>CM075688.1:57490298-67490298 GCA_037954015.1 Psophocarpus tetragonolobus
AAAGAGATAATTAATTTAAATTTTTTAGCATTTATTAGGCCTAATGATTGTTACCGTTATGATCTTTTATAAAGAAATTTAAATGATGTATTCAATTATCTTTTACAAAAAAAATAATTAATTTACATATTTTAGTATTTATTAGGCCCAATGATTGTTACCGTTATGATCTTTTATAAAGAAGTTTTAAATGATCTAGTAAATTATGTTTTACAAAGAGGCTAATTATATCCACTTTATTAGAATTTATTAGGCGCAATCATCGTTACCGTGATGATGTTTTATAAACAAATTTTAAATAATCTATTAAATTATCATTTACAAAGACCATAATTATGTCAACTTTTTTAGCATTTATTAGGCTCAATGATTGTTACTGTTATGATCTTTTATAAAGAAATTTTAAATGATCTATTAAATTATCTTTTACCAAGAAGACAATTATGTAAAATTTTTTAGCATTTATTAGGCCCAATGATTGTTACCGTTATGATCTTTTAATAAGAAATTTTAAATTATCTAGGAAATTATCTCTGCAAAGAAGATAATTATGTCAACTTTTTTAGCATTTATTGGGCCCAATGATTGTTACCGTTATGATCTTTTATAAAGAAGTTTTAAATTATCTAGTAAATTATCTTTTACAAAGAACATAATTATGTCAACTTTTTTAGCATTTATTTGGCCCAATGATTGTTGCTGTTATGATCTTTTATAAAGAAATTTTAAATGATCTGTTAAATTATCTTTTACCAAGAAGATAATTATGTCAAATTGTTTAGCATTTATTAGGCGCAATCACCGTTACCGTTATGATCTTTTATAAAGAAATTTTAAATAATCTATTAAATTATCATTTACAAAGACGATAATTATGTCAACCTTTTTAGCATTTATTAGGCCCAATCATTGTTACTGTTATGATCTTTTATAAAGAAATTTTAAATGATCTATTAAATTATCTTTTACCAAGAAGATAATTATGTCAAATTTTTTAGCATTTATTAGGCCAATGATTGTTACCGTTATGATCTTTTAATAAGAAATTTTAAATTATCTAGGAAATTATCTCTGCAAAGAAGATAATTATGTCAACTTTTCTAGCATTTATTGGGCCCAATGATTGTTACCGTTATGATCTTTTATAAAGAAGTTTTAAATTATCTATTAAATTATCTTTTACAAAGAACATAATTATGTCAACTTTTTTAGCATTTATTTGGCCCAATGATTGTTGCTGTTATGATCTTTTATAAAGAAATTTTAAATGATCTATTAAATTATCTTTTACCAAGAAGATAATTATGTCAAATTGTTTAGCATTTATTAGGCGCAATCACCGTTACCGTTATGATCTTTTATAAAGAAATTTTAAATAATCTATTAAATTATCATTTACAAAGACGATAATTATGTCAACCTTTTTAGCATTTATTAGGCCCAATCATTGTTACTGTTATGATCTTTTATAAAGAAATTTTAAATGATCTATTAAATTATCTTTTACAAAGACGATAATTATGTCAACCTTTTTAGTATTTATTAGTCCCAATCATTGTTACTGTTATGATCTTTTATAAAGAAATTTTAAATGATCTATTAAATTATCTTTTACCAAGAAGATAATTATGTCAAATTGTTTAGCATTTATTAGGCGCAATCACCGTTACCATTATGATCTTTTATAAAGAAATTTTAAATAATCTATTAAATTATCATTTACAAAGACGATAATTATGTCAACCTTTTTAACATTTATTAGGCCCAATCATTGTTACTGTTATGATCTTTTATAAAGAAATTTTAAATGATCCATTAAATTATCTTTTACAAAGACGATAATTATGTCAACCTTTTTAGCATTTATTAGGCCCAATCATTGTTACTGTTATGATCTTTTATAAAGAAATTTTAAATGATCTATTAAATTATCTTTTACAAAGATGATAATTATGTCAACCTTTTTAGCATTTATTAGGCCCAATCATTGTTACTGTTATGATCTTTTATAAAGAAATTTTAAATGATCTATTAAATTATCTTTTACAAAGACGATAATTATGTCAACCTTTTTAGCATTTATTAGGCCCAATCATTGTTACTGTTATGATCTTTTATAAAGAAATTTTAAATGATCTATTAAATTATCTTTTACAAAGACGATAATTATGTCAACCTTTTTAGCATTTATTAGGCCCAATTATTGTTACTGTTATGATCTTTTATAAAAAAATTTTAAATGATCTATTAAATTATCTTTTACCAAGAAGATAATTATGTCAAATTTTTTAGCATTTATTAGGCCAATGATTGTTACCGTTATGATCTTTTAATAAGAAATTTTAAATTATCTAGGAAATTATCTCTGCAAAGAAGATAATTATGTCAACTTTTTTAGCATTTAGTGGGCCCAATGATTGTTACCGTTATGATCTTTTACAAAGAAGTTTTAAATTATCTAGTAAATTATCTTTTAAAAAGAAGATAAGTATGTCAACTTTTTTAGCATTTATTAGGCGTAATAATCGTTACCGTTATCATCTTTTATAAAGAAATTTTAAATAATCTACTAGATTATCTTTTACAAAAAAGATAATTAATTTAAATTTTTTAGCATTTATTAGGCCTAATGATTGTTACCGTTATGATCTTTTATAAAGAAATTTAAATGATGTATTCAATTATCTTTTACAAAAAAAATAATTAATTTACATATTTTAGCATTTATTAGGCCCAATGATTGTTACCGTTATGATCTTTTATAAAAAAGTTTTAAATGATCTAGTAAATTATCTTTTACAAAGAGGCTAATTATATCCACTTTATTAGAATTTATTAGGCGTAATCATCGTTACCGTGATGATGTTTTATAAAGAAATTTTAAATAATCTATTAAATTATCATTTACAAAGACCATAATTATGTCAACTTTTTTAGCATTTATTAGGCTCAATGATTGTTACTGTTACGATCTTTTATAAAGAAATTTTAAATGATCTATTAAATTATCTTTTACCAAGAAGACAATTATGTAAAATTTTTTAGCATTTATTAGGCCCAATGATTGTTACCGTTATGATCTTTTAATAAGAAATTTTAAATTATCTAGGAAATTATCTCTGCAAAGAAGATAATTATGTCAACTTTTTTAGCATTTATTGGGCCCAATGATTGTTACCGTTATGATCTTTTATAAAGAAGTTTTAAATTATCTAGTAAATTATCTTTTACAAAGAACATAATTATGTCAACTTTTTTAGCATTTATTTGGCCCAATGATTGTTGCTGTTATGATCTTTTATAAAGAAATTTTAAATGATCTATTAAATTATCTTTTACCAAGAAGATAATTATGTCAAATTGTTTAGCATTTATTAGGCGCAATCACCGTTACCGTTATGATCTTTTATAAAGAAATTTTAAATAATCTATTAAATTATCATTTACAAAGACGATAATTATGTCAACCTTTTTAGCATTTATTAGGCCCAATCATTGTTACTGTTATGATCTTTTATAAAGAAATTTTAAATGATCTATTAAATTATCTTTTACAAAGACGATAATTATGTCAACCTTTTTAGCATTTATTAGGCCCAATCATTGTTACTGTTATGATCTTTTATAAAGAAATTTTAAATGATCTATTAAATTATCTTTTACCAAGAAGATAATTATGTCAAATTGTTTAGCATTTATTAGGCGCAATCACCGTTACCATTATGATCTTTTATAAAGAAATTTTAAATAATCTATTAAATTATCATTTACAAAAACGATAATTATGTCAACCTTTTTAGCATTTATTAGGCCCAATCATTGTTACTGTTATGATCTTTTATAAAGAAATTTTAAATGATCTATTAAATTATCTTTGACAAAGACGATAATTATGTCAACCTTTTTAACATTTATTAGGCCCAATCATTGTTGCTGTTATGATCTTTTATAAAGAAATTTTAAATGATCTGTTAAATTATCTTTTACCAAGAAGATAATTATGTCAAATTGTTTAGCATTTATTAGGCGCAATCACCGTTACCGTTATGATCTTTTATAAAGAAATTTTAAATAATCTATTAAATTATCATTTACAAAGACGATAATTATGTCAACCTTTTTAGCATTTATTAGGCCCAATCATTGTTACTGTTATGATCTTTTATAAAGAAATTTTAAATGATCTATTAAATTATCTTTTACCAAGAAGATAATTATGTCAAATTTTTTAGCATTTACTAGGCCAATGATTGTTACCGTTATGATCTTTTAATAAGAAATTTTAAATTATCTAGGAAATTATCTCTGCAAAGAAGATAATTATGTCAACTTTTTTAGCATTTATTGGGCCCAATGATTGTTACCGTTATGATCTTTTATAAAGAAGTTTTAAATTATCTATTAAATTATCTTTTACAAAGAACATAATTATGTCAACTTTTTTAGCATTTATTTGGCCCAATGATTGTTGCTGTTATGATCTTTTATAAAGAAATTTTAAATGATCTATTAAATTATCTTTTACCAAGAAGATAATTATGTCAAATTGTTTAGCATTTATTAGGCGCAATCACCGTTACCGTTATGATCTTTTATAAAGAAATTTTAAATAATCTATTAAATTATCATTTACAAAGACGATAATTATGTCAACCTTTTTAGCATTTATTAGGCCCAATCATTGTTACTGTTATGATCTTTTATAAAGAAATTTTAAATGATCTATTAAATTATCTTTTACAAAGACGATAATTATGTCAACCTTTTTAACATTTATTAGGCCCAATCATTGTTGCTGTTATGATCTTTTATAAAGAAATTTTAAATGATCTGTTAAATTATCTTTTACCAAGAAGATAATTATGTCAAATTGTTTAGCATTTATTAGGCGCAATCACCGTTACCGTTATGATCTTTTATAAAGAAATTTTAAATAATCTATTAAATTATCATTTACAAAGACGATAATTATGTCAACCTTTTTAGCATTTATTAGGCCCAATCATTGTTACTGTTATGATCTTTTATAAAGAAATTTTAAATGATCTATTAAATTATCTTTTACCAAGAAGATAATTATGTAAAATTTTTTAGCATTTATTAGGCCAATGATTGTTACCGTTATGATCTTTTAATAAGAAATTTTAAATTATCTAGGAAATTATCTCTGCAAAGAAGATAATTATGTCAACTTTTTTAGCATTTATTGGGCCCAATGATTGTTACCGTTATGATCTTTTATAAAGAAGTTTTAAATTATCTAGTAAATTATCTTTTAAAAAGAAGATAATTATGTCAACTTTTTTAGCATTTATTAGGCGTAATAATCGTTACCGTTATCATCTTTTATAAAGAAATTTTAAATAATCTACTAGATTATCTTTTACAAAAAAGATAATTAATTTAAATTTTTTATCATTTATTAGCCCTAATGATTGTTACCGTTATGATCTTTTATAAAGAAATTTAAATGATGTATTCAATTATCTTTTACAAAAAAAATAATTAATTTACATATTTTAGCATTTATTAGGCCCAATGATTGTTACCGTTATGATCTTTTATAAAGAAGTTTTAAATGATCTAGTAAATTATCTTTTACAAATAGGATAATTATGTTAACTTTATTAGAATTTATTAGGCGCAATCACCGTTACCGTTATGATCTTTTATAAAGAAATTTTAAATAATCTATTAAATTATCATTTACAAAGACGATAATTATGTCAACCTTTTTAGCATTTATTAGGCCCAATCATTGTTACTGTTATGATCTTTTATAAAGAAATTTTAAATGATCTATTAAATTATCTTTTACAAAGACGATAATTATGTCAACCTTTTTAACATTTATTAGGCCCAATCATTGTTGCTGTTATGATCTTTTATAAAGAAATTTTAAATGATCTGTTAAATTATCTTTTACCAAGAAGATAATTATGTCAAATTGTTTAGCATTTATTAGGCGCAATCACCGTTACCGTTATGATCTTTTATAAAGAAATTTTAAATAATCTATTAAATTATCATTTACAAAGACGATAATTATGTCAACCTTTTTAGCATTTATTAGGCCCAATCATTGTTACTGTTATGATCTTTTATAAAGAAATTTTAAATGATCTATTAAATTATCTTTTACCAAGAAGATAATTATGTAAAATTTTTTAGCATTTATTAGGCCAATGATTGTTACCGTTATGATCTTTTAATAAGAAATTTTAAATTATCTAGGAAATTATCTCTGCAAAGAAGATAATTATGTCAACTTTTTTAGCATTTATTGGGCCCAATGATTGTTACCGTTATGATCTTTTATAAAGAAGTTTTAAATTATCTAGTAAATTATCTTTTAAAAAGAAGATAATTATGTCAACTTTTTTAGCATTTATTAGGCGTAATAATCGTTACCGTTATCATCTTTTATAAAGAAATTTTAAATAATCTACTAGATTATCTTTTACAAAAAAGATAATTAATTTAAATTTTTTATCATTTATTAGCCCTAATGATTGTTACCGTTATGATCTTTTATAAAGAAATTTAAATGATGTATTCAATTATCTTTTACAAAAAAAATAATTAATTTACATATTTTAGCATTTATTAGGCCCAATGATTGTTACCGTTATGATCTTTTATAAAGAAGTTTTAAATGATCTAGTAAATTATCTTTTACAAATAGGATAATTATGTCAACTTTATTAGAATTTATTAGGCGCAATCATCGTTACCGTTATGATCTTTTATAAAGAAATTTTAAATAATCTATTAAATTATCATTTACAAAGACGATAATTATGTCAACTTTTTTAGCATTTATTAGGCCCAATCATTGTTACTGTTATGATCTTTTATAAAGAAATTTTAAATGATCTATTAAATTATCTTTTACCAACAAGATAATTATGTCAAATTGTTTAGCATTTATTAGGCCAATGATTGTTACCGTTATGATCTTTTAATAAGAAATTTTAAATTATCTAGGAAATTATCTCTGCAAAGAAGATAATTATGTCAACTTTTTTAGCATTTATTGGGCCCAATGATTGTTACCGTTATGATCTTTTATAAAGAAGTTTTAAATTATCTAGTAAATTATCTTTTAAAAAGAAGATAATTATGTCAACTTTTTTAGCATTTATTAGGCATAATAATCATTACCATTATGATCTTTTATAAAGAAATTTAAAATAATCTACTAGATTATCTTTTACAAAAACGATAATTAATTTAAATTTTTTAGCATTTATTAGGCCTAATGATTGTTACCGTTATGATCTTTTATAAAGAAATTTAAATGATGTATTCAATTATCTTTTACAAAAAAAATAATTAACTTACATATTTTAGCATTTATTAGGCCCAATGATTGTTACCGTTATGATCTTTTATAAAGAAGTTTTAAATGATCTAGTAAATTATCTTTTACAAAGAGGCTAATTATATCCACTTTATTAGAATTTATTAGGCGCAATCATCGTTACCGTGATGATGTTTTATAAAGAAATTTTAAATAATCTATTAAATTATCATTTACAAAGACCATAATTATGTCAACTTTTTTAGCATTTATTAGGCTCAATGATTGTTACTGTTACGATCTTTTATAAAGAAATTTTAAATGATCTATTAAATTATCTTTTACCAAGAAGACAATTATGTAAAATTTTTTAGCATTTATTAGGCCCAATGATTGTTACCGTTATGATCTTTTAATAAGAAATTTTAAATTATCTAGGAAATTATCTCTGCAAAGAAGATAATTATGTCAACTTTTTTAGCATTTATTGGGCCCAATGATTGTTACCGTTATGATCTTTTATAAAGAAGTTTTAAATTATCTAGTAAATTATCTTTTACAAAGAACATAATTATGTCAACTTTTTTAGCATTTATTTGGCCCAATGATTGTTGCTGTTATGATCTTTTATAAAGAAATTTTAAATGATCTATTAAATTATCTTTTACCAAGAAGATAATTATGTCAAATTGTTTAGCATTTATTAGGCGCAATCACCGTTACCGTTATGATCTTTTATAAAGAAATTTTAAATAATCTATTAAATTATCATTTACAAAGACGATAATTATGTCAACCTTTTTAGCATTTATTAGGCCCAATCATTGTTACTGTTATGATCTTTTATAAAGAAATTTTAAATGATCTATTAAATTATCTTTTACAAAGACGATAATTATGTCAACCTTTTTAGCATTTATTAGGCCCAATCATTGTTACTGTTATGATCTTTTATAAAGAAATTTTAAATGATCTATTAAATTATCTTTTACCAAGAAGATAATTATGTCAAATTGTTTAGCATTTATTAGGCGCAATCACCGTTACCATTATGATCTTTTATAAAGAAATTTTAAATAATCTATTAAATTATCATTTACAAAAACGATAATTATGTCAACCTTTTTAGCATTTATTAGGCCCAATCATTGTTACTGTTATGATCTTTTATAAAGAAATTTTAAATGATCTATTAAATTATCTTTGACAAAGACGATAATTATGTCAACCTTTTTAACATTTATTAGGCCCAATCATTGTTGCTGTTATGATCTTTTATAAAGAAATTTTAAATGATCTGTTAAATTATCTTTTACCAAGAAGATAATTATGTCAAATTGTTTAGCATTTATTAGGCGCAATCACCGTTACCGTTATGATCTTTTATAAAGAAATTTTAAATAATCTATTAAATTATCATTTACAAAGACGATAATTATGTCAACCTTTTTAGCATTTATTAGGCCCAATCATTGTTACTGTTATGATCTTTTATAAAGAAATTTTAAATGATCTATTAAATTATCTTTTACCAAGAAGATAATTATGTCAAATTTTTTAGCATTTATTAGGCCAATGATTGTTACCGTTATGATCTTTTAATAAGAAATTTTAAATTATCTAGGAAATTATCTCTGCAAAGAAGATAATTATGTCAACTTTTTTAGCATTTATTGGGCCCAATGATTGTTACCGTTATGATCTTTTATAAAGAAGTTTTAAATTATCTATTAAATTATCTTTTACAAAGAACATAATTATGTCAACTTTTTTAGCATTTATTTGGCCCAATGATTGTTGCTGTTATGATCTTTTATAAAGAAATTTTAAATGATCTATTAAATTATCTTTTACCAAGAAGATAATTATGTCAAATTGTTTAGCATTTATTAGGCGCAATCACCGTTACCGTTATGATCTTTGATAAAGAAATTTTAAATAATCTATTAAATTATCATTTACAAAGACGATAATTATGTCAACCTTTTTAGCATTTATTAGGCCCAATCATTGTTACTGTTATGATCTTTTATAAAGAAATTTTAAATGATCTATTAAATTATCTTTTACAAAGACGATAATTATGTCAACCTTTTTAACATTTATTAGGCCCAATCATTGTTGCTGTTATGATCTTTTATAAAGAAATTTTAAATGATCTGTTAAATTATCTTTTACCAAGAAGATAATTATGTCAAATTGTTTAGCATTTATTAGGCGCAATCACCGTTACCGTTATGATCTTTTATAAAGAAATTTTAAATAATCTATTAAATTATCATTTACAAAGACGATAATTATGTCAACCTTTTTAGCATTTATTAGGCCCAATCATTGTTACTGTTATGATCTTTTATAAAGAAATTTTAAATGATCTATTAAATTATCTTTTACCAAGAAGATAATTATGTAAAATTTTTTAGCATTTATTAGGCCAATGATTGTTACCGTTATGATCTTTTAATAAGAAATTTTAAATTATCTAGGAAATTATCTCTGCAAAGAAGATAATTATGTCAACTTTTTTAGCATTTATTGGGCCCAATGATTGTTACCGTTATGATCTTTTATAAAGAAGTTTTAAATTATCTAGTAAATTATCTTTTAAAAAGAAGATAATTATGTCAACTTTTTTAGCATTTATTAGGCGTAATAATCGTTACCGTTATCATCTTTTATAAAGAAATTTTAAATAATCTACTAGATTATCTTTTACAAAAAAGATAATTAATTTAAATTTTTTATCATTTATTAGCCCTAATGATTGTTACCGTTATGATCTTTTATAAAGAAATTTAAATGATGTATTCAATTATCTTTTACAAAAAAAATAATTAATTTACATATTTTAGCATTTATTAGGCCCAATGATTGTTACCGTTATGATCTTTTATAAAGAAGTTTTAAATGATCTAGTAAATTATCTTTTACAAATAGGATAATTATGTCAACTTTATTAGAATTTATTAGGCGCAATCACCGTTACCGTTATGATCTTTTATAAAGAAATTTTAAATAATCTATTAAATTATCATTTACAAAGACGATAATTATGTCAACCTTTTTAGCATTTATTAGGCCCAATCATTGTTACTGTTATGATCTTTTATAAAGAAATTTTAAATGATCTATTAAATTATCTTTTACAAAGACGATAATTATGTCAACCTTTTTAACATTTATTAGGCCCAATCATTGTTGCTGTTATGATCTTTTATAAAGAAATTTTAAATGATCTGTTAAATTATCTTTTACCAAGAAGATAATTATGTCAAATTGTTTAGCATTTATTAGGCGCAATCACCGTTACCGTTATGATCTTTTATAAAGAAATTTTAAATAATCTATTAAATTATCATTTACAAAGACGATAATTATGTCAACCTTTTTAGCATTTATTAGGCCCAATCATTGTTACTGTTATGATCTTTTATAAAGAAATTTTAAATGATCTATTAAATTATCTTTTACCAAGAAGATAATTATGTAAAATTTTTTAGCATTTATTAGGCCAATGATTGTTACCGTTATGATCTTTTAATAAGAAATTTTAAATTATCTAGGAAATTATCTCTGCAAAGAAGATAATTATGTCAACTTTTTTAGCATTTATTGGGCCCAATGATTGTTACCGTTATGATCTTTTATAAAGAAGTTTTAAATTATCTAGTAAATTATCTTTTAAAAAGAAGATAATTATGTCAACTTTTTTAGCATTTATTAGGCGTAATAATCGTTACCGTTATCATCTTTTATAAAGAAATTTTAAATAATCTACTAGATTATCTTTTACAAAAAAGATAATTAATTTAAATTTTTTATCATTTATTAGCCCTAATGATTGTTACCGTTATGATCTTTTATAAAGAAATTTAAATGATGTATTCAATTATCTTTTACAAAAAAAATAATTAATTTACATATTTTAGCATTTATTAGGCCCAATGATTGTTACCGTTATGATCTTTTATAAAGAAGTTTTAAATGATCTAGTAAATTATCTTTTACAAATAGGATAATTATGTCAACTTTATTAGAATTTATTAGGCGCAATCATCGTTACCGTTATGATCTTTTATAAAGAAATTTTAAATAATCTATTAAATTATCATTTACAAAGACGATAATTATGTCAACTTTTTTAGCATTTATTAGGCCCAATCATTGTTACTGTTATGATCTTTTATAAAGAAATTTTAAATGATCTATTAAATTATCTTTTACCAACAAGATAATTATGTCAAATTGTTTAGCATTTATTAGGCCAATGATTGTTACCGTTATGATCTTTTAATAAGAAATTTTAAATTATCTAGGAAATTATCTCTGCAAAGAAGATAATTATGTCAACTTTTTTAGCATTTATTGGGCCCAATGATTGTTACCGTTATGATCTTTTATAAAGAAGTTTTAAATTATCTAGTAAATTATCTTTTAAAAAGAAGATAATTATGTCAACTTTTTTAGCATTTATTAGGCATAATAATCATTACCATTATGATCTTTTATAAAGAAATTTAAAATAATCTACTAGATTATCTTTTACAAAAACGATAATTAATTTAAATTTTTTAGCATTTATTAGGCCTAATGATTGTTACCGTTATGATCTTTTATAAAGAAATTTAAATGATGTATTCAATTATCTTTTACAAAAAAAATAATTAACTTACATATTTTAGCATTTATTAGGCCCAATGATTGTTACCGTTATGATCTTTTATAAAGAAGTTTTAAATGATCTAGTAAATTATCTTTTACAAAGAGGCTAATTATATCCACTTTATTAGAATTTATTAGGCGCAATCATCGTTACCGTGATGATGTTTTATAAAGAAATTTTAAATAATCTATTAAATTATCATTTACAAAGACCATAATTATGTCAACTTTTTTAGCATTTATTAGGCTCAATGATTGTTACTGTTACGATCTTTTATAAAGAAATTTTAAATGATCTATTAAATTATCTTTTACCAAGAAGACAATTATGTAAAATTTTTTAGCATTTATTAGGCCCAATGATTGTTACCGTTATGATCTTTTAATAAGAAATTTTAAATTATCTAGGAAATTATCTCTGCAAAGAAGATAATTATGTCAACTTTTTTAGCATTTATTGGGCCCAATGATTGTTACCGTTATGATCTTTTATAAAGAAGTTTTAAATTATCTAGTAAATTATCTTTTACAAAGAACATAATTATGTCAACTTTTTTAGCATTTATTTGGCCCAATGATTGTTGCTGTTATGATCTTTTATAAAGAAATTTTAAATGATCTATTAAATTATCTTTTACCAAGAAGATAATTATGTCAAATTGTTTAGCATTTATTAGGCGCAATCACCGTTACCGTTATGATCTTTTATAAAGAAATTTTAAATAATCTATTAAATTATCATTTACAAAGACGATAATTATGTCAACCTTTTTAGCATTTATTAGGCCCAATCATTGTTACTGTTATGATCTTTTATAAAGAAATTTTAAATGATCTATTAAATTATCTTTTACAAAGACGATAATTATGTCAACCTTTTTAGCATTTATTAGGCCCAATCATTGTTACTGTTATGATCTTTTATAAAGAAATTTTAAATGATCTATTAAATTATCTTTTACCAAGAAGATAATTATGTCAAATTGTTTAGCATTTATTAGGCGCAATCACCGTTACCATTATGATCTTTTATAAAGAAATTTTAAATAATCTATTAAATTATCATTTACAAAAACGATAATTATGTCAACCTTTTTAGCATTTATTAGGCCCAATCATTGTTACTGTTATGATCTTTTATAAAGAAATTTTAAATGATCTATTAAATTATCTTTGACAAAGACGATAATTATGTCAACCTTTTTAACATTTATTAGGCCCAATCATTGTTGCTGTTATGATCTTTTATAAAGAAATTTTAAATGATCTGTTAAATTATCTTTTACCAAGAAGATAATTATGTCAAATTGTTTAGCATTTATTAGGCGCAATCACCGTTACCGTTATGATCTTTTATAAAGAAATTTTAAATAATCTATTAAATTATCATTTACAAAGACGATAATTATGTCAACCTTTTTAGCATTTATTAGGCCCAATCATTGTTACTGTTATGATCTTTTATAAAGAAATTTTAAATGATCTATTAAATTATCTTTTACCAAGAAGATAATTATGTCAAATTTTTTAGCATTTATTAGGCCAATGATTGTTACCGTTATGATCTTTTAATAAGAAATTTTAAATTATCTAGGAAATTATCTCTGCAAAGAAGATAATTATGTCAACTTTTTTAGCATTTATTGGGCCCAATGATTGTTACCGTTATGATCTTTTATAAAGAAGTTTTAAATTATCTATTAAATTATCTTTTACAAAGAACATAATTATGTCAACTTTTTTAGCATTTATTTGGCCCAATGATTGTTGCTGTTATGATCTTTTATAAAGAAATTTTAAATGATCTATTAAATTATCTTTTACCAAGAAGATAATTATGTCAAATTGTTTAGCATTTATTAGGCGCAATCACCGTTACCGTTATGATCTTTGATAAAGAAATTTTAAATAATCTATTAAATTATCATTTACAAAGACGATAATTATGTCAACCTTTTTAGCATTTATTAGGCCCAATCATTGTTACTGTTATGATCTTTTATAAAGAAATTTTAAATGATCTATTAAATTATCTTTTACAAAGACGATAATTATGTCAACCTTTTTAACATTTATTAGGCCCAATCATTGTTGCTGTTATGATCTTTTATAAAGAAATTTTAAATGATCTGTTAAATTATCTTTTACCAAGAAGATAATTATGTCAAATTGTTTAGCATTTATTAGGCGCAATCACCGTTACCGTTATGATCTTTTATAAAGAAATTTTAAATAATCTATTAAATTATCATTTACAAAGACGATAATTATGTCAACCTTTTTAGCATTTATTAGGCCCAATCATTGTTACTGTTATGATCTTTTATAAAGAAATTTTAAATGATCTATTAAATTATCTTTTACCAAGAAGATAATTATGTAAAATTTTTTAGCATTTATTAGGCCAATGATTGTTACCGTTATGATCTTTTAATAAGAAATTTTAAATTATCTAGGAAATTATCTCTGCAAAGAAGATAATTATGTCAACTTTTTTAGCATTTATTGGGCCCAATGATTGTTACCGTTATGATCTTTTATAAAGAAGTTTTAAATTATCTAGTAAATTATCTTTTAAAAAGAAGATAATTATGTCAACTTTTTTAGCATTTATTAGGCGTAATAATCGTTACCGTTATCATCTTTTATAAAGAAATTTTAAATAATCTACTAGATTATCTTTTACAAAAAAGATAATTAATTTAAATTTTTTATCATTTATTAGCCCTAATGATTGTTACCGTTATGATCTTTTATAAAGAAATTTAAATGATGTATTCAATTATCTTTTACAAAAAAAATAATTAATTTACATATTTTAGCATTTATTAGGCCCAATGATTGTTACCGTTATGATCTTTTATAAAGAAGTTTTAAATGATCTAGTAAATTATCTTTTACAAATAGGATAATTATGTCAACTTTATTAGAATTTATTAGGCGCAATCACCGTTACCGTTATGATCTTTTATAAAGAAATTTTAAATAATCTATTAAATTATCATTTACAAAGACGATAATTATGTCAACCTTTTTAGCATTTATTAGGCCCAATCATTGTTACTGTTATGATCTTTTATAAAGAAATTTTAAATGATCTATTAAATTATCTTTTACAAAGACGATAATTATGTCAACCTTTTTAACATTTATTAGGCCCAATCATTGTTGCTGTTATGATCTTTTATAAAGAAATTTTAAATGATCTGTTAAATTATCTTTTACCAAGAAGATAATTATGTCAAATTGTTTAGCATTTATTAGGCGCAATCACCGTTACCGTTATGATCTTTTATAAAGAAATTTTAAATAATCTATTAAATTATCATTTACAAAGACGATAATTATGTCAACCTTTTTAGCATTTATTAGGCCCAATCATTGTTACTGTTATGATCTTTTATAAAGAAATTTTAAATGATCTATTAAATTATCTTTTACCAAGAAGATAATTATGTAAAATTTTTTAGCATTTATTAGGCCAATGATTGTTACCGTTATGATCTTTTAATAAGAAATTTTAAATTATCTAGGAAATTATCTCTGCAAAGAAGATAATTATGTCAACTTTTTTAGCATTTATTGGGCCCAATGATTGTTACCGTTATGATCTTTTATAAAGAAGTTTTAAATTATCTAGTAAATTATCTTTTAAAAAGAAGATAATTATGTCAACTTTTTTAGCATTTATTAGGCGTAATAATCGTTACCGTTATCATCTTTTATAAAGAAATTTTAAATAATCTACTAGATTATCTTTTACAAAAAAGATAATTAATTTAAATTTTTTATCATTTATTAGCCCTAATGATTGTTACCGTTATGATCTTTTATAAAGAAATTTAAATGATGTATTCAATTATCTTTTACAAAAAAAATAATTAATTTACATATTTTAGCATTTATTAGGCCCAATGATTGTTACCGTTATGATCTTTTATAAAGAAGTTTTAAATGATCTAGTAAATTATCTTTTACAAATAGGATAATTATGTCAACTTTATTAGAATTTATTAGGCGCAATCATCGTTACCGTTATGATCTTTTATAAAGAAATTTTAAATAATCTATTAAATTATCATTTACAAAGACGATAATTATGTCAACTTTTTTAGCATTTATTAGGCCCAATCATTGTTACTGTTATGATCTTTTATAAAGAAATTTTAAATGATCTATTAAATTATCTTTTACCAACAAGATAATTATGTCAAATTGTTTAGCATTTATTAGGCCAATGATTGTTACCGTTATGATCTTTTAATAAGAAATTTTAAATTATCTAGGAAATTATCTCTGCAAAGAAGATAATTATGTCAACTTTTTTAGCATTTATTGGGCCCAATGATTGTTACCGTTATGATCTTTTATAAAGAAGTTTTAAATTATCTAGTAAATTATCTTTTAAAAAGAAGATAATTATGTCAACTTTTTTAGCATTTATTAGGCATAATAATCATTACCATTATGATCTTTTATAAAGAAATTTAAAATAATCTACTAGATTATCTTTTACAAAAACGATAATTAATTTAAATTTTTTAGCATTTATTAGGCCTAATGATTGTTACCGTTATGATCTTTTATAAAGAAATTTAAATGATGTATTCAATTATCTTTTACAAAAAAAATAATTAACTTACATATTTTAGCATTTATTAGGCCCAATGATTGTTACCGTTATGATCTTTTATAAAGAAGTTTTAAATGATCTAGTAAATTATCTTTTACAAAGAGGCTAATTATATCCACTTTATTAGAATTTATTAGGCGCAATCATCGTTACCGTGATGATGTTTTATAAAGAAATTTTAAATAATCTATTAAATTATCATTTACAAAGACCATAATTATGTCAACTTTTTTAGCATTTATTAGGCTCAATGATTGTTACTGTTACGATCTTTTATAAAGAAATTTTAAATGATCTATTAAATTATCTTTTACCAAGAAGACAATTATGTAAAATTTTTTAGCATTTATTAGGCCCAATGATTGTTACCGTTATGATCTTTTAATAAGAAATTTTAAATTATCTAGGAAATTATCTCTGCAAAGAAGATAATTATGTCAACTTTTTTAGCATTTATTGGGCCCAATGATTGTTACCGTTATGATCTTTTATAAAGAAGTTTTAAATTATCTAGTAAATTATCTTTTACAAAGAACATAATTATGTCAACTTTTTTAGCATTTATTTGGCCCAATGATTGTTGCTGTTATGATCTTTTATAAAGAAATTTTAAATGATCTATTAAATTATCTTTTACCAAGAAGATAATTATGTCAAATTGTTTAGCATTTATTAGGCGCAATCACCATTACCGTTATGATCTTTTATAAAGAAATTTTAAATAATCTATTAAATTATCATTTACAAAGACGATAATTATGTCAACCTTTTTAGCATTTATTAGGCCAATCATTGTTACTGTTATGATCTTTTATAAAGAAATTTTAAATGATCTATTAAATTATCTTTTACAAAGACGATAATTATGTCAACCTTTTTAGCATTTATTAGGCCCAATCATTGTTACTGTTATGATCTTTTATAAAGAAATTTTAAATGATCTATTAAATTATCTTTTACCAAGAAGATAATTATGTCAAATTTTTTAGCATTTATTAGGCCAATGATTGTTACCGTTATGATCTTTTATAAAGAAGTTTTAAATTATCTAGTAAATTATCTTTTACAAAGAACATAATTATGTCAACTTTTTTAGCATTTATTTGGCCCAATGATTGTTGCTGTTATGATCTTTTATAAAGAAATTTTAAATGATCTATTAAATTATCTTTTACCAAGAAGATAATTATGTCAAATTGTTTAGCATTTATTAGGCGCAATCACCATTACCGTTATGATCTTTTATAAAGAAATTTTAAATAATCTATTAAATTATCATTTACAAAGACGATAATTATGTCAACCTTTTTAGCATTTATTAGGCCCAATCATTGTTACTGTTATGATCTTTTATAAAGAAATTTTAAATAATCTACTAGATTATCTTTTACAAAAAAGATAATTAATTTAAATTTTTTAGCATTTATTAGGCCTAATGATATTTACCGTTATGATCTTTTATAAAGAAATTTAAATGATGTATTCAATTATCTTTTACAAAAAAATAATTAATTTACATATTTTAGCATTTATTAGGCCCAATGATTGTTACCGTTATGATCTTTTATAAAGAAGTTTTAAATGATCTAGTAAATTATCTTTTACAAAGAGGCTAATTATATCCACTTTATTAGAATTTATTAGGCGCAATCATCGTTACCGTGATGATGTTTTATAAAGAAATTTTAAATAATCTATTAAATTATCATTTACAAAGACCATAATTATGTCAACTTTTTTAGCATTTATTAGGCTCAATGATTGTTACTGTTATGATCTTTTATAAAGAAATTTTAAATGATCTATTAAATTATCTTTTACCAAGAAGACAATTATGTAAAATTTTTTAGCATTTATTAGGCCCAATGATTGTTACCGTTATGATCTTTTAATAAGAAATTTTAAATTATCTAGGAAATTATCTCTGCAAAGAAGATAATTATGTCAACTTTTTTAGCATTTATTGGGCCCAATGATTGTTACCGTTATGATCTTTTATAAAGAAGTTTTAAATTATCTAGTAAATTATCTTTTACAAAGAACATGATTATGTCAACTTTTTTAGCATTTATTTGGCCCAATGATTGTTGCTGTTATGATCTTTTATAAAGAAATTTTAAATGATCTATTAAATTATCTTTTACCAAGAAGATAATTATGTCAAATTGTTTAGCATTTATTAGGCGCAATCACCATTACCGTTATGATCTTTTATAAAGAAATTTTAAATAATCTATTAAATTATCATTTACAAAGACGATAATTATGTCAACCTTTTTAGCATTTATTAGGCCAATCATTGTTACTGTTATGATCTTTTATAAAGAAATTTTAAATGATCTATTAAATTATCTTTTACAAAGACGATAATTATGTCAACCTTTTTAGCATTTATTAGGCCCAATCATTTTTACTGTTATGATCTTTTATAAAGAAATTTTAAATGATCTATTAAATTATCTTTTACAAAGACGATAATTATGTCAACCTTTTTAGCATTTATTAGGCCCAATCATTGTTACTGTTATGATCTTTTATAAAGAAATTTTAAATGATCTATTAAATTATATTTTACCAAGAAGATAATTATGTCAAATTTTTTAGCATTTATTAGGCCAATGATTGTTACCGTTATGATCTTTTAATAAGAAATTTTAAATTATCTAGGAAATTATCTCTGCAAAGAAGATAATTATGTCAACTTTTTTAGCATTTATTGGGCCCAATGATTGTTACCGTTATGATCTTTTATAAAGAAGTTTTAAATTATCTAGTAAATTATCTTTTAAAAAGAAGATAATTATGTCAACTTTTTTAGCATTTATTAGGCGTAATAATCGTTACCGTTATCATCTTTTATAAAGAAATTTTAAATAATCTACTAGATTATCTTTTACAAAAAAGATAATTAATTTAAATTTTTTATCATTTATTAGCCCTAATGATAGTTACCGTTATGATCTTTTATAAAGAAATTTAAATGATGTATTCAATTATCTTTTACAAAAAAAATAATTAATTTACATATTTTAGCATTTATTAGGCCCAATGATTGTTACCGTTATGATCTTTTATAAAGAAGTTTTAAATGATCTAGTAAATTATCTTTTACAAATAGGATAATTATGTCAACTTTATTAGAATTTATTAGGCGCAATCATCGTTACCGTTATGATCTTTTATAAAGAAATTTTAAATAATCTATTAAATTATCATTTACAAAGACGATAATTATGTCAACCTTTTTAGCATTTATTAGGCCCAATCATTGTTACTGTTATGATCTTTTATAAAGAAATTTTAAATGATCTATTAAATTATCTTTTACCAAGAAGATAATTATGTCAAATTTTTTAGCATTTATTAGGCCAATGATTGTTACCGTTATGATCTTTTAATAAGAAATTTTAAATTATCTAGGACATCATCTCTGCAAAGAAGATAATTATGTCAACTTTTTTAGCATTTATTGGGCGCAATGATTGTTACCGTTATGATCTTTTATAAAGAAATTTAAATGATGTATTCAATTATCTTTTACAAAAAAAATAATTAATTTACATATTTTAGCATTTATTAGGCCCAATGATTGTTACCGTTATGATCTTTTATAAAGAAGTTTTAAATGATCTAGTAAATTATCTTTTACAAATAGGATAATTATGTCAACTTTATTTGAATTTATTAGGCGCAATCATCGTTACCGTTATGATCTTTTATAAAGAAATTTTAAATAATCTATTAAATTATCATTTACAAAGACGATAATTATGTCAACTTTTTTAGCATTTATTAGGCCCAATCATTGTTACTGTTATGATCTTTTATAAAGAAATTTTAAATGATCTATTAAATTATCTTTTACCAACAAGATAATTATGTCAAATTGTTTAGCATTTATTAGGCCAATGATTGTTACCGTTATGATCTTTTAATAAGAAATTTTAAATTATCTAGGAAATTATCTCTGCAAAGAAGATAATTATGTCAACTTTTTTAGCATTTATTGGGCCCAATGATTGTTACCGTTATGATCTTTTATAAAGAAATTTAAATGATGTATTCAATTATCTTTTACAAAAAAAATAATTAATTTACATATTTTAGCATTTATTAGGCCCAATGATTGTTACCGTTATGATCTTTTATAAAGAAGTTTTAAATGATCTAGTAAATTATCTTTTACAAATAGGATAATTATGTCAACTTTATTTGAATTTATTAGGCGCAATCATCGTTACCGTTATGATCTTTTATAAAGAAATTTTAAATAATCTATTAAATTATCATTTACAAAGACGATAATTATGTCAACTTTTTTAGCATTTATTAGGCCCAATCATTGTTACTGTTATGATCTTTTATAAAGAAATTTTAAATGATCTATTAAATTATCTTTTACCAACAAGATAATTATGTCAAATTGTTTAGCATTTATTAGGCCAATGATTGTTACCGTTATGATCTTTTAATAAGAAATTTTAAATTATCTAGGAAATTATCTCTGCAAAGAAGATAATTATGTCAACTTTTTTAGCATTTATTGGGCCCAATGATTGTTACCGTTATGATCTTTTATAAAGAAATTTAAATGATGTATTCAATTATCTTTTACAAAAAAAATAATTAATTTACATATTTTAGCATTTATTAGGCCCAATGATTGTTACCGTTATGATCTTTTATAAAGAAGTTTTAAATGATCTAGTAAATTATCTTTTACAAATAGGATAATTATGTCAACTTTATTTGAATTT
This sequence comes from Psophocarpus tetragonolobus, assembly GCA_037954015.1. NCBI lineage: Eukaryota > Viridiplantae > Streptophyta > Magnoliopsida > Fabales > Fabaceae > Psophocarpus > Psophocarpus tetragonolobus. The sequence continues at coordinate 57,511,654 of CM075688.1, forward strand.
ATTAGGCGCAATCATCGTTACCGTTATGATCTTTTATAAAGAAATTTTAAATAATCTATTAAATTATCATTTACAAAGACGATAATTATGTCAACTTTTTTAGCATTTATTAGGCCCAATCATTGTTACTGTTATGATCTTTTATAAAGAAATTTTAAATGATCTATTAAATTATCTTTTACCAACAAGATAATTATGTCAAATTGTTTAGCATTTATTAGGCCAATGATTGTTACCGTTATGATCTTTTAATAAGAAATTTTAAATTATCTAGGAAATTATCTCTGCAAAGAAGATAATTATGTCAACTTTTTTAGCATTTATTGGGCCCAATGATTGTTACCGTTATGATCTTTTATAAAGAAGTTTTAAATTATCTAGTAAATTATCTTTTAAAAAGAAGATAATTATGTCAACTTTTTTAGCATTTATTAGGCATAATAATCATTACCATTATGATCTTTTATAAAGAAATTTTAAATAATCTACTAGATTATCTTTTACAAAAAAGATAATTAATTTAAATTTTTTAGCATTTGTTAGGCCTAATGATTGTTACCGTTATGATCTTTTATAAAGAAATTTAAATGATGTATTCAATTATCTTTTACAAAAAAAAAATTAATTTACATATTTTAGCATTTATTAGGCCCAATGATTGTTACCGTTATGATCTTTTATAAAGAAGTTTTAAATGATCTAGTAAATTATCTTTTACAAAGAGGCTAATTATATCCACTTTATTACAATTTATTAGGTGCAATCATTGTTACCGTGATGATGTTTTATAAAGAAATTTTAAATAATCTATTAAATTATCATTTACAAAGACCATAATTATGTCAACTTTTTTAGCATTTATTAGGCTCAATGATTGTTACTGTTATGATCTTTTATAAAGAAATTTTAAATGATCTATTAAATTATCTTTTACCTAGAAGACAATTATGTAAAATTTTTTAGCATTTATTAGGCCCAATGATTGTTACTGTTATGATCTTTTAATAAGAAATTTTAAATTATCTAGGAAATTATCTCTGCAAAGAAGATAATTATGTCAACTTTTTTAGCATTTATTGGGCCCAATGATTGTTACCGTTATGATCTTTTATGAAGAAGTTTTAAATTATCTAGTAAATTATCTTTTACAAAGAACATAATTATGTCAACTTTTTTAGCATTTATTTGGCCCAATGATTGTTGCTGTTATGATCTTTTATAAAGAAATTTTAAATGATCTATTAAATTATCTTTTACCAAGAAGATAATTATGTCAAATTGTTTAGCATTTATTAGGCGCAATCACCGTTACCGTTATGATCTTTTATAAAGAAATTTTAAATAATCTATTAAATTATCATTTACAAAGACGATAATTATGTCAACCTTTTTAGCATTTACTAGGCCCAATCATTGTTACTGTTATGATCTTTTATAAAGAAATTTTAAATAATCTACTAGATTATCTTTTACAAAAAAGATAATTAATTTAAATTTTTTAGCATTTATTAGGCCTAATGATTGTTACCGTTATGATCTTTTATAAAGAAATTTAAATGATGTATTCAATTATCTTTTACAAAAAAAATAATTAATTTACATATTTTAGCATTTATTAGGCCCAATGATTGTTACCGTTATGATCTTTTATAAAGAAGTTTTAAATGATCTAGTAAATTATCTTTTACAAAGAGGCTAATTATATCCACTTTATTAGAATTTATTAGGCGCAATCATCGTTACCGTGATGATGTTTTATAAAGAAATTTTAAATAATCTATTAAATTATCATTTACAAAGACCATAATTATGTCAACCTTTTTAGCATTTATTAGGCTCAATGATTGTTACTGTTATGATCTTTTATAAAGAAATTTTAAATGATCTATTAAATTATCTTTTACCAAGAAGATAATTATGTCAAATTGTTTAGCATTTATTAGGCGCAATCACCATTACCGTTATGATCTTTTATAAAGAAATTTTAAATAATCTATTAAATTATCATTTACAAAGACGATAATTATGTCAACCTTTTTAGCATTTATTAGGCCAATCATTGTTACTGTTATGATCTTTTATAAAGAAATTTTAAATGATCTATTAAATTATCTTTTACAAAGACGATAATTATGTCAACCTTTTTAGCATTTATTAGGCCCAATCATTGTTACTGTTATGATCTTTTATAAAGAAATTTTAAATGATCTATTAAATTATCTTTTACCAAGAAGATAATTATGTCAAATTTTTTAGCATTTATTAGGCCAATGATTGTTACCGTTATGATCTTTTAATAAGAAATTTTAAATTATCTAGGAAATTATCTCTGCAAAGAAGATAATTATGTCAACTTTTTTAGCATTTATTGGGCCCAATGATTGTTACCGTTATGATCTTTTATAAAGAAGTTTTAAATTATCTAGTAAATTATCTTTTAAAACGAAGATAATTATGTCAACTTTTTTAGTATTTATTAGGCGTAATAATCGTTACCGTTATCATCTTTTATAAAGAAATTTTAAATAATCTACTAGATTATCTTTTACAAAAAAGATAATTAATTTAAATTTTTTAGCATTTATTAGCCCTAATGATTGTTACCGTTATGAGCTTTTATAAAGAAATTTAAATGATGTATTCAATTATCTTTTACAAAAAAAATAATTAATTTACATATTTTAGCATTTATTATGCCCAATGATTATTACCGTTATGATCTTTTATAAAGAAGTTTTAAATGATCTAGTAAATTATCTTTTACAAACAGGATAATTATATCCACTTTATTAGAATTTATTAGGCGCAATCATCGTTACCGTGATGATCTTTTATAAAGAAATTTTAAATAATCTATTAAATTATCATTTACAAAGACCATAATTATGTCAACCTTTTTAGCATTTATTAGGCTCAATGATTGTTACTGTTATGATCTTTTATAAAGAAATTTTAAATGATCTATTAAATTATCTTTTACCAAGAAGACAATTATGTCAAATTTTTTAGCATTTATTAGGCCCAATGATCATTACCGTTATGCTCTTTTAATAACAATTTTAAATTATCTAGTAAATTATCTTTGACAAAGATGATAACTATGTTAACTTTTTTAGCATTTAATAGGCCCAATGACCGTTACCGTTATGATCTTTTATAAAGAAATTTTAAATAATCTATTAAATTATCATTTACAAAGAAGATAATTATGTCAACTTTCTTAGCATTTCTTACGCCCAATGATTGTTACTGTTATGATCTTTTATAAAGAAATTTTAAATGATCTATTAAATTATCTTTTACCAAGAAGATAATTATGTCAAATTGTTTAGCATTTATTAGGCGCAATCACCGTTACCGTTATGATCTTTTATAAAGAAATTTTAAATAATCTATTAAATTATCATTTACAAAGACGATAATTATGTCAACCTTTTTAGCATTTATTAGGCCCAATCATTGTGACTGTTATGATCTTTTATAAAGAAATTTTAAATGATCTATTAAATTATCTTTTACAAAGACGATAATTATGTCAACCTTTTTAGCATTTATTAGGCCCAATTATTGTTACTGTTATGATCTTTTATAAAAAAATTTTAAATGATCTATTAAATTATCTTTTACCAAGAAGATAATTATGTCAAATTTTTTAGCATTTATTAGGCCAATGATTGTTACCGTTATGATCTTTTAATAAGAAATTTTAAATTATCTAGGAAATTATCTCTGCAAAAAAGATAATTATGTTAACTTTTTTAGCATTTATTGGGCCCAATGATTGTTACTGTTATGATCTTTTATAAAGAAGTTTTAAATTATCTAGTAAATTATCTTTTAAAACGAAGATAATTATGTCAACTTTTTTAGCATTTATTAGGCGTAATAATCGTTACCGTTATCATCTTTTATAAAGAAATTTTAAATAATCTACTAGATTATCTTTTACAAAAAAGATAATTAATTTAAATTTTTTAGCATTTATTAGCCCTAATGATTGTTACCGTTATGAGCTTTTATAAAGAAATTTAAATGATGTATTCAATTATCTTTTACAAAAAAAATAATTAATTTACATATTTTAGCATTTATTAGGCCCAATGATTATTACCGTTATGATCTTTTATAAAGAAGTTTTAAATGATCTAGTAAATTATCTTTTACAAACAGGATAATTATATCCACTTTATTAGAATTTATTAGGCGCAATCATCGTTACCGTGATGATCTTTTATAAAGAAATTTTAAATAATCTATTAAATTATCATTTACAAAGACCATAATTATGTCAACCTTTTTAGCATTTATTAGGCTCAATGATTGTTACTGTTATGATCTTTTATAAAGAAATTTTAAATGATCTATTAAATTATCTTTTACCAAGAAGACAATTATGTCAAATTTTTTAGCATTTATTAGGCCCAATGATCATTACCGTTATGCTCTTTTAATAACAATTTTAAATTATCTAGTAAATTATCTTTGACAAAGATGATAACTATGTTAACTTTTTTAGCATTTAATAGGCCCAATGACCGTTACCGTTATGATCTTTTATAAAGAAATTTTAAATAATCTATTAAATTATCATTTACAAAGAAGATAATTATGTCAACTTTCTTAGCATTTCTTACGCCCAATGATTGTTACTGTTATGATCTTTTATAAAGAAATTTTAAATGATCTATTAAATTATCTTTTACCAAGAAGATAATTATGTCAAATTGTTTAGCATTTATTAGGCGCAATCACCGTTACCGTTATGATCTTTTATAAAGAAATTTTAAATAATCTATTAAATTATCATTTACAAAGACGATAATTATGTCAACCTTTTTAGCATTTATTAGGCCCAATCATTGTTACTGTTATGATCTTTTATAAAGAAATTTTAAATGATCTATTAAATTATCTTTTACCAAGAAGATAATTATGTCAAATTTTTTAGCATTTATTAGGCCAATGATTGTTACCGTTATGATCTTTTAATAAGAAATTTTAAATTATGTTGGAAATTATCTCTGCAAAGAAGATAATTATGTCAACTTTTTTAACATTTATTGGGCCCACTGATTGTTACCGTTATGATCTTTTATAAAGAAGTTTTAAATTATCTAGTAAATTATCTTTTAAAAAGAAGATAATTATGTCGACTTTTTTAGCATTTATTACGTGTAATAATCGTTACCGTTATCATCTTTTATAAAGAAATTTTAAATAATCTACTAGATTATCTTTTACAAAAAAGATAATTAATTTAAATTTTTTAGCATTTATTAGCCCTAATGATTGTTACCGTTATGATCTTTTATAAAGAAATTTAAATGATGTATTCAATTATCTTTTACAAAAAAAATAATTAATTTACATATTTTAGCATTTATTAGGCCCAATGATTATTACCGTTATGATCTTTTATAAAGAAGTTTTAAATGATCTAGTAAATTATCTTTTACAAACAGGATAATTATATCCACTTTATTAGAATTTATTAGGCGCAATCATCGTTACCGTGATGATCTTTTATAAAGAAATTTTAAATAATCTATTAAATTATCATTTACAAAGACCATAATTATGTCAACTTTTTTAGCATTTATTAGGCTCAATGATTGTTACTGTTATGATCTTTTATAAAGAAATTTTAAATGATCTATTAAATTATCTTTTACCAAGAAGACAATTATGTCAAATTTTTTAGCATTTATTAGGCCCAATGATTGTTACTGTTATGATCTTTTATAAAGAAATTTTAAATGATCTATTAAATTATCTTTTACCAAGAAGATAATTATGTCAAAATTTTTAGCATTTATTAGGCCAATGATTGTTACCGTTATGATCTTTTAATAAGAAATTTTAAATTATCTAGGAAATTATCTCTGCAAAGAAGATAATTATGTCAACTTTTTTAGCATTTATTGGGCCCAATGATTGTTACCGTTATGATCTTTTATAAAGAAGTTTTAAGTTATCTAGTAAATTATCTTTTACAAAGAAGATAATTATGTCAACTTTTTTAGCATTTATTAGGCGTTATAATCGTTACCGTTATGATCTTTTATAAACAAATTTTAAATAATCTACTGAATTATCTTTTACAAAAAAGATAATTAATTTAATTTTTTTAGCATTTATTAGGCCCAATAATTTAATCTACTGAATTATGTCACCGTTATGATGTATTCAATTATCTTTTACAAAAAAAAAATAATTAATTTAAATATTTGAGCATTTATTAGGCCCAATGATTGTTACGGTTATGATCTTTTATAAAGAAATTTTAAATGCTCCATTAAATTATGTTTTACAAAGAAGATAATTATGTGAACTTTTCTAGCCTTTATTAGGCCCAATGATCATTACCGTTATGCTCTTTTAATAACAATTTTAAATTATCTAGTAAATTATCTTTGACAAAGATGATAACTATGTTAACTTTTTTAGCATTTATTAGGCCCAATGACCGTTACCGTTATGATCTTTTATCAAGAAGTTTTAAATTATCAATTAAATATCTTTAACAAACAAGATAATTATGTCAATTTTTTTAGAATTTATTATGCGCAATAATCGTTACCGTTATGATCTATTATAAAGAAATTTTAGATGATCTGTTCAATTATCTTGTACGAAAAAGATAATTAATTTCAATTTTTAAGCATTTATTAGGCCCAATGATTGTTACCGTTATGATCTTTTACAGAGAAATTTTAAATGATCTATTAAATTATCTTTTACAAAAAAGATAACTTACTAAATTTTTTAGCATTTATTAGGCCCAATGATTGTTACCGTTATGATCTTTTATAAAGAAATTTTAAATGATCTATTAAATTATGTTTTACAATGAAGATAATTATGCCAACTTTTTTAGCATTTATTAGGCCCAATGATCATGACCGTTATGCTCTTTTAATAAGAAATTTTAAATTATCTAGTAAATTATCTTTTACAAAGAGGATAATTATGTCCACATTTTTAGAATTTATTAGGCGCAATCATTGTTACCGTTATGATCCTTTATAAAGAAATTTTAAATGATCTATTAAATTATCATTTACAAAGACGATAATTATGTCAACTTTTCTAGCATTTAAGGCCCAATCATTGTTACCATTATGATCCTTTATAAAGAAGTTTTAAATTCGCTATCAAATTATCTTTTACAAAGAGGATAATTATGTCCACTTTTTTAGAATTTATTAGGCGCAATAATCGTTACCGTTATGATCTTTTACAAAGAAATTTTAAATCATCTATTAAATTAGCTTTTGCAAAGAAGACAATTATGTCAACTTTTTTTGCATTTATTAGGCCCAATGATTGCTACCGTTATGATCTTTTATAAAGAAATTTTAAATTCTCTGGTAAATTATCTTTTACGAAGAAGATAATTATGTCCACTTTTTTAGCATTTATTAGGTGCAATAATCGTTACCGTTATGATCTTTTCTCAAGTAATTTTCAATGATCTATTAAATTATCTTTTACAAAAAAGATAATTATGTCAACTTTTTTAGCATGTATTCGGCCATTGATCGTTACCGTTATGATCTTTGAATATTAAAATTTAAATTATGAAGTAAATTATCTTTTACAAAGATAATTATGTAAATTTTTTAGCATTTATTAGGCCCAATGATTGTTACCGTTATGATCTTTTATAAAGAAATTTTAAATGATCTAGTAAATTATCTTTTACAAAGAGGATAATTATGTCCACGTTTTTAGAATTTATTAGGCGCAATCATGGTTACCGTTATGATATTTTATTAAGAAATTTTAAATGATCTATTAAATTATCATTTACAAAGACGATAATTATGTCAACTTTTTTAGCATTTATTAGGCCCAATAATCGTTACCGTTATCATCTTTTATAAAGAAATTTTATATGATCTATTAAATTATCTTTTACAAAGATGATAATTATGTCAACTTTTTTCGCAATTATGAGGCCCAATCATTGTTACCGTTGTGATCTTTTAATAAGAAATTTTAAATTATCTAGGAAATTATCTCTGACAAAGAAGATAATTATGTCAACTTTCTTAGCATTTCTTACGCCCAATGATTGTTACCGTTATGATCCTTTATAAAGAAGTTTTAAATTATCTAGTAAATTATCTTTTACAAAGAAGATAACTATGTCAACTTTTTCAGCATTTATTAGGCACGATCATTGTTACCATTATGATCCTTTATAAAGAAGTTTTAAATTATCTAGTAAATTATCTTTTACAAAGAGATTAATTCTGCCAACTTTTTTAGCATTTATTAGGCGCAATAATCGTTACCGTTATGATCTTTTATAAAGAAATTGAAATGATCTATGCAATTATCTTTTACAAAAAAAATAATTAATATAAATATTTTAGCATTTATTATCCTCAATGATTGTTACCGTTATGATATTTTATAAAGAAATTTTAAATGATCTATTAAATTATGTTTGACAAAGAAGATAATTATGTGAACTTTTTTAGCATTTATTAGGCCCAATGATCATTACAGTTATGCTCTTTTAATAAGAAATTTTTAATTATCTAGTAAATTATCTTTGACAAAGATGATAATTATGTCAACTTTTTTAGCATTTATTAGGCCCAATGATCGTTACTGTTATGATCTTTTATCAAGAAGTTTTCAATTATCTATTAAATTATCTTTTACAAAGAGATTAATTATGTCAACTTTTTTAGCATTTATTAGGCGCAACAATCGTTACCGTTATGATCTTTTATAAAGAAATTTTAAATGATCTATTAAATTATCTTTTACAAAAAAGATAATTAATTTAATTTTTTAGCATTTATTAGGCCCAGTGATTGTTGCCGTTACGATCTTTTATAAAGAAATTTTAAATTATCTAGTAAATTATCTTTTACAAAGAGGATAATTATGTCCACATTTTTAGAATTTATTAGGCGCAATCATTGTTACCGTTATGATCCTTTATAAAGAAATTGTAAATGATCTATTAAATTATCATTTACAAAGACGATAATTATGTCAACTTTTCTAGCATTTAAGGCCCAATCATTGTTACCATTATGATCCTTTATAAAGAAGTTTTAAATTAGCTATCAAATTATCTTTTACAAAGAGATTAATTCTGTCAACTTTTTTAGCATTTATTAGGTGCAATAATCGTTACCGTTATGATCTTTTATAAAGAAATTTAAATGATCTATTCAATTATCTTTTACAAAAAAAATAATTAATTTAAATATTTAAGCATTTATTATGCCCAATGATTGTTACCGTTATGATATTTTATAAAGAAATTTTGAATGATCTATTAAATTATGTTTGACAAAGAAGATAATGATGTCAAGTTTTTTAGCATTTATTAGGCCCAATGATCATTACCGTTATGCTCTTTTAATAAGAAATTTTTAATTATCTAGTAAATTATCTTTGACAAAGATGATAATTATGTCAACTTTTTTAGCATTAATTAGGCCCAATAATCATTACTATTATGATCTTTTATCAAGAAGTTTTAAATTATGTACTAAATTATCTTTTACAACGAATATAATTATGTCAAATTTTTTAGAATTTATTGGGCGCAATAGTCGTTACCGTTATGATCTTTTATAAAGAAATTTTAGATGATCTATTCAATTATCTTGTACGAAAAATATAATTAATTTCAATTTTTTAGCATTTATTAGGCCCAATGATTGTTACCGTTATGATCTTTTACAAAGAAATTTTAATTAAACTATTAAATTATCTTTTACAAAAAAGATAATTAATTTAAATTTTTTAGCATTTATTAGGCCCAATGATTGTTGCCGTTACGATCTTTTATAAAGAAATTTTAAATTATCTAGTAAATTATCTTTTACAAAGAGGATAATTATGTCCACATTTTTAGAATTTATTAGGCGCAATAATGGTTACCGTTATGATCTTTTACAAAGAAGTTTTAAATGATCTATTAAATTAGCTTTTGCAAAGAAGACAATTATGTCAACTTTTGTTGCATTTATTAGGCCCAATGATTGTTACCGTTATGATCTTTTATAAAGAAATTTTAAATTCTCTGGTAAATTATGTTTTACGAAGAAGATCATTATGTCCACTTTTTTAGCATTTATTAGGTGCAATAATCGTTATCGTTATGATCTTTTCTCAATTAATTTTCAATGATCTATTAAATTATCTTTTATAAAAAAGATAATTATGTCAACTTTTTTAGCATGTATTCGGCCATTGATCGTTACCGTTATGATCTTTGAATATTAAAATTTAAATTATGAAGTAAATTATCTTTTACAAAGATAATTATGTAAATTTTTTAGCGTTTATTAGGCCCAATGATTGTTACCGTTATGATCTTTTATAAAGAAATTTTAAATGATCTAGTAAATTATCTTTTACAAAGAGGATAATTATGTCCATGTTTTTAGAATTTATTAGGCACAATCATGGTTACCGTTATAATCTTTTATTAAGAAATTTTAAATGATCTATTAAATTATCATTTACAAAGACGATAATTATGTCAACTTTTTTAGCATTTATTAGGCCCAATAATCGTTACCGTTATCATCTTTTATAAAGAAATTTTATATGATCTATTAAATTAGCTTTTGCAAAGATGATAATTATGTCAACTTTTTTGGCCATTATGAGGCCCAATCATTGTTACCATTGTGATCTTTTAATAAGAAATTTTAAATTATCTAGGAAATTATCTCTGACAAAGAGGATAATTATGTCAACTTTTTTAGCATTTGTTACGCCGAATGATTGTTACCATTATGATCCTTTATAAAGAAGTTTTAAATTATCTAGTAAATTATCTTTTACAAAGAAGATAACTATATCAACTTTTTTAGCATTTATTAGACACAAAAATCATTACCGTTATGATCTTTTAATAAGAAATTTTAAAGGATCTATTAAATTATCTTTTACAAAGAAGATAATTATGTCAAATTTTTTAGCATTTATTAGGCACAATCATTGTTACCGTTATGATCCTTTATAAAGAAGCTTTAAATTATCTAGTAAATTATCTTTTACAAAGAGATTAATTCTGCCAACGTTTTTAGCATTTATCAGGTGCAATAATCGTTACCGTTATGATCTTTTATAAAGAAATTGAAATGATCTATGCAATTATCTTTTACAAAAAAAATAATTAATATAAATATTTTAGCATTTAATATGCTAAATGATCGTTACCGTTATGATATTTTATAAAGAAATTTTAAATGATCTATTAAATTATGTTTGACAAAGAAGATAATTATGTGAACTTTTTTAGCATTTATTAGGCCCAATGATCATTACAGTTATGCTCTTTTAATAAGAAATTTTTAATTATCTAGTAAATTATCTTTGACAAAGATGATAATTATGTCAACTTTTTTAGCATTTATTAGTCCCAATGATCGTTACTGTTATGATCTTTTATCAAGAAGTTTTCAATTATCTATTAAATTATCTTTTACAAAGAGATTAATTCTGTCAACTTTTTTAGCATTTATTAGGCGCAACAATCGTTACCGTTATGATCTTTTATAAAGAAATTTTAAATGATCTATTAAATTATCTTTTACAAAAAGTTAATTAATTTAAATTTTTTAGCATTTATTAGGCCCAATGATTGTTGCCGTTACGATCATTTATAAAGAAATTTTAAATTATCTAGTAAATTATCTTTTACAAAGAGGATAATTATGTCCACATTTTTAGAATTTATTAGGCGCAATCATTGTTACCGTTATGATCCTTTATAAAGAAATTTTAAATGATCTATTAAATTATCATTTACAAAGACGATAATTATGTCAACTTTTCTAGCATTTAAGGCCCAATCATTGTTACCATTATGATCCTTTATAAAGAAGTTTTAAATTAGCTATCAAATTATCTTTTACAAAGAGATTAATTCTGTCAACTTTTTTAGCATTTATTAGGTGCAATAATCGTTACGGTTATGATCTTTTATAAAGAAATTTTACATGATCTATTCAATTACCTTGTACGAAAAAGATAATTAATTTCAGTTTTTTAGCATTTATTAGGCCCAATGATTGTTACCGTTATCATCTTTTAAGAAGAAATTTTAAATGATCTATTAAATTATCTTTTACAAAGAAGATAATTATGTCAACTTTTTTAGTATTTATTTGGGCCAATGATCGTCACCTTTATTATCTTTTAAGAACAAATTTTAAAAGATCTATTAAATTATCCTTTACAAAGAAGATAATTATGTGAGCTTTTTTAGCATTTATTAGGCGGAATAATCGTTACTGTTATGATGTTTTATAAAGAAATTTTAGATGATCTATTCAATGATCTTGTACGAAAAAGATAATAAATTTCAATTTTTTAGCATTTATTAGGCCAATGATTATTACCGTTACGATCCTTTAATAAGAAATGTTAAATTATCTAGGAAATTATCTCTGACAAAGAAGATAATTATGTCAAGTTTTTTAGCATTTATTAGGTGCAATAATCGTTATGGTTATGATCTTTTATAAAGAAATTTTACATGATCTATTCAATTACCTTGTACGAAAAAGATAATTAATTTCAGTTTTTTAGCATTTATTAGGCCCAATGATTGTTACCGTTATCATCTTTTCAGAAGAAATTTCAAATGATCTATTAAATTATCTTTTACAAAGAAGATAATTATGTCAAATTTTTTAGTATTTATTTGGGCCAATGATCGTCACCTTTATTATCTTTTAAGAACAAATTTTAAAAGATCTATTAAATTATCCTTTACAAAGAAGATAATTATGTGAGCTTTTTTAGCATTTATTAGGCGGAATAATCGTTACTGTTAGGATGTTTTATAAAGAAATTTTAGATGATCTATTCAATGATCTTGTACGAAAAAGATAATTAATTTCAATTTTTTAGCATTTATTAGGCCAATGATTATTACCGTTACGATCCTTTAATAAGAAATGTTAAATTATCTAGGAAATTATCTCTGACAAAGAAGATAATTATGTCAAGTTTTTTAGCAGTTATTAGGTGCAATAATCGTTACGGTTATGATCTTTTATAAAGAAATTTTACATGATCTATTCAATTACCTTGTACGAAAAAGATAATTAATTTCAGTTTTTTAGCATTTATTAGGCCCAATGATTGTTACCGTTATCATCTTTTAAGAAGAAATTTTAAATGATCTATTAAATTATCTTTTACAAAGAAAATAATTATGTCAACTTTTTTAGTATTTATTTGGGCCAATCATCGTCACCTTTATTATCTTTTAAGAACAAATTTTAAAAGATCTATTAAATTATCCTTTACAAAGAAGATAATTATGTGAGCTTTTTTAGCATTTATTAGGCGGTATAATCGTTACTGTTATGATGCTTTATAAAGAAATTTTAGATGATCTATTCAATGATCTTGTACGAAAAAGATAATTAATTTCAATTTTTTAGCATTTATTAGGCCAATGATTATTACCGTTACGATCCTTTAATAAGAAATGTTAAATTATCTAGGAAATTATCTCTGACAAAGAAGATAATTATGTCAAGTTTTTTAGCATTTATTAGGCCCAATGATTGTTACCGTTATGATCTTTTATAAAGAAATTTTAAATTATCTAGTAAATTATCCTTTACAAAGAGAATAATTATGTCCACATTTTTAGAATTTATTAGGCGCAATCATTGTTACCGTTATGATCCTTTATAAAGAAATTTTAAATGATCTATTAAATTATCATTTACAAAGACGATAATTATGTCAACTTTTCTAGCATTTAAGGCCCAATCATTGTTACCATTATGATCCTTTATAAAGAAGTTTTAAATTAGCTATCAAATTATCTTTTACAAAGAGATTAATTCTGTCAACTTTTTTAGCATTTATTAGGTGCAATAATCGTTACGGTTATGATCTTTTATAAAGAAATTTTACATGATCTATTCAATTACCTTGTACGAAAAAGATAATTAATTTCAGTTTTTTAGCATTTATTAGGCCCAATGATTGTTACCGTTATCATCTTTTCAGAAGAAATTTCAAATGATCTATTAAATTATCTTTTACAAAGAAGATAATTATGTCAAATTTTTTAGTATTTATTTGGGCCAATGATCGTCACCTTTATTATCTTTTAAGAACAAATTTTAAAAGATCTATTAAATTATCCTTTACAAAGAAGATAATTATGTGAGCTTTTTTAGCATTTATTAGGCGGAATAATCGTTACTGTTAGGATGTTTTATAAAGAAATTTTAGATGATCTATTCAATGATCTTGTACGAAAAAGATAATTAATTTCAATTTTTTAGCATTTATTAGGCCAATGATTATTACCGTTACGATCCTTTAATAAGAAATGTTAAATTATCTAGGAAATTATCTCTGACAAAGAAGATAATTATGTCAAGTTTTTTAGCAGTTATTAGGTGCAATAATCGTTACGGTTATGATCTTTTATAAAGAAATTTTACATGATCTATTCAATTACCTTGTACGAAAAAGATAATTAATTTCAGTTTTTTAGCATTTATTAGGCCCAATGATTGTTACCGTTATCATCTTTTAAGAAGAAATTTTAAATGATCTATTAAATTATCTTTTACAAAGAAAATAATTATGTCAACTTTTTTAGTATTTATTTGGGCCAATGATCGTCACCTTTATTATCTTTTAAGAACAAATTTTAAAAGATCTATTAAATTATCCTTTACAAAGAAGATAATTATGTGAGCTTTTTTAGCATTTATTAGGCGGTATAATCGTTACTGTTATGATGCTTTATAAAGAAATTTTAGATGATCTATTCAATGATCTTGTACGAAAAAGATAATTAATTTCAATTTTTTAGCATTTATTAGGCCAATGATTATTACCGTTACGATCCTTTAATAAGAAATGTTAAATTATCTAGGAAATTATCTCTGACAAAGAAGATAATTATGTCAAGTTTTTTAGCATTTATTAGGCCCAATGATTGTTACCGTTATGATCTTTTATAAAGAAATTTTAAATTATCTAGTAAATTATCCTTTACAAAGAGAATAATTATGTCCAGTTTTTTAGAATTTATTAGGCGCAATAATTGTTACCGTTATAATATTTTATAAACAAATTTTAAATGATCTATTAAATTATCTTTTACAAAGACGATAATTATGTCAACTTTTCTAGCATTTAAGGCCCAATCATTGTTACCATTACGATCCTTTATAAAGAAGTTTTAAATTAGCTATCAAATTATCTTTTACAAAGAGATTAATTCTGTCAACTTTTTTAGCATTTATTAGGTGCAATAATCGTTACGGTTATGATCTTTTATAAAGAAATTTTACATGATCTATTCAATTACCTTGTACGAAAAAGATAATTAATTTCAGTTTTTTAGCATTTATTAGGCCCAATGATTGTTACCGTTATCATCTTTTAAGAAGAAATTTTAAATGATCTATTAAATTATCTTTTCCAAAGAAGATAATTATGTCAACTTTTTTAGTATTTATTTGGGCCAATGATCGTCACCTTTATTATCTTTTAAGAACAAGTTTTAAAAGATCTATTAAATTATCCTTTACAAAGAAGATAATTATGTGAGCTTTTTTAGCATTTATTAGGCGGAATAATCGTTACTGTTATGATGTTTTATAAAGAAATTTTAGATGATCTATTCAATGATCTTGTACGAAAAAGATAATTAATTTCAATTTTTTAGCATTTATTAGGCCAATGATTATTACCGTTACGATCCTTTAATAAGAAATGTTAAATTATCTAGGAAATTATCTCCGACAAAGAAGATAATTATGTCAAGTTTTTTAGCATTTATTAGGCCCAATGATTGTTACCGTTATGATCTTTTATAAAGAAATTTTAAATTATCTAGTAAATTATCCTTTACAAAGAGAATAATTATGTCCAGTTTTTTAGAATTTATTAGGCGCAATAATTGTTACCGTTATAATATTTTATAAACAAATTTTAAATGATCTATTAAATTATCTTTTACAAAGACGATAATTATGTCAACTTTTCTAGCATTTAAGGCCCAATCATTGTTACCATTACGATCCTTTATAAAGAAGTTTTAAATTTGCTATCAAATTATCTTTTACAAAGAGATTAATTCTGTCAACTTTTTTAGCATTTATTAGGTGCAATAATCGTTACGGTTATGATCTTTTATAAAGAAATTTTACATGATCTATTCAATTACCTTGTACGAAAAAGATAATTAATTTCAGTTTTTTAGCATTTATTAGGCCCAATGATTGTTACCGTTATCATCTTTTAAGAAGAAATTTTAAATGATCTATTAAATTATCTTTTCCAAAGAAGATAATTATGTCAACTTTTTTAGTATTTATTTGGGCCAATGATCGTCACCTTTATTATCTTTTAAGAACAAATTTTAAAAGATCTATTAAATTATCCTTTACAAAGAAGATAATTATGTGAGCTTTTTTAGCATTTATTAGGCGGAATAATCGTTACTGTTATGATGTTTTATAAAGAAATTTTAGATGATCTATTCAATGATCTTGTACGAAAAAGATAATTAATTTCAATTTTTTAGCATTTATTAGGCCAATGATTATTACCGTTACGATCCTTTAATAAGAAATGTTAAATTATCTAGGAAATTATCTCCGACAAAGAAGATAATTATGTCAAGTTTTTTAGCATTTATTAGGCCCAATGATCATTACCGTTATGCTCTTTTAATAAGAAATTTTTAATTATCTAGTAAATTATCTTTGACAAAGATGATAATTATGTCAACTCTTTTAGCATTAATTAGGCCCAATAATCATTACTATTATGATCTTTTATCAAGAATTTTTAAATTATCTATTAAATTATCTTTTACAACGAAGATAATTATGTCAAATTTTTTAGAATTTATTAGGCGCAATAGTCGTTACCGTTATGATCTTTTATAAAGAAATTTTAGATGATCTATTCAATTATCTTGTACGACAAAGATAATTAATTTCAATTTTTTAGCATTTATTAGGCCCAATGATTGTTACCGTTATGATCTTTTACAAAGAAATTTTAAATAAACTATTAAATTATCTTTTACAAAAAAGATAATTATGTCAACTATTTTAGTTATTAGGCCCAATGATTGTTACCGTTGTGATATTTTATAAAGAATTTTTAAATGATCTACTAAATTATCTTTTACAAAGAAGATAATTATGTCAATTTTTTTAGCATTTATTAGGTGCAATAATCGTTACGGTTATGATCTTTTATAAAGAAATTTTACATGATCTATTCAATTACCTTGTACGAAAAAGATAA
Source organism: Psophocarpus tetragonolobus (assembly GCA_037954015.1). Classification (NCBI taxonomy): domain Eukaryota; kingdom Viridiplantae; phylum Streptophyta; class Magnoliopsida; order Fabales; family Fabaceae; genus Psophocarpus; species Psophocarpus tetragonolobus. Next base: position 57,528,952 of record CM075688.1, read on the forward strand.
TTAATCTCAGTTTTTTAGCATTTATTAGGCCCAATGATTGTTACCGTTATCATCTTTTAAGAAGAAATTTTAAATGATCTATTAAATTATCTTTTACAAAGAAGATAATTATGTCAACTTTTTTAGTATTTATTTGGCCCAATCATCGTCACCTTTATTATCTTTTAAGAACAAATTTTAAAAGATCTATTAAATTATCCTTTACAAAGAAGATAATTATGTGAGCTTTTTTAGCATTTATTAGGCGGAATAATCGTTACTGTTATGATGTTTTATAAAGAAATTTTAGATGATCTATTCAATGATCTTGTAGGAAAAAGATAATTAATTTCAATTTTTTAGCATTTATTTGGCCAATGATTATTACCATTACGATCCGTTAATAAGAAATGTTAAATTATCTAGGAAATTATCTCTGACAAAGAAGATAATTATGTCAAGTTTTTTAGCATTTATTAGGCCCAATGATTGTTACCGTTATGATCTTTTATAAAGAAATTTTAAATTATCTAGTTAATTATCCTTTACAAAGAGAATAATTATGTCCAGTTTTTTAGAATTTATTAGGCGCAATAATTGTTACCGTTATAATATTTTATAAACAAATTTTAAATGATCTATTAAATTATCTTTTACAAAGACGATAATTATGTCAACTTTTCTAGCATTTAAGGCCCAATCATTGTTACCATTACGATCCTTTATAAAGAAGTTTTAAATTAGCTATCCAATTATCTTTTACAAAGAGATTAATTCTGTCAACTTTTTTAGCATTTATTAGGTGCAATAATCCTTACCGTTATGATCTTTTATAAAGAAATTTAAATGATCTATTCAATTATCTTTTCCAAAAAAAATAATTAATTTAAATATTTAAAGATTTATTATGCCCAATGATTGTTACTGTTATGATATTTTATAAAGAAATTTTGAATGATCTATTAAATTATCTTTTACAAAGAAGATAATGATGTCAAGTTTTTTAGCATTTATTAGGCCCAATGATCATTACCGTTATGCTCTTTTAATAAGAAATTTTTAATTATCTAGTAAATTATCTTTGACAAAGATGATAATTATGTCAACTCTTTTAGCATTAATTAGGCCCAATAATCATTAATATTATGATCTTTTATCAAGAAGTTTTAAATTATCTATTAAATTATCTTTTACAACGAAGATAATTATGTCAAATTTTTTAGAATTTATTAGGCGCAATAGTCGTTACCGTTATGATCTTTTATAAAGAAATTTTAGATGATCTATTCAATTATCTTGTACGACAAAGATAATTAATTTCAATTTTTTAGCATTTATTAGGCCCAATGATTGTTACCGTTATGATCTTTTACAAAGAAATTTTAAATAAACTATTAAATTATCTTTTACAAAAAAGATAATTATGTCAACTATTTTAGCTATTAGGCCCAATGATTGTTACCGTTGTGATATTTTATAAATAATTTTTAAATGATCTACTAAATTATCTTTTACAAAGAAGATAATTATGTCAACTTTTTTAGCATTTATTAGGTGCAATAATCGTTACGGTTATGATCTTTTATAAAGAAATTTTACATGATCTATTCAATTACCTTGTACGAAAAAGATAATTAATCTCAGTTTTTTAGCATTTATTAGGCCCAATGATTGTTACCGTTATCATCTTTTAAGAAGAAATTTTAAATGATCTATTAAATTATTTTTTACAAAGAAGATAATTATGTCAACTTTTTTAGTATTTATTTGGCCCAATGATCGTCACCTTTATTATCTTTTAAGAACAAATTTTAAAAGATCTATTAAATTATCCTTTACAAATAAGATAATTATGTGAGCTTTTTTAGCATTTATTAGGCGCAATAATCGTTACCGTTATGATGTTTTATAAAGAAATTTTAGATGATCTATTCAATGATCTTGTACGAAAAAGATAATTGATTTCAATTTTTCAGCATTTATTAGGCCAATGATTATTACCGTTACGATCCTTTAATAAGAAATGTTAAATTATCTAGGAAATTATCTCTGACAAAGAAGATAATTATGTCAAGTTTTTTAGCATTTATTAGGCCCAATGATTGTTACCGTTATGATCTTTTATAAAGAAATTTTAAATTATCTAGTAAATTATCCTTTACAAAGAGAATAATTATGTCCACATTTTTAGAATTTATTAGGCGCAATCATTGTTACCGTTATGATCCTTTATAAAGAAATTTTAAATGATCTATTAAATTATCATTTACAAAGACGATAATTATGTCAACTTTTCTAGCATTTAAGGCCCAATCATTGTTACCATTACGATCCTTTATAAAGAAGTTTTAAATTAGCTATCAAATTATCTTTTACAAAGAGATTAATTCTGTCAACTTTTTTAGCATTTATTAGGTGCAATAATCGTTACGGTTATGATCTTTTATAAAGAAATTTTACATGATCTATTAAATTATTTTTTATAAAAAAGATAATTAATTTAACTTTTTTAGCATTTATTAGGCCTAATGATTGTTACCGTTATGATCTTTTATAAAGAAATTTTAAATGATGTATTAAATTATCTTATACAAAGAAGATAATTATGTAAACTTTTTTAGCATTTATTAGACCAATGATTGCTACCGTTATGATCTTTTAATAAGAAATTTTAAATTATCTAGGAAATTATCGTTGACAAAGAAGATAATTACGTCAATTTTTTTAGCATTTATTAGGCCCAATGCTTGTTACCGTTATGATCTTTTATAAAGAAGTTTTAAATTATCTAGTAAATTATCTTTTACAAAGGGATTAATTCTGTCAACTTTTTTAGCATTTATTAGGCGCAACAATCGTTACCGTTATGATCTTTTATAAAGACATTTTAAATGATCTATTAAATTATCTTTTACAAAAAAGATAATTAATTTAAATTTTTTAGCACTTATTAGGCCCAATGATTGTTGCTGTTACGATCTTTTATAAAGAAATTTTAAATTATCTAGTAAATTATCTTTTACAAAGAGGATAATTATGTCCATATTTTTAGAATTTATTAGGCGTAATCATTGTTACCTTTATGATCCTTTATAAAGAAATTTTAAATGATCTATTAAATTATCGTTTACAAAGACGATAATTATGTCAACTTTCCTAGCATTTAAGGCCCAATCATTTATAAAGAAATGTAAATGATCTATTCAATTATCTTTTCCAAAAAAAATAATTAATTTAAATATTTAAGCATTTATTAGGCCCAAGATTCTTACCGTTATGATATTTTATAAAGAATTTTTAAATGATCTACTAAATTATCTTTTACAAAGAAGATAATTATCTCAACTTTTTTAGCATTTATTAGGTGCAATAATCGTTACGGTTATGATCTTTTATAAAGAAATTTTACATGATCTATTCAATTACCTTGTACGAAAAAGATAATTAATTTCAATTTTTTAGCATTTATTAGGCCCAATGATTGTTACCGTTATGATCTTTTACAAAGAAATTTTAAATGACTATTAAATTATCTTTTACAAAAAAGATAATTATGTCAACTATTTTAGCATTTATTAGGCCCAAGATTGTTACCGTTATGATATTTTATAAAGAATTTTTAAATGATCTACTAAATTATCTTTTACAAAGAAGATAATTATCTCAACTTTTTTAGCATTTATTAGGTGCAATAATCGTTACGGTTATGATCTTTTATAAAGAAATTTTACATGATCTATTCAATTACCTTGTACGAAAAACATAATTAATTTCAATTTTTTAGCATTTATTAGGCCCAATGATTGTTACCGTTATGCTCTTTTAATAAGAAATTTTTAATTATCTAGTCAATTATCTTTGACAAAGATGATAATTATGTCAACTGTTTTAGCCTTTATTATGCCCAATGATCGTTACTATTATGATCTTTTATCAAGAAGTTTTAAATTATCTATTAAATTATCTTTTACAACGAAGATAATTATGTCAACTTTTTTAGAATTTATTAGGCGCAATAATCGTTACCGTTGTGATCTTTTATAAAGAAATTTTTTATGATCTATTCAATTATCTTATACTAAAAAGATAATTAATTTCAATTTTTTAGCATTTATTAGGCTAATGATTATTACCGTTATGATCCTTTAATAAGAAATTTTAAATTATCTATGAAATTATCTCTGACAAAGAAGATAATTATGTCAACTTTTTTAGCATTTATTAGGCCCAATGATTGTTACCGTTATGATCTTTTATAAAGAAATTTTAAATTATCTACTAAATTATCCTTTACAAAGAGGATACTTATGTCCACTTTTTTAGAATTTATTAGGCGCAATAATCGTTACAGTTATGATCTTTTATAAGGAAATTTTAAATGATGTATTAAATTATCTTTTACAAAAAGGATAATTAATTTAAATTTTTTAGCATTTATTAGGCCTAATGATTGTTACCGTTATGATCTTTTAATAAGAAATTTTAATTATCTAGTAAATTATCTTTGACAAAGATGATAATTATGTCAACTGTTTTAGCATTTATTATGCCCAATGATCGTTACTATTATGATCTTTTATCAAGAAGTTTTAAATTATCTATTAAATTATCTTTTACAACGAAGATAATTATGTCAACTTTTTTAGAATTTATTAGGCGCATTGATCGTTACCGTTATGATATTTTATAAAGAAATTAAATTTTTTATGATCTATTCAATTATCTTATACTAAAAAGATAATTAATTTCAATTTTTTAGCATTTATTAGGCTAATGATTATTACCGTTATGATCCTTTAATAAGAAATGTTAAATTATCTAGGAAATTATCTCTGACAAAAAGATAATTATGTCAACTTTTTTAGCATTTATTAGGCCCAATGATTGTTACCGTTATGATCTTTTATAAAGAAATTTTAAATTATCTAGTAAATTATCCTTTACAAAGAGGATAATTGTGTCCACTTTTTTAGAATTTATTAGGCGCAATAATCGTTACAGTTATGATATTTTATAAAGTAATTTTAAACGATGTATTAAATTATCTTTTACAAAATAGATAATTAATTTAAATTTTTTAGCATTTATTAGGCCTAATGATTGTTACCGTTATGATCTTTTATAAAGAAATTTTAAATGATGTATTAAATTATCTTATACAAAGAATAATTATGCAAACTTTTTTACCATTTATAAGGCTAATGATTGCTACCGTTATGATCTTTTAATAAGAAATTTTAAATTATCTAGGAAATTATCTTTGACAAAGATGATAATTATGTCAACTTTTTTAGCATTTATTAGGCCCAATGATTGTTACCGTTATGATCTTTTATAAAGAAGTTTTAAATTATCTAGTAAATTATCTTTTACAAAGAGATTAATTCTGTCAAATTTTTTAGCATTTATTAGGCGCAACAATCGTTACGGTTATGATCTTTCATAAAGAAATTTTAAATGATCTATTTAATTATCTTTTACAAAAAAAATAATTAATTTAAATTTTTTAGCATTTATTAGGCCCAATGATTGTTACCGTTATGATCTTTTATAAAGAAATTTTAAATTATCTAGTAAATTATCTTTTACAAAGAGGATCATTATGTCCACATTTTTAGAATTTATTAGGCGCAATCATCGTTACCGTTATGATCTTTTACAAAGAAATTTTAAATGATCTATTAAATTATCATTTACAAAGACGATAATTATGTCAACTTTTTTAGCATTTAAGGCCCAATCATTGTTAACGTTATGATCCTTTATAAAGAAGTTTTAAATTAGCTAGTAAATTATCTTTTACACAGAGATTAATTCTGTCAACTTTTTTAGCATTTATTAGACGCAATAATCGTTACCGTTATGATGTTTTATAAAGAAATTTAAATGATCTATTCAATTATCTTTTACAAAAAAATAATTAATTTAAATATTTTAGTATTTATTATGCCCAATGATTGTTATTGTTATGATATTTTATAAAGAAATTTTAAATGATCTATTAAATTATGTTTGACAAAGAAGATAATTATGTCAACTTTTTTAGCATTTATTAGGCCCAATGATCATTACTGTTATGCTCTTTTAATAAGAAATTTTTAATTATCTAGTAAATTATCTTTGACAAACATGATAATTATGTCAACTTTTTTAGCATTTATTAGGCCCAATGATCGTTACTATTATGATCTTTTATCAAGAAGTTTTAAATTATCTATAAAATTATCTTTCACAACGAAGATAATTATGTCAACTTTTTTACAATTTATTAGGCCCAATAATCGTTACCGTTATGATCTTTTATAAAGAAATTTTTTATGATCTATTCAATGATCTTGTACGAAAAAGATAATTGATTTCAATTTTTCAGCATTTATTAGGCCAATGATTATTACCGTTACGATCCTTTAATAAGAAATGTTAAATTATCTAGGAAATTATCTTTGACAAAGAAGATAATTATGTCAAGTTTTTTAGCATTTATTAGGCCCAATGATTGTTACCGTTATGATCTTTTATAAAGAAATTTTAAATTATCTAGTAAATTACCCTTTACAGAGAGAATAATTATGTGCACTTTTTTAGAATTTATTAGGCGCAATAATTGTTACCGTTATGATCTTTTATAAAGAAATTTTAAATGATCTATTAAATTATCTTTTATAAAAAAGATAATTAATTTAACTTTTTTAGCATTTATTAGGCCTAATGATTGTTACCGTTATGATCTTTTATAAAGAAATTTTAAATGATGTATTAAATTATCTTATACAAAGAAGATAATTATGTAAACTGTTTTAGCATTTATTAGACCAATGATTGCTACTGTTATGATATTTTAATAAGAAATTTTAAATTATCTGGGAAATTATCGTTGACAAAAAAGATAATTACGTCAACTTTTTTAGCATTTATTAGGCCCAATCCTTGTTACCATTATGATCTTTTATAAAGAAGTTTTAAATTATCTAGTAAATTATCTTTTACAAAGAGATTAATTCTGTCAACTTTTTTAGCATTTATTAGGCGCAACAATCGTTACCGTTATGATCTTTTATAAAGAAATTTTAAATGATCTATTAAATTATCTTTTACAAAAAAGATAATTAATTTAAATTTTTTAGCACTTATTAGGCTCAATGATTGTTGCTGTTATGATCTTTTATAAAGAAATTTTAAATTATCTAGTAAATTATCTTTTACAAAGAGGATAATTATGTCCATATTTTTAGAATTTATTAGGCGCAATCATTGTTACCGTTATGATCCTTTATAAAGAAATTTTAAATGATCTATTAAATTATCATTTACAAAGACGATAATTATGTCAACTTTTCTAGCATTTAAGGCCCAATCATTGTTACCATTACGATCCTTTATAAAGAAGTTTTAAATTAGCTATCAAATTATCTTTTACAAAGAGATTAATTCTGTCAACTTTTTAGCATTTATTAGGTGCAATAATCGTTACCGTTATGATCTTTTATAAAGAAATTTAAATGATCTATTCAATTATCTTTTCCAACAAAAATAATTAATTTAAATATTTAAGCATTTATTATGCCCAATGATTGTTACCGTTATGATATTTTATAAAGAAATTTTAAATGATGTATTAAATTATGTTTGACAAAGAAGATAATGATGTCAACTTTTTTAGCATTTATTAGGCCCAATGATCATTACCGTTATGCTCTTTTAACAAGAAATTTTTAATTATCTAGTAAATTATCTTTGACAAAGACGATAATTATATCAACTTTTTTAGCATTAATTAGGCCCAATAATCGTTACTATTATGATCTTTTATCAAGAAGTTTTAAATTATCTATTAAATTATCTTTTACAACGGAGATAATTATGTCAACTTTTTTAGAATTTATTAGGCCCAATAATCGTTACCGTTATGATCTTTTATAAAGAAATTTTTTATGATCTATTCAATGATCTTGTACGAAAAAGATAATTGATTTCAATTTTTCAGCATTTATTAGGCCAATGATTATTACCGTTACGATCCTTTAATAAGAAATGTTAAATTATCTAGGAAATTATCTCTGACAAAGAAGATAATTATGTCAAGTTTTTTAGCATTTATTAGGCCCAATGATTGTTACCGTTATGATCTTTTATAAAGAAATTTTAAATTATCTAGTAAATTACCCTTTACAAAGGGAATAATTATGTGCACTTTTTTAGAATTTATTAGGCGCAATAATTGTTACCGTTATGATCTTTTATAAAGAAATTTTAAATGATCTATTAAATTATCTTTTATAAAAAAGATAATTAATTTAACTTTTTTAGCATTTATTAGGCCTAATGATTGTTACCGTTATGATCTTTTATAAAGAAATTTTAAATGATGTATTAAATTATCTTATACAAAGAAGATAATTATGTAAACTGTTTTAGCATTTATTAGACCAATGATTGCTACTGTTATGATATTTTAATAAGAAATTTTAAATTATCTGGGAAATTATCGTTGACAAAGAAGATAATTACGTCAACTTTTTTAGCATTTATTAGGCCCAATCCTTGTTACCATTATGATCTTTTATAAAGAAGTTTTAAATTATCTAGGAAATTATCTTTTACAAAGAGATTAATTCTGTCAACTTTTTTAGCATTTATTAGGCGCAACAATCGTTACCGTTATGATCTTTTATAAAGAAATTTTAAATGATCTATTAAATTATCTTTTACAAAAAAGATAATTAATTTAAATTTTTTAGCACTTATTAGGCTCAATGATTGTTGCTGTTATGATCTTTTATAAAGAAATTTTAAATTATCTAGTAAATTATCTTTTACAAAGAGGATAATTATGTCCATATTTTTAGAATTTATTAGGCGCAATCATTGTTACCGTTATGATCCTTTATAAAGAAATTTTAAATGATCTATTAAATTATCATTTACAAAGACGATAATTATGTCAACTTTTCTAGCATTTAAGGCCCAATCATTGTTACCATTACGATCCTTTATAAAGAAGTTTTAAATTAGCTATCAAATTATCTTTTACAAAGAGATTAATTCTGTCAACTTTTTAGCATTTATTAGGTGCAATAATCGTTACCGTTATGATCTTTTATAAAGAAATTTAAATGATCTATTCAATTATCTTTTCCAACAAAAATAATTAATTTAAATATTTAAGCATTTATTATGCCCAATGATTGTTACCGTTATGATATTTTATAAAGAAATTTTAAATGATCTATTAAATTATGTTTGACAAAGAAGATAATGATGTCAACTTTTTTAGCATTTATTAGGCCCAATGATCATTACCGTTATGCTCTTTTAACAAGAAATTTTTAATTATCTAGTAAATTATCTTTGACAAAGACGATAATTATATCAACTTTTTTAGCATTAATTAGGCCCAATAATCGTTACTATTATGATCTTTTATCAAGAAGTTTTAAATTATCTATTAAATTATCTTTTACAACGGAGATAATTATGTCAACTTTTTTAGAATTTATTAGGCGCAATAATCGTTACCGTTATGATCTTTTATAAAGAAATTTTAGATGATCTATTCAATTATCTTGTGCGAAAAAGATAATTAATTTAAATTTTTTAGCATTTATTAGGCCCAATGATTGTTACCGTTATGATCTTTTACAAAGAAATTTTAAATGACAATTAAATTATCTTTTACAAAAAAGATAATTATGTCAACTATTTTAACATTTATTACGCCCAAGATTGTTACCGTTATGATATTTTATAAAGAATTTTTAAATGATCTACTAAATTATCTTTTACAAAGAAGATAATTATCTCAACTTTTTTAGCATTTATTAGGTGCAATAATCGTTACGGTTATGATCTTTTATAAAGAAATTTTACATGATCTATTCAATTACCTTGTACGAAAAAGATAATTAATTTCAATTTTTTAGCATTTATTAGGCCCAATGATTGTTACCGTTATGCTCTTTTATTAAGAAATTTTTAATTATCTAGTAAATTATCTTTGACAAAGATGATGATTATGTCAACTGTTTTAGCATTTATTATGCCCAATGATCGTTACTATTATGATCTTTTATCAAGAAGTTTTAAATTATCTATTAAATTATCTTTTACAACGAAGATAATTATGTCCACATTTTTAGAATTTATTAGGCCCAATAATCGTTACCATTGTGATCTCTTATAAAGAATTTTTTTATGATCTATTCAATTATCTTATACTAAAAAGATAATTAATTTCAATTTTTTAGCATTTATTAGGCTAATGATTATTACCGTTATGATCTTTTAATAAGAAATGTTAAATTATCTAGGAAATTATCTCTGACAAAGAAGATAATTATGTCAACTTTTTTAGCATTTATTAGGCCCAATGATTGTTACCGTTATGATCTTTTATAAAGAAATTTTAAATTATCTAGTAAATTATCCTTTACAAAGAGGATACTTATGTCCACATTTTTAGAATTTATTAGGCGCAATAATCGTTACAGTTATGATCTTTTATAAAGAAATTTTAAATGATGTATTAAATTATTTTTTACAAAAAAGATAATTAATTTAAATTTTTTAGCATTTATTAGGCCTAATGATTGTTACTGTTATGATCTTTTAATAAGAAATTTTTAATTATCTAGTAAATTATCTTTGACAAAGATGATAACTATGTCAACTGTTTTAGCATTTATTATGCCCAATGATCGTTACTATTATGATCTTTTATCAAGAAGTTTTAAATTATCTATTAAATTATCTTTTACAACGAAGATAATTATGTCAACTTTTTTAGAATTTATTAGGCGCATTAATCGTTACCGTTATGATCTTTTATAAAGAATTTTAATTTTTTATGATCTATTCAATTATCTTATACTAAAAAGATAATTAATTTCAATTTTTTAGCATTTAGTAGGCTAATGATTATTACCGTTATGATCCTTTAATAAGAATTGTTAAATTATCTAGGAAATTATCTCTGACAAAGAAGATAATTATGTCAACTTTTTTAGCATTTATTAGGCCCAATGATTGTTACCGTTATGATCTTTTATAAAGAAATTTTAAATTATCTAGTAAATTATCTTTTACAAAGAAGATAATTATGTCCACATTTTTAGAATTTATTAGGCGCAATCATCGTTACCGTTATGATCTTTTACAAAGAAATTTTAAATGATCTATTAAATTATCATTTACAAAGACGATAATTATGTCAACTTTTTTAGCATTTAAAGCCCAATCATTGTTAACGTTATGATCCTTTATAAAGAAGTTTTAAATTAGCTAGTAAATTATCTTTTACAAAGAGATTAATTCTGTCAACTTTTTTAGCATTTATTAGACGCAATAATCGTTACCGTTATGATGTTTTATAAAGAAATTTAAATGATCTATTCAATTATCTTTTACAAAAAAATAATTAATTTAAATATTTTAGTATTTATTATGCCCAATGATTGTTATCCTTATGATATTTTATAAAGAAATTTTAAATGATCTATTAAATTATGTTTGACAAAGAAGATAATTATGTCAACTTTTTTAGCATTTATTAGGCCCAATGATCATTACCGTTATGCTCTTTTAATAAGAAATTTTTAATTATCTAGTAAATTATCTTTGACAAACATGATAATTATGTCAACTTTTTTAGCATTTATTAGGCCCAATGATCGTTACTATTATGATCTTTTATCAAGAAGTTTTAAATTATCTATTAAATTATCTTTTACAACGAAGATAATTATGTCAACTTTTTTACAATTTATTAGGCGCAATAATCGTTACCGTTATGATCTTTTATAAAGAAATTTTTTATGATCTATTCAATTATCTTATACTAAAAAGATAATTAGTTTCAATTTTTTAGTATTTATTAGGCTAATTATTATTACCGCTATGATCCTTTAATAAGAAATGTTAAATTATCTAGGAAATTATCTCTGACAAAGAAGATAATTATGTCAACTTTTTTAGCATTTATTAGGCCCAATGATTGTTACCGTTATGATCTTTTATAAAGAAATTTTAAATTATCTATTAAATTATCTTTTACAACGAAGATAATTATGTCAACTTTTTTAGAATTTATTAGGCGCAATAATCGTTACCGTTATGATCTTTTATAAAAAAATTTTTGATGATCTATTCAATTATCTTGTACAAAAAAGATAATTAATTTCAATTTTTTAGCATTTATTAGGCCCAATGATTGTTATGGTTATGATCTTTTAAGAAGAAATTTTAAATGATCTATTAAATTATCTTTTACAAAGAAGATAATTATGTCAACTTTTTTAGTATTTATTAGGCCCAATGATCGTCACCGTTATTATCTTTTAAGAACAAATTTTAAATGATGTATTAAATTATCCTTTACAAACAAGATAATTATGTGAGCTTTTATAGCATTTATTAGGCGCAATAATCGTTACCGTTATGATCTTTTATAAAGAAATTTTAGATGATCTATTCAATTATCTTATACTAAAAAGATAATTAATTTCAATTTTTTAGCATTTATTAGGCCAATGATTATTACCGTTATGATCCTTTATAAAGAATTTTTAAATTATCTAGTAAATATTCCTTTACAAAGAGGATAGTTATGTATACTTTTTTAGAATTTATTAGGCGCAATCATCGTTACCGTTATGATCTTTTATAAAGAAATTTTAAATGATCTATTCAATTATCTTGTACGAAAAAGATAATTAATTTCAATTTTTTAGGATTTATTAGGCCCAATGATTGTTACCGTTATGATCTTTTACAAAGAAATTTTAAATGATCTATTGAATTATCTTTTACAAAAAAGGAAATTGTGTCAACTTTTTTAGCATTTATTAGGCATAATGATTGTTACGGTTATGATATTTTATAAAGAATTTTTAAATGATCTGTTGAATTATCTTTTACAAAGAAGATAATTATGTCAACTTTTTTAGCATTTGTTAGGTCCAGTAATCGTTACGGTTATGATATTTTATAAAAAAATTTTAGATGATCTATTCAATTATCTTGTACGAAAAAAGATAATTAATTTCAATTTTTTAGGATTTATTAGGCCCAATGATTGTTACCGTTATGATCTTGTACAAAGAAATTTTAAATGATCTATTAAATTATCTTTTACAAAAAAGATAATTATGTAAACTTTTTTAGCATTTATTCGCCCAGTGATTGCTACCGTTATGATCTTTTAATATGAAATTTTAAATTATCTAGTAAATTATCCTTTACAAAGAAAGGATAATTATGTCAACTTTTTTAGCATTTATTAGGTGCAATAATCGTTACCGTAATGATCTTTTATAAAGAAATTTTAAATGATCTACTAAATTATCTTTTCCAAAGAAGATAATTATCTCAACTTTTTTAGCATTTATTAGGTGCAATAATCGTTACCGTTATGATCTTTTTTAAAGAAATTTTAGATGATCTATTCTATTATCTTGTACGAAAAAGATAATTAATTTCAATTTTTTAGGATTTATTAGGCCCAATGATTGTTACCGTTATGATCTTTTACAAAGAAATTTTAAATGATCTATTAAATTATCTTTTACAAAAAAGATAATTATGTAAACTTTTTTAGCATTTATTCGGCCAATGATTGCTACCGTTATGATCTTTTAATATGAAATTTTAAATTATCTAGTAAATTATCCTGTACAAAGAAAGGATAATTATGTCAACTTTTTTAGCATTTATTAGGTGCAATAATCGTTACCGTAATGATCTTTTATAAAGAAATTTTAAATGATCTACTAAATTATCTTTTCCAAAGAAGATAATTATCTCAACTTTTTTAGCATTTATTAGGTGCAATAATCGTTACCGTTATGATCTTTTTTAAAGAAATTTTAGATGATCTATTCTATTATCTTGTACGAAAAAGATAATTAATTTCAATTTTTTAGGATTTATTAGGCCCAATGATTGTTACCGTTATGATCTTTTACAAAGAAATTTTAAATGATCTATTAAATTATCTTTTACAAAAAAGATAATTATGTAAACTTTTTTAGCATTTATTCGGCCAATGATTGCTACCGTTATGATCTTTTAATATGAAATTTTAAATTATCTAGTAAATTATCCTTTACAATGAAAGGATAATTATGTCATCTTTTTTAGAATTTATTAGGCGCAATAATCGTTACAGTTATGATCTTTTATAAAGAAATTTTAAATGATGTGTTAAATTAACTTTTACAAAAAAGATAATTAATTGAAATGTTTTAGCATTTATTAGTCCTAATGATTGTTAACGTTATGATCTTTTATAAAGATCATTTTAAATGATGTATTAAATTATCTTATGCAAAGAAGATAATTATGCAAAACTTTTTTAGCATTTATGAGGCCAATGATTGCTACCGTTATGATCTTTTAATAAGAAATTTTAAATTAGGAAATTATCTTTGACAAAGAAGATAATCATGTCATCTTTTTTAGCATTTATTAGGCCCAATGATTGTTACCGTTATGATCTTTTATAAAGAAGTTTTAAATTATCTAGTAAATTATCTTTTACAAATAGATTAATTCTGTCAACTTTTTTACCATTTATTAGGCGCAACAATCATTACGGTTATTATCTTTTATAAAGAAATTTTAAATGATCTATTAAATTATATTTTACAAAAAAGATAATTAATTTAAACTTTTTAGCATTTATTAGGCCCAATGATTGTTACCGTTATGATCTTTTATAAAGAAATTTTAAATTATCTAGTAAATTATATTTTACAAAGAGGATAATTATGTCCACATTTTTAGAATTTATTATGTGCAATCATCGTTACCGTTATGATCTTTTATAAAGAAATTTTAAATGATCTATTAAATTATCATTTACAAAAACGATAATTATGTCAACTTTTTTAGCATTTAAGACCCAATCATTGTTACCGTTATGATCCTTTATAAAGAAGTTTTAAATTAGCTAGTAAATTATCTTTTAGAAAGAGATTAATTCTGTCAACTTTTTTAGAATTTATTAGGCATAATAATCGTTACCATTATGATCTTTTATAAAGAAATTTAAATGATCTATTCAATTATCTTTTACAAAAAAAATAATTAATTTTAAATATTTTAGCATTTATTATGCCCAATGATTGTTACCGTTATGATATTTTATAAAGAAATTTTAAATGATCTATTAAATTATGTTTGACAAAGAAGATAATGATGTCAACTTATTTAGCATTTATTAGGCCTAATGATCATTACCGTTATGCTCTTTTAATAAGAAATTTTTAATTATCTAGTAAATTATCTTTCACAAAGATCATAATTATGTCAAATTTTCTAGCATTTATTAGGCCCAATGATCGTTACTGTTATGATCTTTTATAAAGAAATTTTAGATGATCTATTCAATTATCTTGTACGAAAAAGATAATTAATTTCAATTTTTTAGGATTTATTAGGCCCAATGATTGTTACCGTTATGATCTTTTACAAAGAAATTTTAAATGATCTATTAAATTATCTTTTACAAAAAAGATAATTATGTAAACTTTTTTAGCATTTATTCGGCCAATGATTGCTACCGTTATGATCTTTTAATATGAAATTTAAATTATCTAGTAAATTATCCTTTACAAAGAAAGGATAATTATGTCATCTTTTTTAGAATTTATTAGGCGCAATAATCGTTACAGTTATGATCTTTTATAAAGAAATTTTAAATGATGTGTTAAATTAACTTTTACAAAAAAGATAATTAATTGAAATGTTTTAGCATTTATTAGTCCAAATGATTGTTAACGTTATGATCTTTTATAAAGATCATTTTAAATGATGTATTAAATTATCTTATGCAAAGAAGATAATTATGCAAAACTTTTTTAGCATTTATGAGGCCAATGATTGCTACCGTTATGATCTTTTAATAAGAAATTTTAAATTAGGAAATTATCTTTGACAAAGAAGATAATCATGTCAACTTTTTTAGCATTTATTAGGCCCAATGATTGTTACCGTTATGATATTTTATAAAGAAGTTTTAAATTATCTAGTAAATTATCTTTTACAAAGAGATTAATTCTGTCAACTTTTTTACCATTTATTAGGCGCAACAATCATTACCGTTATTATCTTTTATAAAGAAATTTTAAATGATCTATTAAATTATATTTTACAAAAAAGATAATTAATTTAAACTTTTTAGCATTTATTAGGCCCAATGATTGTTATCGTTATGATCTTTTATAAAGATATTTTAAATTATCTACTAAATTATCTTTTACAAAGAGGATAATTATGTCCACATTTTTAGAATTTATTATGTGCAATCATTGTTACCGTTATGATCTTTTATAAAGAAATTTTAAATGATCTATTAAATTATCATTTACAAAAACGATAATTATGTCAACTTTTTTAGCATTTAAGACCCAATCATTGTTACCGTTATGATCCTTTATAAAGAAGTTTTAAATTAGCTAGTAAATTATCTTTTACAAAGAGATTAATTCTGTCAACTTTTTTAGAATTTATTAGGCATAATAAAAATCGTTACCATTATGATCTTTTATAAAGAAATTTAAATGATCTATTCAATTATCTTTTACAAAAAAAATAATTAATTTTAAATATTTTAGCATTTATTATGCCCAATGATTGTTACCGTTATGATATTTTATAAAGAAATTTTAAATGATCTATTAAATTATGTTTGACAAAGAAGATAATGATGTCAACTTATTTAGCATTTATTAGGCCTAATGATCATTACCGTTATGCTCTTTTAATAAGAAATTTTTAATTATCTAGTAAATTATCTTTCACAAAGATCATAATTATGTCAAATTTTCTAGCATTTATTAGGCCCAATGATCGTTACTGTTATGATCTTTTATAAAGAAATTTTAGATGATCTATTCAATTATCTTGTACGAAAAAGATAATTAATTTCAATTTTTTAGGATTTATTAGGCCCAATGATTGTTACCGTTATGATCTTTTACAAAGAAATTTTAAATGATCTATTAAATTATCGTTTACAAAAAAGATAATTATGTCAACTTTTTTAGCATTTATTAGGCCCAATGATTGTTACCGTTATGATATTTTATAAAGAATTTTTGAATGATCTACTAAATTATCTTTTACAAAGAAGATAATTATGTCAACTTTTTTAGCATTTGTTAGGTCCAATAATCGTTACGGTTATGATATTTTATAAAAAAATTTTAGATGATCTATTCAATTATCTTGTACGAAAAAATATAATTAATTTCAATTTTTTAGGATTTATTAGGCCCAATGTTACCGTTATGATCTTTTACAAAGAAATTTTAAATGATCTATTAAATTATCTTTTACAAAAAAGATAATTATGTAAACTTTTTTAGCATTTATTCACCCAATGATTGCTACCGTTATGATCTTTTAATATGAAATTTTAAATTATCTAGTAAATTATCCTTTACAAAGAAAGGATAATTATGTCATCTTTTTTAGAATTTATTAGGCGCAATAATCGTTACAGTTATGATCTTTTATAAAGAAATTTTAAATGATGTGTTAAATTAACTTTTACAAAAAAGATAATTAATTGAAATGTTTTAGCATTTATTAGTCCTAATGATTGTTAACGTTATGATCTTTTATAAAGATCATTTTAAATGATGTATTAAATTATCTTATGCAAAGAAGATAATTATGCAAAACTTTTTTAGCATTTATGAGGCCAATGATTGCTACCGTTATGATCTTTTAATAAGAAATTTTAAATTAGGAAATTATCTTTGACAAAGAAGATAATCATGTCAACTTTTTTAGCATTTATTAGGCCCAATGATTGTTACCGTTATGATATTTTATAAAGAAGTTTTAAATTATCTAGTAAATTATCTTTTACAAAGAGATTAATTCTGTCAACTTTTTTACCATTTATTAGGCGCAACAATCATTACCGTTATTATCTTTTATAAAGAAATTTTAAATGATCTATTAAATTATATTTTACAAAAAAGATAATTAATTTAAACTTTTTAGCATTTATTAGGCCCAATGATTGTTATCGTTATGATCTTTTATAAAGATATTTTAAATTATCTACTAAATTATCTTTTACAAAGAGGATAATTATGTCCACATTTTTAGAATTTATTATGTGCAATCATTGTTACCGTTATGATCTTTTATAAAGAAATTTTAAATGATCTATTAAATTATCATTTACAAAAACGATAATTATGTCAACTTTTTTAGCATTTAAGACCCAATCATTGTTACCGTTATGATCCTTTATAAAGAAGTTTTAAATTAGCTAGTAAATTATCTTTTACAAAGAGATTAATTCTGTCAACTTTTTTAGAATTTATTAGGCATAATAAAAATCGTTACCATTATGATCTTTTATAAAGAAATTTAAATGATCTATTCAATTATCTTTTACAAAAAAAATAATTAATTTTAAATATTTTAGCATTTATTATGCCCAATGATTGTTACCGTTATGATATTTTATAAAGAAATTTTAAATGATCTATTAAATTATGTTTGACAAAGAAGATAATGATGTCAACTTATTTAGCATTTATTAGGCCTAATGATCATTACCGTTATGCTCTTTTAATAAGAAATTTTTAATTATCTAGTAAATTATCTTTCACAAAGATCATAATTATGTCAAATTTTCTAGCATTTATTAGGCCCAATGATCGTTACTGTTATGATCTTTTATAAAGAAATTTTAGATGATCTATTCAATTATCTTGTACGAAAAAGATAATTAATTTCAATTTTTTAGGATTTATTAGGCCCAATGATTGTTACCGTTATGATCTTTTACAAAGAAATTTTAAATGATCTATTAAATTATCGTTTACAAAAAAGATAATTATGTCAACTTTTTTAGCATTTATTAGGCCCAATGATTGTTACCGTTATGATATTTTATAAAGAATTTTTGAATGATCTACTAAATTATCTTTTACAAAGAAGATAATTATGTCAACTTTTTTAGCATTTGTTAGGTCCAATAATCGTTACGGTTATGATATTTTATAAAAAAATTTTAGATGATCTATTCAATTATCTTGTACGAAAAAATATAATTAATTTCAATTTTTTAGGATTTATTAGGCCCAATGTTACCGTTATGATCTTTTACAAAGAAATTTTAAATGATCTATTAAATTATCTTTTACAAAAAAGATAATTATGTAAACTTTTTTAGCATTTATTCACCCAATGATTGCTACCGTTATGATCTTTTAATATGAAATTTTAAATTATCTAGTAAATTATCCTTTACAAAGAAAGGATAATTATGTCATCTTTTTTAGAATTTATTAGGCGCAATAATCGTTACAGTTATGATCTTTTATAAAGAAATTTTAAATGATGTGTTAAATTAACTTTTACAAAAAAGATAATTAATTGAAATGTTTTAGCATTTATTAGTCCTAATGATTGTTAACGTTATGATCTTTTATAAAGATCATTTTAAATGATGTATTAAATTATCTTATGCAAAGAAGATAATTATGCAAAACTTTTTTAGCATTTATGAGGCCAATGATTGCTACCGTTATGATCTTTTAATAAGAAATTTTAAATTAGGAAATTATCTTTGACAAAGAAGATAATCATGTCAACTTTTTTAGCATTTATTAGGCCCAATGATTGTTACCATTATGATCTTTTATAAAGAAGTTTTAAATTATCTAGTAAATTATCTTTTACAAATAGATTAATTCTGTCAACTTTTTTACCATTTATTAGGCGCAACAATCATTACGGTTATTATCTTTTATAAAGAAATTTTAAATTATCTATTAAATTATATTTTACAAAAAAGATAATTAATTTAAACTTTTTAGCATTTATTAGGCCCAATGATTGTTACCGTTATGATCTTTTATAAAGAAATTTTAAATTATCTAGTAAATTATCTTTTACAAAGAGGATAATTATGTCCACATTTTTAGAATTTATTATGTGCAATCATCGTTACCGTTATGATCTTTTATAAAGAAATTTTAAATGATCTATTAAATTATCATTTACAAAAACGATAATTATGTCAACTTTTTTAGCATTTAAGACCCAATCATTGTTACCGTTATGATCCTTTATAAAGAAGTTTTAAATTAGCTAGTAAATTATCTTTTACAAAGAGATTAATTCTGTCAACTTTTTTAGAATTTATTAGGCATAATAATCGTTACCATTATGAATTTTTATAAAGAAATTTAAATGATCTATTCAATTATCTTTTACAAAAAAAATAATTAATTTTAAATATTTTAGCATTTATTATGCCCAATGATTGTTACCGTTATGATATTTTATAAAGAAATTTTAAATGATCTATTAAATTATGTTTGACAAAGAAGATAATGATGTCAACTTATTTAGCATTTATTAGGCCTAATGATCATTACCGTTATGCTCTTTTAATAAGAAATTTTTAATTATCTAGTAAATTATCTTTCACAAAGATCATAATTATGTCAAATTTTCTAGCATTTATTAGGCCCAATGATCGTTACTGTTATGATCTTTTATAAAGAAATTTTAGATGATCTATTCAATTATCTTGTACGAAAAAGATAATTAATTTCAATTTTTTAGGATTTATTAGGCCCAATGATTGTTACCGTTATGATCTTTTACAAAGAAATTTTAAATGATCTATTAAATTATCGTTTACAAAAAAGATAATTATGTCAACTTTTTTAGCATTTATTAGGCCCAATGATTGTTACCGTTATGATATTTTATAAAGAATTTTTGAATGATCTACTAAATTATCTTTTACAAAGAAGATAATTATGTCAACTTTTTTAGCGTTTATTAGGTGCAATAATCGTGACGGTTATGATCTTTTATAAAGAAATTTTAGATGATCTATTCAATTATCTTGTACGAAAAAGATAATTAATTTCAATTTTTTAGGATTTATTAGGCCCAATGATTGTTACCGTTATGATCTTTTACAAAGAAATTTTTAATGATCTATTAAATTATCGTTTACAAAAAAGATAATTATGTCAACGTTTTTAGCATTTATTAGGCCCAATGATTGTTACCGTTATGGGATTTTATAAAGAATTTTTAAATGATCTACTAAATTATCTTTTACAAAGAAGATAATTATGTCAACTTTTTTAGCATTTATTAGGTGCAATAATCGTTACGGTTATGATCTTTTATAAAGAAATTTTACATGATCTATTCAATTACCTTGTACGAAAAAGATAATTAATTTCAATTTTTTAGCATTTATTAGGCCCAATGATTGTTACCGTTATGATCATTTAATATGAAAATTTAAACGATCTATTACATTATCTTTTACAAAGAAGATAATTATGTCAACTTTTTTACCATTAATTCGGCCCAATGATCGTTACCATTATGATCTTTTAATAAGAAAATTTAAATTATCTAGTAAATTATCTTTTACAAAGAAGATAATTATGTCAACTTTTTTAACATTTATTAGGCCAGTGATCTTTACCGTTATGATCTTTTGATAAGAAAATTTAAATTATCTAGTAATTTATCTTTTACAAAGAAGATAATTATGTTAACTTTTTTAGCATTTATTAGGCCAATGATCGTTACCGTGATGATCTTTTATAAAGTAATTTTATATGATCTATTAAATTATCTTCTACATAAAAGATAATTATGTCAACATTTTTAGCATTTATTAGGCAAATGATCGTTACCGTTATGATCTTTTATAAAAAAACCTTAAATGTTCTCTTAAATTATCTTTTACAAAGAAGATAACTATGTCAACTCTTTTAGCATTTATTAGGTCCAATAAGTGTTACCATTATGATCTTTTAATAATAAAATTTAAATTATCTAGTAAATTATCTTTTACAAAGAAGATAACTATGTCCACTTTTTTAGCATTTATTAGGCCCGATGATTGATACCGTTATGATCTTTTATAAGAAAATTTAAATTATCTATTAAATTATCTTTTACAAAGAAGATAATTATGTCAACTTTTTTAGCTTCCGGCCCAATGATCATTACCATTATGATGTTTTAATAAGAAAATTTAAATTATCTAGTAAATTATCTTTTACAAAGAAGATAATTATGTCAACTTTTTTAGCATTTATTAGGCCAATGATCGTTACTGTTATGATCTTTTATAAAGAAATTTTAAACTATCTATTAAATTATCTTTTACAAAGAAGATAATTATGTCAACTTTTTAGCATGTATTCAGCTCAATGTTCATTACCGTTATGATCTTTTAATAAGAAAACTTAAATCATCTATTAAATTATCTTTTACAAAGAAGATGTTTATGTCAACTTTTTTACCATGTATTCGGGCCAATGATCCTTACCATTATGATCCTTTAATAAGAAAATTTAAATTATCTAGTAAATTATCTTTTACAAAGAACATAATTATGTCAGCTTTTTGAGCATTTATTAGGCCAATGATCGTTAATGTTATGATCTTTTAATATGAAAATTTAAATTATCTAGTAAATTATCTTTTACAAAGAAGATAATTATGTCAAGTTTTAAAACATTTATTAGGCCAATGATCGTTACCATTATGATCTTTTAATATGAAATTTTAAATTATCTAGTAAATTATCTTTTTACAAAGAAGATAATTATGTCAAGTTTTTTAGCATTTATTAAGCCCAATGATCGTTACCGTCATGATCTTTTAAAAGAAATTTTAGATGATCTATTCAATTATCGTTTACAAAAAAGATAATAAATTTAAATTTTTTGGCATTTATTGGCCCCAATGATTGTTACCGTTATGATCTTTTATAAAGAAATTTTAAATGATCTATTAAATTATGTTTTACAAAGAAGATAATTATGTCAACTTTTTTAGTATTTATTAGGCCCAATGATCGTTACCGTTATGGTCTTTTAATAAGAAATTTTAAATTATCTAGTAAATTATCTTTTACAAAGAAGATAATTATGTCAACTTTTTTAGCATTTATTAGGCCAATGATCGTTACCATTATGATCTTTTAATAAGAAATTTTAAATTATCTAGTAAATTATCTTTTTACAAAGAAGATAATTATGTCAAGTTTTTTCGCATTTATTAGGCCCAATGATCGTTACCGTCATGATCTTTTAAAAGAAATTTTAGACGATCTATTCAATTATCGTTTACAAAAAAGATAATTAATTTAAATTCTTTTGCATTTAATGGACCCAATGATTGTTACCGTTATGATCTTTTATAAAGAAATTTTAAATTAGCTAGTAAATTATCTTTTACAAAGAGATTAATTCTGTCAACTTTTTTAGAATTTATTAGGCATAATAATCGTTACCATTATGAATTTTTATAAAGAAATTTAAATGATCTATTCAATTATCTTTTACAAAAAAAATAATTAATTTTAAATATTTTAGCATTTATTATGCCCAATGATTGTTACCGTTATGATATTTTATAAAGAAATTTTAAATGATCTATTAAATTATGTTTGACAAAGAAGATAATGATGTCAACTTATTTAGCATTTATTAGGCCTAATGATCATTACCGTTATGCTCTTTTAATAAGAAATTTTTAATTATCTAGTAAATTATCTTTCACAAAGATCATAATTATGTCAAATTTTCTAGCATTTATTAGGCCCAATGATCGTTACTGTTATGATCTTTTATAAAGAAATTTTAGATGATCTATTCAATTATCTTGTACGAAAAAGATAATTAATTTCAATTTTTTAGGATTTATTAGGCCCAATGATTGTTACCGTTATGATCTTTTACAAAGAAATTTTAAATGATCTATTAAATTATCGTTTACAAAAAAGATAATTATGTCAACTTTTTTAGCATTTATTAGGCCCAATGATTGTTACCGTTATGATATTTTATAAAGAATTTTTGAATGATCTACTAAATTATCTTTTACAAAGAAGATAATTATGTCAACTTTTTTAGCGTTTATTAGGTGCAATAATCGTGACGGTTATGATCTTTTATAAAGAAATTTTAGATGATCTATTCAATTATCTTGTACGAAAAAGATAATTAATTTCAATTTTTTAGGATTTATTAGGCCCAATGATTGTTACCGTTATGATCTTTTACAAAGAAATTTTTAATGATCTATTAAATTATCGTTTACAAAAAAGATAATTATGTCAACGTTTTTAGCATTTATTAGGCCCAATGATTGTTACCGTTATGGGATTTTATAAAGAATTTTTAAATGATCTACTAAATTATCTTTTACAAAGAAGATAATTATGTCAACTTTTTTAGCATTTATTAGGTGCAATAATCGTTACGGTTATGATCTTTTATAAAGAAATTTTACATGATCTATTCAATTACCTTGTACGAAAAAGATAATTAATTTCAATTTTTTAGCATTTATTAGGCCCAATGATTGTTACCGTTATGATCATTTAATATGAAAATTTAAACGATCTATTACATTATCTTTTACAAAGAAGATAATTATGTCAACTTTTTTACCATTAATTCGGCCCAATGATCGTTACCATTATGATCTTTTAATAAGAAAATTTAAATTATCTAGTAAATTATCTTTTACAAAGAAGATAATTATGTCAACTTTTTTAACATTTATTAGGCCAGTGATCTTTACCGTTATGATCTTTTGATAAGAAAATTTAAATTATCTAGTAATTTATCTTTTACAAAGAAGATAATTATGTTAACTTTTTTAGCATTTATTAGGCCAATGATCGTTACCGTGATGATCTTTTATAAAGTAATTTTATATGATCTATTAAATTATCTTCTACATAAAAGATAATTATGTCAACATTTTTAGCATTTATTAGGCAAATGATCGTTACCGTTATGATCTTTTATAAAAAAACCTTAAATGTTCTCTTAAATTATCTTTTACAAAGAAGATAACTATGTCAACTCTTTTAGCATTTATTAGGTCCAATAAGTGTTACCATTATGATCTTTTAATAATAAAATTTAAATTATCTAGTAAATTATCTTTTACAAAGAAGATAACTATGTCCACTTTTTTAGCATTTATTAGGCCCGATGATTGATACCGTTATGATCTTTTATAAGAAAATTTAAATTATCTATTAAATTATCTTTTACAAAGAAGATAATTATGTCAACTTTTTTAGCTTCCGGCCCAATGATCATTACCATTATGATGTTTTAATAAGAAAATTTAAATTATCTAGTAAATTATCTTTTACAAAGAAGATAATTATGTCAACTTTTTTAGCATTTATTAGGCCAATGATCGTTACTGTTATGATCTTTTATAAAGAAATTTTAAACTATCTATTAAATTATCTTTTACAAAGAAGATAATTATGTCAACTTTTTAGCATGTATTCAGCTCAATGTTCATTACCGTTATGATCTTTTAATAAGAAAACTTAAATCATCTATTAAATTATCTTTTACAAAGAAGATGTTTATGTCAACTTTTTTACCATGTATTCGGGCCAATGATCCTTACCATTATGATCCTTTAATAAGAAAATTTAAATTATCTAGTAAATTATCTTTTACAAAGAACATAATTATGTCAGCTTTTTGAGCATTTATTAGGCCAATGATCGTTAATGTTATGATCTTTTAATATGAAAATTTAAATTATCTAGTAAATTATCTTTTACAAAGAAGATAATTATGTCAAGTTTTAAAACATTTATTAGGCCAATGATCGTTACCATTATGATCTTTTAATATGAAATTTTAAATTATCTAGTAAATTATCTTTTTACAAAGAAGATAATTATGTCAAGTTTTTTAGCATTTATTAAGCCCAATGATCGTTACCGTCATGATCTTTTAAAAGAAATTTTAGATGATCTATTCAATTATCGTTTACAAAAAAGATAATAAATTTAAATTTTTTGGCATTTATTGGCCCCAATGATTGTTACCGTTATGATCTTTTATAAAGAAATTTTAAATGATCTATTAAATTATGTTTTACAAAGAAGATAATTATGTCAACTTTTTTAGTATTTATTAGGCCCAATGATCGTTACCGTTATGGTCTTTTAATAAGAAATTTTAAATTATCTAGTAAATTATCTTTTACAAAGAAGATAATTATGTCAACTTTTTTAGCATTTATTAGGCCAATGATCGTTACCATTATGATCTTTTAATAAGAAATTTTAAATTATCTAGTAAATTATCTTTTTACAAAGAAGATAATTATGTCAAGTTTTTTCGCATTTATTAGGCCCAATGATCGTTACCGTCATGATCTTTTAAAAGAAATTTTAGACGATCTATTCAATTATCGTTTACAAAAAAGATAATTAATTTAAATTCTTTTGCATTTAATGGACCCAATGATTGTTACCGTTATGATCTTTTATAAAGAAATTTTAAATGATCTATTAAATTTTGTTTTACAAAGAAGATAATTATGTCAACGTTTTTAGTATTTATTAGGCCCAATGATCGTTACCGTTATGATCTTTTAATAAGAAATTTGAAATTATCTAGTAAATTATCTTTGACAAAGATGATAATTTCCTCAACTTTTTTAGCATTTATTACGTCCAATGATTGTTACCGTTATGATCTTTTAATAAGAAATTTTAAATTATCTATTAAATTATCTTTTACAAAGAAGATAATCATGTCAACTTTTTTAGCATGTATTCGGCCCAATGATCGTTACCGTTATGATCTTGTAATAAGAAAATTTAAATCATCTATTAAATATTATCTTTTACAAAGAAGATAATTATGTCAATTTTTTTAGGATGTATTCGGCCCAATAATCGTTAT
Organism: Psophocarpus tetragonolobus; assembly: GCA_037954015.1. Classification (NCBI taxonomy): domain Eukaryota; kingdom Viridiplantae; phylum Streptophyta; class Magnoliopsida; order Fabales; family Fabaceae; genus Psophocarpus; species Psophocarpus tetragonolobus. Next base: position 57,555,684 of record CM075688.1, read on the forward strand.
CGTTATCATCTTTTAATAAGAAAATTTAAATGATCTATTGAATTATGTTTCACAAAGAATATAATATTGTCAACTTTTTTAGCATGTATTCGGCCCAATGATCGTTACCGTTATGATCTTTTAATAATAAAATTTAAATTATCTAGTAAATTATCTTTTACAAAGAAGATAATTATGTCCACTTTTTTAGCATTTATTAGGCCCGATGATTGCTACCGTTATGATCTTTTATGAGAAATTTTAAATTATCTATTAAATTATCTTTTACAAAGAAGATAATTATGTCAACTCTTTTAGCTTTCGGCCCAATGATCGCTACCATTAAGATGTTTTAATAAGAAAATTTAAATTATCTAGTAAATTATCTTTCACAAAGAAGATAATTATGTCAACTATTTTTGCATTTATTAGGCCAACAATCGTTACCGTTATGATCTTTTATAAAGAAATTTTAAATGATCTATTAAATTATCTTTTACAAAGAAGATATTTATGTCAAATTTTTTAGCATGTATTCGGCCCAATGATCGTTACCGTTATGATCTTTTAATAAGAAAATTTAAATCATCTATTAAATTAAAGAAATTTTAAATGCCTATTAAATTATGTTTTACAAAGAAGATAATTATGTCCACTTTTTTAGCATTTATTAGGCCCGATGATTGCTACCGTTATGATCTTTTATGAGAAATTTTAAATTATCTATTAAATTATCTTTTACAAAGAAGATAATTATGTCAACTCTTTTAGCTTTCGGCCCAATGATCGCTACCATTAAGATGTTTTAATAAGAAAATTTAAATTATCTAGTAAATTATCTTTCACAAAGAAGATAATTATGTCAACTTTTTTTGCATTTATTAGGCCAACAATCGTTACCGTTATGATCTTTTATAAAGAAATTTTAAATGATCTATTAAATTATCTTTTACAAAGAAGATATTTATGTCAAATTTTTTAGCATGTATTCGGCCCAATGATCGTTACCGTTATGATCTTTTAATAAGAAAATTTAAATCATCTATTAAATTAAAGAAATTTTAAATGCCTATTAAATTATGTTTTACAAAGAAGATAATTATGTCCACTTTTTTAGCATTTATTAGGCCCGATGATTGCTACCGTTATGATCTTTTATGAGAAATTTTAAATTATCTATTAAATTATCTTTTACAAAGAAGATAATTATGTCAACTCTTTTAGCTTTCGGCCCAATGATCGCTACCATTAAGATGTTTTAATAAGAAAATTTAAATTATCTAGTAAATTATCTTTCACAAAGAAGATAATTATGTCAACTTTTTTTGCATTTATTAGGCCAACAATCGTTACCGTTATGATCTTTTATAAAGAAATTTTAAATGATCTATTAAATTATCTTTTACAAAGAAGATATTTATGTCAAATTTTTTAGCATGTATTCGGCCCAATGATCGTTACCGTTATGATCTTTTAATAAGAAAATTTAAATCATCTATTAAATTAAAGAAATTTTAAATGTCTATTAAATTATGTTTTACAAAGAAGATAATTATGTCAACTTTTTTAGTATTTATTAGGCCCAATGATCGTTACCGTTATGATCTTTTAATAAGAAATTTGAAATTATCTAGTAAATTATCTTTTAGAGAGAAGATAATTATGTCAACTTTTTTAGCATGGATTCGGCCCAATGATCGTTACGTTATGATCTTTTGGTAGGAAAATTTAAATGATCTATTAAATTATCTTTTACAAAGAAGATAATTATGTAAACTTTTTTAGCATGTATTCGGCCCAATGATCATTACCGTTATGATATTTTAATAAGAAAATTTAAATTATCTAGAAAATTATCCTTTTACAAAAAAGATAATTATGTCAACTTTTTTAGCATTTATTAGGTCCAATAATTGTTACCGTTATGATCTTTTAATAAGAAATTTTAAAATATCTATTAAATTATCTTTTACAAAGAAGATAATTATGTCAACTTTTTTAGGTTTTGGCACAATGATTGTTACCAATATGATGTTTTAACAAGAAAATTTAATTATCTATTAAATTACCTTTTACAAAGAAGATAATTATATCAACTTTTTTAGCATGTATTCGGCTCAATAATCTTTACCGTTATGATATTTTAATAAGAAAATTTAAATTATCTAGAAAATTATCCTTTTACAAAGAAGATAATTATGTCAACTTTTTTAGCATTTATTAGGTCCAATAATTGTTACCGTTATGATCTTTTAATAAGAAATGTTAAAATATCTATTAAATTATCTTTTACAAAGAAGATAATTATGTCAACTTTTTTAGCTTTTGGCACAATGATTGTTACCAATATGATCTTTTAACAACAAAATTTAAATTATCTATTAAATTAACTTTTACAAAGAAGATAATTATATCAACTTTTTTAGCATGTATTCGGCTCAATAATCTTTACCGTTATCATCTTTTATTAAGAAAATTTAAATGATCTATTAAATTATCTTTCACAAAGAAGATAATATTGTCAACTTTTTTAGCATGTATTTGGCCCAATGATCGTTACTGTTATGATCTTTTCATAAGAAAATTTAAATTATCTAGTAAATTATCTTTTTACAAAGAAGATAATTATGTCAACTTTTTTAGCATGTATTCGGCCGAATGATCATTACTGTTATGATCTTTTAATAAGAAAATTTAAATTATCTAGTAATTATCTTTTTACAAAGAAGATAATTATGTCAACTTTTTTAGCATTTATTAGGTCCAATGATTGTTACCGTTATGATCTTTTAATAAGAAATTTTAAATTATCTCTTAAATTATCTTTTACAAAGAAGATAATTATGTCAACTTTTTTAGCTTTCGGCCCAACGATTGTTACCAATATGATGTTTTAATAAGAAAATTGAAATTATCTATTAAATTATGTTTTACAAAGAAGATAATTTTGTCAACTTTTTTAGCATTTATTCGGCTCAATAATCTTTACTGTTATGATATTTTAATAAGAAAATTTAAATTATCTAGAAAATTATCCTTTTACAAAGAAGATAATTATGTCAACTTTTTTAGCATTTATTAGGTCCAATAATTGTTACCGTTATGATCTTTTAATAAGAAATTTTAATATATCTATTAAATTATCTTTTACAAAGAAGATAATTATGTCAACTTTTTTAGCTTTTGGCACAATGATTGTTACCAATATGATGTTTTAACAACAAAATTTAAATTATCTATTAAATTACCTTTTACAAAGAAGATAATTATATCAACTTTTTTAGCATGTATTCGGCTCAATAATCTTTACCGTTATCATCTTTTATTAAGAAAATTTAAATGATCTATTAAATTATCTTTCACAAAGAAGATAATATTGTCAACTTTTTTAGCATGTATTTGGCCCAATGATCGTTACTGTTATGATCTTTTCATAAGAAAATTTAAATTATCTAGTAAATTATCTTTTTACAAAGAAGATAATTATGTCAACTTTTTTAGCATGTATTCGGCCGAATGATCATTACTGTTATGATCTTTTAATAAGAAAATTTAAATTATCTAGTAAATTATCTTTTTACAAAAAAGATAATTATGTCAACTTTTTTAGCTTTCGGCCCAACGATTGTTACCAATATGATGTTTTAATAAGAAAATTGAAATTATCTATTAAATTATCTTTTACAAAGAAGATAATTTTGTCAACTTTTTTAGCATGTATTCGACCCAATGATCGTTACCGTTATGATCTTTTAATAAATAAATTTTAAATGATCTATTAAATTATCTTTTATAAAGAATAGAATTATAACAACTTCTTTGGCATCTGTTAGGCCTAATGATTGTTACCGTTATCATCTTTTATAAATAAATTTTAACTGATCTTTTAAAATATTTTTTAGAAAGAATATAATTATGTTAACTTTGGTAGCATTTATTAGGCCCAATGATCGTTACCGTTATGATCTTTTAATAAATAAATTTTAAATGATATATTAAATTATCTTTTACAAAGAAGATAATTATGTCAACTTTTTTAGCATTTATTAGGTCCAATAATCGTCACCATTATGATCTTTTAATAAGAAATTTTAAATAATCTATTAAATTATCTTTCACAAAAAAGATAATTAATTTAAATTTTTTAGCATTTATTTGGCGCAATGATTGTTACCGTTATGATCTTTTATAAAGAAATTTTAACGGATCTATTAAATTATTTTTTGCGAAGAATATAATTATGTGAACTTTTTTAGTATTTATTAAGCCCAATCATCGTTACCGTTCTGATCTTTTAACAAATAAATTTTAAATTATGTATTAAATTATCTTTTACAAACAAGATAATTATGTCCACTTTTTTAGCATTTATTAGGCCCAATGATCGTTACCTTTATGATCTTTTATAAATAAATTTTAAATGATCTATTAAATTATCTTTCACAAAAAAGATAATTAGTTTAAATTTTTTAGCATTTCCTAGGCCCAATGATCGTTACCGTTATGATCTTTTAATAAATAAATTTTAAATGATCTATTAAATTATCTTTTACAAAGAATAGAATTATTTCAACTTTTTTAGCATTTGTTAGGCCTAATGATTGTTACCGTTATCATATTTTATAAATAAACTTTAACTGATCTATTAAAATATTTTTTACAATGAATATAATTATGTCAACTTTTTTAGTATTTGTTCGGCCCAATGATCATTACCTTTATGATCTTTTATAAAGAAATTTTAAATGATCTATTAAATTATCTTTTACAAAAAAGATAATTATGTTAACTTTTGTAGCATTTATTAAGCCTAATGATTGTTACCGTTATGATCTTTCAATAAATAAATTTTAAATGATCTATTAAATTATCTTTTAGAAAGAAGATAATTATGTCAACTTTTTTAGCATTTATTAGGCCCAACGATCGTTACCGTTATGATCTTTTAATAAGAAATTTTAAACGATCTATTAAATTATCTTTTACAAAGAAGATAATTATGTCAACTTTTTTAGCATGTATGCGGCCCAATAATCATTACCGTTATCATATTTTAAGAATAAAATTTAAATGATCTATTAAATTATCTTCACAAAGAAGATAATATTGTCAACTTTTTTAGCACGTATTCGGCCCAATGATCGTTACTGTTATGATTTTTTAATAAGAAAATTTAAATTATCTAGTAAATTATCTTTTTACAAATAGGATAATTACGTCAACTTTGTTAACATTTATTAGGTCCAATGATCGTTACCGTTATGATCTTTTATAAAAAAATTTTAAATGATCTATTAAATTATCTTTTACAAAGAAGATAATTATGTCAATTTTTTTAGTATATATTAAACCCAATGATCGTTACCGTTAGGATCGTTTAATAAATAAATTTTAAATGATCTATTAAATTATCTTTTACAAAGAATAAAATTATGTCAACTTTTTTAGCATTTGTTAGGCCTAATGATTGTTACCGTTATCATCTTTTATAAATAAATTTTAACTGATCTATTAAAATATTTTTTACAAAGAATATAATTATGTCAACTTTTTTGGTATTTATTAGGCCCAATGATGATTACCTTTATGATCTTTTATAAAGAAATTTTAAATGATCTATTAAATTATCTTTTACAAAAAAGATAATTATGTTAACTTTTGTAGCATTTATTAGGCCCAATGATCGTTACCCTTATGATCTTTTAATAAATAAATTTTAAATGATCTATTAAATTATCTTTTACAAAGAAGATAATTATGTCAACTTTTTTAGCATTTATTAGGGCCAATGATCGTTACCGTTATGATGTTTTAATAAGAAATTTTAAATGATCTATTAAATTATCTTTTTCAAAGAAGATAATCATGTCAAGTTTTTTATCATTTATTAAGCCCAATGATTGTTAACGTTATGATCTTTTAATAAGGAATTTTAAATGATCTATTAAATTATCTTTTACAAAGAATAGAATTATTTCAACTTTTTTAGCATTTGTTAGGCCTAATGATTGTTACCGTTATCATATTTTATAAATAAATTTTAACTGATCTATTAAAATATTTTTTACAATGAATATAATTATGTCAACTTTTTTAGTATTTGTTCGGCCCAATGATCATTACCTTTATGATCTTTTATAAAGAAATTTTAAATGATCTATTAAATTATCTTTTACAAAAAAGATAATTATGTTAACTTTTGTAGCATTTATTAAGCCTAATGATCGTTATCGTTATGATCTTTCAATAAATAAATTTTAAATGATCTATTAAATTATCTTTTACAAAGAAGATAATTATGTCAACTTTTTTAGCATTTATTAGGCCCAACGATCGTTACCGTTATGATCTTTTAATAAGAAATTTTAAACGATCTATTAAATTATCTTTTACAAAGAAGATAATTATGTCAACTTTTTTAGCATGTATGCGGCCCAATAATCATTACCGTTATCATATTTTAAGAAGAAAATTTAAATGATCTATTAAATTATCTTCACAAAGAAGATAATATTGTCAACTTTTTTAGCACGTATTCGGCCCAATGATCGTTACTGTTATGATTTTTTAATAAGAAAATTTAAATTATCTAGTAAATTATCTTTTTACAAAGAGGATAATTACGTCAACTTTGTTAACATTTATTAGGTCCAATGATCGTTACCGTTATGATCTTTTATAAAAAAATTTTAAATGATCTATTAAATTATCTTTTACAAAGAAGATAATTATGTCAATTTTTTTAGTATATATTAAACCCAATGATCGTTACCGTTAGGATCGTTTAATAAATAAATTTTAAATGATCTATTAAATTATCTTTTACAAAGAATAAAATTATGTCAACTTTTTTAGCATTTGTTAGGCCTAATGATTGTTACCGTTATCATATTTTATAAATAAATTTTAACTGATCTATTAAAATATTTTTTACAAAGAATATAATTATGTCAACTTTTTTGGTATTTATTAGGCCCAATGATGATTACCTTTATGATCTTTTATAAAGAAATTTTAAATGATCTATTAAATTATCTTTTACAAAAAAGATAATTATGTTAACTTTTGTAGCATTTATTAGGCCCAATGATCGTTACCGTTATGATCTTTTAATAAATAAATTTTAAATGATCTATTAAATTATCTTTTACAAAGAAGATAATTATGTCAACTTTTTTAGCATTTATTAGGGCCAATGATCGTTACCGTTATGATGTTTTAATAAGAAATTTTAAATGATCTATTAAATTATCTTTTTCAAAGAAGATAATCATGTCAAGTTTTTTATCATTTATTAAGCCCAATGATTGTTAACGTTATGATCTTTTAATAAGGAATTTTAAATGATCTATTAAATTATCCTTTACAAAGAAGATAATTATGTCAACTTTTTTAGCATTTATTAGGCCCAATAATCGTTACCGTTATGATCTTTTATGAAAAAATTTTAGATGATCTATTAAATTATCTTCTACAAACAAGATAATCATGTCAGGTTTTTAAGCATTTATTAGGCCCAACGATCGTTAACGTTATGATATTTTAATATGAAATTTTCAATTATCTATTAAATTACCTTTTACAAAGAAGGTAATTTTCTCAACATTTTTAGCATTTATAGGCCCAATGATCGTTACCGTCATGATATTTTAATAAAGAAATTTTAAATGATCTATTAAATTATCTTTTACAATGAAGATAATTATGTCAACGTTTTTAGCATTTATTAGCCCCAATGATCGTTACCATTATGATATTTTAATAAGAAATTTTAAATTATCTAGTAAATTATCTTTTATAAAGAAGATAATTATGCCAACTTTTTTAACATTTATTAGGCCCAATGATCGTTACCGTTGTGATTTTTATAAATAAATTTTAAATGATCTATTAAATTATCTTTTACAAAAAAAATAATTATGTTAACTTTTGTAGCATTTATTAGGCCCAATGGTCATTACCGTTATGATCTTTCAATAAACAAATTTTAAATGATCTATTAAATTATCTTTTACAAAGAAGATAATTATGTCAACCTTTTTAGCATTTATTAGGCCAATGATTATTACCGTTATGATCTTTTATAAAGAAATTTTAAATGATCTATTAAATTATCTTTCACAAAAAAGATAATTAGTTTAAATTTTTTAGCATTTCCTAAGCCCAATGATCGTTACCGTTATTTAATAAATAAATTTTAAATGATCTATTAAATTATCTTTTACAAAGAATAGAATTATGTCAACTTTTTTAGCATTTGTTAGGCCTAATGATTGTTACCGTTATCATTTTTGATAAATAAATTTTAACTGATCTATTAAAATATTTTTTACATAGAATATAATTATGTCAACTTTTTTAGTCTTTATTCGGCCCAATGATCATTACCTTTATGATCTTTTATAAAGAAATTTTAAATGATCTATTAAATTATCTTTTACAAAGATGATAATTATGTCCCCTTTTAAGCATTTATTAGGCCCAATGATTGTTACCGTTACGATCTTTTCATAAGAAAGTTTCAATTATCTATTAAATTGTCTTTTTCAAAAAATATAATTATGTCAAATTTTTTAGCATTTATTAGGCCCAATGACCGTTACCATCATGATCTTTTAATAAAGAAATTTTAAATGATCTATTAAATTAAATTTTACAAAGAAGATAATTATGCTTTTAGCATTTATTAGGTTCAATAATCCTTATCGTTATGATCTTTTATAAAGAACTTTTAAATTATCTATTAAATTATCTTTTACAAAGAAGGTAATTATGTCAACTTTTTTAGCATGTATTAGGCCTAATGATTGTTACCGTTATGATCTTTTATAAAGAAATTTTAAATTATCTATTAAATTATGTTTCACAAAGAAGATAATTATGTCAACCTTTTTAGCATGTATTAGCCCTAATGATTTTTACCGTTATGATCTCTTATAAAGAAATTTTAAATTATCTAGTAAATAATCTTTTAGAAAGAAGATAATTATGTCAACTTTTTTAGCATTTATTAGGCCCGATGATCGTTACCGTCATGATCTTTTAAAAATAAATTTTAAATGATCTATTAAATTATATTTTACAAAGAAGATAATTATGTGAACTTTTTTAGCATTTATTAGGCCCAATGATTGTTACCATTGTGATCTTTTAATAAGAAATTTTAAATTATCTAGTAAATTATCTTTTACAAAGAAGGTAATTATGTCAAGTTTTTCAGCATTTATTAGGCCCAATGATCGTTACCGTCATGATCTTTTAAAAATAAATTTTCAATGATCTATAAAATTATATTTTACAAAGAAGATAATTATGTGAACTTTTTTAGCATTTATTAGGCCCAATGATTGTTACCGTTATGATCTTTTAATAAAGAAATTTTAAAAGATCTACTAAATTATCTTTGAGAAAGAAGATAATTATGTCAACTTGTTTAGCATTTATTAGGCCCAATGATCGTTACCGTCATGACCTTTTAAAAAGAAATTTTAAATTATCTATTAAATTATATTTTACAAAGAAGATAATTATGTCAACTTTTTTAGCATTTATTAGGCCCAATGATTGTTAACGTTATGATCTTTTAATAAATAAATTTTAATGATCTATTAAATTATCCTTTACAAAGAAGATAATCATGTCAGGTTTTTTAGCATTTATTAGGCCCAATGATCTTTAACGTTATGATATTTTAATATGAAATTTTCAATTATCTATTAAATTATCTTTTACAAAGAAGATAATTTTGTCAACATTTTTAGCATTTATTAGGCCCAATGATCGTTACCGTCATGATATTTTAATAAAGAAATTTTAAATGATCTATTAAATTATCTTTTACAACAAGGATAATATGTCAATGTTTTTAGCATTTATTAGCCCCAATGATCGTTACCATTATGATCTTTTAATAAGGAATTTTAAATTATCTAGTAAATTATCTTTTACAACGATAATTTTAATAAAGAAATTTTAAATGATCTATTAAATTACCTTTTACAACGAAGATAATTATGTCAACTTTTTAGCATTTATTAGGCCCAATAATCGTTACCGTTATCATCTATTATAAACAAATTTTAAATGATCTATTAAATTATCTTTTACAAATAAGATAGTTATGCCAACTTTTTTAGCATGTATTAGGCCTAATGATTGTTACCGTTATGGTCTTTTATAAAGAAAATTTAAATTATCTAGTAAATTATCTTTTTATAAAGAAGATAATTATGTCAACTTTTTTAGCATTCATTAGGCCCAATGATCGTTGCCGTTATGATCTTTGATAAAGAAATTTAAAATTATCTATTAAATTATCTGTTTACAAGGAATATAATTATGTAAACTTTTTTAACATGTATTAGGCCCAATGATCATTACCGTTATAATCTTTTATAAAGAAATTTTAAATGATCTATTAAATTATCTTTTTCAAAGAAGATAATCATGTCAAGGTTTTTATCATTTATTAGGACCGATGATCGTTACCACTATGATCTTCTAATAAGAAATTTTAAATTATCTAGTCAATTATCTTTTACAAAGAAGATAATTATGTCAACTTTTTTAGCATTTATTAGGCCAAATGATCCTTACCGTCATCATCTTTTAATAAGAAAGTTTAAATGATCTATTAAATTATTTTTTCCAAATAAGATAATCAAGTCAAGTTTTTTAGCATTTATTAGGCCCTAAGATTGTTAACGTTATGATCTTTTAATAAGAAATTTTAAATAATCTATTAAATTATCATTTACAAAGAAGATCATTATGTCAACTTTTTTAGCATTTATTAGGCCTAATGATCGTTACCGTTATGATCTTTTATATAAAAAATTTAGATAATCTGTTACGTTATCTTCTACAAAGGAGATAATCATGCCAGGTTTTTTAGCATTTATTAGGCCCAATGATCGTTAACGTTATCATCTTTTAATATGAAATTTTAAATTATCTATTAAATTATCTTTTACAAAGAAGATAATTATGTCAACTTTTTTAGCATTTATTAGGTCCAATGATCGTGACCGTCATGATATTTTAATAAAGAAATTTTAAATGATCTATTAAATTATCTTTTACAACGAACATAATTATGTCAACGTTTTTAGCATTTATTAGCCCCAATGATTGTTACCATTATCATCTTTTAATAAGAAATTTTAAATTATCTAGTAAATTATCTTTTATAAAGAAGATAATTATGTCAACTTTTTAAACATTTATTAGGGCCAATGATCGTTACCTTTGTGATTTTTATAAATAAATTTTAAATGATCTATTAAATTATCTTTTACAAAGAATATAATTATGTCAACTTTTTTAACATTGATTAGGCCAAATAATCGTTACCGTTATTATCTATTATAAACAAATTTTAAATGATCTATTAAATTATCTTTTACAAAGAAGATAATTATGTCAACTCTTTTAGCATGTATTAGGCCTAATGATTGTTACCGCTATGATCTTTTATAAAGAAAATTTAAATTATCTAGTAAATTATCTTTTTATAAAGAACATAATTATGTCAACTTTTTTAGCATTCATTAGGCCCAATGATCGTTGCCGTTATGTTCTTTGATAAAGAAATTTAAAATTATCTACTAAATTATCTTTTTACAAAGAAGATAATTACGTAAACTTTTTTAAGATTTATTAGGCCACTGATTGTTACCGTTATGATCTTTTATAACGAAATTTTAAATTGTCTAGTAAATTATCTTTTACAAAGAGGATAATTATGTTCACTTTTTTAGAATTTATTAGTCGCAATAATCGTTACCGTTATGATCTTTTATAAATAAATTTTAAATGATCTATTAAATTATTTTTTACAAAGAAGATACTTATCTCAACTTTTTTAGCAGGTATTTGGCCCAATGATCGTTACCGTTATCATCTTTAAATTAGAAAATTTAAATTATCTAGTAAATTATCTTTTACAAAGAAGATAATTATGTCAACTTTTTTAGCATGTATTTGGCCCAATGATCGTTACCGTTATGATCTTTTAATAAGAAAATTTAAATAATCTAGTAAATTATCTTTTACAAAGAAGATAATTATGTCAACTTTTTTAGCATTCATGAGGCTCAATGATAGTTATCGTTATGATATTTTATAAAGAAATCTTAAATGATCTATTAAATTATCTTTTACAAAGAAGATAATTATGTCAACTTTTCTAGCTTTTACTAGGCCCAATGATCCTTACCATTATGATCTTTTACTAAGAAATTTTAAATTATCTCGTAAATTATCTTTTACGAAGAAGATAATTATGTCCACTTTTTTAGCATTTATTAGGCGCAATAATCGTTACCGTTATGATGTTTTATCAAGAAATTTTCAATGATCTATTAAATTATCTTTTACAAAGAAAATAATTATGTCAACTTTTTTATCATGTATTCGGCCCAATGATCGTTACCGTTATGATCTTTTAATATGAAAATTTAAATGATCTATTAAATTATCTTTTACAAACAAGATAATTATGTCAACTTTTTTAGCATGTATTCGGCCTAATGATCCTTACCGTTATGATCTTTTAATAAGAAAATTTAAATAATCTGGTAAATTATCTTTTACAAAGAAGATAATTATGTGAACTTTTTTAGCATGTACTAGGCCCAATAATGTTACCGTTATGATGTTTTATCAAGAAGTTTTCAATGATCTATTAAATTATCTTTGACAAAAAAGATAATTATGTCAACTTTTTTAGCATTTATTAGCCCCAATGATCGTTACCATTATGATCTTATAATAAGAAATTTTAAATTATCTAGTAAATTATCTTTTTGAAAGAAGATAATTATGTCAACTTTTTGAGCATTTATTAGTCCCAATGATCGTTACCGTTATGATCTTTTATAAAGAAATTTTAAATTATCTAGTAAATTATCTTTTACAAACAAGATAATTATGTCAACTTTTTTAGTATTTATTAGGCCCAATGATCGTTACCGTTATGATCTTTTATAAAAAAAATTTAAATGATCTATTAAATTATCTTTTACAAGGAAGAGAATTAGGTCAAGTTTTTTATCATTTATTAGGCCCAATGATTGTTAACGTTATGATCTTTTAATAAGAAATTTTAAATGATCTATTAAATTATCCTTTACAAAGAAGATAATTATGTCAACTTTTTTAGCATTTATTAGGCCCAATGATCGTTATCTATATAATGTTTTATAAAAAAAATTTAGATGATCTATTAAATTATCTTCTACATAGAAGATAATCATGTCAGGTTTTTTAGCATTTATTAGGGCCAATGATCGTTAACGTTATGATATTTTAATATGAAATTTTCAATTATCTATTAAATTATCTTTTACAAAGAAGATAATTTTGTCAACATTTTTAGCATTTATTAGACCCAATGATCGTTACTGTTATGATATTTTAATAAAGAAATTTTAAATAATCTATTAAATTATCTTTTACAACGAAGATAATTATGTCAACATTTTTAGCATTCATTATCCCCAATGATCGTTACCATTATGATCTTTTAATAAGAAATTTTAAATTATCTACTAAATTATCTTTTATGAAGAAGATAATTTTGCCAACTTTTTTAACATTTATTATGCCCAATGATCGTTACCGTTGTGATTTTTATAAATAAATTTTAAATGATCTATTAAATTATCTTTTACAAAGAATATAATTATGTGAACTTTATTAATATTGACTAGGCCAAATAATCGTTACCGTTATCATCTATTACAAACAAATTTTAAATGATCTATTAAATTATCTTTTACAAAGAAGATAATTATGTAAACTTTTGTAGCATTTATTAGGCCCAATGATTGTTACCATCATGATCTTTTAATATAGAAATTTTAAATAATCTATTAAATTATCTTTTACAAAGAATATAATTATGTCCTATTTTAAGCATTTATTAGGCCCAATGATTGTTACCGTTATGATCTTTTCATAAGAAATTTGCAATTGTCTATTAAATTGTGTTTTACAAAGAAGATAATTATGTCACCTTTTTTAGCATTTATTAGGCCCAATGATCGTTACCGTCATGATCTTTTAATAAAGAAATTTTAAATGATCTATTAAATTAAATTTTACAAAGAAGATAATTACGCATTTAGCATTTATTAGGCTCAATAATCCTTATCGTTATGTTCTTTTATAAAGAAATTTTAAATGACCTATTAAATTATCTTTTACAAAAAAGATAATTAATTTAAATTTTTTAGCATTTCTTAGGCCCAATGATTGTTACCGTTATGATCTTTTATAAAGAAATTTTAAATTATCTATTAAATTATCTTTTACAAGGAAGAGAATTATGTCAAGTTTTTTATCATTTATTAGGCCCAATGGTTGTTAACGTTATGATCTTTTAATAAGAAATTTTAAATGATCTATTAAATTATCCTTTACAAAGAAGATAATTATGTCAACTTTTTTAGCATTTATTAGGCCCAATGATCATTATCTATATAATGTTTTATAAAAAAGTTTTAGATGATCTACTAAATTATCTTCTACAAAGAATATAATCATGTTAGGTTTTTTAGCATTTATTAGGGCCAATGATCGTTAACGTTATGATATTTTAATATGAAATTTTCAATTATCTATTAAATTATCTTTTACAAAGAAGATAATTTTGTCAACATTTTTAGCATTTATTAGGCCCAATGATCGTTACCGTTATGATATTTTAATAAAGAAATTTTAAATCATCTATTAAATTATCTTTTACAACGAAGATAATTATGTCAACATTTTTAGCATTCATTATCCCCAATGATCGTTACCATTATGATCTTTTAATAAGAAATTTTAAATTATCTAGTAAATTATCTTTTATAAAGAATATAATTTTGCCAACTTTTTTAACATTTATTATGCCCAATGATCGTTACCGTTGTGATTTTTATAAATAAATTTTAAATGATCTATTAAATTATCTTTTACAAAGAATATAATTATGTGAACTTTATTAATATTGACTAGGCCAAGTAATCGTTACCGTTATCATCTATTACAAACAAATTTTAAATGATCTATTAAATTATCTTTTACAAAGAAGATAATTATGTAAACTTTTTTAGCATTTATTATGCCCAATGATTGTTACCATCATGATCTTTTAATATAGAAATTTTAAATAATCTATTAAATTATCTTTTACAAAGAATATAATTATGTCCTATTTTAAGCATTTATTAGGCCCAATGATTGTTACCGTTATGATCTTTTCATAAGAAATTTGCAATTGTCTATTAAATTGTGTTTTACAAAGAAGATAATTATGTCACCTTTTTTAGCATTTATTAGGCCCAATGATCGTTACCGTCATGATCTTTTAATAAAGAAATTTTAAATGATGATCTATTAAATTAAATTTTACAAAGAAGATAATTACACATTTAGCATTTATTAGGCTCAATAATCCTTATCGTTATGATCTTTTATAAAGAAATTTTAAATGACCTACTAAATTATCTTTTACAAAAAAGATAATTAATTTAAATTTTTTAGCATTTCTTAGGCCCAACGATTGTTACCGTTATGATCTTTTATAAAGAAATTTTAAATTATCTATTAAATTATCTTCTTTGTAAAAGATAATTAAATAGATCATTTAAAATTTCTTTATAAAATGTCATAACGGTAACGATCATTGGGCCTAATAAATGCTAAAAAGGTTAACATAATGATCTTCTTTGTGAAAGATAATTTAATAGATCATTTAAAATTTCTTTATAACAGATCATAACGGTAACGATCATTGGGCCTATTAATGCTAAAAAAGTTGACATAATTAACTTCTTTGTAAAAGATAATTTACTAGACAATTTAAAATTTCTTATTAAAAGATGATAATGCTAACGATTAATGGGTCTAGTAAATGCTAAAAAAGTTAAAATAATTATCTTCTTTGTAAAAGATAATTTAATAGATCATTTAAAATTTCTTTAAAAAATATTATAACGGTAACGATCATTGCGCCTAATAAATGCTAAAAAAGTTGACATAATTATCTTCTTTGTAAAAGATAATTTACTAGATCATTTAAAATTTCCTTTTAAAGATCATAACGGTAACGATCATTGGGCATAATAAAGGCTAAAAAATTTGACATAATTATCTTCTTTCTAAAAGATAATTTACTACACAATTTGAAATTTCTTATTAAAAGATCATAACGCTAACGATTATTGGGCCTAATAAATGCTAAAAAAGTTGACATAATTATCTTCTTTGTAAAAGATAATTTAATAGATCATTTAAAATTTCTTTATAAAAGATCATAACGGTAACAATCATTGGGCCTAATAAATGCTAAAAAAGTTGGCATAATTATCTTCCTTGTAAAAGATAATTTACTAAACAATTTAAAATTTCTTATTACAAGATCATAACGGTAACCATCACTGGGCCTAATAAGTGGTAAAAAAGTTGGCATAATTATCTTCTTTGTAAAAGATAATTTACTAAACAATTTAAAATTTATTATTAAAAGATCATAACGGCAACGATCACTTGGCCTAATAAATGCTAAAAAAGTTAACATAATTATCTTCTTTGTAAAAGACAATTTAATACATCATTTAAAATTTCTTTAAAGAAGATCATAACGCTAACGATTATTGGGTCCAATAAATGATAAAAAAGTTGACATAATAATCTTCTTTGTAAAAGATAATTTACTAGACAATTTAAAATTTCTTACTAAAAGATCATAACGGTACCGATCAATGGGCCTAGTAAATGCTAAAAAACTTTACATAATTATCTTCTTTGTAAAAGATAAATTAATAGATGATTTAAAATTTCTTTATCAAAGATCATAACGATAAAAATCATTGGGCCTATTAATGCTAAAAAAGTTGACATAATTAACTTCTTTGTAAAAGATAATTTACTAGAAAATTTAAAATTTCTTATTAAAAGATGATAATGCTAACGATTAATGGGCCTAGTAAATGCTAAAAAAGTTAAAATAATTATCTTCTTTGTAAAAGATAATCTAATAGATCATTTAAAATTTATTTAAAAAAGATTATAACGGTAATGATCATTGCGCCTAATAAATGCTAAAAAAGTTGACATAATTATCTTCTTTGTAAAAGATAATTTACTAGATCATTTAAAATTTCCTCTTAAAAGATTATAACGGTAACAATCATTGGGCGTAATAAATGCTAAAAAATTTGACATAATTATCTTCTTTGTAAAAGATAATTTACTAGACAATTTAAAATTTCTTATTAAAAGATCATAAGGCTAACGATTATTGGGCCTAATAAATGCTAAAAAAGTTTGACATAATTATGTTCTTTGTAAAAGATAAATTAATAGATCATTTAAAATTTTTGTATAAAAGATCATAACGGTAACGATCATTGGGCCTATTAATGCTAAAAAAGTTGACATAATTAACTTCTTTGTAAAAGATAATTTAATAGACAATTTAAAATTTCTTATTAAAAGATGATAATGCTAACGATTAATGGGTCTAGTAAATCCTAAAAAAGTTAAAATAATTATCTTGTTTGTAAAAGATAATTTAATAGATCATTTAAAATTTCTTTAAAAAAGATTATAACGGTAATGATCATTGCGCCTAATAAATGCTAAAAAAGTTGACATAATTATCTTCTTTGTAAAAGATAATTTACTAGATCATTTAAAATTTCCTCTTAAAAGATCATAACGGTAACAATCATTGGGCGTAATAAATGCTAAAAAAGTTGACATAATTATCTTCTTTGTAAAAAATAATTTAATAGATCATTTAAAATTTCTTTATAAAAGATCATAACGGTAACGATCATTGGGCCTAATAAATGGTAAAAAAGTTGGCATAATTATCTTCTGTGTAAAAGATAATTTACTAAACAATTTAAAATTATTTTCTTAAAAGATCATAACAGTAATGATCACTGGGCCTAATAAATGGTAAAAAAGTTGGCATAATTATCTTCTTTGTAAAAGATAATTTACTAAACAATTTAAAATTTCTTATTAAAAGATCATAACGGTAACGATCACTGGGCCTAATACATGCTAAAAAAGTTAACATAATTATCTTCTTTGTAAAAGATAATTTAATACATCATTTAAGATTTATTTAAAAAAGATTATAACGGTAACGATCATTGGGCCTAATAAATTATAAAAAGGTTGACATAATAATCTTCTTTGTAAAAGATAATTTACTAGAGAATTTAAAATTTCTTACTAAAAGATCATAACGGTACCGATCAATGGGCCTAGTAAATGCTAAAAAACTTTACATAATTATCTTCTTTGTAAAAGATAAATTAATAGATGATTTAAAATTTCTTTATCAAAGATCATAACGATAAAAATCATTGGGCCTATTAATGCTAAAAAAGTTGACATAATTAACTTCTTTGTAAAAGATAATTTACTAGAAAATTTAAAATTTCTTATTAAAAGATGATAATGCTAACGATTAATGGGCCTAGTAAATGCTAAAAAAGTTAAAATAATTATCTTCTTTGTAAAAGATAATCTAATAGATCATTTAAAATTTATTTAAAAAAGATTATAACGGTAATGATCATTGCGCCTAATAAATGCTAAAAAAGTTGACATAATTATCTTCTTTGTAAAAGATAATTTACTAGATCATTTAAAATTTCCTCTTAAAAGATTATAACGGTAACAATCATTGGGCGTAATAAATGCTAAAAAATTTGACATAATTATCTTCTTTGTAAAAGATAATTTACTAGACAATTTAAAATTTCTTATTAAAAGATCATAAGGCTAACGATTATTGGGCCTAATAAATGCTAAAAAAGTTTGACATAATTATGTTCTTTGTAAAAGATAAATTAATAGATCATTTAAAATTTTTGTATAAAAGATCATAACGGTAACGATCATTGGGCCTATTAATGCTAAAAAAGTTGACATAATTAACTTCTTTGTAAAAGATAATTTAATAGACAATTTAAAATTTCTTATTAAAAGATGATAATGCTAACGATTAATGGGCCTAGTAAATCCTAAAAAAGTTAAAATAATTATCTTGTTTGTAAAAGATAATTTAATAGATCATTTAAAATTTCTTTAAAAAAGATTATAACGGTAATGATCATTGCGCCTAATAAATGCTAAAAAAGTTGACATAATTATCTTCTTTGTAAAAGATAATTTACTAGATCATTTAAAATTTCCTCTTAAAAGATCATAACGGTAACAATCATTGGGCGTAATAAATGCTAAAAAAGTTGACATAATTATCTTCTTTGTAAAAAATAATTTAATAGATCATTTAAAATTTCTTTATAAAAGATCATAACGGTAACGATCATTGGGCCTAATAAATGGTAAAAAAGTTGGCATAATTATCTTCTGTGTAAAAGATAATTTACTAAACAATTTAAAATTATTTTCTTAAAAGATCATAACAGTAATGATCACTGGGCCTAATAAATGGTAAAAAAGTTGGCATAATTATCTTCTTTGTAAAAGATAATTTACTAAACAATTTAAAATTTCTTATTAAAAGATCATAACGGTAACGATCACTGGGCCTAATACATGCTAAAAAAGTTAACATAATTATCTTCTTTGTAAAAGATAATTTAATACATCATTTAAGATTTATTTAAAAAAGATTATAACGGTAACGATCATTGGGCCTAATAAATTATAAAAAGGTTGACATAATAATCTTCTTTGTAAAAGATAATTTACTAGAGAATTTAAAATTTCTTACTAAAAGATCATAACGGTACCGATCAATGGGCCTAGTAAATGCTAAAAAACATTACATAATTATGTTCTTTGTAAAAGATAAATTAATAGATCATTTAAAATTTCTGTATAAAAGATCATAACGGTAACGATCATTGGGCCTATTAATGCTAAAAAAGTTGACATAATTAACTTCTTTGTAAAAGATAATTTAATAGACAATTTAAAATTTCTTATTAAAAGATGATAATGCTAACGATTAATGGGCCTAGTAAATGCTAAAAAAGTTAAAATAATTATCTTCTTTGTAAAAGATAATCTAATAGATCATTTAAAATTTATTTAAAAAAGATTATAACGGTAATGATCATTGCGCCTAATAAATGCTAAAAAAGTTGACATAATTATCTTCTTTGTAAAAGATAATTTACTAGATCATTTAAAATTTCCTCTTAAAAGATTATAACGGTAACAATCGTTGGGCGTAATAAATGCTAAAAAATTTGACATAATTATCTTCTTTGTAAAAGATAATTTACTAGACAATTTAAAATTTCTTATTAAAAGATCATAAGGCTAATGATTATTGGGCCTAATAAATGCTAAAAAAGTTGACATAATTGTCTTCTTTGTAAAAGATAATTTAATAGATCATTTAAAAGTTTTTTAAAAAAGATTATAACGGTAACGATCATTGGGCCAATAAATGATAAAAAAGCTCACATAATAATCTTCTTTGTAAAAGAAAAATTAATAGATCATTTAAAATTTCTTTATAAAATATCATAACGCTAACGATCATTGGGCCTAATAAATGCTAAAAAAGTTAACATAATTAACTTCTTTGTAAAAGATAATTTACTAGACAATTTAAAATTTCTTATTAAAAGATCATAACGCTAACGATTATTGGGCCTAACAAATGCTAAAAAAGTTGACATAATTATCTTCTTTGTAAAAGATAATTTAATACATCATTTAAAATTTCTTTATAAAATGTCATAACGGTAACGATCATTGGGCCTAATAAATGCTAAAAAGGTTAACATAATTATCTTCTTTGTGAAAGATAATTTAATAGATCATTTAAAATTTTTTATAAAAGATCATAACGGTAACAATCATTGGGCCTAATAAATGGTAAAAAAGTTGACATAATTATCTTCTTTGTAAAAGATAATTTACTAAACACTTTAAAATTTCTTATTAAAAGATCATAACGGTAACGATCACTGGGCCTAATAAATGCTGAAGCAGCTAACATAAATATATTCTTTGTAAAACATAATTTAATAAATCATTTAAAATTTCTTTATAAAAGATCAGAACGGTAACGATCATTGGGCCTAATAAATGCTAAAAAATTTGACACAATTAACTTCTTTGTAAAAGATAATTTACTAGACAATTTAAAATTTCGTATTAAAAGATAATAACGCTAACGATTAATGGGCCTAGTAAATGCTAAAAAAGTTGACATAATTATATTCTTTGTAAAAGATAATCTAATAGATCATTTAAAATTTATTTAAAAAAGATTATAACGGTAATGATCATTGCGCCTAATAAATGCTAAAAAAGTTGACATAATTATCTTCTTTGTAAAAGATAATTTACTAGATCATTTAAAATTTCCTCTTAAAGGATCATAACGGTGACAATCATTGGGCCTAATAAATGGTAAAAAAGTTGACATAATTATCTTCTTTGTAAAAGATAATTTACTAGACAATTTAAAATTTCTTATTAAAAGATCATAACGCTAACAATTTTTGGTTCTAATAAATGCTAAGAAAGTTGAGATAATTATCTTCTTTGTAAAAGATAATTAAATAGATCATTTAAAATTTCTTTATAAAATCTCATAACGGTAACGATCATTGGGCCTCATAAATGCTAAAAAGCTTAACATAATTATCTTCTTTGTGAAAGATAATTTAATAGATCATTTAAAATTTCCTTATAAAAGATCATAACGGTAACGATCATTGGGCCTATTAATGCTAAAAAAGTTGACATACTTAACTTCTTTGTAAAAGATAATTTACTAGACAATTTAAAATTTTTTATTAAAAGATGATAATGCTAACGATTAATGGATCTAGTAAATGCTAAAAAAGTTAAAATAATTATCTTCTTTGTAAAAGATAATTTAATAGATCATTTAAGATTTCATTAAAAAAGATTATAACGGTAACGATCATTGGACCTAATAAATGATAAAAAAGTTGACATAATAATCTTCTTTGTAAAAGATAATTTACTAGAGAATTTAAAATTTCTTAGTAAAAGATCATAACGGTACCGATCAATGGGCCTAGTAAATGCTAAAAAACATTACATAATTATGTTCTTTGTAAAAGATAAATTAATAGATCATTTAAAATTTCTGTATAAAAGATCATAACGGTAACGATCATTGGGCCTATTAATGCTAAAATAGTTGACATAATTAACTTCTTTGTAAAATATAATTTAATAGACAATTTAAAATTTCTTATTAAAAGATGATAATGCTAACGATTAATGGGCCTAGTAAATGCTAAAAAAGTTAAAATAATTATCTTGTTTGTAAAAGATAATTTAATAGATCATTTAAAATTTCTTTAAAAAAGATTATAACGGTAATGATCATTGCGCCTAATAAATGCTAAAAAAGTTGACATAATTATCTTCTTTGTAAAAGATAATTTACTAGATCATTTAAAATTTCCTCTTAAAAGATCATAACGGTAACAATCATTGGGCGTAATAAATGCTAAAAAAGTTGACATAATTATCTTCTTTGTAAAAAATAATTTAATAGATCATTTAAAATTTCTTTATAAAAGATCATAACGGTAACGATCATTGGGCCTAATAAATGGTAAAAAAGTTGGCATAATTATCTTGTTTGTAAAAGATAATTTACTAAACAATTTAAAATTATTTTCTTAAAAGATCATAACAGTAATGATCACTGGGCCTAATAAATGGTAAAAAAGTTGGCATAATTATCTTCTTTGTAAAAGATAATTTACTAAACAATTTAAAATTTCTTATTAAAAGATCATAACGGTAACGATCACTGGGCCTAATACATGCTAAAAAAGTTAACATAATTATCTTCTTTGTAAAAGATAATTTAATACATCATTTAAGATTTATTTAAAAAAGATTATAACGGTAACGATCATTGGGCCTAATAAATGATAAAAAAGTTGACATAATAATCTTCTTTGTAAAAGATAATTTACTAGACAATTTAAAATTTCTTACTAAAAGATCATAACGGTACCGATCAATGGGGCTCGTAAATGCTAAAAACCATTACATCATTATCTTCTTTGTAAAAGATAAATTAATAGATCATTTAAAATTTCTTTATAAAAGATCATAACGGTAACGATCATTGGGCCTATTAATGCTAAAAAAGTTAACATAATTAACTTCTTTGTAAAAGATAATTTACTAGACAATTTAAAATTTCTTATTAAAAGATGATAACGCTAACGATTAATGGGCCTAGTAAATGCTAAAAAAGTTAAAATAATTATCTTCTTTGTAAAAGATAATTTAATAGATCATTTAATATTTTTTTAAAAAAGATTATAACGGTAACGATCATTGGGCCTAATAAATGATAAAAAAGTTGACATAATAATCTTCTTTGTAAAAGATAATTTACTAGAGAATTTAAAATTTCTTACTAAAAGAGCATAACGGTACCGATCAATGGGCCCAGTAAATGCTAAAAAACATTACATAATTATCTTCTTTGTAAAAGATAAATTAATAGATCATTTAAAATTTCTTTAAAAAAGATTATAACTGTAATGATCATTGCGCCTAATAAATGCTAAAAAAGTTGACATGATTATCTTCTTTTTAAAAGATAATTTACTAGATCATTTACAATTTTCTCTTAAAAGATCATAACGGTAACAATCATTGGGCGTAATAAATGCTAAAGAATTTGACAT
Source organism: Psophocarpus tetragonolobus (assembly GCA_037954015.1). NCBI lineage: Eukaryota > Viridiplantae > Streptophyta > Magnoliopsida > Fabales > Fabaceae > Psophocarpus > Psophocarpus tetragonolobus. The sequence goes on from CM075688.1 coordinate 57,579,353, forward strand.
AATTATCTTCTTTGTAAAAGATAATTTACTAGACAATTTAAAATTTCTTATTAAAAGATCATAATGCTAACGATTATTGGGCCTAATAAATGCTAAAAAAGTTGTCATAATTATCTTCTTTGTAAAAAATAATTTAATAGATGATTTAAAATTTCTTTAAAAAAGATGATAATGCTAACGATTATTGGGCGTAATAAATGTTTAAAAAGTTGACATAATTATCTTCTTTGTAAAAGATAATTTACTAGACAATTTAAAATTTCATACTAAAAGATCATAACGGTACCGATCAATGGGCCTAGCAAATGCTAAAAAACTTTACATAATTATCTTCTTTGTAAAAGATAAATTAATAGATCATTTAAAATTTCTTTATAAAAGATCATAACGGTAACGATCATTGGCCTAATAAATGCTAAAAAAGTTGACATAATTAACTTCGTTGTAAAAGATAATTTACTAGACATTTTAAAATTTCGTATTAAAAGATCATAACGCTAAAGATTAATGGGCCTACTAAATGCTAAAGAAGTTGACATAATTATCTTCTTTGTAAAAGATAATTCAGTAGATCATTTAAAATTTTTTTTAAAAAAGATCATAACGGTAACGATCATTGCGCCTAACAAATGCTAAAAAAGTTGACATAATTATCTTCTTTGTAAAAGATAATTTACTAGATCATTTAGAATTTCCTCTTAAAAGATCATAACGGTAACGATCATTGGGCGTAATAAAGGCTAAAAAATTTGACATAATTATCTTCTTTGTAAAAGATGATTTACTAGACAATTTAAAATTTCTAATTAAAAGATCATAACGCTAACGATTATTGGGCCTAATAAATGCTAAAAAAGTTGACATAATTATCTTCTTTGTAAAAGATAATTTAATAGATCATTTAAAATTTCTTTATAAACGATCATAACGGTAACAATCATTGGGCCTAATAAATGCTAAAAAAGTTGCCATAATTATCTTCTTTGTAAAAGATAATTTACTAGACAATTTAAAATTTCTTATTAAAAGATCATAATGCTAACGATTATTGGGCCTAATAAATTCTAAAAAAGTTGTCATAATTATCTTCTTTGTAAAAAATAACTTAATACATCATTTAAAATTTCTTTAAAAAAGATCATAACGCTAACGATTATTGGGCCTAATAAATGCTAAAAAAGTTGACATAATTATCTTCTTTGTAAAAGATAATTTACTAGACAATTTAAAATTTCATACTAAAAGATCATAACGGTAACGATCATTGCGCCTAATAAATGCTAAAAAACTTTACATAATTATCTTCTTTGTAAAAGATAAATTAATAGATCATTTAAAATTTCTTTATAAAAGATCATAACGGTAACGATCATTGGGCCTAATAAATGCTTAAAAAGTTGACATAATTAACTTCGTTGTAAAAGATAATTTACTAGACAATTTAAAATTTCGTATTAAAAGATCGTAACGCTAAAGATTAATGGGCCTACTAAATGCTAAAAAAGTTGACATAATTATCTTCTTTGTAAAAGATAATTTAGTAGATCATTTAAAATTTTTTTTAAAAAAGATCATAACGGTAACGATCATTGCGCCTAACAAATGCTAAAAACGTTGACATAATTATCTTCTTTGTAAAAGATAATTTACTAGACAATTTAAAATTTCATACTAAAAGATCATAACGGTACCGATCAATGGGCCTAGCAAATGCTAAAAAACTTTACATAATTATCTTCTTTGTAAAAGATAAATTAATAGATCATTTAAAATTTCTTTATAAAAGATCATAACGGTAACGATCATTGGGCCTAATAAATGCTAAAAAAGTTGACATAATTAACTTCGTTGTAAAAGATAATTTACTAGACATTTTAAAATTTCGTATTAAAAGATCATAACGCTAAAGATTAATGGGCCTACTAAATGCTAAAAAAGTTGACATAATTATCTTCTTTGTAAAAGATAATTCAGTAGATCATTTAAATTTTTTTTTAAAAAAGATCATAACGGTAACGATCATTGCGCCTAACAAATGCTAAAAAAGTTGACATAATTATCTTCTTTGTAAAAGATAATTTACTAGATCATTTAGAATTTCCTCTTAAAAGATCATAACGGTAACGATCATTGGGCGTAATAAAGGCTAAAAAATTTGACATAATTATCTTCTTTGTAAAAGATGATTTACTAGACAATTTAAAATTTCTAATTAAAAGATCATAACGCTAACGATTATTGGGCCTAATAAATGCTAAAAAAGTTGACATAATTATCTTCTTTGTAAAAGATAATTTAATAGATCATTTAAAATTTCTTTATAAACGATCATAACGGTAACAATCATTGGGCCTAATAAATGCTAAAAAAGTTGCCATAATTATCTTCTTTGTAAAAGATAATTTACTAGACAATTTAAAATTTCTTATTAAAAGATCATAATGCTAACGATTATTGGGCCTAATAAATTCTAAAAAAGTTGTCATAATTATCTTCTTTGTAAAAAATAACTTAATACATCATTTAAAATTTCTTTAAAAAAGATCATAACGCTAACGATTATTGGGCCTAATAAATGCTAAAAAAGTTGACATAATTATCTTCTTTGTAAAAGATAATTTACTAGACAATTTAAAATTTCATACTAAAAGATCATAACGGTAACGATCATTGCGCCTAATAAATGCTAAAAAACTTTACATAATTATCTTCTTTGTAAAAGATAAATTAATAGATCATTTAAAATTTCTTTATAAAAGATCATAACGGTAACGATCATTGGGCCTAATAAATGCTTAAAAAGTTGACATAATTAACTTCGTTGTAAAAGATAATTTACTAGAAAATTTAAAATTTCGTATTAAAAGATCGTAACGCTAAAGATTAATGGGCCTACTAAATGCTAAAAAAGTTGACATAATTATCTTCTTTGTAAAAGATAATTTAGTAGATCATTTAAAATTTTTTTTAAAAAAGATCATAACGGTAACGATCATTGCGCCTAACAAATGCTAAAAACGTTGACATAATTATCTTCTTTGTAAAAGATAATTTACTAGATCATTTAAAATTTCCTCTTAAAAGATCATAACGGTAACGATCATTGGGCGTAATAAAGGCTAAAAAATTTGACATAATTATCTTCTTTGTAAAAGATGATTTACTAGACAATTTAAAATTTCTTATTAAAAGATCATAACGCTAACGATTATTGGGCCTAATAAATGCGAAAAAAGTTGACATAATTATCTTCTTTGTAAAAGATAATTTAATAGATCATTTAAAATTTCTTTGTAAAAGATCATAACGGTAACGATCATTGGGCCTAATAAATGCTAAAAAAGTTGACATAATTAACTTCTTTGTAAAAGATAATTTACTAGACAATTTAAAATTTCGTATTAAAAGATCATAATGCTAACGATTAATGGGCCTAGTAAATGCTAAAAAAGTTGACATAATTATCTTCTTTGTAAAAGATAATTTAATAGATCATTTAAAATTTTTTTAAAAAAGATCATAACGGTAACGATCATTGCGCCTAATAAATGCTAAAAAGGTTGACATAATTATCTTCTTTGTAAAAGATAATTTACTAGATCATTTAAAATTTACTCTTAAAAGATCATAACGGTAACGATCATTGGGCGTAATAAGGGCTAAAAAATTTGTCATAATTATCTTCTTTGTAAAAGATAATTTACTAGACAATTTAAAATTTCTTATTAAAAGATCATAACGGTAACGATCACTGGGCCTAATACATGCTAAAAAAGTTAACATAATTATCTTCTTTGTAAAAGATAATTTAATACATCATTTAAGATTTATTTAAAAAAGATTATAACGGTAACGATCATTGGGCCTAATAAATGATAAAAAAGTTGACATAATAATCTTCTTTGTAAAAGATAATTTACTAGACAATTTAAAATTTCTTACTAAAAGATCATAACGGTACCGATCAATGGGGCTAGTAACTGCTAAAAAACTTTACATAATTATCTTCTTTGTAAAAGATAAATTAATAGATCATTTAAAATTTCTTTATCAAAGATCATAACGGTAACAATCATTGGGCCTATTAATGCTAAAAAAGTTGACATAATTAACTTCTTTGTAAAAGATAATTTACTAGAAAATTTAAAATTTCTTATTAAATGATGATAATGCTAACGATTAATGGGCCTAGTAAATGCTAAAAAAGTTAAAATAATTATCTTCTTTGTAAAAGATAATTTAATAGATCATTTAAAATTTCTTTAAAAAAGATTATAACGGTAACAATCATTGGGCCCAATAAATGATAAAAAAGTTGACATAATAATTTTCTTTGTAAAATATAAATTAATAGATCATTTAAATTTTTTTTATAAAATATCATAACGGTAACGATCATTGGGCCTAATAAATGCTAAAAAAGTTAACATAATTAACTTCTTTGTAAAAGATAATTTACTAGACAATTTAAAATTTCTTATTAAAAGATGATAATGCTAACGATTAATGGGCCTAGTAAATGCTAAAAAAGTTAAAATAATTATCTTGTTTGTAAAAGATAATTTAATAGATCATTTAAAATTTCTTTAAAAAATATTATAACGGTAATGATCATTGCGCCTAATAAATGCTAAAAAAGGTGACATAATTATCTTCTTTGTAAAAGATAATGTACTAGATCATTTAAAATTTCCTCTTAAAAGATCATAACGGTAACAATCATTGGGCGTAATAAATGCTAAAAAATTTGACATAATTATCTTCTTTGTAAAAGATAATTTACTAGACAATTTAAAATTTCTTATTAAAAGATCATAACGCTAACGATTATTGGGCCTAATAAATGCTAAAAAAGTTGACATAATTATCTTCTTTGTAAAAGATAATTTAATAGATCATTTAAAATTTTTTTATAAAAGATCATAACGGTAACAATCATTGGGCTTAATAAATGCTAAAAAAGTTGGCATAATTATCTTCATTGTGAAAGATAATTTACTAAACAATTTAAAATTTCTTATTAAAAGATCATAACGGCAACTGGGCCTAATAAATGATAAAAAAGTTAACATAATTATCTTCTTTGTAAAAGACAATTTAATACATCATTTAAAATTTCTCTAAAAAAGATCATAACGCTAACGATTATTGGGCCTAATAAATGATAAAAAACTTGACATAATAATCTTCTTTGTAAAAGATAATTTACTAGACAATTTGAAATTTCTTACTAAAAGATCATAACGGTACCGATCAATGGGCCTATTAAATGCTAAAAAACTTTACATAATTATCTTCTTTGTAAAAGATAAATTAATAGATCATTTAAAATTTCTTGATAAAAGATCATAACGGTAACGATCATTGGGCCTATTAATGCTAAAAAAGTTGACATAATTAACTTCTTTGTAAAAGATAATTTACTAGACAATTTAAAATTTCTTATTAAAAGATGATAACGCTAATGATTAATGGGCCTAGTAAATGCTAAAAAAGTTAAAATAATTGTCTTCTTTGTAAAAGATAATTTAATAGATCATTTAAGATTTCTTTAAAAAATATTATAACGGTAACGATCATTGGTCCTAATAAATGATAAAAAAGTCGACATAATAATCTTCTTTGTAAAAGATAATTTACTAGAGAATTTAAAATTTCTTACTAAAAGATCATAACGGTACCGATCAATGGGCCTAGTAAATGCAAAAAAAATTTACATAATTATCTTCTTTGTAAAAGATAAATTAATAGATCATTTAAAATTTCTTTATCAAAGATCATAACGGTAACAATCATTGGGCCTATTAATGCTAAAAAAGTTGACATAATTAACTTCTTTGTAAAAGATAATTTACTAGAAAATTTAAAATTTCTTATTAAAAGATGATAATGCTAACGATTAATGGGCCCAGTAAATGCTAAAAAAGGTAAAATAATTATCTTCTTTGTAAAAGATAATTTAATAGATCATTTAAGATTTCTTTAAAAAATATTATAACGGTAGCGATCATTGGGCCTAATAGATGATAAAAAAGTCGACATAATAATCTTCTTTGTAAAAGATAATTTACTAGAGAATTTAAAATTTCTTACTAAAAGATCATAATGGTACCGATCAATGGGCCTAGTAAATGCAAAAAAACTTTACATAATTATCTTCTTTGTAAAAGATAAATTAATAGATCATTTAAAATTTCTTTATCAAAGATCATAACGGTAACAATCATTGGGCCTAATAAATACTAAAAAAGTTGACATAATTAACTTCTTTGTAAAAGATAATTTACTAGAAAATTTAAAATTTCTTATTAAAGGATGATAATGCTAACGATTAATGGGCCTGGTAAATGCTAAAAAAGTTAAAATAATTATCTTCTTTGTAAAAGATAATTTAATAGATCATTTAAGATTTCTTTAGAAAATATTATAACGGTAACGATCATTGGGCCTAATAGATGATAAAAAAGTCGACATAATAATCTTATTTGTAAAAGATAATTTACTAGAGAATTTAAAATTTCTTACTAAAAGATCATAACGGTACCGATCAATGGCCCTAGTAACTGCTAAAAAACTTTACATAATTATCTTCTTTGTAAAAGATAAATTAATAGATCATTTAAAATTTCTTTATCAAAGATCATAACGGTAACAATCATTGGGCCTATTAATGCTAAAAAAGTTGACATAATTAACTTCTTTGTAAAAGATAATTTACTAGAAAATTTAAAATTTCTTATTAAATGATGATAATGCTAACGATTAATGGGCCTAGTAAATGCTAAAAAAGTTAAAATAATTATCTTCTTTGTAAAAGATAATTTAATAGATCATTTAAAATTTCTTTAAAAAAGATTATAACGGTAACAATCATTGGGCCCAATAAATGATAAAAAAGTTGACATAATAATTTTCTTTGTAAAAGATAAATTAATAGATCATTTAAAATTTTTTTATAAAATATCGTAACGGTAACGATCATTGGGCCTAATAAATGCTAAAAAAGTTAACATAATTAACTTCTTTGTAAAAGATAATTTACAAGACAATTTAAAATTTCTTATTAAAAGATCATAACGCTAACGATTATTGGGCCTAACAAATGCTAAAAAAGTTGACATAATTATCTTCTTTGTAAAAGATAATTTAATAGATCATTTAAAATTTCTTTATAAAATGTCATAACGGTAATGATCATTGGGCCTAATAAATGCTAAAAAGGTGAACATAATTATCTTCTTTGTGAAAGATAATTTAATAGATCATTTAAAATTTCTTATAAAAGATCATAACGGTAACAATCATTGGGCCTAATAAATGGTAAAAAAGTTGACATAATTATCTTCTTTGTAAAAGATAATTTACTAAACACTTTAAAATTTCTTATTAAAAGATCATAACGGTAACGATCACTGGGCCTAGTAAATGCTAAAAAAGTTGAGATAATTACTTTCTTTGTAAAAGATAATTTAATAGATCATTTAAAATTTCTTTAAAAAAGATCATAACGGTAACGATCATTGCGCCTAATAAATGCTAAAAAAGTTGACATAATTATCTTCTTTGTAAAAGACAATTTACTAGACAATTTAAAATTTCTTATTAAAAGATCATAACGCTAACAATTTTTGGTTCTAATAAATGCTAAGAAAGTTGAGATAATTATCTTCTTTGTAAAAGATAATTAAATAGATCATTTAAAATTTCTTTATAAAATCTCATAACGGTAACGATCATTGGGCCTAATAAATGCTAAAAAGCTAAACATAATTATCTTCTTTGTGAAAGATAATTTAATAGGTCATTTAAAATTTCCTTATAAAAGATCATAACGGTAACGATCATTGGGCCTATTAATGCTAAAAAAGTTGACATACTTAACATCTTTGTAAAAGATAATTTACTAGACAATTTAAAATTTCTTATTAAAAGATGATAATGCTAACGATTAATGGATCTAGTAAATGCTAAAAAAGTTAAAATAATTATCTTCTTTGTAAAAGATAATTTAATAGATCATTTAAGATTTCTTTAAAAAGATTATAACGGTAACGATCATTGGGCCTAATAAATGATAAAAAGTTGACATAATAATCTTCTTTGTAAAAGATAATTTACTAGAGAATTTAAAATTTCTTACTAAAAGATCATAACGGTACCGATCAATGGGCCTAGTAAATGCTAAAAAACATTACATCATTATCTTCTTTGTAAAAGATAAATTAATAGATCATTTAAAATTTCTTTATTAAAGATCATAACGGTAACGATCATTGGGCCTATTAATGCTAAAAAAGTTGACATAATTAACTTCTTTGTAAAAGATAATTTACTAGACAATTTAAAATTTCTTATTAAAAGATGATAATGCTAACGATTAATGGGCCTAGTAAATGCTAAAAAAGTTAAAATAATTATCTTGTTTGTAAAACATAATTTAATAGCTCATTTAAAATTTCTTTAAAAAATATTATAACGGTAATGATCATTGCGCCTAATAAATGCTAAAAAAGGTGACATAATTATCTTCTTTGTAAAAGATAATGTACTAGATCATTTAAAATTTCCTCTTAAAAGATCATAACGGTAACAATCATTGGGCGTAATAAATGCTAAACAATTTGACATAATTATCTTCTTTGTAAAAGATAATTTACTAGACAATTTAAAATTTCTTATTAAAAGATCATAATGCTAACGATTATTGGGCCTAATAAATGCTAAAAAAGTTAACATAATTATCTTCTTTGTAAAAGATAATTTAATACATCATTTAAGATTTATTTAAAAAAGATTATAACGGTAACGATCATTGGGCCTAATAAATTATAAAAAAGTTGACATAATAATCTTCTTTGTAAAAGATAATTTACTAGAGAATTTAAAATTTCTTACTAAAAGATCATAACGGTACCGATCAATGGGCCTAGTAAATGCTAAAAAACATTACATCATTATCTTCTTTGTAAAAGATAAATTAATAGATCATTTAAAATTTCTTTATTAAAGATCATAACGGTAATGATCATTGGGCCTATTAATGCTAAAAAATTTGACATAATTAACTTCTTTGTAAAAGATAATTTACTAGACAATTTAAAATTTCTTATTAAAAGATGATAATGCTAACGATTAATGGGCCTAGTAAATGCTAAAAAAGTTAAAATAATTATCTTGTTTGTAAAAGATAATTTAATAGATCATTTAAAATTTCTTTAAAAAATATTATAACGGTAATGATCATTGCGCCTAATAAATGCTAAAAAAGGTGACATAATTATCTTCTTTGTAAAAGATAATGTACTAGATCATTTAAAATTTCCTCTTAAAAGATCATAACGGTAACAATCATTGGGCGTAATAAATGCTAAAAAATTTGACATAATTATCTTTTTTGTAAAAGATAATTTACTAGACAATTTAAAATTTCTTATTAACTGATCATAATGCTAACGATTATTGGGCCTAATAAATGCTAAAAAAGTTGACATAATTATCTTCTTTGTAAAAAATAATTTAATAGATCATTTAAAATTTCTTTATAAAAGATCATGACGGTAACGATCATGGGGCCTAATAAATGGTAAAAAAGTTGGCATAATTATCTTCTTTGTAAAAGATAATTTACTAAACAATTTAAAATTTTTTTCTTAAAAGATCATAACAGTAATGATCACTGGGCCTAATAAATGGTAAAAAAGTTGGCATAATTATCTTCTTTGTAAAAGATAATTTACTAAACAATTTAAAATTTCTTATTAAAAGATCATAACGGTAACGATCACTGGGCCTAATACATGCTAAAAAAGTTAACATAATTATCTTCTTTGTAAAAGATAATTTAATACATCATTTAAGATTTATTTAAAAAAGATTATAACGGTAACGATCATTGGGCCTAATAAATTATAAAAAGGTTGACATAATAATCTTCTTTGTAAAAGATAATTTACTAGACAATTTAAAATTTCTTACTAAAAGATCATAACGGTACCGATCAATGGGCCTAGTAAATGCTAAAAAACATTACATCATTATCTTCTTTGTAAAAGATAAATTAATAGATCATTTAAAATTTCTTTATTAAAGATCATAACGGTAACGATCATTGGGCCTATTAATGCTAAAAAAGTTGACATAATTAACTTCTTTGTAAAAGATAATTTACTAGACAATTTAAAATTTCTTATTAAAAGATGATAATGCTAACGATTAATGGGCCTAGTAAATGCTAAAAAAGTTAAAATAATTATCTTGTTTGTAAAAGATAATTTAATAGATCATTTAAAATTTCTTTAAAAAATATTATAACGGTAATGATCATTGCGCCTAATAAATGCTAAAAAAGGTGACATAATTATCTTCTTTGTAAAAGATAATGTACTAGATCATTTAAAATTTCCTCTTAAAAGATCATAACGGTAACAATCATTGGGCGTAATAAATGCTAAAAAATTTGACATAATTATCTTCTTTGTAAAAGATAATTGACTAGACAATTTAAAATTTCTTATTAAAAGATCATAACGGTAACGATCATTGGGCCTATTAATGCTAAAAAAGTTGACATACTTAACTTCTTTGTAAAAGATAATTTACTAGACAATTTAAAATTTCTTATTAAAAGATGATAATGCTAACGATTAATGGATCTAGTAAATGCTAAAAAAGTTAAAATAATTATCTTCTTTGTAAAAGATAATTTAATAGATCATTTAAGATTTCTTTAAAAAGATTATAACGGTAACGATCATTGGGCCTAATAAATGATAAAAAGTTGACATAATAATCTTCTTTGTAAAAGATAATTTACTAGAGAATTTAAAATTTCTTACTAAAAGATCATAATGGTACCGATCAATGGGCCTAGTAAATGCAAAAAAACTTTACATAATTATCTTCTTTGTAAAAGATAAATTAATAGATCATTTAAAATTTCTTTATCAAAGATCATAACGGTAACAATCATTGGGCCTAATAAATGCTAAAAAAGTTGACATAATTAACTTCTTTGTAAAAGATAATTTACTAGAAAATTTAAAATTTCTTATTAAAGGATGATAATGCTAACGATTAATGGGCCTAGTAAATGCTAAAAAAGTTAAAATAATTATCTTCTTTGTAAAAGATAATTTAATAGATCATTTAAAATTTCTTTAAAAAAGATTATAACGGTAACAATCATTGGGCCCAATAAATGATAAAAAAGTTGACATAATAATTTTCTTTGTAAAAGATAAATTAATAGATGATTTAAAATTTTTTTATAAAATATCATAACGGTAACGATCATTGGGCCTAATAAATGCTAAAAAAGTTAACATAATTAACTTCTTTGTAAAAGATAATTTACAAGACAATTTAAAATTTCTTATTAAAAGATCATAATGCTAACGATTATTGGGCCTAACAAATGCTAAAAAAGTTGACATAATTATCTTCTTTGTAAAAGATAATTTAATAGATCATTTAAAATTTCTTTATAAAATGTCATAACGGTAACGATCATTGGGCCTAATAAATGCTAAAAAGGTGAACATAATTATCTTCTTTGTGAAAGATAATTTAATAGATCATTTAAAATTTCTTATAAAAGATCATAACGGTAACAATCATTGGGCCTAATAAATGGTAAAAAAGTTGACATAATTATCTTCTTTGTAAAAGATAATTTACTAACCACTTTAAAATTTCTTATTAAAAGATCATAACGGTAACGATCACTGGGCCTAGTAAATGCTAAAAAAGTTGAGATAATTATTTTCTTTGTAAAAGATAATTTAATAGATCATTTAAAATTTCTTTAAAAAAGATCATAACGGTAACGATCATTGCGCCTAATAAATGCTAAAAAAGTTGACATAATTATCTTCTTTGTAAAAGACAATTTACTAGACAATTTAAAATTTCTTATTAAAAGATCGTAACGCTAACAATTTTTGGTTCTAATAAATGCTAAGAAAGTTGAGATAATTATCTTCTTTGTAAAAGATAATTAAATAGATCATTTAAAATTTCTTTATAAAATCTCATAACGGTAACGATCATTGGGCCTAATAAATGCTAAAAAGCTAAACATAATTATCTTCTTTGTGAAAGATAATTTAATAGATCATTTAAAATTTCCTTATAAAAGATCATAACGGTAATGATCATTGGGCTTATTAATGCTAAAAAAGTTGACATACTTAACTTCTTTGTAAAAGATAATTTACTAGACAATTTAAAATTTCTTATTAAAAGATGATAATGCTAACGATTAATGGATCTAGTAAATGCTAAAAAAGTTAAAATAATTATCTTCTTTGTAAAAGATAATTTAATAGATCATTTAAGATTTCTTTAAAAAGATTATAATGGTAACGATCATTGGGCCTAATAAATGATAAAAAGTTGACATAATAATCTTCTTTGTAAAAGATAATTTACTAGAGAATTTAAAATTTCTTACTAAAAGATCATAACGGTACCGATCAATGGGCCTAGTAAATGCTAAAAAACATTGCATCATTATCTTCTTTGTAAAAGATAAATTAATAGATCATTTAAAATTTCTTTATTAAAGATCATAACGGTAACGATCATTGGGCCTATTAATGCTAAAAAAGTTGACATAATTAACTTCTTTGTAAAAGATAATTTACTAGACAATTTAAAATTTCTTATTAAAAGATGATAATGCTAACGATTAATGGGCCTAGTAAATGCTAAAAAAGTTAAAATAATTATCTTGTTTGTAAAAGATAATTTAATAGATCATTTAAAATTTCTTTAAAAAATATTATAACGGCAATGATCATTGCGCCTAATAAATGCTAAAAAAGGTGACATAATTATCTTCTTTGTAAAAGATAATGTACTAGATCATTTAAAATTTCCTCTTAAAAGATCATAACGGTAACAATCATTGGGCGTAATTAATGCTAAAAAATTTGACATAATTATCTTCTTTGTAAAAGATAATTTACTAGACAATTTAAAATTTCTTATTAAAAGATCATAATGCTAACGATTATTGGGCCTAATAAATGCTAAAAAAGTTGACATAATTATCTTCTTTGTAAAAAATAATTTAATAGATCATTTAAAATTTCTTTATAAAAGATCATGACGGTAACGATCATGGGGCCTAATAAATGGTAAAAAAGTTGGCATAATTATCTTCTTTGTAAAAGATAATTTACTAAACAATTTAAAATTTTTTCTTAAAAGATCATAACAGTAATGATCACTGGGCCTAATAAATAGTAAAAAAGTTGGCATAATTATCTTCTTTGTAATAGATAATTTACTAAACAATTTAAAATTTCTTATTAAAAGATCATAACGGTAACGATCACTGGGCCTAGTAAATGCTAAAAAACATTACATCATTATCTTCTTTGTAAAAGATAAATTAATAGATCATTTAAAATTTCTTTTTTAAAGATCATAACGGTAACGATCATTGAGCCTATTAATGCTAAAAAAGTTGGCATAATTAACTTCTTTGTAAAAGATAATTTACTAGACAATTTAAAATTTCTTATTAAAAGATGATAATGCTAACGATTAATGGGCCTAGTAAATGCTAAAAAAGTTAAAATAATTATCTTGTTTGTAAAAGATAATTTAATAGATCATTTAAAATTTCTTTAAAAAAGATTATAACGGTAATGATCATTGCGCCTAATAAATGCTAAAAAAGTTGACATAATTATCTTCTTTGTAAAAGATAATTTACTAGATCATTTAAAATTTCCTCTTAAAAGATCATAACGGTAACAATCATTGGGCGTAATAAATGCTAAAAAAGTTGACATAATTATCTTCTTTGTAAAAAATAATTTAATAGATCATTTAAAATTTCTTTATAAAAGATCATAACGGTAACGATCATGGGGCCTAATAAATGGTTAAAAAGTTGGCATAATTATCTTCTTTGTAAAAGATAATTTACTAAACAATTTAAAATTTTTTTCTTAAAAGATCATAACAGTAATGATCACACTGGGCCTAATAAATGGTAAAAAAGTTGGCATAATTATCTTCTTTGGAAAAGATAATTTACTAAACAATTTAAAATTTCTTATTAAAAGATCATAACGGTAACGATCACTGGGCCTAATACATGCTAAAAAAGTTAACATAATTATCTTCTTTCTAAAAGATAATTTAATACATCATTTAAGATTTATTTAAAAAAGATTATAACGGTAACGATCATTGGGCCTAATAAATTATAAAAAAGTTGACATAATAATCTTCTTTGTAAAAGATAATTTACTAGAGAATTTAAAATTTCTTACTAAAAGATCATAACGGTACCGATCAATGGGCCTAGCAAATGCTAAAAAACATTACATCATTATCTTCTTTGTAAAAGATAAATTAATAGATCATTTAAAATTTCTTTATTAAAGATCATAACGGTAACGATCATTGGGCCTATTAATGCTAAAAAAGTTGACATAATTAACTTCTTTGTAAAAGATAATTTACTAGACAATTTAAAATTTCTTATTAAAAGATGATAATGCTAACGATTAATGGGCCTAGTAAATGCTAAAAAAGTTAAAATAATTATCTTGTTTGTAAAAGATAATTTAATAGATCATTTAAAATTTCTTTAAAAAATATTATAACGGTAATGATCATTGCGCCTAATAAATGCTAAAAAAGGTGACATAATTATCTTCTTTGTAAAAGATAATGTACTAGATCATTTAAAATTTCCTCTTAAAAGATCATAACGGTAACAATCATTGGGCGTAATAAATGCTAAAAAATTTGACATAATTATCTTTTTTGTAAAAGATAATTTACTAGACAATTTAAAATTTCTTATTAAAAGATCATAATGCTAACGATTATTGGGCCTAATAAATGCTAAAAAAGTTGACATAATTATCTTCTTTGTAAAAAATAATTTAATAGATCATTTAAAATTTCTTTATAAAAGATCATGACGGTAACGATCATGGGGCCTAATAAATGGTAAAAAAGTTGGCATAATTATCTTCTTTGTAAAAGATAATTTACTAAACAATTTAAAATTTTTTTCTTAAAAGATCATAACAGTAATGATCACTGGGCCTAATAAATGGTAAAAAAGTTGGCATAATTATCTTCTTTGTAAAAGATAATTTACTAAACAATTTAAAATTTCTTATTAAAAGATCATAACGGTAGCGATCACTGGGCCTAATACATGCTAAAAAAGTTAACATAATTATCTTCTTTGTAAAAGATAATTTAATACATCATTTAAGATTTATTTAAAAAAGATTATAACGGTAACGATCATTGGGCCTAATAAATTATAAAAAGGTTGACATAATAATCTTCTTTGTAAAAGATAATTTACTAGAGAATTTAAAATTTCTTACTAAAAGATCATAACGGTACCGATCAATGGGCCTAGTAAATGCTAAAAAACATTACATCATTATCTTCTTTGTAAAAGATAAATTAATAGATCATTTAAAATTTCTTTATTAAAGATCATAACGGTAACGATCATTGGGCCTATTAATGCTAAAAAAGTTGACATAATTAACTTCTTTGTAAAAGATAATTTACTAGACAATTTAAAATTTCTTATTAAAAGATGATAATGCTAACGATTAATGGGCCTAGTAAATGCTAAAAAAGTTAAAATAATTATCTTGTTTGTAAAAGATAATTTAATAGATCATTTAAAATTTCTTTAAAAAATATTATAATGGCAATGATCATTGCGCCTAATAAATGCTAAAAAAGGTGACATAATTATCTTCTTTGTAAAAGATAATGTACTAGATCATTTAAAATTTCCTCTTAAAAGATCATAACGGTAACAATCATTGGGCGTAATAAATGCTAAAAAATTTGACATAATTATCTTCTTTGTAAAAGATAATTGACTAGACAATTTAAAATTTCTTATTAAAAGATCATAACGGTAACGATCATTGGGCCTATTAATGCTAAAAAAGTTGACATACTTAACTTCTTTGTAAAAGATAATTTACTAGACAGTTTAAAATTTCTTATTAAAAGATGATAATGCTAACGATTAATGGATCTAGTAAATGCTAAAAAAGTTAAAATAATTATCTTCTTTGTAAAAGATAATTTAATAGATCATTTAAGATTTCTTTAAAAAGATTATAACGGTAACGATCATTGGGCCTAATAAATGATAAAAAGTTGACATAATAATCTTCTTTGTAAAAGATAATTTACTAGAGAATTTAAAATTTCTTACTAAAAGATCATAATGGTACCGATCAATGGGCCTAGTAAATGCAAAAAAACTTTACATAATTATCTTCTTTGTAAAAGATAAATTAATAGATCATTTAAAATTTCTTTATCAAAGATCATAACGGTAACAATCATTGGGCCTAATAAATGCTAAAAAAGTTGACATAATTAACTTCTTTGTAAAAGATAATTTACTAGAAAATTTAAAATTTCTTATTAAAGGATGATAATGCTAACGATTAATGGGCCTAGTAAATGCTAAAAAAGTTAAAATAATTATCTTCTTTGTAAAAGATAATTTAATAGATCATTTAAGATTTCTTTAAAAAATATTATAACGGTAACGATCATTGGGCCTAATAGATGATAAAAAAGTCGACATAATAATCTTATTTGTAAAAGATAATTTACTAGAGAATTTAAAATTTCTTACTAAAAGATCATAACGGTACCGATCAATGGGCCTAGTAACTGCTAAAAAACTTTACATAATTATCTTCTTTGTAAAAGATAAATTAATAGATCATTTAAAATTTCTTTATCAAAGATCATAACGGTAACAATCATTGGGCCTATTAATGCTAAAAAAGTTGACATAATTAACTTCTTTGTAAAAGATAATTTACTAGAAAATTTAAAATCTCTTATTAAAAGATGATAATGCTAACGATTAATGGGGCTAGTAAATGCTAAAAAAGTTAAAATAATTATCTTCTTTGTAAAAGATAATTTAATGGATCATTTAAAATTTCTTTAAAAAAGATTATAACGGTAACAATCATTGGGCCCAATAAATGATAAAAAAGTTGACATAATAATTTTCTTTGTAAAAGATAAATTAATAGATGATTTAAAATTTTTTTATAAAATATCATAACGGTAACGATCATTGGGCCTAATAAATGCTAAAAAAGTTAACATAATTAACTTCTTTGTAAAAGATAATTTACAAGACAATTTAAAATTTTTTATTAAAAGATCATAACGCTAACGATTATTGGGCCTAACAAATGCTAAAAAAGTTGACATAATTATCTTGTTTGTAAAAGATAATTTAATAGATCATTTAAAATTTCTTTATAAAATGTCATAACGGTAACGATCATTGGGCCTAATAAATGCTAAAAAGGTGAACATAATTATCTTCTTTGTGAAAGATAATTTAATAGATCATTTAAAATTTCTTATAAAAGATCATAACGGTAACAATCATTGGGCCTAATAAATGGTAAAAAAGTTGACATAATTATCTTCTTTCTAAAAGATAATTTACTAAACACTTTAAAATTTCTTATTAAAAGATCATAACGGTAACGATCACTGGGCCTAGTAAATGCTAAAAAAGTTGAGATAATTATTTTCTTTGTAAAAGATAATTTAATAGATCATTTAAAATTTCTTTAAAAAAGATCATAACGGTAACGATCATTGCGCCTAATAAATGCTAAAAAAGTTGACATAATTATCTTCTTTGTAAAAGACAATTTACTAGACAATTTAAAATTTCTTATTAAAAGATCATAACGCTAACAATTTTTGGTTCTAATAAATGCTAAGAAAGTTGAGATAATTATCTTCTTTGTAAAAGATAATTAAATAGATCATTTAAAATTTCTTTATAAAATCTCATAACGGTAACGATCATTGGGCCTAATAAATGCTAACAAGCTAAACATAATTATCTTCTTTGTGAAAGATAATTTAATAGATCATTTAAAATTTCTTTATAAAAGATCATAACGGTAATGATCATTGGGCCTATTAATGCTAAAAAAGTTGACATACTTAACTTCTTTGTAAAAGATAATTTACTAGACAATTTAAAATTTCTTATTAAAAGATGATAATGCTAACGATTAATGGATCTAGTAAATGCTAAAAAAGTTAAAATAATTATCTTCTTTGTTAAAGATAATTTAATAGATCATTTAAGATTTCTTTAAAAAGATTATAATGGTAACGATCATTGGGCCTAATAAATGATAAAAAGTTGACATAATAATCTTCTTTGTAAAAGATAATTTACTAGAGAATTTAAAATTTCTTACTAAAAGATCATAACGGTACCGATCAATGGGCCTAGTAAATGCTAAAAAACATTGCATCATTATCTTCTTTGTAAAAGACAAATTAATAGATCATTTAAAATTTCTTTATTAAAGATCATAACGGTAACGATCATTGGGCCTATTAATGCTAAAAAAGTTGACATAATTAACTTCTTTGTAAAAGATAATTTACTAGACAATTTAAAATTTCTAATTAAAAGATGATAATGCTAACGATTAATGGGCCTAGTAAATGCTAAAAAAGTTAAAATAATTATCTTGTTTGTAAAAGATAATTTAATAGATCATTTAAAATTTCTTTAAAAAATATTATAACGGCAATGATCATTGCGCCTAATAAATGCTAAAAAAGGTGACATAATTATCTTCTTTGTAAAAGATAATGTACTAGATCATTTAAAATTTCCTCTTAAAAGATCATAACGGTAACAATCATTGGGCGTAATAAATGCTAAAAAATTTGACATAATTATCTTCTTTGTAAAAGATAATTTACTAGACAATTTAAAATTTCTTATTAAAAGATCATAATGCTAACGATTATTGGGCCTAATAAATGCTAAAAAAGTTGACATAATTATCTTCTTTGTAAAAAATAATTTAATAGATCATTTAAAATTTCTTTATAAAAGATCATGACGGTAACGATCATGGGGCCTAATAAATGGTAAAAAAGTTGGCATAATTATCTTCTTTGTAAAAGATAATTTACTAAACAATTTAAAATTTTTTTCTTAAAAGATCATAACAGTAATGATCACTGGGCCTAATAAATAGTAAAAAAGTTGGCATAATTATCTTCTTTGTAAAAGATAATTTACTAAACAATTTAAAATTTCTTATTAAAAGATCATAACGGTAACGATCACTGGGCCTAGTAAATGCTAAAAAACATTACATCATTATCTTCTTTGTAAAAGATAAATTAATAGATCATTTAAAATTTCTTTTTTAAAGATCATAACGGTAACGATCATTGGGCCTATTAATGCTAAAAAAGTTAACATAATTAACTTCTTTGTAAAAGATAATTTACTAGACAATTTAAAATTTCTTATTAAAAGATGATAATGCTAACGATTAATGGGCCTAGTAAATGCTAAAAAAGTTAAAATAATTATCTTGTTTGTAAAAGATAATTTAATAGATCATTTAAAATTTCTTTAAAAAATATTATAACGGTAATGATCATTGCGCCTAATAAATGCTAAAAAAGGTTACATAATTATCTTCTTTGTAAAAGATAATGTACTAGATCATTTAAAATTTCCTCTTAAAAGATCATAACAGTAACAATCATTGGGCGTAATAAATGCTAAAAAATTTGACATAATTATCTTCTTTGTAAAAGATAATTTACTAGACAATTTAAAATTTCTTATTAAAAGATCATAATGCTAACGATTATTGGGCCTAATAAATGCTAAAAAAGTTGACATAATTATCTTCTTTGTAAAAAATAATTTAATAGATCATTTAAAATTTCTTTATAAAAGATCATGACGGTAACGATCATGGGGCCTAATAAATGGTAAAAAAGTTGGCATAATTATCTTCTTTGTAAAAGATAATTTACTAAACAATTTAAAATTTTTTTCTTAAAAGATCATAACAGTAATGATCACTGGGCCTAATAAATGGTAAAAAAGTTGGCATAATTATCTTCTTTGTAAAAGATAATTTACTAAACAATTTAAAATTTCTTATTAAAAGATGATAACGGTAATGATCACTGGGCCTAATACATGCTAAAAAAGTTAACATAATTATCTTCTTTGTAAAAGATAATTTAATACATCATTTAAGATTTATTTAAAAAAGATTATAACGGTAACGATCATTGGGCCTAATAAATTATAAAAAAGTTGACATAATAATCTTCTTTGTAAAAGATAATTTACTAGACAATTTAAAATTTCTTACTAAAAGATCATAACGGTACCGATCAATGGGCCTAGTAAATGCTAAAAAACATTACATCATTATCTTCTTTGTAAAAGATAAATTAATAGATCATTTAAAATTTCTTTATTAAAGATCATAACGGTAACGATCATTGGGCCTATTAATGCTAAAAAAGTTGACATAATTAACTTCTTTGTAAAAGATAATTTACTAGACAATTTAAAATTTCTTATTAAAAGATGATAATGCTAACGATTAATGGGCCTAGTAAATGCTAAAAAAGTTAAAATAATTATCTTGTTTGTAAAAGATAATTTAATAGATCATTTAAAATTTCTTTAAAAAATATTATAACGGTAATGATCATTGCGCCTAATAAATGCTAAAAAAGGTGACATAATTATCTTCTTTGTAAAAGATAATGTACTAGATCATTTAAAATTTCCTCTTAAAAGATCATAACGGTAACAATCATTGGGCGTAATAAATGCTAAAAAATTTGACATAATTATCTTCTTTGTAAAACATAATTTACTAGACAATTTAAAATTTCTTATTAAAAGATCATAACGGTAACGATCATTGGGCCTATTAATGCTAAAAAAGTTGACATACTTAACTTCTTTGTAAAAGATAATTTACTAGACAATTTAAAATTTCTTATTAAAAGATGATAATGCTAACGATTAATGGATCTAGTAAATGCTAGAAAAGTTAAAATAATTATCTTCTTTGTAAAAGATAATTTAATAGATCATTTACGATTTCTTTAAAAAGATTATAACGGTAACGATCATTGGGCCTAATAAATGATAAAAAGTTGACATAATAATCTTCTTTGTAAAAGATAATTTACTAGACAATTTAAAATTTCTTACTAAAAGATCATAACGGTACCGATCAATGGGCCTAGTAAATGCTAAAAAACATTACATCATTATCTTCTTTGTAAAAGATAAATTAATAGATCATTTAAAATTTCTTTATTAAAGATCATAACGGTAACGATCATTGGGCCTATTAATGCTAAAAAAGTTGACATAATTAACTTCTTCGTAAAAGATAATTTACTAGACAATTTAAAATTTCTTTAAAAAATATTATAACGGTAATGATCATTGCGCCTAATAAATGCTAAAAAAGGTGACATAATTATCTTCTTTGTAAAAGATAATGTACTAGATCATTTAAAATTTCCTCTTAAAAGATCATAACGGTAACAATCATTGGGCGTAATAAATGCTAAAAAATTTGACATAATTATCTTCTTTGTAAAAGATAATTTACTAGACAATTTAGAATTTCTTATTAAAAGATCATAATGCTAACGATTATTGGGCCTAATAAATGCTAAAAAAGTTGACATAATTATCTTCTTTGTAAAAAATAATTTAATAGATCATTTAAAATTTCTTTATGAAAGATCATGACGGTAACGATCATGGGGCCTAATAAATGGTAAAAAAGTTGGCATAATTATCTTCTTTGTAAAAGATAATTTACTAAACAATTTAAAATTTTTTTCTTAAAAGATCATAACAGTAATGATCACTGGGCCTAATAAATGGTAAAAAAGTTGGCATAATTATCTTCTTTGTAAAAGATAATTTACTAAACAATTTAAAATTTCTTATTAAAAGATGATAACGGTAACGATCACTGGGCCTAATACATGCTAAAAAAGTTAACATAATTATCTTCTTTGTAAAAGATAATTTAATACATCATTTAAGATTTATTTAAAAAAGATTATAACGGTAACGATCATTGGGCCTAATAAATTATAAAAAAGTTGACATAATAATCTTCTTTGTAAAAGATAATTTACTAGACAATTTAAAATTTCTTACTAAAAGATCATAACGGTACCGATCAATGGGCCTAGTTAATGCTAAAAAACATTACATCATTATCTTCTTTGTAAAAGATAAATTAATAGATCATTTAAAATTTCTTTATTAAAGATCATAACGGTAACGATCATTGGGCCTATTAATGCTAAAAAAGTTGGCATAATTATCTTCTTTGTAAAAGATAATTTACTAAACAATTTAAAATTTCTTATTAAAAGATCATAACGGTAACGATCACTGGGCCTAATACATGCTAAAAAAGTTAACATAATTATCTTCTTTGTAAAAGATAATTTAATACATCATTTAAGATTTATTTAAAAAAGATTATAACGGTAACGATCATTGGGCCTAATAAATTATAAAAAAGTTCACATAATAATCTTCTTTGTAAAAGATAATTTACTAGACAATTTAAAATTTCTTACTAAAAGATCATAACGGTATCGATCAATGGGCCTAGTAAATGCTAAAAAACATTACATCATTATCTTCTTTGTAAAAGATAAATTAATAGATCATTTAAAATTTCTTTATTAAAGATCATAACGGTAACGATCATTGGGCCTATTAATGCTAAAAAAGTTGACATAATTAACTTCTTTGTAAAAGATAATTTACTAGACAATTTAAAATTTCTTATTAAAAGATGATAATGCTAACGATTAATGGGCCTAGTAAATGCTAAAAAAGTTAAAATAATTATCTTGTTTGTAAAAGATAATTTAATAGATCATTTAAAATTTCTTTAAAAAATATTATAACGGTAATGATCATTGCGCCTAATAAATGCTAAAAAAGGTGACATAATTATCTTCTTTGTAAAAGATAATGTACTAGATCATTTAAAATTTCCTCTTAAAAGATCATAACGGTAACAATCATTGGGCGTAATAAATGCTAAAAAATTTGACATAATTATCTTCTTTGTAAAACATAATTTACTAGACAATTTAAAATTTCTTATTAAAAGATCATAACGGTAACGATCATTGGGCCTATTAATGCTAAAAAAGTTGACATACTTAACTTCTTTGTAAAAGATAATTTACTAGACAATTTAAAATTTCTTATTAAAAGATGATAACGGTAACGATTAATGGATCTAGTAAATGCTAAAAAAGTTAAAATAATTATCTTCTTTGTAAAAGATAATTTAATAGATCATTTAAGATTTCTTTAAAAAGATTATAACGGTAACGATCATTGGGCCTAATAAATGATAAAAAGTTGACATAATAATCTTCTTTGTAAAAGATAATTTACTAGAGAATTTAAAATTTCTTACTAAAAGATCATAACGGTACCGATCAATGGGCCTAGTAAATGCTAAAAAACATTACATCATTATCTTCTTTGTAAAAGATAAATTAATAGATCATTTAAAATTTCTTTATTAAAGATCATAACGGTAACGATCATTGGGCCTATTAATGCTAAAAAAGTTGGCATAATTATCTTCTTTGTAAAAGATAATTTACTAAACAATTTAAAATTTCTTATTAAAAGATCATAACGGTAACGATCACTGGGCCTAATACATGCTAAAAAAGTTAACATAATTATCTTCTTTGTAAAAGATAATTTAATACATCATTTAAGATTTATTTAAAAAAGATTATAACGGTAACGATCATTGGGCCTAATAAATTATAAAAAAGTTCACATAATAATCTTCTTTGTAAAAGATAATTTACTAGACAATTTAAAATTTCTTACTAAAAGATCATAACGGTATCGATCAATGGGCCTAGTAAATGCTAAAAAACATTACATCATTATCTTCTTTGTAAAAGATAAATTAATAGATCATTTAAAATTTCTTTATTAAAGATCATAACGGTAACGATCATTGGGCCTATTAATGCTAAAAAAGTTGACATAATTAACTTCTTTGTAAAAGATAATTTACTAGACAATTTAAAATTTCTTATTAAAAGATGATAATGCTAACGATTAATGGGCCTAGTAAATGCTAAAAAAGTTAAAATAATTATCTTGTTTGTAAAAGATAATTTAATAGATCATTTAAAATTTCTTTAAAAAATATTATAACGGTAATGATCATTGCGCCTAATAAATGCTAAAAAAGGTGACATAATTATCTTCTTTGTAAAAGATAATGTACTAGATCATTTAAAATTTCCTCTTAAAAGATCATAACGGTAACAATCATTGGGCGTAATAAATGCTAAAAAATTTGACATAATTATCTTCTTTGTAAAACATAATTTACTAGACAATTTAAAATTTCTTATTAAAAGATCATAACGGTAACGATCATTGGGCCTATTAATGCTAAAAAAGTTGACATACTTAACTTCTTTGTAAAAGATAATTTACTAGACAATTTAAAATTTCTTATTAAAAGATGATAATGCTAACGATTAATGGATCTAGTAAATGCTAAAAAAGTTAAAATAATTATCTTCTTTGTAAAAGATAATTTAATAGATCATTTAAGATTTCTTTAAAAAGATTATAACGGTAACGATCATTGGGCCTAATAAATGATAAAAAGTTGACATAATAATCTTCTTTGTAAAAGATAATTTACTAGAGAATTTAAAATTTCTTACTAAAAGATCATAACGGTACCGATCAATGGGCCTAGTAAATGCTAAAAAACATTACATCATTATCTTCTTTGTAAAAGATAAATTAATAGATCATTTAAAATTTCTTTATTAAAGATCATAACGGTAACGATCATTGGGCCTATTAATGCTAAAAAAGTTGGCATAATTATCTTCTTTGTAAAAGATAATTTACTAAACAATTTAAAATTTCTTATTAAAAGATCATAACGGTAACGATCACTGGGCCTAATACATGCTAAAAAAGTTAACATAATTATCTTCTTTGTAAAAGATAATTTAATACATCATTTAAGATTTATTTAAAAAAGATTATAACGGTAACGATCATTGGGCCTAATAAATTATAAAAAAGTTCACATAATAATCTTCTTTGTAAAAGATAATTTACTAGACAATTTAAAATTTCTTACTAAAAGATCATAACGGTATCGATCAATGGGCCTAGTAAATGCTAAAAAACATTACATCATTATCTTCTTTGTAAAAGATAAATTAATAGATCATTTAAAATTTCTTTATTAAAGATCATAACGGTAACGATCATTGGGCCTATTAATGCTAAAAAAGTTGACATAATTAACTTCTTTGTAAAAGATAATTTACTAGACAATTTAAAATTTCTTATTAAAAGATGATAATGCTAACGATTAATGGGCCTAGTAAATGCTAAAAAAGTTAAAATAATTATCTTGTTTGTAAAAGATAATTTAATAGATCATTTAAAATTTCTTTAAAAAATATTATAACGGTAATGATCATTGCGCCTAATAAATGCTAAAAAAGGTGACATAATTATCTTCTTTGTAAAAGATAATGTACTAGATCATTTAAAATTTCCTCTTAAAAGATCATAACGGTAACAATCATTGGGCGTAATAAATGCTAAAAAATTTGACATAATTATCTTCTTTGTAAAACATAATTTACTAGACAATTTAAAATTTCTTATTAAAAGATCATAACGGTAACGATCATTGGGCCTATTAATGCTAAAAAAGTTGACATACTTAACTTCTTTGTAAAAGATAATTTACTAGACAATTTAAAATTTCTTATTAAAAGATGATAACGGTAACGATTAATGGATCTAGTAAATGCTAAAAAAGTTAAAATAATTATCTTCTTTGTAAAAGATAATTTAATAGATCATTTAAGATTTCTTTAAAAAGATTATAACGGTAACGATCATTGGGCCTAATAAATGATAAAAAGTTGACATAATAATCTTCTTTGTAAAAGATAATTTACTAGAGAATTTAAAATTTCTTACTAAAAGATCATAACGGTACCGATCAATGGGCCTAGTAAATGCTAAAAAACATTACATCATTATCTTCTTTGTAAAAGATAAATTAATAGATCATTTAAAATTTCTTTATTAAAGATCATAACGGTAACGATCATTGGGCCTATTAATGCTAAAAAAGTTGGCATAATTATCTTCTTTGTAAAAGATAATTTACTAAACAATTTAAAATTTCTTATTAAAAGATCATAACGGTAACGATCACTGGGCCTAATACATGCTAAAAAAGTTAACATAATTATCTTCTTTGTAAAAGATAATTTAATACATCATTTAAGATTTATTTAAAAAAGATTATAACGGTAACGATCATTGGGCCTAATAAATTATAAAAAAGTTCACATAATAATCTTCTTTGTAAAAGATAATTTACTAGACAATTTAAAATTTCTTACTAAAAGATCATAACGGTATCGATCAATGGGCCTAGTAAATGCTAAAAAACATTACATCATTATCTTCTTTGTAAAAGATAAATTAATAGATCATTTAAAATTTCTTTATTAAAGATCATAACGGTAACGATCATTGGGCCTATTAATGCTAAAAAAGTTGACATAATTAACTTCTTTGTAAAAGATAATTTACTAGACAATTTAAAATTTCTTATTAAAAGATGATAATGCTAACGATTAATGGGCCTAGTAAATGCTAAAAAAGTTAAAATAATTATCTTGTTTGTAAAAGATAATTTAATAGATCATTTAAAATTTCTTTAAAAAATATTATAACGGTAATGATCATTGCGCCTAATAAATGCTAAAAAAGGTGACATAATTATCTTCTTTGTAAAAGATAATGTACTAGATCATTTAAAATTTCCTCTTAAAAGATCATAACGGTAACAATCATTGGGCGTAATAAATGCTAAAAAATTTGACATAATTATCTTCTTTGTAAAACATAATTTACTAGACAATTTAAAATTTCTTATTAAAAGATCATAACGGTAACGATCATTGGGCCTATTAATGCTAAAAAAGTTGACATACTTAACTTCTTTGTAAAAGATAATTTACTAGACAATTTAAAATTTCTTATTAAAAGATGATAACGGTAACGATTAATGGATCTAGTAAATGCTAAAAAAGTTAAAATAATTATCTTCTTTGTAAAAGATAATTTAATAGATCATTTAAGATTTCTTTAAAAAGATTATAACGGTAACGATCATTGGGCCTAATAAATGATAAAAAGTTGACATAATAATCTTCTTTGTAAAAGATAATTTACTAGAGAATTTAAAATTTCTTACTAAAAGATCATAACGGTACCGATCAATGGGCCTAGTAAATGCTAAAAAACATTACATCATTATCTTCTTTGTAAAAGATAAATTAATAGATCATTTAAAATTTCTTTATTAAAGATCATAACGGTAACGATCATTGGGCCTATTAATGCTAAAAAAGTTGGCATAATTATCTTCTTTGTAAAAGATAATTTACTAAACAATTTAAAATTTCTTATTAAAAGATCATAACGGTAACGATCACTGGGCCTAATACATGCTAAAAAAGTTAACATAATTATCTTCTTTGTAAAAGATAATTTAATACATCATTTAAGATTTATTTAAAAAAGATTATAACGGTAACGATCATTGGGCCTAATAAATTATAAAAAAGTTCACATAATAATCTTCTTTGTAAAAGATAATTTACTAGACAATTTAAAATTTCTTACTAAAAGATCATAACGGTATCGATCAATGGGCCTAGTAAATGCTAAAAAACATTACATCATTATCTTCTTTGTAAAAGACAAATTAATAGATCATTTAAAATTTCTCTATTAAAGATCATAACGGTAACGATCATTGGGCCTATTAATGCTAAAAAAGTTGACATAATTAACTTCTTTGTAAAAGATAATTTACTAGACAATTTAAAATTTCTTATTAAAAGATGATAATGCTAACGATTAATGGGCCTAGTAAATGCTAAAAAAGTTAAAATAATTATCTTGTTTGTAAAAGATAATTTAATAGATCATTTAAAATTTCTTTAAAAAATATTATAACGGTAATGATCATTGCGCCTAATAAATGCTAAAAAAGGTGACATAATTATCTTCTTTGTAAAAGATAATGTACTAGATCATTTAAAATTTCCTCTTAAAAGATCATAACGGTAACAATCATTGGGCGTAATAAATGCTAAAAAATTTGACATAATTATCTTCTTTGTAAAACATAATTTACTAGACAATTTAAAATTTCTTATTAAAAGATCATAACGGTAACGATCATTGGGCCTATTAATGCTAAAAAAGTTGACATACTTAACTTCTTTGTAAAAGATAATTTACTAGACAATTTAAAATTTCTTATTAAAAGATGATAACGGTAACGATTAATGGATCTAGTAAATGCTAAAAAAGTTAAAATAATTATCTTCTTTGTAAAAGATAATTTAATAGATCATTTAAGATTTCTTTAAAAAGATTATAACGGTAACGATCATTGGGCCTAATAAATGATAAAAAGTTGACATAATAATCTTCTTTGTAAAAGATAATTTACTAGAGAATTTAAAATTTCTTACTAAAAGATCATAACGGTACCGATCAATGGGCCTAGTAAATGCTAAAAAACATTACATCATTATCTTCTTTGTAAAAGATAAATTAATAGATCATTTAAAATTTCTTTATTAAAGATCATAACGGTAACGATCATTGGGCCTATTAATGCTAAAAAAGTTGGCATAATTATCTTCTTTGTAAAAGATAATTTACTAAACAATTTAAAATTTCTTATTAAAAGATCATAACGGTAACGATCACTGGGCCTAATACATGCTAAAAAAGTTAACATAATTATCTTCTTTGTAAAAGATAATTTAATACATCATTTAAGATTTATTTAAAAAAGATTATAACGGTAACGATCATTGGGCCTAATAAATTATAAAAAAGTTCACATAATAATCTTCTTTGTAAAAGATAATTTACTAGACAATTTAAAATTTCTTACTAAAAGATCATAACGGTATCGATCAATGGGCCTAGTAAATGCTAAAAAACATTACATCATTATCTTCTTTGTAAAAGATAAATTAATAGATCATTTAAAATTTCTTTATTAAAGATCATAACGGTAACGATCATTGGGCCTATTAATGCTAAAAAAGTTGACATAATTAACTTCTTTGTAAAAGATAATTTACTAGACAATTTAAAATTTCTTATTAAAAGATGATAATGCTAACGATTAATGGGCCTAGTAAATGCTAAAAAAGTTAAAATAATTATCTTGTTTGTAAAAGATAATTTAATAGATCATTTAAAATTTCTTTAAAAAATATTATAACGGTAATGATCATTGCGCCTAATAAATGCTAAAAAAGGTGACATAATTATCTTCTTTGTAAAAGATAATGTACTAGATCATTTAAAATTTGCTCTTAAAAGATCATAACGGTAACAATCATTGGGCGTAATAAATGCTAAAAAATTTGACATAATTATCTTCTTTGTAAAACATAATTTACTAGACAATTTAAAATTTCTTATTAAAAGATCATAACGGTAACGATCATTGGGCCTATTAATGCTAAAAAAGTTGACATACTTAACTTCTTTGTAAAAGATAATTTACTAGACAATTTAAAATTTCTTATTAAAAGATGATAATGCTAACGATTAATGGATCTAGTAAATGCTAAAAAAGTTAAAATAATTATCTTCTTTGTAAAAGATAATTTAATAGATCATTTAAGATTTCTTTAAAAAGATTATAACGGTAACGATCATTGGGCCTAATAAATGATAAAAAGTTGACATAATAATCTTCTTTGTAAAAGATAATTTACTAGAGAATTTAAAATTTCTTACTAAAAGATCATAACGGTACCGATCAATGGGCCTAGTAAATGCTAAAAAACATTACATCATTATCTTCTTTGTAAAAGATAAATTAATAGATCATTTAAAATTTCTTTATTAAAGATCATAACGGTAACGATCATTGGGCCTATTAATGCTAAAAAAGTTGACATAATTAACTTCTTTGTAAAAGATAATTTACTAGACAATTTAAAATTTCTTTAAAAAATATTATAACGGTAATGATCATTGCGCCTAATAAATGCTAAAAAAGGTGACATAATTATCTTCTTTGTAAAAGATAATGTACTAGATCATTTAAAATTTCCTCTTAAAAGATCATAACGGTAACAATCATTGGGCGTAATAAATGCTAAAAAATTTGACATAATTATCTTCTTTGTAAAAGATAATTTACTAGACAATTTAAAATTTCTTATTAAAAGATCATAATGCTAACGATTATTGGGCCTAATAAATGCTAAAAAAATTGACATAATTATCTTCTTTGTAAAAAATAATTTAATAGATCATTTAAAATTTCTTTATAAAAGATCATGACGGTAACGATCATGGGGCCTAATAAATGGTAAAAAAGTTGGCATAATTATCTTCTTTGTAAAAGATAATTTACTAAACAATTTAAAATTTTTTTCTTAAAAAATCATAACAGTAATGATCAATGGGCCTAATAAATGGTAAAAAAGTTGGCATAATTATCTTCTTTGTAAAAGATAATTTACTAAACAATTTAAAATTTCTTATTAAAAGATCATAACGGTAACGATCACTGGGCCTAATACATGCTAAAAAAGTTAACATAATTATCTTCTTTGTAAAAGATAATTTAATACATCATTTAAGATTTATTTTAAAAAGATTATAACGGTAACGATCATTGGGTCTAATAAATTATAAAAAAGTTGACATAATAATCTTCTTTGTAAAAGATAATTTACTAGACAATTTAAAATTTCTTATTAAAAGATCATAATGCTAACGATTATTGGGCCTAATAAATGCTAAAAAAATTGACATAATTATCTTCTTTGTAAAAAATAATTTAATAGATCATTTAAAATTTCTTTATAAAAGATCATGACGGTAACGATCATGGGGCCTAATAAATGGTAAAAAAGTTGGCATAATTATCTTCTTTGTAAAAGATAATTTACTAAACAATTTAAAATTTTTTTCTTAAAAGATCATAACAGTAATGATCACTGGGCCTAATAAATGGTAAAAAAGTTGGCATAATTATCTTCTTTGTAAAAGATAATTTACTAAACAATTTAAAATTTCTTATTAAAAGATCATAACGGTAACGATCACTGGGCCTAATACATGCTAAAAAAGTTAACATAATTATCTTCTTTGTAAAAGATAATTTAATACATCATTTAAGATTTATTTAAAAAAGATTATAACGGTAACGATCATTGGGCCTAATAAATTATAAAAAAGTTGACATAATAATCTTCTTTGTAAAAGATAATTTACTAGACAATTTAAAATTTCTTACTAAAAGATCATAACGGTACCGATCAATGGGCCTAGTAAATGCTAAAAAACATTACATCATTATCTTCTTTGTAAAAGATAAATTAATAGATCATTTAAAATTTCTTTATTAAAGATCATAACGGTAACGATCATTGGGCCTATTAATGCTAAAAAAGTTGACATAATTAACTTCTTTGTAAAAGATAATTTACTAGACAATTTAAAATTTCTTATTAAAAGATGATAATGCTAACGATTAATGGGCCTAGTAAATGCTAAAAAAGTTAAAATAATTATCTTGTTTGTAAAAGATAATTTAATAGATCATTTAAAATTTCTTTAAAAAATATTATAACGGTAATGATCATTGCGCCTAATAAATGCTAAAAAAGGTGACATAATTATCTTCTTTGTAAAAGATAATGTACTAGATCATTTAAAATTTGCTCTTAAAAGATCATAACGGTAACAATCATTGGGCGTAATAAATGCTAAAAAATTTGACATAATTATCTTCTTTGTAAAACATAATTTACTAGACAATTTAAAATTTCTTATTAAAAGATCATAACGGTAACGATCATTGGGCCTATTAATGCTAAAAAAGTTGACATACTTAACTTCTTTGTAAAAGATAATTTACTAGACAATTTAAAATTTCTTATTAAAAGATGATAATGCTAACGATTAATGGATCTAGTAAATGCTAAAAAAGTTAAAATAATTATCTTCTTTGTAAAAGATAATTTAATAGATCATTTAAGATTTCTTTAAAAAGATTATAACGGTAACGATCATTGGGCCTAATAAATGATAAAAAGTTGACATAATAATCTTCTTTGTAAAAGATAATTTACTAGAGAATTTAAAATTTCTTACTAAAAGATCATAACGGTACCGATCAATGGGCCTAGTAAATGCTAAAAAACATTACATCATTATCTTCTTTGTAAAAGATAAATTAATAGATCATTTAAAATTTCTTTATTAAAGATCATAACGGTAACGATCATTGGGCCTATTAATGCTAAAAAAGTTGACATAATTAACTTCTTTGTAAAAGATAATTTACTAGACAATTTAAAATTTCTTTAAAAAATATTATAACGGTAATGATCATTGCGCCTAATAAATGCTAAAAAAGGTGACATAATTATCTTCTTTGTAAAAGATAATGTACTAGATCATTTAAAATTTCCTCTTAAAAGATCATAACGGTAACAATCATTGGGCGTAATAAATGCTAAAAAATTTGACATAATTATCTTCTTTGTAAAAGATAATTTACTAGACAATTTAAAATTTCTTATTAAAAGATCATAATGCTAACGATTATTGGGCCTAATAAATGCTAAAAAAATTGACATAATTATCTTCTTTGTAAAAAATAATTTAATAGATCATTTAAAATTTCTTTATAAAAGATCATGACGGTAACGATCATGGGGCCTAATAAATGGTAAAAAAGTTGGCATAATTATCTTCTTTGTAAAAGATAATTTACTAAACAATTTAAAATTTTTTTCTTAAAAAATCATAACAGTAATGATCAATGGGCCTAATAAATGGTAAAAAAGTTGGCATAATTATCTTCTTTGTAAAAGATAATTTACTAAACAATTTAAAATTTCTTATTAAAAGATCATAACGGTAACGATCACTGGGCCTAATACATGCTAAAAAAGTTAACATAATTATCTTCTTTGTAAAAGATAATTTAATACATCATTTAAGATTTATTTTAAAAAGATTATAACGGTAACGATCATTGGGTCTAATAAATTATAAAAAAGTTGACATAATAATCTTCTTTGTAAAAGATAATTTACTAGACAATTTAAAATTTCTTATTAAAAGATCATAATGCTAACGATTATTGGGCCTAATAAATGCTAAAAAAATTGACATAATTATCTTCTTTGTAAAAAATAATTTAATAGATCATTTAAAATTTCTTTATAAAAGATCATGACGGTAACGATCATGGGGCCTAATAAATGGTAAAAAAGTTGGCATAATTATCTTCTTTGTAAAAGATAATTTACTAAACAATTTAAAATTTTTTTCTTAAAAGATCATAACAGTAATGATCACTGGGCCTAATAAATGGTAAAAAAGTTGGCATAATTATCTTCTTTGTAAAAGATAATTTACTAAACAATTTAAAATTTCTTATTAAAAGATCATAACGGTAACGATCACTGGGCCTAATACATGCTAAAAAAGTTAACATAATTATCTTCTTTGTAAAAGATAATTTAATACATCATTTAAGATTTATTTAAAAAAGATTATAACGGTAACGATCATTGGGCCTAATAAATTATAAAAAAGTTGACATAATAATCTTCTTTGTAAAAGATAATTTACTAGACAATTTAAAATTTCTTACTAAAAGATCATAACGGTACCGATCAATGGGCCTAGTAAATGCTAAAAAACATTACATCATTATCTTCTTTGTAAAAGATAAATTAATAGATCATTTAAAATTTCTTTATTAAAGATCATAACGGTAACGATCATTGGGCCTATTAATGCTAAAAAAGTTGACATAATTAACTTCTTTGTAAAAGATAATTTACTAGACAATTTAAAATTTCTTTAAAAAATATTATAACGGTAATGATCATTGCGCCTAATAAATGCTAAAAAAGGTGACATAATTATCTTCTTTGTAAAAGATAATGTACTAGATCATTTAAAATTTCCTCTTAAAAGATCATAACGGTAACAATCATTGGGCGTAATAAATGCTAAAAAATTTGACATAATTATCTTCTTTGTAAAAGATAATTTACTAGACAATTTAAAATTTCTTATTAAAAGATCATAATGCTAACGATTATTGGGCCTAATAAATGCTAAAAAAGTTGACATAATTATCTTCTTTGTAAAAAATAATTTAATAGATCATTTAAAATTTCTTTATAAAAGATCATGACGGTAACGATCATGGGGCCTAATAAATGGTAAAAAAGTTGGCATAATTATCTTCTTTGTAAAAGATAATTTACTAAACAATTTAAAATTTTTTTCTTAAAAAATCATAACAGTAATGATCAATGGGCCTAATAAATGGTAAAAAAGTTGGCATAATTATCTTCTTTGTAAAAGATAATTTACTAAACAATTTAAAATTTCTTATTAAAAGATCATAACGGTAACGATCACTGGGCCTAATACATGCTAAAAAAGTTAACATAACTATCTTCTTTGTAAAAGATAATTTAATACATCATTTAAGATTTATTTTAAAAAGATTATAACGGTAACGATCATTGGGTCTAATAAATTATAAAAAAGTTGACATAATAATCTTCTTTGTAAAAGATAATTTACTAGACAATTTAAAATTTCTTATTAAAAGATCATAATGCTAACGATTATTGGGCCTAATAAATGCTAAAAAAATTGACATAATTATCTTCTTTGTAAAAAATAATTTAATAGATCATTTAAAATTTCTTTATAAAAGATCATGACGGTAACGATCATGGGGCCTAATAAATGGTAAAAAAGTTGGCATAATTATCTTCTTTGTAAAAGATAATTTACTAAACAATTTAAAATTTTTTTCTTAAAAGATCATAACAGTAATGATCACTGGGACTAATAAATGGTAAAAAAGTTGGCATAATTATCTTCTTTGTAAAAGATAATTTACTAAACAATTTAAAATTTCTTATTAAAAGATCATAACGGTAACGATCACTGGGCCTAATACATGCTAAAAAAGTTAACATAATTATCTTCTTTGTAAAAGATAATTTAATACATCATTTAAGATTTATTTAAAAAAGATTATAACGGTAACGATCATTGGGCCTAATAAATTATAAAAAAGTTGACATAATAATCTTCTTTGTAAAAGATAATTTACTAGACAATTTAAAATTTCTTACTAAAAGATCATAACGGTACCGATCAATGGGCCTAGTAAATGCTAAAAAACATTACATCATTATCTTCTTTGTAAAAGATAAATTAATAGATCATTTAAAATTTCTTTATTAAAGATCATAACGGTAACGATCATTGGGCCTATTAATGCTAAAAAAGTTGACATAATTAACTTCTTTGTAAAAGATAATTTACTAGACAATTTAAAATTTCTTATTAAAAGATGATAATGCTAACGATTAATGGGCCTAGTAAATGCTAAAAAAGTTAAAATAATTATCTTGTTTGTAAAAGATAATTTAATAGATCATTTAAAATTTCTTTAAAAAATATTATAACGGTAATGATCATTGCGCCTAATAAATGCTAAAAAAGGTGACATAATTATCTTCTTTGTAAAAGATAATGTACTAGATCATTTAAAATTTCCTCTTAAAAGATCATAACGGTAACAATCATTGGGCGTAATAAATGCTAAAAAATTTGACATAATTATCTTCTTTGTAAAACATAATTTACTAGACAATTTAAAATTTCTTATTAAAAGATCATAACGGTAACGATCATTGGGCCTATTAATGCTAAAAAAGTTGACATACTTAACTTCTTTGTAAAAGATAATTTACTAGACAATTTAAAATTTCTTATTAAAAGATGATAATGCTAACGATTAATGGATCTAGTAAATGCTAAAAAAGTTAAAATAATTATCTTCTTTGTAAAAGATAATTTAATAGGTCATTTAAGATTTCTTTAAAAACATTATAACGGTAACGATCATTAGGCCTAATAAATGATAAAAA
This sequence comes from Psophocarpus tetragonolobus, assembly GCA_037954015.1. Taxonomy (NCBI): domain Eukaryota; kingdom Viridiplantae; phylum Streptophyta; class Magnoliopsida; order Fabales; family Fabaceae; genus Psophocarpus; species Psophocarpus tetragonolobus. Next base: position 57,615,350 of record CM075688.1, read on the forward strand.
GTTGACATAATAATCTTCTTTGTAAAAGATAATTTACTAGAGAATTTAAAATTTCTTACTAAAAGATCATAACGGTACCGATCAATGGGCCTAGTAAATGCTAAAAAACATTACATCATTATCTTCTTTGTAAAAGATAAATTAATAGATCATTTAAAATTTCTTTATTAAAGATCATAACGGTAACGATCATTGGGCCTATTAATGCTAAAAAAGTTGACATAATTAACTTCTTTGTAAAAGATAATTTACTAGACAATTTAAAATTTCTTATTAAAAGATGATAATGCTAACGATTAATGGGCCTAGTAAATGCTAAAAAAGTTAAAATAATTATCTTGTTTGTAAAAGATAATTTAATAGATCATTTAAAATTTCTTTAAAAAATATTATAACGGTAATGATCATTGCGCCTAATAAATGCTAAAAAAGGTGACATAATTATCTTCTTTGTAAAAGATAATGTACTAGATCATTTAAAATTTGCTCTTAAAAGATCATAACGGTAACAATCATTGGGCGTAATAAATGCTAAAAAATTTGACATAATTATCTTCTTTGTAAAAGATAATTTACTAGACAATTTAAAATTTCTTACTAAAAGATCATAACGGTACCGATCAATGGGCCTAGTAAATGCTAAAAAACATTACATCATTATCTTCTTTGTAAAAGATAAATTAATAGATCATTTAAAATTTCTTTATTAAAGATCATAACGGTAACGATCATTGGGCCTATTAATGCTAAAAAAGTTGACATAATTAACTTCTTTGTAAAAGATAATTTACTAGACAATTTAAAATTTCTTATTAAAAGATGATAATGCTAACGATTAATGGGCCTAGTAAATGCTAAAAAAGTTAAAATAATTATCTTGTTTGTAAAAGATAATTTAATAGATCATTTAAAATTTCTTTAAAAAATATTATAACGGTAATGATCATTGCGCCTAATAAATGCTAAAAAAGGTGACATAATTATCTTCTTTGTAAAAGATAATGTACTAGATCATTTAAAATTTGCTCTTAAAAGATCATAACGGTAACAATCATTGGGCGTAATAAATGCTAAAAAATTTGACAAAATTATCTTCTTTGTAAAAGATAATTTACTAGACAACTTAAAATTTCTTATTAAAAGATCATAATGCTAACGATTATTGGGCCTAATAAATGCTAAAAAAGTTGACATAATTATCTTCTTTGTAAAAAATAATTTAATAGATCATTTAAAATTTCTTTATAAAAGATCATGACGGTAACGATCATGGGGCCTAATAAATGGTAAAAAAGTTGGCATAATTATCTTCTTTGTAAAAGATAATTTACTAAACAATTTAAAATTTTTTTCTTAAAAAATCATAACAGTAATGATCAATGGGCCTAATAAATGGTAAAAAAGTTGGCATAATTATCTTCTTTGTAAAAGATAATTTACTAAACAATTTAAAATTTCTTATTAAAAGATCATAACGGTAACGATCACTGGGCCTAATACATGCTAAAAAAGTTAACATAACTATCTTCTTTGTAAAAGATAATTTAATACATCATTTAAGATTTATTTTAAAAAGATTATAACGGTAACGATCATTGGGTCTAATAAATTATAAAAAAGTTGACATAATAATCTTCTTTGTAAAAGATAATTTACTAGACAATTTAAAATTTCTTATTAAAAGATCATAATGCTAACGATTATTGGGCCTAATAAATGCTAAAAAAATTGACATAATTATCTTCTTTGTAAAAAATAATTTAATAGATCATTTAAAATTTCTTTATAAAAGATCATGACGGTAACGATCATGGGGCCTAATAAATGGTAAAAAAGTTGGCATAATTATCTTCTTTGTAAAAGATAATTTACTAAACAATTTAAAATTTTTTTCTTAAAAGATCATAACAGTAATGATCACTGGGACTAATAAATGGTAAAAAAGTTGGCATAATTATCTTCTTTGTAAAAGATAATTTACTAAACAATTTAAAATTTCTTATTAAAAGATCATAACGGTAACGATCACTGGGCCTAATACATGCTAAAAAAGTTAACATAATTATCTTCTTTGTAAAAGATAATTTAATACATCATTTAAGATTTATTTAAAAAAGATTATAACGGTAACGATCATTGGGCCTAATAAATTATAAAAAAGTTGACATAATAATCTTCTTTGTAAAAGATAATTTACTAGACAATTTAAAATTTCTTACTAAAAGATCATAACGGTACCGATCAATGGGCCTAGTAAATGCTAAAAAACATTACATCATTATCTTCTTTGTAAAAGATAAATTAATAGATCATTTAAAATTTCTTTATTAAAGATCATAACGGTAACGATCATTGGGCCTATTAATGCTAAAAAAGTTGACATAATTAACTTCTTTGTAAAAGATAATTTACTAGACAATTTAAAATTTCTTATTAAAAGATGATAATGCTAACGATTAATGGGCCTAGTAAATGCTAAAAAAGTTAAAATAATTATCTTGTTTGTAAAAGATAATTTAATAGATCATTTAAAATTTCTTTAAAAAATATTATAACGGTAATGATCATTGCGCCTAATAAATGCTAAAAAAGGTGACATAATTATCTTCTTTGTAAAAGATAATGTACTAGATCATTTAAAATTTCCTCTTAAAAGATCATAACGGTAACAATCATTGGGCGTAATAAATGCTAAAAAATTTGACATAATTATCTTCTTTGTAAAACATAATTTACTAGACAATTTAAAATTTCTTATTAAAAGATCATAACGGTAACGATCATTGGGCCTATTAATGCTAAAAAAGTTGACATACTTAACTTCTTTGTAAAAGATAATTTACTAGACAATTTAAAATTTCTTATTAAAAGATGATAATGCTAACGATTAATGGATCTAGTAAATGCTAAAAAAGTTAAAATAATTATCTTCTTTGTAAAAGATAATTTAATAGGTCATTTAAGATTTCTTTAAAAACATTATAACGGTAACGATCATTAGGCCTAATAAATGATAAAAAGTTGACATAATAATCTTCTTTGTAAAAGATAATTTACTAGAGAATTTAAAATTTCTTACTAAAAGATCATAACGGTACCGATCAATGGGCCTAGTAAATGCTAAAAAACATTACATCATTATCTTCTTTGTAAAAGATAAATTAATAGATCATTTAAAATTTCTTTATTAAAGATCATAACGGTAACGATCATTGGGCCTATTAATGCTAAAAAAGTTGACATAATTAACTTCTTTGTAAAAGATAATTTACTAGACAATTTAAAATTTCTTATTAAAAGATGATAATGCTAACGATTAATGGGCCTAGTAAATGCTAAAAAAGTTAAAATAATTATCTTGTTTGTAAAAGATAATTTAATAGATCATTTAAAATTTCTTTAAAAAATATTATAACGGTAATGATCATTGCGCCTAATAAATGCTAAAAAAGGTGACATAATTATCTTCTTTGTAAAAGATAATGTACTAGATCATTTAAAATTTGCTCTTAAAAGATCATAACGGTAACAATCATTGGGCGTAATAAATGCTAAAAAATTTGACATAATTATCTTCTTTGTAAAAGATAATTTACTAGACAATTTAAAATTTCTTACTAAAAGATCATAACGGTACCGATCAATGGGCCTAGTAAATGCTAAAAAACATTACATCATTATCTTCTTTGTAAAAGATAAATTAATAGATCATTTAAAATTTCTTTATTAAAGATCATAACGGTAACGATCATTGGGCCTATTAATGCTAAAAAAGTTGACATAATTAACTTCTTTGTAAAAGATAATTTACTAGACAATTTAAAATTTCTTATTAAAAGATGATAATGCTAACGATTAATGGGCCTAGTAAATGCTAAAAAAGTTAAAATAATTATCTTGTTTGTAAAAGATAATTTAATAGATCATTTAAAATTTCTTTAAAAAATATTATAACGGTAATGATCATTGCGCCTAATAAATGCTAAAAAAGGTGACATAATTATCTTCTTTGTAAAAGATAATGTACTAGATCATTTAAAATTTGCTCTTAAAAGATCATAACGGTAACAATCATTGGGCGTAATAAATGCTAAAAAATTTGACAAAATTATCTTCTTTGTAAAAGATAATTTACTAGACAACTTAAAATTTCTTATTAAAAGATCATAATGCTAACGATTATTGGGCCTAATAAATGCTAAAAAAGTTGACATAATTATCTTCTTTGTAAAAAATAATTTAATAGATCATTTAAAATTTCTTTATAAAAGATCATGACGGTAACGATCATGGGGCCTAATAAATGGTAAAAAAGTTGGCATAATTATCTTCTTTGTAAAAGATAATTTACTAAACAATTTAAAATTTTTTTCTTAAAAGATCATAACAGTAATGATCACTGGGCCTAATAAATGGTAAAAAAGTTGGCATAATTATCTTCTTTGTAAAAGATAATTTACTAAACAATTTAAAATTTCTTATTAAAAGATCATAACGGTAACGATCACTGGGCCTAATACATGCTAAAAAAGTTAACATAATTATCTTCTTTGTAAAAGATAATTTAATACATCATTTAAGATTTATTTAAAAAAGATTATAACGGTAACGATCATTGGGCCTAATAAATTATAAAAAAGTTGACATAATAATCTTCTTTGTAAAAGATAATTTACTAGACAATTTAAAATTTCTTACTAAAAGATCATAACGGTATCGATCAATGGGCCTAGTAAATGCTAAAAAACATTACATCATTATCTTCTTTGTAAAAGATAAATTAATAGATCATTTAAAATTTCTTTATTAAAGATCATAACGGTAACGATCATTGGGCCTATTAATGCTAAAAAAGTTGACATAATTAACTTCTTTGTAAAAGATAATTTACTAGACAATTTAAAATTTCTTATTAAAAGATGATAATGCTAACGATTAATGGGCCTAGTAAATGCTAAAAAAGTTAAAATAATTATCTTGTTTGTAAAAGATAATTTAATAGATCATTTAAAATTTCTTTAAAAAATATTATAACGGTAATGATCATTGCGCCTAATAAATGCTAAAAATGGTGACATAATTATCTTCTTTGTAAAAGATAATGTACTAGATCATTTAAAATTTGCTCTTAAAAGATCATAACGGTAACAATCATTGGGCGTAATAAATGCTAAAAAATTTGACATAATTATCTTCTTTGTAAAACATAATTTACTAGACAATTTAAAATTTCTTATTAAAAGATCATAACGGTAACGATCATTGGGCCTATTAATGCTAAAAAAGTTGACATACTTAACTTCTTTGTAAAAGATAATTTACTAGACAATTTAAAATTTCTTATTAAAAGATGATAATGCTAACGATTAATGGATCTAGTAAATGCTAAAAAAGTTAAAATAATTATCTTCTTTGTAAAAGATAATTTAATAGATCATTTAAGATTTCTTTAAAAAGATTATAACGGTAACGATCATTGGGCCTAATAAATGATAAAAAGTTGACATAATAATCTTCTTTGTAAAAGATAATTTACTAGAGAATTTAAAATTTCTTACTAAAAGATCATAACGGTACCGATCAATGGGCCTAATAAATGCTAAAAAACATTACATCATTATCTTCTTTGTAAAAGATAAATTAATAGATCATTTAAAATTTCTTTATTAAAGATCATAACGGTAACGATCATTGGGCCTATTAATGCTAAAAAAGTTGACATAATTAACTTCTTTGTAAAAGATAATTTACTAGACAATTTAAAATTTCTTTAAAAAATATTATAACGGTAATGATCATTGCGCCTAATAAATGCTAAAAAAGGTGACATAATTATCTTCTTTGTAAAAGATAATGTACTAGATCATTTAAAATTTCCTCTTAAAAGATCATAACGGTAACAATCATTGGGCGTAATAAATGCTAAAAAATTTGACATAATTATCTTCTTTGTAAAACATAATTTACTAGACAATTTAAAATTTCTTATTAAAAGATCATAACGGTAACGATCATTGGGCCTATTAATGCTAAAAAAGTTGACATACTTAACTTCTTTGTAAAAGATAATTTACTAGACAATTTAAAATTTCTTATTAAAAGATGATAATGCTAACGATTAATGGATCTAGTAAATGCTAAAAAAGTTAAAATAATTATCTTCTTTGTAAAAGATAATTTAATAGATCATTTAAGATTTCTTTAAAAAGATTATAACGGTAACGATCATTGGGCCTAATAAATGATAAAAAGTTGACATAATAATCTTCTTTGTAAAAGATAATTTACTAGAGAATTTAAAATTTCTTACTAAAAGATCATAACGGTACCGATCAATGGGCCTAATAAATGCTAAAAAACATTACATCATTATCTTCTTTGTAAAAGATAAATTAATAGATCATTTAAAATTTCTTTATTAAAGATCATAACGGTAACGATCATTGGGCCTATTAATGCTAAAAAAGTTGACATAATTAACTTCTTTGTAAAAGATAATTTACAAGACAATTTAAAATTTCTTTAAAAAATATTATAACGGTAATGATCATTACGCCTAATAAATGCTAAAAAAGGTGACATAATTATCTTCTTTGTAAAAGATAATGTACTAGATCATTTAAAATTTCCTCTTAAAAGATCATAACGGTAACAATCATTGGGCGTAATAAATGCTAAAAAATTTGACATAATTATCTTCTTTGTAAAAGATAATTTATTAGACAATTTAAAATTTCTTATTAAAAGATCATAATGCTAACGATTATTGGGCCTAATAAATGCTAAAAAAATTGACATAATTATCTTCTTTGTAAAAAATAATTTAATAGGTCATTTAAAATTTCTTTATAAAAGATCATGACGGTAACGATCATGGGGCCTAATAAATGGTAAAAAAGTTGGCATAATTATCTTCTTTGTAAAAGATAATTTACTAAACAATTTAAAATTTTTTTCTTAAAAGATCATAACAGTAATGATCAATGGGCCTAATAAATGGTAAAAAAGTTGGCATAATTATCTTCTTTGTAAAAGATAATTTACTAAACAATTTAAAATTTCTTATTAAAAGATCATAACGGTAACGATCACTGGGCCTAATACATGCTAAAAAAGTTAACATAATTATCTTCTTTGTAAAAGATAATTTAATACATCATTTAAGATTTATTTTAAAAAGATTATAACGGTAACGATCATTGGGTCTAATAAATTATAAAAAAGTTGACATAATAATCTTCTTTGTAAAAGATAATTTACTAGACAATTTAAAATTTCTTACTAAAAGATCATAACGGTACCGATCAATGGGCCTAGTAAATGCTAAAAAACATTACATCATTATCTTCTTTGTAAAAGATAAATTAATAGATCATTTAAAATTTCTTTATTAAAGATCATAACGGTAACGATCATTGGGCCTATTAATGCTAAAAAAGTTGACATAATTAACTTCTTTGTAAAAGATAATTTACTAGACAATTTAAAATTTCTTATTAAAAGATGATAATGCTAACGATTAATGGGCCTAGTAAATGCTAAAAAAGTTAAAATAATTATCTTGTTTGTAAAAGATAATTTAACAGATCATTTAAAATTTCTTTAAAAAATATTATAACGGTAATGATCATTGCGCCTAATAAATGCTAAAAAAGGTGACATAATTATCTTCTTTGTAAAAGATAATGTACTAGATCATTTAAAATTTGCTCTTAAAAGATCATAACGGTAACAATCATTGGGCGTAATAAATGCTAAAAAATTTGACAAAATTATCTTCTTTGTAAAAGATAATTTACTAGACAACTTAAAATTTCTTATTAAAAGATCATAATGCTAACGATTATTGGGCCTAATAAATGCTAAAAAAGTTGACATAATTATCTTCTTTGTAAAAAATAATTTAATAGATCATTTAAAATTTCTTTATAAAAGATCATGACGGTAACGATCATGGGGCCTAATAAATGGTAAAAAAGTTGGCATAATTATCTTCTTTGTAAAAGATAATTTACTAAACAATTTAAAATTTTTTTCTTAAAAGATCATAACAGTAATGATCACTGGGCCTAATAAATGGTAAAAAAGTTGGCATAATTATCTTCTTTGTAAAAGATAATTTACTAAACAATTTAAAATTTCTTATTAAAAGATCATAACGGTAACGATCACTGGGCCTAATACATGCTAAAAAAGTTAACATAATTATCTTCTTTGTAAAAGATAATTTAATACATCATTTAAGATTTATTTAAAAAAGATTATAACGGTAACGATCATTGGGCCTAATAAATTATAAAAAAGTTGACATAATAATCTTCTTTGTAAAAGATAATTTACTAGACAATTTAAAATTTCTTACTAAAAGATCATAACGGTATCGATCAATGGGCCTAGTAAATGCTAAAAAACATTACATCATTATCTTCTTTGTAAAAGATAAATTAATAGATCATTTAAAATTTCTTTATTAAAGATCATAACGGTAACGATCATTGGGCCTATTAATGCTAAAAAAGTTGACATAATTAACTTCTTTGTAAAAGATAATTTACTAGACAATTTAAAATTTCTTATTAAAAGATGATAATGCTAACGATTAATGGGCCTAGTAAATGCTAAAAAAGTTAAAATAATTATCTTGTTTGTAAAAGATAATTTAATAGATCATTTAAAATTTCTTTAAAAAATATTATAACGGTAATGATCATTGCGCCTAATAAATGCTAAAAATGGTGACATAATTATCTTCTTTGTAAAAGATAATGTACTAGATCATTTAAAATTTGCTCTTAAAAGATCATAACGGTAACAATCATTGGGCGTAATAAATGCTAAAAAATTTGACATAATTATCTTCTTTGTAAAACATAATTTACTAGACAATTTAAAATTTCTTATTAAAAGATCATAACGGTAACGATCATTGGGCCTATTAATGCTAAAAAAGTTGACATACTTAACTTCTTTGTAAAAGATAATTTACTAGACAATTTAAAATTTCTTATTAAAAGATGATAATGCTAACGATTAATGGATCTAGTAAATGCTAAAAAAGTTAAAATAATTATCTTCTTTGTAAAAGATAATTTAATAGATCATTTAAGATTTCTTTAAAAAGATTATAACGGTAACGATCATTGGGCCTAATAAATGATAAAAAGTTGACATAATAATCTTCTTTGTAAAAGATAATTTACTAGAGAATTTAAAATTTCTTACTAAAAGATCATAACGGTACCGATCAATGGGCCTAATAAATGCTAAAAAACATTACATCATTATCTTCTTTGTAAAAGATAAATTAATAGATCATTTAAAATTTCTTTATTAAAGATCATAACGGTAACGATCATTGGGCCTATTAATGCTAAAAAAGTTGACATAATTAACTTCTTTGTAAAAGATAATTTACTAGACAATTTAAAATTTCTTTAAAAAATATTATAACGGTAATGATCATTGCGCCTAATAAATGCTAAAAAAGGTGACATAATTATCTTCTTTGTAAAAGATAATGTACTAGATCATTTAAAATTTCCTCTTAAAAGATCATAACGGTAACAATCATTGGGCGTAATAAATGCTAAAAAATTTGACATAATTATCTTCTTTGTAAAACATAATTTACTAGACAATTTAAAATTTCTTATTAAAAGATCATAACGGTAACGATCATTGGGCCTATTAATGCTAAAAAAGTTGACATACTTAACTTATTTGTAAAAGATAATTTACTAGACAATTTAAAATTTCTTATTAAAAGATGATAATGCTAACGATTAATGGATCTAGTAAATGCTAAAAAAGTTAAAATAATTATCTTCTTTGTAAAAGATAATTTAATAGATCATTTAAGATTTCTTTAAAAAGATTATAACGGTAACGATCATTGGGCCTAATAAATGATAAAAAGTTGACATAATAATCTTCTTTGTAAAAGATAATTTACTAGAGAATTTAAAATTTCTTACTAAAAGATCATAACGGTACCGATCAATGGGCCTAATAAATGCTAAAAAACATTACATCATTATCTTCTTTGTAAAAGATAAATTAATAGATCATTTAAAATTTCTTTATTAAAGATCATAACGGTAACGATCATTGGGCCTATTAATGCTAAAAAAGTTGACATAATTAACTTCTTTGTAAAAGATAATTTACAAGACAATTTAAAATTTCTTTAAAAAATATTATAACAGTAATGATCATTACGCCTAATAAATGCTAAAAAAGGTGACATAATTATCTTCTTTGTAAAAGATAATGTACTAGATCATTTAAAATTTCCTCTTAAAAGATCATAACGGTAACAATCATTGGGCGTAATAAATGCTAAAAAATTTGACATAATTATCTTCTTTGTAAAAGATAATTTATTAGACAATTTAAAATTTCTTATTAAAAGATCATAATGCTAACGATTATTGGGCCTAATAAATGCTAAAAAAATTGACATAATTATCTTCTTTGTAAAAAATAATTTAATAGATCATTTAAAATTTCTTTATAAAAGATCATGACGGTAACGATCATGGGGCCTAATAAATGGTAAAAAAGTTGGCATAATTATCTTCTTTGTAAAAGATAATTTACTAAACAATTTAAAATTTTTTTCTTAAAAGATCATAACAGTAATGATCAATGGGCCTAATAAATGGTAAAAAATTTCGCATAATTATCTTCTTTGTAAAAGATAATTTACTAAACAATTTAAAATTTCTTATTAAAAGATCATAACGGTAACGATCACTGGGCCTAATACATGCTAAAAAAGTTAACATAATTATCTTCTTTGTAAAAGATAATTTAATACATCATTTAAGATTTATTTTAAAAAGATTATAACGGTAACGATCATTGGGTCTAATAAATTATAAAAAAGTTGACATAATAATCTTCTTTGTAAAAGATAATTTACTAGACAATTTAAAATTTCTTACTAAAAGATCATAACGGTACCGATCAATGGGCCTAGTAAATGCTAAAAAACATTACATCATTATCTTCTTTGTAAAAGATAAATTAATAGATCATTTAAAATTTCTTTATTAAAGATCATAACGGTAACGATCATTGGGCCTATTAATGCTAAAAAAGTTGACATAATTAACTTCTTTGTAAAAGATAATTTACTAGACAATTTAAAATTTCTTATTAAAAGATGATAATGCTAACGATTAATGGGCCTAGTAAATGCTAAAAAAGTTAAAATAATTATCTTGTTTGTAAAAGATAATTTAATAGATCATTTAAAATTTCTTTAAAAAATATTATAACGGTAATGATCATTGCGCCTAATAAATGCTAAAAAAGGTGACATAATTATCTTCTTTGTAAAAGATAATGTACTAGATCATTTAAAATTTGCTCTTAAAAGATCATAACGGTAACAATCATTGGGCGTAATAAATGCTAAAAAATTTGACAAAATTATCTTCTTTGTAAAAGATAATTTACTAGACAATTTAAAATTTCTTATTAAAAGATCATAATGCTAACGATTATTGGGCCTAATAAATGCTAAAAAAGTTGACATAATTATCTTCTTTGTAAAAAATAATTTAATAGATCATTTAAAATTTCTTTATAAAAGATCATCACGGTAACGATCATGGGGCCTAACAAATGGTAAAAAAGTTGGCATAATTATCTTCTTTGTAAAAGATAATTTACTAAACAATTTAAAATTTTTTTCTTAAAAGATCATAACAGTAATGATCACTGGGCCTAATAAATGGTAAAAAAGTTGGCATAATTGTCTTCTTTGTAAAAGATAATTTACTAAACAATTTAAAATTTCTTATTAAAAGATCATAACGGTAACGATCACTGGGCCTAATACATGCTAAAAAAGTTAATATAATTATCTTCTTTGTAAAAGATAATTTAATACATCATTTAAGATTTATTTAAAAAAGATTATAACGGTAACGATCATTGGCCCTAATAAATTATAAAAAAGTTGACATAATAATCTTCTTTGTAAAAGATAATTTACTAGACAATTTAAAATTTCTTACTAAAAGATCATAACGGTACCGATCAATGGGCCTAGTAAATGCTAAAAAACATTACATCATTATCTTCTTTGTAAAAGATAAATTAATAGATCATTTAAAATTTCTTTATTAAAGATCATAACGGTAACGATCATTGGGCCTATTAATGCTAAAAAAGTTGACATAATTAACTTCTTTGTAAAAGATAATTTACTAGACAATTTAAAATTTCTTATTAAAAGATGATAATGCTAACGATTAATGGGCCTAGTAAATGCTAAAAAAGTTAAAATAATTATCTTGTTTGTAAAACATAATTTAATAGCTCATTTAAAATTTCTTTAAAAAATATTATAACGGTAATGATCATTGCGCCTAATAAATGCTAAAAAAGGTGACATAATTATCTTCTTTGTAAAAGATAATGTACTAGATCATTTAAAATTTCCTCTTAAAAGATCATAACGGTAACAATCATTGGGCGTAATAAATGCTAAAAAATTTGACATAATTATCTTCTTTGTAAAAGATAATTTACTAGACAATTTAAAATTTCTTATTAAAAGATCATAATGCTAACGATTATTGGGCCTAATAAATGCTAAAAAAGTTGACATAATTATCTTCTTTGTAAAAAATAATTTAATAGATCATTTAAAATTTCTTTATAAAAGATCATGACGGTAACGATCATGGGGCCTAATAAATGGTAAAAAAGTTGGCATAATTATCTTCTTTGTAAAAGATAATTTACTAAACAATTTAAAATTTTTTTCTTAAAAGATCATAACAGTAATGATCACTGGGCCTAATAAATGGTAAAAAAGTTGGCATAATTATCTTCTTTGTAAAAGATAATTTACTAAACAATTTAAAATTTCTTATTGAAAGATGATAACGGTAACGATCACTGGGCCTAATACATGCTAAAAAAGTTAACATAATTATCTTCTTTGTAAAAGATAATTTAATACATCATTTAAGATTTATTTAAAAAAGATTATAACGGTAACGATTATTGGGCCTAATAAATTATAAAAAAGTTGACATAATAATCTTCTTTGTAAAAGATAATTTACTAGACAATTTAAAATTTCTTACTAAAAGATCATAACGGTACCGATCAATGGGCCTAGTAAATGCTAAAAAACATTACATCATTATCTTCTTTGTAAAAGATAAATTAATAGATCATTTAAAATTTCTTTATTAAAGATCATAACGGTAACGATCATTGGGCCTATTAATGCTAAAAAAGTTGACATAATTAACTTCTTTGTAAAAGATAATTTACTAGACAATTTAAAATTTCTTATTAAAAGATGATAATGCTAACGATTAATGGGCCTAGTAAATGCTAAAAAAGTTAAAATAATTATCTTGTTTGTAAAAGATAATTTAATAGATCATTTAAAATTTCTTTAAAAAATATTATAACGGTAATGATCATTGCGCCTAATAAATGCTAAAAAAGGTGACATAATTATCTTCTTTGTAAAAGATAATGTACTAGATCATTTAAAATTTCCTCTTAAAAGATCATAACGGTAACAATCATTGGGCGTAATAAATGCTAAACAATTTGGCATAATTATCTTCTTTGTAAAAGATAATTTACTAGACAATTTAAAATTTCTTATTAAAAGATCATAATGCTAACGATTATTGGGCCTAATAAATGCTAAAAAAGTTGACATAATTATCTTCTTTGTAAAAAATAATTTAATAGATTTAAAATTTCTTTATAAAAGATCATGACGGTAACGATCATGGGGCCTAATAAATGGTAAAAAAGTTGGCATAATTATCTTCTTTGTAAAAGATAATTTACTAAACAATTTAAAATTTTTTTCTTAAAAGATCATAACAGTAATGATCACTGGGCCTAATAAATGGTAAAAAAGTTGGCATAATTATCTTCTTTGTAAAAGATAATTTACTAAACAATTTAAAATTTCTTATTAAAAGATGATAACGGTAACGATCACTGGGCCTAATACATGCTAAAAAAGTTAACATAATTATCTTCTTTGTAAAAGATAATTTAATACATCATTTAAGATTTATTTAAAAAAGATTATAACGGTAACGATCATTGGGCCTAATAAATTATAAAAAAGTTGACATAATAATCTTCTTTGTAAAAGATAATTTACTAGACAATTTAAAATTTCTTACTAAAAGATCATAACGGTACCGATCAATGGGCCTAGTAAATGCTAAAAAACATTACATCATTATCTTCTTTGTAAAAGATAAATTAATAGATCATTTAAAATTTCTTTATTAAAGATCATAACGGTAACGATCATTGGGCCTATTAATGCTAAAAAAGTTGACATAATTAACTTCTTTGTAAAAGATAATTTACTAGACAATTTAAAATTTCTTATTAAAAGATGATAATGCTAACGATTAATGGGCCTAGTAAATGCTAAAAAAGTTAAAATAATTATCTTGTTTGTAAAAGATAATTTAATAGATCATTTAAAATTTCTTTAAAAAATATTATAACGGTAATGATCATTGCGCCTAATAAATGCTAAAAAAGGTGACATAATTATCTTCTTTGTAAAAGATAATGTACTAGATCATTTAAAATTTCCTCTTAAAAGATCATAACGGTAACAATCATTGGGCGTAATAAATGCTAAAAAATTTGACATAATTATCTTCTTTGTAAAAGATAATTTACTAGACAATTTAAAATTTCTTATTAAAAGATCATAATGCTAACGATTATTGGGCCTAATAAATGCTAAAAAAGTTGACATAATTATCTTCTTTGTAAAAAATAATTTAATAGATCATTTAAAATTTCTTTATAAAAGATCATGACGGTAACGATCATGGGGCCTAATAAATGGTAAAAAAGTTGGCATAATTATCTTCTTTGTAAAAGATAATTTACTAAACAATTTAAAATTTTTTTCTTAAAAGATCATAACAGTAATGGTCACTGGGCCTAATAAATGGTAAAAAAGTTGGCATAATTATCTTCTTTGTAAAAGATAATTTACTAAACAATTTAAAATTTCTTATTGAAAGATGATAACGGTAACGATCACTGGGCCTAATACATGCTAAAAAAGTTAACATAATTATCTTCTTTGTAAAAGATAATTTAATACATCATTTAAGATTTATTTAAAAAAGATTATAACGGTAACGATCATTGGGCCTAATAAATTATAAAAAAGTTGACATAATAATCTTCTTTGTAAAAGATAATTTACTAGACAATTTAAAATTTCTTACTAAAAGATCATAACGGTACCGATCAATGGGCCTAGTAAATGCTAAAAAACATTACATCATTATCTTCTTTGTAAAAGATAAATTAATAGATCATTTAAAATTTCTTTATTAAAGATCATAACGGTAACGATCATTGGGCCTATTAATGCTAAAAAAGTTGACATAATTAACTTCTTTGTAAAAGATAATTTACTAGACAATTTAAAATTTCTTATTAAAAGATGATAATGCTAACGATTAATGGGCCTAGTAAATGCTAAAAAAGTTAAAATAATTATCTTGTTTGTAAAAGATAATTTAATAGATCATTTAAAATTTCTTTAAAAAATATTATAACGGTAATGATCATTGCGCCTAATAAATGCTAAAAAAGGTGACATAATTATCTTCTTTGTAAAAGATAATGTACTAGATCATTTAAAATTTCCTCTTAAAAGATCATAACGGTAACAATCATTGGGCGTAATAAATGCTAAACAATTTGGCATAATTATCTTCTTTGTAAAAGATAATTTACTAGACAATTTAAAATTTCTTATTAAAAGATCATAATGCTAACGATTATTGGGCCTAATAAATGCTAAAAAAGTTGACATAATTATCTTCTTTGTAAAAAATAATTTAATAGATTTAAAATTTCTTTATAAAAGATCATGACGGTAACGATCATGGGGCCTAATAAATGGTAAAAAAGTTGGCATAATTATCTTCTTTGTAAAAGATAATTTACTAAACAATTTAAAATTTTTTTCTTAAAAGATCATAACAGTAATGATCACTGGGCCTAATAAATGGTAAAAAAGTTGGCATAATTATCTTCTTTGTAAAAGATAATTTATTAAACAATTTAAAATTTCTTATTAAAAGATGATAACGGTAACGATCACTGGGCCTAATACATGCTAAAAAAGTTAACATAATTATCTTCTTTGTAAAAGATAATTTAATACATCATTTAAGATTTATTTAAAAAAGATTATAACGGTAACGATCATTGGGCCTAATAAATTATAAAAAAGTTGACATAATAATCTTCTTTGTAAAAGATAATTTACTAGACAATTTAAAATTTCTTACTAAAAGATCATAACGGTACCGATCAATGGGCCTAGTAAATGCTAAAAAACATTACATCATTATCTTCTTTGTAAAAGATAAATTAATAGATCATTTAAAATTTCTTTATTAAAGATCATAACGGTAACGATCATTGGGCCTATTAATGCTAAAAAAGTTGACATAATTAACTTCTTTGTAAAAGATAATTTACTAGACAATTTAAAATTTCTTATTAAAAGATGATAATGCTAACGATTAATGGGCCTAGTAAATGCTAAAAAAGTTAAAATAATTATCTTGTTTGTAAAAGATAATTTAATAGATCATTTAAAATTTCTTTAAAAAATATTATAACGGTAATGATCATTGCGCCTAATAAATGCTAAAAAAGGTGACATAATTATCTTCTTTGTAAAAGATAATGTACTAGATCATTTAAAATTTCATCTTAAAAGATCATAACGGTAACAATCATTGGGCGTAATAAATGCTAAAAAATTTGACATAATTATCTTCTTTGTAAAAGATAATTTACTAGACAATTTAAAATTTCTTATTAAAAGATCATAATGCTAATGATTATTGGGCCTAATAAATGCTAAAAAAGTTGACATAATTATCTTCTTTGTAAAAAATAATTTAATAGATCATTTAAAATTTCTTTATAAAAGATCATGACGGTAACGATCATGGGGCCTAATAAATGGTAAAAAAGTTGGCATAATTATCTTCTTTGTAAAAGATAATTTACTAAACAATTTAAAATTTTTTTCTTAAAAGATCATAACAGTAATGATCACTGGGCCTAATAAATGGTAAAAAAGTTGGCATAATTATCTTCTTTGTAAAAGATAATTTACTAAACAATTTAAAATTTCTTATTGAAAGATGATAACGGTAACGATCACTGGGCCTAATACATGCTAAAAAAGTTAACATAATTATCTTCTTTGTAAAAGATAATTTAATACATCATTTAAGATTTATTTAAAAAAGATTATAACGGTAACGATCATTGGGCCTAATAAATTATAAAAAAGTTGACATAATAATCTTCTTTGTAAAAGATAATTTACTAGACAATTTAAAATTTCTTACTAAAAGATCATAACGGTACCGATCCATGGGCCTAGTAAATGCTAAAAAACATTACATCATTATCTTCTTTGTAAAAGATAAATTAATAGATCATTTAAAATTTCTTTATTAAAGATCATAACGGTAACGATCATTGGGCCTATTAATGCTAAAAAAGTTGACATAATTAACTTCTTTGTAAAAGATAATTTACTAGACAATTTAAAATTTCTTATTAAAAGATGATAATGCTAACGATTAATGGGCCTAGTAAATGCTAAAAAAGTTAAAATAATTATCTTGTTTGTAAAAGATAATTTAATAGATCATTTAAAATTTCTTTAAAAAATATTATAACGGTAATGATCATTGCGCCTAATAAATGCTAAAAAAGGTGACATAATTATCTTCTTTGTAAAAGATAATGTACTAGATCATTTAAAATTTCCTCTTAAAAGATCATAACGGTAACAATCATTGGGCGTAATAAATGCTAAACAATTTGGCATAATTATCTTCTTTGTAAAAGATAATTTACTAGACAATTTAAAATTTCTTATTAAAAGATCATAATGCTAACGATTATTGGGCCTAATAAATGCTAAAAAAGTTGACATAATTATCTTCTTTGTAAAAAATAATTTAATAGATTTAAAATTTCTTTATAAAAGATCATGACGGTAACGATCATGGGGCCTAATAAATGGTAAAAAAGTTGGCATAATTATCTTCTTTGTAAAAGATAATTTACTAAACAATTTAAAATTTTTTTCTTAAAAGATCATAACAGTAATGATCACTGGGCCTAATAAATGGTAAAAAAGTTGGCATAATTATCTTCTTTGTAAAAGATAATTTACTAAACAATTTAAAATTTCTTATTAAAAGATGATAACGGTAACGATCACTGGGCCTAATACATGCTAAAAAAGTTAACATAATTATCTTCTTTGTAAAAGATAATTTAATACATCATTTAAGATTTATTTAAAAAAGATTATAACGGTAACGATCATTGGGCCTAATAAATTATAAAAAAGTTGACATAATAATCTTCTTTGTAAAAGATAATTTACTAGACAATTTAAAATTTCTTACTAAAAGATCATAACGGTACCGATCAATGGGCCTAGTAAATGCTAAAAAACATTACATCATTATCTTCTTTGTAAAAGATAAATTAATAGATCATTTAAAATTTCTTTATTAAAGATCATAACGGTAACGATCATTGGGCCTATTAATGCTAAAAAAGTTGACATAATTAACTTCTTTGTAAAAGATAATTTACTAGACAATTTAAAATTTCTTATTAAAAGATGATAATGCTAACGATTAATGGGCCTAGTAAATGCTAAAAAAGTTAAAATAATTATCTTGTTTGTAAAAGATAATTTAATAGATCATTTAAAATTTCTTTAAAAAATATTATAACGGTAATGATCATTGCGCCTAATAAATGCTAAAAAAGGTGACATAATTATCTTCTTTGTAAAAGATAATGTACTAGATCATTTAAAATTTCCTCTTAAAAGATCATAACGGTAACAATCATTGGGCGTAATAAATGCTAAAAAATTTGACATAATTATCTTCTTTGTAAAAGATAATTTACTAGACAATTTAAAATTTCTTATTAAAAGATCATAATGCTAACGATTATTGGGCCTAATAAATGCTAAAAAAGTTGACATAATTATCTTCTTTGTAAAAAATAATTTAATAGATCATTTAAAATTTCTTTATAAAAGATCATGACGGTAACGATCATGGGGCCTAATAAATGGTAAAAAAGTTGGCATAATTATCTTCTTTGTAAAAGATAATTTACTAAACAATTTAAAATTTTTTTCTTAAAAGATCATAACAGTAATGATCACTGGGCCTAATAAATGGTAAAAAAGTTGGCATAATTATCTTCTTTGTAAAAGATAATTTACTAAACAATTTAAAATTTCTTATTAAAAGATGATAACGGTAACGATCACTGGGCCTAATACATGCTAAAAAAGTTAACATAATTATCTTCTTTGTAAAAGATAATTTAATACATCATTTAAGATTTATTTAAAAAAGATTATAACGGTAACGATCATTGGGCCTAATAAATTATAAAAAAGTTGACATAATAATCTTCTTTGTAAAAGATAATTTACTAGACAATTTAAAATTTCTTACTAAAAGATCATAACGGTACCGATCAATGGGCCTAGTAAATGCTAAAAAACATTACATCATTATCTTCTTTGTAAAAGATAAATTAATAGATCATTTAAAATTTCTTTATTAAAGATCATAACGGTAACGATCATTGGGCCTATTAATGCTAAAAAAGTTGACATAATTAACTTCTTTGTAAAAGATAATTTACTAGACAATTTAAAATTTCTTATTAAAAGATGATAATGCTAACGATTAATGGGCCTAGTAAATGCTAAAAAAGTTAAAATAATTATCTTGTTTGTAAAAGATAATTTAATAGATCATTTAAAATTTCTTTAAAAAATATTATAACGGTAATGATCATTGCGCCTAATAAATGCTAAAAAAGGTGACATAATTATCTTCTTTGTAAAAGATAATGTACTAGATCATTTAAAATTTCCTCTTAAAAGATCATAACGGTAACAATCATTGGGCGTAATAAATGCTAAACAATTTGACATAATTATCTTCTTTGTAAAAGATAATTTACTAGACAATTTAAAATTTCTTATTAAAAGATCATAATGCTAACGATTATTGGGCCTAATAAATGCTAAAAAAGTTGACATAATTATCTTCTTTGTAAAAAATAATTTAATAGATTTAAAATTTCTTTATAAAAGATCATGACGGTAACGATCATGGGGCCTAATAAATGGTAAAAAAGTTGGCATAATTATCTTCTTTGTAAAAGATAATTTACTAAACAATTTAAAATTTTTTTCTTAAAAGATCATAACAGTAATGATCACTGGGCCTAATAAATGGTAAAAAAGTTGGCATAATTATCTGCTTTGTAAAAGATAATTTACTAAACAATTTAAAATTTCTTATTAAAAGATGATAACGGTAACGATCACTGGGCCTAATACATGCTAAAAAAGTTAACATAATTATCTTCTTTGTAAAAGATAATTTAATACATCATTTAAGATTTATTTAAAAAAGATTATAACGGTAACGATCATTGGGCCTAATAAATTATAAAAAAGTTGACATAATAATCTTCTTTGTAAAAGATAATTTACTAGACAATTTAAAATTTCTTACTAAAAGATCATAACGGTACCGATCAATGGGCCTAGTAAATGCTAAAAAACATTACATCATTATCTTCTTTGTAAAAGATAAATTAATAGATCATTTAAAATTTCTTTATTAAAGATCATAACGGTAACGATCATTGGGCCTATTAATGCTAAAAAAGTTGACATAATTAACTTCTTTGTAAAAGATAATTTACTAGACAATTTAAAATTTCTTATTAAAAGATGATAATGCTAACGATTAATGGGCCTAGTAAATGCTAAAAAAGTTAAAATAATTATCTTGTTTGTAAAAGATAATTTAATAGATCATTTAAAATTTCTTTAAAAAATATTATAACGGTAATGATCATTGCGCCTAATAAATGCTAAAAAAGGTGACATAATTATCTTCTTTGTAAAAGATAATGTACTAGATCATTTAAAATTTCCTCTTAAAAGATCATAACGGTAACAATCATTGGGCGTAATAAATGCTAAACAATTTGACATAATTATCTTCTTTGTAAAAGATAATTTACTAGACAATTTAAAATTTCTTATTAAAAGATCATAATGCTAACGATTATTGGGCCTAATAAATGCTAAAAAAGTTGACATAATTATCTTCTTTGTAAAAAATAATTTAATAGATTTAAAATTTCTTTATAAAAGATCATGACGGTAACGATCATGGGGCCTAATAAATGGTAAAAAAGTTGGCATAATTATCTTCTTTGTAAAAGATAATTTACTAAACAATTTAAAATTTTTTTCTTAAAAGATCATAACAGTAATGATCACTGGGCCTAATAAATGGTAAAAAAGTTGGCATAATTATCTTCTTTGTAAAAGATAATTTACTAAACAATTTAAAATTTCTTATTAAAAGATGATAACGGTAACGATCACTGGGCCTAATACATGCTAAAAAAGTTAACATAATTATCTTCTTTGTAAAAGATAATTTAATACATCATTTAAGATTTATTTAAAAAAGATTATAACGGTAACGATCATTGGGCCTAATAAATTATAAAAAAGTTGACATAATAATCTTCTTTGTAAAAGATAATTTACTAGACAATTTAAAATTTCTTACTAAAAGATCATAACGGTACCGATCAATGGGCCTAGTAAATGCTAAAAAACATTACATCATTATCTTCTTTGTAAAAGATAAATTAATAGATCATTTAAAATTTCTTTATTAAAGATCATAACGGTAACGATCATTGGGCCTATTAATGCTAAAAAAGTTGACATAATTAACTTCTTTGTAAAAGATAATTTACTAGACAATTTAAAATTTCTTATTAAAAGATGATAATGCTAACGATTAATGGGCCTAGTAAATGCTAAAAAAGTTAAAATAATTATCTTGTTTGTAAAAGATAATTTAATAGATCATTTAAAATTTCTTTAAAAAATATTATAACGGTAATGATCATTGCGCCTAATAAATGCTAAAAAAGGTGACATAATTATCTTCTTTGTAAAAGATAATGTACTAGATCATTTAAAATTTCCTCTTAAAAGATCATAACGGTAACAATCATTGGGCGTAATAAATGCTAAACAATTTGACATAATTATCTTCTTTGTAAAAGATAATTTACTAGACAATTTAAAATTTCTTATTAAAAGATCATAATGCTAACGATTATTGGGCCTAATAAATGCTAAAAAAGTTGACATAATTATCTTCTTTGTAAAAAATAATTTAATAGATTTAAAATTTCTTTATAAAAGATCATGACGGTAACGATCATGGGGCCTAATAAATGGTAAAAAAGTTGGCATAATTATCTTCTTTGTAAAAGATAATTTACTAAACAATTTAAAATTTTTTTCTTAAAAGATCATAACAGTAATGATCACTGGGCCTAATAAATGGTAAAAAAGTTGGCATAATTATCTTCTTTGTAAAAGATAATTTACTAAACAATTTAAAATTTCTTATTAAAAGATGATAACGGTAACGATCACTGGGCCTAATACATGCTAAAAAAGTTAACATAATTATCTTCTTTGTAAAAGATAATTTAATACATCATTTAAGATTTATTTAAAAAAGATTATAACGGTAACGATCATTGGGCCTAATAAATTATAAAAAAGTTGACATAATAATCTTCTTTGTAAAAGATAATTTACTAGACAATTTAAAATTTCTTACTAAAAGATCATAACGGTACCGATCAATGGGCCTAGTAAATGCTAAAAAACATTACATCATTATCTTCTTTGTAAAAGATAAATTAATAGATCATTTAAAATTTCTTTATTAAAGATCATAACGGTAACGATCATTGGGCCTATTAATGCTAAAAAAGTTGACATAATTAACTTCTTTGTAAAAGATAATTTACTAGACAATTTAAAATTTCTTATTAAAAGATGATAATGCTAACGATTAATGGGCCTAGTAAATGCTAAAAAAGTTAAAATAATTATCTTGTTTGTAAAAGATAATTTAATAGATCATTTAAAATTTCTTTAAAAAATATTATAACGGTAATGATCATTGCGCCTAATAAATGCTAAAAAAGGTGACATAATTATCTTCTTTGTAAAAGATAATGTACTAGATCATTTAAAATTTCCTCTTAAAAGATCATAACGGTAACAATCATTGGGCGTAATAAATGCTAAAAAATTTGACATAATTATCTTCTTTGTAAAAGATAATTTACTAGACAATTTAAAATTTCTTATTAAAAGATCATAATGCTAACGATTATTGGGCCTAATAAATGCTAAAAAAGTTGACATAATTATCTTCTTTGTAAAAAATAATTTAATAGATTTAAAATTTCTTTATAAAAGATCATGACGGTAACGATCATGGGGCCTAATAAATGGTAAAAAAGTTGGCATAATTATCTTCTTTGTAAAAGATAATTTACTAAACAATTTAAAATTTTTTTCTTAAAAGATCATAACAGTAATGATCACTGGGCCTAATAAATGGTAAAAAAGTTGGCATAATTATCTTCTTTGTAAAAGATAATTTACTAAACAATTTAAAATTTCTTATTAAAAGATGATAACGGTAACGATCACTGGGCCTAATACATGCTAAAAAAGTTAACATAATTATCTTCTTTGTAAAAGATAATTTAATACATCATTTAAGATTTATTTAAAAAAGATTATAACGGTAACGATCATTGGGCCTAATAAATTATAAAAAAGTTGACATAATAATCTTCTTTGTAAAAGATAATTTACTAGACAATTTAAAATTTCTTACTAAAAGATCATAACGGTACCGATCAATGGGCCTAGTAAATGCTAAAAAACATTACATCATTATCTTCTTTGTAAAAGATAAATTAATAGATCATTTAAAATTTCTTTATTAAAGATCATAACGGTAACGATCATTGGGCCTATTAATGCTAAAAAAGTTGACATAATTAACTTCTTTGTAAAAGATAATTTACTAGACAATTTAAAATTTCTTATTAAAAGATGATAATGCTAACGATTAATGGGCCTAGTAAATGCTAAAAAAGTTAAAATAATTATCTTGTTTGTAAAAGATAATTTAATAGATCATTTAAAATTTCTTTAAAAAATATTATAACGGTAATGATCATTGCGCCTAATAAATGCTAAAAAAGGTGACATAATTATCTTCTTTGTAAAAGATAATGTACTAGATCATTTAAAATTTCCTCTTAAAAGATCATAACGGTAACAATCATTGGGCGTAATAAATGCTAAAAAATTTGACATAATTATCTTCTTTGTAAAAGATAATTTACTAGACAATTTAAAATTTCTTATTAAAAGATCATAATGCTAACGATTATTGGGCCTAATAAATGCTAAAAAAGTTGACATAATTATCTTCTTTGTAAAAAATAATTTAATAGATCATTTAAAATTTCTTTATAAAAGATCATGACGGTAACGATCATGGGGCCTAATAAATGGTAAAAAAGTTGGCATAATTATCTTCTTTGTAAAAGATAATTTACTAAACAATTTAAAATTTTTTTCTTAAAAGATCATAACAGTAATGATCACTGGGCCTAATAAATGGTAAAAAAGTTGGCATAATTATCTTCTTTGTAAAAGATAATTTACTAAACAATTTAAAATTTCTTATTAAAAGATGATAACGGTAACGATCACTGGGCCTAATACATGCTAAAAAAGTTAACATAATTATCTTCTTTGTAAAAGATAATTTAATACATCATTTAAGATTTATTTAAAAAAGATTATAACGGTAACGATCATTGGGCCTAATAAATTATAAAAAAGTTGACATAATAATCTTCTTTGTAAAAGATAATTTACTAGACAATTTAAAATTTCTTACTAAAAGATCATAACGGTACCGATCAATGGGCCTAGTAAATGCTAAAAAACATTACATCATTATCTTCTTTGTAAAAGATAAATTAATAGATCATTTAAAATTTCTTTATTAAAGATCATAACGGTAACGATCATTGGGCCTATTAATGCTAAAAAAGTTGACATAATTAACTTCTTTGTAAAAGATAATTTACTAGACAATTTAAAATTTCTTATTAAAAGATGATAATGCTAACGATTAATGGGCCTAGTAAATGCTAAAAAAGTTAAAATAATTATCTTGTTTGTAAAAGATAATTTAATAGATCATTTAAAATTTCTTTAAAAAATCTTATAACGGTAATGATCATTGCGCCTAATAAATGCTAAAAAAGGTGACATAATTATCTTCTTTGTAAAAGATAATGTACTAGATCATTTAAAATTTCCTCTTAAAAGATCATAACGGTAACAATCATTGGGCGTAATAAATGCTAAACAATTTGACATAATTATCTTCTTTGTAAAAGATAATTTACTAGACAATTTAAAATTTCTTATTAAAAGATCATAATGCTAACGATTATTGGGCCTAATAAATGCTAAAAAAGTTGACATAATTATCTTCTTTGTAAAAAATAATTTAATAGATCATTTAAAATTTATTTATAAAAGATCATGACGGTAACGATCATGGGGCCTAATAAATGGTAAAAAAGTTGGCATAATTATCTTCTTTGTAAAAGATAATTTACTAAACAATTTAAAATTTCTTATTAAAAGATGATAACGGTAACGATCACTGGGCCTAATACATGCTAAAAAAGTTAACATAATTATCTTCTTTGTAAAAGATAATTTAATACATCATTTAAGATTTATTTAAAAAAGATTATAACGGTAACGATCATTGGGCCTAATAAATTATAAAAAAGTTGACATAATAATCTTCTTTGTAAAAGATAATTTACTAGACAATTTAAAATTTCTTACTAAAAGATCATAACGGTACCGATCAATGGGCCTAGTAAATGCTAAAAAACATTACATCATTATCTTCTTTGTAAAAGATAAATTAATAGATCATTTAAAATTTCTTTATTAAAGATCATAACGGTAACGATCATTGGGCCTATTAATGCTAAAAAAGTTGACATAATTAACTTCTTTGTAAAAGATAATTTACTAGACAATTTAAAATTTCTTATTAAAAGATGATAATGCTAACGATTAATGGGCCTAGTAAATGCTAAAAAAGTTAAAATAATTATCTTGTTTGTAAAAGATAATTTAATAGATCATTTAAAATTTCTTTAAAAAATATTATAACGGTAATGATCATTGCGCCTAATAAATGCTAAAAAAGGTGACATAATTATCTTCTTTGTAAAAGATAATGTACTAGATCATTTAAAATTTCCTCTTAAAAGATCATAACGGTAACAATCATTGGGCGTAATAAATGCTAAACAATTTGACATAATTATCTTCTTTGTAAAAGATAATTTACTAGACAATTTAAAATTTCTTATTAAAAGATCATAATGCTAACGATTATTGGGCCTAATAAATGCTAAAAAAGTTGACATAATTATCTTCTTTGTAAAAAATAATTTAATAGATTTAAAATTTCTTTATAAAAGATCATGACGGTAACGATCATGGGGCCTAATAAATGGTAAAAAAGTTGGCATAATTATCTTCTTTGTAAAAGATAATTTACTAAACAATTTAAAATTTTTTTCTTAAAAGATCATAACCGTAATGATCACTGGGCCTAATAAATGGTAAAAAAGTTGGCATAATTATCTTCTTTGTAAAAGATAATTTACTAAACAATTTAAAATTTCTTATTAAAAGATGATAACGGTAACGATCACTGGGCCTAATACATGCTAAAAAAGTTAACATAATTATCTTCTTTGTAAAAGATAATTTAATACATCATTTAAGATTTATTTAAAAAAGATTATAACGGTAACGATCATTGGGCCTAATAAATTATAAAAAAGTTGACATAATAATCTTCTTTGTAAAAGATAATTTACTAGACAATTTAAAATTTCTTACTAAAAGATCATAACGGTACCGATCAATGGGCCTAGTAAATGCTAAAAAACATTACATCATTATCTTCTTTGTAAAAGATAAATTAATAGATCATTTAAAATTTCTTTATTAAAGATCATAACGGTAACGATCATTGGGCCTATTAATGCTAAAAAAGTTGACATAATTAACTTCTTTGTAAAAGATAATTTACTAGACAATTTAAAATTTCTTATTAAAAGATGATAATGCTAACGATTAATGGGCCTAGTAAATGCTAAAAAAGTTAAAATAATTATCTTGTTTGTAAAAGATAATTTAATAGATCATTTAAAATTTCTTTAAAAAATATTATAACGGTAATGATCATTGCGCCTAATAAATGCTAAAAAAGGTGACATAATTATCTTCTTTGTAAAAGATAATGTACTAGATCATTTAAAATTTCCTCTTAAAAGATCATAACGGTAACAATCATTGGGCGTAATAAATGCTAAAAAATTTGACATAATTATCTTCTTTGTAAAACATAATTTACTAGACAATTTAAAATTTCTTATTAAAAGATCATAATGCTAACGATTATTGGGCCTAATAAATGCTAAAAAAGTTGACATAATTATCTTCTTTGTAAAAAATAATTTAATAGATCATTTAAAATTTCTTTATAAAAGATCATGACGGTAACGATCATGGGGCCTAATAAATGGTAAAAAAGTTGGCATAATTATCTTCTTTGTAAAAGATAATTTACTAAACAATTTAAAATTTTTTTCTTAAAAGATCATAACAGTAATGATCACTGGGCCTAATAAATGGTAAAAAAGTTGGCATAATTATCTTCTTTGTAAAAGATAATTTACTAAACAATTTAAAATTTCTTATTAAAAGATGATAACGGTAACGATCACTGGGCCTAATACATGCTAAAAAAGTTAACATAATTATCTTCTTTGTAAAAGATAATTTAATACATCATTTAAGATTTATTTAAAAAAGATTATAACGGTAACGATCATTGGGCCTAATAAATTATAAAAAAGTTGACATAATAATCTTCTTTGTAAAAGATAATTTACTAGACAATTTAAAATTTCTTACTAAAAGATCATAACGGTACCGATCAATGGGCCTAGTAAATGCTAAAAAACATTACATCATTATCTTCTTTGTAAAAGATAAATAATAGATCATTTAAAATTTCTTTATTAAAGATCATAACGGTAACGATCATTGGGCCTATTAATGCTAAAAAAGTTGACATAATTAACTTCTTTGTAAAAGATAATTTACTAGACAATTTAAAATTTCTTATTAAAAGATGATAATGCTAACGATTAATGGGCCTAGTAAATGCTAAAAAAGTTAAAATAATTATCTTGTTTGTAAAAGATAATTTAATAGATCATTTAAAATTTCTTTAAAAAATATTATAACGGTAATGATCATTGCGCCTAATAAATGCTAAAAAAGGTGACATAATTATCTTCTTTGTAAAAGATAATGTACTAGATCATTTAAAATTTCCTCTTAAAAGATCATAAGGGTAACAATCATTGGGCGTAATAAATGCTAAACAATTTGACATAATTATCTTCTTTGTAAAAGATAATTTACTAGACAATTTAAAATTTCTTATTAAAAGATCATAATGCTAACGATTATTGGGCCTAATAAATGCTAAAAAAGTTGACATAATTATCTTCTTTGTAAAAAATAATTTAATAGATCATTTAAAATTTATTTATAAAAGATCATGACGGTAACGATCATGGGGCCTAATAAATGGTAAAAAAGTTGGCATAATTATCTTCTTTGTAAAAGATAATTTACTAAACAATTTAAAATTTTTTTCTTAAAAGATCATAACAGTAATGATCACTGGGCCTAATAAATGGTAAAAAAGTTGGCATAATTATCTTCTTTGTAAAAGATAATTTACTAAACAATTTAAAATTTCTTATTAAAAGATCATAACGGTAACGATCACTGGGCCTAATACATGCTAAAAAAGTTAACATAATTATCTTCTTTGTAAAAGATAATTTAATACATCATTTAAGATTTATTTAAAAAAGATTATAACGGTAACGATCATTGGGCCTAATAAATTATAAAAAAGTTGACATAATAATCTTCTTTGTAAAAGATAATTTACTAGACAATTTAAAATTTCTTACTAAAAGATCATAACGGTACCGATCAATGGGCCTAGTAAATGCTAAAAAACATTACATCATTATCTTCTTTGTAAAAGATAAATTAATAGATCATTTAAAATTTCTTTATTAAAGATCATAACGGTAACGATCATTGGGCCTATTAATGCTAAAAAAGTTGACATAATTAACTTCTTTGTAAAAGATAATTTACTAGACAATTTAAAATTTCTTATTAAAAGATGATAATGCTAACGATTAATGGGCCTAGTAAATGCTAAAAAAGTTAAAATAATTATCTTGTTTGTAAAAGATAATTTAATAGATCATTTAAAATTTCTTTAAAAAATATTATAACGGTAATGATCATTGCGCCTAATAAATGCTAAAAAAGGTGACATAATTATCTTCTTTGTAAAAGATAATGTACTAGATCATTTAAAATTTCCTCTTAAAAGATCATAACGGTAACAATCATTGGGCGTAATAAATGCTAAAAAATTTGACATAATTATCTTCTTTGTAAAACATAATTTACTAGACAATTTAAAATTTCTTATTAAAAGATCATAATGCTAACGATTATTGGGCCTAATAAATGCTAAAAAAGTTGACATAATTATCTTCTTTGTAAAAAATAATTTAATAGATCATTTAAAATTTCTTTATAAAAGATCATGACGGTAACGATCATGGGGCCTAATAAATGGTAAAAAAGTTGGCATAATTATCTTCTTTGTAAAAGATAATTTACTAAACAATTTAAAATTTTTTTCTTAAAAGATCATAACAGTAATGATCACTGGGCCTAATAAATGGTAAAAAAGTTGGCATAATTATCTTCTTTGTAAAAGATAATTTACTAAACAATTTAAAATTTCTTATTAAAAGATGATAACGGTAACGATCACTGGGCCTAATACATGCTAAAAAAGTTAACATAATTATCTTCTTTGTAAAAGATAATTTAATACATCATTTAAGATTTATTTAAAAAAGATTATAACGGTAACGATCATTGGGCCTAATAAATTATAAAAAAGTTGACATAATAATCTTCTTTGTAAAAGATAATTTACTAGACAATTTAAAATTTCTTACTAAAAGATCATAACGGTACCGATCAATGGGCCTAGTAAATGCTAAAAAACATTACATCATTATCTTCTTTGTAAAAGATAAATAATAGATCATTTAAAATTTCTTTATTAAAGATCATAACGGTAACGATCATTGGGCCTATTAATGCTAAAAAAGTTGACATAATTAACTTCTTTGTAAAAGATAATTTACTAGACAATTTAAAATTTCTTATTAAAAGATGATAATGCTAACGATTAATGGGCCTAGTAAATGCTAAAAAAGTTAAAATAATTATCTTGTTTGTAAAAGATAATTTAATAGATCATTTAAAATTTCTTTAAAAAATATTATAACGGTAATGATCATTGCGCCTAATAAATGCTAAAAAAGGTGACATAATTATCTTCTTTGTAAAAGATAATGTACTAGATCATTTAAAATTTCCTCTTAAAAGATCATAAGGGTAACAATCATTGGGCGTAATAAATGCTAAACAATTTGACATAATTATCTTCTTTGTAAAAGATAATTTACTAGACAATTTAAAATTTCTTATTAAAAGATCATAATGCTAACGATTATTGGGCCTAATAAATGCTAAAAAAGTTGACATAATTATCTTCTTTGTAAAAAATAATTTAATAGATCATTTAAAATTTATTTATAAAAGATCATGACGGTAACGATCATGGGGCCTAATAAATGGTAAAAAAGTTGGCATAATTATCTTCTTTGTAAAAGATAATTTACTAAACAATTTAAAATTTTTTTCTTAAAAGATCATAACAGTAATGATCACTGGGCCTAATAAATGGTAAAAAAGTTGGCATAATTATCTTCTTTGTAAAAGATAATTTACTAAACAATTTAAAATTTCTTATTAAAAGATCATAACGGTAACGATCACTGGGCCTAATACATGCTAAAAAAGTTAACATAATTATCTTCTTTGTAAAAGATAATTTAATACATCATTTAAGATTTATTTAAAAAAGATTATAACGGTAACGATCATTGGGCCTAATAAATTATAAAAAAGTTGACATAATAATCTTCTTTGTAAAAGATAATTTACTAGACAATTTAAAATTTCTTACTAAAAGATCATAACGGTACCGATCAATGGGCCTAGTAAATGCTAAAAAACATTACATCATTATCTTCTTTGTAAAAGATAAATTAATAGATCATTTAAAATTTCTTTATTAAAGATCATAACGGTAACGATCATTGGGCCTATTAATGCTAAAAAAGTTGACATAATTAACTTCTTTGTAAAAGATAATTTACTAGACAATTTAAAATTTCTTATTAAAAGATGATAATGCTAACGATTAATGGGCCTAGTAAATGCTAAAAAAGTTAAAATAATTATCTTGTTTGTAAAAGATAATTTAATAGATCATTTAAAATTTCTTTAAAAAATATTATAACGGTAATGATCATTGCGCCTAATAAATGCTAAAAAAGGTGACATAATTATCTTCTTTGTAAAAGATAATGTACTAGATCATTTAAAATTTCCTCTTAAAAGATCATAACGGTAACAATCATTGGGCGTAATAAATGCTAAAAAATTTGACAAAATTATCTTCTTTGTAAAAGATAATTTACTAGACAATTTAAAATTTCTTATTAAAAGATCATAATGCTAACGATTATTGGGCCTAATAAATACTAAAAAAGTTGACATAATTATCTTCTTTGTAAAAAATAATTTAATAGATCATTTAAAATTTCTTTATAAAAGATCATCACGGTAACGATCATGGGGCCTAATAAATGGTAAAAAAGTTGGCATAATTATCTTCTTTGTAAAAGATAATTTACTAAACAATTTAAAATTTTTTTCTTAAAAGATCATAACAGTAATGATCACTGGGCCTAATAAATGGTAAAAAAGTTGGCATAATTATCTTCTTTGTAAAAGATAATTTACTAAACAATTTAAAATTTCTTATTAAAAGATCATAACGGTAACGATCACTGGGCCTAATACATGCTAAAAAAGTTAATATAATTATCTTCTTTGTAAAAGATAATTTAATACATCATTTAAGATTTATTTAAAAAAGATTATAACGGTAACGATCATTGGCCCTAATAAATTATAAAAAAGTTGACATAATAATCTTCTTTGTAAAAGATAATTTACTAGACAATTTAAAATTTCTTACTAAAAGATCATAACGGTACCGATCAATGGGCCTAGTAAATGCTAAAAAACATTACATCATTATCTTCTTTGTAAAAGATAAATTAATAGATCATTTAAAATTTCTTTATTAAAGATCATAACGGTAACGATCATTGGGCCTATTAATGCTAAAAAAGTTGACATAATTAACTTCTTTGTAAAAGATAATTTACTAGACAATTTAAAATTTCTTATTAAAAGATGATAATGCTAACGATTAATGGGCCTAGTAAATGCTAAAAAAGTTAAAATAATTATCTTGTTTGTAAAAGATAATTTAATAGATCATTTAAAATTTCTTTAAAAAATATTATAACGGTAATGATCATTGCGCCTAATAAATGCTAAAAAAGGTGACATAATTATCTTCTTTGTAAAAGATAATGTACTAGATCATTTAAAATTTCCTCTTAAAAGATCATAACGGTAACAATCATTGGGCGTAATAAATGCTAAACAATTTGACATAATTATCTTCTTTGTAAAAGATAATTTACTAGACAATTTAAAATTTCTTATTAAAAGATCATAATGCTAACGATTATTGGGCCTAATAAATGCTAAAAAAGTTGACATAATTATCTTCTTTGTAAAAAATAATTTAATACATCATTTAAGATTTATTTAAAAAAGATTATAACGGTAACGATCATTGGGCCTAATAAATTATAAAAAAGTTGACATAATAATCTTCTTTGTAAAAGATAATTTACTAGACAATTTAAAATTTCTTACTAAAAGATCATAACGGTATCGATCAATGGGCCTAGTAAATGCTAAAAAACATTACATCATTATCTTCTTTGTAAAAGATAAATTAATAGATCATTTAAAATTTCTTTATTAAAGATCATAACGGTAATGATCATTGGGCCTAATAAATTCTCAAAGATTGTAAATAATTATCTTCTTTCTAAAAGATAATTTAATAGATCATTTAAAATTTCGTTATTAAAGATCATAACGGTAACAATCATTGGGCGTAATAAATGCTAAAAAATTTGACATAATTATCTTCTTTGTAAAAGATAATTTACTAGACAATTTAAAATTTCTTATTAAAAGATCATAATGCTAACGATTATTGGGCCTAATAAATGCTAAAAAAGTTGACATAATTATCTTCTTTGTAAAAAATAATTTAATAGATCATTTAAAATTTCTTTATAAAAGATCATGACGGTAACGATCATGGGGCCTAATAAATGGTAAAAAAGTTGGCATAATTATCTTCTTTGTAAAAGATAATTTACTAAACAATTTAAAATTTTTTTCTTAAAAGATCATAACAGTAATGATCAATGGGCCTAATAAATGGTAAAAAAGTTGGCATAATTATCTTCTTTGTAAAAGATAATTTACTAAACAATTTAAAATTTCTTATTAAAAGATGATAACGGTAACGATCACTGGGCCTAATACATGCTAAAAAAGTTAACATAATTATCTTCTTTGTAAAAGATAATTTAATACATCATTTAAGATTTATTTAAAAAAGATTATAACGGTAACGATCATTGGGCCTAATAAATTATAAAAAAGTTGACATAATAATCTTCTTTGTAAAAGATAATTTACTAGACAATTTAAAATTTCTTACTAAAAGATCATAACGGTACCGATCAATGGGCCTAGTAAATGCTAAAAAACATTACATCATTATCTTCTTTGTAAAAGATAAATTAATAGATCATTTAAAATTTCTTTATTAAAGATCATAACGGTAACGATCATTGGGCCTATTAATGCTAAAAAAGTTGACATAATTAACTTCTTTGTAAAAGATAATTTACTAGACAATTTAAAATTTCTTATTAAAAGATGATAATGCTAACGATTAATGGGCCTAGTAAATGCTAAAAAAGTTAAAATAATTATCTTGTTTGTAAAAGATAATTTAATAGATCATTTAAAATTTCTTTAAAAAATATTATAACGGTAATGATCATTGCGCCTAATAAATGCTAAAAAAGGTGACATAATTATCTTCTTTGTAAAAGATAATGTACTAGATCATTTAAAATTTGCTCTTAAAAGATCATAACGGTAACAATCATTGGGCGTAATAAATGCTAAAAAATTTGACAAAATTATCTTCTTTGTAAAAGATAATTTACTAGACAATTTAAAATTTCTTATTAAAAGATCATAATGCTAACGATTATTGGGCCTAATAAATGCTAAAAAAGTTGACATAATTATCTTCTTTGTAAAAAATAATTTAATAGATCATTTAAAATTTCTTTATAAAAGATCATCACGGTAACGATCATGGGGCCTAATAAATGGTAAAAAAGTTGGCATAATTATCTTCTTTGTAAAAGATAATTTACTAAACAATTTAAAATTTTTTTCTTAAAAGATCATAACAGTAATGATCACTGGGCCTAATAAATGGTAAAAAAGTTGGCATAATTATCTTCTTTGTAAAAGATAATTTACTAAACAATTTAAAATTTCTTATTAAAAGATCATAACGGTAACGATCACTGGGCCTAATACATGCTAAAAAAGTTAATATAATTATCTTCTTTGTAAAAGATAATTTAATACATCATTTAAGATTTATTTAAAAAAGATTATAACGGTAACGATCATTGGCCCTAATAAATTATAAAAAAGTTGACATAATAATCTTCTTTGTAAAAGATAATTTACTAGACAATTTAAAATTTCTTACTAAAAGATCATAACGGTACCGATCAATGGGCCTAGTAAATGCTAAAAAACATTACATCATTATCTTCTTTGTAAAAGATAAATTAATAGATCATTTAAAATTTCTTTATTAAAGATCATAACGGTAACGATCATTGGGCCTATTAATGCTAAAAAAGTTGACATAATTAACTTCTTTGTAAAAGATAATTTACTAGACAATTTAAAATTTCTTATTAAAAGATGATAATGCTAACGATTAATGGGCCTAGTAAATGCTAAAAAAGTTAAAATAATTATCTTGTTTGTAAAACATAATTTAATAGCTCATTTAAAATTTCTTTAAAAAATATTATAACGGTAATGATCATTGCGCCTAATAAATGCTAAAAAAGGTGACATAATTATCTTCTTTGTAAAAGATAATGTACTAGATCATTTAAAATTTCCTCTTAAAAGATCATAACGGTAACAATCATTGGGCGTAATAAATGCTAAAAAATTTGACATAATTATCTTCTTTGTAAAAGATAATTTACTAGACAATTTAAAATTTCTTATTAAAAGATCATAATGCTAACGATTATTGGGCCTAATAAATGCTAAAAAAGTTGACATAATTATCTTCTTTGTAAAAAATAATTTAATAGATCATTTAAAATTTCTTTATAAAAGATCATGACGGTAACGATCATGGGGCCTAATAAATGGTAAAAAAGTTGGCATAATTATCTTCTTTGTAAAAGATAATTTACTAAACAATTTAAAATTTTTTTCTTAAAAGATCATAATAGTAATGATCACTGGGCCTAATAAATGGTAAAAAAGTTGGCATAATTATCTTCTTTGTAAAAGATAATTTACTAAACAATTTAAAATTTCTTATTGAAAGATGATAACGGTAACGATCACTGGGCCTAATACATGCTAAAAAAGTTAACATAATTATCTTCTTTGTAAAAGATAATTTAATACATCATTTAAGATTTATTTAAAAAAGATTATAACGGTAACGATCATTGGGCCTAATAAATTATAAAAAAGTTGACATAATAATCTTCTTTGTAAAAGATAATTTACTAGACAATTTAAAATTTCTTACTAAAAGATCATAACGGTACCGATCAATGGGCCTAGTAAATGCTAAAAAACATTACATCATTATCTTCTTTGTAAAAGATAAATTAATAGATCATTTAAAATTTCTTTATTAAAGATCATAACGGTAACGATCATTGGGCCTATTAATGCTAAAAAAGTTGACATAATTAACTTCTTTGTAAAAGATAATTTACTAGACAATTTAAAATTTCTTATTAAAAGATGATAATGCTAACGATTAATGGGCCTAGTAAATGCTAAAAAAGTTAAAATAATTATCTTGTTTGTAAAAGATAATTTAATAGATCATTTAAAATTTCTTTAAAAAATATTATAACGGTAATGATCATTGCGCCTAATAAATGCTAAAAAAGGTGACATAATTATCTTCTTTGTAAAAGATAATGTACTAGATCATTTAAAATTTGCTCTTAAAAGATCATAACGGTAACAATCATTGGGCGTAATAAATGCTAAAAAATTTGACAAAATTATCTTCTTTGTAAAAGATAATTTACTAGACAATTTAAAATTTCTTATTAAAAGATCATAATGCTAACGATTATTGGGCCTAATAAATGCTAAAAAAGTTGACATAATTATCTTCTTTGTAAAAAATAATTTAATAGATCATTTAAAATTTCTTTATAAAAGATCATCACGGTAACGATCATGGGGCCTAATAAATGGTAAAAAAGTTGGCATAATTATCTTCTTTGTAAAAGATAATTTACTAAACAATTTAAAATTTTTTTCTTAAAAGATCATAACAGTAATGATCACTGGGCCTAATAAATGGTAAAAAAGTTGGCATAATTATCTTCTTTGTAAAAGATAATTTACTAAACAATTTAAAATTTCTTATTAAAAGATCATAACGGTAACGATCACTGGGCCTAATACATGCTAAAAAAGTTAATATAATTATCTTCTTTGTAAAAGATAATTTAATACATCATTTAAGATTTATTTAAAAAAGATTATAACGGTAACGATCATTGGCCCTAATAAATTATAAAAAAGTTGACATAATAATCTTCTTTGTAAAAGATAATTTACTAGACAATTTAAAATTTCTTACTAAAAGATCATAACGGTACCGATCAATGGGCCTAGTAAATGCTAAAAAACATTACATCATTATCTTCTTTGTAAAAGATAAATTAATAGATCATTTAAAATTTCTTTATTAAAGATCATAACGGTAACGATCATTGGGCCTATTAATGCTAAAAAAGTTGACATAATTAACTTCTTTGTAAAAGATAATTTACTAGACAATTTAAAATTTCTTATTAAAAGATGATAATGCTAACGATTAATGGGCCTAGTAAATGCTAAAAAAGTTAAAATAATTATCTTGTTTGTAAAACATAATTTAATAGCTCATTTAAAATTTCTTTAAAAAATATTATAACGGTAATGATCATTGCGCCTAATAAATGCTAAAAAAGGTGACATAATTATCTTCTTTGTAAAAGATAATGTACTAGATCATTTAAAATTTCCTCTTAAAAGATCATAACGGTAACAATCATTGGGCGTAATAAATGCTAAAAAATTTGACATAATTATCTTCTTTGTAAAAGATAATTTACTAGACAATTTAAAATTTCTTATTAAAAGATCATAATGCTAACGATTATTGGGCCTAATAAATGCTAAAAAAGTTGACATAATTATCTTCTTTGTAAAAAATAATTTAATAGATCATTTAAAATTTCTTTATAAAAGATCATGACGGTAACGATCATGGGGCCTAATAAATGGTAAAAAAGTTGGCATAATTATCTTCTTTGTAAAAGATAATTTACTAAACAATTTAAAATTTTTTTCTTAAAAGATCATAATAGTAATGATCACTGGGCCTAATAAATGGTAAAAAAGTTGGCATAATTATCTTCTTTGTAAAAGATAATTTACTAAACAATTTAAAATTTCTTATTGAAAGATGATAACGGTAACGATCACTGGGCCTAATACATGCTAAAAAAGTTAACATAATTATCTTCTTTGTAAAAGATAATTTAATACATCATTTAAGATTTATTTAAAAAAGATTATAACGGTAACGATCATTGGGCCTAATAAATTATAAAAAAGTTGACATAATAATCTTCTTTGTAAAAGATAATTTACTAGACAATTTAAAATTTCTTACTAAAAGATCATAACGGTACCGATCAATGGGCCTAGTAAATGCTAAAAAACATTACATCATTATCTTCTTTGTAAAAGATAAATTAATAGATCATTTAAAATTTCTTTATTAAAGATCATAACGGTAACGATCATTGGGCCTATTAATGCTAAAAAAGTTGACATAATTAACTTCTTTGTAAAAGATAATTTACTAGACAATTTAAAATTTCTTATTAAAAGATGATAATGCTAACGATTAATGGGCCTAGTAAATGCTAAAAAAGTTAAAATAATTATCTTGTTTGTAAAAGATAATTTAATAGATCATTTAAAATTTCTTTAAAAAATATTATAACGGTAATGATCATTGCGCCTAATAAATGCTAAAAAAGGTGACATAATTATCTTCTTTGTAAAAGATAATGTACTAGATCATTTAAAATTTCCTCTTAAAAGATCATAACGGTAACAATCATTGGGCGTAATAAATGCTAAACAATTTGACATAATTATCTTCTTTGTAAAAGATAATTTACTAGACAATTTAAAATTTCTTATTAAAAGATCATAATGCTAACGATTATTGGGCCTAATAAATGCTAAAAAAGTTGACATAATTATCTTCTTTGTAAAAAATAATTTAATAGATTTAAAATTTCTTTATAAAAGATCATGACGGTAACGATCATGGGGCCTAATAAATGGTAAAAAAGTTGGCATAATTATCTTCTTTGTAAAAGATAATTTACTAAACAATTTAAAATTTTTTTCTTAAAAGATCATAACAGTAATGATCACTGGGCCTAATAAATGGTAAAAAAGTTGGCATAATTATCTTCTTTGTAAAAGATAATTTACTAAACAATTTAAAATTTCTTATTAAAAGATGATAACGGTAACGATCACTGGGCCTAATACATGCTAAAAAAGTTAACATAATTATCTTCTTTGTAAAAGATAATTTAATACATCATTTAAGATTTATTTAAAAAAGATTATAACGGTAACGATCATTGGGCCTAATAAATTATAAAAAAGTTGACATAATAATCTTCTTTGTAAAAGATAATTTACTAGACAATTTAAAATTTCTTACTAAAAGATCATAACGGTACCGATCAATGGGCCTAGTAAATGCTAAAAAACATTACATCATTATCTTCTTTGTAAAAGATAAATTAATAGATCATTTAAAATTTCTTTATTAAAGATCATAACGGTAACGATCATTGGGCCTATTAATGCTAAAAAAGTTGACATAATTAACTTCTTTGTAAAAGATAATTTACTAGACAATTTAAAATTTCTTATTAAAAGATGATAATGCTAACGATTAATGGGCCTAGTAAATGCTAAAAAAGTTAAAATAATTATCTTGTTTGTAAAAGATAATTTAATAGATCATTTAAAATTTCTTTAAAAAATATTATAACGGTAATGATCATTGCGCCTAATAAATGCTAAAAAAGGTGACATAATTATCTTCTTTGTAAAAGATAATGTACTAGATCATTTAAAATTTCCTCTTAAAAGATCATAACGGTAACAATCATTGGGCGTAATAAATGCTAAAAAATTTGACAAAATTATCTTCTTTGTAAAAGATAATTTACTAGACAATTTAAAATTTCTTATTAAAAGATCATAATGCTAACGATTATTGGGCCTAATAAATGCTAAAAAAGTTGACATAATTATCTTCTTTGTAAAAAATAATTTAATAGATCATTTAAAATTTCTTTATAAAAGATCATCACGGTAACGATCATGGGGCCTAATAAATGGTAAAAAAGTTGGCATAATTATCTTCTTTGTAAAAGATAATTTACTAAACAATTTAAAATTTTTTTCTTAAAAGATCATAACAGTAATGATCACTGGGCCTAATAAATGGTAAAAAAGTTGGCATAATTATCTTCTTTGTAAAAGATAATTTACTAAACAATTTAAAATTTCTTATTAAAAGATCATAACGGTAACGATCACTGGGCCTAATACATGCTAAAAAAGTTAATATAATTATCTTCTTTGTAAAAGATAATTTAATACATCATTTAAGATTTATTTAAAAAAGATTATAACGGTAACGATCATTGGCCCTAATAAATTATAAAAAAGTTGACATAATAATCTTCTTTGTAAAAGATAATTTACTAGACAATTTAAAATTTCTTACTAAAAGATCATAACGGTACCGATCAATGGGCCTAGTAAATGCTAAAAAACATTACATCATTATCTTCTTTGTAAAAGATAAATTAATAGATCATTTAAAATTTCTTTATTAAAGATCATAACGGTAACGATCATTGGGCCTATTAATGCTAAAAAAGTTGACATAATTAACTTCTTTGTAAAAGATAATTTACTAGACAATTTAAAATTTCTTATTAAAAGATGATAATGCTAACGATTAATGGGCCTAGTAAATGCTAAAAAAGTTAAAATAATTATCTTGTTTGTAAAAGATAATTTAATAGATCATTTAAAATTTCTTTAAAAAATATTATAACGGTAATGATCATTGCGCCTAATAAATGCTAAAAAAGGTGACATAATTATCTTCTTTGTAAAAGATAATGTACTAGATCATTTAAAATTTCCTCTTAAAAGATCATAACGGTAACAATCATTGGGCGTAATAAATGCTAAAAAATTTGACATAATTATCTTCTTTGTAAAAGATAATTTACTAGACAATTTAAAATTTCTTATTAAAAGATCATAATGCTAACGATTATTGGGCCTAATAAATGCTAAAAAAGTTGACATAATTATCTTCTTTGTAAAAAATAATTTAATAGATCATTTAAAATTTCTTTATAAAAGATCATGACGGTAACGATCATGGGGCCTAATAAATGGTAAAAAAGTTGGCATAATTATCTTCTTTGTAAAAGATAATTTACTAAACAATTTAAAATTTTTTTCTTAAAAGATCATAATAGTAATGATCACTGGGCCTAATAAATGGTAAAAAAGTTGGCATAATTATCTTCTTTGTAAAAGATAATTTACTAAACAATTTAAAATTTCTTATTGAAAGATGATAACGGTAACGATCACTGGGCCTAATACATGCTAAAAAAGTTAACATAATTATCTTCTTTGTAAAAGATAATTTAATACATCATTTAAGATTTATTTAAAAAAGATTATAACGGTAACGATCATTGGGCCTAATAAATTATAAAAAAGTTGACATAATAATCTTCTTTGTAAAAGATAATTTACTAGACAATTTAAAATTTCTTACTAAAAGATCATAACGGTACCGATCAATGGGCCTAGTAAATGCTAAAAAACATTACATCATTATCTTCTTTGTAAAAGATAAATTAATAGATCATTTAAAATTTCTTTATTAAAGATCATAACGGTAACGATCATTGGGCCTATTAATGCTAAAAAAGTTGACATAATTAACTTCTTTGTAAAAGATAATTTACTAGACAATTTAAAATTTCTTATTAAAAGATGATAATGCTAACGATTAATGGGCCTAGTAAATGCTAAAAAAGTTAAAATAATTATCTTGTTTGTAAAAGATAATTTAATAGATCATTTAAAATTTCTTTAAAAAATATTATAACGGTAATGATCATTGCGCCTAATAAATGCTAAAAAAGGTGACATAATTATCTTCTTTGTAAAAGATAATGTACTAGATCATTTAAAATTTCCTCTTAAAAGATCATAACGGTAACAATCATTGGGCGTAATAAATGCTAAACAATTTGACATAATTATCTTCTTTGTAAAAGATAATTTACTAGACAATTTAAAATTTCTTATTAAAAGATCATAATGCTAACGATTATTGGGCCTAATAAATGCTAAAAAAGTTGACATAATTATCTTCTTTGTAAAAAATAATTTAATAGATTTAAAATTTCTTTATAAAAGATCATGACGGTAACGATCATGGGGCCTAATAAATGGTAAAAAAGTTGGCATAATTATCTTCTTTGTAAAAGATAATTTACTAAACAATTTAAAATTTTTTTCTTAAAAGATCATAACAGTAATGATCACTGGGCCTAATAAATGGTAAAAAAGTTGGCATAATTATCTTCTTTGTAAAAGATAATTTACTAAACAATTTAAAATTTCTTATTAAAAGATGATAACGGTAACGATCACTGGGCCTAATACATGCTAAAAAAGTTAACATAATTATCTTCTTTGTAAAAGATAATTTAATACATCATTTAAGATTTATTTAAAAAAGATTATAACGGTAACGATCATTGGGCCTAATAAATTATAAAAAAGTTGACATAATAATCTTCTTTGTAAAAGATAATTTACTAGACAATTTAAAATTTCTTACTAAAAGATCATAACGGTACCGATCAATGGGCCTAGTAAATGCTAAAAAACATTACATCATTATCTTCTTTGTAAAAGATAAATTAATAGATCATTTAAAATTTCTTTATTAAAGATCATAACGGTAACGAT
This sequence comes from Psophocarpus tetragonolobus, assembly GCA_037954015.1. NCBI lineage: Eukaryota > Viridiplantae > Streptophyta > Magnoliopsida > Fabales > Fabaceae > Psophocarpus > Psophocarpus tetragonolobus. The sequence continues at coordinate 57,658,146 of CM075688.1, forward strand.
CATTGGGCCTATTAATGCTAAAAAAGTTGACATAATTAACTTCTTTGTAAAAGATAATTTACTAGACAATTTAAAATTTCTTATTAAAAGATGATAATGCTAACGATTAATGGGCCTAGTAAATGCTAAAAAAGTTAAAATAATTATCTTGTTTGTAAAAGATAATTTAATAGATCATTTAAAATTTCTTTAAAAAATATTATAACGGTAATGATCATTGCGCCTAATAAATGCTAAAAAAGGTGACATAATTATCTTCTTTGTAAAAGATAATGTACTAGATCATTTAAAATTTCCTCTTAAAAGATCATAACGGTAACAATCATTGGGCGTAATAAATGCTAAAAAATTTGACAAAATTATCTTCTTTGTAAAAGATAATTTACTAGACAATTTAAAATTTCTTATTAAAAGATCATAATGCTAACGATTATTGGGCCTAATAAATACTAAAAAAGTTGACATAATTATCTTCTTTGTAAAAAATAATTTAATAGATCATTTAAAATTTCTTTATAAAAGATCATCACGGTAACGATCATGGGGCCTAATAAATGGTAAAAAAGTTGGCATAATTATCTTCTTTGTAAAAGATAATTTACTAAACAATTTAAAATTTTTTTCTTAAAAGATCATAACAGTAATGATCACTGGGCCTAATAAATGGTAAAAAAGTTGGCATAATTATCTTCTTTGTAAAAGATAATTTACTAAACAATTTAAAATTTCTTATTAAAAGATCATAACGGTAACGATCACTGGGCCTAATACATGCTAAAAAAGTTAATATAATTATCTTCTTTGTAAAAGATAATTTAATACATCATTTAAGATTTATTTAAAAAAGATTATAACGGTAACGATCATTGGCCCTAATAAATTATAAAAAAGTTGACATAATAATCTTCTTTGTAAAAGATAATTTACTAGACAATTTAAAATTTCTTACTAAAAGATCATAACGGTACCGATCAATGGGCCTAGTAAATGCTAAAAAACATTACATCATTATCTTCTTTGTAAAAGATAAATTAATAGATCATTTAAAATTTCTTTATTAAAGATCATAACGGTAACGATCATTGGGCCTATTAATGCTAAAAAAGTTGACATAATTAACTTCTTTGTAAAAGATAATTTACTAGACAATTTAAAATTTCTTATTAAAAGATGATAATGCTAACGATTAATGGGCCTAGTAAATGCTAAAAAAGTTAAAATAATTATCTTGTTTGTAAAAGATAATTTAATAGATCATTTAAAATTTCTTTAAAAAATATTATAACGGTAATGATCATTGCGCCTAATAAATGCTAAAAAAGGTGACATAATTATCTTCTTTGTAAAAGATAATGTACTAGATCATTTAAAATTTCCTCTTAAAAGATCATAACGGTAACAATCATTGGGCGTAATAAATGCTAAACAATTTGACATAATTATCTTCTTTGTAAAAGATAATTTACTAGACAATTTAAAATTTCTTATTAAAAGATCATAATGCTAACGATTATTGGGCCTAATAAATGCTAAAAAAGTTGACATAATTATCTTCTTTGTAAAAAATAATTTAATACATCATTTAAGATTTATTTAAAAAAGATTATAACGGTAACGATCATTGGGCCTAATAAATTATAAAAAAGTTGACATAATAATCTTCTTTGTAAAAGATAATTTACTAGACAATTTAAAATTTCTTACTAAAAGATCATAACGGTATCGATCAATGGGCCTAGTAAATGCTAAAAAACATTACATCATTATCTTCTTTGTAAAAGATAAATTAATAGATCATTTAAAATTTCTTTATTAAAGATCATAACGGTAATGATCATTGGGCCTAATAAATTCTCAAAGATTGTAAATAATTATCTTCTTTCTAAAAGATAATTTAATAGATCATTTAAAATTTCGTTATTAAAGATCATAACGGTAACAATCATTGGGCGTAATAAATGCTAAAAAATTTGACATAATTATCTTCTTTGTAAAAGATAATTTACTAGACAATTTAAAATTTCTTATTAAAAGATCATAATGCTAACGATTATTGGGCCTAATAAATGCTAAAAAAGTTGACATAATTATCTTCTTTGTAAAAAATAATTTAATAGATCATTTAAAATTTCTTTATAAAAGATCATGACGGTAACGATCATGGGGCCTAATAAATGGTAAAAAAGTTGGCATAATTATCTTCTTTGTAAAAGATAATTTACTAAACAATTTAAAATTTTTTTCTTAAAAGATCATAACAGTAATGATCAATGGGCCTAATAAATGGTAAAAAAGTTGGCATAATTATCTTCTTTGTAAAAGATAATTTACTAAACAATTTAAAATTTCTTATTAAAAGATGATAACGGTAACGATCACTGGGCCTAATACATGCTAAAAAAGTTAACATAATTATCTTCTTTGTAAAAGATAATTTAATACATCATTTAAGATTTATTTAAAAAAGATTATAACGGTAACGATCATTGGGCCTAATAAATTATAAAAAAGTTGACATAATAATCTTCTTTGTAAAAGATAATTTACTAGACAATTTAAAATTTCTTACTAAAAGATCATAACGGTACCGATCAATGGGCCTAGTAAATGCTAAAAAACATTACATCATTATCTTCTTTGTAAAAGATAAATTAATAGATCATTTAAAATTTCTTTATTAAAGATCATAACGGTAACGATCATTGGGCCTATTAATGCTAAAAAAGTTGACATAATTAACTTCTTTGTAAAAGATAATTTACTAGACAATTTAAAATTTCTTATTAAAAGATGATAATGCTAACGATTAATGGGCCTAGTAAATGCTAAAAAAGTTAAAATAATTATCTTGTTTGTAAAAGATAATTTAATAGATCATTTAAAATTTCTTTAAAAAATATTATAACGGTAATGATCATTGCGCCTAATAAATGCTAAAAAAGGTGACATAATTATCTTCTTTGTAAAAGATAATGTACTAGATCATTTAAAATTTCCTCTTAAAAGATCATAACGGTAACAATCATTGGGCGTAATAAATGCTAAAAAATTTGACAAAATTATCTTCTTTGTAAAAGATAATTTACTAGACAATTTAAAATTTCTTATTAAAAGATCATAATGCTAACGATTATTGGGCCTAATAAATACTAAAAAAGTTGACATAATTATCTTCTTTGTAAAAAATAATTTAATAGATCATTTAAAATTTCTTTATAAAAGATCATCACGGTAACGATCATGGGGCCTAATAAATGGTAAAAAAGTTGGCATAATTATCTTCTTTGTAAAAGATAATTTACTAAACAATTTAAAATTTTTTTCTTAAAAGATCATAACAGTAATGATCACTGGGCCTAATAAATGGTAAAAAAGTTGGCATAATTATCTTCTTTGTAAAAGATAATTTACTAAACAATTTAAAATTTCTTATTAAAAGATCATAACGGTAACGATCACTGGGCCTAATACATGCTAAAAAAGTTAATATAATTATCTTCTTTGTAAAAGATAATTTAATACATCATTTAAGATTTATTTAAAAAAGATTATAACGGTAACGATCATTGGCCCTAATAAATTATAAAAAAGTTGACATAATAATCTTCTTTGTAAAAGATAATTTACTAGACAATTTAAAATTTCTTACTAAAAGATCATAACGGTACCGATCAATGGGCCTAGTAAATGCTAAAAAACATTACATCATTATCTTCTTTGTAAAAGATAAATTAATAGATCATTTAAAATTTCTTTATTAAAGATCATAACGGTAACGATCATTGGGCCTATTAATGCTAAAAAAGTTGACATAATTAACTTCTTTGTAAAAGATAATTTACTAGACAATTTAAAATTTCTTATTAAAAGATGATAATGCTAACGATTAATGGGCCTAGTAAATGCTAAAAAAGTTAAAATAATTATCTTGTTTGTAAAACATAATTTAATAGCTCATTTAAAATTTCTTTAAAAAATATTATAACGGTAATGATCATTGCGCCTAATAAATGCTAAAAAAGGTGACATAATTATCTTCTTTGTAAAAGATAATGTACTAGATCATTTAAAATTTCCTCTTAAAAGATCATAACGGTAACAATCATTGGGCGTAATAAATGCTAAAAAATTTGACATAATTATCTTCTTTGTAAAAGATAATTTACTAGACAATTTAAAATTTCTTATTAAAAGATCATAATGCTAACGATTATTGGGCCTAATAAATGCTAAAAAAGTTGACATAATTATCTTCTTTGTAAAAAATAATTTAATAGATCATTTAAAATTTCTTTATAAAAGATCATGACGGTAACGATCATGGGGCCTAATAAATGGTAAAAAAGTTGGCATAATTATCTTCTTTGTAAAAGATAATTTACTAAACAATTTAAAATTTTTTTCTTAAAAGATCATAATAGTAATGATCACTGGGCCTAATAAATGGTAAAAAAGTTGGCATAATTATCTTCTTTGTAAAAGATAATTTACTAAACAATTTAAAATTTCTTATTGAAAGATGATAATGGTAACGATCACTGGGCCTAATACATGCTAAAAAAGTTAACATAATTATCTTCTTTGTAAAAGATAATTTAATACATCATTTAAGATTTATTTAAAAAAGATTATAACGGTAACGATCATTGGGCCTAATAAATTATAAAAAAGTTGACATAATAATCTTCTTTGTAAAAGATAATTTACTAGACAATTTAAAATTTCTTACTAAAAGATCATAACGGTACCGATCAATGGGCCTAGTAAATGCTAAAAAACATTACATCATTATCTTCTTTGTAAAAGATAAATTAATAGATCATTTAAAATTTCTTTATTAAAGATCATAACGGTAACGATCATTGGGCCTATTAATGCTAAAAAAGTTGACATAATTAACTTCTTTGTAAAAGATAATTTACTAGACAATTTAAAATTTCTTATTAAAAGATGATAATGCTAACGATTAATGGGCCTAGTAAATGCTAAAAAAGTTAAAATAATTATCTTGTTTGTAAAAGATAATTTAATAGATCATTTAAAATTTCTTTAAAAAATATTATAACGGTAATGATCATTGCGCCTAATAAATGCTAAAAAAGGTGACATAATTATCTTCTTTGTAAAAGATAATGTACTAGATCATTTAAAATTTCCTCTTAAAAGATCATAACGGTAACAATCATTGGGCGTAATAAATGCTAAACAATTTGACATAATTATCTTCTTTGTAAAAGATAATTTACTAGACAATTTAAAATTTCTTATTAAAAGATCATAATGCTAACGATTATTGGGCCTAATAAATGCTAAAAAAGTTGACATAATTATCTTCTTTGTAAAAAATAATTTAATAGATTTAAAATTTCTTTATAAAAGATCATGACGGTAACGATCATGGGGCCTAATAAATGGTAAAAAAGTTGGCATAATTATCTTCTTTGTAAAAGATAATTTCCTAAACAATTTAAAATTTTTTTCTTAAAAGATCATAACAGTAATGATCACTGGGCCTAATAAATGGTAAAAAAGTTGGCATAATTATCTTCTTTGTAAAAGATAATTTACTAAACAATTTAAAATTTCTTATTGAAAGATGATAACGGTAACGATCACTGGGCCTAATACATGCTAAAAAAGTTAACATAATTATCTTCTTTGTAAAAGATAATTTAATACATCATTTAAGATTTATTTAAAAAAGATTATAACGGTAACGATCATTGGGCCTAATAAATTATAAAAAAGTTGACATAATAATCTTCTTTGTAAAAGATAATTTACTAGACAATTTAAAATTTCTTACTAAAAGATCATAACGGTACCGATCAATGGGCCTAGTAAATGCTAAAAAACATTACATCATTATCTTCTTTGTAAAAGATAAATTAATAGATCATTTAAAATTTCTTTATTAAAGATCATAACGGTAACGATCATTGGGCCTATTAATGCTAAAAAAGTTGACATAATTAACTTCTTTGTAAAAGATAATTTACTAGACAATTTAAAATTTCTTATTAAAAGATGATAATGCTAACGATTAATGGGCCTATTAAATGCTAAAAAAGTTAAAATAATTATCTTGTTTGTAAAAGATAATTTAATAGATCATTTAAAATTTCTTTAAAAAATATTATAACGGTAATGATCATTGCGCCTAATAAATGCTAAAAAAGGTGACATAATTATCTTCTTTGTAAAAGATAATGTACTAGATCATTTAAAATTTCCTCTTAAAAGATCATAACGGTAACAATCATTGGGCGTAATAAATGCTAAACAATTTGACATAATTATCTTCTTTGTAAAAGATAATTTACTAGACAATTTAAAATTTCTTATTAAAAGATCATAATGCTAACGATTATTGGGCCTAATAAATGCTAAAAAAGTTGACATAATTATCTTCTTTGTAAAAAATAATTTAATAGATCATTTAAAATTTCTTTATAAAAGATCATGACGGTAACGATCATGGGGCCTAATAAATGGTAAAAAAGTTGGCATAATTATCTTCTTTGTAAAAGATAATTTACTAAACAATTTAAAATTTCTTATTAAAAGATGATAACGGTAACGATCACTGGGCCTAATACATGCTAAAAAAGTTAACATAATTATCTTCTTTGTAAAAGATAATTTAATACATCATTTAAGATTTATTTAAAAAAGATTATAACGGTAACGATCATTGGGCCTAATAAATTATAAAAAAGTTGACATAATAATCTTCTTTGTAAAAGATAATTTACTAGACAATTTAAAATTTCTTACTAAAAGATCATAACGGTACCGATCAATGGGCCTAGTAAATGCTAAAAAACATTACATCATTATCTTCTTTGTAAAAGATAAATTAATAGATCATTTAAAATTTCTTTATTAAAGATCATAACGGTAACGATCATTGGGCCTATTAATGCTAAAAAAGTTGACATAATTAACTTCTTTGTAAAAGATAATTTACTAGACAATTTAAAATTTCTTATTAAAAGATGATAATGCTAACGATTAATGGGCCTAGTAAATGCTAAAAAAGTTAAAATAATTATCTTGTTTGTAAAAGATAATTTAATAGATCATTTAAAATTTCTTTAAAAAATATTATAACGGTAATGATCATTGCGCCTAATAAATGCTAAAAAAGGTGACATAATTATCTTCTTTGTAAAAGATAATGTACTAGATCATTTAAAATTTCCTCTTAAAAGATCATAACGGTAACAATCATTGGGCGTAATAAATGCTAAACAATTTGACATAATTATCTTGTTTGTAAAAGATAATTTACTAGACAATTTAAAATTTCTTATTAAAAGATCATAATGCTAACGATTATTGGGCCTAATAAATGCTAAAAAAGTTGACATAATTATCTTCTTTGTAAAAAATAATTTAATAGATTTAAAATTTCTTTATAAAAGATCATGACGGTAACGATCATGGGGCCTAATAAATGGTAAAAAAGTTGGCATAATTATCTTCTTTGTAAAAGATAATTTACTAAACAATTTAAAATTTTTTTCTTAAAAGATCATAACAGTAATGATCACTGGGCCTAATAAATGGTAAAAAAGTTGGCATAATTATCTTCTTTGTAAAAGATAATTTACTAAACAATTTAAAATTTCTTATTAAAAGATGATAACGGTAACGATCACTGGGCCTAATACATGCTAAAAAAGTTAACATAATTATCTTCTTTGTAAAAGATAATTTAATACATCATTTAAGATTTATTTAAAAAAGATTATAACGGTAACGATCATTGGGCCTAATAAATTATAAAAAAGTTGACATAATAATCTTCTTTGTAAAAGATAATTTACTAGACAATTTAAAATTTCTTACTAAAAGATCATAACGGTACCGATCAATGGGCCTAGTAAATGCTAAAAAACATTACATCATTATCTTCTTTGTAAAAGATAAATTAATAGATCATTTAAAATTTCTTTATTAAAGATCATAACGGTAACGATCATTGGGCCTATTAATGCTAAAAAAGTTGACATAATTAACTTCTTTGTAAAAGATAATTTACTAGACAATTTAAAATTTCTTATTAAAAGATGATAATGCTAACGATTAATGGGCCTAGTAAATGCTAAAAAAGTTAAAATAATTATCTTGTTTGTAAAAGATAATTTAATAGATCATTTAAAATTTCTTTAAAAAATATTATAACGGTAATGATCATTGCGCCTAATAAATGCTAAAAAAGGTGACATAATTATCTTCTTTGTAAAAGATAATGTACTAGATCATTTAAAATTTCCTCTTAAAAGATCATAACGGTAACAATCATTGGGCGTAATAAATGCTAAAAAATTTGACATAATTATCTTCTTTGTAAAACATAATTTACTAGACAATTTAAAATTTCTTATTAAAAGATCATAATGCTAACGATTATTGGGCCTAATAAATGCTAAAAAAGTTGACATAATTATCTTCTTTGTAAAAAATAATTTAATAGATCATTTAAAATTTCTTTATAAAAGATCATGACGGTAACGATCATGGGGCCTAATAAATGGTAAAAAAGTTGGCATAATTATCTTCTTTGTAAAAGATAATTTACTAAACAATTTAAAATTTTTTTCTTAAAAGATCATAACAGTAATGATCACTGGGCCTAATAAATGGTAAAAAAGTTTGCATAATTATCTTCTTTGTAAAAGATAATTTACTAAACAATTTAAAATTTCTTATTAAAAGATGATAACGGTAACGATCACTGGGCCTAATACATGCTAAAAAAGTTAACATAATTATCTTCTTTGTAAAAGATAATTTAATACATTATTTAAGATTTATTTAAAAAAGATTATAACGGTAACGATCATTGGGCCTAATAAATTATAAAAAAGTTGACATAATAATCTTCTTTGTAAAAGATAATTTACTAGACAATTTAAAATTTCTTACTAAAAGATCATAACGGTACCGATCAATGGGCCTAGTAAATGCTAAAAAACATTACATCATTATCTTCTTTGTAAAAGATAAATTAATAGATCATTTAAAATTTCTTTATTAAAGATCATAACGGTAACGATCATTGGGCCTATTAATGCTAAAAAAGTTGACATAATTAACTTCTTTGTAAAAGATAATTTACTAGACAATTTAAAATTTCTTATTAAAAGATGATAATGCTAACGATTAATGGGCCTAGTAAATGCTAAAAAAGTTAAAATAATTATCTTGTTTGTAAAAGATAATTTAATAGATCATTTAAAATTTCTTTAAAAAATATTATAACGGTAATGATCATTGCGCCTAATAAATGCTAAAAAAGGTGACATAATTATCTTCTTTGTAAAAGATAATGTACTAGATCATTTAAAATTTCCTCTTAAAAGATCATAACGGTAACAATCATTGGGCGTAATAAATGCTAAACAATTTGACATAATTATCTTCTTTGTAAAAGATAATTTACTAGACAATTTAAAATTTCTTATTAAAAGATCATAATGCTAACGATTATTGGGCCTAATAAATGCTAAAAAAGTTGACATAATTATCTTCTTTGTAAAAAATAATTTAATAGATTTAAAATTTCTTTATAAAAGATCATGACGGTAACGATCATGGGGCCTAATAAATGGTAAAAAAGTTGGCATAATTATCTTCTTTGTAAAAGATAATTTACTAAACAATTTAAAATTTTTTTCTTAAAAGATCATAACAGTAATGATCACTGGGCCTAATAAATGGTAAAAAAGTTGGCATAATTATCTTCTTTGTAAAAGATAATTTACTAAACAATTTAAAATTTCTTATTAAAAGATGATAACGGTAACGATCACTGGGCCTAATACATGCTAAAAAAGTTAACATAATTATCTTCTTTGTAAAAGATAATTTAATACATCATTTAAGATTTATTTAAAAAAGATTATAACGGTAACGATCATTGGGCCTAATAAATTATAAAAAAGTTGACATAATAATCTTCTTTGTAAAAGATAATTTACTAGACAATTTAAAATTTCTTACTAAAAGATCATAACGGTACCGATCAATGGGCCTAGTAAATGCTAAAAAACATTACATCATTATCTTCTTTGTAAAAGATAAATTAATAGATCATTTAAAATTTCTTTATTAAAGATCATAACGGTAACGATCATTGGGCCTATTAATGCTAAAAAAGTTGACATAATTAACTTCTTTGTAAAAGATAATTTACTAGACAATTTAAAATTTCTTATTAAAAGATGATAATGCTAACGATTAATGGGCCTAGTAAATGCTAAAAAAGTTAAAATAATTATCTTGTTTGTAAAAGATAATTTAATAGATCATTTAAAATTTCTTTAAAAAATATTATAACGGTAATGATCATTGCGCCTAATAAATGCTAAAAAAGGTGACATAATTATCTTCTTTGTAAAAGATAATGTACTAGATCATTTAAAATTTCCTCTTAAAAGATCATAACGGTAACAATCATTGGGCGTAATAAATGCTAAAAAATTTGACATAATTATCTTCTTTGTAAAACATAATTTACTAGACAATTTAAAATTTCTTATTAAAAGATCATAATGCTAACGATTATTGGGCCTAATAAATGCTAAAAAAGTTGACATAATTATCTTCTTTGTAAAAAATAATTTAATAGATCATTTAAAATTTCTTTATAAAAGATCATGACGGTAACGATCATGGGGCCTAATAAATGGTAAAAAAGTTGGCATAATTATCTTCTTTGTAAAAGATAATTTACTAAACAATTTAAAATTTTTTTCTTAAAAGATCATAACAGTAATGATCACTGGGCCTAATAAATGGTAAAAAAGTTTGCATAATTATCTTCTTTGTAAAAGATAATTTACTAAACAATTTAAAATTTCTTATTAAAAGATGATAACGGTAACGATCACTGGGCCTAATACATGCTAAAAAAGTTAACATAATTATCTTCTTTGTAAAAGATAATTTAATACATTATTTAAGATTTATTTAAAAAAGATTATAACGGTAACGATCATTGGGCCTAATAAATTATAAAAAAGTTGACATAATAATCTTCTTTGTAAAAGATAATTTACTAGACAATTTAAAATTTCTTACTAAAAGATCATAACGGTACCGATCAATGGGCCTAGTAAATGCTAAAAAACATTACATCATTATCTTCTTTGTAAAAGATAAATTAATAGATCATTTAAAATTTCTTTATTAAAGATCATAACGGTAACGATCATTGGGCCTATTAATGCTAAAAAAGTTGACATAATTAACTTCTTTGTAAAAGATAATTTACTAGACAATTTAAAATTTCTTATTAAAAGATGATAATGCTAACGATTAATGGGCCTAGTAAATGCTAAAAAAGTTAAAATAATTATCTTGTTTGTAAAAGATAATTTAATAGATCATTTAAAATTTCTTTAAAAAATATTATAACGGTAATGATCATTGCGCCTAATAAATGCTAAAAAAGGTGACATAATTATCTTCTTTGTAAAAGATAATGTACTAGATCATTTAAAATTTCCTCTTAAAAGATCATAACGGTAACAATCATTGGGCGTAATAAATGCTAAACAATTTGACATAATTATCTTCTTTGTAAAAGATAATTTACTAGACAATTTAAAATTTCTTATTAAAAGATCATAATGCTAACGATTATTGGGCCTAATAAATGCTAAAAAAGTTGACATAATTATCTTCTTTGTAAAAAATAATTTAATAGATCATTTAAAATTTCTTTATAAAAGATCATGACGGTAACGATCATGGGGCCTAATAAATGGTAAAAAAGTTGGCATAATTATCTTCTTTGTAAAAGATAATTTACTAAACAATTTAAAATTTTTTTCTTAAAAGATCATAACAGTAATGATCACTGGGCCTAATAAATGGTAAAAAAGTTGGCATAATTATCTTCTTTGTAAAAGATAATTTACTAAACAATTTAAAATTTCTTATTAAAAGATGATAACGGTAACGATCACTGGGCCTAATACATGCTAAAAAAGTTAACATAATTATCTTCTTTGTAAAAGATAATTTAATACATCATTTAAGATTTATTTAAAAAAGATTATAACGGTAACGATCATTGGGCCTAATAAATTATAAAAAAGTTGACATAATAATCTTCTTTGTAAAAGATAATTTACTAGACAATTTAAAATTTCTTACTAAAAGATCATAACGGTACCGATCAATGGGCCTAGTAAATGCTAAAAAACATTACATCATTATCTTCTTTGTAAAAGATAAATTAATAGATCATTTAAAATTTCTTTATTAAAGATCATAACGGTAACGATCATTGGGCCTATTAATGCTAAAAAAGTTGACATAATTAACTTCTTTGTAAAAGATAATTTACTAGACAATTTAAAATTTCTTATTAAAAGATGATAATGCTAACGATTAATGGGCCTAGTAAATGCTAAAAAAGTTAAAATAATTATCTTGTTTGTAAAAGATAATTTAATAGATCATTTAAAATTTCTTTAAAAAATATTATAACGGTAATGATCATTGCGCCTAATAAATGCTAAAAAAGGTGACATAATTATCTTCTTTGTAAAAGATAATGTACTAGATCATTTAAAATTTCCTCTTAAAAGATCATAACGGTAACAATCATTGGGCGTAATAAATGCTAAACAATTTGACATAATTATCTTCTTTGTAAAAGATAATTTACTAGACAATTTAAAATTTCTTATTAAAAGATCATAATGCTAACGATTATTGGGCCTAATAAATGCTAAAAAAGTTGACATAATTATCTTCTTTGTAAAAAATAATTTAATAGATTTAAAATTTCTTTATAAAAGATCATGACGGTAACGATCATGGGGCCTAATAAATGGTAAAAAAGTTGGCATAATTATCTTCTTTGTAAAAGATAATTTACTAAACAATTTAAAATTTTTTTCTTAAAAGATCATAACAGTAATGATCACTGGGCCTAATAAATGGTAAAAAAGTTGGCATAATTATCTTCTTTGTAAAAGATAATTTACTAAACAATTTAAAATTTCTTATTAAAAGATCATAACGGTAACGATCACTGGGCCTAATACATGCTAAAAAAGTTAACATAATTATCTTCTTTGTAAAAGATAATTTAATACATCATTTAAGATTTATTTAAAAAAGATTATAACGGTAACGATCATTGGGCCTAATAAATTATAAAAAAGTTGACATAATAATCTTCTTTGTAAAAGATAATTTACTAGACAATTTAAAATTTCTTACTAAAAGATCATAACGGTACCGATCAATGGGCCTAGTAAATGCTAAAAAACATTACATCATTATCTTCTTTGTAAAAGATAAATTAATAGATCATTTAAAATTTCTTTATTAAAGATCATAACGGTAACGATCATTGGGCCTATTAATGCTAAAAAAGTTGACATAATTAACTTCTTTGTAAAAGATAATTTACTAGACAATTTAAAATTTCTTATTAAAAGATGATAATGCTAACGATTAATGGGCCTAGTAAATGCTAAAAAAGTTAAAATAATTATCTTGTTTGTAAAAGATAATTTAATAGATCATTTAAAATTTCTTTAAAAAATATTATAACGGTAATGATCATTGCGCCTAATAAATGCTAAAAAAGGTGACATAATTATCTTCTTTGTAAAAGATAATGTACTAGATCATTTAAAATTTCCTCTTAAAAGATCATAACGGTAACAATCATTGGGCGTAATAAATGCTAAACAATTTGACATAATTATCTTCTTTGTAAAAGATAATTTACTAGACAATTTAAAATTTCTTATTAAAAGATCATAATGCTAACGATTATTGGGCCTAATAAATGCTAAAAAAGTTGACATAATTATCTTCTTTGTAAAAAATAATTTAATAGATTTAAAATTTCTTTATAAAAGATCATGATGGTAACGATCATGGGGCCTAATAAATGGTAAAAAAGTTGGCATAATTATCTTCTTTGTAAAAGATAATTTACTAAACAATTTAAAATTTTTTTCTTAAAAGATCATAACAGTAATGATCACTGGGCCTAATAAATGGTAAAAAAGTTGGCATAATTATCTTCTTTGTAAAAGATAATTTACTAAACAATTTAAAATTTCTTATTAAAAGATGATAACGGTAACGATCACTGGGCCTAATACATGCTAAAAAAGTTAACATAATTATCTTCTTTGTAAAAGATAATTTAATACATCATTTAAGATTTATTTAAAAAAGATTATAACGGTAACGATCATTGGGCCTAATAAATTATAAAAAAGTTGACATAATAATCTTCTTTGTAAAAGATAATTTACTAGACAATTTAAAATTTCTTACTAAAAGATCATAACGGTACCGATCAATGGGCCTAGTAAATGCTAAAAAACATTACATCATTATCTTCTTTGTAAAAGATAAATTAATAGATCATTTAAAATTTCTTTATTAAAGATCATAACGGTAACGATCATTGGGCCTATTAATGCTAAAAAAGTTGACATAATTAACTTCTTTGTAAAAGATAATTTACTAGACAATTTAAAATTTCTTATTAAAAGATGATAATGCTAACGATTAATGGGCCTAGTAAATGCTAAAAAAGTTAAAATAATTATCTTGTTTGTAAAAGATAATTTAATAGATCATTTAAAATTTCTTTAAAAAATATTATAACGGTAATGATCATTGCGCCTAATAAATGCTAAAAAAGGTGACATAATTATCTTCTTTGTAAAAGATAATGTACTAGATCATTTAAAATTTCCTCTTAAAAGATCATAACGGTAACAATCATTGGGCGTAATAAATGCTAAAAAATTTGACATAATTATCTTCTTTGTAAAACATAATTTACTAGACAATTTAAAATTTCTTATTAAAAGATCATAATGCTAACGATTATTGGGCCTAATAAATGCTAAAAAAGTTGACATAATTATCTTCTTTGTAAAAAATAATTTAATAGATCATTTAAAATTTCTTTATAAAAGATCATGACGGTAACGATCATGGGGCCTAATAAATGGTAAAAAAGTTGGCATAATTATCTTCTTTGTAAAAGATAATTTACTAAACAATTTAAAATTTTTTTCTTAAAAGATCATAACAGTAATGATCACTGGGCCTAATAAATGGTAAAAAAGTTGGCATAATTATCTTCTTTGTAAAAGATAATTTACTAAACAATTTAAAATTTCTTATTAAAAGATGATAACGGTAACGATCACTGGGCCTAATACATGCTAAAAAAGTTAACATAATTATCTTCTTTGTAAAAGATAATTTAATACATCATTTAAGATTTATTTAAAAAAGATTATAACGGTAACGATCATTGGGCCTAATAAATTATAAAAAAGTTGACATAATAATCTTCTTTGTAAAAGATAATTTACTAGACAATTTAAAATTTCTTACTAAAAGATCATAACGGTACCGATCAATGGGCCTAGTAAATGCTAAAAAACATTACATCATTATCTTCTTTGTAAAAGATAAATTAATAGATCATTTAAAATTTCTTTATTAAAGATCATAACGGTAACGATCATTGGGCCTATTAATGCTAAAAAAGTTGACATAATTAACTTCTTTGTAAAAGATAATTTACTAGACAATTTAAAATTTCTTATTAAAAGATGATAATGCTAACGATTAATGGGCCTAGTAAATGCTAAAAAAGTTAAAATAATTATCTTGTTTGTAAAAGATAATTTAATAGATCATTTAAAATTTCTTTAAAAAATATTATAACGGTAATGATCATTGCGCCTAATAAATGCTAAAAAAGGTGACATAATTATCTTCTTTGTAAAAGATAATGTACTAGATCATTTAAAATTTCCTCTTAAAAGATCATAACGGTAACAATCATTGGGCGTAATAAATGCTAAAAAATTTGACATAATTATCTTCTTTGTAAAACATAATTTACTAGACAATTTAAAATTTCTTATTAAAAGATCATAATGCTAACGATTATTGGGCCTAATAAATGCTAAAAAAGTTGACATAATTATCTTCTTTGTAAAAAATAATTTAATAGATCATTTAAAATTTCTTTATAAAAGATCATGACGGTAACGATCATGGGGCCTAATAAATGGTAAAAAAGTTGGCATAATTATCTTCTTTGTAAAAGATAATTTACTAAACAATTTAAAATTTTTTTCTTAAAAGATCATAACAGTAATGATCACTGGGCCTAATAAATGGTAAAAAAGTTGGCATAATTATCTTCTTTGTAAAAGATAATTTACTAAACAATTTAAAATTTCTTATTAAAAGATGATAACGGTAACGATCACTGGGCCTAATACATGCTAAAAAAGTTAACATAATTATCTTCTTTGTAAAAGATAATTTAATACATCATTTAAGATTTATTTAAAAAAGATTATAACGGTAACGATCATTGGGCCTAATAAATTATAAAAAAGTTGACATAATAATCTTCTTTGTAAAAGATAATTTACTAGACAATTTAAAATTTCTTACTAAAAGATCATAACGGTACCGATCAATGGGCCTAGTAAATGCTAAAAAACATTACATCATTATCTTCTTTGTAAAAGATAAATAATAGATCATTTAAAATTTCTTTATTAAAGATCATAACGGTAACGATCATTGGGCCTATTAATGCTAAAAAAGTTGACATAATTAACTTCTTTGTAAAAGATAATTTACTAGACAATTTAAAATTTCTTATTAAAAGATGATAATGCTAACGATTAATGGGCCTAGTAAATGCTAAAAAAGTTAAAATAATTATCTTGTTTGTAAAAGATAATTTAATAGATCATTTAAAATTTCTTTAAAAAATATTATAACGGTAATGATCATTGCGCCTAATAAATGCTAAAAAAGGTGACATAATTATCTTCTTTGTAAAAGATAATGTACTAGATCATTTAAAATTTCCTCTTAAAAGATCATAACGGTAACAATCATTGGGCGTAATAAATGCTAAAAAATTTGACATAATTATCTTCTTTGTAAAACATAATTTACTAGACAATTTAAAATTTCTTATTAAAAGATCATAATGCTAACGATTATTGGGCCTAATAAATGCTAAAAAAGTTGACATAATTATCTTCTTTGTAAAAAATAATTTAATAGATCATTTAAAATTTCTTTATAAAAGATCATGACGGTAACGATCATGGGGCCTAATAAATGGTAAAAAAGTTGGCATAATTATCTTCTTTGTAAAAGATAATTTACTAAACAATTTAAAATTTTTTTCTTAAAAGATCATAACAGTAATGATCACTGGGCCTAATAAATGGTAAAAAAGTTGGCATAATTATCTTCTTTGTAAAAGATAATTTACTAAACAATTTAAAATTTCTTATTAAAAGATGATAACGGTAACGATCACTGGGCCTAATACATGCTAAAAAAGTTAACATAATTATCTTCTTTGTAAAAGATAATTTAATACATCATTTAAGATTTATTTAAAAAAGATTATAACGGTAACGATCATTGGGCCTAATAAATTATAAAAAAGTTGACATAATAATCTTCTTTGTAAAAGATAATTTACTAGACAATTTAAAATTTCTTACTAAAAGATCATAACGGTACCGATCAATGGGCCTAGTAAATGCTAAAAAACATTACATCATTATCTTCTTTGTAAAAGATAAATTAATAGATCATTTAAAATTTCTTTATTAAAGATCATAACGGTAACGATCATTGGGCCTATTAATGCTAAAAAAGTTGACATAATTAACTTCTTTGTAAAAGATAATTTACTAGACAATTTAAAATTTCTTATTAAAAGATGATAATGCTAACGATTAATGGGCCTAGTAAATGCTAAAAAAGTTAAAATAATTATCTTGTTTGTAAAAGATAATTTAATAGATCATTTAAAATTTCTTTAAAAAATATTATAACGGTAATGATCATTGCGCCTAATAAATGCTAAAAAAGGTGACATAATTATCTTCTTTGTAAAAGATAATGTACTAGATCATTTAAAATTTCCTCTTAAAAGATCATAACGGTAACAATCATTGGGCGTAATAAATGCTAAAAAATTTGACATAATTATCTTCTTTGTAAAACATAATTTACTAGACAATTTAAAATTTCTTATTAAAAGATCATAATGCTAACGATTATTGGGCCTAATAAATGCTAAAAAAGTTGACATAATTATCTTCTTTGTAAAAAATAATTTAATAGATCATTTAAAATTTCTTTATAAAAGATCATGACGGTAACGATCATGGGGCCTAATAAATGGTAAAAAAGTTGGCATAATTATCTTCTTTGTAAAAGATAATTTACTAAACAATTTAAAATTTTTTTCTTAAAAGATCATAACAGTAATGATCACTGGGCCTAATAAATGGTAAAAAAGTTGGCATAATTATCTTCTTTGTAAAAGATAATTTACTAAACAATTTAAAATTTCTTATTAAAAGATGATAACGGTAACGATCACTGGGCCTAATACATGCTAAAAAAGTTAACATAATTATCTTCTTTGTAAAAGATAATTTAATACATCATTTAAGATTTATTTAAAAAAGATTATAACGGTAACGATCATTGGGCCTAATAAATTATAAAAAAGTTGACATAATAATCTTCTTTGTAAAAGATAATTTACTAGACAATTTAAAATTTCTTACTAAAAGATCATAACGGTACCGATCAATGGGCCTAGTAAATGCTAAAAAACATTACATCATTATCTTCTTTGTAAAAGATAAATTAATAGATCATTTAAAATTTCTTTATTAAAGATCATAACGGTAACGATCATTGGGCCTATTAATGCTAAAAAAGTTGACATAATTAACTTCTTTGTAAAAGATAATTTACTAGACAATTTAAAATTTCTTATTAAAAGATGATAATGCTAACGATTAATGGGCCTAGTAAATGCTAAAAAAGTTAAAATAATTATCTTGTTTGTAAAAGATAATTTAATAGATCATTTAAAATTTCTTTAAAAAATATTATAACGGTAATGATCATTGCGCCTAATAAATGCTAAAAAAGGTGACATAATTATCTTCTTTGTAAAAGATAATGTACTAGATCATTTAAAATTTCCTCTTAAAAGATCATAACGGTAACAATCATTGGGCGTAATAAATGCTAAAAAATTTGACATAATTATCTTCTTTGTAAAACATAATTTACTAGACAATTTAAAATTTCTTATTAAAAGATCATAATGCTAACGATTATTGGGCCTAATAAATGCTAAAAAAGTTGACATAATTATCTTCTTTGTAAAAAATAATTTAATAGATCATTTAAAATTTCTTTATAAAAGATCATGACGGTAACGATCATGGGGCCTAATAAATGGTAAAAAAGTTGGCATAATTATCTTCTTTGTAAAAGATAATTTACTAAACAATTTAAAATTTTTTTCTTAAAAGATCATAACAGTAATGATCACTGGGCCTAATAAATGGTAAAAAAGTTGGCATAATTATCTTCTTTGTAAAAGATAATTTACTAAACAATTTAAAATTTCTTATTAAAAGATGATAACGGTAACGATCACTGGGCCTAATACATGCTAAAAAAGTTAACATAATTATCTTCTTTGTAAAAGATAATTTAATACATCATTTAAGATTTATTTAAAAAAGATTATAACGGTAACGATCATTGGGCCTAATAAATTATAAAAAAGTTGACATAATAATCTTCTTTGTAAAAGATAATTTACTAGACAATTTAAAATTTCTTACTAAAAGATCATAACGGTACCGATCAATGGGCCTAGTAAATGCTAAAAAACATTACATCATTATCTTCTTTGTAAAAGATAAATTAATAGATCATTTAAAATTTCTTTATTAAAGATCATAACGGTAACGATCATTGGGCCTATTAATGCTAAAAAAGTTGACATAATTAACTTCTTTGTAAAAGATAATTTACTAGACAATTTAAAATTTCTTATTAAAAGATGATAATGCTAACGATTAATGGGCCTAGTAAATGCTAAAAAAGTTAAAATAATTATCTTGTTTGTAAAAGATAATTTAATAGATCATTTAAAATTTCTTTAAAAAATCTTATAACGGTAATGATCATTGCGCCTAATAAATGCTAAAAAAGGTGACATAATTATCTTCTTTGTAAAAGATAATGTACTAGATCATTTAAAATTTCCTCTTAAAAGATCATAACGGTAACAATCATTGGGCGTAATAAATGCTAAACAATTTGACATAATTATCTTCTTTGTAAAAGATAATTTACTAGACAATTTAAAATTTCTTATTAAAAGATCATAATGCTAACGATTATTGGGCCTAATAAATGCTAAAAAAGTTGACATAATTATCTTCTTTGTAAAAAATAATTTAATAGATCATTTAAAATTTCTTTATAAAAGATCATGACGGTAACGATCATGGGGACTAATAAATGGTAAAAAAGTTGGCATAATTATCTTCTTTGTAAAAGATAATTTACTAAACAATTTAAAATTTTTTTCTTAAAAGATCATAACAGTAATGATCACTGGGCCTAATAAATGGTAAAAAAGTTGGCATAATTATCTTCTTTGTAAAAGATAATTTACTAAAC
The DNA here is from genome assembly GCA_037954015.1 of Psophocarpus tetragonolobus. NCBI lineage: Eukaryota > Viridiplantae > Streptophyta > Magnoliopsida > Fabales > Fabaceae > Psophocarpus > Psophocarpus tetragonolobus. The sequence continues at coordinate 57,678,717 of CM075688.1, forward strand.
AATTTAAAATTTCTTATTAAAAGATGATAACGGTAACGATCACTGGGCCTAATACATGCTAAAAAAGTTAACATAATTATCTTCTTTGTAAAAGATAATTTAATACATCATTTAAGATTTATTTAAAAAAGATTATAACGGTAACGATCATTGGGCCTAATAAATTATAAAAAAGTTGACATAATAATCTTCTTTGTAAAAGATAATTTACTAGACAATTTAAAATTTCTTACTAAAAGATCATAACGGTACCGATCAATGGGCCTAGTAAATGCTAAAAAACATTACATCATTATCTTCTTTGTAAAAGATAAATTAATAGATCATTTAAAATTTCTTTATTAAAGATCATAACGGTAACGATCATTGGGCCTATTAATGCTAAAAAAGTTGACATAATTAACTTCTTTGTAAAAGATAATTTACTAGACAATTTAAAATTTCTTATTAAAAGATGATAATGCTAACGATTAATGGGCCTAGTAAATGCTAAAAAAGTTAAAATAATTATCTTGTTTGTAAAAGATAATTTAATAGATCATTTAAAATTTCTTTAAAAAATATTATAACGGTAATGATCATTGCGCCTAATAAATGCTAAAAAAGGTGACATAATTATCTTCTTTGTAAAAGATAATGTACTAGATCATTTAAAATTTCCTCTTAAAAGATCATAACGGTAACAATCATTGGGCGTAATAAATGCTAAAAAATTTGACATAATTATCTTCTTTGTAAAAGATAATTTACTAGACAATTTAAAATTTCTTATTAAAAGATCATAATGCTAACGATTATTGGGCCTAATAAATGCTAAAAAAGTTGACATAATTATCTTCTTTGTAAAAAATAATTTAATAGATCATTTAAAATTTCTTTATAAAAGATCATGACGGTAACGATCATGGGGACTAATAAATGGTAAAAAAGTTGGCATAATTATCTTCTTTGTAAAAGATAATTTACTAAACAATTTAAAATTTTTTTCTTAAAAGATCATAACAGTAATGATCACTGGGCCTAATAAATGGTAAAAAAGTTGGCATAATTATCTTCTTTGTAAAAGATAATTTACTAAACAATTTAAAATTTCTTATTAAAAGATGATAACGGTAACGATCACTGGGCCTAATACATGCTAAAAAAGTTAACATAATTATCTTCTTTGTAAAAGATAATTTAATACATCATTTAAGATTTATTTAAAAAAGATTATAACGGTAACGATCATTGGGCCTAATAAATTATAAAAAAGTTGACATAATAATCTTCTTTGTAAAAGATAATTTACTAGACAATTTAAAATTTCTTACTAAAAGATCATAACGGTACCGATCAATGGGCCTAGTAAATGCTAAAAAACATTACATCATTATCTTCTTTGTAAAAGATAAATTAATAGATCATTTAAAATTTCTTTATTAAAGATCATAACGGTAACGATCATTGGGCCTATTAATGCTAAAAAAGTTGACATAATTAACTTCTTTGTAAAAGATAATTTACTAGACAATTTAAAATTTCTTATTAAAAGATGATAATGCTAACGATTAATGGGCCTAGTAAATGCTAAAAAAGTTAAAATAATTATCTTGTTTGTAAAAGATAATTTAATAGATCATTTAAAATTTCTTTAAAAAATATTATAACGGTAATGATCATTGCGCCTAATAAATGCTAAAAAAGGTGACATAATTATCTTCTTTGTAAAAGATAATGTACTAGATCATTTAAAATTTCCTCTTAAAAGATCATAACGGTAACAATCATTGGGCGTAATAAATGCTAAACAATTTGACATAATTATCTTCTTTGTAAAAGATAATTTACTAGACAATTTAAAATTTCTTATTAAAAGATCATAATGCTAACGATTATTGGGCCTAATAAATGCTAAAAAAGTTGACATAATTATCTTCTTTGTAAAAAATAATTTAATAGATTTAAAATTTCTTTATAAAAGATCATGACGGTAACGATCATGGGGCCTAATAAATGGTAAAAAAGTTGGCATAATTATCTTCTTTGTAAAAGATAATTTACTAAACAATTTAAAATTTTTTTCTTAAAAGATCATAACAGTAATGATCACTGGGCCTAATAAATGGTAAAAAAGTTGGCATAATTATCTTCTTTGTAAAAGATAATTTACTAAACAATTTAAAATTTCTTATTAAAAGATGATAACGGTAACGATCACTGGGCCTAATACATGCTAAAAAAGTTAACATAATTATCTTCTTTGTAAAAGATAATTTAATACATCATTTAAGATTTATTTAAAAAAGATTATAACGGTAACGATCATTGGGCCTAATAAATTATAAAAAAGTTGACATAATAATCTTCTTTGTAAAAGATAATTTACTAGACAATTTAAAATTTCTTACTAAAAGATCATAACGGTACCGATCAATGGGCCTAGTAAATGCTAAAAAACATTACATCATTATCTTCTTTGTAAAAGATAAATTAATAGATCATTTAAAATTTCTTTATTAAAGATCATAACGGTAACGATCATTGGGCCTATTAATGCTAAAAAAGTTGACATAATTAACTTCTTTGTAAAAGATAATTTACTAGACAATTTAAAATTTCTTATTAAAAGATGATAATGCTAACGATTAATGGGCCTAGTAAATGCTAAAAAAGTTAAAATAATTATCTTGTTTGTAAAAGATAATTTAATAGATCATTTAAAATTTCTTTAAAAAATCTTATAACGGTAATGATCATTGCGCCTAATAAATGCTAAAAAAGGTGACATAATTATCTTCTTTGTAAAAGATAATGTACTAGATCATTTAAAATTTCCTCTTAAAAGATCATAACGGTAACAATCATTGGGCGTAATAAATGCTAAACAATTTGACATAATTATCTTCTTTGTAAAAGATAATTTACTAGACAATTTAAAATTTCTTATTAAAAGATCATAATGCTAACGATTATTGGGCCTAATAAATGCTAAAAAAGTTGACATAATTATCTTCTTTGTAAAAAATAATTTAATAGATTTAAAATTTCTTTATAAAAGATCATGACGGTAACGATCATGGGGCCTAATAAATGGTAAAAAAGTTGGCATAATTATCTTCTTTGTAAAAGATAATTTACTAAACAATTTAAAATTTTTTTCTTAAAAGATCATAACAGTAATGATCACTGGGCCTAATAAATGGTAAAAAAGTTGGCATAATTATCTTCTTTGTAAAAGATAATTTACTAAACAATTTAAAATTTCTTATTAAAAGATGATAACGGTAACGATCACTGGGCCTAATACATGCTAAAAAAGTTAACATAATTATCTTCTTTGTAAAAGATAATTTAATACATCATTTAAGATTTATTTAAAAAAGATTATAACGGTAACGATCATTGGGCCTAATAAATTATAAAAAAGTTGACATAATAATCTTCTTTGTAAAAGATAATTTACTAGACAATTTAAAATTTCTTACTAAAAGATCATAACGGTACCGATCAATGGGCCTAGTAAATGCTAAAAAACATTACATCATTATCTTCTTTGTAAAAGATAAATTAATAGATCATTTAAAATTTCTTTATTAAAGATCATAACGGTAACGATCATTGGGCCTATTAATGCTAAAAAAGTTGACATAATTAACTTCTTTGTAAAAGATAATTTACTAGACAATTTAAAATTTCTTATTAAAAGATGATAATGCTAACGATTAATGGGCCTAGTAAATGCTAAAAAAGTTAAAATAATTATCTTGTTTGTAAAAGATAATTTAATAGATCATTTAAAATTTCTTTAAAAAATATTATAACGGTAATGATCATTGCGCCTAATAAATGCTAAAAAAGGTGACATAATTATCTTCTTTGTAAAAGATAATGTACTAGATCATTTAAAATTTCCTCTTAAAAGATCATAACGGTAACAATCATTGGGCGTAATAAATGCTAAAAAATTTGACATAATTATCTTCTTTGTAAAAGATAATTTACTAGACAATTTAAAATTTCTTATTAAAAGATCATAATGCTAACGATTATTGGGCCTAATAAATGCTAAAAAAGTTGACATAATTATCTTCTTTGTAAAAAATAATTTAATAGATCATTTAAAATTTCTTTATAAAAGATCATGACGGTAACGATCATGGGGACTAATAAATGGTAAAAAAGTTGGCATAATTATCTTCTTTGTAAAAGATAATTTACTAAACAATTTAAAATTTTTTTCTTAAAAGATCATAACAGTAATGATCACTGGGCCTAATAAATGGTAAAAAAGTTGGCATAATTATCTTCTTTGTAAAAGATAATTTACTAAACAATTTAAAATTTCTTATTAAAAGATGATAACGGTAACGATCACTGGGCCTAATACATGCTAAAAAAGTTAACATAATTATCTTCTTTGTAAAAGATAATTTAATACATCATTTAAGATTTATTTAAAAAAGATTATAACGGTAACGATCATTGGGCCTAATAAATTATAAAAAAGTTGACATAATAATCTTCTTTGTAAAAGATAATTTACTAGACAATTTAAAATTTCTTACTAAAAGATCATAACGGTACCGATCAATGGGCCTAGTAAATGCTAAAAAACATTACATCATTATTTTTTTTGTAAAAGATAAATTAATAGATCATTTAAAATTTCTTTATTAAAGATCATAACGGTAACGATCATTGGGCCTATTAATGCTAAAAAAGTTGACATAATTAACTTCTTTGTAAAAGATAATTTACTAGACAATTTAAAATTTCTTATTAAAAGATGATAATGCTAACGATTAATGGGCCTAGTAAATGCTAAAAAAGTTAAAATAATTATCTTGTTTGTAAAAGATAATTTAATAGATCATTTAAAATTTCTTTAAAAAATATTATAACGGTAATGATCATTGCGCCTAATAAATGCTAAAAAAGGTGACATAATTATCTTCTTTGTAAAAGATAATGTACTAGATCATTTAAAATTTCCTCTTAAAAGATCATAACGGTAACAATCATTGGGCGTAATAAATGCTAAAAAATTTGACATAATTATCTTCTTTGTAAAAGATAATTTACTAGACAATTTAAAATTTCTTATTAAAAGATCATAATGCTAACGATTATTGGGCCTAATAAATGCTAAAAAAGTTGACATAATTATCTTCTTTGTAAAAAATAATTTAATAGATCATTTAAAATTTCTTTATAAAAGATCATGACGGTAACGATCATGGGGACTAATAAATGGTAAAAAAGTTGGCATAATTATCTTCTTTGTAAAAGATAATTTACTAAACAATTTAAAATTTTTTTCTTAAAAGATCATAACAGTAATGATCACTGGGCCTAATAAATGGTAAAAAAGTTGGCATAATTATCTTCTTTGTAAAAGATAATTTACTAAACAATTTAAAATTTCTTATTAAAAGATGATAACGGTAACGATCACTGGGCCTAATACATGCTAAAAAAGTTAACATAATTATCTTCGTTGTAAAAGATAATTTAATACATCATTTAAGATTTATTTAAAAAAGATTATAACGGTAACGATCATTGGGCCTAATAAATTATAAAAAAGTTGACATAATAATCTTCTTTGTAAAAGATAATTTACTAGACAATTTAAAATTTCTTACTAAAAGATCATAACGGTACCGATCAATGGGCCTAGTAAATGCTAAAAAACATTACATCATTATCTTCTTTGTAAAAGATAAATTAATAGATCATTTAAAATTTCTTTATTAAAGATCATAACGGTAACGATCATTGGGCCTATTAATGCTAAAAAAGTTGACATAATTAACTTCTTTGTAAAAGATAATTTACTAGAAATTTAAAATTTCTTTACAAAATATTATAACGGTAATGATCATTGCGCCTAATAAATGCTAAAAAAGGTGACATAATTATCTTCTTTGTAAAAGATAATGTACTAGATCATTTAAAATTTCCTCTTAAAAGATCATAACGGTAACAATCATTGGACGTAATAAATGCTAAAAAATTTGACATAATTATCTTCTTTGTAAAAGATAATTTACTAGACAATTTAAAATTTCTTATTAAAAGATCATAATGCTAACGATTATTGGGCCTAATAAATGCTAAAAAAGTTGACATAATTATCTTCTTTGTAAAAAATAATTTAATAGATCATTTAAAATTTCTTTATAAAAGATCATGACGGTAACGATCATGGGGACTAATAAATGGTAAAAAAGTTGGCATAATTATCTTCTTTGTAAAAGATAATTTACTAAACAATTTAAAATTTTTTTCTTAAAAGATCATAACAGTAATGATCACTGGGCCTAATAAATGGTAAAAAAGTTGGCATAATTATCTTCTTTGTAAAAGATAATTTACTAAACAATTTAAAATTTCTTATTAAAAGATCATAACGGTAACGATCACTGGGCCTAATACATGCTAAAAAAGTTAACATAATTATCTTCTTTGTAAAAGATAATTTAATACATCATTTAAGATTTATTTAAAAAAGATTATAACGGTAACGATCATTGGGTCTAATAAATTATAAAAAAGTTGACATAATAATCTTCTTTGTAAAAGATAATTTACTAGACAATTTAAAATTTCTTATTAAAAGATCATAATGCTAACGATTATTGGGCCTAATAAATGCTAAAAAAGTTGACATAATTATCTTCTTTGTAAAAAATAATTTAATAGATCATTTAAAATTTCTTTATAAAAGATCATGACGGTAACGATCATGGGGACTAATAAATGGTAAAAAAGTTGGCATAATTATCTTCTTTGTAAAAGATAATTTACTAAACAATTTAAAATTTTTTTCTTAAAAGATCATAACAGTAATGATCACTGGGCCTAATAAATGGTAAAAAAGTTGGCATAATTATCTTCTTTGTAAAAGATAATTTACTAAACAATTTAAAATTTCTTATTAAAAGATCATAACGGTAACGATCACTGGGCCTAATACATGCTAAAAAAGTTAACATAATTATCTTCTTTGTAAAAGATAATTTAATACATCATTTAAGATTTATTTAAAAAAGATTATAACGGTAACGATCATTGGGTCTAATAAATTATAAAAAAGTTGACATAATAATCTTCTTTGTAAAAGATAATTTACTAGACAATTTAAAATTTCTTACTAAAAGATCATAACGGTACCGATCAATGGGCCTAGTAAATGCTAAAAAACATTACATCATTATCTTCTTTGTAAAAGATAAATTAATAGATCATTTAAATTTCTTTATTAAAGATCATAACGGTAACGATCATTGGGCCTATTAATGCTAAAAAAGTTGACATAATTAACTTCTTTGTAAAAGATAATTTACTAGACAATTTAAAATTTCTTATTAAAAGATGATAATGCTAACGATTAATGGGCCTAGTAAATGCTAAAAAAGTTAAAATAATTATCTTGTTTGTAAAAGATAATTTAATAGATCATTTAAAATTTCTTTAAAAAATATTATAACGGTAATGATCATTGCGCCTAATAAATGCTAAAAAAGGTGACCTAATTATCTTCTTTGTAAAAGATAATGTACTAGATCATTTAAAATTTCCTCTTAAAAGATCATAACGGTAACAATCATTGGGCGTAATAAATGCTAAAAAATTTGACATAATTATCTTCTTTGTAAAACATAATTTACTAGACAATTTAAAATTTCTTATTAAAAGATCATAATGCTAACGATTATTGGGCCTAATAAATGCTAAAAAAGTTGACATAATTATCTTCTTTGTAAAAAATAATTTAATAGATCATTTAAAATTTCTTTATAAAAGATCATAACGGTAACGATCATGGGGCCTAATAAATGGTAAAAACGTTGGCATAATTATCTTCTTTGTAAAAGATAATTTACTAAACAATTTAAAATTTTTTTCTTAAAAGATCATAATAGTAATGATCACTGGGCCTAATAAATGGTAAAAAAGTTGGCATAATTATCTTCTTTGTAAAAGATAATTTACTAAATAATTTAAAATTTCTTATTAAAAGATGATAACAGTAACGATCACTGGGCCTAATACATGCTAAAAAAGTTAACATAATTATCTTCTTTGTAAAAGATAATTTAATACATCATTTAAGATTTATTTAAAAAAGATTATAACGGTAACGATCATTGGGCCTAATAAATTATAAAAAAGTTGACATAATAATCTTCTTTGTAAAAGATAATTTACTAGACAATTTAAAATTTCTTACTAAAAGATCATAACGGTACCGATCAATGGGCCTAGTAAATGCTAAAAAACATTACATCATTATCTTCTTTGTAAAAGATAAATTAATAGATCATTTAAAATTTCTTTATTAAAGATCATAACGGTAACGATCATTGGACCTATTAATGCTAAAAAAGTTGACATAATTAACTTCTTTGTAAAAGATAATTTACTAGAAATTTAAAATTTCTTTACAAAATATTATAACGGTAATGATCATTGCGCCTAATAAATGCTAAAAAAGGTGACATAATTATCTTCTTTGTAAAAGATAATGTACTAGATCATTTAAAATTTCCTCTTAAAAGATCATAACGGTAACAATCATTGGACGTAATAAATGCTAAAAAATTTGACATAATTATCTTCTTTGTAAAAGATAATTTACTAGACAATTTAAAATTTCTTATTAAAAGATCATAATGCTAACGATTATTGGGCCTAATAAATGCTAAAAAAGTTGACATAATTATCTTCTTTGTAAAAAATAATTTAATAGATCATTTAAAATTTCTTTATAAAAGATCATGACGGTAACGATCATGGGGACTAATAAATGGTAAAAAAGTTGGCATAATTATCTTCTTTGTAAAAGATAATTTACTAAACAATTTAAAATTTTTTTCTTAAAAGATCATAACAGTAATGATCACTGGGCCTAATAAATGGTAAAAAAGTTGGCATAATTATCTTCTTTGTAAAAGATAATTTACTAAACAATTTAAAATTTCTTATTAAAAGATCATAACGGTAACGATCACTGGGCCTAATACATGCTAAAAAAGTTAACATAATTATCTTCTTTGTAAAAGATAATTTAATACATCATTTAAGATTTATTTAAAAAAGATTATAACGGTAACGATCATTGGGTCTAATAAATTATAAAAAAGTTGACATAATAATCTTCTTTGTAAAAGATAATTTACTAGACAATTTAAAATTTCTTACTAAAAGATCATAACGGTACCGATCAATGGGCCTAGTAAATGCTAAAAAACATTACATCATTATCTTCTTTGTAAAAGATAAATTAATAGATCATTTAAATTTCTTTATTAAAGATCATAACGGTAACGATCATTGGGCCTATTAATGCTAAAAAAGTTGACATAATTAACTTCTTTGTAAAAGATAATTTACTAGACAATTTAAAATTTCTTATTAAAAGATGATAATGCTAACGATTAATGGGCCTAGTAAATGCTAAAAAAGTTAAAATAATTATCTTGTTTGTAAAAGATAATTTAATAGATCATTTAAAATTTCTTTAAAAAATATTATAACGGTAATGATCATTGCGCCTAATAAATGCTAAAAAAGGTGACATAATTATCTTCTTTGTAAAAGATAATGTACTAGATCATTTAAAATTTCCTCTTAAAAGATCATAACGGTAACAATCATTGGGCGTAATAAATGCTAAAAAATTTGACATAATTATCTTCTTTGTAAAACATAATTTACTAGACAATTTAAAATTTCTTATTAAAAGATCATAATGCTAACGATTATTGGGCCTAATAAATGCTAAAAAAGTTGACATAATTATCTTCTTTGTAAAAAATAATTTAATAGATCATTTAAAATTTCTTTATAAAAGATCATAACGGTAACGATCATGGGGCCTAATAAATGGTAAAAAAGTTGGCATAATTATCTTCTTTGTAAAAGATAATTTACTAAACAATTTAAAATTTTTTTCTTAAAAGATCATAACAGTAATGATCACTGGGCCTAATAAATGGTAAAAAAGTTGGCATAATTATCTTCTTTGTAAAAGATAATTTACTAAACAATTTAAAATTTCTTACTAAAGATGATAACGGTAACGATCACTGGGCCTAATACATGCTAAAAAAGTTAACATAATTATCTTCTTTGTAAAAGATAATTTAATACATCATTTAAGATTTATTTAAAAAAGATTATAACGGTAACGATCATTGGGCCTAATAAATTATAAAAAAGTTGACATAATAATCTTCTTTGTAAAAGATAATTTACTAGACAATTTAAAATTTCTTACTAAAAGATCATAACGGTACCGATCAATGGGCCTAGTAAATGCTAAAAAACATTACATCATTATCTTCTTTGTAAAAGATAAATTAATAGATCATTTAAAATTTCTTTATTAAAGATCATAACGGTAACGATCATTGGGCCTATTAATGCTAAAAAAGTTGACATAATTAACTTCTTTGTAAAAGATAATTTACTAGAAATTTAAAATTTCTTTACAAAATATTATAACGGTAATGATCATTGCGCCTAATAAATGCTAAAAAAGGTGACATAATTATCTTCTTTGTAAAAGATAATGTACTAGATTATTTAAAATTTCCTCTTAAAAGATCATAACGGTAACAATCATTGGACGTAATAAATGCTAAAAAATTTGACATAATTATCTTCTTTGTAAAAGATAATTTACTAGATAATTTAAAATTTCTTATTAAAAGATCATAATGCTAACGATTATTGGGCCTAATAAATGCTAAAAAAGTTGACATAATTATCTTCTTTGTAAAAAATAATTTAATAGATCATTTAAAATTTCTTTATAAAAGATCATGACGGTAACGATCATGGGGACTAATAAATGGTAAAAAAGTTGGCATAATTATCTTCTTTGTAAAAGATAATTTACTAAACAATTTAAAATTTTTTTCTTAAAAGATCATAACAGTAATGATCACTGGGCCTAATAAATGGTAAAAAAGTTGGCATAATTATCTTCTTTGTAAAAGATAATTTACTAAACAATTTAAAATTTCTTATTAAAAGATCATAACGGTAACGATCACTGGGCCTAATACATGCTAAAAAAGTTAACATAATTATCTTCTTTGTAAAAGATAATTTAATACATCATTTAAGATTTATTTAAAAAAGATTATAACGGTAACGATCATTGGGTCTAATAAATTATAAAAAAGTTGACATAATAATCTTCTTTGTAAAAGATAATTTACTAGACAATTTAAAATTTCTTACTAAAAGATGATAACGGTACCGATCAATGGGCCTAGTAAATGCTAAAAAACATTACATCATTATCTTCTTTGTAAAAGATAAATTAATAGATCATTTAAATTTCTTTATTAAAGATCATAACGGTAACGATCATTGGGCCTATTAATGCTAAAAAAGTTGACATAATTAACTTCTTTGTAAAAGATAATTTACTAGACAATTTAAAATTTCTTATTAAAAGATGATAATGCTAACGATTAATGGGCCTAGTAAATGCTAAAAAAGTTAAAATAATTATCTTGTTTGTAAAAGATAATTTAATAGATCATTTAAAATTTCTTTAAAAAATATTATAACGGTAATGATCATTGCGCCTAATAAATGCTAAAAAAGGTGACATAATTATCTTCTTTGTAAAAGATAATGTACTAGATCATTTAAAATTTCCTCTTAAAAGATCATAACGGTAACAATCATTGGGCGTAATAAATGCTAAAAAATTTGACATAATTATCTTCTTTGTAAAACATAATTTACTAGACAATTTAAAATTTCTTATTAAAAGATCATAATGCTAACGATTATTGGGCCTAATAAATGCTAAAAAAGTTGACATAATTATTTTCTTTGTAAAAAATAATTTAATAGATCATTTAAAATTTCTTTATAAAAGATCATAACGGTAACGATCATGGGGCCTAATAAATGGTAAAAAAGTTGGCATAATTATCTTCTTTGTAAAAGATAATTTACTAAACAATTTAAAATTTTTTTCTTAAAAGATCATAATAGTAATGATCACTGGGCCTAATAAATGGTAAAAAAGTTGGCATAATTATCTTCTTTGTAAAAGATAATTTACTAAATAATTTAAAATTTCTTATTAAAAGATGATAACGGTAACGATCACTGGGCCTAATACATGCTAAAAAAGTTAACATAATTATCTTCTTTGTAAAAGATAATTTAATACATCATTTAAGATTTATTTAAAAAAGATTATAACGGTAACGATCATTGGGCCTAATAAATTATAAAAAAGTTGACATAATAATCTTCTTTGTAAAAGATAATTTACTAGACAATTTAAAATTTCTTACTAAAAGATCATAACGGTACCGATCAATGGGCCTAGTAAATGCTAAAAAACATTACATCATTATCTTCTTTGTAAAAGATAAATTAATAGATCATTTAAAATTTCTTTATTAAAGATCATAACGGTAACGATCATTGGGCCTATTAATGCTAAAAAAGTTGACATAATTAACTTCTTTGTAAAAGATAATTTACTAGAAATTTAAAATTTCTTTACAAAATATTATAACGGTAATGATCATTGCGCCTAATAAATGCTAAAAAAGGTGACATAATTATCTTCTTTGTAAAAGATAATGTACTAGATCATTTAAAATTTCCTCTTAAAAGATCATAACGGTAACAATCATTGGACGTAATAAATGCTAAAAAATTTGACATAATTATCTTCTTTGTAAAAGATAATTTACTAGACAATTTAAAATTTCTTATTAAAAGATCATAATGCTAACGATTATTGGGCCTAATAAATGCTAAAAAAGTTGACATAATTATCTTCTTTGTAAAAAATAATTTAATAGATCATTTAAAATTTCTTTATAAAAGATCATGACGGTAACGATCATGGGGACTAATAAATGGTAAAAAAGTTGGCATAATTATCTTCTTTGTAAAAGATAATTTACTAAACAATTTAAAATTTTTTTTTTAAAAGATCATAACAGTAATGATCACTGGGCCTAATAAATGGTAAAAAAGTTGGCATAATTATCTTCTTTGTAAAAGATAATTTACTAAACAATTTAAAATTTCTTATTAAAAGATCATAACGGTAACGATCACTGGGCCTAATACATGCTAAAAAAGTTAACATAATTATCTTCTTTGTAAAAGATAATTTAATACATCATTTAAGATTTATTTAAAAAAGATTATAACGGTAACGATCATTGGGTCTAATAAATTATAAAAAAGTTGACATAATAATCTTCTTTGTAAAAGATAATTTACTAGACAATTTAAAATTTCTTACTAAAAGATCATAACGGTACCGATCAATGGGCCTAGTAAATGCTAAAAAACATTACATCATTATCTTCTTTGTAAAAGATAAATTAATAGATCATTTAAATTTCTTTATTAAAGATCATAACGGTAACGATCATTGGGCCTATTAATGCTAAAAAAGTTGACATAATTAACTTCTTTGTAAAAGATAATTTACTAGACAATTTAAAATTTCTTATTAAAAGATGATAATGCTAACGATTAATGGGCCTAGTAAATGCTAAAAAAGTTAAAATAATTATCTTGTTTGTAAAAGATAATTTAATAGATCATTTAAAATTTCTTTAAAAAATATTATAACGGTAATGATCATTGCGCCTAATAAATGCTAAAAAAGGTGACCTAATTATCTTCTTTGTAAAAGATAATGTACTAGATCATTTAAAATTTCCTCTTAAAAGATCATAACGGTAACAATCATTGGGCGTAATAAATGCTAAAAAATTTGACATAATTATCTTCTTTGTAAAAGATAATTTACTAGACAATTTAAAATTTCTTATTAAAAGATCATAATGCTAACGATTATTGGGCCTAATAAATGCTAAAAAAGTTGACATAATTATCTTCTTTGTAAAAAATAATTTAATAGATCATTTAAAATTTCTTTATAAAAGATCATGACGGTAACGATCATGGGGACTAATAAATGGTAAAAAAGTTGGCATAATTATCTTCTTTGTAAAAGATAATTTACTAAACAATTTAAAATTTTTTTCTTAAAAGATCATAACAGTAATGATCACTGGGCCTAATAAATGGTAAAAAAGTTGGCATAATTATCTTCTTTGTAAAAGATAATTTACTAAACAATTTAAAATTTCTTACTAAAGATGATAACGGTAACGATCACTGGGCCTAATACATGCTAAAAAAGTTAACATAATTATCTTCTTTGTAAAAGATAATTTAATACATCATTTAAGATTTATTTAAAAAAGATTATAACGGTAACGATCATTGGGCCTAATAAATTATAAAAAAGTTGACATAATAATCTTCTTTGTAAAAGATAATTTAGTAGACAATTTAAAATTTCTTACTAAAAGATCATAACGGTACCGATCAATGGGCCTAGTAAATGCTAAAAAACATTACATCATTATCTTCTTCGTAAAAGATAAATTAATAGATCATTTAAAATTTCTTTATTAAAGATCATAACGGTAACGATCATTGGGCCTATTAATGCTAAAAAAGTTGACATAATTAACTTCTTTGTAAAAGATAATTTACTAGAAATTTAAAATTTCTTATTAAAAGATGATAATGCTAACGATTAATGGGCCTAGTAAATGCTAAAAAAGTTAAAATAATTATCTTGTTTGTAAAAGATAATTTAATAGATCATTTAAAATTTCTTTAAAAAATATTATAACGGTAATGATCATTGCGCCTAATAAATGCTAAAAAAGGTGACATAATTATCTTCTTTGTAAAAGATAATGTACTAGATCATTTAAAATTTCCTCTTAAAAGATCATAACGGTAACAACCATTGGGCGTAATAAATGCTAAAAAATTTGACATAATTATCTTCTTTGTAAAAGATAATTTACTAGACAATTTAAAATTTCTTATTAAAAGATCATAATGCTAACGATTATTGGGCCTAATAAATGCTAAAAAAGTTGACATAATTATCTTCTTTGTAAAAAATAATTTAATAGATCATTTAAAATTTCTTTATAAAAGATCATAACGGTAACGATCATGGGGCCTAATAAATGGTAAAAAAGTTGGCATAATTATCTTCTTTGTAAAAGATAATTTACTAAACAATTTAAAATTTTTTTCTTAAAAGATCATAACAGTAATGATCACTGGGCCTAATAAATGGTAAAAAAGTTGGCATAATTATCTTCTTTGTAAAAGATAATTTACTAAACAATTTAAAATTTCTTACTAAAGATGATAACGGTAACGATCACTGGGCCTAATACATGCTAAAAAAGTTAACATAATTATCTTCTTTGTAAAAGATAATTTAATACATCATTTAAGATTTATTTAAAAAAGATTATAACGGTAACGATCATTGGGCCTAATAAATTATAAAAAA
This sequence comes from Psophocarpus tetragonolobus, assembly GCA_037954015.1. Taxonomy (NCBI): domain Eukaryota; kingdom Viridiplantae; phylum Streptophyta; class Magnoliopsida; order Fabales; family Fabaceae; genus Psophocarpus; species Psophocarpus tetragonolobus. The sequence continues at coordinate 57,694,102 of CM075688.1, forward strand.
GTTGACATAATAATCTTCTTTGTAAAAGATAATTTACTAAACAATTTAAAATTTTTTTCTTAAAAGATCATAATAGTAATGATCACTGGGCCTAATAAATGGTAAAAAGGTTGGCATAATCATCTTCTTTGTAAAAGATAATTTACTAAATAATTTAAAATTTCTTATTAAAAGATGATAACGGTAACGATCACTGGGCCTAATACATGCTAAAAAAGTTAACATAATTATCTTCTTTGTAAAAGATAATTTAATACATCATTTAAGATTTATTTAAAAAAGATTATACCGGTAACGATCATTGGGCCTAATAAATTATAAAAAAGTTGACATAATAATCTTCTTTGTAAAAGATAATTTACTAGACAATTTAAAATTTCTTACTAAAAGATCATAACGGTACCGATCAATGGGCCTAGTAAATGCTAAAAAACATTACATCATTATCTTCTTTGTAAAAGATAAATTAATAGATCATTTAAAATTTCTTTATTAAAGATCATAACGGTAACGATCATTGGACCTATTAATGCTAAAAAAGTTGACATAATTAACTTCTTTGTAAAAGATAATTTACTAGAAATTTAAAATTTCTTTACAAAATATTATAACGGTAATGATCATTGCGCCTAATAAATGCTAAAAAAGGTGACATAATTATCTTCTTTGTAAAAGATAATGTACTAGATCATTTAAAATTTCCTCTTAAAAGATCATAACGGTAACAATCATTGGACGTAATAAATGCTAAAAAATTTGACATAATTATCTTCTTTGTAAAAGATAATTTACTAGACAATTTAAAATTTCTTATTAAAAGATCATAATGCTAACGATTATTGGGCCTAATAAATGCTAAAAAAGTTGACATAATTATCTTCTTTGTAAAAAATAATTTAATAGATCATTTAAAATTTCTTTATAAAAGATCATGACGGTAACGATCATGGGGACTAATAAATGGTAAAAAAGTTGGCATAATTATCTTCTTTGTAAAAGATAATTTACTAAACAATTTAAAATTTTTTTCTTAAAAGATCATAACAGTAATGATCACTGGGCCTAATAAATGGTAAAAAAGTTGGCATAATTATCTTCTTTGTAAAAGATAATTTACTAAACAATTTAAAATTTCTTATTAAAAGATCATAACGGTAACGATCACTGGGCCTAATACATGCTAAAAAAGTTAACATAATTATCTTCTTTGTAAAAGATAATTTAATACATCATTTAAGATTTATTTAAAAAAGATTATAACGGTAACGATCATTGGGTCTAATAAATTATAAAAAAGTTGACATAATAATCTTCTTTGTAAAAGATAATTTACTAGACAATTTAAAATTTCTTACTAAAAGATCATAACGGTACCGATCAATGGGCCTAGTAAATGCTAAAAAACATTACATCATTATCTTCTTTGTAAAAGATAAATTAATAGATCATTTAAATTTCTTTATTAAAGATCATAACGGTAACGATCATTGGGCCTATTAATGCTAAAAAAGTTGACATAATTAACTTCTTTGTAAAAGATAATTTACTAGACAATTTAAAATTTCTTATTAAAAGATGATAATGCTAACGATTAATGGGCCTAGTAAATGCTAAAAAAGTTAAAATAATTATCTTGTTTGTAAAAGATAATTTAATAGATCATTTAAAATTTCTTTAAAAAATATTATAACGGTAATGATCATTGCGCCTAATAAATGCTAAAAAAGGTGACATAATTATCTTCTTTGTAAAAGATAATGTACTAGATCATTTAAAATTTCCTCTTAAAAGATCATAACGGTAACAATCATTGGGCGTAATAAATGCTAAAAAATTTGACATAATTATCTTCTTTGTAAAACATAATTTACTAGACAATTTAAAATTTCTTATTAAAAGATCATAATGCTAACGATTATTGGGCCTAATAAATGCTAAAAAAGTTGACATAATTATCTTCTTTGTAAAAAATAATTTAATAGATCATTTAAAATTTCTTTATAAAAGATCATGACGGTAACGATCATGGGGACTAATAAATGGTAAAAAAGTTGGCATAATTATCTTCTTTGTAAAAGATAATTTACTAAACAATTTAAAATTTTTTTCTTAAAAGATCATAACAGTAATGATCACTGGGCCTAATAAATGGTAAAAAAGTTGGCATAATTATCTTCTTTGTAAAAGATAATTTACTAAACAATTTAAAATTTCTTATTAAAAGATCATAACGGTAACGATCACTGGGCCTAATACATGCTAAAAAAGTTAACATAATTATCTTCTTTGTAAAAGATAATTTAATACATCATTTAAGATTTATTTAAAAAAGATTATAACGGTAACGATCATTGGGTCTAATAAATTATAAAAAAGTTGACATAATAATCTTCTTTGTAAAAGATAATTTACTAGACAATTTAAAATTTCTTACTAAAAGATCATAACGGTACCGATCAATGGGCCTAGTAAATGCTAAAAAACATTACATCATTATCTTCTTTGTAAAAGATAAATTAATAGATCATTTAAATTTCTTTATTAAAGATCATAACGGTAACGATCATTGGGCCTATTAATGCTAAAAAAGTTGACATAATTAACTTCTTTGTAAAAGATAATTTACTAGACAATTTAAAATTTCTTATTAAAAGATGATAATGCTAACGATTAATGGGCCTAGTAAATGCTAAAAAAGTTAAAATAATTATCTTGTTTGTAAAAGATAATTTAATAGATCATTTAAAATTTCTTTAAAAAATATTATAACGGTAATGATCATTGCGCCTAATAAATGCTAAAAAAGGTGACCTAATTATCTTCTTTGTAAAAGATAATGTACTAGATCATTTAAAATTTCCTCTTAAAAGATCATAACGGTAACAATCATTGGGCGTAATAAATGCTAAAAAATTTGACATAATTATCTTCTTTGTAAAAGATAATTTACTAGACAATTTAAAATTTCTTATTAAAAGATCATAATGCTAACGATTATTGGGCCTAATAAATGCTAAAAAAGTTGACATAATTATCTTCTTTGTAAAAAATAATTTAATAGATCATTTAAAATTTCTTTATAAAAGATCATGACGGTAACGATCATGGGGACTAATAAATGGTAAAAAAGTTGGCATAATTATCTTCTTTGTAAAAGATAATTTACTAAACAATTTAAAATTTTTTTCTTAAAAGATCATAACAGTAATGATCACTGGGCCTAATAAATGGTAAAAAAGTTGGCATAATTATCTTCTTTGTAAAAGATAATTTACTAAACAATTTAAAATTTCTTACTAAAGATGATAACGGTAACGATCACTGGGCCTAATACATGCTAAAAAAGTTAACATAATTATCTTCTTTGTAAAAGATAATTTAATACATCATTTAAGATTTATTTAAAAAAGATTATAACGGTAACGATCATTGGGCCTAATAAATTATAAAAAAGTTGACATAATAATCTTCTTTGTAAAAGATAATTTAGTAGACAATTTAAAATTTCTTACTAAAAGATCATAACGGTACCGATCAATGGGCCTAGTAAATGCTAAAAAACATTACATCATTATCTTCTTCGTAAAAGATAAATTAATAGATCATTTAAAATTTCTTTATTAAAGATCATAACGGTAACGATCATTGGGCCTATTAATGCTAAAAAAGTTGACATAATTAACTTCTTTGTAAAAGATAATTTACTAGAAATTTAAAATTTCTTATTAAAAGATGATAATGCTAACGATTAATGGGCCTAGTAAATGCTAAAAAAGTTAAAATAATTATCTTGTTTGTAAAAGATAATTTAATAGATCATTTAAAATTTCTTTAAAAAATATTATAACGGTAATGATCATTGCGCCTAATAAATGCTAAAAAAGGTGACATAATTATCTTCTTTGTAAAAGATAATGTACTAGATCATTTAAAATTTCCTCTTAAAAGATCATAACGGTAACAACCATTGGGCGTAATAAATGCTAAAAAATTTGACATAATTATCTTCTTTGTAAAAGATAATTTACTAGACAATTTAAAATTTCTTATTAAAAGATCATAATGCTAACGATTATTGGGCCTAATAAATGCTAAAAAAGTTGACATAATTATCTTCTTTGTAAAAAATAATTTAATAGATCATTTAAAATTTCTTTATAAAAGATCATAACGGTAACGATCATGGGGCCTAATAAATGGTAAAAAAGTTGGCATAATTATCTTCTTTGTAAAAGATAATTTACTAAACAATTTAAAATTTTTTTCTTAAAAGATCATAACAGTAATGATCACTGGGCCTAATAAATGGTAAAAAAGTTGGCATAATTATCTTCTTTGTAAAAGATAATTTACTAAACAATTTAAAATTTCTTACTAAAGATGATAACGGTAACGATCACTGGGCCTAATACATGCTAAAAAAGTTAACATAATTATCTTCTTTGTAAAAGATAATTTAATACATCATTTAAGATTTATTTAAAAAAGATTATAACGGTAACGATCATTGGGCCTAATAAATTATAAAAAAGTTGACATAATAATCTTCTTTGTAAAAGATAATTTACTAAACAATTTAAAATTTTTTTCTTAAAAGATCATAATAGTAATGATCACTGGGCCTAATAAATGGTAAAAAGGTTGGCATAATCATCTTCTTTGTAAAAGATAATTTACTAAATAATTTAAAATTTCTTATTAAAAGATGATAACGGTAACGATCACTGGGCCTAATACATGCTAAAAAAGTTAACATAATTATCTTCTTTGTAAAAGATAATTTAATACATCATTTAAGATTTATTTAAAAAAGATTATACCGGTAACGATCATTGGGCCTAATAAATTATAAAAAAGTTGACATAATAATCTTCTTTGTAAAAGATAATTTACTAGACAATTTAAAATTTCTTACTAAAAGATCATAACGGTACCGATCAATGGGCCTAGTAAATGCTAAAAAACATTACATCATTATCTTCTTTGTAAAAGATAAATTAATAGATCATTTAAAATTTCTTTATTAAAGATCATAACGGTAACGATCATTGGACCTATTAATGCTAAAAAAGTTGACATAATTAACTTCTTTGTAAAAGATAATTTACTAGAAATTTAAAATTTCTTTACAAAATATTATAACGGTAATGATCATTGCGCCTAATAAATGCTAAAAAAGGTGACATAATTATCTTCTTTGTAAAAGATAATGTACTAGATCATTTAAAATTTCCTCTTAAAAGATCATAACGGTAACAATCATTGGACGTAATAAATGCTAAAAAATTTGACATAATTATCTTCTTTGTAAAAGATAATTTACTAGACAATTTAAAATTTCTTATTAAAAGATCATAATGCTAACGATTATTGGGCCTAATAAATGCTAAAAAAGTTGACATAATTATCTTCTTTGTAAAAAATAATTTAATAGATCATTTAAAATTTCTTTATAAAAGATCATGACGGTAACGATCATGGGGACTAATAAATGGTAAAAAAGTTGGCATAATTATCTTCTTTGTAAAAGATAATTTACTAAACAATTTAAAATTTTTTTCTTAAAAGATCATAACAGTAATGATCACTGGGCCTAATAAATGGTAAAAAAGTTGGCATAATTATCTTCTTTGTAAAAGATAATTTACTAAACAATTTAAAATTTCTTATTAAAAGATCATAACGGTAACGATCACTGGGCCTAATACATGCTAAAAAAGTTAACATAATTATCTTCTTTGTAAAAGATAATTTAATACATCATTTAAGATTTATTTAAAAAAGATTATAACGGTAACGATCATTGGGTCTAATAAATTATAAAAAAGTTGACATAATAATCTTCTTTGTAAAAGATAATTTACTAGACAATTTAAAATTTCTTACTAAAAGATCATAACGGTACCGATCAATGGGCCTAGTAAATGCTAAAAAACATTACATCATTATCTTCTTTGTAAAAGATAAATTAATAGATCATTTAAATTTCTTTATTAAAGATCATAACGGTAACGATCATTGGGCCTATTAATGCTAAAAAAGTTGACATAATTAACTTCTTTGTAAAAGATAATTTACTAGACAATTTAAAATTTCTTATTAAAAGATGATAATGCTAACGATTAATGGGCCTAGTAAATGCTAAAAAAGTTAAAATAATTATCTTGTTTGTAAAAGATAATTTAATAGATCATTTAAAATTTCTTTAAAAAATATTATAACGGTAATGATCATTGCGCCTAATAAATGCTAAAAAAGGTGACATAATTATCTTCTTTGTAAAAGATAATGTACTAGATCATTTAAAATTTCCTCTTAAAAGATCATAACGGTAACAATCATTGGGCGTAATAAATGCTAAAAAATTTGACATAATTATCTTCTTTGTAAAACATAATTTACTAGACAATTTAAAATTTCTTATTAAAAGATCATAATGCTAACGATTATTGGGCCTAATAAATGCTAAAAAAGTTGACATAATTATCTTCTTTGTAAAAAATAATTTAATAGATCATTTAAAATTTCTTTATAAAAGATCATGACGGTAACGATCATGGGGACTAATAAATGGTAAAAAAGTTGGCATAATTATCTTCTTTGTAAAAGATAATTTACTAAACAATTTAAAATTTTTTTCTTAAAAGATCATAACAGTAATGATCACTGGGCCTAATAAATGGTAAAAAAGTTGGCATAATTATCTTCTTTGTAAAAGATAATTTACTAAACAATTTAAAATTTCTTATTAAAAGATCATAACGGTAACGATCACTGGGCCTAATACATGCTAAAAAAGTTAACATAATTATCTTCTTTGTAAAAGATAATTTAATACATCATTTAAGATTTATTTAAAAAAGATTATAACGGTAACGATCATTGGGTCTAATAAATTATAAAAAAGTTGACATAATAATCTTCTTTGTAAAAGATAATTTACTAGACAATTTAAAATTTCTTACTAAAAGATCATAACGGTACCGATCAATGGGCCTAGTAAATGCTAAAAAACATTACATCATTATCTTCTTTGTAAAAGATAAATTAATAGATCATTTAAATTTCTTTATTAAAGATCATAACGGTAACGATCATTGGGCCTATTAATGCTAAAAAAGTTGACATAATTAACTTCTTTGTAAAAGATAATTTACTAGACAATTTAAAATTTCTTATTAAAAGATGATAATGCTAACGATTAATGGGCCTAGTAAATGCTAAAAAAGTTAAAATAATTATCTTGTTTGTAAAAGATAATTTAATAGATCATTTAAAATTTCTTTAAAAAATATTATAACGGTAATGATCATTGCGCCTAATAAATGCTAAAAAAGGTGACCTAATTATCTTCTTTGTAAAAGATAATGTACTAGATCATTTAAAATTTCCTCTTAAAAGATCATAACGGTAACAATCATTGGGCGTAATAAATGCTAAAAAATTTGACATAATTATCTTCTTTGTAAAAGATAATTTACTAGACAATTTAAAATTTCTTATTAAAAGATCATAATGCTAACGATTATTGGGCCTAATAAATGCTAAAAAAGTTGACATAATTATCTTCTTTGTAAAAAATAATTTAATAGATCATTTAAAATTTCTTTATAAAAGATCATGACGGTAACGATCATGGGGACTAATAAATGGTAAAAAAGTTGGCATAATTATCTTCTTTGTAAAAGATAATTTACTAAACAATTTAAAATTTTTTTCTTAAAAGATCATAACAGTAATGATCACTGGGCCTAATAAATGGTAAAAAAGTTGGCATAATTATCTTCTTTGTAAAAGATAATTTACTAAACAATTTAAAATTTCTTACTAAAGATGATAACGGTAACGATCACTGGGCCTAATACATGCTAAAAAAGTTAACATAATTATCTTCTTTGTAAAAGATAATTTAATACATCATTTAAGATTTATTTAAAAAAGATTATAACGGTAACGATCATTGGGCCTAATAAATTATAAAAAAGTTGACATAATAATCTTCTTTGTAAAAGATAATTTAGTAGACAATTTAAAATTTCTTACTAAAAGATCATAACGGTACCGATCAATGGGCCTAGTAAATGCTAAAAAACATTACATCATTATCTTCTTCGTAAAAGATAAATTAATAGATCATTTAAAATTTCTTTATTAAAGATCATAACGGTAACGATCATTGGGCCTATTAATGCTAAAAAAGTTGACATAATTAACTTCTTTGTAAAAGATAATTTACTAGAAATTTAAAATTTCTTATTAAAAGATGATAATGCTAACGATTAATGGGCCTAGTAAATGCTAAAAAAGTTAAAATAATTATCTTGTTTGTAAAAGATAATTTAATAGATCATTTAAAATTTCTTTAAAAAATATTATAACGGTAATGATCATTGCGCCTAATAAATGCTAAAAAAGGTGACATAATTATCTTCTTTGTAAAAGATAATGTACTAGATCATTTAAAATTTCCTCTTAAAAGATCATAACGGTAACAACCATTGGGCGTAATAAATGCTAAAAAATTTGACATAATTATCTTCTTTGTAAAAGATAATTTACTAGACAATTTAAAATTTCTTATTAAAAGATCATAATGCTAACGATTATTGGGCCTAATAAATGCTAAAAAAGTTGACATAATTATCTTCTTTGTAAAAAATAATTTAATAGATCATTTAAAATTTCTTTATAAAAGATCATAACGGTAACGATCATGGGGCCTAATAAATGGTAAAAAAGTTGGCATAATTATCTTCTTTGTAAAAGATAATTTACTAAACAATTTAAAATTTTTTTCTTAAAAGATCATAACAGTAATGATCACTGGGCCTAATAAATGGTAAAAAAGTTGGCATAATTATCTTCTTTGTAAAAGATAATTTACTAAACAATTTAAAATTTCTTACTAAAGATGATAACGGTAACGATCACTGGGCCTAATACATGCTAAAAAAGTTAACATAATTATCTTCTTTGTAAAAGATAATTTAATACATCATTTAAGATTTATTTAAAAAAGATTATAACGGTAACGATCATTGGGCCTAATAAATTATAAAAAAGTTGACATAATAATCTTCTTTGTAAAAGATAATTTACTAAACAATTTAAAATTTTTTTCTTAAAAGATCATAATAGTAATGATCACTGGGCCTAATAAATGGTAAAAAGGTTGGCATAATCATCTTCTTTGTAAAAGATAATTTACTAAATAATTTAAAATTTCTTATTAAAAGATGATAACGGTAACGATCACTGGGCCTAATACATGCTAAAAAAGTTAACATAATTATCTTCTTTGTAAAAGATAATTTAATACATCATTTAAGATTTATTTAAAAAAGATTATACCGGTAACGATCATTGGGCCTAATAAATTATAAAAAAGTTGACATAATAATCTTCTTTGTAAAAGATAATTTACTAGACAATTTAAAATTTCTTACTAAAAGATCATAACGGTACCGATCAATGGGCCTAGTAAATGCTAAAAAACATTACATCATTATCTTCTTTGTAAAAGATAAATTAATAGATCATTTAAAATTTCTTTATTAAAGATCATAACGGTAACGATCATTGGACCTATTAATGCTAAAAAAGTTGACATAATTAACTTCTTTGTAAAAGATAATTTACTAGAAATTTAAAATTTCTTTACAAAATATTATAACGGTAATGATCATTGCGCCTAATAAATGCTAAAAAAGGTGACATAATTATCTTCTTTGTAAAAGATAATGTACTAGATCATTTAAAATTTCCTCTTAAAAGATCATAACGGTAACAATCATTGGACGTAATAAATGCTAAAAAATTTGACATAATTATCTTCTTTGTAAAAGATAATTTACTAGACAATTTAAAATTTCTTATTAAAAGATCATAATGCTAACGATTATTGGGCCTAATAAATGCTAAAAAAGTTGACATAATTATCTTCTTTGTAAAAAATAATTTAATAGATCATTTAAAATTTCTTTATAAAAGATCATGACGGTAACGATCATGGGGACTAATAAATGGTAAAAAAGTTGGCATAATTATCTTCTTTGTAAAAGATAATTTACTAAACAATTTAAAATTTTTTTCTTAAAAGATCATAACAGTAATGATCACTGGGCCTAATAAATGGTAAAAAAGTTGGCATAATTATCTTCTTTGTAAAAGATAATTTACTAAACAATTTAAAATTTCTTATTAAAAGATCATAACGGTAACGATCACTGGGCCTAATACATGCTAAAAAAGTTAACATAATTATCTTCTTTGTAAAAGATAATTTAATACATCATTTAAGATTTATTTAAAAAAGATTATAACGGTAACGATCATTGGGTCTAATAAATTATAAAAAAGTTGACATAATAATCTTCTTTGTAAAAGATAATTTACTAGACAATTTAAAATTTCTTACTAAAAGATCATAACGGTACCGATCAATGGGCCTAGTAAATGCTAAAAAACATTACATCATTATCTTCTTTGTAAAAGATAAATTAATAGATCATTTAAATTTCTTTATTAAAGATCATAACGGTAACGATCATTGGGCCTATTAATGCTAAAAAAGTTGACATAATTAACTTCTTTGTAAAAGATAATTTACTAGACAATTTAAAATTTCTTATTAAAAGATGATAATGCTAACGATTAATGGGCCTAGTAAATGCTAAAAAAGTTAAAATAATTATCTTGTTTGTAAAAGATAATTTAATAGATCATTTAAAATTTCTTTAAAAAATATTATAACGGTAATGATCATTGCGCCTAATAAATGCTAAAAAAGGTGACATAATTATCTTCTTTGTAAAAGATAATGTACTAGATCATTTAAAATTTCCTCTTAAAAGATCATAACGGTAACAATCATTGGGCGTAATAAATGCTAAAAAATTTGACATAATTATCTTCTTTGTAAAACATAATTTACTAGACAATTTAAAATTTCTTATTAAAAGATCATAATGCTAACGATTATTGGGCCTAATAAATGCTAAAAAAGTTGACATAATTATCTTCTTTGTAAAAAATAATTTAATAGATCATTTAAAATTTCTTTATAAAAGATCATGACGGTAACGATCATGGGGACTAATAAATGGTAAAAAAGTTGGCATAATTATCTTCTTTGTAAAAGATAATTTACTAAACAATTTAAAATTTTTTTCTTAAAAGATCATAACAGTAATGATCACTGGGCCTAATAAATGGTAAAAAAGTTGGCATAATTATCTTCTTTGTAAAAGATAATTTACTAAACAATTTAAAATTTCTTATTAAAAGATCATAACGGTAACGATCACTGGGCCTAATACATGCTAAAAAAGTTAACATAATTATCTTCTTTGTAAAAGATAATTTAATACATCATTTAAGATTTATTTAAAAAAGATTATAACGGTAACGATCATTGGGTCTAATAAATTATAAAAAAGTTGACATAATAATCTTCTTTGTAAAAGATAATTTACTAGACAATTTAAAATTTCTTACTAAAAGATCATAACGGTACCGATCAATGGGCCTAGTAAATGCTAAAAAACATTACATCATTATCTTCTTTGTAAAAGATAAATTAATAGATCATTTAAATTTCTTTATTAAAGATCATAACGGTAACGATCATTGGGCCTATTAATGCTAAAAAAGTTGACATAATTAACTTCTTTGTAAAAGATAATTTACTAGACAATTTAAAATTTCTTATTAAAAGATGATAATGCTAACGATTAATGGGCCTAGTAAATGCTAAAAAAGTTAAAATAATTATCTTGTTTGTAAAAGATAATTTAATAGATCATTTAAAATTTCTTTAAAAAATATTATAACGGTAATGATCATTGCGCCTAATAAATGCTAAAAAAGGTGACATAATTATCTTCTTTGTCAAAGATAATGTACTAGATCATTTAAAATTTCCTCTTAAAAGATCATAACGGTAACAATCATTGGGCGTAATAAATGCTAAAAAATTTGACATAATTATCTTCTTTGTAAAAGATAATTTACTAGACAATTTAAAATTTCTTATTAAAAGATCATAATGCTAACGATTATTGGGCCTAATAAATGCTAAAAAAGTTGACATAATTATCTTCTTTGTAAAAAATAATTTAATAGATCATTTAAAATTTCTTTATAAAAGATCATGACGGTAACGATCATGGGGACTAATAAATGGTAAAAAAGTTGGCATAATTATCTTCTTTGTAAAAGATAATTTACTAAACAATTTAAAATTTTTTTCTTAAAAGATCATAACAGTAATGATCACTGGGCCTAATAAATGGTAAAAAAGTTGGCATAATTATCTTCTTTGTAAAAGATAATTTACTAAACAATTTAAAATTTCTTATTAAAAGATCATAACGGTAACGATCACTGGGCCTAATACATGCTAAAAAAGTTAACATAATTATCTTCTTTGTAAAAGATAATTTAATACATCATTTAAGATTTATTTAAAAAAGATTATAACGGTAACGATCATTGGGTCTAATAAATTATAAAAAAGTTGACATAATAATCTTCTTTGTAAAAGATAATTTACTAGACAATTTAAAATTTCTTACTAAAAGATCATAACGGTACCGATCAATGGGCCTAGTAAATGCTAAAAAACATTACATCATTATCTTCTTTGTAAAAGATAAATTAATAGATCATTTAAAATTTCTTTATTAAAGATCATAACGGTAACGATCATTGGGCCTATTAATGCTAAAAAAGTTGACATAATTAACTTCTTTGTAAAAGATAATTTACTAGAAATTTAAAATTTCTTTACAAAATATTATAACGGTAATGATCATTGCGCCTAATAAATGCTAAAAAAGGTGACATAATTATCTTCTTTGTAAAAGATAATGTACTAGATCATTTAAAATTTCCTCTTAAAAGATCATAACGGTAACGATCATTGGGCCTAATAAATGCTAAAAAATTTAACATAATTAACTTCTTTGTAAAAGATAACTTACAAGACAATTTAAAATTTCTTATTAAAAGATCATAACGCTAACGATTATTGGGCCTAACAAATGCTAAAAAAGTTGACATAATTATCTTCTTTGTGAAAGATAATTTAATAGATCATTTAAAATTTTTTTATAAAAGATCATAACGGTAACAATCGTTGGGCCTAATAAATGCTAAAAAAGTTGGCATAATTATCTTCATTGTGAAAGATAATTTACTAAACAATTTAAAATTTCTTATTAAAAGATCATAACGGTAACGATCACTGGGCCTAATAAATGGTAAAAAAGTTCGCATAACTATCTTTTTTGTAAAAGAGAATTTACTAAACAATTTAAGATTTCTTATTAAAAGATCATAACGGCAACGATCACTGGGCCTAATAAATGCTAAAAAAGTTAACATAATTATCTTCTTTCTAAAAGACAATTTAATACATCATTTAAAATTTCTTTAAAAAAGATCATAACGCTAACGATTATTGGGCCTAATAAATGATAAAAAACTTGACATAATAATCTTCTTTGTAAAAGATAATTTACTAGACAATTTGAAATTTCTTACTAAAAGATCATAACGGTACCGATCAATGGGCCTATTAAATGCTAAAAAACTTTACATAATTATCTTCTTTGTAAAAGATAAATTAATAGATCATTTAAAATTTCTTTATAAAAGATCATAACGGTAACGATCATTGGGCCTAGTAGATGATAAAAAAGTCGACATAATAATCTTCTTTGTAAAAGATAATTTACTAGAGAATTTAAAATTTCTTACTAAAAGATCATAACGGTACCGATCAATGGGCCTAGTAAATGCTAAAAAACTTTACATAATTATCTTCTTTGTAAAAGATAAATTAATAGATCATTTAAAATTTCTTTATCAAAGATCATAACGGTAACAATCGTTGGGCCTATTAATGCTAAAAAAGTTGACATAATTAACTTCTTTGTAAAAGATAATTTACTAGAAAATTTAAAATTTCTTATTAAAAGATGATAATGCTAACGATTAATGGGCCTAGTAAATGCTAAAAAAGTTAAAATAATTATCTTCTTTGTAAAAGATAATTTAATAGATCAGTTAAAATTTCTTTAAAAAAGATTATAACGGTAACAATCATTGGGCCCAATAAATGATAAAAAAGTTGACATAATAATTTTCTTTGTAAAAGATAAATTAATAGATCATTTAAAATTTCTTTATAAAATATCATAACGGTAACGATCATTGGGCCTAATAAATGCTAAAAAATTTAACATAATTAACTTCTTTGTAAAAGATAACTTACAAGACAATTTAAAATTTCTTATTAAAAGATCATAACGCTAACGATTATTGGGCCTAACAAATGCTAAAAAAGTTGACATAATTATCTTCTTTGTGAAAGATAATTTAATAGATCATTTAAAATTTTTTTATAAAAGATCATAACGGTAACAATCATTGGGCCTAATAAATGCTAAAAAAGTTGGCATAATTATCTTCATTGTGAAAGATAATTTACTAAACAATTTAAAATTTCTTATTAAAAGATCATAACGGTAACGATCACTGGGCCTAATAAATGGTAAAAAAGTTCGCATAACTATCTTTTTTGTAAAAGAGAATTTACTAAACAATTTAAGATTTCTTATTAAAAGATCATAACGGCAACGATCACTGGGCCTAATAAATGCTAAAAAAGTTAACATAATTATCTTCTTTCTAAAAGACAATTTAATACATCATTTAAAATTTCTTTAAAAAAGATCATAACGCTAACGATTATTGGGCCTAATAAATGATAAAAAACTTGACATAATAATCTTCTTTGTAAAAGATAATTTACTAGACAATTTGAAATTTCTTACTAAAAGATCATAACGGTACCGATCAATGGGCCTATTAAATGCTAAAAAACTTTACATAATTATCTTCTTTGTAAAAGATAAATTAATAGATCATTTAAAATTTCTTTATAAAAGATCATAACGGTAACGATCATTGGGCCTAATAGATGATAAAAAAGTCGACATAATAATCTTCTTTGTAAAAGATAATTTACTAGAGAATTTAAAATTTCTTACTAAAAGATCATAACGGTACCGATCAATGGGCCTAGTAAATGCTAAAAAACTTTACATAATTATCTTCTTTGTAAAAGATAAATTAATAGATCATTTAAAATTTCTTTATCAAAGATCATAACGGTAACAATCGTTGGGCCTATTAATGCTAAAAAAGTTGACATAATTAACTTCTTTGTAAAAGATAATTTACTAGAAAATTTAAAATTTCTTATTAAAAGATGATAATGCTAACGATTAATGGGCCTAGTAAATGCTAAAAAAGTTAAAATAATTATCTTCTTTGTAAAAGATAATTTAATAGATCATTTAAAATTTCTTTAAAAAAGATTATAACGATAACAATCATTGGGCCCAATAAATGATAAAAAAGTTGACATAATAATTTTCTTTGTAAAAGATAAATTAATAGATCATTTAAAATTTCTTTATAAAATATCATAACGGTAACGATCATTGGGCCTAATAAATGCTAAAAAATTTAACATAATTAACTTCTTTGTAAAAGATAATTTACAAGACAATTTAAAATTTCTTATTAAAAGATCATAACGCGAACGATTATTGGGCCTAACAAATGCTAAAAAAGTTGACATAATTATCTTCTTTGTGAAAGATAATTTAATAGATCATTTAAAATTTTTTTATAAAAGATCATAACGGTAACAATCATTGGGCCTAATAAATGCTAAAAAAGTTGGCATAATTATCTTCATTGTGAAAGATAATTTACTAAACAATTTAAAATTTCTTATTAAAAGATCATAACGGTAACGATCACTGGGCCTAATAAATGGTAAAAAAGTTCGCATAACTATCTTTTTTGTAAAAGAGAATTTACTAAACAATTTAAGATTTCTTATTAAAAGATCATAACGGCAACGATCACTGGGCCTAATAAATGCTAAAAAAGTTAACATAATTATCTTCTTTCTAAAAGACAATTTAATACATCATTTAAAATTTCTTTAAAAAAGATCATAACGCTAACGATTATTGGGCCTAATAAATGATAAAAAACTTGACATAATAATCTTCTTTGTAAAAGATAATTTACTAGACAATTTGAAATTTCTTACTAAAAGATCATAACGGTACCGATCAATGGGCCTATTAAATGCTAAAAAACTTTACATAATTATCTTCTTTGTAAAAGATAAATTAATAGATCATTTAAAATTTCTTTATAAAAGATCATAACGGTAACGATCATTGGGCCTAATAGATGATAAAAAAGTCGACATAATAATATTCTTTGTAAAAGATAATTTACTAGAGAATTTAAAATTTCTTACTAAAAGATCATAACGGTACCGATCAATGGGCCTAGTAAATGCTAAAAAACTTTACATAATTATCTTCTTTGTAAAAGATAAATTAATAGATCATTTAAAATTTCTTTATCAAAGATCATAACGGTAACAATCGTTGGGCCTATTAATGCTAAAAAAGTTGACATAATTAACTTCTTTGTAAAAGATAATTTACTAGAAAATTTAAAATTTCTTATTAAAAGATGATAATGCTAACGATTAATGGGCCTAGTAAATGCTAAAAAAGTTAAAATAATTATCTTCTTTGTAAAAGATAATTTAATAGATCATTTAAAATTTCTTTAAAAAAGATTATAACGGTAACAATCATTGGGCCCAATAAATGATAAAAAAGTTGACATAATAATTTTCTTTGTAAAAGATAAATTAATAGATCATTTAAAATTTCTTTATAAAATATCATAACGGTAACGATCATTGGGCCTAATAAATGCTAAAAAATTTAACATAATTAACTTCTTTGTAAAAGATAATTTACAAGACAATTTAAAATTTCTTATTAAAAGATCATAACGCGAACGATTATTGGGCCTAACAAATGCTAAAAAAGTTGACATAATTATCTTCTTTGTGAAAGATAATTTAATAGATCATTTAAAATTTCTTTATAAAATGTCATAACGGTAACGATCATTGGGCCTATTAATGCTAAAAAAGTTGATATAATTAACTTCTTTGTAAAAGATAATTTACTAGACAATTTAAAATTTCTTATTAAAAGATGATAACGCTAACGATTAATGGGCCTAGTAAATGCTAAAAAAGTTAAAATAATTATCTTCTTTGTAAAAGACAATTTAATGGATCATTTAAGATTTCTTTAAAAAATATTATAACGGTAACGATCATTGGGCCTAATAAATGATAAAAAAGTCGACATAATAATCTTCTTTATAAAAGATAATTTACTAAAGAATTTAAAATTTCTTAATAAAAGATCATAACGGTACCGATCAATGGGCCTAGTAAATGCTAAAAAACTTTACATAATTACCTTCTTTATAAAAGATAAATTAATAGATCATTTAAAATTTCTTTATCAAAGATCATAACGGTAACAATCATTGGGCCTATTAATGCTAAAAAAGTTGACATAATTAACTTCTTTGTAAAAGATAATTTACTAGAAAATTTAAAATTTCTTATTAAAAGATGATAATGCTAACGATTAATGGGCCTAGTAAATGCTAAAAAAGTTAAAATAATTATCTTCTTTGTAAAAGATAATTTAATAGATCATTTAAAATTTCTTTAAAAAAGATTATAACGGTAATCATCATTGCGCTTAATAAATGCTAAAAAAGTTGACATAATTATCTTCTTTGAAAAAGATAACTTACTAGATCATTTAAAATTTCATCTTAAAAGATCATAACGGTAACGATCATTGGGCGTAATAAACGCTAAAAAATTTGACATAATTATCTTCTTTGTAAAAGATAATTTACTAGACAATTTAAAATTTCTTATTAAAAGATCATAACGCTAACGATTATTGGGCCTAATAAATGCTAAAAAAGTTGACATAATTATCTTCTTTGTAAAAGATAATTTAATAGGTCATTTAAATTTTTTTTATAAAAGATCATAACGGTAACAATCACTGGGACTAATAAATGCTAAAAAAGTTGGCATAATTATCTTCTTTGTAAAAGATAATTTACTAAACAATTTAAAATTTCTTATTAAAAGATCATAACGGTAACGATCACTGGCCTAATAAACGGTAAAAAAGTTGACATAATTATCTTCTTTGTAAAAGATAGTTTACTAAACAATTTAAAATTTCTTATTCAAAAGATCATAACGGCAACGATCACTGGGCCTACTAAATGCTAAAAAAGTTAAAATAATTATCTTCTTTGTAAAAGACAATTTAATACATCATTTCAAATTTCTTTAAAAAAGATCATAACGCTAACGATTATTGGGCCTAATAAATGATAAAAAAGTTGACATAATAATCTTCTTTGTAAAAGATAATTTACTAGACAATTTGAAATTTCTTACTAAAAGATCATAACGGTACCGATCAATGGGCCTAGTAAATGCTAAAAAACTTTACATAATTATCTTCTTTGTAAAAGATAAATTAATAGATCATTTAAAATTTCTTTATCAAAGATCATAACGGTAACAATCGTTGGGCCTATTAATGCTAAAAAAGTTGACATAATTAACTTCTTTGTAAAAGATAATTTACTAGAAAATTTAAAATTTCTTATTAAAAGATGATAATGCTAACGATTAATGGGCCTAGTAAATGCTAAAAAAGTTAAAATAATTATCTTCTTTGTAAAAGATAATTTAATAGATCATTTAAAATTTCTTTAAAAAAGATTATAACGGTAACAATCATTGGGCCCAATAAATGATAAAAAAGTTGACATAATAATTTTCTTTGTAAAAGATAAATTAATAGATCATTTAAAATTTCTTTATAAAATATCATAACGGTAACGATCATTGGGCCTAATAAATGCTAAAAAATTTAACATAATTAACTTCTTTGTAAAAGATAATTTACAAGACAATTTAAAATTTCTTATTAAAAGATCATAACGCGAACGATTATTGGGCCTAATAAATGCTAAAAAAGTTGACATAATTATCTTCTTTGTAAAAGATAATTTAATAGGTCATTTAAAATTTTTTTATAAAAGATCATAACGGTAACAATCACTGGGACTAATAAATGCTAAAAAAGTTGGCATAATTATCTTCTTTGTAAAAGATAATTTACTAAACAATTTAAAATTTCTTATTAAAAGATCATAACGGTAACGATCACTGGCCTAATAAACGGTAAAAAAGTTGACATAATTATCTTCTTTGTAAAAGATAGTTTACTAAACAATTTAAAATTTCTTATTCAAAAGATCATAACGGCAACGATCACTGGGCCTACTAAATGCTAAAAAAGTTAAAATAATTATCTTCTTTGTAAAAGACAATTTAATACATCATTTCAAATTTCTTTAAAAAAGATCATAACGCTAACGATTATTGGGCCTAATAAATGATAAAAAAGTTGACATAATAATCTTCTTTGTAAAAGATAATTTACTAGACAATTTGAAATTTCTTACTAAAAGATCATAACGGTACCGATCAATGGGCCTAGCAAATGCTAAAAAACTTTACATAATTATCTTCTTTGTAAAAGATAAATTAATAGATCATTTAAAATTTCTTTAAAAAAGATCATAACGGTAACGATCATTGGGCCTAATAAATGCTAAAAAAGTTGACATAATTAACTTCTTTCTAAAAGATAATTTACTAGACAACTTAAAATTTCGTATTAAAAGATCATAACGCTAACGATTAATGGGCCTAGTAAATCCTAAAAAAGTTGACATAATTATCTTCTTTGTAAAAGATAATTTAATAGATCATTTAAAATTTTTTTAAAAACGATCATAACGGTAACGATCATTGCGCGTAATAAATGCTAAAAAAGTTGACATAATTATCTTCTTTTTAAAAGATAATTTACTAGATTATTTAAAATTTCCTCTTAAAAGATCATAACGGTAACGATCATTGGGCGTAATAAAGGCTAAAAAATTTGACATAATTATCTTCTTTGTAAAAGATAATTTACTAGACAATTTAAAATTTCTTATTAAAAGATCATAACGCTAACGATTATTGGGCCTAATAAATGCTAAAAAAGTTGACATAATTATCTTCTTTGTAAAAGATAATTTAATAGGTCATTTAAAATTTTTTTATAAAAGATCATAACGGTAACAATCATTGGGCCTAATAAATGCTAAAAAAGTTGGCATAATTATCTTCTTTGTAAAAGATAATTTACTAAACAATTTAAAATTTCTTATTAAAAGATCATAACGGTAACGATTATTGGGCCTAATAAATGCTAAAAAAGTTGACATAATTATCTTCTTTGTAAAAGATAATTTAATAGGTCATTTAAAATTTTTTTATAAAAGATCATAACGGTAACAATCATTGGGCCTAATAAATGCTAAAAAAGTTGACATAATTATCTTCTTTGTAAAAGATAAATTAATAGATCATTTAAAATTTCTTTATCAAAGATCATAACGGTAACAATCATTGGGCCTATTAATGCTAAAAAAGTTGACATAATTAACTTCTTTGTAAAAGATAATTTACTAGACAATTTAAAATTTCTTATTAAAAGATGATAACGCTAACGATTAATGGGCCTAGTAAATGCTAAAAAAGTTAAAATAATTATCTTCTTTGTAAAAGACAATTTAATAGATCATTTACGATTTCTTTAAAAAAGATTATAACGGTAACGATCAGTGGGCCTAATAAATGATAAAAAAGTCGACATAATAATCTTCTTTGTAAAAGATAATTTACTATAGAATTTAAAATTTCTTACTAAAAGATCATAACGGTACCGATCAATGGGCCTAGTAAATGCTAAAAAACTTTACATAATTATCTTCTTTGTAAAAGATAAATTAATAGATCATTTAAAATTTCTTTATCAAAGATCATAACGGTAACAATCATTGGCCTATTAATGCTAAAAAAGTTGACATAATTAACTTCTTTGTAAAAGATAATTTACTAGACAATTTAAAATTTCTTATTAAAAGATGATAACGCTAACGATTAATGGGCCTAGTAAATGCTAAAAAAGTTAAAATAATTATCTTCTTTGTAAAAGACAATTTAATAGATCATTTAAGATTTCTTTAAAAAAGATTATAACGGTAATGATCATTGGGCCTAATAAATGATAAAAAAGTCGACATAATAATCTTCTTTGTAAAAGATAATTTACTATAGAATTTAAAATTTCTTACTAAAAGATCATAACGGTACCGATCAATGGGCCTAGTAAATGCTAAAAAACTTTACATAATTATCTTCTTTGTAAAAGATAAATTAATAGATCATTTAAAATTTCTTTATCAAAGATCATAACGGTAACAATCATTGGCCTATTAATGCTAAAAAAGTTGACATAATTAACTTCTTTGTAAAAGATAATTTACTAGACAATTTAAAATTTCTTATTAAAAGATGATAACGCTAACGATTAATGGGCCTAGTAAATGCTAAAAAAGTTAAAATAATTATCTTCTTTGTAAAAGACAATTTAATAGATCATTTAAGATTTCTTTAAAAAAGATTATAACGGTAATGATCATTGGCCTAATAAATGATAAAAAAGTCGATATAATAATCTTCTTTGTAAAAGATAATTTACTATAGAATTTAAAATTTCTTACTAAAAGATCATAACGGTACCGATCAATGGGCCTAGTAAATGCTAAAAAACTTTACATAATTATCTTCTTTGTAAAAGATAAATTAATAGATCATTTAAAATTTCTTTATAAAAGATCATAACGGTAACAATCATTGGGCCTATTAATGCTAAAAAAGTTGACATAATTAACTTCTTTGTAAAAGATAATTTGCTAGACAATTTAAAATTTCTTATTAAAAGATCATAACGGTAACGATCACTGGGCCTAATAAATCGTAAAAAAGTTGGCATAATTATCTTCTTTGTAAGAGATAATTTACTAAACAATTTAAAATTTCTTATTAAAAGATCATAACGGCAACGATCACTGGGCCTAATAAATGTTAAAAAAGTTAACATAATTATCTTCTTTGTAAAAGATAATTTAATAGATCATTTAAAATTTCTTTAAAAAAGATTATAACGGTAATGATCATTGCGCCTAATAAATGCTAAAAAAGTTGACATAATTATCTTCTTTGTAAAAGATAATTTAATAGATCATTTACGATTTCTTTAAAAAAGATTATAACGGTAACGATCAGTGGGCCTAATAAATGATAAAAAAGTCGACATAATAATCTTCTTTGTAAAAGATAATTCACTATAGAATTTAAAATTTCTTACTAAAAGATCATAACGGTACCGATCAATGGGCCTAGTAAATGCTAAAAAACTTTACATAATTATCTTCTTTGTAAAAGATAAATTAATAGATCATTTAAAATTTCTTTATCAAAGATCATAACGGTAACAATCGTTGGGCCTATTAATGCTAAAAAAGTTGACATAATTAACTTCTTTGTAAAAGATAATTTACTAGAAAATTTAAAATTTCTTATTAAAAGATGATAATGCTAACGATTAATGGGCCTAGTAAATGCTAAAAAAGTTAAAATAATTATCTTCTTTGTAAAAGATAATTTAATAGATCATTTAAAATTTCTTTAAAAAAGATTATAACGGTAACAATCATTGGGCCCAATAAATGATAAAAAAGTTGACATAATAATTTTCTTTGTAAAAGATAAATTAATAGATCATTTAAAATTTCTTTATAAAATATCATAACGGTAACGATCATTGGGCCTAATAAATGCTAAAAAATTTAACATAATTAACTTCTTTGTAAAAGATAATTTACAAGACAATTTAAAATTTCTTATTAAAAGATCATAACGCGAACGATTATTGGGCCTAACAAATGCTAAAAAAGTTGACATAATTATCTTCTTTGTGAAAGATAATTTAATAGATCATTTAAAATTTCTTTATAAAATGTCATAACGGTAACGATCATTGGGCCTATTAATGCTAAAAAAGTTGATATAATTAACTTCTTTGTAAAAGATAATTTACTAGACAATTTAAAATTTCTTATTAAAAGATGATAACGCTAACGATTAATGGGCCTAGTAAATGCTAAAAAAGTTAAAATAATTATCTTCTTTGTAAAAGACAATTTAATGGATCATTTAAGATTTCTTTAAAAAATATTATAACGGTAACGATCATTGGGCCTAATAAATGATAAAAAAGTCGACATAATAATCTTCTTTATAAAAGATAATTTACTAAAGAATTTAAAATTTCTTAATAAAAGATCATAACGGTACCGATCAATGGGCCTAGTAAATGCTAAAAAACTTTACATAATTACCTTCTTTATAAAAGATAAATTAATAGATCATTTAAAATTTCTTTATCAAAGATCATAACGGTAACAATCATTGGGCCTATTAATGCTAAAAAAGTTGACATAATTAACTTCTTTGTAAAAGATAATTTACTAGAAAATTTAAAATTTCTTATTAAAAGATGATAATGCTAACGATTAATGGGCCTAGTAAATGCTAAAAAAGTTAAAATAATTATCTTCTTTGTAAAAGATAATTTAATAGATCATTTAAAATTTCTTTAAAAAAGATTATAACGGTAATCATCATTGCGCTTAATAAAGGCTAAAAAATTTGACATAATTATCTTCTTTGTAAAAGATAATTTACTAGTCAATTTAAATTTCTTATTAAAAGATCATAACGCTAACGATTATTGGGCCTAATAAATGCTAAAAAAGTTGACATAATTATCTTCTTTGTAAAAGATAATTTAATAGGTCATTTAAAATTTTTTTATAAAAGATCATAACGGTAACAATCATTGGGACTAATAAATGCTAAAAAAGTTGGCATAATTATCTTCTTTGTAAAAGATAATTTACTAAACAATTTAAAATTTCTTATTAAAAGATCATAACGGTAACGATCACTGGCCTAATAAACGGTAAAAAAGTTGACATAATTATCTTCTTTGTAAAAGATAGTTTACTAAACAATTTAAAATTTCTTATTCAAAAGATCATAACGGCAACGATCACTGGGCCTACTAAATGCTAAAAAAGTTAAAATAATTATCTTCTTTGTAAAAGACAATTTAATACATCATTTCAAATTTCTTTAAAAAAGATCATAACGCTAACGATTATTGGGCCTAATAAATGATAAAAATGTTGACATAATAATCTTCTTTGTAAAAGATAATTTACTAGACAATTTGAAATTTCTTACTAAAAGATCATAACGGTACCGATCAATGGGCCTAGCAAATGCTAAAAAACTTTACATAATTATCTTCTTTGTAAAAGATAAATTAATAGATCATTTAAAATTTCTTTAAAAAAGATCATAACGGTAACGATCATTGGGCCTAATAAATGCTAAAAAAGTTGACATAATTAACTTCTTTCTAAAAGATAATTTACTAGACAACTTAAAATTTCGTATTAAAAGATCATAACGCTAACGATTAATGGGCCTAGTAAATCCTAAAAAAGTTGACATAATTATCTTCTTTGTAAAAGATAATTTAATAGATCATTTAAAATTTTTTTAAAAACGATCATAACGGTAACGATCATTGCGCGTAATAAATTCTAAAAAAGTTGACATAATTATCTTCTTTTTAAAAGATAATTTACTAGATTATTTAAAATTTCCTCTTAAAAGATCATAACGGTAACGATCATTGGGCGTAATAAAGGCTAAAAAATTTGACATAATTATCTTCTTTGTAAAAGATAATTTACTAGACAATTTAAAATTTCTTATTAAAAGATCATAACGCTAACGATTATTGGGCCTAATAAATGCTAAAAAAGTTGACATAATTATCTTCTTTGTAAAAGATAATTTAATAGGTCATTTAAAATTTTTTTATAAAAGATCATAACGGTAACAATCATTGGGCCTAATAAATGCTAAAAAAGTTGACATAATTATCTTCTTTGTAAAAGATAAATTAATAGATCATTTAAAATTTCTTTATCAAAGATCATAACGGTAACAATCATTGGGCCTATTAATGCTAAAAAAGTTGACATAATTAACTTCTTTGTAAAAGATAATTTACTAGACAATTTAAAATTTCTTATTAAAAGATGATAACGCTAACGATTAATGGGCCTAGTAAATGCTAAAAAAGTTAAAATAATTATCTTCTTTGTAAAAGACAATTTAATAGATCATTTACGATTTCTTTAAAAAAGATTATAACGGTAACGATCAGTGGGCCTAATAAATGATAAAAAAGTCGACATAATAATCTTCTTTGTAAAAGATAATTTACTATAGAATTTAAAATTTCTTACTAAAAGATCATAACGGTACCGATCAATGGGCCTAGTAAATGCTAAAAAACTTTACATAATTATCTTCTTTGTAAAAGATAAATTAATAGATCATTTAAAATTTCTTTGTCAAAGATCATAACGGTAACAATCATTGGCCTATTAATGCTAAAAAAGTTGACATAATTAACTTCTTTGTAAAAGATAATTTACTAGACAATTTAAAATTTCTTATTAAAAGATGATAACGCTAACGATTAATGGGCCTAGTAAATGCTAAAAAAGTTAAAATAATTATCTTCTTTGTAAAAGACAATTTAATAGATCATTTAAGATTTCTTTAAAAAAGATTATAACGGTAATGATCATTGGGCCTAATAAATGATAAAAAAGTCGACATAATAATCTTCTTTGTAAAAGATAATTTACTATAGAATTTAAAATTTCTTACTAAAAGATCATAACGGTACCGATCAATGGGCCTAGTAAATGCTAAAAAACTTTACATAATTATCTTCTTTGTAAAAGATAAATTAATAGATCATTTAAAATTTCTTTATAAAAGATCATAACGGTAACAATCATTGGGCCTATTAATGCTAAAAAAGTTGACATAATTAACTTCTTTGTAAAAGATAATTTGCTAGACAATTTAAAATTTCTTATTAAAAGATCATAACGGTAACGATCACTGGGCCTAATAAATGGTAAAAAAGTTGGCATAATTATCTTCTTTGTAAAAGATAATTTACTAAACAATTTAAAATTTCTTATTAAAAGATCATAACGGCAACGATCACTGGGCCTAATAAATGATAAAAAAGTTAACATAATTATCTTCTTTGTAAAAGATAATTTAATAGATCATTTAAAATTTCTTTAAAAAAGATTATAACGGTAATGATCATTGCGCCTAATAAATGCTAAAAAAGTTGACATAATTATCTTCTTTGTAAAAGATAATTTAATAGATCATTTAAAATTTTTTTAAAAACGATCATAACGGTAACGATCATTGCGCGTAATAAATGCTAAAAAAGTTGACATAATTATCTTCTTTTTAAAAGATAATTTACTAGATTATTTAAAATTTCCTCTTAAAAGATCATAACGGTAACGATCATTGGGCGTAATAAAGGCTAAAAAATTTGACATAATTATCTTCTTTGTAAAAGATAATTTACTAGACAATTTAAAATTTCTTATTAAAAGATCATAACGCTAACGATTATTGGGCCTAATAAATGCTAAAAAAGTTGACATAATTATCTTCTTTGTAAAAGATAATTTAATAGGTCATTTAAAATTTTTTTATAAAAGATCATAACGGTAACAATCATTGGGCCTAATAAATGCTAAAAAAGTTGGCATAATTATCTTCTTTGTAAAAGATAATTTACTAAACAATTTAAAATTTCTTATTAAAAGATCATAACGGTAACGATTATTGGGCCTAATAAATGCTAAAAAAGTTGACATAATTATCTTCTTTGTAAAAGATAATTTAATAGGTCATTTAAAATTTTTTTATAAAAGATCATAACGGTAACAATCATTGGGCCTAATAAATGCTAAAAAAGTTGACATAATTATCTTCTTTGTAAAAGATAAATTAATAGATCATTTAAAATTTCTTTATCAAAGATCATAACGGTAACAATCATTGGGCCTATTAATGCTAAAAAAGTTGACATAATTAACTTCTTTGTAAAAGATAATTTACTAGACAATTTAAAATTTCTTATTAAAAGATGATAACGCTAACGATTAATGGGCCTAGTAAATGCTAAAAAAGTTAAAATAATTATCTTCTTTGTAAAAGACAATTTAATAGATCATTTACGATTTCTTTAAAAAAGATTATAACGGTAACGATCAGTGGGCCTAATAAATGATAAAAAAGTCGACATAATAATCTTCTTTGTAAAAGATAATTTACTATAGAATTTAAAATTTCTTACTAAAAGATCATAACGGTACCGATCAATGGGCCTAGTAAATGCTAAAAAACTTTACATAATTATCTTCTTTGTAAAAGATAAATTAATAGATCATTTAAAATTTCTTTGTCAAAGATCATAACGGTAACAATCATTGGCCTATTAATGCTAAAAAAGTTGACATAATTAACTTCTTTGTAAAAGATAATTTACTAGACAATTTAAAATTTCTTATTAAAAGATGATAACGCTAACGATTAATGGGCCTAGTAAATGCTAAAAAAGTTAAAATAATTATCTTCTTTGTAAAAGACAATTTAATAGATCATTTAAGATTTCTTTAAAAAAGATTATAACGGTAATGATCATTGGGCCTAATAAATGATAAAAAAGTCGACATAATAATCTTCTTTGTAAAAGATAATTTACTATAGAATTTAAAATTTCTTACTAAAAGATCATAACGGTACCGATCAATGGGCCTAGTAAATGCTAAAAAACTTTACATAATTATCTTCTTTGTAAAAGATAAATTAATAGATCATTTAAAATTTCTTTATAAAAGATCATAACGGTAACAATCATTGGGCCTATTAATGCTAAAAAAGTTGACATAATTAACTTCTTTGTAAAAGATAATTTGCTAGACAATTTAAAATTTCTTATTAAAAGATCATAACGGTAACGATCACTGGGCCTAATAAATGGTAAAAAAGTTGGCATAATTATCTTCTTTGTAAAAGATAATTTACTAAACAATTTAAAATTTCTTATTAAAAGATCATAACGGCAACGATCACTGGGCCTAATAAATGATAAAAAAGTTAACATAATTATCTTCTTTGTAAAAGATAATTTAATAGATCATTTAAAATTTCTTTAAAAAAGATTATAACGGTAATGATCATTGCGCCTAATAAATGCTAAAAAAGTTGACATAATTATCTTCTTTGTAAAAGATAATTTAATAGATCATTTAAAATTTTTTTAAAAACGATCATAACGGTAACGATCATTGCGCGTAATAAATGCTAAAAAAGTTGACATAATTATCTTCTTTTTAAAAGATAATTTACTAGATTATTTAAAATTTCCTCTTAAAAGATCATAACGGTAACGATCATTGGGCGTAATAAAGGCTAAAAAATTTGACATAATTATCTTCTTTGTAAAAGATAATTTACTAGACAATTTAAAATTTCTTATTAAAAGATCATAACGCTAACGATTATTGGGCCTAATAAATGCTAAAAAAGTTGACATAATTATCTTCTTTGTAAAAGATAATTTAATAGGTCATTTAAAATTTTTTTATAAAAGATCATAACGGTAACAATCATTGGGCCTAATAAATGCTAAAAAAGTTGGCATAATTATCTTCTTTGTAAAAGATAATTTACTAAACAATTTAAAATTTCTTATTAAAAGATCATAACGGTAACGATTATTGGGCCTAATAAATGCTAAAAAAGTTGACATAATTATCTTCTTTGTAAAAGATAATTTAATAGGTCATTTAAAATTTTTTTATAAAAGATCATAACGGTAACAATCATTGGGCCTAATAAATGCTAAAAAAGTTGACATAATTATCTTCTTTGTAAAAGATAAATTAATAGATCATTTAAAATTTCTTTATCAAAGATCATAACGGTAACAATCATTGGGCCTATTAATGCTAAAAAAGTTGACATAATTAACTTCTTTGTAAAAGATAATTTACTAGACAATTTAAAATTTCTTATTAAAAGATGATAACGCTAACGATTAATGGGCCTAGTAAATGCTAAAAAAGTTAAAATAATTATCTTCTTTGTAAAAGACAATTTAATAGATCATTTACGATTTCTTTAAAAAAGATTATAACGGTAACGATCAGTGGGCCTAATAAATGATAAAAAAGTCGACATAATAATCTTCTTTGTAAAAGATAATTTACTATAGAATTTAAAATTTCTTACTAAAAGATCATAACGGTACCGATCAATGGGCCTAGTAAATGCTAAAAAACTTTACATAATTATCTTCTTTGTAAAAGATAAATTAATAGATCATTTAAAATTTATTTATAAAAGATCATAACGGTAACAATCATTGGGCCTATTAATGCTAAAAAAGTTGACATAATTAACTTCTTTGTAAAAGATAATTTGCTAGACAATTTAAAATTTCTTATTAAAAGATCATAACGGTAACGATCACTGGGCCTAATAAATGGTAAAAAAGTTGGCATAATTATCTTCTTTGTAAAAGATAATTTACTAAACAATTTAAAATTTCTTATTAAAAGATCATAACGGCAACGATCACTGGGCCTAATAAATGTTAAAAAAGTTAACATAATTATCTTCTTTGTAAAAGATAATTTAATAGATCATTTAAAATTTCTTTAAAAAAGATTATAACGGTAATGATCATTGCGCCTAATAAATGCTAAAAAAGTTGACATAATTATCTTCTTTGTAAAAGATAATTTACTAGATCATTTAAAATTTCCACTTAAAAGATCATAACGGTAACAATCATTGGGTGTAATAAATGCTAAAAAATTTGACATAATTATCTTCTTTGTAAAAGATAATTTACTAGACAATTTAAAATTTCTTATTAAAAGATCATAACACTAACGATTTTTGGGCCTAATAAATGCTAAAAAAGTTCACATAATTATCTTCTTTGTAAAAGATAATTTACTAGACAATTTAAAATTTCTTATTAAAAGATCGTAACGCTAACGATTATTGGGCCTAATGAATGCTAAAAAAGTTGAAATAATTATCTTCTTTGTAAAAGATAATTTAATAGATCATTTAAAATTTCTTTATAAAAGATCATAACGGTAACAATCATTGGGCCTAATAAATGCTAAAAAAGTTGGCATAATTATCTTCTTTGTAAAAGATAATTTACTAAACAATTTAAAATTTCTTATTAAAAGATCATAACGGTAACGATCACTGGGCCTAATAAATGGTAAAAAAGTTGGCATAATTATCTTCTTTGTAAAAGATAATTTACTAAACAATTTAAAATTTCTTATTAAAAGATCATAACGGCAACGATCACTGGGCCTAATAAATGCTAGAAAAGTTAACATAATTATCTTCTTTGTAAAAGACAATTTAATACATCATTTAAAATTTCTTTAAAAAAGATCATAACGCTAACGATTATTGGGCCTAATAAATGCTAAAAAAGTTGACATAATTATCTTCTTTGTAAAAGATAATTTACTAGACAATTTAAAATTTCATACTAAAAGATCATAACGGTACCGATCAATGGGCCTAGCAAATGCTAAAAAACTTTACATAATTATCTTCTTTGTAAAAGATAAATTAATAGATCATTTAAAATTTCTTTATAAAAGATCATAACGGTAACGATCATTGGGCCTAATAAATGCTAAAAAGGTTGACATAATTAACTTCTTTCTAAAAGATAATTTACTAGACAATTTAAAATTTCGTATTAAAAGATCATAACGCTAACGATTAATGGGCCTAGTAAATGCTAAAAAAGTTGACATAATTATCTTCTTTGTAAAAGATAATTTAATAGATCATTTAACATTTTTTTAAAAAAGATCATAACGGTAACGATCGTTGCGCGTCATAAATGCTAAAAAAGTTGACATATTTATCTTCTTTGTAAAAGATAATTTACTAGATCATTTAAAATTTCCTCTTAAAAGATCATAACGGTAACGATCATTGGGCATAATAAAGGCTAAAAAATTTGACATAATTATCTTCTTTGTAAAAGATAATTTACTAGACAATTTAAAATTTCTTATTAAAAGATCATAACGCTAACGATTATTGGGCCTAATAAATGCTAAAAAAGTTGACATAATTATCTTCTTTGTAAAAGATAATTTAATAGGTCATTTAAAATTTTTTTATAAAAGATCATAACGGTAACAATCATTGGGCCTAATAAATGCTAAAAAAGTTGGCATAATTATCTTCTTTGTAAAAGATAATTTACTAAACAATTTAAAATTTCTTATTAAAAGATCATAACGGTAACGATCACTGGGCCTAATAAATGGTAAAAAAGTTGGCATAATTATCTTCTTTATAAAAGATAATTTACTAAACAATTTAAAATTTCTTATTAAAAGATCATAACGGCAACGATCACTGGGCCTAATAAATGCTAAAAAAGTTAACATAATTATCTTCTTTGTAAAAGACAATTTAATACATCATTTAAAATTTCTTTAAAAAAGATCATAACGCTAACGATTATTGGGCCTAATAAATGATAAAAAAGTTGACATAATAATCTTCTTTGTAAAAGATAATTTACTAGAAAATTTAAAATTTCTTATTAAAAGATCATAACGCTAACGATTTTTGGGCCCAATAAATGATAAAAAAGTTGACATAATAATCTTCTTTGTAAAAGATAAATTAATAGATCACTTAAAATTTCTTTATAAAATATCATAACGGTAACGATCATTGGGCCTAATAAATGCTAAAAAAGTTAACATAATTAACTTCTTTGTAAAAGATAATTTACAAGACAATTTAAAATTTCTTATTAAAAGATCATAACGCTAATGATTATTGGGCCTAACAAATGCTAAAAAAGTTGACATAATTATCTTGTTTGTAAAAGATAATTTAATAGATCATTTAAAATTTCTTTATAAAATGTCATAACGGTAACGATCATTGGGCCTATTAATGCTAAAAAAGTTGACATAATTAACTTCTTTGTAAAAGATAATTTACTAGACAATTTAAAATTTCTTATTAAAAGATGATAACGCTAACGATTAATGGGCCTAGTAAATGCTAAAAAAGTTAAAATAATTATCTTCTTTGTAAAAGATAATTTAATAGATCATTTAAGATTTCTTTAAAAAAGATTATAACGGTAATGATCATTGGGACTAATAAATGACAAAAAAGTCGACATAATAATCTTCTTTGTAAAAGATAATTTACTAGAGAATTTAAAATTTCTTACTAAAAGATCATAACGGTACCGATCAATGGGCCTAGTAAATGCTAAAAAACTTTACATAATTATCTTCTTTGTAAAAGATAAATTAATAGATCATTTAAAATTTCTTTATCAAAGATCATAACAGTAACAATCATTGGGCCTATTAATGCTAAAAAAGTTGACATAATTAACTTCTTTGTAAAAGATAATTTACTAGAAAATTTAAAATTTCTTATTAAAAGATGATAATGCTAACGATTAATGGGCCTAGTAAATGCTAAAAAAGTTAAAATAATTATCTTCTTTGTAAAAGATAATTTAATAGATCATTTAAAATTTCTTTAAAAAAGATTATAATGGTAATCATCATTGCGCCTAATAAATGCTAAAAAAGTTGACATAATTATCTTCTGTGTAAAAGATAATTTACTAGATCAATTAAAATTTCCTCTTAAAAGATCATAACGGTAACAATCATTGCGCGTAATAAATGCTAAAAAATTTGACATAATTATCTTCTTTCTAAAAGATAATTTACTAGACAATTTAAAATTTCTTATTAAAAGATCATAACGCTAACGATTTTTGGGCCTAATAAATGCTAAAAAAGTTGACATAATTATCTTCTTTGTAAAAGATAATTTACTAGACAATTTAAAATTTCTTATTAAAAGATCGTAACGCTAACGATTATTGGGCCTAATAAATGCTAAAAAAGTTGACATAATTATCTTCTTTGTAAAAGATAATTTAATAGATCATTTAAAATTTCTTT
Organism: Psophocarpus tetragonolobus; assembly: GCA_037954015.1. Classification (NCBI taxonomy): domain Eukaryota; kingdom Viridiplantae; phylum Streptophyta; class Magnoliopsida; order Fabales; family Fabaceae; genus Psophocarpus; species Psophocarpus tetragonolobus. The sequence continues at coordinate 57,727,057 of CM075688.1, forward strand.
ATAAAAGATCATAACGATAACAATCATAGGGCCTAATAAATGCTAAAAAAGTTGGTATAATTATCTTCTTTGTAAAAGATAATTTACTAGACAATTTAAAATTTCATACTAAAAGATCATAACGGTACCGATCAATGGGCCTAGCAAATGCTAAATAACTTTACATAATTATCTTCTTTGTAAAAGATAAATTAATAGATCTTTTAAAATTTCTTTATAAACGATCATAACGGTAACGATCATTGGGCCTAATAAATGCTAAAAAAGTTGACATAATTAACTTCTTTCTAAAAGATAATTTACTAGACAATTTAAAATTTCGTATTAAAAGATCATAACGCTAACGATTAATGGGCCTAGTAAATGCTAAAAAAGTTAAAATAATTATCTTCTTTGTAAAAGATAATTTAATAGATCATTTAAAATTTCTTTAAAAAAGATTATAACGGTAATGATCATTGCGCCTAATAAATGCTAAAAAAGTGGACATAATTATCTTCTTTGTAAAAGATAATTTACCAGATCATTTAAAATTTCCTCTTAAAAGATCATAACGGTAACAATCATTGGGCGTAATAAATGCTAAAAATTTGACATAATTATCTTCTTTGTAAAAGATAATTTACTAGACAATTTAAAATTTCTTATTAAAAGATAATAACGCTAACGATTATTGGGCCTAATAAATGCTAAAAAATTTGACATAATTATCTTCTTTGTAAAAGATAATTTAATAGATCATTTAAAATTTCTTTATAAAAGATCATAACGGTAACAATCATTGGGCCTAATAAATGCTAAAAAAGTTGGCATAATTATCTTCTTTGTAAAAGATAATTTACTAAACAATTTAAAATTTCTTATTAAAAGATCATAACGGTAACGATCACTGGGCCTAATAAATGGTAAAAAAGTTGGCATAATTATCTTCTTTGTAAAAGATAATTTACTAAACAATTTAAAATTTCTTATTAAAAGATCATAACGGCAACGATCACTGGGCCTAATAAATGCTAGAAAAGTTAACATAATTATCTTCTTTGTAAAAGACAATTTAATACATCATTTAAAATTTCTTTAAAAAAGATCATAACGCTAACGATTATTGGGCCTAATAAATGCTAAAAAAGTTGACATAATTATCTTCTTTGTAAAAGATAATTTACTAGACAATTTAAAATTTCATACTAAAAGATCATAACGGTACCGATCAATGGGCCTAGCAAATGCTAAAAAACTTTACATAATTATCTTCTTTGTAAAAGATAAATTAATAGATCATTTAAAATTTCTTTATAAAAGATCATAACGGTAACGATCATTGGGCCTAATAAATGCTAAAAAGGTTGACATAATTAACTTCTTTCTAAAAGATAATTTACTAGACAATTTAAAATTTCGTATTAAAAGATCATAACGCTAACGATTAATGGGCCTAGTAAATGCTAAAAAAGTTGACATAATTATCTTCTTTGTAAAAGATAATTTAATAGATCATTTAACATTTTTTTAAAAAAGATCATAACGGTAACGATCGTTGCGCGTCATAAATGCTAAAAAAGTTGACATATTTATCTTCTTTGTAAAAGATAATTTACTAGATCATTTAAAATTTCCTCTTAAAAGATCATAACGGTAACGATCATTGGGCATAATAAAGGCTAAAAAATTTGACATAATTATCTTCTTTGTAAAAGATAATTTACTAGACAATTTAAAATTTCTTATTAAAAGATCATAACGCTAACGATTATTGGGCCTAATAAATGCTAAAAAAGTTGACATAATTATCTTCTTTGTAAAAGATAATTTAATAGGTCATTTAAAATTTTTTTATAAAAGATCATAACGGTAACAATCATTGGGCCTAATAAATGCTAAAAAAGTTGGCATAATTATCTTCTTTGTAAAAGATAATTTACTAAACAATTTAAAATTTCTTATTAAAAGATCATAACGGTAACGATCACTGGGCCTAATAAATGGTAAAAAAGTTGGCATAATTATCTTCTTTATAAAAGATAATTTACTAAACAATTTAAAATTTCTTATTAAAAGATCATAACGGCAACGATCACTGGGCCTAATAAATGCTAAAAAAGTTAACATAATTATCTTCTTTGTAAAAGACAATTTAATACATCATTTAAAATTTCTTTAAAAAAGATCATAACGCTAACGATTATTGGGCCTAATAAATGATAAAAAAGTTGACATAATAATCTTCTTTGTAAAAGATAATTTACTAGAAAATTTAAAATTTCTTATTAAAAGATCATAACGCTAACGATTTTTGGGCCCAATAAATGATAAAAAAGTTGACATAATAATCTTCTTTGTAAAAGATAAATTAATAGATCACTTAAAATTTCTTTATAAAATATCATAACGGTAACGATCATTGGGCCTAATAAATGCTAAAAAAGTTAACATAATTAACTTCTTTGTAAAAGATAATTTACAAGACAATTTAAAATTTCTTATTAAAAGATCATAACGCTAATGATTATTGGGCCTAACAAATGCTAAAAAAGTTGACATAATTATCTTGTTTGTAAAAGATAATTTAATAGATCATTTAAAATTTCTTTATAAAATGTCATAACGGTAACGATCATTGGGCCTATTAATGCTAAAAAAGTTGACATAATTAACTTCTTTGTAAAAGATAATTTACTAGACAATTTAAAATTTCTTATTAAAAGATGATAACGCTAACGATTAATGGGCCTAGTAAATGCTAAAAAAGTTAAAATAATTATCTTCTTTGTAAAAGATAATTTAATAGATCATTTAAGATTTCTTTAAAAAAGATTATAACGGTAATGATCATTGGGACTAATAAATGACAAAAAAGTCGACATAATAATCTTCTTTGTAAAAGATAATTTACTAGAGAATTTAAAATTTCTTACTAAAAGATCATAACGGTACCGATCAATGGGCCTAGTAAATGCTAAAAAACTTTACATAATTATCTTCTTTGTAAAAGATAAATTAATAGATCATTTAAAATTTCTTTATCAAAGATCATAACAGTAACAATCATTGGGCCTATTAATGCTAAAAAAGTTGACATAATTAACTTCTTTGTAAAAGATAATTTACTAGAAAATTTAAAATTTCTTATTAAAAGATGATAATGCTAACGATTAATGGGCCTAGTAAATGCTAAAAAAGTTAAAATAATTATCTTCTTTGTAAAAGATAATTTAATAGATCATTTAAAATTTCTTTAAAAAAGATTATAATGGTAATCATCATTGCGCCTAATAAATGCTAAAAAAGTTGACATAATTATCTTCTGTGTAAAAGATAATTTACTAGATCAATTAAAATTTCCTCTTAAAAGATCATAACGGTAACAATCATTGCGCGTAATAAATGCTAAAAAATTTGACATAATTATCTTCTTTCTAAAAGATAATTTACTAGACAATTTAAAATTTCTTATTAAAAGATCATAACGCTAACGATTTTTGGGCCTAATAAATGCTAAAAAAGTTGACATAATTATCTTCTTTGTAAAAGATAATTTACTAGACAATTTAAAATTTCTTATTAAAAGATCGTAACGCTAACGATTATTGGGCCTAATAAATGCTAAAAAAGTTGACATAATTATCTTCTTTGTAAAAGATAATTTAATAGATCATTTAAAATTTCTTTATAAAAGATCATAACGATAACAATCATAGGGCCTAATAAATGCTAAAAAAGTTGGTATAATTATCTTCTTTGTAAAAGATAATTTACTAGACAATTTAAAATTTCATACTAAAAGATCATAACGGTACCGATCAATGGGCCTAGCAAATGCTAAATAACTTTACATAATTATCTTCTTTGTAAAAGATAAATTAATAGATCTTTTAAAATTTCTTTATAAACGATCATAACGGTAACGATCATTGGGCCTAATAAATGCTAAAAAAGTTGACATAATTAACTTCTTTCTAAAAGATAATTTACTAGACAATTTAAAATTTCGTATTAAAAGATCATAACGCTAACGATTAATGGGCCTAGTAAATGCTAAAAAAGTTAAAATAATTATCTTCTTTGTAAAAGATAATTTAATAGATCATTTAAAATTTCTTTAAAAAAGATTATAACGGTAATGATCATTGCGCCTAATAAATGCTAAAAAAGTGGACATAATTATCTTCTTTGTAAAAGATAATTTACCAGATCATTTAAAATTTCCTCTTAAAAGATCATAACGGTAACAATCATTGGGCGTAATAAATGCTAAAAATTTGACATAATTATCTTCTTTGTAAAAGATAATTTACTAGACAATTTAAAATTTCTTATTAAAAGATAATAACGCTAACGATTATTGGGCCTAATAAATGCTAAAAAATTTGACATAATTATCTTCTTTGTAAAAGATAATTTAATAGATCATTTAAAATTTATTTAAAAAAGATTATAATGGTAACGATCATTGGGCCTAATAAATGATAAAAAAGTTGACATAATAATGTTCTTTGTAAAAGATAAATTAATAGATCATTTAAAATTTCTTTATAAAATATCATAACGGTAAAGATTATTGGGCCTAATAAATGCTAAAAAAGTTCACATAATTAACTTCTTTGTAAAAGATAATTTACTAGACAATTTAAAATTTCGTATTAAAAGATCATAACGCTAACGATTAATGGGCCTAGTAAATGCTAAAAAAGTTAACATAATTAACTTCTTTGTAAAAGATAATTTAATAGATCATTTAAAATTTCTTTGAAAAAGATTATAACGCTAATGATTATTGGGCCTAACAAATGCTAAAAAAGTTGACATAATTATCTTGTTTGTAAAAGATAATTTAATAGATCATTTAAAATTTCTTTATAAAATGTCATAACGGTAACGATCATTGGGCCTATTAATGCTAAAAAAGTTGACATAATTAACTTCTTTGTAAAAGATAATTTACTAGACAATTTAAAATTTCTTATTAAAAGATGATAACGCTAACGATTAATGGGCCTAGTAAATGCTAAAAAAGTTAAAATAATTATCTTCTTTGTAAAAGATAATTTAATAGATCATTTAAGATTTCTTTAAAAAAGATTATAACGGTAATGATCATTGGGACTAATAAATGACAAAAAAGTCGACATAATAATCTTCTTTGTAAAAGATAATTTACTAGAGAATTTAAAATTTCTTACTAAAAGATCATAACGGTACCGATCAATGGGCCTAGTAAATGCTAAAAAACTTTACATAATTATCTTCTTTGTAAAAGATAAATTAATAGATCATTTAAAATTTCTTTATCAAAGATCATAACAGTAACAATCATTGGGCCTATTAATGCTAAAAAAGTTGACATAATTAACTTCTTTGTAAAAGATAATTTACTAGAAAATTTAAAATTTCTTATTAAAAGATGATAATGCTAACGATTAATGGGCCTAGTAAATGCTAAAAAAGTTAAAATAATTATCTTCTTTGTAAAAGATAATTTAATAGATCATTTAAAATTTCTTTAAAAAAGATTATAAGGGTAATCATCATTGCGCCTAATAAATGCTAAAAAAGTTGACATAATTATCTTCTGTGTAAAAGATAATTTACTAGATCAATTAAAATTTCCTCTTAAAAGATCATAACGGTAACAATCATTGCGCGTAATAAATGCTAAAAAATTTGACATAATTATCTTCTTTCTAAAAGATAATTTACTAGACAATTTAAAATTTCTTATTAAAAGATCATAACGCTAACGATTTTTGGGCCTAATAAATGCTAAAAAAGTTGACATAATTATCTTCTTTGTAAAAGATAATTTACTAGACAATTTAAAATTTCTTATTAAAAGATCGTAACGCTAACGATTATTGGGCCTAATAAATGCTAAAAAAGTTGACATAATTATCTTCTTTGTAAAAGATAATTTAATAGATCATTTAAAATTTCTTTATAAAAGATCATAACGATAACAATCATAGGGCCTAATAAATGCTAAAAAAGTTGGTATAATTATCTTCTTTGTAAAAGATAATTTACTAGACAATTTAAAATTTCATACTAAAAGATCATAACGGTACCGATCAATGGGCCTAGCAAATGCTAAATAACTTTACATAATTATCTTCTTTGTAAAAGATAAATTAATAGATCTTTTAAAATTTCTTTATAAACGATCATAACGGTAACGATCATTGGGCCTAATAAATGCTAAAAAAGTTGACATAATTAACTTCTTTCTAAAAGATAATTTACTAGACAATTTAAAATTTCGTATTAAAAGATCATAACGCTAACGATTAATGGGCCTAGTAAATGCTAAAAAAGTTAAAATAATTATCTTCTTTGTAAAAGATAATTTAATAGATCATTTAAAATTTCTTTAAAAAAGATTATAACGGTAATGATCATTGCGCCTAATAAATGCTAAAAAAGTGGACATAATTATCTTCTTTGTAAAAGATAATTTACCAGATCATTTAAAATTTCCTCTTAAAAGATCATAACGGTAACAATCATTGGGCGTAATAAATGCTAAAAATTTGACATAATTATCTTCTTTGTAAAAGATAATTTACTAGACAATTTAAAATTTCTTATTAAAAGATAATAACGCTAACGATTATTGGGCCTAATAAATGCTAAAAAATTTGACATAATTATCTTCTTTGTAAAAGATAATTTAATAGATCATTTAAAATTTATTTAAAAAAGATTATAATGGTAACGATCATTGGGCCTAATAAATGATAAAAAAGTTGACATAATAATGTTCTTTGTAAAAGATAAATTAATAGATCATTTAAAATTTCTTTATAAAATATCATAACGGTAAAGATTATTGGGCCTAATAAATGCTAAAAAAGTTCACATAATTAACTTCTTTGTAAAAGATAATTTACTAGACAATTTAAAATTTCGTATTAAAAGATCATAACGCTAACGATTAATGGGCCTAGTAAATGCTAAAAAAGTTAAAATAATTATCTTCTTTGTAAAAGATAATTTAATAGATCATTTAAAATTTCTTTGAAAAAGATTATAACGGTAATGATCATTGCGCCTAATAAATGCTAAAAAAGTGGACATAATTATCTTCTTTGTAAAAGATAATTTACCAGATCATTTAAAATTTCCTCTTAAAAGATCATAACGGTAACAATCATTGGGCGTAATAAATGCTAAAAAATTTGACATAATTATCTTCTTTGTAAAAGATAATTTACTAGACAATTTAAAATTTCTTATTAAAAGATAATAACGCTAACGATTATTGGGCCTAATAAATGCTAAAAAATTTGACATAATTATCTTCTTTGTAAAAGATAATTTAATAGATCATTTAAAATTTATTTAAAAAAGATTATAACGGTAACGATCATTGGGCCTAATAAATCATAAAAAAGTTGACATAATAATGTTCTTTGTAAAAGATAAAATAATAGATCATTTAAAATTTCTTTATAAAATATCATAACGGTAAAGATTATTGGGCCTAATAAATGCTAAAAAAGTTCACATAATTAACTTCTTTGTAAAAGATAATTTACTAGACAATTTAAAATTTCTTATTAAAAGATCGTAACGCTAACGATTATTGGGCCTAATAAATGATAAAAAAGTTGACATAATTATCTTCTTTGTAAAAGATAATTTAATAGATCATTTAAAATTTCTTTATAAAAGATCATAACGGTAACAATCATAGGGCCTAATAAATGCTAAAAATGTTGGCATAATTATCTTCTTTGTAAAAGATAATTTACTAGACAATTTAAAATTTCATACTAAAAGATCATAACGGTACCGATCAATGGGCCTAGCAAATGCTAAAAAACTTTACATAATTATCTTCTTTGTAAAAGATAAATTAATAGATCATTTAAAATTTCTTTATAAAAGATCATAACGGTAACGATCATTGGGCCTAATAAATGCTAAAAAGGTTGACATAATTAACTTCTTTCTAAAAGATAATCTACTAGACAATTTAAAATTTCGTATTAAAAGATCATAACGCTAACGATTCATGGGCCTAGTAAATGCTAAAAAAGTTAAAATAATTATCTTCTTTGTAAAAGATAATTTAATAGATCATTTAAAATTTCTTTAAAAAAGATTATAACGGTAATGATCATTGCGCCTAATAAATGCTAAAAAAGTGGACATAATTATCTTCTGTGTAAAAGATAATTTACTAGATCATTTAAAATTTCCTCTTAAAAGATCATAACGGTAACAATCATTGCGCGTAATAAATGCTAAAAAATTTGACATAATTATCTTCTTTGTAAAAGATAATTTACTAGACAATTTAAAATTTCTTATTAAAAGATCATAACGCTAACGATTTTTGGGCCTAATAAATGCTAAAAAAGTTGACATAATTATCTTCTTTGTAAAAGATAATTTACCAGACAATTTAAAATTTCATATTAAAAGATCGTAACGCTAACGATTATTGGGCCTAATAAATGATAAAAAAGTTGACATAATTATCTTCTTTGTAAAAGATAATTTAATAGATCATTTAAAATTTCTTTATAAAAGATCATAACGGTAACAATCATAGGGCCTAATAAATGCTAAAAAAGTTGGCATAATTATCTTCTTTGTAAAAGATAATTTACTAGACAATTTAAAATTTCATACTAAAAGATCATAACGGTACCGATCAATGGGCCTAGCAAATGCTAAAAAACTTTACATAATTATCTTCTTTGTAAAAGATAAATTAATAGATCATTTAAAATTTCTTTATAAAAGATCATAACGGTAACGATCATTGGGACTAATAAATGCTAAAAAGGTTGACATAATTAACTTCTTTCTAAAAGATAATTTACTAGACAATTTAAAATTTCGTATTAAAAGATCATAACGCTAACGATTAATGGGCCTAGTAAATGCTAAAAAAGATAAAATAATTATCTTCTTTGTAAAAGATAATTTAATAGATCATCTAAAATTTATTTAAAAAAGATTATAACGGTAATGATCATTGCGCCTAATAAATGCTAAAAAAGTGGACATAATTATCTTCTTTGTAAAAGATAATTTACCAGATCATTTAAAATTTCCTCTTAAAAGATCATAACGGTAACAATCATTGGGCGTATTAAATGCTAAAAAATTTGACATAATTATCTTCTTTGTAAAAGATAATTTACTAGACAATTTAAAATTTCTTATTAAAAGATCGTAACGCTAACGATTATTGGGCCTAATAAATGATAAAAAAGTTGACATAATTATCTTCTTTGTAAAAGATAATTTAATAGATCATTTAAAATTTCTTTATAAAAGATCATAACGGTAACAATCATAGGGCCTAATAAATGCTAAAAAAGTTGGCATAATTATCTTCTTTGTAAAAGATAATTTACTAGACAATTTAAAATTTCATACTAAAAGATCATAACGGTACCGATCAATGGGCCTAGCAAATGCTAAAAAACTTTACATAATTATCTTCTTTGTAAAAGATAAATTAATAGATCATTTAAAATTTCTTTATAAAAGATCATAACGGTAACGATCATTGGGACTAATAAATGCTAAAAAGGTTGACATAATTAACTTCTTTCTAAAAGATAATTTACTAGACAATTTAAAATTTCGTATTAAAAGATCATAACGCTAACGATTAATGGGCCTAGTAAATGCTAAAAAAGTTAAAATAATTATCTTCTTTGTAAAAGATAATTTAATAGATCATTTAAAATTTCTTTAAAAAAGATTATAACGGTAATGATCATTGCGCCTAATAAATGCTAAAAAAGTGGACATAATTATCTTCTGTGTAAAAGATAATTTACTAGATCATTTAAAATTTCCTCTTAAAAGATCATAACGGTAACAATCATTGCGCATAATAAATGCTAAAAAATTTGACATAATTATCTTCTTTGTAAAAGATAATTTACTAAACAATTTAAAATTTCTTATTAAAAGATCATAACGCTAACGATTTTTGGGCCTAATAAATGCTAAAAAAGTTGACATAATTATCTTCTTTGTAAAAGATAATTTACTAGACAATTTAAAATTTCTTATTAAAAGATCGTAACGCTAACGATTATTGGGCCTAATAAATGATAAAAAAGTTGACATAATTATCTTCTTTGTAAAAGATAATTTAATAGATCATTTAAAATTTCTTTATAAAAGATCATAACGGTAACAATCATAGGGCCTAATAAATGCTAAAAAAGTTGGCATAATTATCTTCTTTGTAAAAGATAATTTACTAGACAATTTAAAATTTCATACTAAAAGATCATAACGGTACCGATCAATGGGCCTAGCAAATGCTAAAAAACTTTACATAATTATCTTCTTTGTAAAAGATAAATTAATAGATCATTTAAAATTTCTTTATAAAAGATCATAACGGTAACGATCATTGGGACTAATAAATGCTAAAAAGGTTGACATAATTAACTTCTTTCTAAAAGATAATTTACTAGACAATTTAAAATTTCGTATTAAAAGATCATAACGCTAACGATTAATGGGCCTAGTAAATGCTAAAAAAGTTAAAATAATTATCTTCTTTGTAAAAGATAATTTAATAGATCATCTAAAATTTCTTTAAAAAAGATTATAACGGTAATGATCATTGCGCCTAATAAATGCTAAAAAAGTGGAAATAATTATCTTCTTTGTAAAAGATAATTTACCAGATCATTTAAAATTTCCTCTTAAAAGATCATAACGGTAACAATCATTGGGCGTATTAAATGCTAAAAAATTTGACATAATTATCTTCTTTGTAAAAGATAATTTACTAGACAATTTAAAATTTCTTATTAAAAGATCGTAACGCTAACGATTATTGGGCCTAATAAATGATAAAAAAGTTGACATAATTATCTTCTTTGTAAAAGATAATTTAATAGATCATTTAAAATTTCTTTATAAAAGATCATAACGGTAACAATCATAGGGCCTAATAAATGCTAAAAAAGTTGGCATAATTATCTTCTTTGTAAAAGATAATTTACTAGACAATTTAAAATTTCATACTAAAAGATCATAACGGTACCGATCAATGGGCCTAGCAAATGCTAAAAAACTTTACATAATTATCTTCTTTGTAAAAGATAAATTAATAGATCATTTAAAATTTCTTTATAAAAGATCATAACGGTAACGATCATTGGGCCTAATAAATGCTAAAAAGGTTGACATAATTAACTTCTTTCTAAAAGATAATTTACTAGACAATTTAAAATTTCGTATTAAAAGATCATAACGCTAACGATTAATGGGCCTAGTAAATGCTAAAAAAGTTAAAATAATTATCTTCTTTGTAAAAGATAATTTAATAGATCATTTAAAATTTCTTTAAAAAAGATTATAACGGTAATGATCATTGCGCCTAATAAATGCTAAAAAAGTGGACATAATTATCTTCTGTGTAAAAGATAATTTACTAGATCGTTTAAAATTTCCTCTTAAAAGATCATAACGGTAACAATCATTGCGCATAATAAATGCTAAAAAATTTGACATAATTATCTTCTTTGTAAAAGATAATTTACTAAACAATTTAAAATTTCTTATTAAAAGATCATAACGCTAACGATTTTTGGGCCTAATAAATGCTAAAAAAGTTGACATAATTATCTTCTTTGTAAAAGATAATTTACTAGACAATTTAAAATTTCTTATTAAAAGATCGTAACGCTAACGATTATTGGGCCTAATAAATGATAAAAAAGTTGACATAATTATCTTCTTTGTAAAAGATAATTTAATAGATCATTTAAAATTTCTTTATAAAAGATCATAACGGTAACAATCATAGGGCCTAATAAATGCTAAAAAAGTTGGCATAATTATCTTCTTTGTAAAAGATAATTTACTAGACAATTTAAAATTTCATACTAAAAGATCATAACGGTACCGATCAATGGGCCTAGCAAATGCTAAAAAACTTTACATAATTATCTTCTTTGTAAAAGATAAATTAATAGATCATTTAAAATTTCTTTATAAAAGATCATAACGGTAACGATCATTGGGCCTAATAAATGCTAAAAAGGTTGACATAATTAACTTCTTTCTAAAAGATAATTTACTAGACAATTTAATATTTCGTATTAAAAGATCATAACGCTAACGATTAATGGGCCTAGTAAATGCTAAAAAAGTTAAAATAATTATCTTCTTTGTAAAAGATAATTTAATAGATCATTTAAAATTTCTTTAAAAAAGATTATAACGGTAATGATCATTGCGCCTAATAAATGCTAAAAAAGTGGACATAATTATCTTCTTTGTAAAAGATAATTTACCAGATCATTTAAAATTTCCTCTTAAAAGATCATAACGGTAACAATCATTGGGCGTATTAAATGCTAAAAAATTTGACATAATTATCTTCTTTGTAAAAGATAATTTACTAGACAATTTAAAATTTCTTATTAAAAGATAATAACGCTAACGATTATTGGGCCTAATAAATGCTAAAAAATTTGACATAATTATCTTCTTTGTAAAAGATAATTTAATAGATCATTTAAAATTTATTTAAAAAAGATTATAACGGTAACGATCATTGGGCCTAATAAATGATAAAAAAGTTGACATAATAATGTTCTTTGTAAAAGATAAATTAATAGATCATTTAAAATTTCTTTATAAAATATCATAACGGTAAAGATTATTGGGCCTAATAAATGCTAAAAAAGTTCACATAATTAACTTCTTTGTAAAAGATAATTTACTAGACAATTTAAAATTCTTATTAAAAGATCATAACGCTAACGATTATTGGGCCTAACAAATGCTAAAAAAGTTGACATAATTATCTTCTTTGTAAAAGATAATTTAATAGATCATTTAAAATTTCTTTATAAAATGTCATAACGGTAACGATCATTGGGCCTAATAAATGCTAAAAAAGCTGACATAATTATCTTCTTTGTAAAAGATAATTTACTAGACAATTTAAAATTTCTTATTAAAAGATCGTAACGCTAACGATTATTGGGCCTAATAAATGCTAAAAAAGTTGACATAATTATCTTCTTTGTAAAAGATAATTTAATAGATCATTTAAAATTTCTTTATAAAAGATCATAACGGTAACAATCATAGGGCCTAATAAATGCTAAAAAAGTTGGCATAATTATCTTCTTTGTAAAAGATAATTTACTAGACAATTTAAAATTTCATACTAAAAGATCATAACGGTACCGATCAATGGGCCTAGCAAATGCTAAAAAACTTTACATAATTATCTTCTTTGTAAAAGATAAATTAATAGATCATTTAAAATTTCTTTATAAAAGATCAAAACGGTAACGATCATTGGGCCTAATAAATGCTAAAAAAGTTGACATAATTAACTTCTTTGTAAAAGATAATTTACTAGACAACTTAAAATTTCGTATTAAAAGATCATAACCGTAACGATTAATGGGCCTAGTAAATGCTAAAAAAGTTGACATAATTATCTTCTTTGTAAAAGATAAATTAATAGATCATTTAAAATTTCTTTATAAAAGATCATAACGGTAACGATCATTGGGCCTAATAAATGCTAAAAAAGTTGACATAATTAAGTTATTTCTAAAAGATAATTTACTAGACAATTTAAAATTTCGTATTAAAAGATCATAACGCTAACGATTAATGAGCCTAGTAAATGCTAAAAAAGTTAAAATAATTATCTTCTTTGTAAAAGATAATTTAATAGATCATTTAAAATTTCTTTAAAAAAGATTATAACGGTAATGATCATTGCGCCTAATAAATACTAAAAAAGTGGACATAATTATCTTCTTTGTAAAAGATAATTTACCAGATCGTTTAAAATTTCCTCTTAAAAGATCATAACGGTAACAATCATTGGGCGTAATAAATGCTAAAAAATTTGACATAATTATCTTCTTTGTAAAAGATAATTTACTAGACAATTTAAAATTTCTTATTAAAAGATAATAACGCTAACGATTATTGGGCCTAATAAATGCTAAAAAATTTGACATAATTATCTTCTTTGTAAAAGATAATTTAATAGATCATTTAAAATTTATTTAAAAAAGATTATAACGGTAACGATCATTGCGCCTAATAAATGATAAAAAAGTTGACATAATACTGTTCTTTGTAAAAGATAAATTAATAGATCATTTAAAATTTCTTTATAAAATATCATAACGATAACGATTATTGGGCCTAATAAATGCTAAAAAAGTTGACATAATTATCTTCTTTGTAAAAGATAATTTAATAGATCATTTAAAATTTCTTTATAAAAGATCATAACGGTAACAATCATAGGGCCTAATAAATGCTAAAAAAGTTGGCATAATTATCTTCTTTGTAAAAGATAATTTACTAGACAATTTAAAATTTCTTATTAAAAGATCATAACGCTAACGATTATTGGGCCTAACAAATGCTAAAAAAAGTTGACATAATTATCTTCTTTGTAAAAGATAATTTAATAGATCATTTAAAATTTCTTTATAAAATGTCATAACGGTAACGATCATTGGGCCTAATAAATGCTAAAAAGGTTAACATAATTATCTTCTTTGTGAAAGATAATTTACTAGATCATTTAAAATTTCCTCTTAAAGGATCATAACGGTAACAATCATTGGGCCTAATAAATGGTAAAAAAGTTGACATAATTATCTTCTTTGTAAAAGATAATTTACTAAACAATTTAAAATTTCTTATTAAAAGATCATAATGCTAACGATTATTGGGCCTAATAAATGCTAAAAAAGTTGACATAATTATCTTCTTTGTAAAAGATAATTTAATAGATCATTTAAAGTTTCTTTAAAAAGGAACATAACGGTACTGATCATTGCACCTAATAAATGCTAAAAAAGTTGACATAATTATCTTCTTTGTAAGAGATAATTTACTAGATCATTTAAAATTTTCTCTTAAAGGATCATAACGGTAACAATCATTGGGCGTAATAAATGCTAAAAAATTTGACATAATTATCTTCTTTGTAAAAGATAATTTACTAGACAATTTAAAATTTCTTATTAAAAGATCATAACGCTAACGATAATTGGGCCTAATAAATGCTAAAAAGGTTAACATAATTATCTTCTTTGTGAAAGATAATTTAATAGATCATTTAAAATTTCTTACTAAAAGATCATAACGCTAACGATTATTGGGCCTAATAAATGCTAAAAAAGTTGACATAGTTAACTTCTTTGTAAAAGATAATTTACTAGACAATTTAAAATTTCTTATTAAAAGATGATAACGGTAACGATCATTTGGCCTAAGAAATGCTGAAGAAGCTAACATAATTATCTTCTTTGTAAAAGATAATTTAATAGATCATCTAAAATTTCCTTAAAAAAGATCATAACGGTAACGATCATTGGGCCTAACAAAAGATAAAAAGGTTAACATAATTATCGTCTTTGTGAATCATAATTTAATAGATCATTTAAAATTTCTTATTAAAAGATCATAACGCTAACAACTATTGGGCCTAATAAATGCAAAAAAAGTTGACATAATTAACTTCTTTGTCAAAGATAATTTACTAGACAATTTAAAATTTCTTATTAAAAGATCATAACGCTAACAACTATTGGGCCTAATAAATGCTAAAAAAGTTAAAATAATTATCTTCTTTGTAAAAGATAATTTAATAGATCATTTGAAATTTCTTTAAAAAAGATTATAACGGTAACGATCATTGGGCCTAATAAATGATAAAAAAGTTGACATAATAATCTTCTTTGTAAAAGATAATTTACTAGACAATTTAAAATTTCTTCCTAAAAGATCATAACGGTACCGATCAATGGGCCTAGTAAATGCTAAAAAACTTTACATAATTATCTTCTTTGTAAAAGATAAATTAATAGATCATTTAAAATTTCTTATTAAAAGATCATAACGCTAACGATTATTGGGCCTAATAAATGCTAAAAAAGTTGACATAATTAACTTCTTTGTAAAAGATAATTTACTAGACAATTTAAAATTTCGTATTAAAAGATAATAACGCTAACAATTAATGGGCCTAGTAAATACTAAAAAAGTTGACATAATTATATTATTTGTAAAAGATAATTTAATAGATCATTTAAAATTTCTTTAAAAAAGATCATAACGGTAATGATCATTGCGCCTAATAAATGCTAAGAAAGTTGACATAATTATCTTCTTTGTAAGAGATAATTTACTAGATCATTTAAAATTTCCTCTTAAACAATCATAACGGTAACAATCATTGGGCGTAATAAATGCTAAAAAATTTGACATAATTATCTTCTTTGTAAAAGATAATTTATTAGACAATTTAAAATTTCTTATTAAAAGATCATAACGCTAACGATTATTGGGCCTAATAAATGCTAAAAAAGTTGACATAATTATCTTCTTTGTAAAAGATAATTTAATAGATCATTTAAAATTTCATTATAAAATGTCATAACGGAAACGATCATCGGGCCTAATAAATGCTAAAAAGGTTAACATAATTATCTTCTTTGTAAGAGATAATTTACTAGATCATTTAAAATTTCCTCTTAAACGATCATAACGGTAACAATCATTGGGCGTAATAAATGCTAAAAAAGTTGACATAATTAACTTATTTGTAAAAGATAATTTACTAGACAATTTAAAATTTCTTATTAAAAGATGATACTGCCAACGATTAATGGGCCTAGTAAATGCTAAAAAAGTTAAAATAATTATCTTCCTTGTAAAAGATAATTTAATAGGTCATTTAAAATTTCTTTAAAAAAGATTATAACGGTAATGATCATTGGGCCTAATAAATGCTAAAAAAGTTGACATAATTAACTTCTTTGTAAAAGATAATTTACTAGACAATTTAGAATTTCTTATTAAAAGATGATAACGGTAACGATCATTTGGCCTAAGAAATGCTGAAGAAGCTAACATAATTATCTTGTTTGTAAAAGATAATTTAGTAGATCATCTAAAATTTCCTTAAAAAAAATCATAACGGTAACGATCATTGGGCCTAACAAATGCTAAAAAGGTTAACATAATTATCGTCTTTGTGAAACATAATTTAATAGATCATTTAAAATTTCTTATTAAAAGATCATAACGCTAACGACTATTGGGCCTAATAAATGCAAAAAAAGTTGACATAGTTAACTTCTTTGTAAAAGATAATTTACTAGACAATTTAAAATTTCTTATTAAAAGATAATAACGCTAACGATTAATGGGCCTAGAAAATGCTAAAAAAGTTAAAATAATTATCTTCCTTGTAAAAGATAATTTAATAGGTCATTTAAAATTTCTTTAAAAAAGATTATAACGGTAATGATCATTGGGCCTAATAAATGCTAAAAAAGTTGACATAATTAACTTCTTTGTAAAAGATAATTTACTAGACAATTTAAAATTTCGTATTAAAAGATAATAACGCTAACGATTAATGGGCCTAGTAAATACTAAAAAAGTTGACATAATTATATTATTTGTAAAAGATAATTTAATAGATCATTTAAAATTTCTTTAAAAAAGATCATAACGGTAATGATCATTACGCCTAATAAATGCTAAGAAAGTTGACATAATTATCTTCTTTGTAAGAGATAATTCACTAGATCATTTAAAATTTCCTCTTAAAGGATCATAACGGTAACAATCATTGGGCGTAATAAACGCTAAAAAATTTGACATAATTATCTTCTTTGTAAAAGATAATTTATTAGACAATTTAAAATTTCTTATTAAAAGGTCATAACGCTAACGACTATTGGGCCTAATAAATGCAAAAAAAGTTGACATAATTAACTTCTTTGTCAAAGATAATTTACTAGACAATTTAAAATTTCTTATTAAAAGATGATAACGCTAACGATTAATGGGCCTAGAAAATGCTAAAAAAGTAAAAATAATTATCTTCTTTGTAAAAGATAATTTAATAGATCATTTAAAATTTCTTTAAAAAAGATTATAACGGTAACGATCATTGGGCCTAATAAATGATAAAAAAGTTGACATAATAATCTTCTTTGTAAAAGATAATTTACTAGACAATTTAAAATTTCTTCCTAAAAGATCATAACGGTACCGATCAATGGGCCTAGTAAATGCTAAAAAACTTTACATAATTATCTTCTTTGTAAAAGATAATTTAATAGATCATTTAAAATTTCTTTAAAAAAGATCATAACGGTAATGATCATTACGCCTAATAAATGCTAAGAAAGTTGACATAATTATCTTCTTTGTAAGAGATAATTTACTAGATCATTTAAAATTTCCTCTTAAAGGATCATAACGGTAACAATCATTGGGCGTAATAAATGCTAAAAAATTTGACATAATTATCTTCTTTGTAAAAGATAATTTATTAGACAATTTAAAATTTCTTATTAAAAGGTCATAACGCTAACGATTATTGGGCCTAATAAATGCTAAAAAAGTTGACATAATTATCTTCTTTGTAAAAGATAATTTAATAGATCATTTAAAATTTCATTATAAAATGTCATAACGGTAACGATCATCGGGCCTAATAAATGCTAAAAAGGTTAACATAATTATCTTCTTTGTGAAAGATAATTTAATAGATCATTTAAAATTTCTTACTAAAAGATCATAACGCTAACGATTATTGGGCCTAATAAATGCTAAAAAAGTTGACATAGTTAACTTCTTTGTAAAAGATAATTTACTAGACAATTTAAAATTTCTTATTAAAAGATGATAACGGTAACGATCATTTGGCCTAAGAAATGCTGAAGAAGCTAACATAATTATCTTGTTTGTAAAAGATAATTTAGTAGATCATCTAAAATTTCCTTAAAAAAAATCATAACGGTAACGATCATTGGGCCTAACAAATGCTAAAAAGGTTAACATAATTATCGTCTTTGTGAAACATAATTTAATAGATCATTTAAAATTTCTTATTAAAAGATCATAATGCTAACGACTATTGGGCCTAATAAATGCAAAAAAAGTTGACATAGTTAACTTCTTTGTAAAAGATAATTTACTAGACAATTTAAAATTTCTTATTAAAAGATGATAACGCTAACGATTAATGGGCCTAGAAAATGCTAAAAAAGTTAAAATAATTATCTTCTTTGTAAAAGATAATTTAATAGATCATTTAAAATTTCTTTAAAAAAGATTATAACGGTAACGATCATTGGGCCTAATAAATGATAAAAAAGTTGACATAATAATCTTCTTTGTAAAAGATAATTTACTAGACAATTTAAAATTTCTTCCTAAAAGATCATAACGGTACCGATCAATGGGCCTAGTAAATGCTAAAAAACTTTACATAATTATCTTCTTTGTAAAAGATAAATTAATAGATCATTTAAAATTTCTTTATAAAAGATCATAACGGTAACGATCATTGGGCCTAATAAATGCTAAAAAAGTTTACATAATTGTCTTCTTTGTAAAAGATAATTTATTAGAAAATTTAAAATTTCTTATTAAAAGATCATAACGCTAACGATTATTGGGCCTAGTAAATGCTAAAAAAGTTGACATAATTATCGTGTTTGTAAAAGATAATTTAATAGATCATTTAAAATTTCATTATAAAATGTCATAACGGTAACGATCATCGGGCCTAATAAATGCTAAAAAGGTTAACATAATTATTTCTTTGTGAAAGATAATTTAATAGATCATTTAAAATTTCTTATTAAAAGATCATAACACTAACGATTATTGGGCCTAATAAATGCTAAAAAAGTTGACATAGTTAACTTCTTTGTAAAAGATAATTTACTAGACAATTTAAAATTTTTTATTAAAAGATGATAACGGTAACGATCATTTGGCCTAAGAAATGCTGAAGAAGCTAACATAATTATCTTGTTTGTAAAAGATAATTTAATAGATCATTTAAAATTTCCTTAAAAAAAATCATAACGGTAACGATCATTGGGCCTAACAAATGCTAAAAAGGTTAACATAATTATCGTCTTTGTGAAACATAATTTAATAGATCATTTAAAATTTCTTATTAAAAGATCATAACGCTAACGACTATTGGGCCTAATAAATGCAAAAAAAGTTGACATAGTTAACTTCTTTGTAAAAGATAATTTACTAGACAATTTAAAATTTCTTATTAAAAGATGATAACGCTAACGATTAATGGGCCTAGAAAATGCTAAAAAAGTTAAAATAATTATCTTCTTTGTAAAAATAATTTAATAGATCATTTAAAGTTTCTTTAAAAAAGATCATAACGGTAATGATCATTGCGCCTAATAAATGCTAAGAAAGTTGACATAATTATCTTCTTTGTAAGAGATAATTTACTAGATCATTTAAAATTTCCTCTTAAACGATCATAACGGTAACAATCATTGGGCGTAATAAATGCTAAAAAAGTTGACATAATTAACTTATTTGTAAAAGATAATTTACTAGACAATTTAAAATTTCTTATTAAAAGATGATACTGCTAACGATTAATGGGCCTAGTAAATGCTAAAAAAGTTAAAATAATTATCTTCCTTGTAAAAGATAATTTAATAGGTCATTTAAAATTTCTTTAAAAAAGATTATAACGGTAATGATCATTGGGCCTAATAAATGCTAAAAAAGTTGACATAATTAACTTCTTTGTAAAAGATAATTTACTAGACAATTTAAAATTTCGTATTAAAAGATAATAACGCTAACGATTAATGGGCCTAGTAAATACTAAAAAAGTTGACATAATTATATTATTTTTAAGAGATAATTTACTAGATCATATAAAATTTCCTCTTAAACGATCATAACGGTAACAATCATTGGGCGTAATAAATGCTAAAAAAGTTGACATAATTAACTTATTTGTAAAAGATAATTTACTAGACAACTTAAAATTTCGTATTAAAAGATCATAACCGTAACGATTAATGGGCCTCGTAAATGCTAAAAAAGTTGACATAATTATCTTCTTTGTAAAAGATAATTTAATAGATCATTTAAAATTTCTTTATAAAATGTTATAACTGTAACGATCATTGGCCCTATTAAATGCTAAAAAGGTTAACATAATTATCTTCTTTGTGAAAGATAATTTAATAGATCATTTAAAATTTCTTTATAAAAGATCATAACGGTAACGATCATTGGGCCTCTTAATGCTAAAAAGTTGACATAATTAACTTCTTTGTAATACAGAATTTACTAGACAATTTAAAATTTCTTATTACAAGATGATAATGCTAACGATTAATGGATCTAGTAAATGCAAAAAAAGTTAAAATAATTATCTTCTTTGTAAAAGATAATTTAATAGATCATTTAAAATTTCTTTAAAAAAGATTATAACGGTAACGATCATTGGTCCTAATAAATGGTAAAAAACTTGGCATAATTATCTTCTTTGTAAAAGATAATTTACTCAACATCTTAAAATTTCTTATTAAAAGATCATAATGGTAATGATCACTGGGCGTAATAAATACTAAAAAAGTTAACATAATTATCTTCCTTGTAAAATACAATTTAATACATCATTTAAATTTCTTTAAAAAAGATCATAACGCTAACGATTATTGGGCCTAATAAATGCTAAAAAAGTTGACATAACTATCTTCTTTGTAAAAGATAATTTACTAGACAATTTAAAATTTCTTACTAAAAGATCATAACGGTACCGATAAATGGGCCTAGTAAATGCTAAAAAACTTTACATAATTATCTTATTTGTAAAAGATAAATTAATAGATCATTTAAAATTTCTTTATAAAAGATTATAACTGTAACGATCATTGGGCCTAACAAATGCTAAAAAAGTTAACATAATTAACATCTTTGTAAAAGATAATTTACTAGACAAACGGTAACGATCATTGGGCCTAATAAATGATAAAAAAGTTGACATAATAATCTTCTTTGTAAAAGATAATTTACTAGACAATTTAAAATTTCTTATTAAAAGATGATAACGGTAACGATCATTGGGCCTAAGAAATGCTGAAGAAGCTAACATAATTATCTTGTTTGTAAAAGATAATTTAATAGATCATCTAAAATTTCCTTAAAAAAGATCATAACGGTAACGATCATTGGGCCTAACAAATGCTAAAAAGGTTAACATAATTATCTTCTTTGTGATACATAATTTAATAGATCATTTAAAATTTCTTATTAAAAGATCATAACGCTAACGACTATTGGGCCTAATAAATGCAAAAAAGGTTGACATCATTAACTTCTTTGTCAAAGATAATTTACTAGACAATTTAAAATTTCTTATTAAAAGATGATAACGCTAACGATTAATGGGCCTAGAAAATACAAAAAAATTGACATAATTATCTTCTTTGTAAAAGATAATTTAATAGATCATTTAAAATTTCTTTATAAAATGTCATAACGGTAACGATCATTGGCCCTATTAAATGCTAAAAAGGTTAACATAATTATCTTCTTTGTGAAAGATAATTTAATAGATCATTTAAAATTTCTTTATAAAATATCATAACGGTAACGATCATTGGGCCTATTAATGCTAACAAAGTTGACATAATTAACTTCTTTGTAAAAGATAATTTACTAGACAATTTAAAATTTCTTATTAAAAGATGATAACGCTAACGATTAATGGGCCTAGAAAATGCTAAAAAAGTTAAAATAATTATCTTCTTTGTAAAAATAATTTAATAGATCATTTAAAATTTCTTTAAAAAAGATTATAACGGTAACGATCATTGGGCCTAATAAATGGTAAAAAAGTTGGCATAATTATCTTCTTTGTAAAAGATAATTTACTAAACAATTTAAATTTTCTTATTAAAAGATCATAATGGTAACGATCACTGGGCGTAATAAATGCTAAAAAAGTTAACATAATTATCTTCCTTGTAAAATACAATTTAATACTTCATTTAAAATTTCTTTAAAAAAGATCATAACGCTAACGATTATTGGGCCTAATAAATGCTAAAAAAGTTGACATAACTATCTTATTTGTAAAAGATAATTTACTAGACAATTTAAAATTTCTTACTAAAAGATCATAACGGTACCGATAAATGGGCCTAGTAAATGCTAAAAAACTTTACATAATTATCTTCTTCGTAAAAGATAAATTAATAGATCATTTAAAATTTCTTTATAAAAGATCATAACTGTAACGATCATTGGGCCTAACAAATGCTAAAAAAGTTAACATAATTAACATCTTTGTAAAAGATAATTTACTAGACAAACGGTAACGATCATTAGGCCTAATAAATGATAAAAAAGTTGACATAATAATCTTCTTTGTAAAAGATAATTTACTAGACAATTTAAAATTTCTTATTAAAAGATGATAACGGTAACGATCATTGGGCCTAAGAAATGCTGAAGAAGCTAACATAATTATCTTGTTTGTAAAAGATAATTTAATATTTCATCTAAAATTTCCTTAAAAAAGATCATAACGGTAACGATCATTGGGCCTAACAAATGCTAAAAAGGTTAACATAATTATCTTCTTTGTGAAACATAATTTAATAGATCATTTAAAATTTCTTATTAAAAGATCATAACGCTAACGACTATTGGGCATAATAAATGCAAAAAAAGTTGACATCATTAACTTCTTTGTCAAAGATAATTTACTAGACAATTTAAAATTTCTTATTAAAAGATGATAACGCTAACGATTAATGGGCCTATAAAATGCTAAAAAAGTTAAAATAATTATCTTCTTTGTAAAAATAATTTAATAGATCATTTAAAATTTCTTTAAAAAAGATTATAACGGTAACGATCATTGGGCCTAATAAATGATAAAAAAGTTGACATAATAATCTTCTTTGTAAAAGATAATTTACTAAACAATTTAAATTTTCTTATTAAAAGATCATAATGGTAACGATCATTGGCCCTATTAAATGCTAAAAAGGTTAACATAATTATCTTCTTTGTGAAAGATAATTTAATAGATCATTTAAAATTTCTTTATAAAAGATCATAACGGTAACGATCATTGGGCCTATTAATGCTAAAAAAGTTGACATAATTAACTTCTTTGTAAAAGATAATTTACTAGACAATTTAAAATTTCTTATTAAAAGATGATAATGCAAACGATTAATGGATCTAGTAAATGCTAAAAAAGTTAAAATAATTATCTTCTTTGTAAAAGATAATTTAATAGATCATTTAAAATTTCTTTAAAAAAGATTATAACGGTAACGATCATTGGGCCTAATAAATGATAAAAAAGTTGACATAATAATCTTCTTTGTAAAAGATAATTTACTAAACAATTTAAATTTTCTTATTAAAAGATCATAATGGTAACGATCATTGGCCCTATTAAATGCTAAAAAGGTTAACATAATTATCTTCTTTGTGAAAGATAATTTAATAGATCATTTAAAATTTCTTTATAAAAGATCATAACGGTAACGATCATTGGGCCTATTAATGCTAAAAAAGTTGACATAATTAACTTCTTTGTAAAAGATAATTTACTAGACAATTTAAAATTTCTTATTAAAAGATGATAATGCAAACGATTAATGGATCTAGTAAATGCTAAAAAAGTTAAAATAATTATCTTCTTTGTAAAAGATAATTTAATAGATCATTTAAAATTTCTTTAAAAAAGATTATAACGGTAACGATCATTGGGCCTAATAAATGGTAAAAAAGTTGGCATAATTATCTTCTTTGTAAAAGATAATTTACTAAACAATTTAAATTTTCTTATTAAAAGATCATAATGGTAACGATCACTGGGCGTAATAAATGCTAAAAAAGTTAACATAATTATCTTCCTTGTAAAATACAATTTAATACTTCATTTAAAATTTCTTTAAAAAAGATCATAACGCTAACGATTATTGGGCCTAATAAATGCTAAAAAAGTTCACATAACTATCTTCTTTGTAAAAGATAATTTACTAGACAATTTAAAATTTCTTACTAAAAGATCATAACGGTACCGATAAATGGGCCTAGTAAATGCTAAAAAACTTTACATAATTATCTTCTTCGTAAAAGATAAATTAATAGATCATTTAAAATTTCCTTAAAAAAGATCATAACGGTAACGATCATTGGGCCTAACAAATGCTAAAAAGGTTAACATAATTATCTTCTTTGTGAAACATAATTTAATAGATCATTTAAAATTTCTTATTAAAAGATCATAACGCTAACGACTATTGGGCCTAATAAATGCAAAAAAAGTTGACATCATTAACTTCTTTGTCAAAGATAATTTACTAGACAATTTAAAATTTCTTATTAAAAGATGATAACGCTAACGATTAATGGGCCTAGAAAATACAAAAAAATTGACATAATTATCTTCTTTGTAAAAGATAATTTAATAGATCATTTAAAATTTCTTTATAAAATGTCATAACGGTAACGATCATTGGCCCTATTAAATGCTAAAAAGGTTAACATAATTATCTTCTTTGTGAAAGATAATTTAATAGATCATTTAAAATTTCTTTATAAAATATCATAACGGTAACGATCATTGGGCCTATTAATGCTAACAAAGTTGACATAATTAACTTCTTTGTAAAAGATAATTTACTAGACAATTTAAAATTTCTTATTAAAAGATGATAATGCTAACGATTAATCGATCTAGTAAATGCTAAAAAAGTTAAAATAATTATCTTCTTTGTAAAAGATAATTTAATAGATCATTTAAAATTTCTTTAAAAAAGATTATAACGGTAACGATCATTGGGCCTAATAAATGGTAAAAAAGTTGGCATAATTATCTTCTTTGTAAAAGATAATTTACTAAACAATTTAAATTTTCTTATTAAAAGATCATAATGGTAACGATCACTGGGCGTAATAAATGCTAAAAAAGTTAACATAATTATCTTCCTTGTAAAATACAATTTAATACATCATTTAAAATTTCTTTAAAAAAGATCATAACGCTAACGATTATTGGGCCTAATAAATGCTAAAAAAGTTGACATAACTATCTTCTTTGTAAAAGATAATTTACTAGACAATTTAAAATTTCTTACTAAAAGATCATAACGGTACCGATAAATGGGCCTAGTAAATGCTAAAAAACTTTACATAATTATCTTCTTCGTAAAAGATAAATTAATAGATCATTTAAAATTTCTTTATAAAAGATCATAACTGTAGCGATCATTGGGCCTAACAAATGCTAAAAAAGTTAACATAATTAACATCTTTGTAAAAGATAATTTACTAGACAAACGGTAACGATCATTGGGCCTAATAAATGATAAAAAAGTTGACATAATAATCTTCTTTGTAAAAGATAATTTACTAGACAATTTAAAATTTCTTATTAAAAGATGATAACGGTAACGATCATTGGGCCTAAGAAATGCTGAAGAAGCTAACATAATTATCTTGTCTGTAAAAGATAATTTAATATTTCATCTAAAATTTCCTTAAAAAAGATCATAACGGTAACGATCATTGGGCCTAACAAATGCTAAAAAGGTTAACATAATTATCTTCTTTGTGAAACATAATTTAATAGATCATTTAAAATTTCTTATTAAAAGATCATAACGCCAACGACTATTGGGCCTAATAAATGCAAAAAAAGTGGACATAATTAACTTCTTTGTCAAAGATAATTTACTAGACAATTTAAAATTTCTTATTAAAAGATGATAATGCTAGCGATTAATGGGCCTAGAAAATACAAAAAAAATTGACATAATTATCTTCTTTGTAAAAGATAATTTAATAGATCATTTAAAATTTCTTTATAAAATGTCATAACGGTAACGATCATTGGCCCTATTAAATGCTAAAAAGGTTAACATAATTATCTTCTTTGTGAAAGATAATTTAATAGATCATTTAAAATTTCTTTATAAAAGATCATAACGGTAACGATCATTGGGCCTATTAATGCTAAAAAAGTTGACATAATTAACTTCTTTGTAAAAGATAATTTACTAGACAATTTAAAATTTCTTATTAAAAGATGATAATGCAAACGATTAATGGATCTAGTAAATGCTAAAAAAGTTAAAATAATTATCTTCTTTGTAAAAGATAATTTAATACATCATTTAAAATTTCTTTAAAAAAGATTATAACGGTAACGATCATTGGGCCTAATAAATGGTAAAAAAGTTGGCATAATTATCTTCTTTGTAAAAGATAATTTACTAAACAATTTAAATTTTCTTATTAAAAGATCATAATGGTAACGATCACTGGGCGTAATAAATGCTAAAAAAGTTAACATAATTATCTTCCTTGTAAAATACAATTTAATACTTCATTTAAAATTTCTTTAAAAAAGATCATAACGCTAACGATTATTGGGCCTAATAAATGCTAAAAAAGTTGACATAACTATCTTCTTTGTAAAAGATAATTTACTAGACAATTTAAAATTTCTTACTAAAAGATCATAACGGTACCGATAAATGGGCCTAGTAAATGCTAAAAAACTTTACATAATTATCTTCTTCGTAAAACATAAATTAATAGATCATTTAAAATTTCCTTAAAAAAGATCATAACGGTAACGATCATTGGGCCTAACAAATGCTAAAAAGGTTATCATAATTATCTTCTTTGTGAAACATAATTTAATAAATCATTTAAAATTTCTTATTAAAAGATCATAACGCTAACGACTATTGGGCCTAATAAATGCAAAAAAAGTTGACATCATTAACTTCTTTGTCAAAGATAATTTACTAGACAATTTAAAATTTCTTATTAAAAGATGATAACGCTAACGATTAATGGGCCTAGAAAATACAAAAAAATTGACATAATTATCTTCTTTCTAAAAGATAATTTAATAGATCATTTAAAATTTCTTTATAAAATGTCATAACGGTAACGATCATTGGCCCTATTAAATGCTAAAAAGGTTAACATAATTATCTTCTTTGTGAAAGATAATTTAATAGATCATTTAAAATTTCTTTATAAAAGATCATAACGGTAACGATCATTGGGCCTATTAATGCTAACAAAGTTGACATAATTAACTTCTTTGTAAAAGATAATTTACTAGACAATTTAAAATTTCTTATTAAAAGATGATAATGCTAACGATTAATGGATCTAGTAAATGCTAAAAAAGTTAAAATAATTATCTTCTTTGTAAAAGATAATTTAATAGATCATTTAAAATTTCTTTAAAAAAGATTATAACGGTAACGATCATTGGGCCTAATAAATGGTAAAAAAGTTGGCATAATTATCTTCTTTGTAAAAGATAATTTACTAAACAATTTAAATTTTCTTATTAAAAGATCATAATGGTAACGATCACTGGGCGTAATAAATGCTAAAAAAGTTAACATAATTATCTTCCTTGTAAAATACAATTTAATACTTCATTTAAAATTTCTTTAAAAAAGATCATAACGCTAACGATTATTGGGCCTAATAAATGCTAAAAAAGTTGACATAACTATCTTCTTTGTAAAAGATAATTTACTAGACAATTTAAAATTTCTTACTAAAAGATCATAACGGTACCGATAAATGGGCCTAGTAAATGCTAAAAAACTTTACATAATTATCTTCTTTGTAAAAGATAAATTAATAAATCATTTAAAATTTCTTTATAAAAGATTATAACTGTAACGATCATTGGGCCTAACAAATGCTAAAAAAGTTAACATAATTAACATCTTTGTAAAAGATAATTTACTAGACAAACGGTAACGATCATTGGGCCTAATAAATGATAAAAAAGTTGACATAATAATCTTCTTTGTAAAAGATAATTTACTAGACAATTTAAAATTTCTTATTAAAAGATGATAACGGTAACGATCATTGGGCCTAAGAAATGCTGAAGAAGCTAACATAATTATCTTGTTTGTAAAAGATAATTTAATAGATCATCTAAAATTTCCTTAAAAAAGATCATAACGGTAACGATCATTGGGCCTAACAAATGCTAAAAAGGTTAACATAATTATCTTCTTTGTGATACATAATTTAATAGATCATTTAAAATTTCTTATTAAAAGATCATAACGCTAACGATTATTGGGCCTAATAAATGCAAAAAAGGTTGACATCATTAACTTCTTTGTCAAAGATAATTTACTAGACAATTTAAAATTTCTTATTAAAAGATGATAACACTAACGATTAATGGGCCTAGAAAATACAAAAAAATTGACATAATTATCTTCTTTGTAAAAGATAATTTAATAGATCATTTAAAATTTCTTTATAAAATGTCATAACGGTAACGATCATTGGCCCTATTAAATGCTAAAAAGGTTAACATAATTATCTTCTTTGTGAAAGATAATTTAATAGATCATTTAAAATTTCTTTATAAAAGATCATAACGGTAACGATCATTGGGCCTATTAATGCTAAAAAAGTTGACATAATTAACTTCTTTGTAAAAGATAATTTACTAGACAATTTAAAATTTCTTATTAAAAGATGATAATGCAAACGATTAATGGATCTAGTAAATGCTAAAAAAGTTAAAATAATTATCTTCTTTGTAAAAGATAATTTAATACATCATTTAAAATTTCTTTAAAAAAGATTATAACGGTAACGATCATTGGGCCTAATAAATGGTAAAAAAGTTGGCATAATTATCTTCTTTGTAAAAGATAATTTACTAAACAATTTAAATTTTCTTATTAAAAGATCATAATGGTAACGATCACTGGGCGTAATAAATGCTAAAAAAGTTAACATAATTATCTTCCTTGTAAAATACAATTTAATACTTCATTTAAAATTTCTTTAAAAAAGATCATAACGCTAACGATTATTGGGCCTAATAAATGCTAAAAAAGTTGACATAACTATCTTCTTTGTAAAAGATAATTTACTAGACAATTTAAAATTTCTTACTAAAAGATCATAACGGTACCGATAAATGGGCCTAGTAAATGCTAAAAAACTTTACATAATTATCTTCTTCGTAAAACATAAATTAATAGATCATTTAAAATTTCCTTAAAAAAGATCATAACGGTAACGATCATTGGGCCTAACAAATGCTAAAAAGGTTATCATAATTATCTTCTTTGTGAAACATAATTTAATAAATCATTTAAAATTTCTTATTAAAAGATCATAACGCTAACGACTATTGGGCCTAATAAATGCAAAAAAAGTTGACATCATTAACTTCTTTGTCAAAGATAATTTACTAGACAATTTAAAATTTCTTATTAAAAGATGATAACGCTAACGATTAATGGGCCTAGAAAATACAAAAAAATTGACATAATTATCTTCTTTCTAAAAGATAATTTAATAGATCATTTAAAATTTCTTTATAAAATGTCATAACGGTAACGATCATTGGCCCTATTAAATGCTAAAAAGGTTAACATAATTATCTTCTTTGTGAAAGATAATTTAATAGATCATTTAAAATTTCTTTATAAAAGATCATAACGGTAACGATCATTGGGCCTATTAATGCTAACAAAGTTGACATAATTAACTTCTTTGTAAAAGATAATTTACTAGACAATTTAAAATTTCTTATTAAAAGATGATAATGCTAACGATTAATGGATCTAGTAAATGCTAAAAAAGTTAAAATAATTATCTTCTTTGTAAAAGATAATTTAATAGATCATTTAAAATTTCTTTAAAAAAGATTATAACGGTAACGATCATTGGGCCTAATAAATGGTAAAAAAGTTGGCATAATTATCTTCTTTGTAAAAGATAATTTACTAAACAATTTAAATTTTCTTATTAAAAGATCATAATGGTAACGATCACTGGGCGTAATAAATGCTAAAAAAGTTAACATAATTATCTTCCTTGTAAAATACAATTTAATACTTCATTTAAAATTTCTTTAAAAAAGATCATAACGCTAACGATTATTGGGCCTAATAAATGCTAAAAAAGTTGACATAACTATCTTCTTTGTAAAAGATAATTTACTAGACAATTTAAAATTTCTTACTAAAAGATCATAACGGTACCGATAAATGGGCCTAGTAAATGCTAAAAAACTTTACATAATTATCTTCTTTGTAAAAGATAAATTAATAAATCATTTAAAATTTCTTTATAAAAGATTATAACTGTAACGATCATTGGGCCTAACAAATGCTAAAAAAGTTAACATAATTAACATCTTTGTAAAAGATAATTTACTAGACAAACGGTAACGATCATTGGGCCTAATAAATGATAAAAAAGTTGACATAATAATCTTCTTTGTAAAAGATAATTTACTAGACAATTTAAAATTTCTTATTAAAAGATGATAACGGTAACGATCATTGGGCCTAAGAAATGCTGAAGAAGCTAACATAATTATCTTGTTTGTAAAAGATAATTTAATAGATCATCTAAAATTTCCTTAAAAAAGATCATAACGGTAACGATCATTGGGCCTAACAAATGCTAAAAAGGTTAACATAATTATCTTCTTTGTGATACATAATTTAATAGATCATTTAAAATTTCTTATTAAAAGATCATAACGCTAACGATTATTGGGCCTAATAAATGCAAAAAAGGTTGACATCATTAACTTCTTTGTCAAAGATAATTTACTAGACAATTTAAAATTTCTTATTAAAAGATGATAACACTAACGATTAATGGGCCTAGAAAATACAAAAAAATTGACATAATTATCTTCTTTGTAAAAGATAATTTAATAGATCATTTAAAATTTCTTTATAAAATGTCATAACGGTAACGATCATTGGCCCTATTAAATGCTAAAAAGGTTAACATAATTATCTTCTTTGTGAAAGATAATTTAATAGATCATTTAAAATTTCTTTATAAAAGATCATAACGGTAACGATCATTGGGCCTATTAATGCTAAAAAAGTTGACATAATTAACTTCTTTGTAAAAGATAATTTACTAGACAATTTAAAATTTCTTATTAAAAGATGATAATGCAAACGATTAATGGATCTAGTAAATGCTAAAAAAGTTAAAATAATTATCTTCTTTGTAAAAGATAATTTAATACATCATTTAAAATTTCTTTAAAAAAGATTATAACGGTAACGATCATTGGGCCTAATAAATGGTAAAAAAGTTGGCATAATTATCTTCTTTGTAAAAGATAATTTACTAAACAATTTAAATTTTCTTATTAAAAGATCATAATGGTAACGATCACTGGGCGTAATAAATGCTAAAAAAGTTAACATAATTATCTTCCTTGTAAAATACAATTTAATACTTCATTTAAAATTTCTTTAAAAAAGATCATAACGCTAACGATTATTGGGCCTAATAAATGCTAAAAAAGTTGACATAACTATCTTCTTTGTAAAAGATAATTTACTAGACAATTTAAAATTTCTTACTAAAAGATCATAACGGTACCGATAAATGGGCCTAGTAAATGCTAAAAAACTTTACATAATTATCTTCTTCGTAAAACATAAATTAATAGATCATTTAAAATTTCCTTAAAAAAGATCATAACGGTAACGATCATTGGGCCTAACAAATGCTAAAAAGGTTATCATAATTATCTTCTTTGTGAAACATAATTTAATAAATCATTTAAAATTTCTTATTAAAAGATCATAACGCTAACGACTATTGGGCCTAATAAATGCAAAAAAAGTTGACATCATTAACTTCTTTGTCAAAGATAATTTACTAGACAATTTAAAATTTCTTATTAAAAGATGATAACGCTAACGATTAATGGGCCTAGAAAATACAAAAAAATTGACATAATTATCTTCTTTCTAAAAGATAATTTAATAGATCATTTAAAATTTCTTTATAAAATGTCATAACGGTAACGATCATTGGCCCTATTAAATGCTAAAAAGGTTAACATAATTATCTTCTTTGTGAAAGATAATTTAATAGATCATTTAAAATTTCTTTATAAAAGATCATAACGGTAACGATCATTGGGCCTATTAATGCTAACAAAGTTGACATAATTAACTTCTTTGTAAAAGATAATTTACTAGACAATTTAAAATTTCTTATTAAAAGATGATAATGCTAACGATTAATGGATCTAGTAAATGCTAAAAAAGTTAAAATAATTATCTTCTTTGTAAAAGATAATTTAATAGATCATTTAAAATTTCTTTAAAAAAGATTATAACGGTAACGATCATTGGGCCTAATAAATGGTAAAAAAGTTGGCATAATTATCTTCTTTGTAAAAGATAATTTACTAAACAATTTAAATTTTCTTATTAAAAGATCATAATGGTAACGATCACTGGGCGTAATAAATGCTAAAAAAGTTAACATAATTATCTTCCTTGTAAAATACAATTTAATACTTCATTTAAAATTTCTTTAAAAAAGATCATAACGCTAACGATTATTGGGCCTAATAAATGCTAAAAAAGTTGACATAACTATCTTCTTTGTAAAAGATAATTTACTAGACAATTTAAAATTTCTTACTAAAAGATCATAACGGTACCGATAAATGGGCCTAGTAAATGCTAAAAAACTTTACATAATTATCTTCTTTGTAAAAGATAAATTAATAAATCATTTAAAATTTCTTTATAAAAGATTATAACTGTAACGATCATTGGGCCTAACAAATGCTAAAAAAGTTAACATAATTAACATCTTTGTAAAAGATAATTTACTAGACAAACGGTAACGATCATTGGGCCTAATAAATGATAAAAAAGTTGACATAATAATCTTCTTTGTAAAAGATAATTTACTAGACAATTTAAAATTTCTTATTAAAAGATGATAACGGTAACGATCATTGGGCCTAAGAAATGCTGAAGAAGCTAACATAATTATCTTGTTTGTAAAAGATAATTTAATAGATCATCTAAAATTTCCTTAAAAAAGATCATAACGGTAACGATCATTGGGCCTAACAAATGCTAAAAAGGTTAACATAATTATCTTCTTTGTGATACATAATTTAATAGATCATTTAAAATTTCTTATTAAAAGATCATAACGCTAACGATTATTGGGCCTAATAAATGCAAAAAAGGTTGACATCATTAACTTCTTTGTCAAAGATAATTTACTAGACAATTTAAAATTTCTTATTAAAAGATGATAACACTAACGATTAATGGGCCTAGAAAATACAAAAAAATTGACATAATTATCTTCTTTGTAAAAGATAATTTAATAGATCATTTAAAATTTCTTTATAAAATGTCATAACGGTAACGATCATTGGCCCTATTAAATGCTAAAAAGGTTAACATAATTATCTTCTTTGTGAAAGATAATTTAATAGATCATTTAAAATTTCTTTATAAAAGATCATAACGGTAACGATCATTGGGCCTATTAATGCTAAAAAAGTTGACATAATTAACTTCTTTGTAAAAGATAATTTACTAGACAATTTAAAATTTCTTATTAAAAGATGATAATGCAAACGATTAATGGATCTAGTAAATGCTAAAAAAGTTAAAATAATTATCTTCTTTGTAAAAGATAATTTAATACATCATTTAAAATTTCTTTAAAAAAGATTATAACGGTAACGATCATTGGGCCTAATAAATGGTAAAAAAGTAGGCATAATTATCTTCTTTGTAAAAGATAATTTACTAAACAATTTAAATTTTCTTATTAAAAGATCATAATGGTAACGATCACTGGGCGTAATAAATGCTAAAAAAGTTAACATAATTATCTTCCTTGTAAAATACAATTTAATACTTCATTTAAAATTTCTTTAAAAAAGATCATAACGCTAACGATTATTGGGCCTAATAAATGCTAAAAAAGTTGACATAACTATCTTCTTTGTAAAAGATAATTTACTAGACAATTTAAAATTTCTTACTAAAAGATCATAACGGTACCGATAAATGGGCCTAGTAAATGCTAAAAAACTTTACATAATTATCTTCTTCGTAAAACATAAATTAATAGATCATTTAAAATTTCCTTAAAAAAGATCATAACGGTAACGATCATTGGGCCTAACATATGCTAAAAAGGTTATCATAATTATCTTCTTTGTGAAACATAATTTAATAAATCATTTAAAATTTCTTATTAAAAGATCATAACGCTAACGACTATTGGGCCTAATAAATGCAAAAAAAGTTGACATCATTAACTTCTTTGTCAAAGATAATTTACTAGACAATTTAAAATTTCTTATTAAAAGATGATAACGCTAACGATTAATGGGCCTAGAAAATAGAAAAAAATTGACATAATTATCTTCTTTGTAAA
Organism: Psophocarpus tetragonolobus; assembly: GCA_037954015.1. Taxonomy (NCBI): domain Eukaryota; kingdom Viridiplantae; phylum Streptophyta; class Magnoliopsida; order Fabales; family Fabaceae; genus Psophocarpus; species Psophocarpus tetragonolobus. Next base: position 57,762,145 of record CM075688.1, read on the forward strand.
AGATAATTTAATAGATCATTTAAAATTTCTTTATAAAATGTCATAACGGTAACGATCATTGGCCCTATTAAATGCTAAAAAGGTTAACATAATTATCTTATTTGTGAAAGATAATTTAATAGATCATTAAAAATTTCTTTATAAAAGATCATAACGGTAACGATCATTGGGCCTATTAATGCTAACAAAGTTGACATAATTAACTTCTTTGTAAAAGATAATTTACTAGACAATTTAAAATTTCTTATTAAAAGATGATAATGCTAACGATTAATGGATCTAGTAAATGCTAAAAAAGTTAAAATAATTATCTTCTTTGTAAAAGATAATTTAATAGATCATTTAAAATTTCTTTAAAAAAGATTATAACGGTAGCGATCATTGGGCCTAATAAATGGTAAAAAAGTTGGCATAATTATCTTCTTTGTAAAAGATAATTTACTAAACAATTTAAATTTTCTTATTAAAAGATCATAATGGTAACGATCACTGGGCGTAATAAATGCTAAAAAAGTTAACATAATTATCTTCCTTGTAAAATACAATTTAATACTTCATTTAAAATTTCTTTAAAAAAGATCATAACGCTAACGATTATTGGGCCTAATAAATGCTAAAAAAGTTGACATAACTATCTTCTTTGTAAAAGATAATTTACTAGACAATTTAAAATTTCTTACTAAAAGATCATAACGGTACCGATAAATGGGCCTAGTAAATGCTAAAAAACTTTACATAATTATCTTCTTTGTAAAAGATAAATTAATAAATCATTTAAAATTTCTTTATAAAAGATTATAACTGTAACGATCATTGGGCCTAACAAATGCTAAAAAAGTTAACATAATTAACATCTTTGTAAAAGATAATTTACTAGACAAACGGTAACGATCATTGGGCCTAATAAATGATAAAAAAGTTGACATAATAATCTTCTTTGTAAAAGATAATTTACTAGACAATTTAAAATTTCTTATTAAAAGATGATAACGGTAACGATCATTGGGCCTAAGAAATGCTGAAGAAGCTAACATAATTATCTTGTTTGTAAAAGATAATTTAATAGATCATCTAAAATTTCCTTAAAAAATATCATAACGGTAACGATCATTGGGCCTAACAAATGCTAAAAAGGTTAACATAATTATCTTCTTTGTGATACATAATTTAATAGATCATTTAAAATTTCTTATTAAAAGATCATAACGCTAACGACTATTGGGCCTAATAAATGCAAAAAAGGTTGACATCATTAACTTCTTTGTCAAAGATAATTTACTAGACAATTTAAAATTTCTTATTAAAAGATGATAACGCTAACGATTAATGGGCCTAGAAAATAGAAAAAAATTGACATAATTATCTTCTTTGTAAAAGATAATTTAATAGATCATTTAAAATTTCTTTATAAAATGTCATAACGGTAACGATCATTGGCCCTATTAAATGCTAAAAAGGTTAACATAATTATCTTCTTTGTGAAAGATAATTTAATAGATCATTTAAAATTTCTTTATAAAAGATCATAACGGTAACGATCATTAGGCCTATTAATGCTAAAAAGTTGACATAATTAACTTCTTTGTAAAACAGAATTTACTAGACAATTTAAAATTTCTTATTAAAAGATGATAATGCTAATGATTAATGGATCTAGTAAATGCAAAAAAAGTTAAAATAATTATCTTCTTTGTAAAAGATAATTTAATAGATCATTTAAAATTTCTTTAAAAAAGATTATAACGGTAACGATCATTGGGCCTAATAAATGGTAAAAAAGTTGGCATAATTATCTTCTTTGTAAAAGATAATTTACTAAACATCTTAAAATTTCTTATTAAAAGATCATAATGGTAACGATCACTGGGCGTAATAAATGCTAAAAAAGTTAACATAATTATCTTCCTTGTAAAATACAATTTAATACATCATTTAAATTTCTTTAAAAAAGATCATAACGCTAACGATTATTGGGCCTAATAAATGCTAAAAAAGTTGACATAACTATCTTCTTTGTAAAAGATAATTTACTAGACAATTTAAAATTTCTTACTAAAAGATCATAACGGTACCGATAAATGGGCCTAGTAAATGCTAAAAAACTTTACATAATTATCTTCTTTGTAAAAGATAAATTAATAGATCATTTAAAATTTCTTTATAAAAGATTATAACTATAACGATCATTGGGCCTAACAAATGCTAAAAAAGTTAACATAATTAACATCTTTGTAAAAGATAATTTACTAGACAAACGGTAACGATCATTGGGCCTAATAAATGATAAAAAAGTTGCCATAATAATCTTCTTTGTAAAAGATAATTTACTAGACAATTTAAAATTTCTTATTAAAAGATGATAACGGTAACGATCATTGGGCCTAAGAAATGCTGAAGAAGCTAACATAATTATCTTGTTTGTAAAAGATAATTTAATAGATCACCTAAAATTTCCTTAAAAAAGATCATAACGGTAACGATCATTGGGCCTAACAAATGCTAAAAAGGTTAACATAATTATCTTCTTTGTGATACATAATTTAATAGATCATTTAAAATTTCTTATTAAAAGATCATAACGCTAACGACTATTGGGCCTAATAAATGCAAAAAAAGTTGACATCATTAACTTCTTTTTCAAAGATAATTTACTAGATAATTTAAAATTTCTTATTAAAAGATGATAACGCTAACGATTAATGGGCCTAGAAAATACAAAAAAATTGACATAATTATCTTCTTTGTAAAAGATAATTTAATAGATCATTTAAAATTTCTTTATAAAATGTCATAACGGTAACGATCATTGGCCCTATTAAATGCTAAAAAGGTTAACATAATTATCTTCTTTGTGAAAGATAATTTAATAGATCATTTAAAATTTCTTTATAAAAGATCATAACGGTAACGATCATTGGGCCTATTAATGCTAAAAAAGTTGACATAATTAACTTCTTTGTAAAAGATAATTTACTAGACAATTTAAAATTTCTAATTAAAAGATGATAATGCTAACGATTAATGGATCTAGTAAATGCAAAAAAAGTTAAAATAATTATCTTCTTTGTAAAAGAGAATTTAATAGATCATTTAAAATTTCTTTTAAAAAGATTATAACGGTAACGATCATTGGGCCTAATAAATGGTAAAAAGGTTGGCATAATTATCTTCTTTGTAAAAGATAATTTACTAAACAATTTAAATTTTCTTATTAAAAGATCATAATGGTAACGATCACTGGGCGTAATAAATGCTAAAAAAGTTAACATAATTATCTTCCTTGTAAAATACAATTTAATACTTCATTTAAAATTTCTTTAAAAAAGATCATAACGCTAACGATTATTGGGCCTAATAAATGCTAAAAAAGTTTACATAACTATCTTCTTTGTAAAAGATAATTTACTAGACAATTTAAAATTTCTTACTGAAAGATCATAACGGTACCGATAAATGGGCCTAGTAAATGCTAAAAAACTTTACATAATTATCTTCTTCGTAAAAGATAAATTAATAGATCATTTAAAATTTCTTTATAAAAGATCATAACTGTAACGATCATTGGGCCTAACAAATGCTAAAAAAGTTAACATAATTAACATCTTTGTAAAAGATAATTTACTAGACAAACGGTAACCATCATTAGGCCTAATAAATGATAAAAAAGTTGACATAATAATCTTCTTTGTAAAAGATAATTTACTAGACAATTTAAAATTTCTTATTAAAAGATGATAACGGTAACGATCATTGGGCCTAAGAAATGCTGAAGAAGCTAACATAATTATCTTGTTTGTAAAAGATAATTTGATATTTCATCTAAAATTTCCTTAAAAAAGATCATAACGGTAACGATCGTTGGGCCTAACAAATGCTAAAAAGGTTAACATAATTATCTTCTTTGTGAAACATAATTTAATAGATCATTTAAAATTTCTTATTAAAAGATCATAACGCTAACGACTATTGGGCCTAATAAATGCAAAAAAAGTTGACATCATTAACTTCTTTGTCAAAGATAATTTACTAGACAATTTAAAATTTCTTATTAAAAGATGATAACGCTAACGATTAATGGGCCTAGAAAATACAAAAAAAATTGACATAATTATCTTCTTTGTAAAAGATAATTTAATAGATCATTTAAAATTTCTTTATAAAATGTCATAACGGTAACGATCATTGGCCCTATTAAATGCTAAAAAGGTTAACATAATTATCTTCTTTGTGAAAGATAATTTAATAGATCATTTAAAATTTCTTTATAAAAGATCATAACGGTAACGATCATTGGGCCTATTAATGCTAAAAAAGTTGACATAATTAACTTCTTTGTAAAAGATAATTTACTAGACAATTTAAAATTTCTTATTAAAAGATGATAATGCTAACGATTAATGGATCTAGTAAATGCTAAAAAAGTTAAAATAATTATCTTCGTTGTAAAAGATAATTTAATAGATCATTTAAAATTTCTTTAAAAAAGATTATAACGGTAACGATCATTGGGCCTAATAAATGGTAAAAAAGTTGGCATAATTATCTTCTTTGTAAAAGATAATTTACTAAACAATTTAAATTTTCTTATTAAAAGATCATAATGGTAACGATCACTGGGCATAATAAATGCTAAAAAAGTTAACATAATTATCTTCCTTGTAAAATACAATTTAATACATCATTTAAAATTTCTTTAAAAAAGATCATAACGCTAACGATTATTGGGCCTAATAAATGCTAAAAAAGTTGACATAACTATCTTCTTTGTAAAAGATAATTTACTAGACTATTTAAAATTTCTTACTAAAAGATCATAACGGTACCGATAACTGGGCCTAGTAAATGCTAAAAAACTTTACATAATTATCTTCTTTGTAAAAGATAAATTAATAGATCATTTAAAATTTCTTTATAAAAGATCATAACTGTAACGATCATTGGGCCTAACAAATGCTAAAAAAGTTAACATAATTAACATCTTTGTAAAAGATTATTTACTAGACAAACGGTAATGATCATTGGGCCTAATAAATGATAAAAAAGTTGACATAACAATCTTCTATGTAAAAGATAATTTACTAGACAATTTAAAATTTCTTATTAAAAGATGATAACGGTAACGATCATTGGGCCTAAGAAATGCTGAAGAAGCTAACATAATTATCTTGTTTGTAAAAGATAATTTAATAGATCATCTAAAATTTCCTTAAAAAAGATCATAACGGTAATGATCATTGGGCCTAACAAATGCTAAAAAGGTTAACATAATTATCTTCTTTGCGAAACATAATTTAATAGATCATTTAAAATTTCTTATTAAAAGATCATAACGCTAAAGACTATTGGGCCTAATAAATGCAAAAAAAGTTGACATAATTAACTTCTTTGTCAAAGATAATTTACTAGACAATTTAAAATTTCTTATTAAAAGATGATAACGCTAACGATTAATGGGCCTAGAAAATGCTAAAAAAGTTGACATAATTATCTTCTTTGTAAAAGATAATTTAATAGATGATTTAAAATTTCTTTATAAAATGTCATAACGGTAACGATCATTGGCCCTATTAAATGCTAAAAAGGTTAACATAATTATCTTCTTTGTGAAAGATAATTTAATAGATCATTTAAAATTTCTTTATAAAAGATCATAATGGTAACGATCATTGGGCCTATTAATGCTAAAAAAGCTAACATAATTAACTTCTTTGTAAAAGATAATTTACTAGACAATTTAAAATTTCTTATTAAAAGATGATAACGCTAACGATTAATGGGCCTAGAAAATGCTAAAAAAGTTGACATAATTATCTTCTTTGTAAAAGATAATTTAATAGATCATTTAAAATTTCTTTATAAAATGTCATAACGGTAACGATCATTGGCCCTATTAAATGCTAAAAAGGTTAACATAATTATCTTCTTTGTGAAAGATAATTTAATAGATCATTTAAAATTTCTTTATAAAAGATCATAATGGTAACGATCATTGCGCCTATTAATGCTAAAAAAATTGACATAATTAACTTCTTTGTAAAAGATAATTTACTAGACAGTTTAAAATTTCTTATTAAAAGATGATAATGCTAACGATTAATCGATCTAGTAAATGCTAAAAAAGTTAAAATAATTATCTTCTTTGTAAAAGATAATTTAATAGATCATTTAAAATTTCTTTAAAAAAGATTATAACGGTAACGATCATTGGGCCTAATAAATGATAAAAAAGTTCACATAATAATCTTCTTTGTAAAAGATAATTTACTAGACAATTTAAAATTTCTTACTAAAAGATCATAACGGTACCGATCAATGGGCCTAATAAATGCTAAAAAAGTTGACATAATTATCTTCTTTGTAAAAGATAATTTAATAGATCAGTTAAAATTTCTTTATAAAAGATCATAACTGTAACGATCATTTGGCCTAACAAATGCTAAAAAAGTTAACATAATTAACATCTTTGTAAAAGATAATTTACTAGACAAACGGTAACGATCATTGGGCCTAATAAATGATAAAAAAGTTGACATAATAATCTTCTTTGTAAAAGATAATTTACTAGACAATTGAAAATTTCTTACTAAAAGATCATAACGGTACCGATCAATGGGCCTAGTAAATGCTAAAAAACTTTACATAATTATCTTCTTTGTAAAAGGTAAATTAATAGATCATTTAAAATTTCTTTAAAAAGATCATAACGGTAACGATCATTGCGCCTAATAAATGCTAAAAAAGTTGACATAATTATCTTATTTGTAAAAGATAATTTACTAGATCATTTAAAATTTCCACTTAAAGGATCATAACAGTAATAATCATTGGGTGTAATAAATGCTAAAAAAATTGACATAATTATCTTCTTTGTAAAAGATAATTTATTAGACAATTTAAAATTTCTTATTAAAAGATCATAACGCTAACGATTATTGGGCCTAATAAATGCTAAAAAAGTTGACATAATTATCTTCTTTGTAAAAGATAATTTAATAGATCATCTAAAATTTCTTTATAAAATGTCATAACGGTAACGATCATTGGGCCTAATAAATGCTAAAAAGGTTAACATAATTATCTTCTTTGTGAAAGATAATTTAATAGATCATTTAAAATTTCTTATTAAAAGATCATAACGCTAATGATTATTGGGCCTAATAAATGCTAAAAAAGTTGACATAGTTTACTTCTTTGTAAAAGATAATTTACTAGACAATTTAAAATTTCTTATTAAAAGATGATAACGGTAACGATCATTGGGCCTAAGAAATGCTGAAGCAGCTAACATAATTATCTTGTTTGTAAAAGATAATTTAATAGATCATCTAAAATTTCCTTAAAAAAGATCATAACGGTAACGATCATTGGGCCTAACAAATGCTAAAAAGGTTAACATAATTATCTTCTTTGTGAAACATAATTTAATAGATCATTTAAAATTTCTTATTAAAAGATCATAACGCTAACGACTATTGGGCCTAATAAATGCAAAAAAAGTTGACATAATTATCTTCTTTCTCAAAGATAATTTACTAGACAATTTAAAATTTCTTATTAAAAGATGATAACGCTAACGATTAATGGGCCTAGAAAATGCTAAAAAAGTTAAAATAATTATCTTCTTTGTAAAAGATAATTTAATAGATCATTTAAAATTTTTTTAAAAAAGATTATAACGGTAACGATCATTGGGCCTAATAAATGATAAAAAAGTTCACATAATAATCTTCTTTGTAAAAGATAATTTACTAGACAATTTAAAATTTCTTACTAAAAGATCATAACGGTACCGATCAATGGGCCTAGTAAATGCTAAAAAACTTTACATAATTATCTTCTTTGTAAAAGATAAATTAATAGATTATTTAAAATTTCTTTATAAAAGATCATAACGGTAACGATCATTGGGCCTAATAAATGCTAAAAAAGTTGACATAATTAACTTCTTTGTAAAAGATAATTTACTAAACAACTTAAAATTTCTTATTAAAAGATCATAACCCTAACGATTAATGGGCCTAGTAAATGCTAAAAAAGTTGACATAATTATCTTCTTCGTAAAAGATAATTTAATAGATCATTTAAAATTTATTTATAAAATGTCATAACGGTAACGATCATTGGCCCTATTAAATGCTAAAAAGGTTAACATAATTATCTTCTTTGTGAAAGATAATTTAATAGATCATTTAAAATTTCTTTATAAAAGATCATAACGGTAACGATCATTGGGCCTATTAATGCTAAAAAAGTTGACATAATTAACATCTTTGTAAAAGATAATTTACTAGACAATTTAAAATTTCTTATTAAAAGATGATAATGCTAACGATTAGTGGATCTAGTAAATCCTAAAAAAGTTAAAATAATTATCTTCTTTGTAAAAGATAATTTAATAGATCATTTAAAATTTCTTTAAAATAGATTATAACGGTAACGATCATTGGGCCTAATAAATGGTAAAAAAGTTGGCATAATTATCTTCTTTGTAAAAGATAATTTACTAAACAATTTAAATTTTCTTATTAAAAGATCATAATTGTAACGATCACTGGGTGTTATAAATGCTAAAAAAGTTAACATAATTATATTCCTTGTAAAATACAATTTAATACATCATTTAAAATTTCTTTAAAAAAGATCATAACGCTAATTATTATTGGGCCTAATAAATGCTAAAAAAGTTGACATAACTATCTTCTTTGTAAAAGATAATTTACTAGACAATTTAAAATTTCTTACTAAAAGATCATAACGGTACCGATAAATGGGCCTAGTAAATGCTAAAAAACTTTACATAATTATCTTCTTTGTAAAAGATAAATTAATAGATTATTTAAAATTTCTTTATAAAAGATCATAACTGTAACGATCATTGAGCCTAACAAATGCTAAAAAAGTTAACATAATTAACATCTTTGTAAAAGATAATTTACTAGACAAACGGTAACGATCATTGGGCCTAATAAATGATAAAAAAGTTGACATAATTATCTTCTTTGTAAAATATAATTTACTAGACAATTTAAAATTTCTTATTAAAAGATGATAACACTAACGATTAATGGGCCTAGAAAATGCTAAAAACGTTAAAATAATTGTCTTCTTTGTAAATGATAATTTAATAGATCATTTAAGATTTCTTTAAAAAAGATTATAACGGTAACGATCATTGGGCCTAATAAATGATAAAAAAGTTGACATAATAATCTTCTTTGTAAAAGATAATTTACTAGAGAATTTAAAATTTCTTAGTAAAAGATCATAACGGTACCGATCAATGGGCCTAGTAAATGCTAAAAAACTTTACATAATTATCTTCTTTGTAAAAGATAAATTAATAGATCATTTAAAATTTCTTTATAAAAGATCATAACGGTAACGATCATTGGGCCTATTAATGCTAAAAAAGTTGACATAATTAACTTCTTTGTAAAAGATAATTTACTAGACAATTTAAAATTTCTTCTTAAAAGATGATACTGCTAACAATTAATGGGCCTAGTAAATGCTAAAAAAGTTAAAATAATTATCTTCTTTGTAAAAGATAATTTAATAGGTCATTTAAAATTTCTTTAAAAAAGATTATAACGGTAATGATCATTGCGCCTAATAAATGCTAAAAAAGTTGACATAATTATCTTCTTTGTAAAAGATAATTTACTAGACAATTTAAAATTTCTTGGTAAAAGATAATAACGATAACGATTATTGGGCGTAATAAATGCTAAAAAAGTTGACATAATTATCTTCTTTGTAAAATATAATTTAATAGATCATTTAAAATTTCTTTAAAAAAGATTATAACGGTAACGATCATTGGGCCTAATAAATGACAAAAAAGTTGACATACTAATCTTCTTTGTAAAAGATAAATTAATAGATCATTTAAAATTTCTTTATAAAATATCATAACGATAACGATCATGGGCCTAATAAATGCTAAAAAAGTTAACATAATTAACTTCTTTATAAAAGATAATTTACTTGACAATTTAAAATTTATTATTAAAAGATCATAACGCTAACGATTATTGGGCCTAACAAATGCTAAAAAAGGTGACATAATTATCTTCTTTGTAAAATATAATTTAATAGATCATTTAAATTTCTTTATAAAATGTCATAACGGTAACGATCATTGGGCCTAATAAATGCTAAAAAGGTTAACATAATTATCTTCTTTGTGAAAGATAATTTAATAGATCATTTAAAATTTCCTTATAAAAGATCATAATGGTAAAAATCATTGGGCCTAATAAATGGTAAAAAAGTTGACATAATTATCTTCTTTGTAAAAGATAATTTACTAAACAATTTAAAATTTCTTATTAAATGATCATAACGGTAACTATCACTGGGCCTAATAAATGCTGAAGCAGCTAACATAAATATATTCTTTGTAAAAGATACTTTAATAGATCATTTAAAAGTTCTTTAAAAAAGATTGTGATGGTAACGATCATTGGGCCTAATAAATGATAAAAAAGTTGACATAATAATCTTCTTTGTAAAAGATAATTTACTAGACAATTTAAAATTTCTTACTAAAAGATCATAATGGTACCGATCAATGGGCCTAGTAAATGCTAAAAAACTTTACATAATTATCTTCTTTGTAAAAGGTAAATTAATAGATCATTTAAAATTTCTTTAAAAATGTCATAACGGTAACGATCATTGGGCCTAATAAATGCTAAAAAAGTTTACATAATTAACTTCTTTGTAAAAGATAATTTACTAGACAACTTAAAATTTCGTATTAAAAGATCATAACCATAACGATTAATGGGCCTAGTAGATGCTAAAAAAGTTGACATAATTAGCTTCTTTGTAAAAGATAATTTAATAGATCATTTAAAATTTCTTTATAAAATGTCATAACGGTAACGATCATTGGCCCTATTAAATGCTAAAAAGGTTAACATAATTATCTTCTTTGTGAAAGATAATTTAATAGATCATTTAAAATTTCATTATAAAAGATCATAACGGTAACGATCATTGGGCCTATTAATGCTAAAAAAGTTGGCATAATTATCTTCTTATTAAAAGATAATTTACTAAACAATTTACAATTTCTTATTAAAAGATCATAATGGTAACGATCACTGGGCGTAATAAATGCTATAAAAGTTAACATAATTATTTTCCTTGTAAAATACAATTTAATACATCATTTAAAATTTCTTTAAAAAATATCATAATGCTAACGATTATTGGGGCTAATAAATGCTAAAAAAGTTGACATAACTATCTTCTTTGTAAAAAATAATTTAATAGATGATTTAAAATTTCTTTAAAAAAGATGATAATGCTAACGATTATTGGGCCTAATAAATGCTAAAAAAGTTGACATAATTATCTTCTTTGTAAAATATAATTTACTAGACAATTTAAAATTTCATACTAAAAGATCATAACGGTACCGATCAATGGGCCTAGCAAATGCTAAAAAACTTTACATAATTATCTTCTTTGTAAAAGATAAATTAATACATCATTTAAAATTTCTTTAAAAAAGATCATAACGCTAACGATTATTGGGCCTAATAAATGATAAAAAAGTTGACATAATAATCTTCTTTGTAAAAGATAATTTAATAGACAATTTAATTTTCTTACTAAAAGATCATAACGGTACCGATCAATGGGCCTAGTAAATGCTAAAAAACATTACATAATTATCTTCTTTGTAAAAGATAAATTAATAGATCATTTAAAATTTCTTTATAAAAGATCAAAATGGTAACGATCATTGGGCCTAATAAATGCTAAAAAAGTTGACATAATTAACTTCTTTGTAAAAGATAATTTACTAGACAACTTAAAATTTCGTATTAAAAGATCATAACCGTAACGATTAATGTACCTAGTAAATGCTAAAAAAGTTGACATAATTATCTTCTTTGTAAAAGATAATTTAATAGATCATTTAAAATTTCTTTATAAAATGTCATAACGGTAACGATCATTGGGACTAATAAATGCTAAAAAAGTTGACATAATTAACTTCTTTGTAAAAGATAATTTACTAGACAATTTAAAATTTCGTATTAAAAGATAATAACGCTAACGATTAATGGGCCTAGTAAATACTAAAAAAGTTGACATAATTATCTTCTTTGTAAAAGATAATTTAATAGATCATTTAAAATTTCTTTAAAAAAGATCATAACGGTAACGATCATTGTGCCTAATAAATGCTAAAAAAGTTGACATAATTATCTTCTTTGTAAAAGATAATGTACTAGATCATTTAAAATTTCCTCTTAAAGGATCATAACGGTAAGAATCATTGGGCATAATAAATGCTAAAAAATTTGACATAATTATCTTCTTTGTAAAAGATAATGTACTAGATAATTTAAAATTTCTTATTAAAAGATCATAACGGCAACGATCACTCGGCCTAATAAATGCTAAAAAAGTTAACATAATTATCTTCTTTGTAAAAGACAATTTAATACATCATTTAAAATTTCTTTAAAAAAGATCATAACGCTAACGATTATTGGGCCTAATAAATGATAAAAAAGTTGACATAATAATCTTCTTTGTAAAAGATAATTTACTAGAGAATTTAAAATTTCTTAGTAAAAGATCATAACGGTACCGATCAATGGGCCTAGTAAATGCTAAAAAACTTTACATAATTATCTTCTTTGTAAAAGATAAATTAATAGATCATTTAAAATTTCTTTATAAAAGATCATAACGGTAACGATCATTGGGCCTATTAATGCTAAAAAAGTTGACATAATTAACTTCTTTGTAAAAGATAATTTACTAGACAATTTAAAATTTCTTATTAAAAGATGATACTGCTAACGATTAATGGGCCTAGTAAATGCTAAAAAAGTTAAAATAATTATCTTCTTTGTAAAAGATAATTTAATAGGTCATTTAAAATTTCTTTAAAAAGGATTATAACGGTAATGATCATTGCGCCTAATAAATGCTAAAAAAGTTGACATAATTATCTTCTTTGTAAAAGATAATTTACTAGACAATTTAAAATTTCTTAGTAAAAGATAATAACGCTAACGATTATTGGGCCTAATAAATGCTAAAAAAGTTGACATAATTATCTTCTTTGTAAAAGATAATTTAATAGATCATTTAAAATTTCTTTAAAAAAGATCATAAGAGTAACAATCGTTGGGCCTAATAAATGCTAAGAAAGTTGACATAATTATCTTCTTTGTAAAAGACAATTTAATACATCATTTAAAATTTCTTTAAAAAAGATGATAACGCTAAGGATTATTGGGCCTAATAAATGGTAAAAAAGTTGACATAATTATCTTCTTTGTAAAAGATAATTTACTAGACAATTTAAATTTTATTACTAAAAGATCATAACGGTACCGATCAATGGGCCTAGTAAATGCTAAAAAACTTTACATAATTATCTTCTTTGTAAAAGATAAATTAATAGATCATTTAAAATTTCCTTATAAAAGATCATAACGGTAACGACATTGGGCCTAATAAATGCTAAAAAAGTTTACGTAATTAACTTCTTTGTAAAAGATAATTTACTAGACAACTTAAAATTTCGTATTAAAAGATCATAACCGTAACGATTAATGGGCCTAGTAAATGCTAAAAACGTTGACATAATTATCTTCTTTGTAAAAGATAATTTAATAGATCATTTAAAATTTCTTTATAAAATGTCATAACGGTAACGATCATTGGCCCTATTAAATGCTAAAAAGGTTAACATAATTATCTTCTTTGTGAAAGATAATTTAATAGATCATTTAAAATTTCTTTATAAAAGATCATAACGGTAACGATCATTGGGCCTCGTAAATGGTAAAAAAGTTGGCATAATTATCTTCTTTGTAAAAGATAATTTACTAAACAATTTAAAATTTCTTATTAAATGATCATAATTGTAACGATCACTGGGCGTAATAAATGCTAAAAAAGTTAACATAATTATCTTCCTTGTAAAATACAATTTAATACATCATTTAAAATTTCTTTAAAAAATATCATAACGCTAACGATTATTGGGCCTAATAAATGCTAAAAAAGTTGACATAACTGTCTTCTTTGTAAAAGATAATTTACTAGACAATTTAAAAGTTTTTACTAAAAGATCATAACGGTACCGATCAATGGGCCTAGTAAATGCTAAAAAACTTTACATAATTATCTTCTTTGTAAAAGATAAATTAATAGATCATTTAAAATTTCTTTATAAAAGATCATAACGGTAACGATCATTGGGCCTATTAATGCTAAAAAAGTTGACATAATTAACTTCTTTGTAAAAGATAATTTACTAGACAATTTAAAATTTCTTATTAAAAGATGATACTCCTAACAATTAATGGGCCTAGTAAATGCTAAAAAAGTTAAAATAATTATCTTCTTTGTAAAAGATAATTTAATAGGTCATTTAAAATTTCTTTAAAAAAGATTATAACGGTAATGATCATTGCGCCTAATAAATGCTAAAAAAGTTAACATAATTATCTTCTTTGTAAAAGATAATTTACTAGACAATTTAAAATTTCTTGGTAAAAGATAATAACGATAACGATTATTGGGCGTAATAAATGCTAAAAAAGTTGACATAATTATCTTCTTTGTAAAATATAATTTAATAGATCATTTAAAATTTCTTTAAAAAAGATTATAACGGTAACGATCATTGGGCCTAATAAATGACAAAAAAGTTGACATACTAATCTTCTTTGTAAAAGATAAATTAATAGATCATTTAAAATTTCTTTATAAAATATCATAACGATAACGATCATGGGCCTAATAAATGCTAAAAAAGTTAACATAATTAACTTCTTTATAAAAGATAATTTACTTGACAATTTAAAATTTATTATTAAAAGATCATAACGCTAACGATTATTGGGCCTAACAAATGCTAAAAAAGGTGACATAATTATCTTCTTTGTAAAATATAATTTAATAGATCATTTAAATTTCTTTATAAAATGTCATAACGGTAACGATCATTGGGCCTAATAAATGCTAAAAAGGTTAACATAATTATCTTCTTTGTGAAAGATAATTTAATAGATCATTTAAAATTTCCTTATAAAAGATCATAACGGTAAAAATCATTGGGCCTAATAAATGGTAAAAAAGTTGACATAATTATCTTCTTTGTAAAAGATAATTTACTAAACAATTTAAAATTTCTTATTAAATGATCATAACGGTAACTATCACTGGGCCTAATAAATGCTGAAGCAGCTAACATAAATATATTCTTTGTAAAAGATACTTTAATAGATCATTTAAAAGTTCTTTAAAAAAGATTGTGATGGTAACGATCATTGGGCCTAATAAATGATAAAAAAGTTGACATAATAATCTTCTTTGTAAAAGATAATTTACTAGACAATTTAAAATTTCTTACTAAAAGATCATAATGGTACCGATCAATGGGCCTAGTAAATGCTAAAAAACTTTACATAATTATCTTCTTTGTAAAAGGTAAATTAATAGATCATTTAAAATTTCTTTAAAAATGTCATAACGGTAACGATCATTGAGCCTAATAAATGCTAAAAAAGTTTACATAATTAACTTCTTTGTAAAAGATAATTTACTAGACAACTTAAAATTTCGTATTAAAAGATCATAACCATAACGATTAATGGGCCTAGTAGATGCTAAAAAAGTTGACATAATTATCTTCTTTGTAAAAGATAATTTAATAGATCATTTAAAATTTCTTTATAAAATGTCATAACGGTAACGATCATTGGCCCTATTAAATGCTAAAAAGGTTAACATAATTATCTTCTTTGTGAAAGATAATTTAATAGATCATTTAAAATTTCATTATAAAAGATCATAACGGTAACGATCATTGGGCCTATTAATGCTAAAAAAGTTGGCATAATTATCTTCTTATTAAAAGATAATTTACTAAACAATTTACAATTTCTTATTAAAAGATCATAATGGTAACGATCACTGGGCGTAATAAATGCTATAAAAGTTAACATAATTATTTTCCTTGTAAAATACAATTTAATACATCATTTAAAATTTCTTTAAAAAATATCATAATGCTAACGATTATTGGGGCTAATAAATGCTAAAAAAGTTGACATAACTATCTTCTTTGTAAAAAATAATTTAATAGATGATTTAAAATTTCTTTAAAAAAGATGATAACGCTAACGATTATTGGGCCTAATAAATGCTAAAAAAGTTGACATAATTATCTTCTTTGTAAAATATAATTTACTAGACAATTTAAAATTTCATACTAAAAGATCATAACGGTACCGATCAATGGGCCTAGCAAATGCTAAAAAACTTTACATAATTATCTTCTTTGTAAAAGATAAATTAATACATCATTTAAAATTTCTTTAAAAAAGATCATAACGCTAACGATTATTGGGCCTAATAAATGATAAAAAAGTTGACATAATAATCTTCTTTGTAAAAGATAATTTAATAGACAATTTAAAATTTCTTACTAAAAGATCATAACGGTACCGATCAATGGGCCTAGTAAATGCTAAAAAACATTACATAATTATCTTCTTTGTAAAAGATAAATTAATAGATCATTTAAAATTTCTTTATAAAAGATCAAAATGGTAACGATCATTGGGCCTAATAAATGCTAAAAAAGTTGACATAATTAACTTCTTTGTAAAAGATAATGTACTAGATCATTTAAAATTTCCTCTTAAAGGATCATAACGGTAAGAATCATTGGGCATAATAAATGCTAAAAAATTTGACATAATTATCTTCTTTGTAAAAGATAATGTACTAGATAATTTAAAATTTCTTATTAAAAGATCATAACGGCAACGATCACTCGGCCTAATAAATGCTAAAAAAGTTAACATAATTATCTTCTTTGTAAAAGACAATTTAATACATCATTTAAAATTTCTTTAAAAAAGATCATAACGCTAACGATTATTGGGCCTAATAAATGATAAAAAAGTTGACATAATAATCTTCTTTGTAAAAGATAATTTACTAGAGAATTTAAAATTTCTTAGTAAAAGATCATAACGGTACCGATCAATGGGCCTAGTAAATGCTAAAAAACTTTACATAATTATCTTCTTTGTAAAAGATAAATTAATAGATCATTTAAAATTTCTTTATAAAAGATCATAACGGTAACGATCATTGGGCCTATTAATGCTAAAAAAGTTGACATAATTAACTTCTTTGTAAAAGATAATTTACTAGACAATTTAAAATTTCTTATTAAAAGATGATACTGCTAACGATTAATGGGCCTAGTAAATGCTAAAAAAGTTAAAATAATTATCTTCTTTGTAAAAGATAATTTAATAGGTCATTTAAAATTTCTTTAAAAAGGATTATAACGGTAATGATCATTGCGCCTAATAAATGCTAAAAAAGTTGACATAATTATCTTCTTTGTAAAAGATAATTTACTAGACAATTTAAAATTTCTTAGTAAAAGATAATAACGCTAACGATTATTGGGCCTAATAAATGCTAAAAAAGTTGACATAATTATCTTCTTTGTAAAAGATAATTTAATAGATCATTTAAAATTTCTTTAAAAAAGATCATGAGAGTAACAATCGTTGGGCCTAATAAATGCTAAGAAAGTTGACATAATTATCTTCTTTGTAAAAGACAATTTAATACATCATTTAAAATTTCTTTAAAAAAGATGATAACGCTAAGGATTATTGGGCCTAATAAATGGTAAAAAAGTTGACATAATTATCTTCTTTGTAAAAGATAATTTACTAGACAATTTAAATTTTATTACTAAAAGATCATAACGGTACCGATCAATGGGCCTAGTAAATGCTAAAAAACTTTACATAATTATCTTCTTTGTAAAAGATAAATTAATAGATCATTTAAAATTTCCTTATAAAAGATCATAACGGTAACGACATTGGGCCTAATAAATGCTAAAAAAGTTTACGTAATTAACTTCTTTGTAAAAGATAATTTACTAGACAACTTAAAATTTCGTATTAAAAGATCATAACCGTAACGATTAATGGGCCTAGTAAATGCTAAAAACGTTGACATAATTATCTTCTTTGTAAAAGATAATTTAATAGATCATTTAAAATTTCTTTATAAAATGTCATAACGGTAACGATCATTGGCCCTATTAAATGCTAAAAAGGTTAACATAATTATCTTCTTTGTGAAAGATAATTTAATAGATCATTTAAAATTTCTTTATAAAAGATCATAACGGTAACGATCATTGGGCCTCGTAAATGGTAAAAAAGTTGGCATAATTATCTTCTTTGTAAAAGATAATTTACTAAACAATTTAAAATTTCTTATTAAATGATCATAATGGTAACGATCACTGGGCGTAATAAATGCTAAAAAAGTTAACATAATTATCTTCCTTGTAAAATACAATTTAATACATCATTTAAAATTTCTTTAAAAAATATCATAACGCTAACGATTATTGGGCCTAATAAATGCTAAAAAAGTTGACATAACTGTCTTCTTTGTAAAAGATAATTTACTAGACAATTTAAAAGTTTTTACTAAAAGATCATAACGGTACCGATCAATGGGCCTAGTAAATGCTAAAAAACTTTACATAATTATCTTCTTTGTAAAAGATAAATTAATAGATCATTTAAAATTTCTTTATAAAAGATCATAACGGTAACGATCATTGGGCCTATTAATGCTAAAAAAGTTGACATAATTAACTTCTTTGTAAAAGATAATTTACTAGACAATTTAAAATTTCTTATTAAAAGATGATACTGCTAACAATTAATGGGCCTAGTAAATGCTAAAAAAGTTAAAATAATTATCTTCTTTGTAAAAGATAATTTAATAGGTCATTTAAAATTTCTTTAAAAAAGATTATAACGGTATTGATCATTGCGCCTAATAAATGCTAAAAAAGTTGACATAATTATCTTCTTTGTAAAAGATAATTTACTAGACAATTTAAAATTTCTTGGTAAAAGATAATAACGATAACGATTATTGGGCGTAATAAATGCTAAAAAAGTTGACATAATTATCTTCTTTGTAAAATATAATTTAATAGATCATTTAAAATTTCTTTAAAAAAGATTATAACGGTAACGATCATTGGGCCTAATAAATGACAAAAAAGTTGACATACTAATCTTCTTTGTAAAAGATAAATTAATAGATCATTTAAAATTTCTTTATAAAATATCATAACGATAACGATCATGGGCCTAATAAATGCTAAAAAAGTTAACATAATTAACTTCTTTATAAAAGATAATTTACTTGACAATTTAAAATTTATTATTAAAAGATCATAACGCTAATGATTATTGGGCCTAACAAATGCTAAAAAAGGTGACATAATTATCTTCTTTGTAAAATATAATTTAATAGATCATTTAAATTTCTTTATAAAATGTCATAACGGTAACGATCATTGGGCCTAATAAATGCTAAAAAGGTTAACATAATTATCTTCTTTGTGAAAGATAATTTAATAGATCATTTAAAATTTCCTTATAAAAGATCATAACGGTAAAAATCATTGGGCCTAATAAATGGTAAAAAAGTTGACATAATTATCTTCTTTGTAAAAAATAATTTAATAGATGATTTAAAATTTCTTTAAAAAAGATGATAACGCTAACGATTATTGGGCCTAATAAATGCTAAAAAAGTTGACATAATTATCTTCTTATTAAAAGATAATTTACTAAACAATTTAAAATTTCTTTTTAAAAGATCATAATGGTAACGATAACTGGGCGTAATAAATGCTATAAAAGTTAACATAATTATTTTCCTTGTAAAATACAATTTAATACATCATTTAAAATTTCTTTAAAAAATATCATAACGCTAACGATTATTGGGCCTAATAAATGCTAAAAAAGTTGACATAACTATCTTCTTTGTAAAAAATAATTTAATAGATGATTTAAAATTTCTTTAAAAAAGATGATAACGCTAACGATTATTGGGCCTAATAAATGCTAAAAAAGTTGACATAATTATCTTCTTTGTAAAAGATAATTTACTAGACAATTTAAAATTTCATACTAAAAGATCATAACGGTACCGATCAATGGGCCTAGCAAATGCTAAAAAACTTTACATAATTATCTTCTTTGTAAAAGATAAATTAATAGATCATTTAAAATTTCTTTATAAAAGATCAAAACGGTAACGATCATTGGGCCTAATAAATGCTAAAAAAGTTGACATAATTAACTTCTTTGTAAAAGATAATTTACTAGACAACTTAAAATTTCGTATTAAAAGATCATAACCGTAACGATTAATGGGCCTAGTAAATGCTAAAAAAGTTGACATAATTATCTTCTTTGTAAAAGATAATTTAATAGATCATTTAAAATTTCTTTATAAAATGTCATAACGGTAACGATCATTGGGACTAATAAATGCTAAAAAAGTTGACATAATTAACTTCTTTGTAAAAGATAATTTACTAGACAATTTAAAATTTCGTATTAAAAGATAATAACGCTAACGATTAATGGGCCTAGTAAATACTAAAAAAGTTGACATAATTATCTTCTTTGTAAAAGATAATTTAATAGATCATTTAAAATTTCTTTAAAAAAGATCATAACGGTAATGATCATTGTGCCTAATAAATGCTAAAAAAGTTGACATAATTATCTTCTTTGTAAAAGATAATGTACTAGATCATTTAAAATTTCCTCTTAAAGGATCATAACGGTAAGAATCATTGGGCATAATAAATGCTAAAAAATTTGACATAATTATCTTCTTTGTAAAAGATAATGTACTAGATAATTTAAAATTTCTTATTAAAAGATCATAACGGCAACGATCACTCGGCCTAATAAATGCTAAGAAAGTTAACATAATTATCTTCTTTGTAAAAGACAATTTAATACATCATTTAAAATTTCTTTAAAAAAGATCATAACGCTAACGATTATTGGGCCTAATAAATGATAAAAAAGTTGACATAATAATCTTCTTTGTAAAAGATAATTTAATAGACAATTTAAAATTTCTTACTAAAAGATCATAACGGTACCGATCAATGGGCCTAGTAAATGCTAAAAAACATTACATAATTATCTTCTTTGTAAAAGATAAATTAATAGATCATTTAAAATTTCTTTATAAAAGATCATAACGGTAACGATCATTGGGCCTATTAATGCTAAAAAAGTTGACATCATTAACTTCTTTGTAAAAGATAATTTACTAGACAATTTAAAATTTCTTATTAAAAGATGATAACACTAACGATTAATGGGCCTAGTAAATGCTAAAAAAGTTAAAATAATTATCTTCTTTGTAAAAGATAATTTAATAGATCATTTAAGATTTCTTTAAAAAAGATTATAACGGTAACGATCATTGGGCCTAATAAATGATAAAAAAGTTGACATAATAATCTTCTTTGTAAAAGATAATTTACTAGAGAATTTAAAATTTCTTAGTAAAAGATCATAACGGTACCGATCAATGGGCCTAGTAAATGATAAAAAACTTTACATAATTATCTTCTTTGTAAAAGATAAATTAATAGATCATTTAAAATTTCTTTATAAAAGATCATAACGGTAACGATCATTGGGCCTATTAATGCTAAAAAAGTTGACATAATTAACTTCTTTGTAAAAGATAATTTACTAGACAATTTAAAATTTCTTATTAAAAGATGATACTGCTAACGATTAATGGGCCTAGTAAATGCTAAAAAAGTTAAAATAATTATCTTCTTTGTAAAAGATAATTTAATAGGTCATTTAAAATTTCTTTAAAAAGGATTATAACGGTAATGATCATTGCGCCTAATAAATGCTAAAAAAGTTGACATAATTATCTTCTTTGTAAAAGATAATTTACTAGACAATTTAAAATTTCTTAGTAAAAGATAATAACGCTAACGATTATTGGGCCTAATAAATGCTAAAAAAGTTGACATAATTATCTTCTTTGTAAAAGATAATTTAATAGATCATTTAAAATTTCTTTAAAAAAGATCATAAGAGTAACAATCGTTGGGCCTAATAAATGCTAAGAAAGTTGACATAAT
Organism: Psophocarpus tetragonolobus; assembly: GCA_037954015.1. Taxonomy (NCBI): domain Eukaryota; kingdom Viridiplantae; phylum Streptophyta; class Magnoliopsida; order Fabales; family Fabaceae; genus Psophocarpus; species Psophocarpus tetragonolobus. Next base: position 57,784,184 of record CM075688.1, read on the forward strand.
TATCTTCTTTGTAAAAGACAATTTAATACATCATTTAAAATTTCTTTAAAAAAGATGATAACGCTAAGGATTATTGGGCCTAATAAATGGTAAAAAAGTTGACATAATTATCTTCTTTGTAAAAGATAATTTACTAGACAATTTAAATTTTATTACTAAAAGATCATAACGGTACCGATCAATGGGCCTAGTAAATGCTAAAAAACTTTACATAATTATCTTCTTTGTAAAAGATAAATTAATAGATCATTTAAAATTTCCTTATAAAAGATCATAACGGTAACGACATTGGGCCTAATAAATGCTAAAAAAGTTTACGTAATTAACTTCTTTGTAAAAGATAATTTACTAGACAACTTAAAATTTCGTATTAAAAGATCATAACCGTAACGATTAATGGGCCTAGTAAATGCTAAAAACGTTGACATAATTATCTTCTTTGTAAAAGATAATTTAATAGATCATTTAAAATTTCTTTATAAAATGTCATAACGGTAACGATCATTGGCCCTATTAAATGCTAAAAAGGTTAACATAATTATCTTCTTTGTGAAAGATAATTTAATAGATCATTTAAAATTTCCTTATAAAAGATCATAACGGTAACGACATTGGGCCTAATAAATGCTAAAAAAGTTTACGTAATTAACTTCTTTGTAAAAGATAATTTACTAGACAACTTAAAATTTCGTATTAAAAGATCATAACCGTAACGATTAATGGGCCTAGTAAATGCTAAAAAAGTTAACATAATTATCTTCCTTGTAAAATACAATTTAATACATCATTTAAAATTTCTTTATAAAATGTCATAACGGTAACGATCATTGGCCCTATTAAATGCTAAAAAGGTTAACATAATTATCTTCTTTGTGAAAGATAATTTAATAGATCATTTAAAATTTCATTATAAAAGATCATAACGGTAACGATCATTGGGCCTATTAATGCTAAAAAAGTTGGCATAATTATCTTCTTATTAAAAGATAATTTACTAAACAATTTAAAATTTCTTATTAAAAGATCATAATGGTAACGATCACTGGGCGTAATAAATGCTATAAAAGTTAACATAATTATTTTCCTTGTAAAATACAATTTAATACATCATTTAAAATTTCTTTAAAAAATATCATAACGCTAACGATTATTGGGCCTAATAAATGCTAAAAAAGTTGACATAACTATCTTCTTTGTAAAAAATAATTTAATAGATGATTTAAAATTTCTTTAAAAAAGATGATAACGCTAACGATTATTGGGCCTAATAAATGCTAAAAAAGTTGACATAATTATCTTCTTATTAAAAGATAATTTACTAAACAATTTAAAATTTCTTATTAAAAGATCATAATGGTAACGATCACTGGGCGTAATAAATGCTATAAAAGTTAACATAATTATTTTCCTTGTAAAATACAATTTAATACATCATTTAAAATTTCTTTAAAAAATATGATAACGCTAACGATTATTGGGCCTAATAAATGCTAAAAAAGTTGACATAACTATCTTCTTTGTAAAAAATAATTTAATAGATGATTTAAAATTTCTTTAAAAAAGATGATAACGCTAACGATTATTGGGCCTAATAAATGCTAAAAAAGTTGACATAATTATCTTCTTTGTAAAATATAATTTACTAGACAATTTAAAATTTCATACTAAAAGATCATAACGGTACCGATCCATGGCCCTAGCAAATGCTAAAAAACTTTACATAATTATCTTCTTTGTAAAAGATAAATTAATAGATCATTTAAAATTTCTTTATAAAAGATCAAAACGGTAACGATCATTGGGCCTAATAAATGCTAAAAAAGTTGACATAATTAACTTCTTTGTAAAAGATAATTTACTAGACAACTTAAAATTTCGTATTAAAAGATCATAACCGTAACGATTAATGGGCCTAGTAAATGCTAAAAAAGTTGACATAATTATCTTCTTTGTAAAAGATAATTTAATAGATCATTTAAAATTTCTTTATAAAATGTCATAACGGTAACGATCATTGGGACTAATAAATGCTAAAAAAGTTGACATAATTAACTTCTTTGTAAAAGATAATTTACTAGACAATTTAAAATTTCGTATTAAAAGATAATAACGCTAACGATTAATGGGCCTAGTAAATACTAAAAAAGTTGACATAATTATCTTCTTTGTAAAAGATAATTTAATAGGTCATTTAAAATTTCTTTAAAAAGGATTATAACGGTAATGATCATTGTGCCTAATAAATGCTAAAAAAGTTGACATAATTATCTTCTTTGTAAAAGATAATTTACTAGACAATTTAAAATTTCTTAGTAAAAGATAATAACGCTAACGATTATTGGGCCTAATAAATGCTAAAAAAGTTGACATAATTATCTTCTTTGTAAAAGATAATTTAATAGATCATTTAAAATTTCTTTAAAAAAGATCATAAGAGTAACAATCGTTGGGCCTAATAAATGCTAAGAAAGTTGACATAATTATCTTCTTTGAAAAAGACAATTTAATACATCATTTAAAATTTCTTTAAAAAAGATGATAACGCTAAGGATTATTGGGCCTAATAAATGGTAAAAAAGTTGACATAATTATCTTCTTTGTAAAAGATAATTTACTAGACAATTTAAATTTTATTACTAAAAGATCATAACGGTACCGATCAATGGGCCTAGTAAATGCTAAAAAACTTTACATAATTATCTTCTTTGTAAAAGATAAATTAATAGATCATTTAAAATTTCCTTATAAAAGATCATAACGGTAACGACATTGGGCCTAATAAATGCTAAAAAAGTTTACGTAATTAACTTCTTTGTAAAAGATAATTTACTAGACAACTTAAAATTTCGTATTAAAAGATCATAACCGTAACGATTAATGGGCCTAGTAAATGCTAAAAACGTTGACATAATTATCTTCTTTGTAAAACATAATTTAATAGATCATTTAAAATTTCTTTATAAAATGTCATAACGGTAACGATCATTGGCCCTATTAAATGCTAAAAAGGTTAACATAATTATCTTCTTTGTGAAAGATAATTTAATAGATCATTTAAAATTTCTTTATAAAAGATCATAACGGTAACGATCATTGGGCCTCGTAAATGGTAAAAAAGTTGGCATAATTATCTTCTTTGTAAAAGATAATTTACTAAACAATTTAAAATTTCTTATTAAAAGATCATAATGGTAACGATCACTGGGCGTAATAAATACTAAAAAAGTTAACATAATTATCTTCCTTGTAAAATACAATTTAATACATCATTTAAAATTTCTTTATAAAATGTCATAACGGTAACGATCATTGGCCCTATTAAATGCTAAAAAGGTTAACATAATTATCTTCTTTGTGAAAGATAATTTAATAGATCATTTAAAATTTCATTATAAAAGATCATAACGGTAACGATCATTGGGCCTATTAATGCTAAAAAAGTTGGCATAATTATCTTCTTATTAAAAGATAATTTACTAAACAATTTAAAATTTCTTATTAAAAGATCATAATGGTAACGATCACTGGGCGTAATAAATGCTATAAAAGTTAACATAATTATTTTCCTTGTAAAATACAATTTAATACATCATTTAAAATTTCTTTAAAAAATATCATAACGCTAACGATTATTGGGCCTAATAAATGCTAAAAAAGTTCACATAACTATCTTCTTTGTAAAAAATAATTTAATAGATGATTTAAAATTTCTTTAAAAAAGATGATAACGCTAACGATTATTGGGCCTAATAAATGCTAAAAAAGTTGACATAATTATATTCTTATTAAAAGATAATTTACTAAACAATTTAAAATTTCTTATTAAAAGATCATAATGGTAACGATCACTGGGCGTAATAAATGCTATAAAAGTTAACATAATTATTTTCCTTGTAAAATACAATTTAATACATCATTTAAAATTTCTTTAAAAAATATGATAACGCTAACGATTATTGGGCCTAATAAATGCTAAAAAAGTTGACATAACTATCTTCTTTGTAAAAAATAATTTAATAGATGATTTAAAATTTCTTTAAAAAAGCTGATAACGCTAACGATTATTGGGCCTAATAAATGCTAAAAAAGTTGACATAATTATCTTCTTTGTAAAATATAATTTACTAGACAATTTAAAATTTCATACTAAAAGATCATAACGGTACCGATCCATGGCCCTAGCAAATGCTAAAAAACTTTACATAATTATCTTCTTTGTAAAAGATAAATTAATAGATCATTTCAAATTTCTTTAAAAAAGATCATAACGGTAACGATCATTGCGCCTAATAAATGCTAAAAAAGTTGACATAATTATCTTCTTTGTAAAACATAATTTAATAGATCATTTAAAATTTCTTTATAAAATGTCATAACGGTAACGATCATTGGCCCTATTAAATGCTAAAAAGGTTAACATAATTATCTTCTTTGTGAAAGATAATTTAATAGACCATTTAAAATTTCTTTATAAAAGATCATAACGGTAACGATCATTGGGCCTCGTAAATGGTAAAAAAGTTGGCATAATTATCTTCTTTGTAAAAGATAATTTACTAAACAATTTAAAATTTCTTATTAAAAGATCATAATGGTAACGATCACTGGGCGTAATAAATACTAAAAAAGTTAACATAATTATCTTCCTTGTAAAATACAATTTAATACATCATTTAAAATTTCTTTATAAAATGTCATAACGGTAACGATCATTGGCCCTATTAAATGCTAAAAAGGTTAACATAATTATCTTCTTTGTGAAAGATAATTTAATAGATCATTTAAAATTTCATTATAAAAGATCATAACGGTAACGATCATTGGGCCTATTAATGCTAAAAAAGTTGGCATAATTATCTTCTTATTAAAAGATAATTTACTAAACAATTTAAAATTTCTTATTAAAAGATCATAATGGTAACGATCACTGGGCGTAATAAATGCTATAAAAGTTAACATAATTATTTTCCTTGTAAAATACAATTTAATACATCATTTAAAATTTCTTTAAAAAATATCATAACGCTAACGATTATTGGGCCTAATAAATGCTAAAAAAGTTGACATAACTATCTTCTTTGTAAAAAATAATTTAATAGATGATTTAAAATTTCTTTAAAAAAGATGATAACGCTAACGATTATTGGGCCTAATAAATGCTAAAAAAGTTGACATAATTATCTTCTTATTAAAAGATAATTTACTAAACAATTTAAAATTTCTTATTAAAAGATCATAATGGTAACGATCACTGGGCGTAATAAATGCTATAAAAGTTAACATAATTATTTTCCTTGTAAAATACAATTTAATACATCATTTAAAATTTCTTTAAAAAATATGATAACGCTAACGATTATTGGGCCTAATAAATGCTAAAAAAGTTGACATAACTATCTTCTTTGTAAAAAATAATTTAATAGATGATTTAAAATTTCTTTAAAAAAGATGATAACGCTAACGATTATTGGGCCTAATAAATGCTAAAAAAGTTGACATAATTATCTTCTTTGTAAAATATAATTTACTAGACAATTTAAAATTTCATACTAAAAGATCATAACGGTACCGATCCATGGCCCTAGCAAATGCTAAAAAACTTTACATAATTATCTTCTTTGTAAAAGATAAATTAATAGATCATTTAAAATTTCTTTATAAAAGATCAAAACGGTAACGATCATTGGGCCTAATAAATGCTAAAAAAGTTGACATAATTAACTTCTTTGTAAAAGATAATTTACTAGACAACTTAAAATTTCGTATTAAAAGATCATAACCGTAACGATTAATGGGCCTAGTAAATGCTAAAAAAGTTGACATAATTATCTTCTTTGTAAAAGATAATTTAATAGATCATTTAAAATTTCTTTATAAAATGTCATAACGGTAACGATCATTGGGCCTAATAAATGCTAAAAAAGTTGACATAATTAACTTCTTTGTAAAAGATAATTTACTAGACAATTTAAAATTTCGTATTAAAAGATAATAACGCTAACGATTAATGGGCCTAGTAAATACTAAAAAAGTTGACATAATTATCTTCTTTGTAAAAGATAATTTAATAGGTCATTTAAAATTTCTTTAAAAAGGATTATAACGGTAATGATCATTGTGCCTAATAAATGCTAAAAAAGTTGACATAATTATCTTCTTTGTAAAAGATAATTTACTAGACAATTTAAAATTTCTTAGTAAAAGATAATAACGCTAACGATTATTGGGCCTAATAAATGCTAAAAAAGTTGACATAATTATCTTCTTTGTAAAAGATAATTTAATAGATCATTTAAAATTTCTTTAAAAAAGATCATAAGAGTAACAATCGTTGGGCCTACTAAATGCTAAGAAAGTTGACATAATTATCTTCTTTGAAAAAGACAATTTAATACATCATTTAAAATTTCTTTAAAAAAGATGATAACGCTAAGGATTATTGGGCCTAATAAATGGTAAAAAAGTTGACATAATTATCTTCTTTGTAAAAGATAATTTACTAGACAATTTAAATTTTATTACTAAAAGATCATAACGGTACCGATCAATGGGCCTAGTAAATGCTAAAAAACTTTACATAATTATCTTCTTTGTAAAAGATAAATTAATAGATCATTTAAAATTTCCTTATAAAAGATCATAACGGTAACGACATTGGGCCTAATAAATGCTAAAAAAGTTTACGTAATTAACTTCTTTGTAAAAGATAATTTACTAGACAACTTAAAATTTCGTATTAAAAGATCATAACCGTAACGATTAATGGGCCTAGTAAATGCTAAAAACGTTCACATAATTATCTTCTTTGTAAAAGATAATTTAATAGATCATTTAAAATTTCTTTATAAAATGTCATAACGGTAACGATCATTGGCCCTATTAAATGCTAAAAAGGTTAACATAATTATCTTCTTTGTGAAAGATAATTTAATAGATCATTTAAAATTTCTTTATAAAAGATCATAACGGTAACGATCATTGGGCCTCGTAAATGGTAAAAAAGTTGGCATAATTATCTTCTTTGTAAAAGATAATTTACTAAACAATTTAAAATTTCTTATTAAAAGATCATAATGGTAACGATCACTGGGCGTAATAAATACTAAAAAAGTTAACATAATTATCTTCCTTGTAAAATACAATTTAATACATCATTTAAAATTTCTTTATAAAATGTCATAACGGTAACGATCATTGGCCCTATTAAATGCTAAAAAGGTTAACATAATTATCTTCTTTGTGAAAGATAATTTAATAGATCATTTAAAATTTCATTATAAAAGATCATAACGGTAACGATCATTGGGCCTATTAATGCTAAAAAAGTTGGCATAATTATCTTCTTATTAAAAGATAATTTACTAAACAATTTAAAATTTCTTATTAAAAGATCATAATGGTAACGATCACTGGGCGTAATAAATGCTATAAAAGTTAACATAATTATTTTCCTTGTAAAATACAATTTAATACATCATTTAAAATTTCTTTAAAAAATATCATAACGCTAACGATTATTGGGCCTAATAAATGCTAAAAAAGTTGACATAACTATCTTCTTTGTAAAAAATAATTTAATAGATGATTTAAAATTTCTTTAAAAAAGATGATAACGCTAACGATTATTGGGCCTAATAAATGCTAAAAAAGTTGACATAATTATCTTCTTTGTAAAAGATAATTTACTAGACAATTTAAAATTTCATACTAAAAGATCATAACGGTACCGATCAATGGGCCTAGCAAATGCTAAAAAACTTTACATAATTATCTTCTTTGTAAAAGATAAATTAATAGATCATTTAAAATTTCTTTATAAAAGATCAAAACGGTAACGATCATTGGGCCTAATAAATGCTAAAAAAGTTGACATAATTAACTTCTTTGTAAAAGATAATTTACTAGACAACTTAAAATTTCGTATGAAAAGATCATAACCGTAACGATTAATGGGCCTAGTAAATGCTAAAAAAGTTGACATAATTATCTTCTTTGTAAAAGATAATTTAATAGATCATTTAAAATTTCTTTATAAAATGTCATAACGGTAACGATCATTGGGACTAATAAATGCTAAAAAAGTTGACATAATTAACTTCTTTGTAAAAGATAATTTACTAGACAATTTAAAATTTCGTATTAAAAGATAATAACGCTAACGATTAATGGGCCTAGTAAATACTAAAAAAGTTGACATAATTATCTTCTTTGTAAAAGATAATATACTAGATCATTTAAAATTTCCTCTTAAAGGATCATAACGGTAAGAATCATTGGGCATAATAAATGCTAAAAAATTTGACATAATTATCTTCTTTGTAAAAGATAATGTACTAGATAATTTAAAATTTCTTATTAAAAGATCATAACGGCAACGATCACTCGGCCTAATAAATGCTAAAAAAGTTAACATAATTATCTTCTTTGTAAAAGACAATTTAATACATCATTTAAAATTTCTTTAAAAAAGATCATAACGCTAACGATTATTGGGCCTAATAAATGATAAAAAAGTTGACATAATAATCTTCTTTGTAAAAGATAATTTAATAGACAATTTAAAATTTCTTACTAAAAGATCATAACGGTACCGATCAATGGGCCTAGTAAATGCTAAAAAACATGACATAATTATCTTCTTTGTAAAAGATAAATTAATAGATCATTTAAAATTTCTTTATAAAAGATCATAACGGTAACGATCATTGGGCCTATTAATGCTAAAAAAGTTGACATAATTAACTTCTTTGTAAAAGATAATTTACTAGACAATTTAAAATTTCTTATTAAAAGATGATAACACTAACGATTAATGGGCCTAGTAAATGCTAAAAAAGTTAAAATAATTATCTTCTTTGTAAAAGATAATTTAATAGATCATTTAAGATTTCTTTAAAAAAGATTATAACGGTAACGATCATTGGGCCTAATAAATGATAAAAAAGTTGACATAATAATCTTCTTTGTAAAAGATAATTTACTAGAGAATTTAAAATTTCTTAGTAAAAGATCATAACGGTACCGATCAATGGGCCTAGTAAATGCTAAAAAACTTTACATAATTATCTTCTTTGTAAAAGATAAATTAATAGATCATTTAAAATTTCTTTATAAAACATCATAACGGTAACGATCATTGGGCCTATTAATGCTAAAAAAGTTGACATAATTAACTTCTTTGTAAAAGATAATTTACTAGACAATTTAAAATTTCTTATTAAAAGATGATACTGCTAACGATTAATGGGCCTAGTAAATGCTAAAAAAGTTAAAATAATTATCTTCTTTGTAAAAGATAATTTAATAGGTCATTTAAAATTTCTTTAAAAAGGATTATAACGGTAATGATCATTGCGCCTAATAAATGCTAAAAAAGTTGACATAATTATCTTCTTTGTAAAAGATAATTTACTAGACAATTTAAAATTTCTTAGTAAAAGATAATAACGCTAACGATTATTGGGCCTAATAAATGCTAAAAAAGTTGACATAATTATCTTCTTTCTAAAAGATAATTTAATAGATCATTTAAAATTTCTTTAAAAAAGATCATAACAGTAACAATCGTTGGGCCTAATAAATGCTAAGAAAGTTGACATAATTATCTTCTTTGTAAAAGACAATTTAATACATCATTTAAAATTTCTTTAAAAAAGATGATAACGCTAAGGATTATTGGGCCTAATAAATGGTAAAAAAGTTGACATAATTATCTTCTTTGTAAAAGATAATTTACTAGACAATTTAAATTTTATTACTAAAAGATCATAACGGTACCGATCAATGGGCCTAGTAAATGCTAAAAAACTTTACATAATTATCTTCTTTGTAAAAGATAAATTAATAGATCATTTAAAATTTCCTTATAAAAGATCATAACGGTAACGACATTGGGCCTAATAAATGCTAAAAAAGTTTACGTAATTAACTTCTTTGTAAAAGATAATTTACTAGACAACTTAAAATTTCGTATTAAAAGATCATAACCGTAACGATTAATGGGCCTAGTAAATGCTAAAAACGTTGACATAATTATCTTCTTTGTAAAAGATAATTTAATAGATCATTTAAAATTTCTTTATAAAATGTCATAACGGTAACGATCATTGGCCCTATTAAATGCTAAAAAGGTTAACATAATTATCTTCTTTGTGAAAGATAATTTAATAGATCATTTAAAATTTCTTTATAAAAGATCATAACGGTAACGATCATTGGGCCTCGTAAATGGTAAAAAAGTTGGCATAATTATCTTCTTTGTAAAAGATAATTTACTAAACAATTTAAAATTTCTTATTAAAAGATCATAATGGTAACGATCACTGGGCGTAATAAATACTAAAAAAGTTAACATAATTATCTTCCTTGTAAAATACAATTTAATACATCATTTAAAATTTCTTTATAAAATGTCATAACGGTAACGATCATTGGCCCTATTAAATGCTAAAAAGGTTAACATAATTATCTTCTTTGTGAAAGATAATTTAATAGATCATTTAAAATTTCATTATAAAAGATCATAACGGTAACGATCATTGGGCCTATTAATGCTAAAAAAGTTGGCATAATTATCTTCTTATTAAAAGATAATTTACTAAACAATTTAAAATTTCTTATTAAAAGATCATAATGGTAACGATCACTGGGCGTAATAAATGCTATAAAAGTTAACATAATTATTTTCCTTGTAAAATACAATTTAATACATCATTTAAAATTTCTTTAAAAAATATCATAACGCTAACGATTATTGGGCCTAATAAATGCTAAAAAAGTTGACATAACTATCTTCTTTGTAAAAAATAATTTAATAGATGATTTAAAATTTCTTTAAAAAAGATGATAACGCTAACGATTATTGGGCCTAATAAATGCTAAAAAAGTTGACATAATTATCTTCTTTGTAAAAGATAATTTACTAGACAATTTAAAATTTCATACTAAAAGATCATAACGGTACCGATCAATGGGCCTAGCAAATGCTAAAAAACTTTACATAATTATCTTCTTTGTAAAAGATAAATTAATAGATCATTTAAAATTTCTTTATAAAAGATCAAAACGGTAACGATCATTGGGCCTAATAAATGCTAAAAAAGTTGACATAATTAACTTCTTTGTAAAAGATAATTTACTAGACAACTTAAAATTTCGTATGAAAAGATCATAACCGTAACGATTAATGGGCCTAGTAAATGCTAAAAAAGTTGACATAATTATCTTCTTTGTAAAAGATAATTTAATAGATCATTTAAAATTTCTTTAAAAAATGTCATAACGGTAACGATCATTGGGACTAATAAATGCTAAAAAAGTTGACATAATTAACTTCTTTGTAAAAGATAATTTACTAGACAATTTAAAATTTCGTATTAAAAGATAATAACGCTAACGATTAATGGGCCTAGTAAATACTAAAAAAGTTGACATAATTATCTTCTTTGTAAAAGATAATATACTAGATCATTTAAAATTTCCTCTTAAAGGATCATAACGGTAAGAATCATTGGGCATAATAAATGCTAAAAAATTTGACATAATTATCTTCTTTGTAAAAGATAATGTACTAGATAATTTAAAATTTCTTATTAAAAGATCATAACGGCAACGATCACTCGGCCTAATAAATGCTAAAAAAGTTAACATAATTATCTTCTTTGTAAAAGACAATTTAATACATCATTTAAAATTTCTTTAAAAAAGATCATAACGCTAACGATTATTGGGCCTAATAAATGATAAAAAAGTTGACATAATAATCTTCTTTGTAAAAGATAATTTAATAGACAATTTAAAATTTCTTACTAAAAGATCATAACGGTACCGATCAATGGGCCTAGTAAATGCTAAAAAACATGACATAATTATCTTCTTTGTAAAAGATAAATTAATAGATCATTTAAAATTTCTTTATAAAAGATCATAACGGTAACGATCATTGGGCCTATTAATGCTAAAAAAGTTGACATAATTAACTTCTTTGTAAAAGATAATTTACTAGACAATTTAAAATTTCTTATTAAAAGATGATAACACTAACGATTAATGGGCCTAGTAAATGCTAAAAAAGTTAAAATAATTATCTTCTTTGTAAAAGATAATTTAATAGATCATTTAAGATTTCTTTAAAAAAGATTATAACGGTAACGATCATTGGGCCTAATAAATGATAAAAAAGTTGACATAATAATCTTCTTTGTAAAAGATAATTTACTAGAGAATTTAAAATTTCTTAGTAAAAGATCATAACGGTACCGATCAATGGGCCTAGTAAATGCTAAAAAACTTTACATAATTATCTTCTTTGTAAAAGATAAATTAATAGATCATTTAAAATTTCTTTATAAAACATCATAACGGTAACGATCATTGGGCCTATTAATGCTAAAAAAGTTGACATAATTAACTTCTTTGTAAAAGATAATTTACTAGACAATTTAAAATTTCTTATTAAAAGATGATACTGCTAACGATTAATGGGCCTAGTAAATGCTAAAAAAGTTAAAATAATTATCTTCTTTGTAAAAGATAATTTAATAGGTCATTTAAAATTTCTTTAAAAAGGATTATAACGGTAATGATCATTGCGCCTAATAAATGCTAAAAAAGTTGACATAATTATCTTCTTTGTAAAAGATAATTTACTAGACAATTTAAAATTTCTTAGTAAAAGATAATAACGCTAACGATTATTGGGCCTAATAAATGCTAAAAAAGTTGACATAATTATCTTCTTTCTAAAAGATAATTTAATAGATCATTTAAAATTTCTTTAAAAAAGATCATAACAGTAACAATCGTTGGGCCTAATAAATGCTAAGAAAGTTGACATAATTATCTTCTTTGTAAAAGACAATTTAATACATCATTTAAAATTTATTTAAAAAAGATGATAACGCTAAGGATTATTGGGCCTAATAAATGGTAAAAAAGTTGACATAATTATCTTCTTTGTAAAAGATAATTTACTAGACAATTTAAATTTTATTACTAAAAGATCATAACGGTACCGATCAATGGGCCTAGTAAATGCTAAAAAACTTTACATAATTATCTTCTTTGTAAAAGATAAATTAATAGATCATTTAAAATTTCCTTATAAAAGATCATAACGGTAACGACATTGGGCCTAATAAATGCTAAAAAAGTTTACGTAATTAACTTCTTTGTAAAAGATAATTTACTAGACAACTTAAAATTTCGTATTAAAAGATCATAACCGTAACGATTAATGGGCCTAGTAAATGCTAAAAACGTTGACATAATTATCTTCTTTGTAAAAGATAATTTAATAGATCATTTAAAATTTCTTTATAAAATGTCATAACGGTAACGATCATTGGCCCTATTAAATGCTAAAAAGGTTAACATAATTATCTTCTTTGTGAAAGATAATTTAATAGATCATTTAAAATTTCTTTATAAAAGATCATAACGGTAACGATCATTGGGCCTCGTAAATGGTAAAAAAGTTGGCATAATTATCTTCTTTGTAAAAGATAATTTACTAAACAATTTAAAATTTCTTATTAAATGATCATAATGGTAACGATCACTGGGCGTAATAAATGCTAAAAAAGTTAACATAATTATCTTCCTTGTAAAATACAATTTAATACATCATTTAAAATTTCTTTAAAAAATATCATAACGCTAACGATTATTGGGCCTAATAAATGCTAAAAAAGTTGACATAACTGTCTTCTTTGTAAAAGATAATTTACTAGACAATTTAAAATTTTTTACTAAAAGATCATAACGGTACCGATCAATGGGCCTAGTAAATGCTAAAAAACTTTACATAATTATCTTCTTTGTAAAAGATAAATTAATAGATAATTTAAAATTTCTTTATAAAAGATCATAACTGTAACGATCATTGGGCCTAACAAATGCTAAAAAAGTTAACGTAATTAACATCTTTGTAAAAGATAATTTACTAGACAAACGGTAGCGATGATTGGGCCTAATAAATGATAAAAAAGTTGACATAATAATCTTCTTTGTAAAAGATAATTTACTAGACAATTTAAAATTTCTTATTAAAAGATCATAACGGTAAGGATCATTGGGCCTAAGAAATGCTGAAGAAGCTAACATAATTATCTTGTTTGTAAAAGATAATTTAATAGATCATTTAAAATTTCTTATTAAAAGATCATAACGCTAACGATTATTGGGCCTAATAAATGCTAAAAAAGTTGACATAATTAACTTCTTTGTAAAAGATAATTTACTAAACAATTTAAAATTTCTTATTAAAAGATCATAATGCTGACGATTAATGGGCCTAGTAAATGCTAAAAAAGTTAAAATAATTATCTTCTTTGTAAAAGATAATTTAATAGATCATTTAAAATTTCTTTAAAAAAGATTATAACGGTAATGATCATTGGACCTAATAAATGATAAAAAAGTTGACATAATAATCTTCTTTGTAAAAGATAATTTACTAGACAATTTAAAATTTCTTTCTAAAAGATCATAACGGTACCAATCAATGGGCCTAGTAAATGCTAAAAAACTTTACATAATTATCTTCTTTGTAAAAGATAAATTAATAGATCATTTAAAATTTCCTTATAAAAGATCATAACGGTAACGATCATTGGGCCTAATTAATGCTAAAAAGTTGACATAATTATCTTCTTTGTAAAAGATAATTTACTAGATCATTTAAAATTTCCTTATAAAAGATCATAAAGGTAACAATCATTGGTCCTATTAAATGGTAAAAAAGTTGACATAATTATCTTCTTTGTAAAAGATAATTTACTGGATCATTTAAAATTTCCTCTTAAAAGATCATAACAGTAACAATCATTGGGCGTAATAAATGCTAAAAAATTTGACATAATTATCTTCTTTGTAAAAGATAATTTACTAGACAATTTAAAATTTCTTATTAAAAGATAATAACGCTAACGATTATTGGGCCTAGTAAATGCTAAAAAAGTTGACATAATTATCTTCTTTGTAAAAGATAATTTAATAGATCATTTAAAATTTCTTTAAAAAAGATCATAACAGTAACAATCGTTGGGCCTAATAAATGCTAAGAAAGTTGACATAATTATCTTCTTTGTAAAAGACAATTTAATACATCATTTAAAATTTCTTTAAAAAAGATGATAACGCTAACGATTATTGGGCCTAATAAATGGTAAAAAAGTTGACATAATTATCTTCTTTGTAAAAGATAATTTACTAGACAATTTAAAATTTATTACTAAAAGATCATAACGGTACCGATCAATGGGCCTAGTAAATGCTAAAAAACTTTACATAATTATCTTCTTTGTAAAAGATAAATTAATAGATCATTTAAAATTTCCTTATAAAAGATCATAACGGTAACGACATTGGGCCTAATAAATGCTAAAAAAGTTTACGTAATTAACTTCTTTGTAAAAGATAATTTACTAGACAACTTAAAATTTCGTATTAAAAGATCATAACCGTAACGATTAATGGGCCTAGTAAATGCTAAAAACGTTGACATAATTATCTTCTTTGTAAAAGATAATTTAATAGATCATTTAAAATTTCTTTATAAAATGTCATAACGGTAACGATCATTGGCCCTATTAAATGCTAAAAAGGTCAACATAATTATCTTCTTTGTGAAAGATAATTTAATAGATCATTTAAAATTTCTTTATAAAAGATCATAACGGTAACGATCATTGGGCCTCGTAAATGGTAAAAAAGTTGGCATAATTATCTTCTTTGTAAAAGATAATTTACTAAACAATTTAAAATTTCTTATTAAAAGATCATAATGGTAACGATCACTGGGCGTAATAAATGCTAAAAAAGTTAACATAATTATCTTCCTTGTAAAATACAATTTAATACATCATTTAAAATTTCTTTAAAAAATATCATAACGCTAACGATTATTGGGCCTAATAAATGCTAAAAAAGTTGACATAACTGTCTTCTTTGTAAAAGATAATTTACTAGACAATTTAAAATTTTTTACTAAAAGATCATAACGGTACCGATCAATGGGCCTAGTAAATGCTAAAAAACTTTACATAATTATCTTCTTTGTAAAAGATAAATTAATAGATAATTTAAAATTTCTTTATAAAAGATCATAACTGTAACGATCATTGGGCCTAACAAATGCTAAAAAAGTTAACGTAATTAACATCTTTGTAAAAGATAATTTACTAGACAAACGGTAGCGATGATTGGGCCTAATAAATGATAAAAAAGTTGACATAATAATCTTCTTTGTAAAAGATAATTTACTAGACAATTTAAAATTTCTTATTAAAAGATCATAACGGTAAGGATCATTGGGCCTAAGAAATGCTGAAGAAGCTAACATAATTATCTTGTTTGTAAAAGATAATTTACTAAACAATTTAAAATTTCTTATTAAAAGATCATAATGCTGACGATTAATGGGCCTAGTAAATGCTAAAAAAGTTAAAATAATTATCTTCTTTGTAAAAGATAATTTAATAGATCATTTAAAATTTCTTTAAAAAAGATTATAACGGTAATGATCATTGGACCTAATAAATGATAAAAAAGTTGACATAATAATCTTCTTTGTAAAAGATAATTTACTAGACAATTTAAAATTTCTTTCTAAAAGATCATAACGGTACCGATCAATGGGCCTAGTAAATGCTAAAAACCTTTACATAATTATCTTCTTTGTAAAAGATAAATTAATAGATCATTTAAAATTTCTTTATAAAAGATCATAACGGTAACGATCATTGGGCCTAATTAATGCTAAAAAAGTTGACATAATTATCTTCTTTGTAAAAGATAATTTACTAGATCATTTAAAATTACCTTATAAAAGATCATAAAGGTAACAATCATTGGTCCTATTAAATGGTAAAAAAGTTGACATAATTATCTTCTTTGTAAAAGATAATTTACTGGATTATTTAAAATTTCCTCTTAAAAGATCATAACAGTAACAATCATTGGGCGTAATAAATGCTAAAAAATTTGACATAATTATCTTCTTTGTAAAAGATAATTTACTAGACAATTTAAAATTTCTTATTAAAAGATCATAACGCTAACGATTATTGGGCCTAATAAATGCTAAAAAAGTTGACATAATTATCTTCTTTGTAAAAAATAATTTAATAGATCATTTAAAATTTCTTTATAAAATGTCATAGCAATAACAATCATAGGGCTTAATAAATGCTAAAAAGGTTAACATAATTATCTTCTGTGTGAAAGATAATTTAATAGATCATTTAAAATTTCCTTATAAAAGATCATAACGGAAACAGTCATTTGGCCTAATAAATGGTAAAAAAGTTGACATAATTATCTTCTTTGTAAAAAATAATTTACTAAACAATTTAAAATTTCTTATTAAAAGATCATAACGGTAACGATCACTGGGCCTAATAAATGCTGAAGCAGCTAACATAAATATATTCTTTGTAAAAGATAATTTAATAGATCATTTGAAATTTCTTTATAAAATATCATAACAGTAACGATCATTGGGCCTAATAAATGCTAAAAATGTTGACATAATTAACTTCTTTGTAAAAGATAATTTACTAGACAATTTAAAATTTCGTATTGAAAGATAATAACGCTAACGATTAATGGGCCTAGTAAATGCTAAAAAAGTTGACATAATTATCTTCTTTGTAAAAGATAATTTACTAGATCATTTAAAATTTCCTCTTAAAGGATCATAATGGTAACAATCATTGGGCGTAATAAATGCTAAAAAAGTTTACATAATTAACTTCTTTGTAAAAGATAATTTACTACACAATTTAAAATTTCGTATTGAAAGATAATAATGCTAACGATTAATGGGCCTAGTAAATGCTAAAAAAGTTGACATAATTATCTTCTTTGTAAAAGATAATTTACTAGATCATTTAAAATTTCCTCTTAAAGGATCATAATGGTAACAATCATTGGGCGTAATAAATGCTAAAAAATTTGACATAATTATCTTCTTTGTACAAGATAATTTAATAGATCATTTAAAATTTCTTTAAAAAAGATTATAACGGTAATGATAATTGCGCCTAATAAATGCTAAAAAAGTTGACATAATTATCTTCTTTCTAAAAGATAATTTAATAGATTATTTAAATTTTCTTTATAAAATATCATAACGGTAACGATCATTGGGCCTAATAAGTATTAAAAAGGTTAACATAATTATCTTCTTTGTGAAGGATAATTTACTAGACAATTTAAATTTCTTATTAAAAGATCATAATGCTAACGATTATTGGGTCTAATAAATGCTAAAAAATTTGACATAATTATCTTATTTGTAAAAGATAATTTAATAGATCATTTAAAATTTCTTTATAAAATGTCATAACGGTAACGATCATTGGCCCTATTAAATGCTAAAAAGGTTAACATAATTATCTTCTTTGTGAAAGATAATTTAATAGATCATTTAAAATTTCTTTATAAAAGATCATAACGGTAACGATCATTGGCCCTATTAAATGCTAAAAAGGTTAACATAGTTATCTTCCTTGTAAAATACAATTTAATACATCATTTAAAATTTCTTTAAAAAAGATCATAACGCTAACGATTATTGGGCCTTATAAATACTAAAAAAGTTGACATAATTATATTCTTTGTAGAAGATAATTTACTAGACAATTTAAAATATCTTACTAAAAGATCATAACGGTACCGATTAATGGGCCTAGTAAATGCTAAAAAACTTTACATAATTATCTTCTTTGTAAAAGATAAATTAATAGATCATTTAAAATTTCTTTATAAAAGATCATAATGGTAACGATCATTGGGCCTGATAAATGCTAAAAAAGTTGATATAATTAACTTCTTTGTAAAAGATAATTTACTAGACAATTTAAAATTTCCTATTAAAAGATGATAACGCTAACGATTAATGGGCCTAGTAAATGCTAAAAAAGTTAAAATAATTATCTTCTCTGTAAAAGATAATTTAATAGATCATTTAAAATTTCTTTAAAAAAGATTATAACGGTAATGATCATTGGGCCTAATAAATGCTAAAAAAGTTGACATAATTATCTTCTTTGTAAAAGATAATTTACTAGATCATTTAAAGTTTCTTTATAAAAGATCATAACGGTAACGATCATTGGGCCCCATAAATGCTAAAAAAGTTGACATAATTATATTCTTTGAAAAAGATAATTTACTAAACAGTTTAAAATTTCTTATTAAAAGATCATAACGGTAACGATCACTGGGCCTAATAAATGCTAAAAAACTTTACATAATTATCTTCTTTGTAAAAGATAAATTAATAGATCATTTAAAATTTCTTTATAAAAGATCATAACGGTAACGATCATTGGGCCTAATAAATGCTAAAAAAGTTGACATAATTATCTTCTATGAAAAAGATAATTTAATACATCATTTAAAATTTCTTTAAAAAATATCATAACGGTAATGATCATTGCGCCTAATAAATGCTAAAAAAGTTGACATAATTATCTTCTTTGTAAAAGATAATTTAATAGATCATTTAAAATTTCTTTATAAAATGTCATAACGGTAACGATCATTGGCCCTATTAAATGCTAAAAAGGTTAACATAATTATCTTCTTTGTGAAAGATAATTTAATAGATCATTTAAAATTTCTTTATAAAAGATCATAACGGTAACGATCATTGGCCCTATTAAATGCTAAAAAGGTTAACATAGTTATCTTCCTTGTAAAATACAATTTAATACATCATTTAAAATTTCTTTAAAAAAGATCATAACGCTAACGATTATTGGGCCTTATAAATACTAAAAAAGTTGACATAATTATATTCTTTGTAGAAGATAATTTACTAGACAATTTAAAATATCTTACTAAAAGATCATAACGGTACCGATTAATGGGCCTAGTAAATGCTAAAAAACTTTACATAATTATCTTCTTTGTAAAAGATAAATTAATAGATCATTTAAAATTTCTTTATAAAAGATCATAATGGTAACGATCATTGGGCCTGATAAATGCTAAAAAAGTTGATATAATTAACTTCTTTGTAAAAGATAATTTACTAGACAATTTAAAATTTCCTATTAAAAGATGATAACGCTAACGATTAATGGGCCTAGTAAATGCTAAAAAAGTTAAAATAATTATCTTCTCTGTAAAAGATAATTTAATAGATCATTTAAAATTTCTTTAAAAAAGATTATAACGGTAATGATCATTGGGCCTAATAAATGATAAAAAAGTTGACATAATAATCTTCTTTGTAACAGATACTTTACTAGACAATTTAAAATTTCTTATTAAAAGATCATAACGGTAACGATCATTAGGCCTAAGAAATGCTGAAGAAGCTAACATAATTATCTTGTTTGTAAAAGATAATTTAATAGATCATTTAAAATTTCCTTAAAACAGATCATAACGGTAACGATCATTGGGCCTAATAAATGCCAAAAAAGTTGACATAATTATCTTCTTTGTAAAAGATAATTTACTAGACAATTTAAAATTTCTCATTAAATGATCATAACGGTAACGATTATTGGGCCTAATAAATGCTAAAAAAGTTGACATAATTATCTTCTTTGAAAAAGATAATTTAATACATCATTTAAAATTTCTTTAAAAAATATCATAACGGTAATGATCATTGCGCCTAATAAATGCTAAAAAAGTTGACATAATTATCTTCTTTGTAAAAGATAATTTACTAAATCATTTAAAATTTCCTCTTAAAATATCATAATGGTAACGATCATTGGGTGTAATAAATGCTAAAAAACTTGACATAATCATCTTCTTTGTACAAGATAATTTACTAGACAATTTAAAATTTCTTATTAAAAGATCATAACGCTAACGATTAATGGGCCTAGAAAATGCTAAAAAAGTTAAAATAATTATCTTCTCTGTAAAAGATAATTTAATAGACCATTTAAAATTTCTTTAAAAAAGATTATAACGGTAACGATCATTGGGCCTAACAAATGATAAAAAAGTTGACATAATAATCTTCTTTGTAACAGATAATTTACTAGACAATTTAAAATTTCTTATTAAAAGATCATAACGGTAACGATCATTGGGCCTAAGAAATGCAGAAGAAGCTAACATAATTATCTTGTTTGTAAAAGATAATTTAATAGATCATTTAAAATTTCCTTAAAACAGATCATAACGGTAACGATCATTGGGCCTAATAAATTCCAAAAAAGTTGACATAATTATCTTCTTTGTAAAAGATAATTTACTAGACAATTTAAAATTTCTCATTAAAAGATCATAACGGTAACAATAATTGGGCCTAATAAATGCTAAAAAAGTTGACATAATTATCTTCTTTGAAAAAGATAATTTAATAGATGATTTAAAATTTCTTTAAAAAAGATCATAACGGTAACGATCATTGCGCCTAATAAATGCTACAAAAGTTGACATAATTATCTTCTTTGTAAAAGATAATTTACTAGATCATTTAAAATTTCCTCTTAAAATATCATAACGGTAACGATCATTGGGCGTAATAAATGCTAAAAAAGTTGACATAATTATCTTCTTTGTACAAGATAATTTACTAGACAATTTAAAATTTCTTATTAAAAGATCATAACGCTAACGATTATTGGGCCTAATAAATACTAAAAAAGTTGACATAATTATCTTCTTTGTAAAAGATAATGTAATAGATCATTTAAATTTTTTTTATAAAATGTCATAACGGTAACGATCATTGGGCTAATAAATGCTAAAAAAGTTGACATAGTTATCTTCTTTGTAAAACATAATTTAATAAATCATTTAAAATTTCTTTATAGAAGATCATAAGGGTAACAATCATTGGTCCTAATAAATGCTAAAAAAGTTGACATAATTATCTTCTTTGTAAAAGATAATTTACTAGATCATTTAAAGTTTCTTTATAAAAGATCATAACGGTAACGATCATTGGGCCCCATAAATGCTAAAAAAGTTGACATAATTATATTCTTTGAAAAAGATAATTTACTAAACAGTTTAAAATTTCTTATTAAAAGATCATAACGGTAACGATCACTGGGCCTAATAAATGCTAAAAAACTTTACATAATTATCTTCTTTGTAAAAGATAAATTAATAGATCATTTAAAATTTCTTTATAAAAGATCATAACGGTAACGATCATTGGGCCTAATAAATGCTAAAAAAGTTGACATAATTATCTTCTTTGAAAAAGATAATTTAATACATCATTTAAAATTTCTTTAAAAAATATCATAACGGTAATGATCATTGCGCCTAATAAATGCTAAAAAAGTTGACATAATTATCTTCTTTGTAAAAGATAATTTACTAGATCATTTAAAATTTCCTCTTAAAATATCATAACGGTAACGATCATTGGGTGTAATAAATGCTAAAAAACTTGACATAATCATCTTCTTTGTACAAGATAATTTACTAGACAATTTAAAATTTCTTATTAAAAGATCATAACGCTAACGATTAATGGGCCTAGAAAATGCTAAAAAAGTTAAAATAATTATCTTCTCTGTAAAAGATAATTTAATAGATCATTCAAAATTTCTTTAAAAAAGATTATAACGGCAACGATCATTGCGCCTAACAAATGATAAAAAAGTAGACATAATAATCTTCTTTGTAACAGATAATTTACTAGACAATTTAAAATTTCTTATTAAAAGATCATAACGGTAACGATCATTGGGCCTTAGAAATCCTGAAGAAGCTAACATAATTATCTTGTTTGTAAAAGATAATTTAATAGATCATTTAAAATTTCCTTAAAACAGATCATAACGGTAACGATCATTGGGCCTAATAAATTCCAAAAAAGTTGACATAATTATCTTCTTTGTAAAAGATAATTTACTAGACAATTTAAAATTTCTCATTAAAAGATCATAACGGTAACAATAATTGGGCCTAATAAATGCTAAAAAAGTTGACATAATTATCTTCTTTGAAAAAGATAATTTAATAGATGATTTAAAATTTCTTTAAAAAAGATCATAACGGTAACGATCATTGCGCCTAATAAATGCTACAAAAGTTGACATAATTATCTTCTTTGTAAAAGATAATTTACTAGATCATTTAAAATTTCCTCTTAAAATATCATAACGGTAACGATCATTGGGCGTAATAAATGCTAAAAAAGTTGACATAATTATCTTCTTTGTACAAGATAATTTACTAGACAATTTAAAATTTCTTATTAAAAGATCATAACGCTAACGATTATTGGGCCTAATAAATACTAAAAAAGTTGACATAATTATCTTCTTTGTAAAAGATAATGTAATAGATCATTTAAATTTTTTTTATAAAATGTCATAACGGTAACGATCATTGGGCTAATAAATGCTAAAAAAGTTGACATAGTTATCTTCTTTGTAAAACATAATTTAATAAATCATTTAAAATTTCTTTATAGAAGATCATAAGGGTAACAATCATTGGTCCTAATAAATGCTAAAAAAGTTGACATAATTATCTTCTTTGTAAAAGATAATTTACTAGATCATTTAAAGTTTCTTTATAAAAGATCATAACGGTAACGATCATTGGGCCCCATAAATGCTAAAAAAGTTGACATAATTATATTCTTTGAAAAAGATAATTTACTAAACAGTTTAAAATTTCTTATTAAAAGATCATAACGGTAACGATCACTGGGCCTAATAAATGCTAAAAAACTTTACATAATTATCTTCTTTGTAAAAGATAAATTAATAGATCATTTAAAATTTCTTTATAAAAGATCATAACGGTAACGATCATTGGGCCTAATAAATGCTAAAAAAGTTGACATAATTATCTTCTTTGAAAAAGATAATTTAATACATCATTTAAAATTTCTTTAAAAAATATCATAACGGTAATGATCATTGCGCCTAATAAATGCTAAAAAAGTTGACATAATTATCTTCTTTGTAAAAGATAATTTACTAGATCATTTAAAATTTCCTCTTAAAATATCATAACGGTAACGATCATTGGGTGTAATAAATGCTAAAAAACTTGACATAATCATCTTCTTTGTACAAGATAATTTACTAGACAATTTAAAATTTCTTATTAAAAGATCATAACGCTAACGATTAATGGGCCTAGAAAATGCTAAAAAAGTTAAAATAATTATCTTCTCTGTAAAAGATAATTTAATAGATCATTCAAAATTTCTTTATAAAAGATCATAACGATAACAATCATAGGGCCTAATAAATGCTAAAAAAGTTGGTATAATTATCTTCTTTGTAAAAGATAATTTACTAGACAATTTAAAATTTCATACTAAAAGATCATAACGGTACCGATCAATGGGCCTAGCAAATGCTAAATAACTTTACATATTTTCTTCTTTGTAAAAGATAAATTAATAGATCTTTTAAAATTTCTTTATAAACGATCATAACGGTAACGATCATTGGGCCTAATAAATGCTAAAAAAGTTGACATAATTAACTTCTTTCTAAAAGATAATTTACTAGACAATTTAAAATTTCGTATTAAAAGATCATAACGCTAACGATTAATGGGCCTAGTAAATGCTAAAAAAGTTAAAATAATTATCTTCTTTGTAAAAGATAATTTAATAGATCATTTAAAATTTCTTTAAAAAAGATTATAACGGTAATGATCATTGCGCCTAATAAATGCTAAAAAAGTGGACATAATTATCTTCTTTGTAAAAGATAATTTACCAGATCATTTAAAATTTCCTCTTAAAAGATCATAACGGTAATAATGATTGGGCGTAATAAATGCTAAAAATTTGACATAATTATCTTCTTTGTAAAAGATAATTTACTAGACAATTTAAAATTTCTTATTAAAAGATAATAACGCTAACGATTATTGGGCCTAATAAATGCTAAAAAATTTGACATAATTATCTTCTTTGTAAAAGATAATTTAATAGATCATTTAAAATTTATTTAAAAAAGATTATAATGGTAACGATCATTGGGCCTAATAAATGATAAAAAAGTTGACATAATAATGTTCTTTGTAAAAGATAAATTAATAGATCATTTAAAATTTCTTTATAAAATATCATAACGGTAAAGATTATTGGGCCTAATAAATGCTAAAAAAGTTCACATAATTAACTTCTTTGTAAAAGATAATTTACTAGACAATTTAAAATTTCGTATTAAAAGATCATAACGCTAACGATTAATGGGCCTAGTAAATGCTAAAAAAGTTAAAATAATTATCTTCTTTGTAAAAGATAATTTAATAGATCATTTAAAATTTCTTTGAAAAAGATTATAACGGTAATGATCATTGCGCCTAATAAATGCTAAAAAAGTGGACATAATTATCTTCTTTGTAAAAGATAATTTACCAGATCATTTAAAATTTCCTCTTAAAAGATCATAACGGTAACAATCATTGGGCGTAATAAATGCTAAAAAATTTGACATAATTATCTTCTTTGTAAAAGATAATTTACTAGACAATTTAAAATTTCTTATTAAAAGATAATAACGCTAACGATTATTGGGCCTAATAAATGCTAAAAAATTTGACATAATTATCTTCTTTGTAAAAGATAATTTAATAGATCATTTAAAATTTATTTAAAAAAGATTATAACGGTAACGATCATTGGGCCTAATAAATCATAAAAAAGTTGACATAATAATGTTCTTTGTAAAAGATAAAATAATAGATCATTTAAAATTTCTTTATAAAATATCATAACGGTAAAGATTATTGGGCCTAATAAATGCTAAAAAAGTTCACATAATTAACTTCTTTGTAAAAGATAATTTACTAGACAATTTAAAATTTCTTATTAAAAGATCATAACGCTAACGATTATTGGGCCTAACAAATGCTAAAAAAGTTGACATAATTATCTTCTTTGTAAAAGATAATTTAATAGATCATTTAAAATTTCTTTATAAAATGTCATAACGGTAACGATCATTGGGCCTAATAAATGCTAAAAAGGTTAACATAATTATCTTCTTTGTGAAAGATAATTTACTAGATCATTTAAAATTTCCTCTTAAAGGATCATAACGGTAACAATCATTGCGCCTAATAAATGGTAAAAAAGTTGACCTAATTATCTTCTTTGTAAAAGATAATTTACTAAGCAATTTAAAATTTCTTATTAAAAGATCATAACGCTAACGATTATTGGGCCTAATAAATGCTAAAAAAGTTGACATAATTATCTTCTTTGTAAAAGATAATTTAATAGATCATTTAAGATTTCCTTAAAAAAGATTATAACGGTAACGATCATTGGGCCTAATAAATGATCAAAAAGTCGATATAACAATCTTCTTTGTAAAAGATAATTTACTAGAGAATTTAAAATTTCTTACTAAAAGATCATAACGGTACCGATCAATGGGCCTAGTAAATGCTAAAAAACTTTACATAATTACCTTCTTTGTAAAACATAAATTAATAGATCATTTAAAATTGCTTTATCAAAGATCATAACGGTAACAATCATTGGGCCTATTAATGCTAAAAAAGTTGACATAATTAACTTCTTTGTAAAAGATAATTTACTAGAAAATTTAAAATTTCTTATTAAAAGATGATAATGCTAACGATTAATGGGCCTAGTAAATGCTAAAAAAGTTAAAATAATTATATTCTTTGTAAAAGATAATTTAATAGATCATTTAAAATTTCTTTAAAAAAGATTATAACGGTAATCATCATTGCGCCTAATAAATGCTAAAAAAGTCGACATAATTATCTTCTGTGTAAAAGATAATTTACTAGATCATTTAAAATTTCCTCTTAAAAGATCATAACGGTAACAATCATTGCGCGTAATAAATGCTAAAAAATTTGACATAATTATCTTCTTTGTAAAAGATAATTTACTAGACAATTTAAAATTTCTTATTAAAAGATCATAACGCTAACGATTTTTGGGCCTAATAAATGCTAAAAAAGTTGACATAATTATCTTCTTTGTAAAAGATAATTTACTAGACAATTTAAAATTTCTTATTAAAAGATCGTAACGCTAACGATTATTGGGCCTAATAAATGATAAAAAAGTTGACATAATTATCTTCTTTGTAAAAGATAATTTAATAGATCATTTAAAATTTCTTTATAAAAGATCATAACGGTAACAATCATAGGGCCTAATAAATGCTAAAAATGTTGGCATAATTATCTTCTTTGTAAAAGATAATTTACTAGACAATTTAAAATTTCATACTAAAAGATCATAACGGTACCGATCAATGGGCCTAGCAAATGCTAAAAAACTTTACATAATTATCTTCTTTGTAAAAGATAAATTAATAGATCATTTAAAATTTCTTTATAAAAGATCATAACGGTAACGATCATTGGGCCTAATAAATGCTAAAAAGGTTGACATAATTAATTTCTTTCTAAAAGATAATTTACTAGACAATTTAAAATTTCGTATTAAAAGATCATAACGCTAACGATTCATGGGCCTAGTAAATGCTAAAAAAGTTAAAATAATTATCTTCTTTGTAAAAGATAATTTAATAGATCATTTAAAATTTCTTTAAAAAAGATTATAACGGTAATGATCATTGCGCCTAATAAATGCTAAAAAAGTGGACATAATTATCTTCTGTGTAAAAGATAATTTACTAGATCATTTAAAATTTCCTCTTAAAAGATCATAACGGTAACAATCATTGCGCGTAATAAATGCTAAAAAATTTGACATAATTATCTTCTTTGTAAAAGATAATTTACTAGACAATTTAAAATTTCTTATTAAAAGATCATAACGCTAACGATTTTTGGGCCTAATAAATGCTAAAAAAGTTGACATAATTATCTTCTTTGTAAAAGATAATTTACTAGACAATTTAAAATTTCATATTAAAAGATCGTAACGCTAACGATTATTGGGCCTAATAAATGATAAAAAAGTTGACATAATTATCTTCTTTGTAAAAGATAATTTAATAGATCATTTAAAATTTCTTTATAAAAGATCATAACGGTAACAATCATAGGGCCTAATAAATGCTAAAAAAGTTGGCATAATTATCTTCTTTGTAAAAGATAATTTACTAGACAATTTAAAATTTCATACTAAAAGATCATAACGGTACCGATCAATGGGCCTAGCAAATGCTAAAAAACTTTACATAATTATCTTCTTTGTAAAAGATAAATTAATAGATCATTTAAAATTTCTTTATAAAAGATCATAACGGTAACGATCATTGGGACTAATAAATGCTAAAAAGGTTGACATAATTAACTTCTTTCTAAAAGATAATTTACTAGACAATTTAAAATTTCGTATTAAAAGATCATAACGCTAACGATTAATGGGCCTAGTAAATGCTAAAAAAGTTAAAATAATTATCTTCTTTGTAAAAGATAATTTAATAGATCATCTAAAATTTCTTTAAAAAAGATTATAACGGTAATGATCATTGCGCCTAATAAATGCTAAAAAAGTGGACATAATTATCTTCTTTGTAAAAGATAATTTACCAGATCATTTAAAATTTCCTCTTAAAAGATCATAACGGTAACAATCATTGGGCGTATTAAATGCTAAAAAATTTGACATAATTATCTTCTTTGTAAAAGATAATTTACTAGACAATTTAAAATTTCTTATTAAAAGATCGTAACGCTAACGATTATTGGGCCTAATAAATGATAAAAAAGTTGACATAATTATCTTCTTTGTAAAAGATAATTTAATAGATCATTTAAAATTTCTTTATAAAAGATCATAACGGTAACAATCATAGGGCCTAATAAATGCTAAAAAAGTTGGCATAATTATCTTCTTTGTAAAAGATAATTTACTAGACAATTTAAAATTTCATACTAAAAGATCATAACGGTACCGATCAATGGGCCTAGCAAATGCTAAAAAACTTTACATAATTATCTTCTTTGTAAAAGATAAATTAATAGATCATTTAAAATTTCTTTATAAAAGATCATAACGGTAACGATCATTGGGCCTAATAAATGCTAAAAAGGTTGACATAATTAACTTCTTTCTAAAAGATAATTTACTAGACAATTTAAAATTTCGTATTAAAAGATCATAACGCTAACGATTAATGGGCCTAGTAAATGCTAAAAAAGTTAAAATAATTATCTTCTTTGTAAAAGATAATTTAATAGATCATTTAAAATTTCTTTAAAAAAGATTATAACGGTAATGATCATTGCGCCTAATAAATGCTAAAAAAGTGGACATAATTATCTTCTGTGTAAAAGATAATTTACTAGATCATTTAAAATTTCCTCTTAAAAGATCATAACGGTAACAATCATTGCGCATAATAAATGCTAAAAAATTTGACATAATTATCTTCTTTGTAAAAGATAATTTACTAAACAATTTAAAATTTCTTATTAAAAGATCATAACGCTAACGATTTTTGGGCCTAATAAATGCTAAAAAAGTTGACATAATTATCTTCTTTGTAAAAGATAATTTACTAGACAATTTAAAATTTCTTATTAAAAGATCGTAACGCTAACGATTATTGGGCCTAATAAATGATAAAAAAGTTGACATAATTATCTTCTTTGTAAAAGATAATTTAATAGATCATTTAAAATTTCTTTATAAAAGATCATAACGGTAACAATCATAGGGCCTAATAAATGCTAAAAAAGTTGGCATAATTATCTTCTTTGTAAAAGATAATTTACTAGACAATTTAAAATTTCATACTAAAAGATCATAACGGTACCGATCAATGGGCCTAGCAAATGCTAAAAAACTTTACATAATT
Organism: Psophocarpus tetragonolobus; assembly: GCA_037954015.1. Lineage (NCBI taxonomy): Eukaryota > Viridiplantae > Streptophyta > Magnoliopsida > Fabales > Fabaceae > Psophocarpus > Psophocarpus tetragonolobus. The sequence goes on from CM075688.1 coordinate 57,813,916, forward strand.
ATCTTCTTTGTAAAAGATAAATTAATAGATCATTTAAAATTTCTTTATAAAAGATCATAACGGTAACGATCATTGGGACTAATAAATGCTAAAAAGGTTGACATAATTAACTTCTTTCTAAAAGATAATTTACTAGAAAATTTAAAATTTCGTATTAAAAGATCATAACGCTAACGATTAATGGGCCTAGTAAATGCTAAAAAAGTTAAAATAATTATCTTCTTTGTAAAAGATAATTTAATAGATCATCTAAAATTTCTTTAAAAAAGATTATAACGGTAATGATCATTGCGCCTAATAAATGCTAAAAAAGTGGAAATAATTATCTTCTTTGTAAAAGATAATTTACCAGATCATTTAAAATTTCCTCTTAAAAGATCATAACGGTAACAATCATTGGGCGTATTAAATGCTAAAAAATTTGACATAATTATCTTCTTTGTAAAAGATAATTTACTAGACAATTTAAAATTTCTTATTAAAAGATCGTAACGCTAACGATTATTGGGCCTAATAAATGATAAAAAAGTTGACATAATTATCTTCTTTGTAAAAGATAATTTAATAGATCATTTAAAATTTCTTTATAAAAGATCATAACGGTAACAATCATAGGGCCTAATAAATGCTAAAAAAGTTGGCATAATTATCTTCTTTGTAAAAGATAATTTACTAGACAATTTAAAATTTCATACTAAAAGATCATAACGGTACCGATCAATGGGCCTAGCAAATGCTAAAAAACTTTACATAATTATCTTCTTTGTAAAAGATAAATTAATAGATCATTTAAAATTTCTTTATAAAAGATCATAACGGTAACGATCATTGGGCCTAATAAATGCTAAAAAGGTTGACATAATTAACTTCTTTCTAAAAGATAATTTACTAGACAATTTAAAATTTCGTATTAAAAGATCATAACGCTAACGATTAATGGGCCTAGTAAATGCTAAAAAAGTTAAAATAATTATCTTCTTTGTAAAAGATAATTTAATAGATCATTTAAAATTTCTTTAAAAAAGATTATAACGGTAATGATCATCGCGCCTAATAAATGCTAAAAAAGTGGACATAATTATCTTCTGTGTAAAAGATAATTTACTAGATCGTTTAAAATTTCCTCTTAAAAGATCATAACGGTAACAATCATTGCGCATAATAAATGCTAAAAAATTTGACATAATTATCTTCTTTGTAAAAGATAATTTACTAAACAATTTAAAATTTCTTATGAAAAGATCATAACGCTAACGATTTTTGGGCCTAATAAATGCTAACAAAGTTGACATAATTATCTTCTTTGTAAAAGATAATTTACTAGACAATTTAAAATTTCTTATTAAAAGATCGTAACGCTAACGATTATTGGGCCTAATAAATGATAAAAAAGTTGACATAATTATCTTCTTTGTAAAAGATAATTTAATAGATCATTTAAAATTTCTTTATAAAAGATCATAACGGTAACAATCATAGGGCCTAATAAATGCTAAAAAAGTTGGCATAATTATCTTCTTTGTAAAAGATAATTTACTAGACAATTTAAAATTTCATACTAAAAGATCATAACGGTACCGATCAATGGGCCTAGCAAATGCTAAAAAACTTTACATAATTATCTTCTTTGTAAAAGATAAATTAATAGATCATTTAAAATTTCTTTATAAAAGATCATAACGGTAACGATCATTGGGCCTAATAAATGCTAAAAAGGTTGACATAATTAACTTCTTTCTAAAAGATAATTTACTAGACAATTTAAAATTTCGTATTAAAAGATCATAACGCTAACGATTAATGGGCCTAGTAAATGCTAAAAAAGTTAAAATAATTATCTTCTTTGTAAAAGATAATTTAATAGATCATTTAAAATTTCTTTAAAAAAGATTATAACGGTAATGATCATTGCGCCTAATAAATGCTAAAAAAGTGGACATAATTATCTTCTTTGTAAAAGATAATTTACCAGATCATTTAAAATTTCCTCTTAAAAGATCATAACGGTAACAATCATATGGCGTATTAAATGCTAAAAAATTTGACATAATTATCTTCTTTGTAAAAGATAATTTACTAGACAATTTAAAATTTCTTATTAAAAGATAATAACGCTAACGATTATTGGGCCTAATAAATGCTAAAAAATTTGACATAATTATCTTCTTTGTAAAAGATAATTTAATAGATCATTTAAAATTTATTTAAAAAAGATTATAACGGTAACGATCATTGGGCCTAATAAATGATAAAAAAGTTGACATAATAATGTTCTTTGTAAAAGATAAATTAATAGATCATTTAAAATTTCTTTATAAAATATCATAACGGTAAAGATTATTGGGCCTAATAAATGCTAAAAAAGTTCACATAATTAACTTCTTTGTAAAAGATAATTTACTAGACAATTTAAAATTTCTTATTAAAAGATCATAACGCTAACGATTATTGGGCCTAACAAATGCTAAAAAAGTTGACATAATTATCTTCTTTGTAAAAGATAATTTAATAGATCATTTAAAATTTCTTTATAAAATGTCATAACGGTAACGATCATTGGGCCTAATAAATGCTAAAAAAGCTGACATAATTATCTTCTTTGTAAAAGATAATTTACTAGACAATTTAAAATTTCTTATTAAAAGATCGTAACGCTAACGATTATTGGGCCTAATAAATGCTAAAAAAGTTGACATAATTATCTTCTTTGTAAAAGATAATTTAATAGATCATTTAAAATTTCTTTATAAAAGATCATAACGGTAACAATCATAGGGCCTAATAAATGCTAAAAAAGTTGGCATAATTATCTTCTTTGTAAAAGATAATTTACTAGACAATTTAAAATTTCATACTAAAAGATCATAACGGTACCGATCAATGGGCCTAGCAAATGCTAAAAAACTTTACATAATTATCTTCTTTGTAAAAGATAAATTAATAGATCATTTAAAATTTCTTTATAAAAGATCAAAACGGTAACGATCATTGGGCCTAATAAATGCTAAAAAAGTTGACATAATTAACTTCTTTGTAAAAGATAATTTACTAGACAACTTAAAATTTCGTATTAAAAGATCATAACCGTAACGATTAATGGGCCTAGTAAATGCTAAAAAAGTTGACATAATTATCTTCTTTGTAAAAGATAAATTAATAGATCATTTAAAATTTCTTTATAAAAGATCATAACGGTAACGATCATTGGGCCTAATAAATGCTAAAAAAGTTGACATAATTAACTTATTTCTAAAAGATAATTTACTAGACAATTTAAAATTTCGTATTAAAAGATCATAACGCTAACGATTAATGAGCCTAGTAAATGCTAAAAAAGTTAAAATAATTATCTTCTTTGTAAAAGATAATTTAATAGATCATTTAAAATTTCTTTAAAAAAGATTATAACGGTAATGATCATTGCGCCTAATAAATACTAAAAAAGTGGACATAATTATCTTCTTTGTAAAAGATAATTTACCAGATCATTTAAAATTTCCTCTTAAAAGATCATAACGGTAACAATCATTGGGCGTAATAAATGCTAAAAAATTTGACATAATTATCTTCTTTGTAAAAGATAATTTACTAGACAATTTAAAATTTCTTATTAAAAGATAATAACGCTAACGATTATTGGGCCTAATAAATGCTAAAAAATTTGACATAATTATCTTCTTTGTAAAAGATAATTTAATAGATCATTTAAAATTTATTTAAAAAAGATTATAACGGTAACGATCATTGCGCCTAATAAATGATAAAAAAGTTGACATAATACTGTTCTTTGTAAAAGATAAATTAATAGATCATTTAAAATTTCTTTATAAAATATCATAACGATAACGATTATTGGGCCTAATAAATGCTAAAAAAGTTGACATAATTATCTTCTTTGTAAAAGATAATTTAATAGATCATTTAAAATTTCTTTATAAAAGATCATAACGGTAACAATCATAGGGCCTAATAAATGCTAAAAAAGTTGGCATAATTATCTTCTTTGTAAAAGATAATTTACTAGACAATTTAAAATTTCTTATTAAAAGATCATAACGCTAACGATTATTGGGCCTAACAAATGCTAAAAAAAGTTGACATAATTATCTTCTTTGTAAAAGATAATTTAATAGATCATTTAAAATTTCTTTATAAAATGTCATAACGGTAACGATCATTGGGCCTAATAAATGCTAAAAAGGTTAACATAATTATCTTCTTTGTGAAAGATAATTTACTAGATCATTTAAAATTTCCTCTTAAAGGATCATAACGGTAACAATCATTGGGCCTAATAAATGGTAAAAAAGTTGACATAATTATCTTCTTTGTAAAAGATAATTTACTAAACAATTTAAAATTTCTTATTAAAAGATCATAATGCTAACGATTATTGGGCCTAATAAATGCTAAAAAAGTTGACATAATTATCTTCTTTGTAAAAGATAATTTAATAGATCATTTAAAGTTTCTTTAAAAAGGAACATAACGGTACTGATCATTGCACCTAATAAATGCTAAAAAAGTTGACATAATTATCTTCTTTGTAAGAGATAATTTACTAGATCATTTAAAATTTTCTCTTAAAGGATCATAACGGTAACAATCATTGGGCGTAATAAATGCTAAAAAATTTGACATAATTATCTTCTTTGTAAAAGATAATTTACTAGACAATTTAAAATTTCTTATTAAAAGATCATAACGCTAACGATAATTGGGCCTAATAAATGCTAAAAAGGTTAACATAATTATCTTCTTTGTGAAAGATAATTTAATAGATCATTTAAAATTTCTTACTAAAAGATCATAACGCTAACGATTATTGGGCCTAATAAATGCTAAAAAAGTTGACATAGTTAACTTCTTTGTAAAAGATAATTTACTAGACAATTTAAAATTTCTTATTAAAAGATGATAACGGTAACGATCATTTGGCCTAAGAAATGCTGAAGAAGCTAACATAATTATCTTCTTTGTAAAAGATAATTTAATAGATCATCTAAAATTTCCTTAAAAAAGATCATAACGGTAACGATCATTGGGCCTAACAAAAGATAAAAAGGTTAACATAATTATCGTCTTTGTGAATCATAATTTAATAGATCATTTAAAATTTCTTATTAAAAGATCATAACGCTAACAACTATTGGGCCTAATAAATGCAAAAAAAGTTGACATAATTAACTTCTTTGTCAAAGATAATTTACTAGACAATTTAAAATTTCTTATTAAAAGATCATAACGCTAACAACTATTGGGCCTAATAAATGCTAAAAAAGTTAAAATAATTATCTTCTTTGTAAAAGATAATTTAATAGATCATTTGAAATTTCTTTAAAAAAGATTATAACGGTAACGATCATTGGGCCTAATAAATGATAAAAAAGTTGACATAATAATCTTCTTTGTAAAAGATAATTTACTAGACAATTTAAAATTTCTTCCTAAAAGATCATAACGGTACCGATCAATGGGCCTAGTAAATGCTAAAAAACTTTACATAATTATCTTCTTTGTAAAAGATAAATTAATAGATCATTTAAAATTTCTTATTAAAAGATCATAACGCTAACGATTATTGGGCCTAATAAATGCTAAAAAAGTTGACATAATTAACTTCTTTGTAAAAGATAATTTACTAGACAATTTAAAATTTCGTATTAAAAGATAATAACGCTAACAATTAATGGGCCTAGTAAATACTAAAAAAGTTGACATAATTATATTATTTGTAAAAGATAATTTAATAGATCATTTAAAATTTCTTTAAAAAAGATCATAACGGTAATGATCATTGCGCCTAATAAATGCTAAGAAAGTTGACATAATTATCTTCTTTGTAAGAGATAATTTACTAGATCATTTAAAATTTCCTCTTAAACAATCATAACGGTAACAATCATTGGGCGTAATAAATGCTAAAAAATTTGACATAATTATCTTCTTTGTAAAAGATAATTTATTAGACAATTTAAAATTTCTTATTAAAAGATCATAACGCTAACGATTATTGGGCCTAATAAATGCTAAAAAAGTTGACATAATTATCTTCTTTGTAAAAGATAATTTAATAGATCATTTAAAATTTCATTATAAAATGTCATAACGGAAACGATCATCGGGCCTAATAAATGCTAAAAAGGTTAACATAATTATCTTCTTTGTAAGAGATAATTTACTAGATCATTTAAAATTTCCTCTTAAACGATCATAACGGTAACAATCATTGGGCGTAATAAATGCTTAAAAAGTTGACATAATTAACTTATTTGTAAAAGATAATTTACTAGACAATTTAAAATTTCTTATTAAAAGATGATACTGCCAACGATTAATGGGCCTAGTAAATGCTAAAAAAGTTAAAATAATTATCTTCCTTGTAAAAGATAATTTAATAGGTCATTTAAAATTTCTTTAAAAAAGATTATAACGGTAATGATCATTGGGCCTAATAAATGCTAAAAAAGTTGACATAATTAACTTCTTTGTAAAAGATAATTTACTAGACAATTTAGAATTTCTTATTAAAAGATGATAACGGTAACGATCATTTGGCCTAAGAAATGCTGAAGAAGCTAACATAATTATCTTGTTTGTAAAAGATAATTTAGTAGATCATCTAAAATTTCCTTAAAAAAAATCATAACGGTAACGATCATTGGGCCTAACAAATGCTAAAAAGGTTAACATAATTATCGTCTTTGTGAAACATAATTTAATAGATCATTTAAAATTTCTTATTAAAAGATCATAACGCTAACGACTATTGGGCCTAATAAATGCAAAAAAAGTTGACATAGTTAACTTCTTTGTAAAAGATAATTTACTAGACAATTTAAAATTTCTTATTAAAAGATAATAACGCTAACGATTAATGGGCCTAGAAAATGCTAAAAAAGTTAAAATAATTATCTTCCTTGTAAAAGATAATTTAATAGGTCATTTAAAATTTCTTTAAAAAAGATTATAACGGTAATGATCATTGGGCCTAATAAATGCTAAAAAAGTTGACATAATTAACTTCTTTGTAAAAGATAATTTACTAGACAATTTAAAATTTCGTATTAAAAGATAATAACGCTAACGATTAATGGGCCTAGTAAATACTAAAAAAGTTGACATAATTATATTATTTGTAAAAGATAATTTAATAGATCATTTAAAATTTCTTTAAAAAAGATCATAACGGTAATGATCATTACGCCTAATAAATGCTAAGAAAGTTGACATAATTATCTTCTTTGTAAGAGATAATTCACTAGATCATTTAAAATTTCCTCTTAAAGGATCATAACGGTAACAATCATTGGGCGTAATAAATGCTAAAAAATTTGACATAATTATCTTCTTTGTAAAAGATAATTTATTAGACAATTTAAAATTTCTTATTAAAAGGTCATAACGCTAACGACTATTGGGCCTAATAAATGCAAAAAAAGTTGACATAATTAACTTCTTTGTCAAAGATAATTTACTAGACAATTTAAAATTTCTTATTAAAAGATGATAACGCTAACGATTAATGGGCCTAGAAAATGCTAAAAAAGTAAAAATAATTATCTTCTTTGTAAAAGATAATTTAATAGATCATTTAAAATTTCTTTAAAAAAGATTATAACGGTAACGATCATTGGGCCTAATAAATGATAAAAAAGTTGACATAATAATCTTCTTTGTAAAAGATAATTTACTAGACAATTTAAAATTTCTTCCTAAAAGATCATAACGGTACCGATCAATGGGCCTAGTAAATGCTAAAAAACTTTACATAATTATCTTCTTTGTAAAAGATAATTTAATAGATCATTTAAAATTTCTTTAAAAAAGATCATAACGGTAATGATCATTACGCCTAATAAATGCTAAGAAAGTTGACATAATTATCTTCTTTGTAAGAGATAATTTACTAGATCATTTAAAATTTCCTCTTAAAGGATCATAACGGTAACAATCATTGGGCGTAATAAATGCTAAAAAATTTGACATAATTATCTTCTTTGTAAAAGATAATTTATTAGACAATTTAAAATTTCTTATTAAAAGGTCATAACGCTAACGATTATTGGGCCTAATAAATGCTAAAAAAGTTGACATAATTATCTTCTTTGTAAAAGATAATTTAATAGATCATTTAAAATTTCATTATAAAATGTCATAACGGTAACGATCATCGGGCCTAATAAATGCTAAAAAGGTTAACATAATTATCTTCTTTGTGAAAGATAATTTAATAGATCATTTAAAATTTCTTACTAAAAGATCATAACGCTAACGATTATTGGGCCTAATAAATGCTAAAAAAGTTGACATAGTTAACTTCTTTGTAAAAGATAATTTACTAGACAATTTAAAATTTCTTATTAAAAGATGATAACGGTAACGATCATTTGGCCTAAGAAATGCTGAAGAAGCTAACATAATTATCTTGTTTGTAAAAGATAATTTAATAGATCATCTAAAATCTCCTTAAAAAAGATCATAACGGTAACGATCATTGGGCCTAACAAATGATAAAAAGGTTAACATAATTATCGTCTTTGTGAAACATAATTTAATAGATCATTTAAAATTTCTTATTAAAAGATCATAACGCTAACAACTATTGGGCCTAATAAATGCAAAAAAAGTTGACATAATTAACTTCTTTGTCAAAGATAATTTACTAGACAATTTAAAATTTCTTATTAAAAGATGATAACGCTAACGATCAATGGGCCTAGTAAATGCTAAAAAACTTTACATAATTATCTTCTTTGTAAAAGATAAATTAATAGATCATTTAAAATTTCTTTATAAAAGATCATAACGGTAACGATCATTGGGCCTAATAAATGCTAAAAAAGTTTACATAATTGTCTTCTTTGTAAAAGATAATTTATTAGAAAATTTAAAATTTCTTATTAAAAGATCATAACGCTAACGATTATTGGGCCTAATAAATGCTAAAAAAGTTGACATAATTATCGTGTTTGTAAAAGATAATTTAATAGATCATTTAAAATTTCATTATAAAATGTCATAACGGTAACGATCATCGGGCCTAATAAATGCTAAAAAGGTTAACATAATTATTTCTTTGTGAAAGATAATTTAATAGATCATTTAAAATTTCTTATTAAAAGATCATAACACTAACGATTATTGGGCCTAATAAATGCTAAAAAAGTTGACATAGTTAACTTCTTTGTAAAAGATAATTTACTAAACAATTTAAAATTTCTTATTAAAAGATGATAACGCTAACGATTAATGGGCCTAGAAAATGCTAAAAAAGTTAAAATAATTATCTTCTTTGTAAAAGATAATTTAATAGATCATTTAAAATTTCTTTAAAAAAGATTATAACGGTAACGATCATTGGGCCTAATAAATGATAAAAAAGTTGACATAATAATCTTCTTTGTAAAAGATAATTTACTAGACAATTTAAAATTTCTTCCTAAAAGATCATAACGGTACCGATCAATGGGCCTAGTAAATGCTAAAAAACTTTACATAATTATCTTCTTTGTAAAAGATAAATTAATAGATCATTTAAAATTTCTTTATAAAAGATCATAACGGTAACGATCATTGGGCCTAATAAATGCTAAAAAAGTTGACATAATTAACTTCTTTGTAAAAGATAATTTACTAGACAATTTAAAATTTCTTATTAAAAGATAATAACGCTAACGATTAATGGGCCTAGTAAATACTAAAAAAGTTGACATAATTATATTATTTGTAAAAGATAATTTAATAGATCATTTAAAATTTCTTTAAAAAAGATCATAACGGTAATGATCATTGCGCCTAATAAATGCTAAGAAAGTTGACATAATTATCTTCTTTGTAAGAGATAATTTACTAGATCATTTAAAATTTCCTCTTAAACGATCATAACGGTAACAATCATTGGGCGTAATAAATGCTAAAAAGGTTGACATAATTAACTTATTTGTAAAAGATAATTTACTAGACAATTTAAAGTTTCTTATTAAAAGATGATACTGCTAACGATTAATGGGCCTAGTAAATGCTAAAAAAGTTAAAATAATTATCTTCCTTGTAAAAGATAATTTAATAGGTCATTTAAAATTTCTTTAAAAAAGATTATAACGGTAATGATCATTGGGCCTAATAAATGCTAAAAAAGTTGACATAATTAACTTCTTTGTAAAAGATAATTTACTAGACAATTTAAAATTTCGTATTAAAAGATAATAACGCTAACGATTAATGGGCCTAGTAAATACTAAAAAAGTTGACATAATTATATTATTTGTAAAAGATAATTTAATAGATCATTTAAAATTTCTTTAAAAAAGATCATAACGGTAATGATCATTACGCCTAATAAATGCTAAGAAAGTTGACATAATCATCTTCTTTGTAAGAGATAATTTACTAGATCATTTAAAATTTCCTCTTAAACGATCATAACGATAACAATCATTGGGCGTAATAAATGCTAAAAAATTTGACATAATTATCTTCTTTGTAAAAGATAATTTATTAGACAATTTAAAATTTCTTATTAAAAGATCATAACGCTAACGATTATTGGGCCTAATAAATGCTAAAAAAGTTGACATAATTATCTTCTTTGTAAAAGATAATTTAATAGATCATTTAAAATTTCATTATAAAATGTCATAACGGTAACGATCATCGGGCCTAATAAATGCTAAAAAGGTTAACATAATTATCTTCTTTGTGAAAGATAATTTAATAGATCATTTAAAATTTCTTATTAAAAGATCATAACGCTAACGATTATTGGGCCTAATAAATGCTAAAAAAGTTGACATAGTTAACTTCTTTGTAAAAGATAATTTACTAGACAATTTAAAATTTCTTATTAAAAGATGATAACGGTAACGATCATTTGGCCTAAGAAATGCTGAAGAAGCTAACATAATTATCTTGTTTGTAAAAGATAATTTAGTAGATCATCTAAAATTTCCTTAAAAAAAATCATAACGGTAACGATCATTGGGCCTAACAAATGCTAAAAAGGTTAACATAATTATCGTCTTTGTGAAACATAATTTAATAGATCATTTAAAATTTCTTATTAAAAGATCATAATGCTAACGACTATTGGGCCTAATAAATGCAAAAAAAGTTGACATAGTTAACTTCTTTGTAAAAGATAATTTACTAGACAATTTAAAATTTCTTATTAAAAGATGATAACGCTAACGATTAATGGGCCTAGAAAATGCTAAAAAAGTTAAAATAATTATCTTCTTTGTAAAAGATAATTTAATAGATCATTTAAAATTTCTTTAAAAAAGATTATAACGGTAACGATCATTGGGCCTAATAAATGATAAAAAAGTTGACATAATAATCTTCTTTGTAAAAGATAATTTACTAGACAATTTAAAATTTCTTCCTAAAAGATCATAACGGTACCGATCAATGGGCCTAGTAAATGCTAAAAAACTTTACATAATTATCTTCTTTGTAAAAGATAAATTAATAGATCATTTAAAATTTCTTTATAAAAGATCATAACGGTAACGATCATTGGGCCTAATAAATGCTAAAAAAGTTTACATAATTGTCTTCTTTGTAAAAGATAATTTATTAGAAAATTTAAAATTTCTTATTAAAAGATCATAACGCTAACGATTATTGGGCCTAATAAATGCTAAAAAAGTTGACATAATTATCGTGTTTGTAAAAGATAATTTAATAGATCATTTAAAATTTCATTATAAAATGTCATAACGGTAACGATCATCGGGCCTAATAAATGCTAAAAAGGTTAACATAATTATTTCTTTGTGAAAGATAATTTAATAGATCATTTAAAATTTCTTATTAAAAGATCATAACACTAACGATTATTGGGCCTAATAAATGCTAAAAAAGTTGACATAGTTAACTTCTTTGTAAAAGATAATTTACTAGACAATTTAAAATTTCTTATTAAAAGATGATAACGCTAACGATTAATGGGCCTAGAAAATGCTAAAAAAGTTAAAATAATTATCTTCTTTGTAAAAATAATTTAATAGATCATTTAAAGTTTCTTTAAAAAAGATCATAACGGTAATGATCATTGCGCCTAATAAATGCTAAGAAAGTTGACATAATTATCTTCTTTGTAAGAGATAATTTACTAGATCATTTAAAATTTCCTCTTAAACGATCATAACGGTAACAATCATTGGGCGTAATAAATGCTAAAAAAGTTGACATAATTAACTTATTTGTAAAAGATAATTTACTAGACAATTTAAAATTTCTTATTAAAAGATGATACTGCTAACGATTAATGGGCCTAGTAAATGCTAAAAAAGTTAAAATAATTATCTTCCTTGTAAAAGATAATTTAATAGGTCATTTAAAATTTCTTTAAAAAAGATTATAACGGTAATGATCATTGGGCCTAATAAATGCTAAAAAAGTTGACATAATTAACTTCTTTGTAAAAGATAATTTACTAGACAATTTAAAATTTCGTATTAAAAGATAATAACGCTAACGATTAATGGGCCTAGTAAATACTAAAAAAGTTGACATAATTATATTATTTTTAAGAGATAATTTACTAGATCATATAAAATTTCCTCTTAAACGATCATAACGGTAACAATCATTGGGCGTAATAAATGCTAAAAAAGTTGACATAATTAACTTATTTGTAAAAGATAATTTACTAGACAACTTAAAATTTCGTATTAAAAGATCATAACCGTAACGATTAATGGGCCTCGTAAATGCTAAAAAAGTTGACATAATTATCTTCTTTGTAAAAGATAATTTAATAGATCATTTAAAATTTCTTTATAAAATGTTATAACTGTAACGATCATTGGCCCTATTAAATGCTAAAAAGGTTAACATAATTATCTTCTTTGTGAAAGATAATTTAATAGATCATTTAAAATTTCTTTATAAAAGATCATAACGGTAACGATCATTGGGCCTCTTAATGCTAAAAAGTTGACATAATTAACTTCTTTGTAATACAGAATTTACTAGACAATTTAAAATTTCTTATTACAAGATGATAATGCTAACGATTAATGGATCTAGTAAATGCAAAAAAAGTTAAAATAATTATCTTCTTTGTAAAAGATAATTTAATAGATCATTTAAAATTTCTTTAAAAAAGATTATAACGGTAACGATCATTGGTCCTAATAAATGGTAAAAAACTTGGCATAATTATCTTCTTTGTAAAAGATAATTTACTCAACATCTTAAAATTTCTTATTAAAAGATCATAATGGTAATGATCACTGGGCGTAATAAATACTAAAAAAGTTAACATAATTATCTTACTTGTAAAATACAATTTAATACATCATTTAAATTTCTTTAAAAAAGATCATAACGCTAACGATTATTGGGCCTAATAAATGCTAAAAAAGTTGACATAACTATCTTCTTTGTAAAAGATAATTTACTAGACAATTTAAAATTTCTTACTAAAAGATCATAACGGTACCGATAAATGGGCCTAGTGAATGCTAAAAAACTTTACATAATTATCTTATTTGTAAAAGATAAATTAATAGATCATTTAAAATTTCTTTATAAAAGATTATAACTGTAACGATCATTGGGCCTAACAAATGCTAAAAAAGTTAACATAATTAACATCTTTGTAAAAGATAATTTACTAGACAAACGGTAACGATCATTGGGCCTAATAAATGATAAAAAAGTTGACATAATAATCTTCTTTGTAAAAGATAATTTACTAGACAATTTAAAATTTCTTATTAAAAGATGATAACGGTAACGATCATTGGGCCTAAGAAATGCTGAAGAAGCTAACATAATTATCTTGTTTGTAAAAGATAATTTAATAGATCATCTAAAATTTCCTTAAAAAAGATCATAACGGTAACGATCATTGGGCCTAACAAATGCTAAAAAGGTTAACATAATTATCTTCTTTGTGATACATAATTTAATAGATCATTTAAAATTTCTTATTAAAAGATCATAACGCTAACGACTATTGGGCCTAATAAATGCAAAAAAGGTTGACATCATTAACTTCTTTGTCAAAGATAATTTACTAGACAATTTAAAATTTCTTATTAAAAGATGATAACGCTAACGATTAATGGGCCTAGAAAATACAAAAAAATTGACATAATTATCTTCTTTGTAAAAGATAATTTAATAGATCATTTAAAATTTCTTTATAAAATGTCATAACGGTAACGATCATTGGCCCTATTAAATGCTAAAAAGGTTAACATAATTATCTTCTTTGTGAAAGATAATTTAATAGATCATTTAAAATTTCTTTATAAAATATCATAACGGTAACGATCATTGGGCCTATTAATGCTAACAAAGTTGACATAATTAACTTCTTTGTAAAAGATAATTTACTAGACAATTTAAAATTTCTTATTAAAAGATGATAACGCTAACGATTAATGGGCCTAGAAAATGCTAAAAAAGTTAAAATAATTATCTTCTTTGTAAAAATAATTTAATAGATCATTTAAAATTTCTTTAAAAAAGATTATAACGGTAACGATCATTGGGCCTAATAAATGGTAAAAAAGTTGGCATAATTATCTTCTTTGTAAAAGATAATTTACTAAACAATTTAAATTTTCTTATTAAAAGATCATAATGGTAACGATCACTGGGCGTAATAAATGCTAAAAAAGTTAACATAATTATCTTCCTTGTAAAATACAATTTAATACTTCATTTAAAATTTCTTTAAAAAAGATCATAACGCTAACGATTATTGGGCCTAATAAATGCTAAAAAAGTTGACATAACTATCTTATTTGTAAAAGATAATTTACTAGACAATTTAAAATTTCTTACTAAAAGATCATAACGGTACCGATAAATGGGCCTAGTAAATGCTAAAAAACTTTACATAATTATCTTCTTTGTAAAAGATAAATTAATAGATCATTTAAAATTTCTTTATAAAAGATCATAACTGTAACGATCATTGGGCCTAACAAATGCTAAAAAAGTTAACATAATTAACATCTTTGTAAAAGATAATTTACTAGACAAACGGTAACGATCATTAGGCCTAATAAATGATAAAAAAGTTGACATAATAATCTTCTTTGTAAAAGATAATTTACTAGACAATTTAAAATTTCTTATTAAAAGATGATAACGGTAACGATCATTGGGCCTAAGAAATGCTGAAGAAGCTAACATAATTATCTTGTTTGTAAAAGATAATTTAATATTTCATCTAAAATTTCCTTAAAAAAGATCATAACGGTAACGATCATTGGGCCTAACAAATGCTAAAAAGGTTAACATAATTATCTTCTTTGTGAAACATAATTTAATAGATCATTTAAAATTTCTTATTAAAAGATCATAACGCTAACGACTATTGGGCATAATAAATGCAAAAAAAGTTGACATCATTAACTTCTTTGTCAAAGATAATTTACTAGACAATTTAAAATTTCTTATTAAAAGATGATAACGCTAACGATTAATGGGCCTATAAAATGCTAAAAAAGTTAAAATAATTATCTTCTTTGTAAAAATAATTTAATAGATCATTTAAAATTTCTTTAAAAAAGATTATAACGGTAACGATCATTGGGCCTAATAAATGATAAAAAAGTTGACATAATAATCTTCTTTGTAAAAGATAATTTACTAAACAATTTAAATTTTCTTATTAAAAGATCATAATGGTAACGATCATTGGCCCTATTAAATGCTAAAAAGGTTAACATAATTATCTTCTTTGTGAAAGATAATTTAATAGATCATTTAAAATTTCTTTATAAAAGATCATAACGGTAACGATCATTGGGCCTATTAATGCTAAAAAAGTTGACATAATTAACTTCTTTGTAAAAGATAATTTACTAGACAATTTAAAATTTCTTATTAAAAGATGATAATGCAAACGATTAATGGATCTAGTAAATGCTAAAAAAGTTAAAATAATTATCTTCTTTGTAAAAGATAATTTAATAGATCATTTAAAATTTCTTTAAAAAAGATTATAACGGTAACGATCATTGGGCCTAATAAATGATAAAAAAGTTGACATAATAATCTTCTTTGTAAAAGATAATTTACTAAACAATTTAAATTTTCTTATTAAAAGATCATAATGGTAACGATCATTGGCCCTATTAAATGCTAAAAAGGTTAACATAATTATCTTCTTTGTGAAAGATAATTTAATAGATCATTTAAAATTTCTTTATAAAAGATCATAACGGTAACGATCATTGGGCCTATTAATGCTAAAAAAGTTGACATAATTAACTTCTTTGTAAAAGATAATTTACTAGACAATTTAAAATTTCTTATTAAAAGATGATAATGCAAACGATTAATGGATCTATTAAATGCTAAAAAAGTTAAAATAATTATCTTCTTTGTAAAAGATAATTTAATAGATCATTTAAAATTTCTTTAAAAAAGATTATAACGGTAACGATCATTGGGCCTAATAAATGGTAAAAAAGTTGGCATAATTATCTTCTTTGTAAAAGATAATTTACTAAACAATTTAAATTTTCTTATTAAAAGATCATAATGGTAACGATCACTGGGCGTAATAAATGCTAAAAAAGTTAACATAATTATCTTCCTTGTAAAATACAATTTAATACTTCATTTAAAATTTCTTTAAAAAAGATCATAACGCTAACGATTATTGGGCCTAATAAATGCTAAAAAAGTTGACATAACTATCTTCTTTGTAAAAGATAATTTACTAGACAATTTAAAATTTCTTACTAAAAGATCATAACGGTACCGATAAATGGGCCTAGTAAATGCTAAAAAACTTTACATAATTATCTTCTTCGTAAAAGATAAATTAATAGATCATTTAAAATTTCCTTAAAAAAGATCATAACGGTAACGATCATTGGGCCTAACAAATGCTAAAAAGGTTAACATAATTATCTTCTTTGTGAAACATAATTTAATAGATCATTTAAAATTTCTTATTAAAAGATCATAACGCTAACGACTATTGGGCCTAATAAATGCAAAAAAAGTTGACATCATTAACTTCTTTGTCAAAGATAATTTACTAGACAATTTAAAATTTCTTATTAAAAGATGATAACGCTAACGATTAATGGGCCTAGAAAATACAAAAAAATTGACATAATTATCTTCTTTGTAAAAGATAATTTAATAGATCATTTAAAATTTCTTTATAAAATGTCATAACGGTAACGATCATTGGCCCTATTAAATGCTAAAAAGGTTAACATAATTATCTTCTTTGTGAAAGATAATTTAATAGATCATTTAAAATTTCTTTATAAAATATCATAACGGTAACGATCATTGGGCCTATTAATGCTAACAAAGTTGACATAATTAACTTCTTTGTAAAAGATAATTTACTAGACAATTTAAAATTTCTTATTAAAAGATGATAATGCTAACGATTAATGGATCTAGTAAATGCTAAAAAAGTTAAAATAATTATCTTCTTTGTAAAAGATAATTTAATAGATCATTTAAAATTTCTTTAAAAAAGATTATAACGGTAACGATCATTGGGCCTAATAAATGGTAAAAAAGTTGGCATAATTATCTTCTTTGTAAAAGATAATTTACTAAACAATTTAAATTTTCTTATTAAAAGATCATAATGGTAACGATCACTGGGCGTAATAAATGCTAAAAAAGTTAACATAATTATCTTCCTTGTAAAATACAATTTAATACATCATTTAAAATTTCTTTAAAAAAGATCATAACGCTAACGATTATTGGGCCTAATAAATGCTAAAAAAGTTGACATAACTATCTTCTTTGTAAAAGATAATTTACTAGACAATTTAAAATTTCTTACTAAAAGATCATAACGGTACCGATAAATGGGCCTAGTAAATGCTAAAAAACTTTACATAATTATCTTCTTTGTAAAAGATAAATTAATAAATCATTTAAAATTTCTTTATAAAAGATTATAACTGTAACGATCATTGGGCCTAACAAATGCTAAAAAAGTTAACATAATTAACATCTTTGTAAAAGATAATTTACTAGACAAACGGTAACGATCATTGAGCCTAATAAATGATAAAAAAGTTGACATAATAATCTTCTTTGTAAAAGATAATTTACTAGACAATTTAAAATTTCTTATTAAAAGATGATAACGGTAACGATCATTGGGCCTAAGAAATGCTGAAGAAGCTAACATAATTATCTTGTTTGTAAAAGATAATTTAATAGATCATCTAAAATTTCCTTAAAAAAGATCATAACGGTAACGATCATTGGGCCTAACAAATGCTAAAAAGGTTAACATAATTATCTTCTTTGTGATACATAATTTAATAGATCATTTAAAATTTCTTATTAAAAGATCATAACGCTAACGACTATTGGGCCTAATAAATGCAAAAAAGGTTGACATCATTAACTTCTTTGTCAAAGATAATTTACTAGACAATTTAAAATTTCTTATTAAAAGATGATAACGCTAACGATTAATGGGCCTAGAAAATACAAAAAAATTGACATAATTATCTTCTTTGTAAAAGATAATTTAATAGATCATTTAAAATTTCTTTATAAAATGTCATAACGGTAACGATCATTGGCCCTATTAAATGCTAAAAAGGTTAACATAATTATCTTCTTTGTGAAAGATAATTTAATAGATCATTTAAAATTTCTTTATAAAAGATCATAACGGTAACGATCATTGGGCCTATTAATGCTAAAAAAGTTGACATAATTAACTTCTTTGTAAAAGATAATTTACTAGACAATTTAAAATTTCTTATTAAAAGATGATAATGCTAACGATTAATGGATCTAGTAAATGCTAAAAAAGTTAAAATAATTATCTTCTTTGTAAAAGATAATTTAATAGATCATTTAAAATTTCTTTAAAAAAGATTATAACGGTAACGATCATTGGGCCTAATAAATGGTAAAAAAGTTGGCATAATTATCTTCTTTGTAAAAGATAATTTACTAAACAATTTAAATTTTCTTATTAAAAGATCATAATGGTAACGATCACTGGGCGTAATAAATGCTAAAAAAGTTAACATAATTATCTTCCTTGTAAAATACAATTTAATACTTCATTTAAAATTTCTTTAAAAAAGATCATAACGCTAACGATTATTGGGCCTAATAAATGCTAAAAAAGTTGACATAACTATCTTCTTTGTAAAAGATAATTTACTAGACAATTTAAAATTTCTTACTAAAAGATCATAACGGTACCGATAAATGGGCCTAGTAAATGCTAAAAAACTTTACATAATTATCTTCTTCATAAAAGATAAATTAATAGATCATTTAAAATTTCTTTATAAAAGATCATAACTGTAGCGATCATTGGGCCTAACAAATGCTAAAAAAGTTAACATAATTAACATCTTTGTAAAAGATAATTTACTAGACAAACGGTAACGATCATTGGGCCTAATAAATGATAAAAAAGTTGACATAATAATCTTCTTTGTAAAAGATAATTTACTAGACAATTTAAAATTTCTTATTAAAAGATGATAACGGTAACGATCATTGGGCCTAAGAAATGCTGAAGAAGCTAACATAATTATCTTGTTTGTAAAAGATAATTTAATATTTCATCTAAAATTTCCTTAAAAAAGATCATAACGGTAACGATCATTGGGCCTAACAAATGCTAAAAAGGTTAACATAATTATCTTCTTTGTGAAACATAATTTAATAGATCATTTAAAATTTCTTATTAAAAGATCATAACGCTAACGACTATTGGGCCTAATAAATGCAAAAAAGGTTGACATCATTAACTTCTTTGTCAAAGATAATTTACTAGACAATTTAAAATTTCTTATTAAAAGATGATAACGCTAACGATTAATGGGCCTAGAAAATACAAAAAAATTGACATAATTATCTTCTTTGTAAAAGATAATTTAATAGATCATTTAAAATTTCTTTATAAAATGTCATAACGGTAACGATCATTGGCCCTATTAAATGCTAAAAAGGTTAACATAATTATCTTCTTTGTGAAAGATAATTTAATAGATCATTTAAAATTTCTTTATAAAAGATCATAACGGTAACGATCATTGGGCCTATTAATGCTAAAAAAGTTGACATAATTAACTTCTTTGTAAAAGATAATTTACTAGACAATTTAAAATTTCTTATTAAAAGATGATAATGCTAACGATTAATGGATCTAGTAAATGCTAAAAAAGTTAAAATAATTATCTTCTTTGTAAAAGATAATTTAATAGATCATTTAAAATTTCTTTAAAAAAGATTATAACGGTAACGATCATTGGGCCTAATAAATGGTAAAAAAGTTGGCATAATTATCTTCTTTGTAAAAGATAATTTACTAAACAATTTAAATTTTCTTATTAAAAGATCATAATGGTAACTATCACTGGGCGTAATAAATGCTAAAAAAGTTAACATAATTATCTTCCTTGTAAAATACAATTTAATACTTCATTTAAAATTTCTTTAAAAAAGATCATATCGCTAACGATTATTGGGCCTAATAAATGCTAAAAAAGTTGACATAACTATCTTCTTTGTAAAAGATAATTTACTAGACAATTTAAAATTTCTTACTAAAAGATCATAACGGTACCGATAAATGGGCCTAGTAAATGCTAAAAAACTTTACATAATTATCTTCTTCGTAAAAGATAAATTAATAGATCATTTAAAATTTCTTTATAAAAGATCATAACTGTAGCGATCATTGGGCCTAACAAATGCTAAAAAAGTTAACATAATTAACATCTTTGTAAAAGATAATTTACTAGACAAACGGTAACGATCATTGGGCCTAATAAATGATAAAAAAGTTGACATAATAATCTTCTTTGTAAAAGATAATTTACTAGACAATTTAAAATTTCTTATTAAAAGATGATAACGGTAACGATCATTGGGCCTAAGAAATGCTGAAGAAGCTAACATAATTATCTGGTCTGTAAAAGATAATTTAATATTTCATCTAAAATTTCCTTAAAAAAGATCATAACGGTAACGATCATTGGGCCTAACAAATGCTAAAAAGGTTAACATAATTATCTTCTTTGTGAAACATAATTTAATAGATCATTTAAAATTTCTTATTAAAAGATCATAACGCCAACGACTATTGGGCCTAATAAATGCCAAAAAAGTGGACATAATTAACTTCTTTGTCAAAGATAATTTACTAGACAATTTAAAATTTCTTATTAAAAGATGATAATGCTAGCGATTAATGGGCCTAGAAAATACAAAAAAAATTGACATAATTATCTTCTTTGTAAAAGATAATTTAATAGATCATTTAAAATTTCTTTATAAAATGTCATAACGGTAACGATCATTGGCCCTATTAAATGCTAAAAAGGTTAACATAATTATCTTCTTTGTGAAAGATAATTTAATAGATCATTTAAAATTTCTTTATAAAAGATCATAACGGTAACGATCATTGGGCCTATTAATGCTAAAAAAGTTGACATAATTAACTTCTTTGTAAAAGATAATTTACTAGACAATTTAAAATTTCTTATTAAAAGATGATAATGCAAACGATTAATGGATCTAGTAAATGCTAAAAAAGTTAAAATAATTATCTTCTTTGAAAAAGATAATTTAATACATCATTTAAAATTTCTTTAAAAAAGATTATAACGGTAACGATCATTGGGCCTAATAAATGGTAAAAAAGTTGGCATAATTATCTTCTTTGTAAAAGATAATTTACTAAACAATTTAAATTTTCTTATTAAAAGATCATAATGGTAACGATCACTGGGCGTAATAAATGCTAAAAAAGTTAACATAATTATCTTCCTTGTAAAATACAATTTAATACTTCATTTAAAATTTCTTTAAAAAAGATCATAACGCTAACGATTATTGGGCCTAATAAATGCTAAAAAAGTTGACATAACTATCTTCTTTGTAAAAGATAATTTACTAGACAATTTAAAATTTCTTACTAAAAGATCATAACGGTACCGATAAATGGGCCTAGTAAATGCTAAAAAACTTTACATAATTATCTTCTTCGTAAAACATAAATTAATAGATCATTTAAAATTTCCTTAAAAAAGATCATAACGGTAACGATCATTGGGCCTAACAAATGCTAAAAAGGTTATCATAATTATCTTCTTTGTGAAACATAATTTAATAAATCATTTAAAATTTCTTATTAAAAGATCATAACGCTAACGACTATTGGGCCTAATAAATGCAAAAAAAGTTGACATCATTAACTTCTTTGTCAAAGATAATTTACTAGACAATTTAAAATTTCTTATTAAAAGATGATAACGCTAACGATTAATGGGCCTAGAAAATACAAAAAAATTGACATAATTATCTTCTTTCTAAAAGATAATTTAATAGATCATTTAAAATTTCTTTATAAAATGTCATAACGGTAACGATCATTGGCCCTATTAAATGCTAAAAAGGTTAACATAATTATCTTCTTTGTGAAAGATAATTTAATAGATCATTTAAAATTTCTTTATAAAAGATCATAACGGTAACGATCATTGGGCCTATTAATGCTAACAAAGTTGACATAATTAACTTCTTTGTAAAAGATAATTTACTAGACAATTTAAAATTTCTTATTAAAAGATGATAATGCTAACGATTAATGGATCTAGTAAATGCTAAAAAAGTTAAAATAATTATCTTCTTTGTAAAAGATAATTTAATAGATCATTTAAAATTTCTTTAAAAAAGATTATAACGGTAACGATCATTGGGCCTAATAAATGGTAAAAAAGTTGGCATAATTATCTTCTTTGTAAAAGATAATTTACTAAACAATTTAAATTTTCTTATTAAAAGATCATAATGGTAACGATCACTGGGCGTAATAAATGCTAAAAAAGTTAACATAATTATCTTCCTTGTAAAATACAATTTAATACTTCATTTAAAATTTCTTTAAAAAAGATCATAACGCTAACGATTATTGGGCCTAATAAATGCTAAAAAAGTTGACATAACTATCTTCTTTGTAAAAGATAATTTACTAGACAATTTAAAATTTCTTACTAAAAGATCATAACGGTACCGATAAATGGGCCTAGTAAATGCTAAAAAACTTTACATAATTATCTTCTTTGTAAAAGATAAATTAATAAATCATTTAAAATTTCTTTATAAAAGATTATAACTGTAACGATCATTGGGCCTAACAAATGCTAAAAAAGTTAACATAATTAACATCTTTGTAAAAGATAATTTACTAGACAAACGGTAACGATCATTGGGCCTAATAAATGATAAAAAAGTTGACATAATAATCTTCTTTGTAAAAGATAATTTACTAGACAATTTAAAATTTCTTATTAAAAGATGATAACGGTAACGATCATTGGGCCTAAGAAATGCTGAAGAAGCTAACATAATTATCTTGTTTGTAAAAGATAATTTAATAGATCATCTAAAATTTCCTTAAAAAAGATCATAACGGTAACGATCATTGGGCCTAACAAATGCTAAAAAGGTTAACATAATTATCTTCTTTGTGATACATAATTTAATAGATCATTTAAAATTTCTTATTAAAAGATCATAACGCTAACGATTATTGGGCCTAATAAATGCAAAAAAGGTTGACATCATTAACTTCTTTGTCAAAGATAATTTACTAGACAATTTAAAATTTCTTATTAAAAGATGATAACACTAACGATTAATGGGCCTAGAAAATACAAAAAAATTGACATAATTATCTTCTTTGTAAAAGATAATTTAATAGATCATTTAAAATTTCTTTATAAAATGTCATAACGGTAACGATCATTGGCCCTATTAAATGCTAAAAAGGTTAACATAATTATCTTCTTTGTGAAAGATAATTTAATAGATCATTTAAAATTTCTTTATAAAAGATCATAACGGTAACGATCATTAGGCCTATTAATGCTAAAAAGTTGACATAATTAACTTCTTTGTAAAACAGAATTTACTAGACAATTTAAAATTTCTTATTAAAAGATGATAATGCTAACGATTAATGGATCTAGTAAATGCAAAAAAAGTTAAAATAATTATCTTCTTTGTAAAAGATAATTTAATAGATCATTTAAAATTTCTTTAAAAAAGATTATAACGGTAACGATCATTGGGCCTAATAAATGGTAAAAAAGTTGGCATAATTATCTTCTTTGTAAAAGATAATTTACTAAACATCTTAAAATTTCTTATTAAAAGATCATAATGGTAACGATCACTGGGCGTAATAAATGCTAAAAAAGTTAACATAATTATCTTCCTTGTAAAATACAATTTAATACATCATTTAAATTTCTTTAAAAAAGATCATAACGCTAACGATTATTGGGCCTAATAAATGCTAAAAAAGTTGACATAACTATCTTCTTTGTAAAAGATAATTTACTAGACAATTTAAAATTTCTTACTAAAAGATCATAACGGTACCGATAAATGGGCCTAGTAAATGCTAAAAAACTTTACATAATTATCTTCTTCGTAAAAGATAAATTAATAGATCATTTAAAATTTCTTTATAAAAGATCATAACTGTAGCGATCATTGGGCCTAACAAATGCTAAAAAAGTTAACATAATTAACATCTTTGTAAAAGATAATTTACTAGACAAACGGTAACGATCATTGGGCCTAATAAATGATAAAAAAGTTGACATAATAATCTTCTTTGTAAAAGATAATTTACTAGACAATTTAAAATTTCTTATTAAAAGATGATAACGGTAACGATCATTGGGCCTAAGAAATGCTGAAGAAGCTAACATAATTATCTTGTCTGTAAAAGATAATTTAATATTTCATCTAAAATTTCCTTAAAAAAGATCATAACGGTAACGATCATTGGGCCTAACAAATGCTAAAAAGGTTAACATAATTATCTTCTTTGTGAAACATAATTTAATAGATCATTTAAAATTTCTTATTAAAAGATCATAACGCTAACGAATATTGGGCCTAATAAATG
Source organism: Psophocarpus tetragonolobus (assembly GCA_037954015.1). Taxonomy (NCBI): domain Eukaryota; kingdom Viridiplantae; phylum Streptophyta; class Magnoliopsida; order Fabales; family Fabaceae; genus Psophocarpus; species Psophocarpus tetragonolobus. Next base: position 57,838,847 of record CM075688.1, read on the forward strand.
CAAAAAAAGTTGACATCATTAACTTCTTTGTCAAAGATAATTTACTAGACAATTTAAAATTTCTTATTAAAAGATGATAACGCTAACGATTAATGGGCCTAGAAAATACAAAAAAAATTGACATAATTATCTTCTTTGTAAAAGATAATTTAATAGATCATTTAAAATTTCTTTAAAAAAGATTATAACGGTAACGATCATTGGGCCTAATAAATGGTAAAAAAGTTGGCATAATTATCTTCTTTGTAAAAGATAATTTACTAAACAATTTAAATTTTCTTATTAAAAGATCATAATGGTAACGATCACTGGGCGTAATAAATGCTAAAAAAGTTAACATAATTATCTTCCTTGTAAAATACAATTTAATACTTCATTTAAAATTTCTTTAAAAAAGATCATAACGCTAACGATTATTGGGCCTAATAAATGCTAAAAAAGTTGACATAACTATCTTCTTTGTAAAAGATAATTTACTAGACAATTTAAAATTTCTTACTAAAAGATCATAACGGTACCGATAAATGGGCCTAGTAAATGCTAAAAAACTTTACATAATTATCTTCTTCGTAAAACATAAATTAATAGATCATTTAAAATTTCCTTAAAAAAGATCATAACGGTAACGATCATTGGGCCTAACAAATGCTAAAAAGGTTATCATAATTATCTTCTTTGTGAAACATAATTTAATAAATCATTTAAAATTTCTTATTAAAAGATCATAACGCTAACGACTATTGGGCCTAATAAATGCAAAAAAAGTTGACATCATTAACTTCTTTGTCAAAGATAATTTACTAGACAATTTAAAATTTCTTATTAAAAGATGATAACGCTAACGATTAATGGGCCTAGAAAATAGAAAAAAATTGACATAATTATCTTCTTTGTAAAAGATAATTTAATAGATCATTTAAAATTTCTTTATAAAATGTCATAACGGTAACGATCATTGGCCCTATTAAATGCTAAAAAGGTTAACATAATTATCTTATTTGTGAAAGATAATTTAATAGATCATTAAAAATTTCTTTATAAAAGATCATAACGGTAACGATCATTGGGCCTATTAATGCTAACAAAGTTGACATAATTAACTTCTTTGTAAAAGATAATTTACTAGACAATTTAAAATTTCTTATTAAAAGATGATAATGCTAACGATTAATGGATCTAGTAAATGCTAAAAAAGTTAAAATAATTATCTTCTTTGTAAAAGATAATTTAATAGATCATTTAAAATTTCTTTAAAAAAGATTATAACGGTAGCGATCATTGGGCCTAATAAATGGTAAAAAAGTTGGCATAATTATCTTCTTTGTAAAAGATAATTTACTAAACAATTTAAATTTTCTTATTAAAAGATCATAATGGTAACGATCACTGGGCGTAATAAATGCTAAAAAAGTTAACATAATTATCTTCCTTGTAAAATACAATTTAATACTTCATTTAAAATTTCTTTAAAAAAGATCATAACGCTAACGATTATTGGGCCTAATAAATGCTAAAAAAGTTGACATAACTATCTTCTTTGTAAAAGATAATTTACTAGACAATTTAAAATTTCTTACTAAAAGATCATAACGGTACCGATAAATGGGCCTAGTAAATGCTAAAAAACTTTACATAATTATCTTCTTTGTAAAAGATAAATTAATAAATCATTTAAAATTTCTTTATAAAAGATTATAACTGTAACGATCATTGGGCCTAACAAATGCTAAAAAAGTTAACATAATTAACATCTTTGTAAAAGATAATTTACTAGACAAACGGTAACGATCATTGGGCCTAATAAATGATAAAAAAGTTGACATAATAATCTTCTTTGTAAAAGATAATTTACTAGACAATTTAAAATTTCTTATTAAAAGATGATAACGGTAACGATCATTGGGCCTAAGAAATGCTGAAGAAGCTAACATAATTATCTTGTTTGTAAAAGATAATTTAATAGATCATCTAAAATTTCCTTAAAAAATATCATAACGGTAACGATCATTGGGCCTAACAAATGCTAAAAAGGTTAACATAATTATCTTCTTTGTGATACATAATTTAATAGATCATTTAAAATTTCTTATTAAAAGATCATAACGCTAACGACTATTGGGCCTAATAAATGCAAAAAAGGTTGACATCATTAAATTCTTTGTCAAAGATAATTTACTAGACAATTTAAAATTTCTTATTAAAAGATGATAACGCTAACGATTAATGGGCCTAGAAAATAGAAAAAAATTGACATAATTATCTTCTTTGTAAAAGATAATTTAATAGATCATTTAAAATTTCTTTATAAAATGTCATAACGGTAACGATCATTGGCCCTATTAAATGCTAAAAAGGTTAACATAATTATCTTCTTTGTGAAAGATAATTTAATAGATCATTTAAAATTTCTTTATAAAAGATCATAACGGTAACGATCATTAGGCCTATTAATGCTAAAAAGTTGACATAATTAACTTCTTTGTAAAACAGAATTTACTAGACAATTTAAAATTTCTTATTAAAAGATGATAATGCTAATGATTAATGGATCTAGTAAATGCAAAAAAAGTTAAAATAATTATCTTCTTTGTAAAAGATAATTTAATAGATCATTTAAAATTTCTTTAAAAAAGATTATAACGGTAACGATCATTGGGCCTAATAAATGGTAAAAAAGTTGGCATAATTATCTTCTTTGTAAAAGATAATTTACTAAACATCTTAAAATTTCTTATTAAAAGATCATAATGGTAACGATCACTGGGCGTAATAAATGCTAAAAAAGTTAACATAATTATCTTCCTTGTAAAATACAATTTAATACATCATTTAAATTTCTTTAAAAAAGATCATAACGCTAACGATTATTGGGCCTAATAAATGCTAAAAAAGTTGACATAACTATCTTCTTTGTAAAAGATAATTTACTAGACAATTTAAAATTTCTTACTAAAAGATCATAACGGTACCGATAAATGGGCCTAGTAAATGCTAAAAAACTTTACATAATTATCTTCTTTGTAAAAGATAAATTAATAGATCATTTAAAATTTCTTTATAAAAGATTATAACTATAACGATCATTGGGCCTAACAAATGCTAAAAAAGTTAACATAATTAACATCTTTGTAAAAGATAATTTACTAGACAAACGGTAACGATCATTGGGCCTAATAAATGATAAAAAAGTTGCCATAATAATCTTCTTTGTAAAAGATAATTTACTAGACAATTTAAAATTTCTTATTAAAAGATGATAACGGTAACGATCATTGGACCTAAGAAATGCTGAAGAAGCTAACATAATTATCTTGTTTGTAAAAGATAATTTAATAGATCACCTAAAATTTCCTTAAAAAAGATCATAACGGTAACGATCATTGGGCCTAACAAATGCTAAAAAGGTTAACATAATTATCTTCTTTGTGATACATAATTTAATAGATCATTTAAAATTTCTTATTAAAAGATCATAACGCTAACGACTATTGGGCCTAATAAATGCAAAAAAAGTTGACATCATTAACTTCTTTTTCAAAGATAATTTACTAGATAATTTAAAATTTCTTATTAAAAGATGATAACGCTAACGATTAATGGGCCTAGAAAATACAAAAAAATTGACATAATTATCTTCTTTGTAAAAGATAATTTAATAGATCATTTAAAATTTCTTTATAAAATGTCATAACGGTAACGATCATTGGCCCTATTAAATGCTAAAAAGGTTCACATAATTATCTTCTTTGTGAAAGATAATTTAATAGATCATTTAAAATTTCTTTATAAAAGATCATAACGGTAACGATCATTGGGCCTATTAATGCTAAAAAAGTTGACATAATTAACTTCTTTGTAAAAGATAATTTACTAGACAATTTAAAATTTCTAATTAAAAGATGATAATGCTAACGATTAATGGATCTAGTAAATGCAAAAAAAGTTAAAATAATTATCTTCTTTGTAAAAGAGAATTTAATAGATCATTTAAAATTTCTTTTAAAAAGATTATAACGGTAACGATCATTGGGCCTAATAAATGGTAAAAAGGTTGGCATAATTATCTTCTTTGTAAAAGATAATTTACTAAACAATTTAAATTTTCTTATTAAAAGATCATAATGGTAACGATCACTGGGCGTAATAAATGCTAAAAAAGTTAACATAATTATCTTCCTTGTAAAATACAATTTAATACTTCATTTAAAATTTCTTTAAAAAAGATCATAACGCTAACGATTATTGGGCCTAATAAATGCTAAAAAAGTTTACATAACTATCTTCTTTGTAAAAGATAATTTACTAGACAATTTAAAATTTCTTACTGAAAGATCATAACGGTACCGATAAATGGGCCTAGTAAATGCTAAAAAACTTTACATAATTATCTTCTTCGTAAAAGATAAATTAATAGATCATTTAAAATTTCTTTATAAAAGATCATAACTGTAACGATCATTGGGCCTAACAAATGCTAAAAAAGTTAACATAATTAACATCTTTGTAAAAGATAATTTACTAGACAAACGGTAACCATCATTAGGCCTAATAAATGATAAAAAAGTTGACATAATAATCTTCTTTGTAAAAGATAATTTACTAGACAATTTAAAATTTCTTATTAAAAGATGATAACGGTAACGATCATTGGGCCTAAGAAATGCTGAAGAAGCTAACATAATTATCTTGTTTGTAAAAGATAATTTGATATTTCATCTAAAATTTCCTTAAAAAAGATCATAACGGTAACGATCGTTGGGCCTAACAAATGCTAAAAAGGTTAACATAATTATCTTCTTTGTGAAACATAATTTAATAGATCATTTAAAATTTCTTATTAAAAGATCATAACGCTAACGACTATTGGGCCTAATAAATGCAAAAAAAGTTGACATCATTAACTTCTTTGTCAAAGATAATTTACTAGACAATTTAAAATTTCTTATTAAAAGATGATAACGCTAACGATTAATGGGCCTAGAAAATACAAAAAAAATTGACATAATTATCTTCTTTGTAAAAGATAATTTAATAGATCATTTAAAATTTCTTTATAAAATGTCATAACGGTAACGATCATTGGCCCTATTAAATGCTAAAAAGGTTAACATAATTATCTTCTTTGTGAAAGATAATTTAATAGATCATTTAAAATTTCTTTATAAAAGATCATAACGGTTACGATCATTGGGCCTATTAATGCTAAAAAAGTTGACATAATTAACTTCTTTGTAAAAGATAATTTACTAGACAATTTAAAATTTCTTATTAAAAGATGATAATGCTAACGATTAATGGATCTAGTAAATGCTAAAAAAGTTAAAATAATTATCTTCGTTGTAAAAGATAATTTAATAGATCATTTAAAATTTCTTTAAAAAAGATTATAACGGTAACGATCATTGGGCCTAATAAATGGTAAAAAAGTTGGCATAATTATCTTCTTTGTAAAAGATAATTTACTAAACAATTTAAATTTTCTTATTAAAAGATCATAATGGTAACGATCACTGGGCATAATAAATGCTAAAAAAGTTAACATAATTATCTTCCTTGTAAAATACAATTTAATACATCATTTAAAATTTCTTTAAAAAAGATCATAACGCTAACGATTATTGGGCCTAATAAATGCTAAAAAAGTTGACATAACTATCTTCTTTGTAAAAGATAATTTACTAGACTATTTAAAATTTCTTACTAAAAGATCATAACGGTACCGATAACTGGGCCTAGTAAATGCTAAAAAACTTTACATAATTATCTTCTTTGTAAAAGATAAATTAATAGATCATTTAAAATTTCTTTATAAAAGATCATAACTGTAACGATCATTGGGCCTAACAAATGCTAAAAAAGTTAACATAATTAACATCTTTGTAAAAGATTATTTACTAGACAAACGGTAATGATCATTGGGCCTAATAAATGATAAAAAAGTTGACATAATAATCTTCTATGTAAAAGATAATTTACTAGACAATTTAAAATTTCTTATTAAAAGATGATAACGGTAACGATCATTGGGCCTAAGAAATGCTGAAGTAGCTAACATAATTATCTTGTTTGTAAAAGATAATTTAATAGATCATCTAAAATTTCCTTAAAAAAGATCATAACGGTAATGATCATTGGGCCTAACAAATGCTAAAAAGGTTAACATAATTATCTTCTTTGCGAAACATAATTTAATAGATCATTTAAAATTTCTTATTAAAAGATCATAACGCTAAAGACTATTGGGCCTAATAAATGCAAAAAAAGTTGACATCATTAACTTCTTTGTCAAAGATAATTTACTAGACAATTTAAAATTTCTTATTAAAAGATGATAACGCTAACGATTAATGGGCCTAGAAAATGCTAAAAAAGTTGACATAATTATCTTCTTTGTAAAAGATAATTTAATAGATGATTTAAAATTTCTTTATAAAATGTCATAACGGTAACGATCATTGGCCCTATTAAATGCTAAAAAGGTTAACATAATTATCTTCTTTGTGAAAGATAATTTAATAGATCATTTAAAATTTCTTTATAAAAGATCATAATGGTAACGATCATTGGGCCTATTAATGCTAAAAAAGCTAACATAATTAACTTCTTTGTAAAAGATAATTTACTAGACAATTTAAAATTTCTTATTAAAAGATGATAACGCTAACGATTAATGGGCCTAGAAAATGCTAAAAAAGTTGACATAATTATCTTCTTTGTAAAAGATAATTTAATAGATCATTTAAAATTTCTTTATAAAATGTCATAACGGTAACGATCATTGGCCCTATTAAATGCTAAAAAGGTTAACATAATTATCTTCTTTGTGAAAGATAATTTAATAGATCATTTAAAATTTCTTTATAAAAGATCATAATGGTAACGATCATTGCGCCTATTAATGCTAAAAAAATTGACATAATTAACTTCTTTGTAAAAGATAATTTACTAGACAATTTAAAATTTCTTATTAAAAGATGATAATGCTAACGATTAATCGATCTAGTAAATGCTAAAAAAGTTAAAATAATTATCTTCTTTGTAAAAGATAATTTAATAGATCATTTAAAATTTCTTTAAAAAAGATTATAACGGTAACGATCATTGGGCCTAATAAATGATAAAAAAGTTCACATAATAATCTTCTTTGTAAAAGATAATTTACTAGACAATTTAAAATTTCTTACTAAAAGATCATAACGGTACCGATCAATGGGCCTAATAAATGCTAAAAAAGTTGACATAATTATCTTCTTTGTAAAAGATAATTTAATAGATCAGTTAAAATTTCTTTATAAAAGATCATAACTGTAACGATCATTTGGCCTAACAAATGCTAAAAAAGTTAACATAATTAACATCTTTGTAAAAGATAATTTACTAGACAAACGGTAACGATCATTGGGCCTAATAAATAATAAAAAAGTTGACATAATAATCTTCTTTGTAAAAGATAATTTACTAGACAATTGAAAATTTCTTACTAAAAGATCATAACGGTACCGATCAATGGGCCTAGTAAATGCTAAAAAACTTTACATAATTATCTTCTTTGTAAAAGGTAAATTAATAGATCATTTAAAATTTCTTTAAAAAGATCATAACGGTAACGATCATTGCACCTAATAAATGCTAAAAAAGTTGACATAATTATCTTCTTTGCGAAACATAATTTAATAGATCATTTAAAATTTCTTATTAAAAGATCATAACGCTAAAGACTATTGGGCCTAATAAATGCAAAAAAAGTTGACATCATTAACTTCTTTGTCAAAGATAATTTACTAGACAATTTAAAATTTCTTATTAAAAGATGATAACGCTAACGATTAATGGGCCTAGAAAATGCTAAAAAAGTTGACATAATTATCTTCTTTGTAAAAGATAATTTAATAGATGATTTAAAATTTCTTTATAAAATGTCATAACGGTAACGATCATTGGCCCTATTAAATGCTAAAAAGGTTAACATAATTATCTTCTTTGTGAAAGATAATTTAATAGATCATTTAAAATTTCTTTATAAAAGATCATAATGGTAACGATCATTGGGCCTATTAATGCTAAAAAAGCTAACATAATTAACTTCTTTGTAAAAGATAATTTACTAGACAATTTAAAATTTCTTATTAAAAGATGATAACGCTAACGATTAATGGGCCTAGAAAATGCTAAAAAAGTTGACATAATTATCTTCTTTGTAAAAGATAATTTAATAGATCATTTAAAATTTCTTTATAAAATGTCATAACGGTAACGATCATTGGCCCTATTAAATGCTAAAAAGGTTAACATAATTATCTTCTTTGTGAAAGATAATTTAATAGATCATTTAAAATTTCTTTATAAAAGATCATAATGGTAACGATCATTGCGCCTATTAATGCTAAAAAAATTGACATAATTAACTTCTTTGTAAAAGATAATTTACTAGACAATTTAAAATTTCTTATTAAAAGATGATAATGCTAACGATTAATCGATCTAGTAAATGCTAAAAAAGTTAAAATAATTATCTTCTTTGTAAAAGATAATTTAATAGATCATTTAAAATTTCTTTAAAAAAGATTATAACGGTAACGATCATTGGGCCTAATAAATGATAAAAAAGTTCACATAATAATCTTCTTTGTAAAAGATAATTTACTAGACAATTTAAAATTTCTTACTAAAAGATCATAACGGTACCGATCAATGGGCCTAGTAAATGCTAAAAAACTTTACATAATTATCTTCTTTGTAAAAGGTAAATTAATAGATCATTTACAATTTCTTTAAAAAGATCATAACGGTAACGATCATTGCGCCTAATAAATGCTAAAAAAGTTGACATAATTATCTTATTTGTAAAAGATAATTTACTAGATCATTTAAAATTTCCACTTAAAGGATCATAACAGTAATAATCATTGGGTGTAATAAATGCTAAAAAAATTGACATAATTATCTTCTTTGTAAAAGATAATTTATTAGACAATTTAAAATTTCTTATTAAAAGATCATAACGCTAACGATTATTGGGCCTAATAAATGCTAAAAAAGTTGACATAATTATCTTCTTTGTAAAAGATAATTTAATAGATCATCTAAAATTTCTTTATAAAATGTCATAACGGTAACGATCATTGGGCCTAATAAATGCTAAAAAGGTTAACATAATTATCTTCTTTGTGAAAGATAATTTAATAGATCATTTAAAATTTCTTATTAAAAGATCATAACGCTAATGATTATTGGGCCTAATAAATGCTAAAAAAGTTGACATAGTTTACTTCTTTGTAAAAGATAATTTACTAGACAATTTAAAATTTCTTATTAAAAGATGATAACGGTAACGATCATTGGGCCTAAGAAATGCTGAAGCAGCTAACATAATTATCTTGTTTGTAAAAGATAATTTAATAGATCATCTAAAATTTCCTTAAAAAAGATCATAACGGTAACGATCATTGGGCCTAACAAATGCTAAAAAGGTTAACATAATTATCTTCTTTGTGAAACATAATTTAATAGATCATTTAAAATTTCTTATTAAAAGATCATAACGCTAACGACTATTGGGCCTAATAAATGCAAAAAAAGTTGACATAATTAACTTCTTTGTAAAAGATAATTTACTAGACAATTTAAAATTTCTTATTAAAAGATGATAATGCTAACGATTAATCGATCTAGTAAATGCTAAAAAAGTTAAAATAATTATCTTCTTTGTAAAAGATAATTTAATAGATCATTTAAAATTTCTTTAAAAAAGATTATAACGGTAACGATCATTGGGCCTAATAAATGATAAAAAAGTTCACATAATAATCTTCTTTGTAAAAGATAATTTACTAGACAATTTAAAATTTCTTACTAAAAGATCATAACGGTACCGATCAATGGGCCTAATAAATGCTAAAAAAGTTGACATAATTATCTTCTTTGTAAAAGATAATTTAATAGATCAGTTAAAATTTCTTTATAAAAGATCATAACTGTAACGATCATTTGGCCTAACAAATGCTAAAAAAGTTAACATAATTAACATCTTTGTAAAAGATAATTTACTAGACAAACGGTAACGATCATTGGGCCTAATAAATGATAAAAAAGTTGACATAATAATCTTCTTTGTAAAAGATAATTTACTAGACAATTGAAAATTTCTTACTAAAAGATCATAACGGTACCGATCAATGGGCCTAGTAAATGCTAAAAAACTTTACATAATTATCTTCTTTGTAAAAGGTAAATTAATAGATCATTTACAATTTCTTTAAAAAGATCATAACGGTAACGATCATTGCGCCTAATAAATGCTAAAAAAGTTGACATAATTATCTTATTTGTAAAAGATAATTTACTAGATCATTTAAAATTTCCACTTAAAGGATCATAACAGTAATAATCATTGGGTGTAATAAATGCTAAAAAAATTGACATAATTATCTTCTTTGTAAAAGATAATTTATTAGACAATTTAAAATTTCTTATTAAAAGATCATAACGCTAACGATTATTGGGCCTAATAAATGCTAAAAAAGTTGACATAATTATCTTCTTTGTAAAAGATAATTTAATAGATCATCTAAAATTTCTTTATAAAATGTCATAACGGTAACGATCATTGGGCCTAATAAATGCTAAAAAGGTTAACATAATTATCTTCTTTGTGAAAGATAATTTAATAGATCATTTAAAATTTCTTATTAAAAGATCATAACGCTAATGATTATTGGGCCTAATAAATGCTAAAAAAGTTGACATAGTTTACTTCTTTGTAAAAGATAATTTACTAGACAATTTAAAATTTCTTATTAAAAGATGATAACGGTAACGATCATTGGGCCTAAGAAATGCTGAAGCAGCTAACATAATTATCTTGTTTGTAAAAGATAATTTAATAGATCATCTAAAATTTCCTTAAAAAAGATCATAACGGTAACGATCATTGGGCCTAACAAATGCTAAAAAGGTTAACATAATTATCTTCTTTGTGAAACATAATTTAATAGATCATTTAAAATTTCTTATTAAAAGATCATAACGCTAACGACTATTGGGCCTAATAAATGCAAAAAAAGTTGACATAATTAACTTCTTTGTAAAAGATAATTTACTAGACAATTTAAAATTTCTTATTAAAAGATGATAATGCTAACGATTAATCGATCTAGTAAATGCTAAAAAAGTTAAAATAATTATCTTCTTTGTAAAAGATAATTTAATAGATCATTTAAAATTTCTTTAAAAAAGATTATAACGGTAACGATCATTGGGCCTAATAAATGATAAAAAAGTTCACATAATAATCTTCTTTGTAAAAGATAATTTACTAGACAATTTAAAATTTCTTACTAAAAGATCATAACGGTACCGATCAATGGGCCTAATAAATGCTAAAAAAGTTGACATAATTATCTTCTTTGTAAAAGATAATTTAATAGATCAGTTAAAATTTCTTTATAAAAGATCATAACTGTAACGATCATTTGGCCTAACAAATGCTAAAAAAGTTAACATAATTAACATCTTTGTAAAAGATAATTTACTAGACAAACGGTAACGATCATTGGGCCTAATAAATGATAAAAAAGTTGACATAATAATCTTCTTTGTAAAAGATAATTTACTAGACAATTGAAAATTTCTTACTAAAAGATCATAACGGTACCGATCAATGGGCCTAGTAAATGCTAAAAAACTTTACATAATTATCTTCTTTGTAAAAGGTAAATTAATAGATCATTTAAAATTTCTTTAAAAAGATCATAACGGTAACGATCATTGCGCCTAATAAATGCTAAAAAAGTTGACATAATTATCTTATTTGTAAAAGATAATTTACTAGATCATTTAAAATTTCCACTTAAAGGATCATAACAGTAATAATCATTGGGTGTAATAAATGCTAAAAAAATTGACATAATTATCTTCTTTGTAAAAGATAATTTATTAGACAATTTAAAATTTCTTATTAAAAGATCATAACGCTAACGATTATTGGGCCTAATAAATGCTAAAAAAGTTGACATAATTATCTTCTTTGTAAAAGATAATTTAATAGATCATCTAAAATTTCTTTATAAAATGTCATAACGGTAACGATCATTGGGCCTAATAAATGCTAAAAAGGTTAACATAATTATCTTCTTTGTGAAAGATAATTTAATAGATCATTTAAAATTTCTTTAAAAAAGATTATAACGGTAACGATCATTGGGCCTAATAAATGATAAAAAAGTTCACATAATAATCTTCTTTGTAAAAGATAATTTACTAGACAATTTAAAATTTCTTACTAAAAGATCATAACGGTACCGATCAATGGGCCTAATAAATGCTAAAAAAGTTGACATAATTATCTTCTTTGTAAAAGATAATTTAATAGATCAGTTAAAATTTCTTTATAAAAGATCATAACTGTAACGATCATTTGGCCTAACAAATGCTAAAAAAGTTAACATAATTAACATCTTTGTAAAAGATAATTTACTAGACAAACGGTAACGATCATTGGGCCTAATAAATGATAAAAAAGTTGACATAATAATCTTCTTTGTAAAAGATAATTTACTAGACAATTGAAAATTTCTTACTAAAAGATCATAACGGTACCGATCAATGGGCCTAGTAAATGCTAAAAAACTTTACATAATTATCTTCTTTGTAAAAGGTAAATTAATAGATCATTTAAAATTTCTTTAAAAAGATCATAACGGTAACGATCATTGCGCCTAATAAATGCTAAAAAAGTTGACATAATTATCTTATTTGTAAAAGATAATTTACTAGATCATTTAAAATTTCCACTTAAAGGATCATAACAGTAATAATCATTGGGTGTAATAAATGCTAAAAAAATTGACATAATTATCTTCTTTGTAAAAGATAATTTATTAGACAATTTAAAATTTCTTATTAAAAGATCATAACGCTAACGATTATTGGGCCTAATAAATGATAAAAAAGTTGACATAATTATCTTCTTTGTAAAATATAATTTAATAGATCATTTAAAATTTCTTTAAAAAAGATTATAACGGTAACGATCATTGGGCCTAATAAATGATAAAAAAGTTCACATAATAATCTTCTTTGTAAAAGATAATTTACTAGACAATTTAAAATTTCTTACTAAAAGATCATAACGGTACCGATCAATGGGCCTAGTAAATGCTAAAAAACTTTACATAATTATCTTCTTTGTAAAAGGTAAATTAATAGATCATTTACAATTTCTTTAAAAAGATCATAACGGTAACGATCATTGCGCCTAATAAATGCTAAAAAAGTTGACATAATTATCTTATTTGTAAAAGATAATTTACTAGATCATTTAAAATTTCCACTTAAAGGATCATAACAGTAATAATCATTGGGTGTAATAAATGCTAAAAAAATTGACATAATTATCTTCTTTGTAAAAGATAATTTATTAGACAATTTAAAATTTCTTATTAAAAGATCATAACGCTAACGATTATTGGGCCTAATAAATGCTAAAAAAGTTGACATAATTATCTTCTTTGTAAAAGATAATTTAATAGATCATCTAAAATTTCTTTATAAAATGTCATAACGGTAACGATCATTGGGCCTAATAAATGCTAAAAAGGTTAACATAATTATCTTCTTTGTGAAAGATAATTTAATAGATCATTTAAAATTTCTTATTAAAAGATCATAACGCTAATGATTATTGGGCCTAATAAATGCTAAAAAAGTTGACATAGTTTACTTCTTTGTAAAAGATAATTTACTAGACAATTTAAAATTTCTTATTAAAAGATGATAACGGTAACGATCATTGGGCCTAAGAAATGCTGAAGCAGCTAACATAATTATCTTGTTTGTAAAAGATAATTTAATAGATCATCTAAAATTTCCTTAAAAAAGATCATAACGGTAACGATCATTGGGCCTAACAAATGCTAAAAAGGTTAACATAATTATCTTCTTTGTGAAACATAATTTAATAGATCATTTAAAATTTCTTATTAAAAGATCATAACGCTAACGACTATTGGGCCTAATAAATGCAAAAAAAGTTGACATAATTAACTTCTTTGTAAAAGATAATTTACTAGACAATTTAAAATTTCTTATTAAAAGATGATAATGCTAACGATTAATCGATCTAGTAAATGCTAAAAAAGTTAAAATAATTATCTTCTTTGTAAAAGATAATTTAATAGATCATTTAAAATTTCTTTAAAAAAGATTATAACGGTAACGATCATTGGGCCTAATAAATGATAAAAAAGTTCACATAATAATCTTCTTTGTAAAAGATAATTTACTAGACAATTTAAAATTTCTTACTAAAAGATCATAACGGTACCGATCAATGGGCCTAATAAATGCTAAAAAAGTTGACATAATTATCTTCTTTGTAAAAGATAATTTAATAGATCAGTTAAAATTTCTTTATAAAAGATCATAACTGTAACGATCATTTGGCCTAACAAATGCTAAAAAAGTTAACATAATTAACATCTTTGTAAAAGATAATTTACTAGACAAACGGTAACGATCATTGGGCCTAATAAATGATAAAAAAGTTGACATAATAATCTTCTTTGTAAAAGATAATTTACTAGACAATTGAAAATTTCTTACTAAAAGATCATAACGGTACCGATCAATGGGCCTAGTAAATGCTAAAAAACTTTACATAATTATCTTCTTTGTAAAAGGTAAATTAATAGATCATTTAAAATTTCTTTAAAAAGATCATAACGGTAACGATCATTGCGCCTAATAAATGCTAAAAAAGTTGACATAATTATCTTATTTGTAAAAGATAATTTACTAGATCATTTAAAATTTCCACTTAAAGGATCATAACAGTAATAATCATTGGGTGTAATAAATGCTAAAAAAATTGACATAATTATCTTCTTTGTAAAAGATAATTTATTAGACAATTTAAAATTTCTTATTAAAAGATCATAACGCTAACGATTATTGGGCCTAATAAATGCTAAAAAAGTTGACATAATTATCTTCTTTGTAAAAGATAATTTAATAGATCATCTAAAATTTCTTTATAAAATGTCATAACGGTAACGATCATTGGGCCTAATAAATGCTAAAAAGGTTAACATAATTATCTTCTTTGTGAAAGATAATTTAATAGATCATTTAAAATTTCTTTAAAAAAGATTATAACGGTAACGATCATTGGGCCTAATAAATGATAAAAAAGTTCACATAATAATCTTCTTTGTAAAAGATAATTTACTAGACAATTTAAAATTTCTTACTAAAAGATCATAACGGTACCGATCAATGGGCCTAATAAATGCTAAAAAAGTTGACATAATTATCTTCTTTGTAAAAGATAATTTAATAGATCAGTTAAAATTTCTTTATAAAAGATCATAACTGTAACGATCATTTGGCCTAACAAATGCTAAAAAAGTTAACATAATTAACATCTTTGTAAAAGATAATTTACTAGACAAACGGTAACGATCATTGGGCCTAATAAATGATAAAAAAGTTGACATAATAATCTTCTTTGTAAAAGATAATTTACTAGACAATTGAAAATTTCTTACTAAAAGATCATAACGGTACCGATCAATGGGCCTAGTAAATGCTAAAAAACTTTACATAATTATCTTCTTTGTAAAAGGTAAATTAATAGATCATTTAAAATTTCTTTAAAAAGATCATAACGGTAACGATCATTGCGCCTAATAAATGCTAAAAAAGTTGACATAATTATCTTATTTGTAAAAGATAATTTACTAGATCATTTAAAATTTCCACTTAAAGGATCATAACAGTAATAATCATTGGGTGTAATAAATGCTAAAAAAATTGACATAATTATCTTCTTTGTAAAAGATAATTTATTAGACAATTTAAAATTTCTTATTAAAAGATCATAACGCTAACGATTATTGGGCCTAATAAATGATAAAAAAGTTGACATAATTATCTTCTTTGTAAAATATAATTTAATAGATCATTTAAAATTTCTTTAAAAAAGATTATAACGGTAACGATCATTGGGCCTAATAAATGATAAAAAAGTTCACATAATAATCTTCTTTGTAAAAGATAATTTACTAGACAATTTAAAATTTCTTACTAAAAGATCATAACGGTACCGATCAATGGGCCTAGTAAATGCTAAAAAACTTTACATAATTATCTTCTTTGTAAAAGATAAATTAATAGATTATTTAAAATTTCTTTATAAAAGATCATAACGGTAACGATCATTGGGCCTAATAAATGCTAAAAAAGTTGACATAATTAACTTCTTTGTAAAAGATAATTTACTAAACAACTTAAAATTTCTTATTAAAAGATCATAACCCTAACGATTAATGGGCCTAGTAAATGCTAAAAAAGTTGACATAATTATCTTCTTCGTAAAAGATAATTTAATAGATCATTTAAAATTTATTTATAAAATGTCATAACGGTAACGATCATTGGCCCTATTAAATGCTAAAAAGGTTAACATAATTATCTTCTTTGTGAAAGATAATTTAATAGATCATTTAAAATTTCTTTATAAAAGATCATAACGGTAACGATCATTGGGCCTATTAATGCTAAAAAAGTTGACATAATTAACTTCTTTGTAAAAGATAATTTACTAGACAATTTAAAATTTCTTATTAAAAGATGATAATGCTAACGATTAGTGGATCTAGTAAATCCTAAAAAAGTTAAAATAATTATCTTCTTTGTAAAAGATAATTTAATAGATCATTTAAAATTTCTTTAAAATAGATTATAACGGTAACGATCATTGGGCCTAATAAATGGTAAAAAAGTTGGCATAATTATCTTCTTTGTAAAAGATAATTTACTAAACAATTTAAATTTTCTTATTAAAAGATCATAATTGTAACGATCACTGGGTGTTATAAATGCTAAAAAAGTTAACATAATTATATTCCTTGTAAAATACAATTTAATACATCATTTAAAATTTCTTTAAAAAAGATCATAACGCTAATTATTATTGGGCCTAATAAATGCTAAAAAAGTTGACATAACTATCTTCTTTGTAAAAGATAATTTACTAGACAATTTAAAATTTCTTACTAAAAGATCATAACGTTACCGATAAATGGGCCTAGTAAATGCTAAAAAACTTTACATAATTATCTTCTTTGTAAAAGATAAATTAATAGATTATTTAAAATTTCTTTATAAAAGATCATAACTGTAACGATCATTGAGCCTAACAAATGCTAAAAAAGTTAACATAATTAACATCTTTGTAAAAGATAATTTACTAGACAAACGGTAACGATCATTGGGCCTAATAAATGATAAAAAAGTTGACATAATTATCTTCTTTGTAAAATATAATTTACTAGACAATTTAAAATTTCTTATTAAAAGATGATAACACTAACGATTAATGGGCCTAGAAAATGCTAAAAACGTTAAAATAATTGTCTTCTTTGTAAATGATAATTTAATAGATCATTTAAGATTTCTTTAAAAAAGATTATAACGGTAACGATCATTGGGCCTAATAAATGATAAAAAAGTTGACATAATAATCTTCTTTGTAAAAGATAATTTACTAGAGAATTTAAAATTTCTTAGTAAAAGATCATAACGGTACCGATCAATGGGCCTAGTAAATGCTAAAAAACTTTACATAATTATCTTCTTTGTAAAAGATAAATTAATAGATCATTTAAAATTTCTTTATAAAAGATCATAACGGTAACGATCATTGGGCCTATTAATGCTAAAAAAGTTGACATAATTAACTTCTTTGTAAAAGATAATTTACTAGACAATTTAAAATTTCTTCTTAAAAGATGATACTGCTAACAATTAATGGGCCTAGTAAATGCTAAAAAAGTTAAAATAATTATCTTCTTTGTAAAAGATAATTTAATAGGTCATTTAAAATTTCTTTAAAAAAGATTATAACGGTAATGATCATTGCGCCTAATAAATGCTAAAAAAGTTGACATAATTATCTTCTTTGTAAAAGATAATTTACTAGACAATTTAAAATTTCTTGGTAAAAGATAATAACGATAACGATTATTGGGCGTAATAAATGCTAAAAAAGTTGACATAATTATCTTCTTTGTAAAATATAATTTAATAGATCATTTAAAATTTCTTTAAAAAAGATTATAACGGTAACGATCATTGGGCCTAATAAATGACAAAAAAGTTGACATACTAATCTTCTTTGTAAAAGATAAATTAATAGATCATTTAAAATTTCTTTATAAAATATCATAACGATAACGATCATGGGCCTAATAAATGCTAAAAAAGTTAACATAATTAACTTCTTTATAAAAGATAATTTACTTGACAATTTAAAATTTATTATTAAAAGATCATAACGCTAACGATTATTGGGCCTAACAAATGCTAAAAAAGGTGACATAATTATCTTCTTTGTAAAATATAATTTAATAGATCATTTAAATTTCTTTATAAAATGTCATAACGGTAACGATCATTGGGCCTAATAAATGCTAAAAAGGTTAACATAATTATCTTCTTTGTGAAAGATAATTTAATAGATCATTTAAAATTTCCTTATAAAAGATCATAACGGTAAAAATCATTGGGCCTAATAAATGGTAAAAAAGTTGACATAATTATCTTCTTTGTAAAAGATAATTTACTAAACAATTTAAAATTTCTTATTAAATGATCATAACGGTAACTATCACTGGGCCTAATAAATGCTGAAGCAGCTAACATAAATATATTCTTTGTAAAAGATACTTTAATAGATCATTTAAAAGTTCTTTAAAAAAGATTGTGATGGTAACGATCATTGGGCCTAATAAATGATAAAAAAGTTGACATAATAATCTTCTTTGTAAAAGATAATTTACTAGACAATTTAAAATTTCTTACTAAAAGATCATAATGGTACCGATCAATGGGCCTAGTAAATGCTAAAAAACTTTACATAATTATCTTCTTTGTAAAAGGTAAATTAATAGATCATTTAAAATTTCTTTAAAAATGTCATAACGGTAACGATCATTGGGCCTAATAAATGCTAAAAAAGTTTACATAATTAACTTCTTTGTAAAAGATAATTTACTAGACAACTTAAAATTTCGTATTAAAAGATCATAACCATAACGATTAATGGGCCTAGTAGATGCTAAAAAAGTTGACATAATTATCTTCTTTGTAAAAGATAATTTAATAGATCATTTAAAATTTCTTTATAAAATGTCATAACGGTAACGATCATTGGCCCTATTAAATGCTAAAAAGGTTAACATAATTATCTTCTTTGTGAAAGATAATTTAATAGATCATTTAAAATTTCATTATAAAAGATCATAACGGTAACGATCATTGGGCCTATTAATGCTAAAAAAGTTGGCATAATTATCTTCTTATTAAAAGATAATTTACTAAACAATTTACAATTTCTTATTAAAAGATCATAATGGTAACGATCACTGGGCGTAATAAATGCTATAAAAGTTAACATAATTATTTTCCTTGTAAAATACAATTTAATACATCATTTAAAATTTCTTTAAAAAATATCATAATGCTAACGATTATTGGGGCTAATAAATGCTAAAAAAGTTGACATAACTATCTTCTTTGTAAAAAATAATTTAATAGATGATTTAAAATTTCTTTAAAAAAGATGATAACGCTAACGATTATTGGGCCTAATAAATGCTAAAAAAGTTGACATAATTATCTTCTTTGTAAAATATAATTTACTAGACAATTTAAAATTTCATACTAAAAGATCATAACGGTACCGATCAATGGGCCTAGCAAATGCTAAAAAACTTTACATAATTATCTTCTTTGTAAAAGATAAATTAATACATCATTTAAAATTTCTTTAAAAAAGATCATAACGCTAACGATTATTGGGCCTAATAAATGATAAAAAAGTTGACATAATAATCTTCTTTGTAAAAGATAATTTAATAGACAATTTAAAATTTCTTACTAAAAGATCATAACGGTACCGATCAATGGGCCTAGTAAATGCTAAAAAACATTACATAATTATCTTCTTTGTAAAAGATAAATTAATAGATCATTTAAAATTTCTTTATAAAAGAACAAAATGGTAACGATCATTGGGCCTAATAAATGCTAAAAAAGTTGACATAATTAACTTCTTTGTAAAAGATAATTTACTAGACAACTTAAAATTTCGTATTAAAAGATCATAACCGTAACGATTAATGTACCTAGTAAATGCTAAAAAAGTTGACATAATTATCTTCTTTGTAAAAGATAATTTAATAGATCATTTAAAATTTCTTTATAAAATGTCATAACGGTAACGATCATTGGGACTAATAAATGCTAAAAAAGTTGACATAATTAACTTCTTTGTAAAAGATAATTTACTAGACAATTTAAAATTTCGTATTAAAAGATAATAACGCTAACGATTAATGGGCCTAGTAAATACTAAAAAAGTTGACATAATTATCTTCTTTGTAAAAGATAATTTAATAGATCATTTAAAATTTCTTTAAAAAAGATCATAACGGTAACGATCATTGTGCCTAATAAATGCTAAAAAAGTTGACATAATTATCTTCTTTGTAAAAGATAATGTACTAGATCATTTAAAATTTCCTCTTAAAGGATCATAACGGTAAGAATCATTGGGCATAATAAATGCTAAAAAATTTGACATAATTATCTTCTTTGTAAAAGATAATGTACTAGATAATTTAAAATTTCTTATTAAAAGATCATAACGGCAACGATCACTCGGCCTAATAAATGCTAAAAAAGTTAACATAATTATCTTCTTTGTAAAAGACAATTTAATACATCATTTAAAATTTCTTTAAAAAAGATCATAACGCTAACGATTATTGGGCCTAATAAATGATAAAAAAGTTGACATAATAATCTTCTTTGTAAAAGATAATTTACTAGAGAATTTAAAATTTCTTAGTAAAAGATCATAACGGTACCGATCAATGGGCCTAGTAAATGCTAAAAAACTTTACATAATTATCTTCTTTGTAAAAGATAAATTAATAGATCATTTAAAATTTCTTTATAAAAGATCATAACGGTAACGATCATTGGGCCTATTAATGCTAAAAAAGTTGACATAATTAACTTCTTTGTAAAAGATAATTTACTAGACAATTTAAAATTTCTTATTAAAAGATGATACTGCTAACGATTAATGGGCCTAGTAAATGCTAAAAAAGTTAAAATAATTATCTTCTTTGTAAAAGATAATTTAATAGGTCATTTAAAATTTCTTTAAAAAGGATTATAACGGTAATGATCATTGCGCCTAATAAATGCTAAAAAAGTTGACATAATTATCTTCTTTGTAAAAGATAATTTACTAGACAATTTAAAATTTCTTAGTAAAAGATAATAACGCTAACGATTATTGGGCCTAATAAATGCTAAAAAAGTTGACATAATTATCTTCTTTGTAAAAGATAATTTAATAGATCATTTAAAATTTCTTTAAAAAAGATCATAAGAGTAACAATCGTTGAGCCTAATAAATGCTAAGAAAGTTGACATAATTATCTTCTTTGTAAAAGACAATTTAATACATCATTTAAAATTTCTTTAAAAAAGATGATAACGCTAAGGATTATTGGGCCTAATAAATGGTAAAAAAGTTGACATAATTATCTTCTTTGTAAAAGATAATTTACTAGACAATTTAAATTTTATTACTAAAAGATCATAACGGTACCGATCAATGGGCCTAGTAAATGCTAAAAAACTTTACATAATTATCTTCTTTGTAAAAGATAAATTAATAGATCATTTAAAATTTCCTTATAAAAGATCATAACGGTAACGACATTGGGCCTAATAAATGCTAAAAAAGTTTACGTAATTAACTTCTTTGTAAAAGATAATTTACTAGACAACTTAAAATTTCGTATTAAAAGATCATAACCGTAACGATTAATGGGCCTAGTAAATGCTAAAAACGTTGACATAATTATCTTCTTTGTAAAAGATAATTTAATAGATCATTTAAAATTTCTTTATAAAATGTCATAACGGTAACGATCATTGGCCCTATTAAATGCTAAAAAGGTTAACATAATTATCTTCTTTGTGAAAGATAATTTAATAGATCATTTAAAATTTCTTTATAAAAGATCATAACGGTAACGATCATTGGGCCTCGTAAATGGTAAAAAAGTTGGCATAATTATCTTCTTTGTAAAAGATAATTTACTAAACAATTTAAAATTTCTTATTAAATGATCATAATGGTAACGATCACTGGGCGTAATAAATGCTAAAAAAGTTAACATAATTATCTTCCTTGTAAAATACAATTTAATACATCATTTAAAATTTCTTTAAAAAATATCATAACGCTAACGATTATTGGGCCTAATAAATGCTAAAAAAGTTGACATAACTGTCTTCTTTGTAAAAGATAATTTACTAGACAATTTAAAAGTTTTTACTAAAAGATCATAACGGTACCGATCAATGGGCCTAGTAAATGCTAAAAAACTTTACATAATTATCTTCTTTGTAAAAGATAAATTAATAGATCATTTAAAATTTCTTTATAAAAGATCATAACGGTAACGATCATTGGGCCTATTAATGCTAAAAAAGTTGACATAATTAACTTCTTTGTAAAAGATAATTTACTAGACAATTTAAAATTTCTTATTAAAAGATGATACTGCTAACAATTAATGGGCCTAGTAAATGCTAAAAAAGTTAAAATAATTATCTTCTTTGTAAAAGATAATTTAATAGGTCATTTAAAATTTCTTTAAAAAAGATTATAACGGTAATGATCATTGCGCCTAATAAATGCTAAAAAAGTTGACATAATTATCTTCTTTGTAAAAGATAATTTACTAGACAATTTAAAATTTCTTGGTAAAAGATAATAACGATAACGATTATTGGGCGTAATAAATGCTAAAAAAGTTGACATAATTATCTTCTTTGTAAAATATAATTTAATAGATCATTTAAAATTTCTTTAAAAAAGATTATAACGGTAACGATCATTGGGCCTAATAAATGACAAAAAAGTTGACATACTAATCTTCTTTGTAAAAGATAAATTAATAGATCATTTAAAATTTCTTTATAAAATATCATAACGATAACGATCATGGGCCTAATAAATGCTAAAAAAGTTAACATAATTAACTTCTTTATAAAAGATAATTTACTTGACAATTTAAAATTTATTATTAAAAGATCATAACGCTAATGATTATTGGGCCTAACAAATGCTAAAAAAGGTGACATAATTATCTTCTTTGTAAAATATAATTTAATAGATCATTTAAATTTCTTTATAAAATGTCATAACGGTAACGATCATTGGGCCTAATAAATGCTAAAAAGGTTAACATAATTATCTTCTTTGTGAAAGATAATTTAATAGATCATTTAAAATTTCCTTATAAAAGATCATAACGGTAAAAATCATTGGGCCTAATAAATGGTAAAAAAGTTGACATAATTATCTTCTTTGTAAAAAATAATTTAATAGATGATTTAAAATTTCTTTAAAAAAGATGATAACGCTAACGATTATTGGGCCTAATAAATGCTAAAAAAGTTGACATAATTATCTTCTTATTAAAAGATAATTTACTAAACAATTTAAAATTTCTTTTTAAAAGATCATAATGGTAACGATCACTGGGCGTAATAAATGCTATAAAAGTTAACATAATTATTTTCCTTGTAAAATACAATTTAATACATCATTTAAAATTTCTTTAAAAAATATCATAACGCTAACGATTATTGGGCCTAATAAATGCTAAAAAAGTTGACATAACTATCTTCTTTGTAAAAAATAATTTAATAGATGATTTAAAATTTCTTTAAAAAAGATGATAACGCTAACGATTATTGGGCCTAATAAATGCTAAAAAATTTGACATAATTATCTTCTTTGTAAAAGATAATTTACTAGACAATTTAAAATTTCATACTAAAAGATCATAACGGTACCGATCAATGGGCCTAGCAAATGCTAAAAAACTTTACATAATTATCTTCTTTGTAAAAGATAAATTAATAGATCATTTAAAATTTCTTTATAAAAGATCAAAACGGTAACGATCATTGGGCCTAATAAATGCTAAAAAAGTTGACATAATTAACTTCTTTGTAAAAGATAATTTACTAGACAACTTAAAATTTCGTATTAAAAGATCATAACCGTAACGATTAATGGGCCTAGTAAATGCTAAAAAAGTTGACATAATTATCTTCTTTGTAAAAGATAATTTAATAGATCATTTAAAATTTCTTTATAAAATGTCATAACGGTAACGATCATTGGGACTAATAAATGCTAAAAAAGTTGACATAATTAACTTCTTTGTAAAAGATAATTTACTAGACAATTTAAAATTTCGTATTAAAAGATAATAACGCTAACGATTAATGGGCCTAGTAAATACTAAAAAAGTTGACATAATTATCTTCTTTGTAAAAGATAATTTAATAGATCATTTAAAATTTCTTTAAAAAAGATCATAACGGTAATGATCATTGTGCCTAATAAATGCTAAAAAAGTTGACATAATTATCTTCTTTGTAAAAGATAATGTACTAGATCATTTAAAATTTCCTCTTAAAGGATCATAACGGTAAGAATCATTGGGCATAATAAATGCTAAAAAATTTGACATAATTATCTTCTTTGTAAAAGATAATGTACTAGATAATTTAAAATTTCTTATTAAAAGATCATAACGGCAACGATCACTCGGCCTAATAAATGCTAAGAAAGTTAACATAATTATCTTCTTTGTAAAAGACAATTTAATACATCATTTAAAATTTCTTTAAAAAAGATCATAACGCTAACGATTATTGGGCCTAATAAATGATAAAAAAGTTGACATAATAATCTTCTTTGTAAAAGATAATTTAATAGACAATTTAAAATTTCTTACTAAAAGATCATAACGGTACCGATCAATGGGCCTAGTAAATGCTAAAAAACATTACATAATTATCTTCTTTGTAAAAGATAAATTAATAGATCATTTAAAATTTCTTTATAAAAGATCATAACGGTAACGATCATTGGGCCTATTAATGCTAAAAAAGTTGACATCATTAACTTCTTTGTAAAAGATAATTTACTAGACAATTTAAAATTTCTTATTAAAAGATGATAACACTAACGATTAATGGGCCTAGTAAATGCTAAAAAAGTTAAAATAATTATCTTCTTTGTAAAAGATAATTTAATAGATCATTTAAGATTTCTTTAAAAAAGATTATAACGGTAACGATCATTGGGCCTAATAAATGATAAAAAAGTTGACATAATAATCTTCTTTGTAAAAGATAATTTACTAGAGAATTTAAAATTTCTTAGTAAAAGATCATAACGGTACCGATCAATGGGCCTAGTAAATGATAAAAAACTTTACATAATTATCTTCTTTGTAAAAGATAAATTAATAGATCATTTAAAATTTCTTTATAAAAGATCATAACGGTAACGATCATTGGGCCTATTAATGCTAAAAAAGTTGACATAATTAACTTCTTTGTAAAAGATAATTTACTAGACAATTTAAAATTTCTTATTAAAAGATGATACTGCTAACGATTAATGGGCCTAGTAAATGCTAAAAAAGTTAAAATAATTATCTTCTTTGTAAAAGATAATTTAATAGGTCATTTAAAATTTCTTTAAAAAGGATTATAACGGTAATGATCATTGCGCCTAATAAATGCTAAAAAAGTTGACATAATTATCTTCTTTGTAAAAGATAATTTACTAGACAATTTAAAATTTCTTAGTAAAAGATAATAACGCTAACGATTATTGGGCGTAATAAATGCTAAAAAAGTTGACATAATTATCTTCTTTGTAAAAGATAATTTAATAGATCATTTAAAATTTCTTTAAAAAAGATCATAAGAGTAACAATCGTTGGGCCTAATAAATGCTAAGAAAGTTGACATAATTATCTTCTTTGTAAAAGACAATTTAATACATCATTTAAAATTTCTTTAAAAAAGATGATAACGCTAAGGATTATTGGGCCTAATAAATGGTAAAAAAGTTGACATAATTATCTTCTTTGTAAAAGATAATTTACTAGACAATTTAAATTTTATTACTAAAAGATCATAACGGTACCGATCAATGGGCCTAGTAAATGCTAAAAAACTTTACATAATTATCTTCTTTGTAAAAGATAAATTAATAGATCATTTAAAATTTCCTTATAAAAGATCATAACGGTAACGACATTGGGCCTAATAAATGCTAAAAAAGTTTACGTAATTAACTTCTTTGTAAAAGATAATTTACTAGACAACTTAAAATTTCGTATTAAAAGATCATAACCGTAACGATTAATGGGCCTAGTAAATGCTAAAAACGTTGACATAATTATCTTCTTTGTAAAAGATAATTTAATAGATCATTTAAAATTTCTTTATAAAATGTCATAACGGTAACGATCATTGGCCCTATTAAATGCTAAAAAGGTTAACATAATTATCTTCTTTGTGAAAGATAATTTAATAGATCATTTAAAATTTCCTTATAAAAGATCATAACGGTAACGACATTGGGCCTAATAAATGCTAAAAAAGTTTACGTAATTAACTTCTTTGTAAAAGATAATTTACTAGACAACTTAAAATTTAGTATTAAAAGA
This sequence comes from Psophocarpus tetragonolobus, assembly GCA_037954015.1. NCBI lineage: Eukaryota > Viridiplantae > Streptophyta > Magnoliopsida > Fabales > Fabaceae > Psophocarpus > Psophocarpus tetragonolobus. Next base: position 57,865,480 of record CM075688.1, read on the forward strand.
TCATAACCGTAACGATTAATGGGCCTAGTAAATGCTAAAAAAGTTAACATAATTATCTTCCTTGTAAAATACAATTTAATACATCATTTAAAATTTCTTTATAAAATGTCATAACGGTAACGATCATTGGCCCTATTAAATGCTAAAAAGGTTAACATAATTATCTTCTTTGTGAAAGATAATTTAATAGATCATTTAAAATTTCATTATAAAAGATCATAACGGTAACGATCATTGGGCCTATTAATGCTAAAAAAGTTGGCATAATTATCTTCTTATTAAAAGATAATTTACTAAACAATTTAAAATTTCTTATTAAAAGATCATAATGGTAACGATCACTGGGCGTAATAAATGCTATAAAAGTTAACATAATTATTTTCCTTGTAAAATACAATTTAATACATCATTTAAAATTTCTTTAAAAAATATCATAACGCTAACGATTATTGGGCCTAATAAATGCTAAAAAAGTTGACATAACTATCTTCTTTGTAAAAAATAATTTAATAGATGATTTAAAATTTCTTTAAAAAAGATGATAACGCTAACGATTATTGGGCCTAATAAATGCTAAAAAAGTTGACATAATTATCTTCTTATTAAAAGATAATTTACTAAACAATTTAAAATTTCTTATTAAAAGATCATAATGGTAACGATCACTGGGCGTAATAAATGCTATAAAAGTTAACATAATTATTTTCCTTGTAAAATACAATTTAATACATCATTTAAAATTTCTTTAAAAAATATGATAACGCTAACGATTATTGGGCCTAATAAATGCTAAAAAAGTTGACATAACTATCTTCTTTGTAAAAAATAATTTAATAGATGATTTAAAATTTCTTTAAAAAAGATGATAACGCTAACGATTATTGGGCCTAATAAATGCTAAAAAAGTTGACATAATTATCTTCTTTGTAAAATATAATTTACTAGACAATTTAAAATTTCATACTAAAAGATCATAACGGTACCGATCCATGGGCCTAGCAAATGCTAAAAAACTTTACATAATTATCTTCTTTGTAAAAGATAAATTAATAGATCATTTAAAATTTCTTTATAAAAGATCAAAACGGTAACGATCATTGGGCCTAATAAATGCTAAAAAAGTTGACATAATTAACTTCTTTGTAAAAGATAATTTACTAGACAACTTAAAATTTCGTATTAAAAGATCATAACCGTAACGATTAATGGGCCTAGTAAATGCTAAAAAAGTTGACATAATTATCTTCTTTGTAAAAGATAATTTAATAGATCATTTAAAATTTCTTTATAAAATGTCATAACGGTAACGATCATTGGGACTAATAAATGCTAAAAAAGTTGACATAATTAACTTCTTTGTAAAAGATAATTTACTAGACAATTTAAAATTTCGTATTAAAAGATAATAACGCTAACGATTAATAGGCCTAGTAAATACTAAAAAAGTTGACATAATTATCTTCTTTGTAAAAGATAATTTAATAGGTCATTTAAAATTTCTTTAAAAAGGATTATAACGGTAATGATCATTGTGCCTAATAAATGCTAAAAAAGTTGACATAATTATCTTCTTTGTAAAAGATAATTTACTAGACAATTTAAAATTTCTTAGTAAAAGATAATAACGCTAACGATTATTGGGCCTAATAAATGCTAAAAAAGTTGACATAATTATCTTCTTTGTAAAAGATAATTTAATAGATCATTTAAAATTTCTTTAAAAAAGATCATAAGAGTAACAATCGTTGGGCCTAATAAATGCTAAGAAAGTTGACATAATTATCTTCTTTGAAAAAGACAATTTAATACATCATTTAAAATTTCTTTAAAAAAGATGATAACGCTAAGGATTATTGGGCCTAATAAATGGTAAAAAAGTTGACATAATTATCTTCTTTGTAAAAGATAATTTACTAGACAATTTAAATTTTATTACTAAAAGATCATAACGGTACCGATCAATGGGCCTAGTAAATGCTAAAAAACTTTACATAATTATCTTCTTTGTAAAAGATAAATTAATAGATCATTTAAAATTTCCTTATAAAAGATCATAACGGTAACGACATTGGGCCTAATAAATGCTAAAAAAGTTTACGTAATTAACTTCTTTGTAAAAGATAATTTACTAGACAACTTAAAATTTCGTATTAAAAGATCATAACCGTAACGATTAATGGGCCTAGTAAATGCTAAAAACGTTGACATAATTATCTTCTTTGTAAAACATAATTTAATAGATCATTTAAAATTTCTTTATAAAATGTCATAACGGTAACGATCATTGGCCCTATTAAATGCTAAAAAGGTTAACATAATTATCTTCTTTGTGAAAGATAATTTAATAGATCATTTAAAATTTCTTTATAAAAGATCATAACGGTAACGATCATTGGGCCTCGTAAATGGTAAAAAAGTTGGCATAATTATCTTCTTTGTAAAAGATAATTTACTAAACAATTTAAAATTTCTTATTAAAAGATCATAATGGTAACGATCACTGGGCGTAATAAATACTAAAAAAGTTAACATAATTATCTTCCTTGTAAAATACAATTTAATACATCATTTAAAATTTCTTTATAAAATGTCATAACGGTAACGATCATTGGCCCTATTAAATGCTAAAAAGGTTAACATAATTATCTTCTTTGTGAAAGATAATTTAATAGATCATTTAAAATTTCATTATAAAAGATCATAACGGTAACGATCATTGGGCCTATTAATGCTAAAAAAGTTGGCATAATTATCTTCTTATTAAAAGATAATTTACTAAACAATTTAAAATTTCTTATTAAAAGATCATAATGGTAACGATCACTGGGCGTAATAAATGCTATAAAAGTTAACATAATTATTTTCCTTGTAAAATACAATTTAATACATCATTTAAAATTTCTTTAAAAAATATCATAACGCTAACGATTATTGGGCCTAATAAATGCTAAAAAAGTTGACATAACTATCTTCTTTGTAAAAAATAATTTAATAGATGATTTAAAATTTCTTTAAAAAAGATGATAACGCTAACGATTATTGGGCCTAATAAATGCTAAAAAAGTTGACATAATTATCTTCTTATTAAAAGATAATTTACTAAACAATTTAAAATTTCTTATTAAAAGATCATAATGGTAACGATCACTGGGCGTAATAAATGCTATAAAAGTTAACATAATTATTTTCCTTGTAAAATACAATTTAATACATCATTTAAAATTTCTTTAAAAAATATGATAACGCTAACGATTATTGGGCCTAATAAATGCTAAAAAAGTTGACATAACTATCTTCTTTGTAAAAAATAATTTAATAGATGATTTAAAATTTCTTTAAAAAAGATGATAACGCTAACGATTATTGGGCCTAATAAATGCTAAAAAAGTTGACATAATTATCTTCTTTGTAAAATATAATTTACTAGACAATTTAAAATTTCATACTAAAAGATCATAACGGTACCGATCCATGGCCCTAGCAAATGCTAAAAAACTTTACATAATTATCTTCTTTGTAAAAGATAAATTAATAGATCATTTCAAATTTCTTTAAAAAAGATCATAACGGTAACGATCATTGCGCCTAATAAATGCTAAAAAAGTTGACATAATTATCTTCTTTGTAAAACATAATTTAATAGATCATTTAAAATTTCTTTATAAAATGTCATAACGGTAACGATCATTGGCCCTATTAAATGCTAAAAAGGTTAACATAATTATCTTCTTTGTGAAAGATAATTTAATAGACCATTTAAAATTTCTTTATAAAAGATCATAACGGTAACGATCATTGGGCCTCGTAAATGGTAAAAAAGTTGGCATAATTATCTTCTTTGTAAAAGATAATTTACTAAACAATTTAAAATTTCTTATTAAAAGATCATAATGGTAACGATCACTGGGCGTAATAAATACTAAAAAAGTTAACATAATTATCTTCCTTGTAAAATACAATTTAATACATCATTTAAAATTTCTTTATAAAATGTCATAACGGTAACGATCATTGGCCCTATTAAATGCTAAAAAGGTTAACATAATTATCTTCTTTGTGAAAGATAATTTAATAGATCATTTAAAATTTCATTATAAAAGATCATAACGGTAACGATCATTGGGCCTATTAATGCTAAAAAAGTTGGCATAATTATCTTCTTATTAAAAGATAATTTACTAAACAATTTAAAATTTCTTATTAAAAATCATAATGGTAACGATCACTGGGCGTAATAAATGCTATAAAAGTTAACATAATTATTTTCCTTGTAAAATACAATTTAATACATCATTTAAAATTTCTTTAAAAAATATCATAACGCTAACGATTATTGGGCCTAATAAATGCTAAAAAAGTTGACATAACTATCTTCTTTGTAAAAAATAATTTAATAGATGATTTAAAATTTCTTTAAAAAAGATGATAACGCTAACGATTATTGGGCCTAATAAATGCTAAAAAAGTTGACATAATTATCTTCTTATTAAAAGATAATTTACTAAACAATTTAAAATTTCTTATTAAAAGATCATAATGGTAACGATCACTGGGCGTAATAAATGCTATAAAAGTTAACATAATTATTTTCCTTGTAAAATACAATTTAATACATCATTTAAAATTTCTTTAAAAAATATGATAACGCTAACGATTATTGGGCCTAATAAATGCTAAAAAAGTTGACATAACTATCTTCTTTGTAAAAAATAATTTAATAGATGATTTAAAATTTCTTTAAAAAAGATGATAACGCTAACGATTATTGGGCCTAATAAATGCTAAAAAAGTTGACATAATTATCTTCTTTGTAAAATATAATTTACTAGACAATTTAAAATTTCATACTAAAAGATCATAACGGTACCGATCCATGGCCCTAGCAAATGCTAAAAAACTTTACATAATTATCTTCTTTGTAAAAGATAAATTAATAGATCATTTAAAATTTCTTTATAAAAGATCAAAACGGTAACGATCATTGGGCCTAATAAATGCTAAAAAAGTTGACATAATTAACTTCTTTGTAAAAGATAATTTACTAGACAACTTAAAATTTCGTATTAAAAGATCATAACCGTAACGATTAATGGGCCTAGTAAATGCTAAAAAAGTTGACATAATTATCTTCTTTGTAAAAGATAGTTTAATAGATCATTTAAAATTTCTTTATAAAATGTCATAACGGTAACGATCATTGGGACTAATAAATGCTAAAAAAGTTGACATAATTAACTTCTTTGTAAAAGATAATTTACTAGACAATTTAAAATTTCGTATTAAAAGATAATAACGCTAACGATTAATGGGCCTAGTAAATACTAAAAAAGTTGACATAATTATCTTCTTTGTAAAAGATAATTTAATAGGTCATTTAAAATTTCTTTAAAAAGGATTATAACGGTAATGATCATTGTGCCTAATAAATGCTAAAAAAGTTGACATAATTATCTTCTTTGTAAAAGATAATTTACTAGACAATTTAAAATTTCTTAGTAAAAGATAATAACGCTAACGATTATTGGGCCTAATAAATGCTAAAAAAGTTGACATAATTATCTTCTTTGTAAAAGATAATTTAATAGATCATTTAAAATTTCTTTAAAAAAGATCATAAGAGTAACAATCGTTGGGCCTAATAAATGCTAAGAAAGTTGACATAATTATCTTCTTTGAAAAAGACAATTTAATACATCATTTAAAATTTCTTTAAAAAAGATGATAACGCTAAGGATTATTGGGCCTAATAAATGGTAAAAAAGTTGACATAATTATCTTCTTTGTAAAAGATAATTTACTAGACAATTTAAATGTTATTACTAAAAGATCATAACGGTACCGATCAATGGGCCTAGTAAATGCTAAAAAACTTTACATAATTATCTTCTTTGTAAAAGATAAATTAAGAGATCATTTAAAATTTCCTTATAAAAGATCATAACGGTAACGACATTGGGCCTAATAAATGCTAAAAAAGTTTACGTAATTAACTTCTTTGTAAAAGATAATTTACTAGACAACTTAAAATTTCGTATTAAAAGATCATAACCGTAACGATTAATGGGCCTAGTAAATGCTAAAAACGTTGACATAATTATCTTCTTTGTAAAAGATAATTTAATAGATCATTTAAAATTTCTTTATAAAATGTCATAACGGTAACGATCATTGGCCCTATTAAATGCTAAAAAGGTTAACATAATTATCTTCTTTGTGAAAGATAATTTAATAGATCATTTAAAATTTCTTTATAAAAGATCATAACGGTAACGATCATTGGGCCTCGTAAATGGTAAAAAAGTTGGCATAATTATCTTCTTTGTAAAAGATAATTTACTAAACAATTTAAAATTTCTTATTAAAAGATCATAATGGTAACGATCACTGGGCGTAATAAATACTAAAAAAGTTAACATAATTATCTTCCTTGTAAAATACAATTTAATACATCATTTAAAATTTCTTTATAAAATGTCATAACGGTAACGATCATTGGCCCTATTAAATGCTAAAAAGGTTAACATAATTATCTTCTTTGTGAAAGATAATTTAATAGATCATTTAAAATTTCATTATAAAAGATCATAACGGTAACGATCATTGGGCCTATTAATGCTAAAAAAGTTGGCATAATTATCTTCTTATTAAAAGATAATTTACTAAACAATTTAAAATTTCTTATTAAAAGATCATAATGGTAACGATCACTGGGCGTAATAAATGCTATAAAAGTTAACATAATTATTTTCCTTGTAAAATACAATTTAATACATCATTTAAAATTTCTTTAAAAAATATCATAACGCTAACGATTATTGGGCCTAATAAATGCTAAAAAAGTTGACATAACTATCTTCTTTGTAAAAAATAATTTAATAGATGATTTAAAATTTCTTTAAAAAAGATGATAACGCTAACGATTATTGGGCCTAATAAATGCTAAAAAAGTTGACATAATTATCTTCTTTGTAAAAGATAATTTACTAGACAATTTAAAATTTCATACTAAAAGATCATAACGGTACCGATCAATGGGCCTAGCAAATGCTAAAAAAGTTGACATAATTAACTTCTTTGTAAAAGATAATTTACTAGACAACTTAAAATTTCGTATGAAAAGATCATAACCGTAACGATTAATGGGCCTAGTAAATGCTAAAAAAGTTGACATAATTATCTTCTTTGTAAAAGATAATTTAATAGATCATTTAAAATTTCTTTATAAAATGTCATAACGGTAACGATCATTGGGACTAATAAATGCTAAAAAAGTTGACATAATTAACTTCTTTGTAAAAGATAATTTACTAGACAATTTAAAATTTCGTATTAAAAGATAATAACGCTAACGATTAATGGGCCTAGTAAATACTAAAAAAGTTGACATAATTATCTTCTTTGTAAAAGATAATTTAATAGATCATTTAAAATTTCTTTAAAAAAGATCATAACGGTAACGATCATTGTGCCTAATAAATGCTAAAAAAGTTGACATAATTATCTTCTTTGTAAAAGATAATATACTAGATCATTTAAAATTTCCTCTTAAAGGATCATAACGGTAAGAATCATTGGGCATAATAAATGCTAAAAAATTTGACATAATTATCTTCTTTGTAAAAGATAATGTACTAGATAATTTAAAATTTCTTATTAAAAGATCATAACGGCAACGATCACTCGGCCTAATAAATGCTAAAAAAGTTAACATAATTATCTTCTTTGTAAAAGACAATTTAATACATCATTTAAAATTTCTTTAAAAAAGATCATAACGCTAACGATTATTGGGCCTAATAAATGATAAAAAAGTTGACATAATAATCTTCTTTGTAAAAGATAATTTAATAGAGAATTTAAAATTTCTTACTAAAAGATCATAACGGTACCGATCAATGGGCCTAGTAAATGCTAAAAAACATGACATAATTATCTTCTTTGTAAAAGATAAATTAATAGATCATTTAAAATTTCTTTATAAAAGATCATAACGGTAACGATCATTGGGCCTATTAATGCTAAAAAAGTTGACATAATTAACTTCTTTGTAAAAGATAATTTACTAGACAATTTAAAATTTCTTATTAAAAGATGATAACACTAACGATTAATGGACCTAGTAAATGCTAAAAAAGTTAAAATAATTATCTTCTTTGTAAAAGATAATTTAATAGATCATTTAAGATTTCTTTAAAAAAGATTATAACGGTAACGATCATTGGGCCTAATAAATGATAAAAAAGTTGACATAATAATCTTCTTTGTAAAAGATAATTTACTAGAGAATTTAAAATTTCTTAGTAAAAGATCATAACGGTACCGATCAATGGGCCTAGTAAATGCTAAAAAACTTTACATAATTATCTTCTTTGTAAAAGATAAATTAATAGATCATTTAAAATTTCTTTATAAAACATCATAACGGTAACGATCATTGGGCCTATTAATGCTAAAAAAGTTGACATAATTAACTTCTTTGTAAAAGATAATTTACTAGACAATTTAAAATTTCTTATTAAAAGATGATACTGCTAACGATTAATGGGCCTAGTAAATGCTAAAAAAGTTAAAATAATTATCTTCTTTGTAAAAGATAATTTAATAGGTCATTTAAAATTTCTTTAAAAAGGATTATAACGGTAATGATCATTGCGCCTAATAAATGCTAAAAAAGTTGACATAATTATCTTCTTTGTAAAAGATAATTTACTAGACAATTTAAAATTTCTTAGTAAAAGATAATAACGCTAACGATTATTGGGCCTAATAAATGCTAAAAAAGTTGACATAATTATCTTCTTTCTAAAAGATAATTTAATAGATCATTTAAAATTTCTTTAAAAAAGATCATAACAGTAACAATCGTTGGGCCTAATAAATGCTAAGAAAGTTGACATAATTATCTTCTTTGTAAAAGACAATTTAATACATCATTTAAAATTTCTTTAAAAAAGATGATAACGCTAAGGATTATTGGGCCTAATAAATGGTAAAAAAGTTGACATAATTATCTTCTTTGTAAAAGATAATTTACTAGACAATTTAAATTTTATTACTAAAAGATCATAACGGTACCGATCAATGGGCCTAGTAAATGCTAAAAAACTTTACATAATTATCTTCTTTGTAAAAGATAAATTAATAGATCATTTAAAATTTCCTTATAAAAGATCATAACGGTAACGACATTGGGCCTAATAAATGCTAAAAAAGTTTACGTAATTAACTTCTTTGTAAAAGATAATTTACTAGACAACTTAAAATTTCGTATTAAAAGATCATAACCGTAACGATTAATGGGCCTAGTAAATGCTAAAAACGTTGACATAATTATCTTCTTTGTAAAAGATAATTTAATAGATCATTTAAAATTTCTTTATAAAATGTCATAACGGTAACGATCATTGGCCCTATTAAATGCTAAAAAGGTTAACATAATTATCTTCTTTGTGAAAGATAATTTAATAGATCATTTAAAATTTCTTTATAAAAGATCATAACGGTAACGATCATTGGGCCTCGTAAATGGTAAAAAAGTTGGCATAATTATCTTCTTTGTAAAAGATAATTTACTAAACAATTTAAAATTTCTTATTAAATGATCATAATGGTAACGATCACTGGGCGTAATAAATGCTAAAAAAGTTAACATAATTATCTTCCTTGTAAAATACAATTTAATACATCATTTAAAATTTCTTTAAAAAATATCATAACGCTAACGATTATTGGGCCTAATAAATGCTAAAAAAGTTGACATAACTGTCTTCTTTGTAAAAGATAATTTACTAGACAATTTAAAATTTTTTACTAAAAGATCATAACGGTACCGATCAATGGGCCTAGTAAATGCTAAAAAACTTTACATAATTATCTTCTTTGTAAAAGATAAATTAATAGATAATTTAAAATTTCTTTATAAAAGATCATAACTGTAACGATCATTGGGCCTAACAAATGCTAAAAAAGTTAACGTAATTAACATCTTTGTAAAAGATAATTTACTAGACAAATGGTAGCGATGATTGGGCCTAATAAATGATAAAAAAGTTGACATAATAATCTTCTTTGTAAAAGATAATTTACTAGACAATTTAAAATTTGTTATTAAAAGATCATAACGGTAAGGATCATTGGGCCTAAGAAATGCTGAAGAAGCTAACATAATTATCTTGTTTGTAAAAGATAATTTAATAGATCATTTAAAATTTCTTATTAAAAGATCATAACGCTAACGATTATTGGGCCTAATAAATGCTAAAAAAGTTGACATAATTAACTTCTTTGTAAAAGATAATTTACTAAACAATTTAAAATTTCTTATTAAAAGATCATAATGCTGACGATTAATGGGCCTAGTAAATGCTAAAAAAGTTAAAATAATTATCTTCTTTGTAAAAGATAATTTAATAGATCATTTAAAATTTCTTTAAAAAAGATTATAACGGTAATGATCATTGGACCTAATAAATGATAAAAAAGTTGACATAATAATCTTCTTTGTAAAAGATAATTTACTAGACAATTTAAAATTTCTTTCTAAAAGATCATAACGGTACCAATCAATGGGCCTAGTAAATGCTAAAAAACTTTACATAATTATCTTCTTTGTAAAAGATAAATTAATAGATCATTTAAAATTTCCTTATAAAAGATCATAACGGTAACGATCATTGGGCCTAATTAATGCTAAAAAGTTGACATAATTATCTTCTTTGTAAAAGATAATTTACTAGATCATTTAAAATTTCCTTATAAAAGATCATAAAGGTAACAATCATTGGTCCTATTAAATGGTAAAAAAGTTGACATAATTATCTTCTTTGTAAAAGATAATTTACTGGATCATTTAAAATTTCCTCTTAAAAGATCATAACAGTAACAATCATTGGGCGTAATAAATGCTAAAAAATTTGACATAATTATCTTCTTTGTAAAAGATAATTTACTAGACAATTTAAAATTTCTTATTAAAAGATAATAACGCTAACGATTATTGGGCCTAGTAAATGCTAAAAAAGTTGACATAATTATCTTCTTTGTAAAAGATAATTTAATAGATCATTTAAAATTTCTTTAAAAAAGATCATAACAGTAACAATCGTTGGGCCTAATAAATGCTAAGAAAGTTGACATAATTATCTTCTTTGTAAAAGACAATTTAATACATCATTTAAAATTTCTTTAAAAAAGATGATAACGCTAACGATTATTGGGCCTAATAAATGGTAAAAAAGTTGACATAATTATCTTCTTTGTAAAAGATAATTTACTAGACAATTTAAAATTTATTACTAAAAGATCATAACGGTACCGATCAATGGGCCTAGTAAATGCTAAAAAACTTTACATAATTATCTTCTTTGTAAAAGATAAATTAATAGATCATTTAAAATTTCCTTATAAAAGATCATAACGGTAACGACATTGGGCCTAATAAATGCTAAAAAAGTTTACGTAATTAACTTCTTTGTAAAAGATAATTTACTAGACAACTTAAAATTTCGTATTAAAAGATCATAACCGTAACGATTAATGGGCCTAGTAAATGCTAAAAACGTTGACATAATTATCTTCTTTGTAAAAGATAATTTAATAGATCATTTAAAATTTCTTTATAAAATGTCATAACGGTAACGATCATTGGCCCTATTAAATGCTAAAAAGGTCAACATAATTATCTTCTTTGTGAAAGATAATTTAATAGATCATTTAAAATTTCATTATAAAAGATCATAACGGTAACGATCATTGGGCCTATTAATGCTAAAAAAGTTGGCATAATTATCTTCTTATTAAAAGATAATTTACTAAACAATTTAAAATTTCTTATTAAAAGATCATAATGGTAACGATCACTGGGCGTAATAAATGCTAAAAAAGTTAACATAATTATCTTCCTTGTAAAATACAATTTAATACATCATTTAAAATTTCTTTAAAAAATATCATAACGCTAACGATTATTGGGCCTAATAAATGCTAAAAAAGTTGACATAACTGTCTTCTTTGTAAAAGATAATTTACTAGACAATTTAAAATTTTTTACTAAAAGATCATAACGGTACCGATCAATGGGCCTAGTAAATGCTAAAAAACTTTACATAATTATCTTCTTTGTAAAAGATAAATTAATAGATAATTTAAAATTTCTTTATAAAAGATCATAACTGTAACGATCATTGGGCCTAACAAATGCTAAAAAAGTTAACGTAATTAACATCTTTGTAAAAGATAATTTACTAGACAAACGGTAGCGATGATTGGGCCTAATAAATGATAAAAAAGTTGACATAATAATCTTCTTTGTAAAAGATAATTTACTAGACAATTTAAAATTTCTTATTAAAAGATCATAACGGTAAGGATCATTGGGCCTAAGAAATGCTGAAGAAGCTAACATAATTATCTTGTTTGTAAAAGATAATTTACTAAACAATTTAAAATTTCTTATTAAAAGATCATAATGCTGACGATTAATGGGCCTAGTAAATGCTAAAAAAGTTAAAATAATTATCTTCTTTGTAAAAGATAATTTAATAGATCATTTAAAATTTCTTTGAAAAAGATTATAACGGTAATGATCATTGCGCCTAATAAATGCTAAAAAAGTGGACATAATTATCTTCTTTGTAAAAGATAATTTACCAGATCATTTAAAATTTCCTCTTAAAAGATCATAACGGTAACAATCATTGGGCGTAATAAATGCTAAAAAATTTGACATAATTATCTTCTTTGTAAAAGATAATTTACTAGACAATTTAAAATTTCTTAGTAAAAGATAATAACGCTAACGATTATTGGGCCTAATAAATGCTAAAAAAGTTGACATAATTATCTTCTTTCTAAAAGATAATTTAATAGATCATTTAAAATTTCTTTAAAAAAGATCATAACAGTAACAATCGTTGGGCCTAATAAATGCTAAGAAAGTTGACATAATTATCTTCTTTGTAAAAGACAATTTAATACATCATTTAAAATTTCTTTAAAAAAGATGATAACGCTAAGGATTATTGGGCCTAATAAATGGTAAAAAAGTTGACATAATTATCTTCTTTGTAAAAGATAATTTACTAGACAATTTAAATTTTATTACTAAAAGATCATAACGGTACCGATCAATGGGCCTAGTAAATGCTAAAAAACTTTACATAATTATCTTCTTTGTAAAAGATAAATTAATAGATCATTTAAAATTTCCTTATAAAAGATCATAACGGTAACGACATTGGGCCTAATAAATGCTAAAAAAGTTTACGTAATTAACTTCTTTGTAAAAGATAATTTACTAGACAACTTAAAATTTCGTATTAAAAGATCATAACCGTAACGATTAATGGGCCTAGTAAATGCTAAAAACGTTGACATAATTATCTTCTTTGTAAAAGATAATTTAATAGATCATTTAAAATTTCTTTATAAAATGTCATAACGGTAACGATCATTGGCCCTATTAAATGCTAAAAAGGTTAACATAATTATCTTCTTTGTGAAAGATAATTTAATAGATCATTTAAAATTTCTTTATAAAAGATCATAACGGTAACGATCATTGGGCCTCGTAAATGGTAAAAAAGTTGGCATAATTATCTTCTTTGTAAAAGATAATTTACTAAACAATTTAAAATTTCTTATTAAATGATCATAATGGTAACGATCACTGGGCGTAATAAATGCTAAAAAAGTTAACATAATTATCTTCCTTGTAAAATACAATTTAATACATCATTTAAAATTTCTTTAAAAAATATCATAACGCTAACGATTATTGGGCCTAATAAATGCTAAAAAAGTTGACATAACTGTCTTCTTTGTAAAAGATAATTTACTAGACAATTTAAAATTTTTTACTAAAAGATCATAACGGTACCGATCAATGGGCCTAGTAAATGCTAAAAAACTTTACATAATTATCTTCTTTGTAAAAGATAAATTAATAGATAATTTAAAATTTCTTTATAAAAGATCATAACTGTAACGATCATTGGGCCTAACAAATGCTAAAAAAGTTAACGTAATTAACATCTTTGTAAAAGATAATTTACTAGACAAATGGTAGCGATGATTGGGCCTAATAAATGATAAAAAAGTTGACATAATAATCTTCTTTGTAAAAGATAATTTACTAGACAATTTAAAATTTGTTATTAAAAGATCATAACGGTAAGGATCATTGGGCCTAAGAAATGCTGAAGAAGCTAACATAATTATCTTGTTTGTAAAAGATAATTTAATAGATCATTTAAAATTTCTTATTAAAAGATCATAACGCTAACGATTATTGGGCCTAATAAATGCTAAAAAAGTTGACATAATTAACTTCTTTGTAAAAGATAATTTACTAAACAATTTAAAATTTCTTATTAAAAGATCATAATGCTGACGATTAATGGGCCTAGTAAATGCTAAAAAAGTTAAAATAATTATCTTCTTTGTAAAAGATAATTTAATAGATCATTTAAAATTTCTTTAAAAAAGATTATAACGGTAATGATCATTGGACCTAATAAATGATAAAAAAGTTGACATAATAATCTTCTTTGTAAAAGATAATTTACTAGACAATTTAAAATTTCTTTCTAAAAGATCATAACGGTACCAATCAATGGGCCTAGTAAATGCTAAAAAACTTTACATAATTATCTTCTTTGTAAAAGATAAATTAATAGATCATTTAAAATTTCCTTATAAAAGATCATAACGGTAACGATCATTGGGCCTAATTAATGCTAAAAAGTTGACATAATTATCTTCTTTGTAAAAGATAATTTACTAGATCATTTAAAATTTCCTTATAAAAGATCATAAAGGTAACAATCATTGGTCCTATTAAATGGTAAAAAAGTTGACATAATTATCTTCTTTGTAAAAGATAATTTACTGGATCATTTAAAATTTCCTCTTAAAAGATCATAACAGTAACAATCATTGGGCGTAATAAATGCTAAAAAATTTGACATAATTATCTTCTTTGTAAAAGATAATTTACTAGACAATTTAAAATTTCTTATTAAAAGATAATAACGCTAACGATTATTGGGCCTAGTAAATGCTAAAAAAGTTGACATAATTATCTTCTTTGTAAAAGATAATTTAATAGATCATTTAAAATTTCTTTAAAAAAGATCATAACAGTAACAATCGTTGGGCCTAATAAATGCTAAGAAAGTTGACATAATTATCTTCTTTGTAAAAGACAATTTAATACATCATTTAAAATTTCTTTAAAAAAGATGATAACGCTAACGATTATTGGGCCTAATAAATGGTAAAAAAGTTGACATAATTATCTTCTTTGTAAAAGATAATTTACTAGACAATTTAAAATTTATTACTAAAAGATCATAACGGTACCGATCAATGGGCCTAGTAAATGCTAAAAAACTTTACATAATTATCTTCTTTGTAAAAGATAAATTAATAGATCATTTAAAATTTCCTTATAAAAGATCATAACGGTAACGACATTGGGCCTAATAAATGCTAAAAAAGTTTACGTAATTAACTTCTTTGTAAAAGATAATTTACTAGACAACTTAAAATTTCGTATTAAAAGATCATAACCGTAACGATTAATGGGCCTAGTAAATGCTAAAAACGTTGACATAATTATCTTCTTTGTAAAAGATAATTTAATAGATCATTTAAAATTTCTTTATAAAATGTCATAACGGTAACGATCATTGGCCCTATTAAATGCTAAAAAGGTCAACATAATTATCTTCTTTGTGAAAGATAATTTAATAGATCATTTAAAATTTCATTATAAAAGATCATAACGGTAACGATCATTGGGCCTATTAATGCTAAAAAAGTTGGCATAATTATCTTCTTATTAAAAGATAATTTACTAAACAATTTAAAATTTCTTATTAAAAGATCATAATGGTAACGATCACTGGGCGTAATAAATGCTAAAAAAGTTAACATAATTATCTTCCTTGTAAAATACAATTTAATACATCATTTAAAATTTCTTTAAAAAATATCATAACGCTAACGATTATTGGGCCTAATAAATGCTAAAAAAGTTGACATAACTGTCTTCTTTGTAAAAGATAATTTACTAGACAATTTAAAATTTTTTACTAAAAGATCATAACGGTACCGATCAATGGGCCTAGTAAATGCTAAAAAACTTTACATAATTATCTTCTTTGTAAAAGATAAATTAATAGATAATTTAAAATTTCTTTATAAAAGATCATAACTGTAACGATCATTGGGCCTAACAAATGCTAAAAAAGTTAACGTAATTAACATCTTTGTAAAAGATAATTTACTAGACAAACGGTAGCGATGATTGGGCCTAATAAATGATAAAAAAGTTGACATAATAATCTTCTTTGTAAAAGATAATTTACTAGACAATTTAAAATTTCTTATTAAAAGATCATAACGGTAAGGATCATTGGGCCTAAGAAATGCTGAAGAAGCTAACATAATTATCTTGTTTGTAAAAGATAATTTACTAAACAATTTAAAATTTCTTATTAAAAGATCATAATGCTGACGATTAATGGGCCTAGTAAATGCTAAAAAAGTTAAAATAATTATCTTCTTTGTAAAAGATAATTTAATAGATCATTTAAAATTTCTTTGAAAAAGATTATAACGGTAATGATCATTGCGCCTAATAAATGCTAAAAAAGTGGACATAATTATCTTCTTTGTAAAAGATAATTTACCAGATCATTTAAAATTTCCTCTTAAAAGATCATAACGGTAACAATCATTGGGCGTAATAAATGCTAAAAAATTTGACATAATTATCTTCTTTGTAAAAGATAATTTACTAGACAATTTAAAATTTCTTAGTAAAAGATAATAACGCTAACGATTATTGGGCCTAATAAATGCTAAAAAAGTTGACATAATTATCTTCTTTCTAAAAGATAATTTAATAGATCATTTAAAATTTCTTTAAAAAAGATCATAACAGTAACAATCGTTGGGCCTAATAAATGCTAAGAAAGTTGACATAATTATCTTCTTTGTAAAAGACAATTTAATACATCATTTAAAATTTCTTTAAAAAAGATGATAACGCTAAGGATTATTGGGCCTAATAAATGGTAAAAAAGTTGACATAATTATCTTCTTTGTAAAAGATAATTTACTAGACAATTTAAATTTTATTACTAAAAGATCATAACGGTACCGATCAATGGGCCTAGTAAATGCTAAAAAACTTTACATAATTATCTTCTTTGTAAAAGATAAATTAATAGATCATTTAAAATTTCCTTATAAAAGATCATAACGGTAACGACATTGGGCCTAATAAATGCTAAAAAAGTTTACGTAATTAACTTCTTTGTAAAAGATAATTTACTAGACAACTTAAAATTTCGTATTAAAAGATCATAACCGTAACGATTAATGGGCCTAGTAAATGCTAAAAACGTTGACATAATTATCTTCTTTGTAAAAGATAATTTAATAGATCATTTAAAATTTCTTTATAAAATGTCATAACGGTAACGATCATTGGCCCTATTAAATGCTAAAAAGGTTAACATAATTATCTTCTTTGTGAAAGATAATTTAATAGATCATTTAAAATTTCTTTATAAAAGATCATAACGGTAACGATCATTGGGCCTCGTAAATGGTAAAAAAGTTGGCATAATTATCTTCTTTGTAAAAGATAATTTACTAAACAATTTAAAATTTCTTATTAAATGATCATAATGGTAACGATCACTGGGCGTAATAAATGCTAAAAAAGTTAACATAATTATCTTCCTTGTAAAATACAATTTAATACATCATTTAAAATTTCTTTAAAAAATATCATAACGCTAACGATTATTGGGCCTAATAAATGCTAAAAAAGTTGACATAACTGTCTTCTTTGTAAAAGATAATTTACTAGACAATTTAAAATTTTTTACTAAAAGATCATAACGGTACCGATCAATGGGCCTAGTAAATGCTAAAAAACTTTACATAATTATCTTCTTTGTAAAAGATAAATTAATAGATAATTTAAAATTTCTTTATAAAAGATCATAACTGTAACGATCATTGGGCCTAACAAATGCTAAAAAAGTTAACGTAATTAACATCTTTGTAAAAGATAATTTACTAGACAAATGGTAGCGATGATTGGGCCTAATAAATGATAAAAAAGTTGACATAATAATCTTCTTTGTAAAAGATAATTTACTAGACAATTTAAAATTTGTTATTAAAAGATCATAACGGTAAGGATCATTGGGCCTAAGAAATGCTGAAGAAGCTAACATAATTATCTTGTTTGTAAAAGATAATTTAATAGATCATTTAAAATTTCTTATTAAAAGATCATAACGCTAACGATTATTGGGCCTAATAAATGCTAAAAAAGTTGACATAATTAACTTCTTTGTAAAAGATAATTTACTAAACAATTTAAAATTTCTTATTAAAAGATCATAATGCTGACGATTAATGGGCCTAGTAAATGCTAAAAAAGTTAAAATAATTATCTTCTTTGTAAAAGATAATTTAATAGATCATTTAAAATTTCTTTAAAAAAGATTATAACGGTAATGATCATTGGACCTAATAAATGATAAAAAAGTTGACATAATAATCTTCTTTGTAAAAGATAATTTACTAGACAATTTAAAATTTCTTTCTAAAAGATCATAACGGTACCAATCAATGGGCCTAGTAAATGCTAAAAAACTTTACATAATTATCTTCTTTGTAAAAGATAAATTAATAGATCATTTAAAATTTCCTTATAAAAGATCATAACGGTAACGATCATTGGGCCTAATTAATGCTAAAAAGTTGACATAATTATCTTCTTTGTAAAAGATAATTTACTAGATCATTTAAAATTTCCTTATAAAAGATCATAAAGGTAACAATCATTGGTCCTATTAAATGGTAAAAAAGTTGACATAATTATCTTCTTTGTAAAAGATAATTTACTGGATCATTTAAAATTTCCTCTTAAAAGATCATAACAGTAACAATCATTGGGCGTAATAAATGCTAAAAAATTTGACATAATTATCTTCTTTGTAAAAGATAATTTACTAGACAATTTAAAATTTCTTATTAAAAGATAATAACGCTAACGATTATTGGGCCTAGTAAATGCTAAAAAAGTTGACATAATTATCTTCTTTGTAAAAGATAATTTAATAGATCATTTAAAATTTCTTTAAAAAAGATCATAACAGTAACAATCGTTGGGCCTAATAAATGCTAAGAAAGTTGACATAATTATCTTCTTTGTAAAAGACAATTTAATACATCATTTAAAATTTCTTTAAAAAAGATGATAACGCTAACGATTATTGGGCCTAATAAATGGTAAAAAAGTTGACATAATTATCTTCTTTGTAAAAGATAATTTACTAGACAATTTAAAATTTATTACTAAAAGATCATAACGGTACCGATCAATGGGCCTAGTAAATGCTAAAAAACTTTACATAATTATCTTCTTTGTAAAAGATAAATTAATAGATCATTTAAAATTTCCTTATAAAAGATCATAACGGTAACGACATTGGGCCTAATAAATGCTAAAAAAGTTTACGTAATTAACTTCTTTGTAAAAGATAATTTACTAGACAACTTAAAATTTCGTATTAAAAGATCATAACCGTAACGATTAATGGGCCTAGTAAATGCTAAAAACGTTGACATAATTATCTTCTTTGTAAAAGATAATTTAATAGATCATTTAAAATTTCTTTATAAAATGTCATAACGGTAACGATCATTGGCCCTATTAAATGCTAAAAAGGTCAACATAATTATCTTCTTTGTGAAAGATAATTTAATAGATCATTTAAAATTTCATTATAAAAGATCATAACGGTAACGATCATTGGGCCTATTAATGCTAAAAAAGTTGGCATAATTATCTTCTTATTAAAAGATAATTTACTAAACAATTTAAAATTTCTTATTAAAAGATCATAATGGTAACGATCACTGGGCGTAATAAATGCTAAAAAAGTTAACATAATTATCTTCCTTGTAAAATACAATTTAATACATCATTTAAAATTTCTTTAAAAAATATCATAACGCTAACGATTATTGGGCCTAATAAATGCTAAAAAAGTTGACATAACTGTCTTCTTTGTAAAAGATAATTTACTAGACAATTTAAAATTTTTTACTAAAAGATCATAACGGTACCGATCAATGGGCCTAGTAAATGCTAAAAAACTTTACATAATTATCTTCTTTGTAAAAGATAAATTAATAGATAATTTAAAATTTCTTTATAAAAGATCATAACTGTAACGATCATTGGGCCTAACAAATGCTAAAAAAGTTAACGTAATTAACATCTTTGTAAAAGATAATTTACTAGACAAACGGTAGCGATGATTGGGCCTAATAAATGATAAAAAAGTTGACATAATAATCTTCTTTGTAAAAGATAATTTACTAGACAATTTAAAATTTCTTATTAAAAGATCATAACGGTAAGGATCATTGGGCCTAAGAAATGCTGAAGAAGCTAACATAATTATCTTGTTTGTAAAAGATAATTTACTAAACAATTTAAAATTTCTTATTAAAAGATCATAATGCTGACGATTAATGGGCCTAGTAAATGCTAAAAAAGTTAAAATAATTATCTTCTTTGTAAAAGATAATTTAATAGATCATTTAAAATTTCTTTGAAAAAGATTATAACGGTAATGATCATTGCGCCTAATAAATGCTAAAAAAGTGGACATAATTATCTTCTTTGTAAAAGATAATTTACCAGATCATTTAAAATTTCCTCTTAAAAGATCATAACGGTAACAATCATTGGGCGTAATAAATGCTAAAAAATTTGACATAATTATCTTCTTTGTAAAAGATAATTTACTAGACAATTTAAAATTTCTTAGTAAAAGATAATAACGCTAACGATTATTGGGCCTAATAAATGCTAAAAAAGTTGACATAATTATCTTCTTTCTAAAAGATAATTTAATAGATCATTTAAAATTTCTTTAAAAAAGATCATAACAGTAACAATCGTTGGGCCTAATAAATGCTAAGAAAGTTGACATAATTATCTTCTTTGTAAAAGACAATTTAATACATCATTTAAAATTTCTTTAAAAAAGATGATAACGCTAAGGATTATTGGGCCTAATAAATGGTAAAAAAGTTGACATAATTATCTTCTTTGTAAAAGATAATTTACTAGACAATTTAAATTTTATTACTAAAAGATCATAACGGTACCGATCAATGGGCCTAGTAAATGCTAAAAAACTTTACATAATTATCTTCTTTGTAAAAGATAAATTAATAGATCATTTAAAATTTCCTTATAAAAGATCATAACGGTAACGACATTGGGCCTAATAAATGCTAAAAAAGTTTACGTAATTAACTTCTTTGTAAAAGATAATTTACTAGACAACTTAAAATTTCGTATTAAAAGATCATAACCGTAACGATTAATGGGCCTAGTAAATGCTAAAAACGTTGACATAATTATCTTCTTTGTAAAAGATAATTTAATAGATCATTTAAAATTTCTTTATAAAATGTCATAACGGTAACGATCATTGGCCCTATTAAATGCTAAAAAGGTTAACATAATTATCTTCTTTGTGAAAGATAATTTAATAGATCATTTAAAATTTCTTTATAAAAGATCATAACGGTAACGATCATTGGGCCTCGTAAATGGTAAAAAAGTTGGCATAATTATCTTCTTTGTAAAAGATAATTTACTAAACAATTTAAAATTTCTTATTAAATGATCATAATGGTAACGATCACTGGGCGTAATAAATGCTAAAAAAGTTAACATAATTATCTTCCTTGTAAAATACAATTTAATACATCATTTAAAATTTCTTTAAAAAATATCATAACGCTAACGATTATTGGGCCTAATAAATGCTAAAAAAGTTGACATAACTGTCTTCTTTGTAAAAGATAATTTACTAGACAATTTAAAATTTTTTACTAAAAGATCATAACGGTACCGATCAATGGGCCTAGTAAATGCTAAAAAACTTTACATAATTATCTTCTTTGTAAAAGATAAATTAATAGATAATTTAAAATTTCTTTATAAAAGATCATAACTGTAACGATCATTGGGCCTAACAAATGCTAAAAAAGTTAACGTAATTAACATCTTTGTAAAAGATAATTTACTAGACAAATGGTAGCGATGATTGGGCCTAATAAATGATAAAAAAGTTGACATAATAATCTTCTTTGTAAAAGATAATTTACTAGACAATTTAAAATTTGTTATTAAAAGATCATAACGGTAAGGATCATTGGGCCTAAGAAATGCTGAAGAAGCTAACATAATTATCTTGTTTGTAAAAGATAATTTAATAGATCATTTAAAATTTCTTATTAAAAGATCATAACGCTAACGATTATTGGGCCTAATAAATGCTAAAAAAGTTGACATAATTAACTTCTTTGTAAAAGATAATTTACTAAACAATTTAAAATTTCTTATTAAAAGATCATAATGCTGACGATTAATGGGCCTAGTAAATGCTAAAAAAGTTAAAATAATTATCTTCTTTGTAAAAGATAATTTAATAGATCATTTAAAATTTCTTTAAAAAAGATTATAACGGTAATGATCATTGGACCTAATAAATGATAAAAAAGTTGACATAATAATCTTCTTTGTAAAAGATAATTTACTAGACAATTTAAAATTTCTTTCTAAAAGATCATAACGGTACCAATCAATGGGCCTAGTAAATGCTAAAAAACTTTACATAATTATCTTCTTTGTAAAAGATAAATTAATAGATCATTTAAAATTTCCTTATAAAAGATCATAACGGTAACGATCATTGGGCCTAATTAATGCTAAAAAGTTGACATAATTATCTTCTTTGTAAAAGATAATTTACTAGATCATTTAAAATTTCCTTATAAAAGATCATAAAGGTAACAATCATTGGTCCTATTAAATGGTAAAAAAGTTGACATAATTATCTTCTTTGTAAAAGATAATTTACTGGATCATTTAAAATTTCCTCTTAAAAGATCATAACAGTAACAATCATTGGGCGTAATAAATGCTAAAAAATTTGACATAATTATCTTCTTTGTAAAAGATAATTTACTAGACAATTTAAAATTTCTTATTAAAAGATAATAACGCTAACGATTATTGGGCCTAGTAAATGCTAAAAAAGTTGACATAATTATCTTCTTTGTAAAAGATAATTTAATAGATCATTTAAAATTTCTTTAAAAAAGATCATAACAGTAACAATCGTTGGGCCTAATAAATGCTAAGAAAGTTGACATAATTATCTTCTTTGTAAAAGACAATTTAATACATCATTTAAAATTTCTTTAAAAAAGATGATAACGCTAACGATTATTGGGCCTAATAAATGGTAAAAAAGTTGACATAATTATCTTCTTTGTAAAAGATAATTTACTAGACAATTTAAAATTTATTACTAAAAGATCATAACGGTACCGATCAATGGGCCTAGTAAATGCTAAAAAACTTTACATAATTATCTTCTTTGTAAAAGATAAATTAATAGATCATTTAAAATTTCCTTATAAAAGATCATAACGGTAACGACATTGGGCCTAATAAATGCTAAAAAAGTTTACGTAATTAACTTCTTTGTAAAAGATAATTTACTAGACAACTTAAAATTTCGTATTAAAAGATCATAACCGTAACGATTAATGGGCCTAGTAAATGCTAAAAACGTTGACATAATTATCTTCTTTGTAAAAGATAATTTAATAGATCATTTAAAATTTCTTTATAAAATGTCATAACGGTAACGATCATTGGCCCTATTAAATGCTAAAAAGGTCAACATAATTATCTTCTTTGTGAAAGATAATTTAATAGATCATTTAAAATTTCATTATAAAAGATCATAACGGTAACGATCATTGGGCCTATTAATGCTAAAAAAGTTGGCATAATTATCTTCTTATTAAAAGATAATTTACTAAACAATTTAAAATTTCTTATTAAAAGATCATAATGGTAACGATCACTGGGCGTAATAAATGCTAAAAAAGTTAACATAATTATCTTCCTTGTAAAATACAATTTAATACATCATTTAAAATTTCTTTAAAAAATATCATAACGCTAACGATTATTGGGCCTAATAAATGCTAAAAAAGTTGACATAACTGTCTTCTTTGTAAAAGATAATTTACTAGACAATTTAAAATTTTTTACTAAAAGATCATAACGGTACCGATCAATGGGCCTAGTAAATGCTAAAAAACTTTACATAATTATCTTCTTTGTAAAAGATAAATTAATAGATAATTTAAAATTTCTTTATAAAAGATCATAACTGTAACGATCATTGGGCCTAACAAATGCTAAAAAAGTTAACGTAATTAACATCTTTGTAAAAGATAATTTACTAGACAAACGGTAGCGATGATTGGGCCTAATAAATGATAAAAAAGTTGACATAATAATCTTCTTTGTAAAAGATAATTTACTAGACAATTTAAAATTTCTTATTAAAAGATCATAACGGTAAGGATCATTGGGCCTAAGAAATGCTGAAGAAGCTAACATAATTATCTTGTTTGTAAAAGATAATTTACTAAACAATTTAAAATTTCTTATTAAAAGATCATAATGCTGACGATTAATGGGCCTAGTAAATGCTAAAAAAGTTAAAATAATTATCTTCTTTGTAAAAGATAATTTAATAGATCATTTAAAATTTCTTTAAAAAAGATTATAACGGTAATGATCATTGGACCTAATAAATGATAAAAAAGTTGACATAATAATCTTCTTTGTAAAAGATAATTTACTAGACAATTTAAAATTTCTTTCTAAAAGATCATAACGGTACCGATCAATGGGCCTAGTAAATGCTAAAAACCTTTACATAATTATCTTCTTTGTAAAAGATAAATTAATAGATCATTTAAAATTTCTTTATAAAAGATCATAACGGTAACGATCATTGGGCCTAATTAATGCTAAAAAAGTTGACATAATTATCTTCTTTGTAAAAGATAATTTACTAGATCATTTAAAATTACCTTATAAAAGATCATAAAGGTAACAATCATTGGTCCTATTAAATGGTAAAAAAGTTGACATAATTATCTTCTTTGTAAAAGATAATTTACTGGATTATTTAAAATTTCCTCTTAAAAGATCATAACAGTAACAATCATTGGGCGTAATAAATGCTAAAAAATTTGACATAATTATCTTCTTTGTAAAAGATAATTTACTAGACAATTTAAAATTTCTTATTAAAAGATCATAACGCTAACGATTATTGGGCCTAATAAATGCTAAAAAAGTTGACATAATTATCTTCTTTGTAAAAAATAATTTAATAGATCATTTAAAATTTCTTTATAAAATGTCATAGCAATAACAATCATAGGGCTTAATAAATGCTAAAAAGGTTAACGTAATTATCTTCTGTGTGAAAGATAATTTAATAGATCATTTAAAATTTCCTTATAAAAGATCATAACGGAAACAGTCATTTGGCCTAATAAATGGTAAAAAAGTTGACATAATTATCTTCTTTGTAAAAAATAATTTACTAAACAATTTAAAATTTCTTATTAAAAGATCATAACGGTAACGATCACTGGGCCTAATAAATGCTGAAGCAGCTAACATAAATATATTCTTTGTAAAAGATAATTTAATAGATCATTTGAAATTTCTTTATAAAATATCATAACAGTAACGATCATTGGGCCTAATAAATGCTAAAAATGTTGACATAATTAACTTCTTTGTAAAAGATAATTTACTAGACAATTTAAAATTTCATATTGAAAGATAATAACGCTAACGATTAATGGGCCTAGTAAATGCTAAAAAAGTTGACATAATTATCTTCTTTGTAAAAGATAATTTACTAGATCATTTAAAATTTCCTCTTAAAGGATCATAATGGTAACAATCATTGGGCGTAATAAATGCTAAAAAAGTTTACATAATTAACTTCTTTGTAAAAGATAATTTACTACACAATTTAAAATTTCGTATTGAAAGATAATAATGCTAACGATTAATGGGCCTAGTAAATGCTAAAAAAGTTGACATAATTATCTTCTTTGTAAAAGATAATTTAATAGTTCATTTAAAACTTCTTTAAAAAAGATCATAACGGTAACAATCATTGCGCCTCATAAATGCTAAAAAAGTTGACATAATTATCTTCTTTGTAAAAGATAATTTACTAGATCATTTAAAATTTCCTCTTAAAGGATCATAATGGTAACAATCATTGGGCGTAATAAATGCTAAAAAATTTGACATAATTATCTTCTTTGTACAAGATAATTTAATAGATCATTTAAAATTTCTTTAAAAAAGATTATAACGGTAATGATAATTGCGCCTAATAAATGCTAAAAAAGTTGACATAATTATCTTCTTTCTAAAAGATAATTTAATAGATTATTTAAATTTTCTTTATAAAATGTCATAACGGTAACGATCATTGGGCCTAATAAGTATTAAAAAGGTTAACATAATTATCTTCTTTGTGAAGGATAATTTACTAGACAATTTAAATTTCTTATTAAAAGATCATAATGCTAACGATTATTGGGTCTAATAAATGCTAAAAAATTTGACATAATTATCTTATTTGTAAAAGATAATTTAATAGATCATTTAAAATTTCTTTATAAAATGTCATAACGGTAACGATCATTGGCCCTATTAAATGCTAAAAAGGTTAACATAATTATCTTCTTTGTGAAAGATAATTTAATAGATCATTTAAAATTTCTTTATAAAAGATCATAACGGTAACGATCATTGGCCCTATTAAATGCTAAAAAGGTTAACATAGTTATTTTCCTTGTAAAATACAATTTAATACATCATTTAAAATTTCTTTAAAAAAGATCATAACGCTAACGATTATTGGGCCTTATAAATACTAAAAAAGTTGACATAATTATATTCTTTGTAGAAGATAATTTACTAGACAATTTAAAATATCTTACTAAAAGATCATAACGGTACCGATTAATGGGCCTAGTAAATGCTAAAAAACTTTACATAATTATCTTCTTTGTAAAAGATAAATTAATAGATCATTTAAAATTTCTTTATAAAAGATCATAATGGTAACGATCATTGGGCCTGATAAATGCTAAAAAAGTTGATATAATTAACTTCTTTGTAAAAGATAATTTACTAGACAATTTAAAATTTCCTATTAAAAGATGATAACGCTAACGATTAATGGGCCTAGTAAATGCTAAAAAAGTTAAAATAATTATCTTCTCTGTAAAAGATAATTTAATAGATCATTTAAAATTTCTTTAAAAAAGATTATAACGGTAATGATCATTGGGCCTAATAAATGATAAAAAAGTTGACATAATAATCTTCTTTGTAACAGATACTTTACTAGACAATTTAAAATTTCTTATTAAAAGATCATAACGGTAACGATCATTAGGCCTAAGAAATGCTGAAGAAGCTAACATAATTATCTTGTTTGTAAAAGATAATTTAATAGATCATTTAAAATTTCCTTAAAACAGATCATAACGGTAACGATCATTGGGCCTAATAAATGCCAAAAAAGTTGACATAATTATCTTCTTTGTAAAAGATAATTTACTAGACAATTTAAAATTTCTCATTAAATGATCATAACGGTAACGATTATTGGGCCTAATAAATGCTAAAAAAGTTGACATAATTATCTTCTTTGAAAAAGATAATTTAATACATCATTTAAAATTTCTTTAAAAAATATCATAACGGTAATGATCATTGCGCCTAATAAATGCTAAAAAAGTTGACATAATTATCTTCTTTGTAAAAGATAATTTACTAAATCATTTAAAATTTCCTCTTAAAATATCATAATGGTAACGATCATTGGGTGTAATAAATGCTAAAAAACTTGACATAATCATCTTCTTTGTACAAGATAATTTACTAGACAATTTAAAATTTCTTATTAAAAGATCATAACGCTAACGATTATTGGGCCTAATAAATACTAAAAAAGTTGACATAATTATCTTCTTTGTAAAAGATAATGTAATAGATCATTTAAATTTTTTTTATAAAATGTCATAACGGTAACGATCATTGGGCTAATAAATGCTAAAAAAGTTGACATAGTTATCTTCTTTGTAAAACATAATTTAATAAATCATTTAAAATTTCTTTATAGAAGATCATAAGGGTAACAATCATTGGTCCTAATAAATGCTAAAAAAGTTGACATAATTATCTTCTTTGTAAAAGATAATTTACTAGATCATTTAAAGTTTCTTTATAAAAGATCATAACGGTAACGATCATTGGGCCCCATAAATGCTAAAAAAGTTGACATAATTATATTCTTTGAAAAAGATAATTTACTAAACAGTTTAAAATTTCTTATTAAAAGATCATAACGGTAACGATCACTGGGCCTAATAAATGCTAAAAAACTTTACATAATTATCTTCTTTGTAAAAGATAAATTAATAGATCATTTAAAATTTCTTTATAAAAGATCATAACGGTAACGATCATTGGGCCTAATAAATGCTAAAAAAGTTGACATAATTATCTTCTTTGAAAAAGATAATTTAATACATCATTTAAAATTTCTTTAAAAAATATCATAACGGTAATGATCATTGCGCCTAATAAATGCTAAAAAAGTTGACATAATTATCTTCTTTGTAAAAGATAATTTACTAGATCATTTAAAATTTCCTCTTAAAATATCATAACGGTAACGATCATTGGGTGTAATAAATGCTAAAAAACTTGACATAATCATCTTCTTTGTACAAGATAATTTACTAGACAATTTAAAATTTCTTATTAAAAGATCATAACGCTAACGATTAATGGGCCTAGAAAATGCTAAAAAAGTTAAAATAATTATCTTCTCTGTAAAAGATAATTTAATAGATCATTCAAAATTTCTTTAAAAAAGATTATAACGGCAACGATCATTGCGCCTAACAAATGATAAAAAAGTAGACATAATAATCTTCTTTGTAACAGATAATTTACTAGACAATTTAAAATTTCTTATTAAAAGATCATAACGGTAACGATCATTGGGCCTTAGAAATCCTGAAGAAGCTAACATAATTATCTTGTTTGTAAAAGATAATTTAATAGATCATTTAAAATTTCCTTAAAACAGATCATAACGGTAACGATCATTGGGCCTAATAAATTCCAAAAAAGTTGACATAATTATCTTCTTTGTAAAAGATAATTTACTAGACAATTTAAAATTTCTCATTAAAAGATCATAACGGTAACAATAATTGGGCCTAATAAATGCTAAAAAAGTTGACATAATTATCTTCTTTGAAAAAGATAATTTAATAGATGATTTAAAATTTCTTTAAAAAAGATCATAACGGTAACGATCATTGCGCCTAATAAATGCTACAAAAGTTGACATAATTATCTTCTTTGTAAAAGATAATTTACTAGATCATTTAAAATTTCCTCTTAAAATATCATAACGGTAACGATCATTGGGCGTAATAAATGCTAAAAAAGTTGACATAATTATCTTCTTTGTACAAGATAATTTACTAGACAATTTAAAATTTCTTATTAAAAGATCATAACGCTAACGATTATTGGGCCTAATAAATACTAAAAAAGTTGACATAATTATCTTCTTTGTAAAAGATAATGTAATAGATCATTTAAATTTTTTTTATAAAATGTCATAACGGTAACGATCATTGGGCTAATAAATGCTAAAAAAGTTGACATAGTTATCTTCTTTGTAAAACATAATTTAATAAATCATTTAAAATTTCTTTATAGAAGATCATAAGGGTAACAATCATTGGTCCTAATAAATGCTAAAAAAGTTGACATAATTATCTTCTTTGTAAAAGATAATTTACTAGATCATTTAAAGTTTCTTTATAAAAGATCATAACGGTAACGATCATTGGGCCCCATAAATGCTAAAAAAGTTGACATAATTATATTCTTTGAAAAAGATAATTTACTAAACAGTTTAAAATTTCTTATTAAAAGATCATAACGGTAACGATCACTGGGCCTAATAAATGCTAAAAAACTTTACATAATTATCTTCTTTGTAAAAGATAAATTAATAGATCATTTAAAATTTCTTTATAAAAGATCATAACGGTAACGATCATTGGGCCTAATAAATGCTAAAAAAGTTGACATAATTATCTTCTTTGAAAAAGATAATTTAATACATCATTTAAAATTTCTTTAAAAAATATCATAACGGTAATGATCATTGCGCCTAATAAATGCTAAAAAAGTTGACATAATTATCTTCTTTGTAAAAGATAATTTACTAGATCATTTAAAATTTCCTCTTAAAATATCATAACGGTAACGATCATTGGGTGTAATAAATGCTAAAAAACTTGACATAATCATCTTCTTTGTACAAGATAATTTACTAGACAATTTAAAATTTCTTATTAAAAGATCATAACGCTAACGATTAATGGGCCTAGAAAATGCTAAAAAAGTTAAAATAATTATCTTCTCTGTAAAAGATAATTTAATAGATCATTCAAAATTTCTTTAAAAAAGATTATAACGGCAACGATCATTGCGCCTAACAAATGATAAAAAAGTTGACATAATAATCTTCTTTGTAACAGATAATTTACTAGACAATTTAAAATTTCTTATTAAAAGATCATAACGGTAACGATCATTGGGCCTAAGAAATGCAGAAGAAGCTAACATAATTATCTTGTTTGTAAAAGATAATTTAATAGATCATTTAAAATTTCCTTAAAACAGATCATAACGGTAACGATCATTGGGCCTAATAAATTCCAAAAAAGTTGACATAATTATCTTCTTTGTAAAAGATAATTTACTAGACAATTTAAAATTTCTCATTAAAAGATCATAACGGTAACAATAATTGGGCCTAATAAATGCTAAAAAAGTTGACATAATTATCTTCTTTGAAAAAGATAATTTAATAGATGATTTAAAATTTCTTTAAAAAAGATCATAACGGTAACGATCATTGCGCCTAATAAATGCTACAAAAGTTGACATAATTATCTTCTTTGTAAAAGATAATTTACTAGATCATTTAAAATTTCCTCTTAAAATATCATAACGGTAACGATCATTGGGCGTAATAAATGCTAAAAAAGTTGACATAATTATCTTCTTTGTACAAGATAATTTACTAGACAATTTAAAATTTCTTATTAAAAGATCATAACGCTAACGATTATTGGGCCTAATAAATACTAAAAAAGTTGACATAATTATCTTCTTTGTAAAAGATAATGTAATAGATCATTTAAATTTTTTTTATAAAATGTCATAACGGTAACGATCATTGGGCTAATAAATGCTAAAAAAGTTGACATAGTTATCTTCTTTGTAAAACATAATTTAATAAATCATTTAAAATTTCTTTATAGAAGATCATAAGGGTAACAATCATTGGTCCTAATAAATGCTAAAAAAGTTGACATAATTATCTTCTTTGTAAAAGATAATTTACTAGATCATTTAAAGTTTCTTTATAAAAGATCATAACGGTAACGATCATTGGGCCCCATAAATGCTAAAAAAGTTGACATAATTATATTCTTTGAAAAAGATAATTTACTAAACAGTTTAAAATTTCTTATTAAAAGATCATAACGGTAACGATCACTGGGCCTAATAAATGCTAAAAAACTTTACATAATTATCTTCTTTGTAAAAGATAAATTAATAGATCATTTAAAATTTCTTTATAAAAGATCATAACGGTAACGATCATTGGGCCTAATAAATGCTAAAAAAGTTGACATAATTATCTTCTTTGAAAAAGATAATTTAATACATCATTTAAAATTTCTTTAAAAAATATCATAACGGTAATGATCATTGCGCCTAATAAATGCTAAAAAAGTTGACATAATTATCTTCTTTGTAAAAGATAATTTACTAGATCATTTAAAATTTCCTCTTAAAATATCATAACGGTAACGATCATTGGGTGTAATAAATGCTAAAAAACTTGACATAATCATCTTCTTTGTACAAGATAATTTACTAGACAATTTAAAATTTCTTATTAAAAGATCATAACGCTAACGATTAATGGGCCTAGAAAATGCTAAAAAAGTTAAAATAATTATCTTCTCTGTAAAAGATAATTTAATAGATCATTCAAAATTTCTTTAAAAAAGATTATAACGGCAACGATCATTGCGCCTAACAAATGATAAAAAAGTAGACATAATAATCTTCTTTGTAACAGATAATTTACTAGACAATTTAAAATTTCTTATTAAAAGATCATAACGGTAACGATCATTGGGCCTTAGAAATCCTGAAGAAGCTAACATAATTATCTTGTTTGTAAAAGATAATTTAATAGATCATTTAAAATTTCCTTAAAACAGATCATAACGGTAACGATCATTGGGCCTAATAAATTCCAAAAAAGTTGACATAATTATCTTCTTTGTAAAAGATAATTTACTAGACAATTTAAAATTTCTCATTAAAAGATCATAACGGTAACAATAATTGGGCCTAATAAATGCTAAAAAAGTTGACATAATTATCTTCTTTGAAAAAGATAATTTAATAGATGATTTAAAATTTCTTTAAAAAAGATCATAACGGTAACGATCATTGCGCCTAATAAATGCTACAAAAGTTGACATAATTATCTTCTTTGTAAAAGATAATTTACTAGATCATTTAAAATTTCCTCTTAAAATATCATAACGGTAACGATCATTGGGCGTAATAAATGCTAAAAAAGTTGACATAATTATCTTCTTTGTACAAGATAATTTACTAGACAATTTAAAATTTCTTATTAAAAGATCATAACGCTAACGATTATTGGGCCTAATAAATACTAAAAAAGTTGACATAATTATCTTCTTTGTAAAAGATAATGTAATAGATCATTTAAATTTTTTTTATAAAATGTCATAACGGTAACGATCATTGGGCTAATAAATGCTAAAAAAGTTGACATAGTTATCTTCTTTGTAAAACATAATTTAATAAATCATTTAAAATTTCTTTATAGAAGATCATAAGGGTAACAATCATTGGTCCTAATAAATGCTAAAAAAGTTGACATAATTATCTTCTTTGTAAAAGATAATTTACTAGATCATTTAAAGTTTCTTTATAAAAGATCATAACGGTAACGATCATTGGGCCCCATAAATGCTAAAAAAGTTGACATAATTATATTCTTTGAAAAAGATAATTTACTAAACAGTTTAAAATTTCTTATTAAAAGATCATAACGGTAACGATCACTGGGCCTAATAAATGCTAAAAAACTTTACATAATTATCTTCTTTGTAAAAGATAAATTAATAGATCATTTAAAATTTCTTTATAAAAGATCATAACGGTAACGATCATTGGGCCTAATAAATGCTAAAAAAGTTGACATAATTATCTTCTTTGAAAAAGATAATTTAATACATCATTTAAAATTTCTTTAAAAAATATCATAACGGTAATGATCATTGCGCCTAATAAATGCTAAAAAAGTTGACATAATTATCTTCTTTGTAAAAGATAATTTACTAGATCATTTAAAATTTCCTCTTAAAATATCATAACGGTAACGATCATTGGGTGTAATAAATGCTAAAAAACTTGACATAATCATCTTCTTTGTACAAGATAATTTACTAGACAATTTAAAATTTCTTATTAAAAGATCATAACGCTAACGATTAATGGGCCTAGAAAATGCTAAAAAAGTTAAAATAATTATCTTCTCTGTAAAAGATAATTTAATAGATCATTCAAAATTTCTTTAAAAAAGATTATAACGGCAACGATCATTGCGCCTAATAAATGATAAAAAAGTAGACATAATAATCTTCTTTGTAACAGATAATTTACTAGACAATTTAAAAT
This sequence comes from Psophocarpus tetragonolobus, assembly GCA_037954015.1. Lineage (NCBI taxonomy): Eukaryota > Viridiplantae > Streptophyta > Magnoliopsida > Fabales > Fabaceae > Psophocarpus > Psophocarpus tetragonolobus. The sequence goes on from CM075688.1 coordinate 57,899,348, forward strand.
TTCTTATTAAAAGATCATAACGGTAACGATCATTGGGCCTTAGAAATCCTGAAGAAGCTAACATAATTATCTTGTTTGTAAAAGATAATTTAATAGATCATTTAAAATTTCCTTAAAACAGATCATAACGGTAACGATCGTTGGGCCTAATAAATGCCAAAAAAGTTGACATAATTATCTTCTTTGTAAAAGATAATTTACTAGACAATTTAAAATTTCTCATTAAAAGATCATAACGGTAACGATTATTGGGCCTAATAAATGCTAAAAAAGTTCACATAATTATCTTCTTTGAAAAAGATAATTAAATACATCATTTAAAATTTCTTTAAAAAAGATCATAACGGTAATGATCATTGCGCCTAATAAATGCTAAAAAAGTTGACATAAATATCTTCTTTGTAAAAGATAATTTAGTAGATCATTTAAAATTTCCTCTTAAAATATCATAACGGTGACGATATTGGGCATAATAAATGCTAAAAAAGTTGACATAATTATCTTCTTTATACAAGATAATTTACTAGACAATTTAAAATTTCTTATTAAAAGATCATAACGCTAACGATTAATGGGCCTATAAAATGCTAAAAAAGTTAAAATAATTATCTTCTCTGTAAAAGATAATTTCATAGATCATTTAAAATTTTTTTATAAAATGTCATAACGGTAACGATCATTGGGCCTAATAAATGCTAAAAAAGTTGACATAGTTATCTTCTTTGTAAAACATAGTTTAATAAATCATTTAAAATTTCTTTATAGAAGATCATAACGGTAACGATCATTGGGCCTAATAAATACTAAAAAAATTGACATAATTATCTTCTTTGTAAAAGATAATTTACTAGCCAATTTAAAATTTCTTATTCAAGGATCATAACAGTAACGATCAATGGGCCTAGTAAATACTAAAAAAGTTAACATAATTATCTGCTTTGTGAAAGTTAATTTAATAGATCATTTAAAGTTTCTTTATAAAAGATCATAACGATAACGATCATTGGGCCTAATAAATGCTAAAAAAGTTGACATAATTATCTTATTTGAAAAAAATAATTCAATACATCATTTAAAATTTCTTTAAAAAAGATCATAAATGTAATGATCGTTGCGCCTAATAAATGCTAAAAAAGTTGAAATAATTATCTTCTTTGTAAAAGATAATTTACTAGATCATTTAAAATTTCCTCTTAAAATATCATAACGGTAACGATCATTGGGCGTAATAAATGCTAAAAAAGTTGACATAATTATCTTCTTTGTACAAGATAATTTACTAGACAATTTAAAATTTAATAGATAATTTACTAGACAATTTAAAATTTCTCATTAAAAGATCATAACGGTAAAGATTATTGGGCCTAATAAATTCTAAAAAAGTTAACATAATTATCTTCTTTGTGAAAGATAATTTAATAGATCATTTAAAATTTATTTATAAAAGATCATAACGGTAACGATCATTGGGCTAATAAATGGTAAAAAAGTTGGCATAATTATCTTCTTTGTAAAAGATAACTTACTAAACAATTTAAAATTTCTTATTAAAAGATTATAATGGTAACTATCACTGGGCCTAATAAATGCTAAAAAAGTTAACATAATTATCTTCCTTGTAAAAGACAATTTAATACATCATTTAAAATTTCTTTAAAAAATATTATAACGCTAACGATTATTGGGCCTAATAAATGCTAAAAAAGTTGACATAATTATCTTCTTTGTAAAAGATAATTTACTAGATCATTTAAAATTTCTTTAAAAAAGATCATAACGGTAACGATCATTGCGCCTAATAAATGCTAAAAAAGTTGACATAATTATCTTCTTTGTAAAAGATAATTTACTAGATCATTTAAAATTTCCTCTTAAAATATCATAACGGTAACGATCATTGGGCGTAATAAATGCTAAAAAAGTTGACATAATTATCTTCTTTGTACAAGATAATTTACTAGACAATTTAAAATTTCTTATTAAAATATCATAACGGTAACCATCATTGGGCCTAAAAAATGCTGAAGAAGATAACATAATTATCTTGTTTGTAAAAGATAATTTAATAGATCATTTAAAATTTTCTTAAAAAAGATCATAACGGTAACGATCATTGGTCCTAATAAATGCTAAAAAGGTTAACATAATTATCTTCTTTGTGAAAGATAATTTAATAGATCATTTAAAATTTCTTTAAAAAAGATCATAACAGTAACGATTAATGGGCCTAGTAAATGCTAAAAAACTTAAAATAATTATCTTCTTTGTAAAAGATAATTTAATAGATCATTTAAAATTTCCTCTTAAAATATCATAACGGTGACGATCATTGGGCGTAATAAATGCTAAAAAAGTTGACATAATTATCTTCTTTGTACAAGATAGTTTACGAGACAATTTAAAATTTCTTATTAAAAGATCATAACGCTAACGATTAATGGGCCTAGAAAATGCTAAAAAAGTTAAAATAATTATCTTCTCTGTAAAAGATAATTTAATAGATCATTTAAAAATTTTTTATAAAATGTCATAACGGTAACGATCATTGGGCCTAATAAATGCTAAAAAAGTTGACATAGTTATCTTCTTTGTAAAACATAGGTTAATAAATCATTTAAAATTTCTTTATAGAAGATCATAACGGTAACGATCATTGGGCCTAATAAATGCTAAAAAAGTTGACATAATTATCTTCTTTGTAAGAGATAATTTACTAGCCAATTTAAAATTTCTTATTCAAGGATCATAACAGTAACGATCAATGGGCCTAGTAAATGCTAAAAAAGTTAACATAATTATCTGCTTTGTGAAAGTTAATTTAATAGATCATTTAAAGTTTCTTTATAAAAGATCATAACGGTAACGATCATTGGGCCTAATAAATGCTAAAAAAGTTGACATAATTATCTTCTTTGTAAAAGATAATTTAATAGATCATTCAAAATTTCCTCTTAAAAGATCATAACGGTAACGATCATTGGGCCTAATAAATGCTAAAAAAGTTGACATAATTATCTTCTTTGTACAAGATAATTTACTAGACAATTTAAAATTTAATAGATAATTTACTAGACAATTTAAAATTTCTCATTAAAAGATCATAACGGTAAAGATTATTGGGCCTAATAAATTCTAAAAAAGTTAACATAATTATCTTCTTTGTGAAAGATAATTTAATAGATCATTTAAAATTTATTTATAAAAGATCATAATGGTAACGATCATTGGGCCTAATAAATGGTAAAAAAGTTGGCATAATTATCTTCTTTGTAAAAGAAAACTTACTAAACAATTTAAAATTTCTTATTAAAAGATTATAATGGTAACTATCACTGGGCCTAATAAATGCTAAAAAAGTTAACATAATTATCTTCTTTGTAAAAGACAATTTAATACATCATTTAAAATTTCTTTAAAAAATATCATAACGCTAACGATTATTGGGCCTAATAAATGCTAAAAATGTTGACATAATTATCTTCTTTGTAAAAGATAATTTACTAGACAATTTAAAATTTCTCATTAAAAGATCATAACGGTAACGATTATTGCGCCTAATAAATGCTAAAAAAGTTGACATAATTATCTTCTTTGAAAAGGATAATTTAATAGATCATTTAAAATTTCTTTAAAAAGGATCATAACAGTAACGATCATTGCGCCTAATAAATGCTAAAAAAGTTGACATAATTATCTTCTTTGTAAAAGATAATTTACTAGATCATTTAAAATTTCCTGTTAAAATATCATAACGGTAACGATCATTGGGCATAATAAATGCTAAAAAATTTGACATAATTATCTTCTTTGTACAAGATAATTTGCTAGACAATTTAAAATTTCTTATTAAAAGATCATAACGCTAACGATTATTGGGCCTAACAAATACTAAAAAAGTTGACATAATTATCTTCTTTGTAAAAGATAATTTAATAGATCATTTAAAATTTCTTATTAAAAGATCATAACGCTAACGACTATTGGGCCTAATAAATGCAAAAAAAGTTGACATAATTAACTTCTTTGTCAAAGATAATTTACTAGACAATTTAAAATTTCTTATTAAAAGATGATAACGCTAACGATTAATGGGCCTAGAAAATGCTAAAAAAGTTAAAATAATTATCTTCTTTGTAAAAGATAATTTAATAGATCATTTAAAAGTTCTTTAAAAAAGATTATAACGGTAACGATCATTGGGCCTAATAAATGATAAAAAAGTTGACATAATAATCTTCTTTGTAAAAGATAATTTACTAGACAATTTTAAATTTCTTACTAAAAGGTCATAAGAGTACCAATCAATGGGCCTAGTAAATGCTAAAAAACTTTACATAATTATCTTCTTTGTAAAAGATAAATTAATAGATCATTTAAAATTTCTTTATAAAAGATCATAACTGTAACGATTATTGGGCCTAATAAATGCGAAAAAAGTTTACATAATTAACTTCTTTGTAAAAGATAATTTACTAGACAATTTAAAATTTCGTATTAAAAGATCATAACGCTAACCATTAATGGGGCTAGTAAATCCTAAAAAAGTTGACATAATTATCTTCTTTGTAAAAGATAATTTAATAGATTAATTAAAATTTCTTTATAAAATATAATAACGGTAACGATCATTGGGCCTAATAAATGCTAAAAAGGTTAACATAATTCTCTTCTTTGTGAAAGATAATTTACTAGACAATTTAAAATTTCTTATTAAAAGATCATAACGCTAACCATTATTGGGCCTAATAAATGCTAAAAAAGTTGACATAATTATCTTCTTTGTAAAAGATAATTTAATAGATCATTTAAAATTTCTTTATAAAATGTCAAAACGGTAACGATCATTGGCCCTAGTAAATGCTAAAAAGGTTAACATAATTATCTTCTTTGTGAAAGATAATTTAATAGATCATTTAAAATTTTCTCTTAAAATATCATAACGGTAACGATCATTGGGCGTAATAAATGCTAAAAAAGTTGACATAATTATCTTCTTTGTACAAGATAATTTACTAGACAATTTAAAATTTCTTATTAAAAGATCATAATGCTAACGATTATTGGGCCTAATAAATATTAAAAAAGTTGACATAATTATCTTCTTTGTAAAAGATAATTTAATAGATCATTTAAATTTTTTTTATAAAATGTCATAACGGTAACGATCATTGGGCCTAATAAATGCTAAAAAATTGACATAGTTATCTTCTTTGTAAAACGTAATTTAATAGATCATTTAAAATTTCTTTATTGAAGATCATAACGGTAACGATCATTGGGCCTAATAAATGCTAAAAAAGTTGACATAATTATATTTTTTGTAAAAGATAGTTTACTAGACAATTTAAATTTCTTACTAAAAGATCATAATGGTACCGATCAATGGGCCTAGTAAATGCTAAAAAACCTTACATAATTATCTTCTTTGTAAAAGATAAATTAATAGATCATTTAAAATTTCTTTATAAAGGATCATAACTGTAACGATTATTGGGGCTAATAAATGCTAAAAAAGTTGACATAATTAACTTCTTTGTAAAAGATAATTTACTAGACAATTTAAAATTTCGTATTAAAAGATCATAAGGCTAACGATTAATGGGCCTAGTAAATGCTAAAAAAGTTGACATAATTATCTTCTTTGTAAAAGATAATTTAATAGATTATTTAAAATTTCTTTATAAAATGTCATAACGGTAACGATCATTGGGCCTAATAAATCTAAAAAGGTTAAGATAATTATCTTCTTTGTGAAGGATAATTTACTAGACAATTTAAAATTACTTATTAAAAGATCATAACGGTAAAGATTATTGGGCATAATAAATTCTAAAAAAGTTAACATAATTATCTTCTTTGTGAAAGATAATTTAATAGATCATTTAAAATTTACTTATAAAATGTCAAACGGAAACGATCATTGGGCCTAATAAATGATAAAAAAGTTGACATAATAATCTTCTTTGTAAAAGATAATTTACTAGAAAATTTAAAATTTCTTACTAAAAGATCATAACGGTACCAATCAATGGGCCTAGTAAATGCTAAAAAACTTTACATAATTATCTTCTTTGTAAAAGATAAATTAATAGATCATTTAAAATTTCTTTATAAAAGATCATAACTGTCACGATTATTGGGCCTAATAAATGCTAAAAAAGTTGACATAATTAACTTCTTTTTAAAAGATAATTTACTAGACAATTTAAAATTTCTTATTAAAAGATCATAAGTCTAACGATTATTGGGCCTACTAAATGCTAAAAAAGTTGAGATAATTATCTTCTTTGAAAAAGATAATTTAATAGATCATTTGAAATTTCTTTAAAAAAGATCATAACGGTAACGATCATTACGCCTAATAAATGCTAAAAAAGTTGACATAATTATCTTCTTTGTAAAAGATAATTTACTAGATCATTTAAAATTTCTTTATTGAAGATCATAACGGTAACGATCATTGGACCTAATAAATGCTAAAAAAGTTGACATAATTATCTTCTTTGTAAAAGATAATTTACTAGCCAATTTAAAATTTCTTATTAAAGGATCATAACAGTAACGATCAATGGGCCTAGTAAATGCTAAAAACGTTAACATAATTATCTGCTTTGTGAAAGACAATTTAATAGATCATTTAAAGTTTCTTTATAAAAGATCATAACGGTAACGATCATTGGGCCTAATAAACGGTAAAAAGTTGGCATAATTATCTTCTTTGTAAAAGATAATTTACTAAACAATTTAAAATTTCTTATTAAAAGATCATAATGGTAGCGATCACTGGGCCTAATAAATGCTAAAAAAGTTAACAAAATTATCTTCCTTGTAAAATACAATTTAATACACCATTTAAAATTTCCTTAAGAAAGATCACAACGCTAACGATTATTGGGCCTAATAAATGCTAAAAAAGTTGACATAATTAAATTTTTTTGTAAAAGATAATTTACTAGACAATTTAAATTTCTTACTAAAAGATCATAACGGTACCGATCAATGGGCCTAATAAATGCTAAAAAACTTTACATAATTATCTTCTTTGTAAAAGATAAATTAATAGATCATTTAAAATTTCTTTATAAAAGTCATAACTGTAACGATCATCGGGCCTAATAAATGCTAAAAAATTTAACATAATTAACATCTTTGTAAAAGATAATTTACTAGACAATTTAAAATTTCTTATTAAAAGATGATAACGCTAACGATTAATGGGCCTAGTAAATGCTAAAAAAGTTAAAATAATTATCTTCTCTGTAAAACATAATTTAATAGATCATTTAAAATTTCTTTAAAAAAGATTATAACAGTAACGATCATTGGGCCTAATAAATGATAAAAAAGTTGACATAATAATCTTCTTTGTAAAAGATAATTTACTAGACAATTTAAAATTTCTTATTAAAAGATCATAACGGTAACGATAAATGGGCCTAGTAAATGCTAAAAAAGTTAACATAATTATCTGCTTTGTGAAAGTTAATTTAATAGATCATTTAAAGTTTCTTTATTAAAGATCATAACGGTAACGATCATTAAGCCTCATAAATGCTAAAAAAGTTGACATAATTCTCTTCTTTGTGAAAGATAATTTACTAGACAATTTAAAATTTCTTATTAAAAGATCATAACGCTAACGATTATTGGGCCTAATAAATGCTAAAAAAGTAAACATAATTATGTTCTTTGTGAAAGATAGTTTAATAGATCATTTAAAATTTATTTATAAAAGATCATAACGGTAACGATCATTGGGCCTAATAAATGGTAAAAAAGTTGGCATAATTATATTCTTTGTAAAAGATAATTTACTAAACAAATTAAAATTTCTTATTAAAAGATCATAATGGTAACGATCACTGGGCCTAATAAATGCTAAAAAAGTTAACAAAATTATGTTCCTTGTAAAATACAATTTAATACACCATTTAAAATTTCCTTAAAAAAGATCACAACACTAACGATTATTGGGCCTAAAAAATGCTAAAAAAGTTGACATAATTATATTTTTTGTAAAAGATAATTTACTAGACAATTTAAATTTCTTACTAAAAGATCATAACGGTACCGATCAATGGGCCTAGTAAATGCTAAAAAACTTTACATAAGTATCTTCGTTGTAAAAGATAAATTAATAGATCATTTAAAATTTCTTTATAAAAGATCATAACTGTAACGATCATTGGGCCTAATAAATGCTAAAAAATTTAACATAATTAACATCTTTGTAAAAGATAATTTACTAGACAATTTAAAATTTCTTATTAAAAGATGATAACGCTAACGATTAATGGGCCTAGTAAATGCTAAAAAAGTTAAAATAATTATCTTCTCTGTAAAAGATAATTTAATAGATCATTTAAAATTTCTTTAAAAAAGATTATAACGGTAACGATCATTGGGCCTAATAAATGATAAAAAAGTTGACATAATAATCTTCTTTGTAAAAGATAATTTACTAGACAATTTAAAATTTCTTATTAAAAGATCATAAAGGTAACGATCATTCGGCCTAAGAAATGCTGAAGAAGCTAACATAATTATCTTGTTTGTAAAAGATAATTTAATAGATCATTTAAAATTTCCTTAAAAAAGATCGTAACGGTAACGATCATTCGGCCTAATAAATGCTAAAAAAGTTGACATAATTATATTCTTTGTAAAAGATAATTTACTAGACAATTTAAAATTTCTCATCAAAAGATCATAACGGTCACGATTATTGGGCCTAATAAATGCTAAAAAAGTTGACATAATTATCTTCTTTGAAAAAGATAATTTAATAGATCATTTAAAGTTTCTTTATACAAGATCATAACGGTAACGAACATTGGGCCTGATAAATGCTAAAAAAGTTGACATAATTATCTTCTTTGTAAAAGATAATTTACTAAACAGTTTAAAATTTCTTATTAAAAGATCATAACGGTAACGATCACTGGGCCTAATAAATGCTAAAAAACTTTACATAATTATCTTCTTTGTAAAATATAAATTAATAGATCATTTAAAGTTTCTTTATAAAAGATCATAACGGTAACGATCATTGGGCCTAATAAATGATAAAAAAGTTGACATAATAATCTTCTTTGTAAAAGATAATTTACCAGACAATTTAAAATTTCTTATTAAAAGATCATAAAGGTAACGATCATTCGGCCTAAGAAATGCTGAAGAAGCTAACATAATTATCTTGTTTGTAAAAGATAATTTAATAGATCATTTAAAATTTCCTTAAAAAAGATCATAACGGTAACGATCATTGGGCCTAATAAATGCTAAAAAAGTTGACATAATAATCTTCTTTGTACAAGATAATTTACTAGACAATTTAAAATTTCTTATTAAAAGATCATAACGTTAATGATTATTGGGCCTAATAAACACTAAAAAAGTTGACATAATTATCTTCTTTGTAAAAGATAATTTAATAGATCATTTAAAAGTTTTTTATAAAATGTCATAACGATAACGATCATCGAGGCTAATAAATGCTAAAAAAGTTGACATAGTTATCTTCTTTGTAAAACATAATTTAATAGATCATTTAAAATTTCTTTATAGAAGATCATAACGTTAATGATCAAACGGCCTAATAAATGCTAAAAAAGTTGACATAATTATCTTCTTTGTAAAAGATAATTTACTAGCCAATTTAAAATTTCTTATTAAAGGATCATAACAGTAACGATCAATGGGCCTAGTAAATGCTAAAAAAGTTAACCTAATTATCTGCTTTGTGAAAGATAATTTAATAGATCATTTAAAGTTTCTTTATAAAAGATCATAAGGGTAATGATCATTGGGCCTCATAAATGCTAAAAACGTTGACATAATTATCTTCTTTGTAAAAGATAATTTACTAAACAATTTAAATTCTCTTATTAAAAGATCATAACCGTAACGATCACTGGGCCTAATAAATGCTAAAAAAGTTAACATAATTATCTTCTTTGTAAAAGACAATTTAATACATCATTTAAAATTTCTTTAAAAAAGATCATAACGCTAGCGATTATTGGGCCTAATAAATGCTAAAAAAGTTGACATAATTATCTTCTTTGTAAAAGATAATTTAATAGATTATTTAAAGTTTCTTTATAAAATGTCATAACGGTAACGATCATTGGGCCTAATAAATGCTAAAAAGGTAACATAATTATCTTCTTTGTGAAAGATAATTTAATAGATCATTTAAAATTTCCTTAAAAAAGATCATAACGGTAACGATCATTGGGCCTAATAAATGCTAAAAAAGTTGACATAATTATATTCTTTGTAAAAGATAATTTACTAGACAATTTAAAATTTCTCATCAAAAGATCATAACGGTCACGATTATTGGGCCTAATAAATGCTAAAAAAGTTGACATAATTATCTTCTTTGAAAAAGATAATTTAATAGATCATTTAAAATTTCTTTAAAAAAGATCATAACGGTAACGATCATTGCGCCTAATAAATGCTAAAAAAGTTGACATAATTAACTTCTTTGTAAAAGATAATTTACTAGACAATTTAAAATTTCGTATTAAAAGATCATAACGCGAACGATTAATGGGCCTAGTAAATGCTAAAAAAGTTGACATAATTATCTTCTTTGTAAAAGATAATTTAATAGATCATTTAAAGTTTCTTTATAAAAGATCATAACGGTAACGATCATTGCGTCTAATAAATGCTAAAAAAGTTGACATAATTATCTTCTTTGTAAAAGATAATTTACTAGACAATTTAAAATTTCGTATTAAAAGATCATAACGCTAACGATTATAGTTCCTAATAAATGCTAAAAAAGTTGACATAAGTATCTTCTTTGTAAAAGATAATTTAATAGATCATTTAAAATTTCTTTAAAGAAGATCATAACGCTAGCGATTATTGGGCCTAATAAATGCTAAAAAAGTTGACATAATTATGTTCTTTGTAAAAGATAATTTAATAGATTATTTAAAGTTTCTTTATAAAATGTCATAACGGTAACGATCATTGGGCCTAATAAATGCTAAAAAGGTAACATAATTATCTTCTTTGTGACAGATAATTTACTAGACAATTTAAAATTTCTCATTAAAAGATCATAACGCTAACGATTATTGGGCCCAATAAATGCTAAAAAAGTTAACATAATTATCTTCTTTGTGAAAGATAGTTTAATACATCATTTAAAATTTATTTATAAAAGATCATAACGGTAACGATCATTGGGCCTAATAAATGGTAAAAAAGTTGGCATAATTATATTCTTTGTAAAAGATAATTTACTAAACAATTTAAAATTTCTTGTTAAAAGATCATAATGGTAACGATCACTGGGCCTAATAAATGCTAAAAAAGTTTACATAATTATATTTTTTGTAAAAGATAATTTACTAGACAATTTAAATTTCTTACTAAAAGATCATAACGGTACCGATCAATGGGCCTAGTAAATGCTAAAAAACTTTACATAATTATCTTCTTTGTGAAAGATAAATTAATAGATCATTTAAAATTTCTTTATAAAAGATCATAACTGTAACGATCTTTGGGCCTAATAAATGCTAAAAAAGTTAACATAATTAACATCTTTGTAAAAGATAATTTACTAGACAATTTAAAATTTCTTATTAAAAGATGATAACGCTAACGATTAATGGGCCTAGTAAATGCTAAAAAAGTTAAAATAATTATCTTCTCTGTAAAAGATAATTTAATAGATCATTTAAAATTTATTTAAAAAATATTATAACGGTAACGATCATTGGGCCTAATAAATGATAAAAAAGTTGACATAATAATCTTCTTTGTAAAAGATAATTTACTAGACGATTTAAAATTTCTTATTAAAAGATCATAACGGTAACGATCAAAGGGCCTAGTAAATGCTCAAAAAGTTAACATAATTATCTGCTTTGTGAAAGTTAATTTAATAGATCATTTAAAGTTTCTTTATAAAAGATCATAACGGTAACGATCATTGGGCCTCATAAATGCTAAAAAAGTTGACATAATTATCTTGGTTGTAAAAGATAATTTAATAGATCATTTAAAATTTCTTTAAAAAAGATCATAACGCTAGCGATTATTGGGCCTAATAAATGCTAAAAAAGTTGACATAATTATCTTCTTTGTAAAAGATAATTTAATAGATTATTTAAAGTTTCTTTATAAAATGTCATAACGGTAACGATCATTGGGCCTAATAAATGCTAAAAAGGTAACATAATTATCTTCTTTGTGACAGATAATTTACTAGACAATTTAAAATTTCTTATTAAAAGATCATAACGCTAACGATTATTGGGCCTAATAAATGCTAAAAAAGTTAACATAATTATCTTCTTTGTGAAAGATAGTTTAATAGATCATTTAAAATTTATTTATAAAAGATCATAATGGTAACGATCACTGGGCCTAATAAATGCTAAAAAAGTTAACAAAATTATCTTCCTTGTAAAATACAATTTAATACACCATTTAAAATTTCCTTAAAAAAGGTCACAACGCTAACGATTATTGGGCCTAATAAATGCTAAAAAAGTTTACATAATTATATTTTTTGTAAAAGATAATTTACTAGACAATTTAAATTTCTTACTAAAAGATCATAACGGTACCGATCAATGGGCCTAGTAAATGCTAAAAAACTTTACATAATTATCTTCTTTGTAAAAGATAAATTAATAGATCATTTAAAATTTCTTTATAAAAGATCATAACTGTAACGATCTTTGGGCCTAATAAATACTAAAAAAGTTAACATAATTAACATCTTTGTAAAAGATAATTTACTAGACAATTTAAAATTTCTTATTAAAAGATGATAACGCTAAAGATTAATGGGCCTAGTAAATGCTAAAAAAGTTAAAATAATTATCTTCTCTGTAAAAGATAATTTAATAGATCATTTAAAATTTATTTAAAAAAGATTATAACGGTAACGATCATTGGGCCTAATAAATGATAAAAAAGTTGACATAATAATCTTCTTTGTAAAAGATAATTTACTAGACGATTTAAAATTTCTTATTAAAAGATCATAACGGTAATGATCACTGGGCCTAATAAATGCTAAAAAACTTTACATAATTATCTTCTTTGTAAAAGATAAATTAATAGATCATTTAAAGTTTCTTTATAAAAGATCATAACGGTAACGATCGTTGGGCCTATAAATGCTAAAAAAGTTGACATAATTATATTATTTGTAAAAGATAATTTACTAGACAATTTAAATTTCTTACTAAAAGATCATAACGGTAACGATCACTGGTCCTAATAAATGCTAAAAAAGTTAACATAATTATCTTCTTTGTAAAAGACAATTTAATACATCATTTAAAATTTCTCTAAAAAAGATCATAACGCTAGCGATTATTGGGCCTAATAAATGCTAAAAAAGTTGACATAATTATCTTCTTTGTAAAAGATAATTTAAAATTTCTTTAAAAATGATCATAACGGTAACGATCATTGGGACTAATAAATGATAAAAAAGTTTACATAATAATCTTCTTTGCAATAGATAATATGCTAGACAATTTAAAATTTCTTATTAAAAGATCATAACGGTAATGATCAATGGGCCTAGTAAATGCTAAAAAACTTAACATAATTATCTTCTTTGTAAAAGATAAATTAATAGATCATTTAACATTTCTTTATAAAAGATCATAATGGTAACGATCATTGGGCCTAATAAATGCTAAAAAAGTTGACATAATTAACTTCTTTGTAAAAGATAATTTACTAAACAATTTAAAATTTCTTATTAAAAGATGATAATGCTAACGATTAATGGGCCTAGTAAATGCTAAAAAAGTTAAAATAATTATATTCTTTGTAAAAGATAATTTAATAGATCATTTAAAATTTCTTTAAAAAAGATTATAACGGTAACGATCATTCGGCCTAATAAATCATAAAAAAGTTGACATAATAATCTTCTTTGTAAAAGATAATTTACTAGACAATTTAAAATTTCTTACTAAAACGTCATAACGGGACCGATCAATGGGCCTAGTAAATGCTAAAAAACTTTACATAATTATCTTCTTTGTAAAAGACAAATTAATAGATCATTTAAAATTTCTTTATAAAAGATCATAATGGTAACGATCATTGGGCCTAATAAATGCTAAAAAAGTTGACATAATTAACTTCTTTGTAAAAGATAATTTACTAGACAATTTAAAATTTCTTATTAAAAGATGATAATGCTAACGATTAATGGGCCTAGTAAATGCTAAAAAAGTTAAAATAATTATCTTCTTTGTAAAAGATAATTTAATAGATCATTTAAAATTTCTTTAAAAAAGATTATAACGGTAACGATCATTGGGCCTAATAAATGATAAAAAAGTTGACATAATAATCTTCTTTGTAAAAGATAATTAACTAGACAATTTAAAATTTCTTACTGAAACGTCATAACGGTACCGATCAATGGGCCTAGTAAATGCTAAAAAACTTTACATAATTATCTTCTTTGTAAAAGATAAATTAATAGATCATTTAAAATTTCTCTATAAAAGATCATAATGGTAACGATCATTGGGCCTAATAAATGCTAAAAAGGTTGACATAATTATCTTCTTTGTAAAAGATAATTTACTAGACAATTTAAAATTTCATATTAAAATTTCATAACCCTAACGATTAATGGGCCTAGTAAATGCTAAAAAAGTTGACATAATTATGTTCTTTGAAAAAGATAATTTAATAGATCATTTAAAATTTCTTTATAAAACATCATAACAGTAATGATCATTGGGCCTAATAAATGGTAAAAAGGTTAACATAATTATCTTCTTTGTAAAAGATAATTTACTACCCAATTTAAAATTTTTGAGTAAAAGATCATAACGGTAACGATCATTGGGCCTAGTAAATGCTAAAAAACTTAACATCATTATCTTCTTTGTAAAAGATAAACTAATACATCATTTAAATTTTTTTATAAAAGATCATAATGGTAACGATCATTGGGCCTAATAAATGCTAAAAAAGTTGACATAATTAACTTCTTTGTAAAAGATAATTTACTAGACAATTTAAAATTTCGTATTAAAAGATCATAACGCTAACGATTAATGGGCCTAGTAAATGCTAAAAAAGTTAAAATAATTATCTTCTTTGTAGAAGATAATTTAATAGATCATTTAAAATTTCTTTAAAAAAGATTATAACGGTAACGATCATTGGGCCTAATAAATGATAAAAAAGTTGACATAATAATCTTCTTTGTAAAAGATAATTTACTAGACAATTTAAAATTTCTTATTAAAAGATCATAACGGTAACGATCATTGGGCCTAAGAAATGCAGAAGAAGCTAACATAATTATCTTGTTTGTAAAAGATAATTTAATAGATCATTTAAAATTTCCTTAAAACAGATCATAACGGTAACGATCATTGGGCCTAATAAATTCCAAAAAAGTTGACATAATTATCTTCTTTGTAAAAGATAATTTACTAGACAATTTAAAATTTCTCATTAAAAGATCATAACGGTAACAATAATTGGGCCTAATAAATGCTAAAAAAGTTGACATAATTATCTTCTTTGAAAAAGATAATTTAATAGATGATTTAAAATTTCTTTAAAAAAGATCATAACGGTAACGATCATTGCGCCTAATAAATGCTACAAAAGTTGACATAATTATCTTCTTTGTAAAAGATAATTTACTAGATCATTTAAAATTTCCTCTTAAAATATCATAACGGTAACGATCATTGGGCGTAATAAATGCTAAAAAAGTTGACATAATTATCTTCTTTGTACAAGATAATTTACTAGACAATTTAAAATTTCTTATTAAAAGATCATAACGCTAACGATTATTGGGCCTAATAAATACTAAAAAAGTTGACATAATTATCTTCTTTGTAAAAGATAATGTAATAGATCATTTAAATTTTTTTTATAAAATGTCATAACGGTAACGATCATTGGGCTAATAAATGCTAAAAAAGTTGACATAGTTATCTTCTTTGTAAAACATAATTTAATAAATCATTTAAAATTTCTTTAAAAAATATCATAACGGTAATGATCATTGCGCCTAATAAATGCTAAAAAAGTTGACATAATTATCTTCTTTGTAAAAGATAATTTACTAGATCATTTAAAATTTCCTCTTAAAATATCATAACGGTAACGATCATTGGGTGTAATAAATGCTAAAAAACTTGACATAATCATCTTCTTTGTACAAGATAATTTACTAGACAATTTAAAATTTCTTATTAAAAGATCATAACGCTAACGATTAATGGGCCTAGAAAATGCTAAAAAAGTTAAAATAATTATCTTCTCTGTAAAAGATAATTTAATAGATCATTCAAAATTTCTTTAAAAAAGATTATAACGGCAACGATCATTGCGCCTAACAAATGATAAAAAAGTTGACATAATAATCTTCTTTGTAACAGATAATTTACTAGACAATTTAAAATTTCTTATTAAAAGATCATAACGGTAACGATCATTGGGCCTAAGAAATGCAGAAGAAGCTAACATAATTATCTTGTTTGTAAAAGATAATTTAATAGATCATTTAAAATTTCCTTAAAACAGATCATAACGGTAACGATCATTGGGCCTAATAAATTCCAAAAAAGTTGACATAATTATCTTCTTTGTAAAAGATAATTTACTAGACAATTTAAAATTTCTCATTAAAAGATCATAACGGTAACAATAATTGGGCCTAATAAATGCTAAAAAAGTTGACATAATTATCTTCTTTGAAAAAGATAATTTAATAGATGATTTAAAATTTCTTTAAAAAAGATCATAACGGTAACGATCATTGCGCCTAATAAATGCTACAAAAGTTGACATAATTATCTTCTTTGTAAAAGATAATTTACTAGATCATTTAAAATTTCCTCTTAAAATATCATAACGGTAACGATCATTGGGCGTAATAAATGCTAAAAAAGTTGACATAATTATCTTCTTTGTACAAGATAATTTACTAGACAATTTAAAATTTCTTATTAAAAGATCATAACGCTAACGATTATTGGGCCTAATAAATACTAAAAAAGTTGACATAATTATCTTCTTTGTAAAAGATAATGTAATAGATCATTTAAATTTTTTTTATAAAATGTCATAACGGTAACGATCATTGGGCTAATAAATGCTAAAAAAGTTGACATAGTTATCTTCTTTGTAAAACATAATTTAATAAATCATTTAAAATTTCTTTATAGAAGATCATAAGGGTAACAATCATTGGTCCTAATAAATGCTAAAAAAGTTGACATAATTATCTTCTTTGTAAAAGATAATTTACTAGATCATTTAAAGTTTCTTTATAAAAGATCATAACGGTAACGATCATTGGGCCCCATAAATGCTAAAAAAGTTGACATAATTATATTCTTTGAAAAAGATAATTTACTAAACAGTTTAAAATTTCTTATTAAAAGATCATAACGGTAACGATCACTGGGCCTAATAAATGCTAAAAAACTTTACATAATTATCTTCTTTGTAAAAGATAAATTAATAGATCATTTAAAATTTCTTTATAAAAGATCATAACGGTAACGATCATTGGGCCTAATAAATGCTAAAAAAGTTGACATAATTATCTTCTTTGAAAAAGATAATTTAATACATCATTTAAAATTTCTTTAAAAAATATCATAACGGTAATGATCATTGCGCCTAATAAATGCTAAAAAAGTTGACATAATTATCTTCTTTGTAAAAGATAATTTACTAGATCATTTAAAATTTCCTCTTAAAATATCATAACGGTAACGATCATTGGGTGTAATAAATGCTAAAAAACTTGACATAATCATCTTCTTTGTACAAGATAATTTACTAGACAATTTAAAATTTCTTATTAAAAGATCATAACGCTAACGATTAATGGGCCTAGAAAATGCTAAAAAAGTTAAAATAATTATCTTCTCTGTAAAAGATAATTTAATAGATCATTCAAAATTTCTTTAAAAAAGATTATAACGGCAACGATCATTGCGCCTAACAAATGATAAAAAAGTAGACATAATAATCTTCTTTGTAACAGATAATTTACTAGACAATTTAAAATTTCTTATTAAAAGATCATAACGGTAACGATCATTGGGCCTTAGAAATCCTGAAGAAGCTAACATAATTATCTTGTTTGTAAAAGATAATTTAATAGATCATTTAAAATTTCCTTAAAACAGATCATAACGGTAACGATCATTGGGCCTAATAAATTCCAAAAAAGTTGACATAATTATCTTCTTTGTAAAAGATAATTTACTAGACAATTTAAAATTTCTCATTAAAAGATCATAACGGTAACAATAATTGGGCCTAATAAATGCTAAAAAAGTTGACATAATTATCTTCTTTGAAAAAGATAATTTAATAGATGATTTAAAATTTCTTTAAAAAAGATCATAACGGTAACGATCATTGCGCCTAATAAATGCTACAAAAGTTGACATAATTATCTTCTTTGTAAAAGATAATTTACTAGATCATTTAAAATTTCCTCTTAAAATATCATAACGGTAACGATCATTGGGCGTAATAAATGCTAAAAAAGTTGACATAATTATCTTCTTTGTACAAGATAATTTACTAGACAATTTAAAATTTCTTATTAAAAGATCATAACGCTAACGATTATTGGGCCTAATAAATACTAAAAAAGTTGACATAATTATCTTCTTTGTAAAAGATAATGTAATAGATCATTTAAATTTTTTTTATAAAATGTCATAACGGTAACGATCATTGGGCTAATAAATGCTAAAAAAGTTGACATAGTTATCTTCTTTGTAAAACATAATTTAATAAATCATTTAAAATTTCTTTATAGAAGATCATAAGGGTAACAATCATTGGTCCTAATAAATGCTAAAAAAGTTGACATAATTATCTTCTTTGTAAAAGATAATTTACTAGATCATTTAAAGTTTCTTTATAAAAGATCATAACGGTAACGATCATTGGGCCCCATAAATGCTAAAAAAGTTGACATAATTATATTCTTTGAAAAAGATAATTTACTAAACAGTTTAAAATTTCTTATTAAAAGATCATAACGGTAACGATCACTGGGCCTAATAAATGCTAAAAAACTTTACATAATTATCTTCTTTGTAAAAGATAAATTAATAGATCATTTAAAATTTCTTTATAAAAGATCATAACGGTAACGATCATTGGGCCTAATAAATGCTAAAAAAGTTGACATAATTATCTTCTTTGAAAAAGATAATTTAATACATCATTTAAAATTTCTTTAAAAAATATCATAACGGTAATGATCATTGCGCCTAATAAATGCTAAAAAAGTTGACATAATTATCTTCTTTGTAAAAGATAATTTACTAGATCATTTAAAATTTCCTCTTAAAATATCATAACGGTAACGATCATTGGGTGTAATAAATGCTAAAAAACTTGACATAATCATCTTCTTTGTACAAGATAATTTACTAGACAATTTAAAATTTCTTATTAAAAGATCATAACGCTAACGATTAATGGGCCTAGAAAATGCTAAAAAAGTTAAAATAATTATCTTCTCTGTAAAAGATAATTTAATAGATCATTCAAAATTTCTTTAAAAAAGATTATAACGGCAACGATCATTGCGCCTAATAAATGATAAAAAAGTAGACATAATAATCTTCTTTGTAACAGATAATTTACTAGACAATTTAAAATTTCTTATTAAAAGATCATAACGGTAACGATCATTGGGCCTTAGAAATCCTGAAGAAGCTAACATAATTATCTTGTTTGTAAAAGATAATTTAATAGATCATTTAAAATTTCCTTAAAACAGATCATAACGGTAACGATCGTTGGGCCTAATAAATGCCAAAAAAGTTGACATAATTATCTTCTTTGTAAAAGATAATTTACTAGACAATTTAAAATTTCTCATTAAAAGATCATAACGGTAACGATTATTGGGCCTAATAAATGCTAAAAAAGTTCACATAATTATCTTCTTTGAAAAAGATAATTAAATACATCATTTAAAATTTCTTTAAAAAAGATCATAACGGTAATGATCATTGCGCCTAATAAATGCTAAAAAAGTTGACATAAATATCTTCTTTGTAAAAGATAATTTAGTAGATCATTTAAAATTTCCTCTTAAAATATCATAACGGTGACGATATTGGGCATAATAAATGCTAAAAAAGTTGACATAATTATCTTCTTTATACAAGATAATTTACTAGACAATTTAAAATTTCTTATTAAAAGATCATAACGCTAACGATTAATGGGCCTATAAAATGCTAAAAAAGTTAAAATAATTATCTTCTCTGTAAAAGATAATTTCATAGATCATTTAAAATTTTTTTATAAAATGTCATAACGGTAACGATCATTGGGCCTAATAAATGCTAAAAAAGTTGACATAGTTATCTTCTTTGTAAAACATAGTTTAATAAATCATTTAAAATTTCTTTATAGAAGATCATAACGGTAACGATCATTGGGCCTAATAAATACTAAAAAAATTGACATAATTATCTTCTTTGTAAAAGATAATTTACTAGCCAATTTAAAATTTCTTATTCAAGGATCATAACAGTAACGATCAATGGGCCTAGTAAATACTAAAAAAGTTAACATAATTATCTGCTTTGTGAAAGTTAATTTAATAGATCATTTAAAGTTTCTTTATAAAAGATCATAACGATAACGATCATTGGGCCTAATAAATGCTAAAAAAGTTGACATAATTATCTTATTTGAAAAAAATAATTCAATACATCATTTAAAATTTCTTTAAAAAAGATCATAAATGTAATGATCGTTGCGCCTAATAAATGCTAAAAAAGTTGAAATAATTATCTTCTTTGTAAAAGATAATTTACTAGATCATTTAAAATTTCCTCTTAAAATATCATAACGGTAACGATCATTGGGCGTAATAAATGCTAAAAAAGTTGACATAATTATCTTCTTTGTACAAGATAATTTACTAGACAATTTAAAATTTAATAGATAATTTACTAGACAATTTAAAATTTCTCATTAAAAGATCATAACGGTAAAGATTATTGGGCCTAATAAATTCTAAAAAAGTTAACATAATTATCTTCTTTGTGAAAGATAATTTAATAGATCATTTAAAATTTATTTATAAAAGATCATAACGGTAACGATCATTGGGCCTAATAAATGGTAAAAAAGTTGGCATAATTATCTTCTTTGTAAAAGATAACTTACTAAACAATTTAAAATTTCTTATTAAAAGATTATAATGGTAACTATCACTGGGCCTAATAAATGCTAAAAAAGTTAACATAATTATCTTCCTTGTAAAAGACAATTTAATACATCATTTAAAATTTCTTTAAAAAATATTATAACGCTAACGATTATTGGGCCTAATAAATGCTAAAAAAGTTGACATAATTATCTTCTTTGTAAAAGATAATTTACTAGATCATTTAAAATTTCTTTAAAAAAGATCATAACGGTAACGATCATTGCGCCTAATAAATGCTAAAAAAGTTGACATAATTATCTTCTTTGTAAAAGATAATTTACTAGATCATTTAAAATTTCCTCTTAAAATATCATAACGGTAACGATCATTGGGCGTAATAAATGCTAAAAAAGTTGACATAATTATCTTCTTTGTACAAGATAATTTACTAGACAATTTAAAATTTCTTATTAAAATATCATAACGGTAACCATCATTGGGCCTAAAAAATGCTGAAGAAGATAACATAATTATCTTGTTTGTAAAAGATAATTTAATAGATCATTTAAAATTTTCTTAAAAAAGATCATAACGGTAACGATCATTGGTCCTAATAAATGCTAAAAAGGTTAACATAATTATCTTCTTTGTGAAAGATAATTTAATAGATCATTTAAAATTTCTTTAAAAAAGATCATAACAGTAACGATTAATGGGCCTAGTAAATGCTAAAAAACTTAAAATAATTATCTTCTTTGTAAAAGATAATTTAATAGATCATTTAAAATTTCCTCTTAAAATATCATAACGGTGACGATCATTGGGCGTAATAAATGCTAAAAAAGTTGACATAATTATCTTCTTTGTACAAGATAGTTTACGAGACAATTTAAAATTTCTTATTAAAAGATCATAACGCTAACGATTAATGGGCCTAGAAAATGCTAAAAAAGTTAAAATAATTATCTTCTCTGTAAAAGATAATTTAATAGATCATTTAAAAATTTTTTATAAAATGTCATAACGGTAACGATCATTGGGCCTAATAAATGCTAAAAAAGTTGACATAGTTATCTTCTTTGTAAAACATAGGTTAATAAATCATTTAAAATTTCTTTATAGAAGATCATAACGGTAACGATCATTGGGCCTAATAAATGCTAAAAAAGTTGACATAATTATCTTCTTTGTAAGAGATAATTTACTAGCCAATTTAAAATTTCTTATTCAAGGATCATAACAGTAACGATCAATGGGCCTAGTAAATGCTAAAAAAGTTAACATAATTATCTGCTTTGTGAAAGTTAATTTAATAGATCATTTAAAGTTTCTTTATAAAAGATCATAACGGTAACGATCATTGGGCCTAATAAATGCTAAAAAAGTTGACATAATTATCTTCTTTGTAAAAGATAATTTAATAGATCATTCAAAATTTCCTCTTAAAAGATCATAACGGTAACGATCATTGGGCCTAATAAATGCTAAAAAAGTTGACATAATTATCTTCTTTGTACAAGATAATTTACTAGACAATTTAAAATTTAATAGATAATTTACTAGACAATTTAAAATTTCTCATTAAAAGATCATAACGGTAAAGATTATTGGGCCTAATAAATTCTAAAAAAGTTAACATAATTATCTTCTTTGTGAAAGATAATTTAATAGATCATTTAAAATTTATTTATAAAAGATCATAATGGTAACGATCATTGGGCCTAATAAATGGTAAAAAAGTTGGCATAATTATCTTCTTTGTAAAAGAAAACTTACTAAACAATTTAAAATTTCTTATTAAAAGATTATAATGGTAACTATCACTGGGCCTAATAAATGCTAAAAAAGTTAACATAATTATCTTCTTTGTAAAAGACAATTTAATACATCATTTAAAATTTCTTTAAAAAATATCATAACGCTAACGATTATTGGGCCTAATAAATGCTAAAAATGTTGACATAATTATCTTCTTTGTAAAAGATAATTTACTAGACAATTTAAAATTTCTCATTAAAAGATCATAACGGTAACGATTATTGCGCCTAATAAATGCTAAAAAAGTTGACATAATTATCTTCTTTGAAAAGGATAATTTAATAGATCATTTAAAATTTCTTTAAAAAGGATCATAACAGTAACGATCATTGCGCCTAATAAATGCTAAAAAAGTTGACATAATTATCTTCTTTGTAAAAGATAATTTACTAGATCATTTAAAATTTCCTGTTAAAATATCATAACGGTAACGATCATTGGGCATAATAAATGCTAAAAAATTTGACATAATTATCTTCTTTGTACAAGATAATTTGCTAGACAATTTAAAATTTCTTATTAAAAGATCATAACGCTAACGATTATTGGGCCTAACAAATACTAAAAAAGTTGACATAATTATCTTCTTTGTAAAAGATAATTTAATAGATCATTTAAAATTTCTTATTAAAAGATCATAACGCTAACGACTATTGGGCCTAATAAATGCAAAAAAAGTTGACATAATTAACTTCTTTGTCAAAGATAATTTACTAGACAATTTAAAATTTCTTATTAAAAGATGATAACGCTAACGATTAATGGGCCTAGAAAATGCTAAAAAAGTTAAAATAATTATCTTCTTTGTAAAAGATAATTTAATAGATCATTTAAAAGTTCTTTAAAAAAGATTATAACGGTAACGATCATTGGGCCTAATAAATGATAAAAAAGTTGACATAATAATCTTCTTTGTAAAAGATAATTTACTAGACAATTTTAAATTTCTTACTAAAAGGTCATAAGAGTACCAATCAATGGGCCTAGTAAATGCTAAAAAACTTTACATAATTATCTTCTTTGTAAAAGATAAATTAATAGATCATTTAAAATTTCTTTATAAAAGATCATAACTGTAACGATTATTGGGCCTAATAAATGCGAAAAAAGTTTACATAATTAACTTCTTTGTAAAAGATAATTTACTAGACAATTTAAAATTTCGTATTAAAAGATCATAACGCTAACCATTAATGGGGCTAGTAAATCCTAAAAAAGTTGACATAATTATCTTCTTTGTAAAAGATAATTTAATAGATTAATTAAAATTTCTTTATAAAATATAATAACGGTAACGATCATTGGGCCTAATAAATGCTAAAAAGGTTAACATAATTCTCTTCTTTGTGAAAGATAATTTACTAGACAATTTAAAATTTCTTATTAAAAGATCATAACGCTAACGATTATTGGGCCTAATAAATGCTAAAAAAGTTGACATAATTATCTTCTTTGTAAAAGATAATTTAATAGATCATTTAAAATTTCTTTATAAAATGTCAAAACGGTAACGATCATTGGCCCTAGTAAATGCTAAAAAGGTTAACATAATTATCTTCTTTGTGAAAGATAATTTAATAGATCATTTAAAATTTTCTCTTAAAATATCATAACGGTAACGATCATTGGGCGTAATAAATGCTAAAAAAGTTGACATAATTATCTTCTTTGTACAAGATAATTTACTAGACAATTTAAAATTTCTTATTAAAAGATCATAATGCTAACGATTATTGGGCCTAATAAATATTAAAAAAGTTGACATAATTATCTTCTTTGTAAAAGATAATTTAATAGATCATTTAAATTTTTTTTATAAAATGTCATAACGGTAACGATCATTGGGCCTAATAAATGCTAAAAAATTGACATAGTTATCTTCTTTGTAAAACGTAATTTAATAGATCATTTAAAATTTCTTTATTGAAGATCATAACGGTAACGATCATTGGGCCTAATAAATGCTAAAAAAGTTGACATAATTATATTTTTTGTAAAAGATAGTTTACTAGACAATTTAAATTTCTTACTAAAAGATCATAATGGTACCGATCAATGGGCCTAGTAAATGCTAAAAAACCTTACATAATTATCTTCTTTGT
Source organism: Psophocarpus tetragonolobus (assembly GCA_037954015.1). Taxonomy (NCBI): domain Eukaryota; kingdom Viridiplantae; phylum Streptophyta; class Magnoliopsida; order Fabales; family Fabaceae; genus Psophocarpus; species Psophocarpus tetragonolobus. Next base: position 57,924,464 of record CM075688.1, read on the forward strand.
AAAAGATAAATTAATAGATCATTTAAAATTTCTTTATAAAGGATCATAACTGTAACGATTATTGGGGCTAATAAATGCTAAAAAAGTTGACATAATTAACTTCTTTGTAAAAGATAATTTACTAGACAATTTAAAATTTCGTATTAAAAGATCATAAGGCTAACGATTAATGGGCCTAGTAAATGCTAAAAAAGTTGACATAATTATCTTCTTTGTAAAAGATAATTTAATAGATTATTTAAAATTTCTTTATAAAATGTCATAACGGTAACGATCATTGGGCCTAATAAATCTAAAAAGGTTAAGATAATTATCTTCTTTGTGAAGGATAATTTACTAGACAATTTAAAATTACTTATTAAAAGATCATAACGGTAAAGATTATTGGGCATAATAAATTCTAAAAAAGTTAACATAATTATCTTCTTTGTGAAAGATAATTTAATAGATCATTTAAAATTTACTTATAAAATGTCAAACGGAAACGATCATTGGGCCTAATAAATGATAAAAAAGTTGACATAATAATCTTCTTTGTAAAAGATAATTTACTAGAAAATTTAAAATTTCTTACTAAAAGATCATAACGGTACCAATCAATGGGCCTAGTAAATGCTAAAAAACTTTACATAATTATCTTCTTTGTAAAAGATAAATTAATAGATCATTTAAAATTTCTTTATAAAAGATCATAACTGTCACGATTATTGGGCCTAATAAATGCTAAAAAAGTTGACATAATTAACTTCTTTTTAAAAGATAATTTACTAGACAATTTAAAATTTCTTATTAAAAGATCATAAGTCTAACGATTATTGGGCCTACTAAATGCTAAAAAAGTTGAGATAATTATCTTCTTTGAAAAAGATAATTTAATAGATCATTTGAAATTTCTTTAAAAAAGATCATAACGGTAACGATCATTACGCCTAATAAATGCTAAAAAAGTTGACATAATTATCTTCTTTGTAAAAGATAATTTACTAGATCATTTAAAATTTCTTTATTGAAGATCATAACGGTAACGATCATTGGACCTAATAAATGCTAAAAAAGTTGACATAATTATCTTCTTTGTAAAAGATAATTTACTAGCCAATTTAAAATTTCTTATTAAAGGATCATAACAGTAACGATCAATGGGCCTAGTAAATGCTAAAAACGTTAACATAATTATCTGCTTTGTGAAAGACAATTTAATAGATCATTTAAAGTTTCTTTATAAAAGATCATAACGGTAACGATCATTGGGCCTAATAAACGGTAAAAAGTTGGCATAATTATCTTCTTTGTAAAAGATAATTTACTAAACAATTTAAAATTTCTTATTAAAAGATCATAATGGTAGCGATCACTGGGCCTAATAAATGCTAAAAAAGTTAACAAAATTATCTTCCTTGTAAAATACAATTTAATACACCATTTAAAATTTCCTTAAGAAAGATCACAACGCTAACGATTATTGGGCCTAATAAATGCTAAAAAAGTTGACATAATTAAATTTTTTTGTAAAAGATAATTTACTAGACAATTTAAATTTCTTACTAAAAGATCATAACGGTACCGATCAATGGGCCTAATAAATGCTAAAAAACTTTACATAATTATCTTCTTTGTAAAAGATAAATTAATAGATCATTTAAAATTTCTTTATAAAAGTCATAACTGTAACGATCATCGGGCCTAATAAATGCTAAAAAATTTAACATAATTAACATCTTTGTAAAAGATAATTTACTAGACAATTTAAAATTTCTTATTAAAAGATGATAACGCTAACGATTAATGGGCCTAGTAAATGCTAAAAAAGTTAAAATAATTATCTTCTCTGTAAAACATAATTTAATAGATCATTTAAAATTTCTTTAAAAAAGATTATAACAGTAACGATCATTGGGCCTAATAAATGATAAAAAAGTTGACATAATAATCTTCTTTGTAAAAGATAATTTACTAGACAATTTAAAATTTCTTATTAAAAGATCATAACGGTAACGATAAATGGGCCTAGTAAATGCTAAAAAAGTTAACATAATTATCTGCTTTGTGAAAGTTAATTTAATAGATCATTTAAAGTTTCTTTATTAAAGATCATAACGGTAACGATCATTAAGCCTCATAAATGCTAAAAAAGTTGACATAATTCTCTTCTTTGTGAAAGATAATTTACTAGACAATTTAAAATTTCTTATTAAAAGATCATAACGCTAACGATTATTGGGCCTAATAAATGCTAAAAAAGTAAACATAATTATGTTCTTTGTGAAAGATAGTTTAATAGATCATTTAAAATTTATTTATAAAAGATCATAACGGTAACGATCATTGGGCCTAATAAATGGTAAAAAAGTTGGCATAATTATATTCTTTGTAAAAGATAATTTACTAAACAAATTAAAATTTCTTATTAAAAGATCATAATGGTAACGATCACTGGGCCTAATAAATGCTAAAAAAGTTAACAAAATTATGTTCCTTGTAAAATACAATTTAATACACCATTTAAAATTTCCTTAAAAAAGATCACAACACTAACGATTATTGGGCCTAAAAAATGCTAAAAAAGTTGACATAATTATATTTTTTGTAAAAGATAATTTACTAGACAATTTAAATTTCTTACTAAAAGATCATAACGGTACCGATCAATGGGCCTAGTAAATGCTAAAAAACTTTACATAAGTATCTTCGTTGTAAAAGATAAATTAATAGATCATTTAAAATTTCTTTATAAAAGATCATAACTGTAACGATCATTGGGCCTAATAAATGCTAAAAAATTTAACATAATTAACATCTTTGTAAAAGATAATTTACTAGACAATTTAAAATTTCTTATTAAAAGATGATAACGCTAACGATTAATGGGCCTAGTAAATGCTAAAAAAGTTAAAATAATTATCTTCTCTGTAAAAGATAATTTAATAGATCATTTAAAATTTCTTTAAAAAAGATTATAACGGTAACGATCATTGGGCCTAATAAATGATAAAAAAGTTGACATAATAATCTTCTTTGTAAAAGATAATTTACTAGACAATGTAAAATTTCTTATTAAAAGATCATAAAGGTAACGATCATTCGGCCTAAGAAATGCTGAAGAAGCTAACATAATTATCTTGTTTGTAAAAGATAATTTAATAGATCATTTAAAATTTCCTTAAAAAAGATCGTAACGGTAACGATCATTCGGCCTAATAAATGCTAAAAAAGTTGACATAATTATATTCTTTGTAAAAGATAATTTACTAGACAATTTAAAATTTCTCATCAAAAGATCATAACGGTCACGATTATTGGGCCTAATAAATGCTAAAAAAGTTGACATAATTATCTTCTTTGAAAAAGATAATTTAATAGATCATTTAAAGTTTCTTTATACAAGATCATAACGGTAACGAACATTGGGCCTGATAAATGCTAAAAAAGTTGACATAATTATCTTCTTTGTAAAAGATAATTTACTAAACAGTTTAAAATTTCTTATTAAAAGATCATAACGGTAACGATCACTGGGCCTAATAAATGCTAAAAAACTTTACATAATTATCTTCTTTGTAAAATATAAATTAATAGATCATTTAAAGTTTCTTTATAAAAGATCATAACGGTAACGATCATTGGGCCTAATAAATGATAAAAAAGTTGACATAATAATCTTCTTTGTAAAAGATAATTTACCAGACAATTTAAAATTTCTTATTAAAAGATCATAAAGGTAACGATCATTCGGCCTAAGAAATGCTGAAGAAGCTAACATAATTATCTTGTTTGTAAAAGATAATTTAATAGATCATTTAAAATTTCCTTAAAAAAGATCATAACGGTAACGATCATTGGGCCTAATAAATGCTAAAAAAGTTGACATAATAATCTTCTTTGTACAAGATAATTTACTAGACAATTTAAAATTTCTTATTAAAAGATCATAACGTTAATGATTATTGGGCCTAATAAACACTAAAAAAGTTGACATAATTATCTTCTTTGTAAAAGATAATTTAATAGATCATTTAAAAGTTTTTTATAAAATGTCATAACGATAACGATCATCGAGGCTAATAAATGCTAAAAAAGTTGACATAGTTATCTTCTTTGTAAAACATAATTTAATAGATCATTTAAAATTTCTTTATAGAAGATCATAACGTTAATGATCAAACGGCCTAATAAATGCTAAAAAAGTTGACATAATTATCTTCTTTGTAAAAGATAATTTACTAGCCAATTTAAAATTTCTTATTAAAGGATCAGAACAGTAACGATCAATGGGCCTAGTAAATGCTAAAAAAGTTAACCTAATTATCTGCTTTGTGAAAGATAATTTAATAGATCATTTAAAGTTTCTTTATAAAAGATCATAAGGGTAATGATCATTGGGCCTCATAAATGCTAAAAACGTTGACATAATTATCTTCTTTGTAAAAGATAATTTACTAAACAATTTAAATTCTCTTATTAAAAGATCATAACCGTAACGATCACTGGGCCTAATAAATGCTAAAAAAGTTAACATAATTATCTTCTTTGTAAAAGACAATTTAATACATCATTTAAAATTTCTTTAAAAAAGATCATAACGCTAGCGATTATTGGGCCTAATAAATGCTAAAAAAGTTGACATAATTATCTTCTTTGTAAAAGATAATTTAATAGATTATTTAAAGTTTCTTTATAAAATGTCATAACGGTAACGATCATTGGGCCTAATAAATGCTAAAAAGGTAACATAATTATCTTCTTTGTGAAAGATAATTTAATAGATCATTTAAAATTTCCTTAAAAAAGATCATAACGGTAACGATCATTGGGCCTAATAAATGCTAAAAAAGTTGACATAATTATATTCTTTGTAAAAGATAATTTACTAGACAATTTAAAATTTCTCATCAAAAGATCATAACGGTCACGATTATTGGGCCTAATAAATGCTAAAAAAGTTGACATAATTATCTTCTTTGAAAAAGATAATTTAATAGATCATTTAAAATTTCTTTAAAAAAGATCATAACGGTAACGATCATTGCGCCTAATAAATGCTAAAAAAGTTGACATAATTAACTTCTTTGTAAAAGATAATTTACTAGACAATTTAAAATTTCGTATTAAAAGATCATAACGCGAACGATTAATGGGCCTAGTAAATGCTAAAAAAGTTGACATAATTATCTTCTTTGTAAAAGATAATTTAATAGATCATTTAAAGTTTCTTTATAAAAGATCATAACGGTAACGATCATTGCGTCTAATAAATGCTAAAAAAGTTGACATAATTATCTTCTTTGTAAAAGATAATTTACTAGACAATTTAAAATTTCGTATTAAAAGATCATAACGCTAACGATTATAGTTCCTAATAAATGCTAAAAAAGTTGACATAAGTATCTTCTTTGTAAAAGATAATTTAATAGATCATTTAAAATTTCTTTAAAGAAGATCATAACGCTAGCGATTATTGGGCCTAATAAATGCTAAAAAAGTTGACATAATTATGTTCTTTGTAAAAGATAATTTAATAGATTATTTAAAGTTTCTTTATAAAATGTCATAACGGTAACGATCATTGGGCCTAATAAATGCTAAAAAGGTAACATAATTATCTTCTTTGTGACAGATAATTTACTAGACAATTTAAAATTTCTCATTAAAAGATCATAACGCTAACGATTATTGGGCCCAATAAATGCTAAAAAAGTTAACATAATTATCTTCTTTGTGAAAGATAGTTTAATACATCATTTAAAATTTATTTATAAAAGATCATAACGGTAACGATCATTGGGCCTAATAAATGGTAAAAAAGTTGGCATAATTATATTCTTTGTAAAAGATAATTTACTAAACAATTTAAAATTTCTTGTTAAAAGATCATAATGGTAACGATCACTGGGCCTAATAAATGCTAAAAAAGTTTACATAATTATATTTTTTGTAAAAGATAATTTACTAGACAATTTAAATTTCTTACTAAAAGATCATAACGGTACCGATCAATGGGCCTAGTAAATGCTAAAAAACTTTACATAATTATCTTCTTTGTGAAAGATAAATTAATAGATCATTTAAAATTTCTTTATAAAAGATCATAACTGTAACGATCTTTGGGCCTAATAAATGCTAAAAAAGTTAACATAATTAACATCTTTGTAAAAGATAATTTACTAGACAATTTAAAATTTCTTATTAAAAGATGATAACGCTAACGATTAATGGGCCTAGTAAATGCTAAAAAAGTTAAAATAATTATCTTCTCTGTAAAAGATAATTTAATAGATCATTTAAAATTTATTTAAAAAATATTATAACGGTAACGATCATTGGGCCTAATAAATGATAAAAAAGTTGACATAATAATCTTCTTTGTAAAAGATAATTTACTAGACGATTTAAAATTTCTTATTAAAAGATCATAACGGTAACGATCAAAGGGCCTAGTAAATGCTCAAAAAGTTAACATAATTATCTGCTTTGTGAAAGTTAATTTAATAGATCATTTAAAGTTTCTTTATAAAAGATCATAACGGTAACGATCATTGGGCCTCATAAATGCTAAAAAAGTTGACATAATTATCTTGGTTGTAAAAGATAATTTAATAGATCATTTAAAATTTCTTTAAAAAAGATCATAACGCTAGCGATTATTGGGCCTAATAAATGCTAAAAAAGTTGACATAATTATCTTCTTTGTAAAAGATAATTTAATAGATTATTTAAAGTTTCTTTATAAAATGTCATAACGGTAACGATCATTGGGCCTAATAAATGCTAAAAAGGTAACATAATTATCTTCTTTGTGACAGATAATTTACTAGACAATTTAAAATTTCTTATTAAAAGATCATAACGCTAACGATTATTGGGCCTAATAAATGCTAAAAAAGTTAACATAATTATCTTCTTTGTGAAAGATAGTTTAATAGATCATTTAAAATTTATTTATAAAAGATCATAATGGTAACGATCACTGGGCCTAATAAATGCTAAAAAAGTTAACAAAATTATCTTCCTTGTAAAATACAATTTAATACACCATTTAAAATTTCCTTAAAAAAGGTCACAACGCTAACGATTATTGGGCCTAATAAATGCTAAAAAAGTTTACATAATTATATTTTTTGTAAAAGATAATTTACTAGACAATTTAAATTTCTTACTAAAAGATCATAACGGTACCGATCAATGGGCCTAGTAAATGCTAAAAAACTTTACATAATTATCTTCTTTGTAAAAGATAAATTAATAGATCATTTAAAATTTCTTTATAAAAGATCATAACTGTAACGATCTTTGGGCCTAATAAATACTAAAAAAGTTAACATAATTAACATCTTTGTAAAAGATAATTTACTAGACAATTTAAAATTTCTTATTAAAAGATGATAACGCTAAAGATTAATGGGCCTAGTAAATGCTAAAAAAGTTAAAATAATTATCTTCTCTGTAAAAGATAATTTAATAGATCATTTAAAATTTATTTAAAAAAGATTATAACGGTAACGATCATTGGGCCTAATAAATGATAAAAAAGTTGACATAATAATCTTCTTTGTAAAAGATAATTTACTAGACGATTTAAAATTTCTTATTAAAAGATCATAACGGTAACGATCACTGGGCCTAATAAATGCTAAAAAACTTTACATAATTATCTTCTTTGTAAAAGATAAATTAATAGATCATTTAAAGTTTCTTTATAAAAGATCATAACGGTAACGATCGTTGGGCCTATAAATGCTAAAAAAGTTGACATAATTATATTATTTGTAAAAGATAATTTACTAGACAATTTAAATTTCTTACTAAAAGATCATAACGGTAACGATCACTGGTCCTAATAAATGCTAAAAAAGTTAACATAATTATCTTCTTTGTAAAAGACAATTTAATACATCATTTAAAATTTCTCTAAAAAAGATCATAACGCTAGCGATTATTGGGCCTAATAAATGCTAAAAAAGTTGACATAATTATCTTCTTTGTAAAAGATAATTTAAAATTTCTTTAAAAATGATCATAACGGTAACGATCATTGGGACTAATAAATGATAAAAAAGTTTACATAATAATCTTCTTTGCAATAGATAATATGCTAGACAATTTAAAATTTCTTATTAAAAGATCATAACGGTAATGATCAATGGGCCTAGTAAATGCTAAAAAACTTAACATAATTATCTTCTTTGTAAAAGATAAATTAATAGATCATTTAACATTTCTTTATAAAAGATCATAATGGTAACGATCATTGGGCCTAATAAATGCTAAAAAAGTTGACATAATTAACTTCTTTGTAAAAGATAATTTACTAAACAATTTAAAATTTCTTATTAAAAGATGATAATGCTAACGATTAATGGGCCTAGTAAATGCTAAAAAAGTTAAAATAATTATATTCTTTGTAAAAGATAATTTAATAGATCATTTAAAATTTCTTTAAAAAAGATTATAACGGTAACGATCATTCGGCCTAATAAATCATAAAAAAGTTGACATAATAATCTTCTTTGTAAAAGATAATTTACTAGACAATTTAAAATTTCTTACTAAAACGTCATAACGGGACCGATCAATGGGCCTAGTAAATGCTAAAAAACTTTACATAATTATCTTCTTTGTAAAAGACAAATTAATAGATCATTTAAAATTTCTTTATAAAAGATCATAATGGTAACGATCATTGGGCCTAATAAATGCTAAAAAAGTTGACATAATTAACTTCTTTGTAAAAGATAATTTACTAGACAATTTAAAATTTCTTATTAAAAGATGATAATGCTAACGATTAATGGGCCTAGTAAATGCTAAAAAAGTTAAAATAATTATCTTCTTTGTAAAAGATAATTTAATAGATCATTTAAAATTTCTTTAAAAAAGATTATAACGGTAACGATCATTGGGCCTAATAAATGATAAAAAAGTTGACATAATAATCTTCTTTGTAAAAGATAATTAACTAGACAATTTAAAATTTCTTACTGAAACGTCATAACGGTACCGATCAATGGGCCTAGTAAATGCTAAAAAACTTTACATAATTATCTTCTTTGTAAAAGATAAATTAATAGATCATTTAAAATTTCTCTATAAAAGATCATAATGGTAACGATCATTGGGCCTAATAAATGCTAAAAAGGTTGACATAATTATCTTCTTTGTAAAAGATAATTTACTAGACAATTTAAAATTTCATATTAAAATTTCATAACCCTAACGATTAATGGGCCTAGTAAATGCTAAAAAAGTTGACATAATTATGTTCTTTGAAAAAGATAATTTAATAGATCATTTAAAATTTCTTTATAAAACATCATAACAGTAATGATCATTGGGCCTAATAAATGGTAAAAAGGTTAACATAATTATCTTCTTTGTAAAAGATAATTTACTACCCAATTTAAAATTTTTGAGTAAAAGATCATAACGGTAACGATCATTGGGCCTAGTAAATGCTAAAAAACTTAACATCATTATCTTCTTTGTAAAAGATAAACTAATACATCATTTAAATTTTTTTATAAAAGATCATAATGGTAACGATCATTGGGCCTAATAAATGCTAAAAAAGTTGACATAATTAACTTCTTTGTAAAAGATAATTTACTAGACAATTTAAAATTTCGTATTAAAAGATCATAACGCTAACGATTAATGGGCCTAGTAAATGCTAAAAAAGTTAAAATAATTATCTTCTTTGTAGAAGATAATTTAATAGATCATTTAAAATTTCTTTAAAAAAGATTATAACGGTAACGATCATTGGGCCTAATAAATGATAAAAAAGTTGACATAATAATCTTCTTTGTAAAAGATAATTTACTAGACAATTTAAAATTTCTTACTAAAACGTCATAACGGTACCGATGAACGGGCCTAGTAAATGCTAAAAAACTTTACATAATTATCTTCTTTGTAAAAGATAAATTAATAGATCATTTAAAATTTCTTTATAAAAGATCATAATGGTAACGATCATTGGGCCTAATAAATGCTAAAAAAGTTGACATAATTAACTTCTTTGTAAAAGATAATTTACTAGACAATTTAAAATTTCTTATTAAAAGATGATAATGCTAACGATTAATGGGCCTAGTAAATGCTAAAAAAGTTAAAATAATGATCTTCTTTGTAAAAGATAATTTAATAGATCATTTAAAATTTCTTTAAAAAAGATTATAACGGTAACGATCATTGGCCTAATAAATGATAAAAAAGTTGACATAATAATCTTCTTTGTAAAAGATAATTTACTAGACAATTTAAAATTTCCTACTAAAATATCATAACGGTACCAATCAATGAGACTAGTAAATGCTAAAAAACTTTACATAATTATCTTCTTTGTAAAAGATAAATTAATAGATCATTTAAAATTTCTCTATAAAAGATCATAATGGTAACGATCATTGGGCCTAATAATGCTAAAAAGGTTGACATAATTAACTTCTTTGTAAAAGATAATTTACTAGACAATTTAAAATTTCTTATTAAAAGATGATAATGCTAACGATTAATGGGCCTAGTAAATGCTAAAAAAGTTAAAATAATTATCTTCTTTGTAAAAGATAATTTAATAGATCATTTAAAATTTCTTTAAAAAAGATTATAACGGTAACGATCATTGGGCCTAATAAATGATAAAAAAGTTGACATAATGATGTTCTTTGTAAAAGATAATTTACTAGACAATTTAAAATTTCCTACTAAAAGATCATAACGGTACCAATCTATGAGACTAGTAAATGCTAAAAAACTTTACATGATTATCCTCTTTGTAAAAGATAAATTAATAGATCATTTAAAATTTCTCTATAAAAGATCATAATGGTAACGATCATTGGGCCTCATAAATGCTAAAAAGGTTGACATAATTAACTTCTTTGTAAAAGATAATTTGCTAGACAATTTAAAATTTCTTATTAAACGATGATAATGCTAACGATTAATGGGCCTAGTAAATGCTAAAAAAGTTAAAATAATTATCTTCTTTGTACAAGATAATTTAATAGATCATTTAAAATTTCTTAATTAAAAGATTATAACAGTAACGATTATTGGGCCTAATAAATGATAAAAAAGTTGACATAATAATCTTCTTTGTAAAAGATAATTTACTAGACAATTTAAAATTTCTTATTAAAAGATAATAATGCTAACGATTAATGGGCCTAGTAAATGCTAAAAAAGTTAAAATAATTATCTTCTTTGTAAAAGATAATTTAATAGATCATTTAAAATTTCTTTAAAAAAGATTATAACGGTAACGATCATTCGGCCTAATAAATCATAAAAAAGTTGACATAATAATCTTCTTTGTAAAAGATAATTTACTAGATAATTTAAAATTTCCTACTAAAATATCATAACGGTACCAATCAATGAGACTAGTAAATGCTAAAAAACTTTACATAATTATCTTCTTTGTAAAAGATAAATTAATAGATCATTTAAAATTTCTCTATAAAAGATCATAATGGTAACGATCATTGGGCCTAATAAATGCTAAAAAGGTTGACATAATTAACTTCTTTGTAAAAGATAATTTACTAGACAATTTAAAATTTCTTATTAAAAGATGATAATGCTAACGATTAATGGGCCTAGTAAATGCTAAAAAAGTTAAAATAATTATCTTCTTTGTAAAAGATAATTTAATAGATCATTTAAAATTTCTTTAAAAAAGATTATAACGGTAACGATCATTGGGCCTAATAAATGATAAAAAAGTTGACATAATGATGTTCTTTGTAAAAGATAATTTACTAGACAATTTAAAATTTCCTACTAAAAGATCATAACGGTACCAATCAATGAGACTAGTAAATGCTAAAAAACTTTACATAATTATCCTCTTTGTAAAAGATAAATTAATAGATCATTTAAAATTTCTCTATAAAAGATCATAATGGTAACGATCATTGGGCCTAATAAATGCTAAAAAGGTTGACATAATTAACTTCTTTGTAAAAGATAATTTACTAGACAATTTAAAATTTCTTATTAAAAGATGATAATGCTAACGATTAATGGGCCTAGTAAATGCTAAAAAAGTTAAAATAATTATCTTCTTTGTACAAGATAATTTAATAGATCATTTAAAATTTCTTAATTAAAAGATTATAACAGTAACGATTATTGGGCATAATAAATGATAAAAAAGTTGACATAATAATCTTCTTTGTAAAAGATAATTTACTAGACAATTTAAAATTTCTTATTAAAAGATCATAATGCTAACGATTAATGGGCCTAGTAAATGCTAAAAAAGTTAAAATAATTATCTTCTTTGTAAAAGATAATTTAATAGATCATTTAAAATTTCTTTAAAAAAGATTATAACGGTAACGATCATTGGGCCTAATAAATCATAAAAAAGTTGACATAATAATCTTCTTTGTAAAAGATAATTTACTAGACAATTTAAAATTTCTTACTAAAACGTCATAACGGTACCGATCAACGGGCCTAGTAAATGCTAAAAAACTTTACATAATTATCGTCTTTGTAAAAGATAAATTAATAGATCATTTAAAATTTCTCTATAAAAGATCATAATGGTAACAATCATTGGGCCTAATAAATGCTAAAAAGGTTGACATAATTAACTTCTTTGTAAAAGATAATTTACTAGACAATTTAAAATTTCTTATTAAAAGATGATAATGCTAACGATTAATGGGCCTAGTAAATGCTAAAAAAGTTAAAATAATTATCTTCTTTGTAAAAGATAATTTAATATATCATTTAAAATTTCTTTAAAAAGATTATAACGGTAACAATCATTGGGCCTAATAAATAATAAAAAAGTTGACATAATGATCTTCTTTGTAAAAGATAATTTACTAGACAATTTAAAATTTCCTACTAAAAGATCATAACGGTACCAATCAATGAGACTAGTAAATGCTAAAAAAGTTAAAATAATTATCTTCTTTGTACAAGATAAGTTAATAGATCATTTAAAATTTCTTTATTAAAAGATTATAACAGTAATGATTTTTGGGCGTAATAAATGATAAAAAAGTTGACATAATAATCTTCTTTGTAAAAGATAATTTACTAGACAATTTAAAATTTCTTAATAAAATATCATAACGGTACCAATCAACGGGCCTAGTAAATGCTAAAAAACTTAACATAATTATCTTCTTTGTAAAAGATAAATTAATAGATCATTTAACATTTCTTTATAAAAGATCATAATGGTAACGATCATTGGGCCTAATAAATGCTAAAAAAGTTGACATAATTAACTTCTTTGTAAAAGATAATTTACTAAACAATTTAAAATTTCTTATTAAAAGATGATAATGCTAACGATTAATGGGCCTAGTAAATGCTAAAAAAGTTAAAATAATTATATTCTTTGTAAAAGATAATTTAATAGATCATTTAAAATTTCTTTAAAAAAGATTATAACGGTAACGATCATTGGGCCTAACAAATGATAAAAAAGTTGACATAATAATCTTCTTTGTAAAAGATAATTTACTAGACAATTTAAAATTTCTTACTAAAAGATCATAACGGTACCGATCAATGGGCCTATTAAATGCTAAAAAACATTACATAATTATCTTCTTTGTAAAAGATAAATTAATAGACCATTTAAAATTTCTATATAAAAGATCATAACGGTAACGATCATTGGGCCTAATAAATGCTAAAAAAGTTGACATAATTAACTTCTTTGTAAAAGATAATTTACTAGACAATTTAAAATTTCGTATTAAAAGATCATAACGCGAACGATTAATGGGCCTAGTAAATGCTAAAAAAGTTGACATAATTATCTTCTTTGTAAAAGATAATTTAATAGATCATTTAAAATTTATTTATAAAACATCATAACAGTAATGATCATTAGGCCTAATAAATGGTAAAAAAGTTAAAATAATTATCTTCCTTGTAAAACATAATTTAAAAGATAATTTAAAATTTCTTTAAAATTATCATAACGGTAACGATCATTGAGCCTAATAAATGATAAAAAAGTTGACATAATAATCTTCTTTGTAAAAGATAATTTTCTAGACAATTTAAAATTTCTTACTAAAACGTCATAATGGTACCGATCAACGGGCCTAGTAAATGCTAAAAAACTTTACATAATTATCTTCTTTGTAAAAGATAAATTAATAGATCATTTAAAATTTCTCTATAAAAGATCATAATGGTAACGATCATTGGGCCTAATAAATGGTAAAAAGGTTGACATAATTAAGTTCTTTGTAAAAGATAATTTACTAGACAATTTAAAATTTCTTATTAAAAGATGATAATGCTAACGATTAATGGGCCTAGTAAATGCTAAAAAAGTTAAAATAATTATCTTCTTTGTAAAAGATAATTTAATAGATCATTTAAAATTTCTTTAAAAAAGATTATAACGGTAACGATCATTGGGCCTAATAAATGATAAAAAAGTTGACATAATTAACTTCTTTGTTTAAGATAATTTACTAGACAATTTAAAATTTCTTATTAAAAGATGATAATGCTAACGATTAATGGGCCTAGTAAATGCTAAAAAAGTTAAAATAATGATCTTCTTTGTAAAAGATAATTTAATAGATCATTTAAAATTTCTTTAAAAAAGATTATAACTGTAACGATCATTGGGCCTAATAAATGATAAAAAAGTTGACATAATAATCTTGTTTGTAAAAGATAATTTACTAGACAATTTAAAATTTCCTACTAAAACATCATAACGATACCAATCAATGAGACTAGTAAATGCTAAAAAACTTTACATAATTATCTTCTTTGTAAAAGATAAATTAAAATATAATTTAAAATTTCTTTAAAAATGATCATAACGGTAACGATCATTGGGCCTAATAAATGATAAAAAAGTTGACATAATAATCTTCTTTGTAAAAGATAATTTACTAGACAATTTAAAATTTCGTATTAAAAGATCATAACGGTAACGATCAATGGGCCTAGTAAATGCTAAAAAACTTAACATCATTATCTTCTTTGTAAAAGATAAACTAATAGATCATTTAAATTTTTTTATAAAAGATCATAATGGTAACGATCATTGGGCCTAATAAATGCTAAAAAAGTTGACATAATTAACTTCTTTGTAAAAGATAATTTACTAGACAATTTAAAATTTCGTATTAAAAGATCATAACGCTAACGATTAATGGGCCTAGTAAATGCTAAAAAAGTTAAAATAAGTATCTTCTTTGTAGAAGATAATTTAATAGATCATTTAAAATTTCTTTAAAAAAGATTATAACGGTAACGATCATTGGGCCTAATAAATGATAAAAAAGTTGACATAATAATCTTCTTTGTAAAAGATACTTTACTAGAAAATTTAAAATTTGTTACTAAAACGTCATAACGGTAGCGATCAACGGGCCTAGTAAATGCTAAAAAACTTTACATAATTATCTTCTTTGTAAAAGATAAATTAATAGATGATTTAAAATTTCTTTATAAAAGATCATAATGGTAACGATCATTGGGCCTAATAAATGCTAAAAAAGTTGACATAATTAACTTCTTTGTAAAAGATAATTTACTAGACAATTTAAAATTTCTTATTAAAAGATGATAATGCTAACGATTAATGGGCCTAGTAAATGCTAAAAAAGTTAAAATAATTATCTTCTTTGTAAAAGATAATTTAATAGATCATTTAAAATTTCTTTATAAAAGATCATAATGGTAACGATCATTGGGCCTAATA
Organism: Psophocarpus tetragonolobus; assembly: GCA_037954015.1. Classification (NCBI taxonomy): domain Eukaryota; kingdom Viridiplantae; phylum Streptophyta; class Magnoliopsida; order Fabales; family Fabaceae; genus Psophocarpus; species Psophocarpus tetragonolobus. The sequence continues at coordinate 57,940,170 of CM075688.1, forward strand.
AATGATAAAAAAGTTGACATAATTAACTTCTTTGTTTAAGATAATTTACTAGACAATTTAAAATTTCTTATTAAAAGATGATAATGCTAACGATTAATGGGCCTAGTAAATGCTAAAAAAGTTAAAATAATGATCTTCTTTGTAAAAGATAATTTAATAGATCATTTAAAATTTCTTTAAAAAAGATTATAACTGTAACGATCATTGGGCCTAATAAATGATAAAAAAGTTGACATAATAATCTTGTTTGTAAAAGATAATTTACTAGACAATTTAAAATTTCCTACTAAAACATCATAACGATACCAATCAATGAGACTAGTAAATGCTAAAAAACTTTACATAATTATCTTCTTTGTAAAAGATAAATTAAAATATAATTTAAAATTTCTTTAAAAATGATCATAACGGTAACGATCATTGGGCCTAATAAATGATAAAAAAGTTGACATAATAATCTTCTTTGTAAAAGATAATTTACTAGACAATTTAAAATTTCGTATTAAAAGATCATAACGGTAACGATCAATGGGCCTAGTAAATGCTAAAAAACTTAACATCATTATCTTCTTTGTAAAAGATAAACTAATAGATCATTTAAATTTTTTTATAAAAGATCATAATGGTAACGATCATTGGGCCTAATAAATGCTAAAAAAGTTGACATAATTAACTTCTTTGTAAAAGATAATTTACTAGACAATTTAAAATTTCGTATTAAAAGATCATAACGCTAACGATTAATGGGCCTAGTAAATGCTAAAAAAGTTAAAATAATTATCTTCTTTGTAGAAGATAATTTAATAGATCATTTAAAATTTCTTTAAAAAAGATTATAACGGTAACGATCATTGGGCCTAATAAATGATAAAAAAGTTGACATAATAATCTTCTTTGTAAAAGATAATTTACTAGACAATTTAAAATTTCTTACTGAAACGTCATAACGGTACCGATCAATGGGCCTAGTAAATGCTAAAAAACTTTACATAATTATCTTCTTTGTAAAAGATAAATTAATAGATCATTTAAAATTTCTCTATAAAAGATCATAATGGTAACGATCATTGGGCCTAATAAATGCTAAAAAGGTTGACATAATTATCTTCTTTGTAAAAGATAATTTACTAGACAATTTAAAATTTCATATTAAAATTTCATAACCCTAACGATTAATGGGCCTAGTAAATGCTAAAAAAGTTGACATAATTATGTTCTTTGAAAAAGATAATTTAATAGATCATTTAAAATTTCTTTATAAAACATCATAACAGTAATGATCATTGGGCCTAATAAATGGTAAAAAGGTTAACATAATTATCTTCTTTGTAAAAGATAATTTACTACCCAATTTAAAATTTTTGAGTAAAAGATCATAACGGTAACGATCATTGGGCCTAGTAAATGCTAAAAAACTTAACATCATTATCTTCTTTGTAAAAGATAAACTAATACATCATTTAAATTTTTTTATAAAAGATCATAATGGTAACGATCATTGGGCCTAATAAATGCTAAAAAAGTTGACATAATTAACTTCTTTGTAAAAGATAATTTACTAGACAATTTAAAATTTCGTATTAAAAGATCATAACGCTAACGATTAATGGGCCTAGTAAATGCTAAAAAAGTTAAAATAATTATCTTCTTTGTAGAAGATAATTTAATAGATCATTTAAAATTTCTTTAAAAAAGATTATAACGGTAACGATCATTGGGCCTAATAAATGATAAAAAAGTTGACATAATAATCTTCTTTGTAAAAGATAATTTACTAGACAATTTAAAATTTCTTACTAAAACGTCATAACGGTACCGATGAACGGGCCTAGTAAATGCTAAAAAACTTTACATAATTATCTTCTTTGTAAAAGATAAATTAATAGATCATTTAAAATTTCTTTATAAAAGATCATAATGGTAACGATCATTGGGCCTAATAAATGCTAAAAAATTTGACATAATTAACTTCTTTGTAAAAGATAATTTACTAGACAATTTAAAATTTCTTATTAAAAGATGATAATGCTAACGATTAATGGGCCTAGTAAATGCTAAAAAAGTTAAAATAATGATCTTCTTTGTAAAAGATAATTTAATAGATCATTTAAAATTTCTTTAAAAAAGATTATAACGGTAACGATCATTGGGCCTAATAAATGATAAAAAAGTTGACATAATAATCTTCTTTGTAAAAGATAATTTACTAGACAATTTAAAATTTCCTACTAAAAGATCATAACGGTACCAATCTATGAGACTAGTAAATGCTAAAAAACTTTACATAATTATCCTCTTTGTAAAAGATAAATTAATAGATCATTTAAAATTTCTCTATAAAAGATCATAATGGTAACGATCATTGGGCCTAATAAATGCTAAAAAGGTTGACATAATTAACTTCTTTGTAAAAGATAATTTGCTAGACAATTTAAAATTTCTTATTAAACGATGATAATGCTAACGATTAATGGGCCTAGTAAATGCTAAAAAAGTTAAAATAATTATCTTCTTTGTACAAGATAATTTAATAGATCATTTAAAATTTCTTAATTAAAAGATTATAACAGTAACGATTATTGGGCATAATAAATGATAAAAAAGTTGACATAATAATCTTCTTTGTAAAAGATAATTTACTAGACAATTTAAAATTTCTTATTAAAAGATAATAATGCTAACGATTAATGGGCCTAGTAAATGCTAAAAAAGTTAAAATAATTATCTTCTTTGTAAAAGATAATTTAATAGATCATTTAAAATTTCTTTAAAAAAGATTATAACGGTAACGATCATTCGGCCTAATAAATCATAAAAAAGTTGACATAATAATCTTCTTTGTAAAAGATAATTTACTAGACAATTTAAAATTTCTTACTAAAACGTCATAACGGTACCGATAAACGGGCCTAGTAAATGCTAAAAAACTTTACATAATTATCTTCTTTGTAAAAGATAAATTAATAGATCATTTAAAATTTCTCTATAAAAGATCATAATGGTAACGATCATTGGGCCTAATAATGCTAAAAAGGTTGACATAATTAACTTCTTTGTAAAAGATAATTTACTAGACAATTTAAAATTTCTTATTAAAAGATGATAATGCTAACGATTAATGGGCCTAGTAAATGCTAAAAAAGTTAAAATAATTATCTTCTTTGTAAAAGATAATTTAATAGATCATTTAAAATTTCTTTAAAAAAGATTGTAACGGTAACGATCATTGGGCCTAATAAATGATAAAAAAGTTGACATAATGATGTTCTTTGTAAAAGATAATTTACTAGACAATTTAAAATTTCCTACTAAAAGATCATAACGGTACCAATCTATGAGACTAGTAAATGCTAAAAAACTTTACATAATTATCCTCTTTGTAAAAGATAAATTAATAGATCATTTAAAATTTCTCTATAAAAGATCATAATGGTAACGATCATTGGGCCTAATAAATGCTAAAAAGGTTGACATAATTAACTTCTTTGTAAAAGATAATTTGCTAGACAATTTAAAATTTCTTATTAAACGATGATAATGCTAACGATTAATGGGCCTAGTAAATGCTAAAAAAGTTAAAATAATTATCTTCTTTGTACAAGATAATTTAATAGATCATTTAAAATTTCTTAATTAAAAGATTATAACAGTAACGATTATTGGGCATAATAAATGATAAAAAAGTTGACATAATAATCTTCTTTGTAAAAGATAATTTACTAGACAATTTAAAATTTCTTATTAAAAGATAATAATGCTAACGATTAATGGGCCTAGTAAATGCTAAAAAAGTTAAAATAATTATCTTCTTTGTAAAAGATAATTTAATAGATCATTTAAAATTTCTTTAAAAAAGATTATAACGGTAACGATCATTCGGCCTAATAAATCATAAAAAAGTTGACATAATAATCTTCTTTGTAAAAGATAATTTACTAGACAATTTAAAATTTCTTACTAAAACGTCATAACGGTACCGATCAACGGGCCTAGTAAATGCTAAAAAACTTTACATAATTATCTTCTTTGTAAAAGATAAATTAATAGATCATTTAAAATTTCTTTATAAAAGATCATAATGGTAACGATCATTGGGCCTAATAAATGCTAAAAAAGTTGACATAATTAACTTCTTTGTAAAAGATAATTTACTAGACAATTTAAAATTTCTTATTAAAAGATGATAATTCTAACGATTAATGGGCCTAGTAAATGCTAAAAAAGTTAAAATAATGATCTTCTTTGTAAAAGATAATTTAATAGATCATTTAAAATTTCTTTAAAAAAGATTATAACGGTAACGATCATTGGGCCTAATAAATGATAAAAAAGTTGACATAATAATCTTCTTTGTAAAAGATAATTTACTAGACAATTTAAAATTTCCTACTAAAATATCATAACGGTGCCAATCAATGAGACTAGTAAATGCTAAAAAACTTTACATAATTATCTTCTTTGTAAAAGATAAATTAATAGATCATTTAAAATTTCTCTATAAAAGATCATAATGGTAACGATCATTGGGCCTAATAAATGCTAAAAAGGTTGACATAATTAACTTCTTTGTAAAAGATAATTTACTAGACAATTTAAAACTTCTTATTAAAAGATGATAATGCTAACGATTAATGGGCCTAGTAAATGCTAAAAAAGTTAAAATAATGATCTTCTTTGTAAAAGATAATTTAATTGATCATTTAAAATTTCCTTAAAAAAGATTATAACGGTAACGATCATTGGGACTAATAAATGATAAAAAAGTTGACATAATAATCTTCTTTGTAAAAGATAATTTACTAGACAATTTAAAATTTCCTACTAAAATATCATAACGGTACCAATCAATGAGACTAGTAAATGCTAAAAAACTTTACATAATTATCTTCTTTGTAAAAGATAAATTAATAGATCATTTAAAATTTCTCTATAAAAGATCATAATGGTAACGATCATTGGGCCTAATAAATGCTAAAAAGGTTGACATAATTAACTTGTTTGTAAAAGATAATTTACTAAACAATTTAAAATTTCCTACTAAATTATCATAACGGTACCAATCAATGAGACTAGTAAATGCTAAAAAACTTTACATAATTATCTTCTTTGTAAAAGATAAATTAATAGATCATTTAAAATTTCTCTATGAAAGATCATAATGGTAACGATCATTGGGCCTAATAAATGCTAAAAAGGTTGACATAATTAACTTCTTTGTAAAAGATAATTTACTAGACAATTTAAAATTTCTTATTAAAAGATGATAATGCTAACGATTAATGGGCCTAGTAAATGCTAAAAAAGTTAAAATAATGATCTTCTTTGTAAAAGATAATTTAATAGATCATTTAAAATTTCTTTAAAAAAGATTATAACGGTAACGATCATTGGGCCTAATAAATGATAAAAAAGTTGACATAATAATCTTCTTTGTAAAAGATAATTTACTAGACAATTTAAAATTTCCTACTAAAATATCATAACGGTACCAATCAATGAGACTAGTAAATGCTAAAAAACTTTACATAATTATCTTCTTTGTAAAAGATAAATTAATAGATCATTTAAAATTTCTCTATAAAAGATCATAATGGTAACGATCATTGGGCCTAATAAATGCTAAAAAGGTTGACATAATTAACTTCTTTGTAAAAGATAATTTACTAGACAATTTAAAATTTCCTACTAAAATATCATAACGGTACCAATCAATGAGACTAGTAAATGCTAAAAAACTTTACATAATTATCTTCTTTGTAAAAGATAAATTAATAGATCATTTAAAATTTCTCTATAAAAGATCATAATGGTAACGATCATTGGGCCTAATAAATACTAAAAAGGTTGACATAATTAACTTCTTTGTAAAAGATAATTTACTAGACAATTTAAAATTTCTTATTAAAAGATGATAATGCTAACGATTAATGGGCCTAGTAAATGCTAAAAAAGTTAAAATAATTATCTTCTTTGTAAAAGATAATTTAATAGATCATTTAAAATTTCTTTAAAAAAGATTATAACGGTAACGATCATTGGGCCTAATAAATGATAAAAAAGTTGACATAATGATGTTCTTTGTAAAAGATAATTTACTAGACAATTTAAAATTTCCTACTAAAAGATCATAACGGTACCAATCAATGAGACTAGTAAATGCTAAAAAACTTTACATAATTATCCTCTTTGTAAAAGATAAATTAATAGATCATTTAAAATTTCTCTATAAAAGATCATAATGGTAACGATCATTGGGCCTAATAAATGCTAAAAAGGTTGACATAATTAACTTCTTTGTAAAAGATAATTTACTAGACAATTTAAAATTTCTTATTAAAAGATGATAATGCTAACGATTAATGGGCCTAGTAAATGCTAAAAAAGTTAAAATAATTATCTTCTTTGTACAAGATAATTTAATAGATCATTTAAAATTTCTTAATTAAAAGATTATAACAGTAACGATTATTGGGCATAATAAATGATAAAAAAGTTGACATAATAATCTTCTTTGTAAAAGATAATTTACTAGACAATTTAAAATTTCTTATTAAAAGATCATAATGCTAACGATTAATGGGCCTAGTAAATGATAATTATCTTCTTTGTAAAAGATAATTTAATAGATCATTTAAAATTTCTTTAGAAAAGATTATAACGGTAACGATCATTGGGCCTAATAAATCATAAAAAAGTTGACATAATAATCTTCTTTGTAAAAGATAATTTACTAGACAATTTAAAATTTCTTACTAAAACGTCATAACGGTACCGATCAACGGGCCTAGTAAATGCTAAAAAACTTTACATAATTATCTTCTTTGTAAAAGATAAATTAATAGATCATTTAAAATTTCTTTATAAAAGATCATAATGGTAACGATCATTGAGCCTAATAAATGCTAAAAAAGTTGACATAATTAACTTCTTTGTAAAAGATAATTTACTAGACAATTTAAAATTTCTTATTAAAAGATGATAATGCTAACGATTAATGGGCCTAGTAAATGCTAAAAAAGTTAAAATAATGATCTTCTTTGTAAAAGATAATTTAATAGATCATTAAAATTTCTTTAAAAAAGATTATAACGGTAACGATCATTGGGCCTAATAAATGATAAAAAAGTTGACATAATAATCTTCTTTGTAAAAGATAATTTACTAGACAATTTAAAATTTCCTACTAAAATATCATAACGGTACCAATCAATGAGACTAGTAAATGCTAAAAAACTTTACATAATTATCTTCTTTGTAAAAGATAAATTAATAGATCATTTAAAATTTCTCTATAAAAGATCATAATGGTAACAATCATTGGGCCTAATAAATGCTAAAAAGGTTGACATAATTAACTTCTTTGTAAAAGATAATTTACTAGACAATTTAAAATTTCTTATTAAAAGATGATAATGCTAACGATTAATGGGCCTAGTAAATGCTAAAAAAGTTAAAATAATTATCTTCTTTGTAAAAGATAATTTAATATATCATTTAAAATTTCTTTAAAAAGATTATAACGGTAACAATCATTGGGCCTAATAAATAATAAAAAAGTTGACATAATGATCTTCTTTGTAAAAGATAATTTACTAGACAATTTAAAATTTCCTACTAAAAGATCATAACGGTACCAATCAATGAGACTAGTAAATGCTAAAAAAGTTAAAATAATTATCTTCTTTGTACAAGATAAGTTAATAGATCATTTAAAATTTCTTTATTAAAAGATTATAACAGTAATGATTTTTGGGCGTAATAAATGATAAAAAAGTTGACATAATAATCTTCTTTGTAAAAGATAATTTACTAGACAATTTAAAATTTCTTATTAAAAGATCATAATGGTAACGATTAATGGGCCTAGTAAATGCTAAAAAAGTTAAAATAATTATCTTCTTTGTAAAAGATAATTTAATAGATCATTTAAAATTTCTTTAAAAAAGATTATAACGGTAACGATCATTGGGCCTAATAAATCATAAAAAAGTTGACATAATAATCTTCTTTGTAAAAGATAATTTACTAGACAATTTAAAATTTCCTACTAAAATATCATAACGGTACCAATCAATGAGACTAGTAAATGCTAAAAAACTTTACATAATTATCTTCTTTGTAAAAGATAAATTAATAGATCATTTAAAATTTCTCTATAAAAGATCATAATGGTAACGATCATTGGGCCTAATAAATGCTAAAAAGGTTGACATAATTAACTTCTTTGTAAAAGATAATTTACTATACAATTTAAAATTTCTTATTAAAAGATGATAATGCTAACAATTAATGGGCCTAGTAAATGCTAAAAAAGTTAAAATAATTATCTTCTTTGTACAAGATAATTTAATAGATCATTTAAAATTTCTATATTAAAAGATTATAACAGTAACGATTATTAGGCGTAATAAATGATAAAAAAGTTGACATAATAATCTTCTTTGTAAAACATAATTTACTAGACAATTTAAAATTTCTTATTAAAAGATGATAATGCTAACGATTAATGGGCCTAGTAAATGCTAAAAAAGTTAAAATAATTATGTTCTTTGTAAAAGATAATTTAATAGATCATTTAAAATTTCTTTAAAAAAGTTTATAACGGTAACGATCATTGGGCCTAATAAATGATAAAAAAGTTGACATAATAATCTTCTTTGTAAAAGATAATTTACTAGACAATTTAAAATTTCCTACTAAAATATCATAACGGTACCAATCAATGAGACTAGTAAATGCTAAAAAACTTTACATAATTATCTTCTTTGTAAAAGATAAATTAATAGATCATTTAAAATTTCTCTATAAAAGATCATAATGGTAACAATCATTGGGCCTAATAAATGCTAAAAAGGTTGACATAATTAACTTCTTTGTAAAAGATAATTTACTAGACAATTTAAAATTTCTTATTAAAAGATGATAATGCTAACGATTAATGGGCCTAGTAAATGCTAAAAAAGTTAAAATAATTATCTTCTTTGTAAAAGATAATTTAATATATCATTTAAAATTTCTTTAAAAAGATTATAACGGTAACAATCATTGGGCCTAATAAATAATAAAAAAGTTGACATAATGATCTTCTTTGTAAAAGATAATTTACTAGACAATTTAAAATTTCCTACTAAAAGATCATAACGGTACCAATCAATGAGACTAGTAAATGCTAAAAAAGTTAAAATAATTATCTTCTTTGTACAAGATAAGTTAATAGATCATTTAAAATTTCTTTATTAAAAGATTATAACAGTAATGATTTTTGGGCGTAATAAATGATAAAAAAGTTGACATAATAATCTTCTTTGTAAAAGATAATTTACTAGACAATTTAAAATTTCTTATTAAAAGATCATAATGGTAACGATTAATGGGCCTAGTAAATGCTAAAAAAGTTAAAATAATTATCTTCTTTGTAAAAGATAATTTAATAGATCATTTAAAATTTCTTTAAAAAAGATTATAACGGTAACGATCATTGGGCCTAATAAATGATTAAAAAGTTGACATAATGATGTTCTTTGTAAAAGATAATTTACTAGACAATTTAAAATTTCTTATTAAAAGATGATAATGCTAACGATTAATGGGCCTAGTAAATGCTAAAAAAGTTAAAATAATTATCTTCTTTGTACAAGATAATTTAATAGATCATTTAAAATTTCTTTATTAAAAGATTATAACAGTAACGATTATTGGGCGTAATAAATGATAAAAAAGTTGACATAATAATCTTCTTTGTAAAAGATAATTTACTAGAGAATTTAAAATTTCTTATTAAAAGATGATAATGCTAACGATTAATGGGCCTAGTAAATGCTAAAAAAGTTAAAATAATGATCTTCTTTGTAAAAGATAATTTAATAAATCATTTAAAATTTCTTTAAAAAAGATTATAACGGTAACGATCATTGGGCCTAATAAATGATAAAAAAGTTGACATAATAATCTTCTTTTTAAAAGATAATTTACTAGACAATTTAAAATTTCCTACTAAAATATCATAACGGTACCAATCAATGAGACTAGTAAATGCTAAAAAACTTTACATAATTATCTTCTTTGTAAAAGATAAATTAATAGATCATTTAAAATTTCTCTATAAAAGATCATAATGGTAACGATCATTGGGCCTAATAAATGCTAAAAAGGTTGACATAATTAACTTCTTTGTAAAAGATAATTTACTAGACAATTTAAAATTTCTTATTAAAAGATGATAATGCTAACGATTAATGGGCCTAGTAAATGCTAAAAAAGTTAAAATAATTATTTTCTTTGTAAAAGATAATTTAATAGATCATTTAAAATTTCTTTAAAAAAGATTATAACGGTAACGATCATTGGGCGTAATAAATGATAAAAAAGTTGACATAATGATGTTCTTTGTAAAAGATAATTTACTAGACAATTTAAAATTTCTTATTAAAAGATGATAATGCTAACGATTAATGGGCCTAGTAAATGCTAAAAAAGTTAAAATAATTATCTTCTTTGTACAAGATAATTTAATAGATCATTTAAAATTTCTTTATTAAAAGATTATAACAGTAACGATTATTGGGCGTAATAAATGATAAAAAAGTTGACATAATAATCTTCTTTGTAAAAGATAATTTACTAGAGAATTTAAAATTTCTTATTAAAAGATGATAATGCTAACGATTAATGGGCCTAGTAAATGCTAAAAAAGTTAAAATAATGATCTTCTTTGTAAAAGATAATTTAATAGATCATTTAAAATTTCTTTAAAAAAGATTATAACGGTAACGATCATTGGGCCTAATAAATGATAAAAAAGTTGACATAATAATCTTCTTTGTAAAAGATAATTTACTAGACAATTTAAAATTTCCTACTAAAATATCATAACGGTACCAATCAATGAGACTAGTAAATGCTAAAAAACTTTACATAATTATCTTCTTTGTAAAAGATAAATTAATAGATCATTTAAAATTTCTCTATAAAAGATCATAATGGTAACGATCATTGGGCCTAATAAATGCTAAAAAGGTTGACATAATTAACTTCTTTGTAAAAGATAATTTACTATACAATTTAAAATTTCTTATTAAAAGATGATAATGCTAACAATTAATGGGCCTAGTAAATGCTAAAAAAGTTAAAATAATTATCTTCTTTGTACAAGATAATTTAATAGATCATTTAAAATTTCTATATTAAAAGATTATAACAGTAACGATTATTAGGCGTAATAAATGATAAAAAAGTTGACATAATAATCTTCTTTGTAAAACATAATTTACTAGACAATTTAAAATTTCTTATTAAAAGATGATAATGCTAACGATTAATGGGCCTAGTAAATGCTAAAAAAGTTAAAATAATTATGTTCTTTGTAAAAGATAATTTAATAGATCATTTAAAATTTCTTTAAAAAAGTTTATAACGGTAACGATCATTGGGCCTAATAAATGATAAAAAAGTTGACATAATAATCTTCTTTGTAAAAGATAATTTACTAGACAATTTAAAATTTCCTACTAAAATATCATAACGGTACCAATCAATGAGACTAGTAAATGCTAAAAAACTTTACATAATTATCTTCTTTGTAAAAGATAAATTAATAGATCATTTAAAATTTCTCTATAAAAGATCATAATGGTAACGATCATTAGGCCTAATAAATACTAAAAAGGTTGACATAATTAACTTCTTTGTAAAAATTTAAAATTTCCTACTAAAAGATCATAACGGTACCAATCAATGAGACTAGTAAATGCTAAAAAACTTTACATAATTATCCTCTTTGTAAAAGATAAATTAATAGATCATTTAAAATTTCTCTATAAAAGATCATAATGGTAACGATCATTGGGCCTAATAAATGCTAAAAAGGTTGACATAATTAACTTCTTTGTAAAAGATAATTTACTACACAATTTAAAATTTCTTATTAAAAGATGATAATGCTAACGATTAATGGGCCTAGTAAATGCTAAAAAAGTTAAAATAATTATCTTCTTTGTACAAGATAAGTTAATAGATCATTTAAAATTTCTTTATTAAAAGATTATAACAGTAACGATTATTGGGCGTAATAAATCATAAAAAAGTTGACATAATAATCTTCTTTGTAAAAGATAATTTACTAGACAATTTAAAATTTCTTACTAAAACATCATAACGGTACCAATCAATGGGACTAGTAAATGCTAAAAAACTTTACATAATTATATTCTTTGTAAAAGATAAATTAATAGATCATTTAAAATTTCTTTATAAAAGATCATAATGGTAACGATCATTAGGCCTAATAAATGTTAAAAAAGTTGACATAATTAACTTCTTTGTAAAAGATAATTTACTAGACAATATAAAATTTCTTATTAAAAGATGATAATGCTAACGATTAATGGGCCTAGTAAATGCTAAAAAAGTTAAAATAATTATCTTCTTTGTAAAAGATAATTTAATAGATCATTTAAAATTTCTTTAAAAATGATTATAACGGTAACGATCATTGGGCCTAATAAATGATAAAAAAGTTAACATAATAATCCTCTTTGTAAAAGATAATTTACTAGACAATTTAAAATTTCTTACTAAAAGATCATAATGGTACCGATCAATGGGCCTAGTAAATGCTAAAAAACTTTACATAATTATCTTTTTTGTAAAAGATAAATTAATAGATCATTTAAAATTTCTTTATAAAAGATCATAACGGTTACGATCATTGGGCCTAATAAATGCTAAAAAAGTTGACATAATTAACTTCTTTGTAAAAGATAATTTACTAAACAATTTAAAATTTCTTATTAAAAGATGATAATGCTAACGATTAATGGGCCTAGTAAATGCTAAAAAAGTTAAAATAATGATCTTCTTTGTAAAAGATAATTTAATAGATCATTTAAAATTTCTTTAAAAAAGATTATAACTGTAACGATCATTGGGCCTAATAAATGATAAAAAAGTTGACATAATAATCTTCTTTGTAAAAGATAATTTACTAGACAATTTAAAATTTCCTACTAAAATATCATAACGGTACCAATCAATGAGACTAGTAAATGCTAAAAAACTTTACATAATTATCTTCTTTGTAAAAGATAAATTAATAGATCATTTAAAATTTCTCTATAAAAGATCATAATGGTAACGATCATTGGGCCTAATAAATGCTAAAAAGGTTGACATAATTAACTTCTTTGTAAAAGATAATTTACTAGACAATTTAAAATTTCCTACTAAAATATCATAACGGTACCAATCAATGAGACTAGTAAATGCTAAAAAACTTTACATAATTATCTTCTTTGTAAAAGATAAATTAATAGATCATTTAAAATTTCTCTATAAAAGATCATAATGGTAACGATCATTGGGCCTAATAAATACTAAAAAGGTTGACATAATTAACTTCTTTGTAAAAGATAATTTACTAGACAATTTAAAATTTCTTATTAAAAGATGATAATGCTAACGATTAATGGGCCTAGTAAATGCTAAAAAAGTTAAAATAATTATCTTCTTTGTAAAAGATAATTTAATAGATCATTTAAAATTTCTTTAAAAAAGATTATAACGGTAACGATCATTGGGCCTAATAAATGATAAAAAAGTTGACATAATGATGTTCTTTGTAAAAGATAATTTACTAGACAATTTAAAATTTCCTACTAAAAGATCATAACGGTACCAATCAATGAGACTAGTAAATGCTAAAAAACTTTACATAATTATCCTCTTTGTAAAAGATAAATTAATAGATCATTTAAAATTTCTCTATAAAAGATCATAATGGTAACGATCATTGGGCCTAATAAATGCTAAAAAGGTTGACATAATTAACTTCTTTGTAAAAGATAATTTACTAGACAATTTAAAATTTCTTATTAAAAGATGATAATGCTAACGATTAATGGGCCTAGTAAATGCTAAAAAAGTTAAAATAATTATCTTCTTTGTACAAGATAATTTAATAGATCATTTAAAATTTCTTAATTAAAAGATTATAACAGTAACGATTATTGGGCATAATAAATGATAAAAAAGTTGACATAATAATCTTCTTTGTAAAAGATAATTTACTAGACAATTTAAAATTTCTTATTAAAAGATCATAATGCTAACGATTAATGGGCCTAGTAAATGCTAAAAAAGTTAAAATAATTATCTTCTTTGTAAAAGATAATTTAATAGATCATTTAAAATTTCTTTAGAAAAGATTATAACGGTAACGATCATTGGGCCTAATAAATCATAAAAAAGTTGACATAATAATCTTCTTTGTAAAAGATAATTTACTAGACAATTTAAAATTTCTTACTAAAACGTCATAACGGTACCGATCAACGGGCCTAGTAAATGCTAAAAAACTTTACATAATTATCTTCTTTGTAAAAGATAAATTAATAGATCATTTAAAATTTCTTTATAAAAGATCATAATGGTAACGATCATTGAGCCTAATAAATGCTAAAAAAGTTGACATAATTAACTTCTTTGTAAAAGATAATTTACTAGACAATTTAAAATTTCTTATTAAAAGATGATAATGCTAACGATTAATGGGCCTAGTAAATGCTAAAAAAGTTAAAATAATGATCTTCTTTGTAAAAGATAATTTAATAGATCATTAAAATTTCTTTAAAAAAGATTATAACGGTAACGATCATTGGGCCTAATAAATGATAAAAAAGTTGACATAATAATCTTCTTTGTAAAAGATAATTTACTAGACAATTTAAAATTTCCTACTAAAATATCATAACGGTACCAATCAATGAGACTAGTAAATGCTAAAAAACTTTACATAATTATCTTCTTTGTAAAAGATAAATTAATAGATCATTTAAAATTTCTCTATAAAAGATCATAATGGTAACAATCATTGGGCCTAATAAATGCTAAAAAGGTTGACATAATTAACTTCTTTGTAAAAGATAATTTACTAGACAATTTAAAATTTCTTATTAAAAGATGATAATGCTAACGATTAATGGGCCTAGTAAATGCTAAAAAAGTTAAAATAATTATCTTCTTTGTAAAAGATAATTTAATATATCATTTAAAATTTCTTTAAAAAGATTATAACGGTAACAATCATTGGGCCTAATAAATAATAAAAAAGTTGACATAATGATCTTCTTTGTAAAAGATAATTTACTAGACAATTTAAAATTTCCTACTAAAAGATCATAACGGTACCAATCAATGAGACTAGTAAATGCTAAAAAAGTTAAAATAATTATCTTCTTTGTACAAGATAAGTTAATAGATCATTTAAAATTTCTTTATTAAAAGATTATAACAGTAATGATTTTTGGGCGTAATAAATGATAAAAAAGTTGACATAATAATCTTCTTTGTAAAAGATAATTTACTAGACAATTTAAAATTTCTTATTAAAAGATCATAATGGTAACGATTAATGGGCCTAGTAAATGCTAAAAAAGTTAAAATAATTATCTTCTTTGTAAAAGATAATTTAATAGATCATTTAAAATTTCTTTAAAAAAGATTATAACGGTAACGATCATTGGGCCTAATAAATCATAAAAAAGTTGACATAATAATCTTCTTTGTAAAAGATAATTTACTAGACAATTTAAAATTTCCTACTAAAATATCATAACGGTACCAATCAATGAGACTAGTAAATGCTAAAAAACTTTACATAATTATCTTCTTTGTAAAAGATAAATTAATAGATCATTTAAAATTTCTCTATAAAAGATCATAATGGTAACGATCATTGGGCCTAATAAATGCTAAAAAGGTTGACATAATTAACTTCTTTGTAAAAGATAATTTACTATACAATTTAAAATTTCTTATTAAAAGATGATAATGCTAACAATTAATGGGCCTAGTAAATGCTAAAAAAGTTAAAATAATTATCTTCTTTGTACAAGATAATTTAATAGATCATTTAAAATTTCTATATTAAAAGATTATAACAGTAACGATTATTAGGCGTAATAAATGATAAAAAAGTTGACATAATAATCTTCTTTGTAAAACATAATTTACTAGACAATTTAAAATTTCTTATTAAAAGATGATAATGCTAACGATTAATGGGCCTAGTAAATGCTAAAAAAGTTAAAATAATTATGTTCTTTGTAAAAGATAATTTAATAGATCATTTAAAATTTCTTTAAAAAAGTTTATAACGGTAACGATCATTGGGCCTAATAAATGATAAAAAAGTTGACATAATAATCTTCTTTGTAAAAGATAATTTACTATACAATTTAAAATTTCCTACTAAAATATCATAACGGTACCAATCAATGAGACTAGTAAATGCTAAAAAACTTTACATAATTATCTTCTTTGTAAAAGATAAATTAATAGATCATTTAAAATTTCTCTATAAAAGATCATAATGGTAACAATCATTGGGCCTAATAAATGCTAAAAAGGTTGACATAATTAACTTCTTTGTAAAAGATAATTTACTAGACAATTTAAAATTTCTTATTAAAAGATGATAATGCTAACGATTAATGGGCCTAGTAAATGCTAAAAAAGTTAAAATAATTATCTTCTTTGTAAAAGATAATTTAATATATCATTTAAAATTTCTTTAAAAAGATTATAACGGTAACAATCATTGGGCCTAATAAATAATAAAAAAGTTGACATAATGATCTTCTTTGTAAAAGATAATTTACTAGACAATTTAAAATTTCCTACTAAAAGATCATAACGGTACCAATCAATGAGACTAGTAAATGCTAAAAAAGTTAAAATAATTATCTTCTTTGTACAAGATAAGTTAATAGATCATTTAAAATTTCTTTATTAAAAGATTATAACAGTAATGATTTTTGGGCGTAATAAATGATAAAAAAGTTGACATAATAATCTTCTTTGTAAAAGATAATTTACTAGACAATTTAAAATTTCTTATTAAAAGATCATAATGGTAACGATTAATGGGCCTAGTAAATGCTAAAAAAGTTAAAATAATTATCTTCTTTGTAAAAGATAATTTAATAGATCATTTAAAATTTCTTTAAAAAAGATTATAACGGTAACGATCATTGGGCCTAATAAATCATAAAAAAGTTGACATAATAATCTTCTTTGTAAAAGATAATTTACTAGACAATTTAAAATTTCCTACTAAAATATCATAACGGTACCAATCAATGAGACTAGTAAATGCTAAAAAACTTTACATAATTATCTTCTTTGTAAAAGATAAATTAATAGATCATTTAAAATTTCTCTATAAAAGATCATAATGGTAACGATCATTGGGCCTAATAAATGCTAAAAAGGTTGACATAATTAACTTCTTTGTAAAAGATAATTTACTATACAATTTAAAATTTCTTATTAAAAGATGATAATGCTAACAATTAATGGGCCTAGTAAATGCTAAAAAAGTTAAAATAATTATCTTCTTTGTACAAGATAATTTAATAGATCATTTAAAATTTCTATATTAAAAGATTATAACAGTAACGATTATTAGGCGTAATAAATGATAAAAAAGTTGACATAATAATCTTCTTTGTAAAACATAATTTACTAGACAATTTAAAATTTCTTATTAAAAGATGATAATGCTAACGATTAATGGGCCTAGTAAATGCTAAAAAAGTTAAAATAATTATGTTCTTTGTAAAAGATAATTTAATAGATCATTTAAAATTTCTTTAAAAAAGTTTATAACGGTAACGATCATTGGGCCTAATAAATGATAAAAAAGTTGACATAATAATCTTCTTTGTAAAAGATAATTTACTAGACAATTTAAAATTTCCTACTAAAATATCATAACGGTACCAATCAATGAGACTAGTAAATGCTAAAAAACTTTACATAATTATCTTCTTTGTAAAAGATAAATTAATAGATCATTTAAAATTTCTCTATAAAAGATCATAATGGTAACAATCATTGGGCCTAATAAATGCTAAAAAGGTTGACATAATTAACTTCTTTGTAAAAGATAATTTACTAGACAATTTAAAATTTCTTATTAAAAGATGATAATGCTAACGATTAATGGGCCTAGTAAATGCTAAAAAAGTTAAAATAATTATCTTCTTTGTAAAAGATAATTTAATATATCATTTAAAATTTCTTTAAAAAGATTATAACGGTAACAATCATTGGGCCTAATAAATAATAAAAAAGTTGACATAATGATCTTCTTTGTAAAAGATAATTTACTAGACAATTTAAAATTTCCTACTAAAAGATCATAACGGTACCAATCAATGAGACTAGTAAATGCTAAAAAAGTTAAAATAATTATCTTCTTTGTACAAGATAAGTTAATAGATCATTTAAAATTTCTTTATTAAAAGATTATAACAGTAATGATTTTTGGGCGTAATAAATGATAAAAAAGTTGACATAATAATCTTCTTTGTAAAAGATAATTTACTAGACAATTTAAAATTTCTTATTAAAAGATCATAATGGTAACGATTAATGGGCCTAGTAAATGCTAAAAAAGTTAAAATAATTATCTTCTTTGTAAAAGATAATTTAATAGATCATTTAAAATTTCTTTAAAAAAGATTATAACGGTAACGATCATTGGGCCTAATAAATGATTAAAAAGTTGACATAATGATGTTCTTTGTAAAAGATAATTTACTAGACAATTTAAAATTTCTTATTAAAAGATGATAATGCTAACGATTAATGGGCCTAGTAAATGCTAAAAAAGTTAAAATAATTATCTTCTTTGTACAAGATAATTTAATAGATCATTTAAAATTTCTTTATTAAAAGATTATAACAGTAACGATTATTGGGCGTAATAAATGATAAAAAAGTTGACATAATAATCTTCTTTGTAAAAGATAATTTACTAGAGAATTTAAAATTTCTTATTAAAAGATGATAATGCTAACGATTAATGGGCCTAGTAAATGCTAAAAAAGTTAAAATAATGATCTTCTTTGTAAAAGATAATTTAATAAATCATTTAAAATTTCTTTAAAAAAGATTATAACGGTAACGATAATTGGGCCTAATAAATGATAAAAAAGTTGACATAATAATCTTCTTTTTAAAAGATAATTTACTAGACAATTTAAAATTTCCTACTAAAATATCATAACGGTACCAATCAATGAGACTAGTAAATGCTAAAAAACTTTACATAATTATCTTCTTTGTAAAAGATAAATTAATAGATCATTTAAAATTTCTCTATAAAAGATCATAATGGTAACGATCATTGGGCCTAATAAATGCTAAAAAGGTTGACATAATTAACTTCTTTGTAAAAGATAATTTACTAGACAATTTAAAATTTCTTATTAAAAGATGATAATGCTAACGATTAATGGGCCTAGTAAATGCTAAAAAAGTTAAAATAATTATTTTCTTTGTAAAAGATAATTTAATAGATCATTTAAAATTTCTTTAAAAAAGATTATAACGGTAACGATCATTGGGCGTAATAAATGATAAAAAAGTTGACATAATGATGTTCTTTGTAAAAGATAATTTACTAGACAATTTAAAATTTCTTATTAAAAGATGATAATGCTAACGATTAATGGGCCTAGTAAATGCTAAAAAAGTTAAAATAATTATCTTCTTTGTACAAGATAATTTAATAGATCATTTAAAATTTCTTTATTAAAAGATTATAACAGTAACGATTATTGGGCGTAATAAATGATAAAAAAGTTGACATAATAATCTTCTTTGTAAAAGATAATTTACTAGAGAATTTAAAATTTCTTATTAAAAGATGATAATGCTAACGATTAATGGGCCTAGTAAATGCTAAAAAAGTTAAAATAATGATCTTCTTTGTAAAAGATAATTTAATAGATCATTTAAAATTTCTTTAAAAAAGATTATAACGGTAACGATCATTGGGCCTAATAAATGATAAAAAAGTTGACATAATAATCTTCTTTGTAAAAGATAATTTACTAGACAATTTAAAATTTCCTACTAAAATATCATAACGGTACCAATCAATGAGACTAGTAAATGCTAAAAAACTTTACATAATTATCTTCTTTGTAAAAGATAAATTAATAGATCATTTAAAATTTCTCTATAAAAGATCATAATGGTAACGATCATTGGGCCTAATAAATGCTAAAAAGGTTGACATAATTAACTTCTTTGTAAAAGATAATTTACTATACAATTTAAAATTTCTTATTAAAAGATGATAATGCTAACAATTAATGGGCCTAGTAAATGCTAAAAAAGTTAAAATAATTATCTTCTTTGTACAAGATAATTTAATAGATCATTTAAAATTTCTATATTAAAAGATTATAACAGTAACGATTATTAGGCGTAATAAATGATAAAAAAGTTGACATAATAATCTTCTTTGTAAAACATAATTTACTAGACAATTTAAAATTTCTTATTAAAAGATGATAATGCTAACGATTAATGGGCCTAGTAAATGCTAAAAAAGTTAAAATAATTATGTTCTTTGTAAAAGATAATTTAATAGATCATTTAAAATTTCTTTAAAAAAGTTTATAACGGTAACGATCATTGGGCCTAATAAATGATAAAAAAGTTGACATAATAATCTTCTTTGTAAAAGATAATTTACTAGACAATTTAAAATTTCCTACTAAAATATCATAACGGTACCAATCAATGAGACTAGTAAATGCTAAAAAACTTTACATAATTATCTTCTTTGTAAAAGATAAATTAATAGATCATTTAAAATTTCTCTATAAAAGATTATAATGGTAACGATCATTAGGCCTAATAAATACTAAAAAGGTTGACATAATTAACTTCTTTGTAAAAATTTAAAATTTCCTACTAAAAGATCATAACGGTACCAATCAATGAGACTAGTAAATGCTAAAAAACTTTACATAATTATCCTCTTTGTAAAAGATAAATTAATAGATCATTTAAAATTTCTCTATAAAAGATCATAATGGTAACGATCATTGGGCCTAATAAATGCTAAAAAGGTTGACATAATTAACTTCTTTGTAAAAGATAATTTACTACACAATTTAAAATTTCTTATTAAAAGATGATAATGCTAACGATTAATGGGCCTAGTAAATGCTAAAAAAGTTAAAATAATTATCTTCTTTGTACAAGATAAGTTAATAGATCATTTAAAATTTCTTTATTAAAAGATTATAACAGTAACGATTATTGGGCGTAATAAATCATAAAAAAGTTGACATAATAATCTTCTTTGTAAAAGATAATTTACTAGACAATTTAAAATTTCTTACTAAAACATCATAACGGTACCAATCAATGGGACTAGTAAATGCTAAAAAACTTTACATAATTATATTCTTTGTAAAAGATAAATTAATAGATCATTTAAAATTTCTTTATAAAAGATCATAATGGTAACGATCATTAGGCCTAATAAATGTTAAAAAAGTTGACATAATTAACTTCTTTGTAAAAGATAATTTACTAGACAATATAAAATTTCTTATTAAAAGATGATAATGCTAACGATTAATGGGCCTAGTAAATGCTAAAAAAGTTAAAATAATTATCTTCTTTGTAAAAGATAATTTAATAGATCATTTAAAATTTCTTTAAAAATGATTATAACGGTAACGATCATTGGGCCTAATAAATGATAAAAAAGTTAACATAATAATCCTCTTTGTAAAAGATAATTTACTAGACAATTTAAAATTTCTTACTAAAAGATCATAATGGTACCGATCAATGGGCCTAGTAAATGCTAAAAAACTTTACATAATTATCTTTTTTGTAAAAGATAAATTAATAGATCATTTAAAATTTCTTTATAAAAGATCATAACGGTAACGATCATTGGGCCTAATAAATGCTAAAAAAGTTGACATAATTAACTTCTTTGTAAAAGATAATTTACTAAACAATTTAAAATTTCTTATTAAAAGATGATAATGCTAACGATTAATGGGCCTAGTAAATGCTAAAAAAGTTAAAATAATGATCTTCTTTGTAAAAGATAATTTAATAGATCATTTAAAATTTCTTTAAAAAAGATTATAACTGTAACGATCATTGGGCCTAATAAATGATAAAAAAGTTGACATAATTAACTTTTTTGTAAAAGATAATTTACTAGACAATTTAAAATTTCTTATTAAAAGATGATAATGCTAACGATTAATGGGCCTAGTAAATGCGAAAAAAGTTAAAATAATTATCTTCTTTGTACAAGATAATTTAATAGATCATTTAAAATTTCTTTACTAAAAGATTATAACAGTAACGATGATTGGGCGTAATAAATGATAAAAAAGTTGACATAATAATCTTCTTTGTAAAAGAGAATTTACTAGACAATTTAAAATTTCTTATTAAAAGATGATAATGCTAACGATTAATGGGCCTAGTAAATGCTAAAAAAGTTAAAATAATTATCTTCTTTGTAAAAGATAATTTAATAGATCATTTAAAATTTCTTTAAAAAAGATTATAACGGTAACGATCATTGGGCCTAATAAATGATAAAAAAGTTGACATAATAATCTTCTTTGTAAAAGATAATTTACTAGACAATTTAAAATTTCCTACTAAAATATCATAACGGTACCAATCAATGAGACTAGTAAATGCTAAAAAACTTTACATAATTATCTTCTTTGTAAAAGATAAATTAATAGATCATTTAAAATTTCTCTATAAAAGATCATAATGGTAACGATCATTGGGCCTAATAAATGCTAAAAAGGTTGACATAATTAACTTCTTTGTAAAAGATAATTTACTATACAATTTAAAATTTCTTATTAAAAGATGATAATGCTAACGATTAATGGGCCTAGTAAATGCTAAAAAAGTTAAAATAATTATTTTCTTTGTAAAAGATAATTTAATAGATCATTTAAAATTTCTTTAAAAAAGATTATAACGGTAACGATCATTGGGCGTAATAAATGATAAAAAAGTTGACATAATGATGTTCTTTGTAAAAGATAATTTACTAGACAATTTAAAATTTCTTATTAAAAGATGATAATGCTAACGATTAATGGGCCTAGTAAATGCTAAAAAAGTTAAAATAATTATCTTCTTTATACAAGATAATTTAATAGATCATTTAAAATTTCTTTATTAAAAGATTATAACAGTAACGATTATTGGGCGTAATAAATGATAAAAAAGTTGACATAATAATCTTCTTTGTAAAAGATAATTTACTAGAGAATTTAAAATTTCTTATTAAAAGATGATAATGCTAACGACTAATGGGCCTAGTAAATGCTAAAAAAGTTAAAATAATTATCTTCTTTGTAAAAGATAATTTAATAGATCATTTAAAATTTCTTTAAAAAAGATTATAACGGTAACGATCATTGGGCCTAATAAATGATAAAAAAGTTGACATAATAATCTTCTTTGTAAAAGATAATTTACTAGACAATTTAAAATTTCCTACTAAAAGATCATAACGGTACCAATCAATGAGACTAGTAAATGCTAAAAAACTTTACATAATTATCCTCTTTGTAAAAGATAAATTAATAGATCATTTAAAATTTCTCTATAAAAGATCATAATGGTAACGATCATTGGGCCTAATAAATGCTAAAAAGGTTGACATAATTAACTTCTTTGTAAAAGATAATTTACTACACAATTTAAAATTTCTTATTAAAAGATGATAATGCTAACGATTAATGGGCCTAGTAAATGCTAAAAAAGTTAAAATAATTATCTTCTTTGTACAAGATAAGTTAATAGATCATTTAAAATTTCTTTATTAAAAGATTATAACAGTAACGATTATTGGGCGTAATAAATCATAAAAAAGTTGACATAATAATCTTCTTTGTAAAAGATAATTTACTAGACAATTTAAAATTTCTTACTAAAACATCATAACGGTACCAATCAATGGGACTAGTAAATGCTAAAAAACTTTACATAATTATATTCTTTGTAAAAGATAAATTAATAGATCATTTAAAATTTCTTTATAAAAGATCATAATGGTAACGATCATTAGGCCTAATAAATGTTAAAAAAGTTGACATAATTAACTTCTTTGTAAAAGATAATTTACTAGACAATATAAAATTTCTTATTAAAAGATGATAATGCTAACGATTAATGGGCCTAGTAAATGCTAAAAAAGTTAAAATAATTATCTTCTTTGTAAAAGATAATTTAATAGATCATTTAAAATTTCTTTAAAAATGATTATAACGGTAACGATCATTGGGCCTAATAAATGATAAAAAAGTTAACATAATAATCCTCTTTGTAAAAGATAATTTACTAGACAATTTAAAATTTCTTACTAAAAGATCATAATGGTACCGATCAATGGGCCTAGTAAATGCTAAAAAACTTTACATAATTATCTTTTTTGTAAAAGATAAATTAATAGATCATTTAAAATTTCTTTATAAAAGATCATAACGGTAACGATCATTGGGCCTAATAAATGCTAAAAAAGTTGACATAATTAACTTCTTTGTAAAAGATAATTTACTAAACAATTTAAAATTTCTTATTAAAAGATGATAATGCTAACGATTAATGGGCCTAGTAAATGCTAAAAAAGTTAAAATAATGATCTTCTTTGTAAAAGATAATTTAATAGATCATTTAAAATTTCTTTAAAAAAGATTATAACTGTAACGATCATTGGGCCTAATAAATGATAAAAAAGTTGACATAATTAACTTCTTTGTAAAAGATAATTTACTAGACAATTTAAAATTTCTTATTAAAAGATGATAATGCTAACGATTAATGGGCCTAGTAAATGCGAAAAAAGTTAAAATAATTATCTTCTTTGTACAAGATAATTTAATAGATCATTTAAAATTTCTTTACTAAAAGATTATAACAGTAACGATGATTGGGCGTAATAAATGATAAAAAAGTTGACATAATAATCTTCTTTGTAAAAGAGAATTTACTAGACAATTTAAAATTTCTTATTAAAAGATGATAATGCTAACGATTAATGGGCCTAGTAAATGCTAAAAAAGTTAAAATAATTATCTTCTTTGTAAAAGATAATTTAATAGATCATTTAAAATTTCTTTAAAAAAGATTATAACGGTAACGATCATTGGGCCTAATAAATGATAAAAAAGTTGACATAATAATCTTCTTTGTAAAAGATAATTTACTAGACAATTTAAAATTTCCTACTAAAATATCATAACGGTACCAATCAATGAGACTAGTAAATGCTAAAAAACTTTACATAATTATCTTCTTTGTAAAAGATAAATTAATAGATCATTTAAAATTTCTCTATAAAAGATCATAATGGTAACGATCATTGGGCCTAATAAATGCTAAAAAGGTTGACATAATTAACTTCTTTGTAAAAGATAATTTACTATACAATTTAAAATTTCTTATTAAAAGATGATAATGCTAACGATTAATGGGCCTAGTAAATGCTAAAAAAGTTAAAATAATTATTTTCTTTGTAAAAGATAATTTAATAGATCATTTAAAATTTCTTTAAAAAAGATTATAACGGTAACGATCATTGGGCGTAATAAATGATAAAAAAGTTGACATAATGATGTTCTTTGTAAAAGATAATTTACTAGACAATTTAAAATTTCTTATTAAAAGATGATAATGCTAACGATTAATGGGCCTAGTAAATGCTAAAAAAGTTAAAATAATTATCTTCTTTATACAAGATAATTTAATAGATCATTTAAAATTTCTTTATTAAAAGATTATAACAGTAACGATTATTGGGCGTAATAAATGATAAAAAAGTTGACATAATAATCTTCTTTGTAAAAGATAATTTACTAGAGAATTTAAAATTTCTTATTAAAAGATGATAATGCTAACGACTAATGGGCCTAGTAAATGCTAAAAAAGTTAAAATAATTATCTTCTTTGTAAAAGATAATTTAATAGATCATTTAAAATTTCTTTAAAAAAGATTATAACGGTAACGATCATTGGGCCTAATAAATGATAAAAAAGTTGACATAATAATCTTCTTTGTAAAAGATAATTTACTAGACAATTTAAAATTTCCTACTAAAATATCATAACGGTACCAATCAATGAGACTAGTAAATGCTAAAAAACTTTACATAATTATCTTCTTTGTAAAAGATAAATTAATAGATCATTTAAAAATTCTCTATAAAAGATCATAATGGTAACGATCATTGGGCCTAATAAATGCTAAAAAGGTTGACATAATTAACTTCTTTGTAAAAGATAATTTACTAGACAATTTAAAATTTCTTATTAAAAGATGATAATGCTAACGATTAATGGGCCTAGTAAATGCTAAAAAAGTTAAAATAATTATCTTCTTTGTAAAAGATAATTTAATAGATCATTTAAAATTTCTTTAAAAAAGATTATAACGGTAACGATCATTGGGCCTAATAAATGATAAAAAAGTTGACATAATGATGTTCTTTGTAAAAGATAATTTACTAGACAATTTAAAATTTCTTATTAAAAGATGATAATGCTAACGATTAATGGGCCTAGTAAATGCTAAAAAAGTTAAAATAATTATCTTCTTTGTACAAGATAATTTAATAGATCATTTAAAATTTCTTTATTAAAAGATTATAACAGTAACGATGATTGGGCGTAATAAATGATAAAAAAGTTGACATAATAATCTTCTTTGTAAAAGATAATTTACTAGACAATTTAAAATTTCCTACTAAAATATCATAACGGTACCAATCAATGAGACTAGTAAATGCTAAAAAACTTTACATAATTATCTTCTTTGTAAAAGATAAATTAATAGATCATTTAAAATTTCTCTATAAAAGATCATAATGGTAACGATCATTGGGCCTAATAAATGCTAAAAAGGTTGACATAATTAACTTCTTTGTAAAAGATAATTTACTAGACAATTTAAAATTTCTTATTAAAAGATGATAATGCTAACGATTAATGGGCCTAGTAAATGCTAAAAAAGTTAAAATAATTATTTTCTTTGTAAAAGATAATTTAATAGATCATTTAAAATTTCTTTAAAAAAGATTATAACGGTAACGATCATTGGGCGTAATAAATGATAAAAAAGTTGACATAATGATGTTCTTTGTAAAAGATAATTTACTAGACAATTTAAAATTTCTTATTAAAAGATGATAATGCTAACGATTAATGGGCCTAGTAAATGCTAAAAAAGTTAAAATAATTATCTTCTTTGTAAAAGATAATTTAATAGATCATTTAAAATTTCTTTAAAAAAGATTATAACGGTAACGATCATTGGGCCTAATAAATGATAAAAAAGTTGACATAATGATGTTCTTTGTAAAAGATAATTTACTAGACAATTTAAAATTTCTTATTAAAAGATGATAATGCTAACGATTAATGGGCCTAGTAAATGCTAAAAAAGTTAAAATAATTATCTTCTTTGTACAAGATAATTTAATAGATCATTTAAAATTTCTTTATTAAAAGATTATAACAGTAACGATGATTGGGCGTAATAAATGATAAAAAAGTTGACATAATAATCTTCTTTGTAAAAGAGAATTTACTAGACAATTTAAAATTTCTTATTAAAAGATGATAATGCTAACGATTAATCGGCCTAGTAAATGCTAAAAAAGTTAAAATAATTATCTTCTTTGTAAAAGATAATTTAATAGATCATTTAAAATTTCTTTAAAAAATATTATAACGGTAACGATCATTGGGCCTAATAAATGATAAAAAAGTTGACATAATAATCTTCTTTGTAAAAGATAATTTACTAGACAATTTAAAATTTCCTACTAAAATATCATAACGGTACCAATCAATGAGACTAGTAAATGCTAAAAAACTTTACATAATTATCTTCTTTGTAAAAGATAAATTAATAGATCATTTAAAATTTCTCTATAAAAGATCATAATGGTAACGATCATTGGGCCTAATAAATGCTAAAAAGGTTGACATAATTAACTTCTTTGTAAAAGATAATTTACTAGACAATTTAAAATTTCTTATTAAAAGATGATAATGCTAACGATTAATGGGCCTAGTAAATGCTAAAAAAGTTAAAATAATTATCTTCTTTGTAAAAGATAATTTAATAGATCATTTAAAATTTCTTTAAAAAAGATTATAACAGTAACGATGATTGGGCGTAATAAATGATAAAAAAGTTGACATAATAATCTTCTTTGTAAAAGAGAATTTACTAGACAATTTAAAATTTCTTATTAAAAGATGATAATGCTAACGATTAATGGGCCTAGTAAATGCTAAAAAAGTTAAAATAATTATCTTCTTTGTAAAAGATAATTTAATAGATCATTTAAAATTTCTTTAAAAAAGATTATAACGGTAACGATCATTGGGCCTAATAAATGATAAAAAAGTTGACATAATAATCTTCTTTGTAAAAGATAATTTACTAGACAATTTAAAATTTCCTACTAAAATATCATAACGGTACCAATCAATGAGACTAGTAAATGCTAAAAAACTTTACATAATTATCTTCTTTGTAAAAGATAAATTAATAGATCATTTAAAATTTCTCTATAAAAGATCATAATGGTAACGATCATTGGGCCTAATAAATGCTAAAAAGGTTGACATAATTAACTTCTTTGTAAAAGATAATTTACTAGACAATTTAAAATTTCTTATTAAAAGATGATAATGCTAACGATTAATGGGCCTAGTAAATGCTAAAAAAGTTAAAATAATTATCTTCTTTGTAAAAGATAATTTAATAGATCATTTAAAATTTCTTTAAAAAAGATTATAACGGTAACGATCATTGGGCCTAATAAATGATAAAAATGTTGACATAATGATGTTCTTTGTAAAAGATAATTTACGAGACAATTTAAAATTTCTTATTAAAAGATGATAATGCTAACGATTAATGGGCCTAGTAAATGCTAAAAAAGTTAAAATAATTATCTTCTTTGTACAAGATAATTTAATAGATCATTTAAAATTTCTTTATTAAAAGATTATAACAGTAACGATGATTGGGCGTAATAAATGATAAAAAAGTTGACATAATAATCTTCTTTGTAAAAGAGAATTTACTAGACAATTTAAAATTTCTTATTAAAAGATGATAATGCTAACGATTAATGGGCCTAGTAAATGCTAAAAAAGTTAAAATAATTATCTTCTTTGTAAAAGATAATTTAATAGATCATTTAAAATTTCTTTAAAAAAGATTATAACGGTAACGATCATTGGGCCTAATAAATGATAAAAAAGTTGACATAATAATCTTCTTTGTAAAAGATAATTTACTAGACAATTTAAAATTTCCTACTAAAATATCATAACGGTACCAATCAATGAGACTAGTAAATGCTAAAAAACTTTACATAATTATCTTCTTTGTAAAAGATAAATTAATAGATCATTTAAAATTTCTCTATAAAAGATCATAATGGTAACGATCATTGGGCCTAATAAATGCTAAAAAGGTTGACATAATTAACTTCTTTGTAAAAGATAATTTACTAGACAATTTAAAATTTCTTATTAAAAGATGATAATGCTAACGATTAATGGGCCTAGTAAATGCTAAAAAAGTTAAAATAATTATTTTCTTTGTAAAAGATAATTTAATAGATCATTTAAAATTTCTTTAAAAAAGATTATAACGGTAACGATCATTGGGCGTAATAAATGATAAAAAAGTTGACATAATGATGTTCTTTGTAAAAGATAATTTACTAGACAATTTAAAATTTCTTATTAAAAGATGATAATGCTAACGATTAATGGGCCTATTAAATGCTAAAAAAGTTAAAATAATTATCTTCTTTGTAAAAGATAATTTAATAGATCATTTAAAATTTCTTTAAAAAAGATTATAACGGTAACGATCATTGGGCCTAATAAATGATAAAAAAGTTGACATAATGATGTTCTTTGTAAAAGATAATTTACTAGACAATTTAAAATTTCTTATTAAAAGATGATAATGCTAACGATTAATGGGCCTAGTAAATGCTAAAAAAGTTAAAATAATTATCTTCTTTGTACAAGATAATTTAATAGATCATTTAAAATTTCTTTATTAAAAGATTATAACAGTAACGATGATTGGGCGTAATAAATGATAAAAAAGTTGACATAATAATCTTCTTTGTAAAAGAGAATTTACTAGACAATTTAAAATTTCTTATTAAAAGATGATAATGCTAACGATTAATCGGCCTAGTAAATGCTAAAAAAGTTAAAATAATTATCTTCTTTGTAAAAGATAATTTAATAGATCATTTAAAATTTCTTTAAAAAATATTATAACGGTAACGATCATTGGGCCTAATAAATGATAAAAAAGTTGACATAATAATCTTCTTTGTAAAAGATAATTTACTAGACAATTTAAAATTTCCTACTAAAATATCATAACGGTACCAATCAATGAGACTAGTAAATGCTAAAAAACTTTACATAATTATCTTCTTTGTAAAAGATAAATTAATAGATCATTTAAAATTTCTCTATAAAAGATCATAATGGTAACGATCATTGGGCCTAATAAATGCTAAAAAGGTTGACATAATTAACTTCTTTGTAAAAGATAATTTACTAGACAATTTAAAATTTCTTATTAAAAGATGATAATGCTAACGATTAATGGGCCTAGTAAATGCTAAAAAAGTTAAAATAATTATCTTCTTTGTAAAAGATAATTTAATAGATCATTTAAAATTTCTTTAAAAAAGATTATAACAGTAACGATGATTGGGCGTAATAAATGATAAAAAAGTTGACATAATAATCTTCTTTGTAAAAGAGAATTTACTAGACAATTTAAAATTTCTTATTAAAAGATGATAATGCTAACGATTAATGGGCCTAGTAAATGCTAAAAAAGTTAAAATAATTATCTTCTTTGTAAAAGATAATTTAATAGATCATTTAAAATTTCTTTAAAAAAGATTATAACGGTAACGATCATTGGGCCTAATAAATGATAAAAAAGTTGACATAATAATCTTCTTTGTAAAAGATAATTTACTAGACAATTTAAAATTTCCTACTAAAATATCATAACGGTACCAATCAATGAGACTAGTAAATGCTAAAAAACTTTACATAATTATCTTCTTTGTAAAAGATAAATTAATAGATCATTTAAAATTTCTCTATAAAAGATCATAATGGTAACGATCATTGGGCCTAATAAATGCTAAAAAGGTTGACATAATTAACTTCTTTGTAAAAGATAATTTACTAGACAATTTAAAATTTCTTATTAAAAGATGATAATGCTAACGATTAATGGGCCTAGTAAATGCTAAAAAAGTTAAAATAATTATCTTCTTTGTAAAAGATAATTTAATAGATCATTTAAAATTTCTTTAAAAAAGATTATAACGGTAACGATCATTGGGCCTAATAAATGATAAAAATGTTGACATAATGATGTTCTTTGTAAAAGATAATTTACGAGACAATTTAAAATTTCTTATTAAAAGATGATAATGCTAACGATTAATGGGCCTAGTAAATGCTAAAAAAGTTAAAATAATTATCTTCTTTGTACAAGATAATTTAATAGATCATTTAAAATTTCTTTATTAAAAGATTATAACAGTAACGATGATTGGGCGTAATAAATGATAAAAAAGTTGACATAATAATCTTCTTTGTAAAAGAGAATTTACTAGACAATTTAAAATTTCTTATTAAAAGATGATAATGCTAACGATTAATGGGCCTAGTAAATGCTAAAAAAGTTAAAATAATTATCTTCTTTGTAAAAGATAATTTAATAGATCATTTAAAATTTCTTTAAAAAAGATTATAACGGTAACGATCATTGGGCCTAATAAATGATAAAAAAGTTGACATAATAATCTTCTTTGTAAAAGATAATTTACTAGACAATTTAAAATTTCCTACTAAAATATCATAACGGTACCAATCAATGAGACTAGTAAATGCTAAAAAACTTTACATAATTATCTTCTTTGTAAAAGATAAATTAATAGATCATTTAAAATTTCTCTATAAAAGATCATAATGGTAACGATCATTGGGCCTAATAAATGCTAAAAAGGTTGACATAATTAACTTCTTTGTAAAAGATAATTTACTAGACAATTTAAAATTTCTTATTAAAAGATGATAATGCTAACGATTAATGGGCCTAGTAAATGCTAAAAAAGTTAAAATAATTATTTTCTTTGTAAAAGATAATTTAATAGATCATTTAAAATTTCTTTAAAAAAGATTATAACGGTAACGATCATTGGGCGTAATAAATGATAAAAAAGTTGACATAATGATGTTCTTTGTAAAAGATAATTTACTAGACAATTTAAAATTTCTTATTAAAAGATGATAATGCTAACGATTAATGGGCCTAGTAAATGCTAAAAAAGTTAAAATAATTATCTTCTTTGTAAAAGATAATTTAATAGATCATTTAAAATTTCTTTAAAAAAGATTATAACGGTAACGATCATTGGGCCTAATAAATGATAAAAAAGTTGACATAATGATGTTCTTTGTAAAAGATAATTTACTAGACAATTTAAAATTTCTTATTAAAAGATGATAATGCTAACGATTAATGGGCCTAGTAAATGCTAAAAAAGTTAAAATAATTATCTTCTTTGTACAAGATAATTTAATAGATCATTTAAAATTTCTTTATTAAAAGATTATAACAGTAACGATGATTGGGCGTAATAAATGATAAAAAATTTGACATAATAATCTTCTTTGTAAAAGATAATTTACTAGACAATTTAAAATTTCTTACTAAAACATCATAACGGTACCAATCAATGGGACTAGTAAATGCTAAAAAACTTTACATAATTATATTCTTTGTAAAAGATAAATTAATAGATCATTTAAAATTTCTTTATAAAAGATCATAATGGTAACGATCATTAGGCCTAATAAATGTTAAAAAAGTTGACATAATTAACTTCTTTGTAAAAGATAATTTACTAGACAATATAAAATTTCTTATTAAAAGATGATAATGCTAACGATTAATGGGCCTAGTAAATGCTAAAAAAGTTAAAATAATTATCTTCTTTGTAAAAGATAATTTAATAGATCATTTAAAATTTCTTTAAAAATGATTATAACGGTAACGATCATTGGGCCTAATAAATGATAAAAAAGTTAACATAATAATCCTCTTTGTAAAAGATAATTTACTAGACAATTTAAAATTTCTTACTAAAAGATCATAATGGTACCGATCAATGGGCCTAGTAAATGCTAAAAAACTTTACATAATTATCTTTTTTGTAAAAGATAAATTAATAGATCATTTAAAATTTCTTTATAAAAGATCATAACGGTAACGATCATTGGGCCTAATAAATGCTAAAAAAGTTGACATAATTAACTTCTTTGTAAAAGATAATTTACTAAACAATTTAAAATTTCTTATTAAAAGATGATAATGCTAACGATTAATGGGCCTAGTAAATGCTAAAAAAGTTAAAATAATGATCTTCTTTGTAAAAGATAATTTAATAGATCATTTAAAATTTCTTTAAAAAAGATTATAACTGTAACGATCATTGGGCCTAATAAATGATAAAAAAGTTGACATAATTAACTTCTTTGTAAAAGATAATTTACTAGACAATTTAAAATTTCTTATTAAAAGATGATAATGCTAACGATTAATGGGCCTAGTAAATGCGAAAAAAGTTAAAATAATTATCTTCTTTGTACAAGATAATTTAATAGATCATTTAAAATTTCTTTATTAAAAGATTATAACAGTAACGATGATTGGGCGTAATAAATGATAAAAAAGTTGACATAATAATCTTCTTTGTAAAAGAGAATTTACTAGACAATTTAAAATTTCTTATTAAAAGATGATAATGCTAACGATTAATGGGCCTAGTAAATGCTAAAAAAGTTAAAATAATTATCTTCTTTGTAAAAGATAATTTAATAGATCATTTAAAATTTCTTTAAAAAAGATTATAACGGTAACGATCATTGGGCCTAATAAATGATAAAAAAGTTGACATAATAATCTTCTTTGTAAAAGATAATTTACTAGACAATTTAAAATTTCCTACTAAAATATCATAACGGTACCAATCAATGAGACTAGTAAATGCTAAAAAACTTTACATAATTATCTTCTTTGTAAAAGATAAATTAATAGATCATTTAAAATTTCTCTATAAAAGATCATAATGGTAACGATCATTGGGCCTAATAAATGCTAAAAAGGTTGACATAATTAACTTCTTTGTAAAAGATAATTTACTAGACAATTTAAAATTTCTTATTAAAAGATGATAATGCTAACGATTAATGGGCCTAGTAAATGCTAAAAAAGTTAAAATAATTATTTTCTTTGTAAAAGATAATTTAATAGATCATTTAAAATTTCTTTAAAAAAGATTATAACGGTAACGATCATTGGGCGTAATAAATGATAAAAAAGTTGACATAATGATGTTCTTTGTAAAAGATAATTTACTAGACAATTTAAAATTTCTTATTAAAAGATGATAATGCTAACGATTAATGGGCCTAGTAAATGCTAAAAAAGTTAAAATAATTATCTTCTTTGTACAAGATAATTTAATAGATCATTTAAAATTTCTTTATTAAAAGATTATAACAGTAACGATTATTGGGCGTAATAAATGATAAAAAAGTTGACATAATAATCTTCTTTGTAAAAGATAATTTACTAGAGAATTTAAAATTTCTTATTGAAAGATGATAATGCTAACGACTAATGGGCCTAGTAAATGCTAAAAAAGTTAAAATAATTATCTTCTTTGTAAAAGATAATTTAATAGATCATTTAAAATTTCTTTAAAAAAGATTATAACGGTAACGATCATTGGGCCTAATAAATGATAAAAAAGTTGACATAATAATCTTCTTTGTAAAAGATAATTTACTAGACAATTTAAAATTTCCTACTAAAATATCATAACGGTACCAATCAATGAGACTAGTAAATGCTAAAAAACTTTACATAATTATCTTCTTTGTAAAAGATAAATTAATAGATCATTTAAAAATTCTCTATAAAAGATCATAATGGTAACGATCATTGGGCCTAATAAATGCTAAAAAGGTTGACATAATTAACTTCTTTGTAAAAGATAATTTACTAGACAATTTAAAATTTCTTATTAAAAGATGATAATGCTAACGATTAATGGGCCTAGTAAATGCTAAAAAAGTTAAAATAATTATCTTCTTTGTAAAAGATAATTTAATAGATCATTTAAAATTTCTTTAAAAAAGATTATAACGGTAACGATCATTGGGCCTAATAAATGATAAAAAAGTTGACATAATGATGTTCTTTGTAAAAGATAATTTACTAGACAATTTAAAATTTCTTATTAAAAGATGATAATGCTAACGATTAATGGGCCTAGTAAATGCTAAAAAAGTTAAAATAATTATCTTCTTTGTACAAGATAATTTAATAGATCATTTAAAATTTCTTTATTAAAAGATTATAACAGTAACGATGATTGGGCGTAATAAATGATAAAAAAGTTGACATAATAATCTTCTTTGTAAAAGATAATTTACTAGACAATTTAAAATTTCCTACTAAAATATCATAACGGTACCAATCAATGAGACTAGTAAATGCTAAAAAACTTTACATAATTATCTTCTTTGTAAAAGATAAATTAATAGATCATTTAAAATTTCTCTATAAAAGATCATAATGGTAACGATCATTGGGCCTAATAAATGCTAAAAAGGTTGACATAATTAACTTCTTTGTAAAAGATAATTTACTAGACAATTTAAAATTTCTTATTAAAAGATGATAATGCTAACGATTAATGGGCCTAGTAAATGCTAAAAAAGTTAAAATAATTATTTTCTTTGTAAAAGATAATTTAATAGATCATTTAAAATTTCTTTAAAAAAGATTATAACGGTAACGATCATTGGGCGTAATAAATGATAAAAAAGTTGACATAATGATGTTCTTTGTAAAAGATAATTTACTAGACAATTTAAAATTTCTTATTAAAAGATGATAATGCTAACGATTAATGGGCCTAGTAAATGCTAAAAAAGTTAAAATAATTATCTTCTTTGTACAAGATAATTTAATAGATCATTTAAAATTTCTTTATTAAAAGATTATAACAGTAACGATTATTGGGCGTAATAAATGATAAAAAAGTTGACATAATAATCTTCTTTGTAAAAGATAATTTACTAGAGAATTTAAAATTTCTTATTGAAAGATGATAATGCTAACGACTAATGGGCCTAGTAAATGCTAAAAAAGTTAAAATAATTATCTTCTTTGTAAAAGATAATTTAATAGATCATTTAAAATTTCTTTAAAAAAGATTATAACGGTAACGATCATTGGGCCTAATAAATGATAAAAAAGTTGACATAATAATCTTCTTTGTAAAAGATAATTTACTAGACAATTTAAAATTTCCTACTAAAATATCATAACGGTACCAATCAATGAGACTAGTAAATGCTAAAAAACTTTACATAATTATCTTCTTTGTAAAAGATAAATTAATAGATCATTTAAAAATTCTCTATAAAAGATCATAATGGTAACGATCATTGGGCCTAATAAATGCTAAAAAGGTTGACATAATTAACTTCTTTGTAAAAGATAATTTACTAGACAATTTAAAATTTCTTATTAAAAGATGATAATGCTAACGATTAATGGGCCTAGTAAATGCTAAAAAAGTTAAAATAATTATCTTCTTTGTAAAAGATAATTTAATAGATCATTTAAAATTTCTTTAAAAAAGATTATAACGGTAACGATCATTGGGCCTAATAAATGATAAAAAAGTTGACATAATGATGTTCTTTGTAAAAGATAATTTACTAGACAATTTAAAATTTCTTATTAAAAGATGATAATGCTAACGATTAATGGGCCTAGTAAATGCTAAAAAAGTTAAAATAATTATCTTCTTTGTACAAGATAATTTAATAGATCATTTAAAATTTCTTTATTAAAAGATTATAACAGTAACGATGA
Source organism: Psophocarpus tetragonolobus (assembly GCA_037954015.1). Lineage (NCBI taxonomy): Eukaryota > Viridiplantae > Streptophyta > Magnoliopsida > Fabales > Fabaceae > Psophocarpus > Psophocarpus tetragonolobus. The sequence goes on from CM075688.1 coordinate 57,977,074, forward strand.
TTGGGCGTAATAAATGATAAAAAAGTTGACATAATAATCTTCTTTGTAAAAGATAATTTACTAGACAATTTAAAATTTCCTACTAAAATATCATAACGGTACCAATCAATGAGACTAGTAAATGCTAAAAAACTTTACATAATTATCTTCTTTGTAAAAGATAAATTAATAGATCATTTAAAATTTCTCTATAAAAGATCATAATGGTAACGATCATTGGGCCTAATAAATGCTAAAAAGGTTGACATAATTAACTTCTTTGTAAAAGATAATTTACTAGACAATTTAAAATTTCTTATTAAAAGATGATAATGCTAACGATTAATGGGCCTAGTAAATGCTAAAAAAGTTAAAATAATTATTTTCTTTGTAAAAGATAATTTAATAGATCATTTAAAATTTCTTTAAAAAAGATTATAACGGTAACGATCATTGGGCGTAATAAATGATAAAAAAGTTGACATAATAATCTTCTTTGTAAAAGAGAATTTACTAGACAATTTAAAATTTCTTATTAAAAGATGATAATGTAACGATTAATGGGCCTAGTAAATGCTAAAAAAGTTAAAATAATTATCTTCTTTGTAAAAGATAATTTAATAGATCATTTAAAATTTCTTTAAAAAAGATTATAACGGTAACGATCATTGGGCCTAATAAATGATAAAAATGTTGACATAATGATGTTCTTTGTAAAAGATAATTTACGAGACAATTTAAAATTTCTTATTAAAAGATGATAATGCTAACGATTAATGGGCCTAGTAAATGCTAAAAAAGTTAAAATAATTATCTTCTTTGTACAAGATAATTTAATAGATCATTTAAAATTTCTTTATTAAAAGATTATAACAGTAACGATGATTGGGCGTAATAAATGATAAAAAAGTTGACATAATAATCTTCTTTGTAAAAGAGAATTTACTAGACAATTTAAAATTTCTTATTAAAAGATGATAATGCTAACGATTAATGGGCCTAGTAAATGCTAAAAAAGTTAAAATAATTATCTTCTTTGTAAAAGATAATTTAATAGATCATTTAAAATTTCTTTAAAAAAGATTATAACGGTAACGATCATTGGGCCTAATAAATGATAAAAAAGTTGACATAATAATCTTCTTTGTAAAAGATAATTTACTAGACAATTTAAAATTTCCTACTAAAATATCATAACGGTACCAATCAATGAGACTAGTAAATGCTAAAAAACTTTACATAATTATCTTCTTTGTAAAAGATAAATTAATAGATCATTTAAAATTTCTCTATAAAAGATCATAATGGTAACGATCATTGGGCCTAATAAATGCTAAAAAGGTTGACATAATTAACTTCTTTGTAAAAGATAATTTACTAGACAATTTAAAATTTCTTATTAAAAGATGATAATGCTAACGATTAATGGGCCTAGTAAATGCTAAAAAAGTTAAAATAATTATTTTCTTTGTAAAAGATAATTTAATAGATCATTTAAAATTTCTTTAAAAAAGATTATAACGGTAACGATCATTGGGCGTAATAAATGATAAAAAAGTTGACATAATGATGTTCTTTGTAAAAGATAATTTACTAGACAATTTAAAATTTCTTATTAAAAGATGATAATGCTAACGATTAATGGGCCTAGTAAATGCTAAAAAAGTTAAAATAATTATCTTCTTTGTAAAAGATAATTTAATAGATCATTTAAAATTTCTTTAAAAAAGATTATAACGGTAACGATCATTGGGCCTAATAAATGATAAAAAAGTTGACATAATGATGTTCTTTGTAAAAGATAATTTACTAGACAATTTAAAATTTCTTATTAAAAGATGATAATGCTAACGATTAATGGGCCTAGTAAATGCTAAAAAAGTTAAAATAATTATCTTCTTTGTACAAGATAATTTAATAGATCATTTAAAATTTCTTTATTAAAAGATTATAACAGTAACGATGATTGGGCGTAATAAATGATAAAAAAGTTGACATAATAATCTTCTTTGTAAAAGAGAATTTACTAGACAATTTAAAATTTCTTATTAAAAGATGATAATGCTAACGATTAATGGGCCTAGTAAATGCTAAAAAAGTTAAAATAATTATCTTCTTTGTAAAAGATAATTTAATAGATCATTTAAAATTTCTTTAAAAAATATTATAACGGTAACGATCATTGGGCCTAATAAATGATAAAAAAGTTGACATAATAATCTTCTTTGTAAAAGATAATTTACTAGACAATTTAAAATTTCCTACTAAAATATCATAACGGTACCAATCAATGAGACTAGTAAATGCTAAAAAACTTTACATAATTATCTTCTTTGTAAAAGATAAATTAATAGATCATTTAAAATTTCTCTATAAAAGATCATAATGGTAACGATCATTGGGCCTAATAAATGCTAAAAAGGTTGACATAATTAACTTCTTTGTAAAAGATAATTTACTAGACAATTTAAAATTTCTTATTAAAAGATGATAATGCTAACGATTAATGGGCCTAGTAAATGCTAAAAAAGTTAAAATAATTATCTTCTTTGTAAAAGATAATTTAATAGATCATTTAAAATTTCTTTAAAAAAGATTATAACAGTAACGATGATTGGGCGTAATAAATGATAAAAAAGTTGACATAATAATCTTCTTTGTAAAAGAGAATTTACTAGACAATTTAAAATTTCTTATTAAAAGATGATAATGCTAACGATTAATGGGCCTAGTAAATGCTAAAAAAGTTAAAATAATTATCTTCTTTGTAAAAGATAATTTAATAGATCATTTAAAATTTCTTTAAAAAAGATTATAACGGTAACGATCATTGGGCCTAATAAATGATAAAAAAGTTGACATAATAATCTTCTTTGTAAAAGATAATTTACTAGACAATTTAAAATTTCCTACTAAAATATCATAACGGTACCAATCAATGAGACTAGTAAATGCTAAAAAACTTTACATAATTATCTTCTTTGTAAAAGATAAATTAATAGATCATTTAAAATTTCTCTATAAAAGATCATAATGGTAACGATCATTGGGCCTAATAAATGCTAAAAAGGTTGACATAATTAACTTCTTTGTAAAAGATAATTTACTAGACAATTTAAAATTTCTTATTAAAAGATGATAATGCTAACGATTAATGGGCCTAGTAAATGCTAAAAAAGTTAAAATAATTATTTTCTTTGTAAAAGATAATTTAATAGATCATTTAAAATTTCTTTAAAAAAGATTATAACGGTAACGATCATTGGGCGTAATAAATGATAAAAAAGTTGACATAATAATCTTCTTTGTAAAAGAGAATTTACTAGACAATTTAAAATTTCTTATTAAAAGATGATAATGTAACGATTAATGGGCCTAGTAAATGCTAAAAAAGTTAAAATAATTATCTTCTTTGTAAAAGATAATTTAATAGATCATTTAAAATTTCTTTAAAAAAGATTATAACGGTAACGATCATTGGGCCTAATAAATGATAAAAATGTTGACATAATGATGTTCTTTGTAAAAGATAATTTACGAGACAATTTAAAATTTCTTATTAAAAGATGATAATGCTAACGATTAATGGGCCTAGTAAATGCTAAAAAAGTTAAAATAATTATCTTCTTTGTACAAGATAATTTAATAGATCATTTAAAATTTCTTTATTAAAAGATTATAACAGTAACGATGATTGGGCGTAATAAATGATAAAAAAGTTGACATAATAATCTTCTTTGTAAAAGAGAATTTACTAGACAATTTAAAATTTCTTATTAAAAGATGATAATGCTAACGATTAATGGGCCTAGTAAATGCTAAAAAAGTTAAAATAATTATCTTCTTTGTAAAAGATAATTTAATAGATCATTTAAAATTTCTTTAAAAAAGATTATAACGGTAACGATCATTGGGCCTAATAAATGATAAAAAAGTTGACATAATAATCTTCTTTGTAAAAGATAATTTACTAGACAATTTAAAATTTCCTACTAAAATATCATAACGGTACCAATCAATGAGACTAGTAAATGCTAAAAAACTTTACATAATTATCTTCTTTGTAAAAGATAAATTAATAGATCATTTAAAATTTCTCTATAAAAGATCATAATGGTAACGATCATTGGGCCTAATAAATGCTAAAAAGGTTGACATAATTAACTTCTTTGTAAAAGATAATTTACTAGACAATTTAAAATTTCTTATTAAAAGATGATAATGCTAACGATTAATGGGCCTAGTAAATGCTAAAAAAGTTAAAATAATTATTTTCTTTGTAAAAGATAATTTAATAGATCATTTAAAATTTCTTTAAAAAAGATTATAACGGTAACGATCATTGGGCGTAATAAATGATAAAAAAGTTGACATAATGATGTTCTTTGTAAAAGATAATTTACTAGACAATTTAAAATTTCTTATTAAAAGATGATAATGCTAACGATTAATGGGCCTAGTAAATGCTAAAAAAGTTAAAATAATTATCTTCTTTGTAAAAGATAATTTAATAGATCATTTAAAATTTCTTTAAAAAAGATTATAACGGTAACGATCATTGGGCCTAATAAATGATAAAAAAGTTGACATAATGATGTTCTTTGTAAAAGATAATTTACTAGACAATTTAAAATTTCTTATTAAAAGATGATAATGCTAACGATTAATGGGCCTAGTAAATGCTAAAAAAGTTAAAATAATTATCTTCTTTGTACAAGATAATTTAATAGATCATTTAAAATTTCTTTATTAAAAGATTATAACAGTAACGATGATTGGGCGTAATAAATGATAAAAAAGTTGACATAATAATCTTCTTTGTAAAAGAGAATTTACTAGACAATTTAAAATTTCTTATTAAAAGATGATAATGCTAACGATTAATGGGCCTAGTAAATGCTAAAAAAGTTAAAATAATTATCTTCTTTGTAAAAGATAATTTAATAGATCATTTAAAATTTCTTTAAAAAATATTATAACGGTAACGATCATTGGGCCTAATAAATGATAAAAAAGTTGACATAATAATCTTCTTTGTAAAAGATAATTTACTAGACAATTTAAAATTTCCTACTAAAATATCATAACGGTACCAATCAATGAGACTAGTAAATGCTAAAAAACTTTACATAATTATCTTCTTTGTAAAAGATAAATTAATAGATCATTTAAAATTTCTCTATAAAAGATCATAATGGTAACGATCATTGGGCCTAATAAATGCTAAAAAGGTTGACATAATTAACTTCTTTGTAAAAGATAATTTACTAGACAATTTAAAATTTCTTATTAAAAGATGATAATGCTAACGATTAATGGGCCTAGTAAATGCTAAAAAAGTTAAAATAATTATCTTCTTTGTAAAAGATAATTTAATAGATCATTTAAAATTTCTTTAAAAAAGATTATAACAGTAACGATGATTGGGCGTAATAAATGATAAAAAAGTTGACATAATAATCTTCTTTGTAAAAGAGAATTTACTAGACAATTTAAAATTTCTTATTAAAAGATGATAATGCTAACGATTAATGGGCCTAGTAAATGCTAAAAAAGTTAAAATAATTATCTTCTTTGTAAAAGATAATTTAATAGATCATTTAAAATTTCTTTAAAAAAGATTATAACGGTAACGATCATTGGGCCTAATAAATGATAAAAAAGTTGACATAATAATCTTCTTTGTAAAAGATAATTTACTAGACAATTTAAAATTTCCTACTAAAATATCATAACGGTACCAATCAATGAGACTAGTAAATGCTAAAAAACTTTACATAATTATCTTCTTTGTAAAAGATAAATTAATAGATCATTTAAAATTTCTCTATAAAAGATCATAATGGTAACGATCATTGGGCCTAATAAATGCTAAAAAGGTTGACATAATTAACTTCTTTGTAAAAGATAATTTACTAGACAATTTAAAATTTCTTATTAAAAGATGATAATGCTAACGATTAATGGGCCTAGTAAATGCTAAAAAAGTTAAAATAATTATTTTCTTTGTAAAAGATAATTTAATAGATCATTTAAAATTTCTTTAAAAAAGATTATAACGGTAACGATCATTGGGCGTAATAAATGATAAAAAAGTTGACATAATAATCTTCTTTGTAAAAGAGAATTTACTAGACAATTTAAAATTTCTTATTAAAAGATGATAATGTAACGATTAATGGGCCTAGTAAATGCTAAAAAAGTTAAAATAATTATCTTCTTTGTAAAAGATAATTTAATAGATCATTTAAAATTTCTTTAAAAAAGATTATAACGGTAACGATCATTGGGCCTAATAAATGATAAAAATGTTGACATAATGATGTTCTTTGTAAAAGATAATTTACGAGACAATTTAAAATTTCTTATTAAAAGATGATAATGCTAACGATTAATGGGCCTAGTAAATGCTAAAAAAGTTAAAATAATTATCTTCTTTGTACAAGATAATTTAATAGATCATTTAAAATTTCTTTATTAAAAGATTATAACAGTAACGATGATTGGGCGTAATAAATGATAAAAAAGTTGACATAATAATCTTCTTTGTAAAAGAGAATTTACTAGACAATTTAAAATTTCTTATTAAAAGATGATAATGCTAACGATTAATGGGCCTAGTAAATGCTAAAAAAGTTAAAATAATTATCTTCTTTGTAAAAGATAATTTAATAGATCATTTAAAATTTCTTTAAAAAAGATTATAACGGTAACGATCATTGGGCCTAATAAATGATAAAAAAGTTGACATAATAATCTTCTTTGTAAAAGATAATTTACTAGACAATTTAAAATTTCCTACTAAAATATCATAACGGTACCAATCAATGAGACTAGTAAATGCTAAAAAACTTTACATAATTATCTTCTTTGTAAAAGATAAATTAATAGATCATTTAAAATTTCTCTATAAAAGATCATAATGGTAACGATCATTGGGCCTAATAAATGCTAAAAAGGTTGACATAATTAACTTCTTTGTAAAAGATAATTTACTAGACAATTTAAAATTTCTTATTAAAAGATGATAATGCTAACGATTAATGGGCCTAGTAAATGCTAAAAAAGTTAAAATAATTATTTTCTTTGTAAAAGATAATTTAATAGATCATTTAAAATTTCTTTAAAAAAGATTATAACGGTAACGATCATTGGGCGTAATAAATGATAAAAAAGTTGACATAATGATGTTCTTTGTAAAAGATAATTTACTAGACAATTTAAAATTTCTTATTAAAAGATGATAATGCTAACGATTAATGGGCCTAGTAAATGCTAAAAAAGTTAAAATAATTATCTTCTTTGTAAAAGATAATTTAATAGATCATTTAAAATTTCTTTAAAAAAGATTATAACGGTAACGATCATTGGGCCTAATAAATCATAAAAAAGTTGACATAATGATGTTCTTTGTAAAAGATAATTTACTAGACAATTTAAAATTTCTTATTAAAAGATGATAATGCTAACGATTAATGGGCCTAGTAAATGCTAAAAAAGTTAAAATAATTATCTTCTTTGTACAAGATAATTTAATAGATCATTTAAAATTTCTTTATTAAAAGATTATAACAGTAACGATGATTGGGCGTAATAAATGATAAAAAAGTTGACATAATAATCTTCTTTGTAAAAGAGAATTTACTAGACAATTTAAAATTTCTTATTAAAAGATGATAATGCTAACGATTAATGGGCCTAGTAAATGCTAAAAAAGTTAAAATAATTATCTTCTTTGTAAAAGATAATTTAATAGATCATTTAAAATTTCTTTAAAAAATATTATAACGGTAACGATCATTGGGCCTAATAAATGATAAAAAAGTTGACATAATAATCTTCTTTGTAAAAGATAATTTACTAGACAATTTAAAATTTCCTACTAAAATATCATAACGGTACCAATCAATGAGACTAGTAAATGCTAAAAAACTTTACATAATTATCTTCTTTGTAAAAGATAAATTAATAGATCATTTAAAATTTCTCTATGAAAGATCATAATGGTAACGATCATTGGGCCTAATAAATGCTAAAAAGGTTGACATAATTAACTTCTTTGTAAAAGATAATTTACTAGACAATTTAAAATTTCTTATTAAAAGATGATAATGCTAACGATTAATGGGCCTAGTAAATGCTAAAAAAGTTAAAATAATTATCTTCTTTGTAAAAGATAATTTAATAGATCATTTAAAATTTCTTTAAAAAAGATTATAACAGTAACGATGATTGGGCGTAATAAATGATAAAAAAGTTGACATAATAATCTTCTTTGTAAAAGAGAATTTACTAGACAATTTAAAATTTCTTATTAAAAGATGATAATGCTAACGATTAATGGGCCTAGTAAATGCTAAAAAAGTTAAAATAATTATCTTCTTTGTAAAAGATAATTTAATAGATCATTTAAAATTTCTTTAAAAAAGATTATAACGGTAACGATCATTGGGCCTAATAAATGATAAAAAAGTTGACATAATAATCTTCTTTGTAAAAGATAATTTACTAGACAATTTAAAATTTCCTACTAAAATATCATAACGGTACCAATCAATGAGACTAGTAAATGCTAAAAAACTTTACATAATTATCTTCTTTGTAAAAGATAAATTAATAGATCATTTAAAATTTCTCTATAAAAGATCATAATGGTAACGATCATTGGGCCTAATAAATGCTAAAAAGGTTGACATAATTAACTTCTTTGTAAAAGATAATTTACTAGACAATTTAAAATTTCTTATTAAAAGATGATAATGCTAACGATTAATGGGCCTAGTAAATGCTAAAAAAGTTAAAATAATTATCTTCTTTGTAAAAGATAATTTAATAGATCATTTAAAATTTCTTTAAAAAAGATTATAACGGTAACGATCATTGGGCCTAATAAATGATAAAAATGTTGACATAATGATGTTCTTTGTAAAAGATAATTTACGAGACAATTTAAAATTTCTTATTAAAAGATGATAATGCTAACGATTAATGGGCCTAGTAAATGCTAAAAAAGTTAAAATAATTATCTTCTTTGTACAAGATAATTTAATAGATCATTTAAAATTTCTTTATTAAAAGATTATAACAGTAACGATGATTGGGCGTAATAAATGATAAAAAAGTTGACATAATAATCTTCTTTGTAAAAGAGAATTTACTAGACAATTTAAAATTTCTTATTAAAAGATGATAATGCTAACGATTAATGGGCCTAGTAAATGCTAAAAAAGTTAAAATAATTATCTTCTTTGTAAAAGATAATTTAATAGATCATTTAAAATTTCTTTAAAAAAGATTATAACGGTAACGATCATTGGGCCTAATAAATGATAAAAAAGTTGACATAATAATCTTCTTTGTAAAAGATAATTTACTTGACAATTTAAAATTTCCTACTAAAATATCATAACGGTACCAATCAATGAGACTAGTAAATGCTAAAAAACTTTACATAATTATCTTCTTTGTAAAAGATAAATTAATAGATCATTTAAAATTTCTCTATAAAAGATCATAATGGTAACGATCATTGGGCCTAATAAATGCTAAAAAGGTTGACATAATTAACTTCTTTGTAAAAGATAATTTACTAGACAATTTAAAATTTCTTATTAAAAGATGATAATGCTAACGATTAATGGGCCTAGTAAATGCTAAAAAAGTTAAAATAATTATCTTCTTTGTAAAAGATAATTTAATAGATCATTTAAAATTTCTTTAAAAAAGATTATAACGGTAACGATCATTGGGCCTAATAAATGATAAAAATGTTGACATAATGATGTTCTTTGTAAAAGATAATTTACGAGACAATTTAAAATTTCTTATTAAAAGATGATAATGCTAACGATTAATGGGCCTAGTAAATGCTAAAAAAGTTAAAATAATTATCTTCTTTGTACAAGATAATTTAATAGATCATTTAAAATTTCTTTATTAAAAGATTATAACAGTAACGATGATTGGGCATAATAAATGATAAAAAAGTTGACATAATAATCTTCTTTGTAAAAGAGAATTTACTAGACAATTTAAAATTTCTTATTAAAAGATGATAATGCTAACGATTAATGGGCCTAGTAAATGCTAAAAAAGTTAAAATAATTATCTTCTTTGTAAAAGATAATTTAATAGATCATTTAAAATTTCTTTAAAAAAGATTATAACGGTAACGATCATTGGGCCTAATAAATGATAAAAAAGTTGACATAATAATCTTCTTTGTAAAAGATAATTTACTAGACAATTTAAAATTTCCTACTAAAATATCATAACGGTACCAATCAATGAGACTAGTAAATGCTAAAAAACTTTACATAATTATCTTCTTTGTAAAAGATAAATTAATAGATCATTTAAAATTTCTCTATAAAAGATCATAATGGTAACGATCATTGGGCCTAATAAATGCTAAAAAGGTTGACATAATTAACTTCTTTGTAAAAGATAATTTACTAGACAATTTAAAATTTCTTATTAAAAGATGATAATGCTAACGATTAATGGGCCTAGTAAATGCTAAAAAAGTTAAAATAATTATCTTCTTTGTAAAAGATAATTTAATAGATCATTTAAAATTTCTTTAAAAAAGATTATAACGGTAACGATCATTGGGCCTAATAAATGATAAAAAAGTTGACATAATGATGTTCTTTGTAAAAGATAATTTACTAGACAATTTAAAATTTCTTATTAAAAGATGATAATGCTAACGATTAATGGGCCTAGTAAATGCTAAAAAAGTTAAAATAATTATCTTCTTTGTACAAGATAATTTAATAGATCATTTAAAATTTCTTTATTAAAAGATTATAACAGTAACGATGATTGGGCGTAATAAATGATAAAAAAGTTGACATAATAATCTTCTTTGTAAAAGAGAATTTACTAGACAATTTAAAATTTCTTATTAAAAGATGATAATGCTAACGATTAATGGGCCTAGTAAATGCTGAAAAAGTTAAAATAATTATCTTCTTTGTAAAAGATAATTTAATAGATCATTTAAAATTTCTTTAAAAAAGATTATAACGGTAACGATCATTGGGCCTAATAAATGATAAAAAAGTTGACATAATAATCTTCTTTGTAAAAGATAATTTACTAGACAATTTAAAATTTCCTACTAAAATATCATAACGGTACCAATCAATGAGACTAGTAAATGCTAAAAAACTTTACATAATTATCTTCTTTGTAAAAGATAAATTAATAGATCATTTAAAATTTCTCTATAAAAGATCATAATGGTAACGATCATTGGGCCTAATAAATGCTAAAAAGGTTGACATAATTAACTTCTTTGTAAAAGATAATTTACTACACAATTTAAAATTTCTTATTAAAAGATGATAATGCTAACGATTAATGGGCCTAGTAAATGCTAAAAAAGTTAAAATAATTATTTTCTTTGTAAAAGATAATTTAATAGATCATTTAAAATTTCTTTAAAAAAGATTATAACGGTAACGATCATTGGGCGTAATAAATGATAAAAAAGTTGACATAATGATGTTCTTTGTAAAACATAATTTACTAGACAATTTAAAATTTCTTATTAAAAGATGATAATGCTAACGATTAATGGGCCTAGTAAATGCTAAAAAAGTTAAAATAATTATCTTCTTTGTACTAGATAATTTAATAGCTCATTTAAAATTTCTTTATTAAAAGATTATAACAGTAACGATTATTGGGCGTAATAAATGATAAAAAAGTTGACATAATAATCTTCTTTGTAAAAGATAATTTACTAGAGAATTTAAAATTTCTTATTAAAAGATGATAATGCTAACGACTAATGGGCCTAGTAAATGCTAAAAAAGTTAAAATAATTATCTTCTTTGTAAAAGATAATTTAATAGATCATTTAAAATTTCTTTAAAAAAGATTATAACGGTAACGATCATTGGGCCTAATAAATGATAAAAAAGTTGACATAATAATCTTCTTTGTAAAAGATAATTTACTAGACAATTTAAAATTTCCTACTAAAATATCATAACGGTACCAATCAATGAGACTAGTAAATGCTAAAAAACTTTACATAATTATCTTCTTTGTAAAAGATAAATTAATAGATCATTTAAAATTTCTCTATAAAAGATCATAATGGTAACGATCATTGGGCCTGATAAATGCTAAAAAGGTTGACATAATTAACTTCTTTGTAAAAGATAATTTACTACACAATTTAAAATTTCTTATTAAAAGATGATAATGCTAACGATTAATGGGCCTAGTAAATGCTAAAAAAGTTAAAATAATTATCTTCTTTGTACAAGATAAGTTAATAGATCATTTAAAATTTCTTTATTAAAAGATTATAACAGTAACGATTATTGGGCGTAATAAATGATAAAAAAGTTGACATAATAATCGTCTTTGTAAAAGATAATTTACTAGACAATTTAAAATTTCTTACTAAAACATCATAACGGTACCAATCAATGGGACTAGTAAATGCTAAAAAACTTTACATAATTATATTCTTTGTAAAAGATAAATTAATAGATCATTTAAAATTTCTTTATAAAAGATCATAATGGTAACGATCATTAGGCCTAATAAATGTTAAAAAAGTTGACATAATTAACTTCTTTGTAAAAGATAATTTACTAGACAATATAAAATTTCTTATTAAAAGATGATAATGCAAACGATTAATGGGCCTAGTAAATGCTAAAAAAGTTAAAATAATTATCTTCTTTGTAAAAGATAATTTAATAGATCATTTAAAATTTCTTTAAAAAAAATTATAACGGTAACGATCATTGGGCCTAATAAATGATAAAAAAGTTAACATAATAATCCTCTTTGTAAAAGATAATTTACTAGACAATTTAAAATTTCTTACTAAAAGATCATAATGGTACCGATCAATGGGCCTAGTAAATGCTAAAAAACTTTACATAATTATCTTTTTTGTAAAAGATAAATTAATAGATCATTTAAAATTTCTTTATAAAAGATCATAACGGTAACGATCATTGGGCCTAATAAAAGCTAAAAAAGTTGACATAATTAACTTCTTTGTAAAAGATAATTTACTAAACAATTTAAAATTTCTTATTAAAAGATGATAATGCTAACGATTAATGGGCCTACTAAATGCTAAAAAAGTAAAAATAATTATCTTCTTTCTAAAAGATAATTTAATAGATCATTTAAAATTTCTTTAAAAAAGATTATAACTGTAACGATCATTGGGCCTAATAAATGATAAAAATGTTGACATAATAATCTTGTTTGTAAAAGATAATTTACTAGACAATTTAAAATTTTCTACTAAAAGATCATAACGGTACCAATCAATGAGACTAGTAAATGCTAAAAAACTTTACATAATTATATTCTTTGTAAAAGATAAATTAATAGATCATTTAAAATTTCTGTATAAAAGATCATAATGGTAACGATCATTGGGCCTAATAAATGCTAAAAAGGTTGACATAATTAACTTCTTTGTAAAAGATAATTTACTAGACAATATAAAATTTCTTATTAAAAGATGATAATGCTAACGATTAATGGGCCTAGTAAATGCTAAAAAAGTTAAAATAATTATCTTCTTTGTAAAAGATAATTTAATAGATCATTTAAAATTTCTTTAAAAAAGATTATAACGGTAACGATCATTGGGCCTAATAAATGATAAAAAAGTTAACATAATAATCCTCTTTGTAAAAGATAATTTACTAGACAATTTAAAATTTCTTACTAAAAGATCATAATGGTACCGATCAATGGGCCTAGTAAATGCTAAAAAACTTTACATAATTATCTTTTTTGTAAAAGATAAATTAATAGATCATTTAAAATTTCTTTACAAAAGATCATAACGGTAACGATCATTGGGCCTAATAAAAGCTAAAAAAGTTGACATAATTAACTTCTTTGTAAAAGATAATTTACTAAACAATTTAAAATTTCTTATTAAAAGATGATAATGCTAACGATTAATGGGCCTACTAAATGCTAAAAAAGTTAAAATAATGATCTTCTTTGTAAAAGATAATTTAATAGATCATTTAAAATTTCTTTAAAAAAGATTATAACTGTAACGATCATTGGGCCTAATAAATGATAAAAATGTTGACATAATAATCTTGTTTGTAAAAGATAATTTACTAGACAATTTAAAATTTTCTACTAAAAGATCATAACGGTACCAATCAATGAGACTAGTAAATGCTTAAAAACTTTACATAATTATCTTCTTTGTAAAAGATAGATTAATAGATCATTTAAAATTTCTGTATAAAAGATCATAATGGTAACGATCATTGGGCCTAATAAATGCTAAAAAGGTTGACATAATTAGCTTCTTTGTAAAAGATAATTTACTAGACAATTTAAAATTTCTTATTAAAAGATGATAATGCTAACGATTAATGGGCCTAGTAAATGCTAAAAAAGTTAAAATAATTATTTTCTTTGTAAAAGATAATTTAATAGATCATTTAAAATTTCTTTAAAAAAGATTATAACGGTAACGATCATTGGGCGTAATAAATGATAAAAAAGTTGACATAATGATGTTTTTGTAAAAGATAATTTACTAGACAATTTAAAATTTCTTATTAAAAGATGATAATGCTAACGATTAATGGGCCTAGTAAATGCTAAAAAAGTTAAAATAATTATCTTCTTTGTACAAGATAATTTAATAGATCATTTAAAATTTCTTTAAAAAAGATTATAACAGTAACGATGATTGGGCGTAATAAATGATAAAAAAGTTGACATAATAATCTTCTTTGTAAAAGAGAATTTACTAGACAATTTAAAATTTCTTATTAAAAGATGATAATGCTAACGATTAATGGGCCTAGTAAATGCTAAAAAAGTTAAAATAATTATCTTCTTTGTAAAAGATAATTTAATAGATCATTTAAAATTTCTTTAAAAAAGATTATAACGGTAACGATCATTGGGCCTAATAAATGATAAAAAAGTTGACATAATAATCTTCTTTGTAAAAGATAATTTACTAGACAATTTAAAATTTCCTACTAAAATATCATAACGGTACCAATCAATGAGACTAGTAAATGCTAAAAAACTTTACATAATTATCTTCTTTGTAAAAGATAAATTAATAGATCATTTAAAATTTCTCTATAAAAGATCATAATGGTAACGATCATTGGGCCTAATAAATGCTAAAAAGGTTGACATAATTAACTTCTTTGTAAAAGATAATTTACTAGACAATTTAAAATTTCTTATTAAAAGATGATAATGCTAACGATTAATGTGCCTAGTAAATGCTAAAAAAGTTAAAATAATTATTTTCTTTGTAAAAGATAATTTAATAGATCATTTAAAATTTCTTTAAAAAAGATTATAACGGTAACGATCATTGGGCGTAATAAATGATAAAAAAGTTGACATAATGATGTTCTTTGTAAAAGATAATTTACTAGACAATTTAAAATTTCTTATTAAAAGATGATAATGCTAACGATTAATGGGCCTAGTAAATGCTAAAAAAGTTAAAATAATTATCTTCTTTGTACAAGATAATTTAATAGCTCATTTAAAATTTCTTTATTAAAAGATTATAACAGTAACGATTATTGGGCGTAATAAATGATAAAAAAGTTGACATAATAATCTTCTTTGTAAAAGATAATTTACTAGAGAATTTAAAATTTCTTATTAAAAGATGATAATGCTAACGGTTAATGGGCCTAGTAAATGCTAAAAAAGTTAAAATAATTATCTTCTTTGTAAAAGATAATTTAATAGATCATTTAAAATTTCTTTAAAAAAGATTATAACGGTAACGATCATTGGGCCTAATAAATGATAAAAATGTTGACATAATGATGTTCTTTGTAAAAGATAATTTACGAGACAATTTAAAATTTCTTATTAAAAGATGATAATGCTAACGATTAATGGGCCTAGTAAATGCTAAAAAAGTTAAAATAATTATCTTCTTTGTACAAGATAATTTAATAGATCATTTAAAATTTCTTTATTAAAAGATTATAACAGTAACGATGATTGGGCGTAATAAATGATAAAAAAGTTGACATAATAATCTTCTTTGTAAAAGAGAATTTACTAGACAATTTAAAATTTCTTATTAAAAGATGATAATGCTAACGATTAATGGGCCTAGTAAATGCTAAAAAAGTTAAAATAATTATCTTCTTTGTAAAAGATAATTTAATAGATCATTTAAAATTTCTTTAAAAAAGATTATAACGGTAACGATCATTGGGCCTAATAAATGATAAAAAAGTTGACATAATAATCTTCTTTGTAAAAGATAATTTACTAGACAATTTAAAATTTCCTACTAAAATATCATAACGGTACCAATCAATGAGACTAGTAAAT
Organism: Psophocarpus tetragonolobus; assembly: GCA_037954015.1. Taxonomy (NCBI): domain Eukaryota; kingdom Viridiplantae; phylum Streptophyta; class Magnoliopsida; order Fabales; family Fabaceae; genus Psophocarpus; species Psophocarpus tetragonolobus. The sequence goes on from CM075688.1 coordinate 57,993,406, forward strand.
GCTAAAAAACTTTACATAATTATCTTCTTTGTAAAAGATAAATTAATAGATCATTTAAAATTTCTCTATAAAAGATCATAATGGTAACGATCATTGGGCCTAATAAATGCTAAAAAGGTTGACATAATTAACTTCTTTGTAAAAGATAATTTACTAGACAATTTAAAATTTCTTATTAAAAGATGATAATGCTAACGATTAATGGGCCTAGTAAATGCTAAAAAAGTTAAAATAATTATTTTCTTTGTAAAAGATAATTTAATAGATCATTTAAAATTTCTTTAAAAAAGATTATAACGGTAACGATCATTGGGCGTAATAAATGATAAAAAAGTTGACATAATGATGTTCTTTGTAAAAGATAATTTACTAGACAATTTAAAATTTCTTATTAAAAGATGATAATGCTAACGATTAATGGGCCTAGTAAATGCTAAAAAAGTTAAAATAATTATCTTCTTTGTAAAAGATAATTTAATAGATCATTTAAAATTTCTTTAAAAAAGATTATAACGGTAACGATCATTGGGCCTAATAAATGATAAAAAAGTTGACATAATGATGTTCTTTGTAAAAGATAATTTACTAGACAATTTAAAATTTCTTATTAAAAGATGATAATGCTAACGATTAATGGGCCTAGTAAATGCTAAAAAAGTTAAAATAATTATCTTCTTTGTACAAGATAATTTAATAGATCATTTAAAATTTCTTTATTAAAAGATTATAACAGTAACGATGATTGGGCGTAATAAATGATAAAAAAGTTGACATAATAATCTTCTTTGTAAAAGAGAATTTACTAGACAATTTAAAATTTCTTATTAAAAGATGATAATGCTAACGATTAATGGGCCTAGTAAATGCTAAAAAAGTTAAAATAATTATCTTCTTTGTAAAAGATAATTTAATAGATCATTTAAAATTTCTTTAAAAAATATTATAACGGTAACGATCATTGGGCCTAATAAATGATAAAAAAGTTGACATAATAATCTTCTTTGTAAAAGATAATTTACTAGACAATTTAAAATTTCCTACTAAAATATCATAACGGTACCAATCAATGAGACTAGTAAATGCTAAAAAACTTTACATAATTATCTTCTTTGTAAAAGATAAATTAATAGATCATTTAAAATTTCTCTATAAAAGATCATAATGGTAACGATCATTGGGCCTAATAAATGCTAAAAAGGTTGACATAATTAACTTCTTTGTAAAAGATAATTTACTAGACAATTTAAAATTTCTTATTAAAAGATGATAATGCTAACGATTAATGGGCCTAGTAAATGCTAAAAAAGTTAAAATAATTATCTTCTTTGTAAAAGATAATTTAATAGATCATTTAAAATTTCTTTAAAAAAGATTATAACAGTAACGATGATTGGGCGTAATAAATGATAAAAAAGTTGACATAATAATCTTCTTTGTAAAAGAGAATTTACTAGACAATTTAAAATTTCTTATTAAAAGATGATAATGCTAACGATTAATGGGCCTAGTAAATGCTAAAAAAGTTAAAATAATTATCTTCTTTGTAAAAGATAATTTAATAGATCATTTAAAATTTCTTTAAAAAAGATTATAACGGTAACGATCATTGGGCCTAATAAATGATAAAAAAGTTGACATAATAATCTTCTTTGTAAAAGATAATTTACTAGACAATTTAAAATTTCTTATTAAAAGATGATAATGCTAACGATTAATGGGCCTAGTAAAAGCTAAAAAAGTTAAAATAATTATCTTCTTTGTAAAAGATAATTTAATAGATCATTTAAAATTTCTTTAAAAAAGATTATAACGGTAACGATCATTGGGCCTAATAAATGATAAAAAAGTTGACATAATAATCTTCTTTGTAAAAGATAATTTACTAGACAATTTAAAATTTCCTACTAAAATATCATAACGGTACCAATCAATGAGACTAGTAAATGCTAAAAAACTTTACATAATTATCTTCTTTGTAAAAGATAAATTAATAGATCATTTAAAATTTCTCTATAAAAGATCATAATGGTAACGATCATTGGGCCTAATAAATGCTAAAAAGGTTGACATAATTAACTTCTTTGTAAAAGATAATTTACTAGACAATTTAAAATTTCTTATTAAAAGATGATAATGCTAACGATTAATGTGCCTAGTAAATGCTAAAAAAGTTAAAATAATTATTTTCTTTGTAAAAGATAATTTAATAGATCATTTAAAATTTCTTTAAAAAAGATTATAACGGTAACGATCATTGGGCGTAATAAATGATAAAAAAGTTGACATAATGATGTTCTTTGTAAAAGATAATTTACTAGACAATTTAAAATTTCTTATTAAAAGATGATAATGCTAACGATTAATGGGCCTAGTAAATGCTAAAAAAGTTAAAATAATTATCTTCTTTGTAAAAGATAATTTAATAGATCATTTAAAATTTCTTTAAAAAAGATTATAACGGTAACGATCATTGGGCCTAATAAATGATAAAAATGTTGACATAATGATGTTCTTTGTAAAAGATAATTTACGAGACAATTTAAAATTTCTTATTAAAAGATGATAATGCTAACGATTAATGGGCCTAGTAAATGCTAAAAAAGTTAAAATAATTATCTTCTTTGTACAAGATAATTTAATAGATCATTTAAAATTTCTTTATTAAAAGATTATAACAGTAACGATGATTGGGCGTAATAAATGATAAAAAAGTTGACATAATAATCTTCTTTGTAAAAGAGAATTTACTAGACAATTTAAAATTTCTTATTAAAAGATGATAATGCTAACGATTAATGGGCCTAGTAAATGCTAAAAAAGTTAAAATAATTATCTTCTTTGTAAAAGATAATTTAATAGATCATTTAAAATTTCTTTAAAAAAGATTATAACGGTAACGATCATTGGGCCTAATAAATGATAAAAAAGTTGACATAATAATCTTCTTTGTAAAAGATAATTTACTAGACAATTTAAAATTTCCTACTAAAATATCATAACGGTACCAATCAATGAGACTAGTAAATGCTAAAAAACTTTACATAATTATCTTCTTTGTAAAAGATAAATTAATAGATCATTTAAAATTTCTCTATAAAAGATCATAATGGTAACGATCATTGGGCCTAATAAATGCTAAAAAGGTTGACATAATTAACTTCTTTGTAAAAGATAATTTACTAGACAATTTAAAATTTCTTATTAAAAGATGATAATGCTAACGATTAATGGGCCTAGTAAATGCTAAAAAAGTTAAAATAATTATTTTCTTTGTAAAAGATAATTTAATAGATCATTTAAAATTTCTTTAAAAAAGATTATAACGGTAACGATCATTGGGCGTAATAAATGATAAAAAAGTTGACATAATGATGTTCTTTGTAAAAGATAATTTACTAGACAATTTAAAATTTCTTATTAAAAGATGATAATGCTAACGATTAATGGGCCTAGTAAATGCTAAAAAAGTTAAAATAATTATCTTCTTTGTAAAAGATAATTTAATAGATCATTTAAAATTTCTTTAAAAAAGATTATAACGGTAACGATCATTGGGCCTAATAAATGATAAAAAAGTTGACATAATGATGTTCTTTGTAAAAGATAATTTACTAGACAATTTAAAATTTCTTATTAAAAGATGATAATGCTAACGATTAATGGGCCTAGTAAATGCTAAAAAAGTTAAAATAATTATCTTCTTTGTACAAGATAATTTAATAGATCATTTAAAATTTCTTTATTAAAAGATTATAACAGTAACGATGATTGGGCGTAATAAATGATAAAAAAGTTGACATAATAATCTTCTTTGTAAAAGAGAATTTACTAGACAATTTAAAATTTCTTATTAAAAGATGATAATGCTAACGATTAATGGGCCTAGTAAATGCTAAAAAAGTTAAAATAATTATCTTCTTTGTAAAAGATAATTTAATAGATCATTTAAAATTTCTTTAAAAAATATTATAACGGTAACGATCATTGGGCCTAATAAATGATAAAAAAGTTGACATAATAATCTTCTTTGTAAAAGATAATTTACTAGACAATTTAAAATTTCCTACTAAAATATCATAACGGTACCAATCAATGAGACTAGTAAATGCTAAAAAACTTTACATAATTATCTTCTTTGTAAAAGATAAATTAATAGATCATTTAAAATTTCTCTATAAAAGATCATAATGGTAACGATCATTGGGCCTAATAAATGCTAAAAAGGTTGACATAATTAACTTCTTTGTAAAAGATAATTTACTAGACAATTTAAAATTTCTTATTAAAAGATGATAATGCTAACGATTAATGGGCCTAGTAAATGCTAAAAAAGTTAAAATAATTATCTTCTTTGTAAAAGATAATTTAATAGATCATTTAAAATTTCTTTAAAAAAGATTATAACAGTAACGATGATTGGGCGTAATAAATGATAAAAAAGTTGACATAATAATCTTCTTTGTAAAAGAGAATTTACTAGACAATTTAAAATTTCTTATTAAAAGATGATAATGCTAACGATTAATGGGCCTAGTAAATGCTAAAAAAGTTAAAATAATTATCTTCTTTGTAAAAGATAATTTAATAGATCATTTAAAATTTCTTTAAAAAAGATTATAACGGTAACGATCATTGGGCCTAATAAATGATAAAAAAGTTGACATAATAATCTTCTTTGTAAAAGATAATTTACTAGACAATTTAAAATTTCCTACTAAAATATCATAACGGTACCAATCAATGAGACTAGTAAATGCTAAAAAACTTTACATAATTATCTTCTTTGTAAAAGATAAATTAATAGATCATTTAAAATTTCTCTATAAAAGATCATAATGGTAACGATCATTGGGCCTAATAAATGCTAAAAAGGTTGACATAATTAACTTCTTTGTAAAAGATAATTTACTAGACAATTTAAAATTTCTTATTAAAAGATGATAATGCTAACGATTAATGGGCCTAGTAAATGCTAAAAAAGTTAAAATAATTATCTTCTTTGTAAAAGATAATTTAATAGATCATTTAAAATTTCTTTAAAAAAGATTATAACGGTAACGATCATTGGGCCTAATAAATGATAAAAATGTTGACATAATGATGTTCTTTGTAAAAGATAATTTACGAGACAATTTAAAATTTCTTATTAAAAGATGATAATGCTAACGATTAATGGGCCTAGTAAATGCTAAAAAAGTTAAAATAATTATCTTCTTTGTACAAGATAATTTAATAGATCATTTAAAATTTCTTTATTAAAAGATTATAACAGTAACGATGATTGGGCGTAATAAATGATAAAAAAGTTGACATAATAATCTTCTTTGTAAAAGAGAATTTACTAGACAATTTAAAATTTCTTATTAAAAGATGATAATGCTAACGATTAATGGGCCTAGTAAATGCTAAAAAAGTTAAAATAATTATCTTCTTTGTAAAAGATAATTTAATAGATCATTTAAAATTTCTTTAAAAAAGATTATAACGGTAACGATCATTGGGCCTAATAAATGATAAAAAAGTTGACATAATAATCTTCTTTGTAAAAGATAATTTACTTGACAATTTAAAATTTCCTACTAAAATATCATAACGGTACCAATCAATGAGACTAGTAAATGCTAAAAAACTTTACATAATTATCTTCTTTGTAAAAGATAAATTAATAGATCATTTAAAATTTCTCTATAAAAGATCATAATGGTAACGATCATTGGGCCTAATAAATGCTAAAAAGGTTGACATAATTAACTTCTTTGTAAAAGATAATTTACTAGACAATTTAAAATTTCTTATTAAAAGATGATAATGCTAATGATTAATGGGCCTAGTAAATGCTAAAAAAGTTAAAATAATTATCTTCTTTGTAAAAGATAATTTAATAGATCATTTAAAATTTCTTTAAAAAAGATTATAACGGTAACGATCATTGGGCCTAATAAATGATAAAAATGTTGACATAATGATGTTCTTTGTAAAAGATAATTTACGAGACAATTTAAAATTTCTTATTAAAAGATGATAATGCTAACGATTAATGGGCCTAGTAAATGCTAAAAAAGTTAAAATAATTATCTTCTTTGTACAAGATAATTTAATAGATCATTTAAAATTTCTTTATTAAAAGATTATAACAGTAACGATGATTGGGCATAATAAATGATAAAAAAGTTGACATAATAATCTTCTTTGTAAAAGAGAATTTACTAGACAATTTAAAATTTCTTATTAAAAGATGATAATGCTAACGATTAATGGGCCTAGTAAATGCTAAAAAAGTTAAAATAATTATCTTCTTTGTAAAAGATAATTTAATAGATCATTTAAAATTTCTTTAAAAAAGATTATAACGGTAACGATCATTGGGCCTAATAAATGATAAAAAAGTTGACATAATAATCTTCTTTGTAAAAGATAATTTACTAGACAATTTAAAATTTCCTACTAAAATATCATAACGGTACCAATCAATGAGACTAGTAAATGCTAAAAAACTTTACATAATTATCTTCTTTGTAAAAGATAAATTAATAGATCATTTAAAATTTCTCTATAAAAGATCATAATGGTAACGATCATTGGGCCTAATAAATGCTAAAAAGGTTGACATAATTAACTTCTTTGTAAAAGATAATTTACTAGACAATTTAAAATTTCTTATTAAAAGATGATAATGCTAACGATTAATGGGCCTAGTAAATGCTAAAAAAGTTAAAATAATTATCTTCTTTGTAAAAGATAATTTAATAGATCATTTAAAATTTCTTTAAAAAAGATTATAACGGTAACGATCATTGGGCCTAATAAATGATAAAAAAGTTGACATAATGATGTTCTTTGTAAAAGATAATTTACTAGACAATTTAAAATTTCTTATTAAAAGATGATAATGCTAACGATTAATGGGCCTAGTAAATGCTAAAAAAGTTAAAATAATTATCTTCTTTGTACAAGATAATTTAATAGATCATTTAAAATTTCTTTATTAAAAGATTATAACAGTAACGATGATTGGGCGTAATAAATGATAAAAAAGTTGACATAATAATCTTCTTTGTAAAAGAGAATTTACTAGACAATTTAAAATTTCTTATTAAAAGATGATAATGCTAACGATTAATGGGCCTAGTAAATGCTGAAAAAGTTAAAATAATTATCTTCTTTGTAAAAGATAATTTAATAGATCATTTAAAATTTCTTTAAAAAAGATTATAACGGTAACGATCATTGGGCCTAATAAATGATAAAAAAGTTGACATAATAATCTTCTTTGTAAAAGATAATTTACTAGACAATTTAAAATTTCCTACTAAAATATCATAACGGTACCAATCAATGAGACTAGTAAATGCTAAAAAACTTTACATAATTATCTTCTTTGTAAAAGATAAATTAATAGATCATTTAAAATTTCTCTATAAAAGATCATAATGGTAACGATCATTGGGCCTGATAAATGCTAAAAAGGTTGACATAATTAACTTCTTTGTAAAAGATAATTTACTACACAATTTAAAATTTCTTATTAAAAGATGATAATGCTAACGATTAATGGGCCTAGTAAATGCTAAAAAAGTTAAAATAATTATCTTCTTTGTACAAGATAAGTTAATAGATCATTTAAAATTTCTTTAGTAAAAGATTATAACAGTAACGATTATTGGGCGTAATAAATGATAAAAAAGTTGACATAATAATCGTCTTTGTAAAAGATAATTTACTAGACAATTTAAAATTTCTTACTAAAACATCATAACGGTACCAATCAATGGGACTAGTAAATGCTAAAAAACTTTACATAATTATATTCTTTGTAAAAGATAAATTAATAGATCATTTAAAATTTCTTTATAAAAGATCATAATGGTAACGATCATTAGGCCTAATAAATGTTAAAAAAGTTGACATAATTAACTTCTTTGTAAAAGATAATTTACTAGACAGTATAAAATTTCTTATTAAAAGATGATAATGCAAACGATTAATGGGCCTAGTAAATGCTAAAAAAGTTAAAATAATTATCTTCTTTGTAAAAGATAATTTAATAGATCATTTAAAATTTCTTTAAAAAAAATTATAACGGTAACGATCATTGGGCCTAATAAATGATAAAAAAGTTAACATAATAATCCTCTTTGTAAAAGATAATTTACTAGACAATTTAAAATTTCTTACTAAAAGATCATAATGGTACCGATCAATGGGCCTAGTAAATGCTAAAAAACTTTACATAATTATCTTTTTTGTAAAAGATAAATTAATAGATCATTTAAAATTTCTTTATAAAAGATCATAACGGTAACGATCATTGGGCCTAATAAAAGCTAAAAAAGTTGACATAATTAACTTCTTTGTAAAAGATAATTTACTAAACAATTTAAAATTTCTTATTAAAAGATGATAATGCTAACGATTAATGGGCCTACTAAATGCTAAAAAAGTAAAAATAATTATCTTCTTTCTAAAAGATAATTTAATAGATCATTTAAAATTTCTTTAAAAAAGATTATAACTGTAACGATCATTGGGCCTAATAAATGATAAAAATGTTGACATAATAATCTTGTTTGTAAAAGATAATTTACTAGACAATTTAAAATTTTCTACTAAAAGATCATAACGGTACCAATCAATGAGACTAGTAAATGCTAAAAAACATTACATAATTATATTCTTTGTAAAAGATAAATTAATAGATCATTTAAAATTTCTGTATAAAAGATCATAATGGTAACGATCATTGGGCCTAATAAATGCTAAAAAGGTTGACATAATTAACTTCTTTGTAAAAGATAATTTACTAGACAATATAAAATTTCTTATTAAAAGATGATAATGCTAACGATTAATGGGCCTAGTAAATGCTAAAAAAGTTAAAATAATTATCTTCTTTGTAAAAGATAATTTAATAGATCATTTAAAATTTCTTTAAAAAAGATTATAACGGTAACGATCATTGGGCCTAATAAATGATAAAAAAGTTAACATAATAATCCTCTTTGTAAAAGATAATTTACTAGACAATTTAAAATTTCTTACTAAAAGATCATAATGGTACCGATCAATGGGCCTAGTAAATGCTAAAAAACTTTACATAATTATCTTTTTTGTAAAAGATAAATTAATAGATCATTTAAAATTTCTTTACAAAAGATCATAACGGTAACGATCATTGGGCCTAATAAAAGCTAAAAAAGTTGACATAATTAACTTCTTTGTAAAAGATAATTTACTAAACAATTTAAAATTTCTTATTAAAAGATGATAATGCTAACGATTAATGGGCCTACTAAATGCTAAAAAAGTTAAAATAATGATCTTCTTTGTAAAAGATAATTTAATAGATCATTTAAAATTTCTTTAAAAAAGATTATAACTGTAACGATCATTGGGCCTAATAAATGATAAAAATGTTGACATAATAATCTTGTTTGTAAAAGATAATTTACTAGACAATTTAAAATTTTCTACTAAAAGATCATAACGGTACCAATCAATGAGACTAGTAAATGCTTAAAAACTTTACATAATTATCTTCTTTGTAAAAGATAAATTAATAGATCATTTAAAATTTCTGTATAAAAGATCATAATGGTAACGATCATTGGGCCTAATAAATGCTAAAAAGGTTGACATAATTAGCTTCTTTGTAAAAGATAATTTACTAGACAATTTAAAATTTCTTATTAAAAGATGATAATGCTAACGATTAATGGGCCTAGTAAATGCTAAAAAAGTTAAAATAATTATTTTCTTTGTAAAAGATAATTTAATAGATCATTTAAAATTTCTTTAAAAAAGATTATAACGGTAACGATCATTGGGCGTAATAAATGATAAAAAAGTTGACATAATGATGTTTTTGTAAAAGATAATTTACTAGACAATTTAAAATTTCTTATTAAAAGATGATAATGCTAACGATTAATGGGCCTAGTAAATGCTAAAAAAGTTAAAATAATTATCTTCTTTGTACAAGATAATTTAATAGATCATTTAAAATTTCTTTATTAAAAGATTATAACAGTAACGATTATTGGGCGTAATAAATGATAAAAAAGTTGACATAATAATCTTCTTTGTAAAAGATAATTTACTAGAGAATTTAAAATTTCTTATTAAAAGATGATAATGCTAACGACTAATGGGCCTAGTAAATGCTAAAAAAGTTAAAATAATTATCTTCTTTGTAAAAGATAATTTAATAGATCATTTAAAATTTCTTTAAAAAAGATTATAACGGTAACGATCATTGGGCCTAATAAATGATAAAAAAGTTGACATAATAATCTTCTTTGTAAAAGATAATTTACTAGACAATTTAAAATTTCCTACTAAAATATCATAACGGTACCAATCAATGAGACTAGTAAATGCTAAAAAACTTTACATAATTATCTTCTTTGTAAAAGATAAATTAATAGATCATTTAAAATTTCTCTATAAAAGATCATAATGGTAACGATCATTGGGCCTGATAAATGCTAAAAAGGTTGACATAATTAACTTCTTTGTAAAAGATAATTTACTACACAATTTAAAATTTCTTATTAAAAGATGATAATGCTAACGATTAATAGGCCTAGTAAATGCTAAAAAAGTTAAAATAATTATCTTCTTTGTACAAGATAAGTTAATAGATCATTTAAAATTTCTTTATTAAAAGATTATAACAGTAACGATTATTGGGCGTAATAAATGATAAAAAAGTTGACATAATAATCGTCTTTGTAAAAGATAATTTACTAGACAATTTAAAATTTCTTACTAAAACATCATAACGGTACCAATCAATGGGACTAGTAAATGCTAAAAAACTTTACATAATTATATTCTTTGTAAAAGATAAATTAATAGATCATTTAAAATTTCTTTATAAAAGATCATAATGGTAACGATCATTAGGCCTAATAAATGTTAAAAAAGTTGACATAATTAACTTCTTTGTAAAAGATAATTTACTAGACAATATAAAATTTCTTATTAAAAGATGATAATGCAAACGATTAATGGGCCTAGTAAATGCTAAAAAAGTTAAAATAATTATCTTCTTTGTAAAAGATAATTTAATAGATCATTTAAAATTTCTTTAAAAAAAATTATAACGGTAACGATCATTGGGCCTAATAAATGATAAAAAAGTTAACATAATAATCCTCTTTGTAAAAGATAATTTACTAGACAATTTAAAATTTCTTACTAAAAGATCATAATGGTACCGATCAATGGGCCTAGTAAATGCTAAAAAACTTTACATAATTATCTTTTTTGTAAAAGATAAATTAATAGATCATTTAAAATTTCTTTATAAAAGATCATAACGGTAACGATCATTGGGCCTAATAAAAGCTAAAAAAGTTGACATAATTAACTTCTTTGTAAAAGATAATTTACTAAACAATTTAAAATTTCTTATTAAAAGATGATAATGCTAACGATTAATGGGCCTACTAAATGCTAAAAAAGTAAAAATAATTATCTTCTTTCTAAAAGATAATTTAATAGATCATTTAAAATTTCTTTAAAAAAGATTATAACTGTAACGATCATTGGGCCTAATAAATGATAAAAATGTTGACATAATAATCTTGTTTGTAAAAGATAATTTACTAGACAATTTAAAATTTTCTACTAAAAGATCATAACGGTACCAATCAATGAGACTAGTAAATGCTAAAAAACTTTACATAATTATATTCTTTGTAAAAGATAAATTAATAGATCATTTAAAATTTCTGTATAAAAGATCATAATGGTAACGATCATTGGGCCTAATAAATGCTAAAAAGGTTGACATAATTAACTTCTTTGTAAAAGATAATTTACTAGACAATATAAAATTTCTTATTAAAAGATGATAATGCTAACGATTAATGGGCCTAGTAAATGCTAAAAAAGTTAAAATAATTATCTTCTTTGTAAAAGATAATTTAATAGATCATTTAAAATTTCTTTAAAAAAGATTATAACGGTAACGATCATTGGGCCTAATAAATGATAAAAAAGTTAACATAATAATCCTCTTTGTAAAAGATAATTTACTAGACAATTTAAAATTTCTTACTAAAAGATCATAATGGTACCGATCAATGGGCCTAGTAAATGCTAAAAAACTTTACATAATTATCTTTTTTGTAAAAGATAAATTAATAGATCATTTAAAATTTCTTTACAAAAGATCATAACGGTAACGATCATTGGGCCTAATAAAAGCTAAAAAAGTTGACATAATTAACTTCTTTGTAAAAGATAATTTACTAAACAATTTAAAATTTCTTATTAAAAGATGATAATGCTAACGATTAATGGGCCTACTAAATGCTAAAAAAGTTAAAATAATGATCTTCTTTGTAAAAGATAATTTAATAGATCATTTAAAATTTCTTTAAAAAAGATTATAACTGTAACGATCATTGGGCCTAATAAATGATAAAAATGTTGACATAATAATCTTGTTTGTAAAAGATAATTTACTAGACAATTTAAAATTTTCTACTAAAAGATCATAACGGTACCAATCAATGAGACTAGTAAATGCTTAAAAACTTTACATAATTATCTTCTTTGTAAAAGATAAATTAATAGATCATTTAAAATTTCTGTATAAAAGATCATAATGGTAACGATCATTGGGCCTAATAAATGCTAAAAAGGTTGACATAATTAGCTTCTTTGTAAAAGATAATTTACTAGACAATTTAAAATTTCTTATTAAAAGATGATAATGCTAACGATTAATGGGCCTAGTAAATGCTAAAAAAGTTAAAATAATTATTTTCTTTGTAAAAGATAATTTAATAGATCATTTAAAATTTCTTTAAAAAAGATTATAACGGTAACGATCATTGGGCGTAATAAATGATAAAAAAGTTGACATAATGATGTTTTTGTAAAAGATAATTTACTAGACAATTTAAAATTTCTTATTAAAAGATGATAATGCTAACGATTAATGGGCCTAGTAAATGCTAAAAAAGTTAAAATAATTATCTTCTTTGTACAAGATAATTTAATAGATCATTTAAAATTTCTTTATTAAAAGATTATAACAGTAACGATTATTGGGCGTAATAAATGATAAAAAAGTTGACATAATAATCTTCTTTGTAAAAGATAATTTACTAGAGAATTTAAAATTTCTTATTAAAAGATGATAATGCTAACGACTAATGGGCCTAGTAAATGCTAAAAAAGTTAAAATAATTATCTTCTTCGTAAAAGATAATTTAATAGATCATTTAAAATTTCTTTAAAAAAGATTATAACGGTAACGATCATTGGGCCTAATAAATGATAAAAAAGTTGACATAATAATCTTCTTTGTAAAAGATAATTTACTAGACAATTTAAAATTTCCTACTAAAATATCATAACGGTACCAATCAATGAGACTAGTAAATGCTAAAAAACTTTACATAATTATCTTCTTTGTAAAAGATAAATTAATAGATCATTTAAAATTTCTCTATAAAAGATCATAATGGTAACGATCATTGGGCCTAATAAATGCTAAAAAGGTTGACATAATTAACTTCTTTGTAAAAGATAATTTACTAGACAATTTAAAATTTCTTATTAAAAGATGATAATGCTAACGATTAATGGGCCTAGTAAATGCTAAAAAAGTTAAAATAATTATCTTCTTTGTAAAAGATAATTTAATAGATCATTTAAAATTTCTTTAAAAAAGATTATAACGGTAACGATCATTGGGCCTAATAAATGATAAAAAAGTTGACATAATGATGTTCTTTGTAAAAGATAATTTACTAGACAATTTAAAATTTCTTATTAAAAGATGATAATGCTAACGATTAATGGGCCTAGTAAATGCTAAAAAAGTTAAAATAATTATCTTCTTTGTACAAGATAATTTAATAGATCATTTAAAATTTCTTTATTAAAAGATTATAACAGTAACGATGATTGGGCGTAATAAATGATAAAAAAGTTGACATAATAATCTTCTTTGTAAAAGAGAATTTACTAGACAATTTAAAATTTCTTATTAAAAGATGATAATGCTAACGATTAATGGGCCTAGTAAAAGCTAAAAAAGTTAAAATAATTATCTTCTTTGTAAAAGATAATTTAATAGATCATTTAAAATTTCTTTAAAAAAGATTATAACGGTAACGATCATTGGGCCTAATAAATGATAAAAAAGTTGACATAATAATCTTCTTTGTAAAAGATAATTTACTAGACAATTTAAAATTTCCTACTAAAATATCATAACGGTACCAATCAATGAGACTAGTAAATGCTAAAAAACTTTACATAATTATCTTCTTTGTAAAAGATAAATTAATAGATCATTTAAAATTTCTCTATAAAAGATCATAATGGTAACGATCATTGGGCCTAATAAATGCTAAAAAGGTTGACATAATTAACTTCTTTGTAAAAGATAATTTACTAGACAATTTAAAATTTCTTATTAAAAGATGATAATGCTAACGATTAATGTGCCTAGTAAATGCTAAAAAAGTTAAAATAATTATTTTCTTTGTAAAAGATAATTTAATAGATCATTTAAAATTTCTTTAAAAAAGATTATAACGGTAACGATCATTGGGCGTAATAAATGATAAAAAAGTTGACATAATGATGTTCTTTGTAAAAGATAATTTACTAGACAATTTAAAATTTCTTATTAAAAGATGATAATGCTAACGATTAATGGGCCTAGTAAATGCTAAAAAAGTTAAAATAATTATCTTCTTTGTACAAGATAATTTAATAGCTCATTTAAAATTTCTTTATTAAAAGATTATAACAGTAACGATTATTGGGCGTAATAAATGATAAAAAAGTTGACATAATAATCTTCTTTGTAAAAGATAATTTACTAGAGAATTTAAAATTTCTTATTAAAAGATGATAATGCTAACGGTTAATGGGCCTAGTAAATGCTAAAAAAGTTAAAATAATTATCTTCTTTGTAAAAGATAATTTAATAGATCATTTAAAATTTCTTTAAAAAAGATTATAACGGTAACGATCATTGGGCCTAATAAATGATAAAAATGTTGACATAATGATGTTCTTTGTAAAAGATAATTTACGAGACAATTTAAAATTTCTTATTAAAAGATGATAATGCTAACGATTAATGGGCCTAGTAAATGCTAAAAAAGTTAAAATAATTATCTTCTTTGTACAAGATAATTTAATAGATCATTTAAAATTTCTTTATTAAAAGATTATAACAGTAACGATGATTGGGCGTAATAAATGATAAAAAAGTTGACATAATAATCTTCTTTGTAAAAGAGAATTTACTAGACAATTTAAAATTTCTTATTAAAAGATGATAATGCTAACGATTAATGGGCCTAGTAAATGCTGAAAAAGTTAAAATAATTATCTTCTTTGTAAAAGATAATTTAATAGATCATTTAAAATTTCTTTAAAAAAGATTATAACGGTAACGATCATTGGGCCTAATAAATGATAAAAAAGTTGACATAATAATCTTCTTTGTAAAAGAGAATTTACTAGACAATTTAAAATTTCCTACTAAAATATCATAACGGTACCAATCAATGAGACTAGTAAATGCTAAAAAACTTTACATAATTATCTTCTTTGTAAAAGATAAATTAATAGATCATTTAAAATTTCTCTATAAAAGATCATAATGGTAACGATCATTGGGCCTAATAAATGCTAAAAAGGTTGACATAATTAACTTCTTTGTAAAAGATAATTTACTAGACAATTTAAAATTTCTTATTAAAAGATGATAATGCTAACGATTAATGGGCCTAGTAAATGCTAAAAAAGTTAAAATAATTATTTTCTTTGTAAAAGATAATTTAATAGATCATTTAAAATTTCTTTAAAAAAGATTATAACGGTAACGATCATTGGGCGTAATAAATGATAAAAAAGTTGACATAATGATGTTCTTTGTAAAACATAATTTACTAGACAATTTAAAATTTCTTATTAAAAGATGATAATGCTAACGATTAATGGGCCTAGTAAATGCTAAAAAAGTTAAAATAATTATCTTCTTTGTACTAGATAATTTAATAGCTCATTTAAAATTTCTTTATTAAAAGATTATAACAGTAACGATTATTGGGCGTAATAAATGATAAAAAAGTTGACATAATAATCTTCTTTGTAAAAGATAATTTACTAGAGAATTTAAAATTTCTTATTAAAAGATGATAATGCTAACGACTAATGGGCCTAGTAAATGCTAAAAAAGTTAAAATAATTATCTTCTTTGTAAAAGATAATTTAATAGATCATTTAAAATTTCTTTAAAAAAGATTATAACGGTAACGATCATTGGGCCTAATAAATGATAAAAAAGTTGACATAATAATCTTCTTTGTAAAAGATAATTTACTAGACAATTTAAAATTTCCTACTAAAATATCATAACGGTACCAATCAATGAGACTAGTAAATGCTAAAAAACTTTACATAATTATCTTCTTTGTAAAAGATAAATTAATAGATCATTTAAAATTTCTCTATAAAAGATCATAATGGTAACGATCATTGGGCCTGATAAATGCTAAAAAGGTTGACATAATTAACTTCTTTGTAAAAGATAATTTACTACACAATTTAAAATTTCTTATTAAAAGATGATAATGCTAACGATTAATGGGCCTAGTAAATGCTAAAAAAGTTAAAATAATTATCTTCTTTGTACAAGATAAGTTAATAGATCATTTAAAATTTCTTTATTAAAAGATTATAACAGTAACGATTATTGGGCGTAATAAATGATAAAAAAGTTGACATAATAATCGTCTTTGTAAAAGATAATTTACTAGACAATTTAAAATTTCTTACTAAAACATCATAACGGTACCAATCAATGGGACTAGTAAATGCTAAAAAACTTTACATAATTATATTCTTTGTAAAAGATAAATTAATAGATCATTTAAAATTTCTTTATAAAAGATCATAATGGTAACGATCATTAGGCCTAATAAATGTTAAAAAAGTTGACATAATTAACTTCTTTGTAAAAGATAATTTACTAGACAATATAAAATTTCTTATTAAAAGATGATAATGCAAACGATTAATGGGCCTAGTAAATGCTAAAAAAGTTAAAATAATTATCTTCTTTGTAAAAGATAATTTAATAGATCATTTAAAATTTCTTTAAAAAAAATTATAACGGTAACGATCATTGGGCCTAATAAATGATAAAAAAGTTAACATAATAATCCTCTTTGTAAAAGATAATTTACTAGACAATTTAAAATTTCTTACTAAAAGATCATAATGGTACCGATCAATGGGCCTAGTAAATGCTAAAAAACTTTACATAATTATCTTTTTTGTAAAAGATAAATTAATAGATCATTTAAAATTTCTTTATAAAAGATCATAACGGTAACGATCATTGGGCCTAATAAAAGCTAAAAAAGTTGACATAATTAACTTCTTTGTAAAAGATAATTTACTAAACAATTTAAAATTTCTTATTAAAAGATGATAATGCTAACGATTAATGGGCCTACTAAATGCTAAAAAAGTAAAAATAATTATCTTCTTTCTAAAAGATAATTTAATAGATCATTTAAAATTTCTTTAAAAAAGATTATAACTGTAACGATCATTGGGCCTAATAAATGATAAAAATGTTGACATAATAATCTTGTTTGTAAAAGATAATTTACTAGACAATTTAAAATTTTCTACTAAAAGATCATAACGGTACCAATCAATGAGACTAGTAAATGCTAAAAAACTTTACATAATTATATTCTTTGTAAAAGATAAATTAATAGATCATTTAAAATTTCTGTATAAAAGATCATAATGGTAACGATCATTGGGCCTAATAAATGCTAAAAAGGTTGACATAATTAACTTCTTTGTAAAAGATAATTTACTAGACAATATAAAATTTCTTATTAAAAGATGATAATGCTAACGATTAATGGGCCTAGTAAATGCTAAAAAAGTTAAAATAATTATCTTCTTTGTAAAAGATAATTTAATAGATCATTTAAAATTTCTTTAAAAAAGATTATAACGGTAACGATCATTGGGCCTAATAAATGATAAAAAAGTTAACATAATAATCCTCTTTGTAAAAGATAATTTACTAGACAATTTAAAATTTCTTACTAAAAGATCATAATGGTACCGATCAATGGGCCTAGTAAATGCTAAAAAACTTTACATAATTATCTTTTTTGTAAAAGATAAATTAATAGATCATTTAAAATTTCTTTACAAAAGATCATAACGGTAACGATCATTGGGCCTAATAAAAGCTAAAAAAGTTGACATAATTAACTTCTTTGTAAAAGATAATTTACTAAACAATTTAAAATTTCTTATTAAAAGATGATAATGCTAACGATTAATGGGCCTACTAAATGCTAAAAAAGTTAAAATAATGATCTTCTTTGTAAAAGATAATTTAATAGATCATTTAAAATTTCTTTAAAAAAGATTATAACTGTAACGATCATTGGGCCTAATAAATGATAAAAATGTTGACATAATAATCTTGTTTGTAAAAGATAATTTACTAGACAATTTAAAATTTTCTACTAAAAGATCATAACGGTACCAATCAATGAGACTAGTAAATGCTTAAAAACTTTACATAATTATCTTCTTTGTAAAAGATAAATTAATAGATCATTTAAAATTTCTGTATAAAAGATCATAATGGTAACGATCATTGGGCCTAATAAATGCTAAAAAGGTTGACATAATTAGCTTCTTTGTAAAAGATAATTTACTAGACAATTTAAAATTTCTTATTAAAAGATGATAATGCTAACGATTAATGGGCCTAGTAAATGCTAAAAAAGTTAAAATAATTATTTTCTTTGTAAAAGATAATTTAATAGATCATTTAAAATTTCTTTAAAAAAGATTATAACGGTAACGATCATTGGGCGTAATAAATGATAAAAAAGTTGACATAATGATGTTTTTGTAAAAGATAATTTACTAGACAATTTAAAATTTCTTATTAAAAGATGATAATGCTAACGATTAATGGGCCTAGTAAATGCTAAAAAAGTTAAAATAATTATCTTCTTTGTACAAGATAATTTAATAGATCATTTAAAATTTCTTTATTAAAAGATTATAACAGTAACGATTATTGGGCGTAATAAATGATAAAAAAGTTGACATAATAATCTTCTTTGTAAAAGATAATTTACTAGAGAATTTAAAATTTCTTATTAAAAGATGATAATGCTAACGACTAATGGGCCTAGTAAATGCTAAAAAAGTTAAAATAATTATCTTCTTCGTAAAAGATAATTTAATAGATCATTTAAAATTTCTTTAAAAAAGATTATAACGGTAACGATCATTGGGCCTAATAAATGATAAAAAAGTTGACATAATAATCTTCTTTGTAAAAGATAATTTACTAGACAATTTAAAATTTCCTACTAAAATATCATAACGGTACCAATCAATGAGACTAGTAAATGCTAAAAAACTTTACATAATTATCTTCTTTGTAAAAGATAAATTAATAGATCATTTAAAATTTCTCTATAAAAGATCATAATGGTAACGATCATTGGGCCTAATAAATGCTAAAAAGGTTGACATAATTAACTTCTTTGTAAAAGATAATTTACTAGACAATTTAAAATTTCTTATTAAAAGATGATAATGCTAACGATTAATGGGCCTAGTAAATGCTAAAAAAGTTAAAATAATTATCTTCTTTGTAAAAGATAATTTAATAGATCATTTAAAATTTCTTTAAAAAAGATTATAACGGTAACGATCATTGGGCCTAATAAATGATAAAAAAGTTGACATAATGATGTTCTTTGTAAAAGATAATTTACTAGACAATTTAAAATTTCTTATTAAAAGATGATAATGCTAACGATTAATGGGCCTAGTAAATGCTAAAAAAGTTAAAATAATTATCTTCTTTGTACAAGATAATTTAATAGATCATTTAAAATTTCTTTATTAAAAGATTATAACAGTAACGATGATTGGGCGTAATAAATGATAAAAAAGTTGACATAATAATCTTCTTTGTAAAAGAGAATTTACTAGACAATTTAAAATTTCTTATTAAAAGATGATAATGCTAACGATTAATGGGCCTAGTAAAAGCTAAAAAAGTTAAAATAATTATCTTCTTTGTAAAAGATAATTTAATAGATCATTTAAAATTTCTTTAAAAAAGATTATAACGGTAACGATCATTGGGCCTAATAAATGATAAAAAAGTTGACATAATAATCTTCTTTGTAAAAGATAATTTACTAGACAATTTAAAATTTCCTACTAAAATATCATAACGGTACCAATCAATGAGACTAGTAAATGCTAAAAAACTTTACATAATTATCTTCTTTGTAAAAGATAAATTAATAGATCATTTAAAATTTCTCTATAAAAGATCATAATGGTAACGATCATTGGGCCTAATAAATGCTAAAAAGGTTGACATAATTAACTTCTTTGTAAAAGATAATTTACTAGACAATTTAAAATTTCTTATTAAAAGATGATAATGCTAACGATTAATGTGCCTAGTAAATGCTAAAAAAGTTAAAATAATTATTTTCTTTGTAAAAGATAATTTAATAGATCATTTAAAATTTCTTTAAAAAAGATTATAACGGTAACGATCATTGGGCGTAATAAATGATAAAAAAGTTGACATAATGATGTTCTTTGTAAAAGATAATTTACTAGACAATTTAAAATTTCTTATTAAAAGATGATAATGCTAACGATTAATGGGCCTAGTAAATGCTAAAAAAGTTAAAATAATTATCTTCTTTGTACAAGATAATTTAATAGATCATTTAAAATTTCTTTATTAAAAGATTATAACAGTAACGATTATTGGGCGTAATAAATGATAAAAAAGTTGACATAATAATCTTCTTTGTAAAAGATAATTTACTAGAGAATTTAAAATTTCTTATTAAAAGATGATAATGCTAACGACTAATGGGCCTAGTAAATGCTAAAAAAGTTAAAATAATTATCTTCTTCGTAAAAGATAATTTAATAGATCATTTAAAATTTCTTTAAAAAAGATTATAACGGTAACGATCATTGGGCCTAATAAATGATAAAAAAGTTGACATAATAATCTTCTTTGTAAAAGATAATTTACTAGACAATTTAAAATTTCCTACTAAAATATCATAACGGTACCAATCAATGAGACTAGTAAATGCTAAAAAACTTTACATAATTATCTTCTTTGTAAAAGATAAATTAATAGATCATTTAAAATTTCTCTATAAAAGATCATAATGGTAACGATCATTGGGCCTAATAAATGCTAAAAAGGTTGACATAATTAACTTCTTTGTAAAAGATAATTTACTAGACAATTTAAAATTTCTTATTAAAAGATGATAATGCTAACGATTAATGGGCCTAGTAAATGCTAAAAAAGTTAAAATAATTATCTTCTTTGTAAAAGATAATTTAATAGATCATTTAAAATTTCTTTAAAAAAGATTATAACGGTAACGATCATTGGGCCTAATAAATGATAAAAAAGTTGACATAATGATGTTCTTTGTAAAAGATAATTTACTAGACAATTTAAAATTTCTTATTAAAAGATGATAATGCTAACGATTAATGGGCCTAGTAAATGCTAAAAAAGTTAAAATAATTATCTTCTTTGTACAAGATAATTTAATAGATCATTTAAAATTTCTTTATTAAAAGATTATAACAGTAACGATGATTGGGCGTAATAAATGATAAAAAAGTTGACATAATAATCTTCTTTGTAAAAGAGAATTTACTAGACAATTTAAAATTTCTTATTAAAAGATGATAATGCTAACGATTAATGGGCCTAGTAAAAGCTAAAAAAGTTAAAATAATTATCTTCTTTGTAAAAGATAATTTAATAGATCATTTAAAATTTCTTTAAAAAAGATTATAACGGTAACGATCATTGGGCCTAATAAATGATAAAAAAGTTGACATAATAATCTTCTTTGTAAAAGATAATTTACTAGACAATTTAAAATTTCCTACTAAAATATCATAACGGTACCAATCAATGAGACTAGTAAATGCTAAAAAACTTTACATAATTATCTTCTTTGTAAAAGATAAATTAATAGATCATTTAAAATTTCTCTATAAAAGATCATAATGGTAACGATCATTGGGCCTAATAAATGCTAAAAAGGTTGACATAATTAACTTCTTTGTAAAAGATAATTTACTAGACAATTTAAAATTTCTTATTAAAAGATGATAATGCTAACGATTAATGTGCCTAGTAAATGCTAAAAAAGTTAAAATAATTATTTTCTTTGTAAAAGATAATTTAATAGATCATTTAAAATTTCTTTAAAAAAGATTATAACGGTAACGATCATTGGGCGTAATAAATGATAAAAAAGTTGACATAATGATGTTCTTTGTAAAAGATAATTTACTAGACAATTTAAAATTTCTTATTAAAAGATGATAATGCTAACGATTAATGGGCCTAGTAAATGCTAAAAAAGTTAAAATAATTATCTTCTTTGTACAAGATAATTTAATAGCTCATTTAAAATTTCTTTATTAAAAGATTATAACAGTAACGATTATTGGGCGTAATAAATGATAAAAAAGTTGACATAATAATCTTCTTTGTAAAAGATAATTTACTAGAGAATTTAAAATTTCTTATTAAAAGATGATAATGCTAACGACTAATGGGCCTAGTAAATGCTAAAAAAGTTAAAATAATTATCTTCTTTGTAAAAGATAATTTAATAGATCATTTAAAATTTCTTTAAAAAAGATTATAACGGTAACGATCATTGGGCCTAATAAATGATAAAAAAGTTGACATAATAATCTTCTTTGTAAAAGATAATTTACTAGACAATTTAAAATTTCCTACTAAAATATCATAACGGTACCAATCAATGAGACTAGTAAATGCTAAAAAACTTTACATAATTATCTTCTTTGTAAAAGATAAATTAATAGATCATTTAAAATTTCTCTATAAAAGATCATAATGGTAACGATCATTGGGCCTGATAAATGCTAAAAAGGTTGACATAATTAACTTCTTTGTAAAAGATAATTTACTACACAATTTAAAATTTCTTATTAAAAGATGATAATGCTAACGATTAATGGGCCTAGTAAATGATAAAAAAGTTAAAATAATTATCTTCTTTGTAAAAGATAATTTAATAGATCATTTAAAATTTCTTTAAAAATGATTATAACGGTAACGATCATTGGGCCTAATAAATGATAAAAAAGTTAACATAATAATCCTCTTTGTAAAAGATAATTTACTAGACAATTTAAAATTTCTTACTAAAAGATCATAATGGTACCGATCAATGGGCCTAGTAAATGCTAAAAAACTTTACATAATTATCTTTTTTGTAAAAGATAAATTAATAGATCATTTAAAATTTCTTTATAAAAGATCATAACGGTAACGATCATTGGGCCTAATAAAAGCTAAAAAAGTTGACATAATTAACTTCTTTGTAAAAGATAATTTACTAAACAATTTAAAAATTCTTATTAAAAGATGATAATGCTAACGATTAATGGGCCTAGTAAATGCTAAAAAAGTTAAAATAATGATCTTCTTTGTAAAAGATAATTTAATAGATCATTTAAAATTTCTTTAAAAAAGATTATAACTCTAACGATGATTGGGCCTAATAAATGATAAAAATGTTGACATAATAATCTTGTTTGTAAAAGATAATTTACTAGACAATTCAAATTTTCTACTAAAAGATCATAACGGTACCAATCAATGAGACTAGTAAATGCTAAAAAACTTTACATAATTATCTTCTTTGTAAAAGATAAATTAATAGATCATTTAAAATTTCTCTATAAAAGATCATAATGGTAACGATCATTGGGCCTAATAAATGCTAAAAAGGTTGACATAATTAACTTCTTTGTAAAAGATAATTTACTAGACAATTTAAAATTTCTTATTAAAAGATGATAATGCTAACGATTAATGGGCCTAGTAAATGCTAAAAAAGTTAAAATAATGATCTTCTTTGTAAAAGATAATTTAATAGATCATTTAAAATTTCTTTAAAAAAGATTATAACGGTAACGATCATTGGGCCTAATAAATCATAAAAAAGTTGACATAATAATCTTCTTTGTAAAAGATAATTTACTAGACAATTTAAAATTTCTTACTAAAACATCATAACGGTACCAATCAATGGGACTACTAAATGCTAAAAAACTTTACATAATTATATTCTTTGTAAAAGATAAATTAATAGATCATTTAAAATTTCTTTATAAAAGATCATAATGGTAACGATCATTAGGCCTAATAAATGTTAAAAAAGTTGACATAATTAACTTCTTTGTAAAAGATAATTTACTAGACAATAGAAAATTTCTTATTAAAAGATGATAATGCTAACGATTAATGGGCCTAGTAAATGCTAAAAAAGTTAAAATAATTATCTTCTTTGTAAAAGATAATTTAATAGATCATTTAAAATTTCTTTAAAAAAGATTATAACGGTAACGATCATTGGGCCTAATAAATGATAAAAAAGTTAACATAATAATCCTCTTTGTAAAAGATAATTTACTAGACAATTTAAAATTTCTTACTAAAAGATCATAATGGTACCGATCAATGGGCCTAGTAAATGCTAAAAAACTTTACATAATTATCTTTTTTGTAAAAGATAAATTAATAGATCATTTAAAATTTCTTTATAAAAGATCATAACGGTAACGATCATTGGGCCTAATAAAAGCTAAAAAAGTTGACATAATTAACTTCTTTGTAAAAGATAATTTACTAAACAATTTAAAATTTCTTATTAAAAGATGATAATGCTAACGATTAATGGGCCTACTAAATGCTAAAAAAGTTAAAATAATGATCTTGTTTGTAAAAGGTAATTTAATAGATCATTTAAAATTTCTTTAAAAAAGATTATAACTGTAACGATCATTGGGCCTAATAAATGATAAAAATGTTGACATAATAATCTTGTTTGTAAAAGATAATTTACTAGACAATTTAAAATTTTCTACTAAAAGATCATAACGGTACCAATCAATGAGACTAGTAAATGCTAAAAAACTTTACATAATTATCTTCTTTGTAAAAGATAAATTAATAGATCATTTAAAATTTCTGTATAAAAGATCATAATGGTAACGATCATTGGGCCTAATAAATGCTAAAAAGGTTGACATAATTAACTTCTTTGTAAAAGATAATTTACTAGACAATATAAAATTTCTTATTAAAAGATGATAATGCTAACGATTAATGGGCCTAGTAAATGCTAAAAAAGTTAAAATAATTATCTTCTTTGTAAAAGATAATTTAATAGATCATTTAAAATTTCTTTAAAAATGATTATAACGGTAACGATCATTGGGCCTAATAAATGATAAAAAAGTTAACATAAAAATCCTCTTTGTAAAAGATAATTTACTAGACAATTTAAAATTTCTTACTAAAAGATCATAATGGTACCGATCAATGGGCCTAGTAAATGCTAAAAAACTTTACATAATTATCTTTTTTGTAAAAGATAAATTAATAGATCATTTAAAATTTCTTTATAAAAGATCATAACGGTAACGATCATTGGGCCTAATAAAAGCTAAAAAAGTTGACATAATTAACTTCTTTGTAAAAGATAATTTACTAAACAATTTAAAATTTCTTATTAAAAGATGATAATGCTAACGATTAATGGGCCTACTAAATGCTAAAAAAGTTAAAATAATGATCTTCTTTGTAAAAGATAATTTAATAGATCATTTAAAATTTCTTTAAAAAAGATTATAACTGTAACGATCATTGGGCCTAATAAATGATAAAAATGTTGACATAATAATCTTGTTTGTAAAAGATAATTTACTAGACAATTTAAAATTTTCTACTAAAAGATCATAACGGTACCAATCAATGAGACTAGTAAATGCTAAAAAACTTTACATAATTATCTTCTTTGTAAAAGATAAATTAATAGATCATTTAAAATTTCTGTATAAAAGATCATAATGGTAACGATCATTGGGCCTAATAAATGCTAAAAAGGTTGACATAATTAACTTCTTTGTAAAAGATAATTTACTAGACAATATAAAATTTCTTATTAAAAGATGATAATGCTAACGACTAATGGGCCTAGTAAATGCTAAAAAAGTTAAAATAATTATCTTCTTTGTAAAAGATAATTTAATAGATCATTTAAAATTTCTTTAAAAAAGATTATAACGGTAACGATCATTGGGCCTAATAAATGATAAAAAAGTTGACATAATAATCTTCTTTGTAAAAGATAATTTACTAGACAATTTAAAATTTCCTACTAAAATATCATAACGGTACCAATCAATGAGACTAGTAAATGCTAAAAAACTTTACATAATTATCTTCTTTGTAAAAGATAAATTAATAGATCATTTAAAATTTCTCTATAAAAGATCATAATGGTAACGATCATTGGGCCTGATAAATGCTAAAAAGGTTGACATAATTAACTTCTTTGTAAAAGATAATTTACTACACAATTTAAAATTTCTTATTAAAAGATGATAATGCTAACGATTAATGGGCCTAGTAAATGATAAAAAAGTTAAAATAATTATCTTCTTTGTAAAAGATAATTTAATAGATCATTTAAAATTTCTTTAAAAATGATTATAACGGTAACGATCATTGGGCCTAATAAATGATAAAAAAGTTAACATAATAATCCTCTTTGTAAAAGATAATTTACTAGACAATTTAAAATTTCTTACTAAAAGATCATAATGGTACCGATCAATGGGCCTAGTAAATGCTAAAAAACTTTACATAATTATCTTTTTTGTAAAAGATAAATTAATAGATCATTTAAAATTTCTTTATAAAAGATCATAACGGTAACGATCATTGGGCCTAATAAAAGCTAAAAAAGTTGACATAATTAACTTCTTTGTAAAAGATAATTTACTAAACAATTTAAAAATTCTTATTAAAAGATGATAATGCTAACGATTAATGGGCCTAGTAAATGCTAAAAAAGTTAAAATAATGATCTTCTTTGTAAAAGATAATTTAATAGATCATTTAAAATTTCTTTAAAAAAGATTATAACTCTAACGATGATTGGGCCTAATAAATGATAAAAATGTTGACATAATAATCTTGTTTGTAAAAGATAATTTACTAGACAATTCAAATTTTCTACTAAAAGATCATAACGGTACCAATCAATGAGACTAGTAAATGCTAAAAAACTTTACATAATTATCTTCTTTGTAAAAGATAAATTAATAGATCATTTAAAATTTCTCTATAAAAGATCATAATGGTAACGATCATTGGGCCTAATAAATGCTAAAAAGGTTGACATAATTAACTTCTTTGTAAAAGATAATTTACTAGACAATTTAAAATTTCTTATTAAAAGATGATAATGCTAACGATTAATGGGCCTAGTAAATGCTAAAAAAGTTAAAATAATGATCTTCTTTGTAAAAGATAATTTAATAGATCATTTAAAATTTCTTTAAAAAAGATTATAACGGTAACGATCATTGGGCCTAATAAATCATAAAAAAGTTGACATAATAATCTTCTTTGTAAAAGATAATTTACTAGACAATTTAAAATTTCTTACTAAAACATCATAACGGTACCAATCAATGGGACTACTAAATGCTAAAAAACTTTACATAATTATATTCTTTGTAAAAGATAAATTAATAGATCATTTAAAATTTCTTTATAAAAGATCATAATGGTAACGATCATTAGGCCTAATAAATGTTAAAAAAGTTGACATAATTAACTTCTTTGTAAAAGATAATTTACTAGACAATAGAAAATTTCTTATTAAAAGATGATAATGCTAACGATTAATGGGCCTAGTAAATGCTAAAAAAGTTAAAATAATTATCTTCTTTGTAAAAGATAATTTAATAGATCATTTAAAATTTCTTTAAAAAAGATTATAACGGTAACGATCATTGGGCCTAATAAATGATAAAAAAGTTAACATAATAATCCTCTTTGTAAAAGATAATTTACTAGACAATTTAAAATTTCTTACTAAAAGATCATAATGGTACCGATCAATGGGCCTAGTAAATGCTAAAAAACTTTACATAATTATCTTTTTTGTAAAAGATAAATTAATAGATCATTTAAAATTTCTTTATAAAAGATCATAACGGTAACGATCATTGGGCCTAATAAAAGCTAAAAAAGTTGACATAATTAACTTCTTTGTAAAAGATAATTTACTAAACAATTTAAAATTTCTTATTAAAAGATGATAATGCTAACGATTAATGGGCCTACTAAATGCTAAAAAAGTTAAAATAATGATCTTGTTTGTAAAAGGTAATTTAATAGATCATTTAAAATTTCTTTAAAAAAGATTATAACTGTAATGATCATTGGGCCTAATAAATGATAAAAATGTTGACATAATAATCTTGTTTGTAAAAGATAATTTACTAGACAATTTAAAATTTTCTACTAAAAGATCATAACGGTACCAATCAATGAGACTAGTAAATGCTAAAAAACTTTACATAATTATCTTCTTTGTAAAAGATAAATTAATAGATCATTTAAAATTTCTGTATAAAAGATCATAATGGTAACGATCATTGGGCCTAATAAATGCTAAAAAGGTTGACATAATTAACTTCTTTGTAAAAGATAATTTACTAGACAATATAAAATTTCTTATTAAAAGATGATAATGCTAACGATTAATGGGCCTAGTAAATGCTAAAAAAGTTAAAATAATTATCTTCTTTGTAAAAGATAATTTAATAGATCATTTAAAATTTCTTTAAAAATGATTATAACGGTAACGATCATTGGGCCTAATAAATGATAAAAAAGTTAACATAAAAATCCTCTTTGTAAAAGATAATTTACTAGACAATTTAAAATTTCTTACTAAAAGATCATAATGGTACCGATCAATGGGCCTAGTAAATGCTAAAAAACTTTACAAAATTATCTTTTTTGTAAAAGATAAATTAATAGATCATTTAAAATTTCTTTATAAAAGATCATAACGGTAACGATCATTGGGCCTAATAAAAGCTAAAAAAGTTGACATAATTAACTTCTTTGTAAAAGATAATTTACTAAACAATTTAAAATTTCTTATTAAAAGATGATAATGCTAACGATTAATGGGCCTAGTAAATGCTAAAAAAGTTAAAATAATGATCTTCTTTGTAAAAGATAATTTAATAGATCATTTAAAATTTCTTTAAAAAAGATTATAACTGTAACGATGATTGGGCCTAATAAATGATAAAAATGTTGACATAATAATCTTGTTTGTAAAAGATAATTTACTAGACAATTCAAATTTTCTACTAAAAGATCATAACGGTACCAATCAATGAGACTAGTAAATGCTAAAAAACTTTACATAATTATCTTCTTTGTAAAAGATAAATTAATAGATCATTTAAAATTTCTGTATAAAAGATCATAATGGTAACGATCATTGGGCCTAATAAATGCTAAAAAGGTTGACATAATTAACTTCTTTGTAAAAGATAATTTACTAGACAATTTAAAATTTCTTATTAAAAGATGATAATGCTAACGATTAATGGGCCTAGTAAATGCTAAAAAAGTTAAAATAATTATCTTCTTTGTAAAAGATAATTTAATAGATCATTTAAAATTTCTTTAAAAAAGATTATAACGGTAACGATCATTGGGCCTAATAAATGATAAAAAAGTTGACATAATGATCTTCTTTGTAAAAGATAATTTACTAGACAATTTAAAATTTCTTATTAAAAGATGATAATGCTAACGATTAATGGGCCTAGTAAATGCTAAAAAAGTTAAAATAATTATCTTCTTTGTACAAGATAATTTAATAGATCATTTAAAATTTATTTATTAAAAGATTATAACAGTAACGATTATTGGGCGTAATAAATCATAAAAAAGTTGACATAATAATCTTCTTTGTAAAAGATAATTTACTAGACAATTTAAAATTTCTTATTAAAAGATGATAATGCTAACGATTAATGGGCCTAGTAAATGCTAAAAAAGTTAAAATAATGATCTTCTTTGTAAAAGATAATTTAATAGATCATTTAAAATTTCTTTAAAAAAGATTATAACGGTAACGATCATTGGGCCTAATAAATGATAAAAAAGTTGACATAATAATCTTCTTTGTAAAAGATAATTTACTAGACAATTTAAAATTTCCTACTAAAATATCATAACGGTACCAATCAATGAGACTAGTAAATGCTAAAAAACTTTACATAATTATCTTCTTTGTAAAAGATAAATTAATAGATCATTTAAAATTTCTGTATAAAAGATCATAATGGTAACGATCATTGGGCCTAATAAATGCTAAAAAGGTTGACATAATTAACTTCTTTGTAAAAGATAATTTACTAGACAATATAAAATTTCTTATTAAAAGATGATAATGCTAACGATTAATGGGCCTAGTAAATGCTAAAAAAGTTAAAATAATTATCTTCTTTGTAAAAGATAATTTAATAGATCATTTAAAATTTCTTTAAAAATGATTATAACGGTAACGATCATTGGGCCTAATAAATGATAAAAAAGTTAACATAAAAATCCTCTTTGTAAAAGATAATTTACTAGACAATTTAAAATTTCTTACTAAAAGATCATAATGGTACCGATCAATGGGCCTAGTAAATGCTAAAAAACTTTACATAATTATCTTTTTTGTAAAAGATAAATTAATAGATCATTTAAAATTTCTTTATAAAAGATCATAACGGTAACGATCATTGGGCCTAATAAAAGCTAAAAAAGTTGACATAATTAACTTCTTTGTAAAAGATAATTTACTAAACAATTTAAAATTTCTTATTAAAAGATGATAATGCTAACGATTAATGGGCCTACTAAATGCTAAAAAAGTTAAAATAATGATCTTCTTTGTAAAAGATAATTTAATAGATCATTTAAAATTTCTTTAAAAAAGATTATAACTGTAACGATGATTGGGCCTAATAAATGATAAAAATGTTGACATAATAATCTTGTTTGTAAAAGATAATTTACTAGACAATTTAAAATTTTCTACTAAAAGATCATAACGGTACCAATCAATGAGACTAGTAAATGCTAAAAAACTTTACATAATTATCTTCTTTGTAAAAGATAAATTAATAGATCATTTAAAATTTCTGTATAAAAGATCATAATGGTAACGATCATTGGGCCTAATAAATGCTAAAAAGGTTGACATAATTAACTTCTTTGTAAAAGATAATTTACTAGACAATTTAAAATTTCTTATTAAAAGATGATAATGCTAACGATTAATGGGCCTAGTAAATGCTAAAAAAGTTAAAATAATTATCTTCTTTGTAAAAGATAATTTAATAGATCATTTAAAATTTCTTTAAAAAAGATTATAACGGTAACGATCATTGGGCCTAATAAATGATAAAAAAGTTGACATAATGATCTTCTTTGTAAAAGATAATTTACTAGACAATTTAAAATTTCTTATTAAAAGATGATAATGCTAACGATTAATGGGCCTAGTAAATGCTAAAAAAGTTAAAATAATTATCTTCTTTGTACAAGATAATTTAATAGATCATTTAAAATTTATTTATTAAAAGATTATAACAGTAACGATTATTGGGCGTAATAAATCATAAAAAAGTTGACATAATAATCTTCTTTGTAAAAGATAATTTACTAGACAATTTAAAATTTCTTATTAAAAGATGATAATGCTAACGATTAATGGGCCTAGTAAATGCTAAAAAAGTTAAAATAATGATCTTCTTTGTAAAAGATAATTTAATAGATCATTTAAAATTTCTTTAAAAAAGATTATAACGGTAACGATCATTGGGCCTAATAAATGATAAAAAAGTTGACATAATAATCTTCTTTGTAAAAGATAATTTACTAGACAATTTAAAATTTCCTACTAAAATATCATAACGGTACCAATCAATGAGACTAGTAAATGCTAAAAAACTTTACATAATTATCTTCTTTGTAAAAGATAAATTAATAGATCATTTAAAATTTCTGTATAAAAGATCATAATGGTAACGATCATTGGGCCTAATAAATGCTAAAAAGGTTGACATAATTAACTTCTTTGTAAAAGATAATTTACTAGACAATATAAAATTTCTTATTAAAAGATGATAATGCTAACGATTAATGGGCCTAGTAAATGCTAAAAAAGTTAAAATAATTATCTTCTTTGTAAAAGATAATTTAATAGATCATTTAAAATTTCTTTAAAAATGATTATAACGGTAACGATCATTGGGCCTAATAAATGATAAAAAAGTTAACATAAAAATCCTCTTTGTAAAAGATAATTTACTAGACAATTTAAAATTTCTTACTAAAAGATCATAATGGTACCGATCAATGGGCCTAGTAAATGCTAAAAAACTTTACATAATTATCTTTTTTGTAAAAGATAAATTAATAGATCATTTAAAATTTCTTTATAAAAGATCATAACGGTAACGATCATTGGGCCTAATAAAAGCTAAAAAAGTTGACATAATTAACTTCTTTGTAAAAGATAATTTACTAAACAATTTAAAATTTCTTATTAAAAGATGATAATGCTAACGATTAATGGGCCTACTAAATGCTAAAAAAGTTAAAATAATGATCTTCTTTGTAAAAGATAATTTAATAGATCATTTAAAATTTCTTTAAAAAAGATTATAACTGTAACGATGATTGGGCCTAATAAATGATAAAAATGTTGACATAATAATCTTGTTTGTAAAAGATAATTTACTAGACAATTTAAAATTTTCTACTAAAAGATCATAACGGTACCAATCAATGAGACTAGTAAATGCTAAAAAACTTTACATAATTATCTTCTTTGTAAAAGATAAATTAATAGATCATTTAAAATTTCTGTATAAAAGATCATAATGGTAACGATCATTGGGCCTAATAAATGCTAAAAAGGTTGACATAATTAACTTCTTTGTAAAAGATAATTTACTAGACAATTTAAAATTTCTTATTAAAAGATGATAATGCTAACGATTAATGGGCCTAGTAAATGCTAAAAAAGTTAAAATAATTATCTTCTTTGTAAAAGATAATTTAATAGATCATTTAAAATTTCTTTAAAAAAGATTATAACGGTAACGATCATTGGGCCTAATAAATGATAAAAAAGTTGACATAATGATCTTCTTTGTAAAAGATAATTTACTAGACAATTTAAAATTTCTTATTAAAAGATGATAATGCTAACGATTAATGGGCCTAGTAAATGCTAAAAAAGTTAAAATAATTATCTTCTTTGTACAAGATAATTTAATAGATCATTTAAAATTTATTTATTAAAAGATTATAACAGTAACGATTATTGGGCGTAATAAATCATAAAAAAGTTGACATAATAATCTTCTTTGTAAAAGATAATTTACTAGACAATTTAAAATTTCTTATTAAAAGATGATAATGCTAACGATTAATGGGCCTAGTAAATGCTAAAAAAGTTAAAATAATGATCTTCTTTGTAAAAGATAATTTAATAGATCATTTAAAATTTCTTTAAAAAAGATTATAACGGTAACGATCATTGGGCCTAATAAATGATAAAAAAGTTGACATAATAATCTTCTTTGTAAAAGATAATTTACTAGACAATTTAAAATTTCCTACTAAAATATCATAACGGTACCAATCAATGAGACTAGTAAATGCTAAAAAACTTTACATAATTATCTTCTTTGTAAAAGATAAATTAATAGATCATTTAAAATTTCTGTATAAAAGATCATAATGGTAACGATCATTGGGCCTAATAAATGCTAAAAAGGTTGACATAATTAACTTCTTTGTAAAAGATAATTTACTAGACAATATAAAATTTCTTATTAAAAGATGATAATGCTAACGATTAATGGGCCTAGTAAATGCTAAAAAAGTTAAAATAATTATCTTCTTTGTAAAAGATAATTTAATAGATCATTTAAAATTTCTTTAAAAATGATTATAACGGTAACGATCATTGGGCCTAATAAATGATAAAAAAGTTAACATAAAAATCCTCTTTGTAAAAGATAATTTACTAGACAATTTAAAATTTCTTACTAAAAGATCATAATGGTACCGATCAATGGGCCTAGTAAATGCTAAAAAACTTTACATAATTATCTTTTTTGTAAAAGATAAATTAATAGATCATTTAAAATTTCTTTATAAAAGATCATAACGGTAACGATCATTGGGCCTAATAAAAGCTAAAAAAGTTGACATAATTAACTTCTTTGTAAAAGATAATTTACTAAACAATTTAAAATTTCTTATTAAAAGATGATAATGCTAACGATTAATGGGCCTACTAAATGCTAAAAAAGTTAAAATAATGATCTTCTTTGTAAAAGATAATTTAATAGATCATTTAAAATTTCTTTAAAAAAGATTATAACTGTAACGATCATTGGGCCTAATAAATGATAAAAATGTTGACATAATAATCTTGTTTGTAAAAGATAATTTACTAGACAATTTAAAATTTTCTACTAAAAGATCATAACGGTACCAATCAATGAGACTAGTAAATGCTAAAAAACTTTACATAATTATCTTCTTTGTAAAAGATAAATTAATAGATCATTTAAAATTTCTGTATAAAAGATCATAATGGTAACGATCATTGGGCCTAATAAATGCTAAAAAGGTTGACATAATTAACTTCTTTGTAAAAGATAATTTACTAGACAATATAAAATTTCTTATTAAAAGATGATAATGCTAACGATTAATGGGCCTAGTAAATGCTAAAAAAGTTAAAATAATTATCTTCTTTGTAAAAGATAATTTAATAGATCATTTAAAATTTCTTTAAAAATGATTATAACGGTAACGATCATTGGGCCTAATAAATGATAAAAAAGTTAACATAATAATCCTCTTTGTAAAAGATAATTTACTAGACAATTTAAAATTTCTTACTAAAAGATCATAATGGTACCGATCAATGGGCCTAGTAAATGCTAAAAAACTTTACATAATTATCTTTTTTGTAAAAGATAAATTAATAGATCATTTAAAATTTCTTTATAAAAGATCATAACGGTAACGATCATTGGGCCTAATAAAAGCTAAAAAAGTTGACATAATTAACTTCTTTGTAAAAGATAATTTACTAAACAATTTAAAATTTCTTATTAAAAGATGATAATGCTAACGATTAATGGGCCTAGTAAATGCTAAAAAAGTTAAAATAATGATCTTCTTTGTAAAAGATAATTTAATAGATCATTTAAAATTTCTTTAAAAAAGATTATAACTGTAACGATGATTGGGCCTAATAAATGATAAAAATGTTGACATAATAATCTTGTTTGTAAAAGATAATTTACTAGACAATTCAAATTTTCTACTAAAAGATCATAACGGTACCAATCAATGAGACTAGTAAATGCTAAAAAACTTTACATAATTATCTTCTTTGTAAAAGATAAATTAATAGATCATTTAAAATTTCTGTATAAAAGATCATAATGGTAACGATCATTGGGCCTAATAAATGCTAAAAAGGTTGACATAATTAACTTCTTTGTAAAAGATAATTTACTAGACAATTTAAAATTTCTTATTAAAAGATGATAATGCTAACGATTAATGGGCCTAGTAAATGCTAAAAAAGTTAAAATAATTATCTTCTTTGTAAAAGATAATTTAATAGATCATTTAAAATTTCTTTAAAAAAGATTATAACGGTAACGATCATTGGGCCTAATAAATCATAAAAAAGTTGACATAATGATCTTCTTTGTAAAAGATAATTTACTAGACAATTTAAAATTTCTTATTAAAAGATGATAATGCTAACGATTAATGGGCCTAGTAAATGCTAAAAAAGTTAAAATAATTATCTTCTTTGTACAAGATAATTTAATAGATCATTTAAAATTTATTTATTAAAAGATTATAACAGTAACGATTATTGGGCGTAATAAATCATAAAAAAGTTGACATAATAATCTTCTTTGTAAAAGATAATTTACTAGACAATTTAAAATTTCTTATTAAAAGATGATAATGCTAACGATTAATGGGCCTAGTAAATGCTAAAAAAGTTAAAATAATGATCTTCTTTGTAAAAGATAATTTAATAGATCATTTAAAATTTCTTTAAAAAAGATTATAACGGTAACGATCATTGGGCCTCATAAATGATAAAAAAGTTGACATAATAATCTTCTTTGTAAAAGATAATTTACTAGACAATTTAAAATTTCCTACTAAAATATCATAACGGTACCAATCAATGAGACTAGTAAATGCTAAAAAACTTTACATAATTATCTTCTTTGTAAAAGATAAATTAATAGATCATTTAAAATTTCTCTATAAAATATCATAATGGTAACGATCATTGGGCCTAATAAATGCTAAAAAGGTTGACATAATTAACTTCTTTGTAAAAGATAATTTACTAGACAATTTAAAATTTCTTATTAAAAGATGATAATGCTAACGATTAATGGTCCTAGTAAATGCTAAAAAAGTTAAAATAATGATCTTCTTTGTAAAAGATAATTTAATAGATCATTTAAAATTTCTTTAAAAAAGATTATAACTGTAACGATCATTGGGCCTAATAAATGATAAAAATGTTGACATAATAATCTTGTTTGTAAAAGATAATTTACTAGACAATTTAAAATGTTCTACTAAAAGATCATAACGGTACCAATCAATGAGACTAGTAAATGCTAAAAAACATTACATAATTATCTTCTTTGTAAAAGATAAATTAATAGATCATTTAAAATTTCTCTATAAAAGATCATAATGGTAACGATCATTGGGCCTAATAAATGCTAAAAAGGTTGACATAATTAACTTCTTTGTAAAAGATAATTTACTAGACAATTTAAAATTTCTTATTAAAAGATGATAATGCTAACGATTAATGGGCCTAGTAAATGCTAAAAAAGTTAAAATAATTATCTTCTTTGTAAAAGATAATTTAAAAGATCATTTAAAATTTCTTTAAAAAAGATTATAACGGTAACGATCATTGGGCCTAATAAATGATAAAAAAGTTAACATAATAATCCTCTTTGTAAAAGATAATTTACTAGACAATTTAAAATTTCTTACTAAAAGATCATAATGGTACCGATCAATGGGCCTAGTAAATGCTAAAAAACTTTACATAATTATCTTCTTTGTAAAAGATAAATTAATAGATCATTTAAAATTTCTTTATAAAAGATCATAACGGTAACGATCATTGGGCCTAATAAAAGCTAAAAAAGTTGACATAATTAACTTCTTTGTAAAAGATAATTTACTAAACAATTTAAAATTTCTTATTAAAAGATGATAATGCTAACGATTAATGGGCCTACTAAATGCTAAAAAAGTTAAAATAATGATCTTCTTTGTAAAAGATAATTTAATAGATCATTTAAAATTTGTTTAAAAAAGATTATAACTGTAACGATCATTGGGCCTAATAAATGATAAAAATGTTGACATAATAATCTTGTTTGTAAAAGATAATTTACTAGACAATTTAAAATTTTCTACTAAAAGATCATAACGGTACCAATCAATGAGACTAGTAAATGCTAAAAAACTTTACATAATTATCTTCTTTGTAAAAGATAAATTAATAGATCATTTAAAATTTCTGTATAAAAGATCATAATGGTAACGATCATTGGGCCTAATAAATGCTAAAAAGGTTGACATAATTAACTTCTTTGTAAAAGATAATTTACTAGACAATATAAAATTTCTTATTAAAAGATGATAATGCTAACGATTAATGGGCCTAGTAAATGCTAAAAAAGTTAAAATAATTATCTTCTTTGTAAAAGATAATTTAATAGATCATTTAAAATTTCTTTAAAAATGATTATAACGGTAACGATCATTGGGCCTAATAAATGATAAAAAAGTTCACATAATAATCCTCTTTGTAAAAGATAATTTACTAGACAATTTAAAATTTCTTACTAAAAGATCATAATGGTACCGATCAATGGGCCTAGTAAATGCTAAAAAACTTTACATAATTATCTTTTTTGTAAAAGATAAATTAATAGATCATTTAAAATTTCTTTATAAAAGATCATAACGGTAACGATCATTGGGCCTAATAAAAGCTAAAAAAGTTGACATAATTAACTTCTTTGTAAAAGATAATTTACTAAACAATTTAAAATTTCTTATTAAAAGATGATAATGCTAACGATTAATGGGCCTAGTAAATGCTAAAAAAGTTAAAATAATGATCTTCTTTGTAAAAGATAATTTAATAGATCATTTAAAATTTCTTTAAAAAAGATTATAACTGTAACGATGATTGGGCCTAATAAATGATAAAAAATGTTGACATAATAATCTTGTTTGTAAAAGATAATTTACTAGACAATTCAAATTTTCTACTAAAAGATCATAACGGTACCAATCAATGAGACTAGTAAATGCTAAAAAACTTTACATAATTATCTTCTTTGTAAAAGATAAATTAATAGATCATTTAAAATTTCTCTATAAAAGATCATAATGGTAACGATCATTGGGCCTAATAAATGCTAAAAAGGTTGACATAATTAACTTCTTTGTAAAAGATAATTTACTAGACAATTTAAAATTTCTTATTAAAAGATGATAATGCTAACGATTAATGGGCCTAGTAAATGCTAAAAAAGTTAAAATAATGATCTTCTTTGTAAAAGATAATTTAATAGATCATTTAAAATTTCTTTAAAAAAGATTATAACGGTAACGATCATTGGGCCTAATAAATGATAAAAAAGTTGACATAATAATCGTCTTTGTAAAAGATAATTTACTAGACAATTTAAAAGTTCCTACTAAAATATCATAACGGTACCAATCAATGAGACTAGTAAATGCTAAAAAACTTTACATAATTATCTTCTTTGTAAAAGACAAATTAATAGATCATTTAAAATTTCTCTATAAAAGATCATAATGGTAACGATCATTGGGCCTAATAAATGCTAAAAAGGTTGACATAATTAACTTCTTTGTAAAAGATAATTTACTAGACAATTTAAAATTTCTTATTAAAAGATGATAATGCTAACGATTAATGGGCCTAGTAAATGCTAAAAAAGTTAAAATAATTATCTTCTTTGTAAAAGATAATTTAAAAGATCATTTAAAATTTCTTTAAAAAAGATTATAACGGTAACGATCATTGGGCCTAATAAATGATAAAAAAGTTGACATAATGATCTTCTTTGTAAAAGATAATTTACTAGACAATTTAAAATTTCTTATTAAAAGATAATAATGGTACCGATTAATGGGCCTAGTAAATGCTAAAAAACTTTACATAATTATCTTCTTTGTAAAAGATAAATTAATAGATCATTTAAAATTTCTTTATAAAAGATCATAACGGTAACGATCATTGGGCCTAATAAAAGCTAAAAAAGTTGACATAATTAACTTCTTTGTAAAAGATAATTTACTAAACAATTTAAAATTTCTTATTAAAAGATGATAATGCTAACGATTAATGGGCCTACTAAATGCTAAAAAAGTTAAAATAATGATCTTCTTTGTAAAAGATAATTTAATAGATCATTTAAAATTTCTTTAAAAAAGATTATAACTGTAACGATCATTGGGCCTAATAAATGATAAAAATGTTGACATAATAATCTTGTTTGTAAAAGATAATTTACTAGACAATTTAAAATTTTCTACTAAAAGATCATAACGGTACCAATCAATGAGACTAGTAAATGCTAAAAAACTTTACATAATTATCTTCTTTGTAAAAGATAAATTAATAGATCATTTAAAATTTCTGTATAAAAGATCATAATGGTAACGATCATTGGGCCTAATAAATGCTAAAAAGGTTGACATAATTAACTTCTTTGTAAAAGATAATTTACTAGACAATATAAAATTTCTTATTAAAAGATGATAATGCTAACGATTAATGGGCCTAGTAAATGCTAAAAAAGTTAAAATAATTATCTTCTTTGTAAAAGATAATTTAATAGATCATTTAAAATTTCTTTAAAAATGATTATAACGGTAACGATCATTGGGCCTAATAAATGATAAAAAAGTTCACATAATAATCCTCTTTGTAAAAGATAATTTACTAGACAATTTAAAATTTCTTACTAAAAGATCATAATGGTACCGATCAATGGGCCTAGTAAATGCTAAAAAACTTTACATAATTATCTTTTTTGTAAAAGATAAATTAATAGATCATTTAAAATTTCTTTATAAAAGATCATAACGGTAACGATCATTGGGCCTAATAAAAGCTAAAAAAGTTGACATAATTAACTTCTTTGTAAAAGATAATTTACTAAACAATTTAAAATTTCTTATTAAAAGATGATAATGCTAACGATTAATGGGCCTAGTAAATGCTAAAAAAGTTAAAATAATGATCTTCTTTGTAAAAGATAATTTAATAGATCATTTAAAATTTCTTTAAAAAAGATTATAACTGTAACGATGATTGGGCCTAATAAATGATAAAAAATGTTGACATAATAATCTTGTTTGTAAAAGATAATTTACTAGACAATTCAAATTTTCTACTAAAAGATCATAACGGTACCAATCAATGAGACTAGTAAATGCTAAAAAACTTTACATAATTATCTTCTTTGTAAAAGATAAATTAATAGATCATTTAAAATTTCTCTATAAAAGATCATAATGGTAACGATCATTGGGCCTAATAAATGCTAAAAAGGTTGACATAATTAACTTCTTTGTAAAAGATAATTTACTAGACAATTTAAAATTTCTTATTAAAAGATGATAATGCTAACGATTAATGGGCCTAGTAAATGCTAAAAAAGTTAAAATAATGATCTTCTTTGTAAAAGATAATTTAATAGATCATTTAAAATTTCTTTAAAAAAGATTATAACGGTAACGATCATTGGGCCTAATAAATGATAAAAAAGTTGACATAATAATCGTCTTTGTAAAAGATAATTTACTAGACAATTTAAAAGTTCCTACTAAAATATCATAACGGTACCAATCAATGAGACTAGTAAATGCTAAAAAACTTTACATAATTATCTTCTTTGTAAAAGACAAATTAATAGATCATTTAAAATTTCTCTATAAAAGATCATAATGGTAACGATCATTGGGCCTAATAAATGCTAAAAAGGTTGACATAATTAACTTCTTTGTAAAAGATAATTTACTAGACAATTTAAAATTTCTTATTAAAAGATGATAATGCTAACGATTAATGGGCCTAGTAAATGCTAAAAAAGTTAAAATAATTATCTTCTTTGTAAAAGATAATTTAATAGATCATTTAAAATTTCTTTAAAAAAGATTATAACGGTAACGATCATTGGGCCTAATAAATGATAAAAAAGTTGACATAATGATCTTCTTTGTAAAAGATAATTTACTAGACAATTTAAAATTTCTTATTAAAAGATGATAATGCTAACGATTAATGGGCCTAGTAAATGCTAAAAAAGTTAAAATAATTATCTTCTTTGTACAAGATAATTTAATAGATCATTTAAAATTTCTTTATTAAAAGAGTATAACAGTAACGATTATTGGGCGTAAGAAATGATAAAAAAGTTGACATAATAATCTTCTTTGTAAAAGATAATTTACTAGACAATTTAAAATTTCTTACTAAAACATCGTAACGGTACCAATCAATGGGACTAGTAAATGCTAAAAAACTTTACATAATTATATTCTTTGTAAAAGATAAATTAATAGATCATTTAAAATTTCTTTATAAAAGATCATAATGGTAACGATCATTAAGCCTAATAAATGCTAAAAAGGTTGACATAATTAACTTCTTTGTAAAAATTTAAAATTTCCTACTAAAAGATCATAACGGTACCAATCAATGAGACTAGTAAATGCTAAAAAACTTTACATAATTATCCTCTTTGTAAAAGATAAATTAATAGATCATTTAAAATTTCTCTATAAAAGATCATAATGGTAACGATCATTGGGCCTAATAAATGCTAAAAAGGTTGACATAATTAAGTTCTTTGTAAAAGATAATTTACTAGACAATTTAAAATTTCTTATTAAAAGATGATAATGCTAACGATTAATGGGCCTAGTAAATGCTAAAAAAGTTAAAATAATTATCTTCTTTGTAGAAGATAATTTAATAGATCATTTAAAATTTCTTTATTAAAAGATTATAACAGTAACGATTATTGGGCGTAATAAATGATAAAAAAGTTGACATAATAATCTTCTTTGTAAAAGATAATTTACTAGACAATTTAAAATTTCTTATTAAAAGATGATAATGCTAACGATTAATGGGCCTAGTAAATGCTAAAAAAGTTAAAATAATTATCTTCTTTGTAAAAGATAATTTAATAGATCATTTAAAATTTCTTTAAAAAAGATTATAACGGTAACGATCATTGGGCCTAATAAATGATAAAAAAAGTTGACCTAATAATCTTCTTTGTAAAAGATAATTTACTAGACAATTTAAAATTTCCTACTAAAATATCATAACGGTACCAATCAATGAGACTAGTAAATGCTAAAAAACTTTACATAATTATCTTCTTTGTAAAAGATAAATTAATAGATCATTTAAAATTTCTCTATAAAAGATCATAATGGTAACGATCATTGGGCCTAATAAATGCTAAAAAGGTTGACATAATTAACTTCTTTGTAAAAGATAATTTACTAGACAATTTAAAATTTCTTATTAAAAGATGATAATGCTAACGATTAATGGGCCTAGTAAATGCTGAAAAAGTTAAAATAATTATCTTCTTTGTAAAAGATAATTTAATATATCATTTAAAATTTCTTTAAAAAAGATTATAACGGTAACAATCATCGGGCCTAATAAATGATAAAAAAGTTGACATAATGATCTTCTTTGTAAAAGATAATTTACTAGACAATTTAAAATTTCCTACTAAAAGATCATAACGGTACCAATCAATGAGACTAGTAAATGCTAAAAAACTTTACATAATTATCCTCTTTGTAAAAGATAAATTAATAGATCATTTAAAATTTCTCTATAAAAGATCATAATGGTAACGATCATTGGGCCTGATAAATGCTAAAAAGGTTGACATAATTAACTTCTTTGTAAAAGATAATTTACTACACAATTTAAAATTTCTTATTAAAAGATGATAATGCTAACGATTAATGGGCCTAGTAAATTCTAAAAAAGTTAAAATAATTATCTTCTTTGTACAAGATAAGTTAATAGATCATTTAAAATTTCTTTATTAAAAGATTATAACAGTAACGATT
The DNA here is from genome assembly GCA_037954015.1 of Psophocarpus tetragonolobus. NCBI lineage: Eukaryota > Viridiplantae > Streptophyta > Magnoliopsida > Fabales > Fabaceae > Psophocarpus > Psophocarpus tetragonolobus. The sequence continues at coordinate 58,036,703 of CM075688.1, forward strand.
ATTGGGCGTAATAAATGATAAAAAAGTTGACATAATAATCTTCTTTGTAAAAGATAATTTACTAGACAATTTAAAATTTCTTACTAAAACATCATAACGGTACCAATCAATGGCACTAGTAAATGCTAAAAAACTTTACATAATTATATTCTTTGTAAAAGATAAATTAATAGATCATTTAAAATTTCTTTATAAAAGATCATAATGGTAACGATCATTAGGCCTAATAAATGCTAAAAAGGTTGACATAATTAACTTCTTTGTAAAAATTTAAAATTTCCTACTAAAAGATCATAACGGTACCAATCAATGAGACTAGTAAATGCTAAAAAACTTTACATAATTATCCTCTTTGTAAAAGATAAATTAATAGATCATTTAAAATTTCTCTATAAAAGATCATAATGGTAACGATCATTGGGCCTAATAAATGCTAAAAAGGTTGACATAATTAACTTCTTTGTAAAAGATAATTTACTAGACAATTTAAAATTTCTTATTAAAAGATGATAATGCTAACGATTAATGGGCCTAGTAAATGCTAAAAAAGTTAAAATAATTATCTTCTTTGTAAAAGATAATTTAATAGATCATTTAAAATTTTTTTAAAAAAGATTATAACGGTAACGATCATTGGGCGTAATAAATGATAAAAAAGTTGACATATTGATGTTCTTTGTAAAAGATAATTTACTAGACAATTTAAAATTTCTTATTAAAAGATGATAATGCTAACGATTAATGGGCCTAGTAAATGCTAAAAAAGTTAAAATAATTATCTTCTTTGTAAAAGATAATTTAATAGATCATTTAAAATTTCTTTAAAAAAGATTATAACGGTAACGATCATTGGGCCTAATAAATGATAAAAAAGTTGACATAATAATCTTCTTTGTAAAAGATAATTTACTAGACAATTTAAAATTTCCTACTAAAATATCATAACGGTACCAATCAATGAGACTAGTAAATGCTAAAAAACTTTACATAATTATCTTCTTTGTAAAAGATAAATTAATAGATCATTTAAAATTTCTCTATAAAAGATCATAATGGTAACGATCATTGGGCCTAATAAATGCTAAAAAGGTTGACATAATTAACTTCTTTGTAAAAGATAATTTACTAGACAATTTAAAATTTCTTATTAAAAGATGATAATGCTAACGATTAATGGGCCTAGTAAATGCTGAAAAAGTTAAAATAATTATCTTCTTTGTAAAAGATAATTTAATATATCATTTAAAATTTCTTTAAAAAAGATTATAACGGTAACAATCATCGGGCCTAATAAATGATAAAAAAGTTGACATAATGATCTTCTTTGTAAAAGATAATTTACTAGACAATTTAAAATTTCCTACTAAAAGATCATAACGGTACCAATCAATGAGACTAGTAAATGCTAAAAAACTTTACATAATTATCCTCTTTGTAAAAGATAAATTAATAGATCATTTAAAATTTCTCTATAAAAGATCATAATGGTAACGATCATTGGGCCTGATAAATGCTAAAAAGGTTGACATAATTAACTTCTTTGTAAAAGATAATTTACTACACAATTTAAAATTTCTTATTAAAAGATGATAATGCTAACGATTAATGGGCCTAGTAAATGCTAAAAAAGTTAAAATAATTATCTTCTTTGTACAAGATAAGTTAATAGATCATTTAAAATTTCTTTATTAAAAGATTATAACAGTAACGATTATTGGGCGTAATAAATGATAAAAAAGTTGACATAATAATCTTCTTTGTAAAAGATAATTTACTAGACAATTTAAAATTTCTTACTAAAACATCATAACGGTACCAATCAATGGCACTAGTAAATGCTAAAAAACTTTACATAATTATATTCTTTGTAAAAGATAAATTAATAGATCATTTAAAATTTCTTTATAAAAGATCATAATGGTAACGATCATTAGGCCTAATAAATGCTAAAAAGGTTGACATAATTAACTTCTTTGTAAAAATTTAAAGTTTCCTACTAAAAGATCATAACGGTACCAATCAATGAGACTAGTAAATGCTAAAAAACATTACATAATTATCCTCTTTGTAAAAGATAAATTAATAGATCATTTAAAATTTCTCTATAAAAGATCATAATGGTAACGATCATTGGGCCTAATAAATGCTAAAAAGGTTGACATAATTAACTTCTTTGTAAAAGATAATTTACTAGACAATTTAAAATTTCTTATTAAAAGATGATAATGCTAACGATTAATGGGCCTAGTAAATGCTAAAAAAGTTAAAATAATTATCTTCTTTGTAAAAGATAATTTAATAGATCATTTAAAATTTTTTTAAAAAAGATTATAACGGTAACGATCATTGGGCGTAATAAATGATAAAAAAGTTGACATAATGATGTTCTTTGTAAAAGATAATTTACTAGACAATTTAAAATTTCTTATTAAAAGATGATAATGCTAACGATTAATGGGCCTAGTAAATGCTAAAAAAGTTAAAATAATTATCTTCTTTGTAAAAGATAATTTAATAGATCATTTAAAATTTCTTTAAAAAAGATTATAACGGTAACGATCATTGGGCCTAATAAATGATAAAAAAGTTGACATAATAATCTTCTTTGTAAAAGATAATTTACTAGACAATTTAAAATTTCCTACTAAAATATCATAACGGTACCAATCAATGAGACTAGTAAATGCTAAAAAACTTTACATAATTATCTTCTTTGTAAAAGATAAATTAATAGATCATTTAAAATTTCTCTATAAAAGATCATAATGGTAACGATCATTGGGCCTAATAAATGCTAAAAAGGTTGACATAATTAACTTCTTTGTAAAAGATAATTTACTAGACAATTTAAAATTTCTTATTAAAAGATGATAATGCTAACGATTAATGGGCCTAGTAAATGCTGAAAAAGTTAAAAAAATTATCTTCTTTGTAAAAGATAATTTAATATATCATTTAAAATTTCTTTAAAAAAGATTATAACGGTAACAATCATCGGGCCTAATAAATGATAAAAAAGTTGACATAATGATCTTCTTTGTAAAAGATAATTTACTAGACAATTTAAAATTTCCTACTAAAAGATCATAACGGTACCAATCAATGAGACTAGTAAATGCTAAAAAACTTTACATAATTATCCTCTTTGTAAAAGATAAATTAATAGATCATTTAAAATTTCTCTATAAATGATCATAATGGTAACGATCATTGGGCCTGATAAATGCTAAAAAGGTTTACATAATTAACTTCTTTGTAAAAGATAATTTACTACACAATTTAAAATTTCTTATTAAAAGATGATAATGCTAACGATTAATGGGCCTAGTAAATGCTAAAAAAGTTAAAATAATTATCTTCTTTGTACAAGATAAGTTAATAGATCATTTAAAATTTCTTTATTAAAAGATTATAACAGTAACGATTATTGGGCGTAATAAATGATAAAAAAGTTGACATAATAATCTTCTTTGTAAAAGATAATTTACTAGACAATTTAAAATTTCTTACTAAAACATCATAACGGTACCAATCAATGGCACTAGTAAATGCTAAAAAACTTTACATAATTATATTCTTTGTAAAAGATAAATTAATAGATCATTTAAAATTTCTTTATAAAAGATCATAATGGTAACGATCATTAGGCCTAATAAATGCTAAAAAGGTTGACATAATTAACTTCTTTGTAAAAATTTAAAATTTCCTACTAAAAGATCATAACGGTACCAATCAATGAGACTAGTAAATGCTAAAAAACTTTACATAATTATCCTCTTTGTAAAAGATAAATTAATAGATCATTTAAAATTTCTCTATAAAAGATCATAATGGTAACGATCATTGGGCCTAATAAATGCTAAAAAGGTTGACATAATTAACTTCTTTGTAAAAGATAATTTACTAGACAATTTAAAATTTCTTATTAAAAGATGATAATGCTAACGATTAATGGGCCTAGTAAATGCTAAAAAAGTTAAAATAATTATCTTCTTTGTAAAAGATAATTTAATAGATCATTTAAAATTTTTTTAAAAAAGATTATAACGGTAACGATCATTGGGCGTAATAAATGATAAAAAAGTTGACATAATGATGTTCTTTGTAAAAGATAATTTACTAGACAATTTAAAATTTCTTATTAAAAGATGATAATGCTAACGATTAATGGGCCTAGTAAATGCTAAAAAAGTTAAAATAATTATCTTCTTTGTAAAAGATAATTTAATAGATCATTTAAAATTTCTTTAAAAAAGATTATAACGGTAACGATCATTGGGCCTAATAAATGATAAAAAAGTTGACATAATAATCTTCTTTGTAAAAGATAATTTACTAGACAATTTAAAATTTCCTACTAAAATATCATAACGGTACCAATCAATGAGACTAGTAAATGCTAAAAAACTTTACATAATTATCTTCTTTGTAAAAGATAAATTAATAGATCATTTAAAATTTCTCTATAAAAGATCATAATGGTAACGATCATTGGGCCTAATAAATGCTAAAAAGGTTGACATAATTAACTTCTTTGTAAAAGATAATTTACTAGACAATTTAAAATTTCTTATTAAAAGATGATAATGCTAACGATTAATGGGCCTAGTAAATGCTGAAAAAGTTAAAATAATTATCTTCTTTGTAAAAGATAATTTAATATATCATTTAAAATTTCTTTAAAAAAGATTATAACGGTAACAATCATCGGGCCTAATAAATGATAAAAAAGTTGACATAATGATCTTCTTTGTAAAAGATAATTTACTAGACAATTTAAAATTTCCTACTAAAAGATCATAACGGTACCAATCAATGAGACTAGTAAATGCTAAAAAACTTTACATAATTATCCTCTTTGTAAAAGATAAATTAATAGATCATTTAAAATTTCTCTATAAAAGATCATAATGGTAACGATCATTGGGCCTGATAAATGCTAAAAAGGTTGACATAATTAACTTCTTTGTAAAAGATAATTTACTACACAATTTAAAATTTCTTATTAAAAGATGATAATGCTAACGATTAATGGGCCTAGTAAATGCTAAAAAAGTTAAAATAATTATCTTCTTTGTACAAGATAAGTTAATAGATCATTTAAAATTTCTTTATTAAAAGATTATAACAGTAACGATTATTGGGCGTAATAAATGATAAAAAAGTTGACATAATAATCTTCTTTGTAAAAGATAATTTACTAGACAATTTAAAATTTCTTACTAAAACATCATAACGGTACCAATCAATGGGACTAGTAAATGCTAAAAAACTTTACATAATTATATTCTTTGTAAAAGATAAATTAATAGATCATTTAAAATTTCTTTATAAAAGATCATAATGGTAACGATCATTAGGCCTAATAAATGCTAAAAAGGTTCACATAATTAACTTCTTTGTAAAAATTTAAAATTTCCTACTAAAAGATCATAACGGTACCAATCAATGAGACTAGTAAATGCTAAAAAACTTTACATAATTATCCTCTTTGTAAAAGATAAATTAATAGATCATTTAAAATTTCTCTATAAAAGATCATAATGGTAACGATCATTGGGCCTAATAAATGCTAAAAAGGTTGACATAATTAACTTCTTTGTAAAAGATAATTTACTAGACAATTTAAAATTTCTTATTAAAAGATGATAATGCTAACGATTAATGGGCCTAGTAAATGCTAAAAAAGTTAAAATAATTATTTTCTTTGTAAAAGATAATTTAATAGATCATTTAAAATTTCTTTAAAAAAGATTATAACGGTAACGATCATTGGGCGTAATAAATGATAAAAAAGTTGACATAATGATGTTCTTTGTAAAAGATAATTTAGTAGACAATTTAAAATTTCTTATTAAAAGATGATAATGCTAACGATTAATGGGCCTAGTAAATGCTAAAAAAGTTAAAATAATTATCTTCTTTGTACAAGATAATTTAATAGATCATTTAAAATTTCTTTATTAAAAGATTATCACAGTAACGATTATTGGGCGTAATAAATGATAAAAAAGTTGACATAATAATCTTCTTTGTAAAAGATAATTTACTAGACAATTTAAAATTTCTTATTAAAAGATGATAATGCTAACGATTAATGGGCCTAGTAAATGCTAAAAAAGTTAAAATAATTATTTTCTTTGTAAAAGATAATTTAATAGATCATTTAAAATTTCTTTAAAAAAGATTATAACGGTAACAATCATTGGGCGTAATAAATGATAAAAAAGTTGACATAATGATGTTCTTTGTAAAAGATAATTTACTAGACAATTTAAAATTTCTTATTAAAAGATGATAATGCTAACGATTAATGGGCCTAGTAAATGCTAAAAAAGTTAAAATAATTATCTTCTTTGTACAAGATAATTTAATAGATCATTTAAAATTTCTTTATTAAAAGATTATCACAGTAACGATTATTGGGCGTAATAAATGATAAAAAAGTTGACATAATGATCTTCTTTGTAAAAGATAATTTACTAGACAATTTAAAATTTCCTACTAAAAGATCATAACGGTACCAATCAATGAGACTAGTAAATGCTAAAAAACTTTACATAATTATCCTCTTTGTAAAAGATAAATTAATAGATCATTTAAAATTTCTCTATAAATGATCATAATGGTAACGATCATTGGGCCTGATAAATGCTAAAAAGGTTGACATAATTAACTTCTTTGTAAAAGATAATTTACTACACAATTTAAAATTTCTTATTAAAAGATGATAATGCTAACGATTAATGGGCCTAGTAAATGCTAAAAAAGTTAAAATAATTATCTTCTTTGTACAAGATAAGTTAATAGATCATTTAAAATTTCTTTATTAAAAGATTATAACAGTAACGATTATTGGGCGTAATAAATGATAAAAAAGTTGACATAATAATCTTCTTTGTAAAAGATAATTTACTAGACAATTTAAAATTTCTTACTAAAACATCATAACGGTACCAATCAATGGCACTAGTAAATGCTAAAAAACTTTACATAATTATATTCTTTGTAAAAGATAAATTAATAGATCATTTAAAATTTCTTTATAAAAGATCATAATGGTAACGATCATTAGGCCTAATAAATGCTAAAAAGGTTGACATAATTAACTTCTTTGTAAAAATTTAAAATTTCCTACTAAAAGATCATAACGGTACCAATCAATGAGACTAGTAAATGCTAAAAAACTTTACATAATTATCCTCTTTGTAAAAGATAAATTAATAGATCATTTAAAATTTCTCTATAAAAGATCATAATGGTAACGATCATTGGGCCTAATAAATGCTAAAAAGGTTGACATAATTAACTTCTTTGTAAAAGATAATTTACTAGACAATTTAAAATTTCTTATTAAAAGATGATAATGCTAACGATTAATGGGCCTAGTAAATGCTAAAAAAGTTAAAATAATTATCTTCTTTGTAAAAGATAATTTAATAGATCATTTAAAATTTCTTTAAAAAAGATTATAACGGTAACGATCATTGGGCCTAATAAATGATAAAAAAGTTGACATAATAATCTTCTTTGTAAAAGATAATTTACTAGACAATTTAAAATTTCCTACTAAAATATCATAACGGTACCAATCAATGAGACTAGTAAATGCTAAAAAACTTTACATAATTATCTTCTTTGTAAAAGATAAATTAATAGATCATTTAAAATTTCTCTATAAAAGATCATAATGGTAACGATCATTGGGCCTAATAAATGCTAAAAAGGTTGACATAATTAACTTCTTTGTAAAAGATAATTTACTAGACAATTTAAAATTTCTTATTAAAAGATGATAATGCTAACGATTAATGGGCCTAGTAAATGCTGAAAAAGTTAAAATAATTATCTTCTTTGTAAAAGATAATTTAATATATCATTTAAAATTTCTTTAAAAAAGATTATAACGGTAACAATCATCGGGCCTAATAAATGATAAAAAAGTTGACATAATGATCTTCTTTGTAAAAGATAATTTACTAGACAATTTAAAATTTCCTACTAAAAGATCATAACGGTACCAATCAATGAGACTAGTAAATGCTAAAAAACTTTACATAATTATCCTCTTTGTAAAAGATAAATTAATAGATCATTTAAAATTTCTCTATAAAAGATCATAATGGTAACGATCATTGGGCCTGATAAATGCTAAAAAGGTTGACATAATTAACTTCTTTGTAAAAGATAATTTACTACACAATTTAAAATTTCTTATTAAAAGATGATAATGCTAACGATTAATGGGCCTAGTAAATGCTAAAAAAGTTAAAATAATTATCTTCTTTGTACAAGATAAGTTAATAGATCATTTAAAATTTCTTTATTAAAAGATTATAACAGTAACGATTATTGGGCGTAATAAATGATAAAAAAGTTGACATAATAATCTTCTTTGTAAAAGATAATTTACTAGACAATTTAAAATTTCTTACTAAAACATCATAACGGTACCAATCAATGGGACTAGTAAATGCTAAAAAACTTTACATAATTATATTCTTTGTAAAAGATAAATTAATAGATCATTTAAAATTTCTTTATAAAAGATCATAATGGTAACGATCATTAGGCCTAATAAATGCTAAAAAGGTTCACATAATTAACTTCTTTGTAAAAATTTAAAATTTCCTACTAAAAGATCATAACGGTACCAATCAATGAGACTAGTAAATGCTAAAAAACTTTACATAATTATCCTCTTTGTAAAAGATAAATTAATAGATCATTTAAAATTTCTCTATAAAAGATCATAATGGTAACGATCATTGGGCCTAATAAATGCTAAAAAGGTTGACATAATTAACTTCTTTGTAAAAGATAATTTACTAGACAATTTAAAATTTCTTATTAAAAGATGATAATGCTAACGATTAATGGGCCTAGTAAATGCTAAAAAAGTTAAAATAATTATTTTCTTTGTAAAAGATAATTTAATAGATCATTTAAAATTTCTTTAAAAAAGATTATAACGGTAACGATCATTGGGCGTAATAAATGATAAAAAAGTTGACATAATGATGTTCTTTGTAAAAGATAATTTAGTAGACAATTTAAAATTTCTTATTAAAAGATGATAATGCTAACGATTAATGGGCCTAGTAAATGCTAAAAAAGTTAAAATAATTATCTTCTTTGTACAAGATAATTTAATAGATCATTTAAAATTTCTTTATTAAAAGATTATCACAGTAACGATTATTGGGCGTAATAAATGATAAAAAAGTTGACATAATAATCTTCTTTGTAAAAGATAATTTACTAGACAATTTAAAATTTCTTATTAAAAGATGATAATGCTAACGATTAATGGGCCTAGTAAATGCTAAAAAAGTTAAAATAATTATTTTCTTTGTAAAAGATAATTTAATAGATCATTTAAAATTTCTTTAAAAAAGATTATAACGGTAACAATCATTGGGCGTAATAAATGATAAAAAAGTTGACATAATGATGTTCTTTGTAAAAGATAATTTACTAGACAATTTAAAATTTCTTATTAAAAGATGATAATGCTAACGATTAATGGGCCTAGTAAATGCTAAAAAAGTTAAAATAATTATCTTCTTTGTACAAGATAATTTAATAGATCATTTAAAATTTCTTTATTAAAAGATTATCACAGTAACGATTATTGGGCGTAATAAATGATAAAAAAGTTGACATAATGATCTTCTTTGTAAAAGATAATTTACTAGACAATTTAAAATTTCCTACTAAAAGATCATAACGGTACCAATCAATGAGACTAGTAAATGCTAAAAAACTTTACATAATTATCCTCTTTGTAAAAGATAAATTAATAGATCATTTAAAATTTCTCTATAAATGATCATAATGGTAACGATCATTGGGCCTGATAAATGCTAAAAAGGTTGACATAATTAACTTCTTTGTAAAAGATAATTTACTACACAATTTAAAATTTCTTATTAAAAGATGATAATGCTAACGATTAATGGGCCTAGTAAATGCTAAAAAAGTTAAAATAATTATCTTCTTTGTACAAGATAAGTTAATAGATCATTTAAAATTTCTTTATTAAAAGATTATAACAGTAACGATTATTGGGCGTAATAAATGATAAAAAAGTTGACATAATAATCTTCTTTGTAAAAGATAATTTACTAGACAATTTAAAATTTCTTACTAAAACATCATAACGGTACCAATCAATGGCACTAGTAAATGCTAAAAAACTTTACATAATTATATTCTTTGTAAAAGATAAATTAATAGATCATTTAAAATTTCTTTATAAAAGATCATAATGGTAACGATCATTAGGCCTAATAAATGCTAAAAAGGTTGACATAATTAACTTCTTTGTAAAAATTTAAAATTTCCTACTAAAAGATCATAACGGTACCAATCAATGAGACTAGTAAATGCTAAAAAACTTTACATAATTATCCTCTTTGTAAAAGATAAATTAATAGATCATTTAAAATTTCTCTATAAAAGATCATAATGGTAACGATCATTGGGCCTAATAAATGCTAAAAAGGTTGACATAATTAACTTCTTTGTAAAAGATAATTTACTAGACAATTTAAAATTTCTTATTAAAAGATGATAATGCTAACGATTAATGGGCCTAGTAAATGCTAAAAAAGTTAAAATAATTATTTTCTTTGTAAAAGATAATTTAATAGATCATTTAAAATTTCTTTAAAAAAGATTATAACGGTAACGATCATTGGGCGTAATAAATGATAAAAAAGTTGACATAATGATGTTCTTTGTAAAAGATAATTTACTAGACAATTTAAAATTTCTTATTAAAAGATGATAATGCTAACGATTAATGGGCCTAGTAAATGCTAAAAAAGTTAAAATAATTATCTTCTTTGTACAAGATAATTTAATAGATCATTTAAAATTTCTTTATTAAAAGATTATCACAGTAACGATTATTGGGCGTAATAAATGATAAAAAAGTTGACATAATAATCTTCTTTGTAAAAGATAATTTACTAGACAATTTAAAATTTCTTATTAAAAGATGATAATGCTAACGATTAATGGGCCTAGTAAATGCTAAAAAAGTTAAAATAATTATTTTCTTTGTAAAAGATAATTTAATAGATCATTTAAAATTTCTTTAAAAAAGATTATAACGGTAACAATCATTGGGCGTAATAAATGATAAAAAAGTTGACATAATGATGTTCTTTGTAAAAGATAATTTACTAGACAATTTAAAATTTCTTATTAAAAGATGATAATGCTAACGATTAATGGGCCTAGTAAATGCTAAAAAAGTTAAAATAATTATCTTCTTTGTACAAGATAATTTAATAGATCATTTAAAATTTCTTTATTAAAAGATTATCACAGTAACGATTATTGGGCGTAATAAATGATAAAAAAGTTGACATAATAATCTTCTTTGTAAAAGATAATTTACTAGACAATTTAAAATTTCTTATTAAAAGATGATAATGCTAACGATTAATGGGCCTAGTAAATGCTAAAAAAGTTAAAATAATTATCTTCTTTGTAAAAGATAATTTAATAGATCATTTAAAATTTCTTTAAAAAAGATTATAACGGTAACGATCATTGGGCCTAATAAATGATAAAAAAGTTGACATAATAATCTTCTTTGTAAAAGATAATTTACTAGACAATTTAAAATTTCTTATTAAAAGATGATAATGCTAACGATTAATGGGCCTAGTAAATGCTAAAAAAGTTAAAATAATTATCTTATTTGTAAAAGATAATTTAATAGATCATTTAAAATTTCTTTAAAAAAGATTATAACGGTAACGATCATTGGGCCTAATAAATGATAAAAAAGTTGACATAATAATCTTCTTTGTAAAAGATAATTTATTAGACAATTTAAAATTTCCTACTAAAATATCATAACCGTACCAATCAATGAGACTAGTAAATGCTAAAAAACTTTACATAATTATCTTCTTTGTAAAAGATAAATTAATAGATCATTTAAAATTTCTCTATAAAAGATCATAATGGTAACGATCATTGGGCCTAATAAATGCTAAAAAGGTTGACATAATTAACTTCTTTGTAAAAGATAATTTACTAGACAATTTAAAATTTCTTATTAAAAGATGATAATGCTAACGATTAATGGGCCTAGTAAATGCTGAAAAAGTTAAAATAATTATCTTCTTTGTAAAAGATAATTTAATATATCATTTAAAATTTCTTTAAAAAAGATTATAACGGTAACATTCATCGGGCCTAATAAATGATAAAAAAGTTGACATAATGATCTTCTTTGTAAAAGATAATTTACTAGACAATTTAAAATTTCCTACTAAAAGATCATAACGGTACCAATCAATGAGACTAGTAAATGCTAAAAAACTTTACAAAATTATCCTCTTTGTAAAAGATAAATTAATAGATCATTTAAAATTTCTCTATAAAAGATCATAATGGTAACGATCATTGGGCCTGATAAATGCTAAAAAGGTTGACATAATTAACTTCTTTGTAAAAGATAATTTACTACACAATTTAAAATTTCTTATTAAAAGATGATAATGCTAACGATTAATGGGCCTAGTAAATGCTAAAAAAGTTAAAATAATTATCTTCTTTGTACAAGATAAGTTAATAGATCATTTAAAATTTCTTTATTAAAAGATTATAACAGTAACGATTATTGGGCGTAATAAATGATAAAAAAGTTGACATAATAATCTTCTTTGTAAAAGATAATTTACTAGACAATTTAAAATTTCCTACTAAAATATCATAACGGTACCAATCAATGAGACTAGTAAATGCTAAAAAACTTTACATAATTATCTTCTTTGTAAAAGATAAATTAATAGATCATTTAAAATTTCTCTATAAAAGATCATAATGGTAACGATCATTGGGCCTAATAAATGCTAAAAAGGTTGACATAATTAACTTCTTTGTAAAAGATAATTTACTAGACAATTTAAAATTTCTTATTAAAAGATGATAATGCTAACGATTAATGGGCCTAGTAAATGCTGAAAAAGTTAAAATAATTATCTTCTTTGTAAAAGATAATTTAATATATCATTTAAAATTTCTTTAAAAAAGATTATAACGGTAACAATCATCGGGCCTAATAAATGATAAAAAAGTTGACATAATGATCTTCTTTGTAAAAGATAATTTACTAGACAATTTAAAATTTCCTACTAAAAGATCATAACGGTACCAATCAATGAGACTAGTAAATGCTAAAAAACTTTACATAATTATCCTCTTTGTAAAAGATAAATTAATAGATCATTTAAAATTTCTCTATAAAAGATCATAATGGTAATGATCATTGGGCCTAATAAATGCGAAAAAGGTTGACATAATTAACTTCTTTGTAAAAGATAATTTACTAGACAATTTAAAATTTCTTATTAAAAGATGATAATGCTAACGATTAATGGGCCTAGTAAATGCTAAAAAAGTTAAAATAATTATTTTCTTTGTAAAAGATAATTTAATAGATCATTTAAAATTTCTTTAAAAAAGATTATAACGGTAACGATCATTGGGCGTAATAAATGATAAAAAAGTTGACATAATGATGTTCTTTGTAAAAGATAGTTTACTAGACAATTTAAAATTTCTTATTAAAAGATGATAATGCTAACGATTAATGGGCCTAGTAAATGCTAAAAAAGTTAAAATAATTATCTTCTTTGTAAAAGATAATTTAATAGATCATTTAAAATTTCTTTAAAAAAGATTATAACGGTAACGATCATTGGGCCAAATAAATGATAAAAAAGTTAACATAATAATCCTCTTTGTAAAAGATAATTTACTAGACAATTTAAAATTTCTTACTAAAAGATCATAATGGTACCGATCAATGGGCCTAGTAAATGCTAAAAAACTTTACATAATTATCTTTTTTGTAAAAGATAAATTAATAGATCATTTAAAATTTCTTTATAAAAGATCATAACGGTAACGATCATTGGGCCTAATAAAAGCTAAAAAAGTTGACATAATTAACTTCTTTGTAAAAGATAATTTACTAAACAATTTAAAATTTCTTATTAAAAGATGATAACGCTAACGATTAATGGGCCTAATAAATGCTAAAAAAGTTAAAATAATGATCTTCTTTGTAAAAGATAATTTAATAGATCATTTAAAATTTCTTTAAAAAAGATTATAACTGTTACGATCATTGGGCCTAATAAATGATAAAAATGTTGACATAATAATCTTGTTTGTAAAAGATAATTTACTAGACAATTTAAAATTTTCTACTAAAAGATCATAACGGTACCAATCAATGAGACTAGTAAATGCTAAAAAACTTTACATAATTATCTTCTTTGTAAAAGATAAATTAATAGATCATTTAAAATTTCTCTATAAAAGATCATAATGGTAACGATCATTGGGCCTAATAAATGCTAAAAAGGTTGACATAATTAACTTCTTTGTAAAAGATAATTTACTAGACAATTTAAAATTTCTTACTAAAAGATCATAATGGTACCGATCAATGGGCCTAGTAAATGCTAAAAAACTTTACATAATTATCCTCTTTGTAAAAGATAAATTAATAGATCATTTAAAATTTCTCTATAAAAGATCATAATGGTAACGATCATTGGGCCTAATAAATGCTAAAAAGGTTGACATAATTAACTTCTTTGTAAAAGATAATTTACTAGACAATTTAAAATTTCTTATTAAAAGATGATAATGCTAACGATTAATGGGCCTAGTAAATGATAAAAAAGTTAAAATAATTATCTTATTTGTAAAAGATAATTTAATAGATCATTTAAAATTTCTTTAAAAAAGATTATAACGGTAACGATCATTGGGCCTAATAAATGATAAGAAAGTTGACATACTAATCTTGTTTGTAAAAGATAATTTATTAGACAATTTAAAATTTCCTACTAAAATATCATAACCGTACCAATCAATGAGACTAGTAAATGCTAAAAAACTTTACATAATTATCTTCTTTGTAAAAGATAAATTAATAGATCATTTAAAATTTCTCTATAAAAGATCATAATGGTAACGATCATTGGGCCTAATAAATGCTAAAAAGGTTGACATAATTAACTTCTTTGTAAAAGATAATTTACTAGACAATTTAAAATTTCTTATTAAAAGATGATAATGCTAACGATTAATGGGCCTAGTAAATGCTGAAAAAGTTAAAATAATTATCTTCTTTGTAAAAGATAATTTAATATATCATTTAAAATTTCTTTAAAAAAGATTATAACGGTAACAATCATCGGGCCTAATAAATGATAAAAAAGTTGACATAATGATCTTCTTTGTAAAAGATAATTTACTAGACAATTTAAAATTTCCTACTAAAAGATCATAACGGTACCAATCAATGAGACTAGTAAATGCTAAAAAAATTTACAAAATTATCCTCTTTGTAAAAGATAAATTAATAGATCATTTAAAATTTCTCTATAAAAGATCATAATGGTAACGATCATTGGGCCTGATAAATGCTAAAAAGGTTGACATAATTAACTTCTTTGTAAAAGATAATTTACTACACAATTTAAAATTTCTTATTAAAAGATGATAATGCTAACGATTAATGGGCCTAGTAAATGCTAAAAAAGTTAAAATAATTATCTTCTTTGTACAAGATAAGTTAATAGATCATTTAAAATTTCTTTATTAAAAGATTATAACAGTAACGATTATTGGGCGTAATAAATGATAAAAAAGTTGACATAATAATCTTCTTTGTAAAAGATAATTTACTAGACAATTTAAAATTTCCTACTAAAATATCATAACGGTACCAATCAATGAGACTAGTAAATGCTAAAAAACTTTACATAATTATCTTCTTTGTAAAAGATAAATTAATAGATCATTTAAAATTTCTCTATAAAAGATCATAATGGTAACGATCATTGGGCCTAATAAATGCTAAAAAGGTTGACATAATTAACTTCTTTGTAAAAGATAATTTACTAGACAATTTAAAATTTCTTATTAAAAGATGATAATGCTAACGATTAATGGGCCTGGTAAATGCTGAAAAAGTTAAAATAATTATCTTCTTTGTAAAAGATAATTTAATATATCATTTAAAATTTCTTTAAAAAAGATTATAACGGTAACAATCATCGGGCCTAATAAATGATAAAAAAGTTGACATAATGATCTTCTTTGTAAAAGATAATTTACTAGACAATTTAAAATTTCCTACTAAAAGATCATAACGGTACCAATCAATGAGACTAGTAAATGCTAAAAAACTTTACATAATTATCTTCTTTGTAAAAGATAAATTAATAGATCATTTAAAATTTCTCTATAAAAGATCATAATGGTAACGATCATTGGGCCTAATAAATGCTAAAAAGGTTGACATAATTAACTTCTTTGTAAAAGATAATTTACTAGACAATTTAAAATTTCTTACTAAAAGATCATAATGGTACCGATCAATGGGCCTAGTAAATGCTAAAAAACTTTACATAATTATCCTCTTTGTAAAAGATAAATTAATAGATCATTTAAAATTTCTCTATAAAAGATCATAATGGTAACGATCATTGGGCCTAATAAATGCTAAAAAGGTTGACATAATTAACTTCTTTGTAAAAGATAATTTACTAGACAATTTAAAATTTCTTATTAAAAGATGATAATGCTAACGATTAATGGGCCTAGTAAATGATAAAAAAGTTAAAATAATTATCTTATTTGTAAAAGATAATTTAATAGATCATTTAAAATTTCTTTAAAAAAGATTATAACGGTAACGATCATTGGGCCTAATAAATGATAAGAAAGTTGACATACTAATCTTGTTTGTAAAAGATAATTTATTAGACAATTTAAAATTTCCTACTAAAATATCATAACCGTACCAATCAATGAGACTAGTAAATGCTAAAAAACTTTACATAATTATCTTCTTTGTAAAAGATAAATTAATAGATCATTTAAAATTTCTCTATAAAAGATCATAATGGTAACGATCATTGGGCCTAATAAATGCTAAAAAGGTTGACATAATTAACTTCTTTGTAAAAGATAATTTACTAGACAATTTAAAATTTCTTATTAAAAGATGATAATGCTAACGATTAATGGGCCTAGTAAATGCTGAAAAAGTTAAAATAATTATCTTCTTTGTAAAAGATAATTTAATATATCATTTAAAATTTCTTTAAAAAAGATTATAACGGTAACAATCATCGGGCCTAATAAATGATAAAAAAGTTGACATAATGATCTTCTTTGTAAAAGATAATTTACTAGACAATTTAAAATTTCCTACTAAAAGATCATAACGGTACCAATCAATGAGACTAGTAAATGCTAAAAAAATTTACAAAATTATCCTCTTTGTAAAAGATAAATTAATAGATCATTTAAAATTTCTCTATAAAAGATCATAATGGTAACGATCATTGGGCCTGATAAATGCTAAAAAGGTTGACATAATTAACTTCTTTGTAAAAGATAATTTACTACACAATTTAAAATTTCTTATTAAAAGATGATAATGCTAACGATTAATGGGCCTAGTAAATGCTAAAAAAGTTAAAATAATTATCTTCTTTGTACAAGATAAGTTAATAGATCATTTAAAATTTCTTTATTAAAAGATTATAACAGTAACGATTATTGGGCGTAATAAATGATAAAAAAGTTGACATAATAATCTTCTTTGTAAAAGATAATTTACTAGACAATTTAAAATTTCCTACTAAAATATCATAACGGTACCAATCAATGAGACTAGTAAATGCTAAAAAACTTTACATAATTATCTTCTTTGTAAAAGATAAATTAATAGATCATTTAAAATTTCTCTATAAAAGATCATAATGGTAACGATCATTGGGCCTAATAAATGCTAAAAAGGTTGACATAATTAACTTCTTTGTAAAAGATAATTTACTAGACAATTTAAAATTTCTTATTAAAAGATGATAATGCTAACGATTAATGGGCCTGGTAAATGCTGAAAAAGTTAAAATAATTATCTTCTTTGTAAAAGATAATTTAATATATCATTTAAAATTTCTTTAAAAAAGATTATAACGGTAACAATCATCGGGCCTAATAAATGATAAAAAAGTTGACATAATGATCTTCTTTGTAAAAGATAATTTACTAGACAATTTAAAATTTCCTACTAAAAGATCATAACGGTACCAATCAATGAGACTAGTAAATGCTAAAAAACTTTACATAATTATCTTCTTTGTAAAAGATAAATTAATAGATCATTTAAAATTTCTCTATAAAAGATCATAATGGTAACGATCATTGGGCCTAATAAATGCTAAAAAGGTTGACATAATTAACTTCTTTGTAAAAGATAATTTACTAGACAATTTAAAATTTCTTACTAAAAGATCATAATGGTACCGATCAATGGGCCTAGTAAATGCTAAAAAACTTTACATAATTATCCTCTTTGTAAAAGATAAATTAATAGATCATTTAAAATTTCTCTATAAAAGATCATAATGGTAACGATCATTGGGCCTAATAAATGCTAAAAAGGTTGACATAATTAACTTCTTTGTAAAAGATAATTTACTAGACAATTTAAAATTTCTTATTAAAAGATGATAATGCTAACGATTAATGGGCCTAGTAAATGATAAAAAAGTTAAAATAATTATCTTATTTGTAAAAGATAATTTAATAGATCATTTAAAATTTCTTTAAAAAAGATTATAACGGTAACGATCATTGGGCCTAATAAATGATAAGAAAGTTGACATACTAATCTTGTTTGTAAAAGATAATTTATTAGACAATTTAAAATTTCCTACTAAAATATCATAACCGTACCAATCAATGAGACTAGTAAATGCTAAAAAACTTTACATAATTATCTTCTTTGTAAAAGATAAATTAATAGATCATTTAAAATTTCTCTATAAAAGATCATAATGGTAACGATCATTGGGCCTAATAAATGCTAAAAAGGTTGACATAATTAACTTCTTTGTAAAAGATAATTTACTAGACAATTTAAAATTTCTTATTAAAAGATGATAATGCTAACGATTAATGGGCCTAGTAAATGCTGAAAAAGTTAAAATAATTATCTTCTTTGTAAAAGATAATTTAATATATCATTTAAAATTTCTTTAAAAAAGATTATAACGGTAACAATCATCGGGCCTAATAAATGATAAAAAAGTTGACATAATGATCTTCTTTGTAAAAGATAATTTACTAGACAATTTAAAATTTCCTACTAAAAGATCATAACGGTACCAATCAATGAGACTAGTAAATGCTAAAAAAATTTACAAAATTATCCTCTTTGTAAAAGATAAATTAATAGATCATTTAAAATTTCTCTATAAAAGATCATAATGGTAACGATCATTGGGCCTGATAAATGCTAAAAAGGTTGACATAATTAACTTCTTTGTAAAAGATAATTTACTACACAATTTAAAATTTCTTATTAAAAGATGATAATGCTAACGATTAATGGGCCTAGTAAATGCTAAAAAAGTTAAAATAATTATCTTCTTTGTACAAGATAAGTTAATAGATCATTTAAAATTTCTTTATTAAAAGATTATAACAGTAACGATTATTGGGCGTAATAAATGATAAAAAAGTTGACATAATAATCTTCTTTGTAAAAGATAATTTACTAGACAATTTAAAATTTCCTACTAAAAGATCATAACGGTACCAATCAATGAGACTAGTAAATGCTAAAAAACTTTACATAATTATCCTCTTTGTAAAAGATAAATTAATAGATCATTTAAAATTTCTCTATAAAAGATCATAATGGTAATGATCATTGGGCCTAATAAATGCTAAAAAGGTTGACATAATTAACTTCTTTGTAAAAGATAATTTACTAGACAATTTAAAATTTCTTATTAAAAGATGATAATGCTAACGATTAATGGGCCTAGTAAATGCTAAAAAAGTTAAAATAATTATTTTCTTTGTAAAAGATAATTTAATAGATCATTTAAAATTTCTTTAAAAAAGATTATAACGGTAACGATCATTGGGCGTAATAAATGATAAAAAAGTTGACATAATGATGTTCTTTGTAAAAGATAATTTACTAGACAATTTAAAATTTCTTATTAAAAGATGATAATGCTAACGATAAATGGGCCTAGTAAATGCTAAAAAAGTTAAAATAATTATCTTCTTTGTAAAAGATAATTTAATAGATCATTTAAAATTTCTTTAAAAAAGATTATAACGGTAACGATCATTGGGCCAAATAAATGATAAAAAAGTTAACATAATAATCCTCTTTGTAAAAGATAATTTACTAGACAATTTAAAATTTCTTACTAAAAGATCATAATGGTACCGATCAATGGGCCTAGTAAATGCTAAAAAACTTTACATAATTATCTTTTTTGTAAAAGATAAATTAATAGATCATTTAAAATTTCTCTATAAAAGATCATAATGGTAACGATCATTGGGCCTAATAAATGCTAAAAAGGTTGACATAATTAACTTCTTTGTAAAAGATAATTTACTAGACAATTTAAAATTTCTTATTAAAAGATGATAATGCTAACGATTAATGGGCCTAGTAAATGCTAAAAAAGTTAAAATAATTATCTTCTTTGTACAAGATAATTTAATAGATCATTTAAAATTTCTTTATTAAAAGATTATCACAGTAACGATTATTGGGCGTAATAAATGATAAAAAAGTTGACATAATAATCTTCTTTGTAAAAGATAATTTACTAGACAATTTAAAATTTCTTATTAAAAGATGATAATGCTAACGATTAATGGGCCTAGTAAATGCTAAAAAAGTTAAAATAATGATCTTCTTTGTAAAAGATAATTTAATAGATCATTTAAAATTTCTTTAAAAAAGATTATAACTGTTACGATCATTGGGCCTAATAAATGATAAAAATGTTGACATAATAATCTTGTTTGTAAAAGATAATTTACTAGACAATTTAAAATTTTCTACTAAAAGATCATAACGGTACCAATCAATGAGACTAGTAAATGCTAAAAAACTTTACATAATTATCTTCTTTGTAAAAGATAAATTAATAGATCATTTAAAATTTCTCTATAAAAGATCATAATGGTAACGATCATTGGGCCTAATAAATGCTAAAAAGGTTGACATAATTAACTTCTTTGTAAAAGATAATTTACTAGACAATTTAAAATTTCTTACTAAAAGATCATAATGGTACCGATCAATGGGCCTAGTAAATGCTAAAAAACTTTACATAATTATCCTCTTTGTAAAAGATAAATTAATAGATCATTTAAAATTTCTCTATAAAAGATCATAATGGTAACGATCATTGGGCCTAATAAATGCTAAAAAGGTTGACATAATTAACTTCTTTGTAAAAGATAATTTACTAGACAATTTAAAATTTCTTATTAAAAGATGATAATGCTAACGATTAATGGGCCTAGTAAATGATAAAAAAGTTAAAATAATTATCTTATTTGTAAAAGATAATTTAATAGATCATTTAAAATTTCTTTAAAAAAGATTATAACGGTAACGATCATTGGGCCTAATAAATGATAAGAAAGTTGACATACTAATCTTGTTTGTAAAAGATAATTTATTAGACAATTTAAAATTTCCTACTAAAATATCATAACCGTACCAATCAATGAGACTAGTAAATGCTAAAAAACTTTACATAATTATCTTCTTTGTAAAAGATAAATTAATAGATCATTTAAAATTTCTCTATAAAAGATCATAATGGTAACGATCATTGGGCCTAATAAATGCTAAAAAGGTTGACATAATTAACTTCTTTGTAAAAGATAATTTACTAGACAATTTAAAATTTCTTATTAAAAGATGATAATGCTAACGATTAATGGGCCTAGTAAATGCTGAAAAAGTTAAAATAATTATCTTCTTTGTAAAAGATAATTTAATATATCATTTAAAATTTCTTTAAAAAAGATTATAACGGTAACAATCATCGGGCCTAATAAATGATAAAAAAGTTGACATAATGATCTTCTTTGTAAAAGATAATTTACTAGACAATTTAAAATTTCCTACTAAAAGATCATAACGGTACCAATCAATGAGACTAGTAAATGCTAAAAAAATTTACAAAATTATCCTCTTTGTAAAAGATAAATTAATAGATCATTTAAAATTTCTCTATAAAAGATCATAATGGTAACGATCATTGGGCCTGATAAATGCTAAAAAGGTTGACATAATTAACTTCTTTGTAAAAGATAATTTACTACACAATTTAAAATTTCTTATTAAAAGATGATAATGCTAACGATTAATGGGCCTAGTAAATGCTAAAAAAGTTAAAATAATTATCTTCTTTGTACAAGATAAGTTAATAGATCATTTAAAATTTCTTTATTAAAAGATTATAACAGTAACGATTATTGGGCGTAATAAATGATAAAAAAGTTGACATAATAATCTTCTTTGTAAAAGATAATTTACTAGACAATTTAAAATTTCCTACTAAAATATCATAACGGTACCAATCAATGAGACTAGTAAATGCTAAAAAACTTTACATAATTATCTTCTTTGTAAAAGATAAATTAATAGATCATTTAAAATTTCTCTATAAAAGATCATAATGGTAACGATCATTGGGCCTAATAAATGCTAAAAAGGTTGACATAATTAACTTCTTTGTAAAAGATAATTTACTAGACAATTTAAAATTTCTTATTAAAAGATGATAATGCTAACGATTAATGGGCCTGGTAAATGCTGAAAAAGTTAAAATAATTATCTTCTTTGTAAAAGATAATTTAATATATCATTTAAAATTTCTTTAAAAAAGATTATAACGGTAACAATCATCGGGCCTAATAAATGATAAAAAAGTTGACATAATGATCTTCTTTGTAAAAGATAATTTACTAGACAATTTAAAATTTCCTACTAAAAGATCATAACGGTACCAATCAATGAGACTAGTAAATGCTAAAAAACTTTACATAATTATCCTCTTTGTAAAAGATAAATTAATAGATCATTTAAAATTTCTCTATAAAAGATCATAATGGTAATGATCATTGGGCCTAATAAATGCTAAAAAGGTTGACATAATTAACTTCTTTGTAAAAGATAATTTACTAGACAATTTAAAATTTCTTATTAAAAGATGATAATGCTAACGATTAATGGGCCTAGTAAATGCTAAAAAAGTTAAAATAATTATTTTCTTTGTAAAAGATAATTTAATAGATCATTTAAAATTTCTTTAAAAAAGATTATAACGGTAACGATCATTGGGCGTAATAAATGATAAAAAAGTTGACATAATGATGTTCTTTGTAAAAGATAATTTACTAGACAATTTAAAATTTCTTATTAAAAGATGATAATGCTAACGATAAATGGGCCTAGTAAATGCTAAAAAAGTTAAAATAATTATCTTCTTTGTAAAAGATAATTTAATAGATCATTTAAAATTTCTTTAAAAAAGATTATAACGGTAACGATCATTGGGCCAAATAAATGATAAAAAAGTTAACATAATAATCCTCTTTGTAAAAGATAATTTACTAGACAATTTAAAATTTCTTACTAAAAGATCATAATGGTACCGATCAATGGGCCTAGTAAATGCTAAAAAACTTTACATAATTATCTTTTTTGTAAAAGATAAATTAATAGATCATTTAAAATTTCTCTATAAAAGATCATAATGGTAACGATCATTGGGCCTAATAAATGCTAAAAAGGTTGACATAATTAACTTCTTTGTAAAAGATAATTTACTAGACAATTTAAAATTTCTTATTAAAAGATGATAATGCTAACGATTAATGGGCCTAGTAAATGCTAAAAAAGTTAAAATAATTATCTTCTTTGTACAAGATAATTTAATAGATCATTTAAAATTTCTTTATTAAAAGATTATCACAGTAACGATTATTGGGCGTAATAAATGATAAAAAAGTTGACATAATAATCTTCTTTGTAAAAGATAATTTACTAGACAATTTAAAATTTCTTATTAAAAGATGATAATGCTAACGATTAATGGGCCTAGTAAATGCTAAAAAAGTTAAAATAATGATCTTCTTTGTAAAAGATAATTTAATAGATCATTTAAAATTTCTTTAAAAAAGATTATAACTGTTACGATCATTGGGCCTAATAAATGATAAAAATGTTGACATAATAATCTTGTTTGTAAAAGATAATTTACTAGACAATTTAAAATTTTCTACTAAAAGATCATAACGGTACGAATCAATGAGACTAGTAAATGCTAAAAAACTTTACATAATTATCTTCTTTGTAAAAGATAAATTAATAGATCATTTAAAATTTCTCTATAAAAGATCATAATGGTAACGATCATTGGGCCTAATAAATGCTAAAAAGGTTGACATAATTAACTTCTTTGTAAAAGATAATTTACTAGACAATTTAAAATTTCTTATTAAAAGATGATAATGCTAACGATTAATGGGCCTAGTAAATGCTAAAAAAGTTAAAATAATTATCTTCTTTGTACAAGATAATTTAATAGATCATTTAAAATTTCTTTATTAAAAGATTATCACAGTAACGATTATTGGGCGTAATAAATGATAAAAAAGTTGACATAATAATCTTCTTTGTAAAAGATAATTTACTAGACAATTTAAAATTTCTTATTAAAAGATGATAATGCTAACGATTAATGGGCCTAGTAAATGCTAAAAAAGTTAAAATAATTATCTTCTTTGTAAAAGATAATTTAATAGATCATTTAAAATTTCTTTAAAAAAGATTATAACGGTAACGATCATTGGGCCTAATAAATGATAAAAAAGTTGACATAATAATCTTCTTTGTAAAAGATAATTTACTAGACAATTTAAAATTTCTTATTAAAAGATGATAATGCTAACGATTAATGGGCCTAGTAAATGCTAAAAAAGTTAAAATAATTATCTTATTTGTAAAAGATAATTTAATAGATCATTTAAAATTTCTTTAAAAAAGATTATAACGGTAACGATCATTGGGCCTAATAAATGATAAAAAAGTTGACATAATAATCTTCTTTGTAAAAGATAATTTATTAGACAATTTAAAATTTCCTACTAAAATATCATAACCGTACCAATCAATGAGACTAGTAAATGCTAAAAAACTTTACATAATTATCTTCTTTGTAAAAGATAAATTAATAGATCATTTAAAATTTCTCTATAAAAGATCATAATGGTAACGATCATTGGGCCTAATAAATGCTAAAAAGGTTGACATAATTAACTTCTTTGTAAAAGATAATTTACTAGACAATTTAAAATTTCTTATTAAAAGATGATAATGCTAACGATTAATGGGCCTAGTAAATGCTGAAAAAGTTAAAATAATTATCTTCTTTGTAAAAGATAATTTAATATATCATTTAAAATTTCTTTAAAAAAGATTATAACGGTAACAATCATCGGGCCTAATAAATGATAAAAAAGTTGACATAATGATCTTCTTTGTAAAAGATAATTTACTAGACAATTTAAAATTTCCTACTAAAAGATCATAACGGTACCAATCAATGAGACTAGTAAATGCTAAAAAACTTTACAAAATTATCCTCTTTGTAAAAGATAAATTAATAGATCATTTAAAATTTCTCTATAAAAGATCATAATGGTAACGATCATTGGGCCTGATAAATGCTAAAAAGGTTGACATAATTAACTTCTTTGTAAAAGATAATTTACTACACAATTTAAAATTTCTTATTAAAAGATGATAATGCTAACGATTAATGGGCCTAGTAAATGCTAAAAAAGTTAAAATAATTATCTTCTTTGTACAAGATAAGTTAATAGATCATTTAAAATTTCTTTAAAAAAGATTATAACGGTAACGATCATTGGGCGTAATAAATGATAAAAAAGTTGACATAATGATGTTCTTTGTAAAAGATAATTGACTAGACAATTTAAAATTTCTTATTAAAAGATGATAATGCTAACGATTAATGGGCCTAGTAAATGCTAAAAAAGTTAAAATAATTATCTTCTTTGTAAAAGATAATTTAATAGATCATTTAAAATTTCTTTAAAAAAGATTATAACGATAACGATCATTGGGCCAAATAAATGATAAAAAAGTTAACATAATAATCCTCTTTGTAAAAGATAATTTACTAGACAATTTAAAATTTCTTACTAAAAGATCATAATGGTACCGATCAATGGGCCTAGTAAATGCTAAAAAACTTTACATAATTATCTTTTTTGTAAAAGATAAATTAATAGATCATTTAAAATTTCTTTATAAAAGATCATAACGGTAACGATCATTGGGCCTAATAAAAGCTAAAAAAGTTGACATAATTAACTTCTTTGTAAAAGATAATTTACTAAACAATTTAAAATTTCTTATTAAAAGATGATAATGCTAACGATTAATGGGCCTAATAAATGCTAAAAAAGTTAAAATAATGATCTTCTTTGTAAAAGATAATTTAATAGATCATTTAAAATTTCTTTAAAAAAGATTAATACTGTTACGATCATTGGGCCTAATAAATGATAAAAATGTTGACATAATAATCTTGTTTGTAAAAGATAATTTACTAGACAATTTAAAATTTTCTACTAAAAGATCATAACGGTACCAATCAATGAGACTAGTAAATGCTAAAAAACTTTACATAATTATCTTCTTTGTAAAAGATAAATTAATAGATCATTTAAAATTTCTCTATAAAAGATCATAATGGTAACTATCATTGGGCCTAATAAATGCTAAAAAGGTTGACATAATTAACTTCTTTGTAAAAGATAATTTACTAGACAATTTAAAATTTCTTATTAAAAGATGATAATGCTAACGATTAATGGGCCTAGTAAATGCTAAAAAAGTTAAAATAATTATCTTCTTTGTACAAGATAAGTTAATAGATCATTTAAAATTTCTTTATTAAAAGATTATAACAGTAACGATTATTGGGCGTAATAAATGATAAAAAAGTTGACATAATAATCTTCTTTGTAAAAGATAATTTACTAGACAATTTAAAATTTCTTACTAAAACATCATAACGGTACCAATCAATGGGACTAGTAAATGCTAAAAAACTTTACATAATTATATTCTTTGTAAAAGATAAATTAATAGATCATTTAAAATTTCTTTATAAAAGATCATAATGGTAACGATCATTGGGCCTAATAAATGCTAAAAAGGTTGACATAATTAACTTCTTTGTAAAAGATAATTTACTAGACAATTTAAAATTTCTTATTAAAAGATGATAATGCTAACGATTAATGGGCCTAGTAAATGCTAAAAAAGTTAAAATAATGATCTTCTTTGTAAAAGATAATTTAATAGATCATTTAAAATTTCTTTAAAAAAGAATATAACTGTAACGATCATTGGGCCTAATAAATGATAAAAATGTTGACATAATAATCTTGTTTGTAAAAGATAATTTACTAGACAATTTAAAATTTCCTACTAAAAGATCATAACGGTACCAATCAATGAGACTAGTAAATGCTAAAAAACTTTACATAATTATCTTCTTTGTAAAAGATAAATTAATAGATCATTTAAAATTTCTCTATAAAAGATCATAATGGTAACGATCATTGGGCCTAGTAAATGCTAAAAAGGTTGACATAATTAACTTTGTAAAAGATAATTTACTAGACAATTTAAAATTTCCTACTAAAAGATCATAACGGTACCAATCAATGAGACTAGTAAATGCTAAAAAACTTTACATAATTATCTTCTTTGTACAAGATAAGTTAATAGATCATTTAAAATTTCTTTATTAAAAGATTATAACAGTAACGATTATTGGGCGTAATAAATGATAAAAAAGTTGACATAATAATCTTCTTTGTAAAAGATAATTTACTAGACAATTTAAAATTTCTTACTAAAACATCATAACGGTACCAATCAATGGGACTAGTAAATGCTAAAAAACTTTACATAATTATATTCTTTGTAAAAGATAAATTAATAGATCATTTAAAATTTCTTTATAAAAGATCATAATGGTAACGATCATTAGGCCTAATAAATGTTAAAAAAGTTGACATAATTAACTTCTTTGTAAAAGATAATTTACTAGACAATATAAAATTTCTTATTAAAAGATGATAATGCTAACGATTAATGGGCCTAGTAAATGCTAAAAAAGTTAAAATAATTATCTTCTTTGTAAAAGATAATTTAATAGATCATTTAAAATTTCTTTAAAAAAGATTATAACGGTAACGATCATTGAGCCTAATAAATGATAAAAAAGTTAACATAATAATCCTCTTTGTAAAAGATAATTTACTAGACAATTTAAAATTTCTTACTAAAAGATCATAATGGTACCGATCAATGGGCCTAGTAAATGCTAAAAAACTTTACATAATTATCTTTTTTGTAAAAGATAAATTAATAGATCATTTAAAATTTCTTTATAAAAGATCATAACGGTAACGATCATTGGGCCTAATAAAAGCTAAAAAAGTTGACATAATTAACTTCTTTCTAAAAGATAATTTACTAAACAATTTAAAATTTCTTATTAAAAGATGATAATGCTAATGATTAATGGGCCTAGTAAATGCTAAAAAAGTTAAAATAATTATTTTCGTTGTACAAGATAAGTTAATAGATCATTTAAAATTTCTTTAAAAAAGATTATAACTGTAACGATCATTGGGCCTAATAAATGATAAAAATGTTGACATAATAATCTTGTTTGTAAAAGATAATTTACTAGACAATTTAAAATTTCCTACTAAAAGATCATAACCGTACCAATCAATGAGACTAGTAAATGCTAAAAAACTTTACATAATTATCTTCTTTGTAAAAGATAAATTAATAGATCATTTAAAATTTCTCTATAAAAGATCATAATGGTAACGATCATTGGGCCTAGTAAATGCTAAAAAGGTTGACATAATTAACTTCTTTGTAAAAGATAATTTACTAGACAATTTAAAATTTCTTATTAAAAGATGATAATGCTAACGATTAATGGGCCTAGTAAATGCTAAAAAAGTTAAAATAATTATCTTCTTTGTACAAGATAAGTTAATAGATCATTTAAAATTTCTTTATTAAAAGATTATAACAGTAACGATTATTGGGCGTAATAAATGATAAAAAAGTTGACATAATAATCTTCTTTGTAAAAGATAATTTACTAGACAATTTAAAATTTCTTACTAAAACATCATAACGGTACCAATCAATGGGACTAGTAAATGCTAAAAAACTTTACATAATTATATTCTTTGTAAAAGATAAATTAATAGATCATTTAAAATTTCTTTATAAAAGATCATAATGGTAACGATCATTGGGCCTAATAAATGCTAAAAAGGTTGACATAATTAACTTCTTTGTAAAAGATAATTTACTAGACAATTTAAAATTTCTTATTAAAAGATGATAATGCTAACGATTAATGGGCCTAGTAAATGCTAAAAAAGTTAAAATAATGATCTTCTTTGTAAAAGATAATTTAATAGATCATTTAAAATTTCTTTAAAAAAGAATATAACTGTAACGATCATTGGGCCTAATAAATGATAAAAATGTTGACATAATAATCTTGTTTGTAAAAGATAATTTACTAGACAATTTAAAATTTCCTACTAAAAGATCATAACGGTACCAATCAATGAGACTAGTAAATGCTAAAAAACTTTACATAATTATCTTCTTTGTAAAAGATAAATTAATAGATCATTTAAAATTTCTCTATAAAAGATCATAATGGTAACGATCATTGGGCCTAGTAAATGCTAAAAAGGTTGACATAATTAACTTTGTAAAAGATAATTTACTAGACAATTTAAAATTTCCTACTAAAAGATCATAACGGTACCAATCAATGAGACTAGTAAATGCTAAAAAACTTTACATAATTATCTTCTTTGTACAAGATAAGTTAATAGATCATTTAAAATTTCTTTATTAAAAGATTATAACAGTAACGATTATTGGGCGTAATAAATGATAAAAAAGTTGACATAATAATCTTCTTTGTAAAAGATAATTTACTAGACAATTTAAAATTTCTTACTAAAACATCATAACGGTACCAATCAATGGGACTAGTAAATGCTAAAAAACTTTACATAATTATATTCTTTGTAAAAGATAAATTAATAGATCATTTAAAATTTCTTTATAAAAGATCATAATGGTAACGATCATTAGGCCTAATAAATGTTAAAAAAGTTGACATAATTAACTTCTTTGTAAAAGATAATTTACTAGACAATATAAAATTTCTTATTAAAAGATGATAATGCTAACGATTAATGGGCCTAGTAAATGCTAAAAAAGTTAAAATAATTATCTTCTTTGTAAAAGATAATTTAATAGATCATTTAAAATTTCTTTAAAAAAGATTATAACGGTAACGATCATTGAGCCTAATAAATGATAAAAAAGTTAACATAATAATCCTCTTTGTAAAAGATAATTTACTAGACAATTTAAAATTTCTTACTAAAAGATCATAATGGTACCGATCAATGGGCCTAGTAAATGCTAAAAAACTTTACATAATTATCTTTTTTGTAAAAGATAAATTAATAGATCATTTAAAATTTCTTTATAAAAGATCATAACGGTAACGATCATTGGGCCTAATAAAAGCTAAAAAAGTTGACATAATTAACTTCTTTCTAAAAGATAATTTACTAAACAATTTAAAATTTCTTATTAAAAGATGATAATGCTAACGATTAATGGGCCTAGTAAATGCTAAAAAAGTTAAAATAATTATTTTCGTTGTACAAGATAAGTTAATAGATCATTTAAAATTTCTTTAAAAAAGATTATAACTGTAACGATCATTGGGCCTAATAAATGATAAAAATGTTGACATAATAATCTTGTTTGTAAAAGATAATTTACTAGACAATTTAAAATTTCCTACTAAAAGATCATAACCGTACCAATCAATGAGACTAGTAAATGCTAAAAAACTTTACATAATTATCTTCTTTGTAAAAGATAAATTAATAGATCATTTAAAATTTCTCTATAAAAGATCATAATGGTAACGATCATTGGGCCTAGTAAATGCTAAAAAGGTTGACATAATTAACTTCTTTGTAAAAGATAATTTACTAGACAATTTAAAATTTCTTATTAAAAGATGATAATGCTAACGATTAATGGGCCTAGTAAATGCTAAAAAAGTTAAAATAATTATCTTCTTTGTACAAGATAAGTTAATAGATCATTTAAAACTTCTTTATTAAAAGATTATAACAGTAACGATTATTGGGCGTAATAAATGATAAAAAAGTTGACATAATAATCTTCTTTGTAAAAGATAATATACTAGACAATTTAAAATTTCTTACTAAAACATCATAACGGTACCAATCAATGGGACTAGTAAATGCTAAAAAACTTTACATAATTATATTTTTTGTAAAAGATAAATTAATAGATCATTTAAAATTTCTTTATAAAAGATCATAACGGTAACGATCATTGGGCCTAATAAAAGCTAAAAAAGTTGACATAATTAACTTCTTTGTAAAAGATAATTTACTAAACAATTTAAAATTTCTTATTAAAAGATGATAATGCTAACGATTAATGGGCCTAATAAATGCTAAAAAAGTTAAAATAATGATCTTCTTTGTAAAAGATAATTTAATAGATCATTTAAAATTTCTTTAAAAAAGATTATAACTGTTACGATCATTGGGCCTAATAAATGATAAAAATGTTGACATAATAATCTTGTTTGTAAAAGATAATTTACTAGACAATTTAAAATTTTCTACTAAAAGATCATAACGGTACCAATCAATGAGACTAGTAAATGCTAAAAAACTTTACATAATTATCTTCTTTGTAAAAGATAAATTAATAGATCATTTAAAATTTCTCTATAAAAGATCATAATGGTAACTATCATTGGGCCTAATAAATGCTAAAAAGGTTGACATAATTAACTTCTTTGTAAAAGATAATTTACTAGACAATTTAAAATTTCTTATTAAAAGATGATAATGCTAACGATTAATGGGCCTAGTAAATGCTAAAAAAGTTAAAATAATTATCTTCTTTGTACAAGATAAGTTAATAGATCATTTAAAATTTCTTTATTAAAAGATTATAACAGTAACGATTATTGGGCGTAATAAATGATAAAAAAGTTGACATAATAATCTTCTTTGTAAAAGATAATTTACTAGACAATTTAAAATTTCTTACTAAAACATCATAACGGTACCAATCAATGGGACTAGTAAATGCTAAAAAACTTTACATAATTATATTCTTTGTAAAAGATAAATTAATAGATCATTTAAAATTTCTTTATAAAAGATCATAATGGTAACGATCATTGGGCCTAATAAATGCTAAAAAGGTTGACATAATTAACTTCTTTGTAAAAGATAATTTACTAGACAATTTAAAATTTCTTATTAAAAGATGATAATGCTAACGATTAATGGGCCTAGTAAATGCTAAAAAAGTTAAAATAATGATCTTCTTTGTAAAAGATAATTTAATAGATCATTTAAAATTTCTTTAAAAAAGAATATAACTGTAACGATCATTGGGCCTAATAAATGATAAAAATGTTGACATAATAATCTTGTTTGTAAAAGATAATTTACTAGACAATTTAAAATTTCCTACTAAAAGATCATAACGGTACCAATCAATGAGACTAGTAAATGCTAAAAAACTTTACATAATTATCTTCTTTGTAAAAGATAAATTAATAGATCATTTAAAATTTCTCTATAAAAGATCATAATGGTAACGATCATTGGGCCTAGTAAATGCTAAAAAGGTTGACATAATTAACTTTGTAAAAGATAATTTACTAGACAATTTAAAATTTCCTACTAAAAGATCATAACGGTACCAATCAATGAGACTAGTAAATGCTAAAAAACTTTACATAATTATCTTCTTTGTACAAGATAAGTTAATAGATCATTTAAAATTTCTTTATTAAAAGATTATAACAGTAACGATTATTGGGCGTAATAAATGATAAAAAAGTTGACATAATAATCTTCTTTGTAAAAGATAATTTACTAGACAATTTAAAATTTCTTACTAAAACATCATAACGGTACCAATCAATGGGACTAGTAAATGCTAAAAAACTTTACATAATTATATTCTTTGTAAAAGATAAATTAATAGATCATTTAAAATTTCTTTATAAAAGATCATAATGGTAACGATCATTAGGCCTAATAAATGTTAAAAAAGTTGACATAATTAACTTCTTTGTAAAAGATAATTTAATAGACAATATAAAATTTCTTATTAAAAGATGATAATGCTAACGATTAATGGGCCTAGTAAATGCTAAAAAAGTTAAAATAATTATCTTCTTTGTAAAAGATAATTTAATAGATCATTTAAAATTTCTTTAAAAAAGATTATAACGGTAACGATCATTGGGCCTAATAAATGATAAAAAAGTTAACATAATAATCCTCTTTGTAAAAGATAATTTACTAGACAATTTAAAATTTCTTACTAAAAGATCATAATGGTACCGATCAATGGGCCTAGTAAATGCTAAAAAACTTTACATAATTATCTTTTTTGTAAAAGATAAATTAATAGATCATTTAAAATTTCTTTATAAAAGATCATAACGGTAACGATCATTGGGCCTAATAAAAGCTAAAAAAGTTGACATAATTAACTTCTTTGTAAAAGATAATTTACTAAACAATTTAAAATTTCTTATTAAAAGATGATAATGCTAACGATTAATGGGCCTAGTAAATGCTAAAAAAGTTAAAATAATGATCTTCTTTGTAAAAGATAATTTAATAGATCATTTAAAATTTCTTTAAAAAAGAATATAACTGTAACGATCATTGGGCCTAATAAATGATAAAAATGTTGACATAATAATCTTGTTTGTAAAAGATAATTTACTAGACAATTTAAAATTTCCTACTAAAAGATCATAACGGTACCAATCAATGAGACTAGTAAATGCTAAAAAACTTTACATAATTATCTTCTTTGTAAAAGATAAATTAATAGATCATTTAAAATTTCTCTATAAAAGATCATAATGGTAACGATCACTGGGCCTAGTAAATGCTAAAAAGGTTGACATAATTAACTTTGTAAAAGATAATTTACTAGACAATTTAAAATTTCCTACTAAAAGATCATAACGGTACCAATCAATGAGACTAGTAAATGCTAAAAAACTTTACATAATTATCCTCTTTGTAAAAGATAAATTAATAGATCATTTAAAATTTCTTTAAAAAAGATTATAATGGTAACAATCATCGGGCCTAATAAATGTTAAAAAAGTTGACATAATGATCTTCTTTGTAAAAGATAATTTACTAGACAATTTAAAATTTCCTACTAAAAGATCATAACGGTACCAATCAATGAGACTAGTAAATGCTAAAAAACTTTACATAATTATATTCTTTGTAAAAGATAAATTAATAGATCATTTAAAATTTCTTTATAAAAGATCATAATGGTAACGATCATTAGGCCTAATAAATGTTAAAAAAGTTGACATAATTAACTTCTTTGTAAAAGATAATTTACTATGATTATTGGGCCTAATAAATGCTAAAAAAGTTGACATAATTATCTTCTTTGTAAAAGATAATTTACTAGACAATTTAAAATTTCTTACTAAAAGATTATAACGGTACCGATCAATGGGCCTAGCAAATGCTAAAAAACTTTACGTAATTATCTTCTTTGTAAAAGATAAATTAATAGATCATTTAAAATTTCTTTATAAAAGATCATAACTGTAACGATCATTGGGCCTAATCAATGCTAAAAAAGTTGACATAATTATCTTCTTTGTAAAAGATAATTTACTAGACAATTTAAAAATTCTTATTAAAAGATGATAACGGTAACGATCATTGGGCCTAAGAAATGCTGAAGAAGCTAACATAATTATCTTCTTTGTAAAAGATAATTTAATAGATCATTTAAAATTTCTTATTAAAAGATGATAACCGTAACGATCATTGGGCCTAAGAAATGCTGAAGAAGCTAACATAATTATCTTCTTTATAAAAGATAAATTAATAGATCATTTAAAATTTCTCTATAAATGATCATAATGGTAACGATCATTGGGCCTGATAAATGCTAAAAAGGTTGACATAATTAACTTCTTTGTAAAAGATAATTTACTACACAATTTAAAATTTCTTATTAAAAGATGATAATGCTAACGATTAATGGGCCTAGTAAATGCTAAAAAAGTTAAAATAATTATCTTCTTTGTACAAGATAAGTTAATAGATCATTTAAAATTTCTTTATTAAAAGATTATAACAGTAACGATTATTGGGCGTAATAAATGATAAAAAAGTTGACATAATAATCTTCTTTGTAAAAGATAATTTACTAGACAATTTAAAATTTCTTACTAAAACATCATAACGGTACCAATCAATGGGACTAGTAAATGCTAAAAAACTTTACATAATTATATTCTTTGTAAAAGATAAATTAATAGATCATTTAAAATTTCTTTATAAAAGATCATAATGGTAACGATCATTAGGCCTAATAAATGTTAAAAAAGTTGACATAATTAACTTCTTTGTAAAAGATAATTTACTATGATTATTGGGCCTAATAAATGCTAAAAAAGTTGACATAATTATCTTCTTTGTAAAAGATAATTTACTAGACAATTTAAAATTTCTTACTAAAAGATTATAACGGTACCGATCAATGGGCCTAGCAAATGCTAAAAAACTTTACGTAATTATCTTCTTTGTAAAAGATAAATTAATAGATCATTTAAAATTTCTTTATAAAAGATCATAACTGTAACGATCATTGGGCCTAATAAATGCTAAAAAAGTTGACATAATTATCTTCTTTGTAAAAGATAATTTACTAGACAATTTAAAAATTCTTATTAAAAGATGATAACGGTAACGATCATTGGGCCTAAGAAATGCTGAAGAAGCTAACATAATTATCTTCTTTGTAAAAGATAATTTAATAGATCATTTAAAATTTCTTATTAAAAGATGATAACCGTAACGATCATTGGGCCTAAGAAATGCTGAAGAAGCTAACATAATTATCTTCTTTATAAAAGATAAATTAATAGATCATTTAAAATTTCTCTATAAATGATCATAATGGTAACGATCATTGGGCCTGATAAATGCTAAAAAGGTTGACATAATTAACTTCTTTGTAAAAGATAATTTACTACACAATTTAAAATTTCTTATTAAAAGATGATAATGCTAACGATTAATGGGCCTAGTAAATGCTAAAAAAGTTAAAATAATTATCTTCTTTGTACAAGATAAGTTAATAGATCATTTAAAATTTCTTTATTAAAAGATTATAACAGTAACGATTATTGGGCGTAATAAATGATAAAAAAGTTGACATAATAATCTTCTTTGTAAAAGATAATTTACTAGACAACTTAAAATTTCTTACTAAAACATCATAACGGTACCAATCAATGGGACTAGTAAATGCTAAAAAACTTTACATAATTATATTCTTTGTAAAAGATAAATTAATAGATCATTTAAAATTTCTTTATAAAAGATCATAATGGTAACGATCATTAGGCCTAATAAATGTTAAAAAAGTTGACATAATTAACTTCTTTGTAAAAGATAATTTACTATGATTATTGGGCCTAATAAATGCTAAAAAAGTTGACATAATTATCTTCTTTGTAAAAGATAATTTACTAGACAATTTAAAATTTCTTACTAAAAGATTATAACGGTACCGATCAATGGGCCTAGCAAATGCTAAAAAACTTTACGTAATTATCTTCTTTGTAAAAGATAAATTAATAGATCATTTAAAATTTCTTTATAAAAGATCATAACTGTAACGATCATTGGGCCTAATAAGTGCTAAAAAAGTTGACATAATTATCTTCTTTGTAAAAGATAATTTACTAGACAATTTAAAAATTCTTATTAAAAGATGATAACGGTAACGATCATTGGGCCTAAGAAATGCTGAAGAAGCTAACATAATTATCTTCTTTGTAAAAGATAATTTAATAGATCATTTAAAATTTCTTATTAAAAGATGATAACCGTAACGATCATTGGGCCTAAGAAATGCTGAAGAAGCTAACATAATTATCTTCTTTATAAAAGATAAATTAATAGATCATTTAAAATTTCTCTATAAATGATCATAATGGTAACGATCATTGGGCCTGATAAATGCTAAAAAGGTTGACATAATTAACTTCTTTGTAAAAGATAATTTACTACACAATTTAAAATTTCTTATTAAAAGATGATAATGCTAACGATTAATGGGCCTAGTAAATGCTAAAAAAGTTAAAATAATTATCTTCTTTGTACAAGATAAGTTAATAGATCATTTAAAATTTCTTTATTAAAAGATTATAACAGTAACGATTATTGGGCCTAATAAATGATAAAAAAGTTGACATAATAATCTTCTTTGTAAAAGATAATTTACTAGACAATTTAAAATTTCTTACTAAAACATCATAACGGTACCAATCAATGGGACTAGTAAATGCTAAAAAACTTTACATAATTATATTCTTTGTAAAAGATAAATTAATAGATCATTTAAAATTTCTTTATAAAAGATCATAATGGTAACGATCATTAGGCCTAATAAATGTTAAAAAAGTTCACATAATTAACTTCTTTGTAAAAGATAATTTACTATGATTATTGGGCCTAATAAATGCTAAAAAAGTTGACATAATTATCTTCTTTGTAAAAGATAATTTACTAGACAATTTAAAATTTCTTACTAAAAGATTATAACGGTACCGATCAATGGGCCTAGCAAATGCTAAAAAACTTTACGTAATTATCTTCTTTGTAAAAGATAAATTAATAGATCATTTAAAATTTCTTTATAAAAGATCATAACTGTAACGATCATTGGGCCTAATAAATGCTAAAAAAGTTGACATAATTATCTTCTTTGTAAAAGATAATTTACTAGACAATTTAAAAATTCTTATTAAAAGATGATAACGGTAACGATCATTGGGCCTAAGAAATGCTGAAGAAGCTAACATAATTATCTTCTTTGTAAAAGATAATTTAATAGATCATTTAAAATTTCTTATTAAAAGATGATAACCGTAACGATCATTGGGCCTAAGAAATGCTGAAGAAGCTAACATAATTATCTTCTTTATAAAAGATAAATTAATAGATCATTTAAAATTTCTCTATAAATGATCATAATGGTAACGATCATTGGGCCTGATAAATGCTAAAAAGGTTGACATAATTAACTTCTTTGTAAAAGATAATTTACTACACAATTTAAAATTTCTTATTAAAAGATGATAATGCTAACGATTAATGGGCCTAGTAAATGCTAAAAAAGTTAAAATAATTATCTTCTTTGTACAAGATAAGTTAATAGATCATTTAAAATTTCTTTATTAAAAGATTATAACAGTAACGATTATTGGGCGTAATAAATGATAAAAAAGTTGACATAATAATCTTCTTTGTAAAAGATAATTTACTAGACAATTTAAAATTTCTTACTAAAACATCATAACGGTACCAATCAATGGGACTAGTAAATGCTAAAAAACTTTACATAATTATATTCTTTGTAAAAGATAAATTAATAGATCATTTAAAATTTCTTTATAAAAGATCATAATGGTAACGATCATTAGGCCTAATAAATGTTAAAAAAGTTGACATAATTAACTTCTTTGTAAAAGATAATTTACTATGATTATTGGGCCTAATAAATGCTAAAAAAGTTGACATAATTATCTTCTTTGTAAAAGATAATTTACTAGACAATTTAAAATTTCTTACTAAAAGATTATAACGGTACCGATCAATGGGCCTAGCAAATGCTAAAAAACTTTACGTAATTATCTTCTTTGTAAAAGATAAATTAATAGATCATTTAAAATTTCTTTATAAAAGATCATAACTGTAACGATCATTGGGCCTAATAAATGCTAAAAAAGTTGACATAATTATCTTCTTTGTAAAAGATAATTTACTAGACAATTTAAAAATTCTTATTAAAAGATGATAACGGTAACGATCATTGGGCCTAAGAAATGCTGAAGAAGCTAACATAATTATCTTCTTTGTAAAAGATAATTTAATAGATCATTTAAAATTTCTTATTAAAAGATGATAACCGTAACGATCATTGGGCCTAAGAAATGCTGAAGAAGCTAACATAATTATCTTCTTTATAAAAGATAAATTAATAGATCATTTAAAATTTCTCTATAAATGATCATAATGGTAACGATCATTGGGCCTGATAAATGCTAAAAAGGTTGACATAATTAACTTCTTTGTAAAAGATAATTTACTACACAATTTAAAATTTCTTATTAAAAGATGATAATGCTAACGATTAATGGGCCTAGTAAATGCTAAAAAAGTTAAAATAATTATCTTCTTTGTACAAGATAAGTTAATAGATCATTTAAAATTTCTTTATTAAAAGATTATAACAGTAACGATTATTGGGCGTAATAAATGATAAAAAAGTTGACATAATAATCTTCTTTGTAAAAGATAATTTACTAGACAATTTAAAATTTCTTACTAAAACATCATAACGGTACCAATCAATGGGACTAGTAAATGCTAAAAAACTTTACATAATTATATTCTTTGTAAAAGATAAATTAATAGATCATTTAAAATTTCTTTATAAAAGATCATAATGGTAACGATCATTAGGCCTAATAAATGTTAAAAAAGTTGACATAATTAACTTCTTTGTAAAAGATAATTTACTAGACAATATAAAATTTCTTATTAAAAGATGATAATGCTAACGATTAATGGGCCTAGTAAATGCTAAAAAAGTTAAAATAATTATCTTCTTTGTAAAAGATAATTTAATAGATCATTTAAAATTTCTTTAAAAAAGATTATAACGGTAACGATCATTGGGCCTAATAAATGATAAAAAAGTTAAAATAATAATCCTCTTTGTAAAAGATAATTTACTAGACAATTTAAAATTTCTTACTAAAAGATCATAATGGTACCGATCAATGGGCCTAGTAAATGCTAAAAAACTTTACATAATTATCTTTTTTGTAAAAGATAAATTAATAGATCATTTAAAATTTCTTTATAAAAGATCATAACGGTAACGATCATTGGGCCTAATAAAAGCTAAAAAAGTTGACATAATTAACTTCTTTGTAAAAGATAATTTACTAAACAATTTAAAATTTCTTATTAAAAGATGATAATGCTAACGATTAATGGGCCTAGTAAATGCTAAAAAAGTTAAAATAATGATCTTCTTTGTAAAAGATAATTTAATAGATCATTTAAAATTTCTCTATAAAAGATCATAATGGTAACGATCATTGGGCCTAGTAAATGCTAAAAAGGTTGACATAATAATCTTGTTTGTAAAAGATAATTTACTAGACAATTTAAAATTTCCTACTAAAAGATCATAACGGTACCAATCAATGAGACTAGTAAATGCTAAAAAACTTTACATAATTATCC
Organism: Psophocarpus tetragonolobus; assembly: GCA_037954015.1. Lineage (NCBI taxonomy): Eukaryota > Viridiplantae > Streptophyta > Magnoliopsida > Fabales > Fabaceae > Psophocarpus > Psophocarpus tetragonolobus. The sequence goes on from CM075688.1 coordinate 58,077,173, forward strand.
TCTTTGTAAAAGATAAATTAATAGATCATTTAAAATTTCTCTATAAAAGATCATAATGGTAACGATCATTGGGCCTGATAAATGCTAAAAAGGTTGACATAATTAACTTCTTTGTAAAAGATAATTTACTACACAATTTAAAATTTCTTATTAAAAGATGATAATGCTAACGATTAATGGGCCTAGTAAATGCTAAAAAAGTTAAAATAATTATCTTCTTTGTACAAGATAAGTTAATAGATCATTTAAAATTTCTTTATTAAAAGATTATAACAGTAACGATTATTGGGCGTAATAAATGATAAAAAAGTTGACATAATAATCTTCTTTGTAAAAGATAATTTACTAGACAATTTAAAATTTCTTACTAAAACATCATAACGGTACCAATCAATGGGACTAGTAAATGCTAAAAAACTTTACATAATTATCCTCTTTGTAAAAGATAAATTAATAGATCATTTAAAATTTCTCTATAAAAGATCATAATGGTAACGATCATTGGGCCTGATAAATGCTAAAAAGGTTGACATAATTAACTTCTTTGTAAAAGATAATTTACTACACAATTTAAAATTTCTTATTAAAAGATGATAATGCTAACGATTAATGGGCCTAGTAAATGCTAAAAAAGTTAAAATAATTATCTTCTTTGTACAAGATAAGTTAATAGATCATTTAAAATTTCTTTATTAAAAGATTATAACAGTAACGATTATTGGGCGTAATAAATGATAAAAAAGTTGACATAATAATCTTCTTTGTAAAAGATAATTTACTAGACAATTTAAAATTTCTTACTAAAACATCATAACGGTACCAATCAATGGGACTAGTAAATGCTAAAAAACTTTACATAATTATATTCTTTGTAAAAGATAAATTAATAGATCATTTAAAATTTCTTTATAAAAGATCATAATGGTAACGATCATTAGGCCTAATAAATGTTAAAAAAGTTGATATAATTAACTTCTTTGTAAAAGATAATTTACTATGATTATTGGGCCTAATAAATGCTAAAAAAGTTGACATAATTATCTTCTTTGTAAAAGATAATTTACTAGACAATTTAAAATTTCTTACTAAAAGATTATAACGGTACCGATCAATGGGCCTAGCAAATGCTAAAAAACTTTACGTAATTATCTTCTTTGTAAAAGATAAATTAATAGATCATTTAAAATTTCTTTATAAAAGATCATAACTGTAACGATCATTGGGCCTAATAAATGCTAAAAAAGTTGACATAATTATCTTCTTTGTAAAAGATAATTTACTAGACAATTTAAAAATTCTTATTAAAAGATGATAACGGTAACGATCATTGGGCCTAAGAAATGCTGAAGAAGCTAACATAATTATCTTCTTTGTAAAAGATAATTTAATAGATCATTTAAAATTTCTTATTAAAAGATGATAACGGTAACGATCATTGGGCCTAAGAAATGCTGAAGAAGCTAACATAATTATCTTCTTTGTAAAAGATAATTTAATAGATCATTTAAAATTTCTTTAAAAAAGATCATAATGGTAACGATCATTGGGCCTAATAAATGCTAAAAAAGTTGACATAATTATCTTCTTTTTAAAAGATAATTTACTAGACAATTTAAAATTTCTCATTAAAAGATCATAACGGTAACGATTGTTGGGCCTAATAAATGCTAAAAAATTTGACATAATTAACTTCTATGTGAAAGATAATTTCCCAGACAATTTAAAATTTCTTATTAAACGATGATAACGCTAACGATTAATGGGCCTAGTAACTGCTCAAAAACATAAAATAATTATCTTCTTTGTAAAAGATAATTTAATAGATCATTTAAAATTTCTTTAAAATAGATTATAACGGTAATGATCATTGGGCCTAATAAATGACAACAAAGTTTACATAATAATCTTCTTTATAAAAGATAATTTACTAGACAATTTAAAATTTCTCATTAAAAGATCATAACGATAACGATTATTGGGCCTAATGAATGGTTAAAAAGTTGACATAATTATCTTCTTTTAAAAAGATAATTTAATAGATCATTTAAAATTTCTTTAAAAAAGATCATAACGTTAACGTTCATTGCGCCTAATAAATGCTAAAAAAGTTGACATAATTATCTTCTTTGTAAAAGATAATTTTCTAGATCATTTAAAATTTCCTCTTAAAATATCATAACGCTAACGATCACTGGCCGTAATAAATGCTAAAAAAGTTGACATAATTATCTTCTTTGTAAAAGATACTTTACTAGACAATTTACAATTTCTTATTAAAAGATCATAACGCTAACGATTATTGGGCCTAATAAATACTAAAAAAGTTGATATAAGTATCTTCTTTGTAAAAGATAATTTAATAGATCATTTAAAATTTCTTTATAAAAGGTAATAACGGTAACGATCATTGGGCCTAATAAATACTAAAAAGGTTAACATAATTATCTTCTTTGTGAAAGATAATTTACTAGACAATTTAAAATTTCTTATTAAAAGATCATAACGCTAACGATTATTGGGCATAATAAATGCTAAAAAAGTTAACATAATTATCTTCTTTGTAAAAGATAAATTAATAGATCATTTAAAATTTCTCTATAAAAGATCATAATGGTAACGATCATTGGGCCTAATAAATGCTAAAAAGGTTGACATAATTAACTTCTTTGTAAAAGATAATTTACTAGACAATTTAAAATTTCTTATTAAAAGATGATAATGCTAACGATTAATGGGCCTAGTAAATGCTAAAAAAGTTAAAATAATTATTTTCGTTGTACAAGATAAGTTAATAGATCATTTAAAATTTCTTTATTAAAAGATTATAACAGTAACGATTATTGGGCGTAATAAATGATAAAAAAGTTGACATAATAATCTTCTTTGTAAAAGATAATTTACTAGACAATTTAAAATTTCTTACTAAAACATCATAACGGTACCAATCAATGGGACTAGTAAATGCTAAAAAACTTTACATAATTATATTCTTTGTAAAAGATAAATTAATAGATCATTTAAAATTTCTTTATAAAAGATCATAATGGTAACGATCATTAGGCCTAATAAATGTTAAAAAAGTTGACATAATTAACTTCTTTGTAAAAGATAATTTACTAGACAATATAAAATTTCTTATTAAAAGATGATAATGCTAACGATTAATGGGCCTAGTAAATGCTAAAAAAGTTAAAATAATTATCTTCTTTGTAAAAGATAATTTAATAGATCATTTAAAATTTCTTTAAAAAAGATTATAACGGTAACGATCATTGGGCCTAATAAATGATAAAAAAGTTAACATAATAATCCTCTTTGTAAAAGATAATTTACTAGACAATTTAAAATTTCTTACTAAAAGATCATAATGGTACCGATCAATGGGCCTAGTAAATGCTAAAAAACTTTACATAATTATCTTTTTTGTAAAAGATAAATTAATAGATCATTTAAAATTTCTTTATAAAAGATCATAATGGTAACGATCATTGGGCCTAATAAAAGCTAAAAAAGTTGACATAATTAACTTCTTTGTAAAAGATAATTTACTAAACAATTTAAAATTTCTTATTAAAAGATGATAATGCTAACGATTAATGGGCCTAGTAAATGCTAAAAAAGTTAAAATAATGATCTTCTTTGTAAAAGATAATTTAATAGATCATTTAAAATTTCTTTAAAAAAGATTATAACTGTAACGATCATTGGGCCTAATAAATGATAAAGATGTTGACATAATAATCTTGTTTGTAAAAGATAATTTACTAGACAATTTAAAATTTCCTACTAAAAGATCATAACGGTACCAATCAATGAGACTAGTAAATGCTAAAAAACTTTACATAATTATCTTCTTTGTAAAAGATAAATTAATAGATCATTTAAAATTTCTCTATAAAAGATCATAATGGTAACGATCATTGGGCCTAGTAAATGCTAAAAAGGTTGACATAATTAACTTCTTTGTAAAAGATAATTTACTAGACAATTTAAAATTTCTTATTAAAACATGATAATGCTAACGATTAATGGGCCTAGTAAATGCTAAAAAAGTTAAAATAATTATCTTCTTTGTACAAGATAAGTTAATAGATCATTTAAAACTTCTTTATTAAAAGATTATAACAGTAACGATTATTGGGCGTAATAAATGATAAAAAAGTTGACATAATAATCTTCTTTGTAAAAGATAATTTACTAGACAATTTAAAATTTCTTACTAAAACATCATAACGGTACCAATCAATGGGACTAGTAAATGCTAAAAAACTTTACATAATTATATTCTTTGTAAAAGATAAATTAATAGATCATTTAAAATTTCTTTATAAAAGATCATAATGGTAACGATCATTAGGCCTAATAAATGTTAAAAAAGTTGACATAATTAACTTCTTTGTAAAAGATAATTTACTAGACAATATAAAATTTCTTATTAAAAGATGATAATGCTAACGATTAATGGGCCTAGTAAATGCTAAAAAAGTTAAAATAATTATCTTCTTTGTAAAAGATAATTTAATAGATCATTTAAAATTTCTTTAAAAAAGATTATAACGGTAACGATCATTGGGCCTAATAAATGATAAAAAAGTTAACATAATAATCCTCTTTGTAAAAGATAATTTACTAGACAATTTAAAATTTCTTACTAAAAGATCATAATGGTACCGATCAATGGGCCTAGTAAATGCTAAAAAACTTTACATAATTATCTTTTTTGTAAAAGATAAATTAATAGATCATTTAAAATTTCTTTATAAAAGATCATAACGGTAACGATCATTGGGCCTAATAAAAGCTAAAAAAGTTGACATAATTAACTTCTTTGTAAAAGATAATTTACTAAACAATTTAAAATTTCTTATTAAAAGATGATAATGCTAACGATTAATGGGCCTAGTAAATGCTAAAAAAGTTAAAATAATGATCTTCTTTGTAAAAGATAATTTAATAGATCATTTAAAATTTCTTTAAAAAAGATTATAACTGTAACGATCATTGGGCCTAATAAATGATAAAGATGTTGACATAATAATCTTGTTTGTAAAAGATAATTTACTAGACAATTTAAAATTTCCTACTAAAAGATCATAACGGTACCAATCAATGAGACTAGTAAATGCTAAAAAACTTTACATAATTATCTTCTTTGTAAAAGATAAATTAATAGATCATTTAAAATTTCTCTATAAAAGATCATAATGGTAACGATCATTGGGCCTAGTAAATGCTAAAAAGGTTGACATAATTAACTTCTTTGTAAAAGATAATTTACTAGACAATATAAAATTTCTTATTAAAAGATGATAATGCTAACGATTAATGGGCCTAGTAAATGCTAAAAAAGTTAAAATAATTATCTTCTTTGTAAAAGATAATTTAATAGATCATTTAAAATTTCTTTAAAAAAGCTTGTAACGGTAACGATCATTGGGCCTAATAAATGATAAAAAAGTTAACATAATAATCCTCTTTGTAAAAGATAATTTACTAGACAATTTAAAATTTCTTACTAAAAGATCATAATGGTACCGATCAATGGGCCTAGTAAATGCTAAAAAACTTTACATAATTATCTTTTTTGTAAAAGATAAATTAATAGATCATTTAAAATTTCTTTATAAAAGATCATAACGGTAACGATCATTGGGCCTAATAAAAGCTAAAAAAGTTGACATAATTAACTTCTTTGTAAAAGATAATTTACTAAACAATTTAAAATTTCTTATTAAAAGATGATAATGCTAACGATTAATGGGCCTAGTAAATGCTAAAAAAGTTAAAATAATGATCTTCTTTGTAAAAGATAATTTAATAGATCATTTAAAATTTCTTTAAAAAAGATTATAACTGTAACGATCATTGGGCCTAATAAATGATAAAGATGTTGACATAATAATCTTGTTTGTAAAAGATAATTTACTAGACAATTTAAAATTTCCTACTAAAAGATCATAACGGTACCAATCAATGAGACTAGTAAATGCTAAAAAACTTTACATAATTATCTTCTTTGTAAAAGATAAATTAATAGATCATTTAAAATTTCTCTATAAAAGATCATAATGGTAACGATCATTGGGCCTAGTAAATGCTAAAAAGGTTGACATAATTAACTTCTTTGTAAAAGATAATTTACTAGACAATTTAAAATTTCTTATTAAAAGATGATAATGCTAACGATTAATGGGCCTAGTAAATGCTAAAAAAGTTAAAATAATTATCTTCTTTGTACAAGATAAGTTAATAGATCATTTAAAACTTCTTTATTAAAAGATTATAACAGTAACGATTATTGGGCGTAATAAATGATAAAAAAGTTGACATAATAATCTTCTTTGTAAAAGATAATTTACTAGACAATTTAAAATTTCTTACTAAAACATCATAACGGTACCAATCAATGGGACTAGTAAATGCTAAAAAACTTTACATAATTATATTCTTTGTAAAAGATAAATTAATAGATCATTTAAAATTTCTTTATAAAAGATCATAATGGTAACGATCATTAGGCCTAATAAATGTTAAAAAAGTTGACATAATTAACTTCTTTGTAAAAGATAATTTACTAGACAATATAAAATTTCTTATTAAAAGATGATAATGCTAACGATTAATGGGCCTAGTAAATGCTAAAAAAGTTAAAATAATTATCTTCTTTGTAAAAGATAATTTAATAGATCATTTAAAATTTCTTTAAAAAAGATTATAACGGTAACGATCATTGGGCCTAATAAATGATAAAAAAGTTAACATAATAATCCTCTTTGTAAAAGATAATTTACTAGACAATTTAAAATTTCTTACTAAAAGATCATAATGGTACCGATCAATGGGCCTAGTAAATGCTAAAAAACTTTACATAATTATCTTTTTTGTAAAAGATAAATTAATAGATCATTTAAAATTTCTTTATAAAAGATCATAACGGTAACGATCATTGGGCCTAATAAAAGCTAAAAAAGTTGACATAATTAACTTCTTTGTAAAAGATAATTTACTAAACAATTTAAAATTTCTTATTAAAAGATGATAATGCTAACGATTAATGGGCCTAGTAAATGCTAAAAAAGTTAAAATAATGATCTTCTTTGTAAAAGATAATTTAATAGATCATTTAAAATTTCTTTAAAAAAGATTATAACTGTAACGATCATTGGGCCTAATAAATGATAAAGATGTTGACATAATAATCTTGTTTGTAAAAGATAATTTACTAGACAATTTAAAATTTCCTACTAAAAGATCATAACGGTACCAATCAATGAGACTAGTAAATGCTAAAAAACTTTACATAATTATCTTCTTTGTAAAAGATAAATTAATAGATCATTTAAAATTTCTCTATAAAAGATCATAATGGTAACGATCATTGGGCCTAGTAAATGCTAAAAAGGTTGACATAATTAACTTCTTTGTAAAAGATAATTTACTAGACAATATAAAATTTCTTATTAAAAGATGATAATGCTAACGATTAATGGGCCTAGTAAATGCTAAAAAAGTTAAAATAATTATCTTCTTTGTAAAAGATAATTTAATAGATCATTTAAAATTTCTTTAAAAAAGCTTATAACGGTAACGATCATTAGGCCTAATAAATGATAAAAAAGTTAACATAATAATCCTCTTTGTAAAAGATAATTTACTAGACAATTTAAAATTTCTTACTAAAAGATCATAATGGTACCGATCAATGGGCCTAGTAAATGCTAAAAAACTTTACATAATTATCTTTTTTGTAAAAGATAAATTAATAGATCATTTAAAATTTCTTTATAAAAGATCATAACGGTAACGATCATTGGGCCTAATAAAAGCTAAAAAAGTTGACATAATTAACTTCTTTGTAAAAGATAATTTACTAAACAATTTAAAATTTCTTATTAAAAGATGATAATGCTAACGATTAATGGGCCTAGTAAATGCTAAAAAAGTTAAAATAATGATCTTCTTTGTAAAAGATAATTTAATAGATCATTTAAAATTTCTTTAAAAAAGATTATAACTGTAACGATCATTGGGCCTAATAAATGATAAAGATGTTGACATAATAATCTTGTTTGTAAAAGATAATTTACTAGACAATTTAAAATTTCTTACTAAAACATCATAACGGTACCAATCAATGGGACTAGTAAATGCTAAAAAACTTTACATAATTATATTCTTTGTAAAAGATAAATTAATAGATCATTTAAAATTTCTTTATAAAAGATCATAATGGTAACGATCATTAGGCCTAATAAATGTTAAAAAAGTTGACATAATTAACTTCTTTGTAAAAGATAATTTACTAGACAATATAAAATTTCTTATTAAAAGATGATAATGCTAACGATTAATGGGCCTAGTAAATGCTAAAAAAGTTAAAATAATTATCTTCTTTGTAAAAGATAATTTAATAGATCATTTAAAATTTCTTTAAAAAAGATTATAACGGTAACGATCATTGGGCCTAATAAATGATAAAAAAGTTAACATAATAATCCTCTTTGTAAAAGATAATTTACTAGACAATTTAAAATTTCTTACTAAAAGATCATAATGGTACCAATCAATGGGACTAGTAAATGCTAAAAAACTTTACATAATTATCCTCTTTGTAAATGATAAATTAATAGATCATTTAAAATTTCTCTATAAAAGATCATAATGGTAACGATCATTGGGCCTGATAAATGCTAAAAAGGTTGACATAATTAACTTCTTTGTAAAAGATAATTTACTACACAATTTAAAATTTCTTATTAAAAGATGATAATGCTAACGATTAATGGGCCTAGTAAATGCTAAAAAAGTTAAAATAATTATCTTCTTTGTACAAGATAAGTTAATAGATCATTTAAAATTTCTTTATTAAAAGATTATAACAGTAACGATTATTGGGCGTAATAAATGATAAAAAAGTTGACATAATAATCTTCTTTGTAAAAGATAATTTACTAGACAATTTAAAATTTCTTACTAAAACATCATAACGGTACCAATCAATGGGACTAGTAAATGCTAAAAAACTTTACATAATTATATTCTTTGTAAAAGATAAATTAATAGATCATTTAAAATTTCTTTATAAAAGATCATAATGGTAACGATCATTAGGCCTAATAAATGTTAAAAAAGTTGACATAATTAACTTCTTTGTAAAAGATAATTTACTAGACAATATAAAATTTCTTATTAAAAGATGATAATGCTAACGATTAATGGGCCTAGTAAATGCTAAAAAAGTTAAAATAATTATCTTCTTTGTAAAAGATAATTTAATAGATCATTTAAAATTTCTTTAAAAAAGATTATAACGGTAACGATCATTGGGCCTAATAAATGATAAAAAAGTTAACATAATAATCCTCTTTGTAAAAGATAATTTACTAGACAATTTAAAATTTCTTACTAAAAGATCATAATGGTACCGATCAATGGGCCTAGTAAATGCTAAAAAACTTTACATAATTATCTTTTTTGTAAAAGATAAATTAATAGATCATTTAAAATTTCTTTATAAAAGATCATAACGGTAACGATCATTGGGCCTAATAAAAGCTAAAAAAGTTGACATAATTAACTTCTTTGTAAAAGATAATTTACTAGACAATTTAAAATTTCTCATTAAAAGATCATAACGATAACGATTATGGGGCCTAATAAATGGTTAAAAAGTTGACATAATTATCTTCTTTTAAAAAGATAATTTAATAGATCATTTAAAATTTCTTTAAAAAAGATCATAACGTTAACGATCATTGCGCCTAATAAATGCTAAAAAAGTTGACATAATTATCTTCTTTGTAAAAGATAATTTTCTAGATCATTTAAAATTTCCTCTTAAAATATCATAACGCTAACGATCACTGGCCGTAATAAATGCTAAAAAAGTTGACATAATTATCTTCTTTGTAAAAGATACTTTACTAGACAATTTACAATTTCTTATTAAAAGATCATAACGCTAACGATTATTGGGCCTAATAAATACTAAAAAAGTTGATATAATTATCTTCTTTGTAAAAGATAATTTAATAGATCATTTAAAATTTCTTTATAAAAGGTAATAACGGTAACGATCATTGGGCCTAATAAATACTAAAAAGGTTAACATAATTATCTTCTTTGTGAAAGATAATTTACTAGACAATTTAAAATTTCTTATTAAAAGATCATAACGCTAACGATTATTGGGCATAATAAATGCTAAAAAAGTTAACATAATTATCTTCTTTGTGAAAGATAATTTATAGATCATTTAAAATTTCTTTATAAAAGATCATAACGGTAACGATCATTGGGCCTAATAAATGGTAAAAAAGTTGACATAATTATCTTCTTTGTAAAAGATAATTTACTAGACAATTTAAAATTTCTTATTAAAAGATCATAACGCTAACGATTATTGGGCCTAATAAATACTAAAAAAGTTGATATAATTATCTTCTTTGTAAAAGATAATTTAATAGATCATTTAAAATTTCTTTATAAAAGGTCATAACGGTAACGATCATTGGGCCTAATAAATGCTAAAAAGGTTAACATAATTATCTTCTTTGTGAAAGATAATTTACTAGACAATTTAAAATTTCTAATTAAAAGATCATAACGCTAACGATTATTGGGCATAATAAATGCTAAAAAAGTTAACATAATTATCTGCTTTGTGAAAGATAATTTATAAATCATTTAAAATTTCTTTATAAAAGATCATAACGGTAACGATCATTTGGCCTAATAAATGGTAAAAAAGTTGGCTTAATTATCTTGTTTGTAAAACATAATTTACTAAACAATTTAAAATTTCTTCTTAAAAGATCATAATGGTAACGATCACTCGGCCTAATAAATGCTAAAAAAGTTAACATAATTATTTTCTTTGTAAAAGACAATTTAATAGATCATTTAAAATTTCTTTAAAAAAGATCATAACGCTAATGATTATTGGGCCTAAGAAATGCTAAAAAAGTTGACATAATTATCTTCTTTGTAAAAGATAATTTACTAGACAATTTAAAATTTCTTACTAAAAGATTATAACGGTACCGATCAATGGGCCTAGCAAATGCTAAAAAACTTTACGTAATTATCTTCTTTGTAAAAGATAAATTAATAGATCATTTAAAATTTCTTTATAAAAGATCATAACTGTAACGATCATTGGGACTAATAAATGCTAAAAAAGTTGACATAATTATCTTCTTTGTAAAAGATAATTTACTAAACAATTTAAAAATTCTTATTAAAAGATGATAACGGTAACGATCATTGGGCCTAAGAAATGCTGAAGAAGCTAACATAATTATCTTCTTTGTAAAAGATAATTTAATAGATCATTTAAAATTTCTTATTAAAAGATGATAACGGTAACGATCATTGGGCCTAAGAAATGCTGAAGAAGCTAACATAATTATCTTCTTTGTAAAAGATAATTTAATAGATCATTTAAAATTTCTTTCAAAAAGATCATAATGGTAACGATCATTGGGCCTAATAAATGCTAAAAAAGTTGACATAATTATCTTCTTTTTAAAAGATAATTTACTAGACAATTTAAAATTTCTCATTAAAAGATCATAACGGTAACGATTGTTGGGGCTAATAAATGCTAAAAAATTTGACATAATTAACTTCTATGTGAAAGATAATTTACCAGACAATTTAAAATTTCTTATTAAACGATGATAACGCTAACGATTAATGGGCCTAGTAACTGCTCAAAAACTTAAAATAATTATCTTCTTTGTAAAAAATAATTTAATAGATCATTTAAAATTTCTTTAAAATAGATTATAACGGTAATGATCATTGGGCCTAATAAATAACAACAAAGTTTACATAATAATCTTCTTTATAAAAGATAATTTACTAGACAATTTAAAATTTCTCATTAAAAGATCATAACGATAACGATTATTGGGCCTAATAAATGGTTAAAAAGTTGACATAATTATCTTCTTTTAAAAAGATAATTTAATAGATCATTTAAAATTTCTTTAAAAAAGATCATAACGTTAACGATCATTGCGCCGAATAAATGCTAAAAAAGTTGACATAATTATCTTCTTTGTAAAAGATAATTTTCTAGATCATTTAAAATTTCCTCTTAAATTATCATAACGCTAACGATCACTGGCCGTAATAAATGCTAAAAAAGTTGACATAATTATCTTCTTTGTAAAAGATACTTTACTAGACAATTTACAATTTCTTATTCAAAGATCATAACGCTAACGATTATTGGGCCTAATAAATACTAAAAAAGTTGATATAATTATCTTCTTTGTAAAAGATAATTTAATAGATCATTTAAAATTTCTTTATAAAAGGTAATAACGGTAACGATCATTGGGCCTAATAAATACTAAAAAGGTTAACATAATTATCTTCTTTGTGAAAGATAATTTACTAGACAATTTAAAATTTCTTATTAAAAGATCATAACGCTAACGATTATTGGGCATAATAAATGCTAAAAAAGTTAACATAATTATCTTCTTTGTGAAAGATAATTTATAGATCATTTAAAATTTCTTTATAAAAGATCATAACGGTAACGATCATTGGGCCTAATAAATGGTAAAAAAGTTGACATAATTATCTTCTTTGTAAAAGATAATTTACTAGACAATTTAAAATTTCTTATTAAAAGATCATAACGCTAACGATTATTGGGCCTAATAAATACTACAAAAGTTGATATAATTATCTTCTTTGTAAAAGATAATTTAATAGATCATTTAAAATTTCTTTATAAAAGGTCATAACGGTAACGATCATTGGGCCTAATAAATGCTAAAAATGTTAACATAATTATCTTCTTTGTGAAAGATAATTTACTAGACAATTTAAAATTTCTTATTAAAAGATCATAACGCTAACGATTATTGGGCCTAACAATTGCTAAAAAAGTTAACATAATTATCTTCTTTGTGAAAGATAATTTAATAGATCATTTAAAATTTCTTTATAAAAGATCATAACGGTAACGATCATTGGGCCTAATAAATGGTAAAAAAGTTGGGATAATTATCTTCTTTGTAAAACATAATTTACTAAACAATTTAAAATTTCTTATTAAAAGATCATAATGGTAATGATCACTGGGCCTAATAAATGCTAAAAAAGTTAACATAATTATTTTCTTTGTAAAAGACAATTTAATAGATCATTTAAAATTTCTTTAAAAAAGATCATAACGCTAATGATTATTGGGCCTAATAAATGCTAAAAAAGTTGACATAATTATCCTCTTTGTAAAAGATAATTTACTAGACAATTTAAAATTTCTTACTAAAAGATTATAACGGTACCGATCAATGGGCCTAGCAAATGCTAAAAAACTTTACGTAATTATCTTCTTTGTAAAAGATAAATTAATAGATCATTTAAAATTTCTTTATAAAAGATCATAACTGTAACGATCATTGGGCCTAATAAATGCTAAAAAAGTTGACATAATTATCTTCTTTTTAAACGATAATTTACTAGACAATTTAAAAATTCTTATTAAAAGATGATAACGGTAACGATCATTGGGCCTAAGAAATGCTGAAGAAGCTAACATAATTATCTTCTTTGTAAAACATAATTTACTAAACAATTTAAAATTTCTTATTAAAAGATCATAATGGTAATGATCACTGGGCCTAATAAATGCTAAAAAAGTTAACATAATTATTTTCTTTGTAAAAGATAATTTAATAGATCATTTAAAATTTCTTATTAAAAGATCATAACGCTAACGATTATTGGGCCTAACAATTGCTAAAAAAGTTAACATAATTATCTTCTTTGTGAAAGATAATTTAATAGATCATTTAAAATTTCTTTATAAAAGATCATAACGGTAACGATCATTGGGCCTAATAAATGGTAAAAAAGTTGGGATAATTATCTTCTTTGTAAAACATAATTTACCAAACAATTTAAAATTTCTTATTAAAAGATCATAATGGTAATGATCACTGGGCCTAATAAATGCTAAAAAAGTTAACATAATTATTTTCTTTGTAAAAGACAATTTAATAGATCATTTAAAATTTCTTTAAAAAAGATCATAACGCTAATGATTATTGGGCCTAATAAATGCTAAAAAAGTTGACATAATTATCCTCTTTGTAAAAGATAATTTACTAGACAATTTAAAATTTCTTACTAAAAGATTATAACGGTACCGATCAATGGGCCGAGTAAATGCTAAAAAACATTACATAATTATCGTCTTTATAAAAGATAAATTATTAGATCCTTTAAAATTTCTTTATAAAAGATCATAACTGTAACGATCATTGGGCCTAATGAATGCTAATGAAGTTGACATAATTATCTTCTTTGTAAAAGATAATTTACTAGACAATTTAAATTTCTTATTAAATGATCATAACGCTAACGATCATTGGGCCTAATAAATGCTAAAAAAGTTGACATAATTATCTTCTTTGTAAAAGATAATTTACTAGACAATTTAAAATTTCTTACTAAAAGATCATAACGGTAACCATCATTGGGCCTAATAAATGCTAAAAAAGTTGACATAATTATCTTCTTTGTAAAAGATAATTTACTAGACAATTTAAAATCTCTTACTAAAAGATCATAACGGTACCGATCGATGGGCCTAGTAAATGCTAAAAAACTTTACATAATTATCTTCTTTATAAAAGATAAATTAGTAGATCATTTAAAATTTCTTTATAAAAGATCATAACTGTAACTATCATTGGGCCTAATAAATGCTAAAAAAGTTGACATAATTATCTTCTTTGTAAAAGATAATTTACTAGACAATTTAAAAATTCTTATTAAAAGATGATAACGGTAACGATCATTGGGCCTAAGAAATGCTGAAGAAGCTAACATAATTATCTTCTTTGTAAAAGATAATTTAATAGATCATTTAAAATTTCTTTAAAAAAGATCATAACGCTAATGATTATTGTGCCTAATAAATGCTAAAAAAGTTGACATAATTATCTTCTTTGTAAAAGATAATTTACTAGACAATTTAAAATTTCTTACTAAAAGATTATAACGGTACCGATCAATGGGCCTAGCAAATGCTAAAAAACTTTACGTAATTATCTTCTTTGTAAAAGATAAATTAATAGATCATTTAAAATTTCTTTATAAAAGATCATAACTGTAACGATCATTGGGCCTAATAAATGCTAAAAAAGTTGACATAATTATCTTCTTTTTAAAAGATAATTTACTAGACAATTTAAAAATTCTTATTAAAAGATGATAACGGTAACGATCATTGGGCCTAAGAAATGCTGAAGAAGCTAACATAATTATCTTCTTTGTAAAAGATAATTTAATAGATCATTTAAAATTTCTTATTAAAAGATGATAACGGTAACGATCATTGGGCCTAAGAAATGCTGAAGAAGCTAACATAATTATCTTCTTTGTAAAAGATAATTTAATAGATCATTTAAAATTTCTTTAAAAAAGATCATAATGGTAACGATCATTGGGCCTAATAAATGCTAAAAAAGTTGACATAATTATCTTCTTTTTACAAGATAATTTACTAGACAATTTAAAATTTCTCATTAAAAGATCATAACGGTAACGATTGTTGGGCCTAATAAATGCTAAAAAATTTGACATAATTAACTTCTATGTGAAAGATAATTTACCAGACAATTTAAAATTTCTTATTAAACGATGATAACGCTAACGATTAATGGGCCTAGTAACTGCTCAAAAACTTAAAATAATTATCTTCTTTGTAAAAGATAATTTAATAGATCATTTAAAATTTCTTTAAAATAGATTATAACGGTAATGATCATTGGGCCTAATAAATGACAACAAAGTTTACATAATAATCTTCTTTATAAAAGATAATTTACTAGACAATTTAAAATTTCTCATTAAAAGATCATAACGATAACGATTATTGGGCCTAATAAATGGTTAAAAAGTTGACATAATTATCTTCTTTTAAAAAGATAATTTAATAGATCATTTAAAATTTCTTTAAAAAAGATCATAACGTTAACGATCATTGCGCCTAATAAATGCTAAAAAAGTTGACATAATTATCTTCTTTGTAAAAGATAATTTTCTAGATCATTTAAAATTTCCTCTTAAAATATCATAACGCTAACGATCACTGGCCGTAATAAATGCTAAAAAAGTTGACATAATTCTCTTCTTTGTAAAAGATACTTTACTAGACAATTTACAATTTCTCATTAAAAGATCATAACGGTAACGATCATTGGGCCTAATAAATTCTAAAAAAGTTGACATAATTATCTTGATTGTTAAAGATAATTTACTAGACAATTTAAAATTTCTTACTAAAAGATCATAACGGTACCGATCAATGGGCCGAGTAAATGCTAAAAAACATTACATAATTATCGTCTTTATAAAAGATAAATTAATAGATCCTTTAAAATTTCTTTATAAAAGATCATAACTGTAACGATCATTGGGCCAAATGAATGCTAATGAAGTTGACATAATTATCTTCTTTGTAAAAGATAATTTACTAGACAATTTAAATTTCTTATTAAATGATCATAACGCTAACGATCATTGGGCCTAATAAATGCTAAAAAAGTTGACATAATTATCTTCTTTGTAAAAGAGAATTTACTAGACAATTTAAAATTTCTCATTAAAAGATCATAACGGTAACGATTGTTGGGCCTAATAAATGCTAAAAAATTTGACATAATTAACTTCTATGTGAAACATAATTTACCAGACAATTTAAAATTTCTTATTAAACGATGATAACGCTAACGATTAATGGGCCTAGTAACTGCTCAAAAACTTAAAATAATTATCTTCTTTGTAAAAGATAATTTAATAGATCATTTAAAATTTCTTTAAAATAGATTATAACGGTAATGATCATTGGGCCTAATAAATGACAACAAAGTTTACATAATAATCTTCTTTATAAAAGATAATTTACTAGACAATTTAAAATTTCTCATTAAAAGATCATAACGATAACGATTATTGGGCCTAATAAATGGTTAAAAAGTTGACATAATTATCTTCTTTTAAAAAGATAATTTAATAGATCATCTAAAATTTCTTTAAAAAAGATCATAACGTTAACGATCATTGCGCCTAATAAATGCTAAAAAAGTTGACATAATTATCTTCTTTGTAAAAGAGAATTTTCTAGATCATTTAAAATTTCCTCTTAAAATATCATAACGCTAACGATCACTGGCCGTAATAAATGCTAAAAAAGTTGACATAATTATCTTCTTTGTAAAAGATACTTTACTAGACAATTTACAATTTCTTATTAAAAGATCATAACGCTAACGATTATTGGGCCTAATAAATACTAAAAAAGTTGATATAATTATCTTCTTTGTAAAAGATAATTTAATAGATCATTTAAAATTTCTTTATAAAAGGTAATAACGGTAACGATCATTGGGCCTAATAAATACTAAAAAGGTTAACATAATTATCTTCTTTGTGAAAGATAATTGGGCCTAGTAAATGCTAAAAAACTTTACATAATTATCTTCTTTGTAAAAGATAAATTAATAGATCATTTAAAATTTCTTTATAAAAGATCATAACTGTAACGATCATTGGGCCTAATGAATGCTAAAAAAGTTGACATAATTATCGTCTTTGTAAAAGATAATATACTAGACAATTTAAATTTCTTATTAAAAGATCATAACGCTAACGATTATTGGGCCTCATAAATACTAAAAAAGTTGACATAATTACCTACTTTGTAAAAGATAATTTACTAGACAATTTAAAATTTCTTATTAAAAGATGATAACGCTAACGATTAATGGGCCAAGTAAATACTAAAAAAGTTAAAATAATTATCTTCTTTGTAAAAGATAATTTAATAGATCATTTAAAATTTATTTAAAAAAGATTATAACGGTAACGATCATTGGGCCTAATAAATGATAAAAAAGTTGACATAATTATCTTCTTTGTAAAAGATAATTTACTAGACAATTTAAAATTTCTTACTAAAAGATCATAACGGTACCGATCAATGGGCCTAGTAAATGCTAAAAAACTTTACATAATTATCTTCTTTGTAAAAGATAAATTAATAGATCATTGTAAATTTCTTTATAAAAGATCATAACTGTAACGATCATTGGGCCTAATAAATGCTAAAAAAGTTGACATAATTATCTTCTTTGTAAAAGATAATTTACTAGACAATTTAAATTTCTTATTAAAAGATCATAACGCTAACGATTATTGGGCCTAATAAATACTAAAAAAGTTGACATAATTAACTACTTTGTAAAAGATAATTTACTTGACAATTTAAAATTTCTTATTAAAAGATGATACAAGTAAATGCTAAAAAAGTTAAAATAATTATCTTCTTTGTAAAAGATAATTTAATAGATCATTTAAAATTTATTTAAAAAAGATTATAACGGTAACGATCATTGGGCTAATAAATGATAAAAAAGTTAACATAATTATCTTCTTTGTAAAAGATAATTTACTAGACAATTTAAAATTTCTCATTAAAAGATCATAACGGTAACGATCATTGGGCCTAATAAATTCTAAAAAAGTTGACATAATTATCTTGATTGTTAAAGATAATTTACTAGACAATTTAAAATTTCTTACTAAAAGATCATAACGGTACCGATCAATGGGCCGAGTAAATGCTAAAAAACATTACATAATTATCGTCTTTATAAAAGATAAATTAATAGATCCTTTAAAATTTCTTTATAAAAGATCATAACTGTAACGATCATTGGGCCTAATGAATGCTAATGAAGTTGACATAATTATCTTCTTTGTAAAAGATAATTTACTAGACAATTTAAATTTCTTATTAAATGATCATAACGCTAACGATCATTGGGCCTAATAAATGCTAAAAAAGTTGACATAATTATCTTCTTTGTAAAAGATAATTTACTAGACAATTTAAAATTTCTTACTAAAAGATCATAACGGTAACCATCATTGGGCCTAATAAATGCTAAAAAAGTTGACATAATTATCTTCTTTGTAAAAGATAATTTACTAGACAATTTAAAATCTCTTACTAAAAGATCATAACGGTACCGATCGATGGGCCTAGTAAATGCTAAAAAACTTTACATAATTATCTTCTTTATAAAAGATAAATTAGTAGATCATTTAAAATTTCTTTATAAAAGATCATAACTGTAACGATCATTGGGCCTAATAAATGCTAAAAAAGTTGACATAATTATCTTCTTTGTAAAAGATAATTTACTAGACAATTTAAAAATTCTTATTAAAAGATGATAACGGTAACGATCATTGGGCCTAAGAAATGCTGAAGAAGCTAACATAATTAACTTCTTTGTAAAAGATAATTTAATAGATCATTTAAAATTTCTTTAAAAAAGATCATAACGCTAATGATTATTGGGCCTAATAAATGCTAAAAAAGTTGACATAATTATCTTCTTTGTAAAAGAGAATTTTCTAGATCATTTAAAATTTCCTCTTAAAATATCATAACGCTAACGATCACTGGCCGTAATAAATGCTAAAAAAGTTGACATAATTATCTTCTTTGTAAAAGATACTTTACTAGACAATTTACAATTTCTTATTAAAAGATCATAACGCTAACGATTATTGGGCCTAATAAATACTAAAAAAGTTGATATAATTATCTTCTTTGTAAAAGATAATTTAATAGATCATTTAAAATTTCTTTATAAAAGGTAATAACGGTAACGATCATTGGGCCTAATAAATACTAAAAAGGTTAACATAATTATCTTCTTTGTGAAAGATAATTTACTAGACAATTTAAAATTTCTTATTAAAAGATCATAACGCTAACGATTATTGGGCATAATAAATGCTAAAAAAGTTAACATAATTATCTTCTTTGTGAAAGATAATTGGGCCTAGTAAATGCTAAAAAACTTTACATAATTATCTTCTTTGTAAAAGATAAATTAATAGATCATTTAAAATTTCTTTATAAAAGATCATAACTGTAACGATCATTGGGCCTAATGAATGCTAAAAAAGTTGACATAATTATCGTCTTTGTAAAAGATAATATACTAGACAATTTAAATTTCTTATTAAAAGATCATAACGCTAACGATTATTGGGCCTCATAAATACTAAAAAAGTTGACATAATTACCTACTTTGTAAAAGATAATTTACTAGACAATTTAAAATTTCTTATTAAAAGATGATAACGCTAACGATTAATGGGCCAAGTAAATACTAAAAAAGTTAAAATAATTATCTTCTTTGTAAAAGATAATTTAATAGATCATTTAAAATTTATTTAAAAAAGATTATAACGGTAACGATCATTGGGCCTAATAAATGATAAAAAAGTTGACATAATTATCTTCTTTGTAAAAGATAATTTACTAGACAATTTAAAATTTCTTACTAAAAGATCATAACGGTACCGATCAATGGGCCTAGTAAATGCTAAAAAACTTTACATAATTATCTTCTTTGTAAAAGATAAATTAATAGATCATTGTAAATTTCTTTATAAAAGATCATAACTGTAACGATCATTGGGCCTAATAAATGCTAAAAAAGTTGACATAATTATCTTCTTTGTAAAAGATAATTTACTAGACAATTTAAATTTCTTATTAAAAGATCATAACGCTAACGATTATTGGGCCTAATAAATACTAAAAAAGTTGACATAATTAACTACTTTGTAAAAGATAATTTACTTGACAATTTAAAATTTCTTATTAAAAGATGATACAAGTAAATGCTAAAAAAGTTAAAATAATTATCTTCTTTGTAAAAGATAATTTAATAGATCATTTAAAATTTATTTAAAAAAGATTATAACGGTAACGATCATTGGGCTAATAAATGATAAAAAAGTTAACATAATTATCTTCTTTGTAAAAGATAATTTACTAGACAATTTAAAATTTCTCATTAAAAGATCATAACGGTAACGATCATTGGGCCTAATAAATTCTAAAAAAGTTGACATAATTATCTTGATTGTTAAAGATAATTTACTAGACAATTTAAAATTTCTTACTAAAAGATCATAACGGTACCGATCAATGGGCCGAGTAAATGCTAAAAAACATTACATAATTATCGTCTTTATAAAAGATAAATTAATAGATCCTTTAAAATTTCTTTATAAAAGATCATAACTGTAACGATCATTGGGCCTAATGAATGCTAATGAAGTTGACATAATTATCTTCTTTGTAAAAGATAATTTACTAGACAATTTAAATTTCTTATTAAATGATCATAACGCTAACGATCATTGGGCCTAATAAATGCTAAAAAAGTTGACATAATTATCTTCTTTGTAAAAGATAATTTACTAGACAATTTAAAATTTCTTACTAAAAGATCATAACGGTAACCATCATTGGGCCTAATAAATGCTAAAAAAGTTGACATAATTATCTTCTTTGTAAAAGATAATTTACTAGACAATTTAAAATCTCTTACTAAAAGATCATAACGGTACCGATCGATGGGCCTAGTAAATGCTAAAAAACTTTACATAATTATCTTCTTTATAAAAGATAAATTAGTAGATCATTTAAAATTTCTTTATAAAAGATCATAACTGTAACGATCATTGGGCCTAATAAATGCTAAAAAAGTTGACATAATTATCTTCTTTGTAAAAGATAATTTACTAGACAATTTAAAAATTCTTATTAAAAGATGATAACGGTAACGATCATTGGGCCTAAGAAATGCTGAAGAAGCTAACATAATTAACTTCTTTGTAAAAGATAATTTAATAGATCATTTAAAATTTCTTTAAAAAAGATCATAACGCTAATGATTATTGGGCCTAATAAATGCTAAAAAAGTTGACATAATTATCTTCTTTGTAAAAGAGAATTTTCTAGATCATTTAAAATTTCCTCTTAAAATATCATAACGCTAACGATCACTGGCCGTAATAAATGCTAAAAAAGTTGACATAATTATCTTCTTTGTAAAAGATACTTTACTAGACAATTTACAATTTCTTATTAAAAGATCATAACGCTAACGATTATTGGGCCTAATAAATACTAAAAAAGTTGATATAATTATCTTCTTTGTAAAAGATAATTTAATAGATCATTTAAAATTTCTTTATAAAAGGTAATAACGGTAACGATCATTGGGCCTAATAAATACTAAAAAGGTTAACATAATTATCTTCTTTGTGAAAGATAATTTACTAGACAATTTAAAATTTCTTATTAAAAGATCATAACGCTAACGATTATTGGGCATAATAAATGCTAAAAAAGTTAACATAATTATCTTCTTTGTGAAAGATAATTGGGCCTAGTAAATGCTAAAAAACTTTACATAATTATCTTCTTTGTAAAAGATAAATTAATAGATCATTTAAAATTTCTTTATAAAAGATCATAACTGTAACGATCATTGGGCCTAATGAATGCTAAAAAAGTTGACATAATTATCGTCTTTGTAAAAGATAATATACTAGACAATTTAAATTTCTTATTAAAAGATCATAACGCTAACGATTATTGGGCCTCATAAATACTAAAAAAGTTGACATAATTACCTACTTTGTAAAAGATAATTTACTAGACAATTTAAAATTTCTTATTAAAAGATGATAACGCTAACGATTAATGGGCCAAGTAAATACTAAAAAAGTTAAAATAATTATCTTCTTTGTAAAAGATAATTTAATAGATCATTTAAAATTTATTTAAAAAAGATTATAACGGTAACGATCATTGGGCCTAATAAATGATAAAAAAGTTGACATAATTATCTTCTTTGTAAAAGATAATTTACTAGACAATTTAAAATTTCTTACTAAAAGATCATAACGGTACCGATCAATGGGCCTAGTAAATGCTAAAAAACTTTACATAATTATCTTCTTTGTAAAAGATAAATTAATAGATCATTGTAAATTTCTTTATAAAAGATCATAACTGTAACGATCATTGGGCCTAATAAATGCTAAAAAAGTTGACATAATTATCTTCTTTGTAAAAGATAATTTACTAGACAATTTAAATTTCTTATTAAAAGATCATAACGCTAACGATTATTGGGCCTAATAAATACTAAAAAAGTTGACATAATTAACTACTTTGTAAAAGATAATTTACTTGACAATTTAAAATTTCTTATTAAAAGATGATACAAGTAAATGCTAAAAAAGTTAAAATAATTATCTTCTTTGTAAAAGATAATTTAATAGATCATTTAAAATTTATTTAAAAAAGATTATAACGGTAACGATCATTGGGCTAATAAATGATAAAAAAGTTAACATAATTATCTTCTTTGTAAAAGATAATTTACTAGACAATTTAAAATTTCTCATTAAAAGATCATAACGGTAACGATCATTGGGCCTAATAAATTCTAAAAAAGTTGACATAATTATCTTGATTGTTAAAGATAATTTACTAGACAATTTAAAATTTCTTACTAAAAGATCATAACGGTACCGATCAATGGGCCGAGTAAATGCTAAAAAACATTACATAATTATCGTCTTTATAAAAGATAAATTAATAGATCCTTTAAAATTTCTTTATAAAAGATCATAACTGTAACGATCATTGGGCCTAATGAATGCTAATGAAGTTGACATAATTATCTTCTTTGTAAAAGATAATTTACTAGACAATTTAAATTTCTTATTAAATGATCATAACGCTAACGATCATTGGGCCTAATAAATGCTAAAAAAGTTGACATAATTATCTTCTTTGTAAAAGATAATTTACTAGACAATTTAAAATTTCTTACTAAAAGATCATAACGGTAACCATCATTGGGCCTAATAAATGCTAAAAAAGTTGACATAATTATCTTCTTTGTAAAAGATAATTTACTAGACAATTTAAAATCTCTTACTAAAAGATCATAACGGTACCGATCGATGGGCCTAGTAAATGCTAAAAAACTTTACATAATTATCTTCTTTATAAAAGATAAATTAGTAGATCATTTAAAATTTCTTTATAAAAGATCATAACTGTAACGATCATTGGGCCTAATAAATGCTAAAAAAGTTGACATAATTATCTTCTTTGTAAAAGATAATTTACTAGACAATTTAAAAATTCTTATTAAAAGATGATAACGGTAACGATCATTGGGCCTAAGAAATGCTGAAGAAGCTAACATAATTAACTTCTTTGTAAAAGATAATTTAATAGATCATTTAAAATTTCTTTAAAAAAGATCATAACGCTAATGATTATTGGGCCTAATAAATGCTAAAAAAGTTGACATAATTATCTTCTTTGTAAAAGAGAATTTTCTAGATCATTTAAAATTTCCTCTTAAAATATCATAACGCTAACGATCACTGGCCGTAATAAATGCTAAAAAAGTTGACATAATTATCTTCTTTGTAAAAGATACTTTACTAGACAATTTACAATTTCTTATTAAAAGATCATAACGCTAACGATTATTGGGCCTAATAAATACTAAAAAAGTTGATATAATTATCTTCTTTGTAAAAGATAATTTAATAGATCATTTAAAATTTCTTTATAAAAGGTAATAACGGTAACGATCATTGGGCCTAATAAATACTAAAAAGGTTAACATAATTATCTTCTTTGTGAAAGATAATTTACTAGACAATTTAAAATTTCTTATTAAAAGATCATAACGCTAACGATTATTGGGCATAATAAATGCTAAAAAAGTTAACATAATTATCTTCTTTGTGAAAGATAATTGGGCCTAGTAAATGCTAAAAAACTTTACATAATTATCTTCTTTGTAAAAGATAAATTAATAGATCATTTAAAATTTCTTTATAAAAGATCATAACTGTAACGATCATTGGGCCTAATGAATGCTAAAAAAGTTGACATAATTATCGTCTTTGTAAAAGATAATATACTAGACAATTTAAATTTCTTATTAAAAGATCATAACGCTAACGATTATTGGGCCTCATAAATACTAAAAAAGTTGACATAATTACCTACTTTGTAAAAGATAATTTACTAGACAATTTAAAATTTCTTATTAAAAGATGATAACGCTAACGATTAATGGGCCAAGTAAATACTAAAAAAGTTAAAATAATTATCTTCTTTGTAAAAGATAATTTAATAGATCATTTAAAATTTATTTAAAAAAGATTATAACGGTAACGATCATTGGGCCTAATAAATGATAAAAAAGTTGACATAATTATCTTCTTTGTAAAAGATAATTTACTAGACAATTTAAAATTTCTTACTAAAAGATCATAACGGTACCGATCAATGGGCCTAGTAAATGCTAAAAAACTTTACATAATTATCTTCTTTGTAAAAGATAAATTAATAGATCATTGTAAATTTCTTTATAAAAGATCATAACTGTAACGATCATTGGGCCTAATAAATGCTAAAAAAGTTGACATAATTATCTTCTTTGTAAAAGATAATTTACTAGACAATTTAAATTTCTTATTAAAAGATCATAACGCTAACGATTATTGGGCCTAATAAATACTAAAAAAGTTGACATAATTAACTACTTTGTAAAAGATAATTTACTTGACAATTTAAAATTTCTTATTAAAAGATGATACAAGTAAATGCTAAAAAAGTTAAAATAATTATCTTCTTTGTAAAAGATAATTTAATAGATCATTTAAAATTTATTTAAAAAAGATTATAACGGTAACGATCATTGGGCTAATAAATGATAAAAAAGTTAACATAATTATCTTCTTTGTAAAAGATAATTTACTAGACAATTTAAAATTTCTCATTAAAAGATCATAACGGTAACGATCATTGGGCCTAATAAATTCTAAAAAAGTTGACATAATTATCTTGATTGTTAAAGATAATTTACTAGACAATTTAAAATTTCTTACTAAAAGATCATAACGGTACCGATCAATGGGCCGAGTAAATGCTAAAAAACATTACATAATTATCGTCTTTATAAAAGATAAATTAATAGATCCTTTAAAATTTCTTTATAAAAGATCATAACTGTAACGATCATTGGGCCTAATGAATGCTAATGAAGTTGACATAATTATCTTCTTTGTAAAAGATAATTTACTAGACAATTTAAATTTCTTATTAAATGATCATAACGCTAACGATCATTGGGCCTAATAAATGCTAAAAAAGTTGACATAATTATGTTCTTTGTAAAAGATAATTTACTAGACAATTTAAAATTTCTTACTAAAAGATCATAACGGTAACCATCATTGGGCCTAATAAATGCTAAAAAAGTTGACATAATTATCTTCTTTGTAAAAGATAATTTACTAGACAATTTAAAATCTCTTACTAAAAGATCATAACGGTACCGATCGATGGGCCTAGTAAATGCTAAAAAACTTTACATAATTATCTTCTTTATAAAAGATAAATTAGTAGATCATTTAAAATTTCTTTATAAAAGATCATAACTGTAACGATCATTGGGCCTAATAAATGCTAAAAAAGTTGACATAATTATCTTCTTTGTAAAAGATAATTTACTAGACAATTTAAAAATTCTTATTAAAAGATGATAACGGTAACGATCATTGGGCCTAAGAAATGCTGAAGAAGCTAACATAATTATCTTCTTTGTAAAAGATAATTTAATAGATCATTTAAAATTTCTTTAAAAAAGATCATAACGCTAATGATTATTGGGCCTAATAAATGCTAAAAAAGTTGACATAATTATCTTCTTTGTAAAAGATAATTTACTAGACAATTTAAAATTTCTTACTAAAAGATTATAACGGTACCGATCAATGGGCCTAGCAAATGCTAAAAAACTTTACGTAATTATCTTCTTTGTAAAAGATAAATTAATAGATCATTTAAAATTTCTTTATAAAAGATCATAACTGTAACGATCATTGGGCCTAATAAATGCTAAAAAAGTTGACATAATTATCTTCTTTGTAAAAGATAATTTACTAGACAATTTAAAAATTCTTATTAAAAGATGATAACGGTAACGATCATTGGGCCTAAGAAATGCTGAAGAAGCTAACATAATTATCTTCTTTGTAAAAGATAATTTAATAGATCATTTAAAATTTCTTATTAAAAGATGATAACGGTAACGATCATTGGGCCTAAGAAATGCTGAAGAAGCTAACATAATTATCTTCTTTGTAAAAGATAATTTAATAGATCATTTAAAATTTCTTTAAAAAATATCATAATGGTAACGATCATTGGGCCTAATAAATGCTAAAAAAGTTTACATAATTATCTTCTTTTTACAAGATAATTTACTAGACAATTTAAAATTTCTCATTAAAAGATCATAACGGTAACGATTGTTGGGCCTAATAAATGCTAAAAATTTGACATAATTAACTTCTATGTGAAAGATAATTTACCAGACAATTTAAAATTTCTTATTAAACGATGATAACGCTAACGATTAATGGGCCTAGTAACTGCTCAAAAACTTAAAATAATTATCTTCTTTGTAAAAGATAATTTAATAGATCATTTAAAATTTCTTTAAAATAGATTATAACGGTAATGATCATTGGGCCTAATAAATGACAACAAAGTTTACATAATAATCTTCTTTATAAAAGATAATTTACTAGACAATTTAAAATTTCTCATTAAAAGATCATAACGATAACGATTATTGGGCCTAATAAATGGTTAAAAAGTTGACATAATTATCTTCTTTTAAAAAGATAATTTAATAGATCATTTAAAATTTCTTTAAAAAAGATCATAACGTTAACGATCATTGCGCCTAATAAATGCTAAAAAAGTTGACATAATTATCTTCTTTGTAAAAGATAATTTTCTAGATCATTTAAAATTTCCTCTTAAAATATCATAACGCTAACGATCACTGGCCGTAATAAATGCTAAAAAAGTTGACATAATTATCTTCTTTGTAAAAGATACTTTACTAGACAATTTACAATTTCTTATTAAAAGATCATAACGCTAACGATTATTGGGCCTAATAAATACTAAAAAAGTTGATATAATTATCTTCTTTGTAAAAGATAATTTAATAGATCATTTAAAATCTCTTTATAAAAGGTAATAACGGTAACGATCATTGGGCCTAATAAATACTAAAAAGGTTAACATAATTATCTTCTTTGTGAAAGATAATTTACTAGACAATTTAAAATTTCTTATTAAAAGATCATAACGCTAACGATTATTGGGCATAATAAATGCTAAAAAAGTTAACATAATTATCTTCTTTGTGAAAGATAATTGGGCCTAGTAAATGCTAAAAAACTTTACATAATTATCTTCTTTGTAAAAGATAAATTAATAGATCATTTAAAATTTCTTTATAAAAGATCATAACTGTAACGATCATTGGGCCTAATGAATGCTAAAAAAGTTGACATAATTATCGTCTTTGTAAAAGATAATATACTAGACAATTTAAATTTCTTATTAAAAGATCATAACGCTAACGATTATTGGGCCTCATAAATACTAAAAAAGTTGACATAATTACCTACTTTGTAAAAGATAATTTACTAGACAATTTAAAATTTCTTATTAAAAGATGATAACGCTAACGATTAATGGGCCAAGTAAATACTAAAAAAGTTAAAATAATTATCTTCTTTGTAAAAGATAATTTAATAGATCATTTAAAATTTATTTAAAAAAGATTATAACGGTAACGATCATTGGGCCTAATAAATGATAAAAAAGTTGACATAATTATCTTCTTTGTAAAAGATAATTTACTAGACAATTTAAAATTTCTTACTAAAAGATCATAACGGTACCGATCAATGGGCCTAGTAAATGCTAAAAAACTTTACATAATTATCTTCTTTGTAAAAGATAAATTAATAGATCATTTAAAATTTCTTTATAAAAGATCATAACTGTAACGATCATTGGGCCTAATAAATGCTAAAAAAGTTGACATAATTATCTTCTTTGTAAAAGATAATTTACTAGACAATTTAAATTTCTTATTAAAAGATCATAACACTAACGATTATTGGGCCTAATAAATACTAAAAAACTTGACATAATTAACTACCTTGTAAAAGATAATTTACTAGACAATTTAAAATTTCTTATTAAAAGATGATAACGCTAATGATTAATGGGCCAAGTAAATGCTAAAAATGTTAAAATAATTATCTTCTTTGTAAAAGATAATTTAATAGATCATTTAAAATTTATTTAAAAAAGATTATAACGGTAACGATCATTGGGCCTAATAAATGATAAAAAAGTTAACATAATTATCTTCTTTGTAAAAGATAATTTACTAGACAATTTAAAATTTCTTACTAAAAGATCATAATGGTACCGAACAATGGGCCTAGTAAATGCTAAAAAACTTTACATAATTATCTTCTTTGTAAAAGATAAATTAATAGATCATTTAAAATTTCTTTATAAAAGATCATAACTGTAACATCATTGGGCCTAATAAATGCTAAAAAAGTTGACATAATTATCTTCTTTGTAAAAGATAATTTACTAGACAATTTAAATTTCTTATTAAAAGATCATAACGCTAACGATTATTGGGCCTAATAAATACTAAAAAACTTGACATAATTAACTACTTTGTAAAAGATAATTTACTAGACAATTTAAAATTTCTTATTAAAAGATGATAACGCTAATGATTAATGGGCCAAGTAAATGCTAAAAATGTTAAAATAATTATCTTCTTTGTAAAAGATAATTTAATAGATCATTTAAAATTTATTTAAAAAAGATTATAACGGTAACGATCATTGGGCCTAATAAATGATAAAAAAGTTAACATAATTATCTTCTTTGTAAAAGATAATTTACTAGACAATTTAAAATTTCTTACTAAAAGATCATAATGGTACCGATCAATGGGCCTAGTAAATGCTAAAAAACTTTACATAATTATCTTCTTTGTAAAAGATAAATTAATAGATCATTTAAAATTTCTTTATAAAAGATCATAACTGTAACGATCATTGGGCCTAATAAATGCTAAAAAAGTTGACATAATTATCTTCTTTGTAAAAGATAATTTACTAGACAATTTAAATTTCTTATTAAAAGATCATAACGCTAACGGTTATTGGGCCTAATAAATACTAAAAAAGTTGACATAATTAACTACTTTGTACAAGATAATTTACTTGACAATTTAAAATTTCTTATTAAAAGATGATACAAGTAAATGCTAAAAAAGTTAAAATAATTATCTTCTTTGTAAAAGATAATTTAATAGATCATTTAAAATTTATTTAAAAAAGATTATAACGGTAACGATCATTGGAATAATAAATGATAAAAAAGTTAACATAATTATCTTCTTTGTAAAAGATAATTTACTAGACAATTTAAAATTTCTCATTAAAAGATCATAACGGTAACGATCATTGGGCCTAATAAATGCTAAAAAAGTTGACATAATTATCTTCTTTGTAAAAGATAATTTACTAGACAATTTAAAATTTCTTACTAAAAGATCATAACGGTACCGATCAATGGGCCGAGTAAATGCTAAAAAACATTACATAATTATCGTCTTTATAAAAGATAAATTAATAGATCATTTAAAATTTCTTTATAAAAGATCATAACTGTAACGATCATTGGGCCTAATGAATGCTAATGAAGTTGACATAATTATCTTCTTTGTAAAAGATAATTTACTAGACAATTTAAATTTCTTATTAAATGATCATAACGCTAACGATCATTGGGCCTAATAAATGCTAAAAAAGTTGACATAATTATATTCTTTGTAAAAGATAATTTACTAGACAATTTAAAATTTCTTACTAAAAGATCATAACGGTAACGATCATTGGGCCTAATAAATGCTAAAAAAGTTGACATAATTATCTTCTTTGTAAAAGATAATTTACTAGACAATTTAAAATCTCTTACTAAAAGATCATAACAGTACCGATCGATGGGCCTAGTAAATGCTAAAAAACTTTACATAATTATCTTCTTTATAAAAGATAAATTAATAGATCATTTAAAATTTCTTTAAAAAAGATCATAACGCTAATGATTATTGGGCCTAATAAATGCTAAAAAAGTTGACATAATTATCTTCTTTGTAAAAGATAATTTACTAGACAATTTAAAATCTCTTACTAAAAGATCATAACGGTACCGATCGATGGGCCTAGTAAATGCTAAAAAACTTTACATAATTATCTTCTTTATAAAAGATAAATTAGTAGATCATTTAAAATTTCTTTATAAAAGATCATAACTGTAACGATCATTGGGCCTAATAAATGCTAAAAAAGTTGACATAATTATCTTCTTTGTAAAAGATAATTTACTAGACAATTTAAAAATTCTTATTAAAAGATGATAACGGTAACGATCATTGGGCCTAAGAAATGCTGAAGAAGCTAACATAATTATCTTCTTTGTAAAAGATAATTTAATAGATCATTTAAAATTTCTTTAAAAAAGATCATAACACTAATGATTATTGGGCCTAATAAATGCTAAAAAAGTTGACATAATTATCTTCTTTGTAAAAGATAATTTACTAGACAATTTAAAATTTCTTACTAAAAGATTATAACGGTACCGATCAATGGGCCTAGCAAATGCTAAAAAACTTTACGTAATTATCTTCTTTGTAAAAGATAAATTAATAGATCATTTAAAATTTCTTTATAAAAGATCATAACTGTAACGATCATTGGGCCTAATAAATGCTAAAAAAGTTGACATAATTATCTTCTTTGTAAAAGATAATTTACTAGACAATTTAAAAATTCTTATTAAAAGATGATAACGGTAACGATCATTGGGCCTAAGAAATGCTGAAGAAGCTAACATAATTATCTTCTTTGTAAAAGATAATTTAATAGATCATTTAAAATTTCTTATTAAAAGAT
This sequence comes from Psophocarpus tetragonolobus, assembly GCA_037954015.1. Lineage (NCBI taxonomy): Eukaryota > Viridiplantae > Streptophyta > Magnoliopsida > Fabales > Fabaceae > Psophocarpus > Psophocarpus tetragonolobus. The sequence continues at coordinate 58,108,991 of CM075688.1, forward strand.
GATAACGGTAACGATCATTGGGCCTAAGAAATGCTGAAGAAGCTAACATAATTATCTTCTTTCTAAAAGATAATTTAATAGATCATTTAAAATTTCTTTAAAAAATATCATAATGGTAACGATCATTGGGCCTAATAAATGCTAAAAAAGTTTACATAATTATCTTCTTTTTACAAGATAATTTACTAGACAATTTAAAATTTCTCATTAAAAGAGCATAACGGTAACGATTGTTGGGCCTAATAAATGCTAAAAAATTTGACATAATTAACTTCTATGTGAAAGATAATTTACCAGACAATTTAAAATTTCTTATTAAACGATGATAACGCTAACGATTAATGGGCCTAGTAACTGCTCAAAAACTTAAAATAATTATCTTCTTTGTAAAAGATAATTTAATAGATCATTTAAAATTTCTTTAAAATAGATTATAACGGTAATGATCATTGGGCCTAATAAATGACAACAAAGTTTACATAATAATCTTCTTTATAAAAGATAATTTACTAGACAATTTAAAATTTCTCATTAAAAGATCATAACGATAACGATTATTGGGCCTAATAAATGGTTAAAAAGTTGACATAATTATCTTCTTTTAAAAAGATAATTTAATAGATCATTTAAAATTTCTTTAAAAAAGATCATAACGTTAACGATCATTGCGCCTAATAAATGCTAAAAAAGTTGACATAATTATCTTCTTTGTAAAAGATAATTTTCTAGATCATTTAAAATTTCCTCTTAAAATATCATAACGCTAACGATCACTGGCCGTAATAAATGCTAAAAAAGTTGACATAATTATCTTCTTTGTAAAAGATACTTTACTAGACAATTTACAATTTCTTATTAAAAGATCATAACGCTAACGATTATTGGGCCTAATAAATACTAAAAAAGTTGATATAATTATCTTCTTTGTAAAAGATAATTTAATAGATCATTTAAAATTTCTTTATAAAAGGTAATAACGGTAACGATCATTGGGCCTAATAAATACTAAAAAGGTTAACATAATTATCTTCTTTGTGAAAGATAATTTACTAGACAATTTAAAATTTCTTATTAAAAGATCATAACGCTAACGATTATTGGGCATAATAAATGCTAAAAAAGTTAACATAATTATCTTCTTTGTGAAAGATAATTGGGCCTAGTAAATGCTAAAAAACTTTACATAATTATCTTCTTTGTAAAAGATAAATTAATAGATCATTTAAAATTTCTTTATAAAAGATCATAACTGTAACGATCATTGGGCCTAATGAATGCTAAAAAAGTTGACATAATTATCGTCTTTGTAAAAGATAATATACTAGACAATTTAAATTTCTTATTAAAAGATCATAACGCTAACGATTATTGGGCCTCATAAATACTAAAAAAGTTGACATAATTACCTACTTTGTAAAAGATAATTTACTAGACAATTTAAAATTTCTTATTAAAAGATGATAACGCTAACGATTAATGGGCCAAGTAAATACTAAAAAAGTTAAAATAATTATCTTCTTTGTAAAAGATAATTTAATAGATCATTTAAAATTTATTTAAAAAAGATTATAACGGTAACGATCATTGGGCCTAATAAATGATAAAAAAGTTGACATAATTATCTTCTTTGTAAAAGATAATTTACTAGACAATTTAAAATTTCTTACTAAAAGATCATAACGGTACCGATCAAGGGGCCTAGTAAATGCTAAAAAACTTTACATAATTATCTTCTTTGTAAAAGATAAATTAATAGATCATTTAAAATTTCTTTATAAAAGATCATAACTGTAACGATCATTGGGCCTAATAAATGCTAAAAAAGTTGACATGATTATCTTCTTTGTAAAAGATAATTTACTAGACAATTTAAATTTCTTATTAAAAGATCATAACACTAACGATTATTGGGCCTAATAAATACTAAAAAACTTGACATAATTAACTACCTTGTAAAATATAATTTACTAGACAATTTAAAATTTCTTATTAAAAGATGATAACGCTAATGATTAATGGGCCAAGTAAATGCTAAAAATGTTAAAATAATTATCTTCTTTGTAAAAGATAATTTAATAGATCATTTAAAATTTATTTAAAAAAGATTATAACGGTAACGATCATTGGGCCTAATAAATGATAAAAAAGTTAACATAATTATCTTCTTTGTAAAAGATAATTTACTAGACAATTTAAAATTTCTTACTAAAAGATCATAACGGTACCGAACAATGGGCCTAGTAAATGCTAAAAAACTTTACATAATTATCTTCTTTGTAAAAGATAAATTAATAGATCATTTAAAATTTCTTTATAAAAGATCATAACTGTAACATCATTGGGCCTAATAAATGCTAAAAAAGTTGACATAATTATCTTCTTTGTAAAAGATAATTTACTAGACAATTTAAATTTCTTATTAAAAGATCATAACGCTAACGATTATTGGGCCTAATAAATACTAAAAAACTTGACATAATTAACTACTTTGTAAAACATAATTTACTAGACAATTTAAAATTGCTTATTAAAAGATGATAACGCTAATGATTAATGGGCCAAGTAAATGCTAAAAATGTTAAAATAATTATCTTCTTTGTAAAAGATAATTTAATAGATCATTTAAAATTTATTTAAAAAAGATTATAACGGTAACGATCATTGGGCCTAATAAATGATAAAAAAGTTAACATAATTATCTTCTTTGTAAAAGATAATTTACTAGACAATTTAAAATTTCTTACTAAAAGATCATAATGGTACCGATCAATGGGCCTAGTAAATGCTAAAAAACTTTACATAATTATCTTCTTTGTAAAAGATAAATTAATAGATCATTTAAAATTTCTTTATAAAAGATCATAACTGTAACGATCATTGGGCCTAATAAATGCTAAAAAAGTTGACATAATTATCTTCTTTGTAAAAGATAATTTACTAGACAATTTAAATTTCTTATTAAAAGATCATAACGCTAACGGTTATTGGGCCTAATAAATACTAAAAAAGTTGACATAATTAGCTACTTTGTACAAGATAATTTACTTGACAATTTAAAATTTCTTATTAAAAGATGATACAAGTAAATGCTAAAAAAGTTAAAATAATTATCTTCTTTGTAAAAGATAATTTAATAGATCATTTAAAATTTATTTAAAAAAGATTATAACGGTAACGATCATTGGACTAATAAATGATAAAAAAGTTAACATAATTATCTTCTTTGTAAAAGATAATTTACTAGACAATTTAAAATTTCTCATTAAAAGATCATAACGGTAACGATCATTGGGCCTAATAAATGCTAAAAAAGTTGACATAATTATCTTCATTGTTAAAGATAATTTACTAGACAATTTAAAATTTCTTACCAAAAGATCATAACGGTACCGATCAATGGGCCGAGTAAATGCTAAAAAACATTACATAATTATCGTCTTTATAAAAGATAAATTAATAGATCATTTAAAATTTCTTTATAAAAGATCATAACTGTAACGATCATTGGGCCTAATGAATGCTAATGAAGTTGACATAATTATCTTCTTTGTAAAAGATAATTTACTAGACAATTTAAATTTCTTATTAAATGATCATAACGCTAACGATCATTGGGCCTAATAAATGCTAAAAAAGTTGACATAATTATGTTCTTTGTAAAAGATAATTTACTAGACAATTTAAAATTTCTTACTAAAAGATCATAACGGTAACGATCATTGGGCCTAATAAATGCTAAAAAAGTTGACATAATTATCTTCTTTGTAAAAGATAATTTACTAGACAATTTAAAATCTCTTACTAAAAGATCATAACGGTACCGATCGATGGGCCTAGTAAATGCTAAAAAACTTTACATAATTATCTTCTTTATAAAAGATAAATTAATAGATCATTTAAAATTTCTTTATAAAAGATCATAACTGTAACGATCAATGGGCCTAATAAATGCTAAAAAAGTTGACATAATTATCTTCTTTGTAAAAGATAATTTACTAGACAATTTAAAATTTCTTATCAAAAGATCATAACGCTAACGATTATTGGGCCTAATAAGTACTAAAAAAGTTGAGATAATTAACTTCTTTGTAAAAGATAATTTACTAGACAATTTAAAATTTCTTATTAAAAGATGATAACGCTAACGATTAATGGGCCTAGTAAATGCTAAAAAAGTTAAAATAATTATCTTCTTTGTAAAAGATAATTTAATAGATCATTTAAAATTTATTTAAAAAAGATTATAACGGTAACGATCATTGGGCCTAATAAATGATAAAAAAGTTGACATAATTATCTTCTTTGTAAAAGATGATTTACTAGACAATTTAAAATTTCTTACTAAAAGATCATAACGGTACCGATCAATGGGCCTAGTAAATGATAAAAAAGTTGACATAATTAGCTTCTTTGTAAAAGATAATTTACTAGACAATTTAAAATTTCTTACTAAAAGATCATAACGGTACCGATCAATGGGCCTAGTAAATGCTAAAAAACTTTACATAATTATCTTCTTTGTAAAAGATAATTTAATAGATCATTTAAAGTTTATTTAAAAAATATTATAACGGTAACGATCATTGGGCCTAATAAATGATAAAAAAGTTGACATAATTATCTTATTTGTAAAAGATAATTTACTAGACAATTTAAAATTTCTCATTAAAAGATCATAACAGTAACGATCATTGGCCTAATAAATGCTAAAAAAGTTGACATAATTATCTTCTTTATAAAAGATAAATTGATAGATCATTTAAAATTTCTTTATAAAAGATCATAACTGTAACGATCATTGGGCCTAATAAATGCTAAAAAAGTTGATATAATTATCTTTTTTGTAAAAGATCAATTACTAGACAATTTAAAATTTCTTATTAAAAGATCATAACGCTAACAATTATTGGGCCTAATAAATACTAAAAAAGTTGACATAATTAACTACTTTGTAAAAGATAATTTACTAGACAATTTAGAATTTCTTGTTAAAGGATGATAACGCTAACGATTAATGGGCCAAGTAAATGCTAAAAAAGTTAAAATAATTATCTTCTTTGCAAAAGATAATTTAATAGATCATTTAAAATTTATTTAAAAAAGATTATAACGGTAACGATCATTGGGCCTAATAAATGATAAAAAAGTTGACATAATTATCTTCTTTGTAAAAGATAATTTACTAGACAATTTAAAATTTCTTACTAAAAGATCATAACGGTACCGATCAATGGGCCTAGTAAATGATAAAAAAGTTGACATAATTATCTTCTTTGTAAAAGATAAATTAATAGATCATTTAAAATTTCTTATTAAAAGATGATAACGGTAACGATCATTGGGCCTAAGAAATGCTGAAGAAGCTAACATAATTATCTTCTTTGTAAAAGATAATTTAATAGATCATTTAAAATTTCTTTAAAAAAGATCATAATGGTAACGATCATTGGGCCTAATAAATGCTAAAAAAGTTGACATAATTATCTTCTTTTTAAAAGATAATTTGTTAGACAATTTAAAATTTCTCATGAAAAGATCATAACGGTAACGATTGTTGGGCCTAATAAATGCTAAAAAATTTGACATAATTAACTTCTATGTGAAAGATAATTTACCAGACAATTTCAAATTTCTTATTAAACGATGATAACGCTAACGATTAATGGGCCTAGTAACTGCTCAAAAACTTAAAATAATTATCTTCTTTGTAAAAGATAATTTAATAGATCATTTAAAATTTCTTTAAAATAGATTATAACGGTAATGATCATTGGGCCTAATAAATGACAACAAAGTTTACATAATAATCTTCTTTATAAAAGATAATTTACTAGACAATTTAAAATTTCTCATTAAAAGATCATAACGATAACGATTATTGGGCCTAATAAATGGTTAAAAAGTTGACATAGTTATCTTCTTTTAAAAAGATAATTTAATAGATCATTTAAAATTTCTTTAAAAAAGATCATAACGTTAACGATCATTGCGCCTAATAAATGCTAAAAAAGTTGACATAATTATCTTCTTTGTAAAAGATAATTTTCTAGATCATTTAAAATTTCCTCTTAAAATATCATAACACTAACGATCACTGGCCGTAATAAATGCTAAAAAAGTTGACATAATTATCTTCTTAGTAAAAGATACTTTACTAGACAATTTACAATTTCTTATTAAAAGATCATAACGCTAACGATTATTGGGCCTAATAAATACTAAAAAAGTTGATATAATTATCTTCTTTGTAAAAGATAATTTAATAGATCATTTAAAATTTCTATATAAAAGGTAATAACGGTAACGATCATTGGGCCTAATAAATACTAAAAAGGTTAACATAATTATCTTCTTTGTGAAAGATAATTTACTAGACAATTTAAAATTTCTTATTAAAAGATCATAACGCTAACGATTATTGGGCATAATAAATGCTAAAAAAGTTAACATAATTATCTTCTTTGTGAAAGATAATTGGGCCTAGTAAATGCTAAAAAACTTTACATAATTATCTTCTTTGTAAAAGATAAATTAATAGATCATTTAAAATTTCTTTATAAAAGATCATAACTGTAACGATCATTGGGCCTAATGAATGCTAAAAAAGTTGACATAATTATCGTCTTTGTAAAAGATAATATACTAGACAATTTAAATTTCTTATTAAAAGGTCATAACGCTAACGATTATTGGGCCTCATAAATACTAAAAAAGTTGACATAATTACCTACTTTGTAAAAGATAATTTACTAGACAATTTAAAATTTCTTATTAAAAGATGATAACGCTAATGATTAATGGGCCAAGTAAATGCTAAAAAAGTTAAAATAATTATCTTCTTTGTAAAAGACAATTTAATAGATCATTTAAAATTTATTTAAAAAAGATTATAACGGTAACGATCATTGGGCCTAATAAATGATAAAAAAGTTGACATAATTATCTTCTTTGTAAAAGATAATTTACTAGACAATTTAAAATTTCTTACTAAAAGATCATAACGGTACCGATCAATGGGCCTAGTAAATGCTAAAAAACTTTACATAATTATCTTCTTTGTAAAAGATAAATTAATAGATCATTTAAAATTTCTTTATAAAAGATCATAACTGTAACGATCATTGGGCCTAATAAATGCTAAAAAAGTTGACATAATTATCTTCTTTGTAAAAGATAATTTACTAGACAATTTATATTTCTTATTAAAAGATCATAACGCTAACGGTTATTGGGCCTAATAAATACTAAAAAAGTTGACATAATTAACTACTTTGTAAAAGATAATTTACTTGACAATTTTAAATTTCTTATTAAAAGATGATACAAGTAAATGCTAAAAAAGTTAAAATAATTATCTTCTTTGTAAAAGATAATTTAATAGATCATTTAAAATTTATTTAAAAAAGATTATAACGGTAACCATCATTGAGCTAATAAATGATAAAAAAGTTAACATAATTATCTTCTTTGTAAAAGATAATTTACTAGACGATTTAAAATTTCTCATTAAAAGATCATAACGGTAACGATCATTGGGCCTAATAAATGCTAAAAAAGTTGACATAATTATCTTCATTGTTAAAGATAATTTACTAGACAATTTAAAATTTCTTACTAAAAGATCATAACGGTACCGATCAATGGGCCGAGTAAATGCTAAAAAACATCACATAATTATCGTCTTTATAAAAGATAAATTAATAGATCATTTAAAATTTCTTTATAAAAGATCATAACTGTAACGATCATTGGGCCTAATGAATGCTAAAAAAGTTGACATAATTATCTTCTTTGTAAAAGATAATTTACTAGACAATTTAAATTTCTTATTAAATGATCATAACGCTAACGATCATTGGGCCTAATAAATGCTAAAAAAGTTGACATAATTATCTTCTTTGTAAAAGATAATTTACTAGACAATTTAAAATTTCTTACTAAAAGATCATAACGGTAATGATCATTGGGCCTAATAAATGCTAAAAAAGTTGACATAATTATCTTCTTTGTAAAAGATAATTTACTAGACAATTTAAAATCTCTTACTAAAAGATCATAACGGTACCGATCGATGGGCCTAGTAAATGCTAAAAAACTTTACATAGTTATCTTCTTTATAAAAGATAAATTAATAGATCATTTAAAATTTCTTTATAAAAGATCATAACTGTAACGATCAATGGGCCTAATAAATGCTAAAAAAGTTGACATAATTATCTTCTTTGTAAAAGATAATTTACTAGACAATTTAAAATTTCTTATCAAAAGATCATAACGCTAACGATTATTGGGCCTAATAAGTACTAAAAAAGTTGAGATAATTAACTTCTTTGTAAAAGATAATTTACTAGACAATTTAAAATTTCTTATTAAAAGATGATAACGCTAACGATTAATGGGCCTAGTAAATGCTAAAAAAGTTAAAATAATTATCTTCTTTGTAAAAGATAATTTAATAAATCATTTAAAAGTTATTTAAAAAAGATTATAACGGTAACGATCATTGGGCCTAATAAATGATAAAAAAGTTGACATAATTATCTTCTTTGTAAAAGATAATTTACTAGACAATTTAAATTTCTTATTAAATGATCATAACGCTAACGATCATTGGGCCTAATGAATGCTAAAAAAGTTGACATAATTATCTTCTTTGTAAAAGATAATCTACTAGACAATTTAAAATTTCTTATTAAAAGATCATAACGCTAACGATTATTCGGCCTAATAAATACTAAAAAAGTTGACATAATTAACTACTTTGTAAAAGATAATTTACTAGACAATTTAAAATTTCTTCTTAAAAGATGATAACGCTAGTGATTAATGGGCCAAGTAAATGCTAAAAAAGTTAAAATAATTATCTTCTTTGTAAAAGACAATTTAATAGATCATTTAAAATTTATTTAAAAAAGATTATAACGGTAACGATCATTGGGCCTAATAAATGATAAAAAAGTTGACATAATTATCTTCTTTGTAAAAGATAATTTACTAGACAATTTAAAATTTCTTACTAAAAGATCATAACGGTACCGATCAATGGGCCTAGTAAATGCTAAAAAACTTTACATAATTATCTTCTTTGTAAAAGATAAATTAATAGATCATTTAAAATTTCTTTATAAAAGATCATAACTGTAACGATCAATGGGCCTAATAAATGCTAAAAAAGTTGACATAATTATCTTCTTTGTAAAAGATAATTTACTAGACAATTTAAAATTTCTTATCAAAAGATCATAACGCTAACGATTATTGGGCCTAATAAGTACTAAAAAAGTTGAGATAATTATCTTCTTTGTAAAAGATAATTTACTAGACAATTTAAATTTCTTATTAAAAGATCATAACGCTAACGATTATTGGGCCTCATAAATACTAAAAAAGTTGACATAATTACCTACTTTGTAAAAGATAATTTACTAGACAATTTAAAATTTCTTATTAAAAGATGATAACGTTAACGATTAATGGGCCAAGTAAATACTAAAAAAGTTAAAATAATTATCTTCTTTGTAAAAGATAATTTAATAGATCATTTAAAATTTATTTAAAAAAGATTATAACGATAACAATCATTGGGCCTAATAAATGATAAAAAAGTTGACATAATTATCTTCTTTGTAAAAGATAATTTACTAGACAATTTAAAATTTCTTACTAAAAGATCATAACGGTACCGATCAATGGGCCTAGTAAATGCTAAAAAACTTTACATAATTATCTTCTTTATAAAAGATAAATTAATAAATCATTTAAAATTTCTTTATAAAAGATCATAACTGTAACGATCATTGGGCCTAATGAATGCTAAAAAAGTTGACATAATTATCTTCTTTGTAAAAGATAATCTACTAGACAATTTAAAATTTCTTATTAAAAGATCATAACGCTAACGATTATTCGGCCTAATAAATACTAAAAAAGTTGACATAATTAACTACTTTGTAAAAGATAATTTACTAGACAATTTAAAATTTCTTCTTAAAAGATGATAACGCTAGTGATTAATGGGCCAAGTAAATGCTAAAAAAGTTAAAATAATTATCTTCTTTGTAAAAGACAATTTAATAGATCATTTAAAATTTATTTAAAAAAGATTATAACGGTAACGATCATTGGGCCTAATAAATGATAAAAAAGTTGACATAATTATCTTCTTTGTAAAAGATAATTTACTAGACAATTTAAAATTTCTTACTAAAAGATCATAACGGTACCGATCAATGGGCCTAGTAAATGCTAAAAAACTTTACATAATTATCTTCTTTGTAAAAGATAAATTAATAGATCATTTAAAATTTCTTTATAAAAGATCATAACTGTAACGATCATTGGGCCTAATAAATGCTAAAAAAGTTGACATAATTATCTTCTTTGTAAAAGATAATTTACTAGACAATTTAAATTTCTTATTAAAAGACCATAACGCTAACGGTTATTGGGCCTAATAAATACTAAAAAAGTTGACATAATTAACTACTTTGTAAAAGATAATTTACTTGACAATTTAAAATTTCTTATTAAAAGATGATACAAGTAAATGCTAAAAAAGTTAAAATAATTATCTTCTTTGTAAAAGATAATTTAATAGATCATTTAAAATTTATTTAAAAAAGATTATAACGGTAACGATCATTGAGCTAATAAATGATAAAAAAGTTAACATAATTATCTTCTTTGTAAAAGATAATTTAGTAGACGATTTAAAATTTCTCATTAAAAGATCATAACGGTAACGATCATTGGGCCTAATAAATGCTAAAAAAGTTGACATAATTATCTTCATTGTTAAAGATAATTTACTAGACAATTTAAAATTTCTTACTAAAAGATCATAACGGTACCGATCAATGGGCCGAGTAAATGCTAAAGAACATTACATAATTATCGTCTTTATAAAAGATAAATTAATAGATCATTTAAAATTTCTTTATAAAAGATCGTAACTGTAACGATCATTGGGCCTAATGAATGCTAAAAAAGTTGACATAATTATCTTCTTTGTAAAAGATAATTTACTAGACAATTTAAATTTCTTATTAAATGATCATAACGCTAACGATCATTGGGCCTAATAAATGCTAAAAAAGTTGACATAATTATCTTCTTTGTAAAAGATAATTTACTAGACAATTTAAAATTTCTTACTAAAAGATCATAACGGTAACGATCATTGGGCCTAATAAATGCTAAAAAAGTTGACATAATTATCTTCTTTGTAAAAGATAATTTACTAGACAATTTAAAATTTCTTACTAAAAGATCATAACAGTACCGATCAATGGGCCGAGTAAATGCTAAAAAACATTACATAATTATCGTCTTTATAAAAGATAAATTAATAGATCATTTAAAATTTCTTTATAAAAGATCGTAACTGTAACGATCATTGGGCCTAATGAATGCTAAAAAAGTTGACATAATTATCTTCTTTGTAAAAGATAATTTACTAGACAATTTAAATTTCTTATTAAATGATCATAACGCTAACGATCATTGGGCCTAATGAATGCTAAAAAAGTTGACATAATTATCTTCTTTGTAAAAGATAATCTACTAGACAATTTAAAATTTCTTATTAAAAGATCATAACGCTAACGATTATTCGGCCTAATAAATACTAAAAAAGTTGACATAATTAACTACTTTGTAAAAGATAATTTACTAGACAATTTAAAATTTCTTCTTAAAAGATGATAACGCTAGTGATTAATGGGCCAAGTAAATGCTAAAAAAGTTAAAATAATTATCTTCTTTGCAAAAGACAATTTAATAGATCATTTAAAATTTATTTAAAAAAGATTATAACGGTAACGATCATTGGGCCTAATAAATGATAAAAAAGTTGACATAATTATCTTCTTTGTAAAAGATAATTTACTAGACAATTTAAAATTTCTTACTAAAAGATCATAACGGTACCGATCAATGGGCCTAGTAAATGCTAAAAAACTTTACATAATTATCTTCTTTGTAAAAGATAAATTAATAGATCATTTAAAATTTCTTTATAAAAGATCATAACTGTAACGATCATTGGGCCTAATAAATGCTAAAAAAGTTGACATAATTATCTTCTTTGTAAAAGATAATTTACTAGACAATTTAAATTTCTTATTAAAAGACCATAACGCTAACGGTTATTGGGCCTAATAAATACTAAAAAAGTTGACATAATTAACTACTTTGTAAAAGATAATTTACTTGACAATTTAAAATTTCTTATTAAAAGATGATACAAGTAAATGCTAAAAAAGTTAAAATAATTATCTTCTTTGTAAAAGATAATTTAATAGATCATTTAAAATTTATTTAAAAAAGATTATAACGGTAACGATCATTGAGCTAATAAATGATAAAAAAGTTAACATAATTATCTTCTTTGTAAAAGATAATTTAGTAGACGATTTAAAATTTCTCATTAAAAGATCATAACGGTAACGATCATTGGGCCTAATAAATGCTAAAAAAGTTGACATAATTATCTTCATTGTTAAAGATAATTTACTAGACAATTTAAAATTTCTTACTAAAAGATCATAACGGTACCGATCAATGGGCCGAGTAAATGCTAAAGAACATTACATAATTATCGTCTTTATAAAAGATAAATTAATAGATCATTTAAAATTTCTTTATAAAAGATCGTAACTGTAACGATCATTGGGCCTAATGAATGCTAAAAAAGTTGACATAATTATCTTCTTTGTAAAAGATAATTTACTAGACAATTTAAATTTCTTATTAAATGATCATAACGCTAACGATCATTGGGCCTAATAAATGCTAAAAAAGTTGACATAATTATCTTCTTTGTAAAAGATAATTTACTAGACAATTTAAAATTTCTTACTAAAAGATCATAACGGTAACGATCATTGGGCCTAATAAATGCTAAAAAAGTTGACATAATTATCTTCTTTGTAAAAGATAATTTACTAGACAATTTAAAATTTCTTACTAAAAGATCATAACAGTACCGATCAATGGGCCGAGTAAATGCTAAAAAACATTACATAATTATCGTCTTTATAAAAGATAAATTAATAGATCATTTAAAATTTCTTTATAAAAGATCGTAACTGTAACGATCATTGGGCCTAATGAATGCTAAAAAAGTTGACATAATTATCTTCTTTGTAAAAGATAATTTACTAGACAATTTAAATTTCTTATTAAATGATCATAACGCTAACGATCATTGGGCCTAATGAATGCTAAAAAAGTTGACATAATTATCTTCTTTGTAAAAGATAATCTACTAGACAATTTAAAATTTCTTATTAAAAGATCATAACGCTAACGATTATTCGGCCTAATAAATACTAAAAAAGTTGACATAATTAACTACTTTGTAAAAGATAATTTACTAGACAATTTAAAATTTCTTCTTAAAAGATGATAACGCTAGTGATTAATGGGCCAAGTAAATGCTAAAAAAGTTAAAATAATTATCTTCTTTGCAAAAGACAATTTAATAGATCATTTAAAATTTATTTAAAAAAGATTATAACGGTAACGATCATTGGGCCTAATAAATGATAAAAAAGTTGACATAATTATCTTCTTTGTAAAAGATAATTTACTAGACAATTTAAAATTTCTTACTAAAAGATCATAACGGTACCGATCAATGGGCCTAGTAAATGCTAAAAAACTTTACATAATTATCTTCTTTGTAAAAGATAAATTAATAGATCATTTAAAATTTCTTTATAAAAGATCATAACTGTAACGATCAATGGGCCTAATAAATGCTAAAAAAGTTGACATAATTATCTTCTTTGTAAAAGATAATTTACTAGACAATTTAAAATTTTTTATCAAAAGATCATAACGCTAACGATTATTGGGCCTAATAAGTACTAAAAAAGTTGAGATAATTAACTTCTTTGTAAAAGATAATTTACTAGACAATTTAAAATTTCTTATTAAAAGATGATAACGCTAACGATTAATGGGCCTAGTAAATGCTAAAAAAGTTAAAATAATTATCTTCTTTGTAAAAGATAATTTAATAGATCATTTAAAATTTATTTAAAAAAGATTATAACGGTAACGATCATTGGGCCTAATAAATGATAAAAAAGTTGACATAATTATCTTCTTTGTAAAAGATAATTTACTAGACAATTTAAAATTTCTTACTAAAAGATCATAACGGTACCGATCAATGGGCCTAGTAAATGCTAAAAAACTTTACATAATTATCTTCTTTGTAAAAGATAATTTAATAGATCATTTAAAGTTTATTTAAAAAATATTATAATGGTAACGATCATTGGGCCTAATAAATGATAAAAAAGTTGACATAATTATGTTATTTGTAAAAGATAATTTACTAGACAATTTAAAATTTCTCATTAAAAGATCATAACAGTAACGATCATTGGCCTAATAAATGCTAAAAAAGTTGACATAATTATCTTCTTTATAAAAGATAAATTGATAGATCATTTAAAATTTCTTTATAAAAGATCATAACTGTAACGATCATTGGGCCTAATAAATGCTAAAAAAGTTGACATAATTATCTTTTTTGTAAAAGATCAATTACTAGACAATTTAAAATTTCTTATTAAAAGATCATAACGCAAACAATTATTGGGCCTAATAAATACTAAAAAAGTGGACATAATTAACTACTTTGTAAAAGATAATTTACTAGACAATTTAAAATTTCTTGTTAAAGGATGATAAGGCTAACGATTAATGGGCCAAGTAAATGCTAAAAAAGTTAAAATAATTATCTTCTTTGCAAAAGATAATTTAATAGATCATTTAAAATTTATTTAAAAAAGATTATAAATGTAACGATCATTGGGCTAATAAATGATAAAAAAGTTAACATAATTATCTTCTTTGTAAAAGATAATTTACTAGACAATTTAAAATTTCTCATTAAAAGATCATAACTGTAACGATCATTGGGCCTAATAAATGCTAAAAAAGTTGACATAATTATCTTCATTGTAAAAGATAATTTACTAGACAATTTAAAATTTCTTATTAAAAGATGATAACGCTAATGATTAATGGGCCAAGTAAATGCTAAAAAAGTTAAAATAATTATCTTCTTTGTAAAAGATAATTTAATCGATCATTTAAAATTTATTTAAAAAAGATTATAACGGTAACGATCATTGGGCCTAATGAATGCTAAAAAAGTTGACATAATTATCTTCTTTGTAAAAGATAATTTACTAGACAATTTAAAATTTCTCATTAAAAGATCATAACGGTAACGATCATTGGGCCTAATAAATGCTAAAAAAGTTGACATAATTATCTTCATTGTAAAAGATAAATTAATAGATCATTTAAAATTTCTTTATAAAAGATCATAACTGTAACGATCAATGGGCCTAATAAATGCTAAAAAAGTTGACATAATTATCTTCTTTGTAAAAGATAATTTACTAGACAATTTAAAATTTTTTATCAAAAGATCATAACGCTAACGATTATTGGGCCTAATAAGTACTAAAAAAGTTGAGATAATTAACTTCTTTGTAAAAGATAATTTACTAGACAATTTAAAATTTCTTATTAAAAGATGATAACGCTAACGATTAATGGGCCTAGTAAATGCTAAAAAAGTTAAAATAATTATCTTCTTTGTAAAAGATAATTTAATAGATCATTTAAAATTTATTTAAAAAAGATTATAACGGTAACGATCATTGGGCCTAATAAATGATAAAAAAGTTGACATAATTATCTTCTTTGTAAAAGATAATTTACTAGACAATTTAAAATTTCTTACTAAAAGATCATAACGGTACCGATCAATGGGCCTAGTAAATGCTAAAAAACTTTACATAATTATCTTCTTTGTAAAAGATAATTTAATAGATCATTTAAAGTTTATTTAAAAAATATTATAATGGTAACGATCATTGGGCCTAATAAATGATAAAAAAGTTGACATAATTATGTTATTTGTAAAAGATAATTTACTAGACAATTTAAAATTTCTCATTAAAAGATCATAACAGTAACGATCATTGGCCTAATAAATGCTAAAAAAGTTGACATAATTATCTTCTTTATAAAAGATAAATTGATAGATCATTTAAAATTTCTTTATAAAAGATCATAACTGTAACGATCATTGGGCCTAATAAATGCTAAAAAAGTTGACATAATTATCTTTTTTGTAAAAGATCAATTACTAGACAATTTAAAATTTCTTATTAAAAGATCATAACGCAAACAATTATTGGGCCTAATAAATACTAAAAAAGTGGACATAATTAACTACTTTGTAAAAGATAATTTACTAGACAATTTAAAATTTCTTGTTAAAGGATGATAAGGCTAACGATTAATGGGCCAAGTAAATGCTAAAAAAGTTAAAATAATTATCTTCTTTGCAAAAGATAATTTAATAGATCATTTAAAATTTATTTAAAAAAGATTATAAATGTAACGATCATTGGGCTAATAAATGATAAAAAAGTTAACATAATTATCTTCTTTGTAAAAGATAATTTACTAGACAATTTAAAATTTCTCATTAAAAGATCATAACTGTAACGATCATTGGGCCTAATAAATGCTAAAAAAGTTGACATAATTATCTTCATTGTAAAAGATAATTTACTAGACAATTTAAAATTTCTTATTAAAAGATGATAACGCTAATGATTAATGGGCCAAGTAAATGCTAAAAAAGTTAAAATAATTATCTTCTTTGTAAAAGATAATTTAATCGATCATTTAAAATTTATTTAAAAAAGATTATAACGGTAACGATCATTGGGCCTAATGAATGCTAAAAAAGTTGACATAATTATCTTCTTTGTAAAAGATAATTTACTAGACAATTTAAAATTTCTCATTAAAAGATCATAACGGTAACGATCATTGGGCCTAATAAATGCTAAAAAAGTTGACATAATTATCTTCATTGTAAAAGATAAATTAATAGATCATTTAAAATTTCTTTATAAAAGATCATAACTGTAACGATCAATGGGCCTAATAAATGCTAAAAAAGTTGACATAATTATCTTCTTTGTAAAAGATAATTTACTAGACAATTTAAAATTTTTTATCAAAAGATCATAACGCTAACGATTATTGGGCCTAATAAGTACTAAAAAAGTTGAGATAATTAACTTCTTTGTAAAAGATAATTTACTAGACAATTTAAAATTTCTTATTAAAAGATGATAACGCTAACGATTAATGGGCCTAGTAAATGCTAAAAAAGTTAAAATAATTATCTTCTTTGTAAAAGATAATTTAATAGATCATTTAAAATTTATTTAAAAAAGATTATAACGGTAACGATCATTGGGCCTAATAAATGATAAAAAAGTTGACATAATTATCTTCTTTGTAAAAGATAATTTACTAGACAATTTAAAATTTCTTACTAAAAGATCATAACGGTACCGATCAATGGGCCTAGTAAATGCTAAAAAACTTTACATAATTATCTTCTTTGTAAAAGATAATTTAATAGATCATTTAAAGTTTATTTAAAAAATATTATAATGGTAACGATCATTGGGCCTAATAAATGATAAAAAAGTTGACATAATTATGTTATTTGTAAAAGATAATTTACTAGACAATTTAAAATTTCTCATTAAAAGATCATAACAGTAACGATCATTGGCCTAATAAATGCTAAAAAAGTTGACATAATTATCTTCTTTATAAAAGATAAATTGATAGATCATTTAAAATTTCTTTATAAAAGATCATAACTGTAACGATCATTGGGCCTAATAAATGCTAAAAAAGTTGACATAATTATCTTTTTTGTAAAAGATCAATTACTAGACAATTTAAAATTTCTTATTAAAAGATCATAACGCAAACAATTATTGGGCCTAATAAATACTAAAAAAGTGGACATAATTAACTACTTTGTAAAAGATAATTTACTAGACAATTTAAAATTTCTTGTTAAAGGATGATAAGGCTAACGATTAATGGGCCAAGTAAATGCTAAAAAAGTTAAAATAATTATCTTCTTTGCAAAAGATAATTTAATAGATCATTTAAAATTTATTTAAAAAAGATTATAAATGTAACGATCATTGGGCTAATAAATGATAAAAAAGTTAACATAATTATCTTCTTTGTAAAAGATAATTTACTAGACAATTTAAAATTTCTCATTAAAAGATCATAACTGTAACGATCATTGGGCCTAATAAATGCTAAAAAAGTTGACATAATTATCTTCATTGTAAAAGATAATTTACTAGACAATTTAAAATTTCTTATTAAAAGATGATAACGCTAATGATTAATGGGCCAAGTAAATGCTAAAAAAGTTAAAATAATTATCTTCTTTGTAAAAGATAATTTAATCGATCATTTAAAATTTATTTAAAAAAGATTATAACGGTAACGATCATTGGGCCTAATGAATGCTAAAAAAGTTGACATAATTATCTTCTTTGTAAAAGATAATTTACTAGACAATTTAAAATTTCTCATTAAAAGATCATAACGGTAACGATCATTGGGCCTAATAAATGCTAAAAAAGTTGACATAATTATCTTCATTGTAAAAGATAATTTACTAGACAATTTAAAATTTCTTACTAAAAGATCATAACGGTACCGATCAATGGGCCTAGTAATTGCTAAAAAACTTTACATAATTATCTTCTTTATAAAACATAAATTAATAGATCATTTAAAATTTCTTTATAAAAGATCATAACTGTAACGATCATTGGGCCTAATAAATGCTAAAAAAGTTGACATAATTATCTTTTTTATAAAAGATCAATTACTAGACAATTTAAAATTTCTTATTAAAAGATCATAACGCTAACAATTATTGGGCCTAATAAATACTAAAAAAGTTGACATAATTAACTACTTTGTAAAAGATAATTTACTAGACAATTTAAAATTTCTTATTAAAGGATGATAACGCTAAAGATTAATGGGCCAAGTAAATGCTAAAAAAGTTAAAATAATTATCTTCTTTGCAAAAGATAATTTAATAAATCATTTAAAATTTATTTAAAAAAGATTATAACGGTAACGATCATTGGGCCTAATAAATGATAAAAAAGTTGACATAATTATCTTCTTTGTAAAAGATAATTTACTAGACAATTTAAAATTTCTAATTAAAAGATCATAACGGTAACGATCATTGGGCCTAATAAATGCTAAAAAAGTTGACATAATTATCTTCATTGTAAAAGATAATTTACTAGACAATTTAAAATTTCTTACTAAAAGATCATAACGGTACCGATCAATGGGCCTAGCAAATGCTAAAAAACTTTACATAATTATCTTCTTTATAAAAGATAAATTAATAGATCATTTAAAATTTCTTTATAAAAGATAATTATGTAACGATCATTGGGCCTAATAAATGCTAAAAAAGTTGACATAATTATCTTTTTTGTAAAAGATCAATTACTAAACAATTTAAAATTTATTATTAAAAGACCATAACGCTAACAATTATTGGGCCTAATAAATAGTAAAAAAGTTGACATAATTAACTACTTTGTAAAAGATAATTTACTAGACAATTTAAAATTTCTTGTTAAAGGATGATAACGCTAACGATTAATGGGCCAAGTAAATGCTAAAAAAGTTAAAATAATTATCTTCTTTGCAAAAGATAATTTAATAGATCATTTAAAATTTATTTAAAAAAGATTATAACGGTAACGATCATTGGGCCTAATAAATGATAAAAAAGTTGACATAATTATCTTCTTTGTAAAAGATAATTTACTAGACAATTTAAAATTTCTTACTAAAAGATCATAACGGTACCGATCAATGGGCCTAGTAAATGATAAAAAAGTTGACATAATTATCTTCTTTGTAAAAGATAATTTACTAGACAATTTAAAATTTCTTACTAAAAGATCATAACGGTACCGATCAATGGGTCTAGTAAATGGTAAAAAACTTTACATAATTATCTTCTTTGTAAAAGATAAATTAATAGATCATTTAAAATTTCTTTATAAAAGATCATAACTGTAACGATCATTGGCCCTAATAAAATGCTAAAAAAGTTGACATAATTATCTTCTTTGTAAAAGATAATTTACTAGAATATTTAAATTTCTTATTAAAAGATCATAACGCTAACAATTATTGGGCCTAATAAATACTAAAAAAGTTGACATAATTAACTACTTTGTAAAACATAATTTACTAGACAATTAAAAATTTCTTATTAAAAGATGATAACGCTAACGATTAATGGGCCAAGTAAATGCTAAAAAAGTTAAAATAATTATCTTCTTTGTAAAAGATAATTTAATAGATCATTTAAAATTTATTTAAAAAAGATTATAACGGTAACGATCATTGGGCCTAATAAATGCTAAAAAAGTTGACATAATTATCTTCTTTGTAAAAGATAATTTACTAGACAATTTAAAATGTCTTATTAAAAGATCATAACGCTAACGATTATTGGACCTAATAAATGCTAAAAAAGTTAACATAATTATCTTCTTTGTGAAAGATAATTTAATAGATCATTTAAAATTTCTTTAAAAAAGATTATAACGGTAACGATCATTGGGCCTAATAAATGATAAAAAGGTTGACATAACAATCTTCTTTGTAAAAGATAATTACTAGACAATTTAAAATTTCTTATTAAAAGATCATAACGGTAACGATCATTGGGCCTAACAAACTCTGAAGAAGCTAACATAATTATCTTATTTGTAAAAGATAATTTAATAGATCATTTAAAATTTCCTTAAAAAAGATCATAACGGTAACGATCATTGGGCCTAATAAATGCTAAAAAAGTTGACATAATTATCTTCTTTGTAAAATATAATTTACTAGACAATTTAAATTTTCTCATGAAAAGATCATAACGGTAACGATTATTGGGCCTAATAAATGCTAACAAAGTTGACATAATTATCTTCTTTGAAAAAGGTAATTTAATAGATCATTTCAAATTTCTTTAAAAAAGATCATAACGGTAACGATCATTGCGCCTAATAAATGCTAAAAAAGTTGACATAATTATCTTCTTTGTAAAAGATAATTTACTAGGTCATTTAAAATTTCCTCCTAAAAGATCATAACGGTAACCATCATTGGCAATAATAAATGCTAAAAAATTTGATATAATTAACTTCTTTGTAAAAGATAATTTTCTAGACAATTTAACATTTCTTATTAAAAGATCATAACGCTAACGATTATTGGCCTAATAAATGCTAAAAAAGTTGACATAATTATATTCTTTGTAAAAGATAATTTAATAGATTATTTAAAATTTCTTTATAAAATGTCATAACGGTAACGATCATTGGGCCTAATAAATGCTAAAAAGGTTAACATAATTATCTTCTTTGTGAAAGATAATTTAATAGATCATTTAAAATTTCTTTATAACAGATCATAACGGTAATGATCATTGGGCCTAATAAATGCTAAAAAAGTTGACATAATTATCTTCTTTGTAAAAGACAATTTAATAGATCATTTAAAATTTCTTTAAAAAAGATCATAACGGTAACGATCATTGGGCCTAATAAATGCGAAAAAAGTTGAGATAATTAACTTCTTTGTAAAAGATAATTTACTAGACAATTTAAAATTTCGTATTACAAGATCATAACGCTAACGATTAATGGGCCTAGTAAATGCTAAAAAAGTTGACATAATTATCTTCTTTGTAAAAGATAATTTGATAGATCATTTAAAATTTCTTTATAAAAGATCATAACTGTAACGATCATTGGGCCTAATAAAAGCTAAAAAAGTTGACATAATTATCTTCTTTGTAAAAGACAATTTAATAGATCATTTAAAATTTCTTTAAAAAAGATCATAGCAGTATCGATCATTGCGCCTAATAAATGCTAAAAAAGTTGACATAATTATCTTCTTTGTAAAAGATAATTTACTAGACAATTTAAAATGTCTTATTAAAAGATCATAACGCTAACGATTATTGGACCTAATAAATGCTAAAAAAGTTAACATAATTATCTTCTTTGTGAAAGATAATTTAATAGATCATTTAAAATTTCTTTAAAAAAGATTATAACGGTAACGATCATTGGGCCTAATAAATGATAAAAAGGTTGACATAACAATCTTCTTTGTAAAAGATAATTACTAGACAATTTAAAATTTCTTATTAAAAGATCATAACGGTAATGATCATTGGGCCTAACAAACTCTGAAGAAGCTAACATAATTACCTTATTTGTAAAAGATAATTTAATAGATCATTTAAAATTTCCTTAAAAAAGATCATAACGGTAACGATCATTGGGCCTAATAAATGCTAAAAAAGTTGACATAATTATCTTCTTTGTAAAATATAATTTACTAGACAATTTAAAATTTCTCATGAAAAGATCATAACGGTAACGATTATTGGGCCTAGTAAATGCTAAAAAAGTTGACATAATTATCTTCTTTGAAAAAGGTAATTTAATAGATCATTTCAAATTTCTTTAAAAAAGATCATAACGGTAACGATCATTGCGCCTAATAAATGCTAAAAAAGTTGACATAATTATCTTCTTTGTAAAAGATAATTTACTAGATCATTTAAAATTTCCTCCTAAAAGATCATAACGGTAACCATCATTGGCAATAATAAATGCTAAAAAATTTGATATAATTAACGTCTTTGTAAAAGATAATTTTCTAGACAATTTAACATTTCTTATTAAAAGATCATAACGCTAACGATTATTGGGCCTAATAAATGCTAAAAAAGTTGACATAATTATATTCTTTGTAAAAGATAATTTAATAGATTATTTAAAATTTCTTTATAAAATGTCATAACGGTAACGATCATTGGGCCTAATAAATGCTAACAAGGTTAACATAATTATCTTCTTTGTGAAAGATAATTTAATAGATCATTTAAAATTTCTTTATAACAGATCATAACGGTAACGATCATTGGGCCTAATAAATGCTAAAAAAGTTGACATAATTATCTTCTTTGTAAAAGACAATTTAATAGATCATTTAAAATTTCTTTAAAAAAGATCATAACGGTAACGATCATTGGGCCTAATAAATGCGAAAAAAGTTGAGATAATTAACTTCTTTGTAAAAGATAATTTACTAGACAATTTAAAATTTCGTATTAAAAGATCATAACGCTAACGATTAATGGGCCTAGTAAATGCTAAAAAAGTTGACATAATTATCTTCTTTGTAAAAGATAATTTGATAGATCATTTAAAATTTCTTTATAAAAGATCATAACTGTAACGATCATTGGGCCTAATAAAAGCTAAAAAAGTTGACATAATTATCTTCTTTGTAAAAGACAATTTAATAGATCATTTAAAATTTCTTTAAAAAAGATCATAGCAGTATCGATCATTGCGCCTAATAAATGCTAAAAAAGTTGACATAATTATCTTCTTTGTAAAAGATAATTTAATAGATCATTTAAAATTTCCTTAAAAAAGATCATAACGGTAACGATCATTGGGCCTAATAAGTGCTAAAAAAGTTGACATAATTATCTTCTTTGTAAAAGATAATTTACTAGACAATTTAAAATTTCTCATTAAAAGATCATAACGGTAACGATAATTGGGCCTAATAAATGCTAAAAAACTTTACAAAATTTCTTTATAAAAGATCATAACTGTAACGATCATTGGGCCTAATAAATGCTAAAAAAGTTGACATAATTATCTTCTCTGTAAAAGGTAATTTAATAGATCATTTAAAATTTCCTTAAAAAAGATCATAACGGTAACGATCGTTGGGCCTAATAAGTGCTAAAAAAGTTGACATAATTATCTTCTTTGAAAAAGGTAATTTAATAGATCATTTCAAATTTCTTTAAAAAAGACCATAACGGTAACGATCATTGCGCCTAATAAATGCCAAAAAAGTTGACATAATTATCTTCTTTGTAAAAGATAATTTAATAGATCATTTAACATTTCCTTAAAAAAGATCATAACGGTAACGATCATTGGGCCTAATAAGTGCTAAAAAAGTTGACATAATTATCTTCTTTGTAAAAGATAATTTACTAGACAATTTAAATTTTCTCATGAAAAGATCATAACGGTAACGATTATTGGGCCTAATAAATGCTAAAAAAGTTGACATAATTATCTTCTTTGAAAAAGGTAATTTAATAGATCATTTCAAATTTCTTTAAAAAAGATCATAACGGTAACGATCATTGCGCCTAATAAATGCTAAAAAAGTTGACATAATTATCTTCTTTGTAAAAGATAATTTACTAGGTCATTTAAAATTTCCTCCTAAAAGATCATAACGGTAACCATCATTGGCAATAATAAATGCTAAAAAATTTGATATAATTAACTTCTTTGTAAAAGATAATTTTCTAGACAATTTAACATTTCTTATTAAAAGATCATAACGCTAACGATTATTGGGCCTAATAAATGCTAAAAAAGTTGACATAATTATATTCTTTGTAAAAGATAATTTAATAGATTATTTAAAATTTCTTTATAAAATGTCATAACGGTAACGATCATTGGGCCTAATAAATGCTAAAAAGGTTAACATAATTATCTTCTTTGTGAAAGATAATTTAATAGATCATTTAAAATTTCTTTATAACAGATCATAACGGTAACGATCATTGGGCCTAATAAATGCTAAAAAAGTTGACATAATTATCTTCTTTGTAAAAGACAATTTAATAGATCATTTAAAATTTCTTTAAAAAAGATCATAACGGTAACGATCATTGGGCCTAATAAATGCGAAAAAAGTTGAGATAATTAACTTCTTTGTAAAAGATAATTTACTAGACAATTTAAAATTTCGTATTAAAAGATCATAACGCTAACGATTAATGGGCCTAGTAAATGCTAAAAAAGTTGACATAATTATCTTCTTTGTAAAAGATAATTTGATAGATCATTTAAAATTTCTTTATAAAAGATCATAACTGTAACGATCATTGGGCCTAATAAAAGCTAAAAAAGTTGACGTAATTATCTTCTTTGTAAAAGACAATTTAATAGATCATTTAAAATTTCTTTAAAAAAGATCATAGCAGTATCGATCATTGCGCCTAATAAATGCTAAAAAAGTTGACATAATTATATTCTTTGTAAAAGATAATTTAATAGATCATTTAAAATTTCCTTAAAAAAGATCATAACGGTAACGATCATTGGGCTAATAAGTGCTAAAAAAGTTGACATAATTATCTTCTTTGTAAAAGATAATTTACTAGACAATTTAAAATTTCTCATTAAAAGATCATAACGGTAACGATTATTGGGCCTAATAAATGCTAAAAAACTTTACAAAATTTCTTTATAAAAGATCATAACTGTAACGATCATTGGGCCTAATAAATGCTAAAAAAGTTGACATAATTATCTTCTCTGTAAAAGATAATTTAATAGATCATTTAAAATTTCCTTAAAAAAGATCATAACGGTAACGATCGTTGGGCCTAATAAGTGCTAAAAAAGTTGACATAATTATCTTCTTTGAAAAAGGTAATTTAATAGATCATTTCAAATTTCTTTAAAAAAGACCATAACGGTAACGATCATTGCGCCTAATAAATGCCAAAAAAGTTGACATAATTATCTTCTTTGTAAAAGATAATTTAATAGCCATTTAAAATTTCCTTAAAAAAGATCATAACGGTAACGATCATTGGGCCTAATAAGTGCTAAAAAAGTTGACATAATTATCTTCTTTGTAAAAGATAATTTACTAGACAATTTAAAATTTCCCATGAAAGGATCATAACGGTAACGATTATTGGGACTAATAAATGCTAAAAAAGTTGACATAATTATCTTCTTTGAAAAAGGTAATTTAATAGATCATTTCAAATTTCTTTAAAAAAGATCATAACGGTAACAATCATTGGGCCTAATAAATGCTAAAAAGGTTAACATAATTATCTTTTTTGTGAAAGATAATTTAATAGATCATTTAAAATTTCTTTATAACAGATCATAACGGTAACAATCATTGGGCCTAAGAAATGCTAAAAAAGTTGACATAATTATCTTCTTTGTAAAAGACAATTTAATAGATCATTTAAAATTTCTTTAAAAAAGATCATAGCAGTAAAGATCATTGCGCCTAATAAATGCTAAAAAAGTTGACGTAATTATCTTCTTTGTAAAAGATAATTTAGTAGATCATTTAAAATTTCCTTAAAAAAGATCATAACGGTAACGATCATTGGGCCTAATAAGTGCTAAAAAAGTTGACATAATTATCTCCTTTGTAAAAGATAATTTACTAGACAATTTAAAATTTCTCATGAAAAGATCATAATGGTAACGATTATTGGGCCTAATAAATGCGAAAAAAGTTGACATAATTATCTTCTTTGAAAAAGGTAATTTAATAGATCATTTCAAATTTCTTTAAAAAAGATCATAACGGTAACGATCATTGCGCCTAATAAATGCTAAAAAAGTTGACATAATTATCTTCTTTGTAAAAGATAATTTAATAGATCATTTAAAATTTCCTTAAAAAAGATCATAACGGTAACGATCATTGGGCCTAATAAGTGCTAAAAAAGTTGACATAATTATCTTCTTTGTAAAAGATAATTTACTAGACAATTTAAAATTTCTCATGAAAAGATCATAATGGTAACGATTATTGGGCCTAATAAATGCGAAAAAAGTCGACATAATTATCTTCTTTGAAAAAGCTAATTTAATAGATCATTTCAAATTTCTTTAAAAAAGATCATAACGGTAACGATCATTGCGCCTAATAAATGCTAAAAAAGTTGACATAATTATCTTCTTTGTAAAAGATAATTTAATAGATCATTTAAAATTTCCTTAAAAAAGATCATAACGGTAACGATCATTGGGCCTAATAAGCGCTGAAAAAGTTGACATAATTATCTTCTTTGTAAAAGATAATTTACTAGACAATTTAAAATTTCTCATGAAAAGATCATAACGGTAACGATCAATTGGGCCTAATAAGTGCTAAAAAAGTTGACATAATTATCTTCTTTGTAAAAGATAATTTACTAGACAATTTAAAATTTCTCATGAAAAGATCATAATGGTAACGATTATTGGGCCTAATAAATGCTAAAAAAGTTGACATAATTATCTTCTTTGAAAAAGGTAATTTAATAGATCATTTCAAATTTCTTTAAAAAAGATCATAACGGTAACGATGATTGCGCCTAATAAATGCTAAAAAAGTTGACATAATTATCTTCTTTGTAAAAGATAATTTACTAGATCATTTAAAATTTCCTCCTCAAAGATCATAACGGTAACCATCATTGGGCATAAAAAATGCTAAAAAAGTTGACATAATTATCTTCTTTGTAAAAGATAATTTACTAGACAATTTAAAATTTCTCATTAAAAGATCATAACGGTAACGATAATTGGGCCTAATAAATGCTAAAAAACTTTACAAAATTTCTTTATAAAAGATCATAACTGTAACGATCATTGGGCCTAATAAATGCTAAAAAAGTTGACATAATTATCTTCTCTGTAAAAGGTAATTTAATAGATCATTTAAAATTTCCTTAAAAAAGATCATAACGGTAACGATCGTTGGGCCTAATAAGTGCTAAAAAAGTTGACATAATTATCTTCTTTGAAAAAGGTAATTTAATAGATCATTTCAAATTTCTTTAAAAAAGACCATAACGGTAACGATCATTGCGCCTAATAAATGCCAAAAAAGTTGACATAATTATCTTCTTTGTAAAAGATAATTTAATAGATCATTTAACATTTCCTTAAAAAAGATCATAACGGTAACGATCATTGGGCCTAATAAGTGCTAAAAAAGTTGACATAATTATCTTCTTTGTAAAAGATAATTTACTAGACAATTTAAATTTTCTCATGAAAAGATCATAACGGTAACGATTATTGGGCCTAATAAATGCTAAAAAAGTTGACATAATTATCTTCTTTGAAAAAGGTAATTTAATAGATCATTTCAAATTTCTTTAAAAAAGATCATAACGGTAACGATCATTGCGCCTAATAAATGCTAAAAAAGTTGACATAATTATCTTCTTTGTAAAAGATAATTTACTAGGTCATTTAAAATTTCCTCCTAAAAGATCATAACGGTAACCATCATTGGCAATAATAAATGCTAAAAAATTTGATATAATTAACTTCTTTGTAAAAGATAATTTTCTAGACAATTTAACATTTCTTATTAAAAGATCATAACGCTAACGATTATTGGGCCTAATAAATGCTAAAAAAGTTGACATAATTATATTCTTTGTAAAAGATAATTTAATAGATTATTTAAAATTTCTTTATAAAATGTCATAACGGTAACGATCATTGGGCCTAATAAATGCTAAAAAGGTTAACATAATTATCTTCTTTGTGAAAGATAATTTAATAGATCATTTAAAATTTCTTTATAACAGATCATAACGGTAACGATCATTGGGCCTAATAAATGCTAAAAAAGTTGACATAATTATCTTCTTTGTAAAAGACAATTTAATAGATCATTTAAAATTTCTTTAAAAAAGATCATAACGGTAACGATCATTGGGCCTAATAAATGCGAAAAAAGTTGAGATAATTAACTTCTTTGTAAAAGATAATTTACTAGACAATTTAAAATTTCGTATTAAAAGATCATAACGCTAACGATTAATGGGCCTAGTAAATGCTAAAAAAGTTGACATAATTATCTTCTTTGTAAAAGATAATTTGATAGATCATTTAAAATTTCTTTATAAAAGATCATAACTGTAACGATCATTGGGCCTAATAAAAGCTAAAAAAGTTGACGTAATTATCTTCTTTGTAAAAGACAATTTAATAGATCATTTAAAATTTCTTTAAAAAAGATCATAGCAGTATCGATCATTGCGCCTAATAAATGCTAAAAAAGTTGACATAATTATATTCTTTGTAAAAGATAATTTAATAGATCATTTAAAATTTCCTTAAAAAAGATCATAACGGTAACGATCATTGGGCTAATAAGTGCTAAAAAAGTTGACATAATTATCTTCTTTGTAAAAGATAATTTACTAGACAATTTAAAATTTCTCATTAAAAGATCATAACGGTAACGATTATTGGGCCTAATAAATGCTAAAAAACTTTACAAAATTTCTTTATAAAAGATCATAACTGTAACGATCATTGGGCCTAATAAATGCTAAAAAAGTTGACATAATTATCTTCTCTGTAAAAGATAATTTAATAGATCATTTAAAATTTCCTTAAAAAAGATCATAACGGTAACGATCGTTGGGCCTAATAAGTGCTAAAAAAGTTGACATAATTATCTTCTTTGAAAAAGGTAATTTAATAGATCATTTCAAATTTCTTTAAAAAAGACCATAACGGTAACGATCATTGCGCCTAATAAATGCCAAAAAAGTTGACATAATTATCTTCTTTGTAAAAGATAATTTAATAGCCATTTAAAATTTCCTTAAAAAAGATCATAACGGTAACGATCATTGGGCCTAATAAGTGCTAAAAAAGTTGACATAATTATCTTCTTTGTAAAAGATAATTTACTAGACAATTTAAAATTTCCCATGAAAGGATCATAACGGTAACGATTATTGGGACTAATAAATGCTAAAAAAGTTGACATAATTATCTTCTTTGAAAAAGGTAATTTAATAGATCATTTCAAATTTCTTTAAAAAAGATCATAACGGTAACAATCATTGGGCCTAATAAATGCTAAAAAGGTTAACATAATTATCTTTTTTGTGAAAGATAATTTAATAGATCATTTAAAATTTCTTTATAACAGATCATAACGGTAACAATCATTGGGCCTAAGAAATGCTAAAAAAGTTGACATAATTATCTTCTTTGTAAAAGACAATTTAATAGATCATTTAAAATTTCTTTAAAAAAGATCATAGCAGTAAAGATCATTGCGCCTAATAAATGCTAAAAAAGTTGACGTAATTATCTTCTTTGTAAAAGATAATTTAGTAGATCATTTAAAATTTCCTTAAAAAAGATCATAACGGTAACGATCATTGGGCCTAATAAGTGCTAAAAAAGTTGACATAATTATCTCCTTTGTAAAAGATAATTTACTAGACAATTTAAAATTTCTCATGAAAAGATCATAATGGTAACGATTATTGGGCCTAATAAATGCGAAAAAAGTTGACATAATTATCTTCTTTGAAAAAGGTAATTTAATAGATCATTTCAAATTTCTTTAAAAAAGATCATAACGGTAACGATCATTGCGCCTAATAAATGCTAAAAAAGTTGACATAATTATCTTCTTTGTAAAAGATAATTTAATAGATCATTTAAAATTTCCTTAAAAAAGATCATAACGGTAACGATCATTGGGCCTAATAAGTGCTAAAAAAGTTGACATAATTATCTTCTTTGTAAAAGATAATTTACTAGACAATTTAAAATTTCTCATGAAAAGATCATAATGGTAACGATTATTGGGCCTAATAAATGCGAAAAAAGTCGACATAATTATCTTCTTTGAAAAAGCTAATTTAATAGATCATTTCAAATTTCTTTAAAAAAGATCATAACGGTAACGATCATTGCGCCTAATAAATGCTAAAAAAGTTGACATAATTATCTTCTTTGTAAAAGATAATTTAATAGATCATTTAAAATTTCCTTAAAAAAGATCATAACGGTAACGATCATTGGGCCTAATAAGCGCTGAAAAAGTTGACATAATTATCTTCTTTGTAAAAGATAATTTACTAGACAATTTAAAATTTCTCATGAAAAGATCATAACGGTAACGATCAATTGGGCCTAATAAGTGCTAAAAAAGTTGACATAATTATCTTCTTTGTAAAAGATAATTTACTAGACAATTTAAAATTTCTCATGAAAAGATCATAATGGTAACGATTATTGGGCCTAATAAATGCTAAAAAAGTTGACATAATTATCTTCTTTGAAAAAGGTAATTTAATAGATCATTTCAAATTTCTTTAAAAAAGATCATAACGGTAACGATGATTGCGCCTAATAAATGCTAAAAAAGTTGACATAATTATCTTCTTTGTAAAAGATAATTTACTAGATCATTTAAAATTTCCTCCTCAAAGATCATAACGGTAACCATCATTGGGCATAAAAAATGCTAAAAAATTTGACATAATTATCTTCTTTGTAAAAGATAATTTTCTAGACAATTTAACATTTCTTATTAAAAGATCATAACGCTAACGATTATCGGGCCTAATAAATGCTAAAAAAGTTGACATAATTATCTTCTTTGTAAAAGATAATTTAATAGATTATTTAAAATTTCTTTATAAAATGTCATAACGGTAACGATCATTGGGCCTAAAAATGCTAAAAAGGTTAACATAATTATCTTCTTTGTGAAAGGTAATTTAATAGATCATTTAAAATTTCTTTATAACAGATCATAACGGTAACGATCATTGGGCCTAATAAATGCTAAAAAAGTTGACATAATTTTCTTCTTTGTAAAAGACAATTTAATAGATCATTTAAAATTTCTTTAAAAAAGATCATAACGGTAACGATCATTGGCCCTAATAACTGCTAAAAAAGTTGACATAATTAACTTCTTTGTAAAAGATAATTTTCTAGAGGATTTAAAATTTCGTATTAAAAGATCATAACGCTAATGATTAATGGGCCTAGTAAATGCTAAAAAAGTTGACATAATTATCTTCTTTGTAAAAGATAATTTGATAGATCATTTAAAATTTCTTTATAAAAGATCATAACTGTAACGATCATTGGGCCTAATAAATGCTAAAAAAGTTGACATAATTATCTTCTTTGTAAAAGATAATTTAATAGATCATTTAACATTTCCTTAAAAAAGATCATAACGGTAACGATCATTGGGCCTAATAAGTGCTAAAAAAGTTGACATAATTATCTTCTTTGTAAAAGATAATTTACTAGACAATTTAAGTTTTCTCATGAAAAGATCATAACGGTAACGATTATTGGGCCTAATAAATGCTAAAAAAGTTGACATTATTATCTTCTTTGAAAAAGGTAATTTAATAGATCATTTCAAATTTCTTTAAAAAAGATCATAACGGTAACAATCATTGCGCCTAATAAATGCTAAAAAAGTTGACATAATTATCTTCTTTGAAAAAGGTAATTTAATAGATCATTTCAAATTTCTTTAAAAAAGATCATAACGGTAACGATTATTGCGCCTAATAAATGCTAAAAAAGTTGACATAATTATCTTCTTTGTAAAAGATAATTTAATAGATCATTTCAAATTTCCTTAAAAAAGATCATAACGGTAACGATCATTGGGCCTAATAAGTGCTAAAAAAGTTGACATAATTATCTTCTTTGTAAAAGATAATTTACTAGACAATTTAAAATTTCTCATGAAAAGATCATAATGGTAACGATTATTGGGCCTAATAAATGCGAAAAAAGTTGACATAATTATCTTCTTTGAAAAAGGTAATTTAATAGATCATTTCAAATTTCTTTAAAAAAGATCATAACGGTAACGATCATTGCGCCTAATAAATGCTAAAAAAGTTGACATAATTATCTTCTTTGTAAAAGATAATTTAATAGATCATTTAAAATTTCCTTAAAAAAGATCATAACGGTAACGATCATTGGGCCTAATAAGTGCTAAAAAAGTTGACATAATTATCTTCTTTGTAAAAGATAATTTACTAGACAATTTAAAATTTCTCATGAAAAGATCATAATGGTAACAATTATTGGGCCTAATAAATGCGAAAAAAGTCGACATAATTATCTTCTTTGAAAAAGCTAATTTAATAGATCATTTCAAATTTCTTTAAAAAAGATCATAACGGTAACGATCATTGCGCCTAATAAATGCTAAAAAAGTTGACATAATTATCTTCTTTGTAAAAGATAATTTAATAGATCATTTAAAATTTCCTTAAAAAAGATCATAACGGTAACGATCATTGGGCCTAATAAGTGCTGAAAAAGTTGACATAATTATCTTCTTTGTAAAAGATAATTTACTAGACAATTTAAAATTTCTCATGAAAAGATCATAACGGTAACGATCATTGGGCCTAATAAGTGCTGAAAAAGTTGACATAATTATCTTCTTTGTAAAAGATAATTTACTAGACAATTTAAAATTTCTCATGAAAAGATCATAACGGTAACGATCATTGGGCCTAATAAGTGCTAAAAAAGTTGACATAATTATCTTCTTTGTATAATAAATGCTAAAAAAGTTGACATAATTATCTTCTTTGAAAAAGGTAATTTAATAGATCATTTCAAATTTCTTTAAAAAAGATCATAACGGTAACGATGATTGCGCCTAATAAATGCTAAAAAAGTTGACATAATTATCTTCTTTGTAAAAGATAATTTACTAGATCATTTAAAATTTCCTCCTCAAAGATCATAACGGTAACCATCATTGGGCATAATAAATGCTAAAAAATTTGACATAATTATCTTCTTTGTAAAAGATAATTTTCTAGACAATTTAACATTTCTTATTAAAAGATCATAACGCTAACGATTATTGGGCCTAATAAATGCTAAAAAAGTTGACATAATTATCTTCTCTGTAAAAGATAATTTAATAGATTATTTAAAATTTCTTTATAAAATGTCATAACGGTAACGATCATTGGGCCTAAAAATGCTAAAAAGGTTAACATAATTATCTTCTTTGTGAAACATAATTTAATAGATCACTTAAAATTTCTTTATAACAGATCATAACGGTAACGATCATTGGGCCTAATAAATGCTAAAAAAGTTGACATAATTATCTTCTTTGTAAAAGACAATTTAATAGATCATTTAAAATTTCTTTAAAAAAGATCATAACGGTAACGATCATTGGCCCTAATAACTGCTAAAAAAGTTGACATAATTAACTTCTTTGTAAAAGATAATTTGCTAGACAGTTTAAAATTTCTCATTAAAAGATCATAACGGTAACGATTATTGGGCCTAATAAATGCTAAAAAAGTTGACATAATTATCTTCTTTGTAAAAGATAATTTGATAGATCATTTAAAA
The DNA here is from genome assembly GCA_037954015.1 of Psophocarpus tetragonolobus. Taxonomy (NCBI): domain Eukaryota; kingdom Viridiplantae; phylum Streptophyta; class Magnoliopsida; order Fabales; family Fabaceae; genus Psophocarpus; species Psophocarpus tetragonolobus. The sequence continues at coordinate 58,142,980 of CM075688.1, forward strand.
TTTCTTTATAAAAGATCATAACTGTAACGATCATTGGGCCTAATAAATGCTAAAAAAGTTGACATAATTATCTTCTTTGTAAAAGACAATTTAATAGATCATTTAAAATTTCCTTAAAAAAGATCATAACGGTAACGATCATTGGGCCTAATAAGTGCTAAAAAAGTTGACATAATTATCTTCTTTGTAAAAGATAATTTACTAGACAATTTAAAATTTCTCATTAAAAGATCATAACGGTAACGATTATTGGGCCTAATAAATGCTAAAAAAGTTGACATAATTATCTTCTTTGAAAAAGATAATTTGATAGATCATTTAAAATTTCTTTATAAAAGATCATAACTGTAACGATCATTGGGCCTAATAAATGCTAAAAAAGTTGACATAATTATCTTCTTTGTAAAAGACAATTTAATAGATCATTTAAAATTTCCTTAAAAAAGATCATAACGGTAACGATCATTGGGCCTAATAAGTGCTAAATAAGTTGACATAATTATCTTCTTTGTAAAAGATAATTTACTAGACAATTTAAAATTTCTCATTAAAAGATCATAACGGTAACGATTATTGGGCCTAATAAATGCTCAAAAACTTTGCAAAATTTCTTTATAAAAGATCATAACTGTAAGAATCATTGGGCCTAATAAATGCTAAAAAACTTGACATAATTATCTTCTTTGTAGAAGATAATTTAATAAATCATTTAAAATTTCCTTAAAAAAGATCATAACGGTAACGATCATTGGGCCTAATAAGTGCTAAAAAATTTGACATAATTATCTTCTTTGTAAAAGATAATTTACTAGAGAATTTAAAATTTCTCATGAAAAGATCATAACGGTAACGATTATTGGGCCTAATAAATGCTAAAAAAGTTGACATAATTATCTTCTTTGTAAAAGACAATTTAATAGATCATTTAAAATTTCTTTAAAAAAGATCATAGCAGTAACGATCATTGCGCCTAATAAATGCTAAAAAAGTTGACATAATTATCTTCTTTTTAAAAGATAATTTAATAGATCATTTAAAATTTCCTTAAAAAAGATCATAACGGTAACGATCATTGGGCCTAATAAGTGCTAAAAAAGTTGACATAATTATCTTCTTTGAAAAAGGTAATTTAGTAGATCATTTCAAATTTCTTTAAAAAAGATCATAACGGTAACGATCATTGCACCTAATAAATGCTAAAAAAGTTGACATAATTATCTTCTTTGTAAATGATAATTTAATAGATCATTCAAAATTTCCTTAAAAAAGATCATAACGGTAACGATCATTGGGCCTAATAAGTGCTAAAAAAGTTGACATAATTATCTTCTTTGTAAAAGATAATTTACTAGACAATTTAAAATTTCTCATGAAAAGATCATAATGGTAACGATTATTGGGCCTAATAAATGCGAAAAAAGTTGACATAATTATCTTCTTTGAAAAAGCTAATTTAATAGATCATTTCAAATTTCTTTAAAAAAGATCATAACGGTAATGATCATTGGGCCTAATAAATGCTAAAAAAGTTGACATAATTATCTTCTTTGTAAAAGATAATTTAATAGATCATTTAAAATTTCCTTAAAAAAGATCATAACGGTAACGATCATTGGGCCTAATAAGTGCTGAAAAAGTTGACATAATTATCTTCTTTGTAAAAGATAATTTACTAGACAATTTAAAATTTCTCATGAAAAGATCATAACGGTAACGATCATTGGGCCTAATAAGTGCTAAAAACGTTGACATAATTATCTTCTTTGTAAAAGATAATTTACTAGACAATTTAAAATTTCTCATGAAAAGATCATAATGGTAACGATTATTGCGCCTAATAAGTGCTAAAAAAGTTGACATAATTATCTTCTTTGAAAAAGGTAATTTAATAGATCATTTCAAATTTCTTTAAAAAAGATCATAACGGTAACGATCATTGCGCCTAATAAATGCTAAAAAAGTTGACATAATTATCTTCTTTGTAAAAGATAATTTACTAGATCATTTAAAATTTCCTCCTCAAAGATCATAACGGTAACCATCATTGGGCATAATAAATGCTAAAAAATTTGACATAATTATCTTCTTTGTAAAAGATAATTTTCTAGACAATTTAACATTTCTTATTAAAAGATCATAACGCTAACGATTATTGGGCCTAATAAATGCTAAAAAAGTTGACATAATTATCTTCTCTGTAAAAGATAATTTAATAGATTATTTAAAATTTCTTTATAAAATGTCATAACGGTAACGATGATTGGGCCTAAAAATGCTAAAAAGGTTAACATAATTATCTTCTTTGTGAAACATAATTTAATAGATCACTTAAAATTTCTTTATAACAGATCATAACGGTAACGATCATTGGGCCTAATAAATGCTAAAAAAGTTGACATAATTATCTTCTTTGTAAAAGACAATTTAATAGATCATTTAAAATTTCTTTAAAAAAGATCATAACGGTAACGATCATTGGCCCTAATAACTGCTAAAAAAGTTGACATAATTAACTTCTTTGTAAAAGATAATTTGCTAGACAGTTTAAAATTTCGTATTAAAAGATCATAACGCTAATGATTAATGGGCCTAGTAAATGCTAAAAAAGTTGACATAATTATCTTCTTTGTAAAAGATAATTTGATAGATCATTTAAAATTTCTTTATAAAAGATCATAACTGTAACGATCATTGGGCCTAATAAATGCTAAAAAAGTTGACATAATTATCTTCTTTGTAAAAGACAATTTAATAGATCATTTAAAATTTCCTTAAAAAAGATCATAACGGTAACGATCATTGGGCCTAATAAGTGCTAAAAAAGTTGACATAATTATCTTCTTTGTAAAAGATAATTTACTAGACAATTTAAAATTTCTCATTAAAAGATCATAACGGTAACGATTATTGGGCCTAATAAATGCTCAAAAACTTTGCAAAATTTCTTTATAAAAGATCATAACTGTAAGAATCATTGGGCCTAATAAATGCTAAAAAACTTGACATAATTATCTTCTTTGTAGAAGATAATTTAATAAATCATTTAAAATTTCCTTAAAAAAGATCATAACGGTAACGATCATTGGGCCTAATAAGTGCTAAAAAATTTGACATAATTATCTTCTTTGTAAAAGATAATTTACTAGACAATTTAAAATTTCTCATGAAAAGATCATAACGGTAACGATTATTGGGCCTAATAAATGCTAAAAAAGTTGACATAATTATCTTCTTTGTAAAAGACAATTTAATAGATCATTTAAAATTTCTTTAAAAAAGATCATAGCAGTAACGATCATTGCGCCTAATAAATGCTAAAAAAGTTGACATAATTATCTTCTTTTTAAAAGATAATTTAATAGATCATTTAAAATTTCCTTAAAAAAGATCATAACGGTAACGATCATTGGGCCTAATAAGTGCTAAAAAAGTTGACATAATTATCTTCTTTGAAAAAGGTAATTTAGTAGATCATTTCAAATTTCTTTAAAAAAGATCATAACGGTAACGATCATTGCACCTAATAAATGCTAAAAAAGTTGACATAATTATCTTCTTTGTAAAAGATAATTTAATAGATCATTCAAAATTTCCTTAAAAAAGATCATAACGGTAACGATCATTGGGCCTAATAAGTGCTAAAAAAGTTGACATAATTATCTTCTTTGTAAAAGATAATTTACTAGACAATTTAAAATTTCTCATGAAAAGATCATAATGGTAACGATTATTGGGCCTAATAAATGCGAAAAAAGTTGACATAATTATCTTCTTTGAAAAAGCTAATTTAATAGATCATTTCAAATTTCTTTAAAAAAGATCATAACGGTAATGATCATTGGGCCTAATAAATGCTAAAAAAGTTGACATAATTATCTTCTTTGTAAAAGATAATTTAATAGATCATTTAAAATTTCCTTAAAAAAGATCATAACGGTAACGATCATTGGGCCTAATAAGTGCTGAAAAAGTTGACATAATTATCTTCTTTGTAAAAGATAATTTACTAGACAATTTAAAATTTCTCATGAAAAGATCATAACGGTAACGATCATTGGGCCTAATAAGTGCTAAAAACGTTGACATAATTATCTTCTTTGTAAAAGATAATTTACTAGACAATTTAAAATTTCTCATGAAAAGATCATAATGGTAACGATTATTGCGCCTAATAAGTGCTAAAAAAGTTGACATAATTATCTTCTTTGAAAAAGGTAATTTAATAGATCATTTCAAATTTCTTTAAAAAAGATCATAACGGTAACGATCATTGCGCCTAATAAATGCTAAAAAAGTTGACATAATTATCTTCTTTGTAAAAGATAATTTACTAGATCATTTAAAATTTCCTCCTCAAAGATCATAACGGTAACCATCATTGGGCATAATAAATGCTAAAAAATTTGACATAATTATCTTCTTTGTAAAAGATAATTTTCTAGACAATTTAACATTTCTTATTAAAAGATCATAACGCTAACGATTATTGGGCCTAATAAATGCCAAAAAAGTTGACATAATTATCTTCTTTGTAAAAGATAATTTAATAGATTATTTAAAATTTCTTTATAAAATGTCATAACGGTAACGATCATTGGGCCTAAAAATGCTAAAAAGGTTAACATAATTATCTTCTTTGTGAAAGATAATTTAATAGATCATTTAAAATTTCTTTATAACAGATCATAACAGTAACGATCATTGGGCCTAATAAATGCTAAAAAAGTTGACATAATTATCTTCTTTGTAAAAGACAATTTAATACATCATTTAAAATTTCTTTAAAAAAGATCATAACGGTAACGATCATTGACCCTAATAACTGCTAAAAAAGTTGACATAATTAACTTCTTTGTAAAAGATAATTTGCTAGACAATTTACAATTTCGTATTAAAAGATCATAACGCTAATGATTAATGGGCCTAGTAAATGCTAAAAAAGTTGACATAATTATCTTCTTTGTAAAAGATAATTTGATAGATCATTTAAAATTTCTTTATAAAAGATCATAACTGTAACGATCATTGGGCCTAATAAGTGCTAAAAAATTTGACATAATTATCTTCTTTGTAAAAGATAATTTACTATACAATTTAAAATTTCTCATGAAAAGATCATAACGGTAACGATTATTGGGCCTAATAAATGCTAAAAAAGTTGACATAATTATCTTCTTTGTAAAAGACAATTTAATAGATCATTTAAAATTTCTTTAAAAAAGATCATAGCAGTAACGATCATTGCGCCTAATAAATGCTAAAAAAGTTGACATAATTATCTTCTTTGTAAAAGATAATTTAATAGATCATTTAAAATTTCCTTAAAAAAGATCATAACGGCAACGATCATTGGGCCTAATAAGTGCTAAAAAAGTTGACATAATTATCTTCTTTGTAAAAGATAATTTACTGGACAATTTAAAATTTCTCATGAAAAGATCATAACGGTAACGATTATTGGGCCTAATAAATGCTAAAAAAGTTGACATAATTATCTTCTTTGAAAAAGGTAATTTAATAGATCATTTCAAATTTCTTTAAAAAAGATCATAACAGTAACGATCATTGCGCCTAATAAATGCTAAAAAAGTTGACATAATTATCTTCTTTGTAAAAGATAATTTACTATACAATTTAAAATTTCTCATGAAAAGATCATAACTGTAACGATCATTGGGCCTAATAAATGCTAAAAAAGTTGACATAATTATCTTCTTTGTAAAAGACAATTTAATAGATCATTTAAAATTTCGTTAAAAAAGATCATAGCAGTAATGATCATTGCGCCTAATAAATGCTAAAAAAGTTGACACAATTATCTTCTTTGTAAAAGAAAATTTAATAGATTATTTAAAATTTCCTTAAAAAAGATCATAATGGTAACGATCATTGGGCCTAATAAGTGCTAAAAAAGTTGACATAATTATCTTCTTTGTAAAAGATAATTTACTAGACAATTTAAAATTTCTCATGAAAAGATCATAATGGTAACGATTATTGGGCCTAATAAATGCTAAAAAAGTTGACATAATTATCTTCTTTGAAAAAGGTAATTTAATAGATCATTTCAAATTTCTTTAAAAAAGATCATAACGGTAACGATCATTGCGCCTAATAAATGCTAAAAAAGTTGACATAATTATCTTCTTTGTAAAAGATAATTTACTAGATCATTTAAAATTTCCTCCTCAAAGATAATAACGGTAACCATCATTGGGCATAATAAATGCTAAAAAATTTGACATAATTATCTTCTTTGTAAAAGATAATTTTCTAGACAATTTAACATTTCTTATTAAAAGATCATAACGCTAATGATTAATGGGCCTAGTAAATGCTAAAAAAGTTGACATAATTATCTTCTTTGTAAAAGATAATTTGATAGATCATTTAAAATTTCTTTATAAAAGATCATAACTGTAACGATCATTGGGCGTAATAAGTGCTAAAAAATTTGACATAATTATCTTCTTTGTAAAAGATAATTTACTAGACAATTTAAAATTTCTCATGAAAAGATCATAACGGTAACGATTATTGGGCCTAATAAATGCTAAAAAAGTTGACATAATTATCTTCTTTGTAAAAGACAATTTAATAGATCATTTAAAATTTCTTTAAAAAAGATCATAACAGTAACGATCATTGCGCCTAATAAATGCTAAAAAGGTTAACATAATTATCTTCTTTGTGAAAGATAATTTAATAGATCATTTAAAATTTCTTTATAACAGATCATAACGGTAACGATCATTGGGCCTAATAAATGCTAAAAAAGTTGACATAATTATCTTCTTTGTAAAAGATAATTTACTAGACAATTTAAAATTTCTCATTAAAAGATCATAACGGTAACGATTATTGGGCCTAATAAATGCTAAAAAACTTTTCAAAATTTCTTTATAAAAGATCATAACTGTAACAATCATTGGGCCTAATAAATGCTAAAAAACTTGACATAATTATCTTCTTTGTAGAAGATAATTTAATAGATCATTTAAAATTTCCTTAAAAAAGATCATAACGGTAACGATCATTGGGCCTAATAAGTGCTAAAAAATTTGACATAATTATCTTCTTTGTAAAAGATAATTTACTAGACAATTTAAAATTTCTCATGAAAAGATTATAACGGTAACGATTATTGGGCCTAATAAATGCTAAAAAAGTTGACATAATTATCTTCTTTGAAAAAGGTAATTTAATAGATCATTTCAAATTTCTTTAAAAAAGATCATAACGGTAACGATCATTGCGCCTAATAAATGCTAAAAAAGTTGACATAATTATCTTCTTTGTAAAAGATAATTTAATACATCATTTAAAATTTCTTTAAAAAAGATCATAACGGTAACGATCATTGACCCTAATAACTGCTAAAAAAGTTGACATAATTAACTTCTTTGTAAAAGATAATTTGCTAGACAATTTACAATTTCGTATTAAAAGATCATAACGCTAATGATTAATGGGCCTAGTAAATGCTAAAAAAGTTGACATAATTATCTTCTTTGTAAAAGATAATTTGATAGATCATTTAAAATTTCTTTATAAAAGATCATAACTGTAACGATCATTGGGCCTAATAAGTGCTAAAAAATTTGACATAATTATCTTCTTTGTAAAAGATAATTTACTAGACAATTTAAAATTTCTCATGAAAAGATCATAACGGTAACGATTATTGGGCCTAATAAATGCTAAAAAAGTTGACATAATTATCTTCTTTGTAAAAGACAATTTAATAGATCATTTAAAATTTCTTTAAAAAAGATCATAGCAGTAACGATCATTGCGCCTAATAAATGCTAAAAAAGTTGACATAATTATCTTCTTTGTAAAAGATAATTTAATAGATCATTTAAAATTTCCTTAAAAAAGATCATAACGGCAACGATCATTGGGCCTAATAAGTGCTAAAAAAGTTGACATAATTATCTTCTTTGTAAAAGATAATTTACTGGACAATTTAAAATTTCTCATGAAAAGATCATAACGGTAACGATTATTGGGCCTAATAAATGCTAAAAAAGTTGACATAATTATCTTCTTTGAAAAAGGTAATTTAATAGATCATTTCAAATTTCTTTAAAAAAGATCATAACAGTAACGATCATTGCGCCTAATAAATGCTAAAAAAGTTGACATAATTATCTTCTTTGTAAAAGATAATTTACTATACAATTTAAAATTTCTCATGAAAAGATCATAACTGTAACGATCATTGGGCCTAATAAATGCTAAAAAAGTTGACATAATTATCTTCTTTGTAAAAGACAATTTAATAGATCATTTAAAATTTCGTTAAAAAAGATCATAGCAGTAATGATCATTGCGCCTAATAAATGCTAAAAAAGTTGACACAATTATCTTCTTTGTAAAAGAAAATTTAATAGATTATTTAAAATTTCCTTAAAAAAGATCATAATGGTAACGATCATTGGGCCTAATAAGTGCTAAAAAAGTTGACATAATTATCTTCTTTGTAAAAGATAATTTACTAGACAATTTAAAATTTCTCATGAAAAGATCATAATGGTAACGATTATTGGGCCTAATAAATGCTAAAAAAGTTGACATAATTATCTTCTTTGAAAAAGGTAATTTAATAGATCATTTCAAATTTCTTTAAAAAAGATCATAACGGTAACGATCATTGCGCCTAATAAATGCTAAAAAAGTTGACATAATTATCTTCTTTGTAAAAGATAATTTACTAGATCATTTAAAATTTCCTCCTCAAAGATAATAACGGTAACCATCATTGGGCATAATAAATGCTAAAAAATTTGACATAATTATCTTCTTTGTAAAAGATAATTTTCTAGACAATTTAACATTTCTTATTAAAAGATCATAACGCTAATGATTAATGGGCCTAGTAAATGCTAAAAAAGTTGACATAATTATCTTCTTTGTAAAAGATAATTTGATAGATCATTTAAAATTTCTTTATAAAAGATCATAACTGTAACGATCATTGGGCGTAATAAGTGCTAAAAAATTTGACATAATTATCTTCTTTGTAAAAGATAATTTACTAGACAATTTAAAATTTCTCATGAAAAGATCATAACGGTAACGATTATTGGGCCTAATAAATGCTAAAAAAGTTGACATAATTATCTTCTTTGTAAAAGACAATTTAATAGATCATCTAAAATTTCTTTAAAAAAGATCATAACAGTAACGATCATTGCGCCTAATAAATGCTAAAAAGGTTAACATAATTATCTTCTTTGTGAAAGATAATTTAATAGATCATTTAAAATTTCTTTATAACAGATCATAACGGTAACGATCATTGGGCCTAATAAATGCTAAAAAAGTTGACATAATTATCTTCTTTGTAAAAGATAATTTACTAGACAATTTAAAATTTCTCATTAAAAGATCATAACGGTAACGATTATTGGGCCTAATAAATGCTAAAAAACTTTTCAAAATTTCTTTATAAAAGATCATAACTGTAACAATCATTGGGCCTAATAAATGCTAAAAAACTTGACATAATTATCTTCTTTGTAGAAGATAATTTAATAGATCATTTAAAATTTCCTTAAAAAAGATCATAACGGTAACGATCATTGGGCCTAATAAGTGCTAAAAAATTTGACATAATTATCTTCTTTGTAAAAGATAATTTACTAGACAATTTAAAATTTCTCATGAAAAGATTATAACGGTAACGATTATTGGGCCTAATAAATGCTAAAAAAGTTGACATAATTATCTTCTTTGAAAAAGGTAATTTAATAGATCATTTCAAATTTCTTTAAAAAAGATCATAACGGTAACGATCATTGCGCCTAATAAATGCTAAAAAAGTTGACATAATTATCTTCTTTGTAAAAGATAATTTACTAAACAATTTAAAATTTCTCATGAAAAGATCATAACGGTAACGATTATTGGTCCTAATAAATGATAAAAAAGTTGACATAATTATCTTCTTTGAAACAGGTAATTTAATAGATCATTTCAAATTTCTTTAAAAAAGATCATAACGGTAACGATCATTGCGCCTAATAAATGCTAAAAAAGTTGACATAATTATCTTCTTTGTAAAAGATAATTTGATAGATCATTTAAAATTTCTTTATAAAAGATCATAACTGTAACGATCATTGGGCCTAATAAATGCTAAAAAAGTTGACATAATTATCTTCTTTGTAAAAGACAATTTAATAGATCATTTAAAATTTCTTTAAAAAAGATCATAGCAGTAATTATCATTGCGCCTAATAAATGCTAAAAAAGTTGACATAATCATCTTCTTTGTAAAAGAAAATTTAATAGATTATTTAAAATTTCCTTAAAAAAGATCATAACGGTAACGATCATTGGGCCTCATAAGTGCTAAAAAAGTTGACATAATTATCTTCTTTGTAAAAGATAATTTACTAGACAATTTAAAATTTCTCATGAAAAGATCATAACGGTAACGATTATTGGGCCTAATAAATGCTAAAAAAGTTGACATAATTATCTTCTTTGAAAAAGGTAATTTAATAGATCATTTCAAATTTCTTTAAAAAAGATCATAACGGTAACGATCATTGCGCCTAATAAATGCTAAAAAAGTTGACATAATTATCTTCTTTGTAAAAGATAATTTACTAGACAATTTAAAATTTCTCATGAAAAGATCATAACGGTAACGATTATTGGGCCTAATAAATGCTAAAAAAGTTGACATAATTATCTTCTTTGAAAAAGGTAATTTAATAGATCATTTCAAATTTCTTTAAAAAAGATCATAACGGTAACGATCATTGCGCCTAATAAATGCTAAAAAAGTTGACATAATTATCTTCTTTGTAAAAGAAAATTTAATAGATCATTTAAAATTTCCTTAAAAAAGATCATAACGGTAAAGATCATTGGGCCTAATAAGTGCTAAAAAAGTTGACATAATTATCTTCTTTGTAAAAGATAATTTACTAGACAATTTAAATTTCTCATGAAAAGATCATAACGGTAACGATTATTGGGCCTAATAAATGCTAAAAAAGTTGACATAATTATCTTCTTTGAAAAAGGTAATTTAATAGATCATTTCAAATTTCTTTAAAAAAGATCATAACAGTAACGATCATTGCGCCTAATAAATGCTAAAAAAGTTGACATAATTATCTTCTTTGTAAAAGATAATTTACTAGACAATTTAAAATTTCTCATGAAAAGATCATAACGGTAACGATTATTGGGCCTAATAAATGCTAAAAAAGTTGACATAATTATCTTCTTTGAAAAAGGTAATTTAATAGATCATTTCAAATTTCTTTAAAAAAGATCATAACGGTAACGATCATTGCGCCTAATAAATGCTAAAAAAGTTGACATAATTATCTTCTTTGTAAAAGATAATTTACTAGACAATTTAAAATTTCTCATGAAAAGATCATAACGGTAACGATTATTGGGCCTAATAAATGCTAAAAAAGTTGACATAATTATCTTCTTTGAAAAAGGTAATTTAATAGATCATTTCAAATTTCTTTAAAAAAGATCATAACGGTAACGATCATTGCGCCTAATAAATGCTAAAAAAGTTGACATAATTATCTTCTTTGTAAAAGAAAATTTAATAGATCATTTAAAATTTCCTTAGAAAAGATCATAACGGTAAAGATCATTGGGCCTAATAAGTGCTAAAAAAGTTGACATAATTATCTTCTTTGTAAAAGATAATTTACTAGACAATTTAAAATTTCTCATGAAAAGATCATAACGGTAACGATTATTGGGCCTAATAAATGCTAAAAAAGTTGACATAATTATCTTCTTTGAAAAAGGTAATTTAATAGATCATTTCAAATTTCTTTAAAAAAGATCATAACAGTAACGATCATTGCGCCTAATAAATGCTAAAAAAGTTGACATAATTATCTTCTTTGTAAAAGATAATTTACTAGACAATTTAAAATTTCTCATGAAAAGATCATAACGGTAACGATTATTGGGCCTAATAAATGCTAAAAAAGTTGACATAATTATCTTCTTTGAAAAAGGTAATTTGATAGATCATTTCAAATTTCTTTAAAAAAGATCATAACGGTAACGATCATTGCGCCTAATAAATGCTAAAAAAGTTGACATAATTATCTTCTTTGTAAAAGATAATTTACTAGACAATTTAAAATTTCTCATGAAAAGATCATAACGGTAACGATTATTGGGCCTAATAAATGCTAAAAAAGTTGACATAATTATCTTCTTTGAAAAAGGTAATTTAATAGATCATTTCAAATTTATTTAAAAAAGATCATAACGGTAACAATCATTGCGCCTAATAAATGCTAAAAAAGTTGACATAATTATCTTCTTTGTAAAAGATAATTTAGTTGACAATTTAAAATTTCTCATGAAAAGATCATAACGGTAACGATTATTGGGCCTAATAAATGCTAAAAAAGTTGACATAATTATCTTCTTTGAAAAAGGTAATTTAATAGATCATTTCAAATTTCTTTAAAAAAGATCATAACAGTAACGATCATTGCGCCTAATAAATGCTAAAAAAGTTGACATAATTATCTTCTTTGTAAAAGATAATTTACTAGACAATTTAAAATTTCTCATGAAAAGATCATAACTGTAACGATCATTGGGCCTAATAAATGCTAAAAAAGTTGACATAATTATCTTCTTTGTAAAAGACAATTTAATAGATCATTTCAAATTTCTTTAAAAAAGATCATAACGGTAACGATCATTGCGCCTAATAAATGCTAAAAAAGTTGACACAATTATCTTGTTTGTAAAAGAAAATTTAATAGATCATTTAAAATTTCCTTAAAAAAGATCATAACGGTAAAGATCATTGGGCCTAATAAGTGCTAAAAAAGTTGACATAATTATCTTCTTTGTAAAAGATAATTTACTAGACAATTTAAAATTTCTCATGAAAAGATCATAACGGTAACGATTATTGGGCCTAATAAATGCTAAAAAAGTTGACATAATTATCTTCTTTGAAAAAGGTAATTTAATAGATCATTTCAAATTTCTTTAAAAAAGATCATAACAGTAACGATCATTGCGCCTAATAAATGCTAAAAAAGTTGACATAATTATCTTCTTTGTAAAAGATAATTTACTAGACAATTTAAAATTTCTCATGAAAAGATCATAACGGTAACGATTATTGGGCCTAATAAATGCTAAAAAAGTTGACATAATTATCTTCTTTGAAAAAGGTAATTTGATAGATCATTTCAAATTTCTTTAGAAAAGATCATAACGGTAACGATCATTGCGCCTAATAAATGCTAAAAAAGTTGACATAATTATCTTCTTTGTAAAAGATAATTTACTAGACAATTTAAAATTTCTCATGAAAAGATCATAACGGTAACGATTATTGGGCCTAATAAATGCTAAAAAAGTTGACATAATTATCTTCTTTGAAAAAGGTAATTTAATAGATCATTTCAAATTTCTTTAAAAAAGATCATAACGGTAACAATCATTGCGCCTAATAAATGCTAAAAAAGTTGACATAATTATCTTCTTTGTAAAAGATAATTTAGTTGACAATTTAAAATTTCTCATGAAAAGATCATAACGGTAACGATTATTGGGCCTAATAAATGCTAAAAAAGTTGACATAATTATCTTCTTTGAAAAAGGTAATTTAATAGATCATTTCAAATTTCTTTAAAAAAGATCATAACAGTAACGATCATTGCGCCTAATAAATGCTAAAAAAGTTGACATAATTATCTTCTTTGTAAAAGATAATTTACTAGACAATTTAAAATTTCTCATGAAAAGATCATAACTGTAACGATCATTGGGCCTAATAAATGCTAAAAAAGTTGACATAATTATCTTCTTTGTAAAAGACAATTTAATAGATCATTTAAAGTTTCTTTAAAAAAGATCATAGCAGTAATGATCATTGCACCTAATAAATGCTAAAAAAGTTGACACAATTATCTTCTTGGTAAAAGAAAATTTAATAGATCATTTAAAATTTCCTTAAAAAAGATCATAACGGTAACGATCATTGGGCCTAATAAGTGCTAAAAAAGTTGACATAATTATCTTCTTTGTAAAAGATAATTTACTAGACAATTTAAAATTTCTCATGAAAAGATCATAACGGTAACGATTATTGGGCCTAATAAATGCTAAAAAAGTTGACATAATTATCTTCTTTGAAAGAGGTAATTTAATAGATCATTTCAAATTTCTTTAAAAAAGATCATAACAGTAACGATCATTGCGCCTAATAAATGCTAAAAAAGTTGACATAATTATCTTCTTTGTAAAAGATAATTTACTAGACAATTTAAAATTTCTCATGAAAAGATCATAACGGTAACGATTATTGGGCCTAATAAATGCTAAAAAAGTTGACATAATTATCTTCTTTGAAAAAGGTAATTTGATAGATCATTTCAAATTTCTTTAGAAAAGATCATAACGGTAACGATCATTGCGCCTAATAAATGCTAAAAAAGTTGACATAATTATCTTCTTTGTAAAAGATAATTTACTAGACAATTTAAAATTTCTCATGAAAAGATCATAACGGTAACGATTATTGGGCCTAATAAATGCTAAAAAAGTTGACATAATTATCTTCTTTGAAAAAGGTAATTTAATAGATCATTTCAAATTTCTTTAAAAAAGATCATAACGGTAACAATCATTGCGCCTAATAAATGCTAAAAAAGTTGATATAATTATCTTCTTTGTAAAAGATAATTTAGTTGACAATTTAAAATTTCTCATGAAAAGATCATAACGGTAACGATTATTGGGCCTAATAAATGCTAAAAAAGTTGACATAATTATCTTCTTTGAAAAAGGTAATTTAATAGATCATTTCAAATTTCTTTAAAAAAGATCATAACAGTAACGATCATTGCGCCTAATAAATGCTAAAAAAGTTGACATAATTATCTTCTTTGTAAAAGATAATTTACTAGACAATTTAAAATTTCTCATGAAAAGATCATAACGGTAACGATTATTGGGCCTAATAAATGCTAAAAAAGTTGACATAATTATCTTCTTTGAAAAAGGTAATTTGATAGATCATTTCAAATTTCTTTAGAAAAGATCATAACGGTAACGATCATTGCGCCTAATAAATGCTAAAAAAGTTGACATAATTATCTTCTTTGTAAAAGATAATTTACTAGACAATTTAAAATTTCTCATGAAAAGATCATAACGGTAACGATTATTGGGCCTAATAAATGCTAAAAAAGTTGACATAATTATCTTCTTTGAAAAAGGTAATTTAATAGATCATTTCAAATTTCTTTAAAAAAGATCATAACGGTAACAATCATTGCGCCTAATAAATGCTAAAAAAGTTGATATAATTATCTTCTTTGTAAAAGATAATTTAGTTGACAATTTAAAATTTCTCATGAAAAGATCATAACGGTAACGATTATTGGGCCTAATAAATGCTAAAAAAGTTGACATAATTATCTTCTTTGAAAAAGGTAATTTAATAGATCATTTCAAATTTCTTTAAAAAAGATCATAACAGTAACGATCATTGCGCCTAATAAATGCTAAAAAAGTTGACATAATTATCTTCTTTGTAAAAGATAATTTACTAGACAATTTAAAATTTCTCATGAAAAGATCATAACGGTAACGATTATTGGGCCTAATAAATGCTAAAAAAGTTGACATAATTATCTTCTTTGAAAAAGGTAATTTGATAGATCATTTCAAATTTCTTTAGAAAAGATCATAACGGTAACGATCATTGCGCCTAATAAATGCTAAAAAAGTTGACATAATTATCTTCTTTGTAAAAGATAATTTACTAGACAATTTAAAATTTCTCATGAAAAGATCATAACGGTAACGATTATTGGGCCTAATAAATGCTAAAAAAGTTGACATAATTATCTTCTTTGAAAAAGGTAATTTAATAGATCATTTCAAATTTCTTTAAAAAAGATCATAACGGTAACAATCATTGCGCCTAATAAATGCTAAAAAAGTTGACATAATTATCTTCTTTGTAAAAGATAATTTAGTTGACAATTTAAAATTTCTCATGAAAAGATCATAACGGTAACGATTATTGGGCCTAATAAATGCTAAAAAAGTTGACATAATTATCTTCTTTGAAAAAGGTAATTTAATAGATCATTTCAAATTTCTTTAAAAAAGATCATAACAGTAACGATCATTGCGCCTAATAAATGCTAAAAAAGTTGACATAATTATCTTCTTTGTAAAAGATAATTTACTAGACAATTTAAAATTTCTCATGAAAAGATCATAACGGTAACGATTATTGGGCCTAATAAATGCTAAAAAAGTTGACATAATTATCTTCTTTGAAAAAGGTAATTTGATAGATCATTTCAAATTTCTTTAAAAAAGATCATAACGGTAACGATCATTGCGCCTAATAAATGCTAAAAAAGTTGACATAATTATCTTCTTTGTAAAAGATAATTTACTAGACAATTTAAAATTTCTCATGAAAAGATCATAACGGTAACGATTATTGGGCCTAATAAATGCTAAAAAAGTTGACATAATTATCTTCTTTGAAAAAGGTAATTTAATAGATCATTTCAAATTTCTTTAAAAAAGATCATAACGGTAACAATCATTGCGCCTAATAAATGCTAAAAAAGTTGACATAATTATCTTCTTTGTAAAAGATAATTTAGTTGACAATTTAAAATTTCTCATGAAAAGATCATAACGGTAACGATTATTGGGCCTAATAAATGCTAAAAAAGTTGACATAATTATCTTCTTTGAAAAAGGTAATTTAATAGATCATTTCAAATTTCTTTAAAAAAGATCATAACAGTAACGATCATTGCGCCTAATAAATGCTAAAAAAGTTGACATAATTATCTTCTTTGTAAAAGATAATTTACTAGACAATTTCAAATTTCTCATGAAAAGATCATAACTGTAACGATCATTGGGCCTAATAAATGCTAAAAAAGTTGACATAATTATCTTCTTTGTAAAAGACAATTTAATAGATCATTTAAAGTTTCTTTAAAAAAGATCATAGCAGTAATGATCATTGCGCCTAATAAATGCTAAAAAAGTTGACACAATTATCTTCTTGGTAAAAGAAAATTTAATAGATCATTTAAAATTTCCTTAAAAAAGATCATAACGGTAACGATCATTGGGCCTAATAAGTGCTAAAAAAGTTGACATAATTATCTTCTTTGTAAAAGATAATTTACTAGACAATTTAAAATTTCTCATGAAAAGATCATAACGGTAACGATTATTGGGCCTAATAAATGCTAAAAAAGTTGACATAATTATCTTCTTTGAAAAAGGTAATTTAATAGATCATTTCAAATTTCTTTAAAAAAGATCATAACAGTAACGATCATTGCGCCTAATAAATGCTAAAAAAGTTGACATAATTATCTTCTTTGTAAAAGATAATTTACTAGACAATTTAAAATTTCTCATGAAAAGATCATAACGGTAACGATTATTGGGCCTAATAAATGCTAAAAAAGTTGACATAATTATCTTCTTTGAAAAAGGTAATTTGATAGATCATTTCAAATTTCTTTAGAAAAGATCATAACGGTAACGATCATTGCGCCTAATAAATGCTAAAAAAGTTGACATAATTATCTTCTTTGTAAAAATAATTTACTAGACAATTTAAAATTTCTCATGAAAAGATCATAACGGTAACGATTATTGGGCCTAATAAATGCTAAAAAAGTTGACATAATTATCTTCTTTGAAAAAGGTAATTTAATAGATCATTTCAAATTTCTTTAAAAAAGATCATAACGGTAACAATCATTGCGCCTAATAAATGCTAAAAAAGTTGACATAATTATCTTCTTTGTAAAAGATAATTTAGTTGACAATTTAAAATTTCTCATGAAAAGATCATAACGGTAACGATTATTGGGCCTAATAAATGCTAAAAAAGTTGACATAATTATCTTCTTTGAAAAAGGTAATTTAATAGATCATTTCAAATTTCTTTAAAAAAGATCATAACAGTAACGATCATTGCGCCTAATAAATGCTAAAAAAGTTGACATAATTATCTTCTTTGTAAAAGATAATTTACTAGACAATTTAAAATTTCTCATGAAAAGATCATAACTGTAACGATCATTGGGCCTAATAAATGCTAAAAAAGTTGACATAATTATCTTCTTTGTAAAAGACAATTTAATAGATCATTTAAAGTTTCTTTAAAAAAGATCATAGCAGTAATGATCATTGCGCCTAATAAATGCTAAAAAAGTTGACACAATTATCTTCTTGGTAAAAGAAAATTTAATAGATCATTTAAAATTTCCTTAAAAAAGATCATAACGGTAACGATCATTGGGCCTAATAAGTGCTAAAAAAGTTGACATAATTATCTTCTTTGTAAAAGATAATTTACTAGACAATTTAAAATTTCTCATGAAAAGATCATAACGGTAACGATTATTGGGCCTAATAAATGCTAAAAAAGTTGACATAATTATCTTCTTTGAAAAAGGTAATTTAATAGATCATTTCAAATTTCTTTAAAAAAGATCATAACAGTAACGATCATTGCGCCTAATAAATGCTAAAAAAGTTGACATAATTATCTTCTTTGTAAAAGATAATTTACTAGACAATTTAAAATTTCTCATGAAAAGATCATAACGGTAACGATTATTGGGCCTAATAAATGCTAAAAAAGTTGACATAATTATCTTCTTTGAAAAAGGTAATTTGATAGATCATTTCAAATTTCTTTAGAAAAGATCATAACGGTAACGATCATTGCGCCTAATAAATGCTAAAAAAGTTGACATAATTATCTTCTTTGTAAAAGATAATTTACTAGACAATTTAAAATTTCTCATGAAAAGATCATAACGGTAACGATTATTGGGCCTAATAAATGCTAAAAAAGTTGACATAATTATCTTCTTTGAAAAAGGTAATTTAATAGATCATTTCAAATTTCTTTAAAAAAGATCATAACGGTAACAATCATTGCGCCTAATAAATGCTAAAAAAGTTGACATAATTATCTTCTTTGTAAAAGATAATTTAGTTGACAATTTAAAATTTCTCATGAAAAGATCATAACGGTAACGATTATTGGGCCTAATAAATGCTAAAAAAGTTGACATAATTATCTTCTTTGAAAAAGGTAATTTAATAGATCATTTCAAATTTCTTTAAAAAAGATCATAACAGTAACGATCATTGCGCCTAATAAATGCTAAAAAAGTTGACATAATTATCTTCTTTGTAAAAGATAATTTACTAGACAATTTAAAATTTCTCATGAAAAGATCATAACTGTAACGATCATTGGGCCTAATAAATGCTAAAAAAGTTGACATAATTATCTTCTTTGTAAAAGACAATTTAATAGATCATTTAAGGTTTCTTTAAAAAAGATCATAGCAGTAATGATCATTGCGCCTAATAAATGCTAAAAAAGTTGACACAATTATCTTCTTGGTAAAAGAAAATTTAATAGATCATTTAAAATTTCCTTAAAAAAGATCATAACGGTAACGATCATTGGGCCTAATAAGTGCTAAAAAAGTTGACATAATTATCTTCTTTGTAAAAGATAATTTACTAGACAATTTAAAATTTCTCATGAAAAGATCATAACGGTAACGATTATTGGGCCTAATAAATGCTAAAAAAGTTGACATAATTATCTTCTTTGAAAAAGGTAATTTAATAGATCATTTCAAATTTCTTTAAAAAAGATCATAACAGTAACGATCATTGCGCCTAATAAATGCTAAAAAAGTTGACATAATTATCTTCTTTGTAAAAGATAATTTACTAGACAATTTAAAATTTCTCACGAAAAGATCATAACGGTAACGATTATTGGGCCTAATAAATGCTAAAAAAGTTGACATAATTATCTTCTTTGAAAAAGGTAATTTGATAGATCATTTCAAATTTCTTTAGAAAAGATCATAACGGTAACGATCATTGCGCCTAATAAATGCTAAAAAAGTTGACATAATTATCTTCTTTGTAAAAGATAATTTACTAGACAATTTAAAATTTCTCATGAAAAGATCATAACGGTAACGATTATTGGGCCTAATAAATGCTAAAAAAGTTGACATAATTATCTTCTTTGAAAAAGGTAATTTAATAGATCATTTCAAATTTCTTTAAAAAAGATCATAACGGTAACAATCATTGCGCCTAATAAATGCTAAAAAAGTTGACATAATTATCTTCTTTGTAAAAGATAATTTAGTTGACAATTTAAAATTTCTCATGAAAAGATCATAACGGTAACGATTATTGGGCCTAATAAATGCTAAAAAAGTTGACATAATTATCTTCTTTGAAAAAGGTAATTTAATAGATCATTTCAAATTTCTTTAAAAAAGATCATAACAGTAACGATCATTGCGCCTAATAAATGCTAAAAAAGTTGACATAATTATCTTCTTTGTAAAAGATAATTTACTAGACAATTTAAAATTTCTCATGAAAAGATCATAACTGTAACGATCATTGGGCCTAATAAATGCTAAAAAAGTTGACATAATTATCTTCTTTGTAAAAGACAATTTAATAGATCATTTAAGGTTTCTTTAAAAAAGATCATAGCAGTAATGATCATTGCGCCTAATAAATGCTAAAAAAGTTGACACAATTATCTTCTTGGTAAAAGAAAATTTAATAGATCATTTAAAATTTCCTTAAAAAAGATCATAACGGTAACGATCATTGGGCCGTATAAGTGCTAAAAAAGTTGACATAATTATCTTCTTTGTAAAAGATAATTTACTAGACAATTTAAAATTTCTCATGAAAAGATCATAACGGTAACGATTATTGGGCCTAATAAATGCTAAAAAAGTTGACATAATTATCTTCTTTGAAAAAGGTAATTTAATAGATCATTTCAAATTTCTTTAAAAAAGATCATAACAGTAACGATCATTGCGCCTAATAAATGCTAAAAAAGTTGACATAATTATCTTCTTTGTAAAAGATAATTTACTAGACAATTTAAAATTTCTCACGAAAAGATCATAACGGTAACGATTATTGGGCCTAATAAATGCTAAAAAAGTTGACATAATTATCTTCTTTGAAAAAGGTAATTTGATAGATCATTTCAAATTTCTTTAGAAAAGATCATAACGGTAACGATCATTGCGCCTAATAAATGCTAAAAAAGTTGACATAATTATCTTCTTTGTAAAAGATAATTTACTAGACAATTTAAAATTTCTCATGAAAAGATCATAACGGTAACGATTATTGGGCCTAATAAATGCTAAAAAAGTTGACATAATTATCTTCTTTGAAAAAGGTAATTTAATAGATCATTTCAAATTTCTTTAAAAAAGATCATAACGGTAACAATCATTGCGCCTAATAAATGCTAAAAAAGTTGATATAATTATCTTCTTTGTAAAAGATAATTTAGTTGACAATTTAAAATTTCTCATGAAAAGATCATAACGGTAACGATTATTGGGCCTAATAAATGCTAAAAAAGTTGACATAATTATCTTCTTTGAAAAAGGTAATTTAATAGATCATTTCAAATTTCTTTAAAAAAGATCATAACAGTAACGATCATTGTGCCTAATAAATGCTAAAAAAGTTGACATAATTATCTTCTTTGTAAAAGATAATTTACTAGACAATTTAAAATTTCTCATGAAAAGATCATAACTGTAACGATCATTGGGCCTAATAAATGCTAAAAAAGTTGACATAATTATCTTCTTTGTAAAAGACAATTTAATAGATCATTTAAAGTTTCTTTAAAAAAGATCATAGCAGTAATGATCATTGCGCCTAATAAATGCTAAAAAAGTTGACACAATTATCTTCTTGGTAAAAGAAAATTTAATAGATCATTTAAAATTTCCTTAAAAAAGATCATAACGGTAACGATCATTGGGCCTAATAAGTGCTAAAAAAGTTGACATAATTATCTTCTTTGTAAAAGATAATTTACTAGACAATTTAAAATTTCTCATGAAAAGATCATAACGGTAACGATTATTGGGCCTAATAAATGCTAAAAAAGTTGACATAATTATCTTCTTTGAAAAAGGTAATTTAATAGATCATTTCAAATTTCTTTAAAAAAGATCATAACAGTAACGATCATTGCGCCTAATAAATGCTAAAAAAGTTGACATAATTATCTTCTTTGTAAAAGATAATTTACTAGACAATTTAAAATTTCTCATGAAAAGATCATAACTGTAACGATCATTGGGCCTAATAAATGCTAAAAAAGTTGACATAATTATCTTCTTTGTAAAAGACAATTTAATAGATCATTTAAAATTTCTTTAAAAAAGATCATAGCAGAAATGATCATTGCGCCTAATAAATGCTAAAAAAGTTGACACAATTATCTTCTTTGTAAAAGAAAATTTAATAGATTATTTAAAATTTCCTTAAAAAAGATCATAACGGTAACGATCATTGGGCCTAATAAGTGCTAAAAAAGTTGACATAATTATCTTCTTTGTAAAAGATAATTTACTAGACAATTTAAAATTTCTCATGAAAAGATCATAATGGTAACGATTATTGGGCCTAATAAATGCTAAAAAAGTTGACATAATTATCTTCTTTGAAAAAGGTAATTTAATAGATCATTTCAAATTTCTTTAAAAAAGATCATAACGGTAACGATCATTGCGCCTAATAAATGCTAAAAAAGTTGACATAATTATCTTCTTTGTAAAAGATAATTTACTAGATCATTTAAAATTTCCTCCTCAAAGATAATAACGGTAACCATCATTGGGCATAATAAATGCTAAAAAATTTGACATAATTATCTTCTTTGTAAAATATAATTTTCTAGACAATTTAACATTTCTTATTAAAAGATCATAACACTAACGATTATTGGGCCTAATAAATGCTAAAAAAGTTGACATAATTATCTTCTTTGTAAAAGATAATTTAATAGATTATTTAAAATTTCTTTATAAAATGTCATAACGGTAACGATCATTGGGCCTAAAAATGCTAAAAAGGTTAACATAATTATCTTCTTTGTGAAAGATAATTTAATAGATCATTTCAAATTTCTTTAAAAAAGATCATAATGGTAACAATCATTGCGCCTAATAAATGCTAAAAAAGTTGACATAATTATCTTCTTTGTAAAAGAAAATTTAATAGATCATTTAAAATTTCTTTAAAAAAGATCATAACGGTAACGATCATTGGGCCTAATAAGTGCTAAAAAAGTTGACATAATTATCTTCTTTGTAAAAGATAATTTACTAGACAATTTAAAATTTCTCATGAAAAGATCATAACGGTAACGATTATTGGGCCTAATAAATGCTAAAAAAGTTGACAAAATTATCTTCTTTGAAAAAGGTAATTTAATAGATCATTTCAAATTTCTTTAAAAAAGATCATAACAGTAACGATCATTGCGCCTAATAAATGCTAAAAAAGTTGACATAATTATCTTCTTTGTAAAAGATAATTTGATAGATCATTTAAAATTTCTTTATAAAAGATCATAACTGTAACGATCATTGGGCCTAATAAATGCTAAAAAAGTTGACATAATTATCTTCTTTGTAAAAGGTAATTTAATAGATCATTTCAAATTTCTTTAAAAAAGATCATAACGGTAACGATCATTGCGCCTAATAAATGCTAAAAAAGTTGACATAATTATCTTCTTTGTAAAAGAAAATTTAATAGATTATTTAAAATTTCCTTAAAAAAGATCATAACAGTAACGATCATTGGGCCTAATAAGTGCTAAAAAAGTTGACATAATTATCTTCTTTGTAAAAGATAATTTACTAGACAATTTAAAATTTCTCATGAAAAGATCATAACGGTAACGATTATTGGGCCTAATAAATGCTAAAAAAGTTGACATAATTATCTTCTTTGAAAAAGGTAATTTAATAGATCATTTCAAATTTCTTTAAAAAAGATCATAACGGTAACGATCATTGCGCCTAATAAATGCTAAAAAAGTTGACATAATTATCTTCTTTGTAAAAGATAATTTACTAGACAATTTAAAATTTCTCATGAAAAGATCATAACGGTAACGATTATTGGGCCTAATAATTGCTAAAAAAGTTGACATAATTATCTTCTTTGAAAAAGGTAATTTAATAGATCATTTCAAATTTCTTTAAAAAAGATCATAACGGTAACGATCATTGCGCCTAATAAATGCTAAAAAAGTTGACATAATTATCTTCTTTGTAAAAGATAATTTAGTAGACAATTTAAAATTTCTCATGAAAAGATCATAACGGTAACGATTATTGAGCCTAATAAATGCTAAAAAAGTTGACATAATTATCTTCTTTGAAAAAGGTAATTTAATAGATCATTTCAAATTTCTTTAAAAAAGATCATAACGGTAACGATCATTGCGCCTAATAAATGCTAAAAAAGTTGACATAATTATCTTCTTTGTAAAAGAAAATTTAATAGATCATTTAAAATTTCTTTAAAAAAGATCATAACGGTAACGATCATTGGGCCTAATAAGTGCTAAAAAAGTTGACATAATTATCTTCTTTGTAAAAGATAATTTACTAGACAATTTAAAATTTCTCATGAAAAGATCATAACGGTAACGATTATTGGGCCTAATAAATGCTAAAAAAGTTGACAAAATTATCTTCTTTGAAAAAGATAATTTAATAGATCATTTCAAATTTCTTTAAAAAAGATCATAACAGTAACGATCATTGCGCCTAATAAATGCTAAAAAAGTTGACATAATTATCTTCTTTGTAAAAGATAATTTGATAGATCATTTAAAATTTCTTTATAAAAGATCATAACTGTAACGATCATTGGGCCTAATAAATGCTAAAAAAGTTGACATAATTATCTTCTTTGTAAAAGACAATTTAATAGATCATTTAAAATTTCTTTAAAAAAGATCATAGCAGTAATGATCATTGCGCCTAATAAATGCTAAAAAAGTTGACATAATTATCTTCTTTGTAAAAGAAAATTTAATAGATCATTTAAAATTTCCTTAAAAAAGATCATAACGGTAACGATCATTGGGCCTCATAAGTGCTAAAAAAGTTGACATAATTATCTTCTTTGTAAAAGATAATTTACTAGACAATTTAAAATTTCTCATGAAAAGATCATAACGGTAACGATTATTGGGCCTAATAAATGCTAAAAAAGTTGACATAATTATCTTCTTTGAAAAAGGTAATTTAATAGATCATTTCAAATTTCTTTAAAAAAGATCATAACGGTAACGATCATTGCGCCTAATAAATGCTAAAAAAGTTGACATAATTATCTTCTTTGTAAAAGATGATTTACTAGACAATTTAAAATTTCTCATGAAAAGATCATAACGGTAACGATTATTGGGCCTAATAAATGCTAAAAAAGTTGACATAATTATCTTCTTTGAAAAAGGTAATTTAATAGATCATTTAAAATTTCTTTAAAAAAGATCATAACGGTAACGATCATTGCGCCTAATAAATGCTAAAAAAGTTGACATAATTATCTTCTTTGTAAAAGAAAATTTAATAGATCATTTAAAATTTCCTTAAAAAAGATCATAACGGTAACGATCATTGCGCCTAATAAATGCTAAAAAAGTTGACATAATTATCTTCTTTGTAAAAGATAATTTACTAGATAATTTAAAATTTCTCATGAAAAGATCATAACGGTAATAGATTATTTAAAAGTTCTTTATAAAATGTCATAACGGTAACGATCATAGGGCCTAATAAATGCTAAAAAGGTTAACATAATTATCTTCTTTGTGAAAGATAATTTAATATATCATTTAAAATTTCTTTATAACAGATCATAATGGTAACGATCATTGGGCCTAATAAATGCTAAAAAAGTTGAGATAATTATCTTCTTTGTAAAAGACAATTTAATAGATCATTTAAAATTTCTTTAAAAAAGATCATAACGGTAACGATCATTGGGCCTAATAAGTGCTAAAAAAGTTGACATAATTAACTTCTTTGTAAAAGATAATTTACTAGACAATTTAAAATTTCGTATTAAAAGATCATAACGCTAACGATTAATGGGCCTAGTAAATGCTAAAAAAGTTGACATAATTATCTTCTTTGTAAAAGATAATTTGATAGATCATTTAAAATTTCTTTATAAAAGATCATAACTGTAACGATCATTGGGCCTAATAAATGCTAAAAAAGTTGACATAATTATCTTCTTTGTAAAAGACAATTTAATAGATCATTTAAAATTTCTTTAAAAAGATCATAACGGTAACGATCATTGGGCCTAATAAATGCTAAAAAAGTTGACATAATTAACTTCTTTGTAAAAGATAATTTACTAGACAATTTAAAATTTCGTATTAAAAGATCATAACGCTAACGATTAATGGGCCTAGTAAATGCTAAAAAAGTTGACATAATTATCTTCTTTGTAAAAGATAACTTACTAGACAATTTAAAATTTCTCATGAAAAGATCATAACGGTAACGATTATTGGGCCTAATAAATGCTAAAAAAGTTGACAAAATTATCTTCTTTGAAAAAGGTAATTTAATAGATCATTTCAAATTTCTTTAAAAAAGATCATAACGGTAACGATCATTGCGCCTAATAAATGCTAAAAAGGTTGACATAATTATCTTCTTTGTAAAAGATAATTTACTAGACAATTTAAAATTTCTCATGAAAAGATCATAACGGTAACGATTATTGGGCCTAATAAATGCTAAAAAAGTTGACATAATTATCTTCTTTGAAAAAGGTAATTTGATAGATCATTTCAAATTTCTTTAAAAAAGATCATAACGGTAACGATCATTGGGCCTCATAAGTGCTAAAAAAGTTGACATAATTATCTTCTTTGTAAAAGATAATTTACTAGACAATTTAAAACTTCTCATGAAAAGATCATAACGGTAACGATTATTGGGCCTAATAAATGCTAAAAAAGTTGACATAATTATCTTCTTTGAAAAAGGTAATTTAATAGATCATTTCAAATTTCTTTAAAAAAGATCATAACGGTAACGATCATCGCGCCTAATAAATGCTAAAAAAGTTGACATAATTATCTTCTTTGTAAAAGATAATTTACTAGACAATTTAAAATTTCTCATGAAAAGATCATAACGGTAACGATTATTGGGCCTAATAAATGCTAAAAAAGTTGACATAATTATCTTCTTTGAAAAAGGTAATTTAATAGATCATTTCAAATTTCTTTAAAAAAGATCATAACGGTAACGATCATTGCGCCTAATAAATGCTAAAAAAGTTGACATAATTATCTTCTTTGTAAAAGAAAATTTAATAGATCATTTAAAATTTCCTTAAAAAAGATCATAACGGTAACGATCATTGGGCCTAATAAGTGCTAAAAAAGTTGACATAATTATCTTCTTTGTAAAAGATAATTTACTAGACAATTTAAAATTTCTCATGAGAAGATCATAACGGTAACAATTATTGGGCCTAATAAATGCTAAAAAAGTTGACATAATTATCTTCTTTGAAAAAGGTAATTTAATAGATCATTTCAAATTTCTTTAAAAAAGATCATAACGGTAACGATCATTGCGCCTAATAAATGCTAAAAAAGTTGACATAACTATCTTCTTTGTAAAAGATAATTTACTAGACAATTTAAAATTTCTCATGAAAAGATCATAACGGTAATAGATTATTTAAAAGTTCTTTATAAAATGTCATAACGGTAACGATCATAGGGCCTAATAAATGCTAAAAAGGTTAACATAATTATCTTCTTTGTGAAAGATAATTTAATATATCATTTAAAATTTCTTTATAACAGATCATAACGGTAACGATCATTGGGCCTAATAAATGCTAAAAAAGTTGACATAATTATCTTCTTTGTAAAAGATAATTTAATAGATCATTTAAAATTTCTTTAAAAAAGATCATAAAGGTAACGATCATTGGGCCTAATAAATGCTAAAAAAGTTGACATAATTAACTTCTTTGTAAAAGATAATTTACTAGACAATTTAAAATTTCTCATGAAAAGATCATAACGGTAACGATTATTGGGCCTAATAAATGCTAAAAAAGTTGACATAATTATCTTCTTTGAAAAAGGTAATTTAATAGATCATTTCAAATTTCTTTAAAAAAGATCATAACGGTAACGATCATTGCGCCTAATAAATGCTAAAAAAGTTGACATAATTATCTTCTTTGTAAAAGATAATTTACTAGACAATTTAAAATTTCTCATGAAAAGATCATAACGGTAACGATTATTGGGCCTAATAAATGCTAAAAAAGTTGACATAATTATCTTCTTTGAAAAAGGTAATTTAATAGATCATTTCAAATTTCTTTAAAAAAGATCATAACGGTAACGATCATTGCGCCTAATAAATGCTAAAAAAGTTGACATAATTATCTTCTTTGTAAAAGAAAATTTAATAGATCATTTAAAATTTCCTTAAAAAAGATCATAACGGTAACGATCATTGGGCCTAATAAGTGCTAAAAAAGTTGACATAATTATCTTCTTTGTAAAAGATAATTTACTAGACAATTTAAAATTTCTCATGAGAAGATCATAACGGTAACAATTATTGGGCCTAATAAATGCTAAAAAAGTTGACATAATTATCTTCTTTGAAAAAGGTAATTTAATAGATCATTTCAAATTTCTTTAAAAAAGATCATAATGGTAACGATCATTGCGCCTAATAAATGCTAAAAAAGTTGACATAACTATCTTCTTTGTAAAAGATAATTTACTAGACAATTTAAAATTTCTCATGAAAAGATCATAACGGTAATAGATTATTTAAAAGTTCTTTATAAAATGTCATAACGGTAACGATCATAGGGCCTAATAAATGCTAAAAAGGTTAACATAATTATCTTCTTTGTGAAAGATAATTTAATATATCATTTAAAATTTCTTTATAACAGATCATAACGGTAACGATCATTGGGCCTAATAAATGCTAAAAAAGTTGACATAATTATCTTCTTTGTAAAAGATAATTTAATAGATCATTTAAAATTTCTTTAAAAAAGATCATAAAGGTAACGATCATTGGGCCTAATAAATGCTAAAAAAGTTGACATAATTAACTTCTTTGTAAAAAATAATTTACTAGACAATTTAAAATTTCTCATGAAAAGATCATAACGGTAACGATTATTGGGCCTAATAAATGCTAAAAAAGTTGACATAATTATCTTCTTTGAAAAAGGTAATTTAATAGATCATTTCAAATTTCTTTAAAAAAGATCATAACGGTAACGATCATTGCGCCTAATAAATGCTAAAAAAGTTGACATAATTATCTTCTTTGTAAAAGATAATTTACTAGACAATTTAAAATTTCTCATGAAAAGATCATAACGGTAACGATTATTGGGCCTAATAAATGCTAAAAAATTTGACATAATTATCTTCTTTGAAAAAGGTAATTTAATAGATCATTTCAAATTTCTTTAAAAAAGATCATAACGGTAACGATGATTGCGCCTAATAAATGCTAAAAAAGTTGACATAATTATCTTCTTTGTAAAAGAAAATTTAATAGATCATTTAAAATTTCCTTAAAAAATATCATAACGGTAACGATCATTGGGCCTAATAAGTGCCAAAAAAGTTGACATAATTATCTTCTTTGTAAAAGATAATTTACTAGACAATTTAAAATTTCTCATGAAAAGATCATAACGGTAACGATTATTGGGCCTAATAAATGCTAAAAAAGTTGACATAATTATCTTCTTTGAAAAAGGTAATTTAATAGATCATTTCAAATTTCTTTAAAAAAGATCATAACAGTAACGATCATTGCGCCTAATAAATGCTAAAAAAGTTGACATAATTATCTTCTTTGTAAAAGATAATTTACTAGACAATTTAAAATTTCTCATGAAAAGATCATAACGGTAACGATTATTGGGCCTAATAAATGCTAAAAAAGTTGACATAATTATCTTCTTTGAAAAAGGTAATTTGATAGAACATTTCAAATTTCTTTAAAAAAGATCATAACAGTAACGATCATTGCGCCTAATAAATGCTAAAAAAGTTGACATAATTATCTTCTTTGTAAAAGATAATTTACTAGACAATTTAAAATTTCTCATGAAATGATCATAACGGTAATAGATTATTTAAAAGTTCTTTATAAAATGTCATAACGGTAACGATCATAGGGCCTAATAAATGCTAAAAAGGTTAACATAATTATCTTCTTTGTGAAAGATAATTTAATATATCATTTAAAATTTCTTTATAACAGATCATAACGGTAACGATCATTGGGCCAAATAAATGCTAAAAAAGTTGACATAATTATCTTCTTTGTAAAAGATAATTTAATAGATCATTTAAAATTTCTTTAAAAAAGATCATAAAGGTAACGATCATTGGGCATAATAAATGCTAAAAAAGTTGACATAATTAACTTCTTTGTAAAAGATAATTTACTAGACAATTTAAAATTTCGTATTAAAAGATCATAACGCTAACGATTAATGGGCCTAGTAAATGATAAAAAAGTTGACATAATTATCTTCTTTGAAATAGGTCATTTAATAGATCATTTCAAATTTCTTTAAAAAAGATCATAACAGTAACGATCATTGCGCCTAATAAATGCTAAAAAAGTTGACATAATTATCTTCTTTGTAAAAGATAATTTGATAGATCATTTAAAATTTCTTTATAAAAGATCATAACTGTAACGATCATTGGGCCTAATAAATGCTAAAAAAGTTGACATAATTTTCTTCTTTGTAAAAGACAATTTAATAGATCATTTAAAATTTCTTTAAAAAAGATCATAGCAGTAATGATCATTGCGCCTAATAAATGCTAAAAAAGTTGACATAATTATCTTCTTTGTAAAAGAAAATTTAATAGATTATTTAAAATTTCCTTAAAAAAGATCATAACGGTAACGATCATTGGGCCTCATAAGTGCTAAAAAAGTTGACATAATTATCTTCTTTGTAAAAGATAATTTACTAGACAATTTAAAATTTCTCATGAAAAGATCATAACGGTAACGATTATTGGGCCTAATAAATGCTAAAAAAGTTGACATAATTATCTTCTTTGAAAAAGGTAATTTAATAGATCATTTCAAATTTCTTTAAAAAAGATCATAACGGTAACGATCATTGCGCCTAATAAATGCTAAAAAAGTTGACATAATTATCTTCTTTGTAAAAGATAATTTACTAGACAATTTAAAATTTCTCATGAAAAGATCATAACGGTAACGATTATTGGGCCTAATAAATGCTAAAAAAGTTGACATAATTATCTTCTTTGAAAAAGGTAATTTAATAGATCATTTCAAATTTCTTTAAAAAAGATCATAACGGTAACGATCATTGCGCCTAATAAATGCTAAAAAAGTTGACATAATTATCTTCTTTGTAAAAGAAAATTTAATAGATCATTTGAAATTTCCTTAAAAAATATCATAACGGTAACGATCATTGGGCCTAATAAGTGCTAAAAAAGTTGACATAATTATCTTCTTTGTAAAAGATAATTTACTAGACAATTTAAAATTTCTCATGAATAGATCATAACGGTAACGATTATTGGGCCTAATAAATGCTAAAAAAGTTGACATAATTATCTTCTTTGAAAAAGGTAATTTAATAGATCATTTCAAATTTCTTTAAAAAAGATCATAACAGTAACGATCATTGCGCCTAATAAATGCTAAAAAAGTTGACATAATTATCTTCTTTGTAAAAGATAATTTACTAGACAATTTAAAATTTCTCATGAAATGATCATAACGGTAACGATTATTGGGCCTAATAAATGCTAAAAAAGTTGACATAATTATCTTCTTTGAAAAAGGTAATTTAATAGATCATTTCAAATTTCTTTAAAAAAGATCATAACGGTAACGATCATTGCGCCTAATAAATGCTAAAAAAGTTGACATAATTATCTTCTTTGTAAAAGAAAATTTAATAGATCATTTAAAATTTCTTTAAAAAAGATCATAACGGTAACGATCATTGGGCCTAATAAGTGCTAAAAAAGTTGACATAATTATCTTCTTTGTAAAAGATAATTTACTAGACAATTTAAAATTTCTCATGAAAAGATCATAACGGTAACGATTATTGGGCCTAATAAATGCTAAAAAAGTTGACATAATTATCTTCTTTGAAAAAGGTAATTTAATAGATCATTTCAAATTTCTTTAAAAAAGATCATAACGGTAACGATCATTGCGCCTAATAAATGCTAAAAAAGTTGACATAATTATCTTCTTTGTAAAAGACAATTTAATAGATCATTTAAAATTTCTTTAAAAAAGATCATAGCAGTAATGATCATTGCGCCTAATAAATGCTAAAAAAGTTGACATAATTATCTTCTTTGTAAAAGATAATTTACTAGACAATTTAAAATTTCTCATGAAAAGATCATAACGGTAACGATTATTGGGCCTAATAAATGCTAAAAAAGTTGACATAATTATCTTCTTTGAAAAAGGTAATTTAATAGATCATTTCAAATTTCTTTAAAAAAGATCATAACGGTAACGATCATTGCGCCTAATAAATGCTAAAAAAGTTGACATAATTATCTTCTTTGTAAAAGATAATTTACTAGACAATTTAAAATTTCTCATGAAAAGATCATAACGGTAACGATTATTGGGCCTAATAAATGCTAAAAAAGTTGACATAATTATCTTCTTTGAAAAAGGTAATTTAATAGATCATTTCAAATTTCTTTAAAAAAGATCATAACGGTAACGATCATTGCGCCTAATAAATGCTAAAAAAGTTGACATAATTATCTTCTTTGTAAAAGAAAATTTAATAGATCATTTAAAATTTCCTTAAAAAATATCATAACGGTAACGATCATTGGGCCTAATAAGTGCTAAAAAAGTTGACATAATTATCTTCTTTGTAAAAGATAATTTACTAGACAATTTAAAATTTCTCATGAAAAGATCATAACGGTAACGATTATTGGGCCTAATAAATGCTAAAAAAGTTGACATAATTATCTTCTTTGAAAAAGGTAATTTAATAGATCATTTAAAATTTCTTTAAAAAAGATCATAACGGTAACGATCATTGCGCCTAATAAATGCTAAAAAAGTTGACATAATTATCTTCTTTGTAAAAGAAAATTTAATAGATCATTTAAAATTTCCTTAAAAAAGATCATAACGGTAACGATCATTGCGCCAAATAAATGCTAAAAAAGTTGACATAATTATCTTCTTTGTAAAAGATAATTTACTAGACAATTTAAAATTTCTCATGAAAAGATCATAACGGTAATAGATTATTTAAAAGTTCTTTATAAAATGTCATAACGGTAACGATCATAGGGCCTAATAAATGCTAAAAAGGTAAACATAATTATCTTCTTTGTGAAAGATAATTTAATATATCATTTAAAATTTCTTTATAACAGATCATAACGGTAACGATCATTGGGCCTAATAAATGCTAAAAAAGTTGAGATAATTATCTTCTTTGTAAAAGACAATTTAATAGATCATTTAAAATTTCTTTAAAAAAGATCATAACGGTAACGATCATTGGGCCTAATAAGTGCTAAAAAAGTTGACATAATTAACTTCTTTGTAAAAGATAATTTACTAGACAATTTAAAATTTCGTATTAAAAGATCATAACGCTAACGATTAATGGGCCTAGTAAATGCTAAAAAAGTTGACATAATTATCTTCTTTGTAAAAGATAATTTGATAGATAATTTAAAATTTCTTTATAAAAGATCATAACTGTAACGATCATTGGGCCTAATAAATGCTAAAAAAGTTGACATAATTATCTTCTTTGTAAAAGGCAATTTAATAGATCATTTAAAATTTCTTTAAAAAGATCATAACGGTAACGATCATTGGGCCTAATAAATGCTAAAAAAGTTGACATAATTAACTTCTTTGTAAAAGATAATTTACTAGACAATTTAAAATTTCGTATTAAAAGATCATAACGCTAACGATTAATGGGCCTAGTAAATGCTAAAAAAGTTGACATAATTATCTTCTTTGTAAAAGATAATTTACTAGACAATTTAAAATTTCTCATGAAAAGATCATAACGGTAACGATTATTGGGCCTAATAAATGCTAAAAAAGTTGACATAATTATCTTCTTTGAAAAAGGTAATTTGATAGATCATTTCAAATTTCTTTAAAAAAGATCATAACGGTAACGATCATTGCGCCTAATAAACGCTAAAAAAGTTGACATAATTATCTTCTTTGTAAAAGATAATTTACTAGACAATTTAAAATTTCTCATGAAAAGATCATAACGGTAACGATTATTGGGCCTAATAAATGCTAAAAAAGTTGACATAATTATCTTCTTTGAAAAAGGTAATTTAATAGATCATTTCAAATTTCTTTAAAAAAGATCATAACGGTAACGATCATTGCGCCTAATAAATGCTAAAAAAGTTGACATAATTATCTTCTTTGTAAAAGAAAATTTAATAGATCATGTAAAATTTCCTTAAAAAAGATCATAACGGTAACGATCATTGCGCCTAATAAATGCTAAAAAAGTTGACATAATTATCTTCTTTGTAAAAGATAATTTACTAGACAATTTAAAATTTCTCATGAAAAGATCATAACGGTAATAGATTATTTAAAAGTTCTTTATAAAATGTCATAACGGTAACGATCATAGGGCCTAATAAATGCTAAAAAGGTTAACATAATTATTTTCTTTGTGAAAGATAATTTAATATATCATTTAAAATTTCTTTATAACAGATCATAACGGTAACGATCATTGGGCCTAATAAATGCTAAAAAAGTTGAGATAATTATCTTCTTTGTAAAAGGCAATTTAATAGATCATTTAAAATTTCTTTAAAAAAGATCATAACGGTAACGATCATTGGGCCTAATAAGTGCTAAAAAAGTTGACATAATTAACTTCTTTGTAAAAGATAATTTACTAGACAATTTAAAATTTCGTATTAAAAGATCATAACGCTAACGATTAATGGGCCTAGTAAATGCTAAAAAAGTTGACATAATTATCTTCTTTGTAAAAGATAATTTGATAGATCATTTAAAATTTCTTTATAAAAGATCATAACTATAACGATCATTGGGCCTAATAAATGCTAAAAAAGTTGACATAATTATCTTCTTTGTAAAAGACAATTTAATAGATCATTTAAAATTTCTTTAAAAAGATCATAACGGTAACGATCATTGGGCCTAATAAATGCTAAAAGTTGACATAATTAACTTCTTTGTAAAAGATAATTTACTAGACAATTTAAAATTTCGTATTAAAAGATCATAACGCTAACGATTAATGGGCCTAGTAAATGCTAAAAAAGTTGACATAATTATCTTCTTTGTAAAAGATAATTTACTAGACAATTTAAAATTTCTCATGAAAAGATCATAACGGTAACGATTATTGGGCCTAATAAATGCTAAAAAAGTTGACATAATTATCTTCTTTGAAAAAGGTAATTTGATAGATCATTTCAAATTTCTTTAAAAAAGATCATAACGGTAACGATCATTGGGCCTCATAAGTGCTAAAAAAGTTGACATAATTATCTTCTTTGTAAAAGATAATTTACTAGACAATTTAAAACTTCTCATGAAAAGATCATAACGGTAACGATTATTGGGCCTAATAAATGCTAAAAAAGTTGACATAATTATCTTCTTTGAAAAAGGTAATTTAATAGATCATTTCAAATTTCTTTAAAAAAGATCATAACGGTAACGATCATCGCGCCTAATAAATGCTAAAAAAGTTGACATAATTATCTTCTTTGTAAAAGATAATTTACTAGACAATTTAAAATTTCTCATGAAAAGATCATAACGGTAACGATTATTGGGCCTAATAAATGCTAAAAAAGTTGACATAATTATCTTCTTTGAAAAAGGTAATTTAATAGATCATTTCAAATTTCTTTAAAAAAGATCATAACGGTAACGATCATTGCGCCTAATAAATGCTAAAAAAGTTGACATAATTATCTTCTTTGTAAAAGAAAATTTAATAGATCATTTAAAATTTCCTTAAAAAAGATCATAACGGTAACGATCATTGGGCCTAATAAGTGCTAAAAAAGTTGACATAATTATCTTCTTTGTAAAAGATAATTTACTAGACAATTTAAAATTTCTCATGAGAAGATCATAACGGTAACAATTATTGGGCCTAATAAATGCTAAAAAAGTTGACATAATTATCTTCTTTGAAAAAGGTAATTTAATAGATCATTTCAAATTTCTTTAAAAAAGATCATAACGGTAACGATCATTG
Organism: Psophocarpus tetragonolobus; assembly: GCA_037954015.1. Lineage (NCBI taxonomy): Eukaryota > Viridiplantae > Streptophyta > Magnoliopsida > Fabales > Fabaceae > Psophocarpus > Psophocarpus tetragonolobus. Next base: position 58,179,268 of record CM075688.1, read on the forward strand.
CGCCTAATAAATGCTAAAAAAGTTGACATAACTATCTTCTTTGTAAAAGATAATTTACTAGACAATTTAAAATTTCTCATGAAAAGATCATAACGGTAATAGATTATTTAAAAGTTCTTTATAAAATGTCATAACGGTAACGATCATAGGGCCTAATAAATGCTAAAAAGGTAAACATAATTATCTTCTTTGTGAAAGATAATTTAATATATCATTTAAAATTTCTTTATAACAGATCATAACGGTAACGATCATTGGGCCTAATAAATGCTAAAAAAGTTGACATAATTATCTTCTTTGTAAAAGACAATTTAATAGATCATTTAAAATTTCTTTAAAAAAGATCATAACGGTAACGATCATTGGGCCTAATAAGTGCTAAAAAAGTTGACATAATTAACTTCTTTGTAAAAGATAATTTACTAGACAATTTAAAATTTCGTATTAAAAGATCATAACGCTAACGATTAATGGGCCTAGTAAATGCTAAAAAAGTTGACATAATTATCTTCTTTGTAAAAGATAATTTGATAGATCATTTAAAATTTCTTTATAAAAGATCATAACTATAACGATCATTGGGCCTAATAAATGCTAAAAAAGTTGACATAATTATCTTCTTTGTAAAAGACAATTTAATAGATCATTTAAAATTTCTTTAAAAAGATCATAACGGTAACGATCATTGGGCCTAATAAATGCTAAAAAAGTTGACATAATTAACTTCTTTGTAAAAGATAATTTACTAGACAATTTAAAATTTCGTATTAAAAGATCATAACGCTAACGATTAATGGGCCTAGTAAATGCTAAAAAAGTTGACATAATTATCTTCTTTGTAAAAGATAATTTACTAGACAATTTAAAATTTCTCATGAAAAGATCATAACGGTAACGATTATTGGGCCTAATAAATGCTAAAAAAGTTGACATAATTATCTTCTTTGAAAAAGGTAATTTGATAGATCATTTCAAATTTCTTTAAAAAAGATCATAACGGTAACGATCATTGGGCCTCATAAGTGCTAAAAAAGTTGACATAATTATCTTCTTTGTAAAAGATAATTTACTAGACAATTTAAAACTTCTCATGAAAAGATCATAACGGTAACGATTATTGGGCCTAATAAATGCTAAAAAAGTTGACATAATTATCTTCTTTGAAAAAGGTAATTTAATAGATCATTTCAAATTTCTTTAAAAAAGATCATAACGGTAACGATCATCGCGCCTAATAAATGCTAAAAAAGTTGACATAATTATCTTCTTTGTAAAAGATAATTTACTAGACAATTTAAAATTTCTCATGAAAAGATCATAACGGTAACGATTATTGGGCCTAATAAATGCTAAAAAAGTTGACATAATTATCTTCTTTGAAAAAGGTAATTTAATAGATCATTTCAAATTTCTTTAAAAAAGATCATAACGGTAACGATCATTGCGCCTAATAAATGCTAAAAAAGTTGACATAATTATCTTCTTTGTAAAAGAAAATTTAATATATCATTTAAAATTTCCTTAAAAAAGATCATAACGGTAACGATCATTGGGCCTAATAAGTGCTAAAAAAGTTGACATAATTATCTTCTTTGTAAAAGATAATTTACTAGACAATTTAAAATTTCTCATGAGAAGATCATAACGGTAACAATTATTGGGCCTAATAAATGCTAAAAAAGTTGACATAATTATCTTCTTTGAAAAAGGTAATTTAATAGATCATTTCAAATTTCTTTAAAAAAGATCATAACGGTAACGATCATTGCGCCTAATAAATGCTAAAAAAGTTGACATAACTATCTTCTTTGTAAAAGATAATTTACTAGACAATTTAAAATTTCTCATGAAAAGATCATAACGGTAATAGATTATTTAAAAGTTCTTTATAAAATGTCATAACGGTAACGATCATAGGGCCTAATAAATGCTAAAAAGGTTAACATAATTATCTTCTTTGTGAAAGATAATTTAATATATCATTTAAAATTTCTTTATAACAGATCATAACGGTAACGATCATTGGGCCTAATAAATGCTAAAAAAGTTGACATAATTATCTTCTTTGTAAAAGATAATTTAATAGATCATTTAAAATTTCTTTAAAAAAGATCATAAAGGTAACGATCATTGGGCCTAATAAATGCTAAAAAAGTTGACATAATTAACTTCTTTGTAAAAGATAATTTACTAGACAATTTAAAATTTCTCATGAAAAGATCATAACGGTAACGATTATTGGGCCTAATAAATGCTAAAAAAGTTGACATAATTATCTTCTTTGAAAAAGGTAATTTAATAGATCATTTCAAATTTCTTTAAAAAAGATCATAACGGTAACGATCATTGCGCCTAATAAATGCTAAAAAAGTTGACATAATTATCTTCTTTGTAAAAGATAATTTACTAGACAATTTAAAATTTCTCATGAAAAGATCATAACGGTAACGATTATTGGGCCTAATAAATGCTAAAAAAGTTGACATAATTATCTTCTTTGAAAAAGGTAATTTAATAGATCATTTCAAATTTCTTTAAAAAAGATCATAACGGTAACGATGATTGCGCCTAATAAATGCTAAAAAAGTTGACATAATTATCTTCTTTGTAAAAGAAAATTTAATCGATCATTTAAAATTTCCTTAAAAAATATCATAACGGTAACGATCATTGGGCCTAATAAGTGCCAAAAAAGTTGACATAATTATCTTCTTTGTAAAAGATAATTTACTAGACAATTTAAAATTTCTCATGAAAAGATCATAACGGTAACGATTATTGGGCCTAATAAATGCTAAAAAAGTTGACATAATTATCTTCTTTGAAAAAGGTAATTTAATAGATCATTTCAAATTTCTTTAAAAAAGATCATAACAGTAACGATCATTGCGCCTAATAAATGCTAAAAAAGTTGACATAATTATCTTCTTTGTAAAAGATAATTTACTAGACAATTTAAAATTTCTCATGAAAAGATCATAACGGTAACGATTATTGGGCCTAATAAATGCTAAAAAAGTTGACATAATTATCTTCTTTGAAAAAGGTAATTTGATAGATCATTTCAAATTTCTTTAAAAAAGATCATAACAGTAACGATCATTGCGCCTAATAAATGCTAAAAAAGTTGACATAATTATCTTCTTTGTAAAAGATAATTTACTAGACAATTTAAAATTTCTCATGAAATGATCATAACGGTAATAGATTATTTAAAAGTTCTTTATAAAATGTCATAACGGTAACGATCATAGGGCCTAATAAATGCTAAAAAGGTTAACATAATTATCTTCTTTGTGAAAGATAATTTAATATATCATTTAAAATTTCTTTATAACAGATCATAACGGTAACGATCATTGGGCCAAATAAATGCTAAAAAAGTTGACATAATTATCTTCTTTGTAAAAGATAATTTAATAGATCATTTAAAATTTCTTTAAAAAAGATCATAAAGGTAACGATCATTGGGCATAATAAATGCTAAAAAAGTTGACATAATTAACTTCTTTGTAAAAGATAATTTACTAGACAATTTAAAATTTCGTATTAAAAGATCATAACGCTAACGATTAATGGGCCTAGTAAATGATAAAAAAGTTGACATAATTATCTTCTTTGAAATAGGTCATTTAATAGATCATTTCAAATTTCTTTAAAAAAGATCACAACAGTAACGATCATTGCGCCTAATAAATGCTAAAAAAGTTGACATAATTATCTTCTTTGTAAAAGATAATTTGATAGATCATTTAAACTTTCTTTATAAAAGATCATAACTGTAACGATCATTGGGCCTAATAAATGCTAAAAAAGTTGACATAATTTTCTTCTTTGTAAAAGACAATTTAATAGATCATTTGAAATTTCCTTAAAAAATATCATAACGGTAACGATCATTGGGCCTAATACGTGCTAAAAAAGTTGACATAACTATCTTCTTTGTAAAAGATAATTTAGTAGACAATTTAAAATTTCTCATGAAAAGATCATAACGGTAACGATTATTGGGCCTAATAAATGCTAAAAAAGTTGACATAATTATCTTCTTTGAAAAAGGTAATTTAATAGATCATTTCAAATTTCTTTAAAAAAGATCATAACAGTAACGATCATTGCGCCTAATAAATGCTAAAAAAGTTGACATAATTATCTTCTTTGTAAAAGATAATTTACTAGACAATTTAAAATTTCTCATGAAATGATCATAACGGTAACGATTATTGGGCCTAATAAATGCTAAAAAAGTTGACATAATTATCTTCTTTGAAAAAGGTAATTTAATAGATCATTTCAAATTTCTTTAAAAAAGATCATAACGGTAACGATCATTGCGCCTAATAAATGCTAAAAAAGTTGACATAATTATCTTCTTTGTAAAAGAAAATTTAATAGATCATTTAAAATTTCTTTAAAAAAGATCATAACGGTAACGATCATTGGGCCTAATAGGTGCTAAAAAAGTTGACATAATTATCTTCTTTGTAAAAGATAATTTACTAGACAATTTAAAATTTCTCATGAAAAGATCATAACGGTAACGATTATTCGGCCTAATAAATGCTAAAAAAGTTGACATAATTATCTTCTTTGAAAAAGGTAATTTGATAGATCATTTCAAATTTCTTTAAAAAAGATCATAACGGTAACGATCATTGCGCCTAATAAATGCAAAAAAGTTGACATAATTATCTTCTTTGTAAAAGATAATTTAGTAGACAATTTAAAATTTCTCATGAAAACATCATAACGGTAACGATTATTGGGCCTAATAAATGCTAAAAAAGTTGACATAATTATCTTCTTTGAAAAAGGTAATTTAATAGATCATTTCAAATTTCTTTAAAAAAGATCATAACAGTAACGATCATTGCGCCTAATAACTGCTAAAAAAGTTGACATAATTATCTTCTTTGTAAAAGATAATTTACTAGACAATTTAAAATTTCTCATGAAAAGATCATAACGGTAACGATTATTGGGCCTAATAAATGCTAAAAAAGTTGACATAATTATCATCTTTGAAAAAGGTAATTTGATAGATCATTTCAAATTTCTTTAAAAAAGATCATAACGGTAACGATCATTGCGCCTAATAAATGCTAAAAAAGTTGACATAATTATCTTCTTTGTAAAAGATAATTTACTAGACAATTTAAAATTTCTCATGAAAAGATCATAACGGTAACGATTATTCGGCCTAATAAATGCTAAAAAAGTTGACATAATTATCTTCTTTGAAAAAGGTAATTTGATAGATCATTTCAAATTTCTTTAAAAAAGATCATAACGGTAACGATCATTGCGCCTAATAAATGCAAAAAAAGTTGACATAATTATCTTCTTTGTAAAAGATAATTTAGTAGACAATTTAAAATTTCTCATGAAAACATCATAACGGTAACGATTATTGGGCCTAATAAATGCTAAAAAAGTTGACATAATTATCTTCTTTGAAAAAGGTAATTTAATAGATCATTTCAAATTTCTTTAAAAAAGATCATAACAGTAACGATCATTGCGCCTAATAAATGCTAAAAAAGTTGACATAATTATCTTCTTTGTAAAAGATAATTTACTAGACAATTTAAAATTTCTCATGAAAAGATCATAACGGTAACGATTATTGGGCCTAATAAATGCTAAAAAAGTTGACATAATTATCTTCTTTGAAAAAGGTAATTTGATAGATCATTTCAAATTTCTTTAAAAAAGATCATAACGGTAACGATCATTGCGCCTAATAAATGCTAAAAAAGTTGACATAATTATCTTCTTTGTAAAAGATAATTTACTAGAGAATTTAAAATTTCTCATGAAAAGATCATAACGGTAACGATTATTGGGCCTAATAAATGCTAAAAAAGTTGACATAATTATCTTCTTTGAAAAAGGTAATTTGATAGATCATTTCAAATTTCTTTAAAAAAGATCATAACGGTAACGATCATTGCGCCTAATAAATGCTAAAAAAGTTGACATAATTATCTTCTTTGTAAAAGATAATTTACTAGACAATTTAAAATTTCTCATGAAAAGATCATAACGGTAACGATTATTGGGCCTAATAAATGCTAAAAAAGTTGACATAATTATCTTCTTTGAAAAAGGTAATTTAATAGATCATTTCAAATTTCTTTAAAAAAGATCATAACGGTAACGATCATTGCGCCTAATAAATGCTAAAAAAGTTGACATAATTATCTTCTTTGTAAAAGAAAATTTAATAGATCATTTAAAATTTCCTTAAAAAAGATCATAACGGTAACGATCATTGCGCCTAATAAATGCTAAAAAAGTTGACATAATTATCTTCTTTGTAAAAGATAATTTACTAGACAATTTAAAATTTCTCATGAAAAGATCATAACAGTAACGATCATTGCGCCTAATAAATGCTAAAAAAGTTGACATAATTATCTTCTTTGTAAAAGATAATTTGATAGATCATTTAAAATTTCTTTATAAAAGATCATAACTGTAACGATCATTGGGCCTAATAAATGCTAAAAAAGTTGACATAATTATCTTCTTTGTAAAAGACAATTTAATAGATCATTCAAAATTTCCTTAAAAAAGATCATAGCAGTAATGATCATTGCGCCTAATAAATGCTAAAAAAGTTGACATAATTATCTTCTTTGTAAAAGATAATATACTAGACAATTTAAAATTTCTCATGAAAAGATCATAACGGTAACGATTATTGGGCCTAATAAATGCTAAAAAAGTTGACATAATTATCTTCTTTGAAAAAGGTAATTTGATAGATCATTTCAAATTTCTTTAAAAAAGATCATAACGGTAACGATCATTACGCCTAATAAATGCTAAAAAAGTTGACATAATTATCTTCTTTGTAAAAGATAATTTACTAGACAATTTAAAATTTCTCATGAAAAGATCATAACGGTAACGATTATTGGGCCTAATAAATGCTAAAAAAGTTGACATAATTATCTTCTTTGAAAATGGTAATTTAATAGATCACTTCAAATTTCTTTAAAAAAGATCATAACGGTAACGATCATTGCGCCTAATAAATGCAAAAAAAGTTGACATAATTATGTTCTTTGTAAAAGATAATTTAGTAGACAATTTACAATTTCTCATGAAAAGATCATAACGGTAACGATTATTGGGCCTAATAAATGCTAAAAAAGTTGACATAATTATCTTCTTTGAAAAAGGTAATTTAATAGATCATTTCAAATTTCTTTAAAAAAGATCATAACAGTAACGATCATTGCGCCTAATAAATGCTAAAAAAGTTGACATAATTATCTTCTTTGTAAAAGATAATTTACTAGACAATTTAAAATTTCTCATGAAAAGATCATAACGGTAACGATTATTGGGCCTAATAAATGCTAAAAAAGTTGACATAATTATCTTCTTTGAAAAAGGTAATTTAATAGATCATTTCAAATTTCTTTAAAAAAGATCATAACAGTAATGATCATTGCGCCTAATAAATGCGAAAAAAGTTGACATAATTATCTTCTTTGTAAAAGAAAATTTAATAGATCATTTAAAATTTCCTTAAAAAAGATCATAACGGTAACTATCATTGGGCCTAATAAGTGCTAAAAAAGTTGACATAATTATCTTCTTTGTAAAAGATAATTTACTAGACAATTTAAAATTTCTCATGAAAAGATCATAACGGTAACGATTATTGGGCCTAATAAATGCTAAAAAAGTTGACATAATTATCTTCTTTGAAAAAGGTAATTTAATAGATCATTTCAAATTTCTTTAAAAAAGATCATAACAGTAACGATCATTGCGCCTAATAAATGCTAAAAAAGTTGACATAATTATGTTCTTTGTAAAAGATAATTTACTAGACAATTTAAAATTTCTCATGAAAAGATCATAACGGTAACGATTATTGGGCCTAATAAATGCTAAAAAAGTTGACATAATTATCTTCTTTGAAAAAGGTAATTTGATAGATCATTTCAAATTTCTTTAAAAAAGATCATAACGGTAACGATCATTACGCCTAATAAATGCTAAAAAAGTTGACATAATTATCTTCTTTGTAAAAGATAATTTACTAGACAATTTAAAATTTCTCATGAAAAGATCATAACGGTAACGATTATTGGGCCTAATAAATGCTAAAAAAGTTGACATAATTATCTTCTTTGAAAAAGGTAATTTGATAGATCATTTCAAATTTCTTTAAAAAAGATCATAACGGTAACGATCATTGCGCATAATAAATGCTTAAAAAGTTGACATAATTATCTTCTTTGTAAAAGATAATTTACTAGACAATTTAAAATTTCTCATGAAAAGATCATAACGGTAACGATTATTGGGCCTAATAAATGCTAAAAAAGTTGACATAATTATCTTCTTCGAAAAAGGTAATTTGATAGATCATTTCAAATTTCTTTAAAAAAGATCATAACAGTAACGATCATTGCGCCTAATAAATGCTAAAAAAGTTGACATAATTATCTTCTTTGTAAAAGATAATTTACTAGACAATTTAAAATTTCTCATGAAAAGATCATAACGGTAACGATTATTGGGCCTAATAAATGCTAAAAAAGTTGACATAATTATCTTCTTTGAAAAAGGTAATTTGATAGATCATTTCAAATTTCTTTAAAAAAGATCATAACGGTAACGATCATTACGCCTAATAAATGCTAAAAAAGTTGACATAATTATCTTCTTTGTAAAAGATAATTTACTGGACAATTTAAAATTTCTCATGAAAAGATCATAACGGTAACGATTATTGGGCCTAATAAATGCTAAAAAAGTTGACATAATTATCTTCTTTGAAAAAGGTAATTTGATAGATCATTTCAAATTTCTTTAAAAAAGATCATAACGGTAACGATCATTGCGCATAATAAATGCTTAAAAAGTTGACATAATTATCTTCTTTGTAAAAGATAATTTACTAGACAATTTAAAATTTCTCATGAAAAGATCATAACGGTAACGATTATTGGGCCTAATAAATGCTAAAAAAGTTGACAAAATTATCTTCTTTGAAAAAGGTAATTTAATAGATCATTTCAAATTTCTTTAAAAAAGATCATAACAGTAATGATCATTGCGCCTAATAAATGCTAAAAAAGTTGACATAATTATCTTCTTTGTAAAAGAAAATTTAATAGAACATTTAAAATTTCCTTAAAAAAGATCATAACGGTAACTATCATTGGGCCTAATAAGTGCTAAAAAAGTTGACATAATTATCTTCTTTGTAAAAGATAATTTACTAGACAATTTAAAATTTCTCATGAAAAGATCATAACGGTAACGATTATTGGGCCTAATAAATGCTAAAAAAGTTGACATAATTATCTTCTTTGAAAAAGGTAATTTAATAGATCATTTCAAATTTCTTTAAAAAAGATCATAACAGTAACGATCATTGCGCCTAATAAATGCTAAAAAAGTTGACATAATTATCTTCTTTGTAAAAGATAATTTACTAGACAATTTAAAATTTCTCATGAAAAGATCATAACGGTAACGATTATTGGGCCTAATAAATGTTAAAAAAGTTGACATAATTATCTTCTTTGAAAAAGGTAATTTGATAGATCATTTCAAATTTCTTTAAAAAAGATCATAACGGTAACGATCATTACGCCTAATAAATGCTAAAAAAGTTGACATAATTATCTTCTTTGTAAAAGATAATTTACTAGACAATTTAAAATTTCTCATGAAAAGATCATAACGGTAACGATTATTGGGCCTAATAAATGCTAAAAAAGTTGACATAATTATCTTCTTTGAAAAAGGTAATTTAATAGATCATTTCAAATTTCTTTAAAAAAGATCATAACGGTAACGATCATTGCGCCTAATAAATGCTAAAAAAGTTGACATAATTATCTTCTTTGTAAAAGAAAATTTAATAGATCATTTAAAATTTCCTTAAAAAAGATCATAACGGTAACGATCATTGCGCCTAATAAATGCTAAAAAAGTTGACATAATTATCTTCTTTGTAAAAGATAATTTACTAGACAATTTAAAATTTCTCATGAAAAGATCATAACAGTAACGATCATTGCGCCTAATAAATGCTAAAAAAGTTGACATAATTATCTTCTTTGTAAAAGATAATTTGATAGATCATTTAAAATTTCTTTATAAAAGATCATAACTGTAACGATCATTGGGCCTAATAAATGCTAAAAAAGTTGACATAATTATCTTCTTTGTAAAAGACAATTTAATAGATCATTCAAAATTTCCTTAAAAAAGATCATAGCAGTAATGATCATTGCGCCTAATAAATGCTAAAAAAGTTGACATAATTATCTTCTTTGTAAAAGATAATATACTAGACAATTTAAAATTTCTCATGAAAAGATCATAACGGTAACGATTATTGGGCCTAATAAATGCTAAAAAAGTTGACATAATTATCTTCTTTGAAAAAGGTAATTTGATAGATCATTTCAAATTTCTTTAAAAAAGATCATAACGGTAACGATCATTACGCCTAATAAATGCTAAAAAAGTTGACATAATTATCTTCTTTGTAAAAGATAATTTACTAGACAATTTAAAATTTCTCATGAAAAGATCATAACGGTAACTATTATTGGGCCTAATAAATGCTAAAAAAGTTGACATAATTATCTTCTTTGAAAATGGTAATTTAATAGATCACTTCAAATTTCTTTAAAAAAGATCATAACGGTAACGATCATTGCGCCTAATAAATGCAAAAAAAGTTGACATAATTATGTTCTTTGTAAAAGATAATTTAGTAGACAATTTACAATTTCTCATGAAAAGATCATAACGGTAACGATTATTGGGCCTAATAAATGCTAAAAAAGTTGACATAATTATCTTCTTTGAAAAAGGTAATTTAATAGATCATTTCAAATTTCTTTAAAAAAGATCATAACAGTAACGATCATTGCGCCTAATAAATGCTAAAAAAGTTGACATAATTATCTTCTTTGTAAAAGATAATTTACTAGACAATTTAAAATTTCTCATGAAAAGATCATAACGGTAACGATTATTGGGCCTAATAAATGCTAAAAAAGTTGACATAATTATCTTCTTTGAAAAAGGTAATTTAATAGATCATTTCAAATTTCTTTAAAAAAGATCATAACAGTAATGATCATTGCGCCTAATAAATGCGAAAAAAGTTGACATAATTATCTTCTTTGTAAAAGAAAATTTAATAGATCATTTAAAATTTCCTTAAAAAAGATCATAACGGTAACTATCATTGGGCCTAATAAGTGCTAAAAAAGTTGACATAATTATCTTCTTTGTAAAAGATAATTTACTAGACAATTTAAAATTTCTCATGAAAAGATCATAACGGTAACGATTATTGGGCCTAATAAATGCTAAAAAAGTTGACATAATTATCTTCTTTGAAAAAGGTAATTTAATAGATCATTTCAAATTTCTTTAAAAAAGATCATAACAGTAACGATCATTGCGCCTAATAAATGCTAAAAAAGTTGACATAATTATCTTCTTTGTAAAAGATAATTTACTAGACAATTTAAAATTTCTCATGAAAAGATCATAACGGTAACGATTATTGGGCCTAATAAATGCTAAAAAAGTTGACATAATTATCTTCTTTGAAAAAGGTAATTTGATAGATCATTTCAAATTTCTTTAAAAAAGATCATAACGGTAACGATCATTACGCCTAATAAATGCTAAAAAAGTTGACATAATTATCTTCTTTGTAAAAGATAATTTACTAGACAATTTAAAATTTCTCATGAAAAGATCATAACGGTAACGATTATTGGGCCTAATAAATGCTAAAAAAGTTGACATAATTATCTTCTTTGAAAAAGGTAATTTGATAGATCATTTCAAATTTCTTTAAAAAAGATCATAACGGTAACGATCATTGCGCATAATAAATGCTTAAAAAGTTGACATAATTATCTTCTTTGTAAAAGATAATTTACTAGACAATTTAAAATTTCTCATGAAAAGATCATAACGGTAACGATTATTGGGCCTAATAAATGCTAAAAAAGTTGACATAATTATCTTCTTCGAAAAAGGTAATTTGATAGATCATTTCAAATTTCTTTAAAAAAGATCATAACAGTAACGATCATTGCGCCTAATAAATGCTAAAAAAGTTGACATAATTATCTTCTTTGTAAAAGATAATTTACTAGACAATTTAAAATTTCTCATGAAAAGATCATAACGGTAACGATTATTGGGCCTAATAAATGCTAAAAAAGTTGACATAATTATCTTCTTTGAAAAAGGTAATTTGATAGATCATTTCAAATTTCTTTAAAAAAGATCATAACGGTAACGATCATTACGCCTAATAAATGCTAAAAAAGTTGACATAATTATCTTCTTTGTAAAAGATAATTTACTGGACAATTTAAAATTTCTCATAAAAAGATCATAACGGTAACGATTATTGGGCCTAATAAATGCTAAAAAAGTTGACATAATTATCTTCTTTGAAAAAGGTAATTTGATAGATCATTTCAAATTTCTTTAAAAAAGATCATAACGGTAACGATCATTGCGCATAATAAATGCTTAAAAAGTTGACATAATTATCTTCTTTGTAAAAGATAATTTACTAGACAATTTAAAATTTCTCATGAAAAGATCATAACGGTAACGATTATTGGGCCTAATAAATGCTAAAAAAGTTGACAAAATTATCTTCTTTGAAAAAGGTAATTTAATAGATCATTTCAAATTTCTTTAAAAAAGATCATAACAGTAATGATCATTGCGCCTAATAAATGCTAAAAAAGTTGACATAATTATCTTCTTTGTAAAAGAAAATTTAATAGAACATTTAAAATTTCCTTAAAAAAGATCATAACGGTAACTATCATTGGGCCTAATAAGTGCTAAAAAAGTTGACATAATTATCTTCTTTGTAAAAGATAATTTACTAGACAATTTAAAATTTCTCATGAAAAGATCATAACGGTAACGATTATTGGGCCTAATAAATGCTAAAAAAGTTGACATAATTATCTTCTTTGAAAAAGGTAATTTAATAGATCATTTCAAATTTCTTTAAAAAAGATCATAACAGTAACGATCATTGCGCCTAATAAATGCTAAAAAAGTTGACATAATTATCTTCTTTGTAAAAGATAATTTACTAGACAATTTAAAATTTCTCATGAAAAGATCATAACGGTAACGATTATTGGGCCTAATAAATGTTAAAAAAGTTGACATAATTATCTTCTTTGAAAAAGGTAATTTGATAGATCATTTCAAATTTCTTTAAAAAAGATCATAACGGTAACGATCATTACGCCTAATAAATGCTAAAAAAGTTGACATAATTATCTTCTTTGTAAAAGATAATTTACTAGACAATTTAAAATTTCTCATGAAAAGATCATAACGGTAACGATTATTGGGCCTAATAAATGCTAAAAAAGTTGACATAATTATCTTCTTTGAAAAAGGTAATTTGATAGATCTTTTCAAATTTCTTTAAAAAAGATCATAACGGTAACGATCATTGCGCATAATAAATGCTTAAAAAGTTGACATAATTATCTTCTTTGTAAAAGATAATTTACTAGACAATTTAAAATTTCTCATGAAAAGATCATAACGGTAACGATTATTGGGCCTAATAAATGCTAAAAAAGTTGACAAAATTATCTTCTTTGAAAAAGGTAATTTAATAGATCATTTCAAATTTCTTTAAAAAAGATCATAACAGTAATGATCATTGCGCCTAATAAATGCTAAAAAAGTTGACATAATTATCTTCTTTGTAAAAGAAAATTTAATAGATCATTTAAAATTTCCTTAAAAAAGATCATAACGGTAACTATCATTGGGCCTAATAAGTGCTAAAAAAGTTGACATAATTATCTTCTTTGTAAAAGATAATTTACTAGACAATTTAAAATTTCTCATGAAAAGATCATAACGGTAACGATTATTGGGCCTAATAAATGCTAAAAAAGTTGACATAATTATCTTCTTTGAAAAAGGTAATTTAATAGATCATTTCAAATTTCTTTAAAAAAGATCATAACAGTAACGATCATTGCGCCTAATAAATGCTAAAAAAGTTGACATAATTATCTTCTTTGTAAAAGATAATTTACTAGACAATTTAAAATTTCTCATGAAAAGATCATAACGGTAACGATTATTGGGCCTAATAAATGCTAAAAAAGTTGACATAATTATCTTCTTTGAAAAAGGTAATTTGATAGATCATTTCAAATTTCTTTAAAAAAGATCATAACGGTAAGGATCATTGCGCATAATAAATGCTTAAAAAGTTGACATAATTATCTTCTTTGTAAAAGATAATTTACTAGACAATTTAAAATTTCTCATGAAAAGATCATAACGGTAACGATTATTGGGCCTAATAAATGCTAAAAAAGTTGACAAAATTATCTTCTTTGAAAAAGGTAATTTAATAGATCATTTCAAATTTCTTTAAAAAAGATCATAACAGTAATGATCATTGCGCCTAATAAATGCTAAAAAAGTTGACATAATTATCTTCTTTGTAAAAGAAAATTTAATAGATCATTTAAAATTTCCTTAAAAAAGATCATAACGGTAACTATCATTGGGCCTAATAAGTGCTAAAAAAGTTGACATAATTATCTTCTTTGTAAAAGATAATTTACTAGACAATTTAAAATTTCTCATGAAAAGATCATAACGGTAACGATTATTGGGCCTAATAAATGCTAAAAAAGTTGACATAATTATCTTCTTTGAAAAAGGTAATTTAATAGATCATTTCAAATTTCTTTAAAAAAGATCATAACAGTAACGATCATTGCGCCTAATAAATGCTAAAAAAGTTGACATAATTATCTTCTTTGTAAAAGATAATTTACTAGACAATTTAAAATTTCTCATGAAAAGATCATAACGGTAACGATTATTGGGCCTAATAAATGTTAAAAAAGTTGACATAATTATCTTCTTTGAAAAAGGTAATTTGATAGATCATTTCAAATTTCTTTAAAAAAGATCATAACGGTAACGATCATTACGCCTAATAAATGCTAAAAAAGTTGACATAATTATCTTCTTTGTAAAAGATAATTTACTAGACAATTTAAAATTTCTCATGAAAAGATCATAACGGTAACGATTATTGGGCCTAATAAATGCTAAAAAAGTTGACATAATTATCTTCTTTGAAAAAGGTAATTTGATAGATCATTTCAAATTTCTTTAAAAAAGATCATAACGGTAAGGATCATTGCGCATAATAAATGCTTAAAAAGTTGACATAATTATCTTCTTTGTAAAAGATAATTTACTAGACAATTTAAAATTTCTCATGAAAAGATCATAACGGTAACGATTATTGGGCCTAATAAATGCTAAAAAAGTTGACAAAATTATCTTCTTTGAAAAAGGTAATTTAATAGATCATTTCAAATTTCTTTAAAAAAGATCATAACAGTAATGATCATTGCGCCTAATAAATGCTAAAAAAGTTGACATAATTATCTTCTTTGTAAAAGAAAATTTAATAGATCATTTAAAATTTCCTTAAAAAAGATCATAACGGTAACTATCATTGGGCCTAATAAGTGCTAAAAAAGTTGACATAATTATCTTCTTTGTAAAAGATAATTTACTAGACAATTTAAAATTTCTCATGAAAAGATCATAACGGTAACGATTATTGGGCCTAATAAATGCTAAAAAAGTTGACATAATTATCTTCTTTGAAAAAGGTAATTTAATAGATCATTTCAAATTTCTTTAAAAAAGATCATAACAGTAACGATCATTGCGCCTAATAAATGCTAAAAAAGTTGACATAATTATCTTCTTTGTAAAAGATAATTTACTAGACAATTTAAAATTTCTCATGAAAAGATCATAACGGTAACGATTATTGGGCCTAATAAATGCTAAAAAAGTTGACATAATTATCTTCTTTGAAAAAGGTAATTTGATAGATCATTTCAAATTTCTTTAAAAAAGATCATAACGGTAACGATCATTGCGCATAATAAATGCTTAAAAAGTTGACATAATTATCTTCTTTGTAAAAGATAATTTACTAGACAATTTAAAATTTCTCATGAAAAGATCATAACGGTAACGATTATTGGGCCTAATAAATGCTAAAAAAGTTGACAAAATTATCTTCTTTGAAAAAGGTAATTTAATAGATCATTTCAAATTTCTTTAAAAAAGATCATAACAGTAATGATCATTGCGCCTAATAAATGCTAAAAAAGTTGACATAATTATCTTCTTTGTAAAAGAAAATTTAATAGATCATTTAAAATTTCCTTAAAAAAGATCATAACGGTAACTATCATTGGGCCTAATAAGTGCTAAAAAAGTTGACATAATTATCTTCTTTGTAAAAGATAATTTACTAGACAATTTAAAATTTCTCATGAAAAGATCATAACGGTAACGATTATTGGGCCTAATAAATGCTAAAAAAGTTGACATAATTATCTTCTTTGAAAAAGGTAATTTAATAGATCATTTCAAATTTCTTTAAAAAAGATCATAACAGTAACGATCATTGCGCCTAATAAATGCTAAAAAAGTTGACATAATTATCTTCTTTGTAAAAGATAATTTACTAGACAATTTAAAATTTCTCATGAAAAGATCATAACGGTAACGATTATTGGGCCTAATAAATGCTAAAAAAGTTGACATAATTATCTTCTTTGAAAAAGGTAATTTGATAGATCATTTCAAATTTCTTTAAAAAAGATCATAACGGTAACGATCATTGCGCATAATAAATGCTTAAAAAGTTGACATAATTATCTTCTTTGTAAAAGATAATTTACTAGACAATTTAAAATTTCTCATGAAAAGATCATAACGGTAACGATTATTGGGCCTAATAAATGCTAAAAAAGTTGACAAAATTATCTTCTTTGAAAAAGGTAATTTAATAGATCATTTCAAATTTCTTTAAAAAAGATCATAACAGTAACGATCATTGCGCCTAATAAATGCTAAAAAAGTTGACATAATTATCTTCTTTGTAAAAGATAATTTGATAGATCATTTAAAATTTCTTTATAAAAGATCATAACTGTAAGGATCATTGGGCCTAATAAATGCTAAAAAAGTTGACATAATTATCTTCTTTGTAAAAGACAATTTAATAGATCATTTAAAATTTCTTTAAAAAAGATCATAGCAGTAATGATCATTGCGCCTAATAAATGCTAAAAAAGTTGACATAATTATCTTCTTTGAAAAAGGTAATTTGATAGATCATTTCAAATTTCTTTAAAAAAGATCATAACGGTAACGATCATTACGCCTAATAAATGCTAAAAAAGTTGACATAATTATCTTCTTTGTAAAAGATAATTTACTGGACAATTTAAAATTTCTCATGAAAAGATCATAACGGTAACGATTATTGGGCCTAATAAATGCTAAAAAAGTTGACATAATTATCTTCTTTGAAAAAGGTAATTTGATAGATCATTTCAAATTTCTTTAAAAAAGATCATAACGGTAACGATCATTGCGCATAATAAATGCTTAAAAAGTTGACATAATTATCTTCTTTGTAAAAGATAATTTACTAGACAATTTAAAATTTCTCATGAAAAGATCATAACGGTAACGATTATTGGGCCTAATAAATGCTAAAAAAGTTGACAAAATTATCTTCTTTGAAAAAGGTAATTTAATAGATCATTTCAAATTTCTTTAAAAAAGATCATAACAGTAATGATCATTGCGCCTAATAAATGCTAAAAAAGTTGACATAATTATCTTCTTTGTAAAAGAAAATTTAATAGAACATTTAAAATTTCCTTAAAAAAGATCATAACGGTAACTATCATTGGGCCTAATAAGTGCTAAAAAAGTTGACATAATTATCTTCTTTGTAAAAGATAATTTACTAGACAATTTAAAATTTCTCATGAAAAGATCATAACGGTAACGATTATTGGGCCTAATAAATGCTAAAAAAGTTGACATAATTATCTTCTTTGAAAAAGGTAATTTAATAGATCATTTCAAATTTCTTTAAAAAAGATCATAACAGTAACGATCATTGCGCCTAATAAATGCTAAAAAAGTTGACATAATTATCTTCTTTGTAAAAGATAATTTACTAGACAATTTAAAATTTCTCATGAAAAGATCATAACGGTAACGATTATTGGGCCTAATAAATGCTAAAAAAGTTGACATAATTATCTTCTTTGAAAAAGGTAATTTAATAGATCATTTCAAATTTCTTTAAAAAAGATCATAACAGTAACGATCATTGCGCCTAATAAATGCTTAAAAAGTTGACATAATTATCTTCTTTGTAAAAGATAATTTACTAGACAATTTAAAATTTCTCATGAAAAGATCATAACGGTAACGATTATTGGGCCTAATAAATGCTAAAAAAGTTGACAAAATTATCTTCTTTGAAAAAGGTAATTTAATAGATCATTTAAAATTTCTTTAAAAAAGATCATAGCAGTAATGATCATTGCGCCTAATAAATGCTAAAAAAGTTGACATAATTATCTTCTTTGTAAAAGATAATTTACTAGACAATTTAAAATTTCTCATGAAAAGATCATAACGGTAACGATTATTGGGCCTAATAAATGCTAAAAAAGTTGACAAAATTATCTTCTTTGAAAAAGGTAATTTAATAGATCATTTCAAATTTCTTTAAAAAAGATCATAACAGTAATGATCATTGCGCCTAATAAATGCTAAAAAAGTTGACATAATTATCTTCTTTGTAAAAGAAAATTTAATAGAACATTTAAAATTTCCTTAAAAAAGATCATAACGGTAACTATCATTGGGCCTAATAAGTGCTAAAAAAGTTGACATAATTATCTTCTTTGTAAAAGATAATTTACTAGACAATTTAAAATTTCTCATGAAAAGATCATAACGGTAACGATTATTGGGCCTAATAAATGCTAAAAAAGTTGACATAATTATCTTCTTTGAAAAAGGTAATTTAATAGATCATTTCAAATTTCTTTAAAAAAGATCATAACAGTAACGATCATTGCGCCTAATAAATGCTAAAAAAGTTGACATAATTATCTTCTTTGTAAAAGATAATTTACTAGACAATTTAAAATTTCTCATGAAAAGATCATAACGGTAACGATTATTGGGCCTAATAAATGCTAAAAAAGTTGACATAATTATCTTCTTTGAAAAAGGTAATTTAATAGATCATTTCAAATTTCTTTAAAAAAGATCATAACAGTAACGATCATTGCGCCTAATAAATGCTTAAAAAGTTGACATAATTATCTTCTTTGTAAAAGATAATTTACTAGACAATTTAAAATTTCTCATGAAAAGATCATAACGGTAACGATTATTGGGCCTAATAAATGCTAAAAAAGTTGACAAAATTATCTTCTTTGAAAAAGGTAATTTAATAGATCATTTAAAATTTCTTTAAAAAAGATCATAGCAGTAATGATCATTGCGCCTAATAAATGCTAAAAAAGTTGACATAATTATCTTCTTTGTAAAAGATAATTTACTAGACAATTTAAAATTTCTCATGAAAAGATCATAACGGTAACGATTATTGGGCCTAATAAATGCTAAAAAAGTTGACAAAATTATCTTCTTTGAAAAAGGTAATTTAATAGATCATTTCAAATTTCTTTAAAAAAGATCATAACAGTAATGATCATTGCGCCTAATAAATGCTAAAAAAGTTGACATAATTATCTTCTTTGTAAAAGAAAATTTAATAGAACATTTAAAATTTCCTTAAAAAAGATCATAACGGTAACTATCATTGGGCCTAATAAGTGCTAAAAAAGTTGACATAATTATCTTCTTTGTAAAAGATAATTTACTAGACAATTTAAAATTTCTCATGAAAAGATCATAACGGTAACGATTATTGGGCCTAATAAATGCTAAAAAAGTTGACATAATTATCTTCTTTGAAAAAGGTAATTTAATAGATCATTTCAAATTTCTTTAAAAAAGATCATAACAGTAACGATCATTGCGCCTAATAAATGCTAAAAAAGTTGACATAATTATCTTCTTTGTAAAAGATAATTTACTAGACAATTTAAAATTTCTCATGAAAAGATCATAACGGTAACGATTATTGGGCCTAATAAATGCTAAAAAAGTTGACATAATTATCTTCTTTGAAAAAGGTAATTTAATAGATCATTTCAAATTTCTTTAAAAAAGATCATAACAGTAACGATCATTGCGCCTAATAAATGCTTAAAAAGTTGACATAATTATCTTCTTTGTAAAAGATAATTTACTAGACAATTTAAAATTTCTCATGAAAAGATCATAACGGTAACGATTATTGGGCCTAATAAATGCTAAAAAAGTTGACAAAATTATCTTCTTTGAAAAAGGTAATTTAATAGATCATTTCAAATTTCTTTAAAAAAGATCATAACAGTAACGATCATTGCGCCTAATAAATGCTAAAAAAGTTGACATAATTATCTTCTTTGTAAAAGATAATTTGATAGATCATTTAAAATTTCTTTATAAAAGATCATAACTGTAACGATCATTGGGCCTAATAAATGCTAAAAAAGTTGACATAATTATCTTCTTTGTAAAAGACAATTTAATAGATCATTTAAAATTTCTTTAAAAAAGATCATAGCAGTAATGATCATTGCGCCTAATAAATGCTAAAAAAGTTGACATAATTATCTTCTTTGTAAAAGATAATTTACTAGACAATTTAAAATTTCTCATGAAAAGATCATAACGGTAACGATTATTGGGCCTAATAAATGCTAAAAAAGTTGACATAATTATCTTCTTTGAAAAAGGTAATTTAATAGATCATTTCAAATTTCTTTAAAAAAGATCATAACAGTAACGATCATTGCGCCTAATAAATGCTTAAAAAGTTGACATAATTATCTTCTTTGTAAAAGATAATTTACTAGACAATTTAAAATTTCTCATGAAAAGATCATAACGGTAACGATTATTGGGCCTAATAAATGCTAAAAAAGTTGACAAAATTATCTTCTTTGAAAAAGGTAATTTAATAGATCATTTCAAATTTCTTTAAAAAAGATCATAACAGTAACGATCATTGCGCCTAATAAATGCTAAAAAAGTTGACATAATTATCTTCTTTGTAAAAGATAATTTGATAGATCATTTAAAATTTCTTTATAAAAGATCATAACTGTAACGATCATTGGGCCTAATAAATGCTAAAAAAGTTGACATAATTATCTTCTTTGTAAAAGACAATTTAATAGATCATTTAAAATTTCTTTAAAAAAGATCATAGCAGTAATGATCATTGCGCCTAATAAATGCTAAAAAAGTTGACATAATTATCTTCTTTGTAAAAGATAATTTACTAGACAATTTAAAATTTCTCATGAAAAGATCATAACGGTAACGATTATTGGGCCTAATAAATGCTAAAAAAGTTGACATAATTATCTTCTTTGAAAAAGGTAATTTAATAGATCATTTCAAATTTCTTTAAAAAAGATCATAACAGTAACGATCATTGCGCCTAATAAATGCTTAAAAAGTTGACATAATTATCTTCTTTGTAAAAGATAATTTACTAGACAATTTAAAATTTCTCATGAAAAGATCATAACGGTAACGATTATTGGGCCTAATAAATGCTAAAAAAGTTGACAAAATTATCTTCTTTGAAAAAGGTAATTTAATAGATCATTTCAAATTTCTTTAAAAAAGATCATAACAGTAACGATCATTGCGCCTAATAAATGCTAAAAAAGTTGACATAATTATCTTCTTTGTAAAAGATAATTTGATAGATCATTTAAAATTTCTTTATAAAAGATCATAACTGTAACGATCATTGGGCCTAATAAATGCTAAAAAAGTTGACATAATTATCTTCTTTGTAAAAGACAATTTAATAGATCATTTAAAATTTCTTTAAAAAAGATCATAGCAGTAATGATCATTGCGCCTAATAAATGCTAAAAAAGTTGACATAATTATCTTCTTTGTAAAAGATAATATACTAGACAATTTAAAATTTCTCATGAAAAGATCATAACGGTAACGATTATTGGGCCTAATAAATGCTAAAAAAGTTGACATAATTATCTTCTTTGAAAAAGGTAATTTAATAGATCATTTAAAATTTCTTTAAAAAAGATCATAACGGTAACGATCATTGCGCCTAATAAATGCTAAAAAAGTTGACATAATTATCTTCTTTGTAAAAGAAAATTTAATAGATCATTTAAAATTTCCTTAAAAAAGATCATAACGGTAACGATCATTGCGCCTAATAAATGCTAAAAAAGTTGACATAATTATCTTCTTTGTAAAAGATAATTTACTAGACAATTTAAAATTTCTCATGAAAAGATCATAACGGTAATAGATTATTTAAAAGTTCTTTATAAAATGTCATAACGGTAACGATCATAGGGCCTAATAAATGCTAAAAAGGTAAACATAATTATCTTCTTTGTGAAAGATAATTTAATATATCATTTAAAATTTCTTTATAACAGATCATAACGGTAACGATCATTGGGCCTAATAAATGCTAAAAAAGTTGAGATAATTATCTTCTTTGTAAAAGACAATTTAATAGATCATTTAAAATTTCTTTAAAAAAGATCATAACGGTAACGATCATTGGGCCTAATAAGTGCTAAAAAAGTTGACATAATTAACTTCTTTGTAAAAGATAATTTACTAGACAATTTAAAATTTCGTATTAAAAGATCATAACGCTAACGATTAATGGGCCTAGTAAATGCTAAAAAAGTTGACATAATTATCTTCTTTGTAAAAGATAATTTGATAGATAATTTAAAATTTCTTTATAAAAGATCATAACTGTAACGATCATTGGGCCTAATAAATGCTAAAAAAGTTGACATAATTATCTTCTTTGTAAAAGACAATTTAATAGATCATTTAAAATTTCTTTAAAAAGATCATAACGGTAACGATCATTGGGCCTAATAAATGCTAAAAAAGTTGACATAATTAACTTCTTTGTAAAAGATAATTTACTAGACAATTTAAAATTTCGTATTAAAAGATCATAACGCTAACGATTAATGGGCCTAGTAAATGCTAAAAAAGTTGACATAATTATCTTCTTTGTAAAAGATAATTTACTAGACAATTTAAAATTTCTCATGAAAAGATCATAACGGTAACGATTATTGGGCCTAATAAATGCTAAAAAAGTTGACATAATTATCTTCTTTGAAAAAGGTAATTTGATAGATCATTTCAAATTTCTTTAAAAAAGATCATAACGGTAACGATCATTGCGCCTAATAAACGCTAAAAAAGTTGACATAATTATCTTCTTTGTAAAGGATAATTTACTAGACAATTTAAAATTTCTCATGAAAAGATCATAACGGTAACGATTATTGGGCCTAATAAATGCTAAAAAAGTTGACATAATTATCTTCTTTGAAAAAGGTAATTTGATAGATCATTTCAAATTTCTTTAAAAAAGATCATAACGGTAACGATCATTGCGCCTAATAAATGCTAAAAAAGTTGACATAATTATCTTCTTTGTAAAAGATAATTTACTAGACAATTTAAAATTTCTCATGAAAAGATCATAACGGTAACGATTATTGGGCCTAATAAATGCTAAAAAAGTTGACATAATTATCTTCTTTGAAAAAGGTAATTTAATAGATCATTTCAAATTTCTTTAAAAAAGATCATAACGGTAACGATCATTGCGCCTAATAAATGCTAAAAAAGTTGACATAATTATCTTCTTTGTAAAAGAAAATTTAATAGATCATTTAAAATTTCCTTAAAAAAGATCATAACGGTAACGATCATTGCGCCTAATAAATGCTAAAAACGTTGACATAATTATCTTCTTTGTAAAAGATAATTTACTAGACAATTTAAAATTTCTCATGAAAAGATCATAACAGTAACGATCATTGCGCCTAATAAATGCTAAAAAAGTTGACATAATTATCTTCTTTGTAAAAGATAATTTGATAGATCATTTAAAATTTCTTTATAAAAGATCATAACTGTAACGATCATTGGGCCTAATAAATGCTAAAAAAGTTGACATAATTATCTTCTTTGTAAAAGACAATTTAATAGATCATTCAAAATTTCTTTAAAAAAGATCATAGCAGTAATGATCATTGCGCCTAATAAATGCTAAAAAAGTTGACATAATTATCTTCTTTGTAAAAGATAATATACTAGACAATTTAAAATTTCTCATGAAAAGATCATAACGGTAACGATTATTGGGCCTAATAAATGCTAAAAAAGTTGACATAATTATCTTCTTTGAAAAAGGTAATTTGATAGATCATTTCAAATTTCTTTAAAAAAGATCATAACGGTAACGATCATTACGCCTAATAAATGCTAAAAAAGTTGACATAATTATCTTCTTTGTAAAAGATAATTTACTAGACAATTTAAAATTTCTCATGAAAAGATCATAACGGTAACGATTATTGGGCCTAATAAATGCTAAAAAAGTTGACATAATTATCTTCTTTGAAAATGGTAATTTAATAGATCACTTCAAATTTCTTTAAAAAAGATCATAACGGTAACGATCATTGCGCCTAATAAATGCAAAAAAAGTTGACATAATTATGTTCTTTGTAAAAGATAATTTAGTAGACAATTTACAATTTCTCATGAAAAGATCATAACGGTAACGATTATTGGGCCTAATAAATGCTAAAAAAGTTGACATAATTATCTTCTTTGAAAAAGGTAATTTAATAGATCATTTCAAATTTCTTTAAAAAAGATCATAACAGTAACGATCATTGCGCCTAATAAATGCTAAAAAAGTTGACATAATTATCTTCTTTGTAAAAGATAATTTACTAGACAATTTAAAATTTCTCATGAAAAGATCATAACGATAACGATTATTGGGCCTAATAAATGCTAAAAAAGTTGACATAATTATCTTCTTTGAAAAAGGTAATTTAATAGATCATTTCAAATTTCTTTAAAAAAGATCATAACAGTAATGATCATTGCGCCTAATAAATGCTAAAAAAGTTGACATAATTATCTTCTTTGTAAAAGAAAATTTAATAGATCATTTAAAATTTCCTTAAAAAAGATCATAACGGTAACTATCATTGGGCCTAATAAGTGCTAAAAAAGTTGACATAATTATCTTCTTTGTAAAAGATAATTTACTAGACAATTTAAAATTTCTCATGAAAAGATCATAACGGTAACGATTATTGGGCCTAATAAATGCTAAAAAAGTTGACATAATTATCTTCTTTCAAAAAGGTAATTTAATAGATCATTTCAAATTTCTTTAAAAAAGATCATAACAGTAACGATCATTGCGCCTAATAAATGCTAAAAAAGTTGACATAATTATCTTCTTTGTAAAAGATAATTTACTAGACAATTTAAAATTTCTCATGAAAAGATCATAACGGTAATGATTATTGGGCCTAATAAATGCTAAAAAAGTTGACATAATTATCTTCTTTGAAAAAGGTAATTTGATAGATCATTTCAAATTTCTTTAAAAAAGATCATAACGGTAACGATCATTACGCCTAATAAATGCTAAAAAAGATGACATAATTATCTTCTTTGTAAAAGATAATTTACTAGACAATTTAAAATTTCTCATGAAAAGATCATAACGGTAACGATTATTGGGCCTAATAAATGCTAAAAAAGTTGACATAATTATCTTCTTTGAAAAAGGTAATTTGATAGATCATTTCAAATTTCTTTAAAAAAGATCATAACGGTAACGATCATTGCGCATAATAAATGCTTAAAAAGTTTACATAATTATCTTCTTTGTAAAAGATAATTTACTAGACAATTTAAAATTTCTCATGAAAAGATCATAACGGTAACGATTATTGGGCCTAATAAATGCTAAAAAAGTTGACAAAATTATCTTCTTTGAAAAAGGTAATTTAATAGATCATTTCAAATTTCTTTAAAAAAGATCATAATAGTAATGATCATTGCACCTAATAAATGCTAAAAAAGTTGACATAATTATCTTCTTTGTAAAAGAAAATTTAATAGATCATTTAAAATTTCCTTAAAAAAGATCATAACGGTAACTATCATTGGGCCTAATAAGTGCTAAAAAAGTTGACATAATTATCTTCTTTGTAAAAGATAATTTACTAGACAATTTAAAATTTCTCATGAAAAGATCATAACGGTAACGATTATTGGGCCTAATAAATGCTAAAAAAGTTGACATAATTATCTTCTTTGAAAAAGGTAATTTAATAGATCATTTCAAATTTCTTTAAAAAAGATCATAACAGTAACGATCATTGCGCCTAATAAATGCTAAAAAAGTTGACATAATTATCTTCTTTGTAAAAGATAATTTACTAGACAATTTAAAATTTCTCATGAAAAGATCATAACGGTAACGATTATTGGGCCTAATAAATGCTAAAAAAGTTGACATAATTATCTTCTTTGAAAAAGGTAATTTGATAGATCATTTCAAATTTCTTTAAAAAAGATCATAACGGTAACGATCATTACGCCTAATAAATGCTAAAAAAGTTGACATAATTATCTTCTTTGTAAAAGATAATTTACTAGACAATTTAAAATTTCTCATGAAAAGATCATAACGGTAACGATTATTGGGCCTAATAAATGCTAAAAAAGTTGACATAATTATCTTCTTTGAAAATGGTAATTTAATAGATCACTTCAAATTTCTTTAAAAAAGATCATAACGGTAACGATCATTGCGCCTAATAAATGCAAAAAAAGTTGACATAATTATCTTCTTTGTAAAAGAAAATTTAATAGATCATTTAAAATTTCCTTAAAAAAGATCATAACGGTAACTATCATTGGGCCTAATAAGTGCTAAAAAAGTTGACATAATTATCTTCTTTGTAAAAGATAATTTACTAGACAATTTAAAATTTCTCATGAAAAGATCATAACGGTAACGATTATTGGGCCTAATAAATGCTAAAAAAGTTGACATAATTATCTTCTTTGAAAAAGGTAATTTGATAGATCATTTCAAATTTCTTTAAAAAAGATCATAACGGTAACGATCATTGCGCATAATAAATGCTTAAAAAGTTGACATAATTATCTTCTTTGTAAAAGATAATTTACTAGACAATTTAAAATTTCTCATGAAAAGATCATAACGGTAACGATTATTGGGCCTAATAAATGCTAAAAAAGTTGACAAAATTATCTTCTTTGAAAAAGGTAATTTAATAGATCATTTCAAATTTCTTTAAAAAAGATCATAACAGTAACGATCATTGCGCCTAATAAATGCTAAAAAAGTTGACATAATTATCTTCTTTGTAAAAGATAATTTGATAGATCATTTAAAATTTCTTTATAAAAGATCATAACTGTAACGATCATTGGGCCTAATAAATGCTAAAAAAGTTGACATAATTATCTTCTTTGTAAAAGACAATTTAATAGATCATTTAAAATTTCTTTAAAAAAGATCATAGCAGTAATGATCATTGCGCCTAATAAATGCTAAAAAAGTTGACATAATTATCTTCTTTGTAAAAGATAATTTACTAGACAATTTAAAATTTCTCATGAAAAGATCATAACGGTAACGATTATTGGGCCTAATAAATGCTAAAAAAGTTGACATAATTATCTTCTTTGAAAAAGGTAATTTAATAGATCATTTAAAATTTCTTTAAAAAAGATCATAACGGTAACGATCATTGCGCCTAATAAATGCTAAAAAAGTTGACATAATTATCTTCTTTGTAAAAGAAAATTTAATAGATCATTTAAAATTTCCTTAAAAAAGATCATAACGGTAACGATCATTGCGCCTAATAAATGCTAAAAAAGTTGACATAATTATCTTCTTTGTAAAAGATAATTTACTAGACAATTTAAAATTTCTCATGAAAAGATCATAACGGTAATAGATTATTTAAAAGTTCTTTATAAAATGTCATAACGGTAACGATCATAGGGCCTAATAAATGCTAAAAAGGTAAACATAATTATCTTCTTTGTGAAAGATAATTTAATATATCATTTAAAATTTCTTTATAACAGATCATAACGGTAACGATCATTGGGCCTAATAAATGCTAAAAAAGTTGAGATAATTATCTTCTTTGTAAAAGACAATTTAATAGATCATTTAAAATTTCTTTAAAAAAGATCATAACGGTAACGATCATTGGGCCTAATAAGTGCTAAAAAAGTTGACATAATTAACTTCTTTGTAAAAGATAATTTACTAGACAATTTAAAATTTCGTATTAAAAGATCATAACGCTAACGATTAATGGGCCTAGTAAATGCTAAAAAAGTTGACATAATTATCTTCTTTGTAAAAGATAATTTGATAGATAATTTAAAATTTCTTTATAAAAGATCATAACTGTAACGATCATTGGGCCTAATAAATGCTAAAAAAGTTGACATAATTATCTTCTTTGTAAAAGACAATTTAATAGATCATTTAAAATTTCTTTAAAAAGATCATAACGGTAACGATCATTGGGCCTAATAAATGCTAAAAAAGTTGACATAATTAACTTCTTTGTAAAAGATAATTTACTAGACAATTTAAAATTTCGTATTAAAAGATCATAACGCTAACGATTAATGGGCCTAGTAAATGCTAAAAAAGTTGACATAATTATCTTCTTTGTAAAAGATAATTTACTAGACAATTTAAAATTTCTCATGAAAAGATCATAACGGTAACGATTATTGGGCCTAATAAATGCTAAAAAAGTTGACATAATTATCTTCTTTGAAAAAGGTAATTTGATAGATCATTTCAAATTTCTTTAAAAAAGATCATAACGGTAACGATCATTGCGCCTAATAAACGCTAAAAAAGTTGACATAATTATCTTCTTTGTAAAGGATAATTTACTAGACAATTTAAAATTTCTCATGAAAAGATCATAACGGTAACGATTATTGGGCCTAATAAATGCTAAAAAAGTTGACATAATTATCTTCTTTGAAAAAGGTAATTTAATAGATCATTTAAAATTTCTTTAAAAAAGATCATAACGGTAACGATCATTGCGCCTAATAAATGCTAAAAAAGTTGACATAATTATCTTCTTTGTAAAAGAAAATTTAATAGATCATGTAAAATTTCCTTAAAAAAGATCATAACGGTAACGATCATTGCGCCTAATAAATGCTAAAAAAGTTGACATAATTATCTTCTTTGTAAAAGATAATTTACTAGACAATTTAAAATTTCTCATGAAAAGATCATAACGGTAACGATTATTGGGCCTAATAAATGCTAAAAAAGTTGACATAATTATCTTCTTTGAAAAAGGTAATTTGATAGATCATTTCAAATTTCTTTAAAAAAGATCATAACGGTAACGATCATTGCGCCTAATAAATGCTAAAAAAGTTGACATAATTATCTTCTTTGTAAAAGATAATTTACTAGACAATTTAAAATTTCTCATGAAAAGATCATAACGGTAACGATTATTGGGCCTAATAAATGCTAAAAAAGTTGACATAATTATCTTCTTTGAAAAAGGTAATTTAATAGATCATTTCAAATTTCTTTAAAAAAGATCATAACGGTAACGATCATTGCGCCTAATAAATGCTAAAAAAGTTGACATAATTATCTTCTTTGTAAAAGAAAATTTAATAGATCATTTAAAATTTCCTTAAAAAAGATCATAACGGTAACGATCATTGCGCCTAATAAATGCTAAAAACGTTGACATAATTATCTTCTTTGTAAAAGATAATTTACTAGACAATTTAAAATTTCTCATGAAAAGATCATAACAGTAACGATCATTGCGCCTAATAAATGCTAAAAAAGTTGACATAATTATCTTCTTTGTAAAAGATAATTTGATAGATCATTTAAAATTTCTTTATAAAAGATCATAACTGTAACGATCATTGGGCCTAATAAATGCTAAAAAAGTTGACATAATTATCTTCTTTGTAAAAGACAATTTAATAGATCATTCAAAATTTCTTTAAAAAAGATCATAGCAGTAATGATCATTGCGCCTAATAAATGCTAAAAAAGTTGACATAATTATCTTCTTTGTAAAAGATAATATACTAGACAATTTAAAATTTCTCATGAAAAGATCATAACGGTAACGATTATTGGGCCTAATAAATGCTAAAAAAGTTGACATAATTATCTTCTTTGAAAAAGGTAATTTGATAGATCATTTCAAATTTCTTTAAAAAAGATCATAACGGTAACGATCATTACGCCTAATAAATGCTAAAAAAGTTGACATAATTATCTTCTTTGTAAAAGATAATTTACTAGACAATTTAAAATTTCTCATGAAAAGATCATAACGGTAACGATTATTGGGCCTAATAAATGCTAAAAAAGTTGACATAATTATCTTCTTTGAAAATGGTAATTTAATAGATCACTTCAAATTTCTTTAAAAAAGATCATAACGGTAACGATCATTGCGCCTAATAAATGCAAAAAAAGTTGACATAATTATGTTCTTTGTAAAAGATAATTTAGTAGACAATTTACAATTTCTCATGAAAAGATCATAACGGTAACGATTATTGGGCCTAATAAATGCTAAAAAAGTTGACATAATTATCTTCTTTGAAAAAGGTAATTTAATAGATCATTTCAAATTTCTTTAAAAAAGATCATAACAGTAACGATCATTGCGCCTAATAAATGCTAAAAAAGTTGACATAATTATCTTCTTTGTAAAAGATAATTTACTAGACAATTTAAAATTTCTCATGAAAAGATCATAACGATAACGATTATTGGGCCTAATAAATGCTAAAAAAGTTGACATAATTATCTTCTTTGAAAAAGGTAATTTAATAGATCATTTCAAATTTCTTTAAAAAAGATCATAACAGTAATGATCATTGCGCCTAATAAATGCTAAAAAAGTTGACATAATTATCTTCTTTGTAAAAGAAAATTTAATAGATCATTTAAAATTTCCTTAAAAAAGATCATAACGGTAACTATCATTGGGCCTAATAAGTGCTAAAAAAGTTGACATAATTATCTTCTTTGTAAAAGATAATTTACTAGACAATTTAAAATTTCTCATGAAAAGATCATAACGGTAACGATTATTGGGCCTAATAAATGCTAAAAAAGTTGACATAATTATCTTCTTTCAAAAAGGTAATTTAATAGATCATTTCAAATTTCTTTAAAAAAGATCATAACAGTAACGATCATTGCGCCTAATAAATGCTAAAAAAGTTGACATAATTATCTTCTTTGTAAAAGATAATTTACTAGACAATTTAAAATTTCTCATGAAAAGATCATAACGGTAACGATTATTGGGCCTAATAAATGCTAAAAAAGTTGACATAATTATCTTCTTTGAAAAAGGTAATTTGATAGATCATTTCAAATTTCTTTAAAAAAGATCATAACGGTAACGATCATTACGCCTAATAAATGCTAAAAAAGATGACATAATTATCTTCTTTGTAAAAGATAATTTACTAGACAATTTAAAATTTCTCATGAAAAGATCATAACGGTAACGATTATTGGGCCTAATAAATGCTAAAAAAGTTGACATAATTATCTTCTTTGAAAAAGGTAATTTGATAGATCATTTCAAATTTCTTTAAAAAAGATCATAACGGTAACGATCATTGCGCATAATAAATGCTTAAAAAGTTGACATAATTATCTTCTTTGTAAAAGATAATTTACTAGACAATTTAAAATTTCTCATGAAAAGATCATAACGGTAACGATTATTGGGCCTAATAAATGCTAAAAAAGTTGACAAAATTATCTTCTTTGAAAAAGGTAATTTAATAGATCATTTCAAATTTCTTTAAAAAAGATCATAACAGTAATGATCATTGCGCCTAATAAATGCTAAAAAAGTTGACATAATTATCTTCTTTGTAAAAGAAAATTTAATAGATCATTTAAAATTTCCTTAAAAAAGATCATAACGGTAACTATCATTGGGCCTAATAAGTGCTAAAAAAGTTGACATAATTATCTTCTTTGTAAAAGATAATTTACTAGACAATTTAAAATTTCTCATGAAAAGATCATAACGGTAACGATTATTGGGCCTAATAAATGCTAAAAAAGTTGACATAATTATCTTCTTTGAAAAAGGTAATTTAATAGATCATTTCAAATTTCTTTAAAAAAGATCATAACAGTAACGATCATTGCGCCTAATAAATGCTAAAAAAGTTGACATAATTATCTTCTTTGTAAAAGATAATTTACTAGACAATTTAAAATTTCTCATGAAAAGATCATAACGGTAACGATTATTGGGCCTAATAAATGCTAAAAAAGTTGACATAATTATCTTCTTTGAAAAAGGTAATTTGATAGATCATTTCAAATTTCTTTAAAAAAGATCATAACGGTAACGATCATTACGCCTAATAAATGCTAAAAAAGTTGACATAATTATCTTCTTTGTAAAAGATAATTTACTAGACAATTTAAAATTTCTCATGAAAAGATCATAACGGTAACGATTATTGGGCCTAATAAATGCTAAAAAAGTTGACATAATTATCTTCTTTGAAAAAGGTAATTTAATAGATCATTTCAAATTTCTTTAAAAAAGATCATAACGGTAACGATCATTGCGCCTAATAAATGCAAAAAAAGTTGACATAATTATCTTCTTTGTAAAAGATAATTTAGTAGACAATTTAAAATTTCTCATGAAAAGATCATAACGGTAACGATTATTGGGCCTAATAAATGCTAAAAAAGTTGACATAATTATCTTCTTTGAAAAAGGTAATTTAATAGATCATTTCAAATTTCTTTAAAAAAGATCATAACGGTAACGATCATTGCGCCTAATAAATGCTAAAAAAGTTGACATAATTATCTTCTTTGTAAAAGAAAATTTAATAGATCATTTAAAATTTCTTTAAAAAAGATCATAACGGTAACGATCATTGGGCCTAATAAGTGCTAAAAAAGTTGACATAATTATCTTCTTTGTAAAAGATAATTTAGTAGACAATTTAAAATTTCTCATGAAAAGATCATAACGGTAACGATTATTGGGCCTAATAAATGCTACAAAAGTTGACATAATTATCTTCTTTGAAAAAGGTAATTTAATAGATCATTTCAAATTTCTTTAAAAAAGATCATAACGGTAACGATCATTGCGCCTAATAAATGCTAAAAAAGTTGACATAATTATCTTCTTTGTAAAAGAAAATTTAATAGATCATTTAAAATTTCCTTAAAAAAGATCATAACGGTAACGATCATTGCGCCTAATAAATGCTAAAAACGTTGACATAATTATCTTCTTTGTAAAAGATAATATACTAGACAATTTAAAATTTCTCATGAAAAGATCATAACGGTAACGATTATTGGGCCTAATAAATGCTAAAAAAGTTGACATAATTATCTTCTTTGAAAAAGGTAATTTGATAGATCATTTCAAATTTCTTTAAAAAAGATCATAACGGTAACGATCATTACGCCTAATAAATGCTAAAAAAGTTGACATAATTATCTTCTTTGTAAAAGATAATTTACTAGACAATTTAAAATTTCTCATGAAAAGATCATAACGGTAACGATTATTGGGCCTAATAAATGCTAAAAAAGTTGACATAATTATCTTCTTTGAAAATGGTAATTTAATAGATCACTTCAAATTTCTTTAAAAAAGATCATAACGGTAACGATCATTGCGCCTAATAAATGCAAAAAAAGTTGACATAATTATGTTCTTTGTAAAAGATAATTTAGTAGACAATTTACAATTTCTCATGAAAAGATCATAACGGTAACGATTATTGGGCCTAATAAATGCTAAAAAAGTTGACATAATTATCTTCTTTGAAAAAGGTAATTTAATAGATCATTTCAAATTTCTTTAAAAAAGATCATAACAGTAACGATCATTGCGCCTAATAAATGCTAAAAAAGTTGACATAATTATCTTCTTTGTAAAAGATAATTTACTAGACAATTTAAAATTTCTCATGAAAAGATCATAACGATAACGATTATTGGGCCTAATAAATGCTAAAAAAGTTGACATAATTATCTTCTTTGAAAAAGGTAATTTAATAGATCATTTCAAATTTCTTTAAAAAAGATCATAACAGTAATGATCATTGCGCCTAATAAATGCTAAAAAAGTTGACATAATTATCTTCTTTGTAAAAGAAAATTTAATAGATCATTTAAAATTTCCTTAAAAAAGATCATAACGGTAACTATCATTGGGCCTAATAAGTGCTAAAAAAGTTGACATAATTATCTTCTTTGTAAAAGATAATTTACTAGACAATTTAAAATTTCTCATGAAAAGATCATAACGGTAACGATTATTGGGCCTAATAAATGCTAAAAAAGTTGACATAATTATCTTCTTTCAAAAAGGTAATTTAATAGATCATTTCAAATTTCTTTAAAAAAGATCATAACAGTAACGATCATTGCGCCTAATAAATGCTAAAAAAGTTGACATAATTATCTTCTTTGTAAAAGATAATTTACTAGACAATTTAAAATTTCTCATGAAAAGATCATAACGGTAACGATTATTGGGCCTAATAAATGCTAAAAAAGTTGACATAATTATCTTCTTTGAAAAAGGTAATTTGATAGATCATTTCAAATTTCTTTAAAAAAGATCATAACGGTAACGATCATTACGCCTAATAAATGCTAAAAAAGATGACATAATTATCTTCTTTGTAAAAGATAATTTACTAGACAATTTAAAATTTCTCATGAAAAGATCATAACGGTAACGATTATTGGGCCTAATAAATGCTAAAAAAGTTGACATAATTATCTTCTTTGAAAAAGGTAATTTGATAGATCATTTCAAATTTCTTTAAAAAAGATCATAACGGTAACGATCATTGCGCATAATAAATGCTTAAAAAGTTGACATAATTATCTTCTTTGTAAAAGATAATTTACTAGACAATTTAAAATTTCTCATGAAAAGATCATAACGGTAACGATTATTGGGCCTAATAAATGCTAAAAAAGTTGACAAAATTATCTTCTTTGAAAAAGGTAATTTAATAGATCATTTCAAATTTCTTTAAAAAAGATCATAACAGTAATGATCATTGCGCCTAATAAATGCTAAAAAAGTTGACATAATTATCTTCTTTGTAAAAGAAAATTTAATAGATCATTTAAAATTTCCTTAAAAAAGATCATAACGGTAACTATCATTGGGCCTAATAAGTGCTAAAAAAGTTGACATAATTATCTTCTTTGTAAAAGATAATTTACTAGACAATTTAAAATTTCTCATGAAAAGATCATAACGGTAACGATTATTGGGCCTAATAAATGCTAAAAAAGTTGACATAATTATCTTCTTTGAAAAAGGTAATTTAATAGATCATTTCAAATTTCTTTAAAAAAGATCATAACAGTAACGATCATTGCGCCTAATAAATGCTAAAAAAGTTGACATAATTATCTTCTTTGTAAAAGATAATTTACTAGACAATTTAAAATTTCTCATGAAAAGATCATAACGGTAACGATTATTGGGCCTAATAAATGCTAAAAAAGTTGACATAATTATCTTCTTTGAAAAAGGTAATTTGATAGATCATTTCAAATTTCTTTAAAAAAGATCATAACGGTAACGATCAT
The DNA here is from genome assembly GCA_037954015.1 of Psophocarpus tetragonolobus. Taxonomy (NCBI): domain Eukaryota; kingdom Viridiplantae; phylum Streptophyta; class Magnoliopsida; order Fabales; family Fabaceae; genus Psophocarpus; species Psophocarpus tetragonolobus. The sequence goes on from CM075688.1 coordinate 58,214,891, forward strand.
TACGCCTAATAAATGCTAAAAAAGTTGACATAATTATCTTCTTTGTAAAAGATAATTTACTAGACAATTTAAAATTTCTCATGAAAAGATCATAACGGTAACGATTATTGGGCCTAATAAATGCTAAAAAAGTTGACATAATTATCTTCTTTGAAAAAGGTAATTTAATAGATCATTTCAAATTTCTTTAAAAAAGATCATAACGGTAACGATCATTGCGCCTAATAAATGCAAAAAAAGTTGACATAATTATCTTCTTTGTAAAAGATAATTTAGTAGACAATTTAAAATTTCTCATGAAAAGATCATAACGGTAACGATTATTGGGCCTAATAAATGCTAAAAAAGTTGACATAATTATCTTCTTTGAAAAAGGTAATTTAATAGATCATTTCAAATTTCTTTAGAAAAGATCATAACGGTAACGATCATTGCGCCTAATAAATGCTAAAAAAGTTGACATAATTATCTTCTTTGTAAAAGAAAATTTAATAGATCATTTAAAATTTCTTTAAAAAAGATCATAACGGTAACGATCATTGGGCCTAATAAGTGCTAAAAAAGTTGACATAATTATCTTCTTTGTAAAAGATAATTTAGTAGACAATTTAAAATTTCTCATGAAAAGATCATAACGGTAACGATTATTGGGCCTAATAAATCCTACAAAAGTTGACATAATTATCTTCTTTGAAAAAGGTAATTTAATAGATCATTTCAAATTTCTTTAAAAAAGATCATAACGGTAACGATCATTGCGCCTAATAAATGCTAAAAAAGTTGACATAATTATCTTCTTTGTAAAAGAAAATTTAATAGATCATTTAAAATTTCCTTAAAAAAGATCATAACGGTAACGATCATTGCGCCTAATAAATGCTAAAAACGTTGACATAATTATCTTCTTTGTAAAAGATAATTTACTAGACAATTTAAAATTTCTCATGAAAAGATCATAACAGTAACGATCATTGCGCCTAATAAATGCTAAAAAAGTTGACATAATTATCTTCTTTGTAAAAGATAATTTGATAGATCATTTAAAATTTCTTTATAAAAGATCATAACTGTAACGATCATTGGGCCTAATAAATGCTAAAAAAGTTGACATAATTATCTTCTTTGTAAAAGACAATTTAATAGATCATTCAAAATTTCTTTAAAAAAGATCATAGCAGTAATGATCATTGCGCCTAATAAATGCTAAAAAAGTTGACATAATTATCTTCTTTGTAAAAGATAATATACTAGACAATTTAAAATTTCTCATGAAAAGATCATAACGGTAACGATTATTGGGCCTAATAAATGCTAAAAAAGTTGACATAATTATCTTCTTTGAAAAAGGTAATTTAATAGATCATTTCAAATTTCTTTAAAAAAGATCATAACAGTAATGATCATTGCGCCTAATAAATGCTAAAAAAGTTGACATAATTATCTTCTTTGTAAAAGAAAATTTAATAGATCATTTAAAATTTCCTTAAAAAAGATCATAACGGTAACTATCATTGGGCCTAATAAGTGCTAAAAAAGTTGACATAATTATCTTCTTTGTAAAAGATAATTTACTAGACAATTTAAAATTTCTCATGAAAAGATCATAACGGTAACGATTATTGGGCCTAATAAATGCTAAAAAAGTTGACATAATTATCTTCTTTGAAAAAGGTAATTTAATAGATCATTTCAAATTTCTTTAAAAAAGATCATAACAGTAACGATCATTGCGCCTAATAAATGCTAAAAAAATTGACATAATTATCTTCTTTGTAAAAGATGATTTACTAGACAATTTAAAATTTCTCATGAAAAGATCATAACGGTAACGATTATTGGGCCTAATAAATGCTAAAAAAGTTGACATAATTATCTTCTTTGAAAAAGGTAATTTGATAGATCATTTCAAATTTCTTTAAAAAAGATCATCACGGTAACGATCATTACGCCTAATAAATGCTAAAAAAGTTGACATAATTATCTTCTTTGTAAAAGATAATTTACTAGACAATTTAAAATTTCTCATGAAAAGATCATAACGGTAACGATTATTGGGCCTAATAAATGCTAAAAAAGTTGACATAATTATCTTCTTTGAAAAAGTTAATTTAATAGATCATTTCAAATTTCTTTAAAAAAGATCATAACGGTAACGATCATTGCGCCTAATAAATGCAAAAAAAGTTGACATAATTATCTTCTTTGTAAAAGATAATTTAGTAGACAATTTAAAATTTCTCATGAAAAGATCATAACGGTAACGATTATTGGGCCTAATAAATGCTAAAAAAGTTGACATAATTATCTTCTTTGAAAAAGGTAATTTAATAGATCATTTCAAATTTCTTTAAAAAAGATCATAACGGTAACGATCATTGCGCCTAATAAATGCTAAAAAAGTTGACATAATTATCTTCTTTGTAAAAGAAAATTTAATAGATCATTTAAAATTTCTTTAAAAAAGATCATAACGGTAACGATCATTGGGCCTAATAAGTGCTAAAAAAGTTGACATAATTATCTTCTTTGTAAAAGATAATTTAGTAGACAATTTAAAATTTCTCATGAAAAGATCATAACGGTAACGATTATTGGGCCTAATAAATGCTAAAAAAGTTGACATAATTATCTTCTTTGAAAAAGGTAATTTAATAGATCATTTCAAATTTCTTTAAAAAAGATCATAACGGTAACGATCATTGCGCCTAATAAATGCTAAAAAAGTTGACATAATTATCTTCTTTGTAAAAGAAAATTTAATAGATCATTTAAAATTTCCTTAAAAAAGATCATAACGGTAACGATCATTGCGCCTAATAAATGCTAAAAACGTTGACATAATTATGTTCTTTGTAAAAGATAATTTAGTAGACAATTTACAATTTCTCATGAAAAGATCATAACGGTAACGATTATTGGGCCTAATAAATGCTAAAAAAGTTGACATAATTATCTTCTTTGAAAAAGGTAATTTAATAGATCATTTCAAATTTCTTTAAAAAAGATCATAACAGCAACGATCATTGCGCCTAATAAATGCTAAAAAAGTTGACATAATTATCTTCTTTGTAAAAGATAATTTACTAGACAATTTAAAATTTCTCATGAAAAGATCATAACGGTAACGATTATTGGGCCTAATAAATGCTAAAAAAGTTGACATAATTATCTTCTTTGAAAAAGGTAATTTAATAGATCATTTCAAATTTCTTTAAAAAAGATCATAACAGTAATGATCATTGCGCCTAATAAATGCTAAAAAAGTTGACATAATTATCTTCTTTGTAAAAGAAAATTTAATAGATCATTTAAAATTTCCTTAAAAAAGATCATAACGGTAACTATCATTGGGCCTAATAAGTGCTAAAAAAGTTGACATAATTATCTTCTTTGTAAAAGATAATTTACTAGACAATTTAAAATTTCTCATGAAAAGATCATAACGGTAACGATTATTGGGCCTAATAAATGCTAAAAAAGTTGACATAATTATCTTCTTTGAAAAAGGTAATTTAATAGATCATTTCAAATTTCTTTAAAAAAGATCATAACAGTAACGATCATTGCGCCTAATAAATGCTAAAAAAGTTGACATAATTATCTTCTTTGTAAAAGATGATTTACTAGACAATTTAAAATTTCTCATGAAAAGATCATAACGGTAACGATTATTGGGCCTAATAAATGCTAAAAAAGTTGACATAATTATCTTCTTTGAAAAAGGTAATTTGATAGATCATTTCAAATTTCTTTAAAAAAGATCATAACGGTAACGATCATTACGCCTAATAAATGCTAAAAAAGTTGACATAATTATCTTCTTTGTAAAAGATAATTTACTAGACAATTTAAAATTTCTCATGAAAAGATCATAACGGTAACGATTATTGGGCCTAATAAATGCTAAAAAAGTTGACATAATTATCTTCTTTGAAAAAGGTAATTTAATAGATCATTTCAAATTTCTTTAAAAAAGATCATAACGGTAACGATCATTGCGCATAATAAATGCAAAAAAAGTTGACATAATTATCTTCTTTGTAAAAGATAATTTAGTAGACAATTTAAAATTTCTCATGAAAAGATCATAACGGTAACGATTATTGGGCCTAATAAATGCTAAAAAAGTTGACATAATTATCTTCTTTGAAAAAGGTAATTTAATAGATCATTTCAAATTTCTTTAAAAAAGATCATAACGGTAACGATCATTGCGCCTAATAAATGCTAAAAAAGTTGACATAATTATCTTCTTTGTAAAAGAAAATTTAATAGATCATTTAAAATTTCTTTAAAAAAGATCATAACGGTAACGATCATTGGGCCTAATAAGTGCTAAAAAAGTTGACATAATTATCTTCTTTGTAAAAGATAATTTAGTAGACAATTTAAAATTTCTCATGAAAAGATCATAACGGTAACGATTATTGGGCCTAATAAATGCTAAAAAAGTTGACATAATTATCTTCTTTGAAAAAGGTAATTTAATAGATCATTTCAAATTTCTTTAAAAAAGATCATAACGGTAACGATCATTGCGCCTAATAAATGCTAAAAAAGTTGACATAATTATCTTCTTTGTAAAAGAAAATTTAATAGATCATTTAAAATTTCCTTAAAAAAGATCATAACGGTAACGATCATTGCGCCTAATAAATGCTAAAAACGTTGACATAATTATGTTCTTTGTAAAAGATAATTTAGTAGACAATTTACAATTTCTCATGAAAAGATCATAACGGTAACGATTATTGGGCCTAATAAATGCTAAAAAAGTTGACATAATTATCTTCTTTGAAAAAGGTAATTTAATAGATCATTTCAAATTTCTTTAAAAAAGATCATAACAGCAACGATCATTGCGCCTAATAAATGCTAAAAAAGTTGACATAATTATCTTCTTTGTAAAAGATAATTTACTAGACAATTTAAAATTTCTCATGAAAAGATCATAACGGTAACGATTATTGGGCCTAATAAATGCTAAAAAAGTTGACATAATTATCTTCTTTGAAAAAGGTAATTTAATAGATCATTTCAAATTTCTTTAAAAAAGATCATAACAGTAATGATCATTGCGCCTAATAAATGCTAAAAAAGTTGACATAATTATCTTCTTTGTAAAAGAAAATTTAATAGATCATTTAAAATTTCCTTAAAAAAGATCATAACGGTAACTATCATTGGGCCTAATAAGTGCTAAAAAAGTTGACATAATTATCTTCTTTGTAAAAGATAATTTACTAGACAATTTAAAATTTCTCATGAAAAGATCATAACGGTAACGATTATTGGGCCTAATAAATGCTAAAAAAGTTGACATAATTATCTTCTTTGAAAAAGGTAATTTAATAGATCATTTCAAATTTCTTTAAAAAAGATCATAACAGTAATGATCATTGCGCCTAATAAATGCTAAAAAAGTTGACATAATTATCTTCTTTGTAAAAGATGATTTACTAGACAATTTAAAATTTCTCATGAAAAGATCATAACGGTAACGATTATTGGGCCTAATAAATGCTAAAAAAGTTGACATAATTATCTTCTTTGAAAAAGGTAATTTGATAGATCATTTCAAATTTCTTTAAAAAAGATCATAACGGTAACGATCATTACGCCTAATAAATGCTAAAAAAGTTGACATAATTATCTTCTTTGTAAAAGATAATTTACTAGACAATTTAAAATTTCTCATGAAAAGATCATAACGGTAACGATTATTGGGCCTAATAAATGCTAAAAAAGTTGACATAATTATCTTCTTTGAAAAAGGTAATTTAATAGATCATTTCAAATTTCTTTAAAAAAGATCATAACGGTAACGATCATTGCGCCTAATAAATGCAAAAAAAGTTGACATAATTATCTTCTTTGTAAAAGATAATTTAGTAGACAATTTAAAATTTCTCATGAAAAGATCATAACGGTAACGATTATTGGGCCTAATAAATGCTAAAAAAGTTGACATAATTATCTTCTTTGAAAAAGGTAATTTAATAGATCATTTCAAATTTCTTTAAAAAAGATCATAACGGTAACGATCATTGCGCCTAATAAATGCTAAAAAAGTTGACATAATTATCTTCTTTGTAAAAGAAAATTTAATAGATCATTTAAAATTTCTTTAAAAAAGATCATAACGGTAACGATCATTGGGCCTAATAAGTGCTAAAAAAGTTGACATAATTATCTTCTTTGTAAAAGATAATTTAGTAGACAATTTAAAATTTCTCATGAAAAGATCATAACGGTAACGATTATTGGGCCTAATAAATGCTAAAAAAGTTGACATAATTATCTTCTTTGAAAAAGGTAATTTAATAGATCATTTCAAATTTCTTTAAAAAAGATCATAACGGTAACGATCATTGCGCCTAATAAATGCTAAAAAAGTTGACATAATTATCTTCTTTGTAAAAGAAAATTTAATAGATCATTTAAAATTTCCTTAAAAAAGATCATAACGGTAACGATCATTGCGCCTAATAAATGCTAAAAACGTTGACATAATTATGTTCTTTGTAAAAGATAATTTAGTAGACAATTTACAATTTCTCATGAAAAGATCATAACGGTAACGATTATTGGGCCTAATAAATGCTAAAAAAGTTGACATAATTATCTTCTTTGAAAAAGGTAATTTAATAGATCATTTCAAATTTCTTTAAAAAAGATCATAACAGCAACGATCATTGCGCCTAATAAATGCTAAAAAAGTTGACATAATTATCTTCTTTGTAAAAGATAATTTACTAGACAATTTAAAATTTCTCATGAAAAGATCATAACGGTAACGATTATTGGGCCTAATAAATGCTAAAAAAGTTGACATAATTATCTTCTTTGAAAAAGGTAATTTAATAGATCATTTCAAATTTCTTTAAAAAAGATCATAACAGTAATGATCATTGCGCCTAATAAATGCTAAAAAAGTTGACATAATTATCTTCTTTGTAAAAGATGATTTACTAGACAATTTAAAATTTCTCATGAAAAGATCATAACGGTAACGATTATTGGGCCTAATAAATGCTAAAAAAGTTGACATAATTATCTTCTTTGAAAAAGGTAATTTGATAGATCATTTCAAATTTCTTTAAAAAAGATCATAACGGTAACGATCATTACGCCTAATAAATGCTAAAAAAGTTGACATAATTATCTTCTTTGTAAAAGATAATTTACTAGACAATTTAAAATTTCTCATGAAAAGATCATAACGGTAACGATTATTGGGCCTAATAAATGCTAAAAAAGTTGACATAATTATCTTCTTTGAAAAAGGTAATTTAATAGATCATTTCAAATTTCTTTAAAAAAGATCATAACGGTAACGATCATTGCGCATAATAAATGCAAAAAAAGTTGACATAATTATCTTCTTTGTAAAAGATAATTTAGTAGACAATTTAAAATTTCTCATGAAAAGATCATAACGGTAACGATTATTGGGCCTAATAAATGCTAAAAAAGTTGACATAATTATCTTCTTTGAAAAAGGTAATTTAATAGATCATTTCAAATTTCTTTAAAAAAGATCATAACGGTAACGATCATTGCGCCTAATAAATGCTAAAAAAGTTGACATAATTATCTTCTTTGTAAAAGAAAATTTAATAGATCATTTAAAATTTCTTTAAAAAAGATCATAACGGTAACGATCATTGGGCCTAATAAGTGCTAAAAAAGTTGACATAATTATCTTCTTTGTAAAAGATAATTTAGTAGACAATTTAAAATTTCTCATGAAAAGATCATAACGGTAACGATTATTGGGCCTAATAAATGCTAAAAAAGTTGACATAATTATCTTCTTTGAAAAAGGTAATTTAATAGATCATTTCAAATTTCTTTAAAAAAGATCATAACGGTAACGATCATTGCGCCTAATAAATGCTAAAAAAGTTGACATAATTATCTTCTTTGTAAAAGAAAATTTAATAGATCATTTAAAATTTCCTTAAAAAAGATCATAACGGTAACGATCATTGCGCCTAATAAATGCTAAAAACGTTGACATAATTATGTTCTTTGTAAAAGATAATTTAGTAGACAATTTACAATTTCTCATGAAAAGATCATAACGGTAACGATTATTGGGCCTAATAAATGCTAAAAAAGTTGACATAATTATCTTCTTTGAAAAAGGTAATTTAATAGATCATTTCAAATTTCTTTAAAAAAGATCATAACAGCAACGATCATTGCGCCTAATAAATGCTAAAAAAGTTGACATAATTATCTTCTTTGTAAAAGATAATTTACTAGACAATTTAAAATTTCTCATGAAAAGATCATAACGGTAACGATTATTGGGCCTAATAAATGCTAAAAAAGTTGACATAATTATCTTCTTTGAAAAAGGTAATTTAATAGATCATTTCAAATTTCTTTAAAAAAGATCATAACAGTAATGATCATTGCGCCTAATAAATGCTAAAAAAGTTGACATAATTATCTTCTTTGTAAAAGAAAATTTAATAGATCATTTAAAATTTCCTTAAAAAAGATCATAACGGTAACTATCATTGGGCCTAATAAGTGCTAAAAAAGTTGACATAATTATCTTCTTTGTAAAAGATAATTTACTAGACAATTTAAAATTTCTCATGAAAAGATCATAACGGTAACGATTATTGGGCCTAATAAATGCTAAAAAAGTTGACATAATTATCTTCTTTGAAAAAGGTAATTTAATAGATCATTTCAAATTTCTTTAAAAAAGATCATAACAGTAACGATCATTGCGCCTAATAAATGCTAAAAAAGTTGACATAATTATCTTCTTTGTAAAAGATAATTTACTAGACAATTTAAAATTTCTCATGAAAAGATCATAACGGTAACGATTATTGGGCCTAATAAATGCTAAAAAAGTTGACATAATTATCTTCTTTGTAAAAGAAAATTTAATAGATCATTTAAAATTTCCTTAAAAAAGATCATAACGGTAACTATCATTGGGCCTAATAAGTGCTAAAAAAGTTGACATAATTATCTTCTTTGTAAAAGATAATTTACTAGACAATTTAAAATTTCTCATGAAAAGATCATAACGGTAACGATTATTGGGCCTAATAAATGCTAAAAAAGTTGACATAATTATCTTCTTTGAAAAAGGTAATTTAATAGATCATTTCAAATTTCTTTAAAAAAGATCATAACAGTAATGATCATTGCGCCTAATAAATGCTAAAAAAGTTGACATAATTATCTTCTTTGTAAAAGAAAATTTAATAGATCATTTAAAATTTCCTTAAAAAAGATCATAACGGTAACTATCATTGGGCCTAATAAGTGCTAAAAAAGTTGACATAATTATCTTCTTTGTAAAAGATAATTTACTAGACAATTTAAAATTTCTCATGAAAAGATCATAACGGTAACGATTATTGGGCCTAATAAATGCTAAAAAAGTTGACATAATTATCTTCTTTGAAAAAGGTAATTTAATAGATCATTTCAAATTTCTTTAAAAAAGATCATAACAGTAACGATCATTGCGCCTAATCAATGCTAAAAAAGTTGACATAATTATCTTCTTTGTAAAAGATAATTTACTAGACAATTTAAAATTTCTCATGAAAAGATCATAACGGTAACGATTATTGGGCCTAATAAATGCTAAAAAAGTTGACATAATTATCTTCTTTGTAAAAGAAAATTTAATAGATCATTTAAAATTTCCTTAAAAAAGATCATAACGGTAACTATCATTGGGCCTAATAAGTGCTAAAAAAGTTGACATAATTATCTTCTTTGTAAAAGATAATTTACTAGACAATTTAAAATTTCTCATGAAAAGATCATAACGGTAACGATTATTGGGCCTAATAAATGCTAAAAAAGTTGACATAATTATCTTCTTTGAAAAAGGTAATTTAATAGATCATTTCAAATTTCTTTAAAAAAGATCATAACAGTAACGATCATTGCGCCTAATAAATGCTAAAAAAGTTGACATAATTATCTTCTTTGTAAAAGATAATTTACTAGACAATTTAAAATTTATCATGAAAAGATCATAACGGTAACGATTATTGGGCCTAATAAATGCTAAAAAAGTTGACATAATTATCTTCTTTGAAAAAGGTAATTTGATAGATCATTTCAAATTTCTTTAAAAAAGATCATAACGGTAACGATCATTACGCCTAATAAATGCTAAAAAAGTTGACATAATTATCTTCTTTGTAAAAGATAATTTACTAGACAATTTAAAATTTCTCATGAAAAGATCATAACGGTAACGATTATTGGGCCTAATAAATGCTAAAAAAGTTGACATAATTATCTTCTTTGAAAAAGGTAATTTGATAGATCATTTCAAATTTCTTTAAAAAAGATCATAACGGTAACGATCATTGCGCATAATAAATGCTTAAAAAGTTGACATAATTATCTTCTTTGTAAAAGATAATTTACTAGACAATTTAAAATTTCTCATGAAAAGATCATAACGGTAACGATTATTGGGCCTAATAAATGCTAAAAAAGTTGACAAAATTATCTTCTTTGAAAAAGGTAATTTAATAGATCATTTCAAATTTCTTTAAAAAAGATCATAACAGTAATGATCATTGCGCCTAATAAATGCTAAAAAAGTTGACATAATTATCTTCTTTGTAAAAGAAAATTTAATAGATCATTTAAAATTTCCTTAAAAAAGATCATAACGGTAACTATCATTGGGCCTAATAAGTGCTAAAAAAGTTGACATAATTATCTTCTTTGTAAAAGATAATTTACTAGACAATTTAAAATTTCTCATGAAAAGATCATAACGGTAACGATTATTGGGCCTAATAAATGCTAAAAAAGTTGACATAATTATCTTCTTTGAAAAAGGTAATTTAGTAGATCATTTCAAATTTCTTTAAAAAAGATCATAACAGTAACGATCATTGCGCCTAATAAATGCTAAAAAAGTTGATATAATTATCTTCTTTGTAAAAGATAATTTACTAGACAATTTAAAATTTCTCATGAAAAGATCATAACGGTAACGATTATTGGGCCTAATAAATGCTAAAAAAGTTGACATAATTATCTTCTTTGAAAAAGGTAATTTAGTAGATCATTTCAAATTTCTTTAAAAAAGATCATAACAGTAACGATCATTGCGCCTAATAAATGCTAAAAAAGTTGACATAATTATCTTCTTTGAAAAAGATAATTTACTAGACAATTTAAAATTTCTCATGAAAAGATCATAACGGTAACGATTATTGGGCCTAATAAATGCTAAAAAAGTTGACATAATTATCTTCTTTGAAAAAGGTAATTTGATAGATCATTTCAAATTTCTTTAAAAAAGATCATAACGGTAACGATCATTACGCCTAATAAATGCTAAAAAAGTTGACATAATTATCTTCTTTGTAAAAGATAATTTACTAGACAATTTAAAATTTCTCATGAAAAGATCATAACGGTAACGATTATTGGGCCTAATAAATGCTAAAAAAGTTGACATAATTATCTTCTTTGAAAAAGGTAATTTGATAGATCATTTCAAATTTCTTTAAAAAAGATCATAACGGTAACGATCATTGCGCATAATAAATGCTTAAAAAGTTGACATAATTATCTTCTTTGTAAAAGAAAATTTAATAGATCATTTAAAATTTCTTTAAAAAAGATCATAACGGTAACGATCATTGGGCCTAATAAGTGCTAAAAAAGTTGACATAATTATCTTCTTTGTAAAAGATAATTTAGTAGACAATTTAAAATTTCTCATGAAAAGATCATAACGGTAACGATTATTGGGCCTAATAAATGCTAAAAAAGTTGACATAATTATCTTCTTTGAAAAAGGTAATTTAATAGATCATTTCAAATTTCTTTAAAAAAGATCATAACGGTAACGATCATTGCGCCTAATAAATGCTAAAAAAGTTGACATAATTATCTTCTTTGTAAAAGAAAATTTAATAGATCATTTAAAATTTCCTTAAAAAAGATCATAACGGTAACGATCATTGCGCCTAATAAATGCTAAAAACGTTGACATAATTATGTTCTTTGTAAAAGATAATTTAGTAGACAATTTACAATTTCTCATGAAAAGATCATAACGGTAACGATTATTGGGCCTAATAAATGCTAAAAAAGTTGACATAATTATCTTCTTTGAAAAAGGTAATTTAATAGATCATTTCAAATTTCTTTAAAAAAGATCATAACAGCAACGATCATTGCGCCTAATAAATGCTAAAAAAGTTGACATAATTATCTTCTTTGTAAAAGAAAATTTAATAGATCATTTAAAATTTCTTTAAAAAAGATCATAACGGTAACGATCATTGGGCCTAATAAGTGCTAAAAAAGTTGACATAATTATCTTCTTTGTAAAAGATAATTTAGTAGACAATTTAAAATTTCTCATGAAAAGATCATAACGGTAACGATTATTGGGCCTAATAAATGCTAAAAAAGTTGACATAATTATCTTCTTTGAAAAAGGTAATTTAATAGATCATTTCAAATTTCTTTAAAAAAGATCATAACGGTAACGATCATTGCGCCTAATAAATGCTAAAAAAGTTGACATAATTATCTTCTTTGTAAAAGAAAATTTAATAGATCATTTAAAATTTCCTTAAAAAAGATCATAACGGTAACGATCATTGCGCCTAATAAATGCTAAAAACGTTGACATAATTATGTTCTTTGTAAAAGATAATTTAGTAGACAATTTACAATTTCTCATGAAAAGATCATAACGGTAACGATTATTGGGCCTAATAAATGCTAAAAAAGTTGACATAATTATCTTCTTTGAAAAAGGTAATTTAATAGATCATTTCAAATTTCTTTAAAAAAGATCATAACAGCAACGATCATTGCGCCTAATAAATGCTAAAAAAGTTGACATAATTATCTTCTTTGTAAAAGATAATTTACTAGACAATTTAAAATTTCTCATGAAAAGATCATAACGGTAACGATTATTGGGCCTAATAAATGCTAAAAAAGTTGACATAATTATCTTCTTTGAAAAAGGTAATTTAATAGATCATTTCAAATTTCTTTAAAAAAGATCATAACAGTAATGATCATTGCGCCTAATAAATGCTAAAAAAGTTGACATAATTATCTTCTTTGTAAAAGAAAATTTAATAGATCATTTAAAATTTCCTTAAAAAAGATCATAACGGTAACTATCATTGGGCCTAATAAGTGCTAAAAAAGTTGACATAATTATCTTCTTTGTAAAAGATAATTTACTAGACAATTTAAAATTTCTCATGAAAAGATCATAACGGTAACGATTATTGGGCCTAATAAATGCTAAAAAAGTTGACATAATTATCTTCTTTGAAAAAGGTAATTTAATAGATCATTTCAAATTTCTTTAAAAAAGATCATAACAGTAACGATCATTGCGCCTAATCAATGCTAAAAAAGTTGACATAATTATCTTCTTTGTAAAAGATAATTTACTAGACAATTTAAAATTTCTCATGAAAAGATCATAACGGTAACGATTATTGGGCCTAATAAATGCTAAAAAAGTTGACATAATTATCTTCTTTGTAAAAGAAAATTTAATAGATCATTTAAAATTTCCTTAAAAAAGATCATAACGGTAACTATCATTGGGCCTAATAAGTGCTAAAAAAGTTGACATAATTATCTTCTTTGTAAAAGATAATTTACTAGACAATTTAAAATTTCTCATGAAAAGATCATAACGGTAACGATTATTGGGCCTAATAAATGCTAAAAAAGTTGACATAATTATCTTCTTTGAAAAAGGTAATTTAATAGATCATTTCAAATTTCTTTAAAAAAGATCATAACAGTAACGATCATTGCGCCTAATAAATGCTAAAAAAGTTGACATAATTATCTTCTTTGTAAAAGATAATTTACTAGACAATTTAAAATTTATCATGAAAAGATCATAACGGTAACGATTATTGGGCCTAATAAATGCTAAAAAAGTTGACATAATTATCTTCTTTGAAAAAGGTAATTTGATAGATCATTTCAAATTTCTTTAAAAAAGATCATAACGGTAACGATCATTACGCCTAATAAATGCTAAAAAAGTTGACATAATTATCTTCTTTGTAAAAGATAATTTACTAGACAATTTAAAATTTCTCATGAAAAGATCATAACGGTAACGATTATTGGGCCTAATAAATGCTAAAAAAGTTGACATAATTATCTTCTTTGAAAAAGGTAATTTGATAGATCATTTCAAATTTCTTTAAAAAAGATCATAACGGTAACGATCATTGCGCATAATAAATGCTTAAAAAGTTGACATAATTATCTTCTTTGTAAAAGATAATTTACTAGACAATTTAAAATTTCTCATGAAAAGATCATAACGGTAACGATTATTGGGCCTAATAAATGCTAAAAAAGTTGACAAAATTATCTTCTTTGAAAAAGGTAATTTAATAGATCATTTCAAATTTCTTTAAAAAAGATCATAACAGTAATGATCATTGCGCCTAATAAATGCTAAAAAAGTTGACATAATTATCTTCTTTGTAAAAGAAAATTTAATAGATCATTTAAAATTTCCTTAAAAAAGATCATAACGGTAACTATCATTGGGCCTAATAAGTGCTAAAAAAGTTGACATAATTATCTTCTTTGTAAAAGATAATTTAGTAGACAATTTAAAATTTCTCATGAAAAGATCATAACGGTAACGATTATTGGGCCTAATAAATGCTAAAAAAGTTGACATAATTATCTTCTTTGAAAAAGGTAATTTAGTAGATCATTTCAAATTTCTTTAAAAAAGATCATAACAGTAACGATCATTGCGCCTAATAAATGCTAAAAAAGTTGATATAATTATCTTCTTTGTAAAAGATAATTTACTAGACAATTTAAAATTTCTCATGAAAAGATCATAACGGTAACGATTATTGGGCCTAATAAATGCTAAAAAAGTTGACATAATTATCTTCTTTGAAAAAGGTAATTTAGTAGATCATTTCAAATTTCTTTAAAAAAGATCATAACAGTAACAATCATTGCGCCTAATAAATGCTAAAAAAGTTGACATAATTATCTTCTTTGAAAAAGATAATTTACTAGACAATTTAAAATTTCTCATGAAAAGATCATAACGGTAACGATTATTGGGCCTAATAAATGCTAAAAAAGTTGACATAATTATCTTCTTTGAAAAAGGTAATTTGATAGATCATTTCAAATTTCTTTAAAAAAGATCATAACGGTAACGATCATTACGCCTAATAAATGCTAAAAAAGTTGACATAATTATCTTCTTTGTAAAAGATAATTTACTAGACAATTTAAAATTTCTCATGAAAAGATCATAACGGTAACGATTATTGGGCCTAATAAATGCTAAAAAAGTTGACATAATTATCTTCTTTGAAAAAGGTAATTTGATAGATCATTTCAAATTTCTTTAAAAAAGATCATAACGGTAACGATCATTGCGCATAATAAATGCTTAAAAAGTTGACATAATTATCTTCTTTGTAAAAGATAATTTACTAGACAATTTAAAATTTCTCATGAAAAGATCATAACGGTAACGATTATTGGGCCTAATAAATGCTAAAAAAGTTGACAAAATTATCTTCTTTGAAAAAGGTAATTTAATAGATCATTTCAAATTTCTTTAAAAAAGATCATAACAGTAATGATCATTGCGCCTAATAAATGCTAAAAAAGTTGACATAATTATCTTCTTTGTAAAAGAAAATTTAATAGATCATTTAAAATTTCCTTAAAAAAGATCATAACGGTAACTATCATTGGGCCTAATAAGTGCTAAAAAAGTTGACATAATTATCTTCTTTGTAAAAGATAATTTACTAGACAATTTAAAATTTCTCATGAAAAGATCATAACGGTAACGATTATTGGGCCTAATAAATGCTAAAAAAGTTGACATAATTATCTTCTTTGAAAAAGGTAATTTAGTAGATCATTTCAAATTTCTTTAAAAAAGATCATAACAGTAACGATCATTGCGCCTAATAAATGCTAAAAAAGTTGATATAATTATCTTCTTTGTAAAAGATAATTTACTAGACAATTTAAAATTTCTCATGAAAAGATCATAACGGTAACGATTATTGGGCCTAATAAATGCTAAAAAAGTTGACATAATTATCTTCTTTGAAAAAGGTAATTTGATAGATCATTTCAAATTTCTTTAAAAAAGATCATAACGGTAACGATCATTACGCCTAATAAATGCTAAAAAAGTTGACATAATTATCTTCTTTGTAAAAGATAATTTACTAGACAATTTAAAATTTCTCATGAAAAGATCATAACGGTAACGATTATTGGGCCTAATAAATGCTAAAAAAGTTGACATAATTATCTTCTTTGAAAAAGGTAATTTGATAGATCATTTCAAATTTCTTTAAAAAAGATCATAACGGTAACGATCATTGCGCATAATAAATGCTTAAAAAGTTGACATAATTATCTTCTTTGTAAAAGATAATTTACTAGACAATTTAAAATTTCTCATGAAAAGATCATAACGGTAACGATTATTGGGCCTAATAAATGCTAAAAAAGTTGACAAAATTATCTTCTTTGAAAAAGGTAATTTAATAGATCATTTCAAATTTCTTTAAAAAAGATCATAACAGTAATGATCATTGCGCCTAATAAATGCTAAAAAAGTTGACATAATTATCTTCTTTGTAAAAGAAAATTTAATAGATCATTTAAAATTTCCTTAAAAAAGATCATAACGGTAACTATCATTGGGCCTAATAAGTGCTAAAAAAGTTGACATAATTATCTTCTTTGTAAAAGATAATTTACTAGACAATTTAAAATTTCTCATGAAAAGATCATAACGGTAACGATTATTGGGCCTAATAAATGCTAAAAAAGTTGACATAATTATCTTCTTTGAAAAAGGTAATTTAATAGATCATTTCAAATTTCTTTAAAAAAGATCATAACAGTAACGATCATTGCGCCTAATAAATGCTAAAAAAGTTGACATAATTATCTTCTTTGTAAAAGATAATTTACTAGACAATTTAAAATTTCTCATGAAAAGATCATAACGGTAACGATTATTGGGCCTAATAAATGCTAAAAAAGTTGACATAATTATCTTCTTTGAAAAAGGTAATTTGATAGATCATTTCAAATTTCTTTAAAAAAGATCATAACGGTAACGATCATTGCGCATAATAAATGCTTAAAAAGTTGACATAATTATCTTCTTTGTAAAAGATAATTTACTATACAATTTAAAATTTCTCATGAAAAGATCATAACGGTAACGATTATTGGGCCTAATAAATGCTAAAAAAGTTGACAAAATTATCTTCTTTGAAAAAGGTAATTTAATAGATCATTTCAAATTTCTTTAAAAAAGATCATAACAGTAACGATCATTGCGCCTAATAAATGCTAAAAAAGTTGACATAATTATCTTCTTTGTAAAAGATAATTTGATAGATCATTTAAAATTTCTTTATAAAAGATCATAACTGTAACGATCATTGGGCCTAATAAATGCTAAAAAAGTTGACATAATTATCTTCTTTGTAATAGACAATTTAATAGATCATTTAAAATTTCTTTAAAAAAGATCATAGCAGTAATGATCATTGCGCCTAATAAATGCTAAAAAAGTTGACATAATTATCTTCTTTGTAAAAGATAATTTACTAGACAATTTAAAATTTCTCATGAAAAGATCATAACGGTAACGATTATTGGGCCTAATAAATGCTAAAAAAGTTGACATAATTATCTTCTTTGAAAAAGGTAATTTGATAGATCATTTCAAATTTCTTTAAAAAAGATCATAACGGTAACGATCATTGCGCATAATAAATGCTTAAAAAGTTGACATAATTATCTTCTTTGTAAAAGATAATTTACTAGACAATTTAAAATTTCTCATGAAAAGATCATAACGGTAACGATTATTGGGCCTAATAAATGCTAAAAAAGTTGACAAAATTATCTTCTTTGAAAAAGGTAATTTAATAGATCATTTCAAATTTCTTTAAAAAAGATCATAACAGTAATGATCATTGCGCCTAATAAATGCTAAAAAAGTTGACATAATTATCTTCTTTGTAAAAGAAAATTTAATAGATCATTTAAAATTTCCTTAAAAAAGATCATAACGGTAACTATCATTGGGCCTAATAAGTGCTAAAAAAGTTGACATAATTATCTTCTTTGTAAAAGATAATTTACTAGACAATTTAAAATTTCTCATGAAAAGATCATAACGGTAACGATTATTGGGCCTAATAAATGCTAAAAAAGTTGACATAATTATCTTCTTTGAAAAAGGTAATTTAATAGATCATTTCAAATTTCTTTAAAAAAGATCATAACAGTAACGATCATTGCGCCTAATAAATGCTAAAAAAGTTGACATAATTATCTTCTTTGTAAAAGATAATTTACTAGACAATTTAAAATTTCTCATGAAAAGATCATAACGGTAACGATTATTGGGCCTAATAAATGCTAAAAAAGTTGACATAATTATCTTCTTTGAAAAAGGTAATTTGATAGATCATTTCAAATTTCTTTAAAAAAGATCATAACGGTAACGATCATTGCGCATAATAAATGCTTAAAAAGTTGACATAATTATCTTCTTTGTAAAAGATAATTTACTATACAATTTAAAATTTCTCATGAAAAGATCATAACGGTAACGATTATTGGGCCTAATAAATGCTAAAAAAGTTGACAAAATTATCTTCTTTGAAAAAGGTAATTTAATAGATCATTTCAAATTTCTTTAAAAAAGATCATAACAGTAACGATCATTGCGCCTAATAAATGCTAAAAAAGTTGACATAATTATCTTCTTTGTAAAAGATAATTTGATAGATCATTTAAAATTTCTTTATAAAAGATCATAACTGTAACGATCATTGGGCCTAATAAATGCTAAAAAAGTTGACATAATTATCTTCTTTGTAATAGACAATTTAATAGATCATTTAAAATTTCTTTAAAAAAGATCATAGCAGTAATGATCATTGCGCCTAATAAATGCTAAAAAAGTTGACATAATTATCTTCTTTGTAAAAGATAATTTACTAGACAATTTAAAATTTCTCATGAAAAGATCATAACGGTAACGATTATTGGGCCTAATAAATGCTAAAAAAGTTGACATAATTATCTTCTTTGAAAAAGGTAATTTGATAGATCATTTCAAATTTCTTTAAAAAAGATCATAACGGTAACGATCATTGCGCCTAATAAATGCTAAAAAAGTTGACATAATTATCTTCTTTGTAAAAGATAATTTACTAGACAATTTAAAATTTCTCATGAAAAGATCATAACGGTAACGATTATTGGGCCTAATAAATGCTAAAAAAGTTGACATAATTATCTTCTTTGAAAAAGGTAATTTGATAGATCATTTCAAATTTCTTTAAAAAAGATCATAACGGTAACGATCATTGCGCATAATAAATGCTTAAAAAGTTGACATAATTATCTTCTTTGTAAAAGATAATTTACTATACAATTTAAAATTTCTCATGAAAAGATCATAACGGTAACGATTATTGGGCCTAATAAATGCTAAAAAAGTTGACAAAATTATCTTCTTTGAAAAAGGTAATTTAATAGATCATTTCAAATTTCTTTAAAAAAGATCATAACAGTAACGATCATTGCGCCTAATAAATGCTAAAAAAGTTGACATAATTATCTTCTTTGTAAAAGATAATTTGATAGATCATTTAAAATTTCTTTATAAAAGATCATAACTGTAACGATCATTGGGCCTAATAAATGCTAAAAAAGTTGACATAATTATCTTCTTTGTAATAGACAATTTAATAGATCATTTAAAATTTCTTTTAAAAAGATCATAGCAGTAATGATCATTGCGCCTAATAAATGCTAAAAAAGTTGACATAATTATCTTCTTTGTAAAAGATAATTTACTAGACAATTTAAAATTTCTCATGAAAAGATCATAACGGTAACGATTATTGGGCCTAATAAATGCTAAAAAAGTTGACATAATTATCTTCTTTGAAAAAGGTAATTTGATAGATCATTTCAAATTTCTTTAAAAAAGATCATAACGGTAACGATCATTGCGCCTAATAAATGCTAAAAAAGTTGACATAATTATCTTCTTTGTAAAAGATAATTTACTAGACAATTTAAAATTTCTCATGAAAAGATCATAACGGTAACGATTATTGGGCCTAATAAATGCTAAAAAAGTTGACAAAATTATTTTCTTTGAAAAAGGTAATTTAATAGATCATTTCAAATTTCTTTAAAAAAGATCATAACAGTAACGATCATTGCGCCTAATAAATGCTAAAAAAGTTGACATAATTATCCTCTTTGTAAAAGATAATTTGATAGATCATTTAAAATTTCTTTATAAAAGATCATAACGGTAACGATTATTGGGCCTAATAAATGCTAAAAAAGTTGACATAATTATCTTCTTTGAAAAAGGTAATTTAATAGATCATTTCAAATTTCTTTAAAAAAGATCATAACAGTAACGATCATTGCGCCTAATAAATGCTAAAAAAGTTGACATAATTATCTTCTTTGTAAAAGATAATTTACTAGACAATTTAAAATTTCTCATGAAAAGATCATAACGGTAACGATTATTGGGCCTAATAAATGCTAAAAAAGTTGACATAATTATCTTCTTTGAAAAAGGTAATTTGATAGATCATTTCAAATTTCTTTAAAAAAGATCATAACGGTAACGATCATTGCGCATAATAAATGCTTAATAAGTTGACATAATTATCTTCTTTGTAAAAGATAATTTACTAGACAATTTAAAATTTCTCATGAAAAGATCATAACGGTAACGTTTATTGGGCCTAATAAATGCTAAAAAAGTTGACAAAATTATCTTCTTTGAAAAAGGTAATTTAATAGATCATTTCAAATTTCTTTAAAAAAGATCATAACAGTAACGATCATTGCGCCTAATAAATGCTAAAAAAGTTGACATAATTATTTTCTTTGTAAAAGATAATTTGATAGATCATTTAAAATTTCTTTATAAAAGATCATAACTGTAACGATCATTGGGCCTAATAAATGCTAAAAAAGTTGACATAATTATCTTCTTTGTAAAAGACAATTTAATAGATCATTTAAAATTTCTTTAAAAAAGATCATAGCAGTAATGATCATTGCGCCTAATAAATGCTAAAAAAGTTGACATAATTATCTTCTTTGTAAAAGATAATTTACTAGACAATTTAAAATTTCTCATGAAAAGATCATAACGGTAACGATTATTGGGCCTAATAAATGCTAAAAAAGTTGACATAATTATCTTCTTTGAAAAAGGTAATTTGATAGATCATTTCAAATTTCTTTAAAAAAGATCATAACGGTAACGATCATTGCGCCTAATAAATGCTAAAAAAGTTGACATAATTATCTTCTTTGTAAAAGATAATTTACTAGACAATTTAAAATTTCTCATGAAAAGATCATAACGGTAACGATTATTGGGCCTAATAAATGCTAAAAAAGTTGACATAATTATCTTCTTTGAAAAAGGTAATTTAATAGATCATTTCAAATTTCTTTAAAAAAGATCATAACGGTAACGATCATTGCGCCTAATAAATGCAAAAAAAGTTGACATAATTATCTTCTTTGTAAAAGATAATTTAGTAGACAATTTAAAATTTCTCATGAAAAGATCATAACGGTAACGATTATTGGGCCTAATAAATGCTAAAAAAGTTGACATAATTATCTTCTTTGAAAAAGGTAATTTAATAGATCATTTCAAATTTCTTTAAAAAAGATCATAACGGTAACGATCATTGCGCCTAATAAATGCTAAAAAAGTTGACATAATTATCTTCTTTGTAAAAGAAAATTTAATAGATCATTTAAAATTTCTTTAAAAAAGATCATAACGGTAACGATCATTGGGCCTAATAAGTGCTAAAAAAGTTGACATAATTATCTTCTTTGTAAAAGATAATTTACTAGACAATTTAAAATTTCTCATGAAAAGATCATAACGGTAACGATTATTGGGCCTAATAAATGCTAAAAAAGTTGACATAATTATCTTCTTTGAAAAAGGTAATTTGATAGATCATTTCAAATTTCTTTAAAAAAGATCATAACGGTAACGATCATTACGCCTAATAAATGCTAAAAAAGTTGACATAATTATCTTCTTTGTAAAAGATAATTTACTAGACAATTTAAAATTTCTCATGAAAAGATCATAACGGTAACGATTATTGGGCCTAATAAATGCTAAAAAAGTTGACATAATTATCTTCTTTGAAAATGGTAATTTAATAGATCATTTCAAATTTCTTTAAAAAAGATCATAACAGTAATGATCATTGCGCCTAATAAATGCTAAAAAAGTTGACATAATTATCTTCTTTGTAAAAGAAAATTTAATAGATCATTTAAAATTTCCTTAAAAAAGATCATAACGGTAACTATCATTGGGCCTAATAAGTGCTAAAAAAGTTGACATAATTATCTTCTTTGTAAAAGATAATTTACTAGACAATTTAAAATTTCTCATGAAAAGATCATAACGGTAACGATTATTGGGCCTAATAAATGCTAAAAAAGTTGACATAATTATCTTCTTTGAAAAAGGTAATTTAATAGATCATTTCAAATTTCTTTAAAAAAGATCATAACGGTAACGATCATTGCGCCTAATAAATGCAAAAAAAGTTGACATAATTATCTTCTTTGTAAAAGATAATTTAGTAGACAATTTAAAATTTCTCATGAAAAGATCATAACGGTAACGATTATTGGGCCTAATAAATGCTAAAAAAGTTGACATAATTATCTTCTTTGAAAAAGGTAATTTAATAGATCATTTCAAATTTCTTTAAAAAAGATCATAACGGTAACGATCATTGCGCCTAATAAATGCTAAAAAAGTTGACATAATTATCTTCTTTGTAAAAGAAAATTTAATAGATCATTTAAAATTTCTTTAAAAAAGATCATAACGGTAACGATCATTGGGCCTAATAAGTGCTAAAAAAGTTGACATAATTATCTTCTTTGTAAAAGATAATTTACTAGACAATTTAAAATTTCTCATGAAAAGATCATAACGGTAACGATTATTGGGCCTAATAAATGCTAAAAAAGTTGACATAATTATCTTCTTTGAAAAAGGTAATTTGATAGATCATTTCAAATTTCTTTAAAAAAGATCATAACGGTAACGATCATTACGCCTAATAAATGCTAAAAAAGTTGACATAATTATCTTCTTTGTAAAAGATAATTTACTAGACAATTTAAAATTTCTCATGAAAAGATCATAACGGTAACGATTATTGGGCCTAATAAATGCTAAAAAAGTTGACATAATTATCTTCTTTGAAAATGGTAATTTAATAGATCACTTCAAATTTCTTTAAAAAAGATCATAACGGTAACGATCATTGCGCCTAATAAATGCAAAAAAAGTTGACATAATTATGTTCTTTGTAAAAGATAATTTAGTAGACAATTTACAATTTCTCATGAAAAGATCATAACGGTAACGATTATTGGGCCTAATAAATGCTAAAAAAGTTGACATAATTATCTTCTTTGAAAAAGGTAATTTAATAGATCATTTCAAATTTCTTTAAAAAAGATCATAACGGTAACGATCATTGCGCCTAATAAATGCTAAAAAAGTTGACATAATTATCTTCTTTGAAAAAGGTAATTTAATAGATCATTTCAAATTTCTTTAAAAAAGATCATAACAGTAACGATCATTGCGCCTAATAAATGCTAAAAAAGTTGACATAATTATCTTCTTTGTAAAAGATAATTTACTAGACAATTTAAAATTTCTCATGAAAAGATCATAACGGTAACGATTATTGGGCCTAATAAATGCTAAAAAAGTTGACATAATTATCTTCTTTGAAAAAGGTAATTTAATAGATCATTTCAAATTTCTTTAAAAAAGATCATAACAGTAATGATCATTGCGCCTAATAAATGCTAAAAAAGTTGACATAATTATCTTCTTTGTAAAAGAAAATTTAATAGATCATTTAAAATTTCCTTAAAAAAGATCATAATGGTAACTATCATTGGGCCTAATAAGTGCTAAAAAAGTTGACATAATTATCTTCTTTGTAAAAGATAATTTACTAGACAATTTAAAATTTCTCATGAAAAGATCATAACGGTAACGATTATTGGGCCTAATAAATGCTAAAAAAGTTGACATAATTATCTTCTTTGAAAAAGGTAATTTAATAGATCATTTCAAATTTCTTTAAAAAAGATCATAACAGTAACGATCATTGCGCCTAATAAATGCTAAAAAAGTTGACATAATTATCTTCTTTGTAAAAGATAATTTACTAGACAATTTAAAATTTCTCATGAAAAGATCATAACGGTAACGATTATTGGGCCTAATAAATGCTAAAAAAGTTGACATAATTATCTTCTTTGTAAAAGAAAATTTAATAGATCATTTAAAATTTCCTTAAAAAAGATCATAACGGTAACTATCATTGGGCCTAATAAGTGCTAAAAACGTTGACATAATTATCTTCTTTGTAAAAGATAATTTACTAGACAATTTAAAATTTCTCATGAAAAGGTCATAACGGTAACGATTATTGGGCCTAATAAATGCTAAAAAAGTTGACATAATTATCTTCTTTGAAAAAGGTAATTTAATAGATCATTTCAAATTTCTTTAAAAAAGATCATAACAGTAATGATCATTGCGCCTAATAAATGCTAAAAAAGTTGACATAATTATCTTCTTTGTAAAAGAAAATTTAATAGATCATTTAAAATTTCCTTAAAAAAGATCATAACGGTAACTATCATTGGGCCTAATAAGTGCTAAAAAAGTTGACATAATTATCTTCTTTGTAAAAGATAATTTACTAGACAATTTAAAATTTCTCATGAAAAGATCATAACGGTAACGATTATTGGGCCTAATAAATGCTAAAAAAGTTGACATAATTATCTTCTTTGAAAAAGGTAATTTAATAGATCATTTCAAATTTCTTTAAAAAAGATCATAACAGTAACGATCATTGCGCCTAATCAATGCTAAAAAAGTTGACATAATTATCTTCTTTGTAAAAGATAATTTACTAGACAATTTAAAATTTCTCATGAAAAGATCATAACGGTAACGATTATTGGGCCTAATAAATGCTAAAAAAGTTGACATAATTATCTTCTTTGTAAAAGAAAATTTAATAGATCATTTAAAATTTCCTTAAAAAAGATCATAACGGTAACTATCATTGGGCCTAATAAGTGCTAAAAAAGTTGACATAATTATCTTCTTTGTAAAAGATAATTTACTAGACAATTTAAAATTTCTCATGAAAAGATCATAACGGTAACGATTATTGGGCCTAATAAATGCTAAAAAAGTTGACATAATTATCTTCTTTGAAAAAGGTAATTTAATAGATCATTTCAAATTTCTTTAAAAAAGATCATAACAGTAACGATCATTGCGCCTAATAAATGCTAAAAAAGTTGACATAATTATCTTCTTTGTAAAAGATAATTTACTAGACAATTTAAAATTTATCATGAAAAGATCATAACGGTAACGATTATTGGGCCTAATAAATGCTAAAAAAGTTGACATAATTATCTTCTTTGAAAAAGGTAATTTGATAGATCATTTCAAATTTCTTTAAAAAAGATCATAACGGTAACGATCATTACGCCTAATAAATGCTAAAAAAGTTGACATAATTATCTTCTTTGTAAAAGATAATTTACTAGACAATTTAAAATTTCTCATGAAAAGATCATAACGGTAACGATTATTGGGCCTAATAAATGCTAAAAAAGTTGACATAATTATCTTCTTTGAAAAAGGTAATTTGATAGATCATTTCAAATTTCTTTAAAAAAGATCATAACGGTAACGATCATTGCGCATAATAAATGCTTAAAAAGTTGACATAATTATCTTCTTTGTAAAAGATAATTTACTAGACAATTTAAAATTTCTCATGAAAAGATCATAACGGTAACGATTATTGGGCCTAATAAATGCTAAAAAAGTTGACAAAATTATCTTCTTTGAAAAAGGTAATTTAATAGATCATTTCAAATTTCTTTAAAAAAGATCATAACAGTAATGATCATTGCGCCTAATAAATGCTAAAAAAGTTGACATAATTATCTTCTTTGTAAAAGAAAATTTAATAGATCATTTAAAATTTCCTTAAAAAAGATCATAACGGTAACTATCATTGGGCCTAATAAGTGCTAAAAAAGTTGACATAATTATCTTCTTTGTAAAAGATAATTTACTAGACAATTTAAAATTTCTCATGAAAAGATCATAACGGTAACGATTATTGGGCCTAATAAATGCTAAAAAAGTTGACATAATTATCTTCTTTGAAAAAGGTAATTTAGTAGATCATTTCAAATTTCTTTAAAAAAGATCATAACAGTAACGATCATTGCGCCTAATAAATGCTAAAAAAGTTGATATAATTATCTTCTTTGTAAAAGATAATTTACTAGACAATTTAAAATTTCTCATGAAAAGATCATAACGGTAACGATTATTGGGCCTAATAAATGCTAAAAAAGTTGACATAATTATCTTCTTTGAAAAAGGTAATTTGATAGATCATTTCAAATTTCTTTAAAAAAGATCATAACGGTAACGATCATTACGCCTAATAAATGCTAAAAAAGTTGACATAATTATCTTCTTTGTAAAAGATAATTTACTAGACAATTTAAAATTTCTCATGAAAAGATCATAACGGTAACGAATATTGGGCCTAATAAATGCTAAAAAAGTTGACATAATTATCTTCTTTGAAAAAGGTAATTTGATAGATCATTTCAAATTTCTTTAAAAAAGATCATAACGGTAACGATCATTGCGCATAATAAATGCTTAAAAAGTTGACATAATTATCTTCTTTGTAAAAGATAATTTACTAGACAATTTAAAATTTCTCATGAAAAGATCATAACGGTAACGATTATTGGGCCTAATAAATGCTAAAAAAGTTGACAAAATTATCTTCTTTGAAAAAGGTAATTTAATAGATCATTTCAAATTTCTTTAAAAAAGATCATAACAGTAATGATCATTGCGCCTAATAAATGCTAAAAAAGTTGACATAATTATCTTCTTTGTAAAAGAAAATTTAATAGATCATTTAAAATTTCCTTAAAAAAGATCATAACGGTAACTATCATTGGGCCTAATAAGTGCTAAAAAAGTTGACATAATTATCTTCTTTGTAAAAGATAATTTACTAGACAATTTAAAATTTCTCATGAAAAGATCATAACGGTAACGATTATTGGGCCTAATAAATGCTAAAAAAGTTGACATAATTATCTTCTTTGAAAAAGGTAATTTAATAGATCATTTCAAATTTCTTTAAAAAAGATCATAACAGTAACGATCATTGCGCCTAATAAATGCTAAAAAAGTTGACATAATTATCTTCTTTGTAAAAGATAATTTACTAGACAATTTAAAATTTCTCATGAAAAGATCATAACGGTAACGATTATTGGGCCTAATAAATGCTAAAAAAGTTGACATAATTATCTTCTTTGAAAAAGGTAATTTGATAGATCATTTCAAATTTCTTTAAAAAAGATCATAACGGTAACGATCATTGCGCATAATAAATGCTTAAAAAGTTGACATAATTATCTTCTTTGTAAAAGATAATTTACTATACAATTTAAAATTTCTCATGAAAAGATCATAACGGTAACGATTATTGGGCCTAATAAATGCTAAAAAAGTTGACAAAATTATCTTCTTTGAAAAAGGTAATTTAATAGATCATTTCAAATTTCTTTAAAAAAGATCATAACAGTAACGATCATTGCGCCTAATAAATGCTAAAAAAGTTGACATAATTATCTTCTTTGTAAAAGATAATTTGATAGATCATTTAAAATTTCTTTATAAAAGATCATAACTGTAACGATCATTGGGCCTAATAAATGCTAAAAAAGTTGACATAATTATCTTCTTTGTAATAGACAATTTAATAGATCATTTAAAATTTCTTTAAAAAAGATCATAGCAGTAATGATCATTGCGCCTAATAAATGCTAAAAAAGTTGACATAATTATCTTCTTTGTAAAAGATAATTTACTAGACAATTTAAAATTTCTCATGAAAAGATCATAACGGTAACGATTATTGGGCCTAATAAATGCTAAAAAAGTTGACATAATTATCTTCTTTGAAAAAGGTAATTTGATAGATCATTTCAAATTTCTTTAAAAAAGATCATAACGGTAACGATCATTGCGCCTAATAAATGCTAAAAAAGTTGACATAATTATCTTCTTTGTAAAAGATAATTTACTAGACAATTTAAAATTTCTCATGAAAAGATCATAACGGTAACGATTATTGGGCCTAATAAATGCTAAAAAAGTTGACAAAATTATTTTCTTTGAAAAAGGTAATTTAATAGATCATTTCAAATTTCTTTAAAAAAAATCATAACAGTAACGATCATTGCGCCTAATAAATGCTAAAAAAGTTGACATAATTATGTTCTTTGTAAAAGATAATTTGATAGATCATTTAAAATTTCTTTATAAAAGATCATAACGGTAACGATTATTGGGCCTAATAAATGCTAAAAAAGTTGACATAATTATCTTCTTTGAAAAAGGTAATTTAATAGATCATTTCAAATTTCTTTAAAAAAGATCATAACAGTAACGATCATTGCGCCTAATAAATGCTAAAAAAGTTGACATAATTATCTTCTTTGTAAAAGATAATTTACTAGACAATTTAAAATTTCTCATGAAAAGATCATAACGGTAACGATTATTGGACCTAATAAATGCTAAAAAAGTTGACATAATTATCTTCTTTGAAAAAGGTAATTTGATAGATCATTTCAAATTTCTTTAAAAAAGATCATAACGGTAACGATCATTGCGCATAATAAATGCTTAATAAGTTGACATAATTATCTTCTTTGTAAAAGATAATTTACTAGACAATTTAAAATTTCTCATGAAAAGATCATAACGGTAACGATTATTGGGCCTAATAAATGCTAAAAAAGTTGACAAAATTATCTTCTTTGAAAAAGGTAATTTAATAGATCATTTCAAATTTCTTTAAAAAAGATCATAACGGTAACGATCATTGCGCCTAATAAATGCTAAAAAAGTTGACATAATTATCTTCTTTGTAAAAGAAAATTTAATAGATCATTTAAAATTTCTTTAAAAAAGATCATAACGGTAACGATCATTGGGCCTAATAAGTGCTAAAAAAGTTGACATAATTATCTTCTTTGTAAAAGATAATTTACTAGACAATTTAAAATTTCTCATGAAAAGATCATAACGGTAACGATTATTGGGCCTAATAAATGCTAAAAAAGTTGACATAATTATCTTCTTTGAAAAAGGTAATTTGATAGATCATTTCAAATTTCTTTAAAAAAGATCATAACGGTAACGATCATTACGCCTAATAAATGCTAAAAAAGTTGACATAATTATCTTCTTTGTAAAAGATAATTTACTAGACAATTTAAAATTTCTCATGAAAAGATCATAACGGTAACGATTATTGGGCCTAATAAATGCTAAAAAAGTTGACATAATTATCTTCTTTGAAAATGGTAATTTAATAGATCACTTCAAATTTCTTTAAAAAAGATCATAACGGTAACGATCATTGCGCCTAATAAATGCAAAAAAAGTTGACATAATTATGTTCTTTGTAAAAGATAATTTAGTAGACAATTTACAATTTCTCATGAAAAGATCATAACGGTAACGATTATTGGGCCTAATAAATGCTAAAAAAGTTGACATAATTATCTTCTTTGAAAAAGGTAATTTAATAGATCATTTCAAATTTCTTTAAAAAAGATCATAACGGTAACGATCATTGCGCCTAATAAATGCTAAAAAAGTTGACATAATTATCTTCTTTGAAAAAGGTAATTTAATAGATCATTTCAAATTTCTTTAAAAAAGATCATAACAGTAACGATCATTGCGCCTAATAAATGCTAAAAAAGTTGACATAATTATCTTCTTTGTAAAAGATAATTTACTAGACAATTTAAAATTTCTCATGAAAAGATCATAACGGTAACGATTATTGGGCCTAATAAATGCTAAAAAAGTTGACATAATTATCTTCTTTGAAAAAGGTAATTTAATAGATCATTTCAAATTTCTTTAAAAAAGATCATAACAGTAATGATCATTGCGCCTAATAAATGCTAAAAAAGTTGACATAATTATCTTCTTTGTAAAAGAAAATTTAATAGATCATTTAAAATTTCCTTAAAAAAGTTCATAACGGTAACTATCATTGGGCCTAATAAGTGCTAAAAAAGTTGACATAATTATCTTCTTTGTAAAAGATAATTTACTAGACAATTTAAAATTTCTCATGAAAAGATCATAACGGTAACGATTATTGGGCCTAATAAATGCTAAAAAAGTTGACATAATTATCTTCTTTGAAAAAGGTAATTTAATAGATCATTTAAAATTTCTTTAAAAAAGATCATAACAGTAACGATCATTGCGCCTAATAAATGCTAAAAAAGTTGACATAATTATCTTCTTTGTAAAAGATAATTTACTAGACAATTTAAAATTTCTCATGAAAAGATCATAACGGTAACGATTATTGGGCCTAATAAATGCTAAAAAAGTTGACATAATTATCTTCTTTGAAAAAGGTAATTTGATAGATCATTTCAAATTTCTTTAAAAAAGATCATAACGGTAACGATCATTACGCCTAATAAATGCTAAAAAAGTTGACATAATTATCTTCTTTGTAAAAGATAATTTACTAGACAATTTAAAATTTCTCATGAAAAGATCATAACGGTAACGATTATTGGGCCTAATAAATGCTAAAAAAGTTGACATAATTATCTTCTTTGAAAAAGGTAATTTGATAGATCATTTCAAATTTCTTTAAAAAAGATCATAACGGTAACGATCATTGCGCATAATAAATGCTTAAAAAGTTGACATAATTATCTTCTTTGTAAAAGATAATTTACTAGACAATTTAAAATTTCTCATGAAAAGATCATAACGGTAACGATTATTGGGCCTAATAAATGCTAAAAAAGTTGACAAAATTATCTTCTTTGAAAAAGGTAATTTAATAGATCATTTCAAATTTCTTTAAAAAAGATCATAACAGTAATGATCATTGCGCCTAATAAATGCTAAAAAAGTTGACATAATTATCTTCTTTGTAAAAGAAAATTTAATAGATCATTTAAAATTTCCTTAAAAAAGATCATAACGGTAACTATCATTGGGCCTAATAAGTGCTAAAAAAGTTGACATAATTATCTTCTTTGTAAAAGATAATTTACTAGACAATTTAAAATTTCTCATGAAAAGATCATAACGGTAACGATTATTGGGCCTAATAAATGCTAAAAAAGTTGACATAATTATCTTCTTTGAAAAAGGTAATTTAATAGATCATTTCAAATTTCTTTAAAAAAGATCATAACAGTAACGATCATTGCACCTAATAAATGCTAAAAAAGTTGACATAATTATCTTCTTTGTAAAAGATAATTTACTAGACAATTTAAAATTTCTCATGAAAAGATCATAACGGTAACGATTATTGGGCCTAATAAATGCTAAAAAAGTTGACATAATTATCTTCTTTGAAAAAGGTAATTTGATAGATCATTTCAAATTTCTTTAAAAAAGATCATAACGGTAACGATCATTACGCCTAATAAATGCTAAAAAAGTTGACATAATTATCTTCTTTGTAAAAGATAATTTACTAGACAATTTAAAATTTCTCATGAAAAGATCATAACGGTAACGATTATTGGGCCTAATAAATGCTAAAAAAGTTGACATAATTATCTTCTTTGAAAAAGGTAATTTGATAGATCATTTCAAATTTCTTTAAAAAAGATCATAACGGTAACGATCATTGCGCATAATAAATGCTTAAAAAGTTGACATAATTATCTTCTTTGTAAAAGATAATTTACTAGACAATTTAAAATTTCTCATGAAAAGATCATAACGGTAACGATTATTGGGCCTAATAAATGCTAAAAAAGTTGACAAAATTATCTTCTTTGAAAAAGGTAATTTAATAGATCATTTCAAATTTCTTTAAAAAAGATCATAACAGTAATGATCATTGCGCCTAATAAATGCTAAAAAAGTTGACATAATTATCTTCTTTGTAAAAGAAAATTTAATAGATCATTTAAAATTTCCTTAAAAAAGATCATAACGGTAACTCTCATTGGGCCTAATAAGTGCTAAAAAAGTTGACATAATTATCTTCTTTGTAAAAGATAATTTACTAGACAATTTAAAATTTCTCATGAAAAGATCATAACGGTAACGATTATTGGGCCTAATAAATGCTAAAAAAGTTGACATAATTATCTTCTTTGAAAAAGGTAATTTAATAGATCATTTCAAATTTCTTTAAAAAAGATCATAACAGTAACGATCATTGCGCCTAATAAATGCTAAAAAAGTTGACATAATTATCTTCTTTGTAAAAGATAATTTACTAGACAATTTAAAATTTCTCATGAAAAGATCATAACGGTAACGATTATTGGGCCTAATAAATGCTAAAAAAGTTGACATAATTATCTTCTTTGAAAAAGGTAATTTGATAGATCATTTCAAATTTCTTTAAAAAAGATCATAACGGTAACGATCATTACGCCTAATAAATGCTAAAAAAGTTGACATAATTATCTTCTTTGTAAAAGATAATTTACTAGACAATTTAAAATTTCTCATGAAAAGATCATAACGGTAACGATTATTGGGCCTAATAAATGCTAAAAAAGTTGACATAATTATCTTCTTTGAAAAAGGTAATTTGATAGATCATTTCAAATTTCTTTAAAAAAGATCATAACGGTAACGATCATTGCGCATAATAAATGCTTAAAAAGTTGACATAATTATCTTCTTTGTAAAAGATAATTTACTAGACAATTTAAAATTTCTCATGAAAAGATCATAACGGTAACGATTATTGGGCCTAATAAATGCTAAAAAAGTTGACAAAATTATCTTCTTTGAAAAAGGTAATTTAATAGATCATTTCAAATTTCTTTAAAAAAGATCATAACAGTAATGATCATTGCGCCTAATAAATGCTAAAAAAGTTGACATAATTATCTTCTTTGTAAAAGAAAATTTAATAGATCATTTAAAATTTCCTTAAAAAAGATCATAACGGTAACTATCATTGGGCCTAATAAGTGCTAAAAAAGTTGACATAATTATCTTCTTTGTAAAAGATAATTTACTAGACAATTTAAAATTTCTCATGAAAAGATCATAACGGTAACGATTATTGGGCCTAATAAATGCTAAAAAAGTTGACATAATTATCTTCTTTGAAAAAGGTAATTTAATAGATCATTTCAAATTTCTTTAAAAAAGATCATAACAGTAACGATCATTGCGCCTAATAAATGCTAAAAAAGTTGACATAATTATCTTCTTTGTAAAAGATAATTTACTAGACAATTTAAAATTTCTCATGAAAAGATCATAACGGTAACGATTATTGGGCCTAATAAATGCTAAAAAAGTTGACATAATTATCTTCTTTGAAAAAGGTAATTTGATAGATCATTTCAAATTTCTTTAAAAAAGATCATAACGGTAACGATCATTACGCCTAATAAATGCTAAAAAAGTTGACATAATTATCTTCTTTGTAAAAGATAATTTACTAGACAATTTAAAATTTCTCATGAAAAGATCATAACGGTAACGATTATTGGGCCTAATAAATGCTAAAAAAGTTGACATAATTATCTTCTTTGAAAAAGGTAATTTGATAGATCATTTCAAATTTCTTTAAAAAAGATCATAACGGTAACGATCATTGCGCATAATAAATGCTTAAAAAGTTGACATAATTATCTTCTTTGTAAAAGATAATTTACTAGACAATTTAAAATTTCTCATGAAAAGATCATAACGGTAACGATTATTGGGCCTAATAAATGCTAAAAAAGTTGACAAAATTATCTTCTTTGAAAAAGGTAATTTAATAGATCATTTCAAATTTCTTTAAAAAAGATCATAACAGTAATGATCATTGCGCCTAATCAATGCTAAAAAAGTTGACATAATTATCTTCTTTGTAAAAGAAAATTTAATAGATCATTTAAAATTTCCTTAAAAAAGATCATAACGGTAACTATCATTGGGCCTAATAAGTGCTAAAAAAGTTGACATAATTATCTTCTTTGTAAAAGATAATTTACTAGACAATTTAAAATTTCTCATGAAAAGATCATAACGGTAACGATTATTGGGCCTAATAAATGCTAAAAAAGTTGACATAATTATCTTCTTTGAAAAACGTAATTTAATAGATCATTTCAAATTTCTTTAAAAAAGATCATAACAGTAACGATCATTGCGCCTAATAAATGCTAAAAAAGTTGACATAATTATCTTCTTTGTAAAAGATAATTTACTAGACAATTTAAAATTTCTCATGAAAAGATCATAACGGTAACGATTATTGGGCCTAACAAATGCTAAAAAAGTTGACATAATTATCTTCTTTGAAAAAGGTAATTTGATAGATCATTTCAAATTTCTTTAAAAAAGATCATAACGGTAACGATCATTGCGCATAATAAATGCTTAAAAAGTTGACATAATTATCTTCTTTGTAAAAGATAATTTACTAGACAATTTAAAATTTCTCATGAAAAGATCATAACGGTAACGATTATTGGGCCTAATAAATGCTAAAAAAGTTGACAAAATTATCTTCTTTGAAAAAGGTAATTTAATAGATCATTTCAAATTTCTTTAAAAAAGATCATAACAGTAACGATCATTGCGCCTAATAAATGCTAAAAAAGTTGACATAATTATCTTCTTTGTAAAAGATAATTTGATAGATCATTTAAAATTTCTTTATAAAAGATCATAACTGTAACGATCATTGGGCCTAATAAATGCTAAAAAAGTTGACATAATTATCTTCTTTGTAAAAGACAATTTAATAGATCATTTAAAATTTCTTTAAAAAAGATCATAGCAGTAATGATCATTGCGCCTAATAAATGCTAAAAAAGTTGACATAATTATCTTCTTTGTAAAAGATAATTTACTAGACAATTTAAAATTTCTCATGAAAAGATCATAACGGTAACGATTATTGGGCCTAATAAATGCTAAAAAAGTTGACATAATTATCTTCTTTGAAAAAGGTAATTTGATAGATCATTTCAAATTTCTTTAAAAAAGATCATAACGGTAACGATCATTGCGCCTAATAAATGCTAAAAAAGTTGACATAATTATCTTCTTTGTAAAAGATAATTTACTAGACAATTTAAAATTTCTCATGAAAAGATCATAACGGTAACAATTATTGGGCCTAATAAATGCTAAAAAAGTTGACAAAATTATCTTCTTTGAAAAAGGTAATTTAATAGATCATTTCAAATTTCTTTAAAAAAGATCATAACAGTAACGATCATTGCGCCTAATAAATGCTAAAAAAGTTGACATAATTATCTTCTTTGTAAAAGATAATTTGATAGATCATTTAAAATTTCTTTATAAAAGATCATAACGGTAACGATTGTTGGGCCTAATAAATGCTAAAAAAGTTGACATAATTATCTTCTTTGAAAAAGGTAATTTAATAGATCATTTCAAATTTCTTTAAAAAAGATCATAACAGTAACGATCATTGCGCCTAATAAATGCTAAAAAAGTTGACATAATTATCTTCTTTGTAAAAGATAATTTACTAGACAATTTAAAATTTCTCATGAAAAGATCATAACGGTAACGATTATTGGGCCTAATAAATGCTAAAAAAGTTGACATAATTATCTTCTTTGAAAAAGGTAATTTGATAGATCATTTCAAATTTCTTTAAAAAAGATCATAACGGTAACGATCATTGCGCATAATAAATGCTTAAAAAGTTGACATAATTATCTTCTTTGTAAAAGATAATTTACTAGACAATTTAAAATT
Organism: Psophocarpus tetragonolobus; assembly: GCA_037954015.1. NCBI lineage: Eukaryota > Viridiplantae > Streptophyta > Magnoliopsida > Fabales > Fabaceae > Psophocarpus > Psophocarpus tetragonolobus. The sequence goes on from CM075688.1 coordinate 58,250,931, forward strand.
TCTCATGAAAAGATCATAACGGTAACGATTATTGGGCCTAATAAATGCTAAAAAAGTTGACAAAATTATCTTCTTTGAAAAAGGTAATTTAATAGATCATTTCAAATTTCTTTAAAAAAGATCATAACAGTAACGATCATTGCGCCTAATAAATGCTAAAAAAGTTGACATAATTATTTTCTTTGTAAAAGATAATTTGATAGATCATTTAAAATTTCTTTATAAAAGGTCATAACTGTAACGATCATTGGGCCTAATAAATGCTAAAAAAGTTGACATAATTATCTTCTTTGTAAAAGACAATTTAATAGATCATTTAAAATTTCTTTAAAAAAGATCATAGCAGTAATGATCATTGCGCCTAATAAATGCTAAAAAAGTTGACATAATTATCTTCTTTGTAAAAGATAATTTACTAGACAATTTAAATTTCTCATGAAAAGATCATAACGGTAACGATTATTGGGCCTAATAAATGCTAAAAAAGTTGACATAATTATCTTCTTTGAAAAAGGTAATTTGATAGATCATTTCAAATTTCTTTAAAAAAGATCATAACGGTAACGATCATTGCGCCTAATAAATGCTAAAAAAGTTGACATAATTATCTTCTTTGTAAAAGATAATTTACTAGACAATTTAAAATTTCTCATGAAAAGATCATAACGGTAACGATTATTGGGCCTAATAAATGCTAAAAAAGTTGACAAAATTATCTTCTTTGAAAAAGGTAATTTAATAGATCATTTCAAATTTCTTTAAAAAAGATCATAACAGTAACGATCATTGCGCCTAATAAATGCTAAAAAAGTTGACATAATTATCTTCTTTGTAAAAGATAATTTGATAGATCATTTAAAATTTCTTTATAAAAGATCATAACTGTAACGATCATTGGGCCTAATAAATGCTAAAAAAGTTGACATAATTATCTTCTTTGTAAAAGACAATTTAATAGATCATTTAAAATTTCTTTAAAAAAGATCATAGCAGTAATGATCATTGCGCCTAATAAATGCTAAAAAAGTTGACATAATTATCTTCTTTGTAAAAGATAATTTACTAGACAATTTAAAATTTCTCATGAAAAGATCATAACGGTAACGATTATTGGGCCTAATAAATGCTAAAAAAGTTGACATAATTATCTTCTTTGAAAAAGGTAATTTGATAGATCATTTCAAATTTCTTTAAAAAAGATCATAACGGTAACGATCATTGCGCCTAATAAATGCTAAAAAAGTTGACATAATTATCTTCTTTGTAAAAGATAATTTACTAGACAATTTAAAATTTCTCATGAAAAGATCATAACGGTAACGATTAATGGGCCTAATAAATGCTAAAAAAGTTGACAAAATTATCTTCTTTGAAAAAGGTAATTTAATAGATCATTTCAAATTTCTTTAAAAAAGATCATAACAGTAACGATCATTGCGCCTAATAAATGCTAAAAAAGTTGACATAATTATCTTCTTTGTAAAAGATAATTTGATAGATCATTTAAAATTTCTTTATAAAAGATCATAACGGTAACGATTGTTGGGCCTAATAAATGCTAAAAAAGTTGACATAATTATCTTCTTTGAAAAAGGTAATTTAATAGATCATTTCAAATTTCTTTAAAAAAGATCATAACAGTAACGATCATTGCGCCTAATAAATGCTAAAAAAGTTGACATAATTATCTTCTTTGTAAAAGATAATTTACTAGACAATTTAAAATTTCTCATGAAAAGATCATAACAGTAACGATTATTGGGCCTAATAAATGCTAAAAAAGTTGACATAATTATCTTCTTTGAAAAAGGTAATTTGATAGATCATTTCAAATTTCTTTAAAAAAGATCATAACGGTAACGATCATTGCGCATAATAAATGCTTAAAAAGTTGACATAATTATCTTCTTTGTAAAAGATAATTTACTAGACAATTTAAAATTTCTCATGAAAAGATCATAACGGTAACGATTATTGGGCCTAATAAATGCTAAAAAAGTTGACAAAATTATCTTCTTTGAAAAAGGTAATTTAATAGATCATTTCAAATTTCTTTAAAAAAGATCATAACAGTAACGATCATTGCGCCTAATAAATGCTAAAAAAGTTGACATAATTATTTTCTTTGTAAAAGATAATTTGATAGATCATTTAAAATTTCTTTATAAAAGGTCATAACTGTAACGATCATTGGGCCTAATAAATGCTAAAAAAGTTGACATAATTATCTTCTTTGTAAAAGACAATTTAATAGATCATTTAAAATTTCTTTAAAAAAGATCATAGCAGTAATGATCATTGCGCCTAATAAATGCTAAAAAAGTTGACATAATTATCTTCTTTGTAAAAGATAATTTACTAGACAATTTAAATTTCTCATGAAAAGATCATAACGGTAACGATTATTGGGCCTAATAAATGCTAAAAAAGTTGACATAATTATCTTCTTTGAAAAAGGTAATTTGATAGATCATTTCAAATTTCTTTAAAAAAGATCATAACGGTAACGATCATTGCGCCTAATAAATGCTAAAAAAGTTGACATAATTATCTTCTTTGTAAAAGATAATTTACTAGACAATTTAAAATTTCTCATGAAAAGATCATAACGGTAACGATTATTGGGCCTAATAAATGCTAAAAAAGTTGACAAAATTATCTTCTTTGAAAAAGGTAATTTAATAGATCATTTCAAATTTCTTTAAAAAAGATCATAACAGTAACGATCATTGCGCCTAATAAATGCTAAAAAAGTTGACATAATTATCTTCTTTGTAAAAGATAATTTGATAGATCATTTAAAATTTCTTTATAAAAGATCATAACTGTAACGATCATTGGGCCTAATAAATGCTAAAAAAGTTGACATAATTATCTTCTTTGTAAAAGACAATTTAATAGATCATTTAAAATTTCTTTAAAAAAGATCATAGCAGTAATGATCATTGCGCCTAATAAATGCTAAAAAAGTTGACATAATTATCTTCTTTGTAAAAGATAATTTACTAGACAATTTAAAATTTCTCATGAAAAGATCATAACGGTAACGATTATTAGGCCTAATAAATGCTAAAAAAGTTGACATAATTATCTTCTTTGAAAAAGGTAATTTGATAGATCATTTCAAATTTCTTTAAAAAAGATCATAACGGTAACGATCATTGCGCCTAATAAATGCTAAAAAAGTTGACATAATTATCTTCTTTGTAAAAGATAATTTACTAGACAATTTAAAATTTCTCATGAAAAGATCATAACGGTAACGATTATTGGGCGTAATAAATGCTAAAAAAGTTGACATAATTATCTTCTTTGAAAAAGGTAATTTAATAGATCATTTCAAATTTCTTTAAAAAAGATCATAACGGTAACGATCATTGCGCCTAATAAATGCAAAAAAAGTTGACATAATTATCTTCTTTGTAAAAGATAATTTAGTAGACAATTTAAAATTTCTCATGAAAAGATCATAACGGTAACGATTATTGGGCCTAATAAATGCTAAAAAAGTTGACATAATTATCTTCTTTGAAAAAGGTAATTTAATAGATCATTTCAAATTTCTTTAAAAAAGATCATAACGGTAACGATCATTGCGCCTAATAAATGCTAAAAAAGTTGACATAATTATCTTCTTTGTAAAAGAAAATTTAATAGATCATTTAAAATTTCTTTAAAAAAGATCATAACGGTAACGATCATTGGGCCTAATAAGTGCTAAAAAAGTTGACATAATTATCTTCTTTGTAAAAGATAATTTACTAGATAATTTAAAATTTCTCATGAAAAGATCATAACGGTAACGATTATTGGGGCTAATAAATGCTAAAAAAGTTGACATAATTATCTTCTTTGTAAAAGATAATTTACTAGACAATTTAAAATTTCTCATGAAAAGATCATAACGGTAACGATTATTGGGCCTAATAAATGCTAAAAAAGTTGACATAATTATCTTCTTTGAAAAAGGTAATTTAATAGATCATTTCAAATTTCTTTAAAAAAGATCATAACAATAACGATCATTGCGCCTAATAAATGCTAAAAAAGTTGACATAATTATCTTCTTTGTAAAAGATAATTTACTAGACAATTTAAAATTTCTCATGAAAAGATCATAACGGTAACGATTATTGGGCCTAATAAATGCTACAAAAGTTGACATAATTATCTTCTTTGAAAAAGGTAATTTGATAGATCATTTCAAATTTCTTTAAAAAAGATCATAACGGTAACGATCATTGCGCCTAATAAATGCTAAAAAAGTTGACATAATTATCCTCTTTGTAAAAGATAATTTACTAGACAATTTAAAATTTCTCATGAAAAGATCATAACGGTAACGATTATTGGGCCTAATAAATGCTAAAGAAGTTGACATAATTATCTTCTTTGAAAAAGGTAATTTAATAGATCATTTCAAATTTCTTTAAAAAAGATCATAACGGTAACGATCATTGCGCCTAATAAATGCTAAAAAAGTTGACATAATTATCTTCTTTGTAAAAGAAAATTTAATAGATCATTTAAAATTTCTTTAAAAAAGATCATAACGGTAACGATCATTGGGCCTAATAAGTGCTAAAAAAGTTGACATAATTATCTTCTTTGTAAAAGATAATTTACTAGATAATTTAAAATTTCTCATGAAAAGATCATAACGGTAACGATTATTGGGGCTAATAAATGCTAAAAAGGTTGACATAATTATCTTCTTTGTAAAAGATAATTTACTAGACAATTTAAAATTTCTCATGAAAAGATCATAACGGTAACGATTATTGGGCCTAATAAATGCTAAAAAAGTTGACATAATTATCTTCTTTGAAAAAGGTAATTTAATAGATCATTTCAAATTTCTTTAAAAAAGATCATAACAGTAACGATCATTGCGCCTAATAACTGCTAAAAAAGTTGACATAATTATCTTCTTTGTAAAAGATAATTTACTAGACAATTTAAAATTTCTCATGAAAAGATCATAACGGTAACGATTATTGGGCCTAATAAATGCTACAAAAGTTGACATAATTATCTTCTTTGAAAAAGGTAATTTGATAGATCATTTCAAATTTCTTTAAAAAAGATCATAACGGTAACGATCATTGCGCCTAATAAATGCTAAAAAAGTTGACATAATTATCCTCTTTCTAAAAGATAATTTACTAGACAATTTAAAATTTCTCATGAAAAGATCATAACGGTAACGATTATTGGGCCTAATAAATGCTAAAAAAGTTGACATAATTATCTTCTTTGAAAAAGGTAATTTAATAGATCATTTCAAATTTCTTTAAAAAAGATCATAACGGTAACGATCATTGCGCCTAATAAATGCAAAAAAAGTTAAAATAATTATCTTCTTTGTAAAAGATAATTTAGTAGACAATTTAAAATTTCTCATGAAAAGATCATAACGGTAACGATTATTGGGCCTAATAAATGCTAAAAAACTTGACATAATTATCTTCTTTGAAAAAGGTAATTTAATAGATCATTTCAAATTTCTTTAAAAAAGATCATAACAGTAACGATCATTGCGCCTAATAAATGCTAAAAAAGTTGACATAATTATCTTCTTTGTAAAAGACAATTTAATAGATCATTTAAAATTTCTTTAAAAAAGATCATAGCAGTAATGATCATTGCGCCTAATAAATGCTAAAAAAGTTGACATAATTATCTTCTTTGTAAAAGATAATTTACTAGACAATTTAAAATTTCTCATGAAAAGATCATAACGGTAACGATTATTGGGCCTAATAAATGCTAAAAAAGTTGACATAATTATCTTCTTTGAAAAAGGTAATTTGATAGATCATTTCAAATTTCTTTAAAAAAGATCATAACGGTAACGATCATTGCGCCTAATAAATGCTAAAAAAGTTGACATAATTATCTTCTTTGTAAAAGATAATTTACTAGACAATTTAAAATTTCTCATGAAAAGATCATAACGGTAACGATTATTGGGCCTAATAAATGCTAAAAAAGTTGACATAATTATCTTCTTTGAAAAAGGTAATTTGATAGATCATTTCAAATTTCTTTAAAAAAGATCATAACGGTAACGATCATTGCGCCTAATAAATGCGAAAAAAGTTGACATAATTATCTTCTTTGTAAAAGATAATTTACTAGATAATTTAAAATTTCTCATGAAAAGATCATAACGGTAACGATTATTGGGGCTAATAAATGCTAAAAAGGTTGACATAATTATCTTCTTTGTAAAAGATAATTTACTAGACAATTTAAAATTTCTCATGAAAAGATCATAACGGTAACGATTATTGGGCCTAATAAATGCTAAAAAAGTTGACATAATTATCTTCTTTGAAAAAGGTAATTTAATAGATCATTTCAAATTTCTTTAAAAAAGATCATAACAGTAACGATCATTGCGCCTAATAAATGCTAAAAAAGTTGACATAATTATCTTCTTTGTAAAAGATAATTTACTAGACAATTTAAAATTTCTCATGAAAAGATCATAACGGTAACAATTATTGGGCCTAATAAATGCTACAAAAGTTGACATAATTATCTTCTTTGAAAAAGGTAATTTGATAGATCATTTCAAATTTCTTTAAAAAAGATCATAACGGTAACGATCATTGCGCCTAATAAATGCTAAAAAAGTTGACATAATTATCCTCTTTGTAAAAGATAATTTACTAGACAATTTAAAATTTCTCATGAAAAGATCATAACGGTAACGATTATTGGGCCTAATAAATGCTAAAAAAGTTGACATAATTATCTTCTTTGAAAAAGGTAATTTAATAGATCATTTCAAATTTCTTTAAAAAAGATCATAACGGTAACGATCATTGCGCCTAATAAATGCAAAAAAAGTTAAAATAATTATCTTCTTTGTAAAAGATAATTTAGTAGACAATTTAAAATTTCTCATGAAAAGATCATAACGGTAACGATTATTGGGCCTAATAAATGCTAAAAAAGTTGACATAATTATCTTCTTTGAAAAAGGTAATTTAATAGATCATTTCAAATTTCTTTAAAAAAGATCATAACAGTAACGATCATTGCGCCTAATAAATGCTAAAAAAGTTGACATAATTATCTTCTTTGTAAAAGACAATTTAATAGATCATTTAAAATTTCTTTAAAAAAGATCATAGCAGTAATGATCATTGCGCCTAATAAATGCGAAAAAAGTTGACATAATTATCTTCTTTGTAAAAGATAATTTACTAGACAATTTAAAATTTCTCATGAAAAGATCATAACGGTAACGATTATTGGGCCTAATAAATGCTAAAAAAGTTGACATAATTATCTTCTTTGAAAAAGGTAATTTGATAGATCATTTCAAATTTCTTTAAAAAAGATCATAACGGTAACGATCATTGCGCCTAATAAATGCTAAAAAAGTTGACATAATTATCTTCTTTGTAAAAGATAATTTACTAGACAATTTAAAATTTCTCATGAAAAGATCATAACGGTAACGATCATTGCGCCTAATAAATGCTAAAAAAGTTGACATAATTATCTTCTTTGTAAAAGATAATTTACTAGACAATTTAAAATTTCTCATGAAAAGATCATAACGGTAACAATTATTAGGCCTAATAAATGCTAAAAAAGTTGACATAATTATCTTCTTTGAAAAAGGTAATTTGATAGATCATTTCAAATTTCTTTAAAAAAGATCATAACGATAACGATCATTGCGCCTAATAAATGCTAAAAAAGTTGACATAATTATCTTCTTTGTAAAAGATAATTTACTAGACAATTTAAAATTTCTCATGAAAAGATCATAACGGTAACGATTATTGGGCCTAATAAATGCTAAAAAAGTTGACATAATTATCTTCTTTGAAAAAGGTAATTTAATAGATCATTTCAAATTTCTTTAAAAAAGATCATAACGGTAACGATCATTGCGCCTAATAAATGCAAAAAAAGTTGACATAATTATCTTCTTTGTAAAAGATAATTTAGTAGACAATTTAAAATTTCTCATGAAAAGATCATAACGGTAACGATTATTGGGCCTAATAAATGCTAAAAAAGTTGACATAATTATCTTCTTTGAAAAAGGTAATTTAATAGATCATTTCAAATTTCTTTAAAAAAAATCATAACGGTAACGATCATTGCGCCTAATAAATGCTAAAAAAGTTGACATAATTATCTTCTTTGTAAAAGAAAATTTAATAGATCATTTAAAATTTCTTTAAAAAAGATCATAACGGTAACGATCATTGGGCCTAATAAGTGCTAAAAAAGTTGACATAATTATCTTCTTTGTAAAAGATAATTTACTAGATAATTTAAAATTTCTCATGAAAAGATCATAACGGTAACGATTATTGGGGCTAATAAATGCTAAAAAAGTTGACATAATTATCTTCTTTGTAAAAGATAATTTACTAGACAATTTAAAATTTCTCATGAAAAGATCATAACGGTAACGATTATTGGGCCTAATAAATGCTAAAAAAGTTGACATAATTATCTTCTTTGAAAAAGGTAATTTAATAGATCATTTCAAATTTCTTTAAAAAAGATCATAACAATAACGATCATTGCGCCTAATAAATGCTAAAAAAGTTGACATAATTATCTTCTTTGTAAAAGATAATTTACTAGACAATTTAAAATTTCTCATGAAAAGATCATAACGGTAACGATTATTGGGCCTAATAAATGCTACAAAAGTTGACATAATTATCTTCTTTGAAAAAGGTAATTTGATAGATCATTTCAAATTTCTTTAAAAAAGATCATAACGGTAACGATCATTGCGCCTAATAAATGCTAAAAAAGTTGACATAATTATCCTCTTTGTAAAAGATAATTTACTAGACAATTTAAAATTTCTCATGAAAAGATCATAACGGTAACGATTATTGGACCTAATAAATGCTAAAAAAGTTGACATAATTATCTTCTTTGAAAAAGGTAATTTAATAGATCATTTCAAATTTCTTTAAAAAAGATCATAACGGTAACGATCATTGCGCCTAATAAATGCTAAAAAAGTTGACATAATTATCTTCTTTGTAAAAGAAAATTTAATAGATCATTTAAAATTTCTTTAAAAAAGATCATAACGGTAACGATCATTGGGCCTAATAAGTGCTAAAAAAGTTGACATAATTATCTTCTTTGTAAAAGATAATTTACTAGATAATTTAAAATTTCTCATGAAAAGATCATAACGGTAACGATTATTGGGGCTAATAAATGCTAAAAAAGTTGACATAATTATCTTCTTTGTAAAAGATAATTTACTAGACAATTTAAAATTTCTCATGAAAAGATCATAACGGTAACGATTATTGGGCCTAATAAATGCTAAAAAAGTTGACATAATTATCTTCTTTGAAAAAGGTAATTTAATAGATCATTTCAAATTTCTTTAAAAAAGATCATAACAATAACGATCATTGCGCCTAATAAATGCTAAAAAAGTTGACATAATTATCTTCTTTGTAAAAGATAATTTACTAGACAATTTAAAATTTCTCATGAAAAGATCATAACGGTAACGATTATTGGGCCTAATAAATGCTACAAAAGTTGACATAATTATCTTCTTTGAAAAAGGTAATTTGATAGATCATTTCAAATTTCTTTAAAAAAGATCATAACGGTAACGATCATTGCGCCTAATAAATGCTAAAAAAGTTGACATAATTATCCTCTTTGTAAAAGATAATTTACTAGACAATTTAAAATTTCTCATGAAAAGATCATAACGGTAACGATTATTGGACCTAATAAATGCTAAAAAAGTTGACATAATTATCTTCTTTGAAAAAGGTAATTTAATAGATCATTTCAAATTTCTTTAAAAAAGATCATAACGGTAACGATCATTGCGCCTAATAAATGCTAAAAAAGTTGACATAATTATCTTCTTTGTAAAAGAAAATTTAATAGATCATTTAAAATTTCTTTAAAAAAGATCATAACGGTAACGATCATTGGGCCTAATAAGTGCTAAAAAAGTTGACATAATTATCTTCTTTGTAAAAGATAATTTACTAGATAATTTAAAATTTCTCATGAAAAGATCATAACGATAACGATTATTGGGGCTAATAAATGCTAAAAAGGTTGACATAATTATCTTCTTTGTAAAAGATAATTTACTAGACAATTTAAAATTCTCATGAAAAGATCATAACGGTAACGATTATTGGGCCTAATAAATGCTAAAAAAGTTGACATAATTATCTTCTTTGAAAAAGGTAATTTAATAGATCATTTCAAATTTCTTTAAAAAAGATCATAACAGTAACGATCATTGCGCCTAATAAATGCTAAAAAAGTTGACATAATTATCTTCTTTGTAAAAGATAATTTACTAGACAATTTAAAATTTCTCATGAAAAGATCATAACGGTAACGATTATTGGGCCTAATAAATGCTACAAAAGTTGACATAATTATCTTCTTTGAAAAAGGTAATTTGATAGATCATTTCAAATTTCTTTAAAAAAGATCATAACGGTAACGATCATTGCGCCTAATAAATGCTAAAAAAGTTGACATAATTATCCTCTTTGTAAAAGATAATTTACTAGACAATTTAAAATTTCTCATGAAAAGATCATAACGGTAACGATTATTGGGCCTAATAAATGCTAAAAAAGTTGACATAATTATCTTCTTTGAAAAAGGTAATTTAATAGATCATTTCAAATTTCTTTAAAAAAGATCATAACGGTAACGATCATTGCGCCTAATAAATGCAAAAAAAGTTAAAATAATTATCTTCTTTGTAAAAGATAATTTAGTAGACAATTTAAAATTTCTCATGAAAAGATCATAACGGTAACGATTATTGGGCCTAATAAATGCTAAAAAAGTTGACATAATTATCTTCTTTGAAAAAGGTAATTTAATAGATCATTTCAAATTTATTTAAAAAAGATCATAACAGTAACGATCATTGCGCCTAATAAATGCTAAAAAAGTTGACATAATTATCTTCTTTGTAAAAGATAATTTACTAGACAATTTAAAATTTCTCATGAAAAGATCATAACGGTAACGATTATTGGGCCTAATAAATGCTAAAAAAGTTGACATAATTATCTTCTTTGAAAAAGGTAATTTAATAGATCATTTCAAATTTCTTTAAAAAAGATCATAACGGTAACGATCATTGCGCCTAATAAATGCTAAAAAAGTTGACATAATTATCTTCTTTGTAAAAGAAAATTTAATAGATCATTTAAAATTTCTTTAAAAAAGATCATAACGGTAACGATCATTGGGCCTAATAAGTGCTAAAAAAGTTGACATAATTATCTTCTTTGTAAAAGATAATTTACTAGACAATTTAAAATTTCTCATGAAAAGATCATAACGGTAACGATTATTGGGCCTAATAAATGCTAAAAAAGTTGACAAAATTATCTTCTTTGAAAAAGGTAATTTAATAGATCATTTCAAATTTCTTTAAAAAAGATCATAACAGTAACGATCATTGCGCCTAATAAATGCTAAAAAAGTTGACATAATTATCTTCTTTGAAAAAGGTAATTTAATAGATCATTTCAAATTTCTTTAAAAAAGATCATAACGGTAACGATCATTGCGCCTAATAAATGCTAAAAAAGTTGACATAATTATCTTCTTTGTAAAAGAAAATTTAATAGATCATTTAAAATTTCTTTAAAAAAGATCATAACGGTAACGATCATTGGGCCTAATAAGTGCTAAAAAAGTTGACATAATTATCTTCTTTGTAAAAGATAATTTACTAGACAATTTAAAATTTCTCATGAAAAGATCATAACGGTAACGATTATTGGGCCTAATAAATGCTAAAAAAGTTGACATAATTATCTTCTTTGAAAAAGGTAATTTAATAGATCATTTCAAATTTCTTTAAAAAAGATCATAACGGTAACGATCATTGCGCCTAATAAATGCTAAAAAAGTTGACATAATTATCTTCTTTGTAAAAGAAAATTTAATAGATCATTTAAAATTTCTTTAAAAAAGATCATAACGGTAACGATCATTGGGCCTAATAAGTGCTAAAAAAGTTGACATAATTATCTTCTTTGTAAAAGATAATTTACTAGACAATTTAAAATTTCTCATGAAAAGATCATAACGGTAACGATTATTGGGGCTAATAAATGCTAAAAAAGTTGACATAATTATCTTCTTTGTAAAAGATAATTTACTAGACAATTTAAAATTTCTCATGAAAAGATCATAACGGTAACGATTATTGGGCCTAATAAATGCTAAAAAAGTTGACATAATTATCTTCTTTGAAAAAGGTAATTTAATAGATCATTTCAAATTTCTTTAAAAAAGATCATAACAGTAACGATCATTGCGCCTAATAAATGCTAAAAAAGTTGACATAATTATCTTCTTTGTAAAAGATAATTTACTAGACAATTTAAAATTTCTCATGAAAAGATCATAACGGTAACGATTATTGGGCCTAATAAATGCTACAAAAGTTGACATAATTATCTTCTTTGTAAAAGATAATTTGATAGATCATTTAAAATTTCTTTATAAAAGATCATAACTGTAACGATCATTGGGCCTAATAAATGCTAAAAAAGTTGACATAATTATCTTCTTTGTAAAAGACAATTTAATAGATCATTTAAAATTTCTTTAAAAAAGATCATAGCAGTAATGATCATTGCGCCTAATAAATGCTAAAAAAGTTGACATAATTATCTTCTTTGTAAAAGATAATTTACTAGACAATTTAAAATTTCTCATGAAAAGATCATAACGGTAACGATTATTGGGCCTAATAAATGCTAAAAAAGTTGACATAATTATATTCTTTGAAAAAGGTAATTTGATAGATCATTTCAAATTTCTTTAAAAAAGATCATAACGGTAACGATCATTGCGCCTAATAAATGCTAAAAAAGTTGACATAATTATCTTCTTTGTAAAAGAAAATTTAATAGATCATTTAAAATTTCTTTAAAAAAGATCATAACGGTAACGATCATTGGGCCTAATAAGTGCTAAAAAAGTTGACATAATTATCTTCTTTGTAAAAGATAATTTACTAGACAATTTAAAATTTCTCATGAAAAGATCATAACGGTAACGATTATTGGGCCTAATAAATGCTAAAAAAGTTGACATAATTATCTTCTTTGTAAAAGATAATTTGATAGATCATTTAAAATTTCTTTATAAAAGATCATAACTGTAACGATCATTGGGCCTAATAAATGCTAAAAAAGTTGACATAATTATCTTCTTTGTAAAAGACAATTTAATAGATCATTTAAAATTTCTTTAAAAAAGATCATAGCAGTAATGATCATTGCGCCTAATAAATGCTAAAAAAGTTGACATAATTATCTTCTTTGTAAAAGATAATTTACTAGACAATTTAAAATTTCTCATGAAAAGATCATAACGGTAACGATTATTGGGCCTAATAAATGCTAAAAAAGTTGACATAATTATCTTCTTTGAAAAAGGTAATTTGATAGATCATTTCAAATTTCTTTAAAAAAGATCATAACGGTAACGATCATTGCGCCTAATAAATGCTAAAAAAGTTGACATAATTATCTTCTTTGTAAAAGATAATTTACTAGACAATTTAAAATTTCTCATGAAAAGATCATAACGCTAACGATTATTGGGCCTAATAAATGCTAAAAAAGTTGACATAATTATCTTCTTTGAAAAAGGTAATTTAATAGATCATTTCAAATTTCTTTAAAAAAGATCATAACGGTAACGATCATTGCGCCTAATAAATGCAAAAAAAGTTGACATAATTATCTTCTTTGTAAAAGATAATTTAGTAGACAATTTAAAATTTCTCATGAAAAGATCATAACGGTAACGATTATTGGGCCTAATAAATGCTAAAAAAGTTGACATAATTATCTTCTTTGAAAAAGGTAATTTAATAGATCATTTCAAATTTCTTTAAAAAAGATCATAACGGTAACGATCATTGCGCCTAATAAATGCTAAAAAAGTTGACATAATTATCTTCTTTGTAAAAGAAAATTTAATAGATCATTTAAAATTTCTTTAAAAAAGATCATAACGGTAACGATCATTGGGCCTAATAAGTGCTAAAAAAGTTGACATAATTATCTTCTTTGTAAAAGATAATTTACTAGACAATTTAAAATTTCTCATGAAAAGATCATAACGGTAACGATTATTGGGGCTAATAAATGCTAAAAAAGTTGACATAATTATCTTCTTTGTAAAAGATAATTTACTAGACAATTTAAAATTTCTCATGAAAAGATCATAACGGTAACGATTATTGGGCCTAATAAATGCTAAAAAAGTTGACATAATTATCTTCTTTGAAAAAGGTAATTTAATAGATCATTTCAAATTTCTTTAAAAAAGATCATAACGGTAACGATCATTGCGCCTAATAAATGCTAAAAAAGTTGACATAATTATCTTCTTTGTAAAAGAAAATTTAATAGATCATTTAAAATTTCTTTAAAAAAGATCATAACGGTAACGATCATTGGGCCTAATAAGTGCTAAAAAAGTTGACATAATTATCTTCTTTGTAAAAGATAATTTACTAGACAATTTAAAATTTCTCATGAAAAGATCATAACGGTAACGATTATTGGGGCTAATAAATGCTAAAAAAGTTGACATAATTATCTTCTTTGTAAAAGATAATTTACTAGACAATTTAAAATTTCTCATGAAAAGATCATAACGGTAACGATTATTGGGCCTAATAAATGCTAAAAAAGTTGACATAATTATCTTCTTTGAAAAAGGTAATTTAATAGATCATTTCAAATTTCTTTAAAAAAGATCATAACAGTAACGATCATTGCGCCTAATAAATGCTAAAAAAGTTGACATAATTATCTTCTTTGTAAAAGATAATTTACTAGACAATTTAAAATTTCTCATGAAAAGATCATAACGGTAACGATTATTGGGCCTAATAAATGCTACAAAAGTTGACATAATTATCTTCTTTGTAAAAGATAATTTGATAGATCATTTAAAATTTCTTTATAAAAGATCATAACTGTAACGATCATTGGGCCTAATAAATGCTAAAAAAGTTGACATAATTATCTTCTTTGTAAAAGACAATTTAATAGATCATTTAAAATTTCTTTAAAAAAGATCATAGCAGTAATGATCATTGCGCCTAATAAATGCTAAAAAAGTTGACATAATTATCTTCTTTGTAAAAGATAATTTACTAGACAATTTAAAATTTCTCATGAAAAGATCATAACGGTAACGATTATTGGGCCTAATAAATGCTAAAAAAGTTGACATAATTATCTTCTTTGAAAAAGGTAATTTGATAGATCATTTCAAATTTCTTTAAAAAAGATCATAACGGTAACGATCATTGCGCCTAATAAATGCTAAAAAAGTTGACATAATTATCTTCTTTGTAAAAGAAAATTTAATAGATCATTTAAAATTTCTTTAAAAAAGATCATAACGGTAACGATCATTGGGCCTAATAAGTGCTAAAAAAGTTGACATAATTATCTTCTTTGTAAAAGATAATTTACTAGACAATTTAAAATTTCTCATGAAAAGATCATAACGGTAACGATTATTGGGCCTAATAAATGCTAAAAAAGTTGACATAATTATCTTCTTTGTAAAAGATAATTTGATAGATCATTTAAAATTTCTTTATAAAAGATCATAACTGTAACGATCATTGGGCCTAATAAATGCTAAAAAAGTTGACATAATTATCTTCTTTGTAAAAGACAATTTAATAGATCATTTAAAATTTCTTTAAAAAAGATCATAGCAGTAATGATCATTGCGCCTAATAAATGCTAAAAAAGTTGACATAATTATCTTCTTTGTAAAAGATAATTTACTAGACAATTTAAAATTTCTCATGAAAAGATCATAACGGTAACGATTATTGGGCCTAATAAATGCTAAAAAAGTTGACATAATTATCTTCTTTGAAAAAGGTAATTTGATAGATCATTTCAAATTTCTTTAAAAAAGATCATAACGGTAACGATCATTGCGCCTAATAAATGCTAAAAAAGTTGACATAATTATCTTCTTTGTAAAAGATAATTTACTAGACAATTTAAAATTTCTCATGAAAAGATCATAACGGTAACGATTATTGGGCCTAATAAATGCTAAAAAAGTTGACATAATTATCTTCTTTGAAAAAGGTAATTTAATAGATCATTTCAAATTTCTTTAAAAAAGATCATAACGGTAACGATCATTGCGCCTAATAAATGCAAAAAAAGTTGACATAATTATCTTCTTTGTAAAAGATAATTTAGTAGACAATTTAAAATTTCTCATGAAAAGATCATAACGGTAACGATTATTGGGCCTAATAAATGCTAAAAAAGTTGACATAATTATCTTCTTTGAAAAAGGTAATTTAATAGATCATTTCAAATTTCTTTAAAAAAGATCATAACGGTAACGATCATTGCGCCTAATAAATGCTAAAAAAGTTGACATAATTATCTTCTTTGTAAAAGAAAATTTAATAGATCATTTAAAATTTCTTTAAAAAAGATCATAGCAGTAATGATCATTGCGCCTAATAAATGCTAAAAAAGTTGACATAATTATCTTCTTTGTAAAAGATAATTTACTAGACAATTTAAAATTTCTCATGAAAAGATCATAACGGTAACGATTATTGGGCCTAATAAATGCTAAAAAAGTTGACATAATTATCTTCTTTGAAAAAGGTAATTTGATAGATCATTTCAAATTTCTTTAAAAAAGATCATAACGGTAACGATCATTGCGCCTAATAAATGCTAAAAAAGTTGACATAATTATCTTCTTTGTAAAAGATAATTTACTAGACAATTTAAAATTTCTCATGAAAAGATCATAACGGTAACGATTATTGGGCCTAATAAATGCTAAAAAAGTTGACATAATTATCTTCTTTGAAAAAGGTAATTTAATAGATCATTTCAAATTTCTTTAAAAAAGATCATAACGGTAACGATCATTGGGCCTAATAAGTGCTAAAAAAGTTGACATAATTATCTTCTTTGTAAAAGATAATTTACTAGACAATTTAAAATTTCTCATCAAAAGATCATAACGGTAACGATTATTGGGGCTAATAAATGCTAAAAAAGTTGACATAATTATCTTCTTTGTAAAAGATAATTTACTAGACAATTTAAAATTTCTCATGAAAAGATCATAACGGTAACGATTATTGGGCCTAATAAATGCTAAAAAAGTTGACATAATTATCTTCTTTGAAAAAGGTAATTTAATAGATCATTTCAAATTTCTTTAAAAAAGATCATAACAGTAACGATCATTGCGCCTAATAAATGCTAAAAAAGTTGACATAATTATCTTCTTTGTAAAAGATAATTTACTAGACAATTTAAAATTTCTCATGAAAAGATCATAACGGTAACGATTATTGGGCCTAATAAATGCTACAAAAGTTGACATAATTATCTTCTTTGAAAAAGGTAATTTGATAGATCATTTCAAATTTCTTTAAAAAAGATCATAACGGTAACGATCATTGCGCCTAATAAATGCTAAAAAAGTTGACATAATTATCCTCTTTGTAAAAGATAATTTACTAGACAATTTAAAATTTCTCATGAAAAGATCATAACGGTAACGATTATTGGGCCTAATAAATGCTAAAAAAGTTGACATAATTATCTTCTTTGAAAAAGGTAATTTAATAGATCATTTCAAATTTCTTTAAAAAAGATCATAACGGTAACGATCATTGCGCCTAATAAATGCAAAAAAAGTTAAAATAATTATCTTCTTTGTAAAAGATAATTTAGTAGACAATTTAAAATTTCTCATGAAAAGATCATAACGGTAACGATTATTGGGCCTAATAAATGCTAAAAAAGTTGACATAATTATCTTCTTTGAAAAAGGTAATTTAATAGATCATTTCAAATTTATTTAAAAAAGATCATAACAGTAACGATCATTGCGCCTAATAAATGCTAAAAAAGTTGACATAATTATCTTCTTTGTAAAAGATAATTTACTAGACAATTTAAAATTTCTCATGAAAAGATCATAACGGTAACGATTATTGGGCCTAATAAATGCTAAAAAAGTTGACATAATTATCTTCTTTGAAAAAGGTAATTTAATAGATCATTTCAAATTTCTTTAAAAAAGATCATAACGGTAACGATCATTGCGCCTAATAAATGCTAAAAAAGTTGACATAATTATCTTCTTTGTAAAAGAAAATTTAATAGATCATTTAAAATTTCTTTAAAAAAGATCATAACGGTAACGATCATTGGGCCTAATAAGTGCTAAAAAAGTTGACATAATTATCTTCTTTGTAAAAGATAATTTACTAGACAATTTAAAATTTCTCATGAAAAGATCATAACGGTAACGATTATTGGGCCTAATAAATGCTAAAAAAGTTGACAAAATTATCTTCTTTGAAAAAGGTAATTTAATAGATCATTTCAAATTTCTTTAAAAAAGATCATAACAGTAACGATCATTGCGCCTAATAAATGCTAAAAAAGTTGACATAATTATCTTCTTTGAAAAAGGTAATTTAATAGATCATTTCAAATTTCTTTAAAAAAGATCATAACGGTAACGATCATTGCGCCTAATAAATGCTAAAAAAGTTGACATAATTATCTTCTTTGTAAAAGAAAATTTAATAGATCATTTAAAATTTCTTTAAAAAAGATCATAACGGTAACGATCATTGGGCCTAATAAGTGCTAAAAAAGTTGACATAATTATCTTCTTTGTAAAAGATAATTTACTAGACAATTTAAAATTTCTCATGAAAAGATCATAACGGTAACGATTATTGGGGCTAATAAATGCTAAAAAAGTTGACATAATTATCTTCTTTGTAAAAGATAATTTACTAGACAATTTAAAATTTCTCATGAAAAGATCATAACGGTAACGATTATTGGGCCTAATAAATGCTAAAAAAGTTGACATAATTATCTTCTTTGAAAAAGGTAATTTAATAGATCATTTCAAATTTCTTTAAAAAAGATCATAACAGTAACGATCATTGCGCCTAATAAATGCTAAAAAAGTTGACATAATTATCTTCTTTGTAAAAGATAATTTACTAGACAATTTAAAATTTCTCATGAAAAGATCATAACGGTAACGATTATTGGGCCTAATAAATGCTACAAAAGTTGACATAATTATCTTCTTTGTAAAAGATAATTTGATAGATCATTTAAAATTTCTTTATAAAAGATCATAACTGTAACGATCATTGGGCCTAATAAATGCTAAAAAAGTTGACATAATTATCTTCTTTGTAAAAGACAATTTAATAGATCATTTAAAATTTCTTTAAAAAAGATCATAGCAGTAATGATCATTGCGCCTAATAAATGCTAAAAAAGTTGACATAATTATCTTCTTTGTAAAAGATAATTTACTAGACAATTTAAAATTTCTCATGAAAAGATCATAACGGTAACGATTATTGGGCCTAATAAATGCTAAAAAAGTTGACATAATTATATTCTTTGAAAAAGGTAATTTGATAGATCATTTCAAATTTCTTTAAAAAAGATCATAACGGTAACGATCATTGCGCCTAATAAATGCTAAAAAAGTTGACATAATTATCTTCTTTGTAAAAGAAAATTTAATAGATCATTTAAAATTTCTTTAAAAAAGATCATAACGGTAACGATCATTGGGCCTAATAAGTGCTAAAAAACTTGACATAATTATCTTCTTTGTAAAAGATAATTTACTAGACAATTTAAAATTTCTCATGAAAAGATCATAACGGTAACGATTATTGGGCCTAATAAATGCTAAAAAAGTTGACATAATTATCTTCTTTGTAAAAGATAATTTGATAGATCATTTAAAATTTCTTTATAAAAGATCATAACTGTAACGATCATTGGGCCTAATAAATGCTAAAAAAGTTGACATAATTATCTTCTTTGTAAAAGACAATTTAATAGATCATTTAAAATTTCTTTAAAAAAGATCATAGCAGTAATGATCATTGCGCCTAATAAATGCTAAAAAAGTTGACATAATTATCTTCTTTGTAAAAGATAATTTACTAGACAATTTAAAATTTCTCATGAAAAGATCATAACGGTAACGATTATTGGGCCTAATAAATGCTAAAAAAGTTGACATAATTATCTTCTTTGAAAAAGGTAATTTGATAGATCATTTCAAATTTCTTTAAAAAAGATCATAACGGTAACGATCATTGCGCCTAATAAATGCTAAAAAAGTTGACATAATTATCTTCTTTGTAAAAGATAATTTACTAGACAATTTAAAATTTCCCATGAAAAGATCATAACGCTAACGATTATTGGGCCTAATAAATGCTAAAAAAGTTGACATAATTATCTTCTTTGAAAAAGGTAATTTAATAGATCATTTCAAATTTCTTTAAAAAAGATCATAACGGTAACGATCATTGCGCCTAATAAATGCAAAAAAAGTTGACATAATTATCTTCTTTGTAAAAGATAATTTAGTAGACAATTTAAAATTTCTCATGAAAAGATCATAACGGTAACGATTATTGGGCCTAATAAATGCTAAAAAAGTTGACATAATTATCTTCTTTGAAAAAGGTAATTTAATAGATCATTTCAAATTTCTTTAAAAAAGATCATAACGGTAACGATCATTGCGCCTAATAAATGCTAAAAAAGTTGACATAATTATCTTCTTTGTAAAAGAAAATTTAATAGATCATTTAAAATTTCTTTAAAAAAGATCATAACGGTAACGATCATTGGGCCTAATAAGTGCTAAAAAAGTTGACATAATTATCTTCTTTGTAAAAGATAATTTACTAGACAATTTAAAATTTCTCATGAAAAGATCATAACGGTAACGATTATTGGGGCTAATAAATGCTAAAAAAGTTGACATAATTATCTTCTTTGTAAAAGATAATTTACTAGACAATTTAAAATTTCTCATGAAAAGATCATAACGGTAACGATTATTGGGCCTAATAAATGCTAAAAAAGTTGACATAATTATCTTCTTTGAAAAAGGTAATTTAATAGATCATTTCAAATTTCTTTAAAAAAGATCATAACGGTAACGATCATTGCGCCTAATAAATGCTAAAAAAGTTGACATAATTATCTTCTTTGTAAAAGAAAATTTAATAGATCATTTAAAATTTCTTTAAAAAAGATCATAACGGTAACGATCATTGGGCCTAATAAGTGCTAAAAAAGTTGACATAATTATCTTCTTTGTAAAAGATAATTTACTAGACAATTTAAAATTTCTCATGAAAAGATCATAACGGTAACGATTATTGGGGCTAATAAATGCTAAAAAAGTTGACATAATTATCTTCTTTGTAAAAGATAATTTACTAGACAATTTAAAATTTCTCATGAAAAGATCATAACGGTAACGATTATTGGGCCTAATAAATGCTAAAAAAGTTGACATAATTATCTTCTTTGAAAAAGGTAATTTAATAGATCATTTCAAATTTCTTTAAAAAAGATCATAACAGTAACGATCATTGCGCCTAATAAATGCTAAAAAAGTTGACATAATTATCTTCTTTGTAAAAGATAATTTACTAGACAATTTAAAATTTCTCATGAAAAGATCATAACGGTAACGATTATTGGGCCTAATAAATGCTACAAAAGTTGACATAATTATCTTCTTTGTAAAAGATAATTTGATAGATCATTTAAAATTTCTTTATAAAAGATCATAACTGTAACGATCATTGGGCCTAATAAATGCTAAAAAAGTTGACATAATTATCTTCTTTGTAAAAGACAATTTAATAGATCATTTAAAATTTCTTTAAAAAAGATCATAGCAGTAATGATCATTGCGCCTAATAAATGCTAAAAAAGTTGACATAATTATCTTCTTTGTAAAAGGTAATTTAATAGATCATTTCAAATTTCTTTAAAAAAGATCATAACGGTAACGATCATTGCGCCTAATAAATGCTAAAAAAGTTGACATAATTATCTTCTTTGTAAAAGAAAATTTAATAGATCATTTAAAATTTCTTTAAAAAAGATCATAACGGTAACGATCATTGGGCCTAATAAGTGCTAAAAAAGTTGACATAATTATCTTCTTTGTAAAAGATAATTTACTAGACAATTTAAAATTTCTCATGAAAAGATCATAACGGTAACGATTATTGGGCCTAATAAATGCTAAAAAAGTTGACATAATTATCTTCTTTGAAAAAGGTAATTTAATAGATCATTTCAAATTTCTTTAAAAAAGATCATAACGGTAACGATCATTGCGCCTAATAAATGCAAAAAAAGTTAAAATAATTATCTTCTTTGTAAAAGATAATTTAGTAGACAATTTAAAATTTCTCATGAAAAGATCATAACGGTAACGATTATTGGGCCTAATAAATGCTAAAAAAGTTGACATAATTATCTTCTTTGAAAAAGGTAATTTAATAGATCATTTCAAATTTATTTAAAAAAGATCATAACAGTAACGATCATTGCGCCTAATAAATGCTAAAAAAGTTGACATAATTATCTTCTTTGTAAAAGATAATTTACTAGACAATTTAAAATTTCTCATGAAAAGATCATAACGGTAACGATTATTGGGCCTAATAAATGCTAAAAAAGTTGACATAATTATCTTCTTTGAAAAAGGTAATTTAATAGATCATTTCAAATTTCTTTAAAAAAGATCATAACGGTAACGATCATTGCGCCTAATAAATGCTAAAAAAGTTGACATAATTATCTTCTTTGTAAAAGAAAATTTAATAGATCATTTAAAATTTCTTTAAAAAAGATCATAACGGTAACGATCATTGGGCCTAATAAGTGCTAAAAAAGTTGACATAATTATCTTCTTTGTAAAAGATAATTTACTAGACAATTTAAAATTTCTCATGAAAAGATCATAACGGTAACGATTATTGGGCCTAATAAATGCTAAAAAAGCTGACAAAATTATCTTCTTTGAAAAAGGTAATTTAATAGATCATTTCAAATTTCTTTAAAAAAGATCATAACAGTAACGATCATTGCGCCTAATAAATGCTAAAAAAGTTGACATAATTATCTTCTTTGAAAAAGGTAATTTAATAGATCATTTCAAATTTCTTTAAAAAAGATCATAACGGTAACGATCATTGCGCCTAATAAATGCTAAAAAAGTTGACATAATTATCTTCTTTGTAAAAGAAAATTTAATAGATCATTTAAAATTTCTTTAAAAAAGATCATAACGGTAACGATCATTGGGCCTAATAAGTGCTAAAAAAGTTGACATAATTATCTTCTTTGTAAAAGATAATTTACTAGACAATTTAAAATTTCTCATGAAAAGATCATAACGGTAACGATTATTGGGGCTAATAAATGCTAAAAAAGTTGACATAATTATCTTCTTTGTAAAAGATAATTTACTAGACAATTTAAAATTTCTCATGAAAAGATCATAACGGTAACGATTATTGGGCCTAATAAATGCTAAAAAAGTTGACATAATTATCTTCTTTGAAAAAGGTAATTTAATAGATCATTTCAAATTTCTTTAAAAAAGATCATAACAGTAACGATCATTGCGCCTAATAAATGCTAAAAAAGTTGACATAATTATCTTCTTTGTAAAAGATAATTTACTAGACAATTTAAAATTTCTCATGAAAAGATCATAACGGTAACGATTATTGGGCCTAATAAATGCTACAAAAGTTGACATAATTATCTTCTTTGTAAAAGATAATTTGATAGATCATTTAAAATTTCTTTATAAAAGATCATAACTGTAACGATCATTGGGCCTAATAAATGCTAAAAAAGTTGACATAATTATCTTCTTTGTAAAAGACAATTTAATAGATCATTTAAAATTTCTTTAAAAAAGATCATAGCAGTAATGATCATTGCGCCTAATAAATGCTAAAAAAGTTGACATAATTATCTTCTTTGTAAAAGATAATTTACTAGACAATTTAAAATTTCTCATGAAAAGATCATAACGGTAACGATTATTGGGCCTAATAAATGCTAAAAAAGTTGACATAATTATATTCTTTGAAAAAGGTAATTTGATAGATCATTTCAAATTTCTTTAAAAAAGATCATAACGGTAACGATCATTGCGCCTAATAAATGCTAAAAAAGTTGACATAATTATCTTCTTTGTAAAAGAAAATTTAATAGATCATTTAAAATTTCTTTAAAAAAGATCATAACGGTAACGATCATTGGGCCTAATAAGTGCTAAAAAACTTGACATAATTATCTTCTTTGTAAAAGATAATTTACTAGACAATTTAAAATTTCTCATGAAAAGATCATAACGGTAACGATTATTGGGCCTAATAAATGCTAAAAAAGTTGACATAATTATCTTCTTTGTAAAAGATAATTTGATAGATCATTTAAAATTTCTTTATAAAAGATCATAACTGTAACGATCATTGGGCCTAATAAATGCTAAAAAAGTTGACATAATTATCTTCTTTGTAAAAGACAATTTAATAGATCATTTAAAATTTCTTTAAAAAAGATCATAGCAGTAATGATCATTGCGCCTAATAAATGCTAAAAAAGTTGACATAATTATCTTCTTTGTAAAAGATAATTTACTAGACAATTTAAAATTTCTCATGAAAAGATCATAACGGTAACGATTATTGGGCCTAATAAATGCTAAAAAAGTTGACATAATTATCTTCTTTGAAAAAGGTAATTTGATAGATCATTTCAAATTTCTTTAAAAAAGATCATAACGGTAACGATCATTGCGCCTAATAAATGCTAAAAAAGTTGACATAATTATCTTCTTTGTAAAAGATAATTTACTAGACAATTTAAAATTTCCCATGAAAAGATCATAACGCTAACGATTATTGGGCCTAATAAATGCTAAAAAAGTTGACATAATTATCTTCTTTGAAAAAGGTAATTTAATAGATCATTTCAAATTTCTTTAAAAAAGATCATAACGGTAACGATCATTGCGCCTAATAAATGCAAAAAAAGTTGACATAATTATCTTCTTTGTAAAAGATAATTTAGTAGACAATTTAAAATTTCTCATGAAAAGATCATAACGGTAACGATTATTGGGCCTAATAAATGCTAAAAAAGTTGACATAATTATCTTCTTTGAAAAAGGTAATTTAATAGATCATTTCAAATTTCTTTAAAAAAGATCATAACGGTAACGATCATTGCGCCTAATAAATGCTAAAAAAGTTGACATAATTATCTTCTTTGTAAAAGAAAATTTAATAGATCATTTAAAATTTCTTTAAAAAAGATCATAACGGTAACGATCATTGGGCCTAATAAGTGCTAAAAAAGTTGACATAATTATCTTCTTTGTAAAAGATAATTTACTAGACAATTTAAAATTTCTCATGAAAAGATCATAACGGTAACGATTATTGGGGCTAATAAATGCTAAAAAAGTTGACATAATTATCTTCTTTGTAAAAGATAATTTACTAGACAATTTAAAATTTCTCATGAAAAGATCATAACGGTAACGATTATTGGGCCTAATAAATGCTAAAAAAGTTGACATAATTATCTTCTTTGAAAAAGGTAATTTAATAGATCATTTCAAATTTCTTTAAAAAAGATCATAACGGTAACGATCATTGCGCCTAATAAATGCTAAAAAAGTTGACATAATTATCTTCTTTGTAAAAGAAAATTTAATAGATCATTTAAAATTTCTTTAAAAAAGATCATAACGGTAACGATCATTGGGCCTAATAAGTGCTAAAAAAGTTGACATAATTATCTTCTTTGTAAAAGATAATTTACTAGACAATTTAAAATTTCTCATGAAAAGATCATAACGGTAACGATTATTGGGGCTAATAAATGCTAAAAAAGTTGACATAATTATCTTCTTTGTAAAAGATAATTTACTAGACAATTTAAAATTTCTCATGAAAAGATCATAACGGTAACGATTATTGGGCCTAATAAATGCTAAAAAAGTTGACATAATTATCTTCTTTGAAAAAGGTAATTTAATAGATCATTTCAAATTTCTTTAAAAAAGATCATAACAGTAACGATCATTGCGCCTAATAAATGCTAAAAAAGTTGACATAATTATCTTCTTTGTAAAAGATAATTTACTAGACAATTTAAAATTTCTCATGAAAAGATCATAACGGTAACGATTATTGGGCCTAATAAATGCTACAAAAGTTGACATAATTATCTTCTTTGTAAAAGATAATTTGATAGATCATTTAAAATTTCTTTATAAAAGATCATAACTGTAACGATCATTGGGCCTAATAAATGCTAAAAAAGTTGACATAATTATCTTCTTTGTAAAAGACAATTTAATAGATCATTTAAAATTTCTTTAAAAAAGATCATAGCAGTAATGATCATTGCGCCTAATAAATGCTAAAAAAGTTGACATAATTATCTTCTTTGTAAAAGGTAATTTAATAGATCATTTCAAATTTCTTTAAAAAAGATCATAACGGTAACGATCATTGCGCCTAATAAATGCTAAAAAAGTTGACATAATTATCTTCTTTGTAAAAGAAAATTTAATAGATCATTTAAAATTTCTTTAAAAAAGATCATAACGGTAACGATCATTGGGCCTAATAAGTGCTAAAAAAGTTGACATAATTATCTTCTTTGTAAAAGATAATTTACTAGACAATTTAAAATTTCTCATGAAAAGATCATAACGGTAACGATTATTGGGCCTAATAAATGCTAAAAAAGTTGACATAATTATCTTCTTTGAAAAAGGTAATTTAATAGATCATTTCAAATTTCTTTAAAAAAGATCATAACGGTAACGATCATTGCGCCTAATAAATGCTAAAAAAGTTGACATAATTATCTTCTTTGTAAAAGAAAATTTAATAGATCATTTAAAATTTCTTTAAAAAAGATCATAACGGTAACGATCATTGGGCCTAATAAGTGCTAAAAAAGTTGACATAATTATCTTCTTTGTAAAAGATAATTTACTAGACAATTTAAAATTTCTCATGAAAAGATCATAACGGTAACGATTATTGGGGCTAATAAATGCTAAAAAAGTTGACATAATTATCTTCTTTGTAAAAGATAATTTACTAGACAATTTAAAATTTCTCATGAAAAGATCATAACGGTAACGATTATTGGGCCTAATAAATGCTAAAAAAGTTGACATAATTATCTTCTTTGAAAAAGGTAATTTAATAGATCATTTCAAATTTCTTTAAAAAAGATCATAACAGTAACGATCATTGCGCCTAATAAATGCTAAAAAAGTTGACATAATTATCTTCTTTGTAAAAGATAATTTACTAGACAATTTAAAATTTCTCATGAAAAGATCATAACGGTAACGATTATTGGGCCTAATAAATGCTACAAAAGTTGACATAATTATCTTCTTTGTAAAAGATAATTTGATAGATCATTTAAAATTTCTTTATAAAAGATCATAACTGTAACGATCATTGGGCCTAATAAATGCTAAAAAAGTTGACATAATTATCTTCTTTGTAAAAGACAATTTAATAGATCATTTAAAATTTCTTTAAAAAAGATCATAACGGTAACGATCATTGGGCCTAATAAGTGCTAAAAAAGTTGACATAATTATCTTCTTTGTAAAAGATAATTTACTAGACAATTTAAAATTTCTCATGAAAAGATCATAACGGTAACGATTATTGGGCCTAATAAATGCTAAAAAAGTTGACATAATTATCTTCTTTGAAAAAGGTAATTTAATAGATCATTTCAAATTTCTTTAAAAAAGATCATAACGGTAACGATCATTGCGCCTAATAAATGCTAAAAAAGTTGACATAATTATCTTCTTTGTAAAAGAAAATTTAATAGATCATTTAAAATTTCTTTAAAAAAGATCATAACGGTAACGATCATTGGGCCTAATAAGTGCTAAAAAAGTTGACATAATTATCTTCTTTGTAAAAGATAATTTACTAGACAATTTAAAATTTCTCATGAAAAGATCATAACGGTAACGATTATTGGGGCTAATAAATGCTAAAAAAGTTGACATAATTATCTTCTTTGTAAAAGATAATTTACTAGACAATTTAAAATTTCTCATGAAAAGATCATAACGGTAACGATTATTGGGCCTAATAAATGCTAAAAAAGTTGACATAATTATCTTCTTTGAAAAAGGTAATTTAATAGATCATTTCAAATTTCTTTAAAAAAGATCATAACAGTAACGATCATTGCGCCTAATAAATGCTAAAAAAGTTGACATAATTATCTTCTTTGTAAAAGATAATTTACTAGACAATTTAAAATTTCTCATGAAAAGATCATAACGGTAACGATTATTGGGCCTAATAAATGCTACAAAAGTTGACATAATTATCTTCTTTGTAAAAGATAATTTGATAGATCATTTAAAATTTCTTTATAAAAGATCATAACTGTAACGATCATTGGGCCTAATAAATGCTAAAAAAGTTGACATAATTATCTTCTTTGTAAAAGACAATTTAATAGATCATTTAAAATTTCTTTAAAAAAGATCATAGCAGTAATGATCATTGCGCCTAATAAATGCTAAAAAAGTTGACATAATTATCTTCTTTGTAAAAGATAATTTACTAGACAATTTAAAATTTCTCATGAAAAGATCATAACGGTAACGATTATTGGGCCTAATAAATGCTAAAAAAGTTGACATAATTATATTCTTTGAAAAAGGTAATTTGATAGATCATTTCAAATTTCTTTAAAAAAGATCATAACGGTAACGATCATTGCGCCTAATAAATGCTAAAAAAGTTGACATAATTATCTTCTTTGTAAAAGAAAATTTAATAGATCATTTAAAATTTCTTTAAAAAAGATCATAACGGTAACGATCATTGGGCCTAATAAGTGCTAAAAAAGTTGACATAATTATCTTCTTTGTAAAAGATAATTTACTAGACAATTTAAAATTTCTCATGAAAAGATCATAACGGTAACGATTATTGGGGCTAATAAATGCTAAAAAAGTTGACATAATTATCTTCTTTGTAAAAGATAATTTACTAGACAATTTAAAATTTCTCATGAAAAGATCATAACGGTAACGATGATTGGGCCTAATAAATGCTAAAAAAGTTGACATAATTATCTTCTTTGAAAAAGGTAATTTGATAGATCATTTCAAATTTCTTTAAAAAAGATCATAAGGGTAACGATCATTGCGCCTAATAAATGCTAAAAAAGTTGACATAATTATCTTCTTTGTAAAAGATAATTTACTAGACAATTTAAAATTTCTCATGAAAAGATCATAACGCTAACGATTATTGGGCCTAATAAATGCTAAAAAAGTTGACATAATTATCTTCTTTGAAAAAGGTAATTTAATAGATCATTTCAAATTTCTTTAAAAAAGATCATAACGGTAACGATCATTGCGCCTAATAAATGCAAAAAAAGTTGACATAATTATCTTCTTTGTAAAAGATAATTTAGTAGACAATTTAAAATTTCTCATGAAAAGATCATAACGGTAACGATTATTGGGCCTAATAAATGCTAAAAAAGTTGACATAATTATCTTCTTTGAAAAAGGTAATTTAATAGATCATTTCAAATTTCTTTAAAAAAGATCATAACAGTAACGATCATTGCGCCTAATAAATGCTAAAAAAGTTGACATAATTATCTTCTTTGTAAAAGATAATTTACTAGACAATTTAAAATTTCTCATGAAAAGATCATAACGGTAACGATTATTGGGCCTAATAAATGCTACAAAAGTTGACATAATTATCTTCTTTGTAAAAGATAATTTGATAGATCATTTAAAATTTCTTTATAAAAGATCATAACTGTAACGATCATTGGGCCTAATAAATGCTAAAAAAGTTGACATAATTATCTTCTTTGTAAAAGACAATTTAATAGATCATTTAAAATTTCTTTAAAAAAGATCATAGCAGTAATGATCATTGCGCCTAATAAATGCTAAAAAAGTTGACATAATTATCTTCTTTGTAAAAGGTAATTTAATAGATCATTTCAAATTTCTTTAAAAAAGATCATAACGGTAACGATCATTGCGCCTAATAAATGCTAAAAAAGTTGACATAATTATCTTCTTTGTAAAAGAAAATTTAATAGATCATTTAAAATTTCTTTAAAAAAGATCATAACGGTAACGATCATTGGGCCTAATAAGTGCTAAAAAAGTTGACATAATTATCTTCTTTGTAAAAGATAATTTACTAGACAATTTAAAATTTCTCATGAAAAGATCATAACGGTAACGATTATTGGGCCTAATAAATGCTAAAAAAGTTGACATAATTATCTTCTTTGAAAAAGGTAATTTAATAGATCATTTCAAATTTCTTTAAAAAAGATCATAACGGTAACGATCATTGCGCCTAATAAATGCAAAAAAAGTTGACATAATTATCTTCTTTGTAAAAGATAATTTAGTAGACAATTTAAAATTTCTCATGAAAAGATCATAACGGTAACGATTATTGGGCCTAATAAATGCTAAAAAAGTTGACATAATTATCTTCTTTGAAAAAGGTAATTTAATAGATCATTTCAAATTTCTTTAAAAAAGATCATAACGGTAACGATCATTGCGCCTAATAAATGCTAAAAAAGTTGACATAATTATCTTCTTTGTAAAAGAAAATTTAATAGATCATTTAAAATTTCTTTAAAAAAGATCATAACGGTAACGATCATTGGGCCTAATAAGTGCTAAAAAAGTTGACATAATTATCTTCTTTGTAAAAGATAATTTACTAGACAATTTAAAATTTCTCATGAAAAGATCATAACGGTAACGATTATTGGGGCTAATAAATGCTAAAAAAGTTGACATAATTATCTTCTTTGTAAAAGATAATTTACTAGACAATTTAAAATTTCTCATGAAAAGATCATAACGGTAACGATTATTGGGCCTAATAAATGCTAAAAAAGTTGACATAATTATCTTCTTTGAAAAAGGTAATTTAATAGATCATTTCAAATTTCTTTAAAAAAGATCATAACGGTAACGATCATTGCGCCTAATAAATGCTAAAAAAGTTGACATAATTATCTTCTTTGTAAAAGAAAATTTAATAGATCATTTAAAATTTCTTTAAAAAAGATCATAACGGTAACGATCATTGGGCCTAATAAGTGCTAAAAAAGTTGACATAATTATCTTCTTTGTAAAAGATAATTTACTAGACAATTTAAAATTTCTCATGAAAAGATCATAACGGTAACGATTATTGGGGCTAATAAATGCTAAAAAAGTTGACATAATTATCTTCTTTGTAAAAGATAATTTAGTAGACAATTTAAAATTTCTCATGAAAAGATCATAACGGTAACGATTATTGGGCCTAATAAATGCTAAAAAAGTTGACATAATTATCTTCTTTGAAAAAGGTAATTTAATAGATCATTTCAAATTTCTTTAAAAAAGATCATAACGGTAACGATCATTGCGCCTAATAAATGCTAAAAAAGTTGACATAATTATCTTCTTTGTAAAAGAAAATTTAATAGATCATTTAAAATTTCTTTAAAAAAGATCATAACGGTAACGATCATTGGGCCTAATAAGTGCTAAAAAAGTTGACATAATTATCTTCTTTGTAAAAGATAATTTACTAGACAATTTAAAATTTCTCATGAAAAGATCATAACGGTAACGATTATTGGGGCTAATAAATGCTAAAAAAGTTGACATAATTATCTTCTTTGTAAAAGATAATTTACTAGACAATTTAAAATTTCTCATGAAAAGATCATAACGGTAACGATTATTGGGCCTAATAAATGCTAAAAAAGTTGACATAATTATCTTCTTTGAAAAAGGTAATTTAATAGATCATTTCAAATTTCTTTAAAAAAGATCATAACGGTAACGATCATTGCGCCTAATAAATGCTAAAAAAGTTGACATAATTATCTTCTTTGTAAAAGAAAATTTAATAGATCATTTAAAATTTCTTTAAAAAAGATCATAACGGTAACGATCATTGGGCCTAATAAGTGCTAAAAAAGTTGACATAATTATCTTCTTTGTAAAAGATAATTTACTAGACAATTTAAAATTTCTCATGAAAAGATCATAACGGTAACGATTATTGGGGCTAATAAATGCTAAAAAAGTTGACATAATTATCTTCTTTGTAAAAGATAATTTACTAGACAATTTAAAATTTCTCATGAAAAGATCATAACGGTAACGATTATTGGGCCTAATAAATGCTAAAAAAGTTGACATAATTATCTTCTTTGAAAAAGGTAATTTAATAGATCATTTCAAATTTCTTTAAAAAAGATCATAACGGTAACGATCATTGCGCCTAATAAATGCTAAAAAAGTTGACATAATTATCTTCTTTGTAAAAGAAAATTTAATAGATCATTTAAAATTTCTTTAAAAAAGATCATAACGGTAACGATCATTGGGCCTAATAAGTGCTAAAAAAGTTGACATAATTATCTTCTTTGTAAAAGATAATTTACTAGACAATTTAAAATTTCTCATGAAAAGATCATAACGGTAACGATTATTGGGGCTAATAAATGCTAAAAAAGTTGACATAATTATCTTCTTTGTAAAAGATAATTTACTAGACAATTTAAAATTTCTCATGAAAAGATCATAACGGTAACGATTATTGGGCCTAATAAATGCTAAAAAAGTTGACATAATTATCTTCTTTGAAAAAGGTAATTTAATAGATCATTTCAAATTTCTTTAAAAAAGATCATAACAGTAACGATCATTGCGCCTAATAAATGCTAAAAAAGTTGACATAATTATCTTCTTTGTAAAAGATAATTTACTAGACAATTTAAAATTTCTCATGAAAAGATCATAACGGTAACGATTATTGGGCCTAATAAATGCTACAAAAGTTGACATAATTATCTTCTTTGTAAAAGATAATTTGATAGATCATTTAAAATTTCTTTATAAAAGATCATAACTGTAACGATCATTGGGCCTAATAAATGCTAAAAAAGTTGACATAATTATCTTCTTTGTAAAAGACAATTTAATAGATCATTTAAAATTTCTTTAAAAAAGATCATAGCAGTAATGATCATTGCGCCTAATAAATGCTAAAAAAGTTGACATAATTATCTTCTTTGTAAAAGGTAATTTAATAGATCATTTCAAATTTCTTTAAAAAAGATCATAACGGTAACGATCATTGCGCCTAATAAATGCTAAAAAAGTTGACATAATTATCTTCTTTGTAAAAGAAAATTTAATAGATCATTTAAAATTTCTTTAAAAAAGATCATAACGGTAACGATCATTGGGCCTAATAAGTGCTAAAAAAGTTGACATAATTATCTTCTTTGTAAAAGATAATTTACTAGACAATTTAAAATTTCTCATGAAAAGATCATAACGGTAACGATTATTGGGCCTAATAAATGCTAAAAAAGTTGACATAATTATCTTCTTTGAAAAAGGTAATTTAATAGATCATTTCAAATTTCTTTAAAAAAGATCATAACGGTAACGATCATTGCGCCTAATAAATGCAAAAAAAGTTGACATAATTATCTTCTTTGTAAAAGATAATTTAGTAGACAATTTAAAATTTCTCATGAAAAGATCATAACGGTAACGATTATTGGGCCTAATAAATGCTAAAAAAGTTGACATAATTATCTTCTTTGAAAAAGGTAATTTAATAGATCATTTCAAATTTCTTTAAAAAAGATCATAACGGTAACGATCATTGCGCCTAATAAATGCTAAAAAAGTTGACATAATTATCTTCTTTGTAAAAGAAAATTTAATAGATCATTTAAAATTTCTTTAAAAAAGATCATAACGGTAACGATCATTGGGCCTAATAAGTGCTAAAAAAGTTGACATAATTATCTTCTTTGTAAAAGATAATTTACTAGACAATTTAAAATTTCTCATGAAAAGATCATAACGGTAACGATTATTGGGGCTAATAAATGCTAAAAAAGTTGACATAATTATCTTCTTTGTAAAAGATAATTTACTAGACAATTTAAAATTTCTCATGAAAAGATCATAACGGTAACGATTATTGGGCCTAATAAATGCTAAAAAAGTTGACATAATTATCTTCTTTGAAAAAGGTAATTTAATAGATCATTTCAAATTTCTTTAAAAAAGATCATAACAGTAACGATCATTGCGCCTAATAAATGCTAAAAAAGTTGACATAATTATCTTCTTTGTAAAAGATAATTTACTAGACAATTTAAAATTTCTCATGAAAAGATCATAACGGTAACGATTATTGGGCCTAATAAATGCTACAAAAGTTGACATAATTATCTTCTTTGTAAAAGATAATTTGATAGATCATTTAAAATTTCTTTATAAAAGATCATAACTGTAACGATCATTGGGCCTAATAAATGCTAAAAAAGTTGACATAATTATCTTCTTTGTAAAAGACAATTTAATAGATCATTTAAAATTTCTTTAAAAAAGATCATAGCAGTAATGATCATTGCGCCTAATAAATGCTAAAAAAGTTGACATAATTATCTTCTTTGTAAAAGATAATTTACTAGACAATTTAAAATTTCTCATGAAAAGATCATAACGGTAACGATTATTGGGCCTAATAAATGCTAAAAAAGTTGACATAATTATCTTCTTTGAAAAAGGTAATTTGATAGATCATTTCAAATTTCTTTAAAAAAGATCATAACGGTAACGATCATTGCGCCTAATAAATGCTAAAAAAGTTGACATAATTATCTTCTTTGTAAAAGATAATTTACTAGACAATTTAAAATTTCTCATGAAAAGATCATAACGCTAACGATTATTGGGCCTAATAAATGCTAAAAAAGTTGACATAATTATCTTCTTTGAAAAAGGTAATTTAATAGATCATTTCAAATTTCTTTAAAAAAGATCATAACGGTAACGATCATTGCGCCTAATAAATGCAAAAAAAGTTGACATAATTATCTTCTTTGTAAAAGATAATTTAGTAGACAATTTAAAATTTCTCATGAAAAGATCATAACGGTAACGATTATTGGGCCTAATAAATGCTAAAAAAGTTGACATAATTATCTTCTTTGAAAAAGGTAATTTGATAGATCATTTCAAATTTCTTTAAAAAAGATCATAACGGTAACGATCATTGCGCCTAATAAATGCTAAAAAAGTTGACATAATTATCTTCTTTGTAAAAGATAATTTACTAGACAATTTAAAATTTCTCATGAAAAGATCATAACGCTAACGATTATTGGGCCTAATAAATGCTAAAAAAGTTGACATAATTATCTTCTTTGAAAAAGGTAATTTAATAGATCATTTCAAATTTCTTTAAAAAAGATCATAACGGTAACGATCATTGCGCCTAATAAATGCAAAAAAAGTTGACATAATTATCTTCTTTGTAAAAGATAATTTAGTAGACAATTTAAAATTTCTCATGAAAAGATCATAACGGTAACGATTATTGGGCCTAATAAATGCTAAAAAAGTTGACATAATTATCTTCTTTGAAAAAGGTAATTTAATAGATCATTTCAAATTTCTTTAAAAAAGATCATAACGGTAACGATCATTGCGCCTAATAAATGCTAAAAAAGTTGACATAATTATCTTCTTTGTAAAAGAAAATTTAATAGATCATTTAAAATTTCTTTAAAAAAGATCATAACGGTAACGATCATTGGGCCTAATAAGTGCTAAAAAAGTTGACATAATTATCTTCTTTGTAAAAGATAATTTACTAGACAATTTAAAATTTCTCATGAAAAGATCATAACGGTAACGATTATTGGGCCTAATAAATGCTAAAAAAGTTGACATAATTATCTTCTTTGAAAAAGGTAATTTGATAGATCATTTCAAATTTCTTTAAAAAAGATCATAACGGTAACGATCATTGCGCCTAATAAATGCTAAAAAAGTTGACATAATTATCTTGTTTGTAAAAGAAAATTTAATAGATCATTTAAAATTTCTTTAAAAAAGATCATAACGGTAACGATCATTGGGCCTAATAAGTGCTAAAAAAGTTGACATAATTATCTTCTTTGTAAAAGATAATTTACTAGACAATTTAAAATTTCTCATGAAAAGATCATAACGGTAACGATTATTGGGCCTAATAAATGCTAAAAAAGTTGACATAATTATCTTCTTTGAAAAAGGTAATTTGATAGATCATTTCAAATTTCTTTAAAAAAGATCATAACGGTAACGATCATTGCGCCTAATAAATGCTAAAAAAGTTGACATAATTATCTTCTTTGTAAAAGAAAATTTAATAGATCATTTAAAATTTCTTTAAAAAAGATCATAACGGTAACGATCATTGGGCCTAATAAGTGCTAAAAAAGTTGACATAATTATCTTCTTTGTAAAAGATAATTTACTAGACAATTTAAAATTTCTCATGAAAAGATCATAACGGTAACGATTATTGGGGCTAATAAATGCTAAAAAAGTTGACATAATTATCTTCTTTGTAAAAGATAATTTACTAGACAATTTAAAATTTCTCATGAAAAGATCATAACGGTAACGATTATTGGGCCTAATAAATGCTAAAAAAGTTGACATAATTATCTTCTTTGAAAAAGGTAATTTAATAGATCATTTCAAATTTCTTTAAAAAAGATCATAACGGTAACGATCATTGCGCCTAATAAATGCTAAAAAAGTTGACATAATTATCTTCTTTGTAAAAGAAAATTTAATAGATCATTTAAAATTTCTTTAAAAAAGATCATAACGGTAACGATCATTGGGCCTAATAAGTGCTAAAAAAGTTGACATAATTATCTTCTTTGTAAAAGATAATTTACTAGACAATTTAAAATTTCTCATGAAAAGATCATAACGGTAACGATTATTGGGGCTAATAAATGCTAAAAAAGTTGACATAATTATCTTCTTTGTAAAAGATAATTTACTAGACAATTTAAAATTTCTCATGAAAAGATCATAACGGTAACGATTATTGGGCCTAATAAATGCTAAAAAAGTTGACATAATTATCTTCTTTGAAAAAGGTAATTTAATAGATCATTTCAAATTTCTTTAAAAAAGATCATAACAGTAACGATCATTGCGCCTAATAAATGCTAAAAAAGTTGACATAATTATCTTCTTTGTAAAAGATAATTTACTAGACAATTTAAAATTTCTCATGAAAAGATCATAACGGTAACGATTATTGGGCCTAATAAATGCTACAAAAGTTGACATAATTATCTTCTTTGTAAAAGATAATTTGATAGATCATTTAAAATTTCTTTATAAAAGATCATAACTGTAACGATCATTGGGCCTAATAAATGCTAAAAAAGTTGACATAATTATCTTCTTTGTAAAAGACAATTTAATAGATCATTTAAAATTTCTTTAAAAAAGATCATAGCAGTAATGATCATTGCGCCTAATAAATGCTAAAAAAGTTGACATAATTATCTTCTTTGTAAAAGGTAATTTAATAGATCATTTCAAATTTCTTTAAAAAAGATCATAACGGTAACGATCATTGCGCCTAATAAATGCTAAAAAAGTTGACATAATTATCTTCTTTGTAAAAGAAAATTTAATAGATCATTTAAAATTTCTTTAAAAAAGATCATAACGGTAACGATCATTGGGCCTAATAAGTGCTAAAAAAGTTGACATAATTATCTTCTTTGTAAAAGATAATTTACTAGACAATTTAAAATTTCTCATGAAAAGATCATAACGGTAACGATTATTGGGCCTAATAAATGCTAAAAAAGTTGACATAATTATCTTCTTTGAAAAAGGTAATTTAATAGATCATTTCAAATTTCTTTAAAAAAGATCATAACGGTAACGATCATTGCGCCTAATAAATGCAAAAAAAGTTGACATAATTATCTTCTTTGTAAAAGATAATTTAGTAGACAATTTAAAATTTCTCATGAAAAGATCATAACGGTAACGATTATTGGGCCTAATAAATGCTAAAAAAGTTGACATAATTATCTTCTTTGAAAAAGGTAATTTAATAGATCATTTCAAATTTCTTTAAAAAAGATCATAACGGTAACGATCATTGCGCCTAATAAATGCTAAAAAAGTTGACATAATTATCTTCTTTGTAAAAGAAAATTTAATAGATCATTTAAAATTTCTTTAAAAAAGATCATAACGGTAACGATCATTGGGCCTAATAAGTGCTAAAAAAGTTGACATAATTATCTTCTTTGTAAAAGATAATTTACTAGACAATTTAAAATTTCTCATGAAAAGATCATAACGGTAACGATTATTGGGGCTAATAAATGCTAAAAAAGTTGACATAATTATCTTCTTTGTAAAAGATAATTTACTAGACAATTTAAAATTTCTCATGAAAAGATCATAACGGTAACGATTATTGGGCCTAATAAATGCTAAAAAAGTTGACATAATTATCTTCTTTGAAAAAGGTAATTTAATAGATCATTTCAAATTTCTTTAAAAAAGATCATAACAGTAACGATCATTGCGCCTAATAAATGCTAAAAAAGTTGACATAATTATCTTCTTTGTAAAAGATAATTTACTAGACAATTTAAAATTTCTCATGAAAAGATCATAACGGTAACGATTATTGGGCCTAATAAATGCTACAAAAGTTGACATAATTATCTTCTTTGTAAAAGATAATTTGATAGATCATTTAAAATTTCTTTATAAAAGATCATAACTGTAACGATCATTGGGCCTAATAAATGCTAAAAAAGTTGACATAATTATCTTCTTTGTAAAAGACAATTTAATAGATCATTTAAAATTTCTTTAAAAAAGATCATAGCAGTAATGATCATTGCGCCTAATAAATGCTAAAAAAGTTGACATAATTATCTTCTTTGTAAAAGATAATTTACTAGACAATTTAAAATTTCTCATGAAAAGATCATAACGGTAACGATTATTGGGCCTAATAAATGCTAAAAAAGTTGACATAATTATCTTCTTTGAAAAAGGTAATTTGATAGATCATTTCAAATTTCTTTAAAAAAGATCATAACGGTAACGATCATTGCGCCTAATAAATGCTAAAAAAGTTGACATAATTATCTTCTTTGTAAAAGATAATTTACTAGACAATTTAAAATTTCTCATGAAAAGATCATAACGCTAACGATTATTGGGCCTAATAAATGCTAAAAAAGTTGACATAATTATCTTCTTTGAAAAAGGTAATTTAATAGATCATTTCAAATTTCTTTAAAAAAGATCATAACGGTAACGATCATTGCGCCTAATAAATGCAAAAAAAGTTGACATAATTATCTTCTTTGTAAAAGATAATTTAGTAGACAATTTAAAATTTCTCATGAAAAGATCATAACGGTAACGATTATTGGGCCTAATAAATGCTAAAAAAGTTGACATAATTATCTTCTTTGAAAAAGGTAATTTAATAGATCATTTCAAATTTCTTTAAAAAAGATCATAACGGTAACGATCATTGCGCCTAATAAATGCTAAAAAAGTTGACATAATTATCTTCTTTGTAAAAGAAAATTTAATAGATCATTTAAAATTTCTTTAAAAAAGATCATAACGGTAACGATCATTGGGCCTAATAAGTGCTAAAAAAGTTGACATAATTATCTTCTTTGTAAAAGATAATTTACTAGACAATTTAAAATTTCTCATGAAAAGATCATAACGGTAACGATTATTGGGCCTAATAAATGCTAAAAAAGTTGACATAATTATCTTCTTTGAAAAAGGTAATTTGATAGATCATTTCAAATTTCTTTAAAAAAGATCATAACGGTAACGATCATTGCGCCTAATAAATGCTAAAAAAGTTGACATAATTATCTTGTTTGTAAAAGAAAAGTTAATAGATCATTTAAAATTTCTTTAAAAAAGATCATAACGGTAACGATCATTGGGCCTAATAAGTGCTAAAAAAGTTGACATAATTATCTTCTTTGTAAAAGATAATTTACTAGACAATTTAAAATTTCTCATGAAAAGATCATAACGGTAACGATTATTGGGCCTAATAAATGCTAAAAAAGTTGACATAATTATCTTCTTTGAAAAAGGTAATTTGATAGATCATTTCAAATTTCTTTAAAAAAGATCATAACGGTAACGATCATTGCGCCTAATAAATGCTAAAAAAGTTGACATAATTATCTTCTTTGTAAAAGAAAATTTAATAGATCATTTAAAATTTCTTTAAAAAAGATCATAACGGTAACGATCATTGGGCCTAATAAGTGCTAAAAAAGTTGACATAATTATCTTCTTTGTAAAAGATAATTTACTAGACAATTTAAAATTTCTCATGAAAAGATCATAACGGTAACGATTATTGGGGCTAATAAATGCTAAAAAAGTTGACATAATTATCTTCTTTGTAAAAGATAATTTACTAGACAATTTAAAATTTCTCATGAAAAGATCATAACGGTAACGATTATTGGGCCTAATAAATGCTAAAAAAGTTGACATAATTATCTTCTTTGAAAAAGGTAATTTAATAGATCATTTCAAATTTCTTTAAAAAAGATCATAACGGTAACGATCATTGCGCCTAATAAATGCTAAAAAAGTTGACATAATTATCTTCTTTGTAAAAGAAAATTTAATAGATCATTTAAAATTTCTTTAAAAAAGATCATAACGGTAACGATCATTGGGCCTAATAAGTGCTAAAAAAGTTGACATAATTATCTTCTTTGTAAAAGATAATTTACTAGACAATTTAAAATTTCTCATGAAAAGATCATAACGGTAACGATTATTGGGGCTAATAAATGCTAAAAAAGTTGACATAATTATCTTCTTTGTAAAAGATAATTTACTAGACAATTTAAAATTTCTCATGAAAAGATCATAACGGTAACGATTATTGGGCCTAATAAATGCTAAAAAAGTTGACATAATTATCTTCTTTGAAAAAGGTAATTTAATAGATCATTTCAAATTTCTTTAAAAAAGATCATAACAGTAACGATCATTGCGCCTAATAAATGCTAAAAAAGTTGACATAATTATCTTCTTTGTAAAAGATAATTTACTAGACAATTTAAAATTTCTCATGAAAAGATCATAACGGTAACGATTATTGGGCCTAATAAATGCTACAAAAGTTGACATAATTATCTTCTTTGTAAAAGATAATTTGATAGATCATTTAAAATTTCTTTATAAAAGATCATAACTGTAACGATCATTGGGCCTAATAAATGCTAAAAAAGTTGACATAATTATCTTCTTTGTAAAAGACAATTTAATAGATCATTTAAAATTTCTTTAAAAAAGATCATAGCAGTAATGATCATTGCGCCTAATAAATGCTAAAAAAGTTGACATAATTATCTTCTTTGTAAAAGATAATTTACTAGACAATTTAAAATTTCTCATGAAAAGATCATAACGGTAACGATTATTGGGCCTAATAAATGCTAAAAAAGTTGACATAATTATCTTCTTTGAAAAAGGTAATTTGATAGATCATTTCAAATTTCTTTAAAAAAGATCATAACGGTAACGATCATTGCGCCTAATAAATGCTAAAAAAGTTGACATAATTATCTTCTTTGTAAAAGAAAATTTAATAGATCATTTAAAATTTCTTTAAAAAAGATCATAACGGTAACGATCATTGGGCCTAATAAGTGCTAAAAAAGTTGACATAATTATCTTCTTTGTAAAAGATAATTTACTAGACAATTTAAAATTTCTCATGAAAAGATCATAACGGTAACGATTATTGGGCCTAATAAATGCTAAAAAAGTTGACATAATTATCTTCTTTGTAAAAGATAATTTGATAGATCATTTAAAATTTCTTTATAAAAGATCATAACTGTAACGATCATTGGGCCTAATAAATGCTAAAAAAGTTGACATAATTATCTTCTTTGTAAAAGACAATTTAATAGATCATTTAAAATTTCTTTAAAAAAGATCATAGCAGTAATGATCATTGCGCCTAATAAATGCTAAAAAAGTTGACATAATTATCTTCTTTGTAAAAGATAATTTACTAGACAATTTAAAATTTCTCATGAAAAGATCATAACGGTAACGATTATTGGGCCTAATAAATGCTAAAAAAGTTGACATAATTATCTTCTTTGAAAAAGGTAATTTGATAGATCATTTCAAATTTTTTTAAAAAAGATCATAACGGTAACGATCATTGCGCCTAATAAATGCTAAAAAAGTTGACATAATTATCTTCTTTGTAAAAGATAATTTACTAGACAATTTAAAATTTCTCATGAAAAGATCATAACGGTAACGATTATTGGGCCTAATAAATGCTAAAAAAGTTGACATAATTATCTTCTTTGAAAAAGGTAATTTAATAGATCATTTCAAATTTCTTTAAAAAAGATCATAACGGTAACGATCATTGCGCCTAATAAATGCAAAAAAAGTTGACATAATTATCTTCTTTGTAAAAGATAATTTAGTAGACAATTTAAAATTTCTCATGAAAAGATCATAACGGTAACGATTATTGGGCCTAATAAATGCTAAAAAAGTTGACATAATTATCTTCTTTGAAAAAGGTAATTTAATAGATCATTTCAAATTTCTTTAAAAAAGATCATAACGGTAACGATCATTGCGCCTAATAAATGCTAAAAAAGTTGACATAATTATCTTCTTTGTAAAAGAAAATTTAATAGATCATTTAAAATTTCTTTAAAAAAGATCATAACGGTAACGATCATTGGGCCTAATAAGTGCTAAAAAAGTTGACATAATTATCTTCTTTGTAAAAGATAATTTACTAGACAATTTAAAATTTCTCATGAAAAGATCATAACGGTAACGATTATTGGGGCTAATAAATGCTAAAAAAGTTGACATAATTATCTTCTTTGTAAAAGATAATTTACTAGACAATTTAAAATTTCTCATGAAAAGATCATAACGGTAACGATTATTGGGCCTAATAAATGCTAAAAAAGTTGACATAATTATCTTCTTTGAAAAAGGTAATTTAATAGATCATTTCAAATTTCTTTAAAAAAGATCAT
The DNA here is from genome assembly GCA_037954015.1 of Psophocarpus tetragonolobus. Taxonomy (NCBI): domain Eukaryota; kingdom Viridiplantae; phylum Streptophyta; class Magnoliopsida; order Fabales; family Fabaceae; genus Psophocarpus; species Psophocarpus tetragonolobus. Next base: position 58,293,929 of record CM075688.1, read on the forward strand.
AACGGTAACGATCATTGCGCCTAATAAATGCTAAAAAAGTTGACATAATTATCTTCTTTGTAAAAGAAAATTTAATAGATCATTTAAAATTTCTTTAAAAAAGATCATAACGGTAACGATCATTGGGCCTAATAAGTGCTAAAAAAGTTGACATAATTATCTTCTTTGTAAAAGATAATTTACTAGACAATTTAAAATTTCTCATGAAAAGATCATAACGGTAACGATTATTGGGGCTAATAAATGCTAAAAAAGTTGACATAATTATCTTCTTTGTAAAAGATAATTTACTAGACAATTTAAAATTTCTCATGAAAAGATCATAACGGTAACGATTATTGGGCCTAATAAATGCTAAAAAAGTTGACATAATTATCTTCTTTGAAAAAGGTAATTTAATAGATCATTTCAAATTTCTTTAAAAAAGATCATAACAGTAACGATCATTGCGCCTAATAAATGCTAAAAAAGTTGACATAATTATCTTCTTTGTAAAAGATAATTTACTAGACAATTTAAAATTTCTCATGAAAAGATCATAACGGTAACGATTATTGGGCCTAATAAATGCTACAAAAGTTGACATAATTATCTTCTTTGTAAAAGATAATTTGATAGATCATTTAAAATTTCTTTATAAAAGATCATAACTGTAACGATCATTGGGCCTAATAAATGCTAAAAAAGTTGACATAATTATCTTCTTTGTAAAAGACAATTTAATAGATCATTTAAAATTTCTTTAAAAAAGATCATAGCAGTAATGATCATTGCGCCTAATAAATGCTAAAAAAGTTGACATAATTATCTTCTTTGTAAAAGATAATTTACTAGACAATTTAAAATTTCTCATGAAAAGATCATAACGGTAACGATTATTGGGCCTAATAAATGCTAAAAAAGTTGACATAATTATCTTCTTTGAAAAAGGTAATTTGATAGATCATTTCAAATTTCTTTAAAAAAGATCATAACGGTAACGATCATTGCGCCTAATAAATGCTAAAAAAGTTGACATAATTATCTTCTTTGTAAAAGAAAATTTAATAGATCATTTAAAATTTCTTTAAAAAAGATCATAACGGTAACGATCATTGGGCCTAATAAGTGCTAAAAAAGTTGACATAATTATCTTCTTTGTAAAAGATAATTTACTAGACAATTTAAAATTTCTCATGAAAAGATCATAACGGTAACGATTATTGGGCCTAATAAATGCTATAAAAGTTGACATAATTATCTTCTTTGTAAAAGATAATTTGATAGATCATTTAAAATTTCTTTATAAAAGATCATAACTGTAACGATCATTGGGCCTAATAAATGCTAAAAAAGTTGACATAATTATCTTCTTTGTAAAAGACAATTTAATAGATCATTTAAAATTTCTTTAAAAAAGATCATAGCAGTAATGATCATTGCGCCTAATAAATGCTAAAAAAGTTGACATAATTATCTTCTTTGTAAAAGATAATTTACTAGACAATTTAAAATTTCTCATGAAAAGATCATAACGGTAACGATTATTGGGCCTAATAAATGCTAAAAAAGTTGACATAATTATCTTCTTTGAAAAAGGTAATTTGATAGATCATTTCAAATTTCTTTAAAAAAGATCATAACGGTAACGATCATTGCGCCTAATAAATGCTAAAAAAGTTGACATAATTATCTTCTTTGTAAAAGATAATTTACTAGACAATTTAAAATTTCTCATGAAAAGATCATAACGGTAACGATTATTGGGCCTAATAAATGCTAAAAAAGTTGACATAATTATCTTCTTTGAAAAAGGTAATTTAATAGATCATTTCAAATTTCTTTAAAAAAGATCATAACGGTAACGATCATTGCGCCTAATAAATACAAAAAAAGTTGACATAATTATCTTCTTTGTAAAAGATAATTTAGTAGACAATTTAAAATTTCTCATGAAAAGATCATAACGGTAACGATTATTGGGCCTAATAAATGCTAAAAAAGTTGACATAATTATCTTCTTTGAAAAAGGTAATTTAATAGATCATTTCAAATTTCTTTAAAAAAGATCATAACGGTAACGATCATTGCGCCTAATAAATGCTAAAAAAGTTGACATAATTATCTTCTTTGTAAAAGAAAATTTAATAGATCATTTAAAATTTCTTTAAAAAAGATCATAACGGTAACGATCATTGGGCCTAATAAGTGCTAAAAAAGTTGACATAATTATCTTCTTTGTAAAAGATAATTTACTAGACAATTTAAAATTTCTCATGAAAAGATCATAACGGTAACGATTATTGGGGCTAATAAATGCTAAAAAAGTTGACATAATTATCTTCTTTGTAAAAGATAATTTACTAGACAATTTAAAATTTCTCATGAAAAGATCATAACGGTAACGATTATTGGGCCTAATAAATGCTAAAAAAGTTGACATAATTATCTTCTTTGAAAAAGGTAATTTAATAGATCATTTCAAATTTCTTTAAAAAAGATCATAACAGTAACGATCATTGCGCCTAATAAATGCTAAAAAAGTTGACATAATTATCTTCTTTGTAAAAGATAATTTACTAGACAATTTAAAATTTCTCATGAAAAGATCATAACGGTAACGATTATTGGGCCTAATAAATGCTACAAAAGTTGACATAATTATGTTCTTTGAAAAAGGTAATTTGATAGATCATTTCAAATTTCTTTAAAAAAGATCATAACGGTAACGATCATTGCGCCTAATAAATGCTAAAAAAGTTGACATAATTATCCTCTTTGTAAAAGATAATTTACTAGACAATTTAAAATTTCTCATGAAAAGATCATAACGGTAACGATTATTGGGCCTAATAAATGCTAAAAAAGTTGACATAATTATCTTCTTTGAAAAAGGTAATTTAATAGATCATTTCAAATTTCTTTAAAAAAGATCATAACGGTAACGATCATTGCGCCTAATAAATGCAAAAAAAGTTAAAATAATTATCTTCTTTGTAAAAGATAATTTAGTAGACAATTTAAAATTTCTCATGAAAAGATCATAACGGTAACGATTATTGGGCCTAATAAATGCTAAAAAAGTTGACATAATTATCTTCTTTGAAAAAGGTAATTTAATAGATCATTTCAAATTTCTTTAAAAAAGATCATAACAGTAACGATCATTGCGCCTAATAAATGCAAAAAAAGTTAAAATAATTATCTTCTTTGTAAAAGATAATTTAGTAGACAATTTAAAATTTCTCATGAAAAGATCATAACGGTAACGATTATTGGGCCTAATAAATGCTAAAAAAGTTGACATAATTATCTTCTTTGAAAAAGGTAATTTAATAGATCATTTCAAATTTCTTTAAAAAAGATCATAACGGTAACGATCATTGCGCCTAATAAATGCTAAAAAAGTTGACATAATTATCTTCTTTGTAAAAGAAAATTTAATAGATCATTTAAAATTTCTTTAAAAAAGATCATAACGGTAACGATCATTGGGCCTAATAAGTGCTAAAAAAGTTGACATAATTATCTTCTTTGTAAAAGATAATTTACTAGACAATTTAAAATTTCTCATGAAAAGATCATAACGGTAACGATTATTGGGGCTAATAAATGCTAAAAAAGTTGACATAATTATCTTCTTTGTAAAAGATAATTTACTAGACAATTTAAAATTTCTCATGAAAAGATCATAACGGTAACGATTATTGGGCCTAATAAATGCTAAAAAAGTTGACATAATTATCTTCTTTGAAAAAGGTAATTTAATAGATCATTTCAAATTTCTTTAAAAAAGATCATAACAGTAACGATCATTGCGCCTAATAAATGCTAAAAAAGTTGACATAATTATCTTCTTTGTAAAAGATAATTTACTAGACAATTTAAAATTTCTCATGAAAAGATCATAACGGTAACGATTATTGGGCCTAATAAATGCTACAAAAGTTGACATAATTATCTTCTTTGTAAAAGATAATTTGATAGATCATTTAAAATTTCTTTATAAAAGATCATAACTGTAACGATCATTGGGCCTAATAAATGCTAAAAAAGTTGACATAATTATCTTCTTTGTAAAAGACAATTTAATAGATCATTTAAAATTTCTTTAAAAAAGATCATAGCAGTAATGATCATTGCGCCTAATAAATGCTAAAAAAGTTGACATAATTATCTTCTTTGTAAAAGATAATTTACTAGACAATTTAAAATTTCTCATGAAAAGATCATAACGGTAACGATTATTGGGCCTAATAAATGCTAAAAAAGTTGACATAATTATCTTCTTTGAAAAAGGTAATTTGATAGATCATTTCAAATTTCTTTAAAAAAGATCATAACGGTAACGATCATTGCGCCTAATAAATGCTAAAAAAGTTGACATAATTATCTTCTTTGTAAAAGAAAATTTAATAGATCATTTAAAATTTCTTTAAAAAAGATCATAACGGTAACGATCATTGGGCCTAATAAGTGCTAAAAAAGTTGACATAATTATCTTCTTTGTAAAAGATAATTTACTAGACAATTTAAAATTTCTCATGAAAAGATCATAACGGTAACGATTATTGGGCCTAATAAATGCTAAAAAAGTTGACATAATTATCTTCTTTGTAAAAGATAATTTGATAGATCATTTAAAATTTCTTTATAAAAGATCATAACTGTAACGATCATTGGGCCTAATAAATGCTAAAAAAGTTGACATAATTATCTTCTTTGTAAAAGACAATTTAATAGATCATTTAAAATTTCTTTAAAAAAGATCATAGCAGTAATGATCATTGCGCCTAATAAATGCTAAAAAAGTTGACATAATTATCTTCTTTGTAAAAGATAATTTACTAGACAATTTAAAATTTCTCATGAAAAGATCATAACGGTAACGATTATTGGGCCTAATAAATGCTAAAAAAGTTGACATAATTATCTTCTTTGAAAAAGGTAATTTGATAGATCATTTCAAATTTCTTTAAAAAAGATCATAACGGTAACGATCATTGCGCCTAATAAATGCTAAAAAAGTTGACATAATTATCTTCTTTGTAAAAGATAATTTACTAGACAATTTAAAATTTCTCATGAAAAGATCATAACGGTAACGATTATTGGGCCTAATAAATGCTAAAAAAGTTGACATAATTATCTTCTTTGAAAAAGGTAATTTAATAGATCATTTCAAATTTCTTTAAAAAAGATCATAACGGTAACGATCATTGCGCCTAATAAATGCAAAAAAAGTTGACATAATTATCTTCTTTGTAAAAGATAATTTAGTAGACAATTTAAAATTTCTCATGAAAAGATCATAACGGTAACGATTATTGGGCCTAATAAATGCTAAAAAAGTTGACATAATTATCTTCTTTGAAAAAGGTAATTTAATAGATCATTTCAAATTTCTTTAAAAAAGATCATAACGGTAACGATCATTGCGCCTAATAAATGCTAAAAAAGTTGACATAATTATCTTCTTTGTAAAAGAAAATTTAATAGATCATTTAAAATTTCTTTAAAAAAGATCATAACGGTAACGATCATTGGGCCTAATAAGTGCTAAAAAAGTTGACATAATTATCTTCTTTGTAAAAGATAATTTACTAGACAATTTAAAATTTCTCATGAAAAGATCATAACGGTAACGATTATTGGGGCTAATAAATGCTAAAAAAGTTGACATAATTATCTTCTTTGTAAAAGATAATTTACTAGACAATTTAAAATTTCTCATGAAAAGATCATAACGGTAACGATTATTGGGCCTAATAAATGCTAAAAAAGTTGACATAATTATCTTCTTTGAAAAAGGTAATTTAATAGATCATTTCAAATTTCTTGAAAAAAGATCATAACAGTAACGATCATTGCGCCTAATAAATGCTAAAAAAGTTGACATAATTATCTTCTTTGTAAAAGATAATTTACTAGACAATTTAAAATTTCTCATGAAAAGATCATAACGGTAACGATTATTGGGCCTAATAAATGCTACAAAAGTTGACATAATTATCTTCTTTGTAAAAGATAATTTGATAGATCATTTAAAATTTCTTTATAAAAGATCATAACTGTAACGATCATTGGGCCTAATAAATGCTAAAAAAGTTGACACAATTATCTTCTTTGTAAAAGACAATTTAATAGATCATTTAAAATTTCTTTAAAAAAGATCATAGCAGTAATGATCATTGCGCCTAATAAATGCTAAAAAAGTTGACATAATTATCTTCTTTGTAAAAGATAATTTACTAGACAATTTAAAATTTCTCATGAAAAGATCATAACGGTAACGATTATTGGGCCTAATAAATGCTAAAAAAGTTGACATAATTATCTTCTTTGAAAAAGGTAATTTGATAGATCATTTCAAATTTCTTTAAAAAAGATCATAACGGTAACGATCATTGCGCCTAATAAATGCTAAAAAAGTTGACATAATTATCTTCTTTGTAAAAGAAAATTTAATAGATCATTTAAAATTTCTTTAAAAAAGATCATAACGGTAACGATCATTGGGCCTAATAAGTGCTAAAAAAGTTGACATAATTATCTTCTTTGTAAAAGATAATTTACTAGACAATTTAAAATTTCTCATGAAAAGATCATAACGGTAACGATTATTGGGCCTAATAAATGCTAAAAAAGTTGACATAATTATCTTCTTTGTAAAAGATAATTTGATAGATCATTTAAAATTTCTTTATAAAAGATCATAACTGTAACGATCATTGGGCCTAATAAATGCTAAAAAAGTTGACATAATTATCTTCTTTGTAAAAGACAATTTAATAGATCATTTAAAATTTCTTTAAAAAAGATCATAGCAGTAATGATCATTGCGCCTAATAAATGCTAAAAAAGTTGACATAATTATCTTCTTTGTAAAAGATAATTTACTAGACAATTTAAAATTTCTCATGAAAAGATCATAACGGTAACGATTATTGGGCCTAATAAATGCTAAAAAAGTTGACATAATTATCTTCTTTGAAAAAGGTAATTTGATAGATCATTTCAAATTTCTTTAAAAAAGATCATAACGGTAACGATCATTGCGCCTAATAAATGCTAAAAAAGTTGACATAATTATCTTCTTTGTAAAAGATAATTTACTAGACAATTTAAAATTTCTCATGAAAAGATCATAACGGTAACGATTATTGGGCCTAATAAATGCTAAAAAAGTTGACATAATTATCTTCTTTGAAAAAGGTAATTTAATAGATCATTTCAAATTTCTTTAAAAAAGATCATAACGGTAACGATCATTGCGCCTAATAAATGCAAAAAAAGTTGACATAATTATCTTCTTTGTAAAAGATAATTTAGTAGACAATTTAAAATTTCTCATGAAAAGATCATAACGGTAACGATTATTGGGCCTAATAAATGCTAAAAAAGTTGACATAATTATCTTCTTTGAAAAAGGTAATTTAATAGATCATTTCAAATTTCTTTAAAAAAGATCATAACGGTAACGATCATTGCGCCTAATAAATGCTAAAAAAGTTGACATAATTATCTTCTTTGTAAAAGAAAATTTAATAGATCATTTAAAATTTCTTTAAAAAAGATCATAACGGTAACGATCATTGGGCCTAATAAGTGCTAAAAAAGTTGACATAATTATCTTCTTTGTAAAAGATAATTTACTAGACAATTTAAAATTTCTCATGAAAAGATCATAACGGTAACGATTATTGGGGCTAATAAATGCTAAAAAAGTTGACATAATTATCTTCTTTGTAAAAGATAATTTACTAGACAATTTAAAATTTCTCATGAAAAGATCATAACGGTAACGATTATTGGGCCTAAAAAATGCTAAAAAAGTTGACATAATTATCTTCTTTGAAAAAGGTAATTTAATAGATCATTTCAAATTTCTTTAAAAAAGATCATAACAGTAACGATCATTGCGCCTAATAAATGCTAAAAAAGTTGACATAATTATCTTCTTTGTAAAAGATAATTTACTAGACAATTTAAAATTTCTCATGAAAAGATCATAACGGTAACGATTATTGGGCCTAATAAATGCTACAAAAGTTGACATAATTATCTTCTTTGTAAAAGATAATTTGATAGATCATTTAAAATTTCTTTATAAAAGATCATAACTGTAACGATCATTGGGCCTAATAAATGCTAAAAAAGTTGACATAATTATCTTCTTTGTAAAAGACAATTTAATAGATCATTTAAAATTTCTTTAAAAAAGATCATAGCAGTAATGATCATTGCGCCTAATAAATGCTAAAAAAGTTGACATAATTATCTTCTTTGTAAAAGATAATTTACTAGACAATTTAAAATTTCTCATGAAAAGATCATAACGGTAACGATTATTGGGCCTAATAAATGCTAAAAAAGTTGACATAATTATCTTCTTTGAAAAAGGTAATTTGATAGATCATTTCAAATTTCTTTAAAAAAGATCATAACGGTAACGATCATTGCGCCTAATAAATGCTAAAAAAGTTGACATAATTATCTTCTTTGTAAAAGAAAATTTAATAGATCATTTAAAATTTCTTTAAAAAATATCATAACGGTAACGATCATTGGGCCTAATAAGTGCTAAAAAAGTTGACATAATTATCTTCTTTGTAAAAGATAATTTACTAGACAATTTAAAATTTCTCATGAAAAGATCATAACGGTAACGATTATTGGGCCTAATAAATGCTAAAAAAGTTGACATAATTATCTTCTTTGTAAAAGATAATTTGATAGATCATTTAAAATTTCTTTATAAAAGATCATAACTGTAACGATCATTGGGCCTAATAAATGCTAAAAAAATTGACATAATTATCTTCTTTGTAAAAGACAATTTAATAGATCATTTAAAATTTCTTTAAAAAAGATCATAGCAGTAATGATCATTGCGCCTAATAAATGCTAAAAAAGTTGACATAATTATCTTCTTTGTAAAAGATAATTTACTAGACAATTTAAAATTTCTCATGAAAAGATCATAACGGTAACGATTATTGGGCCTAATAAATGCTAAAAAAGTTGACATAATTATCTTCTTTGAAAAAGGTAATTTGATAGATCATTTCAAATTTCTTTAAAAAAGATCATAACGGTAACGATCATTGCGCCTAATAAATGCTAAAAAAGTTGACATAATTATCTTCTTTGTAAAAGATAATTTACTAGACAATTTAAAATTTCTCATGAAAAGATCATAACGGTAACGATTATTGGGCCTAATAAATGCTAAAAAAGTTGACATAATTATCTTCTTTGAAAAAGGTAATTTAATAGATCATTTCAAATTTCTTTAAAAAAGATCATAACGGTAACGATCATTGCGCCTAATAAATGCAAAAAAAGTTGACATAATTATCTTCTTTGTAAAAGATAATTTAGTAGACAATTTAAAATTTCTCATGAAAAGATCATAACGGTAACGATTATTGGGCCTAATAAATGCTAAAAAAGTTGACATAATTATCTTCTTTGAAAAAGGTAATTTAATAGATCATTTCAAATTTCTTTAAAAAAGATCATAACGGTAACGATCATTGCGCCTAATAAATGCTAAAAAAGTTGACATAATTATCTTCTTTGTAAAAGAAAATTTAATAGATCATTTAAAATTTCTTTAAAAAAGATCATAACGGTAACGATCATTGGGCCTAATAAGTGCTAAAAAAGTTGACATAATTATCTTCTTTGTAAAAGATAATTTACTAGACAATTTAAAATTTCTCATGAAAAGATCATAACGGTAACGATTATTGGGGCTAATAAATGCTAAAAAAGTTGACATAATTATCTTCTTTGTAAAAGATAATTTACTAGACAATTTAAAATTTCTCATGAAAAGATCATAACGGTAACGATTATTGGGCCTAATAAATGCTAAAAAAGTTGACATAATTATCTTCTTTGAAAAAGGTAATTTAATAGATCATTTCAAATTTCTTTAAAAAAGATCATAACGGTAACGATCATTGCGCCTAATAAATGCTAAAAAAGTTGACATAATTATCTTCTTTGTAAAAGAAAATTTAATAGATCATTTAAAATTTCTTTAAAAAAGATCATAACGGTAACGATCATTGGGCCTAATAAGTGCTAAAAAAGTTGACATAATTATCTTCTTTGTAAAAGATAATTTACTAGACAATTTAAAATTTCTCATGAAAAGATCATAACGGTAACGATTATTGGGGCTAATAAATGCTAAAAAAGTTGACATAATTATCTTCTTTGTAAAAGATAATTTACTAGACAATTTAAAATTTCTCATGAAAAGATCATAACGGTAACGATTATTGGGCCTAATAAATGCTACAAAAGTTGACATAATTATCTTCTTTGAAAAAGGTAATTTGATAGATCATTTCAAATTTCTTTAAAAAAGATCATAACGGTAACGATCATTGCGCCTAATAAATGCTAAAAAAGTTGACATAATTATCCTCTTTGTAAAACATAATTTACTAGACAATTTAAAATTTCTCATGAAAAGATCATAACGGTAACGATTATTGGGCCTAATAAATGCTAAAAAAGTTGACATAATTATCTTCTTTGAAAAAGGTAATTTAATAGATCATTTCAAATTTCTTTAAAAAAGATCATAACGGTAACGATCATTGCGCCTAATAAATGCAAAAAAAGTTAAAATAATTATCTTCTTTGTAAAAGATAATTTAGTAGACAATTTAAAATTTCTCATGAAAAGATCATAACGGTAACGATTATTGGGCCTAATAAATGCTAAAAAAGTTGACATAATTATCTTCTTTGAAAAAGGTAATTTAATAGATCATTTCAAATTTCTTTAAAAAAGATCATAACAGTAACGATCATTGCGCCTAATAAATGCTAAAAAAGTTGACATAATTATCTTCTTTGTAAAAGATAATTTACTAGACAATTTAAAATTTCTCATGAAAAGATCATAACGGTAACGATTATTGGGCCTAATAAATGCTAAAAAAGTTGACATAATTATCTTCTTTGAAAAAGGTAATTTAATAGATCATTTCAAATTTCTTTAAAAAAGATCATAACGGTAACGATCATTGCGCCTAATAAATGCTAAAAAAGTTGACATAATTATCTTCTTTGTAAAAGAAAATTTAATAGATCATTTAAAATTTCTTTAAAAAAGATCATAACGGTAACGATCATTGGGCCTAATAAGTGCTAAAAAAGTTGACATAATTATCTTCTTTGTAAAAGATAATTTACTAGACAATTTAAAATTTCTCATGAAAAGATCATAACGGTAACGATTATTGGGGCTAATAAATGCTAAAAAAGTTGACATAATTATCTTCTTTGTAAAAGATAATTTACTAGACAATTTAAAATTTCTCATGAAAAGATCATAACGGTAACGATTATTGGGCCTAATAAATGCTAAAAAAGTTGACATAATTATCTTCTTTGAAAAAGGTAATTTAATAGATCATTTCAAATTTCTTTAAAAAAGATCATAACGGTAACGATCATTGCGCCTAATAAATGCTAAAAAAGTTGACATAATTATCTTCTTTGTAAAAGAAAATTTAATAGATCATTTAAAATTTCTTTAAAAAAGATCATAACGGTAACGATCATTGGGCCTAATAAGTGCTAAAAAAGTTGACATAATTATCTTCTTTGTAAAAGATAATTTACTAGACAATTTAAAATTTCTCATGAAAAGATCATAACGGTAACGATTATTGGGGCTAATAAATGCTAAAAAAGTTGACATAATTATCTTCTTTGTAAAAGATAATTTACTAGACAATTTAAAATTTCTCATGAAAAGATCATAACGGTAACGATTATTGGGCCTAATAAATGCTACAAAAGTTGACATAATTATCTTCTTTGAAAAAGGTAATTTGATAGATCATTTCAAATTTCTTTAAAAAAGATCATAACGGTAACGATCATTGCGCCTAATAAATGCTAAAAAAGTTGACATAATTATCCTCTTTGTAAAACATAATTTACTAGACAATTTAAAATTTCTCATGAAAAGATCATAACGGTAACGATTATTGGGCCTAATAAATGCTAAAAAAGTTGACATAATTATCTTCTTTGAAAAAGGTAATTTAATAGATCATTTCAAATTTCTTTAAAAAAGATCATAACGGTAACGATCATTGCGCCTAATAAATGCAAAAAAAGTTAAAATAATTATCTTCTTTGTAAAAGATAATTTAGTAGACAATTTAAAATTTCTCATGAAAAGATCATAACGGTAACGATTATTGGGCCTAATAAATGCTAAAAAAGTTGACATAATTATCTTCTTTGAAAAAGGTAATTTAATAGATCATTTCAAATTTCTTTAAAAAAGATCATAACAGTAACGATCATTGCGCCTAATAAATGCTAAAAAAGTTGACATAATTATCTTCTTTGTAAAAGATAATTTACTAGACAATTTAAAATTTCTCATGAAAAGATCATAACGGTAACGATTATTGGGCCTAATAAATGCTAAAAAAGTTGACATAATTATCTTCTTTGAAAAAGGTAATTTAATAGATCATTTCAAATTTCTTTAAAAAAGATCATAACGGTAACGATCATTGCGCCTAATAAATGCTAAAAAAGTTGACATAATTATCTTCTTTGTAAAAGAAAATTTAATAGATCATTTAAAATTTCTTTAAAAAAGATCATAACGGTAACGATCATTGGGCCTAATAAGTGCTAAAAAAGTTGACATAATTATCTTCTTTGTAAAAGATAATTTACTAGACAATTTAAAATTTCTCATGAAAAGATCATAACGGTAACGATTATTGGGCCTAATAAATGCTAAAAAAGTTGACAAAATTATCTTCTTTGAAAAAGGTAATTTAATAGATCATTTCAAATTTCTTTAAAAAAGATCATAACAGTAACGATCATTGCGCCTAATAAATGCTAAAAAAGTTGACATAATTATCTTCTTTGAAAAAGGTAATTTAATAGATCATTTCAAATTTCTTTAAAAAAGATCATAACGGTAACGATCATTGCGCCTAATAAATGCTAAAAAAGTTGACATAATTATCTTCTTTGTAAAAGAAAATTTAATAGATCATTTAAAATTTCTTTAAAAAAGATCATAACGGTAACGATCATTGGGCCTAATAAGTGCTAAAAAAGTTGACATAATTATCTTCTTTGTAAAAGATAATTTACTAGACAATTTAAAATTTCTCATGAAAAGATCATAACGGTAACGATTATTGGGCCTAATAAATGCTAAAAAAGTTGACATAATTATCTTCTTTGAAAAAGGTAATTTAATAGATCATTTCAAATTTCTTTAAAAAAGATCATAACAGTAACGATCATTGCGCCTAATAAATGCTAAAAAAGTTGACATAATTATCTTCTTTGTAAAAGATAATTTACTAGACAATTTAAAATTTCTCATGAAAAGATCATAACGGTAACGATTATTGGGCCTAATAAATGCTACAAAAGTTGACATAATTATCTTCTTTGAAAAAGGTAATTTGATAGATCATTTCAAATTTCTTTAAAAAAGATCATAACGGTAACGATCATTGCGCCTAATAAATGCTAAAAAAGTTGACATAATTATCCTCTTTGTAAAAGATAATTTACTAGACAATTTAAAATTTCTCATGAAAAGATCATAACGGTAACGATTATTGGGCCTAATAAATGCTAAAAAAGTTGACATAATTATCTTCTTTGAAAAAGGTAATTTAATAGATCATTTCAAATTTCTTTAAAAAAGATCATAACGGTAACGATCATTGCGCCTAATAAATGCAAAAAAAGTTAAAATAATTATCTTCTTTGTAAAAGATAATTTAGTAGACAATTTAAAATTTCTCATGAAAAGATCATAACGGTAACGATTATTGGGCCTAATAAATGCTAAAAAAGTTGACATAATTATCTTCTTTGAAAAAGGTAATTTAATAGATCATTTCAAATTTCTTTAAAAAAGATCATAACAGTAACGATCATTGCGCCTAATAAATGCTAAAAAAGTTGACATAATTATCTTCTTTGTAAAAGATAATTTACTAGACAATTTAAAATTTCTCATGAAAAGATCATAACGGTAACGATTATTGGGCCTAATAAATGCTAAAAAAGTTGACATAATTATCTTCTTTGAAAAAGGTAATTTAATAGATCATTTCAAATTTCTTTAAAAAAGATCATAACGGTAACGATCATTGCGCCTAATAAATGCTAAAAAAGTTGACATAATTATCTTCTTTGTAAAAGAAAATTTAATAGATCATTTAAAATTTTTTTAAAAAAGATCATAACGGTAACGATCATTGGGCCTAATAAGTGCTAAAAAAGTTGACATAATTATCTTCTTTGTAAAAGATAATTTACTAGACAATTTAAAATTTCTCATGAAAAGATCATAACGGTAACGATTATTGGGCCTAATAAATGCTAAAAAAGTTGACAAAATTATCTTCTTTGAAAAAGGTAATTTAATAGATCATTTCAAATTTCTTTAAAAAAGATCATAACAGTAACGATCATTGCGCCTAATAAATGCTAAAAAAGTTGACATAATTATCTTCTTTGAAAAAGGTAATTTAATAGATCATTTCAAATTTCTTTAAAAAAGATCATAACGGTAACGATCATTGCGCCTAATAAATGCTAAAAAAGTTGACATAATTATCTTCTTTGTAAAAGAAAATTTAATAGATCATTTAAAATTTCTTTAAAAAAGATCATAACGGTAACGATCATTGGGACTAATAAGTGCTAAAAAAGTTGACATAATTATCTTCTTTGTAAAAGATAATTTACTAGACAATTTAAAATTTCTCATGAAAAGATCATAACGGTAACGATTATTGGGCCTAATAAATGCTAAAAAAGTTGACAAAATTATCTTCTTTGAAAAAGGTAATTTAATAGATCATTTCAAATTTCTTTAAAAAAGATCATAACAGTAACGATCATTGCGCCTAATAAATGCTAAAAAAGTTGACATAATTATCTTCTTTGTAAAAGATAATTTGATAGATCATTTAAAAGATCATAACTGTAACGATCATTGGACCTAATAAATGCTAAAAAAGTTGACATAATTATCTTCTTTGTAAAAGACAATTTAATAGATCATTTAAAATTTCTTTAAAAAAGATCATAGCAGTAATGATCATTGCGCCTAATAAATGCTAAAAAAGTTGACATAATTATCTTCTTTGTAAAAGATAATTTACTAGACAATTTAAAATTTCTCATGAAAAGATCATAACGGTAACGATTATTGGGCCTAATAAATGCTAAAAAAGTTGACATAATTATCTTCTTTGAAAAAGGTAATTTGATAGATCATTTCAAATTTCTTTCAAAAAGATCATAACGGTAACGATCATTGCGCCTAATAAATGCTAAAAAAGTTGACATAATTATCTTCTTTGTAAAAGATAATTTACTAGACAATTTAAAATTTCTCATGAAAAGATCATAACGGTAACGATTATTGGGCCTAATAAATGCTAAAAAGTTGACAAAATTATCTTCTTTGAAAAAGGTAATTTAATAGATCATTTCAAATTTCTTTAAAAAAGATCATAACAGTAACGATCATTGCGCCTAATAAATGCTAAAAAAGTTGACATAATTATCTTCTTTGTAAAAGAAAATTTAATAGATCATTTAAAATTTCTTTAAAAAAGATCATAACGGTAACGATCATTGGGCCTAATAAGTGCTAAAAAAGTTGACATAATTATCTTCTTTGTAAAAGATAATTTACTAAACAATTTAAAATTTCTCATGAAAAGATCATAACGGTAACGATTATTGGGGCTAATAAATGCTAAAAAAGTTGACATAATTATCTTCTTTGTAAAAGATAATTTACTAGACAATTTAAAATTTCTCATGAAAAGATCATAACGGTAACGATTATTGGGCCTAATAAATGCTAAAAAAGTTGACATAATTATCTTCTTTGAAAAAGGTAATTTAATAGATCATTTCAAATTTCTTTAAAAAAGATCATAACAGTAACGATCATTGCGCCTAATAAATGCTAAAAAAGTTGACATAATTATCTTCTTTGTAAAAGATAATTTACTAGACAATTTAAAATTTCTCATGAAAAGATCATAACGGTAACGATTATTGGGCCTAATAAATGCTACAAAAGTTGACATAATTATCTTCTTTGAAAAAGGTAATTTGATAGATCATTTCAAATTTCTTTAAAAAAGATCATAACGGTAACGATCATTGCGCCTAATAAATGCTAAAAAAGTTGACATAATTATCCTCTTTGTAAAAGATAATTTACTAGACAATTTAAAATTTCTCATGAAAAGATCATAACGGTAACGATTATTGGGCCTAATAAATGCTAAAAAAGTTGACATAATTATCTTCTTTGAAAAAGGTAAGTTAATAGATCATTTCAAATTTCTTTAAAAAAGATCATAACGGTAACGATCATTGCGCCTAATAAATGCAAAAAAAGTTAAAATAATTATGTTCTTTGTAAAAGATAATTTAGTAGACAATTTAAAATTTCTCATGAAAAGATCATAACGGTAACGATTATTGGGCCTAATAAATGCTAAAAAAGTTGACATAATTATCTTCTTTGAAAAAGGTAATTTAATAGATCATTTCAAATTTCTTTAAAAAAGATCATAACAGTAACGATCATTGCGCCTAATAAATGCTAAAAAAGTTGACATAATTATCTTCTTTGTAAAAGATAATTTACTAGACAATTTAAAATTTCTCATGAAAAGATCATAACGGTAACGATTATTGGGCCTAATAAATGCTAAAAAAGTTGACATAATTATCTTCTTTGAAAAAGGTAATTTAATAGATCATTTCAAATTTCTTTAAAAAAGATCATAACGGTAACGATCATTGCGCCTAATAAATGCTAAAAAAGTTGACATAATTATCTTCTTTGTAAAAGAAAATTTAATAGATCATTTAAAATTTTTTTAAAAAAGATCATAACGGTAACGATCATTGGGCCTAATAAGTGCTAAAAAAGTTGACATAATTATCTTCTTTGTAAAAGATAATTTACTAGACAATTTAAAATTTCTCATGAAAAGATCATAACGGTAACGATTATTGGGCATAATAAATGCTAAAAAAGTTGACAAAATTATCTTCTTTGAAAAAGGTAATTTAATAGATCATTTCAAATTTCTTTAAAAAAGATCATAACAGTAACGATCATTGCGCCTAATAAATGCTAAAAAAGTTGACATAATTATCTTCTTTGTAAAAGATAATTTGATAGATCATTTAAAAGATCATAACTGTAACGATCATTGGGCCTAATAAATGCTAAAAAAGTTGACATAATTATCTTCTTTGTAAAAGACAATTTAATAGATCATTTAAAATTTCTTTAAAAAAGATCATAGCAGTAATGATCATTGCGCCTAATAAATGCTAAAAAAGTTGACATAATTATCTTCTTTGTAAAAGATAATTTACTAGACAATTTAAAATTTCTCATGAAAAGATCATAACGGTAACGATTATTGGGCCTAATAAATGCTAAAAAAGTTGACATAATTATCTTCTTTGAAAAAGGTAATTTGATAGATCATTTCAAATTTCTTTCAAAAAGATCATAACGGTAACGATCATTGCGCCTAATAAATGCTAAAAAAGTTGACATAATTATCTTCTTTGTAAAAGATAATTTACTAGACAATTTAAAATTTCTCATGAAAAGATCATAACGGTAACGATTATTGGGCCTAATAAATGCTAAAAAAGTTGACATAATTATCTTCTTTGAAAAAGGTAATTTAATAGATCATTTCAAATTTCTTTAAAAAAGATCATAACGGTAACGATCATTGCGCCTAATAAATGCAAAAAAAGTTAAAATAATTATGTTCTTTGTAAAAGATAATTTAGTAGACAATTTAAAATTTCTCATGAAAAGATCATAACGGTAACGATTATTGGGCCTAATAAATGCTAAAAAAGTTGACATAATTATCTTCTTTGAAAAAGGTAATTTAATAGATCATTTCAAATTTCTTTAAAAAAGATCATAACAGTAACGATCATTGCGCCTAATAAATGCTAAAAAAGTTGACATAATTATCTTCTTTGTAAAAGATAATTTACTAGACAATTTAAAATTTCTCATGAAAAGATCATAACGGTAACGATTATTGGGCCTAATAAATGCTAAAAAAGTTGACATAATTATCTTCTTTGAAAAAGGTAATTTAATAGATCATTTCAAATTTCTTTAAAAAAGATCATAACGGTAACGATCATTGCGCCTAATAAATGCTAAAAAAGTTGACATAATTATCTTCTTTGTAAAAGAAAATTTAATAGATCATTTAAAATTTTTTTAAAAAAGATCATAACGGTAACGATCATTGGGCCTAATAAGTTCTAAAAAAGTTGACATAATTATCTTCTTTGTAAAAGATAATTTACTAGACAATTTAAAATTTCTCATGAAAAGATCATAACGGTAACGATTATTGGGCATAATAAATGCTAAAAAAGTTGACAAAATTATCTTCTTTGAAAAAGGTAATTTAATAGATCATTTCAAATTTCTTTAAAAAAGATCATAACAGTAACGATCATTGCGCCTAATAAATGCTAAAAAAGTTGACATAATTATCTTCTTTGAAAAAGGTAATTTAATAGATCATTTCAAATTTCTTTAAAAAAGATCATAACGGTAACGATCATTGCGCCTAATAAATGCTAAAAAAGTTGACATAATTATCTTCTTTGTAAAAGAAAATTTAATAGATCATTTAAAATTTCTTTAAAAAAGATCATAACGGTAACGATCATTGGGCCTAATAAGTGCTAAAAAAGTTGACATAATTATCTTCTTTGTAAAAGATAATTTACTAGACAATTTAAAATTTCTCATGAAAAGATCATAACGGTAACGATTATTGGGCCTAATAAATGCTAAAAAAGTTGACAAAATTATCTTCTTTGTAAAAGATAATTTACTAGACAATTTAAAATTTCTCATGAAAAGATCATAACGGTAACGATTATTGGGCCTAATAAATGCTAAAAAAGTTGACAAAATTATCTTCTTTGAAAAAGGTAATTTAATAGATCATTTCAAATTTCTTTAAAAAAGATCATAACAGTAACGATCATTGCGCCTAATAAATGCTAAAAAAGTTGACATAATTATCTTCTTTGTAAAAGATAATTTGATAGATCATTTAAAAGATCATAACTGTAACGATCATTGGACCTAATAAATGCTAAAAAAGTTGACATAATTATCTTCTTTGTAAAAGACAATTTAATAGATCATTTAAAATTTCTTTAAAAAAGATCATAGCAGTAATGATCATTGCGCCTAATAAATGCTAAAAAAGTTGACATAATTATCTTCTTTGTAAAAGATAATTTACTAGACAATTTAAAATTTCTCATGAAAAGATCATAACGGTAACGATTATTGGGCCTAATAAATGCTAAAAAAGTTGACATAATTATCTTCTTTGAAAAAGGTAATTTGATAGATCATTTCAAATTTCTTTCAAA
Source organism: Psophocarpus tetragonolobus (assembly GCA_037954015.1). Taxonomy (NCBI): domain Eukaryota; kingdom Viridiplantae; phylum Streptophyta; class Magnoliopsida; order Fabales; family Fabaceae; genus Psophocarpus; species Psophocarpus tetragonolobus. The sequence goes on from CM075688.1 coordinate 58,313,429, forward strand.
AAGATCATAACGGTAACGATCATTGCGCCTAATAAATGCTAAAAAAGTTGACATAATTATCTTCTTTGTAAAAGATAATTTACTAGACAATTTAAAATTTCTCATGAAAAGATCATAACGGTAACGATTATTGGGCCTAATAAATGCTAAAAAGTTGACAAAATTATCTTCTTTGAAAAAGGTAATTTAATAGATCATTTCAAATTTCTTTAAAAAAGATCATAACAGTAACGATCATTGCGCCTAATAAATGCTAAAAAAGTTGACATAATTATCTTCTTTGTAAAAGAAAATTTAATAGATCATTTAAAATTTCTTTAAAAAAGATCATAACGGTAACGATCATTGGGCCTAATAAGTGCTAAAAAAGTTGACATAATTATCTTCTTTGTAAAAGATAATTTACTAGACAATTTAAAATTTCTCATGAAAAGATCATAACGGTAACGATTATTGGGGCTAATAAATGCTAAAAAAGTTGACATAATTATCTTCTTTGTAAAAGATAATTTACTAGACAATTTAAAATTTCTCATGAAAAGATCATAACGGTAACGATTATTGGGCCTAATAAATGCTAAAAAAGTTGACATAATTATCTTCTTTGAAAAAGGTAATTTAATAGATCATTTCAAATTTCTTTAAAAAAGATCATAACAGTAACGATCATTGCGCCTAATAAATGCTAAAAAAGTTGACATAATTATCTTCTTTGTAAAAGATAATTTACTAGACAATTTAAAATTTCTCATGAAAAGATCATAACGGTAACGATTATTGGGCCTAATAAATGCTACAAAAGTTGACATAATTATCTTCTTTGAAAAAGGTAATTTGATAGATCATTTCAAATTTCTTTAAAAAAGATCATAACGGTAACGATCATTGCGCCTAATAAATGCTAAAAAAGTTGACATAATTATCCTCTTTGTAAAAGATAATTTACTAGACAATTTAAAATTTCTCATGAAAAGATCATAACGGTAACGATTATTGGGCCTAATAAATGCTAAAAAAGTTGACATAATTATCTTCTTTGAAAAAGGTAATTTAATAGATCATTTCAAATTTCTTTAAAAAAGATCATAACGGTAACGATCATTGCGCCTAATAAATGCAAAAAAAGTTAAAATAATTATGTTCTTTGTAAAAGATAATTTAGTAGACAATTTAAAATTTCTCATGAAAAGATCATAACGGTAACGATTATTGGGCCTAATAAATGCTAAAAAAGTTGACATAATTATCTTCTTTGAAAAAGGTAATTTAATAGATCATTTCAAATTTCTTTAAAAAAGATCATAACAGTAACGATCATTGCGCCTAATAAATGCTAAAAAAGTTGACATAATTATCTTCTTTGTAAAAGATAATTTACTAGACAATTTAAAATTTCTCATGAAAAGATCATAACGGTAACGATTATTGGGCCTAATAAATGCTAAAAAAGTTGACATAATTATCTTCTTTGAAAAAGGTAATTTAATAGATCATTTCAAATTTCTTTAAAAAAGATCATAACGGTAACGATCATTGCGCCTAATAAATGCTAAAAAAGTTGACATAATTATCTTCTTTGTAAAAGAAAATTTAATAGATCATTTAAAATTTTTTTAAAAAAGATCATAACGGTAACGATCATTGGGCCTAATAAGTGCTAAAAAAGTTGACATAATTATCTTCTTTGTAAAAGATAATTTACTAGACAATTTAAAATTTCTCATGAAAAGATCATAACGGTAACGATTATTGGGCATAATAAATGCTAAAAAAGTTGACAAAATTATCTTCTTTGAAAAAGGTAATTTAATAGATCATTTAAAATTTCTTTAAAAAAGATCATAACAGTAACGATCATTGCGCCTAATAAATGCTAAAAAAGTTGACATAATTATCTTCTTTGTAAAAGATAATTTGATAGATCATTTAAAAGATCATAACTGTAACGATCATTGGGCCTAATAAATGCTAAAAAAGTTGACATAATTATCTTCTTTGTAAAAGACAATTTAATAGATCATTTAAAATTTCTTTAAAAAAGATCATAGCAGTAATGATCATTGCGCCTAATAAATGCTAAAAAAGTTGACATAATTATCTTCTTTGTAAAAGATAATTTACTAGACAATTTAAAATTTCTCATGAAAAGATCATAACGGTAACGATTATTGGGCCTAATAAATGCTAAAAAAGTTGACATAATTATCTTCTTTGAAAAAGGTAATTTGATAGATCATTTCAAATTTCTTTCAAAAAGATCATAACGGTAACGATCATTGCGCCTAATAAATGCTAAAAAAGTTGACATAATTATCTTCTTTGTAAAAGATAATTTACTAGACAATTTAAAATTTCTCATGAAAAGATCATAACGGTAACGATTATTGGGCCTAATAAATGCTAAAAAAGTTGACATAATTATCTTCTTTGAAAAAGGTAATTTAATAGATCATTTCAAATTTCTTTAAAAAAGATCATAACGGTAACGATCATTGCGCCTAATAAATGCAAAAAAAGTTAAAATAATTATGTTCTTTGTAAAAGATAATTTAGTAGACAATTTAAAATTTCTCATGAAAAGATCATAACGGTAACGATTATTGGGCCTAATAAATGCTAAAAAAGTTGACATAATTATCTTCTTTGAAAAAGGTAATTTAATAGATCATTTCAAATTTCTTTAAAAAAGATCATAACAGTAACGATCATTGCGCCTAATAAATGCTAAAAAAGTTGACATAATTATCTTCTTTGTAAAAGATAATTTACTAGACAATTTAAAATTTCTCATGAAAAGATCATAACGGTAACGATTATTGGGCCTAATAAATGCTAAAAAAGTTGACATAATTATCTTCTTTGAAAAAGGTAATTTAATAGATCATTTCAAATTTCTTTAAAAAAGATCATAACGGTAACGATCATTGCGCCTAATAAATGCTAAAAAAGTTGACATAATTATCTTCTTTGTAAAAGAAAATTTAATAGATCATTTAAAATTTTTTTAAAAAAGATCATAACGGTAACGATCATTGGGCCTAATAAGTGCTAAAAAAGTTGACATAATTATCTTCTTTGTAAAAGATAATTTACTAGACAATTTAAAATTTCTCATGAAAAGATCATAACGGTAACGATTATTGGGCATAATAAATGCTAAAAAAGTTGACAAAATTATCTTCTTTGAAAAAGGTAATTTAATAGATCATTTCAAATTTCTTTAAAAAAGATCATAACAGTAACGATCATTGCGCCTAATAAATGCTAAAAAAGTTGACATAATTATCTTCTTTGAAAAAGGTAATTTAATAGATCATTTCAAATTTCTTTAAAAAAGATCATAACGGTAACGATCATTGCGCCTAATAAATGCTAAAAAAGTTGACATAATTATCTTCTTTGTAAAAGAAAATTTAATAGATCATTTAAAATTTCTTTAAAAAAGATCATAACGGTAACGATCATTGGGCCTAATAAGTGCTAAAAAAGTTGACATAATTATCTTCTTTGTAAAAGATAATTTACTAGACAATTTAAAATTTCTCATGAAAAGATCATAACGGTAACGATTATTGGGCCTAATAAATGCTAAAAAAGTTGACAAAATTATCTTCTTTGAAAAAGGTAATTTAATAGATCATTTCAAATTTCTTTAAAAAAGATCATAACAGTAACGATCATTGCGCCTAATAAATGCTAAAAAAGTTGACATAATTATCTTCTTTGTAAAAGATAATTTGATAGATCATTTAAAAGATCATAACTGTAACGATCATTGGGCCTAATAAATGCTAAAAAAGTTGACATAATTATCTTCTTTGTAAAAGACAATTTAATAGATCATTTAAAATTTCTTTAAAAAAGATCATAGCAGTAATGATCATTGCGCCTAATAAATGCTAAAAAAGTTGACATAATTATCTTCTTTGTAAAAGATAATTTACTAGACAATTTAAAATTTCTCATGAAAAGATCATAACGGTAACGATTATTGGGCCTAATAAATGCTAAAAAAGTTGACATAATTATCTTCTTTGAAAAAGGTAATTTGATAGATCATTTCAAATTTCTTTCAAAAAGATCATAACGGTAACGATCATTGCGCCTAATAAATGCTAAAAAAGTTGACATAATTATCTTCTTTGTAAAAGATAATTTACTAGACAATTTAAAATTTCTCATGAAAAGATCATAACGGTAACGATTATTGGGCCTAATAAATGCTAAAAAAGTTGACATAATTATCTTCTTTGAAAAAGGTAATTTAATAGATCATTTCAAATTTCTTTAAAAAAGATCATAACGGTAACGATCATTGCGCCTAATAAATGCAAAAAAAGTTAAAATAATTATGTTCTTTGTAAAAGATAATTTAGTAGACAATTTAAAATTTCTCATGAAAAGATCATAACGGTAACGATTATTGGGCCTAATAAATGCTAAAAAAGTTGACATAATTATCTTCTTTGAAAAAGGTAATTTAATAGATCATTTCAAATTTCTTTAAAAAAGATCATAACAGTAACGATCATTGCGCCTAATAAATGCTAAAAAAGTTGACATAATTATCTTCTTTGTAAAAGATAATTTACTAGACAATTTAAAATTTCTCATGAAAAGATCATAACGGTAACGATTATTGGGCCTAATAAATGCTAAAAAAGTTGACATAATTATCTTCTTTGAAAAAGGTAATTTAATAGATCATTTCAAATTTCTTTAAAAAAGATCATAACGGTAACGATCATTGCGCCTAATAAATGCTAAAAAAGTTGACATAATTATCTTCTTTGTAAAAGAAAATTTAATAGATCATTTAAAATTTTTTTAAAAAAGATCATAACGGTAACGATCATTGGGCCTAATAAGTGCTAAAAAAGTTGACATAATTATCTTCTTTGTAAAAGATAATTTACTAGACAATTTAAAATTTCTCATGAAAAGATCATAACGGTAACGATTATTGGGCATAATAAATGCTAAAAAAGTTGACAAAATTATCTTCTTTGAAAAAGGTAATTTAATAGATCATTTCAAATTTCTTTAAAAAAGATCATAACAGTAACGATCATTGCGCCTAATAAATGCTAAAAAAGTTGACATAATTATCTTCTTTGAAAAAGGTAATTTAATAGATCATTTCAAATTTCTTTAAAAAAGATCATAACGGTAACGATCATTGCGCCTAATAAATGCTAAAAAAGTTGACATAATTATCTTCTTTGTAAAAGAAAATTTAATAGATCATTTAAAATTTCTTTAAAAAAGATCATAACGGTAACGATCATTGGGCCTAATAAGTGCTAAAAAAGTTGACATAATTATCTTCTTTGTAAAAGATAATTTACTAGACAATTTAAAATTTCTCATGAAAAGATCATAACGGTAACGATTATTGGGCCTAATAAATGCTAAAAAAGTTGACAAAATTATCTTCTTTGAAAAAGGTAATTTAATAGATCATTTCAAATTTCTTTAAAAAAGATCATAACAGTAACGATCATTGCGCCTAATAAATGCTAAAAAAGTTGACATAATTATCTTCTTTGTAAAAGATAATTTGATAGATCATTTAAAAGATCATAACTGTAACGATCATTGGGCCTAATAAATGCTAAAAAAGTTGACATAATTATCTTCTTTGTAAAAGACAATTTAATAGATCATTTAAAATTTCTTTAAAAAAGATCATAGCAGTAATGATCATTGCGCCTAATAAATGCTAAAAAAGTTGACATAATTATCTTCTTTGTAAAAGATAATTTACTAGACAATTTAAAATTTCTCATGAAAAGATCATAACGGTAACGATTATTGGGCCTAATAAATGCTAAAAAAGTTGACATAATTATCTTCTTTGAAAAAGGTAATTTGATAGATCATTTCAAATTTCTTTCAAAAAGATCATAACGGTAACGATCATTGCGCCTAATAAATGCTAAAAAAGTTGACATAATTATCTTCTTTGTAAAAGATAATTTACTAGACAATTTAAAATTTCTCATGAAAAGATCATAACGGTAACGATTATTGGGCCTAATAAATGCTAAAAAGTTGACAAAATTATCTTCTTTGAAAAAGGTAATTTAATAGATCATTTCAAATTTCTTTAAAAAAGATCATAACAGTAACGATCATTGCGCCTAATAAATGCTAAAAAAGTTGACATAATTATCTTCTTTGTAAAAGATAATTTACTAGACAATTTAAAATTTCTCATGAAAAGATCATAACGGTAACGATTATTGGGCCTAATAAATGCTAAAAAAGTTGACATAATTATCTTCTTTGAAAAAGGTAATTTAATAGATCATTTTAAATTTCTTTAAAAAAGATCATAACGGTAACGATCATTGCGCCTAATAAATGCTAAAAAAGTTGACATAATTATCTTCTTTCTAAAAGAAAATTTAATAGATCATTTAAAATTTCTTTAAAAAAGATCATAACGGTAACGATCATTGGGCCTAATAAGTGCTAAAAAAGTTGACATAATTATCTTCTTTGTAAAAGATAATTTAGTAGACAATTTAAAATTTCTCATGAAAAGATCATAACGGTAACGATTATTGGGCCTAATAAATGCTAAAAAAGTTGACAAAATTATCTTCTTTGAAAAAGGTAATTTAATAGATCATTTCAAATTTCTTTAAAAAAGATCATAACAGTAACGATCATTGCGCCTAATAAATGCTAAAAAAGTTGACATAATTATCTTCTTTGTAAAAGATAATTTGATAGATCATTTAAAATTTCTTTATAAAAGATCATAACTGTAACGATCATTGGGCCTAATAAATGCTAAAAAAGTTGACATAATTATCTTCTTTGTAAAAGATAATTTAGTAGACAATTTAAAATTTCTCATGAAAAGATCATAACGGTAACGATTATTGGGCCTAATAAATGCTAAAAAAGTTGACAAAATTATCTTCTTTGAAAAAGGTAATTTAATAGATAATTTCAAATTTCTTTAAAAAAGATCATAACAGTAACGATCATTGCGCCTAATAAATGCTAAAAAAGTTGACATAATTATCTTCTTTGTAAAAGATAATTTGATAGATCATTTAAAAGATCATAACTGTAACGATCATTGGGCCTAATAAATGCTAAAAAAGTTGACATAATTATCTTCTTTGTAAAAGACAATTTAATAGATCATTTAAAATTTCTTTATAAAAGATCATAACTGTAACGATCATTGGGCCTAATAAATGCTAAAAAAGTTGACATAATTATCTTCTTTGTAAAAGACAATTTAATAGATCATTTAAAATTTCCTTAAAAAAGATCATAACGGTAACGATCATTGGGCCTCATAAGTGCTAAAAAAGTTGACATAATTATCTTCTTTGTAAAAGAAAATTTAATAGATCATTTAAAATTTCCTTAAAAAAGATCATAACGGTAACGATCATTGGGCCTCATAAGTGCTAAAAAAGTTGACATAATTATCTTCTTTGTAAAAGATAATTTACTAGACAATTTAAAATTTCTCATGAAAAGATCATAACGGTAACGATTATTGGGCCTAATAAATGCTAAAAAAGTTGACATAATTATCTTCTTTGAAAAAGGTAATTTGATAGATCATTTCAAATTTCTTTAAAAAAGATCATAACGGTAACGATCATTGCGCCTAATAAATGCTAAAAAAGTTGACATAATTATCTTCTTTGTAAAAGATAATTTAGTAGACAATTTAAAATTTCTCATGAAAAGATCATAACGGTAACGATTATTGGGCCTAATAAATGCTAAAAAAGTTGACATAATTATCTTCTTTGAAAAAGGTAATTTAATAGATCATTTCAAATTTCTTTAAAAAAGATCATAACGGTAACGATCATTGCGCCTAATAAATGCTAAAAAAGTTGACATAATTATCTTCTTTGTAAAAGAAAATTTAATAGATCATTTAAAATTTCTTTAAAAAAGATCATAACGGTAACGATCATTGGGCCTAATAAGTGCTAAAAAAGTTGACATAATTATCTTCTTTGTAAAAGATAATTTACTAGACAATTTAAAATTTCTCATGAAAAGATCATAACGGTAACGATTATTGGGCCTAATAAATGCTAAAAAAGTTGACATAATTATCTTCTTTGTAAAAGATAATTTACTAGACAATTTAAAATTTCTCATGAAAAGATCATAACGGTAACGATTATTGGGCCTAATAAATGCTAAAAAAGTTGACATAATTATCTTCTTTGAAAAAGGTAATTTAATAGATCATTTCAAATTTCTTTAAAAAAGATCATAACAGTAACGATCATTGCGCCTAATAAATGCTAAAAAAGTTGACATAATTATCTTCTTTGTAAAAGATAATTTACTAGACAATTTAAAATTTCTCATGAAAAGATCATAACGGTAACGATTATTGGGCCTAATAAATGCTAAAAAAGTTCACATAATTATCTTCTTTGAAAAAGGTAATTTGATAGATCATTTCAAATTTCTTTAAAAAAGATCATAAGGGTAACGATCATTGCGCCTAATAAATGCTAAAAAAGTTGACATAATTATCTTCTTTGTAAAAGATAATTTACTAGACAATTTAAAATTTCTCATGAAAAGATCATAACGGTAACGATTATTGGGCCTAATAAATGCTAAAAAAATTGACATAATTATCTTCTTTGAAAAAGGTAATTTAATAGATCATTTCAAATTTCTTTAAAAAAGATCATAACGGTAACGATCATTGCGCCTAATAAATGCAAAAAAAGTTGACATAATTATCTTCTTTGTAAAAGATAATTTAGTAGACAATTTAAAATTTCTCATGAAAAGATCATAACGGTAACGATTATTGGGCGTAATAAATGCTAAAAAAGTTGACATAATTATCTTCTTTGAAAAAGGTAATTTAATAGATCATTTCAAATTTCTTTAAAAAAGATCATAACAGTAACGATCATTGCGCCTAATAAATGCTAAAAAAGTTGACATAATTATCTTCTTTGTAAAAGATAATTTACTAGACAATTTAAAATTTCTCATGAAAAGATCATAACGGTAACGATTATTGGGCCTAATAAATGCTAAAAAAGTTGACATAATTATCTTCTTTGAAAAAGGTAATTTAATAGATCATTTCAAATTTCTTTAAAAAAGATCATAACGGTAACGATCATTGCGCCTAATAAATGCTAAAAAAGTTGACATAATTATCTTCTTTGTAAAAGAAAATTTAATAGATCATTTAAAATTTCTTTAAAAAAGATCATAACGGTAACGATCATTGGGCCTAATAAGTGCTAAAAAAGTTGACATAATTATCTTCTTTGTAAAAGATAATTTACTAGACAATTTAAAATTTCTCATGAAAAGATCATAACGGTAACGATTATTGGGCCTAATAAATGCTAAAAAAGTTGACAAAATTATCTTCTTTGAAAAAGGTAATTTAATAGATCATTTCAAATTTCTTTAAAAAAGATCATAACAGTAACGATCATTGCGCCTAATAAATGCTAAAAAAGTTGACATAATTATCTTCTTTGTAAAAGATAATTTGATAGATCATTTAAAATTTCTTTATAAAAGATCATAACTGTAACGATCATTGGGCCTAATAAAGGCTAAAAAAGTTGACATAATTATCTTCTTTGTAAAAGACAATTTAATAGATCATTTAAAATTTCTTTAAAAAAGATCATAGCAGTAATGATCATTGCGCCTAATAAATGCTAAAAAAGTTGACATAATTATCTTCTTTGTAAAAGATAATTTACTAGACAATTTAAAATTTCTCATGAAAAGATCATAACGGTAACGATTATTGGGCCTAATAAATGCTAAAAAAGTTGACATAATTATCTTCTTTGAAAAAGGTAATTTGATAGATCATTTCAAATTTCTTTAAAAAAGATCATAACGGTAACGATCATTGCGCCTAATAAATGCTAAAAAAGTTGACATAATTATCTTCTTTGTAAAAGATAATTTACTAGACAATTTAAAATTTCTCATGAAAAGATCATAACGGTAACGATTATTGGGCCTAATAAATGCTAAAAAAGTTGACAAAATTATCTTCTTTGAAAAAGGTAATTTAATAGATCATTTCAAATTTCTTTAAAAAAGATCATAACAGTAACGATCATTGCGCCTAATAAATGCTAAAAAAGTTGACATAATTATCTTCTTTGTAAAAGATAATTTGATAGATCATTTAAAAGATCATAACTGTAACGATCATTGGGCCTAATAAATGCTAAAAAAGTTGACATAATTATCTTCTTTGTAAAAGACAATTTAATAGATCATTTAAAATTTCTTTAAAAAAGATCATAGCAGTAATGATCATTGCGCCTAATAAATGCTAAAAAAGTTGACATAATTATCTTCTTTGTAAAAGAAAATTTAATAGATCATTTAAAATTTCCTTAAAAAAGATCATAACGGTAACGATCATTGGGCCTCATAAGTGCTAAAAAAGTTGACATAATTATCTTCTTTGTAAAAGATAATTTACTAGACAATTTAAAATTTCTCATGAAAAGATCATAACGGTAACGATTATTGGGCCTAATAAATGCTAAAAAAGTTGACATAATTATCTTCTTTGAAAAAGGTAATTTAATAGATCATTTCAAATTTCTTTAAAAAAGATCATAACAGTAACGATCATTGCGCCTAATAAATGCTAAAAAAGTTGACATAATTATCTTCTTTGTAAAAGATAATTTACTAGACAATTTAAAATTTCTCATGAAAAGATCATAACGGTAACGATTATTGGGCCTAATAAATGCTAAAAAAGTTGACATAATTATCTTCTTTGAAAAAGGTAATTTGATAGATCATTTCAAATTTCTTTAAAAAAGATCATAACGGTAACGATCATTGCGCCTAATAAATGCTAAAAAAGTTGACATAATTATCTTCTTTGTAAAAGATAATTTACTAGACAATTTAAAATTTCTCATGAAAAGATCATAACGGTAACGATTATTGGGCCTAATAAATGCTAAAAAATTTGACATAATTATCTTCTTTGTAAAAGATAATTTACTAGACAATTTAAAATTTCTCATGAAAAGATCATAACGGTAATAGATTATTTAAAAGTTCTTTATAAAATGTCATAACGGTAACGATCATAGGGCCTAATAAATGCTAAAAAGGTTAGCATAATTATCTTCTTTGTGAAAGATAATTTAATATATCATTTAAAATTTGTTTATAACAGATCATAACGGTAACGATCATTGGGCCTAATAAATGCTAAAAAAGTTGACATAATTATCTTCTTTGTAAAAGACAATTTAATAGATCATTTAAAATTTCTTTAAAAAAGATCATAACGGTAACGATCATTGGGCCTAATAAGTGCTAAAAAAGTTGACATAATTAACTTCTTTGTAAAAGATAATTTACTAGACAATTTAAAATTTCGTATTAAAAGATCATAACGCTAACGATTAATGGGCCTAGTAAATGCTAAAAAAGTTGACATAATTATCTTCTTTGTAAAAGATAATTTGATAGATCATTTAAAATTTCTTTATAAAAGATCATAACTGTAACGATCATTGGGCCTAATAAATGCTAAAAAAGTTGACATAATTATCTTCTTTGTAAAAGACAATTTAATAGATCATTTAAAATTTCTTTAAAAAAGATCATAACGGTAACGATCATTGGGCCTAATAAATGCTAAAAAAGTTGACATAATTAACTTCTTTGTAAAAGATAATTTACTAGACAATTTAAAATTTCGTATTAAAAGATCATAACGCTAACGATTAATGGGCCTAGTAAATGCTAAAAAAGTTGACATAATTATCTTCTTTGTAAAAGATAATTTACTAGACAATTTAAAATTTCTCATGAAAATATCATAACGGTAACGATCATTGCGCCTAATAAATGCTAAAAAAGTTGACATAATTATCCTCTTTGTAAAAGATAATTTACTAGACAATTTAAAATTTCTCATGAAAAGATCATAACGGTAACGATTATTGGGCCTAATAAATGCTAAAAAAGTTGACATAATTATCTTCTTTGAAAAAGGTAATTTAATAGATCATTTCAAATTTCTTTAAAAAAGATCATAACGGTAACGATCATTGCGCCTAATAAATGCAAAAAAAGTTAAAATAATTATCTTCTTTGTAAAAGATAATTTAGTAGACAATTTAAAATTTCTCATGAAAAGATCATAACGGTAACGATTATTGGGCCTAATAAATGCTAAAAAAGTTGACATAATTATCTTCTTTGAAAAAGGTAATTTAATAGATCATTTCAAATTTCTTTAAAAAAGATCATAACAGTAACGATCATTGCGCCTAATAAATGCTAAAAAAGTTGACATAATTATCTTCTTTGTAAAAGATAATTTACTAGACAATTTAAAATTTCTCATGAAAAGATCATAACGGTAACGATTATTGGGCCTAATAAATGCTAAAAAAGTTGACATAATTATCTTCTTTGAAAAAGGTAATTTAATAGATCATTTCAAATTTCTTTAAAAAAGATCATAACGGTAACGATCATTGCGCCTAATAAATGCTAAAAAAGTTGACATAATTATCTTCTTTGTAAAAGAAAATTTAATAGATCATTTAAAATTTTTTTAAAAAAGATCATAACGGTAACGATCATTGGGCCTAATAAGTGCTAAAAAAGTTGACATAATTATCTTCTTTGTAAAAGATAATTTACTAGACAATTTAAAATTTCTCATGAAAAGATCATAACGGTAACGATTATTGGGCCTAATAAATGCTAAAAAAGTTGACAAAATTATCTTCTTTGAAAAAGGTAATTTAATAGATCATTTCAAATTTCTTTAAAAAAGATCATAACAGTAACGATCATTGCGCCTAATAAATGCTAAAAAAGTTGACATAATTATCTTCTTTGAAAAAGGTAATTTAATAGATCATTTCAAATTTCTTTAAAAAAGATCATAACGGTAACGATCATTGCGCCTAATAAATGCTAAAAAAGTTGACATAATTATCTTCTTTGTAAAAGAAAATTTAATAGATCATTTAAAATTTCTTTAAAAAAGATCATAACGGTAACGATCATTGGGACTAATAAGTGCTAAAAAAGTTGACATAATTATCTTCTTTGTAAAAGATAATTTACTAGACAATTTAAAATTTCTCATGAAAAGATCATAACGGTAACGATTATTGGGCCTAATAAATGCTAAAAAAGTTGACAAAATTATCTTCTTTGAAAAAGGTAATTTAATAGATCATTTCAAATTTCTTTAAAAAAGATCATAACAGTAACGATCATTGCGCCTAATAAATGCTAAAAAAGTTGACATAATTATCTTCTTTGTAAAAGATAATTTGATAGATCATTTAAAAGATCATAACTGTAACGATCATTGGGCCTAATAAATGCTAAAAAAGTTGACATAATTATCTTCTTTGTAAAAGACAATTTAATAGATCATTTAAAATTTCTTTAAAAAAGATCATAGCAGTAATGATCATTGCGCCTAATAAATGCTAAAAAAGTTGACATAATTATCTTCTTTGTAAAAGATAATTTACTAGACAATTTAAAATTTCTCATGAAAAGATCATAACGGTAACGATTATTGGGCCTAATAAATGCTAAAAAAGTTGACATAATTATCTTCTTTGAAAAAGGTAATTTGATAGATCATTTCAAATTTCTTTCAAAAAGATCATAACGGTAACGATCATTGCGCCTAATAAATGCTAAAAAAGTTGACATAATTATCTTCTTTGTAAAAGATAATTTACTAGACAATTTAAAATTTCTCATGAAAAGATCATAACGGTAACGATTATTGGGCCTAATAAATGCTAAAAAGTTGACAAAATTATCTTCTTTGAAAAAGGTAATTTAATAGATCATTTCAAATTTCTTTAAAAAAGATCATAACAGTAACGATCATTGCGCCTAATAAATGCTAAAAAAGTTGACATAATTATCTTCTTTGTAAAAGAAAATTTAATAGATCATTTAAAATTTCTTTAAAAAAGATCATAACGGTAACGATCATTGGGCCTAATAAGTGCTAAAAAAGTTGACATAATTATCTTCTTTGTAAAAGATAATTTACTAGACAATTTAAAATTTCTCATGAAAAGATCATAACGGTAACGATTATTGGGGCTAATAAATGCTAAAAAAGTTGACATAATTATCTTCTTTGTAAAAGATAATTTACTAGACAATTTAAAATTTCTCATGAAAAGATCATAACGGTAACGATTATTGGGCCTAATAAATGCTAAAAAAGTTGACATAATTATCTTCTTTGAAAAAGGTAATTTAATAGATCATTTCAAATTTCTTTAAAAAAGATCATAACAGTAACGATCATTGCGCCTAATAAATGCTAAAAAAGTTGACATAATTATCTTCTTTGTAAAAGATAATTTACTAGACAATTTAAAATTTCTCATGAAAAGATCATAACGGTAACGATTATTGGGCCTAATAAATGCTACAAAAGTTGACATAATTATCTTCTTTGAAAAAGGTAATTTGATAGATCATTTCAAATTTCTTTAAAAAAGATCATAACGGTAACGATCATTGCGCCTAATAAATGCTAAAAAAGTTGACATAATTATCCTCTTTGTAAAAGATAATTTACTAGACAATTTAAAATTTCTCATGAAAAGATCATAACGGTAACGATTATTGGGCCTAATAAATGCTAAAAAAGTTGACATAATTATCTTCTTTGAAAAAGGTAATTTAATAGATCATTTCAAATTTCTTTAAAAAAGATCATAACGGTAACGATCATTGCGCCTAATAAATGCAAAAAAAGTTAAAATAATTATGTTCTTTGTAAAAGATAATTTAGTAGACAATTTAAAATTTCTCATGAAAAGATCATAACGGTAACGATTATTGGGCCTAATAAATGCTAAAAAAGTTGACATAATTATCTTCTTTGAAAAAGGTAATTTAATAGATCATTTCAAATTTCTTTAAAAAAGATCATAACAGTAACGATCATTGCGCCTAATAAATGCTAAAAAAGTTGACATAATTATCTTCTTTGTAAAAGATAATTTACTAGACAATTTAAAATTTCTCATGAAAAGATCATAACGGTAACGATTATTGGGCCTAATAAATGCTAAAAAAGTTGACATAATTATCTTCTTTGAAAAAGGTAATTTAATAGATCATTTCAAATTTCTTTAAAAAAGATCATAACGGTAACGATCATTGCGCCTAATAAATGCTAAAAAAGTTGACATAATTATCTTCTTTGTAAAAGAAAATTTAATAGATCATTTAAAATTTTTTTAAAAAAGATCATAACGGTAACGATCATTGGGCCTAATAAGTGCTAAAAAAGTTGACATAATTATCTTCTTTGTAAAAGATAATTTACTAGACAATTTAAAATTTCTCATGAAAAGATCATAACGGTAACGATTATTGGGCATAATAAATGCTAAAAAAGTTGACAAAATTATCTTCTTTGAAAAAGGTAATTTAATAGATCATTTCAAATTTCTTTAAAAAAGATCATAACAGTAACGATCATTGCGCCTAATAAATGCTAAAAAAGTTGACATAATTATCTTCTTTGTAAAAGATAATTTGATAGATCATTTAAAAGATCATAACTGTAACGATCATTGGGCCTAATAAATGCTAAAAAAGTTGACATAATTATCTTCTTTGTAAAAGACAATTTAATAGATCATTTAAAATTTCTTTAAAAAAGATCATAGCAGTAATGATCATTGCGCCTAATAAATGCTAAAAAAGTTGACATAATTATCTTCTTTGTAAAAGATAATTTACTAGACAATTTAAAATTTCTCATGAAAAGATCATAACGGTAACGATTATTGGGCCTAATAAATGCTAAAAAAGTTGACATAATTATCTTCTTTGAAAAAGGTAATTTGATAGATCATTTCAAATTTCTTTCAAAAAGATCATAACGGTAACGATCATTGCGCCTAATAAATGCTAAAAAAGTTGACATAATTATCTTCTTTGTAAAAGATAATTTACTAGACAATTTAAAATTTCTCATGAAAAGATCATAACGGTAACGATTATTGGGCCTAATAAATGCTAAAAAAGTTGACATAATTATCTTCTTTGAAAAAGGTAATTTAATAGATCATTTCAAATTTCTTTAAAAAAGATCATAACGGTAACGATCATTGCGCCTAATAAATGCAAAAAAAGTTAAAATAATTATGTTCTTTGTAAAAGATAATTTAGTAGACAATTTAAAATTTCTCATGAAAAGATCATAACGGTAACGATTATTGGGCCTAATAAATGCTAAAAAAGTTGACATAATTATCTTCTTTGAAAAAGGTAATTTAATAGATCATTTCAAATTTCTTTAAAAAAGATCATAACAGTAACGATCATTGCGCCTAATAAATGCTAAAAAAGTTGACATAATTATCTTCTTTGTAAAAGATAATTTACTAGACAATTTAAAATTTCTCATGAAAAGATCATAACGGTAACGATTATTGGGCCTAATAAATGCTAAAAAAGTTGACATAATTATCTTCTTTGAAAAAGGTAATTTAATAGATCATTTCAAATTTCTTTAAAAAAGATCATAACGGTAACGATCATTGCGCCTAATAAATGCTAAAAAAGTTGACATAATTATCTTCTTTGTAAAAGAAAATTTAATAGATCATTTAAAATTTTTTTAAAAAAGATCATAACGGTAACGATCATTGGGCCTAATAAGTGCTAAAAAAGTTGACATAATTATCTTCTTTGTAAAAGATAATTTACTAGACAATTTAAAATTTCTCATGAAAAGATCATAACGGTAACGATTATTGGGCATAATAAATGCTAAAAAAGTTGACAAAATTATCTTCTTTGAAAAAGGTAATTTAATAGATCATTTCAAATTTCTTTAAAAAAGATCATAACAGTAACGATCATTGCGCCTAATAAATGCTAAAAAAGTTGACATAATTATCTTCTTTGAAAAAGGTAATTTAATAGATCATTTCAAATTTCTTTAAAAAAGATCATAACGGTAACGATCATTGCGCCTAATAAATGCTAAAAAAGTTGACATAATTATCTTCTTTGTAAAAGAAAATTTAATAGATCATTTAAAATTTCTTTAAAAAAGATCATAACGGTAACGATCATTGGGCCTAATAAGTGCTAAAAAAGTTGACATAATTATCTTCTTTGTAAAAGATAATTTACTAGACAATTTAAAATTTCTCATGAAAAGATCATAACGGTAACGATTATTGGGCCTAATAAATGCTAAAAAAGTTGACAAAATTATCTTCTTTGAAAAAGGTAATTTAATAGATCATTTCAAATTTCTTTAAAAAAGATCATAACAGTAACGATCATTGCGCCTAATAAATGCTAAAAAAGTTGACATAATTATCTTCTTTGTAAAAGATAATTTGATAGATCATTTAAAAGATCATAACTGTAACGATCATTGGGCCTAATAAATGCTAAAAAAGTTGACATAATTATCTTCTTTGTAAAAGACAATTTAATAGATCATTTAAAATTTCTTTAAAAAAGATCATAGCAGTAATGATCATTGCGCCTAATAAATGCTAAAAAAGTTGACATAATTATCTTCTTTGTAAAAGATAATTTACTAGACAATTTAAAATTTCTCATGAAAAGATCATAACGGTAACGATTATTGGGCCTAATAAATGCTAAAAAAGTTGACATAATTATCTTCTTTGAAAAAGGTAATTTGATAGATCATTTCAAATTTCTTTCAAAAAGATCATAACGGTAACGATCATTGCGCCTAATAAATGCTAAAAAAGTTGACATAATTATCTTCTTTGTAAAAGATAATTTACTAGACAATTTAAAATTTCTCATGAAAAGATCATAACGGTAACGATTATTGGGCCTAATAAATGCTAAAAAAGTTGACATAATTATCTTCTTTGAAAAAGGTAATTTAATAGATCATTTCAAATTTCTTTAAAAAAGATCATAACGGTAACGATCATTGCGCCTAATAAATGCAAAAAAAGTTAAAATAATTATGTTCTTTGTAAAAGATAATTTAGTAGACAATTTAAAATTTCTCATGAAAAGATCATAACGGTAACGATTATTGGGCCTAATAAATGCTAAAAAAGTTGACATAATTATCTTCTTTGAAAAAGGTAATTTAATAGATCATTTCAAATTTCTTTAAAAAAGATCATAACAGTAACGATCATTGCGCCTAATAAATGCTAAAAAAGTTGACATAATTATCTTCTTTGTAAAAGATAATTTACTAGACAATTTAAAATTTCTCATGAAAAGATCATAACGGTAACGATTATTGGGCCTAATAAATGCTAAAAAAGTTGACATAATTATCTTCTTTGAAAAAGGTAATTTAATAGATCATTTCAAATTTCTTTAAAAAAGATCATAACGGTAACGATCATTGCGCCTAATAAATGCTAAAAAAGTTGACATAATTATCTTCTTTGTAAAAGAAAATTTAATAGATCATTTAAAATTTTTTTAAAAAAGATCATAACGGTAACGATCATTGGGCCTAATAAGTGCTAAAAAAGTTGACATAATTATCTTCTTTGTAAAAGATAATTTACTAGACAATTTAAAATTTCTCATGAAAAGATCATAACGGTAACGATTATTGGGCATAATAAATGCTAAAAAAGTTGACAAAATTATCTTCTTTGAAAAAGGTAATTTAATAGATCATTTCAAATTTCTTTAAAAAAGATCATAACAGTAACGATCATTGCGCCTAATAAATGCTAAAAAAGTTGACATAATTATCTTCTTTGAAAAAGGTAATTTAATAGATCATTTCAAATTTCTTTAAAAAAGATCATAACGGTAACGATCATTGCGCCTAATAAATGCTAAAAAAGTTGACATAATTATCTTCTTTGTAAAAGAAAATTTAATAGATCATTTAAAATTTCTTTAAAAAAGATCATAACGGTAACGATCATTGGGCCTAATAAGTGCTAAAAAAGTTGACATAATTATCTTCTTTGTAAAAGATAATTTACTAGACAATTTAAAATTTCTCATGAAAAGATCATAACGGTAACGATTATTGGGCCTAATAAATGCTAAAAAAGTTGACAAAATTATCTTCTTTGAAAAAGGTAATTTAATAGATCATTTCAAATTTCTTTAAAAAAGATCATAACAGTAACGATCATTGCGCCTAATAAATGCTAAAAAAGTTGACATAATTATCTTCTTTGTAAAAGATAATTTGATAGATCATTTAAAAGATCATAACTGTAACGATCATTGGGCCTAATAAATGCTAAAAAAGTTGACATAATTATCTTCTTTGTAAAAGACAATTTAATAGATCATTTAAAATTTCTTTAAAAAAGATCATAGCAGTAATGATCATTGCGCCTAATAAATGCTAAAAAAGTTGACATAATTATCTTCTTTGTAAAAGATAATTTACTAGACAATTTAAAATTTCTCATGAAAAGATCATAACGGTAACGATTATTGGGCCTAATAAATGCTAAAAAAGTTGACATAATTATCTTCTTTGAAAAAGGTAATTTGATAGATCATTTCAAATTTCTTTCAAAAAGATCATAACGGTAACGATCATTGCGCCTAATAAATGCTAAAAAAGTTGACATAATTATCTTCTTTGTAAAAGATAATTTACTAGACAATTTAAAATTTCTCATGAAAAGATCATAACGGTAACGATTATTGGGCCTAATAAATGCTAAAAAGTTGACAAAATTATCTTCTTTGAAAAAGGTAATTTAATAGATCATTTCAAATTTCTTTAAAAAAGATCATAACAGTAACGATCATTGCGCCTAATAAATGCTAAAAAAGTTGACATAATTATCTTCTTTGTAAAAGATAATTTACTAGACAATTTAAAATTTCTCATGAAAAGATCATAACGGTAACGATTATTGGGCCTAATAAATGCTAAAAAAGTTGACATAATTATCTTCTTTGAAAAAGGTAATTTAATAGATCATTTTAAATTTCTTTAAAAAAGATCATAACGGTAACGATCATTGCGCCTAATAAATGCTAAAAAAGTTGACATAATTATCTTCTTTGTAAAAGAAAATTTAATAGATCATTTAAAATTTCTTTAAAAAAGATCATAACGGTAACGATCATTGGGCCTAATAAGTGCTAAAAAAGTTGACATAATTATCTTCTTTGTAAAAGATAATTTAGTAGACAATTTAAAATTTCTCATGAAAAGATCATAACGGTAACGATTATTGGGCCTAATAAATGCTAAAAAAGTTGACAAAATTATCTTCTTTGAAAAAGGTAATTTAATAGATCATTTCAAATTTCTTTAAAAAAGATCATAACAGTAACGATCATTGCGCCTAATAAATGCTAAAAAAGTTGACATAATTATCTTCTTTGTAAAAGATAATTTGATAGATCATTTAAAATTTCTTTATAAAAGATCATAACTGTAACGATCATTGGGCCTAATAAATGCTAAAAAAGTTGACATAATTATCTTCTTTGTAAAAGATAATTTAGTAGACAATTTAAAATTTCTCATGAAAAGATCATAACGGTAACGATTATTGGGCCTAATAAATGCTAAAAAAGTTGACAAAATTATCTTCTTTGAAAAAGGTAATTTAATAGATAATTTCAAATTTCTTTAAAAAAGATCATAACAGTAACGATCATTGCGCCTAATAAATGCTAAAAAAGTTGACATAATTATCTTCTTTGTAAAAGATAATTTGATAGATCATTTAAAAGATCATAACTGTAACGATCATTGGGCCTAATAAATGCTAAAAAAGTTGACATAATTATCTTCTTTGTAAAAGACAATTTAATAGATCATTTAAAATTTCTTTATAAAAGATCATAACTGTAACGATCATTGGGCCTAATAAATGCTAAAAAAGTTGACATAATTATCTTCTTTGTAAAAGACAATTTAATAGATCATTTAAAATTTCCTTAAAAAAGATCATAACGGTAACGATCATTGGGCCTCATAAGTGCTAAAAAAGTTGACATAATTATCTTCTTTGTAAAAGAAAATTTAATAGATCATTTAAAATTTCCTTAAAAAAGATCATAACGGTAACGATCATTGGGCCTCATAAGTGCTAAAAAAGTTGACATAATTATCTTCTTTGTAAAAGATAATTTACTAGACAATTTAAAATTTCTCATGAAAAGATCATAACGGTAACGATTATTGGGCCTAATAAATGCTAAAAAAGTTGACATAATTATCTTCTTTGAAAAAGGTAATTTGATAGATCATTTCAAATTTCTTTAAAAAAGATCATAACGGTAACGATCATTGCGCCTAATAAATGCTAAAAAAGTTGACATAATTATCTTCTTTGTAAAAGATAATTTAGTAGACAATTTAAAATTTCTCATGAAAAGATCATAACGGTAACGATTATTGGGCCTAATAAATGCTAAAAAAGTTGACATAATTATCTTCTTTGAAAAACGTAATTTAATAGATCATTTCAAATTTCTTTAAAAAAGATCATAACGGTAACGATCATTGCGCCTAATAAATGCTAAAAAAGTTGACATAATTATCTTCTTTGTAAAAGAAAATTTAATAGATCATTTAAAATTTCTTTAAAAAAGATCATAACGGTAACGATCATTGGGCCTAATAAGTGCTAAAAAAGTTGACATAATTATCTTCTTTGTAAAAGATAATTTACTAGACAATTTAAAATTTCTCATGAAAAGATCATAACGGTAACGATTATTGGGCCTAATAAATGCTAAAAAAGTTGACATAATTATCTTCTTTGTAAAAGATAATTTACTAGACAATTTAAAATTTCTCATGAAAAGATCATAACGTTAACGATTATTGGGCCTAATAAATGCTAAAAAAGTTGACATAATTATCTTCTTTGAAAAAGGTAATTTAATAGATCATTTCAAATTTCTTTAAAAAAGATCATAACAGTAACGATCATTGCGCCTAATAAATGCTAAAAAAGTTGACATAATTATCTTCTTTGTAAAAGATAATTTACTAGACAATTTAAAATTTCTCATGAAAAGATCATAACGGTAACGATTATTGGGCCTAATAAATGCTAAAAAAGTTCACATAATTATCTTCTTTGAAAAAGGTAATTTGATAGATCATTTCAAATTTCTTTAAAAAAGATCATAAGGGTAACGATCATTGCGCCTAATAAATGCTAAAAAAGTTGACATAATTATCTTCTTTGTAAAAGATAATTTACTAGACAATTTAAAATTTCTCATGAAAAGATCATAACGGTAACGATTATTGGGCCTAATAAATGCTAAAAAAATTGACATAATTATCTTCTTTGAAAAAGGTAATTTAATAGATCATTTCAAATTTCTTTAAAAAAGATCATAACGGTAACGATCATTGCGCCTAATAAATGCAAAAAAAGTTGACATAATTATCTTCTTTGTAAAAGATAATTTAGTAGACAATTTAAAATTTCTCATGAAAAGATCATAACGGTAACGATTATTGGGCGTAATAAATGCTAAAAAAGTTGACATAATTATCTTCTTTGAAAAAGGTAATTTAATAGATCATTTCAAATTTCTTTAAAAAAGATCATAACAGTAACGATCATTGCGCCTAATAAATGCTAAAAAAGTTGACATAATTATCTTCTTTGTAAAAGATAATTTACTAGACAATTTAAAATTTCTCATGAAAAGATCATAACGGTAACGATTATTGGGCCTAATAAATGCTAAAAAAGTTGACATAATTATCTTCTTTGAAAAAGGTAATTTAATAGATCATTTCAAATTTCTTTAAAAAAGATCATAACGGTAACGATCATTGCGCCTAATAAATGCTAAAAAAGTTGACATAATTATCTTCTTTGTAAAAGAAAATTTAATAGATCATTTAAAATTTCTTTAAAAAAGATCATAACGGTAACGATCATTGGGCCTAATAAGTGCTAAAAAAGTTGACATAATTATCTTCTTTGTAAAAGATAATTTACTAGACAATTTAAAATTTCTCATGAAAAGATCATAACGGTAACGATTATTGGGCCTAATAAATGCTAAAAAAGTTGACAAAATTATCTTCTTTGAAAAAGGTAATTTAATAGATCATTTCAAATTTCTTTAAAAAAGATCATAACAGTAACGATCATTGCGCCTAATAAATGCTAAAAAAGTTGACATAATTATCTTCTTTGTAAAAGATAATTTGATAGATCATTTAAAATTTCTTTATAAAAGATCATAACTGTAACGATCATTGGGCCTAATAAAGGCTAAAAAAGTTGACATAATTATCTTCTTTGTAAAAGACAATTTAATAGATCATTTAAAATTTCTTTAAAAAAGATCATAGCAGTAATGATCATTGCGCCTAATAAATGCTAAAAAAGTTGACATAATTATCTTCTTTGTAAAAGATAATTTACTAGACAATTTAAAATTTCTCATGAAAAGATCATAACGGTAACGATTATTGGGCCTAATAAATGCTAAAAAAGTTGACATAATTATCTTCTTTGAAAAAGGTAATTTGATAGATCATTTCAAATTTCTTTAAAAAAGATCATAACGGTAACGATCATTGCGCCTAATAAATGCTAAAAAAGTTGACATAATTATCTTCTTTGTAAAAGATAATTTACTAGACAATTTAAAATTTCTCATGAAAAGATCATAACGGTAACGATTATTGGGCCTAATAAATGCTAAAAAAGTTGACAAAATTATCTTCTTTGAAAAAGGTAATTTAATAGATCATTTCAAATTTCTTTAAAAAAGATCATAACAGTAACGATCATTGCGCCTAATAAATGCTAAAAAAGTTGACATAATTATCTTCTTTGTAAAAGATAATTTGATAGATCATTTAAAAGATCATAACTGTAACGATCATTGGGCCTAATAAATGCTAAAAAAGTTGACATAATTATCTTCTTTGTAAAAGACAATTTAATAGATCATTTAAAATTTCTTTAAAAAAGATCATAGCAGTAATGATCATTGCGCCTAATAAATGCTAAAAAAGTTGACATAATTATCTTCTTTGTAAAAGAAAATTTAATAGATCATTTAAAATTTCCTTAAAAAAGATCATAACGGTAACGATCATTGGGCCTCATAAGTGCTAAAAAAGTTGACATAATTATCTTCTTTGTAAAAGATAATTTACTAGACAATTTAAAATTTCTCATGAAAAGATCATAACGGTAACGATTATTGGGCCTAATAAATGCTAAAAAAGTTGACATAATTATCTTCTTTGAAAAAGGTAATTTAATAGATCATTTCAAATTTCTTTAAAAAAGATCATAACAGTAACGATCATTGCGCCTAATAAATGCTAAAAAAGTTGACATAATTATCTTCTTTGTAAAAGATAATTTACTAGACAATTTAAAATTTCTCATGAAAAGATCATAACGGTAACGATTATTGGGCCTAATAAATGCTAAAAAAGTTGACATAATTATCTTCTTTGAAAAAGGTAATTTGATAGATCATTTCAAATTTCTTTAAAAAAGATCATAACGGTAACGATCATTGCGCCTAATAAATGCTAAAAAAGTTGACATAATTATCTTCTTTGTAAAAGATAATTTACTAGACAATTTAAAATTTCTCATGAAAAGATCATAACGGTAACGATTATTGGGCCTAATAAATGCTAAAAAATTTGACATAATTATCTTCTTTGTAAAAGATAATTTACTAGACAATTTAAAATTTCTCATGAAAAGATCATAACGGTAATAGATTATTTAAAAGTTCTTTATAAAATGTCATAACGGTAACGATCATAGGGCCTAATAAATGCTAAAAAGGTTAGCATAATTATCTTCTTTGTGAAAGATAATTTAATATATCATTTAAAATTTGTTTATAACAGATCATAACGGTAACGATCATTGGGCCTAATAAATGCTAAAAAAGTTGACATAATTATCTTCTTTGTAAAAGACAATTTAATAGATCATTTAAAATTTCTTTAAAAAAGATCATAACGGTAACGATCATTGGGCCTAATAAGTGCTAAAAAAGTTGACATAATTAACTTCTTTGTAAAAGATAATTTACTAGACAATTTAAAATTTCGTATTAAAAGATCATAACGCTAACGATTAATGGGCCTAGTAAATGCTAAAAAAGTTGACATAATTATCTTCTTTGTAAAAGATAATTTGATAGATCATTTAAAATTTCTTTATAAAAGATCATAACTGTAACGATCATTGGGCCTAATAAATGCTAAAAAAGTTGACATAATTATCTTCTTTGTAAAAGACAATTTAATAGATCATTTAAAATTTCTTTAAAAAAGATCATAACGGTAACGATCATTGGGCCTAATAAATGCTAAAAAAGTTGACATAATTAACTTCTTTGTAAAAGATAATTTACTAGACAATTTAAAATTTCGTATTAAAAGATCATAACGCTAACGATTAATGGGCCTAGTAAATGCTAAAAAAGTTGACATAATTATCTTCTTTGTAAAAGATAATTTACTAGACAATTTAAAATTTCTCATGAAAATATCATAACGGTAACGATTATTGGGCCTAATAAATGCTAAAAAAGTTGACATAATTATCTTCTTTGAAAAAGGTAATTTGATAGATCATTTCAAATTTCTTTAAAAAAGATCATAACGGTAACGATCATTGCGCCTAATAAACGCTAAAAAAGTTGACATAATTATCTTCTTTGTAAAAGATAATTTACTAGACAATTTAAAATTTCTCATGAAAAGATCATAACGGTAACGATTATTGGGCCTAATAAATGCTAAAAAAGTTGACATAATTATCTTCTTTGAAAAAGGTAATTTAATAGATCATTTCAAATTTCTTTAAAAAAGATCATAACAGTAACGATCATTGCGCCTAATAAATGCTAAAAAAGTTGACATAATTATCTTCTTTGTAAAAGATAATTTACTAGACAATTTAAAATTTCTCATGAAAAGATCATAACGGTAACGATTATTGGGCCTAATAAATGCTAAAAAAGTTGACATAATTATCTTCTTTGAAAAAGGTAATTTAATAGATCATTTCAAATTTCTTTAAAAAAGATCATAACGGTAACGATCATTGCGCCTAATAAATGCTAAAAAAGTTGACATAATTATCTTCTTTGTAAAAGAAAATTTAATAGATCATTTAAAATTTCTTTAAAAAAGATCATAACGGTAACGATCATTGGGCCTAATAAGTGCTAAAAAAGTTGACATAATTATCTTCTTTGTAAAAGATAATTTACTAGACAATTTAAAATTTCTCATGAAAAGATCATAACGGTAACGATTATTGGGCCTAATAAATGCTAAAAAAGTTGACAAAATTATCTTCTTTGAAAAAGGTAATTTAATAGATCATTTCAAATTTCTTTAAAAAAGATCATAACAGTAACGATCATTGCGCCTAATAAATGCTAAAAAAGTTGACATAATTATCTTCTTTGTAAAAGATAATTTGATAGATCATTTAAAATTTCTTTATAAAAGATCATAACTGTAACGATCATTGGGCCTAATAAAGGCTAAAAAAGTTGACATAATTATCTTCTTTGTAAAAGACAATTTAATAGATCATTTAAAATTTCTTTAAAAAAGATCATAGCAGTAATGATCATTGCGCCTAATAAATGCTAAAAAAGTTGACATAATTATCTTCTTTGTAAAAGATAATTTACTAGACAATTTAAAATTTCTCATGAAAAGATCATAACGGTAACGATTATTGGGCCTAATAAATGCTAAAAAAGTTGACATAATTATCTTCTTTGAAAAAGGTAATTTGATAGATCATTTCAAATTTCTTTAAAAAAGATCATAACGGTAACGATCATTGCGCCTAATAAATGCTAAAAAAGTTGACATAATTATCTTCTTTGTAAAAGATAATTTACTAGACAATTTAAAATTTCTCATGAAAAGATCATAACGGTAACGATTATTGGGCCTAATAAATGCTAAAAAAGTTGACAAAATTATCTTCTTTGAAAAAGGTAATTTAATAGATCATTTCAAATTTCTTTAAAAAAGATCATAACAGTAACGATCATTGCGCCTAATAAATGCTAAAAAAGTTGACATAATTATCTTCTTTGTAAAAGATAATTTGATAGATCATTTAAAAGATCATAACTGTAACGATCATTGGGCCTAATAAATGCTAAAAAAGTTGACATAATTATCTTCTTTGTAAAAGACAATTTAATAGATCATTTAAAATTTCTTTAAAAAAGATCATAGCAGTAATGATCATTGCGCCTAATAAATGCTAAAAAAGTTGACATAATTATCTTCTTTGTAAAAGAAAATTTAATAGATCATTTAAAATTTCCTTAAAAAAGATCATAACGGTAACGATCATTGGGCCTCATAAGTGCTAAAAAAGTTGACATAATTATCTTCTTTGTAAAAGATAATTTACTAGACAATTTAAAATTTCTCATGAAAAGATCATAACGGTAACGATTATTGGGCCTAATAAATGCTAAAAAAGTTGACATAATTATCTTCTTTGAAAAAGGTAATTTAATAGATCATTTCAAATTTCTTTAAAAAAGATCATAACAGTAACGATCATTGCGCCTAATAAATGCTAAAAAAGTTGACATAATTATCTTCTTTGTAAAAGATAATTTACTAGACAATTTAAAATTTCTCATGAAAAGATCATAACGGTAACGATTATTGGGCCTAATAAATGCTAAAAAAGTTGACATAATTATCTTCTTTGAAAAAGGTAATTTGATAGATCATTTCAAATTTCTTTAAAAAAGATCATAACGGTAACGATCATTGCGCCTAATAAATGCTAAAAAAGTTGACATAATTATCTTCTTTGTAAAAGATAATTTGATAGATCATTTAAAAGATCATAACTGTAACGATCATTGGGCCTAATAAATGCTAAAAAAGTTGACATAATTATCTTCTTTGTAAAAGACAATTTAATAGATCATTTAAAATTTCTTTAAAAAAGATCATAGCAGTAATGATCATTGCGCCTAATAAATGCTAAAAAAGTTGACATAATTATCTTCTTTGTAAAAGAAAATTTAATAGATCATTTAAAATTTCCTTAAAAAAGATCATAACGGTAACGATCATTGGGCCTCATAAGTGCTAAAAAAGTTGACATAATTATCTTCTTTGTAAAAGATAATTTACTAGACAATTTAAAATTTCTCATGAAAAGATCATAACGGTAACGATTATTGGGCCTAATAAATGCTAAAAAAGTTGACATAATTATCTTCTTTGAAAAAGGTAATTTAATAGATCATTTCAAATTTCTTTAAAAAAGATCATAACAGTAACGATCATTGCGCCTAATAAATGCTAAAAAAGTTGACATAATTATCTTCTTTGTAAAAGATAATTTACTAGACAATTTAAAATTTCTCATGAAAAGATCATAACGGTAACGATTATTGGGCCTAATAAATGCTAAAAAATTTGACATAATTATCTTCTTTGTAAAAGATAATTTACTAGACAATTTAAAATTTCTCATGAAAAGATCATAACGGTAATAGATTATTTAAAAGTTCTTTATAAAATGTCATAACGGTAACGATCATAGGGCCTAATAAATGCTAAAAAGGTTAGCATAATTATCTTCTTTGTGAAAGATAATTTAATATATCATTTAAAATTTGTTTATAACAGATCATAACGGTAACGATCATTGGGCCTAATAAATGCTAAAAAAGTTGACATAATTATCTTCTTTGTAAAAGACAATTTAATAGATCATTTAAAATTTCTTTAAAAAAGATCATAACGGTAACGATCATTGGGCCTAATAAGTGCTAAAAAAGTTGACATAATTAACTTCTTTGTAAAAGATAATTTACTAGACAATTTAAAATTTCGTATTAAAAGATCATAACGCTAACGATTAATGGGCCTAGTAAATGCTAAAAAAGTTGACATAATTATCTTCTTTGTAAAAGATAATTTGATAGATCATTTAAAATTTCTTTATAAAAGATCATAACTGTAACGATCATTGGGCCTAATAAATGCTAAAAAAGTTGACATAATTATCTTCTTTGTAAAAGACAATTTAATAGATCATTTAAAATTTCTTTAAAAAAGATCATAACGGTAACGATCATTGGGCCTAATAAATGCTAAAAAAGTTGACATAATTAACTTCTTTGTAAAAGATAATTTACTAGACAATTTAAAATTTCGTATTAAAAGATCATAACGCTAACGATTAATGGGCCTAGTAAATGCTAAAAAAGTTGACATAATTATCTTCTTTGTAAAAGATAATTTACTAGACAATTTAAAATTTCTCATGAAAATATCATAACGGTAACGATTATTGGGCCTAATAAATGCTAAAAAAGTTGACATAATTATCTTCTTTGAAAAAGGTAATTTGATAGATCATTTCAAATTTCTTTAAAAAAGATCATAACGGTAACGATCATTGCGCCTAATAAACGCTAAAAAAGTTGACATAATTATCTTCTTTGTAAAAGATAATTTACTAGACAATTTAAAATTTCTCATGAAAAGATCATAACGGTAACGATTATTGGGCCTAATAAATGCTAAAAAAGTTGACATAATTATCTTCTTTGAAAAAGGTAATTTAATAGATCATTTCAAATTTCTTTAAAAAAGATCATAACGGTAACGATCATTGCGCCTAATAAATGCTAAAAAAGTTGACATAATTATCTTCCTTGTAAAAGATAATTTAGTAGACAATTTAAAATTTCTCATGAAAAGATCATAACGGTAACGATTATTGGGCCTAATAAATGCTAAAAAAGTTGACATAATTATCTTCTTTGAAAAAGGTAATTTAATAGATCATTTCAAATTTCTTTAAAAAAGATCATAACGGTAACGATCATTGCGCCTAATAAATGCTAAAAAAGTTGACATAATTATCTTCTTTGTAAAAGAAAATTTAATAGATCATTTAAAATTTCTTTAAAAAATATCATAACGGTAATGATCATTGGGCCTAATAAGTGCTAAAAAAGTTGACATAATTATCTTCTTTGTAAAAGATAATTTACTAGACAATTTAAAATTTCTCATGAAAAGATCCTAACGGTAACGATTATTGGGCCTAATAAATGCTAAAAAATTTGACAAAATTATCTTCTTTGAAAAAGGTAATTTAATAAATCATTTCAAATTTCTTTAAAAAAGATCATAACAGTAACGATCATTGCGCCTAATAAATGCTAAAAAAGTTGACATAATTATCTTCTTTGTAAAAGATAATTTGATAGATCATTTAAAATTTCTTTATAAAAGATCATAACTGTAACGATCATTGGGCCTAATAAATGCTAAAAAAGTTGACATAATTATCTTCTTTGTAAAAGACAATTTAATAGATCATTTAAAATTTCTTTAAAAAAGATCATAGCAGTAATGATCATTGCGCCTAATAAATGCTAAAAAAGTTGACATAATTATCTTCTTTGTAAAAGAAAATTTAATAGATCATTTAAAATTTCCTTCAAAAAGATCATAACGGTAACGATCATTGGGCCTCATAAGTGCTAAAAAAGTTGACATAATTATCTTCTTTGTAAAAGATAATTTACTAGACAATTTAAAATTTCTCATGAAAAGATCATAACGGTAACGATTATTGGGCCTAATAAATGCTAAAAAAGTTGACATAATTATCTTCTTTGAAAAAGGTAATTTAATAGATCATTTCAAATTTCTTTAAAAAAGATCATAACAGTAACGATCATTGCGCCTAATAAATGCTAAAAAAGTTGACATAATTATCTTCTTTGTAAAAGATAATTTACTAGACAATTTAAAATTTCTCATGAAAAGATCATAACGGTAACGATTATTGGGCCTAATAAATGCTAAAAAAGTTGACATAATTATCTTCTTTGAAAAAGGTAATTTGATAGATCATTTCAAATTTCTTTAAAAAAGATCATAACGGTAACGATCATTGCGCCTAATAAATGCTAAAAAAGTTGACATAATTATCTTCTTTGTAAAAGATAATTTACTAGACAATTTAAAATTTCTCATGAAAAGATCATAACGGTAACGATTATTGGGCCTAATAAATGCTAAAAAAGTTGACATAATTATCTTCTTTGAAAAAGGTAATTTAATAGATAATTTCAAATTTCTTTAAAAAAGATCATAACAGTAACGATCATTGCGCCTAATAAATGCTAAAAAAGTTGACATAATTATCTTCTTTGTAAAAGATAATTTACTAGACAATTTAAAATTTCTCATGAAAAGATCATAACGGTAACGATTATTGGGCCTAATAAATGCTAAAAAAGTTGACATAATTATCTTCTTTGAAAAAGGTAATTTGATAGATCATTTCAAATTTCTTTAAAAAAGATCATAACGGTAACGATCATTGCGCCTAATAAATGCTAAAAAAGTTGACATAATTATCTTCTTTGTAAAAGATAATTTACTAGACAATTTAAAATTTCTCATGAAAAGATCATAACGGTAACGATTATTGGGCCTAATAAATGCTAAAAAATTTGACATAATTATCTTCTTTGTAAAAGATAATTTACTAGACAATTTAAAATTTCTCATGAAAAGATCATAACGGTAATAGATTATTTAAAAGTTCTTTATAAAATGTCATAACGGTAACGATCATAGGGCCTAATAAATGCTAAAAAGGTTAACATAATTATCTTCTTTGTGAAAGATAATTTAATATATCATTTAAAATTTGTTTATAACAGATCATAACGGTAACGATCATTGGGCCTAATAAATGCTAAAAAAGTTGACATAATTATCTTCTTTGTAAAAGACAATTTAATAGATCATTTAAAATTTCTTTAAAAAAGATCATAACGGTAACGATCATTGGGCCTAATAAGTGCTAAAAAAGTTGACATAATTAACTTCTTTGTAAAAGATAATTTACTAGACAATTTAAAATTTCGTATTAAAAGATCATAACGCTAACGATTAATGGGCCTAGTAAATGCTAAAAAAGTTGACATAATTATCTTCTTTGTAAAAGATAATTTGATAGATCATTTAAGATTTCTTTATAAAAGATCATAACTGTAACGATCATTGGGCCTAATAAATGCTAAAAAAGTTGACATAATTATCTTCTTTGTAAAAGACAATTTAATAGATCATTTAAAATTTCTTTAAAAAAGATCATAACGGTAACGATCATTGGGCCTAATAAATGCTAAAAAAGTTGACATAATTAACTTCTTTGTAAAAGATAATTTACTAGACAATTTAAAATTTCGTATTAAAAGATCATAACGCTAACGATTAATGGGCCTAGTAAATGCTAAAAAAGTTGACATAATTATCTTCTTTGTAAAAGATAATTTACTCGACAATTTAAAATTTCTCATGAAAAGATCATAACGGTAATAGATTATTTAAAAGTTCTTTATAAAATGTCATAACGGTAACGATCATAGGGCCTAATAAATGCTAAAAAGGTTAACATAATTATCTTCTTTGTGAAAGATAATTTAATATATCATTTAAAATTTGTTTATAACAGATCATAACGGTAACGATCATTGGGCCTAATAAATGCTAAAAAAGTTGACATAATTATCTTCTTTGTAAAAGACAATTTAATAGATCATTTAAAATTTCTTTAAAAAAGATCATAACGGTAACGATCATTGGGCCTAATAAGTGCTAAAAAAGTTGACATAATTAACTTCTTTGTAAAAGATAATTTACTAGACAATTTAAAATTTCGTATTAAAAGATCATAACGCTAACGATTAATGGGCCTAGTAAATGCTAAAAAAGTTGACATAATTATCTTCTTTGTAAAAGATAATTTGATAGATCATTTAAAATTTCTTTATAAAAGATCATAACTGTAACGATCATTGGGCCTAATAAATGCTAAAAAAGTTGACATAATTATCTTCTTTGTAAAAGACAATTTAATAGATCATTTAAAATTTCTTTAAAAAAGATCATAACGGTAACGGTCATTGGGCCTAATAAATGCTAAAAAAGTTGACATAATTAACTTCTTTGTAAAAGATAATTTACTAGACAATTTAAAATTTCGTATTAAAAGATCATAACGCTAACGATTAATGGGCCTAGTAAATGCTAAAAAAGTTGACATAATTATCTTCTTTGTAAAAGATAATTTACTAGACAATTTAAAATTTCTCATGAAAAGATCATAACGGTAACGATTATTGGGCCTAATAAATGCTAAAAAAGTTGACATAATTATCTTCTTTGAAAAAGGTAATTTGATAGATCATTTCAAATTTCTTTAAAAAAGATCATAACGGTAACGATCATTGCGCCTAATAAACGCTAAAAAAGTTGACATAATTATCTTCTTTGTAAAAGATAATTTACTAGACAATTTAAAATTTCTCATGAAAAGATCATAACGGTAACGATTATTGGGCCTAATAAATGCTAAAAAAGTTGACATAATTATCTTCTTTGAAAAAGGTAATTTAATAGATCATTTCAAATTTCTTTAAAAAAGATCATAACGGTAACGATCATTGCGCCTAATAAATGCTAAAAAAGTTGACATAATTATCTTCCTTGTAAAAGATAATTTAGTAGACAATTTAAAATTTCTCATGAAAAGATCATAACGGTAACGATTATTGGGCCTAATAAATGCTAAAAAAGTTGACATAATTATCTTCTTTGAAAAAGGTAATTTAATAGATCATTTCAAATTTCTTTAAAAAAGATCATAACGGTAACGATCATTGCGCCTAATAAATGCTAAAAAAGTTGACATAATTATCTTCTTTGTAAAAGAAAATTTAATAGATCATTTAAAATTTCTTTAAAAAAGATCATAACGGTAATGATCATTGGGCCTAATAAGTGCTAAAAAAGTTGACATAATTATCTTCTTTGTAAAAGATAATTTACTAGACAATTTAAAATTTCTCATGAAAAGATCATAACGGTAACGATTATTGGGCCTAATAAATGCTAAAAAATTTGACAAAATTATCTTCTTTGAAAAAGGTAATTTAATAGATCATTTCAAATTTCTTTAAAAAAGATCATAACAGTAACGATCATTGCGCCTAATAAATGCTAAAAAAGTTGACATAATTATCTTCTTTGTAAAAGATAATTTGATAGATCATTTAAAATTTCTTTATAAAAGATCATAACTGTAACGATCATTGGGCCTAATAAATGCTAAAAAAGTTGACATAATTATCTTCTTTGTAAAAGATAATTTAATAGATCATTTAAAATTTCTTTAAAAAAGATCATAGCAGTAATGATCATTGCGCCTAATAAATGCTAAAAAAGTTGACATAATTATCTTCTTTGTAAAAGAAAATTTAATAGATCATTTAAAATTTCCTTAAAAAAGATCATAACGGTAACGATCATTGGGCCTCATAAGTGCTAAAAAAGTTGACATAATTATCTTCTTTGTAAAAGATAATTTACTAGACAATTTAAAATTTCTCATGAAAAGATCATAACGGTAACGATTATTGGGCCTAATAAATGCTAAAAAAGTTGACATAATTATCTTCTTTGAAAAAGGTAATTTAATAGATCATTTCAAATTTCTTTAAAAAAGATCATAACAGTAACGATCATTGCGCCTAATAAATGCTAAAAAAGTTGACATAATTATCTTCTTTGTAAAAGATAATTTACTAGACAATTTAAAATTTCTCATGAAAAGATCATAACGGTAACGATTATTGGGCCTAATAAATGCTAAAAAAGTTGACATAATTATCTTCTTTGAAAAAGGTAATTTGATAGATCATTTCAAATTTCTTTAAAAAAGATCATAACGGTAACGATCATTGCGCCTAATAAATGCTAAAAAAGTTGACATAATTATCTTCTTTGTAAAAGATAATTTACTAGACAATTTAAAATTTCTCATGAAAAGATCATAACGGTAACGATTATTGGGCCTAATAAATGCTAAAAAATTTGACATAATTATCTTCTTTGTAAAAGATAATTTACTAGACAATTTAAAATTTCTCATGAAAAGATCATAACGGTAATAGATTATTTAAAAGTTCTTTATAAAATGTCATAACGGTAACGATCATAGGGCCTAATAAATGCTAAAAAGGTTAACATAATTATCTTCTTTGTGAAAGATAATTTAATATATCATTTAAAATTTGTTTATAACAGATCATAACGGTAACGATCATTGGGCCTAATAAATGCTAAAAAAGTTGACATAATTATCTTCTTTGTAAAAGACAATTTAATAGATCATTTAAAATTTCTTTAAAAAAGATCATAACGGTAACGATCATTGGGCCTAATAAGTGCTAAAAAAGTTGACATAATTAACTTCTTTGTAAAAGATAATTTACTAGACAATTTAAAATTTCGTATTAAAAGATCATAACGCTAACGATTAATGGGCCTAGTAAATGCTAAAAAAGTTGACATAATTATCTTCTTTGTAAAAGATAATTTGATAGATCATTTAAGATTTCTTTATAAAAGATCATAACTGTAACGATCATTGGGCCTAATAAATGCTAAAAAAGTTGACATAATTATCTTCTTTGTAAAAGACAATTTAATAGATCATTTAAAATTTCTTTAAAAAAGATCATAACGGTAACGATCATTGGGCCTAATAAATGCTAAAAAAGTTGACATAATTAACTTCTTTGTAAAAGATAATTTACTAGACAATTTAAAATTTCGTATTAAAAGATCATAACGCTAACGATTAATGGGCCTAGTAAATGCTAAAAAAGTTGACATAATTATCTTCTTTGTAAAAGATAATTTACTAGACAATTTAAAATTTCTCATGAAAAGATCATAACGGTAACGATTATTGGGCCTAATAAATGCTAAAAAAGTTGACATAATTATCTTCTTTGAAAAAGGTAATTTAATAGATCATTTCAAATTTCTTTAAAAAAGATCATAACGGTAACGATCATTGCACCTAATAAATACTAAAAAAGTTGACATAATTATCTTCTTTGTAAAAGATAATTTACTAGACAATTTAAAATTTCTCATGAAAAGATCATAACGGTAACGATTATTGGGCCTAATAAATGCTAAAAAAGTTGACATAATTATCTTCTTTGAAAAAGGTAATTTGATAGATCATTTCAAATTTCTTTAAAAAAGATCATAACGGTAACGATCATTGCGCCTAATAAATGCTAAAAAAGTTGACATAATTATCTTCTTTGTAAAAGATAATTTACTAGACAATTTAAAATTTCTCATGAAAAGATCATAACGGTAACGATTATTGGGCCTAATAAATGCTAAAAAAGTTGACATAATTATCTTCTTTGAAAAAGGTAATTTAATAGATCATTTCAAATTTCTTTAAAAAAGATCATAACAGTAACGATCATTGCGCCTAATAAATGCTAAAAAAGTTGACATAATTATCTTCTTTGTAAAAGATAATTTACTAGACAATTTAAAATTTCTCATGAAAAGATCATAACGGTAACGATTATTGGGCCTAATAAATGCTAAAAAAGTTGACATAATTATCTTCTTTGAAAAAGGTAATTTGATAGATCATTTCAAATTTCTTTAAAAAAGATCATAACGGTAACGATCATTGCGCCTAATAAATGCTAAAAAAGTTGACATAATTATCTTCTTTGTAAAAGATAATTTACTAGACAATTTAAAATTTCTCATGAAAAGATCATAACGGTAACGATTATTGGGCCTAATAAATGCTAAAAAATTTGACATAATTATCTTCTTTGTAAAAGATAATTTACTAGACAATTTAAAATTTCTCATGAAAAGATCATAACGGTAATAGATTATTTAAAAGTTCTTTATAAAATGTCATAACGGTAACGATCATAGGGCCTAATAAATGCTAAAAAGGTTAACATAATTATCTTCTTTGTGAAAGATAATTTAATATATCATTTAAAATTTGTTTATAACAGATCATAACGGTAACGATCATTGGGCCTAATAAATGCTAAAAAAGTTGACATAATTATCTTCTTTGTAAAAGACAATTTAATAGATCATTTAAAATTTCTTTAAAAAAGATCATAACGGTAACGATCATTGGGCCTAATAAGTGCTAAAAAAGTTGACATAATTAACTTCTTTGTAAAAGATAATTTACTAGACAATTTAAAATTTCGTATTAAAAGATCATAACGCTAACGATTAATGGGCCTAGTAAATGCTAAAAAAGTTGACATAATTATCTTCTTTGTAAAAGATAATTTGATAGATCATTTAAGATTTCTTTATAAAAGATCATAACTATAACGATCATTGGGCCTAATAAATGCTAAAAAAGTTGACATAATTATCTTCTTTGTAAAAGACAATTTAATAGATCATTTAAAATTTCTTTAAAAAAGATCATAACGGTAACGATCATTGGGCCTAATAAATGCTTAAAAAGTTGACATAATTAACTTCTTTGTAAAAGATAATTTACTAGACAATTTAAAATTTCGTATTAAAAGATCATAACGCTAACGATTAATGGGCCTAGTAAATGCTAAAAAAGTTGACATAATTATCTTCTTTGTAAAAGATAATTTACTAGACAATTTAAAATTTCTCATGAAAAGATCATAACGGTAACGATTATTGGGCCTAATAAATGCTAAAAAAGTTGACATAATTATCTTCTTTGAAAAAGGTAATTTAATAGATCATTTCAAATTTCTTTAAAAAAGATCATAACGGTAACGATCATTGCACCTAATAAATGCTAAAAAAGTTGACATAATTATCTTCTTTGTAAAAGATAATTTACTAGACAATTTAAAATTTCTCATGAAAAGATCATAACGGTAACGATTATTGGGCCTAATAAATGCTAAAAAAGTTGACATAATTATCTTCTTTGAAAAAGGTAATTTGATAGATCATTTCAAATTTCTTTAAAAAAGATCATAACGGTAACGATCATTGCGCCTAATAAATGCTAAAAAAGTTGACATAATTATCTTCTTCGTAAAAGATAATTTACTAGACAATTTAAAATTTCTCATGAAAAGATCATAACGGTAACGATTATTGGGCCTAATAAATGCTAAAAAAGTTGACATAATTATCTTCTTTGAAAAAGGTAATTTAATAGATCATTTCAAATTTCTTTAAAAAAGATCATAACGGTAACGATCATTGCGCCTAATAAATGCTAAAAAAGTTGACATAATTATCTTCTTTGTAAAAGAAAATTTAATAGATCATTTAAAATTTCTTTAAAAAAGATCATAACGGTAACGATCATTGGGCCTAATAAGTGCTAAAAAAGTTGACATAATTATCTTCTTTGTAAAAGATAATTTACTAGACAATTTAAAATTTCTCATGAAAAGATCATAACGGTAACGATTATTGGGCCTAATAAATGCTAAAAAATTTGACAAAATTATCTTCTTTGAAAAAGGTAATTTAATAGATCATTTCAAATTTCTTTAAAAAAGATCATAACCGTAACGATCATTGCGCCTAATAAATGCTAAAAAAGTTGACATAATTATCTTCTTTGTAAAAGATAATTTGATAGATCATTTAAAATTTCTTTATAAAAGATCATAACTGTAACGATCATTGGGCCTAATAAATGCTAAAAAAGTTGACATAATTATCTTCTTTGTAAAAGACAATTTAATAGATCATTTAAAATTTCTTTAAAAAAGATCATAGCAGTAATGATCATTGCGCCTAATAAATGCTAAAAAAGTTGACATAATTATCTTCTTTGTAAAAGAAAATTTAATAGATCATTTAAAATTTCCTTAAAAAAGATCATAACGGTAACGATCATTGGGCCTCATAAGTGCTAAAAAAGTTGACATAATTATCTTCTTTGTAAAAGATAATTTACTAGACAATTTAAAATTTCTCATGAAAAGATCATAACGGTAACGATCATTACGCCTAATAAATGCTAAAAAAGTTGACATAATTATCTTCTTTGTAAAAGAAAATTTAATAGATCATTTAAAATTTCCTTAAAAAAGATCATAACGGTAACGATCATTGGGCCTAATAAGTGCTAAAAAAGTTGACATAATTATCTTCTTTGTAAAAGATAATTTACTAGACAATTTAAAATTTCTCATGAAAAGATCATAACGGTAACAATTATTGGGCCTAATAAATGCTAAAAAAGTTGACATAATTATCTTCTTTGAAAAAGGTAATTTAATAGATCATTTCAAATTTCTTTAAAAAAGATCATAACGGTAACGATCATTGCGCCTAATAAATGCTAAAAAAGTTGACATAACTATCTTCTTTGTAAAAGATAATTTACTAGACAATTTAAAATTTCGTATTAAAAGATCATAACGCTAACGATTAATGGGCCTAGTAAATGCTAAAAAAGTTGACATAATTATCTTCTTTGTAAAAGATAATTTACTAGACAATTTAAAATTTCTCATGAAAAGATCATAACGGTAACGATTATTGGGCCTAATAAATGCTAAAAAAGTTGACATAATTATCTTCTTTGAAAAAGGTAATTTAATAGATCATTTCAAATTTCTTTAAAAAAGATCATAACGGTAACGATCATTGCACCTAATAAATGCTAAAAAAGTTGACATAATTATCTTCTTTGTAAAAGATAATTTACTAGACAATTTAAAATTTCTCATGAAAAGATCATAACGGTAACGATTATTGGGCCTAATAAATGCTAAAAAAGTTGACATAATTATCTTCTTTGAAAAAGGTAATTTGATAGATCATTTCAAATTTCTTTAAAAAAGATCATAACGGTAACGATCATTGCGCCTAATAAATGCTAAAAAAGTTGACATAATTATCTTCTTCGTAAAAGATAATTTACTAGACAATTTAAAATTTCTCATGAAAAGATCATAACGGTAACGATTATTGGGCCTAATAAATGGTAAAAAAGTTGACATAATTATCTTCTTTGAAAAAGGTAATTTAATAGATCATTTCAAATTTCTTTAAAAAAGATCATAACGGTAACGATCATTGCGCCTAATAAATGCTAAAAAAGTTGACATAATTATCTTCTTTGTAAAAGAAAATTTAATAGATCATTTAAAATTTCTTTAAAAAAGATCATAACGGTAACGATCATTGGGCCTAATAAGTGCTAAAAAAGTTGACATAATTATCTTCTTTGTAAAAGATAATTTACTAGACAATTTAAAATTTCTCATGAAAAGATCATAACGGTAACGATTATTGGGCCTAATAAATGCTAAAAAATTTGACAAAATTATCTTCTTTGAAAAAGGTAATTTAATAGATCATTTCAAATTTCTTTAAAAAAGATCATAACAGTAACGATCATTGCGCCTAATAAATGCTAAAAAAGTTGACATAATTATCTTCTTTGTAAAAGATAATTTGATAGATCATTTAAAATTTCTTTATAAAAGATCATAACTGTAACGATCATTGGGCCTAATAAATGCTAAAAAAGTTGACATAATTATCTTCTTTGTAAAAGACAATTTAATAGATCATTTAAAATTTCTTTAAAAAAGATCATAGCAGTAATGATCATTGCGCCTAATAAATGCTAAAAAAGTTGACATAATTATCTTCTTTGTAAAAGAAAATTTAATAGATCATTTAAAATTTCCTTAAAAAAGATCATAACGGTAACGATCATTCGGCCTCATAAGTGCTAAAAAAGTTGACATAATTATCTTCTTTGTAAAAGATAATTTACTAGACAATTTAAAATTTCTCATGAAAAGATCATAACGGTAACGATCATTACGCCTAATAAATGCTAAAAAAGTTGACATAATTATCTTCTTTGTAAAAGAAAATTTAATAGATCATTTAAAATTTCCTTAAAAAAGATCATAACGGTAACGATCATTGGGCCTAATAAGTGCTAAAAAAGTTGACATAATTATCTTCTTTGTAAAAGATAATTTACTAGACAATTTAAAATTTCTCATGAAAAGATC
The DNA here is from genome assembly GCA_037954015.1 of Psophocarpus tetragonolobus. Lineage (NCBI taxonomy): Eukaryota > Viridiplantae > Streptophyta > Magnoliopsida > Fabales > Fabaceae > Psophocarpus > Psophocarpus tetragonolobus. The sequence goes on from CM075688.1 coordinate 58,354,373, forward strand.
ATAACGGTAACAATTATTGGGCCTAATAAATGCTAAAAAAGTTGACATAATTATCTTCTTTGAAAAAGGTAATTTAATAGATCATTTCAAATTTCTTTAAAAAAGATCATAACGGTAACGATCATTGCGCCTAATAAATGCTAAAAAAGTTGACATAACTATCTTCTTTGTAAAAGATAATTTACTAGACAATTTAAAATTTCTCATGAAAAGATCATAACGGTAATAGATTATTTAAAAGTTCTTTATAAAACGTCATAACGGTAACGATCATAGGGCCTAATAAATGCTAAAAAGGTTAACATAGTTATCTTCTTTGTGAAAGATAATTTAATATATCATTTAAAATTTCTTTATAACAGATCATAACGGTAACGATCATTGGGCCTAATAAATGCTAAAAAAGTTGACATAATTATCTTCTTTGTAAAAGAGAATTTAATAGATCATTTAAAATTTCTTTAAAAAAGATCATAACGGTAACGATCATTGGGCCTAATAAATGCTAAAAAAGTTGACATAATTAACTTCTTTGTAAAAGATAATTTACTAGACAATTTAAAATTTCGTATTAAAAGATCATAACGCTAACGATTAATGGGCTTAGTAAATGCTAAAAAAGTTGACATAATTATCTTCTTTGTAAAAGATAATTTGATAGATCATTTAAAATTTCTTTATAAAAGATCATAACTGTAACGATCATTGGGTCTAATAAATGCTAAAAAAGTTGACATAATTATCTTCTTTGAAAAAGGTAATTTAATAGATCATTTCAAATTTCTTTAAAAAAGATCATAACGGTAACGATCATTGCGCCTAATAAATGCTAAAAAAGTTGGCATAATTATGTTCTTTGTAAAAGAAAATTTAATAGATCATTTAAAATTTCCTTAAAAAAGATCATAACGGTAACGATCATTGGGCCTCATAAGTGCTAAAAAAGTTGACATAATTATCTTCTTTGTAAAAGATAATTTACTAGACAATTTAAAATTTCTCATGAAAAGATCATAACGGTAACGATTATTGGGCCTAATAAATGCTAAAAAAGTTGACATAATTATCTTCTTTGAAAAAGGTAATTTAATAGATCATTTCAAATTTCTTTAAAAAAGATCATAACGGTAACGATCATTGCACCTAATAAATGCTAAAAAAGTTGACATAATTATCTTCTTTGTAAAAGATAATTTACTAGACAATTTAAAATTTCTCATGAAAAGATCATAACGGTAACGATTATTGGGCCTAATAAATGCTAAAAAAGTTGACATAATTATCTTCTTTGAAAAAGGTAATTTGATAGATCATTGCAAATTTCTTTAAAAAAGATCATAACGGTAACGATCATTGCGCCTAATAAATGCTAAAAAAGTTGACATAATTATCTTCTTTGTAAAAGATAATTTACTAGACAATTTAAAATTTCTCATTAAAAGATCATAACGGTAACGATTATTGGGCCTAATAAATGCTAAAAAATTTGACATAATTATCTTCTTTGTAAAAGATAATTTACTAGACAATTTAAAATTTCTCATGAAAAGATCATAACGGTAATAGATTATTTAAAAGTTCTTTATAAAATGTCATAACGGTAACGATCATAGGGCCTAATAAATGCTAAAAAGGTTAACATAATTATCTTCTTTGTGAAAGATAATTTAATATATCATTTAAAATTTGTTTATAACAGATCATAACGGTAACGATCATTGGGCCTAATAAATGCTAAAAAAGTTGACATAATTATCTTCTTTGTAAAAGACAATTTAATAGATCATTTAAAATTTCTTTAAAAAAGATCATAACGGTAACGATCATTGGGCCTAATAAGTGCTAAAAAAGTTGACATAATTAACTTCTTTCTAAAAGATAATTTACTAGACAATTTAAAATTTCGTATTAATAGATCATAACGCTAACGATTAATGGGCCTAGTAAATGCTAAAAAAGTTGACATAATTATCTTCTTTGTAAAAGATAATTTGATAGATCATTTAAAATTTCTTTATAAAATATCATAACTGTAACGATCATTGGGCCTAATAAATGCTAAAAAAGTTGACATAATTATCTTCTTTGTAAAAGACAATTTAATAGATCATTTAAAATTTCTTTAAAAAAGATCATAACGGTAACGATCATTGGGCCTAATAAATGCTAAAAAAGTTGACATTATTAACTTCTTTGTAAAAGATAATTTACTAGACAATTTAAAATTTCGTATTAAAAGATCATAACGCTAACGATTAATGGGCCTAGTAAATGCTAAAAAAGTTGACATAATTATCTTCTTTGTAAAAGATAATTTACTAGACAATTTAAAATTTCTCATCAAAAGATCATAACGGTAACGATTATTGGGCCTAATAAATGCTAAAAAAGTTGACATAATTATCTTCTTTGAAAAAGGTAATTTGATAGATCATTTCAAATTTCTTTAAAAAAGATCATAACGGTAACGATCATTGCGCCTAATAAACGCTAAAAAAGTTGACATAATTATCTTCTTTGTAAAAGATAATTTACTAGACAATTTAAAATTTCTCATGAAAAGATCATAACGGTAACGATTATTGGGCCTAATAAATGCTAAAAAAGTTGACATAATTATCTTCTTTGAAAAAGGTAATTTAATAGATCATTTCAAATTTCTTTAAAAAAGATCATAACGGTAACGATCATTGCGCCTAATAAATGCTAAAAAAGTTGACATAATTATCTTACTTGTAAAAGATAATTTAGTAGACAATTTAAAATTTCTCATGAAAAGATCATAACGGTAACGATTATTGGGCCTAATAAATGCTAAAAAAGTTGACATAATTATCTTCTTTGAAAAAGGTAATTTAATAGATCATTTCAAATTTCTTTAAAAAAGATCATAACGGTAACGATCATTGCGCCTAATAAATGCTAAAAAAGTTGACATAATTATCTTCTTTGTAAAAGAAAATTTAATAGATCATTTAAAATTTCTTTAAAAAAGATCATAACGGTAACGATCATTGGGCCTAATAAGTGCTAAAAAAGTTGACATAATTATCTTCTTTGTAAAAGATCATTTACTAGACAATTTAAAATTTCTCATGAAAAGATCATAACGGTAACGATTATTGGGCCTAATAAATGCTAAAAAATTTGACAAAATTATCTTCTTTGAAAAAGGTAATTTAATAGATCATTTCAAATTTCTTTAAAAAAGATCATAACAGTAACGATCATTGCGCCTAATAAATGCTAAAAAAGTTGACATAATTATCTTCTTTGTAAAAGATAATTTGATAGATCATTTAAAATTTCTTTATAAAAGATCATAACTGTAACGATCATTGGGCCTAATAAATGCTAAAAAAGTTGACATAATTATCTTCTTTGTAAAAGACAATTTAATAGATCATTTAAAATTTCTTTAAAAAAGATCATAGCAGTAATGATCATTGCGCCTAATAAATGCTAAAAAAGTTGACATAATTATCTTCTTTGTAAAAGAAAATTTAATAGATCATTTAAAATTTCCTTAAAAAAGATCATAACGGTAACGATCATTGGGCCTCATAAGTGCTAAAAAAGTTGACATAATTATCTTCTTTGTAAAAGATAATTTACTAGACAATTTAAAATTTCTCATGAAAAGATCATAACGGTAACAATTATTGGGCCTAATAAATGCTAAAAAAGTTGACATAATTATCTTCTTTGAAAAAGGTAATTTAATAGATCATTTCAAATTTCTTTAAAAAAGATCATAACGGTAACGATCATTGCGCCTAATAAATGCTAAAAAAGTTGACATAACTATCTTCTTTGTAAAAGATAATTTACTAGACAATTTAAAATTTCTCATGAAAAGATCATAACGGTAATAGATTATTTAAAAGTTCTTTATAAAACGTCATAACGGTAACGATCATAGGGCCTAATAAATGCTAAAAAGGTTAACATAATTATCTTCTTTGTGAAAGATAATTTAATATATCATTTAAAATTTCTTTATAACAGATCATAACGGTAACGATCATTGGGCCTAATAAATGCTAAAAAAGTTGACATAATTATCTTCTTTGTAAAAGAGAATTTAATAGATCATTTAAAATTTCTTTAAAAAAGATCATAACGGTAACGATCATTGGGCCTAATAAATGCTAAAAAAGTTGACATAATTAACTTCTTTGTAAAAGATAATTTACTAGACAATTTAAAATTTCGTATTAAAAGATCATAACGCTAACGATTAATGGGCTTAGTAAATGCTAAAAAAGTTGACATAATTATCTTCTTTGTAAAAGATAATTTGATAGATCATTTAAAATTTCTTTATAAAAGATCATAACTGTAACGATCATTGTGCCTAATAAATGCTAAAAAAGTTGACATAATTATCTTCTTTGTAAAAGACAATTTCATAGATCATTTAAAATTTCTTTAAAAAAGATCATAACGGTAACGATCATTGGGCCTAATAAATGCTAAAAAAGTTGACATAATTAACTTCTTTGTAAAAGATAATTTACTAGACAATTTAAAATTTTGTATTAAAAGATCATAACGCTAACGATTAATGGGCCTAGTAAATGATAAAAAAGTTGACATAATTATCTTCTTTGAAACAGGTAATTTAATAGATCATTTCAAATTTCTTTAAAAAAGATCATAACGGTAACGATCATTGCGCCTAATAAATGCTAAAAAAGTTAACATAATTATCTTCTTTGTAAAAGATAATTTGATAGATCATTTAAAATTTCTTTATAAAAGATCATAACTGTAACGATCATTGGGCCTAATAAATGCTAAAAAAGTTGACATAATTTTCTTCTTTGTAAAAGACAATTTAATAGATCATTTAAAATTTATTTAAAAAAGATCATAGCAGTAATGATCATTGCGCCTAATAAATGCTAAAAAAGTTGACATAATTATCTTCTTTGTAAAAGAAAATTTAATAGATTATTTAAAATTTCCTTAAAAAAGATCATAACGGTAACGATCATTGGGCCTCATAAGTGCTAAAAAAGTTGACATAATTATCTTCTTTGTAAAAGATAATTTACTAGACAATTTAAAATTTCTCATGAAAAGATCATAACGGTAACGATTATTGGGCCTAAAAAATGCTAAAAAAGTTGACATAATTATCTTCTTTGAAAAAGGTAATTTAATAGATCATTTCAAATTTCTTTAAAAAAGATCATAACGGTAACGATCATTGCACCTAATAAATGCTAAAAAAGTTGACATAATTATCTTCTTTGTAAAAGATAATTTACTAGACAATTTAAAATTTCTCATGAAAAGATCATAACGGTAACGATTATTGGGCCTAATAAATGCTAAAAAAGTTGACATAATTATCTTCTTTGAAAAAGGTAATTTAATAGATCATTTCAAATTTCTTTAAAAAAGATCATAACGGTAACGATCATTGCGCCTAATAAATGCTAAAAAAGTTGGCATAATTATGTTCTTTGTAAAAGAAAATTTAATAGATCATTTAAAATTTCCTTAAAAAATATCATAACGGTAACGATCATTGAGCCTAATAAGTGCTAAAAAAGTTGACATAATTATCTTCTTTGTAAAAGATAATTTACTAGACAATTTAAAATTTCTCATGAAAAGATCATAACGGCAACGATTATTGGGCCTAATAAATGCTAAAAAAGTTGACATAATTATCTTCTTTGAAAAAGGTAATTTAATAGATCATTTCAAATTTCTTTAAAAAAGATCATAACAGTAACGATCATTGCGCCTAATAAATGCTAAAAAAGTTGACATAATTATGTTCTTTGTAAAAGATAATTTACTAGACAATTTAAAATTTCTCATGAAAAGATCATAACGGTAACCATTATTGGGACTAATAAATGCTAAAAAACTTGACATAATTATCTTCTTTGAAAAAGGTAATTTGATAGATCATGTCAAATTTCTTTAAAAAAGATCATAACGGTAACGATCATTGCGCCTAATAAATGCTAAAAAAGTTGACATAATTATCTTCTTTGTAAAAGATAATTTAGTAGACAATTTAAAATTTCTCATGGAAAGATCATAACGGTAACGATTATTGGGCCTAATAAATGCTAAAAAAGTTGACATAATTATCTTGTTTGAAAAAGGTAATTTAATAGATCATTTCAAATTTCTTTAAAAAAGATCATAACGGTAACGATCATTGCGCCTAATAAATGCTAAAAAAGTTGACATAATTATCTTCTTTGTAAAAGAAAATTTAATAGATCATTTAAAATTTCCTTAAAAAAGATCATAACGGTAACGATCATTGGGCCTAATAAGTGCTAAAAAAGTTGACATAATTATCTTCTTTGTAAAAGATAATTTACTAGACAACTTAAAATTTCTCATGAAAAGATCATAACGGTAACGATTATTGGGCCTAAAAAATGCTAAAAAAGTTGACATAATTATCTTCTTTGAAAAAGGTAATTTAATAGATCATTTCAAATTTCTTTAAAAAAGATCATAACGGTAACGATCATTGCACCTAATAAATGCTAAAAAAGTTGACATAATTATCTTCTTTGTAAAAGATAATTTACTAGACAATTTAAAATTTCTCATGAAAAGATCATAACGGTAACGATTATTGGGCCTAATAAATGCTAAAAAAGTTGACATAATTATCTTCTTTGAAAAAGGTAATTTAATAGATCATTTCAAATTTCTTTAAAAAAGATCATAACGGTAACGATCATTGCGCCTAATAAATGCTAAAAAAGTTGGCATAATTATGTTCTTTGTAAAAGAAAATTTAATAGATCATTTAAAATTTCCTTAAAAAATATCATAACGGTAACGATCATTGAGCCTAATAAGTGCTAAAAAAGTTGACATAATTATCTTCTTTGTAAAAGATAATTTACTAGACAATTTAAAATTTCTCATGAAAAGATCATAACGGTAACGATTATTGGGCCTAATAAATGCTAAAAAAGTTGACATAATTATCTTCTTTGAAAAAGGTAATTTAATAGATCATTTCAAATTTCTTTAAAAAAGATCATAACAGTAACGATCATTGCGCCTAATAAATGCTAAAAAAGTTGACATAATTATCTTCTTTGTAAAAGATAATTTACTAGACAATTTAAAATTTCTCATGAAAAGATCATAACGGTAACGATTATTGGGACTAATAAATGCTAAAAAACTTGACATAATTATCTTCTTTGAAAAAGGTAATTTGATAGATCATTTCAAATTTCTTTAAAAAAGATCATAACGGTAACGATCATTGCGCCTAATAAATGCTAAAAAAGTTGACATAATTATCTTCTTTGTAAAAGATAATTTAGTAGACAATTTAAAATTTCTCATGGAAAGATCATAACGGTAACGATTATTGGGCCTAATAAATGCTAAAAAAGTTGACATAATTATCTTGTTTGAAAAAGGTAATTTAATAGATCATTTCAAATTTCTTTAAAAAAGATCATAACGGTAACGATCATTGCGCCTAATAAATGCTAAAAAAGTTGACATAATTATCTTCTTTGTAAAAGAAAATTTAATAGATCATTTAAAATTTCCTTAAAAAAGATCATAACGGTAACGATCATTGGGCCTAATAAGTGCTAAAAAAGTTGACATAATTATCTTCTTTGTAAAAGATAATTTACTAGACAACTTAAAATTTCTCATGAAAAGATCATAACGGTAACGATTATTGGGCCTAATAAATGCTAAAAAAGTTGACATAATTATCTTCTTTGAAAAAGGTAATTTAATAGATCATTTCAAATTTCTTTAAAAAAGATCATAACAGTAACGATCATTGCGCCTAATAAATGCTAAAAAAGTTGACATAATTATCTTCTTTGTAAAAGATAATTTACTAGACAATTTAAAATTTCTCATGAAAAGATCATAACGGTAACGATTATTGGGCCTAATAAATGCTAAAAAAGTTGACATAATTATCTTCTTTGAAAAAGGTAATTTGATAGATCATTTCAAATTTCTTTAAAAAAGATCATAACGGTAACGATCATTGCGCCTAATAAATGCTAAAAAAGTTGACATAATTATCTTCTTTGTAAAAGATAATTTACTAGACAATTTAAAATTTCTCATGAAAAGATCATAACGGTAACAATTATTGGGCCTAATAAATGCTAAAAAAGTTGACATAATTATCTTCTTTGAAAAAGGTAATTTAATAGATCATTTCAAATTTCTTTAAAAAAGATCATAACGGTAACGATCATTGCGCCTAATAAATGCTAAAAAAGTTGACATAACTATCTTCTTTGTAAAAGATAATTTACTAGACAATTTAAAATTTCTCATGAAAAGATCATAACGGTAACGATTATTGGGCCTAATAAATGCTAAAAAAGTTGACATAATTATCTTCTTTGAAAAAGGTAATTTAATAGATCATTTCAAATTTCTTTAAAAAAGATCATAACGGTAACGATCATTGCGCCTAATAAATGCTAAAAAAGTTGGCATAATTATGTTCTTTGTAAAAGAAAATTTAATAGATCATTTAAAATTTCCTTAAAAAATATCATAACGGTAACGATCATTGGGCCTAATAAGTGCTAAAAAAGTTGACATAATTATCTTCTTTGTAAAAGATAATTTACTAGACAATTTAAAATTTCTCATGAAAAGATCATAACGGTAACGATTATTGGGCCTAATAAATGCTAAAAAAGTTGACATAATTATCTTGTTTGAAAAAGGTAATTTAATAGATCATTTCAAATTTCTTTAAAAAAGATCATAACAGTAACGATCATTGCGCCTAATAAATGCTAAAAAAGTTGACATAATTATCTTCTTTGTAAAAGATAATTTGATAGATCATTTAAAATTTCTTTATAAAAGATCATAACTGTAACGATCATTGGGCCTAATAAATGCTAAAAAAGTTGACATAATTATCTTCTTTGTAAAAGACAATTTAATAGATCATTTAAAATTTCTTTAAAAAAGATCATAGCAGTAATGATCATTGCGCCTAATAAATGCTAAAAAAGTTGACATAATTATCTTCTTTGTAAAAGAAAATTTAATAGATCATTTAAAATTTCCTTAAAAAAGATCATAACGGTAACGATCATTGGGCCTCATAAGTGCTAAAAACGTTGACATAATTATCTTCTTTGTAAAAGATAATTTACTAGACAATTTAAAATTTCTCATGAAAAGATCATAACGGTAACGATCATTACGCCTAATAAATGCTAAAAAAGTTGACATAATTATCTTCTTTGTAAAAGAAAATTTAATAGATCATTTAAAATTTCCTTAAAAAAGATCATAACGGTAACGATCATTGGGCCTAATAAGTGCTAAAAAAGTTGACATAATTATCTTCTTTGTAAAAGATAATTTACTAGACAATTTAAAATTTCTCATGAAAAGATCATAACGGTAACAATTATTGGGCCTAATAAATGCTAAAAAAGTTGACATAATTATCTTCTTTGAAAAAGGTAATTTAATAGATCATTTCAAATTTCTTTAAAAAAGATCATAACGGTAACGATCATTGCGCCTAATAAATGCTAAAAAAGTTGACATAACTATCTTCTTTGTAAAAGATAATTTACTAGACAATTTAAAATTTCTCATGAAAAGATCATAACGGTAATAGATTATTTAAAAGTTCTTTATAAAACGTCATAACGGTAACGATCATAGGGCCTAATAAATGCTAAAAAGGTTAACATAATTATCTTCTTTGTGAAAGATAATTTAATATATCATTTAAAATTTCTTTATAACAGATCATAACGGTAACGATCATTGGGCCTAATAAATGCTAAAAAAGTTGACATAATTATCTTCTTTGTAAAAGAGAATTTAATAGATCATTTAAAATTTCTTTAAAAAAGATCATAACGGTAACGATCATTGGGCCTAATAAATGCTAAAAAAGTTGACATAATTAACTTCTTTGTAAAAGATAATTTACTAGACAATTTAAAATTTCGTATTAAAAGATCATAACGCTAACGATTAATGGGCTTAGTAAATGCTAAAAAAGTTGACATAATTATCTTCTTTGTAAAAGATAATTTGATAGATCATTTAAAATTTCTTTATAAAAGATCATAACTGTAACGATCATTGTGCCTAATAAATGCTAAAAAAGTTGACATAATTATCTTCTTTGTAAAAGACAATTTCATAGATCATTTAAAATTTCTTTAAAAAAGATCATAACGGTAACGATCATTGGGCCTAATAAATGCTAAAAAAGTTCACATAATTAACTTCTTTGTAAAAGATAATTTACTAGACAATTTAAAATTTTGTATTAAAAGATCATAACGCTAACGATTAATGGGCCTAGTAAATGATAAAAAAGTTGACATAATTATCTTCTTTGAAACAGGTAATTTAATAGATCATTTCAAATTTCTTTAAAAAAGATCATAACGGTAACGATCATTGCGCCTAATAAATGCTAAAAAAGTTAACATAATTATCTTCTTTGTAAAAGATAATTTGATAGATCATTTAAAATTTGTTTATAAAAGATCATAACTGTAACGATCATTGGGCCTAATAAATGCTAAAAAAGTTGACATAATTTTCTTCTTTGTAAAAGACAATTTAATAGATCATTTAAAATTTATTTAAAAAAGATCATAACGGTAACGATCATTGGGCCTAATAAATGCTAAAAAAGTTGACATAATTAACTTCTTTGTAAAAGATAATTTACTAGACAATTTAAAATTTCGTATTAAAAGATCATAACGCTAACGATTAATGGGCTTAGTAAATGCTAAAAAAGTTGACATAATTATCTTCTTTGTAAAAGATAATTTGATAGATCATTTAAAATTTCTTTATAAAAGATCATAACTGTAACGATCATTGTGCCTAATAAATGCTAAAAAAGTTGACATAATTATCTTCTTTGTAAAAGACAATTTCATAGATCATTTAAAATTTCTTTAAAAAAGATCATAACGGTAACGATCATTGGGCCTAATAAATGCTAAAAAAGTTGACATAATTAACTTCTTTGTAAAAGATAATTTACTAGACAATTTAAAATTTTGTATTAAAAGATCATAACGCTAACGATTAATGGGCCTAGTAAATGATAAAAAAGTTGACATAATTATCTTCTTTGAAACAGGTAATTTAATAGATCATTTCAAATTTCTTTAAAAAAGATCATAACGGTAACGATCATTGCGCCTAATAAATGCTAAAAAAGTTAACATAATTATCTTCTTTGTAAAAGATAATTTGATAGATCATTTAAAATTTCTTTATAAAAGATCATAACTGTAACGATCATTGGGCCTAATAAATGCTAAAAAAGTTGACATAATTATCTTCTTTGTAAAAGATAATTTACTAGACAATTTAAAATTTCTCATGAAAAGATCATAACGGTAACGATTATTGGGACTAATAAATGCTAAAAAACTTGACATAATTATCTTCTTTGAAAAAGGTAATTTGATAGATCATTTCAAATTTCTTTAAAAAAGATCATAACGGTAACGATCATTGCGCCTAATAAATGCTAAAAAAGTTGACATAATTATCTTCTTTGTAAAAGATAATTTAGTAGACAATTTAAAATTTCTCATGGAAAGATCATAACGGTAACGATTATTGGGCCTAATAAATGCTAAAAAAGTTGACATAATTATCTTGTTTGAAAAAGGTAATTTAATAGATCATTTCAAATTTCTTTAAAAAAGATCATAACGGTAACGATCATTGCGCCTAATAAATGCTAAAAAAGTTGACATAATTATCTTCTTTGTAAAAGAAAATTTAATAGATCATTTAAAATTTCCTTAAAAAAGATCATAACGGTAACGATCATTGGGCCTAATAAGTGCTAAAAAAGTTGACATAATTATCTTCTTTGTAAAAGATAATTTACTAGACAACTTAAAATTTCTCATGAAAAGATCATAACGGTAACGATTATTGGGCCTAATAAATGCTAAAAAAGTTGACATAATTATCTTCTTTGAAAAAGGTAATTTAATAGATCATTTCAAATTTCTTTAAAAAAGATCATAACAGTAACGATCATTGCGCCTAATAAATGCTAAAAAAGTTGACATAATTATCTTCTTTGTAAAAGATAATTTACTAGACAATTTAAAATTTCTCATGAAAAGATCATAACGGTAACGATTATTGGGCCTAATAAATGCTAAAAAAGTTGACATAATTATCTTCTTTGAAAAAGGTAATTTGATAGATCATTTCAAATTTCTTTAAAAAAGATCATAACGGTAACGATCATTGCGCCTAATAAATGCTAAAAAAGTTGACATAATTATCTTCTTTGTAAAAGATAATTTACTAGACAATTTAAAATTTCTCATGAAAAGATCATAACGGTAACAATTATTGGGCCTAATAAATGCTAAAAAAGTTGACATAATTATCTTCTTTGAAAAAGGTAATTTAATAGATCATTTCAAATTTCTTTAAAAAAGATCATAACGGTAACGATCATTGCGCCTAATAAATGCTAAAAAAGTTGACATAACTATCTTCTTTGTAAAAGATAATTTACTAGACAATTTAAAATTTCTCATGAAAAGATCATAACGGTAACGATTATTGGGCCTAATAAATGCTAAAAAAGTTGACATAATTATCTTCTTTGAAAAAGGTAATTTAATAGATCATTTCAAATTTCTTTAAAAAAGATCATAACGGTAACGATCATTGCGCCTAATAAATGCTAAAAAAGTTGGCATAATTATGTTCTTTGTAAAAGAAAATTTAATAGATTATTTAAAATTTCCTTAAAAAAGATCATAACGGTAACGATCATTGGGCCTCATAAGTGCTAAAAAAGTTGACATAATTATCTTCCTTGTAAAAGATAATTTACTAGACAATTTAAAATTTCTCATGAAAAGATCATAACGGTAACGATTATTGGGCCTAATAAATGCTAAAAAAGTTGACATAATTATCTTCTTTGAAAAAGGTAATTTAATAGATCATTTCAAATTTCTTTAAAAAAGATCATAACGGTAACGATCATTGCACCTAATAAATGCTAAAAAAGTTGACATAATTATCTTCTTTGTAAAAGATAATTTACTAGACAATTTAAAATTTCTCATGAAAAGATCATAACGGTAACGATTATTGGGCCTAATAAATGCTAAAAAAGTTGACATAATTATCTTCTTTGAAAAAGGTAATTTAATAGATCATTTCAAATTTCTTTAAAAAAGATCATAACGGTAACGATCATTGCGCCTAATAAATGCTAAAAAAGTTGGCATAATTATGTTCTTTGTAAAAGAAAATTTAATAGATCATTTAAAATTTCCTTAAAAAATATCATAACGGTAACGATCATTGGGCCTAATAAGTGCTAAAAAAGTTGACATAATTATCTTCTTTGTAAAAGATAATTTACTAGACAATTTAAAATTTCTCATGAAAAGATCATAACGGTAACGATTATTGGGCCTAATAAATGCTAAAAAAGTTGACATAATTATCTTCTTTGAAAAAGGTAATTTGATAGATCATTTCAAATTTCTTTAAAAAAGATCATAACGGTAACGATCATTGCGCCTAATAAATGCTAAAAAAGTTGACATAATTATCTTCTTTGTAAAAGATAATTTAGTAGACAATTTAAAATTTCTCATGGAAAGATCATAACGGTAACGATTATTGGGCCTAATAAATGCTAAAAAAGTTGACATAATTATCTTCTTTGAAAGAGGTAATTTAATAGATCATTTCAAATTTCTTTAAAAAAGATCATAACGGTAACGATCATTGTGCCTAATAAATGCTAAAAAAGTTGACATAATTATCTTCTTTGTAAAAGAAAATTTAATAGATCATTTAAAATTTCCTTAAAAAAGATCATAACGGTAACGATCATTGGGCCTAATAAGTGCTAAAAAAGTTGACATAATTATCTTCTTTGTAAAAGATAATTTACTAGACAACTTAAAATTTCTCATGAAAAGATCATAACGGTAACGATTATTGGGCCTAATAAATGCTAAAAAAGTTGACATAATTATCTTCTTTGAAAAAGGTAATTTAATAGATCATTTCAAATTTTTTTAAAAAAGATCATAACAGTAACGATCATTGCGCCTAATAAATGCTAAAAAAGTTGACATAATTATTTTCTTTGTAAAAGATAATTTGATAGATCATTTAAAATTTCTTTATAAAAGATCATAACTGTAACGATCATTGGGCCTAATAAATGCTAAAAAAGTTGACATAACTATCTTCTTTGTAAAAGACAATTTAATAGATCATTTAAAATTTCTTTAAAAAAGATCATAGCAGTAATGATCATTGCGCCTAATAAATGCTAAAAAAGTTGACATAATTATCTTCTTTGTAAAACAAAATTTAATAGATCATTTAAAATTTCCTTAAAAAAGATCATAACGGTAACGATCATTGGGCCTCATAAGTGCTAAAAAAGTTGACATAATTATCTTCTTTGTAAAAGATAATTTACTAGACAATTTAAAATTTCTCATGAAAAGATCATAACGGTAACGATTATTGGGCCTAATAAATGCTAAAAAAGTTGACATAATTATCTTCTTTGAAAAAGGTAATTTAATAGATCATTTCAAATTTCTTTAAAAAAGATCATAACGGTAACGATCATTGCGCCTAATAAATGCTAAAAAAGTTGACATAATTATCTTCTTTGTAAAAGATAATTTACTAGACAATTTAAAATTTCTCATGAAAAGATCATAACGGTAACGAGTATTGGGCCTAATAAATGCTACAAAAGTTGACATAATTATCTTCTTTGAAAAAGGTAATTTAATAGATCATTTAAAATTTCTTTAAAAAAGATCATAACGGTAACGATCATTGCGCCTAATAAATGCTAAAAAAGTTGACATAATTATCTTCTTTGTAAAAGAAAATTTAATAGATCATTTAAAATTTCCTTAAAAAAGATCTTAACGGTAACGATCATTGCGCCTAATAAATGCTAAAAAAGTTGACATAATTATCTTCTTTGTAAAAGATAATTTACTAGACAATTTAAAATTTCTCATGAAAAGATCATAACGGTAACGATTATTGGGCCTAATAAATGCTAAAAAAGTTGACATAATTATCTTCTTTGAAAAAGGTAATTTAATAGATCATTTCAAATTACTTTAAAAAAGATCATAACAGTAAC
This sequence comes from Psophocarpus tetragonolobus, assembly GCA_037954015.1. Classification (NCBI taxonomy): domain Eukaryota; kingdom Viridiplantae; phylum Streptophyta; class Magnoliopsida; order Fabales; family Fabaceae; genus Psophocarpus; species Psophocarpus tetragonolobus. The sequence goes on from CM075688.1 coordinate 58,369,560, forward strand.
GATCATTGCGCCTAATAAATGCTAAAAAAGTTGACATAATTATCTTCTTTGTAAAAGATAATTTACTAGACAATTTAAAATTTCTCATGAAAAGATCATAACGGTAATAGATTATTTAAAAGTTCTTTATAAAATGTCATAACGGTAACGATCATAGGGCCTAATAAATGCTAAAAAGGTTAACATAATTATCTTCTTTGTGAAAGATAATTTAATATATCATTTAAAATTTCTTTATAACAGATCATAACGGTAACGATCATTGGGCCTAATAAATGCTAAAAAAGTTGACATAATTATCTTCTTTGTAAAAGACAATTTAATAGATCATTTAAAATTTCTTTAAAAAAGATCATAACGGTAACGATCATTGGGCCTAATAAATGCTAAAAAAGTTGACATAATTAACTTCTTTGTAAAAGATAATTTACTAGACAATTTAAAATTTCGTATTAAAGATCATAACGCTAACGATTAATGGGCCTAGTAAATGCTAAAAAAGTTGACATAATTAACTTCTTTGTAAAAGATAATTTACTAGACAATTTAAAATTTTGTATTAAAAGATCATAACGCTAACGATTAATGGGCCTAGTAAATGATAAAAAAGTTGACATAATTATCTTCTTTGAAACAGGTAATTTAATAGATCATTTCAAATTTCTTTAAAAAAGATCATAACGGTAACGATCATTGCGCCTAATAAATGCTAAAAAAGTTGACATAATTATCTTCTTTGTAAAAGACAATTTAATAGATCATTTAAAATTTCCTTGAAAAAGATCATAACGGTAACGATCATTGGGCCTAATAAGTGCTAAAAAAGTTGACATAATTATCTTCTTTGTAAAAGATAATTTACTAGACAATTTAAAATTTCTCATTAAAAGATCATAACGGTAACGATTATTGGGCCTAATAAATGCTAAAAAACTTTTCAAAATTTCTTTATAAAAGATCGTAACTGTAACAATCATTGGGCCTAATAAATGCTAAAAAACTTGACATAATTATCTTCTTTGTAGAAGATAATTTAATTGATCATTTAAAATTTCCTTAAAAAATATCATAACGGTAACGATCATTGGGCCTAATAAGTGCTAAAAATTTTGACATAATTATCTTCTTTGTAAAAGATAATTTACTAGACAATTTAAAATTTCTCATGAAAAGATCATAACGGTAACGATTATTGGGCCTAATAAATGCTAAAAAAGTTGACATAATTATCTTCTTTGAAAAAGGTAATTTAATAGATCATTTCAAATTTCTTTAAAAAAGATCATAACGGTAACGATCATTGCGCCTAATAAATGCTAAAAAAGTCGACATAATTATCTTCTTTGTAAAAGATAATTTGATAGATCATTTAAAATTTCTTTATAAAAGATCATAACTGTAACGATCATTGGGCCTAATAAATGCTAAAAAAGTTGACATAATTATCTTCTTTGTAAAAGACAATTTAATAGATCATTTAAAATTTCTTTCAAAAAGATCATAGCAGTAATGATCATTGCGCCTAATAAATGCTAAAAAAGTTGACATAATTATCTTCTTTGTAAAACAAAATTTAATAGATCATTTAAAATTTCCTTAAAAAAGATCATAACGGTAACGATCATTGGGCCTCATAAGTGCTAAAAAAGTTGACATAATTATCTTCTTTGTAAAAGATAATTTACTAGACAATTTAAAATTTCTCATGAAAAGATCATAACGGTAACGATCATTGGGCCTAATAAGTGCTAAAAAAGTTGACATAATTATCTTCTTTGTAAAAGATAATTTACTAGACAATTTAAAATTTCTCATTAAAAGATCATAACGGTAACGATTATTGGGCCTAATAAATGCTAAAAAACTTTTCAAAATTTCTTTATAAAAGATCATAACTGTAACAATCATTGGGCCTAATAAATGCTAAAAAACTTGACATAATTATCTTCTTTGTAGAAGATAATTTAATTGATCATTTAAAATTTCCTTAAAAAATATCATAACGGTAACGATCATTGGGCCTAATAAGTGCTAAAAATTTTGACATAATTATCTTCTTTGTAAAAGATAATTTACTAGACAATTTAAAATTTCTCATGAAAAGATCATAACGGTAACGATTATTGGGCCTAATAAATGCTAAAAAAGTTGACATAATTATCTTCTTTGAAAAAGGTAATTTAATAGATCATTTCAAATTTCTTTAAAAAAGATCATAACGGTAACGATCATTGCGCCTAATAAATGCTAAAAAAGTCGACATAATTATCTTCTTTGTAAAAGATAATTTGATAGATCATTTAAAATTTCTTTATAAAAGATCATAACTGTAACGATCATTGGGCCTAATAAATGCTAAAAAAGTTGACATAATTATCTTCTTTGTAAAAGACAATTTAATAGATCATTTAAAATTTCTTTCAAAAAGATCATAGCAGTAATGATCATTGCGCCTAATAAATGCTAAAAAAGTTGACATAATTATCTTCTTTGTAAAACAAAATTTAATAGATCATTTAAAATTTCCTTAAAAAAGATCATAACGGTAACGATCATTGGGCCTCATAAGTGCTAAAAAAGTTGACATAATTATCTTCTTTGTAAAAGATAATTTACTAGACAATTTAAAATTTCTCATGAAAAGATCATAACGGTAACGATTATTGGGCCTAATAAATGCTAAAAAAGTTGACATAATTATCTTCTTTGAAAAAGGTAATTTAATAGATCATTTCAAATTTCTTTAAAAAAGATCATAACGGTAACGATCATTGCGCCTAATAAATGCTAAAAAAGTCGACATAATTATCTTCTTTGTAAAAGATAATTTGATAGATCATTTAAAATTTCTTTAAAAAAGATCATAACGGTAACGATCATTGCGCCTAATAAATGCTAAAAAAGTCGACATAATTATCTTCTTTGTAAAAGATAATTTGATAGATCATTTAAAATTTCTTTATAAAAGATCATAACTGTAACGATCATTGGGCCTAATAAATGCTAAAAAAGTTGACATAATTATCTTCTTTGTAAAAGACAATTTAATAGATCATTTAAAATTTCTTTCAAAAAGATCATAGCAGTAATGATCATTGCGCCTAATAAATGCTAAAAAAGTTGACATAATTATCTTCTTTGTAAAACAAAATTTAATAGATCATTTAAAATTTCCTTAAAAAAGATCATAACGGTAACGATCATTGGGTCTCATAAGTGCTAAAAAAGTTGACATAATTATCTTCTTTGTAAAAGATAATTTACTAGACAATTTAAAATTTCTCATGAAAAGATCATAACGGTAACGATTATTGGGCCTAATAAATGCTAAAAAAGTTGACATAATTATCTTCTTTGAAAAAGGTAATTTAATAGATCATTTCAAATTTCTTTAAAAAAGATCATAACGGTAACGATCATTGCGCCTAATAAATGCTAAAAAAGTTGACATAATTATCTTCTTTGTAAAAGATAATTTACTAGACAATTTAAAATTTCTCATGAAAAGATCATAACGGTAACGATTATTGGGCCTAATAAATGCTAAAAAAGTTGACATAATTATCTTCTTTGAAAAAGGTAATTTAATAGATCATTTCAAATTTCTTTAAAAAAGATCATAACGGTAACGATCATTGCGCCTAATAAATGCTAAAAAAGTTGACATAATTATCTTCTTTGCAAAAGATAATTTACTAGACAATTTAAAATTTCTCATGAAAAGATCATAACGGTAACGATTATTGGGCCTAATAAATGCTAAAAAAGTTGACATAATTATCTTCTTTGAAAAAGGTAATTTAATAGATCATTTAAAATTTCTTTAAAAAAGATCATAACGGTAACGATCATTGCGCCTAATAAATGCTAAAAAAGTTGACATAATTATCTTCTTTGTAAAAGAAAATTTAATAGATCATTTAAAATTTCCTTAAAAAAGATCATAACGGTAACGATCATTGCGCCTAATAAATGCTAAAAAAGTTGACATAATTATCTTCTTTGCAAAAGATAATTTACTAGACAATTTAAAATTTCTCATGAAAAGATCATAACGGTAATAGATTATTTAAAAGTTCTTTATAAAATGTCATAACGGTAACGATCATAGGGCCTAATAAATGCTAAAAATGTTAACATAATTATCTTCTTTGTGAAAGATAATTTAATATATCATTTAAAATTTCTTTATAACAGATCATAACAGTAACGATCATTGGGCCTAATAAATGCTAAAAAAGTTGACATAATTATCTTCTTTGTAAAAGACAATTTAATAGATCACTTAAAATTTCTTTAAAAAAGATCATAACGGTAACGATCATTGGGCCTAATAAATGCTAAAAAAGTTGACATAATTAACTTCTTTGTAAAAGATAATTTACTAGACAATTTAAAATTTCGTATTAAAGATCATAACGCTAACGATTAATGGGCCTAGTAAATGCTAAAAAAGTTGACATAATTAACTTCTTTGTAAAAGATAATTTACTAGACAATTTAAAATTTTGTATTAAAAGATCATAACGCTAACGATTAATGGGCCTAGTAAATGATAAAAAAGTTGACATAATTATCTTCTTTGAAACAGGTAATTTAATAGATCATTTCAAATTTCTTTAAAAAAGATCATAACGGTAACGATCATTGCGCCTAATAAATGCTAAAAAAGTTGACATAATTATCTTCTTTGTAAAAGACAATTTAATAGACCATTTAAAATTTCCTTAAAAAAGATCATAACGGTAACGATCATTGGGCCTAATAAGTGCTAAAAAAGTTGACATAATTATCTTCTTTGTAAAAGATAATTTACTAGACAATTTAAAATTTCTCATTAAAAGATCATAACGGTAACGATTATTGGGCCTAATAAATGCTAAAAAACTTTTCAAAATTTCTTTATAAAAGATCATAACTGTAACAATCATTGGGCCTAATAAATGCTAAAAAACTTGACATAATTATCTTCTTTGTAGAAGATAATTTAATTGATCATTTAAAATTTCCTTAAAAAATATCATAACGGTAACGATCATTGGGCCTAATAAGTGCTAAAAATTTTGACATAATTATCTTCTTTGTAAAAGATAATTTACTAGACAATTTAAAATTTCTCATGAAAAGATCATAACGGTAACGATTATTGGCCCTAATAAATGCTAAAAAAGTTGACATAATTATCTTCTTTGAAAAAGGTAATTTAATAGATCATTTCAAATTTCTTTAAAAAAGATCATAACGGTAACGATCATTGCGCCTAATAAATGCTAAAAAAGTTGACATAATTATCTTCTTTGTAAAAGATAATTTACTAGACAATTTAAAATTTCTCATGAAAAGATCATAACGGTAACGATTATTGGGCCTAATAAATGATAAAAAAGTTGACATAATTATCTTCTTTGAAACAGTTAATTTAATAGATCATTTCAAATTTCTTTAAAAAAGATCATAACGGAAACGATCATTGCGCCTAATAAATGCTAAAAAAGTTGACATAATTATCTTCTTTGTAAAAGATAATTTGATAGATCATTTAAAATTTCTTTATAAAAGATCATAACTGTAACGATCATTGGGCCTAATAAATGCTAAAAAAGTTGACATAATTATCTTCTTTGTAAAAGACAATTTAATAGATCATTTAAAATTTCTTTAAAAAAGATCATAGCAGTAATGATCATTGCGCCTAATAAATGCTAAAAAAGTTGACATAATTATCTTCTTTGTAAAAGAAAATTTAATAGATCATTTAAAATTTCCTTAAAAAAGATCATAACGGTTAAGATCATTGCGCCTAATAAATGCTAAAAAAGTTGACATAATTATCTTCTTTGTAAAAGATAATTTACTAGACAATTTAAAATTTCTCATGAAAAGATCATAACGGTAATAAATTATTTAAAAGTTCTTTATAAAATGTCATAACCGTAACGATCATAGGGCCTAATAAATGCTAAAAAGGTTAACATAATTATCTTCTTTGTGAAAGATAATTTAATATATCATTTAAAATTTCTTTATAACAGATCATAACGGTAACGATCATTGGGCCTAATAAATGCTAAAAAAGTTGACATAATTATCTTCTTTGTAGAAGACAATTTAATAGATCATTTAAAATTTCTTTAAAAGAGATCATAACGGTAACGATCATTGGGCCTAATAAATGCTAAAAAAGTTGACATAATTAACTTCTTTGTAAAAGATAATTTACTAGACAATTTAAAATTTCGTATTAAAGATCATAACGCTAACGATTAATGGGCCTAGTAAATGCTAAAAAAGTTGACATAATTATCTTCTTTGTAAAAGATAATTTGATAGATCATTTAAAATTTCTTTATAAAAGATCATAACTGTAACGATCATTGGGCCTAATAAATGCTAAAAAAGTTGACATAATTATCTTCTTTGTAAAAGACAATTTAATAGATCATTTAAAATTTCCTTAAAAAAGATCATAACGGTAACGATCATTGGGCCTAATAAGTGCTAAAAAACTTGACATAATTATCTTCTTTGTAAAAGATAATTTACTAGACAATTTAAAATTTCTCATTAAAAGATCATAACGGTAACGATTATTGGGCCTAATAAATGCTAAAAAACTTTTCAAAATTTCTTTATAAAAGATCATAACTGTAACAATCATTGGGCCTAATAAATGCTAAAAAACTTGACATAATTATCTTCTTTGTAGAAGATAATTTAATTGATCATTTAAAATTTCCTTAAAAAATATCATAACGGTAACGATCATTGGGTATAATAAGTGCTAAAAATTTTGACATAATTATCTTCTTTGTAAAAGATAATTTACTAGACAATTTAAAATTTCTCATGAAAAGATCATAACGGTAACGATTATTGGGCCTAATAAATGCTAAAAAAGTTGACATAATTATCTTCTTTGAAAAAGGTAATTTAATAGATCATTTCAAATTTCTTTAAAAAAGATCATAACGGTAACGATCATTGCGCCTAATAAATGCTAAAAAAGTTGACATAATTATCTTCTTTGTAAAAGATAATTTACTAGACAATTTAAAATTTCTCATGAGAAGATCATAACGGTAACGATTATTGGGCCTAATAAATGATAAAAAAGTTGACATAATTATCTTCTTTGAAACAGGTAATTTAATAGATCATTTCAAATTTCTTTAAAAAAGATCATAACGGTAACGATCATTGCGCCTAATAAATGCTAAAAAAGTTGACATAATTATCTTCTTTGTAAAAGATAATTTGATAGATCATTTAAAATTTCTTTATAAAAGATCATAACTGTAACGATCATTGGGCCTAATAAATGCTAAAAAAGTTGACATAATTATCTTCTTTGTAAAAGACAATTTAATAGATCATTTAAAATTTCTTTCAAAAAGATCATAGCAGTAATGATCATTGCGCCTAATAAATGCTAAAAAAGTTGACATAATTATCTTCTTTGTAAAACAAAATTTAATAGATCATTTAAAATTTCCTTAAAAAAGATCATAACGGTAACGATCATTGGGTCTCATAAGTGCTAAAAAAGTTGACATAATTATCTTCTTTGTAAAAGATAATTTACTAGACAATTTAAAATTTCTCATGAAAAGATCATAACGGTAACGATTATTGGGCCTAATAAATGCTAAAAAAGTTGACATAATTATCTTCTTTGAAAAAGGTAATTTAATAGATCATTTCAAATTTCTTTAAAAAAGATCATAACGGTAACGATCATTGCGCCTAATAAATGCTAAAAAAGTTGACATAATTATCTTCTTTGTAAAAGATAATTTACTAGACAATTTAAAATTTCTCATGAAAAGATCATAACGGTAACGATTATTGGGCCTAATAAATGCTAAAAAAGTTGACATAATTATCTTCTTTGAAAAAGGTAATTTAATAGATCATTTCAAATTTCTTTAAAAAAGATCATAACGGTAACGATCATTGCGCCTAATAAATGCTAAAAAAGTTGACATAATTATCTTCTTTGCAAAAGATAATTTACTAGACAATTTAAAATTTCTCATGAAAAGATCATAACGGTAACGATTATTGGGCCTAATAAATGCTAAAAAAGTTGACATAATTATCTTCTTTGAAAAAGGTAATTTAATAGATCATTTAAAATTTCTTTAAAAAAGATCATAACGGTAACGATCATTGCGCCTAATAAATGCTAAAAAAGTTGACATAATTATCTTCTTTGTAAAAGAAAATTTAATAGATCATTTAAAATTTCCTTAAAAAAGATCATAACGGTAACGATCATTGCGCCTAATAAATGCTAAAAAAGTTGACATAATTATCTTCTTTGCAAAAGATAATTTACTAGACAATTTAAAATTTCTCATGAAAAGATCATAACGGTAATAGATTATTTAAAAGTTCTTTATAAAATGTCATAACGGTAACGATCATAGGGCCTAATAAATGCTAAAAATGTTAACATAATTATCTTCTTTGTGAAAGATAATTTAATATATCATTTAAAATTTCTTTATAACAGATCATAACAGTAACGATCATTGGGCCTAATAAATGCTAAAAAAGTTGACATAATTATCTTCTTTGTAAAAGACAATTTAATAGATCACTTAAAATTTCTTTAAAAAAGATCATAACGGTAACGATCATTGGGCCTAATAAATGCTAAAAAAGTTGACATAATTAACTTCTTTGTAAAAGATAATTTACTAGACAATTTAAAATTTCGTATTAAAGATCATAACGCTAACGATTAATGGGCCTAGTAAATGCTAAAAAAGTTGACATAATTAACTTCTTTGTAAAAGATAATTTACTAGACAATTTAAAATTTTGTATTAAAAGATCATAACGCTAACGATTAATGGGCCTAGTAAATGATAAAAAAGTTGACATAATTATCTTCTTTGAAACAGGTAATTTAATAGATCATTTCAAATTTCTTTAAAAAAGATCATAACGGTAACGATCATTGCGCCTAATAAATGCTAAAAAAGTTGACATAATTATCTTCTTTGTAAAAGACAATTTAATAGACCATTTAAAATTTCCTTAAAAAAGATCATAACGGTAACGATCATTGGGCCTAATAAGTGCTAAAAAAGTTGACATAATTATCTTCTTTGTAAAAGATAATTTACTAGACAATTTAAAATTTCTCATTAAAAGATCATAACGGTAACGATTATTGGGCCTAATAAATGCTAAAAAACTTTTCAAAATTTCTTTATAAAAGATCATAACTGTAACAATCATTGGGCCTAATAAATGCTAAAAAACTTGACATAATTATCTTCTTTGTAGAAGATAATTTAATTGATCATTTAAAATTTCCTTAAAAAATATCATAACGGTAACGATCATTGGGCCTAATAAGTGCTAAAAATTTTGACATAATTATCTTCTTTGTAAAAGATAATTTACTAGACAATTTAAAATTTCTCATGAAAAGATCATAACGGTAACGATTATTGGCCCTAATAAATGCTAAAAAAGTTGACATAATTATCTTCTTTGAAAAAGGTAATTTAATAGATCATTTCAAATTTCTTTAAAAAAGATCATAACGGTAACGATCATTGCGCCTAATAAATGCTAAAAAAGTTGACATAATTATCTTCTTTGTAAAAGATAATTTACTAGACAATTTAAAATTTCTCATGAAAAGATCATAACGGTAACGATTATTGGGCCTAATAAATGATAAAAAAGTTGACATAATTATCTTCTTTGAAACAGTTAATTTAATAGATCATTTCAAATTTCTTTAAAAAAGATCATAACGGAAACGATCATTGCGCCTAATAAATGCTAAAAAAGTTGACATAATTATCTTCTTTGTAAAAGATAATTTGATAGATCATTTAAAATTTCTTTATAAAAGATCATAACTGTAACGATCATTGGGCCTAATAAATGCTAAAAAAGTTGACATAATTATCTTCTTTGTAAAAGACAATTTAATAGATCATTTAAAATTTCTTTAAAAAAGATCATAGCAGTAATGATCATTGCGCCTAATAAATGCTAAAAAAGTTGACATAATTATCTTCTTTGTAAAAGAAAATTTAATAGATCATTTAAAATTTCCTTAAAAAAGATCATAACGGTTAAGATCATTGCGCCTAATAAATGCTAAAAAAGTTGACATAATTATCTTCTTTGTAAAAGATAATTTACTAGACAATTTAAAATTTCTCATGAAAAGATCATAACGGTAATAAATTATTTAAAAGTTCTTTATAAAATGTCATAACCGTAACGATCATAGGGCCTAATAAATGCTAAAAAGGTTAACATAATTATCTTCTTTGTGAAAGATAATTTAATATATCATTTAAAATTTCTTTATAACAGATCATAACGGTAACGATCATTGGGCCTAATAAATGCTAAAAAAGTTGACATAATTATCTTCTTTGTAGAAGACAATTTAATAGATCATTTAAAATTTCTTTAAAAGAGATCATAACGGTAACGATCATTGGGCCTAATAAATGCTAAAAAAGTTGACATAATTAACTTCTTTGTAAAAGATAATTTACTAGACAATTTAAAATTTCGTATTAAAGATCATAACGCTAACGATTAATGGGCCTAGTAAATGCTAAAAAAGTTGACATAATTATCTTCTTTGTAAAAGATAATTTGATAGATCATTTAAAATTTCTTTATAAAAGATCATAACTGTAACGATCATTGGGCCTAATAAATGCTAAAAAAGTTGACATAATTATCTTCTTTGTAAAAGACAATTTAATAGATCATTTAAAATTTCCTTAAAAAAGATCATAACGGTAACGATCATTGGGCCTAATAAGTGCTAAAAAACTTGACATAATTATCTTCTTTGTAAAAGATAATTTACTAGACAATTTAAAATTTCTCATTAAAAGATCATAACGGTAACGATTATTGGGCCTAATAAATGCTAAAAAACTTTTCAAAATTTCTTTATAAAAGATCATAACTGTAACAATCATTGGGCCTAATAAATGCTAAAAAACTTGACATAATTATCTTCTTTGTAGAAGATAATTTAATTGATCATTTAAAATTTCCTTAAAAAATATCATAACGGTAACGATCATTGGGTATAATAAGTGCTAAAAATTTTGACATAATTATCTTCTTTGTAAAAGATAATTTACTAGACAATTTAAAATTTCTCATGAAAAGATCATAACGGTAACGATTATTGGGCCTAATAAATGCTAAAAAAGTTGACATAATTATCTTCTTTGAAAAAGGTAATTTAATAGATCATTTCAAATTTCTTTAAAAAAGATCATAACGGTAACGATCATTGCGCCTAATAAATGCTAAAAAAGTTGACATAATTATCTTCTTTGTAAAAGATAATTTACTAGACAATTTAAAATTTCTCATGAGAAGATCATAACGGTAACGATTATTGGGCCTAATAAATGATAAAAAAGTTGACATAATTATCTTCTTTGAAACAGGTAATTTAATAGATCATTTCAAATTTCTTTAAAAAAGATCATAACGGTAACGATCATTGCGCCTAATAAATGCTAAAAAAGTTGACATAATTATCTTCTTTGTAAAAGATAATTTGATAGATCATTTAAAATTTCTTTATAAAAGATCATAACTGTAACGATCATTGGGCCTAATAAATGCTAAAAAAGTTGACATAATTATCTTCTTTGTAAAAGACAATTTAATAGATCATTTAAAATTTCTTTAAAAAAGATCATAGCAGTAATGATCATTGCGCCTAATAAAGGCTAAAAAAGTTGACATAATTATCTTCTTTGTAAAAGAAAATTTAATAGATTATTTAAAATTTCCTTAAAAAAGATCATAACGGTAACGATCATTGGGCCTCATAAGTGCTAAAAAAGTTGACATAATTATCTTCTTTGTACAAGATAATTTACTAGACAATTTAAAATTTCTCATGAAAAGATCATAACGGTAACGATTATTGGGCCTAATAAATGCTAAAAAAGTTGACATAATTATCTTCTTTCTAAAAGAAAATTTAATAGATCATTTAAAATTTCCTTAAAAAAGATCATAACGGTAACGATCATTGGGCCTAATAAGTGCTAAAAAAGTTGACATAATTATCTTCTTTGTAAAAGATAATTTACTAGACAATTTAAAATTTCTCATGAAAAGATCATAACGGTAACGATTATTGGGCCTAATAAATGCTAAAAAAGTTGACATAATTATCTTCTTTGAAAAAGGTAATTTAATAGATCATTTCAAATTTCTTTAAAAAAGATCATAACGGTAACGATCATTGCGCCTAATAAATGCTAAAAAAGTTGACCTAATTATCTTCTTTGTAAAAGATAATTTGATAGATCATTTAAAATTTCTTTATAAAAGATCATAACTGTAACGATCATTGCGCCAAATAAATGCTAAAAAAGATGACATAATTATCTTCTTTGTAAAAGACAATTTAATAGATCATTTAAAATTTCTTTAAAAAAGATCATAGCAGTAATGATCATTGCGCCTAATAAATGCTAAAGAAGTTGACATAATTATCTTCTTTGTAAAAGATAATTTACTAGACAATTTAAAATTTCTCATGAAAAGATCATAACGGTAACGATTATTGGGCCTAATAAATGCTAAAAAAGTTGACATAATTATCTTCTTTGAAAAAGGTAATTTGATAGATCATTTCAAATTTCTTTAAAAAAGATCATAACGGTAACGATCATTGCACCTAATAAATGCTAAAAAAGTTGACATAATTATCTTCTTTGTAAAAGATAATTTACTAGACAATTTAAAATTTCTCATGAAAAGATCATAACGGTAACGATTATTGGGCCTAATAAATGCTAAAAAAGTTGACATAATTATCTTCTTTGAAAAAGGTAATTTAATAGATCGTTTCAAATTTCTTTAAAAAAGATCATAACGGTAACGATCATTGCGCCTAATAAATGCTAAAAAAGTTGACATAATTATCTTCTTTGTAAAAGATAATTTAATAGATTATTTAAAAGTTCTTTATAAAATGTCATAACAGTAACGATCATAGGGCCTAATAAATGCTAAAAAGGTTAACATAATTATCTTCTTTGTGAAAGATAATTTAATATATCATTTAAAATTTCTTTATAACAGATCATAACGGTAACGATCATTGGGCCTAATAAATGCTAAAAAAGTTGACATAATTATCTTCTTTGTAAAAGACAATTTAATAGATCATTTAAAATTTCTTTAAAAAAGATCATAACGGTAACGATCATTGGGCCTAATAAACGCTAAAAAAGTTGACATAATTAACTTCTTTGTAAAAGATAATTTGATAGATCATTTAAAATTTCTTTATAAAAGATCATAACTGTAACGATCATTGCGCCTAATAAATGCTAAAAAAGTTGACATAATTATCTTCTTTGTAAAAGACAATTTAATAGATCATTTAAAATTTCTTTAAAAAAGATCGTAGCAGTAATGATCATTGCGCCTAATAAATGCTAAAAAAGTTGACATAATTATCTTCTTTGTAAAAGATAATTTACTAGACAATTTAAAATTTCTCATGAAAAGATCATAACGGTAACGATTATTGGGCCTAATAAATGCTAAAAAAGTTGACATAATTATCTTCTTTGAAAAAGGTAATTTAATAGATCATTTCAAATTTCTTTAAAAAAGATCACAACGGTAACGATCATTGCGCCTAATAAATGCTAAAAAAGTTGACATAATTATCTTCTTTGTAAAAGATAATTTACTAGACAATTTAAAATTTCTCATGAAAAGATCATAACGGTAACGATTATTGGGCCTAATAAATGCTAAAAAAGTTGACATAATTATCTTCTTTGTAAAAGATAATTTAATAGATCATTTAAAATTTCCTTAAAAAAGATAATAACGGTAACGATCATTGGGCCTAATAAGTGCTAAAAAATTTGACATAATTATCTTCTTTGAAAAAGGTAATTTAATAGATTATTTCAAATTTCTTTAAACAAGATCATAACGGTAACGATCATTGCGCCTAATAAATGCTAAAAAAGTTGACATAATTATCTTCTTTGTAAAAGATAATTTAATAGATCATTTAAAATTTCCTTAAAAAAGATAATAACGGTAACGATCATTGGGCCTAATAAGTGCTAAAAAATTTGACATAATTATCTTCTTTGAAAAAGGTAATTTAATAGATCATTTCAAATTTCTTTAAAAAAGATCACAACGGTAACGATCATTGCGCCTAATAAATGCTAAAAAAGTTGACATAATTATCTTCTTTGTAAAAGATAATTTACTAGACAATTTAAAATTTCTCATGAAAAGATCATAACGGTAACGATTATTGGGCCTAATAAATGCTAAAAAAGTTGACATAATTATCTTCTTTGAAAAAGGTAATTTAATAGATCATTTCAAATTTCTTTAAAAAAGATCATAACGGTAACGATCATTGCGCCTAATAAATGCTAAAAAAGTTCACATAATTATCTTCTTTGTAAAAGATAATTTACTAGACAATTTAAAATTTCTCATGAAAAGATCATAACGGTAACGATTATTGGGCCTAATAAATGATAAAAAAGTTGACATAATTATCTTCTTTGAAACAGGTAATTTAATAGATCATTTCAAATTTCTTTAAAAAAGATCATAACGGTAACGATCATTGCGCCTAATAAATGCTAAAAAAGTTGACATAATTATCTTCTTTGTAAAAGATAATTTGATAGATCATTTAAAATTTCTTTATAAAAGATCATAACTGTAACGATCATTGGGCCTAATAAATGCTAAAAAAGTTGACATAATTATCTTCTTTGTAAAAGACAATTTAATAGATCATTTAAAATTTCTTTAAAAAAGATCATAGCAGTAATGATCATTGCGCCTAATAAATGCTAAAAAAGTTGACATAATTATCTTCTTTGTAAAAGAAAATTTAATAGATTATTTAAAATTTCATTAAAAAAGATCATAACGGTAACGATTATTGGGCCTCATAAGTGCTAAAAAAGTTGACATAATTATCTTCTTTGTACAAGATAATTTACTAGACAATTTAAAATTTCTCATGAAAAGATCATAACGGTAACAATTATTGGGCCTAATAAATGCTAAAAAAGTTGACATAATTATCTTCTTTGAAAAAGGTAATTTAATAGATCATTTCAAATTTCTTTAAAAAAGATCATAACGGTAACGATCATTGCGCCTAATAAATGCTAAAAAAGTTGACATAATTATCTTCTTTGTAAAAGATAATTTACTAGACAATTTAAAATTTCTCATGAAAAGATCATAACGGTAACGATTATTGGGCCTAATAAATGCTAAAAAAGTTGACATAATTATCTTCTTTGAAAAAGGTAATTTAATAGATCATTTCAAATTTCTTTAAAAAAGATCATAACGGTAACGATCATTGCGCCTAATAAATGCTAAAAAAGTTGACATAATTATCTTCTTTGTAAAAGATAATTTGATAGATCATTTAAAATTTCTTTATAAAAGATCATAACTGTAACGATCATTGCGCCTAATAAATGCTAAAAAAGTTGACATAATTATCTTCTTTGTAAAAGACAATTTAATAGATCATTTAAAATTTCTTTAAAAAAGATCATAGCAGTAATGATCATTGCGCCTAATAAATGCTAAAAAAGTTGACATAATTATCTTCTTTGTAAAAGATAATTTACTAGACAATTTAAAATTTCTCATGAAAAGATCATAACGGTAACGATTATTGGGCCTAATAAATGCTAAAAAAGTTGACATAATTATCTTCTTTGAAAAAGGTAATTTGATAGATCATTTCAAATTTCTTTAAAAAAGATCATAACGGTAACGATCATTGCACCTAATAAATGCTAAAAAAGTTGACATAATTATCTTCTTTGTAAAAGATAATTTACTAGACAATTTAAAATTTCTCATGAAAAGATCATAACGGTAACGATTATTGGGCCTAATAAATGCTAAAAAAGTTGACATAATTATCTTCTTTGAAAAAGGTAATTTAATAGATCATTTCAAATTTCTTTAAAAAAGATCATAACGGTAACGATCATTGCGCCTAATAAATGCTAAAAAAGTTGACATAATTATCTTCTTTGTAAAAGATAATTTAATAGATTATTTAAAAGTTCTTTATAAAATGTCATAACAGTAACGATCATAGGGCCTAATAAATGCTAAAAAGGTTAACATAATTATCTTCTTTGTGAAAGATAATTTAATATATCATTTAAAATTTCTTTATAACAGATCATAACGGTAACGATCATTGGGCCTAATAAATGCTAAAAAAGTTGACATAATTATCTTCTTTGTAAAAGACAATTTCATAGATCATTTAAAATTTCTTTAAAAAAGATCATAACGGTAACGATCATTGGGCCTAATAAATGCTAAAAAAGTTGACATAATTAACTTCTTTGTAAAAGATAATTTGATAGATCATTTCAAATTTCTTTATAAAAGATCGTAGCAGTAATGATCAATGCGCCTAATAAATGCTAAAAAAGTTGACATAATTATCTTCTTTGTAAAAGATAATTTACTAGACAATTTAAAATTTCTCAAGAAAAGATCATAACGGTAACGATTATTGGGCCTAATAAATGCTAAAAAAGTTGACATAATTATCTTCTTTGAAAAAGGTAATTGAATAGATCATTTCAAATTTCTTTAAAAAAGATCATAATGGTAACGATCATTGCGCCTAATAAATGCTAAAAAAGTTCACATAATTATCTTCTTTGTAAAAGATAATTTACTAGACAATTTAAAATTTCTCATGAAAAGATCATAACGGTAACGATTATTGGGCCTAATAAATGATAAAAAAGTTGACATAATTATCTTCTTTGAAACAGGTAATTTAATAGATCATTTCAAATTTCTTTAAAAAAGATCATAACGGTAACGATCATTGCGCCTAATAAATGCTAAAAAAGTTCACATAATTATCTTCTTTGTAAAAGATAATTTGATAGATCATTTAAAATTTCTTTATAAAAGATCATAACTGTAACGATCATTGGGCCTAATAAATGCTAAAAAAGTTGACATAATTATCTTCTTTGCAAAAGACAATTTAATAGATCATTTAAAATTTCTTTAAAAAAGATCATAACAGTAATGATCATTGCGCCTAATAAATGCTAAAAAAGTTGACATAATTATCTTCTTTGTAAAAGACAATTTAATAGATCATTTAAAATTTCTTTAAAAAAGATCATAGCAGTAATGATCATTGCGCCTAATAAATGCTAAAAAAGTTGACATAATTATCTTCTTTGTAAAAGATAATTTACTAGACAATTTAAAATTTCTCATGAAAAGATCATAACGGTAACGATTATTGGGCCTAATAAATGCTAAAAAAGTTGACATAATTATCTTCTTTGAAAAAGGTAATTTGATAGATCATTTCAAATTTCTTTAAAAAAGATCATAACGGTAACGATCATTGCACCTAATAAATGCTAAAAAAGTTGACATAATTATCTTCTTTGTAAAAGATAATTTACTAGACAATTTAAAATTTCTCATGAAAAGATCATAACGGTAACGATTATTGGGCCTAATAAATGCTAAAAAAGTTGACATAATTATCTTCTTTGAAAAAGGTAATTTAATAGATCATTTCAAATTTCTTTAAAAAAGATCATAACGGTAACGATCATTGCGCCTAATAAATGCTAAAAAAGTTGACATAATTATCTTCTTTGTAAAAGATAATTTAATAGATTATTTAAAAGTTCTTTATAAAATGTCATAACAGTAAGATCATAGGGCCTAATAAATGCTAAAAAGGTTAACATAATTATCTTTTTTGTGAAAGATAATTTAATATATCATTTAAAATTTCTTTATAACAGATCATAACGGTAACGATCATTGGGCCGAATAAATGCTAAAAAAGTTGACATAATTATCTTCTTTGTAAAAGACAATTTAATAGATCATTTAAAATTTCTTTAAAAAAGATCATAACGGTAACGATCATTGGGCCTAATAAATGCTAAAAAAGTTGACATAATTAACTTCTTTGTAAAAGATAATTTGATAGATCATTTAAAATTTCTTTATAAAAGATCATAACTGTAACGATCATTGCGCCTAATAAATGCTAAAAAAGTTGACATAATTATCTTCTTTGTAAAAGACAATTTAATAGATCATTTAAAATTTCTTTAAAAAAGATCGTAGCAGTAATGATCATTGCGCCTAATAAATGCTAAAAAAGTTGACATAATTATCTTCTTTGTAAAAGATAATTTACTAGACAATTTAAAATTTCTCATGAAAAGATCATAACGGTAACGATCATTGCGCCTAATAAATGCTAAAAAAGTTGACATAATTATCTTCTTTGTAAAAGATAATTTGATAGATCATTTAAAATTTCTTTATAAAAGATCATAACTGTAACGATCATTGGGCCTAATAAATGCTAAAAAAGTTGACATAATTATCTTCTTTGTAAAAGACAATTTAATAGATCATTTAAAATTTCTTTAAAAAAGATCATAGCAGTAATGATCATTGCGCCTAATAAATGCTAAAAAAGTTGACATAATTATCTTCTTTGTAAAAGAAAATTTAATAAGTTATTTAAAATTTCCTTAAAAAAGATCATAACGGTAACGATCATTGGGCCTCATAAGTGCTAAAAAAGTTGACATAATTATCTTCTTTGTAAAAGATAATTTAATAGATTATTTAAAAGTTCTTTATAAAATGTCATAACAGTAACGATCATAGGGCCTAATAAATGCTAAAAAGTTTAACATAATTATCTTCTTTGTGAAAGATAATTTAATATATCATTTAAAATTTCTTTATAACAGATCATAACGGTAACGATCATTGGGCCTAATAAGTGCTAAAAAATTTGACATAATTATCATCTTTGAAAAAGTTAATTTAATAGATCATTTCAAATTTCTTTAAAAAAGATCATAACGGTAACGATCATTGCGCCTAATAAATGCTAAAAAAGTTGACATAATTATCTTCTTTGTAAAAGATAATTTACTAGACAATTTAAAATTTCTCATGAAAAGATCATAACGGTAACGATTATTGGGCCTAATAAATGCTAAAAAAGTTGACATAATTATCTTCTTTGAAAAAGGTAATTTAATAGATCATTTCAAATTTCTTTAAAAAAGATCATAACGGTAACGATCATTGCGCCTAATAAATGCTAAAAAAGTTGACATAATTATCTTCTTTGTAAAAGATAATTTACTAGACAATTTAAAATTTCTCATGAAAAGATCATAACGGTAACGATTATTGGGCCTAATAAATGCTAAAAAAGTTGACATAATTATCTTCTTTGAAAAAGGTAATTTAATAGATCATTTCAAATTTCTTTAAAAAAGATCATAACGGTAACGATCATTGCGCCTAATAAATGCTAAAAAAGTTGACATAATTATCTTCTTTGTAAAAGATAATTTGATAGATCATTTAAAATTTCTTTATAAAAGATCATAACTGTAACGATCATTGCGCCTAATAAATGCTAAAAAAGTTGACATAATTATCTTCTTTGTAAAAGACAATTTAATAGATCATTTAAAATTTCTTTAAAAAAGATCATAGCAGTAATGATCATTGCGCCTAATAAATGCTAAAAAAGTTGACATAATTATCTTCTTTGTAAAAGATAATTTACTAGACAATTTAAAATTTCTCATGAAAAGATCATAACGGTAACGATTATTGGGCCTAATAAATGCTAAAAAAGTTGACATAATTATCTTCTTTGAAAAAGGTAATTTGATAGATCATTTCAAATTTCTTTAAAAAAGATCATAACGGTAACGATCATTGCACCTAATAAATGCTAAAAAAGTTGACATAATTATCTTCTTTGTAAAAGATAATTTACTAGACAATTTAAAATTTCTCATGAAAAGATCATAACGGTAACGATTATTGGGCCTAATAAATGCTAAAAAAGTTGACATAATTATCTTCTTTGAAAAAGGTAATTTAATAGATCATTTCAAATTTCTTTAAAAAAGATCATAACGGTAACGATCATTGCGCCTAATAAATGCTAAAAAAGTTGACATAATTATCTTCTTTGTAAAAGATAATTTAATAGATTATTTAAAAGTTCTTTATAAAATGTCATAACAGTAAGATCATAGGGCCTAATAAATGCTAAAAAGGTTAACATAATTATCTTTTTTGTGAAAGATAATTTAATATATCATTTAAAATTTCTGTATAACAGATCATAACGGTAACGATCATTGGGCCTAATAAATGCTAAAAAAGTTGACATAATTATCTTCTTTGTAAAAGACAATTTAATAGATCATTTAAAATTTCTTTAAAAAAGATCATAACGGTAACGATCATTGGGCCTAATAAATGCTAAAAAAGTTGACATAATTAACTTCTTTGTAAAAGATAATTTGATAGATCATTTAAAGTTTCTTTATAAAAGATCATAACTGTAACGATCATTGGGCCTAATAAATGCTAAAAAAGTTGACATAATTATCTTCTTTGTAAAAGACAATTTAATAGATCATTTAAAATTTCTTTAAAAAAGATCATAGCAGTAATGATCATTGCGCCTAATAAATGCTAAAAAAGTTGACATAATTATCTTCTTTGTAAAAGAAAATTTAATAGATTATTTAAAATTTCCTTAAAAAAGATCATAACGGTAACGATCATTGGGCCTCATAAGTGCTAAAAAAGTTGACATAATTATCTTCTTTGTACAAGATAATTTACTAGACAATTTAAAATTTCTCATGAAAAGATCATAACGGTAACGATTATTGGGCCTAATAAATGCTAAAAAAGTTGACATAATTATCTTCTTTGAAAAAGGTAATTTAATAGATCATTTCAAATTTCTTTAAAAAAGATCATAACGGTAACGATCATTGCGCCTAATAAATGCTAAAAAAGTTGACATAATTATCTTCTTTGTAAAAGATAATTTACTAGACAATTTAAAATTTCTCATGAAAAGATCATAACGGTAACGATTATTGGGCCTAATAAATGCTAAAAAAGTTGACATAATTATCTTCTTTGAAAAAGGTAATTTAATAGATCATTTCAAATTTCTTTAAAAAAGATCATAACGGTAACGATCATTGCGCCTAATAAATGCTAAAAAAGTTGACATAATTATCTTCTTTGTAAAAGATAATTTGATAGATCATTTAAAATTTCTTTATAAAAGATCATAACTGTAACGATCATTGCGCCTAATAAATGCTAAAAAAGTTGACATAATTATCTTCTTTGTAAAAGACAATTTAATAGATCATTTAAAATTTCTTTAAAAAAGATCATAGCAGTAATGATCATTGCGCCTAATAAATGCTAAAAAAGTTGACATAATTATCTTCTTTGTAAAAGATAATTTACTAGACAATTTAAAATTTCTCATGAAAAGATCATAACGGTAACGATTATTGGGCCTAATAAATGCTAAAAAAGTTGACATAATTATCTTCTTTGAAAAAGGTAATTTAATAGATCATTTAAAATTTCTTTAAAAAAGATCATAGCAGTAATGATCATTGCGCCTAATAAATGCTAAAAAAGTTGACATAATTATCTTCTTTGTAAAAGATAATTTACTAGACAATTTAAAATTTCTCATGAAAAGATCATAACGGTAACGATTATTGGGCCTAATAAATGCTAAAAAAGTTGACATAATTATCTTCTTTGAAAAAGGTAATTTAATAGATCATTTCAAATTTCTTTAAAAAAGATCATAACGGTAACGATCATTGCGCCTAATAAATGCTAAAAAAGTTGACATAATTATCTTCTTTGTAAAAGATAATTTAATAGATTATTTAAAAGTTCTTTATAAAATGTCATAACAGTAACGATCATAGGGCCTAATAAATGCTAAAAAGGTTAACATAATTATCTTCTTTGTGAAAGATAATTTAATATATCATTTAAAATTTCTTTATAACAGATCATAACGGTAACGATCATTGGGCCTAATAAGTGCTAAAAAACTTGACATAATTATCTTCTTTGAAAAAGGTAATTTAATAGATCATTTCAAATTTCTTTAAAAAAGATCATAACGGTAACGATCATTGCGCCTAATAAATGCTAAAAAAGTTGACATAATTATCTTCTTTGTAAAAGATAATTTAATAGATTATTTAAAAGTTCTTTATAAAATGTCATAACAGTAAGATCATAGGGCCTAATAAATGCTAAAAAGGTTAACATAATTATCTTTTTTGTGAAAGATAATTTAATATATCATTTAAAATTTCTTTATAACAGATCATAACGGTAACGATCATTGGGCCTAATAAATGCTAAAAAAGTTGACATAATTATCTTCTTTGTAAAAGACAATTTAATAGATCATTTAAAATTTCTTTAAAAAAGATCGTAGCAGTAATGATCATTGTGCCTAATAAATGCTAAAAAAGTTGACATAATTATCTTCTTTGTAAAAGATAATTTACTAGACAATTTAAAATTTCTCATGAAAAGATCATAACGGTAACGATCATTGCGCCTAATAAATGCTAAAAAAGTTGACATAATTATCTTCTTTGTAAAAGATAATTTGATAGATCATTTAAAATTTCTTTATAAAAGATCATAACTGTAACGATCATTGGGCCTAATAAATGCTAAAAAAGTTGACATAATTATCTTCTTTGTAAAAGACAATTTAATAGATCATTTAAAATTTCTTTAAAAAAGATCATAGCAGTAATGATCATTGCGCCTAATAAATGCTAAAAAAGTTGACATAATTATCTTGTTTGTAAAAGAAAATTTAATAAGTTATTTAAAATTTCCTTAAAAAAGATCATAATGGTAACGATCATTGGGCCTCATAAGTGCTAAAAAAGTTGACATAATTATCTTCTTTGTAAAAGATAATTTAATAGATTATTTAAAAGTTCTTTATAAAATGTCATAACAGTAACGATCATAGGGCCTAATAAATGCTAAAAAGTTTAACATAATTATCTTCTTTGTGAAAGATAATTTAATATATCATTTAAAATTTCTTTATAACAGATCATAACGGTAACGATCATTGGGCCTAATAAGTGCTAAAAAATTTGACATAATTATGATCTTTGAAAAAGGTAATTTAATAGATCATTTCAAATTTCTTTAAAAAAGATCATAACGGTAACGATCATTGCGCCTAATAAATGCTAAAAAAGTTGACATAATTATCTTCTTTGTAAAAGATAATTTACTAGACAATTTAAAATTTCTCATGAAAAGATCATAACGGTAACGATTATTGGGCCTAATAAATGCTAAAAAAGTTGACATAATTATCTTCTTTGAAAAAGGTAATTTAATAGATCATTTCAAATTTCTTTAAAAAAGATCATAACGGTAACGATCATTGCGCCTAATAAATGCTAAAAAAGTTGACATAATTATCTTCTTTGTAAAAGATAATTTGATAGATCATTTAAAATTTCTTTATAAAAGATCATAACTGTAACGATCATTGCGCCTAATAAATGCTAAAAAAGTTGACATAATTATCTTCTTTGTAAAAGACAATTTAATAGATCATTTAAAATTTCTTTAAAAAAGATCATAGCAGTAATGATCATTGCGCCTAACAAATGCTAAAAAAGTTGACATAATTATCTTCTTTGTAAAAGATAATTTACTAGACAATTTAAAATTTCTCATGAAAAGATCATAACGGTAACGATTATTGGGCCTAATAAATGCTAAAAAAGTTGACATAATTATCTTCTTTGAAAAAGGTAATTTGATAGATCATTTCAAATTTCTTTAAAAAAGATCATAACGGTAACGATCATTGCACCTAATAAATGCTAAAAAAGTTGACATAATTATCTTCTTTGTAAAAGATAATTTACTAGACAATTTAAAATTTCTCATGAAAAGATCATAACGGTATCGATTATTGGGCCTAATAAATGCTAAAAAAGTTGACATAATTATCTTCTTTGAAAAAGGTAATTTAATAGATCATTTCAAATTTCTTTAAAAAAGATCATAACGGTAACGATCATTGCGCCTAATAAATGCTAAAAAAGTTGACATAATTATCTTCTTTGTAAAAGATAATTTAATAGATTATTTAAAAGTTCTTTATAAAATGTCATAACAGTAAGATCATAGGGCCTAATAAATGCTAAAAAGGTTAACATAATTATCTTTTTTGTGAAAGATAATTTAATATATCATTTAAAATTTCTTTATAACAGATCATAACGGTAACGATCATTGGGCCTAATAAATGCTAAAAAAGTTGACATAATTATCTTCTTTGTAAAAGACAATTTAATAGATCATTTAAAATTTCTTTAAAAAAGATCGTAGCAGTAATGATCATTGCGCCTAATAAATGCTAAAAAAGTTGACATAATTATCTTCTTTGTAAAAGATAATTTACTAGACAATTTAAAATTTCTCATGAAAAGATCATAACGGTAACGATCATTGCGCCTAATAAATGCTAAAAAAGTTGACATAATTATCTTCTTTGTAAAAGATAATTTGATAGATCATTTAAAATTTCTTTATAAAAGATCATAACTGTAACGATCATTGGGCCTCATAAGTGCTAAAAAAGTTGACATAATTATCTTCTTTGTACAAGATAATTTACTAGACAATTTAAAATTTCTCATGAAAAGATCATAACGGTAACGATTATTGGGCCTAATAAATGCTAAAAAAGTTGACATAATTATCTTCTTTGAAAAAGGTAATTTAATAGATCATTTCAAATTTCTTTAAAAAAGATCATAACGGTAACGATCATTGCGCCTAATAAATGCTAAAAAAGTTGACATAATTATCTTCTTTGTAAAAGATAATTTACTAGACAATTTAAAATTTCTCATGAAAAGATCATAACGGTAACGATTATTGGGCCTAATAAATGCTAAAAAAGTTGACATAATTATCTTCTTTGAAAAAGGTAATTTAATAGATCATTTCAAATTTCTTTAAAAAAGATCATAACGGTAACGATCATTGCGCCTAATAAATGCTAAAAAAGTTGACATAATTATCTTCTTTGTAAAAGATAATTTGATAGATCATTTAAAATTTCTTTATAAAAGATCATAACTGTAACGATCATTGCGCCTAATAAATGCTAAAAAAGTTGACATAATTATCTTCTTTGTAAAAGACAATTTAATAGATCATTTAAAATTTCTTTAAAAAAGATCATAGCAGTAATGATCATTGCGCCTAATAAATGCTAAAAAAGTTGACATAATTATCTTCTTTGTAAAAGATAATTTACTAGACAATTTAAAATTTCTCATGAAAAGATCATAACGGTAACGATTATTGGGCCTAATAAATGCTAAAAAAGTTGACATAATTATCTTCTTTGAAAAACGTAATTTGATAGATCATTTCAAATTTCTTTAAAAAAGATCATAACGGTAACGATCATTGCACCTAATAAATGCTAAAAAAGTTGACATAATTATCTTCTTTGTAAAAGATAATTTACTAGACAATTTAAAATTTCTCATGAAAAGATCATAACGGTAACGATTATTGGGCCTAATAAATG
Source organism: Psophocarpus tetragonolobus (assembly GCA_037954015.1). Classification (NCBI taxonomy): domain Eukaryota; kingdom Viridiplantae; phylum Streptophyta; class Magnoliopsida; order Fabales; family Fabaceae; genus Psophocarpus; species Psophocarpus tetragonolobus. The sequence goes on from CM075688.1 coordinate 58,395,127, forward strand.
CTAAAAAAGTTGACATAATTATCTTCTTTGAAAAAGGTAATTTAATAGATCATTTCAAATTTCTTTAAAAAAGATCATAACGGTAACGATCATTGCGCCTAATAAATGCTAAAAAAGTTGACATAATTATCTTCTTTGTAAAAGATAATTTAATAGATTATTTAAAAGTTCTTTATAAAATGTCATAACAGTAAGATCATAGGGCCTAATAAATGCTAAAAAGGTTAACATAATTATCTTTTTTGTGAAAGATAATTTAATATATCATTTAAAATTTCTTTATAACAGATCATAACGGTAACGATCATTGGGCCTAATAAATGCTAAAAAAGTTGACATAATTATCTTCTTTGTAAAAGACAATTTAATAGATCATTTAAAATTTCTTTAAAAAAGATCGTAGCAGTAATGATCATTGTGCCTAATAAATGCTAAAAAAGTTGACATAATTATCTTCTTTGTAAAAGATAATTTACTAGACAATTTAAAATTTCTCATGAAAAGATCATAACGGTAACGATCATTGCGCCTAATAAATGCTAAAAAAGTTGACATAATTATCTTCTTTGTAAAAGATAATTTGATAGATCATTTAAAATTTCTTTATAAAAGATCATAACTGTAACGATCATTGGGCCTAATAAATGCTAAAAAAGTTGACATAATTATCTTCTTTGTAAAAGACAATTTAATAGATCATTTAAAATTTCTTTAAAAAAGATCATAGCAGTAATGATCATTGCGCCTAATAAATGCTAAAAAAGTTGACATAATTATCTTCTTTGTAAAAGAAAATTTAATAAGTTATTTAAAATTTCCTTAAAAAAGATCATAATGGTAACGATCATTGGGCCTCATAAGTGCTAAAAAAGTTGACATAATTATCTTCTTTGTAAAAGATAATTTAATAGATTATTTAAAAGTTCTTTATAAAATGTCATAACAGTAACGATCATAGGGCCTAATAAATGCTAAAAAGTTTAACATAATTATCTTCTTTGTGAAAGATAATTTAATATATCATTTAAAATTTCTTTATAACAGATCATAACGGTAACGATCATTGGGCCTAATAAGTGCTAAAAAATTTGACATAATTATGATCTTTGAAAAAGGTAATTTAATAGATCATTTCAAATTTCTTTAAAAAAGATCATAACGGTAACGATCATTGCGCCTAATAAATGCTAAAAAAGTTGACATAATTATCTTCTTTGTAAAAGATAATTTACTAGACAATTTAAAATTTCTCATGAAAAGATCATAACGGTAACGATTATTGGGCCTAATAAATGCTAAAAAAGTTGACATAATTATCTTCTTTGAAAAAGGTAATTTAATAGATCATTTCAAATTTCTTTAAAAAAGATCATAACGGTAACGATCATTGCGCCTAATAAATGCTAAAAAAGTTGACATAATTATCTTCTTTGTAAAAGATAATTTGATAGATCATTTAAAATTTCTTTATAAAAGATCATAACTGTAACGATCATTGCGCCTAATAAATGCTAAAAAAGTTGACATAATTATCTTCTTTGTAAAAGACAATTTAATAGATCATTTAAAATTTCTTTAAAAAAGATCATAGCAGTAATGATCATTGCGCCTAACAAATGCTAAAAAAGTTGACATAATTATCTTCTTTGTAAAAGATAATTTACTAGACAATTTAAAATTTCTCATGAAAAGATCATAACGGTAACGATTATTGGGCCTAATAAATGCTAAAAAAGTTGACATAATTATCTTCTTTGAAAAAGGTAATTTGATAGATCATTTCAAATTTCTTTAAAAAAGATCATAACGGTAACGATCATTGCACCTAATAAATGCTAAAAAAGTTGACATAATTATCTTCTTTGTAAAAGATAATTTACTAGACAATTTAAAATTTCTCATGAAAAGATCATAACGGTATCGATTATTGGGCCTAATAAATGCTAAAAAAGTTGACATAATTATCTTCTTTGAAAAAGGTAATTTAATAGATCATTTCAAATTTCTTTAAAAAAGATCATAACGGTAACGATCATTGCGCCTAATAAATGCTAAAAAAGTTGACATAATTATCTTCTTTGTAAAAGATAATTTAATAGATTATTTAAAAGTTCTTTATAAAATGTCATAACAGTAAGATCATAGGGCCTAATAAATGCTAAAAAGGTTAACATAATTATCTTTTTTGTGAAAGATAATTTAATATATCATTTAAAATTTCTTTATAACAGATCATAACGGTAACGATCATTGGGCCTAATAAATGCTAAAAAAGTTGACATAATTATCTTCTTTGTAAAAGACAATTTAATAGATCATTTAAAATTTCTTTAAAAAAGATCGTAGCAGTAATGATCATTGCGCCTAATAAATGCTAAAAAAGTTGACATAATTATCTTCTTTGTAAAAGATAATTTACTAGACAATTTAAAATTTCTCATGAAAAGATCATAACGGTAACGATCATTGCGCCTAATAAATGCTAAAAAAGTTGACATAATTATCTTCTTTGTAAAAGATAATTTGATAGATCATTTAAAATTTCTTTATAAAAGATCATAACTGTAACGATCATTGGGCCTCATAAGTGCTAAAAAAGTTGACATAATTATCTTCTTTGTACAAGATAATTTACTAGACAATTTAAAATTTCTCATGAAAAGATCATAACGGTAACGATTATTGGGCCTAATAAATGCTAAAAAAGTTGACATAATTATCTTCTTTGAAAAAGGTAATTTAATAGATCATTTCAAATTTCTTTAAAAAAGATCATAACGGTAACGATCATTGCGCCTAATAAATGCTAAAAAAGTTGACATAATTATCTTCTTTGTAAAAGATAATTTACTAGACAATTTAAAATTTCTCATGAAAAGATCATAACGGTAACGATTATTGGGCCTAATAAATGCTAAAAAAGTTGACATAATTATCTTCTTTGAAAAAGGTAATTTAATAGATCATTTCAAATTTCTTTAAAAAAGATCATAACGGTAACGATCATTGCGCCTAATAAATGCTAAAAAAGTTGACATAATTATCTTCTTTGTAAAAGATAATTTGATAGATCATTTAAAATTTCTTTATAAAAGATCATAACTGTAACGATCATTGCGCCTAATAAATGCTAAAAAAGTTGACATAATTATCTTCTTTGTAAAAGACAATTTAATAGATCATTTAAAATTTCTTTAAAAAAGATCATAGCAGTAATGATCATTGCGCCTAATAAATGCTAAAAAAGTTGACATAATTATCTTCTTTGTAAAAGATAATTTACTAGACAATTTAAAATTTCTCATGAAAAGATCATAACGGTAACGATTATTGGGCCTAATAAATGCTAAAAAAGTTGACATAATTATCTTCTTTGAAAAACGTAATTTGATAGATCATTTCAAATTTCTTTAAAAAAGATCATAACGGTAACGATCATTGCACCTAATAAATGCTAAAAAAGTTGACATAATTATCTTCTTTGTAAAAGATAATTTACTAGACAATTTAAAATTTCTCATGAAAAGATCATAACGGTAACGATTATTGGGCCTAATAAATGCTAAAAAAGTTGACATAATTATCTTCTTTGAAAAAGGTAATTTAATAGATCATTTCAAATTTCTTTAAAAAAGATCATAACGGTAACGATCATTGCGCCTAATAAATGCTAAAAAAGTTGACATAATTATCTTCTTTGTAAAAGATAATTTGATAGATCATTTAAAATTTCTTTATAAAAGATCATAACTGTAACGATCATTGCGCCTAATAAATGCTAAAAAAGTTGACATAATTATCTTCTTTGTAAAAGACAATTTAATAGATCATTTAAAATTTCTTTCAAAAAGATCATAGCAGTAATGATCATTGCGCCTAATAAATGCTAAAAAAGTTGACATAATTATCTTCTTTGTAAAAGATAATTTAATAGATTATTTAAAAGTTCTTTATAAAATGTCATAACAGTAACGATCATAGGGCCTAATAAATGCTAAAAAGTTTAACATAATTATCTTCTTTGTGAAAGATAATTTAATATATCATTTAAAATTTCTTTATAACAGATCATAACGGTAACGATCATTGGGCCTAATAAATGCTAAAAAAGTTGACATAATTATCTTCTTTGTAAAAGACAATTTAATAGATCATTTAAAATTTCTTTAAAAAAGATCATAACGGTAACGATCATTGGGCCTAATAAATGCTAAAAAAGTTGACATAATTAACTTCTTTGTAAAAGATAATTTGATAGATCATTTAAAATTTCTTTATAAAAGATCATAACTGTAACGATCATTGCGCCTAATAAATGCTAAAAAAGTTGACATAATTATCTTCTTTGTAAAAGACAATTTAATAGATCATTTAAAATTTCTTTAAAAAAGATCGTAGCAGTAATTATCATTGCGCCTAATAAATGCTAAAAAAGTTGACATAATTATCTTCTTTGTAAAAGACAATTTAATAGATCATTTAAAATTTCTTTAAAAAAGATCATAACGGTAACGATCATTGGGCCTAATAAATGCTAAAAAAGTTGACATAATTAACTTCTTTGTAAAAGACAATTTAATAGATCATTTAAAATTTCTTTAAAAAAGATCATAGCAGTAATGATCATTGCGCCTAATAAATGCTAAAAAAGTTGACATAATTATCTTCTTTGTAAAAGAAAATTTAATAGATTATTTAAAATTTCCTTAAAAAAGATCATAACGGTAACGATCATTGGGCCTCATAAGTGCTAAAAAAGTTGACATAATTATCTTCTTTGTACAAGATAATTTACTAGACAATTTAAAATTTCTCATGAAAAGATCATAACGGTAACGATTATTGGGCCTAATAAATGCTAAAAAAGTTGACATAATTATCTTCTTTGAAAAGGGTAATTTAATAGATCATTTCAAATTTCTTTAAAAAAGATCATAACGGTAACGATCATTGCGCCTAATAAATGCTAAACAAGTTGACATAATTATCTTCTTTGTAAAAGATAATTTAATAGATTATTTAAAAGTTCTTTATAAAATGTCATAACAGTAACGATCATAGGGCCTAATAAATGCTAAAAAGGTTAACATAATTATCTTCTTTGTGAAAGATAATTTAATATATCATTTAAAATTTCTTTATAAGAGATCATAACGGTAACGATCATTGGGCCTAATAAATGCTAAAAAAGTTGACATAATTATCTTCTTTGTAAAAGACAATTTAATAGATCATTTAAAATTTCTTTAAAAAAGATCATAACGGTAACGATCATTGGGCCTAATAAATGCTAAAAAAGTTGACATAATTATCTTCTTTGAAAAAGGTAATTTAATAGATCATTTCAAATTTCTTTAAAAAAGATCATAACGGTAACGATCATTGCGCCTAATAAATGCTAAAAAAGTTGACATAATTATCTTCTTTGTAAAAGATAATTTACTAGACAATTTAAAATTTCTCATGAAAAGATCATAACGGTAACGATTATTGGGCCTAATAAATGCTAAAAAAGTTGACATAATTATCTTCTTTGAAAAAGGTAATTTAATAGATCATTTCAAATTTCTTTAAAAAAGATCATAACGGTAACGATCATTGCGCCTAATAAATGCTAAAAAAGTTGACATAATTATCTTCTTTGTAAAAGATAATTTGATAGATCATTTAAAATTTCTTTATAAAAGATCATAACTGTAACGATCATTGCGCCTAATAAATGCTAAAAAAGTTGACATAATTATCTTCTTTGTAAAAGACAATTTAATAGATCATTTAAAATTTCTTTAAAAAAGATCATAGCAGTAATGATCATTGCGCCTAATAAATGCTAAAAAAGTTGACATAATTATCTTCTTTGTAAAAGATAATTTACTAGACAATTTAAAATTTCTCATGAAAAGATCATAACGGTAACGATTATTGGGCCTAATAAATGCTAAAAAAGTTGACATAATTATCTTCTTTGAAAAAGGTAATTTAATAGATCATTTCAAATTTCTTTAAAAAAGATCATAACGGTAACGATCATTGCGCCTAATAAATGCTAAAAAAGTTGACATAATTATCTTCTTTGTAAAAGATAATTTAATAGATTATTTAAAAGTTCTTTATAAAATGTCATAACAGTAACGATCATAGGGCCTAATAAATGCTAAAAAGGTTAACATAATTATCTTCTTTGTGAAAGATAATTTAATATATCATTTAAAATTTCTTTATAACAGATCATAACGGTAACGATCATTGGGCCTAATAAGTGCTAAAAAACTTGACATAATTATCTTCTTTGAAAAAGGTAATTTAATAGATCATTTCAAATTTCTTTAAAAAAGATCATAACGGTAACGATCATTGCGCCTAATAAATGCTAAAAAAGTTGACATAATTATCTTCTTTGTAAAAGATAATTTGATAGATCATTTAAAATTTCTTTATAAAAGATCATAACTGTAACGATCATTGCGCCTAATAAATGCTAAAAAAGTTGACATAATTATCTTCTTTGTAAAAGACAATTTAATAGATCATTTAAAATTTCTTTAAAAAAGATCATAGCAGTAATGATCATTGCGCCTAATAAATGCTAAAAAAGTTGACATAATTATCTTCTTTGTAAAAGATAATTTACTAGACAATTTAAAATTTCTCATGAAAAGATCATAACGGTAACGATCATTGGGCCTAATAAATGCTAAAAAAGTTGACATAATTATCTTCTTTGAAAAAGGTAATTTAATAGATCATTTAAAATTTCTTTAAAAAAGATCATAGCAGTAATGATCATTGCGCCTAATAAATGCTAAAAAAGTTGACATAATTATCTTCTTTGTAAAAGATAATTTACTAGACAATTTAAAATTTCTCATGAAAAGATCATAACGGTAACGATTATTGGGCCTAATAAATGCTAAAAAAGTTGACATAATTATCTTCTTTGAAAAAGGTAATTTAATAGATCATTTCAAATTTCTTTAAAAAAGATCATAACGGTAACGATCATTGCGCCTAATAAATGCTAAAAAAGTTGACATAATTATCTTCTTTGTAAAAGATAATTTACTAGACAATTTAAAATTTCTCATGAAAAGATCATAACGGTAACGATTATTGGGCCTAATAAATGCTAAAAAAGTTGACATAATTATCTTCTTTGAAAAAGGTAATTTAATAGATCATTTCAAATTTCTTTAAAAAAGATCATAACGGTAACGATCATTGCGCCTAATAAATGCTAAAAAAGTTCTAATAATTATCTTCTTTGTAAAAGATAATTTGATAGATCATTTAAAATTTCTTTATAAAAGATCATAACTGTAACGATCATTGCGCCTAATAAATGCTAAAAAAGTTGACATAATTATCTTCTTTGTAAAAGACAATTTAATAGATCATTTAAAATTTCTTTAAAAAAGATCATAGCAGTAATGATCATTGCGCCTAATAAATGCTAAAAAAGTTGACATAATTATCTTCTTTGTAAAAGATAATTTACTTGACAATTTAAAATTTCTCATGAAAAGATCATAACGGTAACGATTATTGGGCCTAATAAATGCTAAAAAAGTTGACATAATTATCTTCTTTGAAAAACGTAATTTGATAGATCATTTCAAATTTCTTTAAAAAAGATCATAACGGTAACGATCATTGCACCTAATAAATGCTAAAAAAGTTGACATAATTATCTTCTTTGTAAAAGATAATTTACTAGACAATTTAAAATTTCTCATGAAAAGATCATAACGGTAACGATTATTGGGCCTAATAAATGCTAAAAAAGTTGACATAATTATCTTCTTTGAAAAAGGTAATTTAATAGATCATTTCAAATTTCTTTAAAAAAGATCATAACGGTAACGATCATTGCGCCTAATAAATGCTAAAAAAGTTGACATAATTATCTTCTTTGTAAAAGATAATTTGATAGATCATTTAAAATTTCTTTATAAAAGATCATAACTGTAACGATCATTGCGCCTAATAAATGCTAAAAAAGTTGACATAATTATCTTCTTTGTAAAAGACAATTTAATAGATCATTTAAAATTTCTTTCAAAAAGATCATAGCAGTAATGATCATTGCGCCTAATAAATGCTAAAAAAGTTGACATAATTATCTTCTTTGTAAAAGATAATTTAATAGATTATTTAAAAGTTCTTTATAAAATGTCATAACAGTAACGATCATAGGGCCTAATAAATGCTAAAAAGTTTAACATAATTATCTTCTTTGTGAAAGATAATTTAATATATCATTTAAAATTTCTTTATAACAGATCATAACGGTAACGATCATTGGGCCTAATAAATGCTAAAAAAGTTGACATAATTATCTTCTTTGTAAAAGACAATTTAATAGATCATTTAAAATTTCTTTAAAAAAGATCATAACGGTAACGATCATTGGGCCTAATAAATGCTAAAAAAGTTGACATAATTAACTTCTTTGTAAAAGATAATTTGATAGATCATTTAAAATTTCTTTATAAAAGATCATAACTGTAACGATCATTGCGCCTAATAAATGCTAAAAAAGTTGACATAATTATCTTCTTTGTAAAAGACAATTTAATAGATCATTTAAAATTTCTTTAAAAAAGATCGTAGCAGTAATTATCATTGCGCCTAATAAATGCTAAAAAAGTTGACATAATTATCTTCTTTGTAAAAGACAATTTAATAGATCATTTAAAATTTCTTTAAAAAAGATCATAACGGTAACGATCATTGGGCCTAATAAATGCTAAAAAAGTTGACATAATTAACTTCTTTGTAAAAGACAATTTAATAGATCATTTAAAATTTCTTTAAAAAAGATCATAGCAGTAATGATCATTGCGCCTAATAAATGCTAAAAAAGTTGACATAATTATCTTCTTTGTAAAAGAAAATTTAATAGATTATTTAAAATTTCCTTAAAAAAGATCATAACGGTAACGATCATTGGGCCTCATAAGTGCTAAAAAAGTTGACATAATTATCTTCTTTGTACAAGATAATTTACTAGACAATTTAAAATTTCTCATGAAAAGATCATAACGGTAACGATTATTGGGCCTAATAAATGCTAAAAAAGTTGACATAATTATCTTCTTTGAAAAGGGTAATTTAATAGATCATTTCAAATTTCTTTAAAAAAGATCATAACGGTAACGATCATTGCGCCTAATAAATGCTAAACAAGTTGACATAATTATCTTCTTTGTAAAAGATAATTTAATAGATTATTTAAAAGTTCTTTATAAAATGTCATAACAGTAACGATCATAGGGCCTAATAAATGCTAAAAAGGTTAACATAATTATCTTCTTTGTGAAAGATAATTTAATATATCATTTAAAATTTCTTTATAATAGATCATAACGGTAACGATCATTGGGCCTAATAAATGCTAAAAAAGTTGACATAATTATCTTCTTTGTAAAAGACAATTTAATAGATCATTTAAAATTTCTTTAAAAAAGATCATAACGGTAACGATCATTGGGCCTAATAAATGCTAAAAAAGTTGACATAATTATCTTCTTTGAAAAAGGTAATTTAATAGATCATTTCAAATTTCTTTAAAAAAGATCATAACGGTAACGATCATTGCGCCTAATAAATGCTAAAAAAGTTGACATAATTATCTTCTTTGTAAAAGATAATTTGATAGATCATTTAAAATTTCTTTATAAAAGATCATAACTGTAACGATCATTGCGCCTAATAAATGCTAAAAAAGTTGACATAATTATCTTCTTTGTAAAAGATAATTTAATAGATCATTTAAAATTTCTTTAAAAAAGATCATAGCAGTAATGATCATTGCGCCTAATAAATGCTAAAAAAGTTGACATAATTATCTTCTTTGTAAAAGATAATTTACTAGACAATTTAAAATTTCTCATGAAAAGATCATAACGGTAACGATTATTGGGCCTAATAAATGCTAAAAAAGTTGACATAATTATCTTCTTTGAAAAAGGTAATTTAATAGATCATTTCAAATTTCTTTAAAAAAGATCATAACGGTAACGATCATTGCGCCTAATAAATGCTAAAAAAGTTGACATAATTATCTTCTTTGTAAAAGATAATTTACTAGACAATTTAAAATTTCTCATGAAAAGATCATAACGGTAACGATTATTGGGCCTAATAAATGCTAAAAAAGTTGACATAATTATCTTCTTTGAAAAAGGTAATTTGATAGATCATTTCAAATTTCTTTAAGAAAGATCATAACGGTAACGATCATTGCACCTAATAAATGCTAAAAAAGTTGACATAATTATCTTCTTTGTAAAAGATAATTTACTAGACAATTTAAAATTTCTCATGAAAAGATCATAACGGTAACGATTATTGGGCCTAATAAATGCTAAAAAAGTTGACATAATTATCTTCTTTGAAAAAGGTAATTTAATATATCATTTCAAATTTCTTTAAAAAAGATCATAACGGTAACGATCATTGCGCCTAATAAATGCTAAAAAAGTTGACATAATTATCTTCTTTGTAAAAGATAATTTAATAGATTATTTAAAAGTTCTTTATAAAATGTCATAACAGTAACGATCATAGGGCCTAATAAATGCTAAAAAGGTTAACATAATTATCTTCTTTGTGAAAGATAATTTAATATATCATTTAAAATTTCTTTATAACAGATCATAACGGTAACGATCATTGGGCCTAATAAGTGCTAAAAAACTTGACATAATTATCATTTTTGAAAAAGGTAATTTAATAGATCATTTCAAATTTCTTTAAAAAAGATCATAACGGTAACGATCATTGCGCCTAATAAATGCTAAAAAAGTTGACATAATTATCTTCTTTGTAAAAGATAATTTACTAGACAATTTAAAATTTCTCATGAAAAGATCATAACGGTAACGATTATTGGCCCTAATAAATGCTAAAAAAGTTGACATAATTATCTTCTTTGAAAAAGGTAATTTAATAGATCATTTCAAATTTCTTTAAAAAAGATCATAACGGTAACGATCATTGCGCCTAATAAATGCTAAAAAAGTTGACATAATTATCTTCTTTGTAAAAGATAATTTGATAGATCATTTAAAATTTCTTTATAAAAGATCATAACTGTAACGATCATTGCGCCTAATAAATGCTAAAAAAGTTGACATAATTATCTTCTTTGTAAAAGACAATTTAATAGATCATTTAAAATTTCTTTAAAAAAGATCATAGCAGTAATGATCATTGCGCCTAACAAATGCTAAAAAAGTTGACATAATTATCTTCTTTGTAAAAGATAATTTACTAGACAATTTAAAATTTCTCATGAAAAGATCATAACGGTAACGATTATTGGGCCTAATAAATGCTAAAAAAGTTGACATAATTATCTTCTTTGAAAAAGGTAATTTGATAGATCATTTCAAATTTCTTTAAGAAAGATAATAACGGTAACGATCATTGCACCTAATAAATGCTAAAAAAGTTGACATAATTATCTTCTTTGTAAAAGATAATTTACTAGACAATTTAAAATTTCTCATGAAAAGATCATAACGGTAACGATTATTGGGCCTAATAAATGCTAAAAAAGTTGACATAATTATCTTCTTTGAAAAAGGTAATTTAATAGATCATTTCAAATTTCTTTAAAAAAGATCATAACGGTAACGATCATTGCGCCTAATAAATGCTAAAAAAGTTGACATAATTATCTTCTTTGTAAAAGATAATTTAATAGATTATTTAAAAGTTCTTTATAAAATGTCATAACAGTAACGATCATAGGGCCTAATAAATGCTAAAAAGGTTAACATAATTATCTTCTTTGTGAAAGATAATTTAATATATCATTTAAAATTTCTTTATAACAGATCATAACGGTAACGATCATTGGGCCTAATAAGTGCTAAAAAACTTGACATAATTATCATCTTTGAAAAAGGTAATTTAATAGATCATTTCAAATTTCTTTAAAAAAGATCATAACGGTAACGATCATTGCGCCTAATAAATGCTAAAAAAGTTGACATAATTATCTTCTTTGTAAAAGATAATTTACTAGACAATTTAAAATTTCTCATGAAAAGATCATAACGGTAACGATTATTGGCCCTAATAAATGCTAAAAAAGTTGACATAATTATCTTCTTTGAAAAAGGTAATTTAATAGATCATTTCAAATTTCTTTAAAAAAGATCATAACGGTAACGATCATTGCGCCTAATAAATGCTAAAAAAGTTGACATAATTATCTTCTTTGTAAAAGATAATTTGATAGATCATTTAAAATTTCTTTATAAAAGATCATAACTGTAACGATCATTGCGCCTAATAAATGCTAAAAAAGTTGACATAATTATCTTCTTTGTAAAAGATAATTTAATAGATCATTTAAAATTTCTTTAAAAAAGATCATAGCAGTAATGATCATTGCGCCTAATAAATGCTAAAAAAGTTGACATAATTATCTTCTTTGTAAAAGATAATTTACTAGACAATTTAAAATTTCTCATGAAAAGATCATAACGGTAACGATTATTGGGCCTAATAAATGCTAAAAAAGTTGACATAATTATCTTCTTTGAAAAAGGTAATTTAATAGATCATTTCAAATTTCTTTAAAAAAGATCATAACGGTAACGATCATTGCACCTAATAAATGCTAAAAAAGTTGACATAATTATCTTCTTTGTAAAAGATAATTTACTAGACAATTTAAAATTTCTCATGAAAAGATCATAACGGTAACGATTATTGGGCCTAATAAATGCTAAAAAAGTTGACATAATTATCTTCTTTGAAAAAGGTAATTTGATAGATCATTTCAAATTTCTTTAAGAAAGATCATAACGGTAACGATCATTGCACCTAATAAATGCTAAAAAAGTTGACATAATTATCTTCTTTGTAAAAGATAATTTACTAGACAATTTAAAATTTCTCATGAAAAGATCATAACGGTAACGATTATTGGGCCTAATAAATGCTAAAAAAGTTGACATAATTATCTTCTTTGAAAAAGGTAATTTAATAGATCATTTCAAATTTCTTTAAAAAAGATCATAACGGTAACGATCATTGCGCCTAATAAATGCTAAAAAAGTTGACATAATTATCTTCTTTGTAAAAGATAATTTAATAGATTATTTAAAAGTTCTTTATAAAATGTCATAACAGTAACGATCATAGGGCCTAATAAATGCTAAAAAGGTTAACATAATTATCTTCTTTGTGAAAGATAATTTAATATATCATTTAAAATTTCTTTATAACAGATCATAACGGTAACGATCATTGGGCCTAATAAGTGCTAAAAAACTTGACATAATTATCATTTTTGAAAAAGGTAATTTAATAGATCATTTCAAATTTCTTTAAAAAAGATCATAACGGTAACGATCATTGCGCCTAATAAATGCTAAAAAAGTTGACATAATTATCTTCTTTGTAAAAGATAATTTACTAGACAATTTAAAATTTCTCATGAAAAGATCATAACGGTAACGATTATTGGCCCTAATAAATGCTAAAAAAGTTGACATAATTATCTTCTTTGAAAAAGGTAATTTAATAGATCATTTCAAATTTCTTTAAAAAAGATCATAACGGTAACGATCATTGCGCCTAATAAATGCTAAAAAAGTTGACATAATTATCTTCTTTGTAAAAGATAATTTGATAGATCATTTAAAATTTCTTTATAAAAGATCATAACTGTAACGATCATTGCGCCTAATAAATGCTAAAAAAGTTGACATAATTATCTTCTTTGTAAAAGACAATTTAATAGATCATTTAAAATTTCTTTAAAAAAGATCATAGCAGTAATGATCATTGCGCCTAATAAATGCTAAAAAAGTTGACATAATTATCTTCTTTGTAAAAGATAATTTACTAGACAATTTAAAATTTCTCATGAAAAGATCATAACGGTAACGATTATTGGGCCTAATAAATGCTAAAAAAGTTGACATAATTATCTTCTTTGAAAAAGGTAATTTAATAGATCATTTCAAATTTCTTTAAAAAAGATCATAACGGTAACGATCATTGCACCTAATAAATGCTAAAAAAGTTGACATAATTATCTTCTTTGTAAAAGATAATTTACTAGACAATTTAAAATTTCTCATGAAAAGATCATAACGGTAACGATTATTGGGCCTAATAAATGCTAAAAAAGTTGACATAATTATCTTCTTTGAAAAAGGTAATTTGATAGATCATTTCAAATTTCTTTAAGAAAGATCATAACGGTAACGATCATTGCACCTAATAAATGCTAAAAAAGTTGACATAATTATCTTCTTTGTAAAAGATAATTTACTAGACAATTTAAAATTTCTCATGAAAAGATCATAACGGTAACGATTATTGGGCCTAATAAATGCTAAAAAAGTTGACATAATTATCTTCTTTGAAAAAGGTAATTTAATAGATCATTTCAAATTTCTTTAAAAAAGATCATAACGGTAACGATCATTGCGCCTAATAAATGCTAAAAAAGTTGACATAATTATCTTCTTTGTAAAAGATAATTTAATAGATTATTTAAAAGTTCTTTATAAAATGTCATAACAGTAACGATCATAGGGCCTAATAAATGCTAAAAAGGTTAACATAATTATCTTCTTTGTGAAAGATAATTTAATATATCATTTAAAATTTCTTTATAACAGATCATAACGGTAACGATCATTGGGCCTAATAAGTGCTAAAAAACTTGACATAATTATCATCTTTGAAAAAGGTAATTTAATAGATCATTTCAAATTTCTTTAAAAAAGATCATAACGGTAACGATCATTGCGCCTAATAAATGCTAAAAAAGTTGACATAATTATCTTCTTTGTAAAAGATAATTTACTAGACAATTTAAAATTTCTCATGAAAAGATCATAACGGTAACGATTATTGGCCCTAATAAATGCTAAAAAAGTTGACATAATTATCTTCTTTGAAAAAGGTAATTTAATAGATCATTTCAAATTTCTTTAAAAAAGATCATAACGGTAACGATCATTGCGCCTAATAAATGCTAAAAAAGTTGACATAATTATCTTCTTTGTAAAAGATAATTTGATAGATCATTTAAAATTTCTTTATAAAAGATCATAACTGTAACGATCATTGCGCCTAATAAATGCTAAAAAAGTTGACATAATTATCTTCTTTGTAAAAGACAATTTAATAGATCATTTAAAATTTCTTTAAAAAAGATCATAGCAGTAATGATCATTGCGCCTAATAAATGCTAAAAAAGTTGACATAATTATCTTCTTTGTAAAAGATAATTTACTAGACAATTTAAAATTTCTCATGAAAAGATCATAACGGTAACGATTATTGGGCCTAATAAATGCTAAAAAAGTTGACATAATTATCCTCTTTGAAAAAGGTAATTTAATAGATCATTTCAAATTTCTTTAAAAAAGATCATAACGGTAACGATCATTGCACCTAATAAATGCTAAAAAAGTTGACATAATTATCTTCTTTGTAAAAGATAATTTACTAGACAATTTAAAATTTCTCATGAAAAGATCATAACGGTAACGATTATTGGGCCTAATAAATGCTAAAAAAGTTGACATAATTATCTTCTTTGAAAAAGGTAATTTGATAGATCATTTCAAATTTCTTTAAGAAAGATCATAACGGTAACGATCATTGCACCTAATAAATGCTAAAAAAGTTGACATAATTATCTTCTTTGTAAAAGATAATTTACTAGACAATTTAAAATTTCTCATGAAAAGATCATAACGGTAACGATTATTGGGCCTAATAAATGCTAAAAAAGTTGACATAATTATCTTCTTTGAAAAAGGTAATTTAATAGATCATTTCAAATTTCTTTAAAAAAGATCATAACGGTAACGATCATTGCGCCTAATAAATGCTAAAAAAGTTGACATAATTATCTTCTTTGTAAAAGATAATTTAATAGATTATTTAAAAGTTCTTTATAAAATGTCATAACAGTAACGATCATAGGGCCTAATAAATGCTAAAAAGGTTAACATAATTATCTTCTTTGTGAAAGATAATTTAATATATCATTTAAAATTTCTTTATAACAGATCATAACGGTAACGATCATTGGGCCTAATAAGTGCTAAAAAACTTGACATAATTATCATCTTTGAAAAAGGTAATTTAATAGATCATTTCAAATTTCTTTAAAAAAGATCATAACGGTAACGATCATTGCGCCTAATAAATGCTAAAAAAGTTGACATAATTATCTTCTTTGTAAAAGATAATTTACTAGACAATTTAAAATTTCTCATGAAAAGATCATAACGGTAACGATTATTGGCCCTAATAAATGCTAAAAAAGTTGACATAATTATCTTCTTTGAAAAAGGTAATTTAATAGATCATTTCAAATTTCTTTAAAAAAGATCATAACGGTAACGATCATTGCGCCTAATAAATGCTAAAAAAGTTGACATAATTATCTTCTTTGTAAAAGATAATTTGATAGATCATTTAAAATTTATTTATAAAAGATCATAACTGTAACGATCATTGCGCCTAATAAATGCTAAAAAAGTTGACATAATTATCTTCTTTGTAAAAGATAATTTAATAGATCATTTAAAATTTCTTTAAAAAAGATCATAGCAGTAATGATCATTGCGCCTAATAAATGCTAAAAAAGTTGACATAATTATCTTCTTTGTAAAAGATAATTTACTAGACAATTTAAAATTTCTCATGAAAAGATCATAACGGTAACGATTATTGGGCCTAATAAATGCTAAAAAAGTTGACATAATTATCTTCTTTGAAAAAGGTAATTTAATAGATCATTTCAAATTTCTTTAAAAAAGATCATAACGGTAACGATCATTGCACCTAATAAATGCTAAAAAAGTTGACATAATTATCTTCTTTGTAAAAGATAATTTACTAGACAATTTAAAATTTCTCATGAAAAGATCATAACGGTAACGATTATTGGGCCTAATAAATGCTAAAAAAGTTGACATAATTATCTTCTTTGAAAAAGGTAATTTGATAGATCATTTCAAATTTCTTTAAGAAAGATCATAACGGTAACGATCATTGCACCTAATAAATGCTAAAAAAGTTGACATAATTATCTTCTTTGTAAAAGATAATTTACTAGACAATTTAAAATTTCTCATGAAAAGATCATAACGGTAACGATTATTGGGCCTAATAAATGCTAAAAAAGTTGACATAATTATCTTCTTTGAAAAAGGTAATTTAATAGATCATTTCAAATTTCTTTAAAAAAGATCATAACGGTAACGATCATTGCGCCTAATAAATGCTAAAAAAGTTGACATAATTATCTTCTTTGTAAAAGATAATTTAATAGATTATTTAAAAGTTCTTTATAAAATGTCATAACAGTAACGATCATAGGGCCTAATAAATGCTAAAAAGGTTAACATAATTATCTTCTTTGTGAAAGATAATTTAATATATCATTTAAAATTTCTTTATAACAGATCATAACGGTAACGATCATTGGGCCTAATAAGTGCTAAAAAACTTGACATAATTATCATTTTTGAAAAAGGTAATTTAATAGATCATTTCAAATTTCTTTAAAAAAGATCATAACGGTAACGATCATTGCGCCTAATAAATGCTAAAAAAGTTGACATAATTATCTTCTTTGTAAAAGATAATTTACTAGACAATTTAAAATTTCTCATGAAAAGATCATAACGGTAACGATTATTGGCCCTAATAAATGCTAAAAAAGTTGACATAATTATCTTCTTTGAAAAAGGTAATTTAATAGATCATTTCAAATTTCTTTAAAAAAGATCATAACGGTAACGATCATTGCGCCTAATAAATGCTAAAAAAGTTGACATAATTATCTTCTTTGTAAAAGATAATTTGATAGATCATTTAAAATTTCTTTATAAAAGATCATAACTGTAACGATCATTGCGCCTAATAAATGCTAAAAAAGTTGACATAATTATCTTCTTTGTAAAAGACAATTTAATAGATCATTTAAAATTTCTTTAAAAAAGATCATAGCAGTAATGATCATTGCGCCTAATAAATGCTAAAAAAGTTGACATAATTATCTTCTTTGTAAAAGATAATTTACTAGACAATTTAAAATTTCTCATGAAAAGATCATAACGGTAACGATTATTGGGCCTAATAAATGCTAAAAAAGTTGACATAATTATCCTCTTTGAAAAAGGTAATTTAATAGATCATTTCAAATTTCTTTAAAAAAGATCATAACGGTAACGATCATTGCACCTAATAAATGCTAAAAAAGTTGACATAATTATCTTCTTTGTAAAAGATAATTTACTAGACAATTTAAAATTTCTCATGAAAAGATCATAACGGTAACGATTATTGGGCCTAATAAATGCTAAAAAAGTTGACATAATTATCTTCTTTGAAAAAGGTAATTTGATAGATCATTTCAAATTTCTTTAAGAAAGATCATAACGGTAACGATCATTGCACCTAATAAATGCTAAAAAAGTTGACATAATTATCTTCTTTGTAAAAGATAATTTACTAGACAATTTAAAATTTCTCATGAAAAGATCATAACGGTAACGATTATTGGGCCTAATAAATGCTAAAAAAGTTGACATAATTATCTTCTTTGAAAAAGGTAATTTAATAGATCATTTCAAATTTCTTTAAAAAAGATCATAACGGTAACGATCATTGCGCCTAATAAATGCTAAAAAAGTTGACATAATTATCTTCTTTGTAAAAGATAATTTAATAGATTATTTAAAAGTTCTTTATAAAATGTCATAACAGTAACGATCATAGGGCCTAATAAATGCTAAAAAGGTTAACATAATTATCTTCTTTGTGAAAGATAATTTAATATATCATTTAAAATTTCTTTATAACAGATCATAACGGTAACGATCATTGGGCCTAATAAGTGCTAAAAAACTTGACATAATTATCATCTTTGAAAAAGGTAATTTAATAGATCATTTCAAATTTCTTTAAAAAAGATCATAACGGTAACGATCATTGCGCCTAATAAATGCTAAAAAAGTTGACATAATTATCTTCTTTGTAAAAGATAATTTACTAGACAATTTAAAATTTCTCATGAAAAGATCATAACGGTAACGATTATTGGCCCTAATAAATGCTAAAAAAGTTGACATAATTATCTTCTTTGAAAAAGGTAATTTAATAGATCATTTCAAATTTCTTTAAAAAAGATCATAACGGTAACGATCATTGCGCCTAATAAATGCTAAAAAAGTTGACATAATTATCTTCTTTGTAAAAGATAATTTGATAGATCATTTAAAATTTCTTTATAAAAGATCATAACTGTAACGATCATTGCGCCTAATAAATGCTAAAAAAGTTGACATAATTATCTTCTTTGTAAAAGACAATTTAATAGATCATTTAAAATTTCTTTAAAAAAGATCATAGCAGTAATGATCATTGCGCCTAATAAATGCTAAAAAAGTTGACATAATTATCTTCTTTGTAAAAGATAATTTACTAGACAATTTAAAATTTCTCATGAAAAGATCATAACGGTAACGATTATTGGGCCTAATAAATGCTAAAAAAGTTGACATAATTATCTTCTTTGAAAAAGGTAATTTGATAGATCATTTCAAATTTCTTTAAAAAAGATCATAACGGTAACGATCATTGCGCCTAATAAATGCTAAAAAAGTTGACATAATTATCTTCTTTGTAAAAGATAATTTAATAGATTATTTAAAAGTTCTTTATAAAATGTCATAACAGTAACGATCATAGGGCCTAATAAATGCTAAAAAGGTTAACATAATTATCTTCTTTGTGAAAGATAATTTAATATATCATTTAAAATTTCTTTATAACAGATCATAACGGTAACGATCATTGGGCCTAATAAGTGCTAAAAAACTTGACATAATTATCATCTTTGAAAAAGGTAATTTAATAGATCATTTCAAATTTCTTTAAAAAAGATCATAACGGTAACGATCATTGCGCCTAATAAATGCTAAAAAAGTTGACATAATTATCTTCTTTGTAAAAGATAATTTACTAGACAATTTAAAATTTCTCATGAAAAGATCATAACGGTAACGATTATTGGGCCTAATAAATGCTAAAAAAGTTGACATAATTATCTTCTTTGAAAAAGGTAATTTAATTGATCATTTCAAATTTCTTTAAAAAAGATCATAACGGTAACGATCATTGCGCCTAATAAATGCTAAAAAAGTTGATATAATTATCTTCTTTGTAAAAGATAATTTGATAGATCATTCAAAATTTCTTTATAAAAGATCATAACTGTAACGATCATTGCGCCTAATAAATGCTAAAAAAGTTGACATAATTATCTTCTTTGTAAAAGACAATTTAATAGATCATTTAAAATTTCTTTAAAAAAGATCATAGCAGTAATGATCATTGCGCCTAATAAATGCTAAAAAAGTTGACATAATTATCTTCTTTGTAAAAGATAATTTGATAGATCATTTAAAATTTCTTTATAAAAGATCATAACTGTAACGATCATTGGGCCTAATAAATGCTAAAAAAGTTGACATAATTATCTTCTTTGTAAAAGACAATTTAATAGATCATTTAAAATTTCTTTAAAAAAGATCATAGCAGTAATGATCATTGCGCCTAATAAATGCTAAAAAAGTTGACATAATTATCTTCTTTGTAAAAGAAAATTTAATAGATCATTTAAAATTTCCTTAAAAAAGATCATAACGGTAACGATCATTGGGCCTCATAAGTGCTAAAAAAGTTGACATAATTATCTTCTTTGTAAAAGATAATTTACTAGACAATTTAAAATTTCTCATGAAAAGATCATAACGGTAACAATTATTGGGCCTAATAAATGCTAAAAAAGTTGACATAATTATCTTCTTTGAAAAAGGTAATTTAATAGATCATTTCAAATTTCTTTAAAAAAGATCATAACGGTAACGATCATTGCGCCTAATAAATGCTAAAAAAGTTGACATAATTATCTTCTTTGTAAAAGATAATTTAATAGATTATTTAAAAGTTCTTTATAAAATGTCATAACAGTAACGATCATAGGGCCTAATAAATGCTAAAAAGGTTAACATAATTATCTTCTTTGTGAAAGATAATTTAATATATCATTTAAAATTTCTTTATAACAGATCATAACGGTAACGATCATTGGGCCTAATAAGTGCTAAAAAACTTGACATAATTATCATCTTTGAAAAAGGTAATTTAATAGATCATTTCAAATTTCTTTAAAAAAGATCATAACGGTAACGATCATTGCGCCTAATAAATGCTAAAAAAGTTGACATAATTATCTTCTTTGTAAAAGATAATTTACTAGACAATTTAAAATTTCTCATGAAAAGATCATAACGGTAACGATTATTGGCCCTAATAAATGCTAAAAAAGTTGACATAATTATCTTCTTTGAAAAAGGTAATTTAATAGATCATTTCAAATTTCTTTAAAAAAGATCATAACGGTAACGATCATTGCGCCTAATAAATGCTAAAAAAGTTGACATAATTATCTTCTTTGTAAAAGATAATTTGATAGATCATTTAAAATTTCTTTATAAAAGATCATAACTGTAACGATCATTGCGCCTAATAAATGCTAAAAAAGTTGACATAATTATCTTCTTTGTAAAAGACAATTTAATAGATCATTTAAAATTTCTTTAAAAAAGATCATAGCAGTAATGATCATTGCGCCTAATAAATGCTAAAAAAGTTGACATAATTATCTTCTTTGTAAAAGATAATTTACTAGACAATTTAAAATTTCTCATGAAAAGATCATAACGGTAACGATTATTGGGCCTAATAAATGCTAAAAAAGTTGACATAATTATCTTCTTTGAAAAAGGTAATTTGATAGATCATTTCAAATTTCTTTAAAAAAGATCATAACGGTAACGATCATTGCGCCTAATAAATGCTAAAAAAGTTGACATAATTATCTTCTTTGTAAAAGATAATTTAATAGATTATTTAAAAGTTCTTTATAAAATGTCATAACAGTAACGATCATAGGGCCTAATAAATGCTAAAAAGGTTAACATAATTATCTTCTTTGTGAAAGATAATTTAATATATCATTTAAAATTTCTTTATAACAGATCATAACGGTAACGATCATTGGGCCTAATAAGTGCTAAAAAACTTGACATAATTATCATCTTTGAAAAAGGTAATTTAATAGATCATTTCAAATTTCTTTAAAAAAGATCATAACGGTAACGATCATTGCGCCTAATAAATGCTAAAAAAGTTGACATAATTATCTTCTTTGTAAAAGATAATTTACTAGACAATTTAAAATTTCTCATGAAAAGATCATAACGGTAACGATTATTGGGCCTAATAAATGCTAAAAAAGTTGACATAATTATCTTCTTTGAAAAAGGTAATTTAATTGATCATTTCAAATTTCTTTAAAAAAGATCATAACGGTAACGATCATTGCGCCTAATAAATGCTAAAAAAGTTGATATAATTATCTTCTTTGTAAAAGATAATTTGATAGATCATTCAAAATTTCTTTATAAAAGATCATAACTGTAACGATCATTGCGCCTAATAAATGCTAAAAAAGTTGACATAATTATCTTCTTTGTAAAAGACAATTTAATAGATCATTTAAAATTTCTTTAAAAAAGATCATAGCAGTAATGATCATTGCGCCTAATAAATGCTAAAAAAGTTGACATAATTATCTTCTTTGTAAAAGATAATTTACTAGACAATTTAAAATTTCTCATGAAAAGATCATAACGGTAACGATTATTGGGCCTAATAAATGCTAAAAAAGTTGACATAATTATCTTCTTTGAAAAAGGTAATTTGATAGATCATTTCAAATTTCTTTAAAAAAGATCATAACGGTAACGATCATTGCACCTAATAAATGCTAAAAAAGTTGACATAATTATCTTCTTTGTAAAAGATAATTTACTAGACAATTTAAAATTTCTCATGAAAAGATCATAACGGTAACGATTATTGGGCCTAATAAATGCTAAAAAAGTTGACATAATTATCTTCTTTGAAAAAGGTAATTTAATAGATCATTTCAAATTTCTTTAAAAAAGATCATAACGGT
Source organism: Psophocarpus tetragonolobus (assembly GCA_037954015.1). Taxonomy (NCBI): domain Eukaryota; kingdom Viridiplantae; phylum Streptophyta; class Magnoliopsida; order Fabales; family Fabaceae; genus Psophocarpus; species Psophocarpus tetragonolobus. The sequence continues at coordinate 58,418,213 of CM075688.1, forward strand.
AACGATCATTGCGCCTAATAAATGCCAAAAAAGTTGACATAATTATCTTCTTTGTAAAAGATAATTTAAAAGATTATTTAAAAGTTCTTTATAAAATGTCATAACAGTAACGATCATAGGGCCTAATAAATGCTAAAAAGGTTAACATAATTATCTTCTTTGTGAAAGATAATTTAATATATCATTTAAAATTTCTTTATAACAGATCATAACGGTAACGATGATTGGGCCTAATAAGTGCTAAAAAACTTGACATAATTATCATCTTTGAAAAAGGTAATTTAATAGATCATTTCAAATTTCTTTAAAAAAGATCATAACGGTAACGATCATTGCGCCTAATAAATGCTAAAAAAGTTGACATAATTATCTTCTTTGTAAAAGATAATTTACTAGACAATTTAAAATTTCTCATGAAAAGATCATAACGGTAACGATTATTGGGCCTAATAAATGCTAAAAAAGTTGACATAATTATCTTCTTTGAAAAAGGTAATTTAATAGATCATTTCAAATTTCTTTAAAAAAGATCATAACGGTAACGATCATTGCGCCTAATAAATGCTAAAAAAGTTGACATAATTATCTTCTTTGTAAAAGATAATTTGATAGATCATTTAAAATTTCTTTATAAAAGATCATAACTGTAACGATCATTGCGCCTAATAAATGCTAAAAAAGTTGACATAATTATCTTCTTTGTAAAAGACAATTTAATAGATCATTTAAAATTTCTTTAAAAAAGATCATAGCAGTAATGATCATTGCGCCTAATAAATGCTAAAAAAGTTGACATAATTATCTTCTTTGTAAAAGATAATTTACTAGACAATTTAAAATTTCTCATGAAAAGATCATAACGGTAACGATTATTGGGCCTAATAAATGCTAAAAAAGTTGACATAATTATCTTCTTTGAAAAAGGTAATTTAATAGATCATTTCAAATTTCTTTAAAAAAGATCATAACGGTAACGATCATTGCGCCTAATAAATGCCAAAAAAGTTGACATAATTATCTTCTTTGTAAAAGATAATTTAATAGATTATTTAAAAGTTCTTTATAAAATGTCATAACAGTAACGATCATAGGGCCTAATAAATGCTAAAAAGGTTAACATAATTATCTTCTTTGTGAAAGATAATTTAATATATCATTTAAAATTTCTTTATAACAGATCATAACGGTAACGATCATTGGGCCTAATAAGTGCTAAAAAACTTGACATAATTATCATCTTTGAAAAAGGTAATTTAATAGATCATTTCAAATTTCTTTAAAAAAGATCATAACGGTAACGATCATTGCGCCTAATAAATGCTAAAAAAGTTGACATAATTATCTTCTTTGTAAAAGATAATTTACTAGACAATTTAAAATTTCTCATGAAAAGATCATAACGGTAACGATTATTGGGCCTAATAAATGCTAAAAAAGTTGACATAATTATCTTCTTTGAAAAAGGTAATTTAATAGATCATTTCAAATTTCTTTAAAAAAGATCATAACGGTAACGATCATTGCGCCTAATAAATGCTAAAAAAGTTGACATAATTATCTTCTTTGTAAAAGATAATTTGATAGATCATTTAAAATTTCTTTATAAAAGATCATAACTGTAACGATCGTTGCGCCTAATAAATGCTAAAAAAGTTGACATAATTATCTTCTTTGTAAAAGACAATTTAATAGATCATTTAAAATTTCTTTAAAAAAGATCATAGCAGTAATGATCATTGCGCCTAATAAATGCTAAAAAAGTTGACATAATTATCTTCTTTGTAAAAGATAATTTACTAGACAATTTAAAATTTCTCATGAAAAGATCATAACGGTAACGATTATTGGGCCTAATAAATGCTAAAAAAGTTGACATAATTATCTTCTTTGAAAAAGGTAATTTGATAGATCATTTCAAATTTCTTTAAAAAAGATCATAACGGTAACGATCATTGCACCTAATAAATGCTAAAAAAGTTGACATAATTATCTTCTTTGTAAAAGATAATTTACTAGACAATTTAAAATTTCTCATGAAAAGATCATAACGGTAACGATTATTGGGCCTAATAAATGCTAAAAAAGTTGACATAATTATCTTCTTTGAAAAAGGTAATTTAATAGATCATTTCAAATTTCTTTAAAAAAGATCATAACGGTAACGATCATTGCGCCTAATAAATGCTAAAAAAGTTGACATAATTATCTTCTTTGTAAAAGATAATTTAATAGATTATTTAAAAGTTCTTTATAAAATGTCATAACAGTAACGATCATAGGGCCTAATAAATGCTAAAAAGGTTAACATAATTATCTTCTTTGTGAAAGATAATTTAATATATCATTTAAAATTTCTTTATAACAGATCATAACGGTAACGATGATTGGGCCTAATAAGTGCTAAAAAACTTGACATAATTATCATCTTTGAAAAAGGTAATTTAATAGATCATTTCAAATTTCTTTAAAAAAGATCATAACGGTAACGATCATTGCGCCTAATAAATGCTAAAAAAGTTGACATAATTATCTTCTTTGTAAAAGATAATTTACTAGACAATTTAAAATTTCTCATGAAAAGATCATAACGGTAACGATTATTGGGCCTAATAAATGCTAAAAAAGTTGACATAATTATCTTCTTTGAAAAAGGTAATTTAATAGATCATTTCAAATTTCTTTAAAAAAGATCATAACGGTAACGATCATTGCGCCTAATAAATGCTAAAAAAGTTGACATAATTATCTTCTTTGTAAAAGATAATTTGATAGATCATTTAAAATTTCTTTATAAAAGATCATAACTGTAACGATCATTGCGACTAATAAATGCTAAAAAAGTTGACATAATTATCTTCTTTGTAAAAGACAATTTAATAGATCATTTAAAATTTCTTTAAAAAAGATCATAGCAGTAATGATCATTGCGCCTAATAAATGCTAAAAAAGTTGACATAATTATCTTCTTTGTAAAAGATAATTTACTAGACAATTTAAAATTTCTCATGAAAAGATCATAACGGTAACGATTATTGGGCCTAATAAATGCTAAAAAAGTTGACATAATTATCTTCTTTGAAAAAGGTAATTTGATAGATCATTTCAAATTTCTTTAAAAAAGATCATAACGGTAACGATCATTGCGCCTAATAAATGCTAAAAAAGTTGACATAATTATCTTCTTTGTAAAAGATAATTTGATAGATCATTTAAAATTTCTTTATAAAAGATCATAACTGTAACGATCGTTGCGCCTAATAAATGCTAAAAAAGTTGACATAATTATCTTCTTTGTAAAAGACAATTTAATAGATCATTTAAAATTTCTTTAAAAAAGATCATAGCAGTAATGATCATTGCGCCTAATAAATGCTAAAAAAGTTGACATAATTATCTTCTTTGTAAAAGATAATTTACTAGACAATTTAAAATTTCTCATGAAAAGATCATAACGGTAACGATTATTGGGCCTAATAAATGCTAAAAAAGTTGACATAATTATCTTCTTTGAAAAAGGTAATTTGATAGATCATTTCAAATTTCTTTAAAAAAGATCATAACGGTAACGATCATTGCACCTAATAAATGCTAAAAAAGTTGACATAATTATCTTCTTTGTAAAAGATAATTTACTAGACAATTTAAAATTTCTCATGAAAAGATCATAACGGTAACGATTATTGGGCCTAATAAATGCTAAAAAAGTTGACATAATTATCTTCTTTGAAAAAGGTAATTTAATAGATCATTTCAAATTTCTTTAAAAAAGATCATAACGGTAACGATCATTGCGCCTAATAAATGCTAAAAAAGTTGACATAATTATCTTCTTTGTAAAAGATAATTTAATAGATTATTTAAAAGTTCTTTATAAAATGTCATAACAGTAACGATCATAGGGCCTAATAAATGCTAAAAAGGTTAACATAATTATCTTCTTTGTGAAAGATAATTTAATATATCATTTAAAATTTCTTTATAACAGATCATAACGGTAACGATGATTGGGCCTAATAAGTGCTAAAAAACTTGACATAATTATCATCTTTGAAAAAGGTAATTTAATAGATCATTTCAAATTTCTTTAAAAAAGATCATAACGGTAACGATCATTGCGCCTAATAAATGCTAAAAAAGTTGACATAATTATCTTCTTTGTAAAAGATAATTTACTAGACAATTTAAAATTTCTCATGAAAAGATCATAACGGTAACGATTATTGGGCCTAATAAATGCTAAAAAAGTTGACATAATTATCTTCTTTGAAAAAGGTAATTTAATAGATCATTTCAAATTTCTTTAAAAAAGATCATAACGGTAACGATCATTGCGCCTAATAAATGCTAAAAAAGTTGACATAATTATCTTCTTTGTAAAAGATAATTTGATAGATCATTTAAAATTTCTTTATAAAAGATCATAACTGTAACGATCATTGCGACTAATAAATGCTAAAAAAGTTGACATAATTATCTTCTTTGTAAAAGACAATTTAATAGATCATTTAAAATTTCTTTAAAAAAGATCATAGCAGTAATGATCATTGCGCCTAATAAATGCTAAAAAAGTTGACATAATTATCTTCTTTGTAAAAGATAATTTACTAGACAATTTAAAATTTCTCATGAAAAGATCATAACGGTAACGATTATTGGGCCTAATAAATGCTAAAAAAGTTGACATAATTATCTTCTTTGAAAAAGGTAATTTGATAGATCATTTCAAATTTCTTTAAAAAAGATCATAACGGTAACGATCATTGCGCCTAATAAATGCTAAAAAAGTTGACATAATTATCTTCTTTGTAAAAGATAATTTAATAGATTATTTAAAAGTTCTTTATAAAATGTCATAACAGTAACGATCATAGGGCCTAATAAATGCTAAAAAGGTTAACATAATTATCTTCTTTGTGAAAGATAATTTAATATATCATTTAAAATTTCTTTATAACAGATCATAACGGTAACGATCATTGGGCCTAATAAGTGCTAAAAAACTTGACATAATTATCATCTTTGAAAAAGGTAATTTAATAGATCATTTCAAATTTCTTTAAAAAAGATCATAACGGTAACGATCATTGCGCCTAATAAATGCTAAAAAAGTTGACATAATTATCTTCTTTGTAAAAGATAATTTACTAGACAATTTAAAATTTCTCATGAAAAGATCATAACGGTAACGATTATTGGGCCTAATAAATGCTAAAAAAGTTGACATAATTATCTTCTTTGAAAAAGGTAATTTAATAGATCATTTCAAATTTCTTTAAAAAAGATCATAACGGTAACGATCATTGCGCCTAATAAATGCTAAAAAAGTTGATATAATTATCTTCTTTGTAAAAGATAATTTGATAGATCATTTAAAATTTCTTTATAAAAGATCATAACTGTAACGATCATTGCGCCTAATAAATGCTAAAAAAGTTGACATAATTATCTTCTTTGTAAAAGACAATTTAATAGATCATTTAAAATTTCTTTAAAAAAGATCATAGCAGTAATGATCATTGCGCCTAATAAATGCTAAAAAAGTTGACATAATTATCTTCTTTGTAAAAGATAATTTACTAGACAATTTAAAATTTCTCATGAAAAGATCATAACGGTAACGATTATTGGCCCTAATAAATGCTAAAAAAGTTGACATAATTATCTTCTTTGAAAAAGGTAATTTAATAGATCATTTCAAATTTCTTTAAAAAAGATCATAACGGTAACGATCATTGCGCCTAATAAATGCTAAAAAAGTTGACATAATTATCTTCTTTGTAAAAGATAATTTGATAGATCATTTAAAATTTCTTTATAAAAGATCATAACTGTAACGATCATTGCGCCTAATAAATGCTAAAAAAGTTGACATAATTATCTTCTTTGTAAAAGACAATTTAATAGATCATTTAAAATTTCTTTAAAAAAGATCATAGCAGTAATGATCATTGCGCCTAATAAATGCTAAAAAAGTTGACATAATTATCTTCTTTGTAAAAGATAATTTACTAGACAATTTAAAATTTCTCATGAAAAGATCATAACGGTAACGATTATTGGGCCTAATAAATGCTAAAAAAGTTGACATAATTATCTTCTTTGAAAAAGGTAATTTAATAGATCATTTCAAATTTCTTTAAAAAAGATCATAACGGTAACGATCATTGCACCTAATAAATGCTAAAAAAGTTGACATAATTATCTTCTTTGTAAAAGATAATTTACTAGACAATTTAAAATTTCTCATGAAAAGATCATAACGGTAACGATTATTGGGCCTAATAAATGCTAAAAAAGTTGACATAATTATCTTCTTTGAAAAAGGTAATTTGATAGATCATTTCAAATTTCTTTAAGAAAGATCATAACGGTAACGATCATTGCACCTAATAAATGCTAAAAAAGTTGACATAATTATCTTCTTTGTAAAAGAAAATTTAATAGATCATTTAAAATTTCCTTAAAAAAGATCATAACGATAACGATCATTGGGCCTAATAAGTGCTAAAAAAGTTGACATAATTATCTTCTTTGTAAAAGATAATTTACTAGACAATTTAAAATTTCTCATGAAAAGATCATAACGGTAACGATTATTGGGCCTAATAAATGCTAAAAAAGTTGACATAATTATCTTCTTTGAAAAAGGTAATTTAATAGATCATTTCAAATTTCTTTAAAAAAGATCATAACGGTAACGATCATTGCGCCTAATAAATGCTAAAAAAGTTGACATAATTATCTTCTTTGTAAAAGATAATTTGATAGATCATTTAAAATTTCTTTATAAAAGATCATAACTGTAACGATCATTGCGCCTAATAAATGCTAAAAAAGTTGACATAATTATCTTCTTTGAAAAAGACAATTTAATAGATCATTTAAAATTTCTTTAAAAAACATCATAGCAGTAATGATCATTGCGCCTAATAAATGCTAAAAAAGTTGACATAATTATCTTCTTTGTAAAAGATAATTTACTAGACAATTTAAAATTTCTCATGAAAAGATGATAAAGGTAACGATTATTGGGCCTAATAAATGCTAAAAAAGTTGACATAATTATCTTCTTTGAAAAAGGTAATTTGATAGATCATTTCAAATTTCTTTAAAAAAGATCATAACAGTAACGATCATTGCACCTAATAAATGCTAAAAAAGTTGACATAATTATCTTCTTTGTAAAAGATAATTTACTAGACAATTTAAAATTTCTCATGAAAAGATCATAACGGTAACGATTATTGGGCCTAATAAATGCTAAAAAAGTTGACATAATTATCTTCTTTGAAAAAGGTAATTTAATAGATCATTTCAAATTTCTTTAAAAAAGATCATAACGGTAACGATCATTGCGCCTAATAAATGCTAAAAAAGTTGACATAATTATCTTCTTTGTAAAAGATAATTTAATAGATTATTTAAAAGTTCTTTATAAAATGTCATAACAGTAACGATCATAGGGCCTAATAAATGCTAAAAAGGTTAACATAATTATCTTCTTTGTGAAAGATAATTTAATATATCATTTAAAATTTCTTTATAACAGATCATAACGGTAACGATCATTGGGCCTAATAAGTGCTAAAAAACTTGACATAATTATCATCTTTGAAAAAGGTAATTTAATAGATCATTTCAAATTTCTTTAAAAAAGATCATAACGGTAACGATCATTGCGCCTAATAAATGCTAAAAAAGTTGACATAATTATCTTCTTTGTAAAAGATAATTTACTAGACAATTTAAAATTTCTCATGAAAAGATCATAACGGTAACGATTATTGGGCCTAATAAATGCTAAAAAAGTTGACATAATTATCTTCTTTGAAAAAGGTAATTTAATAGATCATTTCAAATTTCTTTAAAAAAGATCATAACGGTAACGATCATTGCGCCTAATAAATGCTAAAAAAGTTGACATAATTATCTTCTTTGTAAAAGATAATTTGATAGATCATTTAAAATTTCTTTATAAAAGATCATAACTGTAACGATCATTGCGCCTAATAAATGCTAAAAAAGTTGACATAATTATCTTCTTTGTAAAAGACAATTTAATAGATCATTTAAAATTTCTTTAAAAAAGATCATAGCAGTAATGATCATTGCGCCTAATAAATGCTAAAAAAGTTGACATAATTATCTTCTTTGTAAAAGATAATTTACTAGACAATTTAAAATTTCTCATGAAAAGATCATAACGGTAACGATTATTGGGCCTAATAAATGCTAAAAAAGTTGACATAATTATCTTCTTTGAAAAAGGTAATTTGATAGATCATTTCAAATTTCTTTAAAAAAGATCATAACGGTAACGATCATTGTGCCTAATAAATGCTAAAAAAGTTGACATAATTATCTTCTTTGTAAAAGATAATTTAATAGATTATTTAAAAGTTCTTTATAAAATGTCATAACAGTAACGATCATAGGGTCTAATAAATGCTAAAAAGGTTAACATAATTATCTTCTTTGTGAAAGATAATTTAATATATCATTTAAAATTTCTTTATAACAGATCATAACGGTAACGATCATTGGGCCTAATAAGTGCTAAAAAACTTGACATAATTATCATCTTTGAAAAAGGTAATTTAATAGATTATTTCAAATTTCTTTAAAAAAGATCATAACGGTAACGATCATTGCGCCTAATAAATGCTAAAAAAGTTGACATAATTATCTTCTTTGTAAAAGATAATTTACTAGACAATTTAAAATTTCTCATGAAAAGATCATAACGGTAACGATTATTGGGCCTAATAAATGCTAAAAAAGTTGACATAATTATCTTCTTTGAAAAAGGTAATTTAATAGATCATTTCAAATTTCTTTAAAAAAGATCATAACGGTAACGATCATTGCGCCTAATAAATGCTAAAAAAGTTGACATAATTATCTTCTTTGTAAAAGATAATTTGATAGATCATTTAAAATTTCTTTATAAAAGATCATAACTGTAACGATCATTGCGCCTAATAAATGCTAAAAAAGTTGACATAATTATCTTCTTTGTAAAAGACAATTTAATAGATCATTTAAAATTTCTTTAAAAAAGATCATAGCAGTAATGATCATTGCGCCTAATAAATGCTAAAAAAGTTGACATAATTATCTTCTTTGTAAAAGATAATTTACTAGACAATTTAAAATTTCTCATGAAAAGATCATAACGGTAACGATTATTGGGCCTAATAAATGCTAAAAAAGTTGACATAATTATCTTCTTTGAAAAAGGTAATTTGATAGATCATTTCAAATTTCTTTAAAAAAGATCATAACGGTAACGATCATTGCACCTAATAAATGCTAAAAAAGTTGACATAATTATCTTCTTTGTAAAAGATAATTTACTAGACAATTTAAAATTTCTCATGAAAAGATCATAACGGTAACGATTATTGGGCCTAATAAATGCTAAAAAAGTTGACATAATTATCTTCTTTGAAAAAGGTAATTTAATAGATCATTTCAAATTTCTTTAAAAAAGATCATAACGGTAACGATCATTGCGCCTAATAAATGCTAAAAAAGTTGACATAATTATCTTCTTTGTAAAAGATAATTTAATAGATTATTTAAAAGTTCTTTATAAAATGTCATAACAGTAACGATCATAGGGCCTAATAAATGCTAAAAAGGTTAACATAATTATCTTCTTTGTGAAAGATAATTTAATATATCATTTAAAATTTCTTTATAACAGATCATAACGGTAACGATCATTGGGCCTAATAAGTGCTAAAAAACTTGACATAATTATCATCTTTGAAAAAGGTAATTTAATAGATCATTTAAAATTTCCTTAAAAAAGATCATAACGGTAACGATCATTGGGCCTAATAAGTGCTAAAAAAGTTGACATAATTATCTTCTTTGTAAAAGATAATTTACTAGACAATTTAAAATTTCTCATGAAAAGATCATAACGGTAACGATTATTGGGCCTAATAAATGCTAAAAAAGTTGACATAATTATCTTCTTTGAAAAAGGTAATTTAATAGATCCTTTCAAATTTCTTTAAAAAAGATCATAACGGTAACGATCATTGCGCCTAATAAATGCTAAAAAAGTTGACATAATTATCTTCTTTGTAAAAGATAATTTGATAGATCATTTAAAATTTCTTTATAAAAGATCATAACTGTAATGATCATTGCGCCTAATAAATGCTAAAAAAGTTGACATAATTATCTTCTTTGTAAAAGATAATTTACTAGACAATTTAAAATTTCTCATGAAAAGATCATAACGGTAACGATTATTGGGCCTAATAAATGCTAAAAAAGTTGACATAATTATCTTCTTTGAAAAAGGTAATTTGATAGATCATTTCAAATTTCTTTAAAAAAGATCATAACGGTAACGATCATTGCACCTAATAAATGCTAAAAAAGTTGACATAATTATCTTCTTTGTAAAAGATAATTTACTAGACAATTTAAAATTTCTCATGAAAAGATCATAACGGTAACGATTATTGGGCCTAATAAATGCTAAAAAAGTTGACATAATTATCTTCTTTGAAAAAGGTAATTTAATAGATCATTTCAAATTTCTTTAAAAAAGATCATAACGGTAACGATCATTGCGCCTAATAAATGCTAAAAAAGTTGACAGAATTATCTTCTTTGTAAAAGATAATTTAATAGATTATTTAAAAGTTCTTTATAAAATGTCATAACAGTAACGATCATAGGGCCTAATAAATGCTAAAAAGGTTAACATAATTATCTTCTTTGTGAAAGATAATTTAATATATCATTTAAAATTTCTTTATAACAGATCATAACGGTAACGATCATTGGGCCTAATAAATGCTAAAAAAGTTGACATAATTATCTTCTTTGTAAAAGACAATTTAATAGATCATTTAAAATTTCTTTAAAAAAGATCATAACGGTAACGATCATTGGGCCTAATAAATGCTAAAAAAGTTGACATAATTAACTTCTTTGTAAAAGATAATTTGATAGATCATTTAAAATTTCTTTATAAAAGATCATAACTGTAACGATCATTGCGCCTAATAAATGCTAAAAAAGTTGACATAATTATCTTCTTTGTAAAAGACAATTTAATAGATCATTTAAAATTTCTTTAAAAAAGATCGTAGCAGTAATGATCATTGCGCCTAATAAATGCTAAAAAAGTTGACATAATTATCTTCTTTGTAAAAGATAATTTACTAGACAATTTAAAATTTCTCATGAAAAGATCATAACGGTAACGATTATTGGGCCTAATAAATGCTAAAAAAGTTGACATAATTATCTTCTTTGAAAAAGGTAATTTGATAGATCATTTCAAATTTCTTTAAAAAAGATCATAACGGTAACGATCATTGCACCTAATAAATGCTAAAAAAGTTGACATAATTATCTTCTTTGTAAAAGATAATTTACTAGACAATTTAAAATTTCTCATGAAAAGATCATAACGGTAACGATTATTGGGCCTAATAAATGCTAAAAAAGTTGACATAATTATCTTCTTTGAAAAAGGTAATTTAATAGATCATTTCAAATTTCTTTAAAAAAGATCATAACGGTAACGATCATTGCGCCTAATAAATGCTAAAAAAGTTGACATAATTATCTTCTTTGTAAAAGATAATTTAATAGATTATTTAAAAGTTCTTTATAAAATGTCATAACAGTAACGATCATAGGGCCTAATAAATGCTAAAAAGGTTAACATAATTATCTTCTTTGTGAAAGATAATTTAATATATCATTTAAAATTTCTTTATAACAGATCATAACGGTAACGATCATTGGGCCTAATAAGTGCTAAAAAACTTGACATAATTATCATCTTTGAAAAAGGTAATTTAATAGATCATTTAAAATTTCCTTAAAAAAGATCATAACGGTAACGATCATTGGGCCTAATAAGTGCTAAAAAAGTTGACATAATTATCTTCTTTGTAAAAGATAATTTACTAGACAATTTAAAATTTCTCATGAAAAGATCATAACGGTAACGATTATTGGGCCTAATAAATGCTAAAAAAGTTGACATAATTATCTTCTTTGAAAAAGGTAATTTAATAGATCCTTTCAAATTTCTTTAAAAAAGATCATAACGGTAACGATCATTGCGCCTAATAAATGCTAAAAAAGTTGACATAATTATCTTCTTTGTAAAAGATAATTTGATAGATCATTTAAAATTTCTTTATAAAAGATCATAACTGTAATGATCATTGCGCCTAATAAATGCTAAAAAAGTTGACATAATTATCTTCTTTGTAAAAGATAATTTACTAGACAATTTAAAATTTCTCATGAAAAGATCATAACGGTAACGATTATTGGGCCTAATAAATGCTAAAAAAGTTGACATAATTATCTTCTTTGAAAAAGGTAATTTGATAGATCATTTCAAATTTCTTTAAAAAAGATCATAACGGTAACGATCATTGCACCTAATAAATGCTAAAAAAGTTGACATAATTATCTTCTTTGTAAAAGATAATTTACTAGACAATTTAAAATTTCTCATGAAAAGATCATAACGGTAACGATTATTGGGCCTAATAAATGCTAAAAAAGTTGACATAATTATCTTCTTTGAAAAAGGTAATTTAATAGATCATTTCAAATTTCTTTAAAAAAGATCATAACGGTAACGATCATTGCGCCTAATAAATGCTAAAAAAGTTGACATAATTATCTTCTTTGTAAAAGATAATTTAATAGATTATTTAAAAGTTCTTTATAAAATGTCATAACAGTAACGATCATAGGGCCTAATAAATGCTAAAAAGGTTAACATAATTATCTTCTTTGTGAAAGATAATTTAATATATCATTTAAAATTTCTTTATAACAGATCATAACGGAAACGATCATTGGGCCTAATAAGTGCTAAAAAACTTGACATAATTATCATCTTTGAAAAAGGTAATTTAATAGATCATTTAAAATTTCCTTAAAAAAGATCATAACGGTAACGATCATTGGGCCTAATAAGTGCTAAAAAAGTTGACATAATTATCTTCTTTGTAAAAGATAATTTACTAGACAATTTAAAATTTCTCATGAAAAGATCATAACGGTAACGATTATTGGGCCTAATAAATGCTAAAAAAGTTGACATAATTATCTTCTTTGAAAAAGGTAATTTAATAGATCCTTTCAAATTTCTTTAAAAAAGATCATAACGGTAACGATCATTGCGCCTAATAAATGCTAAAAAAGTTGACATAATTATCTTCTTTGTAAAAGATAATTTGATAGATCATTTAAAATTTCTTTATAAAAGATCATAACTGTAATGATCATTGCGCCTAATAAATGCTAAAAAAGTTGACATAATTATCTTCTTTGTAAAAGATAATTTACTAGACAATTTAAAATTTCTCATGAAAAGATCATAACGGTAACGATTATTGGGCCTAATAAATGCTAAAAAAGTTGACATAATTATCTTCTTTGAAAAAGGTAATTTGATAGATCATTTCAAATTTCTTTAAAAAAGATCATAACGGTAACGATCATTGCACCTAATAAATGCTAAAAAAGTTGACATAATTATCTTCTTTGTAAAAGATAATTTACTAGACAATTTAAAATTTCTCATGAAAAGATCATAACGGTAACGATTATTGGGCCTAATAAATGCTAAAAAAGTTGACATAATTATCTTCTTTGAAAAAGGTAATTTAATAGATCATTTCAAATTTCTTTAAAAAAGATCATAACGGTAACGATCATTGCGCCTAATAAATGCTAAAAAAGTTGACAGAATTATCTTCTTTGTAAAAGATAATTTAATAGATTATTTAAAAGTTCTTTATAAAATGTCATAACAGTAACGATCATAGGGCCTAATAAATGCTAAAAAGGTTAACATAATTATCTTCTTTGTGAAAGATAATTTAATATATCATTTAAAATTTCTTTATAACAGATCATAACGGTAACGATCATTGGGCCTAATAAATGCTAAAAAAGTTGACATAATTATCTTCTTTGTAAAAGACAATTTAATAGATCATTTAAAATTTCTTTAAAAAAGATCATAACGGTAACGATCATTGGGCCTAATAAATGCTAAAAAAGTTGACATAATTAACTTCTTTGTAAAAGATAATTTGATAGATCATTTAAAATTTCTTTATAAAAGATCATAACTGTAACGATCATTGCGCCTAATAAATGCTAAAAAAGTTGACATAATTATCTTCTTTGTAAAAGACAATTTAATAGATCATTTAAAATTTCTTTAAAAAAGATCGTAGCAGTAATGATCATTGCGCCTAATAAATGCTAAAAAAGTTGACATAATTATCTTCTTTGTAAAAGATAATTTACTAGACAATTTAAAATTTCTCATGAAAAGATCATAACGGTAACGATTATTGGGCCTAATAAATGCTAAAAAAGTTGACATAATTATCTTCTTTGAAAAAGGTAATTTGATAGATCATTTCAAATTTCTTTAAAAAAGATCATAACGGTAACGATCATTGCACCTAATAAATGCTAAAAAAGTTGACATAATTATCTTCTTTGTAAAAGATAATTTACTAGACAATTTAAAATTTCTCATGAAAAGATCATAACGGTAACGATTATTGGGCCTAATAAATGCTAAAAAAGTTGACATAATTATCTTCTTTGAAAAAGGTAATTTAATAGATCATTTCAAATTTCTTTAAAAAAGATCATAACGGTAACGATCATTGCGCCTAATAAATGCTAAAAAAGTTGACATAATTATCTTCTTTGTAAAAGATAATTTAATAGATTATTTAAAAGTTCTTTATAAAATGTCATAACAGTAACGATCATAGGGCCTAATAAATGCTAAAAAGGTTAACATAATTATCTTCTTTGTGAAAGATAATTTAATATATCATTTAAAATTTCTTTATAACAGATCATAACGGTAACGATCATTGGGCCTAATAAGTGCTAAAAAACTTGACATAATTATCATCTTTGAAAAAGGTAATTTAATAGATCATTTAAAATTTCCTTAAAAAAGATCATAACGGTAACGATCATTGGGCCTAATAAGTGCTAAAAAAGTTGACATAATTATCTTCTTTGTAAAAGATAATTTACTAGACAATTTAAAATTTCTCATGAAAAGATCATAACGGTAACGATTATTGGGCCTAATAAATGCTAAAAAAGTTGACATAATTATCTTCTTTGAAAAAGGTAATTTAATAGATCCTTTCAAATTTCTTTAAAAAAGATCATAACGGTAACGATCATTGCGCCTAATAAATGCTAAAAAAGTTGACATAATTATCTTCTTTGTAAAAGATAATTTGATAGATCATTTAAAATTTCTTTATAAAAGATCATAACTGTAATGATCATTGCGCCTAATAAATGCTAAAAAAGTTGACATAATTATCTTCTTTGTAAAAGATAATTTACTAGACAATTTAAAATTTCTCATGAAAAGATCATAACGGTAACGATTATTGGGCCTAATAAATGCTAAAAAAGTTGACATAATTATCTTCTTTGAAAAAGGTAATTTGATAGATCATTTCAAATTTCTTTAAAAAAGATCATAACGGTAACGATCATTGCACCTAATAAATGCTAAAAAAGTTGACATAATTATCTTCTTTGTAAAAGATAATTTACTAGACAATTTAAAATTTCTCATGAAAAGATCATAACGGTAACGATTATTGGGCCTAATAAATGCTAAAAAAGTTGACATAATTATCTTCTTTGAAAAAGGTAATTTAATAGATCATTTCAAATTTCTTTAAAAAAGATCATAACGGTAACGATCATTGCGCCTAATAAATGCTAAAAAAGTTGACATAATTATCTTCTTTGTAAAAGATAATTTAATAGATTATTTAAAAGTTCTTTATAAAATGTCATAACAGTAACGATCATAGGGCCTAATAAATGCTAAAAAGGTTAACATAATTATCTTCTTTGTGAAAGATAATTTAATATATCATTTAAAATTTCTTTATAACAGATCATAACGGAAACGATCATTGGGCCTAATAAGTGCTAAAAAACTTGACATAATTATCATCTTTGAAAAAGGTAATTTAATAGATCATTTAAAATTTCCTTAAAAAAGATCATAACGGTAACGATCATTGGGCCTAATAAGTGCTAAAAAAGTTGACATAATTATCTTCTTTGTAAAAGATAATTTACTAGACAATTTAAAATTTCTCATGAAAAGATCATAACGGTAACGATTATTGGGCCTAATAAATGCTAAAAAAGTTGACATAATTATCTTCTTTGAAAAAGGTAATTTAATAGATCCTTTCAAATTTCTTTAAAAAAGATCATAACGGTAACGATCATTGCGCCTAATAAATGCTAAAAAAGTTGACATAATTATCTTCTTTGTAAAAGATAATTTGATAGATCATTTAAAATTTCTTTATAAAAGATCATAACTGTAATGATCATTGCGCCTAATAAATGCTAAAAAAGTTGACATAATTATCTTCTTTGTAAAAGATAATTTACTAGACAATTTAAAATTTCTCATGAAAAGATCATAACGGTAACGATTATTGGGCCTAATAAATGCTAAAAAAGTTGACATAATTATCTTCTTTGAAAAAGGTAATTTGATAGATCATTTCAAATTTCTTTAAAAAAGATCATAACGGTAACGATCATTGCACCTAATAAATGCTAAAAAAGTTGACATAATTATCTTCTTTGTAAAAGATAATTTACTAGACAATTTAAAATTTCTCATGAAAAGATCATAACGGTAACGATTATTGGGCCTAATAAATGCTAAAAAAGTTGACATAATTATCTTCTTTGAAAAAGGTAATTTAATAGATCATTTCAAATTTCTTTAAAAAAGATCATAACGGTAACGATCATTGCGCCTAATAAATGCTAAAAAAGTTGACAGAATTATCTTCTTTGTAAAAGATAATTTAATAGATTATTTAAAAGTTCTTTATAAAATGTCATAACAGTAACGATCATAGGGCCTAATAAATGCTAAAAAGGTTAACATAATTATCTTCTTTGTGAAAGATAATTTAATATATCATTTAAAATTTCTTTATAACAGATCATAACGGTAACGATCATTGGGCCTAATAAATGCTAAAAAAGTTGACATAATTATCTTCTTTGTAAAAGACAATTTAATAGATCATTTAAAATTTCTTTAAAAAAGATCATAACGGTAACGATCATTGGGCCTAATAAATGCTAAAAAAGTTGACATAATTAACTTCTTTGTAAAAGATAATTTGATAGATCATTTAAAATTTCTTTATAAAAGATCATAACTGTAACGATCATTGCGCCTAATAAATGCTAAAAAAGTTGACATAATTATCTTCTTTGTAAAAGACAATTTAATAGATCATTTAAAATTTCTTTAAAAAAGATCGTAGCAGTAATGATCATTGCGCCTAATAAATGCTAAAAAAGTTGACATAATTATCTTCTTTGTAAAAGATAATTTACTAGACAATTTAAAATTTCTCATGAAAAGATCATAACGGTAACGATTATTGGGCCTAATAAATGCTAAAAAAGTTGACATAATTATCTTCTTTGAAAAAGGTAATTTAATAGATCATTTCAAATTTCTTTAAACAAGATCATAACGGTAACGATCATTGCGCCTAATAAATGCTAAAAAAGTTGACATAATTATCTTCTTTGTAAAAGATAATTTAATAGATCATTTAAAATTTCCTTAAAAAAGATCATAACGGTAACGATCATTGGGCCTAATAAGTGCTAAAAAATTTGACATAATTATCATCTTTGAAAAAGGTAATTTAATAGATCATTTCAAATTTCTTTAAAAAAGATCATAACGGTAACGATCATTGCGCCTAATAAATGCTAAAAAAGTTGACATAATTATCTTCTTTGTAAAAGATAATTTACTAGACAATTTAAAATTTCTCATGAAAAGATCATAACGGTAACGATTATTGGGCCTAATAAATGCTAAAAAAGTTGACATAATTATCTTCTTTGAAAAAGGTAATTTAATAGATCATTTCAAATTTCTTTAAAAAAGATCATAACGGTAACGATCATTGCGCCTAATAAATGCTAAAAAAGTTGACAGAATTATCTTCTTTGTAAAAGATAATTTAATAGATTATTTAAAAGTTCTTTATAAAATGTCATAACAGTAACGATCATAGGGCCTAATAAATGCTAAAAAGGTTAACATAATTATCTTCTTTGTGAAAGATAATTTAATATATCATTTAAAATTTCTTTATAACAGATCATAACGGTAACGATCATTGGGCCTAATAAATGCTAAAAAAGTTGACATAATTATCTTCTTTGTAAAAGACAATTTAATAGATCATTTAAAATTTCTTTAAAAAAGATCATAACGGTAACGATCATTGGGCCTAATAAATGCTAAAAAAGTTGTCATAATTAACTTCTTTGTAAAAGATAATTTGATAGATCATTTAAAATTTCTTTATAAAAGATCATAACTGTAACGATCATTGCGCCTAATAAATGCTAAAAAAGTTGACATAATTATCTTCTTTGTAAAAGACAATTTAATAGATCATTTAAAATTTCTTTAAAAAAGATCGTAGCAGTAATGATCATTGCGCCTAATAAATGCTAAAAAAGTTGACATAATTATCTTCTTTGTAAAAGATAATTTACTAGACAATTTAAAATTTCTCATGAAAAGATCATAACGGTAACGATTATTGGGCCTAATAAATGCTAAAAAAGTTGACATAATTATCTTCTTTGAAAAAGGTAATTTAATAGATCATTTCAAATTTCTTTAAACAAGATCATAACGGTAACGATCATTGCGCCTAATAAATGCTAAAAAAGTTGACATAATTATCTTCTTTGTAAAAGATAATTTAATAGATCATTTAAAATTTCCTTAAAAAAGATCATAACGGTAACGATCATTGGGCCTAATAAGTGCTAAAAAATTTGACATAATTATCATCTTTGAAAAAGGTAATTTAATAGATCATTTCAAATTTCTTTAAAAAAGATCATAACGGTAACGATCATTGCGCCTAATAAATGCTAAAAAAGTTGACATAATTATCTTCTTTGTAAAAGATAATTTACTAGACAATTTAAAATTTCTCATGAAAAGATCATAACGGTAACGATTATTGGGCCTAATAAATGCTAAAAAAGTTGACATAATTATCTTCTTTGAAAAAGGTAATTTAATAGATCATTTCAAATTTCTTTAAAAAAGATCATAACGGTAACGATCATTGCGCCTAATAAATGCTAAAAAAGTTGACAGAATTATCTTCTTTGTAAAAGATAATTTAATAGATTATTTAAAAGTTCTTTATAAAATGTCATAACAGTAACGATCATAGGGCCTAATAAATGCTAAAAAGGTTAACATAATTATCTTTTTTGTGAAAGATAATTTAATATATCATTTAAAATTTCTTTATAACAGATCATAACGGTAACGATCATTGGGCCTAATAAATGCTAAAAAAGTTGACATAATTATCTTCTTTGTAAAAGACAATTTAATAGATCATTGAAAATTTCTTTAAAAAAGATCATAACGGTAACGATCATTGGGCCTAATAAATGCTAAAAAAGTTCACATAATTAACTTCTTTGTAAAAGATAATTTGAATGATCATTTAAAATTTCTTTATAAAAGATCATAACTGTAACGATCATTGCGCCTAATAAATGCTAAAAAAGTTGACATAATTATCTTCTTTGTAAAAGACAATTTAATAGATCATTTAAAATTTCTTTAAAAAAGATCGTAGCAGTAATGATCATTGCGCCTAATAAATGCTAAAAAAGTTGACATAATTATCTTCTTTGTAAAAGATAATTTACTAGACAATTTAAAATTTCTCATGAAAAGATCATAACGGTAACGATTATTGGGCCTAATAAATGCTAAAAAAGTTGACACAATTATCTTCTTTGAAAAAGGTAATTTAATGGATCATTTCAAATTTCTTTAAACAAGATCATAACGGTAACGATCATTGCGCCTAACAAATGCTAAAAAAGTTGACATAATTATCTTCTTTGTAAAAGATAATTTACTAGACAATTTAAAATTTCTCATGAAAAGATCATAACGGTAACGATTATTGGGCCTAATAAATGCTAAAAAAGTTGACATAATTATCTTCTTTGAAAAAGGTAATTTAATAGATCATTTCAAATTTCTTTAAAAAAGATCATAACGGTAACGATCATTGCGCCTAATAAATGCTAAAAAAGTTCACATAATTATCTTCTTTGTAAAAGATAATTTACTAGACAATTTAAAATTTCTCATGAAAAGATCATAACGGTAACGATTATTGGGCCTAATAAATGATAAAAAAGTTGACATAATTATCTTCTTTGAAACAGGTAATTTAATAGATCATTTCAAATTTCTTTAAAAAAGATCATAACGGTAACGATCATTGCGCCTAATAAATGCTAAAAAAGTTGACATAATTATCTTCTTTGTAAAAGATAATTTGATAGATCATTTAAAATTTCTTTATAAAAGATCATAACTGTAACGATCATTGGGCCTAATAAATGCTAAAAAAGTTGACATAATTATCTTCTTTGTAAAAGATAATTTACTAGACAATTTAAAATTTCTCATGAAAAGATCATAACGGTAACGATTATTGGGCCTAATAAATGCTAAAAAAGTTGACATAATTATCTTCTTTGAAAAAGGTAATTTAATAGATCATTTCAAATTTCTTTATAAAAGATCATAACGGTAACGATCATTGCGCCTAATAAATGCTAAAAAAGTTGACATAATTATCTTCTTTGTAAAAGATAATTTGATAGATCATTTAAAATTTCTTTATAAAAGATCATAACTGTAACGATCATTGCGCCTAATAAATGCTAAAAAAGTTGACATAATTATCTTCTTTGTAAAAGACAATTTAATAGATCATTTAAAATTTCTTTAAAAAAGATCATAGCAGTAATGATCATTGCGCCTAATAAATGCTAAAAAAGTTGACATAATTATCTTCTTTGTAAAAGATAATTTACTAGACAATTTTAAATTTCTCATGAAAAGGTCATAACGGTAACGATTATTGGGCCTAATAAATGCTAAAAAAGTTGACATAATTATCTTCTTTGAAAAAGGTAATTTGATAGATCATTTCAAATTTCTTTAAAAAAGATCATAACGGTAACGATCATTGCACCTAATAAATGCTAAAAAAGTTGACATAATTATCTTCTTTGTAAAAGATAATTTACTAGACAATTTAAAATTTCTCATGAAAAGATCATAACGGTAACGATTATTGGGCCTAATAAATGCTAAAAAAGTTGACATAATTATCTTCTTTGAAAAAGGTAATTTAATAGATCATTTCAAATTTCTTTAAAAAAGATCATAACGGTAACGATCATTGCGCCTAATAAATGCTAAAAAAGTTGACATAATTATCTTCTTTGTAAAAGATAATTTAATAGATTATTTAAAAGTTCTTTATAAAATGTCACAACAGTAAGATCATAGGGCCTAATAAATGCTAAAAAGGTTAACATAATTATCTTTTTTGTGAAAGATAATTTAATATATCATTTAAAATTTCTTTATAACAGATCATAACGGTAACGATCATTGGGCCTAATAAATGCTAAAAAAGTTGACATAATTATCTTCTTTGTAAAAGACAATTTAATAGATCATTTAAAATTTCTTTAAAAAAGATCATAACGGTAACGATCATTGGGCCTAATAAATGCTAAAAAAGTTGACATAATTAACTTCTTTGTAAAAGATAATTTGAATGATCATTTAAAATTTCTTTATAAAAGATCATAACTGTAACGATCATTGCGCCTAATAAATGCTAAAAAAGTTGACATAATTATCTTCTTTGTAAAAGACAATTTAATAGATCATTTAAAATTTCTTTAAAAAAGATCGTAGCAGTAATGATCATTGCGCCTAATAAATGCTAAAAAAGTTGACATAATTATCTTCTTTGTAAAAGATAATTTACTAGACAATTTAAAATTTCTCATGAAAAGATCATAACGGTAACGATTATTGGGCCTAATAAATGCTAAAAAAGTTGACATAATTATCTTCTTTGAAAAAGGTAATTTAATAGATCATTTCAAATTTCTTTAAACAAGATCATAACGGTAACGATCATTGCGCCTAATAAATGCTAAAAAAGTTGACATAATTATCTTCTTTGTAAAAGATAATTTAATAGATCATTTAAAATTTCCTTAAAAAAGATCATAACGGTAACGATCATTGGGCCTAATAAGTGCTAAAAAATTTGACATAATTATCTTCTTTGAAAAAGGTAATTTAATAAATCATTTCAAATTTCTTTAAAAAAGATCATAACGGTAACGATCATTGCGCCTAATAAATGCTAAAAAAGTTGACATAATTATCTTCTTTGTAAAAGATAATTTACCAGACAATTTAAAATTTCTCATGAAAAGATCATAACGGTAACGATTATTGGGCCTAATAAATGCTAAAAAAGTTGACATAATTATCTTCTTTGAAAAAGGTAATTTAATAGATCATTTCAAATTTCTTTAAACAAGATCATAACGGTAACGATCATTGCGCCTAATAAATGCTAAAAAAGTTGACATAATTATCTTCTTTGTAAAAGATAATTTAATAGATCATTTAAAATTTCCTTAAAAAAGATCATAACGGTAACGATCATTGGGCCTAATAAGTGCTAAAAAATTTGACATAATTATCTTCTTTGAAAAAGGTAATTTAATAGATCATTTCAAATTTCTTTAAAAAAGATCATAACGGTAACGATCATTGGGCCTAATAAGTGCTAAAAAATTTGACATAATTATCTTCTTTGAAAAAGGTAATTTAATAAATCATTTCAAATTTCTTTAAAAAAGATCATAACGGTAACGATCATTGCGCCTAATAAATGCTAAAAAAGTTGACATAATTATCTTCTTTGTAAAAGATAATTTACTAGACAATTTAAAATTTCTCATGAAAAGATCATAACGGTAACGATTATTGGGCCTAAAAAATGATAAAAAAGTTGACATAATTATCTTCTTTGAAACAGGTAATTTAATAGATCATTTCAAATTTCTTTAAAAAAGATCATAACGGTAACGATCATTGCGCCTAATAAATGCTAAAAAAGTTGACATAATTATCTTCTTTGTAAAAGATAATTTGATAGATCATTTAAAATTTCTTTATAAAAGATCATAACTGTAACGATCATTGGGCCTAATAAATGCTAAAAAAGTTGACATAATTATCTTCTTTGTAAAAGATAATTTACTAGACAATTTAAAATTTCTCATGAAAAGATCATAACGGTAACGATTATTGGGCCTAATAAATGCTAAAAAAGTTGACATAATTATCTTCTTTCAAAAAGGTAATTTAATAGATCATTTCAAATTTCTTTAAAAAAGATCATAACGGTAACGATCATTGCGCCTAATAAATGCTAAAAAAGTTGACATAATTATCTTCTTTGTAAAAGATAATTTGATAGATCATTTAAAATTTCTTTATAAAAGATCATAACTGTAACGATCATTGCGCCTAATAAATGCTAAAAAAGTTGACATAATTATCTTCTTTGTAAAAGACAATTTAATAGATCATTTAAAATTTCTTTAAAAAAGATCATAGCAGTAATGATCATTGCGCCTAATAAATGCTAAAAAAGTTGACATAATTATCTTCTTTGAAAAAGGTAATTTGATAGATCATTTCAAATTTCTTTAAAAAAGATCATAACAGTAACGATCATTGCACCTAATAAATGCTAAAAAAGTTGACATAATTATCTTCTTTGTAAAAGATAATTTACCAGACAATTTAAAATTTCTCATGAAAAGATCATAACGGTAACGATTATTGGGCCTAATAAATGCTAAAAAAGTTGACATAATTATCTTCTTTGAAAAAGGTAATTTAATAGATCATTTCAAATTTCTTTAAAAAAGATCATAACGGTAACGATCATTGCGCCTAATAAATGCTAAAAAAGTTGACATAATTATCTTCTTTGTAAAAGATAATTTAATAGATTATTTAAAAGTTCTTTAGAAAATGTCATAACAGTAACGATCATAGATCCTAATAAATGCTAAAAAGGTTAACATAATTATCTTCTTTGTGAAACATAATTTAATATATCATTTAAAATTTCTTTATAACAGATCATAACGGTAACGATCATTGGGCCTAATAAATGCTAAAAAAGTTGACATAATTATCTTCTTTGTAAAAGACAATTTAATAGATCATTTAAAATTTCTTTAAAAAAGATCATAACGGTAACGATCATTGGGCCTAAAAAATGCTAAAAAAGTTGACATAATTAACTTCGTTGTAAAAGATAATTTGATAGATCATTTAAAATTTCTTTATAAAAGATCATAACTGTAACGATCATTGCGCCTAATAAATGCTAAAAAAGTTGACATAATTATCTTCTTTGTAAAAGAAAATTTAATAGATCATTTAAAATTTCTTTAAAAAAGATCGTAGCACTAATGATCATTGCGCCTAATAAATGCTAAAAAAGTTGACATAATTATCTTCTTTGTAAAAGATAATTTACTAAACAATTTAAAATTTCTCATGAAAAGATCATAACGGTAACGATTATTGGGCCTAATAAACGCTAAAAAGGTTGACATAATTATCTTCTTTGAAAAAGGTAATTTAATAGATCATTTCAAATTCTTTAAACAAGATCATAACGGTAACGATCATTGCGCCTAATAAATGCTAAAAAAGTTGACATAATTATCTTCTTTGTAAAAGATAATTTAATAGATCATTTAAAATTTCCTTAAAAAAGATCATAACGGTAACGATCATTGGGCCTAATAAGTGCTAAAAAATTTGACATAATTATCTTCTTTGAAAAAGGTAATTTAATAGATCATTTCAAATTTCTTTAAAAAAGATCATAACGGTAACGATCATTGCGCCTAATAAATGCTAAAAAAGTTGACATAATTATCTTCTTTGAAAAAGGTAATTTGATAGATCATTTCAAATTTCTTTAAAAAAGATCATAACAGTAACGATCATTGCACCTAATAAATGCTAAAAAAGTTGACATAATTATCTTCTTTGTAAAAGATAATTTACCAGACAATTTAAAATTTCTCATGAAAAGATCATAACGGTAACGATTATTGGGCCTAATAAATGCTAAAAAAGTTGACATAATTATCTTCTTTGAAAAAGGTAATTTAATAGATCATTTCAAATTTCTTTAAAAAAGATCATAACGGTAACGATCATTGCGCCTAATAAATGCTAAAAAAGTTGACATAATTATCTTCTTTGTAAAAGATAATTTAATAGATTATTTAAAAGTTCTTTAGAAAATGTCATAACAGTAACGATCATAGATCCTAATAAATGCTAAAAAGGTTAACATAATTATCTTCTTTGTGAAACATAATTTAATATATCATTTCAAATTTCTTTATAAAAGATCATAACGGTAACGATCATTGCGCCTAATAAATGCTAAAAAAGTTGACATAATTATCTTCTTTGTAAAAGATAATTTGATAGATCATTTAAAATTTCTTTATAAAAGATCATAACTGTAACGATCATTGCGCCTAATAAATGCTAAAAAAGTTGACATAATTATCTTCTTTGTAAAAGACAATTTAATAGATCATTTAAAATTTCTTTAAAAAAGATCATAGCAGTAATGATCATTGCGCCTAATAAATGCTAAAAAAGTTGACATAATTATCTTCTTTGTAAAAGATAATTTACTAGACAATTTTAAATTTCTCATGAAAAGGTCATAACGGTAACGATTATTGGGCCTAATAAATGCTAAAAAAGTTGACATAATTATCTTCTTTGAAAAAGGTAATTTGATAGATCATTTCAAATTTCTTTAAAAAAGATCATAACGGTAACGATCATTGCACCTAATAAATGCTAAAAAAGTTGACATAATTATCTTCTTTGTAAAAGATAATTTACTAGACAATTTAAAATTTCTCATGAAAAGATCATAACGGTAACGATTATTGGGCCTAATAAATGCTAAAAAAGTTGACATAATTATCTTCTTTGAAAAAGGTAATTTAATAGATCATTTCAAATTTCTTTAAAAAAGATCATAACGGTAACGATCATTGCGCCTAATAAATGCTAAAAAAGTTGACATAATTATCTTCTTTGTAAAAGATAATTTAATAGATTATTTAAAAGTTCTTTATAAAATGTCACAACAGTAAGATCATAGGGCCTAATAAATGCTAAAAAGGTTAACATAATTATCTTTTTTGTGAAAGATAATTTAATATATCATTTAAAATTTCTTTATAACAGATCATAACGGTATAGATCATTGGGCCTAATAAATGCTAAAAAAGTTGACATAATTATCTTCTTTGTAAAAGACAATTTAATAGATCATTTAAAATTTCTTTAAAAAAGATCATAACGGTAACGATCATTGGGCCTAATAAATGCTAAAAAAGTTGACATAATTAACTTCTTTGTAAAAGATAATTTGAATGATCATTTAAAATTTCTTTATAAAAGATCATAACTGTAACGATCATTGCGCCTAATAAATGCTAAAAAAGTTGACATAATTATCTTCTTTGTAAAAGACAATTTAATAGATCATTTAAAATTTCTTTAAAAAAGATCGTAGCAGTAATGATCATTGCGCCTAATAAATGCTAAAAAAGTTGACATAATTATCTTCTTTGTAAAAGATAATTTACTAGACAATTTAAAATTTCTCATGAAAAGATCATAACGGTAACGATTATTGGGCCTAATAAATGCTAAAAAAGTTGACATAATTATCTTCTTTGAAAAAGGTAATTTAATAGATCATTTCAAATTTCTTTAAACAAGATCATAACGGTAAGGATCATTGCGCCTAATAAATGCTAAAAAAGTTGACATAATTATCTTCTTTGTAAAAGATAATTTAATAGATCATTTAAAATTTCCTTAAAAAAGATCATAACGGTAACGATCATTGGGCCTAATAAGTGCTAAAAAATTTGACATAATTATCTTCTTTGAAAAAGGTAATTTAATAAATCATTTCAAATTTCTTTAAAAAAGATCATAACGGTAACGATCATTGCGCCTAATAAATGCTAAAAAAGTTGACATAATTATCTTCTTTGTAAAAGATAATTTACCAGACAATTTAAAATTTCTCATGAAAAGATCATAACGGTAACGATTATTGGGCCTAATAAATGCTAAAAAAGTTGACATAATTATCTTCTTTGAAAAAGGTAATTTAATAGATCATTTCAAATTTCTTTAAACAAGATCATAACGGTAACGATCATTGCGCCTAATAAATGCTAAAAAAGTTGACATAATTATCTTCTTTGTAAAAGATAATTTAATAGATCATTTAAAATTTCCTTAAAAAAGATCATAACGGTAACGATCATTGGGCCTAATAAGTGCTAAAAAATTTGACATAATTATCTTCTTTGAAAAAGGTAATTTAATAGATCATTTCAAATTTCTTTAAAAAAGATCATAACGGTAACGATCATTGCGCCTAATAAATGCTAAAAAAGTTGACATAATTATCTTCTTTGTAAAAGATAATTTACTAGACAATTTAAAATTTCTCATGAAAAGATCATAACGGTAACGATTATTGGGCCTAATAAATGATAAAAAAGTTGACATAATTATCTTCTTTGAAACAGGTAATTTAATAGATCATTTCAAATTTCTTTAAAAAAGATCATAACGGTAACGATCATTGCGCCTAATAAATGCTAAAAAAGTTGACATAATTATCTTCTTTGTAAAAGATAATTTGATAGATCATTTAAAATTTCTTTATAAAAGATCATAACTGTAACGATCATTGGGCCTAATAAATGCTAAAAAAGTTGACATAATTATCTTCTTTGTAAAAGATAATTTACTAGACAATTTAAAATTTCTCATGAAAAGATCATAACGGTAACGATTATTGGGCCTAATAAATGCTAAAAAAGTTGACATAATTATCTTCTTTGAAAAAGGTAATTTAATAGATCATTTCAAATTTCTTTAAAAAAGATCATAACGGTAACGATCATTGCGCCTAATAAATGCTAAAAAAGTTGACATAATTATCTTCTTTGTAAAAGATAATTTGATAGATCATTTAAAATTTCTTTATAAAAGATCATAACTGTAACGATCATTGCGCCTAATAAATGCTAAAAAAGTTGACATAATTATCTTCTTTGTAAAAGACAATTTAATAGATCATTTAAAATTTCTTTAAAAAAGATCATAGCAGTAATGATCATTGCGCCTAATAAATGCTAAAAAAGTTGACATAATTATCTTCTTTGAAAAAGGTAATTTGATAGATCATTTCAAATTTCTTTAAAAAAGATCATAACAGTAACGATCATTGCACCTAATAAATGCTAAAAAAGTTGACATAATTATCTTCTTTGTAAAAGATAATTTACCAGACAATTTAAAATTTCTCATGAAAAGATCATAACGGTAACGATTATTGGGCCTAATAAATGCTAAAAAAGTTGACATAATTATCTTCTTTGAAAAAGGTAATTTAATAGATCATTTCAAATTTCTTTAAAAAAGATCATAACGGTAACGATCATTGCGCCTAATAAATGCTAAAAAAGTTGACATAATTATCTTCTTTGTAAAAGATAATTTAATAGATTATTTAAAAGTTCTTTAGAAAATGTCATAACAGTAACGATCATAGATCCTAATAAATGCTAAAAAGGTTAACATAATTATCTTCTTTGTGAAACATAATTTAATATATCATTTAAAATTTCTTTATAACAGATCATAACGGTAACGATTATTGGGCCTAATAAACGCTAAAAAGGTTGACATAATTATCTTCTTTGAAAAAGGTAATTTAATAGATCATTTCAAATTCTTTAAACAAGATCATAACGGTAACGATCATTGCGCCTAATAAATGCTAAAAAAGTTGACATAATTATCTTCTTTGTAAAAGATAATTTAATAGATCATTTAAAATTTCCTTAAAAAAGATCATAACGGTAACGATCATTGGGCCTAATAAGTGCTAAAAAATTTGACATAATTATCTTCTTTGAAAAAGGTAATTTAATAGATCATTTCAAATTTCTTTAAAAAAGATCATAACGGTAACGATCATTGCGCCTAATAAATGCTAAAAAAGTTGACATAATTATCTTCTTTGAAAAAGGTAATTTGATAGATCATTTCAAATTTCTTTAAAAAAGATCATAACAGTAACGATCATTGCACCTAATAAATGCTAAAAAAGTTGACATAATTATCTTCTTTGTAAAAGATAATTTACCAGACAATTTAAAATTTCTCATGAAAAGATCATAACGGTAACGATTATTGGGCCTAATAAATGCTAAAAAAGTTGACATAATTATCTTCTTTGAAAAAGGTAATTTAATAGATCATTTCAAATTTCTTTAAAAAAGATCATAACGGTAACGATCATTGCGCCTAATAAATGCTAAAAAAGTTGACATAATTATCTTCTTTGTAAAAGATAATTTAATAGATTATTTAAAAGTTCTTTAGAAAATGTCATAACAGTAACGATCATAGATCCTAATAAATGCTAAAAAGGTTAACATAATTATCTTCTTTGTGAAACATAATTTAATATATCATTTAAAATTTCTTTATAACAGATCATAACGGTAACGATCATTGGGCCTAATAAATGCTAAAAAAGTTGACATAATTATCTTCTTTGTAAAAGACAATTTAATAGATCATTTAAAATTTCTTTAAAAAAGATCATAACGGTAACGATCATTGGGCCTAAAAAATGCTAAAAAAGTTGACATAATTAACTTCGTTGTAAAAGATAATTTGATAGATCATTTAAAATTTCTTTATAAAAGATCATAACTGTAACGATCATTGCGCCTAATAAATGCTAAAAAAGTTGACATAATTATCTTCTTTGTAAAAGAAAATTTAATAGATCATTTAAAATTTCTTTAAAAAAGATCGTAGCACTAATGATCATTGCGCCTAATAAATGCTAAAAAAGTTGACATAATTATCTTCTTTGTAAAAGATAATTTACTAAACAATTTAAAATTTCTCATGAAAAGATCATAACGGTAACGATTATTGGGCCTAATAAACGCTAAAAAGGTTGACATAATTATCTTCTTTGAAAAAGGTAATTTAATAGATCATTTCAAATTCTTTAAACAAGATCATAACGGTAACGATCATTGCGCCTAATAAATGCTAAAAAAGTTGACATAATTATCTTCTTTGTAAAAGATAATTTAATAGATCATTTAAAATTTCCTTAAAAAAGATCATAACGGTAACGATCATTGGGCCTAATAAGTGCTAAAAAATTTGACATAATTATCTTCTTTGAAAAAGGTAATTTAATAGATCATTTCAAATTTCTTTAAAAAAGATCATAACGGTAACGATCATTGCGCCTAATAAATGCTAAAAAAGTTGACATAATTATCTTCTTTGAAAAAGGTAATTTGATAGATCATTTCAAATTTCTTTAAAAAAGATCATAACAGTAACGATCATTGCACCTAATAAATGCTAAAAAAGTTGACATAATTATCTTCTTTGTAAAAGATAATTTACCAGACAATTTAAAATTTCTCATGAAAAGATCATAACGGTAACGATTATTGGGCCTAATAAATGCTAAAAAAGTTGACATAATTATCTTCTTTGAAAAAGGTAATTTAATAGATCATTTCAAATTTCTTTAAAAAAGATCATAACGGTAACGATCATTGCGCCTAATAAATGCTAAAAAAGTTGACATAATTATCTTCTTTGTAAAAGATAATTTAATAGATTATTTAAAAGTTCTTTAGAAAATGTCATAACAGTAACGATCATAGATCCTAATAAATGCTAAAAAGGTTAACATAATTATCTTCTTTGTGAAACATAATTTAATATATCATTTAAAATTTCTTTATAACAGATCATAACGGTAACGATCATTGGGCCTAATAAATGCTAAAAAAGTTGACATAATTATCTTCTTTGTAAAAGACAATTTAATAGATCATTTAAAATTTCTTTAAAAAAGATCATAACGGTAACGATCATTGGGCCTAAAAAATGCTAAAAAAGTTGACATAATTAACTTCGTTGTAAAAGATAATTTGATAGATCATTTAAAATTTCTTTATAAAAGATCATAACTGTAACGATCATTGCGCCTAATAAATGCTAAAAAAGTTGACATAATTATCTTCTTTGTAAAAGAAAATTTAATAGATCATTTAAAATTTCTTTAAAAAAGATCGTAGCACTAATGATCATTGCGCCTAATAAATGCTAAAAAAGTTGACATAATTATCTTCTTTGTAAAAGATAATTTACTAAACAATTTAAAATTTCTCATGAAAAGATCATAACGGTAACGATTATTGGGCCTAATAAACGCTAAAAAGGTTGACATAATTATCTTCTTTGAAAAAGGTAATTTAATAGATCATTTCAAATTCTTTAAACAAGATCATAACGGTAACGATCATTGCGCCTAATAAATGCTAAAAAAGTTGACATAATTATCTTCTTTGTAAAAGATAATTTAATAGATCATTTAAAATTTCCTTAAAAAAGATCATAACGGTAACGATCATTGGGCCTAATAAGTGCTAAAAAATTTGACATAATTATCTTCTTTGAAAAAGGTAATTTAATAGATCATTTCAAATTTCTTTAAAAAAGATCATAACGGTAACGATCATTGCGCCTAATAAATGCTAAAAAAGTTGACATAATTATCTTCTTTGAAAAAGGTAATTTGATAGATCATTTCAAATTTCTTTAAAAAAGATCATAACAGTAACGATCATTGCACCTAATAAATGCTAAAAAAGTTGACATAATTATCTTCTTTGTAAAAGATAATTTACCAGACAATTTAAAATTTCTCATGAAAAGATCATAACGGTAACGATTATTGGGCCTAATAAATGCTAAAAAAGTTGACATAATTATCTTCTTTGAAAAAGGTAATTTAATAGATCATTTCAAATTTCTTTAAAAAAGATCATAACGGTAACGATCATTGCGCCTAATAAATGCTAAAAAAGTTGACATAATTATCTTCTTTGTAAAAGATAATTTAATAGATTATTTAAAAGTTCTTTAGAAAATGTCATAACAGTAACGATCATAGATCCTAATAAATGCTAAAAAGGTTAACATAATTATCTTCTTTGTGAAACATAATTTAATATATCATTTCAAATTTCTTTATAAAAGATCATAACGGTAACGATCATTGCGCCTAATAAATGCTAAAAAAGTTGACATAATTATCTTCTTTGTAAAAGATAATTTGATAGATCATTTAAAATTTCTTTATAAAAGATCATAACTGTAACGATCATTGCGCCTAATAAATGCTAAAAAAGTTGACATAATTATCTTCTTTGTAAAAGAAAATTTAATAGATCATTTAAAATTTCTTTAAAAAAGATCGTAGCACTAATGATCATTGCGCCTAATAAATGCTAAAAAAGTTGACATAATTATCTTCTTTGTAAAAGATAATTTACTAAACAATTTAAAATTTCTCATGAAAAGATCATAACGGTAACGATTATTGGGCCTAATAAACGCTAAAAAGGTTGACATAATTATCTTCTTTGAAAAAGGTAATTTAATAGATCATTTCAAATTCTTTAAACAAGATCATAACGGTAACGATCATTGCGCCTAATAAATGCTAAAAAAGTTGACATAATTATCTTCTTTGTAAAAGATAATTTAATAGATCATTTAAAATTTCCTTAAAAAAGATCATAACGGTAACGATCATTGGGCCTAATAAGTGCTAAAAAAGTTGACATAATTATCTTCTTTGAAAAAGGTAATTTAATAGATGATTTCAAATTTCTTTAAAAAAGATCATAACGGTAACGATCATTGCGCCTAATAAATGCTAAAAAAGTTGACATAATTATCTTCTTTGAAAAAGGTAATTTGATAGATCATTTCAAATTTCTTTAAAAAAGATCATAACGGTAACGATCATTGCACCTAATAAATGCTAAAAAAGTTGACATAATTATCTTCTTTGTAAAAGATAATTTACTAGACAATTTAAAATTTCTCATGAAAAGATCATAACGGTAACGATTATTGGGCCTAATAAATGCTAAAAAAGTTGACATAATTATCTTCTTTGTAAAAGATAATTTACTAGACAATTTAAAATTTCTCATGAAAAGATCATAACGGTAACGATTATTGGGCCTAATAAATGCTAAAAAAGTTGACATAATTATCTTCTTTGAAAAAGGTAATTTAATAGATCATTTCAAATTTCTTTAAAAAAGATCATAACGGTAACGATCATTGCGCCTAATAAATGCTAAAAAAGTTGACATAATTATCTTCTTTGTAAAAGATAATTTAATAGATTATTTAAAAGTTCTTTATAAAATGTCACAACAGTAAGATCATAGGGCCTAATAAATGCTAAAAAGGTTAACATAATTATCTTTTTTGTGAAAGATAATTTAATATATCATTTAAAATTTCTTTATAACAGATCATAACGGTAACGATCATTGGGCCTAATAAATGCTAAAAAAGTTGACATAATTATCTTCTTTGTAAAAGACAATTTAATAGATCATTTAAAATTTCTTTAAAAAAGATCATAACGGTAACGATCATTGGGCCTAATAAATGCTAAAAAAGTTGACATAATTAACTTCTTTGTAAAAGATAATTTGAATGATCATTTAAAATTTCTTTATAAAAGATCATAACTGTAACGATCATTGCGCCTAATAAATGCTAAAAAAGTTGACATAATTATCTTCTTTGTAAAAGACAATTTAATAGATCATTTAAAATTTGTTTAAAAAAGATCGTAGCAGTAATGATCATTGCGCCTAATAAATGCTAAAAAAGTTGACATAATTATCTTCTTTGTAAAAGATAATTTACTAGACAATTTAAAATTTCTCATGAAAAGATCATAACGGTAACGATTATAAGGCCTAATAAATGCTAAAAAAGTTGACATAATTATCTTCTTTGAAAAAGGTAATTTAATAGATCATTTCAAATTTCTTTAAAAAAGATCATAACGGTAACGATCATTGCGCCTAATAAATGCTAAAAAAGTTGACATAATTATCTTCTTTGTAAAAGATAATTTACTAGACAATTTAAAATTTCTCATGAAAAGATCATAACGGTAACGATTATTGGGCCTAATAAATGCTAAAAAAGTTGACATAATTATCTTCTTTGAAAAAGGTAATTTAATAGATCATTTCAAATTTCTTTAAAAAAGATCATAACGGTAACGATCATTGCGCCTAATAAATGCTAAAAAAGTTGACATAATTATCTTCTTTGTAAAAGATAATTTGATAGATCATTTAAAATTTCTTTATAAAAGATCATAACTGTAACGATCATTGGGCCTAATAAATGCTAAAAAAGTTGACATAATTATCTTCTTTGTAAAAGATAATTTACTAGACAATTTAAAATTTCTCATGAAAAGATCATAACGGTAACGATTATTGGGCCTAATAAATGCTAAAAAAGTTGACATAATTATCTTCTTTGAAAAAGGTAATTTAATAGATCATTTCAAATTTCTTTAAAAAAGATCATAACGGTAACGATCATTGCGCCTAATAAATGCTAAAAAAGTTGACATAATTATCTTCTTTGTAAAAGATAATTTGATAGATCATTTAAAATTTCTTTATAAAAGATCATAACTGTAACGATCATTGCGCTTAATAAATGCTAAAAAAGTTGACATAATTATCTTCTTTGTAAAAGACAATTTAATAGATCATTTAAAATTTCTTTAAAAAAGATCATAGCAGTAATGATCATTGCGCCTAATAAATGCTAAAAAAGTTGACATAATTATCTTCTTTGTAAAAGATAATTTACTAGACAATTTAAAATTTCTCATGAAAAGATCATAACGGTAACGATTATTGGGCCTAATAAATGCTAAAAAAGTTGACATAATTATCTTCTTTGAAAAAGGTAATTTGATAGATCATTTCAAATTTCTTTAAAAAAGATCATAACAGTAACGATCATTGCACCTAATAAATGCTAAAAAAGTTGACATAATTATCTTCTTTGTAAAAGATAATTTACCAGACAATTTAAAATTTCTCATGAAAAGATCATAACGGTAACGATTATTGGGCCTAATAAATGCTAAAAAAGTTGACATAATTATCTTCTTTGAAAAAGGTAATTTAATAGATCATTTCAAATTTCTTTAAAAAAGATCATAACGGTAACGATCATTGCGCCTAATAAATGCTAAAAAAGTTGACATAATTATCTTCTTTGTAAAAGATAATTTAATAGATTATTTAAAAGTTCTTTAGAAAATGTCATAACAGTAACGATCATAGGGCCTAATAAATGCTAAAAAGGTTAACATAATTATCTTCTTTGTGAAACATAATTTAATACATCATTTAAAATTTCTTTATAACAGATCATAACGGTAACGATCATTGGGCCTAATAAATGCTAAAAAAGTTGACATAATTATCTTCTTTGTAAAAGACAATTTAATAGATCATTTAAAATTTCTTTAAAAAAGATCATAACGGTAACGATCATTGGGCCTAAAAAATGCTAAAAAAGTTGACATAATTAACTTCGTTGTAAAAGATAATTTGATAGATCATTTAAAATTTCTTTATAAAAGATCATAACTGTAACGATCATTGCGCCTAATAAATGCTAAAAAAGTTGACATAATTATCTTCTTTGTAAAAGACAATTTAATAGATCATTTAAAATTTCTTTAAAAAAGATCGTAGCACTAATGATCATTGCGCCTAATAAATGCTAAAAAAGTTGACATAATTATCTTCTTTGTAAAAGATAATTTACTAAACAATTTAAAATTTCTCATGAAAAGATCATAACGGTAACGATTATTGGGCCTAATAAATGCTAAAAAGGTTGACATAATTATCTTCTTTGAAAAAGGTAATTTAATAGATCATTTCAAATTTCTTTAAACAAGATCATAACGGTAACGATCATTGCGCCTAATAAATGCTAAAAAAGTTGACATAATTATCTTCTTTGTAAAAGATAATTTAATAGATCATTTAAAATTTCCTTAAAAAAGATCATAACGGTAAGGATCATTGGGCCTAATAAGTGCTAAAAAAGTTGACATAATTATCTTCTTTGAAAAAGGTAATTTAATAGATCATTTCAAATTTCTTTAAAAAAGATCATAACGGTAACGATCATTGCGCCTAATAAATGCTAAAAAAGTTGACATAATTATCTTCTTTGTAAAAGATAATTTACAAGACAATTTAAAATTTCTCATGAAAAGATCATAACGGTAACGATTATTGGGCTAATAAATGCTAAAAAAGTTGACATAATTATCTTCTTTGAAAAAGGTAATTTGATAGATAATTTCAAATTTCTTTAAAAAAGATCATAACGGTAACGATCATTGCACCTAATAAATGCTAAAAAAGTTTACATAATTATCTTCTTTGTAAAAGATAATTTACTAGACAATTTAAAATTTCTCATGAAAAGATCATAACGGTAACGATTATTGGGCCTAATAAATGCTAAAAAAGTTGACATAATTATCTTCTTTGAAAAAGGTAATTTAATAGATCATTTCAAATTTCTTTAAAAAAGATCATAACGGTAACGATCATTGCGCCTAATAAATGCTAAAAAAGTTGACATAATTATCTTCTTTGTAAAAGATAATTTACTAGACAATTTAAAATTTCTCATGAAAAGATCATAACGGTAACGATTATTGGGCCTAATAAATGCTAAAAAAGTTGACATAATTATCTTCTTTGAAAAAGGTAATTTAATAGATCATTTCAAATTTCTTTAAAAAAGATCATAACGGTAACGATCATTGCGCCTAATAAATGCTAAAAAAGTTGACATAATTATCTTCTTTGTAAAAGATAATTTGATAGATCATTTAAAATTTCTTTATAAAAGATCATAACTGTAACGATCATTGGGCCTAATAAATGCTAAAAAAGTTGACATAATTATCTTCTTTGTAAAAGATAATTTACTAGACAATTTAAAATTTCTCATGAAAAGATCATAACGGTAACGATTATTGGGCCTAATAAATGCTAAAAAAGTTGACATAATTATCTTCTTTGAAAAAGGTAATTTAATAGATCATTTCAAATTTCTTTAAAAAAGATCATAACGGTAACGATCATTGCGCCTAATAAATGCTAAAAAAGTTGACATAATTATCTTCTTTGTAAAAGATAATTTGATAGATCATTTAAAATTTCTTTATAAAAGATCATAACTGTAACGATCATTGCGCTTAATAAATGCTAAAAAAGTTGACATAATTATCTTCTTTGTAAAAGACAATTTAATAGATCATTTAAAATTTCTTTAAAAAAGATCATAGCAGTAATGATCATTGCGCCTAATAAATGCTAAAAAAGTTGACATAATTATCTTCTTTGTAAAAGATAATTTACTAGACAATTTAAAATTTCTCATGAAAAGATCATAACGGTAACGATTATTGGGCCTAATAAATGCTAAAAAAGTTGACATAATTATCTTCTTTGAAAAAGGTAATTTGATAGATCATTTCAAATTTCTTTAAAAAAGATCATAACAGTAACGATCATTGCACCTAATAAATGCTAAAAAAGTTGACATAATTATCTTCTTTGAAAAAGGTAATTTGATAGATCATTTCAAATTTCTTTAAAAAAGATCATAACAGTAACGATCATTGCACCTAATAAATGCTAAAAAAGTTGACATAATTATCTTCTTTGTAAAAGATAATTTACCAGACAATTTAAAATTTCTCATGAAAAGATCATAACGGTAACGATTATTGGGCCTAATAAATGCTAAAAAAGTTGACATAATTATCTTCTTTGAAAAAGGTAATTTAATAGATCATTTCAAATTTCTTTAAAAAAGATCATAACGGTAACGATCATTGCGCCTAATAAATGCTAAAAAAGTTGACATAATTATCTTCTTTGTAAAAGATAATTTAATAGATTATTTAAAAGTTCTTTAGAAAATGTCATAACAGTAACGATCATAGGGCCTAATAAATGCTAAAAAGGTTAACATAATTATCTTCTTTGTGAAACATAATTTAATATATCATTTATAATTTCTTTATAACAGATCATAACGGTAACGATCATTGGGCCTAATAAATGCTAAAAAAGTTGACATAATTATCTTCTTTGTAAAAGACAATTTAATAGATCATTTAAAATTTCTTTAAAAAAGATCATAACGGTAACGATCATTGGGCCTAAAAAATGCTAAAAAAGTTGACATAATTAACTTCGTTGTAAAAGATAATTTGATAGATCATTTAAAATTTCTTTATAAAAGATCATAACTGTAACGATCATTGCGCCTAATAAATGCTAAAAAAGTTGACATAATTATCTTCTTTGTAAAAGACAATTTAATAGATCATTTAAAATTTCTTTAAAAAAGATCGTAGCACTAATGATCATTGCGCCTAATAAATGCTAAAAAAGTTGACATAATTATCTTCTTTGTAAAAGATAATTTACTAAACAATTTAAAATTTCTCATGAAAAGATCATAACGGTAACGATTATTGGGCCTAATAAATGCTAAAAAGGTTGACATAATTATCTTCTTTGAAAAAGGTAATTTAATAGATCATTTCAAATTTCTTTAAACAAGATCATAACGGTAACGATCATTGCGCCTAATAAATGCTAAAAAAGTTGACATAATTATCTTCTTTGTAAAAGATAATTTAATAGATCATTTAAAATTTCCTTAAAAAAGATCATAACGGTAAGGATCATTGGGCCTAATAAGTGCTAAAAAAGTTGACATAATTATCTTCTTTGAAAAAGGTAATTTAATAGATCATTTCAAATTTCTTTAAAAAAGATCATAACGGTAACGATCATTGCGCCTAATAAATGCTAAAAAAGTTGACATAATTATCTTCTTTGTAAAAGATAATTTACAAGACAATTTAAAATTTCTCATGAAAAGATCATAACGGTAACGATTATTGGGCTAATAAATGCTAAAAAAGTTGACATAATTATCTTCTTTGAAAAAGGTAATTTGATAGATAATTTCAAATTTCTTTAAAAAAGATCATAACGGTAACGATCATTGCACCTAATAAATGCTAAAAAAGTTTACATAATTATCTTCTTTGTAAAAGATAATTTACTAGACAATTTAAAATTTCTCATGAAAAGATCATAACGGTAACGATTATTGGGCCTAATAAATGCTAAAAAAGTTGACATAATTATCTTCTTTGAAAAAGGTAATTTAATAGATCATTTCAAATTTCTTTAAAAAAGATCATAACGGTAACGATCATTGCGCCTAATAAATGCTAAAAAAGTTGACATAATTATCTTCTTTGTAAAAGATAATTTACTAGACAATTTAAAATTTGTCATGAAAAGATCATAACGGTAACGATTATTGGGCCTAATAAATGCTAAAAAAGTTGACATAATTATCTTCTTTGAAAAAGGTAATTTAATAGATCATTTCAAATTTCTTTAAAAAAGATCATAACGGTAACGATCATTGCGCCTAATAAATGCTAAAAAAGTTGACATAATTATCTTCTTTGTAAAAGATAATTTGATAGATCATTTAAAATTTCTTTATAAAAGATCATAACTGTAACGATCATTGGGCCTAATAAATGCTAAAAAAGTTGACATAATTATCTTCTTTGTAAAAGATAATTTACTAGACAATTTAAAATTTCTCATGAAAAGATCATAACGGTAACGATTATTGGGCCTAATAAATGCTAAAAAAGTTGACATAATTATCTTCTTTGAAAAAGGTAATTTAATAGATCATTTCAAATTTCTTTAAAAAAGATCATAACGGTAACGATCATTGCGCCTAATAAATGCTAAAAAAGTTGACATAATTATCTTCTTTGTAAAAGATAATTTGATAGATCATTTAAAATTTCTTTATAAAAGATCATAACTGTAACGATCATTGCGCTTAATAAATGCTAAAAAAGTTGACATAATTATCTTCTTTGTAAAAGACAATTTAATAGATCATTTAAAATTTCTTTAAAAAAGATCATAGCAGTAATGATCATTGCGCCTAATAAATGCTAAAAAAGTTGACATAATTATCTTCTTTGTAAAAGATAATTTACTAGACAATTTAAAATTTCTCATGAAAAGATCATAACGGTAACGATTATTGGGCCTAATAAATGCTAAAAAAGTTGACATAATTATCTTCTTTGAAAAAGGTAATTTGATAGATCATTTCAAATTTCTTTAAAAAAGATCATAACAGTAACGATCATTGCACCTAATAAATGCTAAAAAAGTTGACATAATTATCTTCTTTGTAAAAGATAATTTACCAGACAATTTAAAATTTCTCATGAAAAGATCATAACGGTAACGATTATTGGGCCTAATAAATGCTAAAAAAGTTGACATAATTATCTTCTTTGAAAAAGGTAATTTAATAGATCATTTCAAATTTCTTTAAAAAAGATCATAACGGTAACGATCATTGCGCCTAATAAATGCTAAAAAAGTTGACATAATTATCTTCTTTGTAAAAGATAATTTAATAGATTATTTAAAAGTTCTTTAGAAAATGTCATAACAGTAACGATCATAGGGCCTAATAAATGCTAAAAAGGTTAACATAATTATCTTCTTTGTGAAACATAATTTAATATATCATTTAAAATTTCTTTATAACAGATCATAACGGTAACGATCATTGGGCCTAATAAATGCTAAAAAAGTTGACATAATTATCTTCTTTGTAAAAGACAATTTAATAGATCATTTAAAATTTCTTTAAAAAAGATCATAACGGTAACGATCATTGGGCCTAAAAAATGCTAAAAAAGTTGACATAATTAACTTCGTTGTAAAAGATAATTTGATAGATCATTTAAAATTTCTTTATAAAAGATCATAACTGTAACGATCATTGCGCCTAATAAATGCTAAAAAAGTTGACATAATTATCTTCTTTGTAAAAGACAATTTAATAGATCATTTAAAATTTCTTTAAAAAAGATCGTAGCACTAATGATCATTGCGCCTAATAAATGCTAAAAAAGTTGACATAATTATCTTCTTTGTAAAAGATAATTTACTAAACAATTTAAAATTTCTCATGAAAAGATCATAACGGTAACGATTATTGGGCCTAATAAATGCTAAAAAGGTTGACATAATTATCTTCTTTGAAAAAGGTAATTTAATAGATCATTTCAAATTTCTTTAAACAAGATCATAACGGTAACGATCATTGCGCCTAATAAATGCTAAAAAAGTTGACATAATTATCTTCTTTGTAAAAGATAATTTAATAGATCATTTAAAATTTCCTTAAAAAAGATCATAACGGTAACGATCATTGGGCCTAATAAGTGCTAAAAAAGTTGACATAATTATCTTCTTTGAAAAAGGTAATTTAATAGATCATTTCAAATTTCTTTAAAAAAGATCATAACGGTAACGATCATTGCGCCTAATAAATGCTAAAAAAGTTGACATAATTATCTTCTTTGTAAAAGATAATTTACAAGACAATTTAAAATTTCTCATGAAAAGATCATAACGGTAACGATTATTGGGCTAATAAATGCTAAAAAAGTTGACATAATTATCTTCTTTGAAAAAGGTAATTTGATAGATAATTTCAAATTTCTTTAAAAAAGATCATAACGGTAACGATCATTGCACCTAATAAATGCTAAAAAAGTTTACATAATTATCTTCTTTGTAAAAGATAATTTACTAGACAATTTAAAATTTCTCATGAAAAGATCATAACGGTAACGATTATTGGGCCTAATAAATGCTAAAAAAGTTGACATAATTATCTTCTTTGAAAAAGGTAATTTAATAGATGATTTCAAATTTCTTTAAAAAAGATCATAACGGTAACGATCATTGCGCCTAATAAATGCTAAAAAAGTTGACATAATTATCTTCTTTGAAAAAGGTAATTTAATAGATCATTTCAAATTTCTTTAAAAAAGATCATAACAGTAACGATCACTGCGCCTAATAAATGCTAAAAAAGTTGACAAAATTATCTTCTTTGTAAAAGATAATTTGATAGATCATTTAAAATTTCTTTATAAAAGATCATAACTGTAACGATCATTGCGCCTAATAAATGCTAAAAAAGTTGACATAATTATCTTCTTGGTAAAAGACAATTTAATAGATCATTTAAAATTTCTTTAAAAAAGATCATAGCAATAATGATCATTGCGCCTAATAAATGCTAAAAAAGTTGACATA
Organism: Psophocarpus tetragonolobus; assembly: GCA_037954015.1. NCBI lineage: Eukaryota > Viridiplantae > Streptophyta > Magnoliopsida > Fabales > Fabaceae > Psophocarpus > Psophocarpus tetragonolobus. The sequence goes on from CM075688.1 coordinate 58,460,579, forward strand.
ATTATCTTCTTTGTAAAAGATAATTTACTAGACAATTTAAAATTTCTCATGAAAAGACCATAACGGTAACGATTATTGGGCCTAATAAATGCTAAAAAAGTTGACATAATTATCTTCTTTGAAAAAGGTAATTTAATAGATCATTTCAAATTTCTTTAAAAAAGATCATAACGGTAACGATCATTGCGCCTAATAAATGCTAAAAAAGTTGACATAATTATCTTCTTTGTAAAAGATAATTTACTAGACAATTTAAAATTTCTCATGAAAAGATCATAACGGTAACGATTATTGGGCCTAATAAATGCTAAAAAAGTTGACATAATTATCTTCTTTCTAAAAGAAAATTTAATAGATCATTTAAAATTTCCTTAAAAAAGATCATAACGGTAACGATCATTGGGCCTAATAAGTGCTAAAAAAGTTGACATAATTATCTTCTTTGTAAAAGATAATTTACTAGACAATTTAAAATTTCTCATGAAAAGATCATAACGGTAACGATTATTGGGCCTAATAAATGCTAAAAAAGTTGACATAATTATCTTCTTTGAAAAAGGTAATTTAATAGATCAGTTCAAATTTCTTTAAAAAAGATCATAACGGTAACGATCATTGCGCCTAATAAATGCTAAAAAAGTTGACCTAATTATCTTCTTTGTAAAAGATAATTTGATAGATCATTTAAAATTTCTTTATAAAAGATCATAACTGTAACGATCATTGCGCCTAATAAATGCTAAAAAAGTTGACATAATTATCTTCTTTGTAAAAGACAATTTAATAGATCATTTAAAATTTCTTTAAAAAAGATCATAGCAGTAATGATCATTGCGCCTAATAAATGCTAAAGAAGTTGACATAATTATCTTCTTTGTAAAAGATAATTTACTAGACAATTTAAAATTTCTCATGAAAAGATCATAACGGTAACGATTATTGGGCCTAATAAATGCTAAAAAAGTTGACATAATTATCTTCTTTGAAAAAGGTAATTTGATAGATCATTTCAAATTTCTTTAAAAAAGATCATAACGGTAACGATCATTGCACCTAATAAATGCTAAAAAAGTTGACATAATTATCTTCTTTGTAAAAGATAATTTACTAGACAATTTAAAATTTCTCATGAAAAGATCATAACGGTAACGATTATTGGGCCTAATAAATGCTAAAAAAGTTGACATAATTATCTTCTTTGAAAAAGGTAATTTAATAGATCATTTCAAATTTCTTTAAAAAAGATCATAACGGTAACGATCATTGCGCCTAATAAATGCTAAAAAAGTTGACATAATTATCTTCTTTGTAAAAGAAAATTTAATAGATCATTTAAAATTTCCTTAAAAAAGATCATAACGATAACGATCATTGGGCCTAATAAGTGCTAAAAAAGTTGACATAATTATCTTCTTTGTAAAAGATAATTTACTAGACAATTTAAAATTTCTCATGAAAAGATCATAACGGTAACGATTATTGGGCCTAATAAATGCTAAAAAAGTTGACATAATTATCTTCTTTGAAAAAGGTAATTTAATAGATCATTTCAAATTTCTTTAAAAAAGATCATAACGGTAACGATCATTGCGCCTAATAAATGCTAAAAAAGTTGACATAATTATCTTCTTTGTAAAAGATAATTTGATAGATCATTTAAAATTTCTTTATAAAAGATCATAACTGTAACGATCATTGCGCCTAATAAATGCTAAAAAAGTTGACATAATTATCTTCTTTGAAAAAGACAATTTAATAGATCATTTAAAATTTCTTTAAAAAACATCATAGCAGTAATGATCATTGCGCCTAATAAATGCTAAAAAAGTTGACATAATTATCTTCTTTGTAAAAGATAATTTACTAGACAATTTAAAATTTCTCATGAAAAGATGATAAAGGTAACGATTATTGGGCCTAATAAATGCTAAAAAAGTTGACATAATTATCTTCTTTGAAAAAGGTAATTTGATAGATCATTTCAAATTTCTTTAAAAAAGATCATAACAGTAACGATCATTGCACCTAATAAATGCTAAAAAAGTTGACATAATTATCTTCTTTGTAAAAGATAATTTACTAGACAATTTAAAATTTCTCATGAAAAGATCATAACGGTAACGATTATTGGGCCTAATAAATGCTAAAAAAGTTGACATAATTATCTTCTTTGAAAAAGGTAATTTAATAGATCATTTCAAATTTCTTTAAAAAAGATCATAACGGTAACGATCATTGCGCCTAATAAATGCTAAAAAAGTTGACATAATTATCTTCTTTGTAAAAGATAATTTAATAGATTATTTAAAAGTTCTTTATAAAATGTCATAACAGTAACGATCATAGGGCCTAATAAATGCTAAAAAGGTTAACATAATTATCTTCTTTGTGAAACATAATTTAATATATCATTTAAAATTTCTTTATAACAGATCATAACGGTAACGATCATTGGGCCTAATAAATGCTAAAAAAGTTGACATAATTATCTTCTTTGTAAAAGACAATTTAATAGATCATTTAAAATTTCTTTAAAAAAGATCATAACGGTAACGATCATTGGGCCTAAAAAATGCTAAAAAAGTTGACATAATTAACTTCGTTGTAAAAGATAATTTGATAGATCATTTAAAATTTCTTTATAAAAGATCATAACTGTAACGATCATTGCGCTTAATAAATGCTAAAAAAGTTGACATAATTATCTTCTTTGTAAAAGACAATTTAATAGATCATTTAAAATTTCTTTAAAAAAGATCGTAGCACTAATGATCATTGCGCCTAATAAATGCTAAAAAAGTTGACATAATTATCTTCTTTGTAAAAGATAATTTACTAAACAATTTAAAATTTCTCATGAAAAGATCATAACGGTAACGATTATTGGGCCTAATAAATGCTAAAAAAGTTGACATAATTATCTTCTTTGAAAAAGGTAATTTAATAGATCATTTCAAATTTCTTTAAAAAAGATCATAACGGTAACGATCATTGCGCCTAATAAATGCTAAAAAAGTTGACATAATTATCTTCTTTGTAAAAGATAATTTAATAGATTATTTAAAAGTTCTTTATAAAATGTCACAACAGTAAGATCATAGGGCCTAATAAATGCTAAAAAGGTTAACATAATTATCTTTTTTGTGAAAGATAATTTAATATATCATTTAAAATTTCTTTATAACAGATCATAACGGTAACGATCATTGGGCCTAATAAATGCTAAAAAAGTTGACATAATTATCTTCTTTGTAAAAGACAATTTAATAGATCATTTAAAATTTCTTTAAAAAGGATCATAACGGTAACGATCATTGGGCCTAATAAATGCTAAAAAAGTTGACATAATTAACTTCTTTGTAAAAGATAATTTGAATGATCATTTAAAATTTCTTTATAAAAGATCATAACTGTAACGATCATTGCGCTTAATAAATGCTAAAAAAGTTGACATAATTATCTTCTTTGTAAAAGACAATTTAATAGATCATTTAAAATTTCTTTAAAAAAGATCGTAGCACTAATGATCATTGCGCCTAATAAATGCTAAAAAAGTTGACATAATTATCTTCTTTGTAAAAGATAATTTACTAAACAATTTAAAATTTCTCATGAAAAGATCATAACGGTAACGATTATTGGGCCTAATAAATGCTAAAAAAGTTGACATAATTATCTTCTTTGAAAAAGGTAATTTAATAGATCATTTCAAATTTCTTTAAAAAAGATCATAACGGTAACGATCATTGCGCCTAATAAATGCTAAAAAAGTTGACATAATTATCTTCTTTGTAAAAGATAATTTAATAGATTATTTAAAAGTTCTTTATAAAATGTCACAACAGTAAGATCATAGGGCCTAATAAATGCTAAAAAGGTTAACATAATTATCTTTTTTGTGAAAGATAATTTAATATATCATTTAAAATTTCTTTATAACAGATCATAACGGTAACGATCATTGGGCCTAATAAATGCTAAAAAAGTTGACATAATTATCTTCTTTGTAAAAGACAATTTAATAGATCATTTAAAATTTCTTTAAAAAGGATCATAACGGTAACGATCATTGGGCCTAATAAATGCTAAAAAAGTTGACATAATTAACTTCTTTGTAAAAGATAATTTGAATGATCATTTAAAATTTCTTTATAAAAGATCATAACTGTAACGATCATTGCGCCTAATAAATGCTAAAAAAGTTGACATAATTATCTTCTTTGTAAAAGACAATTTAATAGATCATTTAAAATTTGTTTAAAAAAGATCGTAGCAGTAATGATCATTGCGCCTAATAAATGCTAAAAAAGTTGACATAATTATCTTCTTTGTAAAAGATAATTTACTAGACAATTTAAAATTTCTCATGAAAAGATCATAACGGTAACGATTATTGGGCCTAATAAATGCTAAAAAAGTTGACATAATTATCTTCTTTGAAAAAGGTAATTTAATAGATCATTTCAAATTTCTTTAAACAAGATCATAACGGTAACGATCATTGCGCCTAATAAATGCTAAAAAAGTTGACATAATTATCTTCTTTGTAAAAGATAATTTAATAGATCATTTAAAATTTCCTTAAAAAAGATCATAACGGTAACGATCATTGGGCCTAATAAGTGCTAAAAAATTTGACATAATTATCTTCTTTGAAAAAGGTAATTTAATAGATCATTTCAAATTTCTTTAAAAAAGATCATAACGGTAACGATCATTGCGCCTAATAAATGCTAAAAAAGTTGACATAATTATCTTCTTTGTAAAAGATAATTTACTAGACAATTTAAAATTTCTCATGAAAAGATCATAACGGTAACGATTATTGGGCCTAATAAATGCTAAAAAAGTTGACATAATTATCTTCTTTGAAAAAGGTAATTTAATAGATCATTTCAAATTTCTTTAAACAAGATCATAACGGTAACGATCATTGCGCCTAATAAATGCTAAAAAAGTTGATATAATTATCTTCTTTGTAAAAGATAATTTAATAGATCATTTAAAATTTCCTTAAAAAAGATCATAACGGTAACGATCATTGGGCCTAATAAGTGCTAAAAAATTTGACGTAATTATCTTCTTTGAAAAAGGTAATTTAATAGATCATTTCAAATTTCTTTAAAAAAGATCATAACGGTAACGATCATTGCGCCTAATAAATGCTAAAAAAGTTGACATAATTATCTTCTTTGTAAAAGATAATTTACTAGACAATTTAAAATTTCTCATGAAAAGATCATAACGGTAACGATTATTGGGCCTAATAAATGATAAAAAAGTTGACATAATTATCTTCTTTGAAACAGGTAATTTAATAGATCATTTCAAATTTCTTTAAAAAAGATCATAACGGTAACGATCATTGCGCCTAATAAATGCTAAAAAAGTTGACATAATTATCTTCTTTGTAAAAGATAATTTGATAGATCATTTAAAATTTCTTTATAAAAGATCATAACTGTAACGATCATTGGGCCTAATAAATGCTAAAAGAGTTGACATAATTATCTTCTTTGTAAAAGATAATTTACTAGACAATTTAAAATTTCTCATGAAAAGATCATAACGGTAATGATTATTGGGCCTAATAAATGCTAAAAAAGTTGACATAATTATCTTCTTTGAAAAAGGTAATTTAATAGATCATTTCAAATTTCTTTAAAAAAGATCATAACGGTAACGATCATTGCGCCTAATAAATGCTAAAAAAGTTGACATAATTATCTTCTTTGTAAAAGATAATTTGATAGATCATTTAAAATTTCTTTATAAAAGATCATAACTGTAACGATCATTGCGCCTAATAAATGCTAAAAAAGTTGACATAATTATCTTCTTTGTAAAAGACAATTTAATAGATCATTTAAAATTTCTTTAAAAAAGATCATAGCAGTAATGATCATTGCGCCTAATAAATGCTAAAAAAGTTGACATAATTATCTTCTTTGTAAAAGATAATTTACTAGACAATTTAAAATTTCTCATGAAAAGATCATAACGGTAACGATTATTGGGCCTAATAAATGCTAAAAAAGTTGACATAATTATCTTCTTTGAAAAAGGTAATTTGATAGATCATTTCAAATTTCTTTAAAAAAGATCATAACGGTAACGATCATTGCACCTAATAAATGCTAAAAAAGTTGACATAATTATCTTCTTTGTAAAAGATAATTTACTAGACAATTTAAAATTTCTCATGAAAAGATCATAACGGTAACGATTATTGGGCCTAATAAATGCTAAAAAAGTTGACATAATTATCTTCTTTGAAAAAGGTAATTTAATAGATCATTTCAAATTTCTTTAAAAAAGATCATAACGGTAACGATCATTGCGCCTAATAAATGCTAAAAAAGTTGACATAATTATCTTCTTTGTAAAAGAAAATTTAATAGATCATTTAAAATTTCCTTAAAAAAGATCATAACGATAACGATCATTGGGCCTAATAAGTGCTAAAAAAGTTGACATAATTATCTTCTTTGTAAAAGATAATTTACTAGACAATTTAAAATTTCTCATGAAAAGATCATAACGGTAACGATTATTGGGCCTAATAAATGCTAAAAAAGTTGACATAATTATCTTCTTTGAAAAAGGTAATTTAATAGATCATTTCAAATTTCTTTAAAAAAGATCATAACGGTAACGATCATTGCGCCTAATAAATGCTAAAAAAGTTGACATAATTATCTTCTTTGTAAAAGATAATTTGATAGATCATTTAAAATTTCTTTATAAAAGATCATAACTGTAACGATCATTGCGCCTAATAAATGCTAAAAAAGTTGACATAATTATCTTCTTTGAAAAAGACAATTTAATAGATCATTTAAAATTTCTTTAAAAAACATCATAGCAGTAATGATCATTGCGCCTAATAAATGCTAAAAAAGTTGACATAATTATCTTCTTTGTAAAAGATAATTTACTAGACAATTTAAAATTTCTCATGAAAAGATGATAAAGGTAACGATTATTGGGCCTAATAAATGCTAAAAAAGTTGACATAATTATCTTCTTTGAAAAAGGTAATTTGATAGATCATTTCAAATTTCTTTAAAAAAGATCATAACAGTAACGATCATTGCACCTAATAAATGCTAAAAAAGTTGACATAATTATCTTCTTTGTAAAAGATAATTTACTAGACAATTTAAAATTTCTCATGAAAAGATCATAACGGTAACGATTATTGGGCCTAATAAATGCTAAAAAAGTTGACATAATTATCTTCTTTGAAAAAGGTAATTTAATAGATCATTTCAAATTTCTTTAAAAAAGATCATAACGGTAACGATCATTGCGCCTAATAAATGCTAAAAAAGTTGACATAATTATCTTCTTTGTAAAAGATAATTTAATAGATTATTTAAAAGTTCTTTATAAAATGTCATAACAGTAACGATCATAGGGCCTAATAAATGCTAAAAAGGTTAACATAATTATCTTCTTTGTGAAACATAATTTAATATATCATTTAAAATTTCTTTATAACAGATCATAACGGTAACGATCATTGGGCCTAATAAATGCTAAAAAAGTTGACATAATTATCTTCTTTGTAAAAGACAATTTAATAGATCATTTAAAATTTCTTTAAAAAAGATCATAACGGTAACGATCATTGGGCCTAAAAAATGCTAAAAAAGTTGACATAATTAACTTCGTTGTAAAAGATAATTTGATAGATCATTTAAAATTTCTTTATAAAAGATCATAACTGTAACGATCATTGCGCTTAATAAATGCTAAAAAAGTTGACATAATTATCTTCTTTGTAAAAGACAATTTAATAGATCATTTAAAATTTCTTTAAAAAAGATCGTAGCACTAATGATCATTGTGCCTAATAAATGCTAAAAAAGTTGACATAATTATCTTCTTTGTAAAAGATAATTTACTAAACAATTTAAAATTTCTCATGAAAAGATCATAACGGTAACGATTATTGGGCCTAATAAATGCTAAAAAAGTTGACATAATTATCTTCTTTGAAAAAGGTAATTTAATAGATCATTTCAAATTTCTTTAAAAAAGATCATAACGGTAACGATCATTGCGCCTAATAAATGCTAAAAAAGTTGACATAATTATCTTCTTTGTAAAAGATAATTTAATAGATTATTTAAAAGTTCTTTATAAAATGTCACAACAGTAAGATCATAGGGCCTAATAAATGCTAAAAAGGTTAACATAATTATCTTTTTTGTGAAAGATAATTTAATATATCATTTAAAATTTCTTTATAACAGATCATAACGGTAACGATCATTGGGCCTAATAAATGCTAAAAAAGTTGACATAATTATCTTCTTTGTAAAAGACAATTTAATAGATCATTTAAAATTTCTTTAAAAAGGATCATAACGGTAACGATCATTGGGCCTAATAAATGCTAAAAAAGTTGACATAATTAACTTCTTTGTAAAAGATAATTTGAATGATCATTTAAAATTTCTTTATAAAAGATCATAACTGTAACGATCATTGCGCCTAATAAATGCTAAAAAAGTTGACATAATTATCTTCTTTGTAAAAGACAATTTAATAGATCATTTAAAATTTGTTTAAAAAAGATCGTAGCAGTAATGATCATTGCGCCTAATAAATGCTAAAAAAGTTGACATAATTATCTTCTTTGTAAAAGATAATTTACTAGACAATTTAAAATTTCTCATGAAAAGATCATAACGGTAACGATTATTGGGCCTAATAAATGCTAAAAAAGTTGACATAATTATCTTCTTTGAAAAAGGTAATTTAATAGATCATTTCAAATTTCTTTAAACAAGATCATAACGGTAACGATCATTGCGCCTAATAAATGCTAAAAAAGTTGACATAATTATCTTCTTTGTAAAAGATAATTTAATAGATCATTTAAAATTTCCTTAAAAAAGATCATAACGGTAACGATCATTGGGCCTAATAAGTGCTAAAAAATTTGACATAATTATCTTCTTTGAAAAAGGTAATTTAATAGATCATTTCAAATTTCTTTAAAAAAGATCATAACGGTAACGATCATTGCGCCTAATAAATGCTAAAAAAGTTGACATAATTATCTTCTTTGTAAAAGATAATTTACTAGACAATTTAAAATTTCTCATGAAAAGATCATAACGGTAACGATTATTGGGCCTAATAAATGCTAAAAAAGTTGACATAATTATCTTCTTTGAAAAAGGTAATTTAATAGATCATTTCAAATTTCTTTAAACAAGATCATAACGGTAACGATCATTGCGCCTAATAAATGCTAAAAAAGTTGACATAATTATCTTCTTTGTAAAAGATAATTTAATAGATCATTTAAAATTTCCTTAAAAAAGATCATAACGGTAACGATTATTGGGCCTAATAAATGCTAAAAAAGTTGACATAATTATCTTCTTTGAAAAAGGTAATTTAATAGATCATTTCAAATTTCTTTAAAAAAGATCATAACGGTAACGATCATTGCGCCTAATAAATGCTAAAAAAGTTGACATAATTATCTTCTTTGTAAAAGATAATTTGATAGATCATTTAAAATTTCTTTATAAAAGATCATAACTGTAACGATCATTGGGCCTAATAAATGCTAAAAGAGTTGACATAATTATCTTCTTTGTAAAAGATAATTTACTAGACAATTTAAAATTTCTCATGAAAAGATCATAACGGTAATGATTATTGGGCCTAATAAATGCTAAAAAAGTTGACATAATTATCTTCTTTGAAAAAGGTAATTTAATAGATCATTTCAAATTTCTTTAAAAAAGATCATAACGGTAACGATCATTGCGCCTAATAAATGCTAAAAAAGTTGACATAATTATCTTCTTTGTAAAAGATAATTTGATAGATCATTTAAAATTTCTTTATAAAAGATCATAACTGTAACGATCATTGCGCCTAATAAATGCTAAAAAAGTTGACATAATTATCTTCTTTGTAAAAGACAATTTAATAGATCATTTAAAATTTCTTTAAAAAAGATCATAGCAGTAATGATCATTGCGCCTAATAAATGCTAAAAAAGTTGACATAATTATCTTCTTTGTAAAAGATAATTTACTAGACAATTTAAAATTTCTCATGAAAAGATCATAACGGTAACGATTATTGGGCCTAATAAATGATAAAAAAGTTGACATAATTATCTTCTTTGAAACAGGTAATTTAATAGATCATTTCAAATTTCTTTAAAAAAGATCATAACGGTAACGATCATTGCGCCTAATAAATGCTAAAAAAGTTGACATAATTATCTTCTTTGTAAAAGATAATTTGATAGATCATTTAAAATTTCTTTATAAAAGATCATAACTGTAACGATCATTGGGCCTAATAAATGCTAAAAGAGTTGACATAATTATCTTCTTTGTAAAAGATAATTTACTAGACAATTTAAAATTTCTCATGAAAAGATCATAACGGTAATGATTATTGGGCCTAATAAATGCTAAAAAAGTTGACATAATTATCTTCTTTGAAAAAGGTAATTTAATAGATCATTTCAAATTTCTTTAAAAAAGATCATAACGGTAACGATCATTGCGCCTAATAAATGCTAAAAAAGTTGACATAATTATCTTCTTTGTAAAAGATAATTTGATAGATCATTTAAAATTTCTTTATAAAAGATCATAACTGTAACGATCATTGCGCTTAATAAATGCTAAAAAAGTTGACATAATTATCTTCTTTGTAAAAGACAATTTAATAGATCATTTAAAATTTCTTTAAAAAAGATCGTAGCACTAATGATCATTGTGCCTAATAAATGCTAAAAAAGTTGACATAATTATCTTCTTTGTAAAAGATAATTTACTAAACAATTTAAAATTTCTCATGAAAAGATCATAACGGTAACGATTATTGGGCCTAATAAATGCTAAAAAAGTTGACATAATTATCTTCTTTGAAAAAGGTAATTTAATAGATCATTTCAAATTTCTTTAAAAAAGATCATAACGGTAACGATCATTGCGCCTAATAAATGCTAAAAAAGTTGACATAATTATCTTCTTTGTAAAAGATAATTTAATAGATTATTTAAAAGTTCTTTATAAAATGTCACAACAGTAAGATCATAGGGCCTAATAAATGCTAAAAAGGTTAACATAATTATCTTTTTTGTGAAAGATAATTTAATATATCATTTAAAATTTCTTTATAACAGATCATAACGGTAACGATCATTGGGCCTAATAAATGCTAAAAAAGTTGACATAATTATCTTCTTTGTAAAAGACAATTTAATAGATCATTTAAAATTTCTTTAAAAAGGATCATAACGGTAACGATCATTGGGCCTAATAAATGCTAAAAAAGTTGACATAATTAACTTCTTTGTAAAAGATAATTTGAATGATCATTTAAAATTTCTTTATAAAAGATCATAACTGTAACGATCATTGCGCCTAATAAATGCTAAAAAAGTTGACATAATTATCTTCTTTGTAAAAGACAATTTAATAGATCATTTAAAATTTGTTTAAAAAAGATCGTAGCAGTAATGATCATTGCGCCTAATAAATGCTAAAAAAGTTGACATAATTATCTTCTTTGTAAAAGATAATTTACTAGACAATTTAAAATTTCTCATGAAAAGATCATAACGGTAACGATTATTGGGCCTAATAAATGCTAAAAAAGTTGACATAATTATCTTCTTTGAAAAAGGTAATTTAATAGATCATTTCAAATTTCTTTAAACAAGATCATAACGGTAACGATCATTGCGCCTAATAAATGCTAAAAAAGTTGACATAATTATCTTCTTTGTAAAAGATAATTTAATAGATCATTTAAAATTTCCTTAAAAAAGATCATAACGGTAACGATCATTGGGCCTAATAAGTGCTAAAAAATTTGACATAATTATCTTCTTTGAAAAAGGTAATTTAATAGATCATTTCAAATTTCTTTAAAAAAGATCATAACGGTAACGATCATTGCGCCTAATAAATGCTAAAAAAGTTGACATAATTATCTTCTTTGTAAAAGATAATTTACTAGACAATTTAAAATTTCTCATGAAAAGATCATAACGGTAACGATTATTGGGCCTAATAAATGCTAAAAAAGTTGACATAATTATCTTCTTTGAAAAAGGTAATTTAATAGATCATTTCAAATTTCTTTAAACAAGATCATAACGGTAACGATCATTGCGCCTAATAAATGCTAAAAAAGTTGACATAATTATCTTCTTTGTAAAAGATAATTTAATAGATCATTTAAAATTTCCTTAAAAAAGATCATAACGGTAACGATCATTGGGCCTAATAAGTGCTAAAAAATTTGACGTAATTATCTTCTTTGAAAAAGGTAATTTAATAGATCATTTCAAATTTCTTTAAAAAAGATCATAACGGTAACGATCATTGCGCCTAATAAATGCTAAAAAAGTTGACATAATTATCTTCTTTGTAAAAGATAATTTACTAGACAATTTAAAATTTCTCATGAAAAGATCATAACGGTAACGATTATTGGGCCTAATAAATGATAAAAAAGTTGACATAATTATCTTCTTTGAAACAGGTAATTTAATAGATCATTTCAAATTTCTTTAAAAAAGATCATAACGGTAACGATCATTGCGCCTAATAAATGCTAAAAAAGTTGACATAATTATCTTCTTTGTAAAAGATAATTTGATAGATCATTTAAAATTTCTTTATAAAAGATCATAACTGTAACGATCATTGGGCCTAATAAATGCTAAAAGAGTTGACATAATTATCTTCTTTGTAAAAGATAATTTACTAGACAATTTAAAATTTCTCATGAAAAGATCATAACGGTAATGATTATTGGGCCTAATAAATGCTAAAAAAGTTGACATAATTATCTTCTTTGAAAAAGGTAATTTAATAGATCATTTCAAATTTCTTTAAAAAAGATCATAACGGTAACGATCATTGCGCCTAATAAATGCTAAAAAAGTTGACATAATTATCTTCTTTGTAAAAGATAATTTGATAGATCATTTAAAATTTCTTTATAAAAGATCATAACTGTAACGATCATTGCGCCTAATAAATGCTAAAAAAGTTGACATAATTATCTTCTTTGTAAAAGACAATTTAATAGATCATTTAAAATTTCTTTAAAAAAGATCATAGCAGTAATGATCATTGCGCCTAATAAATGCTAAAAAAGTTGACATAATTATCTTCTTTGTAAAAGATAATTTACTAGACAATTTAAAATTTCTCATGAAAAGATCATAACGGTAACGATTATTGGGCCTAATAAATGCTAAAAAAGTTGACATAATTATCTTCTTTGAAAAAGGTAATTTAATAGATCATTTCAAATTTCTTTAAAAAAGATCATAACAGTAACGATCATTGCGCCTAATAAATGCTAAAAAAGTTGACATAATTATCTTCTTTGTAAAAGATAATTTACTAGACAATTTAAAATTTATCATGAAAAGATCATAACGGTAACGATTATTGGGCCTAATAAATGCTAAAAAAGTTGACATAATTATCTTCTTTGAAAAAGGTAATTTGATAGATCATTTCAAATTTCTTTAAAAAAGATCATAACGGTAACGATCATTACGCCTAATAAATGCTAAAAAAGTTGACATAATTATCTTCTTTGTAAAAGATAATTTACTAGACAATTTAAAATTTCTCATGAAAAGATCATAACGGTAACGATTATTGGGCCTAATAAATGCTAAAAAAGTTGACATAATTATCTTCTTTGAAAAAGGTAATTTGATAGATCATTTCAAATTTCTTTAAAAAAGATCATAACGGTAACGATCATTGCGCATAATAAATGCTTAAAAAGTTGACATAATTATCTTCTTTGTAAAAGATAATTTACTAGACAATTTAAAATTTCTCATGAAAAGATCATAACGGTAACGATTATTGGGCCTAATAAATGCTAAAAAAGTTGACAAAATTATCTTCTTTGAAAAAGGTAATTTAATAGATCATTTCAAATTTCTTTAAAAAAGATCATAACAGTAATGATCATTGCGCCTAATAAATGCTAAAAAAGTTGACATAATTATCTTCTTTGTAAAAGAAAATTTAATAGATCATTTAAAATTTCCTTAAAAAAGATCATAACGGTAACTATCATTGGGCCTAATAAGTGCTAAAAAAGTTGACATAATTATCTTCTTTGTAAAAGATAATTTACTAGACAATTTAAAATTTCTCATGAAAAGATCATAACGGTAACGATTATTGGGCCTAATAAATGCTAAAAAAGTTGACATAATTATCTTCTTTGAAAAAGGTAATTTAGTAGATCATTTCAAATTTCTTTAAAAAAGATCATAACAGTAACGATCATTGCGCCTAATAAATGCTAAAAAAGTTGATATAATTAACTTCTTTGTAAAAGATAATTTACTAGACAATTTAAAATTTCTCATGAAAAGATCATAACGGTAACGATTATTGGGCCTAATAAATGCTAAAAAAGTTGACATAATTATCTTCTTTGAAAAAGGTAATTTGATAGATCATTTCAAATTTCTTTAAAAAAGATCATAACGGTAACGATCATTACGCCTAATAAATGCTAAAAAAGTTGACATAATTATCTTCTTTGTAAAAGATAATTTACTAGACAATTTAAAATTTCTCATGAAAAGATCATAACGGTAACGAATATTGGGCCTAATAAATGCTAAAAAAGTTGACATAATTATCTTCTTTGAAAAAGGTAATTTGATAGATCATTTCAAATTTCTTTAAAAAAGATCATAACGGTAACGATCATTGCGCATAATAAATGCTTAAAAAGTTGACATAATTATCTTCTTTGTAAAAGATAATTTACTAGACAATTTAAAATTTCTCATGAAAAGATCATAACGGTAACGATTATTGGGCCTAATAAATGCTAAAAAAGTTGACAAAATTATCTTCTTTGAAAAAGGTAATTTAATAGATCATTTCAAATTTCTTTAAAAAAGATCATAACAGTAATGATCATTGCGCCTAATAAATGCTAAAAAAGTTGACATAATTATCTTCTTTGTAAAAGAAAATTTAATAGATCATTTAAAATTTCCTTAAAAAAGATCATAACGGTAACTATCATTGGGCCTAATAAGTGCTAAAAAAGTTGACATAATTATCTTCTTTGTAAAAGATAATTTACTAGACAATTTAAAATTTCTCATGAAAAGATCATAACGGTAACGATTATTGGGCCTAATAAATGCTAAAAAAGTTGACATAATTATCTTCTTTGAAAAAGGTAATTTAATAGATCATTTCAAATTTCTTTAAAAAAGATCATAACAGTAACGATCATTGCGCCTAATAAATGCTAAAAAAGTTGACATAATTATCTTCTTTGTAAAAGATAATTTACTAGACAATTTAAAATTTCTCATGAAAAGATCATAACGGTAACGATTATTGGGCCTAATAAATGCTAAAAAAGTTGACATAATTATCTTCTTTGAAAAAGGTAATTTGATAGATCATTTCAAATTTCTTTAAAAAAGATCATAACGGTAACGATCATTGCGCATAATAAATGCTTAAAAAGTTGACATAATTATCTTCTTTGTAAAAGATAATTTACTATACAATTTAAAATTTCTCATGAAAAGATCATAACGGTAACGATTATTGGGCCTAATAAATGCTAAAAAAGTTGACAAAATTATCTTCTTTGAAAAAGGTAATTTAATAGATCATTTCAAATTTCTTTAAAAAAGATCATAACAGTAACGATCATTGCGCCTAATAAATGCTAAAAAAGTTGACATAATTATCTTCTTTGTAAAAGATAATTTGATAGATCATTTAAAATTTCTTTATAAAAGATCATAACTGTAACGATCATTGGGCCTAATAAATGCTAAAAAAGTTGACATAATTATCTTCTTTGTAATAGACAATTTAATAGATCATTTAAAATTTCTTTAAAAAAGATCATAGCAGTAATGATCATTGCGCCTAATAAATGCTAAAAAAGTTGACATAATTATCTTCTTTGTAAAAGATAATTTACTAGACAATTTAAAATTTCTCATGAAAAGATCATAACGGTAACGATTATTGGGCCTAATAAATGCTAAAAAAGTTGACATAATTATCTTCTTTGAAAAAGGTAATTTGATAGATCATTTCAAATTTCTTTAAAAAAGATCATAACGGTAACGATCATTGCGCCTAATAAATGCTAAAAAAGTTGACATAATTATCTTCTTTGTAAAAGATAATTTACTAGACAATTTAAAATTTCTCATGAAAAGATCATAACGGTAACGATTATTGGGCCTAATAAATGCTAAAAAAGTTGACAAAATTATTTTCTTTGAAAAAGGTAATTTAATAGATCATTTCAAATTTCTTTAAAAAAAATCATAACAGTAACGATCATTGCGCCTAATAAATGCTAAAAAAGTTGACATAATTATCTTCTTTGTAAAAGATAATTTGATAGATCATTTAAAATTTCTTTATAAAAGATCATAACGGTAACGATTATTGGGCCTAATAAATGCTAAAAAAGTTGACATAATTATCTTCTTTGTAAAAGATAATTTACTAGACAATTTTAAATTTCTCATGAAAAGGTCATAACGGTAACGATTATTGGGCCTAATAAATGCTAAAAAAGTTGACATAATTATCTTCTTTGAAAAAGGTAATTTGATAGATCATTTCAAATTTCTTTAAAAAAGATCATAACGGTAACGATCATTGCACCTAATAAATGCTAAAAAAGTTGACATAATTATCTTCTTTGTAAAAGATAATTTACTAGACAATTTAAAATTTCTCATGAAAAGATCATAACGGTAACGATTATTGGGCCTAATAAATGCTAAAAAAGTTGACATAATTATCTTCTTTGAAAAAGGTAATTTGATAGATCATTTCAAATTTCTTTAAAAAAGATCATAACGGTAACGATCATTGCGCATAATAAATGCTTAAAAAGTTGACATAATTATCTTCTTTGTAAAAGATAATTTACTATACAATTTAAAATTTCTCATGAAAAGATCATAACGGTAACGATTATTGGGCCTAATAAATGCTAAAAAAGTTGACAAAATTATCTTCTTTGAAAAAGGTAATTTAATAGATCATTTCAAATTTCTTTAAAAAAGATCATAACAGTAACGATCATTGCGCCTAATAAATGCTAAAAAAGTTGACATAATTATCTTCTTTGTAAAAGATAATTTGATAGATCATTTAAAATTTCTTTATAAAAGATCATAACTGTAACGATCATTGGGCCTAATAAATGCTAAAAAAGTTGACATAATTATCTTCTTTGTAATAGACAATTTAATAGATCATTTAAAATTTCTTTAAAAAAGATCATAGCAGTAATGATCATTGCGCCTAATAAATGCTAAAAAAGTTGACATAATTATCTTCTTTGTAAAAGATAATTTACTAGACAATTTAAAATTTCTCATGAAAAGATCATAACGGTAACGATTATTGGGCCTAATAAATGCTAAAAAAGTTGACATAATTATCTTCTTTGAAAAAGGTAATTTGATAGATCATTTCAAATTTCTTTAAAAAAGATCATAACGGTAACGATCATTGCGCCTAATAAATGCTAAAAAAGTTGACATAATTATCTTCTTTGTAAAAGATAATTTACTAGACAATTTAAAATTTCTCATGAAAAGATCATAACGGTAACGATTATTGGGCCTAATAAATGCTAAAAAAGTTGACAAAATTATTTTCTTTGAAAAAGGTAATTTAATAGATCATTTCAAATTTCTTTAAAAAAAATCATAACAGTAACGATCATTGCGCCTAATAAATGCTAAAAAAGTTGACATAATTATCTTCTTTGTAAAAGATAATTTGATAGATCATTTAAAATTTCTTTATAAAAGATCATAACGGTAACGATTATTGGGCCTAATAAATGCTAAAAAAGTTGACATAATTATCTTCTTTGAAAAAGGTAATTTAATAGATCATTTCAAATTTCTTTAAAAAAGATCATAACAGTAACGATCATTGCGCCTAATAAATGCTAAAAAAGTTGACATAATTATCTTCTTTGTAAAAGATAATTTACTAGACAATTTAAAATTTCTCATGAAAAGATCATAACGGTAACGATTATTGGGCCTAATAAATGCTAAAAAAGTTGACATAATTATCTTCTTTGAAAAAGGTAATTTGATAGATCATTTCAAATTTCTTTAAAAAAGATCATAACGGTAACGATCATTGCGCATAATAAATGCTTAATAAGTTGACATAATTATCTTCTTTGTAAAAGATAATTTACTAGACAATTTAAAATTTCTCATGAAAAGATCATAACGGTAACGATTATTGGGCCTAATAAATGCTAAAAAAGTTGACAAAATTATCTTCTTTAAAAAAGGTAATTTAATAGATCATTTCAAATTTCTTTAAAAAAGATCATAACAGTAACGATCATTGCGCCTAATAAATGCTAAAAAAGTTGACATAATTATTTTCTTTGTAAAAGATAATTTGATAGATCATTTAAAATTTCTTTATAAAAGATCATAACTGTAACGATCATTGGGCCTAATAAATGCTAAAAAAGTTGACATAATTATCTTCTTTGTAAAAGACAATTTAATAGATCATTTAAAATTTCTTTAAAAAAGATCATAGCAGTAATGATCATTGCGCCTAATAAATGCTAAAAAAGTTGACATAATTATCTTCTTTGTAAAAGATAATTTACTAGACAATTTAAAATTTCTCATGAAAAGATCATAACGGTAACGATTATTGGGCCTAATAAATGCTAAAAAAGTTGACATAATTATCTTCTTTGAAAAAGGTAATTTGATAGATCATTTCAAATTTCTTTAAAAAAGATCATAACGGTAACGATCATTGCGCCTAATAAATGCTAAAAAAGTTGACATAATTATCTTCTTTGTAAAAGATAATTTACTAGACAATTTAAAATTTCTCATGAAAAGATCATAACGGTAACGATTATTGGGCCTAATAAATGCTAAAAAAGTTGACATAATTATCTTCTTTGAAAAAGGTAATTTAATAGATCATTTCAAATTTCTTTAAAAAAGATCATAACGGTAACGATCATTGCGCCTAATAAATGCAAAAAGAGTTGACATAATTATCTTCTTTGTAAAAGATAATTTAGTAGACAATTTAAAATTTCTCATGAAAAGATCATAACGGTAACGATTATTGGGCCTAATAAATGCTAAAAAAGTTGACATAATTATCTTCTTTGAAAAAGGTAATTTAATAGATCATTTCAAATTTCTTTAAAAAAGATCATAACGGTAACGATCATTGCGCCTAATAAATGCTAAAAAAGTTGACATAATTATCTTCTTTGTAAAAGAAAATTTAATAGATCATTTAAAATTTCTTTAAAAAAGATCATAACGGTAACGATCATTGGGCCTAATAAGTGCTAAAAAAGTTGACATAATTATCTTCTTTGTAAAAGATAATTTACTAGACAATTTAAAATTTCTCATGAAAAGATCATAACGGTAACGATTATTGGGCCTAATAAATGCTAAAAAAGTTGACATAATTATCTTCTTTGAAAAAGGTAATTTGATAGATCATTTCAAATTTCTTTAAAAAAGATCATAACGGTAACGATCATTACGCCTAATAAATGCTAAAAAAGTTGACATAATTATCTTCTTTGTAAAAGATAATTTACTAGACAATTTAAAATTTCTCATGAAAAGATCATAACGGTAACGATTATTGGGCCTAATAAATGCTAAAAAAGTTGACATAATTATCTTCTTTGAAAATGGTAATTTAATAGATCACTTCAAATTTCTTTAAAAAAGATCATAACGGTAACGATCATTGCGCCTAATAAATGCAAAAAAAGTTGACATAATTATGTTCTTTGTAAAAGATAATTTAGTAGACAATTTACAATTTCTCATGAAAAGATCATAACGGTAACGATTATTGGGCCTAATAAATGCTAAAAAAGTTGACATAATTATCTTCTTTGAAAAAGGTAATTTAATAGATCATTTCAAATTTCTTTAAAAAAGATCATAACGGTAACGATCATTGCGCCTAATAAATGCTAAAAAAGTTGACATAATTATCTTCTTTGAAAAAGGTAATTTAATAGATCATTTCAAATTTCTTTAAAAAAGATCATAACAGTAACGATCATTGCGCCTAATAAATGCTAAAAAAGTTGACATAATTATCTTCTTTGTAAAAGATAATTTACTAGACAATTTAAAATTTCTCATGAAAAGATCATAACGGTAACGATTATTGGGCCTAATAAATGCTAAAAAAGTTGACATAATTATCTTCTTTGAAAAAGGTAATTTAATAGATCATTTCAAATTTCTTTAAAAAAGATCATAACAGTAATGATCATTGCGCCTAATAAATGCTAAAAAAGTTGACATAATTATCTTCTTTGTAAAAGAAAATTTAATAGATCATTTAAAATTTCCTTAAAAAAGTTCATAACGGTAACTATCATTGGGCCTAATAAGTGCTAAAAAAGTTGACATAATTATCTTCTTTGTAAAAGATAATTTACTAGACAATTTAAAATTTCTCATGAAAAGATCATAACTGTAACGATTATTGGGCCTAATAAATGCTAAAAAAGTTGACATAATTATCTTCTTTGAAAAAGGTAATTTAATAGATCATTTCAAATTTCTTTAAAAAAGATCATAACAGTAACGATCATTGCGCCTAATAAATGCTAAAAAAGTTGACATAATTATCTTCTTTGTAAAAGATAATTTACTAGACAATTTAAAATTTCTCATGAAAAGATCATAACGGTAACGATTATTGGGCCTAATAAATGCTAAAAAAGTTGACATAATTATCTTCTTTGAAAAAGGTAATTTGATAGATCATTTCAAATTTCTTTAAAAAAGATCATAACGGTAACGATCATTACGCCTAATAAATGCTAAAAAAGTTGACATAATTATCTTCTTTGTAAAAGATAATTTACTAGACAATTTAAAATTTCTCATGAAAAGATCATAACGGTAACGATTATTGGGCCTAATAAATGCTAAAAAAGTTGACATAATTATCTTCTTTGAAAAAGGTAATTTGATAGATCATTTCAAATTTCTTTAAAAAAGATCATAACGGTAACGATCATTGCGCATAATAAATGCTTAAAAAGTTGACATAATTATCTTCTTTGTAAAAGATAATTTACTAGACAATTTAAAATTTCTCATGAAAAGATCATAACGGTAACGATTATTGGGCCTAATAAATGCTAAAAAAGTTGACAAAATTATCTTCTTTGAAAAAGGTAATTTAATAGATCATTTCAAATTTCTTTAAAAAAGATCATAACAGTAATGATCATTGCGCCTAATAAATGCTAAAAAAGTTGACATAATTATCTTCTTTGTAAAAGAAAATTTAATAGATCATTTAAAATTTCCTTAAAAAAGATCATAACGGTAACTATCATTGGGCCTAATAAGTGCTAAAAAAGTTGACATAATTATCTTCTTTGTAAAAGATAATTTACTAGACAATTTAAAATTTCTCATGAAAAGATCATAACGGTAACGATTATTGGGCCTAATAAATGCTAAAAAAGTTGACATAATTATCTTCTTTGAAAAAGGTAATTTAATAGATCATTTCAAATTTCTTTAAAAAAGATCATAACAGTAACGATCATTGCGCCTAATAAATGCTAAAAAAGTTGACATAATTATCTTCTTTGTAAAAGATAATTTACTAGACAATTTAAAATTTCTCATGAAAAGATCATAACGGTAACGATTATTGGGCCTAATAAATGCTAAAAAAGTTGACATAATTATCTTCTTTGAAAAAGGTAATTTGATAGATCATTTCAAATTTCTTTAAAAAAGATCATAACGGTAACGATCATTACGCCTAATAAATGCTAAAAAAGTTGACATAATTATCTTCTTTGTAAAAGATAATTTACTAGACAATTTAAAATTTCTCATGAAAAGATCATAACGGTAACGATTATTGGGCCTAATAAATGCTAAAAAAGTTGACATAATTATCTTCTTTGAAAAAGGTAATTTGATAGATCATTTCAAATTTCTTTAAAAAAGATCATAACGGTAACGATCATTGCGCATAATAAATGCTTAAAAAGTTGACATAATTATCTTCTTTGTAAAAGATAATTTACTAGACAATTTAAAATTTCTCATGAAAAGATCATAACGGTAACGATTATTGGGCCTAATAAATGCTAAAAAAGTTGACAAAATTATCTTCTTTGAAAAAGGTAATTTAATAGATCATTTCAAATTTCTTTAAAAAAGATCATAACAGTAATGATCATTGCGCCTAATAAATGCTAAAAAAGTTGACATAATTATCTTCTTTGTAAAAGAAAATTTAATAGATCATTTAAAATTTCCTTAAAAAAGATCATAACGGTAACTCTCATTGGGCCTAATAAGTGCTAAAAAAGTTGACATAATTATCTTCTTTGTAAAAGATAATTTACTAGACAATTTAAAATTTCTCATGAAAAGATCATAACGGTAACGATTATTGGGCCTAATAAATGCTAAAAAAGTTGACATAATTATCTTCTTTGAAAAAGGTAATTTAATAGATCATTTCAAATTTCTTTAAAAAAGATCATAACAGTAACGATCATTGCGCCTAATAAATGCTAAAAAAGTTGACATAATTATGTTCTTTGTAAAAGATAATTTACTAGACAATTTAAAATTTCTCATGAAAAGATCATAACGGTAACGATTATTGGGCCTAATAAATGCTAAAAAAGTTGACATAATTATCTTCTTTGAAAAAGGTAATTTGATAGATCATTTCAAATTTCTTTAAAAAAGATCATAACGGTAACGATCATTACGCCTAATAAATGCTAAAAAAGTTGACATAATTATCTTCTTTGTAAAAGATAATTTACTAGACAATTTAAAATTTCTCATGAAAAGATCATAACGGTAACGATTATTGGGCCTAATAAATGCTAAAAAAGTTGACATAATTATCTTCTTTGAAAAAGGTAATTTGATAGATCATTTCAAATTTCTTTAAAAAAGATCATAACGGTAACGATCATTGCGCATAATAAATGCTTAAAAAGTTGACATAATTATCTTCTTTGTAAAAGATAATTTACTAGACAATTTAAAATTTCTCATGAAAAGATCATAACGGTAACGATTATTGGGCCTAATAAATGCTAAAAAAGTTGACAAAATTATCTTCTTTGAAAAAGGTAATTTAATAGATCATTTCAAATTTCTTTAAAAAAGATCATAACAGTAATGATCATTGCGCCTAATAAATGCTAAAAAAGTTGACATAATTATCTTCTTTGTAAAAGAAAATTTAATAGATCATTTAAAATTTCCTTAAAAAAGATCATAACGGTAACTATCATTGGGCCTAATAAGTGCTAAAAAAGTTGACATAATTATCTTCTTTGTAAAAGATAATTTACTAGACAATTTAAAATTTCTCATGAAAAGATCATAACGGTAACGATTATTGGGCCTAATAAATGCTAAAAAAGTTGACATAATTATCTTCTTTGAAAAAGGTAATTTAATAGATCATTTCAAATTTCTTTAAAAAAGATCATAACAGTAACGATCATTGCGCCTAATAAATGCTAAAAAAGTTGACATAATTATCTTCTTTGTAAAAGATAATTTACTAGACAATTTAAAATTTCTCATGAAAAGATCATAACGGTAACGATTATTGGGCCTAATAAATGCTAAAAAAGTTGACATAATTATCTTCTTTGAAAAAGGTAATTTGATAGATCATTTCAAATTTCTTTAAAAAAGATCATAACGGTAACGATCATTACGCCTAATAAATGCTAAAAAAGTTGACATAATTATCTTCTTTGTAAAAGATAATTTACTAGACAATTTAAAATTTCTCATGAAAAGATCATAACGGTAACGATTATTGGGCCTAATAAATGCTAAAAAAGTTGACATAATTATCTTCTTTGAAAAAGGTAATTTGATAGATCATTTCAAATTTCTTTAAAAAAGATCATAACGGTAACGATCATTGCGCATAATAAATGCTTAAAAAGTTGACATAATTATCTTCTTTGTAAAAGATAATTTACTAGACAATTTAAAATTTCTCATGAAAAGATCATAACGGTAACGATTATTGGGCCTAATAAATGCTAAAAAAGTTGACAAAATTATCTTCTTTGAAAAAGGTAATTTAATAGATCATTTCAAATTTCTTTAAAAAAGATCATAACAGTAATGATCATTGCGCCTAATCAATGCTAAAAAAGTTGACATAATTATCTTCTTTGTAAAAGAAAATTTAATAGATCATTTAAAATTTCCTTAAAAAAGATCATAACGGTAACTATCATTGGGCCTAATAAGTGCTAAAAAAGTTGACATAATTATCTTCTTTGTAAAAGATAATTTACTAGACAATTTAAAATTTCTCATGAAAAGATCATAACGGTAACGATTATTGGGCCTAATAAATGCTAAAAAAGTTGACATAATTATCTTCTTTGAAAAACGTAATTTAATAGATCATTTCAAATTTCTTTAAAAAAGATCATAACAGTAACGATCATTGCGCCTAATAAATGCTAAAAAAGTTGACATAATTATCTTCTTTGTAAAAGATAATTTACTAGACAATTTAAAATTTCTCATGAAAAGATCATAACGGTAACGATTATTGGGCCTAACAAATGCTAAAAAAGTTGACATAATTATCTTCTTTGAAAAAGGTAATTTGATAGATCATTTCAAATTTCTTTAAAAAAGATCATAACGGTAACGATCATTGCGCATAATAAATGCTTAAAAAGTTGACATAATTATCTTCTTTGTAAAAGATAATTTACTAGACAATTTAAAATTTCTCATGAAAAGATCATAACGGTAACGATTATTGGGCCTAATAAATGCTAAAAAAGTTGACAAAATTATCTTCTTTGAAAAAGGTAATTTAATAGATCATTTCAAATTTCTTTAAAAAAGATCATAACAGTAACGATCATTGCGCCTAATAAATGCTAAAAAAGTTGACATAATTATCTTCTTTGTAAAAGATAATTTGATAGATCATTTAAAATTTCTTTATAAAAGATCATAACTGTAACGATCATTGGGCCTAATAAATGCTAAAAAAGTTGACATAATTATCTTCTTTGTAAAAGACAATTTAATAGATCATTTAAAATTTCTTTAAAAAAGATCATAGCAGTAATGATCATTGCGCCTAATAAATGCTAAAAAAGTTGACATAATTATCTTCTTTGTAAAAGATAATTTACTAGACAATTTAAAATTTCTCATGAAAAGATCATAACGGTAACGATTATTGGGCCTAATAAATGCTAAAAAAGTTGACATAATTATCTTCTTTGAAAAAGGTAATTTGATAGATCATTTCAAATTTCTTTAAAAAAGATCATAACGGTAACGATCATTGCGCCTAATAAATGCTAAAAAAGTTGACATAATTATCTTCTTTGTAAAAGATAATTTACTAGACAATTTAAAATTTCTCATGAAAAGATCATAACGGTAACAATTATTGGGCCTAATAAATGCTAAAAAAGTTGACAAAATTATCTTCTTTGAAAAAGGTAATTTAATAGATCATTTCAAATTTCTTTGAAAAAGATCATAACAGTAACGATCATTGCGCCTAATAAATGCTAAAAAAGTTGACATAATTATCTTCTTTGTAAAAGATAATTTGATAGATCATTTAAAATTTCTTTATAAAAGATCATAACGGTAACGATTGTTGGGCCTAATAAATGCTAAAAAAGTTGACATAATTATCTTCTTTGAAAAAGGTAATTTAATAGATCATTTCAAATTTCTTTAAAAAAGATCATAACAGTAACGATCATTGCGCCTAATAAATGCTAAAAAAGTTGACATAATTATCTTCTTTGTAAAAGATAATTTACTAGACAATTTAAAATTTCTCATGAAAAGATCATAACGGTAACGATTATTGGGCCTAATAAATGCTAAAAAAGTTGACATAATTATCTTCTTTGAAAAAGGTAATTTGATAGATCATTTCAAATTTCTTTAAAAAAGATCATAACGGTAACGATCATTGCGCATAATAAATGCTTAAAAAGTTGACATAATTATCTTCTTTGTAAAAGATAATTTACTAGACAATTTAAAATTTCTCATGAAAAGATCATAACGGTAACGATTATTGGGCCTAATAAATGCTAAAAAAGTTGACAAAATTATCTTCTTTGAAAAAGGTAATTTAATAGATCATTTCAAATTTCTTTAAAAAAGATCATAACAGTAACGATCATTGCGCCTAATAAATGCTAAAAAAGTTGACATAATTATTTTCTTTGTAAAAGATAATTTGATAGATCATTTAAAATTTCTTTATAAAAGGTCATAACTGTAACGATCATTGGGCCTAATAAATGCTAAAAAAGTTGACATAATTATCTTCTTTGTAAAAGACAATTTAATAGATCATTTAAAATTTCTTTAAAAAAGATCATAGCAGTAATGATCATTGCGCCTAATAAATGCTAAAAAAGTTGACATAATTATCTTCTTTGTAAAAGATAATTTACTAGACAATTTAAATTTCTCATGAAAAGATCATAACGGTAACGATTATTGGGCCTAATAAATGCTAAAAAAGTTGACATAATTATCTTCTTTGAAAAAGGTAATTTGATAGATCATTTCAAATTTCTTTAAAAAAGATCATAACGGTAACGATCATTGCGCCTAATAAATGCTAAAAAAGTTGACATAATTATCTTCTTTGTAAAAGATAATTTACTAGACAATTTAAAATTTCTCATGAAAAGATCATAACGGTAACGATTATTGGGCCTAATAAATGCTAAAAAAGTTGACAAAATTATCTTCTTTGAAAAAGGTAATTTAATAGATCATTTCAAATTTCTTTAAAAAAGATCATAACAGTAACGATCATTGCGCCTAATAAATGCTAAAAAAGTTGACATAATTATCTTCTTTGTAAAAGATAATTTGATAGATCATTTAAAATTTCTTTATAAAAGATCATAACTGTAACGATCATTGGGCCTAATAAATGCTAAAAAAGTTGACATAATTATCTTCTTTGTAAAAGACAATTTAATAGATCATTTAAAATTTCTTTAAAAAAGATCATAGCAGTAATGATCATTGCGCCTAATAAATGCTAAAAAAGTTGACATAATTATCTTCTTTGTAAAAGATAATTTACTAGACAATTTAAAATTTCTCATGAAAAGATCATAACGGTAACGATTATTGGGCCTAATAAATGCTAAAAAAGTTGACATAATTATCTTCTTTGAAAAAGGTAATTTGATAGATCATTTCAAATTTCTTTAAAAAAGATCATAACGGTAACGATCATTGCGCCTAATAAATGCTAAAAAAGTTGACATAATTATCTTCTTTGTAAAAGATAATTTACTAGACAATTTAAAATTTCTCATGAAAAGATCATAACGGTAACGATTAATGGGCCTAATAAATGCTAAAAAAGTTGACAAAATTATCTTCTTTGAAAAAGGTAATTTAATAGATCATTTCAAATTTCTTTAAAAAAGATCATAACAGTAACGATCATTGCGCCTAATAAATGCTAAAAAAGTTGACATAATTATCTTCTTTGTAAAAGATAATTTGATAGATCATTTAAAATTTCTTTATAAAAGATCATAACGGTAACGATTGTTGGGCCTAATAAATGCTAAAAAAGTTGACATAATTATCTTCTTTGAAAAAGGTAATTTAATAGATCATTTCAAATTTCTTTAAAAAAGATCATAACAGTAACGATCATTGCGCCTAATAAATGCTAAAAAAGTTGACATAATTATCTTCTTTGTAAAAGATAATTTACTAGACAATTTAAAATTTCTCATGAAAAGATCATAACAGTAACGATTATTGGGCCTAATAAATGCTAAAAAAGTTGACATAATTATCTTCTTTGAAAAAGGTAATTTGATAGATCATTTCAAATTTCTTTAAAAAAGATCATAACGGTAACGATCATTGCGCATAATAAATGCTTAAAAAGTTGACATAATTATCTTCTTTGTAAAAGATAATTTACTAGACAATTTAAAATTTCTCATGAAAAGATCATAACGGTAACGATTATTGGGCCTAATAAATGCTAAAAAAGTTGACAAAATTATCTTCTTTGAAAAAGGTAATTTAATAGATCATTTCAAATTTCTTTAAAAAAGATCATAACAGTAACGATCATTGCGCCTAATAAATGCTAAAAAAGTTGACATAATTATTTTCTTTGTAAAAGATAATTTGATAGATCATTTAAAATTTCTTTATAAAAGGTCATAACTGTAACGATCATTGGGCCTAATAAATGCTAAAAAAGTTGACATAATTATCTTCTTTGTAAAAGACAATTTAATAGATCATTTAAAATTTCTTTAAAAAAGATCATAGCAGTAATGATCATTGCGCCTAATAAATGCTAAAAAAGTTGACATAATTATCTTCTTTGTAAAAGATAATTTACTAGACAATTTAAATTTCTCATGAAAAGATCATAACGGTAACGATTATTGGGCCTAATAAATGCTAAAAAAGTTGACATAATTATCTTCTTTGAAAAAGGTAATTTGATAGATCATTTCAAATTTCTTTAAAAAAGATCATAACGGTAACGATCATTGCGCCTAATAAATGCTAAAAAAGTTGACATAATTATCTTCTTTGTAAAAGATAATTTACTAGACAATTTAAAATTTCTCATGAAAAGATCATAACGGTAACGATTATTGGGCCTAATAAATGCTAAAAAAGTTGACAAAATTATCTTCTTTGAAAAAGGTAATTTAATAGATCATTTCAAATTTCTTTAAAAAAGATCATAACAGTAACGATCATTGCGCCTAATAAATGCTAAAAAAGTTGACATAATTATCTTCTTTGTAAAAGATAATTTGATAGATCATTTAAAATTTCTTTATAAAAGATCATAACTGTAACGATCATTGGGCCTAATAAATGCTAAAAAAGTTGACATAATTATCTTCTTTGTAAAAGACAATTTAATAGATCATTTAAAATTTCTTTAAAAAAGATCATAGCAGTAATGATCATTGCGCCTAATAAATGCTAAAAAAGTTGACATAATTATCTTCTTTGTAAAAGATAATTTACTAGACAATTTAAAATTTCTCATGAAAAGATCATAACGGTAACGATTATTAGGCCTAATAAATGCTAAAAAAGTTGACATAATTATCTTCTTTGAAAAAGGTAATTTGATAGATCATTTCAAATTTCTTTAAAAAAGATCATAACGGTAACGATCATTGCGCCTAATAAATGCTAAAAAAGTTGACATAATTATCTTCTTTGTAAAAGATAATTTACTAGACAATTTAAAATTTCTCATGAAAAGATCATAACGGTAACGATTATTGGGCGTAATAAATGCTAAAAAAGTTGACATAATTATCTTCTTTGAAAAAGGTAATTTAATAGATCATTTCAAATTTCTTTAAAAAAGATCATAACGGTAACGATCATTGCGCCTAATAAATGCAAAAAAAGTTGACATAATTATCTTCTTTGTAAAAGATAATTTAGTAGACAATTTAAAATTTCTCATGAAAAGATCATAACGGTAACGATTATTGGGCCTAATAAATGCTAAAAAAGTTGACATAATTATCTTCTTTGAAAAAGGTAATTTAATAGATCATTTCAAATTTCTTTAAAAAAGATCATAACGGTAACGATCATTGCGCCTAATAAATGCTAAAAAAGTTGACATAATTATCTTCTTTGTAAAAGAAAATTTAATAGATCATTTAAAATTTCTTTAAAAAAGATCATAACGGTAACGATCATTGGGCCTAATAAGTGCTAAAAAAGTTGACATAATTATCTTCTTTGTAAAAGATAATTTACTAGATAATTTAAAATTTCTCATGAAAAGATCATAACGGTAACGATTATTGGGGCTAATAAATGCTAAAAAAGTTGACATAATTATCTTCTTTGTAAAAGATAATTTACTAGACAATTTAAAATTTCTCATGAAAAGATCATAACGGTAACGATTATTGGGCCTAATAAATGCTAAAAAAGTTGACATAATTATCTTCTTTGAAAAAGGTAATTTAATAGATCATTTCAAATTTCTTTAAAAAAGATCATAACAATAACGATCATTGCGCCTAATAAATGCTAAAAAAGTTGACATAATTATCTTCTTTGTAAAAGATAATTTACTAGACAATTTAAAATTTCTCATGAAAAGATCATAACGGTAACGATTATTGGGCCTAATAAATG
The DNA here is from genome assembly GCA_037954015.1 of Psophocarpus tetragonolobus. NCBI lineage: Eukaryota > Viridiplantae > Streptophyta > Magnoliopsida > Fabales > Fabaceae > Psophocarpus > Psophocarpus tetragonolobus. Next base: position 58,490,904 of record CM075688.1, read on the forward strand.
CTACAAAAGTTGACATAATTATCTTCTTTGAAAAAGGTAATTTGATAGATCATTTCAAATTTCTTTAAAAAAGATCATAACGGTAACGATCATTGCGCCTAATAAATGCTAAAAAAGTTGACATAATTATCCTCTTTGTAAAAGATAATTTACTAGACAATTTAAAATTTCTCATGAAAAGATCATAACGGTAACGATTATTGGGCCTAATAAATGCTAAAGAAGTTGACATAATTATCTTCTTTGAAAAAGGTAATTTAATAGATCATTTCAAATTTCTTTAAAAAAGATCATAACGGTAACGATCATTGCGCCTAATAAATGCTAAAAAAGTTGACATAATTATCTTCTTTGTAAAAGAAAATTTAATAGATCATTTAAAATTTCTTTAAAAAAGATCATAACGGTAACGATCATTGGGCCTAATAAGTGCTAAAAAAGTTGACATAATTATCTTCTTTGTAAAAGATAATTTACTAGATAATTTAAAATTTCTCATGAAAAGATCATAACGGTAACGATTATTGGGGCTAATAAATGCTAAAAAGGTTGACATAATTATCTTCTTTGTAAAAGATAATTTACTAGACAATTTAAAATTTCTCATGAAAAGATCATAACGGTAACGATTATTGGGCCTAATAAATGCTAAAAAAGTTGACATAATTATCTTCTTTGAAAAAGGTAATTTAATAGATCATTTCAAATTTCTTTAAAAAAGATCATAACAGTAACGATCATTGCGCCTAATAACTGCTAAAAAAGTTGACATAATTATCTTCTTTGTAAAAGATAATTTACTAGACAATTTAAAATTTCTCATGAAAAGATCATAACGGTAACGATTATTGGGCCTAATAAATGCTACAAAAGTTGACATAATTATCTTCTTTGAAAAAGGTAATTTGATAGATCATTTCAAATTTCTTTAAAAAAGATCATAACGGTAACGATCATTGCGCCTAATAAATGCTAAAAAAGTTGACATAATTATCCTCTTTCTAAAAGATAATTTACTAGACAATTTAAAATTTCTCATGAAAAGATCATAACGGTAACGATTATTGGGCCTAATAAATGCTAAAAAAGTTGACATAATTATCTTCTTTGAAAAAGGTAATTTAATAGATCATTTCAAATTTCTTTAAAAAAGATCATAACGGTAACGATCATTGCGCCTAATAAATGCAAAAAAAGTTAAAATAATTATCTTCTTTGTAAAAGATAATTTAGTAGACAATTTAAAATTTCTCATGAAAAGATCATAACGGTAACGATTATTGGGCCTAATAAATGCTAAAAAACTTGACATAATTATCTTCTTTGAAAAAGGTAATTTAATAGATCATTTCAAATTTCTTTAAAAAAGATCATAACAGTAACGATCATTGCGCCTAATAAATGCTAAAAAAGTTGACATAATTATCTTCTTTGTAAAAGACAATTTAATAGATCATTTAAAATTTCTTTAAAAAAGATCATAGCAGTAATGATCATTGCGCCTAATAAATGCTAAAAAAGTTGACATAATTATCTTCTTTGTAAAAGATAATTTACTAGACAATTTAAAATTTCTCATGAAAAGATCATAACGGTAACGATTATTGGGCCTAATAAATGCTAAAAAAGTTGACATAATTATCTTCTTTGAAAAAGGTAATTTGATAGATCATTTCAAATTTCTTTAAAAAAGATCATAACGGTAACGATCATTGCGCCTAATAAATGCTAAAAAAGTTGACATAATTATCTTCTTTGTAAAAGATAATTTACTAGACAATTTAAAATTTCTCATGAAAAGATCATAACGGTAACGATTATTGGGCCTAATAAATGCTAAAAAAGTTGACATAATTATCTTCTTTGAAAAAGGTAATTTGATAGATCATTTCAAATTTCTTTAAAAAAGATCATAACGGTAACGATCATTGCGCCTAATAAATGCGAAAAAAGTTGACATAATTATCTTCTTTGTAAAAGATAATTTACTAGATAATTTAAAATTTCTCATGAAAAGATCATAACGGTAACGATTATTGGGGCTAATAAATGCTAAAAAGGTTGACATAATTATCTTCTTTGTAAAAGATAATTTACTAGACAATTTAAAATTTCTCATGAAAAGATCATAACGGTAACGATTATTGGGCCTAATAAATGCTAAAAAAGTTGACATAATTATCTTCTTTGAAAAAGGTAATTTAATAGATCATTTCAAATTTCTTTAAAAAAGATCATAACAGTAACGATCATTGCGCCTAATAAATGCTAAAAAAGTTGACATAATTATCTTCTTTGTAAAAGATAATTTACTAGACAATTTAAAATTTCTCATGAAAAGATCATAACGGTAACAATTATTGGGCCTAATAAATGCTACAAAAGTTGACATAATTATCTTCTTTGAAAAAGGTAATTTGATAGATCATTTCAAATTTCTTTAAAAAAGATCATAACGGTAACGATCATTGCGCCTAATAAATGCTAAAAAAGTTGACATAATTATCCTCTTTGTAAAAGATAATTTACTAGACAATTTAAAATTTCTCATGAAAAGATCATAACGGTAACGATTATTGGGCCTAATAAATGCTAAAAAAGTTGACATAATTATCTTCTTTGAAAAAGGTAATTTAATAGATCATTTCAAATTTCTTTAAAAAAGATCATAACGGTAACGATCATTGCGCCTAATAAATGCAAAAAAAGTTAAAATAATTATCTTCTTTGTAAAAGATAATTTAGTAGACAATTTAAAATTTCTCATGAAAAGATCATAACGGTAACGATTATTGGGCCTAATAAATGCTAAAAAAGTTGACATAATTATCTTCTTTGAAAAAGGTAATTTAATAGATCATTTCAAATTTCTTTAAAAAAGATCATAACAGTAACGATCATTGCGCCTAATAAATGCTAAAAAAGTTGACATAATTATCTTCTTTGTAAAAGACAATTTAATAGATCATTTAAAATTTCTTTAAAAAAGATCATAGCAGTAATGATCATTGCGCCTAATAAATGCGAAAAAAGTTGACATAATTATCTTCTTTGTAAAAGATAATTTACTAGACAATTTAAAATTTCTCATGAAAAGATCATAACGGTAACGATTATTGGGCCTAATAAATGCTAAAAAAGTTGACATAATTATCTTCTTTGAAAAAGGTAATTTGATAGATCATTTCAAATTTCTTTAAAAAAGATCATAACGGTAACGATCATTGCGCCTAATAAATGCTAAAAAAGTTGACATAATTATCTTCTTTGTAAAAGATAATTTACTAGACAATTTAAAATTTCTCATGAAAAGATCATAACGGTAACGATCATTGCGCCTAATAAATGCTAAAAAAGTTGACATAATTATCTTCTTTGTAAAAGATAATTTACTAGACAATTTAAAATTTCTCATGAAAAGATCATAACGGTAACAATTATTAGGCCTAATAAATGCTAAAAAAGTTGACATAATTATCTTCTTTGAAAAAGGTAATTTGATAGATCATTTCAAATTTCTTTAAAAAAGATCATAACGATAACGATCATTGCGCCTAATAAATGCTAAAAAAGTTGACATAATTATCTTCTTTGTAAAAGATAATTTACTAGACAATTTAAAATTTCTCATGAAAAGATCATAACGGTAACGATTATTGGGCCTAATAAATGCTAAAAAAGTTGACATAATTATCTTCTTTGAAAAAGGTAATTTAATAGATCATTTCAAATTTCTTTAAAAAAGATCATAACGGTAACGATCATTGCGCCTAATAAATGCAAAAAAAGTTGACATAATTATCTTCTTTGTAAAAGATAATTTAGTAGACAATTTAAAATTTCTCATGAAAAGATCATAACGGTAACGATTATTGGGCCTAATAAATGCTAAAAAAGTTGACATAATTATCTTCTTTGAAAAAGGTAATTTAATAGATCATTTCAAATTTCTTTAAAAAAAATCATAACGGTAACGATCATTGCGCCTAATAAATGCTAAAAAAGTTGACATAATTATCTTCTTTGTAAAAGAAAATTTAATAGATCATTTAAAATTTCTTTAAAAAAGATCATAACGGTAACGATCATTGGGCCTAATAAGTGCTAAAAAAGTTGACATAATTATCTTCTTTGTAAAAGATAATTTACTAGATAATTTAAAATTTCTCATGAAAAGATCATAACGGTAACGATTATTGGGGCTAATAAATGCTAAAAAAGTTGACATAATTATCTTCTTTGTAAAAGATAATTTACTAGACAATTTAAAATTTCTCATGAAAAGATCATAACGGTAACGATTATTGGGCCTAATAAATGCTAAAAAAGTTGACATAATTATCTTCTTTGAAAAAGGTAATTTAATAGATCATTTCAAATTTCTTTAAAAAAGATCATAACAATAACGATCATTGCGCCTAATAAATGCTAAAAAAGTTGACATAATTATCTTCTTTGTAAAAGATAATTTACTAGACAATTTAAAATTTCTCATGAAAAGATCATAACGGTAACGATTATTGGGCCTAATAAATGCTACAAAAGTTGACATAATTATCTTCTTTGAAAAAGGTAATTTGATAGATCATTTCAAATTTCTTTAAAAAAGATCATAACGGTAACGATCATTGCGCCTAATAAATGCTAAAAAAGTTGACATAATTATCCTCTTTGTAAAAGATAATTTACTAGACAATTTAAAATTTCTCATGAAAAGATCATAACGGTAACGATTATTGGACCTAATAAATGCTAAAAAAGTTGACATAATTATCTTCTTTGAAAAAGGTAATTTAATAGATCATTTCAAATTTCTTTAAAAAAGATCATAACGGTAACGATCATTGCGCCTAATAAATGCTAAAAAAGTTGACATAATTATCTTCTTTGTAAAAGAAAATTTAATAGATCATTTAAAATTTCTTTAAAAAAGATCATAACGGTAACGATCATTGGGCCTAATAAGTGCTAAAAAAGTTGACATAATTATCTTCTTTGTAAAAGATAATTTACTAGATAATTTAAAATTTCTCATGAAAAGATCATAACGATAACGATTATTGGGGCTAATAAATGCTAAAAAGGTTGACATAATTATCTTCTTTGTAAAAGATAATTTACTAGACAATTTAAAATTCTCATGAAAAGATCATAACGGTAACGATTATTGGGCCTAATAAATGCTAAAAAAGTTGACATAATTATCTTCTTTGAAAAAGGTAATTTAATAGATCATTTCAAATTTCTTTAAAAAAGATCATAACAGTAACGATCATTGCGCCTAATAAATGCTAAAAAAGTTGACATAATTATCTTCTTTGTAAAAGATAATTTACTAGACAATTTAAAATTTCTCATGAAAAGATCATAACGGTAACGATTATTGGGCCTAATAAATGCTACAAAAGTTGACATAATTATCTTCTTTGAAAAAGGTAATTTGATAGATCATTTCAAATTTCTTTAAAAAAGATCATAACGGTAACGATCATTGCGCCTAATAAATGCTAAAAAAGTTGACATAATTATCCTCTTTGTAAAAGATAATTTACTAGACAATTTAAAATTTCTCATGAAAAGATCATAACGGTAACGATTATTGGGCCTAATAAATGCTAAAAAAGTTGACATAATTATCTTCTTTGAAAAAGGTAATTTAATAGATCATTTCAAATTTCTTTAAAAAAGATCATAACGGTAACGATCATTGCGCCTAATAAATGCAAAAAAAGTTAAAATAATTATCTTCTTTGTAAAAGATAATTTAGTAGACAATTTAAAATTTCTCATGAAAAGATCATAACGGTAACGATTATTGGGCCTAATAAATGCTAAAAAAGTTGACATAATTATCTTCTTTGAAAAAGGTAATTTAATAGATCATTTCAAATTTATTTAAAAAAGATCATAACAGTAACGATCATTGCGCCTAATAAATGCTAAAAAAGTTGACATAATTATCTTCTTTGTAAAAGATAATTTACTAGACAATTTAAAATTTCTCATGAAAAGATCATAACGGTAACGATTATTGGGCCTAATAAATGCTAAAAAAGTTGACATAATTATCTTCTTTGAAAAAGGTAATTTAATAGATCATTTCAAATTTCTTTAAAAAAGATCATAACGGTAACGATCATTGCGCCTAATAAATGCTAAAAAAGTTGACATAATTATCTTCTTTGTAAAAGAAAATTTAATAGATCATTTAAAATTTCTTTAAAAAAGATCATAACGGTAACGATCATTGGGCCTAATAAGTGCTAAAAAAGTTGACATAATTATCTTCTTTGTAAAAGATAATTTACTAGACAATTTAAAATTTCTCATGAAAAGATCATAACGGTAACGATTATTGGGCCTAATAAATGCTAAAAAAGTTGACAAAATTATCTTCTTTGAAAAAGGTAATTTAATAGATCATTTCAAATTTCTTTAAAAAAGATCATAACAGTAACGATCATTGCGCCTAATAAATGCTAAAAAAGTTGACATAATTATCTTCTTTGAAAAAGGTAATTTAATAGATCATTTCAAATTTCTTTAAAAAAGATCATAACGGTAACGATCATTGCGCCTAATAAATGCTAAAAAAGTTGACATAATTATCTTCTTTGTAAAAGAAAATTTAATAGATCATTTAAAATTTCTTTAAAAAAGATCATAACGGTAACGATCATTGGGCCTAATAAGTGCTAAAAAAGTTGACATAATTATCTTCTTTGTAAAAGATAATTTACTAGACAATTTAAAATTTCTCATGAAAAGATCATAACGGTAACGATTATTGGGCCTAATAAATGCTAAAAAAGTTGACATAATTATCTTCTTTGAAAAAGGTAATTTAATAGATCATTTCAAATTTCTTTAAAAAAGATCATAACGGTAACGATCATTGCGCCTAATAAATGCTAAAAAAGTTGACATAATTATCTTCTTTGTAAAAGAAAATTTAATAGATCATTTAAAATTTCTTTAAAAAAGATCATAACGGTAACGATCATTGGGCCTAATAAGTGCTAAAAAAGTTGACATAATTATCTTCTTTGTAAAAGATAATTTACTAGACAATTTAAAATTTCTCATGAAAAGATCATAACGGTAACGATTATTGGGGCTAATAAATGCTAAAAAAGTTGACATAATTATCTTCTTTGTAAAAGATAATTTACTAGACAATTTAAAATTTCTCATGAAAAGATCATAACGGTAACGATTATTGGGCCTAATAAATGCTAAAAAAGTTGACATAATTATCTTCTTTGAAAAAGGTAATTTAATAGATCATTTCAAATTTCTTTAAAAAAGATCATAACAGTAACGATCATTGCGCCTAATAAATGCTAAAAAAGTTGACATAATTATCTTCTTTGTAAAAGATAATTTACTAGACAATTTAAAATTTCTCATGAAAAGATCATAACGGTAACGATTATTGGGCCTAATAAATGCTACAAAAGTTGACATAATTATCTTCTTTGTAAAAGATAATTTGATAGATCATTTAAAATTTCTTTATAAAAGATCATAACTGTAACGATCATTGGGCCTAATAAATGCTAAAAAAGTTGACATAATTATCTTCTTTGTAAAAGACAATTTAATAGATCATTTAAAATTTCTTTAAAAAAGATCATAGCAGTAATGATCATTGCGCCTAATAAATGCTAAAAAAGTTGACATAATTATCTTCTTTGTAAAAGATAATTTACTAGACAATTTAAAATTTCTCATGAAAAGATCATAACGGTAACGATTATTGGGCCTAATAAATGCTAAAAAAGTTGACATAATTATATTCTTTGAAAAAGGTAATTTGATAGATCATTTCAAATTTCTTTAAAAAAGATCATAACGGTAACGATCATTGCGCCTAATAAATGCTAAAAAAGTTGACATAATTATCTTCTTTGTAAAAGAAAATTTAATAGATCATTTAAAATTTCTTTAAAAAAGATCATAACGGTAACGATCATTGGGCCTAATAAGTGCTAAAAAAGTTGACATAATTATCTTCTTTGTAAAAGATAATTTACTAGACAATTTAAAATTTCTCATGAAAAGATCATAACGGTAACGATTATTGGGCCTAATAAATGCTAAAAAAGTTGACATAATTATCTTCTTTGTAAAAGATAATTTGATAGATCATTTAAAATTTCTTTATAAAAGATCATAACTGTAACGATCATTGGGCCTAATAAATGCTAAAAAAGTTGACATAATTATCTTCTTTGTAAAAGACAATTTAATAGATCATTTAAAATTTCTTTAAAAAAGATCATAGCAGTAATGATCATTGCGCCTAATAAATGCTAAAAAAGTTGACATAATTATCTTCTTTGTAAAAGATAATTTACTAGACAATTTAAAATTTCTCATGAAAAGATCATAACGGTAACGATTATTGGGCCTAATAAATGCTAAAAAAGTTGACATAATTATCTTCTTTGAAAAAGGTAATTTGATAGATCATTTCAAATTTCTTTAAAAAAGATCATAACGGTAACGATCATTGCGCCTAATAAATGCTAAAAAAGTTGACATAATTATCTTCTTTGTAAAAGATAATTTACTAGACAATTTAAAATTTCTCATGAAAAGATCATAACGCTAACGATTATTGGGCCTAATAAATGCTAAAAAAGTTGACATAATTATCTTCTTTGAAAAAGGTAATTTAATAGATCATTTCAAATTTCTTTAAAAAAGATCATAACGGTAACGATCATTGCGCCTAATAAATGCAAAAAAAGTTGACATAATTATCTTCTTTGTAAAAGATAATTTAGTAGACAATTTAAAATTTCTCATGAAAAGATCATAACGGTAACGATTATTGGGCCTAATAAATGCTAAAAAAGTTGACATAATTATCTTCTTTGAAAAAGGTAATTTAATAGATCATTTCAAATTTCTTTAAAAAAGATCATAACGGTAACGATCATTGCGCCTAATAAATGCTAAAAAAGTTGACATAATTATCTTCTTTGTAAAAGAAAATTTAATAGATCATTTAAAATTTCTTTAAAAAAGATCATAACGGTAACGATCATTGGGCCTAATAAGTGCTAAAAAAGTTGACATAATTATCTTCTTTGTAAAAGATAATTTACTAGACAATTTAAAATTTCTCATGAAAAGATCATAACGGTAACGATTATTGGGGCTAATAAATGCTAAAAAAGTTGACATAATTATCTTCTTTGTAAAAGATAATTTACTAGACAATTTAAAATTTCTCATGAAAAGATCATAACGGTAACGATTATTGGGCCTAATAAATGCTAAAAAAGTTGACATAATTATCTTCTTTGAAAAAGGTAATTTAATAGATCATTTCAAATTTCTTTAAAAAAGATCATAACGGTAACGATCATTGCGCCTAATAAATGCTAAAAAAGTTGACATAATTATCTTCTTTGTAAAAGAAAATTTAATAGATCATTTAAAATTTCTTTAAAAAAGATCATAACGGTAACGATCATTGGGCCTAATAAGTGCTAAAAAAGTTGACATAATTATCTTCTTTGTAAAAGATAATTTACTAGACAATTTAAAATTTCTCATGAAAAGATCATAACGGTAACGATTATTGGGGCTAATAAATGCTAAAAAAGTTGACATAATTATCTTCTTTGTAAAAGATAATTTACTAGACAATTTAAAATTTCTCATGAAAAGATCATAACGGTAACGATTATTGGGCCTAATAAATGCTAAAAAAGTTGACATAATTATCTTCTTTGAAAAAGGTAATTTAATAGATCATTTCAAATTTCTTTAAAAAAGATCATAACAGTAACGATCATTGCGCCTAATAAATGCTAAAAAAGTTGACATAATTATCTTCTTTGTAAAAGATAATTTACTAGACAATTTAAAATTTCTCATGAAAAGATCATAACGGTAACGATTATTGGGCCTAATAAATGCTACAAAAGTTGACATAATTATCTTCTTTGTAAAAGATAATTTGATAGATCATTTAAAATTTCTTTATAAAAGATCATAACTGTAACGATCATTGGGCCTAATAAATGCTAAAAAAGTTGACATAATTATCTTCTTTGTAAAAGACAATTTAATAGATCATTTAAAATTTCTTTAAAAAAGATCATAGCAGTAATGATCATTGCGCCTAATAAATGCTAAAAAAGTTGACATAATTATCTTCTTTGTAAAAGATAATTTACTAGACAATTTAAAATTTCTCATGAAAAGATCATAACGGTAACGATTATTGGGCCTAATAAATGCTAAAAAAGTTGACATAATTATCTTCTTTGAAAAAGGTAATTTGATAGATCATTTCAAATTTCTTTAAAAAAGATCATAACGGTAACGATCATTGCGCCTAATAAATGCTAAAAAAGTTGACATAATTATCTTCTTTGTAAAAGAAAATTTAATAGATCATTTAAAATTTCTTTAAAAAAGATCATAACGGTAACGATCATTGGGCCTAATAAGTGCTAAAAAAGTTGACATAATTATCTTCTTTGTAAAAGATAATTTACTAGACAATTTAAAATTTCTCATGAAAAGATCATAACGGTAACGATTATTGGGCCTAATAAATGCTAAAAAAGTTGACATAATTATCTTCTTTGTAAAAGATAATTTGATAGATCATTTAAAATTTCTTTATAAAAGATCATAACTGTAACGATCATTGGGCCTAATAAATGCTAAAAAAGTTGACATAATTATCTTCTTTGTAAAAGACAATTTAATAGATCATTTAAAATTTCTTTAAAAAAGATCATAGCAGTAATGATCATTGCGCCTAATAAATGCTAAAAAAGTTGACATAATTATCTTCTTTGTAAAAGATAATTTACTAGACAATTTAAAATTTCTCATGAAAAGATCATAACGGTAACGATTATTGGGCCTAATAAATGCTAAAAAAGTTGACATAATTATCTTCTTTGAAAAAGGTAATTTGATAGATCATTTCAAATTTCTTTAAAAAAGATCATAACGGTAACGATCATTGCGCCTAATAAATGCTAAAAAAGTTGACATAATTATCTTCTTTGTAAAAGATAATTTACTAGACAATTTAAAATTTCTCATGAAAAGATCATAACGGTAACGATTATTGGGCCTAATAAATGCTAAAAAAGTTGACATAATTATCTTCTTTGAAAAAGGTAATTTAATAGATCATTTCAAATTTCTTTAAAAAAGATCATAACGGTAACGATCATTGCGCCTAATAAATGCAAAAAAAGTTGACATAATTATCTTCTTTGTAAAAGATAATTTAGTAGACAATTTAAAATTTCTCATGAAAAGATCATAACGGTAACGATTATTGGGCCTAATAAATGCTAAAAAAGTTGACATAATTATCTTCTTTGAAAAAGGTAATTTAATAGATCATTTCAAATTTCTTTAAAAAAGATCATAACGGTAACGATCATTGCGCCTAATAAATGCTAAAAAAGTTGACATAATTATCTTCTTTGTAAAAGAAAATTTAATAGATCATTTAAAATTTCTTTAAAAAAGATCATAGCAGTAATGATCATTGCGCCTAATAAATGCTAAAAAAGTTGACATAATTATCTTCTTTGTAAAAGATAATTTACTAGACAATTTAAAATTTCTCATGAAAAGATCATAACGGTAACGATTATTGGGCCTAATAAATGCTAAAAAAGTTGACATAATTATCTTCTTTGAAAAAGGTAATTTGATAGATCATTTCAAATTTCTTTAAAAAAGATCATAACGGTAACGATCATTGCGCCTAATAAATGCTAAAAAAGTTGACATAATTATCTTCTTTGTAAAAGATAATTTACTAGACAATTTAAAATTTCTCATGAAAAGATCATAACGGTAACGATTATTGGGCCTAATAAATGCTAAAAAAGTTGACATAATTATCTTCTTTGAAAAAGGTAATTTAATAGATCATTTCAAATTTCTTTAAAAAAGATCATAACGGTAACGATCATTGGGCCTAATAAGTGCTAAAAAAGTTGACATAATTATCTTCTTTGTAAAAGATAATTTACTAGACAATTTAAAATTTCTCATGAAAAGATCATAACGGTAACGATTATTGGGGCTAATAAATGCTAAAAAAGTTGACATAATTATCTTCTTTGTAAAAGATAATTTACTAGACAATTTAAAATTTCTCATGAAAAGATCATAACGGTAACGATTATTGGGCCTAATAAATGCTAAAAAAGTTGACATAATTATCTTCTTTGAAAAAGGTAATTTAATAGATCATTTCAAATTTCTTTAAAAAAGATCATAACAGTAACGATCATTGCGCCTAATAAATGCTAAAAAAGTTGACATAATTATCTTCTTTGTAAAAGATAATTTACTAGACAATTTAAAATTTCTCATGAAAAGATCATAACGGTAACGATTATTGGGCCTAATAAATGCTACAAAAGTTGACATAATTATCTTCTTTGAAAAAGGTAATTTGATAGATCATTTCAAATTTCTTTAAAAAAGATCATAACGGTAACGATCATTGCGCCTAATAAATGCTAAAAAAGTTGACATAATTATCCTCTTTGTAAAAGATAATTTACTAGACAATTTAAAATTTCTCATGAAAAGATCATAACGGTAACGATTATTGGGCCTAATAAATGCTAAAAAAGTTGACATAATTATCTTCTTTGAAAAAGGTAATTTAATAGATCATTTCAAATTTCTTTAAAAAAGATCATAACGGTAACGATCATTGCGCCTAATAAATGCAAAAAAAGTTAAAATAATTATCTTCTTTGTAAAAGATAATTTAGTAGACAATTTAAAATTTCTCATGAAAAGATCATAACGGTAACGATTATTGGGCCTAATAAATGCTAAAAAAGTTGACATAATTATCTTCTTTGAAAAAGGTAATTTAATAGATCATTTCAAATTTATTTAAAAAAGATCATAACAGTAACGATCATTGCGCCTAATAAATGCTAAAAAAGTTGACATAATTATCTTCTTTGTAAAAGATAATTTACTAGACAATTTAAAATTTCTCATGAAAAGATCATAACGGTAACGATTATTGGGCCTAATAAATGCTAAAAAAGTTGACATAATTATCTTCTTTGAAAAAGGTAATTTAATAGATCATTTCAAATTTCTTTAAAAAAGATCATAACGGTAACGATCATTGCGCCTAATAAATGCTAAAAAAGTTGACATAATTATCTTCTTTGTAAAAGAAAATTTAATAGATCATTTAAAATTTCTTTAAAAAAGATCATAACGGTAACGATCATTGGGCCTAATAAGTGCTAAAAAAGTTGACATAATTATCTTCTTTGTAAAAGATAATTTACTAGACAATTTAAAATTTCTCATGAAAAGATCATAACGGTAACGATTATTGGGCCTAATAAATGCTAAAAAAGTTGACAAAATTATCTTCTTTGAAAAAGGTAATTTAATAGATCATTTCAAATTTCTTTAAAAAAGATCATAACAGTAACGATCATTGCGCCTAATAAATGCTAAAAAAGTTGACATAATTATCTTCTTTGAAAAAGGTAATTTAATAGATCATTTCAAATTTCTTTAAAAAAGATCATAACGGTAACGATCATTGCGCCTAATAAATGCTAAAAAAGTTGACATAATTATCTTCTTTGTAAAAGAAAATTTAATAGATCATTTAAAATTTCTTTAAAAAAGATCATAACGGTAACGATCATTGGGCCTAATAAGTGCTAAAAAAGTTGACATAATTATCTTCTTTGTAAAAGATAATTTACTAGACAATTTAAAATTTCTCATGAAAAGATCATAACGGTAACGATTATTGGGGCTAATAAATGCTAAAAAAGTTGACATAATTATCTTCTTTGTAAAAGATAATTTACTAGACAATTTAAAATTTCTCATGAAAAGATCATAACGGTAACGATTATTGGGCCTAATAAATGCTAAAAAAGTTGACATAATTATCTTCTTTGAAAAAGGTAATTTAATAGATCATTTCAAATTTCTTTAAAAAAGATCATAACAGTAACGATCATTGCGCCTAATAAATGCTAAAAAAGTTGACATAATTATCTTCTTTGTAAAAGATAATTTACTAGACAATTTAAAATTTCTCATGAAAAGATCATAACGGTAACGATTATTGGGCCTAATAAATGCTACAAAAGTTGACATAATTATCTTCTTTGTAAAAGATAATTTGATAGATCATTTAAAATTTCTTTATAAAAGATCATAACTGTAACGATCATTGGGCCTAATAAATGCTAAAAAAGTTGACATAATTATCTTCTTTGTAAAAGACAATTTAATAGATCATTTAAAATTTCTTTAAAAAAGATCATAGCAGTAATGATCATTGCGCCTAATAAATGCTAAAAAAGTTGACATAATTATCTTCTTTGTAAAAGATAATTTACTAGACAATTTAAAATTTCTCATGAAAAGATCATAACGGTAACGATTATTGGGCCTAATAAATGCTAAAAAAGTTGACATAATTATATTCTTTGAAAAAGGTAATTTGATAGATCATTTCAAATTTCTTTAAAAAAGATCATAACGGTAACGATCATTGCGCCTAATAAATGCTAAAAAAGTTGACATAATTATCTTCTTTGTAAAAGAAAATTTAATAGATCATTTAAAATTTCTTTAAAAAAGATCATAACGGTAACGATCATTGGGCCTAATAAGTGCTAAAAAACTTGACATAATTATCTTCTTTGTAAAAGATAATTTACTAGACAATTTAAAATTTCTCATGAAAAGATCATAACGGTAACGATTATTGGGCCTAATAAATGCTAAAAAAGTTGACATAATTATCTTCTTTGTAAAAGATAATTTGATAGATCATTTAAAATTTCTTTATAAAAGATCATAACTGTAACGATCATTGGGCCTAATAAATGCTAAAAAAGTTGACATAATTATCTTCTTTGTAAAAGACAATTTAATAGATCATTTAAAATTTCTTTAAAAAAGATCATAGCAGTAATGATCATTGCGCCTAATAAATGCTAAAAAAGTTGACATAATTATCTTCTTTGTAAAAGATAATTTACTAGACAATTTAAAATTTCTCATGAAAAGATCATAACGGTAACGATTATTGGGCCTAATAAATGCTAAAAAAGTTGACATAATTATCTTCTTTGAAAAAGGTAATTTGATAGATCATTTCAAATTTCTTTAAAAAAGATCATAACGGTAACGATCATTGCGCCTAATAAATGCTAAAAAAGTTGACATAATTATCTTCTTTGTAAAAGATAATTTACTAGACAATTTAAAATTTCCCATGAAAAGATCATAATGCTAACGATTATTGGGCCTAATAAATGCTAAAAAAGTTGACATAATTATCTTCTTTGAAAAAGGTAATTTAATAGATCATTTCAAATTTCTTTAAAAAAGATCATAACGGTAACGATCATTGCGCCTAATAAATGCAAAAAAAGTTGACATAATTATCTTCTTTGTAAAAGATAATTTAGTAGACAATTTAAAATTTCTCATGAAAAGATCATAACGGTAACGATTATTGGGCCTAATAAATGCTAAAAAAGTTGACATAATTATCTTCTTTGAAAAAGGTAATTTAATAGATCATTTCAAATTTCTTTAAAAAAGATCATAACGGTAACGATCATTGCGCCTAATAAATGCTAAAAAAGTTGACATAATTATCTTCTTTGTAAAAGAAAATTTAATAGATCATTTAAAATTTCTTTAAAAAAGATCATAACGGTAACGATCATTGGGCCTAATAAGTGCTAAAAAAGTTGACATAATTATCTTCTTTGTAAAAGATAATTTACTAGACAATTTAAAATTTCTCATGAAAAGATCATAACGGTAACGATTATTGGGGCTAATAAATGCTAAAAAAGTTGACATAATTATCTTCTTTGTAAAAGATAATTTACTAGACAATTTAAAATTTCTCATGAAAAGATCATAACGGTAACGATTATTGGGCCTAATAAATGCTAAAAAAGTTGACATAATTATCTTCTTTGAAAAAGGTAATTTAATAGATCATTTCAAATTTCTTTAAAAAAGATCATAACGGTAACGATCATTGCGCCTAATAAATGCTAAAAAAGTTGACATAATTATCTTCTTTGTAAAAGAAAATTTAATAGATCATTTAAAATTTCTTTAAAAAAGATCATAACGGTAACGATCATTGGGCCTAATAAGTGCTAAAAAAGTTGACATAATTATCTTCTTTGTAAAAGATAATTTACTAGACAATTTAAAATTTCTCATGAAAAGATCATAACGGTAACGATTATTGGGGCTAATAAATGCTAAAAAAGTTGACATAATTATCTTCTTTGTAAAAGATAATTTACTAGACAATTTAAAATTTCTCATGAAAAGATCATAACGGTAACGATTATTGGGCCTAATAAATGCTAAAAAAGTTGACATAATTATCTTCTTTGAAAAAGGTAATTTAATAGATCATTTCAAATTTCTTTAAAAAAGATCATAACAGTAACGATCATTGCGCCTAATAAATGCTAAAAAAGTTGACATAATTATCTTCTTTGTAAAAGATAATTTACTAGACAATTTAAAATTTCTCATGAAAAGATCATAACGGTAACGATTATTGGGCCTAATAAATGCTACAAAAGTTGACATAATTATCTTCTTTGTAAAAGATAATTTGATAGATCATTTAAAATTTCTTTATAAAAGATCATAACTGTAACGATCATTGGGCCTAATAAATGCTAAAAAAGTTGACATAATTATCTTCTTTGTAAAAGACAATTTAATAGATCATTTAAAATTTCTTTAAAAAAGATCATAGCAGTAATGATCATTGCGCCTAATAAATGCTAAAAAAGTTGACATAATTATCTTCTTTGTAAAAGGTAATTTAATAGATCATTTCAAATTTCTTTAAAAAAGATCATAACGGTAACGATCATTGCGCCTAATAAATGCTAAAAAAGTTGACATAATTATCTTCTTTGTAAAAGAAAATTTAATAGATCATTTAAAATTTCTTTAAAAAAGATCATAACGGTAACGATCATTGGGCCTAATAAGTGCTAAAAAAGTTGACATAATTATCTTCTTTGTAAAAGATAATTTACTAGACAATTTAAAATTTCTCATGAAAAGATCATAACGGTAACGATTATTGGGCCTAATAAATGCTAAAAAAGTTGACATAATTATCTTCTTTGAAAAAGGTAATTTAATAGATCATTTCAAATTTCTTTAAAAAAGATCATAACGGTAACGATCATTGCGCCTAATAAATGCTAAAAAAGTTGACATAATTATCTTCTTTGTAAAAGAAAATTTAATAGATCATTTAAAATTTCTTTAAAAAAGATCATAACGGTAACGATCATTGGGCCTAATAAGTGCTAAAAAAGTTGACATAATTATCTTCTTTGTAAAAGATAATTTACTAGACAATTTAAAATTTCTCATGAAAAGATCATAACGGTAACGATTATTGGGGCTAATAAATGCTAAAAAAGTTGACATAATTATCTTCTTTGTAAAAGATAATTTACTAGACAATTTAAAATTTCTCATGAAAAGATCATAACGGTAACGATTATTGGGCCTAATAAATGCTAAAAAAGTTGACATAATTATCTTCTTTGAAAAAGGTAATTTAATAGATCATTTCAAATTTCTTTAAAAAAGATCATAACAGTAACGATCATTGCGCCTAATAAATGCTAAAAAAGTTGACATAATTATCTTCTTTGTAAAAGATAATTTACTAGACAATTTAAAATTTCTCATGAAAAGATCATAACGGTAACGATTATTGGGCCTAATAAATGCTACAAAAGTTGACATAATTATCTTCTTTGTAAAAGATAATTTGATAGATCATTTAAAATTTCTTTATAAAAGATCATAACTGTAACGATCATTGGGCCTAATAAATGCTAAAAAAGTTGACATAATTATCTTCTTTGTAAAAGACAATTTAATAGATCATTTAAAATTTCTTTAAAAAAGATCATAACGGTAACGATCATTGGGCCTAATAAGTGCTAAAAAAGTTGACATAATTATCTTCTTTGTAAAAGATAATTTACTAGACAATTTAAAATTTCTCATGAAAAGATCATAACGGTAACGATTATTGGGCCTAATAAATGCTAAAAAAGTTGACATAATTATCTTCTTTGAAAAAGGTAATTTAATAGATCATTTCAAATTTCTTTAAAAAAGATCATAACGGTAACGATCATTGCGCCTAATAAATGCTAAAAAAGTTGACATAATTATCTTCTTTGTAAAAGAAAATTTAATAGATCATTTAAAATTTCTTTAAAAAAGATCATAACGGTAACGATCATTGGGCCTAATAAGTGCTAAAAAAGTTGACATAATTATCTTCTTTGTAAAAGATAATTTACTAGACAATTTAAAATTTCTCATGAAAAGATCATAACGGTAACGATTATTGGGGCTAATAAATGCTAAAAAAGTTGACATAATTATCTTCTTTGTAAAAGATAATTTACTAGACAATTTAAAATTTCTCATGAAAAGATCATAACGGTAACGATTATTGGGCCTAATAAATGCTAAAAAAGTTGACATAATTATCTTCTTTGAAAAAGGTAATTTAATAGATCATTTCAAATTTCTTTAAAAAAGATCATAACAGTAACGATCATTGCGCCTAATAAATGCTAAAAAAGTTGACATAATTATCTTCTTTGTAAAAGATAATTTACTAGACAATTTAAAATTTCTCATGAAAAGATCATAACGGTAACGATTATTGGGCCTAATAAATGCTACAAAAGTTGACATAATTATCTTCTTTGTAAAAGATAATTTGATAGATCATTTAAAATTTCTTTATAAAAGATCATAACTGTAACGATCATTGGGCCTAATAAATGCTAAAAAAGTTGACATAATTATCTTCTTTGTAAAAGACAATTTAATAGATCATTTAAAATTTCTTTAAAAAAGATCATAACGGTAACGATCATTGGGCCTAATAAGTGCTAAAAAAGTTGACATAATTATCTTCTTTGTAAAAGATAATTTACTAGACAATTTAAAATTTCTCATGAAAAGATCATAACGGTAACGATTATTGGGCCTAATAAATGCTAAAAAAGTTGACATAATTATCTTCTTTGAAAAAGGTAATTTAATAGATCATTTCAAATTTCTTTAAAAAAGATCATAACGGTAACGATCATTGCGCCTAATAAATGCTAAAAAAGTTGACATAATTATCTTCTTTGTAAAAGAAAATTTAATAGATCATTTAAAATTTCTTTAAAAAAGATCATAACGGTAACGATCATTGGGCCTAATAAGTGCTAAAAAAGTTGACATAATTATCTTCTTTGTAAAAGATAATTTACTAGACAATTTAAAATTTCTCATGAAAAGATCATAACGGTAACGATTATTGGGGCTAATAAATGCTAAAAAAGTTGACATAATTATCTTCTTTGTAAAAGATAATTTACTAGACAATTTAAAATTTCTCATGAAAAGATCATAACGGTAACGATTATTGGGCCTAATAAATGCTAAAAAAGTTGACATAATTATCTTCTTTGAAAAAGGTAATTTAATAGATCATTTCAAATTTCTTTAAAAAAGATCATAACAGTAACGATCATTGCGCCTAATAAATGCTAAAAAAGTTGACATAATTATCTTCTTTGTAAAAGATAATTTACTAGACAATTTAAAATTTCTCATGAAAAGATCATAACGGTAACGATTATTGGGCCTAATAAATGCTACAAAAGTTGACATAATTATCTTCTTTGTAAAAGATAATTTGATAGATCATTTAAAATTTCTTTATAAAAGATCATAACTGTAACGATCATTGGGCCTAATAAATGCTAAAAAAGTTGACATAATTATCTTCTTTGTAAAAGACAATTTAATAGATCATTTAAAATTTCTTTAAAAAAGATCATAGCAGTAATGATCATTGCGCCTAATAAATGCTAAAAAAGTTGACATAATTATCTTCTTTGTAAAAGATAATTTACTAGACAATTTAAAATTTCTCATGAAAAGATCATAACGGTAACGATTATTGGGCCTAATAAATGCTAAAAAAGTTGACATAATTATATTCTTTGAAAAAGGTAATTTGATAGATCATTTCAAATTTCTTTAAAAAAGATCATAACGGTAACGATCATTGCGCCTAATAAATGCTAAAAAAGTTGACATAATTATCTTCTTTGTAAAAGAAAATTTAATAGATCATTTAAAATTTCTTTAAAAAAGATCATAACGGTAACGATCATTGGGCCTAATAAGTGCTAAAAAAGTTGACATAATTATCTTCTTTGTAAAAGATAATTTACTAGACAATTTAAAATTTCTCATGAAAAGATCATAACGGTAACGATTATTGGGGCTAATAAATGCTAAAAAAGTTGACATAATTATCTTCTTTGTAAAAGATAATTTGATAGATCATGTAAAATTTCTTTATAAAAGATCATAACTGTAACGATCATTGGGCCTAATAAATGCTAAAAAAGTTGACATAATTATCTTCTTTGTAAAAGACAATTTAATAGATCATTTAAAATTTCTTTAAAAAAGATCATAGCAGTAATGATCATTGCGCCTAATAAATGCTAAAAAAGTTGACATAATTATCTTCTTTGTAAAAGATAATTTACTAGACAATTTAAAATTTCTCATGAAAAGATCATAACGGTAACGATTATTGGGCCTAATAAATGCTAAAAAAGTTGACATAATTATCTTCTTTGAAAAAGGTAATTTGATAGATCATTTCAAATTTCTTTAAAAAAGATCATAACGGTAACGATCATTGCGCCTAATAAATGCTAAAAAAGTTGACATAATTATCTTCTTTGTAAAAGATAATTTACTAGACAATTTAAAATTTCCCATGAAAAGATCATAACGCTAACGATTATTGGGCCTAATAAATGCTAAAAAAGTTGACATAATTATCTTCTTTGAAAAAGGTAATTTAATAGATCATTTCAAATTTCTTTAAAAAAGATCATAACGGTAACGATCATTGCGCCTAATAAATGCAAAAAAAGTTGACATAATTATCTTCTTTGTAAAAGATAATTTAGTAGACAATTTAAAATTTCTCATGAAAAGATCATAACGGTAACGATTATTGGGCCTAATAAATGCTAAAAAAGTTGACATAATTATCTTCTTTGAAAAAGGTAATTTAATAGATCATTTCAAATTTCTTTAAAAAAGATCATAACGGTAACGATCATTGCGCCTAATAAATGCTAAAAAAGTTGACATAATTATCTTCTTTGTAAAAGAAAATTTAATAGATCATTTAAAATTTCTTTAAAAAAGATCATAACGGTAACGATCATTGGGCCTAATAAGTGCTAAAAAAGTTGACATAATTATCTTCTTTGTAAAAGATAATTTACTAGACAATTTAAAATTTCTCATGAAAAGATCATAACGGTAACGATTATTGGGGCTAATAAATGCTAAAAAAGTTGACATAATTATCTTCTTTGTAAAAGATAATTTACTAGACAATTTAAAATTTCTCATGAAAAGATCATAACGGTAACGATTATTGGGCCTAATAAATGCTAAAAAAGTTGACATAATTATCTTCTTTGAAAAAGGTAATTTAATAGATCATTTCAAATTTCTTTAAAAAAGATCATAACGGTAACGATCATTGCGCCTAATAAATGCTAAAAAAGTTGACATAATTATCTTCTTTGTAAAAGAAAATTTAATAGATCATTTAAAATTTCTTTAAAAAAGATCATAACGGTAACGATCATTGGGCCTAATAAGTGCTAAAAAAGTTGACATAATTATCTTCTTTGTAAAAGATAATTTACTAGACAATTTAAAATTTCTCATGAAAAGATCATAACGGTAACGATTATTGGGGCTAATAAATGCTAAAAAAGTTGACATAATTATCTTCTTTGTAAAAGATAATTTACTAGACAATTTAAAATTTCTCATGAAAAGATCATAACGGTAACGATTATTGGGCCTAATAAATGCTAAAAAAGTTGACATAATTATCTTCTTTGAAAAAGGTAATTTAATAGATCATTTCAAATTTCTTTAAAAAAGATCATAACAGTAACGATCATTGCGCCTAATAAATGCTAAAAAAGTTGACATAATTATCTTCTTTGTAAAAGATAATTTACTAGACAATTTAAAATTTCTCATGAAAAGATCATAACGGTAACGATTATTGGGCCTAATAAATGCTACAAAAGTTGACATAATTATCTTCTTTGTAAAAGATAATTTGATAGATCATTTAAAATTTCTTTATAAAAGATCATAACTGTAACGATCATTGGGCCTAATAAATGCTAAAAAAGTTGACATAATTATCTTCTTTGTAAAAGACAATTTAATAGATCATTTAAAATTTCTTTAAAAAAGATCATAGCAGTAATGATCATTGCGCCTAATAAATGCTAAAAAAGTTGACATAATTATCTTCTTTGTAAAAGGTAATTTAATAGATCATTTCAAATTTCCTTAAAAAAGATCATAACGGTAACGATCATTGCGCCTAATAAATGCTAAAAAAGTTGACATAATTATCTTCTTTGTAAAAGAAAATTTAATAGATCATTTAAAATTTCTTTAAAAAAGATCATAACGGTAACGATCATTGGGCCTAATAAGTGCTAAAAAAGTTGACATAATTATCTTCTTTGTAAAAGATAATTTACTAGACAATTTAAAATTTCTCATGAAAAGATCATAACGGTAACGATTATTGGGCCTAATAAATGCTAAAAAAGTTGACATAATTATCTTCTTTGAAAAAGGTAATTTAATAGATCATTTCAAATTTCTTTAAAAAAGATCATAACGGTAACGATCATTGCGCCTAATAAATGCTAAAAAAGTTGACATAATTATCTTCTTTGTAAAAGAAAATTTAATAGATCATTTAAAATTTCTTTAAAAAAGATCATAACGGTAACGATCATTGGGCCTAATAAGTGCTAAAAAAGTTGACATAATTATCTTCTTTGTAAAAGATAATTTACTAGACAATTTAAAATTTCTCATGAAAAGATCATAACGGTAACGATTATTGGGGCTAATAAATGCTAAAAAAGTTGACATAATTATCTTCTTTGTAAAAGATAATTTACTAGACAATTTAAAATTTCTCATGAAAAGATCATAACGGTAACGATTATTGGGCCTAATAAATGCTAAAAAAGTTGACATAATTATCTTCTTTGAAAAAGGTAATTTAATAGATCATTTCAAATTTCTTTAAAAAAGATCATAACAGTAACGATCATTGCGCCTAATAAATGCTAAAAAAGTTGACATAATTATCTTCTTTGAAAAAGGTAATTTAATAGATCATTTCAAATTTCTTTAAAAAAGATCATAACGGTAACGATCATTGCGCCTAATAAATGCTAAAAAAGTTGACATAATTATCTTCTTTGTAAAAGAAAATTTAATAGATCATTTAAAATTTCTTTAAAAAAGATCATAACGGTAACGATCATTGGGCCTAATAAGTGCTAAAAAAGTTGACATAATTATCTTCTTTGTAAAAGATAATTTACTAGACAATTTAAAATTTCTCATGAAAAGATCATAACGGTAACGATTATTGGGGCTAATAAATGCTAAAAAAGTTGACATAATTATCTTCTTTGTAAAAGATAATTTACTAGACAATTTAAAATTTCTCATGAAAAGATCATAACGGTAACGATTATTGGGCCTAATAAATGCTAAAAAAGTTGACATAATTATCTTCTTTGAAAAAGGTAATTTAATAGATCATTTCAAATTTCTTTAAAAAAGATCATAACGGTAACGATCATTGCGCCTAATAAATGCTAAAAAAGTTGACATAATTATCTTCTTTGTAAAAGAAAATTTAATAGATCATTTAAAATTTCTTTAAAAAAGATCATAACGGTAACGATCATTGGGCCTAATAAGTGCTAAAAAAGTTGACATAATTATCTTCTTTGTAAAAGATAATTTACTAGACAATTTAAAATTTCTCATGAAAAGATCATAACGGTAACGATTATTGGGGCTAATAAATGCTAAAAAAGTTGACATAATTATCTTCTTTGTAAAAGATAATTTACTAGACAATTTAAAATTTCTCATGAAAAGATCATAACGGTAACGATTATTGGGCCTAATAAATGCTAAAAAAGTTGACATAATTATCTTCTTTGAAAAAGGTAATTTAATAGATCATTTCAAATTTCTTTAAAAAAGATCATAACAGTAACGATCATTGCGCCTAATAAATGCTAAAAAAGTTGACATAATTATCTTCTTTGTAAAAGATAATTTACTAGACAATTTAAAATTTCTCATGAAAAGATCATAACGGTAACGATTATTGGGCCTAATAAATGCTACAAAAGTTGACATAATTATCTTCTTTGTAAAAGATAATTTGATAGATCATTTAAAATTTCTTTATAAAAGATCATAACTGTAACGATCATTGGGCCTAATAAATGCTAAAAAAGTTGACATAATTATCTTCTTTGTAAAAGACAATTTAATAGATCATTTAAAATTTCTTTAAAAAAGATCATAGCAGTAATGATCATTGCGCCTAATAAATGCTAAAAAAGTTGACATAATTATCTTCTTTGTAAAAGGTAATTTAATAGATCATTTCAAATTTCTTTAAAAAAGATCATAACGGTAACGATCATTGCGCCTAATAAATGCTAAAAAAGTTGACATAATTATCTTCTTTGTAAAAGAAAATTTAATAGATCATTTAAAATTTCTTTAAAAAAGATCATAACGGTAACGATCATTGGGCCTAATAAGTGCTAAAAAAGTTGACATAATTATCTTCTTTGTAAAAGATAATTTACTAGACAATTTAAAATTTCTCATGAAAAGATCATAACGGTAACGATTATTGGGCCTAATAAATGCTAAAAAAGTTGACATAATTATCTTCTTTGAAAAAGGTAATTTAATAGATCATTTCAAATTTCTTTAAAAAAGATCATAACGGTAACGATCATTGCGCCTAATAAATGCTAAAAAAGTTGACATAATTATCTTCTTTGTAAAAGAAAATTTAATAGATCATTTAAAATTTCTTTAAAAAAGATCATAACGGTAACGATCATTGGGCCTAATAAGTGCTAAAAAAGTTGACATAATTATCTTCTTTGTAAAAGATAATTTACTAGACAATTTAAAATTTCTCATGAAAAGATCATAACGGTAACGATTATTGGGGCTAATAAATGCTAAAAAAGTTGACATAATTATCTTCTTTGTAAAAGATAATTTACTAGACAATTTAAAATTTCTCATGAAAAGATCATAACGGTAACGATTATTGGGCCTAATAAATGCTAAAAAAGTTGACATAATTATCTTCTTTGAAAAAGGTAATTTAATAGATCATTTAAAATTTCTTTAAAAAAGATCATAACAGTAACGATCATTGCGCCTAATAAATGCTAAAAAAGTTGACATAATTATCTTCTTTGTAAAAGATAATTTACTAGACAATTTAAAATTTCTCATGAAAAGATCATAACGGTAACGATTATTGGGCCTAATAAATGCTACAAAAGTTGACATAATTATCTTCTTTGTAAAAGATAATTTGATAGATCATTTAAAATTTCTTTATAAAAGATCATAACTGTAACGATCATTGGGCCTAATAAATGCTAAAAAAGTTGACATAATTATCTTCTTTGTAAAAGACAATTTAATAGATCATTTAAAATTTCTTTAAAAAAGATCATAACGGTAACGATCATTGGGCCTAATAAGTGCTAAAAAAGTTGACATAATTATCTTCTTTGTAAAAGATAATTTACTAGACAATTTAAAATTTCTCATGAAAAGATCATAACGGTAACGATTATTGGGCCTAATAAATGCTAAAAAAGTTGACATAATTATCTTCTTTGAAAAAGGTAATTTAATAGATCATTTCAAATTTCTTTAAAAAAGATCATAACGGTAACGATCATTGCGCCTAATAAATGCTAAAAAAGTTGACATAATTATCTTCTTTGTAAAAGAAAATTTAATAGATCATTTAAAATTTCTTTAAAAAAGATCATAACGGTAACGATCATTGGGCCTAATAAGTGCTAAAAAAGTTGACATAATTATCTTCTTTGTAAAAGATAATTTACTAGACAATTTAAAATTTCTCATGAAAAGATCATAACGGTAACGATTATTGGGGCTAATAAATGCTAAAAAAGTTGACATAATTATCTTCTTTGTAAAAGATAATTTACTAGACAATTTAAAATTTCTCATGAAAAGATCATAACGGTAACGATTATTGGGCCTAATAAATGCTAAAAAAGTTGACATAATTATCTTCTTTGAAAAAGGTAATTTAATAGATCATTTCAAATTTCTTTAAAAAAGATCATAACAGTAACGATCATTGCGCCTAATAAATGCTAAAAAAGTTGACATAATTATCTTCTTTGTAAAAGATAATTTACTAGACAATTTAAAATTTCTCATGAAAAGATCATAACGGTAACGATTATTGGGCCTAATAAATGCTACAAAAGTTGACATAATTATCTTCTTTGTAAAAGATAATTTGATAGATCATTTAAAATTTCTTTATAAAAGATCATAACTGTAACGATCATTGGGCCTAATAAATGCTAAAAAAGTTGACATAATTATCTTCTTTGTAAAAGACAATTTAATAGATCATTTAAAATTTCTTTAAAAAAGATCATAGCAGTAATGATCATTGCGCCTAATAAATGCTAAAAAAGTTGACATAATTATCTTCTTTGTAAAAGATAATTTACTAGACAATTTAAAATTTCTCATGAAAAGATCATAACGGTAACGATTATTGGGCCTAATAAATGCTAAAAAAGTTGACATAATTATATTCTTTGAAAAAGGTAATTTGATAGATCATTTCAAATTTCTTTAAAAAAGATCATAACGGTAACGATCATTGCGCCTAATAAATGCTAAAAAAGTTGACATAATTATCTTCTTTGTAAAAGAAAATTTAATAGATCATTTAAAATTTCTTTAAAAAAGATCATAACGGTAACGATCATTGGGCCTAATAAGTGCTAAAAAAGTTGACATAATTATCTTCTTTGTAAAAGATAATTTACTAGACAATTTAAAATTTCTCATGAAAAGATCATAACGGTAACGATTATTGGGGCTAATAAATGCTAAAAAAGTTGACATAATTATCTTCTTTGTAAAAGATAATTTACTAGACAATTTAAAATTTCTCATGAAAAGATCATAACGGTAACGATTATTGGGCCTAATAAATGCTAAAAAAGTTGACATAATTATCTTCTTTGAAAAAGGTAATTTGATAGATCATTTCAAATTTCTTTAAAAAAGATCATAAGGGTAACGATCATTGCGCCTAATAAATGCTAAAAAAGTTGACATAATTATCTTCTTTGTAAAAGATAATTTACTAGACAATTTAAAATTTCTCATGAAAAGATCATAACGCTAACGATTATTGGGCCTAATAAATGCTAAAAAAGTTGACATAATTATCTTCTTTGAAAAAGGTAATTTAATAGATCATTTCAAATTTCTTTAAAAAAGATCATAACGGTAACGATCATTGCGCCTAATAAATGCAAAAAAAGTTGACATAATTATCTTCTTTGTAAAAGATAATTTAGTAGACAATTTAAAATTTCTCATGAAAAGATCATAACGGTAACGATTATTGGGCCTAATAAATGCTAAAAAAGTTGACATAATTATCTTCTTTGAAAAAGGTAATTTAATAGATCATTTCAAATTTCTTTAAAAAAGATCATAACAGTAACGATCATTGCGCCTAATAAATGCTAAAAAAGTTGACATAATTATCTTCTTTGTAAAAGATAATTTACTAGACAATTTAAAATTTCTCATGAAAAGATCATAACGGTAACGATTATTGGGCCTAATAAATGCTACAAAAGTTGACATAATTATCTTCTTTGTAAAAGATAATTTGATAGATCATTTAAAATTTCTTTATAAAAGATCATAACTGTAACGATCATTGGGCCTAATAAATGCTAAAAAGGTTGACATAATTATCTTCTTTGTAAAAGACAATTTAATAGATCATTTAAAATTTCTTTAAAAAAGATCATAGCAGTAATGATCATTGCGCCTAATAAATGCTAAAAAAGTTGACATAATTATCTTCTTTGTAAAAGGTAATTTAATAGATCATTTCAAATTTCTTTAAAAAAGATCATAACGGTAACGATCATTGCGCCTAATAAATGCTAAAAAAGTTGACATAATTATCTTCTTTGTAAAAGAAAATTTAATAGATCATTTAAAATTTCTTTAAAAAAGATCATAACGGTAACGATCATTGGGCCTAATAAGTGCTAAAAAAGTTGACATAATTATCTTCTTTGTAAAAGATAATTTACTAGACAATTTAAAATTTCTCATGAAAAGATCATAACGGTAACGATTATTGGGCCTAATAAATGCTAAAAAAGTTGACATAATTATCTTCTTTGAAAAAGGTAATTTAATAGATCATTTCAAATTTCTTTAAAAAAGATCATAACGGTAACGATCATTGCGCCTAATAAATGCAAAAAAAGTTGACATAATTATCTTCTTTGTAAAAGATAATTTAGTAGACAATTTAAAATTTCTCATGAAAAGATCATAACGGTAACGATTATTGGGCCTAATAAATGCTAAAAAAGTTGACATAATTATCTTCTTTGAAAAAGGTAATTTAATAGATCATTTCAAATTTCTTTAAAAAAGATCATAACGGTAACGATCATTGCGCCTAATAAATGCTAAAAAAGTTGACATAATTATCTTCTTTGTAAAAGAAAATTTAATAGATCATTTAAAATTTCTTTAAAAAAGATCATAACGGTAACGATCATTGGGCCTAATAAGTGCTAAAAAAGTTGACATAATTATCTTCTTTGTAAAAGATAATTTACTAGACAATTTAAAATTTCTCATGAAAAGATCATAACGGTAACGATTATTGGGGCTAATAAATGCTAAAAAAGTTGACATAATTATCTTCTTTGTAAAAGATAATTTACTAGACAATTTAAAATTTCTCATGAAAAGATCATAACGGTAACGATTATTGGGCCTAATAAATGCTAAAAAAGTTGACATAATTATCTTCTTTGAAAAAGGTAATTTAATAGATCATTTCAAATTTCTTTAAAAAAGATCATAACGGTAACGATCATTGCGCCTAATAAATGCTAAAAAAGTTGACATAATTATCTTCTTTGTAAAAGAAAATTTAATAGATCATTTAAAATTTCTTTAAAAAAGATCATAACGGTAACGATCATTGGGCCTAATAAGTGCTAAAAAAGTTGACATAATTATCTTCTTTGTAAAAGATAATTTACTAGACAATTTAAAATTTCTCATGAAAAGATCATAACGGTAACGATTATTGGGGCTAATAAATGCTAAAAAAGTTGACATAATTATCTTCTTTGTAAAAGATAATTTAGTAGACAATTTAAAATTTCTCATGAAAAGATCATAACGGTAACGATTATTGGGCCTAATAAATGCTAAAAAAGTTGACATAATTATCTTCTTTGAAAAAGGTAATTTAATAGATCATTTCAAATTTCTTTAAAAAAGATCATAACGGTAACGATCATTGCGCCTAATAAATGCTAAAAAAGTTGACATAATTATCTTCTTTGTAAAAGAAAATTTAATAGATCATTTAAAATTTCTTTAAAAAAGATCATAACGGTAACGATCATTGGGCCTAATAAGTGCTAAAAAAGTTGACATAATTATCTTCTTTGTAAAAGATAATTTACTAGACAATTTAAAATTTCTCATGAAAAGATCATAACGGTAACGATTATTGGGGCTAATAAATGCTAAAAAAGTTGACATAATTATCTTCTTTGTAAAAGATAATTTACTAGACAATTTAAAATTTCTCATGAAAAGATCATAACGGTAACGATTATTGGGCCTAATAAATGCTAAAAAAGTTGACATAATTATCTTCTTTGAAAAAGGTAATTTAATAGATCATTTCAAATTTCTTTAAAAAAGATCATAACGGTAACGATCATTGCGCCTAATAAATGCTAAAAAAGTTGACATAATTATCTTCTTTGTAAAAGAAAATTTAATAGATCATTTAAAATTTCTTTAAAAAAGATCATAACGGTAACGATCATTGGGCCTAATAAGTGCTAAAAAAGTTGACATAATTATCTTCTTTGTAAAAGATAATTTACTAGACAATTTAAAATTTCTCATGAAAAGATCATAACGGTAACGATTATTGGAGCTAATAAATGCTAAAAAAGTTGACATAATTATCTTCTTTGTAAAAGATAATTTACTAGACAATTTAAAATTTCTCATGAAAAGATCATAACGGTAACGATTATTGGGCCTAATAAATGCTAAAAAAGTTGACATAATTATCTTCTTTGAAAAAGGTAATTTAATAGATCATTTCAAATTTCTTTAAAAAAGATCATAACGGTAACGATCATTGCGCCTAATAAATGCTAAAAAAGTTGACATAATTATCTTCTTTGTAAAAGAAAATTTAATAGATCATTTAAAATTTCTTTAAAAAAGATCATAACGGTAACGATCATTGGGCCTAATAAGTGCTAAAAAAGTTGACATAATTATCTTCTTTGTAAAAGATAATTTACTAGACAATTTAAAATTTCTCATGAAAAGATCATAACGGTAACGATTATTGGGGCTAATAAATGCTAAAAAAGTTGACATAATTATCTTCTTTGTAAAAGATAATTTACTAGACAATTTAAAATTTCTCATGAAAAGATCATAACGGTAACGATTATTGGGCCTAATAAATGCTAAAAAAGTTGACATAATTATCTTCTTTGAAAAAGGTAATTTAATAGATCATTTCAAATTTCTTTAAAAAAGATCATAACAGTAACGATCATTGCGCCTAATAAATGCTAAAAAAGTTGACATAATTATCTTCTTTGTAAAAGATAATTTACTAGACAATTTAAAATTTCTCATGAAAAGATCATAACGGTAACGATTATTGGGCCTAATAAATGCTACAAAAGTTGACATAATTATCTTCTTTGTAAAAGATAATTTGATAGATCATTTAAAATTTCTTTATAAAAGATCATAACTGTAACGATCATTGGGCCTAATAAATGCTAAAAAAGTTGACATAATTATCTTCTTTGTAAAAGACAATTTAATAGATCATTTAAAATTTCTTTAAAAAAGATCATAGCAGTAATGATCATTGCGCCTAATAAATGCTAAAAAAGTTGACATAATTATCTTCTTTGTAAAAGGTAATTTAATAGATCATTTCAAATTTCTTTAAAAAAGATCATAACGGTAACGATCATTGCGCCTAATAAATGCTAAAAAAGTTGACATAATTATCTTCTTTGTAAAAGAAAATTTAATAGATCATTTAAAATTTCTTTAAAAAAGATCATAACGGTAACGATCATTGGGCCTAATAAGTGCTAAAAAAGTTGACATAATTATCTTCTTTGTAAAAGATAATTTACTAGACAATTTAAAATTTCTCATGAAAAGATCATAACGGTAACGATTATTGGGCCTAATAAATGCTAAAAAAGTTGACATAATTATCTTCTTTGAAAAAGGTAATTTAATAGATCATTTCAAATTTCTTTAAAAAAGATCATAACGGTAACGATCATTGCGCCTAATAAATGCAAAAAAAGTTGACATAATTATCTTCTTTGTAAAAGATAATTTAGTAGACAATTTAAAATTTCTCATGAAAAGATCATAACGGTAACGATTATTGGGCCTAATAAATGCTAAAAAAGTTGACATAATTATCTTCTTTGAAAAAGGTAATTTAATAGATCATTTCAAATTTCTTTAAAAAAGATCATAACGGTAACGATCATTGCGCCTAATAAATGCTAAAAAAGTTGACATAATTATCTTCTTTGTAAAAGAAAATTTAATAGATCATTTAAAATTTCTTTAAAAAAGATCATAACGGTAACGATCATTGGGCCTAATAAGTGCTAAAAAAGTTGACATAATTATCTTCTTTGTAAAAGATAATTTACTAGACAATTTAAAATTTCTCATGAAAAGATCATAACGGTAACGATTATTGGGGCTAATAAATGCTAAAAAAGTTGACATAATTATCTTCTTTGTAAAAGATAATTTACTAGACAATTTAAAATTTCTCATGAAAAGATCATAACGGTAACGATTATTGGGCCTAATAAATGCTAAAAAAGTTGACATAATTATCTTCTTTGAAAAAGGTAATTTAATAGATCATTTCAAATTTCTTTAAAAAAGATCATAACAGTAACGATCATTGCGCCTAATAAATGCTAAAAAAGTTGACATAATTATCTTCTTTGTAAAAGATAATTTACTAGACAATTTAAAATTTCTCATGAAAAGATCATAACGGTAACGATTATTGGGCCTAATAAATGCTACAAAAGTTGACATAATTATCTTCTTTGTAAAAGATAATTTGATAGATCATTTAAAATTTCTTTATAAAAGATCATAACTGTAACGATCATTGGGCCTAATAAATGCTAAAAAAGTTGACATAATTATCTTCTTTGTAAAAGACAATTTAATAGATCATTTAAAATTTCTTTAAAAAAGATCATAGCAGTAATGATCATTGCGCCTAATAAATGCTAAAAAAGTTGACATAATTATCTTCTTTGTAAAAGATAATTTACTAGACAATTTAAAATTTCTCATGAAAAGATCATAACGGTAACGATTATTGGACCTAATAAATGCTAAAAAAGTTGACATAATTATCTTCTTTGAAAAAGGTAATTTGATAGATCATTTCAAATTTCTTTAAAAAAGATCATAACGGTAACGATCATTGCGCCTAATAAATGCTAAAAAAGTTGACATAATTATCTTCTTTGTAAAAGATAATTTACTAGACAATTTAAAATTTCTCATGAAAAGATCATAACGCTAACGATTATTGGGCCTAATAAATGCTAAAAAAGTTGACATAATTATCTTCTTTGAAAAAGGTAATTTAATAGATCATTTCAAATTTCTTTAAAAAAGATCATAACGGTAACGATCATTGCGCCTAATAAATGCAAAAAAAGTTGACATAATTATCTTCTTTGTAAAAGATAATTTAGTAGACAATTTAAAATTTCTCATGAAAAGATCATAACGGTAACGATTATTGGGCCTAATAAATGCTAAAAAAGTTGACATAATTATCTTCTTTGAAAAAGGTAATTTGATAGATCATTTCAAATTTCTTTAAAAAAGATCATAACGGTAACGATCATTGCGCCTAATAAATGCTAAAAAAGTTGACATAATTATCTTCTTTGTAAAAGATAATTTACTAGACAATTTAAAATTTCTCATGAAAAGATCATAACGCTAACGATTATTGGGCCTAATAAATGCTAAAAAAGTTGACATAATTATCTTCTTTGAAAAAGGTAATTTAATAGATCATTTCAAATTTCTTTAAAAAAGATCATAACGGTAACGATCATTGCGCCTAATAAATGCAAAAAAAGTTGACATAATTATCTTCTTTGTAAAAGATAATTTAGTAGACAATTTAAAATTTCTCATGAAAAGATCATAACGGTAACGATTATTGGGCCTAATAAATGCTAAAAAAGTTGACATAATTATCTTCTTTGAAAAAGGTAATTTAATAGATCATTTCAAATTTCTTTAAAAAAGATCATAACGGTAACGATCATTGCGCCTAATAAATGCTAAAAAAGTTGACATAATTATCTTCTTTGTAAAAGAAAATTTAATAGATCATTTAAAATTTCTTTAAAAAAGATCATAACGGTAACGATCATTGGGCCTAATAAGTGCTAAAAAAGTTGACATAATTATCTTCTTTGTAAAAGATAATTTACTAGACAATTTAAAAT
This sequence comes from Psophocarpus tetragonolobus, assembly GCA_037954015.1. NCBI lineage: Eukaryota > Viridiplantae > Streptophyta > Magnoliopsida > Fabales > Fabaceae > Psophocarpus > Psophocarpus tetragonolobus. Next base: position 58,524,875 of record CM075688.1, read on the forward strand.
TTCTCATGAAAAGATCATAACGGTAACGATTATTGGGCCTAATAAATGCTAAAAAAGTTGACATAATTATCTTCTTTGAAAAAGGTAATTTGATAGATCATTTCAAATTTCTTTAAAAAAGATCATAACGGTAACGATCATTGCGCCTAATAAATGCTAAAAAAGTTGACATAATTATCTTGTTTGTAAAAGAAAATTTAATAGATCATTTAAAATTTCTTTAAAAAAGATCATAACGGTAACGATCATTGGGCCTAATAAGTGCTAAAAAAGTTGACATAATTATCTTCTTTGTAAAAGATAATTTACTAGACAATTTAAAATTTCTCATGAAAAGATCATAACGGTAACGATTATTGGGCCTAATAAATGCTAAAAAAGTTGACATAATTATCTTCTTTGAAAAAGGTAATTTGATAGATCATTTCAAATTTCTTTAAAAAAGATCATAACGGTAACGATCATTGCGCCTAATAAATGCTAAAAAAGTTGACATAATTATCTTCTTTGTAAAAGAAAATTTAATAGATCATTTAAAATTTCTTTAAAAAAGATCATAACGGTAACGATCATTGGGCCTAATAAGTGCTAAAAAAGTTGACATAATTATCTTCTTTGTAAAAGATAATTTACTAGACAATTTAAAATTTCTCATGAAAAGATCATAACGGTAACGATTATTGGGGCTAATAAATGCTAAAAAAGTTGACATAATTATCTTCTTTGTAAAAGATAATTTACTAGACAATTTAAAATTTCTCATGAAAAGATCATAACGGTAACGATTATTGGGCCTAATAAATGCTAAAAAAGTTGACATAATTATCTTCTTTGAAAAAGGTAATTTAATAGATCATTTCAAATTTCTTTAAAAAAGATCATAACGGTAACGATCATTGCGCCTAATAAATGCTAAAAAAGTTGACATAATTATCTTCTTTGTAAAAGAAAATTTAATAGATCATTTAAAATTTCTTTAAAAAAGATCATAACGGTAACGATCATTGGGCCTAATAAGTGCTAAAAAAGTTGACATAATTATCTTCTTTGTAAAAGATAATTTACTAGACAATTTAAAATTTCTCATGAAAAGATCATAACGGTAACGATTATTGGGGCTAATAAATGCTAAAAAAGTTGACATAATTATCTTCTTTGTAAAAGATAATTTACTAGACAATTTAAAATTTCTCATGAAAAGATCATAACGGTAACGATTATTGGGCCTAATAAATGCTAAAAAAGTTGACATAATTATCTTCTTTGAAAAAGGTAATTTAATAGATCATTTCAAATTTCTTTAAAAAAGATCATAACAGTAACGATCATTGCGCCTAATAAATGCTAAAAAAGTTGACATAATTATCTTCTTTGTAAAAGATAATTTACTAGACAATTTAAAATTTCTCATGAAAAGATCATAACGGTAACGATTATTGGGCCTAATAAATGCTACAAAAGTTGACATAATTATCTTCTTTGTAAAAGATAATTTGATAGATCATTTAAAATTTCTTTATAAAAGATCATAACTGTAACGATCATTGGGCCTAATAAATGCTAAAAAAGTTGACATAATTATCTTCTTTGTAAAAGACAATTTAATAGATCATTTAAAATTTCTTTAAAAAAGATCATAGCAGTAATGATCATTGCGCCTAATAAATGCTAAAAAAGTTGACATAATTATCTTCTTTGTAAAAGGTAATTTAATAGATCATTTCAAATTTCTTTAAAAAAGATCATAACGGTAACGATCATTGCGCCTAATAAATGCTAAAAAAGTTGACATAATTATCTTCTTTGTAAAAGAAAATTTAATAGATCATTTAAAATTTCTTTAAAAAAGATCATAACGGTAACGATCATTGGGCCTAATAAGTGCTAAAAAAGTTGACATAATTATCTTCTTTGTAAAAGATAATTTACTAGACAATTTAAAATTTCTCATGAAAAGATCATAACGGTAACGATTATTGGGCCTAATAAATGCTAAAAAAGTTGACATAATTATCTTCTTTGAAAAAGGTAATTTAATAGATCATTTCAAATTTCTTTAAAAAAGATCATAACGGTAACGATCATTGCGCCTAATAAATGCAAAAAAAGTTGACATAATTATCTTCTTTGTAAAAGATAATTTAGTAGACAATTTAAAATTTCTCATGAAAAGATCATAACGGTAACGATTATTGGGCCTAATAAATGCTAAAAAAGTTGACATAATTATCTTCTTTGAAAAAGGTAATTTAATAGATCATTTCAAATTTCTTTAAAAAAGATCATAACGGTAACGATCATTGCGCCTAATAAATGCTAAAAAAGTTGACATAATTATCTTCTTTGTAAAAGAAAATTTAATAGATCATTTAAAATTTCTTTAAAAAAGATCATAACGGTAACAATCATTGGGCCTAATAAGTGCTAAAAAAGTTGACATAATTATCTTCTTTGTAAAAGATAATTTACTAGACAATTTAAAATTTCTCATGAAAAGATCATAACGGTAACGATTATTGGGGCTAATAAATGCTAAAAAAGTTGACATAATTATCTTCTTTGTAAAAGATAATTTACTAGACAATTTAAAATTTCTCATGAAAAGATCATAACGGTAACGATTATTGGGCCTAATAAATGCTAAAAAAGTTGACATAATTATCTTCTTTGAAAAAGGTAATTTAATAGATCATTTCAAATTTCTTTAAAAAAGATCATAACAGTAACGATCATTGCGCCTAATAAATGCTAAAAAAGTTGACATAATTATCTTCTTTGTAAAAGATAATTTACTAGACAATTTAAAATTTCTCATGAAAAGATCATAACGGTAACGATTATTGGGCCTAATAAATGCTACAAAAGTTGACATAATTATCTTCTTTGTAAAAGATAATTTGATAGATCATTTAAAATTTCTTTATAAAAGATCATAACTGTAACGATCATTGGGCCTAATAAATGCTAAAAAAGTTGACATAATTATCTTCTTTGTAAAAGACAATTTAATAGATCATTTAAAATTTCTTTAAAAAAGATCATAGCAGTAATGATCATTGCGCCTAATAAATGCTAAAAAAGTTGACATAATTATCTTCTTTGTAAAAGATAATTTACTAGACAATTTAAAATTTCTCATGAAAAGATCATAACGGTAACGATTATTGGGCCTAATAAATGCTAAAAAAGTTGACATAATTATCTTCTTTGAAAAAGGTAATTTGATAGATCATTTCAAATTTCTTTAAAAAAGATCATAACGGTAACGATCATTGCGCCTAATAAATGCTAAAAAAGTTGACATAATTATCTTCTTTGTAAAAGATAATTTACTAGACAATTTAAAATTTCTCATGAAAAGATCATAACGCTAACGATTATTGGGCCTAATAAATGCTAAAAAAGTTGACATAATTATCTTCTTTGAAAAAGGTAATTTAATAGATCATTTCAAATTTCTTTAAAAAAGATCATAACGGTAACGATCATTGCGCCTAATAAATGCAAAAAAAGTTGACATAATTATCTTCTTTGTAAAAGATAATTTAGTAGACAATTTAAAATTTCTCATGAAAAGATCATAACGGTAACGATTATTGGGCCTAATAAATGCTAAAAAAGTTGACATAATTATCTTCTTTGAAAAAGGTAATTTAATAGATCATTTCAAATTTCTTTAAAAAAGATCATAACGGTAACGATCATTGCGCCTAATAAATGCTAAAAAAGTTGACATAATTATCTTCTTTGTAAAAGAAAATTTAATAGATCATTTAAAATTTCTTTAAAAAAGATCATAACGGTAACGATCATTGGGCCTAATAAGTGCTAAAAAAGTTGACATAATTATCTTCTTTGTAAAAGATAATTTACTAGACAATTTAAAATTTCTCATGAAAAGATCATAACGGTAACGATTATTGGGCCTAATAAATGCTAAAAAAGTTGACATAATTATCTTCTTTGAAAAAGGTAATTTGATAGATCATTTCAAATTTCTTTAAAAAAGATCATAACGGTAACGATCATTGCGCCTAATAAATGCTAAAAAAGTTGACATAATTATCTTGTTTGTAAAAGAAAAGTTAATAGATCATTTAAAATTTCTTTAAAAAAGATCATAACGGTAACGATCATTGGGCCTAATAAGTGCTAAAAAAGTTGACATAATTATCTTCTTTGTAAAAGATAATTTACTAGACAATTTAAAATTTCTCATGAAAAGATCATAACGGTAACGATTATTGGGCCTAATAAATGCTAAAAAAGGTGACATAATTATCTTCTTTGAAAAAGGTAATTTGATAGATCATTTCAAATTTCTTTAAAAAAGATCATAACGGTAACGATCATTGCGCCTAATAAATGCTAAAAAAGTTGACATAATTATCTTCTTTGTAAAAGAAAATTTAATAGATCATTTAAAATTTCTTTAAAAAAGATCATAACGGTAACGATCATTGGGCCTAATAAGTGCTAAAAAAGTTGACATAATTATCTTCTTTGTAAAAGATAATTTACTAGACAATTTAAAATTTCTCATGAAAAGATCATAACGGTAACGATTATTGGGGCTAATAAATGCTAAAAAAGTTGACATAATTATCTTCTTTGTAAAAGATAATTTACTAGACAATTTAAAATTTCTCATGAAAAGATCATAACGGTAACGATTATTGGGCCTAATAAATGCTAAAAAAGTTGACATAGTTATCTTCTTTGAAAAAGGTAATTTAATAGATCATTTCAAATTTCTTTAAAAAAGATCATAACGGTAACGATCATTGCGCCTAATAAATGCTAAAAAAGTTGACATAATTATCTTCTTTGTAAAAGAAAATTTAATAGATCATTTAAAATTTCTTTAAAAAAGATCATAACGGTAACGATCATTGGGCCTAATAAGTGCTAAAAAAGTTGACATAATTATCTTCTTTGTAAAAGATAATTTACTAGACAATTTAAAATTTCTCATGAAAAGATCATAACGGTAACGATTATTGGGGCTAATAAATGCTAAAAAAGTTGACATAATTATCTTCTTTGTAAAAGATAATTTACTAGACAATTTAAAATTTCTCATGAAAAGATCATAACGGTAACGATTATTGGGCCTAATAAATGCTAAAAAAGTTGACATAATTATCTTCTTTGAAAAAGGTAATTTAATAGATCATTTCAAATTTCTTTAAAAAAGATCATAACAGTAACGATCATTGCGCCTAATAAATGCTAAAAAAGTTGACATAATTATCTTCTTTGTAAAAGATAATTTACTAGACAATTTAAAATTTCTCATGAAAAGATCATAACGGTAACGATTATTGGGCCTAATAAATGCTACAAAAGTTGACATAATTATCTTCTTTGTAAAAGATAATTTGATAGATCATTTAAAATTTCTTTATAAAAGATCATAACTGTAACGATCATTGGGCCTAATAAATGCTAAAAAAGTTGACATAATTATCTTCTTTGTAAAAGACAATTTAATAGATCATTTAAAATTTCTTTAAAAAAGATCATAGCAGTAATGATCATTGCGCCTAATAAATGCTAAAAAAGTTGACATAATTATCTTCTTTGTAAAAGATAATTTACTAGACAATTTAAAATTTCTCATGAAAAGATCATAACGGTAACGATTATTGGGCCTAATAAATGCTAAAAAAGTTGACATAATTATCTTCTTTGAAAAAGGTAATTTGATAGATCATTTCAAATTTCTTTAAAAAAGATCATAACGGTAACGATCATTGCGCCTAATAAATGCTAAAAAAGTTGACATAATTATCTTCTTTGTAAAAGAAAATTTAATAGATCATTTAAAATTTCTTTAAAAAAGATCATAACGGTAACGATCATTGGGCCTAATAAGTGCTAAAAAAGTTGACATAATTATCTTCTTTGTAAAAGATAATTTACTAGACAATTTAAAATTTCTCATGAAAAGATCATAACGGTAACGATTATTGGGCCTAATAAATGCTAAAAAAGTTGACATAATTATCTTCTTTGTAAAAGATAATTTGATAGATCATTTAAAATTTCTTTATAAAAGATCATAACTGTAACGATCATTGGGCCTAATAAATGCTAAAAAAGTTGACATAATTATCTTCTTTGTAAAAGACAATTTAATAGATCATTTAAAATTTCTTTAAAAAAGATCATAGCAGTAATGATCATTGCGCCTAATAAATGCTAAAAAAGTTGACATAATTATCTTCTTTGTAAAAGATAATTTACTAGACAATTTAAAATTTCTCATGAAAAGATCATAACGGTAACGATTATTGGGCCTAATAAATGCTAAAAAAGTTGACATAATTATCTTCTTTGAAAAAGGTAATTTGATAGATCATTTCAAATTTTTTTAAAAAAGATCATAACGGTAACGATCATTGCGCCTAATAAATGCTAAAAAAGTTGACATAATTATCTTCTTTGTAAAAGATAATTTACTAGACAATTTAAAATTTCTCATGAAAAGATCATAACGGTAACGATTATTGGGCCTAATAAATGCTAAAAAAGTTGACATAATTATCTTCTTTGAAAAAGGTAATTTAATAGATCATTTCAAATTTCTTTAAAAAAGATCATAACGGTAACGATCATTGCGCCTAATAAATGCAAAAAAAGTTGACATAATTATCTTCTTTGTAAAAGATAATTTAGTAGACAATTTAAAATTTCTCATGAAAAGATCATAACGGTAACGATTATTGGGCCTAATAAATGCTAAAAAAGTTGACATAATTATCTTCTTTGAAAAAGGTAATTTAATAGATCATTTCAAATTTCTTTAAAAAAGATCATAACGGTAACGATCATTGCGCCTAATAAATGCTAAAAAAGTTGACATAATTATCTTCTTTGTAAAAGAAAATTTAATAGATCATTTAAAATTTCTTTAAAAAAGATCATAACGGTAACGATCATTGGGCCTAATAAGTGCTAAAAAAGTTGACATAATTATCTTCTTTGTAAAAGATAATTTACTAGACAATTTAAAATTTCTCATGAAAAGATCATAACGGTAACGATTATTGGGGCTAATAAATGCTAAAAAAGTTGACATAATTATCTTCTTTGTAAAAGATAATTTACTAGACAATTTAAAATTTCTCATGAAAAGATCATAACGGTAACGATTATTGGGCCTAATAAATGCTAAAAAAGTTGACATAATTATCTTCTTTGAAAAAGGTAATTTAATAGATCATTTCAAATTTCTTTAAAAAAGATCATAACGGTAACGATCATTGCGCCTAATAAATGCTAAAAAAGTTGACATAATTATCTTCTTTGTAAAAGAAAATTTAATAGATCATTTAAAATTTCTTTAAAAAAGATCATAACGGTAACGATCATTGGGCCTAATAAGTGCTAAAAAAGTTGACATAATTATCTTCTTTGTAAAAGATAATTTACTAGACAATTTAAAATTTCTCATGAAAAGATCATAACGGTAACGATTATTGGGGCTAATAAATGCTAAAAAAGTTGACATAATTATCTTCTTTGTAAAAGATAATTTACTAGACAATTTAAAATTTCTCATGAAAAGATCATAACGGTAACGATTATTGGGCCTAATAAATGCTAAAAAAGTTGACATAATTATCTTCTTTGAAAAAGGTAATTTAATAGATCATTTCAAATTTCTTTAAAAAAGATCATAACAGTAACGATCATTGCGCCTAATAAATGCTAAAAAAGTTGACATAATTATCTTCTTTGTAAAAGATAATTTACTAGACAATTTAAAATTTCTCATGAAAAGATCATAACGGTAACGATTATTGGGCCTAATAAATGCTACAAAAGTTGACATAATTATCTTCTTTGTAAAAGATAATTTGATAGATCATTTAAAATTTCTTTATAAAAGATCATAACTGTAACGATCATTGGGCCTAATAAATGCTAAAAAAGTTGACATAATTATCTTCTTTGTAAAAGACAATTTAATAGATCATTTAAAATTTCTTTAAAAAAGATCATAGCAGTAATGATCATTGCGCCTAATAAATGCTAAAAAAGTTGACATAATTATCTTCTTTGTAAAAGATAATTTACTAGACAATTTAAAATTTCTCATGAAAAGATCATAACGGTAACGATTATTGGGCCTAATAAATGCTAAAAAAGTTGACATAATTATCTTCTTTGAAAAAGGTAATTTGATAGATCATTTCAAATTTCTTTAAAAAAGATCATAACGGTAACGATCATTGCGCCTAATAAATGCTAAAAAAGTTGACATAATTATCTTCTTTGTAAAAGAAAATTTAATAGATCATTTAAAATTTCTTTAAAAAAGATCATAACGGTAACGATCATTGGGCCTAATAAGTGCTAAAAAAGTTGACATAATTATCTTCTTTGTAAAAGATAATTTACTAGACAATTTAAAATTTCTCATGAAAAGATCATAACGGTAACGATTATTGGGCCTAATAAATGCTAAAAAAGTTGACATAATTATCTTCTTTGTAAAAGATAATTTGATAGATCATTTAAAATTTCTTTATAAAAGATCATAACTGTAACGATCATTGGGCCTAATAAATGCTAAAAAAGTTGACATAATTATCTTCTTTGTAAAAGACAATTTAATAGATCATTTAAAATTTCTTTAAAAAAGATCATAGCAGTAATGATCATTGCGCCTAATAAATGCTAAAAAAGTTGACATAATTATCTTCTTTGTAAAAGATAATTTACTAGACAATTTAAAATTTCTCATGAAAAGATCATAACGGTAACGATTATTGGGCCTAATAAATGCTAAAAAAGTTGACATAATTATCTTCTTTGAAAAAGGTAATTTGATAGATCATTTCAAATTTCTTTAAAAAAGATCATAACGGTAACGATCATTGCGCCTAATAAATGCTAAAAAAGTTGACATAATTATCTTCTTTGTAAAAGATAATTTACTAGACAATTTAAAATTTCTCATGAAAAGATCATAACGGTAACGATTATTGGGCCTAATAAATGCTAAAAAAGTTGACATAATTATCTTCTTTGAAAAAGGTAATTTAATAGATCATTTCAAATTTCTTTAAAAAAGATCATAACGGTAACGATCATTGCGCCTAATAAATGCAAAAAAAGTTGACATAATTATCTTCTTTGTAAAAGATAATTTAGTAGACAATTTAAAATTTCTCATGAAAAGATCATAACGGTAACGATTATTGGGCCTAATAAATGCTAAAAAAGTTGACATAATTATCTTCTTTGAAAAAGGTAATTTAATAGATCATTTCAAATTTCTTTAAAAAAGATCATAACGGTAACGATCATTGCGCCTAATAAATGCTAAAAAAGTTGACATAATTATCTTCTTTGTAAAAGAAAATTTAATAGATCATTTAAAATTTCTTTAAAAAAGATCATAACGGTAACGATCATTGGGCCTAATAAGTGCTAAAAAAGTTGACATAATTATCTTCTTTGTAAAAGATAATTTACTAGACAATTTAAAATTTCTCATGAAAAGATCATAACGGTAACGATTATTGGGGCTAATAAATGCTAAAAAAGTTGACATAATTATCTTCTTTGTAAAAGATAATTTACTAGACAATTTAAAATTTCTCATGAAAAGATCATAACGGTAACGATTATTGGGCCTAATAAATGCTAAAAAAGTTGACATAATTATCTTCTTTGAAAAAGGTAATTTAATAGATCATTTCAAATTTCTTTAAAAAAGATCATAACAGTAACGATCATTGCGCCTAATAAATGCTAAAAAAGTTGACATAATTATCTTCTTTGTAAAAGATAATTTACTAGACAATTTAAAATTTCTCATGAAAAGATCATAACGGTAACGATTATTGGGCCTAATAAATGCTACAAAAGTTGACATAATTATGTTCTTTGAAAAAGGTAATTTGATAGATCATTTCAAATTTCTTTAAAAAAGATCATAACGGTAACGATCATTGCGCCTAATAAATGCTAAAAAAGTTGACATAATTATCCTCTTTGTAAAAGATAATTTACTAGACAATTTAAAATTTCTCATGAAAAGATCATAACGGTAACGATTATTGGGCCTAATAAATGCTAAAAAAGTTGACATAATTATCTTCTTTGAAAAAGGTAATTTAATAGATCATTTCAAATTTCTTTAAAAAAGATCATAACGGTAACGATCATTGCGCCTAATAAATGCAAAAAAAGTTAAAATAATTATCTTCTTTGTAAAAGATAATTTAGTAGACAATTTAAAATTTCTCATGAAAAGATCATAACGGTAACGATTATTGGGCCTAATAAATGCTAAAAAAGTTGACATAATTATCTTCTTTGAAAAAGGTAATTTAATAGATCATTTCAAATTTCTTTAAAAAAGATCATAACAGTAACGATCATTGCGCCTAATAAATGCAAAAAAAGTTAAAATAATTATCTTCTTTGTAAAAGATAATTTAGTAGACAATTTAAAATTTCTCATGAAAAGATCATAACGGTAACGATTATTGGGCCTAATAAATGCTAAAAAAGTTGACATAATTATCTTCTTTGAAAAAGGTAATTTAATAGATCATTTCAAATTTCTTTAAAAAAGATCATAACGGTAACGATCATTGCGCCTAATAAATGCTAAAAAAGTTGACATAATTATCTTCTTTGTAAAAGAAAATTTAATAGATCATTTAAAATTTCTTTAAAAAAGATCATAACGGTAACGATCATTGGGCCTAATAAGTGCTAAAAAAGTTGACATAATTATCTTCTTTGTAAAAGATAATTTACTAGACAATTTAAAATTTCTCATGAAAAGATCATAACGGTAACGATTATTGGGGCTAATAAATGCTAAAAAAGTTGACATAATTATCTTCTTTGTAAAAGATAATTTACTAGACAATTTAAAATTTCTCATGAAAAGATCATAACGGTAACGATTATTGGGCCTAATAAATGCTAAAAAAGTTGACATAATTATCTTCTTTGAAAAAGGTAATTTAATAGATCATTTCAAATTTCTTTAAAAAAGATCATAACAGTAACGATCATTGCGCCTAATAAATGCTAAAAAAGTTGACATAATTATCTTCTTTGTAAAAGATAATTTACTAGACAATTTAAAATTTCTCATGAAAAGATCATAACGGTAACGATTATTGGGCCTAATAAATGCTACAAAAGTTGACATAATTATCTTCTTTGTAAAAGATAATTTGATAGATCATTTAAAATTTCTTTATAAAAGATCATAACTGTAACGATCATTGGGCCTAATAAATGCTAAAAAAGTTGACATAATTATCTTCTTTGTAAAAGACAATTTAATAGATCATTTAAAATTTCTTTAAAAAAGATCATAGCAGTAATGATCATTGCGCCTAATAAATGCTAAAAAAGTTGACATAATTATCTTCTTTGTAAAAGATAATTTACTAGACAATTTAAAATTTCTCATGAAAAGATCATAACGGTAACGATTATTGGGCCTAATAAATGCTAAAAAAGTTGACATAATTATCTTCTTTGAAAAAGGTAATTTGATAGATCATTTCAAATTTCTTTAAAAAAGATCATAACGGTAACGATCATTGCGCCTAATAAATGCTAAAAAAGTTGACATAATTATCTTCTTTGTAAAAGAAAATTTAATAGATCATTTAAAATTTCTTTAAAAAAGATCATAACGGTAACGATCATTGGGCCTAATAAGTGCTAAAAAAGTTGACATAATTATCTTCTTTGTAAAAGATAATTTACTAGACAATTTAAAATTTCTCATGAAAAGATCATAACGGTAACGATTATTGGGCCTAATAAATGCTAAAAAAGTTGACATAATTATCTTCTTTGTAAAAGATAATTTGATAGATCATTTAAAATTTCTTTATAAAAGATCATAACTGTAACGATCATTGGGCCTAATAAATGCTAAAAAAGTTGACATAATTATCTTCTTTGTAAAAGACAATTTAATAGATCATTTAAAATTTCTTTAAAAAAGATCATAGCAGTAATGATCATTGCGCCTAATAAATGCTAAAAAAGTTGACATAATTATCTTCTTTGTAAAAGATAATTTACTAGACAATTTAAAATTTCTCATGAAAAGATCATAACGGTAACGATTATTGGGCCTAATAAATGCTAAAAAAGTTGACATAATTATCTTCTTTGAAAAAGGTAATTTGATAGATCATTTCAAATTTCTTTAAAAAAGATCATAACGGTAACGATCATTGCGCCTAATAAATGCTAAAAAAGTTGACATAATTATCTTCTTTGTAAAAGATAATTTACTAGACAATTTAAAATTTCTCATGAAAAGATCATAACGGTAACGATTATTGGGCCTAATAAATGCTAAAAAAGTTGACATAATTATCTTCTTTGAAAAAGGTAATTTAATAGATCATTTCAAATTTCTTTAAAAAAGATCATAACGGTAACGATCATTGCGCCTAATAAATGCAAAAAAAGTTGACATAATTATCTTCTTTGTAAAAGATAATTTAGTAGACAATTTAAAATTTCTCATGAAAAGATCATAACGGTAACGATTATTGGGCCTAATAAATGCTAAAAAAGTTGACATAATTATCTTCTTTGAAAAAGGTAATTTAATAGATCATTTCAAATTTCTTTAAAAAAGATCATAACGGTAACGATCATTGCGCCTAATAAATGCTAAAAAAGTTGACATAATTATCTTCTTTGTAAAAGAAAATTTAATAGATCATTTAAAATTTCTTTAAAAAAGATCATAACGGTAACGATCATTGGGCCTAATAAGTGCTAAAAAAGTTGACATAATTATCTTCTTTGTAAAAGATAATTTACTAGACAATTTAAAATTTCTCATGAAAAGATCATAACGGTAACGATTATTGGGGCTAATAAATGCTAAAAAAGTTGACATAATTATCTTCTTTGTAAAAGATAATTTACTAGACAATTTAAAATTTCTCATGAAAAGATCATAACGGTAACGATTATTGGGCCTAATAAATGCTAAAAAAGTTGACATAATTATCTTCTTTGAAAAAGGTAATTTAATAGATCATTTCAAATTTCTTGAAAAAAGATCATAACAGTAACGATCATTGCGCCTAATAAATGCTAAAAAAGTTGACATAATTATCTTCTTTGTAAAAGATAATTTACTAGACAATTTAAAATTTCTCATGAAAAGATCATAACGGTAACGATTATTGGGCCTAATAAATGCTACAAAAGTTGACATAATTATCTTCTTTGTAAAAGATAATTTGATAGATCATTTAAAATTTCTTTATAAAAGATCATAACTGTAACGATCATTGGGCCTAATAAATGCTAAAAAAGTTGACACAATTATCTTCTTTGTAAAAGACAATTTAATAGATCATTTAAAATTTCTTTAAAAAAGATCATAGCAGTAATGATCATTGCGCCTAATAAATGCTAAAAAAGTTGACATAATTATCTTCTTTGTAAAAGATAATTTACTAGACAATTTAAAATTTCTCATGAAAAGATCATAACGGTAACGATTATTGGGCCTAATAAATGCTAAAAAAGTTGACATAATTATCTTCTTTGAAAAAGGTAATTTGATAGATCATTTCAAATTTCTTTAAAAAAGATCATAACGGTAACGATCATTGCGCCTAATAAATGCTAAAAAAGTTGACATAATTATCTTCTTTGTAAAAGAAAATTTAATAGATCATTTAAAATTTCTTTAAAAAAGATCATAACGGTAACGATCATTGGGCCTAATAAGTGCTAAAAAAGTTGACATAATTATCTTCTTTGTAAAAGATAATTTACTAGACAATTTAAAATTTCTCATGAAAAGATCATAACGGTAACGATTATTGGGCCTAATAAATGCTAAAAAAGTTGACATAATTATCTTCTTTGTAAAAGATAATTTGATAGATCATTTAAAATTTCTTTATAAAAGATCATAACTGTAACGATCATTGGGCCTAATAAATGCTAAAAAAGTTGACATAATTATCTTCTTTGTAAAAGACAATTTAATAGATCATTTAAAATTTCTTTAAAAAAGATCATAGCAGTAATGATCATTGCGCCTAATAAATGCTAAAAAAGTTGACATAATTATCTTCTTTGTAAAAGATAATTTACTAGACAATTTAAAATTTCTCATGAAAAGATCATAACGGTAACGATTATTGGGCCTAATAAATGCTAAAAAAGTTGACATAATTATCTTCTTTGAAAAAGGTAATTTGATAGATCATTTCAAATTTCTTTAAAAAAGATCATAACGGTAACGATCATTGCGCCTAATAAATGCTAAAAAAGTTGACATAATTATCTTCTTTGTAAAAGATAATTTACTAGACAATTTAAAATTTCTCATGAAAAGATCATAACGGTAACGATTATTGGGCCTAATAAATGCTAAAAAAGTTGACATAATTATCTTCTTTGAAAAAGGTAATTTAATAGATCATTTCAAATTTCTTTAAAAAAGATCATAACGGTAACGATCATTGCGCCTAATAAATGCAAAAAAAGTTGACATAATTATCTTCTTTGTAAAAGATAATTTAGTAGACAATTTAAAATTTCTCATGAAAAGATCATAACGGTAACGATTATTGGGCCTAATAAATGCTAAAAAAGTTGACATAATTATCTTCTTTGAAAAAGGTAATTTAATAGATCATTTCAAATTTCTTTAAAAAAGATCATAACGGTAACGATCATTGCGCCTAATAAATGCTAAAAAAGTTGACATAATTATCTTCTTTGTAAAAGAAAATTTAATAGATCATTTAAAATTTCTTTAAAAAAGATCATAACGGTAACGATCATTGGGCCTAATAAGTGCTAAAAAAGTTGACATAATTATCTTCTTTGTAAAAGATAATTTACTAGACAATTTAAAATTTCTCATGAAAAGATCATAACGGTAACGATTATTGGGGCTAATAAATGCTAAAAAAGTTGACATAATTATCTTCTTTGTAAAAGATAATTTACTAGACAATTTAAAATTTCTCATGAAAAGATCATAACGGTAACGATTATTGGGCCTAAAAAATGCTAAAAAAGTTGACATAATTATCTTCTTTGAAAAAGGTAATTTAATAGATCATTTCAAATTTCTTTAAAAAAGATCATAACAGTAACGATCATTGCGCCTAATAAATGCTAAAAAAGTTGACATAATTATCTTCTTTGTAAAAGATAATTTACTAGACAATTTAAAATTTCTCATGAAAAGATCATAACGGTAACGATTATTGGGCCTAATAAATGCTACAAAAGTTGACATAATTATCTTCTTTGTAAAAGATAATTTGATAGATCATTTAAAATTTCTTTATAAAAGATCATAACTGTAACGATCATTGGGCCTAATAAATGCTAAAAAAGTTGACATAATTATCTTCTTTGTAAAAGACAATTTAATAGATCATTTAAAATTTCTTTAAAAAAGATCATAGCAGTAATGATCATTGCGCCTAATAAATGCTAAAAAAGTTGACATAATTATCTTCTTTGTAAAAGATAATTTACTAGACAATTTAAAATTTCTCATGAAAAGATCATAACGGTAACGATTATTGGGCCTAATAAATGCTAAAAAAGTTGACATAATTATCTTCTTTGAAAAAGGTAATTTGATAGATCATTTCAAATTTCTTTAAAAAAGATCATAACGGTAACGATCATTGCGCCTAATAAATGCTAAAAAAGTTGACATAATTATCTTCTTTGTAAAAGAAAATTTAATAGATCATTTAAAATTTCTTTAAAAAATATCATAACGGTAACGATCATTGGGCCTAATAAGTGCTAAAAAAGTTGACATAATTATCTTCTTTGTAAAAGATAATTTACTAGACAATTTAAAATTTCTCATGAAAAGATCATAACGGTAACGATTATTGGGCCTAATAAATGCTAAAAAAGTTGACATAATTATCTTCTTTGTAAAAGATAATTTGATAGATCATTTAAAATTTCTTTATAAAAGATCATAACTGTAACGATCATTGGGCCTAATAAATGCTAAAAAAATTGACATAATTATCTTCTTTGTAAAAGACAATTTAATAGATCATTTAAAATTTCTTTAAAAAAGATCATAGCAGTAATGATCATTGCGCCTAATAAATGCTAAAAAAGTTGACATAATTATCTTCTTTGTAAAAGATAATTTACTAGACAATTTAAAATTTCTCATGAAAAGATCATAACGGTAACGATTATTGGGCCTAATAAATGCTAAAAAAGTTGACATAATTATCTTCTTTGAAAAAGGTAATTTGATAGATCATTTCAAATTTCTTTAAAAAAGATCATAACGGTAACGATCATTGCGCCTAATAAATGCTAAAAAAGTTGACATAATTATCTTCTTTGTAAAAGATAATTTACTAGACAATTTAAAATTTCTCATGAAAAGATCATAACGGTAACGATTATTGGGCCTAATAAATGCTAAAAAAGTTGACATAATTATCTTCTTTGAAAAAGGTAATTTAATAGATCATTTCAAATTTCTTTAAAAAAGATCATAACGGTAACGATCATTGCGCCTAATAAATGCAAAAAAAGTTGACATAATTATCTTCTTTGTAAAAGATAATTTAGTAGACAATTTAAAATTTCTCATGAAAAGATCATAACGGTAACGATTATTGGGCCTAATAAATGCTAAAAAAGTTGACATAATTATCTTCTTTGAAAAAGGTAATTTAATAGATCATTTCAAATTTCTTTAAAAAAGATCATAACGGTAACGATCATTGCGCCTAATAAATGCTAAAAAAGTTGACATAATTATCTTCTTTGTAAAAGAAAATTTAATAGATCATTTAAAATTTCTTTAAAAAAGATCATAACGGTAACGATCATTGGGCCTAATAAGTGCTAAAAAAGTTGACATAATTATCTTCTTTGTAAAAGATAATTTACTAGACAATTTAAAATTTCTCATGAAAAGATCATAACGGTAACGATTATTGGGGCTAATAAATGCTAAAAAAGTTGACATAATTATCTTCTTTGTAAAAGATAATTTACTAGACAATTTAAAATTTCTCATGAAAAGATCATAACGGTAACGATTATTGGGCATAATAAATGCTAAAAAAGTTGACATAATTATCTTCTTTGAAAAAGGTAATTTAATAGATCATTTCAAATTTCTTTAAAAAAGATCATAACGGTAACGATCATTGCGCCTAATAAATGCTAAAAAAGTTGACATAATTATCTTCTTTGTAAAAGAAAATTTAATAGATCATTTAAAATTTCTTTAAAAAAGATCATAACGGTAACGATCATTGGGCCTAATAAGTGCTAAAAAAGTTGACATAATTATCTTCTTTGTAAAAGATAATTTACTAGACAATTTAAAATTTCTCATGAAAAGATCATAACGGTAACGATTATTGGGGCTAATAAATGCTAAAAAAGTTGACATAATTATCTTCTTTGTAAAAGATAATTTACTAGACAATTTAAAATTTCTCATGAAAAGATCATAACGGTAACGATTATTGGGCCTAATAAATGCTACAAAAGTTGACATAATTATCTTCTTTGAAAAAGGTAATTTGATAGATCATTTCAAATTTCTTTAAAAAAGATCATAACGGTAACGATCATTGCGCCTAATAAATGCTAAAAAAGTTGACATAATTATCCTCTTTGTAAAACATAATTTACTAGACAATTTAAAATTTCTCATGAAAAGATCATAACGGTAACGATTATTGGGCCTAATAAATGCTAAAAAAGTTGACATAATTATCTTCTTTGAAAAAGGTAATTTAATAGATCATTTCAAATTTCTTTAAAAAAGATCATAACGGTAACGATCATTGCGCCTAATAAATGCAAAAAAAGTTAAAATAATTATCTTCTTTGTAAAAGATAATTTAGTAGACAATTTAAAATTTCTCATGAAAAGATCATAACGGTAACGATTATTGGGCCTAATAAATGCTAAAAAAGTTGACATAATTATCTTCTTTGAAAAAGGTAATTTAATAGATCATTTCAAATTTCTTTAAAAAAGATCATAACAGTAACGATCATTGCGCCTAATAAATGCTAAAAAAGTTGACATAATTATCTTCTTTGTAAAAGATAATTTACTAGACAATTTAAAATTTCTCATGAAAAGATCATAACGGTAACGATTATTGGGCCTAATAAATGCTAAAAAAGTTGACATAATTATCTTCTTTGAAAAAGGTAATTTAATAGATCATTTCAAATTTCTTTAAAAAAGATCATAACGGTAACGATCATTGCGCCTAATAAATGCTAAAAAAGTTGACATAATTATCTTCTTTGTAAAAGAAAATTTAATAGATCATTTAAAATTTCTTTAAAAAAGATCATAACGGTAACGATCATTGGGCCTAATAAGTGCTAAAAAAGTTGACATAATTATCTTCTTTGTAAAAGATAATTTACTAGACAATTTAAAATTTCTCATGAAAAGATCATAACGGTAACGATTATTGGGGCTAATAAATGCTAAAAAAGTTGACATAATTATCTTCTTTGTAAAAGATAATTTACTAGACAATTTAAAATTTCTCATGAAAAGATCATAACGGTAACGATTATTGGGCCTAATAAATGCTAAAAAAGTTGACATAATTATCTTCTTTGAAAAAGGTAATTTAATAGATCATTTCAAATTTCTTTAAAAAAGATCATAACGGTAACGATCATTGCGCCTAATAAATGCTAAAAAAGTTGACATAATTATCTTCTTTGTAAAAGAAAATTTAATAGATCATTTAAAATTTCTTTAAAAAAGATCATAACGGTAACGATCATTGGGCCTAATAAGTGCTAAAAAAGTTGACATAATTATCTTCTTTGTAAAAGATAATTTACTAGACAATTTAAAATTTCTCATGAAAAGATCATAACGGTAACGATTATTGGGGCTAATAAATGCTAAAAAAGTTGACATAATTATCTTCTTTGTAAAAGATAATTTACTAGACAATTTAAAATTTCTCATGAAAAGATCATAACGGTAACGATTATTGGGCCTAATAAATGCTACAAAAGTTGACATAATTATCTTCTTTGAAAAAGGTAATTTGATAGATCATTTCAAATTTCTTTAAAAAAGATCATAACGGTAACGATCATTGCGCCTAATAAATGCTAAAAAAGTTGACATAATTATCCTCTTTGTAAAACATAATTTACTAGACAATTTAAAATTTCTCATGAAAAGATCATAACGGTAACGATTATTGGGCCTAATAAATGCTAAAAAAGTTGACATAATTATCTTCTTTGAAAAAGGTAATTTAATAGATCATTTCAAATTTCTTTAAAAAAGATCATAACGGTAACGATCATTGCGCCTAATAAATGCAAAAAAAGTTAAAATAATTATCTTCTTTGTAAAAGATAATTTAGTAGACAATTTAAAATTTCTCATGAAAAGATCATAACGGTAACGATTATTGGGCCTAATAAATGCTAAAAAAGTTGACATAATTATCTTCTTTGAAAAAGGTAATTTAATAGATCATTTCAAATTTCTTTAAAAAAGATCATAACAGTAACGATCATTGCGCCTAATAAATGCTAAAAAAGTTGACATAATTATCTTCTTTGTAAAAGATAATTTACTAGACAATTTAAAATTTCTCATGAAAAGATCATAACGGTAACGATTATTGGGCCTAATAAATGCTAAAAAAGTTGACATAATTATCTTCTTTGAAAAAGGTAATTTAATAGATCATTTCAAATTTCTTTAAAAAAGATCATAACGGTAACGATCATTGCGCCTAATAAATGCTAAAAAAGTTGACATAATTATCTTCTTTGTAAAAGAAAATTTAATAGATCATTTAAAATTTCTTTAAAAAAGATCATAACGGTAACGATCATTGGGCCTAATAAGTGCTAAAAAAGTTGACATAATTATCTTCTTTGTAAAAGATAATTTACTAGACAATTTAAAATTTCTCATGAAAAGATCATAACGGTAACGATTATTGGGCCTAATAAATGCTAAAAAAGTTGACAAAATTATCTTCTTTGAAAAAGGTAATTTAATAGATCATTTCAAATTTCTTTAAAAAAGATCATAACAGTAACGATCATTGCGCCTAATAAATGCTAAAAAAGTTGACATAATTATCTTCTTTGAAAAAGGTAATTTAATAGATCATTTCAAATTTCTTTAAAAAAGATCATAACGGTAACGATCATTGCGCCTAATAAATGCTAAAAAAGTTGACATAATTATCTTCTTTGTAAAAGAAAATTTAATAGATCATTTAAAATTTCTTTAAAAAAGATCATAACGGTAACGATCATTGGGCCTAATAAGTGCTAAAAAAGTTGACATAATTATCTTCTTTGTAAAAGATAATTTACTAGACAATTTAAAATTTCTCATGAAAAGATCATAACGGTAACGATTATTGGGCCTAATAAATGCTAAAAAAGTTGACATAATTATCTTCTTTGAAAAAGGTAATTTAATAGATCATTTCAAATTTCTTTAAAAAAGATCATAACAGTAACGATCATTGCGCCTAATAAATGCTAAAAAAGTTGACATAATTATCTTCTTTGTAAAAGATAATTTACTAGACAATTTAAAATTTCTCATGAAAAGATCATAACGGTAACGATTATTGGGCCTAATAAATGCTACAAAAGTTGACATAATTATCTTCTTTGAAAAAGGTAATTTGATAGATCATTTCAAATTTCTTTAAAAAAGATCATAACGGTAACGATCATTGCGCCTAATAAATGCTAAAAAAGTTGACATAATTATCCTCTTTGTAAAAGATAATTTACTAGACAATTTAAAATTTCTCATGAAAAGATCATAACGGTAACGATTATTGGGCCTAATAAATGCTAAAAAAGTTGACATAATTATCTTCTTTGAAAAAGGTAATTTAATAGATCATTTCAAATTTCTTTAAAAAAGATCATAACGGTAACGATCATTGCGCCTAATAAATGCAAAAAAAGTTAAAATAATTATCTTCTTTGTAAAAGATAATTTAGTAGACAATTTAAAATTTCTCATGAAAAGATCATAACGGTAACGATTATTGGGCCTAATAAATGCTAAAAAAGTTGACATAATTATCTTCTTTGAAAAAGGTAATTTAATAGATCATTTCAAATTTCTTTAAAAAAGATCATAACAGTAACGATCATTGCGCCTAATAAATGCTAAAAAAGTTGACATAATTATCTTCTTTGTAAAAGATAATTTACTAGACAATTTAAAATTTCTCATGAAAAGATCATAACGGTAACGATTATTGGGCCTAATAAATGCTAAAAAAGTTGACATAATTATCTTCTTTGAAAAAGGTAATTTAATAGATCATTTCAAATTTCTTTAAAAAAGATCATAACGGTAACGATCATTGCGCCTAATAAATGCTAAAAAAGTTGACATAATTATCTTCTTTGTAAAAGAAAATTTAATAGATCATTTAAAATTTTTTTAAAAAAGATCATAACGGTAACGATCATTGGGCCTAATAAGTGCTAAAAAAGTTGACATAATTATCTTCTTTGTAAAAGATAATTTACTAGACAATTTAAAATTTCTCATGAAAAGATCATAACGGTAACGATTATTGGGCCTAATAAATGCTAAAAAAGTTGACAAAATTATCTTCTTTGAAAAAGGTAATTTAATAGATCATTTCAAATTTCTTTAAAAAAGATCATAACAGTAACGATCATTGCGCCTAATAAATGCTAAAAAAGTTGACATAATTATCTTCTTTGAAAAAGGTAATTTAATAGATCATTTCAAATTTCTTTAAAAAAGATCATAACGGTAACGATCATTGCGCCTAATAAATGCTAAAAAAGTTGACATAATTATCTTCTTTGTAAAAGAAAATTTAATAGATCATTTAAAATTTCTTTAAAAAAGATCATAACGGTAACGATCATTGGGACTAATAAGTGCTAAAAAAGTTGACATAATTATCTTCTTTGTAAAAGATAATTTACTAGACAATTTAAAATTTCTCATGAAAAGATCATAACGGTAACGATTATTGGGCCTAATAAATGCTAAAAAAGTTGACAAAATTATCTTCTTTGAAAAAGGTAATTTAATAGATCATTTCAAATTTCTTTAAAAAAGATCATAACAGTAACGATCATTGCGCCTAATAAATGCTAAAAAAGTTGACATAATTATCTTCTTTGTAAAAGATAATTTGATAGATCATTTAAAAGATCATAACTGTAACGATCATTGGGCCTAATAAATGCTAAAAAAGTTGACATAATTATCTTCTTTGTAAAAGACAATTTAATAGATCATTTAAAATTTCTTTAAAAAAGATCATAGCAGTAATGATCATTGCGCCTAATAAATGCTAAAAAAGTTGACATAATTATCTTCTTTGTAAAAGATAATTTACTAGACAATTTAAAATTTCTCATGAAAAGATCATAACGGTAACGATTATTGGGCCTAATAAATGCTAAAAAAGTTGACATAATTATCTTCTTTGAAAAAGGTAATTTGATAGATCATTTCAAATTTCTTTCAAAAAGATCATAACGGTAACGATCATTGCGCCTAATAAATGCTAAAAAAGTTGACATAATTATCTTCTTTGTAAAAGATAATTTACTAGACAATTTAAAATTTCTCATGAAAAGATCATAACGGTAACGATTATTGGGCCTAATAAATGCTAAAAAGTTGACAAAATTATCTTCTTTGAAAAAGGTAATTTAATAGATCATTTCAAATTTCTTTAAAAAAGATCATAACAGTAACGATCATTGCGCCTAATAAATGCTAAAAAAGTTGACATAATTATCTTCTTTGTAAAAGAAAATTTAATAGATCATTTAAAATTTCTTTAAAAAAGATCATAACGGTAACGATCATTGGGCCTAATAAGTGCTAAAAAAGTTGACATAATTATCTTCTTTGTAAAAGATAATTTACTAGACAATTTAAAATTTCTCATGAAAAGATCATAACGGTAACGATTATTGGGGCTAATAAATGCTAAAAAAGTTGACATAATTATCTTCTTTGTAAAAGATAATTTACTAGACAATTTAAAATTTCTCATGAAAAGATCATAACGGTAACGATTATTGGGCCTAATAAATGCTAAAAAAGTTGACATAATTATCTTCTTTGAAAAAGGTAATTTAATAGATCATTTCAAATTTCTTTAAAAAAGATCATAACAGTAACGATCATTGCGCCTAATAAATGCTAAAAAAGTTGACATAATTATCTTCTTTGTAAAAGATAATTTACTAGACAATTTAAAATTTCTCATGAAAAGATCATAACGGTAACGATTATTGGGCCTAATAAATGCTACAAAAGTTGACATAATTATCTTCTTTGAAAAAGGTAATTTGATAGATCATTTCAAATTTCTTTAAAAAAGATCATAACGGTAACGATCATTGCGCCTAATAAATGCTAAAAAAGTTGACATAATTATCCTCTTTGTAAAAGATAATTTACTAGACAATTTAAAATTTCTCATGAAAAGATCATAACGGTAACGATTATTGGGCCTAATAAATGCTAAAAAAGTTGACATAATTATCTTCTTTGAAAAAGGTAATTTAATAGATCATTTCAAATTTCTTTAAAAAAGATCATAACGGTAACGATCATTGCGCCTAATAAATGCAAAAAAAGTTAAAATAATTATGTTCTTTGTAAAAGATAATTTAGTAGACAATTTAAAATTTCTCATGAAAAGATCATAACGGTAACGATTATTGGGCCTAATAAATGCTAAAAAAGTTGACATAATTATCTTCTTTGAAAAAGGTAATTTAATAGATCATTTCAAATTTCTTTAAAAAAGATCATAACAGTAACGATCATTGCGCCTAATAAATGCTAAAAAAGTTGACATAATTATCTTCTTTGTAAAAGATAATTTACTAGACAATTTAAAATTTCTCATGAAAAGATCATAACGGTAACGATTATTGGGCCTAATAAATGCTAAAAAAGTTGACATAATTATCTTCTTTGAAAAAGGTAATTTAATAGATCATTTCAAATTTCTTTAAAAAAGATCATAACGGTAACGATCATTGCGCCTAATAAATGCTAAAAAAGTTGACATAATTATCTTCTTTGTAAAAGAAAATTTAATAGATCATTTAAAATTTTTTTAAAAAAGATCATAACGGTAACGATCATTGGGCCTAATAAGTGCTAAAAAAGTTGACATAATTATCTTCTTTGTAAAAGATAATTTACTAGACAATTTAAAATTTCTCATGAAAAGATCATAACGGTAACGATTATTGGGCATAATAAATGCTAAAAAAGTTGACAAAATTATCTTCTTTGAAAAAGGTAATTTAATAGATCATTTCAAATTTCTTTAAAAAAGATCATAACAGTAACGATCATTGCGCCTAATAAATGCTAAAAAAGTTGACATAATTATCTTCTTTGTAAAAGATAATTTGATAGATCATTTAAAAGATCATAACTGTAACGATCATTGGGCCTAATAAATGCTAAAAAAGTTGACATAATTATCTTCTTTGTAAAAGACAATTTAATAGATCATTTAAAATTTCTTTAAAAAAGATCATAGCAGTAATGATCATTGCGCCTAATAAATGCTAAAAAAGTTGACATAATTATCTTCTTTGTAAAAGATAATTTACTAGACAATTTAAAATTTCTCATGAAAAGATCATAACGGTAACGATTATTGGGCCTAATAAATGCTAAAAAAGTTGACATAATTATCTTCTTTGAAAAAGGTAATTTGATAGATCATTTCAAATTTCTTTCAAAAAGATCATAACGGTAACGATCATTGCGCCTAATAAATGCTAAAAAAGTTGACATAATTATCTTCTTTGTAAAAGATAATTTACTAGACAATTTAAAATTTCTCATGAAAAGATCATAACGGTAACGATTATTGGGCCTAATAAATGCTAAAAAAGTTGACATAATTATCTTCTTTGAAAAAGGTAATTTAATAGATCATTTCAAATTTCTTTAAAAAAGATCATAACGGTAACGATCATTGCGCCTAATAAATGCAAAAAAAGTTAAAATAATTATGTTCTTTGTAAAAGATAATTTAGTAGACAATTTAAAATTTCTCATGAAAAGATCATAACGGTAACGATTATTGGGCCTAATAAATGCTAAAAAAGTTGACATAATTATCTTCTTTGAAAAAGGTAATTTAATAGATCATTTCAAATTTCTTTAAAAAAGATCATAACAGTAACGATCATTGCGCCTAATAAATGCTAAAAAAGTTGACATAATTATCTTCTTTGTAAAAGATAATTTACTAGACAATTTAAAATTTCTCATGAAAAGATCATAACGGTAACGATTATTGGGCCTAATAAATGCTAAAAAAGTTGACATAATTATCTTCTTTGAAAAAGGTAATTTAATAGATCATTTCAAATTTCTTTAAAAAAGATCATAACGGTAACGATCATTGCGCCTAATAAATGCTAAAAAAGTTGACATAATTATCTTCTTTGTAAAAGAAAATTTAATAGATCATTTAAAATTTTTTTAAAAAAGATCATAACGGTAACGATCATTGGGCCTAATAAGTGCTAAAAAAGTTGACATAATTATCTTCTTTGTAAAAGATAATTTACTAGACAATTTAAAATTTCTCATGAAAAGATCATAACGGTAACGATTATTGGGCATAATAAATGCTAAAAAAGTTGACAAAATTATCTTCTTTGAAAAAGGTAATTTAATAGATCATTTCAAATTTCTTTAAAAAAGATCATAACAGTAACGATCATTGCGCCTAATAAATGCTAAAAAAGTTGACATAATTATCTTCTTTGAAAAAGGTAATTTAATAGATCATTTCAAATTTCTTTAAAAAAGATCATAACGGTAACGATCATTGCGCCTAATAAATGCTAAAAAAGTTGACATAATTATCTTCTTTGTAAAAGAAAATTTAATAGATCATTTAAAATTTCTTTAAAAAAGATCATAACGGTAACGATCATTGGGCCTAATAAGTGCTAAAAAAGTTGACATAATTATCTTCTTTGTAAAAGATAATTTACTAGACAATTTAAAATTTCTCATGAAAAGATCATAACGGTAACGATTATTGGGCCTAATAAATGCTAAAAAAGTTGACAAAATTATCTTCTTTGAAAAAGGTAATTTAATAGATCATTTCAAATTTCTTTAAAAAAGATCATAACAGTAACGATCATTGCGCCTAATAAATGCTAAAAAAGTTGACATAATTATCTTCTTTGTAAAAGATAATTTGATAGATCATTTAAAAGATCATAACTGTAACGATCATTGGGCCTAATAAATGCTAAAAAAGTTGACATAATTATCTTCTTTGTAAAAGACAATTTAATAGATCATTTAAAATTTCTTTAAAAAAGATCATAGCAGTAATGATCATTGCGCCTAATAAATGCTAAAAAAGTTGACATAATTATCTTCTTTGTAAAAGATAATTTACTAGACAATTTAAAATTTCTCATGAAAAGATCATAACGGTAACGATTATTGGGCCTAATAAATGCTAAAAAAGTTGACATAATTATCTTCTTTGAAAAAGGTAATTTGATAGATCATTTCAAATTTCTTTCAAAAAGATCATAACGGTAACGATCATTGCGCCTAATAAATGCTAAAAAAGTTGACATAATTATCTTTTTTGTAAAAGATAATTTACTAGACAATTTAAAATTTCTCATGAAAAGATCATAACGGTAACGATTATTGGGCCTAATAAATGCTAAAAAAGTTGACATAATTATCTTCTTTGAAAAAGGTAATTTAATAGATCATTTCAAATTTCTTTAAAAAAGATCATAACGGTAACGATCATTGCGCCTAATAAATGCAAAAAAAGTTAAAATAATTATGTTCTTTGTAAAAGATAATTTAGTAGACAATTTAAAATTTCTCATGAAAAGATCATAACGGTAACGATTATTGGGCCTAATAAATGCTAAAAAAGTTGACATAATTATCTTCTTTGAAAAAGGTAATTTAATAGATCATTTCAAATTTCTTTAAAAAAGATCATAACAGTAACGATCATTGCGCCTAATAAATGCTAAAAAAGTTGACATAATTATCTTCTTTGTAAAAGATAATTTACTAGACAATTTAAAATTTCTCATGAAAAGATCATAACGGTAACGATTATTGGGCCTAATAAATGCTAAAAAAGTTGACATAATTATCTTCTTTGAAAAAGGTAATTTAATAGATCATTTCAAATTTCTTTA
The DNA here is from genome assembly GCA_037954015.1 of Psophocarpus tetragonolobus. NCBI lineage: Eukaryota > Viridiplantae > Streptophyta > Magnoliopsida > Fabales > Fabaceae > Psophocarpus > Psophocarpus tetragonolobus. Next base: position 58,552,166 of record CM075688.1, read on the forward strand.
AAAAAGATCATAACGGTAACGATCATTGCGCCTAATAAATGCTAAAAAAGTTGACATAATTATCTTCTTTGTAAAAGAAAATTTAATAGATCATTTAAAATTTTTTTAAAAAAGATCATAACGGTAACGATCATTGGGCCTAATAAGTGCTAAAAAAGTTGACATAATTATCTTCTTTGTAAAAGATAATTTACTAGACAATTTAAAATTTCTCATGAAAAGATCATAACGGTAACGATTATTGGGCATAATAAATGCTAAAAAAGTTGACAAAATTATCTTCTTTGAAAAAGGTAATTTAATAGATCATTTCAAATTTCTTTAAAAAAGATCATAACAGTAACGATCATTGCGCCTAATAAATGCTAAAAAAGTTGACATAATTATCTTCTTTGAAAAAGGTAATTTAATAGATCATTTCAAATTTCTTTAAAAAAGATCATAACGGTAACGATCATTGCGCCTAATAAATGCTAAAAAAGTTGACATAATTATCTTCTTTGTAAAAGAAAATTTAATAGATCATTTAAAATTTCTTTAAAAAAGATCATAACGGTAACGATCATTGGGCCTAATAAGTGCTAAAAAAGTTGACATAATTATCTTCTTTGTAAAAGATAATTTACTAGACAATTTAAAATTTCTCATGAAAAGATCATAACGGTAACGATTATTGGGCCTAATAAATGCTAAAAAAGTTGACAAAATTATCTTCTTTGAAAAAGGTAATTTAATAGATCATTTCAAATTTCTTTAAAAAAGATCATAACAGTAACGATCATTGCGCCTAATAAATGCTAAAAAAGTTGACATAATTATCTTCTTTGTAAAAGATAATTTGATAGATCATTTAAAAGATCATAACTGTAACGATCATTGGGCCTAATAAATGCTAAAAAAGTTGACATAATTATCTTCTTTGTAAAAGACAATTTAATAGATCATTTAAAATTTCTTTAAAAAAGATCATAGCAGTAATGATCATTGCGCCTAATAAATGCTAAAAAAGTTGACATAATTATCTTCTTTGTAAAAGATAATTTACTAGACAATTTAAAATTTCTCATGAAAAGATCATAACGGTAACGATTATTGGGCCTAATAAATGCTAAAAAAGTTGACATAATTATCTTCTTTGAAAAAGGTAATTTGATAGATCATTTCAAATTTCTTTCAAAAAGATCATAACGGTAACGATCATTGCGCCTAATAAATGCTAAAAAAGTTGACATAATTATCTTCTTTGTAAAAGATAATTTACTAGACAATTTAAAATTTCTCATGAAAAGATCATAACGGTAACGATTATTGGGCCTAATAAATGCTAAAAAGTTGACAAAATTATCTTCTTTGAAAAAGGTAATTTAATAGATCATTTCAAATTTCTTTAAAAAAGATCATAACAGTAACGATCATTGCGCCTAATAAATGCTAAAAAAGTTGACATAATTATCTTCTTTGTAAAAGATAATTTACTAGACAATTTAAAATTTCTCATGAAAAGATCATAACGGTAACGATTATTGGGCCTAATAAATGCTAAAAAAGTTGACATAATTATCTTCTTTGAAAAAGGTAATTTAATAGATCATTTTAAATTTCTTTAAAAAAGATCATAACGGTAACGATCATTGCGCCTAATAAATGCTAAAAAAGTTGACATAATTATCTTCTTTGTAAAAGAAAATTTAATAGATCATTTAAAATTTCTTTAAAAAAGATCATAACGGTAACGATCATTGGGCCTAATAAGTGCTAAAAAAGTTGACATAATTATCTTCTTTGTAAAAGATAATTTAGTAGACAATTTAAAATTTCTCATGAAAAGATCATAACGGTAACGATTATTGGGCCTAATAAATGCTAAAAAAGTTGACATAATTATCTTCTTTGAAAAAGGTAATTTGATAGATCATTTCAAATTTCTTTCAAAAAGATCATAACGGTAACGATCATTGCGCCTAATAAATGCTAAAAAAGTTGACATAATTATCTTTTTTGTAAAAGATAATTTACTAGACAATTTAAAATTTCTCATGAAAAGATCATAACGGTAACGATTATTGGGCCTAATAAATGCTAAAAAAGTTGACATAATTATCTTCTTTGAAAAAGGTAATTTAATAGATCATTTCAAATTTCTTTAAAAAAGATCATAACGGTAACGATCATTGCGCCTAATAAATGCAAAAAAAGTTAAAATAATTATGTTCTTTGTAAAAGATAATTTAGTAGACAATTTAAAATTTCTCATGAAAAGATCATAACGGTAACGATTATTGGGCCTAATAAATGCTAAAAAAGTTGACATAATTATCTTCTTTGAAAAAGGTAATTTAATAGATCATTTCAAATTTCTTTAAAAAAGATCATAACAGTAACGATCATTGCGCCTAATAAATGCTAAAAAAGTTGACATAATTATCTTCTTTGTAAAAGATAATTTACTAGACAATTTAAAATTTCTCATGAAAAGATCATAACGGTAACGATTATTGGGCCTAATAAATGCTAAAAAAGTTGACATAATTATCTTCTTTGAAAAAGGTAATTTAATAGATCATTTCAAATTTCTTTAAAAAAGATCATAACGGTAACGATCATTGCGCCTAATAAATGCTAAAAAAGTTGACATAATTATCTTCTTTGTAAAAGAAAATTTAATAGATCATTTAAAATTTTTTTAAAAAAGATCATAACGGTAACGATCATTGGGCCTAATAAGTGCTAAAAAAGTTGACATAATTATCTTCTTTGTAAAAGATAATTTACTAGACAATTTAAAATTTCTCATGAAAAGATCATAACGGTAACGATTATTGGGCATAATAAATGCTAAAAAAGTTGACAAAATTATCTTCTTTGAAAAAGGTAATTTAATAGATCATTTCAAATTTCTTTAAAAAAGATCATAACAGTAACGATCATTGCGCCTAATAAATGCTAAAAAAGTTGACATAATTATCTTCTTTGAAAAAGGTAATTTAATAGATCATTTCAAATTTCTTTAAAAAAGATCATAACGGTAACGATCATTGCGCCTAATAAATGCTAAAAAAGTTGACATAATTATCTTCTTTGTAAAAGAAAATTTAATAGATCATTTAAAATTTCTTTAAAAAAGATCATAACGGTAACGATCATTGGGCCTAATAAGTGCTAAAAAAGTTGACATAATTATCTTCTTTGTAAAAGATAATTTACTAGACAATTTAAAATTTCTCATGAAAAGATCATAACGGTAACGATTATTGGGCCTAATAAATGCTAAAAAAGTTGACAAAATTATCTTCTTTGAAAAAGGTAATTTAATAGATCATTTCAAATTTCTTTAAAAAAGATCATAACAGTAACGATCATTGCGCCTAATAAATGCTAAAAAAGTTGACATAATTATCTTCTTTGTAAAAGATAATTTGATAGATCATTTAAAAGATCATAACTGTAACGATCATTGGGCCTAATAAATGCTAAAAAAGTTGACATAATTATCTTCTTTGTAAAAGACAATTTAATAGATCATTTAAAATTTCTTTAAAAAAGATCATAGCAGTAATGATCATTGCGCCTAATAAATGCTAAAAAAGTTGACATAATTATCTTCTTTGTAAAAGATAATTTACTAGACAATTTAAAATTTCTCATGAAAAGATCATAACGGTAACGATTATTGGGCCTAATAAATGCTAAAAAAGTTGACATAATTATCTTCTTTGAAAAAGGTAATTTGATAGATCATTTCAAATTTCTTTCAAAAAGATCATAACGGTAACGATCATTGCGCCTAATAAATGCTAAAAAAGTTGACATAATTATCTTCTTTGTAAAAGATAATTTACTAGACAATTTAAAATTTCTCATGAAAAGATCATAACGGTAACGATTATTGGGCCTAATAAATGCTAAAAAGTTGACAAAATTATCTTCTTTGAAAAAGGTAATTTAATAGATCATTTCAAATTTCTTTAAAAAAGATCATAACAGTAACGATCATTGCGCCTAATAAATGCTAAAAAAGTTGACATAATTATCTTCTTTGTAAAAGATAATTTACTAGACAATTTAAAATTTCTCATGAAAAGATCATAACGGTAACGATTATTGGGCCTAATAAATGCTAAAAAAGTTGACATAATTATCTTCTTTGAAAAAGGTAATTTAATAGATCATTTTAAATTTCTTTAAAAAAGATCATAACGGTAACGATCATTGCGCCTAATAAATGCTAAAAAAGTTGACATAATTATCTTCTTTGTAAAAGAAAATTTAATAGATCATTTAAAATTTCTTTAAAAAAGATCATAACGGTAACGATCATTGGGCCTAATAAGTGCTAAAAAAGTTGACATAATTATCTTCTTTGTAAAAGATAATTTAGTAGACAATTTAAAATTTCTCATGAAAAGATCATAACGGTAACGATTATTGGGCCTAATAAATGCTAAAAAAGTTGACAAAATTATCTTCTTTGAAAAAGGTAATTTAATAGATCATTTCAAATTTCTTTAAAAAAGATCATAACAGTAACGATCATTGCGCCTAATAAATGCTAAAAAAGTTGACATAATTATCTTCTTTGTAAAAGATAATTTGATAGATCATTTAAAATTTCTTTATAAAAGATCATAACTGTAACGATCATTGGGCCTAATAAATGCTAAAAAAGTTGACATAATTATCTTCTTTGTAAAAGATAATTTAGTAGACAATTTAAAATTTCTCATGAAAAGATCATAACGGTAACGATTATTGGGCCTAATAAATGCTAAAAAAGTTGACAAAATTATCTTCTTTGAAAAAGGTAATTTAATAGATAATTTCAAATTTCTTTAAAAAAGATCATAACAGTAACGATCATTGCGCCTAATAAATGCTAAAAAAGTTGACATAATTATCTTCTTTGTAAAAGATAATTTGATAGATCATTTAAAAGATCATAACTGTAACGATCATTGGGCCTAATAAATGCTAAAAAAGTTGACATAATTATCTTCTTTGTAAAAGACAATTTAATAGATCATTTAAAATTTCTTTATAAAAGATCATAACTGTAACGATCATTGGGCCTAATAAATGCTAAAAAAGTTGACATAATTATCTTCTTTGTAAAAGACAATTTAATAGATCATTTAAAATTTCCTTAAAAAAGATCATAACGGTAACGATCATTGGGCCTCATAAGTGCTAAAAAAGTTGACATAATTATCTTCTTTGTAAAAGAAAATTTAATAGATCATTTAAAATTTCCTTAAAAAAGATCATAACGGTAACGATCATTGGGCCTCATAAGTGCTAAAAAAGTTGACATAATTATCTTCTTTGTAAAAGATAATTTACTAGACAATTTAAAATTTCTCATGAAAAGATCATAACGGTAACGATTATTGGGCCTAATAAATGCTAAAAAAGTTGACATAATTATCTTCTTTGAAAAAGGTAATTTGATAGATCATTTCAAATTTCTTTAAAAAAGATCATAACGGTAACGATCATTGCGCCTAATAAATGCTAAAAAAGTTGACATAATTATCTTCTTTGTAAAAGATAATTTAGTAGACAATTTAAAATTTCTCATGAAAAGATCATAACGGTAACGATTATTGGGCCTAATAAATGCTAAAAAAGTTGACATAATTATCTTCTTTGAAAAAGGTAATTTAATAGATCATTTCAAATTTCTTTAAAAAAGATCATAACGGTAACGATCATTGCGCCTAATAAATGCTAAAAAAGTTGACATAATTATCTTCTTTGTAAAAGAAAATTTAATAGATCATTTAAAATTTCTTTAAAAAAGATCATAACGGTAACGATCATTGGGCCTAATAAGTGCTAAAAAAGTTGACATAATTATCTTCTTTGTAAAAGATAATTTACTAGACAATTTAAAATTTCTCATGAAAAGATCATAACGGTAACGATTATTGGGCCTAATAAATGCTAAAAAAGTTGACATAATTATCTTCTTTGTAAAAGATAATTTACTAGACAATTTAAAATTTCTCATGAAAAGATCATAACGGTAACGATTATTGGGCCTAATAAATGCTAAAAAAGTTGACATAATTATCTTCTTTGAAAAAGGTAATTTAATAGATCATTTCAAATTTCTTTAAAAAAGATCATAACAGTAACGATCATTGCGCCTAATAAATGCTAAAAAAGTTGACATAATTATCTTCTTTGTAAAAGATAATTTACTAGACAATTTAAAATTTCTCATGAAAAGATCATAACGGTAACGATTATTGGGCCTAATAAATGCTAAAAAAGTTCACATAATTATCTTCTTTGAAAAAGGTAATTTGATAGATCATTTCAAATTTCTTTAAAAAAGATCATAAGGGTAACGATCATTGCGCCTAATAAATGCTAAAAAAGTTGACATAATTATCTTCTTTGTAAAAGATAATTTACTAGACAATTTAAAATTTCTCATGAAAAGATCATAACGGTAACGATTATTGGGCCTAATAAATGCTAAAAAAATTGACATAATTATCTTCTTTGAAAAAGGTAATTTAATAGATCATTTCAAATTTCTTTAAAAAAGATCATAACGGTAACGATCATTGCGCCTAATAAATGCAAAAAAAGTTGACATAATTATCTTCTTTGTAAAAGATAATTTAGTAGACAATTTAAAATTTCTCATGAAAAGATCATAACGGTAACGATTATTGGGCGTAATAAATGCTAAAAAAGTTGACATAATTATCTTCTTTGAAAAAGGTAATTTAATAGATCATTTCAAATTTCTTTAAAAAAGATCATAACAGTAACGATCATTGCGCCTAATAAATGCTAAAAAAGTTGACATAATTATCTTCTTTGTAAAAGATAATTTACTAGACAATTTAAAATTTCTCATGAAAAGATCATAACGGTAACGATTATTGGGCCTAATAAATGCTAAAAAAGTTGACATAATTATCTTCTTTGAAAAAGGTAATTTAATAGATCATTTCAAATTTCTTTAAAAAAGATCATAACGGTAACGATCATTGCGCCTAATAAATGCTAAAAAAGTTGACATAATTATCTTCTTTGTAAAAGAAAATTTAATAGATCATTTAAAATTTCTTTAAAAAAGATCATAACGGTAACGATCATTGGGCCTAATAAGTGCTAAAAAAGTTGACATAATTATCTTCTTTGTAAAAGATAATTTACTAGACAATTTAAAATTTCTCATGAAAAGATCATAACGGTAACGATTATTGGGCCTAATAAATGCTAAAAAAGTTGACAAAATTATCTTCTTTGAAAAAGGTAATTTAATAGATCATTTCAAATTTCTTTAAAAAAGATCATAACAGTAACGATCATTGCGCCTAATAAATGCTAAAAAAGTTGACATAATTATCTTCTTTGTAAAAGATAATTTGATAGATCATTTAAAATTTCTTTATAAAAGATCATAACTGTAACGATCATTGGGCCTAATAAAGGCTAAAAAAGTTGACATAATTATCTTCTTTGTAAAAGACAATTTAATAGATCATTTAAAATTTCTTTAAAAAAGATCATAGCAGTAATGATCATTGCGCCTAATAAATGCTAAAAAAGTTGACATAATTATCTTCTTTGTAAAAGATAATTTACTAGACAATTTAAAATTTCTCATGAAAAGATCATAACGGTAACGATTATTGGGCCTAATAAATGCTAAAAAAGTTGACATAATTATCTTCTTTGAAAAAGGTAATTTGATAGATCATTTCAAATTTCTTTAAAAAAGATCATAACGGTAACGATCATTGCGCCTAATAAATGCTAAAAAAGTTGACATAATTATCTTCTTTGTAAAAGATAATTTACTAGACAATTTAAAATTTCTCATGAAAAGATCATAACGGTAACGATTATTGGGCCTAATAAATGCTAAAAAAGTTGACAAAATTATCTTCTTTGAAAAAGGTAATTTAATAGATCATTTCAAATTTCTTTAAAAAAGATCATAACAGTAACGATCATTGCGCCTAATAAATGCTAAAAAAGTTGACATAATTATCTTCTTTGTAAAAGATAATTTGATAGATCATTTAAAAGATCATAACTGTAACGATCATTGGGCCTAATAAATGCTAAAAAAGTTGACATAATTATCTTCTTTGTAAAAGACAATTTAATAGATCATTTAAAATTTCTTTAAAAAAGATCATAGCAGTAATGATCATTGCGCCTAATAAATGCTAAAAAAGTTGACATAATTATCTTCTTTGTAAAAGAAAATTTAATAGATCATTTAAAATTTCCTTAAAAAAGATCATAACGGTAACGATCATTGGGCCTCATAAGTGCTAAAAAAGTTGACATAATTATCTTCTTTGTAAAAGATAATTTACTAGACAATTTAAAATTTCTCATGAAAAGATCATAACGGTAACGATTATTGGGCCTAATAAATGCTAAAAAAGTTGACATAATTATCTTCTTTGAAAAAGGTAATTTAATAGATCATTTCAAATTTCTTTAAAAAAGATCATAACAGTAACGATCATTGCGCCTAATAAATGCTAAAAAAGTTGACATAATTATCTTCTTTGTAAAAGATAATTTACTAGACAATTTAAAATTTCTCATGAAAAGATCATAACGGTAACGATTATTGGGCCTAATAAATGCTAAAAAAGTTGACATAATTATCTTCTTTGAAAAAGGTAATTTGATAGATCATTTCAAATTTCTTTAAAAAAGATCATAACGGTAACGATCATTGCGCCTAATAAATGCTAAAAAAGTTGACATAATTATCTTCTTTGTAAAAGATAATTTACTAGACAATTTAAAATTTCTCATGAAAAGATCATAACGGTAACGATTATTGGGCCTAATAAATGCTAAAAAATTTGACATAATTATCTTCTTTGTAAAAGATAATTTACTAGACAATTTAAAATTTCTCATGAAAAGATCATAACGGTAATAGATTATTTAAAAGTTCTTTATAAAATGTCATAACGGTAACGATCATAGGGCCTAATAAATGCTAAAAAGGTTAGCATAATTATCTTCTTTGTGAAAGATAATTTAATATATCATTTAAAATTTGTTTATAACAGATCATAACGGTAACGATCATTGGGCCTAATAAATGCTAAAAAAGTTGACATAATTATCTTCTTTGTAAAAGACAATTTAATAGATCATTTAAAATTTCTTTAAAAAAGATCATAACGGTAACGATCATTGGGCCTAATAAGTGCTAAAAAAGTTGACATAATTAACTTCTTTGTAAAAGATAATTTACTAGACAATTTAAAATTTCGTATTAAAAGATCATAACGCTAACGATTAATGGGCCTAGTAAATGCTAAAAAAGTTGACATAATTATCTTCTTTGTAAAAGATAATTTGATAGATCATTTAAAATTTCTTTATAAAAGATCATAACTGTAACGATCATTGGGCCTAATAAATGCTAAAAAAGTTGACATAATTATCTTCTTTGTAAAAGACAATTTAATAGATCATTTAAAATTTCTTTAAAAAAGATCATAACGGTAACGATCATTGGGCCTAATAAATGCTAAAAAAGTTGACATAATTAACTTCTTTGTAAAAGATAATTTACTAGACAATTTAAAATTTCGTATTAAAAGATCATAACGCTAACGATTAATGGGCCTAGTAAATGCTAAAAAAGTTGACATAATTATCTTCTTTGTAAAAGATAATTTACTAGACAATTTAAAATTTCTCATGAAAATATCATAACGGTAACGATCATTGCGCCTAATAAATGCTAAAAAAGTTGACATAATTATCCTCTTTGTAAAAGATAATTTACTAGACAATTTAAAATTTCTCATGAAAAGATCATAACGGTAACGATTATTGGGCCTAATAAATGCTAAAAAAGTTGACATAATTATCTTCTTTGAAAAAGGTAATTTAATAGATCATTTCAAATTTCTTTAAAAAAGATCATAACGGTAACGATCATTGCGCCTAATAAATGCAAAAAAAGTTAAAATAATTATCTTCTTTGTAAAAGATAATTTAGTAGACAATTTAAAATTTCTCATGAAAAGATCATAACGGTAACGATTATTGGGCCTAATAAATGCTAAAAAAGTTGACATAATTATCTTCTTTGAAAAAGGTAATTTAATAGATCATTTCAAATTTCTTTAAAAAAGATCATAACAGTAACGATCATTGCGCCTAATAAATGCTAAAAAAGTTGACATAATTATCTTCTTTGTAAAAGATAATTTACTAGACAATTTAAAATTTCTCATGAAAAGATCATAACGGTAACGATTATTGGGCCTAATAAATGCTAAAAAAGTTGACATAATTATCTTCTTTGAAAAAGGTAATTTAATAGATCATTTCAAATTTCTTTAAAAAAGATCATAACGGTAACGATCATTGCGCCTAATAAATGCTAAAAAAGTTGACATAATTATCTTCTTTGTAAAAGAAAATTTAATAGATCATTTAAAATTTTTTTAAAAAAGATCATAACGGTAACGATCATTGGGCCTAATAAGTGCTAAAAAAGTTGACATAATTATCTTCTTTGTAAAAGATAATTTACTAGACAATTTAAAATTTCTCATGAAAAGATCATAACGGTAACGATTATTGGGCCTAATAAATGCTAAAAAAGTTGACAAAATTATCTTCTTTGAAAAAGGTAATTTAATAGATCATTTCAAATTTCTTTAAAAAAGATCATAACAGTAACGATCATTGCGCCTAATAAATGCTAAAAAAGTTGACATAATTATCTTCTTTGAAAAAGGTAATTTAATAGATCATTTCAAATTTCTTTAAAAAAGATCATAACGGTAACGATCATTGCGCCTAATAAATGCTAAAAAAGTTGACATAATTATCTTCTTTGTAAAAGAAAATTTAATAGATCATTTAAAATTTCTTTAAAAAAGATCATAACGGTAACGATCATTGGGACTAATAAGTGCTAAAAAAGTTGACATAATTATCTTCTTTGTAAAAGATAATTTACTAGACAATTTAAAATTTCTCATGAAAAGATCATAACGGTAACGATTATTGGGCCTAATAAATGCTAAAAAAGTTGACAAAATTATCTTCTTTGAAAAAGGTAATTTAATAGATCATTTCAAATTTCTTTAAAAAAGATCATAACAGTAACGATCATTGCGCCTAATAAATGCTAAAAAAGTTGACATAATTATCTTCTTTGTAAAAGATAATTTGATAGATCATTTAAAAGATCATAACTGTAACGATCATTGGGCCTAATAAATGCTAAAAAAGTTGACATAATTATCTTCTTTGTAAAAGACAATTTAATAGATCATTTAAAATTTCTTTAAAAAAGATCATAGCAGTAATGATCATTGCGCCTAATAAATGCTAAAAAAGTTGACATAATTATCTTCTTTGTAAAAGATAATTTACTAGACAATTTAAAATTTCTCATGAAAAGATCATAACGGTAACGATTATTGGGCCTAATAAATGCTAAAAAAGTTGACATAATTATCTTCTTTGAAAAAGGTAATTTGATAGATCATTTCAAATTTCTTTCAAAAAGATCATAACGGTAACGATCATTGCGCCTAATAAATGCTAAAAAAGTTGACATAATTATCTTCTTTGTAAAAGATAATTTACTAGACAATTTAAAATTTCTCATGAAAAGATCATAACGGTAACGATTATTGGGCCTAATAAATGCTAAAAAGTTGACAAAATTATCTTCTTTGAAAAAGGTAATTTAATAGATCATTTCAAATTTCTTTAAAAAAGATCATAACAGTAACGATCATTGCGCCTAATAAATGCTAAAAAAGTTGACATAATTATCTTCTTTGTAAAAGAAAATTTAATAGATCATTTAAAATTTCTTTAAAAAAGATCATAACGGTAACGATCATTGGGCCTAATAAGTGCTAAAAAAGTTGACATAATTATCTTCTTTGTAAAAGATAATTTACTAGACAATTTAAAATTTCTCATGAAAAGATCATAACGGTAACGATTATTGGGGCTAATAAATGCTAAAAAAGTTGACATAATTATCTTCTTTGTAAAAGATAATTTACTAGACAATTTAAAATTTCTCATGAAAAGATCATAACGGTAACGATTATTGGGCCTAATAAATGCTAAAAAAGTTGACATAATTATCTTCTTTGAAAAAGGTAATTTAATAGATCATTTCAAATTTCTTTAAAAAAGATCATAACAGTAACGATCATTGCGCCTAATAAATGCTAAAAAAGTTGACATAATTATCTTCTTTGTAAAAGATAATTTACTAGACAATTTAAAATTTCTCATGAAAAGATCATAACGGTAACGATTATTGGGCCTAATAAATGCTACAAAAGTTGACATAATTATCTTCTTTGAAAAAGGTAATTTGATAGATCATTTCAAATTTCTTTAAAAAAGATCATAACGGTAACGATCATTGCGCCTAATAAATGCTAAAAAAGTTGACATAATTATCCTCTTTGTAAAAGATAATTTACTAGACAATTTAAAATTTCTCATGAAAAGATCATAACGGTAACGATTATTGGGCCTAATAAATGCTAAAAAAGTTGACATAATTATCTTCTTTGAAAAAGGTAATTTAATAGATCATTTCAAATTTCTTTAAAAAAGATCATAACGGTAACGATCATTGCGCCTAATAAATGCAAAAAAAGTTAAAATAATTATGTTCTTTGTAAAAGATAATTTAGTAGACAATTTAAAATTTCTCATGAAAAGATCATAACGGTAACGATTATTGGGCCTAATAAATGCTAAAAAAGTTGACATAATTATCTTCTTTGAAAAAGGTAATTTAATAGATCATTTCAAATTTCTTTAAAAAAGATCATAACAGTAACGATCATTGCGCCTAATAAATGCTAAAAAAGTTGACATAATTATCTTCTTTGTAAAAGATAATTTACTAGACAATTTAAAATTTCTCATGAAAAGATCATAACGGTAACGATTATTGGGCCTAATAAATGCTAAAAAAGTTGACATAATTATCTTCTTTGAAAAAGGTAATTTAATAGATCATTTCAAATTTCTTTAAAAAAGATCATAACGGTAACGATCATTGCGCCTAATAAATGCTAAAAAAGTTGACATAATTATCTTCTTTGTAAAAGAAAATTTAATAGATCATTTAAAATTTTTTTAAAAAAGATCATAACGGTAACGATCATTGGGCCTAATAAGTGCTAAAAAAGTTGACATAATTATCTTCTTTGTAAAAGATAATTTACTAGACAATTTAAAATTTCTCATGAAAAGATCATAACGGTAACGATTATTGGGCATAATAAATGCTAAAAAAGTTGACAAAATTATCTTCTTTGAAAAAGGTAATTTAATAGATCATTTCAAATTTCTTTAAAAAAGATCATAACAGTAACGATCATTGCGCCTAATAAATGCTAAAAAAGTTGACATAATTATCTTCTTTGTAAAAGATAATTTGATAGATCATTTAAAAGATCATAACTGTAACGATCATTGGGCCTAATAAATGCTAAAAAAGTTGACATAATTATCTTCTTTGTAAAAGACAATTTAATAGATCATTTAAAATTTCTTTAAAAAAGATCATAGCAGTAATGATCATTGCGCCTAATAAATGCTAAAAAAGTTGACATAATTATCTTCTTTGTAAAAGATAATTTACTAGACAATTTAAAATTTCTCATGAAAAGATCATAACGGTAACGATTATTGGGCCTAATAAATGCTAAAAAAGTTGACATAATTATCTTCTTTGAAAAAGGTAATTTGATAGATCATTTCAAATTTCTTTCAAAAAGATCATAACGGTAACGATCATTGCGCCTAATAAATGCTAAAAAAGTTGACATAATTATCTTCTTTGTAAAAGATAATTTACTAGACAATTTAAAATTTCTCATGAAAAGATCATAACGGTAACGATTATTGGGCCTAATAAATGCTAAAAAAGTTGACATAATTATCTTCTTTGAAAAAGGTAATTTAATAGATCATTTCAAATTTCTTTAAAAAAGATCATAACGGTAACGATCATTGCGCCTAATAAATGCAAAAAAAGTTAAAATAATTATGTTCTTTGTAAAAGATAATTTAGTAGACAATTTAAAATTTCTCATGAAAAGATCATAACGGTAACGATTATTGGGCCTAATAAATGCTAAAAAAGTTGACATAATTATCTTCTTTGAAAAAGGTAATTTAATAGATCATTTCAAATTTCTTTAAAAAAGATCATAACAGTAACGATCATTGCGCCTAATAAATGCTAAAAAAGTTGACATAATTATCTTCTTTGTAAAAGATAATTTACTAGACAATTTAAAATTTCTCATGAAAAGATCATAACGGTAACGATTATTGGGCCTAATAAATGCTAAAAAAGTTGACATAATTATCTTCTTTGAAAAAGGTAATTTAATAGATCATTTCAAATTTCTTTAAAAAAGATCATAACGGTAACGATCATTGCGCCTAATAAATGCTAAAAAAGTTGACATAATTATCTTCTTTGTAAAAGAAAATTTAATAGATCATTTAAAATTTTTTTAAAAAAGATCATAACGGTAACGATCATTGGGCCTAATAAGTGCTAAAAAAGTTGACATAATTATCTTCTTTGTAAAAGATAATTTACTAGACAATTTAAAATTTCTCATGAAAAGATCATAACGGTAACGATTATTGGGCATAATAAATGCTAAAAAAGTTGACAAAATTATCTTCTTTGAAAAAGGTAATTTAATAGATCATTTCAAATTTCTTTAAAAAAGATCATAACAGTAACGATCATTGCGCCTAATAAATGCTAAAAAAGTTGACATAATTATCTTCTTTGAAAAAGGTAATTTAATAGATCATTTCAAATTTCTTTAAAAAAGATCATAACGGTAACGATCATTGCGCCTAATAAATGCTAAAAAAGTTGACATAATTATCTTCTTTGTAAAAGAAAATTTAATAGATCATTTAAAATTTCTTTAAAAAAGATCATAACGGTAACGATCATTGGGCCTAATAAGTGCTAAAAAAGTTGACATAATTATCTTCTTTGTAAAAGATAATTTACTAGACAATTTAAAATTTCTCATGAAAAGATCATAACGGTAACGATTATTGGGCCTAATAAATGCTAAAAAAGTTGACAAAATTATCTTCTTTGAAAAAGGTAATTTAATAGATCATTTCAAATTTCTTTAAAAAAGATCATAACAGTAACGATCATTGCGCCTAATAAATGCTAAAAAAGTTGACATAATTATCTTCTTTGTAAAAGATAATTTGATAGATCATTTAAAAGATCATAACTGTAACGATCATTGGGCCTAATAAATGCTAAAAAAGTTGACATAATTATCTTCTTTGTAAAAGACAATTTAATAGATCATTTAAAATTTCTTTAAAAAAGATCATAGCAGTAATGATCATTGCGCCTAATAAATGCTAAAAAAGTTGACATAATTATCTTCTTTGTAAAAGATAATTTACTAGACAATTTAAAATTTCTCATGAAAAGATCATAACGGTAACGATTATTGGGCCTAATAAATGCTAAAAAAGTTGACATAATTATCTTCTTTGAAAAAGGTAATTTGATAGATCATTTCAAATTTCTTTCAAAAAGATCATAACGGTAACGATCATTGCGCCTAATAAATGCTAAAAAAGTTGACATAATTATCTTCTTTGTAAAAGATAATTTACTAGACAATTTAAAATTTCTCATGAAAAGATCATAACGGTAACGATTATTGGGCCTAATAAATGCTAAAAAAGTTGACATAATTATCTTCTTTGAAAAAGGTAATTTAATAGATCATTTCAAATTTCTTTAAAAAAGATCATAACGGTAACGATCATTGCGCCTAATAAATGCAAAAAAAGTTAAAATAATTATGTTCTTTGTAAAAGATAATTTAGTAGACAATTTAAAATTTCTCATGAAAAGATCATAACGGTAACGATTATTGGGCCTAATAAATGCTAAAAAAGTTGACATAATTATCTTCTTTGAAAAAGGTAATTTAATAGATCATTTCAAATTTCTTTAAAAAAGATCATAACAGTAACGATCATTGCGCCTAATAAATGCTAAAAAAGTTGACATAATTATCTTCTTTGTAAAAGATAATTTACTAGACAATTTAAAATTTCTCATGAAAAGATCATAACGGTAACGATTATTGGGCCTAATAAATGCTAAAAAAGTTGACATAATTATCTTCTTTGAAAAAGGTAATTTAATAGATCATTTCAAATTTCTTTAAAAAAGATCATAACGGTAACGATCATTGCGCCTAATAAATGCTAAAAAAGTTGACATAATTATCTTCTTTGTAAAAGAAAATTTAATAGATCATTTAAAATTTTTTTAAAAAAGATCATAACGGTAACGATCATTGGGCCTAATAAGTGCTAAAAAAGTTGACATAATTATCTTCTTTGTAAAAGATAATTTACTAGACAATTTAAAATTTCTCATGAAAAGATCATAACGGTAACGATTATTGGGCATAATAAATGCTAAAAAAGTTGACAAAATTATCTTCTTTGAAAAAGGTAATTTAATAGATCATTTCAAATTTCTTTAAAAAAGATCATAACAGTAACGATCATTGCGCCTAATAAATGCTAAAAAAGTTGACATAATTATCTTCTTTGAAAAAGGTAATTTAATAGATCATTTCAAATTTCTTTAAAAAAGATCATAACGGTAACGATCATTGCGCCTAATAAATGCTAAAAAAGTTGACATAATTATCTTCTTTGTAAAAGAAAATTTAATAGATCATTTAAAATTTCTTTAAAAAAGATCATAACGGTAACGATCATTGGGCCTAATAAGTGCTAAAAAAGTTGACATAATTATCTTCTTTGTAAAAGATAATTTACTAGACAATTTAAAATTTCTCATGAAAAGATCATAACGGTAACGATTATTGGGCCTAATAAATGCTAAAAAAGTTGACAAAATTATCTTCTTTGAAAAAGGTAATTTAATAGATCATTTCAAATTTCTTTAAAAAAGATCATAACAGTAACGATCATTGCGCCTAATAAATGCTAAAAAAGTTGACATAATTATCTTCTTTGTAAAAGATAATTTGATAGATCATTTAAAAGATCATAACTGTAACGATCATTGGGCCTAATAAATGCTAAAAAAGTTGACATAATTATCTTCTTTGTAAAAGACAATTTAATAGATCATTTAAAATTTCTTTAAAAAAGATCATAGCAGTAATGATCATTGCGCCTAATAAATGCTAAAAAAGTTGACATAATTATCTTCTTTGTAAAAGATAATTTACTAGACAATTTAAAATTTCTCATGAAAAGATCATAACGGTAACGATTATTGGGCCTAATAAATGCTAAAAAAGTTGACATAATTATCTTCTTTGAAAAAGGTAATTTGATAGATCATTTCAAATTTCTTTCAAAAAGATCATAACGGTAACGATCATTGCGCCTAATAAATGCTAAAAAAGTTGACATAATTATCTTCTTTGTAAAAGATAATTTACTAGACAATTTAAAATTTCTCATGAAAAGATCATAACGGTAACGATTATTGGGCCTAATAAATGCTAAAAAGTTGACAAAATTATCTTCTTTGAAAAAGGTAATTTAATAGATCATTTCAAATTTCTTTAAAAAAGATCATAACAGTAACGATCATTGCGCCTAATAAATGCTAAAAAAGTTGACATAATTATCTTCTTTGTAAAAGATAATTTACTAGACAATTTAAAATTTCTCATGAAAAGATCATAACGGTAACGATTATTGGGCCTAATAAATGCTAAAAAAGTTGACATAATTATCTTCTTTGAAAAAGGTAATTTAATAGATCATTTTAAATTTCTTTAAAAAAGATCATAACGGTAACGATCATTGCGCCTAATAAATGCTAAAAAAGTTGACATAATTATCTTCTTTGTAAAAGAAAATTTAATAGATCATTTAAAATTTCTTTAAAAAAGATCATAACGGTAACGATCATTGGGCCTAATAAGTGCTAAAAAAGTTGACATAATTATCTTCTTTGTAAAAGATAATTTAGTAGACAATTTAAAATTTCTCATGAAAAGATCATAACGGTAACGATTATTGGGCCTAATAAATGCTAAAAAAGTTGACAAAATTATCTTCTTTGAAAAAGGTAATTTAATAGATCATTTCAAATTTCTTTAAAAAAGATCATAACAGTAACGATCATTGCGCCTAATAAATGCTAAAAAAGTTGACATAATTATCTTCTTTGTAAAAGATAATTTGATAGATCATTTAAAATTTCTTTATAAAAGATCATAACTGTAACGATCATTGGGCCTAATAAATGCTAAAAAAGTTGACATAATTATCTTCTTTGTAAAAGATAATTTAGTAGACAATTTAAAATTTCTCATGAAAAGATCATAACGGTAACGATTATTGGGCCTAATAAATGCTAAAAAAGTTGACAAAATTATCTTCTTTGAAAAAGGTAATTTAATAGATAATTTCAAATTTCTTTAAAAAAGATCATAACAGTAACGATCATTGCGCCTAATAAATGCTAAAAAAGTTGACATAATTATCTTCTTTGTAAAAGATAATTTGATAGATCATTTAAAAGATCATAACTGTAACGATCATTGGGCCTAATAAATGCTAAAAAAGTTGACATAATTATCTTCTTTGTAAAAGACAATTTAATAGATCATTTAAAATTTCTTTATAAAAGATCATAACTGTAACGATCATTGGGCCTAATAAATGCTAAAAAAGTTGACATAATTATCTTCTTTGTAAAAGACAATTTAATAGATCATTTAAAATTTCCTTAAAAAAGATCATAACGGTAACGATCATTGGGCCTCATAAGTGCTAAAAAAGTTGACATAATTATCTTCTTTGTAAAAGAAAATTTAATAGATCATTTAAAATTTCCTTAAAAAAGATCATAACGGTAACGATCATTGGGCCTCATAAGTGCTAAAAAAGTTGACATAATTATCTTCTTTGTAAAAGATAATTTACTAGACAATTTAAAATTTCTCATGAAAAGATCATAACGGTAACGATTATTGGGCCTAATAAATGCTAAAAAAGTTGACATAATTATCTTCTTTGAAAAAGGTAATTTGATAGATCATTTCAAATTTCTTTAAAAAAGATCATAACGGTAACGATCATTGCGCCTAATAAATGCTAAAAAAGTTGACATAATTATCTTCTTTGTAAAAGATAATTTAGTAGACAATTTAAAATTTCTCATGAAAAGATCATAACGGTAACGATTATTGGGCCTAATAAATGCTAAAAAAGTTGACATAATTATCTTCTTTGAAAAAGGTAATTTAATAGATCATTTCAAATTTCTTTAAAAAAGATCATAACGGTAACGATCATTGCGCCTAATAAATGCTAAAAAAGTTGACATAATTATCTTCTTTGTAAAAGAAAATTTAATAGATCATTTAAAATTTCTTTAAAAAAGATCATAACGGTAACGATCATTGGGCCTAATAAGTGCTAAAAAAGTTGACATAATTATCTTCTTTGTAAAAGATAATTTACTAGACAATTTAAAATTTCTCATGAAAAGATCATAACGGTAACGATTATTGGGCCTAATAAATGCTAAAAAAGTTGACATAATTATCTTCTTTGTAAAAGATAATTTACTAGACAATTTAAAATTTCTCATGAAAAGATCATAACGGTAACGATTATTGGGCCTAATAAATGCTAAAAAAGTTGACATAATTATCTTCTTTGAAAAAGGTAATTTAATAGATCATTTCAAATTTCTTTAAAAAAGATCATAACAGTAACGATCATTGCGCCTAATAAATGCTAAAAAAGTTGACATAATTATCTTCTTTGTAAAAGATAATTTACTAGACAATTTAAAATTTCTCATGAAAAGATCATAACGGTAACGATTATTGGGCCTAATAAATGCTAAAAAAGTTCACATAATTATCTTCTTTGAAAAAGGTAATTTGATAGATCATTTCAAATTTCTTTAAAAAAGATCATAAGGGTAACGATCATTGCGCCTAATAAATGCTAAAAAAGTTGACATAATTATCTTCTTTGTAAAAGATAATTTACTAGACAATTTAAAATTTCTCATGAAAAGATCATAACGGTAACGATTATTGGGCCTAATAAATGCTAAAAAAATTGACATAATTATCTTCTTTGAAAAAGGTAATTTAATAGATCATTTCAAATTTCTTTAAAAAAGATCATAACGGTAACGATCATTGCGCCTAATAAATGCAAAAAAAGTTGACATAATTATCTTCTTTGTAAAAGATAATTTAGTAGACAATTTAAAATTTCTCATGAAAAGATCATAACGGTAACGATTATTGGGCGTAATAAATGCTAAAAAAGTTGACATAATTATCTTCTTTGAAAAAGGTAATTTAATAGATCATTTCAAATTTCTTTAAAAAAGATCATAACAGTAACGATCATTGCGCCTAATAAATGCTAAAAAAGTTGACATAATTATCTTCTTTGTAAAAGATAATTTACTAGACAATTTAAAATTTCTCATGAAAAGATCATAACGGTAACGATTATTGGGCCTAATAAATGCTAAAAAAGTTGACATAATTATCTTCTTTGAAAAAGGTAATTTAATAGATCATTTCAAATTTCTTTAAAAAAGATCATAACGGTAACGATCATTGCGCCTAATAAATGCTAAAAAAGTTGACATAATTATCTTCTTTGTAAAAGAAAATTTAATAGATCATTTAAAATTTCTTTAAAAAAGATCATAACGGTAACGATCATTGGGCCTAATAAGTGCTAAAAAAGTTGACATAATTATCTTCTTTGTAAAAGATAATTTACTAGACAATTTAAAATTTCTCATGAAAAGATCATAACGGTAACGATTATTGGGCCTAATAAATGCTAAAAAAGTTGACAAAATTATCTTCTTTGAAAAAGGTAATTTAATAGATCATTTCAAATTTCTTTAAAAAAGATCATAACAGTAACGATCATTGCGCCTAATAAATGCTAAAAAAGTTGACATAATTATCTTCTTTGTAAAAGATAATTTGATAGATCATTTAAAATTTCTTTATAAAAGATCATAACTGTAACGATCATTGGGCCTAATAAAGGCTAAAAAAGTTGACATAATTATCTTCTTTGTAAAAGACAATTTAATAGATCATTTAAAATTTCTTTAAAAAAGATCATAGCAGTAATGATCATTGCGCCTAATAAATGCTAAAAAAGTTGACATAATTATCTTCTTTGTAAAAGATAATTTACTAGACAATTTAAAATTTCTCATGAAAAGATCATAACGGTAACGATTATTGGGCCTAATAAATGCTAAAAAAGTTGACATAATTATCTTCTTTGAAAAAGGTAATTTGATAGATCATTTCAAATTTCTTTAAAAAAGATCATAACGGTAACGATCATTGCGCCTAATAAATGCTAAAAAAGTTGACATAATTATCTTCTTTGTAAAAGATAATTTACTAGACAATTTAAAATTTCTCATGAAAAGATCATAACGGTAACGATTATTGGGCCTAATAAATGCTAAAAAAGTTGACAAAATTATCTTCTTTGAAAAAGGTAATTTAATAGATCATTTCAAATTTCTTTAAAAAAGATCATAACAGTAACGATCATTGCGCCTAATAAATGCTAAAAAAGTTGACATAATTATCTTCTTTGTAAAAGATAATTTGATAGATCATTTAAAAGATCATAACTGTAACGATCATTGGGCCTAATAAATGCTAAAAAAGTTGACATAATTATCTTCTTTGTAAAAGACAATTTAATAGATCATTTAAAATTTCTTTAAAAAAGATCATAGCAGTAATGATCATTGCGCCTAATAAATGCTAAAAAAGTTGACATAATTATCTTCTTTGTAAAAGAAAATTTAATAGATCATTTAAAATTTCCTTAAAAAAGATCATAACGGTAACGATCATTGGGCCTCATAAGTGCTAAAAAAGTTGACATAATTATCTTCTTTGTAAAAGATAATTTACTAGACAATTTAAAATTTCTCATGAAAAGATCATAACGGTAACGATTATTGGGCCTAATAAATGCTAAAAAAGTTGACATAATTATCTTCTTTGAAAAAGGTAATTTAATAGATCATTTCAAATTTCTTTAAAAAAGATCATAACAGTAACGATCATTGCGCCTAATAAATGCTAAAAAAGTTGACATAATTATCTTCTTTGTAAAAGATAATTTACTAGACAATTTAAAATTTCTCATGAAAAGATCATAACGGTAACGATTATTGGGCCTAATAAATGCTAAAAAAGTTGACATAATTATCTTCTTTGAAAAAGGTAATTTGATAGATCATTTCAAATTTCTTTAAAAAAGATCATAACGGTAACGATCATTGCGCCTAATAAATGCTAAAAAAGTTGACATAATTATCTTCTTTGTAAAAGATAATTTACTAGACAATTTAAAATTTCTCATGAAAAGATCATAACGGTAACGATTATTGGGCCTAATAAATGCTAAAAAATTTGACATAATTATCTTCTTTGTAAAAGATAATTTACTAGACAATTTAAAATTTCTCATGAAAAGATCATAACGGTAATAGATTATTTAAAAGTTCTTTATAAAATGTCATAACGGTAACGATCATAGGGCCTAATAAATGCTAAAAAGGTTAGCATAATTATCTTCTTTGTGAAAGATAATTTAATATATCATTTAAAATTTGTTTATAACAGATCATAACGGTAACGATCATTGGGCCTAATAAATGCTAAAAAAGTTGACATAATTATCTTCTTTGTAAAAGACAATTTAATAGATCATTTAAAATTTCTTTAAAAAAGATCATAACGGTAACGATCATTGGGCCTAATAAGTGCTAAAAAAGTTGACATAATTAACTTCTTTGTAAAAGATAATTTACTAGACAATTTAAAATTTCGTATTAAAAGATCATAACGCTAACGATTAATGGGCCTAGTAAATGCTAAAAAAGTTGACATAATTATCTTCTTTGTAAAAGATAATTTGATAGATCATTTAAAATTTCTTTATAAAAGATCATAACTGTAACGATCATTGGGCCTAATAAATGCTAAAAAAGTTGACATAATTATCTTCTTTGTAAAAGACAATTTAATAGATCATTTAAAATTTCTTTAAAAAAGATCATAACGGTAACGATCATTGGGCCTAATAAATGCTAAAAAAGTTGACATAATTAACTTCTTTGTAAAAGATAATTTACTAGACAATTTAAAATTTCGTATTAAAAGATCATAACGCTAACGATTAATGGGCCTAGTAAATGCTAAAAAAGTTGACATAATTATCTTCTTTGTAAAAGATAATTTACTAGACAATTTAAAATTTCTCATGAAAATATCATAACGGTAACGATTATTGGGCCTAATAAATGCTAAAAAAGTTGACATAATTATCTTCTTTGAAAAAGGTAATTTGATAGATCATTTCAAATTTCTTTAAAAAAGATCATAACGGTAACGATCATTGCGCCTAATAAACGCTAAAAAAGTTGACATAATTATCTTCTTTGTAAAAGATAATTTACTAGACAATTTAAAATTTCTCATGAAAAGATCATAACGGTAACGATTATTGGGCCTAATAAATGCTAAAAAAGTTGACATAATTATCTTCTTTGAAAAAGGTAATTTAATAGATCATTTCAAATTTCTTTAAAAAAGATCATAACAGTAACGATCATTGCGCCTAATAAATGCTAAAAAAGTTGACATAATTATCTTCTTTGTAAAAGATAATTTACTAGACAATTTAAAATTTCTCATGAAAAGATCATAACGGTAACGATTATTGGGCCTAATAAATGCTAAAAAAGTTGACATAATTATCTTCTTTGAAAAAGGTAATTTAATAGATCATTTCAAATTTCTTTAAAAAAGATCATAACGGTAACGATCATTGCGCCTAATAAATGCTAAAAAAGTTGACATAATTATCTTCTTTGTAAAAGAAAATTTAATAGATCATTTAAAATTTCTTTAAAAAAGATCATAACGGTAACGATCATTGGGCCTAATAAGTGCTAAAAAAGTTGACATAATTATCTTCTTTGTAAAAGATAATTTACTAGACAATTTAAAATTTCTCATGAAAAGATCATAACGGTAACGATTATTGGGCCTAATAAATGCTAAAAAAGTTGACAAAATTATCTTCTTTGAAAAAGGTAATTTAATAGATCATTTCAAATTTCTTTAAAAAAGATCATAACAGTAACGATCATTGCGCCTAATAAATGCTAAAAAAGTTGACATAATTATCTTCTTTGTAAAAGATAATTTGATAGATCATTTAAAATTTCTTTATAAAAGATCATAACTGTAACGATCATTGGGCCTAATAAAGGCTAAAAAAGTTGACATAATTATCTTCTTTGTAAAAGACAATTTAATAGATCATTTAAAATTTCTTTAAAAAAGATCATAGCAGTAATGATCATTGCGCCTAATAAATGCTAAAAAAGTTGACATAATTATCTTCTTTGTAAAAGATAATTTACTAGACAATTTAAAATTTCTCATGAAAAGATCATAACGGTAACGATTATTGGGCCTAATAAATGCTAAAAAAGTTGACATAATTATCTTCTTTGAAAAAGGTAATTTGATAGATCATTTCAAATTTCTTTAAAAAAGATCATAACGGTAACGATCATTGCGCCTAATAAATGCTAAAAAAGTTGACATAATTATCTTCTTTGTAAAAGATAATTTACTAGACAATTTAAAATTTCTCATGAAAAGATCATAACGGTAACGATTATTGGGCCTAATAAATGCTAAAAAAGTTGACAAAATTATCTTCTTTGAAAAAGGTAATTTAATAGATCATTTCAAATTTCTTTAAAAAAGATCATAACAGTAACGATCATTGCGCCTAATAAATGCTAAAAAAGTTGACATAATTATCTTCTTTGTAAAAGATAATTTGATAGATCATTTAAAAGATCATAACTGTAACGATCATTGGGCCTAATAAATGCTAAAAAAGTTGACATAATTATCTTCTTTGTAAAAGACAATTTAATAGATCATTTAAAATTTCTTTAAAAAAGATCATAGCAGTAATGATCATTGCGCCTAATAAATGCTAAAAAAGTTGACATAATTATCTTCTTTGTAAAAGAAAATTTAATAGATCATTTAAAATTTCCTTAAAAAAGATCATAACGGTAACGATCATTGGGCCTCATAAGTGCTAAAAAAGTTGACATAATTATCTTCTTTGTAAAAGATAATTTACTAGACAATTTAAAATTTCTCATGAAAAGATCATAACGGTAACGATTATTGGGCCTAATAAATGCTAAAAAAGTTGACATAATTATCTTCTTTGAAAAAGGTAATTTAATAGATCATTTCAAATTTCTTTAAAAAAGATCATAACAGTAACGATCATTGCGCCTAATAAATGCTAAAAAAGTTGACATAATTATCTTCTTTGTAAAAGATAATTTACTAGACAATTTAAAATTTCTCATGAAAAGATCATAACGGTAACGATTATTGGGCCTAATAAATGCTAAAAAAGTTGACATAATTATCTTCTTTGAAAAAGGTAATTTGATAGATCATTTCAAATTTCTTTAAAAAAGATCATAACGGTAACGATCATTGCGCCTAATAAATGCTAAAAAAGTTGACATAATTATCTTCTTTGTAAAAGATAATTTACTAGACAATTTAAAATTTCTCATGAAAAGATCATAACGGTAACGATTATTGGGCCTAATAAATGCTAAAAAATTTGACATAATTATCTTCTTTGTAAAAGATAATTTACTAGACAATTTAAAATTTCTCATGAAAAGATCATAACGGTAATAGATTATTTAAAAGTTCTTTATAAAATGTCATAACGGTAACGATCATAGGGCCTAATAAATGCTAAAAAGGTTAGCATAATTATCTTCTTTGTGAAAGATAATTTAATATATCATTTAAAATTTGTTTATAACAGATCATAACGGTAACGATCATTGGGCCTAATAAATGCTAAAAAAGTTGACATAATTATCTTCTTTGTAAAAGACAATTTAATAGATCATTTAAAATTTCTTTAAAAAAGATCATAACGGTAACGATCATTGGGCCTAATAAGTGCTAAAAAAGTTGACATAATTAACTTCTTTGTAAAAGATAATTTACTAGACAATTTAAAATTTCGTATTAAAAGATCATAACGCTAACGATTAATGGGCCTAGTAAATGCTAAAAAAGTTGACATAATTATCTTCTTTGTAAAAGATAATTTGATAGATCATTTAAAATTTCTTTATAAAAGATCATAACTGTAACGATCATTGGGCCTAATAAATGCTAAAAAAGTTGACATAATTATCTTCTTTGTAAAAGACAATTTAATAGATCATTTAAAATTTCTTTAAAAAAGATCATAACGGTAACGATCATTGGGCCTAATAAATGCTAAAAAAGTTGACATAATTAACTTCTTTGTAAAAGATAATTTACTAGACAATTTAAAATTTCGTATTAAAAGATCATAACGCTAACGATTAATGGGCCTAGTAAATGCTAAAAAAGTTGACATAATTATCTTCTTTGTAAAAGATAATTTACTAGACAATTTAAAATTTCTCATGAAAATATCATAACGGTAACGATTATTGGGCCTAATAAATGCTAAAAAAGTTGACATAATTATCTTCTTTGAAAAAGGTAATTTGATAGATCATTTCAAATTTCTTTAAAAAAGATCATAACGGTAACGATCATTGCGCCTAATAAACGCTAAAAAAGTTGACATAATTATCTTCTTTGTAAAAGATAATTTACTAGACAATTTAAAATTTCTCATGAAAAGATCATAACGGTAACGATTATTGGGCCTAATAAATGCTAAAAAAGTTGACATAATTATCTTCTTTGAAAAAGGTAATTTAATAGATCATTTCAAATTTCTTTAAAAAAGATCATAACGGTAACGATCATTGCGCCTAATAAATGCTAAAAAAGTTGACATAATTATCTTCCTTGTAAAAGATAATTTAGTAGACAATTTAAAATTTCTCATGAAAAGATCATAACGGTAACGATTATTGGGCCTAATAAATGCTAAAAAAGTTGACATAATTATCTTCTTTGAAAAAGGTAATTTAATAGATCATTTCAAATTTCTTTAAAAAAGATCATAACGGTAACGATCATTGCGCCTAATAAATGCTAAAAAAGTTGACATAATTATCTTCTTTGTAAAAGAAAATTTAATAGATCATTTAAAATTTCTTTAAAAAAGATCATAACGGTAATGATCATTGGGCCTAATAAGTGCTAAAAAAGTTGACATAATTATCTTCTTTGTAAAAGATAATTTACTAGACAATTTAAAATTTCTCATGAAAAGATCCTAACGGTAACGATTATTGGGCCTAATAAATGCTAAAAAATTTGACAAAATTATCTTCTTTGAAAAAGGTAATTTAATAAATCATTTCAAATTTCTTTAAAAAAGATCATAACAGTAACGATCATTGCGCCTAATAAATGCTAAAAAAGTTGACATAATTATCTTCTTTGTAAAAGATAATTTGATAGATCATTTAAAATTTCTTTATAAAAGATCATAACTGTAACGATCATTGGGCCTAATAAATGCTAAAAAAGTTGACATAATTATCTTCTTTGTAAAAGACAATTTAATAGATCATTTAAAATTTCTTTAAAAAAGATCATAGCAGTAATGATCATTGCGCCTAATAAATGCTAAAAAAGTTGACATAATTATCTTCTTTGTAAAAGAAAATTTAATAGATCATTTAAAATTTCCTTCAAAAAGATCATAACGGTAACGATCATTGGGCCTCATAAGTGCTAAAAAAGTTGACATAATTATCTTCTTTGTAAAAGATAATTTACTAGACAATTTAAAATTTCTGATGAAAAGATCATAACGGTAACGATTATTGGGCCTAATAAATGCTAAAAAAGTTGACATAATTATCTTCTTTGAAAAAGGTAATTTAATAGATCATTTCAAATTTCTTTAAAAAAGATCATAACAGTAACGATCATTGCGCCTAATAAATGCTAAAAAAGTTGACATAATTATCTTCTTTGTAAAAGATAATTTACTAGACAATTTAAAATTTCTCATGAAAAGATCATAACGGTAACGATTATTGGGCCTAATAAATGCTAAAAAAGTTGACATAATTATCTTCTTTGAAAAAGGTAATTTGATAGATCATTTCAAATTTCTTTAAAAAAGATCATAACGGTAACGATCATTGCGCCTAATAAATGCTAAAAAAGTTGACATAATTATCTTCTTTGTAAAAGATAATTTACTAGACAATTTAAAATTTCTCATGAAAAGATCATAACGGTAACGATTATTGGGCCTAATAAATGCTAAAAAAGTTGACATAATTATCTTCTTTGAAAAAGGTAATTTAATAGATAATTTCAAATTTCTTTAAAAAAGATCATAACAGTAACGATCATTGCGCCTAATAAATGCTAAAAAAGTTGACATAATTATCTTCTTTGTAAAAGATAATTTACTAGACAATTTAAAATTTCTCATGAAAAGATCATAACGGTAACGATTATTGGGCCTAATAAATGCTAAAAAAGTTGACATAATTATCTTCTTTGAAAAAGGTAATTTGATAGATCATTTCAAATTTCTTTAAAAAAGATCATAACGGTAACGATCATTGCGCCTAATAAATGCTAAAAAAGTTGACATAATTATCTTCTTTGTAAAAGATAATTTACTAGACAATTTAAAATTTCTCATGAAAAGATCATAACGGTAACGATTATTGGGCCTAATAAATGCTAAAAAATTTGACATAATTATCTTCTTTGTAAAAGATAATTTACTAGACAATTTAAAATTTCTCATGAAAAGATCATAACGGTAATAGATTATTTAAAAGTTCTTTATAAAATGTCATAACGGTAACGATCATAGGGCCTAATAAATGCTAAAAAGGTTAACATAATTATCTTCTTTGTGAAAGATAATTTAATATATCATTTAAAATTTGTTTATAACAGATCATAACGGTAACGATCATTGGGCCTAATAAATGCTAAAAAAGTTGACATAATTATCTTCTTTGTAAAAGACAATTTAATAGATCATTTAAAATTTCTTTAAAAAAGATCATAACGGTAACGATCATTGGGCCTAATAAGTGCTAAAAAAGTTGACATAATTAACTTCTTTGTAAAAGATAATTTACTAGACAATTTAAAATTTCGTATTAAAAGATCATAACGCTAACGATTAATGGGCCTAGTAAATGCTAAAAAAGTTGACATAATTATCTTCTTTGTAAAAGATAATTTGATAGATCATTTAAGATTTCTTTATAAAAGATCATAACTGTAACGATCATTGGGCCTAATAAATGCTAAAAAAGTTGACATAATTATCTTCTTTGTAAAAGACAATTTAATAGATCATTTAAAATTTCTTTAAAAAAGATCATAACGGTAACGATCATTGGGCCTAATAAATGCTAAAAAAGTTGACATAATTAACTTCTTTGTAAAAGATAATTTACTAGACAATTTAAAATTTCGTATTAAAAGATCATAACGCTAACGATTAATGGGCCTAGTAAATGCTAAAAAAGTTGACATAATTATCTTCTTTGTAAAAGATAATTTACTCGACAATTTAAAATTTCTCATGAAAAGATCATAACGGTAATAGATTATTTAAAAGTTCTTTATAAAATGTCATAACGGTAACGATCATAGGGCCTAATAAATGCTAAAAAGGTTAACATAATTATCTTCTTTGTGAAAGATAATTTAATATATCATTTAAAATTTGTTTATAACAGATCATAACGGTAACGATCATTGGGCCTAATAAATGCTAAAAAAGTTGACATAATTATCTTCTTTGTAAAAGACAATTTAATAGATCATTTAAAATTTCTTTAAAAAAGATCATAACGGTAACGATCATTGGGCCTAATAAGTGCTAAAAAAGTTGACATAATTAACTTCTTTGTAAAAGATAATTTACTAGACAATTTAAAATTTCGTATTAAAAGATCATAACGCTAACGATTAATGGGCCTAGTAAATGCTAAAAAAGTTGACATAATTATCTTCTTTGTAAAAGATAATTTGATAGATCATTTAAAATTTCTTTATAAAAGATCATAACTGTAACGATCATTGGGCCTAATAAATGCTAAAAAAGTTGACATAATTATCTTCTTTGTAAAAGACAATTTAATAGATCATTTAAAATTTCTTTAAAAAAGATCATAACGGTAACGGTCATTGGGCCTAATAAATGCTAAAAAAGTTGACATAATTAACTTCTTTGTAAAAGATAATTTACTAGACAATTTAAAATTTCGTATTAAAAGATCATAACGCTAACGATTAATGGGCCTAGTAAATGCTAAAAAAGTTGACATAATTATCTTCTTTGTAAAAGATAATTTACTAGACAATTTAAAATTTCTCATGAAAAGATCATAACGGTAACGATTATTGGGCCTAATAAATGCTAAAAAAGTTGACATAATTATCTTCTTTGAAAAAGGTAATTTGATAGATCATTTCAAATTTCTTTAAAAAAGATCATAACGGTAACGATCATTGCGCCTAATAAACGCTAAAAAAGTTGACATAATTATCTTCTTTGTAAAAGATAATTTACTAGACAATTTAAAATTTCTCATGAAAAGATCATAACGGTAACGATTATTGGGCCTAATAAATGCTAAAAAAGTTGACATAATTATCTTCTTTGAAAAAGGTAATTTAATAGATCATTTCAAATTTCTTTAAAAAAGATCATAACGGTAACGATCATTGCGCCTAATAAATGCTAAAAAAGTTGACATAATTATCTTCCTTGTAAAAGATAATTTAGTAGACAATTTAAAATTTCTCATGAAAAGATCATAACGGTAACGATTATTGGGCCTAATAAATGCTAAAAAAGTTGACATAATTATCTTCTTTGAAAAAGGTAATTTAATAGATCATTTCAAATTTCTTTAAAAAAGATCATAACGGTAACGATCATTGCGCCTAATAAATGCTAAAAAAGTTGACATAATTATCTTCTTTGTAAAAGAAAATTTAATAGATCATTTAAAATTTCTTTAAAAAAGATCATAACGGTAATGATCATTGGGCCTAATAAGTGCTAAAAAAGTTGACATAATTATCTTCTTTGTAAAAGATAATTTACTAGACAATTTAAAATTTCTCATGAAAAGATCATAACGGTAACGATTATTGGGCCTAATAAATGCTAAAAAATTTGACAAAATTATCTTCTTTGAAAAAGGTAATTTAATAGATCATTTCAAATTTCTTTAAAAAAGATCATAACAGTAACGATCATTGCGCCTAATAAATGCTAAAAAAGTTGACATAATTATCTTCTTTGTAAAAGATAATTTGATAGATCATTTAAAATTTCTTTATAAAAGATCGTAACTGTAACGATCATTGGGCCTAATAAATGCTAAAAAAGTTGACATAATTATCTTCTTTGTAAAAGATAATTTAATAGATCATTTAAAATTTCTTTAAAAAAGATCATAGCAGTAATGATCATTGCGCCTAATAAATGCTAAAAAAGTTGACATAATTATCTTCTTTGTAAAAGAAAATTTAATAGATCATTTAAAATTTCCTTAAAAAAGATCATAACGGTAACGATCATTGGGCCTCATAAGTGCTAAAAAAGTTGACATAATTATCTTCTTTGTAAAAGATAATTTACTAGACAATTTAAAATTTCTCATGAAAAGATCATAACGGTAACGATTATTGGGCCTAATAAATGCTAAAAAAGTTGACATAATTATCTTCTTTGAAAAAGGTAATTTAATAGATCATTTCAAATTTCTTTAAAAAAGATCATAACAGTAACGATCATTGCGCCTAATAAATGCTAAAAAAGTTGACATAATTATCTTCTTTGTAAAAGATAATTTACTAGACAATTTAAAATTTCTCATGAAAAGATCATAACGGTAACGATTATTGGGCCTAATAAATGCTAAAAAAGTTGACATAATTATCTTCTTTGAAAAAGGTAATTTGATAGATCATTTCAAATTTCTTTAAAAAAGATCATAACGGTAACGATCATTGCGCCTAATAAATGCTAAAAAAGTTGACATAATTATCTTCTTTGTAAAAGATAATTTACTAGACAATTTAAAATTTCTCATGAAAAGATCATAACGGTAACGATTATTGGGCCTAATAAATGCTAAAAAATTTGACATAATTATCTTCTTTGTAAAAGATAATTTACTAGACAATTTAAAATTTCTCATGAAAAGATCATAACGGTAATAGATTATTTAAAAGTTCTTTATAAAATGTCATAACGGTAACGATCATAGGGCCTAATAAATGCTAAAAAGGTTAACATAATTATCTTCTTTGTGAAAGATAATTTAATATATCATTTAAAATTTGTTTATAACAGATCATAACGGTAACGATCATTGGGCCTAATAAATGCTAAAAAAGTTGACATAATTATCTTCTTTGTAAAAGACAATTTAATAGATCATTTAAAATTTCTTTAAAAAAGATCATAACGGTAACGATCATTGGGCCTAATAAGTGCTAAAAAAGTTGACATAATTAACTTCTTTGTAAAAGATAATTTACTAGACAATTTAAAATTTCGTATTAAAAGATCATAACGCTAACGATTAATGGGCCTAGTAAATGCTAAAAAAGTTGACATAATTATCTTCTTTGTAAAAGATAATTTGATAGATCATTTAAGATTTCTTTATAAAAGATCATAACTGTAACGATCATTGGGCCTAATAAATGCTAAAAAAGTTGACATAATTATCTTCTTTGTAAAAGACAATTTAATAGATCATTTAAAATTTCTTTAAAAAAGATCATAACGGTAACGATCATTGGGCCTAATAAATGCTAAAAAAGTTGACATAATTAACTTCTTTGTAAAAGATAATTTACTAGACAATTTAAAATTTCGTATTAAAAGATCATAACGCTAACGATTAATGGGCCTAGTAAATGCTAAAAAAGTTGACATAATTATCTTCTTTGTAAAAGATAATTTACTAGACAATTTAAAATTTCTCATGAAAAGATCATAACGGTAACGATTATTGGGCCTAATAAATGCTAAAAAAGTTGACATAATTATCTTCTTTGAAAAAGGTAATTTAATAGATCATTTCAAATTTCTTTAAAAAAGATCATAACGGTAACGATCATTGCACCTAATAAATGCTAAAAAAGTTGACATAATTATCTTCTTTGTAAAAGATAATTTACTAGACAATTTAAAATTTCTCATGAAAAGATCATAACGGTAACGATTATTGGGCCTAATAAATGCTAAAAAAGTTGACATAATTATCTTCTTTGAAAAAGGTAATTTGATAGATCATTTCAAATTTCTTTAAAAAAGATCATAACGGTAACGATCATTGCGCCTAATAAATGCTAAAAAAGTTGACATAATTATCTTCTTTGTAAAAGATAATTTACTAGACAATTTAAAATTTCTCATGAAAAGATCATAACGGTAACGATTATTGGGCCTAATAAATGCTAAAAAAGTTGACATAATTATCTTCTTTGAAAAAGGTAATTTAATAGATCATTTCAAATTTCTTTAAAAAAGATCATAACAGTAACGATCATTGCGCCTAATAAATGCTAAAAAAGTTGACATAATTATCTTCTTTGTAAAAGATAATTTACTAGACAATTTAAAATTTCTCATGAAAAGATCATAACGGTAACGATTATTGGGCCTAATAAATGCTAAAAAAGTTGACATAATTATCTTCTTTGAAAAAGGTAATTTGATAGATTATTTCAAATTTCTTTAAAAAAGATCATAACGGTAACGATCATTGCGCCTAATAAATGCTAAAAAAGTTGACATAATTATCTTCTTTGTAAAAGATAATTTACTAGACAATTTAAAATTTCTCATGAAAAGATCATAACGGTAACGATTATTGGGCCTAATAAATGCTAAAAAATTTGACATAATTATCTTCTTTGTAAAAGATAATTTACTAGACAATTTAAAATTTCTCATGAAAAGATCATAACGGTAATAGATTATTTAAAAGTTCTTTATAAAATGTCATAACGGTAACGATCATAGGGCCTAATAAATGCTAAAAAGGTTAACATAATTATCTTCTTTGTGAAAGATAATTTAATATATCATTTAAAATTTGTTTATAACAGATCATAACGGTAACGATCATTGGGCCTAATAAATGCTAAAAAAGTTGACATAATTATCTTCTTTGTAAAAGACAATTTAATAGATCATTTAAAATTTCTTTAAAAAAGATCATAACGGTAACGATCATTGGGCCTAATAAGTGCTAAAAAAGTTGACATAATTAACTTCTTTGTAAAAGATAATTTACTAGACAATTTAAAATTTCGTATTAAAAGATCATAACGCTAACGATTAATGGGCCTAGTAAATGCTAAAAAAGTTGACATAATTATCTTCTTTGTAAAAGATAATTTGATAGATCATTTAAGATTTCTTTATAAAAGATCATAACTATAACGATCATTGGGCCTAATAAATGCTAAAAAAGTTGACATAATTATCTTCTTTGTAAAAGACAATTTAATAGATCATTTAAAATTTCTTTAAAAAAGATCATAACGGTAACGATCATTGGGCCTAATAAATGCTTAAAAAGTTGACATAATTAACTTCTTTGTAAAAGATAATTTACTAGACAATTTAAAATTTCGTATTAAAAGATCATAACGCTAACGATTAATGGGCCTAGTAAATGCTAAAAAAGTTGACATAATTATCTTCTTTGTAAAAGATAATTTACTAGACAATTTAAAATTTCTCATGAAAAGATCATAACGGTAACGATTATTGGGCCTAATAAATGCTAAAAAAGTTGACATAATTA
Organism: Psophocarpus tetragonolobus; assembly: GCA_037954015.1. Lineage (NCBI taxonomy): Eukaryota > Viridiplantae > Streptophyta > Magnoliopsida > Fabales > Fabaceae > Psophocarpus > Psophocarpus tetragonolobus. The sequence continues at coordinate 58,587,144 of CM075688.1, forward strand.
TCTTCTTTGAAAAAGGTAATTTAATAGATCATTTCAAATTTCTTTAAAAAAGATCATAACGGTAACGATCATTGCACCTAATAAATGCTAAAAAAGTTGACATAATTATCTTCTTTGTAAAAGATAATTTACTAGACAATTTAAAATTTCTCATGAAAAGATCATAACGGTAACGATTATTGGGCCTAATAAATGCTAAAAAAGTTGACATAATTATCTTCTTTGAAAAAGGTAATTTGATAGATCATTTCAAATTTCTTTAAAAAAGATCATAACGGTAACGATCATTGCGCCTAATAAATGCTAAAAAAGTTGACATAATTATCTTCTTCGTAAAAGATAATTTACTAGACAATTTAAAATTTCTCATGAAAAGATCATAACGGTAACGATTATTGGGCCTAATAAATGCTAAAAAAGTTGACATAATTATCTTCTTTGAAAAAGGTAATTTAATAGATCATTTCAAATTTCTTTAAAAAAGATCATAACGGTAACGATCATTGCGCCTAATAAATGCTAAAAAAGTTGACATAATTATCTTCTTTGTAAAAGAAAATTTAATAGATCATTTAAAATTTCTTTAAAAAAGATCATAACGGTAACGATCATTGGGCCTAATAAGTGCTAAAAAAGTTGACATAATTATCTTCTTTGTAAAAGATAATTTACTAGACAATTTAAAATTTCTCATGAAAAGATCATAACGGTAACGATTATTGGGCCTAATAAATGCTAAAAAATTTGACAAAATTATCTTCTTTGAAAAAGGTAATTTAATAGATCATTTCAAATTTCTTTAAAAAAGATCATAACCGTAACGATCATTGCGCCTAATAAATGCTAAAAAAGTTGACATAATTATCTTCTTTGTAAAAGATAATTTGATAGATCATTTAAAATTTCTTTATAAAAGATCATAACTGTAACGATCATTGGGCCTAATAAATGCTAAAAAAGTTGACATAATTATCTTCTTTGTAAAAGACAATTTAATAGATCATTTAAAATTTCTTTAAAAAAGATCATAGCAGTAATGATCATTGCGCCTAATAAATGCTAAAAAAGTTGACATAATTATCTTCTTTGTAAAAGAAAATTTAATAGATCATTTAAAATTTCCTTAAAAAAGATCATAACGGTAACGATCATTGGGCCTCATAAGTGCTAAAAAAGTTGACATAATTATCTTCTTTGTAAAAGATAATTTACTAGACAATTTAAAATTTCTCATGAAAAGATCATAACGGTAACGATCATTACGCCTAATAAATGCTAAAAAAGTTGACATAATTATCTTCTTTGTAAAAGAAAATTTAATAGATCATTTAAAATTTCCTTAAAAAAGATCATAACGGTAACGATCATTGGGCCTAATAAGTGCTAAAAAAGTTGACATAATTATCTTCTTTGTAAAAGATAATTTACTAGACAATTTAAAATTTCTCATGAAAAGATCATAACGGTAACAATTATTGGGCCTAATAAATGCTAAAAAAGTTGACATAATTATCTTCTTTGAAAAAGGTAATTTAATAGATCATTTCAAATTTCTTTAAAAAAGATCATAACGGTAACGATCATTGCGCCTAATAAATGCTAAAAAAGTTGACATAACTATCTTCTTTGTAAAAGATAATTTACTAGACAATTTAAAATTTCGTATTAAAAGATCATAACGCTAACGATTAATGGGCCTAGTAAATGCTAAAAAAGTTGACATAATTATCTTCTTTGTAAAAGATAATTTACTAGACAATTTAAAATTTCTCATGAAAAGATCATAACGGTAACGATTATTGGGCCTAATAAATGCTAAAAAAGTTGACATAATTATCTTCTTTGAAAAAGGTAATTTAATAGATCATTTCAAATTTCTTTAAAAAAGATCATAACGGTAACGATCATTGCACCTAATAAATGCTAAAAAAGTTGACATAATTATCTTCTTTGTAAAAGATAATTTACTAGACAATTTAAAATTTCTCATGAAAAGATCATAACGGTAACGATTATTGGGCCTAATAAATGCTAAAAAAGTTGACATAATTATCTTCTTTGAAAAAGGTAATTTGATAGATCATTTCAAATTTCTTTAAAAAAGATCATAACGGTAACGATCATTGCGCCTAATAAATGCTAAAAAAGTTGACATAATTATCTTCTTCGTAAAAGATAATTTACTAGACAATTTAAAATTTCTCATGAAAAGATCATAACGGTAACGATTATTGGGCCTAATAAATGGTAAAAAAGTTGACATAATTATCTTCTTTGAAAAAGGTAATTTAATAGATCATTTCAAATTTCTTTAAAAAAGATCATAACGGTAACGATCATTGCGCCTAATAAATGCTAAAAAAGTTGACATAATTATCTTCTTTGTAAAAGAAAATTTAATAGATCATTTAAAATTTCTTTAAAAAAGATCATAACGGTAACGATCATTGGGCCTAATAAGTGCTAAAAAAGTTGACATAATTATCTTCTTTGTAAAAGATAATTTACTAGACAATTTAAAATTTCTCATGAAAAGATCATAACGGTAACGATTATTGGGCCTAATAAATGCTAAAAAATTTGACAAAATTATCTTCTTTGAAAAAGGTAATTTAATAGATCATTTCAAATTTCTTTAAAAAAGATCATAACAGTAACGATCATTGCGCCTAATAAATGCTAAAAAAGTTGACATAATTATCTTCTTTGTAAAAGATAATTTGATAGATCATTTAAAATTTCTTTATAAAAGATCATAACTGTAACGATCATTGGGCCTAATAAATGCTAAAAAAGTTGACATAATTATCTTCTTTGTAAAAGACAATTTAATAGATCATTTAAAATTTCTTTAAAAAAGATCATAGCAGTAATGATCATTGCGCCTAATAAATGCTAAAAAAGTTGACATAATTATCTTCTTTGTAAAAGAAAATTTAATAGATCATTTAAAATTTCCTTAAAAAAGATCATAACGGTAACGATCATTCGGCCTCATAAGTGCTAAAAAAGTTGACATAATTATCTTCTTTGTAAAAGATAATTTACTAGACAATTTAAAATTTCTCATGAAAAGATCATAACGGTAACGATCATTACGCCTAATAAATGCTAAAAAAGTTGACATAATTATCTTCTTTGTAAAAGAAAATTTAATAGATCATTTAAAATTTCCTTAAAAAAGATCATAACGGTAACGATCATTGGGCCTAATAAGTGCTAAAAAAGTTGACATAATTATCTTCTTTGTAAAAGATAATTTACTAGACAATTTAAAATTTCTCATGAAAAGATCATAACGGTAACAATTATTGGGCCTAATAAATGCTAAAAAAGTTGACATAATTATCTTCTTTGAAAAAGGTAATTTAATAGATCATTTCAAATTTCTTTAAAAAAGATCATAACGGTAACGATCATTGCGCCTAATAAATGCTAAAAAAGTTGACATAACTATCTTCTTTGTAAAAGATAATTTACTAGACAATTTAAAATTTCTCATGAAAAGATCATAACGGTAATAGATTATTTAAAAGTTCTTTATAAAACGTCATAACGGTAACGATCATAGGGCCTAATAAATGCTAAAAAGGTTAACATAGTTATCTTCTTTGTGAAAGATAATTTAATATATCATTTAAAATTTCTTTATAACAGATCATAACGGTAACGATCATTGGGCCTAATAAATGCTAAAAAAGTTGACATAATTATCTTCTTTGTAAAAGAGAATTTAATAGATCATTTAAAATTTCTTTAAAAAAGATCATAACGGTAACGATCATTGGGCCTAATAAATGCTAAAAAAGTTGACATAATTAACTTCTTTGTAAAAGATAATTTACTAGACAATTTAAAATTTCGTATTAAAAGATCATAACGCTAACGATTAATGGGCTTAGTAAATGCTAAAAAAGTTGACATAATTATCTTCTTTGTAAAAGATAATTTGATAGATCATTTAAAATTTCTTTATAAAAGATCATAACTGTAACGATCATTGGGTCTAATAAATGCTAAAAAAGTTGACATAATTATCTTCTTTGAAAAAGGTAATTTAATAGATCATTTCAAATTTCTTTAAAAAAGATCATAACGGTAACGATCATTGCGCCTAATAAATGCTAAAAAAGTTGGCATAATTATGTTCTTTGTAAAAGAAAATTTAATAGATCATTTAAAATTTCCTTAAAAAAGATCATAACGGTAACGATCATTGGGCCTCATAAGTGCTAAAAAAGTTGACATAATTATCTTCTTTGTAAAAGATAATTTACTAGACAATTTAAAATTTCTCATGAAAAGATCATAACGGTAACGATTATTGGGCCTAATAAATGCTAAAAAAGTTGACATAATTATCTTCTTTGAAAAAGGTAATTTAATAGATCATTTCAAATTTCTTTAAAAAAGATCATAACGGTAACGATCATTGCACCTAATAAATGCTAAAAAAGTTGACATAATTATCTTCTTTGTAAAAGATAATTTACTAGACAATTTAAAATTTCTCATGAAAAGATCATAACGGTAACGATTATTGGGCCTAATAAATGCTAAAAAAGTTGACATAATTATCTTCTTTGAAAAAGGTAATTTGATAGATCATTGCAAATTTCTTTAAAAAAGATCATAACGGTAACGATCATTGCGCCTAATAAATGCTAAAAAAGTTGACATAATTATCTTCTTTGTAAAAGATAATTTACTAGACAATTTAAAATTTCTCATTAAAAGATCATAACGGTAACGATTATTGGGCCTAATAAATGCTAAAAAATTTGACATAATTATCTTCTTTGTAAAAGATAATTTACTAGACAATTTAAAATTTCTCATGAAAAGATCATAACGGTAATAGATTATTTAAAAGTTCTTTATAAAATGTCATAACGGTAACGATCATAGGGCCTAATAAATGCTAAAAAGGTTAACATAATTATCTTCTTTGTGAAAGATAATTTAATATATCATTTAAAATTTGTTTATAACAGATCATAACGGTAACGATCATTGGGCCTAATAAATGCTAAAAAAGTTGACATAATTATCTTCTTTGTAAAAGACAATTTAATAGATCATTTAAAATTTCTTTAAAAAAGATCATAACGGTAACGATCATTGGGCCTAATAAGTGCTAAAAAAGTTGACATAATTAACTTCTTTCTAAAAGATAATTTACTAGACAATTTAAAATTTCGTATTAATAGATCATAACGCTAACGATTAATGGGCCTAGTAAATGCTAAAAAAGTTGACATAATTATCTTCTTTGTAAAAGATAATTTGATAGATCATTTAAAATTTCTTTATAAAATATCATAACTGTAACGATCATTGGGCCTAATAAATGCTAAAAAAGTTGACATAATTATCTTCTTTGTAAAAGACAATTTAATAGATCATTTAAAATTTCTTTAAAAAAGATCATAACGGTAACGATCATTGGGCCTAATAAATGCTAAAAAAGTTGACATTATTAACTTCTTTGTAAAAGATAATTTACTAGACAATTTAAAATTTCGTATTAAAAGATCATAACGCTAACGATTAATGGGCCTAGTAAATGCTAAAAAAGTTGACATAATTATCTTCTTTGTAAAAGATAATTTACTAGACAATTTAAAATTTCTCATCAAAAGATCATAACGGTAACGATTATTGGGCCTAATAAATGCTAAAAAAGTTGACATAATTATCTTCTTTGAAAAAGGTAATTTGATAGATCATTTCAAATTTCTTTAAAAAAGATCATAACGGTAACGATCATTGCGCCTAATAAACGCTAAAAAAGTTGACATAATTATCTTCTTTGTAAAAGATAATTTACTAGACAATTTAAAATTTCTCATGAAAAGATCATAACGGTAACGATTATTGGGCCTAATAAATGCTAAAAAAGTTGACATAATTATCTTCTTTGAAAAAGGTAATTTAATAGATCATTTCAAATTTCTTTAAAAAAGATCATAACGGTAACGATCATTGCGCCTAATAAATGCTAAAAAAGTTGACATAATTATCTTACTTGTAAAAGATAATTTAGTAGACAATTTAAAATTTCTCATGAAAAGATCATAACGGTAACGATTATTGGGCCTAATAAATGCTAAAAAAGTTGACATAATTATCTTCTTTGAAAAAGGTAATTTAATAGATCATTTCAAATTTCTTTAAAAAAGATCATAACGGTAACGATCATTGCGCCTAATAAATGCTAAAAAAGTTGACATAATTATCTTCTTTGTAAAAGAAAATTTAATAGATCATTTAAAATTTCTTTAAAAAAGATCATAACGGTAACGATCATTGGGCCTAATAAGTGCTAAAAAAGTTGACATAATTATCTTCTTTGTAAAAGATCATTTACTAGACAATTTAAAATTTCTCATGAAAAGATCATAACGGTAACGATTATTGGGCCTAATAAATGCTAAAAAATTTGACAAAATTATCTTCTTTGAAAAAGGTAATTTAATAGATCATTTCAAATTTCTTTAAAAAAGATCATAACAGTAACGATCATTGCGCCTAATAAATGCTAAAAAAGTTGACATAATTATCTTCTTTGTAAAAGATAATTTGATAGATCATTTAAAATTTCTTTATAAAAGATCATAACTGTAACGATCATTGGGCCTAATAAATGCTAAAAAAGTTGACATAATTATCTTCTTTGTAAAAGACAATTTAATAGATCATTTAAAATTTCTTTAAAAAAGATCATAGCAGTAATGATCATTGCGCCTAATAAATGCTAAAAAAGTTGACATAATTATCTTCTTTGTAAAAGAAAATTTAATAGATCATTTAAAATTTCCTTAAAAAAGATCATAACGGTAACGATCATTGGGCCTCATAAGTGCTAAAAAAGTTGACATAATTATCTTCTTTGTAAAAGATAATTTACTAGACAATTTAAAATTTCTCATGAAAAGATCATAACGGTAACAATTATTGGGCCTAATAAATGCTAAAAAAGTTGACATAATTATCTTCTTTGAAAAAGGTAATTTAATAGATCATTTCAAATTTCTTTAAAAAAGATCATAACGGTAACGATCATTGCGCCTAATAAATGCTAAAAAAGTTGACATAACTATCTTCTTTGTAAAAGATAATTTACTAGACAATTTAAAATTTCTCATGAAAAGATCATAACGGTAATAGATTATTTAAAAGTTCTTTATAAAACGTCATAACGGTAACGATCATAGGGCCTAATAAATGCTAAAAAGGTTAACATAATTATCTTCTTTGTGAAAGATAATTTAATATATCATTTAAAATTTCTTTATAACAGATCATAACGGTAACGATCATTGGGCCTAATAAATGCTAAAAAAGTTGACATAATTATCTTCTTTGTAAAAGAGAATTTAATAGATCATTTAAAATTTCTTTAAAAAAGATCATAACGGTAACGATCATTGGGCCTAATAAATGCTAAAAAAGTTGACATAATTAACTTCTTTGTAAAAGATAATTTACTAGACAATTTAAAATTTCGTATTAAAAGATCATAACGCTAACGATTAATGGGCTTAGTAAATGCTAAAAAAGTTGACATAATTATCTTCTTTGTAAAAGATAATTTGATAGATCATTTAAAATTTCTTTATAAAAGATCATAACTGTAACGATCATTGTGCCTAATAAATGCTAAAAAAGTTGACATAATTATCTTCTTTGTAAAAGACAATTTCATAGATCATTTAAAATTTCTTTAAAAAAGATCATAACGGTAACGATCATTGGGCCTAATAAATGCTAAAAAAGTTGACATAATTAACTTCTTTGTAAAAGATAATTTACTAGACAATTTAAAATTTTGTATTAAAAGATCATAACGCTAACGATTAATGGGCCTAGTAAATGATAAAAAAGTTGACATAATTATCTTCTTTGAAACAGGTAATTTAATAGATCATTTCAAATTTCTTTAAAAAAGATCATAACGGTAACGATCATTGCGCCTAATAAATGCTAAAAAAGTTAACATAATTATCTTCTTTGTAAAAGATAATTTGATAGATCATTTAAAATTTCTTTATAAAAGATCATAACTGTAACGATCATTGGGCCTAATAAATGCTAAAAAAGTTGACATAATTTTCTTCTTTGTAAAAGACAATTTAATAGATCATTTAAAATTTATTTAAAAAAGATCATAGCAGTAATGATCATTGCGCCTAATAAATGCTAAAAAAGTTGACATAATTATCTTCTTTGTAAAAGAAAATTTAATAGATTATTTAAAATTTCCTTAAAAAAGATCATAACGGTAACGATCATTGGGCCTCATAAGTGCTAAAAAAGTTGACATAATTATCTTCTTTGTAAAAGATAATTTACTAGACAATTTAAAATTTCTCATGAAAAGATCATAACGGTAACGATTATTGGGCCTAAAAAATGCTAAAAAAGTTGACATAATTATCTTCTTTGAAAAAGGTAATTTAATAGATCATTTCAAATTTCTTTAAAAAAGATCATAACGGTAACGATCATTGCACCTAATAAATGCTAAAAAAGTTGACATAATTATCTTCTTTGTAAAAGATAATTTACTAGACAATTTAAAATTTCTCATGAAAAGATCATAACGGTAACGATTATTGGGCCTAATAAATGCTAAAAAAGTTGACATAATTATCTTCTTTGAAAAAGGTAATTTAATAGATCATTTCAAATTTCTTTAAAAAAGATCATAACGGTAACGATCATTGCGCCTAATAAATGCTAAAAAAGTTGGCATAATTATGTTCTTTGTAAAAGAAAATTTAATAGATCATTTAAAATTTCCTTAAAAAATATCATAACGGTAACGATCATTGAGCCTAATAAGTGCTAAAAAAGTTGACATAATTATCTTCTTTGTAAAAGATAATTTACTAGACAATTTAAAATTTCTCATGAAAAGATCATAACGGCAACGATTATTGGGCCTAATAAATGCTAAAAAAGTTGACATAATTATCTTCTTTGAAAAAGGTAATTTAATAGATCATTTCAAATTTCTTTAAAAAAGATCATAACAGTAACGATCATTGCGCCTAATAAATGCTAAAAAAGTTGACATAATTATGTTCTTTGTAAAAGATAATTTACTAGACAATTTAAAATTTCTCATGAAAAGATCATAACGGTAACCATTATTGGGACTAATAAATGCTAAAAAACTTGACATAATTATCTTCTTTGAAAAAGGTAATTTGATAGATCATGTCAAATTTCTTTAAAAAAGATCATAACGGTAACGATCATTGCGCCTAATAAATGCTAAAAAAGTTGACATAATTATCTTCTTTGTAAAAGATAATTTAGTAGACAATTTAAAATTTCTCATGGAAAGATCATAACGGTAACGATTATTGGGCCTAATAAATGCTAAAAAAGTTGACATAATTATCTTGTTTGAAAAAGGTAATTTAATAGATCATTTCAAATTTCTTTAAAAAAGATCATAACGGTAACGATCATTGCGCCTAATAAATGCTAAAAAAGTTGACATAATTATCTTCTTTGTAAAAGAAAATTTAATAGATCATTTAAAATTTCCTTAAAAAAGATCATAACGGTAACGATCATTGGGCCTAATAAGTGCTAAAAAAGTTGACATAATTATCTTCTTTGTAAAAGATAATTTACTAGACAACTTAAAATTTCTCATGAAAAGATCATAACGGTAACGATTATTGGGCCTAAAAAATGCTAAAAAAGTTGACATAATTATCTTCTTTGAAAAAGGTAATTTAATAGATCATTTCAAATTTCTTTAAAAAAGATCATAACGGTAACGATCATTGCACCTAATAAATGCTAAAAAAGTTGACATAATTATCTTCTTTGTAAAAGATAATTTACTAGACAATTTAAAATTTCTCATGAAAAGATCATAACGGTAACGATTATTGGGCCTAATAAATGCTAAAAAAGTTGACATAATTATCTTCTTTGAAAAAGGTAATTTAATAGATCATTTCAAATTTCTTTAAAAAAGATCATAACGGTAACGATCATTGCGCCTAATAAATGCTAAAAAAGTTGGCATAATTATGTTCTTTGTAAAAGAAAATTTAATAGATCATTTAAAATTTCCTTAAAAAATATCATAACGGTAACGATCATTGAGCCTAATAAGTGCTAAAAAAGTTGACATAATTATCTTCTTTGTAAAAGATAATTTACTAGACAATTTAAAATTTCTCATGAAAAGATCATAACGGTAACGATTATTGGGCCTAATAAATGCTAAAAAAGTTGACATAATTATCTTCTTTGAAAAAGGTAATTTAATAGATCATTTCAAATTTCTTTAAAAAAGATCATAACAGTAACGATCATTGCGCCTAATAAATGCTAAAAAAGTTGACATAATTATCTTCTTTGTAAAAGATAATTTACTAGACAATTTAAAATTTCTCATGAAAAGATCATAACGGTAACGATTATTGGGACTAATAAATGCTAAAAAACTTGACATAATTATCTTCTTTGAAAAAGGTAATTTGATAGATCATTTCAAATTTCTTTAAAAAAGATCATAACGGTAACGATCATTGCGCCTAATAAATGCTAAAAAAGTTGACATAATTATCTTCTTTGTAAAAGATAATTTAGTAGACAATTTAAAATTTCTCATGGAAAGATCATAACGGTAACGATTATTGGGCCTAATAAATGCTAAAAAAGTTGACATAATTATCTTGTTTGAAAAAGGTAATTTAATAGATCATTTCAAATTTCTTTAAAAAAGATCATAACGGTAACGATCATTGCGCCTAATAAATGCTAAAAAAGTTGACATAATTATCTTCTTTGTAAAAGAAAATTTAATAGATCATTTAAAATTTCCTTAAAAAAGATCATAACGGTAACGATCATTGGGCCTAATAAGTGCTAAAAAAGTTGACATAATTATCTTCTTTGTAAAAGATAATTTACTAGACAACTTAAAATTTCTCATGAAAAGATCATAACGGTAACGATTATTGGGCCTAATAAATGCTAAAAAAGTTGACATAATTATCTTCTTTGAAAAAGGTAATTTAATAGATCATTTCAAATTTCTTTAAAAAAGATCATAACAGTAACGATCATTGCGCCTAATAAATGCTAAAAAAGTTGACATAATTATCTTCTTTGTAAAAGATAATTTACTAGACAATTTAAAATTTCTCATGAAAAGATCATAACGGTAACGATTATTGGGCCTAATAAATGCTAAAAAAGTTGACATAATTATCTTCTTTGAAAAAGGTAATTTGATAGATCATTTCAAATTTCTTTAAAAAAGATCATAACGGTAACGATCATTGCGCCTAATAAATGCTAAAAAAGTTGACATAATTATCTTCTTTGTAAAAGATAATTTACTAGACAATTTAAAATTTCTCATGAAAAGATCATAACGGTAACAATTATTGGGCCTAATAAATGCTAAAAAAGTTGACATAATTATCTTCTTTGAAAAAGGTAATTTAATAGATCATTTCAAATTTCTTTAAAAAAGATCATAACGGTAACGATCATTGCGCCTAATAAATGCTAAAAAAGTTGACATAACTATCTTCTTTGTAAAAGATAATTTACTAGACAATTTAAAATTTCTCATGAAAAGATCATAACGGTAACGATTATTGGGCCTAATAAATGCTAAAAAAGTTGACATAATTATCTTCTTTGAAAAAGGTAATTTAATAGATCATTTCAAATTTCTTTAAAAAAGATCATAACGGTAACGATCATTGCGCCTAATAAATGCTAAAAAAGTTGGCATAATTATGTTCTTTGTAAAAGAAAATTTAATAGATCATTTAAAATTTCCTTAAAAAATATCATAACGGTAACGATCATTGGGCCTAATAAGTGCTAAAAAAGTTGACATAATTATCTTCTTTGTAAAAGATAATTTACTAGACAATTTAAAATTTCTCATGAAAAGATCATAACGGTAACGATTATTGGGCCTAATAAATGCTAAAAAAGTTGACATAATTATCTTGTTTGAAAAAGGTAATTTAATAGATCATTTCAAATTTCTTTAAAAAAGATCATAACAGTAACGATCATTGCGCCTAATAAATGCTAAAAAAGTTGACATAATTATCTTCTTTGTAAAAGATAATTTGATAGATCATTTAAAATTTCTTTATAAAAGATCATAACTGTAACGATCATTGGGCCTAATAAATGCTAAAAAAGTTGACATAATTATCTTCTTTGTAAAAGACAATTTAATAGATCATTTAAAATTTCTTTAAAAAAGATCATAGCAGTAATGATCATTGCGCCTAATAAATGCTAAAAAAGTTGACATAATTATCTTCTTTGTAAAAGAAAATTTAATAGATCATTTAAAATTTCCTTAAAAAAGATCATAACGGTAACGATCATTGGGCCTCATAAGTGCTAAAAACGTTGACATAATTATCTTCTTTGTAAAAGATAATTTACTAGACAATTTAAAATTTCTCATGAAAAGATCATAACGGTAACGATCATTACGCCTAATAAATGCTAAAAAAGTTGACATAATTATCTTCTTTGTAAAAGAAAATTTAATAGATCATTTAAAATTTCCTTAAAAAAGATCATAACGGTAACGATCATTGGGCCTAATAAGTGCTAAAAAAGTTGACATAATTATCTTCTTTGTAAAAGATAATTTACTAGACAATTTAAAATTTCTCATGAAAAGATCATAACGGTAACAATTATTGGGCCTAATAAATGCTAAAAAAGTTGACATAATTATCTTCTTTGAAAAAGGTAATTTAATAGATCATTTCAAATTTCTTTAAAAAAGATCATAACGGTAACGATCATTGCGCCTAATAAATGCTAAAAAAGTTGACATAACTATCTTCTTTGTAAAAGATAATTTACTAGACAATTTAAAATTTCTCATGAAAAGATCATAACGGTAATAGATTATTTAAAAGTTCTTTATAAAACGTCATAACGGTAACGATCATAGGGCCTAATAAATGCTAAAAAGGTTAACATAATTATCTTCTTTGTGAAAGATAATTTAATATATCATTTAAAATTTCTTTATAACAGATCATAACGGTAACGATCATTGGGCCTAATAAATGCTAAAAAAGTTGACATAATTATCTTCTTTGTAAAAGAGAATTTAATAGATCATTTAAAATTTCTTTAAAAAAGATCATAACGGTAACGATCATTGGGCCTAATAAATGCTAAAAAAGTTGACATAATTAACTTCTTTGTAAAAGATAATTTACTAGACAATTTAAAATTTCGTATTAAAAGATCATAACGCTAACGATTAATGGGCTTAGTAAATGCTAAAAAAGTTGACATAATTATCTTCTTTGTAAAAGATAATTTGATAGATCATTTAAAATTTCTTTATAAAAGATCATAACTGTAACGATCATTGTGCCTAATAAATGCTAAAAAAGTTGACATAATTATCTTCTTTGTAAAAGACAATTTCATAGATCATTTAAAATTTCTTTAAAAAAGATCATAACGGTAACGATCATTGGGCCTAATAAATGCTAAAAAAGTTCACATAATTAACTTCTTTGTAAAAGATAATTTACTAGACAATTTAAAATTTTGTATTAAAAGATCATAACGCTAACGATTAATGGGCCTAGTAAATGATAAAAAAGTTGACATAATTATCTTCTTTGAAACAGGTAATTTAATAGATCATTTCAAATTTCTTTAAAAAAGATCATAACGGTAACGATCATTGCGCCTAATAAATGCTAAAAAAGTTAACATAATTATCTTCTTTGTAAAAGATAATTTGATAGATCATTTAAAATTTGTTTATAAAAGATCATAACTGTAACGATCATTGGGCCTAATAAATGCTAAAAAAGTTGACATAATTTTCTTCTTTGTAAAAGACAATTTAATAGATCATTTAAAATTTATTTAAAAAAGATCATAACGGTAACGATCATTGGGCCTAATAAATGCTAAAAAAGTTGACATAATTAACTTCTTTGTAAAAGATAATTTACTAGACAATTTAAAATTTCGTATTAAAAGATCATAACGCTAACGATTAATGGGCTTAGTAAATGCTAAAAAAGTTGACATAATTATCTTCTTTGTAAAAGATAATTTGATAGATCATTTAAAATTTCTTTATAAAAGATCATAACTGTAACGATCATTGTGCCTAATAAATGCTAAAAAAGTTGACATAATTATCTTCTTTGTAAAAGACAATTTCATAGATCATTTAAAATTTCTTTAAAAAAGATCATAACGGTAACGATCATTGGGCCTAATAAATGCTAAAAAAGTTGACATAATTAACTTCTTTGTAAAAGATAATTTACTAGACAATTTAAAATTTTGTATTAAAAGATCATAACGCTAACGATTAATGGGCCTAGTAAATGATAAAAAAGTTGACATAATTATCTTCTTTGAAACAGGTAATTTAATAGATCATTTCAAATTTCTTTAAAAAAGATCATAACGGTAACGATCATTGCGCCTAATAAATGCTAAAAAAGTTAACATAATTATCTTCTTTGTAAAAGATAATTTGATAGATCATTTAAAATTTCTTTATAAAAGATCATAACTGTAACGATCATTGGGCCTAATAAATGCTAAAAAAGTTGACATAATTATCTTCTTTGTAAAAGATAATTTACTAGACAATTTAAAATTTCTCATGAAAAGATCATAACGGTAACGATTATTGGGACTAATAAATGCTAAAAAACTTGACATAATTATCTTCTTTGAAAAAGGTAATTTGATAGATCATTTCAAATTTCTTTAAAAAAGATCATAACGGTAACGATCATTGCGCCTAATAAATGCTAAAAAAGTTGACATAATTATCTTCTTTGTAAAAGATAATTTAGTAGACAATTTAAAATTTCTCATGGAAAGATCATAACGGTAACGATTATTGGGCCTAATAAATGCTAAAAAAGTTGACATAATTATCTTGTTTGAAAAAGGTAATTTAATAGATCATTTCAAATTTCTTTAAAAAAGATCATAACGGTAACGATCATTGCGCCTAATAAATGCTAAAAAAGTTGACATAATTATCTTCTTTGTAAAAGAAAATTTAATAGATCATTTAAAATTTCCTTAAAAAAGATCATAACGGTAACGATCATTGGGCCTAATAAGTGCTAAAAAAGTTGACATAATTATCTTCTTTGTAAAAGATAATTTACTAGACAACTTAAAATTTCTCATGAAAAGATCATAACGGTAACGATTATTGGGCCTAATAAATGCTAAAAAAGTTGACATAATTATCTTCTTTGAAAAAGGTAATTTAATAGATCATTTCAAATTTCTTTAAAAAAGATCATAACAGTAACGATCATTGCGCCTAATAAATGCTAAAAAAGTTGACATAATTATCTTCTTTGTAAAAGATAATTTACTAGACAATTTAAAATTTCTCATGAAAAGATCATAACGGTAACGATTATTGGGCCTAATAAATGCTAAAAAAGTTGACATAATTATCTTCTTTGAAAAAGGTAATTTGATAGATCATTTCAAATTTCTTTAAAAAAGATCATAACGGTAACGATCATTGCGCCTAATAAATGCTAAAAAAGTTGACATAATTATCTTCTTTGTAAAAGATAATTTACTAGACAATTTAAAATTTCTCATGAAAAGATCATAACGGTAACAATTATTGGGCCTAATAAATGCTAAAAAAGTTGACATAATTATCTTCTTTGAAAAAGGTAATTTAATAGATCATTTCAAATTTCTTTAAAAAAGATCATAACGGTAACGATCATTGCGCCTAATAAATGCTAAAAAAGTTGACATAACTATCTTCTTTGTAAAAGATAATTTACTAGACAATTTAAAATTTCTCATGAAAAGATCATAACGGTAACGATTATTGGGCCTAATAAATGCTAAAAAAGTTGACATAATTATCTTCTTTGAAAAAGGTAATTTAATAGATCATTTCAAATTTCTTTAAAAAAGATCATAACGGTAACGATCATTGCGCCTAATAAATGCTAAAAAAGTTGGCATAATTATGTTCTTTGTAAAAGAAAATTTAATAGATTATTTAAAATTTCCTTAAAAAAGATCATAACGGTAACGATCATTGGGCCTCATAAGTGCTAAAAAAGTTGACATAATTATCTTCCTTGTAAAAGATAATTTACTAGACAATTTAAAATTTCTCATGAAAAGATCATAACGGTAACGATTATTGGGCCTAATAAATGCTAAAAAAGTTGACATAATTATCTTCTTTGAAAAAGGTAATTTAATAGATCATTTCAAATTTCTTTAAAAAAGATCATAACGGTAACGATCATTGCACCTAATAAATGCTAAAAAAGTTGACATAATTATCTTCTTTGTAAAAGATAATTTACTAGACAATTTAAAATTTCTCATGAAAAGATCATAACGGTAACGATTATTGGGCCTAATAAATGCTAAAAAAGTTGACATAATTATCTTCTTTGAAAAAGGTAATTTAATAGATCATTTCAAATTTCTTTAAAAAAGATCATAACGGTAACGATCATTGCGCCTAATAAATGCTAAAAAAGTTGGCATAATTAT
The DNA here is from genome assembly GCA_037954015.1 of Psophocarpus tetragonolobus. Classification (NCBI taxonomy): domain Eukaryota; kingdom Viridiplantae; phylum Streptophyta; class Magnoliopsida; order Fabales; family Fabaceae; genus Psophocarpus; species Psophocarpus tetragonolobus. The sequence continues at coordinate 58,603,725 of CM075688.1, forward strand.
GTTCTTTGTAAAAGAAAATTTAATAGATCATTTAAAATTTCCTTAAAAAATATCATAACGGTAACGATCATTGGGCCTAATAAGTGCTAAAAAAGTTGACATAATTATCTTCTTTGTAAAAGATAATTTACTAGACAATTTAAAATTTCTCATGAAAAGATCATAACGGTAACGATTATTGGGCCTAATAAATGCTAAAAAAGTTGACATAATTATCTTCTTTGAAAAAGGTAATTTGATAGATCATTTCAAATTTCTTTAAAAAAGATCATAACGGTAACGATCATTGCGCCTAATAAATGCTAAAAAAGTTGACATAATTATCTTCTTTGTAAAAGATAATTTAGTAGACAATTTAAAATTTCTCATGGAAAGATCATAACGGTAACGATTATTGGGCCTAATAAATGCTAAAAAAGTTGACATAATTATCTTCTTTGAAAGAGGTAATTTAATAGATCATTTCAAATTTCTTTAAAAAAGATCATAACGGTAACGATCATTGTGCCTAATAAATGCTAAAAAAGTTGACATAATTATCTTCTTTGTAAAAGAAAATTTAATAGATCATTTAAAATTTCCTTAAAAAAGATCATAACGGTAACGATCATTGGGCCTAATAAGTGCTAAAAAAGTTGACATAATTATCTTCTTTGTAAAAGATAATTTACTAGACAACTTAAAATTTCTCATGAAAAGATCATAACGGTAACGATTATTGGGCCTAATAAATGCTAAAAAAGTTGACATAATTATCTTCTTTGAAAAAGGTAATTTAATAGATCATTTCAAATTTTTTTAAAAAAGATCATAACAGTAACGATCATTGCGCCTAATAAATGCTAAAAAAGTTGACATAATTATTTTCTTTGTAAAAGATAATTTGATAGATCATTTAAAATTTCTTTATAAAAGATCATAACTGTAACGATCATTGGGCCTAATAAATGCTAAAAAAGTTGACATAACTATCTTCTTTGTAAAAGACAATTTAATAGATCATTTAAAATTTCTTTAAAAAAGATCATAGCAGTAATGATCATTGCGCCTAATAAATGCTAAAAAAGTTGACATAATTATCTTCTTTGTAAAACAAAATTTAATAGATCATTTAAAATTTCCTTAAAAAAGATCATAACGGTAACGATCATTGGGCCTCATAAGTGCTAAAAAAGTTGACATAATTATCTTCTTTGTAAAAGATAATTTACTAGACAATTTAAAATTTCTCATGAAAAGATCATAACGGTAACGATTATTGGGCCTAATAAATGCTAAAAAATTTGACATAATTATCTTCTTTGAAAAAGGTAATTTAATAGATCATTTCAAATTTCTTTAAAAAAGATCATAACGGTAACGATCATTGCGCCTAATAAATGCTAAAAAAGTTGACATAATTATCTTCTTTGTAAAAGATAATTTACTAGACAATTTAAAATTTCTCATGAAAAGATCATAACGGTAACGAGTATTGGGCCTAATAAATGCTACAAAAGTTGACATAATTATCTTCTTTGAAAAAGGTAATTTAATAGATCATTTAAAATTTCTTTAAAAAAGATCATAACGGTAACGATCATTGCGCCTAATAAATGCTAAAAAAGTTGACATAATTATCTTCTTTGTAAAAGAAAATTTAATAGATCATTTAAAATTTCCTTAAAAAAGATCTTAACGGTAACGATCATTGCGCCTAATAAATGCTAAAAAAGTTGACATAATTATCTTCTTTGTAAAAGATAATTTACTAGACAATTTAAAATTTCTCATGAAAAGATCATAACGGTAACGATTATTGGGCCTAATAAATGCTAAAAAAGTTGACATAATTATCTTCTTTGAAAAAGGTAATTTAATAGATCATTTCAAATTACTTTAAAAAAGATCATAACAGTAACGATCATTGCGCCTAATAAATGCTAAAAAAGTTGACATAATTATCTTCTTTGTAAAAGATAATTTACTAGACAATTTAAAATTTCTCATGAAAAGATCATAACGGTAATAGATTATTTAAAAGTTCTTTATAAAATGTCATAACGGTAACGATCATAGGGCCTAATAAATGCTAAAAAGGTTAACATAATTATCTTCTTTGTGAAAGATAATTTAATATATCATTTAAAATTTCTTTATAACAGATCATAACGGTAACGATCATTGGGCCTAATAAATGCTAAAAAAGTTGACATAATTATCTTCTTTGTAAAAGACAATTTAATAGATCATTTAAAATTTCTTTAAAAAAGATCATAACGGTAACGATCATTGGGCCTAATAAATGCTAAAAAAGTTGACATAATTAACTTCTTTGTAAAAGATAATTTACTAGACAATTTAAAATTTCGTATTAAAGATCATAACGCTAACGATTAATGGGCCTAGTAAATGCTAAAAAAGTTGACATAATTAACTTCTTTGTAAAAGATAATTTACTAGACAATTTAAAATTTTGTATTAAAAGATCATAACGCTAACGATTAATGGGCCTAGTAAATGATAAAAAAGTTGACATAATTATCTTCTTTGAAACAGGTAATTTAATAGATCATTTCAAATTTCTTTAAAAAAGATCATAACGGTAACGATCATTGCGCCTAATAAATGCTAAAAAAGTTGACATAATTATCTTCTTTGTAAAAGACAATTTAATAGATCATTTAAAATTTCCTTGAAAAAGATCATAACGGTAACGATCATTGGGCCTAATAAGTGCTAAAAAAGTTGACATAATTATCTTCTTTGTAAAAGATAATTTACTAGACAATTTAAAATTTCTCATTAAAAGATCATAACGGTAACGATTATTGGGCCTAATAAATGCTAAAAAACTTTTCAAAATTTCTTTATAAAAGATCGTAACTGTAACAATCATTGGGCCTAATAAATGCTAAAAAACTTGACATAATTATCTTCTTTGTAGAAGATAATTTAATTGATCATTTAAAATTTCCTTAAAAAATATCATAACGGTAACGATCATTGGGCCTAATAAGTGCTAAAAATTTTGACATAATTATCTTCTTTGTAAAAGATAATTTACTAGACAATTTAAAATTTCTCATGAAAAGATCATAACGGTAACGATTATTGGGCCTAATAAATGCTAAAAAAGTTGACATAATTATCTTCTTTGAAAAAGGTAATTTAATAGATCATTTCAAATTTCTTTAAAAAAGATCATAACGGTAACGATCATTGCGCCTAATAAATGCTAAAAAAGTCGACATAATTATCTTCTTTGTAAAAGATAATTTGATAGATCATTTAAAATTTCTTTATAAAAGATCATAACTGTAACGATCATTGGGCCTAATAAATGCTAAAAAAGTTGACATAATTATCTTCTTTGTAAAAGACAATTTAATAGATCATTTAAAATTTCTTTCAAAAAGATCATAGCAGTAATGATCATTGCGCCTAATAAATGCTAAAAAAGTTGACATAATTATCTTCTTTGTAAAACAAAATTTAATAGATCATTTAAAATTTCCTTAAAAAAGATCATAACGGTAACGATCATTGGGCCTCATAAGTGCTAAAAAAGTTGACATAATTATCTTCTTTGTAAAAGATAATTTACTAGACAATTTAAAATTTCTCATGAAAAGATCATAACGGTAACGATCATTGGGCCTAATAAGTGCTAAAAAAGTTGACATAATTATCTTCTTTGTAAAAGATAATTTACTAGACAATTTAAAATTTCTCATTAAAAGATCATAACGGTAACGATTATTGGGCCTAATAAATGCTAAAAAACTTTTCAAAATTTCTTTATAAAAGATCATAACTGTAACAATCATTGGGCCTAATAAATGCTAAAAAACTTGACATAATTATCTTCTTTGTAGAAGATAATTTAATTGATCATTTAAAATTTCCTTAAAAAATATCATAACGGTAACGATCATTGGGCCTAATAAGTGCTAAAAATTTTGACATAATTATCTTCTTTGTAAAAGATAATTTACTAGACAATTTAAAATTTCTCATGAAAAGATCATAACGGTAACGATTATTGGGCCTAATAAATGCTAAAAAAGTTGACATAATTATCTTCTTTGAAAAAGGTAATTTAATAGATCATTTCAAATTTCTTTAAAAAAGATCATAACGGTAACGATCATTGCGCCTAATAAATGCTAAAAAAGTCGACATAATTATCTTCTTTGTAAAAGATAATTTGATAGATCATTTAAAATTTCTTTATAAAAGATCATAACTGTAACGATCATTGGGCCTAATAAATGCTAAAAAAGTTGACATAATTATCTTCTTTGTAAAAGACAATTTAATAGATCATTTAAAATTTCTTTCAAAAAGATCATAGCAGTAATGATCATTGCGCCTAATAAATGCTAAAAAAGTTGACATAATTATCTTCTTTGTAAAACAAAATTTAATAGATCATTTAAAATTTCCTTAAAAAAGATCATAACGGTAACGATCATTGGGCCTCATAAGTGCTAAAAAAGTTGACATAATTATCTTCTTTGTAAAAGATAATTTACTAGACAATTTAAAATTTCTCATGAAAAGATCATAACGGTAACGATCATTGGGCCTAATAAGTGCTAAAAAAGTTGACATAATTATCTTCTTTGTAAAAGATAATTTACTAGACAATTTAAAATTTCTCATTAAAAGATCATAACGGTAACGATTATTGGGCCTAATAAATGCTAAAAAACTTTTCAAAATTTCTTTATAAAAGATCATAACTGTAACAATCATTGGGCCTAATAAATGCTAAAAAACTTGACATAATTATCTTCTTTGTAGAAGATAATTTAATTGATCATTTAAAATTTCCTTAAAAAATATCATAACGGTAACGATCATTGGGCCTAATAAGTGCTAAAAATTTTGACATAATTATCTTCTTTGTAAAAGATAATTTACTAGACAATTTAAAATTTCTCATGAAAAGATCATAACGGTAACGATTATTGGGCCTAATAAATGCTAAAAAAGTTGACATAATTATCTTCTTTGAAAAAGGTAATTTAATAGATCATTTCAAATTTCTTTAAAAAAGATCATAACGGTAACGATCATTGCGCCTAATAAATGCTAAAAAAGTCGACATAATTATCTTCTTTGTAAAAGATAATTTGATAGATCATTTAAAATTTCTTTATAAAAGATCATAACTGTAACGATCATTGGGCCTAATAAATGCTAAAAAAGTTGACATAATTATCTTCTTTGTAAAAGACAATTTAATAGATCATTTAAAATTTCTTTCAAAAAGATCATAGCAGTAATGATCATTGCGCCTAATAAATGCTAAAAAAGTTGACATAATTATCTTCTTTGTAAAACAAAATTTAATAGATCATTTAAAATTTCCTTAAAAAAGATCATAACGGTAACGATCATTGGGCCTCATAAGTGCTAAAAAAGTTGACATAATTATCTTCTTTGTAAAAGATAATTTACTAGACAATTTAAAATTTCTCATGAAAAGATCATAACGGTAACGATTATTGGGCCTAATAAATGCTAAAAAAGTTGACATAATTATCTTCTTTGAAAAAGGTAATTTAATAGATCATTTCAAATTTCTTTAAAAAAGATCATAACGGTAACGATCATTGCGCCTAATAAATGCTAAAAAAGTCGACATAATTATCTTCTTTGTAAAAGATAATTTGATAGATCATTTAAAATTTCTTTAAAAAAGATCATAACGGTAACGATCATTGCGCCTAATAAATGCTAAAAAAGTCGACATAATTATCTTCTTTGTAAAAGATAATTTGATAGATCATTTAAAATTTCTTTATAAAAGATCATAACTGTAACGATCATTGGGCCTAATAAATGCTAAAAAAGTTGACATAATTATCTTCTTTGTAAAAGACAATTTAATAGATCATTTAAAATTTCTTTCAAAAAGATCATAGCAGTAATGATCATTGCGCCTAATAAATGCTAAAAAAGTTGACATAATTATCTTCTTTGTAAAACAAAATTTAATAGATCATTTAAAATTTCCTTAAAAAAGATCATAACGGTAACGATCATTGGGTCTCATAAGTGCTAAAAAAGTTGACATAATTATCTTCTTTGTAAAAGATAATTTACTAGACAATTTAAAATTTCTCATGAAAAGATCATAACGGTAACGATTATTGGGCCTAATAAATGCTAAAAAAGTTGACATAATTATCTTCTTTGAAAAAGGTAATTTAATAGATCATTTCAAATTTCTTTAAAAAAGATCATAACGGTAACGATCATTGCGCCTAATAAATGCTAAAAAAGTTGACATAATTATCTTCTTTGTAAAAGATAATTTACTAGACAATTTAAAATTTCTCATGAAAAGATCATAACGGTAACGATTATTGGGCCTAATAAATGCTAAAAAAGTTGACATAATTATCTTCTTTGAAAAAGGTAATTTAATAGATCATTTCAAATTTCTTTAAAAAAGATCATAACGGTAACGATCATTGCGCCTAATAAATGCTAAAAAAGTTGACATAATTATCTTCTTTGCAAAAGATAATTTACTAGACAATTTAAAATTTCTCATGAAAAGATCATAACGGTAACGATTATTGGGCCTAATAAATGCTAAAAAAGTTGACATAATTATCTTCTTTGAAAAAGGTAATTTAATAGATCATTTAAAATTTCTTTAAAAAAGATCATAACGGTAACGATCATTGCGCCTAATAAATGCTAAAAAAGTTGACATAATTATCTTCTTTGTAAAAGAAAATTTAATAGATCATTTAAAATTTCCTTAAAAAAGATCATAACGGTAACGATCATTGCGCCTAATAAATGCTAAAAAAGTTGACATAATTATCTTCTTTGCAAAAGATAATTTACTAGACAATTTAAAATTTCTCATGAAAAGATCATAACGGTAATAGATTATTTAAAAGTTCTTTATAAAATGTCATAACGGTAACGATCATAGGGCCTAATAAATGCTAAAAATGTTAACATAATTATCTTCTTTGTGAAAGATAATTTAATATATCATTTAAAATTTCTTTATAACAGATCATAACAGTAACGATCATTGGGCCTAATAAATGCTAAAAAAGTTGACATAATTATCTTCTTTGTAAAAGACAATTTAATAGATCACTTAAAATTTCTTTAAAAAAGATCATAACGGTAACGATCATTGGGCCTAATAAATGCTAAAAAAGTTGACATAATTAACTTCTTTGTAAAAGATAATTTACTAGACAATTTAAAATTTCGTATTAAAGATCATAACGCTAACGATTAATGGGCCTAGTAAATGCTAAAAAAGTTGACATAATTAACTTCTTTGTAAAAGATAATTTACTAGACAATTTAAAATTTTGTATTAAAAGATCATAACGCTAACGATTAATGGGCCTAGTAAATGATAAAAAAGTTGACATAATTATCTTCTTTGAAACAGGTAATTTAATAGATCATTTCAAATTTCTTTAAAAAAGATCATAACGGTAACGATCATTGCGCCTAATAAATGCTAAAAAAGTTGACATAATTATCTTCTTTGTAAAAGACAATTTAATAGACCATTTAAAATTTCCTTAAAAAAGATCATAACGGTAACGATCATTGGGCCTAATAAGTGCTAAAAAAGTTGACATAATTATCTTCTTTGTAAAAGATAATTTACTAGACAATTTAAAATTTCTCATTAAAAGATCATAACGGTAACGATTATTGGGCCTAATAAATGCTAAAAAACTTTTCAAAATTTCTTTATAAAAGATCATAACTGTAACAATCATTGGGCCTAATAAATGCTAAAAAACTTGACATAATTATCTTCTTTGTAGAAGATAATTTAATTGATCATTTAAAATTTCCTTAAAAAATATCATAACGGTAACGATCATTGGGCCTAATAAGTGCTAAAAATTTTGACATAATTATCTTCTTTGTAAAAGATAATTTACTAGACAATTTAAAATTTCTCATGAAAAGATCATAACGGTAACGATTATTGGCCCTAATAAATGCTAAAAAAGTTGACATAATTATCTTCTTTGAAAAAGGTAATTTAATAGATCATTTCAAATTTCTTTAAAAAAGATCATAACGGTAACGATCATTGCGCCTAATAAATGCTAAAAAAGTTGACATAATTATCTTCTTTGTAAAAGATAATTTACTAGACAATTTAAAATTTCTCATGAAAAGATCATAACGGTAACGATTATTGGGCCTAATAAATGATAAAAAAGTTGACATAATTATCTTCTTTGAAACAGTTAATTTAATAGATCATTTCAAATTTCTTTAAAAAAGATCATAACGGAAACGATCATTGCGCCTAATAAATGCTAAAAAAGTTGACATAATTATCTTCTTTGTAAAAGATAATTTGATAGATCATTTAAAATTTCTTTATAAAAGATCATAACTGTAACGATCATTGGGCCTAATAAATGCTAAAAAAGTTGACATAATTATCTTCTTTGTAAAAGACAATTTAATAGATCATTTAAAATTTCTTTAAAAAAGATCATAGCAGTAATGATCATTGCGCCTAATAAATGCTAAAAAAGTTGACATAATTATCTTCTTTGTAAAAGAAAATTTAATAGATCATTTAAAATTTCCTTAAAAAAGATCATAACGGTTAAGATCATTGCGCCTAATAAATGCTAAAAAAGTTGACATAATTATCTTCTTTGTAAAAGATAATTTACTAGACAATTTAAAATTTCTCATGAAAAGATCATAACGGTAATAAATTATTTAAAAGTTCTTTATAAAATGTCATAACCGTAACGATCATAGGGCCTAATAAATGCTAAAAAGGTTAACATAATTATCTTCTTGGTGAAAGATAATTTAATATATCATTTAAAATTTCTTTATAACAGATCATAACGGTAACGATCATTGGGCCTAATAAATGCTAAAAAAGTTGACATAATTATCTTCTTTGTAGAAGACAATTTAATAGATCATTTAAAATTTCTTTAAAAGAGATCATAACGGTAACGATCATTGGGCCTAATAAATGCTAAAAAAGTTGACATAATTAACTTCTTTGTAAAAGATAATTTACTAGACAATTTAAAATTTCGTATTAAAGATCATAACGCTAACGATTAATGGGCCTAGTAAATGCTAAAAAAGTTGACATAATTATCTTCTTTGTAAAAGATAATTTGATAGATCATTTAAAATTTCTTTATAAAAGATCATAACTGTAACGATCATTGGGCCTAATAAATGCTAAAAAAGTTGACATAATTATCTTCTTTGTAAAAGACAATTTAATAGATCATTTAAAATTTCCTTAAAAAAGATCATAACGGTAACGATCATTGGGCCTAATAAGTGCTAAAAAACTTGACATAATTATCTTCTTTGTAAAAGATAATTTACTAGACAATTTAAAATTTCTCATTAAAAGATCATAACGGTAACGATTATTGGGCCTAATAAATGCTAAAAAACTTTTCAAAATTTCTTTATAAAAGATCATAACTGTAACAATCATTGGGCCTAATAAATGCTAAAAAACTTGACATAATTATCTTCTTTGTAGAAGATAATTTAATTGATCATTTAAAATTTCCTTAAAAAATATCATAACGGTAACGATCATTGGGTATAATAAGTGCTAAAAATTTTGACATAATTATCTTCTTTGTAAAAGATAATTTACTAGACAATTTAAAATTTCTCATGAAAAGATCATAACGGTAACGATTATTGGGCCTAATAAATGCTAAAAAAGTTGACATAATTATCTTCTTTGAAAAAGGTAATTTAATAGATCATTTCAAATTTCTTTAAAAAAGATCATAACGGTAACGATCATTGCGCCTAATAAATGCTAAAAAAGTTGACATAATTATCTTCTTTGTAAAAGATAATTTACTAGACAATTTAAAATTTCTCATGAGAAGATCATAACGGTAACGATTATTGGGCCTAATAAATGATAAAAAAGTTGACATAATTATCTTCTTTGAAACAGGTAATTTAATAGATCATTTCAAATTTCTTTAAAAAAGATCATAACGGTAACGATCATTGCGCCTAATAAATGCTAAAAAAGTTGACATAATTATCTTCTTTGTAAAAGATAATTTGATAGATCATTTAAAATTTCTTTATAAAAGATCATAACTGTAACGATCATTGGGCCTAATAAATGCTAAAAAAGTTGACATAATTATCTTCTTTGTAAAAGACAATTTAATAGATCATTTAAAATTTCTTTAAAAAAGATCATAGCAGTAATGATCATTGCGCCTAATAAAGGCTAAAAAAGTTGACATAATTATCTTCTTTGTAAAAGAAAATTTAATAGATTATTTAAAATTTCCTTAAAAAAGATCATAACGGTAACGATCATTGGGCCTCATAAGTGCTAAAAAAGTTGACATAATTATCTTCTTTGTACAAGATAATTTACTAGACAATTTAAAATTTCTCATGAAAAGATCATAACGGTAACGATTATTGGGCCTAATAAATGCTAAAAAAGTTGACATAATTATCTTCTTTCTAAAAGAAAATTTAATAGATCATTTAAAATTTCCTTAAAAAAGATCATAACGGTAACGATCATTGGGCCTAATAAGTGCTAAAAAAGTTGACATAATTATCTTCTTTGTAAAAGATAATTTACTAGACAATTTAAAATTTCTCATGAAAAGATCATAACGGTAACGATTATTGGGCCTAATAAATGCTAAAAAAGTTGACATAATTATCTTCTTTGAAAAAGGTAATTTAATAGATCATTTCAAATTTCTTTAAAAAAGATCATAACGGTAACGATCATTGTGCCTAATAAATGCTAAAAAAGTTGACCTAATTATCTTCTTTGTAAAAGATAATTTGATAGATCATTTAAAATTTCTTTATAAAAGATCATAACTGTAACGATCATTGCGCCAAATAAATGCTAAAAAAGATGACATAATTATCTTCTTTGTAAAAGACAATTTAATAGATCATTTAAAATTTCTTTAAAAAAGATCATAGCAGTAATGATCATTGCGCCTAATAAATGCTAAAGAAGTTGACATAATTATCTTCTTTGTAAAAGATAATTTACTAGACAATTTAAAATTTCTCATGAAAAGATCATAACGGTAACGATTATTGGGCCTAATAAATGCTAAAAAAGTTGACATAATTATCTTCTTTGAAAAAGGTAATTTGATAGATCATTTCAAATTTCTTTAAAAAAGATCATAACGGTAACGATCATTGCACCTAATAAATGCTAAAAAAGTTGACATAATTATCTTCTTTGTAAAAGATAATTTACTAGACAATTTAAAATTTCTCATGAAAAGATCATAACGGTAACGATTATTGGGCCTAATAAATGCTAAAAAAGTTGACATAATTATCTTCTTTGAAAAAGGTAATTTAATAGATCGTTTCAAATTTCTTTAAAAAAGATCATAACGGTAACGATCATTGCGCCTAATAAATGCTAAAAAAGTTGACATAATTATCTTCTTTGTAAAAGATAATTTAATAGATTATTTAAAAGTTCTTTATAAAATGTCATAACAGTAACGATCATAGGGCCTAATAAATGCTAAAAAGGTTAACATAATTATCTTCTTTGTGAAAGATAATTTAATATATCATTTAAAATTTCTTTATAACAGATCATAACGGTAACGATCATTGGGCCTAATAAATGCTAAAAAAGTTGACATAATTATCTTCTTTGTAAAAGACAATTTAATAGATCATTTAAAATTTCTTTAAAAAAGATCATAACGGTAACGATCATTGGGCCTAATAAACGCTAAAAAAGTTGACATAATTAACTTCTTTGTAAAAGATAATTTGATAGATCATTTAAAATTTCTTTATAAAAGATCATAACTGTAACGATCATTGCGCCTAATAAATGCTAAAAAAGTTGACATAATTATCTTCTTTGTAAAAGACAATTTAATAGATCATTTAAAATTTCTTTAAAAAAGATCGTAGCAGTAATGATCATTGCGCCTAATAAATGCTAAAAAAGTTGACATAATTATCTTCTTTGTAAAAGATAATTTACTAGACAATTTAAAATTTCTCATGAAAAGATCATAACGGTAACGATTATTGGGCCTAATAAATGCTAAAAAAGTTGACATAATTATCTTCTTTGAAAAAGGTAATTTAATAGATCATTTCAAATTTCTTTAAAAAAGATCACAACGGTAACGATCATTGCGCCTAATAAATGCTAAAAAAGTTGACATAATTATCTTCTTTGTAAAAGATAATTTACTAGACAATTTAAAATTTCTCATGAAAAGATCATAACGGTAACGATTATTGGGCCTAATAAATGCTAAAAAAGTTGACATAATTATCTTCTTTGTAAAAGATAATTTAATAGATCATTTAAAATTTCCTTAAAAAAGATAATAACGGTAACGATCATTGGGCCTAATAAGTGCTAAAAAATTTGACATAATTATCTTCTTTGAAAAAGGTAATTTAATAGATTATTTCAAATTTCTTTAAACAAGATCATAACGGTAACGATCATTGCGCCTAATAAATGCTAAAAAAGTTGACATAATTATCTTCTTTGTAAAAGATAATTTAATAGATCATTTAAAATTTCCTTAAAAAAGATAATAACGGTAACGATCATTGGGCCTAATAAGTGCTAAAAAATTTGACATAATTATCTTCTTTGAAAAAGGTAATTTAATAGATCATTTCAAATTTCTTTAAAAAAGATCACAACGGTAACGATCATTGCGCCTAATAAATGCTAAAAAAGTTGACATAATTATCTTCTTTGTAAAAGATAATTTACTAGACAATTTAAAATTTCTCATGAAAAGATCATAACGGTAACGATTATTGGGCCTAATAAATGCTAAAAAAGTTGACATAATTATCTTCTTTGAAAAAGGTAATTTAATAGATCATTTCAAATTTCTTTAAAAAAGATCATAACGGTAACGATCATTGCGCCTAATAAATGCTAAAAAAGTTCACATAATTATCTTCTTTGTAAAAGATAATTTACTAGACAATTTAAAATTTCTCATGAAAAGATCATAACGGTAACGATTATTGGGCCTAATAAATGATAAAAAAGTTGACATAATTATCTTCTTTGAAACAGGTAATTTAATAGATCATTTCAAATTTCTTTAAAAAAGATCATAACGGTAACGATCATTGCGCCTAATAAATGCTAAAAAAGTTGACATAATTATCTTCTTTGTAAAAGATAATTTGATAGATCATTTAAAATTTCTTTATAAAAGATCATAACTGTAACGATCATTGGGCCTAATAAATGCTAAAAAAGTTGACATAATTATCTTCTTTGTAAAAGACAATTTAATAGATCATTTAAAATTTCTTTAAAAAAGATCATAGCAGTAATGATCATTGCGCCTAATAAATGCTAAAAAAGTTGACATAATTATCTTCTTTGTAAAAGAAAATTTAATAGATTATTTAAAATTTCATTAAAAAAGATCATAACGGTAACGATTATTGGGCCTCATAAGTGCTAAAAAAGTTGACATAATTATCTTCTTTGTACAAGATAATTTACTAGACAATTTAAAATTTCTCATGAAAAGATCATAACGGTAACAATTATTGGGCCTAATAAATGCTAAAAAAGTTGACATAATTATCTTCTTTGAAAAAGGTAATTTAATAGATCATTTCAAATTTCTTTAAAAAAGATCATAACGGTAACGATCATTGCGCCTAATAAATGCTAAAAAAGTTGACATAATTATCTTCTTTGTAAAAGATAATTTACTAGACAATTTAAAATTTCTCATGAAAAGATCATAACGGTAACGATTATTGGGCCTAATAAATGCTAAAAAAGTTGACATAATTATCTTCTTTGAAAAAGGTAATTTAATAGATCATTTCAAATTTCTTTAAAAAAGATCATAACGGTAACGATCATTGCGCCTAATAAATGCTAAAAAAGTTGACATAATTATCTTCTTTGTAAAAGATAATTTGATAGATCATTTAAAATTTCTTTATAAAAGATCATAACTGTAACGATCATTGCGCCTAATAAATGCTAAAAAAGTTGACATAATTATCTTCTTTGTAAAAGACAATTTAATAGATCATTTAAAATTTCTTTAAAAAAGATCATAGCAGTAATGATCATTGCGCCTAATAAATGCTAAAAAAGTTGACATAATTATCTTCTTTGTAAAAGATAATTTACTAGACAATTTAAAATTTCTCATGAAAAGATCATAACGGTAACGATTATTGGGCCTAATAAATGCTAAAAAAGTTGACATAATTATCTTCTTTGAAAAAGGTAATTTGATAGATCATTTCAAATTTCTTTAAAAAAGATCATAACGGTAACGATCATTGCACCTAATAAATGCTAAAAAAGTTGACATAATTATCTTCTTTGTAAAAGATAATTTACTAGACAATTTAAAATTTCTCATGAAAAGATCATAACGGTAACGATTATTGGGCCTAATAAATGCTAAAAAAGTTGACATAATTATCTTCTTTGAAAAAGGTAATTTAATAGATCATTTCAAATTTCTTTAAAAAAGATCATAACGGTAACGATCATTGCGCCTAATAAATGCTAAAAAAGTTGACATAATTATCTTCTTTGTAAAAGATAATTTAATAGATTATTTAAAAGTTCTTTATAAAATGTCATAACAGTAACGATCATAGGGCCTAATAAATGCTAAAAAGGTTAACATAATTATCTTCTTTGTGAAAGATAATTTAATATATCATTTAAAATTTCTTTATAACAGATCATAACGGTAACGATCATTGGGCCTAATAAATGCTAAAAAAGTTGACATAATTATCTTCTTTGTAAAAGACAATTTCATAGATCATTTAAAATTTCTTTAAAAAAGATCATAACGGTAACGATCATTGGGCCTAATAAATGCTAAAAAAGTTGACATAATTAACTTCTTTGTAAAAGATAATTTGATAGATCATTTCAAATTTCTTTATAAAAGATCGTAGCAGTAATGATCAATGCGCCTAATAAATGCTAAAAAAGTTGACATAATTATCTTCTTTGTAAAAGATAATTTACTAGACAATTTAAAATTTCTCAAGAAAAGATCATAACGGTAACGATTATTGGGCCTAATAAATGCTAAAAAAGTTGACATAATTATCTTCTTTGAAAAAGGTAATTGAATAGATCATTTCAAATTTCTTTAAAAAAGATCATAATGGTAACGATCATTGCGCCTAATAAATGCTAAAAAAGTTCACATAATTATCTTCTTTGTAAAAGATAATTTACTAGACAATTTAAAATTTCTCATGAAAAGATCATAACGGTAACGATTATTGGGCCTAATAAATGATAAAAAAGTTGACATAATTATCTTCTTTGAAACAGGTAATTTAATAGATCATTTCAAATTTCTTTAAAAAAGATCATAACGGTAACGATCATTGCGCCTAATAAATGCTAAAAAAGTTCACATAATTATCTTCTTTGTAAAAGATAATTTGATAGATCATTTAAAATTTCTTTATAAAAGATCATAACTGTAACGATCATTGGGCCTAATAAATGCTAAAAAAGTTGACATAATTATCTTCTTTGCAAAAGACAATTTAATAGATCATTTAAAATTTCTTTAAAAAAGATCATAACAGTAATGATCATTGCGCCTAATAAATGCTAAAAAAGTTGACATAATTATCTTCTTTGTAAAAGACAATTTAATAGATCATTTAAAATTTCTTTAAAAAAGATCATAGCAGTAATGATCATTGCGCCTAATAAATGCTAAAAAAGTTGACATAATTATCTTCTTTGTAAAAGATAATTTACTAGACAATTTAAAATTTCTCATGAAAAGATCATAACGGTAACGATTATTGGGCCTAATAAATGCTAAAAAAGTTGACATAATTATCTTCTTTGAAAAAGGTAATTTGATAGATCATTTCAAATTTCTTTAAAAAAGATCATAACGGTAACGATCATTGCACCTAATAAATGCTAAAAAAGTTGACATAATTATCTTCTTTGTAAAAGATAATTTACTAGACAATTTAAAATTTCTCATGAAAAGATCATAACGGTAACGATTATTGGGCCTAATAAATGCTAAAAAAGTTGACATAATTATCTTCTTTGAAAAAGGTAATTTAATAGATCATTTCAAATTTCTTTAAAAAAGATCATAACGGTAACGATCATTGCGCCTAATAAATGCTAAAAAAGTTGACATAATTATCTTCTTTGTAAAAGATAATTTAATAGATTATTTAAAAGTTCTTTATAAAATGTCATAACAGTAAGATCATAGGGCCTAATAAATGCTAAAAAGGTTAACATAATTATCTTTTTTGTGAAAGATAATTTAATATATCATTTAAAATTTCTTTATAACAGATCATAACGGTAACGATCATTGGGCCGAATAAATGCTAAAAAAGTTGACATAATTATCTTCTTTGTAAAAGACAATTTAATAGATCATTTAAAATTTCTTTAAAAAAGATCATAACGGTAACGATCATTGGGCCTAATAAATGCTAAAAAAGTTGACATAATTAACTTCTTTGTAAAAGATAATTTGATAGATCATTTAAAATTTCTTTATAAAAGATCATAACTGTAACGATCATTGCGCCTAATAAATGCTAAAAAAGTTGACATAATTATCTTCTTTGTAAAAGACAATTTAATAGATCATTTAAAATTTCTTTAAAAAAGATCGTAGCAGTAATGATCATTGCGCCTAATAAATGCTAAAAAAGTTGACATAATTATCTTCTTTGTAAAAGATAATTTACTAGACAATTTAAAATTTCTCATGAAAAGATCATAACGGTAACGATCATTGCGCCTAATAAATGCTAAAAAAGTTGACATAATTATCTTCTTTGTAAAAGATAATTTGATAGATCATTTAAAATTTCTTTATAAAAGATCATAACTGTAACGATCATTGGGCCTAATAAATGCTAAAAAAGTTGACATAATTATCTTCTTTGTAAAAGACAATTTAATAGATCATTTAAAATTTCTTTAAAAAAGATCATAGCAGTAATGATCATTGCGCCTAATAAATGCTAAAAAAGTTGACATAATTATCTTCTTTGTAAAACAAAATTTAATAAGTTATTTAAAATTTCCTTAAAAAAGATCATAACGGTAACGATCATTGGGCCTCATAAGTGCTAAAAAAGTTGACATAATTATCTTCTTTGTAAAAGATAATTTAATAGATTATTTAAAAGTTCTTTATAAAATGTCATAACAGTAACGATCATAGGGCCTAATAAATGCTAAAAAGTTTAACATAATTATCTTCTTTGTGAAAGATAATTTAATATATCATTTAAAATTTCTTTATAACAGATCATAACGGTAACGATCATTGGGCCTAATAAGTGCTAAAAAATTTGACATAATTATCATCTTTGAAAAAGTTAATTTAATAGATCATTTCAAATTTCTTTAAAAAAGATCATAACGGTAACGATCATTGCGCCTAATAAATGCTAAAAAAGTTGACATAATTATCTTCTTTGTAAAAGATAATTTACTAGACAATTTAAAATTTCTCATGAAAAGATCATAACGGTAACGATTATTGGGCCTAATAAATGCTAAAAAAGTTGACATAATTATCTTCTTTGAAAAAGGTAATTTAATAGATCATTTCAAATTTCTTTAAAAAAGATCATAACGGTAACGATCATTGCGCCTAATAAATGCTAAAAAAGTTGACATAATTATCTTCTTTGTAAAAGATAATTTGATAGATCATTTAAAATTTCTTTATAAAAGATCATAACTGTAACGATCATTGCGCCTAATAAATGCTAAAAAAGTTGACATAATTATCTTCTTTGTAAAAGACAATTTAATAGATCATTTAAAATTTCTTTAAAAAAGATCATAGCAGTAATGATCATTGCGCCTAATAAATGCTAAAAAAGTTGACATAATTATCTTCTTTGTAAAAGATAATTTACTAGACAATTTAAAATTTCTCATGAAAAGATCATAACGGTAACGATTATTGGGCCTAATAAATGCTAAAAAAGTTGACATAATTATCTTCTTTGAAAAAGGTAATTTGATAGATCATTTCAAATTTCTTTAAAAAAGATCATAACGGTAACGATCATTGCACCTAATAAATGCTAAAAAAGTTGACATAATTATCTTCTTTGTAAAAGATAATTTACTAGACAATTTAAAATTTCTCATGAAAAGATCATAACGGTAACGATTATTGGGCCTAATAAATGCTAAAAAAGTTGACATAATTATCTTCTTTGAAAAAGGTAATTTAATAGATCATTTCAAATTTCTTTAAAAAAGATCATAACGGTAACGATCATTGCGCCTAATAAATGCTAAAAAAGTTGACATAATTATCTTCTTTGTAAAAGATAATTTAATAGATTATTTAAAAGTTCTTTATAAAATGTCATAACAGTAAGATCATAGGGCCTAATAAATGCTAAAAAGGTTAACATAATTATCTTTTTTGTGAAAGATAATTTAATATATCATTTAAAATTTCTGTATAACAGATCATAACGGTAACGATCATTGGGCCTAATAAATGCTAAAAAAGTTGACATAATTATCTTCTTTGTAAAAGACAATTTAATAGATCATTTAAAATTTCTTTAAAAAAGATCATAACGGTAACGATCATTGGGCCTAATAAATGCTAAAAAAGTTGACATAATTAACTTCTTTGTAAAAGATAATTTGATAGATCATTTAAAGTTTCTTTATAAAAGATCATAACTGTAACGATCATTGGGCCTAATAAATGCTAAAAAAGTTGACATAATTATCTTCTTTGTAAAAGACAATTTAATAGATCATTTAAAATTTCTTTAAAAAAGATCATAGCAGTAATGATCATTGCGCCTAATAAATGCTAAAAAAGTTGACATAATTATCTTCTTTGTAAAAGAAAATTTAATAGATTATTTAAAATTTCCTTAAAAAAGATCATAACGGTAACGATCATTGGGCCTCATAAGTGCTAAAAAAGTTGACATAATTATCTTCTTTGTACAAGATAATTTACTAGACAATTTAAAATTTCTCATGAAAAGATCATAACGGTAACGATTATTGGGCCTAATAAATGCTAAAAAAGTTGACATAATTATCTTCTTTGAAAAAGGTAATTTAATAGATCATTTCAAATTTCTTTAAAAAAGATCATAACGGTAACGATCATTGCGCCTAATAAATGCTAAAAAAGTTGACATAATTATCTTCTTTGTAAAAGATAATTTACTAGACAATTTAAAATTTCTCATGAAAAGATCATAACGGTAACGATTATTGGGCCTAATAAATGCTAAAAAAGTTGACATAATTATCTTCTTTGAAAAAGGTAATTTAATAGATCATTTCAAATTTCTTTAAAAAAGATCATAACGGTAACGATCATTGCGCCTAATAAATGCTAAAAAAGTTGACATAATTATCTTCTTTGTAAAAGATAATTTGATAGATCATTTAAAATTTCTTTATAAAAGATCATAACTGTAACGATCATTGCGCCTAATAAATGCTAAAAAAGTTGACATAATTATCTTCTTTGTAAAAGACAATTTAATAGATCATTTAAAATTTCTTTAAAAAAGATCATAGCAGTAATGATCATTGCGCCTAATAAATGCTAAAAAAGTTGACATAATTATCTTCTTTGTAAAAGATAATTTACTAGACAATTTAAAATTTCTCATGAAAAGATCATAACGGTAACGATTATTGGGCCTAATAAATGCTAAAAAAGTTGACATAATTATCTTCTTTGAAAAAGGTAATTTAATAGATCATTTAAAATTTCTTTAAAAAAGATCATAGCAGTAATGATCATTGCGCCTAATAAATGCTAAAAAAGTTGACATAATTATCTTCTTTGTAAAAGATAATTTACTAGACAATTTAAAATTTCTCATGAAAAGATCATAACGGTAACGATTATTGGGCCTAATAAATGCTAAAAAAGTTGACATAATTATCTTCTTTGAAAAAGGTAATTTAATAGATCATTTCAAATTTCTTTAAAAAAGATCATAACGGTAACGATCATTGCGCCTAATAAATGCTAAAAAAGTTGACATAATTATCTTCTTTGTAAAAGATAATTTAATAGATTATTTAAAAGTTCTTTATAAAATGTCATAACAGTAACGATCATAGGGCCTAATAAATGCTAAAAAGGTTAACATAATTATCTTCTTTGTGAAAGATAATTTAATATATCATTTAAAATTTCTTTATAACAGATCATAACGGTAACGATCATTGGGCCTAATAAGTGCTAAAAAACTTGACATAATTATCTTCTTTGAAAAAGGTAATTTAATAGATCATTTCAAATTTCTTTAAAAAAGATCATAACGGTAACGATCATTGCGCCTAATAAATGCTAAAAAAGTTGACATAATTATCTTCTTTGTAAAAGATAATTTAATAGATTATTTAAAAGTTCTTTATAAAATGTCATAACAGTAAGATCATAGGGCCTAATAAATGCTAAAAAGGTTAACATAATTATCTTTTTTGTGAAAGATAATTTAATATATCATTTAAAATTTCTTTATAACAGATCATAACGGTAACGATCATTGGGCCTAATAAATGCTAAAAAAGTTGACATAATTATCTTCTTTGTAAAAGACAATTTAATAGATCATTTAAAATTTCTTTAAAAAAGATCGTAGCAGTAATGATCATTGCGCCTAATAAATGCTAAAAAAGTTGACATAATTATCTTCTTTGTAAAAGATAATTTACTAGACAATTTAAAATTTCTCATGAAAAGATCATAACGGTAACGATCATTGCGCCTAATAAATGCTAAAAAAGTTGACATAATTATCTTCTTTGTAAAAGATAATTTGATAGATCATTTAAAATTTCTTTATAAAAGATCATAACTGTAACGATCATTGGGCCTAATAAATGCTAAAAAAGTTGACATAATTATCTTCTTTGTAAAAGACAATTTAATAGATCATTTAAAATTTCTTTAAAAAAGATCATAGCAGTAATGATCATTGCGCCTAATAAATGCTAAAAAAGTTGACATAATTATCTTCTTTGTAAAAGAAAATTTAATAAGTTATTTAAAATTTCCTTAAAAAAGATCATAATGGTAACGATCATTGGGCCTCATAAGTGCTAAAAAAGTTGACATAATTATCTTCTTTGTAAAAGATAATTTAATAGATTATTTAAAAGTTCTTTATAAAATGTCATAACAGTAACGATCATAGGGCCTAATAAATGCTAAAAAGTTTAACATAATTATCTTCTTTGTGAAAGATAATTTAATATATCATTTAAAATTTCTTTATAACAGATCATAACGGTAACGATCATTGGGCCTAATAAGTGCTAAAAAATTTGACATAATTATGATCTTTGAAAAAGGTAATTTAATAGATCATTTCAAATTTCTTTAAAAAAGATCATAACGGTAACGATCATTGCGCCTAATAAATGCTAAAAAAGTTGACATAATTATCTTCTTTGTAAAAGATAATTTACTAGACAATTTAAAATTTCTCATGAAAAGATCATAACGGTAACGATTATTGGGCCTAATAAATGCTAAAAAAGTTGACATAATTATCTTCTTTGAAAAAGGTAATTTAATAGATCATTTCAAATTTCTTTAAAAAAGATCATAACGGTAACGATCATTGCGCCTAATAAATGCTAAAAAAGTTGACATAATTATCTTCTTTGTAAAAGATAATTTGATAGATCATTTAAAATTTCTTTATAAAAGATCATAACTGTAACGATCATTGCGCCTAATAAATGCTAAAAAAGTTGACATAATTATCTTCTTTGTAAAAGACAATTTAATAGATCATTTAAAATTTCTTTAAAAAAGATCATAGCAGTAATGATCATTGCGCCTAACAAATGCTAAAAAAGTTGACATAATTATCTTCTTTGTAAAAGATAATTTACTAGACAATTTAAAATTTCTCATGAAAAGATCATAACGGTAACGATTATTGGGCCTAATAAATGCTAAAAAAGTTGACATAATTATCTTCTTTGAAAAAGGTAATTTGATAGATCATTTCAAATTTCTTTAAAAAAGATCATAACGGTAACGATCATTGCACCTAATAAATGCTAAAAAAGTTGACATAATTATCTTCTTTGTAAAAGATAATTTACTAGACAATTTAAAATTTCTCATGAAAAGATCATAACGGTAACGATTATTGGGCCTAATAAATGCTAAAAAAGTTGACATAATTATCTTCTTTGAAAAAGGTAATTTAATAGATCATTTCAAATTTCTTTAAAAAAGATCATAACGGTAACGATCATTGCGCCTAATAAATGCTAAAAAAGTTGACATAATTATCTTCTTTGTAAAAGATAATTTAATAGATTATTTAAAAGTTCTTTATAAAATGTCATAACAGTAAGATCATAGGGCCTAATAAATGCTAAAAAGGTTAACATAATTATCTTTTTTGTGAAAGATAATTTAATATATCATTTAAAATTTCTTTATAACAGATCATAACGGTAACGATCATTGGGCCTAATAAATGCTAAAAAAGTTGACATAATTATCTTCTTTGTAAAAGACAATTTAATAGATCATTTAAAATTTCTTTAAAAAAGATCGTAGCAGTAATGATCATTGCGCCTAATAAATGCTAAAAAAGTTGACATAATTATCTTCTTTGTAAAAGATAATTTACTAGACAATTTAAAATTTCTCATGAAAAGATCATAACGGTAACGATCATTGCGCCTAATAAATGCTAAAAAAGTTGACATAATTATCTTCTTTGTAAAAGATAATTTGATAGATCATTTAAAATTTCTTTATAAAAGATCATAACTGTAACGATCATTGGGCCTCATAAGTGCTAAAAAAGTTGACATAATTATCTTCTTTGTACAAGATAATTTACTAGACAATTTAAAATTTCTCATGAAAAGATCATAACGGTAACGATTATTGGGCCTAATAAATGCTAAAAAAGTTGACATAATTATCTTCTTTGAAAAAGGTAATTTAATAGATCATTTCAAATTTCTTTAAAAAAGATCATAACGGTAACGATCATTGCGCCTAATAAATGCTAAAAAAGTTGACATAATTATCTTCTTTGTAAAAGATAATTTACTAGACAATTTAAAATTTCTCATGAAAAGATCATAACGGTAACGATTATTGGGCCTAATAAATGCTAAAAAAGTTGACATAATTATCTTCTTTGAAAAAGGTAATTTAATAGATCATTTCAAATTTCTTTAAAAAAGATCATAACGGTAACGATCATTGCGCCTAATAAATGCTAAAAAAGTTGACATAATTATCTTCTTTGTAAAAGATAATTTGATAGATCATTTAAAATTTCTTTATAAAAGATCATAACTGTAACGATCATTGCGCCTAATAAATGCTAAAAAAGTTGACATAATTATCTTCTTTGTAAAAGACAATTTAATAGATCATTTAAAATTTCTTTAAAAAAGATCATAGCAGTAATGATCATTGCGCCTAATAAATGCTAAAAAAGTTGACATAATTATCTTCTTTGTAAAAGATAATTTACTAGACAATTTAAAATTTCTCATGAAAAGATCATAACGGTAACGATTATTGGGCCTAATAAATGCTAAAAAAGTTGACATAATTATCTTCTTTGAAAAACGTAATTTGATAGATCATTTCAAATTTCTTTAAAAAAGATCATAACGGTAACGATCATTGCACCTAATAAATGCTAAAAAAGTTGACATAATTATCTTCTTTGTAAAAGATAATTTACTAGACAATTTAAAATTTCTCATGAAAAGATCATAACGGTAACGATTATTGGGCCTAATAAATGCTAAAAAAGTTGACATAATTATCTTCTTTGAAAAAGGTAATTTAATAGATCATTTCAAATTTCTTTAAAAAAGATCATAACGGTAACGATCATTGCGCCTAATAAATGCTAAAAAAGTTGACATAATTATCTTCTTTGTAAAAGATAATTTGATAGATCATTTAAAATTTCTTTATAAAAGATCATAACTGTAACGATCATTGCGCCTAATAAATGCTAAAAAAGTTGACATAATTATCTTCTTTGTAAAAGACAATTTAATAGATCATTTAAAATTTCTTTCAAAAAGATCATAGCAGTAATGATCATTGCGCCTAATAAATGCTAAAAAAGTTGACATAATTATCTTCTTTGTAAAAGATAATTTAATAGATTATTTAAAAGTTCTTTATAAAATGTCATAACAGTAACGATCATAGGGCCTAATAAATGCTAAAAAGTTTAACATAATTATCTTCTTTGTGAAAGATAATTTAATATATCATTTAAAATTTCTTTATAACAGATCATAACGGTAACGATCATTGGGCCTAATAAATGCTAAAAAAGTTGACATAATTATCTTCTTTGTAAAAGACAATTTAATAGATCATTTAAAATTTCTTTAAAAAAGATCATAACGGTAACGATCATTGGGCCTAATAAATGCTAAAAAAGTTGACATAATTAACTTCTTTGTAAAAGATAATTTGATAGATCATTTAAAATTTCTTTATAAAAGATCATAACTGTAACGATCATTGCGCCTAATAAATGCTAAAAAAGTTGAAATAATTATCTTCTTTGTAAAAGACAATTTAATAGATCATTTAAAATTTCTTTAAAAAAGATCGTAGCAGTAATTATCATTGCGCCTAATAAATGCTAAAAAAGTTGACATAATTATCTTCTTTGTAAAAGACAATTTAATAGATCATTTAAAATTTCTTTAAAAAAGATCATAACGGTAACGATCATTGGGCCTAATAAATGCTAAAAAAGTTGACATAATTAACTTCTTTGTAAAAGACAATTTAATAGATCATTTAAAATTTCTTTAAAAAAGATCATAGCAGTAATGATCATTGCGCCTAATAAATGCTAAAAAAGTTGACATAATTATCTTCTTTGTAAAAGAAAATTTAATAGATTATTTAAAATTTCCTTAAAAAAGATCATAACGGTAACGATCATTGGGCCTCATAAGTGCTAAAAAAGTTGACATAATTATCTTCTTTGTACAAGATAATTTACTAGACAATTTAAAATTTCTCATGAAAAGATCATAACGGTAACGATTATTGGGCCTAATAAATGCTAAAAAAGTTGACATAATTATCTTCTTTGAAAAGGGTAATTTAATAGATCATTTCAAATTTCTTTAAAAAAGATCATAACGGTAACGATCATTGCGCCTAATAAATGCTAAACAAGTTGACATAATTATCTTCTTTGTAAAAGATAATTTAATAGATTATTTAAAAGTTCTTTATAAAATGTCATAACAGTAACGATCATAGGGCCTAATAAATGCTAAAAAGGTTAACATAATTATCTTCTTTGTGAAAGATAATTTAATATATCATTTAAAATTTCTTTATAAGAGATCATAACGGTAACGATCATTGGGCCTAATAAATGCTAAAAAAGTTGACATAATTATCTTCTTTGTAAAAGACAATTTAATAGATCATTTAAAATTTCTTTAAAAAAGATCATAACGGTAACGATCATTGGGCCTAATAAATGCTAAAAAAGTTGACATAATTATCTTCTTTGAAAAAGGTAATTTAATAGATCATTTCAAATTTCTTTAAAAAAGATCATAACGGTAACGATCATTGCGCCTAATAAATGCTAAAAAAGTTGACATAATTATCTTCTTTGTAAAAGATAATTTGATAGATCATTTAAAATTTCTTTATAAAAGATCATAACTGTAACGATCATTGCGCCTAATAAATGCTAAAAAAGTTGACATAATTATCTTCTTTGTAAAAGACAATTTAATAGATCATTTAAAATTTCTTTAAAAAAGATCATAGCAGTAATGATCATTGCGCCTAATAAATGCTAAAAAAGTTGACATAATTATCTTCTTTGTAAAAGATAATTTACTAGACAATTTAAAATTTCTCATGAAAAGATCATAACGGTAACGATTATTGGGCCTAATAAATGCTAAAAAAGTTGACATAATTATCTTCTTTGAAAAAGGTAATTTAATAGATCATTTCAAATTTCTTTAAAAAAGATCATAGCAGTAATGATCATTGCGCCTAATAAATGCTAAAAAAGTTGACATAATTATCTTCTTTGTAAAAGATAATTTACTAGACAATTTAAAATTTCTCATGAAAAGATCATAACGGTAACGATTATTGGGCCTAATAAATGCTAAAAAAGTTGACATAATTATCTTCTTTGAAAAAGGTAATTTAATAGATCATTTCAAATTTCTTTAAAAAAGATCATAACGGTAACGATCATTGCGCCTAATAAATGCTAAAAAAGTTGACATAATTATCTTCTTTGTAAAAGATAATTTAATAGATTATTTAAAAGTTCTTTATAAAATGTCATAACAGTAACGATCATAGGGCCTAATAAATGCTAAAAAGGTTAACATAATTATCTTCTTTGTGAAAGATAATTTAATATATCATTTAAAATTTCTTTATAACAGATCATAACGGTAACGATCATTGGGCCTAATAAGTGCTAAAAAACTTGACATAATTATCTTCTTTGAAAAAGGTAATTTAATAGATCATTTCAAATTTCTTTAAAAAAGATCATAACGGTAACGATCATTGCGCCTAATAAATGCTAAAAAAGTTGACATAATTATCTTCTTTGTAAAAGATAATTTGATAGATCATTTAAAATTTCTTTATAAAAGATCATAACTGTAACGATCATTGCGCCTAATAAATGCTAAAAAAGTTGACATAATTATCTTCTTTGTAAAAGACAATTTAATAGATCATTTAAAATTTCTTTAAAAAAGATCATAGCAGTAATGATCATTGCGCCTAATAAATGCTAAAAAAGTTGACATAATTATCTTCTTTGTAAAAGATAATTTACTAGACAATTTAAAATTTCTCATGAAAAGATCATAACGGTAACGATCATTGGGCCTAATAAATGCTAAAAAAGTTGACATAATTATCTTCTTTGAAAAAGGTAATTTAATAGATCATTTAAAATTTCTTTAAAAAAGATCATAGCAGTAATGATCATTGCGCCTAATAAATGCTAAAAAAGTTGACATAATTATCTTCTTTGTAAAAGATAATTTACTAGACAATTTAAAATTTCTCATGAAAAGATCATAACGGTAACGATTATTGGGCCTAATAAATGCTAAAAAAGTTGACATAATTATCTTCTTTGAAAAAGGTAATTTAATAGATCATTTCAAATTTCTTTAAAAAAGATCATAACGGTAACGATCATTGCGCCTAATAAATGCTAAAAAAGTTGACATAATTATCTTCTTTGTAAAAGATAATTTACTAGACAATTTAAAATTTCTCATGAAAAGATCATAACGGTAACGATTATTGGGCCTAATAAATGCTAAAAAAGTTGACATAATTATCTTCTTTGAAAAAGGTAATTTAATAGATCATTTCAAATTTCTTTAAAAAAGATCATAACGGTAACGATCATTGCGCCTAATAAATGCTAAAAAAGTTCACATAATTATCTTCTTTGTAAAAGATAATTTGATAGATCATTTAAAATTTCTTTATAAAAGATCATAACTGTAACGATCATTGCGCCTAATAAATGCTAAAAAAGTTGACATAATTATCTTCTTTGTAAAAGACAATTTAATAGATCATTTAAAATTTCTTTAAAAAAGATCATAGCAGTAATGATCATTGCGCCTAATAAATGCTAAAAAAGTTGACATAATTATCTTCTTTGTAAAAGATAATTTACTAGACAATTTAAAATTTCTCATGAAAAGATCATAACGGTAACGATTATTGGGCCTAATAAATGCTAAAAAAGTTGACATAATTATCTTCTTTGAAAAACGTAATTTGATAGATCATTTCAAATTTCTTTAAAAAAGATCATAACGGTAACGATCATTGCACCTAATAAATGCTAAAAAAGTTGACATAATTATCTTCTTTGTAAAAGATAATTTACTAGACAATTTAAAATTTCTCATGAAAAGATCATAACGGTAACGATTATTGGGCCTAATAAATGCTAAAAAAGTTGACATAATTATCTTCTTTGAAAAAGGTAATTTAATAGATCATTTCAAATTTCTTTAAAAAAGATCATAACGGTAACGATCATTGCGCCTAATAAATGCTAAAAAAGTTGACATAATTATCTTCTTTGTAAAAGATAATTTGATAGATCATTTAAAATTTCTTTATAAAAGATCATAACTGTAACGATCATTGCGCCTAATAAATGCTAAAAAAGTTGACATAATTATCTTCTTTGTAAAAGACAATTTAATAGATCATTTAAAATTTCTTTCAAAAAGATCATAGCAGTAATGATCATTGCGCCTAATAAATGCTAAAAAAGTTGACATAATTATCTTCTTTGTAAAAGATAATTTAATAGATTATTTAAAAGTTCTTTATAAAATGTCATAACAGTAACGATCATAGGGCCTAATAAATGCTAAAAAGTTTAACATAATTATCTTCTTTGTGAAAGATAATTTAATATATCATTTAAAATTTCTTTATAACAGATCATAACGGTAACGATCATTGGGCCTAATAAATGCTAAAAAAGTTGACATAATTATCTTCTTTGTAAAAGACAATTTAATAGATCATTTAAAATTTCTTTAAAAAAGATCATAACGGTAACGATCATTGGGCCTAATAAATGCTAAAAAAGTTGACATAATTAACTTCTTTGTAAAAGATAATTTGATAGATCATTTAAAATTTCTTTATAAAAGATCATAACTGTAACGATCATTGCGCCTAATAAATGCTAAAAAAGTTGACATAATTATCTTCTTTGTAAAAGACAATTTAATAGATCATTTAAAATTTCTTTAAAAAAGATCGTAGCAGTAATTATCATTGCGCCTAATAAATGCTAAAAAAGTTGACATAATTATCTTCTTTGTAAAAGACAATTTAATAGATCATTTAAAATTTCTTTAAAAAAGATCATAACGGTAACGATCATTGGGCCTAATAAATGCTAAAAAAGTTGACATAATTAACTTCTTTGTAAAAGACAATTTAATAGATCATTTAAAATTTCTTTAAAAAAGATCATAGCAGTAATGATCATTGCGCCTAATAAATGCTAAAAAAGTTGACATAATTATCTTCTTTGTAAAAGAAAATTTAATAGATTATTTAAAATTTCCTTAAAAAAGATCATAACGGTAACGATCATTGGGCCTCATAAGTGCTAAAAAAGTTGACATAATTATCTTCTTTGTACAAGATAATTTACTAGACAATTTAAAATTTCTCATGAAAAGATCATAACGGTAACGATTATTGGGCCTAATAAATGCTAAAAAAGTTGACATAATTATCTTCTTTGAAAAGGGTAATTTAATAGATCATTTCAAATTTCTTTAAAAAAGATCATAACGGTAACGATCATTGCGCCTAATAAATGCTAAACAAGTTGACATAATTATCTTCTTTGTAAAAGATAATTTAATAGATTATTTAAAAGTTCTTTATAAAATGTCATAACAGTAACGATCATAGGGCCTAATAAATGCTAAAAAGGTTAACATAATTATCTTCTTTGTGAAAGATAATTTAATATATCATTTAAAATTTCTTTATAATAGATCATAACGGTAACGATCATTGGGCCTAATAAATGCTAAAAAAGTTGACATAATTATCTTCTTTGTAAAAGACAATTTAATAGATCATTTAAAATTTCTTTAAAAAAGATCATAACGGTAACGATCATTGGGCCTAATAAATGCTAAAAAAGTTGACATAATTATCTTCTTTGAAAAAGGTAATTTAATAGATCATTTCAAATTTCTTTAAAAAAGATCATAACGGTAACGATCATTGCGCCTAATAAATGCTAAAAAAGTTGACATAATTATCTTCTTTGTAAAAGATAATTTGATAGATCATTTAAAATTTCTTTATAAAAGATCATAACTGTAACGATCATTGCGCCTAATAAATGCTAAAAAAGTTGACATAATTATCTTCTTTGTAAAAGATAATTTAATAGATCATTTAAAATTTCTTTAAAAAAGATCATAGCAGTAATGATCATTGCGCCTAATAAATGCTAAAAAAGTTGACATAATTATCTTCTTTGTAAAAGATAATTTACTAGACAATTTAAAATTTCTCATGAAAAGATCATAACGGTAACGATTATTGGGCCTAATAAATGCTAAAAAAGTTGACATAATTATCTTCTTTGAAAAAGGTAATTTAATAGATCATTTCAAATTTCTTTAAAAAAGATCATAACGGTAACGATCATTGCGCCTAATAAATGCTAAAAAAGTTGACATAATTATCTTCTTTGTAAAAGATAATTTACTAGACAATTTAAAATTTCTCATGAAAAGATCATAACGGTAACGATTATTGGGCCTAATAAATGCTAAAAAAGTTGACATAATTATCTTCTTTGAAAAAGGTAATTTGATAGATCATTTCAAATTTCTTTAAGAAAGATCATAACGGTAACGATCATTGCACCTAATAAATGCTAAAAAAGTTGACATAATTATCTTCTTTGTAAAAGATAATTTACTAGACAATTTAAAATTTCTCATGAAAAGATCATAACGGTAACGATTATTGGGCCTAATAAATGCTAAAAAAGTTGACATAATTATCTTCTTTGAAAAAGGTAATTTAATATATCATTTCAAATTTCTTTAAAAAAGATCATAACGGTAACGATCATTGCGCCTAATAAATGCTAAAAAAGTTGACATAATTATCTTCTTTGTAAAAGATAATTTAATAGATTATTTAAAAGTTCTTTATAAAATGTCATAACAGTAACGATCATAGGGCCTAATAAATGCTAAAAAGGTTAACATAATTATCTTCTTTGTGAAAGATAATTTAATATATCATTTAAAATTTCTTTATAACAGATCATAACGGTAACGATCATTGGGCCTAATAAGTGCTAAAAAACTTGACATAATTATCATTTTTGAAAAAGGTAATTTAATAGATCATTTCAAATTTCTTTAAAAAAGATCATAACGGTAACGATCATTGCGCCTAATAAATGCTAAAAAAGTTGACATAATTATCTTCTTTGTAAAAGATAATTTACTAGACAATTTAAAATTTCTCATGAAAAGATCATAACGGTAACGATTATTGGCCCTAATAAATGCTAAAAAAGTTGACATAATTATCTTCTTTGAAAAAGGTAATTTAATAGATCATTTCAAATTTCTTTAAAAAAGATCATAACGGTAACGATCATTGCGCCTAATAAATGCTAAAAAAGTTGACATAATTATCTTCTTTGTAAAAGATAATTTGATAGATCATTTAAAATTTCTTTATAAAAGATCATAACTGTAGCGATCATTGCGCCTAATAAATGCTAAAAAAGTTGACATAATTATCTTCTTTGTAAAAGACAATTTAATAGATCATTTAAAATTTCTTTAAAAAAGATCATAGCAGTAATGATCATTGCGCCTAATAAATGCTAAAAAAGTTGACATAATTATCTTCTTTGTAAAAGATAATTTACTAGACAATTTAAAATTTCTCATGAAAAGATCATAACGGTAACGATTATTGGGCCTAATAAATGCTAAAAAAGTTGACATAATTATCTTCTTTGAAAAAGGTAATTTAATAGATCATTTCAAATTTCTTTAAAAAAGATCATAACGGTAACGATCATTGCACCTAATAAATGCTAAAAAAGTTGACATAATTATCTTCTTTGTAAAAGATAATTTACTAGACAATTTAAAATTTCTCATGAAAAGATCATAACGGTAACGATTATTGGGCCTAATAAATGCTAAAAAAGTTGACATAATTATCTTCTTTGAAAAAGGTAATTTGATAGATCATTTCAAATTTCTTTAAGAAAGATCATAACGGTAACGATCATTGCACCTAATAAATGCTAAAAAAGTTGACATAATTATCTTCTTTGTAAAAGATAATTTACTAGACAATTTAAAATTTCTCATGAAAAGATCATAACGGTAACGATTATTGGGCCTAATAAATGCTAAAAAAGTTGACATAATTATCTTCTTTGAAAAAGGTAATTTAATAGATCATTTCAAATTTCTTTAAAAAAGATCATAACGGTAACGATCATTGCGCCTAATAAATGCTAAAAAAGTTGACATAATTATCTTCTTTGTAAAAGATAATTTAATAGATTATTTAAAAGTTCTTTATAAAATGTCATAACAGTAACGATCATAGGGCCTAATAAATGCTAAAAAGGTTAACATAATTATCTTCTTTGTGAAAGATAATTTAATATATCATTTAAAATTTCTTTATAACAGATCATAACGGTAACGATCATTGGGCCTAATAAGTGCTAAAAAACTTGACATAATTATCATCTTTGAAAAAGGTAATTTAATAGATCATTTCAAATTTCTTTAAAAAAGATCATAACGGTAACGATCATTGCGCCTAATAAATGCTAAAAAAGTTGACATAATTATCTTCTTTGTAAAAGATAATTTACTAGACAATTTAAAATTTCTCATGAAAAGATCATAACGGTAACGATTATTGGCCCTAATAAATGCTAAAAAAGTTGACATAATTATCTTCTTTGAAAAAGGTAATTTAATAGATCATTTCAAATTTCTTTAAAAAAGATCATAACGGTAACGATCATTGCGCCTAATAAATGCTAAAAAAGTTGACATAATTATCTTCTTTGTAAAAGATAATTTGATAGATCATTTAAAATTTCTTTATAAAAGATCATAACTGTAACGATCATTGCGCCTAATAAATGCTAAAAAAGTTGACATAATTATCTTCTTTGTAAAAGATAATTTAATAGATCATTTAAAATTTCTTTAAAAAAGATCATAGCAGTAATGATCATTGCGCCTAATAAATGCTAAAAAAGTTGACATAATTATCTTCTTTGTAAAAGATAATTTACTAGACAATTTAAAATTTCTCATGAAAAGATCATAACGGTAACGATTATTGGGCCTAATAAATGCTAAAAAAGTTGACATAATTATCTTCTTTGAAAAAGGTAATTTAATAGATCATTTCAAATTTCTTTAAAAAAGATCATAACGGTAACGATCATTGCACCTAATAAATGCTAAAAAAGTTGACATAATTATCTTCTTTGTAAAAGATAATTTACTAGACAATTTAAAATTTCTCATGAAAAGATCATAACGGTAACGATTATTGGGCCTAATAAATGCTAAAAAAGTTGACATAATTATCTTCTTTGAAAAAGGTAATTTGATAGATCATTTCAAATTTCTTTAAGAAAGATCATAACGGTAACGATCATTGCACCTAATAAATGCTAAAAAAGTTGACATAATTATCTTCTTTGTAAAAGATAATTTACTAGACAATTTAAAATTTCTCATGAAAAGATCATAACGGTAACGATTATTGGGCCTAATAAATGCTAAAAAAGTTGACATAATTATCTTCTTTGAAAAAGGTAATTTAATAGATCATTTCAAATTTCTTTAAAAAAGATCATAACGGTAACGATCATTGCGCCTAATAAATGCTAAAAAAGTTGACATAATTATCTTCTTTGTAAAAGATAATTTAATAGATTATTTAAAAGTTCTTTATAAAATGTCATAACAGTAACGATCATAGGGCCTAATAAATGCTAAAAAGGTTAACATAATTATCTTCTTTGTGAAAGATAATTTAATATATCATTTAAAATTTCTTTATAACAGATCATAACGGTAACGATCATTGGGCCTAATAAGTGCTAAAAAACTTGACATAATTATCATTTTTGAAAAAGGTAATTTAATAGATCATTTCAAATTTCTTTAAAAAAGATCATAACGGTAACGATCATTGCGCCTAATAAATGCTAAAAAAGTTGACATAATTATCTTCTTTGTAAAAGATAATTTACTAGACAATTTAAAATTTCTCATGAAAAGATCATAACGGTAACGATTATTGGCCCTAATAAATGCTAAAAAAGTTGACATAATTATCTTCTTTGAAAAAGGTAATTTAATAGATCATTTCAAATTTCTTTAAAAAAGATCATAACGGTAACGATCATTGCGCCTAATAAATGCTAAAAAAGTTGACATAATTATCTTCTTTGTAAAAGATAATTTGATAGATCATTTAAAATTTCTTTATAAAAGATCATAACTGTAACGATCATTGCGCCTAATAAATGCTAAAAAAGTTGACATAATTATCTTCTTTGTAAAAGACAATTTAATAGATCATTTAAAATTTCTTTAAAAAAGATCATAGCAGTAATGATCATTGCGCCTAATAAATGCTAAAAAAGTTGACATAATTATCTTCTTTGTAAAAGATAATTTACTAGACAATTTAAAATTTCTCATGAAAAGATCATAACGGTAACGATTATTGGGCCTAATAAATGCTAAAAAAGTTGACATAATTATCTTCTTTGAAAAAGGTAATTTAATAGATCATTTCAAATTTCTTTAAAAAAGATCATAACGGTAACGATCATTGCACCTAATAAATGCTAAAAAAGTTGACATAATTATCTTCTTTGTAAAAGATAATTTACTAGACAATTTAAAATTTCTCATGAAAAGATCATAACGGTAACGATTATTGGGCCTAATAAATGCTAAAAAAGTTGACATAATTATCTTCTTTGAAAAAGGTAATTTGATAGATCATTTCAAATTTCTTTAAGAAAGATCATAACGGTAACGATCATTGCACCTAATAAATGCTAAAAAAGTTGACATAATTATCTTCTTTGTAAAAGATAATTTACTAGACAATTTAAAATTTCTCATGAAAAGATCATAACGGTAACGATTATTGGGCCTAATAAATGCTAAAAAAGTTGACATAATTATCTTCTTTGAAAAAGGTAATTTAATAGATCATTTCAAATTTCTTTAAAAAAGATCATAACGGTAACGATCATTGCGCCTAATAAATGCTAAAAAAGTTGACATAATTATCTTCTTTGTAAAAGATAATTTAATAGATTATTTAAAAGTTCTTTATAAAATGTCATAACAGTAACGATCATAGGGCCTAATAAATGCTAAAAAGGTTAACATAATTATCTTCTTTGTGAAAGATAATTTAATATATCATTTAAAATTTCTTTATAACAGATCATAACGGTAACGATCATTGGGCCTAATAAGTGCTAAAAAACTTGACATAATTATCATTTTTGAAAAAGGTAATTTAATAGATCATTTCAAATTTCTTTAAAAAAGATCATAACGGTAACGATCATTGCGCCTAATAAATGCTAAAAAAGTTGACATAATTATCTTCTTTGTAAAAGATAATTTACTAGACAATTTAAAATTTCTCATGAAAAGATCATAACGGTAACGATTATTGGCCCTAATAAATGCTAAAAAAGTTGACATAATTATCTTCTTTGAAAAAGGTAATTTAATAGATCATTTCAAATTTCTTTAAAAAAGATCATAACGGTAACGATCATTGCGCCTAATAAATGCTAAAAAAGTTGACATAATTATCTTCTTTGTAAAAGATAATTTGATAGATCATTTAAAATTTCTTTATAAAAGATCATAACTGTAACGATCATTGCGCCTAATAAATGCTAAAAAAGTTGACATAATTATCTTCTTTGTAAAAGACAATTTAATAGATCATTTAAAATTTCTTTAAAAAAGATCATAGCAGTAATGATCATTGCGCCTAATAAATGCTAAAAAAGTTGACATAATTATCTTCTTTGTAAAAGATAATTTACTAGACAATTTAAAATTTCTCATGAAAAGATCATAACGGTAACGATTATTGGGCCTAATAAATGCTAAAAAAGTTGACATAATTATCTTCTTTGAAAAACGTAATTTAATAGATCATTTCAAATTTCTTTAAAAAAGATCATAACGGTAACGATCATTGCACCTAATAAATGCTAAAAAAGTTGACATAATTATCATCTTTGTAAAAGATAATTTACTAGACAATTTAAAATTTCTCATGAAAAGATCATAACGGTAACGATTATTGGGCCTAATAAATGCTAAAAAAGTTGACATAATTATCTTCTTTGAAAAAGGTAATTTGATAGATCATTTCAAATTTCTTTAAGAAAGATCATAACGGTAACGATCATTGCACCTAATAAATGCTAAAAAAGTTGACATAATTATCTTCTTTGTAAAAGATAATTTACTAGACAATTTAAAATTTCTCATGAAAAGATCATAACGGTAACGATTATTGGGCCTAATAAATGCTAAAAAAGTTGACATAATTATCTTCTTTGAAAAAGGTAATTTAATAGATCATTTCAAATTTCTTTAAAAAAGATCATAACGGTAACGATCATTGCGCCTAATAAATGCTAAAAAAGTTGACATAATTATCTTCTTTGTAAAAGATAATTTAATAGATTATTTAAAAGTTCTTTATAAAATGTCATAACAGTAACGATCATAGGGCCTAATAAATGCTAAAAAGGTTAACATAATTATCTTCTTTGTGAAAGATAATTTAATATATCATTTAAAATTTCTTTATAACAGATCATAACGGTAACGATCATTGGGCCTAATAAGTGCTAAAAAACTTGACATAATTATCATCTTTGAAAAAGGTAATTTAATAGATCATTTCAAATTTCTTTAAAAAAGATCATAACGGTAACGATCATTGCGCCTAATAAATGCTAAAAAAGTTGACATAATTATCTTCTTTGTAAAAGATAATTTACTAGACAATTTAAAATTTCTCATGAAAAGATCATAACGGTAACGATTATTGGCCCTAATAAATGCTAAAAAAGTTGACATAATTATCTTCTTTGAAAAAGGTAATTTAATAGATCATTTCAAATTTCTTTAAAAAAGATCATAACGGTAACGATCATTGCGCCTAATAAATGCTAAAAAAGTTGACATAATTATCTTCTTTGTAAAAGATAATTTGATAGATCATTTAAAATTTCTTTATAAAAGATCATAACTGTAACGATCATTGCGCCTAATAAATGCTAAAAAAGTTGACATAATTATCTTCTTTGTAAAAGATAATTTAATAGATCATTTAAAATTTCTTTAAAAAAGATCATAGCAGTAATGATCATTGCGCCTAATAAATGCTAAAAAAGTTGACATAATTATCTTCTTTGTAAAAGATAATTTACTAGACAATTTAAAATTTCTCATGAAAAGATCATAACGGTAACGATTATTGGGCCTAATAAATGCTAAAAAAGTTGACATAATTATCTTCTTTGAAAAAGGTAATTTAATAGATCATTTCAAATTTCTTTAAAAAAGATCATAACGGTAACGATCATTGCACCTAATAAATGCTAAAAAAGTTGACATAATTATCTTCTTTGTAAAAGATAATTTACTAGACAATTTAAAATTTCTCATGAAAAGATCATAACGGTAACGATTATTGGGCCTAATAAATGCTAAAAAAGTTGACATAATTATCTTCTTTGAAAAAGGTAATTTGATAGATCATTTCAAATTTCTTTAAGAAAGATCATAACGGTAACGATCATTGCACCTAATAAATGCTAAAAAAGTTGACATAATTATCTTCTTTGTAAAAGATAATTTACTAGACAATTTAAAATTTCTCATGAAAAGATCATAACGGTAACGATTATTGGGCCTAATAAATGCTAAAAAAGTTGACATAATTATCTTCTTTGAAAAAGGTAATTTAATAGATCATTTCAAATTTCTTTAAAAAAGATCATAACGGTAACGATCATTGCGCCTAATAAATGCTAAAAAAGTTGACATAATTATCTTCTTTGTAAAAGATAATTTAATAGATTATTTAAAAGTTCTTTATAAAATGTCATAACAGTAACGATCATAGGGCCTAATAAATGCTAAAAAGGTTAACATAATTATCTTCTTTGTGAAAGATAATTTAATATATCATTTAAAATTTCTTTATAACAGATCATAACGGTAACGATCATTGGGCCTAATAAGTGCTAAAAAACTTGACATAATTATCATTTTTGAAAAAGGTAATTTAATAGATCATTTCAAATTTCTTTAAAAAAGATCATAACGGTAACGATCATTGCGCCTAATAAATGCTAAAAAAGTTGACATAATTATCTTCTTTGTAAAAGATAATTTACTAGACAATTTAAAATTTCTCATGAAAAGATCATAACGGTAACGATTATTGGCCCTAATAAATGCTAAAAAAGTTGACATAATTATCTTCTTTGAAAAAGGTAATTTAATAGATCATTTCAAATTTCTTTAAAAAAGATCATAACGGTAACGATCATTGCGCCTAATAAATGCTAAAAAAGTTGACATAATTATCTTCTTTGTAAAAGATAATTTGATAGATCATTTAAAATTTCTTTATAAAAGATCATAACTGTAACGATCATTGCGCCTAATAAATGCTAAAAAAGTTGACATAATTATCTTCTTTGTAAAAGACAATTTAATAGATCATTTAAAATTTCTTTAAAAAAGATCATAGCAGTAATGATCATTGCGCCTAATAAATGCTAAAAAAGTTGACATAATTATCTTCTTTGTAAAAGATAATTTACTAGACAATTTAAAATTTCTCATGAAAAGATCATAACGGTAACGATTATTGGGCCTAATAAATGCTAAAAAAGTTGACATAATTATCTTCTTTGAAAAAGGTAATTTAATAGATCATTTCAAATTTCTTTAAAAAAGATCATAACGGTAACGATCATTGCACCTAATAAATGCTAAAAAAGTTGACATAATTATCTTCTTTGTAAAAGATAATTTACTAGACAATTTAAAATTTCTCATGAAAAGATCATAACGGTAACGATTATTGGGCCTAATAAATGCTAAAAAAGTTGACATAATTATCTTCTTTGAAAAAGGTAATTTGATAGATCATTTCAAATTTCTTTAAGAAAGATCATAACGGTAACGATCATTGCACCTAATAAATGCTAAAAAAGTTGACATAATTATCTTCTTTGTAAAAGATAATTTACTAGACAATTTAAAATTTCTCATGAAAAGATCATAACGGTAACGATTATTGGGCCTAATAAATGCTAAAAAAGTTGACATAATTATCTTCTTTGAAAAAGGTAATTTAATAGATCATTTCAAATTTCTTTAAAAAAGATCATAACGGTAACGATCATTGCGCCTAATAAATGCTAAAAAAGTTGACATAATTATCTTCTTTGTAAAAGATAATTTAATAGATTATTTAAAAGTTCTTTATAAAATGTCATAACAGTAACGATCATAGGGCCTAATAAATGCTAAAAAGGTTAACATAATTATCTTCTTTGTGAAAGATAATTTAATATATCATTTAAAATTTCTTTATAACAGATCATAACGGTAACGATCATTGGGCCTAATAAGTGCTAAAAAACTTGACATAATTATCATCTTTGAAAAAGGTAATTTAATAGATCATTTCAAATTTCTTTAAAAAAGATCATAACGGTAACGATCATTGCGCCTAATAAATGCTAAAAAAGTTGACATAATTATCTTCTTTGTAAAAGATAATTTACTAGACAATTTAAAATTTCTCATGAAAAGATCATAACGGTAACGATTATTGGCCCTAATAAATGCTAAAAAAGTTGACATAATTATCTTCTTTGAAAAAGGTAATTTAATAGATCATTTCAAATTTCTTTAAAAAAGATCATAACGGTAACGATCATTGCGCCTAATAAATGCTAAAAAAGTTGACATAATTATCTTCTTTGTAAAAGATAATTTGATAGATCATTTAAAATTTCTTTATAAAAGATCATAACTGTAACGATCATTGCGCCTAATAAATGCTAAAAAAGTTGACATAATTATCTTCTTTGTAAAAGACAATTTAATAGATCATTTAAAATTTCTTTAAAAAAGATCATAGCAGTAATGATCATTGCGCCTAATAAATGCTAAAAAAGTTGACATAATTATCTTCTTTGTAAAAGATAATTTACTAGACAATTTAAAATTTCTCATGAAAAGATCATAACGGTAACGATTATTGGGCCTAATAAATGCTAAAAAAGTTGACATAATTATCTTCTTTGAAAAAGGTAATTTGATAGATCATTTCAAATTTCTTTAAAAAAGATCATAACGGTAACGATCATTGCGCCTAATAAATGCTAAAAAAGTTGACATAATTATCTTCTTTGTAAAAGATAATTTAATAGATTATTTAAAAGTTCTTTATAAAATGTCATAACAGTAACGATCATAGGGCCTAATAAATGCTAAAAAGGTTAACATAATTATCTTCTTTGTGAAAGATAATTTAATATATCATTTAAAATTTCTTTATAACAGATCATAACGGTAACGATCATTGGGCCTAATAAGTGCTAAAAAACTTGACATAATTATCATCTTTGAAAAAGGTAATTTAATAGATCATTTCAAATTTCTTTAAAAAAGATCATAACGGTAACGATCATTGCGCCTAATAAATGCTAAAAAAGTTGACATAATTATCTTCTTTGTAAAAGATAATTTACTAGACAATTTAAAATTTCTCATGAAAAGATCATAACGGTAACGATTATTGGGCCTAATAAATGCTAAAAAAGTTGACATAATTATCTTCTTTGAAAAAGGTAATTTAATTGATCATTTCAAATTTCTTTAAAAAAGATCATAACGGTAACGATCATTGCGCCTAATAAATGCTAAAAAAGTTGATATAATTATCTTCTTTGTAAAAGATAATTTGATAGATCATTCAAAATTTCTTTATAAAAGATCATAACTGTAACGATCATTGCGCCTAATAAATGCTAAAAAAGTTGACATAATTATCTTCTTTGTAAAAGACAATTTAATAGATCATTTAAAATTTCTTTAAAAAAGATCATAGCAGTAATGATCATTGCGCCTAATAAATGCTAAAAAAGTTGACATAATTATCTTCTTTGTAAAAGATAATTTACTAGACAATTTAAAATTTCTCATGAAAAGATCATAACGGTAACGATTATTGGGCCTAATAAATGCTAAAAAAGTTGACATAATTATCTTCTTTGAAAAAGGTAATTTGATAGATCATTTCAAATTTCTTTAAAAAAGATCATAACGGTAACGATCATTGCACCTAATAAATGCTAAAAAAGTTGACATAATTATCTTCTTTGTAAAAGATAATTTACTAGACAATTTAAAATTTCTCATGAAAAGATCATAACGGTAACGATTATTGGGCCTAATAAATGCTAAAAAAGTTGACATAATTATCTTCTTTGAAAAAGGTAATTTAATAGATCATTTCAAATTTCTTTAAAAAAGATCATAACGGTAACGATCATTGCGCCTAATAAATGCCAAAAAAGTTGACATAATTATCTTCTTTGTAAAAGATAATTTAAAAGATTATTTAAAAGTTCTTTATAAAATGTCATAACAGTAACGATCATAGGGCCTAATAAATGCTAAAAAGGTTAACATAATTATCTTCTTTGTGAAAGATAATTTAATATATCATTTAAAATTTCTTTATAACAGATCATAACGGTAACGATCATTGGGCCTAATAAGTGCTAAAAAACTTGACATAATTATCATCTTTGAAAAAGGTAATTTAATAGATCATTTCAAATTTCTTTAAAAAAGATCATAACGGTAACGATCATTGCGCCTAATAAATGCTAAAAAAGTTGACATAATTATCTTCTTTGTAAAAGATAATTTACTAGACAATTTAAAATTTCTCATGAAAAGATCATAACGGTAACGATTATTGGGCCTAATAAATGCTAAAAAAGTTGACATAATTATCTTCTTTGAAAAAGGTAATTTAATAGATCATTTCAAATTTCTTTAAAAAAGATCATAACGGTAACGATCATTGCGCCTAATAAATGCTAAAAAAGTTGACATAATTATCTTCTTTGTAAAAGATAATTTGATAGATCATTTAAAATTTCTTTATAAAAGATCATAACTGTAACGATCATTGCGCCTAATAAATGCTAAAAAAGTTGACATAATTATCTTCTTTGTAAAAGACAATTTAATAGATCATTTAAAATTTCTTTAAAAAAGATCATAGCAGTAATGATCATTGCGCCTAATAAATGCTAAAAAAGTTGACATAATTATCTTCTTTGTAAAAGATAATTTACTAGACAATTTAAAATTTCTCATGAAAAGATCATAACGGTAACGATTATTGGGCCTAATAAATGCTAAAAAAGTTGACATAATTATCTTCTTTGAAAAAGGTAATTTAATAGATCATTTCAAATTTCTTTAAAAAAGATCATAACGGTAACGATCATTGCGCCTAATAAATGCC
This sequence comes from Psophocarpus tetragonolobus, assembly GCA_037954015.1. Taxonomy (NCBI): domain Eukaryota; kingdom Viridiplantae; phylum Streptophyta; class Magnoliopsida; order Fabales; family Fabaceae; genus Psophocarpus; species Psophocarpus tetragonolobus. The sequence goes on from CM075688.1 coordinate 58,646,060, forward strand.
AAAAAAGTTGACATAATTATCTTCTTTGTAAAAGATAATTTAATAGATTATTTAAAAGTTCTTTATAAAATGTCATAACAGTAACGATCATAGGGCCTAATAAATGCTAAAAAGGTTAACATAATTATCTTCTTTGTGAAAGATAATTTAATATATCATTTAAAATTTCTTTATAACAGATCATAACGGTAACGATCATTGGGCCTAATAAGTGCTAAAAAACTTGACATAATTATCATCTTTGAAAAAGGTAATTTAATAGATCATTTCAAATTTCTTTAAAAAAGATCATAACGGTAACGATCATTGCGCCTAATAAATGCTAAAAAAGTTGACATAATTATCTTCTTTGTAAAAGATAATTTACTAGACAATTTAAAATTTCTCATGAAAAGATCATAACGGTAACGATTATTGGGCCTAATAAATGCTAAAAAACTTGACATAATTATCTTCTTTGAAAAAGGTAATTTAATAGATCATTTCAAATTTCTTTAAAAAAGATCATAACGGTAACGATCATTGCGCCTAATAAATGCTAAAAAAGTTGACATAATTATCTTCTTTGTAAAAGATAATTTGATAGATCATTTAAAATTTCTTTATAAAAGATCATAACTGTAACGATCATTGCGCCTAATAAATGCTAAAAAAGTTGACATAATTATCTTCTTTGTAAAAGACAATTTAATAGATCATTTAAAATTTCTTTAAAAAAGATCATAGCAGTAATGATCATTGCGCCTAATAAATGCTAAAAAAGTTGACATAATTATCTTCTTTGTAAAAGATAATTTACTAGACAATTTAAAATTTCTCATGAAAAGATCATAACGGTAACGATTATTGGGCCTAATAAATGCTAAAAAAGTTGACATAATTATCTTCTTTGAAAAAGGTAATTTGATAGATCATTTCAAATTTCTTTAAAAAAGATCATAACGGTAACGATCATTGTGCCTAATAAATGCTAAAAAAGTTGACATAATTATCTTCTTTGTAAAAGATAATTTAATAGATTATTTAAAAGTTCTTTATAAAATGTCATAACAGTAACGATCATAGGGTCTAATAAATGCTAAAAAGGTTAACATAATTATCTTCTTTGTGAAAGATAATTTAATATATCATTTAAAATTTCTTTATAACAGATCATAACGGTAACGATCATTGGGCCTAATAAGTGCTAAAAAACTTGACATAATTATCATCTTTGAAAAAGGTAATTTAATAGATCATTTCAAATTTCTTTAAAAAAGATCATAACGGTAACGATCATTGCGCCTAATAAATGCTAAAAAAGTTGACATAATTATCTTCTTTGTAAAAGATAATTTACTAGACAATTTAAAATTTCTCATGAAAAGATCATAACGGTAACGATTATTGGGCCTAATAAATGCTAAAAAAGTTGACATAATTATCTTCTTTGAAAAAGGTAATTTAATAGATCATTTCAAATTTCTTTAAAAAAGATCATAACGGTAACGATCATTGCGCCTAATAAATGCTAAAAAAGTTGACATAATTATCTTCTTTGTAAAAGATAATTTGATAGATCATTTAAAATTTCTTTATAAAAGATCATAACTGTAACGATCGTTGCGCCTAATAAATGCTAAAAAAGTTGACATAATTATCTTCTTTGTAAAAGACAATTTAATAGATCATTTAAAATTTCTTTAAAAAAGATCATAGCAGTAATGATCATTGCGCCTAATAAATGCTAAAAAAGTTGACATAATTATCTTCTTTGTAAAAGATAATTTACTAGACAATTTAAAATTTCTCATGAAAAGATCATAACGGTAACGATTATTGGGCCTAATAAATGCTAAAAAAGTTGACATAATTATCTTCTTTGAAAAAGGTAATTTGATAGATCATTTCAAATTTCTTTAAAAAAGATCATAACGGTAACGATCATTGCACCTAATAAATGCTAAAAAAGTTGACATAATTATCTTCTTTGTAAAAGATAATTTACTAGACAATTTAAAATTTCTCATGAAAAGATCATAACGGTAACGATTATTGGGCCTAATAAATGCTAAAAAAGTTGACATAATTATCTTCTTTGAAAAAGGTAATTTAATAGATCATTTCAAATTTCTTTAAAAAAGATCATAACGGTAACGATCATTGCGCCTAATAAATGCTAAAAAAGTTGACATAATTATCTTCTTTGTAAAAGATAATTTGATAGATCATTTAAAATTTCTTTATAAAAGATCATAACTGTAACGATCATTGCGCCTAATAAATGCTAAAAAAGTTGACATAATTATCTTCTTTGTAAAAGACAATTTAATAGATCATTTAAAATTTCTTTAAAAAAGATCATAGCAGTAATGATCATTGCGCCTAATAAATGCTAAAAAAGTTGACATAATTATCTTCTTTGTAAAAGATAATTTACTAGACAATTTAAAATTTCTCATGAAAAGATCATAACGGTAACGATTATTGGGCCTAATAAATGCTAAAAAAGTTGACATAATTATCTTCTTTGAAAAAGGTAATTTGATAGATCATTTCAAATTTCTTTAAAAAAGATCATAACGGTAACGATCATTGTGCCTAATAAATGCTAAAAAAGTTGACATAATTATCTTCTTTGTAAAAGATAATTTAATAGATTATTTAAAAGTTCTTTATAAAATGTCATAACAGTAACGATCATAGGGTCTAATAAATGCTAAAAAGGTTAACATAATTATCTTCTTTGTGAAAGATAATTTAATATATCATTTAAAATTTCTTTATAACAGATCATAACGGTAACGATCATTGGGCCTAATAAGTGCTAAAAAACTTGACATAATTATCATCTTTGAAAAAGGTAATTTAATAGATCATTTCAAATTTCTTTAAAAAAGATCATAACGGTAACGATCATTGCGCCTAATAAATGCTAAAAAAGTTGACATAATTATCTTCTTTGTAAAAGATAATTTACTAGACAATTTAAAATTTCTCATGAAAAGATCATAACGGTAACGATTATTGGGCCTAATAAATGCTAAAAAAGTTGACATAATTATCTTCTTTGAAAAAGGTAATTTAATAGATCATTTCAAATTTCTTTAAAAAAGATCATAACGGTAACGATCATTGCGCCTAATAAATGCTAAAAAAGTTGACATAATTATCTTCTTTGTAAAAGATAATTTGATAGATCATTTAAAATTTCTTTATAAAAGATCATAACTGTAACGATCGTTGCGCCTAATAAATGCTAAAAAAGTTGACATAATTATCTTCTTTGTAAAAGACAATTTAATAGATCATTTAAAATTTCTTTAAAAAAGATCATAGCAGTAATGATCATTGCGCCTAATAAATGCTAAAAAAGTTGACATAATTATCTTCTTTGTAAAAGATAATTTACTAGACAATTTAAAATTTCTCATGAAAAGATCATAACGGTAACGATTATTGGGCCTAATAAATGCTAAAAAAGTTGACATAATTATCTTCTTTGAAAAAGGTAATTTGATAGATCATTTCAAATTTCTTTAAAAAAGATCATAACGGTAACGATCATTGCACCTAATAAATGCTAAAAAAGTTGACATAATTATCTTCTTTGTAAAAGATAATTTACTAGACAATTTAAAATTTCTCATGAAAAGATCATAACGGTAACGATTATTGGGCCTAATAAATGCTAAAAAAGTTGACATAATTATCTTCTTTGAAAAAGGTAATTTAATAGATCATTTCAAATTTCTTTAAAAAAGATCATAACGGTAACGATCATTGCGCCTAATAAATGCTAAAAAAGTTGACATAATTATCTTCTTTGTAAAAGATAATTTAATAGATTATTTAAAAGTTCTTTATAAAATGTCATAACAGTAACGATCATAGGGCCTAATAAATGCTAAAAAGGTTAACATAATTATCTTCTTTGTGAAAGATAATTTAATATATCATTTAAAATTTCTTTATAACAGATCATAACGGTAACGATGATTGGGCCTAATAAGTGCTAAAAAACTTGACATAATTATCATCTTTGAAAAAGGTAATTTAATAGATCATTTCAAATTTCTTTAAAAAAGATCATAACGGTAACGATCATTGCGCCTAATAAATGCTAAAAAAGTTGACATAATTATCTTCTTTGTAAAAGATAATTTACTAGACAATTTAAAATTTCTCATGAAAAGATCATAACGGTAACGATTATTGGGCCTAATAAATGCTAAAAAAGTTGACATAATTATCTTCTTTGAAAAAGGTAATTTAATAGATCATTTCAAATTTCTTTAAAAAAGATCATAACGGTAACGATCATTGCGCCTAATAAATGCTAAAAAAGTTGACATAATTATCTTCTTTGTAAAAGATAATTTGATAGATCATTTAAAATTTCTTTATAAAAGATCATAACTGTAACGATCATTGCGACTAATAAATGCTAAAAAAGTTGACATAATTATCTTCTTTGTAAAAGACAATTTAATAGATCATTTAAAATTTCTTTAAAAAAGATCATAGCAGTAATGATCATTGCGCCTAATAAATGCTAAAAAAGTTGACATAATTATCTTCTTTGTAAAAGATAATTTACTAGACAATTTAAAATTTCTCATGAAAAGATCATAACGGTAACGATTATTGGGCCTAATAAATGCTAAAAAAGTTGACATAATTATCTTCTTTGAAAAAGGTAATTTGATAGATCATTTCAAATTTCTTTAAAAAAGATCATAACGGTAACGATCATTGCGCCTAATAAATGCTAAAAAAGTTGACTTAATTATCTTCTTTGTAAAAGATAATTTAATAGATTATTTAAAAGTTCTTTATAAAATGTCATAACAGTAACGATCATAGGGCCTAATAAATGCTAAAAAGGTTAACATAATTATCTTCTTTGTGAAAGATAATTTAATATATCATTTAAAATTTCTTTATAACAGATCATAACGGTAACGATCATTGGGCCTAATAAGTGCTAAAAAACTTGACATAATTATCATCTTTGAAAAAGGTAATTTAATAGATCATTTCAAATTTCTTTAAAAAAGATCATAACGGTAACGATCATTGCGCCTAATAAATGCTAAAAAAGTTGACATAATTATCTTCTTTGTAAAAGATAATTTACTAGACAATTTAAAATTTCTCATGAAAAGATCATAACGGTAACGATTATTGGGCCTAATAAATGCTAAAAAAGTTGACATAATTATCTTCTTTGAAAAAGGTAATTTAATAGATCATTTCAAATTTCTTTAAAAAAGATCATAACGGTAACGATCATTGCGCCTAATAAATGCTAAAAAAGTTGATATAATTATCTTCTTTGTAAAAGATAATTTGATAGATCATTTAAAATTTCTTTATAAAAGATCATAACTGTAACGATCATTGCGCCTAATAAATGCTAAAAAAGTTGACATAATTATCTTCTTTGTAAAAGACAATTTAATAGATCATTTAAAATTTCTTTAAAAAAGATCATAGCAGTAATGATCATTGCGCCTAATAAATGCTAAAAAAGTTGACATAATTATCTTCTTTGTAAAAGATAATTTACTAGACAATTTAAAATTTCTCATGAAAAGATCATAACGGTAACGATTATTGGCCCTAATAAATGCTAAAAAAGTTGACATAATTATCTTCTTTGAAAAAGGTAATTTAATAGATCATTTCAAATTTCTTTAAAAAAGATCATAACGGTAACGATCATTGCGCCTAATAAATGCTAAAAAAGTTGACATAATTATCTTCTTTGTAAAAGATAATTTGATAGATCATTTAAAATTTCTTTATAAAAGATCATAACTGTAACGATCATTGCGCCTAATAAATGCTAAAAAAGTTGACATAATTATCTTCTTTGTAAAAGACAATTTAATAGATCATTTAAAATTTCTTTAAAAAAGATCATAGCAGTAATGATCATTGCGCCTAATAAATGCTAAAAAAGTTGACATAATTATCTTCTTTGTAAAAGATAATTTACTAGACAATTTAAAATTTCTCATGAAAAGATCATAACGGTAACGATTATTGGGCCTAATAAATGCTAAAAAAGTTGACATAATTATCTTCTTTGAAAAAGGTAATTTGATAGATCATTTCAAATTTCTTTAAAAAAGATCATAACGGTAACGATCATTGCACCTAATAAATGCTAAAAAAGTTGACATAATTATCTTCTTTGTAAAAGATAATTTACTAGACAATTTAAAATTTCTCATGAAAAGATCATAACGGTAACGATTATTGGGCCTAATAAATGCTAAAAAAGTTGACATAATTATCTTCTTTGAAAAAGGTAATTTAATAGATCATTTCAAATTTCTTTAAAAAAGATCATAACGGTAACGATCATTGCGCCTAATAAATGCTAAAAAAGTTGACATAATTATCTTCTTTGTAAAAGATAATTTAATAGATTATTTAAAAGTTCTTTATAAAATGTCATAACAGTAACGATCATAGGGCCTAATAAATGCTAAAAAGGTTAACATAATTATCTTCTTTGTGAAAGATAATTTAATATATCATTTAAAATTTCTTTATAACAGATCATAACGGTAACGATCATTGGGCCTAATAAGTGCTAAAAAACTTGACATAATTATCATCTTTGAAAAAGGTAATTTAATAGATCATTTAAAATTTCCTTAAAAAAGATCATAACGGTAACGATCATTGGGCCTAATAAGTGCTAAAAAAGTTGACATAATTATCTTCTTTGTAAAAGATAATTTACTAGACAATTTAAAATTTCTCATGAAAAGATCATAACGGTAACGATTATTGGGCCTAATAAATGCTAAAAAAGTTGACATAATTATCTTCTTTGAAAAAGGTAATTTAATAGATCCTTTCAAATTTCTTTAAAAAAGATCATAACGGTAACGATCATTGCGCCTAATAAATGCTAAAAAAGTTGACATAATTATCTTCTTTGTAAAAGATAATTTGATAGATCATTTAAAATTTCTTTATAAAAGATCATAACTGTAATGATCATTGCGCCTAATAAATGCTAAAAAAGTTGACATAATTATCTTCTTTGTAAAAGATAATTTACTAGACAATTTAAAATTTCTCATGAAAAGATCATAACGGTAACGATTATTGGGCCTAATAAATGCTAAAAAAGTTGACATAATTATCTTCTTTGAAAAAGGTAATTTGATAGATCATTTCAAATTTCTTTAAAAAAGATCATAACGGTAACGATCATTGCACCTAATAAATGCTAAAAAAGTTGACATAATTATCTTCTTTGTAAAAGATAATTTACTAGACAATTTAAAATTTCTCATGAAAAGATCATAACGGTAACGATTATTGGGCCTAATAAATGCTAAAAAAGTTGACATAATTATCTTCTTTGAAAAAGGTAATTTAATAGATCATTTCAAATTTCTTTAAAAAAGATCATAACGGTAACGATCATTGCGCCTAATAAATGCTAAAAAAGTTGACAGAATTATCTTCTTTGTAAAAGATAATTTAATAGATTATTTAAAAGTTCTTTATAAAATGTCATAACAGTAACGATCATAGGGCCTAATAAATGCTAAAAAGGTTAACATAATTATCTTCTTTGTGAAAGATAATTTAATATATCATTTAAAATTTCTTTATAACAGATCATAACGGTAACGATCATTGGGCCTAATAAATGCTAAAAAAGTTGACATAATTATCTTCTTTGTAAAAGACAATTTAATAGATCATTTAAAATTTCTTTAAAAAAGATCATAACGGTAACGATCATTGGGCCTAATAAATGCTAAAAAAGTTGACATAATTAACTTCTTTGTAAAAGATAATTTGATAGATCATTTAAAATTTCTTTATAAAAGATCATAACTGTAACGATCATTGCGCCTAATAAATGCTAAAAAAGTTGACATAATTATCTTCTTTGTAAAAGACAATTTAATAGATCATTTAAAATTTCTTTAAAAAAGATCGTAGCAGTAATGATCATTGCGCCTAATAAATGCTAAAAAAGTTGACATAATTATCTTCTTTGTAAAAGATAATTTACTAGACAATTTAAAATTTCTCATGAAAAGATCATAACGGTAACGATTATTGGGCCTAATAAATGCTAAAAAAGTTGACATAATTATCTTCTTTGAAAAAGGTAATTTGATAGATCATTTCAAATTTCTTTAAAAAAGATCATAACGGTAACGATCATTGCACCTAATAAATGCTAAAAAAGTTGACATAATTATCTTCTTTGTAAAAGATAATTTACTAGACAATTTAAAATTTCTCATGAAAAGATCATAACGGTAACGATTATTGGGCCTAATAAATGCTAAAAAAGTTGACATAATTATCTTCTTTGAAAAAGGTAATTTAATAGATCATTTCAAATTTCTTTAAAAAAGATCATAACGGTAACGATCATTGCGCCTAATAAATGCTAAAAAAGTTGACATAATTATCTTCTTTGTAAAAGATAATTTAATAGATTATTTAAAAGTTCTTTATAAAATGTCATAACAGTAACGATCATAGGGCCTAATAAATGCTAAAAAGGTTAACATAATTATCTTCTTTGTGAAAGATAATTTAATATATCATTTAAAATTTCTTTATAACAGATCATAACGGTAACGATGATTGGGCCTAATAAGTGCTAAAAAACTTGACATAATTATCATCTTTGAAAAAGGTAATTTAATAGATCATTTCAAATTTCTTTAAAAAAGATCATAACGGTAACGATCATTGCGCCTAATAAATGCTAAAAAAGTTGACATAATTATCTTCTTTGTAAAAGATAATTTACTAGACAATTTAAAATTTCTCATGAAAAGATCATAACGGTAACGATTATTGGGCCTAATAAATGCTAAAAAAGTTGACATAATTATCTTCTTTGAAAAAGGTAATTTAATAGATCATTTCAAATTTCTTTAAAAAAGATCATAACGGTAACGATCATTGCGCCTAATAAATGCTAAAAAAGTTGATATAATTATCTTCTTTGTAAAAGATAATTTGATAGATCATTTAAAATTTCTTTATAAAAGATCATAACTGTAACGATCATTGCGCCTAATAAATGCTAAAAAAGTTGACATAATTATCTTCTTTGTAAAAGACAATTTAATAGATCATTTAAAATTTCTTTAAAAAAGATCATAGCAGTAATGATCATTGCGCCTAATAAATGCTAAAAAAGTTGACATAATTATCTTCTTTGTAAAAGATAATTTACTAGACAATTTAAAATTTCTCATGAAAAGATCATAACGGTAACGATTATTGGCCCTAATAAATGCTAAAAAAGTTGACATAATTATCTTCTTTGAAAAAGGTAATTTAATAGATCATTTCAAATTTCTTTAAAAAAGATCATAACGGTAACGATCATTGCGCCTAATAAATGCTAAAAAAGTTGACATAATTATCTTCTTTGTAAAAGATAATTTGATAGATCATTTAAAATTTCTTTATAAAAGATCATAACTGTAACGATCATTGCGCCTAATAAATGCTAAAAAAGTTGACATAATTATCTTCTTTGTAAAAGACAATTTAATAGATCATTTAAAATTTCTTTAAAAAAGATCATAGCAGTAATGATCATTGCGCCTAATAAATGCTAAAAAAGTTGACATAATTATCTTCTTTGTAAAAGATAATTTACTAGACAATTTAAAATTTCTCATGAAAAGATCATAACGGTAACGATTATTGGGCCTAATAAATGCTAAAAAAGTTGACATAATTATCTTCTTTGAAAAAGGTAATTTGATAGATCATTTCAAATTTCTTTAAAAAAGATCATAACGGTAACGATCATTGCACCTAATAAATGCTAAAAAAGTTGACATAATTATCTTCTCTGTAAAAGATAATTTACTAGACAATTTAAAATTTCTCATGAAAAGATCATAACGGTAACGATTATTGGGCCTAATAAATGCTAAAAAAGTTGACATAATTATCTTCTTTGAAAAAGGTAATTTAATAGATCATTTCAAATTTCTTTAAAAAAGATCATAACGGTAACGATCATTGCGCCTAATAAATGCTAAAAAAGTTGACATAATTATCTTCTTTGTAAAAGATAATTTAATAGATTATTTAAAAGTTCTTTATAAAATGTCATAACAGTAACGATCATAGGGCCTAATAAATGCTAAAAAGGTTAACATAATTATCTTCTTTGTGAAAGATAATTTAATATATCATTTAAAATTTCTTTATAACAGATCATAACGGTAACGATCATTGGGCCTAATAAGTGCTAAAAAACTTGACATAATTATCATCTTTGAAAAAGGTAATTTAATAGATCATTTAAAATTTCCTTAAAAAAGATCATAACGGTAACGATCATTGGGCCTAATAAGTGCTAAAAAAGTTGACATAATTATCTTCTTTGTAAAAGATAATTTACTAGACAATTTAAAATTTCTCATGAAAAGATCATAACGGTAACGATTATTGGGCCTAATAAATGCTAAAAAAGTTGACATAATTATCTTCTTTGAAAAAGGTAATTTAATAGATCCTTTCAAATTTCTTTAAAAAAGATCATAACGGTAACGATCATTGCGCCTAATAAATGCTAAAAAAGTTGACATAATTATCTTCTTTGTAAAAGATAATTTGATAGATCATTTAAAATTTCTTTATAAAAGATCATAACTGTAATGATCATTGCGCCTAATAAATGCTAAAAAAGTTGACATAATTATCTTCTTTGTAAAAGATAATTTACTAGACAATTTAAAATTTCTCATGAAAAGATCATAACGGTAACGATTATTGGGCCTAATAAATGCTAAAAAAGTTGACATAATTATCTTCTTTGAAAAAGGTAATTTGATAGATCATTTCAAATTTCTTTAAAAAAGATCATAACGGTAACGATCATTGCACCTAATAAATGCTAAAAAAGTTGACATAATTATCTTCTTTGTAAAAGATAATTTACTAGACAATTTAAAATTTCTCATGAAAAGATCATAACGGTAACGATTATTGGGCCTAATAAATGCTAAAAAAGTTGACATAATTATCTTCTTTGAAAAAGGTAATTTAATAGATCATTTCAAATTTCTTTAAAAAAGATCATAACGGTAACGATCATTGCGCCTAATAAATGCTAAAAAAGTTGACAGAATTATCTTCTTTGTAAAAGATAATTTAATAGATTATTTAAAAGTTCTTTATAAAATGTCATAACAGTAACGATCATAGGGCCTAATAAATGCTAAAAAGGTTAACATAATTATCTTCTTTGTGAAAGATAATTTAATATATCATTTAAAATTTCTTTATAACAGATCATAACGGTAACGATCATTGGGCCTAATAAATGCTAAAAAAGTTGACATAATTATCTTCTTTGTAAAAGACAATTTAATAGATCATTTAAAATTTCTTTAAAAAAGATCATAACGGTAACGATCATTGGGCCTAATAAATGCTAAAAAAGTTGACATAATTAACTTCTTTGTAAAAGATAATTTGATAGATCATTTAAAATTTCTTTATAAAAGATCATAACTGTAACGATCATTGCGCCTAATAAATGCTAAAAAAGTTGACATAATTATCTTCTTTGTAAAAGACAATTTAATAGATCATTTAAAATTTCTTTAAAAAAGATCGTAGCAGTAATGATCATTGCGCCTAATAAATGCTAAAAAAGTTGACATAATTATCTTCTTTGTAAAAGATAATTTACTAGACAATTTAAAATTTCTCATGAAAAGATCATAACGGTAACGATTATTGGGCCTAATAAATGCTAAAAAAGTTGACATAATTATCTTCTTTGAAAAAGGTAATTTGATAGATCATTTCAAATTTCTTTAAAAAAGATCATAACGGTAACGATCATTGCACCTAATAAATGCTAAAAAAGTTGACATAATTATCTTCTTTGTAAAAGATAATTTACTAGACAATTTAAAATTTCTCATGAAAAGATCATAACGGTAACGATTATTGGGCCTAATAAATGCTAAAAAAGTTGACATAATTATCTTCTTTGAAAAAGGTAATTTAATAGATCATTTCAAATTTCTTTAAAAAAGATCATAACGGTAACGATCATTGCGCCTAATAAATGCTAAAAAAGTTGACATAATTATCTTCTTTGTAAAAGATAATTTAATAGATTATTTAAAAGTTCTTTATAAAATGTCATAACAGTAACGATCATAGGGCCTAATAAATGCTAAAAAGGTTAACATAATTATCTTCTTTGTGAAAGATAATTTAATATATCATTTAAAATTTCTTTATAACAGATCATAACGGTAACGATCATTGGGCCTAATAAGTGCTAAAAAACTTGACATAATTATCATCTTTGAAAAAGGTAATTTAATAGATCATTTAAAATTTCCTTAAAAAAGATCATAACGGTAACGATCATTGGGCCTAATAAGTGCTAAAAAAGTTGACATAATTATCTTCTTTGTAAAAGATAATTTACTAGACAATTTAAAATTTCTCATGAAAAGATCATAACGGTAACGATTATTGGGCCTAATAAATGCTAAAAAAGTTGACATAATTATCTTCTTTGAAAAAGGTAATTTAATAGATCCTTTCAAATTTCTTTAAAAAAGATCATAACGGTAACGATCATTGCGCCTAATAAATGCTAAAAAAGTTGACATAATTATCTTCTTTGTAAAAGATAATTTGATAGATCATTTAAAATTTCTTTATAAAAGATCATAACTGTAATGATCATTGCGCCTAATAAATGCTAAAAAAGTTGACATAATTATCTTCTTTGTAAAAGATAATTTACTAGACAATTTAAAATTTCTCATGAAAAGATCATAACGGTAACGATTATTGGGCCTAATAAATGCTAAAAAAGTTGACATAATTATCTTCTTTGAAAAAGGTAATTTGATAGATCATTTCAAATTTCTTTAAAAAAGATCATAACGGTAACGATCATTGCACCTAATAAATGCTAAAAAAGTTGACATAATTATCTTCTTTGTAAAAGATAATTTACTAGACAATTTAAAATTTCTCATGAAAAGATCATAACGGTAACGATTATTGGGCCTAATAAATGCTAAAAAAGTTGACATAATTATCTTCTTTGAAAAAGGTAATTTAATAGATCATTTCAAATTTCTTTAAAAAAGATCATAACGGTAACGATCATTGCGCCTAATAAATGCTAAAAAAGTTGACATAATTATCTTCTTTGTAAAAGATAATTTAATAGATTATTTAAAAGTTCTTTATAAAATGTCATAACAGTAACGATCATAGGGCCTAATAAATGCTAAAAAGGTTAACATAATTATCTTCTTTGTGAAAGATAATTTAATATATCATTTAAAATTTCTTTATAACAGATCATAACGGAAACGATCATTGGGCCTAATAAGTGCTAAAAAACTTGACATAATTATCATCTTTGAAAAAGGTAATTTAATAGATCATTTAAAATTTCCTTAAAAAAGATCATAACGGTAACGATCATTGGGCCTAATAAGTGCTAAAAAAGTTGACATAATTATCTTCTTTGTAAAAGATAATTTACTAGACAATTTAAAATTTCTCATGAAAAGATCATAACGGTAACGATTATTGGGCCTAATAAATGCTAAAAAAGTTGACATAATTATCTTCTTTGAAAAAGGTAATTTAATAGATCCTTTCAAATTTCTTTAAAAAAGATCATAACGGTAACGATCATTGCGCCTAATAAATGCTAAAAAAGTTGACATAATTATCTTCTTTGTAAAAGATAATTTGATAGATCATTTAAAATTTCTTTATAAAAGATCATAACTGTAATGATCATTGCGCCTAATAAATGCTAAAAAAGTTGACATAATTATCTTCTTTGTAAAAGATAATTTACTAGACAATTTAAAATTTCTCATGAAAAGATCATAACGGTAACGATTATTGGGCCTAATAAATGCTAAAAAAGTTGACATAATTATCTTCTTTGAAAAAGGTAATTTGATAGATCATTTCAAATTTCTTTAAGAAAGATCATAACGGTAACGATCATTGCACCTAATAAATGCTAAAAAAGTTGACATAATTATCTTCTTTGTAAAAGATAATTTACTAGACAATTTAAAATTTCTCATGAAAAGATCATAACGGTAACGATTATTGGGCCTAATAAATGCTAAAAAAGTTGACATAATTATCTTCTTTGAAAAAGGTAATTTAATATATCATTTCAAATTTCTTTAAAAAAGATCATAACGGTAACGATCATTGCGCCTAATAAATGCTAAAAAAGTTGACATAATTATCTTCTTTGTAAAAGATAATTTAATAGATTATTTAAAAGTTCTTTATAAAATGTCATAACAGTAACGATCATAGGGCCTAATAAATGCTAAAAAGGTTAACATAATTATCTTCTTTGTGAAAGATAATTTAATATATCATTTAAAATTTCTTTATAACAGATCATAACGGTAACGATCATTGGGCCTAATAAGTGCTAAAAAACTTGACATAATTATCATTTTTGAAAAAGGTAATTTAATAGATCATTTCAAATTTCTTTAAAAAAGATCATAACGGTAACGATCATTGCGCCTAATAAATGCTAAAAAAGTTGACATAATTATCTTCTTTGTAAAAGATAATTTACTAGACAATTTAAAATTTCTCATGAAAAGATCATAACGGTAACGATTATTGGCCCTAATAAATGCTAAAAAAGTTGACATAATTATCTTCTTTGAAAAAGGTAATTTAATAGATCATTTCAAATTTCTTTAAAAAAGATCATAACGGTAACGATCATTGCGCCTAATAAATGCTAAAAAAGTTGACATAATTATCTTCTTTGTAAAAGATAATTTGATAGATCATTTAAAATTTCTTTATAAAAGATCATAACTGTAGCGATCATTGCGCCTAATAAATGCTAAAAAAGTTGACATAATTATCTTCTTTGTAAAAGACAATTTAATAGATCATTTAAAATTTCTTTAAAAAAGATCATAGCAGTAATGATCATTGCGCCTAATAAATGCTAAAAAAGTTGACATAATTATCTTCTTTGTAAAAGATAATTTACTAGACAATTTAAAATTTCTCATGAAAAGATCATAACGGTAACGATTATTGGGCCTAATAAATGCTAAAAAAGTTGACATAATTATCTTCTTTGAAAAAGGTAATTTAATAGATCATTTCAAATTTCTTTAAAAAAGATCATAACGGTAACGATCATTGCACCTAATAAATGCTAAAAAAGTTGACATAATTATCTTCTTTGTAAAAGATAATTTACTAGACAATTTAAAATTTCTCATGAAAAGATCATAACGGTAACGATTATTGGGCCTAATAAATGCTAAAAAAGTTGACATAATTATCTTCTTTGAAAAAGGTAATTTGATAGATCATTTCAAATTTCTTTAAGAAAGATCATAACGGTAACGATCATTGCACCTAATAAATGCTAAAAAAGTTGACATAATTATCTTCTTTGTAAAAGATAATTTACTAGACAATTTAAAATTTCTCATGAAAAGATCATAACGGTAACGATTATTGGGCCTAATAAATGCTAAAAAAGTTGACATAATTATCTTCTTTGAAAAAGGTAATTTAATAGATCATTTCAAATTTCTTTAAAAAAGATCATAACGGTAACGATCATTGCGCCTAATAAATGCTAAAAAAGTTGACATAATTATCTTCTTTGTAAAAGATAATTTAATAGATTATTTAAAAGTTCTTTATAAAATGTCATAACAGTAACGATCATAGGGCCTAATAAATGCTAAAAAGGTTAACATAATTATCTTCTTTGTGAAAGATAATTTAATATATCATTTAAAATTTCTTTATAACAGATCATAACGGTAACGATCATTGGGCCTAATAAGTGCTAAAAAACTTGACATAATTATCATCTTTGAAAAAGGTAATTTAATAGATCATTTCAAATTTCTTTAAAAAAGATCATAACGGTAACGATCATTGCGCCTAATAAATGCTAAAAAAGTTGACATAATTATCTTCTTTGTAAAAGATAATTTACTAGACAATTTAAAATTTCTCATGAAAAGATCATAACGGTAACGATTATTGGGCCTAATAAATGCTAAAAAAGTTGACATAATTATCTTCTTTGAAAAAGGTAATTTAATAGATCATTTCAAATTTCTTTAAAAAAGATCATAACGGTAACGATCATTGCGCCTAATAAATGCTAAAAAAGTTGACATAATTATCTTCTTTGTAAAAGATAATTTGATAGATCATTTAAAATTTCTTTATAAAAGATCATAACTGTAACGATCATTGCGCCTAATAAATGCTAAAAAAGTTGACATAATTATCTTCTTTGTAAAAGACAATTTAATAGATCATTTAAAATTTCTTTAAAAAAGATCATAGCAGTAATGATCATTGCGCCTAATAAATGCTAAAAAAGTTGACATAATTATCTTCTTTGTAAAAGATAATTTACTAGACAATTTAAAATTTCTCATGAAAAGATCATAACGGTAACGATTATTGGGCCTAATAAATGCTAAAAAAGTTGACATAATTATCTTCTTTGAAAAAGGTAATTTGATAGATCATTTCAAATTTCTTTAAAAAAGATCATAACGGTAACGATCATTGTGCCTAATAAATGCTAAAAAAGTTGACATAATTATCTTCTTTGTAAAAGATAATTTAATAGATTATTTAAAAGTTCTTTATAAAATGTCATAACAGTAACGATCATAGGGTCTAATAAATGCTAAAAAGGTTAACATAATTATCTTCTTTGTGAAAGATAATTTAATATATCATTTAAAATTTCTTTATAACAGATCATAACGGTAACGATCATTGGGCCTAATAAGTGCTAAAAAACTTGACATAATTATCATCTTTGAAAAAGGTAATTTAATAGATTATTTCAAATTTCTTTAAAAAAGATCATAACGGTAACGATCATTGCGCCTAATAAATGCTAAAAAAGTTGACATAATTATCTTCTTTGTAAAAGATAATTTACTAGACAATTTAAAATTTCTCATGAAAAGATCATAACGGTAACGATTATTGGGCCTAATAAATGCTAAAAAAGTTGACATAATTATCTTCTTTGAAAAAGGTAATTTAATAGATCATTTCAAATTTCTTTAAAAAAGATCATAACGGTAACGATCATTGCGCCTAATAAATGCTAAAAAAGTTGACATAATTATCTTCTTTGTAAAAGATAATTTGATAGATCATTTAAAATTTCTTTATAAAAGATCATAACTGTAACGATCATTGCGCCTAATAAATGCTAAAAAAGTTGACATAATTATCTTCTTTGTAAAAGACAATTTAATAGATCATTTAAAATTTCTTTAAAAAAGATCATAGCAGTAATGATCATTGCGCCTAATAAATGCTAAAAAAGTTGACATAATTATCTTCTTTGTAAAAGATAATTTACTAGACAATTTAAAATTTCTCATGAAAAGATCATAACGGTAACGATTATTGGGCCTAATAAATGCTAAAAAAGTTGACATAATTATCTTCTTTGAAAAAGGTAATTTGATAGATCATTTCAAATTTCTTTAAAAAAGATCATAACGGTAACGATCATTGCACCTAATAAATGCTAAAAAAGTTGACATAATTATCTTCTTTGTAAAAGATAATTTACTAGACAATTTAAAATTTCTCATGAAAAGATCATAACGGTAACGATTATTGGGCCTAATAAATGCTAAAAAAGTTGACATAATTATCTTCTTTGAAAAAGGTAATTTAATAGATCATTTCAAATTTCTTTAAAAAAGATCATAACGGTAACGATCATTGCGCCTAATAAATGCTAAAAAAGTTGACATAATTATCTTCTTTGTAAAAGATAATTTAATAGATTATTTAAAAGTTCTTTATAAAATGTCATAACAGTAACGATCATAGGGCCTAATAAATGCTAAAAAGGTTAACATAATTATCTTCTTTGTGAAAGATAATTTAATATATCATTTAAAATTTCTTTATAACAGATCATAACGGTAACGATCATTGGGCCTAATAAGTGCTAAAAAACTTGACATAATTATCATCTTTGAAAAAGGTAATTTAATAGATCATTTAAAATTTCCTTAAAAAAGATCATAACGGTAACGATCATTGGGCCTAATAAGTGCTAAAAAAGTTGACATAATTATCTTCTTTGTAAAAGATAATTTACTAGACAATTTAAAATTTCTCATGAAAAGATCATAACGGTAACGATTATTGGGCCTAATAAATGCTAAAAAAGTTGACATAATTATCTTCTTTGAAAAAGGTAATTTAATAGATCCTTTCAAATTTCTTTAAAAAAGATCATAACGGTAACGATCATTGCGCCTAATAAATGCTAAAAAAGTTGACATAATTATCTTCTTTGTAAAAGATAATTTGATAGATCATTTAAAATTTCTTTATAAAAGATCATAACTGTAATGATCATTGCGCCTAATAAATGCTAAAAAAGTTGACATAATTATCTTCTTTGTAAAAGATAATTTACTAGACAATTTAAAATTTCTCATGAAAAGATCATAACGGTAACGATTATTGGGCCTAATAAATGCTAAAAAAGTTGACATAATTATCTTCTTTGAAAAAGGTAATTTGATAGATCATTTCAAATTTCTTTAAAAAAGATCATAACGGTAACGATCATTGCACCTAATAAATGCTAAAAAAGTTGACATAATTATCTTCTTTGTAAAAGATAATTTACTAGACAATTTAAAATTTCTCATGAAAAGATCATAACGGTAACGATTATTGGGCCTAATAAATGCTAAAAAAGTTGACATAATTATCTTCTTTGAAAAAGGTAATTTAATAGATCATTTCAAATTTCTTTAAAAAAGATCATAACGGTAACGATCATTGCGCCTAATAAATGCTAAAAAAGTTGACAGAATTATCTTCTTTGTAAAAGATAATTTAATAGATTATTTAAAAGTTCTTTATAAAATGTCATAACAGTAACGATCATAGGGCCTAATAAATGCTAAAAAGGTTAACATAATTATCTTCTTTGTGAAAGATAATTTAATATATCATTTAAAATTTCTTTATAACAGATCATAACGGTAACGATCATTGGGCCTAATAAATGCTAAAAAAGTTGACATAATTATCTTCTTTGTAAAAGACAATTTAATAGATCATTTAAAATTTCTTTAAAAAAGATCATAACGGTAACGATCATTGGGCCTAATAAATGCTAAAAAAGTTGACATAATTAACTTCTTTGTAAAAGATAATTTGATAGATCATTTAAAATTTCTTTATAAAAGATCATAACTGTAACGATCATTGCGCCTAATAAATGCTAAAAAAGTTGACATAATTATCTTCTTTGTAAAAGACAATTTAATAGATCATTTAAAATTTCTTTAAAAAAGATCGTAGCAGTAATGATCATTGCGCCTAATAAATGCTAAAAAAGTTGACATAATTATCTTCTTTGTAAAAGATAATTTACTAGACAATTTAAAATTTCTCATGAAAAGATCATAACGGTAACGATTATTGGGCCTAATAAATGCTAAAAAAGTTGACATAATTATCTTCTTTGAAAAAGGTAATTTGATAGATCATTTCAAATTTCTTTAAAAAAGATCATAACGGTAACGATCATTGCACCTAATAAATGCTAAAAAAGTTGACATAATTATCTTCTTTGTAAAAGATAATTTACTAGACAATTTAAAATTTCTCATGAAAAGATCATAACGGTAACGATTATTGGGCCTAATAAATGCTAAAAAAGTTGACATAATTATCTTCTTTGAAAAAGGTAATTTAATAGATCATTTCAAATTTCTTTAAAAAAGATCATAACGGTAACGATCATTGCGCCTAATAAATGCTAAAAAAGTTGACATAATTATCTTCTTTGTAAAAGATAATTTAATAGATTATTTAAAAGTTCTTTATAAAATGTCATAACAGTAACGATCATAGGGCCTAATAAATGCTAAAAAGGTTAACATAATTATCTTCTTTGTGAAAGATAATTTAATATATCATTTAAAATTTCTTTATAACAGATCATAACGGTAACGATCATTGGGCCTAATAAGTGCTAAAAAACTTGACATAATTATCATCTTTGAAAAAGGTAATTTAATAGATCATTTAAAATTTCCTTAAAAAAGATCATAACGGTAACGATCATTGGGCCTAATAAGTGCTAAAAAAGTTGACATAATTATCTTCTTTGTAAAAGATAATTTACTAGACAATTTAAAATTTCTCATGAAAAGATCATAACGGTAACGATTATTGGGCCTAATAAATGCTAAAAAAGTTGACATAATTATCTTCTTTGAAAAAGGTAATTTAATAGATCCTTTCAAATTTCTTTAAAAAAGATCATAACGGTAACGATCATTGCGCCTAATAAATGCTAAAAAAGTTGACATAATTATCTTCTTTGTAAAAGATAATTTGATAGATCATTTAAAATTTCTTTATAAAAGATCATAACTGTAATGATCATTGCGCCTAATAAATGCTAAAAAAGTTGACATAATTATCTTCTTTGTAAAAGATAATTTACTAGACAATTTAAAATTTCTCATGAAAAGATCATAACGGTAACGATTATTGGGCCTAATAAATGCTAAAAAAGTTGACATAATTATCTTCTTTGAAAAAGGTAATTTGATAGATCATTTCAAATTTCTTTAAAAAAGATCATAACGGTAACGATCATTGCACCTAATAAATGCTAAAAAAGTTGACATAATTATCTTCTTTGTAAAAGATAATTTACTAGACAATTTAAAATTTCTCATGAAAAGATCATAACGGTAACGATTATTGGGCCTAATAAATGCTAAAAAAGTTGACATAATTATCTTCTTTGAAAAAGGTAATTTAATAGATCATTTCAAATTTCTTTAAAAAAGATCATAACGGTAACGATCATTGCGCCTAATAAATGCTAAAAAAGTTGACATAATTATCTTCTTTGTAAAAGATAATTTAATAGATTATTTAAAAGTTCTTTATAAAATGTCATAACAGTAACGATCATAGGGCCTAATAAATGCTAAAAAGGTTAACATAATTATCTTCTTTGTGAAAGATAATTTAATATATCATTTAAAATTTCTTTATAACAGATCATAACGGAAACGATCATTGGGCCTAATAAGTGCTAAAAAACTTGACATAATTATCATCTTTGAAAAAGGTAATTTAATAGATCATTTAAAATTTCCTTAAAAAAGATCATAACGGTAACGATCATTGGGCCTAATAAGTGCTAAAAAAGTTGACATAATTATCTTCTTTGTAAAAGATAATTTACTAGACAATTTAAAATTTCTCATGAAAAGATCATAACGGTAACGATTATTGGGCCTAATAAATGCTAAAAAAGTTGACATAATTATCTTCTTTGAAAAAGGTAATTTAATAGATCCTTTCAAATTTCTTTAAAAAAGATCATAACGGTAACGATCATTGCGCCTAATAAATGCTAAAAAAGTTGACATAATTATCTTCTTTGTAAAAGATAATTTGATAGATCATTTAAAATTTCTTTATAAAAGATCATAACTGTAATGATCATTGCGCCTAATAAATGCTAAAAAAGTTGACATAATTATCTTCTTTGTAAAAGATAATTTACTAGACAATTTAAAATTTCTCATGAAAAGATCATAACGGTAACGATTATTGGGCCTAATAAATGCTAAAAAAGTTGACATAATTATCTTCTTTGAAAAAGGTAATTTGATAGATCATTTCAAATTTCTTTAAAAAAGATCATAACGGTAACGATCATTGCACCTAATAAATGCTAAAAAAGTTGACATAATTATCTTCTTTGTAAAAGATAATTTACTAGACAATTTAAAATTTCTCATGAAAAGATCATAACGGTAACGATTATTGGGCCTAATAAATGCTAAAAAAGTTGACATAATTATCTTCTTTGAAAAAGGTAATTTAATAGATCATTTCAAATTTCTTTAAAAAAGATCATAACGGTAACGATCATTGCGCCTAATAAATGCTAAAAAAGTTGACAGAATTATCTTCTTTGTAAAAGATAATTTAATAGATTATTTAAAAGTTCTTTATAAAATGTCATAACAGTAACGATCATAGGGCCTAATAAATGCTAAAAAGGTTAACATAATTATCTTCTTTGTGAAAGATAATTTAATATATCATTTAAAATTTCTTTATAACAGATCATAACGGTAACGATCATTGGGCCTAATAAATGCTAAAAAAGTTGACATAATTATCTTCTTTGTAAAAGACAATTTAATAGATCATTTAAAATTTCTTTAAAAAAGATCATAACGGTAACGATCATTGGGCCTAATAAATGCTAAAAAAGTTGACATAATTAACTTCTTTGTAAAAGATAATTTGATAGATCATTTAAAATTTCTTTATAAAAGATCATAACTGTAACGATCATTGCGCCTAATAAATGCTAAAAAAGTTGACATAATTATCTTCTTTGTAAAAGACAATTTAATAGATCATTTAAAATTTCTTTAAAAAAGATCGTAGCAGTAATGATCATTGCGCCTAATAAATGCTAAAAAAGTTGACATAATTATCTTCTTTGTAAAAGATAATTTACTAGACAATTTAAAATTTCTCATGAAAAGATCATAACGGTAACGATTATTGGGCCTAATAAATGCTAAAAAAGTTGACATAATTATCTTCTTTGAAAAAGGTAATTTAATAGATCATTTCAAATTTCTTTAAACAAGATCATAACGGTAACGATCATTGCGCCTAATAAATGCTAAAAAAGTTGACATAATTATCTTCTTTGTAAAAGATAATTTAATAGATCATTTAAAATTTCCTTAAAAAAGATCATAACGGTAACGATCATTGGGCCTAATAAGTGCTAAAAAATTTGACATAATTATCATCTTTGAAAAAGGTAATTTAATAGATCATTTCAAATTTCTTTAAAAAAGATCATAACGGTAACGATCATTGCGCCTAATAAATGCTAAAAAAGTTGACATAATTATCTTCTTTGTAAAAGATAATTTACTAGACAATTTAAAATTTCTCATGAAAAGATCATAACGGTAACGATTATTGGGCCTAATAAATGCTAAAAAAGTTGACATAATTATCTTCTTTGAAAAAGGTAATTTAATAGATCATTTCAAATTTCTTTAAAAAAGATCATAACGGTAACGATCATTGCGCCTAATAAATGCTAAAAAAGTTGACAGAATTATCTTCTTTGTAAAAGATAATTTAATAGATTATTTAAAAGTTCTTTATAAAATGTCATAACAGTAACGATCATAGGGCCTAATAAATGCTAAAAAGGTTAACATAATTATCTTCTTTGTGAAAGATAATTTAATATATCATTTAAAATTTCTTTATAACAGATCATAACGGTAACGATCATTGGGCCTAATAAATGCTAAAAAAGTTGACATAATTATCTTCTTTGTAAAAGACAATTTAATAGATCATTTAAAATTTCTTTAAAAAAGATCATAACGGTAACGATCATTGGGCCTAATAAATGCTAAAAAAGTTGACATAATTAACTTCTTTGTAAAAGATAATTTGATAGATCATTTAAAATTTCTTTATAAAAGATCATAACTGTAACGATCATTGCGCCTAATAAATGCTAAAAAAGTTGACATAATTATCTTCTTTGTAAAAGACAATTTAATAGATCATTTAAAATTTCTTTAAAAAAGATCGTAGCAGTAATGATCATTGCGCCTAATAAATGCTAAAAAAGTTGACATAATTATCTTCTTTGTAAAAGATAATTTACTAGACAATTTAAAATTTCTCATGAAAAGATCATAACGGTAACGATTATTGGGCCTAATAAATGCTAAAAAAGTTGACATAATTATCTTCTTTGAAAAAGGTAATTTAATAGATCATTTCAAATTTCTTTAAACAAGATCATAACGGTAACGATCATTGCGCCTAATAAATGCTAAAAAAGTTGACATAATTATCTTCTTTGTAAAAGATAATTTAATAGATCATTTAAAATTTCCTTAAAAAAGATCATAACGGTAACGATCATTGGGCCTAATAAGTGCTAAAAAATTTGACATAATTATCATCTTTGAAAAAGGTAATTTAATAGATCATTTCAAATTTCTTTAAAAAAGATCATAACGGTAACGATCATTGCGCCTAATAAATGCTAAAAAAGTTGACATAATTATCTTCTTTGTAAAAGATAATTTACTAGACAATTTAAAATTTCTCATGAAAAGATCATAACGGTAACGATTATTGCGCCTAATAAATGCTAAAAAAGTTGACATAATTATCTTCTTTGTAAAAGATAATTTGATAGATCATTTAAAATTTCTTTATAAAAGATCATAACTGTAACGATCATTGCGCCTAATAAATGCTAAAAAAGTTGACATAATTAACTTCTTTGTAAAAGATAATTTGAATGATCATTTAAAATTTCTTTATAAAAGATCATAACTGTAACGATCATTGCGCCTAATAAATGCTAAAAAAGTTGACATAATTATCTTCTTTGTAAAAGATAATTTACTAGACAATTTAAAATTTCTCATGAAAAGATCATAACGGTAACGATTATTGGGCCTAATAAATGCTAAAAAAGTTGACATAATTATCTTCTTTGAAAAAGGTAATTTAATAGATCATTTCAAATTTCTTTAAAAAAGATCATAACGGTAACGATCATTGCGCCTAATAAATGCTAAAAAAGTTGACATAATTATCTTCTTTGTAAAAGATAATTTAATAGATTATTTAAAAGTTCTTTATAAAATGTCATAACAGTAACGATCATAGGGCCTAATAAATGCTAAAAAGGTTAACATAATTATCTTTTTTGTGAAAGATAATTTAATATATCATTTAAAATTTCTTTATAACAGATCATAACGGTAACGATCATTGGGCCTAATAAATGCTAAAAAAGTTGACATAATTATCTTCTTTGTAAAAGACAATTTAATAGATCATTGAAAATTTCTTTAAAAAAGATCATAACGGTAACGATCATTGGGCCTAATAAATGCTAAAAAAGTTCACATAATTAACTTCTTTGTAAAAGATAATTTGAATGATCATTTAAAATTTCTTTATAAAAGATCATAACTGTAACGATCATTGCGCCTAATAAATGCTAAAAAAGTTGACATAATTATCTTCTTTGTAAAAGACAATTTAATAGATCATTTAAAATTTCTTTAAAAAAGATCGTAGCAGTAATGATCATTGCGCCTAATAAATGCTAAAAAAGTTGACATAATTATCTTCTTTGTAAAAGATAATTTACTAGACAATTTAAAATTTCTCATGAAAAGATCATAACGGTAACGATTATTGGGCCTAATAAATGCTAAAAAAGTTGACACAATTATCTTCTTTGAAAAAGGTAATTTAATAGATCATTTCAAATTTCTTTAAACAAGATCATAACGGTAACGATCATTGCGCCTAACAAATGCTAAAAAAGTTGACATAATTATCTTCTTTGTAAAAGATAATTTACTAGACAATTTAAAATTTCTCATGAAAAGATCATAACGGTAACGATTATTGGGCCTAATAAATGCTAAAAAAGTTGACATAATTATCTTCTTTGAAAAAGGTAATTTAATAGATCATTTCAAATTTCTTTAAAAAAGATCATAACGGTAACGATCATTGCGCCTAATAAATGCTAAAAAAGTTCACATAATTATCTTCTTTGTAAAAGATAATTTACTAGACAATTTAAAATTTCTCATGAAAAGATCATAACGGTAACGATTATTGGGCCTAATAAATGATAAAAAAGTTGACATAATTATCTTCTTTGAAACAGGTAATTTAATAGATCATTTCAAATTTCTTTAAAAAAGATCATAACGGTAACGATCATTGCGCCTAATAAATGCTAAAAAAGTTGACATAATTATCTTCTTTGTAAAAGATAATTTGATAGATCATTTAAAATTTCTTTATAAAAGATCATAACTGTAACGATCATTGGGCCTAATAAATGCTAAAAAAGTTGACATAATTATCTTCTTTGTAAAAGATAATTTACTAGACAATTTAAAATTTCTCATGAAAAGATCATAACGGTAACGATTATTGGGCCTAATAAATGCTAAAAAAGTTGACATAATTATCTTCTTTGAAAAAGGTAATTTAATAGATCATTTCAAATTTCTTTATAAAAGATCATAACGGTAACGATCATTGCGCCTAATAAATGCTAAAAAAGTTGACATAATTATCTTCTTTGTAAAAGATAATTTGATAGATCATTTAAAATTTCTTTATAAAAGATCATAACTGTAACGATCATTGCGCCTAATAAATGCTAAAAAAGTTGACATAATTATCTTCTTTGTAAAAGACAATTTAATAGATCATTTAAAATTTCTTTAAAAAAGATCATAGCAGTAATGATCATTGCGCCTAATAAATGCTAAAAAAGTTGACATAATTATCTTCTTTGTAAAAGATAATTTACTAGACAATTTTAAATTTCTCATGAAAAGGTCATAACGGTAACGATTATTGGGCCTAATAAATGCTAAAAAAGTTGACATAATTATCTTCTTTGAAAAAGGTAATTTGATAGATCATTTCAAATTTCTTTAAAAAAGATCATAACGGTAACGATCATTGCACCTAATAAATGCTAAAAAAGTTGACATAATTATCTTCTTTGTAAAAGATAATTTACTAGACAATTTAAAATTTCTCATGAAAAGATCATAACGGTAACGATTATTGGGCCTAATAAATGCTAAAAAAGTTGACATAATTATCTTCTTTGAAAAAGGTAATTTAATAGATCATTTCAAATTTCTTTAAAAAAGATCATAACGGTAACGATCATTGCGCCTAATAAATGCTAAAAAAGTTGACATAATTATCTTCTTTGTAAAAGATAATTTAATAGATTATTTAAAAGTTCTTTATAAAATGTCACAACAGTAAGATCATAGGGCCTAATAAATGCTAAAAAGGTTAACATAATTATCTTTTTTGTGAAAGATAATTTAATATATCATTTAAAATTTCTTTATAACAGATCATAACGGTAACGATCATTGGGCCTAATAAATGCTAAAAAAGTTGACATAATTATCTTCTTTGTAAAAGACAATTTAATAGATCATTTAAAATTTCTTTAAAAAAGATCATAACGGTAACGATCATTGGGCCTAATAAATGCTAAAAAAGTTGACATAATTAACTTCTTTGTAAAAGATAATTTGAATGATCATTTAAAATTTCTTTATAAAAGATCATAACTGTAACGATCATTGCGCCTAATAAATGCTAAAAAAGTTGACATAATTATCTTCTTTGTAAAAGACAATTTAATAGATCATTTAAAATTTCTTTAAAAAAGATCGTAGCAGTAATGATCATTGCGCCTAATAAATGCTAAAAAAGTTGACATAATTATCTTCTTTGTAAAAGATAATTTACTAGACAATTTAAAATTTCTCATGAAAAGATCATAACGGTAACGATTATTGGGCCTAATAAATGCTAAAAAAGTTGACATAATTATCTTCTTTGAAAAAGGTAATTTAATAGATCATTTCAAATTTCTTTAAACAAGATCATAACGGTAACGATCATTGCGCCTAATAAATGCTAAAAAAGTTGACATAATTATCTTCTTTGTAAAAGATAATTTAATAGATCATTTAAAATTTCCTTAAAAAAGATCATAACGGTAACGATCATTGGGCCTAATAAGTGCTAAAAAATTTGACATAATTATCTTCTTTGAAAAAGGTAATTTAATAAATCATTTCAAATTTCTTTAAAAAAGATCATAACGGTAACGATCATTGCGCCTAATAAATGCTAAAAAAGTTGACATAATTATCTTCTTTGTAAAAGATAATTTACCAGACAATTTAAAATTTCTCATGAAAAGATCATAACGGTAACGATTATTGGGCCTAATAAATGCTAAAAAAGTTGACATAATTATCTTCTTTGAAAAAGGTAATTTAATAGATCATTTCAAATTTCTTTAAACAAGATCATAACGGTAACGATCATTGCGCCTAATAAATGCTAAAAAAGTTGACATAATTATCTTCTTTGTAAAAGATAATTTAATAGATCATTTAAAATTTCCTTAAAAAAGATCATAACGGTAACGATCATTGGGCCTAATAAGTGCTAAAAAATTTGACATAATTATCTTCTTTGAAAAAGGTAATTTAATAGATCATTTCAAATTTCTTTAAAAAAGATCATAACGGTAACGATCATTGGGCCTAATAAGTGCTAAAAAATTTGACATAATTATCTTCTTTGAAAAAGGTAATTTAATAAATCATTTCAAATTTCTTTAAAAAAGATCATAACGGTAACGATCATTGCGCCTAATAAATGCTAAAAAAGTTGACATAATTATCTTCTTTGTAAAAGATAATTTACTAGACAATTTAAAATTTCTCATGAAAAGATCATAACGGTAACGATTATTGGGCCTAAAAAATGATAAAAAAGTTGACATAATTATCTTCTTTGAAACAGGTAATTTAATAGATCATTTCAAATTTCTTTAAAAAAGATCATAACGGTAACGATCATTGCGCCTAATAAATGCTAAAAAAGTTGACATAATTATCTTCTTTGTAAAAGATAATTTGATAGATCATTTAAAATTTCTTTATAAAAGATCATAACTGTAACGATCATTGGGCCTAATAAATGCTAAAAAAGTTGACATAATTATCTTCTTTGTAAAAGATAATTTACTAGACAATTTAAAATTTCTCATGAAAAGATCATAACGGTAACGATTATTGGGCCTAATAAATGCTAAAAAAGTTGACATAATTATCTTCTTTGAAAAAGGTAATTTAATAGATCATTTCAAATTTCTTTAAAAAAGATCATAACGGTAACGATCATTGCGCCTAATAAATGCTAAAAAAGTTGACATAATTATCTTCTTTGTAAAAGATAATTTGATAGATCATTTAAAATTTCTTTATAAAAGATCATAACTGTAACGATCATTGCGCCTAATAAATGCTAAAAAAGTTGACATAATTATCTTCTTTGTAAAAGACAATTTAATAGATCATTTAAAATTTCTTTAAAAAAGATCATAGCAGTAATGATCATTGCGCCTAATAAATGCTAAAAAAGTTGACATAATTATCTTCTTTGAAAAAGGTAATTTGATAGATCATTTCAAATTTCTTTAAAAAAGATCATAACAGTAACGATCATTGCACCTAATAAATGCTAAAAAAGTTGACATAATTATCTTCTTTGTAAAAGATAATTTACCAGACAATTTAAAATTTCTCATGAAAAGATCATAACGGTAACGATTATTGGGCCTAATAAATGCTAAAAAAGTTGACATAATTATCTTCTTTGAAAAAGGTAATTTAATAGATCATTTCAAATTTCTTTAAAAAAGATCATAACGGTAACGATCATTGCGCCTAATAAATGCTAAAAAAGTTGACATAATTATCTTCTTTGTAAAAGATAATTTAATAGATTATTTAAAAGTTCTTTAGAAAATGTCATAACAGTAACGATCATAGATCCTAATAAATGCTAAAAAGGTTAACATAATTATCTTCTTTGTGAAACATAATTTAATATATCATTTAAAATTTCTTTATAACAGATCATAACGGTAACGATCATTGGGCCTAATAAATGCTAAAAAAGTTGACATAATTATCTTCTTTGTAAAAGACAATTTAATAGATCATTTAAAATTTCTTTAAAAAAGATCATAACGGTAACGATCATTGGGCCTAAAAAATGCTAAAAAAGTTGACATAATTAACTTCGTTGTAAAAGATAATTTGATAGATCATTTAAAATTTCTTTATAAAAGATCATAACTGTAACGATCATTGCGCCTAATAAATGCTAAAAAAGTTGACATAATTATCTTCTTTGTAAAAGAAAATTTAATAGATCATTTAAAATTTCTTTAAAAAAGATCGTAGCACTAATGATCATTGCGCCTAATAAATGCTAAAAAAGTTGACATAATTATCTTCTTTGTAAAAGATAATTTACTAAACAATTTAAAATTTCTCATGAAAAGATCATAACGGTAACGATTATTGGGCCTAATAAACGCTAAAAAGGTTGACATAATTATCTTCTTTGAAAAAGGTAATTTAATAGATCATTTCAAATTCTTTAAACAAGATCATAACGGTAACGATCATTGCGCCTAATAAATGCTAAAAAAGTTGACATAATTATCTTCTTTGTAAAAGATAATTTAATAGATCATTTAAAATTTCCTTAAAAAAGATCATAACGATAACGATCATTGGGCCTAATAAGTGCTAAAAAATTTGACATAATTATCTTCTTTGAAAAAGGTAATTTAATAGATCATTTCAAATTTCTTTAAAAAAGATCATAACGGTAACGATCATTGCGCCTAATAAATGCTAAAAAAGTTGACATAATTATCTTCTTTGAAAAAGGTAATTTGATAGATCATTTCAAATTTCTTTAAAAAAGATCATAACAGTAACGATCATTGCACCTAATAAATGCTAAAAAAGTTGACATAATTATCTTCTTTGTAAAAGATAATTTACCAGACAATTTAAAATTTCTCATGAAAAGATCATAACGGTAACGATTATTGGGCCTAATAAATGCTAAAAAAGTTGACATAATTATCTTCTTTGAAAAAGGTAATTTAATAGATCATTTCAAATTTCTTTAAAAAAGATCATAACGGTAACGATCATTGCGCCTAATAAATGCTAAAAAAGTTGACATAATTATCTTCTTTGTAAAAGATAATTTAATAGATTATTTAAAAGTTCTTTAGAAAATGTCATAACAGTAACGATCATAGATCCTAATAAATGCTAAAAAGGTTAACATAATTATCTTCTTTGTGAAACATAATTTAATATATCATTTCAAATTTCTTTATAAAAGATCATAACGGTAACGATCATTGCGCCTAATAAATGCTAAAAAAGTTGACATAATTATCTTCTTTGTAAAAGATAATTTGATAGATCATTTAAAATTTCTTTATAAAAGATCATAACTGTAACGATCATTGCGCCTAATAA
Organism: Psophocarpus tetragonolobus; assembly: GCA_037954015.1. Lineage (NCBI taxonomy): Eukaryota > Viridiplantae > Streptophyta > Magnoliopsida > Fabales > Fabaceae > Psophocarpus > Psophocarpus tetragonolobus. The sequence goes on from CM075688.1 coordinate 58,677,157, forward strand.
ATGCTAAAAAAGTTGACATAATTATCTTCTTTGTAAAAGACAATTTAATAGATCATTTAAAATTTCTTTAAAAAAGATCATAGCAGTAATGATCATTGCGCCTAATAAATGCTAAAAAAGTTGACATAATTATCTTCTTTGTAAAAGATAATTTACTAGACAATTTTAAATTTCTCATGAAAAGGTCATAACGGTAACGATTATTGGGCCTAATAAATGCTAAAAAAGTTGACATAATTATCTTCTTTGAAAAAGGTAATTTGATAGATCATTTCAAATTTCTTTAAAAAAGATCATAACGGTAACGATCATTGCACCTAATAAATGCTAAAAAAGTTGACATAATTATCTTCTTTGTAAAAGATAATTTACTAGACAATTTAAAATTTCTCATGAAAAGATCATAACGGTAACGATTATTGGGCCTAATAAATGCTAAAAAAGTTGACATAATTATCTTCTTTGAAAAAGGTAATTTAATAGATCATTTCAAATTTCTTTAAAAAAGATCATAACGGTAACGATCATTGCGCCTAATAAATGCTAAAAAAGTTGACATAATTATCTTCTTTGTAAAAGATAATTTAATAGATTATTTAAAAGTTCTTTATAAAATGTCACAACAGTAAGATCATAGGGCCTAATAAATGCTAAAAAGGTTAACATAATTATCTTTTTTGTGAAAGATAATTTAATATATCATTTAAAATTTCTTTATAACAGATCATAACGGTAACGATCATTGGGCCTAATAAATGCTAAAAAAGTTGACATAATTATCTTCTTTGTAAAAGACAATTTAATAGATCATTTAAAATTTCTTTAAAAAAGATCATAACGGTAACGATCATTGGGCCTAATAAATGCTAAAAAAGTTGACATAATTAACTTCTTTGTAAAAGATAATTTGAATGATCATTTAAAATTTCTTTATAAAAGATCATAACTGTAACGATCATTGCGCCTAATAAATGCTAAAAAAGTTGACATAATTATCTTCTTTGTAAAAGACAATTTAATAGATCATTTAAAATTTCTTTAAAAAAGATCGTAGCAGTAATGATCATTGCGCCTAATAAATGCTAAAAAAGTTGACATAATTATCTTCTTTGTAAAAGATAATTTACTAGACAATTTAAAATTTCTCATGAAAAGATCATAACGGTAACGATTATTGGGCCTAATAAATGCTAAAAAAGTTGACATAATTATCTTCTTTGAAAAAGGTAATTTAATAGATCATTTCAAATTTCTTTAAACAAGATCATAACGGTAACGATCATTGCGCCTAATAAATGCTAAAAAAGTTGACATAATTATCTTCTTTGTAAAAGATAATTTAATAGATCATTTAAAATTTCCTTAAAAAAGATCATAACGGTAACGATCATTGGGCCTAATAAGTGCTAAAAAATTTGACATAATTATCTTCTTTGAAAAAGGTAATTTAATAAATCATTTCAAATTTCTTTAAAAAAGATCATAACGGTAACGATCATTGCGCCTAATAAATGCTAAAAAAGTTGACATAATTATCTTCTTTGTAAAAGATAATTTACCAGACAATTTAAAATTTCTCATGAAAAGATCATAACGGTAACGATTATTGGGCCTAATAAATGCTAAAAAAGTTGACATAATTATCTTCTTTGAAAAAGGTAATTTAATAGATCATTTCAAATTTCTTTAAACAAGATCATAACGGTAACGATCATTGCGCCTAATAAATGCTAAAAAAGTTGACATAATTATCTTCTTTGTAAAAGATAATTTAATAGATCATTTAAAATTTCCTTAAAAAAGATCATAACGGTAACGATCATTGGGCCTAATAAGTGCTAAAAAATTTGACATAATTATCTTCTTTGAAAAAGGTAATTTAATAGATCATTTCAAATTTCTTTAAAAAAGATCATAACGGTAACGATCATTGCGCCTAATAAATGCTAAAAAAGTTGACATAATTATCTTCTTTGTAAAAGATAATTTACTACACAATTTAAAATTTCTCATGAAAAGATCATAACGGTAACGATTATTGGGCCTAATAAATGATAAAAAAGTTGACATAATTATCTTCTTTGAAACAGGTAATTTAATAGATCATTTCAAATTTCTTTAAAAAAGATCATAACGGTAACGATCATTGCGCCTAATAAATGCTAAAAAAGTTGACATAATTATCTTCTTTGTAAAAGATAATTTGATAGATCATTTAAAATTTCTTTATAAAAGATCATAACTGTAACGATCATTGGGCCTAATAAATGCTAAAAAAGTTGACATAATTATCTTCTTTGTAAAAGATAATTTACTAGACAATTTAAAATTTCTCATGAAAAGATCATAACGGTAACGATTATTGGGCCTAATAAATGCTAAAAAAGTTGACATAATTATCTTCTTTGAAAAAGGTAATTTAATAGATCATTTCAAATTTCTTTAAAAAAGATCATAACGGTAACGATCATTGCGCCTAATAAATGCTAAAAAAGTTGACATAATTATCTTCTTTGTAAAAGATAATTTGATAGATCATTTAAAATTTCTTTATAAAAGATCATAACTGTAACGATCATTGCGCCTAATAAATGCTAAAAAAGTTGACATAATTATCTTCTTTGTAAAAGACAATTTAATAGATCATTTAAAATTTCTTTAAAAAAGATCATAGCAGTAATGATCATTGCGCCTAATAAATGCTAAAAAAGTTGACATAATTATCTTCTTTGAAAAAGGTAATTTGATAGATCATTTCAAATTTCTTTAAAAAAGATCATAACAGTAACGATCATTGCACCTAATAAATGCTAAAAAAGTTGACATAATTATCTTCTTTGTAAAAGATAATTTACCAGACAATTTAAAATTTCTCATGAAAAGATCATAACGGTAACGATTATTGGGCCTAATAAATGCTAAAAAAGTTGACATAATTATCTTCTTTGAAAAAGGTAATTTAATAGATCATTTCAAATTTCTTTAAAAAAGATCATAACGGTAACGATCATTGCGCCTAATAAATGCTAAAAAAGTTGACATAATTATCTTCTTTGTAAAAGATAATTTAATAGATTATTTAAAAGTTCTTTAGAAAATGTCATAACAGTAACGATCATAGATCCTAATAAATGCTAAAAAGGTTAACATAATTATCTTCTTTGTGAAACATAATTTAATATATCATTTAAAATTTCTTTATAACAGATCATAACGGTAACGATTATTGGGCCTAATAAACGCTAAAAAGGTTGACATAATTATCTTCTTTGAAAAAGGTAATTTAATAGATCATTTCAAATTCTTTAAACAAGATCATAACGGTAACGATCATTGCGCCTAATAAATGCTAAAAAAGTTGACATAATTATCTTCTTTGTAAAAGATAATTTAATAGATCATTTAAAATTTCCTTAAAAAAGATCATAACGGTAACGATCATTGGGCCTAATAAGTGCTAAAAAATTTGACATAATTATCTTCTTTGAAAAAGGTAATTTAATAGATCATTTCAAATTTCTTTAAAAAAGATCATAACGGTAACGATCATTGCGCCTAATAAATGCTAAAAAAGTTGACATAATTATCTTCTTTGAAAAAGGTAATTTGATAGATCATTTCAAATTTCTTTAAAAAAGATCATAACAGTAACGATCATTGCACCTAATAAATGCTAAAAAAGTTGACATAATTATCTTCTTTGTAAAAGATAATTTACCAGACAATTTAAAATTTCTCATGAAAAGATCATAACGGTAACGATTATTGGGCCTAATAAATGCTAAAAAAGTTGACATAATTATCTTCTTTGAAAAAGGTAATTTAATAGATCATTTCAAATTTCTTTAAAAAAGATCATAACGGTAACGATCATTGCGCCTAATAAATGCTAAAAAAGTTGACATAATTATCTTCTTTGTAAAAGATAATTTAATAGATTATTTAAAAGTTCTTTAGAAAATGTCATAACAGTAACGATCATAGATCCTAATAAATGCTAAAAAGGTTAACATAATTATCTTCTTTGTGAAACATAATTTAATATATCATTTAAAATTTCTTTATAACAGATCATAACGGTAACGATCATTGGGCCTAATAAATGCTAAAAAAGTTGACATAATTATCTTCTTTGTAAAAGACAATTTAATAGATCATTTAAAATTTCTTTAAAAAAGATCATAACGGTAACGATCATTGGGCCTAAAAAATGCTAAAAAAGTTGACATAATTAACTTCGTTGTAAAAGATAATTTGATAGATCATTTAAAATTTCTTTATAAAAGATCATAACTGTAACGATCATTGCGCCTAATAAATGCTAAAAAAGTTGACATAATTATCTTCTTTGTAAAAGAAAATTTAATAGATCATTTAAAATTTCTTTAAAAAAGATCGTAGCACTAATGATCATTGCGCCTAATAAATGCTAAAAAAGTTGACATAATTATCTTCTTTGTAAAAGATAATTTACTAAACAATTTAAAATTTCTCATGAAAAGATCATAACGGTAACGATTATTGGGCCTAATAAACGCTAAAAAGGTTGACATAATTATCTTCTTTGAAAAAGGTAATTTAATAGATCATTTCAAATTCTTTAAACAAGATCATAACGGTAACGATCATTGCGCCTAATAAATGCTAAAAAAGTTGACATAATTATCTTCTTTGTAAAAGATAATTTAATAGATCATTTAAAATTTCCTTAAAAAAGATCATAACGGTAACGATCATTGGGCCTAATAAGTGCTAAAAAATTTGACATAATTATCTTCTTTGAAAAAGGTAATTTAATAGATCATTTCAAATTTCTTTAAAAAAGATCATAACGGTAACGATCATTGCGCCTAATAAATGCTAAAAAAGTTGACATAATTATCTTCTTTGAAAAAGGTAATTTGATAGATCATTTCAAATTTCTTTAAAAAAGATCATAACAGTAACGATCATTGCACCTAATAAATGCTAAAAAAGTTGACATAATTATCTTCTTTGTAAAAGATAATTTACCAGACAATTTAAAATTTCTCATGAAAAGATCATAACGGTAACGATTATTGGGCCTAATAAATGCTAAAAAAGTTGACATAATTATCTTCTTTGAAAAAGGTAATTTAATAGATCATTTCAAATTTCTTTAAAAAAGATCATAACGGTAACGATCATTGCGCCTAATAAATGCTAAAAAAGTTGACATAATTATCTTCTTTGTAAAAGATAATTTAATAGATTATTTAAAAGTTCTTTAGAAAATGTCATAACAGTAACGATCATAGATCCTAATAAATGCTAAAAAGGTTAACATAATTATCTTCTTTGTGAAACATAATTTAATATATCATTTAAAATTTCTTTATAACAGATCATAACGGTAACGATCATTGGGCCTAATAAATGCTAAAAAAGTTGACATAATTATCTTCTTTGTAAAAGACAATTTAATAGATCATTTAAAATTTCTTTAAAAAAGATCATAACGGTAACGATCATTGAGCCTAAAAAATGCTAAAAAAGTTGACATAATTAACTTCGTTGTAAAAGATAATTTGATAGATCATTTAAAATTTCTTTATAAAAGATCATAACTGTAACGATCATTGCGCCTAATAAATGCTAAAAAAGTTGACATAATTATCTTCTTTGTAAAAGAAAATTTAATAGATCATTTAAAATTTCTTTAAAAAAGATCGTAGCACTAATGATCATTGCGCCTAATAAATGCTAAAAAAGTTGACATAATTATCTTCTTTGTAAAAGATAATTTACTAAACAATTTAAAATTTCTCATGAAAAGATCATAACGGTAACGATTATTGGGCCTAATAAACGCTAAAAAGGTTGACATAATTATCTTCTTTGAAAAAGGTAATTTAATAGATCATTTCAAATTCTTTAAACAAGATCATAACGGTAACGATCATTGCGCCTAATAAATGCTAAAAAAGTTGACATAATTATCTTCTTTGTAAAAGATAATTTAATAGATCATTTAAAATTTCCTTAAAAAAGATCATAACGGTAACGATCATTGGGCCTAATAAGTGCTAAAAAAGTTGACATAATTATCTTCTTTGAAAAAGGTAATTTAATAGATGATTTCAAATTTCTTTAAAAAAGATCATAACGGTAACGATCATTGCGCCTAATAAATGCTAAAAAAGTTGACATAATTATCTTCTTTGAAAAAGGTAATTTGATAGATCATTTCAAATTTCTTTAAAAAAGATCATAACGGTAACGATCATTGCACCTAATAAATGCTAAAAAAGTTGACATAATTATCTTCTTTGTAAAAGATAATTTACTAGACAATTTAAAATTTCTCATGAAAAGATCATAACGGTAACGATTATTGGGCCTAATAAATGCTAAAAAAGTTGACATAATTATCTTCTTTGTAAAAGATAATTTACTAGACAATTTAAAATTTCTCATGAAAAGATCATAACGGTAACGATTATTGGGCCTAATAAATGCTAAAAAAGTTGACATAATTATCTTCTTTGAAAAAGGTAATTTAATAGATCATTTCAAATTTCTTTAAAAAAGATCATAACGGTAACGATCATTGCGCCTAATAAATGCTAAAAAAGTTGACATAATTATCTTCTTTGTAAAAGATAATTTAATAGATTATTTAAAAGTTCTTTATAAAATGTCACAACAGTAAGATCATAGGGCCTAATAAATGCTAAAAAGGTTAACATAATTATCTTTTTTGTGAAAGATAATTTAATATATCATTTAAAATTTCTTTATAACAGATCATAACGGTAACGATCATTGGGCCTAATAAATGCTAAAAAAGTTGACATAATTATCTTCTTTGTAAAAGACAATTTAATAGATCATTTAAAATTTCTTTAAAAAAGATCATAACGGTAACGATCATTGGGCCTAATAAATGCTAAAAAAGTTGACATAATTAACTTCTTTGTAAAAGATAATTTGAATGATCATTTAAAATTTCTTTATAAAAGATCATAACTGTAACGATCATTGCGCCTAATAAATGCTAAAAAAGTTGACATAATTATCTTCTTTGTAAAAGACAATTTAATAGATCATTTAAAATTTGTTTAAAAAAGATCGTAGCAGTAATGATCATTGCGCCTAATAAATGCTAAAAAAGTTGACATAATTATCTTCTTTGTAAAAGATAATTTACTAGACAATTTAAAATTTCTCATGAAAAGATCATAACGGTAACGATTATTGGGCCTAATAAATGCTAAAAAAGTTGACATAATTATCTTCTTTGAAAAAGGTAATTTAATAGATCATTTCAAATTTCTTTAAAAAAGATCATAACGGTAACGATCATTGCGCCTAATAAATGCTAAAAAAGTTGACATAATTATCTTCTTTGTAAAAGATAATTTACTAGACAATTTAAAATTTCTCATGAAAAGATCATAACGGTAACGATTATTGGGCCTAATAAATGCTAAAAAAGTTGACATAATTATCTTCTTTGAAAAAGGTAATTTAATAGATCATTTCAAATTTCTTTAAAAAAGATCATAACGGTAACGATCATTGCGCCTAATAAATGCTAAAAAAGTTGACATAATTATCTTCTTTGTAAAAGATAATTTGATAGATCATTTAAAATTTCTTTATAAAAGATCATAACTGTAACGATCATTGGGCCTAATAAATGCTAAAAAAGTTGACATAATTATCTTCTTTGTAAAAGATAATTTACTAGACAATTTAAAATTTCTCATGAAAAGATCATAACGGTAACGATTATTGGGCCTAATAAATGCTAAAAAAGTTGACATAATTATCTTCTTTGAAAAAGGTAATTTAATAGATCATTTCAAATTTCTTTAAAAAAGATCATAACGGTAACGATCATTGCGCCTAATAAATGCTAAAAAAGTTGACATAATTATCTTCTTTGTAAAAGATAATTTGATAGATCATTTAAAATTTCTTTATAAAAGATCATAACTGTAACGATCATTGCGCTTAATAAATGCTAAAAAAGTTGACATAATTATCTTCTTTGTAAAAGACAATTTAATAGATCATTTAAAATTTCTTTAAAAAAGATCATAGCAGTAATGATCATTGCGCCTAATAAATGCTAAAAAAGTTGACATAATTATCTTCTTTGTAAAAGATAATTTACTAGACAATTTAAAATTTCTCATGAAAAGATCATAACGGTAACGATTATTGGGCCTAATAAATGCTAAAAAAGTTGACATAATTATCTTCTTTGAAAAAGGTAATTTGATAGATCATTTCAAATTTCTTTAAAAAAGATCATAACAGTAACGATCATTGCACCTAATAAATGCTAAAAAAGTTGACATAATTATCTTCTTTGTAAAAGATAATTTACCAGACAATTTAAAATTTCTCATGAAAAGATCATAACGGTAACGATTATTGGGCCTAATAAATGCTAAAAAAGTTGACATAATTATCTTCTTTGAAAAAGGTAATTTAATAGATCATTTCAAATTTCTTTAAAAAAGATCATAACGGTAACGATCATTGCGCCTAATAAATGCTAAAAAAGTTGACATAATTATCTTCTTTGTAAAAGATAATTTAATAGATTATTTAAAAGTTCTTTAGAAAATGTCATAACAGTAACGATCATAGGGCCTAATAAATGCTAAAAAGGTTAACATAATTATCTTCTTTGTGAAACATAATTTAATACATCATTTAAAATTTCTTTATAACAGATCATAACGGTAACGATCATTGGGCCTAATAAATGCTAAAAAAGTTGACATAATTATCTTCTTTGTAAAAGACAATTTAATAGATCATTTAAAATTTCTTTAAAAAAGATCATAACGGTAACGATCATTGGGCCTAAAAAATGCTAAAAAAGTTGACATAATTAACTTCGTTGTAAAAGATAATTTGATAGATCATTTAAAATTTCTTTATAAAAGATCATAACTGTAACGATCATTGCGCCTAATAAATGCTAAAAAAGTTGACATAATTATCTTCTTTGTAAAAGACAATTTAATAGATCATTTAAAATTTCTTTAAAAAAGATCGTAGCACTAATGATCATTGCGCCTAATAAATGCTAAAAAAGTTGACATAATTATCTTCTTTGTAAAAGATAATTTACTAAACAATTTAAAATTTCTCATGAAAAGATCATAACGGTAACGATTATTGGGCCTAATAAATGCTAAAAAGGTTGACATAATTATCTTCTTTGAAAAAGGTAATTTAATAGATCATTTCAAATTTCTTTAAACAAGATCATAACGGTAACGATCATTGCGCCTAATAAATGCTAAAAAAGTTGACATAATTATCTTCTTTGTAAAAGATAATTTAATAGATCATTTAAAATTTCCTTAAAAAAGATCATAACGGTAAGGATCATTGGGCCTAATAAGTGCTAAAAAAGTTGACATAATTATCTTCTTTGAAAAAGGTAATTTAATAGATCATTTCAAATTTCTTTAAAAAAGATCATAACGGTAACGATCATTGCGCCTAATAAATGCTAAAAAAGTTGACATAATTATCTTCTTTGTAAAAGATAATTTACAAGACAATTTAAAATTTCTCATGAAAAGATCATAACGGTAACGATTATTGGGCTAATAAATGCTAAAAAAGTTGACATAATTATCTTCTTTGAAAAAGGTAATTTGATAGATAATTTCAAATTTCTTTAAAAAAGATCATAACGGTAACGATCATTGCACCTAATAAATGCTAAAAAAGTTTACATAATTATCTTCTTTGTAAAAGATAATTTACTAGACAATTTAAAATTTCTCATGAAAAGATCATAACGGTAACGATTATTGGGCCTAATAAATGCTAAAAAAGTTGACATAATTATCTTCTTTGAAAAAGGTAATTTAATAGATCATTTCAAATTTCTTTAAAAAAGATCATAACGGTAACGATCATTGCGCCTAATAAATGCTAAAAAAGTTGACATAATTATCTTCTTTGTAAAAGATAATTTACTAGACAATTTAAAATTTCTCATGAAAAGATCATAACGGTAACGATTATTGGGCCTAATAAATGCTAAAAAAGTTGACATAATTATCTTCTTTGAAAAAGGTAATTTAATAGATCATTTCAAATTTCTTTAAAAAAGATCATAACGGTAACGATCATTGCGCCTAATAAATGCTAAAAAAGTTGACATAATTATCTTCTTTGTAAAAGATAATTTGATAGATCATTTAAAATTTCTTTATAAAAGATCATAACTGTAACGATCATTGCGCTTAATAAATGCTAAAAAAGTTGACATAATTATCTTCTTTGTAAAAGACAATTTAATAGATCATTTAAAATTTCTTTAAAAAAGATCATAGCAGTAATGATCATTGCGCCTAATAAATGCTAAAAAAGTTGACATAATTATCTTCTTTGTAAAAGATAATTTACTAGACAATTTAAAATTTCTCATGAAAAGATCATAACGGTAACGATTATTGGGCCTAATAAATGCTAAAAAAGTTGACATAATTATCTTCTTTGAAAAAGGTAATTTGATAGATCATTTCAAATTTCTTTAAAAAAGATCATAACAGTAACGATCATTGCACCTAATAAATGCTAAAAAAGTTGACATAATTATCTTCTTTGTAAAAGATAATTTACCAGACAATTTAAAATTTCTCATGAAAAGATCATAACGGTAACGATTATTGGGCCTAATAAATGCTAAAAAAGTTGACATAATTATCTTCTTTGAAAAAGGTAATTTAATAGATCATTTCAAATTTCTTTAAAAAAGATCATAACGGTAACGATCATTGCGCCTAATAAATGCTAAAAAAGTTGACATAATTATCTTCTTTGTAAAAGATAATTTAATAGATTATTTAAAAGTTCTTTAGAAAATGTCATAACAGTAACGATCATAGGGCCTAATAAATGCTAAAAAGGTTAACATAATTATCTTCTTTGTGAAACATAATTTAATACATCATTTAAAATTTCTTTATAACAGATCATAACGGTAACGATCATTGGGCCTAATAAATGCTAAAAAAGTTGACATAATTATCTTCTTTGTAAAAGACAATTTAATAGATCATTTAAAATTTCTTTAAAAAAGATCATAACGGTAACGATCATTGGGCCTAAAAAATGCTAAAAAAGTTGACATAATTAACTTCGTTGTAAAAGATAATTTGATAGATCATTTAAAATTTCTTTATAAAAGATCATAACTGTAACGATCATTGCGCCTAATAAATGCTAAAAAAGTTGACATAATTATCTTCTTTGTAAAAGACAATTTAATAGATCATTTAAAATTTCTTTAAAAAAGATCGTAGCACTAATGATCATTGCGCCTAATAAATGCTAAAAAAGTTGACATAATTATCTTCTTTGTAAAAGATAATTTACTAAACAATTTAAAATTTCTCATGAAAAGATCATAACGGTAACGATTATTGGGCCTAATAAATGCTAAAAAGGTTGACATAATTATCTTCTTTGAAAAAGGTAATTTAATAGATCATTTCAAATTTCTTTAAACAAGATCATAACGGTAACGATCATTGCGCCTAATAAATGCTAAAAAAGTTGACATAATTATCTTCTTTGTAAAAGATAATTTAATAGATCATTTAAAATTTCCTTAAAAAAGATCATAACGGTAAGGATCATTGGGCCTAATAAGTGCTAAAAAAGTTGACATAATTATCTTCTTTGAAAAAGGTAATTTAATAGATCATTTCAAATTTCTTTAAAAAAGATCATAACGGTAACGATCATTGCGCCTAATAAATGCTAAAAAAGTTGACATAATTATCTTCTTTGTAAAAGATAATTTACAAGACAATTTAAAATTTCTCATGAAAAGATCATAACGGTAACGATTATTGGGCTAATAAATGCTAAAAAAGTTGACATAATTATCTTCTTTGAAAAAGGTAATTTGATAGATAATTTCAAATTTCTTTAAAAAAGATCATAACGGTAACGATCATTGCACCTAATAAATGCTAAAAAAGTTTACATAATTATCTTCTTTGTAAAAGATAATTTACTAGACAATTTAAAATTTCTCATGAAAAGATCATAACGGTAACGATTATTGGGCCTAATAAATGCTAAAAAAGTTGACATAATTATCTTCTTTGAAAAAGGTAATTTAATAGATCATTTCAAATTTCTTTAAAAAAGATCATAACGGTAACGATCATTGCGCCTAATAAATGCTAAAAAAGTTGACATAATTATCTTCTTTGTAAAAGATAATTTACTAGACAATTTAAAATTTCTCATGAAAAGATCATAACGGTAACGATTATTGGGCCTAATAAATGCTAAAAAAGTTGACATAATTATCTTCTTTGAAAAAGGTAATTTAATAGATCATTTCAAATTTCTTTAAAAAAGATCATAACGGTAACGATCATTGCGCCTAATAAATGCTAAAAAAGTTGACATAATTATCTTCTTTGTAAAAGATAATTTGATAGATCATTTAAAATTTCTTTATAAAAGATCATAACTGTAACGATCATTGGGCCTAATAAATGCTAAAAAAGTTGACATAATTATCTTCTTTGTAAAAGATAATTTACTAGACAATTTAAAATTTCTCATGAAAAGATCATAACGGTAACGATTATTGGGCCTAATAAATGCTAAAAAAGTTGACATAATTATCTTCTTTGAAAAAGGTAATTTAATAGATCATTTCAAATTTCTTTAAAAAAGATCATAACGGTAACGATCATTGCGCCTAATAAATGCTAAAAAAGTTGACATAATTATCTTCTTTGTAAAAGATAATTTGATAGATCATTTAAAATTTCTTTATAAAAGATCATAACTGTAACGATCATTGCGCTTAATAAATGCTAAAAAAGTTGACATAATTATCTTCTTTGTAAAAGACAATTTAATAGATCATTTAAAATTTCTTTAAAAAAGATCATAGCAGTAATGATCATTGCGCCTAATAAATGCTAAAAAAGTTGACATAATTATCTTCTTTGTAAAAGATAATTTACTAGACAATTTAAAATTTCTCATGAAAAGATCATAACGGTAACGATTATTGGGCCTAATAAATGCTAAAAAAGTTGACATAATTATCTTCTTTGAAAAAGGTAATTTGATAGATCATTTCAAATTTCTTTAAAAAAGATCATAACAGTAACGATCATTGCACCTAATAAATGCTAAAAAAGTTGACATAATTATCTTCTTTGAAAAAGGTAATTTGATAGATCATTTCAAATTTCTTTAAAAAAGATCATAACAGTAACGATCATTGCACCTAATAAATGCTAAAAAAGTTGACATAATTATCTTCTTTGTAAAAGATAATTTACCAGACAATTTAAAATTTCTCATGAAAAGATCATAACGGTAACGATTATTGGGCCTAATAAATGCTAAAAAAGTTGACATAATTATCTTCTTTGAAAAAGGTAATTTAATAGATCATTTCAAATTTCTTTAAAAAAGATCATAACGGTAACGATCATTGCGCCTAATAAATGCTAAAAAAGTTGACATAATTATCTTCTTTGTAAAAGATAATTTAATAGATTATTTAAAAGTTCTTTAGAAAATGTCATAACAGTAACGATCATAGGGCCTAATAAATGCTAAAAAGGTTAACATAATTATCTTCTTTGTGAAACATAATTTAATATATCATTTAAAATTTCTTTATAACAGATCATAACGGTAACGATCATTGGGCCTAATAAATGCTAAAAAAGTTGACATAATTATCTTCTTTGTAAAAGACAATTTAATAGATCATTTAAAATTTCTTTAAAAAAGATCATAACGGTAACGATCATTGGGCCTAAAAAATGCTAAAAAAGTTGACATAATTAACTTCGTTGTAAAAGATAATTTGATAGATCATTTAAAATTTCTTTATAAAAGATCATAACTGTAACGATCATTGCGCCTAATAAATGCTAAAAAAGTTGACATAATTATCTTCTTTGTAAAAGACAATTTAATAGATCATTTAAAATTTCTTTAAAAAAGATCGTAGCACTAATGATCATTGCGCCTAATAAATGCTAAAAAAGTTGACATAATTATCTTCTTTGTAAAAGATAATTTACTAAACAATTTAAAATTTCTCATGAAAAGATCATAACGGTAACGATTATTGGGCCTAATAAATGCTAAAAAGGTTGACATAATTATCTTCTTTGAAAAAGGTAATTTAATAGATCATTTCAAATTTCTTTAAACAAGATCATAACGGTAACGATCATTGCGCCTAATAAATGCTAAAAAAGTTGACATAATTATCTTCTTTGTAAAAGATAATTTAATAGATCATTTAAAATTTCCTTAAAAAAGATCATAACGGTAAGGATCATTGGGCCTAATAAGTGCTAAAAAAGTTGACATAATTATCTTCTTTGAAAAAGGTAATTTAATAGATCATTTCAAATTTCTTTAAAAAAGATCATAACGGTAACGATCATTGCGCCTAATAAATGCTAAAAAAGTTGACATAATTATCTTCTTTGTAAAAGATAATTTACAAGACAATTTAAAATTTCTCATGAAAAGATCATAACGGTAACGATTATTGGGCTAATAAATGCTAAAAAAGTTGACATAATTATCTTCTTTGAAAAAGGTAATTTGATAGATAATTTCAAATTTCTTTAAAAAAGATCATAACGGTAACGATCATTGCACCTAATAAATGCTAAAAAAGTTTACATAATTATCTTCTTTGTAAAAGATAATTTACTAGACAATTTAAAATTTCTCATGAAAAGATCATAACGGTAACGATTATTGGGCCTAATAAATGCTAAAAAAGTTGACATAATTATCTTCTTTGAAAAAGGTAATTTAATAGATCATTTCAAATTTCTTTAAAAAAGATCATAACGGTAACGATCATTGCGCCTAATAAATGCTAAAAAAGTTGACATAATTATCTTCTTTGTAAAAGATAATTTACTAGACAATTTAAAATTTGTCATGAAAAGATCATAACGGTAACGATTATTGGGCCTAATAAATGCTAAAAAAGTTGACATAATTATCTTCTTTGAAAAAGGTAATTTAATAGATCATTTCAAATTTCTTTAAAAAAGATCATAACGGTAACGATCATTGCGCCTAATAAATGCTAAAAAAGTTGACATAATTATCTTCTTTGTAAAAGATAATTTGATAGATCATTTAAAATTTCTTTATAAAAGATCATAACTGTAACGATCATTGGGCCTAATAAATGCTAAAAAAGTTGACATAATTATCTTCTTTGTAAAAGATAATTTACTAGACAATTTAAAATTTCTCATGAAAAGATCATAACGGTAACGATTATTGGGCCTAATAAATGCTAAAAAAGTTGACATAATTATCTTCTTTGAAAAAGGTAATTTAATAGATCATTTCAAATTTCTTTAAAAAAGATCATAACGGTAACGATCATTGCGCCTAATAAATGCTAAAAAAGTTGACATAATTATCTTCTTTGTAAAAGATAATTTGATAGATCATTTAAAATTTCTTTATAAAAGATCATAACTGTAACGATCATTGCGCTTAATAAATGCTAAAAAAGTTGACATAATTATCTTCTTTGTAAAAGACAATTTAATAGATCATTTAAAATTTCTTTAAAAAAGATCATAGCAGTAATGATCATTGCGCCTAATAAATGCTAAAAAAGTTGACATAATTATCTTCTTTGTAAAAGATAATTTACTAGACAATTTAAAATTTCTCATGAAAAGATCATAACGGTAACGATTATTGGGCCTAATAAATGCTAAAAAAGTTGACATAATTATCTTCTTTGAAAAAGGTAATTTGATAGATCATTTCAAATTTCTTTAAAAAAGATCATAACAGTAACGATCATTGCACCTAATAAATGCTAAAAAAGTTGACATAATTATCTTCTTTGTAAAAGATAATTTACCAGACAATTTAAAATTTCTCATGAAAAGATCATAACGGTAACGATTATTGGGCCTAATAAATGCTAAAAAAGTTGACATAATTATCTTCTTTGAAAAAGGTAATTTAATAGATCATTTCAAATTTCTTTAAAAAAGATCATAACGGTAACGATCATTGCGCCTAATAAATGCTAAAAAAGTTGACATAATTATCTTCTTTGTAAAAGATAATTTAATAGATTATTTAAAAGTTCTTTAGAAAATGTCATAACAGTAACGATCATAGGGCCTAATAAATGCTAAAAAGGTTAACATAATTATCTTCTTTGTGAAACATAATTTAATATATCATTTAAAATTTCTTTATAACAGATCATAACGGTAACGATCATTGGGCCTAATAAATGCTAAAAAAGTTGACATAATTATCTTCTTTGTAAAAGACAATTTAATAGATCATTTAAAATTTCTTTAAAAAAGATCATAACGGTAACGATCATTGGGCCTAAAAAATGCTAAAAAAGTTGACATAATTAACTTCGTTGTAAAAGATAATTTGATAGATCATTTAAAATTTCTTTATAAAAGATCATAACTGTAACGATCATTGCGCCTAATAAATGCTAAAAAAGTTGACATAATTATCTTCTTTGTAAAAGACAATTTAATAGATCATTTAAAATTTCTTTAAAAAAGATCGTAGCACTAATGATCATTGCGCCTAATAAATGCTAAAAAAGTTGACATAATTATCTTCTTTGTAAAAGATAATTTACTAAACAATTTAAAATTTCTCATGAAAAGATCATAACGGTAACGATTATTGGGCCTAATAAATGCTAAAAAGGTTGACATAATTATCTTCTTTGAAAAAGGTAATTTAATAGATCATTTCAAATTTCTTTAAACAAGATCATAACGGTAACGATCATTGCGCCTAATAAATGCTAAAAAAGTTGACATAATTATCTTCTTTGTAAAAGATAATTTAATAGATCATTTAAAATTTCCTTAAAAAAGATCATAACGGTAACGATCATTGGGCCTAATAAGTGCTAAAAAAGTTGACATAATTATCTTCTTTGAAAAAGGTAATTTAATAGATCATTTCAAATTTCTTTAAAAAAGATCATAACGGTAACGATCATTGCGCCTAATAAATGCTAAAAAAGTTGACATAATTATCTTCTTTGTAAAAGATAATTTACAAGACAATTTAAAATTTCTCATGAAAAGATCATAACGGTAACGATTATTGGGCTAATAAATGCTAAAAAAGTTGACATAATTATCTTCTTTGAAAAAGGTAATTTGATAGATAATTTCAAATTTCTTTAAAAAAGATCATAACGGTAACGATCATTGCACCTAATAAATGCTAAAAAAGTTTACATAATTATCTTCTTTGTAAAAGATAATTTACTAGACAATTTAAAATTTCTCATGAAAAGATCATAACGGTAACGATTATTGGGCCTAATAAATGCTAAAAAAGTTGACATAATTATCTTCTTTGAAAAAGGTAATTTAATAGATGATTTCAAATTTCTTTAAAAAAGATCATAACGGTAACGATCATTGCGCCTAATAAATGCTAAAAAAGTTGACATAATTATCTTCTTTGAAAAAGGTAATTTAATAGATCATTTCAAATTTCTTTAAAAAAGATCATAACAGTAACGATCACTGCGCCTAATAAATGCTAAAAAAGTTGACAAAATTATCTTCTTTGTAAAAGATAATTTGATAGATCATTTAAAATTTCTTTATAAAAGATCATAACTGTAACGATCATTGCGCCTAATAAATGCTAAAAAAGTTGACATAATTATCTTCTTGGTAAAAGACAATTTAATAGATCATTTAAAATTTCTTTAAAAAAGATCATAGCAATAATGATCATTGCGCCTAATAAATGCTAAAAAAGTTGACATAATTATCTTCTTTGTAAAAGATAATTTACTAGACAATTTAAAATTTCTCATGAAAAGACCATAACGGTAACGATTATTGGGCCTAATAAATGCTAAAAAAGTTGACATAATTATCTTCTTTGAAAAAGGTAATTTAATAGATCATTTCAAATTTCTTTAAAAAAGATCATAACGGTAACGATCATTGCGCCTAATAAATGCTAAAAAAGTTGACATAATTATCTTCTTTGTAAAAGATAATTTACTAGACAATTTAAAATTTCTCATGAAAAGATCATAACGGTAACGATTATTGGGCCTAATAAATGCTAAAAAAGTTGACATAATTATCTTCTTTCTAAAAGAAAATTTAATAGATCATTTAAAATTTCCTTAAAAAAGATCATAACGGTAACGATCATTGGGCCTAATAAGTGCTAAAAAAGTTGACATAATTATCTTCTTTGTAAAAGATAATTTACTAGACAATTTAAAATTTCTCATGAAAAGATCATAACGGTAACGATTATTGGGCCTAATAAATGCTAAAAAAGTTGACATAATTATCTTCTTTGAAAAAGGTAATTTAATAGATCAGTTCAAATTTCTTTAAAAAAGATCATAACGGTAACGATCATTGCGCCTAATAAATGCTAAAAAAGTTGACCTAATTATCTTCTTTGTAAAAGATAATTTGATAGATCATTTAAAATTTCTTTATAAAAGATCATAACTGTAACGATCATTGCGCCTAATAAATGCTAAAAAAGTTGACATAATTATCTTCTTTGTAAAAGACAATTTAATAGATCATTTAAAATTTCTTTAAAAAAGATCATAGCAGTAATGATCATTGCGCCTAATAAATGCTAAAGAAGTTGACATAATTATCTTCTTTGTAAAAGATAATTTACTAGACAATTTAAAATTTCTCATGAAAAGATCATAACGGTAACGATTATTGGGCCTAATAAATGCTAAAAAAGTTGACATAATTATCTTCTTTGAAAAAGGTAATTTGATAGATCATTTCAAATTTCTTTAAAAAAGATCATAACGGTAACGATCATTGCACCTAATAAATGCTAAAAAAGTTGACATAATTATCTTCTTTGTAAAAGATAATTTACTAGACAATTTAAAATTTCTCATGAAAAGATCATAACGGTAACGATTATTGGGCCTAATAAATGCTAAAAAAGTTGACATAATTATCTTCTTTGAAAAAGGTAATTTAATAGATCATTTCAAATTTCTTTAAAAAAGATCATAACGGTAACGATCATTGCGCCTAATAAATGCTAAAAAAGTTGACATAATTATCTTCTTTGTAAAAGAAAATTTAATAGATCATTTAAAATTTCCTTAAAAAAGATCATAACGATAACGATCATTGGGCCTAATAAGTGCTAAAAAAGTTGACATAATTATCTTCTTTGTAAAAGATAATTTACTAGACAATTTAAAATTTCTCATGAAAAGATCATAACGGTAACGATTATTGGGCCTAATAAATGCTAAAAAAGTTGACATAATTATCTTCTTTGAAAAAGGTAATTTAATAGATCATTTCAAATTTCTTTAAAAAAGATCATAACGGTAACGATCATTGCGCCTAATAAATGCTAAAAAAGTTGACATAATTATCTTCTTTGTAAAAGATAATTTGATAGATCATTTAAAATTTCTTTATAAAAGATCATAACTGTAACGATCATTGCGCCTAATAAATGCTAAAAAAGTTGACATAATTATCTTCTTTGAAAAAGACAATTTAATAGATCATTTAAAATTTCTTTAAAAAACATCATAGCAGTAATGATCATTGCGCCTAATAAATGCTAAAAAAGTTGACATAATTATCTTCTTTGTAAAAGATAATTTACTAGACAATTTAAAATTTCTCATGAAAAGATGATAAAGGTAACGATTATTGGGCCTAATAAATGCTAAAAAAGTTGACATAATTATCTTCTTTGAAAAAGGTAATTTGATAGATCATTTCAAATTTCTTTAAAAAAGATCATAACAGTAACGATCATTGCACCTAATAAATGCTAAAAAAGTTGACATAATTATCTTCTTTGTAAAAGATAATTTACTAGACAATTTAAAATTTCTCATGAAAAGATCATAACGGTAACGATTATTGGGCCTAATAAATGCTAAAAAAGTTGACATAATTATCTTCTTTGAAAAAGGTAATTTAATAGATCATTTCAAATTTCTTTAAAAAAGATCATAACGGTAACGATCATTGCGCCTAATAAATGCTAAAAAAGTTGACATAATTATCTTCTTTGTAAAAGATAATTTAATAGATTATTTAAAAGTTCTTTATAAAATGTCATAACAGTAACGATCATAGGGCCTAATAAATGCTAAAAAGGTTAACATAATTATCTTCTTTGTGAAACATAATTTAATATATCATTTAAAATTTCTTTATAACAGATCATAACGGTAACGATCATTGGGCCTAATAAATGCTAAAAAAGTTGACATAATTATCTTCTTTGTAAAAGACAATTTAATAGATCATTTAAAATTTCTTTAAAAAAGATCATAACGGTAACGATCATTGGGCCTAAAAAATGCTAAAAAAGTTGACATAATTAACTTCGTTGTAAAAGATAATTTGATAGATCATTTAAAATTTCTTTATAAAAGATCATAACTGTAACGATCATTGCGCTTAATAAATGCTAAAAAAGTTGACATAATTATCTTCTTTGTAAAAGACAATTTAATAGATCATTTAAAATTTCTTTAAAAAAGATCGTAGCACTAATGATCATTGCGCCTAATAAATGCTAAAAAAGTTGACATAATTATCTTCTTTGTAAAAGATAATTTACTAAACAATTTAAAATTTCTCATGAAAAGATCATAACGGTAACGATTATTGGGCCTAATAAATGCTAAAAAAGTTGACATAATTATCTTCTTTGAAAAAGGTAATTTAATAGATCATTTCAAATTTCTTTAAAAAAGATCATAACGGTAACGATCATTGCGCCTAATAAATGCTAAAAAAGTTGACATAATTATCTTCTTTGTAAAAGATAATTTAATAGATTATTTAAAAGTTCTTTATAAAATGTCACAACAGTAAGATCATAGGGCCTAATAAATGCTAAAAAGGTTAACATAATTATCTTTTTTGTGAAAGATAATTTAATATATCATTTAAAATTTCTTTATAACAGATCATAACGGTAACGATCATTGGGCCTAATAAATGCTAAAAAAGTTGACATAATTATCTTCTTTGTAAAAGACAATTTAATAGATCATTTAAAATTTCTTTAAAAAGGATCATAACGGTAACGATCATTGGGCCTAATAAATGCTAAAAAAGTTGACATAATTAACTTCTTTGTAAAAGATAATTTGAATGATCATTTAAAATTTCTTTATAAAAGATCATAACTGTAACGATCATTGCGCTTAATAAATGCTAAAAAAGTTGACATAATTATCTTCTTTGTAAAAGACAATTTAATAGATCATTTAAAATTTCTTTAAAAAAGATCGTAGCACTAATGATCATTGCGCCTAATAAATGCTAAAAAAGTTGACATAATTATCTTCTTTGTAAAAGATAATTTACTAAACAATTTAAAATTTCTCATGAAAAGATCATAACGGTAACGATTATTGGGCCTAATAAATGCTAAAAAAGTTGACATAATTATCTTCTTTGAAAAAGGTAATTTAATAGATCATTTCAAATTTCTTTAAAAAAGATCATAACGGTAACGATCATTGCGCCTAATAAATGCTAA
Organism: Psophocarpus tetragonolobus; assembly: GCA_037954015.1. Lineage (NCBI taxonomy): Eukaryota > Viridiplantae > Streptophyta > Magnoliopsida > Fabales > Fabaceae > Psophocarpus > Psophocarpus tetragonolobus. The sequence continues at coordinate 58,698,754 of CM075688.1, forward strand.
AAAAGTTGACATAATTATCTTCTTTGTAAAAGATAATTTAATAGATTATTTAAAAGTTCTTTATAAAATGTCACAACAGTAAGATCATAGGGCCTAATAAATGCTAAAAAGGTTAACATAATTATCTTTTTTGTGAAAGATAATTTAATATATCATTTAAAATTTCTTTATAACAGATCATAACGGTAACGATCATTGGGCCTAATAAATGCTAAAAAAGTTGACATAATTATCTTCTTTGTAAAAGACAATTTAATAGATCATTTAAAATTTCTTTAAAAAGGATCATAACGGTAACGATCATTGGGCCTAATAAATGCTAAAAAAGTTGACATAATTAACTTCTTTGTAAAAGATAATTTGAATGATCATTTAAAATTTCTTTATAAAAGATCATAACTGTAACGATCATTGCGCCTAATAAATGCTAAAAAAGTTGACATAATTATCTTCTTTGTAAAAGACAATTTAATAGATCATTTAAAATTTGTTTAAAAAAGATCGTAGCAGTAATGATCATTGCGCCTAATAAATGCTAAAAAAGTTGACATAATTATCTTCTTTGTAAAAGATAATTTACTAGACAATTTAAAATTTCTCATGAAAAGATCATAACGGTAACGATTATTGGGCCTAATAAATGCTAAAAAAGTTGACATAATTATCTTCTTTGAAAAAGGTAATTTAATAGATCATTTCAAATTTCTTTAAACAAGATCATAACGGTAACGATCATTGCGCCTAATAAATGCAAAAAAAGTTAAAATAATTATCTTCTTTGTAAAAGATAATTTACTAGACAATTTAAAATTTCTCATGAAAAGATCATAACGGTAACGATTATTGGGCCTAATAAATTCTAAAAAAGTTGACATAATTATCTTCTTTGAAAAAGGTAATTTGATAGATCATTTCAAATTTCTTTAAAAAAGATCATAACGGTAACGATCATTGCACCTAATAAATGCTAAAAAAGTTGACATAATTATCTTCTTTGTAAAAGATAATTTACTAGACAATTTAAAATTTCTCATGAAAAGATCATAACGGTAACGATTATTGGGCCTAATAAATGCTAAAAAAGTTGACATAATTATCTTCTTTGAAAAAGGTAATTTAATAGATCATTTCAAATTTCTTTAAAAAAGATCATAACGGTAACGATCATTGCGCCTAATAAATGCTAAAAAAGTTGACATAATTATCTTCTTTGTAAAAGAAAATTTAATAGATCATTTAAAATTTCCTTAAAAAAGATCATAACGATAACGATCATTGGGCCTAATAAGTGCTAAAAAAGTTGACATAATTATCTTCTTTGTAAAAGATAATTTACTAGACAATTTAAAATTTCTCATGAAAAGATCATAACGGTAACGATTATTGGGCCTAATAAATGCTAAAAAAGTTGACATAATTATCTTCTTTGAAAAAGGTAATTTAATAGATCATTTCAAATTTCTTTAAAAAAGATCATAACGGTAACGATCATTGCGCCTAATAAATGCTAAAAAAGTTGACATAATTATCTTCTTTGTAAAAGATAATTTGATAGATCATTTAAAATTTCTTTATAAAAGATCATAACTGTAACGATCATTGCGCCTAATAAATGCTAAAAAAGTTGACATAATTATCTTCTTTGAAAAAGACAATTTAATAGATCATTTAAAATTTCTTTAAAAAACATCATAGCAGTAATGATCATTGCGCCTAATAAATGCTAAAAAAGTTGACATAATTATCTTCTTTGTAAAAGATAATTTACTAGACAATTTAAAATTTCTCATGAAAAGATGATAAAGGTAACGATTATTGGGCCTAATAAATGCTAAAAAAGTTGACATAATTATCTTCTTTGAAAAAGGTAATTTGATAGATCATTTCAAATTTCTTTAAAAAAGATCATAACAGTAACGATCATTGCACCTAATAAATGCTAAAAAAGTTGACATAATTATCTTCTTTGTAAAAGATAATTTACTAGACAATTTAAAATTTCTCATGAAAAGATCATAACGGTAACGATTATTGGGCCTAATAAATGCTAAAAAAGTTGACATAATTATCTTCTTTGAAAAAGGTAATTTAATAGATCATTTCAAATTTCTTTAAAAAAGATCATAACGGTAACGATCATTGCGCCTAATAAATGCTAAAAAAGTTGACATAATTATCTTCTTTGTAAAAGATAATTTAATAGATTATTTAAAAGTTCTTTATAAAATGTCATAACAGTAACGATCATAGGGCCTAATAAATGCTAAAAAGGTTAACATAATTATCTTCTTTGTGAAACATAATTTAATATATCATTTAAAATTTCTTTATAACAGATCATAACGGTAACGATCATTGGGCCTAATAAATGCTAAAAAAGTTGACATAATTATCTTCTTTGTAAAAGACAATTTAATAGATCATTTAAAATTTCTTTAAAAAAGATCATAACGGTAACGATCATTGGGCCTAAAAAATGCTAAAAAAGTTGACATAATTAACTTCGTTGTAAAAGATAATTTGATAGATCATTTAAAATTTCTTTATAAAAGATCATAACTGTAACGATCATTGCGCTTAATAAATGCTAAAAAAGTTGACATAATTATCTTCTTTGTAAAAGACAATTTAATAGATCATTTAAAATTTCTTTAAAAAAGATCGTAGCACTAATGATCATTGCGCCTAATAAATGCTAAAAAAGTTGACATAATTATCTTCTTTGTAAAAGATAATTTACTAAACAATTTAAAATTTCTCATGAAAAGATCATAACGGTAACGATTATTGGGCCTAATAAATGCTAAAAAAGTTGACATAATTATCTTCTTTGAAAAAGGTAATTTAATAGATCATTTCAAATTTCTTTAAAAAAGATCATAACGGTAACGATCATTGCGCCTAATAAATGCTAAAAAAGTTGACATAATTATCTTCTTTGTAAAAGATAATTTAATAGATTATTTAAAAGTTCTTTATAAAATGTCACAACAGTAAGATCATAGGGCCTAATAAATGCTAAAAAGGTTAACATAATTATCTTTTTTGTGAAAGATAATTTAATATATCATTTAAAATTTCTTTATAACAGATCATAACGGTAACGATCATTGGGCCTAATAAATGCTAAAAAAGTTGACATAATTATCTTCTTTGTAAAAGACAATTTAATAGATCATTTAAAATTTCTTTAAAAAGGATCATAACGGTAACGATCATTGGGCCTAATAAATGCTAAAAAAGTTGACATAATTAACTTCTTTGTAAAAGATAATTTGAATGATCATTTAAAATTTCTTTATAAAAGATCATAACTGTAACGATCATTGCGCTTAATAAATGCTAAAAAAGTTGACATAATTATCTTCTTTGTAAAAGACAATTTAATAGATCATTTAAAATTTCTTTAAAAAAGATCGTAGCACTAATGATCATTGCGCCTAATAAATGCTAAAAAAGTTGACATAATTATCTTCTTTGTAAAAGATAATTTACTAAACAATTTAAAATTTCTCATGAAAAGATCATAACGGTAACGATTATTGGGCCTAATAAATGCTAAAAAAGTTGACATAATTATCTTCTTTGAAAAAGGTAATTTAATAGATCATTTCAAATTTCTTTAAAAAAGATCATAACGGTAACGATCATTGCGCCTAATAAATGCTAAAAAAGTTGACATAATTATCTTCTTTGTAAAAGATAATTTAATAGATTATTTAAAAGTTCTTTATAAAATGTCACAACAGTAAGATCATAGGGCCTAATAAATGCTAAAAAGGTTAACATAATTATCTTTTTTGTGAAAGATAATTTAATATATCATTTAAAATTTCTTTATAACAGATCATAACGGTAACGATCATTGGGCCTAATAAATGCTAAAAAAGTTGACATAATTATCTTCTTTGTAAAAGACAATTTAATAGATCATTTAAAATTTCTTTAAAAAGGATCATAACGGTAACGATCATTGGGCCTAATAAATGCTAAAAAAGTTGACATAATTAACTTCTTTGTAAAAGATAATTTGAATGATCATTTAAAATTTCTTTATAAAAGATCATAACTGTAACGATCATTGCGCCTAATAAATGCTAAAAAAGTTGACATAATTATCTTCTTTGTAAAAGACAATTTAATAGATCATTTAAAATTTGTTTAAAAAAGATCGTAGCAGTAATGATCATTGCGCCTAATAAATGCTAAAAAAGTTGACATAATTATCTTCTTTGTAAAAGATAATTTACTAGACAATTTAAAATTTCTCATGAAAAGATCATAACGGTAACGATTATTGGGCCTAATAAATGCTAAAAAAGTTGACATAATTATCTTCTTTGAAAAAGGTAATTTAATAGATCATTTCAAATTTCTTTAAACAAGATCATAACGGTAACGATCATTGCGCCTAATAAATGCTAAAAAAGTTGACATAATTATCTTCTTTGTAAAAGATAATTTAATAGATCATTTAAAATTTCCTTAAAAAAGATCATAACGGTAACGATCATTGGGCCTAATAAGTGCTAAAAAATTTGACATAATTATCTTCTTTGAAAAAGGTAATTTAATAGATCATTTCAAATTTCTTTAAAAAAGATCATAACGGTAACGATCATTGCGCCTAATAAATGCTAAAAAAGTTGACATAATTATCTTCTTTGTAAAAGATAATTTACTAGACAATTTAAAATTTCTCATGAAAAGATCATAACGGTAACGATTATTGGGCCTAATAAATGCTAAAAAAGTTGACATAATTATCTTCTTTGAAAAAGGTAATTTAATAGATCATTTCAAATTTCTTTAAACAAGATCATAACGGTAACGATCATTGCGCCTAATAAATGCTAAAAAAGTTGATATAATTATCTTCTTTGTAAAAGATAATTTAATAGATCATTTAAAATTTCCTTAAAAAAGATCATAACGGTAACGATCATTGGGCCTAATAAGTGCTAAAAAATTTGACGTAATTATCTTCTTTGAAAAAGGTAATTTAATAGATCATTTCAAATTTCTTTAAAAAAGATCATAACGGTAACGATCATTGCGCCTAATAAATGCTAAAAAAGTTGACATAATTATCTTCTTTGTAAAAGATAATTTACTAGACAATTTAAAATTTCTCATGAAAAGATCATAACGGTAACGATTATTGGGCCTAATAAATGATAAAAAAGTTGACATAATTATCTTCTTTGAAACAGGTAATTTAATAGATCATTTCAAATTTCTTTAAAAAAGATCATAACGGTAACGATCATTGCGCCTAATAAATGCTAAAAAAGTTGACATAATTATCTTCTTTGTAAAAGATAATTTGATAGATCATTTAAAATTTCTTTATAAAAGATCATAACTGTAACGATCATTGGGCCTAATAAATGCTAAAAGAGTTGACATAATTATCTTCTTTGTAAAAGATAATTTACTAGACAATTTAAAATTTCTCATGAAAAGATCATAACGGTAATGATTATTGGGCCTAATAAATGCTAAAAAAGTTGACATAATTATCTTCTTTGAAAAAGGTAATTTAATAGATCATTTCAAATTTCTTTAAAAAAGATCATAACGGTAACGATCATTGCGCCTAATAAATGCTAAAAAAGTTGACATAATTATCTTCTTTGTAAAAGATAATTTGATAGATCATTTAAAATTTCTTTATAAAAGATCATAACTGTAACGATCATTGCGCCTAATAAATGCTAAAAAAGTTGACATAATTATCTTCTTTGTAAAAGACAATTTAATAGATCATTTAAAATTTCTTTAAAAAAGATCATAGCAGTAATGATCATTGCGCCTAATAAATGCTAAAAAAGTTGACATAATTATCTTCTTTGTAAAAGATAATTTACTAGACAATTTAAAATTTCTCATGAAAAGATCATAACGGTAACGATTATTGGGCCTAATAAATGCTAAAAAAGTTGACATAATTATCTTCTTTGAAAAAGGTAATTTGATAGATCATTTCAAATTTCTTTAAAAAAGATCATAACGGTAACGATCATTGCACCTAATAAATGCTAAAAAAGTTGACATAATTATCTTCTTTGTAAAAGATAATTTACTAGACAATTTAAAATTTCTCATGAAAAGATCATAACGGTAACGATTATTGGGCCTAATAAATGCTAAAAAAGTTGACATAATTATCTTCTTTGAAAAAGGTAATTTAATAGATCATTTCAAATTTCTTTAAAAAAGATCATAACGGTAACGATCATTGCGCCTAATAAATGCTAAAAAAGTTGACATAATTATCTTCTTTGTAAAAGAAAATTTAATAGATCATTTAAAATTTCCTTAAAAAAGATCATAACGATAACGATCATTGGGCCTAATAAGTGCTAAAAAAGTTGACATAATTATCTTCTTTGTAAAAGATAATTTACTAGACAATTTAAAATTTCTCATGAAAAGATCATAACGGTAACGATTATTGGGCCTAATAAATGCTAAAAAAGTTGACATAATTATCTTCTTTGAAAAAGGTAATTTAATAGATCATTTCAAATTTCTTTAAAAAAGATCATAACGGTAACGATCATTGCGCCTAATAAATGCTAAAAAAGTTGACATAATTATCTTCTTTGTAAAAGATAATTTGATAGATCATTTAAAATTTCTTTATAAAAGATCATAACTGTAACGATCATTGCGCCTAATAAATGCTAAAAAAGTTGACATAATTATCTTCTTTGAAAAAGACAATTTAATAGATCATTTAAAATTTCTTTAAAAAACATCATAGCAGTAATGATCATTGCGCCTAATAAATGCTAAAAAAGTTGACATAATTATCTTCTTTGTAAAAGATAATTTACTAGACAATTTAAAATTTCTCATGAAAAGATGATAAAGGTAACGATTATTGGGCCTAATAAATGCTAAAAAAGTTGACATAATTATCTTCTTTGAAAAAGGTAATTTGATAGATCATTTCAAATTTCTTTAAAAAAGATCATAACAGTAACGATCATTGCACCTAATAAATGCTAAAAAAGTTGACATAATTATCTTCTTTGTAAAAGATAATTTACTAGACAATTTAAAATTTCTCATGAAAAGATCATAACGGTAACGATTATTGGGCCTAATAAATGCTAAAAAAGTTGACATAATTATCTTCTTTGAAAAAGGTAATTTAATAGATCATTTCAAATTTCTTTAAAAAAGATCATAACGGTAACGATCATTGCGCCTAATAAATGCTAAAAAAGTTGACATAATTATCTTCTTTGTAAAAGATAATTTAATAGATTATTTAAAAGTTCTTTATAAAATGTCATAACAGTAACGATCATAGGGCCTAATAAATGCTAAAAAGGTTAACATAATTATCTTCTTTGTGAAACATAATTTAATATATCATTTAAAATTTCTTTATAACAGATCATAACGGTAACGATCATTGGGCGTAATAAATGCTAAAAAAGTTGACATAATTATCTTCTTTGTAAAAGACAATTTAATAGATCATTTAAAATTTCTTTAAAAAAGATCATAACGGTAACGATCATTGGGCCTAAAAAATGCTAAAAAAGTTGACATAATTAACTTCGTTGTAAAAGATAATTTGATAGATCATTTAAAATTTCTTTATAAAAGATCATAACTGTAACGATCATTGCGCTTAATAAATGCTAAAAAAGTTGACATAATTATCTTCTTTGTAAAAGACAATTTAATAGATCATTTAAAATTTCTTTAAAAAAGATCGTAGCACTAATGATCATTGTGCCTAATAAATGCTAAAAAAGTTGACATAATTATCTTCTTTGTAAAAGATAATTTACTAAACAATTTAAAATTTCTCATGAAAAGATCATAACGGTAACGATTATTGGGCCTAATAAATGCTAAAAAAGTTGACATAATTATCTTCTTTGAAAAAGGTAATTTAATAGATCATTTCAAATTTCTTTAAAAAAGATCATAACGGTAACGATCATTGCGCCTAATAAATGCTAAAAAAGTTGACATAATTATCTTCTTTGTAAAAGATAATTTAATAGATTATTTAAAAGTTCTTTATAAAATGTCACAACAGTAAGATCATAGGGCCTAATAAATGCTAAAAAGGTTAACATAATTATCTTTTTTGTGAAAGATAATTTAATATATCATTTAAAATTTCTTTATAACAGATCATAACGGTAACGATCATTGGGCCTAATAAATGCTAAAAAAGTTGACATAATTATCTTCTTTGTAAAAGACAATTTAATAGATCATTTAAAATTTCTTTAAAAAGGATCATAACGGTAACGATCATTGGGCCTAATAAATGCTAAAAAAGTTGACATAATTAACTTCTTTGTAAAAGATAATTTGAATGATCATTTAAAATTTCTTTATAAAAGATCATAACTGTAACGATCATTGCGCCTAATAAATGCTAAAAAAGTTGACATAATTATCTTCTTTGTAAAAGACAATTTAATAGATCATTTAAAATTTGTTTAAAAAAGATCGTAGCAGTAATGATCATTGCGCCTAATAAATGCTAAAAAAGTTGACATAATTATCTTCTTTGTAAAAGATAATTTACTAGACAATTTAAAATTTCTCATGAAAAGATCATAACGGTAACGATTATTGGGCCTAATAAATGCTAAAAAAGTTGACATAATTATCTTCTTTGAAAAAGGTAATTTAATAGATCATTTCAAATTTCTTTAAACAAGATCATAACGGTAACGATCATTGCGCCTAATAAATGCTAAAAAAGTTGACATAATTATCTTCTTTGTAAAAGATAATTTAATAGATCATTTAAAATTTCCTTAAAAAAGATCATAACGGTAACGATCATTGGGCCTAATAAGTGCTAAAAAATTTGACATAATTATCTTCTTTGAAAAAGGTAATTTAATAGATCATTTCAAATTTCTTTAAAAAAGATCATAACGGTAACGATCATTGCGCCTAATAAATGCTAAAAAAGTTGACATAATTATCTTCTTTGTAAAAGATAATTTACTAGACAATTTAAAATTTCTCATGAAAAGATCATAACGGTAACGATTATTGGGCCTAATAAATGCTAAAAAAGTTGACATAATTATCTTCTTTGAAAAAGGTAATTTAATAGATCATTTCAAATTTCTTTAAACAAGATCATAACGGTAACGATCATTGCGCCTAATAAATGCTAAAAAAGTTGACATAATTATCTTCTTTGTAAAAGATAATTTAATAGATCATTTAAAATTTCCTTAAAAAAGATCATAATGGTAACGATCATTGGGCCTAATAAGTGCTAAAAAATTTGACGTAATTATCTTCTTTGAAAAAGGTAATTTAATAGATCATTTCAAATTTCTTTAAAAAAGATCATAACGGTAACGATCATTGCGCCTAATAAATGCTAAAAAAGTTGACATAATTATCTTCTTTGTAAAAGATAATTTACTAGACAATTTAAAATTTCTCATGAAAAGATCATAACGGTAACGATTATTGGGCCTAATAAATGATAAAAAAGTTGACATAATTATCTTCTTTGAAACAGGTAATTTAATAGATCATTTCAAATTTCTTTAAAAAAGATCATAACGGTAACGATCATTGCGCCTAATAAATGCTAAAAAAGTTGACATAATTATCTTCTTTGTAAAAGATAATTTGATAGATCATTTAAAATTTCTTTATAAAAGATCATAACTGTAACGATCATTGGGCCTAATAAATGCTAAAAGAGTTGACATAATTATCTTCTTTGTAAAAGATAATTTACTAGACAATTTAAAATTTCTCATGAAAAGATCATAACGGTAATGATTATTGGGCCTAATAAATGCTAAAAAAGTTGACATAATTATCTTCTTTGAAAAAGGTAATTTAATAGATCATTTCAAATTTCTTTAAAAAAGATCATAACGGTAACGATCATTGCGCCTAATAAATGCTAAAAAAGTTGACATAATTATCTTCTTTGTAAAAGATAATTTGATAGATCATTTAAAATTTCTTTATAAAAGATCATAACTGTAACGATCATTGCGCCTAATAAATGCTAAAAAAGTTGACATAATTATCTTCTTTGTAAAAGACAATTTAATAGATCATTTAAAATTTCTTTAAAAAAGATCATAGCAGTAATGATCATTGCGCCTAATAAATGCTAAAAAAGTTGACATAATTATCTTCTTTGTAAAAGATAATTTACTAGACAATTTAAAATTTCTCATGAAAAGATCATAACGGTAACGATTATTGGGCCTAATAAATGCTAAAAAAGTTGACATAATTATCTTCTTTGAAAAAGGTAATTTGATAGATCATTTCAAATTTCTTTAAAAAAGATCATAACAGTAACGATCATTGCACCTAATAAATGCTAAAAAAGTTGACATAATTATCTTCTTTGTAAAAGATAATTTACCAGACAATTTAAAATTTCTCATGAAAAGATCATAACGGTAACGATTATTGGGCCTAATAAATGCTAAAAAAGTTGACATAATTATCTTCTTTGAAAAAGGTAATTTAATAGATCATTTCAAATTTCTTTAAAAAAGATCATAACGGTAACGATCATTGCGCCTAATAAATGCTAAAAAAGTTGACATAATTATCTTCTTTGTAAAAGATAATTTAATAGATTATTTAAAAGTTCTTTAGAAAATGTCATAACAGTAACGATCATAGGGCCTAATAAATGCTAAAAAGGTTAACATAATTATCTTCTTTGTGAAACATAATTTAATATATCATTTAAAATTTCTTTATAACAGATCATAACGGTAACGATCATTGGGCCTAATAAATGCTAAAAAAGTTGACATAATTATCTTCTTTGTAAAAGACAATTTAATAGATCATTTAAAATTTCTTTAAAAAAGATCATAACGGTAACGATCATTGGGCCTAAAAAATGCTAAAAAAGTTGACATAATTAACTTCGTTGTAAAAGATAATTTGATAGATCATTTAAAATTTCTATATAAAAGATCATAACTGTAACGATCATTGCGCCTAATAAATGCTAAAAAAGTTGACATAATTATCTTCTTTGTAAAAGACAATTTAATAGATCATTTAAAATTTCTTTAAAAAAGATCGTAGCACTAATGATCATTGCGCCTAATAAATGCTAAAAAAGTTGACATAATTATCTTCTTTGTAAAAGATAATTTACTAAACAATTTAAAATTTCTCATGAAAAGATCATAACGGTAACGATTATTGGGCCTAATAAATGCTAAAAAGGTTGACATAATTACCTTCTTTGAAAAAGGTAATTTAATAGATCATTTCAAATTTCTTTAAACAAGATCATAACGGTAACGATCATTGCGCCTAATAAATGCTAAAAAAGTTGACATAATTATCTTCTTTGTAAAAGATAATTTAATAGATCATTTAAAATTTCCTTAAAAAAGATCATAACGGTAACGATCATTGGGCCTAATAAGTGCTAAAAAATTTGACGTAATTATCTTCTTTGAAAAAGGTAATTTAATAGATCATTTCAAATTTCTTTAAAAAAGATCATAACGGTAACGATCATTGCGCCTAATAAATGCTAAAAAAGTTGACATAATTATCTTCTTTGTAAAAGATAATTTACTAGACAATTTAAAATTTCTCATGAAAAGATCATAACGGTAACGATTATTGGGCCTAATAAATGATAAAAAAGTTGACATAATTATCTTCTTTGAAACAGGTAATTTAATAGATCATTTCAAATTTCTTTAAAAAAGATCATAACGGTAACGATCATTGCGCCTAATAAATGCTAAAAAAGTTGACATAATTATCTTCTTTGTAAAAGATAATTTGATAGATCATTTAAAATTTCTTTATAAAAGATCATAACTGTAACGATCATTGGGCCTAATAAATGCTAAAAGAGTTGACATAATTATCTTCTTTGTAAAAGATAATTTACTAGACAATTTAAAATTTCTCATGAAAAGATCATAACGGTAATGATTATTGGGCCTAATAAATGCTAAAAAAGTTGACATAATTATCTTCTTTGAAAAAGGTAATTTAATAGATCATTTCAAATTTCTTTAAAAAAGATCATAACGGTAACGATCATTGCGCCTAATAAATGCTAAAAAAGTTGACATAATTATCTTCTTTGTAAAAGATAATTTGATAGATCATTTAAAATTTCTTTATAAAAGATCATAACTGTAACGATCATTGCGCCTAATAAATGCTAAAAAAGTTGACATAATTATCTTCTTTGTAAAAGACAATTTAATAGATCATTTAAAATTTCTTTAAAAAAGATCATAGCAGTAATGATCATTGCGCCTAATAAATGCTAAAAAAGTTGACATAATTATCTTCTTTGTAAAAGATAATTTACTAGACAATTTAAAATTTCTCATGAAAAGATCATAACGGTAACGATTATTGGGCCTAATAAATGCTAAAAAAGTTGACATAATTATCTTCTTTGAAAAAGGTAATTTGATAGATCATTTCAAATTTCTTTAAAAAAGATCATAACAGTAACGATCATTGCACCTAATAAATGCTAAAAAAGTTGACATAATTATCTTCTTTGTAAAAGATAATTTACCAGACAATTTAAAATTTCTCATGAAAAGATCATAACGGTAACGATTATTGGGCCTAATAAATGCTAAAAAAGTTGACATAATTATCTTCTTTGAAAAAGGTAATTTAATAGATCATTTCAAATTTCTTTAAAAAAGATCATAACGGTAACGATCATTGCGCCTAATAAATGCTAAAAAAGTTGACATAATTATCTTCTTTGTAAAAGATAATTTAATAGATTATTTAAAAGTTCTTTAGAAAATGTCATAACAGTAACGATCATAGGGCCTAATAAATGCTAAAAAGGTTAACATAATTATCTTCTTTGTGAAACATAATTTAATATATCATTTAAAATTTCTTTATAACAGATCATAACGGTAACGATCATTGGGCCTAATAAATGCTAAAAAAGTTGACATAATTATCTTCTTTGTAAAAGACAATTTAATAGATCATTTAAAATTTCTTTAAAAAAGATCATAACGGTAACGATCATTGGGCCTAAAAAATGCTAAAAAAGTTGACATAATTAACTTCGTTGTAAAAGATAATTTGATAGATCATTTAAAATTTCTATATAAAAGATCATAACTGTAACGATCATTGCGCCTAATAAATGCTAAAAAAGTTGACATAATTATCTTCTTTGTAAAAGACAATTTAATAGATCATTTAAAATTTCTTTAAAAAAGATCATAACGGTAACGATCATTGGGCCTAATAAGTGCTAAAAAAGTTGACATAATTATCTTCTTTGAAAAAGGTAATTTAATAGATCATTTCAAATTTCTTTAAAAGAGATCATAACGGTAACGATCATTGCGCCTAATAAATGCTAAAAAAGTTGACATAATTATCTTCTTTGTAAAAGATAATTTACAAGACAATTTAAAATTTCTCATGAAAAGATCATAACGGTAACGATTATTGGGCTAATAAATGCTAAAAAAGTTGACATAATTATCTTCTTTGAAAAAAGTAATTTGATAGATCATTTCAAATTTCTTTAAAAAAGATCATAACGGTAACGATCATTGCACCTAATAAATGCTAAAAAAGTTTACATAATTATCTTCTTTGTAAAAGATAATTTACTAGACAATTTAAAATTTCTCATGAAAAGATCATAACGGTAACGATTATTGGGCCTAATAAATGCTAAAAAAGTTGACATAATTATCTTCTTTGAAAAAGGTAATTTAATAGATCATTTCAAATTTCTTTAAAAAAGATCATAACGGTAACGATCATTGCGCCTAATAAATGCTAAAAAAGTTGACATAATTATCTTCTTTGAAAAAGGTAATTTAATAGATCATTTCAAATTTCTTTAAAAAAGATCATAACAGTAACGATCACTGCGCCTAATAAATGCTAAAAAAGTTGACAAAATTATCTTCTTTGTAAAAGATAATTTGATAGATCATTTAAAATTTCTTTATAAAAGATCATAACTGTAACGATCATTGCGCCTAATAAATGCTAAAAAAGTTGACATAATTATCTTCTTGGTAAAAGACAATTTAATAGATCATTTAAAATTTCTTTAAAAAAGATCATAGCAATAATGATCATTGCGCCTAATAAATGCTAAAAAAGTTGACATAATTATCTTCTTTGTAAAAGATAATTTACTAGACAATTTAAAATTTCTCATGAAAAGACCATAACGATAACGATTATTGGGCCTAATAAATGCTAAAAAAGTTGACATAATTATCTTCTTTGAAAAAGGTAATTTAATAGATCATTTCAAATTTCTTTAAACAAGATCATAACGGTAACGATCATTGCGCCTAATAAATGCTAAAAAAGTTGACATAATTATCTTCTTTGTAAAAGATAATTTAATAGATCATTTAAAATTTCCTTAAAAAAGATCATAACGGTAACGATCATTGGGCCTAATAAGTGCTAAAAAAGTTGACATAATTATCTTCTTTGAAAAAGGTAATTTAATAGATCATTTCAAATTTCTTTAAAAGAGATCATAACGGTAACGATCATTGCGCCTAATAAATGCTAAAAAAGTTGACATAATTATCTTCTTTGTAAAAGATAATTTACAAGACAATTTAAAATTTCTCATGAAAAGATCATAACGGTAACGATTATTGGGCTAATAAATGCTAAAAAAGTTGACATAATTATCTTCTTTGAAAAAAGTAATTTGATAGATCATTTCAAATTTCTTTAAAAAAGATCATAACGGTAACGATCATTGCACCTAATAAATGCTAAAAAAGTTTACATAATTATCTTCTTTGTAAAAGATAATTTACTAGACAATTTAAAATTTCTCATGAAAAGATCATAACGGTAACGATTATTGGGCCTAATAAATGCTAAAAAAGTTGACATAATTATCTTCTTTGAAAAAGGTAATTTAATAGATCATTTCAAATTTCTTTAAAAAAGATCATAACGGTAACGATCATTGCGCCTAATAAATGCTAAAAAAGTTGACATAATTATCTTCTTTGAAAAAGGTAATTTAATAGATCATTTCAAATTTCTTTAAAAAAGATCATAACAGTAACGATCACTGCGCCTAATAAATGCTAAAAAAGTTGACAAAATTATCTTCTTTGTAAAAGATAATTTGATAGATCATTTAAAATTTCTTTATAAAAGATCATAACTGTAACGATCATTGCGCCTAATAAATGCTAAAAAAGTTGACATAATTATCTTCTTGGTAAAAGACAATTTAATAGATCATTTAAAATTTCTTTAAAAAAGATCATAGCAATAATGATCATTGCGCCTAATAAATGCTAAAAAAGTTGACATAATTATCTTCTTTGTAAAAGATAATTTACTAGACAATTTAAAATTTCTCATGAAAAGACCATAACGGTAACGATTATTGGGCCTAATAAATGCTAAAAAAGTTGACATAATTATCTTCTTTGAAAAAGGTAATTTAATAGATCATTTCAAATTTCTTTAAAAAAGATCATAACGGTAACGATCATTGCGCCTAATAAATGCTAAAAAAGTTGACATAATTATCTTCTTTGTAAAAGATAATTTACTAGACAATTTAAAATTTCTCATGAAAAGACCATAACGGTAACGATTATTGGGCCTAATAAATGCTAAAAAAGTTGACATAATTATCTTCTTTGAAAAAGGTAATTTAATAGATCATTTCAAATTTCTTTAAAAAAGATCATAACGGTAACGATCATTGCGCCTAATAAATGCTAAAAAAGTTGACCTAATTATCTTCTTTGTAAAAGATAATTTGATAGATCATTTAAAATTTCTTTATAAAAGATCATAACTGTAACGATCATTGCGCCTAATAAATGCTAAAAAAGTTGACATAATTATCTTCTTTGTAAAAGACAATTTAATAGATCATTTAAAATTTCTTTAAAAAAGATCATAGCAGTAATGATCATTGCGCCTAATAAATGCTAAAGAAGTTGACATAATTATCTTCTTTGTAAAAGATAATTTACTAGACAATTTAAAATTTCTCATGAAAAGATCATAACGGTAACGATTATTGGGCCTAATAAATGCTAAAAAAGTTGACATAATTATCTTCTTTGAAAAAGGTAATTTGATAGATCATTTCAAATTTCATTAAAAAAGATCATAACGGTAACGATCATTGCACCTAATAAATGCTAAAAAAGTTGACATAATTATCTTCTTTGTAAAAGATAATTTACTAGACAATTTAAAATTTCTCATGAAAAGATCATAACGGTAACGATTATTGGGCCTAATAAATGCTAAAAAGGTTGACATAATTATCTTCTTTGAAAAAGGTAATTTAATAGATCATTTCAAATTTCTTTAAAAAAGATCATAACGGTAACGATCATTGCGCCTAATAAATGCTAAAAAAGTTGACATAATTATCTTCTTTGTAAAAGAAAATTTAATAGATCATTTAAAATTTCCTTAAAAAAGATCATAACGATAACGATCATTGGGCCTAATAAGTGCTAAAAAAGTTGACATAATTATCTTCTTTGTAAAAGATAATTTACTAGACAATTTAAAATTTCTCATGAAAAGATCATAACGGTAACGATTATTGGGCCTAATAAATGCTAAAAAAGTTGACATAATTATCTTCTTTGAAAAAGGTAATTTAATAGATCATTTCAAATTTCTTTAAAAAAGATCATAACGGTAACGATCATTGCGCCTAATAAATGCTAAAAAAGTTGACATAATTATCTTCTTTGTAAAAGATAATTTGATAGATCATTTAAAATTTCTTTATAAAAGATCATAACTGTAACGATCATTGCGCCTAATAAATGCTAAAAAAGTTGACATAATTATCTTCTTTGAAAAAGACAATTTAATAGATCATTTAAAATTTCTTTAAAAAAGATCATAGCAGTAATGATCATTGCGCCTAATAAATGCTAAAAAAGTTGACATAATTATCTTCTTTGTAAAAGATAATTTACTAGACAATTTAAAATTTCTCATGAAAAGATCATAACGGTAACGATTATTGGGCCTAATAAATGCTAAAAAGGTTGACATAATTATCTTCTTTGAAAAAGGTAATTTAATAGATCATTTCAAATTTCTTTAAAAAAGATCATAACGGTAACGATCATTGCGCCTAATAAATGCTAAAAAAGTTGACATAATTATCTTCTTTGTAAAAGAAAATTTAATAGATCATTTAAAATTTCCTTAAAAAAGATCATAACGATAACGATCATTGGGCCTAATAAGTGCTAAAAAAGTTGACATAATTATCTTCTTTGTAAAAGATAATTTACTAGACAATTTAAAATTTCTCATGAAAAGATCATAACGGTAACGATTATTGGGCCTAATAAATGCTAAAAAAGTTGACATAATTATCTTCTTTGAAAAAGGTAATTTAATAGATCATTTCAAATTTCTTTAAAAAAGATCATAACGGTAACGATCATTGCGCCTAATAAATGCTAAAAAAGTTGACATAATTATCTTCTTTGTAAAAGATAATTTGATAGATCATTTAAAATTTCTTTATAAAAGATCATAACTGTAACGATCATTGCGCCTAATAAATGCTAAAAAAGTTGACATAATTATCTTCTTTGAAAAAGACAATTTAATAGATCATTTAAAATTTCTTTAAAAAAGATCATAGCAGTAATGATCATTGCGCCTAATAAATGCTAAAAAAGTTGACATAATTATCTTCTTTGTAAAAGATAATTTACTAGACAATTTAAAATTTCTCATGAAAAGATCATAAAGGTAACAATTATTGGGCCTAATAAATGCTAAAAAAGTTGACATAATTATCTTCTTTGAAAAAGGTAATTTGATAGATCATTTCAAATTTCTTTAAAAAAGATCATAACAGTAACGATCATTGCACCTAATAAATGCTAAAAAAGTTGACATAATTATCTTCTTTGTAAAAGATAATTTACTACACAATTTAAAATTTCTCATGAAAAGATCATAACGGTAACGATTATTGGGCCTAATAAATGCTAAAAAAGTTGACATAATTATCTTCTTTGAAAAAGGTAATTTAATAGATCATTTCAAATTTCTTTAAAAAAGATCATAACGGTAACGATCATTGCGCCTAATAAATGCTAAAAAAGTTGACATAATTATCTTCTTTGTAAAAGATAATTTAATAGATTATTTAAAAGTTCTTTATAAAATGTCATAACAGTAGCGATCATAGGGCCTAATAAATGCTAAAAAGGTTAACATAATTATCTTCTTTGTGAAACATAATTTAATATATCATTTAAAATTTCTTTATAACAGATCATAACGGTAACGATCATTGGGCCTAATAAATGCTAAAAAAGTTGACATAATTATCTTCTTTGTAAAAGACAATTTAATAGATCATTTAAAATTTCTTTAAAAAAGATCATAACGGTAACGATCATTGGGCCTAAAAAATGCTAAAAAAGTTGACATAATTAACCTCGTTGTAAAAGATAATTTGATAGATCATTTAAAATTTCTTTATAAAAGATCATAACTGTAACGATCATTGCGCTTAATAAATGCTAAAAAAGTTGACATAATTATCTTCTTTGTAAAAGACAATTTAATAGATCATTTAAAATTTCTTTAAAAAAGATCGTAGCACTAATGATCATTGCGCCTAATAAATGCTAAAAAAGTTGACATAATTATCTTCTTTGTAAAAGATAATTTACTAAACAATTTAAAATTTCTCATGAAAAGATCATAACGGTAACGATTATTGGGCCTAATAAATGCTAAAAAGGTTGACATAATTATCTTCTTTGAAAAAGGTAATTTAATAGATCATTTCAAATTTCTTTAAACAAGATCATAACGGTAACGATCATTGCGCCTAATAAATGCTAAAAAAGTTGACATAATTATCTTCTTTGTAAAAGATAATTTAATAGATCATTTAAAATTTCCTTAAAAAAGATCATAACGGTAACGATCATTGGGCCTAATAAGTGCTAAAAAAGTTGACATAATTATCTTCTTTGAAAAAGGTAATTTAATAGATCATTTCAAATTTCTTTAAAAAAGATCATAACGGTAACCATCCTTGCGCCTAATAAATGCTAAAAAAGTTGACATAATTATCTTCTTTGTAAAAGATAATTTACTAGACAATTTAAAATTTCTCATGAAAAGATCATAACGGTAACGATTATTGGGCCTAATAAATGCTAAAAAAGTTGACATAATTATCTTCTTTGAAAAAGGTAATTTAATAGATCATTTCAAATTTCTTTAAAAAAGATCATAACGGTAACGATCATTGCGCCTAATAAATGCTAAAAAAGTTGACATAATTATCTTCTTTGTAAAAGATAATTTGATAGATCATTTAAAATTTCTTTATAAAAGATCATAACTGTAACGATCATTGAGCCTAATAAATGCTAAAAAAGTTGACATAATTATCTTCTTTGTAAAAGACAATTTAATAGATCATTTAAAATTTCTTTAAAAAAGATCATAGCAGTAATGATCATTGCGCCTAATAAATGCTAAAAAAGTTGAAATAATTATCTTCTTTGTAAAAGATAATTTACTAGACAATTTAAAATTTCTCATGAAAATATCATAACGGTAACGATTATTGGGCCTAATAAATGCTAAAAAAGTTGACATAATTATCTTCTTTGAAAAAGGTAATTTAATAGATCATTTCAAATTTCTTTAAAAACGATCATAACGGTAACGATCATTGCGCCTAATAAATGCTAAAAAAGTTGACATAATTATCTTCTTTGTAAAAGATAATTTACTAGACAATTTAAAATTTCTCATGAAAAGACCATAACGGTAACGATTATTGGGCCTAATAAATGCTAAAAAAGTTGACATAATTATCTTCTTTGAAAAAGGTAATTTAATAGATCATTTCAAATTTCTTTAAAAAAGATCATAACGGTAACGATCATTGCGCCTAATAAATGCTAAAAAAGTTGACCTAATTATCTTCTTTGTAAAAGATAATTTGATAGATCATTTAAAATTTCTTTATAAAAGATCATAACTGTAACGATCATTGCGCCTAATAAATGCTAAAAAAGTTGACATAATTATCTTCTTTGTAAAAGACAATTTAATAGATCATTTAAAATTTCTTTAAAAAAGATCATAGCAGTAATGATCATTGCGCCTAATAAATGCTAAAGAAGTTGACATAATTATCTTCTTTGTAAAAGATAATTTACTAGACAATTTAAAATTTCTCATGAAAAGATCATAACGGTAACGATTATTGGGCCTAATAAATGCTAAAAAAGTTGACATAATTATCTTCTTTGAAAAAGGTAATTTGATAGATCATTTCAAATTTCTTTAAAAAAGATCATAACGGTAACGATCATTGCACCTAATAAATGCTAAAAAAGTTGACATAATTATCTTCTTTGTAAAAGATAATTTACTAGACAATTTAAAATTTCTCATGAAAAGATCATAACGGTAACGATTATTGGGCCTAATAAATGCTAAAAAGGTTGACATAATTATCTTCTTTGAAAAAGGTAATTTAATAGATCATTTCAAATTTCTTTAAAAAAGATCATAACGGTAACGATCATTGCGCCTAATAAATGCTAAAAAAGTTGACATAATTATCTTCTTTGTAAAAGAAAATTTAATAGATCATTTAAAATTTCCTTAAAAAAGATCATAACGATAACGATCATTGGGCCTAATAAGTGCTAAAAAAGTTGACATAATTATCTTCTTTGTAAAAGATAATTTACTAGACAATTTAAAATTTCTCATGAAAAGATCATAACGGTAACGATTATTGGGCCTAATAAATGCTAAAAAAGTTGACATAATTATCTTCTTTGAAAAAGGTAATTTAATAGATCATTTCAAATTTCTTTAAAAAAGATCATAACGGTAACGATCATTGCGCCTAATAAATGCTAAAAAAGTTGACATAATTATCTTCTTTGTAAAAGATAATTTGATAGATCATTTAAAATTTCTTTATAAAAGATCATAACTGTAACGATCATTGCGCCTAATAAATGCTAAAAAAGTTGACATAATTATCTTCTTTGAAAAAGACAATTTAATAGATCATTTAAAATTTCTTTAAAAAAGATCATAGCAGTAATGATCATTGCGCCTAATAAATGCTAAAAAAGTTGACATAATTATCTTCTTTGTAAAAGATAATTTACTAGACAATTTAAAATTTCTCATGAAAAGATCATAAAGGTAACGATTATTGGGCCTAATAAATGCTAAAAAAGTTGACATAATTATCTTCTTTGAAAAAGGTAATTTGATAGATCATTTCAAATTTCTTTAAAAAAGATCATAACAGTAACGATCATTGCACCTAATAAATGCTAAAAAAGTTGACATAATTATCTTCTTTGTAAAAGATAATTTACTACACAATTTAAAATTTCTCATGAAAAGATCATAACGGTAACGATTATTGGGCCTAATAAATGCTAAAAAAGTTGACATAATTATCTTCTTTGAAAAAGGTAATTTAATAGATCATTTCAAATTTCTTTAAAAAAGATCATAACGGTAACGATCATTGCGCCTAATAAATGCTAAAAAAGTTGACATAATTATCTTCTTTGTAAAAGATAATTTAATAGATTATTTAAAAGTTCTTTATAAAATGTCATAACAGTAGCGATCATAGGGCCTAATAAATGCTAAAAAGGTTAACATAATTATCTTCTTTGTGAAACATAATTTAATATATCATTTAAAATTTCTTTATAACAGATCATAACGGTAACGATCATTGGGCCTAATAAATGCTAAAAAAGTTGACATAATTATCTTCTTTGTAAAAGACAATTTAATAGATCATTTGAAATTTCTTTAAAAAAGATCATAACGGTAACGATCATTGGGCCTAAAAAATGCTAAAAAAGTTGACATAATTAACTTTGTTGTAAAAGATAATTTGATAGATCATTTAAAATTTCTTTATAAAAGATCATAACTGTAACGATCATTGCGCTTAATAAATGCTAAAAAAGTTGACATAATTATCTTCTTTGTAAAAGATAATTTACTAGACAATTTAAAATTTCTCATGAAAAGATCATAACGGTAACGATTATTGGGCCTAATAAATGCTAAAAAAGTTGACATAATTATCTTCTTTGAAAAAGGTAATTTAATAGATCATTTCAAATTTCTTTAAAAAAGATCATAACGGTAACGATCATTGCGCCTAATAAATGCTAAAAAAGTTGACATAATTATCTTCTTTGTAAAAGATAATTTGATAGATCATTTAAAATTTCTTTATAAAAGATCATAACTGTAACGATCATTGAGCCTAATAAATGCTAAAAAAGTTGACATAATTATCTTCTTTGTAAAAGACAATTTAATAGATCATTTAAAATTTCTTTAAAAAAGATCATAGCAGTAATGATCATTGCGCCTAATAAATGCTAAAAAAGTTGAAATAATTATCTTCTTTGTAAAAGATAATTTACTAGACAATTTAAAATTTCTCATGAAAATATCATAACGGTAACGATTATTGGGCCTAATAAATGCTAAAAAAGTTGACATAATTATCTTCTTTGAAAAAGGTAATTTAATAGATCATTTCAAATTTCTTTAAAAACGATCATAACGGTAACGATCATTGCGCCTAATAAATGCTAAAAAAGTTGACATAATTATCTTCTTTGTAAAAGATAATTTACTAGACAATTTAAAATTTCTCATGAAAAGACCATAACGGTAACGATTATTGGGCCTAATAAATGCTAAAAAAGTTGACATAATTATCTTCTTTGAAAAAGGTAATTTAATAGATCATTTCAAATTTCTTTAAAAAAGATCATAACGGTAACGATCATTGCGCCTAATAAATGCTAAAAAAGTTGACCTAATTATCTTCTTTGTAAAAGATAATTTGATAGATCATTTAAAATTTCTTTATAAAAGATCATAACTGTAACGATCATTGCGCCTAATAAATGCTAAAAAAGTTGACATAATTATCTTCTTTGTAAAAGACAATTTAATAGATCATTTAAAATTTCTTTAAAAAAGATCATAGCAGTAATGATCATTGCGCCTAATAAATGCTAAAGAAGTTGACATAATTATCTTCTTTGTAAAAGATAATTTACTAGACAATTTAAAATTTCTCATGAAAAGATCATAACGGTAACGATTATTGGGCCTAATAAATGCTAAAAAAGTTGACATAATTATCTTCTTTGAAAAAGGTAATTTGATAGATCATTTCAAATTTCTTTAAAAAAGATCATAACGGTAACGATCATTGCACCTAATAAATGCTAAAAAAGTTGACATAATTATCTTCTTTGTAAAAGATAATTTACTAGACAATTTAAAATTTCTCATGAAAAGATCATAACGGTAACGATTATTGGGCCTAATAAATGCTAAAAAGGTTGACATAATTATCTTCTTTGAAAAAGGTAATTTAATAGATCATTTCAAATTTCTTTAAAAAAGATCATAACGGTAACGATCATTGCGCCTAATAAATGCTAAAAAAGTTGACATAATTATCTTCTTTGTAAAAGAAAATTTAATAGATCATTTAAAATTTCCTTAAAAAAGATCATAACGATAACGATCATTGGGCCTAATAAGTGCTAAAAAAGTTGACATAATTATCTTCTTTGTAAAAGATAATTTACTAGACAATTTAAAATTTCTCATGAAAAGATCATAACGGTAACGATTATTGGGCCTAATAAATGCTAAAAAAGTTGACATAATTATCTTCTTTGAAAAAGGTAATTTAATAGATCATTTCAAATTTCTTTAAAAAAGATCATAACGGTAACGATCATTGCGCCTAATAAATGCTAAAAAAGTTGACATAATTATCTTCTTTGTAAAAGATAATTTGATAGATCATTTAAAATTTCTTTATAAAAGATCATAACTGTAACGATCATTGCGCCTAATAAATGCTAAAAAAGTTGACATAATTATCTTCTTTGAAAAAGACAATTTAATAGATCATTTAAAATTTCTTTAAAAAAGATCATAGCAGTAATGATCATTGCGCCTAATAAATGCTAAAAAAGTTGACATAATTATCTTCTTTGTAAAAGATAATTTACTAGACAATTTAAAATTTCTCATGAAAAGATCATAAAGGTAACGATTATTGGGCCTAATAAATGCTAAAAAAGTTGACATAATTATCTTCTTTGAAAAAGGTAATTTGATAGATCATTTCAAATTTCTTTAAAAAAGATCATAACAGTAACGATCATTGCACCTAATAAATGCTAAAAAAGTTGACATAATTATCTTCTTTGTAAAAGATAATTTACTACACAATTTAAAATTTCTCATGAAAAGATCATAACGGTAACGATTATTGGGCCTAATAAATGCTAAAAAAGTTGACATAATTATCTTCTTCGAAAAAGGTAATTTAATAGATCATTTCAAATTTCTTTAAAAAAGATCATAACGGTAACGATCATTGCGCCTAATAAATGCTAAAAAAGTTGACATAATTATCTTCTTTGTAAAAGATAATTTAATAGATTATTTAAAAGTTCTTTATAAAATGTCATAACAGTAGCGATCATAGGGCCTAATAAATGCTAAAAAGGTTAACATAATTATCTTCTTTGTGAAACATAATTTAATATATCATTTAAAATTTCTTTATAACAGATCATAACGGTAACGATCATTGGGCCTAATAAATGCTAAAAAAGTTGACATAATTATCTTCTTTGTAAAAGACAATTTAATAGATCATTTAAAATTTCTTTAAAAAAGATCATAACGGTAACGATCATTGGGCCTAAAAAATGCTAAAAAAGTTGACATAATTAACTTCGTTGTAAAAGATAATTTGATAGATCATTTAAAATTTCTTTATAAAAGATCATAACTGTAACGATCATTGCGCTTAATAAATGCTAAAAAAGTTGACATAATTATCTTCTTTGTAAAAGACAATTTAATAGATCATTTAAAATTTCTTTAAAAAAGATCGTAGCACTAATGATCATTGCGCCTAATAAATGCTAAAAAAGTTGACATAATTATCTTCTTTGTAAAAGATAATTTACTAAACAATTTAAAATTTCTCATGAAAAGATCATAACGGTAACGATTATTGGGCCTAATAAATGCTAAAAAGGTTGACATAATTATCTTCTTTGAAAAAGGTAATTTAATAGATCATTTCAAATTTCTTTAAACAAGATCATAACGGTAACGATCATTGCGCCTAATAAATGCTAAAAAAGTTGACATAATTATCTTCTTTGTAAAAGATAATTTAATAGATCATTTAAAATTTCCTTAAAAAAGTTCATAACGGTAACGATCATTGGGCCTAATAAGTGCTAAAAAAGTTGACATAATTAACTTCTTTGAAAAAGGTAATTTAATAGATCATTTCAAATTTCTTTAAAAAAGATCATAACGGTAACCATCATTGCGCCTAATAAATGCTAAAAAAGTTGACATAATTATCTTCTTTGTAAAAGATAATTTACTAGACAATTTAAAATTTCTCATGAAAAGATCATAACGGTAACGATTATTGGGCCTAATAAATGCTAAAAAAGTTGACATAATTATCTTCTTTGAAAAAGGTAATTTAATAGATCATTTCAAATTTCTTTAAAAAAGATCATAACGGTAACGATCATTGCGCCTAATAAATGCTAAAAAAGTTGACATAATTATCTTCTTTGTAAAAGATAATTTGATAGATCATTTAAAATTTCTTTATAAAAGATCATAACTGTAACGATCATTGAGCCTAATAAATGCTAAAAAAGTTGACATAATTATCTTCTTTGTAAAAGACAATTTAATAGATCATTTAAAATTTCTTTAAAAAAGATCATAGCAGTAATGATCATTGCGCCTAATAAATGCTAAAAAAGTTGAAATAATTATCTTCTTTGTAAAAGATAATTTACTAGACAATTTAAAATTTCTCATGAAAATATCATAACGGTAACGATTATTGGGCCTAATAAATGCTAAAAAAGTTGACATAATTATCTTCTTTGAAAAAGGTAATTTAATAGATCATTTCAAATTTCTTTAAAAACGATCATAATGGTAACGATCATTGCGCCTAATAAATGCTAAAAAAGTTGACATAATTATCTTCTTTGTAAAAGAAAATTTAATAGATCATTTAAAATTTCCTTAAAAAAGATCATAACGGTAACGATCATTGCGCCTAATAAATGCTAAAAAAGTTGACATAATTATCTTCTTTGTAAAAGACAATTTAATAGATCATTTAAAATTTCTTTAAAAAAGATCGTAGCACTAATGATCATTGCGCCTAATAAATGCTAAAAAAGTTGACATAATTATCTTCTTTGTAAAAGATAATTTACTAAACAATTTAAAATTTCTCATGAAAAGATCATAACGGTAACGATTATTGGGCCTAATAAATGCTAAAAAAGTTGACATAATTATCTTCTTTGAAAAAGGTAATTTAATAGATCATTTCAAATTTCTTTAAAAAAGATCATAACGGTAACGATCATTGCGCCTAATAAATGCTAAAAAAGTTGACATAATTATCTTCTTTGTAAAAGATAATTTACTAGACAATTTAAAATTTCTCATGAAAAGATCATAACGGTAACGATTATTGGGCCTAATAAATGCTAAAAAAGTTGACATAATTATCTTCTTTGAAAAAGGTAATTTAATAGATCATTTCAAATTTCTTTAAAAAAGATCATAACGGTAACGATCATTGCGCCTAATAAATGCTAAAAAAGTTGACATAATTATCTTCTTTGTAAAAGATAATTTGATAGATCATTTAAAATTTCTTTATAAAAGATCATAACTGTAACGATCATTGAGCCTAATAAATGCTAAAAAAGTTGACATAATTATCTTCTTTGTAAAAGACAATTTAATAGATCATTTAAAATTTCTTTAAAAAAGATCATAGTAGTAATGATCATTGCGCCTAATAAATGCTAAAAAAGTTGAAATAATTATCTTCTTTGTAAAAGATAATTTACTAGACAATTTAAAATTTCTCATGAAAATATCATAATGGTAACGATTATTGGGCCTAATAAATGCTAAAAAAGTTGACATAATTATCTTCTTTGAAAAAGGTAATTTAATAGATCATTTCAAATTTCTTTAAAAACGATCATAACGGTAACGATCATTGCGCCTAATAAATGCTAAAAAAGTTGACATAATTATCTTCTTTGTAAAAGAAAATTTAATAGATCATTTAAAATTTCCTTAAAAAAGATCATAATGGTAACGATCATTGCGCCTAATAAATGCTAAAAAAGTTGACATAATTATCTTCTTTGTAAAAGACAATTTAATAGATCATTTAAAATTTCTTTAAAAAAGATCGTAGCACTAATGATCATTGCGCCTAATAAATGCTAAAAAAGTTGACATAATTATCTTCTTTGTAAAAGATAATTTACTAAACAATTTAAAATTTCTCATGAAAAGATCATAACGGTAACGATTATTGGGCCTAATAAATGCTAAAAAGGTTGACATAATTATCTTCTTTGAAAAAGGTAATTTAATAGATCATTTCAAATTTCTTTAAACAAGATCATAACGGTAACGATCATTGCGCCTAATAAATGCTAAAAAAGTTGACATAATTATCTTCTTTGTAAAAGATAATTTAATAGATCATTTAAAATTTCCTTAAAAAAGATCATAACGGTAACGATCATTGGGCCTAATAAGTGCTAAAAAATTTGACATAATTATCTTCTTTGAAAAAGGTAATTTAATAGATCATTTCAAATTTCTTTAAAAAAGATCATAACGGTAACCATCATTGCGCCTAATAAATGCTAAAAAAGTTGACATAATTATCTTCTTTGTAAAAGATAATTTACTAGACAATTTAAAATTTCTCATGAAAAGATCATAACGGCAACGATTATTGGGCCTAATAAATGCTAAAAAAGTTGACATAATTATCTTATTTGAAAAAGGTAATTTAATAGATCATTTCAAATTTCTTTAAACAAGATCATAACGGTAACGATCATTGCGCCTAATAAATGCTAAAAAAGTTGACATAATTATCTTCTTTGTAAAAGATAATTTAATAGATCATTTAAAATTTCCTTAAAAGGGATCATAACGGTAACGATCATTGGGCCTAATAAGTGCTAAAAAAGTTGACATAATTATCTTCTTTGAAAAAGGTAATTTAATAGATCATTTCAAATTTCTTTAAAAAAGATCATAACGGTAACGATCATTGCGCCTAATAAATGCTAAAAAAGTTGACATAATTATCTTCTTTGTAAAAGATAATTTGATAGATCATTTAAAATTTCTTTATAAAAGATCATAACTGTAACGATCATTGCGCCTAATAAATGCTAAAAAAGTTGACATAATTATCTTCTTTGTAAAAGACAATTTAATAGATCATTTAAAATTTCTTTAAAAAAGATCATAGCAGTAATGATCATTGCGCCTAATAAATGCTAAAAAAGTTGAAATAATTATCTTCTTTGTAAAAGATAATTTACTAGACAATTTAAAATTTCTCATGAAAATATCATAATGGTAACGATTATTGGGCCTAATAAATGCTAAAAAAGTTGACATAATTATCTTCTTTGAAAAAGGTAATTTAATAGATCATTTCAAATTTCTTTAAAAAAGATCATAACGGTAACGATCATTGCACCTAATAAATGCTAAAAAAGTTGACATAATTATCTTCTTTGTAAAAGATAATTTACTAGACAATTTAAAATTTCTCATGAAAAGATCATAACGGTAACGATTATTGGGCCTAATAAATGCTAAAAAAGTTGACATAATTATCTTCTTTGAAAAAGGTAATTTAATAGATCATTTCAAATTTCTTTAAAAAAGATCATAACGGTAACGATCATTGCGCCTAATAAATGCTAAAAAAGTTGACATAATTATCTTCTTTGTAAAAGAAAATTTAATAGATCATTTAAAATTTCCTTAAAAAAGATCATAACGATAACGATCATTGGGCCTAATAAGTGCTAAAAAAGTTGACATAATTATCTTCTTTGTAAAAGATAATTTACTAGACAATTTAAAATTTCTCATGAAAAGATCATAACGGTAACGATTATTGGGCCTAATAAATGCTAAAAAAGTTGACATAATTATCTTCTTTGAAAAAGGTAATTTAATAGATCATTTCAAATTTCTTTAAAAAAGATCATAACGGTAACGATCATTGCGCCTAATAAATGCTAAAAAAGTTGACATAATTATCTTCTTTGTAAAAGATAATTTGATAGATCATTTAAAATTTCTTTATAAAAGATCATAACTGTAACGATCATTGCGCCTAATAAATGCTAAAAAAGTTGACATAATTATCTTCTTTGAAAAAGACAATTTAATAGATCATTTAAAATTTCTTTAAAAAAGATCATAGCAGTAATGATCATTGCGCCTAATAAATGCTAAAAAAGTTGACATAATTATCTTCTTTGTAAAAGATAATTTACTAGACAATTTAAAATTTCTCATGAAAAGATCATAAAGGTAACGATTATTGGGCCTAATAAATGCTAAAAAAGTTGACATAATTATCTTCTTTGAAAAAGGTAATTTGATAGATCATTTCAAATTTCTTTAAAAAAGATCATAACAGTAACGATCATTGCACCTAATAAATGCTAAAAAAGTTGACATAATTATCTTCTTTGTAAAAGATAATTTACTAGACAATTTAAAATTTCTCATGAAAAGATCATAACGGTAACGATTATTGGGCCTAATAAATGCTAAAAAAGTTGACATAATTATCTTCTTTGAAAAAGGTAATTTAATAGATCATTTCAAATTTCTTTAAAAAAGATCATAACGGTAACGATCATTGCGCCTAACAAATGCTAAAAAAGTTGACATAATTATCTTCTTTGTAAAAGATAATTTAATAGATTATTTAAAAGTTCTTTATAAAATGTCATAACAGTAACGATCATAGGGGCCTAATAAATGCTAAAAAGGTTAACATAATTATCTTCTTTGTGAAACATAATTTAATATATCATTTAAAATTTCTTTATAACAGATCATAACGGTAACGATCATTGGGCCTAATAAATGCTAAAAAAGTTGACATAATTATCTTCTTTGTAAAAGGCAATTTAATAGATCATTTAAAATTTCTTTAAAAAAGATCATAACGGTAACGATCATTGGGCTTAAAAAATGCTAAAAAAGTTGACATAATTAACTTCGTTGTAAAAGATAATTTGATAGATCATTTAAAATTTCTTTATAAAAGATCATAACTGTAACGATCATTGCGCTTAATAAATGCTAAAAAAGTTGACATAATTATCTTCTTTGTAAAAGACAATTTAATAGATCATTTAAAATTTCTTTAAAAAAGATCGTAGCACTAATGATCATTGCGCCTAATAAATGCTAAAAAAGTTGACATAATTATCTTCTTTGTAAAAGATAATTTACTAAACAATTTAAAATTTCTCATGAAAAGATCATAACGGTAACGATTATTGGGCCTAATAAATGCTAAAAAGGTTGACATAATTATCTTCTTTGAAAAAGGTAATTTAATAGATCATTTCAAATTTCTTTAAACAAGATCATAACGGTAACGATCATTGCGCCTAATAAATGCTAAAAAAGTTGACATAATTATCTTCTTTGTAAAAGATAATTTAATAGATCATTTAAAATTTCCTTAAAAAAGATCATAACGGTAACGATCATTGGGCCTAATAAGTGCTAAAAAAGTTGACATAATTATCTTCTTTGAAAAAGGTAATTTAATAGATCATTTCAAATTTCTTTTAAAAAGATCATAACGGTAACGATCATTGCGCCTAATAAATGCTAAAAAAGTTGACATAATTATCTTCTTTGTAAAAGATAATTTACTAGACAATTTAAAATTTCTCATGAAAAGATCATAACGGTAACGATTATTGGGCCTAATAAATGCTAAAAAAGTTGACATAATTATCTTCTTTGAAAAAGGTAATTTAATAGATCATTTCAAATTTCTTTAAAAAAGATCATAACGGTAACGATCATTGCGCCTAATAAATGCTAAAAAAGTTGACATAATTATCTTCTTTGTAAAAGATAATTTGATAGATCATTTAAAATTTATTTATAAAAGATCATAACTGTAACGATCATTGAGCCTAATAAATGCTAAAAAAGTTGACATAATTATCTTCTTTGTAAAAGACAATTTAATAGATCATTTAAAATTTCTTTAAAAAAGATCATAGCAGTAATGATCATTGCGCCTAATAAATGCTAAAAAAGTTGAAATAATTATCTTCTTTGTAAAAGATAATTTACTAGACAATTTAAAATTTCTCATGAAAATATCATAATGGTAACGATTATTGGGCCTAATAAATGCTAAAAAAGTTGACATAATTATCTTCTTTGAAAAAGGTAATTTAATAGATCATTTCAAATTTCTTTAAAAACGATCATAACGGTAACGATCATTGCGCCTAATAAATGCTAAAAAAGTTGACATAATTATCTTCTTTGTAAAAGAAAATTTAATAGATCATTTAAAATTTCCTTAAAAAAGATCATAACGGTAACGATCATTGCGCCTAATAAATGCTAAAAAAGTTGACATAATTATCTTCTTTGTAAAAGACAATTTAATAGATCATTTAAAATTTCTTTAAAAAAGATCGTAGCACTAATGATCATTGCGCCTAATAAATGCTAAAAAAGTTGACATAATTATCTTCTTTGTAAAAGATAATTTACTAGACAATTTAAAATTTCTCATGAAAATATCATAATGGTAACGATTATTGGGCCTAATAAATGCTAAAAAAGTTGACATAATTATCTTCTTTGAAAAAGGTAATTTAATAGATCATTTCAAATTTCTTTAAAAAAGATCATAACGGTAACGATCATTGCACCTAATAAATGCTAAAAAAGTTGACATAATTATCTTCTTTGTAAAAGATAATTTACTAGACAATTTAAAATTTCTCATGAAAAGATCATAACGGTAACGATTATTGGGCCTAATAAATGCTAAAAAAGTTGACATAATTATCTTCTTTGAAAAAGGTAATTTAATAGATCATTTCAAATTTCTTTAAAAAAGATCATAACGGTAACGATCATTGCGCCTAATAAATGCTAAAAAAGTTGACATAATTATCTTCTTTGTAAAAGAAAATTTAATAGATCATTTAAAATTTCCTTAAAAAAGATCATAACGATAACGATCATTGGGCCTAATAAGTGCTAAAAAAGTTGACATAATTATCTTCTTTGTAAAAGATAATTTACTAGACAATTTAAAATTTCTCATGAAAAGATCATAACGGTAACGATTATTGGGCCTAATAAATGCTAAAAAAGTTGACATAATTATCTTCTTTGAAAAAGGTAATTTAATAGATCATTTCAAATTTCTTTAAAAAAGATCATAACGGTAACGATCATTGCGCCTAATAAATGCTAAAAAAGTTGACATAATTATCTTCTTTGTAAAAGATAATTTGATAGATCATTTAAAATTTCTTTATAAAAGATCATAACTGTAACGATCATTGCGCCTAATAAATGCTAAAAAAGTTGACATAATTATCTTCTTTGAAAAAGACAATTTAATAAATCATTTAAAATTTCTTTAAAAAAGATCATAGCAGTAATGATCATTGCGCCTAATAAATGCTAAAAAAGTTGACATAATTATCTTCTTTGTAAAAGATAATTTACTAGACAATTTAAAATTTCTCATGAAAAGATCATAAAGGTAACGATTATTGGGCCTAATAAATGCTAAAAAAGTTGACATAATTATCTTCTTTGAAAAAGGTAATTTGATAGATCATTTCAAATTTCTTTAAAAAAGATCATAACAGTAACGATCATTGCACCTAATAAATGCTAAAAAAGTTGACATAATTATCTTCTTTGTAAAAGATAATTTACTAGACAATTTAAAATTTCTCATGAAAAGATCATAACGGTAACGATTATTGGGCCTAATAAATGCTAAAAAAGTTGACATAATTATCTTCTTTGAAAAAGGTAATTTAATAGATCATTTCAAATCTCTTTAAAAAAGATCATAACGGTAACGATCATTGCGCCTAACAAATGCTAAAAAAGTTGACATAATTATCTTCTTTGTAAAAGATAATTTAATAGATTATTTAAAAGTTCTTTATAAAATGTCATAACAGTAACGATCATAGGGCCTAATAAATGCTAAAAAGGTTAACATAATTATCTTCTTTGTGAAACATAATTTAATATATCATTTAAAATTTCTTTATAACAGATCATAACGGTAACGATCATTGGGCCTAATAAATGCTAAAAAAGTTGACATAATTATCTTCTTTGTAAAAGACAATTTAATAGATCATTTAAAATTTCTTTAAAAAAGATCATAACGGTAACGATCATTGGGCTTAAAAAATGCTAAAAAAGTTGACATAATTAACTTCGTTGTAAAAGATAATTTGATAGATCATTTAAAATTTCTTTATAAAAGATCATAACTGTAACGATCATTGCGCTTAATAAATGCTAAAAAAGTTGACATAATTATCTTCTTTGTAAAAGACAATTTAATAGATCATTTAAAATTTCTTTAAAAAAGATCGTAGCACTAATGATCATTGCGCCTAATAAATGCTAAAAAAGTTGACATAATTATCTTCTTTGTAAAAGATAATTTACTAAACAATTTAAAATTTCTCATGAAAAGATCATAACGGTAACGATTATTGGGCCTAATAAATGCTAAAAAGGTTGACATAATTATCTTCTTTGAAAAAGGTAATTTAATAGATCATTTCAAATTTCTTTAAACAAGATCATAACGGTAACGATCATTGCGCCTAATAAATGCTAAAAAAGTTGACATAATTATCTTCTTTGTAAAAGATAATTTAATAGATCATTTAAAATTTCCTTAAAAAAGATCATAACGGTAACGATCATTGGGCCTAATAAGTGCTAAAAAAGTTGACATAATTATCTTCTTTGAAAAAGGTAATTTAATAGATCATTTCAAATTTCTTTAAAAAAGATCATAACGGTAACGATCATTGCGCCTAATAAATGCTAAAAAAGTTGACATAATTATCTTCTTTGTAAAAGATAATTTACTAGACAATTTAAAATTTCTCATGAAAAGATCATAACGGTAACGATTATTGGGCCTAATAAATGCTAAAAAAGTTGACATAATTATCTTCTTTGAAAAAGGTAATTTAATAGATCATTTCAAATTTCTTTAAAAAAGATCATAACGGTAACGATCATTGCGCCTAATAAATGCTAAAAAAGTTGACATAATTATCTTCTTTGTAAAAGATAATTTGATAGATCATTTAAAATTTATTTATAAAAGATCATAACTGTAACGATCATTGAGCCTAATAAATGCTAAAAAAGTTGACATAATTATCTTCTTTGTAAAAGACAATTTAATAGATCATTTAAAATTTCTTTAAAAAAGATCATAGCAGTAATGATCATTGCGCCTAATAAATGCTAAAAAAGTTGAAATAATTATCTTCTTTGTAAAAGATAATTTACTAGACAATTTAAAATTTCTCATGAAAATATCATAATGGTAACGATTATTGGGCCTAATAAATGCTAAAAAAGTTGACATAATTATCTTCTTTGAAAAAGGTAATTTAATAGATCATTTCAAATTTCTTTAAAAACGATCATAACGGTAACGATCATTGCGCCTAATAAATGCTAAAAAAGTTGACATAATTATCTTCTTTGTAAAAGAAAATTTAATAGATCATTTAAAATTTCCTTAAAAAAGATCATAACGGTAACGATCATTGCGCCTAATAAATGCTAAAAAAGTTGACATAATTATCTTCTTTGTAAAAGACAATTTAATAGATCATTTAAAATTTCTTTAAAAAAGATCGTAGCACTAATGATCATTGCGCGTAATAAATGCTAAAAAAGTTGACATAATTATCTTCTTTGTAAAAGATAATTTACTAAACAATTTAAAATTTCTCATGAAAAGATCATAACGGTAACGATTATTGGGCCTAATAAATGCTAAAAAGGTTGATATAATTATCTTCTTTGAAAAAGGTAATTTAATAGATCATTTCAAATTTCTTTAAACAAGATCATAACGGTAACGATCATTGCGCCTAATAAATGCTAAAAAAGTTGACATAATTATCTTCTTTGTAAAAGATAATTTAATAGATCATTTAAAATTTCCTTAAAAAAGATCATAACGGTAACGATCATTGGGCCTAATAAGTGCTAAAAAATTTGACATAATTATCTTCTTTGAAAAAGGTAATTTAATAGATCATTTCAAATTTCTTTAAAAAAGATCATAACGGTAACCATCATTGCGCCTAATAAATGCTAAAAAAGTTGACATAATTATCTTCTTTGTAAAAGATAATTTACTAGACAATTTAAAATTTCTCATGAAAAGATCATAACGGTAACGATTATTGGGCCTAATAAATGCTAAAAAAGTTGACATAATTATCTTATTTGAAAAAGGTAATTTAATAGATCATTTCAAATTTCTTTAAACAAGATCATAACGGTAACGATCATTGCGCCTAATAAATGCTAAAAAAGTTGACATAATTATCTTCTTTGTAAAAGATAATTTAATAGATCATTTAAAATTTCCTTAAAAGGGATCATAACGGTAACGATCATTGGGCCTAATAAGTGCTAAAAAAGTTGACATAATTATCTTCTTTGAAAAAGGTAATTTAATAGATCATTTCAAATTTCTTTAAAAAAGATCATAACGGTAACGATCATTGCGCCTAATAAATGCTAAAAAAGTTGACATAATTATCTTCTTTGTAAAAGATAATTTGATAGATCATTTAAAATTTCTTTATAAAAGATCATAACTGTAACGATCATTGCGCCTAATAAATGCTAAAAAAGTTGACATAATTATCTTCTTTGTAAAAGACAATTTAATAGATCATTTAAAATTTCTTTAAAAAAGATCATAGCAGTAATGATCATTGCGCCTAATAAATGCTAAAAAAGTTGAAATAATTATCTTCTTTGTAAAAGATAATTTACTAGACAATTTAAAATTTCTCATGAAAATATCATAATGGTAACGATTATTGGGCCTAATAAATGCTAAAAAAGTTGACATAATTATCTTCTTTGAAAAAGGTAATTTAATAGATCATTTCAAATTTCTTTAAAAACGATCATAACGGTAACGATCATTGCGCCTAATAAATGCTAAAAAAGTTGACATAATTATCTTCTTTGTAAAAGATAATTTAATAGATCATTTAAAATTTCCTTAAAAAAGATCATAACGGTAACGATCATTGGGCCTAATAAGTGCTAAAAAAGTTGACATAATTATCTTCTTTGAAAAAGGTAATTTAATAGATCATTTCAAATTTCTTTAAAAAAGATCATAACGGTAACGATCATTGCGCCTAATAAATGCTAAAAAAGTTGACATAATTATGTTCTTTGTAAAAGATAATTTACTAGGCAATTTAAAATTTCTCATGAAAAGATGATAACGGTAACGATTATTGGGCCTAATAAATGCTAAAAAAGTTGACATAATTATCTTCTTTGAAAAAGGTAATTTAATAGATCATTTCAAATTTCTTTAAAAAAGATCATAACGGTAACGATCATTGCGCCTAATAAATGCTAAAAAAGTTGACATAATTATCTTCTTTGTAAAAGATAATTTGATAGATCATTTAAAATTTCTTTATAAAAGATCATAACGGTAACGATTATTGGGCCTAATAAATGCTAAAAAAGTTGACATAATTATCTTCTTTGAAAAAGGTAATTTGATAGATCATTTCAAATTTCTTTAAAAAAGATCATAACGGTAACGATCATTGCACCTAATAAATGCTAAAAAAGTTGACATAATTATCTTCTTTGTAAAAGATAATTTACTAGACAATTTAAAATTTCTCATGAAAAGATCATAACGGTAACGATTATTGCGCCTAATAAATGCTAAAAAAGTTGACATAATTATCTTCTTTGAAAAAGGTAATTTAATAGATCATTTCAAATTTCTTTAAAAAAGATCATAACGGTAACGATCATTGGGCCTAATAAATGCTAAAAAAGTTGACATAATTATCTTCTTTGTAAAAGACAATTTAATAGATCATTTAAAATTTCTTTAAAAAAGATCATAGCAGTAATGATCATTGCGCCTAATAAATGCTAAAAAAGTTGAAATAATTATCTTCTTTGTAAAAGATAATTTACTAGACAATTTAAAATTTATCATGAAAAGATCATAACGGTAACGATTATTGCGGCTAATAAATGCTAAAAAAGTTGACATAATTATCTTCTTTGAAAAAGGTAATTTAATAGATCATTTCAAATTTCTTTAAAAAAGATCATAACGGTAACGATCATTGCGCCTAATAAATGCTAAAAAAGTTGACATAATTATCTTCTTTGTAAAAGACAATTTAATAGATCATTTAAAATTTCTTTAAAAAAGATCATAGCAGTAATGATCATTGCGCCTAATAAATGCTAAAAAAGTTGACATAATTATCTTCTTTGTAAAAGATAATTTACTAGACAATTTAAAATTTCTCATGAAAAGATCATAACGGTAACGATTATTGGGCCTAATAAATGCTAAAAAAGTTGACATAATTATCTTCTTTGAAAAAGGTAATTTGATAGATCATTTCAAATTTCTTTAAAAAAGATCATAACGGTAACGATCATTGCACCTAATAAATGCTAAAAAAGTTGACATAATTATCTTCTTTGTAAAAGATAATTTACTAGACAATTTAAAATTTCTCATGAAAAGATCATAACGGTAACGATTATTGGGCCTAATAAATGCTAAAAAAGTTGACATAATTATCTTCTTTGAAAAAGGTAATTTAATAGATCATTTCAAATTTCTTTAAAAAAGATCATAACGGTAACGATCATTGCGCCTAATAAATGCTAAAAAAGTTGACATAATTATCTTCTTTGTAAAAGATAATTTAATAGATCATTTAAAATTTCTTTATAAAAGATCATAACGGTAACGATCATTGGGCCTAATAAATGGTAAAAAAGTTGGGATAATTATCTTCTTTGTAAAACATAATTTACTAAACAATTTAAAATTTCTTATTAAAAGATCATAACGCTAACGATTATTGGGCATAATAAATGCTAAAAAAGTTAACATAATTATCTTCTTTGTGAAAGATAATTTATAGATCATTTAAAATTTCTTTATAAAAGATCATAACGGTAACGATCATTGGGCCTAATAAATGGTAAAAAAGTTGACATAATTATCTTCTTTGTAAAAGATAATTTACTAGACAATTTAAAATTTCTTATTAAAAGATCATAACGCTAACGATTATTGGGCCTAATAAATACTACAAAAGTTGATATAATTATCTTCTTTGTAAAAGATAATTTAATAGATCATTTAAAATTTCTTTATAAAAGGTCATAACGGTAACGATCATTGGGCCTAATAAATGCTAAAAATGTTAACATAATTATCTTCTTTGTGAAAGATAATTTACTAGACAATTTAAAATTTCTTATTAAAAGATCATAACGCTAACGATTATTGGGCCTAACAATTGCTAAAAAAGTTAACATAATTATCTTCTTTGTGAAAGATAATTTAATAGATCATTTAAAATTTCTTTATAAAAGATCATAACGGTAACGATCATTGGGCCTAATAAATGGTAAAAAAGTTGGGATAATTATCTTCTTTGTAAAACATAATTTACTAAACAATTTAAAATTTCTTATTAAAAGATCATAATGGTAATGATCACTGGGCCTAATAAATGCTAAAAAAGTTAACATAATTATTTTCTTTGTAAAAGACAATTTAATAGATCATTTAAAATTTCTTTAAAAAAGATCATAACGCTAATGATTATTGGGCCTAATAAATGCTAAAAAAGTTGACATAATTATCCTCTTTGTAAAAGATAATTTACTAGACAATTTAAAATTTCTTACTAAAAGATTATAACGGTACCGATCAATGGGCCTAGCAAATGCTAAAAAACTTTACGTAATTATCTTCTTTGTAAAAGATAAATTAATAGATCATTTAAAATTTCTTTATAAAAGATCATAACTGTAACGATCATTGGGCCTAATAAATGCTAAAAAAGTTGACATAATTATCTTCTTTTTAAACGATAATTTACTAGACAATTTAAAAATTCTTATTAAAAGATGATAACGGTAACGATCATTGGGCCTAAGAAATGCTGAAGAAGCTAACATAATTATCTTCTTTGTAAAACATAATTTACTAAACAATTTAAAATTTCTTATTAAAAGATCATAATGGTAATGATCACTGGGCCTAATAAATGCTAAAAAAGTTAACATAATTATTTTCTTTGTAAAAGATAATTTAATAGATCATTTAAAATTTCTTATTAAAAGATCATAACGCTAACGATTATTGGGCCTAACAATTGCTAAAAAAGTTAACATAATTATCTTCTTTGTGAAAGATAATTTAATAGATCATTTAAAATTTCTTTATAAAAGATCATAACGGTAACGATCATTGGGCCTAATAAATGGTAAAAAAGTTGGGATAATTATCTTCTTTGTAAAACATAATTTACCAAACAATTTAAAATTTCTTATTAAAAGATCATAATGGTAATGATCACTGGGCCTAATAAATGCTAAAAAAGTTAACATAATTATTTTCTTTGTAAAAGACAATTTAATAGATCATTTAAAATTTCTTTAAAAAAGATCATAACGCTAATGATTATTGGGCCTAATAAATGCTAAAAAAGTTGACATAATTATCCTCTTTGTAAAAGATAATTTACTAGACAATTTAAAATTTCTTACTAAAAGATTATAACGGTACCGATCAATGGGCCGAGTAAATGCTAAAAAACATTACATAATTATCGTCTTTATAAAAGATAAATTAATAGATCCTTTAAAATTTCTTTATAAAAGATCATAACTGTAACGATCATTGGGCCTAATGAATGCTAATGAAGTTGACATAATTATCTTCTTTGTAAAAGATAATTTACTAGACAATTTAAATTTCTTATTAAATGATCATAACGCTAACGATCATTGGGCCTAATAAATGCTAAAAAAGTTGACATAATTATCTTCTTTGTAAAAGATAATTTACTAGACAATTTAAAATTTCTTACTAAAAGATCATAACGGTAACCATCATTGGGCCTAATAAATGCTAAAAACGTTGACATAATTATCTTCTTTGTAAAAGATAATTTACTAGACAATTTAAAATCTCTTACTAAAAGATCATAACGGTACCGATCGATGGGCCTAGTAAATGCTAAAAAACTTTACATAATTATCTTCTTTATAAAAGATAAATTAGTAGATCATTTAAAATTTCTTTATAAAAGATCATAACTGTAACTATCATTGGGCCTAATAAATGCTAAAAAAGTTGACATAATTATCTTCTTTGTAAAAGATAATTTACTAGACAATTTAAAAATTCTTATTAAAAGATGATAACGGTAACGATCATTGGGCCTAAGAAATGCTGAAGAAGCTAACATAATTATCTTCTTTGTAAAAGATAATTTAATAGATCATTTAAAATTTCTTTAAAAAAGATCATAACGCTAATGATTATTGTGCCTAATAAATGCTAAAAAAGTTGACATAATTATCTTCTTTGTAAAAGATAATTTACTAGACAATTTAAAATTTCTTACTAAAAGATTATAACGGTACCGATCAATGGGCCTAGCAAATGCTAAAAAACTTTACGTAATTATCTTCTTTGTAAAAGATAAATTAATAGATCATTTAAAATTTCTTTATAAAAGATCATAACTGTAACGATCATTGGGCCTAATAAATGCTAAAAAAGTTGACATAATTATCTTCTTTTTAAAAGATAATTTACTAGACAATTTAAAAATTCTTATTAAAAGATGATAACGGTAACGATCATTGGGCCTAAGAAATGCTGAAGAAGCTAACATAATTATCTTCTTTGTAAAAGATAATTTAATAGATCATTTAAAATTTCTTATTAAAAGATGATAACGGTAACGATCATTGGGCCTAAGAAATGCTGAAGAAGCTAACATAATTATCTTCTTTGTAAAAGATAATTTAATAGATCATTTAAAATTTCTTTAAAAAAGATCATAATGGTAACGATCATTGGGCCTAATAAATGCTAAAAAAGTTGACATAATTATCTTCTTTTTAAAAGATAATTTACTAGACAATTTAAAATTTCTCATTAAAAGATCATAACGGTAACGATTGTTGGGCCTAATAAATGCTAAAAAATTTGACATAATTAACTTCTATGTGAAAGATAATTTACCAGACAATTTAAAATTTCTTATGAAACGATGATAACGCTAACGATTAATGGGCCTAGTAACTGCTCAAAAACTTAAAATAATTATCTTCTTTGTAAAAGATAATTTAATAGATCATTTAAAATTTCTTTAAAATAGATTATAACGGTAATGATCATTGGGCCTAATAAATGACAACAAAGTTTACATAATAATCTTCTTTATAAAAGATAATTTACTAGACAATTTAAAATTTCTCATTAAAAGATCATAACGATAACGATTATTGGGCCTAATAAATGGTTAAAAAGTTGACATAATTATCTTCTTTTAAAAAGATAATTTAATAGATCATTTAAAATTTCTTTAAAAAAGATCATAACGTTAACGATCATTGCGCCTAATAAATGCTAAAAAAGTTGACATAATTATCTTCTTTGTAAAAGATAATTTTCTAGATCATTTAAAATTTCCTCTTAAAATATCATAACGCTAACGATCACTGGCCGTAATAAATGCTAAAAAAGTTGACATAATTCTCTTCTTTGTAAAAGATACTTTACTAGACAATTTACAATTTCTCATTAAAAGATCATAACGGTAACGATCATTGGGCCTAATAAATTCTAAAAAAGTTGACATAATTATCTTGATTGTTAAAGATAATTTACTAGACAATTTAAAATTTCTTACTAAAAGATCATAACGGTACCGATCAATGGGCCGAGTAAATGCTAAAAAACATTACATAATTATCGTCTTTATAAAAGATAAATTAATAGATCCTTTAAAATTTCTTTATAAAAGATCATAACTGTAACGATCATTGGGCCAAATGAATGCTAATGAAGTTGACATAATTATCTTCTTTGTAAAAGATAATTTACTAGACAATTTAAATTTCTTATTAAATGATCATAACGCTAACGATCATTGGGCCTAATAAATGCTAAAAAAGTTGACATAATTATCTTCTTTGTAAAAGAGAATTTACTAGACAATTTAAAATTTCTCATTAAAAGATCATAACGGTAACGATTGTTGGGCCTAATAAATGCTAAAAAATTTGACATAATTAACTTCTATGTGAAACATAATTTACCAGACAATTTAAAATTTCTTATTAAACGATGATAACGCTAACGATTAATGGGCCTAGTAACTGCTCAAAAACTTAAAATAATTATCTTCTTTGTAAAAGATAATTTAATAGATCATTTAAAATTTCTTTAAAATAGATTATAACGGTAATGATCATTGGGCCTAATAAATGACAACAAAGTTTACATAATAATCTTCTTTATAAAAGATAATTTACTAGACAATTTAAAATTTCTCATTAAAAGATCATAACGATAACGATTATTGGGCCTAATAAATGGTTAAAAAGTTGACATAATTATCTTCTTTTAAAAAGATAATTTAATAGATCATCTAAAATTTCTTTAAAAAAGATCATAACGTTAACGATCATTGCGCCTAATAAATGCTAAAAAAGTTGACATAATTATCTTCTTTGTAAAAGAGAATTTTCTAGATCATTTAAAATTTCCTCTTAAAATATCATAACGCTAACGATCACTGGCCGTAATAAATGCTAAAAAAGTTGACATAATTATCTTCTTTGTAAAAGATACTTTACTAGACAATTTACAATTTCTTATTAAAAGATCATAACGCTAACGATTATTGGGCCTAATAAATACTAAAAAAGTTGATATAATTATCTTCTTTGTAAAAGATAATTTAATAGATCATTTAAAATTTCTTTATAAAAGGTAATAACGGTAACGATCATTGGGCCTAATAAATACTAAAAAGGTTAACATAATTATCTTCTT
Organism: Psophocarpus tetragonolobus; assembly: GCA_037954015.1. Lineage (NCBI taxonomy): Eukaryota > Viridiplantae > Streptophyta > Magnoliopsida > Fabales > Fabaceae > Psophocarpus > Psophocarpus tetragonolobus. The sequence continues at coordinate 58,741,970 of CM075688.1, forward strand.
TGTGAAAGATAATTGGGCCTAGTAAATGCTAAAAAACTTTACATAATTATCTTCTTTGCAAAAGATAAATTAATAGATCATTTAAAATTTCTTTATAAAAGATCATAACTGTAACGATCATTGGGCCTAATGAATGCTAAAAAAGTTGACATAATTATCGTCTTTGTAAAAGATAATATACTAGACAATTTAAATTTCTTATTAAAAGATCATAACGCTAACGATTATTGGGCCTCATAAATACTAAAAAAGTTGACATAATTACCTACTTTGTAAAAGATAATTTACTAGACAATTTAAAATTTCTTATTAAAAGATGATAACGCTAACGATTAATGGGCCAAGTAAATACTAAAAAAGTTAAAATAATTATCTTCTTTGTAAAAGATAATTTAATAGATCATTTAAAATTTATTTAAAAAAGATTATAACGGTAACGATCATTGGGCCTAATAAATGATAAAAAAGTTGACATAATTATCTTCTTTGTAAAAGATAATTTACTAGACAATTTAAAATTTCTTACTAAAAGATCATAACGGTACCGATCAATGGGCCTAGTAAATGCTAAAAAACTTTACATAATTATCTTCTTTGTAAAAGATAAATTAATAGATCATTGTAAATTTCTTTATAAAAGATCATAACTGTAACGATCATTGGGCCTAATAAATGCTAAAAAAGTTGACATAATTATCTTCTTTGTAAAAGATAATTTACTAGACAATTTAAATTTCTTATTAAAAGATCATAACGCTAACGATTATTGGGCCTAATAAATACTAAAAAAGTTGACATAATTAACTACTTTGTAAAAGATAATTTACTTGACAATTTAAAATTTCTTATTAAAAGATGATACAAGTAAATGCTAAAAAAGTTAAAATAATTATCTTCTTTGTAAAAGATAATTTAATAGATCATTTAAAATTTATTTAAAAAAGATTATAACGGTAACGATCATTGGGCTAATAAATGATAAAAAAGTTAACATAATTATCTTCTTTGTAAAAGATAATTTACTAGACAATTTAAAATTTCTCATTAAAAGATCATAACGGTAACGATCATTGGGCCTAATAAATTCTAAAAAAGTTGACATAATTATCTTGATTGTTAAAGATAATTTACTAGACAATTTAAAATTTCTTACTAAAAGATCATAACGGTACCGATCAATGGGCCGAGTAAATGCTAAAAAACATTACATAATTATCGTCTTTATAAAAGATAATTTAATAGATCCTTTAAAATTTCTTTATAAAAGATCATAACTGTAACGATCATTGGGCCTAATGAATGCTAATGAAGTTGACATAATTATCTTCTTTGTAAAAGATAATTTACTAGACAATTTAAATTTCTTATTAAATGATCATAACGCTAACGATCATTGGGCCTAATAAATGCTAAAAAAGTTGACATAATTATCTTCTTTGTAAAAGATAATTTACTAGACAATTTAAAATTTCTTACTAAAAGATCATAACGGTAACCATCTTTGGGCCTAATAAATGCTAAAAAAGTTGACATAATTATCTTCTTTGTAAAAGATAATTTACTAGACAATTTAAAATCTCTTACTAAAAGATCATAACGGTACCGATCGATGGGCCTAGTAAATGCTAAAAAACTTTACATAATTATCTTCTTTATAAAAGATAAATTAGTAGATCATTTAAAATTTCTTTATAAAAGATCATAACTGTAACGATCATTGGGCCTAATAAATGCTAAAAAAGTTGACATAATTATCTTCTTTGTAAAAGATAATTTACTAGACAATTTAAAAATTCTTATTAAAAGATGATAACGGTAACGATCATTGGGCCTAAGAAATGCTGAAGAAGCTAACATAATTAACTTCTTTGTAAAAGATAATTTAATAGATCATTTAAAATTTCTTTAAAAAAGATCATAACGCTAATGATTATTGGGCCTAATAAATGCTAAAAAAGTTGACATAATTATCTACTTTGTAAAAGAGAATTTTCTAGATCATTTAAAATTTCCTCTTAAAATATCATAACGCTAACGATCACTGGCCGTGATAAATGCTAAAAAAGTTGACATAATTATCTTCTTTGTAAAAGATACTTTACTAGACAATTTACAATTTCTTATTAAAAGATCATAACGCTAACGATTATTGGGCCTAATAAATACTAAAAAAGTTGATATAATTATCTTCTTTGTAAAAGATAATTTAATAGATCATTTAAAATTTATTTATAAAAGGTAATAACGGTAACGATCATTGGGCCTAATAAATACTAAAAAGGTTAACATAATTATCTTCTTTGTGAAAGATAATTTACTAGACAATTTAAAATTTCTTATTAAAAGAGCATAACGCTAACGATTATTGGGCATAATAAATGCTAAAAAAGTTAACATAATTATCTTCTTTGTGAAAGATAATTGGGCCTAGTAAATGCTAAAAAACTTTACATAATTATCTTCTTTGTAAAAGATAAATTAATAGATCATTTAAAATTTCTTTATAAAAGATCATAACTGTAACGATCATTGGGCCTAATGAATGCTAAAAAAGTTGACATAATTATCGTCTTTGTAAAAGATAATATACTAGACAATTTAAATTTCTTATTAAAAGATCATAACGCTAACGATTATTGGGCCTCATAAATACTAAAAAAGTTGACATAATTACCTACTTTGTAAAAGATAATTTACTAGACAATTTAAAATTTCTTATTAAAAGATGATAACGCTAACGATTAATGGGCCAAGTAAATACTAAAAAAGTTAAAATAATTATCTTCTTTGTAAAAGATAATTTAATAGATCATTTAAAATTTATTTAAAAAAGATTATAACGGTAACGATCATTGGGCCTAATAAATGATAAAAAAGTTGACATAATTATCTTCTTTGTAAAAGATAATTTACTAGACAATTTAAAATTTCTTACTAAAAGATCATAACGGTACCGATCAATGGGCCTAGTAAATGCTAAAACACTTTACATAATTATCTTCTTTGTAAAAGATAAATTAATAGATCATTGTAAATTTCTTTATAAAAGATCATAACTGTAACGATCATTGGGCCTAATAAATGCTAAAAAAGTTGACATAATTATCTTCTTTGTAAAAGATAATTTACTAGACAATTTAAATTTCTTATTAAAAGATCATAACGCTAACGATTATTGGGCCTAATAAATACTAAAATAGTTGACATAATTAACTACTTTGTAAAAGATAATTTACTTGACAATTTAAAATTTCTTATTAAAAGATGATACAAGTAAATGCTAAAAAAGTTAAAATAATTATCTTCTTTGTAAAAGATAATTTAATAGATCATTTAAAATTTATTTAAAAAAGATTATAACGGTAACGATCATTGGGCTAATAAATGATAAAAAAGTTAACATAATTATCTTCTTTGTAAAAGATAATTTACTAGACAATTTAAAATTTCTCATTAAAAGATCATAACGGTAACGATCATTGGGCCTAATAAATTCTAAAAAAGTTGACATAATTATCTTGATTGTTAAAGATAATTTACTAGACAATTTAAAATTTCTTACTAAAAGATCATAACGGTACCGATCAATGGGCCGAGTAAATGCTAAAAAACATTACATAATTATCGTCTTTATAAAAGATAAATTAATAGATCCTTTAAAATTTCTTTATAAAAGATCATAACTGTAACGATCATTGGGCCTAATGAATGCTAATGAAGTTGACATAATTATCTTCTTTGTAAAAGATAATTTACTAGACAATTTAAATTTCTTATTAAATGATCATAACGCTAACGATCATTGGGCCTAATAAATGCTAAAAAAGTTGACATAATTATCTTCTTTGTAAAAGATAATTTACTAGACAATTTAAAATTTCTTACTAAAAGATCATAACGGTAACCATCATTGGGCCTAATAAATGCTAAAAAAGTTGACATAATTATCTTCTTTGTAAAAGATAATTTACTAGACAATTTAAAATCTCTTACTAAAAGATCATAACGGTACCGATCGATGGGCCTAGTAAATGCTAAAAAACTTTACATAATTATCTTCTTTATAAAAGATAAATTAGTAGATCATTTAAAATTTCTTTATAAAAGATCATAACTGTAACGATCATTGGGCCTAATAAATGCTAGAAAAGTTGACATAATTATCTTCTTTGTAAAAGATAATTTACTAGACAATTTAAAAATTCTTATTAAAAGATGATAACGGTAACGATCATTGGGCCTAAGAAATGCTGAAGAAGCTAACATAATTATCTTCTTTGTAAAAGATAATTTAATAGATCATTTAAAATTTCTTTAAAAAAGATCATAACGCTAATGATTATTGGGCCTAATAAATGCTAAAAAAGTTGACATAATTATCTTCTTTGTAAAAGATAATTTACTAGACAATTTAAAATTTCTTACTAAAAGATTATAACGGTACCGATCAATGGGCCTAGCAAATGCTAAAAAACTTTACGTAATTATCTTCTTTGTAAAAGATAAATTAATAGATCATTTAAAATTTCTTTATAAAAGATCATAACTGTAACGATCATTGGGCCTAATAAATGCTAAAAAAGTTGACATAATTATCTTCTTTGTAAAAGATAATTTACTAGACAATTTAAAAATTCTTATTAAAAGATGATAACGGTAACGATCATTGGGCCTAAGAAATGCTGAAGAAGCTAACATAATTATCTTCTTTGTAAAAGATAATTTAATAGATCATTTAAAATTTCTTATTAAAAGATGATAACGGTAACGATCATTGGGCCTAAGAAATGCTGTAGAAGCTAACATAATTATCTTCTTTGTAAAAGATAATTTAATAGATCATTTAAAATTTCTTTAAAAAATATCATAATGGTAACGATCATTGGGCCTAATAAATGCTAAAAAAGTTTACATAATTATCTTCGTTTTACAAGATAATTTACTAGACAATTTAAAATTTCTCATTAAAAGATCATAACGGTAACGATTGTTGGGCCTAATAAATGCTAAAAAATTTGACATAATTAACTTCTATGTGAAAGATAATTTACCAGACAATTTAAAATTTCTTATTAAACGATGATAACGCTAACGATTAATGGGCCTAGTAACTGCTCAAAAACTTAAAATAATTATCTTCTTTGTAAAAGATAATTTAATAGATCATTTAAAATTTCTTTAAAATAGATTATAACGGTAATGATCATTGGGCCTAATAAATGACAACAAAGTTTACATAATAATCTTCTTTATAAAAGATAATTTACTAGACAATTTAAAATTTCTCATTAAAAGATCATAACGATAACGATTATTGGGCCTAATAAATGGTTAAAAAGTTGACATAATTATCTTCTTTTAAAAAGATAATTTAATAGATCATTTAAAATTTCTTTAAAAAAGATCATAACGTTAACGATCATTGCGCCTAATAAATGCTAAAAAAGTTGACATAATTATCTTCTTTGTAAAAGATAATTTTCTAGATCATTTAAAATTTCCTCTTAAAATATCATAACGCTAACGATCACTGGCCGTAATAAATGCTAAAAAAGTTGACATAATTATCTTCTTTGTAAAAGATACTTTACTAGACAATTTACAATTTCTTATTAAAAGATCATAACGCTAACGATTATTGGGCCTAATAAATACTAAAAAAGTTGATATAATTATCTTCTTTGTAAAAGATAATTTAATAGATCATTTAAAATTTATTTATAAAAGGTAATAACGGTAACGATCATTGGGCCTAATAAATACTAAAAAGGTTAACATAATTATCTTCTTTGTGAAAGATAATTGGGCCTAGTAAATGCTAAAAAACTTTACATAATTATCTTCTTTGTAAAAGATAAATTAATAGATCATTTAAAATTTCTTTATAAAAGATCATAACTGTAACGATCATTGGGCCTAATGAATGCTAAAAAAGTTGACATAATTATCGTCTTTGTAAAAGATAATATACTAGACAATTTAAATTTCTTATTAAAAGATCATAACGCTAACGATTATTGGGCCTCATAAATACTAAAAAAGTTGACATAATTACCTACTTTGTAAAAGATAATTTACTAGACAATTTAAAATTTCTTATTAAAAGATGATAACGCTAACGATTAATGGGCCAAGTAAATACTAAAAAAGTTAAAATAATTATCTTCTTTGTAAAAGATAATTTAATAGATCATTTAAAATTTATTTAAAAAAGATTATAACGGTAACGATCATTGGGCCTAATAAATGATAAAAAAGTTGACATAATTATCTTCTTTGTAAAAGATAATTTACTAGACAATTTAAAATTTCTTACTAAAAGATCATAACGGTACCGATCAATGGGCCTAGTAAATGCTAAAAAACTTTACATAATTATCTTCTTTGTAAAAGATAAATTAATAGATCATTTAAAATTTCTTTATAAAAGATCATAACGGTAACGATCATTGGGCCTAATAAATGCTAAAAAAGTTGACATAATTATCTTCTTTGTAAAAGATAATTTACTAGACAATTTAAATTTCTTATTAAAAGATCATAACACTAACGATTATTGGGCCTAATAAATACTAAAAAACTTGACATAATTAACTACCTTGTAAAAGATAATTTACTAGACAATTTAAAATTTCTTATTAAAAGATGATAACGCTAATGATTAATGGGCCAAGTAAATGCTAAAAATGTTAAAATAATTATCTTCTTTGTAAAAGATAATTTAATAGATCATTTAAAATTTATTTAAAAAAGATTATAACGGTAACGATCATTGGGCCTAATAAATGATAAAAAAGTTAACATAATTATCTTCTTTGTAAAAGATAATTTACTAGACAATTTAAAATTTCTTACTAAAAGATCATAATGGTACCGAACAATGGGCCTAGTAAATGCTAAAAAACTTTACATAATTATCTTCTTTGTAAAAGATAAATTAATAGATCATTTAAAATTTCTTTATAAAAGATCATAACTGTAACATCATTGGGCCTAATAAATGCTAAAAAAGTTGACATAATTATCTTCTTTGTAAAAGATAATTTACTAGACAATTTAAATTTCTTATTAAAAGATCATAACGCTAACGATTATTGGGCCTAATAAATACTAAAAAACTTGACATAATTAACTACTTTGTAAAAGATAATTTACTAGACAATTTAAAATTTCTTATTAAAAGATGATAACGCTAATGATTAATGGGCCAAGTAAATGCTAAAAATGTTAAAATAATTATCTTCTTTGTAAAAGATAATTTAATAGATCATTTAAAATTTATTTAAAAAAGATTATAACGGTAACGATCATTGGGCCTAATAAATGATAAAAAAGTTAACATAATTATCTTCTTTGTAAAAGATAATTTACTAGACAATTTAAAATTTCTTACTAAAAGATCATAATGGTACCGATCAATGGGCCTAGTAAATGCTAAAAAACTTTACATAATTATCTTCTTTGTAAAAGATAAATTAATAGATCATTTAAAATTTCTTTATAAAAGATCATAACTGTAACGATCATTGGGCCTAATAAATGCTAAAAAAGTTGACATAATTATCTTCTTTGTAAAAGATAATTTACTAGACAATTTAAATTTCTTATTAAAAGATCATAACGCTAACGGTTATTGGGCCTAATAAATACTAAAAAAGTTGACATAATTAACTACTTTGTACAAGATAATTTACTTGACAATTTAAAATTTCTTATTAAAAGATGATACAAGTAAATGCTAAAAAAGTTAAAATAATTATCTTCTTTGTAAAAGATAATTTAATAGATCATTTAAAATTTATTTAAAAAAGATTATAACGGTAACGATCATTGGAATAATAAATGATAAAAAAGTTAACATAATTATCTTCTTTGTAAAAGATAATTTACTAGACAATTTAAAATTTCTCATTAAAAGATCATAACGGTGACGATCATTGGGCCTAATAAATGCTAAAAAAGTTGACATAATTATCTTCTTTGTAAAAGATAATTTACTAGACAATTTAAAATTTCTTACTAAAAGATCATAACGGTACCGATCAATGGGCCGAGTAAATGCTAAAAAACATTACATAATTATCGTCTTTATAAAAGATAAATTAATAGATCATTTAAAATTTCTTTATAAAAGATCATAACTGTAACGATCATTGGGCCTAATGAATGCTAATGAAGTTCACATAATTATCTTCTTTGTAAAAGATAATTTACTAGACAATTTAAATTTCTTATTAAATGATCATAACGCTAACGATCATTGGGCCTAATAAATGCTAAAAAAGTTGACATAATTATATTCTTTGTAAAAGATAATTTACTAGACAATTTAAAATTTCTTACTAAAAGATCATAACGGTAACGATCATTGGGCCTAATAAATGCTAAAAAAGTTGACATAATTATCTTCTTTGTAAAAGATAATTTACTAGACAATTTAAAATCTCTTACTAAAAGATCATAACAATACCGATCGATGGGCCTAGTAAATGCTAAAAAACTTTACATAATTATCTTCTTTATAAAAGATAAATTAATAGATCATTTAAAATTTCTTTAAAAAAGATCATAACGCTAATGATTATTGGGCCTAATAAATGCTAAAAAAGTTGACATAATTATCTTCTTTGTAAAAGATAATTTACTAGACAATTTAAAATCTCTTACTAAAAGATCATAACGGTACCGATCGATGGGCCTAGTAAATGCTAAAAAACTTTACATAATTATCTTCTTTATAAAAGATAAATTAGTAGATCATTTAAAATTTCTTTATAAAAGATCATAACTGTAACGATCATTGGGCCTAATAAATGCTAAAAAAGTTGACATAATTATCTTCTTTGTAAAAGATAATTTACTAGACAATTTAAAAATTCTTATTAAAAGATGATAACGGTAACGATCATTGGGCCTAAGAAATGCTGAAGAAGCTAACATAATTATCTTCTTTGTAAAAGATAATTTAATAGATCATTTAAAATTTCTTTAAAAAAGATCATAACACTAATGATTATTGGGCCTAATAAATGCTAAAAAAGTTGACATAATTATCTTCTTTGTAAAAGATAATTTACTAGACAATTTAAAATTTCTTACTAAAAGATTATAACGGTACCGATCAATGGGCCTAGCAAATGCTAAAAAACTTTACGTAATTATCTTCTTTGTAAAAGATAAATTAATAGATCATTTAAAATTTCTTTATAAAAGATCATAACTGTAACGATCATTGGGCCTAATAAATGCTAAAAAAGTTGACATAATTATCTTCTTTGTTAAAGATAATTTACTAGACAATTTAAAAATTATTATTAAAAGATGATAACGGTAACGATCATTGGGCCTAAGAAATGCTGAAGAAGCTAACATAATTATCTTCTTTGTAAAAGATAATTTAATAGATCATTTAAAATTTCTTATTAAAAGATGATAACGGTAACGATCATTGGGCCTAAGAAATGCTGAAGAAGCTAACATAATTATCTTCTTTGTAAAAGATAATTTAATAGATCATTTAAAATTTCTTTAAAAAATATCATAATGGTAACGATCATTGGGCCTAATAAATGCTAAAAAAGTTTACATAATTATCTTCTTTTTACAAGATAATTTACTAGACAATTTAAAATTTCTCATTAAAAGATCATGACGGTAACGATTGTTGGGCGTAATAAATGCTAAAAAATTTGACATAATTAACTTCTATGTGAAAGATAATTTACCAGACAATTTAAAATTTCTTATTAAACGATGATAACGCTAACGATTAATGGGCCTAGTAACTGCTCAAAAACTTAAAATAATTATCTTCTTTGTAAAAGATAATTTAATAGATCATTTAAAATTTCTTTAAAATAGATTATAACGGTAATGATCATTGGGCCTAATAAATGACAACAAAGTTTACATAATAATCTTCTTTATAAAAGATAATTTACTAGACAATTTAAAATTTCTCATTAAAAGATCATAACGATAACGATTATTGGGCCTAATAAATGGTTAAAAAGTTGACATAATTATCTTCTTTTAAAAAGATAATTTAATAGATCATTTAAAATTTCTTTAAAAAAGATCATAACGTTAACGATCATTGCGCCTAATAAATGCTAAAAAAGTTGACATAATTATCTTCTTTGTAAAAGATAATTTTCTAGATCATTTAAAATTTCCTCTTAAAATATCATAACGCTAACGATCACTGGCCGTAATAAATGCTAAAAAAGTTGACATAATTATCTTCTTTGTAAAAGATACTTTACTAGACAATTTACAATTTCTTATTAAAAGATCATAACGCTAACGATTATTGGGCCTAATAAATACTAAAAAAGTTGATATAATTATCTTCTTTGTAAAAGATAATTTAATAGATCATTTAAAATTTCTTTATAAAAGGTAATAACGGTAACGATCATTGGGCCTAATAAATACTAAAAAGGTTAACATAATTATCTTCTTTGTGAAAGATAATTTACTAGACAATTTAAAATTTCTTATTAAAAGATCATAACGCTAACAATTATTGGGCATAATAAATGCTAAAAAAGTTAACATAATTATCTTCTTTGTGAAAGATAATTGGGCCTAGTAAATGCTAAAAAACTTTACATAATTATCTTCTTTGTAAAAGATAAATTAATAGATCATTTAAAATTTCTTTATAAAAGATCATAACTGTAACGATCATTGGGCCTAATGAATGCTAAAAAAGTTGACATAATTATCGTCTTTGTAAAAGATAATATACTAGACAATTTAAATTTCTTATTAAAAGATCATAACGCTAACGATTATTGGGCCTCATAAATACTAAAAAAGTTGACATAATTACCTACTTTGTAAAAGATAATTTACTAGACAATTTAAAATTTCTTATTAAAAGATGATAACGCTAACGATTAATGGGCCAAGTAAATACTAAAAAAGTTAAAATAATTATCTTCTTTGTAAAAGATAATTTAATAGATCATTTAAAATTTATTTAAAAAAGATTATAACGGTAACGATCATTGGGCCTAATAAATGATAAAAAAGTTGACATAATTATCTTCTTTGTAAAAGATAATTTACTAGACAATTTAAAATTTCTTACTAAAAGATCATAACGGTACCGATCAATGGGCCTAGTAAATGCTAAAAAACTTTACATAATTATCTTCTTTGTAAAAGATAAATTAATAGATCATTTAAAATTTCTTTATAAAAGATCATAACTGTAACGATCATTGGGCCTAATAAATGCTAAAAAAGTTGACATAATTATCTTCTTTGTAAAAGATAATTTACTAGACAATTTAAATTTCTTATTAAAAGATCATAACACTAACGATTATTGGGCCTAATAAATACTAAAAAACTTGACATAATTAACTACCTTGTAAAAGATAATTTACTAGACAATTTAAAATTTCTTATTAAAAGATGATAACGCTAATGATTAATGGGCCAAGTAAATGCTAAAAATGTTAAAATAATTATCTTCTTTGTAAAAGATAATTTAATAGATCATTTAAAATTTATTTAAAAAAGATTATAACGGTAACGATCATTGGGCCTAATAAATGATAAAAAAGTTAACATAATTATCTTCTTTGTAAAAGATAATTTACTAGACAATTTAAAATTTCTTACTAAAAGATCATAATGGTACCGAACAATGGGCCTAGTAAATGCTAAAAAACTTTACATAATTATCTTCTTTGTAAAAGATAAATTAATAGATCATTTAAAATTTCTTTATAAAAGATCATAACTGTAACATCATTGGGCCTAATAAATGCTAAAAAAGTTGACATAATTATCTTCTTTGTAAAAGATAATTTACTAGACAATTTAAATTTCTTATTAAAAGATCATAACGCTAACGATTATTGGGCCTAATAAATACTAAAAAACTTGACATAATTAACTACTTTGTAAAAGATAATTTACTAGACAATTTAAAATTTCTTATTAAAAGATGATAACGCTAATGATTAATGGGCCAAGTAAATGCTAAAAATGTTAAAATAATTATCTTCTTTGTAAAAGATAATTTAATAGATCATTTAAAATTTATTTAAAAAAGATTATAACGGTAACGATCATTGGGCCTAATAAATGATAAAAAAGTTAACATAATTATCTTCTTTGTAAAAGATAATTTACTAGACAATTTAAAATTTCTTACTAAAAGATCATAATGGTACCGATCAATGGGCCTAGTAAATGCTAAAAAACTTTACATAATTATCTTCTTTGTAAAAGATAAATTAATAGATCATTTAAAATTTCTTTATAAAAGATCATAACTGTAACGATCATTGGGCCTAATAAATGCTAAAAAAGTTGACATAATTATCTTCTTTGTAAAAGATAATTTACTAGACAATTTAAATTTCTTATTAAAAGATCATAACGCTAACGGTTATTGGGCCTAATAAATACTAAAAAAGTTGACATAATTAACTACTTTGTACAAGATAATTTACTTGACAATTTAAAATTTCTTATTAAAAGATGATACAAGTAAATGCTAAAAAAGTTAAAATAATTATCTTCTTTGTAAAAGATAATTTAATAGATCATTTAAAATTTATTTAAAAAAGATTATAACGGTAACGATCATTGGAATAATAAATGATAAAAAAGTTAACATAATTATCTTCTTTGTAAAAGATAATTTACTAGACAATTTAAAATTTCTCATTAAAAGATCATAACGGTAACGATCATTGGGCCTAATAAATGCTAAAAAAGTTGACATAATTATCTTCTTTGTAAAAGATAATTTACTAGACAATTTAAAATTTCTTACTAAAAGATCATAACGGTACCGATCAATGGGCCGAGTAAATGCTAAAAAACATTACATAATTATCGTCTTTATAAAAGATAAATTAATAGATCATTTAAAATTTCTTTATAAAAGATCATAACTGTAACGATCATTGGGCCTAATGAATGCTAATGAAGTTGACATAATTATCTTCTTTGTAAAAGATAATTTACTAGACAATTTAAATTTCTTATTAAATGATTATAACGCTAACGATCATTGGGCCTAATAAATGCTAAAAAAGTTGACATAATTATATTCTTTGTAAAAGATAATTTACTAGACAATTTAAAATTTCTTACTAAAAGATCATAACGGTAACGATCATTGGGCCTAATAAATGCTAAAAAAGTTGACATAATTATCTTCTTTGTAAAAGATAATTTACTAGACAATTTAAAATCTCTTACTAAAAGATCATAACGGTACCGATCGATGGGCCTAGTAAATGCTAAAAAACTTTACATAATTATCTTCTTTATAAAAGATAAATTAATAGATCATTTAAAATTTCTTTATAAAAGATCATAACTGTAACGATCAATGGGCCTAATAAATGCTAAAAAAGTTGACATAATTATCTTCTTTGTAAAAGATAATTTACTAGACAATTTAAAATTTCTTATCAAAAGATCATAACGCTAACGATTATTGGGCCTAATAAGTACTAAAAAAGTTGAGATAATTAACTTCTTTGTAAAAGATAATTTACTAGACAATTTAAAATTTCTTATTAAAAGATGATAACGCTAACGATTAATGGGCCTAGTAAATGCTAAAAAAGTTAAAATAATTATCTTCTTTGTAAAAGATAATTTAATAGATCATTTAAAATTTATTTAAAAAAGATTATAACGGTAACGATCATTGGGCCTAATAAATGATAAAAAAGTTGACATAATTATCTTCTTTGTAAAAGATGATTTACTAGACAATTTAAAATTTCTTACTAAAAGATCATAACGGTACCGATCAATGGGCCTAGTAAATGATAAAAAAGTTGACATAATTAGCTTCTTTGTAAAATATAATTTACTAGACAATTTAAAATTTCTTACTAAAAGATCATAACGGTACCGATCAATGGGCCTAGTAAATGCTAAAAAACTTTACATAATTATCTTCTTTGTAAAAGATAATTTAATAGATCATTTAAAGTTTATTTAAAAAATATTATAACGGTAACGATCATTGGGCCTAATAAATGATAAAAAAGTTGACATAATTATCTTATTTGTAAAAGATAATTTACTAGACAATTTAAAATTTCTCATTAAAAGATCATAACAGTAACGATGATTGGCCTAATAAATGCTAAAAAAGTTGACATAATTATCTTCTTTATAAAAGATAAATTGATAGATCATTTAAAATTTCTTTATAAAAGATCATAACTGTAACGATCATTGGGCCTAATAAATGCTAAAAAAGTTGATATAATTATCTTTTTTGTAAAAGATCAATTACTAGACAATTTAAAATTTCTTATTAAAAGATCATAACGCTAACAATTATTGGGCCTAATAAATACTAAAAAAGTTGACATAATTAACTACTTTGTAAAAGATAATTTACTAGACAATTTAGAATTTCTTGTTAAAGGATGATAACGCTAACGATTAATGGGCCAAGTAAATGCTAAAAAAGTTAAAATAATTATCTTCTTTGCAAAAGATAATTTAATAGATCATTTAAAATTTATTTAAAAAAGATTATAACGGTAACGATCATTGGGCCTAATAAATGATAAAAAAGTTGACATAATTATCTTCCTTGTAAAAGATAATTTACTAGACAATTTAAAATTTCTTACTAAAAGATCATAACGGTACCGATCAATGGGCCTAGTAAATGATAAAAAAGTTGACATAATTATCTTCTTTGTAAAAGATAATTTACTAGACAATTTAGAATTTCTTACTAAAAGATCATAACGGTACCGATGAATGGGCCTAGTAAATGCTAAAAAACTTTACATAATTATCTTCTTTATAAAAGATAATTTAATAGATCATTTAAAATTTCTTATTAAAAGATGATAACGGTAACGATCATTGGGCCTAAGAAATGCTGAAGAAGCTAACATAATTATCTTCTTTGTAAAAGATAATTTAATAGATCATTTAAAATTTCTTTAAAAAAGATCATAATGGTAACGATCATTAGGCCTAATAAATGCTAAAAAAGTTGACATAATTATCTTCTTTTTAAAAGATAATTTACTAGACAATTTAAAATTTCTCATTAAAAGATCATAACGGTAACGATTGTTGGGCCTAATAAATGCTAAAAAATTTGACATAATTAACTTCTATGTGAAAGATAATTTACCAGACAATTTCAAATTTCTTATTAAACGATGATAACGCTAACGATTAATGGGCCTAGTAACTGCTCAAAAACTTAAAATAATTATCTTCTTTGTAAAAGATAATTTAATAGATCATTTAAAATTTCTTTAAAATAAATTATAACGGTAATGATCATTGGGCCTAATAAATGACAACAAAGTTTACATAATAATCTTCTTTATAAAAGATAATTTACTAGACAATTTAAAATTTCTCATTAAAAGATCATAACGATAACGATTATTGGGCCTAATAAATGGTTAAAAAGTTGACATAGTTATCTTCTTTTAAAAAGATAATTTAATAGATCATTTAAAATTTCTTTAAAAAAGATCATAACGTTAACGATCATTGCGCCTAATAAATGCTAAAAAAGTTGACATAATTATCTTCTTTGTAAAAGATAATTTTCTAGATCATTTAAAATTTCCTCTTAAAATATCATAACACTAACGATCACTGGCCGTAATAAATGCTAAAAAAGTTGACATAATTATCTTCTTAGTAAAAGATACTTTACTAGACAATTTACAATTTCTTATTAAAAGATCATAACGCTAACGATTATTGGGCCTAATAAATACTAAAAAAGTTGATATAATTATCTTCTTTGTAAAAGATAATTTAATAGATCATTTAAAATTTCTATATAAAAGGTAATAACGGTAACGATCATTGGGCCTAATAAATACTAAAAAGGTTAACATAATTATCTTCTTTGTGAAAGATAATTTACTAGACAATTTACAATTTCTTATTAAAAGATCATAACGCTAACGATTATTGGGCCTAATAAATACTAAAAAAGTTGATATAATTATCTTCTTTGTAAAAGATAATTTAATAGATCATTTAAAATTTCTTTATAAAAGGTAATAACGGTAACGATCATTGGGCCTAATAAATACTAAAAAGGTTAACATAATTATCTTCTTTGTGAAAGATAATTTACTAGACAATTTAAAATTTCTTATTAAAAGATCATAACGCTAACGATTATTGGGCATAATAAATGCTAAAAAAGTTAACATAATTATCTTCTTTGTGAAAGATAATTGGGCCTAGTAAATGCTAAAAAACTTTACATAATTATCTTCTTTGTAAAAGATAAATTAATAGATCATTTAAAATTTCTTTATAAAAGATCATAACTGTAACGATCATTGGGCCTAATGAATGCTAAAAAAGTTGACATAATTATCGTCTTTGTAAAAGATAATATACTAGACAATTTAAATTTCTTATTAAATGATCATAACGCTAACGATCATTGGGCCTAATAAATGCTAAAAAAGTTGACATAATTATCTTCTTTGTAAAAGATAATTTACTAGACAATTTAAAATTTCTTACTAAAAGATCATAACGGTAACCATCATTGGGCCTAATAAATGCTAAAAAAGTTGACATAATTATCTTCTTTGTAAAAGATAATTTACTAGACAATCTAAAATCTCTTACTAAAAGATCATAACGGTACCGATCGATGGGCCTAGTAAATGCTAAAAAACTTTACATAATTATCTTCTTTATAAAAGATAAATTAGTAGATCATTTAAAATTTCTTTATAAAAGATCATAACTGTAACGATCATTGGGCCTAATAAATGCTAAAAAAGTTGACATAATTATCTTCTTTGTAAAAGATAATTTACTAGACAATTTAAAAATTCTTATTAAAAGATGATAACGGTAACGATCATTGGGCCTAAGAAATGCTGAAGAAGCTAACATAATTAACTTCTTTGTAAAAGATAATTTAATAGATCATTTAAAATTTCTTTAAAAAAGATCATAACGCTAATGATTATTGGGCCTAATAAATGCTAAAAAAGTTGACATAATTATCTTCTTTGTAAAAGAGAATTTTCTAGATCATTTAAAATTTCCTCTTAAAATATCATAACGCTAACGATCACTGGCCGTAATAAATGCTAAAAAAGTTGACATAATTATCTTCTTTGTAAAAGATACTTTACTAGACAATTTACAATTTCTTATTAAAAGATCATAACGCTAACGATTATTGGGCCTAATAAATACTAAAAAAGTTGATATAATTATCTTCTTTGTAAAAGATAATTTAATAGATCATTTAAAATTTATTTATAAAAGGTAATAACGGTAACGATCATTGGGCCTAATAAATACTAAAAAGGTTAACATAATTATCTTCTTTGTGAAAGATAATTTACTAGACAATTTAAAATTTCTTATTAAAAGATCATAACGCTAACGATTATTGGGCATAATAAATGCTAAAAAAGTTAACATAATTATCTTCTTTGTGAAAGATAATTGGGCCTAGTAAATGCTAAAAAACTTTACATAATTATCTTCTTTGTAAAAGATAAATTAATAGATCATTTAAAATTTCTTTATAAAAGATCATAACTGTAACGATCATTGGGCCTAATGAATGCTAAAAAAGTTGACATAATTATCGTCTTTGTAAAAGATAATATACTAGACAATTTAAATTTCTTATTAAAAGATCATAACGCTAACGATTATTGGGCCTCATAAATACTAAAAAAGTTGACATAATTACCTACTTTGTAAAAGATAATTTACTAGACAATTTAAAATTTCTTATTAAAAGATGATAACGCTAACGATTAATGGGCCAAGTAAATACTAAAAAAGTTAAAATAATTATCTTCTTTGTAAAAGATAATTTAATAGATCATTTAAAATTTATTTAAAAAAGATTATAACGGTAACGATCATTGGGCCTAATAAATGATAAAAAAGTTGACATAATTATCTTCTTTGTAAAAGATAATTTACTAGACAATTTAAAATTTCTTACTAAAAGATCATAACGGTACCGATCAATGGGCCTAGTAAATGCTAAAAAACTTTACATAATTATCTTCTTTGTAAAAGATAAATTAATAGATCATTGTAAATTTCTTTATAAAAGATCATAACTGTAACGATCATTGGGCCTAATAAATGCTAAAAAAGTTGACATAATTATCTTCTTTGTAAAAGATAATTTACTAGACAATTTAAATTTCTTATTAAAAGATCATAACGCTAACGATTATTGGGCCTAATAAATACTAAAAAAGTTGACATAATTAACTACTTTGTAAAAGATAATTTACTTGACAATTTAAAATTTCTAATTAAAAGATGATACAAGTAAATGCTAAAAAAGTTAAAATAATTATCTTCTTTGTAAAAGATAATTTAATAGATCATTTAAAATTTATTTAAAAAAGATTATAACGGTAACGATCATTGGGCTAATAAATGATAAAAAAGTTAACATAATTATCTTCTTTGTAAAAGATAATTTACTAGACAATTTAAAATTTCTCATTAAAAGATCATAACGGTAACGATCATTGGGCCTAATAAATTCTAAAAAAGTTGACATAATTATCTTGATTGTTAAAGATAATTTACTAGACAATTTAAAATTTCTTACTAAAAGATCATAACGGTACCGATCAATGGGCCGAGTAAATGCTAAAAAACATTACATAATTATCGTCTTTATAAAAGATAAATTAATAGATCCTTTAAAATTTCTTTATAAAAGATCATAACTGTAACGATCATTGGGCCTAATGAATGCTAATGAAGTTGACATAATTATCTTCTTTGTAAAAGATAATTTACTAGACAATTTAAATTTCTTATTAAATGATCATAACGCTAACGATCATTGGGCCTAATAAATGCTAAAAAAGTTGACATAATTATCTTCTTTGTAAAAGATAATTTACTAGACAATTTAAAATTTCTTACTAAAAGATCATAACGGTAACCATCATTGGGCCTAATAAATGCTAAAAAAGTTGACATAATTATCTTCTTTGTAAAAGATAATTTACTAGACAATTTAAAATCTCTTACTAAAAGATCATAACGGTACCGATCGATGGGCCTAGTAAATGCTAAAAAACTTTACATAATTATCTTCTTTATAAAAGATAAATTAGTAGATCATTTAAAATTTCTTTATAAAAGATCATAACTGTAACGATCATTGGGCCTAATAAATGCTAGAAAAGTTGACATAATTATCTTCTTTGTAAAAGATAATTTACTAGACAATTTAAAAATTCTTATTAAAAGATGATAACGGTAACGATCATTGGGCCTAAGAAATGCTGAAGAAGCTAACATAATTATCTTCTTTGTAAAAGATAATTTAATAGATCATTTAAAATTTCTTTAAAAAAGATCATAACGCTAATGATTATTGGGCCTAATAAATGCTAAAAAAGTTGACATAATTATCTTCTTTGTAAAAGATAATTTACTAGACAATTTAAAATTTCTTACTAAAAGATTATAACGGTACCGATCAATGGGCCTAGCAAATGCTAAAAAACTTTACGTAATTATCTTCTTTGTAAAAGATAAATTAATAGATCATTTAAAATTTCTTTATAAAAGATCATAACTGTAACGATCATTGGGCCTAATAAATGCTAAAAAAGTTGACATAATTATCTTCTTTGTAAAAGATAATTTACTAGACAATTTAAAAATTCTTATTAAAAGATGATAACGGTAACGATCATTGGGCCTAAGAAATGCTGAAGAAGCTAACATAATTATCTTCTTTGTAAAAGATAATTTAATAGATCATTTAAAATTTCTTATTAAAAGATGATAACGGTAACGATCATTGGGCCTAAGAAATGCTGTAGAAGCTAACATAATTATCTTCTTTGTAAAAGATAATTTAATAGATCATTTAAAATTTCTTTAAAAAATATCATAATGGTAACGATCATTGGGCCTAATAAATGCTAAAAAAGTTTACATAATTATCTTCTTTTTACAAGATAATTTACTAGACAATTTAAAATTTCTCATTAAAAGATCATAACGGTAACGATTGTTGGGCCTAATAAATGCTAAAAAATTTGACATAATTAACTTCTATGTGAAAGATAATTTACCAGACAATTTAAAATTTCTTATTAAACGATGATAACGCTAACGATTAATGGGCCTAGTAACTGCTCAAAAACTTAAAATAATTATCTTCTTTGTAAAAGATAATTTAATAGATCATTTAAAATTTCTTTAAAATAGATTATAACGGTAATGATCATTGGGCCTAATAAATGACAACAAAGTTTACATAATAATCTTCTTTATAAAAGATAATTTACTAGACAATTTAAAATTTCTCATTAAAAGATCATAACGATAACGATTATTGGGCCTAATAAATGGTTAAAAAGTTGACATAATTATCTTCTTTTAAAAAGATAATTTAATAGATCATTTAAAATTTCTTTAAAAAAGATCATAACGTTAACGATCATTGCGCCTAATAAATGCTAAAAAAGTTGACATAATTATCTTCTTTGTAAAAGATAATTTTCTAGATCATTTAAAATTTCCTCTTAAAATATCATAACGCTAACGATCACTGGCCGTAATAAATGCTAAAAAAGTTGACATAATTATCTTCTTTGTAAAAGATACTTTACTAGACAATTTACAATTTCTTATTAAAAGATCATAACGCTAACGATTATTGGGCCTAATAAATACTAAAAAAGTTGATATAATTATCTTCTTTGTAAAAGATAATTTAATAGATCATTTAAAATTTCTTTATAAAAGGTAATAACGGTAACGATCATTGGGCCTAATAAATACTAAAAAGGTTAACATAATTATCTTCTTTGTGAAAGATAATTTACTAGACAATTTAAAATTTCTTATTAAAAGATCATAACGCTAACGATTATTGGGCATAATAAATGCTAAAAAAGTTAACATAATTATCTTCTTTGTGAAAGATAATTGGGCCTAGTAAATGCTAAAAAACTTTACATAATTATCTTCTTTGTAAAAGATAAATTAATAGATCATTTAAAATTTCTTTATAAAAGATCATAACTGTAACGATCATTGGGCCTAATGAATGCTAAAAAAGTTGACATAATTATCGTCTTTGTAAAAGATAATATACTAGACAATTTAAATTTCTTATTAAAAGATCATAACGCTAACGATTATTGGGCCTCATAAATACTAAAAAAGTTGACATAATTACCTACTTTGTAAAAGATAATTTACTAGACAATTTAAAATTTCTTATTAAAAGATGATAACGCTAACGATTAATGGGCCAAGTAAATACTAAAAAAGTTAAAATAATTATCTTCTTTGTAAAAGATAATTTAATAGATCATTTAAAATTTATTTAAAAAAGATTATAACGGTAACGATCATTGGGCCTAATAAATGATAAAAAAGTTGACATAATTATCTTCTTTGTAAAAGATAATTTACTAGACAATTTAAAATTTCTTACTAAAAGATCATAACGGTACCGATCAATGGGCCTAGTAAATGCTAAAAAACTTTACATAATTATCTTCTTTGTAAAAGATAAATTAATAGATCATTTAAAATTTCTTTATAAAAGATCATAACTGTAACGATCATTGGGCCTAATAAATGCTAAAAAAGTTGACATAATTATCTTCTTTGTAAAAGATAATTTACTAGACAATTTAAATTTCTTATTAAAAGATCATAACACTAACGATTATTGGGCCTAATAAATACTAAAAAACTTGACATAATTAACTACCTTGTAAAAGATAATTTACTAGACAATTTAAAATTTCTTATTAAAAGATGATAACGCTAATGATTAATGGGCCAAGTAAATGCTAAAAATGTTAAAATAATTATCTTCTTTGTAAAAGATAATTTAATAGATCATTTAAAATTTATTTAAAAAAGATTATAACGGTAACGATCATTGGGCCTAATAAATGATAAAAAAGTTAACATAATTATCTTCTTTGTAAAAGATAATTTACTAGACAATTTAAAATTTCTTACTAAAAGATCATAATGGTACCGAACAATGGGCCTAGTAAATGCTAAAAAACTTTACATAATTATCTTCTTTGTAAAAGATAAATTAATAGATCATTTAAAATTTCTTTATAAAAGATCATAACTGTAACATCATTGGGCCTAATAAATGCTAAAAAAGTTGACATAATTATCTTCTTTGTAAAAGATAATTTACTAGACAATTTAAATTTCTTATTAAAAGATCATAACGCTAACGATTATTGGGCCTAATAAATACTAAAAAACTTGACATAATTAACTACTTTGTAAAAGATAATTTACTAGACAATTTAAAATTTCTTATTAAAAGATGATAACGCTAATGATTAATGGGCCAAGTAAATGCTAAAAATGTTAAAATAATTATCTTCTTTGTAAAAGATAATTTAATAGATCATTTAAAATTTATTTAAAAAAGATTATAACGGTAACGATCATTGGGCCTAATAAATGATAAAAAAGTTAACATAATTATCTTCTTTGTAAAAGATAATTTACTAGACAATTTAAAATTTCTTACTAAAAGATCATAATGGTACCGAACAATGGGCCTAGTAAATGCTAAAAAACTTTACATAATTATCTTCTTTGTAAAAGATAAATTAATAGATCATTTAAAATTTCTTTATAAAAGATCATAACTGTAACATCATTGGGCCTAATAAATGCTAAAAAAGTTGACATAATTATCTTCTTTGTAAAAGATAATTTACTAGACAATTTAAATTTCTTATTAAAAGATCATAACGCTAACGATTATTGGGCCTAATAAATACTAAAAAACTTGACATAATTAACTACTTTGTAAAAGATAATTTACTAGACAATTTAAAATTTCTTATTAAAAGATGATAACGCTAATGATTAATGGGCCAAGTAAATGCTAAAAATGTTAAAATAATTATCTTCTTTGTAAAAGATAATTTAATAGATCATTTAAAATTTATTTAAAAAAGATTATAACGGTAACGATCATTGGGCCTAATAAATGATAAAAAAGTTAACATAATTATCTTCTTTGTAAAAGATAATTTACTAGACAATTTAAAATTTCTTACTAAAAGATCATAATGGTACCGAACAATGGGCCTAGTAAATGCTAAAAAACTTTACATAATTATCTTCTTTGTAAAAGATAAATTAATAGATCATTTAAAATTTCTTTATAAAAGATCATAACTGTAACATCATTGGGCCTAATAAATGCTAAAAAAGTTGACATAATTATCTTCTTTGTAAAAGATAATTTACTAGACAATTTAAATTTCTTATTAAAAGATCATAACGCTAACGATTATTGGGCCTAATAAATACTAAAAAACTTGACATAATTAACTACTTTGTAAAAGATAATTTACTAGACAATTTAAAATTTCTTATTAAAAGATGATAACGCTAATGATTAATGGGCCAAGTAAATGCTAAAAATGTTAAAATAATTATCTTCTTTGTAAAAGATAATTTAATAGATCATTTAAAATTTATTTAAAAAAGATTATAACGGTAACGATCATTGGGCCTAATAAATGATAAAAAAGTTAACATAATTATCTTCTTTGTAAAAGATAATTTACTAGACAATTTAAAATTTCTTACTAAAAGATCATAATGGTACCGATCAATGGGCCTAGTAAATGCTAAAAAACTTTACATAATTATCTTCTTTGTAAAAGATAAATTAATAGATCATTTAAAATTTCTTTATAAAAGATCATAACTGTAACGATCATTGGGCCTAATAAATGCTAAAAAAGTTGACATAATTATCTTCTTTGTAAAAGATAATTTACTAGACAATTTAAATTTCTTATTAAAAGATCATAACACTAACGATTATTGGGCCTAATAAATACTAAAAAACTTGACATAATTAACTACCTTGTAAAAGATAATTTACTAGACAATTTAAAATTTCTTATTAAAAGATGATAACGCTAATGATTAATGGGCCAAGTAAATGCTAAAAATGTTAAAATAATTATCTTCTTTGTAAAAGATAATTTAATAGATCATTTAAAATTTATTTAAAAAAGATTATAACGGTAACGATCATTGGGCCTAATAAATGATAAAAAAGTTAACATAATTATCTTCTTTGTAAAAGATAATTTACTAGACAATTTAAAATTTCTTACTAAAAGATCATAATGGTACCGAACAATGGGCCTAGTAAATGCTAAAAAACTTTACATAATTATCTTCTTTGTAAAAGATAAATTAATAGATCATTTAAAATTTCTTTATAAAAGATCATAACTGTAACATCATTGGGCCTAATAAATGCTAAAAAAGTTGACATAATTATCTTCTTTGTAAAAGATAATTTACTAGACAATTTAAATTTCTTATTAAAAGATCATAACGCTAACGATTATTGGGCCTAATAAATACTAAAAAACTTGACATAATTAACTACTTTGTAAAAGATAATTTACTAGACAATTTAAAATTTCTTATTAAAAGATGATAACGCTAATGATTAATGGGCCAAGTAAATGCTAAAAATGTTAAAATAATTATCTTCTTTGTAAAAGATAATTTAATAGATCATTTAAAATTTATTTAAAAAAGATTATAACGGTAACGATCATTGGGCCTAATAAATGATAAAAAAGTTAACATAATTATCTTCTTTGTAAAAGATAATTTACTAGACAATTTAAAATTTCTTACTAAAAGATCATAATGGTACCGAACAATGGGCCTAGTAAATGCTAAAAAACTTTACATAATTATCTTCTTTGTAAAAGATAAATTAATAGATCATTTAAAATTTCTTTATAAAAGATCATAACTGTAACATCATTGGGCCTAATAAATGCTAAAAAAGTTGACATAATTATCTTCTTTGTAAAAGATAATTTACTAGACAATTTAAATTTCTTATTAAAAGATCATAACGCTAACGATTATTGGGCCTAATAAATACTAAAAAACTTGACATAATTAACTACTTTGTAAAAGATAATTTACTAGACAATTTAAAATTTCTTATTAAAAGATGATAACGCTAATGATTAATGGGCCAAGTAAATGCTAAAAATGTTAAAATAATTATCTTCTTTGTAAAAGATAATTTAATAGATCATTTAAAATTTATTTAAAAAAGATTATAACGGTAACGATCATTGGGCCTAATAAATGATAAAAAAGTTAACATAATTATCTTCTTTGTAAAAGATAATTTACTAGACAATTTAAAATTTCTTACTAAAAGATCATAATGGTACCGATCAATGGGCCTAGTAAATGCTAAAAAACTTTACATAATTATCTTCTTTGTAAAAGATAAATTAATAGATCATTTAAAATTTCTTTATAAAAGATCATAACTGTAACGATCATTGGGCCTAATAAATGCTAAAAAAGTTGACATAATTATCTTCTTTGTAAAAGATAATTTACTAGACAATTTAAATTTCTTATTAAAAGATCATAACGCTAACGGTTATTGGGCCTAATAAATACTAAAAAAGTTGACATAATTAACTACTTTGTACAAGATAATTTACTTGACAATTTAAAATTTCTTATTAAAAGATGATACAAGTAAATGCTAAAAAAGTTAAAATAATTATCTTCTTTGTAAAAGATAATTTAATAGATCATTTAAAATTTATTTAAAAAAGATTATAACGGTAACGATCATTGGAATAATAAATGATAAAAAAGTTAACATAATTATCTTCTTTGTAAAAGATAATTTACTAGACAATTTAAAATTTCTCATTAAAAGATCATAACGGTGACGATCATTGGGCCTAATAAATGCTAAAAAAGTTGACATAATTATCTTCTTTGTAAAAGATAATTTACTAGACAATTTAAAATTTCTTACTAAAAGATCATAACGGTACCGATCAATGGGCCGAGTAAATGCTAAAAAACATTACATAATTATCGTCTTTATAAAAGATAAATTAATAGATCATTTAAAATTTCTTTATAAAAGATCATAACTGTAACGATCATTGGGCCTAATGAATGCTAATGAAGTTGACATAATTATCTTCTTTGTAAAAGATAATTTACTAGACAATTTAAATTTCTTATTAAATGATCATAACGCTAACGATCATTGGGCCTAATAAATGCTAAAAAAGTTGACATAATTATATTCTTTGTAAAAGATAATTTACTAGACAATTTAAAATTTCTTACTAAAAGATCATAACGGTAACGATCATTGAGCCTAATAAATGCTAAAAAAGTTGACATAATTATCTTCTTTGTAAAAGATAATTTACTAGACAATTTAAAATCTCTTACTAAAAGATCATAACAGTACCGATCGATGGGCCTAGTAAATGCTAAAAAACTTTACATAATTATCTTCTTTATAAAAGATAAATTAATAGATCATTTAAAATTTCTTTAAAAAAGATCATAACGCTAATGATTATTGGGCCTAATAAATGCTAAAAAAGTTGACATAATTATCTTCTTTGTAAAAGATAATTTACTAGACAATTTAAAATCTCTTACTAAAAGATCATAACGGTACCGATCGATGGGCCTAGTAAATGCTAAAAAACTTTACATAATTATCTTCTTTATAAAAGATAAATTAGTAGATCATTTAAAATTTCTTTATAAAAGATCATAACTGTAACGATCATTGGGCCTAATAAATGCTAAAAAAGTTGACATAATTATCTTCTTTGTAAAAGATAATTTACTAGACAATTTAAAAATTCTTATTAAAAGATGATAACGGTAACGATCATTGGGCCTAAGAAATGCTGAAGAAGCTAACATAATTATCTTCTTTGTAAAAGATAATTTAATAGATCATTTAAAATTTCTTTAAAAAAGATCATAACACTAATGATTATTGGGCCTAATAAATGCTAAAAAAGTTGACATAATTATCTTCTTTGTAAAAGATAATTTACTAGACAATTTAAAATTTCTTACTAAAAGATTATAACGGTACCGATCAATGGGCCTAGCAAATGCTAAAAAACTTTACGTAATTATCTTCTTTGTAAAAGATAAATTAATAGATCATTTAAAATTTCTTTATAAAAGATCATAACTGTAACGATCATTGGGCCTAATAAATGCTAAAAAAGTTGACATAATTATCTTCTTTGTAAAAGATAATTTACTAGACAATTTAAAAATTCTTATTAAAAGATGATAACGGTAACGATCATTGGGCCTAAGAAATGCTGAAGAAGCTAACATAATTATCTTCTTTGTAAAAGATAATTTAATAGATCATTTAAAATTTCTTATTAAAAGATGATAACGGTAACGATCATTGGGCTTAAGAAATGCTGAAGAAGCTAACATAATTATCTTCTTTGTAAAAGATAATTTAATAGATCATTTAAAATTTCTTTAAAAAATATCATAATGGTAACGATCATTGGGCCTAATAAATGCTAAAAAAGTTTACATAATTATCTTCTTTTTACAAGATAATTTACTAGACAATTTAAAATTTCTCATTAAAAGATCATGACGGTAACGATTGTTGGGCCTAATAAATGCTAAAAAATTTGACATAATTAACTTCTATGTGAAAGATAATTTACCAGACAATTTAAAATTTCTTATTAAACGATGATAACGCTAACGATTAATGGGCCTAGTAACTGCTCAAAAACTTAAAATAATTATCTTCTTTGTAAAAGATAATTTAATAGATCATTTAAAATTTCTTTAAAATAGATTATAACGGTAATGATCATTGGGCCTAATAAATGACAACAAAGTTTACATAATAATCTTCTTTATAAAAGATAATTTACTAGACAATTTAAAATTTCTCATTAAAAGATCATAACGATAACGATTATTGGGCCTAATAAATGGTTAAAAAGTTGACATAATTATCTTCTTTTAAAAAGATAATTTAATAGATCATTTAAAATTTCTTTAAAAAAGATCATAACGTTAACGATCATTGCGCCTAATAAATGCTAAAAAAGTTGACATAATTATCTTCTTTGTAAAAGATAATTTTCTAGATCATTTAAAATTTCCTCTTAAAATATCATAACGCTAACGATCACTGGCCGTAATAAATGCTAAAAAAGTTGACATAATTATCTTCTTTGTAAAAGATACTTTACTAGACAATTTACAATTTCTTATTAAAAGATCATAACGCTAACGATTATTGGGCCTAATAAATACTAAAAAAGTTGATATAATTATCTTCTTTGTAAAAGATAATTTAATAGATCATTTAAAATTTCTTTATAAAAGGTAATAACGGTAACGATCATTGGGCCTAACAAATACTAAAAAGGTTAACATAATTATCTTCTTTGTGAAAGATAATTTACTAGACAATTTAAAATTTCTTATTAAAAGATCATAACGCTAACGATTATTGGGCATAATAAATGCTAAAAAAGTTAACATAATTATCTTCTTTGTGAAAGATAATTGGGCCTAGTAAATGCTAAAAAACTTTACATAATTATCTTCTTTGTAAAAGATAAATTAATAGATCATTTAAAATTTCTTTATAAAAGATCATAACTGTAACGATCATTGGGCCTAATGAATGCTAAAAAAGTTGACATAATTATCGTCTTTGTAAAAGATAATATACTAGACAATTTAAATTTCTTATTAAAAGATCATAACGCTAACGATTATTGGGCCTCATAAATACTAAAAAAGTTGACATAATTACCTACTTTGTAAAAGATAATTTACTAGACAATTTAAAATTTCTTATTAAAAGATGATAACGCTAACGATTAATGGGCCAAGTAAATACTAAAAAAGTTAAAATAATTATCTTCTTTGTAAAAGATAATTTAATAGATCATTTAAAATTTATTTAAAAAAGATTATAACGGTAACGATCATTGGGCCTAATAAATGATAAAAAAGTTGACATAATTATCTTCTTTGTAAAAGATAATTTACTAGACAATTTAAAATTTCTTACTAAAAGATCATAACGGTACCGATCAATGGGCCTAGTAAATGCTAAAAAACTTTACATAATTATCTTCTTTGTAAAAGATAAATTAATAGATCATTTAAAATTTCTTTATAAAAGATCATAACTGTAACGATCATTGGGCCTAATAAATGCTAAAAAAGTTGACATAATTATCTTCTTTGTAAAAGATAATTTACTAGACAATTTAAATTTCTTATTAAAAGATCATAACACTAACGATTATTGGGCCTAATAAATACTAAAAAACTTGACATAATTAACTACCTTGTAAAAGATAATTTACTAGACAATTTAAAATTTCTTATTAAAAGATGATAACGCTAATGATTAATGGGCCAAGTAAATGCTAAAAATGTTAAAATAATTATCTTCTTTGTAAAAGATAATTTAATAGATCATTTAAAATTTATTTAAAAAAGATTATAACGGTAACGATCATTGGGCCTAATAAATGATAAAAAAGTTAACATAATTATCTTCTTTGTAAAAGATAATTTACTAGACAATTTAAAATTTCTTACTAAAAGATCATAATGGTACCGAACAATGGGCCTAGTAAATGCTAAAAAACTTTACATAATTATCTTCTTTGTAAAAGATAAATTAATAGATCATTTAAAATTTCTTTATAAAAGATCATAACTGTAACATCATTGGGCCTAATAAATGCTAAAAAAGTTGACATAATTATCTTCTTTGTAAAAGATAATTTACTAGACAATTTAAATTTCTTATTAAAAGATCATAACGCTAACGATTATTGGGCCTAATAAATACTAAAAAACTTGACATAATTAACTACTTTGTAAAAGATAATTTACTAGACAATTTAAAATTTCTTATTAAAAGATGATAACGCTAATGATTAATGGGCCAAGTAAATGCTAAAAATGTTAAAATAATTATCTTCTTTGTAAAAGATAATTTAATAGATCATTTAAAATTTATTTAAAAAAGATTATAACGGTAACGATCATTGGGCCTAATAAATGATAAAAAAGTTAACATAATTATCTTCTTTGTAAAAGATAATTTACTAGACAATTTAAAATTTCTTACTAAAAGATCATAATGGTACCGATCAATGGGCCTAGTAAATGCTAAAAAACTTTACATAATTATCTTCTTTGTAAAAGATAAATGAATAGATCATTTAAAATTTCTTTATAAAAGATCATAACTGTAACGATCATTGGGCCTAATAAATGCTAAAAAAGTTGACATAATTATCTTCTTTGTAAAAGATAATTTACTAGACAATTTAAATTTCTTATTAAAAGATCATAACGCTAACGGTTATTGGGCCTAATAAATACTAAAAAAGTTGACATAATTAACTACTTTGTACAAGATAATTTACTTGACAATTTAAAATTTCTTATTAAAAGATGATACAAGTAAATGCTAAAAAAGTTAAAATAATTATCTTCTTTGTAAAAGATAATTTAATAGATCATTTAAAATTTATTTAAAAAAGATTATAACGGTAACGATCATTGGAATAATAAATGATAAAAAAGTTAACATAATTATCTTCTTTGTAAAAGATAATTTACTAGACAATTTAAAATTTCTCATTAAAAGATCATAACGGTAACGATCATTGGGCCTAATAAATGCTAAAAAAGTTGACATAATTATCTTCTTTGTAAAAGATAATTTACTAGACAATTTAAAATTTCTTACTAAAAGATCATAACGGTACCGATCAATGGGCCGAGTAAATGCTAAAAAACATTACATAATTATCGTCTTTATAAAAGATAAATTAATAGATCATTTAAAATTTCTTTATAAAAGATCATAACTGTAACGATCATTGGGCCTAATGAATGCTAATGAAGTTGACATAATTATCTTCTTTGTAAAAGATAATTTACTAGACAATTTAAATTTCTTATTAAATGATTATAACGCTAACGATCATTGGGCCTAATAAATGCTAAAAAAGTTGACATAATTATATTCTTTGTAAAAGATAATTTACTAGACAATTTAAAATTTCTTACTAAAAGATCATAACGGTAACGATCATTGGGCCTAATAAATGCTAAAAAAGTTGACATAATTATCTTCTTTGTAAAAGATAATTTACTAGACAATTTAAAATCTCTTACTAAAAGATCATAACGGTACCGATCGATGGGCCTAGTAAATGCTAAAAAACTTTACATAATTATCTTCTTTATAAAAGATAAATTAATAGATCATTTAAAATTTCTTTATAAAAGATCATAACTGTAACGATCAATGGGCCTAATAAATGCTAAAAAAGTTGACATAATTATCTTCTTTGTAAAAGATAATTTACTAGACAATTTAAAATTTCTTATCAAAAGATCATAACGCTAACGATTATTGGGCCTAATAAGTACTAAAAAAGTTGAGATAATTAACTTCTTTGTAAAAGATAATTTACTAGACAATTTAAAATTTCTTATTAAAAGATGATAACGCTAACGATTAATGGGCCTAGTAAATGCTAAAAAAGTTAAAATAATTATCTTCTTTGTAAAAGATAATTTAATAGATCATTTAAAATTTATTTAAAAAAGATTATAACGGTAACGATCATTGGGCCTAATAAATGATAAAAAAGTTGACATAATTATCTTCTTTGTAAAAGATGATTTACTAGACAATTTAAAATTTCTTACTAAAAGATCATAACGGTACCGATCAATGGGCCTAGTAAATGATAAAAAAGTTGACATAATTAGCTTCTTTGTAAAAGATAATTTACTAGACAATTTAAAATTTCTTACTAAAAGATCATAACGGTACCGATCAATGGGCCTAGTAAATGCTAAAAAACTTTACATAATTATCTTCTTTGTAAAAGATAATTTAATAGATCATTTAAAGTTTATTTAAAAAATATTATAACGGTAACGATCATTGGGCCTAATAAATGATAAAAAAGTTGACATAATTATCTTATTTGTAAAAGATAATTTACTAGACAATTTAAAATTTCTCATTAAAAGATCATAACAGTAACGATGATTGGCCTAATAAATGCTAAAAAAGTTGACATAATTATCTTCTTTATAAAAGATAAATTGATAGATCATTTAAAATTTCTTTATAAAAGATCATAACTGTAACGATCATTGGGCCTAATAAATGCTAAAAAAGTTGATATAATTATCTTTTTTGTAAAAGATCAATTACTAGACAATTTAAAATTTCTTATTAAAAGATCATAACGCTAACAATTATTGGGCCTAATAAATACTAAAAAAGTTGACATAATTAACTACTTTGTAAAAGATAATTTACTAGACAATTTAGAATTTCTTGTTAAAGGATGATAACGCTAACGATTAATGGGCCAAGTAAATGCTAAAAAAGTTAAAATAATTATCTTCTTTGCAAAAGATAATTTAATAGATCATTTAAAATTTATTTAAAAAAGATTATAACGGTAACGATCATTGGGCCTAATAAATGATAAAAAAGTTGACATAATTATCTTCCTTGTAAAAGATAATTTACTAGACAATTTAAAATTTCTTACTAAAAGATCATAACGGTACCGATCAATGGGCCTAGTAAATGATAAAAAAGTTGACATAATTATCTTCTTTGTAAAAGATAATTTACTAGACAATTTAGAATTTCTTACTAAAAGATCATAACGGTACCGATGAATGGGCCTAGTAAATGCTAAAAAACTTTACATAATTATCTTCTTTATAAAAGATAATTTAATAGATCATTTAAAATTTCTTATTAAAAGATGATAACGGTAACGATCATTGGGCCTAAGAAATGCTGAAGAAGCTAACATAATTATCTTCTTTGTAAAAGATAATTTAATAGATCATTTAAAATTTCTTTAAAAAAGATCATAATGGTAACGATCATTAGGCCTAATAAATGCTAAAAAAGTTGACATAATTATCTTCTTTTTAAAAGATAATTTACTAGACAATTTAAAATTTCTCATTAAAAGATCATAACGGTAACGATTGTTGGGCCTAATAAATGCTAAAAAATTTGACATAATTAACTTCTATGTGAAAGATAATTTACCAGACAATTTCAAATTTCTTATTAAACGATGATAACGCTAACGATTAATGGGCCTAGTAACTGCTCAAAAACTTAAAATAATTATCTTCTTTGTAAAAGATAATTTAATAGATCATTTAAAATTTCTTTAAAATAAATTATAACGGTAATGATCATTGGGCCTAATAAATGACAACAAAGTTTACATAATAATCTTCTTTATAAAAGATAATTTACTAGACAATTTAAAATTTCTCATTAAAAGATCATAACGATAACGATTATTGGGCCTAATAAATGGTTAAAAAGTTGACATAGTTATCTTCTTTTAAAAAGATAATTTAATAGATCATTTAAAATTTCTTTAAAAAAGATCATAACGTTAACGATCATTGCGCCTAATAAATGCTAAAAAAGTTGACATAATTATCTTCTTTGTAAAAGATAATTTTCTAGATCATTTAAAATTTCCTCTTAAAATATCATAACACTAACGATCACTGGCCGTAATAAATGCTAAAAAAGTTGACATAATTATCTTCTTAGTAAAAGATACTTTACTAGACAATTTACAATTTCTTATTAAAAGATCATAACGCTAACGATTATTGGGCCTAATAAATACTAAAAAAGTTGATATAATTATCTTCTTTGTAAAAGATAATTTAATAGATCATTTAAAATTTCTATATAAAAGGTAATAACGGTAACGATCATTGGGCCTAATAAATACTAAAAAGGTTAACATAATTATCTTCTTTGTGAAAGATAATTTACTAGACAATTTACAATTTCTTATTAAAAGATCATAACGCTAACGATTATTGGGCCTAATAAATACTAAAAAAGTTGATATAATTATCTTCTTTGTAAAAGATAATTTAATAGATCATTTAAAATTTCTTTATAAAAGGTAATAACGGTAACGATCATTGGGCCTAATAAATACTAAAAAGGTTAACATAATTATCTTCTTTGTGAAAGATAATTTACTAGACAATTTAAAATTTCTTATTAAAAGATCATAACGCTAACGATTATTGGGCATAATAAATGCTAAAAAAGTTAACATAATTATCTTCTTTGTGAAAGATAATTGGGCCTAGTAAATGCTAAAAAACTTTACATAATTATCTTCTTTGTAAAAGATAAATTAATAGATCATTTAAAATTTCTTTATAAAAGATCATAACTGTAACGATCATTGGGCCTAATGAATGCTAAAAAAGTTGACATAATTATCGTCTTTGTAAAAGATAATATACTAGACAATTTAAATTTCTTATTAAAAGATCATAACGCTAACGATTATTGGGCCTCATAAATACTAAAAAAGTTGACATAATTACCTACTTTGTAAAAGATAATTTACTAGACAATTTAAAATTTCTTATTAAAAGATGATAACGCTAACGATTAATGGGCCAAGTAAATACTAAAAAAGTTAAAATAATTATCTTCTTTGTAAAAGATAATTTAATAGATCATTTAAAATTTATTTAAAAAAGATTATAACGGTAACGATCATTGGGCCTAATAAATGATAAAAAAGTTGACATAATTATCTTCTTTGTAAAAGATAATTTACTAGACAATTTAAAATTTCTTACTAAAAGATCATAACGGTACCGATCAATGGGCCTAGTAAATGCTAAAAAACTTTACATAATTATCTTCTTTGTAAAAGATAAATTAATAGATCATTTAAAATTTCTTTATAAAAGATCATAACTGTAACGATCATTGGGCCTAATAAATGCTAAAAAAGTTGACATAATTATCTTCTTTGTAAAAGATAATTTACTAGACAATTTAAATTTCTTATTAAAAGATCATAACGCTAACGATTATTGGGCCTAATAAATACTAAAAAACTTGACATAATTAACTACCTTGTAAAAGATAATTTACTAGACAATTTAAAATTTCTTATTAAAAGATGATAACGCTAATGATTAATGGGCCAAGTAAATGCTAAAAATGTTAAAATAATTATCTTCTTTGTAAAAGATAATTTAATAGATCATTTAAAATTTATTTAAAAAAGATTATAACGGTAACGATCATTGGGCCTAATAAATGATAAAAAAGTTAACATAATTATCTTCTTTGTAAAAGATAATTTACTAGACAATTTAAAATTTCTTACTAAAAGATCATAATGGTACCGATCAATGGGCCTAGTAAATGCTAAAAAACTTTACATAATTATCTTCTTTGTAAAAGATAAATTAATAGATCATTTAAAATTTCTTTATAAAAGATCATAACTGTAACGATCATTGGGCCTAATAAATGCTAAAAAAGTTGACATAATTATCTTCTTTGTAAAAGATAATTTACTAGACAATTTAAATTTCTTATTAAAAGATCATAACGCTAACGATTATTGGGCCTAATAAATACTAAAAAACTTGACATAATTAACTACCTTGTAAAAGATAATTTACTAGACAATTTAAAATTTCTTATTAAAAGATGATAACGCTAATGATTAATGGGCCAAGTAAATGCTAAAAATGTTAAAATAATTATCTTCTTTGTAAAAGATAATTTAATAGATCATTTAAAATTTATTTAAAAAAGATTATAACGGTAACGATCATTGGGCCTAATAAATGATAAAAAAGTTAACATAATTATCTTCTTTGTAAAAGATAATTTACTAGACAATTTAAAATTTCTTACTAAAAGATCATAATGGTACCGATCAATGGGCCTAGTAAATGCTAAAAAACTTTACATAATTATCTTCTTTGTAAAAGATAAATTAATAGATCATTTAAAATTTCTTTATAAAAGATCATAACTGTAACGATCATTGGGCCTAATAAATGCTAAAAAAGTTGACATAATTATCTTCTTTGTAAAAGATAATTTACTAGACAATTTAAATTTCTTATTAAAAGATCATAACGCTAACGGTTATTGGGCCTAATAAATACTAAAAAAGTTGACATAATTAGCTACTTTGTACAAGATAATTTACTTGACAATTTAAAATTTCTTATTAAAAGATGATACAAGTAAATGCTAAAATAGTTAAAATAATTATCTTCTTTGTAAAAGATAATTTAATAGATCATTTAAAATTTATTTAAAAAAGATTATAACGGTAACGATCATTGGACTAATAAATGATAAAAAAGTTAACATAATTATCTTCTTTGTAAAAGATAATTTACTAGACAATTTAAAATTTCTCATTAAAAGATCATAACGGTAACGATCATTGGGCCTAATAAATGCTAAAAAAGTTGACATAATTATCTTCATTGTTAAAGATAATTTACTAGACAATTTAAAATTTCTTACCAAAAGATCATAACGGTACCGATCAATGGGCCGAGTAAATGCTAAAAAACATTACATAATTATCGTCTTTATAAAAGATAAATTAATAGATCATTTAAAATTTCTTTATAAAAGATCATAACTGTAACGATCATTGGGCCTAATGAATGCTAATGAAGTTGACATAATTATCTTCTTTGTAAAAGATAATTTACTAGACAATTTAAATTTCTTATTAAATGATCATAACGCTAACGATCATTGGGCCTAATAAATGCTAAAAAAGTTGACATAATTATGTTCTTTGTAAAAGATAATTTACTAGACAATTTAAAATTTCTTACTAAAAGATCATAACGGTAACGATCATTGGGCCTAATAAATGCTAAAAAAGTTGACATAATTATCTTCTTTGTAAAAGATAATTTACTAGACAATTTAAAATCTCTTACTAAAAGATCATAACGGTACCGATCGATGGGCCTAGTAAATGCTAAAAAACTTTACATAATTATCTTCTTTATAAAAGATAAATTAATAGATCATTTAAAATTTCTTTATAAAAGATCATAACTGTAACGATCAATGGGCCTAATAAATGCTAAAAAAGTTGACATAATTATCTTCTTTGTAAAAGATAATTTACTAGACAATTTAAAATTTCTTATCAAAAGATCATAACGCTAACGATTATTGGGCCTAATAAGTACTAAAAAAGTTGAGATAATTAACTTCTTTGTAAAAGATAATTTACTAGACAATTTAAAATTTCTTATTAAAAGATGATAACGCTAACGATTAATGGGCCTAGTAAATGCTAAAAAAGTTAAAATAATTATCTTCTTTGTAAAAGATAATTTAATAGATCATTTAAAATTTATTTAAAAAAGATTATAACGGTAACGATCATTGGGCCTAATAAATGATAAAAAAGTTGACATAATTATCTTCTTTGTAAAAGATGATTTACTAGACAATTTAAAATTTCTTACTAAAAGATCATAACGGTACCGATCAATGGGCCTAGTAAATGATAAAAAAGTTGACATAATTAGCTTCTTTGTAAAAGATAATTTACTAGACAATTTAAAATTTCTTACTAAAAGATCATAACGGTACCGATCAATGGGCCTAGTAAATGCTAAAAAACTTTACATAATTATCTTCTTTGTAAAAGATAATTTAATAGATCATTTAAAGTTTATTTAAAAAATATTATAACGGTAACGATCATTGGGCCTAATAAATGATAAAAAAGTTGACATAATTATCTTATTTGTAAAAGATAATTTACTAGACAATTTAAAATTTCTCATTAAAAGATCATAACAGTAACGATCATTGGCCTAATAAATGCTAAAAAAGTTGACATAATTATCTTCTTTATAAAAGATAAATTGATAGATCATTTAAAATTTCTTTATAAAAGATCATAACTGTAACGATCATTGGGCCTAATAAATGCTAAAAAAGTTGATATAATTATCTTTTTTGTAAAAGATCAATTACTAGACAATTTAAAATTTCTTATTAAAAGATCATAACGCTAACAATTATTGGGCCTAATAAATACTAAAAAAGTTGACATAATTAACTACTTTGTAAAAGATAATTTACTAGACAATTTAGAATTTCTTGTTAAAGGATGATAACGCTAACGATTAATGGGCCAAGTAAATGCTAAAAAAGTTAAAATAATTATCTTCTTTGCAAAAGATAATTTAATAGATCATTTAAAATTTATTTAAAAAAGATTATAACGGTAACGATCATTGGGCCTAATAAATGATAAAAAAGTTGACATAATTATCTTCCTTGTAAAAGATAATTTACTAGACAATTTAAAATTTCTTACTAAAAGATCATAACGGTACCGATCAATGGGCCTAGTAAATGATAAAAAAGTTGACATAATTATCTTCTTTGTAAAAGATAATTTACTAGACAATTTAGAATTTCTTACTAAAAGATCATAACGGTACCGATGAATGGGCCTAGTAAATGCTAAAAAACTTTACATAATTATCTTCTTTATAAAAGATAATTTAATAGATCATTTAAAATTTCTTATTAAAAGATGATAACGGTAACGATCATTGGGCCTAAGAAATGCTGAAGAAGCTAACATAATTATCTTCTTTGTAAAAGATAATTTAATAGATCATTTAAAATTTCTTTAAAAAAGATCATAATGGTAACGATCATTAGGCCTAATAAATGCTAAAAAAGTTGACATAATTATCTTCTTTTTAAAAGATAATTTACTAGACAATTTAAAATTTCTCATTAAAAGATCATAACGGTAACGATTGTTGGGCCTAATAAATGCTAAAAAATTTGACATAATTAACTTCTATGTGAAAGATAATTTACCAGACAATTTCAAATTTCTTATTAAACGATGATAACGCTAACGATTAATGGGCCTAGTAACTGCTCAAAAACTTAAAATAATTATCTTCTTTGTAAAAGATAATTTAATAGATCATTTAAAATTTCTTTAAAATAAATTATAACGGTAATGATCATTGGGCCTAATAAATGACAACAAAGTTTACATAATAATCTTCTTTATAAAAGATAATTTACTAGACAATTTAAAATTTCTCATTAAAAGATCATAACGATAACGATTATTGGGCCTAATAAATGGTTAAAAAGTTGACATAGTTATCTTCTTTTAAAAAGATAATTTAATAGATCATTTAAAATTTCTTTAAAAAAGATCATAACGTTAACGATCATTGCGCCTAATAAATGCTAAAAAAGTTGACATAATTATCTTCTTTGTAAAAGATAATTTTCTAGATCATTTAAAATTTCCTCTTAAAATATCATAACACTAACGATCACTGGCCGTAATAAATGCTAAAAAAGTTGACATAATTATCTTCTTAGTAAAAGATACTTTACTAGACAATTTACAATTTCTTATTAAAAGATCATAACGCTAACGATTATTGGGCCTAATAAATACTAAAAAAGTTGATATAATTATCTTCTTTGTAAAAGATAATTTAATAGATCATTTAAAATTTCTATATAAAAGGTAATAACGGTAACGATCATTGGGCCTAATAAATACTAAAAAGGTTAACATAATTATCTTCTTTGTGAAAGATAATTTACTAGACAATTTACAATTTCTTATTAAAAGATCATAACGCTAACGATTATTGGGCCTAATAAATACTAAAAAAGTTGATATAATTATCTTCTTTGTAAAAGATAATTTAATAGATCATTTAAAATTTCTTTATAAAAGGTAATAACGGTAACGATCATTGGGCCTAATAAATACTAAAAAGGTTAACATAATTATCTTCTTTGTGAAAGATAATTTACTAGACAATTTAAAATTTCTTATTAAAAGATCATAACGCTAACGATTATTGGGCATAATAAATGCTAAAAAAGTTAACATAATTATCTTCTTTGTGAAAGATAATTGGGCCTAGTAAATGCTAAAAAACTTTACATAATTATCTTCTTTGTAAAAGATAAATTAATAGATCATTTAAAATTTCTTTATAAAAGATCATAACTGTAACGATCATTGGGCCTAATGAATGCTAAAAAAGTTGACATAATTATCGTCTTTGTAAAAGATAATATACTAGACAATTTAAATTTCTTATTAAAAGATCATAACGCTAACGATTATTGGGCCTCATAAATACTAAAAAAGTTGACATAATTACCTACTTTGTAAAAGATAATTTACTAGACAATTTAAAATTTCTTATTAAAAGATGATAACGGTAACGATTAATGGGCCAAGTAAATACTAAAAAAGTTAAAATAATTATCTTCTTTGTAAAAGATAATTTAATAGATCATTTAAAATTTATTTAAAAAAGATTATAACGGTAACGATCATTGGGCCTAATAAATGATAAAAAAGTTGACATAATTATCTTCTTTGTAAAAGATAATTTACTAGACAATTTAAAATTTCTTACTAAAAGATCATAACGGTACCGATCAATGGGCCTAGTAAATGCTAAAAAACTTTACATAATTATCTTCTTTGTAAAAGATAAATTAATAGATCATTTAAAATTTCTTTATAAAAGATCATAACTGTAACGATCATTGGGCCTAATAAATGCTAAAAAAGTTGACATAATTATCTTCTTTGTAAAAGATAATTTACTAGACAATTTAAATTTCTTATTAAAAGATCATAACGCTAACGATTATTGGGCCTAATAAATACTAAAAAACTTGACATAATTAACTACCTTGTAAAAGATAATTTACTAGACAATTTAAAATTTCTTATTAAAAGATGATAACGCTAATGATTAATGGGCCAAGTAAATGCTAAAAATGTTAAAATAATTATCTTCTTTGTAAAAGATAATTTAATAGATCATTTAAAATTTATTTAAAAAAGATTATAACGATAACGATCATTGGGCCTAATAAATGATAAAAAAGTTAACATAATTATCTTCTTTGTAAAAGATAATTTACTAGACAATTTAAAATTTCTTACTAAAAGATCATAATGGTACCGATCAATGGGCCTAGTAAATGCTAAAAAACTTTACATAATTATCTTCTTTGTAAAAGATAAATTAATAGATCATTTAAAATTTCTTTATAAAAGATCATAACTGTAACGATCATTGGGCCTAATAAATGCTAAAAAAGTTGACATAATTATCTTCTTTGTAAAAGATAATTTACTAGACAATTTAAATTTCTTATTAAAAGATCATAACGCTAACGATTATTGGGCCTAATAAATACTAAAAAACTTGACATAATTAACTACCTTGTAAAAGATAATTTACTAGACAATTTAAAATTTCTTATTAAAAGATGATAACGCTAATGATTAATGGGCCAAGTAAATGCTAAAAATGTTAAAATAATTATCTTCTTTGTAAAAGATAATTTAATAGATCATTTAAAATTTATTTAAAAAAGATTATAACGGTAACGATCATTGGGCCTAATAAATGATAAAAAAGTTAACATAATTATCTTCTTTGTAAAAGATAATTTACTAGACAATTTAAAATTTCTTACTAAAAGATCATAATGGTACCGATCAATGGGCCTAGTAAATGCTAAAAAACTTTACATAATTATCTTCTTTGTAAAAGATAAATTAATAGATCATTTAAAATTTCTTTATAAAAGATCATAACTGTAACGATCATTGGGCCTAATAAATGCTAAAAAAGTTGACATAATTATCTTCTTTGTAAAAGATAATTTACTAGACAATTTAAATTTCTTATTAAAAGATCATAACGCTAACGGTTATTGGGCCTAATAAATACTAAAAAAGTTGACATAATTAGCTACTTTGTACAAGATAATTTACTTGACAATTTAAAATTTCTTATTAAAAGATGATACAAGTAAATGCTAAAATAGTTAAAATAATTATCTTCTTTGTAAAAGATAATTTAATAGATCATTTAAAATTTATTTAAAAAAGATTATAACGGTAACGATCATTGGACTAATAAATGATAAAAAAGTTAACATAATTATCTTCTTTGTAAAAGATAATTTACTAGACAATTTAAAATTTCTCATTAAAAGATCATAACGGTAACGATCATTGGGCCTAATAAATGCTAAAAAAGTTGACATAATTATCTTCATTGTTAAAGATAATTTACTAGACAATTTAAAATTTCTTACCAAAAGATCATAACGGTACCGATCAATGGGCCGAGTAAATGCTAAAAAACATTACATAATTATCGTCTTTATAAAAGATAAATTAATAGATCATTTAAAATTTCTTTATAAAAGATCATAACTGTAACGATCATTGGGCCTAATGAATGCTAATGAAGTTGACATAATTATCTTCTTTGTAAAAGATAATTTACTAGACAATTTAAATTTCTTATTAAATGATCATAACGCTAACGATCATTGGGCCTAATAAATGCTAAAAAAGTTGACATAATTATGTTCTTTGTAAAAGATAATTTACTAGACAATTTAAAATTTCTTACTAAAAGATCATAACGGTAACGATCATTGGGCCTAATAAATGCTAAAAAAGTTGACATAATTATCTTCTTTGTAAAAGATAATTTACTAGACAATTTAAAATCTCTTACTAAAAGATCATAACGGTACCGATCGATGGGCCTAGTAAATGCTAAAAAACTTTACATAATTATCTTCTTTATAAAAGATAAATTAATAGATCATTTAAAATTTCTTTATAAAAGATCATAACTGTAACGATCAATGGGCCTAATAAATGCTAAAAAAGTTGACATAATTATCTTCTTTGTAAAAGATAATTTACTAGACAATTTAAAATTTCTTATCAAAAGATCATAACGCTAACGATTATTGGGCCTAATAAGTACTAAAAAAGTTGAGATAATTAACTTCTTTGTAAAAGATAATTTACTAGACAATTTAAAATTTCTTATTAAAAGATGATAACGCTAACGATTAATGGGCCTAGTAAATGCTAAAAAAGTTAAAATAATTATCTTCTTTGTAAAAGATAATTTAATAG
This sequence comes from Psophocarpus tetragonolobus, assembly GCA_037954015.1. Taxonomy (NCBI): domain Eukaryota; kingdom Viridiplantae; phylum Streptophyta; class Magnoliopsida; order Fabales; family Fabaceae; genus Psophocarpus; species Psophocarpus tetragonolobus. The sequence goes on from CM075688.1 coordinate 58,784,758, forward strand.
ATCATTTAAAATTTATTTAAAAAAGATTATAACGGTAACGATCATTGGGCCTAATAAATGATAAAAAAGTTGACATAATTATCTTCTTTGTAAAAGATGATTTACTAGACAATTTAAAATTTCTTACTAAAAGATCATAACGGTACCGATCAATGGGCCTAGTAAATGATAAAAAAGTTGACATAATTAGCTTCTTTGTAAAAGATAATTTACTAGACAATTTAAAATTTCTTACTAAAAGATCATAACGGTACCGATCAATGGGCCTAGTAAATGCTAAAAAACTTTACATAATTATCTTCTTTGTAAAAGATAATTTAATAGATCATTTAAAGTTTATTTAAAAAATATTATAACGGTAACGATCATTGGGCCTAATAAATGATAAAAAAGTTGACATAATTATCTTATTTGTAAAAGATAATTTACTAGACAATTTAAAATTTCTCATTAAAAGATCATAACAGTAACGATCATTGGCCTAATAAATGCTAAAAAAGTTGACATAATTATCTTCTTTATAAAAGATAAATTGATAGATCATTTAAAATTTCTTTATAAAAGATCATAACTGTAACGATCATTGGGCCTAATAAATGCTAAAAAAGTTGATATAATTATCTTTTTTGTAAAAGATCAATTACTAGACAATTTAAAATTTCTTATTAAAAGATCATAACGCTAACAATTATTGGGCCTAATAAATACTAAAAAAGTTGACATAATTAACTACTTTGTAAAAGATAATTTACTAGACAATTTAGAATTTCTTGTTAAAGGATGATAACGCTAACGATTAATGGGCCAAGTAAATGCTAAAAAAGTTAAAATAATTATCTTCTTTGCAAAAGATAATTTAATAGATCATTTAAAATTTATTTAAAAAAGATTATAACGGTAACGATCATTGGGCCTAATAAATGATAAAAAAGTTGACATAATTATCTTCTTTGTAAAAGATAATTTACTAGACAATTTAAAATTTCTTACTAAAAGATCATAACGGTACCGATCAATGGGCCTAGTAAATGATAAAAAAGTTGACATAATTATCTTCTTTGTAAAAGATAATTTACTAGACAATTTAAAATTTCTTACTAAAAGATCATAACGGTACCGATGAATGGGCCTAGTAAATGCTAAAAAACTTTACATAATTATCTTCTTTATTAAAGATAATTTAATAGATCATTTAAAATTTCTTATTAAAAGATGATAACGGTAACGATCATTGGGCCTAAGAAATGCTGAAGAAGCTAACATAATTATCTTCTTTGTAAAAGATAATTTAATAGATCATTTAAAATTTCTTTAAAAAAGATCATAATGGTAATGATCATTGGGCCTAATAAATGCTAAAAAAGTTGACATAATTATCTTCTTTTTAAAAGATAATTTATTAGACAATTTAAAATTTCTCATGAAAAGATCATAACGGTAACGATTGTTGGGCCTAATAAATGCTAAAAAATTTGACATAATTAACTTCTATGTGAAAGATAATTTACCAGACAATTTCAAATTTCTTATTAAACGATGATAACGCTAACGATTAATGGGCCTAGTAACTGCTCAAAAACTTAAAATAATTATCTTCTTTGTAAAAGATAATTTAATAGATCATTTAAAATTTCTTTAAAATAGATTATAACGGTAATGATCATTGGGCCTAATAAATGACAACAAAGTTTACATAATAATCTTCTTTATAAAAGATAATTTACTAGACAATTTAAAATTTCTCATTAAAAGATCATAACGATAACGATTATTGGGCCTAATAAATGGTTAAAAAGTTGACATAGTTATCTTCTTTTAAAAAGATAATTTAATAGATCATTTAAAATTTCTTTAAAAAAGATCATAACGTTAACGATCATTGCGCCTAATAAATGCTAAAAAAGTTGACATAATTATCTTCTTTGTAAAAGATAATTTTCTAGATCATTTAAAATTTCCTCTTAAAATATCATAACACTAACGATCACTGGCCGTAATAAATGCTAAAAAAGTTGACATAATTATCTTCTTAGTAAAAGATACTTTACTAGACAATTTACAATTTCTTATTAAAAGATCATAACGCTAACGATTATTGGGCCTAATAAATACTAAAAAAGTTGATATAATTATCTTCTTTGTAAAAGATAATTTAATAGATCATTTAAAATTTCTATATAAAAGGTAATAACGGTAACGATCATTGGGCCTAATAAATACTAAAAAGGTTAACATAATTATCTTCTTTGTGAAAGATAATTTACTAGACAATTTAAAATTTCTTATTAAAAGATCATAACGCTAACGATTATTGGGCATAATAAATGCTAAAAAAGTTAACATAATTATCTTCTTTGTGAAAGATAATTGGGCCTAGTAAATGCTAAAAAACTTTACATAATTATCTTCTTTGTAAAAGATAAATTAATAGATCATTTAAAATTTCTTTATAAAAGATCATAACTGTAACGATCATTGGGCCTAATGAATGCTAAAAAAGTTGACATAATTATCGTCTTTGTAAAAGATAATATACTAGACAATTTAAATTTCTTATTAAAAGGTCATAACGCTAACCATTATTGGGCCTCATAAATACTAAAAAAGTTGACATAATTACCTACTTTGTAAAAGATAATTTACTAGACAATTTAAAATTTCTTATTAAAAGATGATAACGTTAACGATTAATGGGCCAAGTAAATACTAAAAAAGTTAAAATAATTATCTTCTTTGTAAAAGATAATTTAATAGATCATTTAAAATTTATTTAAAAAAGATTATAACGATAACAATCATTGGGCCTAATAAATGATAAAAAAGTTGACATAATTATCTTCTTTGTAAAAGATAATTTACTAGACAATTTAAAATTTCTTACTAAAAGATCATAACGGTACCAATCAATGGGCCTAGTAAATGCTAAAAAACTTTACATAATTATCTTCTTTATAAAAGATAAATTAATAGATCATTTAAAATTTCTTTATAAAAGATCATAACTCTAACGATCATTGGGCCTAATGAATGCTAAAAAAATTGACATAATTATCTTCTTTGTAAAAGATAATCTACTAGACAATTTAAAATTTCTTATTAAAAGATCATAACGCTAACGATTATTCGGCCTAATAAATACTAAAAAGGTTGACATAATTAACAACTTTGTAAAAGATAATTTACTAGACAATTTAAAATTTCTTATTAAAAGATGATAACGCTAATGATTAATGGGCCAAGTAAATGCTAAAAAAGTTAAAATAATTATCTTCTTTGTAAAAGACAATTTAATAGATCATTTAAAATTTATTTAAAAAAGATTATAACGGTAACGATCATTGGGCCTAATAAATGATAAAAAAGTTGACATAATTATCTTCTTTGTAAAAGATAATTTACTAGACAATTTAAAATTTCTTACTAAAAGATCATAACGGTACCGATCAATGGGCCTAGTAAATGCTAAAAAACTTTACATAATTATCTTCTTTGTAAAAGATAAATTAATAGATCATTTAAAATTTCTTTATAAAAGATCATAACTGTAACGATCATTGGGCCTAATAAATGCTAAAAAAGTTGACATAATTATCTTCTTTGTAAAAGATAATTTACTAGACAATTTAAATTTCTTATTAAATGATCATAACGCTAACGATCATTGGGCCTAATGAATGCTAAAAAAGTTGACATAATTATCTTCTTTGTAAAAGATAATCTACTAGACAATTTAAAATTTCTTATTAAAAGATCATAACGCTAACGATTATTCGGCCTAATAAATACTAAAAAAGTTGACATAATTAACTACTTTGTAAAAGATAATTTACTAGACAATTTAAAATTTCTTCTTAAAAGATGATAACGCTAGTGATTAATGGGCCAAGTAAATGCTAAAAAAGTTAAAATAATTATCTTCTTTGTAAAAGACAATTTAATAGATCATTTAAAATTTATTTAAAAAAGATTATAACGGTAACGATCATTGGGCCTAATAAATGATAAAAAAGTTGACATAATTATCTTCTTTGTAAAAGATAATTTACTAGACAATTTAAAATTTCTTACTAAAAGATCATAACGGTACCGATCAATGGGCCTAGTAAATGCTAAAAAACTTTACATAATTATCTTCTTTGTAAAAGATAAATTAATAGATCATTTAAAATTTCTTTATAAAAGATCATAACTGTAACGATCAATGGGCCTAATAAATGCTAAAAAAGTTGACATAATTATCTTCTTTGTAAAAGATAATTTACTAGACAATTTAAAATTTCTTATCAAAAGATCATAACGCTAACGATTATTGGGCCTAATAAGTACTAAAAAAGTTGAGATAATTATCTTCTTTGTAAAAGATAATTTACTAGACAATTTAAATTTCTTATTAAAAGATCATAACGCTAACGATTATTGGGCCTCATAAATACTAAAAAAGTTGACATAATTACCTACTTTGTAAAAGATAATTTACTAGACAATTTAAAATTTCTTATTAAAAGATGATAACGTTAACGATTAATGGGCCAAGTAAATACTAAAAAAGTTAAAATAATTATCTTCTTTGTAAAAGATAATTTAATAGATCATTTAAAATTTATTTAAAAAAGATTATAACGATAACAATCATTTGGCCTAATAAATAATAAAAAAGTTGACATAATTATCTTCTTTGTAAAAGATAATTTACTAGACAATTTAAAATTTCTTACTAAAAGATCATAACGGTACCGATCAATGGGCCTAGTAAATGCTAAAAAACTTTACATAATTATCTTCTTTATAAAAGATAAATTAATAAATCATTTAAAATTTCTTTATAAAAGATCATAACTGTAACGATCATTGGGGCTAATGAATGCTAAAAAAGTTGACATAATTATCTTCTTTGTAAAAGATAATTTACTAGACAATTTAAAATTTCTTATCAAAAGATCATAACGCTAACGATTATTGGGCCTAATAAGTACTAAAAAAGTTGAGATAATTAACTTCTTTGTAAAAGATAATTTACTAGACAATTTAAAATTTCTTATTAAAAGATGATAACGCTAACGATTAATGGGCCTAGTAAATGCTAAAAAAGTTAAAATAATTATCTTCTTTGTAAAAGATAATTTAATAAATCATTTAAAAGTTATTTAAAAAAGATTATAACGGTAACGATCATTGGGCCTAATAAATGATAAAAAAGTTGACATAATTATCTTCTTTGTAAAAGATAATTTACTAGACAATTTAAATTTCTTATTAAATGATCATAACGCTAACGATCATTGGGCCTAATGAATGCTAAAAAAGTTGACATAATTATCTTCTTTGTAAAAGATAATCTACTAGACAATTTAAAATTTCTTATTAAAAGATCATAACGCTAACGATTATTCGGCCTAATAAATACTAAAAAAGTTGACATAATTAACTACTTTGTAAAAGATAATTTACTAGACAATTTAAAATTTCTTCTTAAAAGATGATAACGCTAGTGATTAATGGGCCAAGTAAATGCTAAAAAAGTTAAAATAATTATCTTCTTTGTAAAAGACAATTTAATAGATCATTTAAAATTTATTTAAAAAAGATTATAACGGTAACGATCATTGGGCCTAATAAATGATAAAAAAGTTGACATAATTATCTTCTTTGTAAAAGATAATTTACTAGACAATTTAAAATTTCTTACTAAAAGATCATAACGGTACCGATCAATGGGCCTAGTAAATGCTAAAAAACTTTACATAATTATCTTCTTTGTAAAAGATAAATTAATAGATCATTTAAAATTTCTTTATAAAAGATCATAACTGTAACGATCAATGGGCCTAATAAATGCTAAAAAAGTTGACATAATTATCTTCTTTGTAAAAGATAATTTACTAGACAATTTAAAATTTCTTATCAAAAGATCATAACGCTAACGATTATTGGGCCTAATAAGTACTAAAAAAGTTGAGATAATTATCTTCTTTGTAAAAGATAATTTACTAGACAATTTAAATTTCTTATTAAAAGATCATAACGCTAACGATTATTGGGCCTCATAAATACTAAAAAAGTTGACATAATTACCTACTTTGTAAAAGATAATTTACTAGACAATTTAAAATTTCTTATTAAAAGATGATAACGTTAACGATTAATGGGCCAAGTAAATACTAAAAAAGTTAAAATAATTATCTTCTTTGTAAAAGATAATTTAATAGATCATTTAAAATTTATTTAAAAAAGATTATAACGATAACAATCATTGGGCCTAATAAATAATAAAAAAGTTGACATAATTATCTTCTTTGTAAAAGATAATTTACTAGACAATTTAAAATTTCTTACTAAAAGATCATAACGGTACCGATCAATGGGCCTAGTAAATGCTAAAAAACTTTACATAATTATCTTCTTTATAAAAGATAAATTAATAAATCATTTAAAATTTCTTTATAAAAGATCATAACTGTAACGATCATTGGGCCTAATGAATGCTAAAAAAGTTGACATAATTATCTTCTTTGTAAAAGATAATCTACTAGACAATTTAAAATTTCTTATTAAAAGATCATAACGCTAACGATTATTCGGCCTAATAAATACTAAAAAAGTTGACATAATTAACTACTTTGTAAAAGATAATTTACTAGACAATTTAAAATTTCTTCTTAAAAGATGATAACGCTAGTGATTAATGGGCCAAGTAAATGCTAAAAAAGTTAAAATAATTATCTTCTTTGTAAAAGACAATTTAATAGATCATTTAAAATTTATTTAAAAAAGATTATAACGGTAACGATCATTGGGCCTAATAAATGATAAAAAAGTTGACATAATTATCTTCTTTGTAAAAGATAATTTACTAGACAATTTAAAATTTCTTACTAAAAGATCATAACGGTACCGATCAATGGGCCGAGTAAATGCTAAAAAACATTACATAATTATCGTCTTTATAAAAGATAAATTAATAGATCATTTAAAATTTCTTTATAAAAGATCGTAACTGTAACGATCATTGGGCCTAATGAATGCTAAAAAAGTTGACATAATTATCTTCTTTGTAAAAGATAATTTACTAGACAATTTAAATTTCTTATTAAATGATCATAACGCTAACGATCATTGGGCCTAATAAATGCTAAAAAAGTTGACATAATTATCTTCTTTGTAAAAGATAATTTACTAGACAATTTAAAATTTCTTACTAAAAGATCATAACGGTAACGATCATTGGGCCTAATAAATGCTAAAAAAGTTGACATAATTATCTTCTTTGTAAAAGATAATTTACTAGACAATTTAAAATTTCTTACTAAAAGATCATAACAGTACCGATCAATGGGCCGAGTAAATGCTAAAAAACATTACATAATTATCGTCTTTATAAAAGATAAATTAATAGATCATTTAAAATTTCTTTATAAAAGATCGTAACTGTAACGATCTTTTATAAAGAAATTTAGGGTTTTTTACTAGACAATTTCTTTATAAAATTTCTTTTATAAAGAAACCCTAAACCCTAAACCCTAGAGCCGAGTAAATGCTAAAAAACATTACATAATTATCTTCTTTGTAAAAGATAATTTACTAGACAATTTAAAATTTCTTACTAAAAGATCATAACGGTAACGATCATTGGGCCTAATAAATGCTAAAAAAGTTGACATAATTATCTTCTTTGTAAAAGATAATTTACTAGACAATTTAAAATTTCTTACTAAAAGATCATAACAGTACCGATCAATGGGCCGAGTAAATGCTAAAAAACATTACATAATTATCGTCTTTATAAAAGATAAATTAATAGATCATTTAAAATTTCTTTATAAAAGATCGTAACTGTAACGATCATTGGGCCTAATGAATGCTAAAAAAGTTGACATAATTATCTTCTTTGTAAAAGATAATTTACTAGACAATTTAAATTTCTTATTAAATGATCATAACGCTAACGATCATTGGGCCTAATGAATGCTAAAAAAGTTGACATAATTATCTTCTTTGTAAAAGATAATCTACTAGACAATTTAAATTTTCTTATTAAAAGATCATAACGCTAACGATTATTCGGCCTAATAAATACTAAAAAAGTTGACATAATTAACTACTTTGTAAAAGATAATTTACTAGACAATTTAAAATTTCTTCTTAAAAGATGATAACGCTAGTGATTAATGGGCCAAGTAAATGCTAAAAAAGTTAAAATAATTATCTTCTTTGCAAAAGACAATTTAATAGATCATTTAAAATTTATTTAAAAAAGATTATAACGGTAACGATCATTGGGCCTAATAAATGATAAAAAAGTTGACATAATTATCTTCTTTGTAAAAGATAATTTACTAGACAATTTAAAATTTCTTACTAAAAGATCATAACGGTACCGATCAATGGGCCTAGTAAATGCTAAAAAACTTTACATAATTATCTTCTTTGTAAAAGATAAATTAATAGATCATTTAAAATTTCTTTATAAAAGATCATAACTGTAACGATCAATGGGCCTAATAAATGCTAAAAAAGTTGACATAATTATCTTCTTTGTAAAAGATAATTTACTAGACAATTTAAAATTTCTTATCAAAAGATCATAACGCTAACGATTATTGGGCCTAATAAGTACTAAAAAAGTTGAGATAATTAACTTCTTTGTAAAAGATAATTTACTAGACAATTTAAAATTTCTTATTAAAAGATGATAACGTTAACGATTAATGGGCCAAGTAAATACTAAAAAAGTTAAAATAATTATCTTCTTTGTAAAAGATAATTTAATAAATAGATCATTTAAAATTTATTTAAAAAAGATTATAACGGTAACGATCATTGGGCCTAATAAATGATAAAAAAGTTGACATAATTATCTTCTTTTTAAAAGATGATTTACTAGACAATTTAAAATTTCTTACTAAAAGATCATAACGGTACCGATCAATGGGCCTAGTAAATGCTAAAAAACTTTACATAATTATCTTCTTTGTAAAAGATAAATTAATAGATCATTTAAAATTTCTTTATAAAAGATCATAACTGTAACGATCATTGGGCCTAATGAATGCTAAAAAAGTTGACATAATTATCGTCTTTGTAAAAGATAATTTACTAGACAATTTAAAATTTCTTATTAAAAGATGATAACGTTAACGATTAATGGGCCAAGTAAATACTAAAAAAGTTAAAATAATTATCTTCTTTGTAAAAGATAATTTAATAGATCATTTAAAATTTATTTAAAAAAGATTATAACGATAACAATCATTGGGCCTAATAAATGCTAAAAAAGTTGACATAATTATCTTCTTTGTAAAAGATAATTTACTAGACAATTTAAAATCTCTTACTAAAAGATCATAACGGTACCGATCGATGGGCCTAGTAAATGCTAAAAAACTTTACATAATTATCTTCTTTATAAAAGATAAATTAATAGATCATTTAAAATTTCTTTATAAAAGATCATAACTGTAACGATCAATGGGCCTAATAAATGCTAAAAAAGTTGACATAATTATCTTCTTTGTAAAAGATAATTTACTAGACAATTTAAAATTTTTTATCAAAAGATCATAACGCTAACGATTATTGGGCCTAATAAGTACTAAAAAAGTTGAGATAATTAACTTCTTTGTAAAAGATAATTTACTAGACAATTTAAAATTTCTTATTAAAAGATGATAACGCTAACGATTAATGGGCCTAGTAAATGCTAAAAAAGTTAAAATAATTATCTTCTTTGTAAAAGATAATTTAATAGATCATTTAAAATTTATTTAAAAAAGATTATAACGGTAACGATCATTGGGCCTAATAAATGATAAAAAAGTTGACATAATTATCTTCTTTGTAAAAGATAATTTACTAGACAATTTAAAATTTCTTACTAAAAGATCATAACGGTACCGATCAATGGGCCTAGTAAATGCTAAAAAACTTTACATAATTATCTTCTTTGTAAAAGATAATTTAATAGATCATTTAAAGTTTATTTAAAAAATATTATAATGGTAACGATCATTGGGCCTAATAAATGATAAAAAAGTTGACATAATTATGTTATTTGTAAAAGATAATTTACTAGACAATTTAAAATTTCTCATTAAAAGATCATAACAGTAACGATCATTGGCCTAATAAATGCTAAAAAAGTTGACATAATTATCTTCTTTATAAAAGATAAATTGATAGATCATTTAAAATTTCTTTATAATAGATCATAACTGTAACGATCATTGGGCCTAATAAATGCTAAAAAAGTTGACATAATTATCTTTTTTGTAAAAGATCAATTACTAGACAATTTAAAATTTCTTATTAAAAGATCATAACGCAAACAATTATTGGGCCTAATAAATACTAAAAAAGTGGACATAATTAACTACTTTGTAAAAGATAATTTACTAGACAATTTAAAATTTCTTGTTAAAGGATGATAAGGCTAACGATTAATGGGCCAAGTAAATGCTAAAAAAGTTAAAATAATTATCTTCTTTGCAAAAGATAATTTAATAGATCATTTAAAATTTATTTAAAAAAGATTATAAATGTAACGATCATTGGGCTAATAAATGATAAAAAAGTTAACATAATTATCTTCTTTGTAAAAGATAATTTACTAGACAATTTAAAATTTCTCATTAAAAGATCATAACTGTAACGATCATTGGGCCTAATAAATGCTAAAAAAGTTCACATAATTATCTTCATTGTAAAAGATAATTTACTAGACAATTTAAAATTTCTTATTAAAAGATGATAACGCTAATGATTAATGGGCCAAGTAAATGCTAAAAAAGTTAAAATAATTATCTTCTTTGTAAAAGATAATTTAATCGATCATTTAAAATTTATTTAAAAAAGATTATAACGGTAACGATCATTGGGCCTAATGAATGCTAAAAAAGTTGACATAATTATCTTCTTTGTAAAAGATAATTTACTAGACAATTTAAAATTTCTCATTAAAAGATCATAACGGTAACGATCATTGGGCCTAATAAATGCTAAAAAAGTTGACATAATTATCTTCATTGTAAAAGATAATTTACTAGACAATTTAAAATTTCTTACTAAAAGATCATAACGGTACCGATCAATGGGCCTAGTAATTGCTAAAAAACTTTACATAATTATCTTCTTTATAAAACATAAATTAATAGATCATTTAAAATTTCTTTATAAAAGATCATAACTGTAACGATCATTGGGCCTAATAAATGCTAAAAAAGTTGACATAATTATCTTTTTTATAAAAGATCAATTACTAGACAATTTAAAATTTCTTATTAAAAGATCATAACGCTAACAATTATTGGGCCTAATAAATACTAAAAAAGTTGACATAATTAACTACTTTGTAAAAGATAATTTACTAGACAATTTAAAATTTCTTATTAAAGGATGATAACGCTAAAGATTAATGGGCCAAGTAAATGCTAAAAAAGTTAAAATAATTATCTTCTTTGCAAAAGATAATTTAATAAATCATTTAAAATTTATTTAAAAAAGATTATAACGGTAACGATCATTGGGCCTAATAAATGATAAAAAAGTTGACATAATTATCTTCTTTGTAAAAGATAATTTACTAGACAATTTAAAATTTCTAATTAAAAGATCATAACGGTAACGATCATTGGGCCTAATAAATGCTAAAAAAGTTGACATAATTATCTTCATTGTAAAAGATAATTTACTAGACAATTTAAAATTTCTTACTAAAAGATCATAACGGTACCGATCAATGAGCCTAGCAAATGCTAAAAAACTTTACATAATTATCTTCTTTATAAAAGATAAATTAATAGATCATTTAAAATTTCTTTATAAAAGATAATTATGTAACGATCATTGGGCCTAATAAATGCTAAAAAAGTTGACATAATTATCTTTTTTGTAAAAGATCAATTACTAAACAATTTAAAATTTATTATTAAAAGACCATAACGCTAACAATTATTGGGCCTAATAAATACTAAAAAAGTTGACATAATTAACTACTTTGTAAAAGATAATTTACTAGACAATTTAAAATTTCTTGTTAAAGGATGATAACGCTAACGATTAATGGGCCAAGTAAATGCTAAAAAAGTTAAAATAATTATCTTCTTTGCAAAAGATAATTTAATAGATCATTTAAAATTTATTTAAAAAAGATTATAACGGTAACGATCATTGGGCCTAATAAATGATAAAAAAGTTGACATAATTATCTTCTTTGTAAAAGATAATTTACTAGACAATTTAAAATTTCTTACTAAAAGATCATAACGGTACCGATCAATGGGCCTAGTAAATGATAAAAAAGTTGACATAATTATCTTCTTTGTAAAAGATAATTTACTAGACAATTTAAAATTTCTTACTAAAAGATCATAACGGTACCGATCAATGGGTCTAGTAAATGGTAAAAAACTTTACATAATTATCTTCTTTGTAAAAGATAAATTAATAGATCATTTAAAATTTCTTTATAAAAGATCATAACTGTAACGATCATTGGCCCTAATAAAATGCTAAAAAAGTTGACATAATTATCTTCTTTGTAAAAGATAATTTACTAGAATATTTAAATTTCTTATTAAAAGATCATAACGCTAACAATTATTGGGCCTAATAAATACTAAAAAAGTTGACATAATTAACTACTTTGTAAAACATAATTTACTAGACAATTAAAAATTTCTTATTAAAAGATGATAACGCTAACGATTAATGGGCCAAGTAAATGCTAAAAAAGTTAAAATAATTATCTTCTTTGTAAAAGATAATTTAATAGATCATTTAAAATTTATTTAAAAAAGATTATAACGGTAACGATCATTGGGCCTAATAAATGCTAAAAAAGTTGACATAATTATCTTCTTTGTAAAAGATAATTTACTAGACAATTTAAAATGTCTTATTAAAAGATCATAACGCTAACGATTATTGGACCTAATAAATGCTAAAAAAGTTAACATAATTATCTTCTTTGTGAAAGATAATTTAATAGATCATTTAAAATTTCTTTAAAAAAGATTATAACGGTAACGATCATTGGGCCTAATAAATGATAAAAAGGTTGACATAACAATCTTCTTTGTAAAAGATAATTACTAGACAATTTAAAATTTCTTATTAAAAGATCATAACGGTAACGATCATTGGGCCTAACAAACTCTGAAGAAGCTAACATAATTATCTTATTTGTAAAAGATAATTTAATAGATCATTTAAAATTTCCTTAAAAAAGATCATAACGGTAACGATCATTGGGCCTAATAAATGCTAAAAAAGTTGACATAATTATCTTCTTTGTAAAATATAATTTACTAGACAATTTAAATTTTCTCATGAAAAGATCATAACGGTAACGATTATTGGGCCTAATAAATGCTAACAAAGTTGACATAATTATCTTCTTTGAAAAAGGTAATTTAATAGATCATTTCAAATTTCTTTAAAAAAGATCATAACGGTAACGATCATTGCGCCTAATAAATGCTAAAAAAGTTGACATAATTATCTTCTTTGTAAAAGATAATTTACTAGGTCATTTAAAATTTCCTCCTAAAAGATCATAACGGTAACCATCATTGGCAATAATAAATGCTAAAAAATTTGATATAATTAACTTCTTTGTAAAAGATAATTTTCTAGACAATTTAACATTTCTTATTAAAAGATCATAACGCTAACGATTATTGGCCTAATAAATGCTAAAAAAGTTGACATAATTATATTCTTTGTAAAAGATAATTTAATAGATTATTTAAAATTTCTTTATAAAATGTCATAACGGTAACGATCATTGGGCCTAATAAATGCTAAAAAGGTTAACATAATTATCTTCTTTGTGAAAGATAATTTAATAGATCATTTAAAATTTCTTTATAACAGATCATAACGGTAATGATCATTGGGCCTAATAAATGCTAAAAAAGTTGACATAATTATCTTCTTTGTAAAAGACAATTTAATAGATCATTTAAAATTTCTTTAAAAAAGATCATAACGGTAACGATCATTGGGCCTAATAAATGCGAAAAAAGTTGAGATAATTAACTTCTTTGTAAAAGATAATTTACTAGACAATTTAAAATTTCGTATTACAAGATCATAACGCTAACGATTAATGGGCCTAGTAAATGCTAAAAAAGTTGACATAATTATCTTCTTTGTAAAAGATAATTTGATAGATCATTTAAAATTTCTTTATAAAAGATCATAACTGTAACGATCATTGGGCCTAATAAAAGCTAAAAAAGTTGACATAATTATCTTCTTTGTAAAAGACAATTTAATAGATCATTTAAAATTTCTTTAAAAAAGATCATAGCAGTATCGATCATTGCGCCTAATAAATGCTAAAAAAGTTGACATAATTATCTTCTTTGTAAAAGATAATTTACTAGACAATTTAAAATGTCTTATTAAAAGATCATAACGCTAACGATTATTGGACCTAATAAATGCTAAAAAAGTTAACATAATTATCTTCTTTGTGAAAGATAATTTAATAGATCATTTAAAATTTCTTTAAAAAAGATTATAACGGTAACGATCATTGGGCCTAATAAATGATAAAAAGGTTGACATAACAATCTTCTTTGTAAAAGATAATTACTAGACAATTTAAAATTTCTTATTAAAAGATCATAACGGTAATGATCATTGGGCCTAACAAACTCTGAAGAAGCTAACATAATTACCTTATTTGTAAAAGATAATTTAATAGATCATTTAAAATTTCCTTAAAAAAGATCATAACGGTAACGATCATTGGGCCTAATAAATGCTAAAAAAGTTGACATAATTATCTTCTTTGTAAAATATAATTTACTAGAAAATTTAAAATTTCTCATGAAAAGATCATAACGGTAACGATTATTGGGCCTAGTAAATGCTAAAAAAGTTGACATAATTATCTTCTTTGAAAAAGGTAATTTAATAGATCATTTCAAATTTCTTTAAAAAAGATCATAACGGTAACGATCATTGCGCCTAATAAATGCTAAAAAAGTTGACATAATTATCTTCTTTGTAAAAGATAATTTACTAGGTCATTTAAAATTTCCTCCTAAAAGATCATAACGGTAACCATCATTGGCAATAATAAATGCTAAAAAATTTGATATAATTAACTTCTTTGTAAAAGATAATTTTCTAGACAATTTAACATTTCTTATTAAAAGATCATAACGCTAACGATTATTGGGCCTAATAAATGCTAAAAAAGTTGACATAATTATATTCTTTGTAAAAGATAATTTAATAGATTATTTAAAATTTCTTTATAAAATGTCATAACGGTAACGATCATTGGGCCTAATAAATGCTAAAAAGGTTAACATAATTATCTTCTTTGTGAAAGATAATTTAATAGATCATTTAAAATTTCTTTATAACAGATCATAACGGTAACGATCATTGGGCCTAATAAATGCTAAAAAAGTTGACATAATTATCTTCTTTGTAAAAGACAATTTAATAGATCATTTAAAATTTCTTTAAAAAAGATCATAACGGTAACGATCATTGGGCCTAATAAATGCGAAAAAAGTTGAGATAATTAACTTCTTTGTAAAAGATAATTTACTAGACAATTTAAAATTTCGTATTAAAAGATCATAACGCTAACGATTAATGGGCCTAGTAAATGCTAAAAAAGTTGACATAATTATCTTCTTTGTAAAAGATAATTTGATAGATCATTTAAAATTTCTTTATAAAAGATCATAACTGTAACGATCATTGGGCCTAATAAAAGCTAAAA
Organism: Psophocarpus tetragonolobus; assembly: GCA_037954015.1. Lineage (NCBI taxonomy): Eukaryota > Viridiplantae > Streptophyta > Magnoliopsida > Fabales > Fabaceae > Psophocarpus > Psophocarpus tetragonolobus. The sequence goes on from CM075688.1 coordinate 58,800,503, forward strand.
AAGTTGACATAATTATCTTCTTTGTAAAAGACAATTTAATAGATCATTTAAAATTTCTTTAAAAAAGATCATAGCAGTATCGATCATTGCGCCTAATAAATGCTAAAAAAGTTGACATAATTATCTTCTTTGTAAAAGATAATTTAATAGATCATTTAAAATTTCCTTAAAAAAGATCATAACGGTAACGATCATTGGGCTAATAAGTGCTAAAAAAGTTGACATAATTATCTTCTTTGTAAAAGATAATTTACTAGACAATTTAAAATTTCTCATTAAAAGATCATAACGGTAACGATAATTGGGCCTAATAAATGCTAAAAAACTTTACAAAATTTCTTTATAAAAGATCATAACTGTAACGATCATTGGGCCTAATAAATGCTAAAAAAGTTGACATAATTATCTTCTCTGTAAAAGGTAATTTAATAGATCATTTAAAATTTCCTTAAAAAAGATCATAACGGTAACGATCGTTGGGCCTAATAAGTGCTAAAAAAGTTGACATAATTATCTTCTTTGAAAAAGGTAATTTAATAGATCATTTCAAATTTCTTTAAAAAAGACCATAACGGTAACGATCATTGCGCCTAATAAATGCCAAAAAAGTTGACATAATTATCTTCTTTGTAAAAGATAATTTAATAGATCATTTAACATTTCCTTAAAAAAGATCATAACGGTAACGATCATTGGGCATAATAAGTGCTAAAAAAGTTGACATAATTATCTTCTTTGTAAAAGATAATTTACTAGACAATTTAAATTTTCTCATGAAAAGATCATAACAGTAACGATTATTGGGCCTAATAAATGCTAAAAAAGTTGACATAATTATCTTCTTTGAAAAAGGTAATTTAATAGATCATTTCAAATTTCTTTAAAAAAGATCATAACGGTAACGATCATTGCGCCTAATAAATGCTAAAAAAGTTGACATAATTATCTTCTTTGTAAAAGATAATTTACTAGGTCATTTAAAATTTCCTCCTAAAAGATCATAACGGTAACCATCATTGGCAATAATAAATGCTAAAAAATTTGATATAATTAACTTCTTTGTAAAAGATAATTTTCTAGACAATTTAACATTTCTTATTAAAAGATCATAACGCTAACGATTATTGGGCCTAATAAATGCTAAAAAAGTTGACATAATTATATTCTTTGTAAAAGATAATTTAATAGATTATTTAAAATTTCTTTATAAAATGTCATAACGGTAACGATCATTGGGCCTAATAAATGCTAAAAAGGTTAACATAATTATCTTCTTTGTGAAAGATAATTTAATAGATCATTTAAAATTTCTTTATAACAGATCATAACGGTAACGATCATTGGGCCTAATAAATGCTAAAAAAGTTGACATAATTATCTTCTTTGTAAAAGACAATTTAATAGATCATTTAAAATTTCTTTAAAAAAGATCATAACGGTAACGATCATTGGGCCTAATAAATGCGAAAAAAGTTGAGATAATTAACTTCTTTGTAAAAGATAATTTACTAGACAATTTAAAATTTCGTATTAAAAGATCATAACGCTAACGATTAATGGGCCTAGTAAATGCTAAAAAAGTTCACATAATTATCTTCTTTGTAAAAGATAATTTGATAGATCATTTAAAATTTCTTTATAAAAGATCATAACTGTAACGATCATTGGGCCTAATAAAAGCTAAAAAAGTTGACGTAATTATCTTCTTTGTAAAAGACAATTTAATAGATCATTTAAAATTTCTTTAAAAAAGATCATAGCAGTATCGATCATTGCGCCTAATAAATGCTAAAAAAGTTGACATAATTATATTCTTTGTAAAAGATAATTTAATAGATCATTTAAAATTTCCTTAAAAAAGATCATAACGGTAACGATCATTGGGCTAATAAGTGCTAAAAAAGTTGACATAATTATCTTCTTTGTAAAAGATAATTTACTAGACAATTTAAAATTTCTCATTAAAAGATCATAACAGTAACGATTATTGGGCCTAATAAATGCTAAAAAACTTTACAAAATTTCTTTATAAAAGATCATAACTGTAACGATCATTGGGCCTAATAAATGCTAAAAAAGTTGACATAATTATCTTCTCTGTAAAAGATAATTTAATAGATCATTTAAAATTTCCTTAAAAAAGATCATAACGGTAACGATCGTTGGGCCTAATAAGTGCTAAAAAAGTTGACATAATTATCTTCTTTGAAAAAGGTAATTTAATAGATCATTTCAAATTTCTTTAAAAAAGACCATAACGGTAACGATCATTGCGCCTAATAAATGCCAAAAAAGTTGACATAATTATCTTCTTTGTAAAAGATAATTTAATAGATCATTTAACATTTCCTTAAAAAAGATCATAACGGTAACGATCATTGGGCCTAATAAGTGCTAAAAAAGTTGACATAATTATCTTCTTTGTAAAAGATAATTTACTAGACAATTTAAATTTTCTCATGAAAAGATCATAACGGTAACGATTATTGGGCCTAATAAATGCTAAAAAAGTTGACATAATTATCTTCTTTGAAAAAGGTAATTTAATAGATCATTTCAAATTTCTTTAAAAAAGATCATAACGGTAACAATCATTGCGCCTAATAAATGCTAAAAAAGTTGACATAATTATCTTCTTTGTAAAAGATAATTTAATAGATCATTTAAAATTTCCTTAAACAAGATCATAACGGTAACGATCATTGGGCCTAATAAGTGCTAAAAAAGTTGACATAATTATCTTCTTTGTAAAAGATAATTTACTAGACAATTTAAAATTTCCCATGAAAAGATCATAACGGTAACGATTATTGGGACTAATAAATGCTAAAAAAGTTGACATAATTATCTTCTTTGAAAAAGGTAATTTAATAGATCATTTCAAATTTCTTTAAAAAAGATCATAACGGTAACAATCATTGGGCCTAATAAATGCTAAAAAGGTTAACATAATTATCTTTTTTGTGAAAGATAATTTAATAGATCATTTAAAATTTCTTTATAACAGATCATAACGGTAACAATCATTGGGCCTAAGAAATGCTAAAAAAGTTGACATAATTATCTTCTTTGTAAAAGACAATTTAATAGATCATTTAAAATTTCTTTAAAAAAGATCATAGCAGTAAAGATCATTGCGCCTAATAAATGCTAAAAAAGTTGACGTAATTATCTTCTTTGTAAAAGATAATTTAGTAGATCATTTAAAATTTCCTTAAAAAAGATCATAACGGTAACGATCATTGGGCCTAATAAGTGCTAAAAAAGTTGACATAATTATCTCCTTTGTAAAAGATAATTTACTAGACAATTTAAAATTTCTCATGAAAAGATCATAATGGTAACGATTATTGGGCCTAATAAATGCGAAAAAAGTTGACATAATTATCTTCTTTGAAAAAGGTAATTTAATAGATCATTTCAAATTTCTTTAAAAAAGATCATAACGGTAACGATCATTGGGCCTAATAAATGCTAAAAAGGTTAACATAATTATCTTTTTTGTGAAAGATAATTTAATAGATCATTTAAAATTTCTTTATAACAGATCATAACGGTAACAATCATTGGGCCTAAGAAATGCTAAAAAAGTTGACATAATTATCTTCTTTGTAAAAGACAATTTAATAGATCATTTAAAATTTCTTTAAAAAAGATCATAGCAGTAAAGATCATTGCGCCTAATAAATGCTAAAAAAGTTGACGTAATTATCTTCTTTGTAAAAGATAATTTAGTAGATCATTTAAAATTTCCTTAAAAAAGATCATAACGGTAACGATCATTGGGCCTAATAAGTGCTAAAAAAGTTGACATAATTATCTCCTTTGTAAAAGATAATTTACTAGACAATTTAAAATTTCTCATGAAAAGATCATAATGGTAACGATTATTGGGCCTAATAAATGCGAAAAAAGTTGACATAATTATCTTCTTTGAAAAAGGTAATTTAATAGATCATTTCAAATTTCTTTAAAAAAGATCATAACGGTAACGATCATTGCGCCTAATAAATGCTAAAAAAGTTGACATAATTATCTTCTTTGTAAAAGATAATTTAATAGATCATTTAAAATTTCCTTAAAAAAGATCATAACGGTAACGATCATTGGGCCTAATAAGCGCTGAAAAAGTTGACATAATTATCTTCTTTGTAAAAGATAATTTACTAGACAATTTAAAATTTCTCATGAAAAGATCATAACGGTAACGATCATTGGGCCTAATAAGTGCTAAAAAAGTTGACATAATTATCTTCTTTGTAAAAGATAATTTACTAGACAATTTAAAATTTCTCATGAAAAGATCATAATGGTAACGATTATTGGGCCTAATAAATGCTAAAAAAGTTGACATAATTATCTTCTTTGAAAAAGGTAATTTAATAGATCATTTCAAATTTCTTTAAAAAAGATCATAACGGTAACGATGATTGCGCCTAATAAATGCTAAAAAAGTTGACATAATTATCTTCTTTGTAAAAGATAATTTACTAGATCATTTAAAATTTCCTCCTCAAAGATCATAACGGTAACCATCATTGGGCATAAAAAATGCTAAAAAATTTGACATAATTATCTTCTTTGTAAAAGATAATTTTCTAGACAATTTAACATTTCTTATTAAAAGATCATAACGCTAACGATTATCGGGCCTAATAAATGCTAAAAAAGTTGACATAATTATCTTCTTTGTAAAAGATAATTTAATAGATTATTTAAAATTTCTTTATAAAATGTCATAACGGTAACGATCATTGGGCCTAAAAATGCTAAAAAGGTTAACATAATTATCTTCTTTGTGAAAGATAATTTAATAGATCATTTAAAATTTCTTTATAACAGATCATAACGGTAACGATCATTGGGCCTAATAAATGCTAAAAAAGTTGACATAATTTTCTTCTTTGTAAAAGACAATTTAATAGATCATTTAAAATTTCTTTAAAAAAGATCATAACGGTAACGATCATTGGCCCTAATAACTGCTAAAAAAGTTGACATAATTAACTTCTTTGTAAAAGATAATTTTCTAGAGAATTTAAAATTTCGTATTAAAAGATCATAACGCTAATGATTAATGGGCCTAGTAAATGCTAAAAAAGTTGACATAATTATCTTCTTTGTAAAAGATAATTTGATAGATCATTTAAAATTTCTTTATAAAAGATCATAACTGTAACGATCATTGGGCCTAATAAATGCTAAAAAAGTTGACATAATTATCTTCTTTGTAAAAGATAATTTAATAGATCATTTAACATTTCCTTAAAAAAGATCATAACGGTAACGATCATTGGGCCTAATAAGTGCTAAAAAAGTTGACATAATTATCTTCTTTGTAAAAGATAATTTACTAGACAATTTAAATTTTCTCATGAAAAGATCATAACGGTAACGATTATTGGGCCTAATAAATGCTAAAAAAGTTGACATTATTATCTTCTTTGAAAAAGGTAATTTAATAGATCATTTCAAATTTCTTTAAAAAAGATCATAACGGTAACAATCATTGCGCCTAATAAATGCTAAAAAAGTTGACATAATTATCTTCTTTGAAAAAGGTAATTTAATAGATCATTTCAAATTTCTTTAAAAAAGATCATAACGGTAACGATCATTGCGCCTAATAAATGCTAAAAAAGTTGACATAATTATCTTCTTTGTAAAAGATAATTTAATAGATCATTTCAAATTTCCTTAAAAAAGATCATAACGGTAACGATCATTGGGCCTAATAAGTGCTAAAAAAGTTGACATAATTATCTTCTTTGTAAAAGATAATTTACTAGACAATTTAAAATTTCTCATGAAAAGATCATAATGGTAACGATTATTGGGCCTAATAAATGCGAAAAAAGTTGACATAATTATCTTCTTTGAAAAAGGTAATTTAATAGATCATTTCAAATTTCTTTAAAAAAGATCATAACGGTAACGATCATTGCGCCTAATAAATGCTAAAAAAGTTGACATAATTATCTTCTTTGTAAAAGATAATTTAATAGATCATTTAAAATTTCCTTAAAAAAGATCATAACGGTAACGATCATTGGGCCTAATAAGTGCTAAAAAAGTTGACATAATTATCTTCTTTGTAAAAGATAATTTACTAGACAATTTAAAATTTCTCATGAAAAGATCATAATGGTAACAATTATTGGGCCTAATAAATGCGAAAAAAGTCGACATAATTATCTTCTTTGAAAAAGCTAATTTAATAGATCATTTCAAATTTCTTTAAAAAAGATCATAACGGTAACGATCATTGCGCCTAATAAATGCTAAAAAAGTTGACATAATTATCTTCTTTGTAAAAGATAATTTAATAGATCATTTAAAATTTCCTTAAAAAAGATCATAACGGTAACGATCATTGGGCCTAATAAGTGCTGAAAAAGTTGACATAATTATCTTCTTTGTAAAAGATAATTTACTAGACAATTTAAAATTTCTCATGAAAAGATCATAACGGTAACGATCATTGGGCCTAATAAGTGCTGAAAAAGTTGACATAATTATCTTCTTTGTAAAGGATAATTTACTAGACAATTTAAAATTTCTCATGAAAAGATCATAACGGTAACGATCATTGGGCCTAATAAGTGCTAAAAAAGTTGACATAATTATCTTCTTTGTATAATAAATGCTAAAAAAGTTGACATAATTATCTTCTTTGAAAAAGGTAATTTAATAGATCATTTCAAATTTCTTTAAAAAAGATCATAACGGTAACGATGATTGCGCCTAATAAATGCTAAAAAAGTTGACATAATTATCTTCTTTGTAAAAGATAATTTACTAGATCATTTAAAATTTCCTCCTCAAAGATCATAACGGTAACCATCATTGGGCATAATAAATGCTAAAAAATTTGACATAATTATCTTCTTTGTAAAAGATAATTTTCTAGACAATTTAACATTTCTTATTAAAAGATCATAACGCTAACGATTATTGGGCCTAATAAATGCTAAAAAAGTTGACATAATTATCTTCTTTGTAAAAGACAATTTAATAGATCATTTAAAATTTCCTTAAAAAAGATCATAACGGTAACGATCATTGGGCCTAATAAGTGCTAAAAAAGTTGACATAATTATCTTCTTTGTAAAAGATAATTTACTAGACAATTTAAAATTTCTCATTAAAAGATCATAACGGTAACGATTATTGGGCCTAATAAATGCTCAAAAACTTTGCAAAATTTCTTTATAAAAGATCATAACTGTAAGAATCATTGGGCCTAATAAATGCTAAAAAACTTGACATAATTATCTTCTTTGTAGAAGATAATTTAATAAATCATTTAAAATTTCCTTAAAAAAGATCATAACGGTAACGATCATTGGGCCTAATAAGTGCTAAAAAATTTGACATAATTATCTTCTTTGTAAAAGATAATTTACTAGACAATTTAAAATTTCTCATGAAAAGATCATAACGGTAACGATTATTGGGCCTAATAAATGCTAAAAAAGTTGACATAATTATCTTCTTTGTAAAAGACAATTTAATAGATCATTTAAAATTTCTTTAAAAAAGATCATAGCAGTAACGATCATTGCGCCTAATAAATGCTAAAAAAGTTGACATAATTATCTTCTTTTTAAAAGATAATTTAATAGATCATTTAAAATTTCCTTAAAAAAGATCATAACGGTAACGATCATTGGGCCTAATAAGTGCTAAAAAAGTTGACATAATTATCTTCTTTGAAAAAGGTAATTTAGTAGATCATTTCAAATTTCTTTAAAAAAGATCATAACGGTAACGATCATTGCACCTAATAAATGCTAAAAAAGTTGACATAATTATCTTCTTTGTAAAAGATAATTTAATAGATCATTCAAAATTTCCTTAAAAAAGATCATAACGGTAACGATCATTGGGCCTAATAAGTGCTAAAAAAGTTGACATAATTATCTTCTTTGTAAAAGATAATTTACTAGACAATTTAAAATTTCTCATGAAAAGATCATAATGGTAACGATTATTGGGCCTAATAAATGCGAAAAAAGTTGACATAATTATCTTCTTTGAAAAAGCTAATTTAATAGATCATTTCAAATTTCTTTAAAAAAGATCATAACGGTAATGATCATTGGGCCTAATAAATGCTAAAAAAGTTGACATAATTATCTTCTTTGTAAAAGATAATTTAATAGATCATTTAAAATTTCCTTAAAAGAGATCATAACGGTAACGATCATTGGGCCTAATAAGTGCTGAAAAAGTTGACATAATTATCTTCTTTGTAAAAGATAATTTACTAGACAATTTAAAATTTCTCATGAAAAGATCATAACGGTAACGATCATTGGGCCTAATAAGTGCTAAAAACGTTGACATAATTATCTTCTTTGTAAAAGATAATTTACTAGACAATTTAAAATTTCTCATGAAAAGATCATAATGGTAACGATTATTGCGCCTAATAAGTGCTAAAAAAGTTGACATAATTATCTTCTTTGAAAAAGGTAATTTAATAGATCATTTCAAATTTCTTTAAAAAAGATCATAACGGTAACGATCATTGTGCCTAATAAATGCTAAAAAAGTTGACATAATTATCTTCTTTGTAAAAGATAATTTACTAGATCATTTAAAATTTCCTCCTCAAAGATCATAACGGTAACCATCATTGGGCATAATAAATGCTAAAAAATTTGACATAATTATCTTCTTTGTAAAAGATAATTTTCTAGACAATTTAACATTTCTTATTAAAAGATCATAACGCTAACGATTATTGGGCCTAATAAATGCTAAAAAAGTTGACATAATTATCTTCTCTGTAAAAGATAATTTAATAGATTATTTAAAATTTCTTTATAAAATGTCATAACGGTAACGATCATTGGGCCTAAAAATGCTAAAAAGGTTAACATAATTATCTTCTTTGTGAAACATAATTTAATAGATCACTTAAAATTTCTTTATAACAGATCATAACGGTAACGATCATTGGGCCTAATAAATGCTAAAAAAGTTGACATAATTATCTTCTTTGTAAAAGACAATTTAATAGATCATTTAAAATTTCTTTAAAAAAGATCATAACGGTAACGATCATTGGCCCTAATAACTGCTAAAAAAGTTGACATAATTAACTTCTTTGTAAAAGATAATTTGCTAGACAGTTTAAAATTTCGTATTAAAAGATCATAACGCTAATGATTAATGGGCCTAGTAAATGCTAAAAAAGTTGACATAATTATCTTCTTTGTAAAAGATAATTTGATAGATCATTTAAAATTTCTTTATAAAAGATCATAACTGTAACGATCATTGGGCCTAATAAATGCTAAAAAAGTTGACATAATTATCTTCTTTGTAAAAGACAATTTAATAGATCATTTAAAATTTCCTTAAAAAAGATCATAACGGTAACGATCATTGGGCCTAATAAGTGCTAAAAAAGTTGACATAATTATCTTCTTTGTAAAAGATAATTTACTAGACAATTTAAAATTTCTCATTAAAAGATCATAACGGTAACGATTATTGGGCCTAATAAATGCTCAAAAACTTTGCAAAATTTCTTTATAAAAGATCATAACTGTAAGAATCATTGGGCCTAATAAATGCTAAAAAACTTGACATAATTATCTTCTTTGTAGAAGATAATTTAATAAATCATTTAAAATTTCCTTAAAAAAGATCATAACGGTAACGATCATTGGGCCTAATAAGTGCTAAAAAATTTGACATAATTATCTTCTTTGTAAAAGATAATTTACTAGACAATTTAAAATTTCTCATGAAAAGATCATAACGGTAACGATTATTGGGCCTAATAAATGCTAAAAAAGTTGACATAATTATCTTCTTTGTAAAAGACAATTTAATAGATCATTTAAAATTTCTTTAAAAAAGATCATAGCAGTAACGATCATTGCGCCTAATAAATGCTAAAAAAGTTGACATAATTATCTTCTTTTTAAAAGATAATTTAATAGATCATTTAAAATTTCCTTAAAAAAGATCATAACGGTAACGATCATTGGGCCTAATAAGTGCTAAAAAAGTTGACATAATTATCTTCTTTGAAAAAGGTAATTTAGTAGATCATTTCAAATTTCTTTAAAAAAGATCATAACGGTAACGATCATTGCACCTAATAAATGCTAAAAAAGTTGACATAATTATCTTCTTTGTAAAAGATAATTTAATAGATCATTCAAAATTTCCTTAAAAAAGATCATAACGGTAACGATCATTGGGCCTAATAAGTGCTAAAAAAGTTGACATAATTATCTTCTTTGTAAAAGATAATTTACTAGACAATTTAAAATTTCTCATGAAAAGATCATAATGGTAACGATTATTGGGCCTAATAAATGCGAAAAAAGTTGACATAATTATCTTCTTTGAAAAAGCTAATTTAATAGATCATTTCAAATTTCTTTAAAAAAGATCATAACGGTAATGATCATTGGGCCTAATAAATGCTAAAAAAGTTGACATAATTATCTTCTTTGTAAAAGATAATTTAATAGATCATTTAAAATTTCCTTAAAAAAGATCATAACGGTAACGATCATTGGGCCTAATAAGTGCTGAAAAAGTTGACATAATTATCTTCTTTGTAAAAGATAATTTACTAGACAATTTAAAATTTCTCATGAAAAGATCATAACGGTAACGATCATTGGGCCTAATAAGTGCTAAAAACGTTGACATAATTATCTTCTTTGTAAAAGATAATTTACTAGACAATTTAAAATTTCTCATGAAAAGATCATAATGGTAACGATTATTGCGCCTAATAAGTGCTAAAAAAGTTGACATAATTATCTTCTTTGAAAAAGGTAATTTAATAGATCATTTCAAATTTCTTTAAAAAAGATCATAACGGTAACGATCATTGTGCCTAATAAATGCTAAAAAAGTTGACATAATTATCTTCTTTGTAAAAGATAATTTACTAGATCATTTAAAATTTCCTCCTCAAAGATCATAACGGTAACCATCATTGGGCATAATAAATGCTAAAAAATTTGACATAATTATCTTCTTTGTAAAAGATAATTTTCTAGACAATTTAACATTTCTTATTAAAAGATCATAACGCTAACGATTATTGGGCCTAATAAATGCTAAAAAAGTTGACATAATTATCTTCTCTGTAAAAGATAATTTAATAGATTATTTAAAATTTCTTTATAAAATGTCATAACGGTAACGATCATTGGGCCTAAAAATGCTAAAAAGGTTAACATAATTATCTTCTTTGTGAAACATAATTTAATAGATCACTTAAAATTTCTTTATAACAGATCATAACGGTAACGATCATTGGGCCTAATAAATGCTAAAAAAGTTGACATAATTATCTTCTTTGTAAAAGACAATTTAATAGATCATTTAAAATTTCTTTAAAAAAGATCATAACGGTAACGATCATTGGCCCTAATAACTGCTAAAAAAGTTGACATAATTAACTTCTTTGTAAAAGATAATTTGCTAGACAGTTTAAAATTTCGTATTAAAAGATCATAACGCTAATGATTAATGGGCCTAGTAAATGCTAAAAAAGTTGACATAATTATCTTCTTTGTAAAAGATAATTTGATAGATCATTTAAAATTTCTTTATAAAAGATCATAACTGTAACGATCATTGGGCCTAATAAATGCTAAAAAAGTTGACATAATTATCTTCTTTGTAAAAGACAATTTAATAGATCATTTAAAATTTCCTTAAAAAAGATCATAACGGTAACGATCATTGGGCCTAATAAGTGCTAAAAAAGTTGACATAATTATCTTCTTTGTAAAAGATAATTTACTAGACAATTTAAAATTTCTCATTAAAAGATCATAACGGTAACGATTATTGGGCCTAATAAATGCTAAAAAAGTTGACATAATTATCTTCTTTGTAAAAGACAATTTAATAGATCATTTAAAATTTCTTTAAAAAAGATCATAGCAGTAACGATCATTGCGCCTAATAAATGCTAAAAAAGTTGACATAATTATCTTCTTTGTAAAAGATAATTTAATAGATCATTTAAAATTTCCTTAAAAAAGATCATAACGGCAACGATCATTGGGCCTAATAAGTGCTAAAAAAGTTGACATAATTATCTTCTTTGTAAAAGATAATTTACTGGACAATTTAAAATTTCTCATGAAAAGATCATAACGGTAACGATTATTGGGCCTAATAAATGCTAAAAAAGTTGACATAATTATCTTCTTTGAAAAAGGTAATTTAATAGATCATTTCCAATTTCTTTAAAAAAGATCATAACGGTAATGATCATTGGGCCTAATAAATGCTAAAAAAGTTGACATAATTATCTTCTTTGTAAAAGATAATTTAATAGATCATTTAAAATTTCCTTAAAAAAGATCATAACGGTAACGATCATTGGGCCTAATAAGTGCTGAAAAAGTTGACATAATTATCTTCTTTGTAAAAGATAATTTACTAGACAATTTAAAATTTCTCATGAAAAGATCATAACGGTAACGATCATTGGGCCTAATAAGTGCTAAAAACGTTGACATAATTATCTTCTTTGTAAAAGATAATTTACTAGACAATTTAAAATTTCTCATGAAAAGATCATAATGGTAACGATTATTGCGCCTAATAAGTGCTAAAAAAGTTGACATAATTATCTTCTTTGAAAAAGGTAATTTAATAGATCATTTCAAATTTCTTTAAAAAAGATCATAACGGTAACGATCATTGTGCCTAATAAATGCTAAAAAAGTTGACATAATTATCTTCTTTGTAAAAGATAATTTACTAGATCATTTAAAATTTCCTCCTCAAAGATCATAACGGTAACCATCATTGGGCATAATAAATGCTAAAAAATTTGACATAATTATCTTCTTTGTAAAAGATAATTTTCTAGACAATTTAACATTTCTTATTAAAAGATCATAACGCTAACGATTATTGGGCCTAATAAATGCTAAAAAAGTTGACATAATTATCTTCTCTGTAAAAGATAATTTAATAGATTATTTAAAATTTCTTTATAAAATGTCATAACGGTAACGATCATTGGGCCTAAAAATGCTAAAAAGGTTAACATAATTATCTTCTTTGTGAAACATAATTTAATAGATCACTTAAAATTTCTTTATAACAGATCATAACGGTAACGATCATTGGGCCTAATAAATGCTAAAAAAGTTGACATAATTATCTTCTTTGTAAAAGACAATTTAATAGATCATTTAAAATTTCTTTAAAAAAGATCATAACGGTAACGATCATTGGCCCTAATAACTGCTAAAAAAGTTGACATAATTAACTTCTTTGTAAAAGATAATTTGCTAGACAGTTTAAAATTTCGTATTAAAAGATCATAACGCTAATGATTAATGGGCCTAGTAAATGCTAAAAAAGTTGACATAATTATCTTCTTTGTAAAAGATAATTTGATAGATCATTTAAAATTTCTTTATAAAAGATCATAACTGTAACGATCATTGGGCCTAATAAATGCTAAAAAAGTTGACATAATTATCTTCTTTGTAAAAGACAATTTAATAGATCATTTAAAATTTCCTTAAAAAAGATCATAACGGTAACGATCATTGGGCCTAATAAGTGCTAAAAAAGTTGACATAATTATCTTCTTTGTAAAAGATAATTTACTAGACAATTTAAAATTTCTCATTAAAAGATCATAACGGTAACGATTATTGGGCCTAATAAATGCTAAAAAAGTTGACATAATTATCTTCTTTGTAAAAGACAATTTAATAGATCATTTAAAATTTCTTTAAAAAAGATCATAGCAGTAACGATCATTGCGCCTAATAAATGCTAAAAAAGTTGACATAATTATCTTCTTTGTAAAAGATAATTTAATAGATCATTTAAAATTTCCTTAAAAAAGATCATAACGGCAACGATCATTGGGCCTAATAAGTGCTAAAAAAGTTGACATAATTATCTTCTTTGTAAAAGATAATTTACTGGACAATTTAAAATTTCTCATGAAAAGATCATAACGGTAACGATTATTGGGCCTAATAAATGCTAAAAAAGTTGACATAATTATCTTCTTTGAAAAAGGTAATTTAATAGATCATTTCCAATTTCTTTAAAAAAGATCATAACAGTAACGATCATTGCGCCTAATAAATGCTAAAAAAGTTGACATAATTATCTTCTTTGTAAAAGATAATTTACTATGCAATTTAAAATTTCTCATGAAAAGATCATAACTGTAACGATCATTGGGCCTAATAAATGCTAAAAAAGTTGACATAATTATCTTCTTTGTAAAAGACAATTTAATAGATCATTTAAAATTTCGTTAAAAAAGATCATAGCAGTAATGATCATTGCGCCTAATAAATGCTAAAAAAGTTGACACAATTATCTTCTTTGTAAAAGAAAATTTAATAGATTATTTAAAATTTCCTTAAAAAAGATCATAATGGTAACGATCATTGGGCCTAATAAGTGCTAAAAAAGTTGACATAATTATCTTCTTTGTAAAAGATAATTTACTAGACAATTTAAAATTTCTCATGAAAAGATCATAACGGTAACGATCATTGGGCCTAATAAGTGCTAAAAACGTTGACATAATTATCTTCTTTGTAAAAGATAATTTACTAGACAATTTAAAATTTCTCATGAAAAGATCATAATGGTAACGATTATTGCGCCTAATAAGTGCTAAAAAAGTTGACATAATTATCTTCTTTGAAAAAGGTAATTTAATAGATCATTTCAAATTTCTTTAAAAAAGATCATAACGGTAACGATCATTGTGCCTAATAAATGCTAAAAAAGTTGACATAATTATCTTCTTTGTAAAAGATAATTTACTAGATCATTTAAAATTTCCTCCTCAAAGATCATAACGGTAACCATCATTGGGCATAATAAATGCTAAAAAATTTGACATAATTATCTTCTTTGTAAAAGATAATTTTCTAGACAATTTAACATTTCTTATTAAAAGATCATAACGCTAACGATTATTGGGCCTAATAAATGCTAAAAAAGTTGACATAATTATCTTCTCTGTAAAAGATAATTTAATAGATTATTTAAAATTTCTTTATAAAATGTCATAACGGTAACGATCATTGGGCCTAAAAATGCTAAAAAGGTTAACATAATTATCTTCTTTGTGAAACATAATTTAATAGATCACTTAAAATTTCTTTATAACAGATCATAACGGTAACGATCATTGGGCCTAATAAATGCTAAAAAAGTTGACATAATTATCTTCTTTGTAAAAGACAATTTAATAGATCATTTAAAATTTCTTTAAAAAAGATCATAACGGTAACGATCATTGGCCCTAATAACTGCTAAAAAAGTTGACATAATTAACTTCTTTGTAAAAGATAATTTGCTAGACAGTTTAAAATTTCGTATTAAAAGATCATAACGCTAATGATTAATGGGCCTAGTAAATGCTAAAAAAGTTGACATAATTATCTTCTTTGTAAAAGATAATTTGATAGATCATTTAAAATTTCTTTATAAAAGATCATAACTGTAACGATCATTGGGCCTAATAAATGCTAAAAAAGTTGACATAATTATCTTCTTTGTAAAAGACAATTTAATAGATCATTTAAAATTTCCTTAAAAAAGATCATAACGGTAACGATCATTGGGCCTAATAAGTGCTAAAAAAGTTGACATAATTATCTTCTTTGTAAAAGATAATTTACTAGACAATTTAAAATTTCTCATTAAAAGATCATAACGGTAACGATTATTGGGCCTAATAAATGCTAAAAAAGTTGACATAATTATCTTCTTTGTAAAAGACAATTTAATAGATCATTTAAAATTTCTTTAAAAAAGATCATAGCAGTAACGATCATTGCGCCTAATAAATGCTAAAAAAGTTGACATAATTATCTTCTTTGTAAAAGATAATTTAATAGATCATTTAAAATTTCCTTAAAAAAGATCATAACGGCAACGATCATTGGGCCTAATAAGTGCTAAAAAAGTTGACATAATTATCTTCTTTGTAAAAGATAATTTACTGGACAATTTAAAATTTCTCATGAAAAGATCATAACGGTAACGATTATTGGGCCTAATAAATGCTAAAAAAGTTGACATAATTATCTTCTTTGAAAAAGGTAATTTAATAGATCATTTCCAATTTCTTTAAAAAAGATCATAACAGTAACGATCATTGCGCCTAATAAATGCTAAAAAAGTTGACATAATTATCTTCTTTGTAAAAGATAATTTACTATGCAATTTAAAATTTCTCATGAAAAGATCATAACTGTAACGATCATTGGGCCTAATAAATGCTAAAAAAGTTGACATAATTATCTTCTTTGTAAAAGACAATTTAATAGATCATTTAAAATTTCGTTAAAAAAGATCATAGCAGTAATGATCATTGCGCCTAATAAATGCTAAAAAAGTTGACACAATTATCTTCTTTGTAAAAGAAAATTTAATAGATTATTTAAAATTTCCTTAAAAAAGATCATAATGGTAACGATCATTGGGCCTAATAAGTGCTAAAAAAGTTGACATAATTATCTTCTTTGTAAAAGATAATTTACTAGACAATTTAAAATTTCTCATGAAAAGATCATAACGGTAACGATCATTGGGCCTAATAAGTGCTAAAAACGTTGACATAATTATCTTCTTTGTAAAAGATAATTTACTAGACAATTTAAAATTTCTCATGAAAAGATCATAATGGTAACGATTATTGCGCCTAATAAGTGCTAAAAAAGTTGACATAATTATCTTCTTTGAAAAAGGTAATTTAATAGATCATTTCAAATTTCTTTAAAAAAGATCATAACGGTAACGATCATTGTGCCTAATAAATGCTAAAAAAGTTGACATAATTATCTTCTTTGTAAAAGATAATTTACTAGATCATTTAAAATTTCCTCCTCAAAGATCATAACGGTAACCATCATTGGGCATAATAAATGCTAAAAAATTTGACATAATTATCTTCTTTGTAAAAGATAATTTTCTAGACAATTTAACATTTCTTATTAAAAGATCATAACGCTAACGATTATTGGGCCTAATAAATGCTAAAAAAGTTGACATAATTATCTTCTCTGTAAAAGATAATTTAATAGATTATTTAAAATTTCTTTATAAAATGTCATAACGGTAACGATCATTGGGCCTAAAAATGCTAAAAAGGTTAACATAATTATCTTCTTTGTGAAACATAATTTAATAGATCACTTAAAATTTCTTTATAACAGATCATAACGGTAACGATCATTGGGCCTAATAAATGCTAAAAAAGTTGACATAATTATCTTCTTTGTAAAAGACAATTTAATAGATCATTTAAAATTTCTTTAAAAAAGATCATAACGGTAACGATCATTGGCCCTAATAACTGCTAAAAAAGTTGACATAATTAACTTCTTTGTAAAAGATAATTTGCTAGACAGTTTAAAATTTCGTATTAAAAGATCATAACGCTAATGATTAATGGGCCTAGTAAATGCTAAAAAAGTTGACATAATTATCTTCTTTGTAAAAGATAATTTGATAGATCATTTAAAATTTCTTTATAAAAGATCATAACTGTAACGATCATTGGGCCTAATAAATGCTAAAAAAGTTGACATAATTATCTTCTTTGTAAAAGACAATTTAATAGATCATTTAAAATTTCCTTAAAAAAGATCATAACGGTAACGATCATTGGGCCTAATAAGTGCTAAAAAAGTTGACATAATTATCTTCTTTGTAAAAGATAATTTACTAGACAATTTAAAATTTCTCATTAAAAGATCATAACGGTAACGATTATTGGGCCTAATAAATGCTAAAAAAGTTGACATAATTATCTTCTTTGTAAAAGACAATTTAATAGATCATTTAAAATTTCTTTAAAAAAGATCATAGCAGTAACGATCATTGCGCCTAATAAATGCTAAAAAAGTTGACATAATTATCTTCTTTGTAAAAGATAATTTAATAGATCATTTAAAATTTCCTTAAAAAAGATCATAACGGCAACGATCATTGGGCCTAATAAGTGCTAAAAAAGTTGACATAATTATCTTCTTTGTAAAAGATAATTTACTGGACAATTTAAAATTTCTCATGAAAAGATCATAACGGTAACGATTATTGGGCCTAATAAATGCTAAAAAAGTTGACATAATTATCTTCTTTGAAAAAGGTAATTTAATAGATCATTTCCAATTTCTTTAAAAAAGATCATAACAGTAACGATCATTGCGCCTAATAAATGCTAAAAAAGTTGACATAATTATCTTCTTTGTAAAAGATAATTTACTATACAATTTAAAATTTCTCATGAAAAGATCATAACTGTAACGATCATTGGGCCTAATAAATGCTAAAAAAGTTGACATAATTATCTTCTTTGTAAAAGACAATTTAATAGATCATTTAAAATTTCGTTAAAAAAGATCATAGCAGTAATGATCATTGCGCCTAATAAATGCTAAAAAAGTTGACACAATTATCTTCTTTGTAAAAGAAAATTTAATAGATTATTTAAAATTTCCTTAAAAAAGATCATAATGGTAACGATCATTGTGCCTAATAAATGCTAAAAAAGTTGACATAATTATCTTCTTTGTAAAAGATAATTTACTAGATCATTTAAAATTTCCTCCTCAAAGATCATAACGGTAACCATCATTGGGCATAATAAATGCTAAAAAATTTGACATAATTATCTTCTTTGTAAAAGATAATTTTCTAGACAATTTAACATTTCTTATTAAAAGATCATAACGCTAACGATTATTGGGCCTAATAAATGCTAAAAAAGTTGACATAATTATCTTCTCTGTAAAAGATAATTTAATAGATTATTTAAAATTTCTTTATAAAATGTCATAACGGTAACGATCATTGGGCCTAAAAATGCTAAAAAGGTTAACATAATTATCTTCTTTGTGAAACATAATTTAATAGATCACTTAAAATTTCTTTATAACAGATCATAACGGTAACGATCATTGGGCCTAATAAATGCTAAAAAAGTTGACATAATTATCTTCTTTGTAAAAGACAATTTAATAGATCATTTAAAATTTCTTTAAAAAAGATCATAACGGTAACGATCATTGGCCCTAATAACTGCTAAAAAAGTTGACATAATTAACTTCTTTGTAAAAGATAATTTGCTAGACAGTTTAAAATTTCGTATTAAAAGATCATAACGCTAATGATTAATGGGCCTAGTAAATGCTAAAAAAGTTGACATAATTATCTTCTTTGTAAAAGATAATTTGATAGATCATTTAAAATTTCTTTATAAAAGATCATAACTGTAACGATCATTGGGCCTAATAAATGCTAAAAAAGTTGACATAATTATCTTCTTTGTAAAAGACAATTTAATAGATCATTTAAAATTTCCTTAAAAAAGATCATAACGGTAACGATCATTGGGCCTAATAAGTGCTAAGAAAGTTGACATAATTATCTTCTTTGTAAAAGATAATTTACTAGACAATTTAAAATTTCTCATTAAAAGATCATAACGGTAACGATTATTGGGCCTAATAAATGCTAAAAAAGTTGACATAATTATCTTCTTTGTAAAAGACAATTTAATAGATCATTTAAAATTTCTTTAAAAAAGATCATAGCAGTAACGATCATTGCGCCTAATAAATGCTAAAAAAGTTGACATAATTATCTTCTTTGTAAAAGATAATTTAATAGATCATTTAAAATTTCCTTAAAAAAGATCATAACGGCAACGATCATTGGGCCTAATAAGTGCTAAAAAAGTTGACATAATTATCTTCTTTGTAAAAGATAATTTACTGGACAATTTAAAATTTCTCATGAAAAGATCATAACGGTAACGATTATTGGGCCTAATAAATGCTAAAAAAGTTGACATAATTATCTTCTTTGAAAAAGGTAATTTAATAGATCATTTCCAATTTCTTTAAAAAAGATCATAACAGTAACGATCATTGCGCCTAATAAATGCTAAAAAAGTTGACATAATTATCTTCTTTGTAAAAGATAATTTACTATACAATTTAAAATTTCTCATGAAAAGATCATAACTGTAACGATCATTGGGCCTAATAAATGCTAAAAAAGTTGACATAATTATCTTCTTTGTAAAAGACAATTTAATAGATCATTTAAAATTTCGTTAAAAAAGATCATAGCAGTAATGATCATTGCGCCTAATAAATGCTAAAAAAGTTGACACAATTATCTTCTTTGTAAAAGAAAATTTAATAGATTATTTAAAATTTCCTTAAAAAAGATCATAAT
This sequence comes from Psophocarpus tetragonolobus, assembly GCA_037954015.1. Lineage (NCBI taxonomy): Eukaryota > Viridiplantae > Streptophyta > Magnoliopsida > Fabales > Fabaceae > Psophocarpus > Psophocarpus tetragonolobus. The sequence goes on from CM075688.1 coordinate 58,820,750, forward strand.
GGTAACGATCATTGGGCCTAATAAGTGCTAAAAAAGTTGACATAATTATCTTCTTTGTAAAAGATAATTTACTAGACAATTTAAAATTTCTCATGAAAAGATCATAATGGTAACGATTATTGGGCCTAATAAATGCTAAAAAAGTTGACATAATTATCTTCTTTGAAAAAGGTAATTTAATAGATCATTTCAAATTTCTTTAAAAAAGATCATAACGGTAACGATCATTGCGCCTAATAAATGCTAAAAAAGTTGACATAATTATCTTCTTTGTAAAAGATAATTTACTAGATCATTTAAAATTTCCTCCTCAAAGATAATAACGGTAACCATCATTGGGCATAATAAATGCTAAAAAATTTGACATAATTATCTTCTTTGTAAAAGATAATTTTCTAGACAATTTAACATTTCTTATTAAAAGATCATAACGCTAATGATTAATGGGCCTAGTAAATGCTAAAAAAGTTGACATAATTATCTTCTTTGTAAAAGATAATTTGATAGATCATTTAAAATTTCTTTATAAAAGATCATAACTGTAACGATCATTGGGCCTAATAAGTGCTAAAAAATTTGACATAATTATCTTCTTTGTAAAAGATAATTTACTAGACAATTTAAAATTTCTCATGAAAAGATCATAACGGTAACGATTATTGGGCCTAATAAATGCTAAAAAAGTTGACATAATTATCTTCTTTGAAAAAGATAATTTACTAGACAATTTAAAATTTCTCATTAAAAGATCATAACGGTAACGATTATTGGGCCTAATAAATGCTAAAAAACTTTTCAAAATTTCTTTATAAAAGATCATAACTGTAACAATCATTGGGCCTAATAAATGCTAAAAAACTTGACATAATTATCTTCTTTGTAGAAGATAATTTAATAGATCATTTAAAATTTCCTTAAAAAAGATCATAACGGTAACGATCATTGGGCCTAATAAGTGCTAAAAAATTTGACATAATTATCTTCTTTGTAAAAGATAATTTACTAGACAATTTAAAATTTCTCATGAAAAGATTATAACGGTAACGATTATTGGGCCTAATAAATGCTAAAAAAGTTGACATAATTATCTTCTTTGAAAAAGGTAATTTAATAGATCATTTCAAATTTCTTTAAAAAAGATCATAACGGTAACGATCATTGCGCCTAATAAATGCTAAAAAAGTTGACATAATTATCTTCTTTGTAAAAGATAATTTACTAAACAATTTAAAATTTCTCATGAAAAGATCATAACGGTAACGATTATTGGGCCTAATAAATGATAAAAAAGTTGACATAATTATCTTCTTTGAAACAGGTAATTTAATAGATCATTTCAAATTTCTTTAAAAAAGATCATAACGGTAACGATCATTGCGCCTAATAAATGCTAAAAAAGTTGACATAATTATCTTCTTTGTAAAAGATAATTTGATAGATCATTTAAAATTTCTTTATAAAAGATCATAACTGTAACGATCATTGGGCCTAATAAATGCTAAAAAAGTTGACATAATTATCTTCTTTGTAAAAGACAATTTAATAGATCATTTAAAATTTCTTTAAAAAAGATCATAGCAGTAATTATCATTGCGCCTAATAAATGCTAAAAAAGTTGACATAATCATCTTCTTTGTAAAAGAAAATTTAATAGATTATTTAAAATTTCCTTAAAAAAGATCATAACGGTAACGATCATTGGGCCTCATAAGTGCTAAAAAAGTTGACATAATTATCTTCTTTGTAAAAGATAATTTACTAGACAATTTAAAATTTCTCATGAAAAGATCATAACGGTAACGATTATTGGGCCTAATAAATGCTAAAAAAGTTGACATAATTATCTTCTTTGAAAAAGGTAATTTAATAGATCATTTCAAATTTCTTTAAAAAAGATCATAACGGTAACGATCATTGCGCCTAATAAATGCTAAAAAAGTTGACATAATTATCTTCTTTGTAAAAGATAATTTACTAGACAATTTAAAATTTCTCATGAAAAGATCATAACGGTAACGATTATTGGGCCTAATAAATGCTAAAAAAGTTGACATAATTATCTTCTTTGAAAAAGGTAATTTAATAGATCATTTCAAATTTCTTTAAAAAAGATCATAACGGTAACGATTATTGCGCCTAATAAATGCTAAAAAAGTTGACATAATTATCTTCTTTGTAAAAGAAAATTTAATAGATCATTTAAAATTTCCTTAAAAAAGATCATAACGGTAAAGATCATTGGGCCTAATAAGTGCTAAAAAAGTTGACATAATTATCTTCTTTGTAAAAGATAATTTACTAGACAATTTAAATTTCTCATGAAAAGATCATAACGGTAACGATTATTGGGCCTAATAAATGCTAAAAAAGTTGACATAATTATCTTCTTTGAAAAAGGTAATTTAATAGATCATTTCAAATTTCTTTAAAAAAGATCATAACAGTAACGATCATTGCGCCTAATAAATGCTAAAAAAGTTGACATAATTATCTTCTTTGTAAAAGATAATTTACTAGACAATTTAAAATTTCTCATGAAAAGATCATAACGGTAACGATTATTGGGCCTAATAAATGCTAAAAAAGTTGACATAATTATCTTCTTTGAAAAAGGTAATTTAATAGATCATTTCAAATTTCTTTAAAAAAGATCATAACGGTAACGATCATTGCGCCTAATAAATGCTAAAAAAGTTGACATAATTATCTTCTTTGTAAAAGATAATTTACTAGACAATTTAAAATTTCTCATGAAAAGATCATAACGGTAACGATTATTGGGCCTAATAAATGCTAAAAAAGTTGACATAATTATCTTCTTTGTAAAAGACAATTTAATAGATCATTTAAAATTTCTTTAAAAAAGATCATAGCAGTAATGATCATTGCGCCTAATAAATGCTAAAAAAGTTGACATAATCATCTTCTTTGTAAAAGAAAATTTAATAGATTATTTAAAATTTCCTTAAAAAAGATCATAACGGTAACGATCATTGGGCCTCATAAGTGCTAAAAAAGTTGACATAATTATCTTCTTTGTAAAAGATAATTTACTAGACAATTTAAAATTTCTCATGAAAAGATCATAACGGTAACGATTATTGGGCCTAATAAATGCTAAAAAAGTTGACATAATTATCTTCTTTGAAAAAGGTAATTTAATAGATCATTTCAAATTTCTTTAAAAAAGATCATAACGGTAACGATCATTGCGCCTAATAAATGCTAAAAAAGTTGACATAATTATCTTCTTTGTAAAAGATAATTTACTAGACAATTTAAAATTTCTCATGAAAAGATCATAACGGTAACGATTATTGGGCCTAATAAATGCTAAAAAAGTTGACATAATTATCTTCTTTGAAAAAGGTAATTTAATAGATCATTTCAAATTTCTTTAAAAAAGATCATAACGGTAACGATCATTGCGCCTAATAAATGCTAAAAAAGTTGACATAATTATCTTCTTTGTAAAAGAAAATTTAATAGATCATTTAAAATTTCCTTAAAAAAGATCATAACGGTAAAGATCATTGGGCCTAATAAGTGCTAAAAAAGTTGACATAATTATCTTCTTTGTAAAAGATAATTTACTAGACAATTTAAATTTCTCATGAAAAGATCATAACGGTAACGATTATTGGGCCTAATAAATGCTAAAAAAGTTGACATAATTATCTTCTTTGAAAAAGGTAATTTAATAGATCATTTAAAATTTCCTTAAAAAAGATCATAACGGTAAAGATCATTGGGCCTAATAAGTGCTAAAAAAGTTGACATAATTATCTTCTTTGTAAAAGATAATTTACTAGACAATTTAAAATTTCTCATGAAAAGATCATAACGGTAACGATTATTGGGCCTAATAAATGCTAAAAAAGTTGACATAATTATCTTCTTTGAAAAAGGTAATTTAATAGATCATTTCAAATTTCTTTAAAAAAGATCATAACAGTAACGATCATTGCGCCTAATAAATGCTAAAAAAGTTGACATAATTATCTTCTTTGTAAAAGATAATTTACTAGACAATTTAAAATTTCTCATGAAAAGATCATAACGGTAACGATTATTGGGCCTAATAAATGCTAAAAAAGTTGACATAATTATCTTCTTTGAAAAAGGTAATTTGATAGATCATTTCAAATTTCTTTAAAAAAGATCATAACGGTAACGATCATTGCGCCTAATAAATGCTAAAAAAGTTGACATAATTATCTTCTTTGTAAAAGATAATTTACTAGACAATTTAAAATTTCTCATGAAAAGATCATAACGGTAACGATTATTGGGCCTAATAAATGCTAAAAAAGTTGACATAATTATCTTCTTTGAAAAAGGTAATTTAATAGATCATTTCAAATTTCTTTAAAAAAGATGATAACGGTAACAATCATTGCGCCTAATAAATGCTAAAAAAGTTGACATAATTATCTTCTTTGTAAAAGATAATTTAGTTGACAATTTAAAATTTCTCATGAAAAGATCATAACGGTAACGATTATTGGGCCTAATAAATGCTAAAAAAGTTGACATAATTATCTTCTTTGAAAAAGGTAATTTAATAGATCATTTCAAATTTCTTTAAAAAAGATCATAACAGTAACGATCATTGCGCCTAATAAATGCTAAAAAAGTTGACATAATTATCTTCTTTGTAAAAGATAATTTACTAGACAATTTAAAATTTCTCATGAAAAGATCATAACTGTAACGATCATTGGGCCTAATAAATGCTAAAAAAGTTGACATAATTATCTTCTTTGTAAAAGACAATTTAATAGATCATTTCAAATTTCTTTAAAAAAGATCATAACGGTAACGATCATTGCGCCTAATAAATGCTAAAAAAGTTGACACAATTATCTTCTTTGTAAAAGAAAATTTAATAGATCATTTACAATTTCCTTAAAAAAGATCATAACGGTAAAGATCATTGGGCCTAATAAGTGCTAAAAAAGTTGACATAATTATCTTCTTTGTAAAAGATAATTTACTAGACAATTTAAAATTTCTCATGAAAAGATCATAACGGTAACGATTATTGGGCCTAATAAATGCTAAAAAAGTTGACATAATTATCTTCTTTGAAAAAGGTAATTTAATAGATCATTTCAAATTTCTTTAAAAAAGATCATAACAGTAACGATCATTGCGCCTAATAAATGCTAAAAAAGTTGACATAATTATCTTCTTTGTAAAAGATAATTTACTAGACAATTTAAAATTTCTCATGAAAAGATCATAACGGTAACGATTATTGGGCCTAATAAATGCTAAAAAAGTTGACATAATTATCTTCTTTGAAAAAGGTAATTTGATAGATCATTTCAAATTTCTTTAAAAAAGATCATAACGGTAACGATCATTGCGCCTAATAAATGCTAAAAAAGTTGACATAATTATCTTCTTTGTAAAAGATAATTTACTAGACAATTTAAAATTTCTCATGAAAAGATCATAACGGTAACGATTATTGGGCCTAATAAATGCTAAAAAAGTTGACATAATTATCTTCTTTGAAAAAGGTAATTTAATAGATCATTTCAAATTTCTTTAAAAAAGATGATAACGGTAACAATCATTGCGCCTAATAAATGCTAAAAAAGTTGACATAATTATCTTCTTTGTAAAAGATAATTTAGTTGACAATTTAAAATTTCTCATGAAAAGATCATAACGGTAACGATTATTGGGCCTAATAAATGCTAAAAAAGTTGACATAATTATCTTCTTTGAAAAAGGTAATTTAATAGATCATTTCAAATTTCTTTAAAAAAGATCATAACAGTAACGATCATTGCGCCTAATAAATGCTAAAAAAGTTGACATAATTATCTTCTTTGTAAAAGATAATTTACTAGACAATTTAAAATTTCTCATGAAAAGATCATAACTGTAACGATCATTGGGCCTAATAAATGCTAAAAAAGTTGACATAATTATCTTCTTTGTAAAAGACAATTTAATAGATCATTTCAAATTTCTTTAAAAAAGATCATAACGGTAACGATCATTGCGCCTAATAAATGCTAAAAAAGTTGACACAATTATCTTCTTTGTAAAAGAAAATTTAATAGATCATTTACAATTTCCTTAAAAAAGATCATAACGGTAAAGATCATTGGGCCTAATAAGTGCTAAAAAAGTTGACATAATTATCTTCTTTGTAAAAGATAATTTACTAGACAATTTAAAATTTCTCATGAAAAGATCATAACGGTAACGATTATTGGGCCTAATAAATGCTAAAAAAGTTGACATAATTATCTTCTTTGAAAAAGGTAATTTAATAGATCATTTCAAATTTCTTTAAAAAAGATCATAACGGTAACAATCATTGCGCCTAATAAATGCTAAAAAAGTTGATATAATTATCTTCATTGTAAAAGATAATTTAGTTGACAATTTAAAATTTCTCATGAAAAGATCATAACGGTAACGATTATTGGGCCTAATAAATGCTAAAAAAGTTGACATAATTATCTTCTTTGAAAAAGGTAATTTAATAGATCATTTCAAATTTCTTTAAAAAAGATCATAACAGTAACGATCATTGCGCCTAATAAATGCTAAAAAAGTTGACATAATTATCTTCTTTGTAAAAGATAATTTACTAGACAATTTAAAATTTCTCATGAAAAGATCATAACGGTAACGATTATTGGGCCTAATAAATGCTAAAAAAGTTGACATAATTATCTTCTTTGAAAAAGGTAATTTGATAGATCATTTCAAATTTCTTTAGAAAAGATCATAACGGTAACGATCATTGCGCCTAATAAATGCTAAAAAAGTTGACATAATTATCTTCTTTGTAAAAGATAATTTAGTTGACAATTTAAAATATCTCATGAAAAGATCATAACGGTAACGATTATTGGGCCTAATAAATGCTAAAAAAGTTGACATAATTATCTTCTTTGAAAAAGGTAATTTAATAGATCATTTCAAATTTCTTTAAAAAAGATCATAACAGTAACGATCATTGCGCCTAATAAATGCTAAAAAAGTTGACATAATTATCTTCTTTGTAAAAGATAATTTACTAGACAATTTAAAATTTCTCATGAAAAGATCATAACGGTAACGATTATTGGGCCTAATAAATGCTAAAAAAGTTGACATAATTATCTTCTTTGAAAAAGGTAATTTAATAGATCATTTCAAATTTCTTTAAAAAAGATCATAACGGTAACGATCATTGCGCCTAATAAATGCTAAAAAAGTTGACATAATTATCTTCTTTGTAAAAGATAATTTACTAGACAATTTAAAATTTCTCATGAAAAGATCATAACGGTAACGATTATTGGGCCTAATAAATGCTAAAAAAGTTGACATAATTATCTTCTTTGTAAAAGACAATTTAATAGATCATTTAAAATTTCTTTAAAAAAGATCATAGCAGTAATGATCATTGCGCCTAATAAATGCTAAAAAAGTTGACATAATCATCTTCTTTGTAAAAGAAAATTTAATAGATTATTTAAAATTTCCTTAAAAAAGATCATAACGGTAACGATCATTGGGCCTCATAAGTGCTAAAAAAGTTGACATAATTATCTTCTTTGTAAAAGATAATTTACTAGACAATTTAAAATTTCTCATGAAAAGATCATAACGGTAACGATTATTGGGCCTAATAAATGCTAAAAAAGTTGACATAATTATCTTCTTTGAAAAAGGTAATTTAATAGATCATTTCAAATTTCTTTAAAAAAGATCATAACGGTAACGATCATTGCGCCTAATAAATGCTAAAAAAGTTGACATAATTATCTTCTTTGTAAAAGATAATTTACTAGACAATTTAAAATTTCTCATGAAAAGATCATAACGGTAACGATTATTGGGCCTAATAAATGCTAAAAAAGTTGACATAATTATCTTCTTTGAAAAAGGTAATTTAATAGATCATTTCAAATTTCTTTAAAAAAGATCATAACGGTAACGATCATTGCGCCTAATAAATGCTAAAAAAGTTGACATAATTATCTTCTTTGTAAAAGAAAATTTAATAGATCATTTAAAATTTCCTTAAAAAAGATCATAACGGTAAAGATCATTGGGCCTAATAAGTGCTAAAAAAGTTGACATAATTATCTTCTTTGTAAAAGATAATTTACTAGACAATTTAAATTTCTCATGAAAAGATCATAACGGTAACGATTATTGGGCCTAATAAATGCTAAAAAAGTTGACATAATTATCTTCTTTGAAAAAGGTAATTTAATAGATCATTTAAAATTTCCTTAAAAAAGATCATAACGGTAAAGATCATTGGGCCTAATAAGTGCTAAAAAAGTTGACATAATTATCTTCTTTGTAAAAGATAATTTACTAGACAATTTAAAATTTCTCATGAAAAGATCATAACGGTAACGATTATTGGGCCTAATAAATGCTAAAAAAGTTGACATAATTATCTTCTTTGAAAAAGGTAATTTAATAGATCATTTCAAATTTCTTTAAAAAAGATCATAACAGTAACGATCATTGCGCCTAATAAATGCTAAAAAAGTTGACATAATTATCTTCTTTGTAAAAGATAATTTACTAGACAATTTAAAATTTCTCATGAAAAGATCATAACGGTAACGATTATTGGGCCTAATAAATGCTAAAAAAGTTGACATAATTATCTTCTTTGAAAAAGGTAATTTGATAGATCATTTCAAATTTCTTTAAAAAAGATCATAACGGTAACGATCATTGCGCCTAATAAATGCTAAAAAAGTTGACATAATTATCTTCTTTGTAAAAGATAATTTACTAGACAATTTAAAATTTCTCATGAAAAGATCATAACGGTAACGATTATTGGGCCTAATAAATGCTAAAAAAGTTGACATAATTATCTTCTTTGAAAAAGGTAATTTAATAGATCATTTCAAATTTCTTTAAAAAAGATGATAACGGTAACAATCATTGCGCCTAATAAATGCTAAAAAAGTTGACATAATTATCTTCTTTGTAAAAGATAATTTAGTTGACAATTTAAAATTTCTCATGAAAAGATCATAACGGTAACGATTATTGGGCCTAATAAATGCTAAAAAAGTTGACATAATTATCTTCTTTGAAAAAGGTAATTTAATAGATCATTTCAAATTTCTTTAAAAAAGATCATAACAGTAACGATCATTGCGCCTAATAAATGCTAAAAAAGTTGACATAATTATCTTCTTTGTAAAAGATAATTTACTAGACAATTTAAAATTTCTCATGAAAAGATCATAACTGTAACGATCATTGGGCCTAATAAATGCTAAAAAAGTTGACATAATTATCTTCTTTGTAAAAGACAATTTAATAGATCATTTCAAATTTCTTTAAAAAAGATCATAACGGTAACGATCATTGCGCCTAATAAATGCTAAAAAAGTTGACACAATTATCTTCTTTGTAAAAGAAAATTTAATAGATCATTTACAATTTCCTTAAAAAAGATCATAACGGTAAAGATCATTGGGCCTAATAAGTGCTAAAAAAGTTGACATAATTATCTTCTTTGTAAAAGATAATTTACTAGACAATTTAAAATTTCTCATGAAAAGATCATAACGGTAACGATTATTGGGCCTAATAAATGCTAAAAAAGTTGACATAATTATCTTCTTTGAAAAAGGTAATTTAATAGATCATTTCAAATTTCTTTAAAAAAGATCATAACGGTAACAATCATTGCGCCTAATAAATGCTAAAAAAGTTGATATAATTATCTTCATTGTAAAAGATAATTTAGTTGACAATTTAAAATTTCTCATGAAAAGATCATAACGGTAACGATTATTGGGCCTAATAAATGCTAAAAAAGTTGACATAATTATCTTCTTTGAAAAAGGTAATTTAATAGATCATTTCAAATTTCTTTAAAAAAGATCATAACAGTAACGATCATTGCGCCTAATAAATGCTAAAAAAGTTGACATAATTATCTTCTTTGTAAAAGATAATTTACTAGACAATTTAAAATTTCTCATGAAAAGATCATAACGGTAACGATTATTGGGCCTAATAAATGCTAAAAAAGTTGACATAATTATCTTCTTTGAAAAAGGTAATTTGATAGATCATTTCAAATTTCTTTAGAAAAGATCATAACGGTAACGATCATTGCGCCTAATAAATGCTAAAAAAGTTGACATAATTATCTTCTTTGTAAAAGATAATTTAGTTGACAATTTAAAATATCTCATGAAAAGATCATAACGGTAACGATTATTGGGCCTAATAAATGCTAAAAAAGTTGACATAATTATCTTCTTTGAAAAAGGTAATTTAATAGATCATTTCAAATTTCTTTAAAAAAGATCATAACGGTAACAATCATTGCGCCTAATAAATGCTAAAAAAGTTGACATAATTATCTTCTTTGTAAAAGATAATTTAGTTGACAATTTAAAATATCTCATGAAAAGATCATAACGGTAACGATTATTGGGCCTAATAAATGCTAAAAAAGTTGACATAATTATCTTCTTTGAAAAAGGTAATTTAATAGATCATTTCAAATTTCTTTAAAAAAGATCATAACAGTAACGATCATTGCGCCTAATAAATGCTAAAAAAGTTGACATAATTATCTTCTTTGTAAAAGATAATTTACTAGACAATTTAAAATTTCTCATGAAAAGATCATAACTGTAACGATCATTGGGCCTAATAAATGCTAAAAAAGTTGACATAATTATCTTCTTTGTAAAAGACAATTTAATAGATCATTTAAAGTTTCTTTAAAAAAGATCATAGCAGTAATGATCATTGCGCCTAATAAATGCTAAAAAAGTTGACACAATTATCTTCTTGGTAAAATAAAATTTAATAGATCATTTAAAATTTCCTTAACAAAGATCATAACGGTAACGATCATTGGGCCTAATAAGTGCTAAAAAAGTTGACATAATTATCTTCTTTGTAAAAGATAATTTACTAGACAATTTAAAATTTCTCATGAAAAGATCATAACGGTAACGATTATTGGGCCTAATAAATGCTAAAAAAGTTGACATAATTATCTTCTTTGAAAAAGGTAATTTAATAGATCATTTCAAATTTCTTTAAAAAAGATCATAACAGTAACGATCATTGCGCCTAATAAATGCTAAAAAAGTTGACATAATTATCTTCTTTGTAAAAGATAATTTACTAGATAATTTAAAATTTCTCATGAAAAGATCATAACGGTAACGATTATTGGGCCTAATAAATGCTAAAAAAGTTGACATAATTATCTTCTTTGAAAAAGGTAATTTGATAGATCATTTCAAATTTCTTTAGAAAAGATCATAACGGTAACGATCATTGCGCCTAATAAATGCTAAAAAAGTTGACATAATTATCTTCTTTGTAAAAGATAATTTAGTTGACAATTTAAAATTTCTCATGAAAAGATCATAACGGTAACGATTATTGGGCCTAATAAATGCTAAAAAAGTTGACATAATTATCTTCTTTGAAAAAGGTAATTTAATAGATCATTTCAAATTTCTTTAAAAAAGATCATAACAGTAACGATCATTGCGCCTAATAAATGCTAAAAAAGTTGACATAATTATCTTCTTTGTAAAAGATAATTTACTAGACAATTTAAAATTTCTCATGAAAAGATCATAACTGTAACGATCATTGGGCCTAATAAATGCTAAAAAAGTTGACATAATTATCTTCTTTGTAAAAGACAATTTAATAGATCATTTAAAGTTTCTTTAAAAAAGATCATAGCAGTAATGATCATTGCGCCTAATAAATGCTAAAAAAGTTGACACAATTATCTTCTTGGTAAAAGAAAATTTAATAGATCATTTAAAATTTCCTTAAAAAAGATCATAACGGTAACGATCATTGGGCCTAATAAGTGCTAAAAAAGTTGACATAATTATCTTCTTTGTAAAAGATAATTTACTAGACAATTTAAAATTTCTCATGAAAAGATCATAACGGTAACGATTATTGGGCCTAATAAATGCTAAAAAAGTTGACATAATTATCTTCTTTGAAAAAGGTAATTTAATAGATCATTTCAAATTTCTTTAAAAAAGATCATAACAGTAACGATCATTGCGCCTAATAAATGCTAAAAAAGTTGACATAATTATCTTCTTTGTAAAAGATAATTTACTAGACAATTTAAAATTTCTCATGAAAAGATCATAACGGTAACGATTATTGGGCCTAATAAATGCTAAAAAAGTTGACATAATTATCTTCTTTGAAAAAGGTAATTTGATAGATCATTTCAAATTTCTTTAGAAAAGATCATAACGGTAACGATCATTGCGCCTAATAAATGCTAAAAAAGTTGACATAATTATCTTCTTTGTAAAAGATAATTTACTAGACAATTTAAAATTTCTCATGAAAAGATCATAACGGTAACGATTATTGGGCCTAATAAATGCTAAAAAAGTTGACATAATTATCTTCTTTGAAAAAGGTAATTTAATAGATCATTTCAAATTTCTTTAAAAAAGATCATAACGGTAACAATCATTGCGCCTAATAAATGCTAAAAAAGTTGATATAATTATCTTCTTTGTAAAAGATAATTTAGTTGACAATTTAAAATTTCTCATGAAAAGATCATAACGGTAACGATTATTGGGCCTAATAAATGCTAAAAAAGTTGACATAATTATCTTCTTTGAAAAAGGTAATTTAATAGATCATTTCAAATTTCTTTAAAAAAGATCATAACAGTAACGATCATTGCGCCTAATAAATGCTAAAAAAGTTGACATAATTATCTTCTTTGTAAAAGATAATTTACTAGACAATTTAAAATTTCTCATGAAAAGATCATAACGGTAACGATTATTGGGCCTAATAAATGCTAAAAAAGTTGACATAATTATCTTCTTTGAAAAAGGTAATTTGATAGATCATTTCAAATTTCTTTAGAAAAGATCATAACGGTAACGATCATTGCGCCTAATAAATGCTAAAAAAGTTGACATAATTATCTTCTTTGTAAAAGATAATTTACTAGACAATTTAAAATTTCTCATGAAAAGATCATAACGGTAACGATTATTGGGCCTAATAAATGCTAAAAAAGTTGACATAATTATCTTCTTTGAAAAAGGTAATTTAATAGATCATTTCAAATTTCTTTAAAAAAGATCATAACGGTAACAATCATTGCGCCTAATAAATGCTAAAAAAGTTGATATAATTATCTTCTTTGTAAAAGATAATTTAGTTGACAATTTAAAATTTCTCATGAAAAGATCATAACGGTAACGATTATTGGGCCTAATAAATGCTAAAAAAGTTGACATAATTATCTTCTTTGAAAAAGGTAATTTAATAGATCATTTCAAATTTCTTTAAAAAAGATCATAACAGTAACGATCATTGCGCCTAATAAATGCTAAAAAAGTTGACATAATTATCTTCTTTGTAAAAGATAATTTACTAGACAATTTAAAATTTCTCATGAAAAGATCATAACTGTAACGATCATTGGGCCTAATAAATGCTAAAAAAGTTGACATAATTATCTTCTTTGTAAAAGACAATTTAATAGATCATTTAAAGTTTCTTTAAAAAAGATCATAGCAGTAATGATCATTGCGCCTAATAAATGCTAAAAAAGTTGACACAATTATCTTCTTGGTAAAAGAAAATTTAATAGATCATTTAAAATTTCCTTAAAAAAGATCATAACGGTAACGATCATTGGGCCTAATAAGTGCTAAAAAAGTTGACATAATTATCTTCTTTGTAAAAATAATTTACTAGACAATTTAAAATTTCTCATGAAAAGATCATAACGGTAACGATTATTGGGCCTAATAAATGCTAAAAAAGTTGACATAATTATCTTCTTTGAAAAAGGTAATTTAATAGATCATTTCAAATTTCTTTAAAAAAGATCATAACAGTAACGATCATTGCGCCTAATAAATGCTAAAAAAGTTGACATAATTATCTTCTTTGTAAAAGATAATTTACTAGACAATTTAAAATTTCTCATGAAAAGATCATAACTGTAACGATCATTGGGCCTAATAAATGCTAAAAAAGTTGACATAATTATCTTCTTTGTAAAAGACAATTTAATAGATCATTTAAAGTTTCTTTAAAAAAGATCATAGCAGTAATGATCATTGCGCCTAATAAATGCTAAAAAAGTTGACACAATTATCTTCTTGGTAAAAGAAAATTTAATAGATCATTTAAAATTTCCTTAAAAAAGATCATAACGGTAACGATCATTGGGCCTAATAAGTGCTAAAAAAGTTGACATAATTATCTTCTTTGTAAAAATAATTTACTAGACAATTTAAAATTTCTCATGAAAAGATCATAACGGTAACGATTATTGGGCCTAATAAATGCTAAAAAAGTTGACATAATTATCTTCTTTGAAAAAGGTAATTTAATAGATCATTTCAAATTTCTTTAAAAAAGATCATAACAGTAACGATCATTGCGCCTAATAAATGCTAAAAAAGTTGACATAATTATCTTCTTTGTAAAAGATAATTTACTAGACAATTTAAAATTTCTCATGAAAAGATCATAACTGTAACGATCATTGGGCCTAATAAATGCTAAAAAAGTTGACATAATTATCTTCTTTGTAAAAGACAATTTAATAGATCATTTAAAATTTCTTTAAAAAAGATCATAGCAGTAATGATCATTGCGCCTAATAAATGCTAAAAAAGTTGACACAATTATCTTCTTTGTAAAAGAAAATTTAATAGATTATTTAAAATTTCCTTAAAAAAGATCATAACGGTAACGATCATTGGGCCTAATAAGTGCTAAAAAAGTTGACATAATTATCTTCTTTGTAAAAGATAATTTACTAGACAATTTAAAATTTCTCATGAAAAGATCATAATGGTAACGATTATTGGGCCTAATAAATGCTAAAAAAGTTGACATAATTATCTTCTTTGAAAAAGGTAATTTAATAGATCATTTCAAATTTCTTTAAAAAAGATCATAACGGTAACGATCATTGCGCCTAATAAATGCTAAAAAAGTTGACATAATTATCTTCTTTGTAAAAGATAATTTACTAGATCATTTAAAATTTCCTCCTCAAAGATAATAACGGTAACCATCATTGGGCATAATAAATGCTAAAAAATTTGACATAATTATCTTCTTTGTAAAATATAATTTTCTAGACAATTTAACATTTCTTATTAAAAGATCATAACACTAACGATTATTGGGCCTAATAAATGCTAAAAAAGTTGACATAATTATCTTCTTTGTAAAAGATAATTTAATAGATTATTTAAAATTTCTTTATAAAATGTCATAACGGTAACGATCATTGGGCCTAAAAATGCTAAAAAGGTTAACATAATTATCTTCTTTGTGAAAGATAATTTAATAGATCATTTCAAATTTCTTTAAAAAAGATCATAATGGTAACAATCATTGCGCCTAATAAATGCTAAAAAAGTTGACATAATTATCTTCTTTGTAAAAGAAAATTTAATAGATCATTTAAAATTTCTTTAAAAAAGATCATAACGGTAACGATCATTGGGCCTAATAAGTGCTAAAAAAGTTGACATAATTATCTTCTTTGTAAAAGATAATTTACTAGACAATTTAAAATTTCTCATGAAAAGATCATAACGGTAACGATTATTGGGCCTAATAAATGCTAAAAAAGTTGACAAAATTATCTTCTTTGAAAAAGGTAATTTAATAGATCATTTCAAATTTCTTTAAAAAAGATCATAACAGTAACGATCATTGCGCCTAATAAATGCTAAAAAAGTTGACATAATTATCTTCTTTGTAAAAGATAATTTACTAGACAATTTAAAATTTCTCATGAAAAGATCATAACGGTAACGATTATTGGGCCTAATAAATGCTAAAAAAGTTGACATAATTATCTTCTTTGAAAAAGGTAATTTGATAGATCATTTCAAATTTCTTTAGAAAAGATCATAACGGTAACGATCATTGCGCCTAATAAATGCTAAAAAAGTTGACATAATTATCTTCTTTGTAAAAGATAATTTACTAGACAATTTAAAATTTCTCATGAAAAGATCATAACGGTAACGATTATTGGGCCTAATAAATGCTAAAAAAGTTGACATAATTATCTTCTTTGAAAAAGGTAATTTAATAGATCATTTCAAATTTCTTTAAAAAAGATCATAACGGTAACAATCATTGCGCCTAATAAATGCTAAAAAAGTTGACATAATTATCTTCTTTGTAAAAGATAATTTAGTTGACAATTTAAAATTTCTCATGAAAAGATCATAACGGTAACGATTATTGGGCCTAATAAATGCTAAAAAAGTTGACATAATTATCTTCTTTGAAAAAGGTAATTTAATAGATCATTTCAAATTTCTTTAAAAAAGATCATAACAGTAACGATCATTGCGCCTAATAAATGCTAAAAAAGTTGACATAATTATCTTCTTTGTAAAAGATAATTTACTAGACAATTTAAAATTTCTCATGAAAAGATCATAACTGTAACGATCATTGGGCCTAATAAATGCTAAAAAAGTTGACATAATTATCTTCTTTGTAAAAGACAATTTAATAGATCATTTAAAGTTTCTTTAAAAAAGATCATAGCAGTAATGATCATTGCGCCTAATAAATGCTAAAAAAGTTGACACAATTATCTTCTTGGTAAAAGAAAATTTAATAGATCATTTAAAATTTCCTTAAAAAAGATCATAACGGTAACGATCATTGGGCCTAATAAGTGCTAAAAAAGTTGACATAATTATCTTCTTTGTAAAAGATAATTTACTAGACAATTTAAAATTTCTCATGAAAAGATCATAACGGTAACGATTATTGGGCCTAATAAATGCTAAAAAAGTTGACATAATTATCTTCTTTGAAAAAGGTAATTTAATAGATCATTTCAAATTTCTTTAAAAAAGATCATAACAGTAACGATCATTGCGCCTAATAAATGCTAAAAAAGTTGACATAATTATCTTCTTTGTAAAAGATAATTTACTAGACAATTTAAAATTTCTCATGAAAAGATCATAACGGTAACGATTATTGGGCCTAATAAATGCTAAAAAAGTTGACATAATTATCTTCTTTGATAAAGGTAATTTGATAGATCATTTCAAATTTCTTTAGAAAAGATCATAACGGTAACGATCATTGCGCCTAATAAATGCTAAAAAAGTTGACATAATTATCTTCTTTGTAAAAGATAATTTACTAGACAATTTAAAATTTCTCATGAAAAGATCATAACGGTAACGATTATTGGGCCTAATAAATGCTAAAAAAGTTGACATAATTATCTTCTTTGAAAAAGGTAATTTAATAGATCATTTCAAATTTCTTTAAAAAAGATCATAACGGTAACAATCATTGCGCCTAATAAATGCTAAAAAAGTTGATATAATTATCTTCTTTGTAAAAGATAATTTAGTTGACAATTTAAAATTTCTCATGAAAAGATCATAACGGTAACGATTATTGGGCCTAATAAATGCTAAAAAAGTTGACATAATTATCTTCTTTGAAAAAGGTAATTTAATAGATCATTTCAAATTTCTTTAAAAAAGATCATAACAGTAACGATCATTGCGCCTAATAAATGCTAAAAAAGTTGACATAATTATCTTCTTTGTAAAAGATAATTTACTAGACAATTTAAAATTTCTCATGAAAAGATCATAACGGTAACGATTATTGGGCCTAATAAATGCTAAAAAAGTTGACATAATTATCTTCTTTGAAAAAGGTAATTTGATAGATCATTTCAAATTTCTTTAGAAAAGATCATAACGGTAACGATCATTGCGCCTAATAAATGCTAAAAAAGTTGACATAATTATCTTCTTTGTAAAAGATAATTTACTAGACAATTTAAAATTTCTCATGAAAAGATCATAACGGTAACGATTATTGGGCCTAATAAATGCTAAAAAAGTTGACATAATTATCTTCTTTGAAAAAGGTAATTTAATAGATCATTTCAAATTTCTTTAAAAAAGATCATAACGGTAACAATCATTGCGCCTAATAAATGCTAAAAAAGTTGACATAATTATCTTCTTTGTAAAAGATAATTTAGTTGACAATTTAAAATATCTCATGAAAAGATCATAACGGTAACGATTATTGGGCCTAATAAATGCTAAAAAAGTTGACATAATTATCTTCTTTGAAAAAGGTAATTTAATAGATCATTTCAAATTTCTTTAAAAAAGATCATAACAGTAACGATCATTGCGCCTAATAAATGCTAAAAAAGTTGACATAATTATCTTCTTTGTAAAAGATAATTTACTAGACAATTTAAAATTTCTCATGAAAAGATCATAACTGTAACGATCATTGGGCCTAATAAATGCTAAAAAAGTTGACATAATTATCTTCTTTGTAAAAGACAATTTAATAGATCATTTAAAGTTTCTTTAAAAAAGATCATAGCAGTAATGATCATTGCGCCTAATAAATGCTAAAAAAGTTGACACAATTATCTTCTTGGTAAAAGAAAATTTAATAGATCATTTAAAATTTCCTTAAAAAAGATCATAACGGTAACGATCATTGGGCCTAATAAGTGCTAAAAAAGTTGACATAATTATCTTCTTTGTAAAAGATAATTTACTAGACAATTTAAAATTTCTCATGAAAAGATCATAACGGTAACGATTATTGGGCCTAATAAATGCTAAAAAAGTTGACATAATTATCTTCTTTGAAAAAGGTAATTTAATAGATCATTTCAAATTTCTTTAAAAAAGATCATAACAGTAACGATCATTGCGCCTAATAAATGCTAAAAAAGTTGACATAATTATCTTCTTTGTAAAAGATAATTTACTAGACAATTTAAAAGTTCTCATGAAAAGATCATAACGGTAACGATTATTGGGCCTAATAAATGCTAAAAAAGTTGACATAATTATCTTCTTTGAAAAAGGTAATTTGATAGATCATTTCAAATTTTTTTAGAAAAGATCATAACGGTAACGATCATTGCGCCTAATAAATGCTAAAAAAGTTGACATAATTATCTTCTTTGTAAAAGATAATTTACTAGACAATTTAAAATTTCTCATGAAAAGATCATAACGGTAACGATTATTGGGCCTAATAAATGCTAAAAAAGTTGACATAATTATCTTCTTTGAAAAAGGTAATTTAATAGATCATTTCAAATTTCTTTAAAAAAGATCATAACGGTAACAATCATTGCGCCTAATAAATGCTAAAAAAGTTGACATAATTATCTTCTTTGTAAAAGATAATTTAGTTGACAATTTAAAATTTCTCATGAAAAGATCATAACGGTAACGATTATTGGGCCTAATAAATGCTAAAAAAGTTGACATAATTATCTTCTTTGAAAAAGGTAATTTAATAGATCATTTCAAATTTCTTTAAAAAAGATCATAACAGTAACGATCATTGCGCCTAATAAATGCTAAAAAAGTTGACATAATTATCTTCTTTGTAAAAGATAATTTACTAGACAATTTAAAATTTCTCATGAAAAGATCATAACTGTAACGATCATTGGGCCTAATAAATGCTAAAAAAGTTGACATAATTATCTTCTTTGTAAAAGACAATTTAATAGATCATTTAAAGTTTCTTTAAAAAAGATCATAGCAGTAATGATCATTGCGCCTAATAAATGCTAAAAAAGTTGACACAATTATCTTCTTGGTAAAAGAAAATTTAATAGATCATTTAAAATTTCCTTAAAAAAGATCATAACGGTAACGATCATTGGGCCTAATAAGTGCTAAAAAAGTTGACATAATTATCTTCTTTGTAAAAGATAATTTACTAGACAATTTAAAATTTCTCATGAAAAGATCATAACGGTAACGATTATTGGGCCTAATAAATGCTAAAAAAGTTGACATAATTATCTTCTTTGAAAAAGGTAATTTAATAGATCATTTCAAATTTCTGTAAAAAAGATCATAACAGTAACGATCATTGCGCCTAATAAATGCTAAAAAAGTTGACATAATAATCTTCTTTGTAAAAGATAATTTACTAGACAATTTAAAATTTCTCATGAAAAGATCATAACGGTAACGATTATTGGGCCTAATAAATGCTAAAAAAGTTGACATAATTATCTTCTTTGAAAAAGGTAATTTGATAGATCATTTCAAATTTCTTTAGAAAAGATCATAACGGTAACGATCATTGCGCCTAATAAATGCTAAAAAAGTTGACATAATTATCTTCTTTGTAAAAGATAATTTACTAGACAATTTAAAATTTCTCATGAAAAGATCATAACGGTAACGATTATTGGGCCTAATAAATGCTAAAAAAGTTGACATAATTATCTTCTTTGAAAAAGGTAATTTAATAGATCATTTCAAATTTCTTTAAAAAAGATCATAACGGTAACAATCATTGCGCCTAATAAATGCTAAAAAAGTTGATATAATTATCTTCTTTGTAAAAGATAATTTAGTTGACAATTTAAAATTTCTCATGAAAAGATCATAACGGTAACGATTATTGGGCCTAATAAATGCTAAAAAAGTTGACATAATTATCTTCTTTGAAAAAGGTAATTTAATAGATCATTTCAAATTTCTTTAAAAAAGATCATAACAGTAACGATCATTGCGCCTAATAAATGCTAAAAAAGTTGACATAATTATCTTCTTTGTAAAAGATAATTTACTAGACAATTTAAAATTTCTCATGAAAAGATCATAACTGTAACGATCATTGGGCCTAATAAATGCTAAAAAAGTTGACATAATTATCTTCTTTGTAAAAGACAATTTAATAGATCATTTAAAATTTCTTTAAAAAAGATCATAGCAGTAATGATCATTGCGCCTAATAAATGCTAAAAAAGTTGACACAATTATCTTCTTTGTAAAAGAAAATTTAATAGATTATTTAAAATTTCCTTAAAAAAGATCATAACGGTAACGATCATTGGGCCTAATAAGTGCTAAAAAAGTTGACATAATTATCTTCTTTGTAAAAGATAATTTACTAGACAATTTAAAATTTCTCATGAAAAGATCATAATGGTAACGATTATTGGGCCTAATAAATGCTAAAAAAGTTGACATAATTATCTTCTTTGAAAAAAGTAATTTAATAGATCATTTCAAATTTCTTTAAAAAAGATCATAACGGTAACGATCATTGCGCCTAATAAATGCTAAAAAAGTTGACATAATTATCTTCTTTGTAAAAGATAATTTACTAGATCATTTAAAATTTCCTCCTCAAAGATAATAACGGTAACCATCATTGGGCATAATAAATGCTAAAAAATTTGACATAATTATCTTCTTTGTAAAAGATAATTTTCTAGACAATTTAACATTTCTTATTAAAAGATCATAACGCTAACGATTATTGGGCCTAATAAATGCTAAAAAAGTTGACATAATTATCTTCTTTGTAAAAGATAATTTAATAGATTATTTAAAATTTCTTTATAAAATGTCATAACGGTAACGATCATTGGGCCTAAAAATGCTAAAAAGGTTAACATAATTATCTTCTTTGTGAAAGATAATTTAATAGATCATTTCAAATTTCTTTAAAAAAGATCATAATGGTAACAATCATTGCGCCTAATAAATGCTAAAAAAGTTGACATAATTATCTTCTTTGTAAAAGAAAATTTAATAGATCATTTAAAATTTCTTTAAAAAAGATCATAACGGTAACGATCATTGGGCCTAATAAGTGCTAAAAAAGTTGACATAATTATCTTCTTTGTAAAAGATAATTTACTAGACAATTTAAAATTTCTCATGAAAAGATCATAACGGTAACGATTATTGGGCCTAATAAATGCTAAAAAAGTTGACAAAATTATCTTCTTTGAAAAAGGTAATTTAATAGATCATTTCAAATTTCTTTAAAAAAGATCATAACAGTAACGATCATTGCGCCTAATAAATGCTAAAAAAGTTGACATAATTATCTTCTTTGTAAAAGATAATTTGATAGATCATTTAAAATTTCTTTATAAAAGATCATAACTGTAACGATCATTGGGCCTAATAAATGCTAAAAAAGTTGACATAATTATCTTCTTTGTAAAAGGTAATTTAATAGATCATTTCAAATTTCTTTAAAAAAGATCATAACGGTAACGATCATTGCGCCTAATAAATGCTAAAAAAGTTGACATAATTATCTTCTTTGTAAAAGAAAATTTAATAGATTATTTAAAATTTCCTTAAAAAAGATCATAACAGTAACGATCATTGGGCCTAATAAGTGCTAAAAAAGTTGACATAATTATCTTCTTTGTAAAAGATAATTTACTAGACAATTTAAAATTTCTCATGAAAAGATCATAACGGTAACGATTATTGGGCCTAATAAATGCTAAAAAAGTTGACATAATTATCTTCTTTGAAAAAGGTAATTTAATAGATCATTTCAAATTTCTTTAAAAAAGATCATAACAGTAACGATCACTGCGCCTAATAAATGCTAAAAAAGTTGACATAATTATCTTCTTTGTAAAAGATAATTTACTAGACAATTTAAAATTTCTCATGAAAAGATCATAACGGTAACGATTATTGGGCCTAATAAATGCTAAAAAAGTTGACATAATTATCTTCTTTGAAAAAGGTAATTTAATAGATCATTTCAAATTTCTTTAAAAAAGATCATAACGGTAACGATCATTGCGCCTAATAAATGCTAAAAAAGTTGACATAATTATCTTCTTTGTAAAAGATAATTTAGCAGACAATTTAAAATTTCTCATGAAAAGATCATAACGGTAACGATTATTGAGCCTAATAAATGCTAAAAAAGTTGACATAATTATCTTCTTTGAAAAAGGTAATTTAATAGATCATTTCAAATTTCTTTAAAAAAGATCATAACGGTAACGATCATTGCGCCTAATAAATGCTAAAAAAGTTGACATAATTATCTTCTTTGTAAAAGAAAATTTAATAGATCATTTAAAATTTCTTTAAAAAAGATCATAACGGTAACGATCATTGGGCCTAATAAGTGCTAAAAAAGTTGACATAATTATCTTCTTTGTAAAAGATAATTTACTAGACAATTTAAAATTTCTCATGAAAAGATCATAACGGTAACGATTATTGGGCCTAATAAATGCTAAAAAAGTTGACAAAATTATCTTCTTTGAAAAAGGTAATTTAATAGATCATTTCAAATTTCTTTAAAAAAGATCATAACAGTAACGATCATTGCGCCTAATAAATGCTAAAAAAGTTGACATAATTATCTTCTTTGTAAAAGATAATTTGATAGATCATTTAAAATTTCTTTATAAAAGATCATAACTGTAACGATCATTGGGCCTAATAAATGCTAAAAAAGTTGACATAATTATCTTCTTTGTAAAAGGTAATTTAATAGATCATTTCAAATTTCTTTAAAAAAGATCATAACGGTAACGATCATTGCGCCTAATAAATGCTAAAAAAGTTGACATAATTATCTTCTTTGTAAAAGAAAATTTAATAGATTATTTAAAATTTCCTTAAAAAAGATCATAACAGTAACGATCATTGGGCCTAATAAGTGCTAAAAAAGTTGACATAATTATCTTCTTTGTAAAAGATAATTTACTAGACAATTTAAAATTTCTCATGAAAAGATCATAACGGTAACGATTATTGGGCCTAATAAATGCTAAAAAAGTTGACATAATTATCTTCTTTGAAAAAGGTAATTTAATAGATCATTTAAAATTTCTTTAAAAAAGATCATAACAGTAACGATCACTGCGCCTAATAAATGCTAAAAAAGTTGACATAATTATCTTCTTTGTAAAAGATAATTTACTAGACAATTTAAAATTTCTCATGAAAAGATCATAACGGTAACGATTATTGGGCCTAATAAATGCTAAAAAAGTTGACATAATTATCTTCTTTGAAAAAGGTAATTTGATAGATCATTTCAAATTTCTTTAAAAAAGATCATAACGGTAACGATCATTGCGCCTAATAAATGCTAAAAAAGTTGACATAATTATCTTCTTTGTAAAAGATAATTTACTAGACAATTTAAAATTTCTCATGAAAAGATCATAACGGTAACGATTATTGGGCCTAATAAATGCTAAAAAAGTTGACATAATTATCTTCTTTGAAAAAGGTAATTTAATAGATCATTTCAAATTTCTTTAAAAAAGATCATAACGGTAACGATCATTGCGCCTAATAAATGCTAAAAAAGTTGACATAATTATCTTCTTTGTAAAAGATAATTTAGTAGACAATTTAAAATTTCTCATGAAAAGATCATAACGGTAACGATTATTGAGCCTAATAAATGCTAAAAAAGTTGACATAATTATCTTCTTTGAAAAAGGTAATTTAATAGATCATTTCAAATTTCTTTAAAAAAGATCATAACGGTAACGATCATTGCGCCTAATAAATGCTAAAAAAGTTGACATAATTATCTTCTTTGTAAAAGAAAATTTAATAGATCATTTAAAATTTCTTTAAAAAAGATCATAACGGTAACGATCATTGGGCCTAATAATGCTAAAAAAGTTGACATAATTATCTTCTCTGTAAAAGATAATTTACTAGACAATTTAAAATTTCTCATGAAAAGATCATAACGGTAACGATTATTGGGCCTAATAAATGCTAAAAAAGTTGACAAAATTATCTTCTTTGAAAAAGATAATTTAATAGATCATTTCAAATTTCTTTAAAAAAGATCATAACAGTAACGATCATTGCGCCTAATAAATGCTAAAAAAGTTGACATAATTATCTTCTTTGTAAAAGATAATTTGATAGATCATTTAAAATTTCTTTATAAAAGATCATAACTGTAACGATCATTGGGCCTAATAAATGCTAAAAAAGTTGACATAATTATCTTCTTTGTAAAAGACAATTTAATAGATCATTTAAAATTTCTTTAAAAAAGATCATAGCAGTAATGATCATTGCGCCTAATAAATGCTAAAAAAGTTGACATAATTATCTTCTTTGTAAAAGAAAATTTAATAGATCATTTAAAATTTCCTTAAAAAAGATCATAACGGTAACGATCATTGGGCCTCATAAGTGATAAAAAAGTTGACATAATTATCTTCTTTGTAAAAGATAATTTACTAGACAATTTAAAATTTCTCATGAAAAGATCATAACGGTAACGATTATTGGGCCTAATAAATGCTAAAAAAGTTGACATAATTATCTTCTTTGAAAAAGGTAATTTAATAGATCATTTCAAATTTCTTTAAAAAAGATCATAACGGTAACGATCATTGCGCCTAATAAATGCTAAAAAAGTTGACATAATTATCTTCTTTGTAAAAGATGATTTACTAGACAATTTAAAATTTCTCATGAAAAGATCATAACGGTAACGATTATTGGGCCTAATAAATGCTAAAAAAGTTGACATAATTATCTTCTTTGAAAAAGGTAATTTAATAGATCATTTAAAATTTCTTTAAAAAAGATCATAACGGTAACGATCATTGCGCCTAATAAATGCTAAAAAAGTTGACATAATTATCTTCTTTGTAAAAGAAAATTTAATAGATCATTTAAAATTTCCTTAAAAAAGATCATAACGGTAACGATCATTGGGCCTAATAAGTGCTAAAAAAGTTAACATAATTATCTTCTTTGTAAAAGATATTTTACTAGACAATTTAAAATTTCTCATGAAAAGATCATAACGGTAACGATTATTGGGCCTAATAAATGCTAAAAAAGTTGACATAATTATCTTCTTTGAAAAAGGTAATTTAATAGATCATTTCAAATTTCTTTAAAAAAGATCATAACGGTAACGATCATTGCGCCTAATAAATGCTAAAAAAGTTGACATAATTATCTTCTTTGTAAAAGATAATTTAGCAGACAATTTAAAATTTCTCATGAAAAGATCATAACGGTAACGATTATTGAGCCTAATAAATGCTAAAAAAGTTGACATAATTATCTTCTTTGAAAAAGGTAATTTAATAGATCATTTCAAATTTCTTTAAAAAAGATCATAACGGTAACGATTATTGCGCCTAATAAATGCTAAAAAAGTTGACATAATTATCTTCTTTGTAAAAGAAAATTTAATAGATCATTTAAAATTTCCTTAAAAAAGATCATAACGGTAACGATCATTGGGCCTAATAAGTGCTAAAAAAGTTGACATAATTATCTTCTTTGTAAAAGATAATTTACTAGACAATTTAAAATTTCTCATGAAAAGATCATAACGGTAACGATTATTGGGCCTAATAAATGCTAAAAAAGTTGACATAATTATCTTCTTTGAAAAAGGTAATTTAATAGATCATTTCAAATTTCTTTAAAAAAGATCATAACGGTAACGATCATTGCGCCTAATAAATGCTAAAAAAGTTGACATAATTATCTTCTTTGTAAAAGATGATTTACTAGACAATTTAAAATTTCTCATGAAAAGATCATAACGGTAACGATTATTGGGCCTAATAAATGCTAAAAAAGTTGACATAATTATCTTCTTTGAAAAAGGTAATTTAATAGATCATTTCAAATTTCTTTAAAAAAGATCATAACGGTAACGATCATTGCGCCTAATAAATGCTAAAAAAGTTGACATAATTATCTTCTTTGTAAAAGATAATTTACTAGATCATTTAAAATTTCCTCCTCAAAGATAATAACGGTAACCATCATTGGGCATAATAAATGCTAAAAAATTTGACATAATTATCTTCTTTGTAAAAGATAATTTTCTAGACAATTTAACATTTCTTATTAAAAGATCATAACGCTAACGATTATTGGGCCTAATAAATGCTAAAAAAGTTGACATAATTATCTTCTTTGTAAAAGATAATTTAATAGATTATTTAAAATTTCTTTATAAAATGTCATAACGGTAACGATCATTGGGCCTAAAAATGCTAAAAAGGTTAACATAATTATCTTCTTTGTGAAAGATAATTTAATAGATCATTTCAAATTTCTTTAAAAAAGATCATAATGGTAACAATCATTGCGCCTAATAAATGCTAAAAAAGTTGACATAATTATCTTCTTTGTAAAAGAAAATTTAATAGATCATTTAAAATTTCTTTAAAAAAGATCATAACGGTAACGATCATTGGGCCTAATAAGTGCTAAAAAAGTTGACATAATTATCTTCTTTGTAAAAGATAATTTACTAGACAATTTAAAATTTCTCATGAAAAGATCATAACGGTAACGATTATTGGGCCTAATAAATGCTAAAAAAGTTGACAAAATTATCTTCTTTGAAAAAGGTAATTTAATAGATCATTTCAAATTTCTTTAAAAAAGATCATAACAGTAACGATCATTGCGCCTAATAAATGCTAAAAAAGTTGACATAATTATCTTCTTTGTAAAAGATAATTTGATAGATCATTTAAAATTTCTTTATAAAAGATCATAACTGTAACGATCATTGGGCCTAATAAATGCTAAAAAAGTTGACATAATTATCTTCTTTGTAAAAGGTAATTTAATAGATCATTTCAAATTTCTTTAAAAAAGATCATAACGGTAACGATCATTGCGCCTAATAAATGCTAAAAAAGTTGACATAATTATCTTCTTTGTAAAAGAAAATTTAATAGATTATTTAAAATTTCCTTAAAAAAGATCATAACAGTAACGATCATTGGGCCTAATAAGTGCTAAAAAAGTTGATATAATTATCTTCTTTGTAAAAGATAATTTACTAGACAATTTAAAATTTCTCATGAAAAGATCATAACGGTAACGATTATTGGGCCTAATAAATGCTAAAAAAGTTGACATAATTATCTTCTTTGAAAAAGGTAATTTAATAGATCATTTCAAATTTCTTTAAAAAAGATCATAACAGTAACGATCACTGCGCCTAATAAATGCTAAAAAAGTTGACATAATTATCTTCTTTGTAAAAGATAATTTACTAGACAATTTAAAATTTCTCATGAAAAGATCATAACGGTAACGATTATTGGGCCTAATAAATGCTAAAAAAGTTGACATAATTATCTTCTTTGAAAAAGGTAATTTAATAGATCATTTCAAATTTCTTTAAAAAAGATCATAACGGTAACGATCATTGCGCCTAATAAATGCTAAAAAAGTTGACATAATTATCTTCTTTGTAAAAGATAATTTAGCAGACAATTTAAAATTTCTCATGAAAAGATCATAACGGTAACGATTATTGAGCCTAATAAATGCTAAAAAAGTTGACATAATTATCTTCTTTGAAAAAGGTAATTTAATAGATCATTTCAAATTTCTTTAAAAAAGATCATAACGGTAACGATCATTGCGCCTAATAAATGCTAAAAAAGTTGACATAATTATCTTCTTTGTAAAAGAAAATTTAATAGATCATTTAAAATTTCTTTAAAAAAGATCATAACGGTAACGATCATTGGGCCTAATAAGTGCTAAAAAAGTTGACATAATTATCTTCTTTGTAAAAGATAATTTACTAGACAATTTAAAATTTCTCATGAAAAGATCATAACGGTAACGATTATTGGGCCTAATAAATGCTAAAAAAGTTGACAAAATTATCTTCTTTGAAAAAGGTAATTTAATAGATCATTTCAAATTTCTTTAAAAAAGATCATAACAGTAACGATCATTGCGCCTAATAAATGCTAAAAAAGTTGACATAATTATCTTCTTTGTAAAAGATAATTTGATAGATCATTTAAAATTTCTTTATAAAAGATCATAACTGTAACGATCATTGGGCCTAATAAATGCTAAAAAAGTTGACATAATTATCTTCTTTGTAAAAGGTAATTTAATAGATCATTTCAAATTTCTTTAAAAAAGATCATAACGGTAACGATCATTGCGCCTAATAAATGCTAAAAAAGTTGACATAATTATCTTCTTTGTAAAAGAAAATTTAATAGATTATTTAAAATTTCCTTAAAAAAGATCATAACAGTAACGATCATTGGGCCTAATAAGTGCTAAAAAAGTTGACATAATTATCTTCTTTGTAAAAGATAATTTACTAGACAATTTAAAATTTCTCATGAAAAGATCATAACGGTAACGATTATTGGGCCTAATAAATGCTAAAAAAGTTGACATAATTATCTTCTTTGAAAAAGGTAATTTAATAGATCATTTCAAATTTCTTTAAAAAAGATCATAACAGTAACGATCACTGCGCCTAATAAATGCTAAAAAAGTTGACATAATTATCTTCTTTGTAAAAGATAATTTACTAGACAATTTAAAATTTCTCATGAAAAGATCATAACGGTAACGATTATTGGGCCTAATAAATGCTAAAAAAGTTGACATAATTATCTTCTTTGAAAAAGGTAATTTGATAGATCATTTCAAATTTCTTTAAAAAAGATCATAACGGTAACGATCATTGCGCCTAATAAATGCTAAAAAAGTTGACATAATTATCTTCTTTGTAAAAGATAATTTACTAGACAATTTAAAATTTCTCATGAAAAGATCATAACGGTAACGATTATTGGGCCTAATAAATGCTAAAAAAGTTGACATAATTATCTTCTTTGAAAAAGGTAATTTAATAGATCATTTCAAATTTCTTTAAAAAAGATCATAACGGTAACGATCATTGCGCCTAATAAATGCTAAAAAAGTTGACATAATTATCTTCTTTGTAAAAGATAATTTAGTAGACAATTTAAAATTTCTCATGAAAAGATCATAACGGTAACGATTATTGAGCCTAATAAATGCTAAAAAAGTTGACATAATTATCTTCTTTGAAAAAGGTAATTTAATAGATCATTTCAAATTTCTTTAAAAAAGATCATAACGGTAACGATCATTGCGCCTAATAAATGCTAAAAAAGTTGACATAATTATCTTCTTTGTAAAAGAAAATTTAATAGATCATTTAAAATTTCTTTAAAAAAGATCATAACGGTAACGATCATTGGGCCTAATAATGCTAAAAAAGTTGACATAATTATCTTCTTTGTAAAAGATAATTTACTAGACAATTTAAAATTTCTCATGAAAAGATCATAACGGTAACGATTATTGGGCCTAATAAATGCTAAAAAAGTTGACAAAATTATCTTCTTTGAAAAAGATAATTTAATAGATCATTTCAAATTTCTTTAAAAAAGATCATAACAGTAACGATCATTGCGCCTAATAAATGCTAAAAAAGTTGACATAATTATCTTCTTTGTAAAAGATAATTTGATAGATCATTTAAAATTTCTTTATAAAAGATCATAACTGTAACGATCATTGGGCCTAATAAATGCTAAAAAAGTTGACATAATTATCTTCTTTGTAAAAGACAATTTAATAGATCATTTAAAATTTCTTTAAAAAAGATCATAGCAGTAATGATCATTGCGCCTAATAAATGCTAAAAAAGTTGACATAATTATCTTCTTTGTAAAAGAAAATTTAATAGATCATTTAAAATTTCCTTAAAAAAGATCATAACGGTAACGATCATTGGGCCTCATAAGTGCTAAAAAAGTTGACATAATTATCTTCTTTGTAAAAGATAATTTACTAGACAATTTAAAATTTCTCATGAAAAGATCATAACGGTAACGATTATTGGGCCTAATAAATGCTAAAAAAGTTGACATAATTATCTTCTTTGAAAAAGGTAATTTAATAGATCATTTCAAATTTCTTTAAAAAAGATCATAACGGTAACGATCATTGCGCCTAATAAATGCTAAAAAAGTTGACATAATTATCTTCTTTGTAAAAGATGATTTACTAGACAATTTAAAATTTCTCATGAAAAGATCATAACGGTAACTATTATTGGGCCTAATAAATGCTAAAAAAGTTGACATAATTATCTTCTTTGAAAAAGGTAATTTAATAGATCATTTAAAATTTCTTTAAAAAAGATCATAACGGTAACGATCATTGCGCCTAATAAATGCTAAAAAAGTTGACATAATTATCTTCTTTGTAAAAGAAAATTTAATAGATCATTTAAAATTTCCTTAAAAAAGATCATAACGGTAACGATCATTGGGCCTAATAAGTGCTAAAAAAGTTGACATAATTATCTTCTTTGTAAAAGATATTTTACTAGACAATTTAAAATTTCTCATGAAAAGATCATAACGGTAACGATTATTGGGCCTAATAAATGCTAAAAAAGTTGACATAATTATCTTCTTTGAAAAAGGTAATTTAATAGATCATTTCAAATTTCTTTAAAAAAGATCATAACGGTAACGATCATTGCGCCTAATAAATGCTAAAAAAGTTGACATAATTATCTTCTTTGTAAAAGATAATTTAGCAGACAATTTAAAATTTCTCATGAAAAGATCATAACGGTAACGATTATTGAGCCTAATAAATGCTAAAAAAGTTGACATAATTATCTTCTTTGAAAAAGGTAATTTAATAGATCATTTCAAATTTCTTTAAAAAAGATCATAACGGTAACGATTATTGCGCCTAATAAATGCTAAAAAAGTTGACATAATTATCTTCTTTGTAAAAGAAAATTTAATAGATCATTTAAAATTTCCTTAAAAAAGATCATAACGGTAACGATCATTGGGCCTAATAAGTGCTAAAAAAGTTGACATAATTATCTTCTTTGTAAAAGATAATTTACTAGACAATTTAAAATTTCTCATGAAAAGATCATAACGGTAACGATTATTGGGCCTAATAAATGCTAAAAAAGTTGACATAATTATCTTCTTTGAAAAAGGTAATTTAATAGATCATTTCAAATTTCTTTAAAAAAGATCATAACGGTAACGATCATTGCGCCTAATAAATGCTAAAAAAGTTGACATAATTATCTTCTTTGTAAAAGATGATTTACTAGACAATTTAAAATTTCTCATGAAAAGATCATAACGGTAACGATTATTGGGCCTAATAAATGCTAAAAAAGTTGACATAATTATCTTCTTTGAAAAAGGTAATTTAATAGATCATTTAAAATTTCTTTAAAAAAGATCATAACGGTAACGATCATTGCGCCTAATAAATGCTAAAAAAGTTGACATAATTATCTTCTTTGTAAAAGAAAATTTAATAGATCATTTAAAATTTCCTTAAAAAAGATCATAACGGTAACGATCATTGGGCCTAATAAGTGCTAAAAAAGTTGACATAATTATCTTCTTTGTAAAAGATAATTTACTAGACAATTTAAAATTTCTCATGAAAAGATCATAACGGTAACGATTATTGGGCCTAATAAATGCTAAAAAAGTTGACATAATTATCTTCTTTGAAAAAGGTAATTTAATAGATCATTTCAAATTTCTTTAAAAAAGATCATAACGGTAACGATCATTGCGCCTAATAAATGCTAAAAAAGTTGACATAATTATCTTCTTTGTAAAAGATGATTTACTAGACAATTTAAAATTTCTCATGAAAAGATCATAACGGTAACTATTATTGGGCCTAATAAATGCTAAAAAAGTTGACATAATTATCTTCTTTGAAAAAGGTAATTTAATAGATCATTTAAAATTTCTTTAAAAAAGATCATAACGGTAACGATCATTGCGCCTAATAAATGCTAAAAAAGTTGACATAATTATCTTCTTTGTAAAAGAAAATTTAATAGATCATTTAAAATTTCCTTAAAAAAGATCATAACGGTAACGATCATTGGGCCTAATAAGTGCTAAAAAAGTTGACATAATTATCTTCTTTGTAAAAGATATTTTACTAGACAATTTAAAATTTCTCATGAAAAGATCATAACGGTAACGATTATTGGGCCTAATAAATGCTAAAAAAGTTGACATAATTATCTTCTTTGAAAAAGGTAATTTAATAGATCATTTCAAATTTCTTTAAAAAAGATCATAACGGTAACGATCATTGCGCCTAATAAATGCTAAAAAAGTTGACATAATTATCTTCTTTGTAAAAGATAATTTAGCAGACAATTTAAAATTTCTCATGAAAAGATCATAACGGTAACGATTATTGAGCCTAATAAATGCTAAAAAAGTTGACATAATTATCTTCTTTGAAAAAGGTAATTTAATAGATCATTTCAAATTTCTTTAAAAAAGATCATAACGGTAACGATTATTGCGCCTAATAAATGCTAAAAAAGTTGACATAATTATCTTCTTTGTAAAAGAAAATTTAATAGATCATTTAAAATTTCCTTAAAAAAGATCATAACGGTAACGATCATTGGGCCTAATAAGTGCTAAAAAAGTTGACATAATTATCTTCTTTGTAAAAGATAATTTACTAGACAATTTAAAATTTCTCATGAAAAGATCATAACGGTAACGATTATTGGGCCTAATAAATGCTAAAAAAGTTGACATAATTATCTTCTTTGAAAAAGGTAATTTAATAGATCATTTCAAATTTCTTTAAAAAAGATCATAACGGTAACGATCATTGCGCCTAATAAATGCTAAAAAAGTTGACATAATTATCTTCTTTGTAAAAGATGATTTACTAGACAATTTAAAATTTCTCATGAAAAGATCATAACGGTAACGATTATTGGGCCTAATAAATGCTAAAAAAGTTGACATAATTATCTTCTTTGAAAAAGGTAATTTAATAGATCATTTAAAATTTCTTTAAAAAAGATCATAACGGTAACGATCATTGCGCCTAATAAATGCTAAAAAAGTTGACATAATTATCTTCTTTGTAAAAGAAAATTTAATAGATCATTTAAAATTTCCTTAAAAAAGATCATAACGGTAACGATCATTGGGCCTAATAAGTGCTAAAAAAGTTGACATAATTATCTTCTTTGTAAAAGATAATTTACTAGACAATTTAAAATTTCTCATGAAAAGATCATAACGGTAACGATTATTGGGCCTAATAAATGCTAAAAAAGTTGACATAATTATCTTCTTTGAAAAAGGTAATTTAATAGATCATTTCAAATTTCTTTAAAAAAGATCATAACGGTAACGATCATTGCGCCTAATAAATGCTAAAAAAGTTGACATAATTATCTTCTTTGTAAAAGATAATTTAGCAGACAATTTAAAATTTCTCATGAAAAGATCATAACGGTAACGATTATTGAGCCTAATAAATGCTAAAAAAGTTGACATAATTATCTTCTTTGAAAAAGGTAATTTAATAGATCATTTCAAATTTCTTTAAAAAAGATCATAACGGTAACGATCATTGCGCCTAATAAATGCTAAAAAAGTTGACATAATTATCTTCTTTGTAAAAGAAAATTTAATAGATCATTTAAAATTTCTTTAAAAAAGATCATAACGGTAACGATCATTGGGCCTAATAAGTGCTAAAAAAGTTGACATAATTATCTTCTTTGTAAAAGATAATTTACTAGACAATTTAAAATTTCTCATGAAAAGATCATAACGGTAACGATTATTGGGCCTAATAAATGCTAAAAAAGTTGACAAAATTATCTTCTTTGAAAAAGGTAATTTAATAGATCATTTCAAATTTCTTTAAAAAAGATCATAACAGTAACGATCATTGCGCCTAATAAATGCTAAAAAAGTTGACATAATTATCTTCTTTGTAAAAGATAATTTGATAGATCATTTAAAATTTCTTTATAAAAGATCATAACTGTAACGATCATTGGGCCTAATAAATGCTAAAAAAGTTGACATAATTATCTTCTTTGTAAAAGGTAATTTAATAGATCATTTCAAATTTCTTTAAAAAAGATCATAACGGTAACGATCATTGCGCCTAATAAATGCTAAAAAAGTTGACATAATTATCTTCTTTGTAAAAGAAAATTTAATAGATTATTTAAAATTTCCTTAAAAAAGATCATAACAGTAACGATCATTGGGCCTAATAAGTGCTAAAAAAGTTGACATAATTATCTTCTTTGTAAAAGATAATTTACTAGACAATTTAAAATTTCTCATGAAAAGATCATAACGGTAACGATTATTGGGCCTAATAAATGCTAAAAAAGTTGACATAATTATCTTCTTTGAAAAAGGTAATTTAATAGATCATTTCAAATTTCTTTAAAAAAGATCATAACAGTAACGATCACTGCGCCTAATAAATGCTAAAAAAGTTGACATAATTATCTTCTTTGTAAAAGATAATTTACTAGACAATTTAAAATTTCTCATGAAAAGATCATAACGGTAACGATTATTGGGCCTAATAAATGCTAAAAAAGTTGACATAATTATCTTGTTTGAAAAAGGTAATTTGATAGATCATTTCAAATTTCTTTAAAAAAGATCATAACGGTAACGATCATTGCGCCTAATAAATGCTAAAAAAGTTGACATAATTATCTTCTTTGTAAAAGATAATTTACTAGACAATTTAAAATTTCTCATGAAAAGATCATAACGGTAACGATTATTGGGCCTAATAAATGCTAAAAAAGTTGACATAATTATCTTCTTTGAAAAAGGTAATTTAATAGATCATTTCAAATTTCTTTAAAAAATATCATAACGGTAACGATCATTGCGCCTAATAAATGCTAAAAAAGTTGACATAATTATCTTCTTTGTAAAAGATAATTTAGTAGACAATTTAAAATTTCTCATGAAAAGATCATAACGGTAACGATTATTGAGCCTAATAAATGCTAAAAAAGTTGACATAATTATCTTCTTTGAAAAAGGTAATTTAATAGATCATTTCAAATTTCTTTAAAAAAGATCATAACGGTAACGATCATTGCGCCTAATAAATGCTAAAAAAGTTGACATAATTATCTTCTTTGTAAAAGAAAATTTAATAGATCATTTAAAATTTCTTTAAAAAAGATCATAACGGTAACGATCATTGGGCCTAATAAGTGCTAAAAAAGTTGACATAATTATCTTCTTTGTAAAAGATAATTTACTAGACAATTTAAAATTTCTCATGAAAAGATCATAACGGTAACGATTATTGGGCCTAATAAATGCTAAAAAAGTTGACAAAATTATCTTCTTTGAAAAAGATAATTTAATAGATCATTTCAAATTTCTTTAAAAAAGATCATAACAGTAACGATCATTGCGCCTAATAAATGCTAAAAAAGTTGACATAATTATCTTCTTTGTAAAAGATAATTTGATAGATCATTTAAAATTTCTTTATAAAAGATCATAACCGTAACGATCATTGGGCCTAATAAATGCTAAAAAAGTTGACATAATTATCTTCTTTGTAAAAGACAATTTAATAGATCATTTAAAATTTCTTTAAAAAAGATCATAGCAGTAATGATCATTGCGCCTAATAAATGCTAAAAAAGTTGACATAATTATCTTCTTTGTAAAAGAAAATTTAATAGATCATTTAAAATTTCCTTAAAAAAGATCATAACGGTAACGATCATTGGGCCTCATAAGTGCTAAAAAAGTTGACATAATTATCTTCTTTGTAAAAGATAATTTACTAGACAATTTAAAATTTCTCATGAAAAGATCATAACGGTAACGATTATTGGGCCTAATAAATGCTAAAAAAGTTGACATAATTATCTTCTTTGAAAAAGGTAATTTAATAGATCATTTCAAATTTCTTTAAAAAAGATCATAACGGTAACGATCATTGCGCCTAATAAATGCTAAAAAAGTTGACATAATTATCTTCTTTGTAAAAGATGATTTACTAGACAATTTAAAATTTCTCATGAAAAGATCATAACGGTAACGATTATTGGGCCTAATAAATGCTAAAAAAGTTGACATAATTATCTTCTTTGAAAAAGGTAATTTAATAGATCATTTAAAATTTCTTTAAAAAAGATCATAACGGTAACAATCATTGCGCCTAATAAATGCTAAAAAAGTTGACATA
Source organism: Psophocarpus tetragonolobus (assembly GCA_037954015.1). Lineage (NCBI taxonomy): Eukaryota > Viridiplantae > Streptophyta > Magnoliopsida > Fabales > Fabaceae > Psophocarpus > Psophocarpus tetragonolobus. The sequence goes on from CM075688.1 coordinate 58,857,463, forward strand.
ATTATCTTCTTTGTAAAAGAAAATTTAATAGATCATTTAAAATTTCCTTAAAAAAGATCATAACGGTAACGATCATTGCGCCTAATAAATGCTAAAAAAGTTGACATAATTATCTTCTTTGTAAAAGATAATTTACTAGATAATTTAAAATTTCTCATGAAAAGATCATAACGGTAATAGATTATTTAAAAGTTCTTTATAAAATGTCATAACGGTAACGATCATAGGGCCTAATAAATGCTAAAAAGGTTAACATAATTATCTTCTTTGTGAAAGATAATTTAATATATCATTTAAAATTTCTTTATAACAGATCATAATGGTAACGATCATTGGGCCTAATAAATGCTAAAAAAGTTGAGATAATTATCTTCTTTGTAAAAGACAATTTAATAGATCATTTAAAATTTCTTTAAAAAAGATCATAACGGTAACGATCATTGGGCCTAATAAGTGCTAAAAAAGTTGACATAATTAACTTCTTTGTAAAAGATAATTTACTAGACAATTTAAAATTTCGTATTAAAAGATCATAACGCTAACGATTAATGGGCCTAGTAAATGCTAAAAAAGTTGACATAATTATCTTCTTTGTAAAAGATAATTTGATAGATCATTTAAAATTTCTTTATAAAAGATCATAACTGTAACGATCATTGGGCCTAATAAATGCTAAAAAAGTTGACATAATTATCTTCTTTGTAAAAGACAATTTAATAGATCATTTAAAATTTATTTAAAAAGATCATAACGGTAACGATCATTGGGCCTAATAAATGCTAAAAAAGTTGACATAATTAACTTCTTTGTAAAAGATAATTTACTAGACAATTTAAAATTTCGTATTAAAAGATCATAACGCTAACGATTAATGGGCCTAGTAAATGCTAAAAAAGTTGACATAATTATCTTCTTTGTAAAAGATAACTTACTAGACAATTTAAAATTTCTCATGAAAAGATTATAACGGTAACGATTATTGGGCCTAATAAATGCTAAAAAAGTTGACAAAATTATCTTCTTTGAAAAAGGTAATTTAATAGATCATTTCAAATTTCTTTAAAAAAGATCATAACGGTAACGATCATTGCGCCTAATAAATGCTAAAAAGGTTGACATAATTATCTTCTTTGTAAAAGATAATTTACTAGACAATTTAAAATTTCTCATGAAAAGATCATAACGGTAACGATTATTGGGCCTAATAAATGCTAAAAAAGTTGACATAATTATCTTCTTTGAAAAAGGTAATTTAATAGATCATTTCAAATTTCTTTAAAAAAGATCATAACGGTAACGATCATTGCGCCTAATAAATGCTAAAAAAGTTGACATAATTATCTTCTTTGTAAAAGATAATTTACTAGACAATTTAAAATTTCTCATGAAAAGATCATAACGGTAACGATTATTGGGCCTAATAAATGCTAAAAAAGTTGACATAATTATCTTCTTTGAAAAAGGTAATTTAATAGATCATTTCAAATTTCTTTAAAAAAGATCATAACGGTAACGATGATTGCGCCTAATAAATGCTAAAAAAGTTGACATAATTATCTTCTTTGTAAAAGAAAATTTAATAGATCATTTAAAATTTCCTTAAAAAATATCATAACGGTAACGATCATTGGGCCTAATAAGTGCCAAAAAAGTTGACATAATTATCTTCTTTGTAAAAGATAATTTACTAGACAATTTAAAATTTCTCATGAAAAGATCATAACGGTAACGATTATTGGGCCTAATAAATGCTAAAAAAGTTGACATAATTATCTTCTTTGAAAAAGGTAATTTAATAGATCATTTCAAATTTCTTTAAAAAAGATCATAACAGTAACGATCATTGCGCCTAATAAATGCTAAAAAAGTTGACATAATTATCTTCTTTGTAAAAGATAATTTACTAGACAATTTAAAATTTCTCATGAAAAGATCATAACGGTAACGATTATTGGGCCTAATAAATGCTAAAAAAGTTGACATAATTATCTTCTTTGAAAAAGGTAATTTGATAGATCATTTCAAATTTCTTTAAAAAAGATCATAACAGTAACGATCATTGCGCCTAATAAATGCTAAAAAAGTTGACATAATTATCTTCTTTGTAAAAGATAATTTACTAGACAATTTAAAATTTCTCATGAAATGATCATAACGGTAATAGATTATTTAAAAGTTCTTTATAAAATGTCATAACGGTAACGATCATAGGGCCTAATAAATGCTAAAAAGGTTAACATAATTATCTTCTTTGTGAAAGATAATTTAATATATCATTTAAAATTTCTTTATAACAGATCATAACGGTAACGATCATTGGGCCAAATAAATGCTAAAAAAGTTGACATAATTATCTTCTTTGTAAAAGATAATTTAATAGATCATTTAAAATTTCTTTAAAAAAAGATCATAAAGGTAACGATCATTGGGCATAATAAATGCTAAAAAAGTTGACATAATTAACTTCTTTGTAAAAGATAATTTACTAGACAATTTAAAATTTCGTATTAAAAGATCATAACGCTAACGATTAATGGGCCTAGTAAATGATAAAAAAGTTGACATAATTATCTTCTTTGAAATAGGTCATTTAATAGATCATTTCAAATTTCTTTAAAAAAGATCATAACAGTAACGATCATTGCGCCTAATAAATGCTAAAAAAGTTGACATAATTATCTTCTTTGTAAAAGATAATTTGATAGATCATTTAAAATTTCTTTATAAAAGATCATAACTGTAACGATCATTGGGCCTAATAAATGCTAAAAAAGTTGACATAATTTTCTTCTTTGTAAAAGACAATTTAATAGATCATTTAAAATTTCTTTAAAAAAGATCATAGCAGTAATGATCATTGCGCCTAATAAATGCTAAAAAAGTTGACATAATTATCTTCTTTGTAAAAGAAAATTTAATAGATTATTTAAAATTTCCTTAAAAAAGATCATAACGGTAACGATCATTGGGCCTCATAAGTGCTAAAAAAGTTGACATAATTATCTTCTTTGTAAAAGATAATTTACTAGACAATTTAAAATTTCTCATGAAAAGATCATAACGGTAACGATTATTGGGCCTAATAAATGCTAAAAAAGTTGACATAATTATCTTCTTTGAAAAAGGTAATTTGATAGATCATTTCAAATTTCTTTAAAAAAGATCATAACGGTAACGATCATTGCGCCTAATAAACGCTAAAAAAGTTGACATAATTATCTTCTTTGTAAAAGATAATTTACTAGACAATTTAAAATTTCTCATGAAAAGATCATAACGGTAACGATTATTGGGCCTAATAAATGCTAAAAAAGTTGACATAATTATCTTCTTTGAAAAAGGTAATTTAATAGATCATTTAAAATTTCTTTAAAAAAGATCATAACGGTAACGATCATTGCGCCTAATAAATGCTAAAAAAGTTGACATAATTATCTTCTTTGTAAAAGAAAATTTAATAGATCATGTAAAATTTCCTTAAAAAAGATCATAACGGTAACGATCATTGCGCCTAATAAATGCTAAAAAAGTTGACATAATTATCTTCTTTGTAAAAGATAATTTACTAGACAATTTAAAATTTCTCATGAAAAGATCATAACGGTAATAGATTATTTAAAAGTTCTTTATAAAATGTCATAACGGTAACGATCATAGGGCCTAATAAATGCTAAAAAGGTTAACATAATTATTTTCTTTGTGAAAGATAATTTAATATATCATTTAAAATTTCTTTATAACAGATCATAACGGTAACGATCATTGGGCCTAATAAATGCTAAAAAAGTTGAGATAATTATCTTCTTTGTAAAAGACAATTTAATAGATCATTTAAAATTTCTTTAAAAAAGATCATAACGGTAACGATCATTGGGCCTAATAAGTGCTAAAAAAGTTGACATAATTAACTTCTTTGTAAAAGATAATTTACTAGACAATTTAAAATTTCGTATTAAAAGATCATAACGCTAACGATTAATGGGCCTAGTACATGCTAAAAAAGTTGACATAATTATCTTCTTTGTAAAAGATAATTTGATAGATCATTTAAAATTTCTTTATAAAAGATCATAACTATAACGATCATTGGGCCTAATAAATGCTAAAAAAGTTGACATAATTATCTTCTTTGTAAAAGACAATTTAATAGATCATTTAAAATTTCTTTAAAAAGATCATAACGGTAACGATCATTGGGCCTAATAAATGCTAAAAAAGTTGACATAATTAACTTCTTTGTAAAAGATAATTTACTAGACAATTTAAAATTTCGTATTAAAAGATCATAACGCTAACGATTAATGGGCCTAGTAAATGCTAAAAAAGTTGACATAATTATCTTCTTTGTAAAAGATAATTTACTAGACAATTTAAAATTTCTCATGAAAAGATCATAACGGTAACGATTATTGGGCCTAATAAATGCTAAAAAAGTTGACATAATTATCTTCTTTGAAAAAGGTAATTTGATAGATCATTTCAAATTTCTTTAAAAAAGATCATAACGGTAACGATCATTGGGCCTCATAAGTGCTAAAAAAGTTGACATAATTATCTTCTTTGTAAAAGATAATTTACTAGACAATTTAAAACTTCTCATGAAAAGATCATAACGGTAACGATTATTGGGCCTAATAAATGCTAAAAAAGTTGACATAATTATCTTCTTTGAAAAAGGTAATTTAATAGATCATTTCAAATTTCTTTAAAAAAGATCATAACGGTAACGATCATTGCGCCTAATAAATGCTAAAAAAGTTGACATAATTATCTTCTTTGTAAAAGATAATTTACTAGACAATTTAAAATTTCTCATGAAAAGATCATAACGGTAACGATTATTGGGCCTAATAAATGCTAAAAAAGTTGACATAATTATCTTCTTTGAAAAAGGTAATTTAATAGATCATTTCAAATTTCTTTAAAAAAGATCATAACAGTAACGATCATTGCGCCTAATAAATGCTAAAAAAGTTGACATAATTATCTTCTTTGTAAAAGATAATTTACTAGACAATTTAAAATTTCTCATGAAAAGATCATAACGGTAACGATTATTGGGCCTAATAAATGCTAAAAAAGTTGACATAATTATCTTCTTTGAAAAAGGTAATTTGATAGATCATTTCAAATTTCTTTAAAAAAGATCATAACAGTAACGATCATTGCGCCTAATAAATGCTAAAAAAGTTGACATAATTATCTTCTTTGTAAAAGATAATTTACTAGACAATTTAAAATTTCTCATGAAATGATCATAACGGTAATAGATTATTTAAAAGTTCTTTATAAAATGTCATAACGGTAACGATCATAGGGCCTAATAAATGCTAAAAAGGTTAACATAATTATCTTCTTTGTGAAAGATAATTTAATATATCATTTAAAATTTCTTTATAACAGATCATAACGGTAACGATCATTGGGCCAAATAAATGCTAAAAAAGTTGACATAATTATCTTCTTTGTAAAAGATAATTTAATAGATCATTTAAAATTTCTTTAAAAAAAGATCATAAAGGTAACGATCATTGGGCATAATAAATGCTAAAAAAGTTGACATAATTAACTTCTTTGTAAAAGATAATTTACTAGACAATTTAAAATTTCGTATTAAAAGATCATAACGCTAACGATTAATGGGCCTAGTAAATGATAAAAAAGTTGACATAATTATCTTCTTTGAAATAGGTCATTTAATAGATCATTTCAAATTTCTTTAAAAAAGATCATAACAGTAACGATCATTGCGCCTAATAAATGCTAAAAAAGTTGACATAATTATCTTCTTTGTAAAAGATAATTTGATAGATCATTTAAAATTTCTTTATAAAAGATCATAACTGTAACGATCATTGGGCCTAATAAATGCTAAAAAAGTTGACATAATTTTCTTCTTTGTAAAAGACAATTTAATAGATCATTTAAAATTTCTTTAAAAAAGATCATAGCAGTAATGATCATTGCGCCTAATAAATGCTAAAAAAGTTGACATAATTATCTTCTTTGTAAAAGAAAATTTAATAGATTATTTAAAATTTCCTTAAAAAAGATCATAACGGTAACGATCATTGGGCCTCATAAGTGCTAAAAAAGTTGACATAATTATCTTCTTTGTAAAAGATAATTTACTAGACAATTTAAAATTTCTCATGAAAAGATCATAACGGTAACGATTATTGGGCCTAATAAATGCTAAAAAAGTTGACATAATTATCTTCTTTGAAAAAGGTAATTTGATAGATCATTTCAAATTTCTTTAAAAAAGATCATAACGGTAACGATCATTGCGCCTAATAAACGCTAAAAAAGTTGACATAATTATCTTCTTTGTAAAAGATAATTTACTAGACAATTTAAAATTTCTCATGAAAAGATCATAACGGTAACGATTATTGGGCCTAATAAATGCTAAAAAAGTTGACATAATTATCTTCTTTGAAAAAGGTAATTTAATAGATCATTTAAAATTTCTTTAAAAAAGATCATAACGGTAACGATCATTGCGCCTAATAAATGCTAAAAAAGTTGACATAATTATCTTCTTTGTAAAAGAAAATTTAATAGATCATGTAAAATTTCCTTAAAAAAGATCATAACGGTAACGATCATTGCGCCTAATAAATGCTAAAAAAGTTGACATAATTATCTTCTTTGTAAAAGATAATTTACTAGACAATTTAAAATTTCTCATGAAAAGATCATAACGGTAATAGATTATTTAAAAGTTCTTTATAAAATGTCATAACGGTAACGATCATAGGGCCTAATAAATGCTAAAAAGGTTAACATAATTATTTTCTTTGTGAAAGATAATTTAATATATCATTTAAAATTTCTTTATAACAGATCATAACGGTAACGATCATTGGGCCTAATAAATGCTAAAAAAGTTGAGATAATTATCTTCTTTGTAAAAGACAATTTAATAGATCATTTAAAATTTCTTTAAAAAAGATCATAACGGTAACGATCATTGGGCCTAATAAGTGCTAAAAAAGTTGACATAATTAACTTCTTTGTAAAAGATAATTTACTAGACAATTTAAAATTTCGTATTAAAAGATCATAACGCTAACGATTAATGGGCCTAGTAAATGCTAAAAAAGTTGACATAATTATCTTCTTTGTAAAAGATAATTTGATAGATCATTTAAAATTTCTTTATAAAAGATCATAACTATAACGATCATTGGGCCTAATAAATGCTAAAAAAGTTGACATAATTATCTTCTTTGTAAAAGACAATTTAATAGATCATTTAAAATTTCTTTAAAAAGATCATAACGGTAACGATCATTGGGCCTAATAAATGCTAAAAAAGTTGACATAATTAACTTCTTTGTAAAAGATAATTTACTAGACAATTTAAAATTTCGTATTAAAAGATCATAACGCTAACGATTAATGGGCCTAGTAAATGCTAAAAAAGTTGACATAATTATCTTCTTTGTAAAAGATAATTTACTAGACAATTTAAAATTTCTCATGAAAAGATCATAACGGTAACGATTATTGGGCCTAATAAATGCTAAAAAAGTTGACATAATTATCTTCTTTGAAAAAGGTAATTTGATAGATCATTTCAAATTTCTTTAAAAAAGATCATAACGGTAACGATCATTGGGCCTCATAAGTGCTAAAAAAGTTGACATAATTATCTTCTTTGTAAAAGATAATTTACTAGACAATTTAAAACTTCTCATGAAAAGATCATAACGGTAACGATTATTGGGCCTAATAAATGCTAAAAAAGTTGACATAATTATCTTCTTTGAAAAAGGTAATTTAATAGATCATTTCAAATTTCTTTAAAAAAGATCATAACGGTAACGATCATTGCGCCTAATAAATGCTAAAAAAGTTGACATAATTATCTTCTTTGTAAAAGATAATTTACTAGACAATTTAAAATTTCTCATGAAAAGATCATAACGGTAACGATTATTGGGCCTAATAAATGCTAAAAAAGTTGACATAATTATCTTCTTTGAAAAAGGTAATTTAATAGATCATTTCAAATTTCTTTAAAAAAGATCATAACGGTAACGATGATTGCGCCTAATAAATGCTAAAAAAGTTGACATAATTATCTTCTTTGTAAAAGACAATTTAATAGATCATTTAAAATTTCTTTAAAAAGATCATAACGGTAACGATCATTGGGCCTAATAAATGCTAAAAAAGTTGACATAATTAACTTCTTTGTAAAAGATAATTTACTAGACAATTTAAAATTTCGTATTAAAAGATCATAACGCTAACGATTAATGGGCCTAGTAAATGCTAAAAAAGTTGACATAATTATCTTCTTTGTAAAAGATAATTTACTAGACAATTTAAAATTTCTCATGAAAAGATCATAACGGTAACGATCATTGGGCCTAATAAATGCTAAAAAAGTTGACATAATTATCTTCTTTGTAAAAGATAATTTAATAGATCATTTAAAATTTCTTTAAAAAAGATCATAAAGGTAACGATCATTGGGCCTAATAAATGCTAAAAAAGTTGACATAATTAACTTCTTTGTAAAAGATAATTTACTAGACAATTTAAAATTTCTCATGAAAAGATCATAACGGTAACGATTATTGGGCCTAATAAATGCTAAAAAAGTTGACATAATTATCTTCTTTGAAAAAGGTAATTTAATAGATCATTTCAAATTTCTTTAAAAAAGATCATAACGGTAACGATCATTGCGCCTAATAAATGCTAAAAAAGTTGACATAATTATCTTCTTTGTAAAAGATAATTTACTAGACAATTTAAAATTTCTCATGAAAAGATCATAACGGTAACGATTATTGGGCCTAATAAATGCTAAAAAAGTTGACATAATTATCTTCTTTGAAAAAGGTAATTTAATAGATCATTTCAAATTTCTTTAAAAAAGATCATAACGGTAACGATGATTGCGCCTAATAAATGCTAAAAAAGTTGACATAATTATCTTCTTTGTAAAAGAAAATTTAATAGATCATTTAAAATTTCCTTAAAAAATATCATAACGGTAACGATCATTGGGCCTAATAAGTGCCAAAAAAGTTGACATAATTATCTTCTTTGTAAAAGATAATTTACTAGACAATTTAAAATTTCTCATGAAAAGATCATAACGGTAACGATTATTGGGCCTAATAAATGCTAAAAAAGTTGACATAATTATCTTCTTTGAAAAAGGTAATTTAATAGATCATTTCAAATTTCTTTAAAAAAGATCATAACAGTAACGATCATTGCGCCTAATAAATGCTAAAAAAGTTGACATAATTATCTTCTTTGTAAAAGATAATTTACTAGACAATTTAAAATTTCTCATGAAAAGATCATAACGGTAACGATTATTGGGCCTAATAAATGCTAAAAAAGTTGACATAATTATCTTCTTTGAAAAAGGTAATTTGATAGATCATTTCAAATTTCTTTAAAAAAGATCATAACAGTAACGATCATTGCGCCTAATAAATGCTAAAAAAGTTGACATAATTATCTTCTTTGTAAAAGATAATTTACTAGACAATTTAAAATTTCTCATGAAATGATCATAACGGTAATAGATTATTTAAAAGTTCTTTATAAAATGTCATAACGGTAACGATCATAGGGCCTAATAAATGCTAAAAAGGTTAACATAATTATCTTCTTTGTGAAAGATAATTTAATATATCATTTAAAATTTCTTTATAACAGATCATAACGGTAACGATCATTGGGCCAAATAAATGCTAAAAAAGTTGACATAATTATCTTCTTTGTAAAAGATAATTTAATAGATCATTTAAAATTTCTTTAAAAAAGATCATAAAGGTAACGATCATTGGGCATAATAAATGCTAAAAAAGTTGACATAATTAACTTCTTTGTAAAAGATAATTTACTAGACAATTTAAAATTTCGTATTAAAAGATCATAACGCTAACGATTAATGGGCCTAGTAAATGATAAAAAAGTTGACATAATTATCTTCTTTGAAATAGGTCATTTAATAGATCAATTCAAATTTCTTTAAAAAAGATCACAACAGTAACGATCATTGCGCCTAATAAATGCTAAAAAAGTTGACATAATTATCTTCTTTGTAAAAGATAATTTGATAGATCATTTAAAATTTCTTTATAAAAGATCATAACTGTAACGATCATTGGGCCTAATAAATGCTAAAAAAGTTGACATAATTTTCTTCTTTGTAAAAGACAATTTAATAGATCATTTAAAATTTCTTTAAAAAAGATCATAGCAGTAATGATCATTGCGCCTAATAAATGCTAAAAAAGTTGACATAATTATCTTCTTTGTAAAAGAAAATTTAATAGATTATTTAAAATTTCCTTAAAAAAGATCATAACGGTAACGATCATTGGGCCTCATAAGTGCTAAAAAAGTTGACATAATTATCTTCTTTGTAAAAGATAATTTACTAGACAATTTAAAATTTCTCATGAAAAGATCATAACGGTAACGATTATTGGGCCTAATAAATGCTAAAAAAGTTGACATAATTATCTTCTTTGAGAAAGGTAATTTAATAGATCATTTCAAATTTCTTTAAAAAAGATCATAACGGTAACGATCATTGCGCCTAATAAATGCTAAAAAAGTTGACATAATTATCTTCTTTGTAAAAGATAATTTACTAGACAATTTAAAATTTCTCATGAAAAGATCATAACGGTAACGATTATTGGGCCTAATAAATGCTAAAAAAGTTGACATAATTATCTTCTTTGAAAAAGGTAATTTAATAGATCATTTCAAATTTCTTTAAAAAAGATCATAACGGTAACGATCATTGCGCCTAATAAATGCTAAAAAAGTTGACATAATTATCTTCTTTGTAAAAGAAAATTTAATAGATCATTTGAAATTTCCTTAAAAAATATCATAACGGTAACGATCATTGGGCCTAATAAGTGCTAAAAAAGTTGACATAATTATCTTCTTTGTAAAAGATAATTTAGTAGACAATTTAAAATTTCTCATGAAAAGATCATAACGGTAACGATTATTGGGCCTAATAAATGCTAAAAAAGTTGACATAATTATCTTCTTTGAAAAAGGTAATTTAATAGATCATTTCAAATTTCTCTAAAAAAGATCATAACAGTAACGATCATTGCGCCTAATAAATGCTAAAAAAGTTGACATAATTATCTTCTTTGTAAAAGATAATTTACTAGACAATTTAAAATTTCTCATGAAATGATCATAACGGTAACGATTATTGGGCCTAATAAATGCTAAAAAAGTTGACATAATTATCTTCTTTGAAAAAGGTAATTTAATAGATCATTTCAAATTTCTTTAAAAAAGATCATAACAGTAACGATCATTGCGCCTAATAAATGCTAAAAAAGTTGACATAATTATCTTCTTTGTAAAAGATAATTTACTAGACAATTTAAAATTTCTCATGAAAAGATCATAACGGTAACGATTATTGGGCCTAATAAATGCTAAAAAAGTTGACATAATTATCTTCTTTGAAAAAGGTAATTTGATAGATCATTTCAAATTTCTTTAAAAAAGATCATAACAGTAACGATCATTGCGCCTAATAAATGCTAAAAAAGTTGACATAATTATCTTCTTTGTAAAAGATAATTTATTAGACAATTTAAAATTTCTCATGAAATGATCATAACGGTAATAGATTATTTAAAAGTTCTTTATAAAATGTCATAACGGTAACGATCATAGGGCCTAATAAATGCTAAAAAGGTTAACATAATTATCTTCTTTGTGAAAGATAATTTAATATATCATTTAAAATTTCTTTATAACAGATCATAACGGTAACGATCATTGGGCCAAATAAATGCTAAAAAAGTTGACATAATTATCTTCTTTGTAAAAGATAATTTAATAGATCATTTAAAATTTCTTTAAAAAAGATCATAAAGGTAACGATCATTGGGCATAATAAATGCTAAAAAAGTTGACATAATTAACTTCTTTGTAAAAGATAATTTACTAGACAATTTAAAATTTCGTATTAAAAGATCATAACGCTAACGATTAATGGGCCTAGTAAATGATAAAAAAGTTGACATAATTATCTTCTTTGAAATAGGTCATTTAATAGATCATTTCAAATTTCTTTAAAAAAGATCACAACAGTAACGATCATTGCGCCTAATAAATGCTAAAAAAGTTGACATAATTATCTTCTTTGTAAAAGATAATTTGATAGATCATTTAAAATTTCTTTATAAAAGATCATAACTGTAACGATCATTGGGCCTAATAAATGCTAAAAAAGTTGACATAATTTTCTTCTTTGTAAAAGACAATTTAATAGATCATTTAAAATTTCTTTAAAAAAGATCATAGCAGTAATGATCATTGCGCCTAATAAATGCTAAAAAAGTTGACATAATTATCTTCTTTGTAAAAGAAAATTTAATAGATTATTTAAAATTTCCTTAAAAAAGATCATAACGGTAACGATCATTGGGCCTCATAAGTGCTAAAAAAGTTGACATAATTATCTTCTTTGTAAAAGATAATTTACTAGACAATTTAAAATTTCTCATGAAAAGATCATAACGGTAACGATTATTGGGCCTAATAAATGCTAAAAAAGTTGACATAATTATCTTCTTTGAAAAAGGTAATTTAATAGATCATTTCAAATTTCTTTAAAAAAGATCATAACGGTAACGATCATTGCGCCTAATAAATGCTAAAAAAGTTGACATAATTATCTTCTTTGTAAAAGATAATTTACTAGACAATTTAAAATTTCTCATGAAAAGATCATAACGGTAACGATTATTGGGCCTAATAAATGCTAAAAAAGTTGACATAATTATCTTCTTTGAAAAAGGTAATTTAATAGATCATTTCAAATTTCTTTAAAAAAGATCATAACGGTAACGATCATTGCGCCTAATAAATGCTAAAAAAGTTGACATAATTATCTTCTTTGTAAAAGAAAATTTAATAGATCATTTGAAATTTCCTTAAAAAATATCATAACGGTAACGATCATTGGGCCTAATAAGTGCTAAAAAAGTTGACATAATTATCTTCTTTGTAAAAGATAATTTAGTAGACAATTTAAAATTTCTCATGAAAAGATCATAACGGTAACGATTATTGGGCCTAATAAATGCTAAAAAAGTTGACATAATTATCTTCTTTGAAAAAGGTAATTTAATAGATCATTTCAAATTTCTCTAAAAAAGATCATAACAGTAACGATCATTGCGCCTAATAAATGCTAAAAAAGTTGACATAATTATCTTCTTTGTAAAAGATAATTTACTAGACAATTTAAAATTTCTCATGAAATGATCATAACGGTAACGATTATTGGGCCTAATAAATGCTAAAAAAGTTGACATAATTATCTTCTTTGAAAAAGGTAATTTAATAGATCATTTCAAATTTCTTTAAAAAAGATCATAACAGTAACGATCATTGCGCCTAATAAATGCTAAAAAAGTTGACATAATTATCTTCTTTGTAAAAGATAATTTACTAGACAATTTAAAATTTCTCATGAAAAGATCATAACGGTAACGATTATTGGGCCTAATAAATGCTAAAAAAGTTGACATAATTATCTTCTTTGAAAAAGGTAATTTGATAGATCATTTCAAATTTCTTTAAAAAAGATCATAACAGTAACGATCATTGCGCCTAATAAATGCTAAAAAAGTTGACATAATTATCTTCTTTGTAAAAGATAATTTATTAGACAATTTAAAATTTCTCATGAAATGATCATAACGGTAATAGATTATTTAAAAGTTCTTTATAAAATGTCATAACGGTAACGATCATAGGGCCTAATAAATGCTAAAAAGGTTAACATAATTATCTTCTTTGTGAAAGATAATTTAATATATCATTTAAAATTTCTTTATAACAGATCATAACGGTAACGATCATTGGGCCAAATAAATGCTAAAAAAGTTGACATAATTATCTTCTTTGTAAAAGATAATTTAATAGATCATTTAAAATTTCTTTAAAAAAGATCATAAAGGTAACGATCATTGGGCATAATAAATGCTAAAAAAGTTGACATAATTAACTTCTTTGTAAAAGATAATTTACTAGACAATTTAAAATTTCGTATTAAAAGATCATAACGCTAACGATTAATGGGCCTAGTAAATGATAAAAAAGTTGACATAATTATCTTCTTTGAAATAGGTCATTTAATAGATCATTTCAAATTTCTTTAAAAAAGATCACAACAGTAACGATCATTGCGCCTAATAAATGCTAAAAAAGTTGACATAATTATCTTCTTTGTAAAAGATAATTTGATAGATCATTTAAAATTTCTTTATAAAAGATCATAACTGTAACGATCATTGGGCCTAATAAATGCTAAAAAAGTTGACATAATTTTCTTCTTTGTAAAAGACAATTTAATAGATCATTTAAAATTTCTTTAAAAAAGATCATAGCAGTAATGATCATTGCGCCTAATAAATGCTAAAAAAGTTGACATAATTATCTTCTTTGTAAAAGAAAATTTAATAGATTATTTAAAATTTCCTTAAAAAAGATCATAACGGTAACGATCATTGGGCCTCATAAGTGCTAAAAAAGTTGACATAATTATCTTCTTTGTAAAAGATAATTTACTAGACAATTTAAAATTTCTCATGAAAAGATCATAACGGTAACGATTATTGGGCCTAATAAATGCTAAAAAAGTTGACATAATTATCTTCTTTGAAAAAGGTAATTTAATAGATCATTTCAAATTTCTTTAAAAAAGATCATAACGGTAACGATCATTGCGCCTAATAAATGCTAAAAAAGTTGACATAATTATCTTCTTTGTAAAAGATAATTTACTAGACAATTTAAAATTTCTCATGAAAAGATCATAACGGTAACGATTATTGGGCCTAATAAATGCTAAAAAAGTTGACATAATTATCTTCTTTGAAAAAGGTAATTTAATAGATCATTTCAAATTTCTTTAAAAAAGATCATAACGGTAACGATCATTGCGCCTAATAAATGCTAAAAAAGTTGACATAATTATCTTCTTTGTAAAAGAAAATTTAATAGATCATTTGAAATTTCCTTAAAAAATATCATAACGGTAACGATCATTGGGCCTAATAAGTGCTAAAAAAGTTGACATAATTATCTTCTTTGTAAAAGATAATTTAGTAGACAATTTAAAATTTCTCATGAAAAGATCATAACGGTAACGATTATTGGGCCTAATAAATGCTAAAAAAGTTGACATAATTATCTTCTTTGAAAAAGGTAATTTAATAGATCATTTCAAATTTCTCTAAAAAATATCATAACAGTAACGATCATTGCGCCTAATAAATGCTAAAAAAGTTGACATAATTATCTTCTTTGTAAAAGATAATTTACTAGACAATTTAAAATTTCTCATGAAATGATCATAACGGTAACGATTATTGGGCCTAATAAATGCTAAAAAAGTTGACATAATTATCTTCTTTGAAAAAGGTAATTTAATAGATCATTTCAAATTTCTTTAAAAAAGATCATAACAGTAACGATCATTGCGCCTAATAAATGCTAAAAAAGTTGACATAATTATCTTCTTTGTAAAAGATAATTTACTAGACAATTTAAAATTTCTCATGAAAAGATCATAACGGTAACGATTATTGGGCCTAATAAATGCTAAAAAAGTTGACATAATTATCTTCTTTGAAAAAGGTAATTTGATAGATCATTTCAAATTTCTTTAAAAAAGATCATAACAGTAACGATCATTGCGCCTAATAAATGCTAAAAAAGTTGACATAATTATCTTCTTTGTAAAAGATAATTTACTAGACAATTTAAAATTTCTCATGAAATGATCATAACGGTAATAGATTATTTAAAAGTTCTTTATAAAATGTCATAACGGTAACGATCATAGGGCCTAATAAATGCTAAAAAGGTTAACATAATTATCTTCTTTGTGAAAGATAATTTAATATATCATTTAAAATTTCTTTATAACAGATCATAACGGTAACGATCATTGGGCCAAATAAATGCTAAAAAAGTTGACATAATTATCTTCTTTGTAAAAGATAATTTAATAGATCATTTAAAATTTCTTTAAAAAAGATCATAAAGGTAACGATCATTGGGCATAATAAATGCTAAAAAAGTTGACATAATTAACTTCTTTGTAAAAGATAATTTACTAGACAATTTAAAATTTCGTATTAAAAGATCATAACGCTAACGATTAATGGGCCTAGTAAATGATAAAAAAGTTGACATAATTATCTTCTTTGAAATAGGTCATTTAATAGATCATTTCAAATTTCTTTAAAAAAGATCACAACAGTAACGATCATTGCGCCTAATAAATGCTAAAAAAGTTGACATAATTATCTTCTTTGTAAAAGATAATTTGATAGATCATTTAAAATTTCTTTATAAAAGATCATAACTGTAACGATCATTGGGCCTAACAAATGCTAAAAAAGTTGACATAATTTTCTTCTTTGTAAAAGACAATTTAATAGATCATTTAAAATTTCTTTAAAAAAGATCATAGCAGTAATGATCATTGCGCCTAATAAATGCTAAAAAAGTTGACATAATTATCTTCTTTGTAAAAGAAAATTTAATAGATTATTTAAAATTTCCTTAAAAAAGATCATAACGGTAACGATCATTGGGCCTCATAAGTGCTAAAAAAGTTGACATAATTATCTTCTTTGTAAAAGATAATTTACTAGACAATTTAAAATTTCTCATGAAAAGATCATAACGGTAACGATTATTGGGCCTAATAAATGCTAAAAAAGTTGACATAATTATCTTCTTTGAAAAAGGTAATTTAATAGATCATTTCAAATTTCTTTAAAAAAGATCATAACAGTAACGATCATTGCGCCTAATAAATGCTAAAAAAGTTGACATAATTATCTTCTTTGTAAAAGATAATTTACTAGACAATTTAAAATTTCTCATGAAATGATCATAACGGTAACGATTATTGGGCCTAATAAATGCTAAAAAAGTTGACATAATTATCTTCTTTGAAAAAGGTAATTTAATAGATCATTTCAAATTTCTTTAAAAAAGATCATAACGGTAACGATCATTGCGCCTAATAAATGCTAAAAAAGTTGACATAATTATCTTCTTTGTAAAAGAAAATTTAATAGATCATTTAAAATTTCTTTAAAAAAGATCATAACGGTAACGATCATTGGGCCTAATAGGTGCTAAAAAAGTTGACATAATTATCTTCTTTGTAAAAGATAATTTACTAGACAATTTAAAATTTCTCATGAAAAGATCATAACGGTAACGATTACTCGGCCTAATAAATGCTAAAAAAGTTGACATAATTATCTTCTTTGAAAAAGGTAATTTGATAGATCATTTCAAATTTCTTTAAAAAAGATCATAACGGTAACGATCATTGCGCCTAATAAATGCAAAAAAAGTTGACATAATTATCTTCTTTGTAAAAGATAATTTAGTAGACAATTTAAAATTTCTCATGAAAACATCATAACGGTAACGATTATTGGGCCTAATAAATGCTAAAAAAGTTGACATAATTATCTTCTTTGAAAAAGGTAATTTAATAGATCATTTCAAATTTCTTTAAAAAAGATCATAACAGTAACGATCATTGCGCCTAATAAATGCTAAAAAAGTTGACATAATTATCTTCTTTGTAAAAGATAATTTACTAGACAATTTAAAATTTCTCATGAAAAGATCATAACGGTAACGATTATTGGGCCTAATAAATGCTAAAAAAGTTGACATAATTATCTTCTTTGAAAAAGGTAATTTGATAGATCATTTCAAATTTCTTTAAAAAAGATCATAACGGTAACGATCATTGCGCCTAATAAATGCTAAAAAAGTTGACATAATTATCTTCTTTGTAAAAGATAATTTACTAGAGAATTTAAAATTTCTCATGAAAAGATCATAACGGTAACGATTATTGGGCCTAATAAATGCTAAAAAAGTTGACATAATTATCTTCTTTGAAAAACGTAATTTGATAGATCATTTCAAATTTCTTTAAAAAAGATCATAACGGTAACGATCATTGCGCCTAATAAATGCTAAAAAAGTTGACATAATTATCTTCTTTGTAAAAGATAATTTACTAGACAATTTAAAATTTCTCATGAAAAGATCATAACGGTAACGATTATTGGGCCTAATAAATGCTAAAAAAGTTGACATAATTATCTTCTTTGAAAAAGGTAATTTAATAGATCATTTCAAATTTCTTTAAAAAAGATCATAACGGTAACGATCATTGCGCCTAATAAATGCTAAAAAAGTTGACATAATTATCTTCTTTGTAAAAGAAAATTTAATAGATCATTTAAAATTTCCTTAAAAAAGATCATAACGGTAACGATCATTGCGCCTAATAAATGCTAAAAAAGTTGACATAATTATCTTCTTTGTAAAAGATAATTTACTAGACAATTTAAAATTTCTCATGAAAAGATCATAACAGTAACGATCATTGCGCCTAATAAATGCTAAAAAAGTTGACATAATTATCTTCTTTGTAAAAGATAATTTGATAGATCATTTAAAATTTCTTTATAAAAGATCATAACTGTAACGATCATTGGGCCTAATAAATGCTAAAAAAGTTGACATAATTATCTTCTTTGTAAAAGACAATTTAATAGATCATTCAAAATTTCTTTAAAAAAGATCATAGCAGTAATGATCATTGCGCCTAATAAATGCTAAAAAAGTTGACATAATTATCTTCTTTGTAAAAGATAATATACTAGACAATTTAAAATTTCTCATGAAAAGATCATAACGGTAACGATTATTGGGCCTAATAAATGCTAAAAAAGTTGACATAATTATCTTCTTTGAAAAAGGTAATTTGATAGATCATTTCAAATTTCTTTAAAAAAGATCATAACGGTAACGATCATTACGCCTAATAAATGCTAAAAAAGTTGACATAATTATCTTCTTTGTAAAAGATAATTTACTAGACAATTTAAAATTTCTCATGAAAAGATCATAACGGTAACGATTATTGGGCCTAATAAATGCTAAAAAAGTTGACATAATTATCTTCTTTGAAAATGGTAATTTAATAGATCACTTCAAATTTCTTTAAAAAAGATCATAACGGTAACGATCATTGCGCCTAATAAATGCAAAAAAAGTTGACATAATTATGTTCTTTGTAAAAGATAATTTAGTAGACAATTTACAATTTCTCATGAAAAGATCATAACGGTAACGATTATTGGGCCTAATAAATGCTAAAAAAGTTGACATAATTATCTTCTTTGAAAAAGGTAATTTAATAGATCATTCAAAATTTCTTTAAAAAAGATCATAGCAGTAATGATCATTGCGCCTAATAAATGCTAAAAAAGTTGACATAATTATCTTCTTTGTAAAAGATAATATACTAGACAATTTAAAATTTCTCATGAAAAGATCATAACGGTAACGATTATTGGGCCTAATAAATGCTAAAAAAGTTGACATAATTATCTTCTTTGAAAAAGGTAATTTGATAGATCATTTCAAATTTCTTTAAAAAAGATCATAACGGTAACGATCATTACGCCTAATAAATGCTAAAAAAGTTGACATAATTATCTTCTTTGTAAAAGATAATTTACTAGACAATTTAAAATTTCTCATGAAAAGATCATAACGGTAACGATTATTGGGCCTAATAAATGCTAAAAAAGTTGACATAATTATCTTCTTTGAAAATGGTAATTTAATAGATCACTTCAAATTTCTTTAAAAAAGATCATAACGGTAACGATCATTGCGCCTAATAAATGCAAAAAAAGTTGACATAATTATGTTCTTTGTAAAAGATAATTTAGTAGACAATTTACAATTTCTCATGAAAAGATCATAACGGTAACGATTATTGGGCCTAATAAATGCTAAAAAAGTTGACATAATTATCTTCTTTGAAAAAGGTAATTTAATAGATCATTTCAAATTTCTTTAAAAAAGATCATAACAGTAACGATCATTGCGCCTAATAAATGCTAAAAAAGTTGACATAATTATCTTCTTTGTAAAAGATAATTTACTAGACAATTTAAAATTTCTCATGAAAAGATCATAACGGTAACGATTATTGGGCCTAATAAATGCTAAAAAAGTTGACATAATTATCTTCTTTGAAAAAGGTAATTTAATAGATCATTTCAAATTTCTTTAAAAAAGATCATAACAGTAATGATCATTGCGCCTAATAAATGATAAAAAAGTTGACATAATTATCTTCTTTGTAAAAGAAAATTTAATAGATCATTTAAAATTTCCTTAAAAAAGATCATAACGGTAACTATCATTGGGCCTAATAAGTGCTAAAAAAGTTGACATAATTATCTTCTTTGTAAAAGATAATTTACTAGACAATTTAAAATTTCTCATGAAAAGATCATAACGGTAACGATTATTGGGCCTAATAAATGCTAAAAAAGTTGACATAATTATCTTCTTTGAAAAAGGTAATTTAATAGATCATTTCAAATTTCTTTAAAAAAGATCATAACAGTAACGATCATTGCGCCTAATAAATGCTAAAAAAGTTGACATAATTATCTTCTTTGTAAAAGATAATTTACTAGACAATTTAAAATTTCTCATGAAAAGATCATAACGGTAACGATTATTGGGCCTAATAAATGCTAAAAAAGTTGACATAATTATCTTCTTTGAAAAAGGTAATTTGATAGATCATTTCAAATTTCTTTAAAAAAGATCATAACGGTAACGATCATTGCGCCTAATAAATGCAAAAAAAGTTGACATAATTATGTTCTTTGTAAAAGATAATTTAGTAGACAATTTACAATTTCTCATGAAAAGATCATAACGGTAACGATTATTGGGCCTAATAAATGCTAAAAAAGTTGACATAATTATCTTCTTTGAAAAAGGTAATTTAATAGATCATTTCAAATTTCTTTAAAAAAGATCATAACAGTAACGATCATTGCGCCTAATAAATGCTAAAAAAGTTGACATAATTATCTTCTTTGTAAAAGATAATTTACTAGACAATTTAAAATTTCTCATGAAAAGATCATAACGGTAACGATTATTGGGCCTAATAAATGCTAAAAAAGTTGACATAATTATCTTCTTTGAAAAAGGTAATTTAATAGATCATTTCAAATTTCTTTAAAAAAGATCATAACAGTAATGATCATTGCGCCTAATAAATGATAAAAAAGTTGACATAATTATCTTCTTTGTAAAAGAAAATTTAATAGATCATTTAAAATTTCCTTAAAAAAGATCATAACGGTAACTATCATTGGGCCTAATAAGTGCTAAAAAAGTTGACATAATTATCTTCTTTGTAAAAGATAATTTACTAGACAATTTAAAATTTCTCATGAAAAGATCATAACGGTAACGATTATTGGGCCTAATAAATGCTAAAAAAGTTGACATAATTATCTTCTTTGAAAAAGGTAATTTAATAGATCATTTCAAATTTCTTTAAAAAAGATCATAACAGTAACGATCATTGCGCCTAATAAATGCTAAAAAAGTTGACATAATTATCTTCTTTGTAAAAGATAATTTACTAGACAATTTAAAATTTCTCATGAAAAGATCATAACGGTAACGATTATTGGGCCTAATAAATGCTAAAAAAGTTGACATAATTATCTTCTTTGAAAAAGGTAATTTGATAGATCATTTCAAATTTCTTTAAAAAAGATCATAACGGTAACGATCATTACGCCTAATAAATGCTAAAAAAGTTGACATAATTATCTTCTTTGTAAAAGATAATTTACTAGACAATTTAAAATTTCTCATGAAAAGATCATAACGGTAACGATTATTGGGCCTAATAAATGCTAAAAAAGTTGACATAATTATCTTCTTTGAAAAAGGTAATTTGATAGATCATTTCAAATTTCTTTAAAAAAGATCATAACGGTAACGATCATTGCGCATAATAAATGCTTAAAAAGTTGACATAATTATCTTCTTTGTAAAAGATAATTTACTAGACAATTTAAAATTTCTCATGAAAAGATCATAACGGTAACGATTATTGGGCCTAATAAATGCTAAAAAAGTTGACATAATTATCTTCTTTGAAAAAGGTAATTTGATAGATCATTTCAAATTTCTTTAAAAAAGATCATAACAGTAACGATCATTGCGCCTAATAAATGCTAAAAAAGTTGACATAATTATCTTCTTTGTAAAAGATAATTTACTAGACAATTTAAAATTTCTCATGAAAAGATCATAACGGTAACGATTATTGGGCCTAATAAATGCTAAAAAAGTTGACATAATTATCTTCTTTGAAAAAGGTAATTTGATAGATCATTTCAAATTTCTTTAAAAAAGATCATAACGGTAACGATCATTACGCCTAATAAATGCTAAAAAAGTTGACATAATTATCTTCTTTGTAAAAGATAATTTACTGGACAATTTAAAATTTCTCATGAAAAGATCATAACGGTAACGATTATTGGGCCTAATAAATGCTAAAAAAGTTGACATAATTATCTTCTTTGAAAAAGGTAATTTGATAGATCATTTCAAATTTCTTTAAAAAAGATCATAACGGTAACGATCATTGCGCATAATAAATGCTTAAAAAGTTGACATAATTATCTTCTTTGTAAAAGATAATTTACTAGACAATTTAAAATTTCTCATGAAAAGATCATAACGGTAACGATTATTGGGCCTAATAAATGCTAAAAAAGTTGACAAAATTATCTTCTTTGAAAAAGGTAATTTAATAGATCATTTCAAATTTCTTTAAAAAAGATCATAACAGTAATGATCATTGCGCCTAATAAATGCTAAAAAAGTTGACATAATTATCTTCTTTGTAAAAGAAAATTTAATAGATCATTTAAAATTTCCTTAAAAAATATCATAACGGTAACTATCATTGGGCCTAATAAGTGCTAAAAAAGTTGACATAATTATCTTCTTTGTAAAAGATAATTTACTAGACAATTTAAAATTTCTCATGAAAAGATCATAACGGTAACGATTATTGGGCCTAATAAATGCTAAAAAAGTTGACATAATTATCTTCTTTGAAAAAGGTAATTTAATAGATCATTTCAAATTTCTTTAAAAAAGATCATAACAGTAACGATCATTGCGCCTAATAAATGCTAAAAAAGTTGACATAATTATCTTCTTTGTAAAAGATAATTTACTAGACAATTTAAAATTTCTCATGAAAAGATCATAACGGTAACGATTATTGGGCCTAATAAATGCTAAAAAAGTTGACATAATTATCTTCTTTGAAAAAGGTAATTTGATAGATCATTTCAAATTTCTTTAAAAAAGATCATAACGGTAACGATCATTACGCCTAATAAATGCTAAAAAAGTTGACATAATTATCTTCTTTGTAAAAGATAATTTACTAGACAATTTAAAATTTCTCATGAAAAGATCATAACGGTAACGATTATTGGGCCTAATAAATGCTAAAAAAGTTGACATAATTATCTTCTTTGAAAAAGGTAATTTGATAGATCATTTCAAATTTCTTTAAAAAAGATCATAACGGTAACGATCATTGCGCATAATAAATGCTTAAAAAGTTGACATAATTATCTTCTTTGTAAAAGATAATTTACTAGACAATTTAAAATTTCTCATGAAAAGATCATAACGGTAACGATTATTGGGCCTAATAAATGCTAAAAAAGTTGACATAATTATCTTCTTTGAAAAAGGTAATTTGATAGATCATTTCAAATTTCTTTAAAAAAGATCATAACAGTAACGATCATTGCGCCTAATAAATGCTAAAAAAGTTGACATAATTATCTTCTTTGTAAAAGATAATTTACTAGACAATTTAAAATTTCTCATGAAAAGATCATAACGGTAACGATTATTGGGCCTAATAAATGCTAAAAAAGTTGACATAATTATCTTCTTTGAAAAAGGTAATTTGATAGATCATTTCAAATTTCTTTAAAAAAGATCATAACGGTAACGATCATTACGCCTAATAAATGCTAAAAAAGTTGACATAATTATCTTCTTTGTAAAAGATAATTTACTGGACAATTTAAAATTTCTCATGAAAAGATCATAACGGTAACGATTATTGGGCCTAATAAATGCTAAAAAAGTTGACATAATTATCTTCTTTGAAAAAGGTAATTTGATAGATCATTTCAAATTTCTTTAAAAAAGATCATAACGGTAACGATCATTGCGCATAATAAATGCTTAAAAAGTTGACATAATTATCTTCTCTGTAAAAGATAATTTACTAGACAATTTAAAATTTCTCATGAAAAGATCATAACGGTAACGATTATTGGGCCTAATAAATGCTAAAAAAGTTGACAAAATTATCTTCTTTGAAAAAGGTAATTTAATAGATCATTTCAAATTTCTTTAAAAAAGATCATAACAGTAATGATCATTGCGCCTAATAAATGCTAAAAAAGTTGACATAATTATCTTCTTTGTAAAAGAAAATTTAATAGATCATTTAAAATTTCCTTAAAAAAGATCATAACGGTAACTATCATTGGGCCTAATAAGTGCTAAAAAAGTTGACATAATTATCTTCTTTGTAAAAGATAATTTACTAGACAATTTAAAATTTCTCATGAAAAGATCATAACGGTAACGATTATTGGGCCTAATAAATGCTAAAAAAGTTGACATAATTATCTTCTTTGAAAAAGGTAATTTAATAGATCATTTCAAATTTCTTTAAAAAAGATCATAACAGTAACGATCATTGCGCCTAATAAATGCTAAAAAAGTTGACATAATTATCTTCTTTGTAAAAGATAATTTACTAGACAATTTAAAATTTCTCATGAAAAGATCATAACGGTAACGATTATTGGGCCTAATAAATGCTAAAAAAGTTGACATAATTATCTTCTTTGAAAAAGGTAATTTGATAGATCATTTCAAATTTCTTTAAAAAAGATCATAACGGTAACGATCATTACGCCTAATAAATGCTAAAAAAGTTGACATAATTATCTTCTTTGTAAAAGATAATTTACTAGACAATTTAAAATTTCTCATGAAAAGATCATAACGGTAACGATTATTGGGCCTAATAAATGCTAAAAAAGTTGACATAATTATCTTCTTTGAAAAAGGTAATTTGATAGATCATTTCAAATTTCTTTAAAAAAGATCATAACGGTAACGATCATTGCGCATAATAAATGCTTAAAAAGTTGACATAATTATCTTCTTTGTAAAAGATAATTTACTAGACAATTTAAAATTTCTCATGAAAAGATCATAACGGTAACGATTATTGGGCCTAATAAATGCTAAAAAAGTTGACATAATTATCTTCTTTGAAAAAGGTAATTTGATAGATCATTTCAAATTTCTTTAAAAAAGATCATAACAGTAACGATCATTGCGCCTAATAAATGCTAAAAAAGTTGACATAATTATCTTCTTTGTAAAAGATAATTTACTAGACAATTTAAAATTTCTCATGAAAAGATCATAACGGTAACGATTATTGGGCCTAATAAATGCTAAAAAAGTTGACATAATTATCTTCTTTGAAAAAGGTAATTTGATAGATCATTTCAAATTTCTTTAAAAAAGATCATAACGGTAACGATCATTACGCCTAATAAATGCTAAAAAAGTTGACATAATTATCTTCTTTGTAAAAGATAATTTACTGGACAATTTAAAATTTCTCATGAAAAGATCATAACGGTAACGATTATTGGGCCTAATAAATGCTAAAAAAGTTGACATAATTATCTTCTTTGAAAAAGGTAATTTGATAGATCATTTCAAATTTCTTTAAAAAAGATCATAACGGTAACGATCATTGCGCATAATAAATGCTTAAAAAGTTGACATAATTATCTTCTTTGTAAAAGATAATTTACTAGACAATTTAAAATTTCTCATGAAAAGATCATAACGGTAACGATTATTGGGCCTAATAAATGCTAAAAAAGTTGACAAAATTATCTTCTTTGAAAAAGGTAATTTAATAGATCATTTCAAATTTCTTTAAAAAAGATCATAACAGTAATGATCATTGCGCCTAATAAATGCTAAAAAAGTTGACATAATTATCTTCTTTGTAAAAGAAAATTTAATAGATCATTTAAAATTTCCTTAAAAAAGATCATAACGGTAACTATCATTGGGCCTAATAAGTGCTAAAAAAGTTGACATAATTATCTTCTTTGTAAAAGATAATTTACTAGACAATTTAAAATTTCTCATGAAAAGATCATAACGGTAACGATTATTGGGCCTAATAAATGCTAAAAAAGTTGACATAATTATCTTCTTTGAAAAAGGTAATTTAATAGATCATTTCAAATTTCTTTAAAAAAGATCATAACAGTAACGATCATTGCGCCTAATAAATCCTAAAAAAGTTGACATAATTATCTTCTTTGTAAAAGATAATTTACTAGACAATTTAAAATTTCTCATGAAAAGATCATAACGGTAACGATTATTGGGCCTAATAAATGCTAAAAAAGTTGACATAATTATCTTCTTTGAAAAAGGTAATTTGATAGATCATTTCAAATTTCTTTAAAAAAGATCATAACGGTAACGATCATTACGCCTAATAAATGCTAAAAAAGTTGACATAATTATCTTCTTTGTAAAAGATAATTTACTAGACAATTTAAAATTTCTCATGAAAAGATCATAACGGTAACGATTATTGGGCCTAATAAATGCTAAAAAAGTTGACATAATTATCTTCTTTGAAAAAGGTAATTTGATAGATCATTTCAAATTTCTTTAAAAAAGATCATAACGGTAACGATTATTGCGCATAATAAATGCTTAAAAAGTTGACATAATTATCTTCTTTGTAAAAGATAATTTACTAGACAATTTAAAATTTCTCATGAAAAGATCATAACGGTAACGATTATTGGGCCTAATAAATGCTAAAAAAGTTGACATAATTATCTTCTTTGAAAAAGGTAATTTGATAGATCATTTCAAATTTCTTTAAAAAAGATCATAACAGTAACGATCATTGCGCCTAATAAATGCTAAAAAAGTTGACATAATTATCTTCTTTGTAAAAGATAATTTACTAGACAATTTAAAATTTCTCATGAAAAGATCATAACGGTAACGATTATTGGGCCTAATAAATGCTAAAAAAGTTGACATAATTATCTTCTTTGAAAAAGGTAATTTGATAGATCATTTCAAATTTCTTTAAAAAAGATCATAACGGTAACGATCATTACGCCTAATAAATGCTAAAAAAGTTGACATAATTATCTTCTTTGTAAAAGATAATTTACTGGACAATTTAAAATTTCTCATGAAAAGATCATAACGGTAACGATTATTGGGCCTAATAAATGCTAAAAAAGTTGACATAATTATCTTCTTTGAAAAAGGTAATTTGATAGATCATTTCAAATTTCTTTAAAAAAGATCATAACGGTAACGATCATTGCGCATAATAAATGCTTAAAAAGTTGACATAATTATCTTCTTTGTAAAAGATAATTTACTAGACAATTTAAAATTTCTCATGAAAAGATCATAACGGTAACGATTATTGGGCCTAATAAATGCTAAAAAAGTTGACAAAATTATCTTCTTTGAAAAAGGTAATTTAATAGATCATTTCAAATTTCTTTAAAAAAGATCATAACAGTAATGATCATTGCGCCTAATAAATGCTAAAAAAGTTGACATAATTATCTTCTTTGTAAAAGAAAATTTAATAGATCATTTAAAATTTCCTTAAAAAAGATCATAACGGTAACTATCATTGGGCCTAATAAGTGCTAAAAAAGTTGACATAATTATCTTCTTTGTAAAAGATAATTTACTAGACAATTTAAAATTTCTCATGAAAAGATCATAACGGTAACGATTATTGGGCCTAATAAATGCTAAAAAAGTTGACATAATTATCTTCTTTGAAAAAGGTAATTTAATAGATCATTTCAAATTTCTTTAAAAAAGATCATAACAGTAACGATCATTGCGCCTAATAAATCCTAAAAAAGTTGACATAATTATCTTCTTTGTAAAAGATAATTTACTAGACAATTTAAAATTTCTCATGAAAAGATCATAACGGTAACGATTATTGGGCCTAATAAATGCTAAAAAAGTTGACATAATTATCTTCTTTGAAAAAGGTAATTTGATAGATCATTTCAAATTTCTTTAAAAAAGATCATAACGGTAACGATCATTACGCCTAATAAATGCTAAAAAAGTTGACATAATTATCTTCTTTGTAAAAGATAATTTACTAGACAATTTAAAATTTCTCATGAAAAGATCATAACGGTAACGATTATTGGGCCTAATAAATGCTAAAAAAGTTGACATAATTATCTTCTTTGAAAAAGGTAATTTGATAGATCATTTCAAATTTCTTTAAAAAAGATCATAACGGTAACGATCATTGCGCATAATAAATGCTTAAAAAGTTGACATAATTATCTTCTTTGTAAAAGATAATTTACTAGACAATTTAAAATTTCTCATGAAAAGATCATAACGGTAACGATTATTGGGCCTAATAAATGCTAAAAAAGTTGACATAATTATCTTCTTTGAAAAAGGTAATTTGATAGATCATTTCAAATTTCTTTAAAAAAGATCATAACAGTAACGATCATTGCGCCTAATAAATGCTAAAAAAGTTGACATAATTATCTTCTTTGTAAAAGATAATTTACTAGACAATTTAAAATTTCTCATGAAAAGATCATAACGGTAACGATTATTGGGCCTAATAAATGCTAAAAAAGTTGACATAATTATCTTCTTTGAAAAAGGTAATTTGATAGATCATTTCAAATTTCTTTAAAAAAGATCATAACGGTAACGATCATTACGCCTAATAAATGCTAAAAAAGTTGACATAATTATCTTCTTTGTAAAAGATAATTTACTGGACAATTTAAAATTTCTCATGAAAAGATCATAACGGTAACGATTATTGGGCCTAATAAATGCTAAAAAAGTTGACATAATTATCTTCTTTGAAAAAGGTAATTTGA
The DNA here is from genome assembly GCA_037954015.1 of Psophocarpus tetragonolobus. Taxonomy (NCBI): domain Eukaryota; kingdom Viridiplantae; phylum Streptophyta; class Magnoliopsida; order Fabales; family Fabaceae; genus Psophocarpus; species Psophocarpus tetragonolobus. Next base: position 58,886,478 of record CM075688.1, read on the forward strand.
TAGATCATTTCAAATTTCTTTAAAAAAGATCATAACGGTAACGATCATTGCGCATAATAAATGCTTAAAAAGTTGACATAATTATCTTCTTTGTAAAAGATAATTTACTAGACAATTTAAAATTTCTCATGAAAAGATCATAACGGTAACGATTATTGGGCCTAATAAATGCTAAAAAAGTTGACAAAATTATCTTCTTTGAAAAAGGTAATTTAATAGATCATTTCAAATTTCTTTAAAAAAGATCATAACAGTAATGATCATTGCGCCTAATAAATGCTAAAAAAGTTGACATAATTATCTTCTTTGTAAAAGAAAATTTAATAGATCATTTAAAATTTCCTTAAAAAATATCATAACGGTAACTATCATTGGGCCTAATAAGTGCTAAAAAAGTTGACATAATTATCTTCTTTGTAAAAGATAATTTACTAGACAATTTAAAATTTCTCATGAAAAGATCATAACGGTAACGATTATTGGGCCTAATAAATGCTAAAAAAGTTGACATAATTATCTTCTTTGAAAAAGGTAATTTAATAGATCATTTCAAATTTCTTTAAAAAAGATCATAACAGTAACGATCATTGCGCCTAATAAATGCTAAAAAAGTTGACATAATTATCTTCTTTGTAAAAGATAATTTACTAGACAATTTAAAATTTCTCATGAAAAGATCATAACGGTAACGATTATTGGGCCTAATAAATGTTAAAAAAGTTGACATAATTATCTTCTTTGAAAAAGGTAATTTGATAGATCATTTCAAATTTATTTAAAAAAGATCATAACGGTAACGATCATTACGCCTAATAAATGCTAAAAAAGTTGACATAATTATCTTCTTTGTAAAAGATAATTTACTAGACAATTTAAAATTTCTCATGAAAAGATCATAACGGTAACGATTATTGGGCCTAATAAATGCTAAAAAAGTTGACATAATTATCTTCTTTGAAAAAGGTAATTTGATAGATCATTTCAAATTTCTTTAAAAAAGATCATAACGGTAACGATCATTGCGCATAATAAATGCTTAAAAAGTTGACATAATTATCTTCTTTGTAAAAGATAATTTACTAGACAATTTAAAATTTCTCATGAAAAGATCATAACGGTAACGATTATTGGGCCTAATAAATGCTAAAAAAGTTGACAAAATTATCTTCTTTGAAAAAGGTAATTTAATAGATCATTTCAAATTTCTTTAAAAAAGATCATAACAGTAATGATCATTGCGCCTAATAAATGCTAAAAAAGTTGACATAAATATCTTCTTTGTAAAAGAAAATTTAATAGATCATTTAAAATTTCCTTAAAAAAGATCATAACGGTAACTATCATTGGGCCTAATAAGTGCTAAAAAAGTTGACATAATTATCTTCTTTGTAAAAGATAATTTACTAGACAATTTAAAATTTCTCATGAAAAGATCATAACGGTAACGATTATTGGGCCTAATAAATGCTAAAAAAGTTGACATAATTATCTTCTTTGAAAAAGGTAATTTAATAGATCATTTCAAATTTCTTTAAAAAAGATCATAACAGTAACGATCATTGCGCCTAATAAATGCTAAAAAAGTTGACATAATTATCTTCTTTGTAAAAGATAATTTACTAGACAATTTAAAATTTCTCATGAAAAGATCATAACGGTAACGATTATTGGGCCTAATAAATGCTAAAAAAGTTGACATAATTATCTTCTTTGAAAAAGGTAATTTGATAGATCATTTCAAATTTCTTTAAAAAAGATCATAACGGTAACGATCATTGCGCATAATAAATGCTTAAAAAGTTGACATAATTATCTTCTTTGTAAAAGATAATTTACTAGACAATTTAAAATTTCTCATGAAAAGATCATAACGGTAACGATTATTGGGCCTAATAAATGCTAAAAAAGTTGACAAAATTATCTTCTTTGAAAAAGGTAATTTAATAGATCATTTCAAATTTCTTTAAAAAAGATCATAACAGTAACGATCATTGCGCCTAATAAATGCTAAAAAAGTTGACATAATTATCTTCTTTGTAAAAGATAATTTGATAGATCATTTAAAATTTCTTTATAAAAGATCATAACTGTAACGATCATTGGGCCTAATAAATGCTAAAAAAGTTGACATAATTATCTTCTTTGTAAAAGACAATTTAATAGATCATTTAAAATTTCTTTAAAAAAGATCATAGCAGTAATGATCATTGCGCCTAATAAATGCTAAAAAAGTTGACATAATTATCTTCTTTGTAAAAGATAATTTACTAGACAATTTAAAATTTCTCATGAAAAGATCATAACGGTAACGATTATTGGGCCTAATAAATGCTAAAAAAGTTGACATAATTATCTTCTTTGAAAAAGGTAATTTAATAGATCATTTAAAATTTCTTTAAAAAAGATCATAACGGTAACGATCATTGCGCCTAATAAATGCTAAAAAAGTTGACATAATTATCTTCTTTGTAAAAGAAAATTTAATAGATCATTTAAAATTTCCTTAAAAAAGATCATAACGGTAACGATCATTGCGCCTAATAAATGCTAAAAAAGTTGACATAATTATCTTCTTTGTAAAAGATAATTTACTAGACAATTTAAAATTTCTCATGAAAAGATCATAACGGTAATAGATTATTTAAAAGTTCTTTATAAAATGTCATAACGGTAACGATCATAGGGCCTAATAAATGCTAAAAAGGTAAACATAATTATCTTCTTTGTGAAAGATAATTTAATATATCATTTAAAATTTCTTTATAACAGATCATAACGGTAACGATCATTGGGCCTAATAAATGCTAAAAAAGTTGAGATAATTATCTTCTTTGTAAAAGACAATTTAATAGATCATTTAAAATTTCTTTAAAAAAGATCATAACGGTAACGATCATTGGGCCTAATAAGTGCTAAAAAAGTTGACATAATTAACTTCTTTGTAAAAGATAATTTACTAGACAATTTAAAATTTCGTATTAAAAGATCATAACGCTAACGATTAATGGGCCTAGTAAATGCTAAAAAAGTTGACATAATTATCTTCTTTGTAAAAGATAATTTGATAGATAATTTAAAATTTCTTTATAAAAGATCATAACTGTAACGATCATTGGGCCTAATAAATGCTAAAAAAGTTGACATAATTATCTTCTTTGTAAAAGACAATTTAATAGATCATTTAAAATTTCTTTAAAAAGATCATAACGGTAACGATCATTGGGCCTAATAAATGCTAAAAAAGTTGACATAATTAACTTCTTTGTAAAAGATAATTTACTAGACAATTTAAAATTTCGTATTAAAAGATCATAACGCTAACGATTAATGGGCCTAGTAAATGCTAAAAAAGTTGACATAATTATCTTCTTTGTAAAAGATAATTTACTAGACAATTTAAAATTTCTCATGAAAAGATCATAACGGTAACGATTATTGGGCCTAATAAATGCTAAAAAAGTTGACATAATTATCTTCTTTGAAAAAGGTAATTTGATAGATCATTTCAAATTTCTTTAAAAAAGATCATAACGGTAACGATCATTGCGCCTAATAAACGCTAAAAAAGTTGACATAATTATCTTCTTTGTAAAGGATAATTTACTAGACAATTTAAAATTTCTCATGAAAAGATCATAACGGTAACGATTATTGGGCCTAATAAATGCTAAAAACGTTGACATAATTATCTTCTTTGTTAAAGGTAATTTAATAGATCATTTAAAATTTCTTTAAAAAAGATCATAACGGTAACGATCATTGCGCCTAATAAATGCTAAAAAAGTTGACATAATTATCTTCTTTGTAAAAGAAAATTTAATAGATCATGTAAAATTTCCTTAAAAAAGATCATAACGGTAACGATCATTGCGCCTAATAAATGCTAAAAAAGTTGACATAATTATCTTCTTTGTAAAAGATAATTTACTAGACAATTTAAAATTTCTCATGAAAAGATCATAACGGTAACGATTATTGGGCCTAATAAATGCTAAAAAAGTTGACATAATTATCTTCTTTGAAAAAGGTAATTTGATAGATCATTTCAAATTTCTTTAAAAAAGATCATAACGGTAACGATCATTGCGCCTAATAAATGCTAAAAAAGTTGACATAATTATCTTCTTTGTAAAAGATAATTTACTAGACAATTTAAAATTTCTCATGAAAAGATCATAACGGTAACGATTATTGGGCCTAATAAATGCTAAAAAAGTTGACATAATTATCTTCTTTGAAAAAGGTAATTTAATAGATCATTTCAAATTTCTTTAAAAAAGATCATAACGGTAACGATCATTGCACCTAATAAATGCTAAAAAAGTTGACATAATTATCTTCTTTGTAAAAGAAAATTTAATAGATCATTTAAAATTTCCTTAAAAAAGATCATAACGGTAACGATCATTGCGCCTAATAAATGCTAAAAACGTTGACATAATTATCTTCTTTGTAAAAGATAATTTACTAGACAATTTAAAATTTCTCATGAAAAGATCATAACAGTAACGATCATTGCGCCTAATAAATGCTAAAAAAGTTGACATAATTATCTTCTTTGTAAAAGATAATTTGATAGATCATTTAAAATTTCTTTATAAAAGATCATAACTGTAACGATCATTGGGCCTAATAAATGCTAAAAAAGTTGACATAATTATCTTCTTTGTAAAAGACAATTTAATAGATCATTCAAAATTTCTTTAAAAAAGATCATAGCAGTAATGATCATTGCGCCTAATAAATGCTAAAAAAGTTGACATAATTATCTTCTTTGTAAAAGATAATATACTAGACAATTTAAAATTTCTCATGAAAAGATCATAACGGTAACGATTATTGGGCCTAATAAATGCTAAAAAAGTTGACATAATTATCTTCTTTGAAAAAGGTAATTTGATAGATCATTTCAAATTTCTTTAAAAAAGATCATAACGGTAACGATCATTACGCCTAATAAATGCTAAAAAAGTTGACATAATTATCTTCTTTGTAAAAGATAATTTACTAGACAATTTAAAATTTCTCATGAAAAGATCATAACGGTAACGATTATTGGGCCTAATAAATGCTAAAAAAGTTGACATAATTATCTTCTTTGAAAATGGTAATTTAATAGATCACTTCAAATTTCTTTAAAAAAGATCATAACGGTAATGATCATTGCGCCTAATAAATGCAAAAAAAGTTGACATAATTATGTTCTTTGTAAAAGATAATTTAGTAGACAATTTACAATTTCTCATGAAAAGATCATAACGGTAACGATTATTGGGCCTAATAAATGCTAAAAAAGTTGACATAATTATCTTCTTTGAAAAAGGTAATTTAATAGATCATTTCAAATTTCTTTAAAAAAGATCATAACAGTAACGATCATTGCGCCTAATAAATGCTAAAAAAGTTGACATAATTATCTTCTTTGTAAAAGATAATTTACTAGACAATTTAAAATTTCTCATGAAAAGATCATAACGATAACGATTATTGGGCCTAATAAATGCTAAAAAAGTTGACATAATTATCTTCTTTGAAAAAGGTAATTTAATAGATCATTTCAAATTTCTTTAAAAAAGATCATAACAGTAATGATCATTGCGCCTAATAAATGCTAAAAAAGTTGACATAATTATCTTCTTTGTAAAAAAAATTTAATAGATCATTTAAAATTTCCTTAAAAAAGATCATAACGGTAACTATCATTGGGCCTAATAAGTGCTAAAAAAGTTGACATAATTATCTTCTTTGTAAAAGATAATTTACTAGACAATTTAAAATTTCTCATGAAAAGATCATAACGGTAACGATTATTGGGCCTAATAAATGCTAAAAAAGTTGACATAATTATCTTCTTTGAAAAAGGTAATTTAATAGATCATTTCAAATTTCTTTAAAAAAGATCATAACAGTAACGATCATTGCGCCTAATAAATGCTAAAAAAGTTGACATAATTATCTTCTTTGTAAAAGATAATTTACTAGACAATTTAAAATTTCTCATGAAAAGATCATAACGGTAACGATTATTGGGCCTAATAAATGCTAAAAAAGTTGACATAATTATCTTCTTTGAAAAAGGTAATTTGATAGATCATTTCAAATTTCTTTAAAAAAGATCATAACGGTAACGATCATTACGCCTAATAAATGCTAAAAAAGATGACATAATTATCTTCTTTGTAAAAGATAATTTACTAGACAATTTAAAATTTCTCATGAAAAGATCATAACGGTAACGATTATTGGGCCTAATAAATGCTAAAAAAGTTGACATAATTATCTTCTTTGAAAAAGGTAATTTGATAGATCATTTCAAATTTCTTTAAAAAAGATCATAACGGTAACGATCATTGCGCATAATAAATGCTTAAAAAGTTGACATAATTATCTTCTTTGTAAAAGATAATTTACTAGACAATTTAAAATTTTTCATGAAAAGATCATAACGGTAACGATTATTGGGCCTAATAAATGCTAAAAAAGTTGACAAAATTATCTTCTTTGAAAAAGGTAATTTAATAGATCATTTCAAATTTCTTTAAAAAAGACCATAACAGTAATGATCATTGCGCCTAATAAATGCTAAAAAAGTTGACATAATTATCTTCTTTGTAAAAGAAAATTTAATAGATCATTTAAAATTTCCTTAAAAAAGATCATAACGGTAACTATCATTGGGCCTAATAAGTGCTAAAAAAGTTGACATAATTATCTTCTTTGTAAAAGATAATTTACTAGACAATTTAAAATTTCTCATGAAAAGATCATAACGGTAACGATTATTGGGCCTAATAAATGCTAAAAAAGTTGACATAATTATCTTCTTTGAAAAAGGTAATTTAATAGATCATTTCAAATTTCTTTAAAAAAGATCATAACAGTAACGATCATTGCGCCTAATAAATGCTAAAAAAGTTGACATAATTATCTTCTTTGTAAAAGATAATTTACTAGACAATTTAAAATTTCTCATGAAAAGATCATAACGGTAACGATTATTGGGCCTAATAAATGCTAAAAAAGTTGACATAATTATCTTCTTTGAAAAAGGTAATTTGATAGATCATTTCAAATTTCTTTAAAAAAGATCATAACGGTAACGATCATTACGCCTAATAAATGCTAAAAAAGTTGACATAATTATCTTCTTTGTAAAAGATAATTTACAAGACAATTTAAAATTTCTCATGAAAAGATCATAACGGTAACGATTATTGGGCCTAATAAATGCTAAAAAAGTTGACATAATTATCTTCTTTGAAAATGGTAATTTAATAGATCACTTCAAATTTCTTTAAAAAAGATCATAACGGTAACGATCATTGCGCCTAATAAATGCAAAAAAAGTTGACATAATTATGTTCTTTGTAAAAGATAATTTAGTAGACAATTTACAATTTCTCATGAAAAGATCATAACGGTAACGATTATTGGGCCTAATAAATGCTAAAAAAGTTGACATAATTATCTTCTTTGAAAAAGGTAATTTAATAGATCATTTCAAATTTCTTTAAAAAAGATCATAACAGTAACGATCATTGCGCCTAATAAATGCTAAAAAAGTTGACATAATTATCTTCTTTGTAAAAGATAATTTACTAGACAATTTAAAATTTCTCATGAAAAGATCATAACGGTAACGATTATTGGGCCTAATAAATGCTAAAAAAGTTGACATAATTATCTTCTTTGAAAAAGGTAATTTAATAGATCATTTCAAATTTCTTTAAAAAAGATCATAACAGTAATGATCATTGCGCCTAATAAATGCTAAAAAAGTTGACATAATTATCTTCTTTGTAAAAGAAAATTTAATAGATCATTTAAAATTTCCTTAAAAAAGATCATAACGGTAACTATCATTGGGCCTAATAAGTGCTAAAAAAGTTGACATAATTATCTTCTTTGTAAAAGATAATTTACTAGACAATTTAAAATTTCTCATGAAAAGATCATAACGGTAACGATTATTGGGCCTAATAAATGCTAAAAAAGTTGACATAATTATCTTCTTTGAAAAAGGTAATTTAATAGATCATTTCAAATTTCTTTAAAAAAGATCATAACAGTAACGATCATTGCGCCTAATAAATGCTAAAAAAGTTGACATAATTATCTTCTTTGTAAAAGATAATTTACTAGACAATTTAAAATTTCTCATGAAAAGATCATAACGGTAACGATTATTGGGCCTAATAAATGCTAAAAAAGTTGACGTAATTATCTTCTTTGAAAAAGGTAATTTGATAGATCATTTCAAATTTCTTTAAAAAAGATCATAACGGTAACGATCATTACGCCTAATAAATGCTAAAAAAGTTGACATAATTATCTTCTTTGTAAAAGATAATTTACTAGACAATTTAAAATTTCTCATGAAAAGATCATAACGGTAACGATTATTGGGCCTAATAAATGCTAAAAAAGTTGACATAATTATCTTCTTTGAAAAAGGTAATTTAATAGATCATTTCAAATTTCTTTAAAAAAGATCATAACGGTAACGATCATTGCGCCTAATAAATGCAAAAAAAGTTGACATAATTATGTTCTTTGTAAAAGATAATTTAGTAGACAATTTACAATTTCTCATGAAAAGATCATAACGGTAACGATTATTGGGCCTAATAAATGCTAAAAAAGTTGACATAATTATCTTCTTTGAAAAAGGTAATTTAATAGATCATTTCAAATTTCTTTAAAAAAGATCATAACAGTAACGATCATTGCGCCTAATAAATGCTAAAAAAGTTGACATAATTATCTTCTTTGTAAAAGATAATTTACTAGACAATTTAAAATTTCTCATGAAAAGATCATAACGGTAACGATTATTGGGCCTAATAAATGCTAAAAAAGTTGACATAATTATCTTCTTTGAAAAAGGTAATTTAATAGATCATTTCAAATTTCTTTAAAAAAGATCATAACAGTAATGATCATTGCGCCTAATAAATGCTAAAAAAGTTGACATAATTATCTTCTTTGTAAAAGAAAATTTAATAGATCATTTAAAATTTCCTTAAAAAAGATCATAACGGTAACTATCATTGGGCCTAATAAGTGCTAAAAAAGTTGACATAATTATCTTCTTTGTAAAAGATAATTTACTAGACAATTTAAAATTTCTCATGAAAAGATCATAACGGTAACGATTATTGGGCCTAATAAATGCTAAAAAAGTTGACATAATTATCTTCTTTGAAAAAGGTAATTTAATAGATCATTTCAAATTTCTTTAAAAAAGATCATAACAGTAACGATCATTGCGCCTAATAAATGCTAAAAAAGTTGACATAATTATCTTCTTTGTAAAAGATAATTTACTAGACAATTTAAAATTTCTCATGAAAAGATCATAACGGTAACGATTATTGGGCCTAATAAATGCTAAAAAAGTTGACGTAATTATCTTCTTTGAAAAAGGTAATTTGATAGATCATTTCAAATTTCTTTAAAAAAGATCATAACGGTAACGATCATTACGCCTAATAAATGCTAAAAAAGTTGACATAATTATCTTCTTTGTAAAAGATAATTTACTAGACAATTTAAAATTTCTCATGAAAAGATCATAACGGTAACGATTATTGGGCCTAATAAATGCTAAAAAAGTTGACATAATTATCTTCTTTGAAAAAGGTAATTTAATAGATCATTTCAAATTTCTTTAAAAAAGATCATAACGGTAACGATCATTGCGCCTAATAAATGCAAAAAAAGTTGACATAATTATCTTCTTTGTAAAAGATAATTTAGTAGACAATTTAAAATTTCTCATGAAAAGATCATAACGGTAACGATTATTGGGCCTAATAAATGCTAAAAAAGTTGACATAATTATCTTCTTTGAAAAAGGTAATTTAATAGATCATTTCAAATTTCTTTAAAAAAGATCATAACGGTAACGATCATTGCGCCTAATAAATGCTAAAAAAGTTGACATAATTATCTTCTTTGTAAAAGAAAATTTAATAGATCATTTAAAATTTCTTTAAAAAAGATCATAACGGTAACGATCATTGGGCCTAATAAGTGCTAAAAAAGTTGACATAATTATCTTCTTTGTAAAAGATAATTTAGTAGACAATTTAAAATTTCTCATGAAAAGATCATAACGGTAACGATTATTGGGCCTAATAAATGCTAAAAAAGTTGACATAATTATCTTCTTTGAAAAAGGTAATTTAATAGATCATTTCAAATTTCTTTAAAAAAGATCATAACAGTAATGATCATTGCGCCTAATAAATGCTAAAAAAGTTGACATAATTATCTTCTTTGTAAAAGAAAATTTAATAGATCATTTAAAATTTCCTTAAAAAAGATCATAACGGTAACTATCATTGGGCCTAATAAGTGCTAAAAAAGTTGACATAATTATCTTCTTTGTAAAAGATAATTTACTAGACAATTTAAAATTTCTCATGAAAAGATCATAACGGTAACGATTATTGGGCCTAATAAATGCTAAAAAAGTTGACATAATTATCTTCTTTGAAAAAGGTAATTTAATAGATCATTTCAAATTTCTTTAAAAAAGATCATAACAGTAACGATCATTGCGCCTAATAAATGCTAAAAAAGTTGACATAATTATCTTCTTTGTAAAAGATAATTTACTAGACAATTTAAAATTTCTCATGAAAAGATCATAACGGTAACGATTATTGGGCCTAATAAATGCTAAAAAAGTTGACGTAATTATCTTCTTTGAAAAAGGTAATTTGATAGATCATTTCAAATTTCTTTAAAAAAGATCATAACGGTAACGATCATTACGCCTAATAAATGCTAAAAAAGTTGACATAATTATCTTCTTTGTAAAAGATAATTTACTAGACAATTTAAAATTTCTCATGAAAAGATCATAACGGTAACGATTATTGGGCCTAATAAATGCTAAAAAAGTTGACATAATTATCTTCTTTGAAAAAGGTAATTTAATAGATCATTTCAAATTTCTTTAAAAAAGATCATAACGGTAACGATCATTGCGCCTAATAAATGCAAAAAAAGTTGACATAATTATCTTCTTTGTAAAAGATAATTTAGTAGACAATTTAAAATTTCTCATGAAAAGATCATAACGGTAACGATTATTGGGCCTAATAAATGCTAAAAAAGTTGACATAATTATCTTCTTTGAAAAAGGTAATTTAATAGATCATTTCAAATTTCTTTAAAAAAGATCATAACGGTAACGATCATTGCGCCTAATAAATGCTAAAAAAGTTGACATAATTATCTTCTTTGTAAAAGAAAATTTAATAGATCATTTAAAATTTCTTTAAAAAAGATCATAACGGTAACGATCATTGGGCCTAATAAGTGCTAAAAAAGTTGACATAATTATCTTCTTTGTAAAAGATAATTTAGTAGACAATTTAAAATTTCTCATGAAAAGATCATAACGGTAACGATTATTGGGCCTAATAAATGCTAAAAAAGTTGACATAATTATCTTCTTTGAAAAAGGTAATTTAATAGATCATTTCAAATTTCTTTAAAAAAGATCATAACAGTAATGATCATTGCGCCTAATAAATGCTAAAAAAGTTGACATAATTATCTTCTTTGTAAAAGAAAATTTAATAGATCATTTAAAATTTCCTTAAAAAAGATCATAACGGTAACTATCATTGGGCCTAATAAGTGCTAAAAAAGTTGACATAATTATCTTCTTTGTAAAAGATAATTTACTAGACAATTTAAAATTTCTCATGAAAAGATCATAACGGTAACGATTATTGGGCCTAATAAATGCTAAAAAAGTTGACATAATTATCTTCTTTGAAAAAGGTAATTTAATAGATCATTTCAAATTTCTTTAAAAAAGATCATAACAGTAACGATCATTGCGCCTAATAAATGCTAAAAAAGTTGACATAATTATCTTCTTTGTAAAAGATAATTTACTAGACAATTTAAAATTTCTCATGAAAAGATCATAACGGTAACGATTATTGGGCCTAATAAATGCTAAAAAAGTTGACATAATTATCTTCTTTGAAAAAGGTAATTTGATAGATCATTTCAAATTTCTTTAAAAAAGATCATAACGGTAACGATCATTACGCCTAATAAATGCTAAAAAAGTTGACATAATTATCTTCTTTGTAAAAGATAATTTACTAGACAATTTAAAATTTCTCATGAAAAGATCATAACGGTAACGATTATTGGGCCTAATAAATGCTAAAAAAGTTGACATAATTATCTTCTTTGAAAAAGGTAATTTAATAGATCATTTCAAATTTCTTTAAAAAAGATCATAACGGTAACGATCATTGCGCCTAATAAATGCAAAAAAAGTTGACATAATTATCTTCTTTGTAAAAGATAATTTAGTAGACAATTTAAAATTTCTCATGAAAAGATCATAACGGTAACGATTATTGGGCCTAATAAATGCTAAAAAAGTTGACATAATTATCTTCTTTGAAAAAGGTAATTTAATAGATCATTTCAAATTTCTTTAAAAAAGATCATAACGGTAACGATCATTGCGCCTAATAAATGCTAAAAAAGTTGACATAATTATCTTCTTTGTAAAAGAAAATTTAATAGATCATTTAAAATTTCTCTAAAAAAGATCATAACGGTAACGATCATTGGGCCTAATAAGTGCTAAAAAAGTTGACATAATTATCTTCTTTGTAAAAGATAATTTAGTAGACAATTTAAAATTTCTCATGAAAAGATCATAACGGTAACGATTATTGGGCCTAATAAATGCTAAAAAAGTTGACATAATTATCTTCTTTGAAAAAGGTAATTTAATAGATCATTTCAAATTTCTTTAAAAAAGATCATAACGGTAACGATCATTGCGCCTAATAAATGCTAAAAAAGTTGACATAATTATCTTCTTTGTAAAAGAAAATTTAATAGATCATTTAAAATTTCCTTAAAAAAGATCATAACGGTAACGATCATTGCGCCTAATAAATGCTAAAAACGTTGACATAATTATCTTCTTTGTAAAAGATAATTTACTAGACAATTTAAAATTTCTCATGAAAAGATCATAACAGTAACGATCATTGCGCCTAATAAATGCTAAAAAAGTTGACATAATTATCTTCTTTGTAAAAGATAATTTGATAGATCATTTAAAATTTCTTTATAAAAGATCATAACTGTAACGATCATTGGGTCTAATAAATGCTAAAAAAGTTGACATAATTATCTTCTTTGTAAAAGACAATTTAATAGATCATTCAAAATTTCTTTAAAAAAATCATAGCAGTAATGATCATTGCGCCTAATAAATGCTAAAAAAGTTGACATAATTATCTTCTTTGTAAAAGATAATATACTAGACAATTTAAAATTTCTCATGAAAAGATCATAACGGTAACGATTATTGGGCCTAATAAATGCTAAAAAAGTTGACATAATTATCTTCTTTGAAAAAGGTAATTTAATAGATCATTTCAAATTTCTTTAAAAAAGATCATAACAGTAATGATCATTGCGCCTAATAAATGCTAAAAAAGTTGACATAATTATCTTCTTTGTAAAAGAAAATTTAATAGATCATTTAAAATTTCCTTAAAAAAGATCATAACGGTAACTATCATTGGGCCTAATAAGTGCTAAAAAAGTTGACATAATTATCTTCTTTGTAAAAGATAATTTACTAGACAATTTAAAATTTCTCATGAAAAGATAATAACGGTAACGATTATTGGGCCTAATAAATGCTAAAAAAGTTGACATAATTATCTTCTTTGAAAAAGGTAATTTAATAGATCATTTCAAATTTCTTTAAAAAAGATCATAACAGTAACGATCATTGCGCCTAATAAATGCTAAAAAAGTTGACATAATTATCTTCTTTGTAAAAGATAATTTACTAGACAATTTAAAATTTCTCATGAAAAGATCATAACGGTAACGATTATTGGGCATAATAAATGCTAAAAAAGTTGACATAATTATCTTCTTTGAAAAAGGTAATTTGATAGATCATTTCAAATTTCTTTAAAAAAGATCATAACGGTAACGATCATTACGCCTAATAAATGCTAAAAAAGTTGACATAATTATCTTCTTTGTAAAAGATAATTTACTAGACAATTTAAAATTTCTCATGAAAAGATCATAACGGTAACGATTATTGGGCCTAATAAATGCTAAAAAAGTTGACATAATTATCTTCTTTGAAAAAGGTAATTTAATAGATCATTTCAAATTTCTTTAAAAAAGATCATAACAGTAATGATCATTGCGCCTAATAAATGCTAAAAAAGTTGACATAATTATCTTCTTTGTAAAAGAAAATTTAATAGATCATTTAAAATTTCCTTAAAAAAGATCATAACGGTAACTATCATTGGGCCTAATAAGTGCTAAAAAAGTTGACATAATTATCTTCTTTGTAAAAGATAATTTACTAGACAATTTAAAATTTCTCATGAAAAGATCATAACGGTAACGATTATTGGGCCTAATAAATGCTAAAAAAGTTGACATAATTATCTTCTTTGAAAAAGGTAATTTAATAGATCATTTCAAATTTCTTTAAAAAAGATCATAACAGTAACGATCATTGCGCCTAATAAATGCTAAAAAAGTTGACATAATTATCTTCTTTGTAAAAGATAATTTACTAGACAATTTAAAATTTCTCATGAAAAGATCATAACGGTAACGATTATTGGGCCTAATAAATGCTAAAAAAGTTGACATAATTATCTTCTTTGAAAAACGTAATTTGATAGATCATTTCAAATTTCTTTAAAAAAGATCATAACGGTAACGATCATTACGCCTAATAAATGCTAAAAAAGTTGACATAATTATCTTCTTTGTAAAAGATAATTTACTAGACAATTTAAAATTTCTCATGAAAAGATCATAACGGTAACGATTATTGGGCCTAATAAATGCTAAAAAAGTTGACATAATTATCTTCTTTGAAAAAGGTAATTTAATAGATCATTTCAAATTTCTTTAAAAAAGATCATAACGGTAACGATCATTGCGCCTAATAAATGCAAAAAAAGTTGACATAATTATCTTCTTTGTAAAAGATAATTTAGTAGACAATTTAAAATTTCTCATGAAAAGATCATAACGGTAACGATTATTGGGCCTAATAAATGCTAAAAAAGTTGACATAATTATCTTCTTTGAAAAAGGTAATTTAATAGATCATTTCAAATTTCTTTAAAAAAGATCATAACGGTAACGATCATTGGGCCTAATAAGTGCTAAAAAAGTTGACATAATTATCTTCTTTGAAAAAGGTAATTTAATAGATCATTTCAAATTTCTTTAAAAAAGATCATAACAGTAACGATCATTGCGCCTAATAAATGCTAAAAAAGTTGACATAATTATCTTCTTTGTAAAAGATAATTTACTAGACAATTTAAAATTTCTCATGAAAAGATCATAACGGTAACGATTATTGGGCCTAATAAATGCTAAAAAAGTTGACATAATTATCTTCTTTGAAAAAGGTAATTTGATAGATCATTTCAAATTTCTTTAAAAAAGATCATAACGGTAACGATCATTACGCCTAATAAATGCTAAAAAAGTTGACATAATTATCTTCTTTGTAAAAGATAATTTACTAGACAATTTAAAATTTCTCATGAAAAGATCATAACGGTAACGATTATTGGGCCTAATAAATGCTAAAAAAGTTGACATAATTATCTTCTTTGAAAAAGGTAATTTAATAGATCATTTCAAATTTCTTTAAAAAAGATCATAACGGTAACGATCATTGCGCCTAATAAATGCAAAAAAAGTTGACATAATTATCTTCTTTGTAAAAGATAATTTAGTAGACAATTTAAAATTTCTCATGAAAAGATCATAACGGTAACGATTATTGGGCCTAATAAATGCTAAAAAAGTTGACATAATTATCTTCTTTGAAAAAGGTAATTTAATAGATCATTTCAAATTTCTTTAAAAAAGATCATAACGGTAACGATCATTGCGCCTAATAAATGCTAAAAAAGTTGACATAATTATCTTCTTTGTAAAAGAAAATTTAATAGATCATTTAAAATTTCTTTAAAAAAGATCATAACGGTAACGATCATTGGGCCTAATAAGTGCTAAAAAAGTTGACATAATTATCTTCTTTGTAAAAGATAATTTAGTAGACAATTTAAAATTTCTCATGAAAAGATCATAACGGTAACGATTATTGGGCCTAATAAATGCTAAAAAAGTTGACATAATTATCTTCTTTGAAAAAGGTAATTTAATAGATCATTTCAAATTTCTTTAAAAAAGATCATAACGGTAACGATCATTGCGCCTAATAAATGCTAAAAAAGTTGACATAATTATCTTCTTTGTAAAAGAAAATTTAATAGATCATTTAAAATTTCCTTAAAAAAGATCATAACGGTAACGATCATTGCGCCTGATAAATGCTAAAAACGTTGACATAATTATCTTCTTTGTAAAAGATAATTTACTAGACAATTTAAAATTTCTCATGAAAAGATCATAACAGTAACGATCATTGCGCCTAATAAATGCTAAAAAAGTTGACATAATTATCTTCTTTGTAAAAGATAATTTGATAGATCATTTAAAATTTCTTTATAAAAGATCATAACTGTAACGATCATTGGGCCTAATAAATGCTAAAAAAGTTGACATAATTATCTTCTTTGTAAAAGACAATTTAATAGATCATTCAAAATTTCTTTAAAAAAATCATAGCAGTAATGATCATTGCGCGTAATAAATGCTAAAAAAGTTGACATAATTATCTTCTTTGTAAAAGATAATATACTAGACAGTTTAAAATTTCTCATGAAAAGATCATAACGGTAACGATTATTGGGCCTAATAAATGCTAAAAAAGTTGACATAATTATCTTCTTTGAAAAAGGTAATTTAATAGATCATTTCAAATTTCTTTAAAAAAGATCATAACAGTAACGATCATTGCGCCTAATAAATGCTAAAAAAGTTGACATAATTATATTCTTTGTAAAAGATAATTTACTAGACAATTTAAAATTTCTCATGAAAAGATCATAACGGTAACGATTATTGGGCCTAATAAATGCTAAAAAAGTTGACATAATTATCTTCTTTGAAAAAGGTAATTTGATAGATCATTTCAAATTTCTTTAAAAAAGATCATAACGGTAACGATCATTACGCCTAATAAATGCTAAAAAAGTTGACATAATTATCTTCTTTGTAAAAGATAATTTACTAGACAATTTAAAATTTCTCATGAAAAGATCATAACGGTAACGATTATTGGGCCTAATAAATGCTAAAAAAGTTGACATAATTATCTTCTTTGAAAAAGGTAATTTAATAGATCATTTCAAATTTCTTTAAAAAAGATCATAACGGTAACGATCATTGCGCCTAATAAATGCAAAAAAAGTTGACATAATTATCTTCTTTGTAAAAGATAATTTAGTAGACAATTTAAAATTTCTCATGAAAAGATCATAACGGTAACGATTATTGGGCCTAATAAATGCTAAAAAAGTTGACATAATTATCTTCTTTGAAAAAGGTAATTTAATAGATCATTTCAAATTTCTTTAAAAAAGATCATAACGGTAACGATCATTGCGCCTAATAAATGCTAAAAAAGTTGACATAATTATCTTCTTTGTAAAAGAAAATTTAATAGATCATTTATAATTTCTTTAAAAAAGATCATAACGGTAACGATCATTGGGCCTAATAAGTGCTAAAAAAGTTGACATAATTATCTTCTTTGTAAAAGATAATTTAGTAGACAATTTAAAATTTCTCATGAAAAGATCATAACGGTAACGATTATTGGGCCTAATAAATGCTAAAAAAGTTGACATAATTATCTTCTTTGAAAAAGGTAATTTAATAGATCATTTCAAATTTCTTTAAAAAAGATCATAACGGTAACGATCATTGCGCCTAATAAATGCTAAAAAAGTTGACATAATTATCTTCTTTGTAAAAGAAAATTTAATAGATCATTTAAAATTTCCTTAAAAAAGATCATAACGGTAACGATCATTGCGCCTAATAAATGCTAAAAACGTTGACATAATTATGTTCTTTGTAAAAGATAATTTAGTAGACAATTTACAATTTCTCATGAAAAGATCATAACGGTAACGATTATTGGGCCTAATAAATGCTAAAAAAGTTGACATAATTATCTTCTTTGAAAAAGGTAATTTAATAGATCATTTCAAATTTCTTTAAAAAAGATCATAACAGTAACGATCATTGCGCCTAATAAATGCTAAAAAAGTTGACATAATTATCTTCTTTGTAAAAGATAATTTACTAGACAATTTAAAATTTCTCATGAAAAGATCATAACGGTAACGATTATTGGGCCTAATAAATGCTAAAAAAGTTGACATAATTATCTTCTTTGAAAAAGGTAATTTAATAGATCATTTCAAATTTCTTTAAAAAAGATCATAACAGTAACGATCATTGCGCCTAATAAATGCTAAAAAAGTTGACATAATTATATTCTTTGTAAAAGATAATTTACTAGACAATTTAAAATTTCTCATGAAAAGATCATAACGGTAACGATTATTGGGCCTAATAAATGCTAAAAAAGTTGACATAATTATCTTCTTTGAAAAAGGTAATTTGATAGATCATTTCAAATTTCTTTAAAAAAGATCATAACGGTAACGATCATTACGCCTAATAAATGCTAAAAAAGTTGACATAATTATCTTCTTTGTAAAAGATAATTTACTAGACAATTTAAAATTTCTCATGAAAAGATCATAACGGTAACGATTATTGGGCCTAATAAATGCTAAAAAAGTTGACATAATTATCTTCTTTGAAAAAGGTAATTTAATAGATCATTTCAAATTTCTTTAAAAAAGATCATAACGGTAACGATCATTGCGCCTAATAAATGCAAAAAAAGTTGACATAATTATCTTCTTTGTAAAAGATAATTTAGTAGACAATTTAAAATTTCTCATGAAAAGATCATAACGGTAACGATTATTGGGCCTAATAAATGCTAAAAAAGTTGACATAATTATCTTCTTTGAAAAAGGTAATTTAATAGATCATTTCAAATTTCTTTAAAAAAGATCATAACGGTAACGATCATTGCGCCTAATAAATGCTAAAAAAGTTGACATAATTATCTTCTTTGTAAAAGAAAATTTAATAGATCATTTAAAATTTCTTTAAAAAAGATCATAACGGTAACGATCATTGGGCCTAATAAGTGCTAAAAAAGTTGACATAATTATCTTCTTTGTAAAAGATAATTTAGTAGACAATTTAAAATTTCTCATGAAAAGATCATAACGGTAACGATTATTGGGCCTAATAAATGCTAAAAAAGTTGACATAATTATCTTCTTTGAAAAAGGTAATTTAATAGATCATTTCAAATTTCTTTAAAAAAGATCATAACGGTAACGATCATTGCGCCTAATAAATGCTAAAAAAGTTGACATAATTATCTTCTTTGTAAAAGAAAATTTAATAGATCATTTAAAATTTCCTTAAAAAAGATCATAACGGTAACGATCATTGCGCCTAATAAATGCTAAAAACGTTGACATAATTATGTTCTTTGTAAAAGATAATTTAGTAGACAATTTACAATTTCTCATGAAAAGATCATAACGGTAACGATTATTGGGCCTAATAAATGCTAAAAAAGTTGACATAATTATCTTCTTTGAAAAAGGTAATTTAATAGATCATTTCAAATTTCTTTAAAAAAGATCATAACAGTAACGATCATTGCGCCTAATAAATGCTAAAAAAGTTGACATAATTATCTTCTTTGTAAAAGATAATTTACTAGACAATTTAAAATTTCTCATGAAAAGATCATAACGGTAACGATTATTGGGCCTAATAAATGCTAAAAAAGTTGACATAATTATCTTCTTTGAAAAAGGTAATTTAATAGATCATTTCAAATTTCTTTAAAAAAGATCATAACAGTAACGATCATTGCGCCTAATAAATGCTAAAAAAGTTGACATAATTATATTCTTTGTAAAAGATAATTTACTAGACAATTTAAAATTTCTCATGAAAAGATCATAACGGTAACGATTATTGGGCCTAATAAATGCTAAAAAAGTTGACATAATTATCTTCTTTGAAAAAGGTAATTTGATAGATCATTTCAAATTTCTTTAAAAAAGATCATAACGGTAACGATCATTACGCCTAATAAATGCTAAAAAAGTTGACATAATTATCTTCTTTGTAAAAGATAATTTACTAGACAATTTAAAATTTCTCATGAAAAGATCATAACGGTAACGATTATTGGGCCTAATAAATGCTAAAAAAGTTGACATAATTATCTTCTTTGAAAAAGGTAATTTAATAGATCATTTCAAATTTCTTTAAAAAAGATCATAACGGTAACGATCATTGCGCCTAATAAATGCAAAAAAAGTTGACATAATTATCTTCTTTGTAAAAGATAATTTAGTAGACAATTTAAAATTTCTCATGAAAAGATCATAACGGTAACGATTATTGGGCCTAATAAATGCTAAAAAAGTTGACATAATTATCTTCTTTGAAAAAGGTAATTTAATAGATCATTTCAAATTTCTTTAAAAAAGATCATAACGGTAACGATCATTGCGCCTAATAAATGCTAAAAAAGTTGACATAATTATCTTCTTTGTAAAAGAAAATTTAATAGATCATTTAAAATTTCTTTAAAAAAGATCATAACGGTAACGATCATTGGGCCTAATAAGTGCTAAAAAAGTTGACATAATTATCTTCTTTGTAAAAGATAATTTAGTAGACAATTTAAAATTTCTCATGAAAAGATCATAACGGTAACGATTATTGGGCCTAATAAATGCTAAAAAAGTTGACATAATTATCTTCTTTGAAAAAGGTAATTTAATAGATCATTTCAAATTTCTTTAAAAAAGATCATAACGGTAACGATCATTGCGCCTAATAAATGCTAAAAAAGTTGACATAATTATCTTCTTTGTAAAAGAAAATTTAATAGATCATTTAAAATTTCCTTAAAAAAGATCATAACGGTAACGATCATTGCGCCTAATAAATGCTAAAAACGTTGACATAATTATGTTCTTTGTAAAAGATAATTTAGTAGACAATTTACAATTTCTCATGAAAAGATCATAACGGTAACGATTATTGGGCCTAATAAATGCTAAAAAAGTTGACATAATTATCTTCTTTGAAAAAGGTAATTTAATAGATCATTTCAAATTTCTTTAAAAAAGATCATAACAGTAACGATCATTGCGCCTAATAAATGCTAAAAAAGTTGACATAATTATCTTCTTTGTAAAAGATAATTTACTAGACAATTTAAAATTTCTCATGAAAAGATCATAACGGTAACGATTATTGGGCCTAATAAATGCTAAAAAAGTTGACATAATTATCTTCTTTGAAAAAGGTAATTTAATAGATCATTTCAAATTTCTTTAAAAAAGATCATAACAGTAACGATCATTGCGCCTAATAAATGCTAAAAAAGTTGACATAATTATATTCTTTGTAAAAGATAATTTACTAGACAATTTAAAATTTCTCATGAAAAGATCATAACGGTAACGATTATTGGGCCTAATAAATGCTAAAAAAGTTGACATAATTATCTTCTTTGAAAAAGGTAATTTGATAGATCATTTCAAATTTCTTTAAAAAAGATCATAACGGTAACGATCATTACGCCTAATAAATGCTAAAAAAGTTGACATAATTATCTTCTTTGTAAAAGATAATTTAGTAGACAATTTAAAATTTCTCATGAAAAGATCATAACGGTAACGATTATTGGGCCTAATAAATGCTAAAAAAGTTGACATAATTATCTTCTTTGAAAAAGGTAATTTAATAGATCATTTCAAATTTCTTTAAAAAAGATCATAACGGTAACGATCATTGCGCCTAATAAATGCTAAAAAAGTTGACATAATTATCTTCTTTGTAAAAGAAAATTTAATAGATCATTTAAAATTTCTTTAAAAAAGATCATAACGGTAACGATCATTGGGCCTAATAAGTGCTAAAAAAGTTGACATAATTATCTTCTTTGTAAAAGATAATTTAGTAGACAATTTAAAATTTCTCATGAAAAGATCATAACGGTAACGATTATTGGGCCTAATAAATGCTAAAAAAGTTGACATAATTATCTTCTTTGAAAAAGGTAATTTAATAGATCATTTCAAATTTCTTTAAAAAAGATCATAACGGTAACGATCATTGCGCCTAATAAATGCTAAAAAAGTTGACATAATTATCTTCTTTGTAAAAGAAAATTTAATAGATCATTTAAAATTTCCTTAAAAAAGATCATAACGGTAACGATCATTGCGCCTAATAAATGCTAAAAACGTTGACATAATTATGTTCTTTGTAAAAGATAATTTAGTAGACAATTTACAATTTCTCATGAAAAGATCATAACGGTAACGATTATTGGGCCTAATAAATGCTAAAAAAGTTGACATAATTATCTTCTTTGAAAAAGGTAATTTAATAGATCATTTCAAATTTCTTTAAAAAAGATCATAACAGTAACGATCATTGCGCCTAATAAATGCTAAAAAAGTTGACATAATTATCTTCTTTGTAAAAGATAATTTACTAGACAATTTAAAATTTCTCATGAAAAGATCATAACGGTAACGATTATTGGGCCTAATAAATGCTAAAAAAGTTGACATAATTATCTTCTTTGAAAAAGGTAATTTAATAGATCATTTCAAATTTCTTTAAAAAAGATCATAACAGTAATGATCATTGCGCCTAATAAATGCTAAAAAAGTTGACATAATTATCTTCTTTGTAAAAGAAAATTTAATAGATCATTTAAAATTTCCTTAAAAAAGATCATAACGGTAACTATCATTGGGCCTAATAAGTGCTAAAAAAGTTGACATAATTATCTTCTTTGTAAAAGATAATTTACTAGACAATTTAAAATTTCTCATGAAAAGATCATAACGGTAACGATTATTGGGCCTAATAAATGCTAAAAAAGTTGACATAATTATCTTCTTTGAAAAAGGTAATTTAATAGATCATTTCAAATTTCTTTAAAAAAGATCATAACAGTAACGATCATTGCGCCTAATAAATGCTAAAAAAGTTGACATAATTATCTTCTTTGTAAAAGATAATTTACTAGACAATTTAAAATTTCTCATGAAAAGATCATAACGGTAACGATTATTGGGCCTAATAAATGCTAAAAAAGTTGACATAATTATCTTCTTTGAAAAAGGTAATTTGATAGATCATTTCAAATTTCTTTAAAAAAGATCATAACGGTAACGATCATTACGCCTAATAAATGCTAAAAAAGTTGACATAATTATCTTCTTTGTAAAAGATAATTTACTAGACAATTTAAAATTTCTCATGAAAAGATCATAACGGTAACGATTATTGGGCCTAATAAATGCTAAAAAAGTTGACATAATTATCTTCTTTGAAAAAGGTAATTTGATAGATCATTTCAAATTTCTTTAAAAAAGATCATAACGGTAACGATCATTGCGCATAATAAATGCTTAAAAAGTTGACATAATTATCTTCTTTGTAAAAGATAATTTACTAGACAATTTAAAATTTCTCATGAAAAGATCATAACGGTAACGATTATTGGGCCTAATAAATGCTAAAAAAGTTGACAAAATTATCTTCTTTGAAAAAGGTAATTTAATAGATCATTTCAAATTTCTTTACAAAAGATCATAACAGTAATGATCATTGCACCTAATAAATGCTAAAAAAGTTGACATAATTATCTTCTTTGTAAAAGAAAATTTAATAGATCATTTAAAATTTCCTTAAAAAAGATCATAACGGTAACTATCATTGGGCCTAATAAGTGCTAAAAAAGTTGACATAATTATCTTCTTTGTAAAAGATAATTTACTAGACAATTTAAAATTTCTCATGAAAAGATCATAACGGTAACGATTATTGGGCCTAATAAATGCTAAAAAAGTTGACATAATTATCTTCTTTGAAAAAGGTAATTTAATAGATCATTTCAAATTTCTTTAAAAAAGATCATAACAGTAACGATCATTGCGCCTAATAAATGCTAAAAAAGTTGACATAATTATCTTCTTTGTAAAAGATAATTTACTAGACAATTTAAAATTTATCATGAAAAGATCATAACGGTAACGATTATTGGGCCTAATAAATGCTAAAAAAGTTGACATAATTATCTTCTTTGAAAAAGGTAATTTGATAGATCATTTCAAATTTCTTTAAAAAAGATCATAACGGTAACGATCATTACGCCTAATAAATGCTAAAAAAGTTGACATAATTATCTTCTTTGCAAAAGATAATTTACTAGACAATTTAAAATTTCTCATGAAAAGATCATAACGGTAACGATTATTGGGCCTAATAAATGCTAAAAAAGTTGACATAATTATCTTCTTTGAAAAAGGTAATTTGATAGATCATTTCAAATTTCTTTAAAAAAGATCATAACGGTAACGATCATTGCGCATAATAAATGCTTAAAAAGTTGACATAATTATCTTCTTTGTAAAAGATAATTTACTAGACAATTTAAAATTTCTCATGAAAAGATCATAACGGTAACGATTATTGGGCCTAATAAATGCTAAAAAAGTTGACAAAATTATCTTCTTTGAAAAAGGTAATTTAATAGATCATTTCAAATTTCTTTAAAAAAGATCATAACAGTAATGATCATTGCGCCTAATAAATGCTAAAAAAGTTGACATAATTATCTTCTTTGTAAAAGAAAATTTAATAGATCATTTAAAATTTCCTTAAAAAAGATCATAACGGTAACTATCATTGGGCCTAATAAGTGCTAAAAAAGTTGACATAATTATCTTCTTTGTAAAAGATAATTTACTAGACAATTTAAAATTTCTCATGAAAAGATCATAACGGTAACGATTATTGGGCCTAATAAATGCTAAAAAAGTTGACATAATTATCTTCTTTGAAAAAGGTAATTTAGTAGATCATTTCAAATTTCTTTAAAAAAGATCATAACAGTAACGATCATTGCGCCTAATAAATGCTAAAAAAGTTGATATAATTATCTTCTTTGTAAAAGATAATTTACTAGACAATTTAAAATTTCTCATGAAAAGATCATAACGGTAACGATTATTGGGCCTAATAAATGCTAAAAAAGTTGACATAATTATCTTCTTTGAAAAAGGTAATTTGATAGATCATTTCAAATTTCTTTAAAAAAGATCATAACGGTAACGATCATTACGCCTAATAAATGCTAAAAAAGTTGACATAATTATCTTCTTTGTAAGAGATAATTTACTAGACAATTTAAAATTTCTCATGAAAAGATCATAACGGTAACGATTATTGGGCCTAATAAATGCTAAAAAAGTTGACATAATTATCTTCTTTGAAAAAGGTAATTTGATAGATCATTTCAAATTTCTTTAAAAAAGATCATAACGGTAACGATCATTGCGCATAATAAATGCTTAAAAAGTTGACATAATTATCTTCTTTGTAAAAGATAATTTACTAGACAATTTAAAATTTCTCATGAAAAGATCATAACGGTAACGATTATTGGGCCTAATAAATGCTAAAAAAGTTGACAAAATTATCTTCTTTGAAAAAGGTAATTTAATAGATCATTTCAAATTTCTTTAAAAAAGATCATAACAGTAATGATCATTGCGCCTAATAAATGCTAAAAAAGTTGACATAATTATCTTCTTTGTAAAAGAAAATTTAATAGATCATTTAAAATTTCCTTAAAAAAGATCATAACGGTAACTATCATTGGGCCTAATAAGTGCTAAAAAAGTTGACATAATTATCTTCTTTGTAAAAGATAATTTACTAGACAATTTAAAATTTCTCATGAAAAGATCATAACGGTAACGATTATTGGGCCTAATAAATGCTAAAAAAGTTGACATAATTATCTTCTTTGAAAAAGGTAATTTAATAGATCATTTCAAATTTCTTTAAAAAAGATC
The DNA here is from genome assembly GCA_037954015.1 of Psophocarpus tetragonolobus. NCBI lineage: Eukaryota > Viridiplantae > Streptophyta > Magnoliopsida > Fabales > Fabaceae > Psophocarpus > Psophocarpus tetragonolobus. The sequence continues at coordinate 58,912,466 of CM075688.1, forward strand.
ATAACAGTAACGATCATTGCGCCTAATAAATGCTAAAAAAGTTGACATAATTATCTTCTTTGTAAAAGATAATTTACTAGACAATTTAAAATTTCTCATGAAAAGATCATAACGGTAACGATTATTGGGCCTAATAAATGCTAAAAAAGTTGACATAATTATCTTCTTTGAAAAAGGTAATTTGATAGATCATTTCAAATTTCTTTAAAAAAGATCATAACGGTAACGATCATTGCGCATAATAAATGCTTAAAAAGTTGACATAATTATCTTCTTTGTAAAAGATAATTTACTATACAATTTAAAATTTCTCATGAAAAGATCATAACGGTAACGATTATTGGGCCTAATAAATGCTAAAAAAGTTGACAAAATTATCTTCTTTGAAAAAGGTAATTTAATAGATCATTTCAAATTTCTTTAAAAAAGATCATAACAGTAACGATCATTGCGCCTAATAAATGCTAAAAAAGTTGACATAATTATCTTCTTTGTAAAAGATAATTTGATAGATCATTTAAAATTTCTTTATAAAAGATCATAACTGTAACGATCATTGGGCCTAATAAATGCTAAAAAAGTTGACATAATTATCTTCTTTGTAATAGACAATTTAATAGATCATTTAAAATTTCTTTAAAAAAGATCATAGCAGTAATGATCATTGCGCCTAATAAATGCTAAAAAAGTTGACATAATTATCTTCTTTGTAAAAGATAATTTACTAGACAATTTAAAATTTCTCATGAAAAGATCATAACGGTAACGATTATTGGGCCTAATAAATGCTAAAAAAGTTGACATAATTATCTTCTTTGAAAAAGGTAATTTGATAGATCATTTCAAATTTCTTTAAAAAAGATCATAACGGTAACGATCATTGCGCCTAATAAATGCTAAAAAAGTTGACATAATTATCTTCTTTGTAAAAGATAATTTACTAGACAATTTAAAATTTCTCATGAAAAGATCATAACGGTAACGATTATTGGGCCTAATAAATGCTAAAACAGTTGACAAAATTATTTTCTTTGAAAAAGGTAATTTAATAGATCATTTCAAATTTCTTTAAAAAAGATCATAACAGTAACGATCATTGCGCCTAATAAATGCTAAAAAAGTTGACATAATTATCTTCTTTGTAAAAGATAATTTGATAGATCATTTAAAATTTCTTTATAAAAGATCATAACGGTAACAATTATTGGGCCTAATAAATGCTAAAAAAGTTCACATAATTATCTTCTTTGAAAAAGGTAATTTAATAGATCATTTCAAATTTCTTTAAAAAAGATCATAACAGTAACGGTCATTGCGCCTAATAAATGCTAAAAAAGTTGACATAATTATCTTCTTTGTAAAAGATAATTTACTAGACAATTTAAAATTTCTCATGAAAAGATCATAACGGTAACGATTATTGGGCCTAATAAATGCTAAAAAAGTTGACATAATTATCTTCTTTGAAAAAGGTAATTTGATAGATCATTTCAAATTTCTTTAAAAAAGATCATAACGGTAACGATCATTGCGCATAATAAATGCTTAAAAAGTTGACATAATTATCTTCTTTGTAAAAGATAATTTACTAGACAATTTAAAATTTCTCATGAAAAGATCATAACGGTAACGATTATTGGGCCTAATAAATGCTAAAAAAGTTGACAAAATTATCTTCTTCGAAAAAGGTAATTTAATAGATCATTTCAAATTTCTTTAAAAAAGATCATAACAGTAACGATCATTGCGCCTAATAAATGCTAAAAAAGTTGACATAATTATTTTCTTTGTAAAAGATAATTTGATAGATCATTTAAAATTTCTTTATAAAAGATCATAACTGTAACGATCATTGGGCCTAATAAATGCTAAAAAAGTTGACATAATTATCTTCTTTGTAAAAGACAATTTAATAGATCATTTAAAATTTCTTTAAAAAAGATCATAGCAGTAATGATCATTGCGCCTAATAAATGCTAAAAAAGTTGACATAATTATCTTCTTTGTAAAAGATAATTTACTAGACAATTTAAAATTTCTCATGAAAAGATCATAACGGTAACGATTATTGGGCCTAATAAATGCTAAAAAAGTTGACATAATTATCTTCTTTGAAAAAGGTAATTTGATAGATCATTTCAAATTTCTTTAAAAAAGATCATAACGGTAACGATCATTGCGCCTAATAAATGCTAAAAAAGTTGACATAATTATCTTCTTTGTAAAAGATAATTTACTAGACAATTTAAAATTTCTCATGAAAAGATCATAACGGTAACGATTATTGGGCCTAATAAATGCTAAAAAAGTTGACATAATTATCTTCTTTGAAAAAGGTAATTTAATAGATCATTTCAAATTTCTTTAAAAAAGATCATAACGGTAACGATCATTGCGCCTAATAAATGCAAAAAAAGTTGACATAATTATCTTCTTTGTAAAAGATAATTTAGTAGACAATTTAAAATTTCTCATGAAAAGATCATAACGGTAACGATTATTGGGCCTAATAAATGCTAAAAAAGTTGACATAATTATCTTCTTTGAAAAAGGTAATTTAATAGATCATTTCAAATTTCTTTAAAAAAGATCATAACGGTAACGATCATTGCGCCTAATAAATGCTAAAAAAGTTGACATAATTATCTTCTTTGTAAAAGAAAATTTAATAGATCATTTAAAATTTCTTTAAAAAAGATCATAACGGTAACGATCATTGGGCCTAATAAGTGCTAAAAAAGTTGACATAATTATCTTCTTTGTAAAAGATAATTTACTAGACAATTTAAAATTTCTCATGAAAAGATCATAACGGTAACGATTATTGGGCCTAATAAATGCTAAAAAAGTTGACATAATTATCTTCTTTGAAAAAGGTAATTTGATAGATCATTTCAAATTTCTTTAAAAAAGATCATAACGGTAACGATCATTACGCCTAATAAATGCTAAAAAAGTTGACATAATTATCTTCTTTGTAAAAGATAATTTACTAGACAATTTAAAATTTCTCATGAAAAGATCATAACGGTAACGATTATTGGGCCTAATAAATGCTAAAAAAGTTGACATAATTATCTTCTTTGAAAATGGTAATTTAATAGATCACTTCAAATTTCTTTAAAAAAGATCATAACGGTAACGATCATTGCGCCTAATAAATGCAAAAAAAGTTGACATAATTATGTTCTTTGTAAAAGATAATTTAGTAGACAATTTACAATTTCTCATGAAAAGATCATAACGGTAACGATTATTGGGCCTAATAAATGCTAAAAAAGTTGACATAATTATCTTCTTTGAAAAAGGTAATTTAATAGATCATTTCAAATTTCTTTAAAAAAGATCATAACGGTAACGATCATTGCGCCTAATAAATGCTAAAAAAGTTGACATAATTATCTTCTTTGAAAAAGGTAATTTAATAGATCATTTCAAATTTCTTTAAAAAAGATCATAACAGTAACGATCATTGCGCCTAATAAATGCTAAAAAAGTTGACATAATTATCTTCTTTGTAAAAGATAATTTACTAGACAATTTAAAATTTCTCATGAAAAGATCATAACGGTAACGATTATTGGGCCTAATAAATGCTAAAAAAGTTGACATAATTATCTTCTTTGAAAAAGGTAATTTAATAGATCATTTCAAATTTCTTTAAAAAAGATCATAACAGTAATGATCATTGCGCCTAATAAATGCTAAAAAAGTTGACATAATTATCTTCTTTGTAAAAGAAAATTTAATAGATCATTTAAAATTTCCTTAAAAAAGATCATAACGGTAACTATCATTGGGCCTAATAAGTGCTAAAAAAGTTGACATAATTATCTTCTTTGTAAAAGATAATTTACTAGACAATTTAAAATTTCTCATGAAAAGATCATAACGGTAACGATTATTGGGCCTAATAAATGCTAAAAAAGTTGACATAATTATCTTCTTTGAAAAAGGTAATTTAATAGATCATTTCAAATTTCTTTAAAAAAGATCATAACAGTAACGATCATTGCGCCTAATAAATGCTAAAAAAGTTGACATAATTATCTTCTTTGTAAAAGATAATTTACTAGACAATTTAAAATTTCTCATGAAAAGATCATAACGGTAACGATTATTGGGCCTAATAAATGCTAAAAAAGTTGACATAATTATCTTCTTTGAAAAAGGTAATTTAATAGATCATTTCAAATTTCTTTAAAAAAGATCATAACAGTAATGATCATTGCGCCTAATAAATGCTAAAAAAGTTGACATAATTATCTTCTTTGTAAAAGAAAATTTAATAGATCATTTAAAATTTCCTTAAAAAAGATCATAACGGTAACTATCATTGGGCCTAATAAGTGCTAAAAAAGTTGACATAATTATCTTCTTTGTAAAAGATAATTTACTAGACAATTTAAAATTTCTCATGAAAAGATCATAACGGTAACGATTATTGGGCCTAATAAATGCTAAAAAAGTTGACATAATTATCTTCTTTGAAAAAGGTAATTTAATAGATCATTTCAAATTTCTTTAAAAAAGATCATAACAGTAACGATCATTGCGCCTAATAAATGCTAAAAAAGTTGACATAATTATCTTCTTTGTAAAAGATAATTTACTAGACAATTTAAAATTTCTCATGAAAAGATCATAACGGTAACGATTATTGGGCCTAATAAATGCTAAAAAAGTTGACATAATTATCTTCTTTGAAAAAGGTAATTTGATAGATCATTTCAAATTTCTTTAAAAAAGATCATAACGGTAACGATCATTACGCCTAATAAATGCTAAAAAAGTTGACATAATTATCTTCTTTGTAAAAGATAATTTACTAGACAATTTAAAATTTCTCATGAAAAGATCATAACGGTAACGATTATTGGGCCTAATAAATGCTAAAAAAGTTGACATAATTATCTTCTTTGAAAAAGGTAATTTGATAGATCATTTCAAATTTCTTTAAAAAAGATCATAACGGTAACGATCATTGCGCATAATAAATGCTTAAAAAGTTGACATAATTATCTTCTTTGTAAAAGATAATTTACTAGACAATTTAAAATTTCTCATGAAAAGATCATAACGGTAACGATTATTGGGCCTAATAAATGCTAAAAAAGTTGACAAAATTATCTTCTTTGAAAAAGGTAATTTAATAGATCATTTCAAATTTCTTTACAAAAGATCATAACAGTAATGATCATTGCGCCTAATAAATGCTAAAAAAGTTGACATAATTATCTTCTTTGTAAAAGAAAATTTAATAGATCATTTAAAATTTCCTTAAAAAAGATCATAACGGTAACTATCATTGGGCCTAATAAGTGCTAAAAAAGTTGACATAATTATCTTCTTTGTAAAAGATAATTTACTAGACAATTTAAAATTTCTCATGAAAAGATCATAACGGTAACGATTATTGGGCCTAATAAATGCTAAAAAAGTTGACATAATTATCTTCTTTGAAAAAGGTAATTTAATAGATCATTTCAAATTTCTTTAAAAAAGATCATAACAGTAACGATCATTGCGCCTAATAAATGCTAAAAAAGTTGACATAATTATCTTCTTTGTAAAAGATAATTTACTAGACAATTTAAAATTTCTCATGAAAAGATCATAACGGTAACGATTATTGGGCCTAATAAATGCTAAAAAAGTTGACATAATTATCTTCTTTGAAAAAGGTAATTTGATAGATCATTTCAAATTTCTTTAAAAAAGATCATAACGGTAACGATCATTACGCCTAATAAATGCTAAAAAAGTTGACATAATTATCTTCTTTGTAAAAGATAATTTACTAGACAATTTAAAATTTCTCATGAAAAGATCATAACGGTAACGATTATTGGGCCTAATAAATGCTAAAAAAGTTGACATAATTATCTTCTTTGAAAAAGGTAATTTGATAGATCATTTCAAATTTCTTTAAAAAATATCATAACGGTAACGATCATTGCGCATAATAAATGCTTAAAAAGTTGACATAATTATCTTCTTTGTAAAAGATAATTTACTAGACAATTTAAAATTTCTCATGAAAAGATCATAACGGTAACGATTATTGGGCCTAATAAATGCTAAAAAAGTTGACAAAATTATCTTCTTTGAAAAAGGTAATTTAATAGATCATTTCAAATTTCTTTAAAAAAGATCATAACAGTAATGATCATTGCGCCTAATAAATGCTAAAAAAGTTGACATAATTATCTTCTTTGTAAAAGATAATTTACTAGACAATTTAAAATTTCTCATGAAAAGATCATAACGGTAACGATTATTGGGCCTAATAAATGCTAAAAGAGTTGACATAATTATCTTCTTTGAAAAAGGTAATTTAATAGATCATTTCAAATTTCTTTAAAAAAGATCATAACAGTAACGATCATTGCGCCTAATAAATGCTAAAAAAGTTGACATAATTATCTTCTTTGTAAAAGATAATTTACTAGACAATTTAAAATTTCTCATGAAAAGATCATAACGGTAACGATTATTGGGCCTAATAAATGCTAAAAAAGTTGACATAATTATCTTCTTTGAAAAAGGTAATTTGATAGATCATTTCAAATTTCTTTAAAAAAGATCATAACGGTAACGATCATTACGCCTAATAAATGCTAAAAAAGTTGACATAATTATCTTCTTTGTAAAAGATAATTTACTAGACAATTTAAAATTTCTCATGAAAAGATCATAACGGTAACGATTATTGGGCCTAATAAATGCTAAAAAAGTTGACATAATTATCTTCTTTGAAAAAGGTAATTTGATAGATCATTTCAAATTTCTTTAAAAAATATCATAACGGTAACGATCATTGCGCATAATAAATGCTTAAAAAGTTGACATAATTATCTTCTTTGTAAAAGATAATTTACTAGACAATTTAAAATTTCTCATGAAAAGATCATAACGGTAACGATTATTGGGCCTAATAAATGCTAAAAAAGTTGACAAAATTATCTTCTTTGAAAAAGGTAATTTAATAGATCATTTCAAATTTCTTTAAAAAAGATCATAACAGTAATGATCATTGCGCCTAATAAATGCTAAAAAAGTTGACATAATTATCTTCTTTGTAAAAGAAAATTTAATAGATCATTTAAAATTTCCTTAAAAAAGATCATAACGGTAACTATCATTGGGCCTAATAAGTGCTAAAAAAGTTGACATAATTATCTTCTTTGTAAAAGATAATTTACTAGACAATTTAAAATTTCTCATGAAAAGATCATAACGGTAACGATTATTGGGCCTAATAAATGCTAAAAAAGTTGACATAATTATCTTCTTTGAAAAACGTAATTTAATAGATCATTTCAAATTTCTTTAAAAAAGATCATAACAGTAACGATCATTGCGCCTAATAAATGCTAAAAAAGTTGACATAATTATCTTCTTTGTAAAAGATAATTTACTAGACAATTTAAAATTTCTCATGAAAAGATCATAACGGTAACGATTATTGGGCCTAACAAATGCTAAAAAAGTTGACATAATTATCTTCTTTGAAAAAGGTAATTTGATAGATCATTTCAAATTTCTTTAAAAAAGATCATAACGGTAACGATCATTGCGCATAATAAATGCTTAAAAAGTTGACATAATTATCTTCTTTGTAAAAGATAATTTACTAGACAATTTAAAATTTCTCATCAAAAGATCATAACGGTAACGATTATTGGGCCTAATAAATGCTAAAAAAGTTGACAAAATTATCTTCTTTGAAAAAGGTAATTTAATAGATCATTTCAAATTTCTTTAAAAAAGATCATAACAGTAACGATCATTGCGCCTAATAAATGCTAAAAAAGTTGACATAATTATCTTCTTTGTAAAAGATAATTTACTAGACAATTTAAAATTTCTCATGAAAAGATCATAACGGTAACGATTATTGGGCCTAATAAATGCTAAAAAAGTTGACAAAATTATCTTCTTTGAAAAAGGTAATTTAATAGATCATTTCAAATTTCTTTAAAAAAGATCATAACAGTAATGATCATTGCGCCTAATAAATGCTAAAAAAGTTGACATAATTATCTTCTTTGTAAAAGAAAATTTAATAGATCATTTAAAATTTCCTTAAAAAAGATCATAACGGTAACTATCATTGGGCCTAATAAGTGCTAAAAAAGTTGACATAATTATCTTCTTTGTAAAAGATAATTTACTAGACAATTTAAAATTTCTCATGAAAAGATCATAACGGTAACGATTATTGGGCCTAATAAATGCTAAAAAAGTTGACATAATTATCTTCTTTGAAAAACGTAATTTAATAGATCATTTCAAATTTCTTTAAACAAGATCATAACAGTAACGATCATTGCGCCTAATAAATGCTAAAAAAGTTGACATAATTATCTTCTTTGTAAAAGATAATTTACTAGACAATTTAAAATTTCTCATGAAAAGATCATAACGGTAACGATTATTGGGCCTAACAAATGCTAAAAAAGTTGACATAATTATCTTCTTTGAAAAAGGTAATTTGATAGATCATTTCAAATTTCTTTAAAAAAGATCATAACGGTAACGATCATTGCGCATAATAAATGCTTAAAAAGTTGACATAATTATCTTCTTTGTAAAAGATAATTTACTAGACAATTTAAAATTTCTCATGAAAAGATCATAACGGTAACGATTATTGGGCCTAATAAATGCTAAAAAAGTTGACAAAATTATCTTCTTTGAAAAAGGTAATTTAATAGATCATTTCAAATTTCTTTAAAAAAGATCATAACAGTAACGATCATTGCGCCTAATAAATGCTAAAAAAGTTGACATAATTATCTTCTTTGTAAAAGATAATTTGATAGATCATTTAAAATTTCTTTATAAAAGATCATAACTATAACGATCATTGGGCCTAATAAATGCTAAAAAAGTTGACATAATTATCTTCTTTGTAAAAGACAATTTAATAGATCATTTAAAATTTCTTTAAAAAAGATCATAGCAGTAATGATCATTGGCCTAATAAATGCTAAAAAAGTTGACATAATTATCTTCTTTGTAAAAGATAATTTACTAGACAATTTAAAATTTCTCATGAAAAGATCATAACGGTAACGATTATTGGGCCTAATAAATGCTAAAAAAGTTGACATAATTATCTTCTTTGAAAAAGGTAATTTGATAGATCATTTCAAATTTCTTTAAAAAAGATCATAACGGTAACGATCATTGCGCCTAATAAATGCTAAAAAAGTTGACATAATTATCTTCTTTGTAAAAGATAATTTACTAGACAATTTAAAATTTCTCATGAAAAGATCATAACGGTAACGATTATTGGGCCTAATAAATGCTAAAAAAGTTGACATAATTATCTTCTTTGAAAAACGTAATTTAATAGATCATTTCAAATTTCTTTAAAAAAGATCATAACGGTAACGATCATTGCGCCTAATAAATGCTAAAAAAGTTGACAAAATTATCTTCTTTGAAAAAGGTAATTTAATAGATCATTTCAAATTTCTTTAAAAAAGATCATAACAGTAATGATCATTGCGCCTAATAAATGCTAAAAAAGTTGACATAATTATCTTCTTTGTAAAAGAAAATTTAATAGATCATTTAAAATTTCCTTAAAAAAGATCATAACGGTAACTATCATTGGGCCTAATAAGTGCTAAAAAAGTTGACATAATTATCTTCTTTGTAAAAGATAATTTACTAGACAATTTAAAATTTCTCATGAAAAGATCATAACGGTAACGATTATTGGGCCTAATAAATGCTAAAAAAGTTGACATAATTATCTTCTTTGAAAAACGTAATTTAATAGATCATTTCAAATTTCTTTAAACAAGATCATAACAGTAACGATCATTGCGCCTAATAAATGCTAAAAAAGTTGACATAATTATCTTCTTTGTAAAAGATAATTTACTAGACAATTTAAAATTTCTCATGAAAAGATCATAACGGTAACGATTATTGGGCCTAACAAATGCTAAAAAAGTTGACATAATTATCTTCTTTGAAAAAGGTAATTTGATAGATCATTTCAAATTTCTTTAAAAAAGATCATAACGGTAACGATCATTGCGCATAATAAATGCTTAAAAAGTTGACATAATTATCTTCTTTGTAAAAGATAATTTACTAGACAATTTAAAATTTCTCATGAAAAGATCATAACGGTAACGATTATTGGGCCTAATAAATGCTAAAAAAGTTGACAAAATTATCTTCTTTGAAAAAGGTAATTTAATAGATCATTTCAAATTTCTTTAAAAAAGATCATAACAGTAACGATCATTGCGCCTAATAAATGCTAAAAAAGTTGACATAATTATCTTCTTTGTAAAAGATAATTTGATAGATCATTTAAAATTTCTTTATAAAAGATCATAACTATAACGATCATTGGGCCTAATAAATGCTAAAAAAGTTGACATAATTATCTTCTTTGTAAAAGACAATTTAATAGATCATTTAAAATTTCTTTAAAAAAGATCATAGCAGTAATGATCATTGGCCTAATAAATGCTAAAAAAGTTGACATAATTATCTTCTTTGTAAAAGATAATTTACTAGACAATTTAAAATTTCTCATGAAAAGATCATAACGGTAACGATTATTGGGCCTAATAAATGCTAAAAAAGTTGACATAATTATCTTCTTTGAAAAAGGTAATTTGATAGATCATTTCAAATTTCTTTAAAAAAGATCATAACGGTAACGATCATTGCGCCTAATAAATGCTAAAAAAGTTGACATAATTATCTTCTTTGTAAAAGATAATTTACTAGACAATTTAAAATTTCTCATGAAAAGATCATAACGGTAACGATTATTGGGCCTAATAAATGCTAAAAAAGTTGACATAATTATCTTCTTTGAAAAACGTAATTTAATAGATCATTTCAAATTTCTTTAAAAAAGATCATAACGGTAACGATCATTGCGCCTAATAAATGCTAAAAAAGTTGACAAAATTATCTTCTTTGAAAAAGGTAATTTAATAGATCATTTCAAATTTCTTTAAAAAAGATCATAACAGTAATGATCATTGCGCCTAATAAATGCTAAAAAAGTTGACATAATTATCTTCTTTGTAAAAGAAAATTTAATAGATCATTTAAAATTTCCTTAAAAAAGATCATAACGGTAACTATCATTGGGCCTAATAAGTGCTAAAAAAGTTGACATAATTATCTTCTTTGTAAAAGATAATTTACTAGACAATTTAAAATTTCTCATGAAAAGATCATAACGGTAACGATTATTGGGCCTAATAAATGCTAAAAAAGTTGACATAATTATCTTCTTTGAAAAACGTAATTTAATAGATCATTTCAAATTTCTTTAAACAAGATCATAACAGTAACGATCATTGCGCCTAATAAATGCTAAAAAAGTTGACATAATTATCTTCTTTGTAAAAGATAATTTACTAGACAATTTAAAATTTCTCATGAAAAGATCATAACGGTAACGATTATTGGGCCTAACAAATGCTAAAAAAGTTGACATAATTATCTTCTTTGAAAAAGGTAATTTGATAGATCATTTCAAATTTCTTTAAAAAAGATCATAACGGTAACGATCATTGCGCATAATAAATGCTTAAAAAGTTGACATAATTATCTTCTTTGTAAAAGATAATTTACTAGACAATTTAAAATTTCTCATGAAAAGATCATAACGGTAACGATTATTGGGCCTAATAAATGCTAAAAAAGTTGACAAAATTATCTTCTTTGAAAAAGGTAATTTAATAGATCATTTCAAATTTCTTTAAAAAAGATCATAACAGTAACGATCATTGCGCCTAATAAATGCTAAAAAAGTTGACATAATTATCTTCTTTGTAAAAGATAATTTGATAGATCATTTAAAATTTCTTTATAAAAGATCATAACTATAACGATCATTGGGCCTAATAAATGCTAAAAAAGTTGACATAATTATCTTCTTTGTAAAAGACAATTTAATAGATCATTTAAAATTTCTTTAAAAAAGATCATAGCAGTAATGATCATTGGCCTAATAAATGCTAAAAAAGTTGACATAATTATCTTCTTTGTAAAAGATAATTTACTAGACAATTTAAAATTTCTCATGAAAAGATCATAACGGTAACGATTATTGGGCCTAATAAATGCTAAAAAAGTTGACATAATTATCTTCTTTGAAAAAGGTAATTTGATAGATCATTTCAAATTTCTTTAAAAAAGATCATAACGGTAACGATCATTGCGCCTAATAAATGCTAAAAAAGTTGACATAATTATCTTCTTTGTAAAAGATATTTTACTAGACAATTTAAAATTTCTCATGAAAAGATCATAACGGTAACGATTATTGGGCCTAATAAATGCTAAAAAAGTTGACATAATTATCTTCTTTGAAAAACGTAATTTAATAGATCATTTCAAATTTCTTTAAAAAAGATCATAACGGTAACGATCATTGCGCCTAATAAATGCTAAAAAAGTTGACAAAATTATCTTCTTTGAAAAAGGTAATTTAATAGATCATTTCAAATTTCTTTAAAAAAGATCATAACAGTAACGATCATTGCGCCTAATAAATGCTAAAAAAGTTGACATAATTATCTTCTTTGTAAAAGATAATTTGATAGATCATTTAAAATTTCTTTATAAAAGATCATAACGGTAACGATTGTTGGGCCTAATAAATGCTAAAAAAGTTGACATAATTATCTTCTTTGAAAAAGGTAATTTAATAGATCATTTCAAATTTCTTTAAAAAAGATCATAACAGTAACGATCATTGCGCCTAATAAATGCTAAAAAAGTTGACATAATTATCTTCTTTGTAAAAGATAATTTACTAGACAATTTAAAATTTCTCATGAAAAGATCATAACGGTAACGATTATTGGGCCTAATAAATGCTAAAAAAGTTGACATAATTATCTTCTTTGAAAAAGGTAATTTGATAGATCATTTCAAATTTCTTTAAAAAAGATCATAACGGTAACGATCATTGCGCATAATAAATGCTTAAAAAGTTGACATAATTATCTTCTTTGTAAAAGATAATTTACTAGACAATTTAAAATTTCTCATGAAAAGATCATAACGGTAACGATTATTGGGCCTAATAAATGCTAAAAAAGTTGACAAAATTATCTTCTTTGAAAAAGGTAATTTAATAGATCATTTCAAATTTCTTTAAAAAAGATCATAACAGTAACGATCATTGCGCCTAATAAATGCTAAAAAAGTTGACATAATTATTTTCTTTGTAAAAGATAATTTGATAGATCATTTAAAATTTCTTTATAAAAGATCATAACTGTAACGATCATTGGGCATAATAAATGCTAAAAAAGTTGACATAATTATCTTCTTTGTAAAAGACAATTTAATAGATCATTTAAAATTTCTTTAAAAAAGATCATAGCAGTAATGATCATTGCGCCTAATAAATGCTAAAAAAGTTGACATAATTATCTTCTTTGTAAAAGATAATTTACTAGACAATTTAAATTTCTCATGAAAAGATCATAACGGTAACGATTATTGGGCCTAATAAATGCTAAAAAAGTTGACATAATTATCTTCTTTGAAAAAGGTAATTTGATAGATCATTTCAAATTTCTTTAAAAAAGATCATAACGGTAACGATCATTGCGCCTAATAAATGCTAAAAAAGTTGACATAATTATCTTCTTTGTAAAAGATAATTTACTAGACAATTTAAAATTTCTCATGAAAAGATCATAACGGTAACGATTATTGGGCCTAATAAATGCTAAAAAAGTTGACAAAATTATCTTCTTTGAAAAAGGTAATTTAATAGATCATTTCAAATTTCTTTAAAAAAGATCATAACAGTAACGATCATTGCGCCTAATAAATGCTAAAAAAGTTGACATAATTATCTTCTTTGTAAAAGATAATTTGATAGATCATTTAAAATTTCTTTATAAAAGATCATAACTGTAACGATCATTGGGCCTAATAAATGCTAAAAAAGTTGACATAATTATCTTCTTTGTAAAAGACAATTTAATAGATCATTTAAAATTTCTTTAAAAAAGATCATAACAGTAATGATCATTGCGCCTAATAAATGCTAAAAAAGTTGACATAATTATCTTCTTTGTAAAAGATAATTTACTAGACAATTTAAAATTTCTCATGAAAAGATCATAACGGTAACAATTATTGGGCCTAATAAATGCTAAAAAAGTTGACATAATTATCTTCTTTGAAAAACGTAATTTAATAGATCATTTCAAATTTCTTTAAAAAAGATCATAACAGTAACGATCATTGCGCCTAATAAATGCTAAAAAAGTTGACATAATTATCTTCTTTGTAAAAGATAATTTACTAGACAATTTAAAATTTCTCATGAAAAGATCATAACGGTAACGATTATTGGGCCTAACAAATGCTAAAAAAGTTGACATAATTATCTTCTTTGAAAAAGGTAATTTGATAGATCATTTCAAATTTCTTTAAAAAAGATCATAACGGTAACGATCATTGCGCATAATAAATGCTTTAAAAGTTGACATAATTATCTTCTTTGTAAAAGATAATTTACTAGACAATTTAAAATTTCTCATGAAAAGATCATAACGGTAACGATTATTGGGCCTAATAAATGCTAAAAAAGTTGACAAAATTATCTTCTTTGAAAAAGGTAATTTAATAGATCATTTCAAATTTCTTTAAAAAAGATCATAACAGTAACGATCATTGCGCCTAATAAATGCTAAAAAAGTTGACATAATTATCTTCTTTGTAAAAGATAATTTACTAGACAATTTAAAATTTCTCATGAAAAGATCATAACGGTAACGATTATTGGGCCTAACAAATGCTAAAAAAGTTGACATAATTATCTTCTTTGAAAAAGGTAATTTGATAGATCATTTCAAATTTCTTTAAAAAAGATCATAACGGTAACGATCATTGCGCATAATAAATGCTTAAAAAGTTGACATAATTATCTTCTTTGTAAAAGATAATTTACTAGACAATTTAAAATTTCTCATGAAAAGATCATAACGGTAACGATTATTGGGCCTAATAAATGCTAAAAAAGTTGACAAAATTATCTTCTTTGAAAAAGGTAATTTAATAGATCATTTCAAATTTCTTTAAAAAAGATCATAACAGTAACGATCATTGCGCCTAATAAATGCTAAAAAAGTTGACATAATTATCTTCTTTGTAAAAGATAATTTGATAGATCATTTAAAATTTCTTTATAAAAGATCATAACTGTAACGATCATTGGGCCTAATAAATGCTAAAAAAGTTGACATAATTATCTTCTTTGTAAAAGACAATTTAATAGATCATTTAAAATTTCTTTAAAAAAGATCATAGCAGTAATGATCATTGGCCTAATAAATGCTAAAAAAGTTGACATAATTATCTTCTTTGTAAAAGATAATTTACTAGACAATTTAAAATTTCTCATGAAAAGATCATAACGGTAACGATTATTGGGCCTAATAAATGCTAAAAAAGTTGACATAATTATCTTCTTTGAAAAAGGTAATTTGATAGATCATTTCAAATTTCTTTAAAAAAGATCATAACGGTAACGATCATTGCGCCTAATAAATGCTAAAAAAGTTGACATAATTATCTTCTTTGTAAAAGATAATTTACTAGACAATTTAAAATTTCTCATGAAAAGATCATAACGGTAACGATTATTGGGCCTAATAAATGCTAAAAAAGTTGACAAAATTATCTTCTTTGAAAAAGGTAATTTAATAGATCATTTCAAATTTCTTTAAAAAAGATCATAACAGTAACGATCATTGCGCCTAATAAATGCTAAAAAAGTTGACATAATTATCTTCTTTGTAAAAGATAATTTGATAGATCATTTAAAATTTCTTTATAAAAGATCATAACGGTAACGATTGTTGGGCCTAATAAATGCTAAAAAAGTTGACATAATTATCTTCTTTGAAAAAGGTAATTTAATAGATCATTTCAAATTTCTTTAAAAAAGATCATAACAGTAACGATCATTGCGCCTAATAAATGCTAAAAAAGTTGACATAATTATCTTCTTTGTAAAAGATAATTTACTAGACAATTTAAAATTTCTCATGAAAAGATCATAACGGTAACGATTATTGGGCCTAATAAATGCTAAAAAAGTTGACATAATTATCTTCTTTGAAAAAGGTAATTTGATAGATCATTTCAAATTTCTTTAAAAAAGATCATAACGGTAACGATCATTGCGCATAATAAATGCTTAAAAAGTTGACATAATTATCTTCTTTGTAAAAGATAATTTACTAGACAATTTAAAATTTCTCATGAAAAGATCATAACGGTAACGATTATTGGGCCTAATAAATGCTAAAAAAGTTGACAAAATTATCTTCTTTGAAAAAGGTAATTTAATAGATCATTTCAAATTTCTTTAAAAAAGATCATAACAGTAACGATCATTGCGCCTAATAAATGCTAAAAAAGTTGACATAATTATTTTCTTTGTAAAAGATAATTTGATAGATCATTTAAAATTTCTTTATAAAAGATCATAACTGTAACGATCATTGGGCATAATAAATGCTAAAAAAGTTGACATAATTATCTTCTTTGTAAAAGACAATTTAATAGATCATTTAAAATTTCTTTAAAAAAGATCATAGCAGTAATGATCATTGCGCCTAATAAATGCTAAAAAAGTTGACATAATTATCTTCTTTGTAAAAGATAATTTACTAGACAATTTAAATTTCTCATGAAAAGATCATAACGGTAACGATTATTGGGCCTAATAAATGCTAAAAAAGTTGACATAATTATCTTCTTTGAAAAAGGTAATTTGATAGATCATTTCAAATTTCTTTAAAAAAGATCATAACGGTAACGATCATTGCGCCTAATAAATGCTAAAAAAGTTGACATAATTATCTTCTTTGTAAAAGATAATTTACTAGACAATTTAAAATTTCTCATGAAAAGATCATAACGGTAACGATTATTGGGCCTAATAAATGCTAAAAAAGTTGACAAAATTATCTTCTTTGAAAAAGGTAATTTAATAGATCATTTCAAATTTCTTTAAAAAAGATCATAACAGTAACGATCATTGCGCCTAATAAATGCTAAAAAAGTTGACATAATTATCTTCTTTGTAAAAGATAATTTGATAGATCATTTAAAATTTCTTTATAAAAGATCATAACTGTAACGATCATTGGGCCTAATAAATGCTAAAAAAGTTGACATAATTATCTTCTTTGTAAAAGACAATTTAATAGATCATTTAAAATTTCTTTAAAAAAGATCATAACAGTAATGATCATTGCGCCTAATAAATGCTAAAAAAGTTGACATAATTATCTTCTTTGTAAAAGATAATTTGATAGATCATTTAAAATTTCTTTATAAAAGATCATAACGGTAACGATTGTTGGGCCTAATAAATGCTAAAAAAGTTGACATAATTATCTTCTTTGAAAAAGGTAATTTAATAGATCATTTCAAATTTCTTTAAAAAAGATCATAACAGTAACGATCATTGCGCCTAATAAATGCTAAAAAAGTTGACATAATTATCTTCTTTGTAAAAGATAATTTACTAGACAATTTAAAATTTCTCATGAAAAGATCATAACGGTAACGATTATTGGGCCTAATAAATGCTAAAAAAGTTGACATAATTATCTTCTTTGAAAAAGGTAATTTGATAGATCATTTCAAATTTCTTTAAAAAAGATCATAACGGTAACGATCATTGCGCATAATAAATGGTTAAAAAGTTGACATAATTATCTTCTTTGTAAAAGATAATTTACTAGACAATTTAAAATTTCTCATGAAAAGATCATAACGGTAACGATTATTGGGCCTAATAAATGCTAAAAAAGTTGAAAAAATTATCTTCTTTGAAAAAGGTAATTTAATAGATCATTTCAAATTTCTTTAAAAAAGATCATAACAGTAACGATCATTGCGCCTAATAAATGCTAAAAAAGTTGACATAATTATTTTCTTTGTAAAAGATAATTTGATAGATCATTTAAAATTTCTTTATAAAAGATCATAACTGTAACGATCATTGGGCATAATAAATGCTAAAAAAGTTGACATAATTATCTTCTTTGTAAAAGACAATTTAATAGATCATTTAAAATTTCTTTAAAAAAGATCATAGCAGTAATGATCATTGCGCCTAATAAATGCTAAAAAAGTTGACATAATTATCTTCTTTGTAAAAGATAATTTACTAGACAATTTAAATTTCTCATGAAAAGATCATAACGGTAACGATTATTGGGCCTAATAAATGCTAAAAAAGTTGACATAATTATCTTCTTTGAAAAAGGTAATTTGATAGATCATTTCAAATTTCTTTAAAAAAGATCATAACGGTAACGATCATTGCGCCTAATAAATGCTAAAAAAGTTGACATAATTATCTTCTTTGTAAAAGATAATTTACTAGACAATTTAAAATTTCTCATGAAAAGATCATAACGGTAACGATTATTGGGCCTAATAAATGCTAAAAAAGTTGACAAAATTATCTTCTTTGAAAAAGGTCATTTAATAGATCATTTCAAATTTCTTTAAAAAAGATCATAACAGTAACGATCATTGCGCCTAATAAATGCTAAAAAAGTTGACATAATTATCTTCTTTGTAAAAGATAATTTGATAGATCATTTAAAATTTCTTTATAAAAGATCATAACTGTAACGATCATTGGGCATAATAAATGCTAAAAAAGTTGACATAATTATCTTCTTTGTAAAAGACAATTTAATAGATCATTTAAAATTTCTTTAAAAAAGATCATAGCAGTAATGATCATTGCGCCTAATAAATGCTAAAAAAGTTGACATAATTATCTTCTTTGTAAAAGATAATTTACTAGACAATTTAAATTTCTCATGAAAAGATCATAACGGTAACGATTATTGGGCCTAATAAATGCTAAAAAAGTTGACATAATTATCTTCTTTGAAAAAGGTAATTTGATAGATCATTTCAAATTTCTTTAAAAAAGATCATAACGGTAACGATCATTGCGCATAATAAATGCTTAAAAAGTTGACATAATTATCTTCTTTGTAAAAGATAATTTACTAGACAATTTAAAATTTCTCATGAAAAGATCATAACGGTAACGATTATTGGGCCTAATAAATGCTAAAAAAGTTGACAAAATTATCTTCTTTGAAAAAGGTAATTTAATAGATCATTTCAAATTTCTTTAAAAAAGATCATAACAGTAACGATCATTGCGCCTAATAAATGCTAAAAAAGTTGACATAATTATCTTCTTTGTAAAAGATAATTTGATAGATCATTTAAAATTTCTTTATAAAAGATCATAACTGTAACGATCATTGGGCCTAATAAATGCTAAAAAAGTTGACATAATTATCTTCTTTGTAAAAGACAATTTAATAGATCATTTAAAATTTCTTTAAAAAAGATCATAGCAGTAATGATCATTGGCCTAATAAATGCTAAAAAAGTTGACATAATTATCTTCTTTGTAAAAGATAATTTACTAGACAATTTAAAATTTCTCATGAAAAGATCATAACGGTAACGATTATTGGGCCTAATAAATGCTAAAAAAGTTGACATAATTATCTTCTTTGAAAAAGGTAATTTGATAGATCATTTCAAATTTCTTTAAAAAAGATCATAACGGTAACGATCATTGCGCCTAATAAATGCTAAAAAAGTTGACATAATTATCTTCTTTGTAAAAGATAATTTACTAGACAATTTAAAATTTCTCATGAAAAGATCATAACGGTAACGATTATTGGGCCTAATAAATGCTAAAAAAGTTGACAAAATTATCTTCTTTGAAAAAGGTAATTTAATAGATCATTTCAAATTTCTTTAAAAAAGATCATAACAGTAACGATCATTGCGCCTAATAAATGCTAAAAAAGTTGACATAATTATCTTCTTTGTAAAAGATAATTTGATAGATCATTTAAAATTTCTTTATAAAAGATCATAACGGTAACGATTGTTGGGCCTAATAAATGCTAAAAAAGTTGACATAATTATCTTCTTTGAAAAAGGTAATTTAATAGATCATTTCAAATTTCTTTAAAAAAGATCATAACAGTAACGATCATTGCGCCTAATAAATGCTAAAAAAGTTGACATAATTATCTTCTTTGTAAAAGATAATTTACTAGACAATTTAAAATTTCTCATGAAAAGATCATAACGGTAACGATTATTGGGCCTAATAAATGCTAAAAAAGTTGACATAATTATCTTCTTTGAAAAAGGTAATTTGATAGATCATTTCAAATTTCTTTAAAAAAGATCATAACGGTAACGATCATTGCGCATAATAAATGCTTAAAAAGTTGACATAATTATCTTCTTTGTAAAAGATAATTTACTAGACAATTTAAAATTTCTCATGAAAAGATCATAACGGTAACGATTATTGGGCCTAATAAATGCTAAAAAAGTTGACAAAATTATCTTCTTTGAAAAAGGTAATTTAATAGATCATTTCAAATTTCTTTAAAAAAGATCATAACAGTAACGATCATTGCGCCTAATAAATGCTAAAAAAGTTGACATAATTATTTTCTTTGTAAAAGATAATTTGATAGATCATTTAAAATTTCTTTATAAAAGATCATAACTGTAACGATCATTGGGCATAATAAATGCTAAAAAAGTTGACATAATTATCTTCTTTGTAAAAGACAATTTAATAGATCATTTAAAATTTCTTTAAAAAAGATCATAGCAGTAATGATCATTGCGCCTAATAAATGCTAAAAAAGTTGACATAATTATCTTCTTTGTAAAAGATAATTTACTAGACAATTTAAATTTCTCATGAAAAGATCATAACGGTAACGATTATTGGGCCTAATAAATGCTAAAAAAGTTGACATAATTATCTTCTTTGAAAAAGGTAATTTGATAGATCATTTCAAATTTCTTTAAAAAAGATCATAACGGTAACGATCATTGCGCCTAATAAATGCTAAAAAAGTTGACATAAATATCTTCTTTGTAAAAGATAATTTACTAGACAATTTAAAATTTCTCATGAAAAGATCATAACGGTAACGATTATTGGGCCTAATAAATGCTAAAAAAGTTGACAAAATTATCTTCTTTGAAAAAGGTAATTTAATAGATCATTTCAAATTTCTTTAAAAAAGATCATAACAGTAACGATCATTGCGCCTAATAAATGCTAAAAAAGTTGACATAATTATCTTCTTTGTAAAAGATAATTTGATAGATCATTTAAAATTTCTTTATAAAAGATCATAACTGTAACGATCATTGGGCCTAATAAATGCTAAAAAAGTTGACATAATTATCTTCTTTGTAAAAGACAATTTAATAGATCATTTAAAATTTCTTTAAAAAAGATCATAACAGTAATGATCATTGCGCCTAATAAATGCTAAAAAAGTTGACATAATTATCTTCTTTGTAAAAGATAATTTACTAGACAATTTAAAATTTCTCATGAAAAGATCATAACGGTAACAATTATTGGGCCTAATAAATGCTAAAAAAGTTGACATAATTATCTTCTTTGAAAAACGTAATTTAATAGATCATTTCAAATTTCTTTAAAAAAGATCATAACAGTAACGATCATTGCGCCTAATAAATGCTAAAAAAGTTGACAAAATTATCTTCTTTGAAAAAGGTAATTTAATAGATCATTTCAAATTTCTTTAAAAAAGATCATAACAGTAACGATCATTGCGCCTAATAAATGCTAAAAAAGTTGACATAATTATTTTCTTTGTAAAAGATAATTTGATAGATCATTTAAAATTTCTTTATAAAAGATCATAACTGTAACGATCATTGGGCATAATAAATGCTAAAAAAGTTGACATAATTATCTTCTTTGTAAAAGACAATTTAATAGATCATTTAAAATTTCTTTAAAAAAGATCATAGCAGTAATGATCATTGCGCCTAATAAATGCTAAAAAAGTTGACATAATTATCTTCTTTGTAAAAGATAATTTACTAGACAATTTAAATTTCTCATGAAAAGATCATAACGGTAACGATTATTGGGCCTAATAAATGCTAAAAAAGTTGACATAATTATCTTCTTTGAAAAAGGTAATTTGATAGATCATTTCAAATTTCTTTAAAAAAGATCATAACGGTAACGATCATTGCGCCTAATAAATGCTAAAAAAGTTGACATAAATATCTTCTTTGTAAAAGATAATTTACTAGACAATTTAAAATTTCTCATGAAAAGATCATAACGGTAACGATTATTGGGCCTAATAAATGCTAAAAAAGTTGACAAAATTATCTTCTTTGAAAAAGGTAATTTAATAGATCATTTCAAATTTCTTTAAAAAAGATCATAACAGTAACGATCATTGCGCCTAATAAATGCTAAAAAAGTTGACATAATTATCTTCTTTGTAAAAGATAATTTGATAGATCATTTAAAATTTCTTTATAAAAGATCATAACTGTAACGATCATTGGGCCTAATAAATGCTAAAAAAGTTGACATAATTATCTTCTTTGTAAAAGACAATTTAATAGATCATTTAAAATTTCTTTAAAAAAGATCATAACAGTAATGATCATTGCGCCTAATAAATGCTAAAAAAGTTGACATAATTATCTTCTTTGTAAAAGATAATTTACTAGACAATTTAAAATTTCTCATGAAAAGATCATAACGGTAACAATTATTGGGCCTAATAAATGCTAAAAAAGTTGACATAATTATCTTCTTTGAAAAACGTAATTTAATAGATCATTTCAAATTTCTTTAAAAAAGATCATAACAGTAACGATCATTGCGCCTAATAAATGCTAAAAAAGTTGACATAATTATCTTCTTTGTAAAAGATAATTTACTAGACAATTTAAAATTTCTCATGAAAAGATCATAACGGTAACGATTATTGGGCCTAACAAATGCTAAAAAAGTTGACATAATTATCTTCTTTGAAAAAGGTAATTTGATAGATCATTTCAAATTTCTTTAAAAAAGATCATAACGGTAACGATCATTGCGCATAATAAATGCTTAAAAAGTTGACATAATTATCTTCTTTGTAAAAGATAATTTACTAGACAATTTAAAATTTCTCATGAAAAGATCATAACGGTAACGATTATTGGGCCTAATAAATGCTAAAAAAGTTGACAAAATTATCTTCTTTGAAAAAGGTAATTTAATAGATCATTTCAAATTTCTTTAAAAAAGATCATAACAGTAACGATCATTGCGCCTAATAAATGCTAAAAAAGTTGACATAATTATCTTCTTTGTAAAAGATAATTTACTAGACAATTTAAAATTTCTCATGAAAAGATCATAACGGTAACGATTATTGGGCCTAACAAATGCTAAAAAAGTTGACATAATTATCTTCTTTGAAAAAGGTAATTTGATAGATCATGTCAAATTTCTTTAAAAAAGATCATAACGGTAGCGATCATTGCGCATAATAAATGCTTAAAAAGTTGACATAATTATCTTCTTTGTAAAAGATAATTTACTAGACAATTTAAAATTTCTCATGAAAAGATCATAACGGTAACGATTATTGGGCCTAATAAATGCTAAAAAAGTTGACAAAATTATCTTCTTTGAAAAAGGTAATTTAATAGATCATTTCAAATTTCTTTAAAAAAGATCATAACAGTAACGATCATTGCGCCTAATAAATGCTAAAAAAGTTGACATAATTATCTTCTTTGTAAAAGATAATTTGATAGATCATTTAAAATTTCTTTATAAAAGATCATAACGGTAACGATTGTTGGGCCTAATAAATGCTAAAAAAGTTGACATAATTATCTTCTTTGAAAAAGGTAATTTAATAGATCATTTCAAATTTCTTTAAAAAAGATCATAACAGTAACGATCATTGCGCCTAATAAATGCTAAAAAAGTTGACATAATTATCTTCTTTGTAAAAGATAATTTACTAGACAATTTAAAATTTCTCATGAAAAGATCATAACGGTAACGATTATTGGGCCTAATAAATGCTAAAAAAGTTGACATAATTATCTTCTTTGAAAAAGGTAATTTGATAGATCATTTCAAATTTCTTTAAAAAAGATCATAACGGTAACGATCATTGCGCATAATAAATGCTTAAAAAGTTGACATAATTATCTTCTTTGTAAAAGATAATTTACTAGACAATTTAAAATTTCTCATGAAAAGATCATAACGGTAACGATTATTGGGCCTAATAAATGCTAAAAAAGTTGACAAAATTATCTTCTTTGAAAAAGGTAATTTAATAGATCATTTCAAATTTCTTTAAAAAAGATCATAACAGTAACGATCATTGCGCCTAATAAATGCTAAAAAAGTTGACATAATTATTTTCTTTGTAAAAGATAATTTGATAGATCATTTAAAATTTCTTTATAAAAGATCATATTTGTAACGATCATTGGGCCTAATAAATGCTAAAAAAGTTGACATAATTATCTTCTTTGTAAAAGACAATTTAATAGATCATTTAAAATTTCTTTAAAAAAGATCATAGCAGTAATGATCATTGCGCCTAATAAATGCTAAAAAAGTTGACATAATTATCTTCTTTGTAAAAGATAATTTACTAGACAATTTAAATTTCTCATGAAAAGATCATAACGGTAACGATTATTGGGCCTAATAAATGCTAAAAAAGTTGACATAATTATCTTCTTTGAAAAAGGTAATTTGATAGATCATTTCAAATTTCTTTAAAAAAGATCATAACGGTAACGATCATTGCGCCTAATAAATGCTAAAAAAGTTGACATAATTATCTTCTTTGTAAAAGATAATTTACTAGACAATTTAAAATTTCTCATGAAAAGATCATAACGGTAACGATTATTGGGCCTAATAAATGCTAAAAAAGTTGACAAAATTATCTTCTTTGAAAAAGGTAATTTAATAGATCATTTCAAATTTCTTTAAAAAAGATCATAACAGTAACGATCATTGCGCCTAATAAATGCTAAAAAAGTTGACATAATTATCTTCTTTGTAAAAGATAATTTGATAGATCATTTAAAATTTCTTTATAAAAGATCATAACTGTAACGATCATTGGGCCTAATAAATGCTAAAAAAGTTGACATAATTATCTTCTTTGTAAAAGACAATTTAATAGATCATTTAAAATTTCTTTAAAAAAGATCATAACAGTAATGATCATTGCGCCTAATAAATGCTAAAAAAGTTGACATAATTATCTTCTTTGTAAAAGATAATTTGATAGATCATTTAAAATTTCTTTATAAAAGATCATAACGGTAACGATTGTTGGGCCTAATAAATGCTAAAAAAGTTGACATAATTATCTTCTTTGAAAAAGGTAATTTAATAGATCATTTCAAATTTCTTTAAAAAAGATCATAACAGTAACGATCATTGCGCCTAATAAATGCTAAAAAAGTTGACATAATTATCTTCTTTGTAAAAGATAATTTACTAGACAATTTAAAATTTCTCATGAAAAGATCATAACGGTAACGATTATTGGGCCTAATAAATGCTAAAAAAGTTGACATAATTATCTTCTTTGAAAAAGGTAATTTGATAGATCATTTCAAATTTCTTTAAAAAAGATCATAACGGTAACGATCATTGCGCCTAATAAATGCTAAAAAAGTTGACATAATTATCTTCTTTGTAAAAGATAATTTACTAGACAATTTAAAATTTCTCATGAAAAGATCATAACGGTAACGATTATTGGGCCTAATAAATGCTAAAAAAGTTGACAAAATTATCTTCTTTGAAAAAGGTAATTTAATAGATCATTTCAAATTTCTTTAAAAAAGATCATAACAGTAACGATCATTGCGCCTAATAAATGCTAAAAAAGTTGACATAATTATCTTCTTTGTAAAAGATAATTTGATAGATCATTTAAAATTTCTTTATAAAAGATCATAACGGTAACGATTGTTGGGCCTAATAAATGCTAAAAAAGTTGACATAATTATCTTCTTTGAAAAAGGTAATTTAATAGATCATTTCAAATTTCTTTAAAAAAGATCATAACAGTAACGATCATTGCGCCTAATAAATGCTAAAAAAGTTGACATAATTATCTTCTTTGTAAAAGATAATTTACTAGACAATTTAAAATTTCTCATGAAAAGATCATAACGGTAACGATTATTGGGCCTAATAAATGCTAAAAAAGTTGACATAATTATCTTCTTTGAAAAAGGTAATTTGATAGATCATTTCAAATTTCTTTAAAAAAGATCATAACGGTAACGATCATTGCGCATAATAAATGCTTAAAAAGTTGACATAATTATCTTCTTTGTAAAAGATAATTTACTAGACAATTTAAAATTTCTCATGAAAAGATCATAACGGTAACGATTATTGGGCCTAATAAATGCTAAAAAAGTTGACAAAATTATCTTCTTTGAAAAAGGTAATTTAATAGATCATTTCAAATTTCTTTAAAAAAGATCATAACAGTAACGATCATTGCGCCTAATAAATGCTAAAAAAGTTGACATAATTATTTTCTTTGTAAAAGATAATTTGATAGATCATTTAAAATTTCTTTATAAAAGATCATAACTGTAACGATCATTGGGCCTAATAAATGCTAAAAAAGTTGACATAATTATCTTCTTTGTAAAAGACAATTTAATAGATCATTTAAAATTTCTTTAAAAAAGATCATAGCAGTAATGATCATTGCGCCTAATAAATGCTAAAAAAGTTGACATAATTATCTTCTTTGTAAAAGATAATTTACTAGACAATTTAAATTTCTCATGAAAAGATCATAACGGTAACGATTATTGGGCCTAATAAATGCTAAAA
The DNA here is from genome assembly GCA_037954015.1 of Psophocarpus tetragonolobus. Classification (NCBI taxonomy): domain Eukaryota; kingdom Viridiplantae; phylum Streptophyta; class Magnoliopsida; order Fabales; family Fabaceae; genus Psophocarpus; species Psophocarpus tetragonolobus. Next base: position 58,939,275 of record CM075688.1, read on the forward strand.
AAGTTGACATAATTATCTTCTTTGAAAAAGGTAATTTGATAGATCATTTCAAATTTCTTTAAAAAAGATCATAACGGTAACGATCATTGCGCCTAATAAATGCTAAAAAAGTTGACATAATTATCTTCTTTGTAAAAGATAATTTACTAGACAATTTAAAATTTCTCATGAAAAGATCATAACGGTAACGATTATTGGGCCTAATAAATGCTAAAAAAGTTGACAAAATTATCTTCTTTGAAAAAGGTAATTTAATAGATCATTTCAAATTTCTTTAAAAAAGATCATAACAGTAACGATCATTGCGCCTAATAAATGCTAAAAAAGTTGACATAATTATCTTCTTTGTAAAAGATAATTTGATAGATCATTTAAAATTTCTTTATAAAAGATCATAACTGTAACGATCATTGGGCCTAATAAATGCTAAAAAAGTTGACATAATTATCTTCTTTGTAAAAGACAATTTAATAGATCATTTAAAATTTCTTTAAAAAAGATCATAACAGTAATGATCATTGCGCCTAATAAATGCTAAAAAAGTTGACATAATTATCTTCTTTGTAAAAGATAATTTGATAGATCATTTAAAATTTCTTTATAAAAGATCATAACGGTAACGATTGTTGGGCCTAATAAATGCTAAAAAAGTTGACATAATTATCTTCTTTGAAAAAGGTAATTTAATAGATCATTTCAAATTTCTTTAAAAAAGATCATAACAGTAACGATCATTGCGCCTAATAAATGCTAAAAAAGTTGACATAATTATCTTCTTTGTAAAAGATAATTTACTAGACAATTTAAAATTTCTCATGAAAAGATCATAACGGTAACGATTATTGGGCCTAATAAATGCTAAAAAAGTTGACATAATTATCTTCTTTGAAAAAGGTAATTTGATAGATCATTTCAAATTTCTTTAAAAAAGATCATAACGGTAACGATCATTGCGCATAATAAATGCTTAAAAAGTTGACATAATTATCTTCTTTGTAAAAGATAATTTACTAGACAATTTAAAATTTCTCATGAAAAGATCATAACGGTAACGATTATTGGGCCTAATAAATGCTAAAAAAGTTGACAAAATTATCTTCTTTGAAAAAGGTAATTTAATAGATCATTTCAAATTTCTTTAAAAAAGATCATAACAGTAACGATCATTGCGCCTAATAAATGCTAAAAAAGTTGACATAATTATTTTCTTTGTAAAAGATAATTTGATAGATCATTTAAAATTTCTTTATAAAAGATCATAACTGTAACGATCATTGGGCATAATAAATGCTAAAAAAGTTGACATAATTATCTTCTTTGTAAAAGACAATTTAATAGATCATTTAAAATTTCTTTAAAAAAGATCATAGCAGTAATGATCATTGCGCCTAATAAATGCTAAAAAAGTTGACATAATTATCTTCTTTGTAAAAGATAATTTACTAGACAATTTAAATTTCTCATGAAAAGATCATAACGGTAACGATTATTGGGCCTAATAAATGCTAAAAAAGTTGACATAATTATCTTCTTTGAAAAAGGTAATTTGATAGATCATTTCAAATTTCTTTAAAAAAGATCATAACGGTAACGATCATTGCGCCTAATAAATGCTAAAAAAGTTGACATAATTATCTTCTTTGTAAAAGATAATTTACTAGACAATTTAAAATTTCTCATGAAAAGATCATAACGGTAACGATTATTGGGCCTAATAAATGCTAAAAAAGTTGACAAAATTATCTTCTTTGAAAAAGGTAATTTAATAGATCATTTCAAATTTCTTTAAAAAAGATCATAACAGTAACGATCATTGCGCCTAATAAATGCTAAAAAAGTTGACATAATTATCTTCTTTGTAAAAGATAATTTGATAGATCATTTAAAATTTCTTTATAAAAGATCATAACTGTAACGATCATTGGGCATAATAAATGCTAAAAAAGTTGACATAATTATCTTCTTTGTAAAAGACAATTTAATAGATCATTTAAAATTTCTTTAAAAAAGATCATAGCAGTAATGATCATTGCGCCTAATAAATGCTAAAAAAGTTGACATAATTATCTTCTTTGTAAAAGATAATTTACTAGACAATTTAAATTTCTCATGAAAAGATCATAACGGTAACGATTATTGGGCCTAATAAATGCTAAAAAAGTTGACATAATTATCTTCTTTGAAAAAGGTAATTTGATAGATCATTTCAAATTTCTTTAAAAAAGATCATAACGGTAACGATCATTGCGCCTAATAAATGCTAAAAAAGTTGACATAATTATCTTCTTTGTAAAAGATAATTTACTAGACAATTTAAAATTTCTCATGAAAAGATCATAACGGTAACGATTATTGGGCCTAATAAATGCTAAAAAAGTTGACAAAATTATCTTCTTTGAAAAAGGTAATTTAATAGATCATTTCAAATTTCTTTAAAAAAGATCATAACAGTAACGATCATTGCGCCTAATAAATGCTAAAAAAGTTGACATAATTATCTTCTTTGTAAAAGATAATTTGATAGATCATTTAAAATTTCTTTATAAAAGATCATAACTGTAACGATCATTGGGCCTAATAAATGCTAAAAAAGTTGACATAATTATCTTCTTTGTAAAAGACAATTTAATAGATCATTTAAAATTTCTTTAAAAAAGATCATAACAGTAATGATCATTGCGCCTAATAAATGCTAAAAAAGTTGACATAATTATCTTCTTTGTAAAAGATAATTTACTAGACAATTTAAAATTTCTCATGAAAAGATCATAACGGTAACGATTATTGGGCCTAATAAATGCTAAAAAAGTTGACATAATTATCTTCTTTGAAAAAGGTAATTTGATAGATCATTTCAAATTTCTTTAAAAAAGATCATAACGGTAACGATCATTGCGCCTAATAAATGCTAAAAAAGTTGACATAATTATCTTCTTTGTAAAAGATAATTTACTAGACAATTTAAAATTTCTCATGAAAAGCTCATAACGGTAACGATTATTGGGCCTAATAAATGCTAAAAAAGTTGACAAAATTATCTTCTTTGAAAAAAGTAATTTAATAGATCATTTCAAATTTCTTTAAAAAAGATCATAACAGTAACGATCATTGCGCCTAATAAATGCTAAAAAAGTTGACATAATTATCTTCTTTGTAAAAGATAATTTGATAGATCATTTAAAATTTCTTTATAAAAGATCATAACGGTAACGATTATTGGGCCTAATAAATGCTAAAAAAGTTGACATAATTATCTTCTTTGAAAAAGGTAATTTAATAGATCATTTCAAATTTCTTTAAAAAAGATCATAACAGTAACGATCATTGCGCCTAATAAATGCTAAAAAAGTTGACATAATTATCTTCTTTGTAAAAGATAATTTACTAGACAATTTAAAATTTCTCATGAAAAGATCATAACGGTAACGATTATTGGGCCTAATAAATGCTAAAAAATTGACATAATTATCTTCTTTGAAAAAGGTAATTTGATAGATCATTTCAAATTTCTTTAAAAAAGATCATAACGGTAACGATCATTGCGCATAATAAATGCTTAAAAAGTTGACATAATTATCTTCTTTGTAAAAGATAATTTACTAGACAATTTAAAATTTCTCATGAAAAGATCATAACGGTAACGATTATTGGGCCTAATAAATGCTAAAAAAGTTGACAAAATTATCTTCTTTGAAAAAGGTAATTTAATAGATCATTTCAAATTTCTTTAAAAAAGATCATAACAGTAACGATCATTGCGCCTAATAAATGCTAAAAAAGTTGACATAATTATTTTCTTTGTAAAAGATAATTTGATAGATCATTTAAAATTTCTTTATAAAAGATCATAACTGTAACGATCATTGGGCCTAATAAATGCTAAAAAAGTTGACATAATTATCTTCTTTGAAAAAGGTAATTTGATAGATCATTTCAAATTTCTTTAAAAAAGATCATAACGGTAACGATCATTGCGCCTAATAAATGCTAAAAAAGTTGACATAATTATCTTCTTTGTAAAAGATAATTTACTAGACAATTTAAAATTTCTCATGAAAAGCTCATAACGGTAACGATTATTGGGCCTAATAAATGCTAAAAAAGTTGACAAAATTATCTTCTTTGAAAAAAGTAATTTAATAGATCATTTCAAATTTCTTTAAAAAAGATCATAACAGTAACGATCATTGCGCCTAATAAATGCTAAAAAAGTTGACATAATTATCTTCTTTGTAAAAGATAATTTGATAGATCATTTAAAATTTCTTTATAAAAGATCATAACGGTAACGATTATTGGGCCTAATAAATGCTAAAAAAGTTGACATAATTATCTTCTTTGAAAAAGGTAATTTAATAGATCATTTCAAATTTCTTTAAAAAAGATCATAACAGTAACGATCATTGCGCCTAATAAATGCTAAAAAAGTTGACATAATTATCTTCTTTGTAAAAGATAATTTACTAGACAATTTAAAATTTCTCATGAAAAGATCATAACGGTAACGATTATTGGGCCTAATAAATGCTAAAAAATTGACATAATTATCTTCTTTGAAAAAGGTAATTTGATAGATCATTTCAAATTTCTTTAAAAAAGATCATAACGGTAACGATCATTGCGCATAATAAATGCTTAAAAAGTTGACATAATTATCTTCTTTGTAAAAGATAATTTACTAGACAATTTAAAATTTCTCATGAAAAGATCATAACGGTAACGATTATTGGGCCTAATAAATGCTAAAAAAGTTGACAAAATTATCTTCTTTGAAAAAGGTAATTTAATAGATCATTTCAAATTTCTTTAAAAAAGATCATAACAGTAACGATCATTGCGCCTAATAAATGCTAAAAAAGTTGACATAATTATTTTCTTTGTAAAAGATAATTTGATAGATCATTTAAAATTTCTTTATAAAAGATCATAACTGTAACGATCATTGGGCCTAATAAATGCTAAAAAAGTTGACATAATTATCTTCTTTGTAAAAGACAATTTAATAGATCATTTAAAATTTCTTTAAAAAAGATCATAGCAGTAATGATCATTGCGCCTAATAAATGCTAAAAAAGTTGACATAATTATCTTCTTTGTAAAAGATAATTTACTAGACAATTTAAAATTTCTCATGTCAAGATCATAACGGTAACGATTATTGGGCCTAATAAATGCTAAAAAAGTTGACATAATTATCTTCTTTGAAAAAGGTAATTTGATAGATCATTTCAAATTTCTTTAAAAAAGATCATAACGGTAACGATCATTGCGCCTAATAAATGCTAAAAAAGTTGACATAATTATCTTCTTTGTAAAAGATAATTTACTAGACAATTTAAAATTTCTCATGAAAAGATCATAACGGTAACGATTATTGGGCCTAATAAATGCTAAAAAAGTTGACAAAATTATCTTCTTTGAAAAAGGTAATTTAATAGATCATTTCAAATTTCTTTAAATAAGATCATAACAGTAACGATCATTGCGCCTAATAAATGCTAAAAAAGTTGACATAATTATCTTCTTTGTAAAAGATAATTTGATAGATCATTTAAAATTTCTTTATAAAAGATCATAACTGTAACGATCATTGGGCCTAATAAATGCTAAAAAAGTTGACATAATTATCTTCTTTGTAAAAGACAATTTAATAGATCATTTAAAATTTCTTTAAAAAAGATCATAGCAGTAATGATCATTGCGCCTAATAAATGCTAAAAAAGTTGACATAATTATCTTCTTTGTAAAAGATAATTTACTAGACAATTTAAAATTTCTCATGAAAAGATCATAACGGTAACGATTATTAGGCCTAATAAATGCTAAAAAAGTTGACATAATTATCTTCTTTGAAAAAGGTAATTTGATAGATCATTTCAAATTTCTTTAAAAAAGATCATAACGGTAACGATCATTGCGCCTAATAAATGCTAAAAAAGTTGACATAATTATCTTCTTTGTAAAAGATAATTTACTAGACAATTTAAAATTTCTCATGAAAAGATCATAACGGTAACGATTATTGGGCCTAATAAATGCTAAAAAAGTTGACATAATTATCTTCTTTGAAAAAGGTAATTTAATAGATCATTTCAAATTTCTTTAAAAAAGATCATAACGGTAACGATCATTGCGCCTAATAAATGCAAAAAAAGTTGACATAATTATCTTCTTTGTAAAAGATAATTTAGTAGACAATTTAAAATTTCTCATGAAAAGATCATAACGGTAACGATTATTGGGCCTAATAAATGCTAAAAAAGTTGACATAATTATCTTCTTTGAAAAAGGTAATTTAATAGATCATTTCAAATTTCTTTAAAAAAGATCATAACGGTAACGATCATTGCGCCTAATAAATGCTAAAAAAGTTGACATAATTATCTTCTTTGTAAAAGAAAATTTAATAGATCATTTAAAATTTCTTTAAAAAAGATCATAACGGTAACGATCATTGGGCCTAATAAGTGCTAAAAAAGTTGACATAATTATCTTCTTTGTAAAAGATAATTTACTAGACAATTTAAAATTTCTCATGAAAAGATCATAACGGTAACGATTATTGGGCCTAATAAATGCTAAAAAAGTTGACATAATTATCTTCTTTGTAAAAGATAATTTGATAGATCATTTAAAATTTCTTTAAAAAAGATCATAACGGTAACGATCATTGGGCCTAATAAGTGCTAAAAAAGTTGACATAATTATCTTCTTTGTAAAAGATAATTTACTAGATAATTTAAAATTTCTCATGAAAAGATCATAACGGTAACGATTATTGGGGCTAATAAATGCTAAAAAAGTTGACATAATTATCTTCTTTGTAAAAGATAATTTACTAGACAATTTAAAATTTCTCATGAAAAGATCATAACGGTAACGATTATTGGGCCTAATAAATGCTAAAAAAGTTGACATAATTATCTTCTTTGAAAAAGGTAATTTAATAGATCATTTCAAATTTCTTTAAAAAAGATCATAACAGTAACGATCATTGCGCCTAATAAATGCTAAAAAAGTTGACATAATTATCTTCTTTGTAAAAGATAATTTACTAGACAATTTAAAATTTCTCATGAAAAGATCATAACGGTAACGATTATTGGGCCTAATAAATGCTACAAAAGTTGACATAATTATCTTCTTTGAAAAAGGTAATTTGATAGATCATTTCAAATTTCTTTAAAAAAGATCATAACGGTAACGATCATTGCGCCTAATAAATGCTAAAAAAGTTGACATAATTATCCTCTTTGTAAAAGATAATTTACTAGACAATTTAAAATTTCTCATGAAAAGATCATAACGGTAACGATTATTGGGCCTAATAAATGCTAAAAAAGTTGACATAATTATCTTCTTTGAAAAAGGTAATTTAATAGATCATTTCAAATTTCTTTAAAAAAGATCATAACGGTAACGATCATTGCGCCTAATAAATGCTAAAAAAGTTGACATAATTATCTTCTTTGTAAAAGAAAATTTAATAGATCATTTAAAATTTCTTTAAAAAAGATCATAACGGTAACGATCATTGGGCCTAATAAGTGCTAAAAAAGTTGACATAATTATCTTCTTTGTAAAAGATAATTTACTAGATAATTTAAAATTTCTCATGAAAAGATCATAACGGTAACGATTATTGGGGCTAATAAATGCTAAAAAAGTTGACATAATTATCTTCTTTGTAAAAGATAATTTACTAGACAATTTAAAATTTCTCATGAAAAGATCATAACGGTAACGATTATTGGGCCTAATAAATGCTAAAAAAGTTGACATAATTATCTTCTTTGAAAAAGGTAATTTAATAGATCATTTCAAATTTCTTTAAAAAAGATCATAACAGTAACGATCATTGCGCCTAATAAATGCTAAAAAAGTTGACATAATTATCTTCTTTGTAAAAGATAATTTACTAGACAATTTAAAATTTCTCATGAAAAGATCATAACGGTAACGATTATTGGGCCTAATAAATGCTACAAAAGTTGACATAATTATCTTCTTTGAAAAAGGTAATTTGATAGATCATTTCAAATTTCTTTAAAAAAGATCATAACGGTAACGATCATTGCGCCTAATAAATGCTAAAAAAGTTGACATAATTATCCTCTTTGTAAAAGATAATTTACTAGACAATTTAAAATTTCTCATGAAAAGATCATAACGGTAACGATTATTGGGCCTAATAAATGCTAAAAAAGTTGACATAATTATCTTCTTTGAAAAAGGTAATTTAATAGATCATTTCAAATTTCTTTAAAAAAGATCATAACGGTAACGATCATTGCGCCTAATAAATGCAAAAAAAGTTAAAATAATTATCTTCTTTGTAAAAGATAATTTAGTAGACAATTTAAAATTTCTCATGAAAAGATCATAACGGTAACGATTATTGGGCCTAATAAATGCTAAAAAAGTTGACATAATTATCTTCTTTGAAAAAGGTAATTTAATAGATCATTTCAAATTTCTTTAAAAAAGATCATAACAGTAACGATCATTGCGCCTAATAAATGCTAAAAAAGTTGACATAATTATCTTCTTTGTAAAAGATAATTTACTAGACAATTTAAAATTTCTCATGAAAAGATCATAACGGTAACGATTATTGGGCCTAATAAATGCTAAAAAAGTTGACATAATTATCTTCTTTGAAAAAGGTAATTTAATAGATCATTTCAAATTTCTTTAAAAAAGATCATAACGGTAACGATCATTGCGCCTAATAAATGCTAAAAAAGTTGACATAATTATCTTCTTTGTAAAAGAAAATTTAATAGATCATTTAAAATTTCTTTAAAAAAGATCATAACGGTAACGATCATTGGGCCTAATAAGTGCTAAAAAAGTTGACATAATTATCTTCTTTGTAAAAGATAATTTACTAGACAATTTAAAATTTCTCATGAAAAGATCATAACGGTAACGATTATTGGGCCTAATAAATGCTAAAAAAGTTGACAAAATTATCTTCTTTGAAAAAGGTAATTTAATAGATCATTTCAAATTTCTTTAAAAAAGATCATAACAGTAACGATCATTGCGCCTAATAAATGCTAAAAAAGTTGACATAATTATCTTCTTTGAAAAAGGTAATTTAATAGATCATTTCAAATTTCTTTAAAAAAGATCATAACGGTAACGATCATTGCGCCTAATAAATGCTAAAAAAGTTGACATAATTATCTTCTTTGTAAAAGAAAATTTAATAGATCATTTAAAATTTCTTTAAAAAAGATCATAACGGTAACGATCATTGGGCCTAATAAGTGCTAAAAAAGTTGACATAATTATCTTCTTTGTAAAAGATAATTTACTAGACAATTTAAAATTTCTCATGAAAAGATCATAACGGTAACGATTATTGGGCCTAATAAATGCTAAAAAAGTTGACATAATTATCTTCTTTGAAAAAGGTAATTTAATAGATCATTTCAAATTTCTTTAAAAAAGATCATAACGGTAACGATCATTGCGCCTAATAAATGCTAAAAAAGTTGACATAATTATCTTCTTTGTAAAAGAAAATTTAATAGATCATTTAAAATTTCTTTAAAAAAGATCATAACGGTAACGATCATTGGGCCTAATAAGTGCTAAAAAAGTTGACATAATTATCTTCTTTGTAAAAGATAATTTACTAGACAATTTAAAATTTCTCATGAAAAGATCATAACGGTAACGATTATTGGGGCTAATAAATGCTAAAAAAGTTGACATAATTATCTTCTTTGTAAAAGATAATTTACTAGACAATTTAAAATTTCTCATGAAAAGATCATAACGGTAACGATTATTGGGCCTAATAAATGCTAAAAAAGTTGACATAATTATCTTCTTTGAAAAAGGTAATTTAATAGATCATTTCAAATTTCTTTAAAAAAGATCATAACAGTAACGATCATTGCGCCTAATAAATGCTAAAAAAGTTGACATAATTATCTTCTTTGTAAAAGATAATTTACTAGACAATTTAAAATTTCTCATGAAAAGATCATAACGGTAACGATTATTGGGCCTAATAAATGCTACAAAAGTTGACATAATTATCTTCTTTGTAAAAGATAATTTGATAGATCATTTAAAATTTCTTTATAAAAGATCATAACTGTAACGATCATTGGGCCTAATAAATGCTAAAAAAGTTGACATAATTATCTTCTTTGTAAAATACAATTTAATAGATCATTTAAAATTTCTTTAAAAAAGATCATAGCAGTAATGATCATTGCGCCTAATAAATGCTAAAAAAGTTGACATAATTATCTTCTTTGTAAAAGATAATTTACTAGACAATTTAAAATTTCTCATGAAAAGATCATAACGGTAACGATTATTGGGCCTAATAAATGCTAAAAAAGTTGACATAATTATCTTCTTTGAAAAAGGTAATTTGATAGATCATTTCAAATTTCTTTAAAAAAGATCATAACGGTAACGATCATTGGGCCTAATAAATGCTAAAAAAGTTGACATAATTATCTTCTTTGTAAAAGAAAATTTAATAGATCATTTAAAATTTCTTTAAAAAAGATCATAACGGTAACGATCATTGGGCCTAATAAGTGCTAAAAAAGTTGACATAATTATCTTCTTTGTAAAAGATAATTTACTAGACAATTTAAAATTTCTCATGAAAAGATCATAACGGTAACGATTATTGGGGCTAATAAATGCTAAAAAAGTTGACATAATTATCTTCTTTGTAAAAGATAATTTACTAGACAATTTAAAATTTCTCATGAAAAGATCATAACGGTAACGATTATTGGGCCTAATAAATGCTAAAAAAGTTGACATAATTATCTTCTTTGAAAAAGGTAATTTAATAGATCATTTCAAATTTCTTTAAAAAAGATCATAACAGTAACGATCATTGCGCCTAATAAATGCTAAAAAAGTTGACATAATTATCTTCTTTGTAAAAGATAATTTACTAGACAATTTAAAATTTCTCATGAAAAGATCATAACGGTAACGATTATTGGGCCTAATAAATGCTACAAAAGTTGACATAATTATCTTCTTTGTAAAAGAAAATTTAATAGATCATTTAAAATTTCTTTAAAAAAGATCATAACGGTAACGATCATTGGGCCTAATAAATGCTAAAAAAGTTGACATAATTATCTTCTTTGTAAAAGAAAATTTAATAGATCATTTAAAATTTCTTTAAAAAAGATCATAACGGTAACGATCATTGGGCCTAATAAGTGCTAAAAAAGTTGACATAATTATCTTCTTTGTAAAAGATAATTTACTAGACAATTTAAAATTTCTCATGAAAAGATCATAACGGTAACGATTATTGGGGCTAATAAATGCTAAAAAAGTTGACATAATTATCTTCTTTGTAAAAGATAATTTACTAGACAATTTAAAATTTCTCATGAAAAGATCATAACGGTAACGATTATTGGGCCTAATAAATGCTAAAAAAGTTGACATAATTATCTTCTTTGAAAAAGGTAATTTAATAGATCATTTCAAATTTCTTTAAAAAAGATCATAACAGTAACGATCATTGCGCCTAATAAATGCTAAAAAAGTTGACATAATTATCTTCTTTGTAAAAGATAATTTACTAGACAATTTAAAATTTCTCATGAAAAGATCATAACGGTAACGATTATTGGGCCTAATAAATGCTACAAAAGTTGACATAATTATCTTCTTTGAAAAAGGTAATTTGATAGATCATTTCAAATTTCTTTAAAAAAGATCATAACGGTAACGATTATTGGGCCTAATAAGTGCTAAAAAAGTTGACATAATTATCTTCTTTGTAAAAGATAATTTACTAGACAATTTAAAATTTCTCATGAAAAGATCATAACGGTAACGATTATTGGGCCTAATAAATGCTACAAAAGTTGACATAATTATCTTCTTTGTAAAAGATAATTTGATAGATCATTTAAAATTTCTTTATAAAAGATCATAACTGTAACGATCATTGGGCCTAATAAATGCTAAAAAAGTTGACATAATTATCTTCTTTGTAAAAGACAATTTAATAGATCATTTAAAATTTCTTTAAAAAAGATCATAGCAGTAATGATCATTGCGCCTAATAAATGCTAAAAAAGTTGACATAATTATCTTCTTTGTAAAAGATAATTTACTAGACAATTTAAAATTTCTCATGAAAAGATCATAACGGTAACGATTATTGGGCCTAATAAATGCTAAAAAAGTTGACATAATTATCTTCTTTGAAAAAGGTAATTTGATAGATCATTTCAAATTTCTTTAAAAAAGATCATAACGGTAACGATCATTGCGCCTAATAAATGCTAAAAAAGTTGACATAATTATCTTCTTTGTAAAAGAAAATTTAATAGATCATTTAAAATTTCTTTAAAAAAGATCATAACGGTAACGATCATTGGGCCTAATAAGTGCTAAAAAAGTTGACATAATTATCTTCTTTGTAAAAGATAATTTACTAGACAATTTAAAATTTCTCATGAAAAGATCATAACGGTAACGATTATTGGGCCTAATAAATGCTAAAAAAGTTGACATAATTATCTTCTTTGTAAAAGATAATTTGATAGATCATTTAAAATTTCTTTATAAAAGATCATAACTGTAACGATCATTGGGCCTAATAAATGCTAAAAAAGTTGACATAATTATCTTCTTTGTAAAAGACAATTTAATAGATCATTTAAAATTTCTTTAAAAAAGATCATAGCAGTAATGATCATTGCGCCTAATAAATGCTAAAAAAGTTGACATAATTATCTTCTTTGTAAAAGATAATTTACTAGACAATTTAAAATTTCTCATGAAAAGATCATAACGGTAACGATTATTGGGCCTAATAAATGCTAAAAAAGTTGACATAATTATCTTCTTTGAAAAAGGTAATTTGATAGATCATTTCAAATTTCTTTAAAAAAGATCATAACGGTAACGATCATTGCGCCTAATAAATGCTAAAAAAGTTGACATAATTATCTTCTTTGTAAAAGATAATTTACTAGACAATTTAAAATTTCTCATGAAAAGATCATAACGGTAACGATTATTGGGCCTAATAAATGCTAAAAAAGTTGACATAATTATCTTCTTTGAAAAAGGTAATTTAATAGATCATTTCAAATTTCTTTAAAAAAGATCATAACGGTAACGATCATTGCGCCTAATAAATGCAAAAAAAGTTGACATAATTATCTTCTTTGTAAAAGATAATTTACTAGACAATTTAAAATTTCTCATGAAAAGATCATAACGGTAACGATTATTGGGCCTAATAAATGCTAAAAAAGTTGACATAATTATCTTCTTTGAAAAAGGTAATTTAATAGATCATTTCAAATTTCTTTAAAAAAGATCATAACAGTAACGATCATTGCGCCTAATAAATGCTAAAAAAGTTGACATAATTATCTTCTTTGTAAAAGATAATTTACTAGACAATTTAAAATTTCTCATGAAAAGATCATAACGGTAACGATTATTGGGCCTAATAAATGCTAAAAAAGTTGACATAATTATCTTCTTTGAAAAAGGTAATTTAATAGATCATTTCAAATTTCTTTAAAAAAGATCATAACGGTAACGATCATTGCGCCTAATAAATGCTAAAAAAGTTGACATAATTATCTTCTTTGTAAAAGAAAATTTAATAGATCATTTAAAATTTCTTTAAAAAAGATCATAACGGTAACGATCATTGGGCCTAATAAGTGCTAAAAAAGTTGACATAATTATCTTCTTTGTAAAAGATAATTTACTAGACAATTTAAAATTTCTCATGAAAAGATCATAACGGTAACGATTATTGGGCCTAATAAATGCTAAAAAAGTTGACATAATTATCTTCTTTGAAAAAGGTAATTTAATAGATCATTTCAAATTTCTTTAAAAAAGATCATAACAGTAACGATCATTGCGCCTAATAAATGCTAAAAAAGTTGACATAATTATCTTCTTTGTAAAAGATAATTTACTAGACAATTTAAAATTTCTCATGAAAAGATCATAACGGTAACGATTATTGGGCCTAATAAATGCTAAAAAAGTTGACATAATTATCTTCTTTGAAAAAGGTAATTTAATAGATCATTTCAAATTTCTTTAAAAAAGATCATAACGGTAACGATCATTGCGCCTAATAAATGCTAAAAAAGTTGACATAATTATCTTCTTTGTAAAAGAAAATTTAATAGATCATTTAAAATTTCTTTAAAAAAGATCATAACGGTAACGATCATTGGGCCTAATAAGTGCTAAAAAAGTTGACATAATTATCTTCTTTGTAAAAGATAATTTACTAGACAATTTAAAATTTCTCATGAAAAGATCATAACGGTAACGATTATTGGGCCTAATAAATGCTAAAAAAGTTGAAAAAATTATCTTCTTTGAAAAAGGTAATTTAATAGATCATTTCAAATTTCTTTAAAAAAGATCATAACAGTAACGATCATTGCGCCTAATAAATGCTAAAAAAGTTGACATAATTATCTTCTTTGAAAAAGGTAATTTAATAGATCATTTCAAATTTCTTTAAAAAAGATCATAACGGTAACGATCATTGCGCCTAATAAATGCTAAAAAAGTTGACATAATTATCTTCTTTGTAAAAGAAAATTTAATAGATCATTTAAAATTTCTTTAAAAAAGATCATAACGGTAACGATCATTGGGCCTAATAAGTGCTAAAAAAGTTGACATAATTATCTTCTTTGTAAAAGGTAATTTAATAGATCATTTCAAATTTCTTTAAAAAAGATCATAACGGTAACGATCATTGCGCCTAATAAATGCTAAAAAAGTTGACATAATTATCTTCTTTGTAAAAGAAAATTTAATAGATCATTTAAAATTTCTTTAAAAAAGATCATAACGGTAACGATGATTGGGCCTAATAAGTGCTAAAAAAGTTGACATAATTATCTTCTTTGTAAAAGATAATTTACTAGACAATTTAAAATTTCTCATGAAAAGATCATAACGGTAACGATTATTGGGGCTAATAAATGCTAAAAAAGTTGACATAATTATCTTCTTTGTAAAAGATAATTTACTAGACAATTTAAAATTTCTCATGAAAAGATCATAACGGTAACGATTATTGGGCCTAATAAATGCTAAAAAAGTTGACATAATTATCTTCTTTGAAAAAGGTAATTTAATAGATCATTTCAAATTTCTTTAAAAAAGATCATAACAGTAACGATCATTGCGCCTAATAAATGCTAAAAAAGTTGACATAATTATCTTCTTTGTAAAAGATAATTTACTAGACAATTTAAAATTTCTCATGAAAAGATCATAACGGTAACGATTATTGGGCCTAATAAATGCTACAAAAGTTGACATAATTATCTTCTTTGAAAAAGGTAATTTGATAGATCATTTCAAATTTCTTTAAAAAAGATCATAACGGTAACGATCATTGCGCCTAATAAATGCTAAAAAAGTTGACATAATTATCCTCTTTGTAAAAGATAATTTACTAGACAATTTAAAATTTCTCATGAAAAGATCATAACGGTAACGATTATTGGGCCTAATAAATGCTAAAAAAGTTGACATAATTATCTTCTTTGAAAAAGGTAATTTAATAGATCATTTCAAATTTCTTTAAAAAAGATCATAACGGTAACGATCATTGCGCCTAATAAATGCAAAAAAAGTTAAAATAATTATCTTCTTTGTAAAAGATAATTTAGTAGACAATTTAAAATTTCTCATGAAAAGATCATAACGGTAACGATTACTGGGCCTAATAAATGCTAAAAAAGTTGACATAATTATCTTCTTTGAAAAAGGTAATTTAATAGATCATTTCAAATTTCTTTAAAAAAGATCATAACAGTAACGATCATTGCGCCCAATAAATGCTAAAAAATTTGACATAATTATCTTCTTTGTAAAAGATAATTTACTAGACAATTTAAAATTTCTCATGAAAAGATCATAACGGTAACGATTATTGGGCCTAATAAATGCTAAAAAAGTTGACATAATTATCTTCTTTGAAAAAGGTAATTTAATAGATCATTTCAAATTTCTTTAAAAAAGATCATAACGGTAACGATCATTGCGCCTAATAAATGCTAAAAAAGTTGACATAATTATCTTCTTTGTAAAAGAAAATTTAATAGATCATTTAAAATTTTTTTAAAAAAGATCATAACGGTAACGATCATTGGGCCTAATAAGTGCTAAAAAAGTTGACATAATTATCTTCTTTGTAAAAGATAATTTACTAGACAATTTAAAATTTCTCATGAAAAGATCATAACGGTAACGATTATTGGGCCTAATAAATGCTAAAAAAGTTGACAAAATTATCTTCTTTGAAAAAGGTAATTTAATAGATCATTTCAAATTTCTTTAAAAAAGATCATAACAGTAACGATCATTGCGCCTAATAAATGCTAAAAAAGTTGACATAATTATCTTCTTTGAAAAAGGTAATTTAATAGATCATTTCAAATTTCTTTAAAAAAGATCATAACGGTAACGATCATTGCGCCTAATAAATGCTAAAAAAGTTGACATAATTATCTTCTTTGTAAAAGAAAATTTAATAGATCATTTAAAATTTCTTTAAAAAAGATCATAACGGTAACGATCATTGGGCCTAATAAGTGCTAAAAAAGTTGACATAATTATCTTCTTTGTAAAAGATAATTTACTAGACAATTTAAAATTTCTCATGAAAAGATCATAACGGTAACGATTATTGGGCCTAATAAATGCTAAAAAAGTTGACAAAATTATCTTCTTTGAAAAAGGTAATTTAATAGATCATTTCAAATTTCTTTAAAAAAGATCATAACAGTAACGATCATTGCGCCTAATAAATGCTAAAAAAGTTGACATAATTATCTTCTTTGTAAAAGATAATTTGATAGATCATTTAAAAGATCATAACTGTAACGATCATTGGGCCTAATAAATGCTAAAAAAGTTGACATAATTATCTTCTTTGTAAAAGACAATTTAATAGATCATTTAAAATTTCTTTAAAAAAGATCATAGCAGTAATGATCATTGCGCCTAATAAATGCTAAAAAAGTTGACATAATTATCTTCTTTGAAAAAGGTAATTTAATAGATCATTTCAAATTTCTTTAAAAAAGATCATAACAGTAACGATCATTGCGCCTAATAAATGCTAAAAAAGTTGACATAATTATCTTCTTTGTAAAAGATAATTTACTAGACAATTTAAAATTTCTCATGAAAAGATCATAACGGTAACGATTATTGGGCCTAATAAATGCTAAAAAAGTTGACATAATTATCTTCTTTGAAAAAGGTAATTTAATAGATCATTTCAAATTTCTTTAAAAAAGATCATAACGGTAACGATCATTGCGCCTAATAAATGCTAAAAAAGTTGACATAATTATCTTCTTTGTAAAAGAAAATTTAATAGATCATTTAAAATTTCTTTAAAAAAGATCATAACGCTAACGATCATTGGGCCTAATAAGTGCTAAAAAAGTTGACATAATTATCTTCTTTGTAAAAGATAATTTACTAGACAATTTAAAATTTCTCATGAAAAGATCATAACGGTAACGATTATTGGGGCTAATAAATGCTAAAAAAGTTGACATAATTATCTTCTTTGTAAAAGATAATTTACTAGACAATTTAAAATTTCTCATGAAAAGATCATAACGGTAACGATTATTGGGCCTAATAAATGCTAGAAAAGTTGACATAATTATCTTCTTTGAAAAAGGTAATTTAATAGATCATTTCAAATTTCTTTAAAAAAGATCATAACAGTAACGATCATTGCGCCTAATAAATGCTAAAAAAGTTGACATAATTATCTTCTTTGTAAAAGATAATTTACTAGACAATTTAAAATTTCTCATGAAAAGATCATAACGGTAACGATTATTGGGCCTAATAAATGCTACAAAAGTTGACATAATTATCTTCTTTGAAAAAGGTAATTTGATAGATCATTTCAAATTTCTTTAAAAAAGATCATAACGGTAACGATCATTGCGCCTAATAAATGCTAAAAAAGTTGACATAATTATCCTCTTTGTAAAAGATAATTTACTAGACAATTTAAAATTTCTCATGAAAAGATCATAACGGTAACGATTATTGGGCCTAATAAATGCTAAAAAAGTTGACATAATTATCTTCTTTGAAAAAGGTAATTTAATAGATCATTTCAAATTTCTTTAAAAAAGATCATAACGGTAACGATCATTGCGCCTAATAAATGCAAAAAAAGTTAAAATAATTATCTTCTTTGTAAAAGATAATTTAGTAGACAATTTAAAATTTCTCATGAAAAGATCATAACGGTAACGATTATTGGGCCTAATAAATGCTAAAAAAGTTGACATAATTATCTTCTTTGAAAAAGGTAATTTAATAGATCATTTCAAATTTCTTTAAAAAAGATCATAACAGTAACGATCATTGCGCCCAATAAATGCTAAAAAAGTTGACATAATTATCTTCTTTGTAAAAGATAATTTACTAGACAATTTAAAATTTCTCATGAAAAGATCATAACGGTAACGATTATTGGGCCTAATAAATGCTAAAAAAGTTGACATAATTATCTTCTTTGAAAAAGGTAATTTAATAGATCATTTCAAATTTCTTTAAAAAAGATCATAACGGTAACGATCATTGCGCCTAATAAATGCTAAAAAAGTTGACATAATTATCTTCTTTGTAAAAGAAAATTTAATAGATCATTTAAAATTTTTTTAAAAAAGATCATAACGGTAACGATCATTGGGCCTAATAAGTGCTAAAAAAGTTGACATAATTATCTTCTTTGTAAAAGATAATTTACTAGACAATTTAAAATTTCTCATGAAAAGATCATAACGGTAACGATTATTGGGCCTAATAAATGCTAAAAAAGTTGACAAAATTATCTTCTTTGAAAAAGGTAATTTAATAGATCATTTCAAATTTCTTTAAAAAAGATCATAACAGTAACGATCATTGCGCCTAATAAATGCTAAAAAAGTTGACATAATTATCTTCTTTGAAAAAGGTAATTTAATAGATCATTTCAAATTTCTTTAAAAAAGATCATAACGGTAACGATCATTGCGCCTAATAAATGCTAAAAAAGTTGACATAATTATCTTCTTTGTAAAAGAAAATTTAATAGATCATTTAAAATTTCTTTAAAAAAGATCATAACGGTAACGATCATTGGGCCTAATAAGTGCTAAAAAAGTTGACATAATTATCTTCTTTGTAAAAGATAATTTACTAGACAATTTAAAATTTCTCATGAAAAGATCATAACGGTAACGATTATTGGGCCTAATAAATGCTAAAAAAGTTAACAAAATTATCTTCTTTGAAAAAGGTAATTTAATAGATCATTTCAAATTTCTTTAAAAAAGATCATAACAGTAACGATCATTGCGCCTAATAAATGCTAAAAAAGTTGACATAATTATCTTCTTTGTAAAAGATAATTTGATAGATCATTTAAAAGATCATAACTGTAACGATCATTGGGCCTAATAAATGCTAAAAAAGTTGACATAATTATCTTCTTTGTAAAAGACAATTTAATAGATCATTTAAAATTTCTTTAAAAAGATCATAGCAGTAATGATCATTGCGCCTAATAAATGCTAAAAAAGTTGACATAATTATCTTCTTTGTAAAAGATAATTTACTAGACAATTTAAAATTTCTCATGAAAAGATCATAACGGTAACGATTATTGGGCCTAATAAATGCTAAAAAAGTTGACATAATTATCTTCTTTGAAAAAGGTAATTTGATAGATCATTTCAAATTTCTTTCAAAAAGATCATAACGGTAACGATCATTGCGCGTAATAAATGCTAAAAAAGTTGACATAATTATCTTCTTTGTAAAAGATAATTTACTAGACAATTTAAAATTTCTCATGAAAAGATCATAACGGTAACGATTATTGGGCCTAATAAATGCTAAAAAAGTTGACAAAATTATCTTCTTTGAAAAAGGTAATTTAATAGATCATTTCAAATTTCTTTAAAAAAGATCATAACAGTAACGATCATTGCGCCTAATAAATGCTAAAAAAGTTGACATAATTATCTTCTTTGTAAAAGATAATTTGATAGATCATTTAAAAGATCATAACTGTAACGATCATTGGGCCTAATAAATGCTAAAAAAGTTGACATAATTATCTTCTTTGTAAAAGACAATTTAATAGATCATTTAAAATTTCTTTAAAAAAGATCATAGCAGTAATGATCATTGCGCCTAATAAATGCTAAAAAAGTTGACATAATTATCTTCTTTGAAAAAGGTAATTTAATAGATCATTTCAAATTTCTTTAAAAAAGATCATAACAGTAACGATCATTGCGCCTAATAAATGCTAAAAAAGTTGACATAATTATCTTCTTTGTAAAAGATAATTTACTAGACAATTTAAAATTTCTCATGAAAAGATCATAACGGTAACGATTATTGGGCCTAATAAATGCTAAAAAAGTTGACATAATTATCTTCTTTGAAAAAGGTAATTTAATAGATCATTTCAAATTTCTTTAAAAAAGATCATAACGGTAACGATCATTGCGCCTAATAAATGCTAAAAAAGTTGACATAATTATCTTCTTTGTAAAAGAAAATTTAATAGATCATTTAAAATTTCTTTAAAAAAGATCATAACGGTAACGATCATTGGGCCTAATAAGTGCTAAAAAAGTTGACATAATTATCTTCTTTGTAAAAGATAATTTACTAGACAATTTAAAATTTCTCATGAAAAGATCATAACGGTAACGATTATTGGGGCTAATAAATGCTAAAAAAGTTGACATAATTATCTTCTTTGTAAAAGATAATTTACTAGACAATTTAAAATTTCTCATGAAAAGATCATAACGGTAACGATTATTGGGCCTAATAAATGCTAGAAAAGTTGACATAATTATCTTCTTTGAAAAAGGTAATTTAATAGATCATTTCAAATTTCTTTAAAAAAGATCATAACAGTAACGATCATTGCGCCTAATAAATGCTAAAAAAGTTGACATAATTATCTTCTTTGTAAAAGATAATTTACTAGACAATTTAAAATTTCTCATGAAAAGATCATAACGGTAACGATTATTGGGCCTAATAAATGCTACAAAAGTTGACATAATTATCTTCTTTGAAAAAGGTAATTTGATAGATCATTTCAAATTTCTTTAAAAAAGATCATAACGGTAACGATCATTGCGCCTAATAAATGCTAAAAAAGTTGACATAATTATCCTCTTTGTAAAAGATAATTTACTAGACAATTTAAAATTTCTCATGAAAAGATCATAACGGTAACGATTATTGGGCCTAATAAATGCTAAAAAAGTTGACATAATTATCTTCTTTGAAAAAGGTAATTTAATAGATCATTTCAAATTTCTTTAAAAAAGATCATAACGGTAACGATCATTGCGCCTAATAAATGCAAAAAAAGTTAAAATAATTATCTTCTTTGTAAAAGATAATTTAGTAGACAATTTAAAATTTCTCATGAAAAGATCATAACGGTAACGATTATTGGGCCTAATAAATGCTAAAAAAGTTGACATAATTATCTTCTTTGAAAAAGGTAATTTAATAGATCATTTCAAATTTCTTTAAAAAAGATCATAACAGTAACGATCATTGCGCCCAATAAATGCTAAAAAAGTTGACATAATTATCTTCTTTGTAAAAGATAATTTACTAGACAATTTAAAATTTCTCATGAAAAGATCATAACGGTAACGATTATTGGGCCTAATAAATGCTAAAAAAGTTGACATAATTATCTTCTTTGAAAAAGGTAATTTAATAGATCATTTCAAATTTCTTTAAAAAAGATCATAACGGTAACGATCATTGCGCCTAATAAATGCTAAAAAAGTTGACATAATTATCTTCTTTGTAAAAGAAAATTTAATAGATCATTTAAAATTTTTTTAAAAAAGATCATAACGGTAACGATCATTGGGCCTAATAAGTGCTAAAAAAGTTGACATAATTATCTTCTTTGTAAAAGATAATTTACTAGACAATTTAAAATTTCTCATGAAAAGATCATAACGGTAACGATTATTGGGCCTAATAAATGCTAAAAAAGTTGACAAAATTATCTTCTTTGAAAAAGGTAATTTAATAGATCATTTCAAATTTCTTTAAAAAAGATCATAACAGTAACGATCATTGCGCCTAATAAATGCTAAAAAAGTTGACATAATTATCTTCTTTGAAAAAGGTAATTTAATAGATCATTTCAAATTTCTTTAAAAAAGATCATAACGGTAACGATCATTGCGCCTAATAAATGCTAAAAAAGTTGACATAATTATCTTCTTTGTAAAAGAAAATTTAATAGATCATTTAAAATTTCTTTAAAAAAGATCATAACGGTAACGATCATTGGGCCTAATAAGTGCTAAAAAAGTTGACATAATTATCTTCTTTGTAAAAGATAATTTACTAGACAATTTAAAATTTCTCATGAAAAGATCATAACGGTAACGATTATTGGGCCTAATAAATGCTAAAAAAGTTGACAAAATTATCTTCTTTGAAAAAGGTAATTTAATAGATCATTTCAAATTTCTTTAAAAAAGATCATAACAGTAACGATCATTGCGCCTAATAAATGCTAAAAAAGTTTACATAATTATCTTCTTTGTAAAAGATAATTTGATAGATCATTTAAAAGATCATAACTGTAACGATCATTGGGCCTAATAAATGCTAAAAAAGTTGACATAATTATCTTCTTTGTAAAAGACAATTTAATAGATCATTTAAAATTTCTTTAAAAAAGATCATAGCAGTAATGATCATTGCGCCTAATAAATGCTAAAAAAGTTGACATAATTATCTTCTTTGTAAAAGATAATTTACTAGACAATTTAAAATTTCTCATGAAAAGATCATAACGGTAACGATTATTGGGCCTAATAAATGCTAAAAAAGTTGACATAATTATCTTCTTTGAAAAAGGTAATTTGATAGATCATTTCAAATTTCTTTCAAAAAGATCATAACGGTAACGATCATTGCGCCTAATAAATGCTAAAAAAGTTGACATAATTATCTTCTTTGTAAAAGATAATTTACTAGACAATTTAAAATTTCTCATGAAAAGATCATAACGGTAACGATTATTGGGCCTAATAAATGCTAAAAAAGTTGACAAAATTATCTTCTTTGAAAAAGGTAATTTAATAGATCATTTCAAATTTCTTTAAAAAAGATCATAACAGTAACGATCATTGCGCCTAATAAATGCTAAAAAAGTTGACATAATTATCTTCTTTGTAAAAGATAATTTACTAGACAATTTAAAATTTCTCATGAAAAGATCATAACGGTAACGATTATTGGGCCTAATAAATGCTAAAAAAGTTGACATAATTATCTTCTTTGAAAAAGGTAATTTAATAGATCATTTTAAATTTCTTTAAAAAAGATCATAACGGTAACGATCATTGCGCCTAATAAATGCTAAAAAAGTTGACATAATTATCTTCTTTGTAAAAGAAAATTTAATAGATCATTTAAAATTTCTTTAAAAAAGATCATAACGGTAACGATCATTGGGCCTAATAAGTGCTAAAAAAGTTGACATAATTATCTTCTTTGTAAAAGATAATTTAGTAGACAATTTAAAATTTCTCATGAAAAGATCATAACGGTAACGATTATTGGGCCTAATAAATGCTGAAAAAGTTGACAAAATTATCTTCTTTGAAAAAGGTAATTTAATAGATCATTTCAAATTTCTTTAAAAAAGATCATAACAGTAACGATCATTGCGCCTAATAAATGCTAAAAAAGTTGACATAATTATCTTCTTTGTAAAAGATAATTTGATAGATCATTTAAAATTTCTTTATAAAAGATCATAACTGTAACGATCATTGGGCCTAATAAATGCTAAAAAAGTTGACATAATTATCTTCTTTGTAAAAGATAATTTAGTAGACAATTTAAAATTTCTCATGAAAAGATCATAACGGTAACGATTATTGGGCCTAATAAATGCTAAAAAAGTTGACAAAATTATCTTCTTTGAAAAAGGTAATTTAATAGATCATTTCAAATTTCTTTAAAAAAGATCATAACAGTAACGATCATTGCGCCTAATAAATGCTAAAAAAGTTGACATAATTATCTTCTTTGTAAAAGATAATTTGATAGATCATTTAAAATTTCTTTATAAAAGATCATAACTGTAACGATCATTGGGCCTAATAAATGCTAAAAAAGTTGACATAATTATCTTCTTTGTAAAAGACAATTTAATAGATCATTTAAAATTTCCTTAAAAAAGATCATAACGGTAACGATCATTGGGCCTCATAAGTGCTAAAAAAGTTGACATAATTATCTTCTTTGTAAAAGAAAATTTAATAGATCATTTAAAATTTCCTTAAAAAAGATCATAACGGTAACGATCATTGGGCCTCATAAGTGCTAAAAAAGTTGACATAATTATCTTCTTTGTAAAAGATAATTTACTAGACAATTTAAAATTTCTCATGAAAAGATCATAACGGTAACGATTATTGGGCCTAATAAATGCTAAAAAAGTTGACATAATTATCTTCTTTGAAAAAGGTAATTTGATAGATCATTTCAAATTTCTTTAAAAAAGATCATAACGGTAACGATCATTGCGCCTAATAAATGCTAAAAAAGTTGACATAATTATCTTCTTTGTAAAAGATAATTTAGTAGACAATTTAAAATTTCTCATGAAAAGATCATAACGGTAACGATTATTGGGCCTAATAAATGCTAAAAAAGTTGACATAATTATCTTCTTTGAAAAAGGTAATTTAATAGATCATTTCAAATTTCTTTAAAAAAGATCATAACGGTAACGATCATTGCGCCTAATAAATGCTAAAAAAGTTGACATAATTATCTTCTTTGTAAAAGAAAATTTAATAGATCATTTAAAATTTCTTTAAAAAAGATCATAACGGTAACGATCATTGGGCCTAATAAGTGCTAAAAAAGTTGACATAATTATCTTCTTTGTAAAAGATAATTTACTAGACAATTTAAAATTTCTCATGAAAAGATCATAACGGTAACGATTATTGGGCCTAATAAATGCTAAAAAAGTTGACATAATTATCTTCTTTGTAAAAGATAATTTACTAGACAATTTAAAATTTCTCATGAAAAGATCATAACGGTAAGGATTATTGGGCCTAATAAATGCTAAAAAAGTTGACATAATTATCTTCTTTGAAAAAGGTAATTTAATAGATCATTTCAAATTTCTTTAAAAAAGATCATAACAGTAACGATCATTGCGCCTAATAAATGCTAAAAAAGTTGACATAATTATCTTCTTTGTAAAAGATAATTTACTAGACAATTTAAAATTTCTCATGAAAAGATCATAACGGTAACGATTATTGGGCCTAATAAATGCTAAAAAAGTTCACATAATTATCTTCTTTGAAAAAGGTAATTTGATAGATCATTTCAAATTTCTTTAAAAAAGATCATAAGGGTAACGATCATTGCGCCTAATAAATGCTAAAAAAGTTGACATAATTATCTTCTTTGTAAAAGATAATTTACTAGACAATTTAAAATTTCTCATGAAAAGATCATAACGGTAACGATTATTGGGCCTAATAAATGCTAAAAAAGTTGACATAATTATCTTCTTTGAAAAAGGTAATTTAATAGATCATTTCAAATTTCTTTAAAAAAGATCATAACGGTAACGATCATTGCGCCTAATAAATGCAAAAAAAGTTGACATAATTATCTTCTTTGTAAAAGATAATTTAGTAGACAATTTAAAATTTCTCATGAAAAGATCATAACGGTAACGATTATTGGGCGTAATAAATGCTAAAAAAGTTGACATAATTATCTTCTTTGAAAAAGGTAATTTAATAGATCATTTCAAATTTCTTTAAAAAAGATCATAACAGTAACGATCATTGCGCCTAATAAATGCTAAAAAAGTTGACATAATTATCTTCTTTGTAAAAGATAATTTACTAGACAATTTAAAATTTCTCATGAAAAGATCATAACGGTAACGATTATTGGGCCTAATAAATGCTAAAAAAGTTGACATAATTATCTTCTTTGAAAAAGGTAATTTAATAGATCATTTCAAATTTCTTTAAAAAAGATCATAACGGTAACGATCATTGCGCCTAATAAATGCTAAAAAAGTTGACATAATTATCTTCTTTGTAAAAGAAAATTTAATAGATCATTTAAAATTTCTTTAAAAAAGATCATAACGGTAACGATCATTGGGCCTAATAAGTGCTAAAAAAGTTGACATAATTATCTTCTTTGTAAAAGATAATTTACTAGACAATTTAAAATTTCTCATGAAAAGATCATAACGGTAACGATTATTGGGCCTAATAAATGCTAAAAAAGTTGACAAAATTATCTTCTTTGAAAAAGGTAATTTAATAGATCATTTCAAATTTCTTTAAAAAAGATCATAACAGTAACGATCATTGCGCCTAATAAATGCTAAAAAAGTTGACATAATTATCTTCTTTGTAAAAGATAATTTGATAGATCATTTAAAATTTCTTTATAAAAGATCATAACTGTAACGATCATTGGGCCTAATAAATGCTAAAAAAGTTGACATAATTATCTTCTTTGTAAAAGACAATTTAATAGATCATTTAAAATTTCTTTAAAAAAGATCATAGCAGTAATGATCATTGCGCCTAATAAATGCTAAAAAAGTTGACATAATTATCTTCTTTGTAAAAGATAATTTAGTAGACAATTTAAAATTTCTCATGAAAAGATCATAACGGTAACGATTATTGGGCCTAATAAATGCTAAAAAAGTTGACATAATTATCTTCTTTGAAAAAGGTAATTTAATAGATCATTTCAAATTTCTTTAAAAAAGATCATAACGGTAACGATCATTGCGCCTAATAAATGCTAAAAAAGTTGACATAATTATCTTCTTTGTAAAAGAAAATTTAATAGATCATTTAAAATTTCTTTAAAAAAGATCATAACGGTAACGATCATTGGGCCTAATAAGTGCTAAAAAAGTTGACATAATTATCTTCTTTGAAAAAGGTAATTTAATAGATCATTTCAAATTTCTTTAAAAAAGATCATAACAGTAACGATCATTGCGCCTAATAAATGCTAAAAAAGTTGACATAATTATCTTCTTTGTAAAAGATAATTTGATAGATCATTTAAAATTCCTTTATAAAAGATCATAACTGTAACGATCATTGGGCCTAATAAATGCTAAAAAAGTTGACATAATTATCTTCTTTGTAAAAGACAATTTAATAGATCATTTAAAATTTCTTTAAAAAAGATCATAGCAGTAATGATCATTGCGCCTAATAAATGCTAAAAAAGTTGACATAATTATCTTCTTTGTAAAAGAAAATTTAATAGATCATTTAAAATTTCTTTAAAAAAGATCATAACGGTAACGATCATTGGGCCTAATAAGTGCTAAAAAAGTTGACATAATTATCTTCTTTGTAAAAGATAATTTACTAGACAATTTAAAATTTCTCATGAAAAGATCATAACGGTAACGATTATTGGGCCTAATAAATGCTAAAAAAGTTGACAAAATTATCTTCTTTGAAAAAGGTAATTTAATAGATCATTTAAAATTTCTTTAAAAAAGATCATAGCAGTAATGATCATTGCGCCTAATAAATGCTAAAAAAGTTGACATAATTATCTTCTTTGTAAAAGATAATTTAGTAGACAATTTAAAATTTCTCATGAAAAGATCATAACGGTAACGATTATTGGGCCTAATAAATGCTAAAAAAGTTGACATAATTATCTTCTTTGAAAAAGGTAATTTAATAGATCATTTCAAATTTCTTTAAAAAAGATCATAACGGTAACGATCATTGCGCCTAATAAATGCTAAAAAAGTTGACATAATTATCTTCTTTGTAAAAGAAAATTTAATAGATCATTTAAAATTTCTTTAAAAAAGATCATAACGGTAACGATCATTGGGCCTAATAAGTGCTAAAAAAGTTGACATAATTATCTTCTTTGAAAAAGGTAATTTAATAGATCATTTCAAATTTCTTTAAAAAAGATCATAACAGTAACGATCATTGCGCCTAATAAATGCTAAAAAAGTTGACATAATTATCTTCTTTGTAAAAGATAATTTGATAGATCATTTAAAATTCCTTTATAAAAGATCATAACTGTAACGATCATTGGGCCTAATAAATGCTAAAAAAGTTGACATAATTATCTTCTTTGTAAAAGACAATTTAATAGATCATTTAAAATTTTTTAAAAAAGATCATAGCAGTAATGATCATTGCGCCTAATAAATGCTAAAAAAGTTGACATAATTATCTTCTTTGTAAAAGAAAATTTAATAAATCATTTAAAATTTCCTTAAAAAAGATCATAACGGTAACGATCATTGGGCCTCATAAGTGCTAAAAAAGTTGACATAATTATCTTCTTTGTAAAAGATAATTTACTAGACAATTTAAAATTTCTCATGAAAAGATCATAACGGTAACGATTATTGGGCCTAATAAATGCTAAAAAAGTTGACATAATTATCTTCTTTGAAAAAGGTAATTTAATAGATCATTTCAAATTTCTTTAAAAAAGATCATAACAGTAACGATCATTGTGCCTAATAAATGCTAAAAAAGTTGACATAATTATCTTCTTTGTAAAAGATAATTTACTAGACAATTTAAAATTTCTCATGAAAAGATCATAACGGTAACGATTATTGGGCCTAATAAATTCTAAAAAAGTTGACATAATTATCTTCTTTGAAAAAGGTAATTTGATAGATCATTTCAAATTTCTTTAAAAAAGATCATAACGGTAACGATCATTGCGCCTAATAAATGCTAAAAAAGTTGACATAATTATCTTCTTTGTAAAAGATAATTTACTAGACAATTTAAAATTTCTCATGAAAAGATCATAACGGTAACGATTATTGGGCCTAATAAATGCTAAAAAATTTGACATAATTATCTTCTTTGTAAAAGATAATTTACTAGACAATTTAAAATTTCTCATGAAAAGATCATAACGGTAATAGATTATTTAAAAGTTCTTTATAAAATGTCATAACGGTAACGATCATAGGGCCTAATAAATGCTAAAAAGGTTAGCATAATTATCTTCTTTGTGAAAGATAATTTAATATATCATTTAAAATTTGTTTATAACAGATCATAACGGTAACGATCATTGGGCCTAATAAATGCTAAAAAAGTTGACATAATTATCTTCTTTGTAAAAGACAATTTAATAGATCATTTAAAATTTCTTTAAAAAAGATCATAACGGTAACGATCATTGGGCCTAATAAGTGCTAAAAAAGTTGACATAATTAACTTCTTTGTAAAAGATAATTTACTAGACAATTTAAAATTTCGTATTAAAAGATCATAACGCTAACGATTAATGGGCCTAGTAAATGCTAAAAAAGTTGACATAATTATCTTCTTTGTAAAAGATAATTTGATAGATCATTTAAAATTTCTTTATAAAAGATCATAACTGTAACGATCATTGGGCCTAATAAATGCTAAAAAAGTTGACATAATTATCTTCTTTGTAAAAGACAATTTAATAGATCATTTAAAATTTCTTTAAAAAAGATCATAACGGTAACGATCATTGGGCCTAATAAATGCTAAAAAAGTTGACATAATTAACTTCTTTGTAAAAGATAATTTACTAGACAATTTAAAATTTCGTATTAAAAGATCATAACGCTAACGATTAATGGGCCTAGTAAATGCTAAAAAAGTTGACATAATTATCTTCTTTGTAAAAGATAATTTACTAGACAATTTAAAATTTCTCATGAAAAGATCATAACGGTAACGATTATTGGGCCTAATAAATGCTAAAAAAGTTGACATAATTATCTTCTTTGAAAAAGGTAATTTGATAGATCATTTCAAATTTCTTTAAAAAAGATCATAACGGTAACGATCATTGCGCCTAATAAACGCTAAAAAAGTTGACATAATTATCTTCTTTGTAAAAGATAATTTACTAGACAATTTAAAATTTCTCATGAAAAGATCATAACGGTAACGATTATTGGGCCTAATAAATGCTAAAAAAGTTGACATAATTATCTTCTTTGAAAAAGGTAATTTAATAGATCATTTCAAATTTCTTTAAAAAAGATCATAACGGTAACGATCATTGCGCCTAATAAATGCTAAAAAAGTTGACATAATTATCTTCCTTGTAAAAGATAATTTAGTAGACAATTTAAAATTTCTCATGAAAAGATCATAACGGTAACGATTATTGGGCCTAATAAATGCTAAAAAAGTTGACATAATTATCTTCTTTGAAAAAGGTAATTTAATAGATCATTTCAAATTTCTTTAAAAAAGATCATAACGGTAACGATCATTGCGCCTAATAAATGCTAAAAAAGTTGACATAATTATCTTCTTTGTAAAAGAAAATTTAATAGATCATTTAAAATTTCTTTAAAAAAGATCATAACGGTAATGATCATAGGGCCTAATAAGTGCTAAAAAAGTTGACATAATTATCTTCTTTGTAAAAGATAATTTACTAGACAATTTAAAATTTCTCATGAAAAGATCATAACGGTAACGATTATTGGGCCTAATAAATGCTAAAAAATTTGACAAAATTATCTTCTTTGAAAAAGGTAATTTAATAAATCATTTCAAATTTCTTTAAAAAAGATCATAACAGTAACGATCATTGCGCCTAATAAATGCTAAAAAAGTTGACATAATTATCTTCTTTGTAAAAGATAATTTGATAGATCATTTAAAATTTCTTTATAAAAGATCATAACTGTAACGATCATTGGGCCTAATAAATGCTAAAAAAGTTGACATAATTATCTTCTTTGTAAAAGACAATTTAATAGATCATTTAAAATTTCTTTAAAAAAGATCATAGCAGTAATGATCATTGCGCCTAATAAATGCTAAAAAAGTTGACATAATTATCTTCTTTGTAAAAGAAAATTTAATAGATCATTTAAAATTTCCTTCAAAAAGATCATAACGGTAACGATCATTGGGCCTCATAAGTGCTAAAAAAGTTGACATAATTATCTTCTTTGTAAAAGATAATTTACTAGACAATTTAAAATTTCTGATGAAAAGATCATAACGGTAACGATTATTGGGCCTAATAAATGCTAAAAAAGTTGACATAATTATCTTCTTTGAAAAAGGTAATTTAATAGATCATTTCAAATTTCTTTAAAAAAGATCATAACAGTAACGATCATTGCGCCTAATAAATGCTAAAAAAGTTGACATAATTATCTTCTTTGTAAAAGATAATTTACTAGACAATTTAAAATTTCTCATGAAAAGATCATAACGGTAACGATTATTGGGCCTAATAAATGCTAAAAAAGTTGACATAATTATCTTCTTTGAAAAAGGTAATTTGATAGATCATTTCAAATTTCTTTAAAAAAGATCATAACGGTAACGATCATTGCGCCTAATAAATGCTAAAAAACTTGACATAATTATCTTCTTCGTAAAAGATAATTTACTAGACAATTTAAAATTTCTCATGAAAAGATCATAACGGTAACGATTATTGGGCCTAATAAATGCTAAAAAAGTTGACATAATTATCTTCTTTGAAAAAGGTAATTTAATAGATCATTTCAAATTTCTTTAAAAAAGATCATAACGGTAACGATCATTGCGCCTAATAAATGCTAAAAAAGTTGACATAATTATCTTCTTTGTAAAAGATAATTTACTAGACAATTTAAAATTTCTCATGAAAAGATCATAACGGTAACGATTATTGCGCCTAATAAATGCTAAAAAATTTGACATAATTATCTTCTTTGTAAAAGATAATTTACTAGACAATTTAAAATTTCTCATGAAAAGATCATAACGGTAATAGATTATTTAAAAGTTCTTTATAAAATGTCATAACGGTAACGATCATAGGGCCTAATAAATGCTAAAAAGGTTAACATAATTATCTTCTTTGTGAAAGATAATTTAATATATCATTTAAAATTTGTTTATAACAGATCATAACGGTAACGATCATTGGGCCTAATAAATGCTAAAAAAGTTGACATAATTATCTTCTTTGTAAAAGACAATTTAATAGATCATTTAAAATTTCTTTAAAAAAGATCATAACGGTAACGATCATTGGGCCTAATAAGTGCTAAAAAAGTTGACATAATTAACTTCTTTGTAAAAGATAATTTACTAGACAATTTAAAATTTCGTATTAAAAGATCATAACGCTAACGATTAATGGGCCTAGTAAATGCTAAAAAAGTTGACATAATTATCTTCTTTGTAAAAGATAATTTGATAGATCATTTAAGATTTCTTTATAAAAGATCATAACTGTAACGATCATTGGGCCTAATAAATGCTAAAAAAGTTGACATAATTATCTTCTTTGTAAAAGACAATTTAATAGATCATTTAAAATTTCTTTAAAAAAGATCATAACGGTAACGATCATTGGGCCTAATAAATGCTAAAAAAGTTGACATAATTAACTTCTTTGTAAAAGATAATTTACTAGACAATTTAAAATTTCGTATTAAAAGATCATAACACTAACGATTAATGGGACTAGTAAATGCTAAAAAAGTTGACATAATTATCTTCTTTGTAAAAGATAATTTACTCGACAATTTAAAATTTCTCATGAAAAGATCATAACGGTAATAGATTATTTAAAAGTTCTTTATAAAATGTCATAACGGTAACGATCATAGGGCCTAATAAATGCTAAAAAGGTTAACATAATTATCTTCTTTGTGAAAGATAATTTAATATATCATTTAAAATTTGTTTATAACAGATCATAACGGTAACGATCATTGGGCCTAATAAATGCTAAAAAAGTTGACATAATTATCTTCTTTGTAAAAGACAATTTAATAGATCATTTAAAATTTCTTTAAAAAAGATAATAACGGTAACGATCATTGGGCCTAATAAGTGCTAAAAAAGTTGACATAATTAACTTCTTTGTAAAAGATAATTTACTAGACAATTTAAAATTTCGTATTAAAAGATCATAACGCTAACGATTAATGGGCCTAGTAAATGCTAAAAAAGTTGACATAATTATCTTCTTTGTAAAAGATAATTTGATAGATCATTTAAAATTTCTTTATAAAAGATCATAACTGTAACGATCATTGGGCCTAATAAATGCTAAAAAAGTTGACATAATTATCTTCTTTGTAAAAGACAATTTAATAGATCATTTAAAATTTCTTTAAAAAAGATCATAACGGTAACGGTCATTGGGCCTAATAAATGCTAAAAAAGTTGACATAATTAACTTCTTTGTAAAAGATAATTTACTAGACAATTTAAAATTTCGTATTAAAAGATCATAACGCTAACGATTAATGGGCCTAGTAAATGCTAAAAAAGTTGACATAATTATCTTCTTTGTAAAAGATAATTTACTAGACAACTTAAAATTTCTCATGAAAAGATCATAACGGTAACGATTATTGGGCCTAATAAATGCTAAAAAAGTTGACATAATTATCTTCTTTGAAAAAGGTAATTTGATAGATCATTTCAAATTTCTTTAAAAAAGATCATAACGGTAACGATCATTGCGCCTAATAAACGCTAAAAAAGTTGACATAATTATCTTCTTTGTAAAAGATAATTTACTAGACAATTTAAAATTTCTCATGAAAAGATCATAACGGTAACGATTATTGGGCCTAATAAATGCTAAAAAAGTTGACATAATTATCTTCTTTGAAAAAGGTAATTTAATAGATCATTTCAAATTTCTTTAAAAAAGATCATAACGGTAACGATCATTGCGCCTAATAAATGCTAAAAAAGTTGACATAATTATCTTCCTTGTAAAAGATAATTTAGTAGACAATTTAAAATTTCTCATGAAAAGATCATAACGGTAACGATTATTGGGCCTAATAAATGCTAAAAAAGTTGACATAATTATCTTCTTTGAAAAAGGTAATTTAATAGATCATTTCAAATTTCTTTAAAAAAGATCATAACGGTAACGATCATTGCGCCTAATAAATGCTAAAAAAGTTGACATAATTATCTTCTTTGTAAAAGAAAATTTAATAGATCATTTAAAATTTCTTTAAAAAAGATCATAACGGTAATGATCATTGGGCCTAATAAGTGCTAAAAAAGTTGACATAATTATCTTCTTTGTAAAAGATAATTTACTAGACAATTTAAAATTTCTCATGAAAAGATCATAACGGTAACGATTATTGGGCCTAATAAATGCTAAAAAATTTGACAAAATTATCTTCTTTGAAAAAGGTAATTTAATAGATCATTTCAAATTTCTTTAAAAAAGATCATAACAGTAACGATCATTGCGCCTAATAAATGCTAAAAAAGTTGACATAATTATCTTCTTTGTAAAAGATAATTTGATAGATCATTTAAAATTTCTTTATAAAAGATCATAACTGTAACGATCATTGGGCCTAATAAATGCTAAAAAAGTTGACATAATTATCTTCTTTGTAAAAGATAATTTAATAGATCATTTAAAATTTCTTTAAAAAAGATCATAGCAGTAATGATCATTGCGCCTAATAAATGCTAAAAAAGTTGACATAATTATCTTCTTTGTAAAAGAAAATTTAATAGATCATTTAAAATTTCCTTAAAAAAGATCATAACGGTAACGATCATTGGGCCTCATAAGTGCTAAAAAAGTTGACATAATTATCTTCTTTGTAAAAGATAATTTACTAGACAATTTAAAATTTCTCATGAAAAGATCATAACGGTAACGAGTATTGGGCCTAATAAATGCTAAAAAAGTTGACATAATTATCTTCTTTGAAAAAGGTAATTTAATAGATCATTTCAAATTTCTTTAAAAAAGATCATAACAGTAACGATCATTGCGCCTAATAAATGCTAAAAAAGTTGACATAATTATCTTCTTTGTAAAAGATAATTTACTAGACAATTTAAAATTTCTCATGAAAAGATCATAACGGTAACGATTATTGGGCCTAATAAATGCTAAAAAAGTTGACATAATTATCTTCTTTGAAAAAGGTAATTTGATAGATCATTTCAAATTTCTTTAAAAAAGATCATAACGGTAACGATCATTGCGCCTAATAAATGCTAAAAAAGTTGACATAATTATCTTCTTTGTAAAAGATAATTTACTAGACAATTTAAAATTTCTCATGAAAAGATCATAACGGTAACGATTATTGGGCCTAATAAATGCTAAAAAATTTGACATAATTATCTTCTTTGTAAAAGATAATTTACTAGACAATTTAAAATTTCTCATGAAAAGATCATAACGGTAATAGATTATTTAAAAGTTCTTTATAAAATGTCATAACGGTAACGATCATAGGGCCTAATAAATGCTAAAAAGGTTAACATAATTATCTTCTTTGTGAAAGATAATTTAATATATCATTTAAAATTTGTTTATAACAGATCATAACGGTAACGATCATTGGGCCTAATAAATGCTAAAAAAGTTGACATAATTATCTTCTTTGTAAAAGACAATTTAATAGATCATTTAAAATTTCTTTAAAAAAGATCATAACGGTAACGATCATTGGGCCTAATAAGTGCTAAAAAAGTTGACATAATTAACTTCTTTGTAAAAGATAATTTACTAGACAATTTAAAATTTCGTATTAAAAGATCATAACGCTAACGATTAATGGGCCTAGTAAATGCTAAAAAAGTTGACATAATTATCTTCTTTGTAAAAGATAATTTGATAGATCATTTAAGATTTCTTTATAAAAGATCATAACTGTAACGATCATTGGGCCTAATAAATGCTAAAAAAGTTGACATAATTATCTTCTTTGTAAAAGACAATTTAATAGATCATTTAAAATTTCTTTAAAAAAGATCATAACGGTAACGATCATTGGGCCTAATAAATGCTAAAAAAGTTGACATAATTAACTTCTTTGTAAAAGATAATTTACTAGACAATTTAAAATTTCGTATTAAAAGATCATAACACTAACGATTAATGGGACTAGTAAATGCTAAAAAAGTTGACATAATTATCTTCTTTGTAAAAGATAATTTACTCGACAATTTAAAATTTCTCATGAAAAGATCATAACGGTAATAGATTATTTAAAAGTTCTTTATAAAATGTCATAACGGTAACGATCATAGGGCCTAATAAATGCTAAAAAGGTTAACATAATTATCTTCTTTGTGAAAGATAATTTAATATATCATTTAAAATTTGTTTATAACAGATCATAACGGTAACGATCATTGGGCCTAATAAATGCTAAAAAAGTTGACATAATTATCTTCTTTGTAAAAGACAATTTAATAGATCATTTAAAATTTCTTTAAAAAAGATCATAACGGTAACGATCATTGGGCCTAATAAGTGCTAAAAAAGTTGACATAATTAACTTCTTTGTAAAAGATAATTTACTAGACAATTTAAAATTTCGTATTAAAAGATCATAACGCTAACGATTAATGGGCCTAGTAAATGCTAAAAAAGTTGACATAATTATCTTCTTTGTAAAAGATAATTTGATAGATCATTTAAGATTTCTTTATAAAAGATCATAACTGTAACGATCATTGGGCCTAATAAATGCTAAAAAAGTTGACATAATTATCTTCTTTGTAAAAGACAATTTAATAGATCATTTAAAATTTCTTTAAAAAAGATCATAACGGTAACGATCATTGGGCCTAATAAATGCTAAAAAAGTTGACATAATTAACTTCTTTGTAAAAGATAATTTACTAGACAATTTAAAATTTCGTATTAAAAGATCATAACACTAACGATTAATGGGACTAGTAAATGCTAAAAAAGTTGACATAATTATCTTCTTTGTAAAAGATAATTTACTCGACAATTTAAAATTTCTCATGAAAAGATCATAACGGTAATAGATTATTTAAAAGTTCTTTATAAAATGTCATAACGGTAACGATCATAGGGCCTAATAAATGCTAAAAAGGTTAACATAATTATCTTCTTTGTGAAAGATAATTTAATATATCATTTAAAATTTGTTTATAACAGATCATAACGGTAACGATCATTGGGCCTAATAAATGCTAAAAAAGTTGACATAATTATCTTCTTTGTAAAAGACAATTTAATAGATCATTTAAAATTTCTTTAAAAAAGATAATAACGGTAACGATCATTGGGCCTAATAAGTGCTAAAAAAGTTGACATAATTAACTTCTTTGTAAAAGATAATTTACTAGACAATTTAAAATTTCGTATTAAAAGATCATAACGCTAACGATTAATGGGCCTAGTAAATGCTAAAAAAGTTGACATAATTATCTTCTTTGTAAAAGATAATTTGATAGATCATTTAAAATTTCTTTATAAAAGATCATAACTGTAACGATCATTGGGCCTAATAAATGCTAAAAAAGTTGACATAATTATCTTCTTTGTAAAAGACAATTTAATAGATCATTTAAAATTTCTTTAAAAAAGATCATAACGGTAACGGTCATTGGGCCTAATAAATGCTAAAAAAGTTGACATAATTAACTTCTTTGTAAAAGATAATTTACTAGACAATTTAAAATTTCGTATTAAAAGATCATAACGCTAACGATTAATGGGCCTAGTAAATGCTAAAAAAGTTGACATAATTATCTTCTTTGTAAAAGATAATTTACTAGACAACTTAAAATTTCTCATGAAAAGATCATAACGGTAACGATTATTGGGCCTAATAAATGCTAAAAAAGTTGACATAATTATCTTCTTTGAAAAAGGTAATTTGATAGATCATTTCAAATTTCTTTAAAAAAGATCATAACGGTAACGATCATTGCGCCTAATAAACGCTAAAAAAGTTGACATAATTATCTTCTTTGTAAAAGATAATTTACTAGACAATTTAAAATTTCTCATGAAAAGATCATAACGGTAACGATTATTGGGCCTAATAAATGCTAAAAAAGTTGACATAATTATCTTCTTTGAAAAAGGTAATTTAATAGATCATTTCAAATTTCTTTAAAAAAGATCATAACGGTAACGATCATTGCGCCTAATAAATGCTAAAAAAGTTGACATAATTATCTTCCTTGTAAAAGATAATTTAGTAGACAATTTAAAATTTCTCATGAAAAGATCATAACGGTAACGATTATTGGGCCTAATAAATGCTAAAAAAGTTGACATAATTATCTTCTTTGAAAAAGGTAATTTAATAGATCATTTCAAATTTCTTTAAAAAAGATCATAACGGTAACGATCATTGCGCCTAATAAATGCTAAAAAAGTTGACATAATTATCTTCTTTGTAAAAGAAAATTTAATAGATCATTTAAAATTTCTTTAAAAAAGATCATAACGGTAATGATCATTGGGCCTAATAAGTGCTAAAAAAGTTGACATAATTATCTTCTTTGTAAAAGATAATTTACTAGACAATTTAAAATTTCTCATGAAAAGATCATAACGGTAACGATTATTGGGCCTAATAAATGCTAAAAAATTTGACAAAATTATCTTCTTTGAAAAAGGTAATTTAATAGATCATTTCAAATTTCTTTAAAAAAGATCATAACAGTAACGATCATTGCGCCTAATAAATGCTAAAAAAGTTGACATAATTATCTTCTTTGTAAAAGATAATTTGATAGATCATTTAAAATTTCTTTATAAAAGATCATAACTGTAACGATCATTGGGCCTAATAAATGCTAAAAAAGTTGACATAATTATCTTCTTTGTAAAAGATAATTTAATAGATCATTTAAAATTTCTTTAAAAAAGATCATAGCAGTAATGATCATTGCGCCTAATAAATGCTAAAAAAGTTGACATAATTATCTTCTTTGTAAAAGAAAATTTAATAGATCATTTAAAATTTCCTTAAAAAAGATCATAACGGTAACGATCATTGGGCCTCATAAGTGCTAAAAAAGTTGACATAATTATCTTCTTTGTAAAAGATAATTTACTAGACAATTTAAAATTTCTCATGAAAAGATCATAACGGTAACGAGTATTGGGCCTAATAAATGCTAAAAAAGTTGACATAATTATCTTCTTTGAAAAAGGTAATTTAATAGATCATTTCAAATTTCTTTAAAAAAGATCATAACAGTAACGATCATTGCGCCTAATAAATGCTAAAAAAGTTGACATAATTATCTTCTTTGTAAAAGATAATTTACTAGACAATTTAAAATTTCTCATGAAAAGATCATAACGGTAACGATTATTGGGCCTAATAAATGCTAAAAAAGTTGACATAATTATCTTCTTTGAAAAAGGTAATTTGATAGATCATTTCAAATTTCTTTAAAAAAGATCATAACGGTAACGATCATTGCGCCTAATAAATGCTAAAAAAGTTGACATAATTATCTTCTTTGTAAAAGATAATTTACTAGACAATTTAAAATTTCTCATGAAAAGATCATAACGGTAACGATTATTGGGCCTAATAAATGCTAAAAAATTTGACATAATTATCTTCTTTGTAAAAGATAATTTACTAGACAATTTAAAATTTCTCATGAAAAGATCATAACGGTAATAGATTATTTAAAAGTTCTTTATAAAATGTCATAACGGTAACGATCATAGGGCCTAATAAATGCTAAAAAGGTTAACATAATTATCTTCTTTGTGAAAGATAATTTAATATATCATTTAAAATTTGTTTATAACAGATCATAACGGTAACGATCATTGGGCCTAATAAATGCTAAAAAAGTTGACATAATTATCTTCTTTGTAAAAGACAATTTAATAGATCATTTAAAATTTCTTTAAAAAAGATCATAACGGTAACGATCATTGGGCCTAATAAGTGCTAAAAAAGTTGACATAATTAACTTCTTTGTAAAAGATAATTTACTAGACAATTTAAAATTTCGTATTAAAAGATCATAACGCTAACGATTAATGGGCCTAGTAAATGCTAAAAAAGTTGACATAATTATCTTCTTTGTAAAAGATAATTTGATAGATCATTTAAGATTTCTTTATAAAAGATCATAACTGTAACGATCATTGGGCCTAATAAATGCTAAAAAAGTTGACATAATTATCTTCTTTGTAAAAGACAATTTAATAGATCATTTAAAATTTCTTTAAAAAAGATCATAACGGTAACGATCATTGGGCCTAATAAATGCTAAAAAAGTTGACATAATTAACTTCTTTGTAAAAGATAATTTACTAGACAATTTAAAATTTCGTATTAAAAGATCATAACGCTAACGATTAATGGGCCTAGTAAATGCTAAAAAAGTTGACATAATTATCTTCTTTGTAAAAGATAATTTACTAGACAATTTAAAATTTCTCATGAAAAGATCATAACGGTAACGATTATTGGGCCTAATAAATGCTAAAAAAGTTGACATAATTATCTTCTTTGAAAAAGGTAATTTAATAGATCATTTCAAATTTCTTTAAAAAAGATCATAACGGTAACGATCATTGCGCCTAATAAATGCTAAAAAAGTTGACATAATTATCTTCCTTGTAAAAGATAATTTAGTAGACAATTTAAAATTTCTCATGAAAAGATCATAACGGTAACGATTATTGGGCCTAATAAATGCTAAAAAAGTTGACATAATTATCTTCTTTGAAAAAGGTAATTTAATAGATCATTTCAAATTTCTTTAAAAAAGATCATAACGGTAACGATCATTGCGCCTAATAAATGCTAAAAAAGTTGACATAATTATCTTCTTTGTAAAAGAAAATTTAATAGATCATTTAAAATTTCTTTAAAAAAGATCATAACGGTAATGATCATTGGGCCTAATAAGTGCTAAAAAAGTTGACATAATTATCTTCTTTGTAAAAGATAATTTACTAGACAATTTAAAATTTCTCATGAAAAGATCATAACGGTAACGATTATTGGGCCTAATAAATGCTAAAAAATTTGACAAAATTATCTTCTTTGAAAAAGGTAATTTAATAGATCATTTCAAATTTCTTTAAAAAAGATCATAACAGTAACGATCATTGCGCCTAATAAATGCTAAAAAAGTTGACATAATTATCTTCTTTGTAAAAGATAATTTGATAGATCATTTAAAATTTCTTTATAAAAGATCATAACTGTAACGATCATTGGGCCTAATAAATGCTAAAAAAGTTGACATAATTATCTTCTTTGTAAAAGATAATTTAATAGATCATTTAAAATTTCTTTAAAAAAGATCATAGCAGTAATGATCATTGCGCCTAATAAATGCTAAAAAAGTTGACATAATTATCTTCTTTGTAAAAGAAAATTTAATAGATCATTTAAAATTTCCTTAAAAAAGATCATAACGGTAACGATCATTGGGCCTCATAAGTGCTAAAAAAGTTGACATAATTATCTTCTTTGTAAAAGATAATTTACTAGACAATTTAAAATTTCTCATGAAAAGATCATAACGGTAACGATTATTGGGCCTAATAAATGCTAAAAAAGTTGACATAATTATCTTCTTTGAAAAAGGTAATTTAATAGATCATTTCAAATTTCTTTAAAAAAGATCATAACAGTAACGATCATTGCGCCTAATAAATGCTAAAAAAGTTGACATAATTATCTTCTTTGTAAAAGACAATTTAATAGATCATTTAAAATTTCTTTAAAAAAGATCATAACGGTAACGATCATTGGGCCTAATAAGTGCTAAAAAAGTTGACATAATTAACTTCTTTGTAAAAGATAATTTACTAGACAATTTAAAATTTCGTATTAAAAGATCATAACGCTAACGATTAATGGGCCTAGTAAATGCTAAAAAAGTTGACATAATTATCTTCTTTGTAAAAGATAATTTGATAGATCATTTAAGATTTCTTTATAAAAGATCATAACTGTAACGATCATTGGGCCTAATAAATGCTAAAAAAGTTGACATAATTATCTTCTTTGTAAAAGACAATTTAATAGATCATTTAAAATTTCTTTAAAAAAGATCATAACGGTAACGATCATTGGGCCTAATAAATGCTAAAAAAGTTGACATAATTAACTTCTTTGTAAAAGATAATTTACTAGACAATTTAAAATTTCGTATTAAAAGATCATAACGCTAACGATTAATGGGCCTAGTAAATGCTAAAAAAGTTGACATAATTATCTTCTTTGTAAAAGATAATTTACTAGACAATTTAAAATTTCTCATGAAAAGATCATAACGGTAACGATTATTGGGCCTAATAAATGCTAAAAAAGTTGACATAATTATCTTCTTTGAAAAAGGTAATTTAATAGATCATTTCAAATTTCTTTAAAAAAGATCATAACGGTAACGATCATTGCACCTAATAAATGCTAAAAAAGTTGACATAATTATCTTCTTTGTAAAAGATAATTTACTAGACAATTTAAAATTTCTCATGAAAAGATCATAACGGTAACGATTATTGGGCCTAATAAATGCTAAAAAAGTTGACATAATTATCTTCTTTGAAAAAGGTAATTTGATAGATCATTTCAAATTTCTTTAAAAAAGATCATAACGGTAACGATCATTGCGCCTAATAAATGCTAAAAAAGTTGACATAATTATCTTCTTTGTAAAAGATAATTTACTAGACAATTTAAAATTTCTCATGAAAAGATCATAACGGTAACGATTATTGGGCCTAATAAATGCTAAAAAAGTTGACATAATTATCTTCTTTGAAAAAGGTAATTTAATAGATCATTTCAAATTTCTTTAAAAAAGATCATAACAGTAACGATCATTGCGCCTAATAAATGCTAAAAAAGTTGACATAATTATCTTCTTTGTAAAAGATAATTTACTAGACAATTTAAAATTTCTCATGAAAAGATCATAACGGTAACGATTATTGGGCCTAATAAATGCTAAAAAAGTTGACATAATTATCTTCTTTGTAAAAGACAATTTAATAGATCATTTAAAATTTCTTTAAAAAAGATCATAACGGTAACGATCATTGGGCCTAATAAATGCTAAAAAAGTTGACATAATTAACTTCTTTGTAAAAGATAATTTACTAGACAATTTAAAATTTCGTATTAAAAGATCATAACGCTAACGATTAATGGGCCTAGTAAATGCTAAAAAAGTTGACATAATTATCTTCTTTGTAAAAGATAATTTACTAGACAATTTAAAATTTCTCATGAAAAGATCATAACGGTAACGATTATTGGGCCTAATAAATGCTAAAAAAGTTGACATAATTATCTTCTTTGAAAAAGGTAATTTAATAGATCATTTCAAATTTCTTTAAAAAAGATCATAACGGTAACGATCATTGCACCTAATAAATGCTAAAAAAGTTGACATAATTATCTTCTTTGTAAAAGATAATTTACTAGACAATTTAAAATTTCTCATGAAAAGATCATAACGGTAACGATTATTGGGCCTAATAAATGCTAAAAAAGTTGACATAATTATCTTCTTTGAAAAAGGTAATTTGATAGATCATTTCAAATTTCTTTAAAAAAGATCATAACGGTAACGATCATTGCGCCTAATAAATGCTAAAAAAGTTGACATAATTATCTTCTTCGTAAAAGATAATTTACTAGA
Organism: Psophocarpus tetragonolobus; assembly: GCA_037954015.1. NCBI lineage: Eukaryota > Viridiplantae > Streptophyta > Magnoliopsida > Fabales > Fabaceae > Psophocarpus > Psophocarpus tetragonolobus. Next base: position 58,982,855 of record CM075688.1, read on the forward strand.
CAATTTAAAATTTCTCATGAAAAGATCATAACGGTAACGATTATTGGGCCTAATAAATGCTAAAAAAGTTGACATAATTATCTTCTTTGAAAAAGGTAATTTAATAGATCATTTCAAATTTCTTTAAAAAAGATCATAACGGTAACGATCATTGCGCCTAATAAATGCTAAAAAAGTTGACATAATTATCTTCTTTGTAAAAGAAAATTTAATAGATCATTTAAAATGTCTTTAAAAAAGATCATAACGGTAACGATCATTGGGCCTAATAAGTGCTAAAAAAGTTGACATAATTATCTTCTTTGTAAAAGATAATTTACTAGACAATTTAAAATTTCTCATGAAAAGATCATAACGGTAACGATTATTGGGCCTAATAAATGCTAAAAAATTTGACAAAATTATCTTCTTTGAAAAAGGTAATTTAATAGATCATTTCAAATTTCTTTAAAAAAGATCATAACCGTAACGATCATTGCGCCTAATAAATGCTAAAAAAGTTGACATAATTATCTTCTTTGTAAAAGATAATTTGATAGATCATTTAAAATTTCTTTATAAAAGATCATAACTGTAACGATCATTGGGCCTAATAAATGCTAAAAAAGTTGACATAATTATCTTCTTTGTAAAAGACAATTTAATAGATCATTTAAAATTTCTTTAAAAAAGATCATAGCAGTAATGATCATTGCGCCTAATAAATGCTAAAAAAGTTGACATAATTATCTTCTTTGTAAAAGAAAATTTAATAGATCATTTAAAATTTCCTTAAAAAAGATCATAACGGTAACGATCATTGGGCCTCATAAGTGCTAAAAAAGTTGACATAATTATCTTCTTTGTAAAAGATAATTTACTAGACAATTTAAAATTTCTCATGAAAAGATCATAACGGTAACGATCATTACGCCTAATAAATGCTAAAAAAGTTGACATAATTATCTTCTTTGTAAAAGAAAATTTAATAGATCATTTAAAATTTCCTTAAAAAAGATCATAACGGTAACGATCATTGGGCCTAATAAGTGCTAAAAAAGTTGACATAATTATCTTCTTTGTAAAAGATAATTTACTAGACAATTTAAAATTTCAAATGAAAAGATCATAACGGTAACAATTATTGGGCCTAATAAATGCTAAAAAAGTTGACATAATTATCTTCTTTGAAAAAGGTAATTTAATAGATCATTTCAAATTTCTTTAAAAAAGATCATAACGGTAACGATCATTGCGCCTAATAAATGCTAAAAAAGTTGACATAACTATCTTCTTTGTAAAAGATAATTTACTAGACAATTTAAAATTTCGTATTAAAAGATCATAACGCTAACGATTAATGGGCCTAGTAAATGCTAAAAAAGTTGACATAATTATCTTCTTTGTAAAAGATAATTTACTAGACAATTTAAAATTTCTCATGAAAAGATCATAATGGTAACGATTATTGGGCCTAATAAATGCTAAAAAAGTTGACATAATTATCTTCTTTGAAAAAGGTAATTTAATAGATCATTTCAAATTTCTTTAAAAAAGATCATAACGGTAACGATCATTGCACCTAATAAATGCTAAAAAAGTTGACATAATTATCTTCTTTGTAAAAGATAATTTACTAGACAATTTAAAATTTCTCATGAAAAGATCATAACGGTAACGATTATTGGGCCTAATAAATGCTAAAAAAGTTGACATAATTATCTTCTTTGAAAAAGGTAATTTGATAGATCATTTCAAATTTCTTTAAAAAAGATCATAACGGTAACGATCATTGCGCCTAATAAATGCTAAAAAAGTTGACATAATTATCTTCTTCGTAAAAGATAATTTACTAGACAATTTAAAATTTCTCATGAAAAGATCATAACGGTAACGATTATTGGGCCTAATAAATGCTAAAAAAGTTGACATAATTATCTTCTTTGAAAAAGGTAATTTAATAGATCATTTCAAATTTCTTTAAAAAAGATCATAACGGTAACGATCATTGCGCCTAATAAATGCTAAAAAAGTTGACATAATTATCTTCTTTGTAAAAGAAAATTTAATAGATCATTTAAAATTTCTTTAAAAAAGATCATAACGGTAACGATCATTGGGCCTAATAAGTGCTAAAAAAGTTGACATAATTATCTTCTTTGTAAAAGATAATTTACTAGACAATTTAAAATTTCTCATGAAAAGATCATAACGGTAACGATTATTGGGCCTAATAAATGCTAAAAAATTTGACAAAATTATCTTCTTTGAAAAAGGTAATTTAATAGATCATTTCAAATTTCTTTAAAAAAGATCATAACAGTAACGATCATTGCGCCTAATAAATGCTAAAAAAGTTGACATAATTATCTTCTTTGTAAAAGATAATTTGATAGATCATTTAAAATTTCTTTATAAAAGATCATAACTGTAACGATCATTGGGCCTAATAAATGCTAAAAAAGTTGACATAATTATCTTCTTTGTAAAAGACAATTTAATAGATCATTTAAAATTTCTTTAAAAAAGATCATAGCAGTAATGATCATTGCGCCTAATAAATGCTAAAAAAGTTGACATAATTATCTTCTTTGTAAAAGAAAATTTAATAGATCATTTAAAATTTCCTTAAAAAAGATCATAACGGTAACGATCATTCGGCCTCATAAGTGCTAAAAAAGTTGACATAATTATCTTCTTTGTAAAAGATAATTTACTAGACAATTTAAAATTTCTCATGAAAAGATCATAACGGTAACGATCATTACGCCTAATAAATGCTAAAAAAGTTGACATAATTATCTTCTTTGTAAAAGAAAATTTAATAGATCATTTAAAATTTCCTTAAAAAAGATCATAACGGTAACGATCATTGGGCCTAATAAGTGCCAAAAAAGTTGACATAATTATCTTCTTTGTAAAAGATAATTTACTAGACAATTTAAAATTTCTCATGAAAAGATCATAACGGTAACAATTATTGGGCCTAATAAATGCTAAAAAAGTTGACATAATTATCTTCTTTGAAAAAGGTAATTTAATAGATCATTTCAAATTTCTTTAAAAAAGATCATAACGGTAACGATCATTGCGCCTAATAAATGCTAAAAAAGTTGACATAACTATCTTCTTTGTAAAAGATAATTTTCTAGACAATTTAAAATTTCTCATGAAAAGATCATAACGGTAATAGATTATTTAAAAGTTCTTTATAAAACGTCATAACGGTAACGATCATAGGGCCTAATAAATGCTAAAAAGGTTAACATAGTTATCTTCTTTGTGAAAGATAATTTAATATATCATTTAAAATTTCTTTATAACAGATCATAACGGTAACGATCATTGGGCCTAATAAATGCTAAAAAAGTTGACATAATTATCTTCTTTGTAAAAGAGAATTTAATAGATCATTTAAAATTTCTTTAAAAAAGATCATAACGGTAACGATCATTGGGCCTAATAAATGCTAAAAAAGTTGACATAATTAACTTCTTTGTAAAAGATAATTTACTAGACAATTTAAAATTTCGTATTAAAAGATCATAACGCTAACGATTAATGGGCTTAGTAAATGCTAAAAAAGTTGACATAATTATCTTCTTTGTAAAAGATAATTTGATAGATCATTTCAAATTTCTTTAAAAAAGATCATAACGGTAACGATCATTGCGCCTAATAAATGCTAAAAAAGTTGGCATAATTATGTTCTTTGTAAAAGAAAATTTAATAGATCATTTAAAATTTCCTTAAAAAAGATCATAACGGTAACGATCATTGGGCCTCATAAGTGCTAAAAAAGTTGACATAATTATCTTCTTTGTAAAAGATAATTTACTAGACAATTTAAAATTTCTCATGAAAAGATCATAACGGTAACGATTATTGGGCCTAATAAATGCTAAAAAAGTTGACATAATTATCTTCTTTGAAAAAGGTAATTTAATAGATCATTTCAAATTTCTTTAAAAAAGATCATAACGGTAACGATCATTGCACCTAATAAATGCTAAAAAAGTTGACATAATTATCTTCTTTGTAAAAGATAATTTACTAGACAATTTAAAATTTCTCATGAAAAGATCATAACGGTAACGATTATTGGGCCTAATAAATGCTAAAAAAGTTGACATAATTATCTTCTTTGAAAAAGGTAATTTGATAGATCATTGCAAATTTCTTTAAAAAAGATCATAACGGTAACGATCATTGCGCCTAATAAATGCTAAAAAAGTTGACATAATTATCTTCTTTGTAAAAGATAATTTACTAGACAATTTAAAATTTCTCATTAAAAGATCATAACGGTAACGATTATTGGGCCTAATAAATGCTAAAAAATTTGACATAATTATCTTCTTTGTAAAAGATAATTTACTAGACAATTTAAAATTTCTCATGAAAAGATCATAACGGTAATAGATTATTTAAAAGTTCTTTATAAAATGTCATAACGGTAACGATCATAGGGCCTAATAAATGCTAAAAAGGTTAACATAATTATCTTCTTTGTGAAAGATAATTTAATATATCATTTAAAATTTGTTTATAACAGATCATAACGGTAACGATCATTGGGCCTAATAAATGCTAAAAAAGTTGACATAATTATCTTCTTTGTAAAAGACAATTTAATAGATCATTTAAAATTTCTTTAAAAAAGATCATAACGGTAACGATCATTGGGCCTAATAAGTGCTAAAAAAGTTGACATAATTAACTTCTTTCTAAAAGATAATTTACTAGACAATTTAAAATTTCGTATTAAAAGATCATAACGCTAACGATTAATGGGCCTAGTAAATGCTAAAAAAGTTGACATAATTGTCTTCTTTGTAAAAGATAATTTGATAGATCATTTAAAATTTCTTTATAAAATATCATAACTGTAACGATCATTGGGCCTAATAAATGCTAAAAAAGTTGACATAATTATCTTCTTTGTAAAAGACAATTTAATAGATCATTTAAAATTTCTTTAAAAAAGATCATAACGGTAACGATCATTGGGCCTAATAAATGCTAAAAAAGTTGACATTATTAACTTCTTTGTAAAAGATAATTTACTAGACAATTTAAAATTTCGTATTAAAAGATCATAACGCTAACGATTAATGGGCCTAGTAAATGCTAAAAAAGTTGACATAATTATCTTCTTTGTAAAAGATAATTTACTAGACAATTTAAAATTTCTCATGAAAAGATCATAACGGTAACAATTATTGGGCCTAATAAATGCTAAAAAAGTTGACATAATTATCTTCTTTGAAAAAGGTAATTTGATAGATCATTTCAAATTTCTTTAAAAAAGATCATAACGGTAACGATCATTGCGCCTAATAAACGCTAAAAAAGTTGACATAATTATCTTCTTTGTAAAAGATAATTTACTAGACAATTTAAAATTTCTCATGAAAAGATCATAACGGTAACGATTATTGGGCCTAATAAATGCTAAAAAAGTTGACATAATTATCTTCTTTGAAAAAGGTAATTTAATAGATCATTTCAAATTTCTTTAAAAAAGATCATAACGGTAACGATCATTGCGCCTAATAAATGCTAAAAAAGTTGACATAATTATCTTCCTTGTAAAAGATAATTTAGTAGACAATTTAAAATTTCTCATGAAAAGATCATAACGGTAACGATTATTGGGCCTAATAAATGCTAAAAAAGTTGACATAATTATCTTCTTTGAAAAAGGTAATTTAATAGATCATTTCAAATTTCTTTAAAAAAGATCATAACGGTAACGATCATTGCGCCTAATAAATGCTAAAAAAGTTGACATAATTATCTTCTTTGTAAAAGAAAATTTAATAGATCATTTAAAATTTCTTTAAAAAAGATCATAACGGTAACAATCATTGGGCCTAATAAGTGCTAAAAAAGTTGACATAATTATCTTCTTTGTAAAAGATAATTTACTAGACAATTTAAAATTTCTCATGAAAAGATCATAACGGTAACGATTATTGGGCCTAATAAATGCTAAAAAATTTGACAAAATTATCTTCTTTGAAAAAGGTAATTTAATAGATCATTTCAAATTTCTTTAAAAAAGATCATAACAGTAACGATCATTGCGCCTAATAAATGCTAAAAAAGTTGACATAATTATCTTCTTTGTAAAAGATAATTTGATAGATCATTTAAAATTTCTTTATAAAAGATCATAACTGTAACGATCATTGGGCCTAATAAATGCTAAAAAAGTTGACATAATTATCTTCTTTGTAAAAGACAATTTAATAGATCATTTAAAATTTCTTTAAAAAAGATCATAGCAGTAATGATCATTGCGCCTAATAAATGCTAAAAAAGTTGACATAATTATCTTCTTTGTAAAAGAAAATTTAATAGATCATTTAAAATTTCCTTAAAAAAGATCATAACGGTAACGATCATTGGGCCTCATAAGTGCTAAAAAAGTTGACATAATTATCTTTTTTGTAAAAGATAATTTACTAGACAATTTAAAATTTCTCATGAAAAGATCATAACGGTAACGATCATTACGCCTAATAAATGCTAAAAAAGTTGACATAATTATCTTCTTTGTAAAAGAAAATTTAATAGATCATTTAAAATTTCCTTAAAAAAGATCATAACGGTAACGATCATTGGGCCTAATAAGTGCTAAAAAAGTTGACATAATTATCTTCTTTGTAAAAGATAATTTACTAGACAATTTAAAATTTCTCATGAAAAGATCATAACGGTAACAATTATTGGGCCTAATAAATGCTAAAAAAGTTGACATAATTATCTTCTTTGAAAAAGGTAATTTAATAGATCATTTCAAATTTCTTTAAAAAAGATCATAACGGTAACGATCATTGCGCCTAATAAATGCTAAAAAAGTTGACATAACTATCTTCTTTGTAAAAGATAATTTACTAGACAATTTAAAATTTCTCATGAAAAGATCATAACGGTAATAGATTATTTAAAAGTTCTTTATAAAACGTCATAACGGTAACGATCATAGGGCCTAATAAATGCTAAAAAGGTTAACATAATTATCTTCTTTGTGAAAGATAATTTAATATATCATTTAAAATTTCTTTATAACAGATCATAACGGTAACGATCATTGGGCCTAATAAATGCTAAAAAAGTTGACATAATTATCTTCTTTGTAAAAGAGAATTTAATAGATCATTTAAAATTTCTTTAAAAAAGATCATAACGGTAACGATCATTGGGCCTAATAAATGCTAAAAAAGTTGACATAATTAACTTCTTTGTAAAAGATAATTTACTAGACAATTTAAAATTTCGTATTAAAAGATCATAACGCTAACGATTAATGGGCTTAGTAAATGCTAAAAAAGTTGACATAATTATCTTCTTTGTAAAAGATAATTTGATAGATCATTTAAAATTTCTTTATAAAAGATCATAACTGTAACGATCATCGTGCCTAATAAATGCTAAAAAAGTTGACATAATTATCTTCTTTGTAAAAGACAATTTCATAGATCATTTAAAATTTCTTTAAAAAAGATCATAACGGTAACGATCATTGGGCCTAATAAATGCTAAAAAAGTTGACATAATTAACTTCTTTGTAAAAGGTAATTTACTAGACAATTTAAAATTTTGTATTAAAAGATCATAACGCTAACGATTAATGGGCCTAGTAAATGATAAAAAAGTTGACATAATTATCTTCTTTGAAACAGGTAATTTAATAGATCATTTCAAATTTCTTTAAAAAAGATCATAACGGTAACGATCATTGCGCCTAATAAATGCTAAAAAAGTTAACATAATTATCTTCTTTGTAAAAGATAATTTGATAGATCATTTAAAATTTCTTTATAAAAGATCATAACTGTAACGATCATTGGGCCTAATAAATGCTAAAAAAGTTGACATAATTTTCTTCTTTGTAAAAGACAATTTAATAGATCATTTAAAATTTATTTAAAAAAGATCATAGCAGTAATGATCATTGCGCCTAATAAATGCTAAAAAAGTTGACATAATTATCTTCTTTGTAAAAGAAAATTTAATAGATTATTTAAAATTTCCTTAAAAAAGATCATAACGGTAACGATCATTGGGCCTCATAAGTGCTAAAAAAGTTGACATAATTATCTTCTTTGTAAAAGATAATTTACTAGACAATTTAAAATTTCTCATGAAAAGATCATAACGGTAACGATTATTGGGCCTAAAAAATGCTAAAAAAGTTGACATAATTATCTTCTTTGAAAAAGGTAATTTAATAGATCATTTCAAATTTCTTTAAAAAAGATCATAACGGTAACGATCATTGCACCTAATAAATGCTAAAAAAGTTGACATAATTATCTTCTTTGTAAAAGATAATTTACTAGACAATTTAAAATTTCTCATGAAAAGATCATAACGGTAACGATTATTGGGCCTAATAAATGCTAAAAAAGTTGACATAATTATCTTCTTTGAAAAAGGTAATTTAATAGATCATTTCAAATTTCTTTAAAAAAGATCATAACGGTAACGATCATTGCGCCTAATAAATGCTAAAAAAGTTGGCATAATTATGTTCTTTGTAAAAGAAAATTTAATAGATCATTTAAAATTTCCTTAAAAAATATCATAACGGTAACGATCATTGAGCCTAATAAGTGCTAAAAAAGTTGACATAATTATCTTCTTTGTAAAAGATAATTTACTAGACAATTTAAAATTTCTCATGAAAAGATCATAACGGTAACGATTATTGGGCCTAATAAATGCTAAAAAAGTTGACATAATTATCTTCTTTGAAAAAGGTAATTTAATAGATCATTTCAAATTTCTTTAAAAAAGATCATAACAGTAACGATCATTGCGCCTAATAAATGCTAAAAAAGTTGACATAATTATCTTCTTTGTAAAAGATAATTTACTAGACAATTTAAAATTTCTCATGAAAAGATCATAACGGTAACGATTATTGGGACTAATAAATGCTAAAAAACTTGACATAATTATCTTCTTTGAAAAAGGTAATTTGATAGATCATGTCAAATTTCTTTAAAAAAGATCATAACGGTAACGATGATTGCGCCTAATAAATGCTAAAAAAGTTGACATAATTATCTTCTTTGTAAAAGATAATTTAGTAGACAATTTAAAATTTCTCATGGAAAGATCATAACGGTAACGATTATTGGGCCTAATAAATGCTAAAAAAGTTGACATAATTATCTTGTTTGAAAAAGGTAATTTAATAGATCATTTCAAATTTCTTTAAAAAAGATCATAACGGTAACGATCATTGCGCCTAATAAATGCTAAAAAAGTTGACATAATTATCTTCTTTGTAAAAGAAAATTTAATAGATCATTTAAAATTTCCTTAAAAAAGATCATAACGGTAACGATCATTGGGCCTAATAAGTGCTAAAAAAGTTGACATAATTATCTTCTTTGTAAAAGATAATTTACTAGACAACTTAAAATTTCTCATGAAAAGATCATAACGGTAACGATTATTGGGCCTAAAAAATGCTAAAAAAGTTGACATAATTATCTTCTTTGAAAAAGGTAATTTAATAGATCATTTCAAATTTCTTTAAAAAAGATCATAACGGTAACGATCATTGCACCTAATAAATGCTAAAAAAGTTGACATAATTATCTTCTTTGTAAAAGATAATTTACTAGACAATTTAAAATTTCTCATGATAAGATCATAACGGTAACGATTATTGGGCCTAATAAATGCTAAAAAAGTTGACATAATTATCTTCTTTGAAAAAGGTAATTTAATAGATCATTTCAAATTTCTTTAAAAAAGATCATAACGGTAACGATCATTGCGCCTAATAAATGCTAAAAAAGTTGGCATAATTATGTTCTTTGTAAAAGAAAATTTAATAGATCATTTAAAATTTCCTTAAAAAATATCATAACGGTAACGATCATTGAGCCTAATAAGTGCTAAAAAAGTTGACATAATTATCTTCTTTGTAAAAGATAATTTACTAGACAATTTAAAATTTCTCATGAAAAGATCATAACGGTAACGATTATTGGGCCTAATAAATGCTAAAAAAGTTGACATAATTATCTTCTTTGAAAAAGGTAATTTAATAGATCATTTCAAATTTCTTTAAAAAAGATCATAACAGTAACGATCATTGCGCCTAATAAATGCTAAAAAAGTTGACATAATTATCTTCTTTGTAAAAGATAATTTACTAGACAATTTAAAATTTCTCATGAAAAGATCATAACGGTAACGATTATTGGGACTAATAAATGCTAAAAAACTTGACATAATTATCTTCTTTGAAAAAGGTAATTTGATAGATCATGTCAAATTTCTTTAAAAAAGATCATAACGGTAACGATGATTGCGCCTAATAAATGCTAAAAAAGTTGACATAATTATCTTCTTTGTAAAAGATAATTTAGTAGACAATTTAAAATTTCTCATGGAAAGATCATAACGGTAACGATTATTGGGCCTAATAAATGCTAAAAAAGTTGACATAATTATCTTGTTTGAAAAAGGTAATTTAATAGATCATTTCAAATTTCTTTAAAAAAGATCATAACGGTAACGATCATTGCGCCTAATAAATGCTAAAAAAGTTGACATAATTATCTTCTTTGTAAAAGAAAATTTAATAGATCATTTAAAATTTCCTTAAAAAAGATCATAACGGTAACGATCATTGGGCCTAATAAGTGCTAAAAAAGTTGACATAATTATCTTCTTTGTAAAAGATAATTTACTAGACAACTTAAAATTTCTCATGAAAAGATCATAACGGTAACGATTATTGGGCCTAAAAAATGCTAAAAAAGTTGACATAATTATCTTCTTTGAAAAAGGTAATTTAATAGATCATTTCAAATTTCTTTAAAAAAGATCATAACGGTAACGATCATTGCACCTAATAAATGCTAAAAAAGTTGACATAATTATCTTCTTTGTAAAAGATAATTTACTAGACAATTTAAAATTTCTCATGATAAGATCATAACGGTAACGATTATTGGGCCTAATAAATGCTAAAAAAGTTGACATAATTATCTTCTTTGAAAAAGGTAATTTAATAGATCATTTCAAATTTCTTTAAAAAAGATCATAACGGTAACGATCATTGCGCCTAATAAATGCTAAAAAAGTTGGCATAATTATGTTCTTTGTAAAAGAAAATTTAATAGATCATTTAAAATTTCCTTAAAAAATATCATAACGGTAACGATCATTGAGCCTAATAAGTGCTAAAAAAGTTGACATAATTATCTTCTTTGTAAAAGATAATTTACTAGACAATTTAAAATTTCTCATGAAAAGATCATAACGGTAACGATTATTGGGCCTAATAAATGCTAAAAAAGTTGACATAATTATCTTCTTTGAAAAAGGTAATTTAATAGATCATTTCAAATTTCTTTAAAAAAGATCATAACAGTAACGATCATTGCGCCTAATAAATGCTAAAAAAGTTGACATAATTATCTTCTTTGTCAAAGATAATTTACTAGACAATTTAAAATTTCTCATGAAAAGATCATAACGGTAACGATTATTGGGACTAATAAATGCTAAAAAACTTGACATAATTATCTTCTTTGAAAAAGGTAATTTGATAGATCATTTCAAATTTCTTTAAAAAAGATCATAACGGTAACGATCATTGCGCCTAATAAATGCTAAAAAAGTTGACATAATTATCTTCTTTGTAAAAGATAATTTAGTAGACAATTTAAAATTTCTCATGGAAAGATCATAACGGTAACGATTATTGGGCCTAATAAATGCTAAAAAAGTTGACATAATTATCTTGTTTGAAAAAGGTAATTTAATAGATCATTTCAAATTTCTTTAAAAAAGATCATAACGGTAACGATCATTGCGCCTAATAAATGCTAAAAAAGTTGACATAATTATCTTCTTTGTAAAACAAAATTTAATAGATCATTTAAAATTTCCTTAAAAAAGATCATAACGGTAACGATCATTGGGCCTAATAAGTGCTAAAAAAGTTGACATAATTATCTTCTTTGTAAAAGATAATTTACTAGACAACTTAAAATTTCTCATGAAAAGATCATAACGGTAACGATTATTGGGCCTAATAAATGCTAAAAAAGTTGACATAATTATCTTCTTTGAAAAAGGTAATTTAATAGATCATTTCAAATTTCTTTAAAAAAGATCATAACAGTAACGATCATTGCGCCTAATAAATGCTAAAAAAGTTGACATAATTATCTTCTTTGTAAAAGATAATTTACTAGACAATTTAAAATTTCTCATGAAAAGATCATAACGGTAACGATTATTGGGCCTAATAAATGCTAAAAAAGTTGACATAATTATCTTCTTTGAAAAAGGTAATTTGATAGATCATTTCAAATTTCTTTAAAAAAGATCATAACGGTAACGATCATTGCGCCTAATAAATGCTAAAAAAGTTGACATAACTATCTTCTTTGTAAAAGATAATTTACTAGACAATTTAAAATTTCTCATGAAAAGATCATAACGGTAACGATTATTGGGCCTAATAAATGCTAAAAAAGTTGACATAATTATCTTCTTTGAAAAAGGTAATTTAATAGATCATTTCAAATTTCTTTAAAAAAGATCATAACGGTAACGATCATTGCGCCTAATAAATGCTAAAAAAGTTGGCATAATTATGTTCTTTGTAAAAGAAAATTTAATAGATCATTTAAAATTTCCTTAAAAAATATCATAACGGTAACGATCATTGGGCCTAATAAGTGCTAAAAAAGTTGACATAATTATCTTCTTTGTAAAAGATAATTTACTAGACAATTTAAAATTTCTCATGAAAAGATCATAACGGTAACAATTATTGGGCCTAATAAATGCTAAAAAAGTTGACATAATTATCTTCTTTGAAAAAGGTAATTTAATAGATCATTTCAAATTTCTTTAAAAAAGATCATAACAGTAACGATCATTGCGCCTAATAAATGCTAAAAAAGTTGACATAATTATCTTCTTTGTAAAAGATAATTTGATAGATCATTTAAAATTTCTTTATAAAAGATCATAACTGTAACGATCATTGGGCCTAATAAATGCTAAAAAAGTTGACATAATTATCTTCTTTGTAAAAGACAATTTAATAGATCATTTAAAATTTCTTTAAAAAAGATCATAGCAGTAATGATCATTGCGCCTAATAAATGCTAAAAAAGTTGACATAATTATCTTCTTTGTAAAAGAAAATTTAATAGATCATTTAAAATTTCCTTAAAAAAGATCATAACGGTAACGATCATTGGGCCTCATAAGTGCTAAAAAAGTTGACATAATTATCTTCTTTGTAAAAGATAATTTACTAGACAATTTAAAATTTCTCATGAAAAGATCATAACGGTAACGATCATTACGCCTAATAAATGCTAAAAAAGTTGACATAATTATCTTCTTTGTAAAAGAAAATTTAATAGATCATTTAAAATTTCCTTAAAAAAGATCATAACGGTAACGATCATTGGGCCTAATAAGTGCTAAAAAAGTTGACATAATTATCTTCTTTGTAAAAGATAATTTACTAGACAATTTAAAATTTCTCATGAAAAGATCATAACGGTAACAATTATTGGGCCTAATAAATGCTAAAAAAGTTGACATAATTATCTTCTTTGAAAAAGGTAATTTAATAGATCATTTCAAATTTCTTTAAAAAAGATCATAACGGTAACGATCATTGCGCCTAATAAATGCTAAAAAAGTTGACATAACTATCTTCTTTGTAAAAGATAATTTACTAGACAATTTAAAATTTCTCATGAAAAGATCATAACGGTAATAGATTATTTAAAAGTTCTTTATAAAACGTCATAACGGTAACGATCATAGGGCCTAATAAATGCTAAAAAGGTTAACATAATTATCTTCTTTGTGAAAGATAATTTAATATATCATTTAAAATTTCTTTATAACAGATCATAACGGTAACGATCATTGGGCCTAATAAATGCTAAAAAAGTTGACATAATTATCTTCTTTGTAAAAGAGAATTTAATAGATCATTTAAAATTTCTTTAAAAAAGATCATAACGGTAACGATCATTGGGCCTAATAAATGTTAAAAAAGTTGACATAATTAACTTCTTTGTAAAAGATAATTTACTAGACAATTTAAAATTTCGTATTAAAAGATCATAACGCTAACGATTAATGGGCTTAGTAAATGCTAAAAAAGTTGACATAATTATCTTCTTTGTAAAAGATAATTTGATAGATCATTTAAAATTTCTTTATAAAAGATCATAACTGTAACGATCATTGTGCCTAATAAATGCTAAAAAAGTTGACATAATTATCTTCTTTGTAAAAGACAATTTCATAGATCATTTAAAATTTCTTTAAAAAAGATCATAACGGTAACGATCATTGGGCCTAATAAATGCTAAAAAAGTTGACATAATTAACTTCTTTGTAAAAGATAATTTACTAGACAATTTAAAATTTTGTATTAAAAGATCATAACGCTAACGATTAATGGGCCTAGTAAATGATAAAAAAGTTGACATAATTATCTTCTTTGAAACAGGTAATTTAATAGATCATTTCAAATTTCTTTAAAAAAGATCATAACGGTAATGATCATTGGGCCTAATAAATGCTAAAAAAGTTGACATAATTATCTTCTTTGTAAAAGAAAATTTAATAGATTATTTAAAATTTCCTTAAAAAAGATCATAACGGTAACGATCATTGGGCCTCATAAGTGCTAAAAAAGTTGACATAATTATCTTCTTTGTAAAAGATAATTTACTAGACAATTTAAAATTTCTCATGAAAAGATCATAACGGTAACGATTATTGGGCCTAATAAATGCTAAAAAAGTTGACATAATTATCTTCTTTGAAAAAGGTAATTTAATAGATCATTTCAAATTTCTTTAAAAAAGATCATAACGGTAACGATCATTGCACCTAATAAATGCTAAAAAAGTTGACATAATTATCTTCTTTGTAAAAGATAATTTACTAGACAATTTAAAATTTCTCATGAAAAGATCATAACGGTAACGATTATTGGGCCTAATAAATGCTAAAAAAGTTGACATAATTATCTTCTTTGAAAAAGGTAATTTAATAGATCATTTCAAATTTCTTTAAAAAAGATCATAACGGTAACGATCATTGCGCCTAATAAATGCTAAAAAAGTTGGCATAATTATGTTCTTTGTAAAAGAAAATTTAATAGATCATTTAAAATTTCCTTAAAAAATATCATAACGGTAACGATCATTGGGCCTAATAAGTGCTAAAAAAGTTGACATAATTATCTTCTTTGTAAAAGATAATTTACTAGACAATTTAAAATTTCTCATGAAAAGATCATAACGGTAACGATTATTGGGCCTAATAAATGCTAAAAAAGTTGACATAATTATCTTCTTTGAAAAAGGTAATTTAATAGATCATTTCAAATTTCTTTAAAAAAGATCATAACAGTAACGATCATTGCGCCTAATAAATGCTAAAAAAGTTGACATAATTATCTTCTTTGTAAAAGATAATTTACTAGACAATTTAAAATTTCTCATGAAAAGATCATAACGGTAACGATTATTGGGACTAATAAATGCTAAAAAACTTGACATAATTATCTTCTTTGAAAAAGGTAATTTGATAGATCATTTCAAATTTCTTTAAAAAAGATCATAACGGTAACGATCATTGCGCCTAATAAATGCTAAAAAAGTTGACATAATTATCTTCTTTGTAAAAGATAATTTAGTAGACAATTTAAAATTTCTCATGGAAAGATCATAACGGTAACGATTATTGGGCCTAATAAATGCTAAAAAAGTTGACATAATTATCTTCTTTGAAAGAGGTAATTTAATAGATCATTTCAAATTTCTTTAAAAAAGATCATAACGGTAACGATCATTGCGCCTAATAAATGCTAAAAAAGTTGACATAATTATCTTCTTTGTAAAAGAAAATTTAATAGATCATTTAAAATTTCCTTAAAAAAGATCATAACGGTAACGATCATTGGGCCTAATAAGTGCTAAAAAAGTTGACATAATTATCTTCTTTGTAAAAGATAATTTACTAGACAACTTAAAATTTCTCATGAAAAGATCATAACGGTAACGATTATTGGGCCTAATAAATGCTAAAAAAGTTGACATAATTATCTTCTTTGAAAAAGGTAATTTAATAGATCATTTCAAATTTCTTTAAAAAAGATCATAACAGTAACGATCATTGCGCCTAATAAATGCTAAAAAAGTTGACATAATTATCTTCTTTGTAAAAGATAATTTACTAGACAATTTAAAATTTCTCATGAAAAGATCATAACGGTAACGATTATTGGGCCTAATAAATGCTAAAAAAGTTGACATAATTATCTTCTTTGAAAAAGGTAATTTGATAGATCATTTCAAATTTCTTTAAAAAAGATCATAACGGTAACGATCATTGCGCCTAATAAATGCTAAAAAAGTTGACATAATTATCTTCTTTGTAAAAGATAATTTACTAGACAATTTAAAATTTCTCATGAAAAGATCATAACGGTAACGATTATTGGGCCTAATAAATGCTAAAAAAGTTGACATAATTATCTTCTTTGAAAAAGGTAATTTAATAGATCATTTCAAATTTCTTTAAAAAAGATCATAACAGTAACGATCATTGCGCCTAATAAATGCTAAAAAAGTTGACATAATTATTTTCTTTGTAAAAGATAATTTGATAGATCATTTAAAATTTCTTTATAAAAGATCATAACTGTAACGATCATTGCGCCTAATAAATGCTAAAAAAGTTGGCATAATTATGTTCTTTGTAAAAGAAAATTTAATAGATCATTTAAAATTTCCTTAAAAAATATCATAACGGTAACGATCATTGGGCCTAATAAGTGCTAAAAAAGTTGACATAATTATCTTCTTTGTAAAAGATAATTTACTAGACAACTTAAAATTTCTCATGAAAAGATCATAACTGTAACGATTATTGGGCCTAAAAAATGCTAAAAAAGTTGACATAATTATCTTCTTTGAAAAAGGTAATTTAATAGATCATTTCAAATTTCTTTAAAAAAGATCATAACGGTAACGATCATTGCACCTAATAAATGCTAAAAAAGTTGACATAATTATCTTCTTTGTAAAAGATAATTTACTAGACAATTTAAAATTTCTCATGATAAGATCATAACGGTAACGATTATTGGGCCTAATAAATGCTAAAAAAGTTGACATAATTATCTTCTTTGAAAAAGGTAATTTAATAGATCATTTCAAATTTCTTTAAAAAAGATCATAACGGTAACGATCATTGCGCCTAATAAATGCTAAAAAAGTTGGCATAATTATGTTCTTTGTAAAAGAAAATTTAATAGATCATTTAAAATTTCCTTAAAAAATATCATAACGGTAACGATCATTGAGCCTAATAAGTGCTAAAAAAGTTGACATAATTATCTTCTTTGTAAAAGATAATTTACTAGACAATTTAAAATTTCTCATGAAAAGATCATAACGGTAACGATTATTGGGCCTAATAAATGCTAAAAAAGTTGACATAATTATCTTCTTTGAAAAAGGTAATTTAATAGATCATTTCAAATTTCTTTAAAAAAGATCATAACAGTAACGATCATTGCGCCTAATAAATGCTAAAAAAGTTGACATAATTATCTTCTTTGTAAAAGATAATTTACTAGACAATTTAAAATTTCTCATGAAAAGATCATAACGGTAACGATTATTGGGACTAATAAATGCTAAAAAACTTGACATAATTATCTTCTTTGAAAAAGGTAATTTGATAGATCATTTCAAATTTCTTTAAAAAAGATCATAACGGTAACGATCATTGCGCCTAATAAATGCTAAAAAAGTTGACATAATTATCTTCTTTGTAAAAGATAATTTAGTAGACAATTTAAAATTTCTCATGGAAAGATCATAACGGTAACGATTATTGGGCCTAATAAATGCTAAAAAAGTTGACATAATTATCTTGTTTGAAAAAGGTAATTTAATAGATCATTTCAAATTTCTTTAAAAAAGATCATAACGGTAACGATCATTGCGCCTAATAAATGCTAAAAAAGTTGACATAATTATCTTCTTTGTAAAACAAAATTTAATAGATCATTTAAAATTTCCTTAAAAAAGATCATAACGGTAACGATCATTGGGCCTAATAAGTGCTAAAAAAGTTGACATAATTATCTTCTTTGTAAAAGATAATTTACTAGACAACTTAAAATTTCTCATGAAAAGATCATAACGGTAACGATTATTGGGCCTAATAAATGCTAAAAAAGTTGACATAATTATCTTCTTTGAAAAAGGTAATTTAATAGATCATTTCAAATTTCTTTAAAAAAGATCATAACAGTAACGATCATTGCGCCTAATAAATGCTAAAAAAGTTGACATAATTATCTTCTTTGTAAAAGATAATTTACTAGACAATTTAAAATTTCTCATGAAAAGATCATAACGGTAACGATTATTGGGCCTAATAAATGCTAAAAAAGTTGACATAATTATCTTCTTTGAAAAAGGTAATTTGATAGATCATTTCAAATTTCTTTAAAAAAGATCATAACGGTAACGATCATTGCGCCTAATAAATGCTAAAAAAGTTGACATAATTATCTTCTTTGTAAAAGATAATTTACTAGACAATTTAAAATTTCTCATGAAAAGATCATAACGGTAACAATTATTGGGCCTAATAAATGCTAAAAAAGTTGACATAATTATCTTCTTTGAAAAAGGTAATTTAATAGATCATTTCAAATTTCTTTAAAAAAGATCATAACGGTAACGATCATTGCGCCTAATAAATGCTAAAAAAGTTGACATAACTATCTTCTTTGTAAAAGATAATTTACTAGACAATTTAAAATTTCTCATGAAAAGATCATAACGGTAACGATTATTGGGCCTAATAAATGCTAAAAAAGTTGACATAATTATCTTCTTTGAAAAAGGTAATTTAATAGATCATTTCAAATTTCTTTAAAAAAGATCATAACGGTAACGATCATTGCGCCTAATAAATGCTAAAAAAGTTGGCATAATTATGTTCTTTGTAAAAGAAAATTTAATAGATCATTTAAAATTTCCTTAAAAAATATCATAACGGTAACGATCATTGGGCCTAATAAGTGCTAAAAAAGTTGACATAATTATCTTCTTTGTAAAAGATAATTTACTAGACAATTTAAAATTTCTCATGAAAAGATCATAACGGTAACAATTATTGGGCCTAATAAATGCTAAAAAAGTTGACATAATTATCTTCTTTGAAAAAGGTAATTTAATAGATCATTTCAAATTTCTTTAAAAAAGATCATAACAGTAACGATCATTGCGCCTAATAAATGCTAAAAAAGTTGACATAATTATCTTCTTTGTAAAAGATAATTTGATAGATCATTTAAAATTTCTTTATAAAAGATCATAACTGTAACGATCATTGGGCCTAATAAATGCTAAAAAAGTTGACATAATTATCTTCTTTGTAAAAGACAATTTAATAGATCATTTAAAATTTCTTTAAAAAAGATCATAGCAGTAATGATCATTGCGCCTAATAAATGCTAAAAAAGTTGACATAATTATCTTCTTTGTAAAAGAAAATTTAATAGATCATTTAAAATTTCCTTAAAAAAGATCATAACGGTAACGATCATTGGGCCTCATAAGTGCTAAAAAAGTTGACATAATTATCTTCTTTGTAAAAGATAATTTACTAGACAATTTAAAATTTCTCATGAAAAGATCATAACGGTAACGATCATTACGCCTAATAAATGCTAAAAAAGTTGACATAATTATCTTCTTTGTAAAAGAAAATTTAATAGATCATTTAAAATTTCCTTAAAAAAGATCATAACGGTAACGATCATTGGGCCTAATAAGTGCTAAAAAAGTTGACATAATTATCTTCTTTGTAAAAGATAATTTACTAGACAATTTAAAATTTCTCATGAAAAGATCATAACGGTAACAATTATTGGGCCTAATAAATGCTAAAAAAGTTGACATAATTATCTTCTTTGAAAAAGGTAATTTAATAGATCATTTCAAATTTCTTTAAAAAAGATCATAACGGTAACGATCATTGCGCCTAATAAATGCTAAAAAAGTTGACATAACTATCTTCTTTGTAAAAGATAATTTACTAGACAATTTAAAATTTCTCATGAAAAGATCATAACGGTAATAGATTATTTAAAAGTTCTTTATAAAACGTCATAACGGTAACGATCATAGGGCCTAATAAATGCTAAAAAGGTTAACATAATTATCTTCTTTGTGAAAGATAATTTAATATATCATTTAAAATTTCTTTATAACAGATCATAACGGTAACGATCATTGGGCCTAATAAATGCTAAAAAAGTTGACATAATTATCTTCTTTGTAAAAGAGAATTTAATAGATCATTTAAAATTTCTTTAAAAAAGATCATAACGGTAACGATCATTGGGCCTAATAAATGCTAAAAAAGTTGACATAATTAACTTCTTTGTAAAAGATAATTTACTAGACAATTTAAAATTTCGTATTAAAAGATCATAACGCTAACGATTAATGGGCTTAGTAAATGCTAAAAAAGTTGACATAATTATCTTCTTTGTAAAAGATAATTTGATAGATCATTTAAAATTTCTTTATAAAAGATCATAACTGTAACAATCATTGTGCCTAATAAATGCTAAAAAAGTTGACATAATTATCTTCTTTGTAAAAGACAATTTCATAGATCATTTAAAATTTCTTTAAAAAAGATCATAACGGTAACGATCATTGGGCCTAATAAATGCTAAAAAAGTTGACATAATTAACTTCTTTGTAAAAGATAATTTACTAGACAATTTAAAATTTTGTATTAAAAGATCATAACGCTAACGATTAATGGGCCTAGTAAATGATAAAAAAGTTGACATAATTATCTTCTTTGAAACAGGTAATTTAATAGATCATTTCAAATTTCTTTAAAAAAGATCATAACGGTAATGATCATTGGGCCTAATAAATGCTAAAAAAGTTGACATAATTATCTTCTTTGTAAAAGAAAATTTAATAGATTATTTAAAATTTCCTTAAAAAAGATCATAACGGTAACGATCATTGGGCCTCATAAGTGCTAAAAAAGTTGACATAATTATCTTCTTTGTAAAAGATAATTTACTAGACAATTTAAAATTTCTCATGAAAAGATCATAACGGTAACGATTATTGGGCCTAATAAATGCTAAAAAAGTTGACATAATTATCTTCTTTGAAAAAGGTAATTTAATAGATCATTTCAAATTTCTTTAAAAAAGATCATAACGGTAACGATCATTGCACCTAATAAATGCTAAAAAAGTTGACATAATTATCTTCTTTGTAAAAGATAATTTACTAGACAATTTAAAATTTCTCATGAAAAGATCATAACGGTAACGATTATTGGGCCTAATAAATGCTAAAAAAGTTGACATAATTATCTTCTTTGAAAAAGGTAATTTAATAGATCATGTCAAATTTCTTTAAAAAAGATCATAACGGTAACGATCATTGCGCCTAATAAATGCTAAAAAAGTTGGCATAATTATGTTCTTTGTAAAAGAAAATTTAATAGATCATTTAAAATTTCCTTAAAAAATATCATAACGGTAACGATCATTGGGCCTAATAAGTGCTAAAAAAGTTGACATAATTATCTTCTTTGTAAAAGATAATTTACTAGACAATTTAAAATTTCTCATGAAAAGATCATAACGGTAACGATTATTGGGCCTAATAAATGCTAAAAAAGTTGACATAATTATCTTCTTTGAAAAAGGTAATTTAATAGATCATTTCAAATTTCTTTAAAAAAGATCATAACAGTAACGATCATTGCGCCTAATAAATGCTAAAAAAGTTGACATAATTATCTTCTTTGTAAAAGATAATTTACTAGACAATTTAAAATTTCTCATGAAAAGATCATAACGGTAACGATTATTGGGACTAATAAATGCTAAAAAACTTGACATAATTATCTTCTTTGAAAAAGGTAATTTGATAGATCATTTCAAATTTCTTTAAAAAAGATCATAACGGTAACGATCATTGCGCCTAATAAATGCTAAAAAAGTTGACATAATTATCTTCTTTGTAAAAGATAATTTAGTAGACAATTTAAAATTTCTCATGGAAAGATCATAACGGTAACGATTATTGGGCCTAATAAATGCTAAAAAAGTTGACATAATTATCTTCTTTGAAAGAGGTAATTTAATAGATCATTTCAAATTTCTTTAAAAAAGATCATAACGGTAACGATCATTGCGCCTAATAAATGCTAAAAAAGTTGACATAATTATCTTCTTTGTAAAAGAAAATTTAATAGATCATTTAAAATTTCCTTAAAAAAGATCATAACGGTAACGATCATTGGGCCTAATAAGTGCTAAAAAAGTTGACATAATTATCTTCTTTGTAAAAGATAATTTACTAGACAACTTAAAATTTCTCATGAAAAGATCATAACGGTAACGATTATTGGGCCTAATAAATGCTAAAAAAGTTGACATAATTATCTTCTTTGAAAAAGGTAATTTAATAGATCATTTCAAATTTCTTTAAAAAAGATCATAACAGTAACGATCATTGCGCCTAATAAATGCTAAAAAAGTTGACATAATTATCTTCTTTGTAAAAGATAATTTACTAGACAATTTAAAATTTCTCATGAAAAGATCATAACGGTAACGATTATTGGGCCTAATAAATGCTAAAAAAGTTGACATAATTATCTTCTTTGAAAAAGGTAATTTAATAGATCATTTCAAATTTCTTTAAAAAAGATCATAACGGTAACGATCATTGCGCCTAATAAATGCTAAAAAAGTTGACATAATTATCTTCTTTGTAAAAGATAATTTACTAGACAATTTAAAATTTCTCATGAAAAGATCATAACGGTAACGAGTATTGGGCCTAATAAATGCTAAAAAAGTTGACATAATTATCTTCTTTGAAAAAGGTAATTTAATAGATCATTTAAAATTTCTTTAAAAAAGATCATAACGGTAACGATCATTGCGCCTAATAAATGCTAAAAAAGTTGACATAATTATCTTCTTTGTAAAAGAAAATTTAATAGATCATTTAAAATTTCCTTAAAAAAGATCATAACGGTAACGATCATTGCGCCTAATAAATGCTAAAAAAGTTGACATAATTATCTTCTTTGTAAAAGATAATTTACTAGACAATTTAAAATTTCTCATGAAAAGATCATAACGGTAACGATTATTGGGCCTAATAAATGCTAAAAAAGTTGACATAATTATCTTCTTTGAAAAAGGTAATTTAATAGATCATTTCAAATTTCTTTAAAAAAGATCATAACGGTAACGATCATTGCGCCTAATAAATGCTAAAAAAGTTGGCATAATTATGTTCTTTGTAAAAGAAAATTTAATAGATCATTTAAAATTTCCTTAAAAAATATCATAACGGTAACGATCATTGGGCCTAATAAGTGCTAAAAAAGTTGACATAATTATCTTCTTTGTAAAAGATAATTTACTAGACAATTTAAAATTTCTCATGAAAAGATCATAACGGTAACGATTATTGGGCCTAATAAATGCTAAAAAAGTTGACATAATTATCTTCTTTGAAAAAGGTAATTTAATAGATCATTTCAAATTTCTTTAAAAAAGATCATAACAGTAACGATCATTGCGCCTAATAAATGCTAAAAAAGTTGACATAATTATCTTCTTTGTAAAAGATAATTTACTAGACAATTTAAAATTTCTCATGAAAAGATCATAACGGTAACGATTATTGGGACTAATAAATGCTAAAAAACTTGACATAATTATCTTCTTTGAAAAAGGTAATTTGATAGATCATTTCAAATTTCTTTAAAAAAGATCATAACGGTAACGATCATTGCGCCTAATAAATGCTAAAAAAGTTGACATAATTATCTTCTTTGTAAAAGATAATTTAGTAGACAATTTAAAATTTCTCATGGAAAGATCATAACGGTAACGATTATTGGGCCTAATAAATGCTAAAAAAGTTGACATAATTATCTTCTTTGAAAGAGGTAATTTAATAGATCATTTCAAATTTCTTTAAAAAAGATCATAACGGTAACGATCATTGCGCCTAATAAATGCTAAAAAAGTTGACATAATTATCTTCTTTGTAAAAGAAAATTTAATAGATCATTTAAAATTTCCTTAAAAAAGATCATAACGGTAACGATCATTGGGCCTAATAAGTGCTAAAAAAGTTGACATAATTATCTTCTTTGTAAAAGATAATTTACTAGACAACTTAAAATTTCTCATGAAAAGATCATAACGGTAACGATTATTGGGCCTAATAAATGCTAAAAAAGTTGACATAATTATCTTCTTTGAAAAAGGTAATTTAATAGATCATTTCAAATTTCTTTAAAAAAGATCATAACAGTAACGATCATTGCGCCTAATAAATGCTAAAAAAGTTGACATAATTATCTTCTTTGTAAAAGATAATTTACTAGACAATTTAAAATTTCTCATGAAAAGATCATAACGGTAACGATTATTGGGCCTAATAAATGCTAAAAAAGTTGACATAATTATCTTCTTTGAAAAAGGTAATTTGATAGATCATTTCAAATTTCTTTAAAAAAGATCATAACGGTAACGATCATTGCGCCTAATAAATGCTAAAAAAGTTGACATAATTATCTTCTTTGTAAAAGATAATTTACTAGACAATTTAAAATTTCTCATGAAAAGATCATAACGGTAACGATTATTGGGCCTAATAAATGCTAAAAAAGTTGACATAATTATCTTCTTTGAAAAAGGTAATTTAATAGATCATTTCAAATTTCTTTAAAAAAGATCATAACAGTAACGATCATTGCGCCTAATAAATGCTAAAAAAGTTGACATAATTATTTTCTTTGTAAAAGATAATTTGATAGATCATTTAAAATTTCTTTATAAAAGATCATAACTGTAACGATCATTGGGCCTAATAAATGCTAAAAAAGTTGACATAACTATCTTCTTTGTAAAAGACAATTTAATAGATCATTTAAAATTTCTTTAAAAAAGATCATAGCAGTAATGATCATTGCGCCTAATAAATGCTAAAAAAGTTGACATAATTATCTTCTTTGTAAAACAAAATTTAATAGATCATTTAAAATTTCCTTAAAAAAGATCATAACGGTAACGATCATTGGGCCTCATAAGTGCTAAAAAAGTTGACATAATTATCTTCTTTGTAAAAGATAATTTACTAGACAATTTAAAATTTCTCATGAAAAGATCATAACGGTAACGATTATTGGGCCTAATAAATGCTAAAAAAGTTGACATAATTATCTTCTTTGAAAAAGGTAATTTAATAGATCATTTCAAATTTCTTTAAAAAAGATCATAACAGTAACGATCATTGCGCCTAATAAATGCTAAAAAAGTTGACATAATTATCTTCTTTGAAAAAGGTAATTTAATAGATCATTTCAAATTTCTTTAAAAAAGATCATAACAGTAACGATCATTGCGCCTAATAAATGCTAAAAAAGTTGACATAATTATCTTCTTTGTAAAAGATAATTTACTAGACAATTTAAAATTTCTCATGAAAAGATCATAACGGTAACGATTATTGGGACTAATAAATGCTAAAAAACTTGACATAATTATCTTCTTTGAAAAAGGTAATTTGATAGATCATTTCAAATTTCTTTAAAAAAGATCATAACGGTAACGATCATTGCGCCTAATAAATGCTAAAAAAGTTGACATAATTATCTTCTTTGTAAAAGATAATTTAGTAGACAATTTAAAATTTCTCATGGAAAGATCATAACGGTAACGATTATTGGGCCTAATAAATGCTAAAAAAGTTGACATAATTATCTTCTTTGAAAGAGGTAATTTAATAGATCATTTCAAATTTCTTTAAAAAAGATCATAACGGTAACGATCATTGCGCCTAATAAATGCTAAAAAAGTTGACATAATTATCTTCTTTGTAAAAGAAAATTTAATAGATCATTTAAAATTTCCTTAAAAAAGATCATAACGGTAACGATCATTGGGCCTAATAAGTGCTAAAAAAGTTGACATAATTATCTTCTTTGTAAAAGATAATTTACTAGACAACTTAAAATTTCTCATGAAAAGATCATAACGGTAACGATTATTGGGCCTAATAAATGCTAAAAAAGTTGACATAATTATCTTCTTTGAAAAAGGTAATTTAATAGATCATTTCAAATTTCTTTAAAAAAGATCATAACAGTAACGATCATTGCGCCTAATAAATGCTAAAAAAGTTGACATAATTATCTTCTTTGTAAAAGATAATTTACTAGACAATTTAAAATTTCTCATGAAAAGATCATAACGGTAACGATTATTGGGCCTAATAAATGCTAAAAAAGTTGACATAATTATCTTCTTTGAAAAAGGTAATTTGATAGATCATTTCAAATTTCTTTAAAAAAGATCATAACGGTAACGATCATTGCGCCTAATAAATGCTAAAAAAGTTGACATAATTATCTTCTTTGTAAAAGATAATTTACTAGACAATTTAAAATTTCTCATGAAAAGATCATAACGGTAACGATTATTGGGCCTAATAAATGCTAAAAAAGTTGACATAATTATCTTCTTTGAAAAAGGTAATTTAATAGATCATTTCAAATTTCTTTAAAAAAGATCATAACAGTAACGATCATTGCGCCTAATAAATGCTAAAAAAGTTGACATAATTATTTTCTTTGTAAAAGATAATTTGATAGATCATTTAAAATTTCTTTATAAAAGATCATAACTGTAACGATCATTGGGCCTAATAAATGCTAAAAAAGTTGACATAACTATCTTCTTTGTAAAAGACAATTTAATAGATCATTTAAAATTTCTTTAAAAAAGATCATAGCAGTAATGATCATTGCGCCTAATAAATGCTAAAAAAGTTGACATAATTATCTTCTTTGTAAAACAAAATTTAATAGATCATTTAAAATTTCCTTAAAAAAGATCATAACGGTAACGATCATTGGGCCTCATAAGTGCTAAAAAAGTTGACATAATTATCTTCTTTGTAAAAGATAATTTACTAGACAATTTAAAATTTCTCATGAAAAGATCATAACGGTAACGATTATTGGGCCTAATAAATGCTAAAAAAGTTGACATAATTATCTTCTTTGAAAAAGGTAATTTAATAGATCATTTCAAATTTCTTTAAAAAAGATCATAACGGTAACGATCATTGCGCCTAATAAATGCTAAAAAAGTTGACATAATTATCTTCTTTGTAAAAGATAATTTACTAGACAATTTAAAATTTCTCATGAAAAGATCATAACGGTAACGAGTATTGGGCCTAATAAATGCTAAAAAAGTTGACATAATTATCTTCTTTGAAAAAGGTAATTTAATAGATCATTTAAAATTTCTTTAAAAAAGATCATAACGGTAACGATCATTGCGCCTAATAAATGCTAAAAAAGTTGACATAATTATCTTCTTTGTAAAAGAAAATTTAATAGATCATTTAAAATTTCCTTAAAAAAGATCATAACGGTAACGATCATTGCGCCTAATAAATGCTAAAAAAGTTGACATAATTATCTTCTTTGTAAAAGATAATTTACTAGACAATTTAAAATTTCTCATGAAAAGATCATAACGGTAACGATTATTGGGCCTAATAAATGCTAAAAAAGTTGACATAATTATCTTCTTTGAAAAAGGTAATTTAATAGATCATTTCAAATTTCTTTAAAAAAGATCATAACAGTAACGATCATTGTGCCTAATAAATGCTAAAAAAGTTGACATAATTATCTTCTTTGTAAAAGATAATTTGATAGATCATTTAAAATTTCTTTATAAAAGATCATAACTGTAACGATCATTGGGCCTAATAAATGCTAAAAAAGTTGACATAATTATCTTCTTTGTAAAAGACAATTTAATAGATCATTTAAAATTTCTTTAAAAAAGATCATAGCAGTAATGATCATTGCGCCTAATAAATGCTAAAAAAGTTGACATAATTATCTTCTTTGTAAAACAAAATTTAATAGATCATTTAAAATTTCCTTAAAAAAGATCATAACGGTAACGATCATTGGGCCTCATAAGTGCTAAAAAAGTTGACATAATTATCTTCTTTGTAAAAGATAATTTACTAGACAATTTAAAATTTCTCATGAAAAGATCATAACGGTAACGATTATTGGGCCTAATAAATGCTAAAAAAGTTGACATAATTATCTTCTTTGAAAAAGGTAATTTAATAGATCATTTCAAATTTCTTTAAAAAAGATCATAACGGTAACGATCATTGCACCTAATAAATGCTAAAAAAGTTGACATAATTATCTTCTTTGTAAAAGATAATTTACTAGACAATTTAAAATTTCTCATGAAAAGATCATAACGGTAACGATTATTGGGCCTAATAAATGCTAAAAAAGTTGACATAATTATCTTCTTTGAAAAAGGTAATTTAATAGATCATTTCAAATTTCTTTAAAAAAGATCATAACGGTAACGATCATTGCGCCTAATAAATGCTAAAAAAGTTGGCATAATTATGTTCTTTGTAAAAGAAAATTTAATAGATCATTTAAAATTTCCTTAAAAAATATCATAACGGTAACGATCATTGGGCCTAATAAGTGCTAAAAAAGTTGACATAATTATCTTCTTTGTAAAAGATAATTTACTAGACAATTTAAAATTTCTCATGAAAAGATCATAACGGTAACGATTATTGGGCCTAATAAATGCTAAAAAAGTTGACATAATTATCTTCTTTGAAAAAGGTAATTTAATAGATCATTTCAAATTTCTTTAAAAAAGATCATAACAGTAACGATCATTGCGCCTAATAAATGCTAAAAAAGTTGACATAATTATCTTCTTTGTAAAAGATAATTTACTAGACAATTTAAAATTTCTCATGAAAAGATCATAACGGTAACGATTATTGGGACTAATAAATGCTAAAAAACTTGACATAATTATCTTCTTTGAAAAAGGTAATTTGATAGATCATTTCAAATTTCTTTAAAAAAGATCATAACGGTAACGATCATTGCGCCTAATAAATGCTAAAAAAGTTGACATAATTATCTTCTTTGTAAAAGATAATTTAGTAGACAATTTAAAATTTCTCATGGAAAGATCATAACGGTAACGATTATTGGGCCTAATAAATGCTAAAAAAGTTGACATAATTATCTTCTTTGAAAGAGGTAATTTAATAGATCATTTCAAATTTCTTTAAAAAAGATCATAACGGTAACGATCATTGCGCCTAATAAATGCTAAAAAAGTTGACATAATTATCTTCTTTGTAAAAGAAAATTTAATAGATCATTTAAAATTTCCTTAAAAAAGATCATAACGGTAACGATCATTGGGCCTAATAAGTGCTAAAAAAGTTGACATAATTATCTTCTTTGTAAAAGATAATTTACTAGACAACTTAAAATTTCTCATGAAAAGATCATAACGGTAACGATTATTGGGCCTAATAAATGCTAAAAAAGTTGACATAATTATCTTCTTTGAAAAAGGTAATTTAATAGATCATTTCAAATTTCTTTAAAAAAGATCATAACAGTAACGATCATTGCGCCTAATAAATGCTAAAAAAGTTGACATAATTATCTTCTTTGTAAAAGATAATTTACTAGACAATTTAAAATTTCTCATGAAAAGATCATAACGGTAACGATTATTGGGCCTAATAAATGCTAAAAAAGTTGACATAATTATCTTCTTTGAAAAAGGTAATTTGATAGATCATTTCAAATTTCTTTAAAAAAGATCATAACGGTAACGATCATTGCGCCTAATAAATGCTAAAAAAGTTGACATAATTATCTTCTTTGTAAAAGATAATTTACTAGACAATTTAAAATTTCTCATGAAAAGATCATAACGGTAACGATTATTGGGCCTAATAAATGCTAAAAAAGTTGACATAATTATCTTCTTTGAAAAAGGTAATTTAATAGATCATTTCAAATTTCTTTAAAAAAGATCATAACAGTAACGATCATTGCGCCTAATAAATGCTAAAAAAGTTGACATAATTATTTTCTTTGTAAAAGATAATTTGATAGATCATTTAAAATTTCTTTATAAAAGATCATAACTGTAACGATCATTGGGCCTAATAAATGCTAAAAAAGTTGACATAACTATCTTCTTTGTAAAAGACAATTTAATAGATCATTTAAAATTTCTTTAAAAAAGATCATAGCAGTAATGATCATTGCGCCTAATAAATGCTAAAAAAGTTGACATAATTATCTTCTTTGTAAAACAAAATTTAATAGATCATTTAAAATTTCCTTAAAAAAGATCATAACGGTAACGATCATTGGGCCTCATAAGTGCTAAAAAAGTTGACATAATTATCTTCTTTGTAAAAGATAATTTACTAGACAATTTAAAATTTCTCATGAAAAGATCATAACGGTAACGATTATTGGGCCTAATAAATGCTAAAAAAGTTGACATAATTATCTTCTTTGAAAAAGGTAATTTAATAGATCATTTCAAATTTCTTTAAAAAAGATCATAACGGTAACGATCATTGCGCCTAATAAATGCTAAAAAAGTTGACATAATTATCTTCTTTGTAAAAGATAATTTACTAGACAATTTAAAATTTCTCATGAAAAGATCATAACGGTAACGAGTATTGGGCCTAATAAATGCTAAAAAAGTTGACATAATTATCTTCTTTGAAAAAGGTAATTTAATAGATCATTTAAAATTTCTTTAAAAAAGATCATAACGGTAACGATCATTGCGCCTAATAAATGCTAAAAAAGTTGACATAATTATCTTCTTTGTAAAAGAAAATTTAATAGATCATTTAAAATTTCCTTAAAAAAGATCATAACGGTAACGATCATTGCGCCTAATAAATGCTAAAAAAGTTGACATAATTATCTTCTTTGTAAAAGATAATTTACTAGACAATTTAAAATTTCTCATGAAAAGATCATAACGGTAACGATTATTGGGCCTAATAAATGCTAAAAAAGTTGACATAATTATCTTCTTTGAAAAAGGTAATTTAATAGATCATTTCAAATTTCTTTAAAAAAGATCATAACAGTAACGATCATTGCGCCTAATAAATGCTAAAAAAGTTGACATAATTATCTTCTTTGTAAAAGATAATTTGATAGATCATTTAAAATTTCTTTATAAAAGATCATAACTGTAACGATCATTGGGCCTAATAAATGCTAAAAAAGTTGACATAATTATCTTCTTTGTAAAAGACAATTTAATAGATCATTTAAAATTTCTTTAAAAAAGATCATAGCAGTAATGATCATTGCGCCTAATAAATGCTAAAAAAGTTGACATAATTATCTTCTTTGTAAAACAAAATTTAATAGATCATTTAAAATTTCCTTAAAAAAGATCATAACGGTAACGATCATTGGGCCTCATAAGTGCTAAAAAAGTTGACATAATTATCTTCTTTGTAAAAGATAATTTACTAGACAATTTAAAATTTCTCATGAAAAGATCATAACGGTAACGATTATTGGGCCTAATAAATGCTAAAAAAGTTGACATAATTATCTTCTTTGAAAAAGGTAATTTAATAGATCATTTCAAATTTCTTTAAAAAAGATCATAACGGTAACGATCATTGCACCTAATAAATGCTAAAAAAGTTGACATAATTATCTTCTTTGTAAAAGATAATTTACTAGACAATTTAAAATTTCTCATGAAAAGATCATAACGGTAACGATTATTGGGCCTAATAAATGCTAAAAAAGTTGACATAATTATCTTCTTTGAAAAAGGTAATTTAATAGATCATTTCAAATTTCTTTAAAAAAGATCATAACGGTAACGATCATTGCGCCTAATAAATGCTAAAAAAGTTGGCATAATTATGTTCTTTGTAAAAGAAAATTTAATAGATCATTTAAAATTTCCTTAAAAAATATCATAACGGTAACGATCATTGGGCCTAATAAGTGCTAAAAAAGTTGACATAATTATCTTCTTTGTAAAAGATAATTTACTAGACAATTTAAAATTTCTCATGAAAAGATCATAACGGTAACGAGTATTGGGCCTAATAAATGCTAAAAAAGTTGACATAATTATCTTCTTTGAAAAAGGTAATTTAATAGATAATTTAAAATTTCTTTAAAAAAGATCATAACGGTAACGATCATTGCGCCTAATAAATGCTAAAAAAGTTGACATAATTATCTTCTTTGTAAAAGAAAATTTAATAGATCATTTAAAATTTCCTTAAAAAAGATCATAACGGTAACGATCATTGCGCCTAATAAATGCTAAAAAAGTTGACATAATTATCTTCTTTGTAAAAGATAATTTACTAGACAATTTAAAATTTCTCATGAAAAGATCATAACGGTAATAGATTATTTAAAAGTTCTTTATAAAATGTCATAACGGTAACGATCATAGGGCCTAATAAATGCTAAAAAGGTTAACATAATTATCTTCTTTGTGAAAGATAATTTAATATATCATTTAAAATTTCTTTATAACAGATCATAACGGTAACGATCATTGGGCCTAATAAATGCTAAAAAAGTTGACATAATTATCTTCTTTGTAAAAGACAATTTAATAGATCATTTAAAATTTCTTTAAAAAAGATCATAACGGTAACGATCATTGGGCCTAATAAATGCTAAAAAAGTTGACATAATTAACTTCTTTGTAAAAGATAATTTACTAGACAATTTAAAATTTCGTATTAAAGATCATAACGCTAACGATTAATGGGCCTAGTAAATGCTAAAAAAGTTGACATAATTAACTTCTTTGTAAAAGATAATTTACTAGACAATTTAAAATTTTGTATTAAAAGATCATAACGCTAACGATTAATGGGCCTAGTAAATGATAAAAAAGTTGACATAATTATCTTCTTTGAAACAGGTAATTTAATAGATCATTTCAAATTTCTTTAAAAAAGATCATAACGGTAACGATCATTGCGCCTAATAAATGCTAAAAAAGTTGACATAATTATCTTCTTTGTAAAAGACAATTTAATAGATCATTTAAAATTTCCTTAAAAAAGATCATAACGGTAACGATCATTGGGCCTAATAAGTGCTAAAAAAGTTGACATAATTATGTTCTTTGTAAAAGATAATTTACTAGACAATTTAAAATTTCTCATTAAAAGATCATAACGGTAACGATTATTGGGCCTAATAAATGCTAAAAAACTTTTCAAAATTTCTTTATAAAAGATCATAACTGTAACAATCATTGGGCCTAATAAATGCTAAAAAACTTGACATAATTATCTTCTTTGTAGAAGATAATTTAATTGATCATTTAAAATTTCCTTAAAAAATATCATAACGGTAACGATCATTGGGCCTAATAAGTGCTAAAAATTTTGACATAATTATCTTCTTTGTAAAAGATAATTTACTAGACAATTTAAAATTTCTCATGAAAAGATCATAACGGTAACGATTATTGGGCCTAATAAATGCTAAAAAAGTTGACATAATTATCTTCTTTGAAAAAGGTAATTTAATAGATCATTTCAAATTTCTTTAAAAAAGATCATAACGGTAACGATCATTGCGCCTAATAAATGCTAAAAAAGTCGACATAATTATCTTCTTTGTAAAAGATAATTTGATAGATCATTTAAAATTTCTTTATAAAAGATCATAACTGTAACGATCATTGGGCCTAATAAATGCTAAAAAAGTTGACATAATTATCTTCTTTGTAAAAGACAATTTAATAGATCATTTAAAATTTCTTTCAAAAAGATCATAGCAGTAATGATCATTGCGCCTAATAAATGCTAAAAAAGTTGACATAATTATCTTCTTTGTAAAACAAAATTTAATAGATCATTTAAAATTTCCTTAAAAAAGATCATAACGGTAACGATCATTGGGCCTCATAAGTGCTAAAAAAGTTGACATAATTATCTTCTTTGTAAAAGATAATTTACTAGACAATTTAAAATTTCTCATGAAAAGATCATAACGGTAACGATTATTGGGCCTAATAAATGCTAAAAAAGTTGACATAATTATCTTCTTTGAAAAAGGTAATTTAATAGATCATTTCAAATTTCTTTAAAAAAGATCATAACGGTAACGATCATTGCGCCTAATAAATGCTAAAAAAGTTGACATAATTATCTTCTTTGTAAAAGATAATTTACTAGACAATTTAAAATTTCTCATGAAAAGATCATAACGGTAACGATTATTGGGCCTAATAAATGCTAAAAAAGTTGACATAATTATCTTCTTTGAAAAAGGTAATTTAATAGATCATTTCAAATTTCTTTAAAAAAGATCATAACGGTAACGATCATTGCGCCTAATAAATGCTAAAAAAGTTGACATAATTATCTTCTTTGCAAAAGATAATTTACTAGACAATTTAAAATTTCTCATGAAAAGATCATAACGGTAACGATTATTGGGCCTAATAAATGCTAAAAAAGTTGACATAATTATCTTCTTTGAAAAAGGTAATTTAATAGATCATTTAAAATTTCTTTAAAAAAGATCATAACGGTAACGATCATTGCGCCTAATAAATGCTAAAAAAGTTGACATAATTATCTTCTTTGTAAAAGAAAATTTAATAGATCATTTAAAATTTCCTTAAAAAAGATCATAACGGTAACGATCATTGCGCCTAATAAATGCTAAAAAAGTTGACATAATTATCTTCTTTGTAAAAGATAATTTACTAGACAATTTAAAATTTCTCATGAAAAGATCATAACGGTAACAATTATTGGGCCTAATAAATGCTAAAAAAGTTGACATAATTATCTTCTTTGAAAAAGGTAATTTAATAGATCATTTCAAATTTCTTTAAAAAAGATCATAACGGTAACGATCATTGCGCCTAATAAATGCTAAAAAAGTTGACATAATTATCTTCTTTGCAAAAGATAATTTACTAGACAATTTAAAATTTCTCATGAAAAGATCATAACGGTAACGATTATTGGGCCTAATAAATGCTAAAAAAGTTGACATAATTATCTTCTTTGAAAAAGGTAATTTAATAGATCATTTAAAATTTCTTTAAAAAAGATCATAACGGTAACGATCATTGCGCCTAATAAATGCTAAAAAAGTTGACATAATTATCTTCTTTGTAAAAGAAAATTTAATAGATCATTTAAAATTTCCTTAAAAAAGATCATAACGGTAACGATCATTGCGCCTAATAAATGCTAAAAAAGTTGACATAATTATCTTCTTTGTAAAAGATAATTTACTAGACAATTTAAAATTTCTCATGAAAAGATCATAACGGTAATAGATTATTTAAAAGTTCTTTATAAAATGTCATAACGGTAACGATCATAGGGCCTAATAAATGCTAAAAAGGTTAACATAATTATCTTCTTTGTGAAAGATAATTTAATATATCATTTAAAATTTCTTTATAACAGATCATAACAGTAACGATCATTGGGCCTAATAAATGCTAAAAAAGTTGACATAATTATCTTCTTTGTAAAAGACAATTTAATAGATCACTTAAAATTTCTTTAAAAAAGATCATAACGGTAACGATCATTGGGCCTAATAAATGCTAAAAAAGTTGACATAATTAACTTCTTTGTAAAAGATAATTTACTAGACAATTTAAAATTTCGTATTAAAGATCATAACGCTAACGATTAATGGGCCTAGTAAATGCTAAAAAAGTTGACATAATTAACTTCTTTGTAAAAGATAATTTACTAGACAATTTAAAATTTTGTATTAAAAGATCATAACGCTAACGATTAATGGGCCTAGTAAATGATAAAAAAGTTGACATAATTATCTTCTTTGAAACAGGTAATTTAATAGATCATTTCAAATTTCTTTAAAAAAGATCATAACGGTAACGATCATTGCGCCTAATAAATGCTAAAAAAGTTGACATAATTATCTTCTTTGTAAAAGACAATTTAATAGACCATTTAAAATTTCCTTAAAAAAGATCATAACGGTAACGATCATTGGGCCTAATAAGTGCTAAAAAAGTTGACATAATTATCTTCTTTGTAAAAGATAATTTACTAGACAATTTAAAATTTCTCATTAAAAGATCATAACGGTAACGATTATTGGGCCTAATAAATGCTAAAAAACTTTTCAAAATTTCTTTATAAAAGATCATAACTGTAACAATCATTGGGCCTAATAAATGCTAAAAAACTTGACATAATTATCTTCTTTGTAGAAGATAATTTAATTGATCATTTAAAATTTCCTTAAAAAATATCATAACGGTAACGATCATTGGGCCTAATAAGTGCTAAAAATTTTGACATAATTATCTTCTTTGTAAAAGATAATTTACTAGACAATTTAAAATTTCTCATGAAAAGATCATAACGGTAACGATTATTGGCCCTAATAAATGCTAAAAAAGTTGACATAATTATCTTCTTTGAAAAAGGTAATTTAATAGATCATTTCAAATTTCTTTAAAAAAGATCATAACGGTAACGATCATTGCGCCTAATAAATGCTAAAAAAGTTGACATAATTATCTTCTTTGTAAAAGATAATTTACTAGACAATTTAAAATTTCTCATGAAAAGATCATAACGGTAAAGATTATTGGGCCTAATAAATGATAAAAAAGTTGACATAATTATCTTCTTTGAAACAGTTAATTTAATAGATCATTTCAAATTTCTTTAAAAAAGATCATAACGGAAACGATCATTGCGCCTAATAAATGCTAAAAAAGTTGACATAATTATCTTCTTTGTAAAAGATAATTTGATAGATCATTTAAAATTTCTTTATAAAAGATCATAACTGTAACGATCATTGGGCCTAATAAATGCTAAAAAAGTTGACATAATTATCTTCTTTGTAAAAGACAATTTAATAGATCATTTAAAATTTCTTTAAAAAAGATCATAGCAGTAATGATCATTGCGCCTAATAAATGCTAAAAAAGTTGACATAATTATCTTCTTTGTAAAAGAAAATTTAATAGATCATTTAAAATTTCCTTAAAAAAGATCATAACGGTTAAGATCATTGCGCCTAATAAATGCTAAAAAAGTTGACATAATTATCTTCTTTGTAAAAGATAATTTACTAGACAATTTAAAATTTCTCATGAAAAGATCATAACGGTAATAAATTATTTAAAAGTTCTTTATAAAATGTCATAACCGTAACGATCATAGGGCCTAATAAATGCTAAAAAGGTTAACATAATTATCTTCTTTGTGAAAGATAATTTAATATATCATTTAAAATTTCTTTATAACAGATCATAACGGTAACGATCATTGGGCCTAATAAATGCTAAAAAACTTGACATAATTATCTTCTTTGTAGAAGACAATTTAATAGATCATTTAAAATTTCTTTAAAAAAGATCATAACGGTAACGATCATTGGGCCTAATAAATGCTAAAAAAGTTGACATAATTAACTTCTTTGTAAAAGATAATTTACTAGACAATTTAAAATTTCGTATTAAAGATCATAACGCTAACGATTAATGGGCCTAGTAAATGCTAAAAAAGTTGACATAATTATCTTCTTTGTAAAAGATAATTTGATAGATCATTTAAAATTTCTTTATAAAAGATCATAACTGTAACGATCATTGGGCCTAATAAATGCTAAAAAAGTTGACATAATTATCTTCTTTGTAAAAGACAATTTAATAGATCATTTAAAATTTCCTTAAAAAAGATCATAACGGTAACGATCATTGGGCCTAATAAGTGCTAAAAAAGTTGACATAATTATCTTCTTTGTAAAAGATAATTTACTAGACAATTTAAAATTTCTCATTAAAAGATCATAACGGTAACGATTATTGGGCCTAATAAATGCTAAAAAACTTTTCAAAATTTCTTTATAAAAGATCATAACTGTAACAATCATTGGGCCTAATAAATGCTAAAAAACTTGACATAATTATCTTCTTTGTAGAAGATAATTTAATTGATCATTTAAAATTTCCTTAAAAAATATCATAACGGTAACGATCATTGGGCCTAATAAGTGCTAAAAATTTTGACATAATTATCTTCTTTGTAAAAGATAATTTACTAGACAATTTAAAATTTCTCATGAAAAGATCATAACAGTAACGATTATTGGGCCTAATAAATGCTAAAAAAGTTGACATAATTATCTTCTTTGAAAAAGGTAATTTAATAGATCATTTCAAATTTCTTTAAAAAAGATCATAACGGTAACGATCATTGCGCCTAATAAATGCTAAAAAAGTTGACATAATTATCTTCTTTGTAAAAGATAATTTACTAGACAATTTAAAATTTCTCATGAGAAGATCATAACGATAACGATTATTGGGCCTAATAAATGATAAAAAAGTTGACATAATTATCTTCTTTGAAACAGGTAATTTAATAGATCATTTCAAATTTCTTTAAAAAAGATCATAACGGTAACGATCATTGCGCCTAATAAATGCTAAAAAAGTTGACATAATTATCTTCTTTGCAAAAGATAATTTACTAGACAATTTAAAATTTCTCATGAAAAGATCATAACGGTAACGATTATTGGGCCTAATAAATGCTAAAAAAGTTGACATAATTATCTTCTTTGAAAAAGGTAATTTAATAGATCATTTAAAATTTCTTTAAAAAAGATCATAACGGTAACGATCATTGCGCCTAATAAATGCTAAAAAAGTTGACATAATTATCTTCTTTGTAAAAGAAAATTTAATAGATCATTTAAAATTTCCTTAAAAAAGATCATAACGGTAACGATCATTGCGCCTAATAAATGCTAAAAAAGTTGACATAATTATCTTCTTTGTAAAAGATAATTTACTAGACAATTTAAAATTTCTCATGAAAAGATCATAACGGTAATAGATTATTTAAAAGTTCTTTATAAAATGTCATAACGGTAACGATCATAGGGCCTAATAAATGCTAAAAAGGTTAACAGAATTATCTTCTTTGTGAAAGATAATTTAATATATCATTTAAAATTTCTTTATAACAGATCATAACAGTAACGATCATTGGGCCTAATAAATGCTAAAAAAGTTGACATAATTATCTTCTTTGTAAAAGACAATTTAATAGATCACTTAAAATTTCTTTAAAAAAGATCATAACGGTAACGATCATTGGGCCTAATAAATGCTAAAAAAGTTGACATAATTAACTTCTTTGTAAAAGATAATTTACTAGACAATTTAAAATTTCGTATTAAAGATCATAACGCTAACGATTAATGGGCCTAGTAAATGCTAAAAAAGTTGACATAATTAACTTCTTTGTAAAAGATAATTTACTAGACAATTTAAAATTTTGTATTAAAAGATCATAACGCTAACGATTAATGGGCCTAGTAAATGATAAAAAAGTTGACATAATTATCTTCTTTGAAACAGGTAATTTAATAGATCATTTCAAATTTCTTTAAAAAAGATCATAACGGTAACGATCATTGCGCCTAATAAATGCTAAAAAAGTTGACATAATTATCTTCTTTGTAAAAGACAATTTAATAGACCATTTAAAATTTCCTTAAAAAAGATCATAACGGTAACGATCATTGGGCCTAATAAGTGCTAAAAAAGTTGACATAATTATCTTCTTTGTAAAAGATAATTTACTAGACAATTTAAAATTTCTCATTAAAAGATCATAACGGTAACGATTATTGGGCCTAATAAATGCTAAAAAACTTTTCAAAATTTCTTTATAAAAGATCATAACTGTAACAATCATTGGGCCTAATAAATGCTAAAAAACTTGACATAATTATCTTCTTTGTAGAAGATAATTTAATTGATCATTTAAAATTTCCTTAAAAAATATCATAACGGTAACGATCATTGGGCCTAATAAGTGCTAAAAATTTTGACATAATTATCTTCTTTGTAAAAGATAATTTACTAGACAATTTAAAATTTCTCATGAAAAGATCATAACGGTAACGATTATTGGCCCTAATAAATGCTAAAAAAGTTGACATAATTATCTTCTTTGAAAAAGGTAATTTAATAGATCATTTCAAATTTCTTTAAAAAAGATCATAACGGTAACGATCATTGCGCCTAATAAATGCTAAAAAAGTTGACATAATTATCTTCTTTGTAAAAGATAATTTACTAGACAATTTAAAATTTCTCATGAAAAGATCATAACGGTAAAGATTATTGGGCCTAATAAATGATAAAAAAGTTGACATAATTATCTTCTTTGAAACAGTTAATTTAATAGATCATTTCAAATTTCTTTAAAAAAGATCATAACGGAAACGATCATTGCGCCTAATAAATGCTAAAAAAGTTGACATAATTATCTTCTTTGTAAAAGATAATTTGATAGATCATTTAAAATTTCTTTATAAAAGATCATAACTGTAACGATCATTGGGCCTAATAAATGCTAAAAAAGTTGACATAATTATCTTCTTTGTAAAAGACAATTTAATAGATCATTTAAAATTTCTTTAAAAAAGATCATAGCAGTAATGATCATTGCGCCTAATAAATGCTAAAAAAGTTGACATAATTATCTTCTTTGTAAAAGAAAATTTAATAGATCATTTAAAATTTCCTTAAAAAAGATCATAACGGTTAAGATCATTGCGCCTAATAAATGCTAAAAAAGTTGACATAATTATCTTCTTTGTAAAAGATAATTTACTAGACAATTTAAAATTTCTCATGAAAAGATCATAACGGTAATAAATTATT
This sequence comes from Psophocarpus tetragonolobus, assembly GCA_037954015.1. Classification (NCBI taxonomy): domain Eukaryota; kingdom Viridiplantae; phylum Streptophyta; class Magnoliopsida; order Fabales; family Fabaceae; genus Psophocarpus; species Psophocarpus tetragonolobus. The sequence continues at coordinate 59,023,602 of CM075688.1, forward strand.
TAAAAGTTCTTTATAAAATGTCATAACCGTAACGATCATAGGGCCTAATAAATGCTAAAAAGGTTAACATAATTATCTTCTTTGTGAAAGATAATTTAATATATCATTTAAAATTTCTTTATAACAGATCATAACGGTAACGATCATTGGGCCTAATAAATGCTAAAAAACTTGACATAATTATCTTCTTTGTAGAAGACAATTTAATAGATCATTTAAAATTTCTTTAAAAAAGATCATAACGGTAACGATCATTGGGCCTAATAAATGCTAAAAAAGTTGACATAATTAACTTCTTTGTAAAAGATAATTTACTAGACAATTTAAAATTTCGTATTAAAGATCATAACGCTAACGATTAATGGGCCTAGTAAATGCTAAAAAAGTTGACATAATTATCTTCTTTGTAAAAGATAATTTGATAGATCATTTAAAATTTCTTTATAAAAGATCATAACTGTAACGATCATTGGGCCTAATAAATGCTAAAAAAGTTGACATAATTATCTTCTTTGTAAAAGACAATTTAATAGATCATTTAAAATTTCCTTAAAAAAGATCATAACGGTAACGATCATTGGGCCTAATAAGTGCTAAAAAAGTTGACATAATTATCTTCTTTGTAAAAGATAATTTACTAGACAATTTAAAATTTCTCATTAAAAGATCATAACGGTAACGATTATTGGGCCTAATAAATGCTAAAAAACTTTTCAAAATTTCTTTATAAAAGATCATAACTGTAACAATCATTGGGCCTAATAAATGCTAAAAAACTTGACATAATTATCTTCTTTGTAGAAGATAATTTAATTGATCATTTAAAATTTCCTTAAAAAATATCATAACGGTAACGATCATTGGGCCTAATAAGTGCTAAAAATTTTGACATAATTATCTTCTTTGTAAAAGATAATTTACTAGACAATTTAAAATTTCTCATGAAAAGATCATAACAGTAACGATTATTGGGCCTAATAAATGCTAAAAAAGTTGACATAATTATCTTCTTTGAAAAAGGTAATTTAATAGATCATTTCAAATTTCTTTAAAAAAGATCATAACGGTAACGATCATTGCGCCTAATAAATGCTAAAAAAGTTGACATAATTATCTTCTTTGTAAAAGATAATTTACTAGACAATTTAAAATTTCTCATGAGAAGATCATAACGATAACGATTATTGGGCCTAATAAATGATAAAAAAGTTGACATAATTATCTTCTTTGAAACAGGTAATTTAATAGATCATTTCAAATTTCTTTAAAAAAGATCATAACGGTAACGATCATTGCGCCTAATAAATGCTAAAAAAGTTGACATAATTATCTTCTTTGTAAAAGATAATTTGATAGATCATTTAAAATTTCTTTATAAAAGATCATAACTGTAACGATCATTGGGCCTAATAAATGCTAAAAAAGTTGACATAATTATCTTCTTTGTAAAAGACAATTTAATAGATCATTTAAAATTTGTTTAAAAAAGATCATAGCAGTAATGATCATTGCGCCTAATAAAGGCTAAAAAAGTTGACATAATTATCTTCTTTGTAAAAGAAAATTTAATAGATTATTTAAAATTTCCTTAAAAAAGATCATAACGGTAACGATCATTGGGCCTCATAAGTGCTAAAAAAGTTGACATAATTATCTTCTTTGTACAAGATAATTTACTAGACAATTTAAAATTTCTCATGAAAAGATCATAACAGTAACGATTATTGGGCCTAATAAATGCTAAAAAAGTTGACATAATTATCTTCTTTCTAAAAGAAAATTTAATAGATCATTTAAAATTTCCTTAAAAAAGATCATAACGGTAACGATCATTGGGCCTAATAAGTGCTAAAAAAGTTGACATAATTATCTTCTTTGTAAAAGATAATTTACTAGACAATTTAAAATTTCTCATGAAAAGATCATAACGGTAACGATTATTGGGCCTAATAAATGCTAAAAAAGTTGACATAATTATCTTCTTTGAAAAAGGTAATTTAATAGATCATTTCAAATTTCTTTAAAAAAGATCATAACGGTAACGATCATTGCGCCTAATAAATGCTAAAAAAGTTGACCTAATTATCTTCTTTGTAAAAGATAATTTGATAGATCATTTAAAATTTCTTTATAAAAGATCATAACTGTAACGATCATTGCGCCAAATAAATGCTAAAAAAGTTGACATAATTATCTTCTTTGTAAAAGACAATTTAATAGATCATTTAAAATTTCTTTAAAAAAGATCATAGCAGTAATGATCATTGCGCCTAATAAATGCTAAAGAAGTTGACATAATTATCTTCTTTGTAAAAGATAATTTACTAGACAATTTAAAATTTCTCATGAAAAGATCATAACGGTAACGATTATTGGGCCTAATAAATGCTAAAAAAGTTGACATAATTATCTTCTTTGAAAAAGGTAATTTGATAGATCATTTCAAATTTCTTTAAAAAAGATCATAACGGTAACGATCATTGCACCTAATAAATGCTAAAAAAGTTGACATAATTATCTTCTTTGTAAAAGATAATTTACTAGACAATTTAAAATTTCTCATGAAAAGATCATAACGGTAACGATTATTGGGCCTAATAAATGCTAAAAAAGTTGACATAATTATCTTCTTTGAAAAAGGTAATTTAATAGATCGTTTCAAATTTCTTTAAAAAAGATCATAACGGTAACGATCATTGCGCCTAATAAATGCTAAAAAAGTTGACATAATTATCTTCTTTGTAAAAGATAATTTAATAGATTATTTAAAAGTTCTTTATAAAATGTCATAACAGTAACGATCATAGGGCCTAATAAATGCTAAAAAGGTTAACATAATTATCTTCTTTGTGAAAGATAATTTAATATATCATTTAAAATTTCTTTATAACAGATCATAACGGTAACGATCATTGGGCCTAATAAATGCTAAAAAAGTTGACATAATTATCTTCTTTGTAAAAGACAATTTAATAGATCATTTAAAATTTCTTTAAAAAAGATCATAACGGTAACGATCATTGGGCCTAATAAATGCTAAAAAAGTTGACATAATTAACTTCTTTGTAAAAGATAATTTGATAGATCATTTAAAATTTCTTTATAAAAGATCATAACTGTAACGATCATTGCGCCTAATAAATGCTAAAAAAGTTGACATAATTATCTTCTTTGTAAAAGACAATTTAATAGATCATTTAAAATTTCTTTAAAAAAGATCGTAGCAGTAATGATCATTGCGCCTAATAAATGCTAAAAAAGTTGACATAATTATCTTCTTTGTAAAAGATAATTTACTAGACAATTTAAAATTTCTCATGAAAAGATCATAACGGTAACGATTATTGGGCCTAATAAATGCTAAAAAAGTTGACATAATTATCTTCTTTGAAAAAGGTAATTTAATAGATCATTTCAAATTTCTTTAAACAAGATCATAACGGTAACGATCATTGCGCCTAATAAATGCTAAAAAAGTTGACATAATTATCTTCTTTGTAAAAGATAATTTAATAGATCATTTAAAATTTCCTTAAAAAAGATCATAACGGTAACGATCATTGGGCCTAATAAGTGCTAAAAAATTTGACATAATTATCTTCTTTGAAAAAGGTAATTTAATAGATCATTTCAAATTTCTTTAAAAAAGATCACAACGGTAACGATCATTGCGCCTAATAAATGCTAAAAAAGTTGACATAATTATCTTCTTTGTAAAAGATAATTTACTAGACAATTTAAAATTTCTCATGAAAAGATCATAACGGTAACGATTATTGGGCCTAATAAATGCTAAAAAAGTTGACATAATTATCTTCTTTGAAAAAGGTAATTTAATAGATCATTTCAAATTTCTTTAAAAAAGATCATAACGGTAACGATCATTGCGCCTAATAAATGCTAAAAAAGTTCACATAATTATCTTCTTTGTAAAAGATAATTTACTAGACAATTTAAAATTTCTCATGAAAAGATCATAACGGTAACGATTATTGGGCCTAATAAATGATAAAAAAGTTGACATAATTATCTTCTTTGAAACAGGTAATTTAATAGATCATTTCAAATTTCTTTAAAAAAGATCATAACGGTAACGATCATTGCGCCTAATAAATGCTAAAAAAGTTGACATAATTATCTTCTTTGTAAAAGATAATTTGATAGATCATTTAAAATTTCTTTATAAAAGATCATAACTGTAACGATCATTGGGCCTAATAAATGCTAAAAAAGTTGACATAATTATCTTCTTTGTAAAAGACAATTTAATAGATCATTTAAAATTTCTTTAAAAAAGATCATAGCAGTAATGATCATTGCGCCTAATAAATGCTAAAAAAGTTGACATAATTATCTTCTTTGTAAAAGAAAATTTAATAGATTATTTAAAATTTCATTAAAAAAGATCATAACGGTAACGATTATTGGGCCTCATAAGTGCTAAAAAAGTTGACATAATTATCTTCTTTGTACAAGATAATTTACTAGACAATTTAAAATTTCTCATGAAAAGATCATAACGGTAACAATTATTGGGCCTAATAAATGCTAAAAAAGTTGACATAATTATCTTCTTTGAAAAAGGTAATTTAATAGATCATTTCAAATTTCTTTAAAAAAGATCATAACGGTAACGATCATTGCGCCTAATAAATGCTAAAAAAGTTGACATAATTATCTTCTTTGTAAAAGATAATTTACTAGACAATTTAAAATTTCTCATGAAAAGATCATAACGGTAACGATTATTGGGCCTAATAAATGCTAAAAAAGTTGACATAATTATCTTCTTTGAAAAAGGTAATTTAATAGATCATTTCAAATTTCTTTAAAAAAGATCATAACGGTAACGATCATTGCGCCTAATAAATGCTAAAAAAGTTGACATAATTATCTTCTTTGTAAAAGATAATTTGATAGATCATTTAAAATTTCTTTATAAAAGATCATAACTGTAACGATCATTGCGCCTAATAAATGCTAAAAAAGTTGACATAATTATCTTCTTTGTAAAAGACAATTTAATAGATCATTTAAAATTTCTTTAAAAAAGATCATAGCAGTAATGATCATTGCGCCTAATAAATGCTAAAAAAGTTGACATAATTATCTTCTTTGTAAAAGATAATTTAGTAGACAATTTAAAATTTCTCATGAAAAGATCATAACGGTAACGATTATTGGGCCTAATAAATGCTAAAAAAGTTGACATAATTATCTTCTTTGAAAAAGGTAATTTGATAGATCATTTCAAATTTCTTTAAAAAAGATCATAACGGTAACGATCATTGCACCTAATAAATGCTAAAAAAGTTGACATAATTATCTTCTTTGTAAAAGATAATTTACTAGACAATTTAAAATTTCTCATGAAAAGATCATAACGGTAACGATTATTGGGCCTAATAAATGCTAAAAAAGTTGACATAATTATCTTCTTTGAAAAAGGTAATTTAATAGATCGTTTCAAATTTCTTTAAAAAAGATCATAACGGTAACGATCATTGCGCCTAATAAATGCTAAAAAAGTTGACATAATTATCTTCTTTGTAAAAGATAATTTAATAGATTATTTAAAAGTTCTTTATAAAATGTCATAACAGTAACGATCATAGGGCCTAATAAATGCTAAAAAGGTTAACATAATTATCTTCTTTGTGAAAGATAATTTAATATATCATTTAAAATTTCTTTATAACAGATCATAACGGTAACGATCATTGGGCCTAATAAATGCTAAAAAAGTTGACATAATTATCTTCTTTGTAAAAGACAATTTAATAGATCATTTAAAATTTCTTTAAAAAAGATCATAACGGTAACGATCATTGGGCCTAATAAATGCTAAAAAAGTTGACATAATTAACTTCTTTGTAAAAGATAATTTGATAGATCATTTAAAATTTCTTTATAAAAGATCATAACTGTAACGATCATTGCGCCTAATAAATGCTAAAAAAGTTGACATAATTATCTTCTTTGTAAAAGACAATTTAATAGATCATTTAAAATTTCTTTAAAAAAGATCGTAGCAGTAATGATCATTGCGCCTAATAAATGCTAAAAAAGTTGACATAATTATCTTCTTTGTAAAAGATAATTTACTAGACAATTTAAAATTTCTCATGAAAAGATCATAACGGTAACGATTATTGGGCCTAATAAATGCTAAAAAAGTTGACATAATTATCTTCTTTGAAAAAGGTAATTTAATAGATCATTTCAAATTTCTTTAAACAAGATCATAACGGTAACGATCATTGCGCCTAATAAATGCTAAAAAAGTTGACATAATTATCTTCTTTGTAAAAGATAATTTAATAGATCATTTAAAATTTCCTTAAAAAAGATCATAACGGTAACGATCATTGGGCCTAATAAGTGCTAAAAAATTTGACATAATTATCTTCTTTGAAAAAGGTAATTTAATAGATCATTTCAAATTTCTTTAAAAAAGATCACAACGGTAACGATCATTGCGCCTAATAAATGCTAAAAAAGTTGACATAATTATCTTCTTTGTAAAAGATAATTTACTAGACAATTTAAAATTTCTCATGAAAAGATCATAACGGTAACGATTATTGGGCCTAATAAATGCTAAAAAAGTTGACATAATTATCTTCTTTGAAAAAGGTAATTTAATAGATCATTTCAAATTTCTTTAAAAAAGATCATAACGGTAACGATCATTGCGCCTAATAAATGCTAAAAAAGTTCACATAATTATCTTCTTTGTAAAAGATAATTTACTAGACAATTTAAAATTTCTCATGAAAAGATCATAACGGTAACGATTATTGGGCCTAATAAATGATAAAAAAGTTGACATAATTATCTTCTTTGAAATAGGTAATTTAATAGATCATTTCAAATTTCTTTAAAAAAGATCATAACGGTAACGATCATTGCGCCTAATAAATGCTAAAAAAGTTGACATAATTATCTTCTTTGTAAAAGATAATTTGATAGATCATTTAAAATTTCTTTATAAAAGATCATAACTGTAACGATCATTGGGCCTAATAAATGCTAAAAAAGTTGACATAATTATCTTCTTTGTAAAAGACAATTTAATAGATCATTTAAAATTTCTTTAAAAAAGATCATAGCAGTAATGATCATTGCGCCTAATAAATGCTAAAAAAGTTGACATAATTATCTTCTTTGTAAAAGAAAATTTAATAGATTATTTAAAATTTCATTAAAAAAGATCATAACGGTAACGATTATTGGGCCTCATAAGTGCTAAAAAAGTTGACATAATTATCTTCTTTGTACAAGATAATTTACTAGACAATTTAAAATTTCTCATGAAAAGATCATAACGGTAACAATTATTGGGCCTAATAAATGCTAAAAAAGTTGACATAATTATCTTCTTTGAAAAAGGTAATTTAATAGATCATTTCAAATTTCTTTAAAAAAGATCATAACGGTAACGATCATTGCGCCTAATAAATGCTAAAAAAGTTGTCATAATTATCTTCTTTGTAAAAGATAATTTACTAGACAATTTAAAATTTCTCATGAAAAGATCATAACGGTAACGATTATTGGGCCTAATAAATGCTAAAAAAGTTGACATAATTATCTTCTTTGAAAAAGGTAATTTAATAGATCATTTCAAATTTCTTTAAAAAAGATCATAACGGTAACGATCATTGCGCCTAATAAATTCTAAAAAAGTTGACATAATTATCTTCTTTGTAAAAGATAATTTAATAGATCATTTAAAATTTCCTTAAAAAAGATCATAACGGTAACGATCATTGGGCCTAATAAGTGCTAAAAAAGTTGACATAATTATCTTCTTTCTAAAAGATAATTTACTAGACAATTTAAAATTTCTCATGAAAAGATCATAACGGTAACGATTATTGGGCCTAATAAATGCTAAAAAAGTTGACATAATTATCTTCTTTGAAAAAGGTAATTTAATAGATCATTTCAAATTTCTTTAAAAAAGATCATAACGGTAACGATCATTGCGCCTAATAAATGCTAAAAAAGTTGACATAATTATCTTCTTTGTAAAAGATAATTTGATAGATCATTTAAAATTTCTTTATAAAAGATCATAACTGTAACGATCATTGCGCCTAATAAATGCTAAAAAAGTTGACATAATTATCTTCTTTGTAAAAGACAATTTAATAGATCATTTAAAATTTCTTTAAAAAAGATCATAGCAGTAATGATCATTGCGCCTAATAAATGCTAAAAAAGTTGACATAATTATCTTCTTTGTAAAAGATAATTTACTAGACAATTTAAAATTTCTCATGAAAAGATCATAACGGTAACGATTATTGGGCCTAATAAATGCTAAAAAAGTTGACATAATTATCTTCTTTGAAAAAGGTAATTTGATAGATCATTTCAAATTTCTTTAAAAAAGATCATAACGGTAACGATCATTGCACCTAATAAATGCTAAAAAAGTTGACATAATTATCTTCTTTGTAAAAGATAATTTACTAGACAATTTAAAATTTCTCATGAAAAGATCATAACGGTAACGATTATTGGGCCTAATAAATGCTAAAAAAGTTGACATAATTATCTTCTTTGAAAAAGGTAATTTAATAGATCATTTCAAATTTCTTTAAAAAAGATCATAACGGTAACGATCATTGCGCCTAATAAATGCTAAAAAAGTTGACATAATTATCTTCTTTGTAAAAGATAATTTAATAGATTATTTAAAAGTTCTTTATAAAATGTCATAACAGTAACGATCATAGGGCCTAATAAATGCTAAAAAGGTTAACATAATTATCTTCTTTGTGAAAGATAATTTAATATATCATTTAAAATTTCTTTATAACAGATCATAACGGTAACGATCATTGGGCCTAATAAATGCTAAAAAAGTTGACATAATTATCTTCTTTGTAAAAGACAATTTAATAGATCATTTAAAATTTCTTTAAAAAAGATCATAACGGTAACGATCATTGGGCCTAATAAATGCTAAAAAAGTTGACATAATTAACTTCTTTGTAAAAGATAATTTGATAGATCATTTAAAATTTCTTTATAAAAGATCATAACTGTAACGATCATTGCGCCTAATAAATGCTAAAAAAGTTGACATAATTATCTTCTTTGTAAAAGGTAATTTGATAGATCATTTCAAATTTCTTTATAAAAGATCGTAGCAGTAATGATCATTGCGCCTAATAAATGCTAAAAAAGTTGACATAATTATCTTCTTTGTAAAAGATAATTTACTAGACAATTTAAAATTTCTCAAGAAAAGATCATAACGGTAACGATTATTGGGCCTAATAAATGCTAAAAAAGTTGACATAATTATCTTCTTTGAAAAAGGTAATTTAATAGATCATTTCAAATTTCTTTAAAAAAGATCATAATGGTAACGATCATTGCGCCTAATAAATGCTAAAAAAGTTCACATAATTATCTTCTTTGTAAAAGATAATTTACTAGACAATTTAAAATTTCTCATGAAAAGATCATAACGGTAACGATTATTGGGCCTAATAAATGATAAAAAAGTTGACATAATTATCTTCTTTGAAACAGGTAATTTAATAGATCATTTCAAATTTCTTTAAAAAAGATCATAACGGTAACGATCATTGCGCCTAATAAATGCTAAAAAAGTTCACATAATTATCTTCTTTGTAAAAGATAATTTGATAGATCATTTAAAATTTCTTTATAAAAGATCATAACTGTAACGATCATTGGGCCTAATAAATGCTAAAAAAGTTGACATAATTATCTTCTTTGCAAAAGACAATTTAATAGATCATTTAAAATTTCTTTAAAAAAGATCATAACAGTAATGATCATTGCGCCTAATAAATGCTAAAAAAGTTGACATAATTATCTTCTTTGTAAAAGACAATTTAATAGATCATTTAAAATTTCTTTAAAAAAGATCATAGCAGTAATGATCATTGCGCCTAATAAATGCTAAAAAAGTTGACATAATTATCTTCTTTGTAAAAGATAATTTACTAGACAATTTAAAATTTCTCATGAAAAGATCATAACGGTAACGATTATTGGGCCTAATAAATGCTAAAAAAGTTGACATAATTATCTTCTTTGAAAAAGGTAATTTGATAGATCATTTCAAATTTCTTTAAAAAAGATCATAACGGTAACGATCATTGCACCTAATAAATGCTAAAAAAGTTGACATAATTATCTTCTTTGTAAAAGATAATTTACTAGACAATTTAAAATTTCTCATGAAAAGATCATAACGGTAACGATTATTGGGCCTAATAAATGCTAAAAAAGTTGACATAATTATCTTCTTTGAAAAAGGTAATTTAATAGATCATTTCAAATTTCTTTAAAAAAGATCATAACGGTAACGATCATTGCGCCTAATAAATGCTAAAAAAGTTGACATAATTATCTTCTTTGTAAAAGATAATTTAATAGATTATTTAAAAGTTCTTTATAAAATGTCATAACAGTAAGATCATAGGGCCTAATAAATGCTAAAAAGGTTAACATAATTATCTTTTTTGTGAAAGATAATTTAATATATCATTTAAAATTTCTTTATAACAGATCATAACGGTAACGATCATTGGGCCTAATAAATGCTAAAAAAGTTGACATAATTATCTTCTTTGTAAAAGACAATTTAATAGATCATTTAAAATTTCTTTAAAAAAGATCATAACGGTAACGATCATTGGGCCTAATAAATGCTAAAAAAGTTGACATAATTAACTTCTTTGTAAAAGATAATTTGATAGATCATTTAAAATTTCTTTATAAAAGATCATAACTGTAACGATCATTGCGCCTAATAAATGCTAAAAAAGTTGACATAATTATCTTCTTTGTAAAAGACAATTTAATAGATCATTTAAAATTTCTTTAAAAAAGATCGTAGCAGTAATGATCATTGCGCCTAATAAATGCTAAAAAAGTTGACATAATTATCTTCTTTGTAAAAGATAATTTACTAGACAATTTAAAATTTCTCATGAAAAGATCATAACGGTAACGATCATTGCGCCTAATAAATGCTAAAAAAGTTGACATAATTATCTTCTTTGTAAAAGATAATTTGATAGATCATTTAAAATTTCTTTATAAAAGATCATAACTGTAACGATCATTGGGCCTAATAAATGCTAAAAAAGTTGACATAATTATCTTCTTTGTAAAAGACAATTTAATAGATCATTTAAAATTTCTTTAAAAAAGATCATAGCAGTAATGATCATTGCGCCTAATAAATGCTAAAAAAGTTGACATAATTATCTTCTTTGTAAAAGAAAATTTAATAAGTTATTTAAAATTTCCTTAAAAAAGATCATAACGGTAACGATCATTGGGCCTCATAAGTGCTTAAAAAGTTGACATAATTATCTTCTTTGTAAAAGATAATTTAATAGATTATTTAAAAGTTCTTTATAAAATGTCATAACAGTAACGATCATAGGGCCTAATAAATGCTAAAAAGTTTAACATAATTATCTTCTTTGTGAAAGATAATTTAATATATCATTTAAAATTTCTTTATAACAGATCATAACGGTAACGATCATTGGGCCTAATAAGTGCTAAAAAATTTGACATAATTATCATCTTTGAAAAAGGTAATTTAATAGATCATTTCAAATTTCTTTAAAAAAGATCATAACGGTAACGATCATTGCGCCTAATAAATGCTAAAAAAGTTGACATAATTATCTTCTTTGTAAAAGATAATTTACTAGACAATTTAAAATTTCTCATGAAAAGATCATAACGGTAACGATTATTGGGCCTAATAAATGCTAAAAAAGTTGACATAATTATCTTCTTTGAAAAAGGTAATTTAATAGATCATTTCAAATTTCTTTAAAAAAGATCATAACGGTAACGATCATTGCGCCTAATAAATGCTAAAAAAGTTGACATAATTATCTTCTTTGTAAAAGATAATTTGATAGATCATTTAAAATTTCTTTATAAAAGATCATAACTGTAACGATCATTGCGCCTAATAAATGCTAAAAAAGTTGACATAATTATCTTCTTTGTAAAAGACAATTTAATAGATCATTTAAAATTTCTTTAAAAAAGATCATAGCAGTAATGATCATTGCGCCTAATAAATGCTAAAAAAGTTGACATAATTATCTTCTTTGTAAAAGATAATTTACTAGACAATTTAAAATTTCTCATGAAAAGATCATAACGGTAACGATTATTGGGCCTAATAAATGCTAAAAAAGTTGACATAATTATCTTCTTTGAAAAAGGTAATTTGATAGATCATTTCAAATTTCTTTAAAAAAGATCATAACGGTAACGATCATTGCACCTAATAAATGCTAAAAAAGTTGACATAATTATCTTCTTTGTAAAAGATAATTTACTAGACAATTTAAAATTTCTCATGAAAAGATCATAACGGTAACGATTATTGGGCCTAATAAATGCTAAAAAAGTTGACATAATTATCTTCTTTGAAAAAGGTAATTTAATAGATCATTTCAAATTTCTTTAAAAAAGATCATAACGGTAACGATCATTGCGCCTAATAAATGCTAAAAAAGTTGACATAATTATCTTCTTTGTAAAAGATAATTTAATAGATTATTTAAAAGTTCTTTATAAAATGTCATAACAGTAAGATCATAGGGCCTAATAAATGCTAAAAAGGTTAACATAATTATCTTTTTTGTGAAAGATAATTTAATATATCATTTAAAATTTCTGTATAACAGATCATAACGGTAACGATCATTGGGCCTAATAAATGCTAAAAAAGTTGACATAATTATCTTCTTTGTAAAAGACAATTTAATAGATCATTTAAAATTTCTTTAAAAAAGATCATAACGGTAACGATCATTGGGCCTAATAAATGCTAAAAAAGTTGACATAATTAACTTCTTTGTAAAAGATAATTTGATAGATCATTTAAAGTTTCTTTATAAAAGATCATAACTGTAACGATCATTGCGCCTAATAAATGCTAAAAAAGTTGACATAATTATCTTCTTTGTAAAAGACAATTTAATAGATCATTTAAAATTTCTTTAAAAAAGATCGTAGCAGTAATGATCATTGCGCCTAATAAATGCTAAAAAAGTTGACATAATTATCTTCTTTGTAAAAGATAATTTACTAGACAATTTAAAATTTCTCATGAAAAGATCATAACGGTAACGATCATTGCGCCTAATAAATGCTAAAAAAGTTGACATAATTATCTTCTTTGTAAAAGATAATTTGATAGATCATTTAAAATTTCTTTATAAAAGATCATAACTGTAACGATCATTGGGCCTAATAAATGCTAAAAAAGTTGACATAATTATCTTCTTTGTAAAAGACAATTTAATAGATCATTTAAAATTTCTTTAAAAAAGATCATAGCAGTAATGATCATTGCGCCTAATAAATGCTAAAAAAGTTGACATAATTATCTTCTTTGTAAAAGAAAATTTAATAGATTATTTAAAATTTCCTTAAAAAAGATCATAACGGTAACGATCATTGGGCCTCATAAGTGCTAAAAAAGTTGACATAATTATCTTCTTTGTACAAGATAATTTACTAGACAATTTAAAATTTCTCATGAAAAGATCATAACGGTAACGATTATTGGGCCTAATAAATGCTAAAAAAGTTGACATAATTATCTTCTTTGAAAAAGGTAATTTAATAGATCATTTCAAATTTCTTTAAAAAAGATCATAACGGTAACGATCATTGCGCCTAATAAATGCTAAAAAAGTTGACATAATTATCTTCTTTGTAAAAGATAATTTACTAGACAATTTAAAATTTCTCATGAAAAGATCATAACGGTAACGATTATTGGGCCTAATAAATGCTAAAAAAGTTGACATAATTATCTTCTTTGAAAAAGGTAATTTAATAGATCATTTCAAATTTCTTTAAAAAAGATCATAACGGTAACGATCATTGCGCCTAATAAATGCTAAAAAAGTTGACATAATTATCTTCTTTGTAAAAGATAATTTGATAGATCATTTAAAATTTCTTTATAAAAGATCATAACTGTAACGATCATTGCGCCTAATAAATGCTAAAAAAGTTGACATAATTATCTTCTTTGTAAAAGACAATTTAATAGATCATTTAAAATTTCTTTAAAAAAGATCATAGCAGTAATGATCATTGCGCCTAATAAATGCTAAAAAAGTTGACATAATTATCTTCTTTGTAAAAGATAATTTACTAGACAATTTAAAATTTCTCATGAAAAGATCATAACGGTAACGATTATTGGGCCTAATAAATGCTAAAAAAGTTGACATAATTATCTTCTTTGAAAAAGGTAATTTAATAGATCATTTAAAATTTCTTTAAAAAAGATCATAGCAGTAATGAGCATTGCGCCTAATAAATGCTAAAAAAGTTGACATAATTATCTTCTTTGTAAAAGATAATTTACTAGACAATTTAAAATTTCTCATGAAAAGATCATAACGGTAACGATTATTGGGCCTAATAAATGCTAAAAAAGTTGACATAATTATCTTCTTTGAAAAAGGTAATTTAATAGATCATTTCAAATTTCTTTAAAAAAGATCATAACGGTAACGATCATTGCGCCTAATAAATGCTAAAAAAGTTGACATAATTATCTTCTTTGTAAAAGATAATTTAATAGATTATTTAAAAGTTCTTTATAAAATGTCATAACAGTAACGATCATAGGGCCTAATAAATGCTAAAAAGGTTAACATAATTATCTTCTTTGTGAAAGATAATTTAATATATCATTTAAAATTTCTTTATAACAGATCATAACGGTAACGATCATTGGGCCTAATAAGTGCTAAAAAACTTGACATAATTATCTTCTTTGAAAAAGGTAATTTAATAGATCATTTCAAATTTCTTTAAAAAAGATCATAACGGTAACGATCATTGCGCCTAATAAATGCTAAAAAAGTTGACATAATTATCTTCTTTGTAAAAGATAATTTAATAGATTATTTAAAAGTTCTTTATAAAATGTCATAACAGTAAGATCATAGGGCCTAATAAATGCTAAAAAGGTTAACATAATTATCTTTTTTGTGAAAGATAATTTAATATATCATTTAAAATTTCTTTATAACAGATCATAACGGTAACGATCATTGGGCCTAATAAATGCTAAAAAAGTTGACATAATTATCTTCTTTGTAAAAGACAATTTAATAGATCATTTAAAATTTCTTTAAAAAAGATCGTAGCAGTAATGATCATTGCGCCTAATAAATGCTAAAAAAGTTGACATAATTATCTTCTTTGTAAAAGATAATTTACTAGACAATTTAAAATTTCTCATGAAAAGATCATAACGGTAACGATCATTGCGCCTAATAAATGCTAAAAAAGTTGACATAATTATCTTCTTTGTAAAAGATAATTTGATAGATCATTTAAAATTTCTTTATAAAAGATCATAACTGTAACGATCATTGGGCCTAATAAATGCTAAAAAAGTTGACATAATTATCTTCTTTGTAAAAGACAATTTAATAGATCATTTAAAATTTCTTTAAAAAAGATCATAGCAGTAATGATCATTGCGCCTAATAAATGCTAAAAAAGTTGACATAATTATCTTCTTTGTAAAAGAAAATTTAATAAGTTATTTAAAATTTCCTTAAAAAAGATCATAACGGTAACGATCATTGGGCCTCATAAGTGCTAAAAAAGTTGACATAATTATCTTCTTTGTAAAAGATAATTTAATAGATTATTTAAAAGTTCTTTATAAAATGTCATAACAGTAACGATCATAGGGCCTAATAAATGCTAAAAAGTTTAACATAATTATCTTCTTTGTGAAAGATAATTTAATATATCATTTAAAATTTCTTTATAACAGATCATAACGGTAACGATCATTGGGCCTAATAAGTGCTAAAAAATTTGACATAATTATGATCTTTGAAAAAGGTAATTTAATAGATCATTTCAAATTTCTTTAAAAAAGATCATAACGGTAACGATCATTGCGCCTAATAAATGCTAAAAAAGTTGACATAATTATCTTCTTTGTAAAAGATAATTTGATAGATCATTTAAAATTTCTTTATAAAAGATCATAACTGTAACGATCATTGGGCCTAATAAATGCTAAAAAAGTTGACATAATTATCTTCTTTGTAAAAGACAATTTAATAGATCATTTAAAATTTCTTTAAAAAAGATCATAGCAGTAATGATCATTGCGCCTAATAAATGCTAAAAAAGTTGACATAATTATCTTCTTTGTAAAAGAAAATTTAATAGATTATTTAAAATTTCCTTAAAAAAGATCATAACGGTAACGATCATTGGGCCTCATAAGTGCTAAAAAAGTTGACATAATTATCTTCTTTGTACAAGATAATTTACTAGACAATTTAAAATTTCTCATGAAAAGATCATAACGGTAACGATTATTGGGCCTAATAAATGCTTAAAAAGTTGACATAATTATCTTCTTTGAAAAAGGTAATTTAATAGATCATTTCAAATTTCTTTAAAAAAGATCATAACGGTAACGATCATTGCGCCTAATAAATGCTAAAAAAGTTGACATAATTATCTTCTTTGTAAAAGATAATTTACTAGACAATTTAAAATTTCTCATGAAAAGATCATAACGGTAACGATTATTGGGCCTAATAAATGCTAAAAAAGTTTACATAATTATCTTCTTTGAAAAAGGTAATTTAATAGATCATTTCAAATTTTTTTAAAAAAGATCATAACGGTAACGATCATTGCGCCTAATAAATGCTAAAAAAGTTGACATAATTATCTTCTTTGTAAAAGATAATTTGATAGATCATTTAAAATTTCTTTATAAAAGATCATAACTGTAACGATCATTGCGCCTAATAAATGCTAAAAAAGTTGACATAATTATCTTCTTTGTAAAAGACAATTTAATAGATCATTTAAAATTTCCTTAAAAAAGATCATAACGGTAATGATCATTGCGCCTAATAAATGCTAAAAAAGTTGACATAATTATCTTCTTTGTAAAAGATAATTTACTAGACAATTTAAAATTTCTCATGAAAAGATCATAACGGTAACGATTATTGGGCCTAATAAATGCTAAAAAAGTTGACATAATTATCTTCTTTGAAAAACGTAATTTGATAGATCATTTCAAATTTCTTTAAAAAAGATCATAACGGTAACGATCATTGCACCTAATAAATGCTAAAAAAGTTGACATAATTATCTTCTTTGTAAAAGATAATTTACTAGACAATTTAAAATTTCTCATGAAAAGATCATAACGGTAACGATTATTGGGCCTAATAAATGCTAAAAAAGTTGACATAATTATCTTCTTTGAAAAAGGTAATTTAATAGATCATTTCAAATTTCTTTAAAAAAGATCATAACGGTAACGATCATTGCGCCTAATAAATGCTAAAAAAGTTGACATAATTATCTTCTTTGTAAAAGATAATTTGATAGATCATTTAAAATTTCTTTATAAAAGATCATAACTGTAACGATCATTGCGCCTAATAAATGCTAAAAAAGTTGACATAATTATCTTCTTTGTAAAAGACAATTTAATAGATCATTTAAAATTTCTTTCAAAAAGATCATAGCAGTAATGATCATTGCGCCTAATAAATGCTAAAAAAGTTGACATAATTATCTTCTTTGTAAAAGATAATTTAATAGATTATTTAAAAGTTCTTTATAAAATGTCATAACAGTAACGATCATAGGGCCTAATAAATGCTAAAAAGGTTAACATAATTATCTTTTTTGTGAAAGATAATTTAATATATCATTTAAAATTTCTTTATAACAGATCATAACGGTAACGATCATTGGGCCTAATAAATGCTAAAAAAGTTGACATAATTATCTTCTTTGTAAAAGACAAGTTAATAGATCATTTAAAATTTCTTTAAAAAAGATCGTAGCAGTAATGATCATTGCGCCTAATAAATGCTAAAAAAGTTGACATAATTATCTTCTTTGTAAAAGATAATTTACTAGACAATTTAAAATTTCTCATGAAAAGATCATAACGGTAACGATCATTGCGCCTAATAAATGCTAAAAAAGTTGACATAATTATCTTCTTTGTAAAAGATAATTTGATAGATCATTTAAAATTTCTTTATAAAAGATCATAACTGTAACGATCATTGGGCCTAATAAATGCTAAAAAAGTTGACATAATTATCTTCTTTGTAAAAGACAATTTAATAGATCATTTAAAATTTCTTTAAAAAAGATCATAGCAGTAATGATCATTGCGCCTAATAAATGCTAAAAAAGTTGACATAATTATCTTCTTTGTAAAAGAAAATTTAATAAGTTATTTAAAATTTCCTTAAAAAAGATCATAACGGTAACGATCATTGGGCCTCATAAGTGCTAAAAAAGTTGACATAATTATCTTCTTTGTAAAAGATAATTTAATAGATTATTTAAAAGTTCTTTATAAAATGTCATAACAGTAACGATCATAGGGCCTAATAAATGCTAAAAAGTTTAACATAATTATCTTCTTTGTGAAAGATAATTTAATATATCATTTAAAATTTCTTTATAACAGATCATAACGGTAACGATCATTGGGCCTAATAAGTGCTAAAAAATTTGACATAATTATGATCTTTGAAAAAGGTAATTTAATAGATCATTTCAAATTTCTTTAAAAAAGATCATAACGGTAACGATCATTGCGCCTAATAAATGCTAAAAAAGTTGACATAATTATCTTCTTTGTAAAAGATAATTTACTAGACAATTTAAAATTTCTCATGAAAAGATCATAACGGTAACGATTATTGGGCCTAATAAATGCTAAAAAAGTTGACATAATTATCTTCTTTGAAAAAGGTAATTTAATAGATCATTTCAAATTTCTTTAAAAAAGATCATAACGGTAACGATCATTGCGCCTAATAAATGCTAAAAAAGTTGACATAATTATCTTCTTTGTAAAAGATAATTTGATAGATCATTTAAAATTTCTTTATAAAAGATCATAACTGTAACGATCATTGCGCCTAATAAATGCTAAAAAAGTTGACATAATTATCTTCTTTGTAAAAGACAATTTAATAGATCATTTAAAATTTCTTTAAAAAAGATCATAGCAGTAATGATCATTGCGCCTAATAAATGCTAAAAAAGTTGACATAATTATCTTCTTTGTAAAAGATAATTTACTAGACAATTTAAAATTTCTCATGAAAAGATCATAACGGTAACGATTATTGGGCCTAATAAATACTAAAAAAGTTGACATAATTATCTTCTTTGAAAAAGGTAATTTGATAGATCATTTCAAATTTCTTTAAAAAAGATCATAACGGTAACGATCATTGCACCTAATAAATGCTAAAAAAGTTGACATAATTATCTTCTTTGTAAAAGATAATTTACTAGACAATTTAAAATTTCTCATGAAAAGATCATAACGGTAACGATTATTGGGCCTAATAAATGCTAAAAAAGTTGACATAATTATCTTCTTTGAAAAAGGTAATTTAATAGATCATTTCAAATTTCTTTAAAAAAGATCATAACGGTAACGATCATTGCGCCTAATAAATGCTAAAAAAGTTGACATAATTATCTTCTTTGTAAAAGATAATTTAATAGATTATTTAAAAGTTCTTTATAAAATGTCATAACAGTAAGATCATAGGGCCTAATAAATGCTAAAAAGGTTAACATAATTATCTTTTTTGTGAAAGATAATTTAATATATCATTTAAAATTTCTTTATAACAGATCATAACGGTAACGATCATTGGGCCTAATAAATGCTAAAAAAGTTGACATAATTATCTTCTTTGTAAAAGACAATTTAATAGATCATTTAAAATTTCTTTAAAAAAGATCGTAGCAGTAATGATCATTGCACCTAATAAATGCTAAAAAAGTTGACATAATTATCTTCTTTGTAAAAGATAATTTACTAGACAATTTAAAATTTCTCATGAAAAGATCATAACGGTAACGATCATTGCGCCTAATAAATGCTAAAAAAGTTGACATAATTATCTTCTTTGTAAAAGATAATTTGATAGATCATTTAAAATTTCTTTATAAAAGATCATAACTGTAACGATCATTGGGCCTAATAAATGCTAAAAAAGTTGACATAATTATCTTCTTTGTAAAAGACAATTTAATAGATCATTTAAAATTTCTTTAAAAAAGATCATAGCAGTAATGATCATTGCGCCTAATAAATGCTAAAAAAGTTGACATAATTATCTTCTTTGTAAAAGAAAATTTAATAGATTATTTAAAATTTCCTTAAAAAAGATCATAACGGTAACGATCATTGGGCCTCATTAGTGCTAAAAAAGTTGACATAATTATCTTCTTTGTACAAGATAATTTACTAGACAATTTAAAATTTCTCATGAAAAGATCATAACGGTAACGATTATTGGGCCTAATAAATGCTAAAAAAGTTGACATAATTATCTTCTTTGAAAAAGGTAATTTAATAGATCATTTCAAATTTCTTTAAAAAAGATCATAACGGTAACGATCATTGCGCCTAATAAATGCTAAAAAAGTTGACATAATTATCTTCTTTGTAAAAGATAATTTACTAGACAATTTAAAATTTCTCATGAAAAGATCATAACGGTAACGATTATTGGGCCTAATAAATGCTAAAAAAGTTGACATAATTATCTTCTTTGAAAAAGGTAATTTAATAGATCATTTCAAATTTTTTTAAAAAAGATCATAACGGTAACGATCATTGCGCCTAATAAATGCTAAAAAAGTTGACATAATTATCTTCTTTGTAAAAGATAATTTGATAGATCATTTAAAATTTCTTTATAAAAGATCATAACTGTAACGATCATTGCGCCTAATAAATGCTAAAAAAGTTGACATAATTATCTTCTTTGTAAAAGACAATTTAATAGATCATTTAAAATTTCTTTAAAAAAGATCATAGCAGTAATGATCATTGCGCCTAATAAATGCTAAAAAAGTTGACATAATTATCTTCTTTGTAAAAGATAATTTACTAGACAATTTAAAATTTCTCATGAAAAGATCATAACGGTAACGATTATTGGGCCTAATAAATGCTAAAAAAGTTGACATAATTATCTTCTTTGAAAAACGTAATTTGATAGATCATTTCAAATTTCTTTAAAAAAGATCATAACGGTAACGATCATTGCACCTAATAAATGCTAAAAAAGTTGACATAATTATCTTCTTTGTAAAAGATAATTTACTAGACAATTTAAAATTTCTCATGAAAAGATCATAACGGTAACGATTATTGGGCCTAATAAATGCTAAAAAAGTTGACATAATTATCTTCTTTGAAAAAGGTAATTTAATAGATCATTTCAAATTTCTTTAAAAAAGATCATAACGGTAACGATCATTGCGCCTAATAAATGCTAAAAAAGTTGACATAATTATCTTCTTTGTAAAAGATAATTTGATAGATCATTTAAAATTTCTTTATAAAAGATCATAACTGTAACGATCATTGCGCCTAATAAATGCTAAAAAAGTTGACATAATTATCTTCTTTGTAAAAGACAATTTAATAGATCATTTAAAATTTCTTTCAAAAAGATCATAGCAGTAATGATCATTGCGCCTAATAAATGCTAAAAAAGTTGACATAATTATCTTCTTTGTAAAAGATAATTTAATAGATTATTTAAAAGTTCTTTATAAAATGTCATAACAGTAACGATCATAGGGCCTAATAAATGCTAAAAAGTTTAACATAATTATCTTCTTTGTGAAAGATAATTTAATATATCATTTAAAATTTCTTTATAACAGATCATAACGGTAACGATCATTGGGCCTAATAAATGCTAAAAAAGTTGACATAATTATCTTCTTTGTAAAAGACAATTTAATAGATCATTTAAAATTTCTTTAAAAAAGATCATAACGGTAACGATCATTGGGCCTAATAAATGCTAAAAAAGTTGACATAATTAACTTCTTTGTAAAAGATAATTTGATAGATCATTTAAAATTTCTTTATAAAAGATCATAACTGTAACGATCATTGCGCCTAATAAATGCTAAAAAAGTTGACATAATTATCTTCTTTGTAAAAGACAATTTAATAGATCATTTAAAATTTCTTTAAAAAAGATCGTAGCAGTAATTATCATTGCGCCTAATAAATGCTAAAAAAGTTGACATAATTATCTTCTTTGTAAAAGACAATTTAATAGATCATTTAAAATTTCTTTAAAAAAGATCATAACGGTAACGATCATTGGGCCTAATAAATGCTAAAAAAGTTGACATAATTAACTTCTTTGTAAAAGACAATTTAATAGATCATTTAAAATTTCTTTAAAAAAGATCATAGCAGTAATGATCATTGCGCCTAATAAATGCTAAAAAAGTTGACATAATTATCTTCTTTGTAAAAGAAAATTTAATAGATTATTTAAAATTTCCTTAAAAAAGATCATAACGGTAACGATCATTGGGCCTCATAAGTGCTAAAAAAGTTGACATAATTATCTTCTTTGTACAAGATAATTTACTAGACAATTTAAAATTTCTCATGAAAAGATCATAACGGTAACGATTATTGGGCCTAATAAATGCTAAAAAAGTTGACATAATTATCTTCTTTGAAAAGGGTAATTTAATAGATCATTTCAAATTTCTTTAAAAAAGATCATAACGGTAACGATCATTGCGCCTAATAAATGCTAAACAAGTTGACATAATTATCTTCTTTGTAAAAGATAATTTAATAGATTATTTAAAAGTTCTTTATAAAATGTCATAACAGTAACGATCATAGGGCCTAATAAATGCTAAAAAGGTTAACATAATTATCTTCTTTGTGAAAGATAATTTAATATATCATTTAAAATTTCTTTATAATAGATCATAACGGTAACGATCATTGGGCCTAATAAATGCTAAAAAAGTTGACATAATTATCTTCTTTGTAAAAGACAATTTAATAGATCATTTAAAATTTCTTTAAAAAAGATCATAACGGTAACGATCATTGGGCCTAATAAATGCTAAAAAAGTTGACATAATTATCTTCTTTGAAAAAGGTAATTTAATAGATCATTTCAAATTTCTTTAAAAAAGATCATAACGGTAACGATCATTGCGCCTAATAAATGCTAAAAAAGTTGACATAATTATCTTCTTTGTAAAAGATAATTTGATAGATCATTTAAAATTTCTTTATAAAAGATCATAACTGTAACGATCATTGCGCCTAATAAATGCTAAAAAAGTTGACATAATTATCTTCTTTGTAAAAGACAATTT
Source organism: Psophocarpus tetragonolobus (assembly GCA_037954015.1). Classification (NCBI taxonomy): domain Eukaryota; kingdom Viridiplantae; phylum Streptophyta; class Magnoliopsida; order Fabales; family Fabaceae; genus Psophocarpus; species Psophocarpus tetragonolobus. The sequence continues at coordinate 59,046,873 of CM075688.1, forward strand.
AATAGATCATTTAAAATTTCTTTAAAAAAGATCATAGCAGTAATGATCATTGCGCCTAATAAATGCTAAAAAAGTTGACATAATTATCTTCTTTGCAAAAGATAATTTACTAGACAATTTAAAATTTCTCATGAAAAGATCATAACGGTAACGATTATTGGGCCTAATAAATGCTAAAAAAGTTGACATAATTATCTTCTTTGAAAAAGGTAATTTAATAGATCATTTCAAATTTCTTTAAAAAAGATCATAACGGTAACGATCATTGCACCTAATAAATGCTAAAAAAGTTGACATAATTATCTTCTTTGTAAAAGATAATTTACTAGACAATTTAAAATTTCTCATGAAAAGATCATAACGGTAACGATTATTGGGCCTAATAAATGCTAAAAAAGTTGACATAATTATCTTCTTTGAAAAAGGTAATTTGATAGATCATTTCAAATTTCTTTAAGAAAGATCATAACGGTAACGATCATTGCACCTAATAAATGCTAAAAAAGTTGACATAATTATCTTCTTTGTAAAAGATAATTTACTAGACAATTTAAAATTTCTCATGAAAAGATCATAACGGTAACGATTATTGGGCCTAATAAATGCTAAAAAAGTTGACATAATTATCTTCTTTGAAAAAGGTAATTTAATAGATCATTTCAAATTTCTTTAAAAAAGATCATAACGGTAACGATCATTACGCCTAATAAATGCTAAAAAAGTTGACATAATTATCTTCTTTGTAAAAGATAATTTAATAGATTATTTAAAAGTTCTTTATAAAATGTCATAACAGTAACGATCATAGGGCCTAATAAATGCTAAAAAGGTTAACATAATTATCTTCTTTGTGAAAGATAATTTAATATATCATTTAAAATTTCTTTATAACAGATCATAACGGTAACGATCATTGGGCCTAATAAGTGCTAAAAAACTTGACATAATTATCATCTTTGAAAAAGGTAATTTAATAGATCATTTCAAATTTCTTTAAAAAAGATCATAACGGTAACGATCATTGCGCCTAATAAATGCTAAAAAAGTTGACATAATTATCTTCTTTGTAAAAGATAATTTACTAGACAATTTAAAATTTCTCATGAAAAGATCATAACGGTAACGATTATTGGCCCTAATAAATGCTAAAAAAGTTGACATAATTATCTTCTTTGAAAAAGGTAATTTAATAGATCATTTCAAATTTCTTTAAAAAAGATCATAACGGTAACGATCATTGCGCCTAATAAATGCTAAAAAAGTTGACATAATTATCTTCTTTGTAAAAGATAATTTGATAGATCATTTAAAATTTCTTTATAAAAGATCATAACTGTAACGATCATTGCGCCTAATAAATGCTAAAAAAGTTGACATAATTATCTTCTTTGTAAAAGACAATTTAATAGATCATTTAAAATTTCTTTAAAAAAGATCATAGCAGTAATGATCATTGCGCCTAATAAATGCTAAAAAAGTTGACATAATTATCTTCTTTGTAAAAGATAATTTACTAGACAATTTAAAATTTCTCATGAAAAGATCATAACGGTAACGATTATTGGGCCTAATAAATGCTAAAAAAGTTGACATAATTATCTTCTTTGAAAAAGGTAATTTAATAGATCATTTCAAATTTCTTTAAAAAAGATCATAACGGTAACGATCATTGCACCTAATAAATGCTAAAAAAGTTGACATAATTATCTTCTTTGTAAAAGATAATTTACTAGACAATTTAAAATTTCTCATGAAAAGATCATAACGGTAACGATTATTGGGCCTAATAAATGCTAAAAAAGTTGACATAATTATCTTCTTTGAAAAAGGTAATTTGATAGATCATTTCAAATTTCTTTAAGAAAGATCATAACGGTAACGATCATTGCACCTAATAAATGCTAAAAAAGTTGACATAATTATCTTCTTTGTAAAAGATAATTTACTAGACAATTTAAAATTTCTCATGAAAAGATCATAACGGTAACGATTATTGGGCCTAATAAATGCTAAAAAAGTTGACATAATTATCTTCTTTGAAAAAGGTAATTTAATAGATCATTTCAAATTTGTTTAAAAAAGATCATAACGGTAACGATCATTGCGCCTAATAAATGCTAAAAAAGTTGACATAATTATCTTCTTTGTAAAAGATAATTTAATAGATTATTTAAAAGTTCTTTATAAAATGTCATAACAGTAACGATCATAGGGCCTAATAAATGCTAAAAAGGTTAACATAATTATCTTCTTTGTGAAAGATAATTTAATATATCATTTAAAATTTCTTTATAACAGATCATAACGGTAACGATCATTGGGCCTAATAAGTGCTAAAAAACTTGACATAATTATCATCTTTGAAAAAGGTAATTTAATAGATCATTTCAAATTTCTTTAAAAAAGATCATAACGGTAACGATCATTGCGCCTAATAAATGCTAAAAAAGTTGACATAATTATCTTCTTTGTAAAAGATAATTTACTAGACAATTTAAAATTTCTCATGAAAAGATCATAACGGTAACGATTATTGGCCCTAATAAATGTTAAAAAAGTTGACATAATTATCTTCTTTGAAAAAGGTAATTTAATAGATCATTTCAAATTTCTTTAAAAAAGATCATAACGGTAACGATCATTGCGCCTAATAAATGCTAAAAAAGTTGACATAATTATCTTCTTTGTAAAAGATAATTTGATAGATCATTTAAAATTTCTTTATAAAAGATCATAACTGTAACGATCATTGCGCCTAATAAATGCTAAAAAAGTTGACATAATTATCTTCTTTGTAAAAGACAATTTAATAGATCATTTAAAATTTCTTTAAAAAAGATCATAGCAGTAATGATCATTGCGCCTAATAAATGCTAAAAAAGTTGACATAATTATCTTCTTTGTAAAAGACAATTTACTAGACAATTTAAAATTTCTCATGAAAAGATCATAACGGTAACGATTATTGGGCCTAATAAATGCTAAAAAAGTTGACATAATTATCTTCTTTGAAAAAGGTAATTTGATAGATCATTTCAAATTTCTTTAAAAAAGATCATAACGGTAACGATCATTGCGCCTAATAAATGCTAAAAAAGTTGACATAATTATCTTCTTTGTAAAAGATAATTTAATAGATTATTTAAAAGTTCTTTATAAAATGTCATAACAGTAACGATCATAGGGCCTAATAAATGCTAAAAAGGTTAACATAATTATCTTCTTTGTGAAAGATAATTTAATATATCATTTAAAATTTCTTTATAACAGATCATAACGGTAACGATCATTGGGCCTAATAAGTGCTAAAAAACTTGACATAATTATCATCTTTGAAAAAGGTAATTTAATAGATCATTTCAAATTTCTTTAAAAAAGATCATAACGGTAACGATCATTGCGCCTAATAAATGCTAAAAAAGTTGACATAATTATCTTCTTTGTAAAAGATAATTTACTAGACAATTTAAAATTTCTCATGAAAAGATCATAACGGTAACGATTATTGGGCCTAATAAATGCTAAAAAATTTGACATAATTATCTTCTTTGAAAAAGGTAATTTAATAGATCATTTCAAATTTCTTTAAAAAAGATCATAACGGTAACGATCATTGCGCCTAATAAATGCTAAAAAAGTTGATATAATTATCTTCTTTGTAAAAGATAATTTGATAGATCATTCAAAATTTCTTTATAAAAGATCATAACTGTAACGATCATTGCGCCTAATAAATGCTAAAAAAGTTGACATAATTATCTTCTTTGTAAAAGACAATTTAATAGATCATTTAAAATTTCTTTAAAAAAGATCATAGCAGTAATGATCATTGCGCCTAATAAATGCTAAAAAAGTTGACATAATTATCTTCTTTGTAAAAGATAATTTACTAGACAATTTAAAATTTCTCATGAAAAGATCATAACGGTAACGATTATTGGGCCTAATAAATGCTAAAAAAGTTGACATAATTATCTTCTTTGAAAAAGGTAATTTGATAGATCATTTCAAATTTCTTTAAAAAAGATCATAACGGTAACGATCATTGCACCTAATAAATGCTAAAAAAGTTGACATAATTATCTTCTTTGTAAAAGATAATTTACTAGACAATTTAAAATTTCTCATGAAAAGATCATAACGGTAACGATTATTGGGCCTAATAAATGCTAAAAAAGTTGACATAATTATCTTCTTTGAAAAAGGTAATTTAATAGATCATTTCAAATTTCTTTAAAAAAGATCATAACGGTAACGATCATTGCGCCTAATAAATGCCAAAAAAGTTGACATAATTATCTTCTTTGTAAAAGATAATTTAATAGATTATTTAAAAGTTCTTTATAAAATGTCATAACAGTAACGATCATAGGGCCTAATAAATGCTAAAAAGGTTAACATAATTATCTTCTTTGTGAAAGATAATTTAATATATCATTTAAAATTTCTTTATAACAGATCATAACGGTAACGATCATTGGGCCTAATAAGTGCTAAAAAACTTGACATAATTATCATCTTTGAAAAAGGTAATTTAATAGATCATTTCAAATTTCTTTAAAAAAGATCATAACGGTAACGATCATTGCGCCTAATAAATGCTAAAAAAGTTGACATAATTATCTTCTTTGTAAAAGATAATTTACTAGACAATTTAAAATTTCTCATGAAAAGATCATAACGGTAACGATTATTGGGCCTAATAAATGCTAAAAAAGTTGACATAATTATCTTCTTTGAAAAAGGTAATTTGATAGATCATTTCAAATTTCTTTAAAAAAGATCATAACGGTAACGATCATTGCGCCTAATAAATGCTAAAAAAGTTGACATAATTATCTTCTTTGTAAAAGATAATTTAATAGATTATTTAAAAGTTCTTTATAAAATGTCATAACAGTAACGATCATAGGGCCTAATAAATGCTAAAAAGGTTAACATAATTATCTTCTTTGTGAAAGATAATTTAATATATCATTTAAAATTTCTTTATAACAGATCATAACGGTAACGATCATTGGGCCTAATAAGTGCTAAAAAACTTGACATAATTATCATCTTTGAAAAAGGTAATTTAATAGATCATTTCAAATTTCTTTAAAAAAGATCATAACGGTAACGATCATTGCGCCTAATAAATGCTAAAAAAGTTGACATAATTATCTTCTTTGTAAAAGATAATTTACTAGACAATTTAAAATTTCTCATGAAAAGATCATAACGGTAACGATTATTGGGCCTAATAAATGCTAAAAAATTTGACATAATTATCTTCTTTGAAAAAGGTAATTTAATAGATCATTTCAAATTTCTTTAAAAAAGATCATAACGGTAACGATCATTGCGCCTAATAAATGCTAAAAAAGTTGATATAATTATCTTCTTTGTAAAAGATAATTTGATAGATCATTCAAAATTTCTTTATAAAAGATCATAACTGTAACGATCATTGCGCCTAATAAATGCTAAAAAAGTTGACATAATTATCTTCTTTGTAAAAGACAATTTAATAGATCATTTAAAATTTCTTTAAAAAAGATCATAGCAGTAATGATCATTGCGCCTAATAAATGCTAAAAAAGTTGACATAATTATCTTCTTTGTAAAAGATAATTTACTAGACAATTTAAAATTTCTCATGAAAAGATCATAACGGTAACGATTATTGGGCCTAATAAATGCTAAAAAAGTTGACATAATTATCTTCTTTGAAAAAGGTAATTTGATAGATCATTTCAAATTTCTTTAAAAAAGATCATAACGGTAACGATCATTGCACCTAATAAATGCTAAAAAAGTTGACATAATTATCTTCTTTGTAAAAGATAATTTACTAGACAATTTAAAATTTCTCATGAAAAGATCATAACGGTAACGATTATTGGGCCTAATAAATGCTAAAAAAGTTGACATAATTATCTTCTTTGAAAAAGGTAATTTAATAGATCATTTCAAATTTCTTTAAAAAAGATCATAACGGTAACGATCATTGCGCCTAATAAATGCCAAAAAAGTTGACATAATTATCTTCTTTGTAAAAGATAATTTAATAGATTATTTAAAAGTTCTTTATAAAATGTCATAACAGTAACGATCATAGGGCCTAATAAATGCTAAAAAGGTTAACATAATTATCTTCTTTGTGAAAGATAATTTAATATATCATTTAAAATTTCTTTATAACAGATCATAACGGTAACGATCATTGGGCCTAATAAGTGCTAAAAAACTTGACATAATTATCATCTTTGAAAAAGGTAATTTAATAGATCATTTCAAATTTCTTTAAAAAAGATCATAACGGTAACGATCATTGCGCCTAATAAATGCTAAAAAAGTTGACATAATTATCTTCTTTGTAAAAGATAATTTACTAGACAATTTAAAATTTCTCATGAAAAGATCATAACGGTAACGATTATTGGGCCTAATAAATGCTAAAAAAGTTGACATAATTATCTTCTTTGAAAAAGGTAATTTGATAGATCATTTCAAATTTCTTTAAAAAAGATCATAACGGTAACGATCATTGCGCCTAATAAATGCTAAAAAAGTTGACATAATTATCTTCTTTGTAAAAGATAATTTAATAGATTATTTAAAAGTTCTTTATAAAATGTCATAACAGTAACGATCATAGGGCCTAATAAATGCTAAAAAGGTTAACATAATTATCTTCTTTGTGGAAGATAATTTAATATATCATTTAAAATTTCTTTATAACAGATCATAACGGTAACGATCATTGGGCCTAATAAGTGCTAAAAAACTTGACATAATTGTCATCTTTGAAAAAGGTAATTTAATAGATCATTTCAAATTTCTTTAAAAAAGATCATAACGGTAACGATCATTGCGCCTAATAAATGCTAAAAAAGTTGACATAATTATCTTCTTTGTAAAAGATAATTTACTAGACAATTTAAAATTTCTCATGAAAAGATCATAACGGTAACGATTATTGGGCCTAATAAATGCTAAAAAAGTTGACATAATTATCTTCTTTGTAAAAGATAATTTAATAGATTATTTAAAAGTTCTTTATAAAATGTCATAACAGTAACGATCATAGGGTCTAATAAATGCTAAAAAGGTTAACATAATTATCTTCTTTGTGAAAGATAATTTAATATATCATTTAAAATTTCTTTATAACAGATCATAACGGTAACGATCATTGGGCCTAATAAGTGCTAAAAAACTTGACATAATTATCATCTTTGAAAAAGGTAATTTAATAGATCATTTCAAATTTCTTTAAAAAAGATCATAACGGTAACGATCATTGCGCCTAATAAATGCTAAAAAAGTTGACATAATTATCTTCTTTGTAAAAGATAATTTACTAGACAATTTAAAATTTCTCATGAAAAGATCATAACGGTAACGATTATTGGGCCTAATAAATGCTAAAAAAGTTGACATAATTATCTTCTTTGTAAAAGATAATTTAATAGATTATTTAAAAGTTCTTTATAAAATGTCATAACAGTAACGATCATAGGGTCTAATAAATGCTAAAAAGGTTAATATAATTATCTTCTTTGTGAAAGATAATTTAATATATCATTTAAAATTTCTTTATAACAGATCATAACGGTAACGATCATTGGGCCTAATAAGTGCTAAAAAACTTGACATAATTATCATCTTTGAAAAAGGTAATTTAATAGATCATTTCAAATTTCTTTAAAAAAGATCATAACGGTAACGATCATTGCGCCTAATAAATGCTAAAAAAGTTGACATAATTATCTTCTTTGTAAAAGATAATTTACTAGACAATTTAAAATTTCTCATGAAAAGATCATAACGGTAACGATTATTGGGCCTAATAAATGCTAAAAAAGTTGACATAATTATCTTCTTTGAAAAAGGTAATTTAATAGATCATTTCAAATTTCTTTAAAAAAGATCATAACGGTAACGATCATTGCGCCTAATAAATGCTAAAAAAGTTGACATAATTATCTTCTTTGTAAAAGATAATTTGATAGATCATTTAAAATTTCTTTATAAAAGATCATAACTGTAACGATCATTGCGCCTAATAAATGCTAAAAAAGTTGACATAATTATCTTCTTTGTAAAAGACAATTTAATAGATCATTTAAAATTTCTTTAAAAAAGATCATAGCAGTAATGATCATTGCGCCTAATAAATGCTAAAAAAGTTGACATAATTATCTTCTTTGTAAAAGATAATTTACTAGACAATTTAAAATTTCTCATGAAAAGATCATAACGGTAACGATTATTGGGCCTAATAAATGCTAAAAAAGTTGACATAATTATCTTCTTTGAAAAAGGTAATTTGATAGATCATTTCAAATTTCTTTAAAAAAGATCATAACGGTAACGATCATTGCACCTAATAAATGCTAAAAAAGTTGACATAATTATCTTCTTTGTAAAAGATAATTTACTAGACAATTTAAAATTTCTCATGAAAAGATCATAACGGTAACGATTATTGGGCCTAATAAATGCTAAAAAAGTTGACATAATTATCTTCTTTGAAAAAGGTAATTTAATAGATCATTTCAAATTTCTTTAAAAAAGATCATAACGGTAACGATCATTGCGCCTAATAAATGCCAAAAAAGTTGACATAATTATCTTCTTTGTAAAAGATAATTTAATAGATTATTTAAAAGTTCTTTATAAAATGTCATAACAGTAACGATCATAGGGCCTAATAAATGCTAAAAAGGTTAACATAATTATCTTATTTGTGAAAGATAATTTAATATATCATTTAAAATTTCTTTATAACAGATCATAACGGTAACGATCATTGGGCCTAATAAGTGCTAAAAAACTTGACATAATTATCATCTTTGAAAAAGGTAATTTAATAGATCATTTCAAATTTCTTTAAAAAAGATCATAACGGTAACGATCATTGCGCCTAATAAATGCTAAAAAAGTTGACATAATTATCTTCTTTGTAAAAGATAATTTACTAGACAATTTAAAATTTCTCATGAAAAGATCATAACGGTAACGATTATTGGGCCTAATAAATGCTAAAAAAGTTGACATAATTATCTTCTTTGAAAAAGGTAATTTGATAGATCATTTCAAATTTCTTTAAAAAAGATCATAACGGTAACGATCATTGCGCCTAATAAATGCTAAAAAAGTTGACATAATTATCTTCTTTGTAAAAGATAATTTAATAGATTATTTAAAAGTTCTTTATAAAATGTCATAACAGTAACGATCATAGGGCCTAATAAATGCTAAAAAGGTTAACATAATTATCTTCTTTGTGAAAGATAATTTAATATATCATTTAAAATTTCTTTATAACAGATCATAACGGTAACGATCATTGGGCCTAATAAGTGCTAAAAAACTTGACATAATTATCATCTTTGAAAAAGGTAATTTAATAGATCATTTCAAATTTCTTTAAAAAAGATCATAACGGTAACGATCATTGCGCCTAATAAATGCTAAAAAAGTTGACATAATTATCTTCTTTGTAAAAGATAATTTACTAGACAATTTAAAATTTCTCATGAAAAGATCATAACGGTAACGATTATTGGGCCTAATAAATGCTAAAAAAGTTGACATAATTATCTTCTTTGTAAAAGATAATTTAATAGATTATTTAAAAGTTCTTTATAAAATGTCATAACAGTAACGATCATAGGGTCTAATAAATGCTAAAAAGGTTAACATAATTATCTTCTTTGTGAAAGATAATTTAATATATCATTTAAAATTTCTTTATAACAGATCATAACGGTAACGATCATTGGGCCTAATAAGTGCTAAAAAACTTGACATAATTATCATCTTTGAAAAAGGTAATTTAATAGATCATTTCAAATTTCTTTAAAAAAGATCATAACGGTAACGATCATTGCGCCTCATAAATGCTAAAAAAGTTGACATAATTATCTTCTTTGTAAAAGATAATTTACTAGACAATTTAAAATTTCTCATGAAAAGATCATAACGGTAACGATTATTGGGCCTAATAAATGCTAAAAAAGTTGACATAATTATCTTCTTTGAAAAAGGTAATTTAATAGATCATTTCAAATTTCTTTAAAAAAGATCATAACGGTAACGATCATTGCGCCTAATAAATGCTAAAAAAGTTGACATAATTATCTTCTTTGTAAAAGATAATTTGATAGATCATTTAAAATTTCTTTATAAAAGATCATAACTGTAACGATCATTGCGCCTAATAAATGCTAAAAAAGTTGACATAATTATCTTCTTTGTAAAAGACAATTTAATAGATCATTTAAAATTTCTTTAAAAAAGATCATAGCAGTAATGATCATTGCGCCTAATAAATGCTAAAAAAGTTGACATAATTATCTTCTTTGTAAAAGATAATTTACTAGACAATTTAAAATTTCTCATGAAAAGATCATAACTGTAACGATTATTGGGCCTAATAAATGCTAAAAAAGTTGACATAATTATCTTCTTTGAAAAAGGTAATTTGATAGATCATTTCAAATTTCTTTAAAAAAGATCATAACGGTAACGATCATTGCACCTAATAAATGCTAAAAAAGTTGACATAATTATCTTCTTTGTAAAAGATAATTTACTAGACAATTTAAAATTTCTCATGAAAAGATCATAACGGTAACGATTATTGGGCCTAATAAATGCTAAAAAAGTTGACATAATTATCTTCTTTGAAAAAGGTAATTTAATAGATCATTTCAAATTTCTTTAAAAAAGATCATAACGGTAACGATCATTGCGCCTAATAAATGCTAAAAAAGTTGACATAATTATCTTCTTTGTAAAAGATAATTTAATAGATTATTTAAAAGTTCTTTATAAAATGTCATAACAGTAACGATCATAGGGCCTAATAAATGCTAAAAAGGTTAACATAATTATCTTCTTTGTGAAAGATAATTTAATATATCATTTAAAATTTCTTTATAACAGATCATAACGGTAACGATCATTGGGCCTAATAAGTGCTAAAAAACTTGACATAATTATCATCTTTGAAAAAGGTAATTTAATAGATCATTTCAAATTTCTTTAAAAAAGATCATAACAGTAACGATCATTGCGCCTAATAAATGCTAAAAAAGTTGACATAATTATCTTCTTTGTAAAAGATAATTTACTAGACAATTTAAAATTTCTCATGAAAAGATCATAACGGTAACGATTATTGGGCCTAATAAATGCTAAAAAAGTTGACATAATTATCTTCTTTGAAAAAGGTAATTTAATAGATCATTTCAAATTTCTTTAAAAAAGATCATAACGGTAACGATCATTGCGCCTAATAAATGCTAAAAAATTTGACATAATTATCTTCTTTGTAAAAGATAATTTGATAGATCATTTAAAATTTCTTTATAAAAGATCATAACTGTAACGATCATTGCGACTAATAAATGCTAAAAAAGTTGACATAATTATCTTCTTTGTAAAAGACAATTTAATAGATCATTTAAAATTTCTTTAAAAAAGATCATAGCAGTAATGATCATTGCACCTAATAAATGCTAAAAAAGTTGACATAATTATCTTCTTTGTAAAAGATAATTTACTAGACAATTTAAAATTTCTCATGAAAAGATCATAACGGTAACGATTATTGGGCCTAATAAATGCTAAAAAAGTTGACATAATTATCTTCTTTGAAAAAGGTAATTTGATAGATCATTTCAAATTTCTTTAAAAAAGATCATAACGGTAACGATCATTGCGCCTAATAAATGCTAAAAAAGTTGACATAATTATCTTCTTTGTAAAAGATAATTTAATAGATTATTTAAAAGTTCTTTATAAAATGTCATAACAGTAACGATCATAGGGCCTAATAAATGCTAAAAAGGTTAACATAATTATCTTCTTTGTGAAAGATAATTTAATATATCATTTAAAATTTCTTTATAACAGATCATAACGGTAACGATCATTGGGCCTAATAAGTGCTAAAAAACTTGACATAATTATCATCTTTGAAAAAGGTAATTTAATAGATCATTTCAAATTTCTTTAAAAAAGATCATAACGGTAACGATCATTGCGCCTAATAAATGCTAAAAAAGTTGACATAATTATCTTCTTTGTAAAAGATAATTTACTAGACAATTTAAAATTTCTCATGAAAAGATCATAACGGTAACGATTATTGGGCCTAATAAATGCTAAAAAAGTTGACATAATTATCTTCTTTGAAAAAGGTAATTTAATAGATCATTTCAAATTTCTTTAAAAAAGATCATAACGGTAACGATCATTGCGCCTAATAAATGCTAAAAAAGTTGACATAATTATCTTCTTTGTAAAAGATAATTTAATAGATTATTTAAAAGTTCTTTATAAAATGTCATAACAGTAACGATCATAGGGCCTAATAAATGCTAAAAAGGTTAACATAATTATCTTCTTTGTGAAAGATAATTTAATATATCATTTAAAATTTCTTTATAACAGATCATAACGGTAACGATCATTGGGCCTAATAAGTGCTAAAAAACTTGACATAATTATCATCTTTGAAAAAGGTAATTTAATAGATCATTTCAAATTTCTTTAAAAAAGATCATAACAGTAACGATCATTGCGCCTAATAAATGCTAAAAAAGTTGACATAATTATCTTCTTTGTAAAAGATAATTTACTAGACAATTTAAAATTTCTCATGAAAAGATCATAACGGTAACGATTATTGGGCCTAATAAATGCTAAAAAAGTTGACATAATTATCTTCTTTGAAAAAGGTAATTTAATAGATCATTTCAAATTTCTTTAAAAAAGATCATAACGGTAACGATCATTGCGCCTAATAAATGCTAAAAAATTTGACATAATTATCTTCTTTGTAAAAGATAATTTGATAGATCATTTAAAATTTCTTTATAAAAGATCATAACTGTAACGATCATTGCGACTAATAAATGCTAAAAAAGTTGACATAATTATCTTCTTTGTAAAAGACAATTTAATAGATCATTTAAAATTTCTTTAAAAAAGATCATAGCAGTAATGATCATTGCACCTAATAAATGCTAAAAAAGTTGACATAATTATCTTCTTTGTAAAAGATAATTTACTAGACAATTTAAAATTTCTCATGAAAAGATCATAACGGTAACGATTATTGGGCCTAATAAATGCTAAAAAAGTTGACATAATTATCTTCTTTGAAAAAGGTAATTTGATAGATCATTTCAAATTTCTTTAAAAAAGATCATAACGGTAACGATCATTGCGCCTAATAAATGCTAAAAAAGTTGACATAATTATCTTCTTTGTAAAAGATAATTTAATAGATTATTTAAAAGTTCTTTATAAAATGTCATAACAGTAACGATCATAGGGCCTAATAAATGCTAAAAAGGTTAACATAATTATCTTCTTTGTGAAAGATAATTTAATATATCATTTAAAATTTCTTTATAACAGATCATAACGGTAACGATCATTGGGCCTAATAAGTGCTAAAAAACTTGACATAATTATCATCTTTGAAAAAGGTAATTTAATAGATCATTTCAAATTTCTTTAAAAAAGATCATAACGGTAACGATCATTGCGCCTAATAAATGCTAAAAAAGTTGACATAATTATCTTCTTTGTAAAAGATAATTTACTAGACAATTTAAAATTTCTCATGAAAAGATCATAACGGTAACGATTATTGGGCCTAATAAATGCTAAAAAAGTTGACATAATTATCTTCTTTGAAAAAGGTAATTTAATAGATCATTTCAAATTTCTTTAAAAAAGATCATAACGGTAACGATCATTGCGCCTAATAAATGTTAAAAAAGTTGACATAATTATCTTCTTTGTAAAAGATAATTTGATAGATCATTTAAAATTTCTTTATAAAAGATCATAACTGTAACGATCATTGCGCCTAATAAATGCTAAAAAAGTTGACATAATTATCTTCTTTGTAAAAGACAATTTAATAGATCATTTAAAATTTCTTTAAAAAAGATCATAGCAGTAATGATCATTGCGCCTAATAAATGCTAAAAAAGTTGACATAATTATCTTCTTTGTAAAAGATAATTTACTAGACAATTTAAAATTTCTCATGAAAAGATCATAACGGTAACGATTATTGGGCCTAATAAATGCTAAAAAAGTTGACATAATTATCTTCTTTGAAAAAGGTAATTTGATAGATCATTTCAAATTTCTTTAAAAAAGATCATAACGGTAACGATCATTGCACCTAATAAATGCTAAAAAAGTTGACATAATTATCTTCTTTGTAAAAGATAATTTACTAGACAATTTAAAATTTCTCATGAAAAGATCATAACGGTAACGATTATTGGGCCTAATAAATGCTAAAAAAGTTGACATAATTATCTTCTTTGAAAAAGGTAATTTAATAGATCATTTCAAATTTCTTTAAAAAAGATCATAACGGTAACGATCATTGCGCCTAATAAATGCTAAAAAAGTTGACATAATTATCTTCTTTGTAAAAGATAATTTGATAGATCATTTAAAATTTCTTTATAAAAGATCATAACTGTAACGATCATTGCGCCTAATAAATGCTAAAAAAGTTGACATAATTATCTTCTTTGTAAAAGACAATTTAATAGATCATTTAAAATTTCTTTAAAAAAGATCATAGCAGTAATGATCATTGCGCCTAATAATGCTAAAAAAGTTGACATAATTATCTTCTTTGTAAAAGATAATTTACTAGACAATTTAAAATTTCTCATGAAAAGATCATAACTGTAACGATTATTGGGCCTAATAAATGCTAAAAAAGTTGACATAATTATCTTCTTTGAAAAAGGTAATTTGATAGATCATTTCAAATTTCTTTAAAAAAGATCATAACGGTAACGATCATTGCACCTAATAAATGCTAAAAAAGTTGACATAATTATCTTCTTTGTAAAAGATAATTTACTAGACAATTTAAAATTTCTCATGAAAAGATCATAACGGTAACGATTATTGGGCCTAATAAATGCTAAAAAAGTTGACATAATTATCTTCTTTGAAAAAGGTAATTTGATAGATCATTTCAAATTTCTTTAAAAAAGATCATAACGGTAACGATCATTGCGCCTAATAAATGCTAAAAAAGTTGACATAATTATCTTCTTTGTAAAAGATAATTTAATAGATCATTTAAAATTTCTTTAAAAAAGATCATAGCAGTAATGATCATTGCGCCTAATAAATGCTAAAAAAGTTGACATAATTATCTTCTTTGTAAAAGATAATTTACTAGACAATTTAAAATTTCTCATGAAAAGATCATAACGGTAACGATTATTGGGCCTAATAAATGCTAAAAAAGTTGACATAATTATCTTCTTTGAAAAAGGTAATTTGATAGATCATTTCAAATTTCTTTAAAAAAGATCATAACGGTAACGATCATTGCGCCTAATAAATGCCAAAAAAGTTGACATAATTATCTTCTTTGTAAAAGATAATTTAATAGATTATTTAAAAGTTCTTTATAAAATGTCATAACAGTAACGATCATAGGGCCTAATAAATGCTAAAAAGGTTAACATAATTATCTTCTTTGTGAAAGATAATTTAATATATCATTTAAAATTTCTTTATAACAGATCATAACGGTAACGATCATTGGGCCTAATAAGTGCTAAAAAACTTGACATAATTATCATCTTTGAAAAAGGTAATTTAATAGATCATTTCAAATTTCTTTAAAAAAGATCATAACGGTAACGATCATTGCGCCTAATAAATGCTAAAAAAGTTGACATAATTATCTTCTTTGTAAAAGATAATTTACTAGACAATTTAAAATTTCTCATGAAAAGATCATAACGGTAACGATTATTGGGCCTAATAAATGCTAAAAAAGTTGACATAATTATCTTCTTTGAAAAAGGTAATTTGATAGATCATTTCAAATTTCTTTAAAAAAGATCATAACGGTAACGATCATTGCGCCTAATAAATGCTAAAAAAGTTGACATAATTATCTTCTTTGTAAAAGATAATTTAATAGATTATTTAAAAGTTCTTTATAAAATGTCATAACAGTAACGATCATAGGGCCTAATAAATGCTAAAAAAGTTGACATAATTATCTTCTTTGTAAAAGACAATTTAATAGATCATTTAAAATTTCTTTAAAAAAGATCATAGCAGTAATGATCATTGCGCCTAATAAATGCTAAAAAAGTTGACATAATTATCTTCTTTGTAAAAGATAATTTACTAGACAATTTAAAATTTCTCATGAAAAGATCATAACGGTAACGATTATTGGGCCTAATAAATGCTAAAAAAGTTGACATAATTATCTTCTTTGAAAAAGGTAATTTGATAGATCATTTCAAATTTCTTTAAAAAAGATCATAACGGTAACGATCATTGCACCTAATAAATGCTAAAAAAGTTGACATAATTATCTTCTTTGTAAAAGATAATTTACTAGACAATTTAAAATTTCTCATGAAAAGATCATAACGGTAACGATTATTGGGCCTAATAAATGCTAAAAAAGTTGACATAATTATCTTCTTTGAAAAAGGTAATTTAATAGATCATTTCAAATTTCTTTAAAAAAGATCATAACGGTAACGATCATTGCGCCTAATAAATGCTAAAAAAGTTGACATAATTATCTTCTTTGTAAAAGATAATTTGATAGATCATTTAAAATTTCTTTATAAAAGATCATAACTGTAACGATCATTGCGCCTAATAAATGCTAAAAAAGTTGACATAATTATCTTCTTTGTAAAAGACAATTTAATAGATCATTTAAAATTTCTTTAAAAAAGATCATAGCAGTAATGATCATTGCGCCTAATAAATGCTAAAAAAGTTGACATAATTATCTTCTTTGTAAAAGATAATTTACTAGACAATTTAAAATTTCTCATGAAAAGATCATAACTGTAACGATTATTGGGCCTAATAAATGCTAAAAAAGTTGACATAATTATCTTCTTTGAAAAAGGTAATTTGATAGATCATTTCAAATTTCTTTAAAAAAGATCATAACGGTAACGATCATTGCACCTAATAAATGCTAAAAAAGTTGACATAATTATCTTCTTTGTAAAAGATAATTTACTAGACAATTTAAAATTTCTCATGAAAAGATCATAACGGTAACGATTATTGGGCCTAATAAATGCTAAAAAAGTTGACATAATTATCTTCTTTGAAAAAGGTAATTTAATAGATCATTTCAAATTTCTTTAAAAAAGATCATAACGGTAACGATCATTGCGCCTAATAAATGCTAAAAAAGTTGACATAATTATCTTCTTTGTAAAAGATAATTTAATAGATTATTTAAAAGTTCTTTATAAAATGTCATAACAGTAACGATCATAGGGCCTAATAAATGCTAAAAAGGTTAACATAATTATCTTCTTTGTGAAAGATAATTTAATATATCATTTAAAATTTCTTTATAACAGATCATAACGGTAACGATCATTGGGCCTAATAAGTGCTAAAAAACTTGACATAATTATCATCTTTGAAAAAGGTAATTTAATAGATCATTTCAAATTTCTTTAAAAAAGATCATAACGGTAACGATCATTGCGCCTAATAAATGCTAAAAAAGTTGACATAATTATCTTCTTTGTAAAAGATAATTTACTAGACAATTTAAAATTTCTCATGAAAAGATCATAACGGTAACGATTATTGGGCCTAATAAATGCTAAAAAAGTTGACATAATTATCTTCTTTGAAAAAGGTAATTTAATAGATCATTTCAAATTTCTTTAAAAAAGATCATAACGGTAACGATCATTGCGCCTAATAAATGCTAAAAAAGTTGACATAATTATCTTCTTTGTAAAAGATAATTTGATAGATCATTTAAAATTTCTTTATAAAAGATCATAACTGTAACGATCATTGCGACTAATAAATGCTAAAAAAGTTGACGTAATTATCTTCTTTGTAAAAGACAATTTAATAGATCATTTAAAATTTCTTTAAAAAAGATCATAGCAGTAATGATCATTGCGCCTAATAAATGCTAAAAAAGTTGACATAATTATCTTCTTTGTAAAAGATAATTTACTAGACAATTTAAAATTTCTCATGAAAAGATCATAACGGTAACGATTATTGGGCCTAATAAATGCTAAAAAACTTGACATAATTATCTTCTTTGAAAAAGGTAATTTGATAGATCATTTCAAATTTCTTTAAAAAAGATCATAACGGTAACGATCATTGCGCCTAATAAATGCTAAAAAAGTTGACATAATTATCTTCTTTGTAAAAGATAATTTAATAGATTATTTAAAAGTTCTTTATAAAATGTCATAACAGTAACGATCATAGGGCCTAATAAATGCTAAAAAGGTTAACATAATTATCTTCTTTGTGAAAGATAATTTAATATATCATTTAAAATTTCTTTATAACAGATCATAACGGTAACGATCATTGGGCCTAATAAGTGCTAAAAAACTTGACATAATTATCATCTTTGAAAAAGGTAATTTAATAGATCATTTCAAATTTCTTTAAAAAAGATCATAACGGTAACGATCATTGCGCCTAATAAATGCTAAAAAAGTTGACATAATTATCTTCTTTGTAAAAGATAATTTACTAGACAATTTAAAATTTCTCATGAAAAGATCATAACGGTAACGATTATTGGGCCTAATAAATGCTAAAAAAGTTGACATAATTATCTTCTTTGAAAAAGGTAATTTAATAGATCATTTCAAATTTCTTTAAAAAAGATCATAACGGTAACGATCATTGCGCCTAATAAATGTTAAAAAAGTTGACATAATTATCTTCTTTGTAAAAGATAATTTGATAGATCATTTAAAATTTCTTTATAAAAGATCATAACTGTAACGATCATTGCGCCTAATAAATGCTAAAAAAGTTGACATAATTATCTTCTTTGTAAAAGACAATTTAATAGATCATTTAAAATTTCTTTAAAAAAGATCATAGCAGTAATGATCATTGCGCCTAATAAATGCTAAAAAAGTTGACATAATTATCTTCTTTGTAAAAGATAATTTACTAGACAATTTAAAATTTCTCATGAAAAGATCATAACGGTAACGATTATTGGGCCTAATAAATGCTAAAAAAGTTGACATAATTATCTTCTTTGAAAAAGGTAATTTAATAGATCATTTCAAATTTCTTTAAAAAAGATCATAACGGTAACGATCATTGCGCCTAATAAATGCTAAAAAAGTTGACATAGTTATCTTCTTTGTAAAAGATAATTTAATAGATTATTTAAAAGCTCTTTATAAAATGTCATAACAGTAAGATCATAGGGCCTAATAAATGCTAAAAAGGTTAACATAATTATCTTTTTTGTGAAAGATAATTTAATATATCATTTAAAATTTCTTTATAACAGATCATAACGGTAACGATCATTGGGCCTAATAAATGCTAAAAAAGTTGACATAATTATCTTCTTTGTAAAAGACAATTTAATAGATCATTTAAAATTTCTTTAAAAAAGATCGTAGCAGTAATGATCATTGCGCCTAATAAATGCTAAAAAAGTTGACATAATTATCTTCTTTGTAAAAGATAATTTACTAGACAATTTAAAATTTCTCATGAAAAGATCATAACGATAACGATCATTGCGCCTAATAAATGCTAAAAAAGTTGACATAATTATCTTCTTTGTAAAAGATAATTTGATAGATCATTTAAAATTTCTTTATAAAAGATCATAACTGTAACGATCATTGGGCCTAATAAATGCTAAAAAAGTTGACATAATTATCTTCTTTGTAAAAGACAATTTAATAGATCATTTAAAATTTCTTTAAAAAAGATCATAGCAGTAATGATCATTGCGCCTAATAAATGCTAAAAAAGTTGACATAATTATCTTCTTTGTAAAAGAAAATTTAATAGATTATTTAAAATTTCCTTAAAAAAGATCATAACGGTAACGATCATTGGGCCTCATAAGTGCTAAAAAAGTTGACATAATTATCTTCTTTGTACAAGATAATTTACTAGACAATTTAAAATTTCTCATGAAAAGATCATAACGGTAACGATTATTGGGCCTAATAAATGCTAAAAAAGTTGACATAATTATCTTCTTTGAAAAAGGTAATTTAATAGATCATTTCAAATTTCTTTAAAAAAGATCATAACGGTAACGATCATTGCGCCTAATAAATGCTAAAAAAGTTGACATAATTATCTTCTTTGTAAAAGATAATTTACTAGACAATTTAAAATTTCTCATGAAAAGATCATAACGGTAACGATTATTGGGCCTAATAAATGCTAAAAAAGTTGACATAATTATCTTCTTTGAAAAAGGTAATTTAATAGATCATTTCAAATTTCTTTAAAAAAGATCATAACGGTAACGATCATTGCGCCTAATAAATGCTAAAAAAGTTGACATAATTATCTTCTTTGTAAAAGATAATTTACTATACAATTTAAAATTTCTCATGAAAAGATCATAACGGTGACGATTATTGGGCCTAATAAATGCTAAAAAAGTTGACATAATTATCTTCTTTGAAAAAGGTAATTTAATAGATCATTTCAAATTTCTTTAAAAAAGATCATAACGGTAACGATCATTGCGCCTAATAAATGCTAAAAAAGTTGACATAATTATCTTCTTTGTAAAAGATAATTTAATAGATCATTTAAAATTTCCTTAAAAAAGATCATAACGGTAACGATCATTGGGCCTAATAAATGCTAAAAAAGTTGACATAATTATCTTCTTTGTAAAAGATAATTTACTAGACAATTTAAAATTTCTCATGAAAAGATCATAACGGTAACGATTATTGGGCCTAATAAATGCTAAAAAAGTTGACATAATTATCTTCTTTGAAAAAGGTAATTTAATAGATCATTTCAAATTTCTTTAAAAAAGATCATAACGGTAACGATCATTGCGCCTAATAAATGCTAAAAAAGTTGACATAATTATCTTCTTTGTAAAAGATAATTTGATAGATCATTTAAAATTTCTTTATAAAAGATCATAACTGTAATGATCATTGCGCCTAATAAATGCTAAAAAAGTTGACATAATTATCTTCTTTGTAAAAGATAATTTACTAGACAATTTAAAATTTCTCATGAAAAGATCATAACGGTAACGATTATTGGGCCTAATAAATGCTAAAAAAGTTGACATAATTATCTTCTTTGAAAAAGGTAATTTGATAGATCATTTCAAATTTCTTTAAAAAAGATCATAACGGTAACGATCATTGCACCTAATAAATGCTAAAAAAGTTGACATAATTATCTTCTTTGTAAAAGATAATTTACTAGACAATTTAAAATTTCTCATGAAAAGATCATAACGGTAACGATTATTGGGCCTAATAAATGCTAAAAAAGTTGACATAATTATCTTCTTTGAAAAAGGTAATTTAATAGATCATTTCAAATTTCTTTAAAAAAGATCATAACGGTAACGATCATTGCGCCTAATAAATGCTAAAAAAGTTGACATAATTATCTTCTTTGTAAAAGATAATTTAATAGATTATTTAAAAGTTCTTTATAAAATGTCATAACAGTAACGATCATAGGGCCTAATAAATGCTAAAAAGGTTAACATAATTATCTTCTTTGTGAAAGATAATTTAATATATCATTTAAAATTTCTTTATAACAGATCATAACGGTAACGATCATTGGGCCTAATAAATGCTAAAAAAGTTGACATAATTATCTTCTTTGTAAAAGACAATTTAATAGATCATTTAAAATTTCTTTAAAAAAGATCATAACGGTAACGATCATTGGGCCTAATAAATGCTAAAAAAGTTGACATAATTAACTTCTTTGTAAAAGATAATTTGATAGATCATTTAAAATTTCTTTATAAAAGATCATAACTGTAACGATCATTGCGCCTAATAAATGCTAAAAAAGTTGACATAATTATCTTCTTTGTAAAAGACAATTTAATAGATCATTTAAAATTTCTTTAAAAAAGATCGTAGCAGTAATGATCATTGCGCCTAATAAATGCTAAAAAAGTTGACATAATTATCTTCTTTGTAAAAGATAATTTACTAGACAATTTAAAATTTCTCATGAAAAGATCATAACGGTAACGATTATTGGGCCTAATAAATGCTAAAAAAGTTGACATAATTATCTTCTTTGAAAAAGGTAATTTAATAGATCATTTCAAATTTCTTTAAACAAGATCATAACGGTAACGATCATTGCGCCTAATAAATGCTAAAAAAGTTGACATAATTATCTTCTTTGTAAAAGATAATTTAATAGATCATTTAAAATTTCCTTAAAAAAGATCATAACGGTAACGATCATTGGGCCTAATAAGTGCTAAAAAATTTGACATAATTATCATCTTTGAAAAAGGTAATTTAATAGATCATTTCAAATTTCTTTAAAAAAGATCATAACGGTAACGATCATTGCGGCTAATAAATGCTAAAAAAGTTGACATAATTATCTTCTTTGTAAAAGATAATTTACTAGACAATTTAAAATTTCTCATGAAAAGATCATAACGGTAACGATTATTGCGCCTAATAAATGCTAAAAAAGTTGACATAATTATCTTCTTTGTAAAAGATAATTTGATAGATCATTTAAAATTTCTTTATAAAAGATCATAACTGTAACGATCATTGCGCCTAATAAATGCTAAAAAAGTTGACATAATTAACTTCTTTGTAAAAGATAATTTGAATGATCATTTAAAATTTCTTTATAAAAGATCATAACTGTAACGATCATTGCGCCTAATAAATGCTAAAAAAGTTGACATAATTATCTTCTTTGTAAAAGACAATTTAATAGATCATTTAAAATTTCTTTAAAAAAGATCGTAGCAGTAATGATCATTGCGCCTAATAAATGCTAAAAAAGTTGACATAATTATCTTCTTTGTAAAAGATAATTTACTAGACAATTTGAAAATTTCTCATGAAAAGATCATAACGGTAACAATTATTGGGCCTAATAAATGCTAAAAAAGTTGACATAATTATCTTCTTTGAAAAAGGTAATTTAATAGATCATTTCAAATTTCTTTAAACAAGATCATAACGGTAACGATCATTGCGCCTAACAAATGCTAAAAAAGTTGACATAATTATCTTCTTTGTAAAAGATAATTTAATAGATCATTTAAAATTTCCTTAAAAAAGATCATAACGGTAACGATCATTGGGCCTAATAAGTGCTAAAAAATTTGACATAATTATCTTCTTTGAAAAAGGTAATTTAATAGATCATTTCAAATTTCTTTAAAAAAGATAATAACGGTAACGATCATTGCGCCTAATAAATGCTAAAAAAGTTGACATAATTATCTTCTTTGTAAAAGATAATTTACTAGACAATTTAAAATTTCTCATGAAAAGATCATAACGGTAACGATTATTGGGCCTAATAAATGCTAAAAAAGTTGACATAATTATCTTCTTTGAAAAAGGTAATTTAATAGATCATTTCAAATTTCTTTAAAAAAGATCATAGCAGTAATGATCATTGCGCCTAATAAATGCTAAAAAAGTTGACATAATTATCTTCTTTGTAAAAGATAATTTACTAGACAATTTAAAATTTCTCATGAAAAGATCATAACGGTAACGATTATTGGGCCTAATAAATGCTAAAAAAGTTGACATAATTATCTTCTTTGAAAAAGGTAATTTGATAGATCATTTCAAATTTCTTTAAAAAAGATCATAACGGTAACGATCATTGCACCTAATAAATGCTAAAAAAGTTGACATAATTATCTTCTTTGTAAAAGATAATTTACTAGACAATTTAAAATTTCTCATGAAAAGATCATAACGGTAACGATTATTGGGCCTAATAAATGCTAAAAAAGTTGACATAATTATCTTCTTTGAAAAAGGTAATTTAATAGATCATTTCAAATTTCTTTAAAAAAGATCATAACGGTAACGATCATTGCGCCTAATAAATGCTAAAAAAGTTGACATAATTATCTTCTTTGTAAAAGATAATTTAATAGATTATTTAAAAGTTCTTTATAAAATGTCATAACAGTAACGATCATAGGGCCTAATAAATGCTAAAAAGGTTAACATAATTATCTTTTTTGTGAAAGATAATTTAATATATCATTTAAAATTTCTTTATAACAGATCATAACGGTAACGATCATTGGGCCTAATAAATGCTAAAAAAGTTGACATAATTATCTTCTTTGTAAAAGACAATTTAATAGATCATTTAAAATTTCTTTAAAAAAGATCATAACGGTAACGATCATTGGGCCTAATAAATGCTAAAAAAGTTGACATAATTAACTTCTTTGTAAAAGATAATTTGAATGATCATTTAAAATTTCTTTATAAAATATCATAACTGTAACGATCATTGCGCCTAATAAATGCTAAAAAAGTTGACATAATTATCTTCTTTGTAAAAGACAATTTAATAGATCATTTAAAATTTCTTTAAAAAAGATCGTAGCAGTAATGATCATTGCGCCTAATAAATGCTAAAAAAGTTGACATAATTATCTTCTTTGTAAAAGATAATTTACTAGACAATTTAAAATTTCTCATGAAAAGATCATAACGGTAACGATTATTGGGCCTAATAAATGCTAAAAAAGTTGACACAATTATCTTCTTTGAAAAAGGTAATTTAATAGATCATTTCAAATTTCTTTAAACAAGATCATAACGGTAACGATCATTGCGCCTAACAAATGCTAAAAAAGTTGACATAATTATCTTCTTTGTAAAAGATAATTTAATAGATCATTTAAAATTTCCTTAAAAAAGATTATAACGGTAACGATCATTGGGCCTAATAAGTGCTAAAAAATTTGACATAATTATCTTCTTTGAAAAAGGTAATTTAATAGATCATTTCAAATTTCTTTAAAAAAGATCATAACGGTAACGATCATTGCGCCTAATAAATGCTAAAAAAGTTGACATAATTATCTTCTTTGTAAAAGATAATTTACTAGACAATTTAAAATTTCTCATGAAAAGATCATAACGGTAACGATTATTGGGCCTAATAAATGCTAAAAAAGTTGACATAATTATCTTCTTTGAAAAAGGTAATTTAATAGATCATTTCAAATTTCTTTAAAAAAGATCATAACGGTAACGATCATTGCGCCTAATAAATGCTAAAAAAGTTCACATAATTATCTTCTTTGTAAAAGATAATTTACTAGACAATTTAAAATTTCTCATGAAAAGATCATAACGGTAACGATTATTGGGCCTAATAAATGATAAAAAAGTTGACATAATTATCTTCTTTGAAACAGGTAATTTAATAGATCATTTCAAATTTCTTTAAAAAAGATCATAACGGTAACGATCATTGCGCCTAATAAATGCTAAAAAAGTTGACATAATTATCTTCTTTGTAAAAGATAATTTGATAGATCATTTAAAATTTCTTTATAAAAGATCATAACTGTAACGATCATTGGGCCTAATAAATGCTAAAAAAGTTGACATAATTATCTTCTTTGTAAAAGATAATTTACTAGACAATTTAAAATTTCTCATGAAAAGATCATAACGGTAACGATTATTGGGCCTAATAAATGCTAAAAAAGTTGACATAATTATCTTCTTTGAAAAAGGTAATTTAATAGATCATTTCAAATTTCTTTATAAAAGATCATAACGGTAACGATCATTGCGCCTAATAAATGCTAAAAAAGTTGACATAATTATTTTCTTTGTAAAAGATAATTTGATAGATCATTTAAAATTTCTTTATAAAAGATCATAACTGTAACGATCATTGCGCCTAATAAATGCTAAAAAATTTGACATAATTATCTTCTTTGTAAAAGACAATTTAATAGATCATTTAAAATTTCTTTAAAAAAGATCATAGCAGTAATGATCATTGCGCCTAATAAATGCTAAAAAAGTTGACATAATTATCTTGTTTGTAAAAGATAATTTACTAGACAATTTTAAATTTCTCATGAAAAGATCATAACGGTAACGATTATTGGGCCTAATAAATGCTAAAAAAGTTGACATAATTATCTTCTTTGAAAAAGGTAATTTGATAGATCATTTCAAATTTCTTTAAAAAAGATCATAACGGTAACGATCATTGCACCTAATAAATGCTAAAAAAGTTGACATAATTATCTTCTTTGTAAAAGATAATTTACTAGACAATTTAAAATTTCTCATGAAAAGATCATAACGGTAACGATTATTGGGCCTAATAAATGCTAAAAAAGTTGACATAATTATCTTCTTTGAAAAAGGTAATTTAATAGATCATTTCAAATTTCTTTAAAAAAGATCATAACGGTAACGATCATTGCGCCTAATAAATGCTAAAAAAGTTGACATAATTATCTTCTTTGTAAAAGATAATTTAATAGATTATTTAAAAGTTCTTTATAAAATGTCACAACAGTAAGATCATAGGGCCTAATAAATGCTAAAAAGGTTAACATAATTATCTTTTTTGTGAAAGATAATTTAATATATCATTTAAAATTTCTTTATAACAGATCATAACGGTAACGATCATTGGGCCTAATAAATGCTAAAAAAGTTGACATAATTATCTTCTTTGTAAAAGACAATTTAATAGATCATTTAAAATTTCTTTAAAAAAGATCATAACGGTAACGATCATTGGGCCTAATAAATGCTAAAAAAGTTGACATAATTAACTTCTTTGTAAAAGATAATTTGAATGATCATTTAAAATTTCTTTATAAAAGATCATAACTGTAACGATCATTGCGCCTAATAAATGCTAAAAAAGTTGACATAATTATCTTCTTTGTAAAAGACAATTTAATAGATCATTTAAAATTTCTTTAAAAAAGATCGTAGCAGTAATGATCATTGCGCCTAATAAATGCTAAAAAAGTTGACATAATTATCTTCTTTGTAAAAGATAATTTACTAGACAATTTAAAATTTCTCATGAAAAGATCATAACGGTAACGATTATTGGGCCTAATAAATGCTAAAAAAGTTGACATAATTATCTTCTTTGAAAAAGGTAATTTAATAGATCATTTCAAATTTCTTTAAACAAGATCATAACGGTAACGATCATTGCGCCTAATAAA
Source organism: Psophocarpus tetragonolobus (assembly GCA_037954015.1). Lineage (NCBI taxonomy): Eukaryota > Viridiplantae > Streptophyta > Magnoliopsida > Fabales > Fabaceae > Psophocarpus > Psophocarpus tetragonolobus. Next base: position 59,073,934 of record CM075688.1, read on the forward strand.
TGCTAAAAAAGTTGACATAATTATCTTCTTTGTAAAAGATAATTTAATAGATCATTTAAAATTTCCTTAAAAAAGATCATAACGGTAACGATCATTGGGCCTAATAAGTGCTAAAAAATTTGACATAATTATCTTCTTTGAAAAAGGTAATTTAATAGATCATTTCAAATTTCTTTAAAAAAGATCATAACGGTAACGATCATTGCGCCTAATAAATGCTAAAAAAGTTGACATAATTATCTTCTTTGTAAAAGATAATTTACCAGACAATTTAAAATTTCTCATGAAAAGATCATAACGGTAACGATTATTGGGCCTAATAAATGCTAAAAAAGTTGACATAATTATCTTCTTTGAAAAAGGTAATTTAATAGATCATTTCAAATTTCTTTAAACAAGATTATAACGGTAACGATCATTGCGCCTAATAAATGCTAAAAAAGTTGACATAATTATCTTCTTTGTAAAAGATAATTTAATAGATCATTTAAAATTTCCTTAAAAAAGATCATAACGGTAACGATCATTGGGCCTAATAAGTGCTAAAAAATTTGACATAATTATCTTCTTTGAAAAAGGTAATTTAATAGATCATTTCAAATTTCTTTAAAAAAGATCATAACGGTAACGATCATTGCGCCTAATAAATGCTAAAAAAGTTGACATAATTATCTTCTTTGTAAAAGATAATTTACTAGACAATTTAAAATTTCTCATGAAAAGATCATAACGGTAACGATTATTGGGCCTAATAAATGATAAAAAAGTTGACATAATTATCTTCTTTGAAACAGGTAATTTAATAGATCATTTCAAATTTCTTTAAAAAAGATCATAACGGTAACGATCATTGCGCCTAATAAATGCTAAAAAAGTTGACATAATTATCTTCTTTGTAAAAGATAATTTGATAGATCATTTAAAATTTCTTTATAAAAGATCATAACTGTAACGATCATTGGGCCTAATAAATGCTAAAAAAGTTGACATAATTATCTTCTTTGTAAAAGATAATTTACTAGACAATTTAAAATTTCTCATGAAAAGATCATAACGGTAACGATTATTGGGCCTAATAAATGCTAAAAAAGTTGACATAATTATCTTCTTTGAAAAAGGTAATTTAATAGATCATTTCAAATTTCTTTATAAAAGATCATAACGGTAACGATCATTGCGCCTAATAAATGCTAAAAAAGTTGACATAATTATCTTCTTTGTAAAAGATAATTTAATAGATTATTTAAAAGTTCTTTAGAAAATGTCATAACAGTAACGATCATAGGGCCTAATAAATGCTAAAAATGTTAACATAATTATCTTCTTTGTGAAACATAATTTAATATATCATTTAAAATTTCTTTATAACAGATCATAACGGTAACGATCATTGGGCCTAATAAATGCTAAAAAAGTTGACATAATTATCTTCTTTGTAAAAGACAATTTAATAGATCATTTAAAATTTCTTTAAAAAAGATCATAACGGTAACGATCATTGGGCCTAAAAAATGCTAAAAAAGTTGACATAATTAACTTCGTTGTAAAAGATAATTTGATAGATCATTTAAAATTTCTTTATAAAAGATCATAACTGTAACGATCATTGCGCCTAATAAATGCTAAAAAAGTTGACATAATTATCTTCTTTGTAAAAGACAATTTAATAGATCATTTAAAATTTCTTTAAGAAAGATCGTAGCACTAATGATCATTGCGCCTAATAAATGCTAAAAAAGTTGACATAATTATCTTCTTTGTAAAAGATAATTTACTAAACAATTTAAAATTTCTCATGAAAAGATCATAACGGTAACGATTATTGGGCCTAATAAACGCTAAAAAGGTTGACATAATTATCTTCTTTGAAAAAGGTAATTTAATAGATCATTTGAAATTCTTTAAACAAGATCATAACGGTAACGATCATTGCGCCTAATAAATGCTAAAAAAGTTGACATAATTATCTTCTTTGTAAAAGATAATTTAATAGATCATTTAAAATTTCCTTAAAAAAGATCATAACGGTAACGATCATTGGGCCTAAAAAATGCTAAAAAAGTTGACATAATTAACTTCGTTGTAAAAGATAATTTGATAGATCATTTAAAATTTCTTTATAAAAGATCATAACTGTAACGATCATTGCGCCTAATAAATGCTAAAAAAGTTGACATAATTATCTTCTTTGTAAAATACAATTTAATAGATCATTTAAAATTTCTTTAAAAAAGATCGTAGCACTAATGATCATTGCGCCTAATAAATGCTAAAAAAGTTGACATAATTATCTTCTTTGTAAAAGATAATTTACTAAACAATTTAAAATTTCTCATGAAAAGATCATAACGGTAACGATTATTGGGCCTAATAAATGCTAAAAAGGTTGACATAATTATCTTCTTTGAAAAAGGTAATTTAATAGATCATTTCAAATTTCTTTAAACAAGATCATAACGGTAACGATCATTGCACCTAATAAATGCTAAAAAAGTTGACATAATTATCTTCTTTGTAAAAGATAATTTACTAGACAATTTAAAATTTCTCATGAAAAGATCATAACGGTAACGATTATTGGGCCTAATAAATGCTAAAAAAGTTGACATAATTATCTTCTTTGTAAAAGATAATTTACTAGACAATTTAAAATTTCTCATGAAAAGATCATAACGGTAACGATTATTGGGCCTAATAAATGCTAAAAAAGTTGACATAATTATCTTCTTTGAAAAAGGTAATTTAATAGATCATTTCAAATTTCTTTAAAAAAGATCATAACGGTAACGATCATTGCGCCTAATAAATGCTAAAAAAGTTGACATAATTATCTTCTTTGTAAAAGATAATTTAATAGATTATTTAAAAGTTCTTTATAAAATGTCACAACAGTAAGATCATAGGGCCTAATAAATGCTAAAAAGGTTAACATAATTATCTTTTTTGTGAAAGATAATTTAATATATCATTTAAAATTTCTTTATAACAGATCATAACGGTAACGATCATTGGGCCTAATAAATGCTAAAAAAGTTGACATAATTATCTTCTTTGTAAAAGACAATTTAATAGATCATTTAAAATTTCTTTAAAAAAGATCATAACGGTAACGATCATTGGGCCTAATAAATGCTAAAAAAGTTGACATAATTAACTTCTTTGTAAAAGATAATTTGAATGATCATTTAAAATTTCTTTATAAAAGATCATAACTGTAACGATCATTGCGCCTAATAAATGCTAAAAAAGTTGACATAATTATCTTCTTTGTAAAAGACAATTTAATAGATCATTTAAAATTTGTTTAAAAAAGATCGTAGCAGTAATGATCATTGCGCCTAATAAATGCTAAAAAAGTTGACATAATTATCTTCTTTGTAAAAGATAATTTACTAGACAATTTAAAATTTCTCATGAAAAGATCATAACGGTAACGATTATTGGGCCTAATAAATGCTAAAAAAGTTGACATAATTATCTTCTTTGAAAAAGGTAATTTAATAGATCATTTCAAATTTCTTTAAACAAGATCATAACGGTAACGATCATTGCGCCTAATAAATGCTAAAAAAGTTGACATAATTATCTTCTTTGTAAAAGATAATTTAATAGATCATTTAAAATTTCCTTAAAAAAGATCATAACGGTAACGATCATTGGGCCTAATAAGTGCTAAAAAATTTGACATAATTATCTTCTTTGAAAAAGGTAATTTAATAGATCATTTCAAATTTCTTTAAAAAAGATCATAACGGTAACGATCATTGCGCCTAATAAATGCTAAAAAAGTTGACATAATTATCTTCTTTGTAAAAGATAATTTACTAGACAATTTAAAATTTCTCATGAAAAGATCATAACGGTAACGATTATTGGGCCTAATAAATGCTAAAAAAGTTGACATAATTATCTTCTTTGAAAAAGGTAATTTAATAGATCATTTCAAATTTCTTTAAAAAAGATCATAACGGTAACGATCATTGCGCCTAATAAATGCTAAAAAAGTTGACATAATTATCTTCTTTGTAAAAGATAATTTGATAGATCATTTAAAATTTCTTTATAAAAGATCATAACTGTAACGATCATTGGGCCTAATAAATGCTAAAAAAGTTGACATAATTATCTTCTTTGTAAAAGATAATTTACTAGACAATTTAAAATTTCTCATGAAAAGATCATAACGGTAACGATTATTGGGCCTAATAAATGCTAAAAAAGTTGACATAATTATCTTCTTTGAAAAAGGTAATTTAATAGATCATTTCAAATTTCTTTAAAAAAGATCATAACGGTAACGATCATTGCGCCTAATAAATGCTAAAAAAGTTGACATAATTATCTTCTTTGTAAAAGATAATTTGATAGATCATTTAAAATTTCTTTATAAAAGATCATAACTGTAACGATCATTGCGCTTAATAAATGCTAAAAAAGTTGACATAATTATCTTCTTTGTAAAAGACAATTTAATAGATCATTTAAAATTTCTTTAAAAAAGATCATAGCAGTAATGATCATTGCGCCTAATAAATGCTAAAAAAGTTGACATAATTATCTTCTTTGTAAAAGATAATTTACTAGACAATTTAAAATTTCTCATGAAAAGATCATAACGGTAACGATTATTGGGCCTAATAAATGCTAAAAAAGTTGACATAATTATCTTCTTTGAAAAAGGTAATTTGATAGATCATTTCAAATTTCTTTAAAAAAGATCATAACAGTAACGATCATTGCACCTAATAAATGCTAAAAAAGTTGACATAATTATCTTCTTTGTAAAAGATAATTTACCAGACAATTTAAAATTTCTCATGAAAAGATCATAACGGTAACGATTATTGGGCCTAATAAATGCTAAAAAAGTTGACATAATTATCTTCTTTGAAAAAGGTAATTTAATAGATCATTTCAAATTTCTTTAAAAAAGATCATAACGGTAACGATCATTGCGCCTAATAAATGCTAAAAAAGTTGACATAATTATCTTCTTTGTAAAAGATAATTTAATAGATTATTTAAAAGTTCTTTAGAAAATGTCATAACAGTAACGATCATAGGGCCTAATAAATGCTAAAAAGGTTAACATAATTATCTTCTTTGTGAAACATAATTTAATATATCATTTAAAATTTCTTTATAACAGATCATAACGGTAACGATCATTGGGCCTAATAAATGCTAAAAAAGTTGACATAATTATCTTCTTTGTAAAAGACAATTTAATAGATCATTCAAAATTTCTTTAAAAAAGATCATAACGGTAACGATCATTGGGCCTAAAAAATGCTAAAAAAGTTGACATAATTAACTTCGTTGTAAAAGATAATTTGATAGATCATTTAAAATTTCTTTATAAAAGATCATAACTGTAACGATCATTGCGCCTAATAAATGCTAAAAAAGTTGACATAATTATCTTCTTTGTAAAAGACAATTTAATAGATCATTTAAAATTTCTTTAAAAAAGATCGTAGCAGTAATGATCATTGCGCCTAATAAATGCTAAAAAAGTTGACATAATTATCTTCTTTGTAAAAGATAATTTACTAGACAATTTAAAATTTCTCATGAAAAGATCATAACGGTAACGATTATTGGGCCTAATAAATGCTAAAAAAGTTGACATAATTATCTTCTTTGAAAAAGGTAATTTAATAGATCATTTCAAATTTCTTTAAAAAAGATCATAACGGTAACGATCATTGCGCCTAATAAATGCTAAAAAAGTTGACATAATTATCTTCTTTGTAAAAGATAATTTACAAGACAATTTAAAATTTCTCATGAAAAGATCATAACGGTAACGATTATTGGGCTAATAAATGCTAAAAAAGTTGACATAATTATCTTCTTTGAAAAAGGTAATTTGATAGATCATTTCAAATTTCTTTAAAAAAGATCATAACGGTAACGATCATTGCACCTAATAAATGCTAAAAAAGTTTACATAATTATCTTCTTTGTAAAAGATAATTTACTAGACAATTTAAAATTTCTCATGAAAAGATCATAACGGTAACGATTATTGGGCCTAATAAATGCTAAAAAAGTTGACATAATTATCTTCTTTGAAAAAGGTAATTTAATAGATCATTTCAAATTTCTTTAAAAAAGATCATAACGGTAACGATCATTGCGCCTAATAAATGCTAAAAAAGTTGACATAATTATCTTCTTTGAAAAAGGTAATTTAATAGATCATTTCAAATTTCTTTAAAAAAGATCATAACAGTAACGATCACTGCGCCTAATAAATGCTAAAAAAGTTGACAAAATTATCTTCTTTGTAAAAGATAATTTGATAGATAATTTAAAATTTCTTTATAAAAGATCATAACTGTAACGATCATTGCGCCTAATAAATGCTAAAAAAGTTGACATAATTATCTTCTTGGTAAAAGACAATTTAATAGATCATTTAAAATTTCTTTAAAAAAGATCATAGCAATAATGATCATTGCGCCTAATAAATGCTAAAAAAGTTGACATAATTATCTTCTTTGTAAAAGATAATTTATTAGACAATTTAAAATTTCTCATGAAAAGATCATAACGGTAACGATTATTGGGCCTAATAAATGCTAAAAAAGTTGACATAATTATCTTCTTTCTAAAAGAAAATTTAATAGATCATTTAAAATTTCCTTAAAAAAGATCATAACGGTAACGATCATTGGGCCTAATAAGTGCTAAAAAAGTTGACATAATTATCTTCTTTGTAAAAGATAATTTACTAGACAATTTAAAATTTCTCATGAAAAGATCATAACGGTAACGATTATTGGGCCTAATAAATGCTAAAAAAGTTGACATAATTATCTTCTTTGAAAAAGGTAATTTAATAGATCATTTCAAATTTCTTTAAAAAAGATCATAACGGTAACGATCATTGCGCCTAATAAATGCTAAAAAAGTTGACCTAATTATCTTCTTTGTAAAAGATAATTTGATAGATCATTTAAAATTTCTTTATAAAAGATCATAACTGTAACGATCATTGCGCCTAATAAATGCTAAAAAAGTTGACATAATTATCTTCTTTGTAAAAGACAATTTAATAGATCATTTAAAATTTCTTTAAAAAAGATCATAGCAGTAATGATCATTGCGCCTAATAAATGCTAAAGAAGTTGACATAATTATCTTCTTTGTAAAAGATAATTTACTAGACAATTTAAAATTTCTCATGAAAAGATCATAACGGTAACGATTATTGGGCCTAATAAATGCTAAAAAAGTTGACATAATTATCTTCTTTGAAAAAGGTAATTTGATAGATCATTTCAAATTTCTTTAAAAAAGATCATAACGGTAACGATCATTGCACCTAATAAATGCTAAAAAAGTTGACATAATTATCTTCTTTGTAAAAGATAATTTACTAGACAATTTAAAATTTCTCATGAAAAGATCATAACGGTAACGATTATTGGGCCTAATAAATGCTAAAAAAGTTGACATAATTATCTTCTTTGAAAAAGGTAATTTAATAGATCATTTCAAATTTCTTTAAAAAAGATCATAACGGTAACGATCATTGCGCCTAATAAATGCTAAAAAAGTTGACATAATTATCTTCTTTGTAAAAGAAAATTTAATAGATCATTTAAAATTTCCTTAAAAAAGATCATAACGATAACGATCATTGGGCCTAATAAGTGCTAAAAAAGTTGACATAATTATCTTCTTTGTAAAAGATAATTTACTAGACAATTTAAAATTTCTCATGAAAAGATCATAACGGTAACGATTATTGGGCCTAATAAATGCTAAAAAAGTTGACATAATTATCTTCTTTGAAAAAGGTAATTTAATAGATCATTTCAAATTTCTTTAAAAAAGATCATAACGGTAACGATCATTGCGCCTAATAAATGCTAAAAAAGTTGACATAATTATCTTCTTTGTAAAAGATAATTTGATAGATCATTTAAAATTTCTTTATAAAAGATCATAACTGTAACGATCATTGCGCCTAATAAATGCTAAAAAAGTTGACATAATTATCTTCTTTGAAAAAGACAATTTAATAGATCATTTAAAATTTCTTTAAAAAAGATCATAGCAGTAATGATCATTGCGCCTAATAAATGCTAAAGAAGTTGACATAATTATCTTCTTTGTAAAAGATAATTTACTAGACAATTTAAAATTTCTCATGAAAAGATCATAACGGTAACGATTATTGGGCCTAATAAATGCTAAAAAAGTTGACATAATTATCTTCTTTGAAAAAGGTAATTTAATAGATCATTTCAAATTTCTTTAAAAAAGATCATAACGGTAACGATCATTGCGCCTAATAAATGCTAAAAAAGTTGACATAATTATCTTCTTTGTAAAAGAAAATTTAATAGATCATTTAAAATTTCCTTAAAAAAGATCATAACGATAACGATCATTGGGCCTAATAAGTGCTAAAAAAGTTGACATAATTATCTTCTTTGTAAAAGATAATTTACTAGACAATTTAAAATTTCTCATGAAAAGATCATAACGGTAACGATCATTGGGCCTAATAAATGCTAAAAAAGTTGACATAATTATCTTCTTTGAAAAAGGTAATTTGATAGATCATTTCAAATTTCTTTAAAAAAGATCATAACGGTAACGATCATTGCACCTAATAAATGCTAAAAAAGTTTACATAATTATCTTCTTTGTAAAAGATAATTTACTAGACAATTTAAAATTTCTCATGAAAAGATCATAACGGTAACGATTATTGGGCCTAATAAATGCTAAAAAAGTTGACATAATTATCTTCTTTGAAAAAGGTAATTTAATAGATCATTTCAAATTTCTTTAAAAAAGATCATAACGGTAACGATCATTGCGCCTAATAAATGCTAAAAAAGTTGACATAATTATCTTCTTTGAAAAAGGTAATTTAATAGATCATTTCAAATTTCTTTAAAAAAGATCATAACAGTAACGATCACTGCGCCTAATAAATGCTAAAAAAGTTGACAAAATTATCTTCTTTGTAAAAGATAATTTGATAGATAATTTAAAATTTCTTTATAAAAGATCATAACTGTAACGATCATTGCGCCTAATAAATGCTAAAAAAGTTGACATAATTATCTTCTTGGTAAAAGACAATTTAATAGATCATTTAAAATTTCTTTAAAAAAGATCATAGCAATAATGATCATTGCGCCTAATAAATGCTAAAAAAGTTGACATAATTATCTTCTTTGTAAAAGATAATTTATTAGACAATTTAAAATTTCTCATGAAAAGATCATAACGGTAACGATTATTGGGCCTAATAAATGCTAAAAAAGTTGACATAATTATCTTCTTTCTAAAAGAAAATTTAATAGATCATTTAAAATTTCCTTAAAAAAGATCATAACGGTAACGATCATTGGGCCTAATAAGTGCTAAAAAAGTTGACATAATTATCTTCTTTGTAAAAGATAATTTACTAGACAATTTAAAATTTCTCATGAAAAGATCATAACGGTAACGATTATTGGGCCTAATAAATGCTAAAAAAGTTGACATAATTATCTTCTTTGAAAAAGGTAATTTAATAGATCATTTCAAATTTCTTTAAAAAAGATCATAACGGTAACGATCATTGCGCCTAATAAATGCTAAAAAAGTTGACCTAATTATCTTCTTTGTAAAAGATAATTTGATAGATCATTTAAAATTTCTTTATAAAAGATCATAACTGTAACGATCATTGCGCCTAATAAATGCTAAAAAAGTTGACATAATTATCTTCTTTGTAAAAGACAATTTAATAGATCATTTAAAATTTCTTTAAAAAAGATCATAGCAGTAATGATCATTGCGCCTAATAAATGCTAAAGAAGTTGACATAATTATCTTCTTTGTAAAAGATAATTTACTAGACAATTTAAAATTTCTCATGAAAAGATCATAACGGTAACGATTATTGGGCCTAATAAATGCTAAAAAAGTTGACATAATTATCTTCTTTGAAAAAGGTAATTTGATAGATCATTTCAAATTTCTTTAAAAAAGATCATAACGGTAACGATCATTGCACCTAATAAATGCTAAAAAAGTTGACATAATTATCTTCTTTGTAAAAGATAATTTACTAGACAATTTAAAATTTCTCATGAAAAGATCATAACGGTAACGATTATTGGGCCTAATAAATGCTAAAAAAGTTGACATAATTATCTTCTTTGAAAAAGGTAATTTAATAGATCATTTCAAATTTCTTTAAAAAAGATCATAACGGTAACGATCATTGCGCCTAATAAATGCTAAAAAAGTTGACATAATTATCTTCTTTGTAAAAGAAAATTTAATAGATCATTTAAAATTTCCTTAAAAAAGATCATAACGATAACGATCATTGGGCCTAATAAGTGCTAAAAAAGTTGACATAATTATCTTCTTTGTAAAAGATAATTTACTAGACAATTTAAAATTTCTCATGAAAAGATCATAACGGTAACGATTATTGGGCCTAATAAATGCTAAAAAAGTTGACATAATTATCTTCTTTGAAAAAGGTAATTTAATAGATCATTTCAAATTTCTTTAAAAAAGATCATAACGGTAACGATCATTGCGCCTAATAAATGCTAAAAAAGTTGACATAATTATCTTCTTTGTAAAAGATAATTTGATAGATCATTTAAAATTTCTTTATAAAAGATCATAACTGTAACGATCATTGCGCCTAATAAATGCTAAAAAAGTTGACATAATTATCTTCTTTGAAAAAGACAATTTAATAGATCATTTAAAATTTCTTTAAAAAAGATCATAGCAGTAATGATCATTGCGCCTAATAAATGCTAAAGAAGTTGACATAATTATCTTCTTTGTAAAAGATAATTTACTAGACAATTTAAAATTTCTCATGAAAAGATCATAACGGTAACGATTATTGGGCCTAATAAATGCTAAAAAAGTTGACATAATTATCTTCTTTGAAAAAGGTAATTTAATAGATCATTTCAAATTTCTTTAAAAAAGATCATAACGGTAACGATCATTGCGCCTAATAAATGCTAAAAAAGTTGACATAATTATCTTCTTTGTAAAAGAAAATTTAATAGATCATTTAAAATTTCCTTAAAAAAGATCATAACGATAACGATCATTGGGCCTAATAAGTGCTAAAAAAGTTGACATAATTATCTTCTTTGTAAAAGATAATTTACTAGACAATTTAAAATTTCTCATGAAAAGATCATAACGGTAACGATCATTGGGCCTAATAAATGCTAAAAAAGTTGACATAATTATCTTCTTTGTAAAAGACAATTTAATAGATCATTTAAAATTTCTTTAAAAAAGATCATAACGGTAACGATCATTGGGCCTAAAAAATGCTAAAAAAGTTGACATAATTAACTTCGTTGTAAAAGATAATTTGATAGATCATTTAAAATTTCTTTATAAAAGATCATAACTGTAACGATCATTGCGCCTAATAAATGCTAAAAAAGTTGACATAATTATCTTCTTTGTAAAAGACAATTTAATAGATCATTTAAAATTTCTTTAAAAAAGATCGTAGCACTAATGATCATTGCGCCTAATAAATGCTAAAAAAGTTGACATAATTATCTTCTTTGTAAAAGATAATTTACTAAACAATTTAAAATTTCTCATGAAAAGATCATAACGGTAACGATTATTGGGCCTAATAAATGCTAAAAAGGTTGACATAATTATCTTCTTTGAAAAAGGTAATTTAATAGATCATTTCAAATTTCTTTAAACAAGATCATAACGGTAACGATCATTGCGCCTAATAAATGCTAAAAAAGTTGACATAATTATCTTCTTTGTAAAAGATAATTTAATAGATCATTTAAAATTTCCTTAAAAAAGATCATAACGGTAACGATCATTGGGCCTAATAAGTGCTAAAAAAGTTGACATAATTATCTTCTTTGAAAAAGGTAATTTAATAGATCATTTCAAATTTCTTTAAAAAAGATCATAACGGTAACGATCATTGCGCCTAATAAATGCTAAAAAAGTTGACATAATTATCTTCTTTGTAAAAGATAATTTACAAGACAATTTAAAATTTCTCATGAAAAGATCATAACGGTAACGATTATTGGGCTAATAAATGCTAAAAAAGCTGACATAATTATCTTCTTTGAAAAAGGTAATTTGATAGATCATTTCAAATTTCTTTAAAAAAGATCATAACAGTAACGATCATTGCACCTAATAAATGCTAAAAAAGTTGACATAATTATCTTCTTTGTAAAAGATAATTTACCAGACAATTTAAAATTTCTCATGAAAAGATCATAACGGTAACGATTATTGGGCCTAATAAATGCTAAAAAAGTTGACATAATTATCTTCTTTGAAAAAGGTAATTTAATAGATCATTTCAAATTTCTTTAAAAAAGATCATAACGGTAACGATCATTGCGCCTAATAAATGCTAAAAAAGTTGACATAATTATCTTCTTTGTAAAAGATAATTTAATAGATTATTTAAAAGTTCTTTAGAAAATGTCATAACAGTAACGATCATAGGGCCTAATAAATGCTAAAAAGGTTAACATAATTATCTTCTTTGTGAAACATAATTTAATATATCATTTAAAATTTCTTTATAACAGATCATAACGGTAACGATCATGGGGCCTAATAAATGCTAAAAAAGTTGACATAATTATCTTCTTTGTAAAAGACAATTTAATAGATCATTTAAAATTTCTTTAAAAAAGATCATAACGGTAACGATCATTGGGCCTAAAAAATGCTAAAAAAGTTGACATAATTAACTTCGTTGTAAAAGATAATTTGATAGATCATTTAAAATTTCTTTATAAAAGATCATAACTGTAACGATCATTGCGCCTAATAAATGCTAAAAAAGTTGACATAATTATCTTCTTTGTAAAAGACAATTTAATAGATCATTTAAAATTTCTTTAAAAAAGATCGTAGCACTAATGATCATTGCGCCTAATAAATGCTAAAAAAGTTGACATAATTATCTTCTTTGTAAAAGATAATTTACTAAACAATTTAAAATTTCTCATGAAAAGATCATAACGGTAACGATTATTGGGCCTAATAAATGCTAAAAAGGTTGACATAATTATCTTCTTTGAAACAGGTAATTTAATAGATCATTTCAAATTTCTTTAAAAAAGATCATAATGGTAACGATCATTGCGCCTAATAAATGCTAAAAAAGTTGACCTAATTATCTTCTTTGTAAAAGATAATTTGATAGATCATTTAAAATTTCTTTATAAAAGATCATAACTGTAACGATCATTGCGCCTAATAAATGCTAAAAAAGTTGACATAATTATCTTCTTTGTAAAAGACAATTTAATAGATCATTTAAAATTTCTTTAAAAAAGATCATAGCAGTAATGATCATTGCGCCTAATAAATGCTAAAGAAGTTGACATAATTATCTTCTTTGTAAAAGATAATTTACTAGACAATTTAAAATTTCTCATGAAAAGATCATAACGGTAACGATTATTGGGCCTAATAAATGCTAAAAAAGTTGACATAATTATCTTCTTTGAAAAAGGTAATTTGATAGATCATTTCAAATTTCTTTAAAAAAGATCATAACAGTAACGATCATTGCACCTAATAAATGCTAAAAAAGTTGACATAATTATCTTCTTTGTAAAAGATAATTTACCAGACAATTTAAAATTTCTCATGAAAAGATCATAACGGTAACGATTATTGGGCCTAATAAATGCTAAAAAAGTTGACATAATTATCTTCTTTGAAAAAGGTAATTTAATAGATCATTTCAAATTTCTTTAAAAAAGATCATAACGGTAACGATCATTGCGCCTAATAAATGCTAAAAAAGTTGACATAATTATCTTCTTTGTAAAAGATAATTTAATAGATTATTTAAAAGTTCTTTAGAAAATGTCATAACAGTAACGATCATAGGGCCTAATAAATGCTAAAAAGGTTAACATAATTATCTTCTTTGTGAAACATAATTTAATATATCATTTAAAATTTCTTTATAACAGATCATAACGGTAACGATCATTGGGCCTAATAAATGCTAAAAAAGTTGACATAATTATCTTCTTTGTAAAAGACAATTTAATAGATCATTTAAAATTTCTTTAAAAAAGATCATAACGGTAACGATCATTGGGCCTAAAAAATGCTAAAAAAGTTGACATAATTAACTTCGTTGTAAAAGATAATTTGATAGATCATTTAAAATTTCTTTATAAAAGATCATAACTGTAACGATCATTGCGCCTAATAAATGCTAAAAAAGTTGACATAATTATCTTCTTTGTAAAAGACAATTTAATAGATCATTTAAAATTTCTTTAAAAAAGATCGTAGCACTAATGATCATTGCGCCTAATAAATGCTAAAAAAGTTGACATAATTATCTTCTTTGTAAAAGATAATTTACTAAACAATTTAAAATTTCTCATGAAAAGATCATAACGGTAACGATTATTGGGCCTAATAAATGCTAAAAAGGTTGACATAATTATCTTCTTTGAAACAGGTAATTTAATAGATCATTTCAAATTTCTTTAAAAAAGATCATAACGGTAACGATCATTGCGCCTAATAAATGCTAAAAAAGTTGACCTAATTATCTTCTTTGTAAAAGATAATTTGATAGATCATTTAAAATTTCTTTATAAAAGATCATAACTGTAACGATCATTGCGCCTAATAAATGCTAAAAAAGTTGACATAATTATCTTCTTTGTAAAAGACAATTTAATAGATCATTTAAAATTTCTTTAAAAAAGATCATAGCAGTAATGATCATTGCGCCTAATAAATGCTAAAGAAGTTGACATAATTATCTTCTTTGTAAAAGATAATTTACTAGACAATTTAAAATTTCTCATGAAAAGATCATAACGGTAACGATTATTGGGCCTAATAAATGCTAAAAAAGTTGACATAATTATCTTCTTTGAAAAAGGTAATTTGATAGATCATTTCAAATTTCTTTAAAAAAGATCATAACGGTAACGATCATTGCACCTAATAAATGCTAAAAAAGTTGACATAATTATCTTCTTTGTAAAAGATAATTTACTAGACAATTTAAAATTTCTCATGAAAAGATCATAACGGTAACGATTATTGGGCCTAATAAATGCTAAAAAAGTTGACATAATTATCTTCTTTGAAAAAGGTAATTTAATAGATCATTTCAAATTTCTTTAAAAAAGATCATAACGGTAACGATCATTGCGCCTAATAAATGCTAAAAAAGTTGACATAATTATCTTCTTTGTAAAAGAAAATTTAATAGATCATTTAAAATTTCCTTAAAAAAGATCATAACGATAACGATCATTGGGCCTAATAAGTGCTAAAAAAGTTGACATAATTATCTTCTTTGTAAAAGATAATTTACTAGACAATTTAAAATTTCTCATGAAAAGATCATAACGGTAACGATTATTGGGCCTAATAAATGCTAAAAAAGTTGACATAATTATCTTCTTTGAAAAAGGTAATTTAATAGATCATTTCAAATTTCTTTAAAAAAGATCATAACGGTAACGATCATTGCGCCTAATAAATGCTAAAAAAGTTGACATAATTATCTTCTTTGTAAAAGATAATTTGATAGATCATTTAAAATTTCTTTATAAAAGATCATAACTGTAACGATCATTGCGCCTAATAAATGCTAAAAAAGTTGACATAATTATCTTCTTTGAAAAAGACAATTTAATAGATCATTTAAAATTTCTTTAAAAAAGATCATAGCAGTAATGATCATTGCGCCTAATAAATGCTAAAGAAGTTGACATAATTATCTTCTTTGTAAAAGATAATTTACTAGACAATTTAAAATTTCTCATGAAAAGATCATAACGGTAACGATTATTGGGCCTAATAAATGCTAAAAAAGTTGACATAATTATCTTCTTTGAAAAAGGTAATTTAATAGATCATTTCAAATTTCTTTAAAAAAGATCATAACGGTAACGATCATTGCGCCTAATAAATGCTAAAAAAGTTGACATAATTATCTTCTTTGTAAAAGAAAATTTAATAGATCATTTAAAATTTCCTTAAAAAAGATCATAACGATAACGATCATTGGGCCTAATAAGTGCTAAAAAAGTTGACATAATTATCTTCTTTGTAAAAGATAATTTACTAGACAATTTAAAATTTCTCATGAAAAGATCATAACGGTAACGATTATTGGGCCTAATAAATGCTAAAAAAGTTGACATAATTATCTTCTTTGAAAAAGGTAATTTAATAGATCATTTCAAATTTCTTTAAAAAAGATCATAACGGTAACGATCATTGCGCCTAATAAATGCTAAAAAAGTTGACATAATTATCTTCTTTGTAAAAGATAATTTGATAGATCATTTAAAATTTCTTTATAAAAGATCATAACTGTAACGATCATTGCGCCTAATAAATGCTAAAAAAGTTGACATAATTATCTTCTTTGAAAAAGACAATTTAATAGATCATTTAAAATTTCTTTAAAAAACATCATAGCAGTAATGATCATTGCGCCTAATAAATGCTAAAAAAGTTGACATAATTATCTTCTTTGTAAAAGATAATTTACTAGACAATTTAAAATTTCTCATGAAAAGATGATAAAGGTAACGATTATTGGGCCTAATAAATGCTAAAAAAGTTGACATAATTATCTTCTTTGAAAAAGGTAATTTGATAGATTATTTCAAATTTCTTTAAAAAAGATCATAACAGTAACGATCATTGCACCTAATAAATGCTAAAAAAGTTGACATAATTATCTTCTTTGTAAAAGATAATTTACTAGACAATTTAAAATTTCTCATGAAAAGATCATAACGGTAACGATTATTGGGCCAAATAAATGCTAAAAAAGTTGACATAATTATCTTCTTTGAAAAAGGTAATTTAATAGATCATTTCAAATTTCTTTAAAAAAGATCATAACGGTAACGATCATTGCGCCTAATAAATGCTAAAAAAGTTGACATAATTATCTTCTTTGTAAAAGAAAATTTAATAGATCATTTAAAATTTCCTTAAAAAAGATCATAACGATAACGATCATTGGGCCTAATAAGTGCTAAAAAAGTTGACATAATTATCTTCTTTGTAAAAGATAATTTACTAGACAATTTAAAATTTCTCATGAAAAGATCATAACGGTAACGATTATTGGGCCTAATAAATGCTAAAAAAGTTGACATAATTATCTTCTTTGAAAAAGGTAATTTAATAGATCATTTCAAATTTCTTTAAAAAAGATCATAACGGTAACGATCATTGCGCCTAATAAATGCTAAAAAAGTTGACATAATTATCTTCTTTGTAAAAGATAATTTGATAGATCATTTAAAATTTCTTTATAAAAGATCATAACTGTAACGATCATTGCGCCTAATAAATGCTAAAAAAGTTGACATAATTATCTTCTTTGAAAAAGACAATTTAATAGATCATTTAAAATTTCTTTAAAAAAGATCATAGCAGTAATGATCATTGCGCCTAATAAATGCTAAAGAAGTTGACATAATTATCTTCTTTGTAAAAGATAATTTACTAGACAATTTAAAATTTCTCATGAAAAGATCATAACGGTAACGATTATTGGGCCTAATAAATGCTAAAAAAGTTGACATAATTATCTTCTTTGAAAAAGGTAATTTAATAGATCATTTCAAATTTCTTTAAAAAAGATCATAACGGTAACGATCATTGCGCCTAATAAATGCTAAAAAAGTTGACATAATTATCTTCTTTGTAAAAGAAAATTTAATAGATCATTTAAAATTTCCTTAAAAAAGATCATAACGATAACGATCATTGGGCCTAATAAGTGCTAAAAAAGTTGACATAATTATCTTCTTTGTAAAAGATAATTTACTAGACAATTTAAAATTTCTCATGAAAAGATCATAACGGTAACGATTATTGGGCCTAATAAATGCTAAAAAAGTTGACATAATTATCTTCTTTGAAAAAGGTAATTTAATAGATCATTTCAAATTTCTTTAAAAAAGATCATAACGGTAACGATCATTGCGCCTAATAAATGCTAAAAAAGTTGACATAATTATCTTCTTTGTAAAAGATAATTTGATAGATCATTTAAAATTTCTTTATAAAAGATCATAACTGTAACGATCATTGCGCCTAATAAATGCTAAAAAAGTTGACATAATTATCTTCTTTGAAAAAGACAATTTAATAGATCATTTAAAATTTCTTTAAAAAACATCATAGCAGTAATGATCATTGCGCCTAATAAATGCTAAAAAAGTTGACATAATTATCTTCTTTGTAAAAGATAATTTACTAGACAATTTAAAATTTCTCATGAAAAGATGATAAAGGTAACGATTATTGGGCCTAATAAATGCTAAAAAAGTTGACATAATTATCTTCTTTGAAAAAGGTAATTTGATAGATTATTTCAAATTTCTTTAAAAAAGATCATAACAGTAACGATCATTGCACCTAATAAATGCTAAAAAAGTTGACATAATTATCTTCTTTGTAAAAGATAATTTACTAGACAATTTAAAATTTCTCATGAAAAGATCATAACGGTAACGATTATTGGGCCAAATAAATGCTAAAAAAGTTGACATAATTATCTTCTTTGAAAAAGGTAATTTAATAGATCATTTCAAATTTCTTTAAAAAAGATCATAACGGTAACGATCATTGCGCCTAATAAATGCTAAAAAAGTTGACATAATTATCTTCTTTGTAAAAGATAATTTAATAGATTATTTAAAAGTTCTTTATAAAATGTCATAACAGTAACGATCATAGGGCCTAATAAATGCTAAAAAGGTTAACATAATTATCTTCTTTGTGAAACATAATTTAATATATCATTTAAAATTTCTTTATAACAGATCATAACGGTAACGATCATTGGGCCTAATAAATGCTAAAAAAGTTGACATAATTATCTTCTTTGTAAAAGACAATTTAATAGATCATTTAAAATTTCTTTAAAAAAGATCATAACGGTAACGATCATTGGGCCTAAAAAATGCTAAAAAAGTTGACATAATTAACTTCGTTGTAAAAGATAATTTGATAGATCATTTAAAATTTCTTTATAAAAGATCATAACTGTAACGATCATTGCGCTTAATAAATGCTAAAAAAGTTGACATAATTATCTTCTTTGTAAAAGACAATTTAATAGATCATTTAAAATTTCTTTAAAAAAGATCGTAGCACTAATGATCATTGCGCCTAATAAATGCTAAAAAAGTTGACATAATTATCTTCTTTGTAAAAGATAATTTACTAAACAATTTAAAATTTCTCATGAAAAGATCATAACGGTAACGATTATTGGGCCTAATAAATGCTAAAAAGGTTGACATAATTATCTTCTTTGAAAAAGGTAATTTAATAGATCATTTCAAATTTCTTTAAACAAGATCATAACGGTAACGATCATTGCGCCTAATAAATGCTAAAAAAGTTGACATAATTATCTTCTTTGTAAAAGATAATTTAATAGATCATTTAAAATTTCCTTAAAAAAGATCATAACGGTAACGATCATTGGGCCTAATAAGTGCTAAAAAAGTTGACATAATTATCTTCTTTGAAAAAGGTAATTTAATAGATCATTTCAAATTTCTTTAAAAAAGATCATAACGGTAACGATCATTGCGCCTAATAAATGCTAAAAAAGTTGACATAATTATCTTCTTTGAAAAAGGTAATTTGATAGATCATTTCAAATTTCTTTAAAAAAGATCATAACGGTAACGATCATTGCACCTAATAAATGCTAAAAAAGTTGACATAATTATCTTCTTTGTAAAAGATAATTTACTAGACAATTTAAAATTTCTCATGAAAAGATCATAACGGTAACGATTATTGGGCCTAATAAATGCTAAAAAAGTTGACATAATTATCTTCTTTGTAAAAGATAATTTACTAGACAATTTAAAATTTCTCATGAAAAGATCATAACGGTAACGATTATTGGGCCTAATAAATGCTAAAAAAGTTGACATAATTATCTTCTTTGAAAAAGGTAATTTAATAGATCATTTCAAATTTCTTTAAACAAGATCATAACGGTAACGATCATTGCGCCTAATAAATGCTAAAAAAGTTGACATAATTATCTTCTTTGTAAAAGATAATTTAATAGATCATTTAAAATTTCCTTAAAAAAGATCATAACGGTAACGATCATTGGGCCTAATAAGTGCTAAAAAATTTGACATAATTATCTTCTTTGAAAAAGGTAATTTAATAGATCATTTCAAATTTCTTTAAAAAAGATCATAACGGTAACGATCATTGCGCCTAATAAATGCTAAAAAAGTTGACATAATTATCTTCTTTGTAAAAGATAATTTACTAGACAATTTAAAATTTCTCATGAAAAGATCATAACGGTAACGATTATTGGGCCTAATAAATGCTAAAAAAGTTGACATAATTATCTTCTTTGAAAAAGGTAGTTTAATAGATCATTTCAAATTTCTTTAAACAAGATCATAACGGTAACGATCATTGCGCCTAATAAATGCTAAAAAAGTTGACATAATTATCTTCTTTGTAAAAGATAATTTAATAGATCATTTAAAATTTCCTTAAAAAAGATCATAACGGTAACGATCATTGGGCCTAATAAGTGCTAAAAAATTTGACGTAATTATCTTCTTTGAAAAAGGTAATTTAATAGATCATTTCAAATTTCTTTAAAAAAGATCATAACGGTAACGATCATTGCGCCTAATAAATGCTAAAAAAGTTGACATAATTATCTTCTTTGTAAAAGATAATTTACTAGACAATTTAAAATTTCTCATGAAAAGATCATAACGGTAACGATTATTGGGCCTAATAAATGCTAAAAAAGTTGACATAATTATCTTCTTTGAAAAAGGTAATTTAATAGATCATTTCAAATTTCTTTAAACAAGATCATAACGGTAACGATCATTGCGCCTAATAAATGCTAAAAAAGTTGACATAATTATCTTCTTTGTAAAAGATAATTTAATAGATCATTTAAAATTTCCTTAAAAAAGATCATAACGGTAACGATCATTGGGCCTAATAAGTGCTAAAAAATTTGATATAATTATCTTCTTTGAAAAAGGTAATTTAATAGATCATTTCAAATTTCTTTAAAAAAGATCATAACGGTAACGATCATTGCGCCTAATAAATGCTAAAAAAGTTGACATAATTATCTTCTTTGTAAAAGATAATTTACTAGACAATTTAAAATTTCTCATGAAAAGATCATAACGGTAACGATTATTGGGCCTAATAAATGCTAAAAAAGTTGACATAATTATCTTCTTTGAAAAAGGTAATTTAATAGATCATTTCAAATTTCTTTAAACAAGATCATAACGGTAACGATCATTGCGCCTAATAAATGCTAAAAAAGTTGACATAATTATCTTCTTTGTAAAAGATAATTTAATAGATCATTTAAAATTTCCTTAAAAAAGATCATAACGGTAACGATCATTGGGCCTAATAAGTGCTAAAAAATTTGACGTAATTATCTTCTTTGAAAAAGGTAATTTAATAGATCATTTCAAATTTCTTTAAAAAAGATCATAACGGTAACGATCATTGCGCCTAATAAATGCTAAAAAAGTTGACATAATTATCTTCTTTGTAAAAGATAATTTACTAGACAATTTAAAATTTCTCATGAAAAGATCATAACGGTAACGATTATTGGGCCTAATAAATGCTAAAAAAGTTGACAAAATTATCTTCTTTGAAAAAGGTAATTTAATAGATCATTTCAAATTTCTTTAAACAAGATCATAACGGTAACGATCATTGCGCCTAATAAATGCTAAAAAAGTTGACATAATTATCTTCTTTGTAAAAGATAATTTAATAGATCATTTAAAATTTCCTTAAAAAAGATCATAACGGTAACGATCATTGGGCCTAATAAGTGCGAAAAAATTTGACGTAATTATCTTCTTTGAAAAAGGTAATTTAATAGATCATTTCAAATTTCTTTAAAAAAGATCATAACGGTAACGATCATTGCGCC
This sequence comes from Psophocarpus tetragonolobus, assembly GCA_037954015.1. Lineage (NCBI taxonomy): Eukaryota > Viridiplantae > Streptophyta > Magnoliopsida > Fabales > Fabaceae > Psophocarpus > Psophocarpus tetragonolobus. Next base: position 59,095,955 of record CM075688.1, read on the forward strand.
TAATAAATGCTAAAAAAGTTGACATAATTATCTTCTTTGTAAAAGATAATTTACTAGACAATTTAAAATTTCTCATGAAAAGATCATAACGGTAACGATTATTGGGCCTAATAAATGATAAAAAAGTTGACATAATTATCTTCTTTGAAACAGGTAATTTAATAGATCATTTCAAATTTCTTTAAAAAAGATCATAACGGTAACGATCATTGCGCCTAATAAATGCTAAAAAAGTTGACATAATTATCTTCTTTGTAAAAGATAATTTGATAGATCATTTAAAATTTCTTTATAAAAGATCATAACTGTAACGATCATTGGGCCTAATAAATGCTAAAAAAGTTGACATAATTATCTTCTTTGTAAAAGATAATTTACTAGACAATTTAAAATTTCTCATGAAAAGATCATAACGGTAACGATTATTGGGCCTAATAATGCTAAAAAAGTTGACATAATTATCTTCTTTGAAAAAGGTAATTTAATAGATCATTTCAAATTTCTTTAAACAAGATCATAACGGTAACGATCATTGCGCCTAATAAATGCTAAAAAAGTTGACATAATTATCTTCTTTGTAAAAGATAATTTAATAGATCATTTAAAATTTCCTTAAAAAAGATCATAACGGTAACGATCATTGGGCCTAATAAGTGCTAAAAAATTTGACGTAATTATCTTCTTTGAAAAAGGTAATTTAATAGATCATTTCAAATTTCTTTAAAAAAGATCATAACGGTAACGATCATTGCGCCTAATAAATGCTAAAAAAGTTGACATAATTATCTTCTTTGTAAAAGATAATTTACTAGACAATTTAAAATTTCTCATGAAAAGATCATAACGGTAACGATTATTGGGCCTAATAAATGCTAAAAAAGTTGACATAATTATCTTCTTTGAAAAAGGTAATTTAATAGATCATTTCAAATTTCTTTAAACAAGATCATAACGGTAACGATCATTGCGCCTAATAAATGCTAAAAAAGTTGACATAATTATCTTCTTTGTAAAAGATAATTTAATAGATCATTTAAAATTTCCTTAAAAAAGATCATAACGGTAACGATCATTGGGCCTAATAAGTGCTAAAAAATTTGACGTAATTATCTTCTTTGAAAAAGGTAATTTAATAGATCATTTCAAATTTCTTTAAAAAAGATCATAACGGTAACGATCATTGCGCCTAATAAATGCTAAAAAAGTTGACATAATTATCTTCTTTGTAAAAGATAATTTACTAGACAATTTAAAATTTCTCATGAAAAGATCATAACGGTAACGATTATTGGGCCTAATAAATGATAAAAAAGTTGACATAATTATCTTCTTTGAAACAGGTAATTTAATAGATCATTTCAAATTTCTTTAAAAAAGATCATAACGGTAACGATCATTGCGCCTAATAAATGCTAAAAAAGTTGACATAATTATCTTCTTTGTAAAAGATAATTTGATAGATCATTTAAAATTTCTTTATAAAAGATCATAACTGTAACGATCATTGGGCCTAATAAATGCTAAAAAAGTTGACATAATTATCTTCTTTGAAAAAGGTAATTTAATAGATCATTTCAAATTTCTTTAAAAAAGATCATAACGGTAACGATCATTGCGCCTAATAAATGCTAAAAAAGTTGACATAATTATCTTCTTTGAAAAAGGTAATTTAATAGATCATTTCAAATTTCTTTAAAAAAGATCATAACGGTAACGATCATTGCGCCTAATAAATGCTAAAAAAGTTGACATAATTATCTTCTTTGTAAAAGATAATTTGATAGATCATTTAAAATTTCTTTATAAAAGATCATAACTGTAACGATCATTGCGCCTAATAAATGCTAAAAAAGTTGACATAATTATCTTCTTTGTAAAAGACAATTTAATAGATCATTTAAAATTTCTTTAAAAAAGATCATAGCAGTAATGATCATTGCGCCTAATAAATGCTAAAAAAGTTGACATAATTATCTTCTTTGTAAAAGATAATTTACTAGACAATTTAAAATTTCTCATGAAAAGATCATAACGGTAACGATTATTGGGCCTAATAAATGCTAAAAAAGTTGACATAATTATCTTCTTTGAAAAAGGTAATTTGATAGATCATTTCAAATTTCTTTAAAAAAGATCATAACAGTAACGATCATTGCACCTAATAAATGCTAAAAAAGTTGACATAATTATCTTCTTTGAAAAAGGTAATTTGATAGATCATTTCAAATTTCTTTAAAAAAGATCATAACAGTAACGATCATTGCACCTAATAAATGCTAAAAAAGTTGACATAATTATCTTCTTTGTAAAAGATAATTTACTAGACAATTTAAAATTTCTCATGAAAAGATCATAACGGTAACGATTATTGGGCCTAATAAATGCTAAAAAAGTTGACATAATTATCTTCTTTGAAAAAGGTAATTTAATAGATCATTTCAAATTTCTTTAAAAAAGATCATAACGGTAACGATCATTGCGCCTAATAAATGCTAAAAAAGTTGACATAATTATCTTCTTTGTAAAAGATAATTTAATAGATTATTTAAAAGTTCTTTATAAAATGTCATAACAGTAACGATCATAGGGCCTAATAAATGCTAAAAAGGTTAACATAATTATCTTCTTTGTGAAACATAATTTAATATATCATTTAAAATTTCTTTATAACAGATCATAACGGTAACGATCATTGGGCCTAAGAAATGCTAAAAAAGTTGACATAATTATCTTCTTTGTAAAAGACAATTTAATAGATCATTTAAAATTTCTTTAAAAAAGATCATAACGGTAACGATCATTGGGCCTAAAAAATGCTAAAAAAGTTGACATAATTAACTTCGTTGTAAAAGATAATTTGATAGATCATTTAAAATTTCTTTATAAAAGATCATAACTGTAACGATCATTGCGCTTAATAAATGCTAAAAAAGTTGACATAATTATCTTCTTTGTAAAAGACAATTTAATAGATCATTTAAAATTTCTTTAAAAAAGATCGTAGCACTAATGATCATTGCGCCTAATAAATGCTAAAAAAGTTGACATAATTATCTTCTTTGTAAAAGATAATTTACTAAACAATTTAAAATTTCTCATGAAAAGATCATAACGGTAACGATTATTGGGCCTAATAAATGCTAAAAAGGTTGACATAATTATCTTCTTTGAAAAAGGTAATTTAATAGATCATTTCAAATTTCTTTAAAAAAGATCATAACGGTAACGATCATTGCGCCTAATAAATGCTAAAAAAGTTGACATAATTATCTTCTTTGTAAAAGATAATTTACTAGACAATTTAAAATTTCTCATGAAAAGATCATAACGGTAACGATTATTGGGCCTAATAAATGATAAAAAAGTTGACATAATTATCTTCTTTGAAACAGGTAATTTAATAGATCATTTCAAATTTCTTTAAAAAAGATCATAACGGTAACGATCATTGCGCCTAATAAATGCTAAAAAAGTTGACATAATTATCTTCTTTGTAAAAGATAATTTGATAGATCATTTAAAATTTCTTTATAAAAGATCATAACTGTAACGATCATTGGGCCTAATAAATGCTAAAAAAGTTGACATAATTATCTTCTTTGTAAAAGATAATTTACTAGACAATTTAAAATTTCTCATGAAAAGATCATAACGGTAACGATTATTGGGCCTAATAAATGCTAAAAAAGTTGACATAATTATCTTCTTTGAAAAAGGTAATTTAATAGATCATTTCAAATTTCTTTAAAAAAGATCATAACGGTAACGATCATTGCGCCTAATAAATGCTAAAAAAGTTGACATAATTATCTTCTTTGTAAAAGATAATTTGATAGATCATTTAAAATTTCTTTATAAAAGATCATAACTGTAACGATCATTGCGCCTAATAAATGCTAAAAAAGTTGACATAATTATCTTCTTTGTAAAAGACAATTTAATAGATCATTTAAAATTTCTTTAAAAAAGATCATAGCAGTAATGATCATTGCGCCTAATAAATGCTAAAAAAGTTGACATAATTATCTTCTTTGTAAAAGATAATTTACTAGACAATTTAAAATTTCTCATGAAAAGATCATAACGGTAACGATTATTGGGCCTAATAAATGCTAAAAAAGTTGACATAATTATCTTCTTTGAAAAAGGTAATTTGATAGATCATTTCAAATTTCTTTAAAAAAGATCATAACAGTAACGATCATTGCACCTAATAAATGCTAAAAAAGTTGACATAATTATCTTCTTTGAAAAAGGTAATTTGATAGATCATTTCAAATTTCTTTAAAAAAGATCATAACAGTAACGATCATTGCACCTAATAAATGCTAAAAAAGTTGACATAATTATCTTCTTTGTAAAAGATAATTTACTAGACAATTTAAAATTTCTCATGAAAAGATCATAACGGTAACGATTATTGGGCCTAATAAATGCTAAAAAAGTTGACATAATTATCTTCTTTGAAAAAGGTAATTTAATAGATCATTTCAAATTTCTTTAAAAAAGATCATAACGGTAACGATCATTGCGCCTAATAAATGCTAAAAAAGTTGACATAATTATCTTCTTTGTAAAAGATAATTTAATAGATTATTTAAAAGTTCTTTATAAAATGTCATAACAGTAACGATCATAGGGCCTAATAAATGCTAAAAAGGTTAACATAATTATCTTCTTTGTGAAACATAATTTAATATATCATTTAAAATTTCTTTATAACAGATCATAACGGTAACGATCATTGGGCCTAATAAATGCTAAAAAAGTTGACATAATTATCTTCTTTGTAAAAGACAATTTAATAGATCATTTAAAATTTCTTTAAAAAAGATCATAACGGTAACGATCATTGGGCCTAAAAAATGCTAAAAAAGTTGACATAATTAACTTCGTTGTAAAAGATAATTTGATAGATCATTTAAAATTTCTTTATAAAAGATCATAACTGTAACGATCATTGCGCTTAATAAATGCTAAAAAAGTTGACATAATTATCTTCTTTGTAAAAGACAATTTAATAGATCATTTAAAATTTCTTTAAAAAAGATCGTAGCACTAATGATCATTGCGCCTAATAAATGCTAAAAAAGTTGACATAATTATCTTCTTTGTAAAAGATAATTTACTAAACAATTTAAAATTTCTCATGAAAAGATCATAACGGTAACGATTATTGGGCCTAATAAATGCTAAAAAGGTTGACATAATTATCTTCTTTGAAAAAGGTAATTTAATAGATCATTTCAAATTTCTTTAAACAAGATCATAACGGTAACGATCATTGCGCCTAATAAATGCTAAAAAAGTTGACATAATTATCTTCTTTGTAAAAGATAATTTAATAGATCATTTAAAATTTCCTTAAAAAAGATCATAACGGTAACGATCATTGGGCCTAATAAGTGCTAAAAAAGTTGACATAATTATCTTCTTTGAAAAAGGTAATTTAATAGATCATTTCAAATTTCTTTAAAAAAGATCATAACGGTAACGATCATTGCGCCTAATAAATGCTAAAAAAGTTGACATAATTATCTTCTTTGAAAAAGGTAATTTGATAGATCATTTCAAATTTCTTTAAAAAAGATCATAACGGTAACGATCATTGCACCTAATAAATGCTAAAAAAGTTGACATAATTATCTTCTTTGTAAAAGATAATTTACTAGACAATTTAAAATTTCTCATGAAAAGATCATAACGGTAACGATTATTGGGCCTAATAAATGCTAAAAAAGTTGACATAATTATCTTCTTTGTAAAAGATAATTTACTAGACAATTTAAAATTTCTCATGAAAAGATCATAACGGTAACGATTATTGGGCCTAATAAATGCTAAAAAAGTTGACATAATTATCTTCTTTGAAAAAGGTAATTTAATAGATCATTTCAAATTTCTTTAAAAAAGATCATAACGGTAACGATCATTGCGCCTAATAAATGCTAAAAAAGTTGACATAATTATCTTCTTTGTAAAAGATAATTTAATAGATTATTTAAAAGTTCTTTATAAAATGTCACAACAGTAAGATCATAGGGCCTAATAAATGCTAAAAAGGTTAACATAATTATCTTTTTTGTGAAAGATAATTTAATATATCATTTAAAATTTCTTTATAACAGATCATAACGGTAACGATCATTGGGCCTAATAAATGCTAAAAAAGTTGACATAATTATCTTCTTTGTAAAAGACAATTTAATAGATCATTTAAAATTTCTTTAAAAAAGATCATAACGGTAACGATCATTGGGCCTAATAAATGCTAAAAAAGTTGACATAATTAACTTCTTTGTAATAGATAATTTGAATGATCATTTAAAATTTCTTTATAAAAGATCATAACTGTAACGATCATTGCGCCTAATAAATGCTAAAAAAGTTGACATAATTATCTTCTTTGTAAAAGACAATTTAATAGATCATTTAAAATTTGTTTAAAAAAGATCGTAGCAGTAATGATCATTGCGCCTAATAAATGCTAAAAAAGTTGACATAATTATCTTCTTTGTAAAAGATAATTTACTAGACAATTTAAAATTTCTCATGAAAAGATCATAACGGTAACGATTATTGGGCCTAATAAATGCTAAAAAAGTTGACATAATTATCTTCTTTGAAAAAGGTAATTTAATAGATCATTTCAAATTTCTTTAAACAAGATCATAACGGTAACGATCATTGCGCCTAATAAATGCTAAAAAAGTTGACATAATTATCTTCTTTGTAAAAGATAATTTAATAGATCATTTAAAATTTCCTTAAAAAAGATCATAACGGTAACGATCATTGGGCCTAATAAGTGCTAAAAAATTTGACATAATTATCTTCTTTGAAAAAGGTAATTTAATAGATCATTTCAAATTTCTTTAAAAAAGATCATAACGGTAACGATCATTGCGCCTAATAAATGCTAAAAAAGTTGACATAATTATCTTCTTTGTAAAAGATAATTTACTAGACAATTTAAAATTTCTCATGAAAAGATCATAACGGTAACGATTATTGGGCCTAATAAATGCTAAAAAAGTTGACATAATTATCTTCTTTGAAAAAGGTAATTTAATAGATCATTTCAAATTTCTTTAAACAAGATCATAACGGTAACGATCATTGCGCCTAATAAATGCTAAAAAAGTTGATATAATTATCTTCTTTGTAAAAGATAATTTAATAGATCATTTAAAATTTCCTTAAAAAAGATCATAACGGTAACGATCATTGGGCCTAATAAGTGCTAAAAAATTTGACGTAATTATCTTCTTTGAAAAAGGTAATTTAATAGATCATTTCAAATTTCTTTAAAAAAGATCATAACGGTAACGATCATTGCGCCTAATAAATGCTAAAAAAGTTGACATAATTATCTTCTTTGTAAAAGATAATTTACTAGACAATTTAAAATTTCTCATGAAAAGATCATAACGGTAACGATTATTGGGCCTAATAAATGCTAAAAAAGTTGACATAATTATCTTCTTTGAAAAAGGTAATTTAATAGATCATTTCAAATTTCTTTAAACAAGATCATAACGGTAACGATCATTGCGCCTAATAAATGCTAAAAAAGTTGACATAATTATCTTCTTTGTAAAAGATAATTTAATAGATCATTTAAAATTTCCTTAAAAAAGATCATAACGGTAACGATCATTGGGCCTAATAAGTGCTAAAAAATTTGACGTAATTATCTTCTTTGAAAAAGGTAATTTAATAGATCATTTCAAATTTCTTTAAAAAAGATCATAACGGTAACGATCATTGCGCCTAATAAATGCTAAAAAAGTTGACATAATTATCTTCTTTGTAAAAGATAATTTACTAGACAATTTAAAATTTCTCATGAAAAGATCATAACGGTAACGATTATTGGGCCTAATAAATGATAAAAAAGTTGACATAATTATCTTCTTTGAAACAGGTAATTTAATAGATCATTTCAAATTTCTTTAAAAAAGATCATAACGGTAACGATCATTGCGCCTAATAAATGCTAAAAAAGTTGACATAATTATCTTCTTTGTAAAAGATAATTTGATAGATCATTTAAAATTTCTTTATAAAAGATCATAACTGTAACGATCATTGGGCCTAATAAATGCTAAAAAAGTTGACATAATTATCTTCTTTGTAAAAGATAATTTACTAGACAATTTAAAATTTCTCATGAAAAGATCATAACGGTAACGATTGTTGGGCCTAATAAATGCTAAAAAAGTTGACATAATTATCTTCTTTGAAAAAGGTAATTTAATAGATCATTTCAAATTTCTTTAAAAAAGATCATAACGGTAACGATCATTGCGCCTAATAAATGCTAAAAAAGTTGACATAATTATCTTCTTTGTAAAAGATAATTTGATAGATCATTTAAAATTTCTTTATAAAAGATCATAACTGTAACGATCATTGCGCCTAATAAATGCTAAAAAAGTTGACATAATTATCTTCTTTGTAAAAGACAATTTAATAGATCATTTAAAATTTCTTTAAAAAAGATCATAGCAGTAATGATCATTGCGCCTAATAAATGCTAAAAAAGTTGACATAATTATCTTCTTTGTAAAAGATAATTTACTAGACAATTTAAAATTTCTCATGAAAAGATCATAACGGTAACGATTATTGGGCCTAATAAATGCTAAAAAAGTTGACATAATTATCTTCTTTGAAAAAGGTAATTTGATAGATCATTTCAAATTTCTTTAAAAAAGATCATAACAGTAACGATCATTGCACCTAATAAATGCTAAAAAAGTTGACATAATTATCTTCTTTGTAAAAGATAATTTACCAGACAATTTAAAATTTCTCATGAAAAGATCATAACGGTAACGATTATTGGGCCTAATAAATGCTAAAAAAGTTGACATAATTATCTTCTTTGAAAAAGGTAATTTAATAGATCATTTCAAATTTCTTTAAAAAAGATCATAACGGTAACGATCATTGCGCCTAATAAATGCTAAAAAAGTTGACATAATTATCTTCTTTGTAAAAGATAATTTAATAGATTATTTAAAAGTTCTTTAGAAAATGTCATAACAGTAACGATCATAGGGCCTAATAAATGCTAAAAAGGTTAACATAATTATCTTCTTTGTGAAACATAATTTAATATATCATTTAAAATTTCTTTATAACAGATCATAACGGTAACGATCATTGGGCCTAATAAATGCTAAAAAAGTTGACATAATTATCTTCTTTGTAAAAGACAATTTAATAGATCATTTAAAATTTCTTTAAAAAAGATCATAACGGTAACGATCATTGGGCCTAAAAAATGCTAAAAAAGTTGACATAATTAACTTCGTTGTAAAAGATAATTTGATAGATCATTTAAAATTTCTTTATAAAAGATCATAACTGTAACGATCATTGCGCCTAATAAATGCTAAAAAAGTTGACATAATTATCTTCTTTGTAAAAGACAATTTAATAGATCATTTAAAATTTCTTTAAAAAAGATCGTAGCACTAATGATCATTGCGCCTAATAAATGCTAAAAAAGTTGACATAATTATCTTCTTTGTAAAAGATAATTTACTAAACAATTTAAAATTTCTCATGAAAAGATCATAACGGTAACGATTATTGGGCCTAATAAATGCTAAAAAGGTTGACATAATTATCTTCTTTGAAAAAGGTAATTTAATAGATCATTTCAAATTTCTTTAAACAAGATCATAACGGTAACGATCATTGCGCCTAATAAATGCTAAAAAATTTGACATAATTATCTTCTTTGTAAAAGATAATTTAATAGATCATTTAAAATTTCCTTAAAAAAGATCATAACGGTAACGATCATTGGGCCTAATAAGTGCTAAAAAAGTTGACATAATTATCTTCTTTGAAAAAGGTAATTTAATAGATCATTTCAAATTTCTTTAAAAAAGATCATAACGGTAACGATCATTGCGCCTAATAAATGCTAAAAAAGTTGACATAATTATCTTCTTTGTAAAAGATAATTTACAAGACAATTTAAAATTTCTCATGAAAAGATCATAACGGTAACGATTATTGGGCTAATAAATGCTAAAAAAGTTGACATAATTATCTTCTTTGAAAAAGGTAATTTGATAGATCATTTCAAATTTCTTTAAAAAAGATCATAACGGTAACGATCATTGCACCTAATAAATGCTAAAAAAGTTTACATAATTATCTTCTTTGTAAAAGATAATTTACTAGACAATTTAAAATTTCTCATGAAAAGATCATAACGGTAACGATTATTGGGCCTAATAAATGCTAAAAAAGTTGACATAATTATCTTCTTTGAAAAAGGTAATTTAATAGATCATTTCAAATTTCTTTAAAAAAGATCATAACGGTAACGATCATTGCGCCTAATAAATGCTAAAAAAGTTGACATAATTATCTTCTTTGAAAAAGGTAATTTAATAGATCATTTCAAATTTCTTTAAAAAAGATCATAACAGTAACGATCACTGCGCCTAATAAATGCTAAAAAAGTTGACAAAATTATCTTCTTTGTAAAAGATAATTTGATAGATCATTTAAAATTTCTTTATAAAAGATCATAACTGTAACGATCATTGCGCCTAATAAATGCTAAAAAAGTTGACATAATTATCTTCTTGGTAAAAGACAATTTAATAGATCATTTAAAATTTCTTTAAAAAAGATCATAGCAATAATGATCATTGCGCCTAATAAATGCTAAAAAAGTTGACATAATTATCTTCTTTGTAAAAGATAATTTACTAGACAATTTAAAATTTCTCATGAAAAGACCATAACGGTAACGATTATTGGGCCTAATAAATGCTAAAAAAGTTGACATAATTATCTTCTTTGAAAAAGGTAATTTAATAGATCATTTCAAATTTCTTTAAAAAAGATCATAACGGTAACGATCATTGCGCCTAATAAATGCTAAAAAAGTTGACATAATTATCTTCTTTGTAAAAGATAATTTACTAGACAATTTAAAATTTCTCATGAAAAGACCATAACGGTAACGATTATTGGGCCTAGTAAATGCTAAAAAAGTTGACATAATTATCTTCTTTGAAAAAGGTAATTTAATAGATCATTTCAAATTTCTTTAAAAAAGATCATAACGGTAACGATCATTGCGCCTAATAAATGCTAAAAAAGTTGACCTAATTATCTTCTTTGTAAAAGATAATTTGATAGATCATTTAAAATTTCTTTATAAAAGATCATAACTGTAACGATCATTGCGCCTAATAAATGCTAAAAAAGTTGACATAATTATCTTCTTTGTAAAAGACAATTTAATAGATCATTTAAAATTTCTTTAAAAAAGATCATAGCAGTAATGATCATTGCGCCTAATAAATGCTAAAGAAGTTGACATAATTATCTTCTTTGTAAAAGATAATTTACTAGACAATAAAATTTCTCATGAAAAGATCATAACGGTAACGATTATTGGGCCTAATAAATGCTAAAAAAGTTGACATAATTATCTTCTTTGAAAAAGGTAATTTGATAGATCATTTCAAATTTCTTTAAAAAAGATCATAACGGTAACGATCATTGCACCTAATAAATGCTAAAAAAGTTGACATAATTATCTTCTTTGTAAAAGATAATTTACTAGACAATTTAAAATTTCTCATGAAAAGATCATAACGGTAACGATTATTGGGCCTAATAAATGCTAAAAAAGTTGACATAATTATCTTCTTTGAAAAAGGTAATTTAATAGATCATTTCAAATTTCTTTAAAAAAGATCATAACGGTAACGATCATTGCGCCTAATAAATGCTAAAAAAGTTGACATAATTATCTTCTTTGTAAAAGAAAATTTAATAGATCATTTAAAATTTCCTTAAAAAAGATCATAACGATAACGATCATTGGGCCTAATAAGTGCTAAAAAAGTTGACATAATTATCTTCTTTGTAAAAGATAATTTACTAGACAATTTAAAATTTCTCATGAAAAGATCATAACGGTAACGATTATTGGGCCTAATAAATGCTAAAAAAGTTGACATAATTATCTTCTTTGAAAAAGGTAATTTAATAGATCATTTCAAATTTCTTTAAAAAAGATCATAACGGTAACGATCATTGCGCCTAATAAATGCTAAAAAAGTTGACATAATTATCTTCTTTGTAAAAGATAATTTGATAGATCATTTAAAATTTCTTTATAAAAGATCATAACTGTAACGATCATTGCGCCTAATAAATGCTAAAAAAGTTGACATAATTATCTTCTTTGAAAAAGACAATTTAATAGATCATTTAAAATTTCTTTAAAAAAGATCATAGCAGTAATGATCATTGCGCCTAATAAATGCTAAAAAAGTTGACATAATTATCTTCTTTGTAAAAGATAATTTACTAGACAATTTAAAATTTCTCATGAAAAGATCATAAAGGTAACGATTATTGGGCCTAATAAATGCTAAAAAAGTTGACATAATTATCTTCTTTGAAAAAGGTAATTTGATAGATCATTTCAAATTTCTTTAAAAAAGATCATAACAGTAACGATCATTGCACCTAATAAATGCTAAAAAAGTTGACATAATTATCTTCTTTGTAAAAGATAATTTACTACACAATTTAAAATTTCTCATGAAAAGATCATAACGGTAACGATTATTGGGCCTAATAAATGCTAAAAAAGTTGACATAATTATCTTCTTTGAAAAAGGTAATTTAATAGATCATTTCAAATTTCTTTAAAAAAGATCATAACGGTAACGATCATTGCGCCTAATAAATGCTAAAAAAGTTGACATAATTATCTTCTTTGTAAAAGATAATTTAATAGATTATTTAAAAGTTCTTTATAAAATGTCATAACAGTAGCGATCATAGGGCCTAATAAATGCTAAAAAGGTTAACATAATTATCTTCTTTGTGAAACATAATTTAATATATCATTTAAAATTTCTTTATAACAGATCATAACGGTAACGATCATTGGGCCTAATAAATGCTAAAAAAGTTGACATAATTATCTTCTTTGTAAAAGACAATTTAATAGATCATTTAAAATTTCTTTAAAAAAGATCATAACGGTAACGATCATTGGGCCTAAAAAATGCTAAAAAAGTTGACATAATTAACTTCGTTGTAAAAGATAATTTGATAGATCATTTAAAATTTCTTTATAAAAGATCATAACTGTAACGATCATTGCGCTTAATAAATGCTAAAAAAGTTGACATAATTATCTTCTTTGTAAAAGACAATTTAATAGATCATTTAAAATTTCTTTAAAAAAGATCGTAGCACTAATGATCATTGCGCCTAATAAATGCTAAAAAAGTTGACATAATTATCTTCTTTGTAAAAGATAATTTACTAAACAATTTAAAATTTCTCATGAAAAGATCATAACGGTAACGATTATTGGGCCTAATAAATGCTAAAAAGGTTGACATAATTATCTTCTTTGAAAATGGTAATTTAATAGATCATTTCAAATTTCTTTAAACAAGATCATAACGGTAACGATCATTGCGCCTAATAAATGCTAAAAAAGTTGACATAATTATCTTCTTTGTAAAAGATAATTTAATAGATCATTTAAAATTTCCTTAAAAAAGATCATAACGGTAACGATCATTGGGCCTAATAAGTGCTAAAAAAGTTGACATAATTATCTTCTTTGAAAAAGGTAATTTAATAGATCATTTCAAATTTCTTTAAAAAAGATCATAACGGTAACCATCATTGCGCCTAATAAATGCTAAAAAAGTTGACATAATTATCTTCTTTGTAAAAGATAATTTACTAGACAATTTAAAATTTCTCATGAAAAGATCATAACGGTAACGATTATTGGGCCTAATAAATGCTAAAAAAGTTGACATAATTATCTTCTTTGAAAAAGGTAATTTAATAGATCATTTCAAATTTCTTTAAAAAAGATCATAACGGTAACGATCATTGCGCCTAATAAATGCTAAAAAAGTTGACATAATTATCTTCTTTGTAAAAGATAATTTGATAGATCATTTAAAATTTCTTTATAAAAGATCATAACTGTAACGATCATTGAGCCTAATAAATGCTAAAAAAGTTGACATAATTATCTTCTTTGTAAAAGAAAATTTAATAGATCATTTAAAATTTCCTTAAAAAAGATCATAACGATAACGATCATTGGGCCTAATAAGTGCTAAAAAAGTTGACATAATTATCTTCTTTGTAAAAGATAATTTACTAGACAATTTAAAATTTCTCATGAAAAGATCATAACGGTAACGATTATTGGGCCTAATAAATGCTAAAAAAGTTGACATAATTATCTTCTTTGAAAAAGGTAATTTAATAGATCATTTCAAATTTCTTTAAAAAAGATCATAACGGTAACGATCATTGCGCCTAATAAATGCTAAAAAAGTTGACATAATTATCTTCTTTGTAAAAGATAATTTGATAGATCATTTAAAATTTCTTTATAAAAGATCATAACTGTAACGATCATTGCGCCTAATAAATGCTAAAAAAGTTGACATAATTATCTTCTTTGTAAAAGACAATTTAATAGATCATTTAAAATTTCTTTAAAAAAGATCATAACGGTAACGATCATTGGGCCTAAAAAATGCTAAAAAAGTTGACATAATTAACTTCGTTGTAAAAGATAATTTGATAGATCATTTAAAATTTCTTTATAAAAGATCATAACTGTAACGATCATTGCGCCTAATAAATGCTAAAAAAGTTGACATAATTATCTTCTTTGTAAAAGACAATTTAATAGATCATTTAAAATTTCTTTAAAAAAGATCGTAGCACTAATGATCATTGCGCCTAATAAATGCTAAAAAAGTTGACATAATTATCTTCTTTGTAAAAGATAATTTACTAAACAATTTAAAATTTCTCATGAAAAGATCATAACGGTAACGATTATTGGGCCTAATAAATGCTAAAAAGGTTGACATAATTATCTTCTTTGAAAAAGGTAATTTAATAGATCATTTCAAATTTCTTTAAACAAGATCATAACGGTAACGATCATTGCGCCTAATAAATGCTAAAAAATTTGACATAATTATCTTCTTTGTAAAAGATAATTTAATAGATCATTTAAAATTTCCTTAAAAAAGATCATAACGGTAACGATCATTGGGCCTAATAAGTGCTAAAAAAGTTGACATAATTATCTTCTTTGAAAAAGGTAATTTAATAGATCATTTCAAATTTCTTTAAAAAAGATCATAACGGTAACGATCATTGCGCCTAATAAATGCTAAAAAAGTTGACATAATTATCTTCTTTGTAAAAGATAATTTACAAGACAATTTAAAATTTCTCATGAAAAGATCATAACGGTAACGATTATTGGGCTAATAAATGCTAAAAAAGTTGACATAATTATCTTCTTTGAAAAAGGTAATTTGATAGATCATTTCAAATTTCTTTAAAAAAGATCATAACGGTAACGATCATTGCACCTAATAAATGCTAAAAAAGTTTACATAATTATCTTCTTTGTAAAAGATAATTTACTAGACAATTTAAAATTTCTCATGAAAAGATCATAACGGTAACGATTATTGGGCCTAATAAATGCTAAAAAAGTTGACATAATTATCTTCTTTGAAAAAGGTAATTTAATAGATCATTTCAAATTTCTTTAAAAAAGATCATAACGGTAACGATCATTGCGCCTAATAAATGCTAAAAAAGTTGACATAATTATCTTCTTTGAAAAAGGTAATTTAATAGATCATTTCAAATTTCTTTAAAAAAGATCATAACAGTAACGATCACTGCGCCTAATAAATGCTAAAAAAGTTGACAAAATTATCTTCTTTGTAAAAGATAATTTGATAGATCATTTAAAATTTCTTTATAAAAGATCATAACTGTAACGATCATTGCGCCTAATAAATGCTAAAAAAGTTGACATAATTATCTTCTTGGTAAAAGACAATTTAATAGATCATTTAAAATTTCTTTAAAAAAGATCATAGCAATAATGATCATTGCGCCTAATAAATGCTAAAAAAGTTGACATAATTATCTTCTTTGTAAAAGATAATTTACTAGACAATTTAAAATTTCTCATGAAAAGACCATAACGGTAACGATTATTGGGCCTAATAAATGCTAAAAAAGTTGACATAATTATCTTCTTTGAAAAAGGTAATTTAATAGATCATTTCAAATTTCTTTAAAAAAGATCATAACGGTAACGATCATTGCGCCTAATAAATGCTAAAAAAGTTGACATAATTATCTTCTTTGTAAAAGATAATTTACTAGACAATTTAAAATTTCTCATGAAAAGACCATAACGGTAACGATTATTGGGCCTAGTAAATGCTAAAAAAGTTGACATAATTATCTTCTTTGAAAAAGGTAATTTAATAGATCATTTCAAATTTCTTTAAAAAAGATCATAACGGTAACGATCATTGCGCCTAATAAATGCTAAAAAAGTTGACCTAATTATCTTCTTTGTAAAAGATAATTTGATAGATCATTTAAAATTTCTTTATAAAAGATCATAACTGTAACGATCATTGCGCCTAATAAATGCTAAAAAAGTTGACATAATTATCTTCTTTGTAAAAGACAATTTAATAGATCATTTAAAATTTCTTTAAAAAAGATCATAGCAGTAATGATCATTGCGCCTAATAAATGCTAAAGAAGTTGACATAATTATCTTCTTTGTAAAAGATAATTTACTAGACAATAAAATTTCTCATGAAAAGATCATAACGGTAACGATTATTGGGCCTAATAAATGCTAAAAAAGTTGACATAATTATCTTCTTTGAAAAAGGTAATTTGATAGATCATTTCAAATTTCTTTAAAAAAGATCATAACGGTAACGATCATTGCACCTAATAAATGCTAAAAAAGTTGACATAATTATCTTCTTTGTAAAAGATAATTTACTAGACAATTTAAAATTTCTCATGAAAAGATCATAACGGTAACGATTATTGGGCCTAATAAATGCTAAAAAAGTTGACATAATTATCTTCTTTGAAAAAGGTAATTTAATAGATCATTTCAAATTTCTTTAAAAAAGATCATAACGGTAACGATCATTGCGCCTAATAAATGCTAAAAAAGTTGACATAATTATCTTCTTTGTAAAAGAAAATTTAATAGATCATTTAAAATTTCCTTAAAAAAGATCATAACGATAACGATCATTGGGCCTAATAAGTGCTAAAAAAGTTGACATAATTATCTTCTTTGTAAAAGATAATTTACTAGACAATTTAAAATTTCTCATGAAAAGATCATAACGGTAACGATTATTGGGCCTAATAAATGCTAAAAAAGTTGACATAATTATCTTCTTTGAAAAAGGTAATTTAATAGATCATTTCAAATTTCTTTAAAAAAGATCATAACGGTAACGATCATTGCGCCTAATAAATGCTAAAAAAGTTGACATAATTATCTTCTTTGTAAAAGATAATTTGATAGATCATTTAAAATTTCTTTATAAAAGATCATAACTGTAACGATCATTGCGCCTAATAAATGCTAAAAAAGTTGACATAATTATCTTCTTTGAAAAAGACAATTTAATAGATCATTTAAAATTTCTTTAAAAAAGATCATAGCAGTAATGATCATTGCGCCTAATAAATGCTAAAAAAGTTGACATAATTATCTTCTTTGTAAAAGATAATTTACTAGACAATTTAAAATTTCTCATGAAAAGATCATAAAGGTAACGATTATTGGGCCTAATAAATGCTAAAAAAGTTGACATAATTATCTTCTTTGAAAAAGGTAATTTGATAGATCATTTCAAATTTCTTTAAAAAAGATCATAACAGTAACGATCATTGCACCTAATAAATGCTAAAAAAGTTGACATAATTATCTTCTTTGTAAAAGATAATTTACTACACAATTTAAAATTTCTCATGAAAAGATCATAACGGTAACGATTATTGGGCCTAATAAATGCTAAAAAAGTTGACATAATTATCTTCTTTGAAAAAGGTAATTTAATAGATCATTTCAAATTTCTTTAAAAAAGATCATAACGGTAACGATCATTGCGCCTAATAAATGCTAAAAAAGTTGACATAATTATCTTCTTTGTAAAAGATAATTTAATAGATTATTTAAAAGTTCTTTATAAAATGTCATAACAGTAGCGATCATAGGGCCTAATAAATGCTAAAAAGGTTAACATAATTATCTTCTTTGTGAAACATAATTTAATATATCATTTAAAATTTCTTTATAACAGATCATAACGGTAACGATCATTGGGCCTAATAAATGCTAAAAAAGTTGACATAATTATCTTCTTTGTAAAAGACAATTTAATAGATCATTTAAAATTTCTTTAAAAAAGATCATAACGGTAACGATCATTGGGCCTAAAAAATGCTAAAAAAGTTGACATAATTAACTTCGTTGTAAAAGATAATTTGATAGATCATTTAAAATTTCTTTATAAAAGATCATAACTGTAACGATCATTGCGCTTAATAAATGCTAAAAAAGTTGACATAATTATCTTCTTTGTAAAAGACAATTTAATAGATCATTTAAAATTTCTTTAAAAAAGATCGTAGCACTAATGATCATTGCGCCTAATAAATGCTAAAAAAGTTGACATAATTATCTTCTTTGTAAAAGATAATTTACTAAACAATTTAAAATTTCTCATGAAAAGATCATAACGGTAACGATTATTGGGCCTAATAAATGCAAAAAAGGTTGACATAATTATCTTCTTTGAAAATGGTAATTTAATAGATCATTTCAAATTTCTTTAAACAAGATCATAACGGTAACGATCATTGCGCCTAATAAATGCTAAAAAAGTTGACATAATTATCTTCTTTGTAAAAGATAATTTAATAGATCATTTAAAATTTCCTTAAAAAAGATCATAACGGTAACGATCATTGGGCCTAATAAGTGCTAAAAAAGTTGACATAATTATCTTCTTTGAAAAAGGTAATTTAATAGATCATTTCAAATTTCTTTAAAAAAGATCATAACGGTAACCATCATTGCGCCTAATAAATGCTAAAAAAGTTGACATAATTATCTTCTTTGTAAAAGATAATTTACTAGACAATTTAAAATTTCTCATGAAAAGATCATAACGGTAACGATTATTGGGCCTAATAAATGCTAAAAAAGTTGACATAATTATCTTCTTTGAAAAAGGTAATTTAATAGATCATTTCAAATTTCTTTAAAAAAGATCATAACGGTAACGATCATTGCGCCTAATAAATGCTAAAAAAGTTGACATAATTATCTTCTTTGTAAAAGATAATTTGATAGATCATTTAAAATTTCTTTATAAAAGATCATAACTGTAACGATCATTGAGCCTAATAAATGCTAAAAAAGTTGACATAATTATCTTCTTTGTAAAAGAAAATTTAATAGATCATTTAAAATTTCCTTAAAAAAGATCATAACGATAACGATCATTGGGCCTAATAAGTGCTAAAAAAGTTGACATAATTATCTTCTTTGTAAAAGATAATTTACTAGACAATTTAAAATTTCTCATGAAAAGATCATAACGGTAACGATTATTGGGCCTAATAAATGCTAAAAAAGTTGACATAATTATCTTCTTTGAAAAAGGTAATTTAATAGATCATTTCAAATTTCTTTAAAAAAGATCATAACGGTAACGATCATTGCGCCTAATAAATGCTAAAAAAGTTGACATAATTATCTTCTTTGTAAAAGATAATTTGATAGATCATTTAAAATTTCTTTATAAAAGATCATAACTGTAACGATCATTGCGCCTAATAAATGCTAAAAAAGTTGACATAATTATCTTCTTTGAAAAAGACAATTTAATAGATCATTTAAAATTTCTTTAAAAAAGATCATAGCAGTAATGATCATTGCGCCTAATAAATGCTAAAAAAGTTGACATAATTATCTTCTTTGTAAAAGATAATTTACTAGACAATTTAAAATTTCTCATGAAAAGATCATAAAGGTAACGATTATTGGGCCTAATAAATGCTAAAAAAGTTGACATAATTATCTTCTTTGAAAAAGGTAATTTGATAGATCATTTCAAATTTCTTTAAAAAAGATCATAACAATAACGATCATTGCACCTAATAAATGCTAAAAAAGTTGACATAATTATCTTCTTTGTAAAAGATAATTTACTACACAATTTAAAATTTCTCATGAAAAGATCATAACGGTAACGATTATTGGGCCTAATAAATGCTAAAAAAGTTGACATAATTATCTTCTTTGAAAAAGGTAATTTAATAGATCATTTCAAATTTCTTTAAAAAAGATCATAACGGTAACGATCATTGCGCCTAATAAATGCTAAAAAAGTTGACATAATTATCTTCTTTGTAAAAGATAATTTAATAGATTATTTAAAAGTTCTTTATAAAATGTCATAATAGTAGCGATCATAGGGCCTAATAAATGCTAAAAAGGTTAACATAATTATCTTCTTTGTGAAACATAATTTAATATATCATTTAAAATTTCTTTATAACAGATCATAACGGTAACGATCATTGGGCCTAATAAATGCTAAAAAAGTTGACATAATTATCTTCTTTGTAAAAGACAATTTAATAGATCATTTAAAATTTCTTTAAAAAAGATCATAACGGTAACGATCATTGGGCCTAAAAAATGCTAAAAAAGTTGACATAATTAACTTCGTTGTAAAAGATAATTTGATAGAGCATTTAAAATTTCTTTATAAAAGATCATAACTGTAACGATCATTGCGCTTAATAAATGCTAAAAAAGTTGACATAATTATCTTCTTTGTAAAAGACAATTTAATAGATCATTTAAAATTTCTTTAAAAAAGATCGTAGCACTAATGATCATTGCGCCTAATAAATGCTAAAAAAGTTGACATAATTATCTTCTTTGTAAAAGATAATTTACTAAACAATTTAAAATTTCTCATGAAAAGATCATAACGGTAACGATTATTGGGCCTAATAAATGCTAAAAAGGTTGACATAATTATCTTCTTTGAAAATGGTAATTTAATAGATCATTTCAAATTTCTTTAAACAAGATCATAACGGTAACGATCATTGCGCCTAATAAATGCTAAAAAAGTTGACATAATTATCTTCTTTGTAAAAGATAATTTAATAGATCATTTAAAATTTCCTTAAAAAAGATCATAACGGTAACGATCATTGGGCCTAATAAGTGCTAAAAAAGTTGACATAATTATCTTCTTTGAAAAAGGTAATTTAATAGATCATTTCAAATTTCTTTAAAAAAGATCATAACGGTAACCATCATTGCGCCTAATAAATGCTAAAAAAGTTGACATAATTATCTTCTTTGTAAAAGATAATTTACTAGACAATTTAAAATTTCTCATGAAAAGATCATAACGGTAACGATTATTGGGCCTAATAAATGCTAAAAAAGTTGACCTAATTATCTTCTTTGAAAAAGGTAATTTAATAGATCATTTCAAATTTCTTTAAAAAAGATCATAACGGTAACGATCATTGCGCCTAATAAATGCTAAAAAAGTTGACATAATTATCTTCTTTGTAAAAGATAATTTGATAGATCATTTAAAATTTCTTTATAAAAGATCATAACAGTAACGATCATTGAGCCTAATAAATGCTAAAAAAGTTGACATAATTATATTCTTTGTAAAAGACAATTTAATAGATCATTTAAAATTTCTTTAAAAAAGATCATAGCAGTAATGATCATTGCGCCTAATAAATGCTAAAAAAGTTGAAATAATTATCTTCTTTGTAAAAGATAATTTACTAGACAATTTAAAATTTCTCATGAAAATATCATAACGGTAACGATTATTGGGCCTAATAAATGCTAAAAAAGTTGACATAATTATCTTCTTTGAAAAAGGTAATTTAATAGATCATTTCAAATTTCTTTAAAAACGATCATAACGGTAACGATCATTGCGCCTAATAAATGCTAAAAAAGTTGACATAATTATCTTCTTTGTAAAAGAAAATTTAATAGATCATTTAAAATTTCCTTAAAAAAGATCATAACGGTAACGATCATTGCGCCTAATAAATGCTAAAAAAGTTGACATAATTATCTTCTTTGTAAAAGACAATTTAATAGATCATTTAAAATTTCTTTAGAAAAGATCGTAGCACTAATGATCATTGCGCCTAATAAATGCTAAAAAAGTTGACATAATTATCTTCTTTGTAAAAGATAATTTACTAAACAATTTAAAATTTCTCATGAAAAGATCATAACGGTAACGATTATTGGGCCTAATAAATGCTAAAAAAGTTGACATAATTATCTTCTTTGAAAAAGGTAATTTAATAGATCATTTCAAATTTCTTTAAAAAAGATCATAACGGTAACGATCATTGCGCCTAATAAATGCTAAAAAAGTTGACATAATTATCTTCTTTGTAAAAGATAATTTACTAGACAATTTAAAATTTCTCATGAAAAGATCATAACTGTAACGATCATTGGGCCTAATAAATGCTAAAAAAGTTGACATAATTATCTTCTTTGTAAAAGATAATTTACTAGACAATTTAAAATTTCTCATGAAAAGATCATAACGGTAACGATTATTGGGCCTAATAAATGCTAAAAAAGTTGACATAATTATCTTCTTTGTAAAAGATAATTTGATAGATCATTTAAAATTTCTTTATAAAAGATCATAACTGTAACGATCATTGAGCCTAATAAATGCTAAAAAAGTTGACATAATTATCTTCTTTGTAAAAGACAATTTAATAGATCATTTAAAATTTCTTTAAAAAAGATCATAGCAGTAATGATCATTGCGCCTAATAAATGCTAAAAAAGTTGAAATAATTATCTTCTTTGTAAAAGATAATTTACTAGACAATTTAAAATTTCTCATGAAAATATCATAATGGTAACGATTATTGGGCCTAATAAATGCTAAAAAAGTTGACATAATTATCTTCTTTGAAAAAGGTAATTTAATAGATCATTTCAAATTTCTTTAAAAACGATCATAACGGTAACGATCATTGCGCCTAATAAATGCTAAAAAAGTTGACATAATTATCTTCTTTGTAAAAGAAAATTTAATAGATCATTTAAAATTTCCTTAAAAAAGATCATAACGGTAACGATCATTGCGCCTAATAAATGCTAAAAAAGTTGACATAATTATCTTCTTTGTAAAAGACAATTTAATAGATCATTTAAAATTTCTTTCAAAAAGATCGTAGCACTAATGATCATTGCGCCTAATAAATGCTAAAAAAGTTGACATAATTATCTTCTTTGTAAAAGATAATTTACTAAACAATTTAAAATTTCTCATGAAAAGATCATAACGGTAACGATTATTGGGCCTAATAAATGCTAAAAAGGTTGACATAATTATCTTCTTTGAAAAAGGTAATTTAATAGATCATTTCAAATTTCTTTAAACAAGATCATAACGGTAACGATCATTGCGCCTAAAAATGCTAAAAAAGTTGACATAATTATCTTCTTTGTAAAAGATAATTTAATAGATCATTTAAAATTTCCTTAAAAAAGATCATAACGGTAACGATCATTGGGCCTAATAAGTGCTAAAAAATTTGACATAATTATCTTCTTTGAAAAAGGTAATTTAATAGATCATTTCAAATTTCTTTAAAAAAGATCATAACGGTAACCATCATTGCGCCTAATAAATGCTAAAAAAGTTGACATAATTATCTTCTTTGTAAAAGATAATTTACTAGACAATTTAAAATTTCTCATGAAAAGATCATAACGGTAACGATTATTGGGCCTAATAAATGCTAAAAAAGTTGACATAATTATCTTATTTGAAAAAGGTAATTTAATAGATCATTTCAAATTTCTTTAAACAAGATCATAACGGTAACGATCATTGCGCCTAATAAATGCTAAAAAAGTTGACATAATTATCTTCTTTGTAAAAGATAATTTAATAGATCATTTAAAATTTCCTTAAAAGGGATCATAACGGTAACGATCATTGGGCCTAATAAGTGCTAAAAAAGTTGACATAATTATCTTCTTTGAAAAAGGTAATTTAATAGATCATTTCAAATTTCTTTAAAAAAGATCATAACGGTAACGATCATTGCGCCTAATAAATGCTAAAAAAGTTGACATAATTATCTTCTTTGTAAAAGATAATTTGATAGATCATTTAAAATTTCTTTATAAAAGATCATAACTGTAACGATCATTGCGCCTAATAAATGCTAAAAAAGTTGACATAATTATCTTCTTTGTAAAAGACAATTTAATAGATCATTTAAAATTTCTTTAAAAAAGATCATAGCAGTAATGATCATTGCGCCTAATAAATGCTAAAAAAGTTGAAATAATTATCTTCTTTGTAAAAGATAATTTACTAGACAATTTAAAATTTCTCATGAAAATATCATAATGGTAACGATTATTGGGCCTAATAAATGCTAAAAAAGTTGACATAATTATCTTCTTTGAAAAAGGTAATTTAATAGATCATTTCAAATTTCTTTAAAAAAGATCATAACGGTAACGATCATTGCGCCTAATAAATGCTAAAAAAGTTGACATAATTATCTTCTTTGTAAAAGATAATTTGATAGATCATTTAAAATTTCTTTATAAAAGATTATAACTGTAACGATCATTGCGCCTAATAAATGCTAAAAAAGTTGACATAATTATCTTCTTTGAAAAAGACAATTTAATAGATCATTTAAAATTTTTTTAAAAAAGATCATAGCAGTAATGATCATTGCGCCTAATAAATGCTAAAAAAGTTGACATAATTATCTTCTTTGTAAAAGATAATTTACTAGACAATTTAAAATTTCTCATGAAAAGATCATAAAGGTAACGATTATTGGGCCTAATAAATGCTAAAAAAGTTGACATAATTATCTTCTTTGAAAAAGGTAATTTGATAGATCATTTCAAATTTCTTTAAAAAAGATCATAACAGTAACGATCATTGCACCTAATAAATGCTAAAAAAGTTGACATAATTATCTTCTTTGTAAAAGATAATTTACTAGACAATTTAAAATTTCTCATGAAAAGATCATAACGGTAACGATTATTGGGCCTAATAAATGCTAAAAAAGTTGACATAATTATCTTCTTTGAAAAAGGTAATTTAATAGATCATTTCAAATTTCTTTAAAAAAGATCATAACGGTAACGATCATTGCGCCTAACAAATGCTAAAAAAGTTGACATAATTATCTTCTTTGTAAAAGATAATTTAATAGATTATTTAAAAGTTCTTTATAAAATGTCATAACAGTAACGATCATAGGGCCTAATAAATGCTAAAAAGGTTAACATAATTATCTTCTTTGTGAAACATAATTTAATATATCATTTAAAATTTCTTTATAACAGATCATAACGGTAACGATCATTGGGCCTAATAAATGCTAAAAAAGTTGACATAATTATCTTCTTTGTAAAAGACAATTTAATAGATCATTTAAAATTTCTTTAAAAAAGAT
The DNA here is from genome assembly GCA_037954015.1 of Psophocarpus tetragonolobus. NCBI lineage: Eukaryota > Viridiplantae > Streptophyta > Magnoliopsida > Fabales > Fabaceae > Psophocarpus > Psophocarpus tetragonolobus. The sequence goes on from CM075688.1 coordinate 59,121,410, forward strand.
CATAACGGTAACGATCATTGGGCCTAAAAAATGCTAAAAAAGTTGACATAATTAACTTCGTTGTAAAAGATAATTTGATAGATCATTTAAAATTTCTTTATAAAAGATCATAACTGTAACGATCATTGCGCTTAATAAATGCTAAAAAAGTTGACATAATTATCTTCTTTGTAAAAGACAATTTAATAGATCATTTAAAATTTCTTTAAAAAAGATCGTAGCACTAATGATCATTGCGCCTAATAAATGCTAAAAAAGTTGACATAATTATCTTCTTTGTAAAAGATAATTTACTAAACAATTTAAAATTTCTCATGAAAAGATCATAACGGTAACGATTATTGGGCCTAATAAATGCTAAAAAGGTTGACATAATTATCTTCTTTGAAAAAGGTAATTTAATAGATCATTTCAAATTTCTTTAAACAAGATCATAACGGTAACGATCATTGCGCCTAATAAATGCTAAAAAAGTTGACATAATTATCTTCTTTGTAAAAGATAATTTAATAGATCATTTAAAATTTCCTTAAAAAAGATCATAACGGTAACGATCATTGGGCCTAATAAGTGCTAAAAAAGTTGACATAATTATCTTCTTTGAAAAAGGTAATTTAATAGATCATTTCAAATTTCTTTAAAAAAGATCATAACGGTAACGATCATTGCGCCTAATAAATGCTAAAAAAGTTGACATAATTATCTTCTTTGTAAAAGATAATTTACTAGACAATTTAAAATTTCTCATGAAAAGATCATAACGGTAACGATTATTGGGCCTAATAAATGCTAAAAAAGTTGACATAATTATCTTCTTTGAAAAAGGTAATTTAATAGATCATTTCAAATTTCTTTAAAAAAGATCATAACGGTAACGATCATTGCGCCTAATAAATGCTAAAAAAGTTGACATAATTATCTTCTTTGTAAAAGATAATTTGATAGATCATTTAAAATTTCTTTATAAAAGATCATAACTGTAACGATCATTGAGCCTAATAAATGCTAAAAAAGTTGACATAATTATCTTCTTTGTAAAAGACAATTTAATAGATCATTTAAAATTTCTTTAAAAAAGATCATAGCAGTAATGATCATTGCGCCTAATAAATGCTAAAAAAGTTGAAATAATTATCTTCTTTGTAAAAGATAATTTACTAGACAATTTAAAATTTCTCATGAAAATATCATAATGGTAATGATTATTGGGCCTAATAAATGCTAAAAAAGTTGACATAATTATCTTCTTTGAAAAAGGTAATTTAATAGATCATTTCAAATTTCTTTAAAAACGATCATAACGGTAACGATCATTGCGCCTAATAATTGCTAAAAAAGTTGACATAATTATCTTCTTTGTAAAAGAAAATTTAATAGATCATTTAAAATTTCCTTAAAAAAGATCATAACGGTAACGATCATTGCGCCTAATAAATGCTAAAAAAGTTGACATAATTATCTTCTTTGTAAAAGACAATTTAATAGATCATTTAAAATTTCTTTAAAAAAGATCGTAGCACTAATGATCATTGCGCCTAATAAATGCTAAAAAAGTTGACATAATTATCTTCTTTGTAAAAGATAATTTACTAAACAATTTAAAATTTCTCATGAAAAGATCATAACGGTAACGATTATTGGGCCTAATAAATGCTAAAAAGGTTGACATAATTATCTTCTTTGAAAAAGGTAATTTAATAGATCATTTCAAATTTCTTTAAACAAGATCATAACGGTAACGATCATTGCGCCTAATAAATGCTAAAAAAGTTGACATAATTATCTTCTTTGTAAAAGATAATTTAATAGATCATTTAAAATTTCCTTAAAAAAGATCATAACGGTAACGATCATTGGGCCTAATAAGTGCTAAAAAATTTGACATAATTATCTTCTTTGAAAAAGGTAATTTAATAGATCATTTCAAATTTCTTTAAAAAAGATCATAACGGTAACCATCATTGCGCCTAATAAATGCTAAAAAAGTTGACATAATTATCTTCTTTGTAAAAGATAATTTACTAGACAATTTAAAATTTCTCATGAAAAGATCATAACGGTAACGATTATTGGGCCTAATAAATGCTAAAAAAGTTGACATAATTATCTTATTTGAAAAAGGTAATTTAATAGATCATTTCAAATTTCTTTAAACAAGATCATAACGGTAACGATCATTGCGCCTAATAAATGCTAAAAAAGTTGACATAATTATCTTCTTTGTAAAAGATAATTTAATAGATCATTTAAAATTTCCTTAAAAGGGATCATAACGGTAACGATCATTGGGCCTAATAAGTGCTAAAAAAGTTGACATAATTATCTTCTTTGAAAAAGGTAATTTAATAGATCATTTCAAATTTCTTTAAAAAAGATCATAACGGTAACGATCATTGCGCCTAATAAATGCTAAAAAAGTTGACATAATTATCTTCTTTGTAAAAGATAATTTGATAGATCATTTAAAATTTCTTTATAAAAGATCATAACTGTAACGATCATTGCGCCTAATAAATGCTAAAAAAGTTGACATAATTATCTTCTTTGTAAAAGACAATTTAATAGATCATTTAAAATTTCTTTAAAAAAGATCATAGCAGTAATGATCATTGCGCCTAATAAATGCTAAAAAAGTTGAAATAATTATCTTCTTTGTAAAAGATAATTTACTAGACAATTTAAAATTTCTCATGAAAATATCATAATGGTAACGATTATTGGGCCTAATAAATGCTAAAAAAGTTGACATAATTATCTTCTTTGAAAAAGGTAATTTAATAGATCATTTCAAATTTCTTTAAAAACGATCATAACGGTAACGATCATTGCGCCTAATAAATGCTAAAAAAGTTGACATAATTATCTTCTTTGTAAAAGATAATTTAATAGATCATTTAAAATTTCCTTAAAAAAGATCATAACGGTAACGATCATTGGGCCTAATAAGTGCTAAAAAAGTTGACATAATTATCTTCTTTGAAAAAGGTAATTTAATAGATCATTTCAAATTTCTTTAAAAAAGATCATAACGGTAACGATCATTGCGCCTAATAAATGCTAAAAAAGTTGACATAATTATGTTCTTTGTAAAAGATAATTTACTAGGCAATTTAAAATTTCTCATGAAAAGATGATAACGGTAACGATTATTGGGCCTAATAAATGCTAAAAAAGTTGACATAATTATCTTCTTTGAAAAAGGTAATTTAATAGATCATTTCAAATTTCTTTAAAAAAGATCATAACGGTAACGATCATTGCGCCTAATAAATGCTAAAAAAGTTGACATAATTATCTTCTTTGTAAAAGATAATTTGATAGATCATTTAAAATTTCTTTATAAAAGATCATAACGGTAACGATTATTGGGCCTAATAAATGCTAAAAAAGTTGACATAATTATCTTCTTTGAAAAAGGTAATTTGATAGATCATTTCAAATTTCTTTAAAAAAGATCATAACGGTAACGATCATTGCACCTAATAAATGCTAAAAAAGTTGACATAATTATCTTCTTTGTAAAAGATAATTTACTAGACAATTTAAAATTTCTCATGAAAAGATCATAACGGTAACGATTATTGCGCCTAATAAATGCTAAAAAAGTTGACATAATTATCTTCTTTGAAAAAGGTAATTTAATAGATCATTTCAAATTTCTTTAAAAAAGATCATAACGGTAACGATCATTGGGCCTAATAAATGCTAAAAAAGTTGACATAATTATCTTCTTTGTAAAAGACAATTTAATAGATCATTTAAAATTTCTTTAAAAAAGATCATAGCAGTAATGATCATTGCGCCTAATAAATGCTAAAAAAGTTGACATAATTATCTTCTTTGTAAAAGATAATTTACTAGACAATTTAAAATTTCTCATGAAAAGATCATAACGGTAACGATTATTGGGCCTAATAAATGCTAAAAAAGTTGACATAATTATCTTCTTTGAAAAAGGTAATTTGATAGATCATTTCAAATTTCTTTAAAAAAGATCATAACGGTAACGATCATTGCACCTAATAAATGCTAAAAAAGTTGACATAATTATCTTCTTTGTAAAAGATAATTTACTAGACAATTTAAAATTTCTCATGAAAAGATCATAACGGTAACGATTATTGGGCCTAATAAATGCTAAAAAAGTTGACATAATTATCTTCTTTGAAAAAGGTAATTTAATAGATCATTTCAAATTTCTTTAAAAAAGATCATAACGGTAACGATCATTGCGCCTAATAAATGCTAAAAAAGTTGACATAATTATCTTCTTTGTAAAAGATAATTTAATAGATTATTTAAAAGTTCTTTATAAAATGTCATAACAGTAACGATCATAGGGCCTAATAAATGCTAAAAAGGTTAACATAATTATCTTCTTTGTGAAAGATAATTTAATATATCATTTCAAATTTCTTTATAACAGATCATAACGGTAACGATCATTGGGCCTAATAAATGCTAAAAAAGTTGACATAATTATCTTCTTTGTAAAAGACAATTTAATAGATCATTTAAAATTTCTTTAAAAAAGATCATAACGGTAACGATCATTGGGCCTAATAAATGCTAAAAAAGTTGACATAATTAACTTCTTTGTAAAAGATAATTTGATAGATCATTTAAAATTTCTTTATAAAAGATCATAACTGTAACGATCATTGCGCCTAATAAATGCTAAAAAAGTTGACATAATTATCTTCTTTGTAAAAGACAATTTAATAGATCATTTAAAATTTCTTTAAAAAAGATCATAGCATTAATGATCATTGCGCCTAATAAATGCTAAAAAAGTTGAAATAATTATCTTCTTTGTAAAAGATAATTTACTAGACAATTTAAAATTTCTCATGAAAAGATCATAACGGTAACGATTATTGCGCCTAATAAATGCTAAAAAAGTTGACATAATTATCTTCTTTGAAAAAGGTAATTTAATAGATCATTTCAAATTTCTTTAAAAAAGATCATAACGGTAACGATCATTGCGCCTAATAAATGCTAAAAAAGTTGACATAATTATCTTCTTTGTAAAAGACAATTTAATAGATCATTTAAAATTTCTTTAAAAAAGATCATAGCAGTAATGATCATTGCGCCTAATAAATGCTAAAAAAGTTGACATAATTATCTTCTTTGTAAAAGATAATTTACTAGACAATTTAAAATTTCTCATGAAAAGATCATAACGGTAACGATTATTGGGCCTAATAAATGCTAAAAAAGTTGACATAATTATCTTCTTTGAAAAAGGTAATTTGATAGATCATTTCAAATTTCTTTAAAAAAGATCATAACGGTAACGATCATTGCACCTAATAAATGCTAAAAAAGTTGACATAATTATCTTCTTTGTAAAAGATAATTTACTAGACAATTTAAAATTTCTCATGAAAAGATCATAACGGTAACGATTATTGGGCCTAATAAATGCTAAAAAAGTTGACATAATTATCTTCTTTGAAAAAGGTAATTTAATAGATCATTTCAAATTTCTTTAAAAAAGATCATAACGGTAACGATCATTGCGCCTAATAAATGCTAAAAAAGTTGACATAATTATCTTCTTTGTAAAAGATAATTTAATAGATTATTTAAAAGTTCTTTATAAAATGTCATAACAGTAACGATCATAGGGCCTAATAAATGCTAAAAAGGTTAACATAATTATCTTCTTTGTGAAAGATAATTTAATATATCATTTAAAATTTCTTTATAACAGATCATAACGGTAACGATCATTGGGCCTAATAAATGCTAAAAAAGTTGACATAATTATCTTCTTTGTAAAAGACAATTTAATAGATCATTTAAAATTTCTTTAAAAAAGATCATAACGGTAACGATCATTGGGCCTAATAAATGCTAAAAAAGTTGACATAATTAACTTCTTTGTAAAAGATAATTTGATAGATCATTTAAAATTTCTTTATAAAAGATCATAACTGTAACGATCATTGCGCCTAATAAATGCTAAAAAAGTTGACATAATTATCTTCTTTGTAAAAGACAATTTAATAGATCATTTAAAATTTCTTTAAAAAAGATCATAGCAGTAATGATCATTGCGCCTAATAAATGCTAAAAAAGTTGAAATAATTATCTTCTTTGTAAAAGATAATTTACTAGACAATTTAAAATTTCTCATGAAAAGATCATAACGGTAACGATTATTGCGCCTAATAAATGCTAAAAAAGTTGACATAATTATCTTCTTTGAAAAAGGTAATTTAATAGATCATTTCAAATTTCTTTAAACAAGATCATAACGGTAACGATCATTGCGCCTAATAAATGCTAAAAAAGTTGACATAATTATCTTCTTTGTAAAAGATAATTTAATAGATCATTTAAAATTTCCTTAAAAAAGATCATAACGGTAACGATCATTGGGCCTAATAAGTGCTAAAAAATTTGACATAATTATCTTCTTTGAAAAAGGTAATTTAATAGATCATTTCAAATTTCTTTAAAAAAGATCATAACGGTAACCATCATTGCGCCTAATAAATGCTAAAAAAGTTGACATAATTATCTTCTTTGTAAAAGATAATTTACTAGACAATTTAAAATTTCTCATGAAAAGATCATAACGGTAACGATTATTGGGCCTAATAAATGCTAAAAAAGTTGACATAATTATCTTATTTGAAAAAGGTAATTTAATAGATCATTTCAAATTTCTTTAAACAAGATCATAACGGTAACGATCATTGCGCCTAATAAATGCTAAAAAAGTTGACATAATTATCTTCTTTGTAAAAGATAATTTAATAGATCATTTAAAATTTCCTTAAAAGGGATCATAACGGTAACGATCATTGGGCCTAATAAGTGCTAAAAAAGTTGACATAATTATCTTCTTTGAAAAAGGTAATTTAATAGATCATTTCAAATTTCTTTAAAAAAGATCATAACGGTAACGATCATTGCGCCTAATAAATGCTAAAAAAGTTGACATAATTATCTTCTTTGTAAAAGATAATTTGATAGATCATTTAAAATTTCTTTATAAAAGATCATAACTGTAACGATCATTGCGCCTAATAAATGCTAAAAAAGTTGACATAATTATCTTCTTTGAAAAAGGTAATTTAATAGATCATTTCAAATTTCTTTAAAAAAGATCATAACGGTAACGATCATTGCGCCTAATAAATGCTAAAAAAGTTGACATAATTATGTTCTTTGTAAAAGATAATTTACTAGGCAATTTAAAATTTCTCATGAAAAGATGATAACGGTAACGATTATTGGGCCTAATAAATGCTAAAAAAGTTGACATAATTATCTTCTTTGAAAAAGGTAATTTAATAGATCATTTCAAATTTCTTTAAAAAAGATCATAACGGTAACGATCATTGCGCCTAATAAATGCTAAAAAAGTTGACATAATTATCTTCTTTGTAAAAGATAATTTGATAGATCATTTAAAATTTCTTTATAAAAGATCATAACGGTAACGATTATTGGGCCTAATAAATGCTAAAAAAGTTGACATAATTATCTTCTTTGAAAAAGGTAATTTGATAGATCATTTCAAATTTCTTTAAAAAAGATCATAACGGTAACGATCATTGCACCTAATAAATGCTAAAAAAGTTGACATAATTATCTTCTTTGTAAAAGATAATTTACTAGACAATTTAAAATTTCTCATGAAAAGATCATAACGGTAACGATTATTGCGCCTAATAAATGCTAAAAAAGTTGACATAATTATCTTCTTTGAAAAAGGTAATTTAATAGATCATTTCAAATTTCTTTAAAAAAGATCATAACGGTAACGATCATTGGGCCTAATAAATGCTAAAAAAGTTGACATAATTATCTTCTTTGTAAAAGACAATTTAATAGATCATTTAAAATTTCTTTAAAAAAGATCATAGCAGTAATGATCATTGCGCCTAATAAATGCTAAAAAAGTTGACATAATTATCTTCTTTGTAAAAGATAATTTACTAGACAATTTAAAATTTCTCATGAAAAGATCATAACGGTAACGATTATTGGGCCTAATAAATGCTAAAAAAGTTGACATAATTATCTTCTTTGAAAAAGGTAATTTGATAGATCATTTCAAATTTCTTTAAAAAAGATCATAACGGTAACGATCATTGCACCTAATAAATGCTAAAAAAGTTGACATAATTATCTTCTTTGTAAAAGATAATTTACTAGACAATTTAAAATTTCTCATGAAAAGATCATAACGGTAACGATTATTGGGCCTAATAAATGCTAAAAAAGTTGACATAATTATCTTCTTTGAAAAAGGTAATTTAATAGATCATTTCAAATTTCTTTAAAAAAGATCATAACGGTAACGATCATTGCGCCTAATAAATGCTAAAAAAGTTGACATAATTATCTTCTTTGTAAAAGATAATTTAATAGATTATTTAAAAGTTCTTTATAAAATGTCATAACAGTAACGATCATAGGGCCTAATAAATGCTAAAAAGGTTAACATAATTATCTTCTTTGTGAAAGATAATTTAATATATCATTTAAAATTTCTTTATAACAGATCATAACGGTAACGATCATTGGGCCTAATAAATGCTAAAAAAGTTGACATAATTATCTTCTTTGTAAAAGACAATTTAATAGATCATTTAAAATTTCTTTAAAAAAGATCATAACGGTAACGATCATTGGGCCTAATAAATGCTAAAAAAGTTGACATAATTAACTTCTTTGTAAAAGATAATTTGATAGATCATTTAAAATTTCTTTATAAAAGATCATAACTGTAACGATCATTGCGCCTAATAAATGCTAAAAAAGTTGACATAATTATCTTCTTTGTAAAAGACAATTTAATAGATCATTTAAAATTTCTTTAAAAAAGATCATAGCAGTAATGATCATTGCGCCTAATAAATGCTAAAAAAGTTGAAATAATTATCTTCTTTGTAAAAGATAATTTACTAGACAATTTAAAATTTCTCATGAAAAGATCATAACGGTAACGATTATTGCGCCTAATAAATGCTAAAAAAGTTGACATAATTATCTTCTTTGAAAAAGGTAATTTAATAGATCATTTCAAATTTCTTTAAAAAAGATCATAACGGTAACGATCATTGCGCCTAATAAATGCTAAAAAAGTTGACATAATTATCTTCTTTGTAAAAGACAATTTAATAGATCATTTAAAATTTCTTTAAAAAAGATCATAGCAGTAATGATCATTGCGCCTAATAAATGCTAAAAAAGTTGACATAATTATCTTCTTTGTAAAAGATAATTTACTAGACAATTTAAAATTTCTCATGAAAAGATCATAACGGTAACGATTATTGGGCCTAATAAATGCTAAAAAAGTTGACATAATTATCTTCTTTGAAAAAGGTAATTTGATAGATCATTTCAAATTTCTTTAAAAAAGATCATAACGGTAACGATCATTGCACCTAATAAATGCTAAAAAAGTTGACATAATTATCTTCTTTGTAAAAGATAATTTACTAGACAATTTAAAATTTCTCATGAAAAGATCATAACGGTAACGATTATTGGGCCTAATAAATGCTAAAAAAGTTGACATAATTATCTTCTTTGAAAAAGGTAATTTAATAGATCATTTCAAATTTCTTTAAAAAAGATCATAACGGTAACGATCATTGCGCCTAATAAATGCTAAAAAAGTTGACATAATTATCTTCTTTGTAAAAGATAATTTAATAGATTATTTAAAAGTTCTTTATAAAATGTCATAACAGTAACGATCATAGGGCCTAATAAATGCTAAAAAGGTTAACATAATTATCTTCTTTGTGAAAGATAATTTAATATATCATTTAAAATTTCTTTATAACAGATCATAACGGTAACGATCATTGGGCCTAATAAATGCTAAAAAAGTTGACATAATTATCTTCTTTGTAAAAGACAATTTAATAGATCATTTAAAATTTCTTTAAAAAAGATCATAACGGTAACGATCATTGGGCCTAATAAATGCTAAAAAAGTTGACATAATTAACTTCTTTGTAAAAGATAATTTGATAGATCATTTAAAATTTCTTTATAAAAGATCATAACTGTAACGATCATTGCGCCTAATAAATGCTAAAAAAGTTGACATAATTATCTTCTTTGTAAAAGACAATTTAATAGATCATTTAAAATTTCTTTAAAAAAGATCATAGCAGTAATGATCATTGCGCCTAATAAATGCTAAAAAAGTTGAAATAATTATCTTCTTTGTAAAAGATAATTTACTAGACAATTTAAAATTTCTCATGAAAAGATCATAACGGTAACGATTATTGCGCCTAATAAATGCTAAAAAAGTTGACATAATTATCTTCTTTGAAAAAGGTAATTTAATAGATCATTTCAAATTTCTTTAAAAAAGATCATAACGGTAACGATCATTGCGCCTAATAAATGCTAAAAAAGTTGACATAATTATCTTCTTTGTAAAAGACAATTTAATAGATCATTTAAAATTTCTTTAAAAAAGATCATAGCAGTAATGATCATTGCGCCTAATAAATGCTAAAAAAGTTGACATAATTATCTTCTTTGTAAAAGATAATTTACTAGACAATTTAAAATTTCTCATGAAAAGATCATAACGGTAACGATTATTGGGCCTAATAAATGCTAAAAAAGTTGACATAATTATCTTCTTTGAAAAAGGTAATTTGATAGATCATTTCAAATTTCTTTAAAAAAGATCATAACGGTAACGATCATTGCACCTAATAAATGCTAAAAAAGTTGACATAATTATCTTCTTTGTAAAAGATAATTTACTAGACAATTTAAAATTTCTCATGAAAAGATCATAACGGTAACGATTATTGGGCCTAATAAATGCTAAAAAAGTTGACATAATTATCTTCTTTGAAAAAGGTAATTTAATAGATCATTTCAAATTTCTTTAAAAAAGATCATAACGGTAACGATCATTGCGCCTAATAAATGCTAAAAAAGTTGACATAATTATCTTCTTTGTAAAAGATAATTTAATAGATTATTTAAAAGTTCTTTATAAAATGTCATAACAGTAACGATCATAGGGCCTAATAAATGCTAAAAAGGTTAACATAATTATCTTCTTTGTGAAAGATAATTTAATATATCATTTAAAATTTCTTTATAACAGATCATAACGGTAACGATCATTGGGCCTAATAAATGCTAAAAAAGTTGACATAATTATCTTCTTTGTAAAAGACAATTTAATAGATCATTTAAAATTTCTTTAAAAAAGATCATAACGGTAACGATCATTGGGCCTAATAAATGCTAAAAAAGTTGACATAATTAACTTCTTTGTAAAAGATAATTTGATAGATCATTTAAAATTTCTTTATAAAAGATCATAACTGTAACGATCATTGCGCCTAATAAATGCTAAAAAAGTTGACATAATTATCTTCTTTGTAAAAGACAATTTAATAGATCATTTAAAATTTCTTTAAAAAAGATCATAGCAGTAATGATCATTGCGCCTAATAAATGCTAAAAAAGTTGAAATAATTATCTTCTTTGTAAAAGATAATTTACTAGACAATTTAAAATTTCTCATGAAAAGATCATAACGGTAACGATTATTGCGCCTAATAAATGCTAAAAAAGTTGACATAATTATCTTCTTTGAAAAAGGTAATTTAATAGATCATTTCAAATTTCTTTAAAAAAGATCATAACGGTAACGATCATTGCGCCTAATAAATGCTAAAAAAGTTGACATAATTATCTTCTTTGTAAAAGACAATTTAATAGATCATTTAAAATTTCTTTAAAAAAGATCATAGCAGTAATGATCATTGCGCCTAATAAATGCTAAAAAAGTTGACATAATTATCTTCTTTGTAAAAGATAATTTACTAGACAATTTAAAATTTCTCATGAAAAGATCATAACGGTAACGATTATTGGGCCGAATAAATGCTAAAAAAGTTGACATAATTATCTTCTTTGAAAAAGGTAATTTGATAGATCATTTCAAATTTCTTTAAAAAAGATCATAACGGTAACGATCATTGCACCTAATAAATGCTAAAAAAGTTGACATAATTATCTTCTTTGTAAAAGATAATTTACTAGACAATTTAAAATTTCTCATGAAAAGATCATAACGGTAACGATTATTGGGCCTAATAAATGCTAAAAAAGTTGACATAATTATCTTCTTTGAAAAAGGTAATTTAATAGATCATTTCAAATTTCTTTAAAAAAGATCATAACGGTAACGATCATTGCGCCTAATAAATGCTAAAAAAGTTGACATAATTATCTTCTTTGTAAAAGATAATTTAATAGATTATTTAAAAGTTCTTTATAAAATGTCATAACAGTAACGATCATAGGGCCTAATAAATGCTAAAAAGGTTAACATAATTATCTTCTTTGTGAAAGATAATTTAATATATCATTTAAAATTTCTTTATAACAGATCATAACGGTAACGATCATTGGGCCTAATAAATGCTAAAAAAGTTGACATAATTATCTTCTTTGTAAAAGACAATTTAATAGATCATTTAAAATTTCTTTAAAAAAGATCATAACGGTAACGATCATTGGGCCTAATAAATGCTAAAAAAGTTGACATAATTAACTTCTTTGTAAAAGATAATTTGATAGATCATTTAAAATTTATTTATAAAAGATCATAACTGTAACGATCATTGCGCCTAATAAATGCTAAAAAAGTTGACATAATTATCTTCTTTGTAAAAGACAATTTAATAGATCATTTAAAATTTCTTTAAAAAAGATCATAGCAGTAATGATCATTGCGCCTAATAAATGCTAAAAAAGTTAACATAATTATCTTCTTTGTAAAAGATAATTTACTAGACAATTTAAAATTTCTCATGAAAAGATCATAACGGTAACGATTATTGGGCCTAATAAATGCTAAAAAAGTTGACATAATTATCTTCTTTGAAAAAGGTAATTTGATAGATCATTTCAAATTTCTTTAAAAAAGATCATAACGGTAACGATCATTGCACCTAATAAATGCTAAAAAAGTTGACATAATTATCTTCTTTGTAAAAGATAATTTACTAGACAATTTAAAATTTCTCATGAAAAGATCATAACGGTAACGATTATTGGGCCTAATAAATGCTAAAAAAGTTGACATAATTATCTTCTTTGAAAAAGGTAATTTAATAGATCATTTCAAATTTCTTTAAAAAAGATCATAACAGTAACGATCATTGCGCCTAATAAATGCTAAAAAAGTTGACATAATTATCTTCTTTGTAAAAGATAATTTGATAGATCATTTAAAATTTCTTTATAAAAGATCATAACTGTAACGATCATTGCGCCTAATAAATGCTAAAAAAGTTGACATAATTATCTTCTTTGTAAAAGACAATTTAATAGATCATTTAAAATTTCTTTAAAAAAGATCATAACGGTAACGATCATTGGGCCTAATAAATGCTAAAAAAGTTGACATAATTAACTTCTTTGTAAAAGATAATTTGATAGATCATTTAAAATTTATTTATAAAAGATCATAACTGTAACGATCATTGCGCCTAATAAATGCTAAAAAAGTTGACATAATTATCTTCTTTGTAAAAGATAATTTAATAGATTATTTAAAAGTTCTTTATAAAATGTCATAACAGTAACGATCATAGGGCCTAATAAATGCTAAAAAGGTTAACATAATTATCTTCTTTGTGAAAGATAATTTAATATATCATTTAAAATTTCTTTATAACAGATCATAACGGTAACGATCATTGGGCCTAATAAATGCTAAAAAAGTTGACATAATTATCTTCTTTGAAAAAGGTAATTTAATAGATCATTTCAAATTTCTTTATAACAGATCATAACGGTAACGATCATTGGGCCTAATAAATGCTAAAAAAGTTGACATAATTATCTTCTTTGAAAAAGGTAATTTAATAGATCATTTCAAATTTCTTTAAAAAAGATCATAACGGTAACGATCATTGCGCCTAATAAATGCTAAAAAAGTTGACATAATTATCTTCTTTGTAAAAGATAATTTAATAGATTATTTAAAAGTTCTTTATAAAATGTCATAACAGTAACGATCATAGGGCCTAATAAATGCTAAAAAGGTTAACATAATTATCTTCTTTGTGAAAGATAATTTAATATATCATTTAAAATTTCTTTATAACAGATCATAACGGTAACGATCATTGGGCCTAATAAATGCTAAAAAAGTTGACATAATTATCTTCTTTGAAAAAGGTAATTTAATAGATCATTTCAAATTTCTTTATAACAGATCATAACGGTAACGATCATTGGGCCTAATAAATGCTAAAAAAGTTGACATAATTATCTGCTTTGTAAAAGACAATTTAATAGATCATTTAAAATTTCTTTAAAAAAGATCATAACGGTAACGATCATTGGGCCTAATAAATGCTAAAATAGTTGACATAATTAACTTCTTTGTAAAAGATAATTTGATAGATCATTTAAAATTTCTTTATAAAAGATCATAACTGTAACGATCATTGCGCCTAATAAATGCTAAAAAAGTTGACATAATTATCTTCTTTGTAAAAGACAATTTAATAGATCATTTAAAATTTCTTTAAAAAAGATCATAGCAGTAATGATCATTGCGCCTAATAAATGCTAAAAAAGTTGACATAATTATATTCTTTGTAAAAGATAATTTACTAGACAATTTAAAATTTCTCATGAAAAGATCATAACGGTAACGATTATTGGGCCTAATAAATGCTAAAAAAGTTGACATAATTATCTTCTTTGAAAAAGGTAATTTGATAGATCATTTCAAATTTCTTTAAAAAAGATCATAACGGTAACGATCATTGCACCTAATAAATGCTAAAAAAGTTGACATAATTATCTTCTTTGTAAAAGATAATTTACTAGACAATTTAAAATTTCTCATGAAAAGATCATAACGGTAACGATTATTGGGCCTAATAAATGCTAAAAAAGTTGACATAATTATCTTCTTTGAAAAAGGTAATTTAATAGATCATTTCAAATTTCTTTAAAAAAGATCATAACGGTAACGATCATTGCGCCTAATAAATGCTAAAAAAGTTGACATAATTATCTTCTTTGTAAAAGATAATTTAATAGATTATTTAAAAGTTCTTTATAAAATGTCATAACAGTAACGATCATAGGGCCTAATAAATGCTAAAAAGGTTAACATAATTATCTTCTTTGTGAAAGATAATTTAATATATCATTTAAAATTTCTTTATAACAGATCATAACGGTAACGATCATTGGGCCTAATAAATGCTAAAAAAGTTGACATAATTATCTTCTTTGAAAAAGGTAATTTAATAGATCATTTCAAATTTCTTTATAACAGATCATAACGGTAACGATCATTGGGCCTAATAAATGCTAAAAAAGTTGACATAATTATCTTCTTTGTAAAAGACAATTTAATAGATCATTTAAAATTTCTTTAAAAAAGATCATAACGGTAACGATCATTGGGCCTAATAAATGCTAAAATAGTTGACATAATTAACTTCTTTGTAAAAGATAATTTGATAGATCATTTAAAATTTCTTTATAAAAGATCATAACTGTAACGATCATTGCGCCTAATAAATGCTAAAAAAGTTGACATAATTATCTTCTTTGTAAAAGACAATTTAATAGATCATTTAAAATTTCTTTAAAAAAGATCGTAGCAGTAATCATCATTGCGCCTAATAAATGCTAAAAAAGTTGACATAATTATCTTCTTTGTAAAAGATAATTTACTAGACAATTTAAAATTTCTCATGAAAAGATCATAACGGTAACGATTATTGGGCCTAATAAATGCTAAAAAAGTTGACATAATTATCTTCTTTGAAAAAGGTAATTTGATAGATCATTTCAAATTTCTTTAAAAAAGATCATAACGGTAACGATCATTGCACCTAATAAATGCTAAAAAAGTTGACATAATTATCTTCTTTGTAAAAGATAATTTACTAGACAATTTAAAATTTCTCATGAAAAGATCATAACGGTAACGATTATTGGGCCTAATAAATGCTAAAAAAGTTGACATAATTATCTTCTTTGAAAAAGGTAATTTAATAGATCATTTCAAATTTCTTTAAAAAAGATCATAACGGTAACGATCATTGCGCCTAATAAATGCTAAAAAAGTTGACATAATTATCTTCTTTGTAAAAGATAATTTAATAGATTATTTAAAAGTTCTTTATAAAATGTCATAACAGTAACGATCATAGGGCCTAATAAATGTTAAAAAGGTTAACATAATTATCTTCTTTGTGAAAGATAATTTAATATATCATTTAAAATTTCTTTATAACAGATCATAACGGTAACGATCATTGGGCCTAATAAATGCTAAAAAAGTTGACATAATTATCTTCTTTGTAAAAGACAATTTAATAGATCATTTAAAATTTCTTTAAAAAAGATCATAACGGTAACGATCATTGGGCCTAATAAATGCTAAAAAAGTTGACATAATTAACTTCTTTGTAAAAGATAATTTGATAGATCATTTAAAATTTCTTTATAAAAGATCATAACTGTAACGATCATTGCGCCTAATAAATGCTAAAAAAGTTGACATAATTATCTTCTTTGTAAAAGACAATTTAATAGATCATTTAAAATTTCTTTAAAAAAGATCGTAGCAGTAATCATCATTGCGCCTAATAAATGCTAAAAAAGTTGACATAATTATCTTCTTTGTAAAAGATAATTTACTAGACAATTTAAAATTTCTCATGAAAAGATCATAACGGTAACGATTATTGGGCCTAATAAATGCTAAAAAAGTTGACATAATTATCTTCTTTGAAAAAGGTAATTTAATAGATCATTTCAAATTTCTTTAAAAAAGATCATAACAGTAACGATCATTGCGCCTAATAAATGCTAAAAAAGTTGACATAATTATCTTCTTTGTAAAAGATAATTTAATAGATTATTTAAAAGTTCTTTATAAAATGTCATAACAGTAACGATCATAGGGCCTAATAAATGCTAAAAAGGTTAACATAATTATCTTCTTTGTGAAAGATAACTTAATATATCATTTAAAATTTCTTTAAAAAAGATCATAACGGTAACGATCATTGGGCCTAATAAATGCTAAAAAAGTTGACATAATTAACTTCTTTGTAAAAGATAATTTGATAGATCATTTAAAATTTCTTTATAAAAGATCATAACTGTAACGATCATTGCGCCTAATAAATGCTAAAAAAGTTGACATAATTATCTTCTTTGTAAAAGACAATTTAATAGATCATTTAAAATTTCTTTAAAAAAGATCATAGCAGTAATGATCATTGCGCCTAATAAATGCTAAAAAAGTTGAAATAATTATCTTCTTTGTAAAAGATAATTTACTAGACAATTTAAAATTTCTCATGAAAAGATCATAACGGTAACGATTATTGCGCCTAATAAATGCTAAAAAAGTTGACATAATTATCTTCTTTGAAAAAGGAAATTTAATAGATCATTTCAAATTTCTTTAAAAAAGATCATAACGGTAACGATCATTGCGCCTAATAAATGCTAAAAAAGTTGACATAAATATCTTCTTTGTAAAAGACAATTTAATAGATCATTTAAAATTTCTTTAAAAAAGATCATAGCAGTAATGATCATTGCGCCTAATAAATGCTAAAAAAGTTGACATAATTATCTTCTTTGTAAAAGATAATTTACTAGACAATTTAAAATTTCTCATGAAAAGATCATAACGGTAACGATTATTGGGCCTAATAAATGCTAAAAAGGTTGACATAATTATCTTCTTTGAAAAAGGTAATTTAATAGATCATTTCAAATTTCCTTAAAAAAGATCATAACGGTAACGATCATTGCGCCTAATAAATGCTAAAAAAGTTGACATAATTATCTTCTTTGTAAAAGACAATTTAATAGATCATTTAAAATTTCTTTAAAAAAGATCATAGCAGTAATGATCATTGCGCCTAATAAATGCTAAAAAAGTTGACATAATTATCTTCTTTGTAAAAGATAATTTACTAGACAATTTAAAATTTCTCATGAAAAGATCATAACGGTAACGATTATTGGGCCTAATAAATGCTAAAAAAGTTGACATAATTATCTTCTTTGAAAAAGGTAATTTGATAGATCATTTCAAATTTCTTTAAAAAAGATCATAACGGTAACGATCATTGCACCTAATAAATGCTAAAAAAGTTGACATAATTATCTTCTTTGTAAAAGATAATTTACTAGACAATTTAAAATTTCTCATGAAAAGATCATAACGGTAACGATTATTGGGCCTAATAAATGCTAAAAAAGTTGACATAATTATCTTCTTTGAAAAAGGTAATTTAATAGATCATTTCAAATTTCTTTAAAAAAGATCATAACGGTAACGATCATTGCGCCTAATAAATGCTAAAAAAGTTGACATAATTATCTTCTTTGTAAAAGACAATTTAATAGATCATTTAAAATTTCTTTAAAAAAGATCATAGCAGTAATGATCATTGCGCCTAATAAATGCTAAAAAAGTTGACATAATTATCTTCTTTGTAAAAGATAATTTACTAGACAATTTAAAATTTCTCATGAAAAGATCATAACGGTAACGATTATTGGGCCTAATAAATGCTAAAAAAGTTGACATAATTATCTTCTTTGAAAAAGGTAATTTGATAGATCATTTCAAATTTCTTTAAAAAAGATCATAACGGTAACGATCATTGCACCTAATAAATGCTAAAAAAGTTGACATAATTATCTTCTTTGTAAAAGATAATTTACTAGACAATTTAAAATTTCTCATGAAAAGATCATAACGGTAACGATTATTGGGCCTAATAAATGCTAAAAAAGTTGACATAATTATCTTCTTTGAAAAAGGTAATTTAATAGATCATTTCAAATTTCTTTAAAAAAGATCATAACGGTAACGATCATTGCGCCTAATAAATGCTAAAAAAGTTGACATAATTATCTTCTTTGTAAAAGATAATTTAATAGATTATTTAAAAGTTCTTTATAAAATGTCATAACAGTAACGATCATAGGGCCTAATAAATGCTAAAAAGGTTAACATAATTATCTTCTTTGTGAAAGATAATTTAATATATCATTTAAAATTTCTTTATAACAGATCATAACGGTAACGATCATTGGGCCTAATAAATGCTAAAAAAGTTGACATAATTAACTTCTTTGTAAAAGATAATTTGATAGATCATTTAAAATTTCTTTATAAAAGATCATAACTGTAACGATCATTGCGCCTAATAAATGCTAAAAAAGTTGACATAATTATCTTCTTTCTAAAAGATAATTTACTAGACAATTTAAAATTTCTCATGAAAAGATCATAACGGTAACGATTATTGGGCCTAATAAATGCTAAAAAAGTTGACATAATTATCTTCTTTGAAAAAGGTAATTTAATAGATCATTTCAAATTTCTTTAAAAAAGATCATAACGGTAACGATCATTGCACCTAATAAATGCTAAAAAAGTTGACATAATTATCTTCTTTGTAAAAGATAATTTACTAGACAATTTAAAATTTCTCATGAAAAGATCATAACGGTAACGATTATTGGGCCTAATAAATGCTAAAAAAGTTGACATAATTATCTTCTTTGAAAAAGGTAATTTAATAGATCATTTCAAATTTCTTTAAAAAAGATCATAACGGTAACGATCATTGCGCCTAATAAATGCTAAAAAAGTTGACATAATTATCTTCTTTGAAAAAGGTAATTTAATAGATCATTTCAAATTTCCTTAAAAAAGATCATAACGGTAACGATCATTGCGCCTAATAAATGCTAAAAAAGTTGACATAATTATCTTCTTTGTAAAAGACAATTTAATAGATCATTTAAAATTTCTTTAAAAAAGATCATAGCAGTAATGATCATTGCGCCTAATAAATGCTAAAAAAGTTGACATAATTATCTTCTTTGTAAAAGATAATTTACTAGACAATTTAAAATTTCTCATGAAAAGATCATAACGGTAACGATTATTGGGCCTAATAAATGCTAAAAAAGTTGACATAATTATCTTCTTTGAAAAAGGTAATTTGATAGATCATTTCAAATTTCTTTAAAAAAGATCATAACGGTAACGATCATTGCACCTAATAAATGCTAAAAAAGTTGACATAATTATCTTCTTTGTAAAAGATAATTTACTAGACAATTTAAAATTTCTCATGAAAAGATCATAACGGTAACGATTATTGGGCCTAATAAATGCTAAAAAAGTTGACATAATTATCTTCTTTGAAAAAGGTAATTTAATAGATCATTTCAAATTTCTTTAAAAAAGATCATAACGGTAACGATCATTGCGCCTAATAAATGCTAAAAAAGTTGACATAATTATCTTCTTTGTAAAAGACAATTTAATAGATCATTTAAAATTTCTTTAAAAAAGATCATAGCAGTAATGATCATTGCGCCTAATAAATGCTAAAAAAGTTGACATAATTATCTTCTTTGTAAAAGATAATTTACTAGACAATTTAAAATTTCTCATGAAAAGATCATAACGGTAACGATTATTGGGCCTAATAAATGCTAAAAAAGTTGACATAATTATCTTCTTTGAAAAAGGTAATTTGATAGATCATTTCAAATTTCTTTAAAAAAGATCATAACGGTAACGATCATTGCACCTAATAAATGCTAAAAAAGTTGACATAATTATCTTCTTTGTAAAAGATAATTTACTAGACAATTTAAAATTTCTCATGAAAAGATCATAACGGTAACGATTATTGGGCCTAATAAATGCTAAAAAAGTTGACATAATTATCTTCTTTGAAAAAGGTAATTTAATAGATCATTTCAAATTTCTTTAAAAAAGATCATAACGGTAACGATCATTGCGCCTAATAAATGCTAAAAAAGTTGACATAATTATCTTCTTTGTAAAAGATAATTTAATAGATTATTTAAAAGTTCTTTATAAAATGTCATAACAGTAACGATCATAGGGCCTAATAAATGCTAAAAAGGTTAACATAATTATCTTCTTTGTGAAAGATAATTTAATATATCATTTAAAATTTCTTTATAACAGATCATAACGGTAACGATCATTGGGCCTAATAAATGCTAAAAAAGTTGACATAATTAACTTCTTTGTAAAAGATAATTTGATAGATCATTTAAAATTTCTTTATAAAAGATCATAACTGTAACGATCATTGCGCCTAATAAATGCTAAAAAAGTTGACATAATTATCTTCTTTCTAAAAGATAATTTACTAGACAATTTAAAATTTCTCATGAAAAGATCATAACGGTAACGATTATTGGGCCTAATAAATGCTAAAAAAGTTGACATAATTATCTTCTTTGAAAAAGGTAATTTAATAGATCATTTCAAATTTCTTTAAAAAAGATCATAACGGTAACGATCATTGCGCCTAATAAATGCTAAAAAAGTTGACATAATTATCTTCTTTGTAAAAGACAATTTAATAGATCATTTAAAATTTCTTTAAAAAAGATCATAGCAGTAATGATCATTGCGCCTAATAAATGCTAAAAAAGTTGACATAATTATCTTCTTTGTAAAAGATAATTTACTAGACAATTTAAAATTTCTCATGAAAAGATCATAACGGTAACGATTATTGGGCCTAATAAATGCTAAAAAAGTTGACATAATTATCTTCTTTGAAAAAGGTAATTTAATAGATCATTTCAAATTTCTTTAAAAAAGATCATAACGGTAACGATCATTGCGCCTAATAAATGCTAAAAAAGTTGACATAATTATCTTCTTTGTAAAAGACAATTTAATAGATCATTTAAAATTTCTTTAAAAAAGATCATAGCAGTAATGATCATTGCGCCTAATAAATGCTAAAAAAGTTGACATAATTATCTTCTTTGTAAAAGATAATTTACTAGACAATTTAAAATTTCTCATGAAAAGATCATAACGGTAACGATTATTGGGCCTAATAAATGCTAAAAAAGTTGACATAATTATCTTCTTTGAAAAAGGTAATTTGATAGATCATTTCAAATTTCTTTAAAAAAGATCATAACGGTAACGATCATTGCACCTAATAAATGCTAAAAAAGTTGACATAATTATCTTCTTTGTAAAAGATAATTTACTAGACAATTTAAAATTTCTCATGAAAAGATCATAACGGTAACGATTATTGGGCCTAATAAATGCTAAAAAAGTTGACATAATTATCTTCTTTGAAAAAGGTAATTTAATAGATCATTTCAAATTTCTTTAAAAAAGATCATAACGGTAACGATCATTGCGCCTAATAAATGCTAAAAAAGTTGACATAATTATCTTCTTTGTAAAAGATAATTTAATAGATTATTTAAAAGTTCTTTATAAAATGTCATAACAGTAACGATCATAGGGCCTAATAAATGCTAAAAAGGTTAACATAATTATCTTCTTTGTGAAAGATAATTTAATATATCATTTAAAATTTCTTTATAACAGATCATAACGGTAACGATCATTGGGCCTAATAAATGCTAAAAAAGTTGACATAATTAACTTCTTTGTAAAAGATAATTTGATAGATCATTTAAAATTTCTTTATAAAAGATCATAACTGTAACGATCATTGCGCCTAATAAATGCTAAAAAAGTTGACATAATTATCTTCTTTGTAAAAGATAATTTACTAGACAATTTAAAATTTCTCATGAAAAGATCATAACGGTAACGATTATTGGGCCTAATAAATGCTAAAAAAGTTGACATAATTATCTTCTTTGTAAAAGACAATTTAATAGATCATTTAAAATTTCTTTAAAAAAGATCATAGCAGTAATGATCATTGCGCCTAATAAATGCTAAAAAAGTTGACATAATTATCTTCTTTGTAAAAGATAATTTACTAGACAATTTAAAATTTCTCATGAAAAGATCATAACGGTAATGATTATTGGGCCTAATAAATGCTAAAAAAGTTGACATAATTATCTTCTTTGAAAAAGGTAATTTGATAGATCATTTCAAATTTCTTTAAAAAAGATCATAACGGTAACGATCATTGCACCTAATAAATGCTAAAAAAGTTGACATAATTATCTTCTTTGTAAAAGATAATTTACTAGACAATTTAAAATTTCTCATGAAAAGATCATAACGGTAACGATTATTGGGCCTAATAAATGCTAAAAAAGTTGACATAATTATCTTCTTTGAAAAAGGTAATTTAATAGATCATTTCAAATTTCTTTAAAAAAGATCATAACGGTAACGATCATTGCGCCTAATAAATGCTAAAAAAGTTGACATAATTATCTTCTTTGTAAAAGACAATTTAATAGATCATTTAAAATTTCTTTAAAAAAGATCATAACGGTAACGATCATTGGGCCTAATAAATGCTAAAAAAGTTGACATAATTAACTTCTTTGTAAAAGATAATTTGATAGATCATTTAAAATTTCTTTATAAAAGATCATAACTGTAACGATCATTGCGCCTAATAAATGCTAAAAAAGTTGACATAATTATCTTCTTTGTAAAAGACAATTTAATAGATCATTTAAAATTTCTTTAAAAAAGATCGTAGCAGTAATCATCATTGCGCCTAATAAATGCTAAAAAAGTTGACATAATTATCTTCTTTGTAAAAGATAGTTTACTAGACAATTTAAAATTTCTCATGAAAAGATCATAACGGTAACGATTATTGGGCCTAATAAATGCTAAAAAAGTTGACATAATTATCTTCTTTGAAAAAGGTAATTTAATAGATCATTTCAAATTTCTTTAAAAAAGATCATAACGGTAACGATCATTGCGCCTAATAAATGCTAAAAAAGTTGACATAATTATCTTCTTTGTAAAAGATAATTCAATAGATTATTTAAAAGTTCTTTATAAAATGTCATAACAGTAACGATCATAGGGCCTAATAAATGCTAAAAAGGTTAACATAATTATCTTCTTTGTGAAAGATAATTTAATATATCATTTAAAATTTCTTTATAACAGATCATAACGGTAACGATCATTGGGCCTAATAAATGCTAAAAAAGTTGACATAATTATCTTCTTTGTAAAAGACAATTTAATAGATCATTTAAAATTTCTTTAAAAAAGATCATAACGGTAACGATCATTGGGCCTAATAAATGCTAAAAAAGTTGACATAATTAACTTCTTTGTAAAAGATAATTTGATAGATCATTTAAAATTTCTTTATAAAAGATCATAACTGTAACGATCATTGCGCCTAATAAATGCTAAAAAAGTTGACATAATTATCTTCTTTGTAAAAGACAATTTAATAGATCATTTAAAATTTCTTTAAAAAAGATCGTAGCAGTAATCATCATTGCGCCTAATAAATGCTAAAAAAGTTGACATAATTATCTTCTTTGTAAAAGATAATTTACTAGACAATTTAAAATTTCTCATGAAAAGATCATAACGGTAACGATTATTGGGCCTAATAAATGCTAAAAAAGTTGACATAATTATCTTCTTTGAAAAAGGTAATTTAATAGATCATTTCAAATTTCTTTAAACAAGATCATAACGGTAACGATCATTGCGCCTAATAAATGCTAAAAAAGTTGACATAATTATCTTCTTTGTAAAAGATAATTTAATAGATCATTTCAAATTTTTTTAAAAAAGATCATAACGGTAACGATCATTGCGCCTAATAAATGCTAAAAAAGTTGACATAATTATCTTCTTTGTAAAAGATAATTTAATAGATTATTTAAAAGTTCTTTATAAAATGTCATAACAGTAACGATCATAGGGCCTAATAAATGCTAAAAAGGTTAACATAATTATCTTCTTTGTGAAAGATAATTTAATATATCATTTAAAATTTCTTTATAACAGATCATAACGGTAACGATCATTGGGCCTAATAAATGCTAAAAAAGTTGACATAATTATCTTCTTTGTAAAAGACAATTTAATAGATCATTTAAAATTTCTTTAAAAAAGATCATAACGGTAACGATCATTGGGCCTAATAAATGCTAAAAAAGTTGACATAATTAACTTCTTTGTAAAAGATAATTTGATAGATCATTTAAAATTTATTTATAAAAGATCATAACTGTAACGATCATTGCGCCTAATAAATGCTAAAAAAGTTGACATAATTATCTTCTTTGTAAAAGACAATTTAATAGATCATTTAAAATTTCTTTAAAAAAGATCATAGCAGTAATGATCATTGCGCCTAATAAATGCTAAAAAAGTTAACATAATTATCTTCTTTGTAAAAGATAATTTACTAGACAATTTAAAATTTCTCATGAAAAGATCATAACGGTAACGATTATTGGGCCTAATAAATGCTAAAAAAGTTGACATAATTATCTTCTTTGAAAAAGGTAATTTGATAGATCATTTCAAATTTCTTTAAAAAAGATCATAACGGTAACGATCATTGCACCTAATAAATGCTAAAAAAGTTGACATAATTATCTTCTTTGTAAAAGATAATTTACTAGACAATTTAAAATTTCTCATGAAAAGATCATAACGGTAACGATTATTGGGCCTAATAAATGCTAAAAAAGTTGACATAATTATCTTCTTTGAAAAAGGTAATTTAATAGATCATTTCAAATTTCTTTAAAAAAGATCATAACGGTAACGATCATTGCGCCTAATAAATGCTAAAAAAGTTGACATAATTATCTTCTTTGTAAAACATAATTTACTAGACAATTTAAAATTTCTCATGAAAAGATCATAACGGTAACGATTATTGGGCCTAATAAATGCTAAAAAAGTTGACATAATTATCTTCTTTGAAAAAGGTAATTTAATAGATCATTTCAAATTTCTTTAAAAACGATCATAACGGTAACGATCATTGCGCCTAATAAATGCTAAAAAGGTTGACATAATTATCTTCTTTGTAAAAGAAAATTTAATAGATCATTTAAAATTTCCTTAAAAAAGATCATAACGGTAACGATCATTGGGCCTAATAAGTGCTAAAAAAGTTGCCATAATTATCTTCTTTGTAAAAGATAATTTACTAGACAATTTAAAATTTCTCATGAAAAGATCATAACGGTAACGATTATTGGGCCTAATAAATGCTAAAAAAGTTGACATAATTATCTTCTTTGAAAAAGGTAATTTAATAGATCATTTCAAATTTCTTTAAAAAAGATCATAACGGTAACGATCATTGCGCCTAATAAATGCTAAAAAAGTTGACATAATTATCTTCTTTGTAAAAGATAATTTAATAGATTATTTAAAAGTTCTTTATAAAATGTCATAACAGTAACGATCATAGGGCCTAATAAATGCTAAAAAGGTTAACATAATTATCTTCTTTGTGAAAGATAATTTAATATATCATTTAAAATTTCTTTATAACAGATCATAACGGTAACGATCATTGGGCCTAATAAATGCTAAAAAAGTTGACATAATTATCTTCTTTGTAAAAGACAATTTAATAGATCATTTAAAATTTCTTTAAAAAAGATCATAACGGTAACGATCATTGGGCCTAATAAATGCTAAAAAAGTTGACATAATTAACTTCTTTGTAAAAGATAATTTGATAGATCATTTAAAATTTCTTTATAAAAGATCATAACTGTAACGATCATTGCGCCTAATAAATGCTAAAAAAGTTGACATAATTATCTTCTTTGTAAAAGACAATTTAATAGATCATTTAAAATTTCTTTAAAAAAGATCGTAGCAGTAATCATCATTGCGCCTAATAAATGCTAAAAAAGTTGACATAATTATCTTCTTTGTAAAAGATAATTTACTAGACAATTTAAAATTTCTCATGAAAAGATCATAACGGTAACGATTATTGGGCCTAATAAATGCTAAAAAAGTTGACATAATTATCTTCTTTGAAAAAGGTAATTTAATAGATCATTTCAAATTTCTTTAAACAAGATGATAACGGTAACGATCATTGCGCCTAATAAATGCTAAAAAAGTTGACATAATTATCTTCTTTGTAAAAGATAATTTAATAGATCATTTAAAATTTCCTTAAAAAAGATCATAACGGTAACGATCATTGGGCCTAATAAGTGCTAAAAAAGTTGACATAATTATCTTCTTTGAAAAAGGTAATTTAATAGATCATTTCAAATTTCTTTAAAAAAGATCATAACGGTAACGATCATTGCGCCTAATAAATGCTAAAAAAGTTGACATAATTATCTTCTTTGTAAAAGATAATTTACTAGACAATTTAAAATTTCTCATGAAAAGATCATAACGGTAACGATTATTGGGCCTAATAAATGCTAAAAAAGTTGACATAATTATCTTCTTTGAAAAAGGTAATTTAATAGATCATTTCAAATTTCTTTAAACAAGATCATAACGGTAACGATCATTGCGCCTAATAAATGCTAAAAAAGTTGACATAATTATCTTCTTTGTAAAAGATAATTTAATAGATCATTTAAAATTTCCTTAAAAAAGATCATAACGGTAACGATCATTGGGCCTAATAAGTGCTAAAAAAGTTGACATAATTATCTTCTTTGAAAAAGGTAATTTAATAGATCATTTCAAATTTCTTTAAAAAAGATCATAACGGTAACGATCATTGCGCCTAATAAATGCTAAAAAAGTTGACATAATTATCTTCTTTGTAAAAGATAATTTACTAGACAATTTAAAATTTCTCATGAAAAGATCATAACGGTAATGATTATTGGGCCTAATAAATGCTAAAAAAGTTGACATAATTATCTTCTTTGAAAAAGGTAATTTGATAGATCATTTCAAATTTCTTTAAAAAAGATCATAACGGTAACGATCATTGCACCTAATAAATGCTAAAAAAGTTGACATAATTATCTTCTTTGTAAAAGATAATTTACTAGACAATTTAAAATTTCTCATGAAAAGATCATAACGGTAACGATTATTGGGCCTAATAAATGCTAAAAAAGTTGACATAATTATCTTCTTTGAAAAAGGTAATTTAATAGATCATTTCAAATTTCTTTAAAAAAGATCATAACGGTAACGATCATTGCGCCTAATAAATGCTAAAAAAGTTGACATAATTATCTTCTTTGTAAAAGATAATTTACTAGACAATTTAAAATTTCTCATGAAAAGATCATAACGGTAACGATTATTGGGCCTAATAAATGCTAAAAAAGTTGACATAATTATCTTCTTTGAAAAAGGTAATTTAATAGATCATTTCAAATTTCTTTAAAAACGATCATAACGGTAACGATCATTGGGCCTAATAAGTGCTAAAAAGGTTGACATAATTATCTTCTTTGTAAAAGAAAATTTAATAGATCATTTAAAATTTCCTTAAAAAAGATCATAACGGTAACGATCATTGGGCCTAATAAGTGCTAAAAAAGTTGCCATAATTATCTTCTTTGTAAAAGATAATTTACTAGACAATTTAAAATTTCTCATGAAAAGATCATAACGGTAACGATTATTGGGCCTAATAAATGCTAAAAAAGTTGACATAATTATCTTCTTTGAAAAAGGTAATTTAATAGATCATTTCAAATTTCTTTAAAAAAGATCATAACGGTAACGATCATTGCGCCTAATAAATGCTAAAAAAGTTGACATAATTATCTTCTTTGTAAAAGATAATTTAATAGATTATTTAAAAGTTCTTTATAAAATGTCATAACAGTAACGATCATAGGGCCTAATAAATGCTAAAAAGGTTAACATAATTATCTTCTTTGTGAAAGATAATTTAATATATCATTTAAAATTTCTTTATAACAGATCATAACGGTAACGATCATTGGGCCTAATAAATGCTAAAAAAGTTGACATAATTATCTTCTTTGTAAAAGACAATTTAATAGATCATTTAAAATTTCTTTAAAAAAGATCATAACGGTAACGATCATTGGGCCTAATAAATGCTAAAAAAGTTGACATAATTAACTTCTTTGTAAAAGATAATTTGATAGATCATTTAAAATTTCTTTATAAAAGATCATAACTGTAACGATCATTGCGCCTAATAAATGCTAAAAAAGTTGACATAATTATCTTCTTTGTAAAAGACAATTTAATAGATCATTTAAAATTTCTTTAAAAAAGATCGTAGCAGTAATCATCATTGCGCCTAATAAATGCTAAAAAAGTTGACATAATTATCTTCTTTGTAAAAGATAATTTACTAGACAATTTAAAATTTCTCATGAAAAGATCATAACGGTAACGATTATTGGGCCTAATAAATGCTAAAAAAGTTGACATAATTATCTTCTTTGAAAAAGGTAATTTAATAGATCATTTCAAATTTCTTTAAACAAGATCATAACGGTAACGATCATTGCGCCTAATAAATGCTAAAAAAGTTGACATAATTATCTTCTTTGTAAAAGATAATTTAATAGATCATTTAAAATTTCCTTAAAAAAGATCATAACGGTAACGATCATTGGGCCTAATAAGTGCTAAAAAAGTTGACATAATTATCTTCTTTGAAAAAGGTAATTTAATAGATCATTTCAAATTTCTTTAAAAAAGATCATAACGGTAACGATCATTGCGCCTAATAAATGCTAAAAAAGTTGACATAATTATCTTCTTTGTAAAAGATAATTTACTAGACAATTTAAAATTTCTCATGAAAAGATCATAACGGTAACGATTATTGGGCCTAATAAATGCTAAAAAAGTTGACATAATTATCTTCTTTGAAAAAGGTAATTTAATAGATCATTTCAAATTTCTTTAAAAACGATCATAACGGTAACGATCATTGCGCCTAATAAATGCTAAAAAGGTTGACATAATTATCTTCTTTGTAAAAGAAAATTTAATAGATCATTTAAAATTTCCTTAAAAATGATCATAACGGTAACGATCATTGGGCCTAATAAGTGCTAAAAAAGTTGCCATAATTATCTTCTTTGTAAAAGATAATTTACTAGACAATTTAAAATTTCTCAGGAAAAGATCATAACGGTAACAATTATTGGGCTTAATAAATGCTAAAAAAGTTGACATAATTATCTTCTTTGAAAAAGGTAATTTAATAGATCATTTCAAATTTCTTTAAAAAAGATCATAACGGTAACGATCATTGCGCCTAATAAATGCTAAAAAAGTTGACATAATTATCTTCTTTGTAAAAGATAATTTACAAGACAATTTAAAATTTCTCATGAAATGATAATAACGGTAACGATTATTGGGTGTAATAAATGCTAAAAAAGCTGACATAATTATCTTCTTTGAAAATGGTAATTTAATAGATCATTTCAAATTTCTTTAAAAAAGATCATAGCAGTAATGATCATTGCGCCTAATAAATGCTAAAAAAGTTGACATAATTATCTTCTTTGTAAAAGATAATTTACTAGACAATTTAAAATTTCTCATGAAAAGATCATAACGGTAACGATTATTGGGCCTAATAAATGCTAAAAAAGTTGACATAATTATCTTCTTTGAAAAAGGTAATTTGATAGATCATTTCAAATTTCTTTAAAAAAGATCATAACGGTAACGATCATTGCACCTAATAAATGCTAAAAAAGTTGACATAATTATCTTCTTTGTAAAAGATAATTTACTAGACAATTTAAAATTTCTCATGAAAAGATCATAACGGTAACGATTATTGGGCCTAATAAATGCTAAAAAAGTTGACATAATTATCTTCTTTGAAAAAGGTAATTTAATAGATCATTTCAAATTTCTTTAAAAAAGATCATAACGGTAACGATCATTGCGCCTAATAAATGCTAAAAAAACTGACATAATTATCTTCTTTGTAAAAGACAATTTAATAGATCATTTAAAATTTCTTTAAAAAAGATCATAGCAGTAATGATCATTGCGCCTAATAAATGCTAAAAAAGTTGACATAATTATCTTCTTTGTAAAAGATAATTTACTAGACAATTTAAAATTTCTCATGAAAAGATCATAACGGTAACGATTATTGGGCCTAATAAATGCTAAAAAAGTTGACATAATTATCTTCTTTGAAAAAGGTAATTTAATAGATCATTTAAAATTTCCTTAAAAAAGATCATAACGGTAACGATCATTGCACCTAATAAATGCTAAAAAAGTTGACATAATTATCTTCTTTGTAAAAGATAATTTACTAGACAATTTAAAATTTCTCATGAAAAGATCATAACGGTAACGATTATTGGGCCTAATAAATGCTAAAAAAGTTGACATAATTATCTTCTTTGAAAAAGGTAATTTAATAGATCATTTCAAATTTCCTTAAAAAAGATCATAACGGTAACGATCATTGGGCCTAATAAGTGCTAAAAAAGTTGACATAATTATCTTCTTTGAAAAAGGTAATTTAATAGATCATTTCAAATTTCTTTAAAAAAGATCATAACGGTAACGATCATTGCGCCTAATAAATGCTAAAAAAGTTGACATAATTATCTTCTTTGTAAAAGATAATTTACTAGACAATTTAAAATTTCTCATGAAAAGATCATAACGGTAACGATTATTGGGCCTAATAAATGCTAAAAAAGTTGACATAATTATCTTCTTTGAAAAAGGTAATTTAATAGATCATTTCAAATTTCTTTAAACAAGATCATAACGGTAACGATCATTGCGCCTAATAAATGCTAAAAAAGTTGACATAATTATCTTCTTTGTAAAAGATAATTTAATAGATCATTTAAAATTTCCTTAAAAAAGATCATAACGGTAACGATCATTGGGCCTAATAAGTGCTAAAAAAGTTGACATAATTATCTTCTTTGAAAAAGGTAATTTAATAGATCATTTCAAATTTCTTTAAAAAAGATCATAACGGTAACGATCATTGCGCCTAATAAATGCTAAAAAAGTTGACATAATTATCTTCTTTGTAAAAGATAATTTACTAGACAATTTAAAATTTCTCATGAAAAGATCATAACGGTAATGATTATTGGGCCTAATAAATGCTAAAAAAGTTGACATAATTATCTTCTTTGAAAAAGGTAATTTGATAGATCATTTCAAATTTCTTTAAAAAAGATCATAACGGTAACGATCATTGCACCTAATAAATGCTAAAAAAGTTGACATAATTATCTTCTTTGTAAAAGATAATTTACTAGACAATTTAAAATTTCTCATGAAAAGATCATAACGGTAACGATTATTGGGCCTAATAAATGCTAAAAAAGTTGACATAATTATCTTCTTTGAAAAAGGTAATTTAATAGATCATTTCAAATTTCTTTAAAAAAGATCATAACGGTAACGATCATTGCGCCTAATAAATGCTAAAAAAGTTGACATAATTATCTTCTTTGTAAAAGATAATTTACTAGACAATTTAAAATTTCTCATGAAAAGATCATAACGGTAACGATTATTGGGCCTAATAAATGCTAAAAAAGTTGACATAATTATCTTCTTTGAAAAAGGTAATTTAATAGATCATTTCAAATTTCTTTAAAAACGATCATAACGGTAACGATCATTGGGCCTAATAAGTGCTAAAAAGGTTGACATAATTATCTTCTTTGTAAAAGAAAATTTAATAGATCATTTAAAATTTCCTTAAAAAAGATCATAACGGTAACGATCATTGGGCCTAATAAGTGCTAAAAAAGTTGCCATAATTATCTTCTTTGTAAAAGATAATTTACTAGACAATTTAAAATTTCTCATGAAAAGATCATAACGGTAACGATTATTGGGCCTAATAAATGCTAAAAAAGTTGACATAATTATCTTCTTTGAAAAAGGTAATTTAATAGATCATTTCAAATTTCTTTAAAAAAGATCATAACGGTAACGATCATTGCGCCTAATAAATGCTAAAAAAGTTGACATAATTATCTTCTTTGTAAAAGATAATTTAATAGATTATTTAAAAGTTCTTTATAAAATGTCATAACAGTAACGATCATAGGGCCTAATAAATGCTAAAAAGGTTAACATAATTATCTTCTTTGTGAAAGATAATTTAATATATCATTTAAAATTTCTTTATAACAGATCATAACGGTAACGATCATTGGGCCTAATAAATGCTAAAAAAGTTGACATAATTATCTTCTTTGTAAAAGACAATTTAATAGATCATTTAAAATTTCTTTAAAAAAGATCATAACGGTAACGATCATTGGGCCTAATAAATGCTAAAAAAGTTGACATAATTAACTTCTTTGTAAAAGATAATTTGATAGATCATTTAAAATTTCTTTATAAAAGATCATAACTGTAACGATCATTGCGCCTAATAAATGCTAAAAAAGTTGACATAATTATCTTCTTTGTAAAAGACAATTTAATAGATCATTTAAAATTTCTTTAAAAAAGATCGTAGCAGTAATCATCATTGCGCCTAATAAATGCTAAAAAAGTTGACATAATTATCTTCTTTGTAAAAGATAATTTACTAGACAATTTAAAATTTCTCATGAAAAGATCATAACGGTAACGATTATTGGGCCTAATAAATGCTAAAAAAGTTGACATAATTATCTTCTTTGAAAAAGGTAATTTAATAGATCATTTCAAATTTCTTTAAACAAGATCATAACGGTAACGATCATTGCGCCTAATAAATGCTAAAAAAGTTGACATAATTATCTTCTTTGTAAAAGATAATTTAATAGATCATTTAAAATTTCCTTAAAAAAGATCATAACGGTAACGATCATTGGGCCTAATAAGTGCTAAAAAAGTTGACATAATTATCTTCTTTGAAAAAGGTAATTTAATAGATCATTTCAAATTTCTTTAAAAAAGATCATAACGGTAACGATCATTGCGCCTAATAAATGCTAAAAAAGTTGACATAATTATCTTCTTTGTAAAAGATAATTTACTAGACAATTTAAAATTTCTCATGAAAAGATCATAACGGTAACGATTATTGGGCCTAATAAATGCTAAAAAAGTTGACATAATTATCTTCTTTGAAAAAGGTAATTTAATAGATCATTTCAAATTTCTTTAAAAACGATCATAACGGTAACGATCATTGCGCCTAATAAATGCTAAAAAGGTTGACATAATTATCTTCTTTGTAAAAGAAAATTTAATAGATCATTTAAAATTTCCTTAAAAATGATCATAACGGTAACGATCATTGGGCCTAATAAGTGCTAAAAAAGTTGCCATAATTATCTTCTTTGTAAAAGATAATTTACTAGACAATTTAAAATTTCTCAGGAAAAGATCATAACGGTAACAATTATTGGGCTTAATAAATGCTAAAAAAGTTGACATAATTATCTTCTTTGAAAAAGGTAATTTAATAGATCATTTCAAATTTCTTTAAAAAAGATCATAACGGTAACGATCATTGCGCCTAATAAATGCTAAAAAAGTTGACATAATTATCTTCTTTGTAAAAGATAATTTACAAGACAATTTAAAATTTCTCATGAAATGATAATAACGGTAACGATTATTGGGTGTAATAAATGCTAAAAAAGCTGACATAATTATCTTCTTTGAAAATGGTAATTTAATAGATCATTTCAAATTTCTTTAAAAAAGATCATAGCAGTAATGATCATTGCGCCTAATAAATGCTAAAAAAGTTGACATAATTATCTTCTTTGTAAAAGATAATTTACTAGACAATTTAAAATTTCTCATGAAAAGATCATAACGGTAACGATTATTGGGCCTAATAAATGCTAAAAAAGTTGACATAATTATCTTCTTTGAAAAAGGTAATTTGATAGATCATTTCAAATTTCTTTAAAAAAGATCATAACGGTAACGATCATTGCACCTAATAAATGCTAAAAAAGTTGACATAATTATCTTCTTTGTAAAAGATAATTTACTAGACAATTTAAAATTTCTCATGAAAAGATCATAACGGTAACGATTATTGGGCCTAATAAATGCTAAAAAAGTTGACATAATTATCTTCTTTGAAAAAGGTAATTTAATAGATCATTTCAAATTTCTTTAAAAAAGATCATAACGGTAACGATCATTGCGCCTAATAAATGCTAAAAAAGTTGACATAATTATCTTCTTTGTAAAAGACAATTTAATAGATCATTTAAAATTTCTTTAAAAAAGATCATAGCAGTAATGATCATTGCGCCTAATAAATGCTAAAAAAGTTGACATAATTATCTTCTTTGTAAAAGATAATTTACTAGACAATTTAAAATTTCTCATGAAAAGATCATAACGGTAACGATTATTGGGCCTAATAAATGCTAAAAAAGTTGACATAATTATCTTCTTTGAAAAAGGTAATTTAATAGATCATTTAAAATTTCCTTAAAAAAGATCATAACGGTAACGATCATTGCACCTAATAAATGCTAAAAAAGTTGACATAATTATCTTCTTTGTAAAAGATAATTTACTAGACAATTTAAAATTTCTCATGAAAAGATCATAACGGTAACGATTATTGGGCCTAATAAATGCTAAAAAAGTTGACATAATTATCTTCTTTGAAAAAGGTAATTTAATAGATCATTTCAAATTTCCTTAAAAAAGATCATAACGGTAACGATCATTGGGCCTAATAAGTGCTAAAAAAGTTGACATAATTATCTTCTTTGAAAAAGGTAATTTAATAGATCATTTCAAATTTCTTTAAAAAAGATCATAACGGTAACGATCATTGCGCCTAATAAATGCTAAAAAAGTTGACATAATTATCTTCTTTGTAAAAGATAATTTACTAGACAATTTAAAATTTCTCATGAAAAGATCATAACGGTAACGATTATTAGGCCTAATAAATGCTAAAAAAGTTGACATAATTATCTTCATTGAAAAAGGTAATTTGATAGATCATTTCAAATTTCTTTAAAAAAGATCATAACGGTAACGATCATTGCACCTAATAAATGCTAAAAAAGTTGACATAATTATCTTCTTTGTAAAAGATAATTTACTAGACAATTTAAAATTTCTCATGAAAAGATCATAACGGTAACGATTATTGGGCCTAATAAATGCTAAAAAAGTTGACATAATTATCTTCTTTGAAAAAGGTAATTTGATAGATCATTTCAAATTTCTTTAAAAAAGATCATAACGGTAACGATCATTGCGCCTAATAAATGCTAAAAAAGTTGACATAATTATCTTCTTTGTAAAAGATAATTTGATAGATCATTTAAAATTTCTTTATAAAAGATCATAACTGTAACGATCATTGCGCCTAATAAATGCTAAAAAAGTTGACATAATTATCTTCTTTGAAAAAGGTAATTTGATAGATCATTTCAAATTTCTTTAAAAAAGATCATAACGGTAACGATCATTGCGCCTAATAAATGCTAAAAAAGTTGACATAATTATCTTCTTTGTAAAAGATAATTTACTAGACAATTTAAAATTTCTCATGAAAAGATCATAACGGTAACGATTATTGGGCCTAATAAATGCTAAAAAAGTTGACATAATTATCTTCTTTGAAAAAGGTAATTTAATAGATCATTTCAAATTTCTTTAAAAAAGATCATAACGGTAACGATCATTGCGCCTAATAAATGCTAAAAAAGTTGACATAATTATCTTCTTTGTAAAAGATAATTTAATAGATTATTTAAAAGTTCTTTATAAAATGTCATAACGGTAACGATCATAGGGCCTAATAAATGCTAAAAAGGTTAACATAATTATCTTCTTTGTGAAAGATAATTTAATATATCATTTAAAATTTCTTTATAACAGATCATAACGGTAACGATCATTGGGCCTAATAAATGCTAAAAAAGTTGACATAATTATCATTTTTGTAAAAGACAATTTAATAGATCATTTAAAATTTTTTTAAAAAAGATCATAACGGTAACGATCATTGGGCCTAATAATTGCTAAAAAAGTTGACATAATTAACTTCTTTGTAAAAGATAATTTACTAGACAATTTAAAATTTCGTATTAAAAGATCATAACGCTAACGATTAATGGGTCTAGTAAATGCTAAAAAAGTTGACATAATTATCTTCTTTGTAAAAGATAATTTGATAGGTCATTTAAAATTTCTTTATAAAAGATCATAACGGTAACGATCATTGGGCCTAATAAATGCTAAAAAAGTTGACATAGTTAACTTCTTTGTAAAAGACAATTTAATAGATCATTTAAAATTTCTTTAAAAAAGATCATAACGGTAACGATCATTGGGCCTAATAAATGCTAAAAAAGTTGACATAATTATCATTTTTGTAAAAGACAATTTAATAGATCATTTAAAATTTTTTTAAAAAAGATCATAACGGTAACGATCATTGGGCCTAATAATTGCTAAAAAAGTTGACATAATTAACTTCTTTGTAAAAGATAATTTACTAGACAATTTAAAATTTCGTATTAAAAGATCATAACGCTAACGATTAATGGGTCTAGTAAATGCTAAAAAAGTTGACATAATTATCTTCTTTGTAAAAGATAATTTGATAGGTCATTTAAAATTTCTTTATAAAAGATCATAACGGTAACGATCATTGGGCCTAATAAATGCTAAAAAAGTTGACATAGTTAACTTCTTTGTAAAAGACAATTTAATAGATCATTTAAAATTTCTTTAAAAAAGATCATAACGGTAACGATCATTGGGCCTAATAAATGCTAAAAAAGTTGACATAGTTAACTTCTTTGTAAAAGATAACTTACTAGACAATTTAAAATTTCGTATTAAAACATCATAACGCTAACGATTAATGGGCCTAGTAAATGCTAAAAAAGTTGACATAATTATGTTCTTTGTAAAAGATAATTTACTAGACAATTTAAAATTTCTCATGAAAAGATCATAACGGTAACGATTATTGGGCCTAATAAATGCTAAAAAAGTTGACATAATTATCTTCTGTGAAAAAGATAATTTAATAGATCATTTCAAATTTCTTTAAAAAATATCATAACAATAACGATCATTGCGCCTAATAAATGCTAAAAAAGTTG
Source organism: Psophocarpus tetragonolobus (assembly GCA_037954015.1). NCBI lineage: Eukaryota > Viridiplantae > Streptophyta > Magnoliopsida > Fabales > Fabaceae > Psophocarpus > Psophocarpus tetragonolobus. The sequence goes on from CM075688.1 coordinate 59,159,255, forward strand.
ACATAATTATCTTCTTTGTAAAAGATAATTTACTAGACAATTTAAAATTTCTCATGAAAAGATCATAACGGTAACGATTATTGGGCCTAATAAATGCTAAAAAAGTTGACATAATTATCTTCTTTGAAAAAGGTAATTTAATAGATCATTTCAAATTTCTTTAAAAAAGATCATAACGGTAACGATCATTGCGCCTAATAAATGCTAAAAAAGTTGACATAATTATCTTCTTTGTAAAAGACAATTTAATAGATCATTTAAAATTTTTTTAAAAAAGATCATAGCAGTAACGATCATTGCGCGTAATAAATGCTAAAAAAGTTGACATAATTATCTTCTTTGTAAAAGATAATTTAATAGATCATTTAAAATTTCCTTAAAAAAGATCATAACGGTAACGATCATTGGGCCTAATAAGTGCTAAAAAAGTTGACATAATTATCTTCTTTGTAAAAGATAATTTACTAGACAATTTAAAATTTCTCATGAAAAGATCATAACGGTAACGATTATTGGGCCTAATAAATGCTTAAAAAGTTGACATAATTATCTTCTTTGAAAAAGGTAATTTAATAGATCATTTCAAATTTCTTTAAAAAAGATCATAACAGTAACGATCATTGCGCCTAATAAATGCTAAAAAAGTTGACATAATTATCTTCTTTGTAAAAGATAATTTACTAGACAATTTAAAATTTCTCATGAAAAGATCATAACGGTAACGATTATTAGGCCTAATAAATGCTAAAAAAGTTGACATAATTATCTTCATTGAAAAAGGTAATTTGATAGATCATTTCAAATTTCTTTAAAAAAGATCATAACGGTAACGATCATTGCGCCTAATAAATGCTAAAAAAGTTGACATAATTATCTTCTTTGTAAAAGATAATTTACTAGACAATTTAAAATTTCTCATGAAAAGATCATAACGGTAACGATTATTGGGCCTAATAAATGCTAAAAAAGTTGACATAATTATCTTCTTTGAAAAAGGTAATTTGATAGATCATTTCAAATTTCTTTAAAAAAGATCATAACGGTAACGATCATTGCGCCTAATAAATGCTAAAAAAGTTGACATAATTATCTTCTTTGTAAAAGATAATTTGATAGATCATTTAAAATTTCTTTATAAAAGATCATAACTGTAACGATCATTGCGCCTAATAAATGCTAAAAAAGTTGACATAATTATCTTCTTTGAAAAAGGTAATTTGATAGATCATTTCAAATTTCTTTAAAAAAGATCATAACGGTAACGATCATTGCGCCTAATAAATGCTTAAAAAAGTTGACATAATTATCTTCTTTGTAAAAGATAATTTACTAGACAATTTAAAATTTCTCATGAAAAGATCATAACGGTAACGATTATTGGGCCTAATAAATGCTAAAAAAGTTGACATAATTATCTTCTTTGAAAAAGGTAATTTAATAGATCATTTCAAATTTCTTTAAAAAAGATCATAACGGTAACGATCATTGCGCCTAATAAATGCTAAAAAAGTTGACATAATTATCTTCTTTGTAAAAGATAATTTGATAGATCATTTAAAATTTCTTTATAAAAGATCATAACTGTAACGATCATTGCGCCTAATAAATGCTAAAAAAGTTGACATAATTATCTTCTTTGAAAAAGGTAATTTGATAGATCATTTCAAATTTCTTTAAAAAAGATCATAACGGTAACGATCATTGCGCCTAATAAATGCTTAAAAAAGTTGACATAATTATCTTCTTTGTAAAAGATAATTTACTAGACAATTTAAAATTTCTCATGAAAAGATCATAACGGTAACGATTATTGGGCCTAATAAATGCTAAAAAAGTTGACATAATTATCTTCTTTGAAAAAGGTAATTTAATAGATCATTTCAAATTTCTTTAAAAAAGATCATAACGGTAACGATCATTGCGCCTAATAAATGCTAAAAAAGTTGACATAATTATCTTCTTTGTAAAAGATAATTTAATAGATTATTTAAAAGTTCTTTATAAAATGTCATAACGGTAACGATCATAGGGCCTAATAAATGCTAAAAAGGTTAACATAATTATCTTCTTTGTGAAAGATAATTTAATAAATCATTTAAAATTTCTTTATAACAGATCATAACGGTAACGATCATTGGGCCTAATAAATGCTAAAAAAGTTGACATAATTATCATTTTTGTAAAAGACAATTTAATAGATCATTTAAAATTTTTTTAAAAAAGATCATAACGGTAACGATCATTGGGCCTAATAATTGCTAAAAAAGTTGACATAATTAACTTCTTTGTAAAAGATAATTTACTAGACAATTTAAAATTTCGTATTAAAAGATCATAACGCTAACGATTAATGGGTCTAGTAAATGCTAAAAAAGTTGACATAATTATCTTCTTTGTAAAAGATAATTTGATAGGTCATTTAAAATTTCTTTATAAAAGATCATAACGGTAACGATCATTGGGCCTAATAAATGCTAAAAAAGTTGACATAGTTAACTTCTTTGTAAAAGACAATTTAATAGATCATTTAAAATTTCTTTAAAAAAGATCATAACGGTAACGATCATTGGGCCTAATAAATGCTAAAAAAGTTGACATAGTTAACTTCTTTGTAAAAGATAACTTACTAGACAATTTAAAATTTCGTATTAAAACATCATAACGCTAACGATTAATGGGCCTAGTAAATGCTAAAAAAGTTGACATAATTATGTTCTTTGTAAAAGATAATTTACTAGACAATTTAAAATTTCTCATGAAAAGATCATAACGGTAACGATTATTGGGCCTAATAAATGCTAAAAAAGTTGACATAATTATCTTCTGTGAAAAAGATAATTTAATAGATCATTTCAAATTTCTTTAAAAAATATCATAACAATAACGATCATTGCGCCTAATAAATGCTAAAAAAGTTGACATAATTATCTTCTTTGTAAAAGATAATTTACTAGACAATTTAAAATTTCTCATGAAAAGATCATAACGGTAACGATTATTGGGCCTAATAAATGCTAAAAAAGTTGACATAATTATCTTCTTTGAAAAAGGTAATTTAATAGATCATTTCAAATTTCTTTAAAAAAGATCATAACGGTAACGATCATTGCGCCTAATAAATGCTAAAAAAGTTGACATAATTATCTTCTTTGTAAAAGACAATTTAATAGATCATTTAAAATTTTTTTAAAAAAGATCATAGCAGTAACGATCATTGCGCGTAATAAATGCTAAAAAAGTTGACATAATTATCTTCTTTGTAAAAGATAATTTAATAGATCATTTAAAATTTCCTTAAAAAAGATCATAACGGTAACGATCATTGGGCCTAATAAGTGCTAAAAAAGTTGACATAATTATCTTCTTTGTAAAAGATAATTTACTAGACAATTTAAAATTTCTCATGAAAAGATCATAACGGTAACGATTATTGGGCCTAATAAATGCTTAAAAAGTTGACATAATTATCTTCTTTGAAAAAGGTAATTTAATAGATCATTTCAAATTTCTTTAAAAAAGATCATAACAGTAACGATCATTGCGCCTAATAAATGCTAAAAAAGTTGACATAATTATCTTCTTTGTAAAAGATAATTTACTAGACAATTTAAAATTTCTCATGAAAAGATCATAACGGTAACGATTATTAGGCCTAATAAATGCTAAAAAAGTTGACATAATTATCTTCATTGAAAAAGGTAATTTGATAGATCATTTCAAATTTCTTTAAAAAAGATCATAACGGTAACGATCATTGCGCCTAATAAATGCTAAAAAAGTTGACATAATTATCTTCTTTGTAAAAGATAATTTACTAGACAATTTAAAATTTCTCATGAAAAGATCATAACGGTAACGATTATTGGGCCTAATAAATGCTAAAAAAGTTGACATAATTATCTTCTTTGAAAAAGGTAATTTGATAGATCATTTCAAATTTCTTTAAAAAAGATCATAACGGTAACGATCATTGCGCCTAATAAATGCTAAAAAAGTTGACATAATTATCTTCTTTGTAAAAGATAATTTGATAGATCATTTAAAATTTCTTTATAAAAGATCATAACTGTAACGATCATTGCGCCTAATAAATGCTAAAAAAGTTGACATAATTATCTTCTTTGAAAAAGGTAATTTGATAGATCATTTCAAATTTCTTTAAAAAAGATCATAACGGTAACGATCATTGCGCCTAATAAATGCTAATAAAGTTGACATAATTATCTTCTTTGTAAAAGATAATTTACTAGACAATTTAAAATTTCTCATGAAAAGATCATAACGGTAACGATTATTGGGCCTAATAAATGCTAAAAAAGTTGACATAATTATCTTCTTTGAAAAAGGTAATTTAATAGATCATTTCAAATTTCTTTAAAAAAGATCATAACGGTAACGATCATTGCGCCTAATAAATGCTAAAAAAGTTGACATAATTATCTTCTTTGTAAAAGATAATTTAATAGATTATTTAAAAGTTCTTTATAAAATGTCATAACGGTAACGATCATAGGGCCTAATAAATGCTAAAAAGGTTAACATAATTATCTTCTTTGTGAAAGATAATTTAATATATCATTTAAAATTTCTTTATAACAGATCATAACGGTAACGATCATTGGGCCTAATAAATGCTAAAAAAGTTGACATAATTATCATTTTTGTAAAAGACAATTTAATAGATCATTTAAAATTTTTTTAAAAAAGATCATAACGGTAACGATCATTGGGCCTAATAATTGCTAAAAAAGTTGACATAATTAACTTCTTTGTAAAAGATAATTTACTAGACAATTTAAAATTTCGTATTAAAAGATCATAACGCTAACGATTAATGGGTCTAGTAAATGCTAAAAAAGTTGACGTAATTATCTTCATTGAAAAAGGTAATTTGATAGATCATTTCAAATTTCTTTAAAAAAGATCATAACGGTAACGATCATTGGGCCTAATAAGTGCTAAAAAAGTTGACATAATTATCTTCTTTGTAAAAGATAATTTAATAGATCATTTAAAATTTTTTTAAAAAAGATCATAGTAGTAACGATCATTGCGCGTAATAAATGCTAAAAAAGTTGACATAATTATCTTCTTTGTAAAAGATAATTTAATAGATCATTTAAAATTTCCTTAAAAAAGATCATAACGGTAACGATCATTGGGCCTAATAAGTGCTAAAAAAGTTGACATAATTATCTTCTTTGTAAAAGATAATTTACTAGACAATTTAAAATTTCTCATGAAAAGATCATAACGGTAACGATTATTGGGCCTAATAAATGCTTAAAAAGTTGACATAATTATCTTCTTTGAAAAAGGTAATTTAATAGATCATTTCAAATTTCTTTAAAAACGATCATAACAGTAACGATCATTGCGCCTAATAAATGCTAAAAAAGTTGACATAATTATCTTCTTTGTAAAAGATAATTTACTAGACAATTTAAAATTTCTCATGAAAAGATCATAACGGTAACGATTATTAGGCCTAATAAATGCTAAAAAAGTTGACATAATTATCTTCATTGAAAAAGGTAATTTGATAGATCATTTCAAATTTCTTTAAAAAAGATCATAACGGTAACGATCATTGCGCCTAATAAATGCTAAAAAAGTTGACATAATTATCTTCTTTGTAAAAGATAATTTACTAGACAATTTAAAATTTCTCATGAAAAGATCATAACGGTAACGATTATTGGGCCTAATAAATGCTAAAAAAGTTGACATAATTATCTTCTTTGAAAAAGGTAATTTGATAGATCATTTCAAATTTCTTTAAAAAAGATCATAACGGTAACGATCATTGCGCCTAATAAATGCTAAAAAAGTTGACATAATTATCTTCTTTGTAAAAGATAATTTGATAGATCATTTAAAATTTCTTTATAAAAGATCATAACTGTAACGATCATTGCGCCTAATAAATGCTAAAAAAGTTGACATAATTATCTTCTTTGAAAAAGGTAATTTGATAGATCATTTCAAATTTCTTTAAAAAAGATCATAACGGTAACGATCATTGCGCCTAATAAATGCTAAAAAAGTTGACATAATTATCTTCTTTGTAAAAGATAATTTACTAGACAATTTAAAATTTCTCATGAAAAGATCATAACGGTAACGATTATTGGGCCTAATAAATGCTAAAAAAGTTGACATAATTATCTTCTTTGAAAAAGGTAATTTAATAGATCATTTCAAATTTCTTTAAAAAAGATCATAACGGTAACGATCATTGCGCCTAATAAATGCTAAAAAAGTTGACATAATTATCTTCTTTGTAAAAGATAATTTAATAGATTATTTAAAAGTTCTTTATAAAATGTCATAACGGTAACGATCATAGGGCCTAATAAATGCTAAAAAGGTTAACATAATTATCTTCTTTGTGAAAGATAATTTAATATATCATTTAAAATTTCTTTATAACAGATCATAACGGTAACGATCATTGGGCCTAATAAATGCTAAAAAAGTTGACATAATTATCATTTTTGTAAAAGACAATTTAATAGATCATTTAAAATTTTTTTAAAAAAGATCATAACGGTAACGATCATTGGGCCTAATAATTGCTAAAAAAGTTGACATAATTAACTTCTTTGTAAAAGATAATTTACTAGACAATTTAAAATTTCGTATTAAAAGATCATAACGCTAACGATTAATGGGTCTAGTAAATGCTAAAAAAGTTGATATAATTATCTTCTTTGTAAAAGATAATTTGATAGGTCATTTAAAATTTCTTTATAAAAGATCATAACGGTAACGATCATTGGGCCTAATAAATGCTAAAAAAGTTGACATAGTTAACTTCTTTGTAAAAGACAATTTAATAGATCATTTAAAATTTCTTTAAAAAAGATCATAACGGTAACGATCATTGGGCCTAATAAATGCTAAAAAAGTTGACATAGTTAACTTCTTTGTAAAAGATAATTTACTAGACAATTTAAAATTTCGTATTAAAACATCATAACGCTAACGATTAATGGGCCTAGTAAATGCTAAAAAAGTTGACATAATTATGTTCTTTGTAAAAGATAATTTACTAGACAATTTAAAATTTCTCATGAAAAGATCATAACGGTAACGATTATTGGGCCTAATAAATGCTAAAAAAGTTGACATAATTATCTTCTGTGAAAAAGATAATTTAATAGATCATTTCAAATTTCTTTAAAAAATATCATAACAATAACGATCATTGCGCCTAATAAATGCTAAAAAAGTTGACATAATTATCTTCTTTGTAAAAGATAATTTACTAGACAATTTAAAATTTCTCATGAAAAGATCATAACGGTAACGATTATTGGGCCTAATAAATGCTAAAAAAGTTGACATAATTATCTTCTTTGAAAAAGGTAATTTAATAGATCATTTCAAATTTCTTTAAAAAAGATCATAACGGTAACGATCATTGCGCCTAATAAATGCTAAAAAAGTTGACATAATTATCTTCTTTGTAAAAGATAATTTAATAGATCATTTAAAATTTTTTTAAAAAAGATCATAGCAGTAACGATCATTGCGCGTAATAAATGCTAAAAAAGTTGACATAATTATCTTCTTTGTAAAAGATAATTTAATAGATCATTTAAAATTTCCTTAAAAAAGATCATAACGGTAACGATCATTGGGCCTAATAAGTGCTAAAAAAGTTGACATAATTATCTTCTTTGTAAAAGATAATTTACTAGACAATTTAAAATTTCTCATGAAAAGATCATAACGGTAACGATTATTGGGCCTAATAAATGCTTAAAAAGTTGACATAATTATCTTCTTTGAAAAAGGTAATTTAATAGATCATTTCAAATTTCTTTAAAAAAGATCATAACAGTAACGATCATTGCGCCTAATAAATGCTAAAAAAGTTGACATAATTATCTTCTTTGTAAAAGATAATTTACTAGACAATTTAAAATTTCTCATGAAAAGATCATAACGGTAACGATTATTAGGCCTAATAAATGCTAAAAAAGTTGACATAATTATCTTCATTGAAAAAGGTAATTTGATAGATCATTTCAAATTTCTTTAAAAAAGATCATAATGGTAACGATCATTGCGCCTAATAAATGCTAAAAAAGTTGACATAATTATCTTCTTTGTAAAAGATAATTTACTAGACAATTTAAAATTTCTCATGAAAAGATCATAACGGTAACGATTATTGGGCCTAATAAATGCTAAAAAAGTTGACATAATTATCTTCTTTGAAAAAGGTAATTTGATAGATCATTTCAAATTTCTTTAAAAAAGATCATAACGGTAACGATCATTGCGCCTAATAAATGCTAAAAAAGTTGACATAATTATCTTCTTTGTAAAAGATAATTTACTAGACAATTTAAAATTTCTCATGAAAAGATCATAACGGTAACAATTATTGGGCCTAATAAATGCTAAAAAAGTTGACATAATTATCTTCTTTGAAAAAGGTAATTTAATAGATCATTTCAAATTTCTTTAAAAAAGATCATAACGGTAACGATCATTGCGCCTAATAAATGCTAAAAAAGTTGACATAATTATCTTCTTTGTAAAAGATAATTTAATAGATTATTTAAAAGTTCTTTATAAAATGTCATAACGGTAACGATCATAGGGCCTAATAAATGCTAAAAAGGTTAACATAATTATCTTCTTTGTGAAAGATAATTTAATATATCATTTAAAATTTCTTTATAACAAATCATAACGGTAACGATCATTGGGCCTAATAAATGCTAAAAAAGTTGACATAATTATCATTTTTGTAAAAGACAATTTAATAGATCATTTAAAATTTTTTTAAAAAAGATCATAACGGTAACGATCATTGGGCCTAATAATTGCTAAAAAAGTTGACATAATTAACTTCTTTGTAAAAGATAATTTACTAGACAATTTAAAATTTCGTATTAAAAGATCATAACGCTAACGATTAATGGGTCTAGTAAATGCTAAAAAAGTTGACATAATTATCTTCTTTGTAAAAGATAATTTGATAGGTCATTTAAAATTTCTTTATAAAAGATCATAACGGTAACGATCATTGGGCCTAATAAATGCTAAAAAAGTTGACATAGTTAACTTCTTTGTAAAAGACAATTTAATAGATCATTTAAAATTTCTTTAAAAAAGATCATAACGGTAACGATCATTGGGCCTAATAAATGCTAAAAAAGTTGACATAGTTAACTTCTTTGTAAAAGATAATTTACTAGACAATTTAAAATTTCGTATTAAAACATCATAACGCTAACGATTAATGGGCCTAGTAAATGCTAAAAAAGTTGACATAATTATGTTCTTTGTAAAAGATAATTTACTAGACAATTTAAAATTTCTCATGAAAAGATCATAACGGTAACGATTATTGGGCCTAATAAATGCTAAAAAAGTTGACATAATTATCTTCTGTGAAAAAGATAATTTAATAGATCATTTCAAATTTCTTTAAAAAATATCATAACAATAACGATCATTGCGCCTAATAAATGCTAAAAAAGTTGACATAATTATCTTCTTTGTAAAAGATAATTTACTAGACAATTTAAAATTTCTCATGAAAAGATCATAACGGTAACGATTATTGGGCCTAATAAATGCTAAAAAAGTTGACATAATTATCTTCTTTGAAAAAGGTAATTTAATAGATCATTTCAAATTTCTTTAAAAAAGATCATAACGGTAACGATCATTGCGCCTAATAAATGCTAAAAAAGTTGACATAATTATCTTCTTTGTAAAAGATAATTTAATAGATCATTTAAAATTTTTTTAAAAAAGATCATAGCAGTAACGATCATTGCGCGTAATAAATGCTAAAAAAGTTGACATAATTATCTTCTTTGTAAAAGATAATTTAATAGATCATTTAAAATTTCCTTAAAAAAGATCATAACGGTAACGATCATTGGGCCTAATAAGTGCTAAAAAAGTTGACATAATTATCTTCTTTGTAAAAGATAATTTACTAGACAATTTAAAATTTCTCATGAAAAGATCATAACGGTAACGATTATTGGGCCTAATAAATGCTTAAAAAGTTGACATAATTATCTTCTTTGAAAAAGGTAATTTAATAGATCATTTCAAATTTCTTTAAAAAAGATCATAACAGTAACGATCATTGCGCCTAATAAATGCTAAAAAAGTTGACATAATTATCTTCTTTGTAAAAGATAATTTACTAGACAATTTAAAATTTCTCATGAAAAGATCATAACGGTAACGATTATTAGGCCTAATAAATGCTAAAAAAGTTGACATAATTATCTTCATTGAAAAAGGTAATTTGATAGATCATTTCAAATTTCTTTAAAAAAGATCATAACGGTAACGATCATTGCGCCTAATAAATGCTAAAAAAGTTGACATAATTATCTTCTTTGTAAAAGATAATTTACTAGACAATTTAAAATTTCTCATGAAAAGATCATAACGGTAACGATTATTGGGCCTAATAAATGCTAAAAAAGTTGACATAATTATCTTCTTTGAAAAAGGTAATTTGATAGATCATTTCAAATTTCTTTAAAAAAGATCATAACGGTAACGATCATTGCGCCTAATAAATGCTAAAAAAGTTGACATAATTATCTTCTTTGTAAAAGATAATTTAATAGATTATTTAAAAGTTCTTTATAAAATGTCATAACGGTAACGATCATAGGGCCTAATAAATGCTAAAAAGGTTAACATAATTATCTTCTTTGTGAAAGATAATTTAATATATCATTTAAAATTTCTTTATAACAGATCATAACGGTAACGATCATTGGGCCTAATAAATGCTAAAAAAGTTGACATAATTATCATTTTTGTAAAAGACAATTTAATAGATCATTTTAAATTTTTTTAAAAAAGATCATAACGGTAACGATCATTGGGCCTAATAATTGCTAAAAAAGTTGACATAATTAACTTCTTTGTAAAAGATAATTTACTAGAGAATTTAAAATTTCGTATTAAAAGATCATAACGCTAACGATTAATGGGTCTAGTAAATGCTAAAAAAGTTGACATAATTATCTTCTTTGTAAAAGATAATTTGATAGATCATTTAAAATTTCTTTATAAAAGATCATAACTGTAACGATCATTGGGCCTAATAAATGCTAAAAAAGTTGACATAATTATCTTCTTTGTAAAAGACAATTTAATAGATCATTTAAAATTTCTTTAAAAAAGATCATAACGGTAACGATCATTGGGCCTAATAAATGCTAAAAAAGTTGACATAATTAACTTCTTTGTAAAAGATAATTTACTAGACAATTTAAAATTTCATATTAAAACATCATAACGCTAACGATTAATGGGCCTAGTAAATGCTAAAAAAGTTGACATAATTATCTTCTTTGTAAAAGATAATTTACTAGACAATTTAAAATTTCTCATGAAAAGATCATAACGGTAACGATTATTGGGCCTAATAAATGCTAAAAAAGTTGACATAATTATCTTCTTTGAAAAAGGTAATTTGATAGATCATTTCAAATTTCTTTAAAAAAGATCATAACGGTAACGATCATTGCGCCTAATAAATGCTAAAAAAGTTGACATAATTATCTTCTTTGTAAAAGATAATTTGATAGATCATTTAAAATTTCTTTATAAAAGATCATAACTGTAACGATCATTGCGCCTAATAAATGCTAAAAAAGTTGACATAATTATCTTCTTTGAAAAAGGTAATTTGATAGATCATTTCAAATTTCTTTAAAAAAGATCATAACGGTAACGATCATTGCGCCTAATAAATGCTAAAAAAGTTGACATAATTATCTTCTTTGTAAAAGATAATTTACTAGACAATTTAAAATTTCTCATGAAAAGATCATAACGGTAACGATTATTGGGCCTAATAAATGCTAAAAAAGTTGACATAATTATCTTCTTTGAAAAAGGTAATTTAATAGATCATTTCAAATTTCTTTAAAAAAGATCATAACGGTAACGATCATTGCGCCTAATAAATGCTAAAAAAGTTGACATAATTATCTTCTTTGTAAAAGATAATTTAATAGATTATTTAAAAGTTCTTTATAAAATGTCATAACGGTAACGATCATAGGGCCTAATAAATGCTAAAAAGGTTAACATAATTATCTTCTTTGTGAAAGATAATTTAATATATCATTTAAAATTTCTTTATAACAGATCATAACGGTAACGATCATTGGGCCTAATAAATGCTAAAAAAGTTGACATAATTATCATTTTTGTAAAAGACAATTTAATAGATCATTTAAATTTTTTTTAAAAAAGATCATAACGGTAACGATCATTGGGCCTAATAATTGCTAAAAAAGTTGACATAATTAACTTCTTTGTAAAAGATAATTTACTAGACAATTTAAAATTTCGTATTAAAAGATCATAACGCTAACGATTAATGGGTCTAGTAAATGCTAAAAAAGTTGACATAATTATCTTCTTTGTAAAAGATAATTTGATAGGTCATTTAAAATTTCTTTATAAAAGATCATAACTGTAACGATCATTGGGCCTAATAAATGCTAAAAAAGTTGACATAATTATCTTCTTTGTAAAAGACAATTTAATAGATCATTTAAAATTTCTTTAAAAAAGATCATAACGGTAACGATCATTGGGCCTAATAAATGCTAAAAAAGTTGACATAATTAACTTCTTTGTAAAAGATAATTTAATAGACAATTTAAAATTTCGTATTAAAAGATCATAACGCTAACGATTAATGGGTCTAGTAAATGCTAAAAAAGTTGACATAATTATCTTCTTTGTAAAAGATAATTTGATAGGTCATTTAAAATTTCTTTATAAAAGATCATAACTGTAACGATCATTGGGCCTAATAAATGCTAAAAAAGTTGACATAATTATCTTCTTTGTAAAAGATAATTTGATAGATCATTTAAAAATTCTTTATAAAAGATCATAACTGTAACGATCATTGGGCCTAATAAATGCTAAAAAAGTTGACATAATTATCTTCTTTGTAAAAGACAATTTAATAGATCATTTAAAATTTCTTTAAAAAAGATCATAATGGTAACGATCATTGGGCCTAATAAATGCTAAAAAAGTTGACATAATTAACTTCTTTGTAAAAGATAATTTACTAGACAATTTAAAATTTCATATTAAAACATCATAACGCTAACGATTAATGGGCCTAGTAAATGCTAAAAAAGTTGACATAATTATCTTCTTTGTAAAAGATAATTTACTAGACAATTTAAAATTTCTCATGAAAAGATCATAACGGTAACGATTATTGGGCCTAATAAATGCTAAAAAAGTTGACATAATTATCTTCTTTGAAAAAGGTAATTTAATAGATCATTTCAAATTTCTTTAAAAAAGATCATAACGGTAACGATCATTGCGCCTAATAAATGCTAAAAAAGTTGACATAATTATCTTCTTTGTAAAAGATAATTTAATAGATTATTTAAAAGTTCTTTATAAAATGTCATAACGGTAACGATCATAGGGCCTAATAAATGCTAAAAAGGTTAACATAATTATCTTCTTTGTGAAAGATAATTTAATATATCATTTAAAATTTCTTTATAACAGATCATAACAGTAACGATCATTGGGCCTAATAAATGCTAAAAAAGTTGACATAATTATCTTCTTTGTAAAAGATAATTTACTAGACAATTTAAAATTTCTCATGAAAAGATCATAACGGTAACGATTATTGGGCCTAATAAATGCTAAAAAAGTTGACATAATTATCTTCTTTGTAAAAGATAATTTAATAGATCATTTAAAATTTCCTTAAAAAAGATCATAACGGTAACGATCATTGGGCCTAATAGGTGCTAAAAAAGTTGACATAATTATCTTCTTTGTAAAAGATAATTTACTAGACAATTTAAAATTTCTCATGAAAAGATCATAACGGTAACGATTATTGGGCCTAATAAATGCTAAAAAAGTTGACATAATTATCTTCTTTGAAAAAGGTAATTTAATAGATCATTTCAAATTTCTTTAAAAAAGATCATAACAGTAACGATCATTGCGCCTAATAAATGCTAAAAAAGTTGACATAATTATCTTCTTTGTAAAAGATAATTTAATAGATCATTTAAAATTTTTTTAAAAAAGATCATAGCAGTAACGATCATTGCGCCTAATAAATGCTAAAAAAGTTGACATAATTATCTTCTTTGTAAAAGATAATTTAATAGATCATTTAAAATTTCCTTAAAAAAGATCATAACGGTAACGATCATTGGGCCTAATAAGTGCTAAAAAAGTTGACATAATTATCTTCTTTGTAAAAGATAATTTACTAGACAATTTAAAATTTCTCATGAAAAGATCATAACGGTAACGATTATTGGGCCTAATAAATGCTAAAAAAGTTGACATAATTATCTTCTTTGAAAAAGGTAATTTAATAGATCATTTCAAATTTCTTTAAAAAAGATCATAACAGTAACGATCATTGCGCCTAATAAATGCTAAAAAAGTTGACATAATTATCTTCTTTGTAAAAGATAATTTACTAGACAATTTAAAATTTCTCATGAAAAGATCATAACGGTAACGATTATTAGGCCTAATAAATGCTAAAAAAGTTGACATAATTATCTTCATTGAAAAAGGTAATTTGATAGATCATTTCAAATTTCTTTAAAAAAGATCATAACGGTAACGATCATTGCGCCTAATAAATGCTAAAAAAGTTGACATAATTATCTTCTTTGTAAAAGATAATTTACTAGACAATTTAAAATTTCTCATGAAAAGATCATAACGGTAACGATTATTGGGCCTAATAAATGCTAAAAAAGTTGACATAATTATCTTCTTTGAAAAAGGTAATTTAATAGATCATTTCAAATTTCTTTAAAAAAGATCATAACGGTAACGATCATTGCGCCTAATAAATGCTAAAAAAGTTGACATAATTATCTTCTTTGTAAAAGATAATTTAATAGATTATTTAAAAGTTCTTTATAAAATGTCATAACGGTAACGATCATAGGGCCTAATAAATGCTAAAAAGGTTAACATAATTATCTTCTTTGTGAAAGATAATTTAATATATCATTTAAAATTTCTTTATAACAGATCATAACGGTAACGATCATTGGGCCTAATAAATGCTAAAAAAGTTGACATAATTATCATTTTTGTAAAAGACAATTTAATAGATCATTTTCAATTTTTTTAAAAAAGATCATAACGGTAACGATCATTGGGCCTAATAATTGCTAAAAAAGTTGACATAATTAACTTCTTTGTAAAAGATAATTTACCAGACAATTTAAAATTTCGTATTAAAAGATCATAACGCTAACGATTAATGTGTCTAGTAAATGCTAAAAAAGTTGACATAATTATCTTCTTTGTAAAAGATAATTTGATAGATCATTTAAAATTTCTTTATAAAAGATCATAACTGTAACGATCATTGGGCCTAATAAATGCTAAAAAAGTTGACATAATTATCTTCTTTGTAAAAGACAATTTAATAGATCATTTAAAATTTCTTTAAAAAAGATCATAACGGTAACGATCATTGGGCCTAATAAATGCTAAAAAAGTTGACATAATTAACTTCTTTGTAAAAGATAATTTACTAGACAATTTAAAATTTCATATTAAAACATCATAACGCTAACGATTAATGGGCCTAGTAAATGCTAAAAAAGTTGACATAATTATCTTCTTTGTAAAAGATAATTTACTAGACAATTTAAAATTTCTCATGAAAAGATCATAACGGTAACGATTATTGGGCCTAATAAATGCTAAAAAAGTTGACATAATTATCTTCTTTGAAAAAGGTAATTTAATAGATCATTTCAAATTTCTTTAAAAAAGATCATAACGGTAACGATCATTGCGCCTAATAAATGCTAAAAAAGTTGACATAATTATCTTCTTTGTAAAAGATAATTTAATAGATTATTTAAAAGTTCTTTATAAAATGTCATAACGGTAACGATTATAGGGCCTAATAAATGCTAAAAACGTTAACATAATTATCTTCTTTGTGAAAGATAATTTAATATATCATTTAAAATTTCTTTATAACAAATCATAACGGTAACGATCATTGGGCCTAATAAATGCTAAAAAAGTTGACATAATTATCATTTTTGTAAAAGACAATTTAATAGATCATTTAAAATTTTTTTAAAAAAGATCATAACGGTAACGATCATTGGGCCTAATAATTGCTAAAAAAGTTGACATAATTAACTTCTTTGTAAAAGATAATTTACTAGACAATTTAAAATTTCGTATTAAAAGATCATAACGCTAACGATTAATGGGTCTAGTAAATGCTAAAAAAGTTGACATAATTATCTTCTTTGTAAAAGATAATTTGATAGGTCATTTAAAATTTCTTTATAAAAGATCATAACTGTAACGATCATTGGGCCTAATAAATGCTAAAAAAGTTGACATAATTATCTTCTTTGTAAAAGACAATTTAATAGATCATTTAAAATTTCTTTAAAAAAGATCATAACGGTAACGATCATTGGGCCTAATAAATGCTAAAAAAGTTGACATAGTTAACTTCTTTGTAAAAGATAATTTACTAGACAATTTAAAATTTCGTATTAAAACATCATAACGCTAACGATTAATGGGCCTAGTAAATGCTAAAAAAGTTGACATAATTATCTTCTTTGTAAAAGATAATTTACTAGACAATTTAAAATTTCTCATGAAAAGATCATAACGGTAACGATTATTGGGCCTAATAAATGCTAAAAAAGTTGACATAATTATCTTCTGTGAAAAAGGTAATTTAATAGATCATTTCAAATTTCTTTAAAAAATATCATAACAGTAACGATCATTGCGCCTAATAAATGCTAAAAAAGTTGACATAATTATCTTCTTTGTAAAAGATAATTTACTAGACAATTTAAAATTTCTCATGAAAAGATCATAACGGTAACGATTATTGGGCCTAATAAATGCTAAAAAAGTTGACATAATTATCTTCTTTGAAAAAGGTAATTTAATAGATCATTTCAAATTTCTTTAAAAAAGATCATAACGGTAACGATCATTGCGCCTAATAAATGCTAAAAAAGTTGACATAATTATCTTCTTTGTAAAAGACAATTTAATAGATCATTTAAAATTTTTTTAAAAAAGATCATAGCAGTAACGATCATTGCGCCTAATAAATGCTAAAAAAGTTGACATAATTATCTTCTTTGTAAAAGATAATTTAATAGATCATTTAAAATTTCCTTAAAAAAGATCATAACGGTAACGATCATTGGGCCTAATAAGTGCTAAAAAAGTTGACATAATTATCTTCTTTGTAAAAGATAATTTACTAGACAATTTAAAATTTCTCATGAAAAGATCATAACGGTAACGATTATTGGGCCTAATAAATGCTAAAAAAGTTGACATAATTATCTTCTTTGAAAAAGGTAATTTAATAGATCATTTCAAATTTCTTTAAAAAAGATCATAACAGTAACGATCATTGCGCCTAATAAATGCTAAAAAAGTTGACATAATTATCTTCTTTGTAAAAGATAATTTAATAGATCATTTAAAATTTTTTTAAAAAAGATCATAGCAGTAACGATCATTGCGCCTAATAAATGCTAAAAAAGTTGACATAATTATCTTCTTTGTAAAAGATAATTTAATAGATCATTTAAAATTTCCTTAAAAAAGATCATAACGGTAACGATCATTGGGCCTAATAAGTGCTAAAAAAGTTGACATAATTATCTTTTTTGTAAAAGATAATTTACTAGACAATTTAAAATTTCTCATGAAAAGATCATAACGGTAACGATTATTGGGCCTAATAAATGCTAAAAAAGTTGACATAATTATCTTCTTTGAAAAAGGTAATTTAATAGATCATTTCAAATTTCTTTAAAAAAGATCATAACAGTAACGATCATTGCGCCTAATAAATGCTAAAAAAGTTGACATAATTATCTTCTTTGTAAAAGATAATTTACTAGACAATTTAAAATTTCTCATGAAAAGATCATAACGGTAACGATTATTAGGCCTAATAAATGCTAAAAAAGTTGACATAATTATCTTCATTGAAAAAGGTAATTTGATAGATCATTTCAAATTTCTTTAAAAAAGATCATAACGGTAACGATCATTGCGCCTAATAAATGCTAAAAAAGTTGACATAATTATCTTCTTTGTAAAAGATAATTTACTAGACAATTTAAAATTTCTCATGAAAAGATCATAACGGTAACGATTATTGGGCCTAATAAATGCTAAAAAAGTTGACATAATTATCTTCTTTGAAAAAGGTAATTTAATAGATCATTTCAAATTTCTTTAAAAAAGATCATAACGGTAACGATCATTGCGCCTAATAAATGCTAAAAAAGTTGACATAATTATCTTCTTTGTAAAAGATAATTTAATAGATTATTTAAAAGTTCTTTATAAAATGTCATAACGGTAACGATCATAGGGCCTAATAAATGCTAAAAAGGTTAACATAATTATCTTCTTTGTGAAAGATAATTTAATATATCATTTAAAATTTCTTTATAACAGATCATAACGGTAACGATCATTGGGCCTAATAAATGCTAAAAAAGTTGACATAATTATCATTTTTGTAAAAGACAATTTAATAGATCATTTTCACTTTTTTTAAAAAAGATCATAACGGAAACGATCATTGGGCCTAATAATTGCTAAAAAAGTTGACATAATTAACTTCTTTGTAAAAGATAATTTACTAGACAATTTAAAATTTCGTATTAAAAGATCATAACGCTAACGATTAATGTGTCTAGTAAATGCTAAAAAAGTTGACATAATTATCTTCTTTGTAAAAGATAATTTGATAGATCATTTAAAATTTCTTTATAAAAGATCATAACTGTAACGATCATTGGGCCTAATAAATGCTAAAAAAATTGACATAATTATCTTCTTTGTAAAAGACAATTTAATAGATCATTTAAAATTTCTTTAAAAAAGATCATAACGGTAACGATCATTGGGCCTAATAAATGCTAAAAAAGTTGACATAATTAACTTCTTTGTAAAAGATAATTTACTAGACAATTTAAAATTTCATATTAAAACATCATAACGCTAACGATTAATGGGCCTAGTAAATGCTAAAAAAGTTGACATAATTATCTTCTTTGTAAAAGATAATTTACTAGACAATTTAAAATTTCTCATGAAAAGATCATAACGGTAACGATTATTGGGCCTAATAAATGCTAAAAAAGTTGACATAATTATCTTCTTTGAAAAAGGTAATTTAATAGATCATTTCAAATTTCTTTAAAAAATATCATAACGGTAACGATCATTGCGCCTAATAAATGCTAAAAAAGTTGACATAATTATCTTCTTTGTAAAAGAAAATTTAATAGATCATTTAAAATTTCCTTAAAAAAGATCATAACGGTAACGATCATTGGGCCTAATAAGTGCTAAAAAAGTTGACATAATTATCTTCTTTGTAAAAGATAATTTACTAGACAATTTAAAATTTCTCATGAAAAGATCATAACGGTAACTATTATTGGGCCTAATAAATGCTAAAAAAGTTGACATAATTATCTTCTTTGAAAAAGGTAATTTAATAGATCATTTCAAATTTCTTTAAAAAAGATCATAACGGTAACGATCATTGCGCCTAATAAATGCTAAAAAAGTTGACATAATTATCTTCTTTGTAAAAGATAATTTGATAGATCATTTAAAATTTCTTTATAAAAGATCATAACTGTAACGATCATTGCGCCTAATAAATGCTAAAAAAGTTGACATAATTATCTTGTTTGTAAAAGACAATTTAATAGATCATTTAAAATTTCTTTAAAAAAGATCATAGCAGTAATGATCATTGCGCCTAATAAATGCTAAAAAAGTTGACATAATTATCTTCTTTGTAAAAGATAATTTACTAGACAATTTAAAATTTCTCATGAAAAGATCATAACGGTAACGATTATTGGGCCTAATAAATGCTAAAAAAGTTGACATAATTATCTTCTTTGAAAAAGGTAATTTAATAGATCATTTCAAATTTCTTTAAAAAAGATCATAACGGTAACGATCATTGCGCCTAATAAATGCTAAAAAAGTTGACATAATTATCTTCTTTGTAAAAGAAAATTTACTAGACAATTTAAAATTTCTCATGAAAAGATCATAACGGTAACGATTATTGGGCCTAATAAATGCTAAAAAAGTTGACATAATTATCTTCTTTGAAAAAGGTAATTTAATAGATCATTTCAAATTTCTTTAAAAAAGATCATAACGGTAACGATCATTGCGCCTAATAAATGCTAAAAAAGTTGACATAATTATCTTCTTTGTAAAAGATAATTTGATAGATCATTTAAAATTTCTTTATAAAAGATCATAACTGTAACGATCATTGCGCCTAATAAATGCTAAAAAAGTTGACATAATTATCTTGTTTGTAAAAGACAATTTAATAGATCATTTAAAATTTCTTTAAAAAAGATCATAGCAGTAATGATCATTGCGCCTAATAAATGCTAAAAAAGTTGACATAATTATCTTCTTTGTAAAAGATAATTTACTAGACAATTTAAAATTTCTCATGAAAAGATCATAACGGTAACGATTATTGGGCCTAATAAATGCTAAAAAAGTTGACATAATTATCTTCTTTGAAAAAGGTAATTTAATAAATCATTTCAAATTTCTTTAAAAAAGATCATAACGGTAACGATCATTGCGCCTAATAAATGCTAAAAAAGTTGACATAATTATCTTCTTTGTAAAAGAAAATTTACTAGACAATTTAAAATTTCTCATGAATAGATCATAACGGTAACGATTATTGGGCCTAATAAATGCTAAAAAAGTTGACATAATTATCTTCTTTGAAAAAGGTAATTTAATAGATCATTTCAAATTTCTTTAAAAAAGATCATAACGGTAACGATCATTGCGCTTAATAAATGCTAAAAAAGTTGACATAATTATCTTCTTTGTAAAAGATAATTTGATAGATCATTTAAAATTTCTTTATAAAAGATCATAACTGTAACGATCATTGTGCCTAATAAATGCTAAAAAAGTTGACATAATTATCTTCTTTGAAAAAGGTAATTTGATAGATCATTTAAAATTTCTTTAAAAAAGATCATAACGGTAACGATCATTGCGCCTAATAAGTGCTAAAAAAGTTGACATAATTATCTTCTTTGTAAAAGATAATTTACTAGACAATTTAAAATTTCTCATGAAAAGATCATAACGGTAACTATTATTGGGCCTAATAAATGCTAAAAAAGTTGACATAATTATCTTCTTTGAAAAAGGTAATTTAATAGATCATTTCAAATTTCTTTAAAAAAGATCATAACGGTAACGATCATTGCGCCTAATAAATGCTAAAAAAGTTGACATAATTATCTTCTTTGTAAAAGATAATTTGATAGATCATTTAAAATTTCTTTATAAAAGATCATAACTGTAACGATCATTGCGCCTAATAAATGCTAAAAAAGTTGACATAATTATCTTGTTTGTAAAAGACAATTTAATAGATCATTTAAAATTTCTTTAAAAAAGATCATAGCAGTAATGATCATTGCGCCTAATAAATGCTAAAAAAGTTGACATAATTATCTTCTTTGTAAAAGATAATTTACTAGACAATTTAAAATTTCTCATGAAAAGATCATAACGGTAACGATTATTGGGCCTAATAAATGCTAAAAAAGTTGACATAATTATCTTCTTTGAAAAAGGTAATTTAATAGATCATTTCAAATTTCTTTAAAAAAGATCATAACGGTAACGATCATTGCGCCTACTAAATGCTAAAAAAGTTGGCATAATTATCTTCTTTGTAAAAGAAAATTTACTAGACAATTTAAAATTTCTCATGAAAAGATCATAACGGTAACGATTATTGGGCCTAATAAATGCTAAAAAAGTTGACATAATTATCTTCTTTGAAAAAGGTAATTTAATAGATCATTTCAAATTTCTTTAAAAAAGATCATAACGGTAACGATCATTGCGCCTAATAAATGCTAAAAAAGTTGACATAATTATCTTCTTTGTAAAAGATAATTTGATAGATCATTTAAAATTTCTTTATAAAAGATCATAACTGTAACGATCATTGCGCCTAAGAAATGCTAAAAAAGTTGACATAATTATCTTGTTTGTAAAAGACAATTTAATAGATCATTTAAAATTTCTTTAAAAAAGATCATAGCAGTAATGATCATTGCGCCTAATAAATGCTAAAAAAGTTGACATAATTATCTTCTTTGTAAAAGATAATTTACTAGACAATTTAAAATTTCTCATGAAAAGATCATAACGGTAACGATTATTGGGCCTAATAAATGCTAAAAAAGTTGACATAATTATCTTCTTTGAAAAAGGTAATTTAATAGATCATTTCAAATTTCTTTAAAAAAGATCATAACGGTAACGATCATTGCGCCTAATAAATGCTAAAAAAGTTGACATAATTATCTTCTTTGTAAAAGAAAATTTACTAGACAATTTAAAATTTCTCATGAATAGATCATAACGGTAACGATTATTGGGCCTAATAAATGCTAAAAAAGTTGACATAATTATCTTCTTTGAAAAAGGTAATTTAATAGATCATTTCAAATTTCTTTAAAAAAGATCATAACGGTAACGATCATTGCGCTTAATAAATGCTAAAAAAGTTGACATAATTATCTTCTTTGTAAAAGATAATTTGATAGATCATTTAAAATTTCTTTATAAAAGATCATAACTGTAACGATCATTGTGCCTAATAAATGCTAAAAAAGTTGACATAATTATCTTCTTTGAAAAAGGTAATTTGATAGATCATTTCAAATTTCTTTAAAAAAGATCATAACGGTAACGATCATTGCGCCTAATAAATGCAAAAAAAGTTGACATAATTATCTTCTTTGTAAAAGATAATTTACTAGACAATTTAAAATTTCTCATGAAAAGATCATAACGGTAACGATTATTGGGCCTAATAAATGCTAAAAAAGTTGACATAATTATCTTCTTTGAAAAAGGTAATTTAATAGATCATTTCAAATTTCTTTAAAAAAGATCATAACAGTAACGATCATTGCGTAAATGCTAAAAAAGTTGACATAATTATCTTCTTTGTAAAAGATAATTTACTACTAGACAATTTAAAATTTCTCATGAAAAGATCATAACGGTAACGATTATTGGGCCTAATAAATGCTAAAAAAGTTGACATAATTATCTTCTTTGAAAAAGGTAATTTGATAGATCATTTCAAATTTCTTTAAAAAAGATCATAACGGTAACGATCATTGCGCCTAATAAATGCTAAAAAAGTTGACATAATTATCTTCTTTGTAAAAGATAATTTACTAGACAATTTAAAATTTCTCATGAAAAGATCATAACGGTAACGATTATTGGGCCTAATAAATGCTAAAAAAGTTGACATAATTATCTTCTTTGAAAAAGGTAATTTAATAGATCATTTCAAATTTCTTTAAAAAAGATCATAACGGTAACGATCATTGCGCCTAATAAATGCTAAAAAAGTTGACATAATTATCTTCTTTGTAAAAGATAATTTGATAGATCATTTAAAATTTCTTTATAAAAGATCATAACTGTAACGATCATTGGGCCTAATAAATGCTAAAAAAGTTGACATAATTATCTTCTTTGAAAAAGGTAATTTTATAGATCATTTCAAATTTCTTTAAAAAAGATCATAACGGTAACGATCATTGCGCCTAATAAATGCTAAAAAAGTTGACATAATTATCTTCTTTGTAAAAGATAATTTACTAGACAATTTAAAATTTCTCATGAAAAGATCATAACGGTAACGATTATTGGGCCTAATAAATGCTAAAAAAGTTGACATAATTATCTTCTTTGAAAAAGGTAATTTAATAGATCATTTCAAATTTCTTTAAAAAAGATCATAACTGTAATGATCATTGCGCCTAATAAATGCTAAAAAAGTTGACATAATTATCTTCTTTGTAAAAGATAATTTAATAGATTATTTAAAAGTTCTTTATAAAATGTCATAACAGTAACGATCATAGGGCCTAATAAATGCTAAAAAGGTTAACATAATTATCTTCTTTGTGAAAGATAATTTAATATATCATTTAAAATTTCTTTATAACAGATCATAACGGTAACGATCATTGGGCCTAATAAATGCTAAAAAAGTTGACATAATTATCTTCTTTGTAAAAGACAATTTAATAGATCATTTAAAATTTCTTTAAAAAAGATCATAACGGTAACGATCATTGGGCCTAATAAATGCTAAAAAAGTTAACATAATTAACTTCTTTGTAAAAGATAATTTACTAGACAATTTAAAATTTCGTATTAAAAGATCATAACGCTAACGATTAATGGGCCTAGTAAATGCTAAAAAAGTTGACATAATTATCTTCTTTGTAAAAGATAATTTGATAGATCATTTAAAATTTCTCTATAAAAGATCATAACTGTAATGATCATTGGGCCTAATAAATGCTAAAAAAGTTGACATAATTATCTTCTTTGTAAAAGACAATTTAATAGATCATTTAAAATTTCTTTAAAAAAGATCATAACGGTAACGATCATTGCGCCTAATAAATGCTAAAAAAGTTCACATAATTAACTTCTTTGTAAAAGATAATTTACTAGACAATTTAAAATTTCGTATTAAAAGATCATAACGCGAACGATTAATGGGCCTAGTAAATGCTAAAAAAGTTGACATAATTATCTTCTTTGTAAAAGATAATTTACTAGACAATTTAAAATTTCTCATGAAAAGATCATAACGGTAACGATTATTGGGCCGAATAAATGCTAAAAAAGTTGACATAATTATCTTCTTTGAAAAAGGTAATTTAATAGATCATTTCAAATTTCTTTAAAAAAGATCATAACGGTAACGATCATTGCGCCTAATAAATGCTAAAAAAGTTGACATAATTATCTTCTTTGTAAAAGATAATTTGATAGATCAATTAAAATTTCTTTATAAAAGATCATGACTGTAACGATCATTGCGCCTAATAAATGCTAAAAAAGTTGACATAATTATCTTCTTTGAAAAAGGTAATTTGATAGATCATTTCAAATTTCTTTAAAAAAGATCATAACGGTAACGATCATTGCGCCTAATAAATGCTAAAAAAGTTGACATAATTATCTTCTTTGTAAAAGATAATTTACTAGACAATTTAAAATTTCTCATGAAAAGATCATAACGGTAACGATTATTGGGCCTAATAAATGCTAAAAAAGTTGACATAATTATCTTCTTTGAAAAAGGTAATTTAATAGATCATTTCAAATTTCTTTAAAAAAGATCATAACGGTAACGATCATTGCGCCTAATAAATGCTAAAAAAGTTGACATAATTATCTTCTTTGTAAAAGATAATTTAATAGATCATTTAAAATTTCTTTAAAAAAGATCATAACGGTAACGATCATTGGGCCTAATAAATGCTAAAAAAGTTAACATAATTAACTTCTTTGTAAAAGATAATTTACTAGACAATTTAAAATTTCGTATTAAAAGATCATAACGCTAACGATTAATGGGCCTAGTAAATGCTAAAAAAGTTGACATAATTATCTTCTTTGTAAAAGATAATTTGATAGATCATTTAAAATTTCTCTATAAAAGATCATAACTGTAATGATCATTGGGCCTAATAAATGCTAAAAAAGTTGACATAATTATCTTCTTTGTAAAAGACAATTTAATAGATCATTTAAAATTTCTTTAAAAAAGATCATAACGGTAACGATCATTGAGCCTAATAAATGCTAAAAAAGTTCACATAATTAACTTCTTTGTAAAAGATAATTTACTAGACAATTTAAAATTTCGTATTAAAAGATCATAACGCTAACGATTAATGGGCCTAGTAAATGCTAAAAAAGTTGACATAATTATCTTCTTTGTAAAAGATAATTTGATAGATCATTTAAAATTTCTCTATAAAAGATCATAACTATAATGATCATTGGGCCTAATAAATGCTAAAAAAGTTGACATAATTATCTTCTTTGTAAAAGACAATTTAATAGATCATTTAAAATTTCTTTAAAAAAGATCATAACGGTAACGATCATTGCGCCTAATAAATGCTAAAAAAGTTGACATAATTAACTTCTTTGTAAAAGATAATTTACTAGACAATTTAAAATTTCGTATTAAAAGATCATAACGCTAACGATTAATGGGCCTAGTAAATGCTAAAAAAGTTGACATAATTATCTTCTTTGTAAAAGATAATTTGATAGATCATTTAAAATTTCTCTATAAAAGATCATAACTGTAATGATCATTGGGCCTAATAAATGCTAAAAAAGTTGACATAATTATGTTCTTTGTAAAAGACAATTTAATAGATCATTTAAAATTGCTTTAAAAAAGATCATAACGGTAACGATCATTGCGCCTAATAAATGCTAAAAAAGTTGACATAATTAACTTCTTTGTAAAAGATAATTTACTAGACAATTTAAAATTTCGTATTAAAAGATCATAACGCGAACGATTAATGGGCCTAGTAAATGCTAAAAAAGTTGACATAATTATCTTCTTTGTAAAAGATAATTTACTAGACAATTTAAAATTTCTCATGAAAAGATCATAACGGTAACGATTATTGGGCCTAATAAATGCTAAAAAAGTTGATATAATTATCTTCTTTGAAAAAGGTAATTTAATAGATCATTTCAAATTTCTTTAAAAAAGATCATAACGGTAACGATCATTGCGCCTAATAAATGCTAAAAAAGTTGACATAATTATCTTCTTTGTAAAAGATAATTTAATAGATCATTTAAAATTTCCTTAAAAAAGATCATAACGGTAACGATCATTGGGCCTAATAAGTGCTAAAAAAGTTGACATAATTATCTTCTTTGTAAAAGATAATTTACTAGACAATTTAAAATTTCTCATGAAAAGATCATAACGGTAACGATTATTGGGCCTAATAAATGCTAAAAAAGTTGACATAATTATCTTCTTTGAAAAAGGTAATTTAATAGATCATTTCAAATTTCTTTAAAAAAGATCATAACGGTAACGATCATTGCGCCTAATAAATGCTAAAAAAGTTGACATAATTATCTTCTTTGTAAAAGAAAATTTAGTAGATCATTTAAAATTTCCTTAAAAAAGATCATAACGGTAACGATCATTGGGCCTAATAAGTGCTAAAAAAGTTGACATAATTATCTTCTTTGTAAAAGATAATTTACTAGACAATTTAAAATTTCTCATGAAAAGATCATAACGGTAACGATTATTGGGCCTAATAAATGCTAAAAAAGTTGACACAATTATCTTCTTTGAAAAAGGTAATTTAATAGATCATTTCAAATTTCTTTAAAAAAGATCATAACGGTAACAATCATTGGCCTAATAAATGCTAAAAAAGTTGACATAATTATCTTCTTTGTAAAAGATAATTTGATAGATCATTTAAAATTTCTTTATAAAAGATCATAACTGTAACGATCATTGCGCCTAATAAATGCTAAAAAAGTTGACATAATTATCTTGTTTGTAAAAGACAATTTAATAGATCATTTAAAATTTCTTTAAAAAAGATCATAGCAGTAATGATCATTGCGCCTAATAAATGCTAAAAAAGTTGACATAATTATCTTCTTTGTAAAAGATAATTTACTAGACAATTTAAAATTTCTCATGAAAAGATCATAACGGTAACGATTATTGGGCCTAATAAATGCTAAAAAAGTTGACATAATTATCTTCTTTGTAAAAGAAAATTTAATAGATCATTTAAAATTTCCTTAAAAAAGATCATAACGGTAACGATCATTGGGCCTAATAAATGCTAAAAAAGTTGACATAATTATCTTGTTTGTAAAAGACAATTTAATAGATCATTTAAAATTTCTGTAAAAAAGATCATAGCAGTAATGATCATTGCGCCTAATAAATGCGAAAAAAGTTGACATAATTATCTTCTTTGTAAAAGATAATTTACTAGACAATTTAAAATTTCTCATGAAAAGATCATAACGGTAACGATTATTGGGCCTAATAAATGCTAAAAAAGTTGACATAATTATCTTCTTTGAAAAAGGTAATTTAATAGATCATTTCAAATTTCTTTAAAAAAGATCATAACGGTAACGATCATTGCGCCTAATAAATGCTAAAAAAGTTGACATAATTATCTTCTTTGTAAAAGAAAATTTAATAGATCATTTAAAATTTCCTTAAAAAAGATCATAACGATAACGATCATTGGGCCTAATAAATGCTAAAAAAGTTGACATAATTATCTTGTTTGTAAAAGACAATTTAATAGATCATTTAAAATTTCTGTAAAAAAGATCATAGCAGTAATGATCATTGCGCCTAATAAATGCGAAAAAAGTTGACATAATTATCTTCTTTGTAAAAGATAATTTACTAGACAATTTAAAATTCCTCATGAAAAGATCATAACGGTAACGATTATTGGGCCTAATAAATGCTAAAAAAGTTGACATAATTATCTTCTTTGAAAAAGGTAATTTAATAGATCATTTCAAATTTCTTTAAAAAAGATCATAACGGTAACGATCATTGCGCCTAATAAATGCTAAAAAAGTTGACATAATTATCTTCTTTGTAAAAGATAATTTAATAGATCATTTAAAATTTCCTTAAAAAAGATCATAACGGTAACGATCATTGGGCCTAATAAGTGCTAAAAAAGTTGACATAATTATCTTCTTTGTAAAAGATAATTTACTAGACAATTTAAAATTTCTCATGAAAAGATCATAACGGTAACGATTATTGGGTCTAATAAATGCTAAAAAAGTTGACATAATTATCTTCTTTGAAAAAGGTAATTTAATAGATCATTTCAAATTTCTTTAAAAAAGATCATAACGGTAACAATCATTGGCCTAATAAATGCTAAAAAAGTTGACATAATTATCTTCTTTGTAAAAGATAATTTGATAGATCATTTAAAATTTCTTTATAAAAGATCATAACTGTAACGATCATTGCGCCTAATAAATGCTAAAAAAGTTGACATAATTATCTTGTTTGTAAAAGACAATTTAATAGATCATTTAAAATTTCTTTAAAAAAGATCATAGCAGTAATGATCATTGCGCCTAATAAATGCTAAAAAAGTTGACATAATTATCTTCTTTGTAAAAGATAATTTACTAGACAATTTAAAATTTCTCATGAAAAGATCATAACGGTAACGATTATTGGGCCTAATAAATGCTAAAAAAGTTGACATAATTATCTTCTTTGTAAAAGAAAATTTAATAGATCAATTAAAATTTCCTTAAAAAAGATCATAACGGTAACGATCATTGGGCCTAATAAATGCTAAAAAAGTTGACATAATTATCCTGTTTGTAAAAGACAATTTAATAGATCATTTAAAATTTCTGTAAAAAAGATCATAGCAGTAATGATCATTGCGCCTAATAAATGCGAAAAAAGTTGACATAATTATCTTCTTTGTAAAAGATAATTTACTAGACAATTTAAAATTTCTCATGAAAAGATCATAACGGTAACGATTATTGGGCCTAATAAATGCTAAAAAAGTTGACATAATTATCTTCTTTGAAAAAGGTAATTTAATAGATCATTTCAAATTTCTTTAAAAAAGATCATAACGGTAACGATCATTGCGCCTAATAAATGCTAAAAAAGTTGACATAATTATCTTCTTTGTAAAAGATAATTTGATAGATCATTTAAAATTTCTTTATAAAAGATCATAACTGTAACGATCATTGCGCCTAATAAATGCTAAAAAAGTTGACATAATTATCTTCTTTGAAAAAGGTAATTTGATAGATCATTTCAAATTTCTTTAAAAAAGATCATAACGGTAACGATCATTGCGCCTAATAAATGCTAAAAAAGTTGACATAATTATCTTCTTTGTAAAAGATAATTTACTAGACAATTTAAAATTTCTCATGAAAAGATCATAACGGTAACGATTATTGGGCCTAATAAATGCTAAAAAAGTTGACATAATTATCTTCTTTGAAAAAGGTAATTTAATAGATCATTTCAAATTTCTTTAAAAAAGATCATAACGGTAACGATCATTACGCCTAATAAATGCTAAAAAAGTTGACATAATTATCTTCTTTGTAAAAGATAATTTAATAGATTATTTAAAAGTTCTTTATAAAATGTCATAACAGTAACGATCATAGGGCCTAATAAATGCTAAAAAGGTTAACATAATTATCTTCTTTGTGAAAGATAATTTAATATATCATTTAAAATTTCTTTATAACAGATCATAACGGTAACGATCATTGGGCCTAATAAATGCTAAAAAAGTTGACATAATTATCTTCTTTGTAAAAGACAATTTAATAGATCATTTAAAATTTCTTTAAAAAAGATCATAACGGTAACGATCATTGGGCCTAATAAATGCTTAAAAAGTTAACATAATTAACTTCTTTGTAAAAGATAATTTACTAGACAATTTAAAATTTCGTATTAAAAGATCATAACGCTAACGATTAATGGGCCTAGTAAATGCTAAAAAAGTTGACATAATTATCTTCTTTGTAAAAGATAATTTGATAGATCATTTAAAATTTCTTTATAAAAGATCATAACTGTAATGATCATTGGGCCTAATAAATGCTAAAAAAGTTGACATAATTATCTTCTTTGTAAAAGACAATTTAATAGATCATTTAAAATTTCTTTAAAAAAGATCATAACGGTAACGATCATTGAGCCTAATAAATGCTAAAAAAGTTCACATAATTAACTTCTTTGTAAAAGATAATTTACTAGACAATTTAAAATTTCGTATTAAAAGATCATAACGCGAACGATTAATGGGCCTAGTAAATGCTAAAAAAGTTGACATAATTATCTTCTTTGTAAAAGATAATTTACTAGACAATTTAAAATTTCTCATGAAAAGATCATAACGGTAACGATTATTGGGCCTAATAAATGCTAAAAAAGTTGACATAATTATCTTCTTTGAAAAAGGTAATTTAATAGATCATTTCAAATTTCTTTAAAAAAGATCATAACGGTAACGATCATTGCGCCTAATAAATGCTAAAAAAGTTGACATAATTATCTTCTTTGTAAAAGAAAATTTAGTAGATCATTTAAAATTTCCTTAAAAAAGATCATAACGGTAACGATCATTGGGCCTAATAAGTGCTAAAAAAGTTGACATAATTATCTTCTTTGTAAAAGATAATTTACTAGACAATTTAAAATTTCTCATGAAAAGATCATAACGGTAACGATTATTGGGCCTAATAAATGCTAAAAAAGTTGACACAATTATCTTCTTTGAAAAAGGTAATTTAATAGATCATTTCAAATTTCTTTAAAAAAGATCATAACGGTAACAATCATTGGCCTAATAAATGCTAAAAAAGTTGACATAATTATCTTCTTTGTAAAAGATAATTTGATAGATCATTTAAAATTTCTTTATAAAAGATCATAACTGTAACGATCATTGCGCCTAATAAATGCTAAAAAAGTTGACATAATTATCTTGTTTGTAAAAGACAATTTAATAGATCATTTAAAATTTCTTTAAAAAAGATCATAGCAGTAATGATCATTGCGCCTAATAAATGCTAAAAAAGTTGACATAATTATCTTCTTTGTAAAAGATAATTTACTAGACAATTTAAAATTTCTCATGAAAAGATCATAACGGTAACGATTATTGGACCTAATAAATGCTAAAAAAGTTGACATAATTATCTTCTTTGTAAAAGAAAATTTAATAGATCATTTAAAATTTCCTTAAAAAAGATCATAACGGTAACGATCATTGGGCCTAATAAATGCTAAAAAAGTTGACATAATTATCT
The DNA here is from genome assembly GCA_037954015.1 of Psophocarpus tetragonolobus. Taxonomy (NCBI): domain Eukaryota; kingdom Viridiplantae; phylum Streptophyta; class Magnoliopsida; order Fabales; family Fabaceae; genus Psophocarpus; species Psophocarpus tetragonolobus. The sequence goes on from CM075688.1 coordinate 59,191,124, forward strand.
TGTTTGTAAAAGACAATTTAATAGATCATTTAAAATTTCTGTAAAAAAGATCATAGCAGTAATGATCATTGCGCCTAATAAATGCGAAAAAAGTTGACATAATTATCTTCTTTGTAAAAGATAATTTACTAGACAATTTAAAATTTCTCATGAAAAGATCATAACGGTAACGATTATTGGGCCTAATAAATGCTAAAAAAGTTGACATAATTATCTTCTTTGAAAAAGGTAATTTAATAGATCATTTCAAATTTCTTTAAAAAAGATCATAACGGTAACGATCATTGCGCCTAATAAATGCTAAAAAAGTTGACATAATTATCTTCTTTGTAAAAGATAATTTGATAGATCAATTAAAATTTCTTTATAAAAGATCATAACTGTAACGATCATTGCGCCTAATAAATGCTAAAAAAGTTGACATAATTATCTTCTTTGAAAAAGGTAATTTGATAGATCATTTCAAATTTCTTTAAAAAAGATCATAACGGTAACGATCATTGCGCCTAATAAATGCTAAAAAAGTTGACATAATTATCTTCTTTGTAAAAGATAATTTACTAGACAATTTAAAATTTCTCATGAAAAGATCATAACGGTAACGATTATTGGGCCTAATAAATGCTAAAAAAGTTGACATAATTATCTTCTTTGAAAAAGGTAATTTAATAGATCATTTCAAATTTCTTTAAAAAAGATCATAACGGTAACGATCATTGCGCCTAATAAATGCTAAAAAAGTTGACATAATTATCTTCTTTGTAAAAGATAATTTAATAGATCATTTAAAATTTCTTTAAAAAAGATCATAACGGTAACGATCATTGGGCCTAATAAATGCTAAAAAAGTTAACATAATTAACTTCTTTGTAAAAGATAATTTACTAGACAATTTAAAATTTCGTATTAAAAGATCATAACGCTAACGATTAATGGGCCTAGTAAATGCTAAAAAAGTTGACATAATTATCTTCTTTGTAAAAGATAATTTGATAGATCATTTAAAATTTATCTATAAAAGATCATAACTGTAATGATCATTGGGCCTAATAAATGCTAAAAAAGTTGACATAATTATCTTCTTTGTAAAAGACAATTTAATAGATCATTTAAAATTTCTTTAAAAAAGATCATAACGGTAACGATCATTGAGCCTAATAAATGCTAAAAAAGTTCACATAATTAACTTCTTTGTAAAAGATAATTTACTAGACAATTTAAAATTTCGTATTAAAAGATCATAACGCTAACGATTAATGGGCCTAGTAAATGCTAAAAAAGTTGACATAATTATCTTCTTTGTGAAAGATAATTTGATAGATCATTTAAAATTTCTCTATAAAAGATCATAACTATAATGATCATTGGGCCTAATAAATGCTAAAAAAGTTGACATAATTATCTTCTTTGTAAAAGACAATTTAATAGATCATTTAAAATTTCTTTAAAAAAGATCATAACGGTAACGATCATTGCGCCTAATAAATGCTAAAAAAGTTCACATAATTAACTTCTTTGTAAAAGATAATTTACTAGACAATTTAAAATTTCGTATTAAAAGATCATAACGCTAACGATTAATGGGCCTAGTAAATGCTAAAAAAGTTGACATAATTATCTTCTTTGTAAAAGATAATTTGATAGATCATTTAAAATTTCTCTATAAAAGATCATAACTGTAATGATCATTGGGCCTAATAAATGCTAAAAAAGTTGACATAATTATGTTCTTTGTAAAAGACAATTTAATAGATCATTTAAAATTTCTTTAAAAAAGATCATAACGGTAACGATCATTGCGCCTAATAAATGCTAAAAAAGTTCACATAATTAACTTCTTTGTAAAAGATAATTTACTAGACAATTTAAAATTTCGTATTAAAAGATCATAACGCGAACGATTAATGGGCCTAGTAAATGCTAAAAAAGTTGACATAATTATCTTCTTTGTAAAAGATAATTTACTAGACAATTTAAAATTTCTCATGAAAAGATCATAACGGTAACGATTATTGGGCCTAATAAATGCTAAAAAAGTTGATATAATTATCTTCTTTGAAAAAGGTAATTTAATAGATCATTTCAAATTTCTTTAAAAAAGATCATAACGGTAACGATCATTGCGCCTAATAAATGCTAAAAAAGTTGACATAATTATCTTCTTTGTAAAAGATAATTTAATAGATAATTTAAAATTTCCTTAAAAAAGATCATAACGGTAACGATCATTGGGCCTAATAAGTGCTAAAAAAGTTGACATAATTATCTTCTTTGTAAAAGATAATTTACTAGACAATTTAAAATTTCTCATGAAAAGATCATAACGGTAACGATTATTGGGCCTAATAAATGCTAAAAAAGTTGACATAATTATCTTCTTTGAAAAAGGTAATTTAATAGATCATTTCAAATTTCTTTAAAAAAGATCATAACGGTAACAATCATTGGCCTAATAAATGCTAAAAAAGTTGACATAATTATCTTCTTTGTAAAAGATAATTTGATAGATCATTTAAAATTTCTTTATAAAAGATCATAACTGTAACGATCATTGCGCCTAATAAATGCTAAAAAAGTTGACATAATTATCTTGTTTGTAAAAGACAATTTAATAGATCATTTAAAATTTCTTTAAAAAAGATCATAGCAGTAATGATCATTGCGCCTAATAAATGCTAAAAAAGTTGACATAATTATCTTCTTTGTAAAAGATAATTTACTAGACAATTTAAAATTTCTCATGAAAAGATCATAACGGTAACGATTATTGGGCCTAATAAATGCTAAAAAAGTTGACATAATTATCTTCTTTGTAAAAGAAAATTTAATAGATCAATTAAAATTTCCTTAAAAAAGATCATAACGGTAACGATCATTGGGCCTAATAAATGCTAAAAAAGTTGACATAATTATCTTGTTTGTAAAAGACAATTTAATAGATCATTTAAAATTTCTGTAAAAAAGATCATAGCAGTAATGATCATTGCGCCTAATAAATGCGAAAAAAGTTGACATAATTATCTTCTTTGTAAAAGATAATTTACTAGACAATTTAAAATTTCTCATGAAAAGATCATAACGGTAACGATTATTGGGCCTAATAAATGCTAAAAAATTTGACATAATTATCTTCTTTGAAAAAGGTAATTTAATAGATCATTTCAAATTTCTTTAAAAAAGATCATAACGGTAACGATCATTGCGCCTAATAAATGCTAAAAAAGTTGACATAATTATCTTCTTTGTAAAAGATAATTTGATAGATCATTTAAAATTTCTTTATAAAAGATCATAACTGTAACGATCATTGCGCCTAATAAATGCTAAAAAAGTTGACATAATTATCTTCTTTGAAAAAGGTAATTTGATAGATCATTTCAAATTTCTTTAAAAAAGATCATAACGGTAACGATCATTGCGCCTAATAAATGCTAAAAAAGTTGACATAATTATCTTCTTTGTAAAAGATAATTTACTAGACAATTTAAAATTTCTCATGAAAAGATCATAACGGTAACGATTATTGGGCCTAATAAATGCTAAAAAAGTTGACATAATTATCTTCTTTGAAAAAGGTAATTTAATAGATCATTTCAAATTTCTTTAAAAAAGATCATAACGGTAACGATCATTGCGCCTAATAAATGCTAAAAAAGTTGACATAATTATCTTCTTTGTAAAAGATAATTTAATAGATTATTTAAAAGTTCTTTATAAAATGTCATAACAGTAATGATCATAGGGCCTAATAAATGCTAAAAAGGTTAACATAATTATCTTCTTTGTGAAAGATAATTTAATATATCATTTATAATTTCTTTATAACAGATCATAACGGTAACGATCATTGGGCCTAATAAATGCTAAAAAAGTTGACATAATTATCTTCTTTGTAAAAGACAATTTAATAGATCATTTAAAATTTCTTTAAAAAAGATCATAACGGTAACGATCATTGGGCCTAATAAATGCTTAAAAAGTTAACATAATTAACTTCTTTGTAAAAGATAATTTACTAGACAATTTAAAATTTCGTATTAAAAGATCATAACGCTAACGATTAATGGGCCTAGTAAATGCTAAAAAAGTTGACATAATTATCTTCTTTGTAAAAGATAATTTGATAGATCATTTAAAATTTCTCTATAAAAGATCATAACTGTAATGATCATTGGGCCTAATAAATGCTAAAAAAGTTGACATAATTATCTTCTTTCTAAAAGACAATTTAATAGATCATTTAAAATTTCTTTAAAAAAGATCATAACGGTAACGATCATTGCGCCTAATAAATGCTAAAAAAGTTCACATAATTAACTTCTTTGTAAAAGATAATTTACTAGACAATTTAAAATTTCTCATGAAAAGATCATAACGGTAACGATTATTGGGCCTAATAAATGCTAAAAAAGTTGATATAATTATCTTCTTTGAAAAAGGTAATTTAATAGATCATTTCAAATTTCTTTAAAAAAGATCATAACGGTAACGATCATTGCGCCTAATAAATGCTAAAAAAGTTGACATAATTATCTTCTTTGTAAAAGATAATTTAATAGATCATTTAAAATTTCCTTAAAAAAGATCATAACGGTAACGATCATTGGGCCTAATAAGTGCTAAAAAAGTTGACATAATTATCTTCTTTGTAAAAGATAATTTACTAGACAATTTAAAATTTCTCATGAAAAGATCATAACGGTAACGATTATTGGGCCTAATAAATGCTAAAAAAGTTGACATAATTATCTTCTTTGAAAAAGGTAATTTAATAGATCATTTCAAATTTCTTTAAAAAAGATCATAACGGTAACAATCATTGGCCTAATAAATGCTAAAAAAGTTGACATAATTATCTTCTTTGTAAAAGATAATTTGATAGATCATTTAAAATTTCTTTATAAAAGATCATAACTGTAACGATCATTGCGCCTAATAAATGCTAAAAAAGTTGACATAATTATCTTGTTTGTAAAAGACAATTTAATAGATCATTTAAAATTTCTTTAAAAAAGATCATAGCAGTAATGATCATTGCGCCTAATAAATGCTAAAAAAGTTGACATAATTATCTTCTTTGTAAAAGATAATTTACTAGACAATTTAAAATTTCTCATGAAAAGATCATAACGGTAACGATTATTGGGCCTAATAAATGCTAAAAAAGTTGACATAATTATCTTCTTTGTAAAAGAAAATTTAATAGATCAATTAAAATTTCCTTAAAAAAGATCATAACGGTAACGATCATTGCGCCTAATAAATGCTAAAAAAGTTGACATAATTATCTTGTTTGTAAAAGACAATTTAATAGATCATTTAAAATTTCTGTAAAAAAGATCATAGCAGTAATGATCATTGCGCCTAATAAATGCGAAAAAAGTTGACATAATTATCTTCTTTGTAAAAGATAATTTACTAGACAATTTAAAATTTCTCATGAAAAGATCATAACGGTAACGATTATTGGGCCTAATAAATGCTAAAAAAGTTGACATAATTATCTTCTTTGAAAAAGGTAATTTAATAGATCATTTCAAATTTCTTTAAAAAAGATCATAACGGTAACGATCATTGCGCCTAATAAATGCTAAAAAAGTTGACATAATTATCTTCTTTGTAAAAGATAATTTGATAGATCATTTAAAATTTCTTTATAAAAGATCATAACTGTAACGATCATTGCGCCTAATAAATGCTAAAAAAGTTGACATAATTATCTTCTTTGAAAAAGGTAATTTGATAGATCATTTCAAATTTCTTTAAAAAAGATCATAACGGTAACGATCATTGGGCCTAATAAATGCTTAAAAAGTTAACATAATTAACTTCTTTGTAAAAGATAATTTACTAGACAATTTAAAATTTCGTATTAAAAGATCATAACGCTAACGATTAATGGGCCTAGTAAATGCTAAAAAAGTTGACATAATTATCTTCTTTGTAAAAGATAATTTGATAGATCATTTAAAATTTCTCTATAAAAGATCATAACTGTAATGATCATTGGGCCTAATAAATGCTAAAAAAGTTGACATAATTATCTTCTTTGTAAAAGACAATTTAATAGATCATTTAAAATTTCTTTAAAAAAGATCATAACGGTAACGATCATTGCGCCTAATAAATGCTAAAAAAGTTCACATAATTAACTTCTTTGTAAAAGATAATTTACTAGACAATTTAAAATTTCTCATGAAAAGATCATAACGGTAACGATTATTGGGCCTAATAAATGCTAAAAAAGTTGATATAATTATCTTCTTTGAAAAAGGTAATTTAATAGATCATTTCAAATTTCTTTAAAAAAGATCATAACGGTAACGATCATTGCGCCTAATAAATGCTAAAAAAGTTGACATAATTATCTTCTTTGTAAAAGATAATTTAATAGATCATTTAAAATTTCCTTAAAAAAGATCATAACGGTAACGATCATTGGGCCTAATAAGTGCTAAAAAAGTTGACATAATTATCTTCTTTGTAAAAGATAATTTACTAGACAATTTAAAATTTCTCATGAAAAGATCATAACGGTAACGATTATTGGGCCTAATAAATGCTAAAAAAGTTGACATAATTATCTTCTTTGAAAAAGGTAATTTAATAGATCATTTCAAATTTCTTTAAAAAAGATCATAACGGTAACAATCATTGGCCTAATAAATGCTAAAAAAGTTGACATAATTATCTTCTTTGTAAAAGATAATTTGATAGATCATTTAAAATTTCTTTATAAAAGATCATAACTGTAACGATCATTGCGCCTAATAAATGCTAAAAAAGTTGACATAATTATCTTGTTTGTAAAAGACAATTTAATAGATCATTTAAAATTTCTTTAAAAAAGATCATAGCAGTAATGATCATTGCGCCTAATAAATGCTAAAAAAGTTGACATAATTATCTTCTTTGTAAAAGATAATTTACTAGACAATTTAAAATTTCTCATGAAAAGATCATAACGGTAACGATTATTGGGCCTAATAAATGCTAAAAAAGTTGACATAATTATCTTCTTTGTAAAAGAAAATTTAATAGATCAATTAAAATTTCCTTAAAAAAGATCATAACGGTAACGATCATTGGGCCTAATAAATGCTAAAAAAGTTGACATAATTATCTTGTTTGTAAAAGACAATTTAATAGATCATTTAAAATTTCTGTAAAAAAGATCATAGCAGTAATGATCATTGCGCCTAATAAATGCGAAAAAAGTTGACATAATTATCTTCTTTGTAAAAGATAATTTACTAGACAATTTAAAATTTCTCATGAAAAGATCATAACGGTAACGATTATTGGGCCTAATAAATGCTAAAAAAGTTGACATAATTATCTTCTTTGAAAAAGGTAATTTAATAGATCATTTCAAATTTCTTTAAAAAAGATCATAACGGTAACGATCATTGCGCCTAATAAATGCTAAAAAAGTTGACATAATTATCTTCTTTGTAAAAGATAATTTAATAGATTATTTAAAAGTTCTTTATAAAATGTCATAACAGTAATGATCATAGGGCCTAATAAATGCTAAAAAGGTTAACATAATTATCTTCTTTGTGAAAGATAATTTAATATATCATTTATAATTTCTTTATAACAGATCATAACGGTAACGATCATTGGGCCTAATAAATGCTAAAAAAGTTGACATAATTATCTTCTTTGTAAAAGACAATTTAATAGATCATTTAAAATTTCTTTAAAAAAGATCATAACGGTAACGATCATTGGGCCTAATAAATGCTTAAAAAGTTAACATAATTAACTTCTTTGTAAAAGATAATTTACTAGACAATTTAAAATTTCGTATTAAAAGATCATAACGCTAACGATTAATGGGCCTAGTAAATGCTAAAAAAGTTGACATAATTATCTTCTTTGTAAAAGATAATTTGATAGATCATTTAAAATTTCTCTATAAAAGATCATAACTGTAATGATCATTGGGCCTAATAAATGCTAAAAAAGTTGACATAATTATCTTCTTTGTAAAAGACAATTTAATAGATCATTTAAAATTTCTTTAAAAAAGATCATAACGGTAACGATCATTGCGCCTAATAAATGCTAAAAAAGTTCACATAATTAACTTCTTTGTAAAAGATAATTTACTAGACAATTTAAAATTTCGTATTAAAAGATCATAACGCGAACGATTAATGGGCCTAGTAAATGCTAAAAAAGTTGACATAATTATCTTCTTTGTAAAAGATAATTTACTAGACAATTTAAAATTTCTCATGAAAAGATCATAACGGTAACGATTATTGGGCCTAATAAATGCTAAAAAAGTTGACATAATTATCTTCTTTGTAAAAGATAATTTGATAGATCATTTAAAATTTCTTTATAAAAGATCATAACTGTAATGATCATTGGGCCTAATAAATGCTAAAAAAGTTGACATAATTATCTTCTTTGTAAAAGACAATTTAATAGATCATTTAAAATTTCGTATTAAAAAAGATCATAACGGTAACGATCATTGAGCCTAATAAATGCTAAAAAAGTTCACATAATTAACTTCTTTGTAAAAGATAATTTACTAGACAATTTAAAATTTCGTATTAAAAGATCATAACGCGAACGATTAATGGGCCTAGTAAATGCTAAAAAAGTTGACATAATTATCTTCTTTGTAAAAGATAATTTACTAGACAATTTAAAATTTCTCATGAAAAGATCATAACGGTAACGATTATTGGGCCTAATAAATGCTAAAAAAGTTGACATAATTATCTTCTTTGAAAAAGGTAATTTAATAGATCATTTCAAATTTCTTTAAAAAAGATCATAACGGTAACGATCATTGCGCCTAATAAATGCTAAAAAAGTTGACATAATTATCTTCTTTGTAAAAGAAAATTTAGTAGATCATTTAAAATTTCCTTAAAAAAGATCATAACGGTAACGATCATTGGGCCTAATAAGTGCTAAAAAAGTTGACATAATTATCTTCTTTGTAAAAGATAATTTACTAGACAATTTAAAATTTCTCATGAAAAGATCATAACGGTAACGATTATTGGGCCTAATAAATGCTAAAAAAGTTGACATAATTATCTTCTTTGAAAAAGGTAATTTAATAGATCATTTCAAATTTCTTTAAAAAAGATCATAACGGTAACGATCATTGCGCCTAATAAATGCTAAAAAAGTTGACATAATTATCTTCTTTGTAAAAGATAATTTACTAGACAATTTAAAATTTCTCATGAAAAGATCATAACGGTAACGATTATTGGGCCTAATAAATGCTAAAAAAGTTGACATAATTATCTTCTTTGAAAAAGGTAATTTAATAGATCATTTCAAATTTCTTTAAAAAAGATCATAACGGTAACGATCATTGCGCCTAATAAATGCTAAAAAAGTTGACATAATTATCTTCTTTGTAAAAGATAATTTGATAGATCATTTAAAATTTCTTTATAAAAGATCATAACTGTAACGATCATTGCGCCTAATAAATGCTAAAAAAGTTGACATAATTATCTTCTTTGAAAAAGGTAATTTGATAGATCATTTCAAATTTCTTTAAAAAAGATCATAACGGTAACGATCATTGCGCCTAATAAATGCTAAAAAAGTTGACATAATTATCTTCTTTGTAAAAGATAATTTACTAGACAATTTAAAATTTCTCATGAAAAGATCATAACGGTAACGATTATTGGGCCTAATAAATGTTAAAAAAGTTGACATAATTATCTTCTTTGAAAAAGGTAATTTAATAGATCATTTCAAATTTCTTTAAAAAAGATCATAACTGTAAAGATCATTGCGCCTAATAAATGCTAAAAAAGTTGACATAATTATCTTCTTTGTAAAAGATAATTTAATAGATTATTTAAAAGTTCTTTATAAAATGTCATAACAGTAACGATCATAGGGCCTAATAAATGCTAAAAAGGTTAACATAATTATCTTCTTTGTGAAAGATAATTTAATATATCATTTAAAATTTCTTTATAACAGATCATAACGGTAACGATCATTGGGCCTAATAAATGCTAAAAAAGTTGACATAATTATCTTCTTTGTAAAAGACAATTTAATAGATCATTTAAAATTTCTTTAAAAAAGATCATAACGGTAACGATCATTGGGCCTAATAAATGCTAAAAAAGTTAACATAATTAACTTCTTTGTAAAAGATAATTTACTAGACAATTTAAAATTTCGTATTAAAAGATCATAACGCTAACGATTAATGGGCCTAGTAAATGCTAAAAAAGTTGACATAATTATCTTCTTTGTAAAAGATAATTTGATAGATCATTTAAAATTTCTCTATAAAAGATCATAACTGTAATGATCATTGGGCCTAATAAATGCTAAAAAAGTTGACATAATTATCTTCTTTGTAAAAGACAATTTAATAGATCATTTAAAATTTCTTTAAAAAAGATCATAACGGTAACGATCATTGCGCCTAATAAATGCTAAAAAAGTTCACATAATTAACTTCTTTGTAAAAGATAATTTACTAGACAATTTAAAATTTCGTATTAAAAGATCATAACGCGAACGATTAATGGGCCTAGTAAATGCTAAAAAAGTTGACATAATTATCTTCTTTGTAAAAGATAATTTACTAGACAATTTAAAATTTCTCATGAAAAGATCATAACGGTAACGATTATTGGGCCTAATAAATGCTAAAAAAGTTGACATAATTATCTTCTTTGAAAAAGGTAATTTAATAGATCATTTCAAATTTCTTTAAAAAAGATCATAACGGTAACGATCATTGCGCCTAATAAATGCTAAAAAAGTTGACATAATTATCTTCTTTGTAAAAGATAATTTGATAGATCATTTAAAATTTCCTTAAAAAAGATCATAACGGTAACGATCATTGGGCCTAATAAGTGCTAAAAAAGTTGACATAATTATCTTCTTTGTAAAAGATAATTTACTAGACAATTTAAAATTTCTCATGAAAAGATCATAACGGTAACGATTATTGGGCCTAATAAATGCTAAAAAAGTTGACATAATTATCTTCTTTCAAAAAGGTAATTTAATAGATCATTTCAAATTTCTTTAAAAAAGATCATAATGGTAACAATCATTGGCCTAATAAATGCTAAAAAAGTTGACATAATTATCTTCTTTGTAAAAGATAATTTGATAGATCATTTAAAATTTCTTTATAAAAGATCATAACTGTAACGATCATTGCGCCTAATAAATGCTAAAAAAGTTGACATAATTATCTTCTTTGAAAAAGGTAATTTGATAGATCATTTCAAATTTCTTTAAAAAAGATCATAACGGTAACGATCATTGCGCCTAATAAATGCTAAAAAAGTTGACATAATTATCTTCTTTGTAAAAGATAATTTACTAGACAATTTAAAATTTCTCATGAAAAGATCATAACGGTAACGATTATTGGGCCTAATAAATGCTAAAAAAGTTGACATAATTATCTTCTTTGAAAAAGGTAATTTAATAGATCATTTCAAATTTCTTTAAAAAAGATCATAACGGTAACGATCATTGCGCCTAATAAATGCTAAAAAAGTTGACATAATTATCTTCTTTGTAAAAGATAATTTAATAGATTATTTAAAAGTTCTTTATAAAATGTCATAACAGTAATGATCATAGGGCCTAATAAATGCTAAAAAGGTTAACATAATTATCTTCTTTGTGAAAGATAATTTAATATATCATTTATAATTTCTTTATAACAGATCATAACGGTAACGATCATTGGGCCTAATAAATGCTAAAAAAGTTGACATAATTATCTTCTTTGTAAAAGACAATTTAATAGATCATTTAAAATTTCTTTAAAAAAGATCATAACGGTAACGATCATTGGGCCTAATAAATGCTTAAAAAGTTAACATAATTAACTTCTTTGTAAAAGATAATTTACTAGACAATTTAAAATTTCGTATTAAAAGATCATAACGCTAACGATTAATGGGCCTAGTAAATGCTAAAAAAGTTGACATAATTATCTTCTTTGTAAAAGATAATTTGATAGATCATTTAAAATTTCTCTATAAAAGATCATAACTGTAATGATCATTGGGCCTAATAAATGCTAAAAAAGTTGACATAATTATCTTCTTTGTAAAAGACAATTTAATAGATCATTTAAAATTTCTTTAAAAAAGATCATAACGGTAACGATCATTGCGCCTAATAAATGCTAAAAAAGTTCACATAATTAACTTCTTTGTAAAAGATAATTTACTAGACAATTTAAAATTTCGTATTAAAAGATCATAACGCGAACGATTAATGGGCCTAGTAAATGCTAAAAAAGTTGACATAATTATCTTCTTTGTAAAAGATAATTTACTAGACAATTTAAAATTTCTCATGAAAAGATCATAACGGTAACGATTATTGGGCCTAATAAATGCTAAAAAAGTTGACATAATTATCTTCTTTGTAAAAGATAATTTGATAGATCATTTAAAATTTCTTTATAAAAGATCATAACTGTAATGATCATTGGGCCTAATAAATGCTAAAAAAGTTGACATAATTATCTTCTTTGTAAAAGACAATTTAATAGATCATTTAAAATTTCGTATTAAAAAAGATCATAACGGTAACGATCATTGAGCCTAATAAATGCTAAAAAAGTTCACATAATTAACTTCTTTGTAAAAGATAATTTACTAGACAATTTAAAATTTCGTATTAAAAGATCATAACGCGAACGATTAATGGGCCTAGTAAATGCTAAAAAAGTTGACATAATTATCTTCTTTGTAAAAGATAATTTACTAGACAATTTAAAATTTCTCATGAAAAGATCATAACGGTAACGATTATTGGGCCTAATAAATGCTAAAAAAGTTGACATAATTATCTTCTTTGAAAAAGGTAATTTAATAGATCATTTCAAATTTCTTTAAAAAAGATCATAACGGTAACGATCATTGCGCCTAATAAATGCTAAAAAAGTTGACATAATTATCTTCTTTGTAAAAGAAAATTTAGTAGATCATTTAAAATTTCCTTAAAAAAGATCATAACGGTAACGATCATTGGGCCTAATAAGTGCTAAAAAAGTTGACATAATTATCTTCTTTGTAAAAGATAATTTACTAGACAATTTAAAATTTCTCATGAAAAGATCATAACGGTAACGATTATTGGGCCTAATAAATGCTAAAAAAGTTGACATAATTATCTTCTTTGAAAAAGGTAATTTAATAGATCATTTCAAATTTCTTTAAAAAAGATCATAACGGTAACGATCATTGCGCCTAATAAATGCTAAAAAAGTTGACATAATTATCTTCTTTGTAAAAGATAATTTACTAGACAATTTAAAATTTCTCATGAAAAGATCATAACGGTAACGATTATTGGGCCTAATAAATGCTAAAAAAGTTGACATAATTATCTTCTTTGAAAAAGGTAATTTAATAGATCATTTCAAATTTCTTTAAAAAAGATCATAACGGTAACGATCATTGCGCCTAATAAATGCTAAAAAAGTTGACATAATTATCTTCTTTGTAAAAGATAATTTGATAGATCATTTAAAATTTCTTTATAAAAGATCATAACTGTAACGATCATTGCGCCTAATAAATGCTAAAAAAGTTGACATAATTATCTTCTTTGAAAAAGGTAATTTGATAGATCATTTCAAATTTCTTTAAAAAAGATCATAACGGTAACGATCATTGCGCCTAATAAATGCTAAAAAAGTTGACATAATTATCTTCTTTGTAAAAGATAATTTACTAGACAATTTAAAATTTCTCATGAAAAGATCATAACGGTAACGATTATTGGGCCTAATAAATGTTAAAAAAGTTGACATAATTATCTTCTTTGAAAAAGGTAATTTAATAGATCATTTCAAATTTCTTTAAAAAAGATCATAACTGTAAAGATCATTGCGCCTAATAAATGCTAAAAAAGTTGACATAATTATCTTCTTTGTAAAAGATAATTTAATAGATTATTTAAAAGTTCTTTATAAAATGTCATAACAGTAACGATCATAGGGCCTAATAAATGCTAAAAAGGTTAACATAATTATCTTCTTTGTGAAAGATAATTTAATATATCATTTAAAATTTCTTTATAACAGATCATAACGGTAACGATCATTGGGCCTAATAAATGCTAAAAAAGTTGACATAATTATCTTCTTTGTAAAAGACAATTTAATAGATCATTTAAAATTTCTTTAAAAAAGATCATAACGGTAACGATCATTGAGCCTAATAAATGCTAAAAAAGTTCACATAATTAACTTCTTTGTAAAAGATAATTTACTAGACAATTTAAAATTTCGTATTAAAAGATCATAACGCGAACGATTAATGGGCCTAGTAAATGCTAAAAAAGTTGACATAATTATCTTCTTTGTAAAAGATAATTTACTAGACAATTTAAAATTTCTCATGAAAAGATCATAACGGTAACGATTATTGGGCCTAATAAATGCTAAAAAAGTTGACATAATTATCTTCTTTGAAAAAGGTAATTTAATAGATCATTTCAAATTTCTTTAAAAAAGATCATAACGGTAACGATCATTGCGCCTAATAAATGCTAAAAAAGTTGACATAATTATCTTCTTTGTAAAAGAAAATTTAGTAGATCATTTAAAATTTCCTTAAAAAAGATCATAACGGTAACGATCATTGGGCCTAATAAGTGCTAAAAAAGTTGACATAATTATCTTCTTTGTAAAAGATAATTTACTAGACAATTTAAAATTTCTCATGAAAAGATCATAACGGTAACGATTATTGGGCCTAATAAATGCTAAAAAAGTTGACATAATTATCTTCTTTGAAAAAGGTAATTTAATAGATCATTTCAAATTTCTTTAAAAAAGATCATAACGGTAACGATCATTGCGCCTAATAAATGCTAAAAAAGTTGACATAATTATCTTCTTTGTAAAAGATAATTTACTAGACAATTTAAAATTTCTCATGAAAAGATCATAACGGTAACGATTATTGGGCCTAATAAATGCTAAAAAAGTTGACATAATTATCTTCTTTGAAAAAGGTAATTTAATAGATCATTTCAAATTTCTTTAAAAAAGATCATAACGGTAACGATCATTGCGCCTAATAAATGCTAAAAAAGTTGACATAATTATCTTCTTTGAAAAAGGTAATTTAATAGATCATTTCAAATTTCTTTAAAAAAGATCATAACGGTAACGATCATTGCGCCTAATAAATGCTAAAAAAGTTGACATAATTATCTTCTTTGTAAAAGATAATTTGATAGATCATTTAAAATTTCCTTAAAAAAGATCATAACGGTAACGATCATTGGGCCTAATAAGTGCTAAAAAAGTTGACATAATTATCTTCTTTGTAAAAGATAATTTACTAGACAATTTAAAATTTCTCATGAAAAGATCATAACGGTAACGATTATTGGGCCTAATAAATGCTAAAAAAGTTGACATAATTATCTTCTTTGAAAAAGGTAATTTAATAGATCATTTCAAATTTCTTTAAAAAAGATCATAACGGTAACAATCATTGGCCTAATAAATGCTAAAAAAGTTGACATAATTATCTTCTTTGTAAAAGATAATTTGATAGATCATTTAAAATTTCTTTATAAAAGATCATAACTGTAACGATCATTGCGCCTAATAAATGCTAAAAAAGTTGACATAATTATCTTGTTTGTAAAAGACAATTTAATAGATCATTTAAAATTTCTTTAAAAAAGATCATAGCAGTAATGATCATTGCGCCTAATAAATGCTAAAAAAGTTGACATAATTATCTTCTTTGTAAAAGATAATTTACTAGACAATTTAAAATTTCTCATGAAAAGATCATAACGGTAACGATTATTGGGCCTAATAAATGCTAAAAAAGTTGACATAATTATCTTCTTTGTAAAAGAAAATTTAATAGATCATTTAAAATTTCCTTAAAAAAGATCATAACGGTAACGATCATTGGGCCTAATACATGCTAAAAAAGTTGACATAATTATCTTGTTTGTAAAAGACAATTTAATAGATCATTTAAAATTTCTGTAAAAAAGATCATAGCAGTAATGATCATTGCGCCTAATAAATGCGAAAAAAGTTGACATAATTATCTTCTTTGTAAAAGATAATTTACTAGACAATTTAAAATTTCTCATGAAAAGATCATAACGGTAACGATTATTGGGCCTAATAAATGCTAAAAAAGTTGACATAATTATCTTCTTTGAAAAAGGTAATTTAATAGATCATTTCAAATTTCTTTAAAAAAGATCATAACGGTAACGATCATTGCGCCTAATAAATGCTAAAAAAGTTGACATAATTATCTTCTTTGTAAAAGATAATTTACTAGACAATTTAAAATTTCTCATGAAAAGATCATAACGGTAACGATTATTGGGCCTAATAAATGCTAAAAAAGTTGACATAATTATCTTCTTTGAAAAAGGTAATTTAATAGATCATTTCAAATTTCTTTAAAAAAGATCATAACGGTAACAATCATTGGCCTAATAAATGCTAAAAAGGTTAACATAATTATCTTCTTTGTGAAAGATAATTTAATATATCATTTAAAATTTCTTTATAACAGATCATAACGGTAACGATCATTGGGCCTAATAAATGCTAAAAAAGTTGACATAATTATCTTCTTTGTAAAAGACAATTTAATAGATCATTTAAAATTTCTTTAAAAAAGATCATAACGGTAACGATCATTGGGCCTAATAAATGCTAAAAAAGTTGACATAATTAACTTCTTTGTAAAAGATAATTTACTAGACAATTTAAAATTTCGTATTAAAAGA
Organism: Psophocarpus tetragonolobus; assembly: GCA_037954015.1. Taxonomy (NCBI): domain Eukaryota; kingdom Viridiplantae; phylum Streptophyta; class Magnoliopsida; order Fabales; family Fabaceae; genus Psophocarpus; species Psophocarpus tetragonolobus. The sequence goes on from CM075688.1 coordinate 59,207,912, forward strand.
TCATAACGCTAACGATTAATGGGCCTAGTAAATGCTAAAAAAGTTGACATAATTATCTTCTTTGTAAAAGATAATTTGATAGATCATTTAAAATTTCTTTATAAAAGATCATAACTGTAATGATCATTGGGCCTAATAAATGCTAAAAAAGTTGACATAATTATCTTCTTTGTAAAAGACAATTTAATAGATCATTTAAAATTTCTTTAAAAAAGATCATAACGGTAACGATCATTGAGCCTAATAAATGCTAAAAAAGTTGACATAATTAACTTCTTTGTAAAAGATAATTTACTAGACAATTTAAAATTTCGTATTAAAAGATCATAACGCGAACGATTAATGGGCCTAGTAAATGCTAAAAAAGTTGACATAATTATCTTCTTTGTAAAAGATAATTTACTAGACAATTTAAAATTTCTCATGAAAAGATCATAACGGTAACGATTATTGGGCCTAATAAATGCTAAAAAAGTTGACATAATTATCTTCTTTGAAAAAGGTAATTTAATAGATCATTGCAAATTTCTTTAAAAAAGATCATAACGGTAACGATCATTGCGCCTAATAAATGCTAAAAAAGTTGACATAATTATCTTCTTTGTAAAAGAAAATTTAATAGATCATTTAAAATTTCCTTAAAAAAGATCATAACGGTAACGATCATTGGGCCTAATAAGTGCTAAAAAAGTTGACATAATTATCTTCTTTGTAAAAGATAATTTACTAGACAATTTAAAATTTCTCATGAAAAGATCATAACGGTAACGATTATTGGGCCTAATAAATACTAAAAAAGTTGACATAATTATCTTCTTTGAAAAAGGTAATTTAATACATCATTTCAAATTTCTTTAAAAAAGATCATAACGGTAACGATCATTGCGCCTAATAAATGCTAAAAAAGTTGACATAATTATCTTCTTTGTAAAAGATAATTTGATAGATCATTTAAAATTTCTTTATAAAAGATCATAACTGTAACGATCATTGCGCCTAATAAATGCTAAAAAAGTTGACATAATTATCTTCTTTGAAAAAGGCAATTTGATAGATCATTTCAAATTTCTTTAAAAAAGATCATAACGGTAACGATCATTGCGCCTAATAAATGCTAAAAAAGTTGACATAATTATCTTCTTTGTAAAAGATAATTTACTAGACAATTTAAAATTTCTCATGAAAAGATCATAACGGTAACGATTATTGGGCCTAATAAATGCTAAAAAAGTTGACATAATTATCTTCTTTGAAAAAGGTAATTTAATAGATCATTTCAAATTTCTTTAAAAAAGATCATAACGGTAACGATCATTGCGCCTAATAAATGCTAAAAAAGTTGACATAATTATCTTCTTTGTAAAAGATAATTTAATAGATTATTTAAAAGTTCTTTATAAAATGTCATAACAGTAACGATCATAGGGCCTAATAAATGCTAAAAAGGTTAACATAATTATCTTCTTTGTGAAAGATAATTTAATATATCATTTAAAATTTGTTTATAACAGATCATAACGGTAACGATCATTGGGCCTTATAAATGCTAAAAAAGTTGACATAATTATCTTCTTTGTAAAAGACAATTTAATAGATCATTTAAAATTTCTTTAAAAAAGATCATAACGGTAACGATCATTGGGCCTAATAAATGCTAAAAAAGTTGACATAATTAACTTCTTTGTAAAAGATAATTTACTAGACAATTTAAAATTTCGTATTAAAAGATCATAACGCTAACGATTAATGGGCCTAGTAAATGCTAAAAAAGTTGACATAATTATCTTCTTTGTAAAAGATAATTTGATAGATCATTTAAAATTTCTTTATAAAAGATCATAACTGTAATGATCATTGGGCCTAATAAATGCTAAAAAAGTTGACATAATTATCTTCTTTGTAAAAGACAATTTAATAGATCATTTAAAATTTTTTAAAAAAGATCATAACGGTAACGATCATTGAGCCTAATAAATGCTAAAAAAGTTGACATAATTAACTTCTTTGTAAAAGATAATTTACTAGACAATTTAAAATTTCGTATTAAAAGATCATAACGCTAACGATTAATGGGCCTAGTAAATGCTAAAAAAGTTGACATAATTATCTTCTTTGTAAAAGATAATTTACTAGACAATTTAAAATTTCTCATGAAAAGATCATAACGGTAACGATTATTGGGCCTAATAAATGCTAAAAAAGTTGACATAATTATCTTCTTTGAAAAAGGTAATTTAATAGATCATTGCAAATTTCTTTAAAAAAGATCATAACGGTAACGATCATTGCGCCTAATAAATGCTAAAAAAGTTGACATAATTATCTTCTTTGTAAAAGAAAATTTAATAGATCATTTAAAATTTCCTTAAAAAAGATCATAACGGTAACGATCATTGGGCCTAATAAGTGCTAAAAAAGTTGACATAATTATCTTCTTTGTAAAAGATAATTTACTAGACAATTTAAAATTTCTCATGAAAAGATCATAACGGTAACGATTATTGGGCCTAATAAATGCTAAAAAAGTTGACATAATTATCTTCTTTGAAAAAGGTAATTTAATAGATCATTTCAAATTTCTTTAAAAAAGATCATAACGGTAACGATCATTGCGCCTAATAAATGCTAAAAAAGTTGACATAATTATCTTCTTTGTAAAAGATAATTTACTAGACAATTTAAAATTTCTCATGAAAAGATCATAACGGTAACGATTATTGGGCCTAATAAATGCTAAAAAAGTTGACATAATTATCTTCTTTGAAAAAGGTAATTTAATAGATCATTTCAAATTTCTTTAAAAAAGATCATAACGGTAACGATCATTGCGCCTAATAAATGCTAAAAAAGTTGACATAATTATCTTCTTTGTAAAAGATAATTTAATAGATTATTTAAAAGTTCTTTATAAAATGTCATAACAGTAACGATCATAGGGCCTAATAAATGCTAAAAAGGTTAACATAATTATCTTCTTTGTGAAAGATAATTTAATATATCATTTAAAATTTCTTTATAACAGATCATAACGGTAACGATCATTGGGCCTTATAAATGCTAAAAAAGTTGACATAATTATCTTCTTTGTAAAAGACAATTTAATAGATCATTTAAAATTTCTTTAAAAAAGATCATAACGGTAACGATCATTGGGCCTAATAAATGCTAAAAAAGTTGACATAATTAACTTCTTTGTAAAAGATAATTTACTAGACAATTTAAAATTTCGTATTAAAAGATCATAACGCTAACGATTAATGGGCCTAGTAAATGCTAAAAAAGTTGACATAATTATCTTCTTTGTAAAAGATAATTTGATAGATCATTTAAAATTTCTTTATAAAAGATCATAACTGTAATGATCATTGGGCCTAATAAATGCTAAAAAAGTTGACATAATTATCTTCTTTGTAAAAGACAATTTAATAGATCATTTAAAATTTCTTTAAAAAAGATCATAACGGTAACGATCATTGAGCCTAATAAATGCTAAAAAAGTTGACATAATTAACTTCTTTGTAAAAGATAATTTACTAGACAATTTAAAATTTCGTATTAAAAGATCATAACGCTAACGATTAATGGGCCTAGTAAATGCTAAAAAAGTTGACATAATTATCTTCTTTGTAAAAGATAATTTACTAGACAATTTAAAATTTCTCATGAAAAGATCATAACGGTAACGATTATTGGGCCTAATAAATGCTAAAAAAGTTGACATAATTATCTTCTTTGAAAAAGGTAATTTAATAGATCATTGCAAATTTCTTTAAAAAAGATCATAACGGTAACGATCATTGCGCCTAATAAATGCTAAAAAAGTTGACATAATTATCTTCTTTGTAAAAGAAAATTTAATAGATCATTTAAAATTTCCTTAAAAAAGATCATAACGGTAACGATCATTGGGCCTAATAAGTGCTAAAAAAGTTGACATAATTATCTTCTTTGTAAAAGATAATTTACTAGACAATTTAAAATTTCTCATGAAAAGATCATAACGGTAACGATTATTGGGCCTAATAAATGCTAAAAAAGTTGACATAATTATCTTCTTTGAAAAAGGTAATTTAATAGATCATTTCAAATTTCTTTAAAAAAGATCATAACGGTAACGATCATTGCGCCTAATAAATGCTAAAAAAGTTGACATAATTATCTTCTTTGTAAAAGATAATTTACTAGACAATTTAAAATTTCTCATGAAAAGATCATAACGGTAACGATTATTGGGCCTAATAAATGCTAAAAAAGTTGACATAATTATCTTCTTTGAAAAAGGTAATTTAATAGATCATTTCAAATTTCTTTAAAAAAGATCATAACGGTAACGATCATTGCGCCTAATAAATGCTAAAAAAGTTGACATAATTATCTTCTTTGTAAAAGATAATTTAATAGATTATTTAAAAGTTCTTTATAAAATGTCATAACAGTAACGATCATAGGGCCTAATAAATGCTAAAAAGGTTAACATAATTATCTTCTTTGTGAAAGATAATTTAATATATCATTTAAAATTTCTTTATAACAGATCATAACGGTAACGATCATTGGGCCTTATAAATGCTAAAAAAGTTGACATAATTATCTTCTTTGAAAAAGGTAATTTAATAGATCATTTCAAATTTCTTTAAAAAAGATCATAACGGTAACGATCATTGCGCCTAATAAATGCTAAAAAAGTTGACATAATTATCTTCTTTGTAAAAGATAATTTAATAGATTATTTAAAAGTTCTTTATAAAATGTCATAACAGTAACGATCATAGGGCCTAATAAATGCTAAAAAGGTTAACATAATTATCTTCTTTGTGAAAGATAATTTAATATATCATTTAAAATTTCTTTATAACAGATCATAACGGTAACGATCATTGGGCCTTATAAATGCTAAAAAAGTTGACATAATTATCTTCTTTGTAAAAGACAATTTAATAGATCATTTAAAATTTCTTTAAAAAAGATCATAACGGTAACGATCATTGGGCCTAATAAATGCTAAAAAAGTTGACATAATTAACTTCTTTGTAAAAGATAATTTACTAGACAATTTAAAATTTCGTATTAAAAGATCATAACGCGAACGATTAATGGGCCTAGTAAATGCTAAAAAAGTTGACATAATTATCTTCTTTGTAAAAGATAATTTACTAGACAATTTAAAATTTCTCATGAAAAGATCATAACGGTAACGATTATTGGGCCTAATAAATGCTAAAAAAGTTGACATAATTATCTTCTTTGAAAAAGGTAATTTAATAGATCATTTCAAATTTCTTTAAAAAAGATCATAACGGTAACGATCATTGCGCCTAATAAATGCTAAAAAAGTTGACATAATTATCTTCTTTGTAAAAGACAATTTAATAGATCATTTAAAATTTCTTTAAAAAAGGTCATAACGGTAACGATCATTGGGCCTAATAAATGCTAAAAAAGTTGACATAATTAACTTCTCTGTAAAAGAAAATTTACTAGACAATTTAAAATTTCGTATTAAAAGATCATAACGCTAACGATTAATGGGCCTAATAAATGCTAAAAAAGTTGACATAATTATCTTCTTTGAAAAAGGTAATTTGATAGATCATTTAAAATTTCTTTATAAAAGATCATAACTGTAATGATCATTGGGCCTAATAAATGCTAAAAAAGTTGACATAATTATCTTCTTTGTAAAAGACAATTTAATAGATCATTTAAAATTTCTTTAAAAAAGATCATAACGGTAACGATCATTGAGCCTAATAAATGCTAAAAAAGTTGACATAATTAACTTCTTTGTAAAAGATAATTTACTAGACAATTTAAAATTTCGTATTAAAAGATCATAACGCTAACGATTAATGGGCCTAGTAAATGCTAAAAAAGTTGACATAATTATCTTCTTTGTAAAAGATAATTTACTAGACAATTTAAAATTTCTCATGAAAAGATCATAACGGTAACGATTATTGGGCCTAATAAATGCTAAAAAAGTTGACATAATTATCTTCTTTGAAAAAGGTAATTTAATAGATCATTGCAAATTTCTTTAAAAAAGATCATAACGGTAACGATCATTGCGCCTAATAAATGCTAAAAAAGTTGACATAATTATCTTCTTTGTAAAAGAAAATTTAATAGATCATTTAAAATTTCCTTAAAAAAGATCATAACGGTAACGATCATTGGGCCTAATAAGTGCTAAAAAAGTTGACATAATTATCTTCTTTGTAAAAGATAATTTACTAGACAATTTAAAATTTCTCATGAAAAGATCATAACGGTAACGATTATTGGGCCTAATAAATGCTAAAAAAGTTGACATAATTATCTTCTTTGAAAAAGGTAATTTAATAGATCATTTCAAATTTCTTTAAAAAAGATCATAACGGTAACGATCATTGCGCCTAATAAATGCTAAAAAAGTTGACATAATTATCTTCTTTGTAAAAGATAATTTACTAGACAATTTAAAATTTCTCATGAAAAGATCATAACGGTAACGATTATTGGGCCTAATAAATGCTAAAAAAGTTGACATAATTATCTTCTTTGAAAAAGGTAATTTAATAGATCATTTCAAATTTCTTTAAAAAAGATCATAACGGTAACGATCATTGCGCCTAATAAATGCTAAAAAAGTTGACATAATTATCTTCTTTGTAAAAGATAATTTAATAGATTATTTAAAAGTTCTTTATAAAATGTCATAACAGTAACGATCATAGGGCCTAATAAATGCTAAAAAGGTTAACATAATTATCTTCTTTGTGAAAGATAATTTAATATATCATTTAAAATTTCTTTATAACAGATCATAACGGTAACGATCATTGGGCCTTATAAATGCTAAAAAAGTTGACATAATTATCTTCTTTGTAAAAGACAATTTAATAGATCATTTAAAATTTCTTTAAAAAAGATCATAACGGTAACGATCATTGGGCCTAATAAATGCTAAAAAAGTTGACATAATTAACTTCTTTGTAAAAGATAATTTACTAGACAATTTAAAATTTCGTATTAAAAGATCATAACGCTAACGATTAATGGGCCTAGTAAATGCTAAAAAAGTTGACATAATTATCTTCTTTGTAAAAGATAATTTGATAGATCATTTAAAATTTCTTTATAAAAGATCATAACTGTAATGATCATTGGGCCTAATAAATGCTAAAAAAGTTGACATAATTATCTTCTTTGTAAAAGACAATTTAATAGATCATTTAAAATTTCTTTAAAAAAGATCATAACGGTAACGATCATTGAGCCTAATAAATGCTAAAAAAGTTGACATAATTAACTTCTTTGTAAAAGATAATTTACTAGACAATTTAAAATTTCGTATTAAAAGATCATAACGCTAACGATTAATGGGCCTAGTAAATGCTAAAAAAGTTGACATAATTATCTTCTTTGTAAAAGATAATTTACTAGACAATTTAAAATTTCTCATGAAAAGATCATAACGGTAACGATTATTGGGCCTAATAAATGCTAAAAAAGTTGACATAATTATCTTCTTTGAAAAAGGTAATTTAATAGATCATTGCAAATTTCTTTAAAAAAGATCATAACGGTAACGATCATTGCGCCTAATAAATGCTAAAAAAGTTGACATAATTATCTTCTTTGTAAAAGAAAATTTAATAGATCATTTAAAATTTCCTTAAAAAAGATCATAACGGTAACGATCATTGGGCCTAATAAGTGCTAAAAAAGTTGACATAATTATCTTCTTTGTAAAAGATAATTTACTAGACAATTTAAAATTTCTCATGAAAAGATCATAACGGTAACGATTATTGGGCCTAATAAATGCTAAAAAAGTTGACATAATTATCTTCTTTGAAAAAGGTAATTTAATAGATCATTTCAAATTTCTTTAAAAAAGATCATAACGGTAACGATCATTGCGCCTAATAAATGCTAAAAAAGTTGACATAATTATCTTCTTTGTAAAAGATAATTTACTAGACAATTTAAAATTTCTCATGAAAAGATCATAACGGTAACGATTATTGGGCCTAATAAATGCTAAAAAAGTTGACATAATTATCTTCTTTGAAAAAGGTAATTTAATAGATCATTTCAAATTTCTTTAAAAAAGATCATAACGGTAACGATCATTGCGCCTAATAAATGCTAAAAAAGTTGACATAATTATCTTCTTTGTAAAAGATAATTTAATAGATTATTTAAAAGTTCTTTATAAAATGTCATAACAGTAACGATCATAGGGCCTAATAAATGCTAAAAAGGTTAACATAATTATCTTCTTTGTGAAAGATAATTTAATATATCATTTAAAATTTCTTTATAACAGATCATAACGGTAACGATCATTGGGCCTTATAAATGCTAAAAAAGTTGACATAATTATCTTCTTTGAAAAAGGTAATTTAATAGATCATTTCAAATTTCTTTAAAAAAGATCATAACGGTAACGATCATTGCGCCTAATAAATGCTAAAAAAGTTGACATAATTATCTTCTTTGTAAAAGATAATTTAATAGATTATTTAAAAGTTCTTTATAAAATGTCATAACAGTAACGATCATAGGGCCTAATAAATGCTAAAAAGGTTAACATAATTATCTTCTTTGTGAAAGATAATTTAATATATCATTTAAAATTTCTTTATAACAGATCATAACGGTAACGATCATTGGGCCTTATAAATGCTAAAAAAGTTGACATAATTATCTTCTTTGTAAAAGACAATTTAATAGATCATTTAAAATTTCTTTAAAAAAGATCATAACGGTAACGATCATTGGGCCTAATAAATGCTAAAAAAGTTGACATAATTAACTTCTTTGTAAAAGATAATTTACTAGACAATTTAAAATTTCGTATTAAAAGATCATAACGCGAACGATTAATGGGCCTAGTAAATGCTAAAAAAGTTGACATAATTATCTTCTTTGTAAAAGATAATTTACTAGACAATTTAAAATTTCTCATGAAAAGATCATAACGGTAACGATTATTGGGCCTAATAAATGCTAAAAAAGTTGACATAATTATCTTCTTTGAAAAAGGTAATTTAATAGATCATTTCAAATTTCTTTAAAAAAGATCATAACGGTAACGATCATTGCGCCTAATAAATGCTAAAAAAGTTGACATAATTATCTTCTTTGTAAAAGACAATTTAATAGATCATTTAAAATTTCTTTAAAAAAGGTCATAACGGTAACGATCATTGGGCCTAATAAATGCTAAAAAAGTTGACATAATTAACTTCTCTGTAAAAGAAAATTTACTAGACAATTTAAAATTTCGTATTAAAAGATCATAACGCTAACGATTAATGGGCCTAATAAATGCTAAAAAAGTTGACATAATTATCTTCTTTGAAAAAGGTAATTTGATAGATCATTTAAAATTTCTTTATAAAAGATCATAACTGTAATGATCATTGGGCCTAATAAATGCTAAAAAAGTTGACATAATTATCTTCTTTGTAAAAGACAATTTAATAGATCATTTAAAATTTCTTTAAAAAAGATCATAACGGTAACGATCATTAAGCCTAATAAATGCTAAAAAAGTTGACATAATTAACTTCTTTGTAAAAGATAATTTACTAGACAATTTAAAATTTCGTATTAAAAGATCATAACGCTAACGATTAATGGGCCTAGTAAATGCTAAAAAAGTTGACATAATTATCTTCTTTGTAAAAGATAATTTACTAGACAATTTAAAATTTCTCATGAAAAGATCATAACGGTAACGATTATTGGGCCTAATAAATGCTAAAAAAGTTCACATAATTATCTTCTTTGAAAAAGGTAATTTAATAGATCATTGCAAATTTCTTTAAAAAAGATCATAACGGTAACGATCATTGCGCCTAATAAATGCTAAAAAAGTTGACATAATTATCTTCTTTGTAAAAGAAAATTTAATAGATCATTTAAAATTTCCTTAAAAAAGATCATAACGGTAACGATCATTGGGCCTAATAAGTGCTAAAAAAGTTGACATAATTATCTTCTTTGTAAAAGATAATTTACTAGACAATTTAAAATTTCTCATGAAAAGATCATAACGGTAACGATTATTGGGCCTAATAAATGCTAAAAAAGTTGACATAATTATCTTCTTTGAAAAAGGTAATTTAATAGATCATTTCAAATTTCTTTAAAAAAGATCATAACGGTAACGATCATTGCGCCTAATAAATGCTAAAAAAGTTGACATAATTATCTTCTTTGTAAAAGATAATTTACTAGACAATTTAAAATTTCTCATGAAAAGATCATAACGGTAACGATTATTGGGCCTAATAAATGCTAAAAAAGTTGACATAATTATCTTCTTTGAAAAAGGTAATTTAATAGATCATTTCAAATTTCTTTAAAAAAGATCATAACGGTAACGATCATTGCGCCTAATAAATGCTAAAAAAGTTGACATAATTATCTTCTTTGTAAAAGATAATTTAATAGATTATTTAAAAGTTCTTTATAAAATGTCATAACAGTAACGATCATAGGGCCTAATAAATGCTAAAAAGGTTAACATAATTATCTTCTTTGTGAAAGATAATTTAATATATCATTTAAAATTTCTTTATAACAGATCATAACGGTAACGATCATTGGGCCTTATAAATGCTAAAAAAGTTGACATAATTATCTTCTTTGAAAAAGGTAATTTAATAGATCATTTCAAATTTCTTTAAAAAAGATCATAACGGTAACGATCATTGCGCCTAATAAATGCTAAAAAAGTTGACATAATTATCTTCTTTGTAAAAGATAATTTAATAGATTATTTAAAAGTTCTTTATAAAATGTCATAACAGTAACGATCATAGGGCCTAATAAATGCTAAAAAGGTTAACATAATTATCTTCTTTGTGAAAGATAATTTAATATATCATTTAAAATTTCTTTATAACAGATCATAACGGTAACGATCATTGGGCCTTATAAATGCTAAAAAAGTTGACATAATTATCTTCTTTGTAAAAGACAATTTAATAGATCATTTAAAATTTCTTTAAAAAAGATCATAACGGTAACGATCATTGGGCCTAATAAATGCTAAAAAATTTGACATAATTAACTTCTTTGTAAAAGATAATTTACTAGACAATTTAAAATTTCGTATTAAAAGATCATAACGCGAACGATTAATGGGCCTAGTAAATGCTAAAAAAGTTGACATAATTATCTTCTTTGTAAAAGATAATTTACTAGACAATTTAAAATTTCTCATGAAAAGATCATAACGGTAACGATTATTGGGCCTAATAAATGCTAAAAAAGTTGACATAATTATCTTCTTTGAAAAAGGTAATTTAATAGATCATTTCAAATTTCTTTAAAAAAGATCATAACGGTAACGAACATTGCGCCTAATAAATGCTAAAAAAGTTGACATAATTATCTTCTTTGTAAAAGACAATTTAATAGATCATTTAAAATTTCTTTAAAAAAGATCATAACGGTAACGATCATTGGGCCTAATAAGTGCTAAAAAAGTTGACATAATTATCTTCTTTGTAAAAGATAATTTACTAGACAATTTAAAATTTCTCATGAAAAGATCATAACGGTAACGATTATTGGGCCTAATAAATGCTAAAAAAGTTGACATAATTATCTTCTTTGAAAAAGGTAATTTAATAGATCATTTCAAATTTCTTTAAAAAAGATCATAACGGTAACGATCATTGGGCCTAATAAATGCTAAAAAAGTTGACATAATTATCTTCTTTGTAAAAGACAATTTAATAGATCATTTAAAATTTCTTTAAAAAAGATCATAACGGTAACGATCATTGAGCCTAATAAATGCTAAAAAAGTTGACATAATTAACTTCTTTGTAAAAGATAATTTACTAGACAATTTAAAATTTCGTATTAAAAGATCATAACGCTAACGATTAATGGGCCTAGTAAATGCTAAAAAAGTTGACATAATTATCTTCTTTGCAAAAGATAATTTACTAGACAATTTAAAATTTCTCATGAAAAGATCATAACGGTAACGATTATTGGGCCTAATAAATGCTAAAAAAGTTCACATAATTATCTTCTTTGAAAAAGGTAATTTAATAGATCATTGCAAATTTCTTTAAAAAAGATCATAACGGTAACGATCATTGCGCCTAATAAATGCTAAAAAAGTTGACATAATTATCTTCTTTGTAAAAGAAAATTTAATAGATCATTTAAAATTTCCTTAAAAAAGATCATAACGGTAACGATCATTGGGCCTAATAAGTGCTAAAAAAGTTGACATAATTATCTTCTTTGTAAAAGATAATTTACTAGACAATTTAAAATTTCTCATGAAAAGATCATAACGGTAACGATTATTGGGCCTAATAAATGCTAAAAAAGTTGACATAATTATCTTCTTTGAAAAAGGTAATTTAATAGATCATTTCAAATTTCTTTAAAAAAGATCATAACGGTAACGATCATTGCGCCTAATAAATGCTAAAAAAGTTGACATAATTATCTTCTTTGTAAAAGATAATTTACTAGACAATTTAAAATTTCTCATGAAAAGATCATAACGGTAACGATTATTGGGCCTAATAAATGCTAAAAAAGTTGACATAATTATCTTCTTTGAAAAAGGTAATTTAATAGATCATTTCAAATTTCTTTAAAAAAGATCATAACGGTAACGATCATTGCGCCTAATAAATGCTAAAAAAGTTGACATAATTATCTTCTTTGTAAAAGATAATTTAATAGATTATTTAAAAGTTCTTTATAAAATGTCATAACAGTAACGATCATAGGGCCTAATAAATGCTAAAAAGGTTAACATAATTATCTTCTTTGTGAAAGATAATTTAATATATCATTTAAAATTTCTTTATAACAGATCATAACGGTAACGATCATTGGGCCTTATAAATGCTAAAAAAGTTGACATAATTATCTTCTTTGAAAAAGGTAATTTAATAGATCATTTCAAATTTCTTTAAAAAAGATCATAACGGTAACGATCATTGCGCCTAATAAATGCTAAAAAAGTTGACATAATTATCTTCTTTGTAAAAGATAATTTAATAGATTATTTAAAAGTTCTTTATAAAATGTCATAACAGTAACGATCATAGGGCCTAATAAATGCTAAAAAGGTTAACATAATTATCTTCTTTGTGAAAGATAATTTAATATATCATTTAAAATTTCTTTATAACAGATCATAACGGTAACGATCATTGGGCCTTATAAATGCTAAAAAAGTTGACATAATTATCTTCTTTGTAAAAGACAATTTAATAGATCATTTAAAATTTCTTTAAAAAAGATCATAACGGTAACGATCATTGGGCCTAATAAATGCTAAAAAAGTTGACATAATTAACTTCTTTGTAAAAGATAATTTACTAGACAATTTAAAATTTCGTATTAAAAGATCATAACGCGAACGATTAATGGGCCTAGTAAATGCTAAAAAAGTTGACATAATTATCTTCTTTGTAAAAGATAATTTACTAGACAATTTAAAATTTCTCATGAAAAGATCATAACGGTAACGATTATTGGGCCTAATAAATGCTAAAAAAGTTGACATAATTATCTTCTTTGAAAAAGGTAATTTAATAGATCATTTCAAATTTCTTTAAAAAAGATCATAACGGTAACGAACATTGCGCCTAATAAATGCTAAAAAAGTTGACATAATTATCTTCTTTGTAAAAGAAAATTTAATAGATCATTTAAAATTTCCTTAAAAAAGATCATAACGGTAACGATCATTGGGCCTAATAAGTGCTAAAAAAGTTGACATAATTATCTTCTTTGTAAAAGATAATTTACTAGACAATTTAAAATTTCTCATGAAAAGATCATAACGGTAACGATTATTGGGCCTAATAAATGCTAAAAAAGTTGACATAATTATCTTCTTTGAAAAAGGTAATTTAATAGATCATTTCAAATTTCTTTAAAAAAGATCATAACGGTAACGATCATTGCGCCTAATAAATGCTAAAAAAGTTGACATAATTATCTTCTTTGTAAAAGATAATTTGATAGATCATTTAAAATTTCTTTATAAAAGATCATAACTATAACGATCATTGCGCCTAATAAATGCTAAAAAAGTTGACATAATTATCTTCTTTGAAAAAGGTAATTTGATAGATCATTTCAAATTTCTTTAAAAAAGATCATAACGGTAACGATCATTGCGCCTAATAAATGCTAAAAAAGTTGACATAATTATCTTCTTTGTAAAAGATAATTTACTAGACAATTTAAAATTTCTCATGAAAAGATCATAACGGTAACGATTATTGGGCCTAATAAATGCTAAAAAAGTTGACATAATTATCTTCTTTGAAAAAGGTAATTTAATAGATCATTGCAAATTTCTTTAAAAAAGATCATAACGGTAACGATCATTGCGCCTAATAAATGCTAAAAAAGTTGACATAATTATCTTCTTTGTAAAAGAAAATTTAATAGATCATTTAAAATTTCCTTAAAAAAGATCATAACGGTAACGATCATTGGGCCTAATAAGTGCTAAAAAAGTTGACATAATTATCTTCTTTGTAAAAGATAATTTACTAGACAATTTAAAATTTCTCATGAAAAGATCATAACGGTAACGATTATTGGGCCTAATAAATGCTAAAAAAGTTGACATAATTATCTTCTTTGAAAAAGGTAATTTAATAGATCATTTCAAATTTCTTTAAAAAAGATCATAACGGTAACGATCATTGCGCCTAATAAATGCTAAAAAAGTTGACATAATTATCTTCTTTGTAAAAGATAATTTGATAGATCATTTAAAATTTCTTTATAAAAGATCATAACTGTAACGATCATTGCGCCTAATAAATGCTAAAAAAGTTGACATAATTATCTTCTTTGAAAAAGGTAATTTGATAAATCATTTCAAATTTCTTTAAAAAAGATCATAACGGTAACGATCATTGCACCTAATAAATGCTAAAAAAGTTGACATAATTATCTTCTTTGTAAAAGATAATTTACTAGACAATTTAAAATTTCTCATGAAAAGATCATAACGGTAATGATTATTGGGCCTAATAAATGCTAAAAAAGTTGACATAATTATCTTCTTTGAAAAAGGTAATTTAATAGATCATTTCAAATTTCTTTAAAAAAGATCATAACGGTAACGATCATTGCGCCTAATAAATGCTAAAAAAGTTGACATAATTATCTTCTTTGTAAAAGATAATTTGATAGATCATTTAAAATTTCTTTATAAAAGATCATAACTATAACGATCATTGCGCCTAATAAATGCTAAAAAAGTTGACATAATTATCTTCTTTGAAAAAGGTAATTTGATAG
Source organism: Psophocarpus tetragonolobus (assembly GCA_037954015.1). NCBI lineage: Eukaryota > Viridiplantae > Streptophyta > Magnoliopsida > Fabales > Fabaceae > Psophocarpus > Psophocarpus tetragonolobus. The sequence continues at coordinate 59,223,221 of CM075688.1, forward strand.
ATCATTTCAAATTTCTTTAAAAAAGATCATAACGGTAACGATCATTGCGCCTAATAAATGCTAAAAAAGTTGACATAATTATCTTCTTTGTAAAAGATAATTTACTAGACAATTTAAAATTTCTCATGAAAAGATCATAACGGTAACGATTATTGGGCCTAATAAATGCTAAAAAAGTTGACATAATTATCTTCTTTGAAAAAGGTAATTTAATAGATCATTTCAAATTTCTTTAAAAAAGATCATAACTGTAAAGATCATTGCGCCTAATAAATGCTAAAAAAGTTGACATAATTATCTTCTTTGTAAAAGATAATTTAATAGATTATTTAAAAGTTCTTTATAAAATGTCATAACAGTAACGATCATAGGGCCTAATAAATGCTAAAAAGGTTAACATAATTATCTTCTTTGTTAAAGATAATTTAATATATCATTTAAAATTTCTTTATAACAGATCATAACGGTAACGATCATTGGGCCTTATAAATGCTAAAAAAGTTGACATAATTATCTTCTTTGTAAAAGACAATTTAATAGATCATTTAAAATTTCTTTAAAAAAGATCATAACGGTAATGATCATTGGGCCTAATAAATGCTAAAAAAGTTGACATAATTAACTTCTTTGTAAAAGATAATTTACTAGACAATTTAAAATTTCGTATTAAAAGATCATAACGCGAACGATTAATGGGCCTAGTAAATGCTAAAAAAGTTGACATAATTATCTTCTTTGTAAAAGATAATTTACTAGACAATTTAAAATTTCTCATGAAAAGATCATAACGGTAACGATTATTGGGCCTAATAAATGCTAAAAAAGTTGACATAATTATCTTCTTTGAAAAAGGTAATTTAATAGATCATGTCAAATTTCTTTAAAAAAGATCATAACGGTAACGATCATTGCGCCTAATAAATGCTAAAAAAGTTGACATAATTATCTTCTTTGTAAAAGAAAATTTAATAGATCATTTAAAATTTCCTCAAAAAAGATCATAACGGTAACGATCATTGCGCCTAATAAATGCTAAAAAAGTTGACATAATTATCTTCTTTGTAAAAGATAATTTACTAGACAATTTAAAATTTCTCATGAAAAGATCATAACGGTAACGATTATTGGGCCTAATAAATGCTAAAAAAGTTGACATAATTATCTTCTTTGAAAAAGGTAATTTAATAGATCATTTCAAATTTCTTTAAAAAAGATCATAACGGTAACGATCATTGCGCCTAATAAATGCTAAAAAAGTTGACATAATTATCTTCTTTGTAAAAGATAATTTAATAGATTATTTAAAAGTTCTTTATAAAATGTCATAACAGTAACGATCATAGGGCCTAATAAATGCTAAAAAGGTTAACATAATTATCTTCTTTGTGAAAGATAATTTAATATATCATTTAAAATTTCTTTATAACAGATCATAACGGTAACGATCATTGGGACTAATAAATGCTAAAAAAGTTGACATAATTATCTTCTTTGTAAAAGACAATTTAATAGATCATTTAAAATTTCTTTAAAAAAGATCATAACGGTAACGATCATTGGGCCTAATAAATGCTAAAAAAGTTGACATAATTAACTTCTTTGTAAAAGATAATTTACTAGACAATTTAAAATTTCGTATTAAAAGATCATAACGCTAACGATTAATGGGCCTAGTAAATGCTAAAAAAGTTGACATAATTATCTTCTTTGTAAAAGATAATTTGATAGATCATTTAAAATTTCTTTATAAAAGATCATAACTGTAATGATCATTGGGCCTAATAAATGCTAAAAAAGTTGACATAATTATCTTCTTTGTAAAAGACAATTTAATAGATCATTTAAAATTTCTTTAAAAAAGATCATAACGGTAACGATCATTGAGCCTAATAAATGCTAAAAAAGTTGACATAATTATCTTCTTTGTAAAAGATAATTTAATAGATCATTTAAAATTTCTTTATTAAAAGATCATAACGGTAAAAATCATTGGGCCTAATAAATGCTAAAAAGTTGACATAATTATCTTCTTTGTAAAAGATAATTTACTAGACAATTTAAAATTTCTCATGAAAAGATCATAACGGTAACGATTATTGGGCCTAATAAATGCTAAAAAAGTTGGCATAATTATCTTCTTTGAAAAAGGTAATTTAATAGATCATTTCAAATTTCTTTAAAAAAGATCATAACGGTAACGATCATTGCGCCTAATAAATGCTAAAAAAGTTGACATAATTATCTTCTTTGTAAAAGATAATTTGATAGATCATTTAAAATTTCTTTATAAAAGATCATAACTGTAACGATCATTGCGCCTAATAAATGCTAAAAAAGTTGACATAATTATCTTCTTTGAAAAAGGTAATTTGATAAATCATTTCAAATTTCTTTAAAAAAGATCATAACGGTAACGATCATTGCGCCTAATAAATGCTAAAAAAGTTGACATAATTATCTTCTTTGTAAAAGATAATTTACTAGACAATTTAAAATTTCTCATGAAAAGATCATAACGGTAACGATTATTGGGCCTAATAAATGCTAAAAAAGTTGGCATAATTATCTTCTTTGAAAAAGGTAATTTAATAGATCATTTCAAATTTCTTTAAAAAAGATCATAACGGTAACGATCATTGCGCCTAATAAATGCTAAAAAAGTTGACATAATTATCTTCTTTGTAAAAGATAATTTAATAGATTATTTAAAAGTTCTTTATAAAATGTCATAACAGTAACGATCATAGGGCCTAATAAATGCTAAAAAGGTTAACATAATTATCTTCTTTGTGAAAGATAATTTAATATATCATTTAAAATTTCTTTATAACAGATTATAACGGTAACGATCATTGGGCATTATAAATGCTAAAAAAGTTGACATAATTATCTTCTTTGTAAAAGACAATTTAATAGATCATTTAAAATTTCTTTAAAAAAGATCATAACGGTAACGATCATTGGGCCTAATAAATGCTAAAAAAGTTGACATAATTAACTTCTTTGTAAAAGATAATTTACTAGACAATTTAAAATTTCGTATTAAAAGATCATAACGCGAACGATTAATGGGCCTAGTAAATGCTAAAAAAGTTGACATAATTATCTTCTTTGTAAAAGATAATTTACTAGACAATTTAAAATTTCTCATGAAAAGATCGTAACGGTAACGATTATTGGGCCTAATAAATGCTAAAAAAGTTGACATAATTATCTTCTTTGAAAAAGGTAATTTAATAGATCATTTCAAATTTCTTTAAAAAAGATCATAACGGTAATGATCATTGGGCCTAATAAATGCTAAAAAAGTTGACATAATTAACTTCTTTGTAAAAGATAATTTACTAGACAATTTAAAATTTCGTATTAAAAGATTATAACGCGAACGATTAATGGGCCTAGTAAATGCTAAAAAAGTTGACATAATTATCTTCTTTGTAAAAGATAATTTACTAGACAATTTAAAATTTCTGATGAAAAGATCATAACGGTAACGATTATTGGGCCTAATAAATGCGAAAAAAGTTGACATAATTATCTTCTTTGAAAAAGGTAATTTAATAGATCATTTCAAATTTCTTTAAAAAAGATCATAACGGTAACGATCATTGCGCCTAATAAATGCTAAAAAAGTTGACATAATTATCTTCTTTGTAAAAGATAATTTAATAGATCATTTAAAATTTCCTTAAAAAAGATCATAACGGTAACGATCATTGGGCCTAATAAGTGCTAAAAAAGTTGACATAATTATCTTCTTTGTAAAAGATAATTTACTAGACAATTTAAAATTTCTCATGAAAAGATCATAACGGTAACGATTATTGGGCCTAATAAATGCTAAAAAAGTTGACATAATTATCTTCTTTGAAAAAGGTAATTTAATAGATCATTTCAAATTTCTTTAAAAAAGATCATAACGGTAACGATCATTGCGCCTAATAAATGCTAAAAAAGTTGACATAATTATCTTCTTTGTAAAAGATAATTTAATAGATCATTTAAAATTTCTGTAAAAAAGATCATAACGGTAACGATCATTGCGCCTAATAAATGCTAAAAAAGTTGACATAATTATCTTCTTTGTAAAAGAAAATTTAATAGATCATTTAAAATTTCCTTAAAAAAGATCATAACGGTAACGATCATTGGGCCTAATAAGTGCTAAAAAAGTTGACATAATTATCTTCTTTGTAAAAGATAATTTACTAGACAATTTAAAATTTCTCATGAAAAGATCATAACGGTAACGATTATTGGGCCTAATAAATGCTAAAAAAGTTGACATAATTAACTTCTCTGTAAAAGAAAATTTACTAGACAATTTAAAATTTCGTATTAAAAGATCATAACGCTAACGATTAATGGGCCTAATAAATGCTAAAAAAGTTGACATAATTATCTTCTTTGAAAAAGGTAATTTGATAGATCATTTAAAATTTCTTTATAAAAGATCATAACTGTAATGATCATTGGGCCTAATAAATGCTAAAAAAGTTGACATAATTATCTTCTTTGTAAAAGACAATTTAATAGATCATTTAAAATTTCTTTAAAAAAGATCATAACGGTAACGATCATTGAGCCTAATAAATGCTAAAAAAGTTGACATAATTAACTTCTTTGTAAAAGATAATTTACTAGACAATTTAAAATTTCGTATTAAAAGATCATAACGCTAACGATTAATGGGCCTAGTAAATGCTAAAAAAGTTGACATAATTATCTTCTTTGTAAAAGATAATTTACTAGACAATTTAAAATTTCTCATGAAAAGATCATAACGGTAACGATTATTGGGCCTAATAAATGCTAAAAAAGTTGACATAATTATCTTCTTTGAAAAAGGTAATTTAATAGATCATTGCAAATTTCTTTAAAAAAGATCATAACGGTAACGATCATTGCGCCTAATAAATGCTAAAAAAGTTGACATAATTATCTTCTTTGTAAAAGAAAATTTAATAGATCATTTAAAATTTCCTTAAAAAAGATCATAACGGTAACGATCATTGGGCCTAATAAGTGCTAAAAAAGTTGACATAATTATCTTCTTTGTAAAAGATAATTTACTAGACAATTTAAAATTTCTCATGAAAAGATCATAACGGTAACGATTATTGGGCCTAATAAATGCTAAAAAAGTTGACATAATTATCTTCTTTGAAAAAGGTAATTTAATAGATCATTTCAAATTTCTTTAAAAAAGATCATAACGGTAACGATCATTGCGCCTAATAAATGCTAAAAAAGTTGACATAATTATCTTCTTTGTAAAAGATAATTTACTAGACAATTTAAAATTTCTCATGAAAAGATCATAACGGTAACGATTATTGGGCCTAATAAATGCTAAAAAAGTTGACATAATTATCTTCTTTGAAAAAGGTAATTTAATAGATCATTTCAAATTTCTTTAAAAAAGATCATAACGGTAACGATCATTGCGCCTAATAAATGCTAAAAAAGTTGACATAATTATCTTCTTTGTAAAAGATAATTTAATAGATTATTTAAAAGTTCTTTATAAAATGTCATAACAGTAACGATCATAGGGCCTAATAAATGCTAAAAAGGTTAACATAATTATCTTCTTTGTGAAAGATAATTTAATATATCATTTAAAATTTCTTTATAACAGATCATAACGGTAACGATCATTGGGCCTTATAAATGCTAAAAAAGTTGACATAATTATCTTCTTTGAAAAAGGTAATTTAATAGATCATTTCAAATTTCTTTAAAAAAGATCATAACGGTAACGATCATTGCGCCTAATAAATGCTAAAAAAGTTGACATAATTATCTTCTTTGTAAAAGATAATTTAATAGATTATTTAAAAGTTCTTTATAAAATGTCATAACAGTAACGATCATAGGGCCTAATAAATGCTAAAAAGGTTAACATAATTATCTTCTTTGTGAAAGATAATTTAATATATCATTTAAAATTTCTTTATAACAGATCATAACGGTAACGATCATTGGGCCTTATAAATGCTAAAAAAGTTGACATAATTATCTTCTTTGTAAAAGACAATTTAATAGATCATTTAAAATTTCTTTAAAAAAGATCATAACGGTAACGATCATTGGGCCTAATAAATGCTAAAAAAGTTGACATAATTAACTTCTTTGTAAAAGATAATTTACTAGACAATTTAAAATTTCGTATTAAAAGATCATAACGCGAACGATTAATGGGCCTAGTAAATGCTAAAAAAGTTGACATAATTATCTTCTTTGTAAAAGATAATTTACTAGACAATTTAAAATTTCTCATGAAAAGATCATAACGGTAACGATTATTGGGCCTAATAAATGCTAAAAAAGTTGACATAATTATCTTCTTTGAAAAAGGTAATTTAATAGATCATTTCAAATTTCTTTAAAAAAGATCATAACGGTAACGATCATTGCGCCTAATAAATGCTAAAAAAGTTGACATAATTATCTTCTTTGTAAAAGACAATTTAATAGATCATTTAAAATTTCTTTAAAAAAGGTCATAACGGTAACGATCATTGGGCCTAATAAATGCTAAAAAAGTTGACATAATTAACTTCTCTGTAAAAGAAAATTTACTAGACAATTTAAAATTTCGTATTAAAAGATCATAACGCTAACGATTAATGGGCCTAATAAATGCTAAAAAAGTTGACATAATTATCTTCTTTGAAAAAGGTAATTTAATAGATCATTGCAAATTTCTTTAAAAAAGATCATAACGGTAACGAACATTGCGCCTAATAAATGCTAAAAAAGTTGACATAATTATCTTCTTTGTAAAAGAAAATTTAATAGATCATTTAAAATTTCCTTAAAAAAGATCATAACGGTAACGATCATTGGGCCTAATAAGTGCTAAAAAAGTTGACATAATTATCTTCTTTGTAAAAGATAATTTACTAGACAATTTAAAATTTCTCATGAAAAGATCATAACGGTAACGATTATTGGGCCTAATAAATGCTAAAAAAGTTGACATAATTATCTTCTTTGAAAAAGGTAATTTAATAGATCATTTCAAATTTCTTTAAAAAAGATCATAACGGTAACGATCATTGCGCCTAATAAATGCTAAAAAAGTTGACATAATTATCTTCTTTGTAAAAGATAATTTGATAGATCATTTAAAATTTCTTTATAAAAGATCATAACTATAACGATCATTGCGCCTAATAAATGCTAAAAAAGTTGACATAATTATCTTCTTTGAAAAAGGTAATTTGATAGATCATTTCAAATTTCTTTAAAAAAGATCATAACGGTAACGATCATTGCGCCTAATAAATGCTAAAAAAGTTGACATAATTATCTTCTTTGTAAAAGATAATTTACTAGACAATTTAAAATTTCTCATGAAAAGATCATAACGGTAACGATTATTGGGCCTAATAAATGCTAAAAAAGTTGACATAATTATCTTCTTTGAAAAAGGTAATTTAATAGATCATTGCAAATTTCTTTAAAAAAGATCATAACGGTAACGATCATTGCGCCTAATAAATGCTAAAAAAGTTGACATAATTATCTTCTTTGTAAAAGAAAATTTAATAGATCATTTAAAATTTCCTTAAAAAAGATCATAACGGTAACGATCATTGGGCCTAATAAGTGCTAAAAAAGTTGACATAATTATCTTCTTTGTAAAAGATAATTTACTAGACAATTTAAAATTTCTCATGAAAAGATCATAACGGTAACGATTATTGGGCCTAATAAATGCTAAAAAAGTTGACATAATTATCTTCTTTGAAAAAGGTAATTTAATAGATCATTTCAAATTTCTTTAAAAAAGATCATAACGGTAACGATCATTGCGCCTAATAAATGCTAAAAAAGTTGACATAATTATCTTCTTTGTAAAAGATAATTTGATAGATCATTTAAAATTTCTTTATAAAAGATCATAACTGTAACGATCATTGCGCCTAATAAATGCTAAAAAAGTTGACATAATTATCTTCTTTGAAAAAGGTAATTTGATAAATCATTTCAAATTTCTTTAAAAAAGATCATAACGGTAACGATCATTGCGCCTAATAAATGCTAAAAAAGTTGACATAATTATCTTCTTTGTAAAAGATAATTTACTAGACAATTTAAAATTTCTCATGAAAAGATCATAACGGTAATGATTATTGGGCCTAATAAATGCTAAAAAAGTTGACATAATTATCTTCTTTGAAAAAGGTAATTTAATAGATCATTTCAAATTTCTTTAAAAAAGATCATAACGGTAACGATCATTGCGCCTAATAAATGCTAAAAAAGTTGACATAATTATCTTCTTTGTAAAAGATAATTTGATAGATCATTTAAAATTTCTTTATAAAAGATCATAACTATAACGATCATTGCGCCTAATAAATGCTAAAAAAGTTGACATAATTATCTTCTTTGAAAAAGGTAATTTGATAGATCATTTCAAATTTCTTTAAAAAAGATCATAACGGTAACGATCATTGCGCCTAATAAATGCTAAAAAAGTTGACATAATTATCTTCTTTGTAAAAGATAATTTACTAGACAATTTAAAATTTCTCATGAAAAGATCATAACGGTAACGATTATTGGGCCTAATAAATGCTAAAAAAGTTGACATAATTATCTTCTTTGAAAAAGGTAATTTAATAGATCATTTCAAATTTCTTTAAAAAAGATCATAACGGTAACGATCATTGCGCCTAATAAATGCTAAAAAAGTTGACATAATTATCTTCTTTGTAAAAGATAATTTAATAGATTATTTAAAAGTTCTTTATAAAATGTCATAACAGTAACGATCATAGGGCCTAATAAATGCTAAAAAGGTTAACATAATTATCTTCTTTGTTAAAGATAATTTAATATATCATTTAAAATTTCTTTATAACAGATCATAACGGTAACGATCATTGGGCCTTATAAATGCTAAAAAAGTTGACATAATTATCTTCTTTGTAAAAGACAATTTAATAGATCATTTAAAATTTCTTTAAAAAAGATCATAACGGTAACGATCATTGGGCCTAATAAATGCTAAAAAAGTTGACATAATTAAATTCTTTGTAAAAGATAATTTACTAGACAATTTAAAATTTCGTATTAAAAGATCATAACGCGAACGATTAATGGGCCTAGTAAATGCTAAAAAAGTTGACATAATTATCTTCTTTGTAAAAGATAATTTACTAGACAATTTAAAATTTCTCATGAAAAGATCATAACGGTAACGATTATTGGGCCTAATAAATGCTAAAAAAGTTGACATAATTATCTTCTTTGAAAAAGGTAATTTAATAGATCATTTCAAATTTCTTTAAAAAAGATCATAACGGTAACGATCATTGCGCCTAATAAATGCTAAAAAAGTTGACATAATTATCTTCTTTGTAAAAGAAAATTTAATAGATCATTTAAAATTTCCTCAAAAAAGATCATAACGGTAACGATCATTGCGCCTAATAAATGCTAAAAAAGTTGACATAATTATCTTCTTTGTAAAAGATAATTTACTAGACAATTTAAAATTTCTCATGAAAAGATCATAACGGTAACGATTATTGGGCCTAATAAATGCTAAAAAAGTTGACATAATTATCTTCTTTGAAAAAGGTAATTTAATAGATCATTTCAAATTTCTTTAAAAAAGATCATGACGGTAACGATCATTGCGCCTAATAAATGCTAAAAAAGTTGACATAATTATCTTCTTTGTAAAAGATAATTTAATAGATTATTTAAAAGTTCTTTATAAAATGTCATAACAGTAACGATCATAGGGCCTAATAAATGCTAAAAAGGTTAACATAATTATCTTCTTTGTGAAAGATAATTTAATATATCATTTAAAATTTCTTTATAACAGATCATAACGGTAACGATCATTGGGACTAATAAATGCTAAAAAAGTTGACATAATTATCTTCTTTGTAAAAGACAATTTAATAGATCATTTAAAATTTCTTTAAAAAAGATCATAACGGTAACGATCATTGGGCCTAATAAATGCTAAAAAAGTTGACATAATTAACTTCTTTGTAAAAGATAATTTACTAGACAATTTAAAATTTCGTATTAAAAGATCATAACGCTAACGATTAATGGGCCTAGTAAATGCTAAAAAAGTTGACATAATTATCTTCTTTGTAAAAGATAATTTGATAGATCATTTAAAATTTCTTTATAAAAGATCATAACTGTAATGATCATTGGGCCTAATAAATGCTAAAAAAGTTGACATAATTATCTTCTTTGTAAAAGACAATTTAATAGATCATTTAAAATTTCTTTAAAAAAGATCATAACGGTAACGATCATTGAGCCTAATAAATGCTAAAAAAGTTGACATAATTAACTTCTTTGTAAAAGAAAATTTAATAGATCATTTAAAATTTCCTTAAAAAAGATCATAACGGTAACGATCATTGGGCCTAATAAGTGCTAAAAAAGTTGACATAATTATCTTCTTTGTAAAAGATAATTTACTAGACAATTTAAAATTTCTCATGAAAAGATCATAACGGTAACGATTATTGGGCCTAATAAATGCTAAAAAAGTTGACATAATTATCTTCTTTGAAAAAGGTAATTTAATAGATCATTTCAAATTTCTTTAAAAAAGATCATAACGGTAACGATCATTGCGCCTAATAAATGCTAAAAAAGTTGACATAATTATCTTCTTTGTAAAAGATAATTTGATAGATCATTTAAAATTTCTTTATAAAAGATCATAACTATAACGATCATTGCGCCTAATAAATGCTAAAAAAGTTGACATAATTATCTTCTTTGAAAAAGGTAATTTGATAGATCATTTCAAATTTCTTTAAAAAAGATCATAACGGTAACGATCATTGCGCCTAATAAATGCTAAAAAAGTTGACATAATTATCTTCTTTGTAAAAGAAAATTTAATAGATCATTTAAAATTTCCTTAAAAAAGATCATAACGGTAACGATCATTGGGCCTAATAAGTGCTAAAAAAGTTGACATAATTATCTTCTTTGTAAAAGATAATTTACTAGACAATTTAAAATTTCTCATGAAAAGATCATAACGGTAACGATTATTGGGCCTAATAAATGCTAAAAAAGTTGACATAATTATCTTCTTTGAAAAAGGTAATTTAATAGATCATTTCAAATTTCTTTAAAAAAGATCATAACGGTAACGATCATTGCGCCTAATAAATGCTAAAAAAGTTGACATAATTATCTTCTTTGTAAAAGATAATTTGATAGATCATTTAAAATTTCTTTATAAAAGATCATAACTGTAACGATCATTGCGCCTAATAAATGCTAAAAAAGTTGACATAATTATCTTCTTTGAAAAAGGTAATTTGATAAATCATTTCAAATTTCTTTAAAAAAGATCATAACGGTAACGATCATTGCGCCTAATAAATGCTAAAAAAGTTGACATAATTATCTTCTTTGTAAAAGATAATTTACTAGACAATTTAAAATTTCTCATGAAAAGATCATAACGGTAATGATTATTGGGCCTAATAAATGCTAAAAAAGTTGACATAATTATCTTCTTTGAAAAAGGTAATTTAATAGATCATTTCAAATTTCTTTAAAAAAGATCATAACGGTAACGATCATTGCGCCTAATAAATGCTAAAAAAGTTGACATAATTATCTTCTTTGTAAAAGATAATTTGATAGATCATTTAAAATTTCTTTATAAAAGATCATAACTATAACGATCATTGCGCCTAATAAATGCTAAAAAAGTTGACATAATTATCTTCTTTGAAAAAGGTAATTTGATAGATCATTTCAAATTTCTTTAAAAAAGATCATAACGGTAACGATCATTGCGCCTAATAAATGCTAAAAAAGTTGACATAATTATCTTCTTTGTAAAAGATAATTTACTAGACAATTTAAAATTTCTCATGAAAAGATCATAACGGTAACGATTATTGGGCCTAATAAATGCTAAAAAAGTTGACATAATTATCTTCTTTGAAAAAGGTAATTTAATAGATCATTTCAAATTTCTTTAAAAAAGATCATAACGGTAACGATCATTGCGCCTAATAAATGCTAAAAAAGTTGACATAATTATCTTCTTTGTAAAAGATAATTTAATAGATTATTTAAAAGTTCTTTATAAAATGTCATAACAGTAACGATCATAGGGCCTAATAAATGCTAAAAAGGTTAACATAATTATCTTCTTTGTTAAAGATAATTTAATATATCATTTAAAATTTCTTTATAACAGATCATAACGGTAACGATCATTGGGCCTTATAAATGCTAAAAAAGTTGACATAATTATCTTCTTTGTAAAAGACAATTTAATAGATCATTTAAAATTTCTTTAAAAAAGATCATAACGGTAACGATCATTGGGCCTAATAAATGCTAAAAAAGTTGACATAATTAACTTCTTTGTAAAAGATAATTTACTAGACAATTTAAAATTTCGTATTAAAAGATCATAACGCGAACGATTAATGGGCCTAGTAAATGCTAAAAAAGTTGACATAATTATCTTCTTTGTAAAAGATAATTTACTAGACAATTTAAAATTTCTCATGAAAAGATCATAACGGTAACGATTATTGGGCCTAATAAATGCTAAAAAAGTTGACATAATTATCTTCTTTGAAAAAGGTAATTTAATAGATCATTTCAAATTTCTTTAAAAAAGATCATAACGGTAACGATCATTGCGCCTAATAAATGCTAAAAAAGTTGACATAATTATCTTCTTTGTAAAAGAAAATTTAATAGATCATTTAAAATTTCCTCAAAAAAGATCATAACGGTAACGATCATTGCGCCTAATAAATGCTAAAAAAGTTGACATAATTATCTTCTTTGTAAAAGATAATTTACTAGACAATTTAAAATTTCTCATGAAAAGATCATAACGGTAACGATTATTGGGCCTAATAAATGCTAAAAAAGTTGACATAATTATCTTCTTTGAAAAAGGTAATTTAATAGATCATTTCAAATTTCTTTAAAAAAGATCATAACGGTAACGATCATTGCGCCTAATAAATGCTAAAAAAGTTGACATAATTATCTTCTTTGTAAAAGATAATTTAATAGATTATTTAAAAGTTCTTTATAAAATGTCATAACAGTAACGATCATAGGGCCTAATAAATGCTAAAAAGGTTAACATAATTATCTTCTTTGTGAAAGATAATTTAATATATCATTTAAAATTTCTTTATAACAGATCATAACGGTAACGATCATTGGGACTAATAAATGCTAAAAAAGTTGACATAATTATCTTCTTTGTAAAAGACAATTTAATAGATCATTTAAAATTTCTTTAAAAAAGATCATAACGGTAACGATCATTGGGCCTAATAAATGCTAAAAAAGTTGACATAATTAACTTCTTTGTAAAAGATAATTTACTAGACAATTTAAAATTTCGTATTAAAAGATCATAACGCTAACGATTAATGGGCCTAGTAAATGCTAAAAAAGTTGACATAATTATCTTCTTTGTAAAAGATAATTTGATAGATCATTTAAAATTTCTTTATAAAAGATCATAACTGTAATGATCATTGGGCCTAATAAATGCTAAAAAAGTTGACATAATTATCTTCTTTGTAAAAGACAATTTAATAGATCATTTAAAATTTCTTTAAAAAAGATCATAACGGTAACGATCATTGAGCCTAATAAATGCTAAAAAAGTTGACATAATTAAATTCTTTGTAAAAGATAATTTACTAGACAATTTAAAATTTCTCATGAAAAGATCATAACGGTAACGATTATTGGGCCTAATAAATGCTAAAAAAGTTGACATAATTATCTTCTTTGAAAAAGGTAATTTAATAGATCATTTCAAATTTCTTTAAAAAAGATCATAACGGTAACGATCATTGCGCCTAATAAATGCTAAAAAAGTTGACATAATTATCTTCTTTGTAAAAGATAATTTGATAGATCATTTAAAATTTCTTTATAAAAGATCATAACTGTAACGATCATTGCGCCTAATAAATGCTAAAAAAGTTGACATAATTATCTTCTTTGAAAAAGGTAATTTGATAAATCATTTCAAATTTCTTTAAAAAAGATCATAACGGTAACGATCATTGCGCCTAATAAATGCTAAAAAAGTTGACATAATTATCTTCTTTGTAAAAGATAATTTACTAGACAATTTAAAATTTCTCATGAAAAGATCATAACGGTAACGATTATTGGGCCTAATAAATGCTAAAAAAGTTGGCATAATTATCTTCTTTGAAAAAGGTAATTTAATAGATCATTTCAAATTTCTTTAAAAAAGATCATAACGGTAACGATCATTGCGCCTAATAAATGCTAAAAAAGTTGACATAATTATCTTCTTTGTAAAAGATAATTTAATAGATTATTTAAAAGTTCTTTATAAAATGTCATAACAGTAACGATCATAGGGCCTAATAAATGCTAAAAAGGTTAACATAATTATCTTCTTTGTGAAAGATAATTTAATATATCATTTAAAATTTCTTTATAACAGATTATAACGGTAACGATCATTGGGCCTTATAAATGCTAAAAAAGTTGACATAATTATCTTCTTTGTAAAAGACAATTTAATAGATCATTTAAAATTTCTTTAAAAAAGATCATAACGGTAACGATCATTGGGCCTAATAAATGCTAAAAAAGTTGACATAATTAACTTCTTTGTAAAAGATAATTTACTAGACAATTTAAAATTTCGTATTAAAAGATCATAACGCGAACGATTAATGGGCCTAGTAAATGCTAAAAAAGTTGACATAATTATCTTCTTTGTAAAAGATAATTTACTAGACAATTTAAAATTTCTCATGAAAAGATCGTAACGGTAACGATTATTGGGCCTAATAAATGCTAAAAAAGTTGACATAATTATCTTCTTTGAAAAAGGTAATTTAATAGATCATTTCAAATTTCTTTAAAAAAGATCATAACGGTAATGATCATTGGGCCTAATAAATGCTAAAAAAGTTGACATAATTAACTTCTTTGTAAAAGATAATTTACTAGACAATTTAAAATTTCGTATTAAAAGATTATAACGCGAACGATTAATGGGCCTAGTAAATGCTAAAAAAGTTGACATAATTATCTTCTTTGTAAAAGATAATTTACTAGACAATTTAAAATTTCTGATGAAAAGATCATAACGGTAACGATTATTGGGCCTAATAAATGCTAAAAAAGTTGACATAATTATCTTCTTTGAAAAAGGTAATTTAATAGATCATTTCAAATTTCTTTAAAAAAGATCATAACGGTAACGATCATTGCGCCTAATAAATGCTAAAAAAGTTGACATAATTATCTTCTTTGTAAAAGATAATTTAATAGATCATTTAAAATTTCCTTAAAAAAGATCATAACGGTAACGATCATTGGGCCTAATAAGTGCTAAAAAAGTTGACATAATTATCTTCTTTGTAAAAGATAATTTACTAGACAATTTAAAATTTCTCATGAAAAGATCATAACGGTAACGATTATTGGGCCTAATAAATGCTAAAAAAGTTGACATAATTATCTTCTTTGAAAAAGGTAATTTAATAGATCATTTCAAATTTCTTTAAAAAAGATCATAACGGTAACGATCATTGCGCCTAATAAATGCTAAAAAAGTTGACATAATTATCTTCTTTGTAAAAGATAATTTAATAGATCATTTAAAATTTCTGTAAAAAAGATCATAACGGTAACGATCATTGCGCCTAATAAATGCTAAAAAAGTTGACATAATTATCTTCTTTGTAAAAGAAAATTTAATAGATCATTTAAAATTTCCTTAAAAAAGATCATAACGGTAACGATCATTGGGCCTAATAAGTGCTAAAAAAGTTGACATAATTATCTTCTTTGTAAAAGATAATTTACTAGACAATTTAAAATTTCTCATGAAAAGATCATAACGGTAACGATTATTGGGCCTAATAAATGCTAAAAAAGTTGACATAATTATCTTCTTTGAAAAAGGTAATTTAATAGATCATTTCAAATTTCTTTAAAAAAGATCATAACGGTAACGATCATTGCGCCTAATAAATGCTAAAAAAGTTGACATAATTATCTTCTTTGTAAAAGATAATTTGATAGATCATTTAAAATTTCTTTATAAAAGATCATAACTGTAACGATCATTGCGCCTAATAAATGCTAAAAAAGTTGACATAATTATCTTGTTTGTAAAAGACAATTTAATAGATCATTTAAAATTTCTTTAAAAAAAATCATAGCAGTAATGATCATTGCGCCTAATAAATGCTAAAAAAGTTGACATAATTATCTTCTTTGTAAAAGATAATTTACTAGACAATTTAAAATTTCTCATGAACAGATCATAACGGTAACGATTATTGGGCCTAATAAATGCTAAAAAAGTTGACATAATTATCTTCTTTGAAAAAGGTAATTTAATAGATCATTTCAAATTTCTTTAAAAAAGATCATAACGGTAACGATCATTGCGCCTAATAAATGCTAAAAAAGTTGACATAATTAACTTCTTTGTAAAAGATAATTTACTAGACAATTTAAAATTTCGTATTAAAAGATCATAACGCTAACGATTAATGGGCCTAGTAAATGCTAAAAAAGTTGACATAATTATCTTCTTTGTAAAAGATAATTTGATAGATCATTTAAAATTTCTTTATAAAAGATCATAACTGTAATGATCATTGGGCCTAATAAATGCTAAAAAAGTTGACATAATTATCTTCTTTGTAAAAGACAATTTAATAGATCATTTAAAATTTCTTTAAAAAAGATCATAACGGTAACGATCATTGAGCCTAATAAATGCTAAAAAAGTTGACATAATTAACTTCTTTGTAAAAGATAATTTACTAGACAATTTAAAATTTCGTATTAAAAGATCATAACGCTAACGATTAATGGGCCTAGTAAATGCTAAAAAAGTTGACATAATTATCTTCTTTGTAAAAGATAATTTACTAGACAATTTAAAATTTCTCATGAAAAGATCATAACGGTAACGATTATTGGGCCTAATAAATGCTAAAAAAGTTGACATAATTATCTTCTTTGAAAAAGGTAATTTAATAGATCATTGCAAATTTCTTTAAAAAAGATCATAACGGTAACGATCATTGCGCCTAATAAATGCTAAAAAAGTTGACATAATTATCTTCTTTGTAAAAGAAAATTTAATAGATCATTTAAAATTTCCTTAAAAAAGATCATAACGGTAACGATCATTGGGCCTAATAAGTGCTAAAAAAGTTGACATAATTATCTTCTTTGTAAAAGATAATTTACTAGACAATTTAAAATTTCTCATGAAAAGATCATAACGGTAACGATTATTGGGCCTAATAAATGCTAAAAAAGTTAACATAATTATCTTCTTTGAAAAAGGTAATTTAATAGATCATTTCAAATTTCTTTAAAAAAGATCATAACGGTAACGATCATTGCGCCTAATAAATGCTAAAAAAGTTGACATAATTATCTTCTTTGTAAAAGATAATTTGATAGATCATTTAAAATTTCTTTATAAAAGATCATAACTGTAACGATCATTGCGCCTAATAAATGCTAAAAAAGTTGACATAATTATCTTCTTTGAAAAAGGTAATTTGATAAATCATTTCAAATTTCTTTAAAAAAGATCATAACGGTAACGATCATTGCGCCTAATAAATGCTAAAAAAGTTGACATAATTATCTTCTTTGTAAAAGATAATTTACTAGACAATTTAAAATTTCTCATGAAAAGATCATAACGGTAACGATTATTGGGCCTAATAAATGCTAAAAAAGTTGACATAATTATCTTCTTTGAAAAAGGTAATTTAATAGATCATTTCAAATTTCTTTAAAAAAGATCATAACGGTAACGATCATTGCGCCTAATAAATGCTAAAAAAGTTGACATAATTATCTTCTTTGTAAAAGATAATTTAATAGATTATTTAAAAGTTCTTTATAAAATGTCATAACAGTAACGATCATAGGGCCTAATAAATGCTAAAAAGGTTAACATAATTATCTTCTTTGTGAAAGATAATTTAATATATCATTTAAAATTTCTTTATAACAGATTATAACGGTAACGATCATTGGGCCTTATAAATGCTAAAAAAGTTGACATAATTATCTTCTTTGTAAAAGACAATTTAATAGATCATTTAAAATTTCTTTAAAAAAGATCATAACGGTAACGATCATTGGGCCTAATAAATGCTAAAAAAGTTGACATAATTAACTTCTTTGTAAAAGATAATTTACTAGACAATTTAAAATTTCGTATTAAAAGATCATAACGCGAACGATTAATGGGCCTAGTAAATGCTAAAAAAGTTGACATAATTATCTTCTTTGTAAAAGATAATTTACTAGACAATTTAAAATTTCTCATGAAAAGATCGTAACGGTAACGATTATTGGGCCTAATAAATGCTAAAAAAGTTGACATAATTATCTTCTTTGAAAAAGGTAATTTAATAGATCATTTCAAATTTCTTTAAAAAAGATCATAACGGTAATGATCATTGGGCCTAATAAATGCTAAAAAAGTTGACATAATTAACTTCTTTGTAAAAGATAATTTACTAGACAATTTAAAATTTCGTATTAAAAGATTATAACGCGAACGATTAATGGGCCTAGTAAATGCTAAAAAAGTTGACATAATTATCTTCTTTGTAAAAGATAATTTACTAGACAATTTAAAATTTCTGATGAAAAGATCATAACGGTAACGATTATTGGGCCTAATAAATGCTAAAAAAGTTGACATAATTATCTTCTTTGAAAAAGGTAATTTAATAGATCATTGCAAATTTCTTTAAAAAAGATCATAACGGTAACGATCATTGCGCCTAATAAATGCTAAAAAAGTTGACATAATTATCTTCTTTGTAAAAGATAATTTAATAGATCATTTAAAATTTCCTTAAAAAAGATCATAACGGTAACGATCATTGGGCCTAATAAGTGCTAAAAAAGTTGACATAATTATCTTCTTTGTAAAAGATAATTTACTAGACAATTTAAAATTTCTCATGAAAAGATCATAACGGTAACGATTATTGGGCCTAATAAATGCTAAAAAAGTTGACATAATTATCTTCTTTGAAAAAGGTAATTTAATAGATCATTTCAAATTTCTTTAAAAAAGATCATAACGGTAACGATCATTGCGCCTAATAAATGCTAAAAAAGTTGACATAATTATCTTCTTTGTAAAAGATAATTTGATAGATCATTTAAAATTTCTTTATAAAAGATCATAACTGTAACGATCATTGCGCCTAATAAATGCTAAAAAAGTTGACATAATTATCTTCTTTGAAAAAGGTAATTTGATAAATCATTTCAAATTTCTTTAAAAAAGATCATAACGGTAACGATCATTGCGCCTAATAAATGCTAAAAAAGTTGACATAATTATCTTCTTTGTAAAAGATAATTTACTAGACAATTTAAAATTTCTCATGAAAAGATCATAACGGTAACGATTATTGGGCCTAATAAATGCTAAAAAAGTTGACATAATTATCTTCTTTGAAAAAGGTAATTTAATAGATCATTTCAAATTTCTTTAAAAAAGATCATAACGGTAACGATCATTGCGCCTAATAAATGCTAAAAAAGTTGACATAATTATCTTCTTTGTAAAAGATAATTTAATAGATTATTTAAAAGTTCTTTATAAAATGTCATAACAGTAACGATCATAGGGCCTAATAAATGCTAAAAAGGTTAACATAATTATCTTCTTTGTGAAAGATAATTTAATATATCATTTAAAATTTCTTTATAACAGATTATAACGGTAACGATCATTGGGCCTTATAAATGCTAAAAAAGTTGACATAATTATCTTCTTTGTAAAAGACAATTTAATAGATCATTTAAAATTTCTTTAAAAAAGATCATAACGGTAACGATCATTGGGCCTAATAAATGCTAAAAAAGTTGACATAATTAACTTCTTTGTAAAAGATAATTTACTAGACAATTTAAAATTTCGTATTAAAAGATCATAACGCGAACGATTAATGGGCCTAGTAAATGCTAAAAAAGTTGACATAATTATCTTCTTTGTAAAAGATAATTTACTAGACAATTTAAAATTTCTCATGAAAAGATCGTAACGGTAACGATTATTGGGCCTAATAAATGCTAAAAAAGTTGACATAATTATCTTCTTTGAAAAAGGTAATTTAATAGATCATTTCAAATTTCTTTAAAAAAGATCATAACGGTAATGATCATTGGGCCTAATAAATGCTAAAAAAGTTGACATAATTAACTTCTTTGTAAAAGATAATTTACTAGACAATTTAAAATTTCGTATTAAAAGATTATAACGCGAACGATTAATGGGCCTAGTAAATGCTAAAAAAGTTGACATAATTATCTTCTTTGTAAAAGATAATTTACTAGACAATTTAAAATTTCTGATGAAAAGATCATAACGGTAACGATTATTGGGCCTAATAAATGCTAAAAAAGTTGACATAATTATCTTCTTTGAAAAAGGTAATTTAATAGATCATTGCAAATTTCTTTAAAAAAGATCATAACGGTAACGATCATTGCGCCTAATAAATGCTAAAAAAGTTGACATAATTATCTTCTTTGTAAAAGATAATTTAATAGATCATTTAAAATTTCCTTAAAAAAGATCATAACGGTAACGATCATTGGGCCTAATAAGTGCTAAAAAAGTTGACATAATTATCTTCTTTGTAAAAGATAATTTACTAGACAATTTAAAATTTCTCATGAAAAGATCATAACGGTAACGATTATTGGGCCTAATAAATGCTAAAAAAGTTGACATAATTATCTTCTTTGAAAAAGGTAATTTAATAGATCATTTCAAATTTCTTTAAAAAAGATCATAACGGTAACGATCATTGCGCCTAATAAATGCTAAAAAAGTTGACATAATTATCTTCTTTGTAAAAGATAATTTGATAGATCATTTAAAATTTCTTTATAAAAGATCATAACTGTAACGATCATTGCGCCTAATAAATGCTAAAAAAGTTGACATAATTATCTTCTTTGAAAAAGGTAATTTGATAAATCATTTCAAATTTCTTTAAAAAAGATCATAACGGTAACGATCATTGCGCCTAATAAATGCTAAAAAAGTTGACATAATTATCTTCTTTGTAAAAGATAATTTACTAGACAATTTAAAATTTCTCATGAAAAGATCATAACGGTAACGATTATTGGGCCTAATAAATGCTAAAAAAGTTGACATAATTATCTTCTTTGAAAAAGGTAATTTAATAGATCATTTCAAATTTCTTTAAAAAAGATCATAACGGTAACGATCATTGCGCCTAATAAATGCTAAAAAAGTTGACATAATTATCTTCTTTGTAAAAGATAATTTAATAGATTATTTAAAAGTTCTTTATAAAATGTCATAACAGTAACGATCATAGGGCCTAATAAATGCTAAAAAGGTTAACATAATTATCTTCTTTGTGAAAGATAATTTAATATATCATTTAAAATTTCTTTATAACAGATTATAACGGTAACGATCATTGGGCCTTATAAATGCTAAAAAAGTTGACATAATTATCTTCTTTGTAAAAGACAATTTAATAGATCATTTAAAATTTCTTTAAAAAAGATCATAACGGTAACGATCATTGGGCCTAATAAATGCTAAAAAAGTTGACATAATTAACTTCTTTGTAAAAGATAATTTACTAGACAATTTAAAATTTCGTATTAAAAGATCATAACGCGAACGATTAATGGGCCTAGTAAATGCTAAAAAAGTTGACATAATTATCTTCTTTGTAAAAGATAATTTACTAGACAATTTAAAATTTCTCATGAAAAGATCGTAACGGTAACGATTATTGGGCCTAATAAATGCTAAAAAAGTTGACATAATTATCTTCTTTGAAAAAGGTAATTTAATAGATCATTTCAAATTTCTTTAAAAAAGATCATAACGGTAATGATCATTGGGCCTAATAAATGCTAAAAAAGTTGACATAATTAACTTCTTTGTAAAAGATAATTTACTAGACAATTTAAAATTTCGTATTAAAAGATTATAACGCGAACGATTAATGGGCCTAGTAAATGCTAAAAAAGTTGACATAATTATCTTCTTTGTAAAAGATAATTTACTAGACAATTTAAAATTTCTGATGAAAAGATCATAACGGTAACGATTATTGGGCCTAATAAATGCTAAAAAAGTTGACATAATTATCTTCTTTGAAAAAGGTAATTTAATAGATCATTGCAAATTTCTTTAAAAAAGATCATAACGGTAACGATCATTGCGCCTAATAAATGCTAAAAAAGTTGACATAATTATCTTCTTTGTAAAAGATAATTTAATAGATCATTTAAAATTTCCTTAAAAAAGATCATAACGGTAACGATCATTGGGCCTAATAAGTGCTAAAAAAGTTGACATAATTATCTTCTTTGTAAAAGATAATTTACTAGACAATTTAAAATTTCTCATGAAAAGATCATAACGGTAACGATTATTGGGCCTAATAAATGCTAAAAAAGTTGACATAATTATCTTCTTTGAAAAAGGTAATTTAATAGATCATTTCAAATTTCTTTAAAAAAGATCATAACGGTAACGATCATTGCGCCTAATAAATGCTAAAAAAGTTGACATAATTATCTTCTTTGTAAAAGATAATTTGATAGATCATTTAAAATTTCTTTATAAAAGATCATAACTGTAACGATCATTGCGCCTAATAAATGCTAAAAAAGTTGACATAATTATCTTCTTTGAAAAAGGTAATTTGATAAATCATTTCAAATTTCTTTAAAAAAGATCATAACGGTAACGATCATTGCGCCTAATAAATGCTAAAAAAGTTGACATAATTATCTTCTTTGTAAAAGATAATTTACTAGACAATTTAAAATTTCTCATGAAAAGATCATAACGGTAACGATTATTGGGCCTAATAAATGCTAAAAAAGTTGACATAATTATCTTCTTTGAAAAAGGTAATTTAATAGATCATTTCAAATTTCTTTAAAAAAGATCATAACGGTAACGATCATTGCGCCTAATAAATGCTAAAAAAGTTGACATAATTATCTTCTTTGTAAAAGATAATTTAATAGATTATTTAAAAGTTCTTTATAAAATGTCATAACAGTAACGATCATAGGGCCTAATAAATGCTAAAAAGGTTAACATAATTATCTTCTTTGTGAAAGATAATTTAATATATCATTTAAAATTTCTTTATAACAGATTATAACGGTAACGATCATTGGGCCTTATAAATGCTAAAAAAGTTGACATAATTATCTTCTTTGTAAAAGACAATTTAATAGATCATTTAAAATTTCTTTAAAAAAGATCATAACGGTAACGATCATTGGGCCTAATAAATGCTAAAAAAGTTGACATAATTAACTTCTTTGTAAAAGATAATTTACTAGACAATTTAAAATTTCGTATTAAAAGATCATAACGCGAACGATTAATGGGCCTAGTAAATGCTAAAAAAGTTGACATAATTATCTTCTTTGTAAAAGATAATTTACTAGACAATTTAAAATTTCTCATGAAAAGATCGTAACGGTAACGATTATTGGGCCTAATAAATGCTAAAAAAGTTGACATAATTATCTTCTTTGAAAAAGGTAATTTAATAGATCATTTCAAATTTCTTTAAAAAAGATCATAACGGTAATGATCATTGGGCCTAATAAATGCTAAAAAAGTTGACATAATTAACTTCTTTGTAAAAGATAATTTACTAGACAATTTAAAATTTCGTATTAAAAGATTATAACGCGAACGATTAATGGGCCTAGTAAATGCTAAAAAAGTTGACATAATTATCTTCTTTGTAAAAGATAATTTACTAGACAATTTAAAATTTCTGATGAAAAGATCATAACGGTAACGATTATTGGGCCTAATAAATGCTAAAAAAGTTGACATAATTATCTTCTTTGAAAAAGGTAATTTAATAGATCATTTCAAATTTCTTTAAAAAAGATCATAACGGTAACGATCATTGCGCCTAATAAATGCTAAAAAAGTTGACATAATTATCTTCTTTGTAAAAGATAATTTAATAGATCATTTAAAATTTCCTTAAAAAAGATCATAACGGTAACGATCATTGGGCCTAATAAGTGCTAAAAAAGTTGACATAATTATCTTCTTTGTAAAAGATAATTTACTAGACAATTTAAAATTTCTCATGAAAAGATCATAACGGTAACGATTATTGGGCCTAATAAATGCTAAAAAAGTTGACATAATTATCTTCTTTGAAAAAGGTAATTTAATAGATCATTTCAAATTTCTTTAAAAAAGATCATAACGGTAACGATCATTGCGCCTAATAAATGCTAAAAAAGTTGACATAATTATCTTCTTTGTAAAAGATAATTTAATAGATCATTTAAAATTTCTGTAAAAAAGATCATAACGGTAACGATCATTGCGCCTAATAAGTGCTAAAAAAGTTGACATAATTATCTTCTTTGTAAAAGATAATTTACTAGACAATTTAAAATTTCTCATGAAAAGATCATAACGGTAACGATTATTGGGCCTAATAAATGCTAAAAAAGTTGACATAATTATCTTCTTTGTAAAAGATAATTTAATAGATCATTTAAAATTTCTGTAAAAAAGATCATAACGGTAACGATCATTGCGCCTAATAAATGCTAAAAAAGTTGACATAATTATCTTCTTTGTAAAAGAAAATTTAATAGATCATTTAAAATTTCCTTAAAAAAGATCATAACGGTAACGATCATTGGGCCTAATAAGTGCTAAAAAAGTTGACATAATTATCTTCTTTGTAAAAGATAATTTACTAGACAATTTAAAATTTCTCATGAAAAGATCATAACGGTAACGATTATTGGGCCTAATAAATGCTAAAAAAGTTGACATAATTATCTTCTTTGAAAAAGGTAATTTAATAGATCATTTCAAATTTCTTTAAAAAAGATCATAACGGTAACGATCATTGCGCCTAATAAATGCTAAAAAAGTTGACATAATTATCTTCTTTGTAAAAGATAATTTAATAGATTATTTAAAAGTTCTTTATAAAATGTCATAACAGTAACGATCATAGGGCCTAATAAATGCTAAAAAGGTTAACATAATTATCTTCTTTGTGAAAGATAATTTAATATATCATTTAAAATTTCTTTATAACAGATTATAACGGTAACGATCATTGAGCCTTATAAATGCTAAAAAAGTTGACATAATTATCTTCTTTGTAAAAGACAATTTAATAGATCATTTAAAATTTCTTTAAAAAAGATCATAACGGTAACGATCATTGGGCCTAATAAATGCTAAAAAAGTTGACATAATTAACTTCTTTGTAAAAGATAATTTACTAGACAATTTAAAATTTCGTATTAAAAGATCATAACGCGAACGATTAATGGGCCTAGTAAATGCTAAAAAAGTTGACATAATTATCTTCTTTGTAAAAGATAATTTACTAGACAATTTAAAATTTCTCATGAAAAGATCGTAACGGTAACGATTATTGGGCCTAATAAATGCTAAAAAAGTTGACATAATTATCTTCTTTGAAAAAGGTAATTTAATAGATCATTTCAAATTTCTTTAAAAAAGATCATAACGGTAATGATCATTGGGCCTAATAAATGCTAAAAAAGTTGACATAATTAACTTCTTTGTAAAAGATAATTTACTAGACAATTTAAAATTTCGTATTAAAAGATTATAACGCGAACGATTAATGGGCCTAGTAAATGCTAAAAAAGTTGACATAATTATCTTCTTTGTAAAAGATAATTTACTAGACAATTTAAAATTTCTGATGAAAAGATCATAACGGTAACGATTATTGGGCCTAATAAATGCTAAAAAAGTTGACATAATTATCTTCTTTGAAAAAGGTAATTTAATAGATCATTTCAAATTTCTTTAAAAAAGATCATAACGGTAACGATCATTGCGCCTAATAAATGCTAAAAAAGTTGACATAATTATCTTCTTTGTAAAAGATAATTTAATAGATCATTTAAAATTTCCTTAAAAAAGATCATAACGGTAACGATCATTGGGCCTAATAAGTGCTAAAAAAGTTGACATAATTATCTTCTTTGTAAAAGATAATTTACTAGACAATTTAAAATTTCTCATGAAAAGATCATAACGGTAACGATTATTGGGCCTAATAAATGCTAAAAAAGTTGACATAATTATCTTCTTTGAAAAAGGTAATTTAATAGATCATTTCAAATTTCTTTAAAAAAGATCATAACGGTAACGATCATTGCGCCTAATAAATGCTAAAAAAGTTGACATAATTATCTTCTTTGTAAAAGATAATTTAATAGATCATTTAAAATTTCTGTAAAAAAGATCATAACGGTAACGATCATTGCGCCTAATAAGTGCTAAAAAAGTTGACATAATTATCTTCTTTGTAAAAGATAATTTACTAGACAATTTAAAATTTCTCATGAAAAGATCATAACGGTAACGATTATTGGGCCTAATAAATGCTAAAAAAGTTGACATAATTATCTTCTTTGTAAAAGATAATTTAATAGATCATTTAAAATTTCTGTAAAAAAGATCATAACGGTAACGATCATTGCGCCTAATAAATGCTAAAAAAGTTGACATAATTATCTTCTTTGTAAAAGAAAATTTAATAGATCATTTAAAATTTCCTTAAAAAAGATCATAACGGTAACGATCATTGGGCCTAATAAGTGCTAAAAAAGTTGACATAATTATCTTCTTTGTAAAAGATAATTTACTAGACAATTTAAAATTTCTCATGAAAAGATCATAACGGTAACGATTATTGGGCCTAATAAATGCTAAAAAAGTTGACATAATTATCTTCTTTGAAAAAGGTAATTTAATAGATCATTTCAAATTTCTTTAAAAAAGATCATAACGGTAACGATCATTGCGCCTAATAAATGCTAAAAAAGTTGACATAATTATCTTCTTTGTAAAAGATAATTTGATAGATCATTTAAAATTTCTTTATAAAAGATCATAACTGTAACGATCATTGCGCCTAATAAATGCTAAAAAAGTTGACATAATTATCTTGTTTGTAAAAGACAATTTAATAGATCATTTAAAATTTCTTTAAAAAAGATCATAGCAGTAATGATCATTGCGCCTAATAAATGCTAAAAAAGTTGACATAATTATCTTCTTTGTAAAAGATAATTTACTAGACAATTTAAAATTTCTCATGAACAGATCATAACGGTAACGATTATTGGGCCTAATAAATGCTAAAAAAGTTGACATAATTATCTTCTTTGAAAAAGGTAATTTAATAGATCATTTCAAATTTCTTTAAAAAAGATCATAACGGTAACGATCATTGCGCCTAATAAATGCTAAAAAAGTTGACATAATTAACTTCTTTGTAAAAGATAATTTACTAGACAATTTAAAATTTCGTATTAAAAGATCATAACGCTAACGATTAATGGGCCTAGTAAATGCTAAAAAAGTTGACATAATTATCTTCTTTGTAAAAGATAATTTACTAGACAATTTAAAATTTCTCATGAAAAGATCATAACGGTAACGATTATTGGGCCTAATAAATGCTAAAAAAGTTGACATAATTATCTTCTTTGAAAAAGGTAATTTAATAGATCATTTCAAATTTCTTTAAAAAAGATCATAACGGTAACGATCATTGCGCCTAATAAATGCTAAAAAAGTTGACATAATTATCTTCTTTGTAAAAGATAATTTAATAGATTATTTAAAAGTTCTTTATAAAATGTGATAACAGTAACGATCATAAGGCCTAATAAATGCTAAAAAGGTTAACATAATTATCTTCTTTGTGAAAGATAATTTAATATATCATTTAAAATTTCTTTATAACAGATCATAACGGTAACGATCATTGGGCCTAATAAATGCTAAAAAAGTTGACATAATTATCTTCTTTGTAAAAGACAATTTAATAGATCATTTAAAATTTATTTAAAAAAGATCATAACGGTAACGATCATTGGGCCTAATAAATGCTAAAAAAGTTGACATAATTAACTTCTTTGTAAAAGATAATTTACTAGACAATTTAAAATTTTGTATTAAAAGATCATAACGCTAACGATTAATGGGCCTAGTAAATGCTAAAAAAGTTGACATAATTATCTTCTTTGTAAAAGATAATTTGATAGATCATTTAAAATTTCTTTATAAAAGATCATAACTGTAATGATCATTGGGCCTAATAAATGCTAAAAAAGTTGACATAATTATCTTCTTTGTAAAAGACAATTTAATAGATCATTTAAAATTTCTTTAAAAAAGATCATAACGGTAACGATCATTGAGCCTAATAAATGCTAAAAAAGTTGACATAATTAACTTCTTTGTAAAAGATAATTTACTAGACAATTTAAAATTTCGTATTAAAAGATCATAACGCTAACGATTAATGGGCCTAGTAAATGCTAAAAAAGTTGACATAATTATCTTCTTTGTAAAAGATAATTTGATAGATCATTTAAAATTTCTTTATAAAAGATCATAACTGTAATGATCATTGGGCCTAATAAATGCTAAAAAAGTTGACATAATTATCTTCTTTGTAAAAGACAATTTAATAGATCATTTAAAATTTCTTTAAAAAAGATCATAACGGTAACGATCATTGAGCCTAATAAATGCTAAAAAATTTGACATAATTAACTTCTTTGTAAAAGATAATTTACTAGACAATTTAAAATTTCGTATTAAAAGATCATAACGCTAACGATTAATGGGCCTAGTAAATGCTAAAAAAGTTGACATAATTATCTTCTTTGTAAAAGATAATTTACTAGACAATTTAAAATTTCTGATGAAAAGATCATAACGGTAACGATTATTGGGCCTAATAAATGCGAAAAAAGTTGACATAATTATCTTCTTTGAAAAAGGTAATTTAATAGATCATTTCAAATTTCTTTAAAAAAGATCATAACGGTAACGATCATTGCGCCTAATAAATGCTAAAAAAGTTGACATAATTATCTTCTTTGTAAAAGATAATTTAATAGATCATTTAAAATTTCCTTAAAAAAGATCATAACCGTAACGGTCATTGGGCCTAATAAGTGCTAAAAAAGTTGACATTATTATCTTCTTTGTAAAAGATAATTTACTAGACAATTTAAAATTTCTCATGAAAAGATCATAACGGTAACGATTATTGGGCCTAATAAATGCTAAAAAAGTTGACATAATTATCTTCTTTGAAAAAGGTAATTTAATAGATCATTTCAAATTTCTTTAAAAAAGATCATAACGGTAACGATCATTGCGCCTAATAAATCCTAAAAAAGTTGACATAATTATCTTCTTTGTAAAAGATAATTTAATAGATCATTTAAAATTTCTGTAAAAAAGATCATAACGGTAACGATCATTGCGCCTAATAAATGCTAAAAAAGTTGACATAATTATCTTCTTTGTAAAAGAAAATTTAATAGATCATTTAAAATTTCCTTAAAAAAGATCATAACGGTAACGATCATTGGGCCTAATAAGTGCTAAAAAAGTTGACATAATTATCTTCTTTGTAAAAGATAATTTACTAGACAATTTAAAATTTCTCATGAAAAGATCATAACGGTAACGATTATTGGGCCTAATAAATGCTAAAAAAGTTGACATAATTATCTTCTTTGAAAAAGGTAATTTAATAGATCATTTCAAATTTCTTTAAAAAAGATCATAACGGTAACGATCATTGCGCCTAATAAATGCTAAAAAAGTTGACATAATTATCTTCTTTGTAAAAGATAATTTGATAGATCATTTAAAATTTCTTTATAAAAGATCATAACTGTAACGATCATTGCGCCTAATAAATGCTAAAAAAGTTGACATAATTATCTTGTTTGTAAAATACAATTTAATAGATCATTTAAAATTTCTTTAAAAAAGATCATAGCAGTAATGATCATTGCGCCTAATAAATGCTAAAAAAGTTGACATAATTATATTCTTTGTAAAAGATAATTTACTAGACAATTTAAAATTTCTCATGAACAGATCATAACGGTAACGATTATTGGGCCTAATAAATGCTAAAAAAGTTGACATAATTATCTTCTTTGAAAAAGGTAATTTAATAGATCATTTCAAATTTCTTTAAAAAAGATCATAACGGTAACGATCATTGCGCCTAATAAATGCTAAAAAAGTTGACATAATTAACTTCTTTGTAAAAGATAATTTACTAGACAATTTAAAATTTCGTATTAAAAGATCATAACGCTAACAATTAATGGGCCTAGTAAATGCTAAAAAAGTTGACATAATTATCTTCTTTGTAAAAGATAATTTGATAGATCATTTAAAATTTCTTTATAAAAGATCATAACTGTAATGATCATTGGGCCTAATAAATGCTAAAAAAGTTGACATAATTATCTTCTTTGTAAAAGACAATTTAATAGATCATTTAAAATTTCTTTAAAAAAGATCATAACGGTAACGATCATTGAGCCTAATAAATGCTAAAAAAGTTGACATAATTAACTTCTTTGTAAAAGATAATTTACTAGACAATTTAAAATTTCGTATTAAAAGATCATAACGCTAACGATTAATGGGCCTAGTAAATGCTAAAAAAGTTGACATAATTATCTTCTTTGTAAAAGATAATTTACTAGACAATTTAAAATTTCTCATGAAAAGATCATAACGGTAACGATTATTGGGCCTAATAAATGCTAAAAAAGTTGACATAATTATCTTCTTTGAAAAAGGTAATTTAATAGATCATTTCAAATTTCTTTAAAAAAGATCATAACGGTAACGATCATTGCGCCTAATAAATGCTAAAAAAGTTGACATAATTATCTTCTTTGTAAAAGATAATTTGATAGATCATTTAAAATTTCTTTATAAAAGATCATAACTGTAACGATCATTGCGCCTAATAAATGCTAAAAAAGTTGACATAATTATCTTCTTTGAAAAAGGTAATTTGATAAATCATTTCAAATTTCTGTAAAAAAGATCATAACGCTAACGATCATTGCGCCTAATAAATGCTAAAAAAGTTGACATAATTATCTTCTTTGTAAAAGATAATTTACTAGACAATTTAAAATTTCTCATGAAAAGATCATAACGGTAACGATTATTGGGCCTAATAAATGCTAAAAAAGTTGACATAATTATCTTCTTTGAAAAAGGTAATTTAATAGATCATTTCAAATTTCTTTAAAAAAGATCATAACGGTAACGATCATTGCGCCTAATAAATGCTAAAAAAGTTGACATAATTAACTTCTTTGTAAAAGATAATTTACTAGACAATTTAAAATTTCGTATTAAAAGATCATAACGCTAACAATTAATGGGCCTAGTAAATGCTAAAAAAGTTGACATAATTATCTTCTTTGTAAAAGATAATTTGATAGATCATTTAAAATTTCTTTATAAAAGATCATAACTGTAATGATCATTGGGCCTAATAAATGCTAAAAAAGTTGACATAATTATCTTCTTTGTAAAAGACAATTTAATAGATCATTTAAAATTTCTTTAAAAAAGATCATAACGGTAACGATCATTGAGCCTAATAAATGCTAAAAAAGTTGACATAATTAACTTCTTTGTAAAAGATAATTTACTAGACAATTTAAAATTTCGTATTAAAAGATCATAACGCTAACGATTAATGGGCCTAGTAAATGCTAAAAAAGTTGACATAATTATCTTCTTTGTAAAAGATAATTTACTAGACAATTTAAAATTTCTCATGAAAAGATCATAACGGTAACGATTATTGGGCCTAATAAATGCTAAAAAAGTTGACATAATTATCTTCTTTGAAAAAGGTAATTTAATAGATCATTTCAAATTTCTTTAAAAAAGATCATAACGGTAACGATCATTGCGCCTAATAAATGCTAAAAAAGTTGACATAATGATCTTCTTTGTAAAAGATAATTTAATAGATTATTTAAAAGTTCTTTATAAAATGTGATAACAGTAACGATCATAAGGCCCAATAAATGCTAAAAAGGTTAACATAATTATCTTCTTTGTGAAAGATAATTTAATATATCATTTAAAATTTCTTTATAACAGATCATAACGGTAACGATCATTGGGCCTAATAAATGCTAAAAAAGTTGACATAATTATCTTCTTTGTAAAAGACAATTTAATAGATCATTTAAAATTTCTTTAAAAAAGATCATAACGGTAACGATCATTGGGCCTAATAAATGCTAAAAAAGTTGACATAATTAACTTCTTTGTAAAAGATAATTTACTAGACAATTTAAAATTTCGTATTAAAAGATCATAACGCTAACGATTAATGGGCCTAGTAAATGCTAAAAAAGTTGACATAATTATCTTCTTTGTAAAAGATAATTTGATAGATCATTTAAAATTTCTTTATAAAAGATCATAACTGTAATGATCATTGGGCCTAATAAATGCTAAAAAAGTTGACATAATTATCTTCTTTGTAAAAGACAATTTAATAGATCATTTAAAATTTCTTTAAAAAAGATCATAACGGTAACGATCATTGAGCCTAATAAATGCTAAAAAAGTTGACATAATTAACTTCTTTGTAAAAGATAATTTACTAGACAATTTAAAATTTCGTATTAAAAGATCATAACGCTAACGATTAATGGGCCTAGTAAATGCTAAAAAAGTTGACATAATTATCTTCTTTGTAAAAGATAATTTACTAGACAATTTAAAATTTCTCATGAAAAGATCATAACGGTAACGATTATTGGGCCTAATAAATGCTAAAAAAGTTGACATAATTATCTTCTTTGAAAAAGGTAATTTAATAGATCATTTCAAATTTCTTTAAAAAAGATCATAACGGTAACGATCATTGCGCCTAATAAATGCTAAAAAAGTTGACATAATTATCTTCTTTGTAAAAGAAAATTTAATAGATCATTTAAAATTTCCATAAAAAAGATCATAACGGTAACGATCATTGGGCCTAATAAGTGCTAAAAAAGTTGACATAATTATCTTCTTTGTAAAAGATAATTTACTAGACAATTTAAAATTTCTCATGAAAAGATCATAACGGTAACGATTATTGGGCCTAATAAATGCTAAAAAAGTTGACATAATTATCTTCTTTGAAAAAAGTAATTTAATAGATCATTTCAAATTTCTTTAAAAAAGATCATAACGGTAACGATCATAAAGCCTAATAAATGCTAAAAAAGTTGACATAATTATCTTCTTTGTAAAAGATAATTTGATAGATCATTTAAAATTTCTTTATAAAAGATCATAACTGTAACGATCATTGCGCCTAATAAATGCTAAAAAAGTTGACATAATTATCTTCTTTGTAAAAGACAATTTAATAGATCATTTCAAATTTCTTTAAAAAAGATCATAACGGTAACGATCATAAAGCCTAATAAATGCTAAAAAAGTTGACATAATTATCTTCTTTGTAAAAGATAATTTGATAGATCATTTAAAATTTCTCTATAAAAGATCATAGGAGTAATGATCATTGCGCCTAATAAATGCTAAAAAAGTTGACATAATTATCTTCTTTGTAAAAGATAATTTACTAGACAATTTAAAATTTCTCATGAAAAGATCATAACGGTAACGATTATTGGGCCTAATAAATGCTAAAAAAGTTGACATAATTATCTTCTTTGAAAAAGGTAATTTAATAGATCATTTCAAATTTCTTTAAAAAAGATCATAACGGTAACGATCTTTGCGCCTAATAAATGCTAAAAAAGTTGACATAATTATCTTCTTTGTAAAAGATAATTTAATAGATCATTTAAAATTTCCTTAAAAAAGATCATAACGGTAACGATCATTGGGCCTAATAAGTGCTAAAAAAGTTGACATAATTATCTTCTTTGTAAAAGATAATTTACTAGACAATTTAAAATTTATCATGAAAAGATCATAACGGTAACGATTATTGGGCCTAATAAATGCTAAAAAAGTTGACATAATTATCTTCTTTGAAAAAGGTAATTTAATAGATCATTTCAAATTTCTTTAAAAAAGATCATAACGGTAACGATCATTGCGCCTAATAAATGCTAAAAAAGTTGACATAATTATCTTCTTTGTAAAAGATAATTTGATAGATCATTTAAAATTTCTTTATAAAAGATCATAACTGTAATGATCATTGCGCCTAATAAATGCTAAAAAAGTTGACATAATTATCTTCTTTGAAAAAGGTAATTTGATAGATCATTTCAAATTTCTTTAAAAAAGATCATAACGGTAACGATTATTGCGCCTAATAAACGCTAAAAAAGTTGACATAATTATCTTCTTTGTAAAAGATAATTTAATAGATTATTTAAAAGTTCTTTATAAAATGTGATAACAGTAACGATCATAAGGCCTAATAAATGCTAAAAAGGTTAACATAATTATCTTCTTTGTGAAAGATAATTTAATATATCATTTAAAATTTCTTTATAACAGATCATAACGGTAACGATCATTGGGCCTAATAAATGCTAAAAAAGTTGACATAATTATCTTCTTTGTAAAAGACAATTTAATAGATCATTTAAAATTTCTTTAAAAAAGATCATAACGGTAACGATCATTGGGCCTAATAAATGCTAAAAAAGTTGAGATAATTAACTTCTTTGTAAAAGATAATTTACTAGACAATTTAAAATTTCGTATTAAAAGATCATAACGCTAACGATTAATGGGCCTAGTAAATGCTAAAAAAGTTGACATAATTATCTTCTTTGTAAAAGATAATTTGATAGATCATTTAAAATTTCTTTATAAAAGATCATAACTGTAATGATCATTGGGCCTAATAAATGCTAAAAAAGTTGACATAATTATCTTCTCTGAAAAAGGTAATTTAATAGATCATTTCAAATTTCTTTAAAAAAGATCATAACGGTAACGATCATTGCGCCTAATAAATGCTAAAAAAGTTGACATAACTATCTTCTTTGTAAAAGATAATTTAATAGATTATTTAAAAGTTCTTTATAAAATGTGATAACAGTAACGATCATAAGGCCTAATAAATGCTAAAAAGGTTAACATAATTATCTTCTTTGTGAAAGATAATTTAATATATCATTTAAAATTTCTTTATAACAGATCATAACGGTAACGATCATTGGGCCTAATAAATGCTAAAAAAGTTGACATAATTATCTTCTTTGTAAAAGACAATTTAATAGATCATTTAAAATTTCTTTAAAAAAGATCATAACGGTAACGATCATTGGGCCTAATAAATGCTAAAAAAGTTGACATAATTAACTTCTTTGTAAAAGATAATTTACTAGACAATTTAAAATTTCGTGTTAAAAGATCATAACGCTAACGATTAATGGGCCTAGTAAATGCTAAAAAAGTTGACATAATTATCTTCTTTGTAAAAGATAATTTGATAGATCATTTAAAATTTCTTTATAAAAGATCATAACTGTAATGATCATTGGGCCTAATAAATGCTAAAAAAGTTGACATAATTATCTTCTTTGAAAAAGGTAATTTAATAGATCATTTCAAATTTCTTTAAAAAAGATCATAACGGTAACGATCATTGCGCCTAATAAATGCTAAAAAAGTTGACATAATTATCTTCTTTGTAAAAGATAATTTAATAGATTATTTAAAAGTTCTTTATAAAATGTGATAACAGTAACGATCATAAGGCCTAATAAATGCTAAAAAGGTTAACATAATTATCTTCTTTGTGAAAGATAATTTAATATATCATTTAAAATTTCTTTATAACAGATCATAACGGTAATGATCATTGGGCCTAATAAATGCTAAAAAAGTTGACATAATTATCTTCTTTGTAAAAGACAATTTAATAGATCATTTAAAATTTCTTTAAAAAAGATCATAACGGTAACGATCATTGGGCCTAATAAATGCTAAAAAAGTTGACATAATTAACTTCTTTGTAAAAGATAATTTACTAGACAATTTAAAATTTCGTATTAAAAGATCATAACGCTAACGATTAATGGGCCTAGTAAATGCTAAAAAAGTTGACATAATTATCTTCTTTGTAAAAGATAATTTGATAGATCATTTAAAATTTCTTTATAAAAAGATCATAACTGTAATGATCATTGGGCCTAATAAATGCTAAAAAAGTTGACATAATTATCTTCTTTGAAAAAGGTAATTTAATAGATCATTTCAAATTTCTTTAAAAAAGATCATAACGGTAATGATCATTGCGCCTAATAAATGCTAAAAAAGTTGACATAATTATCTTCCTTGTAAAAGATAATTTAATAGATTATTTAAAAGTTCTTTATAAAATGTGATAACAGTAACGATCATAAGGCCTAATAAATGCTAAAAAGGTTAACATAATTATCTTCTTTGTGAAAGATAATTTAATATATCATTTAAAATTTCTTTATAACAGATCATAACGGTAACGATCATTGGGCCTAATAAATGCTAAAAAAGTTGACATAATTATCTTCTTTGTAAAAGACAATTTAATAGATCATTTAAAATTTCTTTAAAAAAGATCATAACGGTAACGATCATTGGGCCTAATAAATGCTAAAAAAGTTGACATAATTAACTTCTTTGTAAAAGATAATTTACTAGACAATTTAAAATTTCGTATTAAAAGATCATAACGCTAACGATTAATGGGCCTAGTAAATGCTAAAAAAGTTGACATAATTATCTTCTTTGTAAAAGATAATTTGATAGATCATTTAAAATTTCTTTATAAAAGATCATAACTGTAATGATCATTGGGCCTAATAAATGCTAAAAAAGATGACATAATTATCTTCTTTGTAAAAGACAATTTAATAGATCATTTAAAATTTCTTTAAAAAAGATCATAACGGTAACGATCATTGAGCCTAATAAATGCTAAAAAAGTTGACATAATTAACTTCTTTGTAAAAGATAATTTACTAGACAATTTAAAATTTCGTATTAAAAGATCATAACGCTAACGATTAATGGGCCTAGTAAATGCTAAAAAAGTTGACATAATTATCTTCTTTGTAAAAGATAATTTACTAGACAATTTAAAATTTCTCATGAAAAGATCATAACGGTAACGATTATTGGGCCTAATAAATGCTAAAAAAGTTGACATAATTATCTTCTTTGAAAAAGGTAATTTAATAGATCATTTCAAATTTCTTTAAAAAAGATCATAACGGTAACGATCATTGCGCCTAATAAATGCTAAAAAAGTTGACATAATTATCTTCTTTGTAAAAGAAAATTTAATAGATCATTTAAAATTTCCTTAAAAAAGATCAAAACGGTAACGATCATTGGGCCTAATAAGTGCTAAAAAAGTTGACATAATTATCTTCTTTGTAAAAGATAATTTACTAGACAATTTAAAATTTCTCATGAAAAGATCATAACGGTAACGATTATTGGGCCTAATAAATGCTAAAAAAGTTGACATAATTATCTTCTTTGAAAAAGGTAATTTAATAGATCATTTCTAATTTCTTTAAAAAAGATCATAACGGTAACGATCATTGCGCCTAATAAATGCTAAAAAAGTTGACATAATTAACTTCTTTGTAAAAGATAATTTACTAGACAATTTAAAATTTCGTATTAAAAGATCATAACGCTAACGATTAATGGGCCTAGTAAATGCTAAAAAAGTTGACATAATTATCTTCTTTGTAAAAGATAATTTGATAGATCATTTAAAATTTCTTTATAAAAGATCATAACTGTAATGATCATTGGGCCTAATAAATGCTAAAAAAGTTGACATAATTATCTTCTTTGTAAAAGACAATTTAATAGATCATTTAAAATTTCTTTAAAAAAGATTATAACGGTAACGATCATTGAGCCTAATAAATGCTAAAAAAGTTGACATAATTAACTTCTTTGTAAAAGATAATTTACTAGACAATTTAAAATTTCGTATTAAAGGATCATAACGCTAACGATTAATGGGCCTAGTAAATGCTAAAAAAGTTGACATAATTATCTTCTTTGTAAAAGATAATTTACTAGACAATTTAAAATTTCTCATGAAAAGATCATAACGGTAACGATTATTGGGCCTAATAAATGCTAAAAAAGTTGACATAATTATCTTCTTTGAAAAAGGTAATTTAATAGATCATTTCAAATTTCTTTAAAAAAGATCATAACGGTAACGATCATTGCGCCTAATAAATGCTAAAAAAGTTGACATAATTATCTTCTTTGTAAAAGAAAATTTAATAGATCATTTAAAATTTCCTTAAAAAAGATCATAACGGTAACGATCATTGGGCCTAATAAGTGCTAAAAAAGTTGACATAATTATCTTCTTTGTAAAAGATAATTTACTAGACAATTTAAAATTTCTCATGAAAAGATCATAACGGTAACGATTATTGGGCCTAATAAATGCTAAAAAAGTTGACATAATTATCTTCTTTGAAAAAGGTAATTTAATAGATCATTTCAAATTTCTTTAAAAAAGATCATAACGGTAACGATCATTGGGCCTAATAAGTGCTAAAAAAGTTGACATAATTATCTTCTTTGTAAAAGATAATTTACTAGACAATTTAAAATTTCTCATGAAAAGATCATAACGGTAACGATTATTGGGCCTAATAAATGCTAAAAAAGTTGACATAATTATCTTCTTTGAAAAAGGTAATTTAATAGATCATTTCAAATTTCTTTAAAAAAGATCATAACGGTAACGATCATTGGGCCTAATAAGTGCTAAAAAAGTTGACATAATTATCTTCTTTGTAAAAGATAATTTACTAGACAATTTAAAATTTCTCATGAAAAGATCATAACGGTAACGATTATTGGGCCTAATAAATGCTAAAAAAGTTGACATAATTATCTTCTTTGAAAAAGGTAATTTAATAGATCATTTCAAATTTCTTTAAAAAAGATCATAACGGTAACGATCATTGCGCCTAATAAATGCTAAAAAAGTTGACATAATTAACTTCTTTGTAAAAGATAATTTACTAGACAATTTAAAATTTCTCATGAAAAGATCATAACGGTAACGATTATTGGGCCTAATAAATGCTAAAAAAGTTGACATCATTATCTTCTTTGAAAAAGGTAATTTAATAGATCATTTCAAATTTCTTTAAAAAAGATCATAACGGTAACGATCATTGCGCCTAATAAATGCTAAAAAAGTTGACATAATTATCTTCTTTGTAAAAGATAATTTAATAGATTATTTAAAAGTTCTTTATAAAATGTGATAACAGTAACGATCATAAGGCCTAATAAATGCTAAAAAGGTTAACATAATTATCTTCTTTGTGAAAGATAATTTAATATATCATTTAAAATTTCTTTATAACAGATCATAACGGTAACGATCATTGGGCCTAATAAATGCTAAAAAAGTTGACATAATTATCTTCTTTGTAAAAGACAATTTAATAGATCATTTAAAATTTCTTTAAAAAAGATCATAACGGTAACGATCATTGGGCCTAATAAATGCTAAAAAAGTTGACATAATTAACTTCTTTGTAAAAGATAATTTACTAGACAATTTAAAATTTCGTATTAAAAGATCATAACGCTAACGATTAATGGGCCTAGTAAATGCTAAAAAAGTTGACATAATTATCTTCTTTGTAAAAGATAATTTGATAGATCATTTAAAATTTCTTTATAAAAGATCATAACTGTAATGATCATTGGGCCTAATAAATGCTAAAAAAGTTGACATAATTATCTTCTTTGTAAAAGACAATTTAATAGATCATTTAAAATTTCTTTAAAAAAGATCATAACGGTAACGATCATTGAGCCTAATAAATGCTAAAAAACTTGACATAATTAACTTCTTTGTAAAAGATAATTTACTAGACAATTTAAAATTTCGTATTAAAAGATCATAACGCTAACGATTAATGGGCCTAGTAAATGCTAAAAAAGTTGACATAATTATCTTCTTTGTAAAAGATAATTTACTAGACAATTTAAAATTTCTCATGAAAAGATCATAACGGTAACGATTATTGGGCCTAATAAATGCTAAAAAAGTTGACATAATTATCTTCTTTGAAAAAGGTAATTTAATAGATCATTTCAAATTTCTTTAAAAAAGATCATAACGGTAACGATCATTGCGCCTAATAAATGCTAAAAAAGTTGACATAATTATCTTCTTTGTAAAAGAAAATTTAATAGATCATTTAAAATTTCCTTAAAAAAGATCATAACGGTAACGATCATTGGGCCTAATAAGTGCTAAAAAAGTTGACATAATTATCTTCTTTGTAAAAGATAATTTACTAGACAATTTAAAATTTCTCATGAAAAGATCATAACGGTAACGATTATTGGGCCTAATAAATGCTAAAAAAGTTGACATAATTATCTTCTTTGAAAAAGGTAATTTAATAGATCATTTCAAATTTCTTTAAAAAAGATCATAACGGTAACGATCATTGCGCCTAATAAATGCTAAAAAAGTTGACATAATTAACTTCTTTGTAAAAGATAATTTACTAGACAATTTAAAATTTCTCATGAAAAGATCATAACGGTAACGATTATTGGGCCTAATAAATGCTAAAAAAGTTGACATAATTATCTTCTTTGAAAAAGGTAATTTAATAGATCATTTCAAATTTCTTTAAAAAAGATCATAACGGTAACGATCATTGCGCCTAATAAATGCTAAAAAAGTTGACATAATTATCTTCTTTGTAAAAGATAATTTAATAGATTATTTAAAAGTTCTTTATAAAATGTGATAACAGTAACGATCATAAGGCCTAATAAATGCTAAAAAGGTTAACATAATTATCTTCTTTGTGAAAGATAATTTAATATATCATTTAAAATTTCTTTATAACAGATCATAACGGTAACGATCATTGGGCCTAATAAATGCTAAAAAAGTTGACATAATTATCTTCTTTGTAAAAGACAATTTAATAGATCATTTAAAATTTCTTTAAAAAAGATCATAACGGTAACGATCATTGGGCCTAATAAATGCTAAAAAAGTTGACATAATTAACTTCTTTGTAAAAGATAATTTACTAGACAATTTAAAATTTCGTATTAAAAGATCATAACGCTAACGATTAATGGGCCTAGTAAATGCTAAAAAAGTTGACATAATTATCTTCTTTGTAAAAGATAATTTGATAGATCATTTAAAATTTCTTTATAAAAGATCATAACTGTAATGATCATTGGGCCTAATAAATGCTAAAAAAGTTGACATAATTATCTTCTTTGTAAAAGACAATTTAATAGATCATTTAAAATTTCTTTAAAAAAGATCATAACGGTAACGATCATTGAGCCTAATAAATGCTAAAAAACTTGACATAATTAACTTCTTTGTAAAAGATAATTTACTAGACAATTTAAAATTTCGTATTAAAAGATCATAACGCTAACGATTAATGGGCCTAGTAAATGCTAAAAAAGTTGACATAATTATCTTCTTTGTAAAAGATAATTTACTAGACAATTTAAAATTTCTCATGAAAAGATCATAACGGTAACGATTATTGGGCCTAGTAAATGCTAAAAAAGTTGACATAATTATCTTCTTTGAAAAAGGTAATTTAATAGATCATTTCAAATTTCTTTAAAAAAGATCATAACGGTAACGATCATTGCGCCTAATAAATGCTAAAAAAGTTGACATAATTATCTTCTTTGTA
This sequence comes from Psophocarpus tetragonolobus, assembly GCA_037954015.1. Taxonomy (NCBI): domain Eukaryota; kingdom Viridiplantae; phylum Streptophyta; class Magnoliopsida; order Fabales; family Fabaceae; genus Psophocarpus; species Psophocarpus tetragonolobus. The sequence goes on from CM075688.1 coordinate 59,264,894, forward strand.
AAAGAAAATTTAATAGATCATTTAAAATTTCCTTAAAAAATATCATAACGGTAACGATCATTGGGCCTAATAAGTGCTAAAAAAGTTGACATAATTATCTTCTTTGTAAAAGATAATTTACTAGACAATTTAAAATTTCTCATGAAAAGATCATAACGGTAACGATTATTGGGCCTAATAAATGCTAAAAAAGTTGACATAATTATCTTCTTTGAAAAAGGTAATTTAATAGATCATTTCAAATTTCTTTAAAAAAGATCATAACGGTAACGATCATTGCGCCTAATAAATGCTAAAAAAGTTGACATAATTATCTTCTTTGTAAAAGATAATTTGATAGATCATTTAAAATTTCTTTATAAAAGATCATAACTGTAACGATCATTGCGCCTAATAAATGCTAAAAAAGTTGACATAATTATCTTGTTTGTAAAAGACAATTTAATAGATCATTTAAAATTTCTTTAAAAAAGATCATAGCAGTAATAATCATTGCGCCTAATAAATGCTAAAAAAGATGACATAATTATCTTCTTTGTAAAAGATAATTTACTAGACAATTTAAAAATTCTTATGAAAAGATCATAACGGTAACGATTATTGGGCCTAATAAATGCTAAAAAAGTTGACATAATTATGTTCTTTGAAAAAGGTAATTTAATAGATCATTTCAAATTTCTTTAAAAAAGATCATAACGGTAACGATCATTGCGCCTAATAAATGCTAAAAAAGTTGACATAATTATCTTCTTTGTAAAAGATAATTTGATAGATCATTTAAAATTTCTTTATAAAAGATCATAACTGTAACGATCATTGCGCCTAATAAATGCTAAAAAAGTTGACATAATTATCTTCTTTGAAAAAGGTAATTTGATAGATCATTTCAAATTTCTTTAAAAAAGATCATAACGGTAACGATCATTGCGCCTAATAAATGTTAAAAAAGTTGACATAATTATCTTCTTTGTAAAAGATAATTTACTAGACAATTTAAAATTTATCATGAAAAGATCATAACGGTAACGATTATTGGGCCTAATAAATGCTAAAAAAGTTGACATAATTATCTTCTTTGAAAAAGGTAATTTAATAGATCATTTCAAATTTCTTTAAAAAAGATCATAACGGTAACGATCATTGCGCCTAATAAATGCTAAAAAAGTTGACATAATTATCTTCTTTGTAAAAGATAATTTAATAGATTATTTAAAAGTTCTTTATAAAATGTCATAACAGTAACGATCATAGGGCCTAATAAATGCTAAAAAGGTTAACATAATTATTTTCTTTGTGAAAGATAATTTAATATATCATTTAAAATTTCTTTATAACAGATCATAACGGTAACGATCATTGGGCCTAATAAATGCTAAAAAAGTTGACATAATTATCTTCTTTGTAAAAGAAAATTTAATAGATCATTTAAAATTTCCTTAAAAAAGATCATAATGGTAACGATCATTGGGCCTAATAAGTGCTAAAAAAGTTGACATAATTATCTTCTTTGTAAAAGATAATTTACTAGACAATTTAAAATTTCTCATGAAAAGATCATAACGGTAACGATTATTGGGCCTAATAAATGCTAAAAAAGTTGACATAATTATCTTCTTTGAAAAAAGTAATTTAATAGATCATTTCAAATTTCTTTAAAAAAGATCATAACGGTAACAATCATAAAGCCTAATAAATGCTAAAAAAGTTGACATAATTATCTTCTTTGTAAAAGATAATTTGATAGATCATTTAAAATTTCTTTATAAAAGATCATAACTGTAACGATCATTGCGCCTAATAAATGCTAAAAAAGTTGACATAATTATCTTCTTTGTAAAAGACAATTTAATAGATCATTTAAAATTTCTTTAAAAAAGATCATAGTAGTAATGATCATTGCGCCTAATAAATGCTAAAAAAGTTGACATAATTATCTTCTTTGTAAAAGATAATTTACTAGACAATTTAAAATTTCTCATGAAAAGATCATAACGGTAACGATTATTGGGCCTAATAAATGCTAAAAAAGTTGACATAATTATCTTCTTTGAAAAAGGTAATTTAATAGATCATTTCAAATTTCTTTAAAAAAGATCATAACGGTAACGATCATTGCGCCTAATAAATGCTAAAAAAGTTGACATAATTATCTTCTTTGTAAAAGATAATTTAATAGATCATTTAAAATTTCCTTAAAAAAGATCATAACGGTAACGATCATTGGGCCTAATAAGTGCTAAAAAAGTTGACATAATTATCTTCTTTGTAAAAGATAATTTACTAGACAATTTAAAATTTCTCATGAAAAGATCATAACAGTAACGATTATTGGGCCTAATAAATGCTAAAAAAGTTGACATAATTATCTTCTTTGAAAAAGGTAATTTAATAGATCATTTCAAATTTCTTTAAAAAAGATCATAACGGTAACGATCATTGCGCCTAATAAATGCTAAAAAAGTTGACATAATTATCTTCTTTGTAAAAGATAATTTGATAGATCATTTAAAATTTCTTTATAAAAGATCATAACTGTAACGATTATTGCGCCTAATAAATGCTAAAAAAGTTGACATAATTATCTTCTTTGAAAAAGGTAATTTGATAGATCATTTCAAATTTCTTTAAAAAAGATCATAACGGTAACGATCATTGCGCCTAATAAATGCTAAAAAAGTTGACATAATTATCTTCTTTGTAAAAGATAATTTACTAGACAATTTAAAATTTCTCATGAAAAGATCATAACGGTAACGATTATTGGGCCTAATAAATGCTAAAAAAGTTGACATAATTATCTTCTTTGAAAAAGGTAATTTAATAGATCATTTCAAATTTCTTTAAAAAAGATCATAACGGTAACGATCATTGCACCTAATAAATGCTAAAAAAGTTGACATAATTATCTTCTTTGTAAAAGATAATTTAATAGATTATTTAAAAGTTCTGTATAAAATGTCATAACAGTAACGATCATAGGGCCTAATAAATGCTAAAAAGGTTAACATAATTATCTTCTTTGTGAAAGATAATTTAATATATCATTTAAAATTTCTTTATAACAGATCATAACGGTAACGATCATTGGGCCTAATAAATGCTAAAAAAGTTGACATAATTATCTTCTTTGTAAAAGACAATTTAATAGATCATTTAAAATTTCTTTAAAAAAGATCATAACGGTAACGATCATTGGGCCTAATAAATGCTAAAAAAGTTGACATAATTAACTTCTTTGTAAAAGATAATTTACTAGACAATTTAAAATTTCGTATTAAAAGATCATAACGCTAACGATTAATGGGCCTAGTAAATGCTAAAAAAGTTGACATAATTATCTTCTTTGTAAAAGATAATTTGATAGATCATTTAAAATTTCTTTATAAAAGATCATAACTGTAATGATCATTGGGCCTAATAAATGCTAAAAAAGTTGACATAATTGTCTTCTTTGTAAAAGAAAATTTAATAGATCATTTAAAATTTCCTTAAAAAAGATCATAATGGTAACGATCATTGGGCCTAATAAGTGCTAAAAAAGTTGACATAATTATCTTCTTTGTAAAAGATAATTTACTAGACAATTTAAAATTTCTCATGAAAAGATCATAACGGTAACGATTATTGGGCCTAATAAATGCTAAAAAAGTTGACATAATTATCTTCTTTGAAAAAAGTAATTTAATAGATCATTTCAAATTTCTTTAAAAAAGATCATAACGGTAACAATCATAAAGCCTAATAAATGCTAAAAAAGTTGACATAATTATCTTCTTTGTAAAAGATAATTTGATAGATCATTTAAAATTTCTTTATAAAAGATCATAACTGTAATGATCATTGGGCCTAATAAATGCTAAAAAAGTTGACATAATTGTCTTCTTTGTAAAAGAAAATTTAATAGATCATTTAAAATTTCCTTAAAAAAGATCATAACGGTAACGATCATTGGGCCTAATAAGTGCTAAAAAAGTTGACATAATTATCTTCTTTGTAAAAGATAATTTACTAGACAATTTAAAATTTCTCATGAAAAGATCATAACGGTAACGATTATTGGGCCTAATAAATGCTAAAAAAGTTGACATAATTATCTTCTTTGAAAAAGGTAATTTAATAGATCATTTCAAATTTCTTTAAAAAAGATCATAACGGTAACGATCATTGCGCCTAATAAATGCTAAAAAAGTTGACATAATTATCTTCTTTGTAAAAGATAATTTGATAGATCATTTAAAATTTCTTTATAAAAGATCATAACTGTAACGATTATTGTGCCTAATAAATGCTAAAAAAGTTGACATAATTATCTTCTTTGAAAAAGGTAATTTGATAGATCATTTCAAATTTCTTTAAAAAAGATCATAACGGTAACGATCATTGCGCCTAATAAATGCTAAAAAAGTTGACATAATTATCTTCTTTGTAAAAGATAATTTACTAGACAATTTAAAATTTCTCATGAAAAGATCATAACGGTAACGATTATTGGGCCTAATAAATGCTAAAAAAGTTGACATAATTATCTTCTTTGAAAAAGGTAATTTAATAGATCATTTCAAATTTCTTTAAAAAAGATGATAACGGTAACGATCATTGCGCCTAATAAATGCTAAAAAAGTTGACATAATTATCTTCTTTGTAAAAGATAATTTAATAGATTATTTAAAAGTTCTGTATAAAATGTCATAACAGTAACGATCATAGGGCCTAATAAATGCTAAAAAGGTTAACATAATTATCTTCTTTGTGAAAGATAATTTAATATATCATTTAAAATTTCTTTATAACAGATCATAACGGTAACGATCATTGGGCCTAATAAATGCTAAAAAAGTTGACATAATTATCTTCTTTGTAAAAGACAATTTAATAGATCATTTAAAATTTCTTTAAAAAAGATCATAACGGTAACGATCATTGGGCCTAATAAATGCTAAAAAAGTTGACATAATTAACTTCTTTGTAAAAGATAATTTACTAGACAATTTAAAATTTCGTATTAAAAGATCATAACGCTAAAGATTAATGGGCCTAGTAAATGCTAAAAAAGTTGACATAATTATCTTCTTTGTAAAAGATAATTTGATAGATCATTTAAAATTTCTTTATAAAAGATCATAACTGTAATGATCATTGGGCCTAATAAATGCTAAAAAAGTTGACATAATTGTCTTCTTTGTAAAAGAAAATTTAATAGATCATTTAAAATTTCCTTAAAAAAGATCATAATGGTAACGATCATTGGGCCTAATAAGTGCTAAAAAAGTTGACATAATTATCTTCTTTGTAAAAGATAATTTACTAGACAATTTAAAATTTCTCATGAAAAGATCATAACGGTAACGATTATTGGGCCTAATAAATGCTAAAAAAGTTGACATAATTATCTTCTTTGAAAAAAGTAATTTAATAGATCATTTCAAATTTCTTTAAAAAAGATCATAACGGTAACAATCATAAAGCCTAATAAATGCTAAAAAAGTTGACATAATTATCTTCTTTGTAAAAGATAATTTGATAGATCATTTAAAATTTCTTTATAAAAGATCATAACTGTAACGATCATTGCGCCTAATAAATGCTAAAAAAGTTGACATAATTATCTTCTTTGTAAAAGACAATTTAATAGATCATTTAAAATTTCTTTAAAAAAGATCATAGTAGTAATGATCATTGCGCCTAATAAATGCTAAAAAAGTTGACATAATTATCTTCTTTGTAAAAGATAATTTACTAGACAATTTAAAATTTCTCATGAAAAGATCATAACGGTAACGATTATTGGGCCTAATAAATGCTAAAAAAGTTGACATAATTATCTTCTTTGAAAAAGGTAATTTAATAGATCATTTCAAATTTCTTTAAAAAAGATCATAACGGTAACGATCATTGCGCCTAATAAATGCTAAAAAAGTTGACATAATTATCTTCTTTGTAAAAGATAATTTAATAGATCATTTAAAATTTCCTTAAAAAAGATCATAACGGTAACGATCATTGGGCCTAATAAGTGCTAAAAAAGTTGACATAATTATCTTCTTTGTAAAAGATAATTTACTAGACAATTTAAAATTTCTCATGAAAAGATCATAACGGTAACGATTATTGGGCCTAATAAATGCTAAAAAAGTTGACATAATTATCTTCTTTGAAAAAGGTAATTTAATAGATCATTTCAAATTTCTTTAAAAAAGATCATAACGGTAACGATCATTGCGCCTAATAAATGCTAAAAAAGTTGACATAATTATCTTCTTTGTAAAAGATAATTTGATAGATCATTTAAAATTTCTTTATAAAAGATCATAACTGTAACGATTATTGCGCCTAACAAATGCTAAAAAAGTTGACATAATTATCTTCTTTGAAAAAGGTAATTTGATAGATCATTTCAAATTTCTTTAAAAAAGATCATAACGGTAACGATCATTGCGCCTGATAAATGCTAAAAAAGTTGACATAATTATCTTCTTTGTAAAAGATAATTTACTAGACAATTTAAAATTTCTCATGAAAAGATCATAACGGTAACGATTATTGGGCCTAATAAATGCTAAAAAAGTTGACATAATTATCTTCTTTGAAAAAGGTAATTTAATAGATCATTTCAAATTTCTTTAAAAAAGATCATAACGGTAACGATCATTGCGCCTAATAAATGCTAAAAAAGTTGACATAATTATCTTCTTTGTAAAAGATAATTTAATAGATTATTTAAAAGTTCTGTATAAAATGTCATAACAGTAACGATCATAGGGCCTAATAAATGCTAAAAAGGTTAACATAATTATCTTCTTTGTGAAAGATAATTTAATATATCATTTAAAATTTCTTTATTGTTGATCATAACGGTAACGATCATTGGGCCTAATAAATGCTAAAAAAGTTGACATAATTATCTTCTTTGTAAAAGACAATTTAATAGATCATTTAAAATTTCTTTAAAAAAGATCATAACGGTAACGATCATTGGGCCTAATAAATGCTAAAAAAGTTGACATAATTAACTTCTTTGTAAAAGATAATTTACTAGACAATTTAAAATTTCGTATTAAAAGATCATAACGCTAACGATTAATGGGCCTAGTAAATGCTAAAAAAGTTGACATAATTATCTTCTTTGTAAAAGATAATTTGATAGATCATTTAAAATTTCTTTATAAAAGATCATAACTGTAATGATCATTGGGCCTAATAAATGCTAAAAAAGTTGACATAATTATCTTCTTTGTAAAAGACAATTTAATAGATCATTTAAAATTTCTTTAAAAAAGATCATAACGGTAACAATCATTGAGCCTAATAAATGCTAAAAAAGTTGACATAATTAACTTCTTTGTAAAAGATAATTTACTAGACAATTTAAAATTTTGTATTAAAAGATCATAACGCTAACGATTAATGGGCCTAGTAAATGCTAAAAAAGTTGACATAATTATCTTCTTTGTAAAAGATAATTTACTAGAGAATTTAAAATTTCTCATGAAAAGATCATAACGGTAACGATTATTGGGCCTAATAAATGCTAAAAAAGTTGACATAATTATCTTCTTTGAAAAAGGTAATTTAATAGATCATTTCAAATTTCTTTAAAAAAGATCATAACGGTAACGATCATTGCGCCTAATAAATGCTAAAAAAGTTGACATAATTATCTTCTTTGTAAAAGAAAATTTAATAGATCATTTAAAATTTCCTTAAAAAAGATCACAACGGTAACGATCATTGGGCCTAATAAGTGCTAAAAAAGTTGACATAATTATCTTCTTTGTAAAAGATAATGTACTAGACAATTTAAAATTTCTCATGAAAAGATCATAACGGTAACGATTATTGGGCCTAATAAATGCTAAAAAAGTTGACATAAATATCTTCTTTGAAAAAGGTAATTTAATAGATCATTTCAAATTTCTTTAAAAAAGATCATAACGGTAACGATCATTGCGCCTAATAAATGCTAAAAAAGTTGACATAATTATCTTCTTTGTAAAAGATAATTTAATAGATTATTTAAAAGTTCTGTATAAAATGTCATAACAGTAACGATCATAGGGCCTAATAAATGCTAAAAAGGTTAACATAATTATCTTCTTTGTGAAAGATAATTTAATATATCATTTAAAATTTCTTTATAACAGATCATAACGGTAACGATCATTGGGCCTAATAAATGCTAAAAAAGTTGACATAATTATCTTCTTTGTAAAAGACAATTTAATAGATCATTTAAAATTTCTTTAAAAAAGATCATAACGGTAACGATCATTGGGCCTAATAAATGCTAAAAAAGTTGACATAATTAACTTCTTTGTAAAAGATAATTTACTAGACAATTTAAAATTTCGTATTAAAAGATCATAACGCTAACGATTAATGGGCCTAGTAAATGCTAAAAAAGTTGACATAATTATCTTCTTTGTAAAAGATAATTTGATAGATCATTTAAAATTTCTTTATAAAAGATCATAACTGTAATGATCATTGGGCCTAATAAATGCTAAAAAAGTTGACATAATTGTCTTCTTTGTAAAAGAAAATTTAATAGATCATTTAAAATTTCCTTAAAAAAGATCATAATGGTAACGATCATTGGGCCTAATAAGTGCTAAAAAAGTTGACATAATTATCTTCTTTGTAAAAGATAATTTACTAGACAATTTAAAATTTCTCATGAAAAGATCATAACGGTAACGATTATTGGGCCTAATAAATGCTAAAAAAGTTGACATAATTATCTTCTTTGAAAAAAGTAATTTAATAGATCATTTCAAATTTCTTTAAAAAAGATCATAACGGTAACAATCATAAAGCCTAATAAATGCTAAAAAAGTTGACATAATTATCTTCTTTGTAAAAGATAATTTGATAGATCATTTAAAATTTCTTTATAAAAGATCATAACTGTAACGATCATTGCGCCTAATAAATGCTAAAAAAGTTGACATAATTATCTTCTTTGTAAAAGACAATTTAATAGATCATTTAAAATTTCTTTAAAAAAGATCATAGTAGTAATGATCATTGCGCCTAATAAATGCTAAAAAAGTTGACATAATTATCTTCTTTGTAAAAGATAATTTACTAGACAATTTAAAATTTCTCATGAAAAGATCATAACGGTAACGATTATTGGGCCTAATAAATGCTAAAAAAGTTGACATAATTATCTTCTTTGAAAAAGGTAATTTAATAGATCATTTCAAATTTCTTTAAAAAAGATCATAACGGTAACGATCATTGCGCCTAATAAATGCTAAAAAAGTTGACATAATTATCTTCTTTGTAAAAGATAATTTAATAGATCATTTAAAATTTCCTTAAAAAAGATCATAACGGTAACGATCATTGGGCCTAATAAGTGCTAAAAAAGTTGACATAATTATCTTCTTTGTAAAAGATAATTTACTAGACAATTTAAAATTTCTCATGAAAAGATCATAACGGTAACGATTATTGGGCCTAATAAATGCTAAAAAAGTTGACATAATTATCTTCTTTGAAAAAGGTAATTTAATAGATCATTTCAAATTTCTTTAAAAAAGATCATAACGGTAACGATCATTGCGCCTAATAAATGCTAAAAAAGTTGACATAATTATCTTCTTTGTAAAAGATAATTTGATAGATCATTTAAAATTTCTTTATAAAAGATCATAACTGTAACGATCATTGCGCCTAATAAATGCTAAAAAAGTTGACATAATTATCTTGTTTGTAAAAGACAATTTAATAGATCATTTAAAATTTCTTTAAAAAAGATCATAGCAGTAATAATCATTGCGCCTAATAAATGCTAAAAAAGATGACATAATTATCTTCTTTGTAAAAGATAATTTACTAGACAATTTAAAATTTCTCATGAAAAGATCATAACGGTAACGATTATTGGGCCTAATAAATGCTAAAAAAGTTGACATAATTATCTTCTTTGAAAAAGGTAATTTAATAGATCATTTCAAATTTCTTTAAAAAAGATCATAACGGTAACGATCATTGCGCCTAATAAATGCTAAAAAAGTTGACATAATTATCTTCTTTGTAAAAGATAATTTAATAGATTATTTAAAAGTTCTGTATAAAATGTCATAACAGTAACGATCATAGGGCCTAATAAATGCTAAAAAGGTTAACATAATTATCTTCTTTGTGAAAGATAATTTAATATATCATTTAAAATTTCTTTATTGTTGATCATAACGGTAACGATCATTGGGCCTAATAAATGCTAAAAAAGTTGACATAATTATCTTCTTTGTAAAAGACAATTTAATAGATCATTTAAAATTTCTTTAAAAAAGATCATAACGGTAACGATCATTGGGCCTAATAAATGCTAAAAAAGTTGACATAATTAACTTCTTTGTAAAAGATAATTTACTAGACAATTTAAAATTTCGTATTAAAAGATCATAACGCTAACGATTAATGGGCCTAGTAAATGCTAAAAAAGTTGACATAATTATCTTCTTTGTAAAAGATAATTTGATAGATCATTTAAAATTTCTTTATAAAAGATCATAACTGTAATGATCATTGGGCCTAATAAATGCTAAAAAAGTTGACATAATTATCTTCTTTGTAAAAGACAATTTAATAGATCATTTAAAATTTCTTTAAAAAAGATCATAACGGTAACAATCATTGAGCCTAATAAATGCTAAAAAAGTTGACATAATTAACTTCTTTGTAAAAGATAATTTACTAGACAATTTAAAATTTTGTATTAAAAGATCATAACGCTAACGATTAATGGGCCTAGTAAATGCTAAAAAAGTTGACATAATTATCTTCTTTGTAAAAGATAATTTACTAGAGAATTTAAAATTTCTCATGAAAAGATCATAACGGTAACGATTATTGGGCCTAATAAATGCTAAAAAAGTTGACATAATTATCTTCTTTGAAAAAGGTAATTTAATAGATCATTTCAAATTTCTTTAAAAAAGATCATAACGGTAACGATCATTGCGCCTAATAAATGCTAAAAAAGTTGACATAATTATCTTCTTTGTAAAAGAAAATTTAATAGATCATTTAAAATTTCCTTAAAAAAGATCATAACGGTAACGATCATTGGGCCTAATAAGTGCTAAAAAAGTTGACATAATTATCTTCTTTGTAAAAGATAATGTACTAGACAATTTAAAATTTCTCATGAAAAGATCATAACGGTAACGATTATTGGGCCTAATAAATGCTAAAAAAGTTGACATAATTATCTTCTTTGAAAAAGGTAATTTAATAGATCATTTCAAATTTCTTTAAAAAAGATCATAACGGTAACGATCATTGCGCCTAATAAATGCTAAAAAAGTTGACATAATTATCTTCTTTGTAAAAGATAATTTAATAGATTATTTAAAAGTTCTGTATAAAATGTCATAACAGTAACGATCATAGGGCCTAATAAATGCTAAAAAGGTTAACATAATTATCTTCTTTGTGAAAGATAATTTAATATATCATTTAAAATTTCTTTATAACAGATCATAACGGTAACGATCATTGGGCCTAATAAATGCTAAAAAAGTTGACATAATTATCTTCTTTGTAAAAGACAATTTAATAGATCATTTAAAATTTCTTTAAAAAAGATCATAACGGTAACGATCATTGGGCCTAATAAATGCTAAAAAAGTTGACATAATTAACTTCTTTGTAAAAGATAATTTACTAGACAATTTAAAATTTCGTATTAAAAGATCATAACGCTAACGATTAATGGGCCTAGTAAATGCTAAAAAAGTTGACATAATTATCTTCTTTGTAAAAGATAATTTGATAGATCATTTAAAATTTCTTTATAAAAGATCATAACTGTAATGATCATTGGGCCTAATAAATGCTAAAAAAGTTGACATAATTGTCTTCTTTGTAAAAGAAAATTTAATAGATCATTTAAAATTTCCTTAAAAAAGATCATAATGGTAACGATCATTGGGCCTAATAAGTGCTAAAAAAGTTGACATAATTATCTTCTTTGTAAAAGATAATTTACTAGACAATTTAAAATTTCTCATGAAAAGATCATAACGGTAACGATTATTGGGCCTAATAAATGCTAAAAAAGTTGACATAATTATCTTCTTTGAAAAAAGTAATTTAATAGATCATTTCAAATTTCTTTAAAAAAGATCATAACGGTAACAATCATAAAGCCTAATAAATGCTAAAAAAGTTGACATAATTATCTTCTTTGTAAAAGATAATTTGATAGATCATTTAAAATTTCTTTATAAAAGATCATAACTGTAACGATCATTGCGCCTAATAAATGCTAAAAAAGTTGACATAATTATCTTCTTTGTAAAAGACAATTTAATAGATCATTTAAAATTTCTTTAAAAAAGATCATAGTAGTAATGATCATTGCGCCTAATAAATGCTAAAAAAGTTGACATAATTATCTTCTTTGTAAAAGATAATTTACTAGACAATTTAAAATTTCTCATGAAAAGATCATAACGGTAACGATTATTGGGCCTAATAAATGCTAAAAAAGTTGACATAATTATCTTCTTTGAAAAAGGTAATTTAATAGATCATTTCAAATTTCTTTAAAAAAGATCATAACGGTAACGATCATTGCGCCTAATAAATGCTAAAAAAGTTGACATAATTATCTTCTTTGTAAAAGATAATTTAATAGATCATTTAAAATTTCCTTAAAAAAGATCATAACGGTAACGATCATTGGGCCTAATAAGTGCTAAAAAAGTTGACATAATTATCTTCTTTGTAAAAGATAATTTACTAGACAATTTAAAATTTCTCATGAAAAGATCATAACGGTAACGATTATTGGGCCTAATAAATGCTAAAAAAGTTGACATAATTATCTTCTTCGAAAAAGGTAATTTAATAGATCATTTCAAATTTCTTTAAAAAAGATCATAACGGTAACGATCATTGCGCCTAATAAATGCTAAAAAAGTTGACATAATTATCTTCTTTGTAAAAGATAATTTGATAGATCATTTAAAATTTCTTTATAAAAGATCATAACTGTAACGATCATTGCGCCTAATAAATGCTAAAAAAGTTGACATAATTATCTTGTTTGTAAAAGACAATTTAATAGATCATTTAAAATTTCTTTAAAAAAGATCATAGCAGTAATAATCATTGCGCCTAATAAATGCTAAAAAAGATGACATAATTATCTTCTTTGTAAAAGATAATTTACTAGACAATTTAAAATTTCTCATGAAAAGATCATAACGGTAACGATTATTGGGCCTAATAAATGCTAAAAAAGTTGACATAATTATCTTCTTTGAAAAAGGTAATTTAATAGATCATTTCAAATTTCTTTAAAAAAGATCATAACGGTAACGATCATTGCGCCTAATAAATGCTAAAAAAGTTGACATAATTATCTTCTTTGTAAAAGATAATTTAATAGATTATTTAAAAGTTCTGTATAAAATGTCATAACAGTAACGATCATAGGGCCTAATAAATGCTAAAAAGGTTAACATAATTATCTTCTTTGTGAAAGATAATTTAATATATCATTTAAAATTTCTTTATTGTTGATCATAACGGTAACGATCATTGGGCCTAATAAATGCTAAAAAAGTTGACATAATTATCTTCTTTGTAAAAGACAATTTAATAGATCATTTAAAATTTCTTTAAAAAAGATCATAACGGTAACGATCATTGGGCCTAATAAATGCTAAAAAAGTTGACATAATTAACTTCTTTGTAAAAGATAATTTACTAGACAATTTAAAATTTCGTATTAAAAGATCATAACGCTAACGATTAATGGGCCTAGTAAATGCTAAAAAAGTTGACATAATTATCTTCTTTGTAAAAGATAATTTGATAGATCATTTAAAATTTCTTTATAAAAGATCATAACTGTAATGATCATTGGGCCTAATAAATGCTAAAAAAGTTGACATAATTATCTTCTTTGTAAAAGACAATTTAATAGATCATTTAAAATTTCTTTAAAAAAGATCATAACGGTAACAATCATTGAGCCTAATAAATGCTAAAAAAGTTGACATAATTAACTTCTTTGTAAAAGATAATTTACTAGACAATTTAAAATTTTGTATTAAAAGATCATAACGCTAACGATTAATGGGCCTAGTAAATGCTAAAAAAGTTGACATAATTATCTTCTTTGTAAAAGATAATTTACTAGAGAATTTAAAATTTCTCATGAAAAGATCATAACGGTAACGATTATTGGGCCTAATAAATGCTAAAAAAGTTGACATAATTATCTTCTTTGAAAAAGGTAATTTAATAGATCATTTCAAATTTCTTTAAAAAAGATCATAACGGTAACGATCATTGCGCCTAATAAATGCTAAAAAAGTTGACATAATTATCTTCTTTGTAAAAGAAAATTTAATAGATCATTTAAAATTTCCTTAAAAAAGATCATAACGGTAACGATCATTGGGCCTAATAAGTGCTAAAAAAGTTGACATAATTATCTTCTTTGTAAAAGATAATGTACTAGACAATTTAAAATTTCTCATGAAAAGATCATAACGGTAACGATTATTGGGCCTAATAAATGCTAAAAAAGTTGACATAATTATCTTCTTTGAAAAAGGTAATTTAATAGATCATTTCAAATTTCTTTAAAAAAGATCATAACGGTAACGATCATTGCGCCTAATAAATGCTAAAAAAGTTGACATAATTATCTTCTTTGTAAAAGATAATTTGATAGATCATTTAAAATTTCTTTAAAAAAGATCATAACGGTAACGATCATTGCGCCTAATAAATGCTAAAAAAGTTGACATAATTATCTTCTTTGTAAAAGATAATTTACTAGACAATTTAAAATTTCTCATGAAAAGATCATAACGGTAACGATTATTGGGCCTAATAAATGCTAAAAAAGTTGACATAATTATCTTCTTTGAAAAAGGTAATTTAATAGATCATTTCAAATTTCTTTAAAAAAGATCATAACGGTAACGATCATTGCGCCTAATAAATGCTAAAAAAGTTGACATAATTATCTTATTTGTAAAAGATAATTTGATAGATCATTTAAAATTTCTTTATAAAAGATCATAACTGTAACGATCATTGCGCCTAATAAATGCTAAAAAAGTTGACATAATTATCTTGTTTGTAAAAGACAATTTAATAGATCATTTAAAATTTCTTTAAAAAAGATCACAGCAGTAATAATCATTGGGCCTAATAAGTGCTAAAAAAGTTGACATAATTATCTTCTTTGTAAAAGATAATGTACTAGACAATTTAAAATTTCTCATGAAAAGATCATAACGGTAACGATTATTGGGCCTAATAAATGCTAAAAAAGTTGACATAATTAACTTCTTTGTAAAAGATAATTTACTAGACAATTTAAAATTTCGTATTAAAAGATCATAACGCTAACGATTAATGGGCCTAGTAAATGCTAAAAAAGTTGACATAATTATCTTCTTTGTAAAAGATAATTTGATAGATCATTTAAAATTTCTTTATAAAAGATCATAACTGTAATGATCATTGGGCCTAATAAATGCTAAAAAAGTTGACATAATTATCTTCTTTGTAAAAGACAATTTAATAGATCATTTAAAATTTCTTTAAAAAAGATCATAACGGTAACAATCATTGAGCCTAATAAATGCTAAAAAAGTTGACATAATTAACTTCTTTGTAAAAGATAATTTACTAGACAATTTAAAATTTTGTATTAAAAGATCATAACGCTAACGATTAATGGGCCTAGTAAATGCTAAAAAAGTTGACATAATTATCTTCTTTGTAAAAGATAATTTACTAGAGAATTTAAAATTTCTCATGAAAAGATCATAACGGTAACGATTATTGGGCCTAATAAATGCTAAAAAAGTTGACATAATTATCTTCTTTGAAAAAGGTAATTTAATAGATCATTTCAAATTTCTTTAAAAAAGATCATAACGGTAACGATCATTGCGCCTAATAAATGCTAAAAAAGTTGACATAATTATCTTCTTTGTAAAAGAAAATTTAATAGATCATTTAAAATTTCCTTAAAAAAGATCATAACGGTAACGATCATTGGGCCTAATAAGTGCTAAAAAAGTTGACATAATTATCTTCTTTGTAAAAGATAATGTACTAGACAATTTAAAATTTCTCATGAAAAGATCATAACGGTAACGATTATTGGGCCTAATAAATGCTAAAAAAGTTGACATAATTATCTTCTTTGAAAAAGGTAATTTAATAGATCATTTCAAATTTCTTTAAAAAAGATCATAACGGTAACGATCATTGCGCCTAATAAATGCTAAAAAAGTTGACATAATTATCTTCTTTGTAAAAGATAATTTGATAGATCATTTAAAATTTCTTTATAAAAGATCATAACTGTAACGATCATTGCGCCTAATAAATGCTAAAAAAGTTGACATAATTATCTTGTTTGTAAAAGACAATTTAATAGATCATTTAAAATTTCTTTAAAAAAGATCATAGCAGTAATAATCATTGCGCCTAATAAATGCTAAAAAAGTTGACATAATTATCTTCTTTGTAAAAGATAATTTACTGGAAAATTTAAAATTTCTCATGAAAAGATCATAACGGTAACGATTATTGGGCCTAATAAATGCTAAAAAAGTTGACATAATTATCTTCTTTGAAAAAGGTAATTTAATAGATCATTTCAAATTTCTTTAAAAAAGATCATAACGGTAACGATCATTGCGCCTAATAAATGCTAAAAAAGTTGACATAATTATCTTCTTTGTAAAAGATAATTTAATAGATCATTTAAAATTTCCTTAAAAAAGATCATAACGGTAACGATCATTGGGCCTAATAAGTGCTAAAAAAGTTGACATAATTATCTTCTTTGTAAAAGATAATTTACTAGACAATTTAAAATTTCTCATGAAAAGATCATAACGGTAACGATTATTGGGCCTAATAAATGCTAAAAAAGTTGACATAATTATCTTCTTTGAAAAAGGTAATTTAATAGATCATTTCAAATTTCTTTAAAAAAGATCATAACGGTAACGATCATTGCGCCTAATAAATGCTAAAAAAGTTGACATAATTATCTTCTTTGTAAAAGAAAATTTAATAGATCATTTAAAATTTCCTTAAAAAAGATCATAACGGTAACGATCATTGGGCCTAATAAGTGCTAAAAAAGTTGACATAATTATCTTCTTTGTAAAAGATAATGTACTAGACAATTTAAAATTTCTCATGAAAAGATCATAACGGTAACGATTATTGGGCCTAATAAATGCTAAAAAAGTTGACATAATTATCTTCTTTGAAAAAGGTAATTTAATAGATCATTTCAAATTTCTTTAAAAAAGATCATAACGGTAACGATCATTGCGCCTAATAAATGCTAAAAAAGTTGACATAATTATCTTCTTTGTAAAAGATAATTTAATAGATCATTTAAAATTTCCTTAAAAAAGATCATAACGGTAACGATCATTGGGCCTAATAAGTGCTAAAAAGTTGACATAATTATCTTCTTTGTAAAAGATAATTTACTAGACAATTTAAAATTTCTCATGAAAAGATCATAACAGTAACGATTATTGGGCCTAATAAATGCTAAAAAAGTTGACATAATTATCTTCTTTGAAAAAGGTAATTTAATAGATCATTTCAAATTTCTTTAAAAAAGATCATAACGGTAACGATCATTGCGCCTAATAAATGCTAAAAAAGTTGACATAATTATCTTCTTTGTAAAAGATAATTTGATAGATCATTTAAAATTTCTTTATAAAAGATCATAACTGTAACGATTATTGCGCCTAATAAATGCTAAAAAAGTTGACATAATTATCTTCTTTGAAAAAGGTAATTTGATAGATCATTTCAAATTTCTTTAAAAAAGATCATAACGGTAACGATCATTGCGCCTAATAAATGCTAAAAAAGTTGACATAATTATCTTCTTTGTAAAAGATAATTTACTAGACAATTTAAAATTTCTCATGAAAAGATCATAACGGTAACGATTATTGGGCCTAATAAATGCTAAAAAAGTTGACATAATTATCTTCTTTGAAAAAGGTAATTTAATAGATCATTTCAAATTTCTTTAAAAAAGATCATAACGGTAACGATCATTGCGCCTAATAAATGCTAAAAAAGTTGACATAATTATCTTCTTTGTAAAAGATAATTTGATAGATCATTTAAAATTTCTTTATAAAAGATCATAACTGTAACGATCATTGCGCCTAATAAATGCTAAAAAAGTTGACATAATTATCTTGTTTGTAAAAGACAATTTAATAGATCATTTAAAATTTCTTTAAAAAAGATCATAGCAGTAATAATCATTGGGCCTAATAAGTGCTAAAAAAGTTGACATAATTATCTTCTTTGTAAAAGATAATGTACTAGACAATTTAAAATTTCTCATGAAAAGATCATAACGGTAACGATTATTGGGCCTAATAAATGCTAAAAAAGTTGACATAATTAACTTCTTTGTAAAAGATAATTTACTAGACAATTTAAAATTTCGTATTAAAAGATCATAACGCTAACGATTAATGGGCCTAGTAAATGCTAAAAAAGTTGACATAATTATCTTCTTTGTAAAAGATAATTTGATAGATCATTTAAAATTTCTTTATAAAAGATCATAACTGTAATGATCATTGGGCCTAATAAATGCTAAAAAAGTTGACATAATTATCTTCTTTGTAAAAGACAATTTAATAGATCATTTAAAATTTCTTTAAAAAAGATCATAACGGTAACAATCATTGAGCCTAATAAATGCTAAAAAAGTTGACATAATTAACTTCTTTGTAAAAGATAATTTACTAGACAATTTAAAATTTTGTATTAAAAGATCATAACGCTAACGATTAATGGGCCTAGTAAATGCTAAAAAAGTTGACATAATTATCTTCTTTGTAAAAGATAATTTACTAGAGAATTTAAAATTTCTCATGAAAAGATCATAACGGTAACGATTATTGGGCCTAATAAATGCTAAAAAAGTTGACATAATTATCTTCTTTGTAAAAGATAATTTAATAGATTATTTAAAAGTTCTGTATAAAATGTCATAACAGTAACGATCATAGGGCCTAATAAATGCTAAAAAGGTTAACATAATTATCTTCTTTGTGAAAGATAATTTAATATATCATTTAAAATTTCTTTATTGTTGATCATAACGGTAACGATCATTGGGCCTAATAAATGCTAAAAAAGTTGACATAATTATCTTCTTTGTAAAAGACAATTTAATAGATCATTTAAAATTTCTTTAAAAAAGATCATAACGGTAACAATCATAAAGCCTAATAAATGCTAAAAAAGTTGACATAATTATCTTCTTTGTAAAAGATAATTTGATAGATCATTTAAAATTTCTTTATAAAAGATCATAACTGTAACGATCATTGCGCCTAATAAATGCTAAAAAAGTTGACATAATTATCTTCTTTGTAAAAGACAATTTAATAGATCATTTAAAATTTCTTTAAAAAAGATCATAGTAGTAATGATCATTGCGCCTAATAAATGCTAAAAAAGTTGACATAATTATCTTCTTTGTAAAAGATAATTTACTAGACAATTTAAAATTTCTCATGAAAAGATCATAACGGTAACGATTATTGGGCCTAATAAATGCTAAAAAAGTTGACATAATTATCTTCTTTGAAAAAGGTAATTTAATAGATCATTTCAAATTTCTTTAAAAAAGATCATAACGGTAACGATCATTGCGCCTAATAAATGCTAAAAAAGTTGACATAATTATCTTCTTTGTAAAAGATAATTTAATAGATCATTTAAAATTTCCTTAAAAAAGATCATAACGGTAACGATCATTGGGCCTAATAAGTGCTAAAAAAGTTGACATAATTATCTTCTTTGTAAAAGATAATTTACTAGACAATTTAAAATTTCTCATGAAAAGATCATAACGGTAACGATTATTGGGCCTAATAAATGCTAAAAAAGTTGACATAATTATCTTCTTTGAAAAAGGTAATTTAATAGATCATTTCAAATTTCTTTAAAAAAGATCATAACGGTAACGATCATTGCGCCTAATAAATGCTAAAAAAGTTGACATAATTATCTTCTTTGTAAAAGATAATTTGATAGATCATTTAAAATTTCTTTATAAAAGATCATAACTGTAACGATTATTGCGCCTAATAAATGCTAAAAAAGTTGACATAATTATCTTCTTTGAAAAAGGTAATTTGATAGATCATTTCAAATTTCTTTAAAAAAGATCATAACGGTAACGATCATTGCGCCTAATAAATGCTAAAAAAGTTGACATAATTATCTTCTTTGTAAAAGATAATTTACTAGACAATTTAAAATTTCTCATGAAAAGATCATAACGGTAACGATTATTGGGCCTAATAAATGCTAAAAAAGTTGACATAATTATCTTCTTTGAAAAAGGTAATTTAATAGATCATTTCAAATTTCTTTAAAAAAGATCATAACGGTAACGATCATTGCGCCTAATAAATGCTAAAAAAGTTGACATAATTATCTTCTTTGTAAAAGATAATTTAATAGATTATTTAAAAGTTCTGTATAAAATGTCATAACAGTAACGATCATAGGGCCTAATAAATGCTAAAAAGGTTAACATAATTATCTTCTTTGTGAAAGATAATTTAATATATCATTTAAAATTTCTTTATTGTTGATCATAACGGTAACGATCATTGGGCCTAATAAATGCTAAAAAAGTTGACATAATTATCTTCTTTGTAAAAGACAATTTAATAGATCATTTAAAATTTCTTTAAAAAAGATCATAACGGTAACGATCATTGGGCCTAATAAATGCTAAAAAAGTTGACATAATTAACTTCTTTGTAAAAGATAATTTACTAGACAATTTAAAATTTCGTATTAAAAGATCATAACGCTAACGATTAATGGGCCTAGTAAATGCTAAAAAAGTTGACATAATTATCTTCTTTGTAAAAGATAATTTGATAGATCATTTAAAATTTCTTTATAAAAGATCATAACTGTAATGATCATTGGGCCTAATAAATGCTAAAAAAGTTGACATAATTATCTTCTTTGTAAAAGACAATTTAATAGATCATTTAAAATTTCTTTAAAAAAGATCATAACGGTAACAATCATTGAGCCTAATAAATGCTAAAAAAGTTGACATAATTAACTTCTTTGTAAAAGATAATTTACTAGACAATTTAAAATTTTGTATTAAAAGATCATAACGCTAACGATTAATGGGCCTAGTAAATGCTAAAAAAGTTGACATAATTATCTTCTTTGTAAAAGATAATTTACTAGAGAATTTAAAATTTCTCATGAAAAGATCATAACGGTAACGATTATTGGGCCTAATAAATGCTAAAAAAGTTGACATAATTATCTTCTTTGAAAAAGGTAATTTAATAGATCATTTCAAATTTCTTTAAAAAAGATCATAACGGTAACGATCATTGCGCCTAATAAATGCTAAAAAAGTTGACATAATTATCTTCTTTGTAAAAGATAATTTGATAGATCATTTAAAATTTCTTTATAAAAGATCATAACTGTAACGATCATTGCGCCTAATAAATGCTAAAAAAGTTGACATAATTATCTTGTTTGTAAAAGACAATTTAATAGATCATTTAAAATTTCTTTAAAAAAGATCATAGCAGTAATAATCATTGCGCCTAATAAATGCTAAAAAAGTTGACATAATTATCTTCTTTGTAAAAGATAATTTACTGGACAATTTAAAATTTCTCATGAAAAGATCATAACGGTAACGATTATTGGGCCTAATAAATGCTAAAAAAGTTGACATAATTATCTTCTTTGAAAAAGGTAATTTAATAGATCATTTCAAATTTCTTTAAAAAAGATCATAACGGTAACGATCATTGCGCCTAATAAATGCTAAAAAAGTTGACATAATTATCTTCTTTGTAAAAGATAATTTAATAGATCATTTAAAATTTCCTTAAAAAAGATCATAACGGTAACGATCATTGGGCCTAATAAGTGCTAAAAAAGTTGACATAATTATCTTCTTTGTAAAAGATAATTTACTAGACAATTTAAAATTTCTCATGAAAAGATCATAACGGTAACGATTATTGGGCCTAATAAATGCTAAAAAAGTTGACATAATTATCTTCTTTGAAAAAGGTAATTTAATAGATCATTTCAAATTTCTTTAAAAAAGATCATAACGGTAACGATCATTGCGCCTAATAAATGCTAAAAAAGTTGACATAATTATCTTCTTTGTAAAAGAAAATTTAATAGATCATTTAAAATTTCCTTAAAAAAGATCATAACGGTAACGATCATTGGGCCTAATAAGTGCTAAAAAAGTTGACATAATTATCTTCTTTGTAAAAGATAATGTACTAGACAATTTAAAATTTCTCATGAAAAGATCATAACGGTAACGATTATTGGGCCTAATAAATGCTAAAAAAGTTGACATAATTATCTTCTTTGAAAAAGGTAATTTAATAGATCATTTCAAATTTCTTTAAAAAAGATCATAACGGTAACGATCATTGCGCCTAATAAATGCTAAAAAAGTTGACATAATTATCTTCTTTGTAAAAGATAATTTAATAGATCATTTAAAATTTCCTTAAAAAAGATCATAACGGTAACGATCATTGGGCCTAATAAGTGCTAAAAAAGTTGACATAATTATCTTCTTTGTAAAAGATAATGTACTAGACAATTTAAAATTTCTCATGAAAAGATCATAACGGTAACGATTATTGGGCCTAATAAATGCTAAAAAAGTTGACATAATTATCTTCTTTGAAAAAGGTAATTTAATAGATCATTTCAAATTTCTTTAAAAAAGATCATAACGGTAACGATCATTGCGCCTAATAAATGCTAAAAAAGTTGACATAATTATCTTCTTTGTAAAAGATAATTTGATAGATCATTTAAAATTTCTTTATAAAAGATCATAACTGTAACGATCATTGCGCCTAATAAATGCTAAAAAAGTTGACATAATTATCTTGTTTGTAAAAGACAATTTAATAGATCATTTAAAATTTCTTTAAAAAAGATCATAGCAGTAATAATCATTGCGCCTAATAAATGCTAAAAAAGTTGACATAATTATCTTCTTTGTAAAAGATAATTTACTGGACAATTTAAAATTTCTCATGAAAAGATCATAACGGTAACGATTATTGGGCCTAATAAATGCTAAAAAAGTTGACATAATTATCTTCTTTGAAAAAGGTAATTTAATAGATCATTTCAAATTTCTTTAAAAAAGATCATAACGGTAACGATCATTGCGCCTAATAAATGCTAAAAAAGTTGACATAATTATCTTCTTTGTAAAAGATGATTTGATAGATCATTTAAAATTTCTTTATAAAAGATCATAACTGTAACGATCATTGCGCCTAATAAATGCTAAAAAAGTTGACATAATTATCTTGTTTGTAAAAGACAATTTAATAGATCATTTAAAATTTCTTTAAAAAAGATCATAGCAGTAATAATCATTGCGCCTAATAAATGCTAAAAAAGTTGACATAATTATCTTCTTTGTAAAAGATAATTTACTGGACAATTTAAAATTTCTCATGAAAAGATCATAACGGTAACGATTATTGGGCCTAATAAATGCTAAAAAAGTTGACATAATTATCTTCTTTGAAAAAGGTAATTTAATAGATCATTTCAAATTTCTTTAAAAAAGATCATAACGGTAACGATCATTGCGCCTAATAAATGCTAAAAAAGTTGGCATAATTATCTTCTTTGTAAAAGATAATTTACTAGACAATTTAAAATTTCTCATGAAAAGATCATAACGGTAACGATTATTGGGCCTAATAAATGCTAAAAAAGTTGACATAATTATCTTCTTTGAAAAAGGTAATTTAATAGATCATTTCAAATTTCTTTAAAAAAGATCATAACGGTAACGATCATTGCGCCTAATAAATGCTAAAAAAGTTGACATAATTATCTTCTTTGTAAAAGATAATTTAATAGATTATTTAAAAGTTCTGTATAAAATGTCATAACAGTAACGATCATAGGGCCTAATAAATGCTAAAAAGGTTAACATAATTATCTTCTTTGTGAAAGATAATTTAATATATCATTTAAAATTTCTTTATAACAGATCATAACGGTAACGATCATTGGGCCTAATAAATGCTAAAAAAGTTGACATAATTATCTTCTTTGTAAAAGACAATTTAATAGATCATTTAAAATTTCTTTAAAAAAGATCATAACGATAACGATCATTGGGCCTAATAAATGCTAAAAAAGTTGACATAATTAACTTCTTTGTAAAAGATAATTTACTAGACAATTTAAAATTTCGTATTAAAAGATCATCACGCTAACGATTAATGGGCCTAGTAAATGCTAAAAAAGTTGACATAATTATCTTCTTTGTAAAAGATAATTTGATAGATCATTTAAAATTTCATTATAAAAGATCATAACTGTAATGATCATTGGGCCTAATAAATGCTAAAAAAGTTGACATAATTATCTTCTTTGAAAAAGGTAATTTAATAGATCATTTCAAATTTCTTTAAAAAAGATCATAACGGTAACGATCATTGCGCCTAATAAATGCTAAAAAAGTTGACATAATTATCTTCTTTGTAAAAGATAATTTAATAGATCATTTAAAATTTCCTTAAAAAAGATCATAACGGTAACGATCATTGGGCCTAATAAGTGCTAAAAAAGTTGACATAATTATCTTCTTTGTAAAAGATAATTTACTAGACAATTTAAAATTTCTCATGAAAAGATCATAACGGTAACGATTATTGGGCCTAATAAATGCTAAAAAAGTTGACATAATTATCTTCTTTGAAAAAGGTAATTTAATAGATCATTTCAAATTTCTTTAAAAAAGATCATAACGGTAACGATCATTGCGCCTAATAAATGCTAAAAAAGTTGACATAATTATCTTCTTTGTAAAAGAAAATTTAATAGATCATTTAAAATTTCCTTAAAAAAGATCATAACGGTAACGATCATTGGGCCTAATAAGTGCTAAAAAAGTTGACATAATTATCTTCTTTGTAAAAGATAATGTACTAGACAATTTAAAATTTCTCATGAAAAGATCATAACGGTAACGATTATTGGGCCTAATAAATGCTAAAAAAGTTGACATAATTATCTTCTTTGAAAAAGGTAATTTAATAGATCATTTCAAATTTCTTTAAAAAAGATCATAACGGTAACGATCATTGCGCCTAATAAATGCTAAAAAAGTTGACATAATTATCTTCTTTGTAAAAGATAATTTAATAGATCATTTAAAATTTCCTTAAAAAAGATCATAACGGTAACGATCATTGGGCCTAATAAGTGCTAAAAAAGTTGACATAATTATCTTCTTTGTAAAAGATAATGTACTAGACAATTTAAAATTTCTCATGAAAAGATCATAACGGTAACGATTATTGGGCCTAATAAATGCTAAAAAAGTTGACATAATTATCTTCTTTGAAAAAGGTAATTTAATAGATCATTTCAAATTTCTTTAAAAAAGATCATAACGGTAACGATCATTGCGCCTAATAAATGCTAAAAAAGTTGACATAATTATCTTCTTTGTAAAAGATAATTTGATAGATCATTTAAAATTTCTTTATAAAAGATCATAACTGTAACGATCATTGCGCCTAATAAATGCTAAAAAAGTTGACATAATTATCTTGTTTGTAAAAGACAATTTAATAGATCATTTAAAATTTCTTTAAAAAAGATCATAGCAGTAATAATCATTGGGCCTAATAAGTGCTAAAAAAGTTGACATAATTATCTTCTTTGTAAAAGATAATGTACTAGACAATTTAAAATTTCTCATGAAAAGATCATAACGGTAACGATTATTGGGCCTAATAAATGCTAAAAAAGTTGACATAATTATCTTCTTTGAAAAAGGTAATTTAATAGATCATTTCAAATTTCTTTAAAAAAGATCATAACGGTAACGATCATTGCGCCTAATAAATGCTAAAAAAGTTGACATAATTATCTTCTTTGTAAAAGATAATTTGATAGATCATTTAAAATTTCTTTATAAAAGATCATAACTGTAACGATCATTGCGCCTAATAAATGCTAAAAAAGTTGACATAATTATCTTCTTTGTAAAAGATAATTTGATAGATCATTTAAAATTTCTTTATAAAAGATCATAACTGTAACGATCATTGCGCCTAATAAATGCTAAAAAAGTTGACATAATTATCTTGTTTGTAAAAGACAATTTAATAGATCATTTAAAATTTCTTTAAAAAAGATCATAGCAGTAATAATCATTGCGCCTAATAAATGCTAAAAAAGTTGACATAATTATCTTCTTTGTAAAAGATAATTTACTGGACAATTTAAAATTTCTCATGAAAAGATCATAACGGTAACGATTATTGGGCCTAATAAATGCTAAAAAAGTTGACATAATTATCTTCTTTGAAAAAGGTAATTTAATAGATCATTTCAAATTTCTTTAAAAAAGATCATAACGGTAACGATCATTGCGCCTAATAAATGCTAAAAAAGTTGACATAATTATCTTCTTTGTAAAAGATGATTTGATAGATCATTTAAAATTTCTTTATAAAAGATCATAACTGTAACGATCATTGCGCCTAATAAATGCTAAAAAAGTTGACATAATTATCTTGTTTGTAAAAGACAATTTAATAGATCATTTAAAATTTCTTTAAAAAAGATCATAGCAGTAATAATCATTGCGCCTAATAAATGCTAAAAAAGTTGACATAATTATCTTCTTTGTAAAAGATAATTTACTGGACAATTTAAAATTTCTCATGAAAAGATCATAACGGTAACGATTATTGGGCCTAATAAATGCTAAAAAAGTTGACATAATTATCTTCTTTGAAAAAGGTAATTTAATAGATCATTTCAAATTTCTTTAAAAAAGATCATAACGGTAACGATCATTGCGCCTAATAAATGCTAAAAAAGTTGGCATAATTATCTTCTTTGTAAAAGATAATTTACTAGACAATTTAAAATTTCTCATGAAAAGATCATAACGGTAACGATTATTGGGCCTAATAAATGCTAAAAAAGTTGACATAATTATCTTCTTTGAAAAAGGTAATTTAATAGATCATTTCAAATTTCTTTAAAAAAGATCATAACGGTAACGATCATTGCGCCTAATAAATGCTAAAAAAGTTGACATAATTATCTTCTTTGTAAAAGATAATTTAATAGATTATTTAAAAGTTCTGTATAAAATGTCATAACAGTAACGATCATAGGGCCTAATAAATGCTAAAAAGGTTAACATAATTATCTTCTTTGTGAAAGATAATTTAATATATCATTTAAAATTTCTTTATAACAGATCATAACGGTAACGATCATTGGGCCTAATAAATGCTAAAAAAGTTGACATAATTATCTTCTTTGTAAAAGACAATTTAATAGATCATTTAAAATTTCTTTAAAAAAGATCATAACGATAACGATCATTGGGCCTAATAAATGCTAAAAAAGTTGACATAATTAACTTCTTTGTAAAAGATAATTTACTAGACAATTTAAAATTTCGTATTAAAAGATCATCACGCTAACGATTAATGGGCCTAGTAAATGCTAAAAAAGTTGACATAATTATCTTCTTTGTAAAAGATAATTTGATAGATCATTTAAAATTTCTTTATAAAAGATCATAACTGTAATGATCATTGGGCCTAATAAATGCTAAAAAAGTTGACATAATTATCTTCTTTGAAAAAGGTAATTTAATAGATCATTTCAAATTTCTTTAAAAAAGATCATAACGGTAACGATCATTGCGCCTAATAAATGCTAAAAAAGTTGACATAATTATCTTCTTTGTAAAAGATAATTTAATAGATCATTTAAAATTTCCTTAAAAAAGATCATAACGGTAACGATCATTGGGCCTAATAAGTGCTAAAAAAGTTGACATAATTATCTTCTTTGTAAAAGATAATTTACTAGACAATTTAAAATTTCTCATGAAAAGATCATAACGGTAACGATTATTGGGCCTAATAAATGCTAAAAAAGTTGACATAATTATCTTCTTTGAAAAAGGTAATTTAATAGATCATTTCAAATTTCTTTAAAAAAGATCATAACGGTAACGATCATTGCGCCTAATAAATGCTAAAAAAGTTGACATAATTATCTTCTTTGTAAAAGAAAATTTAATAGATCATTTAAAATTTCCTTAAAAAAGATCATAACGGTAACGATCATTGGGCCTAATAAGTGCTAAAAAAGTTGACATAATTATCTTCTTTGTAAAAGATAATGTACTAGACAATTTAAAATTTCTCATGAAAAGATCATAACGGTAACGATTATTGGGCCTAATAAATGCTAAAAAAGTTGACATAATTATCTTCTTTGAAAAAGGTAATTTAATAGATCATTTCAAATTTCTTTAAAAAAGATCATAACGGTAACGATCATTGCGCCTAATAAATGCTAAAAAAGTTGACATAATTATCTTCTTTGTAAAAGATAATTTAATAGATCATTTAAAATTTCCTTAAAAAAGATCATAACGGTAACGATCATTGGGCCTAATAAGTGCTAAAAAAGTTGACATAATTATCTTCTTTGTAAAAGATAATGTACTAGACAATTTAAAATTTCTCATGAAAAGATCATAACGGTAACGATTATTGGGCCTAATAAATGCTAAAAAAGTTGACATAATTATCTTCTTTGAAAAAGGTAATTTAATAGATCATTTCAAATTTCTTTAAAAAAGATCATAACGGTAACGATCATTGCGCCTAATAAATGCTAAAAAAGTTGACATAATTATCTTCTTTGTAAAAGATAATTTGATAGATCATTTAAAATTTCTTTATAAAAGATCATAACTGTAACGATCATTGCGCCTAATAAATGCTAAAAAAGTTGACATAATTATCTTGTTTGTAAAAGACAATTTAATAGATCATTTAAAATTTCTTTAAAAAAGATCATAGCAGTAATAATCATTGGGCCTAATAAGTGCTAAAAAAGTTGACATAATTATCTTCTTTGTAAAAGATAATGTACTAGACAATTTAAAATTTCTCATGAAAAGATCATAACGGTAACGATTATTGGGCCTAATAAATGCTAAAAAAGTTGACATAATTATCTTCTTTGAAAAAGGTAATTTAATAGATCATTTCAAATTTCTTTAAAAAAGATCATAACGGTAACGATCATTGCGCCTAATAAATGCTAAAAAAGTTGACATAATTATCTTCTTTGTAAAAGATAATTTGATAGATCATTTAAAATTTCTTTATAAAAGATCATAACTGTAACGATCATTGCGCCTAATAAATGCTAAAAAAGTTGACATAATTATCTTGTTTGTAAAAGACAATTTAATAGATCATTTAAAATTTCTTTAAAAAAGATCATAGCAGTAATAATCATTGCGCCTAATAAATGCTAAAAAAGTTGACATAATTATCTTCTTTGTAAAAGATAATTTACTGGACAATTTAAAATTTCTCATGAAAAGATCATAACGGTAACGATTATTGGGCCTAATAAATGCTAAAAAAGTTGACATAATTATCTTCTTTGAAAAAGGTAATTTAATAGATCATTTCAAATTTCTTTAAAAAAGATCATAACGGTAACGATCATTGCGCCTAATAAATGCTAAAAAAGTTGACATAATTATCTTCTTTGTAAAAGAAAATTTAATAGATCATTTAAAATTTCCTTAAAAAAGATCATAACGGTAACGATCATTGGGCCTAATAAGTGCTAAAAAAGTTGACATAATTATCTTCTTTGTAAAAGATAATGTACTAGACAATTTAAAATTTCTCATGAAAAGATCATAACGGTAACGATTATTGGGCCTAATAAATGCTAAAAAAGTTGACATAATTATCTTCTTTGAAAAAGGTAATTTAATAGATAATTTCAAATTTCTTTAAAAAAGATCATAACGGTAACGATCATTGCGCCTAATAAATGCTAAAAAAGTTGACATAATTATCTTCTTTGTAAAAGATAATTTAATAGATCATTTAAAATTTCCTTAAAAAAGATCATAACGGTAACGATCATTGGGCCTAATAAGTGCTAAAAAAGTTGACATAATTATCTTCTTTGTAAAAGATAATGTACTAGACAATTTAAAATTTCTCATGAAAAGATCATAACGGTAACGATTATTGGGCCTAATAAATGCTAAAAAAGTTGACATAATTATCTTCTTTGAAAAAGGTAATTTAATAGATCATTTCAAATTTCTTTAAAAAAGATCATAACGGTAACGATCATTGCGCTTAATAAATGCTAAAAAAGTTGACATAATTATCTTCTTTGTAAAAGATAATTTGATAGATCATTTAAAATTTCTTTATAAAAGATCATAACTGTAACGATCATTGCGCCTAATAAATGCTAAAAAAGTTGACATAATTATCTTGTTTGTAAAAGACAATTTAATAGATCATTTAAAATTTCTTTAAAAAAGATCATAGCAGTAATAATCATTGGGCCTAATAAGTGCTAAAAAAGTTGACATAATTATCTTCTTTGTAAAAGATAATGTACTAGACAATTTAAAATTTCTCATGAAAAGATCATAACGGTAACGATTATTGGGCCTAATAAATGCTAAAAAAGTTGACATAATTATCTTCTTTGAAAAAGGTAATTTAATAGATCATTTCAAATTTCTTTAAAAAAGATCATAACGGTAACGATCATTGCGCCTAATAAATGCTAAAAAAGTTGACATAATTATCTTCTTTGTAAAAGATAATTTGATAGATCATTTAAAATTTCTTTATAAAAGATCATAACTGTAACGATCATTGCGCCTAATAAATGCTAAAAAAGTTGACATAATTATCTTGTTTGTAAAAGACAATTTAATAGATCATTTAAAATTTCTTTAAAAAAGATCATAGCAGTAATAATCATTGCGCCTAATAAATGCTAAAAAAGTTGACATAATTATCTTCTTTGTAAAAGATAATTTACTGGACAATTTAAAATTTCTCATGAAAAGATCATAACGGTAACGATTATTGGGCCTAATAAATGCTAAAAAAGTTGACATAATTATCTTCTTTGAAAAAGGTAATTTAATAGATCATTTCAAATTTCTTTAAAAAAGATCATAACGGTAACGATCATTGCGCCTAATAAATGCTAAAAAAGTTGACATAATTATCTTCTTTGTAAGAGATGATTTGATAGATCATTTAAAATTTCTTTATAAAAGATCATAACTGTAACGATCATTGCGCCTAATAAATGCTAAAAAAGTTGACATAATTATCTTGTTTGTAAAAGACAATTTAATAGATCATTTAAAATTTCTT
Source organism: Psophocarpus tetragonolobus (assembly GCA_037954015.1). NCBI lineage: Eukaryota > Viridiplantae > Streptophyta > Magnoliopsida > Fabales > Fabaceae > Psophocarpus > Psophocarpus tetragonolobus. Next base: position 59,296,246 of record CM075688.1, read on the forward strand.
TAAAAAAGATCATAGCAGTAATAATCATTGCGCCTAATAAATGCTAAAAAAGTTGACATAATTATCTTCTTTGTAAAAGATAATTTACTGGACAATTTAAAATTTCTCATGAAAAGATCATAACGGTAACGATTATTGGGCCTAATAAATGCTAAAAAAGTTGACATAATTATCTTCTTTGAAAAAGGTAATTTAATAGATCATTTCAAATTTCTTTAAAAAAGATCATAACGGTAACGATCATTGCGCCTAATAAATGCTAAAAAAGTTGACATAATTATCTTCTTTGTAAAAGATAATTTACTAGACAATTTAAAATTTCTCATGAAAAGATCATAACGGTAACGATTATTGGGCCTAATAAATGCTAAAAAAGTTGACATAATTATCTTCTTTGAAAAAGGTAATTTAATAGATCATTTCAAATTTCTTTAAAAATGATCATAACGGTAACGATCATTGCGCCTAATAAATGCTAAAAAAGTTGACATAATTATCTTCTTTGTAAAAGATAATTTAATAGATTATTTAAAAGTTCTGTATAAAATGTCATAACAGTAACGATCATAGGGCCTAATAAATGCTAAAAAGGTTAACATAATTATCTTCTTTGTGAAAGATAATTTAATATATCATTTAAAATTTCTTTATAACAGATCATAACGGTAACGATCATTGGGCCTAATAAATGCTAAAAAAGTTGACATAATTATCTTCTTTGTAAAAGACAATTTAATAGATCATTTAAAATTTCTTTAAAAAAGATCATAACGATAACGATCATTGGGCCTAATAAATGCTAAAAAAGTTGACATAATTAACTTCTTTGTAAAAGATAATTTACTAGACAATTTAAAATTTCGTATTAAAAGATCATAACGCTAACGATTAATGGGCCTAGTAAATGCTAAAAAAGTTGACATAATTATCTTCTTTGTAAAAGATAATTTGATAGATCATTTAAAATTTCTTTATAAAAGATCATAACTGTAATGATCATTGGGCCTAATAAATGCTAAAAAAGTTGACATAATTATCTTCTTTGTAAAAGACAATTTAATAGATCATTTAAAATTTCTTTAAAAAAGATCATAACGGTAACGATCATTGAGCCTAATAAATGCTAAAAAAGTTGACATAATTAACTTCTTTGTAAAAGATAATTTACTAGACAATTTAAAAGTTTGTATTAAAAGATCATAACGCTAACGATTAATGGGCCTAGTAAATGCTAAAAAAGTTGACATAATTATCTTCTTTGAAAAAGGTAATTTAATAGATCATGTCAAATTTTTTTGAAAAAGATCATAACAGTAACGATCATTGCGCCTAATAAATGCTAAAAAAGTTGACATAATTATCTTCTTTGTAAAAGATAATTTACTAGAGAATTTAAAATTTCTCATGAAAAGATCATAACGGTAACGATTATTGGGCCTAATAAATGCTAAAAAAGTTGACATAATTATCTTCTTTGAAAAAGGTAATTTAATAGATCATTTCAAATTTCTTTAAAAAAGATCATAACGGTAACGATCATTGCGCCTAATAAATGCTAAAAAAGTTGACATAATTATCTTCTTTGTAAAAGAAAATTTAATAGATCATTTAAAATTTCCTTAAAAAAGATCATAACGGTAACGATCATTGGGCCTAATAAGTGCTAAAAAAGTTGACATAATTATCTTCTTTGTAAAAGATAATGTACTAGACAATTTAAAATTTCTCATGAAAAGATCATAACGGTAACGATTATTGGGCCTAATAAATGCTAAAAAAGTTGACATAATTATCTTCTTTGAAAAAGGTAATTTAATAGATCATTTCAAATTTCTTTAAAAAAGATCATAACGGTAACGATCATTGCGCCTAATAAATGCTAAAAAAGTTGACATAATTATCTTCTTTGTAAAAGATAATTTGATAGATCATTTAAAATTTCTTTATAAAAGATCATAACTGTAACGATCATTGCGCCTAATAAATGCTAAAAAAGTTGACATAATTATCTTGTTTGTAAAAGACAATTTAATAGATCATTTAAAATTTCTTTAAAAAAGATCATAGCAGTAATAATCATTGCGCCTAATAAATGCTAAAAAAGTTGACATAATTATCTTCTTTGTAAAAGATAATTTACTGGACAATTTAAAATTTCTCATGAAAAGATCATAACGGTAACGATTATTGGGCCTAATAAATGCTAAAAAAGTTGACATAATTATCTTCTTTGGAAAAGGTAATTTAATAGATCATTTCAAATTTCTTTAAAAAAGATCATAACGGTAACGATCATTGCGCCTAATAAATGCTAAAAAAGTTGACATAATTATCTTCTTTGTAAAAGATAATTTACTAGACAATTTAAAATTTCTCATGAAAAGATCATAACGGTAACGATTATTGGGCCTAATAAACGCTAAAAAAGTTGACATAATTATCTTCTTTGAAAAAGGTAATTTAATAGATCATTTCAAATTTCTTTAAAAAAGATCATAACGGTAACGATCATTGCGCCTAATAAATGCTAAAAAAGTTGACATAATTATCTTCTTTGTAAAAGATAATTTAATAGATTATTTAAAAGTTCTGTATAAAATGTCATAACAGTAACGATCATAGGGCCTAATAAATGCTAAAAAGGTTAACATAATTATCTTCTTTGTGAAAGATAATTTAATATATCATTTAAAATTTCTTTATAACAGATCATAACGGTAACGATCATTGGGCCTAATAAATGCTAAAAAAGTTGACATAATTATCTTCTTTGTAAAAGACAATTTAATAGATCATTTAAAATTTCTTTAAAAAAGATCATAACAGTAACGATCATTGGGCCTAATAAATGCTAAAAAAGTTGACATAATTAACTTCTTTGTAAAAGATAATTTACTAGACAATTTAAAATTTCGTATTAAAAGATCATAACGCTAACGATTAATGGGCCTAGTAAATGCTAAAAAAGTTGACATAATTATCTTCTTTGTAAAAGATAATTTGATAGATCATTTAAAATTTCTTTATAAAAGATCATAACTGTAATGATCATTGGGCCTAATAAATGCTAAAAAAGTTGACATAATTATCTTCTTTGTAAAAGACAATTTAATAGATCATTTAAAATTTCTTTAAAAAAGATCATAACGGTAACGATCATTGAGCCTAATAAATGCTAAAAAAGTTGACATAATTAACTTCTTTGTAAAAGATAATTTACTAGACAATTTAAAAGTTTGTATTAAAAGATCATAACGCTAACGATTAATGGGCCTAGTAAATGCTAAAAAAGTTGACATAATTATCTTCTTTGAAAAAGGTAATTTAATAGATCATTTCAAATTTTTTTGAAAAAGATCATAACAGTAACGATCATTGCGCCTAATAAATGCTAAAAAAGTTGACATAATTATCTTCTTTGTAAAAGATAATTTACTAGAGAATTTAAAATTTCTCATGAAAAGATCATAACGGTAACGATTATTGGGCCTAATAAATGCTAAAAAAGTTGACATAATTATCTTCTTTGAAAAAGGTAATTTAATAGATCATTTCAAATTTCTTTAAAAAAGATCATAACGGTAACGATCATTGCGCCTAATAAATGCTAAAAAAGTTGACATAATTATCTTCTTTGTAAAAGATAATTTAATAGATCATTTAAAATTTCCTTAAAAAAGATCATAACGGTAACGATCATTGGGCCTAATAAGTGCTAAAAAAGTTGACATAATTATCTTCTTTGTAAAAGATAATGTACTAGACAATTTAAAATTTCTCATGAAAAGATCATAACGGTAACGATTATTGGGCCTAATAAATGCTAAAAAAGTTGACATAATTATCTTCTTTGAAAAAGGTAATTTAATAGATCATTTCAAATTTCTTTAAAAAAGATCATAACGGTAACGATCATTGCGCCTAATAAATGCTAAAAAAGTTGACATAATTATCTTCTTTGTAAAAGATAATTTGATAGATCATTTAAAATTTCTTTATAAAAGATCATAACTGTAACGATCATTGCGCCTAATAAATGCTAAAAAAGTTGACATAATTATCTTGTTTGTAAAAGACAATTTAATAGATCATTTAAAATTTCTTTAAAAAAGATCATAGCAGTAATAATCATTGCGCCTAATAAATGCTAAAAAAGTTGACATAATTATCTTCTTTGTAAAAGATAATTTACTGGACAATTTAAAATTTCTCATGAAAAGATCATAACGGTAACGATTATTGGGCCTAATAAATGCTAAAAAAGTTGACATAATTATCTTCTTTGAAAAAGGTAATTTAATAGATCATTTCAAATTTCTTTAAAAAAGATCATAACGGTAACGATCATTGCGCCTAATAAATGCTAAAAAAGTTGACATAATTATCTTCTTTGTAAAAGATAATTTAATAGATCATTTAAAATTTCCTTAAAAAAGATCATAACGGTAACGATCATTGGGCCTAATAAGTGCTAAAAAAGTTGACATAATTATCTTCTTTGTAAAAGATAATTTACTAGACAATTTAAAATTTCTCATGAAAAGATCATAACGGTAACGATTATTGGGCCTAATAAATGCTAAAAAAGTTGACATAATTATCTTCTTTGAAAAAGGTAATTTAATAGATCATTTCAAATTTCTTTAAAAAAGATCATAACGGTAACGATCATTGCGCCTAATAAATGCTAAAAAAGTTGACATAATTATCTTCTTTGTAAAAGATAATTTACTAGACAATTTAAAATTTCTCATGAAAAGATCATAACGGTAACGATTATTGGGCCTAATAAATGCTAAAAAAGTTGACATAATTGTCTTCTTTGAAAAAGGTAATTTAATAGATCATTTCAAATTTCTTTAAAAAAGATCATAACGGTAACGATCATTGCGCCTAATAAATGCTAAAAAAGTTGACATAATTATCTTCTTTGTAAAAGATAATTTAATAGATCATTTAAAATTTCCTTAAAAAAGATCATAACGGTAACGATCATTGGGCCTAATAAGTGCTAAAAAAGTTGACATAATTATCTTCTTTGTAAAAGATAATTTACTAGACAATTTAAAATTTCTCATGAAAAGATCATAACGGTAACGATTATTGGGCCTAATAAATGCTAAAAAAGTTGACATAATTATCTTCTTTGAAAAAGGTAATTTAATAGATCATTTCAAATTTCTTTAAAAAAGATCATAACGGTAACGATCATTGCGCCTAATAAATGCTAAAAAAGTTGACATAATTATCTTCTTTGTAAAAGATAATTTAATAGATTATTTAAAAGTTCTTTATAAAATGTCATAACAGTAACGATCATAGGGCCTAATAAATGCTAAAAAAGTTGACATAATTATCTTCTTTGTAAAAGACAATTTAATAGATCATTTAAAATTTCTTTAAAAAATATCATAACGGTAACGATCATTGGGCCTAATAAATGCTAAAAAAGTTGACATAATTAACTTCTTTGTAAAAGATAATTTACTAGACAATTTAAAATTTCGTATTAAAAGATCATAACGCTAACGATTAATGGGCCTAGTAAATGCTAAAAAAGTTGACATAATTATCTTCTTTGTAAAAGATAATTTGATAGATCATTTAAAATTTCTTTATAAAAGATCATAACTGTAATGATCATTGGGCCTAATAAATGCTAAAAAAGTTGACATAATTATCTTCTTTGAAAAAGGTAATTTAATAGATCATTTCAAATTTCTTTAAAAAAGATCATAACGGTAACGATCATTGTGCCTAATAAATGCTAAAAAAGTTGACATAATTATCTTCTTTGTAAAAGAAAATTTAATAGATCATTTAAAATTTCCTTAAAAAAGATCATAACGGTAACGATCATTGGGCCTAATAAGTGCTAAAAAAGTTGACATAATTATCTTCTTTGTAAAAGATAATTTACTAGACAATTTAAAATTTCTCATGAAAAGATCATAACGGCTACGATTATTGGGCCTAATAAATGCTAAAAAAGTTGACATAATTATCTTCTTTGAAAAAGGTAATTTAATAGATCATTTCAAATTTATTTAAAAAAGATCATAACGGTAACGATCATTGCGCCTAATAAATGCTAAAAAAGTTGACCTAATTATCTTCTTTGTAAAAGATAATTTGATAGATCATTTAAAATTTCTTTAAAAAAGATCATAACGGTAACGATCATTGGGCCTAATAATTGCTAAAAAAGTTGACATAATTAACTTCTTTGTAAAAGATAATTTACTAGACAATTTAAAATTTCGTATTAAAAGATCATAACGCTAACGATTAATGGGCCTAGTAAATGCTAAAAAAGTTGACATAATTATCTTCTTTGTAAAAGATAATTTGATAGATCATTTAAAATTTCTTTATAAAAGATCATAACTGTAACGATCATTGGGCCTAATAAATGCTAAAAAAGTTGACATAATTATCTTCTTTGTAAAAGACAATTTAATAGATCATTTCAAATTTCTTTATAAAAGATCATAACGGTAACGATCATTGCGCCTAATAAATGCTAAAAAAGTTGACATAATTATCTTCTTTGTAAAAGATAATTTAATAGATCATTTAAAATTTCCTTAAAAAAGATCATAACGGTAACGATCATTGGGCCTAATAAGTGCTAAAAAAGTTGACATAATTATCTTCTTTGTAAAAGATAATTTACTAGACAATTTAAAATTTCTCATGAAAAGATCATAACGGTAACGATTATTGGGCCTAATAAATGCTAAAAAAGTTGACATAATTATCTTCTTTGAAAAAGGTAATTTAATAGATCATTTCAAATTTCTTTAAAAAAGATCATAACAGTAACGATCATTGCGCCTAATAAATGCTAAAAAAGTTGACATAATTATCTTCTTTGTAAAAGATAATTTAATAGACAATTTAAAATTTCGTATTAAAACATCATAACGCTAACGATTAATGGGCCTAGTAAATGCTAAAAAAGTTGACATAATTATCTTCTTTGTAAAAGATAATTTACTAGACAATTTAAAATTTCTCATGAAAAGATCATAACGGTAACGATTATTGGGCCTAATAAATGCTAAAAAAGTTGACATAATTATCTTCTTTGAAAAAGGTAATTTAATAGATCATTTCAAATTTCTTTAAAAAATATCATAACGGTAACGATCATTGCGCCTAATAAATGCTAAAAAAGTTGACATAATTATCTTCTTTGTAAAAGATAATTTAATAGATCATTTAAAATTTCCTTAAAAAAGATCATAACGGTAACGATCATTGGGCCTAATAAGTGCTAAAAAAGTTGACATAATTATCTTCTTTGTAAAAGATAATTTACTAGACAATTTAAAATTTCTCATGAAAAGATCATAACGGTAACGATTATTGGGCCTAATAAATGCTAAAAAAGTTGACATAATTATCTTCTTTGAAAAAGGTAATTTAATAGATCATTTCAAATTTCTTTAAAAAAGATCATAACGGTAACGATCATTGCGCCTAATAAATGCTAAAAAAGTTGACATAATTATCTTCTTTGTAAAAGATAATTTGATAGATCATTTAAAATTTCTTTATAAAAGATCATAACTGTAACGATCATTGCGCCTAATAAATGCTAAAAAAGTTGACATAATTATCTTCTTTGTAAAAGATAATTTAATAGATCATTTAAAATTTCCTTAAAAAAGATCATAACGGTAACGATCATTGGGCCTAATAAGTGCTAAAAAAGTTGACATAATTATCTTCTTTGTAAAAGATAATTTACTAGACAATTTAAAATTTCTCATGAAAAGATCATAACGGTAACGATTATTGGGCCTAATAAATGCTAAAAAAGTTGACATAATTATCTTCTTTGAAAAAGGTAATTTAATAGATCATTTCAAATTTCTTTAAAAAAGATCATAACGGTAACGATCATTGCGCCTAATAAATGCTAAAAAAGTTGACATAATTATCTTCTTTGTAAAAGATAATTTAATAGATCATTTAAAATTTCCTTAAAAAAGATCAGAACGGTAACGATCATTGGGCCTAATAAGTGCTAAAAAAGTTGACATAATTATCTTCTTTGTAAAAGATAATTTACTAGACAATTTAAAATTTCTCATGAAAAGATCATAACGGTAACGATTATTGGGGCTAATAAATGCTAAAAAAGTTGACATAATTATCTTCTTTGAAAAAGGTAATTTAATAGATCATTTCAAATTTCTTTAAAAAAGATCATAACGGTAACGATCATTGCGCCTAATAAATGCTAAAAAAGTTGACATAATTATCTTCTTTTAAAAGATAATTTAATAGATCATTTAAAATTTCCTTAAAAAAGATCATAACGGTAACGATCATTGGGCCTAATAAGTGCTAAAAAAGTTGACATAATTATCTTCTTTGTAAAAGATAATTTACTAGACAATTTAAAATTTCTCATGAAAAGATCATAACGGTAACGATTATTGGGCCTAATAAATGCTAAAAAAGTTGACATAATTATCTTCTTTGAAAAAGATAATTTGATAGATCATTTAAAATTTCTTTATAAAAGATCATAACGGTAACGATCATTGCGCCTAATAAATGCTAAAAAAGTTGACATAATTATCTTATTTGTAAAAGATAATTTAATAGATCATTTAAAATTTCCTTAAAAAAGATCATAACGGTAACGATCATTGGGCCTAATAAGTGCTAAAAAAGTTGACATAATTATCTTCTTTGTAAAAGATAATTTACTAGACAATTTAAAATTTCTCATGAAAAGATCATAACGGTAACGATTATTGGGCCTAATAAATGCTAAAAAAGTTGACATAATTATCTTCTTTGAAAAAGGTAATTTAATAGATCATTTCAAATTTCTTTAAAAAAGATCATAACGGTAACGATCATTGCGCCTAATAAATGCTAAAAAAGTTGACATAATTATCTTATTTGTAAAAGATAATTTGATAGATCATTTAAAATTTCTTTATAAAAGATCATAACTGTAACAATCATTGCGCCTAATAAATGCTAAAAAAGTTGACATAATTATCTTGTTTGTAAAAGACAATTTAATAGATCATTTAAAATTTCTTTAAAAAAGATCATAGCAGTAATGATCATTGCGCCTAACAAATGCTAAAAAAGTTGACATAATTATCTTCTTTGTAAAAGATAATTTACTAGACAATTTAAAATTTCTCATGAAAAGATCATAACGGTAACGATTATTGGGCCTAATAAATGCTAAAAAAGTTGACATAATTATCTTCTTTGTAAAAGATAATTTACTAGACAATTTAAAATTTCTCATGAAAAGATCATAACGGTAACGATTATTGGGCCTAATAAATGCTAAAAAAGTTGACATAATTATCTTCTTTGAAAAAGGCAATTTAATAGATCATTTCAAATTTCTTTAAAAAAGATCATAACGGTAACGATCATTGCGCCTAATAAATGCTAAAAAAGTTGACATAATTATCTTCTTTGTAAAAGATAATTTAATAGATCATTTAAAATTTCCTTAAAAAAGATCATAACGGTAACGATCATTGGGCCTAATAAGTGCTAAAAAAGTTGACATAATTATCTTCTTTGTAAAAGATAATTTACTAGACAATTTAAAATTTCTCATGAAAAGATCATAACGGTAACGATTATTGGGCCTAATAAATGCTAAAAAAGTTGACATAATTATCTTCTTTGAAAAAGGTAATTTAATAGATCATTTCAAATTTCTTTAAAAAAGATCATAACGGTAACGATCATTGCGCCTAATAAATGCTAAAAAAGTTGACATAATTATCTTCTTTGTAAAAGATAATTTAATAGATCATTTAAAATTTCCTTAAAAAAGATCATAACGGTAACGATCATTGGGCCTAATAAGTGCTAAAAAAGTTGACATAATTATCTTCTTTGTAAAAGATAATTTACTAGACAATTTAAAATTTCTCATGAAAAGATCATAACGGTAACGATTATTGGGCCTAATAAATGCTAAAAAAGTTGACATAATTATCTTCTTTGAAAAAGGTAATTTAATAGATCATTTCAAATTTCTTTAAAAAAGATCATAACGGTAACGATCATTGCGCCTAATAAATGCTAAAAAAGTTGACATAATTATCTTATTTGTAAAAGATAATTTGATAGATCATTTAAAATTTCTTTATAAAAGATCATAACTGTAACGATCATTGCGCCTAATAAATGCTAAAAAAGTTGACATAATTATCTTGTTTGTAAAAGACAATTTAATAGATCATTTAAAATTTCTTTAAAAAAGATCATAGCAGTAATGATCATTGCGCCTAATAAATGCTAAAAAAGTTGACATAATTATCTTCTTTGTAAAAGATAATTTACTAGACAATTTAAAATTTCTCATGAAAAGATCATAACGGTAACGATTATTGGGCCTAATAAATGCTAAAAAAGTTGACATAATTATCTTCTTTGAAAAAGGTAATTTAATAGATCATTTCAAATTTCTTTAAAAAAGATCATAACGGTAACGATCATTGCGCCTAATAAATGCTAAAAAAGTTGACATAATTATCTTCTTTGTAAAAGATAATTTAGTAGATCATTTAAAATTTCCTTAAAAAAGATCATAACGGTAACGATCATTGGGCCTAATAAGTGCTAAAAAAGTTGACATAATTATCTTCTTTGTAAAAGATAATTTACTAGACAATTTAACATTTCTGATGAAAAGATCATAACGGTAACGATTATTGGGCCTAATAAATGCTAAAAAAGTTGACATAATTATCTTCTTTGAAAAAGGTAATTTAATAGATCATTTCAAATTTCTTTAAAAAAGATCATAACGGTAACGATCATTGCGCCTAATAAATGCTAAAAAAGTCGACATAATTATCTTCTTTGTAAAAGATAATTTGATAGATCATTTAAAATTTCTTTATAAAAGATGATAACTGTAACGATCATTGCGCCTAATAAATGCTAAAAAAGTTGACATAATTATCTTCTTTGTAAAAGACAATTTAATAGATCATTTAAAATTTCTCTAAAAAAGATCATAGCAGTAATGATCATTGCGCCTAATAAATGCTAAAAAAGTTGACATAATTATCTTCTTTGTAAAAGATAATTTACTAGACAATTTAAAATTTCTCATGAAAAGATCATAACGGTAACGATTATTGGGCCTAATAAATGCTAAAAAAGTTGACATAATTATCTTCTTTGAAAAAGGTAATTTAATAGATCATTTCAAATTTCTTTAAAAAAGATCATAACGGTAACGATCATTGCGCCTAATAAATGCTAAAAAAGTTGACATAATTATCTTCTTTGTAAAAGATAATTTGATAGATTATTTAAAATTTCTTTATAAAAGATCATAACTGTAACGATCATTGCGCCTAATAAATGCTAAAAAAGTTGACATAATTATCTTGTTTGTAAAAGACAATTTAATAGATCATTTAAAATTTCTTTAAAAAAGATCATAGCAGTAATGATCATTGCGCCTAATAAATGCTAAAAAAGTTGACATAATTATCTTCTTTGTAAAAGATAATTTACTAGACAATTTAAAATTTCTCATGAAAAGATCATAACGGTAACGATTATTGGGCCTAATAAATGCTAAAAAAGTTGACATAATTATCTTCTTTGAAAAAGGTAATTTAATAGATCATTTCAAATTTCTTTAAAAAAGATCATAACGGTAACGATCATTGCGCCTAATAAATGCTAAAAAAGTTGACATAATTATCTTCTTTATAAAAGATAATTTAATAAATCATTTAAAATTTCCTTAAAAAAGATCATAACGGTAACGATCATTGGGCCTAATAAGTGCTAAAAAAGTTGACATAATTATCTTCTTTGTAAAAGATAATTTACTAGACAATTTAAAATTTCTCATGAAAAGATCATAACGGTAACGATTATTGGGCCTAATAAATGCTAAAAAAGTTGACATAATTATCTTCTTTGAAAAAGGTAATTTAATAGATCATTTCAAATTTCTTTAAAAAAGATCATAACGGTAACGATCATTGCGCCTAATAAATGCTAAAAAAGTTGACATAATTATCTTCTTTGTAAAAGATAATTTAATAGATCATTTAAAATTTCCTTAAAAAAGATCAGAACGGTAACGATCATTGGGCCTAATAAGTGCTAAAAAAGTTGACATAATTATCTTCTTTGTAAAAGATAATTTACTAGACAATTTAAAATTTCTCATGAAAAGATCATAACGGTAACGATTATTGGGCCTAATAAATGCTAAAAAAGTTGACATAATTATCTTCTTTGAAAAAGGTAATTTAATAGATCATTTCAAATTTCTTTAAAAAAGATCATAACGGTAACGATCATTGCGCCTAATAAATGCTAAAAAAGTCGACATAATTATCTTCTTTGTAAAAGATAATTTGATAGATCATTTAAAATTTCTTTATAAAAGATGATAACTGTAACGATCATTGCGCCTAATAAATGCTAAAAAAGTTGACATAATTATCTTCTTTGTAAAAGACAATTTAATAGATCATTTAAAATTGCTCTAAAAAAGATCATAGCAGTAATGATCATTGCGCCTAATAAATGCCAAAAAAGTTGACATAATTATCTTCTTTGTAAAAGATAATTTACTAGACAATTTAAAATTTCTCATGAAAAGATCATAACGGTAACGATTATTGGGCCTAATAAATGCTAAAAAAGTTGACATAATTATCTTCTTTGAAAAAGGTAATTTAATAGATCATTTCAAATTTCTTTAAAAAAGATCATAACGGTAACGATCATTGCGCCTAATAAATGCTAAAAAAGTTGACATAATTATCTTTTTTGTAAAAGATAATTTAGTAGATCATTTAAAATTTCCTTAAAAAAGATCATAACGGTAACGATCATTGGGCCTAATAAGTGCTAAAAAAGTTGACATAATTATCTTCTTTGTAAAAGATAATTTACTAGACAATTTAAAATTTCTCATGAAAAGATCATAACGGTAACGATTATTGGGCCTAATAAATGCTAAAAAAGTTGACATAATTATCTTCTTTGAAAAAGGTAATTTAATAGATCATTTCAAATTTCTTTAAAAAAGATCATAACGGTAACGATCATTGCGCCTAATAAATGCTAAAAAAGTCGACATAATTATCTTCTTTGTAAAAGATAATTTGATAGATCATTTAAAATTTCTTTATAAAAGATGATAACTGTAACGATCATTGCGCTTAATAAATGCTAAAAAAGTTGACATAATTATCTTGTTTGTAAAAGACAATTTAATAGATCATTTAAAATTTCTTTAAAAAAGATCATAGCAGTAATGATCATTGCGCCTAATAAATGCTAAAAAAGTTGACATAATTATCTTCTTTGTAAAAGATAATTTACTAGAGAATTTAAAATTTCTCATGAAAAGATCATAACGGTAACGATTATTGGGCCTAATAAATGCTAAAAAAGTTGACATAATTATCTTCTTTGAAAAAGGTAATTTAATAGATCATTTCAAATTTCTTTAAAAAAGATCATAACGGTAACGATCATTGCGCCTAATAAATGCTAAAAAAGTTGACATAATTATCTTCTTTGTAAAAGATAATTTAGTAGATCATTTAAAATTTCCTTAAAAAAGATCATAACGGTAACGATCATTGGGCCTAATAAGTGCTAAAAAAGTTGACATAATTATCTTCTTTGTAAAAGATAATTTACTAGACAATTTAAAATTTCTCATGAAAAGATCATAACGGTAACGATTATTGGGCCTAATAAATGCTAAAAAAGTTGACATAATTATCTTCTTTGAAAAAGGTAATTTAATAGATCATTTCAAATTTCGTTAAAAAAGATCATAACGGTAACGATCATTGCGCCTAATAAATGCTAAAAAAGTCGACATAATTATCTTCTTTGTAAAAGATAATTTGATAGATCATTTAAAATTTCTTTATAAAAGATGATAACTGTAACGATCATTGCGCCTAATAAATGCTAAAAAAGTTGACATAATTATCTTCTTTGTAAAAGACAATTTAATAGATCATTTAAAATTTCTCTAAAAAAGATCATAGCAGTAATGATCATTGCGCCTAATAAATGCTAAAAAAGTTGACATAATTATCTTCTTTGTAAAAGATAATTTACTAGACAATTTAAAATTTCTCATGAAAAGATCATAACGGTAACGATTATTGGGCCTAATAAATGCTAAAAAAGTTGACATAATTATCTTCTTTGAAAAAGGTAATTTAATAGATCATTTCAAATTTCTTTAAAAAAGATCATAACGGTAACGATCATTGCGCCTAATAAATGCTAAAAAAGTTGACATAATTATCTTCTTTGTAAAAGATAATTTAGTAGATCATTTAAAATTTCCTTAAAAAAGATCATAACGGTAACGATCATTGGGCCTAATAAGTGCTAAAAAAGTTGACATAATTATCTTCTTTGTAAAAGATAATTTACTAGACAATTTAAAATTTCTCATGAAAAGATCATAACGGTAACGATTATTGGGCCTAATAAATGCTAAAAAAGTTGACATAATTATCTTCTTTGAAAAAGGTAATTTAATAGATCATTTCAAATTTCTTTAAAAAAGATCATAACGGTAACGATCATTGCGCCTAATAAATGCTAAAAAAGTTGACATAATTACCTTCTTTGTAAAAGATAATTTGATAGATCATTTAAAATTTCTTTATAAAAGATCATAACTGTAACGATCATTGCGCCTAATAAATGCTAAAAAAGTTGACATAATTATCTTGTTTGTAAAAGACAATTTAATAGATCATTTAAAATTTCTTTAAAAAAGATCATAGCAGTAATGATCATTGCGCCTAATAAATGCTAAAAAAGTTGACATAATTATCTTCTTTGTAAAAGATAATTTACTAGACAATTTAAAATTTCTCATGAAAAGATCATAACGGTAACGATTATTGGGCCTAATAAATGCTAAAAAAGTTGACATAATTATCTTCTTTGAAAAAGGTAATTTAATAGATCATTTCAAATTTCTTTAAAAAAGATCATAACGGTAACGATCATTGCGCCTAATAAATGCTAAAAAAGTTGACATAATTATCTTCTTTGTAAAAGATAATTTAGTAGATCATTTAAAATTTCCTTAAAAAAGATCATAACGGTAACGATCATTGGGCCTAATAAGTTCTAAAAAAGTTGACATAATTATGTTCTTTGTAAAAGATAATTTACTAGACAATTTAAAATTTCTCATGAAAAGATCATAACGGTAACGATTATTGGGCCTAATAAATGCTAAAAAAGTTGACATAATTATCTTCTTTGTAAAAGATAATTTGATAGATCATTTAAAATTTCTTTATAAAAGATGATAACTGTAACGATCATTGCGCCTAATAAATGCTAAAAAAGTTGACATAATTATCTTCTTTGTAAAAGATAATTTAGTAGATCATTTAAAATTTCCTTAAAAAAGATCATAACGGTAACGATCATTGGGCCTAATAAGTGCTAAGAAAGTTGACATAATTATCTTCTTTGTAAAAGATAATTTACTAGACAATTTAAAATTTCTCATGAAAAGATCATAACGGTAACGATTATTGGGCCTAATAAATGCTAAAAAAGTTGACATAATTATCTTCTTTGAAAAAGGTAATTTAATAGATCATTTCAAATTTCTTTAAAAAAGATCATAACGGTAACGATCATTGCGCCTAATAAATGCTAAAAAAGTCGACATAATTATCTTCTTTGTAAAAGATAATTTGATAGATCATTTAAAATTTCTTTATAAAAGATGATAACTGTAACGATCATTGCGCCTAATAAATGCTAAAAAAGTTGACATAATTATCTTGTTTGTAAAAGACAATTTAATAGATCATTTAAAATTTCTTTAAAAAAGATCATAGCAGTAATGATCATTGCGCCTAATAAATGCTAAAAAAGTTGACATAATTATCTTCTTTGTAAAAGATAATTTACTAAACAATTTAAAATTTCTCATGAAAAGATCATAACGGTAACGATTATTGGGCCTAATAAATGCTAAAAAAGTTGACATAATTATCTTCTTTGAAAAAGGTAATTTAATAGATCATTTCAAATTTCTTTAAAAAAGATCATAACGGTAACGATCATTGCGCCTAATAAATGCTAAAAAAGTTGACATAATTATCTTCTTTGTAAAAGATAATTTAGTAGATCATTTAAAATTTCCTTAAAAAAGATCATAACGGTAACGATCATTGGGCCTAATAAGTGCTAAAAAAGTTGACATAATTATCTTCTTTGTAAAAGATAATTTACTAGACAATTTAAAATTTCTCATGAAAAGATCATAACGGTAACGATTATTGGGCCTAATAAATGCTAAAAAAGTTGACATAATTATCTTCTTTGAAAAAGGTAATTTAATAGATCATTTCAAATTTCTTTAAAAAAGATCATAACGGTAACGATCATTGCGCCTAATAAATGCTAAAAAAGTCGACATAATTATCTTCTTTGTAAAAGATAATTTGATAGATCATTTAAAATTTCTTTATAAAAGATGATAACTGTAACGATCATTGCGCCTAATAAATGCTAAAAAAGTTGACATAATTATCTTGTTTGTAAAAGACAATTTAATAGATCATTTAAAATTTCTTTAAAAAAGATCATAGCAGTATTGATCATTGCGCCTAATAAATGCTAAAAAAGTTGACATAATTATCTTCTTTGTAAAAGATAATTTACTAAACAATTTAAAATTTCTCATGAAAAGATCATAACGGTAACGATTATTGGGCCTAATAAATGCTAAAAAAGTTGACATAATTATCTTCTTTGAAAAAGGTAATTTAATAGATCATTTCAAATTTCTTTAAAAAAGATCATAACGGTAACGATCATTGCGCCTAATAAATGCTAAAAAAGTTGACATAATTATCTTCTTTGTAAAAGATAATTTAGTAGATCATTTAAAATTTCCTTAAAAAAGATCATAACGGTAACGATCATTGGGCCTAATAAGTGCTAAAAAAGTTGACATAATTATCTTCTTTGTAAAAGATAATTTACTAGACAATTTAAAATTTCTCATGAAAAGATCATAACGGTAACGATTATTGGGCCTAATAAATGCTAAAAAAGTTGACATAATTATCTTCTTTGAAAAAGGTAATTTAATAGATCATTTCAAATTTCGTTAAAAAAGATCATAACGGTAACGATCATTGCGCCTAATAAATGCTAAAAAAGTCGACATAATTATCTTCTTTGTAAAAGATAATTTGATAGATCATTTAAAATTTCTTTATAAAAGATGATAACTGTAACGATCATTGCGCCTAATAAATGCTAAAAAAGTTGACATAATTATCTTCTTTGTAAAAGACAATTTAATAGATCATTTAAAATTTCTCTAAAAAAGATCATAGCAGTAATGATCATTGCGCCTAATAAATGCTAAAAAAGTTGACATAATTATCTTCTTTGTAAAAGATAATTTACTAGACAATTTAAAATTTCTCATGAAAAGATAATAACGGTAACGATTATTGGGCCTAATAAATGCTAAAAAAGTTGACATAATTATCTTCTTTGAAAAAGGTAATTTAATAGATCATTTCAAATTTCTTTAAAAAAGATCATAACGGTAACGATCATTGCGCCTAATAAATGCTAAAAAAGTTGACATAATTATCTTCTTTGTAAAAGATAATTTAGTAGATCATTTAAAATTTCCTTAAAAAAGATCATAACGGTAACGATCATTGGACCTAATAAGTGCTAAAAAAGTTGACATAATTATCTTCTTTGTAAAAGATAATTTACTAGACAATTTAAAATTTCTCATGAAAAGATCATAACGGTAACGATTATTGGGCCTAATAAATGCTAAAAAAGTTGACATAATTATCTTCTTTGAAAAAGGTAATTTAATAGATCATTTCAAATTTCTTTAAAAAAGATCATAACGGTAACGATCATTGCGCCTAATAAATGCTAAAAAAGTCGACATAATTATCTTCTTTGTAAAAGATAATTTGATAGATCATTTAAAATTTCTTTATAAAAGATGATAACTGTAACGATCATTGCGCCTAATAAATGCTAAAAAAGTTGCCATAATTATCTTGTTTGTAAAAGACAATTTAATAGATCATTTAAAATTTCTTTAAAAAAGATCATAGCAGTAATGATCATTGCGCCTAATAAATGCTAAAAAAGTTGACATAATTATCTTCTTTGTAAAAGATAATTTACTAAACAATTTAAAATTTCTCATGAAAAGATCATAACGGTAACGATTATTGGGCCTAATAAATGCTAAAAAAGTTGACATAATTATCTTCTTTGAAAAAGGTAATTTAATAGATCATTTCAAATTTCTTTAAAAAAGATCATAACGGTAACGATCATTGCGCCTAATAAATGCTAAAAAAGTTGACATAATTATCTTCTTTGTAAAAGATAATTTAGTAGATCATTTAAAATTTCCTTAAAAAAGATCATAACGGTAACGATCATTGGGCCTAATAAGTGCTAAAAAAGTTGACATAATTATCTTCTTTGTAAAAGATAATTTACTAGACAATTTAAAATTTCTCATGAAAAGATCATAACGGTAACGATTATTGGGCCTAATAAATGCTAAAAAAGTTGACATAATTATCTTCTTTGAAAAAGGTAATTTAATAGATCATTTCAAATTTCTTTAAAAAAGATCATAACGGTAACGATCATTGCGCCTAATAAATGCTAAAAAAGTCGACATAATTATCTTCTTTGTAAAAGATAATTTGATAGATCATTTAAAATTTCTTTATAAAAGATGATAACTGTAACGATCATTGCGCCTAATAAATGCTAAAAAAGTTGACATAATTATCTTGTTTGTAAAAGACAATTTAATAGATCATTTAAAATTTCTTTAAAAAAGATCATAGCAGTATTGATCATTGCGCCTAATAAATGCTAAAAAAGTTGACATAATTATCTTCTTTGTAAAAGATAATTTACTAAACAATTTAAAATTTCTCATGAAAAGATCATAACGGTAACGATTATTGGGCCTAATAAATGCTAAAAAAGTTGACATAATTATCTTCTTTGAAAAAGGTAATTTAATAGATCATTTCAAATTTCTTTAAAAAAGATCATAACGGTAACGATCATTGCGCCTAATAAATGCTAAAAAAGTTGACATAATTATCTTCTTTGTAAAAGACAATTTAATAGATCATTTAAAATTTCTCTAAAAAAGATCATAGCAGTAATGATCATTGCGCCTAATAAATGCTAAAAAAGTTGACATAATTATCTTCTTTGTAAAAGATAATTTACTAGACAATTTAAAATTTCTCATGAAAAGATAATAACGGTAACGATTATTGGGCCTAATAAATGCTAAAAAAGTTGACATAATTATCTTCTTTGAAAAAGGTAATTTAATAGATCATTTCAAATTTCTTTAAAAAAGATCATAACGGTAACGATCATTGCGCCTAATAAATGCTAAAAAAGTTGACATAATTATCTTCTTTGTAAAAGATAATTTAGTAGATCATTTAAAATTTCCTTAAAAAAGATCATAACGGTAACGATCATTGGACCTAATAAGTGCTAAAAAAGTTGACATAATTATCTTCTTTGTAAAAGATAATTTACTAGACAATTTAAAATTTCTCATGAAAAGATCATAACGGTAACGATTATTGGGCCTAATAAATGCTAAAAAAGTTGACATAATTATCTTCTTTGAAAAAGGTAATTTAATAGATCATTTCAAATTTCTTTAAAAAAGATCATAACGGTAACGATCATTGCGCCTAATAAATGCTAAAAAAGTCGACATAATTATCTTCTTTGTAAAAGATAATTTGATAGATCATTTAAAATTTCTTTATAAAAGATGATAACTGTAACGATCATTGCGCCTAATAAATGCTAAAAAAGTTGCCATAATTATCTTGTTTGTAAAAGACAATTTAATAGATCATTTAAAATTTCTTTAAAAAAGATCATAGCAGTAATGATCATTGCGCCTAATAAATGCTAAAAAAGTTGACATAATTATCTTCTTTGTAAAAGATAATTTACTAAACAATTTAAAATTTCTCATGAAAAGATCATAACGGTAACGATTATTGGGCCTAATAAATGCTAAAAAAGTTGACATAATTATCTTCTTTGAAAAAGGTAATTTAATAGATCATTTCAAATTTCTTTAAAAAAGATCATAACGGTAACGATCATTGCGCCTAATAAATGCTAAAAAAGTTGACATAATTATCTTCTTTGTAAAAGATAATTTAGTAGATCATTTAAAATTTCCTTAAAAAAGATCATAACGGTAACGATCATTGGGCCTAATAAGTGCTAAAAAAGTTGACATAATTATCTTCTTTGTAAAAGATAATTTACTAGACAATTTAAAATTTCTCATGAAAAGATCATAACGGTAACGATTATTGGGCCTAATAAATGCTAAAAAAGTTGACATAATTATCTTCTTTGAAAAAGGTAATTTAATAGATCATTTCAAATTTCTTTAAAAAAGATCATAACGGTAACGATCATTGCGCCTAATAAATGCTAAAAAAGTCGACATAATTATCTTCTTTGTAAAAGATAATTTGATAGATCATTTAAAATTTCTTTATAAAAGATGATAACTGTAACGATCATTGCGCCTAATAAATGCTAAAAAAGTTGACATAATTATCTTGTTTGTAAAAGACAATTTAATAGATCATTTAAAATTTCTTTAAAAAAGATCATAGCAGTATTGATCATTGCGCCTAATAAATGCTAAAAAAGTTGACATAATTATCTTCTTTGTAAAAGATAATTTACTAAACAATTTAAAATTTCTCATGAAAAGATCATAACGGTAACGATTATTGGGCCTAATAAATGCTAAAAAAGTTGACATAATTATCTTCTTTGAAAAAGGTAATTTAATAGATCATTTCAAATTTCTTTAAAAAAGATCATAACGGTAACGATCATTGCGCCTAATAAATGCTAAAAAAGTTGACATAATTATCTTCTTTGTAAAAGATAATTTAGTAGATCATTTAAAATTTCCTTAAAAAAGATCATAACGGTAACGATCATTGGGCCTAATAAGTGCTAAAAAAGTTGACATAATTATCTTCTTTGTAAAAGATAATTTACTAGACAATTTAAAATTTCTCATGAAAAGATCATAACGGTAACGATTATTGGGCCTAATAAATGCTAAAAAAGTTGACATAATTATCTTCTTTGAAAAAGGTAATTTAATAGATCATTTCAAATTTCGTTAAAAAAGATCATAACGGTAACGATCATTGCGCCTAATAAATGCTAAAAAAGTCGACATAATTATCTTCTTTGTAAAAGATAATTTGATAGATCATTTAAAATTTCTTTATAAAAGATGATAACTGTAACGATCATTGCGCCTAATAAATGCTAAAAAAGTTGACATAATTATCTTCTTTGTAAAAGACAATTTAATAGATCATTTAAAATTTCTCTAAAAAAGATCATAGCAGTAATGATCATTGCGCCTAATAAATGCTAAAAAAGTTGACATAATTATCTTCTTTGTAAAAGATAATTTACTAGACAATTTAAAATTTCTCATGAAAAGATAATAACGGTAACGATTATTGGGCCTAATAAATGCTAAAAAAGTTGACATAATTATCTTCTTTGAAAAAGGTAATTTAATAGATCATTTCAAATTTCTTTAAAAAAGATCATAACGGTAACGATCATTGCGCCTAATAAATGCTAAAAAAGTTGACATAATTATCTTCTTTGTAAAAGATAATTTAGTAGATCATTTAAAATTTCCTTAAAAAAGATCATAACGGTAACGATCATTGGACCTAATAAGTGCTAAAAAAGTTGACATAATTATCTTCTTTGTAAAAGATAATTTACTAGACAATTTAAAATTTCTCATGAAAAGATCATAACGGTAACGATTATTGGGCCTAATAAATGCTAAAAAAGTTGACATAATTATCTTCTTTGAAAAAGGTAATTTAATAGATCATTTCAAATTTCTTTAAAAAAGATCATAACGGTAACGATCATTGCGCCTAATAAATGCTAAAAAAGTCGACATAATTATCTTCTTTGTAAAAGATAATTTGATAGATCATTTAAAATTTCTTTATAAAAGATGATAACTGTAACGATCATTGCGCCTAATAAATGCTAAAAAAGTTGCCATAATTATCTTGTTTGTAAAAGACAATTTAATAGATCATTTAAAATTTCTTTAAAAAAGATCATAGCAGTAATGATCATTGCGCCTAATAAATGCTAAAAAAGTTGACATAATTATCTTCTTTGTAAAAGATAATTTACTAAACAATTTAAAATTTCTCATGAAAAGATCATAACGGTAACGATTATTGGGCCTAATAAATGCTAAAAAAGTTGACATAATTATCTTCTTTGAAAAAGGTAATTTAATAGATCATTTCAAATTTCTTTAAAAAAGATCATAACGGTAACGATCATTGCGCCTAATAAATGCTAAAAAAGTTGACATAATTATCTTCTTTGTAAAAGATAATTTAGTAGATCATTTAAAATTTCCTTAAAAAAGATCATAACGGTAACGATCATTGGGCCTAATAAGTGCTAAAAAAGTTGACATAATTATCTTCTTTGTAAAAGATAATTTACTAGACAATTTAAAATTTCTCATGAAAAGATCATAACGGTAACGATTATTGGGCCTAATAAATGCTAAAAAAGTTGACATAATTATCTTCTTTGAAAAAGGTAATTTAATAGATCATTTCAAATTTCGTTAAAAAAGATCATAACGGTAACGATCATTGCGCCTAATAAATGCTAAAAAAGTCGACATAATTATCTTCTTTGTAAAAGATAATTTGATAGATCATTTAAAATTTCTTTATAAAAGATGATAACTGTAACGATCATTGCGCCTAATAAATGCTAAAAAAGTTGACATAATTATCTTCTTTGTAAAAGACAATTTAATAGATCATTTAAAATTTCTCTAAAAAAGATCATAGCAGTAATGATCATTGCGCCTAATAAATGCTAAAAAAGTTGACATAATTATCTTCTTTGTAAAAGATAATTTACTAGACAATTTAAAATTTCTCATGAAAAGATAATAACGGTAACGATTATTGGGCCTAATAAATGCTAAAAAAGTTGACATAATTATCTTCTTTGAAAAAGGTAATTTAATAGATCATTTCAAATTTCTTTAAAAAAGATCATAACGGTAACGATCATTGCACCTAATAAATGCTAAAAAAGTTGACATAATTATCTTCTTTGTAAAAGATAATTTAGTAGATCATTTAAAATTTCCTTAAAAAAGATCATAACGGTAACGATCATTGGGCCTAATAAGTGCTAAAAAAGTTGACATAATTATCTTCTTTGTAAAAGATAATTTACTAGACAATTTAAAATTTCTCATGAAAAGATCATAACGGTAACGATTATTGGGCCTAATAAATGCTAAAAAAGTTGACATAATTATCTTCTTTGAAAAAGGTAATTTAATAGATCATTTCAAATTTCTTTAAAAAAGATCATAACGGTAACGATCATTGCGCCTAATAAATGCTAAAAAAGTCGACATAATTATCTTCTTTGTAAAAGATAATTTGATAGATCATTTAAAATTTCTTTATAAAAGATGATAACTGTAACGATCATTGCGCCTAATAAATGCTAAAAAAGTTGACATAATTATCTTGTTTGTAAAAGACAATTTAATAGATCATTTAAAATTTCTTTAAAAAAGATCATAGCAGTAATGATCATTGTGCCTAATAAATGCTAAAAAAGTTGACATAATTATCTTCTTTGTAAAAGATAATTTACTAGACAATTTAAAATTTCTCATGAAAAGATCATAACGGTAACGATTATTGGGCCTAATAAATGCTAAAAAAGTTGACATAATTATCTTCTTTGAAAAAGGTAATTTAATAGATCATTTCAAATTTCTTTAAAAAAGATCATAACGGTAACGATCATTGCGCCTAATAAATGCTAAAAAAGTTGACATAATTATCTTCTTTGTAAAAGATAATTTAGTAGATCATTTAAAATTTCCTTAAAAAAGATCATAACGGTAACGATCATTGGGCCTAATAAGTGCTAAAAAAGTTGACATAATTATCTTCTTTGTAAAAGATAATTTACTAGACAATTTAAAATTTCTCATGAAAAGATCATAACGGTAACGATTATTGGGCCTAATAAATGCTAAAAAAGTTGACATAATTATCTTCTTTGAAAAAGGTAATTTAATAGATCATTTCAAATTTCGTTAAAAAAGATCATAACGGTAACGATCATTGCGCCTAATAAATGCTAAAAAAGTCGACATAATTATCTTCTTTGTAAAAGATAATTTGATAGATCATTTAAAATTTCTTTATAAAAGATGATAACTGTAACGATCATTGCGCCTAATAAATGCTAAAAGAGTTGACATAATTATCTTGTTTGTAAAAGACAATTTAATAGATCATTTAAAATTTCTTTAAAAAAGATCATAGCAGTAATGATCATTGCGCCGAATAAATGCTAAAAAAGTTGACATAATTATCTTCTTTGTAAAAGATAATTTACTAGACAATTTAAAATTTCTCATGAAAAGATCATAACGGTAACGATTATTGGGCCTAATAAATGCTAAAAAAGTTGACATAATTATCTTCTTTGAAAAAGGTAATTTAATAGATCATTTCAAATTTCTTTAAAAAAGATCATAACGGTAACGATCATTGCGCCTAATAAATGCTAAAAAAGTTGACATAATTATCTTCTTTGTAAAAGATAATTTAGTAGATCATTTAAAATTTCCTTAAAAAAGATCATAACGGTAACGATCATTGGGCCTAATAAGTGCTAAAAAAGTTGACATAATTATCTTCTTTGTAAAAGATAATTTACTAGACAATTTAAAATTTCTCATGAAAAGATCATAACGGTAACGATTATTGGGCCTAATAAATGCTAAAAAAGTTGACATAATTATCTTCTTTGAAAAAGGTAATTTAATAGATCATTTCAAATTTCTTTAAAAAAGATCATAACGGTAACGATCATTGCGCCTAATGAATGCTAAAAAAGTCGACATAATTATCTTCTTTGTAAAAGATAATTTGATAGATCATTTAAAATTTCTTTATAAAAGATGATAACTGTAACGATCATTGCGCCTAATAAATGCTAAAAAAGTTGACATAATTATCTTGTTTGTAAAAGACAATTTAATAGATCATTTAAAATTTCTTTAAAAAAGATCATAGCAGTAATGATCATTGTGCCTAATAAATGCTAAAAAAGTTGACATAATTATCTTCTTTGTAAAAGATAATTTACTAGACAATTTAAAATTTCTCATGAAAAGATCATAACGGTAACGATTATTGGGCCTAATAAATGCTAAAAAAGTTGACATAATTATCTTCTTTGAAAAAGGTAATTTAATAGATCATTTCAAATTTCTTTAAAAAAGATCATAACGGTAACGATCATTGCGCCTAATAAATGCTAAAAAAGTTGACATAATTATCTTCTTTGTAAAAGATAATTTAGTAGATCATTTAAAATTTCCTTAAAAAAGATCATAACGGTAACGATCATTGGGCCTAATAAGTGCTAAAAAAGTTGACATAATTATCTTCTTTGTAAAAGATAATTTACTAGACAATTTAAAATTTCTCATGAAAAGATCATAACGGTAACGATTATTGGGCCTAATAAATGCTAAAAAAGTTGACATAATTATCTTCTTTGAAAAAGGTAATTTAATAGATCATTTCAAATTTCTTTAAAAAAGATCATAACGGTAACGATCATTGCGCCTAATAAATGCTAAAAAAGTCGACATAATTATCTTCTTTGTAAAAGATAATTTGATAGATCATTTAAAATTTCTTTATAAAAGATGATAACTGTAACGATCATTGCGCCTAATAAATGCTAAAAGAGTTGACATAATTATCTTGTTTGTAAAAGACAATTTAATAGATCATTTAAAATTTCTTTAAAAAAGATCATAGCAGTAATGATCATTGCGCCGAATAAATGCTAAAAAAGTTGACATAATTATCTTCTTTGTAAAAGATAATTTACTAGACAATTTAAAATTTCTCATGAAAAGATCATAACGGTAACGATTATTGGGCCTAATAAATGCTAAAAAAGTTGACATAATTATCTTCTTTGAAAAAGGTAATTTAATAGATCATTTCAAATTTCTTTAAAAAAGATCATAACTGTAACGATCATTGCGCCTAATAAATGCTAAAAAAGTTGACATAATTATCTTCTTTGTAAAAGATAATTTAGTAGATCATTTAAAATTTCCTTAAAAAAGATCATAACGGTAATGATCATTGGGCCTAATAAGTGCTAAAAAAGTTGACATAATTATCTTCTTTGTAAAAGATAATTTACTAGACAATTTAAAATTTCTCATGAAAAGATCATAACGGTAACGATTATTGGGCCTAATAAATGCTAAAAAAGTTGACATAATTATCTTCTTTGGGAAAGGTAATTTAATAGATCATTTCAAATTTCTTTAAAAAAGATCATAACGGTAACGATCATTGCGCCTAATAAATGCTAAAAAAGTCGACATAATTATCTTCTTTGTAAAAGATAATTTGATAGATCATTTAAAATTTCTTTATAAAAGATGATAACTGTAACGATCATTGCGCCTAATAAATGCTAAAAAAGTTGACATAATTATCTTGTTTGTAAAAGACAATTTAATAGATCATTTAAAATTTCTCTAAAAAAGATCATAGCAGTAATGATCATTGCGCCTAATAAATGCTAAAAAAGTTGACATAATTATCTTCTTTGTAAAAGATAATTTACTAGACAATTTAAAATTTCTCATGAAAAGATAATAACGGTAACGATTATTGGGCCTAATAAATGCTAAAAAAGTTGACATAATTATCTTCTTTGAAAAAGGTAATTTAATAGATCATTTCAAATTTCTTTAAAAAAGATCATAACGGTAACGATCATTGCACCTAATAAATGCTAAAAAAGTTGACATAATTATCTTTTTTGTAAAAGATAATTTAGTAGATCATTTAAAATTTCCTTAAAAAAGATCATAACGGTAACGATCATTGGGCCTAATAAGTGCTAAAAAAGTTGACATAATTATCTTCTTTGTAAAAGATAATTTACTAGACAATTTAAAATTTCTCATGAAAAGATCATAACGGTAACGATTATTGGGCCTAATAAATGCTAAAAAAGTTGACATAATTATCTTCTTTGAAAAAGGTAATTTAATAGATCATTTCAAATTTCTTTAAAAAAGATCATAACGGTAACGATCATTGCGCCTAATAAATGCTAAAAAAGTCGACATAATTATCTTCTTTGTAAAAGATAATTTGATAGATCATTTAAAATTTCTTTATAAAAGATGATAACTGTAACGATCATTGCGCCTAATAAATGCTAAAAAAGTTGACATAATTATCTTGTTTGTAAAAGACAATTTAATAGATCATTTAAAATTTCTTTAAAAAAGATCATAGCAGTAATGATCATTGTGCCTAATAAATGCTAAAAAAGTTGACATAATTATCTTCTTTGTAAAAGATAATTTACTAGACAATTTAAAATTTCTCATGAAAAGATCATAACGGTAACGATTATTGGGCCTAATAAATGCTAAAAAAGTTGACATAATTATCTTCTTTGAAAAAGGTAATTTAATAGATCATTTCAAATTTCTTTAAAAAAGATCATAACGGTAACGATCATTGCGCCTAATAAATGCTAAAAAAGTTGACATAATTATCTTCTTTGTAAAAGATAATTTAGTAGATCATTTAAAATTTCCTTAAAAAAGATCATAACGGTAACGATCATTGGGCCTAATAAGTGCTAAAAAAGTTGACATAATTATCTTCTTTGTAAAAGATAATTTACTAGACAATTTAAAATTTCTCATGAAAAGATCATAACGGTAACGATTATTGGGCCTAATAAATGCTAAAAAAGTTGACATAATTATCTTCTTTGAAAAAGGTAATTTAATAGATCATTTCAAATTTCTTTAAAAAAGATCATAACGGTAACGATCATTGCGCCTAATAAATGCTAAAAAAGTCGACATAATTATCTTCTTTGTAAAAGATAATTTGATAGATCATTTAAAATTTCTTTATAAAAGATGATAACTGTAACGATCATTGCGCCTAATAAATGCTAAAAGAGTTGACATAATTATCTTGTTTGTAAAAGACAATTTAATAGATCATTTAAAATTTCTTTAAAAAAGATCATAGCAGTAATGATCATTGCGCCGAATAAATGCTAAAAAAGTTGACATAATTATCTTCTTTGTAAAAGATAATTTACTAGACAATTTAAAATTTCTCATGAAAAGATCATAACGGTAACGATTATTGGGCCTAATAAATGCTAAAAAAGTTGACATAATTATCTTCTTTGAAAAAGGTAATTTAATAGATCATTTCAAATTTCTTTAAAAAAGATCATAACTGTAACGATCATTGCGCCTAATAAATGCTAAAAAAGTTGACATAATTATCTTCTTTGTAAAAGATAATTTAGTAGATCATTTAAAATTTCCTTAAAAAAGATCATAACGGTAACGATCATTGGGCCTAATAAGTGCTAAAAAAGTTGACATAATTATCTTCTTTGTAAAAGATAATTTACTAGACAATTTAAAATTTCTCATGAAAAGATCATAACGGTAACGATTATTGGGCCTAATAAATGCTAAAAAAGTTGACATAATTATCTTCTTTGGGAAAGGTAATTTAATAGATCATTTCAAATTTCTTTAAAAAAGATCATAACGGTAACGATCATTGCGCCTAATAAATGCTAAAAAAGTCGACATAATTATCTTCTTTGTAAAAGATAATTTGATAGATCATTTAAAATTTCTTTATAAAAGATGATAACTGTAACGATCATTGCGCCTAATAAATGCTAAAAAAGTTGACATAATTATCTTGTTTGTAAAAGACAATTTAATAGATCATTTAAAATTTCTTTAAAAAAGATCATAGCAGTAATGATCATTGCGCCTAATAAATGCTAAAAAAGTTGACATAATTATCTTCTTTATAAAAGATAATTTACTAGACAATTTAAAATTTCTCATGAAAAGATCATAACGGTAACGATTATTGGGCCTAATAAATGCTAAAAAAGTTGACATAATTATCTTCTTTGAAAAAGGTAATTTAATAGATCATTTCAAATTTCTTTAAAAAAGATCATAACGGTAACGATCATTGCGCCTAATAAATGCTAAAAAAGTTGACATAATTATCTTCTTTGTAAAAGATAATTTAGTAGATCATTTAAAATTTCCTTAAAAAAGATCATAACGGTAACGATCATTGGGCCTAATAAGTGCTAAAAAAGTTGACATAATTATCTTCTTTGTAAAAGATAATTTACTAGACAATTTAAAATTTCTCATGAAAAGATCATAACGGTAACGATTATTGGGCCTAATAAATGCTAAAAAAGTTGACATAATTATCTTCTTTGGGAAAGGTAATTTAATAGATCATTTCAAATTTCTTTAAAAAAGATCATAACGGTAACGATCATTGCGCCTAATAAATGCTAAAAAAGTCGACATAATTATCTTCTTTGTAAAAGATAATTTGATAGATCATTTAAAATTTCTTTATAAAAGATGATAACTGTAACGATCATTGCGCCTAATAAATGCTAAAAAAGTTGACATAATTATCTTGTTTGTAAAAGACAATTTAATAGATCATTTAAAATTTCTTTAAAAAAGATCATAGCAGTAATGATCATTGCGCCTAATAAATGCTAAAAAAGTTGACATAATTATCTTCTTTATAAAAGATAATTTACTAGACAATTTAAAATTTCTCATGAAAAGATCATAACGGTAACGATTATTGGGCCTAATAAATGCTAAAAAAGTTGACATAATTATCTTCTTTGAAAAAGGTAATTTAATAGATCATTTCAAATTTCTTTAAAAAAGATCATAACGGTAACGATCATTGCGCCTAATAAATGCTAAAAAAGTTGACATAATTATCTTCTTTGTAAAAGATAATTTAGTAGATCATTTAAAATTTCCTTAAAAAAGATCATAACGGTAACGATCATTGGGCCTAATAAGTGCTAAAAAAGTTGACATAATTATCTTCTTTGTAAAAGATAATTTACTAGACAATTTAAAATTTCTCATGAAAAGATCATAACGGTAACGATTATTGGGCCTAATAAATGCTAAAAAAGTTGACATAATTATCTTCTTTGGGAAAGGTAATTTAATAGATCATTTCAAATTTCTTTAAAAAAGATCATAACGGTAACGATCATTGCGCCTAATAAATGCTAAAAAAGTCGACATAATTATCTTCTTTGTAAAAGATAATTTGATAGATCATTTAAAATTTCTTTATAAAAGATGATAACTGTAACGATCATTGCGCCTAATAAATGCTAAAAAAGTTGACATAATTATCTTGTTTGTAAAAGACAATTTAATAGATCATTTAAAATTTCTTTAAAAAAGATCATAGCAGTAATGATCATTGCGCCTAATAAATGCTAAAAAAGTTGACATAATTATCTTCTTTATAAAAGATAATTTACTAGACAATTTAAAATTTCTCATGAAAAGATCATAACGGTAACGATTATTGGGCCTAATAAATGCTAAAAAAGTTGACATAATTATCTTCTTTGAAAAAGGTAATTTAATAGATCATTTCAAATTTCTTTAAAAAAGATCATAACGGTAACGATCATTGCGCCTAATAAATGCTAAAAAAGTTGACATAATTATCTTCTTTGTAAAAGATAATTTAGTAGATCATTTAAAATTTCCTTAAAAAAGATCATAACGGTAACGATCATTGGGCCTAATAAGTGCTAAAAAAGTTGACATAATTATCTTCTTTGTAAAAGATAATTTACTAGACAATTTAAAATTTCTCATGAAAAGATCATAACGGTAACGATTATTGGGCCTAATAAATGCTAAAAAAGTTGACATAATTATCTTCTTTGGGAAAGGTAATTTAATAGATCATTTCAAATTTCTTTAAAAAAGATCATAACGGTAACGATCATTGCGCCTAATAAATGCTAAAAAAGTCGACATAATTATCTTCTTTGTAAAAGATAATTTGATAGATCATTTAAAATTTCTTTATAAAAGATGATAACTGTAACGATCATTGCGCCTAATAAATGCTAAAAAAGTTGACATAATTATCTTGTTTGTAAAAGACAATTTAATAGATCATTTAAAATTTCTTTAAAAAAGATCATAGCAGTAATGATCATTGCGCCTAATAAATGCTAAAAAAGTTGACATAATTATCTTCTTTATAAAAGATAATTTACTAGACAATTTAAAATTTCTCATGAAAAGATCATAACGGTAACGATTATTGGGCCTAATAAATGCTAAAAAAGTTGACATAATTATCTTCTTTGAAAAAGGTAATTTAATAGATCATTTCAAATTTCTTTAAAAAAGATCATAACGGTAACGATCATTGCGCCTAATAAATGCTAAAAAAGTTGACATAATTATCTTCTTTGTAAAAGATAATTTAGTAGATCATTTAAAATTTCCTTAAAAAAGATCATAACGGTAACGATCATTGGGCCTAATAAGTGCTAAAAAAGTTGACATAATTATCTTCTTTGTAAAAGATAATTTACTAGACAATTTAAAATTTCTCATGAAAAGATCATAACGGTAACGATTATTGGGCCTAATAAATGCTAAAAAAGTTGACATAATTATCTTCTTTGGGAAAGGTAATTTAATAGATCATTTCAAATTTCTTTAAAAAAGATCATAACGGTAACGATCATTGCGCCTAATAAATGCTAAAAAAGTCGACATAATTATCTTCTTTGTAAAAGATAATTTGATAGATCATTTAAAATTTCTTTATAAAAGATGATAACTGTAACGATCATTGCGCCTAATAAATGCTAAAAAAGTTGACATAATTATCTTGTTTGTAAAAGACAATTTAATAGATCATTTAAAATTTCTTTAAAAAAGATCATAGCAGTAATGATCATTGCGCCTAATAAATGCTAAAAAAGTTGACATAATTATCTTCTTTGTAAAAGATAATTTACTAGACAATTTAAAATTTCTCATGAAAAGATCATAACGGTAACGATTATTGGGCCTAATAAATGCTAAAAAAGTTGACATAATTATCTTCTTTGAAAAAGGTAATTTAATAGATCATTTCAAATTTCTTTAAAAAAGATCATAACGGTAACGATCATTGCGCCTAATAAATGCTAAAAAAGTTGACATAATTATCTTCTTTGTAAAAGATAATTTAATAGATCATTTAAAATTTCCTTAAAAAAGATCATAACGGTAACGATCATTGGGCCTAATAAGTGCTAAAAAAGTTGACATAATTATCTTCTTTGTAAAAGATAATTTACTAGACAATTTAAAATTTCTCGTGAAAAGATCATAACGGTAACGATTATTGGGCCTAATAAATGCTAAAAAAGTTGACATAATTATCTTCTTTGAAAAAGGTAATTTAATAGATCATTTCAAATTTCTTTAAAAAAGATCATAACGGTAACGATCATTGCGCCTAATAAATGCTAAAAAAGTTGACATAATTATCTTCTTTGTAAAAGATAATTTGATAGATCATTTAAAATTTGTTTATAAAAGATCATAACTGTAACGATCATTGCGCCTAATAAATGCTAAAAAAGTTGACATAATTATCTTGTTTGTAAAACACAATTTAATAGATCATTTAAAATTTTTTTAAAAAAGATCATAGCAGTAATGATCATTGCGCCTAATAAATGCTAAAAAAGTTGACATAATTATCTTCTTTGTAAAAGATAATTTACTAGACAATTTAAAATTTCTCATGAAAAGATCATAACGGTAACGATTATTGGGCCTAATAAATGCTAAAAAAGTTGACATAATTATCTTCTTTGAAAAAGGTAATTTAATAGATCATTTCAAATTTCTTTAAAAAAGATCATAACGGTAACGATCATTGCGCCTAATAAATGCTAAAAAAGTTGACATAATTATCTTCTTTGTAAAAGATAATTTAATAGATCATTTAAAATTTCCTTAAAAAAGATCATAACGGTAACGATCATTGGGCCTAATAAGTGCTAAAAAAGTTGACATAATTATCTTCTTTGTAAAAGATAATTTACTAGAAAATTTAAAATTTCTCATGAAAAGATCATAACGGTAACGATTATTGGGCCTAATAAATGCTAAAAAAGTTGACATAATTATCTTCTTTGAAAAAGGTAATTTAATAGATCATTTCAAATTTCTTTAAAAAAGATCATAACGGTAACGATCATTGCGCCTAATAAATGCTAAAAAAGTTGACATAATTATCTTCTTTGTAAAAGATAATTTAATAGATCATTTAAAATTTCCTTAAAAAAGATGACAATTTAAAATTTCTCATGAAAAGATCATAACGGTAACGATTATTGGGCCTAATAAATGCTAAAAAAGTTGACATAATTATCTTCTTTGGGAAAGGTAATTTAATAGATCATTTCAAATTTCTTTAAAAAAGATCATAACGGTAACGATCATTGCGCCTAATAAATGCTAAAAAAGTCGACATAATTATCTTCTTTGTAAAAGATAATTTGATAGATCATTTAAAATTTCTTTATAAAAGATGATAACTGTAACGATCATTGCGCCTAATAAATGCTAAAAAAGTTGACATAATTATCTTGTTTGTAAAAGACAATTTAATAGATCATTTAAAATTTCTTTAAAAAAGATCATAGCAGTAATGATCATTGCGCCTAATAAATGCTAAAAAAGTTGACATAATTATCTTCTTTATAAAAGATAATTTACTAGACAATTTAAAATTTCTCATGAAAAGATCATAACGGTAACGATTATTGGGCCTAATAAATGCTTAAAAAGTTGACATAATTATCTTCTTTGAAAAAGGTAATTTAATAGATCATTTCAAATTTCTTTAAAAAAGATCATAACGGTAACGATCATTGCGCCTAATAAATGCTAAAAAAGTTGACATAATTATCTTCTTTGTAAAAGATAATTTAGTAGATCATTTAAAATTTCCTTAAAAAAGATCATAACGGTAACGATCATTGGGCCTAATAAGTGCTAAAAAAGTTGACATAATTATCTTCTTTGTAAAAGATAATTTACTAGACAATTTAAAATTTCTCATGAAAAGATCATAACGGTAACGATTATTGGGCCTAATAAATGCTAAAAAAGTTGACATAATTATCTTCTTTGGGAAAGGTAATTTAATAGATCATTTCAAATTTCTTTAAAAAAGATCATAACGGTAACGATCATTGCGCCTAATAAATGCTAAAAAAGTCGACATAATTATCTTCTTTGTAAAAGATAATTTGATAGATCATTTAAAATTTCTTTATAAAAGATGATAACTGTAACGATCATTGCGCCTAATAAATGCTAAAAAAGTTGACATAATTATCTTGTTTGTAAAAGACAATTTAATAGATCATTTAAAATTTCTTTAAAAAAGATCATAGCAGTAATGATCATTGCGCCTAATAAATGCTAAAAAAGTTGACATAATTATCTTCTTTGTAAAAGATAATTTACTAGACAATTTAAAATTTCTCATGAAAAGATCATAACGGTAACGATTATTGGGCCTAATAAATGCTAAAAAAGTTGACATAATTATCTTCTTTGAAAAAGGTAATTTAATAGATCATTTCAAATTTCTTTAAAAAAGATCATAACGGTAACGATCATTGCGCCTAATAAATGCTAAAAAAGTTGACATAATTATCTTCTTTGTAAAAGATAATTTAATAGATCATTTAAAATTTCCTTAAAAAAGATCATAACGGTAACGATCATTGGGCCTAATAAGTGCTAAAAAAGTTGACATAATTATCTTCTTTGTAAAAGATAATTTACTAGACAATTTAAAATTTCTCGTGAAAAGATCATAACGGTAACGATTATTGGGCCTAATAAATGCTAAAAAAGTTGACATAATTATCTTCTTTGAAAAAGGTAATTTAATAGATCATTTCAAATTTCTTTAAAAAAGATCATAACGGTAACGATCATTGCGCCTAATAAATGCTAAAAAAGTTGACATAATTATCTTCTTTGTAAAAGATAATTTGATAGATCATTTAAAATTTGTTTATAAAAGATCATAACTGTAACGATCATTGCGCCTAATAAATGCTAAAAAAGTTGACATAATTATCTTGTTTGTAAAACACAATTTAATAGATCATTTAAAATTTTTTTAAAAAAGATCATAGCAGTAATGATCATTGCGCCTAATAAATGCTAAAAAAGTTGACATAATTATCTTGTTTGTAAAAGACAATTTAATAGATCATTTAAAATTTCTTTAAAAAAGATCATAGCAGTAATGATCATTGCGCCTAATAAATGCTAAAAAAGTTGACATAATTATCTTCTTTGTAAAAGATAATTTACTAGACAATTTAAAATTTCTCATGAAAAGATCATAACGGTAACGATTATTGGGCCTAATAAATGCTAAAAAAGTTGACATAATTATATTCTTTGAAAAAGGTAATTTAATAGATCATTTCAAATTTCTTTAAAAAAGATCATAACGGTAACGATCATTGCGCCTAATAAATGCTAAAAAAGTTGACATAATTATCTTCTTTGTAAAAGATAATTTAATAGATCATTTAAAATTTCCTTAAAAAAGATCATAACGGTAACGATCATTGGGCCTAATAAGTGCTAAAAAAGTTGACATAATTATCTTCTTTGTAAAAGATAATTTACTAGACAATTTAAAATTTCTCGTGAAAAGATCATAACGGTAACGATTATTGGGCCTAATAAATGCTAAAAAAGTTGACATAATTATCTTCTTTGAAAAAGGTAATTTAATAGATCATTTCAAATTTCTTTAAAAAAGATCATAACGGTAACGATCATTGCGCCTAATAAATGCTAAAAAAGTTGACATAATTATCTTCTTTGTAAAAGATAATTTGATAGATCATTTAAAATTTGTTTATAAAAGATCATAACTGTAACGATCATTGCGCCTAATAAATGCTAAAAAAGTTGACATAATTATCTTGTTTGTAAAACACAATTTAATAGATCATTTAAAATTTTTTTAAAAAAGATCATAGCAGTAATGATCATTGCGCCTAATAAATGCTAAAAAAGTTGACATAATTATCTTCTTTGTAAAAGATAATTTACTAGACAATTTAAAATTTCTCATGAAAAGATCATAACGGTAACGATTATTGGGCCTAATAAATGCTAAAAAAGTTGACATAATTATCTTCTTTGAAAAAGGTAATTTAATAGATCATTTCAAATTTCTTTAAAAAAGATCATAACGGTAACGATCATTGTGCCTAATAAATGCTAAAAAAGTTGACATAATTATCTTCTTTGTAAAAGATAATTTAATAGATCATTTAAAATTTCCTTAAAAAAGATCATAACGGTAACGATCATTGGGCCTAATAAGTGCTAAAAAAGTTGACATAATTATCTTCTTTGTAAAAGATAATTTACTAGAAAATTTAAAATTTCTCATGAAAAGATCATAACGGTAACGATTATTGGGCCTAATAAATGCTAAAAAAGTTGACATAATTATCTTCTTTGAAAAAGGTAATTTAATAGATCATTTCAAATTTCTTTAAAAAAGATCATAACGGTAACGATCATTGCGCCTAATAAATGCTAAAAAAGTTGACATAATTATCTTCTTTGTAAAAGATAATTTAATAGATCATTTAAAATTTCCTTAAAAAAGATGACAATTTAAAATTTCTCATGAAAAGATCATAACGGTAACGATTATTGGGCCTAATAAATGCTAAAAAAGTTGACATAATTATCTTCTTTGAAAAAGGTAATTTAATAGATCATTTCAAATTTCTTTAAAAAAGATCATAACGGTAACGATCATTGCGCCTAATAAATGCTAAAAAAGTTGACATAATTATCTTTTTTGTAAAAGATAATTTGATAGATCATTTAAAATTTCTTTATAAAAGATCATAACTGTAACGATCATTGCGCCTAATAAATGCTAAAAAAGTTGACATAATTATCTTGTTTGTAAAAGACAATTTAATAGATCATTTAAAATTTCTTTAAAAAAGATCATAGCAGTAATGATCATTGCGCCTAATAAATGCTAAAAAAGTTGACATAATTATCTTCTTTGTAAAAGATAATTTACTAGACAATTTAAAATTTCTCATGAAAAGATCATAACGGTAACGATTATTGGGCCTAATAAATGCTAAAAAAGTTGACATAATTATCTTCTTTGAAAAAGGTAATTTAATAGATCATTTCAAATTTCTTTAAAAAAGATCATAACGGTAACGATCATTGTGCCTAATAAATGCTAAAAAAGTCGACATAATTATCTTCTTTGTAAAAGATAATTTGATAGATCATTTAAAATTTCTTTATAAAAGATCATAACTGTAACGATCATTGCGCCTAATAAATGCTAAAAAAGTTGACATAATTATCTTGTTTGTAAAAGACAATTTAATAGATCATTTAAAATTTCTTTAAAAAAGATCATAGCAGTAATGATCATTGCGCCTAATAAATGCTAAAAAAGTTGACATAATTATCTTCTTTGTAAAAGATAATTTACTAGACAATTTAAAATTTCTCATGAAAATATCATAACGGCAACGATTATTGGGCCTAATAAATGCTAAAAAAGTTGACATAATTATCTTCTTTGAAAAAGGTAATTTAATAGATAATTTCAAATTTCTTTAAAAAAGATCATAACGGTAACGATCATTGCGCCTAATAAATGCTAAAAAAGTTGACATAATTATCTTCTTTGTAAAAGATAATTTGATAGATCATTTAAAATTTCTTTATAAAAGATCATAACTGTAACGATCATTGCGCCTAATAAATGCTAAAAAAGTTGACATAATTATCTTGTTTGTAAAAGACAATTTAATAGATCATTTAAAATTTCTTTAAAAAAGATCATAGCAGTAATGATCATTGCGCCTAATAAATGCTAAAAAAGTTGACATAATTATCTTCTTTGTAAAAGATAATTTACTAGACAATTTAAAATTTCTCATGAAAATATCATAACGGCAACGATTATTGGGCCTAATAAATGCTAAAAAAGTTGACATAATTATCTTCTTTGAAAAAGGTAATTTAATAGATAATTTCAAATTTCTTTAAAAAAGATCATAACGGTAACGATCATTGCGCCTAATAAATGCTAAAAAAGTTGACATAATTATCTTCTTTGTAAAAGATAATTTACTAGACAATTTAAAATTTCTCATGAAAAGATCATAACGGTAACGATTATTGGGCCTAATAAATGCTAAAAAAGTTGACATAATTATCTTCTTTGGGAAAGGTAATTTAATAGATCATTTCAAATTTCTTTAAAAAAGATCATAACGGTAACGATCATTGCGCCTAATAAATGCTAAAAAAGTCGACATAATTATCTTCTTTGTAAAAGATAATTTGATAGATCATTTAAAATTTCTTTATAAAAGATGATAACTGTAACGATCATTGCGCCTAATAAATGCTAAAAAAGTTGACATAATTATCTTGTTTGTAAAAGACAATTTAATAGATCATTTAAAATTTCTTTAAAAAAGATCATAGCAGTAATGATCATTGCGCCTAATAAATGCTAAAAAAGTTGACATAATTATCTTCTTTGTAAAAGATAATTTACTAGACAATTTAAAATTTCTCATGAAAAGATCATAACGGTAACGATTATTGGGCCTAATAAATGCTAAAAAAGTTGACATAATTATCTTCTTTGAAAAAGGTAATTTAATAGATCATTTCAAATTTCTTTAAAAAAGATCATAACGGTAACGATCATTGCGCCTAATAAATGCTAAAAAAGTTGACATAATTATCTTCTTTGTAAAAGATAATTTAATAGATCATTTAAAATTTCCTTAAAAAAGATCATAACGGTAACGATCATTGGGCCTAATAAGTGCTAAAAAAGTTGACATAATTATCTTCTTTGTAAAAGATAATTTACTAGACAATTTAAAATTTCTCGTGAAAAGATCATAACGGTAACGATTATTGGGCCTAATAAATGCTAAAAAAGTTGACATAATTATCTTCTTTGAAAAAGGTAATTTAATAGATCATTTCAAATTTCTTTAAAAAAGATCATAACGGTAACGATCATTGCGCCTAATAAATGCTAAAAAAGTTGACATAATTATCTTCTTTGTAAAAGATAATTTGATAGATCATTTAAAATTTCTTTATAAAAGATCATAACTGTAACGATCATTGCGCCTAATAAATGCTAAAAAAGTTGACATAATTATCTTGTTTGTAAAACACAATTTAATAGATCATTTAAAATTTCTTTAAAAAAGATCATAGCAGTAATGATCATTGCGCCTAATAAATGCTAAAAAAGTTGACATAATTATCTTCTTTGTAAAAGATAATTTACTAGACAATTTAAAATTTCTCATGAAAAGATCATAACGGTAACGATTATTGGGCCTAATAAATGCTAAAAAAGTTGACATAATTATCTTCTTTGAAAAAGGTAATTTAATAGATCATTTCAAATTTCTTTAAAAAAGATCATAACGGTAACGATCATTGTGCCTAATAAATGCTAAAAAAGTTGACATAATTATCTTCTTTGTAAAAGATAATTTAATAGATCATTTAAAATTTCCTTAAAAAAGATCATAACGGTAACGATCATTGGGCCTAATAAGTGCTAAAAAAGTTGACATAATTATCTTCTTTGTAAAAGATAATTTACTAGAAAATTTAAAATTTCTCATGAAAAGATCATAACGGTAACGATTATTGGGCCTAATAAATGCTAAAAAAGTTGACATAATTATCTTCTTTGAAAAAGGTAATTTAATAGATCATTTCAAATTTCTTTAAAAAAGATCATAACGGTAACGATCATTGCGCCTAATAAATGCTAAAAAAGTTGACATAATTATCTTCTTTGTAAAAGATAATTTAATAGATCATTTAAAATTTCCTTAAAAAAGATCATAACGGTAACGATCATTGGGCCTAATAAGTGCTAAAAAAGTTGACATAATTATCTTCTTTGTAAAAGATAATTTACTAGACAATTTAAAATTTCTCATGAAAAGATCATAACGGTAACGATTATTGGGCCTAATAAATGCTAAAAAAGTTGACATAATTATCTTCTTTGAAAAAGGTAATTTAATAGATCATTTCAAATTTCTTTAAAAAAGATCATAACGGTAACGATCATTGCGCCTAATAAATGCTAAAAAAGTTGACATAATTATCTTCTTTGTAAAAGATAATTTGATAGATCATTTAAAATTTCTTTATAAAAGATCATAACTGTAACGATCATTGCGCCTAATAAATGCTAAAAAAGTTGACATAATTATCTTGTTTGTAAAAGACAATTTAATAGATCATTTAAAATTTCTTTAAAAAAGATCATAGCAGTAATGATCATTGCGCCTAATAAATGCTAAAAAAGTTGACATAATTATCTTCTTTGTAAAAGATAATTTACTAGACAATTTAAAATTTCTCATGAAAAGATCATAACGGTAACGATTATTGGGCCTAATAAATGCTAAAAAAGTTGACATAATTATCTTCTTTGAAAAAGGTAATTTAATAGATCATTTCAAATTTCTTTAAAAAAGATCATAACGGTAACGATCATTGTGCCTAATAAATGCTAAAAAAGTTGACATAATTATCTTCTTTGAAAAAGGTAATTTAATAGATCATTTCAAATTTCTTTAAAAAAGATCATAACGGTAACGATCATTGCGCCTAATAAATGCTAAAAAAGTTGACATAATTATCTTCTTTGTAAAAGATAATTTAATAGATCATTTAAAATTTCCTTAAAAAAGATCATAACGGTAACGATCATTGGGCCTAATAAGTGCTAAAAAAGTTGACATAATTATCTTCTTTGTAAAAGATAATTTACTAGACAATTTAAAATTTCTCATGAAAAGATCATAACGGTAACGATTATTGGGCCTAATAAATGCTAAAAAAGTTGACATAATTATCTTCTTTGAAAAAGGTAATTTAATAGATCATTTCAAATTTCTTTAAAAAAGATCATAACGGTAACGATCATTGCGCCTAATAAATGCTAAAAAAGTTGACATAATTATCTTCTTTGTAAAAGATAATTTGATAGATCATTTAAAATTTCTTTATAAAAGATCATAACTGTAACGATCATTGCGCCTAATAAATGCTAAAAAAGTTGACATAATTATCTTGTTTGTAAAAGACAATTTAATAGATCATTTAAAATTTCTTTAAAAAAGATCATAGCAGTAATGATCATTGCGCCTAATAAATGCTAAAAAAGTTGACATAATTATCTTCTTTGTAAAAGATAATTTACTAGACAATTTAAAATTTCTCATGAAAAGATCATAACGGTAACGATTATTGGGCCTAATAAATGCTAAAAAAGTTGACATAATTATCTTCTTTGAAAAAGGTAATTTAATAGATCATTTCAAATTTCTTTAAAAAAGATCATAACGGTAACGATCATTGTGCCTAATAAATGCTAAAAAAGTCGACATAATTATCTTCTTTGTAAAAGATAATTTGATAGATCATTTAAAATTTCTTTATAAAAGATCATAACTGTAACGATCATTGCGCCTAATAAATGCTAAAAAAGTTGACATAATTATCTTGTTTGTAAAAGATAATTTACTAGACAATTTAAAATTTCTCATGAAAAGATCATAACGGCAACGATTATTGGGCCTAATAAATGCTAAAAAAGTTGACATAATTATCTTCTTTGAAAAAGGTAATTTAATAGATAATTTCAAATTTCTTTAAAAAAGATCATAACGGTAACGATCATTGCGCCTAATAAATGCTAAAAAAGTTGACATAATTATCTTCTTTGTAAAAGATAATTTGATAGATCATTTAAAATTTCTTTATAAAAGATGATAACTGTAACGATCATTGCGCCTAATAAATGCTAAAAAAGTTGACATAATTATCTTGTTTGTAAAAGACAATTTAATAGATCATTTAAAATTTCTTTAAAAAAGATCATAGCAGTAATGATCATTGCGCCTAATAAATGCTAAAAAAGTTGACATAATTATCTTCTTTGTAAAAGATAATTTACTAGACAATTTAAAATTTCTCATGAAAAGATCATAACGGTAACGATTATTGGGCCTAATAAATGCTAAAAAAGTTGACATAATTATCTTCTTTGAAAAAGGTAATTTAATAGATCATTTCAAATTTCTTTAAAAAAGATCATAACGGTAACGATCATTGCGCCTAATAAATGCTAAAAAAGTTGACATAATTATCTTCTTTGTAAAAGATAATTTAGTAGATCATTTAAAATTTCCTTAAAAAAGATCATAACGGTAACGATCATTGGGCCTAATAAGTGCTAAAAAAGTTGACATAATTATCTTCTTTGTAAAAGATAATTTACTAGACAATTTAAAATTTCTCATGAAAAGATCA
Organism: Psophocarpus tetragonolobus; assembly: GCA_037954015.1. Lineage (NCBI taxonomy): Eukaryota > Viridiplantae > Streptophyta > Magnoliopsida > Fabales > Fabaceae > Psophocarpus > Psophocarpus tetragonolobus. Next base: position 59,338,865 of record CM075688.1, read on the forward strand.
TAACGGTAACGATTATTGGGCCTAATAAATGCTAAAAAAGTTGACATAATTATCTTCTTTGTAAAAGATAATTTACTAGACAATTTAAAATTTCTCATGAAAAGATCATAACGGTAACGATTACTGGGCCTAATAAATGCTAAAAAAGTTGACATAATTATCTTCTTTGAAAAAGGTAATTTAATAGATCATTTCAAATTTCTTTAAAAAAGATCATAATGGTAACGATCATTGCGCCTAATAAATGCTAAAAAAGTTGACATAATTATCTTCTTTGTAAAAGATAATTTACTAGATCATTTAAAATTTCCTTAAAAAAGATCATAACGGTAACGATCATTGGGCCTAATAAGTGCTAAAAAAGTTGACATAATTATCTTCTTTGTAAAAGATAATTTACTAGACAATTTAAAATTTCTCATGAAAAGATCATAACGGTAACGATTATTGGGCCTAATAAATGCTAAAAAAGTTGACATAATTATCTTCTTTGAAAAAGGTAATTTAATAGATCATTTCAAATTTCTTTAAAAAAGATCATAACGGTAACGATCATTGCGCCTAATAAATGCTAAAAAAGTCAACATAATTATCTTCTTTGTAAAAGATAATTTGATAGATCATTTAAAATTTCTTTATAAAAGATGATAACTGTAACGATCATTGTGCCTAAGAAATGCTAAAAAAGTTGACATAATTATCTTGTTTGTAAAAGACAATTGAATAGATGATTTAAAATTTCTTTAAAAAAGATCATAGCAGTAATGATCATTGCGCCTAATAAATGCTAAAAAAGTTGACATAATTATCTTCTTTGTAAAAGATAATTTACTAGACAATTTAAAATTTCTCATGAAAAGATCATAACGGTAACGATTATTGGGCCTAATAAATGCTAAAAAAGTTGACATAATTATCTTCTTTGAAAAAGGTAATTTAATAGATCATTTCAAATTTCTTTAAAAAAGATCATAACGGTAACGATCATTGCGCCTAATAAATGCTAAAAAAGTTGACATAATTATCTTCTTTGTAAAAGATAATTTAGTAGATCATTTAAAATTTCCTTAAAAAAGATCATAACGGTAACGATCATTGGGCCTAATAAGTGCTAAAAAAGTTGACATAATTATCTTCTTTGTAAAAGATAATTTACTAGACAATTTAAAATTTCTCATGAAAAGATCATAACCGTAACGATTATTGGGCCTAATAAATGCTAAAAAAGTTGACATAATTATCTTCTTTGAAAAAGGTAATTTAATAGATCATTTCAAATTTCTTTAAAAAAGATCATAACGGTAACGATCATTGCGCCTAATAAATGCTAAAAAAGTCGACATAATTATCTTCTTTGTAAAAGATAATTTGATAGATCAGTTAAAATTTCTTTATAAAAGATGATAACTGTAACGATCATTGCGCCTAATAAATGCTAAAAAAGTTGACATAATTATCTTGTTTGTAAAAGACAATTTAATAGATCATTTAAAATTTCTTTAAAAAAGATCATAGCAGTAATGATCATTGCGCCTAATAAATGCTAAAAAAGTTGACATAATTATCTTCTTTGTAAAAGATAATTTACTACACAATTTAAAATTTCTCATGAAAAGATCATAACGGTAACGATTATTGGGCCTAATAAATGCTAAAAAAGTTGACATAATTATCTTCTTTGAAAAAGGTAATTTAATAGATCATTTCAAATTTCTTTAAAAAAGATCATAACGGTAACGATTATTGCGCCTAATAAATGCTAAAAGAGTTGACATAATTATCTTCTTTGTAAAAGATAATTTAATAGATCATTTAAAATTTCCTTAAAAAAGATCATAACGGTAACGATCATTGGGCCTAATAAGTGCTAAAAAAGTTGACATAATTATCTTCTTTGTAAAAGATAATTTACTAGACAATTTAAAATTTCTCATGAAAAGATCATATCGGTAACGATTATTGGGCCTAATAAATGCTAAAAAAGTTGACATAATTATCTTCTTTGAAAAAGGTAATTTAATAGATCATTTCAAATTTCTTTAAAAAAGATCATAACGGTAACGATCATTGCGCCTAATAAATGCTAAAAAAGTCAACATAATTATCTTCTTTGTAAAAGATAATTTGATAGATCATTTAAAATTTCTTTATAAAAGATGATAACTGTAACGATCATTGTGCCTAAGAAATGCTAAAAAAGTTGACATAATTATCTTGTTTGTAAAAGACAATTGAATAGATGATTTAAAATTTCTTTAAAAAAGATCATAGCAGTAATGATCATTGCGCCTAATAAATGCTAAAAAAGTTGACATAATTATCTTCTTTGTAAAAGATAATTTACTAGACAATTTAAAATTTCTCATGAAAAGATCATAACGGTAACGATTATTGGGCCTAATAAATGCTAAAAAAGTTGACATAATTATCTTCTTTGAAAAAGGTAATTTAATAGATCATTTCAAATTTCTTTAAAAAAGATCATAACGGTAACGATCATTGCGCCTAATAAATGCTAAAAAAGTTGACATAATTATCTTCTTTGTAAAAGATAATTTAGTAGATCATTTAAAATTTCCTTAAAAAAGATCATAACGGTAACGATCATTGGGCCTAATAAGTGCTAAAAAAGTTGACATAATTATCTTCTTTGTAAAAGATAATTTACTAGACAATTTAAAATTTCTCATGAAAAGATCATAACCGTAACGATTATTGGGCCTAATAAATGCTAAAAAAGTTGACATAATTATCTTCTTTGAAAAAGGTAATTTAATAGATCATTTCAAATTTCTTTAAAAAAGATCATAACGGTAACGATCATTGTGCCTAATAAATGCTAAAAAAGTCGACATAATTATCTTCTTTGTAAAAGATAATTTGATAGATCATTTAAAATTTCTTTATAAAAGATGATAACTGTAACGATCATTGCGCCTAATAAATGCTAAAAAAGTTGACATAATTATCTTGTTTGTAAAAGACAATTTAATAGATCATTTAAAATTTCTTTAAAAAAGATCATAGCAGTAATGATCATTGCGCCTAATAAATGCTAAAAAAGTTGACATAATTATCTTCTTTGTAAAAGATAATTTACTACACAATTTAAAATTTCTCATGAAAAGATCATAACGGTAACGATTATTGGGCCTAATAAATGCTAAAAAAGTTGACATAATTATCTTCTTTGAAAAAGGTAATTTAATAGATCATTTCAAATTTCTTTAAAAAAGATCATAACGGTAACGATTATTGCGCCTAATAAATGCTAAAAGAGTTGACATAATTATCTTCTTTGTAAAAGATAATTTAATAGATCATTTAAAATTTCCTTAAAAAAGATCATAACGGTAACGATCATTGGGCCTAATAAGTGCTAAAAAAGTTGACATAATTATCTTCTTTGTAAAAGATAATTTACTAGACAATTTAAAATTTCTCATGAAAAGATCATATCGGTAACGATTATTGGGCCTAATAAATGCTAAAAAAGTTGACATAATTATCTTCTTTGAAAAAGGTAATTTAATAGATCATTTCAAATTTCTTTAAAAAAGATCATAACGGTAACGATCATTGCGCCTAATAAATGCTAAAAAAGTTGACATAATTATCTTCTTTGAAAAAGGTAATTTAATAGATCATTTCAAATTTCTTTAAAAAAGATCATAACGGTAACGATCATTGCGCCTAATAAATGCTAAAAAAGTTGACATAATTATCTTCTTTGTAAAAGATAATTTAATAGATCATTTAAAATTTCCTTAAAAAAGATCATAACGGTAACGATCATTGGGCCTAATAAGTGCTAAAAAAGTTGACATAATTATCTTCTTTGTAAAAGATAATTTACTAGACAATTTAAAATTTCTCATGAAAAGATCATAACGGTAACGATTATTGGGCCTAATAAATGCTAAAAAAGTTGACATAATTATCTTCTTTGAAAAAGGTAATTTAATAGATCATTTCAAATTTCTTTAAAAAAGATCATAACGGTAACGATCATTGCGCCTAATAAATGCTAAAAAAGTTGACATAATTATCTTCTTTGTAAAAGATAATTTACTAGACAATTTAAAATTTCTCATGAAAAGATCATAACGGTAACGATTATTGGGCCTAATAAATGCTAAAAAAGTTGACATAATTATCTTCTTTGTAAAAGATAATTTAATAGATCATTTAAAATTTCCTTAAAAAAGATCATAACGGTAACGATCATTGCGCCTAATAAGTGCTAAAAAAGTTGACATAATTATCTTCTTTGTAAAAGATAATTTACTAGACAATTTAAAATTTCTCATGAAAAGATCATAACGGTAACGATTATTGGGCCTAATAAATGCTAAAAAAGTTGACATAATTATCTTCTTTGTAAAAGATAATTTGATAGATCATTTAAAATTTCTTTATAAAAGATGATAACTGTAACGATCATTGCGCCTAATAAATGCTAAAAAAGTTGACATAATTATCTTGTTTGTAAAAGACAATTTAATAGATCATTTAAAATTTCTTTAAAAAAGATCATAGCAGTAATGATCATTGCGCCTAATAAATGCTAAAAAAGTTGACATAATTATCTTCTTTGTAAAAGATAATTTGATAGATCATTTAAAATTTCTTTATAAAAGATGATAACTGTAACGATCATTGCGCCTAATAAATGCTAAAAAAGTTGACATAATTATCTTGTTTGTAAAAGACAATTTAATAGATCATTTAAAATTTCTTTAAAAAAGATCATAGCAGTAATGATCATTGCGCCTAATAAATGCTAAAAAAGTTGACATAATTATCTTCTTTGTAAAAGATAATTTACTAGACAATTTAAAATTTCTCATGAAAAGATCATAACGGTAACGATTATTGGGCCTAATAAATGCTAAAAAAGTTGACATAATTATCTTCTTTGAAAAAGGTAATTTAATAGATCATTTCAAATTTCTTTAAAAAAGATCATAACGGTAACGATCATTGCGCCTAATAAATGCTAAAAAAGTTGACATAATTATCTTCTTTGTAAAAGATAATTTAGTAGATCATTTAAAATTTCCTTAAAAAAGATCATAACGGTAACGATCATTGGGCCTAATAAGTGCTAAAAAAGTTGACATAATTATCTTCTTTGTAAAAGATAATTTACTAGACAATTTAAAATTTCTCATGAAAAGATCATAACGGTAACGATTATTGGGCCTAATAAATGCTAAAAAAGTTGACATAATTATCTTCTTTGTAAAAGATAATTTACTAGACAATTTAAAATTTCTCATGAAAAGATCATAACGGTAACGATTACTGGGCTAATAAATGCTAAAAAAGTTGACATAATTATCTTCTTTGAAAAAGGTAATTTAATAGATCATTTCAAATTTCTTTAAAAAAGATCATAACGGTAACGATCATTGCGCCTAATAAATGCTAAAAAAGTTGACATAATTATCTTCTTTGTAAAAGATAATTTACTAGATCATTTAAAATTTCCTTAAAAAAGATCATAACGGTAACGATCATTGGGCCTAATAAGTGCTAAAAAAGTTGACATAATTATCTTCTTTGTAAAAGATAATTTACTAGACAATTTAAAATTTCTCATGAAAAGATCATAACGGTAACGATTATTGGGCCTAATAAATGCTAAAAAAGTTGACATAATTATCTTCTTTGAAAAAGGTAATTTAATAGATCATTTCAAATTTCTTTAAAAAAGATCATAACGGTAACGATCATTGCGCCTAATAAATGCTAAAAAAGTCAACATAATTATCTTCTTTGTAAAAGATAATTTGATAGATCATTTAAAATTTCTTTATAAAAGATGATAACTGTAACGATCATTGTGCCTAAGAAATGCTAAAAAAGTTGACATAATTATCTTGTTTGTAAAAGACAATTGAATAGATGATTTAAAATTTCTTTAAAAAAGATCATAGCAGTAATGATCATTGCGCCTAATAAATGCTAAAAAAGTTGACATAATTATCTTCTTTGTAAAAGATAATTTACTACACAATTTAAAATTTCTCATGAAAAGATCATAACGGTAACGATTATTGGGCCTAATAAATGCTAAAAAAGTTGACATAATTATCTTCTTTGAAAAAGGTAATTTAATAGATCATTTCAAATTTCTTTAAAAAAGATCATAACGGTAACGATTATTGCGCCTAATAAATGCTAAAAGAGTTGACATAATTATCTTCTTTGTAAAAGATAATTTAATAGATCATTTAAAATTTCCTTAAAAAAGATCATAACGGTAACGATCATTGGGCCTAATAAGTGCTAAAAAAGTTGACATAATTATCTTCTTTGTAAAAGATAATTTACTAGACAATTTAAAATTTCTCATGAAAAGATCATATCGGTAACGATTATTGGGCCTAATAAATGCTAAAAAAGTTGACATAATTATCTTCTTTGAAAAAGGTAATTTAATAGATCATTTCAAATTTCTTTAAAAAAGATCATAACGGTAACGATCATTGCGCCTAATAAATGCTAAAAAAGTTGACATAATTATCTTCTTTGAAAAAGGTAATTTAATAGATCATTTCAAATTTCTTTAAAAAAGATCATAACGGTAACGATCATTGCGCCTAATAAATGCTAAAAAAGTTGACATAATTATCTTCTTTGTAAAAGATAATTTAATAGATCATTTAAAATTTCCTTAAAAAAGATCATAACGGTAACGATCATTGGGCCTAATAAGTGCTAAAAAAGTTGACATAATTATCTTCTTTGTAAAAGATAATTTACTAGACAATTTAAAATTTCTCATGAAAAGATCATAACGGTAACGATTATTGGGCCTAATAAATGCTAAAAAAGTTGACATAATTATCTTCTTTGAAAAAGGTAATTTAATAGATCATTTCAAATTTCTTTAAAAAAGATCATAACGGTAACGATCATTGCGCCTAATAAATGCTAAAAAAGTTGACATAATTATCTTCTTTGTAAAAGATAATTTACTAGACAATTTAAAATTTCTCATGAAAAGATCATAACGGTAACGATTATTGGGCCTAATAAATGCTAAAAAAGTTGACATAATTATCTTCTTTGTAAAAGATAATTTAATAGATCATTTAAAATTTCCTTAAAAAAGATCATAACGGTAACGATCATTGCGCCTAATAAGTGCTAAAAAAGTTGACATAATTATCTTCTTTGTAAAAGATAATTTACTAGACAATTTAAAATTTCTCATGAAAAGATCATAACGGTAACGATTATTGGGCCTAATAAATGCTAAAAAAGTTGACATAATTATCTTCTTTGTAAAAGATAATTTGATAGATCATTTAAAATTTCTTTATAAAAGATGATAACTGTAACGATCATTGCGCCTAATAAATGCTAAAAAAGTTGACATAATTATCTTGTTTGTAAAAGACAATTTAATAGATCATTTAAAATTTCTTTAAAAAAGATCATAGCAGTAATGATCATTGCGCCTAATAAATGCTAAAAAAGTTGACATAATTATCTTCTTTGTAAAAGATAATTTGATAGATCATTTAAAATTTCTTTATAAAAGATGATAACTGTAACGATCATTGCGCCTAATAAATGCTAAAAAAGTTGACATAATTATCTTGTTTGTAAAAGACAATTTAATAGATCATTTAAAATTTCTTTAAAAAAGATCATAGCAGTAATGATCATTGCGCCTAATAAATGCTAAAAAAGTTGACATAATTATCTTCTTTGTAAAAGATAATTTACTAGACAATTTAAAATTTCTCATGAAAAGATCATAACGGTAACGATTATTGGGCCTAATAAATGCTAAAAAAGTTGACATAATTATCTTCTTTGAAAAAGGTAATTTAATAGATCATTTCAAATTTCTTTAAAAAAGATCATAACGGTAACGATCATTGCGCCTAATAAATGCTAAAAAAGTTGACATAATTATCTTCTTTGTAAAAGATAATTTAGTAGATCATTTAAAATTTCCTTAAAAAAGATCATAACGGTAACGATCATTGGGCCTAATAAGTGCTAAAAAAGTTGACATAATTATCTTCTTTGTAAAAGATAATTTACTAGACAATTTAAAATTTCTCATGAAAAGATCATAACGGTAACGATTATTGGGCCTAATAAATGCTAAAAAAGTTGACATAATTATCTTCTTTGTAAAAGATAATTTACTAGACAATTTAAAATTTCTCATGAAAAGATCATAACGGTAACGATTACTGGGCCTAATAAATGCTAAAAAAGTTGACATAATTATCTTCTTTGAAAAAGGTAATTTAATAGATCATTTCAAATTTCTTTAAAAAAGATCATAACGGTAACGATCATTGCGCCTAATAAATGCTAAAAAAGTTGACATAATTATCTTCTTTGTAAAAGATAATTTACTAGATCATTTAAAATTTCCTTAAAAAAGATCATAACGGTAACGATCATTGGGCCTAATAAGTGCTAAAAAAGTTGACATAATTATCTTCTTTGTAAAAGATAATTTACTAGACAATTTAAAATTTCTCATGAAAAGATCATAACGGTAACGATTATTGGGCCTAATAAATGCTAAAAAAGTTGACATAATTATCTTCTTTGAAAAAGGTAATTTAATAGATCATTTCAAATTTCTTTAAAAAAGATCATAACGGTAACGATCATTGCGCCTAATAAATGCTAAAAAAGTCAACATAATTATCTTCTTTGTAAAAGATAATTTGATAGATCATTTAAAATTTCTTTATAAAAGATGATAACTGTAACGATCATTGTGCCTAAGAAATGCTAAAAAAGTTGACATAATTATCTTGTTTGTAAAAGACAATTGAATAGATGATTTAAAATTTCTTTAAAAAAGATCATAGCAGTAATGATCATTGCGCCTAATAAATGCTAAAAAAGTTGACATAATTATCTTCTTTGTAAAAGATAATTTACTAGACAATTTAAAATTTCTCATGAAAAGATCATAACGGTAACGATTATTGGGCCTAATAAATGCTAAAAAAGTTGACATAATTATCTTCTTTGAAAAAGGTAATTTAATAGATCATTTCAAATTTCTTTAAAAAAGATCATAACGGTAACGATCATTGCGCCTAATAAATGCTAAAAAAGTTGACATAATTATCTTCTTTGTAAAAGATAATTTAGTAGATCATTTAAAATTTCCTTAAAAAAGATCATAACGGTAACGATCATTGGGCCTAATAAGTGCTAAAAAAGTTGACATAATTATCTTCTTTGTAAAAGATAATTTACTAGACAATTTAAAATTTCTCATGAAAAGATCATAACGGTAACGATTATTGGGCCTAATAAATGCTAAAAAAGTTGACATAATTATCTTCTTTGAAAAAGGTAATTTAATAGATCATTTCAAATTTCTTTAAAAAAGATCATAACGGTAACGATCATTGCGCCTAATAAATGCTAAAAAAGTCGACATAATTATCTTCTTTGTAAAAGATAATTTGATAGATCATTTAAAATTTCTTTATAAAAGATGATAACTGTAACGATCATTGCGCCTAATAAATGCTAAAAAAGTTGACATAATTATCTTGTTTGTAAAAGACAATTTAATAGATCATTTAAAATTTCTTTAAAAAAGATCATAGCAGTAATGATCATTGCGCCTAATAAATGCTAAAAAAGTTGACATAATTATCTTCTTTGTAAAAGATAATTTACTACACAATTTAAAATTTCTCATGAAAAGATCATAACGGTAACGATTATTGGGCCTAATAAATGCTAAAAAAGTTGACATAATTATCTTCTTTGAAAAAGGTAATTTAATAGATCATTTCAAATTTCTTTAAAAAAGATCATAACGGTAACGATTATTGCGCCTAATAAATGCTAAAAGAGTTGACATAATTATCTTCTTTGTAAAAGATAATTTAATAGATCATTTAAAATTTCCTTAAAAAAGATCATAACGGTAACGATCATTGGGCCTAATAAGTGCTAAAAAAGTTGACATAATTATCTTCTTTGTAAAAGATAATTTACTAGACAATTTAAAATTTCTCATGAAAAGATCATATCGGTAACGATTATTGGGCCTAATAAATGCTAAAAAAGTTGACATAATTATCTTCTTTGAAAAAGGTAATTTAATAGATCATTTCAAATTTCTTTAAAAAAGATCATAACGGTAACGATCATTGCGCCTAATAAATGCTAAAAAAGTTGACATAATTATCTTCTTTGAAAAAGGTAATTTAATAGATCATTTCAAATTTCTTTAAAAAAGATCATAACGGTAACGATCATTGCGCCTAATAAATGCTAAAAAAGTTGACATAATTATCTTCTTTGTAAAAGATAATTTAATAGATCATTTAAAATTTCCTTAAAAAAGATCATAACGGTAACGATCATTGGGCCTAATAAGTGCTAAAAAAGTTGACATAATTATCTTCTTTGTAAAAGATAATTTACTAGACAATTTAAAATTTCTCATGAAAAGATCATAACGGTAACGATTATTGGGCCTAATAAATGCTAAAAAAGTTGACATAATTATCTTCTTTGAAAAAGGTAATTTAATAGATCATTTCAAATTTCTTTAAAAAAGATCATAACGGTAACGATCATTGCGCCTAATAAATGCTAAAAAAGTTGACATAATTATCTTCTTTGTAAAAGATAATTTAGTAGATCATTTAAAATTTCCTTAAAAAAGATCATAACGGTAACGATCATTGGGCCTAATAAGTGCTAAAAAAGTTGACATAATTATCTTCTTTGTAAAAGATAATTTACTAGACAATTTAAAATTTCTCATGAAAAGATCATAACGGTAACGATTATTGGGCCTAATAAATGCTAAAAAAGTTGACATAATTATCTTCTTTGAAAAAGGTAATTTAATAGATCATTTCAAATTTCTTTAAAAAAGATCATAACGGTAACGATCATTGCGCCTAATAAATGCTAAAAAAGTCGACATAATTATCTTCTTTGTAAAAGATAATTTGATAGATCATTTAAAATTTCTTTATAAAAGATGATAACTGTAACGATCATTGCGCCTAATAAATGCTAAAAAAGTTGACATAATTATCTTGTTTGTAAAAGACAATTTAATAGATCATTTAAAATTTCTTTAAAAAAGATCATAGCAGTAATGATCATTGCGCCTAATAAATGCTAAAAAAGTTGACATAATTATCTTCTTTGTAAAAGATAATTTACTACACAATTTAAAATTTCTCATGAAAAGATCATAACGGTAACGATTATTGGGCCTAATAAATGCTAAAAAAGTTGACATAATTATCTTCTTTGAAAAAGGTAATTTAATAGATCATTTCAAATTTCTTTAAAAAAGATCATAACGGTAACGATTATTGCGCCTAATAAATGCTAAAAGAGTTGACATAATTATCTTCTTTGTAAAAGATAATTTAATAGATCATTTAAAATTTCCTTAAAAAAGATCATAACGGTAACGATCATTGGGCCTAATAAGTGCTAAAAAAGTTGACATAATTATCTTCTTTGTAAAAGATAATTTACTAGACAATTTAAAATTTCTCATGAAAAGATCATATCGGTAACGATTATTGGGCCTAATAAATGCTAAAAAAGTTGACATAATTATCTTCTTTGAAAAAGGTAATTTAATAGATCATTTCAAATTTCTTTAAAAAAGATCATAACGGTAACGATCATTGCGCCTAATAAATGCTAAAAAAGTTGACATAATTATCTTCTTTGAAAAAGGTAATTTAATAGATCATTTCAAATTTCTTTAAAAAAGATCATAACGGTAACGATCATTGCGCCTAATAAATGCTAAAAAAGTTGACATAATTATCTTCTTTGTAAAAGATAATTTAATAGATCATTTAAAATTTCCTTAAAAAAGATCATAACGGTAACGATCATTGGGCCTAATAAGTGCTAAAAAAGTTGACATAATTATCTTCTTTGTAAAAGATAATTTACTAGACAATTTAAAATTTCTCATGAAAAGATCATAACGGTAACGATTATTGGGCCTAATAAATGCTAAAAAAGTTGACATAATTATCTTCTTTGAAAAAGGTAATTTAATAGATCATTTCAAATTTCTTTAAAAAAGATCATAACGGTAACGATCATTGCGCCTAATAAATGCTAAAAAAGTTGACATAATTATCTTCTTTGTAAAAGATAATTTACTAGACAATTTAAAATTTCTCATGAAAAGATCATAACGGTAACGATTATTGGGCCTAATAAATGCTAAAAAAGTTGACATAATTATCTTCTTTGTAAAAGATAATTTAATAGATCATTTAAAATTTCCTTAAAAAAGATCATAACGGTAACGATCATTGCGCCTAATAAGTGCTAAAAAAGTTGACATAATTATCTTCTTTGTAAAAGATAATTTACTAGACAATTTAAAATTTCTCATGAAAAGATCATAACGGTAACGATTATTGGGCCTAATAAATGCTAAAAAAGTTGACATAATTATCTTCTTTGTAAAAGATAATTTGATAGATCATTTAAAATTTCTTTATAAAAGATGATAACTGTAACGATCATTGCGCCTAATAAATGCTAAAAAAGTTGACATAATTATCTTGTTTGTAAAAGACAATTTAATAGATCATTTAAAATTTCTTTAAAAAAGATCATAGCAGTAATGATCATTGCGCCTAATAAATGCTAAAAAAGTTGACATAATTATCTTCTTTGTAAAAGATAATTTACTAGACAATTTAAAATTTCTCATGAAAAGATCATAACGGTAACGATTATTGGGCCTAATAAATGCTAAAAAAGTTGACATAATTATCTTCTTTGTAAAAGATAATTTACTAGACAATTTAAAATTTCTCATGAAAAGATCATAACGGTAACGATTACTGGGCCTAATAAATGCTAAAAAAGTTGACATAATTATCTTCTTTGAAAAAGGTAATTTAATAGATCATTTCAAATTTCTTTAAAAAAGATCATAACGGTAACGATCATTGCGCCTAATAAATGCTAAAAAAGTTGACATAATTATCTTCTTTGTAAAAGATAATTTACTAGATCATTTAAAATTTCCTTAAAAAAGATCATAACGGTAACGATCATTGGGCCTAATAAGTGCTAAAAAAGTTGACATAATTATCTTCTTTGTAAAAGATAATTTACTAGACAATTTAAAATTTCTCATGAAAAGATCATAACGGTAACGATTATTGGGCCTAATAAATGCTAAAAAAGTTGACATAATTATCTTCTTTGAAAAAGGTAATTTAATAGATCATTTCAAATTTCTTTAAAAAAGATCATAACGGTAACGATCATTGCGCCTAATAAATGCTAAAAAAGTTGACATAATTATCTTCTTTGAAAAAGGTAATTTAATAGATCATTTCAAATTTCTTTAAAAAAGATCATAACGGTAACGATCATTGCGCCTAATAAATGCTAAAAAAGTTGACATAATTATCTTCTTTGTAAAAGATAATTTAATAGATCATTTAAAATTTCCTTAAAAAAGATCATAACGGTAACGATCATTGGGCCTAATAAGTGCTAAAAAAGTTGACATAATTATCTTCTTTGTAAAAGATAATTTACTAGACAATTTAAAATTTCTCATGAAAAGATCATAACGGTAACGATTATTGGGCCTAATAAATGCTAAAAAAGTTGACATAATTATCTTCTTTGAAAAAGGTAATTTAATAGATCATTTCAAATTTCTTTAAAAAAGATCATAACGGTAACGATCATTGCGCCTAATAAATGCTAAAAAAGTTGACATAATTATCTTCTTTGTAAAAGATAATTTACTAGATCATTTAAAATTTCCTTAAAAAAGATCATAACGGTAACGATCATTGGGCCTAATAAGTGCTAAAAAAGTTGACATAATTATCTTCTTTGTAAAAGATAATTTACTAGACAATTTAAAATTTCTCATGAAAAGATCATAACGGTAACGATTATTGGGCCTAATAAATGCTAAAAAAGTTGACATAATTATCTTCTTTGAAAAAGGTAATTTAATAGATCATTTCAAATTTCTTTAAAAAAGATCATAACGGTAACGATCATTGCGCCTAATAAATGCTAAAAAAGTTGACATAATTATCTTCTTTGAAAAAGGTAATTTAATAGATCATTTCAAATTTCTTTAAAAAAGATCATAACGGTAACGATCATTGCGCCTAATAAATGCTAAAAAAGTTGACATAATTATCTTCTTTGTAAAAGATAATTTAATAGATCATTTAAAATTTCCTTAAAAAAGATCATAACGGTAACGATCATTGGGCCTAATAAGTGCTAAAAAAGTTGACATAATTATCTTCTTTGTAAAAGATAATTTACTAGACAATTTAAAATTTCTCATGAAAAGATCATAACGGTAACGATTATTGGGCCTAATAAATGCTAAAAAAGTTGACATAATTATCTTCTTTGAAAAAGGTAATTTAATAGATCATTTCAAATTTCTTTAAAAAAGATCATAACGGTAACGATCATTGCGCCTAATAAATGCTAAAAAAGTTGACATAATTATCTTCTTTGTAAAAGATAATTTACTAGACAATTTAAAATTTCTCATGAAAAGATCATAACGGTAACGATTATTGGGCCTAATAAATGCTAAAAAAGTTGACATAATTATCTTCTTTGTAAAAGATAATTTAATAGATCATTTAAAATTTCCTTAAAAAAGATCATAACGGTAACGATCATTGCGCCTAATAAGTGCTAAAAAAGTTGACATAATTATCTTCTTTGTAAAAGATAATTTACTAGACAATTTAAAATTTCTCATGAAAAGATCATAACGGTAACGATTATTGGGCCTAATAAATGCTAAAAAAGTTGACATAATTATCTTCTTTGTAAAAGATAATTTGATAGATCATTTAAAATTTCTTTATAAAAGATGATAACTGTAACGATCATTGCGCCTAATAAATGCTAAAAAAGTTGACATAATTATCTTGTTTGTAAAAGACAATTTAATAGATCATTTAAAATTTCTTTAAAAAAGATCATAGCAGTAATGATCATTGCGCCTAATAAATGCTAAAAAAGTTGACATAATTATCTTCTTTGTAAAAGATAATTTACTAGACAATTTAAAATTTCTCATGAAAAGATCATAACGGTAACGATTATTGGGCCTAATAAATGCTAAAAAAGTTGACATAATTATCTTCTTTGTAAAAGATAATTTACTAGACAATTTAAAATTTCTCATGAAAAGATCATAACGGTAACGATTACTGGGCCTAATAAATGCTAAAAAAGTTGACATAATTATCTTCTTTGAAAAAGGTAATTTAATAGATCATTTCAAATTTCTTTAAAAAAGATCATAACGGTAACGATCATTGCGCCTAATAAATGCTAAAAAAGTTGACATAATTATCTTCTTTGTAAAAGATAATTTACTAGATCATTTAAAATTTCCTTAAAAAAGATCATAACGGTAACGATCATTGGGCCTAATAAGTGCTAAAAAAGTTGACATAATTATCTTCTTTGTAAAAGATAATTTACTAGACAATTTAAAATTTCTCATGAAAAGATCATAACGGTAACGATTATTGGGCCTAATAAATGCTAAAAAAGTTGACATAATTATCTTCTTTGAAAAAGGTAATTTAATAGATCATTTCAAATTTCTTTAAAAAAGATCATAACGGTAACGATCATTGCGCCTAATAAATGCTAAAAAAGTTGACATAATTATCTTCTTTGAAAAAGGTAATTTAATAGATCATTTCAAATTTCTTTAAAAAAGATCATAACGGTAACGATCATTGCGCCTAATAAATGCTAAAAAAGTTGACATAATTATCTTCTTTGTAAAAGATAATTTAATAGATCATTTAAAATTTCCTTAAAAAAGATCATAACGGTAACGATCATTGGGCCTAATAAGTGCTAAAAAAGTTGACATAATTATCTTCTTTGTAAAAGATAATTTACTAGACAATTTAAAATTTCTCATGAAAAGATCATAACGGTAACGATTATTGGGCCTAATAAATGCTAAAAAAGTTGACATAATTATCTTCTTTGAAAAAGGTAATTTAATAGATCATTTCAAATTTCTTTAAAAAAGATCATAACGGTAACGATCATTGCGCCTAATAAATGCTAAAAAAGTTGACATAATTATCTTCTTTGTAAAAGATAATTTACTAGATCATTTAAAATTTCCTTAAAAAAGATCATAACGGTAACGATCATTGGGCCTAATAAGTGCTAAAAAAGTTGACATAATTATCTTCTTTGTAAAAGATAATTTACTAGACAATTTAAAATTTCTCATGAAAAGATCATAACGGTAACGATTATTGGGCCTAATAAATGCTAAAAAAGTTGACATAATTATCTTCTTTGAAAAAGGTAATTTAATAGATCATTTCAAATTTCTTTAAAAAAGATCATAACGGTAACGATCATTGCGCCTAATAAATGCTAAAAAAGTTGACATAATTATCTTCTTTGAAAAAGGTAATTTAATAGATCATTTCAAATTTCTTTAAAAAAGATCATAACGGTAACGATCATTGCGCCTAATAAATGCTAAAAAAGTTGACATAATTATCTTCTTTGTAAAAGATAATTTAATAGATCATTTAAAATTTCCTTAAAAAAGATCATAACGGTAACGATCATTGGGCCTAATAAGTGCTAAAAAAGTTGACATAATTATCTTCTTTGTAAAAGATAATTTACTAGACAATTTAAAATTTCTCATGAAAAGATCATAACGGTAACGATTATTGGGCCTAATAAATGCTAAAAAAGTTGACATAATTATCTTCTTTGAAAAAGGTAATTTAATAGATCATTTCAAATTTCTTTAAAAAAGATCATAACGGTAACGATCATTGCGCCTAATAAATGCTAAAAAAGTTGACATAATTATCTTCTTTGAAAAAGGTAATTTAATAGATCATTTCAAATTTCTTTAAAAAAGATCATAACGGTAACGATCATTGCGCCTAATAAATGCTAAAAAAGTTGACATAATTATCTTCTTTGTAAAAGATAATTTAATAGATCATTTAAAATTTCCTTAAAAAAGATCATAATGGTAACGATCATTGGGCCTAATAAGTGCTAAAAAAGTTGACATAATTATCTTCTTTGTAAAAGATAATTTACTAGACAATTTAAAATTTCTCATGAAAAGATCATAACGGTAACGATTATTGGGCCTAATAAATGCTAAAAAAGTTGACATAATTATCTTCTTTGAAAAAGGTAATTTAATAGATCATTTCAAATTTCTTTAAAAAAGATCATAACGGTAACGATCATTGCGCCTAATAAATGCTAAAAAAGTTGACATAATTATCTTCTTTGAAAAAGGTAATTTAATAGATCATTTCAAATTTCTTTAAAAAAGATCATAACGGTAACGATCATTGCGCCTAATAAATGCTAAAAAAGTTGACATAATTATCTTCTTTGTAAAAGATAATTTAGTAGATCATTTAAAATTTCCTTAAAAAAGATCATAACGGTAACGATCATTGGGCCTAATAAGTGCTAAAAAAGTTGACATAATTATCTTCTTTGTAAAAGATAATTTACTAGACAATTTAAAATTTCTCATGAAAAGATCATAACGGTAACGATTATTGGGCCTAATAAATGCTTAAAAAGTTGACATAATTATCTTCTTTGAAAAAGGTAATTTAATAGATCATTTCAAATTTCTTTAAAAAAGATCATAACGGTAACGATCATTGCGCCTAATAAATGCTAAAAAAGTCGACATAATTATCTTCTTTGTAAAAGATAATTTGATAGATCATTTAAAATTTCTTTATAAAAGATGATAACTGTAACGATCATTGCGCCTAATAAATGCTAAAAAAGTTGACATAATTATCTTGTTTGTAAAAGACAATTTAATAGATCATTTAAAATTTCTTTAAAAAAGATCATAGCAGTAATGATCATTGCGCCTAATAAATGCTAAAAAAGTTGACATAATTATCTTCTTTGTAAAAGATAATTTACTACACAATTTAAAATTTCTCATGAAAAGATCATAACGGTAACGATTATTGGGCCTAATAAATGCTAAAAAAGTTGACATAATTATCTTCTTTGAAAAAGGTAATTTAATAGATCATTTCAAATTTCTTTAAAAAAGTTCATAACGGTAACGATTATTGCGCCTAATAAATGCTAAAAGAGTTGACATAATTATCTTCTTTGTAAAAGATAATTTAATAGATCATTTAAAATTTCCTTAAAAAAGATCATAACGGTAACGATCATTGGGCCTAATAAGTGCTAAAAAAGTTGACATAATTATCTTCTTTGTAAAAGATAATTTACTAGACAATTTAAAATTTCTCATGAAAAGATCATAACGGTAACGATTATTGGGCCTAATAAATGCTAAAAAAGTTGACATAATTATCTTCTTTGAAAAAGGTAATTTAATAGATCATTTCAAATTTCTTTAAAAAAGATCATAACGGTAACGATCATTGCGCCTAATAAATGCTAAAAAAGTTGACATAATTATCTTCTTTGAAAAAGGTAATTTAATAGATCATTTCAAATTTCTTTAAAAAAGATCATAACGGTAACGATCATTGCGCCTAATAAATGCTAAAAAAGTTGACATAATTATCTTCTTTGTAAAAGATAATTTAATAGATCATTTAAAATTTCCTTAAAAAAGATCATAACGGTAAGGATCATTGGGCCTAATAAGTGCTAAAAAAGTTGACATAATTATCTTCTTTGTAAAAGATAATTTACTAGACAATTTAAAATTTCTCATGAAAAGATCATAACGGTAACGATTATTGGGCCTAATAAATGCTAAAAAAGTTGACATAATTATCTTCTTTGAAAAAGGTAATTTAATAGATCATTTCAAATTTCTTTAAAAAAGATCATAACGGTAACGATCATTGCGCCTAATAAATGCTAAAAAAGTTGACATAATTATCTTCTTTGAAAAAGGTAATTTAATAGATCATTTCAAATTTGTTTAAAAAAGATCATAACGGTAACGATCATTGCGCCTAATAAATGCTAAAAAAGTTGACATAATTATCTTCTTTGTAAAAGATAATTTAATAGATCATTTAAAATTTCCTTAAAAAAGATCATAACGGTAACGATCATTGGGCCTAATAAGTGCTAAAAAAGTTGACATAATTATCTTCTTTGTAAAAGATAATTTACTAGACAATTTAAAATTTCTCATGAAAAGATCATAACGGTAACGATTATTGGGCCTAATAAATGCTAAAAAAGTTGACATAATTATCTTCTTTGAAAAAGGTAATTTAATAGATCATTTCAAATTTCTTTAAAAAAGATCATAACGGTAACGATCATTGCGCCTAATAAATGCTAAAAAAGTTGACATAATTATCTTCTTTGAAAAAGGTAATTTAATAGATCATTTCAAATTTCTTTAAAAAAGATCATAACGGTAACGATCATTGCGCCTAATAAATGCTAAAAAAGTTGACATAATTATCTTCTTTGTAAAAGATAATTTACTAGACAATTTAAAATTTCTCATGAAAAGATCATAACGGTAACGATTATTGGGCCTAATAAATGCTAAAAAAGTTGACATAATTATCTTCTTTGAAAAAGGTAATTTAATAGATCATTTCAAATTTCTTTAAAAAAGATCATAACGGTAACGATCATTGCGCCTAATAAATGCTAAAAAAGTTGACATAATTATCTTCTTTGTAAAAGATAATTTAATAGATCATTTAAAATTTCCTTAAAAAAGATCATAACGGTAACGATCATTGGGCCTAATAAGTGCTAAAAAAGTTGACATAATTATCTTCTTTGTAAAAGATAATTTACTAGACAATTTAAAATTTCTCATGAAAAGATCATAACGGTAACGATTATTGGGCCTAATAAATGCTAAAAAAGTTGACATAATTATCTTCTTTGAAAAAGGTAATTTAATAGATCATTTCAAATTTCTTTAAAAAAGATCATAACGGTAACGATCATTGCGCCTAATAAATGCTAAAAAAGTTGACATAATTATCTTCTTTGTAAAAGATAATTTGATAGATCATTTAAAATTTCTTTATAAAAGATCATAACTGTAACGATCATTGCGCCTAATAAATGCTAAAAAAGTTGACATAATTATCTTGTTTGTAAAAGACAATTTAATAGATCATTTAAAATTTCTTTAAAAAAGATCATAGCAGTAATGATCATTGCGCCTAATAAATGCTAAAAAAGTTGACAGAATTATCTTCTTTGTAAAAGATAATTTACTAGATCATTTAAAATTTCCTTAAAAAAGATCATAACGGTAACGATCATTGCGCCTAATAAATGCTAAAAAAGTTGACATAATTATCTTCTTTGTAAAAGATAATTTGATAGATCATTTAAAATTTCTTTATAAAAGATAATAACTGTAACGATCATTGCGCCTAATAAATGCTAAAAAAGTTGACATAATTATCTTGTTTGTAAAAGACAATTTAATAGATCATTTAAAATTTCTTTAAAAAAGATCATAGCAGTAATGATCATTGCGCCTAATAAATGCTAAAAAAGTTGACATAATTATCTTCTTTGTAAAAGATAATTTACTAGACAATTTAAAATTTCTCATGAAAAGATCATAACGGTAACGATTATTGGGCCTAATAAATGCTAAAAAAGTTGACATAATTATCTTCTTTGAAAAAGGTAATTTAATAGATCATTTCAAATTTCTTTAAAAAAGATCATAACGGTAACGATCATTGCGCCTAATAAATGCTAAAAAAGTTGACATAATTATCTTCTTTGAAAAAGGTAATTTAATAGATCATTTCAAATTTCTTTAAAAAAGATCATAACGGTAACGATCATTGCGCCTAATAAATGCTAAAAAAGTTGACATAATTATCTTCTTTGTAAAAGATAATTTACTAGACAATTTAAAATTTCTCATGAAAAGATCATAACGGTAACGATTATTGGGCCTAATAAATGCTAAAAAAGTTGACATAATTATCTTCTTTGAAAAAGGTAATTTAATAGATCATTTCAAATTTCTTTAAAAAAGATCATAACGGTAACGATCATTGCGCCTAATAAATGCTAAAAAAGTTGACATAATTATCTTCTTTGTAAAAGATAATTTAATAGATCATTTAAAATTTCCTTAAAAAAGATCATAACGGTAACGATCATTGGGCCTAATAAGTGCTAAAAAAGTTGACATAATTATCTTCTTTGTAAAAGATAATTTACTAGACAATTTAAAATTTCTCATGAAAAGATCATAACGGTAACGATTATTGGGCCTAATAAATGCTAAAAAAGTTGACATAATTATCTTCTTTGAAAAAGGTAATTTAATAGATCATTTCAAATTTCTTTAAAAAAGATCATAACGGTAACGATCATTGCGCCTAATAAATGCTAAAAAAGTTGACATAATTATCTTCTTTGTAAAAGATAATTTAGTAGATCATTTAAAATTTCCTTAAAAAAGATCATAACGGTAACGATCATTGGGCCTAATAAGTGCTAAAAAAGTTGACATAATTATCTTCTTTGTAAAAGATAATTTACTAGACAATTTAAAATTTCTCATGAAAAGATCATAACGGTAACGATTATTGGGCCTAATAAATGCTAAAAAAGTTGACATAATTATCTTCTTTGAAAAAGGTAATTTAATAGATCATTTCAAATTTCTTTAAAAAAGATCATAACGGTAACGATCATTGCGCCTAATAAATGCTAAAAAAGTCGACATAATTATCTTCTTTGTAAAAGATAATTTGATAGATCATTTAAAATTTCTTTATAAAAGATGATAACTGTAACGATCATTGCGCCTAATAAATGCTAAAAAAGTTGACATAATTATCTTGTTTGTAAAAGACAATTTAATAGATCATTTAAAATTTCTTTAAAAAAGATCATAGCAGTAATGATCATTGCGCCTAATAAATGCTAAAAAAGTTGACATAATTATCTTCTTTGTAAAAGATAATTTACTAGACAATTTAAAATTTCTCATGAAAAGATCATAACGGTAACGATTATTGGGCCTAATAAATGCTAAAAAAGTTGACATAATTATCTTCTTTGAAAAAGGTAATTTAATAGATCATTTCAAATTTCTTTAAAAAAGATCATAACGGTAACGATCATTGCGCCTAATAAATGCTAAAAAAGTTGACATAATTATCTTCTTTGAAAAAGGTAATTTAATAGATCATTTCAAATTTCTTTAAAAAAGATCATAACGGTAACGATCATTGCGCCTAATAAATGCTAAAAAAGTTGACATAATTATCTTCTTTGTAAAAGATAATTTACTAGACAATTTAAAATTTCTCATGAAAAGATCATAACGGTAACGAATATTGGGCCTAATAAATGCTAAAAAAGTTGACATAATTATCTTCTTTGAAAAAGGTAATTTAATAGATCATTTCAAATTTCTTTAAAAAAGATCATAACGGTAACGATCATTGCGCCTAATAAATGCTAAAAAAGTTGACATAATTATCTTCTTTGTAAAAGATAATTTAATAGATCATTTAAAATTTCCTTAAAAAAGATCATAACGGTAACGATCATTGGGCCTAATAAGTGCTAAAAAAGTTGACATAATTATCTTCTTTGTAAAAGATAATTTACTAGACAATTTAAAATTTCTCATGAAAAGATCATAACGGTAACGATTATTGGGCCTAATAAATGCTAAAAAAGTTGACATAATTATCTTCTTTGAAAAAGGTAATTTAATAGATCATTTCAAATTTCTTTAAAAAAGATCATAACGGTAACGATCATTGCGCCTAATAAATGCTAAAAAAGTTGACATAATTATCTTCTTTGTAAAAGATAATTTGATAGATCATTTAAAATTTCTTTATAAAAGATCATAACTGTAACGATCATTGCGCCTAATAAATGCTAAAAAAGTTGACATAATTATCTTCTTTGTAAAAGATAATTTACTAGACAATTTAAAATTTCTCATGAAAAGATCATAACGGTAACGATTATTGGGCCTAATAAATGCTAAAAAAGTTGACATAATTATCTTCTTTGAAAAAGGTAATTTAATAGATCATTTCAAATTTCTTTAAAAAAGATCATAACGGTAACGATCATTGCGCCTAATAAATGCTAAAAAAGTTGACATAATTATCTTCTTTGTAAAAGATAATTTAATAGATCATTTAAAATTTCCTTAAAAAAGATCATAACGGTAACGATCATTGGGCCTAATAAGTGCTAAAAAAGTTGACATAATTATCTTCTTTGTAAAAGATAATTTACTAGACAATTTAAAATTTCTCATGAAAAGATCATAACGGTAACGATTATTGGGCCTAATAAATGCTAAAAAAGTTGACATAATTATCTTCTTTGAAAAAGGTAATTTAATAGATCATTTCAAATTTCTTTAAAAAAGATCATAACGGTAACGATCATTGCGCCTAATAAATGCTAAAAAAGTTGACATAATTATCTTCTTTGTAAAAGATAATTTGATAGATCATTTAAAATTTCTTTATAAAAGATCATAACTGTAACGATCATTGCGCCTAATAAATGCTAAAAAAGTTGACATAATTATCTTGTTTGTAAAAGACAATTTAATAGATCATTTAAAATTTCTTTAAAAAAGATCATAGCAGTAATGATCATTGCGCCTAATAAATGCTAAAAAAGTTGACAGAATTATCTTCTTTGTAAAAGATAATTTACTAGATCATTTAAAATTTCCTTAAAAAAGATCATAACGGTAACGATCATTGCGCCTAATAAATGCTAAAAAAGTTGACATAATTATCTTCTTTGTAAAAGATAATTTGATAGATCATTTAAAATTTCTTTATAAAAGATAATAACTGTAACGATCATTGCGCCTAATAAATGCTAAAAAAGTTGACATAATTATCTTGTTTGTAAAAGACAATTTAATAGATCATTTAAAATTTCTTTAAAAAAGATCATAGCAGTAATGATCATTGCGCCTAATAAATGCTAAAAAAGTTGACATAATTATCTTCTTTGTAAAAGATAATTTACTAGACAATTTAAAATTTCTCATGAAAAGATCATAACGGTAACGATTATTGGGCCTAATAAATGCTAAAAAAGTTGACATAATTATCTTCTTTGAAAAAGGTAATTTAATAGATCATTTCAAATTTCTTTAAAAAAGATCATAACGGTAACGATCATTGCGCCTAATAAATGCTAAAAAAGTTGACATAATTATCTTCTTTGAAAAAGGTAATTTAATAGATCATTTCAAATTTCTTTAAAAAAGATCATAACGGTAACGATCATTGCGCCTAATAAATGCTAAAAAAGTTGACATAATTATCTTCTTTGTAAAAGATAATTTACTAGACAATTTAAAATTTCTCATGAAAAGATCATAACGGTAACGATTATTGGGCCTAATAAATGCTAAAAAAGTTGACATAATTATCTTCTTTGAAAAAGGTAATTTAATAGATCATTTCAAATTTCTTTAAAAAAGATCATAACGGTAACGATCATTGCGCCTAATAAATGCTAAAAAAGTTGACATAATTATCTTCTTTGTAAAAGATAATTTAATAGATCATTTAAAATTTCCTTAAAAAAGATCATAACGGTAACGATCATTGGGCCTAATAAGTGCTAAAAAAGTTGACATAATTATCTTCTTTGTAAAAGATAATTTACTAGACAATTTAAAATTTCTCATGAAAAGATCATAACGGTAACGATTATTGGGCCTAATAAATGCTAAAAAAGTTGACATAATTATCTTCTTTGAAAAAGGTAATTTAATAGATCATTTCAAATTTCTTTAAAAAAGATCATAACGGTAACGATCATTGCGCCTAATAAATGCTAAAAAAGTTGACATAATTATCTTCTTTGTAAAAGATAATTTGATAGATCATTTAAAATTTCTTTATAAAAGATCATAACTGTAACGATCATTGCGCCTAATAAATGCTAAAAAAGTTGACATAATTATCTTGTTTGTAAAAGACAATTTAATAGATCATTTAAAATTTCTTTAAAAAAGATCATAGCAGTAATGATCATTGCGCCTAATAAATGCTAAAAAAGTTGACAGAATTATCTTCTTTGTAAAAGATAATTTACTAGATCATTTAAAATTTCCTTAAAAAAGATCATAACGGTAACGATCATTGCGCCTAATAAATGCTAAAAAAGTTGACATAATTATCTTCTTTGTAAAAGATAATTTGATAGATCATTTAAAATTTCTTTATAAAAGATGATAACTGTAACGATCATTGCGCCTAATAAATGCTAAAAAAGTTGACATAATTATCTTGTTTGTAAAAGACAATTTAATAGATCATTTAAAATTTCTTTAAAAAAGATCATAGCAGTAATGATCATTGCGCCTAATAAATGCTAAAAAAGTTGACATAATTATCTTCTTTGTAAAAGATAATTTACTAGACAATTTAAAATTTCTCATGAAAAGATCATAACGGTAACGATTATTGGGCCTAATAAATGCTAAAAAAGTTGACATAATTATCTTCTTTGAAAAAGGTAATTTAATAGATCATTTCAAATTTCTTTAAAAAAGATCATAACGGTAACGATCATTGCGCCTAATAAATGCTAAAAAAGTTGACATAATTATCTTCTTTGAAAAAGGTAATTTAATAGATCATTTCAAATTTCTTTAAAAAAGATCATAACGGTAACGCATTGCGCCTAATAAATGCTAAAAAAGTTGACATAATTATCTTCTTTGTAAAAGATAATTTACTAGACAATTTAAAATTTCTCATGAAAAGATCATAACGGTAACGAATATTGGGCCTAATAAATGCTCAAAAAGTTGACATAATTATCTTCTTTGAAAAAGGTAATTTAATAGATCATTTCAAATTTCTTTAAAAAAGATCATAACGGTAACAATCATTGCGCCTAATAAATGCTAAAAAAGTTGACATAATTATCTTCTTTGTAAAAGATAATTTAATAGATCATTTAAAATTTCCTTAAAAAAGATCATAACGGTAACGATCATTGGGCCTAATAAGTGCTAAAAAAGTTGACATAATTATCTTCTTTGTAAAAGATAATTTACTAGACAATTTAAAATTTCTCATGAAAAGATCATAACGGTAACGATTATTGGGCCTAATAAATGCTAAAAAAGTTGACATAATTATCTTCTTTGAAAAAGGTAATTTAATAGATCATTTCAAATTTCTTTAAAAAAGATCATAACGGTAACGATCATTGCGCCTAATAAATGCTAAAAAAGTTGACATAATTATCTTCTTTGTAAAAGATAATTTGATAGATCATTTAAAATTTCTTTATAAAAGATCATAACTGTAACGATCATTGCGCCTAATAAATGCTAAAAAAGTTGACATAATTATCTTGTTTGTAAAAGACAATTTAATAGATCATTTAAAATTTCTTTAAAAAAGATCATAGCAGTAATGATCATTGCGCCTAATAAATGCTAAAAAAGTTGACAGAATTATCTTCTTTGTAAAAGATAATTTACTAGATCATTTAAAATTTCCTTAAAAAAGATCATAACGGTAACGATCATTGCGCCTAATAAATGCTAAAAAAGTTGACATAATTATCTTCTTTGTAAAAGATAATTTGATAGATCATTTAAAATTTCTTTATAAAAGATGATAACTGTAACGATCATTGCGCCTAATAAATGCTAAAAAAGTTGACATAATTATCTTGTTTGTAAAAGACAATTTAATAGATCATTTAAAATTTCTTTAAAAAAGATCATAGCAGTAATGATCATTGCGCCTAATAAATGCTAAAAAAGTTGACATAATTATCTTCTTTGTAAAAGATAATTTACTAGACAATTTAAAATTTCTCATGAAAAGATCATAACGGTAACGATTATTGGGCCTAATAAATTCTAAAAAAGTTGACATAATTATCTTCTTTGAAAAAGGTAATTTAATAGATCATTTCAAATTTGTTTAAAAAAGATCATAACGGTAACGATAATTGTGCCTAATAAATGCTAAAAAAGTTGACATAATTATCTTCTTTGTAAAAGATAATTTAATAGATCATTTAAAATTTCCTTAAAAAACATCATAACGGTAACGATCATTGGGCCTAATAAGTGCTAAAAAAGTTGACATAATTATCTTCTTTGTAAAAGATAATTTACTAGACAATTTAAAATTTCTCATGAAAAGATCATAACGGTAACGATTATTGGGCCTAATAAATGCTAAAAAAGTTGACATAATTATCTTCTTTGAAAAAGGTAATTTAATAGATCATTTCAAATTTCTTTAAAAAAGATCATAACGGTAACGATCATTGCGCCTAATAAATGCTAAAAAAGTTGACATAATTATCTTCTTTGTAAAAGATAATTTACTAGACAATTTAAAATTTCTCATGAAAAGATCATAACGGTAACGATTATTGGGCCTAATAAATGCTAAAAAAGTTGACATAATTATCTTCTTTGAAAAAGGTAATTTAATAGATCATTTCAAATTTCTTTAAAAAAGATCATAACGGTAACGATCATTGCGCCTAATAAATGCTAAAAAAGTTGACATAATTATCTTCTTTGTAAAAGATAATTTAATAGATCATTTAAAATTTCCTTAAAAAAGATCATAACGGTAACGATCATTGGGCCTAATAAGTGCTAAAAAAGTTGACATAATTATCTTCTTTGTAAAAGATAATTTACTAGACAATTTAAAATTTCTCATGAAAAGATCATAACGGTAACGATTATTGGGCCTAATAAATGCTAAAAAAGTTGACATAATTATCTTCTTTGAAAAAGGTAATTTAATAGATCATTTCAAATTTCTTTAAAAAAGATCATAACGGTAACGATCATTGCGCCTAATAAATGCTAAAAAAGTTGACATAATTATCTTCTTTGTAAAAGATAATTTGATAGATCATTTAAAATTTCTTTATAAAAGATCATAACTGTAACGATCATTGCGCCTAATAAATGCTAAAAAAGTTGACATAATTATCTTGTTTGTAAAAGACAATTTAATAGATCATTTAAAATTTCTTTAAAAAAGATCATAGCAGTAATGATCATTGCGCCTAATAAATGCTAAAAAAGTTGACAGAATTATCTTCTTTGTAAAAGATAATTTACTAGATCATTTAAAATTTCCTTAAAAAAGATCATAACGGTAACGATCATTGCGCCTAATAAATGCTAAAAAAGTTGACATAATTATCTTCTTTGTAAAAGATAATTTGATAGATCATTTAAAATTTCTTTATAAAAGATGATAACTGTAACGATCATTGCGCCTAATAAATGCTAAAAAAGTTGACATAATTATCTTGTTTGTAAAAGACAATTTAATAGATCATTTAAAATTTCTTTAAAAAAGATCATAGCAGTAATGATCATTGCGCCTAATAAATGCTAAAAAAGTTGACATAATTATCTTCTTTGTAAAAGATAATTTACTAGACAATTTAAAATTTCTCATGAAAAGATCATAACGGTAACGATTATTGGGCCTAATAAATGCTAAAAAAGTTGACATAATTATCTTCTTTGAAAAAGGTAATTTAATAGATCATTTCAAATTTCTTTAAAAAAGATCATAACGGTAACGATCATTGCGCCTAATAAATGCTAAAAAAGTTGACATAATTATCTTCTTTGAAAAAGGTAATTTAATAGATCATTTCAAATTTCTTTAAAAAAGATCATAACGGTAACGATCATTGCGCCTAATAAATGCTAAAAAAGTTGACATAATTATCTTCTTTGTAAAAGATAATTTACTAGACAATTTAAAATTTCTCATGAAAAGATCATAACGGTAACGAATATTGGGCCTAATAAATGCTAAAAAAGTTGACATAATTATCTTCTTTGAAAAAGGTAATTTAATAGATCATTTCAAATTTCTTTAAAAAAGATCATAACGGTAACGATCATTGCGCCTAATAAATGCTAAAAAAGTTGACATAATTATCTTCTTTGTAAAAGATAATTTAATAGATCATTTAAAATTTCCTTAAAAAAGATCATAACGGTAACGATCATTGGGCCTAATAAGTGCTAAAAAAGTTGACATAATTATCTTCTTTGTAAAAGATAATTTACTAGACAATTTAAAATTTCTCATGAAAAGATCATAACGGTAACGATTATTGGGCCTAATAAATGCTAAAAAAGTTGACATAATTATCTTCTTTGAAAAAGGTAATTTAATAGATCATTTCAAATTTCTTTAAAAAAGATCATAACGGTAACGATCATTGCGCCTAATAAATGCTAAAAAAGTTGACATAATTATCTTCTTTGTAAAAGATAATTTGATAGATCATTTAAAATTTCTTTATAAAAGATCATAACTGTAACGATCATTGCGCCTAATAAATGCTAAAAAAGTTGACATAATTATCTTGTTTGTAAAAGACAATTTAATAGATCATTTAAAATTTCTTTAAAAAAGATCATAGCAGTAATGATCATTGCGCCTAATAAATGCTAAAAAAGTTGACAGAATTATCTTCTTTGTAAAAGATAATTTACTAGATCATTTAAAATTTCCTTAAAAAAGATCATAACGGTAACGATCATTGCGCCTAATAAATGCTAAAAAAGTTGACATAATTATCTTCTTTGTAAAAGATAATTTGATAGATCATTTAAAATTTCTTTATAAAAGATAATAACTGTAACGATCATTGCGCCTAATAAATGCTAAAAAAGTTGACATAATTATCTTGTTTGTAAAAGACAATTTAATAGATCATTTAAAATTTCTTTAAAAAAGATCATAGCAGTAATGATCATTGCGCCTAATAAATGCTAAAAAAGTTGACATAATTATCTTCTTTGTAAAAGATAATTTACTAGACAATTTAAAATTTCTCATGAAAAGATCATAACGGTAACGATTATTGGGCCTAATAAATGCTAAAAAAGTTGACATAATTATCTTCTTTGAAAAAGGTAATTTAATAGATCATTTCAAATTTCTTTAAAAAAGATCATAACGGTAACGATCATTGCGCCTAATAAATGCTAAAAAAGTTGACATAATTATCTTCTTTGAAAAAGGTAATTTAATAGATCATTTCAAATTTCTTTAAAAAAGATCATAACGGTAACGATCATTGCGCCTAATAAATGCTAAAAAAGTTGACATAATTATCTTCTTTGTAAAAGATAATTTACTAGACAATTTAAAATTTCTCATGAAAAGATCATAACGGTAACGATTATTGGGCCTAATAAATGCTAAAAAAGTTGACATAATTATCTTCTTTGAAAAAGGTAATTTAATAGATCATTTCAAATTTCTTTAAAAAAGATCATAACGGTAACGATCATTGCGCCTAATAAATGCTAAAAAAGTTGACATAATTATCTTCTTTGTAAAAGATAATTTAATAGATCATTTAAAATTTCCTTAAAAAAGATCATAACGGTAACGATCATTGGGCCTAATAAGTGCTAAAAAAGTTGACATAATTATCTTCTTTGTAAAAGATAATTTACTAGACAATTTAAAATTTCTCATGAAAAGATCATAACGGTAACGATTATTGGGCCTAATAAATGCTAAAAAAGTTGACATAATTATCTTCTTTGAAAAAGGTAATTTAATAGATCATTTCAAATTTCTTTAAAAAAGATCATAACGGTAACGATCATTGCGCCTAATAAATGCTAAAAAAGTTGACATAATTATCTTCTTTGTAAAAGATAATTTGATAGATCATTTAAAATTTCTTTATAAAAGATCATAACTGTAACGATCATTGCGCCTAATAAATGCTAAAAAAGTTGACATAATTATCTTGTTTGTAAAAGACAATTTAATAGATCATTTAAAATTTCTTTAAAAAAGATCATAGCAGTAATGATCATTGCGCCTAATAAATGCTAAAAAAGTTGACAGAATTATCTTCTTTGTAAAAGATAATTTACTAGATCATTTAAAATTTCCTTAAAAAAGATCATAACGGTAACGATCATTGCGCCTAATAAATGCTAAAAAAGTTGACATAATTATCTTCTTTGTAAAAGATAATTTGATAGATCATTTAAAATTTCTTTATAAAAGATGATAACTGTAACGATCATTGCGCCTAATAAATGCTAAAAAAGTTGACATAATTATCTTGTTTGTAAAAGACAATTTAATAGATCATTTAAAATTTCTTTAAAAAAGATCATAGCAGTAATGATCATTGCGCCTAATAAATGCTAAAAAAGTTGACATAATTATCTTCTTTGTAAAAGATAATTTACTAGACAATTTAAAATTTCTCATGAAAAGATCATAACGGTAACGATTATTGGGCCTAATAAATGCTAAAAAAGTTGACATAATTATCTTCTTTGAAAAAGGTAATTTAATAGATCATTTCAAATTTCTTTAAAAAAGATCATAACGGTAACGATCATTGCGCCTAATAAATGCTAAAAAAGTTGACATAATTATCTTCTTTGAAAAAGGTAATTTAATAGATCATTTCAAATTTCTTTAAAAAAGATCATAACGGTAACGATCATTGCGCCTAATAAATGCTAAAAAAGTTGACATAATTATCTTCTTTGTAAAAGATAATTTACTAGACAATTTAAAATTTCTCATGAAAAGATCATAACGGTAACGAATATTGGGCCTAATAAATGCTCAAAAAGTTGACATAATTATCTTCTTTGAAAAAGGTAATTTAATAGATCATTTCAAATTTCTTTAAAAAAGATCATAACGGTAACGATCATTGCGCCTAATAAATGCTAAAAAAGTTGACATAATTATCTTCTTTGTAAAAGATAATTTAATAGATCATTTAAAATTTCCTTAAAAAAGATCATAACGGTAACGATCATTGGGCCTAATAAGTGCTAAAAAAGTTGACATAATTATCTTCTTTGTAAAAGATAATTTACTAGACAATTTAAAATTTCTCATGAAAAGATCATAACGGTAACGATTATTGGGCCTAATAAATGCTAAAAAAGTTGACATAATTATCTTCTTTGAAAAAGGTAATTTAATAGATCATTTCAAATTTCTTTAAAAAAGATCATAACGGTAACGATCATTGCGCCTAATAAATGCTAAAAAAGTTGACATAATTATCTTCTTTGTAAAAGATAATTTGATAGATCATTTAAAATTTCTTTATAAAAGATCATAACTGTAACGATCATTGCGCCTAATAAATGCTAAAAAAGTTGACATAATTATCTTGTTTGTAAAAGACAATTTAATAGATCATTTAAAATTTCTTTAAAAAAGATCATAGCAGTAATGATCATTGCGCCTAATAAATGCTAAAAAAGTTGACATAATTATCTTCTTTGTAAAAGATAATTTACTAGACAATTTAAAATTTCTCATGAAAAGATCATAACGGTAACGATTATTGGGCCTAATAAATGCTAAAAAAGTTGACATAATTATCTTCTTTGAAAAAGGTAATTTAATAGATCATTTCAAATTTCTTTAAAAAAGATCATAACGGTAACGATCATTGCGCCTAATAAATGCTAAAAAAGTTGACATAATTATCTTCTTTGAAAAAGGTAATTTAATAGATCATTTCAAATTTCTTTAAAAAAGATCATAACGGTAACGATCATTGCGCCTAATAAATGCTAAAAAAGTTGACATAATTATCTTCTTTGTAAAAGATAATTTACTAGACAATTTAAAATTTCTCATGAAAAGATCATAACGGTAACGATTATTGGGCCTAATAAATGCTAAAAAAGTTGACATAATTATCTTCTTTGAAAAAGGTAATTTAATAGATCATTTCAAATTTCTTTAAAAAAGATCATAACGGTAACGATCATTGCGCCTAATAAATGCTAAAAAAGTTGACATAATTATCTTCTTTGTAAAAGATAATTTAATAGATCATTTAAAATTTCCTTAAAAAAGATCATAACGGTAACGATCATTGGGCCTAATAAGTGCTAAAAAAGTTGACATAATTATCTTCTTTGTAAAAGATAATTTACTAGACAATTTAAAATTTCTCATGAAAAGATCATAACGGTAACGATTATTGGGCCTAATAAATGCTAAAAAAGTTGACATAATTATCTTCTTTGAAAAAGGTAATTTAATAGATCATTTCAAATTTCTTTAAAAAAGATCATAACGGTAACGATCATTGCGCCTAATAAATGCTAAAAAAGTTGACATAATTATCTTCTTTGTAAAAGATAATTTGATAGATCATTTAAAATTTCTTTATAAAAGATCATAACTGTAACGATCATTGCGCCTAATAAATGCTAAAAAAGTTGACATAATTATCTTGTTTGTAAAAGACAATTTAATAGATCATTTAAAATTTCTTTAAAAAAGATCATAGCAGTAATGATCATTGCGCCTAATAAATGCTAAAAAAGTTGACAGAATTATCTTCTTTGTAAAAGATAATTTACTAGATCATTTAAAATTTCCTTAAAAAAGATCATAACGGTAACGATCATTGCGCCTAATAAATGCTAAAAAAGTTGACATAATTATCTTCTTTGTAAAAGATAATTTGATAGATCATTTAAAATTTCTTTATAAAAGATGATAACTGTAACGATCATTGCGCCTAATAAATGCTAAAAAAGTTGACATAATTATCTTGTTTGTAAAAGACAATTTAATAGATCATTTAAAATTTCTTTAAAAAAGATCATAGCAGTAATGATCATTGCGCCTAATAAATGCTAAAAAAGTTGACATAATTATCTTCTTTGTAAAAGATAATTTACTAGACAATTTAAAATTTCTCATGAAAAGATCATAACGGTAACGATTATTGGGCCTAATAAATGCTAAAAAAGTTGACATAATTATCTTCTTTGAAAAAGGTAATTTAATAGATCATTTCAAATTTCTTTAAAAAAGATCATAACGGTAACGATCATTGCGCCTAATAAATGCTAAAAAAGTTGACATAATTATCTTCTTTGAAAAAGGTAATTTAATAGATCATTTCAAATTTCTTTAAAAAAGATCATAACGGTAACGATCATTGCGCCTAATAAATGCTAAAAAAGTTGACATAATTATCTTCTTTGTAAAAGATAATTTACTAGACAATTTAAAATTTCTCATGAAAAGATCATAACGGTAACGAATATTGGGCCTAATAAATGCTCAAAAAGTTGACATAATTATCTTCTTTGAAAAAGGTAATTTAATAGATCATTTCAAATTTCTTTAAAAAAGATCATAACGGTAACGATCATTGCGCCTAATAAATGCTAAAAAAGTTGACATAATTATCTTCTTTGTAAAAGATAATTTAATAGATCATTTAAAATTTCCTTAAAAAAGATCATAACGGTAACGATCATTGGGCCTAATAAGTGCTAAAAAAGTTGACATAATTATCTTCTTTGTAAAAGATAATTTACTAGACAATTTAAAATTTCTCATGAAAAGATCATAACGGTAACGATTATTGGGCCTAATAAATGCTAAAAAAGTTGACATAATTATCTTCTTTGAAAAAGGTAATTTAATAGATCATTTCAAATTTCTTTAAAAAAGATCATAACGGTAACGATCATTGCGCCTAATAAATGCTAAAAAAGTTGACATAATTATCTTCTTTGTAAAAGATAATTTGATAGATCATTTAAAATTTCTTTATAAAAGATCATAACTGTAACGATCATTGCGCCTAATAAATGCTAAAAAAGTTGACATAATTATCTTGTTTGTAAAAGACAATTTAATAGATCATTTAAAATTTCTTTAAAAAAGATCATAGCAGTAATGATCATTGCGCCTAATAAATGCTAAAAAAGTTGACAGAATTATCTTCTTTGTAAAAGATAATTTACTAGATCATTTAAAATTTCCTTAAAAAAGATCATAACGGTAACGATCATTGCGCCTAATAAATGCTAAAAAAGTTGACATAATTATCTTCTTTGTAAAAGATAATTTGATAGATCATTTAAAATTTCTTTATAAAAGATGATAACTGTAACGATCATTGCGCCTAATAAATGCTAAAAAAGTTGACATAATTATCTTGTTTGTAAAAGACAATTTAATAGATCATTTAAAATTTCTTTAAAAAAGATCATAGCAGTAATGATCATTGCGCCTAATAAATGCTAAAAAAGTTGACATAATTATCTTCTTTGTAAAAGATAATTTACTAGACAATTTAAAATTTCTCATGAAAAGATCATAACGGTAACGATTATTGGGCCTAATAAATTCTAAAAAAGTTGACATAATTATCTTCTTTGAAAAAGGTAATTTAATAGATCATTTCAAATTTGTTTAAAAAAGATCATAACGGTAACGATAATTGCGCCTAATAAATGCTAAAAAAGTTGACATAATTATCTTCTTTGTAAAAGATAATTTAATAGATCATTTAAAATTTCCTTAAAAAACATCATAACGGTAACGATCATTGGGCCTAATAAGTGCTAAAAAAGTTGACATAATTATCTTCTTTGTAAAAGATAATTTACTAGACAATTTAAAATTTCTCATGAAAAGATCATAACGGTAACGATTATTGGGCCTAATAAATGCTAAAAAAGTTGACATAATTATCTTCTTTGAAAAAGGTAATTTAATAGATCATTTCAAATTTCTTTAAAAAAGATCATAACGGTAACGATCATTGCGCCTAATAAATGCTAAAAAAGTTGACATAATTATCTTCTTTGTAAAAGATAATTTGATAGATCATTTAAAATTTCTTTATAAAAGATCATAACTGTAACGATCATTGCGCCTAATAAATGCTAAAAAAGTTGACGTAATTATCTTGTTTGTAAAAGACAATTTAATAGATCATTTAAAATTTCTTTAAAAAAGATCATAGCAGTAATGATCATTGCGCCTAATAAATGCTAAAAAAGTTGACAGAATTATCTTCTTTGTAAAAGATAATTTACTAGACAATTTAAAATTTCTCATGAAAAGATCATAACGGTAACGATTATTGGGCCTAATAAATGCTAAAAAAGTTGACATAATTATCTTCTTTGAAAAAGGTAATTTAATAGATCATTTCAAATTTCTTTAAAAAAGATCATAACGGTAACGATCATTGCGCCTAATAAATGCTAAAAAAGTTGACATAATTATCTTCTTTGTAAAAGATAATTTGATAGATCATTTAAAATTTCCTTAAAAAAGATCATAACGGTAACTATCATTGGGCCTAATAAGTGCTAAAAAAGTTGACATAATTATCTTCTTTGTAAAAGATAATTTACTAGACAATTTAAAATTTCTCATGAAAAGATCATAACGGTAACGATTATTGGGCCTAATAAATGCTAAAAAAGTTGACATAATTATCTTCTTTGAAAAAGGTAATTTAATAGATCATTTCAAATTTCTTTAAAAAAGATCATAACGGTAACGATCATTGCGCCTAATAAATGCTAAAAAAGTTGACATAATTATCTTCTTTGTAAAAGATAATTTGATAGATCATTTAAAATTTCTTTATAAAAGATCATAACTGTAACGATCATTGCGCCTAATAAATGCTAAAAAAGTTGACATAATTATCTTGTCTGTAAAAGACAATTTAATAGATCATTTAAAATTTCTTTAAAAAAGATCATAGCAGTAATGATCATTGCGCCTAATAAATGCTAAAAAAGTTGACATAATTATCTTCTTTGTAAAAGATAATTTACTAGACAATTTAAAATTTCTCATGAAAAGATCATAACGGTAACGATTATTGGGCCTAATAAATGCTAAAAAAGTTGACATAATTATCTTCTTTGAAAAAGGTAATTTAATAGATCATTTCAAATTTCTTTAAAAAAGATCATAACGGTAACGATCATTGCGCCTAATAAATGCTAAAAAAGTTGACATAATTATCTTCTTTGTAAAAGATAATTTGATAGATCATTTAAAATTTCTTTATAAAAGATCATAACTGTAACGATCATTGCGCCTAATAAATGCTAAAAAAGTTGACATAATTATCTTGTTTGTAAAAGACAATTTAATAGATCATTTAAAATTTCTTGAAAAAAGATCATAGCAGTAATGATCATTGCGCCTAATAAATGCTAAAAAAGTTGACATAATTATCTTCTTTGTAAAAGATAATTTACTAGACAATTTAAAATTTCTCATGAAAAGATCATAACGGTAACGATTATTGGGCCTAATAAATGCTAAAAAAGTTGACATAATTATCTTCTTTGAAAAAGGTAATTTAATAGATCATTTCAAATTTCTTTAAAAAAGATCATAACGGTAACGATCATTGCGCCTAATAAATGCTAAAAAAGTTGACATAATTATCTTCTTTGTAAAAGATAATTTAATAGATCATTTAAAATTTCCTTAAAAAAGATCATAACGGTAACGATCATTGGGCCTAATAAGTGCTAAAAAAGTTGACATAATTATCTTCTTTGTAAAAGATAATTTACTAGACAATTTAAAATTTCTCATGAAAAGATCATAACGGTAACGATTATTGGGCCTAATAAATGCTAAAAAAGTTGACATAATTATCTTCTTTGAAAAAGGTAATTTAATAGATCATTTCAAATTTCTTTAAAAAAGATCATAACGGTAACGATCATTGCGCCTAATAAATGCTAAAAAAGTTGACATAATTATCTTCTTTGTAAAAGATAATTTGATAGATCATTTAAAATTTCTTTATAAAAGATCATAACTGTAACGATCATTGCGCCTAATAAATGCTAAAAAAGTTGACATAATTATCTTGTTTGTAAAAGACAATTTAATAGATCATTTAAAATTTCTTTAAAAAATATCATAGCAGTAATGATCATTGCGCCTAATAAATGCTAAAAAAGTTGACATAATTATCTTCTTTGTAAAAGATAATTTACTAGACAATTTAAAATTTCTCATGAAAAGATCATAACGGTAACGATTATTGGGCCTAATAAATGCTAAAAAAGTTGACATAATTATCTTCTTTGAAAAAGGTAATTTAATAGATCATTTCAAATTTCTTTAAAAAAGATCATAACGGTAACGATCATTGCGCCTAATAAATGCTAAAAAAGTCGACATAATTATCTTCTTTGTAAAAGATAATTTGATAGATCATTTAAAATTTCTTTATAAAAGATCATAACTGTAACGATCATTGCGCCTAATAAATGCTAAAAAAGTTGACATAATTATCTTGTTTGTAAAAGACAATTTAATAGATCATTTAAAATTTCTTTAAAAAAGATCATAGCAGTAATGATCATTGCGCCTAATAAATGCTAAAAAAGTTGACATAATTATCTTCTTTGTAAAAGATAATTTAATAGATCATTTCAAATTTCTTTAAAAAAGATCATAACGGTAACGATCATTGCGCCTAATAAATGCTAAAAAAGTTGACATAATTATCTTCTTTGTAAAAGATAATTTGATAGATCATTTAAAATTTCCTTAAAAAAGATCATAACGGTAACGATCATTGGGCCTAATAAGTGCTAAAAAAGTTGACATAATTATCTTCTTTGTAAAAGATAATTTACTAGACAATTTAAAATTTCTCATGAAAAGATCATAACGGTAACGATTATTGGGCCTAATAAATGCTAAAAAAGTAGACATAATTATCTTCTTTGAAAAAGGTAATTTAATAGATCATTTCAAATTTCTTTAAAAAAGATCATAACGGTAACGATCATTGCGCCTAATAAATGCTAAAAAAGTTGACATAATTATCTTCTTTGTAAAAGATAATTTGATAGATCATTTAAAATTTCTTTATAAAAGATCATAACTATAACGATCATTGCGCCTAATAAATGCTAAAAAAGTTGACATAATTATCTTGTTTGTAAAAGACAATGTAATAGATCATTTAAAATTTCTTTAAAAAAGATCATAGCAGTAATGATCATTGCGCCTAATAAATGCTAAAAAAGTTGACATAATTATCTTCTTTGTAAAAGATAATTTGATAGATCATTTCAAATTTCTTTAAAAAAGATCATAACGGTAACGATCATTGCGCCTAATAAATGCTAAAAAAGTTGACATAATTATCTTCTTTGTAAAAGATAATTTGATAGATCATTTAAAATTTCTTTATAAAAAATCATAACTGTAACGATCATTGCGCCTAATAAATGCTAAAAAAGTTGACATAATTATCTTGTTTGTAAAAGACAATTTAATAGATCATTTAAAATTTCTTTAAAAAAGATCATAGCAGTAATGATCATTGCGCCTAATAAATGCTAAAAAAGTTGACATAATTATCTTCTTTGTAAAAGATAATTTACTAGACAATTTAAAATTTCTCATGAAAAGATCATAACGGTAACGATTATTGGGCCTAATAAATGCTAAAAAAGTTGACATAATTATCTTCTTTGAAAAAGGTAATTTAATAGATCATTTCAAATTTCTTTAAAAAAGATCATAACGGTAACGATCATTGCGCCTAATAAATGCTAAAAAAGTTCACATAATTATCTTCTTTTAAAAAGGTAATTTAATAGATCTTTTCAAATTTCTTTAAAAAAGATCATAACGGTAACGATCATTGCGCCTAATAAATGCTAAAAAAGTTGACATAATTATCTTCTTTGTAAAAGATAATTTAGTAGATCATTTAAAATTTCCTTAAAAAAGATCATAACGGTAACGATCATTGGGCCTAATAAGTGCTAAAAAAGTTGACATAATTATCTTCTTTGTAAAAGATAATTTACTAGACAATTTAAAATTTCTCATGAAAAGATCATAACGGTAACGATTATTGGGCCTAACAAATGCTAAAAAAGTTGACATAATTATCTTCTTTGAAAAAGGTAATTTAATAGATCATTTCAAATTTCTTTAAAAAAGATCATAACGGTAACGATCATTGCGCCTAATAAATGCTAAAAAAGTCGACATAATTATCTTCTTTGTAAAAGATAATTTGATAGATCATTTAAAATTTCTTTATAAAAGATCATAACTGTAACGATCATTGCGCCTAATAAATGCTAAAAAAGTTGACATAATTATCTTGTTTGTAAAAGACAATTTAATAGATCATTTAAAATTTCTTTAAAAAAGATCATAGCAGTAATGATCATTGCGCCTAATAAATGCTAAAAAAGTTGACATAATTATCTTCTTTGTAAAAGATAATTTACTAGACAATTTAAAATTTCTCATGAAAAGATCATAACGGTAACGATTATTGGGCCTAATAAATGCTAAAAAAGTTGACATAATTATCTTCTTTGAAAAAGGTAATTTAATAGATCTTTTCAAATTTCTTTAAAAAAGATCATAACGGTAACGATCATTGCGCCTAATAAATGCTAAAAAAGTTGACATAATTATCTTCTTTGTAAAAGATAATTTAGTAGATCATTTAAAATTTCCTTAAAAAAGATCATAACGGTAACGATCATTGGGCCTAATAAGTGCTAAAAAAGTTGACATAATTATCTTCTTTGTAAAAGATAATTTACTAGACAATTTAAAATTTCTCATGAAAAGATCATAACGGTAACGATTATTGGGCCTAACAAATGCTAAAAAAGTTGACATAATTATCTTCTTTGAAAAAGGTAATTTAATAGATCATTTCAAATTTGTTTAAAAAAGATCATAACGGTAACGATCATTGCGCCTAATAAATGCTAAAAAAGTCGACATAATTATCTTCTTTGTAAAAGATAATTTGATAGATCATT
Source organism: Psophocarpus tetragonolobus (assembly GCA_037954015.1). Classification (NCBI taxonomy): domain Eukaryota; kingdom Viridiplantae; phylum Streptophyta; class Magnoliopsida; order Fabales; family Fabaceae; genus Psophocarpus; species Psophocarpus tetragonolobus. The sequence continues at coordinate 59,379,555 of CM075688.1, forward strand.
TAAAATTTCTTTATAAAAGATCATAACTGTAACGATCATTGCGCCTAATAAATGCTAAAAAAGTTGACATAATTATCTTGTTTGTAAAAGACAATTTAATAGATCATTTAAAATTTCTTTAAAAAAGATCATAGCAGTAATGATCATTGCGCCTAATAAATGCTAAAAAAGTTGACATAATTATCTTCTTTGTAAAAGATAATTTACTAGACAATTTAAAATTTCTCATGAAAAGATCATAACGGTAACGATTATTGGGCCTAATAAATGCTAAAAAAGTTGACATAATTATCTTCTTTGAAAAAGGTAATTTAATAGATCATTTCAAATTTCTTTAAAAAAGATCATAACGGTAACGATCATTGCGCCTAATAAATGCTAAAAAAGTTGACATAATTATCTTCTTTGTAAAAGATAATTTAATAGATCATTTAAAATTTCCTTAAAAAAGATCATAACGGTAACGATCATTGGGCCTAATAAGTGCTAAAAAAGTTGACATAATTATCTTCTTTGTAAAAGATAATTTACTAGACAATTTAAAATTTCTCATGAAAAGATCATAACGGTAACGATTATTGGGCCTAATAAATGCTAAAAAAGTTGACATAATTATCTTCTTTGAAAAAGGTAATTTAATAGATCATTTCAAATTTCTTTAAAAAAGATCATAACGGTAACGATCATTGCGCCTAATAAATGCTAAAAAAGTTGACATAATTATCTTCTTTGTAAAAGATAATTTGATAGATCATTTAAAATTTCTTTATAAAAGATCATAACTGTAACGATCATTGCGCCTAATAAATGCTAAAAAAGTTGACATAATTATCTTGTTTGTAAAAGACAATGTAATAGATCATTTAAAATTTCTTTAAAAAAGATCATAGCAGTAATGATCATTGCGCCTAATAAATGCTAAAAAAGTTGACATAATTATCTTCTTTGTAAAAGATAATTTACTAAACAATTTAAAATTTCTCATGAAAAGATCATAACGGTAACGATTATTGGGCCTAATAAATGCTAAAAAAGTTGACATAATTATCTTCTTTGAAAAAGGTAATTTAATAGATCTTTTCAAATTTCTTTAAAAAAGATCATAACGGTAACGATCATTGCGCCTAATAAATGCTAAAAAAGTTGACATAATTATCTTCTTTGTAAAAGATAATTTAGTAGATCATTTAAAATTTCCTTAAAAAAGATCATAACGGTAACGATCATTGGGCCTAATAAGTGCTAAAAAAGTTGACATAATTATCTTCTTTGTAAAAGATAATTTACTAGACAATTTAAAATTTCTCATGAAAAGATCATAACGGTAACGATTATTGGGCCTAACAAATGCTAAAAAAGTTGACATAATTATCTTCTTTGAAAAAGGTAATTTAATAGATCATTTCAAATTTGTTTAAAAAAGATCATAACGGTAACGATCATTGCGCCTAATAAATGCTAAAAAAGTCGACATAATTATCTTCTTTGTAAAAGATAATTTGATAGATCATTTAAAATTTCTTTATAAAAGATCATAACTGTAACGATCATTGCGCCTAATAAATGCTAAAAAAGTTGACATAATTATCTTGTTTGTAAAAGACAATTTAATAGATCATTTAAAATTTCTTTAAAAAAGATCATAGCAGTAATGATTATTGCGCCTAATAAATGCTAAAAAAGTTGACATAATTATCTTCTTTGTAAAAGATAATTTACTAGACAATTTAAAATTTCTCATGAAAAGATCATAACGGTAACGATTATTGGGCCTAATAAATGCTAAAAAAGTTGACATAATTATCTTCTTTGAAAAAGGTAATTTAAGAGATCTTTTCAAATTTCCTTAAAAAAGATCATAACGGTAACGATCATTGGGCCTAATAAGTGCTTAAAAAGTTGACATAATTATCTTCTTTGTAAAAGATAATTTACTAGACAATTTAAAATTTCTCATGAAAAGATCATAACGGTAACGATTATTGGGCCTAACAAATGCTAAAAAAGTTGACATAATTATCTTCTTTGAAAAAGGTAATTTAATAGATCATTTCAAATTTATTTAGAAAAGATCATAACGGTAACGATCATTGCGCCTAATAAATGCTAAAAAAGTTGACATAATTATCTTCTTTGTAAAAGATAATTTAATAGATCATTTAAAATTTCCTTAAAAAAGATCATAACTGTAACGATCATTGGGCCTAATAAGTGCTAAAAAAGTTACATAATTATCTTCTTTGTAAAAGATAATTTACTAGACAATTTAAAATTTCTCATGAAAAGATCATAACGGTAACGATTATTGGGCCTAATAAATGCTAAAAAAGTTGACATAATTATCTTCTTTGAAAAAGGTAATTTAATAGATCATTTCAAATTTCTTTAAAAAAGATCATAACGGTAACGATCATTGCGCCTAATAAATGCTAAAAAAGTTGACATAATTATCTTCTTTGTAAAAGATAATTTAGTAGATCATTTAAAATTTCCTTAAAAAAGATCATAACGGTAACGATCATTGGGCCTAATAAGTGCTAAAAAAGTTGACATAATTATCTTCTTTGTAAAAGATAATTTACTAGACAATTTAAAATTTCTCATGAAAAGATCATAACGGTAACGATTATTGGGCCTAATAAATGCTAAAAAAGTTGACATAATTATCTTCTTTGAAAAAGGTAATTTAATAGATCATTTCAAATTTCTTTAAAAAAGATCATAACGGTAACGATCATTGCGCCTAATAAATGCTAAAAAAGTTGACATAATTATCTTCTTTGTAAAAGATAATTTGATAGATCATTTAAAATTTCTTTATAAAAGATCATAACTGTAACGATCATTGCGCCTAATAAATGCTAAAAAAGTTGACATAATTATCTTGTTTGTAAAAGACAATTTAATAGATCATTTAAAATTTCTTTAAAAAAGATCATAGCAGTAATGATCATTGCGCCTAATAAATGCTAAAAAAGTTGACATAATTATCTTCTTTGTAAAAGATAATTTACTAGACAATTTAAAATTTCTCATGAAAAGATCATAACGGTAACGATTATTGGGCCTAATAAATGCTAAAAAAGTTGACATAATTATCTTCTTTGAAAAAGGTAATTTAATAGATCATTTCAAATTTCTTTAAAAAAGATCATAACGGTAACGATCATTGCGCCTAATAAATGCTAAAAAAGTTGACATAATTATCTTCTTTGTAAAAGATAATTTAATAGATCATTTAAAATTTCCTTAAAAAAGATCATAACGGTAACGATCATTGGGCCTAATAAGTGCTAAAAAAGTTGACATAAATATCTTCTTTGTAAAAGATAATTTACTAGACAATTTAAAATTTCTCATGAAAAGATCATAACGGTAACGATTATTGGGCCTAATAAATGCTAAAAAAGTTGACATAATTATCTTCTTTGAAAAAGGTAATTTAATAGATCATTTCAAATTTCTTTAAAAAAGATCATAACGGTAACGATCATTGCGCCTAATAAATGCTAAAAAAGTTGACATAATTATCTTCTTTGTAAAAGATAATTTGATAGATCATTTAAAATTTCTTTATAAAAGATCATAACTGTAACGATCATTGCGCCTAATAAATGCTAAAAAAGTTGACATAATTATCTTGTTTGTAAAAGACAATGTAATAGATCATTTAAAATTTCTTTAAAAAAGATCATAGCAGTAATGATCATTGCGCCTAATAAATGCTAAAAAAGTTGACATAATTATCTTCTTTGTAAAAGATAATTTGATAGATCATTTCAAATTTCTTTAAAAAAGATCATAACGGTAACGATCATTGCGCCTAATAAATGCTAAAAAAGTTGACATAATTATCTTCTTTGTAAAAGATAATTTGATAGATCATTTAAAATTTCTTTATAAAAGATCATAACTGTAACGATCATTGCGCCTAATAAATGCTAAAAAAGTTGACATAATTATCTTGTTTGTAAAAGACAATTTAATAGATCATTTAAAATTTCTTTAAAAAAGATCATAGCAGTAATGATCATTGCGCCTAATAAATGCTAAAAAAGTTGACATAATTATCTTCTTTGTAAAAGATAATTTACTAGACAATTTAAAATTTCTCATGAAAAGATCATAACGGTAACGATTATTGGGCCTAATAAATGCTAAAAAAGTTGACATAATTATCTTCTTTGAAAAAGGTAATTTAATAGATCATTTCAAATTTCTTTAAAAAAGATCATAACGGTAACGATCATTGCGCCTAATAAATGCTAAAAAAGTTGACATAATTATCTTCTTTGTAAAAGATAATTTAATAGATCATTTAAAATTTTCTTAAAAAAGATCATAACGGTAACGATCATTGGGCCTAATAAGTGCTAAAAAAGTTGACATAATTATCTTCTTTGTAAAAGATAATTTACTAGACAATTTAAAATTTCTCATGAAAAGATCATAACGGTAACGATTATTGGGCCTAATAAATGCTAAAAAAGTTGACATAATTATCTTCTTTGAAAAAGGTAATTTAATAGATCATTTCAAATTTCTTTAAAAAAGATCATAACGGTAACGATCATTGCGCCTAATAAATGCTAAAAAAGTTGACATAATTATCTTCTTTGTAAAAGATAATTTGATAGATCATTTAAAATTTCTTTATAAAAGATCATAACTGTAACGATCATTGCGCCTAATAAATGCTAAAAAAGTTGACATAATTATCTTGTTTGTAAAAGACAATGTAATAGATCATTTAAAATTTCTTTAAAAAAGATCATAGCAGTAATGATCATTGCGCCTAATAAATGCTAAAAAAGTTGACATAATTATCTTCTTTGTAAAAGATAATTTGATAGATCATTTCAAATTTCTTTAAAAAAGATCATAACGGTAACGATCATTGCGCCTAATAAATGCTAAAAAAGTTGACATAATTATCTTCTTTGTAAAAGATAATTTGATAGATCATTTAAAATTTCTTTATAAAAGATCATAACTGTAACGATCATTGCGCCTAATAAATGCTAAAAAAGTTGACATAATTATCTTGTTTGTAAAAGACAATTTAATAGATCATTTAAAATTTCTTTAAAAAAGATCATAGCAGTAATGATCATTGCGCCTAATAAATGCTAAAAAAGTTGACATAATTATCTTCTTTGTAAAAGATAATTTACTAGACAATTTAAAATTTCTCATGAAAAGATCATAACGGTAACGATTATTGGGCCTAATAAATGCTAAAAAAGTTGACATAATTATCTTCTTTGAAAAAGGTAATTTAATAGATCATTTCAAATTTCTTTAAAAAAGATCATAACGGTAACGATCATTGCGCCTAATAAATGCTAAAAAAGTTGACATAATTATCTTCTTTGTAAAAGATAATTTAATAGATCATTTAAAATTTTCTTAAAAAAGATCATAACGGTAACGATCATTGGGCCTAATAAGTGCTAAAAAAGTTGACATAATTATCTTCTTTGTAAAAGATAATTTACTAGACAATTTAAAATTTCTCATGAAAAGATCATAACGGTAACGATTATTGGGCCTAATAAATGCTAAAAAAGTTGACATAATTATCTTCTTTGAAAAAGGTAATTTAATAGATCATTTCAAATTTGTTTAAAAAAGATCATAACGGTAACGATCATTGCGCCAAATAAATGCTAAAAAAGTCGACATAATTATCTTCTTTGTAAAAGATAATTTGATAGATCATTTAAAATTTCTTTATAAAAGATCATAACTGTAACGATCATTGCGCCTAATAAATGCTAAAAAAGTTGACATAATTATCTTGTTTGTAAAAGACAATTTAATAGATCATTTAAGAATTCTTTAAAAAAGATCATAGCAGTAATGATCATTGCGCCTAATAAATGCTAAAAAAGTTGACATAATTATCTTCTTTGTAAAAGATAATTTACTAGACAATTTAAAATTTCTCATGAAAAGATCATAACGGTAACGATTATTGGGCCTAATAAATGCTAAAAAAGTTGACATAATTATCTTCTTTGAAAAAGGTAATTTAATAGATCATTTCAAATTTCTTTAAAAAAGATCATAACGGTAACGATCATTGCGCCTAATAAATGCTAAAAAAGTTGACATAATTATCTTCTTTGTAAAAGATAATTTAATAGATCATTTAAAATTTCCTTAAAAAAGATCATAACGGTAACGATCATTGGGCCTAATAAGTGCTTAAAAAGTTGACATAATTATCTTCTTTGTAAAAGATAATTTACTAGACAATTTAAAATTTCTCATGAAAAGATCATAACGGTAACGATTATTGGGCCTAATAAATGCTAAAAAAGTTGACATAATTATCTTCTTTAAAAAAGGTAATTTAATAGATCATTTCAAATTTCTTTAGAAAAGATCATAACGGTAACGATCATTGCGCCTAATAAATGCTAAAAAAGTTGACATAATTATCTTCTTTGTAAAAGATAATTTAATAGATCATTTAAAATTTCCTTAAAAAAGATCATAACGGTAACGATCATTGGGCCTAATAAGTGCTAAAAAAGTTACATAATTATCTTCTTTGTAAAAGATAATTTACTAGACAATTTAAAATTTCTCATGAAAAGATCATAACGGTAACGATTATTGGGCCTAATAAATGCTAAAAAAGTTGACATAATTATCTTCTTTGAAAAAGGTAATTTAATAGATCATTTCAAATTTCTTTAAAAAAGATCATAACGGTAACGATCATTGCGCCTAATAAATGCTAAAAAAGTTGACATAATTATCTTCTTTGTAAAAGATAATTTAATAGATCATTTAAAATTTCCTTAAAAAAGATCATAACGGTAACGATCATTGGGCCTAACAAGTGCTAAAAAAGTTGACATAATTATCTTCTTTGTAAAAGATAATTTACTAGACAATTTAAAATTTCTCATGAAAAGATCATAACGGTAACGATTATTGGGCCTAATAAATGCTAAAAAAGTTGACATAATTATCTTCTTTGAAAAAGATAATTTAATAGATCATTTCAAATTTCTTTAAAAAAGATCATAACGGTAACGATCATTGCGCCTAATAAATGCTCTAAAAGTTGACATAATTATCTTCTTTGTAAAAGATAATTTGATAGATCATTTAAAATTTCTTTATAAAAGATCATAACTGTAACGATCATTGCGCCTAATAAATGCTAAAAAAGTTGACATAATTATCTTGTTTGTAAAAGACAATGTAATAGATCATTTAAAATTTCTTTAAAAAAGATCATAGCAGTAATGATCATTGCGCCTAATAAATGCTAAAAAAGTTGACATAATTATCTTCTTTGTAAAAGATAATTTACTAGACAATTTAAAATTTCTCATGAAAAGATCATAACGGTAACGATTATTGGGCCTAATAAATGCTAAAAAAGTTGACATAATTATCTTCTTTGAAAAAGGTAATTTAATAGATCTTTTCAAATTTCTTTAAAAAAGATCATAACGGTAACGATCATTGCGCCTAATAAATGCTAAAAAAGTTGACATAATTATCTTCTTTGTAAAAGATAATTTAGTAGATCATTTAAAATTTCCTTAAAAAAGATCATAACGGTAACGATCATTGGGCCTAATAAGTGCTAAAAAAGTTGACATAATTATCTTCTTTGTAAAAGATAATTTACTAGACAATTTAAAATTTCTCATGAAAAGATCATAACGGTAACGATTATTGGGCCTAACAAATGCTAAAAAAGTTGACATAATTATCTTCTTTGAAAAAGGTAATTTAATAGATCATTTCAAATTTGTTTAAAAAAGATCATAACGGTAACGATCATTGCGCCTAATAAATGCTAAAAAAGTCGACATAATTATCTTCTTTGTAAAAGATAATTTGATAGATCATTTAAAATTTCTTTATAAAAGATCATAACTGTAACGATCATTGCGCCTAATAAATGCTAAAAAAGTTGACACAATTATCTTGTTTGTAAAAGACAATTTAATAGATCATTTAAAAATTCTTTAAAAAAGATCATAGCAGTAATGATCATTGCGCCTAATAAATGCTAAAAAAGTTGACATAATTATCTTCTTTGTAAAAGATAATTTACTAGACAATTTAAAATTTCTCATGAAAAGATCATAACGGTAACGATTATTGGGCCTAATAAATGCTAAAAAAGTTGACATAATTATCTTCTTTGAAAAAGGTAATTTAATAGATCATTTCAAATTTCTTTAAAAAAGATCATAACGGTAACGATCATTGCGCCTAATAAATGCTAAAAAAGTTGACATAATTATCTTCTTTGTAAAAGATAATTTAATAGATCATTTAAAATTTCCTTAAAAAAGATCATAACGGTAACGATCATTGGGCCTAATAAGTGCTAAAAAAGTTGACATAATTATCTTCTTTGTAAAAGATAATTTACTAGACAATTTAAAATTTCTCATGAAAACATCATAACGGTAACGATTATTGGGCCTAACAAATGCTAAAAAAGTTGACATAATTATCTTCTTTGAAAAAGGTAATTTAATAGATCATTTCAAATTTGTTTAAAAAAGATCATAACGGTAACGATCATTGCGCCTAATAAATGCTAAAAAAGTCGACATAATTATCTTCTTTGTAAAAGATAATTTGATAGATCATTTAAAATTTCTTTATAAAAGATCATAACTGTAACGATCATTGCGCCTAATAAATGCTAAAAAAGTTGACATAATTATCTTGTTTGTAAAAGACAATTTAATAGATCATTTAAAAATTCTTTCAAAAAGATCATAGCAGTAATGATCATTGCGCCTAATAAATGCTAAAAAAGTTGACATAATTATCTTCTTTGTAAAAGATAATTTACTAGACAATTTAAAATTTCTCATGAAAAGATCATAACGGTAACGATTATTGGGCCTAATAAATGCTAAAAAAGTTGACATAATTATCTTCTTTGAAAAAGGTAATTTAATAGATCATTTCAAATTTCTTTAAAAAAGATCATAACGGTAACGATCATTGCGCCTAATAAATGCTAAAAAAGTTGACATAATTATCTTCTTTGTAAAAGATAATTTAATAGATCATTTAAAATTTCCTTAAAAAAGATCATAACGGTAACGATCATTGGGCCTAATAAGTGCTTAAAAAGTTGACATAATTATCTTCTTTGTAAAAGATAATTTACTAGACAATTTAAAATTTCTCATGAAAAGATCATAACGGTAACGATTATTGGGCCTAATAAATGCTAAAAAAGTTGACATAATTATCTTCTTTAAAAAAGGTAATTTAATAGATCATTTCAAATTTCTTTAGAAAAGATCATAACGGTAACGATCATTGCGCCTAATAAATGCTAAAAAAGTTGACATAATTATCTTCTTTGTAAAAGATAATTTAATAGATCATTTAAAATTTCCTTAAAAAAGATCATAACGGTAACGATCATTGGGCCTAATAAGTGCTAAAAAAGTTACATAATTATCTTCTTTGTAAAAGATAATTTACTAGACAATTTAAAATTTCTCATGAAAAGATCATAACGGTAACGATTATTGGGCCTAATAAATGCTAAAAAAGTTGACATAATTATCTTCTTTGAAAAAGGTAATTTAATAGATCATTTCAAATTTCTTTAAAAAAGATCATAACGGTAACGATCATTGCGCCTAATAAATGCTAAAAAAGTTGACATAATTATCTTCTTTGTAAAAGATAATTTAATAGATCATTTAAAATTTCCTTAAAAAAGATCATAACGGTAACGATCATTGGGCCTAATAAGTGCTAAAAAAGTTGACATAATTATCTTCTTTGTAAAAGATAATTTACTAGACAATTTAAAATTTCTCATGAAAAGATCATAACGGTAACGATTATTGGGCCTAATAAATGCTAAAAAAGTTGACATAATTATCTTCTTTGAAAAAGGTAATTTAATAGATCATTTCAAATTTCTTTAAAAAAGATCATAACGGTAACGATCATTGCGCCTAATAAATGCTAAAAAAGTTGACATAATTATCTTCTTTGTAAAAGATAATTTGATAGATCATTTAAAATTTCTTTATAAAAGATCATAACTGTAACGATCATTGCGCCTAATAAATGCTAAAAAAGTTGACATAATTATCTTGTTTGTAAAAGACAATGTAATAGATCATTTAAAATTTCTTTAAAAAAGATCATAGCAGTAATGATCATTGCGCCTAATAAATGCTAAAAAAGTTGACATAATTATCTTCTTTGTAAAAGATAATTTACTAGACAATTTAAAATTTCTCATGAAAAGATCATAACGGTAACGATTATTGGGCCTAATAAATGCTAAAAAAGTTGACATAATTATCTTCTTTGAAAAAGGTAATTTAATAGATCTTTTCAAATTTCTTTAAAAAAGATCATAACGGTAACGATCATTGCGCCTAATAAATGCTAAAAAAGTTGACATAATTATCTTCTTTGTAAAAGATAATTTAGTAGATCATTTAAAATTTCCTTAAAAAAGATCATAACGGTAACGATCATTGGGCCTAATAAGTGCTAAAAAAGTTGACATAATTATCTTCTTTGTAAAAGATAATTTACTAGACAATTTAAAATTTCTCATGAAAAGATCATAACGGTAACGATTATTGGGCCTAACAAATGCTAAAAAAGTTGACATAATTATCTTCTTTGAAAAAGGTAATTTAATAGATCATTTCCAATTTGTTTAAAAAAGATCATAACGGTAACGATCATTGCGCCTAATAAATGCTAAAAAAGTCGACATAATTATCTTCTTTGTAAAAGATAATTTGATAGATCATTTAAAATTTCTTTATAAAAGATCATAACTGTAACGATCATTGCGCCTAATAAATGCTAAAAAAGTTGACACAATTATCTTGTTTGTAAAAGACAATTTAATAGATCATTTAAAAATTCTTTAAAAAAGATCATAGCAGTAATGATCATTGCGCCTAATAAATGCTAAAAAAGTTGACATAATTATCTTCTTTGTAAAAGATAATTTACTAGACAATTTAAAATTTCTCATGAAAAGATCATAACGGTAACGATTATTGGGCCTAATAAATGCTAAAAAAGTTGACATAATTATCTTCTTTGAAAAAGGTAATTTAATAGATCATTTCAAATTTCTTTAAAAAAGATCATAACGGTAACGATCATTGCGCCTAATAAATGCTAAAAAAGTTGACATAATTATCTTCTTTGTAAAAGATAATTTAATAGATCATTTAAAATTTCCTTAAAAAAGATCATAACGGTAACAATCATTGGGCCTAATAAGTGCTTAAAAAGTTGACATAATTATCTTCTTTGTAAAAGATAATTTACTAGACAATTTAAAATTTCTCATGAAAAGATCATAACGGTAACGATTATTGGGCCTAATAAATGCTAAAAAAGTTGACATAATTATCTTCTTTAAAAAAGGTAATTTAATAGATCATTTCAAATTTCTTTAGAAAAGATCATAACGGTAACGATCATTGCGCCTAATAAATGCTAAAAAAGTTGACATAATTATCTTCTTTGTAAAGGATAATTTAATAGATCATTTAAAATTTCCTTAAAAAAGATCATAACGGTAACGATCATTGGGCCTAATAAGTGCTAAAAAAGTTACATAATTATCTTCTTTGTAAAAGATAATTTACTAGACAATTTAAAATTTCTCATGAAAAGATCATAACGGTAACGATTATTGGGCCTAATAAATGCTAAAAAAGTTGACATAATTATCTTCTTTGAAAAAGGTAATTTAATAGATCATTTCAAATTTCTTTAAAAAAGATCATAACGGTAACGATCATTGGGCCTAATAAGTGCTAAAAAAGTTGACATAATTATCTTCTTTGTAAAAGATAATTTACTAGACAATTTAAAATTTCTCATGAAAAGATCATAACGGTAACGATTATTGGGCCTAACAAATGCTAAAAAAGTTGACATAATTATCTTCTTTGAAAAAGGTAATTTAATAGATCATTTCAAATTTCTTTAGAAAAGATCATAACGGTAACGATCATTGTGCCTAAGAAATGCTAAAAAAGTTGACATAATTATCTTCTTTGTAAAAGATAATTTGATAGATCATTTAAAATTTCTTTATAAAAGATCATAACTGTAACGATCATTGCGCCTAATAAATGCTAAAAAAGTTGACATAATTATCTTCTTTGTAAAAGACAATTTAATAGATCATTTAAAATTTCTTTTAAAAAGATTACAGCAGTAATGATCATTGCGCCTAATAAATCCTAAAAAAGTTGACATAATTATCTTCTTTGTAAAAGATAATTTACTAGACAATTTAAAATTTCTCATGAAAAGATCATAACGGTAACGATTATTGGGCCTAATAAATGCTAAAAAAGTTGACATAATTATCTTCTTTGAAAAAGGTAATTTGATAGATCATTTCAAATTTCTTTAAAAAAGATCATAACGGTAACGATCATTGCGCCTAATAAATGCTAAAAAAGTTGACATAATTATCTTCTTTGTAAAAGATAATTTACTAGACAATTTAAAATTTCTCATGAAAAGATCATAACGGTAACGATTATTGGGCCTAATAAATGCTAAAAAAGTTGACATAATTATCTTCTTTGAAAAAGGTAATTTAATAGATCATTTCAAATTTCTTTAAAAAAGATCATAACGGTAACGATCATTGCGCCTAATAAATGCTAAAAAAGTTGACATAATTATCTTCTTTGTAAAAGATAATTTGATAGATCATTTAAAATTTCTTTATAAAAGATCATAACTGTAACGATCATTGCGCCTAATAAATGCTAAAAAAGTTGACATAATTATCTTGTTTGTAAAAGACAATGTAATAGATCATTTAAAATTTCTTTAAAAAAGATCATAGCAGTAATGATCATTGCGCCTAATAAATGCTAAAAAAGTTGACATAATTATCTTCTTTGTAAAAGATAATTTGATAGATCATTTCAAATTTCTTTAAAAAAGATCATAACGGTAACGATCATTGCGCCTAATAAATGCTAAAAAAGTTGACATAATTATCTTCTTTGTAAAAGATAATTTGATAGATCATTTAAAATTTCTTTATAAAAGATCATAACTGTAACGATCATTGCGCCTAATAAATGCTAAAAAAGTTGACATAATTATCTTGTTTGTAAAAGACAATTTAATAGATCATTTAAAATTTCTTTAAAAAAGATCATAGCAGTAATGATCATTGCGCCTAATAAATGCTAAAAAAGTTGACATAATTATCTTCTTTGTAAAAGATAATTTACTAGACAATTTAAAATTTCTCATGAAAAGATCATAACGGTAACGATTATTGGGCCTAATAAATGCTAAAAAAGTTGACATAATTATCTTCTTTGAAAAAGGTAATTTAATAGATCATTTCAAATTTCTTTAAAAAAGATCATAACGGTAACGATCATTGCGCCTAATAAATGCTAAAAAAGTTGACATAATTATCTTCTTTGTAAAAGATAATTTAATAGATCATTTAAAATTTTCTTAAAAAAGATCATAACGGTAACGATCATTGGGCCTAATAAGTGCTAAAAAAGTTGACATAATTATCTTCTTTGTAAAAGATAATTTACTAGACAATTTAAAATTTCTCATGAAAAGATCATAACGGTAACGATTATTGGGCCTAATAAATGCTAAAAAAGTTGACATAATTATCTTCTTTAAAAAAGGTAATTTAATAGATCATTTCAAATTTCTTTAGAAAAGATCATAACGGTAACGATCATTGCGCCTAATAAATGCTAAAAAAGTTGACATAATTATCTTCTTTGTAAAAGATAATTTAATAGATCATTTAAAATTTCCTTAAAAAAGATCATAACGGTAACGATCATTGGGCCTAATAAGTGCTAAAAAAGTTACATAATTATCTTCTTTGTAAAAGATAATTTACTAGACAATTTAAAATTTCTCATGAAAAGATCATAACGGTAACGATTATTGGGCCTAATAAATGCTAAAAAAGTTGACATAATTATCTTCTTTGAAAAAGGTAATTTAATAGATCATTTCAAATTTCTTTAAAAAAGATCATAAAGGTAACGATCATTGCGCCTAATAAATGCTAAAAAAGTTGACATAATTATCTTCTTTGTAAAAGATAATTTAATAGATCATTTAAAATTTCCTTAAAAAAGATCATAACGGTAACGATCATTGGGCCTAACAAGTGCTAAAAAAGTTGACATAATTATCTTCTTTGTAAAAGATAATTTACTAGACAATTTAAAATTTCTCATGAAAAGATCATAACGGTAACGATTATTGGGCCTAATAAATGCTAAAAAAGTTGACATAATTATCTTCTTTGAAAAAGATAATTTAATAGATCATTTCAAATTTCTTTAAAAAAGATCATAACGGTAACGATCATTGCGCCTAATAAATGCTCTAAAAGTTGACATAATTATCTTCTTTGTAAAAGATAATTTGATAGATCATTTAAAATTTCTTTATAAAAGATCATAACTGTAACGATCATTGCGCCTAATAAATGCTAAAAAAGTTGACATAATTATCTTGTTTGTAAAAGACAATGTAATAGATCATTTAAAATTTCTTTAAAAAAGATCATAGCAGTAATGATCATTGCGCCTAATAAATGCTAAAAAAGTTGACATAATTATCTTCTTTGTAAAAGATAATTTACTAGACAATTTAAAATTTCTCATGAAAAGATCATAACGGTAACGATTATTGGGCCTAGTAAATGCTAAAAAAGTTGACATAATTATCTTCTTTGAAAAAGGTAATTTAATAGATCTTTTCAAATTTCTTTAAAAAAGATCATAACGGTAACGATCATTGCGCCTAATAAATGCTAAAAAAGTTGACATAATTATCTTCTTTGTAAAAGATAATTTAGTAGATCATTTAAAATTTCCTTAAAAAAGATCATAACGGTAACGATCATTGGGCCTAATAAGTGCTAAAAAAGTTGACATAATTATCTTCTTTGTAAAAGATAATTTACTAGACAATTTAAAATTTCTCATGAAAAGATCATAACGGTAACGATTATTGGGCCTAACAAATGCTAAAAAAGTTGACATAATTATCTTCTTTGAAAAAGGTAATTTAATAGATCATTTCAAATTTGTTTAAAAAAGATCATAACGGTAACGATCATTGCGCCTAATAAATGCTAAAAAAGTCGACATAATTATCTTCTTTGTAAAAGATAATTTGATAGATCATTTAAAATTTCTTTATAAAAGATCATAACTGTAACGATCATTGCGCCTAATAAATGCTAAAAAAGTTGACACAATTATCTTGTTTGTAAAAGACAATTTAATAGATCATTTAAAAATTCTTTAAAAAAGATCATAGCAGTAATGATCATTGCGCCTAATAAATGCTAAAAAAGTTGACATAATTATCTTCTTTGTAAAAGATAATTTACTAGACAATTTAAAATTTCTCATGAAAAGATCATAACGGTAACGATTATTGGGCCTAATAAATGCTAAAAAAGTTGACATAATTATCTTCTTTGAAAAAGGTAATTTAATAGATCATTTCAAATTTCTTTAAAAAAGATCATAACGGTAACGATCATTGCGCCTAATAAATGCTAAAAAAGTTGACATAATTATCTTCTTTGTAAAAGATAATTTAATAGATCATTTAAAATTTCCTTAAAAAAGATCATAACGGTAACGATCATTGGGCCTAATAAGTGCTAAAAAAGTTGACATAATTATCTTCTTTGTAAAAGATAATTTACTAGACAATTTAAAATTTCTCATGAAAACATCATAACAGTAACGATTATTGGGCCTAACAAATGCTAAAAAAGTTGACATAATTATCTTCTTTGAAAAAGGTAATTTAATAGATCATTTCAAATTTGTTTAAAAAAGATCATAACGGTAACGATCATTGCGCCTAATAAATGCTAAAAAAGTCGACATAATTATCTTCTTTGTAAAAGATAATTTGATAGATCATTTAAAATTTCTTTATAAAAGATCATAACTGTAACGATCATTGCGCCTAATAAATGCTAAAAAAGTTGACATAATTATCTTGTTTGTAAAAGACAATTTAATAGATCATTTAAAAATTCTTTAAAAAAGATCATAGCAGTAATGATCATTGCGCCTAATAAATGCTAAAAAAGCTGACATAATTATCTTCTTTGTAAAAGATAATTTACTAGACAATTTAAAATTTCTCATGAAAAGATCATAACGGTAACGATTATTGGGCCTAATAAATGCTAAAAAAGTTGACATAATTATCTTCTTTGAAAAAGGTAATTTAATAGATCATTTCAAATTTCTTTAAAAAAGATCATAACGGTAACTATCATTGCGCCTAATAAATGCTAAAAAAGTTGACATAATTATCTTCTTTGTAAAAGATAATTTAATAGATCATTTAAAATTTCCTTAAAAAAGATCATAACGGTAACGATCATTGGGCCTAATAAGTGCTTAAAAAGTTGACATAATTATCTTCTTTGTAAAAGATAATTTACTAGACAATTTAAAATTTCTCATGAAAAGATCATAACGGTAACGATTATTGGGCCTAATAAATGCTAAAAAAGTTGACATAATTATCTTCTTTAAAAAAGGTAATTTAATAGATCATTTCAAATTTCTTTAGAAAAGATCATAACGGTAACGATCATTGCGCCTAATAAATGCTAAAAAAGTTGACATAATTATCTTCTTTGTAAAAGATAATTTAATAGATCATTTAAAATTTCCTTAAAAAAGATCATAACGGTAACGATCACTGGGCCTAATAAGTGCTAAAAAAGTTACATAATTATCTTCTTTGTAAAAGATAATTTACTAGACAATTTAAAATTTCTCATGAAAAGATCATAACGGTAACGATTATTGGGCCTAATAAATGCTAAAAAAGTTGACATAATTATCTTCTTTGAAAAAGGTAATTTAATAGATCATTTCAAATTTCTTTAAAAAAGATCATAACGGTAACGATCATTGCGCCTAATAAATGCTAAAAAAGTTGACATAATTATCTTCTTTGTAAAAGATAATTTAATAGATCATTTAAAATTTCCTTAAAAAAGATCATAACGGTAACGATCATTGGGCCTAATAAGTGCTAAAAAAGTTGACATAATTATCTTCTTTGTAAAAGATAATTTACTAGACAATTTAAAATTTCTCATGAAAAGATCATAACGGTAACGATTATTGGGCCTAATAAATGCTAAAAAAGTTGACATAATTATCTTCTTTGAAAAAGGTAATTTAATAGATCATTTCAAATTTCTTTAAAAAAGATCATAACGGTAACGATCATTGCGCCTAATAAATGCTAAAAAAGTTGACATAATTATCTTCTTTGTAAAAGATAATTTGATAGATCATTTAAAATTTCTTTATAAAAGATCATAACTGTAACGATCATTGCGCCTAATAAATGCTAAAAAAGTTGACATAATTATCTTGTTTGTAAAAGACAATGTAATAGATCATTTAAAATTTCTTTAAAAAAGATCATAGCAGTAATGATCATTGCGCCTAATAAATGCTAAAAAAGTTGACATAATTATCTTCTTTGTAAAAGATAATTTAATAGATCATTTAAAATTTCCTTAAAAAAGATCATAACGGTAACGATCATTGGGCCTAATAAGTGCTAAAAAAGTTGACATAATTATCTTCTTTGTAAAAGATAATTTACTAGACAATTTAAAATTTCTCATGAAAAGATCAT
This sequence comes from Psophocarpus tetragonolobus, assembly GCA_037954015.1. NCBI lineage: Eukaryota > Viridiplantae > Streptophyta > Magnoliopsida > Fabales > Fabaceae > Psophocarpus > Psophocarpus tetragonolobus. Next base: position 59,397,285 of record CM075688.1, read on the forward strand.
AACGGTAACGATTATTGGGCCTAATAAATGCTAAAAAAGTTGACATAATTATCTTCTTTGAAAAAGGTAATTTAATAGATCATTTCAAATTTGTTTAAAAAAGATCATAACGGTAACGATTATTGGGCCTAATAAATGCTAAAAAAGTTGACATAATTATCTTGTTTGTAAAAGACAATTTAATAGATCATTTAAAAATTCTTTAAAAAAGATCATAGCAGTAATGATCATTGCGCCTAATAAATGCTAAAAAAGCTGACATAATTATCTTCTTTGTAAAAGATAATTTACTAGACAATTTAAAATTTCTCATGAAAAGATCATAACGGTAACGATTATTGGGCCTAATAAATGCTAAAAAAGTTGACATAATTATCTTCTTTGAAAAAGGTAATTTAATAGATCATTTCAAATTTCTTTAAAAAAGATCATAACGGTAACTATCATTGCGCCTAATAAATGCTAAAAAAGTTGACATAATTATCTTCTTTGTAAAAGACAATGTAATAGATCATTTAAAATTTCTTTAAAAAAGATCATAGCAGTAATGATCATTGCGCCTAATAAATGCTAAAAAAGTTGACATAATTATCTTCTTTGTAAAAGATAATTTACTAGACAATTTAAAATTTCTCATGAAAAGATCATAACGGTAACGATTATTGGGCCTAATAAATGCTAAAAAAGTTGACATAATTATCTTGTTTGTAAAAGACAATGTAATAGATCATTTAAAATTTCTTTAAAAAAGATCATAGCAGTAATGATCATTGCGCCTAATAAATGCTAAAAAAGTTGACATAATTATCTTCTTTGTAAAAGATAATTTACTAGACAATTTAAAATTTCTCATGAAAAGATCATAACGGTAACGATTATTGGGCCTAATAAATGCTAAAAAAGTTGACATAATTATCTTCTTTGAAAAAGGTAATTTAATAGATCTTTTCAAATTTCTTTAAAAAAGATCATAACGGTAACGATCATTGCGCCTAATAAATGCTAAAAAAGTTGACATAATTATCTTCTTTGTAAAAGATAATTTAGTAGATCATTTAAAATTTCCTTAAAAAAGATCATAACGGTAACGATCATTGGGCCTAATAAGTGCTAAAAAAGTTGACATAATTATCTTCTTTGTAAAAGATAATTTACTAGACAATTTAAAATTTCTCATGAAAAGATCATAACGGTAACGATTATTGGGCCTAACAAATGCTAAAAAAGTTGACATAATTATCTTCTTTGAAAAAGGTAATTTAATAGATCATTTCAAATTTGTTTAAAAAAGATCATAACGGTAACGATCATTGCGCCTAATAAATGCTAAAAAAGTCGACATAATTATCTTCTTTGTAAAAGATAATTTGATAGATCATTTAAAATTTCTTTATAAAAGATCATAACTGTAACGATCATTGCGCCTAATAAATGCTAAAAAAGTTGACACAATTATCTTGTTTGTAAAAGACAATTTAATAGATCATTTAAAAATTCTTTAAAAAAGATCATAGCAGTAATGATCATTGCGCCTAATAAATGCTAAAAAAGTTGACATAATTATCTTCTTTGTAAAAGATAATTTACTAGACAATTTAAAATTTCTCATGAAAAGATCATAACGGTAACGATTATTGGGCCTAATAAATGCTAAAAAAGTTGACATAATTATCTTCTTTGAAAAAGGTAATTTAATAGATCATTTCAAATTTCTTTAAAAAAGATCATAACGGTAACGATCATTGCGCCTAATAAATGCTAAAAAAGTTGACATAATTATCTTCTTTGTAAAAGATAATTTAATAGATCATTTAAAATTTCCTTAAAAAAGATCATAACGGTAACAATCATTGGGCCTAATAAGTGCTTAAAAAGTTGACATAATTATCTTCTTTGTAAAAGATAATTTACTAGACAATTTAAAATTTCTCATGAAAAGATCATAACGGTAACGATTATTGGGCCTAATAAATGCTAAAAAAGTTGACATAATTATCTTCTTTAAAAAAGGTAATTTAATAGATCATTTCAAATTTCTTTAGAAAAGATCATAACGGTAACGATCATTGCGCCTAATAAATGCTAAAAAAGTTGACATAATTATCTTCTTTGTAAAGGATAATTTAATAGATCATTTAAAATTTCCTTAAAAAAGATCATAACGGTAACGATCATTGGGCCTAATAAGTGCTAAAAAAGTTACATAATTATCTTCTTTGTAAAAGATAATTTACTAGACAATTTAAAATTTCTCATGAAAAGATCATAACGGTAACGATTATTGGGCCTAATAAATGCTAAAAAAGTTGACATAATTATCTTCTTTGAAAAAGGTAATTTAATAGATCATTTCAAATTTCTTTAAAAAAGATCATAACGGTAACGATCATTGGGCCTAATAAGTGCTAAAAAAGTTGACATAATTATCTTCTTTGTAAAAGATAATTTACTAGACAATTTAAAATTTCTCATGAAAAGATCATAACGGTAACGATTATTGGGCCTAACAAATGCTAAAAAAGTTGACATAATTATCTTCTTTGAAAAAGGTAATTTAATAGATCATTTCAAATTTCTTTAGAAAAGATCATAACGGTAACGATCATTGTGCCTAAGAAATGCTAAAAAAGTTGACATAATTATCTTCTTTGTAAAAGATAATTTGATAGATCATTTAAAATTTCTTTATAAAAGATCATAACTGTAACGATCATTGCGCCTAATAAATGCTAAAAAAGTTGACATAATTATCTTCTTTGTAAAAGACAATTTAATAGATCATTTAAAATTTCTTTAAAAAAGATCACAGCAGTAATGATCATTGCGCCTAATAAATCCTAAAAAAGTTGACATAATTATCTTCTTTGTAAAAGATAATTTACTAGACAATTTAAAATTTCTCATGAAAAGATCATAACGGTAACGATTATTGGGCCTAATAAATGCTAAAAAAGTTGACATAATTATCTTCTTTGAAAAAGGTAATTTGATAGATCATTTCAAATTTCTTTAAAAAAGATCATAACGGTAACGATCATTGCGCCTAATAAATGCTAAAAAAGTCGACATAATTATCTTCTTTGTAAAAGATAATTTGATAGATCATTTAAAATTTCTTTATAAAAGATCATAACTGTAACGATCATTGCGCCTAATAAATGCTAAAAAAGTTGACATAATTATCTTGTTTGTAAAAGACAATTTAATAGATCATTTAAAATTTCTTTAAAAAAGATCATAGCAGTAATGATCATTGCGCCTAATAAATGCTAAAAAAGTTGACATAATTATCTTCTTTGTAAAAGATAATTTACTAGACAATTTAAAATTTCTCATGAAAAGATCATAACGGTAACGATTATTGGGCCTAATAAATGCTAAAAAAGTTGACATAATTATCTTCTTTGAAAAAGATAATTTAATAGATCTTTTCAAATTTCTTTAAAAAAGATCATAACGGTAACGATCATTGCGCCTAATAAATGCTAAAAAAGTTGACATAATTATCTTCTTTGTAAAAGATAATTTAGTAGATCATTTAAAATTTCCTTAAAAAAGATCATAACGGTAACGATCATTGGGCCTAATAAGTGCTAAAAAAGTTGACATAATTATCTTCTTTGTAAAAGATAATTTACTAGACAATTTAAAATTTCTCATGAAAAGATCATAACGGTAACGATTATTGGGCCTAACAAATGCTAAAAAAGTTGACATAATTATCTTCTTTGAAAAAGGTAATTTAATAGATCATTTCAAATTTGTTTAAAAAAGATCATAACGGTAACGATCATTGCGCCTAATAAATGCTAAAAAAGTCGACATAATTATCTTCTTTGTAAAAGATAATTTGATAGATCATTTAAAATTTCTTTATAAAAGATCATAACTGTAACGATCATTGCGCCTAATAAATGCTAAAAAAGTTGACATAATTATCTTGTTTGTAAAAGACAATTTAATAGATCATTTAAAAATTCTTTAAAAAAGATCATAGCAGTAATGATCATTGCGCCTAATAAATGCTAAAAAAGTTGACATAATTATCTTCTTTAAAAAAGGTAATTTAATAGATCATTTCAAATTTCTTTAGAAAAGATCATAACGGTAACGATCATTGCGCCTAATAAATGCTAAAAAAGTTGACATAATTATCTTCTTTGTAAAAGATAATTTAATAGATCATTTAAAATTTCCTTAAAAAAGATCATAACGGTAACGATCATTGGGCCTAATAAGTGCTAAAAAAGTTACATAATTATCTTCTTTGTAAAAGATAATTTACTAGACAATTTAAAATTTCTGATGAAAAGATCATAACGGTAACGATTATTGGGCCTAATAAATGCTAAAAAAGTTGACATAATTATCTTCTTTGAAAAAGGTAATTTAATAGATCATTTCAAATTTCTTTAAAAAAGATCATAACGGTAACGATCATTGCGCCTAATAAATGCTAAAAAAGTTGACATAATTATCTTCTTTGTAAAAGATAATTTAGTAGATCATTTAAAATTTCCTTAAAAAAGATCATAACGGTAACGATCATTGGGCCTAATAAGTGCTAAAAAAGTTGACATAATTATCTTCTTTGTAAAAGATAATTTACTAGACAATTTAAAATTTCTCATGAAAAGATCATAACGGTAACGATTATTGGGCCTAACAAATGCTAAAAAAGTTGACATAATTATCTTCTTTGAAAAAGGTAATTTAATAGATCATTTCAAATTTCTTTAGAAAAGATCATAACGGTAACGATCATTGCGCCTAATAAATGCTAAAAAAGTTGACATAATTATCTTCTTTGTAAAAGATAATTTGATAGATCATTTAAAATTTCTTTATAAAAGATCATAACTGTAACGATCATTGCGCCTAATAAATGCTAAAAAAGTTGACATAATTATCTTCTTTGTAAAAGACAATTTAATAGATCATTTAAAATTTCTTTAAAAAAGATCATAGCAGTAATGATCATTGCGCCTAATAAATGCTAAAAAAGTTGACATAATTATCTTCTTTGTAAAAGATAATTTACTAGACAATTTAAAATTTCTCATGAAAAGATCATAACGGTAACGATTATTGGGCCTAATAAATGCTAAAAAAGTTGACATAATTATCTTCTTTGAAAAAGGTAATTTGCTAGATCATTTCAAATTTCTTTAAAAAAGATCATAACGGTAACGATCATTGCGCCTAATAAATGCTAAAAAAGTCGACATAATTATCTTCTTTGTAAAAGATAATTTGATAGATCATTTAAAATTTCTTTATAAAAGATCATAACTGTAACGATCATTGCGCCTAATAAATGCTAAAACAGTTGACATAATTATCTTGTTTGTAAAAGACAATTTAATAGATCATTTAAAATTTCTTTAAAAAAGATCATAGCAGTAATGATCATTGCGCCTAATAAATGCTAAAAAAGTTGACATAATTATCTTCTTTGTAAAAGATAATTTACTAGACAATTTAAAATTTCTCATGAAAAGATCATAACGGTAACGATTATTGGGCCTAATAAATGCTAAAAAAGTTGACATAATTATCTTCTTTGAAAAAGGTAATTTAATAGATCTTTTCAAATTTCTTTAAAAAAGATCATAACGGTAACGATCATTGCGCCTAATAAATGCTAAAAAAGTTGACATAATTATCTTCTTTGTAAAAGATAATTTAGTAGATCATTTAAAATTTCCTTAAAAAAGATCATAACGGTAACGATCATTGGGCCTAATAAGTGCTAAAAAAGTTAACATAATTATCTTCTTTGTAAAAGATAATTTACTAGACAATTTAAAATTTCTCACGAAAAGATCATAACGGTAACGATTATTGGGCCTAACAAATGCTAAAAAAGTTGACATAATTATCTTCTTTGAAAAAGGTAATTTAATAGATCATTTCAAATTTGTTTAAAAAAGATCATAACGGTAACGATCATTGCGCCTAATAAATGCTAAAAAAGTCGACATAATTATCTTCTTTGTAAAAGATAATTTGATAGATCTTTTAAAATTTCTTTATAAAAGATCATAACTGTAACGATCATTGCGCCTAATAAATGCTAAAAAAGTTGACATAATTATCTTGTTTGTAAAAGACAATTTAATAGATCATTTAAAAATTCTTTAAAAAAGATCATAGCAGTAATGATCATTGCGCCTAATAAATGCTAAAAAAGTTGACATAATTATCTTCTTTAAAAAAGGTAATTTAATAGATCATTTCAAATTTCTTTAGAAAAGATCATAACGGTAACGATCATTGCGCCTAATAAATGCTAAAAAAGTTGACATAATTATCTTCTTTGTAAAAGATAATTTAATAGATCATTTAAAATTTCCTTAAAAAAGATCATAACGGTAACGATCATTGGGCCTAATAAGTGCTAAAAAAGTTACATAATTATCTTCTTTGTAAAAGATAATTTACTAGACAATTTAAAATTTCTCATGAAAAGATCATAACGGTAACGATTATTGGGCCTAATAAATGCTAAAAAAGTTGACATAATTATCTTCTTTGAAAAAGGTAATTTAATAGATCATTTCAAATTTCTTTAAAAAAGATCATAACGGTAACGATCATTGCGCCTAATAAATGCTAAAAAAGTTGACATAATTATCTTCTTTGTAAAAGATAATTTAGTAGATCATTTAAAATTTCCTTAAAAAAGATCATAACGGTAACGATCATTGGGCCTAATAAGTGCTAAAAAAGTTGACATAATTATCTTCTTTGTAAAAGATAATTTACTAGACAATTTAAAATTTCTCATGAAAAGATCATAACGGTAACGATTATTGGGCCTAACAAATGCTAAAAAAGTTGACATAATTATCTTCTTTGAAAAAGGTAATTTAATAGATCATTTCAAATTTCTTTAGAAAAGATCATAACGGTAACGATCATTGCGCCTAATAAATGCTAAAAAAGTTGACATAATTATCTTCTTTGTAAAAGATAATTTGATAGATCATTTAAAATTTCTTTATAAAAGATCATAACTGTAACGATCATTGCGCCTAATAAATGCTAAAAAAGTTGACATAATTATCTTCTTTGTAAAAGACAATTTAATAGATCATTTAAAATTTCTTTAAAAAAGATCATAGCAGTAATGATCATTGCGCCTAATAAATGCTAAAAAAGTTGACATAATTATCTTCTTTGTAAAAGATAATTTACTAGACAATTTAAAATTTCTCATGAAAAGATCATAACGGTAACGATTATTGGGCCTAATAAATGCTAAAAAAGTTGACATAATTATCTTCTTTGAAAAAGGTAATTTGATAGATCATTTCAAATTTCTTTAAAAAAGATCATAACGGTAACGATCATTGCGCCTAATAAATGCTAAAAAAGTCGACATAATTATCTTCTTTGTAAAAGATAATTTGATAGATCATTTAAAATTTCTTTATAAAAGATCATAACTGTAACGATCATTGCGCCTAATAAATGCTAAAAAAGTTGACATAATTATCTTCTTTGTAAAAGATAATTTACTAGACAATTTAAAATTTCTCATGAAAAGATCATAACGGTAACGATTATTGGGCCTAATAAATGCTAAAAAAGTTGACATAATTATCTTCTTTGAAAAAGGTAATTTAATAGATCTTTTCAAATTTCTTTAAAAAAGATCATAACGGTAACGATCATTGCGCCTAATAAATGCTAAAAAAGTTGACATAATTATCTTCTTTGTAAAAGATAATTTAGTAGATCATTTAAAATTTCCTTAAAAAAGATCATAACGGTAACGATCATTGGGCCTAATAAGTGCTAAAAAAGTTGACATAATTATCTTCTTTGTAAAAGATAATTTACTAGACAATTTAAAATTTCTCACGAAAAGATCATAACGGTAACGATTATTGGGCCTAACAAATGCTAAAAAAGTTGACATAATTATCTTCTTTGAAAAAGGTAATTTAATAGATCATTTCAAATTTGTTTAAAAAAGATCATAACGGTAACGATCATTGCGCCTAATAAATGCTAAAAAAGTCGACATAATTATCTTCTTTGTAAAAGATAATTTGATAGATCATTTAAAATTTCTTTATAAAAGATCATAACTGTAACGATCATTGCGCCTAATAAATGCTAAAAAAGTTGACATAATTATCTTGTTTGTAAAAGACAATTTAATAGATCATTTAAAAATTCTTTAAAAAAGATCATAGCAGTAATGATCATTGCGCCTAATAAATGCTAAAAAAGTTGACATAATTATCTTCTTTGTAAAAGATAATTTACTAGACAATTTAAAATTTCTCATGAAAAGATCATAACGGTAACGATTATTGGGCCTAATAAATGCTAAAAAAGTTGACATAATTATCTTCTTTGAAAAAGGTAATTTAATAGATCATTTCAAATTTCTTTAAAAAAGATCATAACGGTAACGATCATTGCGCCTAATAAATGCTAAAAAAGTTGACATAATTATCTTCTTTGTAAAAGATAATTTAATAGATCATTTAAAATTTCCTTAAAAAAGATCATAACGGTAACGATCATTGGGCCTAATAAGTGCTTAAAAAGTTGACATAATTATCTTCTTTGTAAAAGATAATTTACTAGACAATTTAAAATTTCTCATGAAAAGATCATAACGGTAACGATTATTGGGCCTAATAAATGCTAAAAAAGTTGACATAATTATCTTCTTTAAAAAAGGTAATTTAACAGATCATTTCAAATTTCTTTAGAAAAGATCATAACGGTAACGATCATTGCGCCTAATAAATGCTAAAAAAGTTGACATAATTATCTTCTTTGTAAAAGATAATTTAATAGATCATTTAAAATTTCCTTAAAAAAGATCATAACGGTAACGATCATTGGGCCTAATAAGTGCTAAAAAAGTTACATAATTATCTTCTTTGTAAAAGATAATTTACTAGACAATTTAAAATTTCTCATGAAAAGATCATAACGGTAACGATTATTGGGCCTAATAAATGCTAAAAAAGTTGACATAATTATCTTCTTTGAAAAAGGTAATTTAATAGATCATTTCAAATTTGTTTAAAAAAGATCATAACGGTAACGATCATTGCGCCTAATAAATGCTAAAAAAGTTGACATAATTATCTTCTTTGTAAAAGATAATTTAGTAGATCATTTAAAATTTCCTTAAAAAAGATCATAACGGTAACGATCATTGGGCCTAATAAGTGCTAAAAAAGTTGACATAATTATCTTCTTTGTAAAAGATAATTTACTAGACAATTTAAAATTTCTCATGAAAAGATCATAACGGTAACGATTATTGGGCCTAACAAATGCTAAAAAAGTTGACATAATTATCTTCTTTGAAAAAGGTAATTTAATAGATCATTTCAAATTTCTTTAGAAAAGATCATAACGGTAACGATCATTGCGCCTAATAAATGCTAAAAAAGTTGACATAATTATCTTCTTTGTAAAAGATAATTTGATAGATCATTTAAAATTTCTTTATAAAAGATCATAACTGTAACGATCATTGCGCCTAATAAATGCTAAAAAAGTTGACATAATTATCTTCTTTGTAAAAGACAATTTAATAGATCATTTAAAATTTCTTTAAAAAAGATCATAGCAGTAATGATCATTGCGCCTAATAAATGCTAAAAAAGTTGACATAATTATCTTCTTTGTAAAAGATAATTTACTAGACAATTTAAAATTTCTCATGAAAAGATCATAACGGTAACGATTATTGGGCCTAATAAATGCTAAAAAAGTTGACATAATTATCTTCTTTGAAAAAGGTAATTTGATAGATCATTTCAAATTTCTTTAAAAAAGATCATAACGGTAACGATCATTGGGCCTAATAAATGCTAAAAAAGTCGACATAATTATCTTCTTTGTAAAAGATAATTTGATAGATCATTTAAAATTTCTTTATAAAAGATCATAACTGTAACGATCATTGCGCCTAATAAATGCTAAAAAAGTTGACATAATTATCTTGTTTGTAAAAGACAATTTAATAGATCATTTAAAATTTCCTTAAAAAAGATCATAACGGTAACGATCATTGGGCCTAATAAGTGCTAAAAAAGTTACATAATTATCTTCTTTGTAAAAGATAATTTACTAGACAATTTAAAATTTCTGATGAAAAGATCATAACGGTAACGATTATTGGGCCTAATAAATGCTAAAAAAGTTGACATAATTATCTTCTTTGAAAAAGGTAATTTAATAGATAATTTCAAATTTCTTTAAAAAAGATCATAACGGTAACGATCATTGCGCCTAATAAGTGCTAAAAAAGTTGACATAATTATCTTCTTTGTAAAAGATAATTTAATAGATCATTTAAAATTTCCTTAAAAAAGATCATAACGGTAACGATCATTGGGCCTAATAAGTGCTAAAAAAGTTACATAATTATCTTCTTTGTAAAAGATAATTTACTAGACAATTTAAAATTTCTCATGAAAAGATCATAACGGTAACGATTATTGGGCCTAATAAATGCTAAAAAAGTTTACATAATTATCTTCTTTGAAAAAGGTAAGTTAATAGATCATTTCAAATTTCTTTAAAAAAGATCATAACAGTAACGATCATTGCGCCTAATAAATGCTAAAAAAGTTGACATAATTATCTTCTTTGTAAAAGATAATTTAGTAGATCATTTAAAATTTCCTTAAAAAAGATCATAACGGTAACGATCATTGGGCCTAATAAGTGCTAAAAAAGTTGACATAATTATCTTCTTTGTAAAAGATAATTTACTAGACAATTTAAAATTTCTCATGAAAAGATCATAACGGTAACGATTATTGGGCCTAACAAATGCTAAAAAAGTTGACATAATTATCTTCTTTGAAAAAGGTAATTTAATAGATCATTTCAAATTTCTTTAGAAAAGATCATAACGGTAACGATCATTGCGCCTAATAAATGCTAAAAAAGTTGACATAATTATCTTCTTTGTAAAAGATAATTTGATAGATCATTTAAAATTTCTTTATAAAAGATCATAACTGTAACGATCATTGCGCCTAATAAATGCTAAAAAAGTTGACATAATTATCTTGTTTGTAAAAGACAATTTAATAGATCATTTAAAATTTCTTTAAAAAAGATCATAGCAGTAATGATCATTGCGCCTAATAAATGCTAAAAAAGTTGACATAATTATCTTCTTTGTAAAAGATAATTTACTAGACAATTTAAAATTTCTCATGAAAAGATCATAACGGTAACGATTATTGGGCCTAATAAATGCTAAAAAAGTTGACATAATTATCTTCTTTGAAAAAGGTAATTTGATAGATCATTTCAAATTTCTTTAAAAAAGATCATAACGGTAACGATCATTGCGCCTAATAAATGCTAAAAAAGTCGACATAATTATCTTCTTTGTAAAAGATAATTTGATAGATCATTTAAAATTTCTTTATAAAAGATCATAACTGTAACGATCATTGCGCCTAATAAATGCTAAAAAAGTTGACATAATTATCTTGTTTGTAAAAGACAATTTAATAGATCATTTAAAATTTCTTTAAAAAAGATCATAGCAGTAATGATCATTGCGCCTAATAAATGCTAAAAAAGTTGACATAATTATCTTCTTTGTAAAAGATAATTTACTAGACAATTTAAAATTTCTCATGAAAAGATCATAACGGTAACGATTATTGGGCCTAATAAATGCTAAAAAAGTTTACATAATTATCTTCTTTGAAAAAGGTAAGTTAATAGATCATTTCAAATTTCTTTAAAAAAGATCATAACAGTAACGATCATTGCGCCTAATAAATGCTAAAAAAGTTGACATAATTATCTTCTTTGTAAAAGATAATTTAGTAGATCATTTAAAATTTCCTTAAAAAAGATCATAACGGTAACGATCATTGGGCCTAATAAGTGCTAAAAAAGTTGACATAATTATCTTCTTTGTAAAAGATAATTTACTAGACAATTTAAAATTTCTCATGAAAAGATCATAACGGTAACGATTATTGGGCCTAACAAATGCTAAAAAAGTTGACATAATTATCTTCTTTGAAAAAGGTAATTTAATAGATCATTTCAAATTTCTTTAGAAAAGATCATAACGGTAACGATCATTGCGCCTAATAAATGCTAAAAAAGTTGACATAATTATCTTCTTTGTAAAAGATAATTTGATAGATCATTTAAAATTTCTTTATAAAAGATCATAACTGTAACGATCATTGCGCCTAATAAATGCTAAAAAAGTTGACATAATTATCTTGTTTGTAAAAGACAATTTAATAGATCATTTAAAATTTCTTTAAAAAAGATCATAGCAGTAATGATCATTGCGCCTAATAAATGCTAAAAAAGTTGACATAATTATCTTCTTTGTAAAAGATAATTTACTAGACAATTTAAAATTTCTCATGAAAAGATCATAACGGTAACGATTATTGGGCCTAATAAATGCTAAAAAAGTTGACATAATTATCTTCTTTGAAAAAGGTAATTTGATAGATCATTTCAAATTTCTTTAAAAAAGATCATAACGGTAACGATCATTGCGCCTAATAAATGCTAAAAAAGTCGACATAATTATCTTCTTTGTAAAAGATAATTTGATAGATCATTTAAAATTTCTTTATAAAAGATCATAACTGTAACGATCATTGCGCCTAATAAATGCTAAAAAAGTTGACATAATTATCTTGTTTGTAAAAGACAATTTAATAGATCATTTAAAATTTCTTTAAAAAAGATCATAGCAGTAATGATCATTGCGCCTAATAAATGCTAAAAAAGTTGACATAATTATCTTCTTTGTAAAAGATAATTTACTAGACAATTTAAAATTTCTCATGAAAAGATCATAACGGTAACGATTATTGGGCCTAATAAATGCTAAAAAAGTTGACATAATTATCTTCTTTGAAAAAGATAATTTACTAGACAATTTAAAATTTCTCATGAAAAGATCATAACGGTAACGATTATTGGGCCTAATAAATGCTAAAAAAGTTGACATAATTATCTCCTTTGTAAAAGATAATTTAGTAGATCATTTAAAATTTCCTTAAAAAAGATCATAACGGTAACGATCATTGGGCCTAATAAGTGCTAAAAAAGTTGACATAATTATCTTCTTTGTAAAAGATAATTTACTAGACAATTTAAAATTTCTCATGAAAAGATCATAACGGTAACGATTATTGGGCCTAACAAATGCTAAAAAAGTTGACATAATTATCTTCTTTGAAAAAGGTAATTTGATAGATCATTTCAAATTTCTTTAAAAAAGATCATAACGGTAACGATCATTGCGCCTAATAAATGCTAAAAAAGTCGACATAATTATCTTCTTTGTAAAAGATAATTTGATAGATCATTTAAAATTTCTTTATAAAAGATCATAACTGTAACGATCATTGCGCCTAATAAATGCTAAAAAAGTTGACATAATTATCTTGTTTGTAAAAGACAATTTAATAGATCATTTAAAATTTCCTTAAAAAAGATCATAACGGTAACGATCATTGGGCCTAATAAGTGCTAAAAAAGTTACATAATTATCTTCTTTGTAAAAGATAATTTACTAGACAATTTAAAATTTCTGATGAAAAGATCATAACGGTAACGATTATTGGGCCTAATAAATGCTAAAAAAGTTGACATAATTATCTTCTTTGAAAAAGGTAATTTAATAGATAATTTCAAATTTCTTTAAAAAAGATCATAACGGTAACGATCATTGCGCCTAATAAGTGCTAAAAAAGTTGACATAATTATCTTCTTTGTAAAAGATAATTTAATAGATCATTTAAAATTTCCTTAAAAAAGATCATAACGGTAACGATCATTGGGCCTAATAAGTGCTAAAAAAGTTACATAATTATCTTCTTTGTAAAAGATAATTTACTAGACAATTTAAAATTTCTCATGAAAAGATCATAACGGTAACGATTATTGGGCCTAATAAATGCTAAAAAAGTTTACATAATTATCTTCTTTGAAAAAGGTAAGTTAATAGATCATTTCAAATTTCTTTAAAAAAGATCATAACAGTAACGATCATTGCGCCTAATAAATGCTAAAAAAGTTGACATAATTATCTTCTTTGTAAAAGATAATTTAGTAGATCATTTAAAATTTCCTTAAAAAAGATCATAACGGTAACGATCATTGGGCCTAATAAGTGCTAAAAAAGTTGACATAATTATCTTCTTTGTAAAAGATAATTTACTAGACAATTTAAAATTTCTCATGAAAAGATCATAACGGTAACGATTATTGGGCCTAACAAATGCTAAAAAAGTTGACATAATTATCTTCTTTGAAAAAGGTAATTTAATAGATCATTTCAAATTTCTTTAGAAAAGATCATAACGGTAACGATCATTGCGCCTAATAAATGCTAAAAAAGTTGACATAATTATCTTCTTTGTAAAAGATAATTTGATAGATCATTTAAAATTTCTTTATAAAAGATCATAACTGTAACGATCATTGCGCCTAATAAATGCTAAAAAAGTTGACATAATTATCTTGTTTGTAAAAGACAATTTAATAGATCATTTAAAATTTCTTTAAAAAAGATCATAGCAGTAATGATCATTGCGCCTAATAAATGCTAAAAAAGTTGACATAATTATCTTCTTTGTAAAAGATAATTTACTAGACAATTTAAAATTTCTCATGAAAAGATCATAACGGTAACGATTATTGGGCCTAATAAATGCTAAAAAAGTTGACATAATTATCTTCTTTGAAAAAGGTAATTTGATAGATCATTTCAAATTTCTTTAAAAAAGATCATAACGGTAACGATCATTGCGCCTAATAAATGCTAAAAAAGTCGACATAATTATCTTCTTTGTAAAAGATAATTTGATAGATCATTTAAAATTTCTTTATAAAAGATCATAACTGTAACGATCATTGCGCCTAATAAATGCTAAAAAAGTTGACATAATTATCTTGTTTGTAAAAGACAATTTAATAGATCATTTAAAATTTCTTTAAAAAAGATCATAGCAGTAATGATCATTGCGCCTAATAAATGCTAAAAAAGTTGACATAATTATCTTCTTTGTAAAAGATAATTTACTAGACAATTTAAAATTTCTCATGAAAAGATCATAACGGTAACGATTATTGGGCCTAATAAATGCTAAAAAAGTTGACATAATTATCTTCTTTGAAAAAGATAATTTACTAGACAATTTAAAATTTCTCATGAAAAGATCATAACGGTAACGATTATTGGGCCTAATAAATGCTAAAAAAGTTGACATAATTATCTCCTTTGTAAAAGATAATTTAGTAGATCATTTAAAATTTCCTTAAAAAAGATCATAACGGTAACGATCATTGGGCCTAATAAGTGCTAAAAAAGTTGACATAATTATCTTCTTTGTAAAAGATAATTTACTAGACAATTTAAAATTTCTCATGAAAAGATCATAACGGTAACGATTATTGGGCCTAACAAATGCTAAAAAAGTTGACATAATTATCTTCTTTGAAAAAGGTAATTTGATAGATCATTTCAAATTTCTTTAAAAAAGATCATAACGGTAACGATCATTGCGCCTAATAAATGCTAAAAAAGTTGACATAATTATCTTCTTTGTAAAAGATAATTTGATAGATCATTTAAAATTTCTTTATAAAAGATCATAACTGTAACGATCATTGCGCCTAATAAATGCTAAAAAAGTTGACATAATTATCTTCTTTGTAAAAGACAATTTAATAGATCATTTAAAATTTCTTTAAAAAAGATCATAGCAGTAATGATCATTGCGCCTAATAAATGCTAAAAAAGTTGACATAATTATCTTCTTTGTAAAAGATAATTTACTAGACAATTTAAAATTTCTCATGAAAAGATCATAACGGTAACGATTATTGGGCCTAATAAATGCTAACAAAATTGACATAATTATCTTCTTTGTAAAAGATAATTTACTAGACAATTTAAAATTTCTCATGAAAAGATCATAACGGTAACGATTATTGGGCCTAACAAATGCTAAAAAAGTTGACATAATTATCTTCTTTGAAAAAGGTAATTTAATAGATCATTTCAAATTTCTTTAAAAAAGATCATAACGGTAACGATCATTGCGCCTAATAAATGCTAAAAAAGTTGACATAATTATCTTCTTTGTAAAAGATAATTTAGTAGATCATTTAAAATTTCCTTAAAAAAGATCATAACGGTAACGATCATTGGGCCTAATAAGTGCTAAAAAAGTTGACATAATTATCTTCTTTGTAAAAGATAATTTACTAGACAATTTAAAATTTCTCATGAAAAGATCATAACGGTAACGATTATTGGGCCTAACAAATGCTAAAAAAGTTGACATAATTATCTTCTTTGAAAAAGGTAATTTAATAGATCATTTCAAATTTCTTTAGAAAAGATCATAACGGTAACGATCATTGCGCCTAATAAATGCTGAAAAAGTTGACATAATTATCTTCTTTGTAAAAGATAATTTGATAGATCATTTAAAATTTCTTTATAAAAGATCATAACTGTAACGATCATTGCGCCTAATAAATGCTAAAAAAGTTGACATAATTATCTTGTTTGTAAAAGACAATTTAATAGATCATTTAAAATTTCTTTAAAAAAGATCATAGCAGTAATGATCATTGCGCCTAATAAGTGCTAAAAAAGTTGACATAATTATCTTCTTTGTAAAAGATAATTTACTAGACAATTTAAAATTTCTCATGAAAAGATCATAACGGTAACGATTATTGGGCCTAACAAATGCTAAAAAAGTTGACATAATTATCTTCTTTGAAAAAGGTAATTTAATAGATCATTTCAAATTTCTTTAAAAAAGATCATAACGGTAACGATCATTGCGCCTAATAAATGCTAAAAAAGTTGACATAATTATCTTCTTTGTAAAAGATAATTTAGTAGATCATTTAAAATTTCCTTAAAAAAGATCATAACGGTAACGATCATTGGGCCTAATAAGTGCTAAAAAAGTTGACATAATTATCTTCTTTGTAAAAGATAATTTACTAGACAATTTAAAATTTCTCATGAAAAGATCATAACGGTAACGATTATTGGGCCTAACAAATGCTAAAAAAGTTGACATAATTATCTTCTTTGAAAAAGGTAATTTAATAGATCATTTCAAATTTCTTTAGAAAAGATCATAACGGTAACGATCATTGCGCCTAATAAATGCTAAAAAAGTTGACATAATTATCTTCTTTGTAAAAGATAATTTGATAGATCATTTAAAATTTCTTTATAAAAGATCATAACTGTAACGATCATTGCGCCTAATAAATGCTAAAAAAGTTGACATAATTATCTTGTTTGTAAAAGACAATTTAATAGATCATTTAAAATTTCTTTAAAAAAGATCATAGCAGTAATGATCATTGCGCCTAATAAATGCTAAAAAAGTTGACATAATTATCTTCTTTGTAAAAGATAATTTACTAGACAATTTAAAATTTCTCATGAAAAGATCATAACGGTAACGATTGTTGGGCCTAATAAATGCTAAAAAAGTTGACATAATTATCTTCTTTAAAAAAGGTAATTTGATAGATCATTTCAAATTTCTTTAAAAAAGATCATAACGGTAACGATCATTGCGCCTAATAAATGCTAAAAAAGTCGACATAATTATCTTCTTTGTAAAAGATAATTTGATAGATCATTTAAAATTTCTTTATAAAAGATCATAACTGTAACGATCATTGCGCCTAATAAATGCTAAAAAAGTTGACATAATTATCTTGTTTGTAAAAGACAATTTAATAGATCATTTAAAATTTCTTTAAAAAAGATCATAGCAGTAATGATCATTGCGCCTAATAAATGCTAAAAAAGTTGACATAATTATCTTTTTTGTAAAAGATAATTTACTAGACAATTTAAAATTTCTCATGAAAAGATCATAACGGTAACGATTATTGGGCCTAATAAATGCTAAAAAAGTTGACATAATTATCTTCTTTGAAAAAGGTAATTTAATAGATCATTTCAAATTTCTTTAAAAAAGATCATAACGGTAACGATCATTGCGCCTAAAAAAGTTGACATAATTATCTTCTTTGTAAAAGATAATTTAATAGATCATTTAAAATTTCCTTAAAAAAGATCATAACGGTAACGATCATTGGGCCTAATAAGTGCTAAAAAAGTTGACATAATTATCTTCTTTGTAAAAGATAATTTACTAGACAATTTAAAATTTCTCATGAAAAGATCATAACGGTAACGATTATTGGGCCTAATAAATGCTAAAAAAGTTGACATAATTATCTTCTTTGAAAAAGGTAATTTAATAGATCATTTCAAATTTCTTTAAAAAAGATCATAACGGTAACGATCATTGCGCCTAATAAATGCTAAAAAAGTTGACATAATTATCTTCTTTGTAAAAGATAATTTGATAGATCATTTAAAATTTCTTTATAAAAGATGATAACTGTAACGATCATTGCGCCTAATAAATGCTAAAAAAGTTGACATAATTATCTTGTTTGTAAAAGACAATTTAATAGATCATTTAAAATTTCTTTAAAAAAGATCATAGCAGTAATGATCATTGCGCCTAATAAATGCTAAAAAAGTTGACATAATTATCTTCTTTGTAAAAGATAATTTACTAGACAATTCAAAATTTCTCATGAAAAGATCATAACGGTAACGATTATTGGGCCTAATAAATGCTAAAAAAGTTGACATAATTATCTTCTTTGAAAAAGGTAATTTAATAGATCTTTTCAAATTTCTTTAAAAAAGATCATAACGGTAACGATCATTGCGCCTAATAAATGCTAAAAAAGTTGACATAATTATCTTCTTTGTAAAAGATAATTTAGTAGATCATTTAAAATTTCCTTAAAAAAGATCATAACGGTAACGATCATTGGGCCTAACAAGTGCTAAAAAAGTTGACATAATTATCTTCTTTGTAAAAGATAATTTACTAGACAATTTAAAATTTCTCATGAAAAGATCATAACGGTAACGATTATTGGGCCTAACAAATGCTAAAAAAGTTGACATAATTATCTTCTTTGAAAAAGGTAATTGAATAGATCATTTCAAATTTCTTTAAAAAAGATCATAACGGTAACGATCATTGCGCCTAATAAATGCTAAAAAAGTCGACATAATTATCTTCTTTGTAAAAGATAATTTGATAGATCATTTAAAATTTCTTTATAAAAGATCATAACTGTAACGATCATTGCGCCTAATAAATGCTAAAAAAGTGGACATAATTATCTTGTTTGTAAAAGACAATTTAATAGATCATTTAAAATTTCTTTAAAAAAGATCATAGCAGTAATGATCATTGCGCCTAATAAATGCTAAAAAAGTTGACATAATTATCTTCTTTGTAAAAGATAATTTACTAGACAATTTAAAATTTCTCATGAAAAGATCATAATGGTAACGATTATTGGGCCTAATAAATGCTAAAAAAGTTGACATAATTATCTTCTTTGAAAAAGGTAATTTGATAGATCATTTCAAATTTCTTTAAAAAAGATCATAACGGTAACGATCATTGCGCCTAATAAATGCTAAAAAAGTCGACATAATTATCTTCTTTGTAAAAGATAATTTGATAGATCATTTAAAATTTCTTTATAAAAGATCATAACTGTAACGATCATTGCGCCTAATAAATGCTAAAAAAGTTGACATAATTATCTTGTTTGTAAAAGACAATTTAATAGATCATTTAAAATTTCTTTAAAAAAGATCATAGCAGTAATGATCATTACGCCTAATAAATGCTAAAAAAGTTGACATAATTATCTTCTTTGTAAAAGATAATTTACTAGACAATTTAAAATTTCTCATGAAAAGATCATAACGGTAACGATCATTGGGCCTAATAAATGCTAAAAAAGTTGACATAATTATCTTCTTTGTAAAAGATAATTTACTAGACAATTTAAAATTTCTCATGAAAAGATCATAACGGTAACGATTATTGGGCCTAATAAATGCTAAAAAAGTTGACATAATTATCTTCTTTGAAAAAGGTAATTTAATAGATCATTTCAAATTTCTTTAAAAAAGATCATAACGGTAACGATCATTGCGCCTAAAAAAGTTGACATAATTATCTTCTTTGTAAAAGATAATTTAATAGATCATTTAAAATTTCCTTAAAAAAGATCATAACGGTAACGATCATTGGGCCTAATAAGTGCTAAAAAAGTTGACATAATTATCTTCTTTGTAAAAGATAATTTACTAGACAATTTAAAATTTCTCATGAAAAGATCATAACGGTAACGATTATTGGGCCTAATAAATGCTAAAAAAGTTGACATAATTATCTTCTTTGAAAAAGGTAATTTAATAGATCATTTCAAATTTCTTTAAAAAAGATCATAACGGTAACGATCATTGCGCCTAATAAATGCTAAAAAAGTTGACATAATTATCTTCTTTGTAAAAGATAATTTGATAGATCATTTAAAATTTCTTTATAAAAGATGATAACTGTAACGATCATTGCGCCTAATAAATGCTAAAAAAGTTGACATAATTATCTTGTTTGTAAAAGACAATTTAATAGATCATTTAAAATTTCTTTAAAAAAGATCATAGCAGTAATGATCATTGCGCCTAATAAATGCTAAAAAAGTTGACATAATTATCTTCTTTGTAAAAGATAATTTGATAGATCATTTAAAATTTCTTTATAAAAGATCATAACTGTAACGATCATTGCGCCTAATAAATGCTAAAAAAGTTGACATAATTATCTTGTTTGTAAAAGACAATTTAATAGATCATTTAAAAATTCTTTAAAAAAGATCATAGCAGTAATGATCATTGCGCCTAATAAATGCTAAAAAAGTTGACATAATTATCTTCTTTGTAAAAGATAATTTACTAGACAATTTAAAATTTCTCATGAAAAGATCATAACCGTAACGATTATTGGGCCTAATAAATGCTAAAAAAGTTGACATAATTATCTTCTTTGAAAAAGGTAATTTAATAGATCATTTCAAATTTCTTTAAAAAAGATCATAACGGTAACGATCATTGCGCCTAATAAATGCTAAAAAAGTTGACATAATTATCTTCTTTGTAAAAGATAATTTAGTAGATCATTTAAAATTTCCTTAAAAAAGATCATAACGGTAACGATCATTGGGCCTAACAAGTGCTAAAAAAGTTGACATAATTATCTTCTTTGTAAAAGATAATTTACTAGACAATTTAAAATTTCTCATGAAAAGATCATAACGGTAACGATTATTGGGCCTAACAAATGCTAAAAAAGTTGACATAATTATCTTCTTTGAAAAAGGTAATTTAATAGATCATTTCAAATTTCTTTAAAAAAGATCATAAAGGTAACGATCATTGCGCCTAATAAATGCTAAAAAAGTCGACATAATTATCTTCTTTGTAAAAGATAATTTGATAGATCATTTAAAATTTCTTTATAAAAGATCATAACTGTAACGATCATTGCGCCTAATAAATGCTAAAAAAGTTGACATAATTATCTTGTTTGTAAAAGACAATTTAATAGATCATTTAAAATTTCTTTAAAAAAGATCATAGCAGTAATGATCATTGCGCCTAATAAATGCTAAAAAAGTTGACATAATTATCTTCTTTGTAAAAGATAATTTACTAGACAATTTAAAATTTCTCATGAAAAGATCATAACGGTAACGATTATTGGGCCTAATAAATGCTAAAAAAGTTGACATAATTATCTTCTTTGAAAAAGGTAATTTGATAGATCATTTCAAATTTCTTTAAAAAAGATCATAACGGTAACGATCATTGCGCCTAATAAATGCTAAAAAAGTCGACATAATTATCTTCTTTGTAAAAGATAATTTGATAGATCATTTAAAATTTCTTTATAAAAGATCATAACTGTAACGATCATTGCGCCTAATAAATGCTAAAAAAGTTGACATAATTATCTTGTTTGTAAAAGACAATTTAATAGATCATTTAAAATTTCTTTAAAAAAGATCATAGCAGTAATGATCATTGCGCCTAATAAATGCTAAAAAAGTTGACATAATTATCTTCTTTGTAAAAGATAATTTACTAGACAATTTAAAATTTCTCATGAAAAGATCATAACGGTAACGATTATTGGGCCTAATAAATGCTAAAAAAGTTGACATAATTATCTTCTTTGAAAAAGGTAATTTAATAGATCATTTCAAATTTCTTTAAAAAAGATCATAAAGGTAACGATCATTGCGCCTAATAAATGCTAAAAAAGTTGACATAATTATCTTCTTTGTAAAAGATAATTTAATAAATCATTTAAAATTTCCTTAAAAAAGATCATAACGGTAACGATCATTGGGCCTAATAAGTGCTAAAAAAGTTGACATAATTATCTTCTTTGTAAAAGATAATTTACTAGACAATTTAAAATTTCTCATGAAAAGATCATAACGGTAACGATTATTGGGCCTAATAAATGCTAAAAAAGTTGACATAATTATCTTCTTTGAAAAAGGTAATTTGATAGATCATTTCAAATTTGTTTAAAAAAGATCATAACGGTAACGATCATTGCGCCTAATAAATGCTAAAAAAGTTGACATAATTATCTTCTTTGTAAAAGATAATTTAATAGATCATTTAAAATTTCCTTAAAAAAGATCATAACGGTAACGATCATTGGGCCTAACAAGTGCTAAAAAAGTTGACATAATTATCTTCTTTGTAAAAGATAATTTACTAGACAATTTAAAATTTCTCATGAAAAGATCATAACGGTAACGATTATTGGGCCTAATAAATGCTAAAAAAGTTGACATAATTATCTTCTTTGAAAAAGATAATTTACTAGACAATTTAAAATTTCTCATGAAAAGATCATAACGGTAACGATTATTGGGCCTAACAAATGCTAAAAAAGTTGACATAATTATCTTCTTTGAAAAAGGTAATTTAATAGATCATTTCAAATTTCTTTAAAAAAGATCATAACGGTAACGATCATTGCGCCTAATAAATGCTAAAAAAGTCGACATAATTATCTTCTTTGTAAAAGATAATTTGATAGATCATTTAAAATTTCTTTATAAAAGATCATAACTGTAACGATCATTGCGCCTAATAAATGCTAAAAAAGTTGACATAATTATCTTGTTTGTAAAAGACAATTTAATAGATCATTTAAAATTTCTTTAAAAAAGATCATAGCAGTAATGATCATTGCGCCTAATAAATGCTAAAAAAGTTGACATAATTATCTTCTTTGTAAAAGATAATTTACTAGACAATTTAAAATTTCTCATGAAAAGATCATAACCGTAACGATTATTGGGCCTAATAAATGCTAAAAAAGTTGACATAATTATCTTCTTTGAAAAAGGTAATTTAATAGATCATTTCAAATTTCTTTAAAAAAGATCATAACGGTAACGATCATTGCGCCTAAAAAAGTTGACATAATTATCTTCTTTGTAAAAGATAATTTAATAGATCATTTAAAATTTCCTTAAAAAAGATCATAACGGTAACGATCATTGGGCCTAATAAGTGCTAAAAAAGTTGACATAATTATCTTCTTTGTAAAAGATAATTTACTAGACAATTTAAAATTTCTCATGAAAAGATCATAACGGTAACGATTATTGGGCCTAACAAATGCTAAAAAAGTTGACATAATTATCTTCTTTGAAAAAGGTAATTTAATAGATCATTTCAAATTTCTTTAAAAAAGATCATAAAGGTAACGATCATTGCGCCTAATAAATGCTAAAAAAGTCGACATAATTATCTTCTTTGTAAAAGATAATTTGATAGATCATTTCAAATTTCTTTAAAAAAGATCATAACGGTAACGATCATTGCGCCTAAAAAAGTTGACATAATTATCTTCTTTGTAAAAGATAATTTAATAGATCATTTAAAATTTCCTTAAAAAAGATCATAACGGTAACGATCATTGGGCCTAATAAGTGCTAAAAAAGTTGACATAATTATCTTCTTTGTAAAAGATAATTTACTAGACAATTTAAAATTTCTCATGAAAAGATCATAACGGTAACGATTATTGGGCCTAATAAATGCTAAAAAAGTTGACATAATTATCTTCTTTGAAAAAGGTAATTTAATAGATCATTTCAAATTTCTTTAAAAAAGATCATAACGGTAACGATCATTGCGCCTAATAAATGCTAAAAAAGTTGACATAATTATCTTCTTTGTAAAAGATAATTTGATAGATCATTTAAAATTTCTTTATAAAAGATGATAACTGTAACGATCATTGCGCCTAATAAATGCTAAAAAAGTTGACATAATTATCTTGTTTGTAAAAGACAATTTAATAGATCATTTAAAATTTCTTTAAAAAAGATCATAGCAGTAATGATCATTGCGCCTAATAAATGCTAAAAAAGTTGACATAATTATCTTCTTTGTAAAAGATAATTTGATAGATCATTTAAAATTTCTTTATAAAAGATCATAACTGTAACGATCATTGCGCCTAATAAATGCTAAAAAAGTTGACATAATTATCTTGTTTGTAAAAGACAATTTAATAGATCATTTAAAAATTCTTTAAAAAAGATCATAGCAGTAATGATCATTGCGCCTAATAAATGCTAAAAAAGTTGACATAATTATCTTCTTTGTAAAAGATAATTTACTAGACAATTTAAAATTTCTCATGAAAAGATCATAACCGTAACGATTATTGGGCCTAATAAATGCTAAAAAAGTTGACATAATTATCTTCTTTGAAAAAGGTAATTTAATAGATCATTTCAAATTTCTTTAAAAAAGATCATAACGGTAACGATCATTGCGCCTAATAAATGCTAAAAAAGTTGACATAATTATCTTCTTTGTAAAAGATAATTTAGTAGATCATTTAAAATTTCCTTAAAAAAGATCATAACGGTAACGATCATTGGGCCTAACAAGTGCTAAAAAAGTTGACATAATTATCTTCTTTGTAAAAGATAATTTACTAGACAATTTAAAATTTCTCATGAAAAGATCATAACGGTAACGATTATTGGGCCTAACAAATGCTAAAAAAGTTGACATAATTATCTTCTTTGAAAAAGGTAATTTAATAGATCATTTCAAATTTCTTTAAAAAAGATCATAAAGGTAACGATCATTGCGCCTAATAAATGCTAAAAAAGTCGACATAATTATCTTCTTTGTAAAAGATAATTTGATAGATCATTTAAAATTTCTTTATAAAAGATCATAACTGTAACGATCATTGCGCCTAATAAATGCTAAAAAAGTTGACATAATTATCTTGTTTGTAAAAGACAATTTAATAGATCATTTAAAATTTCTTTAAAAAAGATCATAGCAGTAATGATCATTGCGCCTAATAAATGCTAAAAAAGTTGACATAATTATCTTCTTTGTAAAAGATAATTTACTAGACAATTTAAAATTTCTCATGAAAAGATCATAACGGTAACGATTATTGGGCCTAATAAATGCTAAAAAAGTTGACATAATTATCTTCTTTGAAAAAGGTAATTTGATAGATCATTTCAAATTTCTTTAAAAAAGATCATAACGGTAACGATCATTGCGCCTAATAAATGCTAAAAAAGTCGACATAATTATCTTCTTTGTAAAAGATAATTTGATAGATCATTTAAAATTTCTTTATAAAAGATCATAACTGTAACGATCATTGCGCCTAATAAATGCTAAAAAAGTTGACATAATTATCTTGTTTGTAAAAGACAATTTAATAGATCATTTAAAATTTCTTTAAAAAAGATCATAGCAGTAATGATCATTGCGCCTAATAAATGCTAAAAAAGTTGACATAATTATCTTCTTTGTAAAAGATAATTTACTAGACAATTTAAAATTTCTCATGAAAAGATCATAACGGTAACGATTATTGGGCCTAATAAATGCTAAAAAAGTTGACATAATTATCTTCTTTGAAAAAGGTAATTTAATAGATCATTTCAAATTTCTTTAAAAAAGATCATAAAGGTAACGATCATTGCGCCTAATAAATGCTAAAAAAGTTGACATAATTATCTTCTTTGTAAAAGATAATTTAATAAATCATTTAAAATTTCCTTAAAAAAGATCATAACGGTAACGATCATTGGGCCTAATAAGTGCTAAAAAAGTTGACATAATTATCTTCTTTGTAAAAGATAATTTACTAGACAATTTAAAATTTCTCATGAAAAGATCATAACGGTAACGATTATTGGGCCTAATAAATGCTAAAAAAGTTGACATAATTATCTTCTTTGAAAAACGTAATTTGATAGATCATTTCAAATTTGTTTAAAAAAGATCATAACGGTAACGATCATTGCGCCTAATAAATGCTAAAAAAGTTGACATAATTATCTTCTTTGTAAAAGATAATTTAATAGATCATTTAAAATTTCCTTAAAAAAGATCATAACGGTAACGATCATTGGGCCTAACAAGTGCTAAAAAAGTTGACATAATTATCTTCTTTGTAAAAGATAATTTACTAGACAATTTAAAATTTCTCATGAAAAGATCATAACGGTAACGATTATTGGGCCTAATAAATGCTAAAAAAGTTGACATAATTATCTTCTTTGAAAAAGATAATTTACTAGACAATTTAAAATTTCTCATGAAAAGATCATAACGGTAACGATTATTGGGCCTAACAAATGCTAAAAAAGTTGACATAATTATCTTCTTTGAAAAAGGTAATTTAATAGATCATTTCAAATTTCTTTAAAAAAGATCATAACGGTAACGATCATTGCGCCTAATAAATGCTAAAAAAGTCGACATAATTATCTTCTTTGTAAAAGATAATTTGATAGATCATTTAAAATTTCTTTATAAAAGATCATAACTGTAACGATCATTGCGCCTAATAAATGCTAAAAAAGTTGACATAATTATCTTGTTTGTAAAAGACAATTTAATAGATCATTTAAAATTTCTTTAAAAAAGATCATAGCAGTAATGATCATTGCGCCTAATAAATGCTAAAAAAGTTGACATAATTATCTTCTTTGTAAAAGATAATTTACTAGACAATTTAAAATTTCTCATGAAAAGATCATAACCGTAACGATTATTGGGCCTAATAAATGCTAAAAAAGTTGACATAATTATCTTCTTTGAAAAAGGTAATTTAATAGATCATTTCAAATTTCTTTAAAAAAGATCATAACGGTAACGATCATTGCGCCTAAAAAAGTTGACATAATTATCTTCTTTGTAAAAGATAATTTAATAGATCATTTAAAATTTCCTTAAAAAAGATCATAACGGTAACGATCATTGGGCCTAATAAGTGCTAAAAAAGTTGACATAATTATCTTCTTTGTAAAAGATAATTTACTAGACAATTTAAAATTTCTCATGAAAAGATCATAACGGTAACGATTATTGGGCCTAATAAATGCTAAAAAAGTTGACATAATTATCTTCTTTGAAAAAGGTAATTTAATAGATCATTTCAAATTTCTTTAAAAAAGATCATAACGGTAACGATCATTGCGCCTAATAAATGCTAAAAAAGTTGACATAATTATCTTCTTTGTAAAAGATAATTTGATAGATCATTTAAAATTTCTTTATAAAAGATGATAACTGTAACGATCATTGCGCCTAATAAATGCTAAAAAAGTTGACATAATTATCTTGTTTGTAAAAGACAATTTAATAGATCATTTAAAATTTCTTTAAAAAAGATCATAGCAGTAATGATCATTGCGCCTAATAAATGCTAAAAAAGTTGACATAATTATCTTCTTTGTAAAAGATAATTTGATAGATCATTTAAAATTTCTTTATAAAAGATCATAACTGTAACGATCATTGCGCCTAATAAATGCTAAAAAAGTTGACATAATTATCTTGTTTGTAAAAGACAATTTAATAGATCATTTAAAAATTCTTTAAAAAAGATCATAGCAGTAATGATCATTGCGCCTAATAAATGCTAAAAAAGTTGACATAATTATCTTCTTTGTAAAAGATAATTTACTAGACAATTTAAAATTTCTCATGAAAAGATCATAACCGTAACGATTATTGGGCCTAATAAATGCTAAAAAAGTTGACATAATTATCTTCTTTGAAAAAGGTAATTTAATAGATCATTTCAAATTTCTTTAAAAAAGATCATAACGGTAACGATCATTGCGCCTAATAAATGCTAAAAAAGTTGACATAATTATCTTCTTTGTAAAAGATAATTTGATAGATCATTTAAAATTTCTTTATAAAAGATCATAACTGTAACGATCATTGCGCCTAATAAATGCTAAAAAAGTTGACATAATTATCTTGTTTGTAAAAGACAATTTAATAGATCATTTAAAATTTCTTTAAAAAAGATCATAGCAGTAATGATCATTGCGCCTAATAAATGCTAAAAAAGTTGACATAATTATCTTCTTTGTAAAAGATAATTTAATAGATCATTTAAAATTTCCTTAAAAAAGATCATAACGGTAACGATCATTGGGCCTAACAAGTGCTAAAAAAGTTGACATAATTATCTTCTTTGTAAAAGATAATTTACTAGACAATTTAAAATTTCTCATGAAAAGATCATAACGGTAACGATTATTGGGCCTAACAAATGCTAAAAAAGTTGACATAATTATCTTCTTTGAAAAAGGTAATTTAATAGATCATTTCAAATTTCTTTAAAAAAGATCATAACGGTAACGATCATTGGGCCTAACAAGTGCTAAAAAAGTTGACATAATTATCTTCTTTGTAAAAGATAATTTACTAGACAATTTAAAATTTCTCATGAAAAGATCATAACGGTAACGATTATTGGGCCTAACAAATGCTAAAAAAGTTGACATAATTATCTTCTTTGAAAAAGGTAATTTAATAGATCATTTCAAATTTCTTTAAAAAAGATCATAACGGTAACGATCATTGCGCCTAACAAATGCTAAAAAAGTTGACATAATTATCTTCTTTGAAAAAGGTAATTTAATAGATCATTTCAAATTTCTTTAGAAAAGATCATAACGGTAATGATCATTGCGCCTAATAAATGCTAAAAAAGTTGACATAATTATCTTCTTTGTAAAAGATAATTTGATAGATCATTTAAAATTTCTTTATAAAAGATGATAACTGTAACGATCATTGCGCCTAATAAATGCTAAAAAAGTTGACATAGTTATCTTGTTTGTAAAAGACAATTTAATAGATCATTTAAAATTTCCTTAAAAAAGATCATAGCAGTAATGATCATTGCGCCTAATAAATGCTAAAAAAGTTGACATAATTGTCTTCTTTGTAAAAGATAATTTACTAGACAATTTAAAATTTCTCATGAAAAGATCATAACGGTAACGATTATTGGGCCTAATAAATGCTAAAAAAGTTGACATAATTATCTTCTTTGAAAAAGGTAATTTAATAGATCATTTCAAATTTCTTTAAAAAAGATCATAACGGTAACGATCATTGCGCCTAATAAATGCTAAAAAAGTCGACATAATTATCTTCTTTGTAAAAGATAATTTGATAGATCATTTAAAATTTCTTTATAAAAGATCATAACTGTAACGATCATTGCGCCTAATAAATGCTAAAAAAGTTGACATAATTATCTTGTTTGTAAAAGACAATTTAATAGATCATTTAAAATTTCTTTAAAAAAGATCATAGCAGTAATGATCATTGCGCCTAATAAATGCTAAAAAAGTTGACATAATTATCTTCTTTGTAAAAGATAATTTACTAGACAATTTAAAATTTCTCATGAAAAGATCATAACCGTAACGATTATTGGGCCTAATAAATGCTAAAAAAGTTGACATAATTATCTTCTTTGAAAAAGGTAATTTAATAGATCATTTCAAATTTCTTTAAAAAAGATCATAACGGTAACGATCATTGCGCCTAAAAAAGTTGACATAATTATCTTCTTTGTAAAAGATAATTTAATAGATCATTTAAAATTTCCTTAAAAAAGATCATAACGGTAACGATCATTGGGCCTAATAAGTGCTAAAAAAGTTGACATAATTATCTTCTTTGTAAAAGATAATTTACTAGACAATTTAAAATTTCTCATGAAAAGATCATAACGGTAACGATTATTGGGCCTAACAAATGCTAAAAAAGTTGACATAATTATCTTCTTTGAAAAAGGTAATTTAATAGATCATTTCAAATTTCTTTAAAAAAGATCATAAAGGTAACGATCATTGCGCCTAATAAATGCTAAAAAAGTCGACATAATTATCTTCTTTGTAAAAGATAATTTGATAGATCATTTCAAATTTCTTTAAAAAAGATCATAACGGTAACGATCATTGCGCCTAAAAAAGTTGACATAATTATCTTCTTTGTAAAAGATAATTTAATAGATCATTTAAAATTTCCTTAAAAAAGATCATAACGGTAACGATCATTGGGCCTAATAAGTGCTAAAAAAGTTGACATAATTATCTTCTTTGTAAAAGATAATTTACTAGACAATTTAAAATTTCTCATGAAAAGATCATAACGGTAACGATTATTGGGCCTAATAAATGCTAAAAAAGTTGACATAATTATCTTCTTTGAAAAAGGTAATTTAATAGATCATTTCAAATTTCTTTAAAAAAGATCATAACGGTAACGATCATTGCGCCTAATAAATGCTAAAAAAGTTGACATAATTATCTTCTTTGTAAAAGATAATTTGATAGATCATTTAAAATTTCTTTATAAAAGATGATAACTGTAACGATCATTGCGCCTAATAAATGCTAAAAAAGTTGACATAATTATCTTGTTTGTAAAAGACAATTTAATAGATCATTTAAAATTTCTTTAAAAAAGATCATAGCAGTAATGATCATTGCGCCTAATAAATGCTAAAAAAGTTGACATAATTATCTTCTTTGTAAAAGATAATTTGATAGATCATTTAAAATTTCTTTATAAAAGATCATAACTGTAACGATCATTGCGCCTAATAAATGCTAAAAAAGTTGACATAATTATCTTGTTTGTAAAAGACAATTTAATAGATCATTTAAAAATTCTTTAAAAAAGATCATAGCAGTAATGATCATTGCGCCTAATAAATGCTAAAAAAGTTGACATAATTATCTTCTTTGTAAAAGATAATTTACTAGACAATTTAAAATTTCTCATGAAAAGATCATAACCGTAACGATTATTGGGCCTAATAAATGCTAAAAAAGTTGACATAATTATCTTCTTTGAAAAAGGTAATTTAATAGATCATTTCAAATTTCTTTAAAAAAGATCATAACGGTAACGATCATTGCGCCTAATAAATGCTAAAAAAGTTGACATAATTATCTTCTTTGTAAAAGATAATTTAGTAGATCATTTAAAATTTCCTTAAAAAAGATCATAACGGTAACGATCATTGGGCCTAACAAGTGCTAAAAAAGTTGACATAATTATCTTCTTTGTAAAAGATAATTTACTAGACAATTTAAAATTTCTCATGAAAAGATCATAACGGTAACGATTATTGGGCCTAACAAATGCTAAAAAAGTTGACATAATTATCTTCTTTGAAAAAGGTAATTTAATAGATCATTTCAAATTTCTTTAAAAAAGATCATAAAGGTAACGATCATTGCGCCTAATAAATGCTAAAAAAGTCGACATAATTATCTTCTTTGTAAAAGATAATTTGATAGATCATTTAAAATTTCTTTATAAAAGATCATAACTGTAACGATCATTGCGCCTAATAAATGCTAAAAAAGTTGACATAATTATCTTGTTTGTAAAAGACAATTTAATAGATCATTTAAAATTTCTTTAAAAAAGATCATAGCAGTAATGATCATTGCGCCTAATAAATGCTAAAAAAGTTGACATAATTATCTTCTTTGTAAAAGATAATTTACTAGACAATTTAAAATTTCTCATGAAAAGATCATAACGGTAACGATTATTGGGCCTAATAAATGCTAAAAAAGTTGACATAATTATCTTCTTTGAAAAAGGTAATTTGATAGATCATTTCAAATTTCTTTAAAAAAGATCATAACGGTAACGATCATTGCGCCTAATAAATGCTAAAAAAGTCGACATAATTATCTTCTTTGTAAAAGATAATTTGATAGATCATTTAAAATTTCTTTATAAAAGATCATAACTGTAACGATCATTGCGCCTAATAAATGCTAAAAAAGTTGACATAATTATCTTGTTTGTAAAAGACAATTTAATAGATCATTTAAAATTTCTTTAAAAAAGATCATAGCAGTAATGATCATTGCGCCTAATAAATGCTAAAAAAGTTGACATAATTATCTTCTTTGTAAAAGATAATTTACTAGACAATTTAAAATTTCTCATGAAAAGATCATAACGGTAACGATTATTGGGCCTAATAAATGCTAAAAAAGTTGACATAATTATCTTCTTTGAAAAAGGTAATTTAATAGATCATTTCAAATTTCTTTAAAAAAGATCATAAAGGTAACGATCATTGCGCCTAATAAATGCTAAAAAAGTTGACATAATTATCTTCTTTGTAAAAGATAATTTAATAAATCATTTAAAATTTCCTTAAAAAAGATCATAACGGTAACGATCATTGGGCCTAATAAGTGCTAAAAAAGTTGACATAATTATCTTCTTTGTAAAAGATAATTTACTAGACAATTTAAAATTTCTCATGAAAAGATCATAACGGTAACGATTATTGGGCCTAATAAATGCTAAAAAAGTTGACATAATTATCTTCTTTGAAAAACGTAATTTGATAGATCATTTCAAATTTGTTTAAAAAAGATCATAACGGTAACGATCATTGCGCCTAATAAATGCTAAAAAAGTTGACATAATTATCTTCTTTGTAAAAGATAATTTAATAGATCATTTAAAATTTCCTTAAAAAAGATCATAACGGTAACGATCATTGGGCCTAACAAGTGCTAAAAAAGTTGACATAATTATCTTCTTTGTAAAAGATAATTTACTAGACAATTTAAAATTTCTCATGAAAAGATCATAACGGTAACGATTATTGGGCCTAATAAATGCTAAAAAAGTTGACATAATTATCTTCTTTGAAAAAGATAATTTACTAGACAATTTAAAATTTCTCATGAAAAGATCATAACGGTAACGATTATTGGGCCTAACAAATGCTAAAAAAGTTGACATAATTATCTTCTTTGAAAAAGGTAATTTAATAGATCATTTCAAATTTCTTTAAAAAAGATCATAACGGTAACGATCATTGCGCCTAATAAATGCTAAAAAAGTCGACATAATTATCTTCTTTGTAAAAGATAATTTGATAGATCATTTAAAATTTCTTTATAAAAGATCATAACTGTAACGATCATTGCGCCTAATAAATGCTAAAAAAGTTGACATAATTATCTTGTTTGTAAAAGACAATTTAATAGATCATTTAAAATTTCTTTAAAAAAGATCATAGCAGTAATGATCATTGCGCCTAATAAATGCTAAAAAAGTTGACATAATTATCTTCTTTGTAAAAGATAATTTACTAGACAATTTAAAATTTCTCATGAAAAGATCATAACCGTAACGATTATTGGGCCTAATAAATGCTAAAAAAGTTGACATAATTATCTTCTTTGAAAAAGGTAATTTAATAGATCATTTCAAATTTCTTTAAAAAAGATCATAACGGTAACGATCATTGCGCCTAAAAAAGTTGACATAATTATCTTCTTTGTAAAAGATAATTTAATAGATCATTTAAAATTTCCTTAAAAAAGATCATAACGGTAACGATCATTGGGCCTAATAAGTGCTAAAAAAGTTGACATAATTATCTTCTTTGTAAAAGATAATTTACTAGACAATTTAAAATTTCTCATGAAAAGATCATAACGGTAACGATTATTGGGCCTAATAAATGCTAAAAAAGTTGACATAATTATCTTCTTTGAAAAAGGTAATTTAATAGATCATTTCAAATTTCTTTAAAAAAGATCATAACGGTAACGATCATTGCGCCTAATAAATGCTAAAAAAGTTGACATAATTATCTTCTTTGTAAAAGATAATTTGATAGATCATTTAAAATTTCTTTATAAAAGATGATAACTGTAACGATCATTGCGCCTAATAAATGCTAAAAAAGTTGACATAATTATCTTGTTTGTAAAAGACAATTTAATAGATCATTTAAAATTTCTTTAAAAAAGATCATAGCAGTAATGATCATTGCGCCTAATAAATGCTAAAAAAGTTGACATAATTATCTTCTTTGTAAAAGATAATTTGATAGATCATTTAAAATTTCTTTATAAAAGATCATAACTGTAACGATCATTGCGCCTAATAAATGCTAAAAAAGTTGACATAATTATCTTGTTTGTAAAAGACAATTTAATAGATCATTTAAAAATTCTTTAAAAAAGATCATAGCAGTAATGATCATTGCGCCTAATAAATGCTAAAAAAGTTGACATAATTATCTTCTTTGTAAAAGATAATTTACTAGACAATTTAAAATTTCTCATGAAAAGATCATAACCGTAACGATTATTGGGCCTAATAAATGCTAAAAAAGTTGACATAATTATCTTCTTTGAAAAAGGTAATTTAATAGATCATTTCAAATTTCTTTAAAAAAGATCATAACGGTAACGATCATTGCGCCTAATAAATGCTAAAAAAGTTGACATAATTATCTTCTTTGTAAAAGATAATTTGATAGATCATTTAAAATTTCTTTATAAAAGATCATAACTGTAACGATCATTGCGCCTAATAAATGCTAAAAAAGTTGACATAATTATCTTGTTTGTAAAAGACAATTTAATAGATCATTTAAAATTTCTTTAAAAAAGATCATAGCAGTAATGATCATTGCGCCTAATAAATGCTAAAAAAGTTGACATAATTATCTTCTTTGTAAAAGATAATTTAATAGATCATTTAAAATTTCCTTAAAAAAGATCATAACGGTAACGATCATTGGGCCTAACAAGTGCTAAAAAAGTTGACATAATTATCTTCTTTGTAAAAGATAATTTACTAGACAATTTAAAATTTCTCATGAAAAGATCATAACGGTAACGATTATTGGGCCTAACAAATGCTAAAAAAGTTGACATAATTATCTTCTTTGAAAAAGGTAATTTAATAGATCATTTCAAATTTCTTTAAAAAAGATCATAACGGTAACGATCATTGGGCCTAACAAGTGCTAAAAAAGTTGACATAATTATCTTCTTTGTAAAAGATAATTTACTAGACAATTTAAAATTTCTCATGAAAAGATCATAACGGTAACGATTATTGGGCCTAACAAATGCTAAAAAAGTTGACATAATTATCTTCTTTGAAAAAGGTAATTTAATAGATCATTTCAAATTTCTTTAAAAAAGATCATAACGGTAACGATCATTGCGCCTAACAAATGCTAAAAAAGTTGACATAATTATCTTCTTTGAAAAAGGTAATTTAATAGATCATTTCAAATTTCTTTAGAAAAGATCATAACGGTAATGATCATTGCGCCTAATAAATGCTAAAAAAGTTGACATAATTATCTTCTTTGTAAAAGATAATTTGATAGATCATTTAAAATTTCTTTATAAAAGATGATAACTGTAACGATCATTGCGCCTAATAAATGCTAAAAAAGTTGACATAGTTATCTTGTTTGTAAAAGACAATTTAATAGATCATTTAAAATTTCCTTAAAAAAGATCATAGCAGTAATGATCATTGCGCCTAATAAATGCTAAAAAAGTTGACATAATTGTCTTCTTTGTAAAAGATAATTTACTAGACAATTTAAAATTTCTCATGAAAAGATCATAACGGTAACGATTATTGGGCCTAATAAATGCTAAAAAAGTTGACATAATTATCTTCTTTGAAAAAGGTAATTTGATAGATCATTTCAAATTTCTTTAAAAAAGATCATAACGGTAACGATCATTGCGCCTAATAAATGCTAAAAAAGTCGACATAATTATCTTCTTTGTAAAAGATAATTTGATAGATCATTTCAAATTTCTTTATAAAAGATCATAACTGTAACGATCATTGCGCCTAATAAATGCTAAAAAAGTTGACATAATTATCTTGTTTGTAAAAGACAATTTAATAGATCATTTAAAATTTCTTTAAAAAAGATCATAGCAGTAATGATCATTGCGCCTAATAAATGCTAAAAAAGTTGACATAATTATCTTCTTTGTAAAAGATAATTTACTAGACAATTTAAAATTTCTCATGAAAAGATCATAACGGTAACGATTATTGGGCCTAATAAATGCTAAAAAAGTTGACATAATTATCTTCTTTGAAAAAGGTAAGTTAATAGATCATTTCAAATTTCTTTAAAAAAGATCATAACGGTAACGATCATTGCGCCTAATAAATGCTAAAAAAGTTGACATAATTATCTTCTTTGTAAAAGATAATTTATAGATCATTTAAAATTTCCTTAAAAAAGATTATAACGGTAACGATCATTGGGCCTAATAAGTGCTAAAAAAGTTGACATAATTATCTTCTTTGTAAAAGATAATTTACTAGACAATTTAAAATTTCTCATGAAAAGATCATAACGGTAACGATTATTGGGCCTAACAAATGCTAAAAAAGTTGACATAATTATCTTCTTTGAAAAAGGTAATTTAATAGATCATTTCAAATTTCTTTAGAAAAGATCATAACGGTAACGATCATTGCGCCTAATAAATGCTAAAAAAGTTAACATAATTATCTTCTTTGTAAAAGATAATTTGATAGATCATTTAAAATTTCTTTATAAAAGATCATAACTGTAACGATCATTGCGCCTAATAAATGCTAAAAAAGTTGACATAATTATCTTGTTTGTAAAAGACAATTTAATAGATCATTTAAAATTTCTTTAAAAAAGATCATAGCAGTAATGATCATTGCGCCTAATAAATGCTAAAAAAGTTGACATAATTATCTTCTTTGTAAAAGATAATTTACTAGACAATTTAAAATTTCTCATGAAAAGATCATAACGGTAACGATTATTGGGCCTAATAAATGCTAAAAAAGTTGACATAATTATCTTCTTTGAAAAAGGTAATTTGATAGATCATTTCAAATTTCTTTAAAAAAGATCATAACGGTAACGATCATTGCGCCTAATAAATGCTAAAAAAGTCGACATAATTATCTTCTTTGTAAAAGATAATTTGATAGATCATTTAAAATTTCTTTATAAAAGATCATAACTGTAACGATCATTGCGCCTAATAAATGCTAAAAAAGTTGACATAATTATCTTCTTTGTAAAAGATAATTTGATAGATCATTTAAAATTTCTTTATAAAAGATGATAACTGTAACGATCATTGCGCCTAATAAATGCTAAAAAGGTTGACATAATTATCTTGTTTGTAAAAGACAATTTAATAGATCATTTAAAATTTCTTTAAAAAAGATCATAGCAGTAATGATCATTGCGCCTAATAAATGCTAAAAAAGTTGACATAATTATCTTCTTTGTAAAAGATAATTTACTAGACAATTCAAAATTTCTCATGAAAAGATCATAACGGTAACGATTATTGGGCCTAATAAATGCTAAAAAATTTGACATAATTATCTTCTTTGAAAAAGGTAATTTAATAGATCTTTTCAAATTTCTTTAAAAAAGATCATAACGGTAACGATCATTGCGCCTAATAAATGCTAAAAAAGTTGACATAATTATCTTCTTTGTAAAAGATAATTTAGTAGATCATTTAAAATTTCCTTAAAAAACATCATAACGGTAACGATCATTGGGCCTAACAAGTGCTAAAAAAGTTGACATAATTATCTTCTTTGTAAAAGATAATTTACTAGACAATTTAAAATTTCTCATGAAAAGATCATAACGGTAACGATTATTGGGCCTAACAAATGCTAAAAAAGTTGACATAATTATCTTCTTTGAAAAAGGTAATTTAATAGATCATTTCAAATTTCTTTAAAAAAGATCATAACGGTAACGATCATTGCGCCTAATAAATGCTAAAAAAGTTGACATAATTATCTTCTTTGTAAAAGATAATTTGATAGATCATTTAAAATTTCTTTATAAAAGATCATAACTGTAACGATCATTGCGCCTAATAAATGCTAAAAAAGTTGACATAATTATCTTGTTTGTAAAAGACAATTTAATAGATCATTTAAAATTTCTTTAAAAAAGATCATAGCAGTAATGATCATTGCGCCTAATAAATGCTAAAAAAGTTGACATAATTATCTTCTTTGTAAAAGATAATTTACTAGACAATTTAAAATTTCTCATGAAAAGATCATAACGGTAACGATTATTGGGCCTAATAAATGCTAAAAAAGTTGACATAATTATCTTCTTTGAAAAAGGTAATTTGATAGATCATTTCAAATTTCTTTAAAAAAGATCATAACGGTAACGATCATTGCGCCTAATAAATGCTAAAAAAGTCGACATAATTATCTTCTTTGTAAAAGATAATTTGATAGATCATTTAAAATTTCTTTATAAAAGATCATAACTGTAACGATCATTGCGCCTAATAAATGCTAAAAAAGTTGACATAATTATCTTGTTTGTAAAAGACAATTTAATAGATCATTTAAAATTTCTTTAAAAAAGATCATAGCAGTAATGATGATTGCGCCTAATA
This sequence comes from Psophocarpus tetragonolobus, assembly GCA_037954015.1. Taxonomy (NCBI): domain Eukaryota; kingdom Viridiplantae; phylum Streptophyta; class Magnoliopsida; order Fabales; family Fabaceae; genus Psophocarpus; species Psophocarpus tetragonolobus. Next base: position 59,435,886 of record CM075688.1, read on the forward strand.
AATGCTAAAAAAGTTGACATAATTATCTTCTTTGTAAAAGATAATTTACTAGACAATTTAAAATTTCTCATGAAAAGATCATAACGGTAACGATTATTGGGCCTAATAAATGCTAAAAAAGTTGACATAATTATCTTCTTTGAAAAAGGTAATTTAATAGATCATTTCAAATTTCTTTAGAAAAGATCATAACGGTAACGATCATTGCGCCTAATAAATGCTAAAAAAGTTGACATAATTATCTTCTTTGTAAAAGATAATTTGATAGATCATTTAAAATTTCTTTATAAAAGATCATAACTGTAACGATCATTGCGCCTAATAAATGCTAAAAAAGTTGACATAATTATCTTCTTTGTAAAAGACAATTTAATAGATCATTTAAAATTTCTTTAAAAAAGATCATAGCAGTAATGATCATTGCGCCTAATAAATGCTAAAAAAGTTGACATAATTATCTTCTTTGTAAAAGATAATTTACTAGACAATTTAAAATTTCTCATGAAAAGATCATAACGGTAACGATTATTGGGCCTAATAAATGCTAAAAAAGTTGACATAATTATCTTCTTTGAAAAAGGTAATTTGATAGATCATTTCAAATTTCTTTAAAAAAGATCATAACGGTAACGATCATTGCGCCTAATAAATGCTAAAAAAGTCGACATAATTATCTTCTTTGTAAAAGATAATTTGATAGATCATTTAAAATTTCTTTATAAAAGATCATAACTGTAACGATCATTGCGCCTAATAAATGCTAAAAAAGTTGACATAATTATCTTCTTTGTAAAAGATAATTTGATAGATCATTTAAAATTTCTTTATAAAAGATGATAACTGTAACGATCATTGCGCCTAATAAATGCTAAAAAAGTTGACATAATTATCTTGTTTGTAAAAGACAATTTAATAGATCATTTAAAATTTCTTTAAAAAAGATCATAGCAGTAATGATCATTGCGCCTAATAAATGCTAAAAAAGTTGACATAATTATCTTCTTTGTAAAAGATAATTTACTAGACAATTCAAAATTTCTCATGAAAAGATCATAACGGTAACGATTATTGGGCCTAATAAATGCTAAAAAATTTGACATAATTATCTTCTTTGAAAAAGGTAATTTAATAGATCTTTTCAAATTTCTTTAAAAAAGATCATAACGGTAACGATCATTGCGCCTAATAAATGCTAAAAAAGTTGACATAATTATCTTCTTTGTAAAAGATAATTTAGTAGATCATTTAAAATTTCCTTAAAAAAGATCATAACGGTAACGATCATTGGGCCTAATAAGTGGTAAAAAAGTTGACATAATTATCTTCTTTGTAAAAGATAATTTACTAGACAATTTAAAATTTCTCATGAAAAGATCATAACGGTAACGATTATTGGGCCTAACAAATGCTAAAAAAGTTGACATAATTATCTTCTTTGAAAAAGGTAATTTAATAGATCATTTCAAATTTCTTTAAAAAAGATCATAAAGGTAACGATCATTGCGCCTAATAAATGCTAAAAAAGTCGACATAATTATCTTCTTTGTAAAAGATAATTTGATAGATCATTTAAAATTTCTTTATAAAAGATCATAACTGTAACGATGATTGCGCCTAATAAATGCTAAAAAAGTTGACATAATTATCTTGTTTGTAAAAGACAATTTAATAGATCATTTAAAATTTCTTTAAAAAAGATCATAGCAGTAATGATCATTGCGCCTAATAAATGCTAAAAAAGTTGACATAATTATCTTCTTTGTAAAAGATAATTTACTAGACAATTTAAAATTTCTCATGAAAAGATCATAACGGTAACGATTATTGGGCCTAATAAATGCTAAAAAAGTTGACATAATTATCTTCTTTGAAAAAGGTAATTTGATAGATCATTTCAAATTTCTTTAAAAAAGATCATAACGGTAACGATCATTGCGCCTAATAAATGCTAAAAAAGTCGACATAATTATCTTCTTTGTAAAAGATAATTTGATAGATCATTTAAAATTTCTTTATAAAAGATCATAACTGTAACGATCATTGCGCCTAATAAATGCTAAAAAAGTTGACATAATTATCTTGTTTGTAAAAGACAATTTAATAGATCATTTAAAATTTCTTTAAAAAATATCATAGCAGTAATGATGATTGCGCCTAATAAATGCTAAAAAAGTTGACATAATTATCTTCTTTGTAAAAGATAATTTACTAGACAATTTAAAATTTCTCATGAAAAGATCATAACGGTAACGATTATTGGGCCTAATAAATGCTAAAAAAGTTGACATAATTATCTTCTTTGAAAAAGGTAATTTAATAGATCATTTCAAATTTCTTTAAAAAAGATCATAACGGTAACGATCATTGCGCCTAAAAAAGTTGACATAATTATCTTGTTTGTAAAAGACAATTTAATAGATCATTTAAAATTTCTTTAAAAAAGATCATAGCAGTAATGATCATTGCGCCTAATAAATGCTAAAAAAGTTGACATAATTATCTTCTTTGTAAAAGATAATTTACTAGACAATTTAAAATTTCTCATGAAAAGATCATAACGGTAACGATTATTGGGCCTAATAAATGCTAAAAAAGTTGACATAATTATCTTCTTTGAAAAAGGTAATTTAATAGATCTTTTCAAATTTCTTTAAAAAAGATCATAACGGTAACGATCATTGCGCCTAATAAATGCTAAAAAAGTTGACATAATTATCTTCTTTGTAAAAGATAATTTAATAGATCATTTAAAATTTCCTTAAAATAGATCATAACGGTAACGATCATTGGGCCTAATAAGTGCTAAAAAAGTTGACATAATTATCTTCTTTGTAAAAGATAATTTACTAGACAATTTAAAATTTCTCATGAAAAGATCATAACGGTAACGATTATTGGGCCTAATAAATGCTAAAAAAGTTGACATAATTATCTTCTTTGAAAAAGGTAATTTAATAGATCATTTCAAATTTCTTTAGAAAAGATCATAACGGTAACGATCATTGCGCCTAATAAATGCTAAATAAGTTGACATAATTATCTTCTTTGTAAAAGATAATTTAATAGATCATTTAAAATTTCCTTAAAAAAGATCATAACGGTAACGATCATTGGGCCTAATAAGTGCTAAAAAAGTTGACATAATTATCTTCTTTGTAAAAGATAATTTACTAGACAATTTAAAATTTCTCATGAAAAGATCATAACGGTAACGATTATTGGGCCTAATAAATGCTAAAAAAGTTGACATAATTATCTTCTTTGAAAAAGGTAATTTAATAGATCATTTCAAATTTCTTTAAAAAAGATCATAACGGTAACGATCATTGCGCCTAATAAATGCTAAAAAAGTTGACATAATTATCTTCTTTGTAAAAGATAATTTGATAGATCATTTAAAATTTCTTTATAAAAGATCATAACTGTAACGATCATTGCGCCTAATAAATGCTAAAAAAGTTGACATAATTATCTTGTTTGTAAAAGACAATTTAATAGATCATTTAAAATTTCTTTAAAAAAGATCATAGTAGTAATGATCATTGCGCCTAATAAATGCTAAAAAAGTTGACATAATTATCTTCTTTGTAAAAGATAATTTACTAGACAATTTAAAATTTCTCATGAAAAGATCATAACGGTAACGATTATTGGGCCTAATAAATGCTAAAAAAGTTGACATAATTATCTTCTTTGAAAAAGGTAATTTAATAGATCATTTCAAATTTCTTTAAAAAAGATCATAACGGTAACGATCATTGCGCCTAATAAATGCTAAATAAGTTGACATAATTATCTTCTTTGTAAAAGATAATTTAATAGATCATTTAAAATTTCCTTAAAAAAGATCATAACGGTAACGATCATTGGGCCTAATAAGTGCTAAAAAAGTTGACATAATTATCTTCTTTGTAAAAGATAATTTACTAGACAATTTAAAATTTCTCATGAAAAGATCATAACGGTAACGATTATTGGGCCTAATAAATGCTAAAAAAGTTGACATAATTATCTTCTTTGAAAAAGGTAATTTAATAGATCATTTCAAATTTCTTTAGAAAAGATCATAACGGTAACGATCATTGCGCCTAATAAATGCTAAATAAGTTGACATAATTATCTTCTTTGTAAAAGATAATTTAATAGATCATTTAAAATTTCCTTAAAAAAGATCATAACGGTAACGATCATTGGGCCTAATAAGTGCTAAAAAAGTTGACATAATTATCTTCTTTGTAAAAGATAATTTACTAGACAATTTAAAATTTCTCATGAAAAGATCATAACGGTAACGATTATTGGGCCTAATAAATGCTAAAAAAGTTGACATAATTATCTTCTTTGAAAAAGGTAATTTAATAGATCATTTCAAATTTCTTTAAAAAAGATCATAACGGTAACGATCATTGCGCCTAATAAATGCTAAAAAAGTTGACATAATTATCTTCTTTGTAAAAGATAATTTGATAGATCATTTAAAATTTCTTTATAAAAGATCATAACTGTAACGATCATTGCGCCTAATAAATGCTAAAAAAGTTGACATAATTATCTTGTTTGTAAAAGACAATTTAATAGATCATTTAAAATTTCTTTAAAAAAGATCATAGTAGTAATGATCATTGCGCCTAATAAATGCTAAAAAAGTTGACATAATTATCTTCTTTGTAAAAGATAATTTACTAGACAATTTAAAATTTCTCATGAAAAGATCATAACGGTAACGATTATTGGGCCTAATAAATGCTAAAAAAGTTGACATAATTATCTTCTTTGAAAAAGGTAATTTAATAGATCATTTCAAATTTCTTTAAAAAAGATCATAACGGTAACGATCATTGCGCCTAATAAATGCTAAATAAGTTGACATAATTATCTTCTTTGTAAAAGATAATTTAATAGATCATTTAAAATTTCCTTAAAAAAGATCATAACGGTAACGATCATTGGGCCTAATAAGTGCTAAAAAAGTTGACATAATTATCTTCTTTGTAAAAGATAATTTACTAGACAATTTAAAATTTCTCATGAAAAGATCATAACGCTAACGATTATTGGGCCTAATAAATGCTAAAAAAGTTGACATAATTATCTTCTTTGAAAAAGGTAATTTAATAGATCATTTCAAATTTCTTTAAAAAAGATCATAACGGTAACGATCATTGCGCCTAATAAATGCTAAAAAAGTTGACATAATTATCTTCTTTGTAAAAGATAATTTGATAGATCATTTAAAATTTCTTTATAAAAGATCATAACTGTAACGATCATTGCGCCTAATAAATGCTAAAAAAGTTGACATAATTATCTTGTTTGTAAAAGACAATTTAATAGATCATTTAAAATTTCTTTAAAAAAGATCATAGTAGTAATGATCATTGCGCCTAATAAATGCTAAAAAAGTTGACATAATTATCTTCTTTGTAAAAGATAATTTACTAGACAATTTAAAATTTCTCATGAAAAGATCATAACGGTAACGATTATTGGGCCTAATAAATGCTAAAAAAGTTGACATAATTATCTTCTTTGAAAAAGGTAATTTAATAGATCATTTCAAATTTCTTTAAAAAAGATCATAACGGTAACGATCATTGCGCCTAATAAATGCTAAAAAAGTTGACATAATTATCTTGTTTGTAAAAGACAATTTAATAGATCATTTAAAATTTCTTTAAAAAAGATCATAGCAGTAATGATCATTGCGCCTAATAAATGCTAAAAAAGTTGACATAATTATCTTCTTTGTAAAAGATAATTTACTAGACAATTTAAAATTTCTCATGAAAAGATCATAACGGTAACGATCATTGCGCCTAATAAATGCTAAAAAAGTTGACATAATTATCTTCTTTGAAAAAGGTAATTTGATAGATCATTTCAAATTTCTTTAAAAAAGATCATAACGGTAACGATCATTGCGCCTGATAAATGCTAAAAAAGTCGACATAATTATCTTCTTTGTAAAAGATAATTTGATAGATCATTTAAAATTTCTTTATAAAAGATCATAACTGTAACGATCATTGCGCCTAATAAATGCTAAAAAAGTTGACATAATTATCTTGTTTGTAAAAGACAATTTAATAGATCATTTAAAATTTCTTTAAAAAAGATCATAGCAGTAATGATGATTGCGCCTAATAAATGCTAAAAAAGTTGACATAATTATCTTCTTTGTAAAAGATAATTTACTAGACAATTTAAAATTTCTCATGAAAAGATCATAACGGTAACGATTATTGGGCCTAATAAATGCTAAAAAAGTTGACATAATTATCTTCTTTGAAAAAGGTAATTTAATAGATCATTTCAAATTTCTTTAAAAAAGATCATAACGGTAACGATCATTGCGCCTAAAAAAGTTGACATAATTATCTTCTTTGTAAAAGATAATTTAATAGATCATTTAAAATTTCCTTAAAAAAGATCATAACGGTAACGATCATTGGGCCTAATAAGTGCTAAAAAAGTTGACATAATTATCTTCTTTGTAAAAGATAATTTACTAGACAATTTAAAATTTCGTATTAAAAGATCATAACGCTAACGATTAATGGGCCTAGTAAATGCTAAAAAAGTAGACATAATTATCTTCTTTGTAAAATATAATTTGATAGATCATTTAAAATTTCTTTATAAAAGATCATAACTGTAACGATCATTGGGCCTAATAAATGCTAAAAAAGTTGACATAATTATCTTCTTTGTAAAAGACAATTTAATAGATCATTTAAAATTTCTTTAAAAAAGATCATAGCAGTAACGATCATTGCGCCTAATAAATGCTAAAAAAGTTGACATAATTATCTTCTTTGTAAAAGATAATTTAATAGATCATTTAAAATTTCCTTAAAAAAGATCATAACGGTAACGATCATTGGGCCTAATAAGTGCTAAAAAAGTTGACATAATTATCTTCTTTGTAAAAGATAATTTACTAGACAATTTAAAATTTCTCATTAAAACATCATAACGGTAACGATTATTGGGCCTAATAAATGCTAAAAAACTTTGCAAAATTTCTTTATAAAAGATCATAACTGTAACGATCATTGGGCCTAATAAATGCTAAAAAACTTGACATAATTATCTTCTTTGTAGAAGATAATTTAATAGATCATTTAAAATTTCCTTAAAAAAGATCATAACGGTAACGATCATTGGGCCTAATAAGTGCTAAAAAAGTTGACATAATTATCTTCTTTGTAAAAGATAATTTACTAGACAATTTAAAATTTCTCATGAAAAGATCATAACGGTAACGATTATTGGGCCTAATAAATGCTAAAAAAGTTGACATAATTATCTTCTTTGAAAAAGGTAATTTAATAGATCATTTCAAATTTCTTTAAAAAAGATCATAACGGTAACGATCATTGCGCCTAATAAATGCTAAAAAAGTTGACATAATTATCTTCTTTGTAAAAGATAATTTAATAGATCATTTAAAATTTCCTTAAAAAAGATCATAACGGTAACGATCATTGGGCCTAATAAGTGCTAAAAAAGTTGACATAATTATCTTCTTTGTAAAAGATAATTTACTAGACAATTTAAAATTTCTCATTAAAAGATCATAACGGTAACGATTATTGGGCCTAATAAATGCTAAAAAACTTTGCAAAATTTCTTTATAAAAGATCATAACTGTAACGATCATTGGGCCTAATAAATGCTAAAAAACTTGACATAATTATCTTCTTTGTAGAAGATAATTTAATAGATCATTTAAAATTTCCTTAAAAAAGATCATAACGGTAACAATCATTGGGCCTAATAAGTGCTAAAAAAGTTGACATAATTATCTTCTTTGTAAAAGATAATTTACTAGACAATTTAAAATTTCTCATGAAAAGATCATAACGGTAACGATTATTGGGCCTAATAAATGCTAAAAAAGTTGACATAATTATCTTCTTTGAAAAAGGTAATTTAATAGATCATTTCAAATTTCTTTAAAAAAGATCATAACGGTAACGATCATTGCGCCTAATAAATGCTAAAAAAGTTGACATAATTATCTTCTTTGTAAAAGATAATTTAATAGATCATTTAAAATTTCCTTAAAAAAGATCATAACGGTAACGATCATTGGGCCTAATAAGTGCTAAAAAAGTTGACATAATTATCTTCTTTGTAAAAGATAATTTACTAGACAATTTAAAATTTCTCATTAAAAGATCATAACGGTAACGATTATTGGGCCTAATAAATGCTAAAAAAATTTGCAAAATTTCTTTATAAAAGATCATAACTGTAACGATCATTGGGCCTAATAAATGCTAAAAAACTTGACATAATTATCTTCTTTGTAGAAGATAATTTAATAGATCATTTAAAATTTCCTTAAAAAAGATCATAACGGTAACGATCATTGGGCCTAATAAGTGCTAAAAAAGATGACATAATTATCTTCTTTGTAAAAGATAATTTACTACAAAATTTAAAATTTCTCATGAAAAGACCATAACGGTAACGATCATTGGGCCTAATAAATGCTAAAAAGGTTAACATAATTATCTTCTTTGTGAAAGATAATTTAATAGATCATTTAAAATTTCTTTATAACAGATCATAACGGTAACGATCATTGGGCCTAATAAATGCTCAAAAAGTTGACATAATTATCTTCTTTGTAAAAGACAATTTAATAGATCATTTAAAATTTCTTTAAAAAAGATCATAACGGTAACGATCATTGGGCCTAATAAATGCTAAAAAAGTTGACATAATTAACTTCTTTGTAAAAGATAATTTACTAGACAATTTAAAATTTCGTATTAAAAGATCATAACGCTAACGATTAATGGGCCTAGTAAATGCTAAAAAAGTTGACATAATTATCTTCTTTGAAAAAGATAATTTGATAGATCATTTAAAATTTCTTTATAAAAGATCATAACTGTAACGATCATTGGGCCTAATAAATGCTAAAAAAGTTGACATAATTATCTTCTTTGTAAAAGACAATTTAATAGATAATTTAAAATTTCTATAAAAAAGATCATAGCAGTAACGATCATTGCGCCTAATAAATGCTAAAAAAGTTGACATAATTATCTTCTTTGTAAAAGATAATTTAATAGATCATTTAAAATTTCCTTAAAAAAGATCATAACGGTAACGATCATTGGGCCTAATAAGTGCTAAAAAAGTTGACATAATTATCTTCTTTGTAAAAGATAATTTACTAGACAATTTAAAATTTCTCATTAAAAGATCATAACGGTAACGATTATTGGGCCTAATAAATGCTAAAAAACTTTGCAAAATTTCTTTATAAAAGATCATAACTGTAACGATCATTGGGCCTAATAAATGCTAAAAAACTTGACATAATTATCTTCTTTGTAGAAGATAATTTAATAGATCATTTAAAATTTCCTTAAAAAAGATCATAACGGTAACGATCATTGGGCCTAATAAGTGCTAAAAAAGTTGACATAATTATCTTCTTTGTAAAAGATAATTTACTAGACAATTTAAAATTTCTCATGAAAAGATCATAACGGTAACGATTATTGGGCCTAATAAATGCTAAAAAAGTTGACATAATTATCTTCTTTGAAAAAGGTAATTTAATAGATCATTTCAAATTTCTTTAAAAAAGATCATAACGGTAACGATCATTGGCCTAATAAATGCTAAAAAAGTTGACATAATTATCTTCTTTGTAAAAGACAATTTGATAGATCATTTAAAATTTCTTTAAAAAAGATCATAGTAGTAACGATCATTGGGCCTAATAAGTGCTAAAAAAGTTGACATAATTATCTTCTTTGTAAAAGATAATTTACTAGACAATTTAAAATTTCTCATTAAAAGATCATAACGGTAACGATTATTGGGCCTAATAAATGCTAAAAAAATTTGCAAAATTTCTTTATAAAAGATCATAACTGTAACGATCATTAGGCCTAATAAATGCTAAAAAACTTGACATAATTATCTTCTTTGTAGAAGATAATTTAATAGATCATTTAAAATTTCCTTAAAAAAGATCATAATGGTAACGATCATTGGGCCTAATAAGTGCTAAAAAAGTTGACATAATTATCTTCTTTGTAAAAGATAATTTACTACAAAATTTAAAATTTCTCATGAAAAGACCATAACGGTAACGATCATTGGGCCTAATAAATGCTAAAAAGGTTAACATAATTATCTTCTTTGTGAAAGATAATTTAATAGATCATTTAAAATTTCTTTATAACAGATCATAACGGTAACGATCATTGGGCCTAATAAATGCTCAAAAAGTTGACATAATTATCTTCTTTGTAAAAGACAATTTAATAGATCATTTAAAATTTCTTTAAAAAAGATCATAACGGTAACGATCATTGGGCCTAATAAATGCTAAAAAAGTTGACATAATTAACTTCTTTGTAAAAGATAATTTACTAGACAATTTAAAATTTCGTATTAAAAGATCATAACGCTAACGATTAATGGGCCTAGTAAATGCTAAAAAAGTTGACATAATTATCTTCTTTGTAAAAGATAATTTGATAGATCATTTAAAATTTCTTTATAAAAGATAATAACTGTAACGATCATTGGGCCTAATAAATGCTAAAAAAGTTGACATAATTATCTTCTTTGTAAAAGACAATTTAATAGATAATTTAAAATTTCTATAAAAAAGATCATAGCAGTAACGATCATTGCGCCTAATAAATGCTAAAAAAGTTGACATAATTATCTTCTTTGTAAAAGATAATTTAATAGATCATTTAAAATTTCCTTAAAAAAGATCATAACGGTAACGATCATTGGGCCTAATAAGTGCTAAAAAAGTTGACATAATTATCTTCTTTGTAAAAGATAATTTACTAGACAATTTAAAATTTCTCATTAAAAGATCATAACGGTAACGATTATTGGGCCTAATAAATGCTAAAAAACTTTGCAAAATTTCTTTATAAAAGATCATAACTGTAACGATCATTGGGCCTAATAAATGCTAAAAAACTTGACATAATTATCTTCTTTGTAGAAGATAATTTAATAGATCATTTAAAATTTCCTTAAAAAAGATCATAATGGTAACGATCATTGGGCCTAATAAGTGCTAAAAAAGTTGACATAATTATCTTCTTTGTAAAAGATAATTTACTACAAAATTTAAAATTTCTCATGAAAAGACCATAACGGTAACGATCATTGGGCCTAATAAATGCTAAAAAGGTTAACATAATTATCTTCTTTGTGAAAGATAATTTAATAGATCATTTAAAATTTCTTTATAACAGATCATAACGGTAACGATCATTGGGCCTAATAAATGCTCAAAAAGTTGACATAATTATCTTCTTTGTAAAAGACAATTTAATAGATCATTTAAAATTTCTTTAAAAAAGATCATAACGGTAACGATCATTGGGCCTAATAAATGCTAAAAAAGTTGACATAATTAACTTCTTTGTAAAAGATAATTTACTAGACAATTTAAAATTTCGTATTAAAAGATCATAACGCTAACGATTAATGGGCCTAGTAAATGCTAAAAAAGTTGACATAATTATCTTCTTTGTAAAAGATAATTTGATAGATCATTTAAAATTTCTTTATAAAAGATAATAACTGTAACGATCATTGGGCCTAATAAATGCTAAAAAAGTTGACATAATTATCTTCTTTGTAAAAGACAATTTAATAGATAATTTAAAATTTCTATAAAAAAGATCATAGCAGTAACGATCATTGCGCCTAATAAATGCTAAAAAAGTTGACATAATTATCTTCTTTGTAAAAGATAATTTAATAGATCATTTAAAATTTCCTTAAAAAAGATCATAACGGTAACGATCATTGGGCCTAATAAGTGCTAAAAAAGTTGACATAATTATCTTCTTTGTAAAAGATAATTTACTAGACAATTTAAAATTTCTCATTAAAAGATCATAACGGTAACGATTATTGGGCCTAATAAATGCTAAAAAACTTTGCAAAATTTCTTTATAAAAGATCATAACTGTAACGATCATTGGGCCTAATAAATGCTAAAAAACTTGACATAATTATCTTCTTTGTAGAAGATAATTTAATAGATCATTTAAAATTTCCTTAAAAAAGATCATAACGGTAACGATCATTGGGCCTAATAAGTGCTAAAAAAGTTGACATAATTATCTTCTTTGTAAAAGATAATTTACTAGACAATTTAAAATTTCTCATGAAAAGATCATAACGGTAACGATTATTGGGCCTAATAAATGCTAAAAAAGTTGACATAATTATCTTCTTTGAAAAAGGTAATTTAATAGATCATTTCAAATTTCTTTAAAAAAGATCATAACGGTAACGATCATTGGCCTAATAAATGCTAAAAAAGTTGACATAATTATCTTCTTTGTAAAAGATAATTTGATAGATCATTTAAAATTTCTTTATAAAAGATCATAACTGTAACGATCATTGCGCCTAATAAATGCTAAAAAAGTTGACATAATTATCTTGTTTGTAAAAGACAATTTAATAGATCATTTAAAATTTCTTTAAAAAAGATCATAGTAGTAATGATCATTGCGCCTAATAAATGCTAAAAAAGTTGACATAATTATCTTCTTTGTAAAAGATAATTTACTAGACAATTTAAAATTTCTCATGAAAAGATCATAACGGTAACGATTATTGGGCCTAATAAATGCTAAAAAAGTTGACATAATTATCTTCTTTGAAAAAGGTAATTTAATAGATCATTTCAAATTTCTTTAAAAAAGATCATAACGGTAACGATCATTGCGCCTAATAAATGCTAAAAAAGTTGACATAATTATCTTCTTTGTAAAAGATAATTTAATAGATCATTTAAAATTTCCTTAAAAAAGATCATAACGGTAACGATCATTGGGCCTAATAAGTGCTAAAAAAGTTGACATAATTATCTTCTTTGTAAAAGATAATTTACTAGACAATTTAAAATTTCGTATTAAAAGATCATAACGCTAACGATTAATGGGCCTAGTAAATGCTAAAAAAGTAGACATAATTATCTTCTTTGTAAAATATAATTTGATAGATCATTTAAAATTTCTTTATAAAAGATCATAACTGTAACGATCATTGGGCCTAATAAATGCTAAAAAAGTTGACATAATTATCTTCTTTGTAAAAGACAATTTAATAGATCATTTAAAATTTCTTTAAAAAAGATCATAGCAGTAACGATCATTGCGCCTAATAAATGCTAAAAAAGTTGACATAATTATCTTCTTTGTAAAAGATAATTTAATAGATCATTTAAAATTTCCTTAAAAAAGATCATAACGGTAACGATCATTGGGCCTAATAAGTGCTAAAAAAGTTGACATAATTATCTTCTTTGTAAAAGATAATTTACTAGACAATTTAAAATTTCTCATTAAAAGATCATAACGGTAACGATTATTGGGCCTAATAAATGCTAAAAAACTTTGCAAAATTTCTTTATAAAAGATCATAACTGTAACGATCATTGGGCCTAATAAATGCTAAAAAACTTGACATAATTATCTTCTTTGTAGAAGATAATTTAATAGATCATTTAAAATTTCCTTAAAAAAGATCATAACGGTAACGATCATTGGGCCTAATAAGTGCTAAAAAAGTTGACATAATTATCTTCTTTGTAAAAGATAATTTACTAGACAATTTAAAATTTCTCATGAAAAGATCATAACGGTAACGATTATTGGGCCTAATAAATGCTAAAAAAGTTGACATAATTATCTTCTTTGAAAAAGGTAATTTAATAGATCATTTCAAATTTCTTTAAAAAAGATCATAACGGTAACGATCATTGCGCCTAATAAATGCTAAAAAAGTTGACATAATTATCTTCTTTGTAAAAGATAATTTAATAGATCATTTAAAATTTCCTTAAAAAAGATCATAACGGTAACGATCATTGGGCCTAATAAGTGCTAAAAAAGTTGACATAATTATCTTCTTTGTAAAAGATAATTTACTAGACAATTTAAAATTTCTCATTAAAAGATCATAACGGTAACGATTATTGGGCCTAATAAATGCTAAAAAACTTTGCAAAATTTCTTTATAAAAGATCATAACTGTAACGATCATTGGGCCTAATAAATGCTAAAAAACTTGACATAATTATCTTCTTTGTAGAAGATAATTTAATAGATCATTTAAAATTTCCTTAAAAAAGATCATAACGGTAACGATCATTGGGCCTAATAAGTGCTAAAAAAGTTGACATAATTATCTTCTTTGTAAAAGATAATTTACTAGACAATTTAAAATTTCTCATTAAAAGATCATAACGGTAACGATTATTGGGCCTAATAAATGCTAAAAAACTTTGCAAAATTTCTTTATAAAAGATCATAACTGTAACGATCATTGGGCCTAATAAATGCTAAAAAACTTGACATAATTATCTTCTTTGTAGAAGATAATTTAATAGATCATTTAAAATTTCCTTAAAAAAGATCATAATGGTAACGATCATTGGGCCTAATAAGTGCTAAAAAAGTTGACATAATTATCTTCTTTGTAAAAGATAATTTACTACAAAATTTAAAATTTCTCATGAAAAGACCATAACGGTAACGATCATTGGGCCTAATAAATGCTAAAAAGGTTAACATAATTATCTTCTTTGTGAAAGATAATTTAATAGATCATTTAAAATTTCTTTATAACAGATCATAACGGTAACGATCATTGGGCCTAATAAATGCTCAAAAAGTTGACATAATTATCTTCTTTGTAAAAGACAATTTAATAGATCATTTAAAATTTCTTTAAAAAAGATCATAACGGTAACGATCATTGGGCCTAATAAATGCTAAAAAAGTTGACATAATTAACTTCTTTGTAAAAGATAATTTACTAGACAATTTAAAATTTCGTATTAAAAGATCATAACGCTAACGATTAATGGGCCTAGTAAATGCTAAAAAAGTTGACATAATTATCTTCTTTGTAAAAGATAATTTGATAGATCATTTAAAATTTCTTTATAAAAGATAATAACTGTAACGATCATTGGGCCTAATAAATGCTAAAAAAGTTGACATAATTATCTTCTTTGTAAAAGACAATTTAATAGATAATTTAAAATTTCTATAAAAAAGATCATAGCAGTAACGATCATTGCGCCTAATAAATGCTAAAAAAGTTGACATAATTATCTTCTTTGTAAAAGATAATTTAATAGATCATTTAAAATTTCCTTAAAAAAGATCATAACGGTAACGATCATTGGGCCTAATAAGTGCTAAAAAAGTTGACATAATTATCTTCTTTGTAAAAGATAATTTACTAGACAATTTAAAATTTCTCATTAAAAGATCATAACGGTAACGATTATTGGGCCTAATAAATGCTAAAAAACTTTGCAAAATTTCTTTATAAAAGATCATAACTGTAACGATCATTGGGCCTAATAAATGCTAAAAAACTTGACATAATTATCTTCTTTGTAGAAGATAATTTAATAGATCATTTAAAATTTCCTTAAAAAAGATCATAACGGTAACGATCATTGGGCCTAATAAGTGCTAAAAAAGTTGACATAATTATCTTCTTTGTAAAAGATAATTTACTAGACAATTTAAAATTTCTCATGAAAAGATCATAACGGTAACGATTATTGGGCCTAATAAATGCTAAAAAAGTTGACATAATTATCTTCTTTGAAAAAGGTAATTTAATAGATCATTTCAAATTTCTTTAAAAAAGATCATAACGGTAACGATCATTGGCCTAATAAATGCTAAAAAAGTTGACATAATTATCTTCTTTGTAAAAGATAATTTGATAGATCATTTAAAATTTCTTTATAAAAGATCATAACTGTAACGATCATTGCGCCTAATAAATGCTAAAAAAGTTGACATAATTATCTTGTTTGTAAAAGACAATTTAATAGATCATTTAAAATTTCTTTAAAAAAGATCATAGTAGTAATGATCATTGCGCCTAATAAATGCTAAAAAAGTTGACATAATTATCTTCTTTGTAAAAGATAATTTACTAGACAATTTAAAATTTCTCATGAAAAGATCATAACGGTAACGATTATTGGGCCTAATAAATGCTAAAAAAGTTGACATAATTATCTTCTTTGAAAAAGGTAATTTAATAGATCATTTCAAATTTCTTTAAAAAAGATCATAACGGTAACGATCATTGCGCCTAATAAATGCTAAAAAAGTTGACATAATTATCTTCTTTGTAAAAGATAATTTAATAGATCATTTAAAATTTCCTTAAAAAAGATCATAACGGTAACGATCATTGGGCCTAATAAGTGCTAAAAAAGTTGACATAATTATCTTCTTTGTAAAAGATAATTTACTAGACAATTTAAAATTTCGTATTAAAAGATCATAACGCTAACGATTAATGGGCCTAGTAAATGCTAAAAAAGTAGACATAATTATCTTCTTTGTAAAATATAATTTGATAGATCATTTAAAATTTCTTTATAAAAGATCATAACTGTAACGATCATTGGGCCTAATAAATGCTAAAAAAGTTGACATAATTATCTTCTTTGTAAAAGACAATTTAATAGATCATTTAAAATTTCTTTAAAAAAGATCATAGCAGTAACGATCATTGCGCCTAATAAATGCTAAAAAAGTTGACATAATTATCTTCTTTGTAAAAGATAATTTAATAGATCATTTAAAATTTCCTTAAAAAAGATCATAACGGTAACGATCATTGGGCCTAATAAGTGCTAAAAAAGTTGACATAATTATCTTCTTTGTAAAAGATAATTTACTAGACAATTTAAAATTTCTCATTAAAAGATCATAACGGTAACGATTATTGGGCCTAATAAATGCTAAAAAACTTTGCAAAATTTCTTTATAAAAGATCATAACTGTAACGATCATTGGGCCTAATAAATGCTAAAAAACTTGACATAATTATCTTCTTTGTAGAAGATAATTTAATAGATCATTTAAAATTTCCTTAAAAAAGATCATAACGGTAACGATCATTGGGCCTAATAAGTGCTAAAAAAGTTGACATAATTATCTTCTTTGTAAAAGATAATTTACTAGACAATTTAAAATTTCTCATGAAAAGATCATAACGGTAACGATTATTGGGCCTAATAAATGCTAAAAAAGTTGACATAATTATCTTCTTTGAAAAAGGTAATTTAATAGATCATTTCAAATTTCTTTAAAAAAGATCATAACGGTAACGATCATTGCGCCTAATAAATGCTAAAAAAGTTGACATAATTATCTTCTTTGTAAAAGATAATTTAATAGATCATTTAAAATTTCCTTAAAAAAGATCATAACGGTAACGATCATTGGGCCTAATAAGTGCTAAAAAAGTTGACATAATTATCTTCTTTGTAAAAGATAATTTACTAGACAATTTAAAATTTCTCATTAAAAGATCATAACGGTAACGATTATTGGGCCTAATAAATGCTAAAAAACTTTGCAAAATTTCTTTATAAAAGATCATAACTGTAACGATCATTGGGCCTAATAAATGCTAAAAAACTTGACATAATTATCTTCTTTGTAGAAGATAATTTAATAGATCATTTAAAATTTCCTTAAAAAAGATCATAACGGTAACGATCATTGGGCCTAATAAGTGCTAAAAAAGTTGACATAATTATCTTCTTTGTAAAAGATAATTTACTAGACAATTTAAAATTTCTCATGAAAAGATCATAACGGTAACGATTATTGGGCCTAATAAATGCTAAAAAAGTTGACATAATTATCTTCTTTGAAAAAGGTAATTTAATAGATCATTTCAAATTTCTTTAAAAAAGATCATAACGGTAACGATCATTGCGCCTAATAAATGCTAAAAAAGTTGACATAATTATCTTCTTTGTAAAAGATAATTTAATAGATCATTTAAAATTTCCTTAAAAAAGATCATAACGGTAACGATCATTGGGCCTAATAAGTGCTAAAAAAGTTGACATAATTATCTTCTTTGTAAAAGATAATTTACTAGACAATTTAAAATTTCTCATTAAAAGATCATAACGGTAACGATTATTGGGCCTAATAAATGCTAAAAAACTTTGCAAAATTTCTTTATAAAAGATCATAACTGTAACGATCATTGGGCCTAATAAATGCTAAAAAACTTGACATAATTATCTTCTTTGTAGAAGATAATTTAATAGATCATTTAAAATTTCCTTAAAAAAGATCATAACAGTAACGATCATTGGGCCTAATAAGTGCTAAAAAAGTTGACATAATTATCTTCTTTTAAAAGATAATTTACTAGACAATTTAAAATTTCTCATGAAAAGATCATAACGGTAACGATTATTGGGCCTAATAAATGCTAAAAAAGTTGACATAATTATCTTCTTTGAAAAAGGTAATTTAATAGATCATTTCAAATTTCTTTAAAAAAGATCATAACGGTAACGATCATTGCGCCTAATAAATGCTAAAAAAGTTGACATAATTATCTTCTTTGTAAAAGATAATTTAATAGATCATTTAAAATTTCCTTAAAAAAGATCATAACGGTAACGATCATTGGGCCTAATAAGTGCTAAAAAAGTTGACATAATTATCTTCTTTGTAAAAAATAATTTACTAGACAATTTAAAATGTCGTATTAAAAGATCATAACGCTAACGATTAATGGGCCTAGTAAATGCTAAAAAAGTTGACATAATTATCTTCTTTGTAAAATATAATTTGATAGATCATTTAAAATTTCTTTATAAAAGATCATAACTGTAACGATCATTGGGCCTAATAAATGCTAAAAAAGTTGACATAATTATCTTCTTTGTAAAAGATAATTTAATAGATCATTTAAAATTTCTTTATAACAGATCATAACGGTAACGATCATTGGGCCTAATAAATGCTAAAAAAGTTGACATAATTATCTTCTTTGTAAAAGATAATTTAATAGATCATTTAAAATTTCCTTAAAAAAGATCATAACGGTAACGATCATTGGGCCTAATAAGTGCTAAAAAAGTTGACATAATTATCTTCTTTGTAAAAGATAATTTACTAGACAATTTAAAATTTCTCATTAAAAGATCATAACGGTAACGATTATTGGGCCTAATAAATGCTAAAAAACTTTGCAAAATTTCTTTATAAAAGATCATAACTGTAACGATCATTGGGCCTAATAAATGCTAAAAAACTTGACATAATTATCTTCTTTGTAGAAGATAATTTAATAGATCATTTAAAATTTCCTTAAAAAAGATCATAACGGTAACGATCATTGGGCCTAATAAGTGCTAAAAAAGTTGACATAATTATCTTCTTTGTAAAAGATAATTTACTAGACAATTTAAAATTTCTCATGAAAAGATCATAACGGTAACGATTATTGGGCCTAATAAATGCTAAAAAAGTTGACATAATTATCTTCTTTGTAAAAGATAATTTAATAGATCATTTAAAATTTCCTTAAAAAAGATCATAACGGTAACGATCATTGGGCCTAATAAGTGCTAAAAAAGTTGACATAATTATCTTCTTTGTAAAAAATAATTTACTAGACAATTTAAAATGTCGTATTAAAAGATCATAACGCTAACGATTAATGGGCCTAGTAAATGCTAAAAAAGTTGACATAATTATCTTCTTTGTAAAATATAATTTGATAGATCATTTAAAATTTCTTTATAAAAGATCATAACTGTAACGATCATTGGGCCTAATAAATGCTAAAAAAGTTGACATAATTATCTTCTTTGTAAAAGATAATTTAATAGAGCATTTAAAATTTCTTTATAACAGATCATAACGGTAACGATCATTGGGCCTAATAAATGCTAAAAAAGTTGACATAATTATCTTCTTTGTAAAAGATAATTTAATAGATCATTTAAAATTTCCTTAAAAAAGATCATAACGGTAACGATCATTGGGCCTAATAAGTGCTAAAAAAGTTGACATAATTATCTTCTTTGTAAAAGATAATTTACTAGACAATTTAAAATTTCTCATTAAAAGATCATAACGGTAACAATTATTGGGCCTAATAAATGCTAAAAAACTTTGCAAAATTTCTTTATAAAAGATCATAACTGTAACGATCATTGGGCCTAATAAATGCTAAAAAACTTGACATAATTATCTTCTTTGTAGAAGATAATTTAATAGATCATTTAAAATTTCCTTAAAAAAGATCATAACGGTAACGATCATTGGGCCTAATAAGTGCTAAAAAAGTTGACATAATTATCTTCTTTGTAAAAGATAATTTACTAGACAATTTAAAATTTCTCATGAAAAGATCATAACGGTAACGATTATTGGGCCTAATAAATGCTAAAAAAGTTGACATAATTATCTTCTTTGAAAAAGGTAATTTAATAGATCATTTCAAATTTCTTTAAAAAAGATCATAACGGTAACGATCATTGCGCCTAATAAATGCTAAAAAAGTTGACATAATTATCTTCTTTGTAAAAGATAATTTAATAGATCATTTAAAATTTCCTTAAAAAAGATCATAACGGTAACGATCATTGGGCCTAATAAGTGCTAAAAAAGTTGACATAATTATCTTCTTTGTAAAAGATAATTTACTAGACAATTTAAAATTTCTCATTAAAAGATCATAACGGTAACGATTATTGGGCCTAATAAATGCTAAAAAACTTTGCAAAATTTCTTTATAAAAGATCATAACTGTAACGATCATTGGGCCTAATAAATGCTAAAAAACTTGACATAATTATCTTCTTTGTAGAAGATAATTTAATACATCATTTAAAATTTCCTTAAAAAAGATCATAACGGTAACGATCATTGGGCCTAATAAGTGCTAAAAAAGTTGACATAATTATCTTCTTTGTAAAAGATAATTTACTAGACAATTTAAAATTTCTCATGAAAAGATCATAACGGTAACGATTATTGGGCCTAATAAATGCTAAAAAAGTTGACATAATTATCTTCTTTGTAAAAGATAATTTAATAGATCATTTAAAATTTCCTTAAAAAAGATCATAACGGTAACGATCATTGGGCCTAATAAGTGCTAAAAAAGTTGACATAATTATCTTCTTTGTAAAAAATAATTTACTAGACAATTTAAAATGTCGTATTAAAAGATCATAACGCTAACGATTAATGGGCCTAGTAAATGCTAAAAAAGTTGACATAATTATCTTCTTTGTAAAATATAATTTGATAGATCATTTAAAATTTCTTTATAAAAGATCATAACTGTAACGATCATTGGGCCTAATAAATGCTAAAAAAGTTGACATAATTATCTTCTTTGTAAAAGATAATTTAATAGAGCATTTAAAATTTCTTTATAACAGATCATAACGGTAACGATCATTGGGCCTAATAAATGCTAAAAAAGTTGACATAATTATCTTCTTTGTAAAAGATAATTTAATAGATCATTTAAAATTTCCTTAAAAAAGATCATAACGGTAACGATCATTGGGCCTAATAAGTGCTAAAAAAGTTGACATAATTATCTTCTTTGTAAAAGATAATTTACTAGACAATTTAAAATTTCTCATTAAAAGATCATAACGGTAACAATTATTGGGCCTAATAAATGCTAAAAAACTTTGCAAAATTTCTTTATAAAAGATCATAACTGTAACGATCATTGGGCCTAATAAATGCTAAAAAACTTGACATAATTATCTTCTTTGTAGAAGATAATTTAATAGATCATTTAAAATTTCCTTAAAAAAGATCATAACGGTAACGATCATTGGGCCTAATAAGTGCTAAAAAAGTTGACATAATTATCTTCTTTGTAAAAGATAATTTACTAGACAATTTAAAATTTCTCATGAAAAGATCATAACGGTAACGATTATTGGGCCTAATAAATGCTAAAAAAGTTGACATAATTATCTTCTTTGAAAAAGGTAATTTAATAGATCATTTCAAATTTCTTTAAAAAAGATCATAACGGTAACGATCATTGCGCCTAATAAATGCTAAAAAAGTTGACATAATTATCTTCTTTGTAAAAGATAATTTAATAGATCATTTAAAATTTCCTTAAAAAAGATCATAACGGTAACGATCATTGGGCCTAATAAGTGCTAAAAAAGTTGACATAATTATCTTCTTTGTAAAAGATAATTTACTAGACAATTTAAAATTTCTCATTAAAAGATCATAACGGTAACGATTATTGGGCCTAATAAATGCTAAAAAACTTTGCAAAATTTCTTTATAAAAGATCATAACTGTAACGATCATTGGGCCTAATAAATGCTAAAAAACTTGACATAATTATCTTCTTTGTAGAAGATAATTTAATAGATCATTTAAAATTTCCTTAAAAAAGATCATAACGGTAACGATCATTGGGCCTAATAAGTGCTAAAAAAGTTGACATAATTATCTTCTTTGTAAAAGATAATTTACTAGACAATTTAAAATTTCTCATGAAAAGATCATAACGGTAACGATTATTGGGCCTAATAAATGCTAAAAAAGTTGACATAATTATCTTCTTTGAAAAAGGTAATTTAATAGATCATTTCAAATTTCTTTAAAAAAGATCATAACGGTAACGATCATTGCGCCTAATAAATGCTAAAAAAGTTGACATAATTATCTTCTTTGTAAAAGATAATTTAATAGATCATTTAAAATTTCCTTAAAAAAGATCATAACGGTAACGATCATTGGGCCTAATAAGTGCTAAAAAAGTTGACATAATTATCTTCTTTGTAAAAGATAATTTACTAGACAATTTAACATTTCTTATTAAAAGATCATAACGCTAACGATTAATGGGCCTAGTAAATGCTAAAAAAGTTGACATAATTATCTTCTTTGTAAAATATAATTTGATAGATCATTTAAAATTTCTTTATAAAAGATCATAACTGTAACGATCATTGGGCCTAATAAATGCTAAAAAAGTTGACATAATTATCTTCTTTGTAAAAGATAATTTAATAGATCATTTAAAATTTCTTTATAACAGATCATAACGGTAACGATCATTGGGCCTAATAAATGCTAAAAAAGTTGACATAATTATCTTCTTTGTAAAAGACAATTTAATAGATCATTTAAAATTTCTTTAAAAAAGATCATAATGGTAACGATCATTGGGCCTAATAAATGCTAAAAAAGTTGACATAATTAACTTCTTTGTAAAATATAATTTGCTAGACAATTTAAAATTTCGTATTAAAAGATCATAACGCTAACGATTAATGGGCCTAGTAAATGCTAAAAAAGTTGACATAATTATCTTCTTTGTAAAAGATAATTTGATAGCTCATTTAAAATTTCTTTATAAAAGATCATAACTGTAACGATCATTGGGCCTAATAAATGCTAAAAAAGTTGACATAATTATCTTCTTTGTAAAAGATAATTTACTAGACAATTTAAAATTTCTCATTAAAAGATCATAACGGTAACGATTATTGGGCCTAATAAATGCTAAAAAACTTTGCAAAATTTCTTTATAAGACATCATAACTGTAACGATCATTGGGCCTAATAAATGCTAAAAAACTTGACATAATTATCTTCTTTGTAGAAGATAATTTAATACATCATTTAAAATTTCCTTAAAAAAGATCATAACGGTAACGATCATTGGGCCTAATAAGTGCTAAAAAAGTTGACATAATTATCTTCTTTGTAAAAGATAATTTACTAGACAATTTAAAATTTCTCATGAAAAGATCATAACGGTAACGATTATTGGGCCTAATAAATGCTAAAAAAGTTGACATAATTATCTTCTTTGAAAAAGGTAATTTAATAGATCATTTCAAATTTCTTTAAAAAAAATCATAACGGTAACGATCATTGCGCCTAATAAATGCTAAAAAAGTTGACATAATTATCTTCTTTGTAAAAGATATTTTAATAGATCATTTAAAATTTCCTTAAAAAAGATCATAACGGTAACGATCATTGGGCCTAATAAGTGCTAAAAAAGTTGACATAATTATCTTCTTTGTAAAAGATAATTTACTAGACAATTTAAAATTTCTCATTAAAAGATCATAACGGTAACGATTATTGGGCCTAATAAATGCTAAAAAACTTTGCAAAATTTCTTTATAAAAGATCATAACTGTAACGATCATTGGGCCTAATAAATGCTAAAAAACTTGACATAATTATCTTCTTTGTAGAAGATAATTTAATACATCATTTAAAATTTCCTTAAAAAAGATCATAACGGTAACGATCATTGGGCCTAATAAGTGCTAAAAAAGTTGACATAATTATCTTCTTTGTAAAAGATAATTTACTAGACAATTTAAAATTTCTCATGAAAAGATCATAACGGTAACGATTATTGGGCCTAATAAATGCTAAAAAAGTTGACATAATTATCTTCTTTGTAAAAGATAATTTAATAGATCATTTAAAATTTCCTTAAAAAAGATCATAACGGTAACGATCATTGGGCCTAATAAGTGCTAAAAAAGTTGACATAATTATCTTCTTTGTAAAAAATAATTTACTAGACAATTTAAAATGTCGTATTAAAAGATCATAACGCTAACGATTAATGGGCCTAGTAAATGCTAAAAAAGTTGACATAATTATCTTCTTTGTAAAATATAATTTGATAGATCATTTAAAATTTCTTTATAAAAGATCATAACTGTAACGATCATTGGGCCTAATAAATGCTAAAAAAGTTGACATAATTATCTTCTTTGTAAAAGATAATTTAATAGAGCATTTAAAATTTCTTTATAACAGATCATAACGGTAACGATCATTGGGCCTAATAAATGCTAAAAAAGTTGACATAATTATCTTCTTTGTAAAAGATAATTTAATAGATCATTTAAAATTTCCTTAAAAAAGATCATAACGGTAACGATCATTGGGCCTAATAAGTGCTAAAAAAGTTGACATAATTATCTTCTTTGTAAAAGATAATTTACTAGACAATTTAAAATTTCTCATTAAAAGATCATAACGGTAACAATTATTGGGCCTAATAAATGCTAAAAAACTTTGCAAAATTTCTTTATAAAAGATCATAACTGTAACGATCATTGGGCCTAATAAATGCTAAAAAACTTGACATAATTATCTTCTTTGTAGAAGATAATTTAATAGATCATTTAAAATTTCCTTAAAAAAGATCATAACGGTAACGATCATTGGGCCTAATAAGTGCTAAAAAAGTTGACATAATTATCTTCTTTGTAAAAGATAATTTACTAGACAATTTAAAATTTCTCATGAAAAGATCATAACGGTAACGATTATTGGGCCTAATAAATGCTAAAAAAGTTGACATAATTATCTTCTTTGAAAAAGGTAATTTAATAGATCATTTCAAATTTCTTTAAAAAAGATCATAACGGTAACGATCATTGCGCCTAATAAATGCTAAAAAAGTTGACATAATTATCTTCTTTGTAAAAGATAATTTAATAGATCATTTAAAATTTCCTTAAAAAAGATCATAACGGTAACGATCATTGGGCCTAATAAGTGCTAAAAAAGTTGACATAATTATCTTCTTTGTAAAAGATAATTTACTAGACAATTTAAAATTTCTCATTAAAAGATCATAACGGTAACGATTATTGGGCCTAATAAATGCTAAAAAACTTTGCAAAATTTCTTTATAAAAGATCATAACTGTAACGATCATTGGGCCTAATAAATGCTAAAAAACTTGACATAATTATCTTCTTTGTAGAAGATAATTTAATAGATCATTTAAAATTTCCTTAAAAAAGATCATAACGGTAACGATCATTGGGCCTAATAAGTGCTAAAAAAGTTGACATAATTATCTTCTTTGTAAAAGATAATTTACTAGACAATTTAAAATTTCTCATGAAAAGATCATAACGGTAACGATTATTGGGCCTAATAAATGCTAAAAAAGTTGACATAATTATCTTCTTTGTAAAAGATAATTTAATAGATCATTTAAAATTTCCTTAAAAAAGATCATAACGGTAACGATCATTGGGCCTAATAAGTGCTAAAAAAGTTGACATAATTATCTTCTTTGTAAAAGATAATTTACTAGACAATTTAACATTTCTTATTAAAAGATCATAACGCTAACGATTAATGGGCCTAGTAAATGCTAAAAAAGTTGACATAATTATCTTCTTTGTAAAATATAATTTGATAGATCATTTAAAATTTCTTTATAAAAGATCATAACTGTAACGATCATTGGGCCTAATAAATGCTAAAAAAGTTGACATAATTATCTTCTTTGTAAAAGATAATTTAATAGATCATTTAAAATTTCTTTATAACAGATCATAACGGTAACGATCATTGGGCCTAATAAATGCTAAAAAAGTTGACATAATTATCTTCTTTGTAAAAGACAATTTAATAGATCATTTAAAATTTCTTTAAAAAAGATCATAATGGTAACGATCATTGGGCCTAATAAATGCTAAAAAAGTTGACATAATTAACTTCTTTGTAAAATATAATTTGCTAGACAATTTAAAATTTCGTATTAAAAGATCATAACGCTAACGATTAATGGGCCTAGTAAATGCTAAAAAAGTTGACATAATTATCTTCTTTGTAAAAGATAATTTGATAGCTCATTTAAAATTTCTTTATAAAAGATCATAACTGTAACGATCATTGGGCCTAATAAATGCTAAAAAAGTTGACATAATTATCTTCTTTGTAAAAGATAATTTACTAGACAATTTAAAATTTCTCATTAAAAGATCATAACGGTAACGATTATTGGGCCTAATAAATGCTAAAAAACTTTGCAAAATTTCTTTATAAGACATCATAACTGTAACGATCATTGGGCCTAATAAATGCTAAAAAACTTGACATAATTATCTTCTTTGTAGAAGATAATTTAATACATCATTTAAAATTTCCTTAAAAAAGATCATAACGGTAACGATCATTGGGCCTAATAAGTGCTAAAAAAGTTGACATAATTATCTTCTTTGTAAAAGATAATTTACTAGACAATTTAAAATTTCTCATGAAAAGATCATAACGGTAACGATTATTGGGCCTAATAAATGCTAAAAAAGTTGACATAATTATCTTCTTTGAAAAAGGTAATTTAATAGATCATTTCAAATTTCTTTAAAAAAAATCATAACGGTAACGATCATTGCGCCTAATAAATGCTAAAAAAGTTGACATAATTATCTTCTTTGTAAAAGATATTTTAATAGATCATTTAAAATTTCCTTAAAAAAGATCATAACGGTAACGATCATTGGGCCTAATAAGTGCTAAAAAAGTTGACATAATTATCTTCTTTGTAAAAGATAATTTACTAGACAATTTAAAATTTCTCATTAAAAGATCATAACGGTAACGATTATTGGGCCTAATAAATGCTAAAAAACTTTGCAAAATTTCTTTATAAAAGATCATAACTGTAACGATCATTGGGCCTAATAAATGCTAAAAAACTTGACATAATTATCTTCTTTGTAGAAGATAATTTAATAGATCATTTAAAATTTCCTTAAAAAAGATCATAACGGTAACGATCATTGGGCCTAATAAGTGCTAAAAAAGTTGACATAATTATCTTCTTTGTAAAAGATAATTTACTAGACAATTTAAAATTTCTCATGAAAAGATCATAACGGTAACGATTATTGGGCCTAATAAATGCTAAAAAAGTTGACATAATTATCTTCTTTGAAAAAGGTAATTTAATAGATCATTTCAAATTTCTTTAAAAAAGATCATAACGGTAACGATCATTGCGCCTAATAAATGCTAAAAAAGTTGACATAATTATCTTCTTTGTAAAAGATAATTTAATAGATCATTTAAAATTTCCTTAAAAAAGATCATAACGGTAACGATCATTGGGCCTAATAAGTGCTAAAAAAGTTGACATAATTATCTTCTTTGTAAAAGATAATTTACTAGACAATTTAAAATTTCGTATTAAAAGATCATAACGCTAACGATTAATGGGCCTAGTAAATGCTAAAAAAGTTGACATAATTATCTTCTTTGTAAAATATAATTTGATAGATCATTTAAAATTTCTTAAATAAAAGATCATAACTGTAACGATCATTGGGCCTAATAAATGCTAAAAAAGTTGACATAATTATCTTCTTTGTAAAAGACAATTTAATAGATCATTTAAAATTTCTTTAAAAAAGATCATAGCAGTAACGATCATTGCGCCTAATAAATGCTAAAAAAGTTGACATAATTATCTTCTTTGTAAAAGATAATTTAATAGATCATTTAAAATTTCTTTATAACAGATCATAATGGTAACGATCATTGGGCCTAATAAATGCTAAAAAAGTTGACATAATTATCTTCTTTGTAAAAGACAATTTAATAGATCATTTAAAATTTCTTTAAAAAAGATCATAATGGTAACGATCATTGGGCCTAATAAATGCTAAAAAAGTTGACATAATTAACTTCTTTGTAAAATATAATTTGCTAGACAATTTAAAATTTCGTATTAAAAGATCATAACGCTAACGATTAATGGGCCTAGTAAATGCTAAAAAAGTTGACATAATTATCTTCTTTGTAAAAGATAATTTGATAGCTCATTTAAAATTTCTTTATAAAAGATCATAACTGTAACGATCATTGGGCCTAATAAATGCTAAAAAAGTTGACATAATTATCTTCTTTGTAAAAGACAATTTAATAGATCATTTAAAATTTCTTTAAAAAAGATCATAGCAGTAACGATCATTGCGCCTAATAAATGCTAAAAAAGTTGACATAATTATCTTCTTTGTAAAAGATAATTTAATAGATCATTTAAAATTTCTTTATAACAGATCATAACGGTAACGATCATTGGGCCTAATAAATGCTAAAAAAGTTGACATAATTATCTTCTTTGTAAAAGACAATTTAATAGATCATTTAAAATTTCTTTAAAAAAGATCATAACGGTAACGATCATTGGGCCTAATAAATGCTAAACAAGTTGACATAATTAACTTCTTTGTAAAAGATAATTTACTAGACAATTTAAAATTTCGTATTAAAAGATCATAACGCTAACGATTAATGGGCCTAGTAAATGCTAAAAAAGTTGACATAATTATCTTCTTTGTAAAAGATAATTTGATAGATCATTTAAAATTTCTTTATAAAAGATCATAACTGTAACGATCATTGGGCCTAATAAATGCTAAAAAAGTTGACATAATTATCTTCTTTGTAAAAGACAATTTAATAGATCGTTTAAAATTTCTTTAAAAAAGATCATAGCAGTAACGATCATTGCGCCTAATAAATGCTAAAAAAGTTGACATAATTATCTTCTTTGTAAAAGATAATTTAATAGATCATTTAAAATTTCCTTAAAAAAGATCATAACGGTAATAATCATTGGGCCTAATAAGT
This sequence comes from Psophocarpus tetragonolobus, assembly GCA_037954015.1. Classification (NCBI taxonomy): domain Eukaryota; kingdom Viridiplantae; phylum Streptophyta; class Magnoliopsida; order Fabales; family Fabaceae; genus Psophocarpus; species Psophocarpus tetragonolobus. Next base: position 59,465,189 of record CM075688.1, read on the forward strand.
GCTAAAAAAGTTGACATAATTATCTTCTTTGTAAAAGATAATTTACTAGACAATTTAAAATTTCTCATTAAAAGATCATAACGGTAACGATTATTGGGCCTAATAAATGCTAAAAAACTTTGCAAAATTTCTTTATAAAAGATCATAACTGTAACGATCATTGGGCCTAATAAATGCTAAAAAACTTGACATAATTATCTTCTTTGTAGAAGATAATTTAATAGATCATTTAAAATTTCCTTAAAAAAGATCATAACGGTAACGATCATTGGGCCTAATAAGTGCTAAAAAAGTTGACATAATTATCTTCTTTGTAAAAGATAATTTACTAGACAATTTAAAATTTCTCATGAAAAGATCATAACGGTAACGATTATTGGGCCTAATAAATGCTAAAAAAGTTGACATAATTATCTTCTTTGAAAAAGGTAATTTAATAGATCATTTCAAATTTCTTTAAAAAAGATCATAGCAGTAACGATCATTGCGCCTAATAAATGCTAAAAAAGTTGACATAATTATCTTCTTTGTAAAAGATAATTTAATAGATCATTTAAAATTTCCTTAAAAAAGATCATAACGGTAACGATCATTGGGCCTAATAAATGCTAAAAAAGTTGACATAATTATCTTCTTTGTAAAAGATAATTTAATAGATCATTTAAAATTTCCTTAAAAAAGATCATAACGGTAATGATCATTGGGCCTAATAAGTGCTAAAAAAGTTGACATAATTATCTTCTTTATAAAAGATAATTTACTAGACAATTTAAAATTTCTCATTAAAAGATCATAACGGTAACGATTATTGGGCCTAATAAATGCTAAAAAACTTTGCAAAATTTCTTTATAAAAGATCATAACTGTAACGATCATTGGGCCTAATAAATGCTAAAAAAGTTGACATAATTATCTTCTTTGTAAAAGATAATTTAATAGATCATTTAAAATTTCTTTATAACAGATCATAATGGTAACGATCATTGGGCCTAATAAATGCTAAAAAAGTTGACATAATTATCTTCTTTGTAAAAGACAATTTAATAAATCATTTAAAATTTCTTTAAAAAAGATCATAATGGTAACGATCATTGGGCCTAATAAATGCTAAAAAAGTTGACATAATTAACTTCTTTGTAAAAGATAATTTAATAGATCATTTAAAATTTCCTTAAAAAAGATCATAACGGTAACGATCATTGGGCCTAATAAATGCTAAAAAAGTTGACATAATTATCTTCTTTGTAAAAGATAATTTAATAGATCATTTAAAATTTCTTTATAACAGATCATAATGGTAACGATCATTGGGCCTAATAAATGCTAAAAAAGTTGACATAATTATCTTCTTTGTAAAAGATAATTTAATAGATCATTTAAAATTTCCTTAAAAAAGATCATAACGGTAACGATCATTGGGCCTAATAAATGCTAAAAAAGTTGACATAATTATCTTCTTTGTAAAAGATAATTTAATAGATCATTTAAAATTTCTTTATAACAGATCATAATGGTAACGATCATTGGGCCTAATAAATGCTAAAAAAGTTGACATAATTATCTTCTTTGTAAAAGACAATTTAATAAATCATTTAAAATTTCTTTAAAAAAGATCATAATGGTAACGATCATTGGGCCTAATAAATGCTAAAAAAGTTGACATAATTAACTTCTTTGTAAAATATAATTTGCTAGACAATTTAAAATTTCGTATTAAAAGATCATAACGCTAACGATTAATGGGCCTAGTAAATGCTAAAAAAGTTGACATAATTATCTTCTTTGTAAAAGATAATTTGATAGCTCATTTAAAATTTCTTTATAAAAGATCATAACTGTAACGATCATTGGGCCTAATAAATGCTAAAAAAGTTGACATAATTATCTTCTTTGTAAAAGACAATTTAATAGATCATTTAAAATTTCCTTAAAAAAGATCATAACGGTAACGATCATTGGGCCTAATAAGTGCTAAAAAAGTTGACATAATTATCTTCTTTGTAAAAGATAATTTACTAGACAATTTAAAATTTCTCATTAAAAGATCATAACGGTAACGATTATTGGGCCTAATAAATGCTAAAAAACTTTGCAAAATTTCTTTATAAAAGATCACAACTGTAACGATCATTGGGCCTAATAAATGCTAAAAAACTTGACATAATTATCTTCTTTGTAGAAGATAATTTAATACATCATTTAAAATTTCCTTAAAAAAGATCATAACGGTAACGATCATTGGGCCTAATAAGTGCTAAAAAAGTTGACATAATTATCTTCTTTGTAAAAGATAATTTACTAGACAATTTAAAATTTCTCATGAAAAGATCATAACGGTAACGATTATTGGGCCTAATAAATGCTAAAAAAGTTGACATAATTATCTTCTTTGAAAAAGGTAATTTAATAGATCATTTCAAATTTCTTTAAAAAAAATCATAACGGTAACGATCATTGCGCCTAATAAATGCTAAAAAAGTTGACATAATTATCTTCTTTGTAAAAGATAATTTAATAGATCATTTAAAATTTCCTTAAAAAAGATCATAACGGTAACGATCATTGGGCCTAATAAGTGCTAAAAAAGTTGACATAATTATCTTATTTGTAAAAGATAATTTACTAGACAATTTAAAATTTCTCATTAAAAGATCATAACGGTAACGATTATTGGGCCTAATAAATGCTAAAAAACTTTGCAAAATTTCTTTATAAAAGATCATAACTGTAACGATCATTGGGCCTAATAAATGCTAAAAAACTTGACATAATTATCTTCTTTGTAGAAGATAATTTAATAGATCATTTAAAATTTCCTTAAAAAAGATCATAACGGTAACGATCATTGGGCCTAATAAGTGCTAAAAAAGTTGACATAATTATCTTCTTTGTAAAAGATAATTTACTAGACAATTTAAAATTTCTCATGAAAAGATCATAACGGTAACGATTATTGGGCCTAATAAATGCTAAAAAAGTTGACATAATTATCTTCTTTGAAAAAGGTAATTTAATAGATCATTTCAAATTTCTTTAAAAAAGATCATAACGGTAACGATCATTGCGCCTAATAAATGCTAAAAAAGTTGACATAATTATCTTCTTTGTAAAAGATAATTTAATAGATCATTTAAAATTTCCTTAAAAAAGATCATAACGGTAACGATCATTGGGCCTAATAAGTGCTAAAAAAGTTGACATAATTATCTTCTTTGTAAAAGATAATTTACTAGACAATTTAAAATTTCGTATTAAAAGATCATAACGCTAACGATTAATGGGCCTAGTAAATGCTAAAAAAGTTGACATAATTATCTTCTTTGTAAAATATAATTTGATAGATCATTTAAAATTTCTTTATAAAAGATCATAACTGTAACGATCATTGGGCCTAATAAATGCTAAAAAAGTTGACATAATTATCTTCTTTGTAAAAGACAATTTAATAGATCATTTAAAATTTCTTTAAAAAAGATCATAGCAGTAACGATCATTGCGCCTAATAAATGCTAAAAAAGTTGACATAATTATCTTCTTTGTAAAAGATAATTTAATAGATCATTTAAAATTTCTTTATAACAGATCATAATGGTAACGATCATTGGGCCTAATAAATGCTAAAAAAGTTGACATAATTATCTTCTTTGTAAAAGACAATTTAATAGATCATTTAAAATTTCTTTAAAAAAGATCATAATGGTAACGATCATTGGGCCTAATAAATGCTAAAAAAGTTGACATAATTAACTTCTTTGTAAAATATAATTTGCTAGACAATTTAAAATTTCGTATTAAAAGATCATAACGCTAACGATTAATGGGCCTAGTAAATGCTAAAAAAGTTGACATAATTATCTTCTTTGTAAAAGATAATTTGATAGCTCATTTAAAATTTCTTTATAAAAGATCATAACTGTAACGATCATTGGGCCTAATAAATGCTAAAAAAGTTGACATAATTATCTTCTTTGTAAAAGACAATTTAATAGATCATTTAAAATTTCTTTAAAAAAGATCATAGCAGTAACGATCATTGCGCCTAATAAATGCTAAAAAAGTTGACATAATTATCTTCTTTGTAAAAGATAATTTAATAGATCATTTAAAATTTCTTTATAACAGATCATAACGGTAACGATCATTGGGCCTAATAAATGCTAAAAAAGTTGACATAATTATCTTCTTTGTAAAAGACAATTTAATAGATCATTTAAAATTTCTTTAAAAAAGATCATAACGGTAACGATCATTGGGCCTAATAAATGCCAAACAAGTTGACATAATTAACTTCTTTGTAAAAGATAATTTACTAGACAATTTAAAATTTCGTATTAAAAGATCATAACGCTAACGATTAATGGGCCTAGTAAATGCTAAAAAAGTTGACATAATTATCTTCTTTGTAAAAGATAATTTGATAGATCATTTAAAATTTCTTTATAAAAGATCATAACTGTAACGATCATTGGGCCTAACAAATGCTAAAAAAGTTAACATAATTATCTTCTTTGTAAAAGACAATTTAATAGATCATTTAAAATTTCTTTAAAAAAGATCATAGCAGTAACGATCATTGCGCCTAATAAATGCTAAAAAAGTTGACATAATTATCTTCTTTGTAAAAGATAATTTAATAGATCATTTAAAATTTCCTTAAAAAAGATCATAACGGTAACGATCATTGGGCCTAATAAGTGCTAAAAAAGTTGACATAATTATCTTCTTTGTAAAAGATAATTTACTAGACAATTTAAAATTTCTCATGAAAAGATCATAACGGTAACGATTATTGGGCCTAATAAATGCTAAAAAAGTTGACATAATTATCTTCTTTGAAAAAGGTAATTTAATAGATCATTTCAAATTTCTTTAAAAAAAATCATAACGGTAACGATCATTGCGCCTAATAAATGCTAAAAAAGTTGACATAATTATCTTCTTTGTAAAAGATAATTTAATAGATCATTTAAAATTTCCTTAAAAAAGATCATAACGGTAACGATCATTGGGCCTAATAAGTGCTAAAAAAGTTGACATAATTATCTTATTTGTAAAAGATAATTTACTAGACAATTTAAAATTTCTCATTAAAAGATCATAACGGTAACGATTATTGGGCCTAATAAATGCTAAAAAACTTTGCAAAATTTCTTTATAAAAGATCATAACTGTAACGATCATTGGGCCTAATAAATGCTAAAAAACTTGACATAATTATCTTCTTTGTAGAAGATAATTTAATAGATCATTTAAAATTTCCTTAAAAAAGATCATAACGGTAACGATCATTGGGCCTAATAAGTGCTAAAAAAGTTCACATAATTATCTTCTTTGTAAAAGATAATTTGATAGATCATTTAAAATTTCTTTATAAAAGATCATAACTGTAACGATCATTGGGCCTAACAAATGCTAAAAAAGTTAACATAATTATCTTCTTTGTAAAAGACAATTTAATAGATCATTTAAAATTTCTTTAAAAAAGATCATAGCAGTAACGATCATTGCGCCTAATAAATGCTAAAAAAGTTGACATAATTATCTTCTTTGTAAAAGATAATTTAATAGATCATTTAAAATTTCCTTAAAAAAGATCATAACGGTAACGATCATTGGGCCTAATAAGTGCTAAAAAAGTTGACATAATTATCTTCTTTGTAAAAGATAATTTACTAGACAATTTAAAATTTCTCATGAAAAGATCATAACGGTAACGATTATTGGGCCTAATAAATGCTAAAAAAGTTGACATAATTATCTTCTTTGAAAAAGGTAATTTAATAGATCATTTCAAATTTCTTTAAAAAAAATCATAACGGTAACGATCATTGCGCCTAATAAATGCTAAAAAAGTTGACATAATTATCTTCTTTGTAAAAGATAATTTAATAGATCATTTAAAATTTCCTTAAAAAAGATCATAACGGTAACGATCATTGGGCCTAATAAGTGCTAAAAAAGTTGACATAATTATCTTATTTGTAAAAGATAATTTACTAGACAATTTAAAATTTCTCATTAAAAGATCATAACGGTAACGATTATTGGGCCTAATAAATGCTAAAAAACTTTGCAAAATTTCTTTATAAAAGATCATAACTGTAACGATCATTGGGCCTAATAAATGCTAAAAAACTTGACATAATTATCTTCTTTGTAGAAGATAATTTAATAGATCATTTAAAATTTCCTTAAAAAAGATCATAACGGTAACGATCATTGGGCCTAATAAGTGCTAAAAAAGTTGACATAATTATCTTCTTTGTAAAAGATAATTTACTAGACAATTTAAAATTTCTCATGAAAAGATCATAACGGTAACGATTATTGGGCCTAATAAATGCTAAAAAAGTTGACATAATTATCTTCTTTGAAAAAGGTAATTTAATAGATCATTTCAAATTTCTTTAAAAAAGATCATAACGGTAACGATCATTGCGCCTAATAAATGCTAAAAAAGTTGACATAATTATCTTCTTTGTAAAAGATAATTTAATAGATCATTTAAAATTTCCTTAAAAAAGATCATAACGGTAACGATCATTGGGCCTAATAAGTGCTAAAAAAGTTGACATAATTATCTTCTTTGTAAAAGATAATTTACTAGACAATTTAAAATTTCGTATTAAAAGATCATAACGCTAACGATTAATGGGCCTAGTAAATGCTAAAAAAGTTGACATAATTATCTTCTTTGTAAAATATAATTTGATAGATCATTTAAAATTTCTTTATAAAAGATCATAACTGTAACGATCATTGGGCCTAATAAATGCTAAAAAAGTTGACATAATTATCTTCTTTGTAAAAGACAATTTAATAGATCATTTAAAATTTCTTTAAAAAAGATCATAGCAGTAACGATCATTGCGCCTAATAAATGCTAAAAAAGTTGACATAATTATCTTCTTTGTAAAAGATAATTTAATAGATCATTTAAAATTTCTATATAACAGATCATAATGGTAACGATCATTGGGCCTAATAAATGCTAAAAAAGTTGACATAATTATCTTCTTTGTAAAAGACAATTTAATAGATCATTTAAAATTTCTTTAAAAAAGATCATAATGGTAACGATCATTGGGCCTAATAAATGCTAAAAAAGTTGACATAATTAACTTCTTTGTAAAATATAATTTGCTAGACAATTTAAAATTTCGTATTAAAAGATCATAACGCTAACGATTAATGGGCCTAGTAAATGCTAAAAAAGTTGACATAATTATCTTCTTTGTAAAAGATAATTTGATAGCTCATTTAAAATTTCTTTATAAAAGATCATAACTGTAACGGTCATTGGGCCTAATAAATGCTAAAAAAGTTGACATAATTATCTTCTTTGTAAAAGACAATTTAATAGATCATTTAAAATTTCCTTAAAAAAGATCATAACGGTAACGATCATTGGGCCTAATAAGTGCTAAAAAAGTTGACATAATTATCTTCTTTGTAAAAGATAATTTACTAGACAATTTAAAATTTCTCATTAAAAGATCATAACGGTAACGATTATTGGGCCTAATAAATGCTAAAAAACTTTGCAAAATTTCTTTATAAAAGATCATAACTGTAACGATCATTGGGCCTAATAAATGCTAAAAAACTTGACATAATTATCTTCTTTGTAGAAGATAATTTAATACATCATTTAAAATTTCCTTAAAAAAGATCATAACGGTAACGATCATTGGGCCTAATAAGTGCTAAAAAAGTTGACATAATTATCTTCTTTGTAAAAGATAATTTACTAGACAATTTAAAATTTCTCATGAAAAGATCATAACGGTAACGATTATTGGGCCTAATAAATGCTAAAAAAGTTGACATAATTATCTTCTTTGAAAAAGGTAATTTAATAGATCATTTCAAATTTCTTTAAAAAAGATCATAACGGTAACGATCATTGCGCCTAATAAATGCTAAAAAAGTTGACATAATTATCTTCTTTGTAAAAGATAATTTAATAGATCATTTAAAATTTCCTTAAAAAAGATCATAACGGTAACGATCATTGGGCCTAATAAGTGCTAAAAAAGTTGACATAATTATCTTCTTTGTAAAAGATAATTTACTAGACAATTTAAAATTTCTCATTAAAAGATCATAACGGTAACGATTATTGGGCCTAATAAATGCTAAAAAACTTTGCAAAATTTCTTTATAAAAGATCATAACTGTAACGATCATTGGGCCTAATAAATGCTAAAAAACTTGACATAATTATCTTCTTTGTAGAAGATAATTTAATAGATCATTTAAAATTTCCTTAAAAAATATCATAACGGTAACGATCATTGGGCCTAATAAGTGCTAAAAAAGTTGACATAATTATCTTCTTTGTAAAAGATAATTTACTAGACAATTTAAAATTTCTCATTAAAAGATCATACGGTAACAATTATTGGGCCTAATAAATGCTAAAAAACTTTGCAAAATTTCTTTATAAAAGATCATAACTGTAACGATCATTGGGCCTAATAAATGCTAAAAAACTTGACATAATTATCTTCTTTGTAGAAGATAATTTAATAGATCATTTAAAATTTCCTTAAAAAAGATCATAACGGTAACGATCATTGGGCCTAATAAGTGCTAAAAAAGTTGACATAATTATCTTCTTTGTAAAAGATAATTTACTAGACAATTTAAAATTTCTCATGAAAAGATCATAACGGTAACGATTATTGGGCCTAATAAATGCTAAAAAAGTTGACATAATTATCTTCTTTGAAAAAGGTAATTTAATAGATCATTTCAAATTTCTTTAAAAAAGATCATAACGGTAACGATCATTGCGCCTAATAAATGCTAAAAAAGTTGACATAATTATCTTCTTTGTAAAAGATAATTTAATAGATCATTTAAAATTTCCTTAAAAAAGATCATAACGGTAACGATCATTGGGCCTAATAAGTGCTAAAAAAGTTGACATAATTATCTTCTTTGTAAAAGATAATTTACTAGACAATTTAAAATTTCGTATTAAAAGATCATAACGCTAACGATTAATGGGCCTAGTAAATGCTAAAAAAGTTGACATAATTATCTTCTTTGTAAAATATAATTTGATAGATCATTTAAAATTTCTTTATAAAAGATCATAACTGTAACGATCATTGGGCCTAATAAATGCTAAAAAAGTTGACATAATTATCTTCTTTGTAAAAGACAATTTAATAGATCATTTAAAATTTCTTTAAAAAAGATCATAGCAGTAACGATCATTGCGCCTAATAAATGCTAAAAAAGTTGACATAATTATCTTCTTTGTAAAAGATAATTTAATAGATCATTTAAAATTTCTTTATAACAGATCATAACGGTAACGATCATTGGGCCTAATAAATGCTAAAAAAGTTGACATAATTATCTTCTTTGTAAAAGACAATTTAATAGATCATTTAAAATTTCTTTAAAAAAGATCATAATGGTAACGATCATTGGGCCTAATAAATGCTGAAAAAGTTGACATAATTAACTTCTTTGTAAAATATAATTTGCTAGACAATTTAAAATTTCGTATTAAAAGATCATAACGCTAACGATTAATGGGCCTAGTAAATGCTAAAAAAGTTGACATAATTATCTTCTTTGTAAAAGATAATTTGATAGCTCATTTAAAATTTCTTTATAAAAGATCATAACTGTAATGATCATTGGGCCTAATAAATGCTAAAAAAGTTGACATAATTATCTTCTTTGTAAAAGACAATTTAATAGATCATTTAAAATTTCCTTAAAAAAGATCATAACGGTAACGATCATTGGGCCTAATAAGTGCTAAAAAAGTTGACATAATTATCTTCTTTATAAAAGATAATTTACTAGACAATTTAAAATTTCTCATGAAAAGATCATAACGGTAACGATTATTGGGCCTAATAAATGCTAAAAAAGTTGACATAATTATCTTCTTTGAAAAAGGTAATTTAATAGATCATTTCAAATTTCTTTAAAAAAGATCATAACGGTAACGATCATTGCGCCTAATAAATGCTAAAAAAGTTGACATAATTATCTTCTTTGTAAAAGATAATTTAATAGATCATTTAAAATTTCCTTAAAAAATATCATAACGGTAACGATCATTGGGCCTAATAAGTGCTAAAAAAGTTGACATAATTATCTTCTTTGTAAAAGATAATTTACAAGACAATTTAAAATTTTTCATTAAAAGATCATAACGGTAACGATTATTGGGCCTAATAAATGCTAAAAAACTTTGCAAAATTTCTTTATAAAAGATCATAACTGTAACGATCATTGGGCCTAATAAATGCTAAAAAACTTGACATAATTATCTTCTTTGTAGAAGATAATTTAATAGATCATTTAAAATTTCCTTAAAAAAGATCATAACGGTAACGATCATTGGGCCTAATAAGTGCTAAAAAAGTTGACATAATTATCTTCTTTGTAAAAGATAATTTACTAGACAATTTAAAATTTCTCGTGAAAAGATCATAACGGTAACGATTATTGGGCCTAATAAATGCTAAAAAAGTTGACATAATTATCTTCTTTGAAAAAGGTAATTTAATAGATCATTTCAAATTTCTTTAAAAAATATCATAACGGTAACGATCATTGCGCCTAATAAATGCTAAAAAAGTTGACATAATTATCTTCTTTGTAAAAGATAATTTGATAGATCATTTAAAATTTCTTTATAAAAGATCATAACTGTAACGATCATTGCGCCTAATAAATGCTAAAAAAGTTGACATAATTATCTTGTTTGTAGAAGATAATTTAATAGATCATTTAAAATTTCTTTAAAAAAGATCATAGCAGTAATGATCATTGCGCCTAATAAATGCTAAAAAAGTTGACATAATTATCTTCTTTGTAAAAGATAATTTACTAGACAATTTAAAATTTCTCATGAAAAGATCATAACGGTAACGATTATTGGGCCTAATAAATGCTAAAAAAGTTGACATAATTATCTTCTTTGAAAAAGGTAATTTAATAGATCATTTCAAATTTCTTTAAAAAAGATCATAACGGTAACGATCATTGCGCCTAATAAATGCTAAAAAAGTTGACATAATTATCTTCTTTGTAAAAGATAATTTAATAGATCATTTAAAATTTCCTTAAAAAAGATCATAACGGTAACGATCATTGGGCCTAATAAGTGCTAAAAAAGTTGACATAATTATCTTCTTTGTAAAAGATAATTTACTAGACAATTTAAAATTTCTCATTAAAAGATCATAACGGTAACGATTATTGGGCCTAATAAATGCTAAAAAAATTTGCAAAATTTCTTTATAAAAGATCATAACTGTAACGATCACTGGGCCTAATAAATGCTAAAAAACTTGACATAATTATCTTCTTTGTAGAAGATAATTTAATAGATCATTTAAAATTTCCTTAAAAAAGATCATAACGGTAACGATCATTGGGCCTAATAAGTGCTAAAAAAGTTGACATAATTATCTTCTTTGTAAAAGATAATTTACTAGACAATTTAAAATTTCTCATGAAAAGATCATAACGGTAACGATTATTGGGCCTAATAAATGCTAAAAAAGTTGACATAATTATCTTCTTTGAAAAAGGTAATTTAATAGATCATTTCAAATTTCTTTAAAAAAGATCATAACGGTAACGATCATTGCGCCTAATAAATGCTAAAAAAGTTGACATAATTATCTTCTTTGTAAAAGATAATTTAATAGATCATTTAAAATTTCCTTAAAAAAGATCATAACGGTAACGATCATTGGGCCTAATAAGTGCTAAATAAGTTGACATAATTATCTTCTTTGTAAAAGATAATTTACTAGACAATTTAAAATTTCTCATTAAAAGATCATAACGGTAACGATTATTGGGCCTAATAAATGCTAAAAAACTTTGCAAAATTTCTTTATAAAAGATCATAACTGTAACGATCATTGGGCCTAATAAATGCTAAAAAACTTGACATAATTATCTTCTTTGTAGAAGATAATTTAATAGATCATTTAAAATTTCCTTAAAAAAGATCATAACGGTAACGATCATTGGGCCTAATAAGTGCTAAAAAAGTTGACATAATTATCTTCTTTGTAAAAGATAATTTACTAGACAATTTAAAATTTCTCATGAAAAGATCATAACGGTAACGATTATTGGGCCTAATAAATGCTAAAAAAGTTGACATAATTATCTTCTTTGAAAAAGGTAATTTAATAGATCATTTCAAATTTCTTTAAAAAAGATCATAACGGTAACGATCATTGCGCCTAATAAATGCTAAAAAAGTTGACATAATTATATTCTTTGTAAAAGATAATTTAATAGATCATTTAAAATTTCCTAAAAAAAGATCATAACGGTAACGATCATTGGGCCTAATAAGTGCTAAAAAAGTTGACATAATTATCTTCTTTGTAAAAGATAATTTACTAGACAATTTAAAATTTCTCATTAAAAGATCATAACGGTAACGATTATTGGGCCTAATAAATGCTAAAAAACTTTGCAAAATTTCTTTATAAAAGATCATAACTGTAACGATCATTGGGCCTAATAAATGCTAAAAAACTTGACATAATTATCTTCTTTGTAGAAGATAATTTAATAGATCATTTAAAATTTCCTTAAAAAAGATCATAACGGTAACGATCATTGGCCTAATAAGTGCTAAAAAAGTTGACATAATTATCTTCTTTGTAAAAGATAATTTACTAGACAATTTAAAATTTCTCATGAAAAGATCATAACGGTAACGATTATTGGGCCTAATAAATGCTAAAAAAGTTGACATAATTATCTTCTTTGAAAAAGGTAATTTAATAGATCATTTCAAATTTCTTTAAAAAAGATCATAACGGTAACGATCATTGCGCCTAATAAATGCTAAAAAAGTTGACATAATTATCTTCTTTGTAAAAGATAATTTAATAGATCATTTAAAATTTCCTTAAAAAAGATCATAACGGTAACGATCATTGGGCCTAATAAGTGCTAAAAAAGTTGACATAATTATCTTCTTTGTAAAAGATAATTTACTAGACAATTTAAAATTTCTCATTAAAAGATCATAACGGTAACGATTATTGGGCCTAATAAATGCTAAAAAACTTTGCAAAATTTCTTTATAAAAGATCATAACTGTAACGATCATTGGGCCTAATAAATGCTAAAAAACTTGACATAATTATCTTCTTTGTAGAAGATAATTTAATAGATCATTTAAAATTTCCTTAAAAAAGATCATAACGGTAACGATCATTGGGCCTAATAAGTGCTAAAAAAGTTGACATAATTATCTTCTTTGTAAAAGATAATTTACTAGACAATTTAAAATTTCTCATGAAAAGATCATAACGGTAACGATTATTGGGCCTAATAAATGCTAAAAAAGTTGACATAATTATCTTCTTTGAAAAAGGTAATTTAATAGATCATTTCAAATTTCTTTAAAAAAGATCATAACGGTAACGATCATTGCGCCTAATAAATGCTAAAAAAGTTGACATAATTATCTTCTTTGTAAAAGATAATTTAATAGATCATTTAAAATTTCCTTAAAAAATATCATAACGGTAACGATCATTGGGCCTAATAAGTGCTAAAAAAGTTGACATAATTATCTTCTTTGTAAAAGATAATTTACTAGACAATTTAAAATTTCTCATTAAAAGATCATAACGGTAACGATTATTGGGCCTAATAAATGCTAAAAAACTTTGCAAAATTTCTTTATAAAAGATCATAACTGTAACGATCATTGGGCCTAATAAATGCTAAAAAACTTGACATAATTATCTTCTTTGTAGAAGATAATTTAATAGATCATTTAAAATTTCCTTAAAAAAGATCATAACGGTAACGATCATTGGGCCTAATAAGTGCTAAAAAAGTTGACATAATTATCTTCTTTGTAAAAGATAATTTACTAGACAATTTAAAATTTCTCATGAAAAGATCATAACGGTAACGATTATTGGGCCTAATAAATGCTAAAAAAGTTGACATAATTATCTTCTTTGAAAAAGGTAATTTAATAGATCATTTCAAATTTCTTTAAAAAAGATCATAACGGTAACGATCATTGCGCCTAATAAATGCTAAAAAAGTTGACATAATTATCTTCTTTGTAAAAGATAATTTAATAGATCATTTAAAATTTCCTTAAAAAATATCATAACGGTAACGATCATTGGGCCTAATAAGTGCTAAAAAAGTTGACATAATTATCTTCTTTGTAAAAGATAATTTACTAGACAATTTAAAATTTCTCATTAAAAGATCATAACGGTAACGATTATTGGGCCTAATAAATGCTAAAAAACTTTGCAAAATTTCTTTATAAAAGATCATAACTGTAACGATCATTGGGCCTAATAAATGCTAAAAAACTTGACATAATTATCTTCTTTGTAGAAGATAATTTAATAGATCATTTAAAATTTCCTTAAAAAAGATCATAACGGTAACGATCATTGGGCCTAATAAGTGCTAAAAAAGTTGACATAATTATCTTCTTTGTAAAAGATAATTTACTAGACAATTTAAAATTTCTCATGAAAAGATCATAACGGTAACGATTATTGGGCCTAATAAATGCTAAAAAAGTTGACATAATTATCTTCTTTGAAAAAGGTAATTTAATAGATCATTTCAAATTTCTTTAAAAAAGATCATAACGGTAACGATCATTGCGCCTAATAAATGCTAAAAAAGTTGACATAATTATCTTCTTTGTAAAAGATAATTTAATAGATCATTTAAAATTTCCTTAAAAAAGATCATAACGGTAACGATCATTGGGCCTAATAAGTGCTAAAAAAGTTGACATAATTATCTTCTTTGTAAAAGATAATTTACTAGACAATTTAAAATTTCTCATTAAAAGATCATAACGGTAACGATTATTGGGCCTAATAAATGCTAAAAAACTTTGCAAAATTTCTTTATAAAAGATCATAACTGTAACGATCATTGGGCCTAATAAATGCTAAAAAACTTGACATAATTATCTTCTTTGTAGAAGATAATTTAATAGATCATTTAAAATTTCCTTAAAAAAGATCATAACGGTAACGATCATTGGGCCTAATAAGTGCTAAAAAAGTTGACATAATTATCTTCTTTGTAAAAGATAATTTACTAGACAATTTAAAATTTCTCATGAAAAGATCATAACGGTAACGATTATTGGGCCTAATAAATGCTAAAAAAGTTGACATAATTATCTTCTTTGAAAAAGGTAATTTAATAGATCATTTCAAATTTCTTTAAAAAAGATCATAACGGTAACGATCATTGCGCCTAATAAATGCTAAAAAAGTTGACATAATTATCTTCTTTGTAAAAGATAATTTAATAGATCATTTAAAATTTCCTTAAAAAAGATCATAACGGTAACGATCATTGGGCCTAATAAGTGCTAAAAAAGTTGACATAATTATCTTCTTTGTAAAAGATAATTTACTAGACAATTTAAAATTTCTCATTAAAAGATCATAACGGTAACGATTATTGGGCCTAATAAATGCTAAAAAACTTTGCAAAATTTCTTTATAAAAGATCATAACTGTAACGATCATTGGGCCTAATAAATGCTAAAAAACTTGACATAATTATCTTCTTTGTAGAAGATAATTTAATAGATCATTTAAAATTTCCTTAAAAAAGATCATAACGGTAACGATCATTGGGCCTAATAAGTGCTAAAAAAGTTGACATAATTATCTTCTTTGTAAAAGATAACTTACTAGACAATTTAAAATTTCTCATGAAAAGATCATAACGGTAACGATTATTGGGCCTAATAAATGCTAAAAAAGTTGACATAATTATCTTCTTTGAAAAAGGTAATTTAATAGATCATTTCAAATTTCTTTAAAAAAGATCATAACGGTAACGATCATTGCGCCTAATAAATGCTAAAAAAGTTGACATAATTATCTTCTTTGTAAAAGATAATTTAATAGATCATTTAAAATTTCCTTAAAAAAGATCATAACGGTAACGATCATTGGGCCTAATAAGTGCTAAAAAAGTTGACATAATTATCTTCTTTGTAAAAGATAATTTACTAGACAATTTAAAATTTCTCATTAAAAGATCATAACGGTAACGATTATTGGGCCTAATAAATGCTAAAAAACTTTGCAAAATTTCTTTATAAAAGATCATAACTGTAACGATCATTGGGCCTAATAAATGCTAAAAAACTTGACATAATTATCTTCTTTGTAGAAGATAATTTAATAGATCATTTAAAATTTCCTTAAAAAAGATCATAACGGTAACGATCATTGGGCCTAATAAGTGCTAAAAAAGTTGACATAATTATCTTCTTTGTAAAAGATAACTTACTAGACAATTTAAAATTTCTCATGAAAAGATCATAACGGTAACGATTATTGGGCCTAATAAATGCTAAAAAAGTTGACATAATTATCTTCTTTGAAAAAGGTAATTTAATAGATCATTTCAAATTTCTTTAAAAAAGATCATAACGGTAACGATCATTGCGCCTAATAAATGCTAAAAAAGTTGACATAATTATCTTCTTTGTAAAAGATAATTTAATAGATCATTTAAAATTTCCTTAAAAAAGATCATAACGGTAACGATCATTGGGCCTAATAAGTGCTAAAAAAGTTGACATAATTATCTTCTTTGTAAAAGATAATTTACTAGACAATTTAAAATTTCTCATTAAAAGATCATAACGGTAACGATTATTGGGCCTAATAAATGCTAAAAAACTTTGCAAAATTTCTTTATAAAAGATCATAACTGTAACGATCATTGGGCCTAATAAATGCTAAAAAACTTGACATAATTATCTTCTTTGTAGAAGATAATTTAATAGATCATTTAAAATTTCCTTAAAAAAGATCATAACGGTAACGATCATTGGGCCTAATAAGTGCTAAAAAAGTTGACATAATTATCTTCTTTGTAAAAGATAATTTACTAGACAATTTAAAATTTCTCATGAAAAGATCATAACGGTAACGATTATTGGGCCTAATAAATGCTAAAAAAGTTGACATAATTATCTTCTTTGAAAAAGGTAATTTAATAGATCATTTCAAATTTCTTTAAAAAAGATCATAACGGTAACGATCATTGCGCCTAATAAATGCTAAAAAAGTTGACATAATTATCTTCTTTGTAAAAGATAATTTAATAGATCATTTAAAATTTCCTTAAAAAAGATCATAACGGTAACGATCATTGGGCCTAATAAGTGCTAAAAAAGTTGACATAATTATCTTCTTTGTAAAAGATAATTTACTAGACAATTTAAAATTTCGTATTAAAAGATCATAACGCTAACGATTAATGGGCCTAGTAAATGCTAAAAAAGTTGACATAATTATCTTCTTTGTAAAATATAATTTGATAGATCATTTAAAATTTCTTTATAAAAGATCATAACTGTAACGATCATTGGGCCTAATGAATGCTAAAAAAGTTGACATAATTATCTTCTTTGTAAAAGACAATTTAATAGATCATTTAAAATTTCCTTAAAAAAGATCATAACGGTAACGATCATTGGGCCTAATAAGTGCTAAAAAAGTTGACATAATTATCTTCTTTGTAAAAGATAATTTACTAGACAATTTAAAATTTCGTATTAAAAGATCATAACGCTAACGATTAATGGGCCTAGTAAATGCTAAAAAAGTTGACATAATTATCTTCTTTGTAAAATATAATTTGATAGATCATTTAAAATTTCTTTATAAAAGATCATAACTGTAACGATCATTGGGCCTAATAAATGCTAAAAAAGTTGACATAATTAACTTCTTTGTAAAAGACAATTTAATAGATCATTTAAAATTTCTTTAAAAAAGATCATAGCAGTAACGATCATTGCGCCTAATAAATGCTAAAAAAGTTGACATAATTATCTTCTTTGTAAAAGATAATTTAATAGATCATTTAAAATTTCTTTATAACAGATCATAACGGTAACGATCATTGGGCCTAATAAATGCTAAAAAAGTTGACATAATTATCTTCTTTGTAAAAGACAATTTAATAGATCATTTAAAATTTCTTTAAAAAAGATCATAATGGTAACGATCATTGGGCCTAATAAATGCTAAAAAAATTGACATAATTAACTTCTTTGTAAAATATAATTTGCTAGACAATTTAAAATTTCGTATTAAAAGATCATAACGCTAACGATTAATGGGCCTAGTAAATGCTAAAAAAGTTGACATAATTATCTTCTTTGTAAAAGATAATTTGATAGCTCATTTAAAATTTCTTTATAAAAGATCATAACTGTAACGATCATTGGGCCTAATAAATGCTAAAAAAGTTGACATAATTATCTTCTTTGTAAAAGACAATTTAATAGATAATTTAAAATTTCTTTAAAAAAGATCATAGCAGTAACGATCATTGCGCCTAATAAATGCTAAAAAAGTTGACATAATTATCTTCTTTGTAAAAGATAATTTAATAGATCATTTAAAATTTCCTTAAAAAAGATCATAACGGTAACGATCATTGGGCCTAATAAGTGCTAAAAAAGTTGACATAATTATCTTCTTTGTAAAAGATAATTTACTAGACAATTTAAAATTTCTCATTAAAAGATCATAACGGTAACGATTATTGGGCCTAATAAATGCTAAAAAACTTTGCAAAATTTCTTTATAAAAGATCATAACTGTAACGATCATTGGGCCTAATAAATGCTAAAAAACTTGACATAATTATCTTCTTTGTAGAAGATAATTTAATAGATCATTTAAAATTTCCTTAAAAAAGATCATAACGGTAACGATCATTGGGCCTAATAAGTGCTAAAAAAGTTGACATAATTATCTTCTTTGTAAAAGATAATTTACTAGACAATTTAAAATTTCTCATGAAAAGATCATAACGGTAACGATCATTGGGCTTAATAAATGCTAAAAAGGTTAACATAATTATCTTCTTTGTGAAAGATAATTTAATAGATCATTTAAAATTTCTTTATAACAGATCATAACGGTAACGATCATTGGGCCTAATAAATGCTCAAAAAGTTGACATAATTATCTTCTTTGTAAAAGACAATTTAATAGATCATTTAAAATTTCTTTAAAAAAGATCATAACGGTAACGATCATTGGGCCTAATAAGTGCTAAAAAAGTTGACATAATTAACTTCTTTGTAAAAGACAATTTACTAGACAATTTAAAATTTCGTATTAAAAGATCATAACGCTAACGATTAATGGGCCTAGTAAATGCTAAAAAAGTTGACATAATTATCTTCTTTGTAAAAGATAATTTGATAGATCATTTAAAATTTCTTTATAAAAGATCATAACTGTAACGATCATTGGGCCTAATAAATGCTAAAAAAGTTGACATAATTATCTTCTTTGTAAAAGACAATTTAATAGATAATTTAAAATTTCTATAAAAAAGATCATAGCAGTAACGATCATTGTGCCTAATAAATGCTAAAAAAGTTGACATAATTATCTTCTTTGTAAAAGATAATTTAATAGATCATTTAAAATTTCCTTAAAAAAGATCATAACGGTAACGATAATTGGGCCTAATAAGTGCTAAAAAAGTTGACATAATTATCTTCTTTGTAAAAGATAATTTACTAGACAATTTAAAATTTCTCATTAAAAGATCATAACGGTAACGATTATTGGGCCTAATAAATGCTAAAAAACTTTGCAAAATTTCTTTATAAAAGATCATAACTGTAACGATCATTGGGCCTAATAAATGCTAAAAAACTTGACATAATTATCTTCTTTGTAGAAGATAATTTAATAGATCATTTAAAATTTCCTTAAAAAAGATCATAACGGTAACGATCATTGGGCCTAATAAGTGCTAAAAAAGTTGACATAATTATCTTCTTTGTAAAAGATAATTTACTAGACAATTTAAAATTTCTCATGAAAAGATCATAACGGTAACGATTATTGGGCCTAATAAATGCTAAAAAAGTTGACATAATTATCTTCTTTGAAAAAGGTAATTTAATAGATCATTTCAAATTTCTTTGAAAAAGATCATAACGGTAACGTTCATTGCGCCTAATAAATGCTAAAAAAGTTGACATAATTATCTTCTTTGTAAAAGATAATTTAATAGATCATTTAAAATTTCCTTAAAAAAGATCATAACGGTAACGATCATTGGGCCTAATAAGTGCTAAAAAAGTTGACATAATTATCTTCTTTGTAAAAGATAATTTACTAGACAATTTAAAATTTCGTATTAAAAGATCATAACGCTAACGATTAATGGGCCTAGTAAATGCTAAAAAAGTTGACATAATTATCTTCTTTGTAAAATATAATTTGATAGATCATTTAAAATTTCTTTATAAAAGATCATAACTGTAACGATCATTGGGCCTAATAAATGCTAAAAAAGTTGACATAATTATCTTCTTTGTAAAAGACAATTTAATAGATCATTTAAAATTTCTTTAAAAAAGATCATAGCAGTAACGATCGTTGCGCCTAATAAATGCTAAAAAAGTTGACATAATTATCTTCTTTGCAAAAGATAATTTAATAGATCATTTAAAATTTCCTTAAAAAAGATCATAACGGTAACGATCATTGGGCCTAATAAGTGCTAAAAAAGTTGACATAATTATCTTCTTTGTAAAAGATAATTTACTAGACAATTTAAAATTTCTCATTAAAAGATCATAACGGTAACGATTATTGGGCCTAATAAATGCTAAAAAACTTTGCAAAATTTCTTTATAAAAGATCATAACGGTAACGATCATTGGGACTAATAAGTGCTAAAAAAGTTGACATAATTATCTTCTTTGTAAAAGATAATTTACTAGACAATTTAAAATTTCTCATGAAAAGATCATAACGGTAACGATTATTGGGCCTAATAAATGCTAAAAAAGTTGACATAATTATCTTCTTTGAAAAAGGTAATTTAATAGATCATTTCAAATTTCTTTAAAAAAGATCATAACGGTAACGATCATTGCGCCTAATAAATGCTAAAAAAGTTGACATAATTATCTTCTTTGTAAAAGATAATTTAATAGATCATTTAAAATTTCCTTAAAAAAGATCATAACGGTAACGATCATTGGGCCTAATAAGTGCTAAAAAAGTTGACATAATTATCTTCTTTGTAAAAGATAATTTACTAGACAATTTAAAATTTCGTATTAAAAGATCATAACGCTAACGATTAATGGGCCTAGTAAACGCTAAAAAAGTTGACATAATTATCTTCTTTGTAAAAGATAATTTGATAGATCATTTAAAATTTCTTTATAAAAGATCATAACCGTAACGATCATTGGGCCTAATAAATGCTAAAAAAGTTGACATAATTAACTTCTTTGTAAAAGATAATTTACTAGACAATTTAAAATTTCGTATTAAAAGATCATAACGCTAACGATTAATGGGCCTAGTAAATGCTAAAAAAGTTGACATAATTATCTTCTTTGAAAAAGGTAATTTAATAGATCATTTCAAATTTCTTTAAAAAAGATCATAACGGTAACGATCATTGCGCCTAATAAATGCTAAAAAAGTTGACATAATTATCTTCTTTCTAAAAGATAATTTACTAGACAATTTAAAATTTCTCATGAAAAGATCATAACGGTAACGATTATTGGGCCTAATAAATGCTAAAAAAGTTGACATAATTATCTTCTTTGAAAAAGGTAATTTAATAGATCATTTCAAATTTCTTTAAAAAAGATCATAACGGTAACGATCATTGCGCCTAATAAATGCTAAAAAAGTTGACATAATTATCTTCTTTGTAAAAGATAATTTAATAGATTATTTAAAAGTTCTTTATAAAATGTCATAACGGTAACGATCATAGGGCCTAATAAATGCTAAAAAGGTTAACATAATTATCTTCTTTGTGTAAGATAGTTTAATATATCATTTAAAATTTCTTTATAACAGATCATAACGGTAACGATCATTGGGCCTAATAAATGGTAAAAAAGTTGACATAATTATCTTCTTTGTAAAAGATAATTTACTAGACAATTTAAAATTTCTTATTAAAAGATCATAACGGTAACGATTATTGGGCCTAATAAATGCTAAAAAAGTTGACATAATTATCTTCTTTGAAAAAGGTAATTTAATAGATCATTTCAAATTTCTTTAAAAAAGATCATAACGGTAACGATCATTGCGCCTAATAAATGCTAAAAAAGTTGACATAATTATCTTCTTTGCAAAAGATAATTTAATAGATCATTTAAAATTTCCTTAAAAAAGATCATAACGGTAACGATCATTGGGCCTAATAAGTGCTAAAAAAGTTGACATAATTATCTTCTTTGTAAAAGATAATTTACTAGACAATTTAAAATTTCTCATTAAAAGATCATAACGGTAACGATTATTGGGCCTAATAAATGCTAAAAAACTTTGCAAAATTTCTTTATAAAAGATCATAACTGTAACGATCATTGGGCCTAATAAATGCTAAAAAACTTGACATAATTATCTTCTTTGTAGAAGATAATTTAATAGATCATTTAAAATTTCCTTAAAAAAGATCATAACGGTAACGATCATTGGGCCTAATAAGTGCTAAAAAAGTTGACATAATTATCTTCTTTGTAAAAGATAATTTACTAGACAATTTAAAATTTCTCATGAAAAGATCATAACGGTAACGATTATTGGGCCTAATAAATGCTAAAAAAGTTGACATAATTATCTTCTTTGAAAAAGGTAATTTAATAGATCATTTCAAATTTCTTTAAAAAAGATCATAACGGTAACGATCATTGCGCCTAATAAATGCTAAAAAAGTTGACATAATTATCTTCTTTGTAAAAGATAATTTAATAGATCATTTAAAATTTCCTTAAAAAAGATCATAACGGTAACGATCATTGGGCCTAATAAGTGCTAAAAAAGTTGACATAATTATCTTCTTTGTAAAAGATAATTTACTAGACAATTTAAAATTTCGTATTAAAAGATCATAACGCTAACGATTAATGGGCCTAGTAAATGCTAAAAAAGTTGACATAATTATCTTCTTTGTAAAATATAATTTGATAGATCATTTAAAATTTCTTTATAAAAGATCATAACTGTAACGATCATTGGGCCTAATAAATGCTAAAAAAGTTGACATAATTATCTTCTTTGTAAAAGACAATTTAATAGATCATTTAAAATTTCTTTAAAAAAGATCATAACAGTAACAATCATTGCGCCTAATAAATGCTAAAAAAGTTGACATAATTATCTTCTTTGCAAAAGATAATTTAATAGATCATTTAAAATTTCCTTAAAAAAGATCATAACGGTAACGATCATTGGGCCTAATAAGTGCTAAAAAAGTTGACATAATTATCTTCTTTGTAAAAGATAATTTACTAGACAATTTAAAATTTCTCATTAAAAGATCATAACGGTAACGATTATTGGGCCTAATAAATGCTAAAAAACTTTGCAAAATTTCTTTATAAAAGATCATAACTGTAACGATCATTGGGCCTAATAAATGCTAAAAAACTTGACATAATTATCTTCTTTGTAGAAGATAATTTAATAGATCATTTAAAATTTCCTTAAAAAAGATCATAACGGTAACGATCATTGGGCCTAATAAGTGCTAAAAAAGTTGACATAATTATCTTCTTTGTAAAAGATAATTTACTAGACAATTTAAAATTTCTCATGAAAAGATCATAACGGTAACGATTATTGGGCCTAATAAATGCTAAAAAAGTTGACATAATTATCTTCTTTGAAAAAGGTAATTTAATAGATCATTTCAAATTTCTTTAAAAAAGATCATAACGGTAACGATCATTGCGCCTAATAAATGCTAAAAAAGTTGACATAATTATCTTCTTTGTAAAAGATAATTTAATAGATCATTTAAAATTTCCTTAAAAAAGATCATAACGGTAACGATCATTGGGCCTAATAAGTGCTAAAAAAGTTGACATAATTATCTTCTTTGTAAAAGATAATTTACTAGACAATTTAAAATTTCGTATTAAAAGATCATAACGCTAACGATTAATGGGCCTAGTAAATGCTAAAAAAGTTGACATAATTATCTTCTTTGTAAAAGATAATTTGATAGATCATTTAAAATTTCTTTATAAAAGATCATAACCGTAACGATCATTGGGCCTAATAAATGCTAAAAAAGTTGACATAATTAACTTCTTTGTAAAAGATAATTTACTAGACAATTTAAAATTTCGTATTAAAAGATCATAACGCTAACGATTAATGGGCCTAGTAAATGCTAAAAAAGTTGACATAATTATCTTCTTTGTAAAAGATAATTTACTAGACAATTTAAAATTTCTCATGAAAAGATCATAACGGTAACGATTATTGGGCCTAATAAATGGTAAAAAAGTTGACATAATTATCTTCTTTGAAAAAGGTAATTTGATAGATCATTTCAAATTTCTTTAAAAAAGATCATAACGGTAACGATCATTGCGCCTAATAAATGCTAAAAAAGTTGACATAATTATCTTCTTTCTAAAAGATAATTTACTAGACAATTTAAAATTTCTCATGAAAAGATCATAACGGTAACGATTATTGGGCCTAATAAATGCTAAAAAAGTTGACATAATTATCTTCTTTGAAAAAGGTAATTTAATAGATCATTTCAAATTTCTTTAAAAAAGATCATAACGGTAACGATCATTGCGCCTAATAAATGCTAAAAAAGTTGACATAATTATCTTCTTTGTAAAAGATAATTTAATAGATCATTTAAAATTTCCTTAAAAAAGATCATAACGGTAACGATCATTGGGCCTAATAAGTGCTAAAAAAGTTGACATAATTATCTTCTTTGTAAAAGATAATTTACTAGACAATTTAAAATTTCGTATTAAAAGATCATAACGCTAACGATTAATGGGCCTAGTAAATGCTAAAAAAGTTGACATAATTATCTTCTTTGTAAAAGATAATTTGATAGATCATTTAAAATTTCTTTATAAAAGATCATAACCGTAACGATCATTGGGCCTAATAAATGCTAAAAAAGTTGACATAATTAACTTCTTTGTAAAAGATAATTTACTAGACAATTTAAAATTTCGTATTAAAAGATCATAACGCTAACGATTAATGGGCCTAGTAAATGCTAAAAAAGTTGACATAATTATCTTCTTTGTAAAAGATAATTTACTAGACAATTTAAAATTTCTCATGAAAAGATCATAACGGTAACGATTATTGGGCCTAATAAATGGTAAAAAAGTTGACATAATTATCTTCTTTGAAAAAGGTAATTTGATAGATCATTTCAAATTTCTTTAAAAAAGATCATAACGGTAACGATCATTGCGCCTAATAAATGCTAAAAAAGTTGACATAATTATCTTCTTTCTAAAAGATAATTTACTAGACAATTTAAAATTTCTCATGAAAAGATCATAACGGTAACGATTATTGGGCCTAATAAATGCTAAAAAAGTTGACATAATTATCTTCTTTCAAAAAGGTAATTTAATAGATCATTTCAAATTTCTTTAAAAAAGATCATAACGGTAACGATCATTGCGCCTAATAAATGCTAAAAAAGTTGACATAATTATCTTCTTTGTAAAAGATAATTTAATAGATTATTTAAAAGTTCTTTATAAAATGTCATAACGGTAACGATCATAGGGCCTAATAAATGCTAAAAAGGTTAACATAATTATCTTCTTTGTGTAAGATAGTTTAATATATCATTTAAAATTTCTTTATAACAGATCATAACGGTAACGATCATTGGGCCTAATAAATGGTAAAAAAGTTGACATAATTATCTTCTTTGTAAAAGATAATTTACTAGACAATTTAAAATTTCTTATTAAAAGATCATAACGGTAACGATTATTGGGCCTAATAAATGCTAAAAAAGTTGACATAATTATCTTCTTTGAAAAAGGTAATTTAATAGATCATTTCAAATTTCTTTAAAAAAGATCATAACGGTAACGATCATTGCGCCTAATAAATGCTAAAAAAGTTGACATAATTATCTTCTTTGCAAAAGATAATTTAATAGATCATTTAAAATTTCCTTAAAAAAGATCATAACGGTAACGATCATTGGGCCTAATAAGTGCTAAAAAAGTTGACATAATTATCTTCTTTGTAAAAGATAATTTACTAGACAATTTAAAATTTCTCATTAAAAGATCATAACGGTAACGATTATTGGGCCTAATAAATGCTAAAAAACTTTGCAAAATTTCTTTATAAAAGATCATAACTGTAACGATCATTGGGCCTAATAAATGCTAAAAAACTTGACATAATTATCTTCTTTGTAGAAGATAATTTAATAGATCATTTAAAATTTCTTTAAAAAAGATCCTAACGGTAACGATCATTGGGCCTAATAAATGCTAAAAAAGTTGACATAATTAACTTCTTTGTAAAATATAATTTACTAGACAATTTAAAATTTCTCATGAAAAGATCATAACGGTAACGATTATTGGGCCTAATAAATGCTAAAAAAGTTGACATAATTATCTTCTTTGAAAAAGGTAATTTAATAGATCATTTCAAATTTCTTTAAAAAAGATCATAACGGTAACGATCATTGCGCCTAATAAATGCTAAAAAAGTTGACATAATTATCTTCTTTGTAAAAGATAATTTAATAGATCATTTAAAATTTCCTTAAAAAAGATCATAACGGTAACGATCATTGGGCCTAATAAGTGCTAAAAAAGTTGACATAATTATCTTCTTTGTAAAAGATAATTTACTAGACAATTTAAAATTTCTCATTAAAAGATCATAACGGTAACGATTATTGGGCCTAATAAATGCTAAAAAACTTTGCAAAATTTCTTTATAAAAGATCATAACTGTAACGATCATTGGGCCTAATAAATGCTAAAAAACTTGACATAATTATCTTCTTTGTAGAAGATAATTTAATAGATCATTTAAAATTTCCTTAAAAAAGATCATAACGGTAACGATCATTGGGCCTAATAAGAGCTAAAAAAGTTGACATAATTATCTTCTTTGTAAAAGATAATTTACTAGACAATTTAAAATTTCTCATGAAAAGATCATAACGGTAACGATTATTGGGCCTAATAAATGCTAAAAAAGTTGACATAATTATCTTCTTTGAAAAAGGTAATTTAATAGATCATTTCAAATTTCTTTAAAAAAGATCATAACGGTAACGATCATTGCGCCTAATAAATGCTAAAAAAGTTGACATAATTATCTTCTTTGTAAAAGATAATTTAATAGATCATTTAAAATTTCCTTAAAAAAGATCATAACGGTAACGATCATTGGGCCTAATAAGTGCTAAAAAAGTTGACATAATTATCTTCTTTGTAAAAGATAATTTACTAGACAATTTAAAATTTCGTATTAAAAGATCATAACGCTAACGATTAATGGGCCTAGTAAATGCTAAAAAAGTTGACATAATTATCTTCTTTGTAAAAGATAATTTGATAGATCATTTAAAATTTCTTTATAAAAGATCATAACCGTAACGATCATTGGGCCTAATAAATGCTAAAAAAGTTGACATAATTAACTTCTTTGTAAAAGATAATTTACTAGACAATTTAAAATTTCGTATTAAAAGATCATAATGCTAACGATTAATGGGCCTAGTAAATGCTAAAAAAGTTGACATAATTATCTTCTTTGTAAAAGATAATTTACTAGACAATTTAAAATTTCTCATGAAAAGATCATAACGGTAACGATTATTGGGCCTAATAAATGGTAAAAAAGTTGACATAATTATCTTCTTTGAAAAAGGTAATTTGATAGATCATTTCAAATTTCTTTAAAAAAGATCATAACGGTAACGATCATTGCGCCTAATAAATGCTAAAAAAGTTGACATAATTATCTTCTTTCTAAAAGATAATTTACTAGACAATTTAAAATTTCTCATGAAAAGATCATAACGGTAACGATTATTGGGCCTAATAAATGCTAAAAAAGTTGACATAATTATCTTCTTTCAAAAAGGTAATTTAATAGATCATTTCAAATTTCTTTAAAAAAGATCATAACGGTAACGATCATTGCGCCTAATAAATGCTAAAAAAGTTGACATAATTATCTTCTTTGTAAAAGATAATTTAATAGATTATTTAAAAGTTCTTTATAAAATGTCATAACGGTAACGATCATAGGGCCTAATAAATGCTAAAAAGGTTAACATAATTATCTTCTTTGTGTAAGATAGTTTAATATATCATTTAAAATTTCTTTATAACAGATCATAACGGTAACGATCATTGGGCCTAATAAATGGTAAAAAAGTTGACATAATTATCTTCTTTGTAAAATATAATTTACTAGACAATTTAAAATTTCTTATTAAAAGATCATAACGGTAACGATTATTGGGCCTAATAAATGCTAAAAAAGTTGACATAATTATCTTCTTTGAAAAAGGTAATTTAATAGATCATTTCAAATTTCTTTAAAAAAGATCATAACGGTAACGATCATTGCGCCTAATAAATGCTAAAAAAGTTGACATAATTATCTTCTTTGCAAAAGATAATTTAATAGATCATTTAAAATTTCCTTAAAAAAGATCATAACGGTAACGATCATTGGGCCTAATAAATGCTAAAAAAGTTGACATAATTATCTTCTTTGTAAAAGACAATTTAATAGATCATTTAAAATTTCTTTAAAAAAGATCATAATGGTAACGATCATTGGGCCTAATAAATGCTAAAAAAATTGACATAATTAACTTCTTTGTAAAATATAATTTGCTAGACAATTTAAAATTTCGTATTAAAAGATCATAACGCTAACGATTAATGGGCCTAGTAAATGCTAAAAAAGTTGACATAATTATCTTCTTTGTAAAAGATAATTTGATAGCTCATTTAAAATTTCTTTATAAAAGATCATAACTGTAACGATCATTGGGCCTAATAAATGCTAAAAAAGTTGACATAATTATCTTCTTTGTAAAAGACAATTTAATAGATAATTTAAAATTTCTTTAAAAAAGATCATAGCAGTAACGATCATTGCGCCTAATAAATGCTAAAAAAGTTGACATAATTATCTTCTTTGTAAAAGATAATTTAATAGATCATTTAAAATTTCCTTAAAAAAGATCATAACGGTAACGATCATTGGGCCTAATAAGTGCTAAAAAAGTTGACATAATTATCTTCTTTGTAAAAGATAATTTACTAGACAATTTAAAATTTCTCATTAAAAGATCATAACGGTAACGATTATTGGGCCTAATAAATGCTAAAAAACTTTGCAAAATTTCTTTATAAAAGATCATAACTGTAACGATCATTGGGCCTAATAAATGCTAAAAAACTTGACATAATTATCTTCTTTGTAGAAGATAATTTAATAGATCATTTAAAATTTCCTTAAAAAAGATCATAACGGTAACGATCATTGGGCCTAATAAGTGCTAAAAAAGTTGACATAATTATCTTCTTTGTAAAAGATAATTTACTAGACAATTTAAAATTTCTCATGAAAAGATCATAACGGTAACGATCATTGGGCTTAATAAATGCTAAAAAGGTTAACATAATTATCTTCTTTGTGAAAGATAATTTAATAGATCATTTAAAATTTCTTTATAACAGATCATAACGGTAACGATCATTGGGCCTAATAAATGCTCAAAAAGTTGACATAATTATCTTCTTTGTAAAAGACAATTTAATAGATCATTTAAAATTTCTTTAAAAAAGATCATAACGGTAACGATCATTGGGCCTAATAAGTGCTAAAAAAGTTGACATAATTAACTTCTTTGTAAAAGACAATTTACTAGACAATTTAAAATTTCGTATTAAAAGATCATAACGCTAACGATTAATGGGCCTAGTAAATGCTAAAAAAGTTGACATAATTATCTTCTTTGTAAAAGATAATTTGATAGATCATTTAAAATTTCTTTATAAAAGATCATAACTGTAACGATCATTGGGCCTAATAAATGCTAAAAAAGTTGACATAATTATCTTCTTTGTAAAAGACAATTTAATAGATAATTTAAAATTTCTATAAAAAAGATCATAGCAGTAACGATCATTGTGCCTAATAAATGCTAAAAAAGTTGACATAATTATCTTCTTTGTAAAAGATAATTTAATAGATCATTTAAAATTTCCTTAAAAAAGATCATAACGGTAACGATAATTGGGCCTAATAAGTGCTAAAAAAGTTGACATAATTATCTTCTTTGTAAAAGATAATTTACTAGACAATTTAAAATTTCTCATTAAAAGATCATAACGGTAACGATTATTGGGCCTAATAAATGCTAAAAAACTTTGCAAAATTTCTTTATAAAAGATCATAACTGTAACGATCATTGGGCCTAATAAATGCTAAAAAACTTGACATAATTATCTTCTTTGTAGAAGATAATTTAATAGATCATTTAAAATTTCCTTAAAAAAGATCATAACGGTAACGATCATTGGGCCTAATAAGTGCTAAAAAAGTTGACATAATTATCTTCTTTGTAAAAGATAATTTACTAGACAATTTAAAATTTCTCATGAAAAGATCATAACGGTAACGATTATTGGGCCTAATAAATGCTAAAAAAGTTGACATAATTATCTTCTTTGAAAAAGGTAATTTAATAGATCATTTCAAATTTCTTTAAAAAAGATCATAACGGTAACGTTCATTGCGCCTAATAAATGCTAAAAAAGTTGACATAATTATCTTCTTTGTAAAAGATAATTTAATAGATCATTTAAAATTTCCTTAAAAAAGATCATAACGGTAACGATCATTGGGCCTAATAAGTGCTAAAAAAGTTGACATAATTATCTTCTTTGTAAAAGATAATTTACTAGACAATTTAAAATTTCGTATTAAAAGATCATAACGCTAACGATTAATGGGCCTAGTAAATGCTAAAAAAGTTGACATAATTATCTTCTTTGTAAAATATAATTTGATAGATCATTTAAAATTTCTTTATAAAAGATCATAACTGTAACGATCATTGGGCCTAATAAATGCTAAAAAAGTTGACATAATTATCTTCTTTGTAAAAGACAATTTAATAGATCATTTAAAATTTCTTTAAAAAAGATCATAGCAGTAACGATCGTTGCGCCTAATAAATGCTAAAAAAGTTGACATAATTATCTTCTTTGCAAAAGATAATTTAATAGATCATTTAAAATTTCCTTAAAAAAGATCATAACGGTAACGATCATTGGGCCTAATAAGTGCTAAAAAAGTTGACATAATTATCTTCTTTGTAAAAGATAATTTACTAGACAATTTAAAATTTCTCATTAAAAGATCATAACGGTAACGATTATTGGGCCTAATAAATGCTAAAAAACTTTGCAAAATTTCTTTATAAAAGATCATAACTGTAACGATCATTGGGCCTAATAAATGCTAAAAAACTTGACATAATTATCTTCTTTGTAGAAGATAATTTAATACATCATTTAAAATTTCCTTAAAAAAGATCATAACGGTAACGATCATTGGGACTAATAAGTGCTAAAAAAGTTGACATAATTATCTTCTTTGTAAAAGATAATTTACTAGACAATTTAAAATTTCTCATGAAAAGATCATAACGGTAACGATTATTGGGCCTAATAAATGCTAAAAAAGTTGACATAATTATCTTCTTTGAAAAAGGTAATTTAATAGATCATTTCAAATTTCTTTAAAAAAGATCATAACGGTAACGATCATTGCGCCTAATAAATGCTAAAAAAGTTGACATAATTATCTTCTTTGTAAAAGATAATTTAATAGATCATTTAAAATTTCCTTAAAAAAGATCATAACGGTAACGATCATTGGGCCTAATAAGTGCTAAAAAAGTTGACATAATTATCTTCTTTGTAAAAGATAATTTACTAGACAATTTAAAATTTCGTATTAAAAGATCATAACGCTAACGATTAATGGGCCTAGTAAATGCTAAAAAAGTTGACATAATTATCTTCTTTGTAAAAGATAATTTGATAGATCATTTAAAATTTCTTTATAAAAGATCATAACCGTAACGATCATTGGGCCTAATAAATGCTAAAAAAGTTGACATAATTAACTTCTTTGTAAAAGATAATTTACTAGACAATCTAAAATTTCGTATTAAAAGATCATAACGCTAACGATTAATGGGCCTAGTAAATGCTAAAAAAGTTGACATAATTATCTTCTTTGAAAAAGGTAATTTAATAGATCATTTCAAATTTCTTTAAAAAAGATCATAACGGTAACGATCATTGCGCCTAATAAATGCTAAAAAAGTTGACATAATTATCTTCTTTCTAAAAGATAATTTACTAGACAATTTAAAATTTCTCATGAAAAGATCATAACGGTAACGATTATTGGGCCTAATAAATGCTAAAAAAGTTGACATAATTATCTTCTTTGAAAAAGGTAATTTAATAGATCATTTCAAATTTCTTTAAAAAAGATCATAACGGTAACGATCATTGCGCCTAATAAATGCTAAAAAAGTTGACATAATTATCTTCTTTGCAAAAGATAATTTAATAGATCATTTAAAATTTCCTTAAAAAAGATCATAACGGTAACGATCATTGGGCCTAATAAGTGCTAAAAAAGTTGACATAATTATCTTCTTTGTAAAAGATAATTTACTAGACAATTTAAAATTTCTCATTAAAAGATCATAACGGTAACGATTATTGGGCCTAATAAATGCTAAAAAACTTTGCAAAATTTCTTTATAAAAGATCATAACTGTAACGATCATTGGGCCTAATAAATGCTAAAAAACTTGACATAATTATCTTCTTTGTAGAAGATAATTTAATACATCATTTAAAATTTCCTTAAAAAAGATCATAACGGTAACGATCATTGGGCCTAATAAGTGCTAAAAAAGTTGACATAATTATCTTCTTTGTAAAAGATAATTTACTAGACAATTTAAAATTTCTCATGAAAAGATCATAACGGTAACGATTATTGGGCCTAATAAATGCTAAAAAAGTTGACATAATTATCTTCTTTGAAAAAGGTAATTTAATAGATCATTTCAAATTTCTTTAAAAAAGATCATAACGGTAACGATCATTGCGCCTAATAAATGCTAAAAAAGTTGACATAATTATCTTCTTTGTAAAAGATAATTTAATAGATCATTTAAAATTTCCTTAAAAAAGATCATAACGGTAACGATCATTGGGCCTAATAAGTGCTAAAAAAGTTGACATAATTATCTTCTTTGTAAAAGATAATTTACTAGACAATTTAAAATTTCGTATTAAAAGATCATAACGCTAACGATTAATGGGCCTAGTAAATGCTAAAAAAGTTGACATAATTATCTTCTTTGTAAAATATAATTTGATAGATCATTTAAAATTTCTTTATAAAAGATCATAACTGTAACGATCATTGGGCCTAATAAATGCTAAAAAAGTTGACATAATTATCTTCTTTGTAAAAGACAATTTAATAGATCATTTAAAATTTCTTTAAAAAAGATCATAACAGTAACAATCATTGCGCCTAATAAATGCTAAAAAAGTTGACATAATTATCTTCTTTGCAAAAGATAATTTAATAGATCATTTAAAGTTTCCTTAAAAAAGATCATAACGGTAACGATCATTGGGCCTAATAAGTGCTAAAAAAGTTGACATAATTATCTTCTTTGTAAAAGATAATTTACTAGACAATTTAAAATTTCTCATTAAAAGATCATAACGGTAACGATTATTGGGCCTAATAAATGCTAAAAAACTTTGCAAAATTTCTTTATAAAAGATCATAACTGTAACGATCATTGGGCCTAATAAATGCTAAAAAACTTGACATAATTATCTTCTTTGTAGAAGATAATTTAATACATCATTTAAAATTTCCTTAAAAAAGATCATAACGGTAACGATCATTGGGCCTAATAAGTGCTAAAAAAGTTGACATAATTATCTTCTTTGTAAAAGATAATTTACTAGACAATTTAAAATTTCTCATGAAAAGATCATAACGGTAACGATTATTGGGCCTAATAAATGCTAAAAAAGTTGACATAATTATCTTCTTTGAAAAAGGTAATTTAATAGATCATTTCAAATTTCTTTAAAAAAGATCATAACGGTAACGATCATTGCGCCTAATAAATGCTAAAAAAGTTGACATAATTATCTTCTTTGTAAAAGATAATTTAATAGATCATTTAAAATTTCCTTAAAAAAGATCATAACGGTAACGATCATTGGGCCTAATAAGTGCTAAAAAAGTTGACATAATTATCTTCTTTGTAAAAGATAATTTACTAGACAATTTAAAATTTCGTATTAAAAGATCATAACGCTAACGATTAATGGGCCTAGTAAATGCTAAAAAAGTTGACATAATTATCTTCTTTGTAAAAGATAATTTGATAGATCATTTAAAATTTCTTTATAAAAGATCATAACCGTAACGATCATTGGGCCTAATAAATGCTAAAAAAGTTGACATAATTAACTTCTTTGTAAAAGATAATTTACTAGACAATTTAAAATTTCGTATTAAAAGATCATAACGCTAACGATTAATGGGCCTAGTAAATGCTAAAAAAGTTGACATAATTATCTTCTTTGTAAAAGATAATTTACTAGACAATTTAAAATTTCTCATGAAAAGATCATAACGGTAACGATTATTGGGCCTAATAAATGGTAAAAAAGTTGACATAATTATCTTCTTTGAAAAAGGTAATTTGATAGATCATTTCAAATTTCTTTAAAAAAGATCATAACGGTAACGATCATTGCGCCTAATAAATGCTAAAAAAGTTGACATAATTATCTTCTTTCTAAAAGATAATTTACTAGACAATTTAAAATTTCTCATGAAAAGATCATAACGGTAACGATTATTGGGCCTAATAAATGCTAAAAAAGTTGACATAATTATCTTCTTTCAAAAAGGTAATTTAATAGATCATTTCAAATTTCTTTAAAAAAGATCATAACGGTAACGATCATTGCGCCTAATAAATGCTAAAAAAGTTGACATAATTATCTTCTTTGTAAAAGATAATTTAATAGATTATTTAAAAGTTCTTTATAAAATGTCATAACGGTAACGATCATAGGGCCTAATAAATGCTAAAAAGGTTAACATAATTATCTTCTTTGTGTAAGATAGTTTAATATATCATTTAAAATTTCTTTATAACAGATCATAACGGTAACGATCATTGGGCCTAATAAATGGTAAAAAAGTTGACATAATTATCTTCTTTGTAAAAGATAATTTACTAGACAATTTAAAATTTCTTATTAAAAGATCATAACGTTAACGATTATTGGGCCTAATAAATGCTAAAAAAGTTGACATAATTATCTTCTTTGAAAAAGGTAATTTAATAGATCATTTCAAATTTCTTTAAAAAAGATCATAACGGTAACGATCATTGCGCCTAATAAATGCTAAAAAAGTTGACATAATTATCTTCTTTGCAAAAGATAATTTAATAGATCATTTAAAATTTCCTTAAAAAAGATCATAACGGTAACGATCATTGGGCCTAATAAGTGCTAAAAAAGTTGACATAATTATCTTCTTTGTAAAAGATAATTTACTAGACAATTTAAAATTTCGTATTAAAAGATCATAACGCTAACGATTAATGGGCCTAGTAAATGCTAAAAAAGTTGACATAATTATCTTCTTTGTAAAAGATAATTTGATAGATCATTTAAAATTTCTTTATAAAAGATCATAACCGTAACGATCATTGGGCCTAATAAATGCTAAAAAAGTTGACATAATTAACTTCTTTGTAAAAGATAATTTACTAGACAATTTAAAATTTCGTATTAAAAGATCATAACGCTAACGATTAATGGGCCTAGTAAATGCTAAAAAAGTTGACATAATTATCTTCTTTGTAAAAGATAATTTACTAGACAATTTAAAATTTCTCATGAAAAGATCATAACGGTAACGATTATTGGGCCTAATAAATGGTAAAAAAGTTGACATAATTATCTTCTTTGAAAAAGGTAATTTGATAGATCATTTCAAATTTCTTTAAAAAAGATCATAACGGTAACGATCATTGCGCCTAATAAATGCTAAAAAAGTTGACATAATTATCTTCTTTCTAAAAGATAATTTACTAGACAATTTAAAATTTCTCATGAAAAGATCATAACGGTAACGATTATTGGGCCTAATAAATGCTAAAAAAGTTGACATAATTATCTTCTTTCAAAAAGGTAATTTAATAGATCATTTCAAATTTCTTTAAAAAAGATCATAACGGTAACGATCATTGCGCCTAATAAATGCTAAAAAAGTTGACATAATTATCTTCTTTGTAAAAGATAATTTAATAGATTATTTAAAAGTTCTTTATAAAATGTCATAACGGTAACGATCATAGGGCCTAATAAATGCTAAAAAGGTTAACATAATTATCTTCTTTGTGTAAGATAGTTTAATATATCATTTAAAATTTCTTTATAACAGATCATAACGGTAACGATCATTGGGCCTAATAAATGGTAAAAAAGTTGACATAATTATCTTCTTTGTAAAAGATAATTTACTAGACAATTTAAAATTTCTTATTAAAAGATCATAACGTTAACGATTATTGGGCCTAATAAATGCTAAAAAAGTTGACATAATTATCTTCTTTGAAAAAGGTAATTTAATAGATCATTTCAAATTTCTTTAAAAAAGATCATAACGGTAACGATCATTGCGCCTAATAAATGCTAAAAAAGTTGACATAATTATCTTCTTTGCAAAAGATAATTTAATAGATCATTTAAAATTTCCTTAAAAAAGATCATAACGGTAACGATCATTGGGCCTAATAAGTGCTAAAAAAGTTGACATAATTATCTTCTTTGTAAAAGATAATTTACTAGACAATTTAAAATTTCTCATTAAAAGATCATAACGGTAACGATTATTGGGCCTAATAAATGCTAAAAAACTTTGCAAAATTTCTTTATAAAAGATCATAACTGTAACGATCATTGGGCCTAATAAATGCTAAAAAACTTGACATAATTATCTTCTTTGTAGAAGATAATTTAATAGATCATTTAAAATTTCTTTAAAAAAGATCCTAACGGTAACGATCATTGGGCCTAATAAATGCTAAAAAAGTTGACATAATTAACTTCTTTGTAAAATATAATTTACTAGACAATTTAAAATTTCGTATTAAAAGATCATAACGCTAACGATTAATGGGCCTAGTAAATGCTAAAAAAGTTGACATAATTATCTTCTTTGTAAAAGATAATTTACTAGACAATTTAAAATTTCTCATGAAAAGATCATAACGGTAACGATTATTGGGCCTAATAAATGGTAAAAAAGTTGACATAATTATCTTCTTTGAAAAAGGTAATTTGATAGATCATTTCAAATTTCTTTAAAAAAGATCATAACGGTAACGATCATTGCGCCTAATAAATGCTAAAAAAGTTGACATAATTATCTTCTTTCTAAAAGATAATTTACTAGACAATTTAAAATTTCTCATGAAAAGATCATAACGGTAACGATTATTGGGCCTAATAAATGCTAAAAAAGTTGACATAATTATCTTCTTTCAAAAAGGTAATTTAATAGATCATTTCAAATTTCTTTAAAAAAGATCATAACGGTAACGATCATTGCGCCTAATAAATGCTAAAAAAGTTGACATAATTATCTTCTTTGTAAAAGATAATTTAATAGATTATTTAAAAGTTCTTTATAAAATGTCATAACGGTAACGATCATAGGGCCTAATAAATGCTAAAAAGGTTAACATAATTATCTTCTTTGTGTAAGATAGTTTAATATATCATTTAAAATTTCTTTATAACAGATCATAACGGTAACGATCATTGGGCCTAATAAATGGTAAAAAAGTTGACATAATTATCTTCTTTGTAAAAGATAATTTACTAGACAATTTAAAATTTCTTATTAAAAGATCATAACGTTAACGATTATTGGGCCTAATAAATGCTAAAAAAGTTGACATAATTATCTTCTTTGAAAAAGGTAATTTAATAGATCATTTCAAATTTCTTTAAAAAAGATCATAACGGTAACGATCATTGCGCCTAATAAATGCTAAAAAAGTTGACATAATTATCTTCTTTGCAAAAGATAATTTAATAGATCATTTAAAATTTCCTTAAAAAAGATCATAACGGTAACGATCATTGGGCCTAATAAGTGCTAAAAAAGTTGACATAATTATCTTCTTTGTAAAAGATAATTTACTAGACAATTTAAAATTTCGTATTAAAAGATCATAACGCTAACGATTAATGGGCCTAGTAAATGCTAAAAAAGTTGACATAATTATCTTCTTTGTAAAAGATAATTTGATAGATCATTTAAAATTTCTTTATAAAAGATCATAACCGTAACGATCATTGGGCCTAATAAATGCTAAAAAAGTTGACATAATTAACTTCTTTGTAAAAGATAATTTACTAGACAATTTAAAATTTCGTATTAAAAGATCATAACGCTAACGATTAATGGGCCTAGTAAATGCTAAAAAAGTTGACATAATTATCTTCTTTGTAAAAGATAATTTACTAGACAATTTAAAATTTCTCATGAAAAGATCATAACGGTAACGATTATTGGGCCTAATAAATGGTAAAAAAGTTGACATAATTATCTTCTTTGAAAAAGGTAATTTGATAGATCATTTCAAATTTCTTTAAAAAAGATCATAACGGTAACGATCATTGCGCCTAATAAATGCTAAAAAAGTTGACATAATTATCTTCTTTCTAAAAGATAATTTACTAGACAATTTAAAATTTCTCATGAAAAGATCATAACGGTAACGATTATTGGGCCTAATAAATGCTAAAAAAGTTGACATAATTATCTTCTTTCAAAAAGGTAATTTAATAGATCATTTCAAATTTCTTTAAAAAAGATCATAACGGTAACGATCATTGCGCCTAATAAATGCTAAAAAAGTTGACATAATTATCTTCTTTGTAAAAGATAATTTAATAGATTATTTAAAAGTTCTTTATAAAATGTCATAACGGTAACGATCATAGGGCCTAATAAATGCTAAAAAGGTTAACATAATTATCTTCTTTGTGTAAGATAGTTTAATATATCATTTAAAATTTCTTTATAACAGATCATAACGGTAACGATCATTGGGCCTAATAAATGGTAAAAAAGTTGACATAATTATCTTCTTTGTAAAAGATAATTTACTAGACAATTTAAAATTTCTTATTAAAAGATCATAACGTTAACGATTATTGGGCCTAATAAATGCTAAAAAAGTTGACATAATTATCTTCTTTGAAAAAGGTAATTTAATAGATCATTTCAAATTTCTTTAAAAAAGATCATAACGGTAACGATCATTGCGCCTAATAAATGCTAAAAAAGTTGACATAATTATCTTCTTTGCAAAAGATAATTTAATAGATCATTTAAAATTTCCTTAAAAAAGATCATAACGGTAACGATCATTGGGCCTAATAAGTGCTAAAAAAGTTGACATAATTATCTTCTTTGTAAAAGATAATTTACTAGACAATTTAAAATTTCTCATTAAAAGATCATAACGGTAACGATTATTGGGCCTAATAAATGCTAAAAAACTTTGCAAAATTTCTTTATAAAAGATCATAACTGTAACGATCATTGGGCCTAATAAATGCTAAAAAACTTGACATAATTATCTTCTTTGTAGAAGATAATTTAATAGATCATTTAAAATTTCTTTAAAAAAGATCCTAACGGTAACGATCATTGGGCCTAATAAATGCTAAAAAAGTTGACATAATTAACTTCTTTGTAAAATATAATTTACTAGACAATTTAAAATTTCTCATGAAAAGATCATAACGGTAACGATTATTGGGCCTAATAAATGCTAAAAAAGTTGACATAATTATCTTCTTTGAAAAAGGTAATTTAATAGATCATTTCAAATTTCTTTAAAAAAGATCATAACGGTAACGATCATTGCGCCTAATAAATGCTAAAAAAGTTGACATAATTATCTTCTTTGTAAAAGATAATTTAATAGATCATTTAAAATTTCCTTAAAAAAGATCATAACGGTAACGATCATTGGGCCTAATAAGTGCTAAAAAAGTTGACATAATTATCTTCTTTGTAAAAGATAATTTACTAGACAATTTAAAATTTCTCATTAAAAGATCATAACGGTAACGATTATTGGGCCTAATAAATGCTAAAAAACTTTGCAAAATTTCTTTATAAAAGATCATAACTGTAACGATCATTGAGCCTAATAAATGCTAAAAAACTTGACATAATTATCTTCTTTGTAGAAGATAATTTAATAGATCATTTAAAATTTCCTTAAAAAAGATCATAACGGTAACGATCATTGGGCCTAATAAGTGCTAAAAAAGTTGACATAATTATCTTCTTTGTAAAAGATAATTTACTAGACAATTTAAAATTTCTCATGAAAAGATCATAACGGTAACGATTATTGGGCCTAATAAATGCTAAAAAAGTTGACATAATTATCTTCTTTGAAAAAGGTAATTTAATAGATCATTTCAAATTTCTTTAAAAAAGATCATAACGGTAACGATCATTGCGCCTAATAAATGCTAAAAAAGTTGACATAATTATCTTCTTTGTAAAAGATAATTTAATAGATCATTTAAAATTTCCTTAAAAAAGATCATAACGGTAACGATCATTGGGCCTAATAAGTGCTAAAAAAGTTGACATAATTATCTTCTTTGTAAAAGATAATTTACTAGACAATTTAAAATTTCGTATTAAAAGATCATAACGCTAACGATTAATGGGCCTAGTAAATGCTAAAAAAGTTGACATAATTATCTTCTTTGTAAAAGATAATTTGATAGATCATTTAAAATTTCTTTATAAAAGATCATAACCGTAACGATCATTGGGCCTAATAAATGCTAAAAAAGTTGACATAATTAACTTCTTTGTAAAAGATAATTTACTAGACAATTTAAAATTTCGTATTAAAAGATCATAACGCTAACGATTAATGGGCCTAGTAAATGCTAAAAAAGTTGACATAATTATCTTCTTTGTAAAAGATAATTTACTAGACAATTTAAAATTTCTCATGAAAAGATCATAACGGTAACGATTATTGGGCCTAATAAATGCTAAAAAAGTTGACATAATTATCTTCTTTGAAAAAGGTAATTTGATAGATCATTTCAAATTTCTTTAAAAAAGATCATAACGGTAACGATCATTGCGCCTAATAAATGCTAAAAAAGTTGACATAATTATCTTCTTTCTAAAAGATAATTTACTAGACAATTTAAAATTTCTCATGAAAAGATCATAACGGTAACGATTATTGGGCCTAATAAATGCTAAAAAAGTTGACATAATTATCTTCTTTCAAAAAGGTAATTTAATAGATCATTTCAAATTTCTTTAAAAAAGATCATAACGGTAACGATCATTGCGCCTAATAAATGCTAAAAAAGTTGACATAATTATCTTCTTTGTAAAAGATAATTTAATAGATTATTTAAAAGTTCTTTATAAAATGTCATAACGGTAACGATCATAGGGCCTAATAAATGCTAAAAAGGTTAACATAATTATCTTCTTTGTGTAAGATAGTTTAATATATCATTTAAAATTTCGTTATAACAGATCATAACGGTAACGATCATTGGGCCTAATAAATGGTAAAAAAGTTGACATAATTATCTTCTTTGTAAAAGATAATTTACTAGACAATTTAAAATTTCTTATTAAAAGATCATAACGGTAACGATTATTGGGCCTAATAAATGCTAAAAAAGTTGACATAATTATCTTCTTTGAAAAAGGTAATTTAATAGATCATTTCAAATTTCTTTAAAAAAGATCATAACGGTAACGATCATTGCGCCTAATAAATGCTAAAAAAGTTGACATAATTATCTTCTTTGCAAAAGATAATTTAATAGATCATTTAAAATTTCCTTAAAAAAGATCATAACGGTAACGATCATTGGGCCTAATAAGTGCTAAAAAAGTTGACATAATTATCTTCTTTGTAAAAGATAATTTACTAGACAATTTAAAATTTCTCATGAAAAGATCATAACGGTAACGATTATTGGGCCTAATAAATGCTAAAAAAGTTGACATAATTATCTTCTTTGAAAAAGGTAATTTAATAGATCATTTCAAATTTCTTTAAAAAAGATCATAACGGTAACGATCATTGCGCCTAATAAATGCTAAAAAAGTTGACATAATTATCTTCTTTGCAAAAGATAATTTAATAGATCATTTAAAATTTCCTTAAAAAAGATCATAACGGTAACGATCATTGGGCCTAATAAGTGCTAAAAAAGTTGACATAATTATCTTCTTTGTAAAAGATAATTTACTAGACAATTTAAAATTTCTCATTAAAAGATCATAACGGTAACGATTATTGGGCCTAATAAATGCTAAAAAACTTTGCAAAATTTCTTTATAAAAGATCATAACTGTAACGATCATTGGGCCTAATAAATGCTAAAAAACTTGACATAATTATCTTCTTTGTAGAAGATAATTTAATAGATCATTTAAAATTTCCTTAAAAAAGATCATAACGGTAACGATCATTGGGCCTAATAAGTGCTAAAAAAGTTGACATAATTATCTTCTTTGTAAAAGATAATTTACTAGACAATTTAAAATTTCTCATGAAAAGATCATAACGGTAACGATTATTGGGCCTAATAAATGCTAAAAAAGTTGACATAATTATCTTCTTTGAAAAAGGTAATTTAATAGATCATTTCAAATTTCTTTAAAAAAGATCATAACGGTAACGATCATTGCGCCTAATAAATGCTAAAAAAGTTGACATAATTATCTTCTTTGTAAAAGATAATTTAATAGATCATTTAAAATTTCCTTAAAAAAGATCATAACGGTAACGATCATTGGGCCTAATAAGTGCTAAAAAAGTTGACATAATTATCTTCTTTGTAAAAGATAATTTACTAGACAATTTAAAATTTCGTATTAAAAGATCATAACGCTAACGATTAATGGGCCTAGTAAATGCTAAAAAAGTTGACATAATTATCTTCTTTGTAAAAGATAATTTGATAGATCATTTAAAATTTCTTTATAAAAGATCATAACCGTAACGATCATTGGGCCTAATAAATGCTAAAAAAGTTGACATAATTAACTTCTTTGTAAAAGATAATTTACTAGACAATTTAAAATTTCGTATTAAAAGATCATAACGCTAACGATTAATGGGCCTAGTAAATGCTAAAAAAGTTGACATAATTATCTTCTTTGTAAAAGATAATTTACTAGACAATTTAAAATTTCTCATGAAAAGATCATAACGGTAACGATTATTGGGCCTAATAAATGCTAAAAAAGTTGACATAATTATCTTCTTTGAAAAAGGTAATTTGATAGATCATTTCAAATTTCTTTAAAAAAGATCATAACTGTAACGATCATTGCGCCTAATAAATGCTAAAAAAGTTGACATAATTATCTTCTTTCTAAAAGATAATTTACTAGACAATTTAAAATTTCTCATGAAAAGATCATAACGGTAACGATTATTGGGCCTAATAAATGCTAAAAAAGTTGACATAATTATCTTCTTTCAAAAAGGTAATTTAATAGATCATTTCAAATTTCTTTAAAAAAGATCATAACGGTAACGATCATTGCGCCTAATAAATGCTAAAAAAGTTGACATAATTATCTTCTTTGTAAAAGATAATTTAATAGATTATTTAAAAGTTCTTTATAAAATGTCATAACGGTAACGATCATAGGGCCTAATAAATGCTAAAAAGGTTAACATAATTATCTTCTTTGTGTAAGATAATTTAATAGATCATTTAAAATTTCTTTAAAAAAGATCATAACGGTAACGATCATTGGGCCTAATAAATGCTAAAAAAGTTGACATAATTAACTTCTTTGTAAAATATAATTTACTAGACAATTTAAAATTTCGTATTAAAAGATCATAACGCTAACGATTAATGGGCCTAGTAAATGCTAAAATAGTTGACATAATTATCTTCTTTGTAAAAGATAATTTGATAGATCATTTAAAATTTCTTTATAAAAGATCATAACTATAACGATCATTGGGCCTAATAAATGCTAAAAAAGTCGACATAATTATCTTCTTTCTAAAAGACAATTTAATAGATCATTTAAAATTTCTTTAAAAAAGATCATAGCAGTAATGATCATTGCGCCTAATAAATGCTAAAAAACTTGACATAATTATCTTCTTTGTAAAAGATAATTTACTAGACAATTTAAAATTTCTCATGAAAAGATCATAACGGTAACGATTATTGGGCCTAATAAATGCTAAAAAAGTTGACATAATTATCTTCTTTGAAAAAGGTAATTTAATAGATCATTTCAAATTTCTTTAAAAAAGATCATAACGGTAACGATCATTGCGCCTAATAAATGCTAAAAAAGTTGACATAATTATCTTCTTTGTAAAAGAAAATTTAATAGATCATTTAAAATTTCCTTAAAAAAGATCATAACGGTAACGATCATTGGGCCTAATAAGTGCTAAAAAAGTTGACATAATTATCTTCTTTGTAAAAGATAATTTACTAGACAATTTAAAATTTCTCATGAAAAGATCATAACGGTAACGATTATTGGGCCTAATAAATGCTAAAAAAGTTGACATAATTATCTTCTTTGAAA
The DNA here is from genome assembly GCA_037954015.1 of Psophocarpus tetragonolobus. Taxonomy (NCBI): domain Eukaryota; kingdom Viridiplantae; phylum Streptophyta; class Magnoliopsida; order Fabales; family Fabaceae; genus Psophocarpus; species Psophocarpus tetragonolobus. Next base: position 59,509,861 of record CM075688.1, read on the forward strand.
AAGGTAATTTAATAGATCATTTCAAATTTCTTTAAAAAAGATCATAACGGTAACGATCATTGCGCCTAATAAATGCTAAAAAAGTTGACATAATTATCTTCTTTGCAAAAGATAATTTAATAGATCATTTAAAATTTCCTTAAAAAAGATCATAACGGTAACGATCATTGGGCCTAATAAGTGCTAAAAAAGTTGACATAATTATCTTCTTTGTAAAAGATAATTTACTAGACAATTTAAAATTTCTCATTAAAAGATCATAACGGTAACGATTATTGGGCCTAATAAATGCTAAAAAACTTTGCAAAATTTCTTTATAAAAGATCATAACTGTAACGATCATTGGGCCTAATAAATGCTAAAAAACTTGACATAATTATCTTCTTTGTAGAAGATAATTTAATAGATCATTTAAAATTTCCTTAAAAAAGATCATAACGGTAACGATCATTGGGCCTAATAAGTGCTAAAAAAGTTGACATAATTATCTTCTTTGTAAAAGATAATTTACTAGACAATTTAAAATTTCTCATGAAAAGATCATAACGGTAACGATTATTGGGCCTAATAAATGCTAAAAAAGTTGACATAATTATCTTCTTTGAAAAAGGTAATTTAATAGATCATTTCAAATTTCTTTAAAAAAGATCATAACGGTAACGATCATTGCGCCTAATAAATGCTAAAAAAGTTGACATAATTATCTTCTTTGAAAAAGGTAATTTGATAGATCATTTCAAATTTCTTTAAAAAAGATCATAACTGTAACGATCATTGCGCCTAATAAATGCTAAAAAAGTTGACATAATTATCTTCTTTCTAAAAGATAATTTACTAGACAATTTAAAATTTCTCATGAAAAGATCATAACGGTAACGATTATTGGGCCTAATAAATGCTAAAAAAGTTGACATAATTATCTTCTTTCAAAAAGGTAATTTAATAGATCATTTCAAATTTCTTTAAAAAAGATCATAACGGTAACGATCATTGCGCCTAATAAATGCTAAAAAAGTTGACATAATTATCTTCTTTGTAAAAGATAATTTAATAGATTATTTAAAAGTTCTTTATAAAATGTCATAACGGTAACGATCATAGGGCCTAATAAATGCTAAAAAGGTTAACATAATTATCTTCTTTGTGTAAGATAATTTAATAGATCATTTAAAATTTCTTTAAAAAAGATCATAACGGTAACGATCATTGGGCCTAATAAATGCTAAAAAAGTTGACATAATTAACTTCTTTGTAAAATATAATTTACTAGACAATTTAAAATTTCGTATTAAAAGATCATAACGCTAACGATTAATGGGCCTAGTAAATGCTAAAAAAGTTGACATAATTATCTTCTTTGTAAAAGATAATTTGATAGATCATTTAAAATTTCTTTATAAAAGATCATAACTATAACGATCATTGGGCCTAATAAATGCTAAAAAAGTCGACATAATTATCTTCTTTCTAAAAGACAATTTAATAGATCATTTAAAATTTCTTTAAAAAAGATCATAGCAGTAATGATCATTGCGCCTAATAAATGCTAAAAAACTTGACATAATTATCTTCTTTGTAAAAGATAATTTACTAGACAATTTAAAATTTCTCATGAAAAGATCATAACGGTAACGATTATTGGGCCTAATAAATGCTAAAAAAGTTGACATAATTATCTTCTTTGAAAAAGGTAATTTAATAGATCATTTCAAATTTCTTTAAAAAAGATCATAACGGTAACGATCATTGCGCCTAATAAATGCTAAAAAAGTTGACATAATTATCTTCTTTGTAAAAGAAAATTTAATAGATCATTTAAAATTTCCTTAAAAAAGATCATAACGGTAACGATCATTGGGCCTAATAAGTGCTAAAAAAGTTGACATAATTATCTTCTTTGTAAAAGATAATTTACTAGACAATTTAAAATTTCTCATGAAAAGATCATAACGGTAACGATTATTGGGCCTAATAAATGCTAAAAAAGTTGACATAATTATCTTCTTTGAAAAAGGTAATTTAATAGATCATTTCAAATTTCTTTAAAAAAGATCATAACGGTAACGATCATTGCGCCTAATAAATGCTAAAAAAGTTGACATAATTATCTTCTTTGCAAAAGATAATTTAATAGATCATTTAAAATTTCCTTAAAAAAGATCATAACGGTAACGATCATTGGGCCTAATAAGTGCTAAAAAAGTTGACATAATTATCTTCTTTGTAAAAGATAATTTACTAGACAATTTAAAATTTCTCATTAAAAGATCATAACGGTAACGATTATTGGGCCTAATAAATGCTAAAAAACTTTGCAAAATTTCTTTATAAAAGATCATAACTGTAACGATCATTGGGCCTAATAAATGCTAAAAAACTTGACATAATTATCTTCTTTGTAGAAGATAATTTAATAGATCATTTAAAATTTCCTTAAAAAAGATCATAACGGTAACGATCATTGGGCCTAATAAGTGCTAAAAAAGTTGACATAATTATCTTCTTTGTAAAAGATAATTTACTAGACAATTTAAAATTTCTCATGAAAAGATCATAACGGTAACGATTATTGGGCCTAATAAATGCTAAAAAAGTTGACATAATTATCTTCTTTGAAAAAGGTAATTTAATAGATCATTTCAAATTTCTTTAAAAAAGATCATAACGGTAACGATCATTGCGCCTAATAAATGCTAAAAAAGTTGACATAATTATCTTCTTTGTAAAAGATAATTTAATAGATCATTTAAAATTTCCTTAAAAAAGATCATAACGGTAACGATCATTGGGCCTAATAAGTGCTAAAAAAGTTGACATAATTATCTTCTTTGTAAAAGATAATTTACTAGACAATTTAAAATTTCGTATTAAAAGATCATAACGCTAACGATTAATGGGCCTAGTAAATGCTAAAAAAGTTGACATAATTATCTTCTTTGTAAAAGATAATTTGATAGATCATTTAAAATTTCCTTAAAAAAGATCATAACGGTAACGATCATTGGGCCTAATAAGTGCTAAAAAAGTTGACATAATTATCTTCTTTGTAAAAGATAATTTACTAGACAATTTAAAATTTCGTATTAAAAGATCATAACGCTAACGATTAATGGGCCTAGTAAATGCTAAAAAAGTTGACATAATTATCTTCTTTGTAAAAGATAATTTGATAGATCATTTAAAATTTCTTTATAAAAGATCATAACCGTAACGATCATTGGGCCTAATAAATGCTAAAAAAGTTGACATAATTAACTTCTTTGTAAAAGATAATTTACTAGACAATTTAAAATTTCGTATTAAAAGATCATAACGCTAACGATTAATGGGCCTAGTAAATGCTAAAAAAGTTGACATAATTATCTTCTTTGTAAAAGATAATTTACTAGACAATTTAAAATTTCTCATGAAAAGATCATAACGGTAACGATTATTGGGCCTAATAAATGCTAAAAAAGTTGACATAATTATCTTCTTTGAAAAAGGTAATTTGATAGATCATTTCAAATTTCTTTAAAAAAGATCATAACTGTAACGATCATTGCGCCTAATAAATGCTAAAAAAGTTGACATAATTATCTTCTTTCTAAAAGATAATTTACTAGACAATTTAAAATTTCTCATGAAAAGATCATAACGGTAACGATTATTGGGCCTAATAAATGCTAAAAAAGTTGACATAATTATCTTCTTTCAAAAAGGTAATTTAATAGATCATTTCAAATTTCTTTAAAAAAGATCATAACGGTAACGATCATTGCGCCTAATAAATGCTAAAAAAGTTGACATAATTATCTTCTTTGTAAAAGATAATTTAATAGATTATTTAAAAGTTCTTTATAAAATGTCATAACGGTAACGATCATAGGGCCTAATAAATGCTAAAAAGGTTAACATAATTATCTTCTTTGTGTAAGATAATTTAATAGATCATTTAAAATTTCTTTAAAAAAGATCATAACGGTAACGATCATTGGGCCTAATAAATGCTAAAAAAGTTGACATAATTAACTTCTTTGTAAAATATAATTTACTAGACAATTTAAAATTTCGTATTAAAAGATCATAACGCTAACGATTAATGGGCCTAGTAAATGCTAAAATAGTTGACATAATTATCTTCTTTGTAAAAGATAATTTGATAGATCATTTAAAATTTCTTTATAAAAGATCATAACTATAACGATCATTGGGCCTAATAAATGCTAAAAAAGTCGACATAATTATCTTCTTTCTAAAAGACAATTTAATAGATCATTTAAAATTTCTTTAAAAAAGATCATAGCAGTAATGATCATTGCGCCTAATAAATGCTAAAAAACTTGACATAATTATCTTCTTTGTAAAAGATAATTTACTAGACAATTTAAAATTTCTCATGAAAAGATCATAACGGTAACGATTATTGGGCCTAATAAATGCTAAAAAAGTTGACATAATTATCTTCTTTGAAAAAGGTAATTTAATAGATCATTTCAAATTTCTTTAAAAAAGATCATAACGGTAACGATCATTGCGCCTAATAAATGCTAAAAAAGTTGACATAATTATCTTCTTTGTAAAAGAAAATTTAATAGATCATTTAAAATTTCCTTAAAAAAGATCATAACGGTAACGATCATTGGGCCTAATAAGTGCTAAAAAAGTTGACATAATTATCTTCTTTGTAAAAGATAATTTACTAGACAATTTAAAATTTCTCATGAAAAGATCATAACGGTAACGATTATTGGGCCTAATAAATGCTAAAAAAGTTGACATAATTATCTTCTTTGAAAAAGGTAATTTAATAGATCATTTCAAATTTCTTTAAAAAAGATCATAACGGTAACGATCATTGCGCCTAATAAATGCTAAAAAAGTTGACATAATTATCTTCTTTGCAAAAGATAATTTAATAGATCATTTAAAATTTCCTTAAAAAAGATCATAACGGTAACGATCATTGGGCCTAATAAGTGCTAAAAAAGTTGACATAATTATCTTCTTTGTAAAAGATAATTTACTAGACAATTTAAAATTTCTCATTAAAAGATCATAACGGTAACGATTATTGGGCCTAATAAATGCTAAAAAACTTTGCAAAATTTCTTTATAAAAGATCATAACTGTAACGATCATTGGGCCTAATAAATGCTAAAAAACTTGACATAATTATCTTCTTTGTAGAAGATAATTTAATAGATCATTTAAAATTTCCTTAAAAAAGATCATAACGGTAACGATCATTGGGCCTAATAAGTGCTAAAAAAGTTGACATAATTATCTTCTTTGTAAAAGATAATTTACTAGACAATTTAAAATTTCTCATGAAAAGATCATAACGGTAACGATTATTGGGCCTAATAAATGCTAAAAAAGTTGACATAATTATCTTCTTTGAAAAAGGTAATTTAATAGATCATTTCAAATTTCTTTAAAAAAGATCATAACGGTAACGATCATTGCGCCTAATAAATGCTAAAAAAGTTGACATAATTATCTTCTTTGAAAAAGGTAATTTGATAGATCATTTCAAATTTCTTTAAAAAAGATCATAACTGTAACGATCATTGCGCCTAATAAATGCTAAAAAAGTTGACATAATTATCTTCTTTCTAAAAGATAATTTACTAGACAATTTAAAATTTCTCATGAAAAGATCATAACGGTAACGATTATTGGGCCTAATAAATGCTAAAAAAGTTGACATAATTATCTTCTTTCAAAAAGGTAATTTAATAGATCATTTCAAATTTCTTTAAAAAAGATCATAACGGTAACGATCATTGCGCCTAATAAATGCTAAAAAAGTTGACATAATTATCTTCTTTGTAAAAGATAATTTAATAGATTATTTAAAAGTTCTTTATAAAATGTCATAACGGTAACGATCATAGGGCCTAATAAATGCTAAAAAGGTTAACATAATTATCTTCTTTGTGTAAGATAATTTAATAGATCATTTAAAATTTCTTTAAAAAAGATCATAACGGTAACGATCATTGGGCCTAATAAATGCTAAAAAAGTTGACATAATTAACTTCTTTGTAAAATATAATTTACTAGACAATTTAAAATTTCGTATTAAAAGATCATAACGCTAACGATTAATGGGCCTAGTAAATGCTAAAAAAGTTGACATAATTATCTTCTTTGTAAAAGATAATTTGATAGATCATTTAAAATTTCTTTATAAAAGATCATAACTATAACGATCATTGGGCCTAATAAATGCTAAAAAAGTCGACATAATTATCTTCTTTCTAAAAGACAATTTAATAGATCATTTAAAATTTCTTTAAAAAAGATCATAGCAGTAATGATCATTGCGCCTAATAAATGCTAAAAAACTTGACATAATTATCTTCTTTGTAAAAGATAATTTACTAGACAATTTAAAATTTCTCATGAAAAGATCATAACGGTAACGATTATTGGGCCTAATAAATGCTAAAAAAGTTGACATAATTATCTTCTTTGAAAAAGGTAATTTAATAGATCATTTCAAATTTCTTTAAAAAAGATCATAACGGTAACGATCATTGCGCCTAATAAATGCTAAAAAAGTTGACATAATTATCTTCTTTGTAAAAGAAAATTTAATAGATCATTTAAAATTTCCTTAAAAAAGATCATAACGGTAACGATCATTGGGCCTAATAAGTGCTAAAAAAGTTGACATAATTATCTTCTTTGTAAAAGATAATTTACTAGACAATTTAAAATTTCTCATGAAAAGATCATAACGGTAACGATTATTGGGCCTAATAAATGCTAAAAAAGTTGACATAATTATCTTCTTTGAAAAAGGTAATTTAATAGATCATTTCAAATTTCTTTAAAAAAGATCATAACGGTAACGATCATTGCGCCTAATAAATGCTAAAAAAGTTGACATAATTATCTTCTTTGCAAAAGATAATTTAATAGATCATTTAAAATTTCCTTAAAAAAGATCATAACGGTAACGATCATTGGGCCTAATAAGTGCTAAAAAAGTTGACATAATTATCTTCTTTGTAAAAGATAATTTACTAGACAATTTAAAATTTCTCATTAAAAGATCATAACGGTAACGATTATTGGGCCTAATAAATGCTAAAAAACTTTGCAAAATTTCTTTATAAAAGATCATAACTGTAACGATCATTGGGCCTAATAAATGCTAAAAAACTTGACATAATTATCTTCTTTGTAGAAGATAATTTAATAGATCATTTAAAATTTCCTTAAAAAAGATCATAACGGTAACGATCATTGGGCCTAATAAGTGCTAAAAAAGTTGACATAATTATCTTCTTTGTAAAAGATAATTTACTAGACAATTTAAAATTTCTCATGAAAAGATCATAACGGTAACGATTATTGGGCCTAATAAATGCTAAAAAAGTTGACATAATTATCTTCTTTGAAAAAGGTAATTTAATAGATCATTTCAAATTTCTTTAAAAAAGATCATAACGGTAACGATCATTGCGCCTAATAAATGCTAAAAAAGTTGACATAATTATCTTCTTTGTAAAAGATAATTTAATAGATCATTTAAAATTTCCTTAAAAAAGATCATAACGGTAACGATCATTGGGCCTAATAAGTGCTAAAAAAGTTGACATAATTATCTTCTTTGTAAAAGATAATTTACTAGACAATTTAAAATTTCGTATTAAAAGATCATAACGCTAACGATTAATGGGCCTAGTAAATGCTAAAAAAGTTGACATAATTATCTTCTTTGTAAAAGATAATTTGATAGATCATTTAAAATTTCTTTATAAAAGATCATAACCGTAACGATCATTGGGCCTAATAAATGCTAAAAAAGTTGACATAATTAACTTCTTTGTAAAAGATAATTTACTAGACAATTTAAAATTTCGTATTAAAAGATCATAACGCTAACGATTAATGGGCCTAGTAAATGCTAAAAAAGTTGACATAATTATCTTCTTTGTAAAAGATAATTTACTAGATAATTTAAAATTTCTCATGAAAAGATCATAACGGTAACGATTATTGGGCCTAATAAATGCTAAAAAAGTTGACATAATTATCTTCTTTGAAAAAGGTAATTTGATAGATCATTTCAAATTTCTTTAAAAAAGATCATAACGGTAACGATCATTGCGCCTAATAAATGCTAAAAAAGTTGACATAATTATCTTCTTTCTAAAAGATAATTTACTAGACAATTTAAAATTTCTCATGAAAAGATCATAACGGTAACGATTATTGGGCCTAATAAATGCTAAAAAAGTTGACATAATTATCTTCTTTCAAAAAGGTAATTTAATAGATCATTTCAAATTTCTTTAAAAAAGATCATAACGGTAACGATCATTGCGCCTAATAAATGCTAAAAAAGTTGACATAATTATCTTCTTTGTAAAAGATAATTTAATAGATTATTTAAAAGTTCTTTATAAAATGTCATAACGGTAACGATCATAGGGCCTAATAAATGCTAAAAAGGTTAACATAATTATCTTCTTTGTGTAAGATAGTTTAATATATCATTTAAAATTTCTTTATAACAGATCATAACGGTAACGATCATTGGGCCTAATAAATGGTAAAAAAGTTGACATAATTATCTTCTTTGTAAAAGATAATTTACTAGACAATTTAAAATTTCTTATTAAAAGATCATAACGGTAACGATTATTGGGCCTAATAAATGCTAAAAAAGTTGACATAATTATCTTCTTTGAAAAAGGTAATTTAATAGATCATTTCAAATTTCTTTAAAAAAGATAATAACGGTAACGATCATTGCGCCTAATAAATGCTAAAAAAGTTGACATAATTATCTTCTTTGCAAAAGATAATTTAATAGATCATTTAAAATTTCCTTAAAAAAGATCATAACGGTAACGATCATTGGGCCTAATAAGTGCTAAAAAAGTTGACATAATTATCTTCTTTGTAAAAGATAATTTACTAGACAATTTAAAATTTCTCATTAAAAGATCATAACGGTAACGATTATTGGGCCTAATAAATGCTAAAAAACTTTGCAAAATTTCTTTATAAAAGATCATAACTGTAACGATCATTGGGCCTAATAAATGCTAAAAAACTTGACATAATTATCTTCTTTGTAGAAGATAATTTAATAGATCATTTAAAATTTCTTTAAAAAAGATCATAACGGTAACGATCATTGGGCCTAATAAATGCTAAAAAAGTTGACATAATTAACTTCTTTGTAAAATATAATTTACTAGACAATTTAAAATTTCGTATTAAAAGATCATAACGCTAACGATTAATGGGCCTAGTAAATGCTAAAATAGTTGACATAATTATCTTCTTTGTAAAAGATAATTTGATAGATCATTTAAAATTTCTTTATAAAAGATCATAACTGTAACGATCATTGGGCCTAATAAATGCTAAAAAAGTCGACATAATTATCTTCTTTCTAAAAGACAATTTAATAGATCATTTAAAATTTCTTTAAAAAAGATCATAGCAGTAATGATCATTGCGCCTAATAAATGCTAAAAAACTTGACATAATTATCTTCTTTGTAAAAGATAATTTACTAGACAATTTAAAATTTCTCATGAAAAGATCATAACGGTAACGATTATTGGGCCTAATAAATGCTAAAAAAGTTGACATAATTATCTTCTTTGAAAAAGGTAATTTAATAGATCATTCCAAATTTCTTTAAAAAAGATCATAACGGTAACGATCATTGCGCCTAATAAATGCTAAAAAAGTTGACATAATTATCTTCTTTGTAAAAGAAAATTTAATAGATCATTTAAAATTTCCTTAAAAAAGATCATAACGGTAACGATCATTGGGCCTAATAAGTGCTAAAAAAGTTGACATAATTATCTTCTTTGTAAAAGATAATTTACTAGACAATTTAAAATTTCTCATGAAAAGATCATAACGGTAACGATTATTGGGCCTAATAAATGCTAAAAAAGTTGACATAATTATCTTCTTTGAAAAAGGTAATTTAATAGATCATTTCAAATTTCTTTAAAAAAGATCATAACGGTAACGATCATTGCGCCTAATAAATGCTAAAAAAGTTGACATAATTATCTTCTTTGTAAAAGATAATTTAATAGATCATTTAAAATTTCCTTAAAAAAGATCATAACGGTAACGATCATTGGGCCTAATAAGTGCTAAAAAAGTTGACATAATTATCTTCTTTGTAAAAGATAATTTACTAGACAATTTAAAATTTCGTATTAAAAGATCATAACGCTAACGATTAATGGGCCTAGTAAATGCTAAAAAAGTTGACATAATTATCTTCTTTGTAAAAGATAATTTGATAGATCATTTAAAATTTCTTTATAAAAGATCATAACCGTAACGATCATTGGGCCTAATAAATGCTAAAAAAGTTGACATAATTAACTTCTTTGTAAAAGATAATTTACTAGACAATTTAAAATTTCGTATTAAAAGATCATAACGCTAACGATTAATGGGCCTAGTAAATGCTAAAAAAGTTGACATAATTATCTTCTTTGTAAAAGATAATTTACTAGACAATTTAAAATTTCTCATGAAAAGATCATAACGGTAACGATTATTGGGCCTAATAAATGCTAAAAAAGTTGACATAATTATCTTCTTTGAAAAAGGTAATTTGATAGATCATTTCAAATTTCTTTAAAAAAGATCATAACTGTAACGATCATTGCGCCTAATAAATGCTAAAAAAGTTGACATAATTATCTTCTTTCTAAAAGATAATTTACTAGACAATTTAAAATTTCTCATGAAAAGATCATAACGGTAACGATTATTGGGCCTAATAAATGCTAAAAAAGTTGACATAATTATCTTCTTTCAAAAAGGTAATTTAATAGATCATTTCAAATTTCTTTAAAAAAGATCATAACGGTAACGATCATTGCGCCTAATAAATGCTAAAAAAGTTGACATAATTATCTTCTTTGTAAAAGATAATTTAATAGATTATTTAAAAGTTCTTTATAAAATGTCATAACGGTAACGATCATAGGGCCTAATAAATGCTAAAAAGGTTAACATAATTATCTTCTTTGTGTAAGATAATTTAATAGATCATTTAAAATTTCTTTAAAAAAGATCATAACGGTAACGATCATTGGGCCTAATAAATGCTAAAAAAGTTGACATAATTAACTTCTTTGTAAAATATAATTTACTAGACAATTTAAAATTTCGTATTAAAAGATCATAACGCTAACGATTAATGGGCCTAGTAAATGCTAAAATAGTTGACATAATTATCTTCTTTGTAAAAGATAATTTGATAGATCATTTAAAATTTCTTTATAAAAGATCATAACTATAACGATCATTGGGCCTAATAAATGCTAAAAAAGTCGACATAATTATCTTCTTTCTAAAAGACAATTTAATAGATCATTTAAAATTTCTTTAAAAAAGATCATAGCAGTAATGATCATTGCGCCTAATAAATGCTAAAAAACTTGACATAATTATCTTCTTTGTAAAAGATAATTTACTAGACAATTTAAAATTTCTCATGAAAAGATCATAACGGTAACGATTATTGGGCCTAATAAATGCTAAAAAAGTTGACATAATTATCTTCTTTGAAAAAGGTAATTTAATAGATCATTTCAAATTTCTTTAAAAAAGATCATAACGGTAACGATCATTGCGCCTAATAAATGCTAAAAAAGTTGACATAATTATCTTCTTTGTAAAAGAAAATTTAATAGATCATTTAAAATTTCCTTAAAAAAGATCATAACGGTAACGATCATTGGGCCTAATAAGTGCTAAAAAAGTTGACATAATTATCTTCTTTGTAAAAGATAATTTACTAGACAATTTAAAATTTCTCATGAAAAGATCATAACGGTAACGATTATTGGGCCTAATAAATGCTAAAAAAGTTGACATAATTATCTTCTTTGAAAAAGGTAATTTAATAGATCATTTCAAATTTCTTTAAAAAAGATCATAACGGTAACGATCATTGCGCCTAATAAATGCTAAAAAAGTTGACATAATTATCTTCTTTGCAAAAGATAATTTAATAGATCATTTAAAATTTCCTTAAAAAAGATCATAACGGTAACGATCATTGGGCCTAATAAGTGCTAAAAAAGTTGACATAATTATCTTCTTTGTAAAAGATAATTTACTAGACAATTTAAAATTTCTCATTAAAAGATCATAACGGTAACGATTATTGGGCCTAATAAATGCTAAAAAACTTTGCAAAATTTCTTTATAAAAGATCATAACTGTAACGATCATTGGGCCTAATAAATGCTAAAAAACTTGACATAATTATCTTCTTTGTAGAAGATAATTTAATAGATCATTTAAAATTTCCTTAAAAAAGATCATAACGGTAACGATCATTGGGCCTAATAAGTGCTAAAAAAGTTGACATAATTATCTTCTTTGTAAAAGATAATTTACTAGACAATTTAAAATTTCTCATGAAAAGATCATAACGGTAACGATTATTGGGCCTAATAAATGCTAAAAAAGTTGACATAATTATCTTCTTTGAAAAAGGTAATTTAATAGATCATTTCAAATTTCTTTAAAAAAGATCATAACGGTAACGATCATTGCGCCTAATAAATGCTAAAAAAGTTGACATAATTATCTTCTTTGTAAAAGATAATTTAATAGATCATTTAAAATTTCCTTAAAAAAGATCATAACGGTAACGATCATTGGGCCTAATAAGTGCTAAAAAAGTTGACATAATTATCTTCTTTGTAAAAGATAATTTACTAGACAATTTAAAATTTCGTATTAAAAGATCATAACGCTAACGATTAATGGGCCTAGTAAATGCTAAAAAAGTTGACATAATTATCTTCTTTGTAAAAGATAATTTGATAGATCATTTAAAATTTCTTTATAAAAGATCATAACCGTAACGATCATTGGGCCTAACAAATGCTAAAAAAGTTGACATAATTAACTTCTTTGTAAAAGATAATTTACTAGACAATTTAAAATTTCGTATTAAAAGATCATAACGCTAACGATTAATGGGCCTAGTAAATGCTAAAAAAGTTGACATAATTATCTTCTTTGTAAAAGATAATTTACTAGACAATTTAAAATTTCTCATGAAAAGATCATAACGGTAACGATTATTGGGCCTAATAAATGCTAAAAAAGTTGACATAATTATCTTCTTTGAAAAAGGTAATTTGATAGATCATTTCAAATTTCTTTAAAAAAGATCATAACGGTAACGATCATTGCGCCTAATAAATGCTAAAAAAGTTGACATAATTATCTTCTTTCTAAAAGATAATTTACTAGACAATTTAAAATTTCTCATGAAAAGATCATAACGGTAACGATTATTGGGCCTAATAAATGCTAAAAAAGTTGACATAATTATCTTCTTTCAAAAAGGTAATTTAATAGATCATTTCAAATTTCTTTAAAAAAGATCATAACGGTAACGATCATTGCGCCTAATAAATGCTAAAAAAGTTGACATAATTATCTTCTTTGTAAAAGATAATTTAATAGATTATTTAAAAGTTCTTTATAAAATGTCATAACGGTAACGATCATAGGGCCTAATAAATGCTAAAAAGGTTAACATAATTATCTTCTTTGTGTAAGATAGTTTAATATATCATTTAAAATTTCTTTATAACAGATCATAACGGTAACGATCATTGGGCCTAATAAATGGTAAAAAAGTTGACATAATTATCTTCTTTGTAAAAGATAATTTACTAGACAATTTAAAATTTCTTATTAAAAGATCATAACGGTAACGATTATTGGGCCTAATAAATGCTAAAAAAGTTGACATAATTATCTTCTTTGAAAAAGGTAATTTAATAGATCATTTCAAATTTCTTTAAAAAAGATCATAACGGTAACGATCATTGCGCCTAATAAATGCTAAAAAAGTTGACATAATTATCTTCTTTGCAAAAGATAATTTAATAGATCATTTAAAATTTCCTTAAAAAAGATCATAACGGTAACGATCATTGGGCCTAATAAGTGCTAAAAAAGTTGACATAATTATCTTCTTTGTAAAAGATAATTTACTAGACAATTTAAAATTTCTCATTAAAAGATCATAACGGTAACGATTATTGGGCCTAATAAATGCTAAAAAACTTTGCAAAATTTCTTTATAAAAGATCATAACTGTAACGATCATTGGGCCTAATAAATGCTAAAAAACTTGACATAATTATCTTCTTTGTAGAAGATAATTTAATAGATCATTTAAAATTTCTTTAAAAAAGATCATAACGGTAACGATCATTGGGCCTAATAAATGCTAAAAAAGTTGACATAATTAACTTCTTTGTAAAATATAATTTACTAGACAATTTAAAATTTCGTATTAAAAGATCATAACGCTAACGATTAATGGGCCTAGTAAATGCTAAAATAGTTGACATAATTATCTTCTTTGTAAAAGATAATTTACTAGACAATTTAAAATTTCTCATTAAAAGATCATAACGGTAACGATTATTGGGCCTAATAAATGCTAAAAAACTTTGCAAAATTTCTTTATAAAAGATCATAACTGTAACGATCATTGGGCCTAATAAATGCTAAAAAACTTGACATAATTATCTTCTTTGTAGAAGATAATTTAATAGATCATTTAAAATTTCCTTAAAAAAGATCATAACGGTAACGATCATTGGGCCTAATAAGTGCTAAAAAAGTTGACATAATTATCTTCTTTGTAAAAGATAATTTACTAGACAATTTAAAATTTCTCATGAAAAGATCATAACGGTAACGATTATTGGGCCTAATAAATGCTAAAAAAGTTGACATAATTATCTTCTTTGAAAAAGGTAATTTAATAGATCATTTCAAATTTCTTTAAAAAAGATCATAACGGTAACGATCATTGCGCCTAATAAATGCTAAAAAAGTTGACATAATTATCTTCTTTGTAAAAGATAATTTAATAGATCATTTAAAATTTCCTTAAAAAAGATCATAACGGTAACGATCATTGGGCCTAATAAGTGCTAAAAAAGTTGACATAATTATCTTCTTTGTAAAAGATAATTTACTAGACAATTTAAAATTTCGTATTAAAAGATCATAACGCTAACGATTAATGGGCCTAGTAAATGCTAAAAAAGTTGACATAATTATCTTCTTTGTAAAAGATAATTTGATAGATCATTTAAAATTTCTTTATAAAAGATCATAATCGTAACGATCATTGGGCCTAATAAATGCTAAAAAAGTTGACATAATTAACTTCTTTGTAAAAGATAATTTACTAGACAATTTAAAATTTCGTATTAAAAGATCATAACGCTAACGATTAATGGGCCTAGTAAATGCTAAAAAAGTTGACATAATTATCTTCTTTGTAAAAGATAATTTACTAGACAATTTAAAATTTCTCATGAAAAGATCATAACGGTAACGATTATTGGGCCTAATAAATGCTAAAAAAGTTGACATAATTATCTTCTTTGAAAAAGGTAATTTGATAGATCATTTCAAATTTCTTTAAAAAAGATCATAACGGTAACGATCATTGCGCCTAATAAATGCTAAAAAAGTTGACATAATTATCTTCTTTCTAAAAGATAATTTACTAGACAATTTAAAATTTCTCATGAAAAGATCATAACGGTAACGATTATTGGGCCTAATAAATGCTAAAAAAGTTGACATAATTATCTTCTTTCAAAAAGGTAATTTAATAGATCATTTCAAATTTCTTTAAAAAAGATCATAACGGTAACGATCATTGCGCCTAATAAATGCTAAAAAAGTTGACATAATTATCTTCTTTGTAAAAGATAATTTAATAGATTATTTAAAAGTTCTTTATAAAATGTCATAACGGTAACGATCATAGGGCCTAATAAATGCTAAAAAGGTTAACATAATTATCTTCTTTGTGTAAGATAGTTTAATATATCATTTAAAATTTCTTTATAACAGATCATAACGGTAACGATCATTGGGCCTAATAAATGGTAAAAAAGTTGACATAATTATCTTCTTTGTAAAAGATAATTTACTAGACAATTTAAAATTTCTTATTAAAAGATCATAACGGTAACGATTATTGGGCCTAATAAATGCTAAAAAAGTTGACATAATTATCTTCTTTGAAAAAGGTAATTTAATAGATCATTTCAAATTTCTTTAAAAAAGATCATAACGGTAACGATCATTGCGCCTAATAAATGCTAAAAAAGTTGACATAATTATCTTCTTTGCAAAAGATAATTTAATAGATCATTTAAAATTTCCTTAAAAAAGATCATAACGGTAACGATCATTGGGCCTAATAAGTGCTAAAAAAGTTGACATAATTATCTTCTTTGTAAAAGATAATTTACTAGACAATTTAAAATTTCTCATTAAAAGATCATAACGGTAACGATTATTGGGCCTAATAAATGCTAAAAAACTTTGCAAAATTTCTTTATAAAAGATCATAACTGTAACGATCATTGGGCCTAATAAATGCTAAAAAACTTGACATAATTATCTTCTTTGTAGAAGATAATTTAATAGATCATTTAAAATTTCTTTAAAAAAGATCATAACGGTAACGATCATTGGGCCTAATAAATGCTAAAAAAGTTGACATAATTAACTTCTTTGTAAAATATAATTTACTAGACAATTTAAAATTTCGTATTAAAAGATCATAACGCTAACGATTAATGGGCCTAGTAAATGCTAAAATAGTTGACATAATTATCTTCTTTGTAAAAGATAATTTACTAGACAATTTAAAATTTCTCATTAAAAGATCATAACGGTAACGATTATTGGGCCTAATAAATGCTAAAAAACTTTGCAAAATTTCTTTATAAAAGATCATAACTGTAACGATCATTGGGCCTAATAAATGCTAAAAAACTTGACATAATTATCTTCTTTGTAGAAGATAATTTAATAGATCATTTAAAATTTCCTTAAAAAAGATCATAACGGTAACGATCATTGGGCCTAATAAGTGCTAAAAAAGTTGACATAATTATCTTCTTTGTAAAAGATAATTTACAAGACAATTTAAAATTTCTCATGAAAAGATCATAACGGTAACGATTATTGGGCCTAATAAATGCTAAAAAAGTTGACATAATTATCTTCTTTGAAAAAGGTAATTTAATAGATCATTTCAAATTTCTTTAAAAAAGATCATAACGGTAACGATCATTGCGCCTAATAAATGCTAAAAAAGTTGACATAATTATCTTCTTTGTAAAAGATAATTTAATAGATCATTTAAAATTTCCTTAAAAAAGATCATAACGGTAACGATCATTGGGCCTAATAAGTGCTAAAAAAGTTGACATAATTATCTTCTTTGTAAAAGATAATTTACTAGACAATTTAAAATTTCGTATTAAAAGATCATAACGCTAACGATTAATGGGCCTAGTAAATGCTAAAAAAGTTGACATAATTATCTTCTTTGTAAAAGATAATTTGATAGATCATTTAAAATTTCTTTATAAAAGATCATAACCGTAACGATCATTGGGCCTAATAAATGCTAAAAAAGTTGACATAATTAACTTCTTTGTAAAAGATAATTTACTAGACAATTTAAAATTTCGTATTAAAAGATCATAACGCTAACGATTAATGGGCCTAGTAAATGCTAAAAAAGTTGACATAATTATCTTCTTTGTAAAAGATAATTTACTAGACAATTTAAAATTTCTCATGAAAAGATCATAACGGTAACGATTATTGGGCCTAATAAATGCTAAAAAAGTTGACATAATTATCTTCTTTGAAAAAGGTAATTTGATAGATCATTTCAAATTTCTTTAAAAAAGATCATAACGGTAACGATCATTGCGCCTAATAAATGCTAAAAAAGTTGACATAATTATCTTCTTTCTAAAAGATAATTTACTAGACAATTTAAAATTTCTCATGAAAAGATCATAACGGTAACGATTATTGGGCCTAATAAATGCTAAAAAAGTTGACATAATTATCTTCTTTCAAAAAGGTAATTTAATAGATCATTTCAAATTTCTTTAAAAAAGATCATAACGGTAACGATCATTGCGCCTAATAAATGCTAAAAAAGTTGACATAATTATCTTCTTTGTAAAAGATAATTTAATAGATTATTTAAAAGTTCTTTATAAAATGTCATAACGGTAACGATCATAGGGCCTAATAAATGCTAAAAAGGTTAACATAATTATCTTCTTTGTGTAAGATAGTTTAATATATCATTTAAAATTTCTTTATAACAGATCATAACGGTAACGATCATTGGGCCTAATAAATGGTAAAAAAGTTGACATAATTATCTTCTTTGTAAAAGATAATTTACTAGACAATTTAAAATTTCTTATTAAAAGATCATAACGGTAACGATTATTGGGCCTAATAAATGCTAAAAAAGTTGACATAATTATCTTCTTTGAAAAAGGTAATTTAATAGATCATTTCAAATTTCTTTAAAAAAGATCATAACGGTAACGATCATTGCGCCTAATAAATGCTAAAAAAGTTGACATAATTATCTTCTTTGCAAAAGATAATTTAATAGATCATTTAAAATTTCCTTAAAAAAGATCATAACGGTAACGATCATTGGGCCTAATAAGTGCTAAAAAAGTTGACATAATTATCTTCTTTGTAAAAGATAATTTACTAGACAATTTAAAATTTCTCATTAAAAGATCATAACGGTAACGATTATTGGGCCTAATAAATGCTAAAAAACTTTGCAAAATTTCTTTATAAAAGATCATAACTGTAACGATCATTGGGCCTAATAAATGCTAAAAAACTTGACATAATTATCTTCTTTGTAGAAGATAATTTAATAGATCATTTAAAATTTCTTTAAAAAAGATCATAACGGTAACGATCATTGGGCCTAATAAATGCTAAAAAAGTTGACATAATTAACTTCTTTGTAAAATATAATTTACTAGACAATTTAAAATTTCGTATTAAAAGATCATAACGCTAACGATTAATGGGCCTAGTAAATGCTAAAATAGTTGACATAATTATCTTCTTTGTAAAAGATAATTTGATAGATCATTTAAAATTTCTTTATAAAAGATCATAACTGTAACGATCATTGGGCCTAATAAATGCTAAAAAAGTCGACATAATTATCTTCTTTCTAAAAGACAATTTAATAGATCATTTAAAATTTCTTTAAAAAAGATCATAGCAGTAATGATCATTGCGCCTAATAAATGCTAAAAAACTTGACATAATTATCTTCTTTGTAAAAGATAATTTACTAGACAATTTAAAATTTCTCATGAAAAGATCATAACGGTAACGATTATTGGGCCTAATAAATGCTAAAAAAGTTGACATAATTATCTTCTTTGAAAAAGGTAATTTAATAGATCATTTCAAATTTCTTTAAAAAAGATCATAACGGTAACGATCATTGCGCCTAATAAATGCTAAAAAAGTTGACATAATTATCTTCTTTGTAAAAGAAAATTTAATAGATCATTTAAAATTTCCTTAAAAAAGATCATAACGGTAACGATCATTGGGCCTAATAAGTGCTAAAAAAGTTGACATAATTATCTTCTTTGTAAAAGATAATTTACTAGACAATTTAAAATTTCTCATGAAAAGATCATAACGGTAACGATTATTGGGCCTAATAAATGCTAAAAAAGTTGACATAATTATCTTCTTTGAAAAAGGTAATTTAATAGATCATTTCAAATTTCTTTAAAAAAGATCATAACGGTAACGATCATTGCGCCTAATAAATGCTAAAAAAGTTGACATAATTATCTTCTTTGCAAAAGATAATTTAATAGATCATTTAAAATTTCCTTAAAAAAGATCATAACGGTAACGATCATTGGGCCTAATAAATGCTAAAAAAGTTGACATAATTATCTTCTTTGTAAAAGATAATTTACTAGACAATTTAAAATTTCTCATTAAAAGATCATAACGGTAACGATTATTGGGCCTAATAAATGCTAAAAAACTTTGCAAAATTTCTTTATAAAAGATCATAACTGT
The DNA here is from genome assembly GCA_037954015.1 of Psophocarpus tetragonolobus. Lineage (NCBI taxonomy): Eukaryota > Viridiplantae > Streptophyta > Magnoliopsida > Fabales > Fabaceae > Psophocarpus > Psophocarpus tetragonolobus. The sequence continues at coordinate 59,529,832 of CM075688.1, forward strand.
AACGATCATTGGGCCTAATAAATGCTAAAAAACTTGACATAATTATCTTCTTTGTAGAAGATAATTTAATACATCATTTAAAATTTCCTTAAAAAAGATCATAACGGTAACGATCATTGGGCCTAATAAGTGCTAAAAAAGTTGACATAATTATCTTCTTTGTAAAAGATAATTTACTAGACAATTTAAAATTTCTCATGAAAAGATCATAACGGTAACGATTATTGGGCCTAATAAATGGTAAAAAAGTTGACATAATTATCTTCTTTGAAAAAGGTAATTTAATAGATCATTTCAAATTTCTTTAAAAAAGATCATAACGGTAACGATCATTGCGCCTAATAAATGCTAAAAAAGTTGACATAATTATCTTCTTTGTAAAAGATAATTTAATAGATCATTTAAAATTTCCTTAAAAAAGATCATAACGGTAACGATCATTGGGCCTAATAAGTGCTAAAAAAGTTGACATAATTATCTTCTTTGTAAAAGATAATTTACTAGACAATTTAAAATTTCGTATTAAAAGATCATAACGCTAACGATTAATGGGCCTAGTAAATGCTAAAAAAGTTGACATAATTATCTTCTTTGTAAAATATAATTTGATAGATCATTTAAAATTTCTTTATAAAAGATCATAACTGTAACGATCATTGGGCCTAATAAATGGTAAAAAAGTTGACATAATTATCTTCTTCGTAAAAGACAATTTAATAGATCATTTAAAATTTCTTTAAAAAAGATCATAGCAGTAACGATCATTGCGCCTAATAAATGCTAAAAAAGTTGACATAATTATCTTCTTTGCAAAAGATAATTTAATAGATCATTTAAAATTTCCTTAAAAAAGATCATAACGGTAACGATCATTGGGCCTAATAAGTGCTAAAAAAGTTGACATAATTATCTTCTTTGTAAAAGATAATTTACTACACAATTTAAAATTTCTCATTAAAAGATCATAACGGTAACGATTATTGGGCCTAATAAATGCTAAAAAACTTTGCAAAATTTCTTTATAAAAGATCATAACTGTAACGATCATTGGGCCTAATAAATGCTAAAAAACTTGACATAATTATCTTCTTTGTAGAAGATAATTTAATACATCATTTAAAATTTCCTTAAAAAAGATCATAACGGTAACGATCATTGGGCCTAATAAGTGCTAAAAAAGTTGACATAATTATCTTCTTTGTAAAAGATAATTTACTAGACAATTTAAAATTTCTCATGAAAAGATCATAACGGTAACGATTATTGGGCCTAATAAATGCTAAAAAAGTTGACATAATTATCTTCTTTGAAAAAGGTAATTTAATAGATCATTTCAAATTTCTTTAAAAAAGATCATAACGGTAACGATCATTGCGCCTAATAAATGCTAAAAAAGTTGACATAATTATCTTCTTTGTAAAAGATAATTTAATAGATCATTTAAAATTTCCGTAAAAAAGATCATAACGGTAACGATCATTGGGCCTAATAAGTGCTAAAAAAGTTGACATAATTATCTTCTTTGTAAAAGATAATTTACTAGACAATTTAAAATTTCGTATTAAAAGATCATAACGCTAACGATTAATGGGCCTAGTAAATGCTAAAAAAGTTGACATAATTATCTTCTTTGTAAAAGATAATTTGATAGATCATTTAAAATTTCTTTATAAAAGATCATAACCGTAACGATCATTGGGCCTAATAAATGCTAAAAAAGTTGACATAATTAACTTCTTTGTAAAAGATAATTTACTAGACAATTTAAAATTTCGTATTAAAAGATCATAACGCTAACGATTAATGGGCCTAGTAAATGCTAAAAAAGTTGACATAATTATCTTCTTTGTAAAAGATAATTTACTAGACAATTTAAAATTTCTCATGAAAAGATCATAACGGTAACGATTATTGGGCCTAATAAATGCTAAAAAAGTTGACATAATTATCTTCTTTGAAAAAGGTAATTTGATAGATCATTTCAAATTTCTTTAAAAAAGATCATAACGGTAACGATCATTGCGCCTAATAAATGCTAAAAAAGTTGACATAATTATCTTCTTTCTAAAAGATAATTTACTAGACAATTTAAAATTTCTCATGAAAAGATCATAACGGTAACGATTATTGGGCCTAATAAATGCTAAAAAAGTTGACATAATTATCTTCTTTGAAAAAGGTAATTTAATAGATCATTTCAAATTTCTTTAAAAAAGATCATAACGGTAACGATCATTGCGCCTAATAAATGCTAAAAAAGTTGACATAATTATCTTCTTTGTAAAAGATAATTTAATAGATTATTTAAAAGTTCTTTATAAAATGTCATAACGGTAACGATCATAGGGCCTAATAAATGCTAAAAAGGTTAACATAATTATCTTCTTTGTGTAAGATAGTTTAATATATCATTTAAAATTTCTTTATAACAGATCATAACGGTAACGATCATTGTGCCTAATAAATGCTAAAAAAGTTGACATAATTATCTTCTTTGTAAAAGACAAGTTAATAGATCATTTAAAATTTCTTTAAAAAAGATCATAACGGTAACGATCATTGGGCCTAATAAATGCTAAAAAAGTAGACATAATTAACTTCTTTGTAAAATATAATTTACTAGACAATTTAAAATTTCGTATTAATAGATCATAACGCTAACGATTAATGGGCCGAGTAAATGCTAAAAAAGTTGACATAATTATCTTTTTTGTAAAAGATAATTTACTAGACAATTTAAAATTTCTCATGAAAAGATCATAACGGTAACGATTATTGGGCCTAATAAATGCTAAAAAAGTTGACATAATTATCTTCTTTGAAAAAGGTAATTTGATAGATCATTTCAAATTTCTTTAAAAAAGATCATAACGGTAACGATCATTGGGCCTAATAAATGCTAAAAAAGTTGACATAATTATCTTCTTTGAAAAAGGTAATTTGATAGATCATTTCAAATTTCTTTAAAAAAGATCATAACGGTAACGATCATTGCGCCTAATAAATGCTAAAAAAGTTGACATAATTATCTTCTTTCTAAAAGATAATTTACTAGACAATTTAAAATTTCTCATGAAAAGATCATAACGGTAACGATTATTGGGCCTAATAAATGCTAAAAAAGTTGACATAATTATCTTCTTTGAAAAAGGTAATTTAATAGATCATTTCAAATTTCTTTAAAAAAGATCATAACGATAACGATCATTGCGCCTAATAAATGCTAAAAAAGTTGACATAATTATCTTCTTTGTAAAAGATAATTTAATATATTATTAAAAAGTTCTTTATAAAATGTCATAACGGTAACGATCATAGGGCCTAATAAATGCTAAAAAGGTTAACATAATTATCTTCTTTGTGAAAGATAATTTAATATATCATTTAAAATTTCTTTATAACAGATCATAACGGTAACGATCATTGGGCCTAATAAATGCTAAAAAAGTTGACATAATTATCTTCTTTGTAAAAGACAAGTTAATAGATCATTTAAAATTTCTTTAAAAAAGATCATAACGGTAACGATCATTGGGCCTAATAAATGCTAAAAAAGTACACATAATTAACTTCTTTGTAAAATATAATTTACTAGACAATTTAAAATTTCGTATTAATAGATCATAATGCTAACGATTAATGGGCCGAGTAAATGCTAAAAAAGTTGACATAATTATCTTCTTTGTAAAAGATAATTTACTAGACAATTTAAAATTTCTCATGAAAAGATCATAACGGTAACGATTATTGGGCCTAATAAATGCTAAAAAAGTTGACATAATTATCTTCTTTGAAAAAGGTAATTTGATAGATCATTTCAAATTTCTTTAAAAAAGATCATAACGGTAACGATCATTGCGCCTAATAAATGCTAAAAAAGTTGACATAATTATCTTCTTTGTAAAAGACAATTTAATAGATCATTTTAAATTTCTTTAAAAAAGATCATAGCAGTAACGATCATTGCGCCTAATAAATGCTAAAAAAGTTGACATAATTATCTTCTGTGCAAAAGATAATTTAATAGATCATTTAAAATTTCCTTAAAAAAGATCATAACGGTAACGATCATTGGGCCTAATAAGTGCTAAAAAAGTTGACATAATTATCTTCTTTGTAAAAGATAATTTACTAGACAATTTAAAATTTCTCATTAAAAGATCATAACGGTAACGATTATTGGGCCTAATAAATGCTAAAAAACTTTGCAAAATTTCTTTATAAAAGATCATAACTGTAACGATCATTGGGCCTAATAAATGCTAAAAAACTTGACATAATTATCTTCTTTGTAGAAGATAATTTAATACATCATTTAAAATTTCCTTAAAAAAGATCATAACGGTAACGATCATTGGGCCTAATAAGTGCTAAAAAAGTTGACATAATTATCTTCTTTGTAAAAGATAATTTACTAGACAATTTAAAATTTCTCATGAAAAGATCATAACGGTAACGATTATTGGGCCTAATAAATGCTAAAAAAGTTGACATAATTATCTTCTTTGAACAAGGTAATTTAATAGATCATTTCAAATTTCTTTAAAAAAGATCATAACGGTAACGATCATTGCGCCTAATAAATGCTAAAAAAGTTGACATAATTATCTTCTTTGTAAAAGATAATTTAATAGATCATTTAAAATTTCCTTAAAAAAGATCATAACGGTAACGATCATTGGGCCTAATAAGTGCTAAAAAAGTTGACATAATTATCTTCTTTGTAAAAGATAATTTACTAGACAATTTAAAATTTCGTATTAAAAGATCATAACGCTAACGATTAATGGGCCTAGTAAATGCTAAAAAAGTTGACATAATTATCTTCTTTGTAAAAGATAATTTGATAGATCATTTAAAATTTCTTTATAAAAGATCATAACCGTAACGATCATTGGGCCTAATAAATGCTAAAAAAGTTGACATAATTAACTTCTTTGTAAAAGATAATTTACTAGACAATTTAAAATTTCGTATTAAAAGATCATAACGCTAACGATTAATGGGCCTAGTAAATGCTAAAAAAGTTGACATAATTATCTTCTTTGTAAAAGATAATTTACTAGACAATTTAAAATTTCTCATGAAAAGATCATAACGGTAACGATTATTGGGCCTAATAAATGCTAAAAAAGTTGACATAATTATCTTCTTTGAAAAAGGTAATTTGATAGATCATTTCAAATTTCTTTAAAAAAGATCATAACGGTAACGATCATTGCGCCTAATAAATGCTAAAAAAGTTGACATAATTATCTTCTTTCTAAAAGATAATTTACTAGACAATTTAAAATTTCTCATGAAAAGATCATAACGGTAACGATTATTGGGCCTAATAAATGCTAAAAAAGTTGACATAATTATCTTCTTTGAAAAAGGTAATTTAATAGATCATTTCAAATTTCTTTAAAAAAGATCATAACGGTAACGATCATTGCGCCTAATAAATGCTAAAAAAGTTGACATAATTATCTTCTTTGTAAAAGATAATTTAATAGATTATTTAAAAGTTCTTTATAAAATGTCATAACGGTAACGATCATAGGGCCTAATAAATGCTAAAAAGGTTAACATAATTATCTTCTTTGTGTAAGATAGTTTAATATATCATTTAAAATTTCTTTATAACAGATCATAACGGTAACGATCATTGTGCCTAATAAATGCTAAAAAAGTTGACATAATTATCTTCTTTGTAAAAGACAAGTTAATAGATCATTTAAAATTTCTTTAAAAAAGATCATAACGGTAACGATCATTGGGCCTAATAAATGCTAAAAAAGTAGACATAATTAACTTCTTTGTAAAATATAATTTACTAGACAATTTAAAATTTCGTATTAATAGATCATAACGCTAACGATTAATGGGCCGAGTAAATGCTAAAAAAGTTGACATAACTATCTTTTTTGTAAAAGATAATTTACTAGACAATTTAAAATTTCTCATGAAAAGATCATAACGGTAACGATTATTGGGCCTAATAAATGCTAAAAAAGTTGACATAATTATCTTCTTTGAAAAAGGTAATTTGATAGATCATTTCAAATTTCTTTAAAAAAGATCATAACGGTAACGATCATTGGGCCTAATAAATGCTAAAAAAGTTGACATAATTATCTTCTTTGAAAAAGGTAATTTGATAGATCATTTCAAATTTCTTTAAAAAAGATCATAACGGTAACGATCATTGCGCCTAATAAATGCTAAAAAAGTTGACATAATTATCTTCTTTCTAAAAGATAATTTACTAGACAATTTAAAATTTCTCATGAAAAGATCATAATGGTAACGATTATTGGGCCTAATAAATGCTAAAAAAGTTGACATAATTATCTTCTTTGAAAAAGGTAATTTAATAGATCATTTCAAATTTCTTTAAAAAAGATCATAACGATAACGATCATTGCGCCTAATAAATGCTAAAAAAGTTGACATAATTATCTTCTTTGTAAAAGATAATTTAATATATTATTTAAAAGTTCTTTATAAAATGTCATAACGGTAACGATCATAGGGCCTAATAAATGCTAAAAAGGTTAACATAATTATCTTCTTTGTGAAAGATAATTTAATATATCATTTAAAATTTCTTTATAACAGATCATAACGGTAACGATCATTGGGCCTAATAAATGCTAAAAAAGTTGACATAATTATCTTCTCTGTAAAAGACAAGTTAATAGATCATTTAAAATTTCTTTAAAAAAGATCATAACGGTAACGATCATTGGGCCTAATAAATGCTAAAAAAGTACACATAATTAACTTCTTTGTAAAATATAATTTACTAGACAATTTAAAATTTCGTATTAATAGATCATAATGCTAACGATTAATGGGCCGAGTAAATGCTAAAAAAGTTGACATAATTATCTTCTTTGTAAAAGATAATTTACTAGACAATTTAAAATTTCTCATGAAAAGATCATAACGGTAACGATTATTGGGCCTAATAAATGCTAAAAAAGTTGACATAATTATCTTCTTTGAAAAAGGTAATTTGATAGATCATTTCAAATTTCTTTAAAAAAGATCATAACGGTAACGATCATTGCGCCTAATAAATGCTAAAAAAGTTGACATAATTATCTTCTTTCTAAAAGATAATTTACTAGACAATTTAAAATTTCTCATGAAAAGATCATAACGGTAACGATTATTGGGCCTAATAAATGCTAAAAAAGTTGACATAATTATCTTCTTTGAAAAAGGTAATTTAATAGATCATTTCAAATTTCTTTAAAAAAGATCATAACGATAACGATCATTGTGCCTAATAAATGCTAAAAAAGTTGACATAATTATCTTCTTTGTAAAAGATAATTTAATAGATTATTTAAAAGTTCTTTATAAAATGTCATAACGGTAACGATCATAGGGCCTAATAAATGCTAAAAAGGTTAACATAATTATCTTCTTTGTGAAAGATAATTTAATATATCATTTAAAATTTCTTTATAACAGATCATAACGGTAACGATCATTGGGCCTAATAAATGCTAAAAAAGTTGACATAATTATCTTCTTTGTAAAAGACAAGTTAATAGATCATTTAAAATTTCTTTAAAAAAGATCATAACGGTAACGATCATTGGGCCTAATAAATGCTAAAAAAGTTGACATAATTAACTTCTTTGTAAAAGATAATTTACTAGACAATTTAAAATTTCGTATTAAAAGATCATAACGCTAACGATTAATGGGCCTAGTAAATGCTAAAAAAGTTGACATAATTATCTTCTTTGTAAAAGATAATTTACTAGACAATTTAAAATTTCTCATGAAAAGATCATAACGGTAACGATTATTGGGCCTAATAAATGCTAAAAAAGTTGACATAATTATCTTCTTTGAAAAAGGTAATTTGATAGATCATTTCAAATTTCTTTAAAAAAGATCATAACGGTAACGATCATTGCGCCTAATAAATGCTAAAAAAGTTGACATAATTATCTTCTTTCTAAAAGATAATTTACTAGACAATTTAAAATTTCTCATGAAAAGATCATAACGGTAACGATTATTGGGCCTAATAAATGCTAAAAAAGTTGACATAATTATCTTCTTTGAAAAAGGTAATTTGATAGATCATTTCAAATTTCTTTAAAAAAGATCATAACGGTAACGATCATTGCGCCTAATAAATGCTAAAAAAGTTGACATAATTATCTTCTTTGTAAAAGATAATTTAATAGATTATTTAAAAGTTCTTTATAAAATGTCATAACGGTGGGCCTAATAAATGCTAAAAAGGTTAACATAATTATCTTCTTTGTTAAAGATAATTTAATATATCATTTAAAATTTCTTTATAACAGATCATAACAGTAACGATCATTGGGCCTAATAAATGCTAAAAAAGTTGACATAATTATCTTCTTTGTAAAAGACAAGTTAATAGATCATTTAAAATTTCTTTAAAAAAGATCATAACGGTAACGATCATTGGGCCTAATAAATGCTAAAAAAGTTGACATAATTAACTTGTTTGTAAAAGATAATTTAATAGATTATTTAAAAGTTCTTTATAAAATGTCATAACGGTGGGCCTAATAAATGCTAAAAAGGTTAACATAATTATCTTCTTTGTGAAAGATAATTTAATATATCATTTAAAATTTCTTTATAACAGATCATAACAGTAACGATCATTGGGCCTAATAAATGCTAAAAAAGTTGACATAATTATCTTCTTTGTAAAAGACAAGTTAATAGATCATTTAAAATTTCTTTAAAAAAGATCATAACGGTAACGATCATTGGGCCTAATAAATGCTAAAAAAGTTGACATAATTATCTTCTTTGTAAAAGACAAGTTAATAGATCATTTAAAATTTCTTTAAAAAAGATCATAACGGTAACGATCATTGGGCCTAATAAATGCTAAAAAAGTACACATAATTAACTTCTTTGTAAAATATAATTTACTAGACAATTTAAAATTTCGTATTAATAGATCATAACGCTAACGATTAATGGGCCGAGTAAATGCTAAAAAAGTTGACATAATTATCTTCTTTGTAAAAGATAATTTACTAGACAATTTAAAATTTCTCATGAAAAGATCATAACGGTAACGATTATTGGGCCTAATAAATGCTAAAAAAGTTGACATAATTATCTTCTTTGAAAAAGGTAATTTGATAGATCATTTCAAATTTCTTTAAAAAAGATCATAACGGTAACGATCATTGCGCCTAATAAATGCTAAAAAAGTTGACATAATTATCTTCTTTCTAAAAGATAATTTACTAGACAATTTAAAATTTCTCATGAAAAGATCATAACGGTAACGATTATTGGGCCTAATAAATGCTAAAAAAGTTGACATAATTATCTTCTTTGAAAAAGGTAATTTAATAGATCATTTCAAATTTCTTTAAAAAAGATCATAACGATAACGATCATTGCGCCTAATAAATGCTAAAAAAGTTGACATAATTATCTTCTTTGTAAAAGATAATTTACTAGACAATTTAAAATTTCTCATGAAAAGATCATAACGGTAACGATTATTGGGCCTAATAAATGCTAAAAAAGTTGACATAATTATCTTCTTTGAAAAAGGTAATTTGATAGATCATTTCAAATTTCTTTAAAAAAGATCATAACGGTAACGATCATTGCGCCTAATAAATGCTAAAAAAGTTGACATAATTATCTTCTTTCTAAAAGATAATTTACTAGACAATTTAAAATTTCTCATGAAAAGATCATAACGGTAACGATTATTGGGCCTAATAAATGCTAAAAAAGTTGACATAATTATCTTCTTTGAAAAAGGTAATTTAATAGATCATTTCAAATTTCTTTAAAAAAGATCATAACGATAACGATCATTGCGCCTAATAAATGCTAAAAAAGTTGACATAATTATCTTCTTTGTAAAAGATAATTTAATAGATTATTTAAAAGTTCTTTATAAAATGTCATAACGGTAACGATCATAGGGCCTAATAAATGCTAAAAAGGTTAACATAATTATCTTCTTTGTGAAAGATAATTTAATATATCATTTAAAATTTCTTTATAACAGATCATAACGGTAACGATCATTGGGCCTAATAAATGCTAAAAAAGTTGACATAATTATCTTCTTTGTAAAAGACAAGTTAATAGATCATTTAAAATTTCTTTAAAAAAGATCATAACGGTAACGATCATTGGGCCTAATAAATGCTAAAAAAGTTGACATAATTAACTTCTTTGTAAAATATAATTTACTAGACAATTTAAAATTTCGTATTAAAAGATCATAACGCTAACGATTAATGGGCCTAGTAAATGCTAAAATAGTTGACATAATTATCTTCTTTGTAAAAGATAATTTGATAGATCATTTAAAATTTCTTTATAAAAGATCATAACTGTAACGATCATTGGGCCTAATAAATGCTAAAAAAGTCGACATAATTATCTTCTTTCTAAAAGACAATTTAATAGATCATTTAAAATTTCTTTAAAAAAGATCATAGCAGTAATGATCATTGCGCCTAATAAATGCTAAAAAAGTTGACATAATTATCTTCTTTGTAAAAGATAATTTACTAGACAATTTAAAATTTCTCATGAAAAGATCATAACGGTAACGATTATTGGGCCTAATAAATGCTAAAAAAGTTGACATAATTATCTTCTTTGAAAAAGGTAATTTAATAGATCATTTAAAATTTCTTTAAAAAAGATCATAACGGTAACGATCATTGCGCCTAATAAATGCTAAAAAAGTTGACATAATTATCTTCTTTGTAAAAGAAAATTTAATAGATCATTTAAAATTTCCTTAAAAAAGATCATAACGGTAACGATCATTGGACCTAATAAGTGCTAAAAAAGTTGACATAATTATCTTCTTTGTAAAAGATAATTTACTAGACAATTTAAAATTTCTCATGAAAAGATCATAACGGTAACGATTATTGGGCCTAATAAATGCTAAAAAAGTTGACATAATTATCTTCTTTGAAAAAGGTAATTTAATAGATCATTTCAAATTTCTTTAAAAAAGATCATAACGGTAACGATCATTGCGCCTAATAAATGCTAAAAAAGTTGACATAATTATCTTCTTTGTAAAAGATAATTTAATAGATTATTTAAAAGTTCTTTATAAAATGTCATAACGGTGGGCCTAATAAATGCTAAAAAGGTTAACATAATTATCTTCTTTGTGAAAGATAATTTAATATATCATTTAAAATTTCTTTATAACAGATCATAACAGTAACGATCATTGGGCCTAATAAATGCTAAAAAAGTTGACATAATTATCTTCTTTGTAAAAGACAAGTTAATAGATCATTTAAAATTTCTTTAAAAAAGATCATAACGGTAACGATCATTGGGCCTAATAAATGCTAAAAAAGTTGACATAATTAACTTCTTTGTAAAATATAATTTACTAGACAAGTTAAAATTTCGTATTAATAGATCATAACGCTAACGATTAATGGGCCTAGTAAATGCTAAAAAAGTTGACATAATTATCTTCTTTGTAAAAGATAATTTACTAGACAATTTAAAATTTCTCATGAAAAGATCATAACGGTAACGATTATTGGGCCTAATAAATGCTAAAAAAGTTGACATAATTATCTTCTTTGAAAAAGGTAATTTGATAGATCATTTCAAATTTCTTTAAAAAAGATCATAACGGTAACGATCATTGCGCCTAATAAATGCTAAAAAAGTTGACATAATTATCTTCTTTGTAAAAGATAATTTACTAGACAATTTAAAATTTCTCATGAAAAGATCATAACGGTAACGATTATTGGGCCTAATAAATGCTAAAAAAGTTGACATAATTATCTTCTTTGAAAAAGGTAATTTGATAGATCATTTCAAATTTCTTTAAAAAAGATCATAACGGTAACGATCATTGCGCCTAATAAATGCTAAAAAAGTTGACATAATTATCTTCTTTCTAAAAGATAATTTACTAGACAATTTAAAATTTCTCATGAAAAGATCATAACGGTAACGATTATTGGGCCTAATAAATGCTAAAAAAGTTGACATAATTATCTTCTTTGAAAAAGGTAATTTAATAGATCATTTCAAATTTCTTTAAAAAAGATCATAACGATAACGATCATTGTGCCTAATAAATGCTAAAAAAGTTGACATAATTATCTTCTTTGTAAAAGATAATTTAATAGATTATTTAAAAGTTCTTTATAAAATGTCATAACGGTAACGATCATAGGGCCTAATAAATGCTAAAAAGGTTAACATAATTATCTTCTTTGTGAAAGATAATTTAATATATCATTTAAAATTTCTTTATAACAGATCATAACGGTAACGATCATTGGGCCTAATAAATGCTAAAAAAGTTGACATAATTATCTTCTTTTTAAAAGACAAGTTAATAGATCATTTAAAATTTCTTTAAAAAAGATCATAACGGTAACGATCATTGGGCCTAATAAATGCTAAAAAAGTTGACATAATTAACTTCTTTGTAAAATATAATTTACTAGACAATTTAAAATTTCGTATTAAAAGATCATAACGCTAACGATTAATGGGCCTAGTAAATGCTAAAATAGTTGACATAATTATCTTCTTTGTAAAAGATAATTTGATAGATCATTTAAAATTTCTTTATAAAAGATCATAACTGTAACGATCATTGGGCCTAATAAATGCTAAAAAAGTCGACATAATTATCTTCTTTGTAAAAGACAATTTAATAGATCATTTAAAATTTCTTTAAAAAAGATCATAGCAGTAATGATCATTGCGGCTAATAAATGCTAAAAAAGTTGACATAATTATCTTCTTTGTAAAAGATAATTTACTAGACAATTTAAAATTTCTCATGAAAAGATCATAACGGTAACGATTATTGGGCCTAATAAATGCTAAAAAAGTTGACATAATTATCTTCTTTGAAAAAGGTAATTTAATAGATCATTTCAAATTTCTTTAAAAAAGATCATAACGGTAACGATCATTGCGCCTAATAAATGCTAAAAAAGTTGACATAATTATCTTCTTTGTAAAAGAAAATTTAATAGATCATTTAAAATTTCCTTAAAAAAGATCATAACGGTAACGATCATTGGGCCTAATAAGTGCTAAAAAAGTTGACATAATTATCTTCTTTGTAAAAGATAATTTACTAGACAATTTAAAATTTCTCATGAAAAGATCATAACGGTAACGATTATTGGGCCTAATAAATGCTAAAAAAGTTGACATAATTATCTTCTTTGAAAAAGGTAATTTAATAGATCATTTCAAATTTCTTTAAAAAAGATCATAACGGTAACGATCATTGCGCCTAATAAATGCTAAAAAAGTTGACATAATTATCTTCTTTGTAAAAGATAATTTAATAGATTATTTAAAAGTTCTTTATAAAATGTCATAACGGTGGGCCTAATAAATGCTAAAAAGGTTAACATAATTATCTTCTTTGTGAAAGATAATTTAATATATCATTTAAAATTTCTTTATAACAGATCATAACAGTAACGATCATTGGGCCTAATAAATGCTAAAAAAGTTGACATAATTATCTTCTTTGTAAAAGACAAGTTAATAGATCATTTAAAATTTCTTTAAAAAAGATCATAACGGTAACGATCATTGGGCCTAATAAATGCTAAAAAAGTTGACATAATTAACTTGTTTGTAAAAGATAATTTAATAGATTATTTAAAAGTTCTTTATAAAATGTCATAACGGTGGGCCTAATAAATGCTAAAAAGGTTAACATAATTATCTTCTTTGTGAAAGATAATTTAATATATCATTTAAAATTTCTTTATAACAGATCATAACAGTAACGATCATTGGGCCTAATAAATGCTAAAAAAGTTGACATAATTATCTTCTTTGTAAAAGACAAGTTAATAGATCATTTAAAATTTCTTTAAAAAAGATCATAACGGTAACGATCATTGGGCCTAATAAATGCTAAAAAAGTTGACATAATTAACTTGTTTGTAAAAGATAATTTAATAGATTATTTAAAAGTTCTTTATAAAATGTCATAACGGTGGGCCTAATAAATGCTAAAAAGGTTAACATAATTATCTTCTTTGTGAAAGATAATTTAATATATCATTTAAAATTTCTTTATAACAGATCATAACAGTAACGATCATTGGGCCTAATAAATGCTAAAAAAGTTGACATAATTATCTTCTTTGTAAAAGACAAGTTAATAGATCATTTAAAATTTCTTTAAAAAAGATCATAACGGTAACGATCATTGGGCCTAATAAATGCTAAAAAAGTTGACATAATTATCTTCTTTGTAAAAGACAAGTTAATAGATCATTTAAAATTTCTTTAAAAAAGATCATAACGGTAACGATCATTGGGCCTAATAAATGCTAAAAAAGTTGACGTAATTAACTTCTTTGTAAAATATAATTTACTAGACAAGTTAAAATTTCGTATTAATAGATCATAACGCTAACGATTAATGGGCCTAGTAAATGCTAAAAAAGTTGACATAATTATCTTCTTTGTAAAAGATAATTTACTAGACAATTTAAAATTTCTCATGAAAAGATCATAACGGTAACGATTATTGGGCCTAATAAATGCTAAAAAAGTTGACATAATTATCTTCTTTGAAAAAGGTAATTTGATAGATCATTTCAAATTTCTTTAAAAAAGATCATAACGGTAACGATCATTGCGCCTAATAAATGCTAAAAAAGTTGACATAATTATCTTCTTTGTAAAAGATAATTTACTAGACAATTTAAAATTTCTCATGAAAAGATCATAACGGTAACGATTATTGGGCCTAATAAATGCTAAAAAAGTTGACATAATTATCTTCTTTGAAAAAGGTAATTTGATAGATCATTTCAAATTTCTTTAAAAAAGATCATAACGGTAACGATCATTGCGCCTAATAAATGCTAAAAAAGTTGACATAATTATCTTCTTTCTAAAAGATAATTTACTAGACAATTTAAAATTTCTCATGAAAAGATCATAACGGTAACGATTATTGGGCCTAATAAATGCTAAAAAAGTTGACATAATTATCTTCTTTGAAAAAGGTAATTTAATAGATCATTTCAAATTTCTTTAAAAAAGATCATAACGATAACGATCATTGTGCCTAATAAATGCTAAAAAAGTTGACATAATTATCTTCTTTGTAAAAGATAATTTAATAGATTATTTAAAAGTTCTTTATAAAATGTCATAACGGTAACGATCATAGGGCCTAATAAATGCTAAAAAGGTTAACATAATTATCTTCTTTGTGAAAGATAATTTAATATATCATTTAAAATTTCTTTATAACAGATCATAACGGTAACGATCATTGGGCCTAATAAATGCTAAAAAAGTTGACATAATTATCTTCTTTTTAAAAGACAAGTTAATAGATCATTTAAAATTTCTTTAAAAAAGATCATAACGGTAACGATCATTGGGCCTAATAAATGCTAAAAAAGTTGACATAATTAACTTCTTTGTAAAATATAATTTACTAGACAATTTAAAATTTCGTATTAAAAGATCATAACGCTAACGATTAATGGGCCTAGTAAATGCTAAAATAGTTGACATAATTATCTTCTTTGTAAAAGATAATTTGATAGATCATTTAAAATTTCTTTATAAAAGATCATAACTGTAACGATCATTGGGCCTAATAAATGCTAAAAAAGTCGACATAATTATCTTCTTTGTAAAAGACAATTTAATAGATCATTTAAAATTTCTTTAAAAAAGATCATAGCAGTAATGATCATTGCGGCTAATAAATGCTAAAAAAGTTGACATAATTATCTTCTTTGTAAAAGATAATTTACTAGACAATTTAAAATTTCTCATGAAAAGATCATAACGGTAACGATTATTGGGCCTAATAAATGCTAAAAAAGTTGACATAATTATCTTCTTTGAAAAAGGTAATTTAATAGATCATTTCAAATTTCTTTAAAAAAGATCATAACGGTAACGATCATTGCGCCTAATAAATGCTAAAAAAGTTGACATAATTATCTTCTTTGTAAAAGAAAATTTAATAGATCATTTAAAATTTCCTTAAAAAAGATCATAACGGTAACGATCATTGGGCCTAATAAGTGCTAAAAAAGTTGACATAATTATCTTCTTTGTAAAAGATAATTTACTAGACAATTTAAAATTTCTCATGAAAAGATCATAACGGTAACGATTATTGGGCCTAATAAATGCTAAAAAAGTTGACATAATTATCTTCTTTGAAAAAGGTAATTTAATAGATCATTTCAAATTTCTTTAAAAAAGATCATAACGGTAACGATCATTGCGCCTAATAAATGCTAAAAAAGTTGACATAATTATCTTCTTTGTAAAAGATAATTTAATAGATTATTTAAAAGTTCTTTATAAAATGTCATAACGGTGGGCCTAATAAATGCTAAAAAGGTTAACATAATTATCTTCTTTGTGAAAGATAATTTAATATATCATTTAAAATTTCTTTATAACAGATCATAACAGTAACGATCATTGGGCCTAATAAATGCTAAAAAAGTTGACATAATTATCTTCTTTGTAAAAGACAAGTTAATAGATCATTTAAAATTTCTTTAAAAAAGATCATAACAGTAACGATCATTGGGCCTAATAAATGCTAAAAAAGTTGACATAATTAACTTGTTTGTAAAAGATAATTTAATAGATTATTTAAAAGTTCTTTATAAAATGTCATAACGGTGGGCCTAATAAATGCTAAAAAGGTTAACATAATTATCTTCTTTGTGAAAGATAATTTAATATATCATTTAAAATTTCTTTATAACAGATCATAACAGTAACGATCATTGGGCCTAATAAATGCTAAAAAAGTTGACATAATTATCTTCTTTGTAAAAGACAAGTTAATAGATCATTTAAAATTTCTTTAAAAAAGATCATAACGGTAACGATCATTCGGCCTAATAAATGCTAAAAAAGTTGACATAATTATCTTCTTTGAAAAAGGTAATTTGATAGATCATTTCAAATTTCTTTAAAAAAGATCATAACGGTAACGATCATTGCGCCTAATAAATGCTAAAAAAGTTGACATAATTATCTTCTTTCTAAAAGATAATTTACTAGACAATTTAAAATTTCTCATGAAAAGATCATAACGGTAACGATTATTGGGCCTAATAAATGCTAAAAAAGTTGACATAATTATCTTCTTTGAAAAAGGTAATTTAATAGATCATTTCAAATTTCTTTAAAAAAGATCATAACGGTAACGATCATTGCGCCTAATAAATGCTAAAAAAGTTGACATAATTATCTTCTTTGTAAAAGATAATTTAATAGATTATTTAAAAGTTCTTTATAAAATGTCATAACGGTGGGCCTAATAAATGCTAAAAAGGTTAACATAATTATCTTCTTTGTGAAAGATAATTTAATATATCATTTAAAATTTCTTTATAACAGATCATAACAGTAACGATCATTGGGCCTAATAAATGCTAAAAAAGTTGACATAATTATCTTCTTTGTAAAAGACAAGTTAATAGATCATTTAAAATTTCTTTAAAAAAGATCATAACGGTAACGATCATTGGGCCTAATAAATGCTAAAAAAGTTGACATAATTAACTTGTTTGTAAAAGATAATTTAATAGATTATTTAAAAGTTCTTTATAAAATGTCATAACGGTGGGCCTAATAAATGCTAAAAAGGTTAACATAATTATCTTCTTTGTGAAAGATAATTTAATATATCATTTAAAATTTCTTTATAACAGATCATAACAGTAACGATCATTGGGCCTAATAAATGCTAAAAAAGTTGACATAATTATCTTCTTTGTAAAAGACAAGTTAATAGATCATTTAAAATTTCTTTAAAAAAGATCATAACGGTAACGATCATTGGGCCTAATAAATGCTAAAAAAGTTGACATAATTAACTTGTTTGTAAAAGATAATTTAATAGATTATTTAAAAGTTCTTTATAAAATGTCATAACGGTGGGCCTAATAAATGCTAAAAAGGTTAACATAATTATCTTCTTTGTGAAAGATAATTTAATATATCATTTAAAATTTCTTTATAACAGATCATAACAGTAACGATCATTGGGCCTAATAAATGCTAAAAAAGTTGACATAATTATCTTCTTTGTAAAAGACAAGTTAATAGATCATTTAAAATTTCTTTAAAAAAGATCATAACGGTAACGATCATTGGGCCTAATAAATGCTAAAAAAGTTGACATAATTAACTTGTTTGTAAAAGATAATTTAATAGATTATTTAAAAGTTCTTTATAAAATGTCATAACGGTGGGCCTAATAAATGCTAAAAAGGTTAACATAATTATCTTCTTTGTGAAAGATAATTTAATATATCATTTAAAATTTCTTTATAACAGATCATAACAGTAACGATCATTGGGCCTAATAAATGCTAAAAAAGTTGACATAATTATCTTCTTTGTAAAAGACAAGTTAATAGATCATTTAAAATTTCTTTAAAAAAGATCATAACGGTAACGATCATTGGGCCTAATAAATGCTAAAAAAGTTGACATAATTATCTTCTTTGTAAAAGACAAGTTAATAGATCATTTAAAATTTCTTTAAAAAAGATCATAACGGTAACGATCATTGGGCCTAATAAATGCTAAAAAAGTACACATAATTAACTTCTTTGTAAAATATAATTTACTAGACAATTTAAAATTTCGTATTAATAGATCATAACGCTAACGATTAATGGGCCGAGTAAATGCTAAAAAAGTTGACATAATTATCTTCTTTGTAAAAGATAATTTACTAGACAATTTAAAATTTCTCATGAAAAGATCATAACGATAACGATCATTGTGCCTAATAAATGCTAAAAAAGTTGACATAATTATCTTCTTTGTAAAAGATAATTTAATAGATTATTTAAAAGTTCTTTATAAAATGTCATAACGGTAACGATCATAGGGCCTAATAAATGCTAAAAAGGTTAACATAATTATCTTCTTTGTGAAAGATAATTTAATATATCATTTAAAATTTCTTTATAACAGATCATAACGGTAACGATCATTGGGCCTAATAAATGCTAAAAAAGTTGACATAATTATCTTCTTTTTAAAAGACAAGTTAATAGATCATTTAAAATTTCTTTAAAAAAGATCATAACGGTAACGATCATTGCGCCTAATAAATGCTAAAAAAGTTGACATAATTATCTTCTTTCTAAAAGATAATTTACTAGACAATTTAAAATTTCTCATGAAAAGATCATAACGGTAACGATTATTGGGACTAATAAATGCTAAAAAAGTTGACATAATTATCTTCTTTGAAAAAGGTAATTTAATAGATCATTTCAAATTTCTTTAAAAAAGATCATAACGATAACGATCATTGTGCCTAATAAATGCTAAAAAAGTTGACATAATTATCTTCTTTGTAAAAGATAATTTAATAGATTATTTAAAAGTTCTTTATAAAATGTCATAACGGTAACGATCATAGGGCCTAATAAATGCTAAAAAGGTTAACATAATTATCTTCTTTGTGAAAGATAATTTAATATATCATTTAAAATTTCTTTATAATAGATCATAACGGTAACGATCATTGGGCCTAATAAATGCTAAAAAAGTTGACATAATTATCTTCTTTTTAAAAGACAAGTTAATAGATCATTTAAAATTTCTTTAAAAAAGATCATAACGGTAACGATCATTGGGCCTAATAAATGCTAAAAAAGTTGACATAATTAACTTCTTTGTAAAATATAATTTACTAGACAATTTAAAATTTCGTATTAAAAGATCATAACGCTAACGATTAATGGGCCTAGTAAATGCTAAAATAGTTGACATAATTATCTTCTTTGTAAAAGATAATTTGATAGATCATTTAAAATTTCTTTATAAAAGATCATAACTGTAACGATCATTGGGCCTAATAAATGCTAAAAAAGTCGACATAATTATCTTCTTTGTAAAAGACAATTTAATAGATCATTTAAAATTTCTTTAAAAAAGATCATAGCAGTAATGATCATTGCGGCTAATAAATGCTAAAAAAGTTGACATAATTATCTTCTTTGTAAAAGATAATTTACTAGACAATTTAAAATTTCTCATGAAAAGATCATCACGGTAACGATTATTGGGCCTAATAAATGCTAAAAAAGTTGACATAATTATCTTCTTTGAAAAAGGTAATTTAATAGATTATTTCAAATTTCTTTAAAAAAGATCATAACGGTAACGATCATTGCGCCTAATAAATGCTAAAAAAGTTGACATAATTATCTTCTTTGTAAAAGAAAATTTAATAGATCATTTAAAATTTCCTTAAAAAAGATCATAACGGTAACGATCATTGGGCCTAATAAGTGCTAAAAAAGTTGACATAATTATCTTCTTTGTAAAAGATAATTTACTAGACAATTTAAAATTTCTCATGAAAAGATCATAACGGTAACGATTATTGGGCCTAATAAATGCTAAAAAAGTTGACATAATTATCTTCTTTGAAAAAGGTAATTTAATAGATCATTTCAAATTTCTTTAAAAAAGATCATAACGGTAACGATCATTGCGCCTAATAAATGCTAAAAAAGTTGACATAATTATCTTCTTTGTAAAAGATAATTTAATAGATTATTTAAAAGTTCTTTATAAAATGTCATAACGGTGGGCCTAATAAATGCTAAAAAGGTTAACATAATTATCTTCTTTGTGAAAGATAATTTAATATATCATTTAAAATTTCTTTATAACAGATCATAACAGTAACGATCATTGGGCCTAATAAATGCTAAAAAAGTTGACATAATTATCTTCTTTGTAAAAGACAAGTTAATAGATCATTTAAAATTTCTTTAAAAAAGATCATAACAGTAACGATCATTGGGCCTAATAAATGCTAAAAAAGTTGACATAATTAACTTGTTTGTAAAAGATAATTTAATAGATTATTTAAAAGTTCTTTATAAAATGTCATAACGGTGGGCCTAATAAATGCTAAAAAGGTTAACATAATTATCTTCTTTGTGAAAGATAATTTAATATATCATTTAAAATTTCTTTATAACAGATCATAACAGTAACGATCATTGGGCCTAATAAATGCTAAAAAAGTTGACATAATTATCTTCTTTGTAAAAGACAAGTTAATAGATCATTTAAAATTTCTTTAAAAAAGATCATAACAGTAACGATCATTGGGCCTAATAAATGCTAAAAAAGTTGACATAATTAACTTGTTTGTAAAAGATAATTTAATAGATTATTTAAAAGTTCTTTATAAAATGTCATAACGGTGGGCCTAATAAATGCTAAAAAGGTTAACATAATTATCTTCTTTGTGAAAGATAATTTAATATATCATTTAAAATTTCTTTATAACAGATCATAACAGTAACGATCATTGGGCCTAATAAATGCTAAAAAAGTTGACATAATTATCTTCTTTGTAAAAGACAAGTTAATAGATCATTTAAAATTTCTTTAAAAAAGATCATAACAGTAACGATCATTGGGCCTAATAAATGCTAAAAAAGTTGACATAATTAACTTGTTTGTAAAAGATAATTTAATAGATTATTTAAAAGTTCTTTATAAAATGTCATAACGGTGGGCCTAATAAATGCTAAAAAGGTTAACATAATTATCTTCTTTGTGAAAGATAATTTAATATATCATTTAAAATTTCTTTATAACAGATCATAACAGTAACGATCATTGGGCCTAATAAATGCTAAAAAAGTTGACATAATTATCTTCTTTGTAAAAGACAAGTTAATAGATCATTTAAAATTTCTTTAAAAAAGATCATAACAGTAACGATCATTGGGCCTAATAAATGCTAAAAAAGTTGACATAATTAACTTGTTTGTAAAAGATAATTTAATAGATTATTTAAAAGTTCTTTATAAAATGTCATAACGGTGGGCCTAATAAATGCTAAAAAGGTTAACATAATTATCTTCTTTGTGAAAGATAATTTAATATATCATTTAAAATTTCTTTATAACAGATCATAACAGTAACGATCATTGGGCCTAATAAATGCTAAAAAAGTTGACATAATTATCTTCTTTGTAAAAGACAAGTTAATAGATCATTTAAAATTTCTTTAAAAAAGATCATAACGGTAACGATCATTGGGCCTAATAAATGCTAAAAAAGTTGACATAATTATCTTCTTTGTAAAAGACAAGTTAATAGATCATTTAAAATTTCTTTAAAAAAGATCATAACGGTAACGATCATTCGGCCTAATAAATGCTAAAAAAGTTGACATAATTATCTTCTTTGAAAAAGGTAATTTGATAGATCATTTCAAATTTCTTTAAAAAAGATCATAACGGTAACGATCATTGCGCCTAATAAATGCTAAAAAAGTTGACATAATTATCTTCTTTCTAAAAGATAATTTACTAGACAATTTAAAATTTCTCATGAAAAGATCATAACGGTAACGATTATTGGGCCTAATAAATGCTAAAAAAGTTGACATAATTATCTTCTTTGAAAAAGGTAATTTAATAGATCATTTCAAATTTCTTTAAAAAAGATCATAACGATAACGATCATTGCGCCTAATAAATGCTAAAAAAGTTGACATAATTATCTTCTTTGTAAAAGATAATTTAATAGATTATTTAAAAGTTCTTTATAAAATGTCATAACGGTAACGATCATAGGGCCTAATAAATGCTAAAAAGGTTAACATAATTATCTTCTTTGTGAAAGATAATTTAATATATCATTTAAAATTTCTTTATAACAGATCATAACGGTAACGATCATTGGGCCTAATAAATGCTAAAAGAGTTGACATAATTATCTTCTTTGTAAAAGACAAGTTAATAGATCATTTAAAATTTCTTTAAAAAAGATCATAACGGTAACGATCATTGGGCCTAATAAATGCTAAAAAAGTTGACATAATTAACTTCTTTGTAAAATATAATTTACTAGACAATTTAAAATTTCGTATTAAAAGATCATAACGCTAACGATTAATGGGCCTAGTAAATGCTAAAATAGTTGACATAATTATCTTCTTTGTAAAAGATAATTTGATAGATCATTTAAAATTTCTTTATAAAAGATCATAACTGTAACGATCATTGGGCCTAATAAATGCTAAAAAAGTCGACATAATTATCTTCTTTCTAAAAGACAATTTAATAGATCATTTAAAATTTCTTTAAAAAAGATCATAGCAGTAATGATCATTGCGCCTAATAAATGCTAAAAAAGTTGACATAATTATCTTCTTTGTAAAAGATAATTTACTAGACAATTTAAAATTTCTCATGAAAAGATCATAACGGTAACGATTATTGGGCCTAATAAATGCTAAAAAAGTTGACATAATTATCTTCTTTGAAAAAGGTAATTTAATAGATCATTTCAAATTTCTTTAAAAAAGATCATAACGGTAACGATCATTGCGCCTAATAAATGCTAAAAAAGTTGACATAATTATCTTCTTTGTAAAAGAAAATTTAATAGATCATTTAAAATTTCCTTAAAAAAGATCATAACGGTAACGATCATTGGGCCTAATAAGTGCTAAAAAAGTTGACATAATTATCTTCTTTGTAAAAGATAATTTACTAGACAATTTAAAATTTCTCATGAAAAGATCATAACGGTAACGATTATTGGGCCTAATAAATGCTAAAAAAGTTGACATAATTATCTTCTTTGAAAAAGGTAATTTAATAGATCATTTCAAATTTCTTTAAAGAAGATCATAACGGTAACGATCATTGCGCCTAATAAATGCTAAAAAAGTTGACATAATTATCTTCTTTGTAAAAGATAATTTAATAGATTATTTAAAAGTTCTTTATAAAATGTCATAACGGTGGGCCTAATAAATGCTAAAAAGGTTAACATAATTATCTTCTTTGTGAAAGATAATTTAATATATCATTTAAAATTTCTTTATAACAGATCATAACAGTAACGATCATTGGGCCTAATAAATGCTAAAAAAGTTGACATAATTATCTTCTTTGTAAAAGACAAGTTAATAGATCATTTAAAATTTCTTTAAAAAAGATCATAACGGTAACGATCATTGGGCCTAATAAATGCTAAAAAAGTTGACATAATTAACTTCTTTGTAAAATATAATTTACTAGACAAGTTAAAATTTCGTATTAATAGATCATAACGCTAACGATTAATGGGCCTAGTAAATGCTAAAAAAGTTGACATAATTATCTTCTTTGTAAAAGATAATTTACTAGACAATTTAAAATTTCTCATGAAAAGATCATAACGGTAACGATTATTGGGCCTAATAAATGCTAAAAAAGTTGACATAATTATCTTCTTTGAAAAAGGTAATTTGATAGATCATTTCAAATTTCTTTAAAAAAGATCATAACGGTAACGATCATTGCGCCTAATAAATGCTAAAAAAGTTGACATAATTATCTTCTTTGTAAAAGATAATTTACTAGACAATTTAAAATTTCTCATGAAAAGATCATAACGGTAACGATTATTGGGCCTAATAAATGCTAAAAAAGTTGACATAATTATCTTCTTTGAAAAAGGTAATTTGATAGATCATTTCAAATTTCTTTAAAAAAGATCATAACGGTAACGATCATTGCGCCTAATAAATGCTAAAAAAGTTGACATAATTATCTTCTTTCTAAAAGATAATTTACTAGACAATTTAAAATTTCTCATGAAAAGATCATAACGGTAACGATTATTGGGCCTAATAAATGCTAAAAAAGTTGACATAATTATCTTCTTTGAAAAAGGTAATTTAATAGATCATTTCAAATTTCTTTAAAAAAGATCATAACGATAACGATCATTGTGCCTAATAAATGCTAAAAAAGTTGACATAATTATCTTCTTTGTAAAAGATAATTTAATAGATTATTTAAAAGTTCTTTATAAAATGTCATAACGGTAACGATCATAGGGCCTAATAAATGCTAAAAAGGTTAACATAATTATCTTCTTTGTGAAAGATAATTTAATATATCATTTAAAATTTCTTTATAACAGATCATAACGGTAACGATCATTGGGCCTAATAAATGCTAAAAAAGTTGACATAATTATCTTCTTTTTAAAAGACAAGTTAATAGATCATTTAAAATTTCTTTAAAAAAGATCATAACGGTAACGATCATTGGGCCTAATAAATGCTAAAAAAGTTGACATAATTAACTTCTTTGTAAAATATAATTTACTAGACAATTTAAAATTTCGTATTAAAAGATCATAACGCTAACGATTAATGGGCCTAGTAAATGCTAAAATAGTTGACATAATTATCTTCTTTGTAAAAGATAATTTGATAGATCATTTAAAATTTCTTTATAAAAGATCATAACTGTAACGATCATTGGGCCTAATAAATGCTAAAAAAGTCGACATAATTATCTTCTTTGTAAAAGACAATTTAATAGATCATTTAAAATTTCTTTAAAAAAGATCATAGCAGTAATGATCATTGCGGCTAATAACTGCTAAAAAAGTTGACATAATTATCTTCTTTGTAAAAGATAATTTACTAGACAATTTAAAATTTCTCATGAAAAGATCATAACGGTAACGATTATTGGGCCTAATAAATGCTAAAAAAGTTGACATAATTATCTTCTTTGAAAAAGGTAATTTAATAGATCATTTCAAATTTCTTTAAAAAAGATCATAACGGTAACGATCATTGCGCCTAATAAATGCTAAAAAAGTTGACATAATTATCTTCTTTGTAAAAGAAAATTTAATAGATCATTTAAAATTTCCTTAAAAAAGATCATAACGGTAACGATCATTGGGCCTAATAAGTGCTAAAAAAGTTGACATAATTATCTTCTTTGTAAAAGATAATTTACTAGACAATTTAAAATTTCTCATGAAAAGATCATAACGGTAACGATTATTGGGCCTAATAAATGCTAAAAAAGTTGACATAATTATCTTCTTTGAAAAAGGTAATTTAATAGATCATTTCAAATTTCTTTAAAAAAGATCATAACGGTAACGATCATTGCGCCTAATAAATGCTAAAAAAGTTGACATAATTATCTTCTTTGTAAAAGATAATTTAATAGATTATTTAAAAGTTCTTTATAAAATGTCATAACGGTGGGCCTAATAAATGCTAAAAAGGTTAACATAATTATCTTCTTTGTGAAAGATAATTTAATATATCATTTAAAATTTCTTTATAACAGATCATAACAGTAACGATCATTGGGCCTAATAAATGCTAAAAAAGTTGACATAATTATCTTCTTTGTAAAAGACAAGTTAATAGATCATTTAAAATTTCTTTAAAAAAGATCATAACGGTAACGATCATTGGGCCTAATAAATGCTAAAAAAGTTGACATAATTAACTTGTTTGTAAAAGATAATTTAATAGATTATTTAAAAGTTCTTTATAAAATGTCATAACGGTGGGCCTAATAAATGCTAAAAAGGTTAACATAATTATCTTCTTTGTGAAAGATAATTTAATATATCATTTAAAATTTCTTTATAACAGATCATAACAGTAACGATCATTGGGCCTAATAAATGCTAAAAAAGTTGACATAATTATCTTCTTTGTAAAAGACAAGTTAATAGATCATTTAAAATTTCTTTAAAAAAGATCATAACGGTAACGATCATTGGGCCTAATAAATGCTAAAAAAGTTGACATAATTATCTTCTTTGTAAAAGACAAGTTAATAGATCATTTAAAATTTCTTTAAAAAAGATCATAACGGTAACGATCATTGGGCCTAATAAATGCTAAAAAAGTACACATAATTAACTTCTTTGTAAAATATAATTTACTAGACAATTTAAAATTTCGTATTAATAGATCATAACGCTAACGATTAATGGGCCGAGTAAATGCTAAAAAAGTTGACATAATTATCTTCTTTGTAAAAGATAATTTACTAGACAATTTAAAATTTCTCATGAAAAGATCATAACGATAACGATCATTGTGCCTAATAAATGCTAAAAAAGTTGACATAATTATCTTCTTTGTAAAAGATAATTTAATAGATTATTTAAAAGTTCTTTATAAAATGTCATAACGGTAACGATCATAGGGCCTAATAAATGCTAAAAAGGTTAACATAATTATCTTCTTTGTGAAAGATAATTTAATATATCATTTAAAATTTCTTTATAACAGATCATAACGGTAACGATCATTGGGCCTAATAAATGCTAAAAAAGTTGACATAATTATCTTCTTTTTAAAAGACAAGTTAATAGATCATTTAAAATTTCTTTAAAAAAGATCATAACGGTAACGATCATTGCGCCTAATAAATGCTAAAAAAGTTGACATAATTATCTTCTTTCTAAAAGATAATTTACTAGACAATTTAAAATTTCTCATGAAAAGATCATAACGGTAACGATTATTGGGACTAATAAATGCTAAAAAAGTTGACATAATTATCTTCTTTGAAAAAGGTAATTTAATAGATCATTTCAAATTTCTTTAAAAAAGATCATAACGATAACGATCATTGTGCCTAATAAATGCTAAAAAAGTTGACATAATTATCTTCTTTGTAAAAGATAATTTAATAGATTATTTAAAAGTTCTTTATAAAATGTCATAACGGTAACGATCATAGGGCCTAATAAATGCTAAAAAGGTTAACATAATTATCTTCTTTGTGAAAGATAATTTAATATATCATTTAAAATTTCTTTATAACAGATCATAACGGTAACGATCATTGGGCCTAATAAATGCTAAAAAAGTTGACATAATTATCTTCTTTTTAAAAGACAAGTTAATAGATCATTTAAAATTTCTTTAAAAAAGATCATAACGGTAACGATCATTGGGCCTAATAAATGCTAAAAAAGTTGACATAATTAACTTCTTTGTAAAATATAATTTACTAGACAATTTAAAATTTCGTATTAAAAGATCATAACGCTAACGATTAATGGGCCTAGTAAATGCTAAAATAGTTGACATAATTATCTTCTTTGTAAAAGATAATTTGATAGATCATTTAAAATTTCTTTATAAAAGATCATAACTGTAACGATCATTGGGCCTAATAAATGCTAAAAAAGTCGACATAATTATCTTCTTTGTAAAAGACAATTTAATAGATCATTTAAAATTTCTTTAAAAAAGATCATAGCAGTAATGATCATTGCGGCTAATAAATGCTAAAAAAGTTGACATAATTATCTTCTTTGTAAAAGATAATTTACTAGACAATTTAAAATTTCTCATGAAAAGATCATCACGGTAACGATTATTGGGCCTAATAAATGCTAAAAAAGTTGACATAATTATCTTCTTTGAAAAAGGTAATTTAATAGATTATTTCAAATTTCTTTAAAAAAGATCATAACGGTAACGATCATTGCGCCTAATAAATGCTAAAAAAGTTGACATAATTATCTTCTTTGTAAAAGAAAATTTAATAGATCATCTAAAATTTCCTTAAAAAAGATCATAACGGTAACGATCATTGGGCCTAATAAGTGCTAAAAAAGTTGACATAATTATCTTCTTTGTAAAAGATAATTTACTAGACAATTTAAAATTTCTCATGAAAAGATCATAACGGTAACGATTATTGGGCCTAATAAATGCTAAAAAAGTTGACATAATTATCTTCTTTGAAAAAGGTAATTTAATAGATCATTTCAAATTTCTTTAAAAAAGATCATAACGGTAACGATCATTGCGCCTAATAAATGCTAAAAAAGTTGACATAATTATCTTCTTTGTAAAAGATAATTTAATAGATTATTTAAAAGTTCTTTATAAAATGTCATAACGGTGGGCCTAATAAATGCTAAAAAGGTTAACATAATTATCTTCTTTGTGAAAGATAATTTAATATATCATTTAAAATTTCTTTATAACAGATCATAACAGTAACGATCATTGGGCCTAATAAATGCTAAAAAAGTTGACATAATTATCTTCTTTGTAAAAGACAAGTTAATAGATCATTTAAAATTTCTTTAAAAAAGATCATAACAGTAACGATCATTGGGCCTAATAAATGCTAAAAAAGTTGACATAATTAACTTGTTTGTAAAAGATAATTTAATAGATTATTTAAAAGTTCTTTATAAAATGTCATAACGGTGGGCCTAATAAATGCTAAAAAGGTTAACATAATTATCTTCTTTGTGAAAGATAATTTAATATATCATTTAAAATTTCTTTATAACAGATCATAACAGTAACGATCATTGGGCCTAATAAATGCTAAAAAAGTTGACATAATTATCTTCTTTGTAAAAGACAAGTTAATAGATCATTTAAAATTTCTTTAAAAAAGATCATAACGGTAACGATCATTGGGCCTAATAAATGCTAAAAAAGTACACATAATTAACTTCTTTGTAAAATATAATTTACTAGACAATTTAAAATTTCGTATTAATAGATCATAACGCTAACGATTAATGGGCCGAGTAAATGCTAAAAAAGTTGACATAATTATCTTCTTTGTAAAAGATAATTTACTAGACAATTTAAAATTTCTCATGAAAAGATCATAACGGTAACGATTATTGGGCCTAATAAATGCTAAAAAAGTTGACATAATTATCTTCTTTGAAAAAGGTAATTTGATAGATCATTTCAAATTTCTTTAAAAAAGATCATAACGGTAACGATCATTGCGCCTAATAAATGCTAAAAAAGTTGACATAATTATCTTCTTTCTAAAAGATAATTTACTAGACAATTTAAAATTTCTCATGAAAAGATCATAACGGTAACGATTATTGGGCCTAATAAATGCTAAAAAAGTTGACATAATTATCTTCTTTGAAAAAGGTAATTTAATAGATCATTTCAAATTTCTTTAAAAAAGATCATAACGATAACGATCATTGCGCCTAATAAATGCTAAAAAAGTTGACATAATTATCTTCTTTGTAAAAGATAATTTAATAGATTATTTAAAAGTTCTTTATAAAATGTCATAACGGTAACGATCATAGGGCCTAATAAATGCTAAAAAGGTTAACATAATTATCTTCTTTGTGAAAGATAATTTAATAGATTATTTAAAAGTTCTTTATAAAATGTCATAACGGTGGGCCTAATAAATGCTAAAAAGGTTAACATAATTATCTTCTTTGTGAAAGATAATTTAATATATGATTTAAAATTTCTTTATAACAGATCATAACAGTAACGATCATTGGGCCTAATAAATGCTAAAAAAGTTGACATAATTATCTTCTTTGTAAAAGACAAGTTAATAGATCATTTAAAATTTCTTTAAAAAAGATCATAACGGTAACGATCATTGGGCCTAATAAATGCTAAAAAAGTTGACATAATTATCTTCTTTGTAAAAGACAAGTTAATAGATCATTTAAAATTTCTTTAAAAAAGATCATAACGGTAACGATCATTGGGCCTAATAAATGCTAAAAAAGTACACATAATTAACTTCTTTGTAAAATATAATTTACTAGACAATTTAAAATTTCGTATTAATAGATCATAACGCTAACGATTAATGGGCCGAGTAAATGCTAAAAAAGTTGACATAATTATCTTCTTTGTAAAAGATAATTTACTAGACAATTTAAAATTTCTCATGAAAAGATCATAACGGTAACGATTATTGGGCCTAATAAATGCTAAAAAAGTTGACATAATTATCTTCTTTGAAAAAGGTAATTTGATAGATCATTTCAAATTTCTTTAAAAAAGATCATAACGGTAACGATCATTGCGCCTAATAAATGCTAAAAAAGTTGACATAATTATCTTCTTTCTAAAAGATAATTTACTAGACAATTTAAAATTTCTCATGAAAAGATCATAACGGTAACGATTATTGGGCCTAATAAATGCTAAAAAAGTTGACATAATTATCTTCTTTGAAAAAGGTAATTTAATAGATCATTTCAAATTTCTTTAAAAAAGATCATAACGATAACGATCATTGCGCCTAATAAATGCTAAAAAAGTTGACATAATTATCTTCTTTGTAAAAGATAATTTAATAGATTATTTAAAAGTTCTTTATAAAATGTCATAACGGTAACGATCATAGGGCCTAATAAATGCTAAAAAGGTTAACATAATTATCTTCTTTGTGAAAGATAATTTAATATATCATTTAAAATTTCTTTATAACAGATCATAACGGTAACGATCATTGGGCCTAATAAATGCTAAAAAAGTTGACATAATTATCTTCTTTGTAAAAGACAAGTTAATAGATCATTTAAAATTTCTTTAAAAAAGATCATAACGGTAACGATCATTGGGCCTAATAAATGCTAAAAAAGTTGACATAATTAACTTCTTTGTAAAATATAATTTACTAGACAATTTAAAATTTCGTATTAAAAGATCATAACGCTAACGATTAATGGGCCTAGTAAATGCTAAAATAGTTGACATAATTATCTTCTTTGTAAAAGATAATTTGATAGATCATTTAAAATTTCTTTATAAAAGATCATAACTGTAACGATCATTGGGCCTAATAAATGCTAAAAAAGTCGACATAATTATCTTCTTTCTAAAAGACAATTTAATAGATCATTTAAAATTTCTTTAAAAAAGATCATAGCAGTAATGATCATTGCGCCTAATAAATGCTAAAAAAGTTGACATAATTATCTTCTTTGTAAAAGATAATTTACTAGACAATTTAAAATTTCTCATGAAAAGATCATAACGGTAACGATTATTGGGCCTAATAAATGCTAAAAAAGTTGACATAATTATCTTCTTTGAAAAAGGTAATTTAATAGATCATTTCAAATTTCTTTAAAAAAGATCATAACGGTAACGATCATTGCGCCTAATAAATGCTAAAAAAGTTGACATAATTATCTTCTTTGTAAAAGAAAATTTAATAGATCATTTAAAATTTCCTTAAAAAAGATCATAACGGTAACGATCATTGGGCCTAATAAGTGCTAAAAAAGTTGACATAATTATCTTCTTTGTAAAAGATAATTTACTAGACAATTTAAAATTTCTCATGAAAAGATCATAACGGTAACGATTATTGGGCCTAATAAATGCTAAAAAAGTTGACATAATTATCTTCTTTGAAAAAGGTAATTTAATAGATCATTTCAAATTTCTTTAAAAAAGATCATAACGGTAACGATCATTGCGCCTAATAAATGCTAAAAAAGTTGACATAATTATCTTCTTTGTAAAAGATAATTTAATAGATTATTTAAAAGTTCTTTATAAAATGTCATAACGGTGGGCCTAATAAATGCTAAAAAGGTTAACATAATTATCTTCTTTGTGAAAGATAATTTAATATATCATTTAAAATTTCTTTATAACAGATCATAACAGTAACGATCATTGGGCCTAATAAATGCTAAAAAAGTTGACATAATTATCTTCTTTGTAAAAGACAAGTTAATAGATCATTTAAAATTTCTTTAAAAAAGATCATAACAGTAACGATCATTGGGCCTAATAAATGCTAAAAAAGTTGACATAATTAACTTGTTTGTAAAAGATAATTTAATAGATTATTTAAAAGTTCTTTATAAAATGTCATAACGGTGGGCCTAATAAATGCTAAAAAGGTTAACATAATTATCTTCTTTGTGAAAGATAATTTAATATATCATTTAAAATTTCTTTATAACAGATCATAACAGTAACGATCATTGGGCCTAATAAATGCTAAAAAAGTTGACATAATTATCTTCTTTGTAAAAGACAAGTTAATAGATCATTTAAAATTTCTTTAAAAAAGATCATAACGGTAACGATCATTGGGCCTAATAAATGCTAAAAAAGTTGACATAATTATCTTCTTTGTAAAAGACAAGTTAATAGATCATTTAAAATTTCTTTAAAAAAGATCATAACGGTAACGATCATTGGGCCTAATAAATGCTAAAAAAGTACACATAATTAACTTCTTTGTAAAATATAATTTACTAGACAATTTAAAATTTCGTATTAATAGATCATAACGCTAACGATTAATGGGCCGAGTAAATGCTAAAAAAGTTGACATAATTATCTTCTTTGTAAAAGATAATTTACTAGACAATTTAAAATTTCTCATGAAAAGATCATAACGGTAACGATTATTGGGCCTAATAAATGCTAAAAAAGTTGACATAATTATCTTCTTTGAAAAAGGTAATTTGATAGATCATTTCAAATTTCTTTAAAAAAGATCATAACGGTAACGATCATTGCGCCTAATAAATGCTAAAAAAGTTGACATAATTATCTTCTTTCTAAAAGATAATTTACTAGACAATTTAAAATTTCTCATGAAAAGATCATAACGGTAACGATTATTGGGCCTAATAAATGCTAAAAAAGTTGACATAATTATCTTCTTTGAAAAAGGTAATTTAATAGATCATTTCAAATTTCTTTAAAAAAGATCATAACGATAACGATCATTGCGCCTAATAAATGCTAAAAAAGTTGACATAATTATCTTCTTTGTAAAAGATAATTTAATAGATTATTTAAAAGTTCTTTATAAAATGTCATAACGGTAACGATCATAGGGCCTAATAAATGCTAAAAAGGTTAACATAATTATCTTCTTTGTGAAAGATAATTTAATAGATTATTTAAAAGTTCTTTATAAAATGTCATAACGGTGGGCCTAATAAATGCTAAAAAGGTTAACATAATTATCTTCTTTGTGAAAGATAATTTAATATATGATTTAAAATTTCTTTATAACAGATCATAACAGTAACGATCATTGGGCCTAATAAATGCTAAAAAAGTTGACATAATTATCTTCTTTGTAAAAGACAAGTTAATAGATCATTTAAAATTTCTTTAAAAAAGATCATAACGGTAACGATCATTGGGCCTAATAAATGCTAAAAAAGTTGACATAATTATCTTCTTTGTAAAAGACAAGTTAATAGATCATTTAAAATTTCTTTAAAAAAGATCATAACGGTAACGATCATTGGGCCTAATAAATGCTAAAAAAGTACACATAATTAACTTCTTTGTAAAATATAATTTACTAGACAATTTAAAATTTCGTATTAATAGATCATAACGCTAACGATTAATGGGCCGAGTAAATGCTAAAAAAGTTGACATAATTATCTTCTTTGTAAAAGATAATTTACTAGACAATTTAAAATTTCTCATGAAAAGATCATAACGGTAACGATTATTGGGCCTAATAAATGCTAAAAAAGTTGACATAATTATCTTCTTTGAAAAAGGTAATTTGATAGATCATTTCAAATTTCTTTAAAAAAGATCATAACGGTAACGATCATTGCGCCTAATAAATGCTAAAAAAGTTGACATAATTATCTTCTTTCTAAAAGATAATTTACTAGACAATTTAAAATTTCTCATGAAAAGATCATAACGGTAACGATTATTGGGCCTAATAAATGCTAAAAAAGTTGACATAATTATCTTCTTTGAAAAAGGTAATTTAATAGATCATTTCAAATTTCTTTAAAAAAGATCATAACGATAACGATCATTGCGCCTAATAAATGCTAAAAAAGTTGACATAATTATCTTCTTTGTAAAAGATAATTTAATAGATTATTTAAAAGTTCTTTATAAAATGTCATAACGGTAACGATCATAGGGCCTAATAAATGCTAAAAAGGTTAACATAATTATCTTCTTTGTGAAAGATAATTTAATATATCATTTAAAATTTCTTTATAACAGATCATAACGGTAACGATCATTGGGCCTAATAAATGCTAAAAAAGTTGACATAATTATCTTCTTTGTAAAAGACAAGTTAATAGATCATTTAAAATTTCTTTAAAAAAGATCATAACGGTAACGATCATTGGGCCTAATAAATGCTAAAAAAGTTGACATAATTAACTTCTTTGTAAAATATAATTTACTAGACAATTTAAAATTTCGTATTAAAAGATCATAACGCTAACGATTAATGGGCCTAGTAAATGCTAAAATAGTTGACATAATTATCTTCTTTGTAAAAGATAATTTGATAGATCATTTAAAATTTCTTTATAAAAGATCATAACTGTAACGATCATTGGGCCTAATAAATGCTAAAAAAGTCGACATAATTATCTTCTTTCTAAAAGACAATTTAATAGATCATTTAAAATTTCTTTAAAAAAGATCATAGCAGTAATGATCATTGCGCCTAATAAATGCTAAAAAAGTTGACATAATTATCTTCTTTGTAAAAGATAATTTACTAGACAATTTAAAATTTCTCATGAAAAGATCATAACGGTAACGATTATTGGGCCTAATAAATGCTAAAAAAGTTGACATAATTATCTTCTTTGAAAAAGGTAATTTAATAGATCATTTCAAATTTCTTTAAAAAAGATCATAACGGTAACGATCATTGCGCCTAATAAATGCTAAAAAAGTTGACATAATTATCTTCTTTGTAAAAGAAAATTTAATAGATCATTTAAAATTTCCTTAAAAAAGATCATAACGGTAACGATCATTGGGCCT
This sequence comes from Psophocarpus tetragonolobus, assembly GCA_037954015.1. Lineage (NCBI taxonomy): Eukaryota > Viridiplantae > Streptophyta > Magnoliopsida > Fabales > Fabaceae > Psophocarpus > Psophocarpus tetragonolobus. Next base: position 59,565,254 of record CM075688.1, read on the forward strand.
AATAAGTGCTAAAAAAGTTGACATAATTATCTTCTTTGTAAAAGATAATTTACTAGACAATTTAAAATTTCTCATGAAAAGATCATAACGGTAACGATTATTGGGCCTAATAAATGCTAAAAAAGTTGACATAATTATCTTCTTTGAAAAAGGTAATTTAATAGATCATTTCAAATTTCTTTAAAAAAGATCATAACGGTAACGATCATTGCGCCTAATAAATGCTAAAAAAGTTGACATAATTATCTTCTTTGTAAAAGATAATTTAATAGATTATTTAAAAGTTCTTTATAAAATGTCATAACGGTGGGCCTAATAAATGCTAAAAAGGTTAACATAATTATCTTCTTTGTGAAAGATAATTTAATATATCATTTAAAATTTCTTTATAACAGATCATAACAGTAACGATCATTGGGCCTAATAAATGCTAAAAAAGTTGACATAATTATCTTCTTTGTAAAAGACAAGTTAATAGATCATTTAAAATTTCTTTAAAAAAGATCATAACAGTAACGATCATTGGGCCTAATAAATGCTAAAAAAGTTGACATAATTAACTTGTTTGTAAAAGATAATTTAATAGATTATTTAAAAGTTCTTTATAAAATGTCATAACGGTGGGCCTAATAAATGCTAAAAAGGTTAACATAATTATCTTCTTTGTGAAAGATAATTTAATATATCATTTAAAATTTCTTTATAACAGATCATAACAGTAACGATCATTGGGCCTAATAAATGCTAAAAAAGTTGACATAATTATCTTCTTTGTAAAAGACAAGTTAATAGATCATTTAAAATTTCTTTAAAAAAGATCATAACGGTAACGATCATTGGGCCTAATAAATGCTAAAAAAGTTGACATAATTATCTTCTTTGTAAAAGACAAGTTAATAGATCATTTAAAATTTCTTTAAAAAAGATCATAACGGTAACGATCATTGGGCCTAATAAATGCTAAAAAAGTACACATAATTAACTTCTTTGTAAAATATAATTTACTAGACAATTTAAAATTTCGTATTAATAGATCATAACGCTAACGATTAATGGGCCGAGTAAATGCTAAAAAAGTTGACATAATTATCTTCTTTGTAAAAGATAATTTACTAGACAATTTAAAATTTCTCATGAAAAGATCATAACGGTAACGATTATTGGGCCTAATAAATGCTAAAAAAGTTGACATAATTATCTTCTTTGAAAAAGGTAATTTGATAGATCATTTCAAATTTCTTTAAAAAAGATCATAACGGTAACGATCATTGCGCCTAATAAATGCTAAAAAAGTTGACATAATTATCTTCTTTCTAAAAGATAATTTACTAGACAATTTAAAATTTCTCATGAAAAGATCATAACGGTAACGATTATTGGGCCTAATAAATGCTAAAAAAGTTGACATAATTATCTTCTTTGAAAAAGGTAATTTAATAGATCATTTCAAATTTCTTTAAAAAAGATCATAACGATAACGATCATTGCGCCTAATAAATGCTAAAAAAGTTGACATAATTATCTTCTTTGTAAAAGATAATTTAATAGATTATTTAAAAGTTCTTTATAAAATGTCATAACGGTAACGATCATAGGGCCTAATAAATGCTAAAAAGGTTAACATAATTATCTTCTTTGTGAAAGATAATTTAATAGATTATTTAAAAGTTCTTTATAAAATGTCATAACGGTGGGCCTAATAAATGCTAAAAAGGTTAACATAATTATCTTCTTTGTGAAAGATAATTTAATATATGATTTAAAATTTCTTTATAACAGATCATAACAGTAACGATCATTGGGCCTAATAAATGCTAAAAAAGTTGACATAATTATCTTCTTTGTAAAAGACAAGTTAATAGATCATTTAAAATTTCTTTAAAAAAGATCATAACGGTAACGATCATTGGGCCTAATAAATGCTAAAAAAGTTGACATAATTATCTTCTTTGTAAAAGACAAGTTAATAGATCATTTAAAATTTCTTTAAAAAAGATCATAACGGTAACGATCATTGGGCCTAATAAATGCTAAAAAAGTACACATAATTAACTTCTTTGTAAAATATAATTTACTAGACAATTTAAAATTTCGTATTAATAGATCATAACGCTAACGATTAATGGGCCGAGTAAATGCTAAAAAAGTTGACATAATTATCTTCTTTGTAAAAGATAATTTACTAGACAATTTAAAATTTCTCATGAAAAGATCATAACGGTAACGATTATTGGGCCTAATAAATGCTAAAAAAGTTGACATAATTATCTTCTTTGAAAAAGGTAATTTGATAGATCATTTCAAATTTCTTTAAAAAAGATCATAACGGTAACGATCATTGCGCCTAATAAATGCTAAAAAAGTTGACATAATTATCTTCTTTCTAAAAGATAATTTACTAGACAATTTAAAATTTCTCATGAAAAGATCATAACGGTAACGATTATTGGGCCTAATAAATGCTAAAAAAGTTGACATAATTATCTTCTTTGAAAAAGGTAATTTAATAGATCATTTCAAATTTCTTTAAAAAAGATCATAACGATAACGATCATTGCGCCTAATAAATGCTAAAAAAGTTGACATAATTATCTTCTTTGTAAAAGATAATTTAATAGATTATTTAAAAGTTCTTTATAAAATGTCATAACGGTAACGATCATAGGGCCTAATAAATGCTAAAAAGGTTAACATAATTATCTTCTTTGTGAAAGATAATTTAATATATCATTTAAAATTTCTTTATAACAGATCATAACGGTAACGATCATTGGGCCTAATAAATGCTAAAAAAGTTGACATAATTATCTTCTTTGTAAAAGACAAGTTAATAGATCATTTAAAATTTCTTTAAAAAAGATCATAACGGTAACGATCATTGGGCCTAATAAATGCTAAAAAAGTTGACATAATTAACTTCTTTGTAAAATATAATTTACTAGACAATTTAAAATTTCGTATTAAAAGATCATAACGCTAACGATTAATGGGCCTAGTAAATGCTAAAATAGTTGACATAATTATCTTCTTTGTAAAAGATAATTTGATAGATCATTTAAAATTTCTTTATAAAAGATCATAACTGTAACGATCATTGGGCCTAATAAATGCTAAAAAAGTCGACATAATTATCTTCTTTCTAAAAGACAATTTAATAGATCATTTAAAATTTCTTTAAAAAAGATCATAGCAGTAATGATCATTGCGCCTAATAAATGCTAAAAAAGTTGACATAATTATCTTCTTTGTAAAAGATAATTTACTAGACAATTTAAAATTTCTCATGAAAAGATCATAACGGTAACGATTATTGGGCCTAATAAATGCTAAAAAAGTTGACATAATTATCTTCTTTGAAAAAGGTAATTTAATAGATCATTTCAAATTTCTTTAAAAAAGATCATAACGGTAACGATCATTGCGCCTAATAAATGCTAAAAAAGTTGACATAATTATCTTCTTTGTAAAGGAAAATTTAATAGATCATTTAAAATTTCCTTAAAAAAGATCATAACGGTAACGATCATTGGGCCTAATAAGTGCTAAAAAAGTTGACATAATTATCTTCTTTGTAAAAGATAATTTACTAGACAATTTAAAATTTCTCATGAAAAGATCATAACGGTAACGATTATTGGGCCTAATAAATGCTAAAAAAGTTGACATAATTATCTTCTTTGAAAAAGGTAATTTAATAGATCATTTCAAATTTCTTTAAAAAAGATCATAACGGTAACGATCATTACGCCTAATAAATGCTAAAAAAGTTGACATAATTATCTTCTTTGTAAAAGATAATTTAATAGATTATTTAAAAGTTCTTTATAAAATGTCATAACGGTGGGCCTAATAAATGCTAAAAAGGTTAACATAATTATCTTCTTTGTGAAAGATAATTTAATATATCATTTAAAATTTCTTTATAACAGATCATAACAGTAACGATCATTGGGCCTAATAAATGCTAAAAAAGTTGACATAATTATCTTCTTTGTAAAAGACAAGTTAATAGATCATTTAAAATTTCTTTAAAAAAGATCATAACGGTAACGATCATTGGGCCTAATAAATGCTAAAAAAGTTGACATAATTAACTTCTTTGTAAAATATAATTTACTAGACAAGTTAAAATTTCGTATTAATAGATCATAACGCTAACGATTAATGGGCCTAGTAAATGCTAAAAAAGTTGACATAATTATCTTCTTTGTAAAAGATAATTTACTAGACAATTTAAAATTTCTCATGAAAAGATCATAACGGTAACGATTATTGGGCCTAATAAATGCTAAAAAAGTTGACATAATTATCTTCTTTGAAAAAGGTAATTTGATAGATCATTTCAAATTTCTTTAAAAAAGATCATAACGGTAACGATCATTGCGCCTAATAAATGCTAAAAAAGTTGACATAATTATCTTCTTTGTAAAAGATAATTTACTAGACAATTTAAAATTTCTCATGAAAAGATCATAACGGTAACGATTATTGGGCCTAATAAATGCTAAAAAAGTTGACATAATTATCTTCTTTGAAAAAGGTAATTTGATAGATCATTTCAAATTTCTTTAAAAAAGATCATAACGGTAACGATCATTGCGCCTAATAAATGCTAAAAAAGTTGACATAATTATCTTCTTTCTAAAAGATAATTTACTAGACAATTTAAAATTTCTCATGAAAAGATCATAACGGTAACGATTATTGGGCCTAATAAATGCTAAAAAAGTTGACATAATTATCTTCTTTGAAAAAGGTAATTTAATAGATCATTTCAAATTTCTTTAAAAAAGATCATAACGATAACGATCATTGTGCCTAATAAATGCTAAAAAAGTTGACATAATTATCTTCTTTGTAAAAGATAATTTAATAGATTATTTAAAAGTTCTTTATAAAATGTCATAACGGTAACGATCATAGGGCCTAATAAATGCTAAAAAGGTTAACATAATTATCTTCTTTGTGAAAGATAATTTAATATATCATTTAAAATTTCTTTATAACAGATCATAACGGTAACGATCATTGGGCCTAATAAATGCTAAAAAAGTTGACATAATTATCTTCTTTGTAAAAGACAAGTTAATAGATCATTTAAAATTTCTTTAAAAAAGATCATAACGGTAACGATCATTGGGCCTAATAAATGCTAAAAAAGTTGACATAATTAACTTCTTTGTAAAATATAATTTACTAGACAATTTAAAATTTCGTATTAAAAGATCATAACGCTAACGATTAATGGGCCTAGTAAATGCTAAAATAGTTGACATAATTATCTTCTTTGTAAAAGATAATTTGATAGATCATTTAAAATTTCTTTATAAAAGATCATAACTGTAACGATCATTGGGCCTAATAAATGCTAAAAAAGTCGACATAATTATCTTCTTTGTAAAAGACAATTTAATAGATCATTTAAAATTTCTTTAAAAAAGATCATAGCAGTAATGATCATTGCGGCTAATAAATGCTAAAAAAGTTGACATAATTATCTTCTTTGTAAAAGATAATTTACTAGACAATTTAAAATTTCTCATGAAAAGATCATAACGGTAACGATTATTGGGCCTAATAAATGCTAAAAAAGTTGACATAATTATCTTCTTTGAAAAAGGTAATTTAATAGATCATTTCAAATTTCTTTAAAAAAGATCATAACGGTAACGATCATTGCGCCTAATAAATGCTAAAAAAGTTGACATAATTATCTTCTTTGTAAAAGAAAATTTAATAGATCATTTAAAATTTCCTTAAAAAAGATCATAACGGTAACGATCATTGGGCCTAATAAGTGCTAAAAAAGTTGACATAATTATCTTCTTTGTAAAAGATAATTTACTAGACAATTTAAAATTTCTCATGAAAAGATCATAACGGTAACGATTATTGGGCCTAATAAATGCTAAAAAAGTTGACATAATTATCTTCTTTGAAAAAGGTAATTTAATTGATCATTTCAAATTTCTTTAAAAAAGATCATAACGGTAACGATCATTGCGCCTAATAAATGCTAAAAAAGTTGACATAATTATCTTCTTTGTAAAAGATAATTTAATAGATTATTTAAAAGTTCTTTATAAAATGTCATAACGGTGGGCCTAATAAATGCTAAAAAGGTTAACATAATTATCTTCTTTGTGAAAGATAATTTAATATATCATTTAAAATTTCTTTATAACAGATCATAACAGTAACGATCATTGGGCCTAATAAATGCTAAAAAAGTTGACATAATTATCTTCTTTGTAAAAGACAAGTTAATAGATCATTTAAAATTTCTTTAAAAAAGATCATAACGGTAACGATCATTGGGCCTAATAAATGCTAAAAAAGTTGACATAATTAACTTGTTTGTAAAAGATAATTTAATAGATTATTTAAAAGTTCTTTATAAAATGTCATAACGGTGGGCCTAATAAATGCTAAAAAGGTTAACATAATTATCTTCTTTGTGAAAGATAATTTAATATATCATTTAAAATTTCTTTATAACAGATCATAACAGTAACGATCATTGGGCCTAATAAATGCTAAAAAAGTTGACATAATTATCTTCTTTGTAAAAGACAAGTTAATAGATCATTTAAAATTTCTTTAAAAAAGATCATAACGGTAACGATCATTGGACCTAATAAATGCTAAAAAAGTTGACATAATTATCTTCTTTGTAAAAGACAAGTTAATAGATCATTTAAAATTTCTTTAAAAAAGATCATAACAGTAACGATCATTGGGCCTAATAAATGCTAAAAAAGTACACATAATTAACTTCTTTGTAAAATATAATTTACTAGACAATTTAAAATTTCGTATTAATAGATCATAACGCTAACGATTAATGGGCCGAGTAAATGCTAAAAAAGTTGACATAATTATCTTCTTTGTAAAAGATAATTTACTAGACAATTTAAAATTTCTCATGAAAAGATCATAACGGTAATGATTATTGGGCCTAATAAATGCTAAAAAAGTTGACATAATTATCTTCTTTGAAAAAGGTAATTTGATAGATCATTTGAAATTTCTTTAAAAAAGATCATAACGGTAACGATCATTGCGCCTAATAAATGCTAAAAAAGTTGACATAATTATCTTCTTTCTAAAAGATAATTTACTAGACAATTTAAAATTTCTCATGAAAAGATCATAACGGTAACGATTATTGGGCCTAATAAATGCTAAAAAAGTTGACATAATTATCTTCTTTGAAAAAGGTAATTTAATAGATCATTTCAAATTTCTTTAAAAAAGATCATAACGATAACGATCATTGCGCCTAATAAATGCTAAAAAAGTTGACATAATTATCTTCTTTGTAAAAGATAATTTAATAGATTATTTAAAAGTTCTTTATAAAATGTCATAACGGTAACGATCATAGGGCCTAATAAATGCTAAAAAGGTTAACATAATTATCTTCTTTGTGAAAGATAATTTAATATATCATTTAAAATTTCTTTATAACAGATCATAACGGTAACGATCATTGGGCCTAATAAATGCTAAAAAAGTTGACATAATTATCTTCTTTGTAAAAGACAAGTTAATAGATCATTTAAAATTTCTTTAAAAAAGATCATAACGGTAACGATCATTGGGCCTAATAAATGCTAAAAAAGTTGACATAATTAACTTCTTTGTAATATATAATTTACTAGACAATTTAAAATTTCGTATTAAAAGATCATAACGCTAACGATTAATGGGCCTAGTAAATGCTAAAATAGTTGACATAATTATCTTCTTTGTAAAAGATAATTTGATAGATCATTTAAAATTTCTTTATAAAAGATCATAACTGTAACGATCATTGGGCCTAATAAATGCTAAAAAAGTCGACATAATTATCTTCTTTCTAAAAGACAATTTAATAGATCATTTAAAATTTCTTTAAAAAAGATCATAGCAGTAATGATCATTGCGCCTAATAAATGCTAAAAAAGTTGACATAATTATCTTCTTTGTAAAAGATAATTTACTAGACAATTTAAAATTTCTCATGAAAAGATCATAACGGTAACGATTATTGGGCCTAATAAATGCTAAAAAAGTTGACATAATTATCTTCTTTGAAAAAGGTAATTTAATAGATCATTTCAAATTTCTTTAAAAAAGATCATAACGGTAACGATCATTGCGCCTAATAAATGCTAAAAAAGTTGACATAATTATCTTCTTTGTAAAAGAAAATTTAATAGATCATTTAAAATTTCCTTAAAAAAGATCATAACGGTAACGATCATTGGGCCTAATAAGTGCTAAAAAAGTTGACATAATTATCTTCTTTGTAAAAGATAATTTACTAGACAATTTAAAATTTCTCATGAAAAGATCATAACGGTAACGATTATTGGGCCTAATAAATGCTAAAAAAGTTGACATAATTATCTTCTTTGAAAAAGGTAATTTAATAGATCATTTCAAATTTCTTTAAAAAAGATCGTAACGGTAACGATCATTGCGCCTAATAAATGCTAAAAAAGTTGACATAATTATCTTCTTTGTAAAAGATAATTTAATAGATTATTTAAAAGTTCTTTATAAAATGTCATAACGGTGGGCCTAATAAATGCTAAAAAGGTTAACATAATTATCTTCTTTGTGAAAGATAATTTAATATATCATTTAAAATTTCTTTATAACAGATCATAACAGTAACGATCATTGGGCCTAATAAATGCTAAAAAAGTTGACATAATTATCTTCTTTGTAAAAGACAAGTTAATAGATCATTTAAAATTTCTTTAAAAAAGATCATAACGGTAACGATCATTGGGCCTAATAAATGCTAAAAAAGTTGACATAATTAACTTCTTTGTAAAATATAATTTACTAGACAAGTTAAAATTTCGTATTAATAGATCATAACGCTAACGATTAATGGGCCTAGTAAATGCTAAAAAAGTTGACATAATTATCTTCTTTGTAAAAGATAATTTACTAGACAATTTAAAATTTCTCATGAAAAGATCATAACGGTAACGATTATTGGGCCTAATAAATGCTAAAAAAGTTGACATAATTATCTTCTTTGAAAAAGGTAATTTGATAGATCATTTCAAATTTCTTTAAAAAAGATCATAACGGTAACGATCATTGCGCCTAATAAATGCTAAAAAAGTTGACAAAATTATCTTCTTTCTAAAAGATAATTTACTAGACAATTTAAAATTTCTCATGAAAAGATCATAACGGTAACGATTATTGGGCCTAATAAATGCTAAAAAAGTTGACATAATTATCTTCTTTCAAAAAGGTAATTTAATAGATCATTTCAAATTTCTTTAAAAAAGATCATAACGGTAACGATCATTGCGCCTAATAAATGCTAAAAAAGTTGACATAATTATCTTCTTTCAAAAAGGTAATTTAATAGATCATTTCAAATTTCTTTAAAAAAGATCATAACGGTAACGATCATTGCGCCTAATAAATGCTAAAAAAGTTGACATAATTATGTTCTTTGTAAAAGATAATTTAATAGATTATTTAAAAGTTCTTTATAAAATGTCATAACGGTAACGATCATAGGGCCTAATAAATGCTAAAAAGGTTAACATAATTATCTTCTTTGTGAAAGATAATTTAATATATCATTTAAAATTTCTTTATAACAGATCATAACGGTAACGATCATTGGGCCTAATAAATGCTAAAAAAGTTGACATAATTATCTTCTTTGTAAAAGACAAGTTAATAGATCATTTAAAATTTCTTTAAAAAAGATCATAACGGTAACGATCATTGGGCCTAATAAATGCTAAAAAAGTTGACATAATTAACTTCTTTGTAAAATATAATTTACTAGACAATTTAAAATTTCGTATTAAAAGATCATAACGCTAACGATTAATGGGCCTAGTAAATGCTAAAATAGTTGACATAATTATCTTCTTTGTAAAAGATAATTTGATAGATCATTTAAAATTTCTTTATAAAAGATCATAACTGTAACGATCATTGGGCCTAATAAATGCTAAAAAAGTTGACATAATTATCTTATTTGTAAAAGACAATTTAATAGATCATTTAAAATTTCTTTAAAAAAGATCATAGCAGTAATGATCATTGCGCCTAATAAATGCTAAAAAAGTTGACAAAATTATCTTCTTTCTAAAAGATAATTTACTAGACAATTTAAAATTTCTCATGAAAAGATCATAACGGTAACGATTATTGGGCCTAATAAATGCTAAAAAAGTTGACATAATTATCTTCTTTCAAAAAGGTAATTTAATAGATCATTTCAAATTTCTTTAAAAAAGATCATAACGGTAACGATCATTGCGCCTAATAAATGCTAAAAAAGTTGACATAATTATGTTCTTTGTAAAAGATAATTTAATAGATTATTTAAAAGTTCTTTATAAAATGTCATAACGGTAACGATCATAGGGCCTAATAAATGCTAAAAAGGTTAACATAATTATCTTCTTTGTGAAAGATAATTTAATATATCATTTAAAATTTCTTTATAACAGATCATAACGGTAACGATCATTGGGCCTAATAAATGCTAAAAAAGTTGACATAATTATCTTCTTTGTAAAAGACAAGTTAATAGATCATTTAAAATTTCTTTAAAAAAGATCATAACGGTAACGATCATTGGGCCTAATAAATGCTAAAAAAGTTGACATAATTAACTTCTTTGTAAAATATAATTTACTAGACAATTTAAAATTTCGTATTAAAAGATCATAACGCTAACGATTAATGGGCCTAGTAAATGCTAAAATAGTTGACATAATTATCTTCTTTGTAAAAGATAATTTGATAGATCATTTAAAATTTCTTTATAAAAGATCATAACTGTAACGATCATTGGGCCTAATAAATGCTAAAAAAGTTGACATAATTATCTTCTTTGTAAAAGACAATTTAATAGATCATTTAAAATTTCTTTAAAAAAGATCATAGCAGTAATGATCATTGCGCCTAATAAATGCTAAAAAAGTTGACATAATTATCTTCTTTGTAAAAGATAATTTACTAGACAATTTAAAATTTCTCATGAAAATATCATAACGGTAACGATTATTGGGCCTAATAAATGCTAAAAAAGTTGACATAATTATCTTCTTTGAAAAAGGTAATTTGATAGATCATTTCAAATTTCTTTAAAAAAGATCATAACGGTAACGATCATTGCGCCTAATAAATGCTAAAAAAGTTGACATAATTATCTTCTTTCTAAAAGATAATTTACTAGACAATTTAAAATTTCTCATGAAAAGATCATAACGGTAATGATTATTGGGCCTAATAAATGCTAAAAAAGTTGACATAATTATCTTCTTTGAAAAAGGTAATTTAATAGATCATTTCAAATTTCTTTAAAAAAGATCATAACGGTAACGATCATTGCGCCTAATAAATGCTAAAAAAGTTGACATAATTATCTTCTTTGTAAAAGATAATTTAATAGATTATTTAAAAGTTCTTTATAAAATGTCAGGTAACGATCATAGGGCCTAATAAATGCTAAAAAGGTTAACATAATTATCTTCTCTGTGAAAGATAATTTAATATATAATTTAAAATTTCTTTATAACAGATCATAACGGTAACGATCATTGGGCCTAATAAATGCTAAAAAAGTTGACATAATTATCTTCTTTGTAAAAGACAATTTAATAGATCATTTAAAATTTATTTAAAAAAGATCATAACGGTAACGATCATTGGGCCTAATAAATGCTAAAAAAGTTGACATAATTAACTTCTTTGTACAAGATAACTTACTAGACAATTTAAAATTTCGTATTAAAAGATCATAACGCTAACGATTAATGGGCCTAGTAAATGCTAAAAAAGTTGACATAATTATCTTCTTTGTAAAAGATAATTTACTAGACAATTTAAAATTTCTCATGAAAAGATCATAACGGTAACGATTATTGGGCCTAATAAATGCTAAAAAAGTTGACATAATTATCTTCTTTGAAAAAGGTAATTTGATAGATCATTTCAAATTTCTATAAAAAAGATCATAACGGTAACGATCATTGCGCCTAATAAATGCTAAAAAAGTTGACATAATTATCTTCTTTCTAAAAGATAATTTACTAGACAATTTAAAATTTCTCATGAAAAGATCATAACGGTAACGATTATTGGGCCTAATAAATGCTAAAAAAGTTGACATAATTGTCTTCTTTGAAAAAGGTAATTTAATAGATCATTTCAAATTTCTTTAAAAAAGATCATAACGGTAACGATCATTGCGCCTAATAAATGCTAAAAAAGTTGACATAATTATCTTCTTTGTAAAAGATAATTTAATAGATTATTTAAAAGTTCTTTATAAAATGTCATAACGGTAACGATCATAGGGCCTAATAAATGCTAAAAAGGTTAACATAATTATCTTCTTTGTGAAAGATAATTTAATATATCATTTAAAATTTCTTTATAACAGATCATAACGGTAACGATCATTGGGCCTAATAAATGCTAAAAAAGTTGACATAATTATCTTCTTTGTAAAAGACAAGTTAATAGATCATTTAAAATTTCTTTAAAAAAGATCATAACGGTAACGATCATTGGGCCTAATAAATGCTAAAAAAGTTGACATAATTAACTTCTTTGTAAAATATAATTTACTAGACAATTTAAAATTTCGTATTAAAAGATCATAACGCTAACGATTAATGGGCCTAGTAAATGCTAAAATAGTTGACATAATTATCTTCTTTGTAAAAGATAATTTGATAGATCATTTAAAATTTCTTTATAAAAAATCATAACTGTAACGATCATTGGGCCTAATAAATGCTAAAAAAGTTGACATAATTATCTTCTTTGTAAAAGACAATTTAATAGATCATTTAAAATTTCTTTAAAAAAGATCATAGCAGTAATGATCATTGCGCCTAATAAATGCTAAAAAAGTTGACATAATTATCTTCTTTGTAAAAGATAATTTACTAGACAATTTAAAATTTCTCATGAAAAGATCATAACTGTAACCATTATTGGGCCTAATAAATGCTAAAAAAGTTGACATAATTATCTTCTTTGAAAAAGGTAATTTAATAGATCATTTCAAATTTCTTTAAAAAAGATCATAACGGTAACGATCATTGCGCCTAATAAATGCTAAAAAAGTTGACATAATTATCTTCTTTGTAAAACAAAATTTAATAGATCATTTAAAATTTCCTTAAAAAAGATCATAACGGTAACGATCATTGGGCCTAATAAGTGCTAAAAAAGTTGACATAATTATCTTCTTTGTAAAAGATAATTTACTAGACAATTTAAAATTTCTCATGAAAAGATCATAACGGTAACGATTATTGGGCCTAATAAATGCTAAAAAAGTTGACATAATTATCTTCTTTGAAAAAGGTAATTTAATAGATCATTTCAAATTTCTTTAAAAAAGATCATAACAGTAACGATCATTGCGCCTAATAAATGCTAAAAAAGTTGACATAATTATCTTCTTTGTAAAAGATAATTTACTAGACAATTTAAAATTTCTCATGAAAAGATCATAACGGTAACGATTATTGGGCCTAATAAATGCTAAAAAAGTTGACATAATTATCTTCTTTGAAAAAGGTAATTTAATAGATCATTTCAAATTTCTTTAAAAAAGATCATAACAGTAACGATCATTGCGCCTAATAAATGCTAAAAAAGTTGACATAATTATCTTCTTTGTAAAAGATAATTTACTAGACAATTTAAAATTTCTCATGAAAATATCATAACGGTAACGATTATTGGGCCTAATAAATGCTAAAAAAGTTGACATAATTATCTTCTTTGAAAAAGGTAATTTGATAGATCATTTAAAATTTCTTTAAAAAAGATCATAACAGTAACGATCATTGCGCCTAATAAATGCTAAAAAAGTTGACAAAATTATCTTCTTTCTAAAAGATAATTTACTAGACAATTTAAAATTTCTCATGAAAAGATCATAACGGTAACGATTATTGGGCCTAATAAATGCTAAAAAAGTTGACATAATTATCTTCTTTCAAAAAGGTAATTTAATAGATCATTTCAAATTTCTTTAAAAAAGATCATAACGGTAACGATCATTGCGCCTAATAAATGCTAAAAAAGTTGACATAATTATCTTCTTTGTAAAAGATAATTTACTAGACAATTTAAAATTTCTCATGAAAATATCATAACGGTAACGATTATTGGGCCTAATAAATGCTAAAAAAGTTGACATAATTATCTTCTTTGTAAAAGACAAGTTAATAGATCATTTAAAATTTCTTTAAAAAAGATCATAACGGTAACGATCATTGGGCCTAATAAATCCTAAAAAAGTTGACATAATTAACTTCTTTGTAAAATATAATTTACTAGACAAGTTAAAATTTCGTATTAATAGATCATAACGCTAACGATTAATGGGCCTAGTAAATGCTAAAAAAGTTGACATAATTATCTTCTTTGTAAAAGATAATTTACTAGACAATTTAAAATTTCTCATGAAAAGATCATAACGGTAACGATTATTGGGCCTAATAAATGCTAAAAAAGTTGACATAATTATCTTCTTTGAAAAAGGTAATTTGATAGATCATTTCAAATTTCTTTAAAAAAGATCATAACGGTAACGATCATTGCGCCTAATAAATGCTAAAAAAGTTGACAAAATTATCTTCTTTCTAAAAGATAATTTACTAGACAATTTAAAATTTCTCATGAAAAGATCATAACGGTAACGATTATTGGGCCTAATAAATGCTAAAAAAGTTGACATAATTATCTTCTTTCAAAAAGGTAATTTAATAGATCATTTCAAATTTCTTTAAAAAAGATCATAACGGTAACGATCATTGCGCCTAATAAATGCTAAAAAAGTTGACATAATTATGTTCTTTGTAAAAGATAATTTAATAGATTATTTAAAAGTTCTTTATAAAATGTCATAACGGTAACGATCATAGGGCCTAATAAATGCTAAAAAGGTTAACATAATTATCTTCTTTGTGAAAGATAATTTAATATATCATTTAAAATTTCTTTATAACAGATCATAACGGTAACGATCATTGGGCCTAATAAATGCTAAAAAAGTTGACATAATTATCTTCTTTGTAAAAGACAAGTTAATAGATCATTTAAAATTTCTTTAAAAAATATCATAACGGTAACGATCATTGGGCCTAATAAATGCTAAAAAAGTTGACATAATTAACTTCTTTGTAAAATATAATTTACTAGACAATTTAAAATTTCGTATTAAAAGATCATAACGCTAACGATTAATGGGCCTAGTAAATGCTAAAATAGTTGACATAATTATCTTCTTTGTAAAAGATAATTTGATAGATCATTTAAAATTTCTTTATAAAAGATCATAACTGTAACGATCATTGGGCCTAATAAATGCTAAAAAAGTTGACATAATTATCTTCTTTGTAAAAGACAATTTAATAGATCATTTAAAATTTCTTTAAAAAAGATCATAGCAGTAATGATCATTGCGCCTAATAAATGCTAAAAAAGTTGACAAAATTATCTTCTTTCTAAAAGATAATTTACTAGACAATTTAAAATTTCTCATGAAAAGATCATAACGGTAACGATTATTGGGCCTAATAAATGCTAAAAAAGTTGACATAATTATCTTCTTTCAAAAAGGTAATTTAATAGATCATTTCAAATTTCTTTAAAAAAGATCATAACGGTAACGATCATTGCGCCTAATAAATGCTAAAAAAGTTGACATAATTATCTTCTTTGTAAAAGATAATTTACTAGACAATTTAAAATTTCTCATGAAAATATCATAACGGTAACGATTATTGGGCCTAATAAATGCTAAAAAAGTTGACATAATTATCTTCTTTGTAAAAGACAAGTTAATAGATCATTTAAAATTTCTTTAAAAAAGATCATAACGGTAACGATCATTGGGCCTAATAAATGCTAAAAAAGTTGACATAATTAACTTCTTTGTAAAATATAATTTACTAGACAAGTTAAAATTTCGTATTAATAGATCATAACGCTAACGATTAATGGGCCTAGTAAATGCTAAAAAAGTTGACATAATTATCTTCTTTGTAAAAGATAATTTACTAGACAATTTAAAATTTCTCATGAAAAGATCATAACGGTAACGATTATTGGGCCTAATAAATGCTAAAAAAGTTGACATAATTATCTTCTTTGAAAAAGGTAATTTGATAGATCATTTCAAATTTCTTTAAAAAAGATCATAACGGTAACGATCATTGCGCCTAATAAATGCTAAAAAAGTTGACAAAATTATCTTCTTTCTAAAAGATAATTTACTAGACAATTTAAAATTTCTCATGAAAAGATCATAACGGTAACGATTATTGGGCCTAATAAATGCTAAAAAAGTTGACATAATTATCTTCTTTCAAAAAGGTAATTTAATAGATCATTTCAAATTTCTTTAAAAAAGATCATAACGGTAACGATCATTGCGCCTAATAAATGCTAAAAAAGTTGACATAATTATGTTCTTTGTAAAAGATAATTTAATAGATTATTTAAAAGTTCTTTATAAAATGTCATAACGGTAACGATCATAGGGCCTAATAAATGCTAAAAAGGTTAACATAATTATCTTCTTTGTGAAAGATAATTTAATATATCATTTAAAATTTCTTTATAACAGATCATAACGGTAACGATCATTGGGCCTAATAAATGCTAAAAAAGTTGACATAATTATCTTCTTTGTAAAAGACAAGTTAATAGATCATTTAAAATTTCTTTAAAAAATATCATAACGGTAACGATCATTGGGCCTAATAAATGCTAAAAAAGTTGACATAATTAACTTCTTTGTAAAATATAATTTACTAGACAATTTAAAATTTCGTATTAAAAGATCATAACGCTAACGATTAATGGGCCTAGTAAATGCTAAAATAGTTGACATAATTATCTTCTTTGTAAAAGATAATTTGATAGATCATTTAAAATTTCTTTATAAAAGATCATAACTGTAACGATCATTGGGCCTAATAAATGCTAAAAAAGTTGACATAATTATCTTCTTTGTAAAAGACAATTTAATAGATCATTTAAAATTTCTTTAAAAAAGATCATAGCAGTAATGATCATTGCGCCTAATAAATGCTAAAAAAGTTGACAAAATTATCTTCTTTCTAAAAGATAATTTACTAGACAATTTAAAATTTCTCATGAAAAGATCATAACGGTAACGATTATTGGGCCTAATAAATGCTAAAAAAGTTGACATAATTATCTTCTTTCAAAAAGGTAATTTAATAGATCATTTCAAATTTCTTTAAAAAAGATCATAACGGTAACGATCATTGCGCCTAATAAATGCTAAAAAAGTTGACATAATTATCTTCTTTGTAAAAGATAATTTACTAGACAATTTAAAATTTCTCATGAAAATATCATAACGGTAACGATTATTGGGCCTAATAAATGCTAAAAAAGTTGACATAATTATCTTCTTTGTAAAAGACAAGTTAATAGATCATTTAAAATTTCTTTAAAAAAGATCATAACGGTAACGATCATTGGGCCTAATAAATGCTAAAAAAGTTGACATAATTAACTTCTTTGTAAAATATAATTTACTAGACAAGTTAAAATTTCGTATTAATAGATCATAACGCTAACGATTAATGGGCCTAGTAAATGCTAAAAAAGTTGACATAATTATCTTCTTTGTAAAAGATAATTTACTAGACAATTTAAAATTTCTCATGAAAAGATCATAACGGTAACGATTATTGGGCCTAATAAATGCTAAAAAAGTTGACATAATTATCTTCTTTGAAAAAGGTAATTTGATAGATCATTTCAAATTTCTTTAAAAAAGATCATAACGGTAACGATCATTGCGCCTAATAAATGCTAAAAAAGTTGACAAAATTATCTTCTTTCTAAAAGATAATTTACTAGACAATTTAAAATTTCTCATGAAAAGATCATAACGGTAACGATTATTGGGCCTAATAAATGCTAAAAAAGTTGACATAATTATCTTCTTTCAAAAAGGTAATTTAATAGATCATTTCAAATTTCTTTAAAAAAGATCATAACGGTAACGATCATTGCGCCTAATAAATGCTAAAAAAGTTGACATAATTATGTTCTTTGTAAAAGATAATTTAATAGATTATTTAAAAGTTCTTTATAAAATGTCATAACGGTAACGATCATAGGGCCTAATAAATGCTAAAAAGGTTAACATAATTATCTTCTTTGTGAAAGATAATTTAATATATCATTTAAAATTTCTTTATAACAGATCATAACGGTAACGATCATTGGGCCTAATAAATGCTAAAAAAGTTGACATAATTATCTTCTTTGTAAAAGACAAGTTAATAGATCATTTAAAATTTCTTTAAAAAATATCATAACGGTAACGATCATTGGGCCTAATAAATGCTAAAAAAGTTGACATAATTAACTTCTTTGTAAAATATAATTTACTAGACAATTTAAAATTTCGTATTAAAAGATCATAACGCTAACGATTAATGGGCCTAGTAAATGCTAAAATAGTTGACATAATTATCTTCTTTGTAAAAGATAATTTGATAGATCATTTAAAATTTCTTTATAAAAGATCATAACTGTAACGATCATTGGGCCTAATAAATGCTAAAAAAGTTGACATAATTATCTTCTTTGTAAAACACAATTTAATAGATCATTTAAAATTTCTTTAAAAAAGATCATAGCAGTAATGATCATTGCGCCTAATAAATGCTAAAAAAGTTGACATAATTATCTTCTTTGTAAAAGATAATTTACTAGACAATTTAAAATTTCTCATGAAAAGATCATAACGGTAACGATTATTGGGCCTAATAAATGCTAAAAAATTTGACATAATTATCTTCTTTCAAAAAGGTAATTTAATAGATCATTTCAAATTTCTTTAAAAAAGATCATAACGGTAACGATCATTGCGCCTAATAAATGCTAAAAAAGTTGACATAATTATCTTCTTTGTAAAAGATAATTTACTAGACAATTTAAAATTTCTCATGAAAATATCATAACGGTAACGATTATTGGGCCTAATAAATGCTAAAAAAGTTGACATAATTATCTTCTTTGTAAAAGACAAGTTAATAGATCATTTAAAATTTCTTTAAAAAAGATCATAACGGTAACGATCATTGGGCCTAATAAATGCTAAAAAAGTTGACATAATTAACTTCTTTGTAAAATATAATTTACTAGACAAGTTAAAATTTCGTATTAATAGATCATAACGCTAACGATTAATGGGCCTAGTAAATGCTAAAAAAGTTGACATAATTATCTTCTTTGTAAAAGATAATTTACTAGACAATTTAAAATTTCTCATGAAAAGATCATAACGGTAACGATTATTGGGCCTAATAAATGCTAAAAAAGTTGACATAATTATCTTCTTTGAAAAAGGTAATTTGATAGATCATTTCAAATTTCTTTAAAAAAGATCATAACGGTAACGATCATTGCGCCTAATAAATGCTAAAAAAGTTGACAAAATTATCTTCTTTCTAAAAGATAATTTACTAGACAATTTAAAATTTCTCATGAAAAGATCATAACGGTAACGATTATTGGGCCTAATAAATGCTAAAAAAGTTGACATAATTATCTTCTTTCAAAAAGGTAATTTAATAGATCATTTCAAATTTCTTTAAAAAAGATCATAACGGTAACGATCATTGCGCCTAATAAATGCTAAAAAAGTTGACATAATTATGTTCTTTGTAAAAGATAATTTAATAGATTATTTAAAAGTTCTTTATAAAATGTCATAACGGTAACGATCATAGGGCCTAATAAATGCTAAAAAGGTTAACATAATTATCTTCTTTGTGAAAGATAATTTAATATATCATTTAAAATTTCTTTATAACAGATCATAACGGTAACGATCATTGGGCCTAATAAATGCTAAAAAAGTTGACATAATTATCTTCTTTGTAAAAGACAAGTTAATAGATCATTTAAAATTTCTTTAAAAAAGATCATAACGGTAACGATCATTGGGCCTAATAAATGCTAAAAAAGTTGACATAATTAACTTCTTTGTAAAATATAATTTACTAGACAATTTAAAATTTCGTATTAAAAGATCATAACGCTAACGATTAATGGGCCTAGTAAATGCTAAAATAGTTGACATAATTATCTTCTTTGTAAAAGATAATTTGATAGATCATTTAAAATTTCTTTATAAAAGATCATAACTGTAACGATCATTGGGCCCAATAAATGCTAAAAAAGTTGACATAATTATCTTCTTTGTAAAACACAATTTAATAGATCATTTAAAATTTCTTTAAAAAAGATCATAGCAGTAATGATCATTGCGCCTAATAAATGCTAAAAAAGTTGACATAATTATCTTCTTTGTAAAAGATAATTTACTAGACAATTTAAAATTTCTCATGAAAAGATCATAACGGTAACGATTATTGGGCCTAATAAATGCTAAAAAATTTGACATAATTATCTTCTTTCAAAAAGGTAATTTAATAGATCATTTCAAATTTCTTTAAAAAAGATCATAACGGTAACGATCATTGCGCCTAATAAATGCTAAAAAAGTTGACATAATTATCTTCTTTGTAAAAGATAATTTACTAGACAATTTAAAATTTCTCATGAAAATATCATAACGGTAACGATTATTGGGCCTAATAAATGCTAAAAAAGTTGACATAATTATCTTCTTTGTAAAAGACAAGTTAATAGATCATTTAAAATTTCTTTAAAAAAGATCATAACGGTAACGATCATTGGGCCTAATAAATGCTAAAAAAGTTGACATAATTAACTTCTTTGTAAAATATAATTTACTAGACAAGTTAAAATTTCGTATTAATAGATCATAACGCTAACGATTAATGGGCCTAGTAAATGCTAAAAAAGTTGACATAATTATCTTCTTTGTAAAAGATAATTTACTAGACAATTTAAAATTTCTCATGAAAAGATCATAACGGTAACGATTATTGGGCCTAATAAATGCTAAAAAAGTTGACATAATTATCTTCTTTGAAAAAGGTAATTTGATAGATCATTTCAAATTTCTTTAAAAAAGATCATAACGGTAACGATCATTGCGCCTAATAAATGCTAAAAAAGTTGACAAAATTATCTTCTTTCTAAAAGATAATTTACTAGACAATTTAAAATTTCTCATGAAAAGATCATAACGGTAACGATTATTGGGCCTAATAAATGCTAAAAAAGTTGACATAATTATCTTCTTTCAAAAAGGTAATTTAATAGATCATTTCAAATTTCTTTAAAAAAGATCATAACGGTAACGATCATTGCGCCTAATAAATGCTAAAAAAGTTGACATAATTATGTTCTTTGTAAAAGATAATTTAATAGATTATTTAAAAGTTCTTTATAAAATGTCATAACGGTAACGATCATAGGGCCTAATAAATGCTAAAAAGGTTAACATAATTATCTTCTTTGTGAAAGATAATTTAATATATCATTTAAAATTTCTTTATAACAGATCATAACGGTAACGATCATTGGGCCTAATAAATGCTAAAAAAGTTGACATAATTATCTTCTTTGTAAAAGACAAGTTAATAGATCATTTAAAATTTCTTTAAAAAAGATCATAACGGTAACGATCATTGGGCCTAATAAATGCTAAAAAAGTTGACATAATTAACTTCTTTGTAAAATATAATTTACTAGACAATTTAAAATTTCGTATTAAAAGATCATAACGCTAACGATTAATGGGCCTAGTAAATGCTAAAATAGTTGACATAATTATCTTCTTTGTAAAAGATAATTTGATAGATCATTTAAAATTTCTTTATAAAAGATCATAACTGTAACGATCATTGGGCCTAATAAATGCTAAAAAAGTTGACATAATTATCTTATTTGTAAAAGACAATTTAATAGATCATTTAAAATTTCTTTAAAAAAGATCATAGCAGTAATGATCATTGCGCCTAATAAATGCTAAAAAAGTTGACAAAATTATCTTCTTTCTAAAAGATAATTTACTAGACAATTTAAAATTTCTCATGAAAAGATCATAACGGTAACGATTATTGGGCCTAATAAATGCTAAAAAAGTTGACATAATTATCTTCTTTCAAAAAGGTAATTTAATAGATCATTTCAAATTTCTTTAAAAAAGATCATAACGGTAACGATCATTGCGCCTAATAAATGCTAAAAAAGTTGACATAATTATCTTCTTTGTAAAAGATAATTTACTAGACAATTTAAAATTTCTCATGAAAATATCATAACGGTAACGATTATTGGGCCTAATAAATGCTAAAAAAGTTGACATAATTATCTTCTTTGTAAAAGACAAGTTAATAGATCATTTAAAATTTCTTTAAAAAATATCATAATGGTAACGATCATTGGGCCTAATAAATGCTAAAAAAGTTGACATAATTAACTTCTTTGTAAAATATAATTTACTAGACAATTTAAAATTTCGTATTAAAAGATCATAACGCTAACGATTAATGGGCCTAGTAAATGCTAAAATAGTTGACATAATTATCTTCTTTGTAAAAGATAATTTGATAGATCATTTAAAATTTCTTTATAAAAGATCATAACTGTAACGATCATTGGGCCTAATAAATGCTAAAAAAGTTGACATAATTATCTTCTTTCAAAAAGGTAATTTAATAGATCATTTCAAATTTCTTTAAAAAAGATCATAACGGTAACGATCATTGCGCCTAATAAATGCTAAAAAAGTTGACATAATTATGTTCTTTGTAAAAGATAATTTAATAGATTATTTAAAAGTTCTTTATAAAATGTCATAACGGTAACGATCATAGGGCCTAATAAATGCTAAAAAGGTTAACATAATTATCTTCTTTGTGAAAGATAATTTAATATATCATTTAAAATTTCTTTATAACAGATCATAACGGTAACGATCATTGGGCCTAATAAATGCTAAAAAAGTTGACATAATTATCTTCTTTGTAAAAGACAAGTTAATAGATCATTTAAAATTTCTTTAAAAAAGATCATAACGGTAACGATCATTGGGCCTAATAAATGCTAAAAAAGTTGACATAATTAACTTCTTTGTAAAATATAATTTACTAGACAATTTAAAATTTCGTATTAAAAGATCATAACGCTAACGATTAATGGGCCTAGTAAATGCTAAAATAGTTGACATAATTATCTTCTTTGTAAAAGATAATTTGATAGATCATTTAAAATTTCTTTATAAAAGATCATAACTGTAACGATCATTGGGCCTAATAAATGCTAAAAAAGTTGACATAATTATCTTATTTGTAAAAGACAATTTAATAGATCATTTAAAATTTCTTTAAAAAAGATCATAGCAGTAATGATCATTGCGCCTAATAAATGCTAAAAAAGTTGACAAAATTATCTTCTTTCTAAAAGATAATTTACTAGACAATTTAAAATTTCTCATGAAAAGATCATAACGGTAACGATTATTGGGCCTAATAAATGCTAAAAAAGTTGACATAATTATCTTCTTTCAAAAAGGTAATTTAATAGATCATTTCAAATTTCTTTAAAAAAGATCATAACGGTAACGATCATTGCGCCTAATAAATGCTAAAAAAGTTGACATAATTATCTTCTTTGTAAAAGATAATTTACTAGACAATTTAAAATTTCTCATGAAAATATCATAACGGTAACGATTATTGGGCCTAATAAATGCTAAAAAAGTTGACATAATTATCTTCTTTGTAAAAGACAAGTTAATAGATCATTTAAAATTTCTTTAAAAAATATCATAACGGTAACGATCATTGGGCCTAATAAATGCTAAAAAAGTTGACATAATTAACTTCTTTGTAAAATATAATTTACTAGACAATTTAAAATTTCGTATTAAAAGATCATAACGCTAACGATTAATGGGCCTAGTAAATGCTAAAATAGTTGACATAATTATCTTCTTTGTAAAAGATAATTTGATAGATCATTTAAAATTTCTTTATAAAAGATCATAACTGTAACGATCATTGGGCCTAATAAATGCTAAAAAAGTTGACATAATTATCTTCTTTGTAAAAGACAATTTAATAGATCATTTAAAATTTCTTTAAAAAAGATCATAGCAGTAATGATCATTGCGCCTAATAAATGCTAAAAAAGTTGACAAAATTATCTTCTTTCTAAAAGATAATTTACTAGACAATTTAAAATTTCTCATGAAAAGATCATAACGGTAACGATTATTGGGCCTAATAAATGCTAAAAAAGTTGACATAATTATCTTATTTCAAAAAGGTAATTTAATAGATCATTTCAAATTTCTTTAAAAAAGATCATAACGGTAACGATCATTGCGCCTAATAAATGCTAAAAAAGTTGACATAATTATCTTCTTTGTAAAAGATAATTTACTAGACAATTTAAAATTTCTCATGAAAATATCATAACGGTAACGATTATTGGGCCTAATAAATGCTAAAAAAGTTGACATAATTATCTTCTTTGTAAAAGACAAGTTAATAGATCATTTAAAATTTCTTTAAAAAAGATCATAACGGTAACGATCATTGGGCCTAATAAATGCTAAAAAAGTTGACATAATTAACTTCTTTGTAAAATATAATTTACTAGACAAGTTAAAATTTCGTATTAATAGATCATAACGCTAACGATTAATGGGCCTAGTAAATGCTAAAAAAGTTGACATAATTATCTTCTTTGTAAAAGATAATTTACTAGACAATTTAAAATTTCTCATGAAAAGATCATAACGGTAACGATTATTGGGCCTAATAAATGCTAAAAAAGTTGACATAATTATCTTCTTTGAAAAAGGTAATTTGATAGATCATTTCAAATTTCTTTAAAAAAGATCATAACGGTAACGATCATTGCGCCTAATAAATGCTAAAAAAGTTGACATAATTATCTTCTTTGTAAAAGATAATTTACTAGACAATTTAAAATTTCTCATGAAAAGATCATAACGGTAACGATTATTGGGCCTAATAAATGCTAAAAAAGTTGACATAATTATCTTCTTTGAAAAAGGTAATTTGATAGATCATTTCAAATTTCTTTAAAAAAGATCATAACGGTAACGATCATTGCGCCTAATAAATGCTAAAAAAGTTGACAAAATTATCTTCTTTCTAAAAGATAATTTACTAGACAATTTAAAATTTCTCATGAAAATATCATAACGGTAACGATTATTGGGCCTAATAAATGCTAAAAAAGTTGACATAATTATCTTCTTTGTAAAAGATAATTTACTAGACAATTTAAAATTTCTCATGAAAAGATCATAACGGTAACGATTATTGGGCCTAATAAATGCTAAAAAAGTTGACATAATTATCTTCTTTCAAAAAGGTAATTTAATAGATCATTTCAAATTTCTTTAAAAAAGATCATAACGGTAACGATCATTGCGCCTAATAAATGCTAAAAAAGTTGACATAATTATGTTCTTTGTAAAAGATAATTTAATAGATTATTTAAAAGTTCTTTATAAAATGTCATAACGGTAACGATCATAGGGCCTAATAAATGCTAAAAAGGTTAACATAATTATCTTCTTTGTGAAAGATAATTTAATATATCATTTAAAATTTCTTTATAACAGATCATAACGGTAACGATCATTGGGCCTAATAAATGCTAAAAAAGTTGACATAATTATCTTCTTTGTAAAAGACAAGTTAATAGATCATTTAAAATTTCTTTAAAAAAGATCATAACGGTAACGATCATTGGGCCTAATAAATGCTAAAAAAGTTGACATAATTAACTTCTTTGTAAAATATAATTTACTAGACAATTTAAAATTTCGTATTAAAAGATCATAACGCTAACGATTAATGGGCCTAGTAAATGCTAAAATAGTTGACATAATTATCTTCTTTGTAAAAGATAATTTGATAGATCATTTAAAATTTCTTTATAAAAGATCATAACTGTAACGATCATTGGGCCTAATAAATGCTAAAAAAGTTGACATAATTATCTTATTTGTAAAAGACAATTTAATAGATCATTTAAAATTTCTTTAAAAAAGATCATAGCAGTAATGATCATTGCGCCTAATAAATGCTAAAAAAGTTGACAAAATTATCTTCTTTCTAAAAGATAATTTACTAGACAATTTAAAATTTCTCATGAAAAGATCATAACGGTAACGATTATTGGGCCTAATAAATGCTAAAAAAGTTGACATAATTATCTTCTTTCAAAAAGGTAATTTAATAGATCATTTCAAATTTCTTTAAAAAAGATCATAACGGTAACGATCATTGCGCCTAATAAATGCTAAAAAAGTTGACATAATTATGTTCTTTGTAAAAGATAATTTAATAGATTATTTAAAAGTTCTTTATAAAATGTCATAACGGTAACGATCATAGGGCCTAATAAATGCTAAAAAGGTTAACATAATTATCTTCTTTGTGAAAGATAATTTAATATATCATTTAAAATTTCTTTATAACAGATCATAACGGTAACGATCATTGGGCCTAATAAATGCTAAAAAAGTTGACATAATTATCTTCTTTGTAAAAGACAAGTTAATAAATCATTTAAAATTTCTTTAAAAAAGATCATAACGGTAACGATCATTGGGCCTAATAAATGCTAAAAAAGTTGACATAATTAACTTCTTTGTAAAATATAATTTACTAGACAATTTAAAATTTCGTATTAAAAGATCATAACGCTAACGATTAATGGGCCTAGTAAATGCTAAAATAGTTGACATAATTATCTTCTTTGTAAAAGATAATTTGATAGATCATTTAAAATTTCTTTATAAAAGATCATAACTGTAACGATCATTGGGCCTAATAAATGCTAAAAAAGTTGACATAATTATCTTCTTTGTAAAACACAATTTAATAGATCATTTAAAATTTCTTTAAAAAAGATCATAGCAGTAATGATCATTGCGCCTAATAAATGCTAAAAAAGTTGACATAATTATCTTCTTTGTAAAAGATAATTTACTAGAGAATTTAAAATTTCTCATGAAAAGATCATAACGGTAACGATTATTGGGCCTAATAAATGCTAAAAATGTTGACATAATTATCTTCTTTCAAAAAGGTAATTTAATAGATCATTTCAAATTTCTTTAAAAAAGATCATAACGGTAACGATCATTGCGCCTAATAAATGCTAAAAAAGTTGACATAATTATCTTCTTTGTAAAAGATAATTTACTAGACAATTTAAAATTTCTCATGAAAATATCATAACGGTAACGATTATTGGGCCTAATAAATGCTAAAAAAGTTGACATAATTATCTTCTTTGTAAAAGACAAGTTAATAGATCATTTAAAATTTCTTTAAAAAAGATCATAACGGTAACGATCATTGGGCCTAATAAATGCTAAAAAAGTTGACATAATTAACTTCTTTGTAAAATATAATTTACTAGACAAGTTAAAATTTCGTATTAATAGATCATAACGCTAACGATTAATGGGCCTAGTAAATGCTAAAAAAGTTGACATAATTATCTTCTTTGTAAAAGATAATTTACTAGACAATTTAAAATTTCTCATGAAAAGATCATAACGGTAACGATTATTGGGCCTAATAAATGCTAAAAAAGTTAACATAATTATCTTCTTTGAAAAAGGTAATTTGATAGATCATTTCAAATTTCTTTAAAAAAGATCATAACGGTAACGATCATTGCGCCTAATAAATGCTAAAAAAGTTGACATAATTATGTTCTTTGTAAAAGATAATTTAATAGATTATTTAAAAGTTCTTTATAAAATGTCATAACGGTAACGATCATAGGGCCTAATAAATGCTAAAAAGGTTAACATAATTATCTTCTTTGTGAAAGATAATTTAATATATCATTTAAAATTTCTTTATAACAGATCATAACGGTAACGATCATTGGGCCTAATAAATGCTAAAAAAGTTGACATAATTATCTTCTTTGTAAAAGACAAGTTAATAGATCATTTAAAATTTCTTTAAAAAATATCATAACGGTAACGATCATTGGGCCTAATAAATGCTTAAAAAGTTGACATAATTAACTTCTTTGTAAAATATAATTTACTAGACAATTTAAAATTTCGTATTAAAAGATCATAACGCTAACGATTAATGGGCCTAGTAAATGCTAAAATAGTTGACATAATTATCTTCTTTGTAAAAGATAATTTGATAGATCATTTAAAATTTCTTTATAAAAGATCATAACTGTAACGATCATTGGGCCTAATAAATGCTAAAAAAGTTGACATAATTATCTTCTTTGTAAAACACAATTTAATAGATCATTTAAAATTTCTTTAAAAAAGATCATAGCAGTAATGATCATTGCGCCTAATAAATGCTAAAAAAGTTGACATAATTATCTTCTTTGTAAAAGATAATTTACTAGAGAATTTAAAATTTCTCATGAAAAGATCATAACGGTAACGATTATTGGGCCTAATAAATGCTAAAAAAGTTGACATAATTATCTTCTTTCAAAAAGGTAATTTAATAGATCATTTCAAATTTCTTTAAAAAAGATCATAACGGTAACGATCATTGCGCCTAATAAATGCTAAAAAAGTTGACATAATTATCTTCTTTGTAAAAGATAATTTACTAGACAATTTAAAATTTCTCATGAAAATATCATAACGGTAACGATTATTGGGCCTAATAAATGCTAAAAAAGTTGACATAATTATCTTCTTTGTAAAAGACAAGTTAATAGATCATTTAAAATTTCTTTAAAAAAGATCATAACGGTAACGATCATTGGGCCTAATAAATGCTAAAAAAGTTGACATAATTAACTTCTTTGTAAAATATAATTTACTAGACAAGTTAAAATTTCGTATTAATAGATCATAACGCTAACGATTAATGGGCCTAGTAAATGCTAAAAAAGTTGACATAATTATCTTCTTTGTAAAAGATAATTTACTAGACAATTTAAAATTTCTCATGAAAAGATCATAACGGTAACGATTATTGGGCCTAATAAATGCTAAAAAAGTTGACATAATTATCTTCTTTGAAAAAGGTAATTTGATAGATCATTTCAAATTTCTTTAAAAAAGATCATAACGGTAACGATCATTGCGCCTAATAAATGCTAAAAAAGTTGACATAATTATCTTCTTTGTAAAAGATAATTTACTAGACAATTTAAAATTTCTCATGAAAAGATCATAACGGTAACGATTATTGGGCCTAATAAATGCTAAAAAAGTTGACATAATTATCTTCTTTCAAAAAGGTAATTTAATAGATCATTTCAAATTTCTTTAAAAAAGATCATAACGGTAACGATCATTGCGCCTAATAAATGCTAAAAAAGTTGACATAATTATGTTCTTTGTAAAAGATAATTTAATAGATTATTTAAAAGTTCTTTATAAAATGTCATAACGGTAACGATCATAGGGCCTAATAAATGCTAAAAAGGTTAACATAATTATCTTCTTTGTGAAAGATAATTTAATATATCATTTAAAATTTCTTTATAACAGATCATAACGGTAACGATCATTGGGCCTAATAAATGCTAAAAAAGTTGACATAATTATCTTCTTTGTAAAAGACAAGTTAATAGATCATTTAAAATTTCTTTAAAAAATATCATAACGGTAACGATCATTGGGCCTAATAAATGCTTAAAAAGTTGACATAATTAACTTCTTTGTAAAATATAATTTACTAGACAATTTAAAATTTCGTATTAAAAGATCATAACGCTAACGATTAATGGGCCTAGTAAATGCTAAAATAGTTGACATAATTATCTTCTTTGTAAAAGATAATTTGATAGATCATTTAAAATTTCTTTATAAAAGATCATAACTGTAACGATCATTGGGCCTAATAAATGCTAAAAAAGTTGACATAATTATCTTCTTTGTAAAACACAATTTAATAGATCATTTAAAATTTCTTTAAAAAAGATCATAGCAGTAATGATCATTGCGCCTAATAAATGCTAAAAAAGTTGACATAATTATCTTCTTTGTAAAAGATAATTTACTAGAGAATTTAAAATTTCTCATGAAAAGATCATAACGGTAACGATTATTGGGCCTAATAAATGCTAAAAAAGTTGACATAATTATCATCTTTCAAAAAGGTAATTTAATAGATCATTTCAAATTTCTTTAAAAAAGATCATAACGGTAACGATCATTGCGCCTAATAAATGCTAAAAAAGTTGACATAATTATCTTCTTTGTAAAAGATAATTTACTAGACAATTTAAAATTTCTCATGAAAATATCATAACGGTAACGATTATTGGGCCTAATAAATGCTAAAAAAGTTGACATAATTATCTTCTTTGTAAAAGACAAGTTAATAGATCATTTAAAATTTCTTTAAAAAAGATCATAACGGTAACGATCATTGGGCCTAATAAATGCTAAAAAAGTTGACATAATTAACTTCTTTGTAAAATATAATTTACTAGACAAGTTAAAATTTCGTATTAATAGATCATAACGCTAACGATTAATGGGCCTAGTAAATGCTAAAAAAGTTGACATAATTATCTTCTTTGTAAAAGATAATTTACTAGACAATTTAAAATTTCTCATGAAAAGATCATAACGGTAACGATTATTGGGCCTAATAAATGCTAAAAAAGTTGACATAATTATCTTCTTTGAAAAAGGTAATTTGATAGATCATTTCAAATTTCTTTAAAAAAGATCATAACGGTAACGATCATTGCGCCTAATAAATGCTAAAAAAGTTGACATAATTATCTTCTTTGTAAAAGATAATTTACTAGACAATTTAAAATTTCTCATGAAAAGATCATAACGGTAACGATTATTGGGCCTAATAAATGCTAAAAAAGTTGACATAATTATCTTCTTTCAAAAAGGTAATTTAATAGATCATTTCAAATTTCTTTAAAAAAGATCATAACGGTAACGATCATTGCACCTAATAAATGCTAAAAAAGTTGACATAATTATGTTCTTTGTAAAAGATAATTTAATAGATTATTTAAAAGTTCTTTTTAAAATGTCATAACGGTAACGATCATAGGGCCTAATAAATGCTAAAAAGGTTAACATAATTATCTTCTTTGTGAAAGATAATTTAATATATCATTTAAAATTTCTTTATAACAGATCATAACGGTAACGATCATTGGGCCTAATAAATGCTAAAAAAGTTGACATAATTATCTTCTTTGTAAAAGACAAGTTAATAGATCATTTAAAATTTCTTTAAAAAATATCATAACGGTAACGATCATTGGGCCTAATAAATGCTTAAAAAGTTGACATAATTAACTTCTTTGTAAAATATAATTTACTAGACAATTTAAAATTTCGTATTAAAAGATTATAACGCTAACGATTAATGGGCCTAGTAAATGCTAAAATAGTTGACATAATTATCTTCTTTGTAAAAGATAATTTGATAGATCATTTAAAATTTCTTTATAAAAGATCATAACTGTAACGATCATTGGGCCTAATAAATGCTAAAAAAGTTGACATAATTATCTTCTTTGTAAAACACAATTTAATAGATCATTTAAAATTTCTTTAAAAAAGATCATAGCAGTAATGATCATTGCGCCTAATAAATGCTAAAAAAGTTGACATAATTATCTTCTTTGTAAAAGATAATTTACTAGAGAATTTAAAATTTCTCATGAAAAGATCATAACGGTAACGATTATTGGGCCTAATAAATGCTAAAAAAGTTGACATAATTATCTTCTTTCAAAAAGGTAATTTAATAGATCATTTCAAATTTCTTTAAAAAAGATCATAACGGTAACGATCATTGCGCCTAATAAATGCTAAAAAAGTTGACATAATTATCTTCTTTGTAAAAGATAATTTACTAGACAATTTAAAATTTCTCATGAAAATATCATAACGGTAACGATTATTGGGCTTAATAAATGCTAAAAAAGTTGACATAATTATCTTCTTTGTAAAAGACAAGTTAATAGATCATTTAAAATTTCTTTAAAAAAGA
Source organism: Psophocarpus tetragonolobus (assembly GCA_037954015.1). Classification (NCBI taxonomy): domain Eukaryota; kingdom Viridiplantae; phylum Streptophyta; class Magnoliopsida; order Fabales; family Fabaceae; genus Psophocarpus; species Psophocarpus tetragonolobus. The sequence continues at coordinate 59,597,230 of CM075688.1, forward strand.
TCATAACGGTAACGATCATTGGGCCTAATAAATGCTAAAAAAGTTGACATAATTAACTTCTTTGTAAAATATAATTTACTAGACAAGTTAAAATTTCGTATTAATAGATCATAACGCTAACGATTAATGGGCCTAGTAAATGCTAAAAAAGTTGACATAATTATCTTCTTTGTAAAAGATAATTTACTAGACAATTTAAAATTTCTCATGAAAAGATCATAACGGTAACGATTATTGGGCCTAATAAATGCTAAAAAAGTTGACATAATTATCTTCTTTGAAAAAGGTAATTTGATAGATCATTTCAAATTTCTTTAAAAAAGATCATAACGGTAACGATCATTGCGCCTAATAAATGCTAAAAAAGTTGACATAATTATCTTCTTTGTAAAAGATAATTTACTAGACAATTTAAAATTTCTCATGAAAAGATCATAACGGTAACGATTATTGGGCCTAATAAATGCTAAAAAAGTTGACATAATTATCTTCTTTCAAAAAGGTAATTTAATAGATCATTTCAAATTTCTTTAAAAAAGATCATAACGGTAACGATCATTGCACCTAATAAATGCTAAAAAAGTTGACATAATTATGTTCTTTGTAAAAGATAATTTAATAGATTATTTAAAAGTTCTTTATAAAATGTCATAACGGTAACGATCATAGGGCCTAATAAATGCTAAAAAGGTTAACATAATTATCTTCTTTGTGAAAGATAATTTAATATATCATTTAAAATTTCTTTATAACAGATCATAACGGTAACGATCATTGGGCCTAATAAATGCTAAAAAAGTTGACATAATTATCTTCTTTGTAAAAGACAAGTTAATAGATCATTTAAAATTTCTTTAAAAAATATCATAACGGTAACGATCATTGGGCCTAATAATTGCTAAAAAAGTTGACATAATTAACTTCTTTGTAAAATATAATTTACTAGACAATTTAAAATTTCGTATTAAAAGATCATAACGTAACGATTAATGGGCCTAGTAAATGCTAAAATAGTTGACATAATTATCTTCTTTGTAAAAGATAATTTGATAGATCATTTAAAATTTCTTTATAAAAGATCATAACTGTAACGATCATTGGGCCTAATAAATGCTAAAAAAGTTGACATAATTATCTTATTTGTAAAAGACAATTTAATAGATCATTTAAAATTTCTTTAAAAAAGATCATAGCAGTAATGATCATTGCGCCTAATAAATGCTAAAAAAGTTGACAAAATTATCTTCTTTCTAAAAGATAATTTACTAGACAATTTAAAATTTCTCATGAAAAGATCATAACGGTAACGATTATTGGGCCTAATAAATGCTAAAAAAGTTGACATAATTATCTTCTTTCAAAAAGGTAATTTAATAGATCATTTCAAATTTCTTTAAAAAAGATCATAACGGTAATGATCATTGCGCCTAATAAATGCTAAAAAAGTTGACATAATTATCTTCTTTGTAAAAGATAATTTACTAGACAATTTAAAATTTCTCATGAAAATATCATAACGGTAACGATTATTGGGCCTAATAAATGCTAAAAAAGTTGACATAATTATCTTCTTTGTAAAAGACAAGTTAATAGATCATTTAAAATTTCTTTAAAAAAGATCATAACGGTAACGATCATTGGGCCTAATAAATGCTAAAAAAGTTGACATAATTAACTTCTTTGTAAAATATAATTTACTAGACAAGTTAAAATTTCGTATTAATAGATCATAACGCTAACGATTAATGGGCCTAGTAAATGCTAAAAAAGTTGACATAATTATCTTCTTTGTAAAAGATAATTTACTAGACAATTTAAAATTTCTCATGAAAAGATCATAACGGTAACGATTATTGGGCCTAATAAATGCTAAAAAAGTTGACATAATTATCTTCTTTGAAAAAGGTAATTTGATAGATCATTTCAAATTTCTTTAAAAAAGATCATAACGGTAACGATCATTGCGCCTAATAAATGCTAAAAAAGTTGACAAAATTATCTTCTTTCTAAAAGATAATTTACTAGACAATTTAAAATTTCTCATGAAAAGATCATAACGGTAACGATTATTGGGCCTAATAAATGCTAAAAAAGTTGACATAATTATCTTCTTTCAAAAAGGTAATTTAATAGATCATTTCAAATTTCTTTAAAAAAGATCATAACGGTAACGATCATTGCGCCTAATAAATGCTAAAAAAGTTGACATAATTATGTTCTTTGTAAAAGATAATTTAATAGATTATTTAAAAGTTCTTTATAAAATGTCATAACGGTAACGATCATAGGGCCTAATAAATGCTAAAAAGGTTAACATAATTATCTTCTTTGTGAAAGATAATTTAATATATCATTTAAAATTTCTTTATAACAGATCATAACGGTAACGATCATTGGGCCTAATAAATGCTAAAAAAGTTGACATAATTATCTTCTTTGTAAAAGACAAGTTAATAGATCATTTAAAATTTCTTTAAAAAATATCATAACGGTAACGATCATTGGGCCTAATAAATGCTATAAAAGTTGACATAATTAACTTCTTTGTAAAATATAATTTACTAGACAATTTAAAATTTCGTATTAAAAGATCATAACGCTAACGATTAATGGGCCTAGTAAATGCTAAAATAGTTGACATAATTATCTTCTTTGTAAAAGATAATTTGATAGATCATTTAAAATTTCTTTATAAAAGATCATAACTGTAACGATCATTGGGCCTAATAAATGCTAAAAAAGTTGACATAATTATCTTCTTTGTAAAACACAATTTAATAGATCATTTAAAATTTCTTTAAAATAGATCATAGCAGTAATGATCATTGCGCCTAATAAATGCTAAAAAAGTTGACATAATTATCTTCTTTGTAAAAGATAATTTACTAGAGAATTTAAAATTTCTCATGAAAAGATCATAACGGTAACGATTATTGGGCCTAATAAATGCTAAAAAAGTTGACATAATTATCTTCTTTCAAAAAGGTAATTTAATAGATCATTTCAAATTTCTTTAAAAAAGATCATAACGGTAATGATCATTGCGCCTAATAAATGCTAAAAAAGTTGACATAATTATCTTCTTTGTAAAAGATAATTTACTAGACAATTTAAAATTTCTCATGAAAATATCATAACGGTAACGATTATTGGGCCTAATAAATGCTAAAAAAGTTGACATAATTATCTTCTTTGTAAAAGACAAGTTAATAGTTCATTTAAAATTTCTTTAAAAAAGATCATAACGGTAACGATCATTGGGCCTAATAAATGCTAAAAAAGTTGACATAATTAACTTCTTTGTAAAATATAATTTACTAGACAAGTTAAAATTTCGTATTAATAGATCATAACGCTAACGATTAATGGGCCTAGTAAATGCTAAAAAAGTTGACATAATTATCTTTTTTGTAAAAGATAATTTACTAGACAATTTAAAATTTCTCATGAAAAGATCATAACGGTAACGATTATTGGGCCTAATAAATGCTAAAAAAGTTGACATAATTATCTTCTTTGAAAAAGGTAATTTGATAGATCATTTCAAATTTCTTTAAAAAAGATCATAACGGTAACGATCATTGCGCCTAATAAATGCTAAAAAAGTTGACAAAATTATCTTCTTTCTAAAAGATAATTTACTAGACAATTTAAAATTTCTCATGAAAAGATCATAACGGTAACGATTATTGGGCCTAATAAATGCTAAAAAAGTTGACATAATTATCTTCTTTCAAAAAGGTAATTTAATAGATCATTTCAAATTTCTTTAAAAAAGATCATAACGGTAACGATCATTGCGCCTAATAAATGCTAAAAAAGTTGACATAATTATGTTCTTTGTAAAAGATAATTTAATAGATTATTTAAAAGTTCTTTATAAAATGTCATAACGGTAACGATCATAGGGCCTAATAAATGCTAAAAAGGTTAACATAATTATCTTCTTTGTGAAAGATAATTTAATATATCATTTAAAATTTCTTTATAACAGATCATAACGGTAACGATCATTGGGCCTAATAAATGCTAAAAAAGTTGACATAATTATCTTCTTTGTAAAAGACAAGTTAATAGATCATTTAAAATTTCTTTAAAAAATATCATAACGGTAACGATCATTGGGCCTAATAAATGCTAAAAAAGTTGACATAATTAACTTCTTTGTAAAATATAATTTACTAGACAATTTAAAATTTCGTATTAAAAGATCATAACGCTAACGATTAATGGGCCTAGTAAATGCTAAAATAGTTGACATAATTATCTTCTTTGTAAAAGATAATTTGATAGATCATTTAAAATTTCTTTATAAAAGATCATAACTGTAACGATCATTGGGCCTAATAAATGCTAAAAAAGTTGACATAATTATCTTCTTTGTAAAACACAATTTAATAGATCATTTAAAATTTCTTTAAAATAGATCATAGCAGTAATGATCATTGCGCCTAATAAATGCTAAAAAAGTTGACATAATTATCTTCTTTGTAAAAGATAATTTACTAGAGAATTTAAAATTTCTCATGAAAAGATCATAACGGTAACGATTATTGGGCCTAATAAATGCTAAAAAAGTTGACATAATTATCTTCTTTCAAAAAGGTAATTTAATAGATCATTTCAAATTTCTTTAAAAAAGATCATAACGGTAACGATCATTGCGCCTAATAAATGCTAAAAAAGTTGACATAATTATCTTCTTTGTAAAAGATAATTTACTAGACAATTTAAAATTTCTCATGAAAATATCATAACGGTAACGATTATTGGGCCTAATAAATGCTAAAAAAGTTGACATAATTATCTTCTTTGTAAAAGACAAGTTAATAGATCATTTAAAATTTCTTTAAAAAAGATCATAACGGTAACGATCATTGGGCCTAATAAATGCTAAAAAAGTTGACATAATTAACTTCTTTGTAAAATATAATTTACTAGACAAGTTAAAATTTCGTATTAATAGATCATAACGCTAACGATTAATGGGCCTAGTAAATGCTAAAAAAGTTGACATAATTATCTTCTTTGTAAAAGATAATTTACTAGACAATTTAAAATTTCTCATGAAAAGATCATAACGGTAACGATTATTGGGCCTAATAAATGCTAAAAAAGTTGACATAATTATCTTCTTTGAAAAAGGTAATTTGATAGATCATTTCAAATTTCTTTAAAAAAGATCATAACGGTAACGATCATTGCGCCTAATAAATGCTAAAAAAGTTGACAAAATTATCTTCTTTCTAAAAGATAATTTACTAGACAATTTAAAATTTCTCATGAAAAGATCATAACGGTAACGATTATTGGGCCTAATAAATGCTAAAAAAGTTGACATAATTATCTTCTTTCAAAAAGGTAATTTAATAGATCATTTCAAATTTCTTTAAAAAAGATCATAACGGTAACGATCATTGCGCCTAATAAATGCTAAAAAAGTTGACATAATTATGTTCTTTGTAAAAGATAATTTAATAGATTATTTAAAAGTTCTTTATAAAATGTCATAACGGTAACGATCATAGGGCCTAATAAATGCTAAAAAGGTTAACATAATTATCTTCTTTGTGAAAGATAATTTAATATATCATTTAAAATTTCTTTATAACAGATCATAACGGTAACGATCATTGGGCCTAATAAATGCTAAAAAAGTTGACATAATTATCTTCTTTGTAAAAGACAAGTTAATAGATCATTTAAAATTTCTTTAAAAAATATCATAACGGTAACGATCATTGGGCCTAATAAATGCTAAAAAAGTTGACATAATTAACTTCTTTGTAAAATATAATTTACTAGACAAGTTAAAATTTCGTATTAATAGATCATAACGCTAATGATTAATGGGCCTAGTAAATGCTAAAAAAGTTGACATAATTATCTTCTTTGTAAAAGATAATTTACTAGACAATTTAAAATTTCTCATGAAAAGATCATAACGGTAACGATTATTGGGCCTAATAAATGCTAAAAAAGTTGACATAATTATCTTCTTTGAAAAAGGTAATTTGATAGATCATTTCAAATTTCTTTAAAAAAGATCATAACGGTAACGATCATTGCGCCTAATAAATGCTAAAAAAGTTGACAAAATTATCTTCTTTCTAAAAGATAATTTACTAGACAATTTAAAATTTCTCATGAAAAGATCATAACGGTAACGATTATTGGGCCTAATAAATGCTAAAAAAGTTGACATAATTATCTTCTTTCAAAAAGGTAATTTAATAGATCATTTCAAATTTCTTTAAAAAAGATCATAACGGTAACGATCATTGCGCCTAATAAATGCTAAAAAAGTTGACATAATTATCTTCTTTCTAAAAGATAATTTACTAGACAATTTAAAATTTCTCATGAAAAGATCATAACGGTAACGATTATTGGGCCTAATAAATGCTAAAAAAGTTGACATAATTATCTTCTTTCAAAAAGGTAATTTAATAGATCATTTCAAATTTCTTTAAAAAAGATCATAACGGTAACGATCATTGCGGCTAATAAATGCTAAAAAAGTTGACATAATTATGTTCTTTGTAAAAGATAATTTAATAGATTATTTAAAAGTTCTTTATAAAATGTCATAACGGTAACGATCATAGGGCCTAATAAATGCTAAAAAGGTTAACATAATTATCTTCTTTGTGAAAGATAATTTAATATATCATTTAAAATTTCTTTATAACAGATCATAACGGTAACGATCATTGGGCCTAATAAATGCTAAAAAAGTTGACATAATTATCTTCTTTGTAAAAGACAAGTTAATAGATCATTTAAAATTTCTTTAAAAAATATCATAACGGTAACGATCATTGGGCCTAATAAATGCTAAAAAAGTTGACATAATTAACTTCTTTGTAAAATATAATTTACTAGACAATTTAAAATTTCGTATTAAAAGATCATAACGCTAACGATTAATGGGCCTAGTAAATGCTAAAATAGTTGACATAATTATCTTCTTTGTAAAAGATAATTTGATAGATCATTTAAAATTTCTTTATAAAAGATCATAACTGTAACGATCATTGGGCCTAATAAATGCTAAAAAAGTTGACATAATTATCTTCTTTGTAAAACACAATTTAATAGATCATTTAAAATTTCTTTAAAATAGATCATAGCAGTAATGATCATTGCGCCTAATAAATGCTAAAAAAGTTGACATAATTATCTTCTTTGTAAAAGATAATTTACTAGAGAATTTAAAATTTCTCATGAAAAGATCATAACGGTAACGATTATTGGGCCTAATAAATGCTAAAAAAGTTGACATAATTATCTTCTTTCAAAAAGGTAATTTAATAGATCATTTCAAATTTCTTTAAAAAAGATCATAACGGTAACGATCATTGCGCCTAATAAATGCTAAAAAAGTTGACATAATTATCTTCTTTGTAAAAGATAATTTACTAGACAATTTAAAATTTCTCATGAAAATATCATAACGGTAACGATTATTGGGCCTAATAAATGCTAAAAAAGTTGACATAATTATCTTCTTTGTAAAAGACAAGTTAATAGATCATTTAAAATTTCTTTAAAAAATATCATAACGGTAACGATCATTGGGCCTAATAAATGCTAAAAAAGTTGACATAATTAACTTCTTTGTAAAATATAATTTACTAGACAATTTAAAATTTCGTATTAAAAGATCATAACGCTAACGATTAATGGGCCTAGTAAATGCTAAAATAGTTGACATAATTATCTTCTTTGTAAAAGATAATTTGATAGATCATTTAAAATTTCTTTATAAAAGATCATAACTGTAACGATCATTGGGCCTAATAAATGCTAAAAAAGTTGACATAATTATCTTCTTTGTAAAACACAATTTAATAGATCATTTAAAATTTCTTTAAAATAGATCATAGCAGTAATGATCATTGCGCCTAATAAATGCTAAAAAAGTTGACATAATTATCTTCTTTGTAAAAGATAATTTACTAGAGAATTTAAAATTTCTCATGAAAAGATCATAACGGTAACGATTATTGGGCCTAATAAATGCTAAAAAAGTTGACATAATTATCTTCTTTCAAAAAGGTAATTTAATAGATCATTTCAAATTTCTTTAAAAAAGATCATAACGGTAACGATCATTGCGCCTAATAAATGCTAAAAAAGTTGACATAATTATCTTCTTTGTAAAAGATAATTTACTAGACAATTTAAAATTTCTCATGAAAATATCATAACGGTAACGATTATTGGGCCTAATAAATGCTAAAAAAGTTGACATAATTATCTTCTTTGTAAAAGACAAGTTAATAGATCATTTAAAATTTCTTTAAAAAAGATCATAACGGTAACGATCATTGGGCCTAATAAATGCTAAAAAAGTTGACATAATTAACTTCTTTGTAAAATATAATTTACTAGACAATTTAAAATTTCGTATTAAAAGATCATAACGCTAACGATTAATGGGCCTAGTAAATGCTAAAATAGTTGACATAATTATCTTCTTTGTAAAAGATAATTTGATAGATCATTTAAAATTTCTTTATAAAAGATCATAACTGTAACGATCATTGGGCCTAATAAATGCTAAAAAAGTTGACATAATTATCTTCTTTGTAAAACACAATTTAATAGATCATTTAAAATTTCTTTAAAAAAGATCATAGCAGTAATGATCATTGCGCCTAATAAATGCTAAAAAAGTTGACATAATTATCTTCTTTGTAAAAGATAATTTACTAGAGAATTTAAAATTTCTCATGAAAAGATCATAACGGTAACGATTATTGGGCCTAATAAATGCTAAAAAAGTTGACATAATTATCTTCTTTCAAAAAGGTAATTTAATAGATCATTTCAAATTTCTTTAAAAAAGATCATAACGGTAACGATCATTGCGCCTAATAAATGCTAAAAAAGTTGACATAATTATCTTCTTTGTAAAAGATAATTTACTAGACAATTTAAAATTTCTCATGAAAATATCATAACGGTAACGATTATTGGGCCTAATAAATGCTAAAAAAGTTGACATAATTATCTTCTTTGTAAAAGACAAGTTAATAGATCATTTAAAATTTCTTTAAAAAAGATCATAACGGTAACGATCATTGGGCCTAATAAATGCTAAAAAAGTTGACATAATTAACTTCTTTGTAAAATATAATTTACTAGACAAGTTAAAATTTCGTATTAATAGATCATAACGCTAACGATTAATGGGCCTAGTAAATGCTAAAAAAGTTGACATAATTATCTTCTTTGTAAAAGATAATTTACTAGACAATTTAAAATTTCTCATGAAAAGATCATAACGGTAACGATTATTGGGCCTAATAAATGCTAAAAAAGTTGACATAATTATCTTCTTTGAAAAAGGTAATTTGATAGATCATTTCAAATTTCTTTAAAAAAGATCATAACGGTAACGATCATTGCGCCTAATAAATGCTAAAAAAGTTGACAAAATTATCTTCTTTCTAAAAGATAATTTACTAGACAATTTAAAATTTCTCATGAAAAGATCATAACGGTAACGATTATTGGGCCTAATAAATGCTAAAAAAGTTGACATAATTATCTTCTTTCAAAAAGGTAATTTAATAGATCATTTCAAATTTCTTTAAAAAAGATCATAACGGTAACGATCATTGCGCCTAATAAATGCTAAAAAAGTTGACATAATTATGTTCTTTGTAAAAGATAATTTAATAGATTATTTAAAAGTTCTTTATAAAATGTCATAACGGTAACGATCATAGGGCCTAATAAATGCTAAAAAGGTTAACATAATTATCTTCTTTGTGAAAGATAATTTAATATATCATTTAAAATTTCTTTATAACAGATCATAACGGTAACGATCATTGGGCCTAATAAATGCTAAAAAAGTTGACATAATTATCTTCTTTGTAAAAGACAAGTTAATAGATCATTTAAAATTTCTTTAAAAAAGATCATAACGGTAACGATCATTGGGCCTAATAAATGCTAAAAAAGTTGACATAATTAACTTCTTTGTAAAATATAATTTACTAGACAATTTAAAATTTCGTATTAAAAGATCATAACGCTAACGATTAATGGGCCTAGTAAATGCTAAAATAGTTGACATAATTATCTTCTTTGTAAATGATAATTTGATAGATCATTTAACATTTCTTTATAAAAGATCATAACTGTAACGATCATTGGGCCTAATAAATGCTAAAAAAGTTGACATAATTATCTTCTTTGTAAAACACAATTTAATAGATCATTTAAAATTTCTTTAAAAAAGATCATAGCAGTAATGATCATTGCGCCTAATAAATGCTAAAAAAGTTGACATAATTATCTTCTTTGTAAAAGATAATTTACTAGAGAATTTAAAATTTCTCATGAAAAGATCATAACGGTAACGATTATTGGGCCTAATAAATGCTAAAAAAGTTGACATAATTATCTTCTTTCAAAAAGGTAATTTAATAGATCATTTCAAATTTCTTTAAAAAAGATCATAACGGTAACGATCATTGCGCCTAATAAATGCTAAAAAAGTTGACATAATTATCTTCTTTGTAAAAGATAATTTACTAGACAATTTAAAATTTCTCATGAAAATATCATAACGGTAACGATTATTGGGCCTAATAAATGCTAAAAAAGTTGACATAATTATCTTCTTTGTAAAAGACAAGTTAATAGATCATTTAAAATTTCTTTAAAAAAGATCATAACGGTAACGATCATTGGGCCTAATAAATGCTAAAAAAGTTGACATAATTAACTTCTTTGTAAAATATAATTTACTAGACAAGTTAAAATTTCGTATTAATAGATCATAACGCTAACGATTAATGGGCCTAGTAAATGCTAAAAAAGTTGACATAATTATCTTCTTTGTAAAAGATAATTTACTAGACAATTTAAAATTTCTCATGAAAAGATCATAACGGTAACGATTATTGGGCCTAATAAATGCTAAAAAAGTTGACATAATTATCTTCTTTGAAAAAGGTAATTTGATAGATCATTTCAAATTTCTTTAAAAAAGATCATAACGGTAACGATCATTGCGCCTAATAAATGCTAAAAAAGTTGACAAAATTATCTTCTTTCCAAAAGATAATTTACTAGACAATTTAAAATTTCTCATGAAAAGATCATAACGGTAACGATTATTGGGCCTAATAAATGCTAAAAAAGTTGACATAATTATCTTCTTTCAAAAAGGTAATTTAATAGATCATTTCAAATTTCTTTAAAAAAGATCATAACGGTAACGATCATTGCGCCTAATAAATGCTAAAAAAGTTGACATAATTATGTTCTTTGTAAAAGATAATTTAATAGATTATTTAAAAGTTCTTTATAAAATGTCATAACGGTAACGATCATAGGGCCTAATAAATGCTAAAAAGGTTAACATAATTATCTTCTTTGTGAAAGATAATTTAATATATCATTTAAAATTTCTTTATAACAGATCATAACGGTAACGATCATTGGGCCTAATAAATGCTAAAAAAGTTGACATAATTATCTTCTTTGTAAAAGACAAGTTAATAGATCATTTAAAATTTCTTTAAAAAAGATCATAACGGTAACGATCATTGGGCCTAATAAATGCTAAAAAAGTTGACATAATTAACTTCTTTGTAAAATATAATTTACTAGACAATTTAAAATTTCGTATTAAAAGATCATAACGCTAACGATTAATGGGCCTAGTAAATGCTAAAATAGTTGACATAATTATCTTCTTTGTAAAAGATAATTTGATAGATCATTTAAAATTTCTTTATAAAAGATCATAACTGTAACGATCATTGGGCCTAATAAATGCTAAAAAAGTTGACATAATTATCTTCTTTGTAAAAGACAATTTAATAGATCATTTAAAATTTCTTTAAAAAAGATCATAGCAGTAATGATCATTGCGCCTAATAAATGCTAAAAAAGTTGACAAAATTATCTTCTTTCTAAAAGATAATTTACTAGACAATTTAAAATTTCTCATGAAAAGATCATAACGGTAACGATTATTGGGCCTAATAAATGCTAAAAAAGTTGACATAATTATCTTCTTTCAAAAAGGTAATTTAATAGATCATTTCAAATTTCTTTAAAAAAGATCATAACGGTAACGATCATTGCGCCTAATAAATGCTAAAAAAGTTGACATAATTATCTTCTTTGTAAAAGATAATTTACTAGACAATTTAAAATTTCTCATGAAAATATCATAACGGTAACGATTATTGGGCCTAATAAATGCTAAAAAAGTTGACATAATTATCTTCTTTGAAAAAGGTAATTTAATAGATCATTTCAAATTTCTTTAAAAAAGATCATAACGGTAACGATCATTGCGCCTAATAAATGCTAAAAAAGTTGACATAATTATCTTCTTTGTAAAAGATAATTTACTAGACAATTTAAAATTTCTCATGAAAATATCATAACGGTAACGATTATTGGGCCTAATAAATGCTAAAAAAGTTGACATAATTATCTTCTTTGTAAAAGACAAGTTAATAGATCATTTAAAATTTCTTTAAAAAAGATCATAACGGTAACGATCATTGGGCCTAATAAATGCTAAAAAAGTTGACATAATTAACTTCTTTGTAAAATATAATTTACTAGACAAGTTAAAATTTCGTATTAATAGATCATAACGCTAACGATTAATGGGCCTAGTAAATGCTAAAAAAGTTGACATAATTATCTTCTTTGTAAAAGATAATTTACTAGACAATTTAAAATTTCTCATGAAAAGATCATAACGGTAACGATTATTGGGCCTAATAAATGCTAAAAAAGTTGACATAATTATCTTCTTTGAAAAAGGTAATTTGATAGATCATTTCAAATTTCTTTAAAAAAGATCATAACGGTAACGATCATTGCGCCTAATAAATGCTAAAAAAGTTGACAAAATTATCTTCTTTCTAAAAGATAATTTACTAGACAATTTAAAATTTCTCATGAAAAGATCATAACGGTAACGATTATTGGGCCTAATAAATGCTAAAAAAGTTGACATAATTATCTTCTTTCAAAAAGGTAATTTAATAGATCATTTCAAATTTCTTTAAAAAAGATCATAACGGTAACGATCATTGCGCCTAATAAATGCTAAAAAAGTTGACATAATTATCTTCTTTGTAAAAGATAATTTACTAGACAATTTAAAATTTCTCATGAAAATATCATAACGGTAACGATTATTGGGCCTAATAAATGCTAAAAAAGTTGACATAATTATCTTCTTTGTAAAAGACAAGTTAATAGATCATTTAAAATTTCTTTAAAAAAGATCATAACGGTAACGATCATTGGGCCTAATAAATGCTAAAAAAGTTGACATAATTAACTTCTTTGTAAAATATAATTTACTAGACAAGTTAAAATTTCGTATTAATAGATCATAACGCTAACGATTAATGGGCCTAGTAAATGCTAAAAAAGTTGACATAATTATCTTCTTTGTAAAAGATAATTTACTAGACAATTTAAAATTTCTCATGAAAAGATCATAACGGTAACGATTATTGGGCCTAATAAATGCTAAAAAAGTTGACATAATTATCTTCTTTGAAAAAGGTAATTTGATAGATCATTTCAAATTTCTTTAAAAAAGATCATAACGGTAACGATCATTGCGCCTAATAAATGCTAAAAAAGTTGACATAATTATCTTCTTTGTAAAAGATAATTTACTAGACAATTTAAAATTTCTCATGAAAAGATCATAACGGTAACGATTATTGGGCCTAATAAATGCTAAAAAAGTTGACATAATTATCTTCTTTCAAAAAGGTAATTTAATAGATCATTTCAAATTTCTTTAAAAAAGATCATAACGGTAACGATCATTGCGCCTAATAAATGCTAAAAAAGTTGACATAATTATGTTCTTTGTAAAAGATAATTTAATAGATTATTTAAAAGTTCTTTATAAAATGTCATAACGGTAACGATCATAGGGCCTAATAAATGCTAAAAAGGTTAACATAATTATCTTCTTTGTGAAAGATAATTTAATATATCATTTAAAATTTCTTTATAACAGATCATAACGGTAACGATCATTGGGCCTAATAAATGCTAAAAAAGTTGACATAATTATCTTCTTTGTAAAAGACAAGTTAATAGATCATTTAAAATTTCTTTAAAAAATATCATAACGGTAACGATCATTGGGCCTAATAAATGCTTAAAAAGTTGACATAATTAACTTCTTTGTAAAATATAATTTACTAGACAATTTAAAATTTCGTATTAAAAGATCATAACGCTAACGATTAATGGGCCTAGTAAATGCTAAAATAGTTGACATAATTATCTTCTTTGTAAAAGATAATTTGATAGATCATTTAAAATTTCTTTATAAAAGATCATAACTGTAACGATCATTGGGCCTAATAAATGCTAAAAAAGTTGACATAATTATCTTCTTTGTAAAACACAATTTAATAGATCATTTAAAATTTCTTTAAAAAAGATCATAGCAGTAATGATCATTGCGCCTAATAAATGCTAAAAAAGTTGACATAATTATCTTCTTTGTAAAAGATAATTTACTAGAGAATTTAAAATTTCTCATGAAAAGATCATAACGGTAACGATTATTGGGCCTAATAAATGCTAAAAAAGTTGACATAATTATCTTCTTTCAAAAAGGTAATTTAATAGATCATTTCAAATTTCTTTAAAAAAGATCATAACGGTAACGATCATTGCGCCTAATAAATGCTAAAAAAGTTGACATAATTATCTTCTTTGTAAAAGATAATTTACTAGACAATTTAAAATTTCTCATGAAAATATCATAACGGTAACGATTATTGGGCCTAATAAATGCTAAAAAAGTTGACATAATTATCTTCTTTGTAAAAGACAAGTTAATAGATCATTTAAAATTTCTTTAAAAAAGATCATAACGGTAACGATCATTGGGCCTAATAAATGCTAAAAAAGTTGACATAATTAACTTCTTTGTAAAATATAATTTACTAGACAAGTTAAAATTTCGTATTAATAGATCATAACGCTAACGATTAATGGGCCTAGTAAATGCTAAAAAAGTTGACATAATTATCTTCTTTGTAAAAGATAATTTACTAGACAATTTAAAATTTCTCATGAAAAGATCATAACGGTAACGATTATTGGGCCTAATAAATGCTAAAAAAGTTGACATAATTATCTTCTTTGAAAAAGGTAATTTGATAGATCATTTCAAATTTCTTTAAAAAAGATCATAACGGTAACGATCATTGCGCCTAATAAATGCTAAAAAAGTTGACAAAATTATCTTCTTTCTAAAAGATAATTTACTAGACAATTTAAAATTTCTCATGAAAAGATCATAACGGTAACGATTATTGGGCCTAATAAATGCTAAAAAAGTTGACATAATTATCTTCTTTCAAAAAGGTAATTTAATAGATCATTTCAAATTTCTTTAAAAAAGATCATAACGGTAACGATCATTGCGCCTAATAAATGCTAAAAAAGTTGACATAATTATGTTCTTTGTAAAAGATAATTTAATAGATTATTTAAAAGTTCTTTATAAAATGTCATAACGGTAACGATCATAGGGCCTAATAAATGCTAAAAAGGTTAACATAATTATCTTCTTTGTGAAAGATAATTTAATATATCATTTAAAATTTCTTTATAACAGATCATAACGGTAACGATCATTGGGCCTAATAAATGCTAAAAAAGTTGACATAATTATCTTCTTTGTAAAAGACAAGTTAATAGATCATTTAAAATTTCTTTAAAAAAGATCATAACGGTAACGATCATTGGGCCTAATAAATGCTAAAAAAGTTGACATAATTAACTTCTTTGTAAAATATAATTTACTAGACAATTTAAAATTTCGTATTAAAAGATCATAACGCTAACGATTAATGGGCCTAGTAAATGCTAAAATAGTTGACATAATTATCTTCTTTGTAAAAGATAATTTGATAGATCATTTAAAATTTCTTTATAAAAGATCATAACTGTAACGATCATTGGGCCTAATAAATGCTAAAAAAGTTGACATAATTATCTTCTTTGTAAAAGACAATTTAATAGATCATTTAAAATTTCTTTAAAAAAGATCATAGCAGTAATGATCATTGCGCCTAATAAATGCTAAAAAAGTTGACAAAATTATCTTCTTTCTAAAAGATAATTTACTAGACAATTTAAAATTTCTCATGAAAAGATCATAACGGTAACGATTATTGGGCCTAATAAATGCTAAAAAAGTTGACATAATTATCTTCTTTCAAAAAGGTAATTTAATAGATCATTTCAAATTTCTTTAAAAAAGATCATAACGGTAACGATCATTGCGCCTAATAAATGCTAAAAAAGTTGACATAATTATCTTCTTTGTAAAAGATAATTTACTAGACAATTTAAAATTTCTCATGAAAATATCATAACGGTAACGATTATTGGGCCTAATAAATGCTAAAAAAGTTGACATAATTATCTTCTTTGTAAAAGACAAGTTAATAGATCATTTAAAATTTCTTTAAAAAAGATCATAACGGTAACGATCATTGGGCCTAATAAATGCTAAAAAAGTTGACATAATTAACTTCTTTGTAAAATATAATTTACTAGACAAGTTAAAATTTCGTATTAATAGATCATAACGCTAACGATTAATGGGCCTAGTAAATGCTAAAAAAGTTGACATAATTATCTTCTTTGTAAAAGATAATTTACTAGACAATTTAAAATTTCTCATGAAAAGATCATAACGGTAACGATTATTGGGCCTAATAAATGCTAAAAAAGTTGACATAATTATCTTCTTTGAAAAAGGTAATTTAATAGATCATTTCAAATTTCTTTAAAAAAGATCATAACAGTAACGATCATTGCGCCTAATAAATGCTAAAAAAGTTGACATAATTATCTTCTTTCTAAAAGATAATTTACTAGACAATTTAAAATTTCTCATGAAAAGATCATAACGGTAACGATTATTGGGCCTAATAAATGCTAAAAAAGTTGACATAATTATCTTCTTTCAAAAAGGTAATTTAATAGATCATTTCAAATTTCTTTAAAAAAGATCATAACGGTAACGATCATTGCGCCTAATAAATGCTAAAAAAGTTGACATAATTATCTTCTTTCTAAAAGATAATTTACTAGACAATTTAAAATTTCTCATGAAAAGATCATAACGGTAACGATTATTGGGCCTAATAAATGCTAAAAAAGTTGACATAATTATCTTCTTTCAAAAAGGTAATTTAATAGATCATTTCAAATTTCTTTAAAAAAGATCATAACGGTAACGATCATTGCGCCTAATAAATGCTAAAAAAGTTGACATAATTATGTTCTTTGTAAAAGATAATTTAATAGATTATTTAAAAGTTCTTTATAAAATGTCATAACGGTAACGATCATAGGGCCTAATAAATGCTAAAAAGGTTAACATAATTATCTTCTTTGTGAAAGATAATTTAATATATCATTTAAAATTTCTTTATAACAGATCATAACGGTAACGATCATTGGGCCTAATAAATGCTAAAAAAGTTGACATAATTAACTTCTTTGTAAAATATAATTTACTAGACAAGTTAAAATTTCGTATTAATAGATCATAACGCTAACGATTAATGGGCCTAGTAAATGCTAAAAAAGTTGACATAATTATCTTCTTTCTAAAAGATAATTTACTAGACAATTTAAAATTTCTCATGAAAAGATCATAACGGTAACGATTATTGGGCCTAATAAATGCTAAAAAAGTTGACATAATTATCTTATTTGTAAAAGACAATTTAATAGATCATTTAAAATTTCTTTAAAAAAGATCATAGCAGTAATGATCATTGCGCCTAATAAATGCTAAAAAAGTTGACATAATTATCTTATTTGTAAAAGACAATTTAATAGATCATTTAAAATTTCTTTAAAAAAGATCATAGCAGTAATGATCATTGCGCCTAATAAATGCTAAAAAAGTTGACAAAATTATCTTCTTTCTAAAAGATAATTTACTAGACAATTTAAAATTTCTCATGAAAAGATCATAACGGTAACGATTATTGGGCCTAATAAATGCTAAAAAAGTTGACATAATTATCTTCTTTCAAAAAGGTAATTTAATAGATCATTTCAAATTTCTTTAAAAAAGATCATAACGGTAACGATCATTGCGCCTAATAAATGCTAAAAAAGTTGACATAATTATCTTCTTTGTAAAAGATAATTTACTAGACAATTTAAAATTTCTCATGAAAATATCATAACGGTAACGATTATTGGGCCTAATAAATGCTAAAAAAGTTGACATAATTATCTTCTTTGAAAAAGGTAATTTAATAGATCATTTCAAATTTCTTTAAAAAAGATCATAACGGTAACGATCATTGCGCCTAATAAATGCTAAAAAAGTTGACATAATTATCTTCTTTGTAAAAGATAATTTACTAGACAATTTAAAATTTCTCATGAAAATATCATAACGGTAACGATTATTGGGCCTAATAAATGCTAAAAAAGTTGACATAATTATCTTCTTTGTAAAAGACAAGTTAATAGATCATTTAAAATTTCTTTAAAAAAGATCATAACGGTAACGATCATTGGGCCTAATAAATGCTAAAAAAGTTGACATAATTAACTTCTTTGTAAAATATAATTTACTAGACAAGTTAAAATTTCGTATTAATAGATCATAACGCTAACGATTAATGGGCCTAGTAAATGCTAAAAAAGTTGACATAATTATCTTCTTTCTAAAAGATAATTTACTAGACAATTTAAAATTTCTCATGAAAAGATCATAACGGTAACGATTATTGGGCCTAATAAATGCTAAAAAAGTTGACATAATTATCTTCTTTGAAAAAGGTAATTTGATAGATCATTTCAAATTTCTTTAAAAAAGATCATAACGGTAACGATCATTGCGCCTAATAAATGCTAAAAAAGTTGACAAAATTATCTTCTTTCTAAAAGATAATTTACTAGACAATTTAAAATTTCTCATGAAAAGATCATAACGGTAACGATTATTGGGCCTAATAAATGCTAAAAAAGTTGACATAATTATCTTCTTTCAAAAAGGTAATTTAATAGATCATTTCAAATTTCTTTAAAAAAGATCATAACGGTAACGATCATTGCGCCTAATAAATGCTAAAAAAGTTGACATAATTATGTTCTTTGTAAAAGATAATTTAATAGATTATTTAAAAGTTCTTTATAAAATGTCATAACGGTAACGATCATAGGGCCTAATAAATGCTAAAAAGCTTAACATAATTATCTTCTTTGTGAAAGATAATTTAATATATCATTTAAAATTTCTTTATAACAGATCATAACGGTAACGATCATTGGGCCTAATAAATGCTAAAAAAGTTGACATAATTATCTTCTTTGTAAAAGACAAGTTAATAGATCATTTAAAATTTCTTTAAAAAATATCATAACGGTAAAGATCATTGGGCCTAATAAATGCTAAAAAAGTTGACATAATTAACTTCTTTGTAAAATATAATTTACTAGACAATTTAAAATTTCGTATTAAAAGATCATAACGCTAACGATTAATGGGCCTAGTAAATGCTAAAATAGTTGACATAATTATCTTCTTTGTAAAAGATAATTTGATAGATCATTTAAAATTTCTTTATAAAAGATCATAACTGTAACGATCATTGGGCCTAATAAATGCTAAAAAAGTTGACATAATTATCTTCTTTGTAAAACACAATTTAATAGATCATTTAAAATTTCTTTAAAAAAGATCATAGCAGTAATGATCATTGCGCCTAATAAATGCTAAAAAAGTTGACATAATTATCTTCTTTGTAAAAGATAATTTACTAGACAATTTAAAATTTCTCATGAAAAGATCATAACGGTAACGATTATTGGGCCTAATAAATGCTAAAAAAGTTGACATAATTATCTTCTTTGAAAAAGGTATTTTAATAGATCATTTCAAATTTCTTTAAAAAAGATCATAACGGGAACGATCATTGCGCCTAATAAATGCTAAAAAAGTTGACATAATTATCTTCTTTGTAAAAGAAAATTTAATAGATCATTTAAAATTTCCTTAAAAAAGATCATAACGGTAACGATCATTGGGCCTAATAAGTGCTAAAAAAGTTGACATAATTATCTTCTTTCTAAAAGATAATTTACTAGACAATTTAAAATTTCTCATGAAAAGATCGTAACGGTAACGATTATTGGGCCTAATAAATGCTAAAAAAGTTGACATAATTATCTTCTTTGAAAAAGGTAATTTAATAGATCATTTCAAATTTCTTTAAAAAAGATCATAACGGTAACGATCATTGCGCCTAATAAATGCTAAAAAAGTTGACATAATTATCTTCTTTGTAAAAGATAATTTAATAGATTATTTAAAAGTTCTTTATAAAATGTCATAACGGTAACGATCATAGGGCCTAATAAATGCTAAAAAGGTTAACATAATTATCTTCTTTGTGAAAGATAATTTAATATATCATTTAAAATTTCTTTATAACAGATCATAACGGTAACGATCATTGGGCCTAATAAATGCTAAAAAAGTTGACATAATTATCTTCTTTGTAAAAGATAATTTACTAGACAATTTAAAATTTCTCATGAAAAGATCATAACGGTAACGATCATTGCGCCTAATAAATGCTAAAAAAGTTGACATAATTATCTTCTTTGAAAAAGGTAATTTGATAGATCATTTCAAATTTCTTTAAAAAAGATCATAACGGTAACGATCATTGCGCCTAATAAATGCTAAAAAAGTTGACATAATTATCTTCTTTCTAAAAGATAATTTACTAGACAATTTAAAATTTCTCATGAAAAGATCATAACGGTAACGATTATTGGGCCTAATAAATGCTAAAAAAGTTGACATAATTATCTTCTTTGAAAAAGGTAATTTAATAGATCATTTCAAATTTCTTTAAAAAAGATCATAACAGTAACGATCATTGCGCCTAATAAATGCTAAAAAATTTGACATAATTATCTTCTTTGTAAAAGATAATTTACTAGACAATTTAAAATTTCTCATGAAAAGATCATAACGGTAACGATTATTGGGCCTAATAAATGCTAAAAAAGTTGACATAATTATCTTCTTTGAAAAAGGTAATTTAATAGATCATTTCAAATTTCTTTAAAAAAGATCATAACAGTAACGATCATTGCGCCTAATAAATGCTAAAAAAGTTGACATAATTATCTTCTTTGTAAAAGATAATTTACTAGACAATTTAAAATTTCTCATGAAAAGATCATAACGGTAACGATTATTGGGCCTAATAAATGCTAAAAAAGTTGACATAATTATCTTCTTTGAAAAAGGTAATTTAATAGATCATTTCAAATTTCTTTAAAAAAGATCATAACGGTAACGATCATTGCGCCTAATAAATGCTAAAAAAGTTGACATAATTATCTTCTTTGTAAAAGATAATTTACTAGACAATTTAAAATTTCTCATGAAAATATCATAACGGTAACGATTATTGGGCCTAATAAATGCTAAAAAAGTTGACATAATTATCTTCTTTGTAAAAGACAAGTTAATAGATCATTTAAAATTTCTTTAAAAAAGATCATAACGGTAACGATCATTGGGCCTAATAAATGCTAAAAAAGTTGACATAATTAACTTCTTTGTAAAATATAATTTACTAGACAAGTTAAAATTTCGTATTAATAGATCATAACGCTAACGATTAATGGGCCTAGTAAATGCTAAAAAAGTTGACATAATTATCTTCTTTCTAAAAGATAATTTACTAGACAATTTAAAATTTCTCATGAAAAGATCATAACGGTAACGATTATTGGGCCTAATAAATGCTAAAAAAGTTGACATAATTATCTTCTTTGAAAAAGGTAATTTGATAGATCATTTCAAATTTCTTTAAAAAAGATCATAACGGTAACGATCATTGCGCCTAATAAATGCTAAAAAAGTTGACAAAATTATCTTCTTTCTAAAAGATAATTTACTAGACAATTTAAAATTTCTCATGAAAAGATCATAACGGTAACGATTATTGGGCCTAATAAATGCTAAAAAAGTTGACATAATTATCTTCTTTCAAAAAGGTAATTTAATAGATCATTTCAAATTTCTTTAAAAAAGATCATAACGGTAACGATCATTGCGCCTAATAAATGCTAAAAAAGTTGACATAATTATGTTCTTTGTAAAAGATAATTTAATAGATTATTTAAAAGTTCTTTATAAAATGTCATAACGGTAACGATCATAGGGCCTAATAAATGCTAAAAAGGTTAACATAATTATCTTCTTTGTGAAAGATAATTTAATATATCATTTAAAATTTCTTTATAACAGATCATAACGGTAACGATCATTGGGCCTAATAAATGCTAAAAAAGTTGACATAATTATCTTCTTTGTAAAAGACAAGTTAATAGATCATTTAAAATTTCTTTAAAAAATATCATAACGGTAAAGATCATTGGGCCTAATAAATGCTAAAAAAGTTGACATAATTAACTTCTTTGTAAAATATAATTTACTAGACAATTTAAAATTTCGTATTAAAAGATCATAACGCTAACGATTAATGGGCCTAGTAAATGCTAAAATAGTTGACATAATTATCTTCTTTGTAAAAGATAATTTGATAGATCATTTAAAATTTCTTTATAAAAGATCATAACTGTAACGATCATTGGGCCTAATAAATGCTAAAAAAGTTGACATAATTATCTTCTTTGTAAAACACAATTTAATAGATCATTTAAAATTTCTTTAAAAAAGATCATAGCAGTAATGATCATTGCGCCTAATAAATGCTAAAAAAGTTGACATAATTATCTTCTTTGTAAAAGATAATTTACTAGACAATTTAAAATTTCTCATGAAAAGATCATAACGGTAACGATTATTGGGCCTAATAAATGCTAAAAAAGTTGACATAATTATCTTCTTTGAAAAAGGTATTTTAATAGATCATTTCAAATTTCTTTAAAAAAGATCATAACGGGAACGATCATTGCGCCTAATAAATGCTAAAAAAGTTGACATAATTATCTTCTTTGTAAAAGAAAATTTAATAGATCATTTAAAATTTCCTTAAAAAAGATCATAACGGTAACGATCATTGGGCCTAATAAGTGCTAAAAAAGTTGACATAATTATCTTCTTTCTAAAAGATAATTTACTAGACAATTTAAAATTTCTCATGAAAAGATCGTAACGGTAACGATTATTGGGCCTAATAAATGCTAAAAAAGTTGACATAATTATCTTCTTTGAAAAAGGTAATTTAATAGATCATTTCAAATTTCTTTAAAAAAGATCATAACGGTAACGATCATTGCGCCTAATAAATGCTAAAAAAGTTGACATAATTATCTTCTTTGTAAAAGATAATTTAATAGATTATTTAAAAGTTCTTTATAAAATGTCATAACGGTAACGATCATAGGGCCTAATAAATGCTAAAAAGGTTAACATAATTATCTTCTTTGTGAAAGATAATTTAATATATCATTTAAAATTTCTTTATAACAGATCATAACGGTAACGATCATTGGGCCTAATAAATGCTAAAAAAGTTGACATAATTATCTTCTTTGTAAAAGATAATTTACTAGACAATTTAAAATTTCTCATGAAAAGATCATAACGGTAACGATCATTGCGCCTAATAAATGCTAAAAAAGTTGACATAATTATCTTCTTTGAAAAAGGTAATTTGATAGATCATTTCAAATTTCTTTAAAAAAGATCATAACGGTAACGATCATTGCGCCTAATAAATGCTAAAAAAGTTGACATAATTATCTTCTTTCTAAAAGATAATTTACTAGACAATTTAAAATTTCTCATGAAAAGATCATAACGGTAACGATTATTGGGCCTAATAAATGCTAAAAAAGTTGACATAATTATCTTCTTTGAAAAAGGTAATTTAATAGATCATTTCAAATTTCTTTAAAAAAGATCATAACAGTAACGATCATTGCGCCTAATAAATGCTAAAAAATTTGACATAATTATCTTCTTTGTAAAAGATAATTTACTAGACAATTTAAAATTTCTCATGAAAAGATCATAACGGTAACGATTATTGGGCCTAATAAATGCTAAAAAAGTTGACATAATTATCTTCTTTGAAAAAGGTAATTTAATAGATCATTTCAAATTTCTTTAAAAAAGATCATAACAGTAACGATCATTGCGCCTAATAAATGCTAAAAAAGTTGACATAATTATCTTCTTTGTAAAAGATAATTTACTAGACAATTTAAAATTTCTCATGAAAAGATCATAACGGTAACGATTATTGGGCCTAATAAATGCTAAAAAAGTTGACATAATTATCTTCTTTGAAAAAGGTAATTTGATAGATCATTTCAAATTTCTTTAAAAAAGATCATAACGGTAACGATGATTGCGCCTAATAAATGCTAAAAAAGTTGACATAATTATCTTCTTTGTAAAAGATAATTTACTAGACAATTTAAAATTTCTCATGAAAAGATCATAACGTTAACGATTATTGGGCCTAATAAATGCTAAAAAAGTTGACATAATTATCTTCTTTGAAAAAGGTAATTTAATAGATCATTTCAAATTTCTTTAAAAAAGATCATAACGGTAACGATCATTGCGCCTAATAAATGCTAAAAAACTTGACATAATTATCTTCTTTGTGAAAGATAATTTAATATATCATTTAAAATTTCTTTATAACAGATCATAACGGTAACGATCATTGGGCCTAATAAATGCTAAAAAAGTTGACATAATTATCTTCTTTGTAAAAGACAAGTTAATAGATCATTTAAAATTTCTTTAAAAAAGATCATAACGGTAACGATCATTGGGCCGAATAAATGCTAAAAAAGTTGACATAATTAACTTCTTTGTAAAATATAATTTACTAGACAATTTAAAATTTCGTATTAATAGATCATAACGCTAACGATTAATGGGCCTAGTAAATGCTAAAAAAGTTGACATAATTATCTTCTTTGTAAAAGATAATTTACTAGACAATTTAAAATTTCTCATGAAAAGATCATAACGGTAACGATTATTGGGGCTAATAAATGCTAAAAAAGTTGACATAATTATCTTCTTTGAAAAAGGTAATTTGATAGATCATTTCAAATTTCTTTAAAAAAGATCATAACGGTAACGATCATTGGGCCTAATAAATGCTAAAAAAGTTGACATAATTATCTTCTTTCTAAAAGATAATTTACTAGACAATTTAAAATTTCTCATGAAAAGATCATAACGGTAACGATTATTGGGCCTAATAAATGCTAAAAAAGTTGACATAATTATCTTCTTTGAAAAAGGTAATTTAATAGATCATTTCAAATTTCTTTAAAAAAGATCATAACGGTAACGATCATTGCGCCTAATAAATGCTAAAAGAGTTGACATAATTATCTTCTTTTTAAAAGATAATTTAATAGATTATTTAAAAGTTCTTTATAAAATGTCATAACGGTAACGATCATAGGGCCTAATAAATGCTAAAAAGGTTAACATAATTATCTTCTTTGTGAAAGATAATTTAATATATCATTTAAAATTTCTTTATAACAGATCATAACGGTAACGATCATTGGGCCTAATAAATGCTAAAAAAGTTGACATAATTATCTTCTTTGTAAAAGACAAGTTAATAGATCATTTAAAATTTCTTTAAAAAAGATCGTAACGGTAACGATCATTGGGCCTAATAAATGCTAAAAAAGTTGACATAATTAACTTCTTTGTAAAATATAATTTACTAGACAATTTAAAATTTCGTATTAATAGATCATAACGCTAACGATTAGTGGGCCTAGTAAATGCTAAAAAAGTTGACATAATTATCTTCTTTGTAAAAGATAATTTACTAGACAATTTAAAATTTCTCATGAAAAGATCATAACGGTAACGATTATTGGGCCTAATAAATGCTAAAAAAGTTGACATAATTATCTTCTTTGTAAAAGACAATTTAGTAGATCATTTAAAATTTCTTTAAAAAAGATCATAGCAGTAATGATCATTGCGCCTAATAAATGCTAAAAAAGTTGACATAATTATCTTCTTTGTAAAAGATAATTTACTAGACAATTTAAAATTTCTCATGAAAAGATCATAACGGTAACGATTATTTGGCCTAATAAATGCTAAAAAAGTTGACATAATTATCTTCTTTGAAAAAGGTAATTTAATAGATCATTTCAAATTTCTTTAAAAAAGATCATAACGGTAACGATCATTGCGCCTAATAATTGCTAAAAAAGTTGACATAATTATCTTCTTTGTAAAAGAAAATTTAATAGATCATTTAAAATTTCGTTAAAAAAGATCATAACGGTAACGATCATTGGCCTAATAAGTGCTAAAAAAGTTGACATAATTATCTTCTTTGTAAAAGATAATTTACTAGCAATTTAAAATTTCTCATGAAAAGATCATAACGGTAACGATTATTGGGCCTAATAAATGCTAAAAAAGTTGACATAATTATCTTCTTTGAAAAAGGTAATTTAATAGATCATTTCAAATTTCTTAAAAAAAGATCATAACGGTAACGATCATTGCGCCTAACAAATGCTAAAAAAGTTGACATAATTATCTTCTTTGTAAAAGATAATTTACTAGATCATTTAAAATTTCCTCCTCAAAGATCATAACGGTAACCATCATTGGGCATAATAAATGCTAAAAAATTTGCCATAATTATCTTCTTTGTAAAAGATAATTTTCTAGACAATTTAACCTTTCTTATTAAAAGATCATAACGCTAACGATTATTGGGCCTAATAAATGCTAAAAAAGTTGACATAATTATCTTATTTGTAAAAGATAATTTAATAGATTATTTAGAATTTCTTTATAAAATGTTATAACGGTAACGATCATTGGGCCTAATAAATGCTAAAAAGGTTAACATAATTATCTTCTTTGTGAAAGATAATTTAATAGATCATTTAAAATTTCTTTATAACAGATCATAACGGTAACGATCATTGGGCCTAATAAATGGTAAAAAAGTTGACATAATTATCTTCTTTGTAAAAGACAATTTAATAGATCATTTAAAATTTCTTTAAAAAGGATCATAACGGTAATGATCATTGGGCCTAATAAATGCTAAAAAAGTTGACATAATTAACTTCTTTGTAAAAGATAATTTACTAGACAATTTAAAATTTCGTATTAAAAGATCATAACGCTAACGATTAATGGGCCTAGTAAATGCTAAAAAAGTTGACATAATTATCTTCTTTGTAAAAGATAATTTGATAGATCATTTAAAATTTCTTTATAAAAGATCATAACTGTAACGATCATTGGGCCTAATAAATGCTAAAAAAGTTGACATAATTATCTTCTTTGTAAAAGACAATTTAATAGATCATTTAAAATTTCTTTAAAAAAGATCATAGCAGTAACGATCATTGCGCCTAATAAATGCTAAAAAAGTTGACATAATTATCTTCTTTGTAAAAGATAATTTAATAGATCATTTAAAATTTCCTTGAAAAAGATCATAACGGTAACGATCATTGGGCCTAATAAGTGCTAAAAAAATTGACATAATTATCTTCTTTGTAAAAGATAATTTACTAGACAATTTAAAATTTCTCATGAAAAGATCATAACGGTAACGATTATTGGGCCTAATAAATGCTAGAAAAGTTGACATAATTATCTTCTTTGAAAAAGGTAATTTAATAGATCATTTCAAATTTCTTTAAAAAAGATCATAACAGTAACGATCATTGCACCTAATAAATGCTAAAAAAGTTGACAAAATTATCTTCTTTGTAAAAGATAATTTACTAGACAATTTAAAATTTCTCATGAAAAGATCATAACGGTAACGATTATTGGGCCTAATAAATGCTAAAAAAGTTGACATAATTATCTTCTTTGAAAAAGGTAATTTGATAGATCATTTCAAATTTCTTTAAAAAAGATCATAACGGTAACGATCATTGCGCCTAATAAATGCTAAAAAAGTTGACATAATTATCTTCTTTCTAAATGATCATTTACTAGACAATTTAAAATTTCTCATGAAAAGATCATAACGGTAACGATTATTGGGCCTAATAAATGCTAAAAAAGTTGACATAATTATCTTCTTTGAAAAAGGTAATTTAATAGATCATTTCAAATTTCTTTAAAAAAGATCATAACGGTAACGATCATTGCGCCTAATAAATGCTAAAAAAGTTGACATAATTATCTTCTTTGTAAAAGACAAGTTAATAGATCATTTAAAATTTCTTTAAAAAAGATCATAGCAGTAATGATCATTGGGCCTAATAAATGCTAAAAAAGTTGACATAATTATCTTCTTTGTAAAACATAATTTACTAGACAATTTAAAATTTCGTATTAAAAGATCATAACGCTAACGATTAATGGGCCTAGTAAATGCTAAAAAAGTTGACATAATTATCTTCTTTGTAAAAGATAATTTGATAGATCATTTAAAATTTCTTTATAAAAGAACATAACTGTAACGATCATTGGGCCTAATAAATGCTAAAAAAGTTGACATAATTATCTTCTTTGTAAAAGACAATTTAATAGATCATTTAAAATTTCTTTAAAAAAGATCATAGCAGTAATGATCATTGCGCCTAATAAATGGTAAAAAAGTTGACATAATTATCTTCTTTGTAAAAGATAATTTACTAGACAATTTAAAATTTCTCATGAAAAGATCATAACGGTAACGATTATTGCGCCTAATAAATGCTAAAAAAGTTGACATAATTATCTTCTTTGAAAAAGGTAATTTAATAGATCATTTCAAATTTCTTTAAAAAAGATCATAACGGTAACGATCATTGCGCCTAATAAATGCTAAAAAAGTTGACATAATTATCTTCTTTGTAAAAGAAAATTTAATAGATCATTTAAAATTTCCTTAAAAAAGATCATAACGGTAACGATCATTGGGCCTAATAAGTGCTAAAAAAGTTGACATAATTATCTTCTTTGTAAAAGATAATTTACTAGACAATTTAAAATTTCTCATGAAAAGATCATAACGGTAACAATTATTGGGCCTAATAAATGCTAAAAAAATTGACATAATTATCTTCTTTGAAAAAGGTAATTTAATAGATCATTTCAAATTTCTTTAAAAAAGATCATAACGGTAACGATCATTGCGCCTAATAAATGCTAAAAAAGTTGACATAATTATCTTCTTTGTAAAAGATAATTTACTAGACAATTTAAAATTTCTCATGAAAAGATCATAACGGTAACGATTATTGGGCGTAATAAATGCTAAAAAAGTTGACATAATTATCTTCTTTGAAAATGGTAATTTAATAGATCATTTCAAATTTCTTTAAAAAAGATCATAACGGTAACGATCATTGCGCCTAATAAATGCTAAAAAAGTTGACATAATTATCTTCTTTGTAAAAGATAATTTACTAGATCATTTAAAATTTCTTTAAAAAAGATCATAGCAGTAATGATCATTGCGCCTAATAAATGCTAAAAAAGTTGACATAATTATCTTCTTTGTAAAAGATAATTTAATAGATCATTTAAAATTTCCTTAAAAAAGATCATAACGGTAACGATCATTGGGCCTAATAAATGCTAAAAAAGTTGACATAATTATCTTCTTTGTAAAAGATAATTTACTAGCAATTTAAAATTTCTCATGAAAAGATCATAACGGTAACGATTATTGGGCCTAATAAATGCTAAAAAAGTTGACATAATTATCTTCTTTGAAAAAGGTAATTTAATAGATCATTTCAAATTTCTTTAAAAAAAATCATAACGGTAACGATCATTGCGCCTAATAAATGCTAAAAAAGTTGACATAATTATCTTCTTTGTAAAAGAAAATTTAATAGATCATTTAAAATTTCCTTAAAAAAGATCATAACGGTAACGATCATTGGGCCTAATAAATGCTAAAAAAGTTGACATAATTAACTTCTTTGTAAAAGATAATTTACTAGACAATTTAAAATTTCGTATTAAAAGATCATAATGCTAACGATTAATGGGCCTAGTAAATGCTAAAATAGTTGACATAATTATCTTCTTTGTAAAAGATAATTTGATAGATCATTTAAAATTTCTTTATAAAAGATCATAACTGTAACAATCATTGGGCCTAATAAATGCTAAAAAAGTTGACATAATTATCTTCTTTGTAAAAGACAATTTAATAGATCATTTAAAATTTCTTTAAAAAAGATCATAGCAGTAATGATCATTGCGCCTAATAAATGCTAAAAAAGTTAACATAATTATATTCTTTGTAAAAGATAATTTACTAGACAATTTAAAATTTCTCATGAAAAGATCATAACGGTAACGATTTTTGGGCCTAATAAATGCTAAAGAAGTTGACATAATTATGTTCTTTGAAAAAGGTAATTTAATAGATCATTTCAAATTTCTTTAAAAAAGATCATAACGGTAACGATCATTGCGCCTAATAAATGCTAAAAAAGTTGACATAATTATCTTCTTTGTAAAAGAAAATTTAATAGATCATTTAAAATTTCCTTAAAAAAGATCATAACGGTGACGATCATTGGGCCTAATAAGTGCTAAAAAAGTTGACATAATTATCTTCTTTGTAAAAGATAATTTACTAGACAATTTAAAATTTCTCATGAAAAGATCATGACGGTAACGATTATTGGGCGTAATAAATGCTAAAAAAGTTGACATAATTATCTTCTTTGAAAAAGGTAATTTAATAGATCATTTCAAATTTCTTTAAAAAAGATCATAACGGTAACGATCATTGCGCCTAATAAATGCTAAAAAAGTTGACATAATTATCTTCTTTGTAAAAGACAAGTTAATAGATCATTTAAAATTTCTTTAAAAAAGATCGTAGCAGTAATGATCATTGGGCCTAATAAATGCTAAAAAAGTTGACATAATTATCTTCTTTGTAAAACATAATTTACTAGACAATTTAAAATTTCGTATTAAAAGATCATAACGCTAACGATTAATGGGCCTAGTAAATGCTAAAAAAGTTGACATAATTATCTTCTTTGTAAAAGATAATTTGATAGATCATTTAAAATTTCTTTATAAAAGAACATAACTGTAACGATCATTGGGCCTAATAAATGCTAAAAAAGTTGACATAATTATCTTCTTTGTAAAAGACAATTTAATAGATCATTTAAAATTTCTTTAAAAAAGATCATAGCAGTAATGATCATTGCGCCTAATAAATGGTAAAAAAGTTGACATAATTATCTTCTTTGTAAAAAATAATTTACTAGACAATTTAAAATTTCTCATGAAAAGATCATAACGGTAACGATTATTGCGCCTAATAAATGCTAAAAAAGTTGACATAATTATCTTCTTTGAAAAAGGTAATTTAATAGATCATTTCAAATTTCTTTAAAAAAGATCATAACGGTAACGATCATTGCGCCTAATAAATGCTAAAAAAGTTGACATAATTATCTTCTTTGTAAAAGAAAATTTAATAGATCATTTAAAATTTCCTTAAAAAAGATCATAACGGTAACGATCATTGGGCCTAATAAGTGCTAAAAAAGTTGACATAATTATCTTCTTTGTAAAAGATAATTTACTAGACAATTTAAAATTTCTCATGAAAAGATCATAACGGTAACAATTATTGGGCCTAATAAATGCTAAAAAAATTGACATAATTATCTTCTTTGAAAAAGGTAATTTAATAGATCATTTCAAATTTCTTTAAAAAAGATCATAACGGTAACGATCATTGCGCCTAATAAATGCTAAAAAAGTTGACATAATTATCTTCTTTGTAAAAGATAATTTACTAGACAATTTAAAATTTCTCATGAAAAGATCATAACGGTAACGATTATTGGGCGTAATAAATGCTAAAAAAGTTGACATAATTATCTTCTTTGAAAATGGTAATTTAATAGATCATTTCAAATTTCTTTAAAAAAGATCATAACGGTAACGATCATTGCGCCTAATAAATGCTAAAAAAGTTGACATAATTATCTTCTTTGTAAAAGATAATTTACTAGATCATTTAAAATTTCTTTAAAAAAGATCATAGCAGTAATGATCATTGCGCCTAATAAATGCTAAAAAAGTTGACATAATTATCTTCTTTGTAAAAGATAATTTAATAGATCATTTAAAATTTCCTTAAAAAAGATCATAACGGTAACGATCATTGGGCCTAATAAATGCTAAAAAAGTTGACATAATTATCTTCTTTGTAAAAGATAATTTACTAGCAATTTAAAATTTCTCATGAAAAGATCATAACGGTAACGATTATTGGGCCTAATAAATGCTAAAAAAGTTGACATAATTATCTTCTTTGAAAAAGGTAATTTAATAGATCATTTCAAATTTCTTTAAAAAAGATCATAACGGTAACGATCATTGCGCCTAATAAATGCTAAAAAAGTTGACATAATTATCTTCTTTGTAAAAGAAAATTTAATAGATCATTTAAAATTTCCTTAAAAAAGATCATAACGGTAACGATCATTGGGCCTAATAAATGCTAAAAAAGTTGACATAATTAACTTCTTTGTAAAAGATAATTTACTAGACAATTTAAAATTTCGTATTAAAAGATCATAACGCTAACGATTAATGGGCCTAGTAAATGCTAAAATAGTTGACATAATTATCTTCTTTGTAAAAGATAATTTGATAGATCATTTAAAATTTCTTTATAAAAGATCATAACTGTAACAATCATTGGGCCTAATAAATGCTAAAAAAGTTGACATAATTATCTTCTTTGTAAAAGACAATTTAATAGATCATTTAAAATTTCTTTAAAAAAGATCATAGCAGTAATGATCATTGCGCCTAATAAATGCTAAAAAAGTTAACATAATTATATTCTTTGTAAAAGATAATTTACTAGACAATTTAAAATTTCTCATGAAAAGATCATAACGGTAACGATTTTTGGGCCTAATAAATGCTAAAGAAGTTGACATAATTATGTTCTTTGAAAAAGGTAATTTAATAGATCATTTCAAATTTCTTTAAAAAAGATCATAACGGTAACGATCATTGCGCCTAATAAATGCTAAAAAAGTTGACATAATTATCTTCTTTGTAAAAGAAAATTTAATAGATCATTTAAAATTTCCTTAAAAAAGATCATAACGGTGACGATCATTGGGCCTAATAAGTGCTAAAAAAGTTGACATAATTATCTTCTTTGTAAAAGATAATTTACTAGACAATTTAAAATTTCTCATGAAAAGATCATAACGGTAACGATTATTGGGCGTAATAAATGCTAAAAAAGTTGACATAATTATCTTCTTTGAAAATGGTAATTTAATAGATCATTTCAAATTTCTTTAAAAAAGATCATAACGGTAACGATCATTGCGCCTAATAAATGCTAAAAAAGTTGACATAATTATCTTCTTTGTAAAAGATAATTTACTAGATCATTTAAAATTTCTTTAAAAAAGATCATAGCAGTAATGATCATTGCGCCTAATAAATGCTAAAAAAGTTGACATAATTATCTTCTTTGTAAAAGATAATTTAATAGATCATTTAAAATTTCCTTAAAAAAGATCATAACGGTAACGATCATTGGGCCTAATAAATGCTAAAAAAGTTGACATAATTATCTTCTTTGTAAAAGATAATTTACTAGCAATTTAAAATTTCTCATGAAAAGATCATAACGGTAACGATTATTGGGCCTAATAAATGCTAAAAAAGTTGACATAATTATCTTCTTTGAAAAAGGTAATTTAATAGATCATTTCAAATTTCTTTAAAAAAGATCATAACGGTAACGATCATTGCGCCTAATAAATGCTAAAAAAGTTGACATAATTATCTTCTTTGTAAAAGAAAATTTAATAGATCATTTAAAATTTCCTTAAAAAAGATCATAACGGTAACGATCATTGGGCCTAATAAATGCTAAAAAAGTTGACATAATTAACTTCTTTGTAAAAGATAATTTACTAGACAATTTAAAATTTCGTATTAAAAGATCATAACGCTAACGATTAATGGGCCTAGTAAATGCTAAAATAGTTGACATAATTATCTTCTTTGTAAAAGATAATTTGATAGATCATTTAAAATTTCTTTATAAAAGATCATAACTGTAACAATCATTGGGCCTAATAAATGCTAAAAAAGTTGACATAATTATCTTCTTTGTAAAAGACAATTTAATAGATCATTTAAAATTTCTTTAAAAAAGATCATAGCAGTAATGATCATTGCGCCTAATAAATGCTAAAAAAGTTAACATAATTATATTCTTTGTAAAAGATAATTTACTAGACAATTTAAAATTTCTCATGAAAAGATCATAACGGTAACGATTTTTGGGCCTAATAAATGCTAAAGAAGTTGACATAATTATGTTCTTTGAAAAAGGTAATTTAATAGATCATTTCAAATTTCTTTAAAAAAGATCATAACGGTAACGATCATTGCGCCTAATAAATGCTAAAAAAGTTGACATAATTATCTTCTTTGTAAAAGAAAATTTAATAGATCATTTAAAATTTCCTTAAAAAAGATCATAACGGTGACGATCATTGGGCCTAATAAGTGCTAAAAAAGTTGACATAATTATCTTCTTTGTAAAAGATAATTTACTAGCAATTTAAAATTTCTCATGAAAAGATCATAACGGTAACGATTATTGGGCCTAATAAAGGCTAAAAAAGTTGACATAATTATCTTCTTTGAAAAAGGTAATTTAATAGATCATTTCAAATTTCTTTAAAAAAGATCATAACGGTAACGATCATTGCGCCTAATAAATGCTAAAAAAGTTGACATAATTATCTTCTTTGTAAAAGATAATTTACTAGATCATTGAAAATTTCCTCCTCAAAGATCATAACGGTAACGATCATTGGGCCTAATAAATGGTAAAAAAGTTGACATAATTAACTTCTTTGTAAAAGATAATTTACTAGACAATTTAAAATTTCGTATTAAAAGATCATAACGCTAACGATTAATGGGCCTAGTAAATGCTAAAATAGTTGACATATTTATCTTCTTTGTAAAAGATAATTTGATAGATCATTTAAAATTTCTTTATAAAAGATCATAACTGTAACGATCATTGGGCCTAATAAATGCTAAAAAAGTTGACATAATTATCTTCTTTGTAAAAGATAATTTACTAGACAATTTAAAATTTCTCATGAAAAGATCATAACGGTAACGATTATTGGGCCTAATAAATGCTAAAAAAGTTGACATAATTATGTTCTTTGAAAAAGGTAATTTAATAGATCATTTCAAATTTCTTTAAAAAAGATCATAACGGTAACGATCATTGCGCCTAATAAATGCTAAAAAAGTTGACATAATTATCTTCTTTGTAAAAGAAAATTTAATAGATCATTTAAAATTTCCTTAAAAAAGATCATAACGGTAACGATCATTGGGCCTAATAAATGCTAAAAAAGTTGACATAATTATCTTCTTTGTAAAAGATAATTTACTAGACAATTTAAAATTTCTCATGAAAAGATCATAACGGTAACGATTTTTGGGCCTAATAAATGCTAAAAAAGTTGACATAATTATGTTCTTTGAAAAAGGTAATTTAATAGATCATTTCAAATTTCTTTAAAAAAGATCATAACGGTAACGATCATTGCGCCTAATAAATGCTAAAAAAGTTGACATAATTATCTTCTTTGTAAAAGAAAATTTAATAGATCATTTAAAATTTCCTTAAAAAAGATCATAACGGTAACGATCATTGGGCCTAATAAGTGCTAAAAAAGTTGACATAATTATCTTCTTTGTAAAAGATAATTTACTAGCAATTTAAAATTTCTCATGAAAAGATCATAACGGTAACGATTATTGGGCCTAATAAAGGCTAAAAAAGTTGACATAATTATCTTCTTTGAAAAAGGTAATTTAATAGATCATTTCAAATTTCTTTAAAAAAGATCATAACGGTAACGATCATTGCGCCTAATAAATGCTAAAAAAGTTGACATAATTATCTTCTTTGTAAAAGATAATTTACTAGATCATTGAAAATTTCCTCCTCAAAGATCATAACGGTAACGATCATTGGGCCTAATAAATGCTAAAAAAGTTGACATAATTAACTTCTTTGTAAAAGATAATTTACTAGACAATTTAAAATTTCGTATTAAAAGATCATAACGCTAACGATTAATGGGCCTAGTAAATGCTAAAATAATTGACATAATTATCTTCTTTGTAAAAGATAATTTGATAGATCATTTAAAATTTCTTTATAAAAGATCATAACTGTAACGATCATTGGGCCTAATAAATGCTAAAAAAGTTGACATAATTATCTTCTTTGTAAAAGACAATTTAATAGATCATTTAAAATTTCTTTAAAAAAGATCATAGCAGTAATGATCATTGCGCCTAATAAATGCTAAAAAAGTTGACATAATTATCTTCTTTGTAAAAGATAATTTACTAGACAATTTAAAATTTCTCATGAAAAGATCATAACGGTAACGATTATTGGGCCTAATAAATGCTAAAAAAGTTGACATAATTATCTTCTTTGAAAAAGGTAATTTAATAGATCATTTCAAATTTCTTTAAAAAAGATCATAACGGTAACGATCATTGCGCCTAATAAATGCTAAAAAAGTTGACATAATTATCTTCTTTGTAAAAGAAAATTTAATAGATCATTTAAAATTTCCTTAAAAAAGATCATAACGGTAACGATCATTGGGCCTAATAAATGCTAAAAAAGTTGACATAATTATCTTCTTTGTAAAAGATAATTTACTAGACAATTTAAAATTTCTCATGAAAAGATCATAACGGTAACGATTTTTGGGCCTAATAAATGCTAAAAAAGTTGACATAATTATGTTCTTTGAAAAAGGTAATTTAATAGATCATTTCAAATTTCTTTAAAAAAGATCATAACGGTAACGATCATTGCGCCTAATAAATGCTAAAAAAGTTGACATAATTATCTTCTTTGTAAAAGAAAATTTAATAGATCATTTAAAATTTCCTTAAAAAAGATCATAACGGTAACGATCATTGGGCCTAATAAGTGCTAAAAAAGTTGACATAATTATCTTCTTTGTAAAAGATAATTTACTAGCAATTTAAAATTTCTCATGAAAAGATCATAACGGTAACGATTATTGGGCCTAATAAAGGCTAAAAAAGTTGACATAATTATCTTCTTTGAAAAAGGTAATTTAATAGATCATTTCAAATTTCTTTAAAAAAGATCATAACGGTAACGATCATTGCACCTAATAGATGCTAAAAAAGTTGACATAATTATCTTCTTTGTAAAAGATAATTTACTAGATCATTGAAAATTTCCTCCTCAAAGATCATAACGGTAACGATCATTGGGCCTAATAAATGCTAAAAAAGTTGACATAATTAACTTCTTTGTAAAAGATAATTTACTAGACAATTTAAAATTTCGTATTAAAAGATCATAACGCTAACGATTAATGGGCCTAGTAAATGCTAAAATAATTGACATAATTATCTTCTTTGTAAAAGATAATTTGATAGATCATTTAAAATTTCTTTATAAAAGATCATAACTGTAACGATCATTGGGCCTAATAAATGCTAAAAAAGTTGACATAATTATCTTCTTTGAAAAAGACAATTTAATAGATCATTTAAAATTTCTTTAAAAAAGATCATAACGGTAACGATCATTGGGCCTAATAAGTGCTAAAAAAGTTGACATAATTATCTTCTTTGTAAAAGACAATTTAATAGATCATTTAAAATTTCTTTAAAAAAGATCATAGCAGTAATGATCATTGCGCCTAATAAATGCTAAAAAAGTTGACATAATTATCTTCTTTGTAAAAGATAATTTACTAGACAATTTAAAATTTCTCATGAAAAGATCATAACGGTAACGATTATTGGGCCTAATAAATGCTAAAAAAGTTGACATAATTATGTTCTTTGAAAAAGGTAATTTAATAGATCATTTCAAATTTCTTTAAAAAAGATCATAACTGTAACGATCATTGGGCCTAATAAATGCTAAAAAAGTTGACATAATTATCTTCTTTGTAAAAGACAATTTAATAGATCATTTAAAATTTCTTTAAAAAAGATCATAGCAGTAATGATCATTGCGCCTAATAAATGCTAAAAAAGTTGACATAATTATCTTCTTTGTAAAAGATAATTTACTAGACAATTTAAAATTTCTCATGAAAAGATCATAACGGTAACGATTATTGGGCCTAATAAATGCTAAAAAAGTTGACATAATTATGTTCTTTGAAAAAGGTAATTTAATAGATCATTTCAAATTTCTTTAAAAAAGATCATAACGGTAACGATCATTGCGCCTAATAAATGCTAAAAAAGTTGACATAATTATCTTCTTTGTAAAAGATAATTTAATAGATCATTTAAAATTTCCTTAAAAAAGATCATAACGGTAACGATCATTGGGCCTAATAAGTGCTAAAAAAGTTGACATAATTATCTTCTTTGTAAAAGATAATTTACTAGCAATTTAAAATTTCTCATGAAAAGATCATAACGGTAACGATTATTGGGCCTAATAAATGCTAAAAAAGTTGACATAATTATCTTCTTTGAAAAAGGTAATTTAATAGATCATTTCAAATTTCTTTAAAAAAGATCATAACGGTAACGATCATTGCGCCTAATAAATGCTAAAAAAGTTGACATAATTATCTTCTTTGTAAAAGATAATTTACTAGATCATTTAAAATTTCCTCCTCAAAGATCATAACGGTAACGATCATTGGGCCTAATAAATGCTAAAAAAGTTGACATAATTAACTTCTTTGTAAAAGATAATTTACTAGACAATTTAAAATTTCGTATTAAAAGATCATAACGCTAACGATTAATGGGCCTAGTAAATGCTAAAGTAGTTGACATAATTATCTTCTTTGTAAAAGATAATTTGATAGATCATTTAAAATTTCTTTATAAAAGATCATAACTGTAACGATCATTGGGCCTAATAAATGCTAAAAAAGTTGACATAATTATCTTCTTTGTAAAAGACAATTTAATAGATCATTTAAAATTTCTTTAAAAAAGATCATAACGGTAACGATCATTGGGCCTAATAAGTGCTAAAAAAGTTGACATAATTATCTTCTTTGTAAAAGATAATTTACTAGCAATTTAAAATTTCTCATGAAAAGATCATAACGGTAACGATTATTGGGCCTAATAAATGCTAAAAAAGTTGACATAATTATCTTCTTTGAAAAAGGTAATTTAATAGATCATTTCAAATTTCTTTAAAAAAGATCATAACGGTAACGATCATTGCGCCTAATAAATGCTAAAAAAGTTGACATAATTATCTTCTTTGTAAAAGATAATTTACTAGATCATTTAAAATTTCCTCCTCAAAGATCATAACGGTAACGATCATTGGGCCTAATAAATGCTAAAAAAGTTGACATAATTAACTTCTTTGTAAAAGATAATTTACTAGACAATTTAAAATTTCGTATTAAAAGATCATAACGCTAACGATTAATGGGCCTAGTAAATGCTAAAATAGTTGACATAATTATCTTCTTTGTAAAAGATAATTTGATAGATCATTTAAAATTTCTTTATAAAAGATCATAACTGTAACGATCATTGGGCCTAATAAATGCTAAAAAAGTTGACATAATTATCTTCTTTGTAAAAGACAATTTAATAGATCATTTAAAATTTCTTTAAAAAAGATCATAGCAGTAATGATCATTGCGCCTAATAAATGCTAAAAAAGTTGACATAATTATCTTCTTTGTAAAAGATAATTTACTAGACAATTTAAAATTTCTCATGAAAAGATCATAACGGTAACGATTTTTGGGCCTAATAAATGCTAAAAAAGTTGACATAATTATGTTCTTTGAAAAAGGTAATTTAATAGATCATTTCAAATTTCTTTAAAAAAGATCATAACGGTAACGATCATTGCGCCTAATAAATGCTAAAAAAGTTGACATAATTATCTTCTTTGTAAAAGATAATTTAATAGATCATTTAAAATTTCCTTAAAAAAGATCATAACGGTAACGATCATTGGGCCTAATAAGTGCTAAAAAAGTTGACATAATTATCTTCTTTGTAAAAGATAATTTACTAGCAATTTAAAATTTCTCATGAAAAGATCATAACGGTAACGATTATTGGGCCTAATAAAGGCTAAAAAAGTTGACATAATTATCTTCTTTGAAAAAGGTAATTTAATAGATCATTTCAAATTTCTTTAAAAAAGATCATAACGGTAATGATCATTGCGCCTAATAAATGCTAAAAAAGTTGACATAATTATCTTCTTTGTAAAAGATAATTTACTAGATCATTGAAAATTTCCTCCTCAAAGATCATAACGGTAACGATCATTGGGCCTAATAAATGCTAAAAAAGTTGACATAATTAACTTCTTTGTAAAAGATAATTTACTAGACAATTTAAAATTTCGTATTAAAAGATCATAACGCTAACGATTAATGGGCCTAGTAAATGCTAAAATAGTTGACATAATTATCTTCTTTGTAAAAGATAATTTGATAGATCATTTAAAATTTCTTTATAAAAGATCATAACTGTAACGATCATTGGGCCTAATAAATGCTAAAAAAGTTGACATAATTATCTTCTTTGTAAAAGACAATTTAATAGATCATTTAAAATTTCTTTAAAAAAGATCATAGCAGTAATGATCATTGCGCCTAATAAATGCTAAAAAAGTTGACATAATTATCTTCTTTGTAAAATATAATTTACTAGACAATTTAAAATTTCTCATGAAAAGATCATAACGGTAACGATTATTGGGCCTAATAAATGCTAAAAAAGTTGACATAATTATGTTCTTTGAAAAAGGTAATTTAATAGATCATTTCAAATTTCTTTAAAAAAGATCATAACGGTAACGATCATTGCGCCTAATAAATGCTAAAAAAGTTGACATAATTATCTTCTTTGTAAAAGATAATTTAATAGATCATTTAAAATTTCCTTAAAAAAGATCATAACGGTAACGATCATTGGGCCTAATAAGTGCTAAAAAAGTTGACATAATTATCTTCTTTGTAAAAGATAATTTACTAGCAATTTAAAATTTCTCATGAAAAGATCATAACGGTAACGATTATTGGGCCTAATAAAGGCTAAAAAAGTTGACATAATTATCTTCTTTGAAAAAGGTAATTTAATAGATCATTTCAAATTTCTTTAAAAAAGATCATAACGGTAACGATCATTGCGCCTAATAAATGCTAAAAAAGTTGACATAATTATCTTCTTTGTAAAAGATAATTTACTAGATCATTGAAAATTTCCTCCTCAAAGATCATAACGGTAACGATCATTGGGCCTAATAAATGCTAAAAAAGTTGACATAATTAACTTCTTTGTAAAAGATAATTTACTAGACAATTTAAAATTTCGTATTAAAAGATCATAACGCTAACGATTAATGGGCCTAGTAAATGCTAAAATAGTTGACATAATTATCTTCTTTGTAAAAGATAATTTGATAGATCATTTAAAATTTCTTTATAAAAGATCATAACTGTAACGATCATTGGGCCTAATAAATGCTAAAAAAGTTGACATAATTATCTTCTTTGTAAAAGACAATTTAATAGATCATTTAAAATTTCTTTAAAAAAGATCATAGCAGTAATGATCATTGCGCCTAATAAATGCTAAAAAAGTTGACATAATTATCTTCTTTGTAAAATATAATTTACTAGACAATTTAAAATTTCTCATGAAAAGATCATAACG
Organism: Psophocarpus tetragonolobus; assembly: GCA_037954015.1. NCBI lineage: Eukaryota > Viridiplantae > Streptophyta > Magnoliopsida > Fabales > Fabaceae > Psophocarpus > Psophocarpus tetragonolobus. The sequence continues at coordinate 59,639,021 of CM075688.1, forward strand.
GTAACGATTATTGGGCCTAATAAATGCTAAAAAAGTTGACATAATTATGTTCTTTGAAAAAGGTAATTTAATAGATCATTTCAAATTTCTTTAAAAAAGATCATAACGGTAACGATCATTGCGCCTAATAAATGCTAAAAAAGTTGACATAATTATCTTCTTTGTAAAAGAAAATTTAATAGATCATTTAAAATTTCCTTAAAAAAGATCATAACGGTAACGATCATTGGGCCTAATAAGTGCTAAAAAAGTTGACATAATTATCTTCTTTGTAAAAGATAATTTACTAGCAATTTAAAATTTCTCATGAAAAGATCATAACGGTAACGATTATTGGGCCTAATAAAGGCTAAAAAAGTTGACATAATTATCTTCTTTGAAAAAGGTAATTTAATAGATCATTTCAAATTTCTTTAAAAAAGATCATAACGGTAACGATCATTGCGCCTAATAAATGCTAAAAAAGTTGACATAATTATCTTCTTTGTAAAAGATAATTTACTAGATCATTGAAAATTTCCTCCTCAAAGATCATAACGGTAACGATCATTGGGCCTAATAAATGCTAAAAAAGTTGACATAATTAACTTCTTTGTAAAAGATAATTTACTAGACAATTTAAAATTTCGTATTAAAAGATCATAACGCTAACGATTAATGGGCCTAGTAAATGCTAAAATAATTGACATAATTATCTTCTTTGTAAAAGATAATTTGATAGATCATTTAAAATTTCTTTATAAAAGATCATAACTGTAACGATCATTGGGCCTAATAAATGCTAAAAAAGTTGACATAATTATCTTCTTTGAAAAAGACAATTTAATAGATCATTTAAAATTTCTTTAAAAAAGATCATAACGGTAACGATCATTGGGCCTAATAAGTGCTAAAAAAGTTGACATAATTATCTTCTTTGTAAAAGACAATTTAATAGATCATTTAAAATTTCTTTAAAAAAGATCATAGCAGTAATGATCATTGCGCCTAATAAATGCTAAAAAAGTTGACATAATTATCTTCTTTGTAAAAGATAATTTACTAGACAATTTAAAATTTCTCATGAAAAGATCATAACGGTAACGATTATTGGGCCTAATAAATGCTAAAAAAGTTGACATAATTATGTTCTTTGAAAAAGGTAATTTAATAGATCATTTCAAATTTCTTTAAAAAAGATCATAACTGTAACGATCATTGGGCCTAATAAATGCTAAAAAAGTTGACATAATTATCTTCTTTGTAAAAGACAATTTAATAGATCATTTAAAATTTCTTTAAAAAAGATCATAGCAGTAATGATCATTGCGCCTAATAAATGCTAAAAAAGTTGACATAATTATCTTCTTTGTAAAAGATAATTTACTAGACAATTTAAAATTTCTCATGAAAAGATCATAACGGTAACGATTATTGGGCCTAATAAATGCTAAAAAAGTTGACATAATTATGTTCTTTGAAAAAGGTAATTTAATAGATCATTTCAAATTTCTTTAAAAAAGATCATAACGGTAACGATCATTGCGCCTAATAAATGCTAAAAAAGTTGACATAATTATCTTCTTTGTAAAAGATAATTTAATAGATCATTTAAAATTTCCTTAAAAAAGATCATAACGGTAACGATCATTGGGCCTAATAAGTGCTAAAAAAGTTGACATAATTATCTTCTTTGTAAAAGATAATTTACTAGCAATTTAAAATTTCTCATGAAAAGATCATAACGGTAACGATTATTGGGCCTAATAAATGCTAAAAAAGTTGACATAATTATCTTCTTTGAAAAAGGTAATTTAATAGATCATTTCAAATTTCTTTAAAAAAGATCATAACGGTAACGATCATTGCGCCTAATAAATGCTAAAAAAGTTGACATAATTATCTTCTTTGTAAAAGATAATTTACTAGATCATTTAAAATTTCCTCCTCAAAGATCATAACGGTAACGATCATTGGGCCTAATAAATGCTAAAAAAGTTGACATAATTAACTTCTTTGTAAAAGATAATTTACTAGACAATTTAAAATTTCGTATTAAAAGATCATAACGCTAACGATTAATGGGCCTAGTAAATGCTAAAATAGTTGACATAATTATCTTCTTTGTAAAAGATAATTTGATAGATCATTTAAAATTTCTTTATAAAAGATCATAACTGTAACGATCATTGGGCCTAATAAATGCTAAAAAAGTTGACATAATTATCTTCTTTGTAAAAGACAATTTAATAGATCATTTAAAATTTCTTTAAAAAAGATCATAGCAGTAATGATCATTGCGCCTAATAAATGCTAAAAAAGTTGACATAATTATCTTCTTTGTAAAAGATAATTTACTAGACAATTTAAAATTTCTCATGAAAAGATCATAACGGTAACGATTTTTGGGCCTAATAAATGCTAAAAAAGTTGACATAATTATGTTCTTTGAAAAAGGTAATTTAATAGATCATTTCAAATTTCTTTAAAAAAGATCATAACGGTAACGATCATTGCGCCTAATAAATGCTAAAAAAGTTGACATAATTATCTTCTTTGTAAAAGAAAATTTAATAGATCATTTAAAATTTCCTTAAAAAAGATCATAACGGTAACGATCATTGGGCCTAATAAGTGCTAAAAAAGTTGACATAATTATCTTCTTTGTAAAAGATAATTTACTAGCAATTTAAAATTTCTCATGAAAAGATCATAACGGTAACGATTATTGGGCCTAATAAAGGCTAAAAAAGTTGACATAATTATCTTCTTTGAAAAAGGTAATTTAATAGATCATTTCAAATTTCTTTAAAAAAGATCATAACGGTAACGATCATTGCGCCTAATAAATGCTAAAAAAGTTGACATAATTATCTTCTTTGTAAAAGATAATTTACTAGATCATTGAAAATTTCCTCCTCAAAGATCATAACGGTAACGATCATTGGGCCTAATAAATGCTAAAAAAGTTGACATAATTAACTTCTTTGTAAAAGATAATTTACTAGACAATTTAAAATTTCGTATTAAAAGATCATAACGCTAACGATTAATGGGCCTAGTAAATGCTAAAATAATTGACATAATTATCTTCTTTGTAAAAGATAATTTGATAGATCATTTAAAATTTCTTTATAAAAGATCATAACTGTAACGATCATTGGGCCTAATAAATGCTAAAAAAGTTGACATAATTATCTTCTTTGAAAAAGACAATTTAATAGATCATTTAAAATTTCTTTAAAAAAGATCATAACGGTAACGATCATTGGGCCTAATAAGTGCTAAAAAAGTTGACATAATTATCTTCTTTGTAAAAGACAATTTAATAGATCATTTAAAATTTCTTTAAAAAAGATCATAGCAGTAATGATCATTGCGCCTAATAAATGCTAAAAAAGTTGACATAATTATCTTCTTTGTAAAAGATAATTTACTAGACAATTTAAAATTTCTCATGAAAAGATCATAACGGTAACGATTATTGGGCCTAATAAATGCTAAAAAAGTTGACATAATTATGTTCTTTGAAAAAGGTAATTTAATAGATCATTTCAAATTTCTTTAAAAAAGATCATAACTGTAACGATCATTGGGCCTAATAAATGCTAAAAAAGTTGACATAATTATCTTCTTTGTAAAAGACAATTTAATAGATCATTTAAAATTTCTTTAAAAAAGATCATAGCAGTAATGATCATTGCGCCTAATAAATGCTAAAAAAGTTGACATAATTATCTTCTTTGTAAAAGATAATTTACTAGACAATTTAAAATTTCTCATGAAAAGATCATAACGGTAACGATTATTGGGCCTAATAAATGCTAAAAAAGTTGACATAATTATGTTCTTTGAAAAAGGTAATTTAATAGATCATTTCAAATTTCTTTAAAAAAGATCATAACGGTAACGATCATTGCGCCTAATAAATGCTAAAAAAGTTGACATAATTATCTTCTTTGTAAAAGATAATTTAATAGATCATTTAAAATTTCCTTAAAAAAGATCATAACGGTAACGATCATTGGGCCTAATAAGTGCTAAAAAAGTTGACATAATTATCTTCTTTGTAAAAGATAATTTACTAGCAATTTAAAATTTCTCATGAAAAGATCATAACGGTAACGATTATTGGGCCTAATAAATGCTAAAAAAGTTGACATAATTATCTTCTTTGAAAAAGGTAATTTAATAGATCATTTCAAATTTCTTTAAAAAAGATCATAACGGTAACGATCATTGCGCCTAATAAATGCTAAAAAAGTTGACATAATTATCTTCTTTGTAAAAGATAATTTACTAGATCATTTAAAGTTTCCTCCTCAAAGATCATAACGGTAACGATCATTGGGCCTAATAAATGCTAAAAAAGTTGACATAATTAACTTCTTTGTAAAAGATAATTTACTAGACAATTTAAAATTTCGTATTAAAAGATCATAACGCTAACGATTAATGGGCCTAGTAAATGCTAAAATAGTTGACATAATTATCTTCTTTGTAAAAGATAATTTGATAGATCATTTAAAATTTCTTTATAAAAGATCATAACTGTAACGATCATTGGGCCTAATAAATGCTAAAAAAGTTGACATAATTATCTTCTTTGTAAAAGACAATTTAATAGATCATTTAAAATTTCTTTAAAAAAGATCATAGCAGTAATGATCATTGCGCCTAATAAATGCTAAAAAAGTTGACATAATTATCTTCTTTGTAAAAGATAATTTACTAGACAATTTAAAATTTCTCATGAAAAGATCATAACGGTAACGATTTTTGGGCCTAATAAATGCTAAAAAAGTTGACATAATTATGTTCTTTGAAAAAGGTAATTTAATAGATCATTTCAAATTTCTTTAAAAAAGATCATAACGGTAACGATCATTGCGCCTAATAAATGCTAAAAAAGTTGACATAATTATCTTCTTTGTAAAAGATAATTTAATAGATCATTTAAAATTTCCTTAAAAAAGATCATAACGGTAACGATCATTGGGCCTAATAAGTGCTAAAAAAGTTGACATAATTATCTTCTTTGTAAAAGATAATTTACTAGCAATTTAAAATTTCTCATGAAAAGATCATAACGGTAACGATTATTGGGCCTAATAAAGGCTAAAAAAGTTGACATAATTATCTTCTTTGAAAAAGGTAATTTAATAGATCATTTCAAATTTCTTTAAAAAAGATCATAACGGTAACGATCATTGCGCCTAATAAATGCTAAAAAAGTTGACATAATTATCTTCTTTGTAAAAGATAATTTACTAGATCATTGAAAATTTCCTCCTCAAAGATCATAACGGTAACGATCATTGGGCCTAATAAATGCTAAAAAAGTTGACATAATTAACTTCTTTGTAAAAGATAATTTACTAGACAATTTAAAATTTCGTATTAAAAGATCATAACGCTAACGATTAATGGGCCTAGTAAATGCTAAAATAGTTGACATAATTATCTTCTTTGTAAAAGATAATTTGATAGATCATTTAAAATTTCTTTATAAAAGATCATAACTGTAACGATCATTGGGCCTAATAAATGCTAAAAAAGTTGACATAATTATCTTCTTTGTAAAAGACAATTTAATAGATCATTTAAAATTTCTTTAAAAAAGATCATAGCAGTAATGATCATTGCGCCTAATAAATGCTAAAAAAGTTGACATAATTATCTTCTTTGTAAAAGATAATTTACTAGACAATTTAAAATTTCTCATGAAAAGATCATAACGGTAACGATTATTGGGCCTAATAAATGCTAAAAAAGTTGACATAATTATGTTCTTTGAAAAAGGTAATTTAATAGATCATTTCAAATTTCTTTAAAAAAGATCATAACGGTAACGATCATTGCGCCTAATAAATGCTAAAAAAGTTGACATAATTATCTTCTTTGTAAAAGATAATTTAATAGATCATTTAAAATTTCCTTAAAAAAGATCATAACGGTAACGATCATTGGGCCTAATAACTGCTAAAAAAGTTGACATAATTATCTTCTTTGTAAAAGATAATTTACTAGCAATTTAAAATTTCTCATGAAAAGATCATAACGGTAACGATTATTGGGCCTAATAAATGCTAAAAAAGTTGACATAATTATCTTCTTTGAAAAAGGTAATTTAATAGATCATTTCAAATTTCTTTAAAAAAGATCATAACGGTAACGATCATTGCGCCTAATAAATGCTAAAAAAGTTGACATAATTATCTTCTTTGTAAAAGATAATTTACTAGATCATTGAAAATTTCCTCCTCAAAGATCATAACGGTAACGATCATTGGGCCTAATAAATGCTAAAAAAGTTGACATAATTAACTTCTTTGTAAAAGATAATTTACTAGACAATTTAAAATTTCGTATTAAAAGATCATAACGCTAACGATTAATGGGCCTAGTAAATGCTAAAATAGTTGACATAATTATCTTCTTTGTAAAAGATAATTTGATAGATCATTTAAAATTTCTTTATAAAAGATCATAACTGTAACGATCATTGGGCCTAATAAATGCTAAAAAAGTTGACATAATTATCTTCTTTGTAAAAGACAAGTTAATAGATCATTTAAAATTTCTTTAAAAAAGATCATAGTAGTAATGATCATTGCGCCTAATAAATGCTAAAAAAGTTGACATAATTATCTTCTTTGTAAAAGATAATTTACTAGACAATTTAAAATTTCTCATGAAAAGATCATAACGGTAACGATTATTGGGCCTAATAAATGCTAAAAAAGTTGACATAATTATCTTCTTTGAAAAAGGTAATTTAATAGATCATTTCAAATTTCTTTAAAAAAGATCATAACGGTAACGATCATTGCTCCTAATAAATGCTAAAAAAGTTGACATAATTATCTTCTTTGTAAAAGAAAATTTAATAGATCATTTAAAATTTCCTTAAAAAAGATCATAACGGTAACGATCATTGGGCCTAATAAGTGCTAAAAAAGTTGACATAATTATCTTCTTTGTAAAAGATAATTTACTAGCAATTTAAAATTTCTCATGAAAAGATCATAACGGTAACGATTATTGGTCCTAATAAATGCTAAAAAAGTTGACATAATTATCTTCTTTGAAAAAGGTAATTTAATAGATCATTTCAAATTTCTTTAAAAAAGATCATCACGGTAACGATCATTGCGCCTAATAAATGCTAAAAAAGTTGACATAATTATCTTCTTTGTAAAAGATAATTTACTAGATCATTTAAAATTTCCTCCTCAAAGATCATAACGGTAATGATCATTGGGCCTAATAAATGCTAAAAAAGTTGACATAATTAACTTCTTTGTAAAAGATAATTTACTAGACAATTTAAAATTTCGTATTAAAAGATCATAACGCTAACGATTAATGGGCCTAGTAAATGCTAAAATAGTTGACATAATTATCTTCTTTGTAAAAGATAATTTGATAGATCATTTAAAATTTCTTTATAAAAGATCATAACTGTAACGATCATTGGGCCTAATAAATGCTAAAAAAGTTAACATAATTATCTTCTTTGTAAAAGACAATTTAATAGATCATTTAAAATTTCTTTAAAAAAGATCATAGCAGTAATGATCATTGCGTCTAATAAATGCTAAAAAAGTTGACATAATTATCTTCTTTGTAAAAGATAATTTACTAGACAATTTAAAATTTCTCATGAAAAGATCATAACGGTAACGATTATTGGGCCTAATAAATGCTAAAAAAGTTGACATAATTATGTTCTTTGAAAAAGGTAATTTAATAGATCATTTCAAATTTCTTTAAAAAAGATCATAACTGTAACGATCATTGGGCCTAATAAATGCTAAAAAAGTTGACATAATTATCTTCTTTGTAAAAGACAATTTAATAGATCATTTAAAATTTCTTTAAAAAAGATCATAGCAGTAATGATCATTGCGCCTAATAAATGCTAAAAAAGTTGACATAATTATCTTCTTTGTAAAAGATAATTTACTAGACAATTTAAAATTTCTCATGAAAAGATCATAACGGTAACGATTATTGGGCCTAATAAATGCTAAAAAAGTTGACATAATTATGTTCTTTGAAAAAGGTAATTTAATAGATCATTTCAAATTTCTTTAAAAAAGATCATAACGGTAACGATCATTGCGCCTAATAAATGCTAAAAAAGTTGACATAATTATCTTCTTTGTAAAAGATAATTTAATAGATCATTTAAAATTTCCTTAAAAAAGATCATAACGGTAACGATCATTGGGCCTAATAAGTGCTAAAAAAGTTGACATAATTATCTTCTTTGTAAAAGATAATTTACTAGCAATTTAAAATTTCTCATGAAAAGATCATAACGGTAACGATTATTGGGCCTAATAAATGCTAAAAAAGTTGACATAATTATCTTCTTTGAAAAAGGTAATTTAATAGATCATTTCAAATTTCTTTAAAAAAGATCATAACGGTAACGATCATTGCGCCTAATAAATGCTAAAAAAGTTGACATAATTATCTTCTTTGTAAAAGATAATTTACTAGATCATTGAAAATTTCCTCCTCAAAGATCATAACGGTAACGATCATTGGGCCTAATAAATGCTAAAAAAGTTGACATAATTAACTTCTTTGTAAAAGATAATTTACTAGACAATTTAAAATTTCGTATTAAAAGATCATAACGCTAACGATTAATGGGCCTAGTAAATGCTAAAATAGTTGACATAATTATCTTCTTTGTAAAAGATAATTTGATAGATCATTTAAAATTTCTTTATAAAAGATCATAACTGTAACGATCATTGGGCCTAATAAATGCTAAAAAAGTTGACATAATTATCTTCTTTGTAAAAGACAAGTTAATAGATCATTTAAAATTTCTTTAAAAAAGATCATAGCAGTAATGATCATTGCGCCTAATAAATGCTAAAAAAGTTGACATAATTATCTTCTTTGTAAAAGATAATTTACTAGACAATTTAAAATTTCTCATGAAAAGATCATAACGGTAACGATTATTGGGCCTAATAAATGCTAAAAAAGTTGACATAATTATCTTCTTTGAAAAAGGTAATTTAATAGATCATTTCAAATTTCTTTAAAAAAGATCATAACGGTAACGATCATTGCTCCTAATAAATGCTAAAAAAGTTGACATAATTATCTTCTTTGTAAAAGAAAATTTAATAGATCATTTAAAATTTCCTTAAAAAAGATCATAACGGTAACGATCATTGGGCCTAATAAGTGCTAAAAAAGTTGACATAATTATCTTCTTTGTAAAAGATAATTTACTAGCAATTTAAAATTTCTCATGAAAAGATCATAACGGTAACGATTATTGGTCCTAATAAATGCTAAAAAAGTTGACATAATTATCTTCTTTGAAAAAGGTAATTTAATAGATCATTTCAAATTTCTTTAAAAAAGATCATAACGGTAACGATCATTGCGCCTAATAAATGCTAAAAAAGTTGACATAATTATCTTCTTTGTAAAAGATAATTTACTAGATCATTTAAAATTTCCTCCTCAAAGATCATAACGGTAATGATCATTGGGCCTAATAAATGCTAAAAAAGTTGACATAATTAACTTCTTTGTAAAAGATAATTTACTAGACAATTTAAAATTTCGTATTAAAAGATCATAACGCTAACGATTAATGGGCCTAGTAAATGCTAAAATAGTTGACATAATTATCTTCTTTGTAAAGGATAATTTGATAGATCATTTAAAATTTCTTTATAAAAGATCATAACTGTAACGATCATTGGGCCTAATAAATGCTAAAAAAGTTAACATAATTATCTTCTTTGTAAAAGACAATTTAATAGATCATTTAAAATTTCTTTAAAAAAGATCATAGCAGTAATGATCATTGCGTCTAATAAATGCTAAAAAAGTTGACATAATTATCTTCTTTGTAAAAGATAATTTACTAGACAATTTAAAATTTCTCATGAAAAGATCATAACGGTAACGATTATTGGGCCTAATAAATGCTAAAGAAGTTGACATAATTATGTTCTTTGAAAAAGGTAATTTAATAGATCATTTCAAATTTCTTTAAAAAAGATCATAACTGTAACGATCATTGGGCCTAATAAATGCTAAAAAAGTTGACATAATTATCTTCTTTGTAAAAGACAATTTAATAGATCATTTAAAATTTCTTTAAAAAAGATCATAGCAGTAATGATCATTGCGCCTAATAAATGCTAAAAAAGTTGACATAATTATCTTCTTTGTAAAAGATAATTTACTAGACAATTTAAAATTTCTCATGAAAAGATCATAACGGTAACGATTATTGGTCCTAATAAATGCTAAAAAAGTTGACATAATTATGTTCTTTGAAAAAGGTAATTTAATAGATCATTTCAAATTTCTTTAAAAAAGATCATAACGGTAACGATCATTGCGCCTAATAAATGCTAAAAAAGTTGACATAATTATCTTCTTTGTAAAAGATAATTTAATAGATCATTTAAAATTTCCTTAAAAAAGATCATAACGGTAACGATCATTGGGCCTAATAAGTGCTAAAAAAGTTGACATAATTATCTTCTTTGTAAAAGATAATTTACTAGCAATTTAAAATTTCTCATGAAAAGATCATAACGGTAACGATTATTGGGCCTAATAAATGCTAAAAAAGTTGACATAATTATCTTCTTTGAAAAAGGTAATTTAATAGATCATTTCAAATTTCTTTAAAAAAGATCATAACGGTAACGATCATTGCGCCTAATAAATGCTAAAAAAGTTGACATAATTATCTTCTTTGTAAAAGATAATTTACTAGATCATTGAAAATTTCCTCCTCAAAGATCATAACGGTAACGATCATTGGGCCTAATAAATGCTAAAAAAGTTGACATAATTAACTTCTTTGTAAAAGATAATTTACTAGACAATTTAAAATTTCGTATTAAAAGATCATAACGCTAACGATTAATGGGCCTAGTAAATGCTAAAATAGTTGACATAATTATCTTCTTTGTAAAAGATAATTTGATAGATCATTTAAAATTTCTTTATAAAAGATCATAACTATAACGATCATTGGGCCTAATAAATGCTAAAAAAGTTGACATAATTATCTTCTTTGTAAAAGACAATTTAATAGATCATTTAAAATTTCTTTAAAAAAGATCATAGCAGTAATGATCATTGCGCCTAATAAATGCTAAAAAAGTTGACATAATTATCTTCTTTGTAAAAGATAATTTACTAGACAATTTAAAATTTCTCATGAAAAGATCATAACGGTAACGATTATTGGGCCTAATAAATGCTAAAAAAGTTGACATAATTATGTTCTTTGAAAAAGGTAATTTAATAGATCATTTCAAATTTCTTTAAAAAAGATCATAACGGTAACGATCATTGCGCCTAATAAATGCTAAAAAAGTTGACATAATTATCTTCTTTGTAAAAGATAATTTAATAGATCATTTAAAATTTCCTTAAAAAAGATCATAACGGTAACGATCATTGGGCCTAATAACTGCTAAAAAAGTTGACATAATTATCTTCTTTGTAAAAGATAATTTACTAGCAATTTAAAATTTCTCATGAAAAGATCATAACGGTAACGATTATTGGGCCTAATAAATGCTAAAAAAGTTGACATAATTATCTTCTTTGAAAAAGGTAATTTAATAGATCATTTCAAATTTCTTTAAAAAAGATCATAACGGTAACGATCATTGCGCCTAATAAATGCTAAAAAAGTTGACATAATTATCTTCTTTGTAAAAGATAATTTACTAGATCATTTAAAATTTCCTCCTCAAAGATCATAACGGTAACGATCATTGGGCCTAATAAATGCTAAAAAAGTTGACATAATTAACTTCTTTGTAAAAGATAATTTACTAGACAATTTAAAATTTCGTATTAAAAGATCATAACGCTAACGATTAATGGGCCTAGTAAATGCTAAAATAGTTGACATAATTATCTTCTTTGTAAAAGATAATTTGATAGATCATTTAAAATTTCTTTATAAAAGATCATAACTGTAACGATCATTGGGCCTAATAAATGCTAAAAAAGTTGACATAATTATCTTCTTTGTAAAAGACAAGTTAATAGATCATTTAAAATTTCTTTAAAAAAGATCATAGCAGTAATGATCATTGCGCCTAATAAATGCTAAAAAAGTTGACATAATTATCTTCTTTGTAAAAGATAATTTACTAGACAATTTAAAATTTCTCATGAAAAGATCATAACGGTAACGATTATTGGGCCTAATAAATGCTAAAAAAGTTGACATAATTATCTTCTTTGAAAAAGGTAATTTAATAGATCATTTCAAATTTCTTTAAAAAAGATCATAACGGTAACGATCATTGCTCCTAATAAATGCTAAAAAAGTTGACATAATTATCTTCTTTGTAAAAGAAAATTTAATAGATCAGTTAAAATTTCCTTAAAAAAGATCATAACGGTAACGATCATTGGGCCTAATAAGTGCTAAAAAAGTTGACATAATTATCTTCTTTGTAAAAGATAATTTACTAGACAATTTAAAATTTCTCATGAAAAGATCATAACGGTAACGATTATTGGGCCTAATAAATGCTAAAAAAGTTGACATAATTATCTTCTTTGAAAAAGGTAATTTAATAGATCATTTCAAATTTCTTTAAACAAGATCATAACGGTAACGATCATTGCTCCTAATAAATGCTAAAAAAGTTGACATAATTATCTTCTTTGTAAAAGAAAATTTAATAGATCATTTAAAATTTCCTTAAAAAAGATCATAACGGTAACGATCATTGGGCCTAATAAGTGCTAAAAAAGTTGACATAATTATCTTCTTTGTAAAAGATAATTTACTAGCAATTTAAAATTTCTCATGAAAAGATCATAACGGTAACGATTATTGGGCCTAATAAATGCTAAAAAAGTTGACATAATTATCTTCTTTGAAAAAGGTAATTTAATAGATCATTTCAAATTTCTTTAAAAAAGATCATAACGGTAACGATCATTGCGCCTAATAAATGCTAAAAAAGTTGACATAATTATCTTCTTTGTAAAAGATAATTTACTAGATCATTTAAAATTTCCTCCTCAAAGATCATAACGGTAATGATCATTGGGCCTAATAAATGCTAAAAAAGTTGACATAATTAACTTCTTTGTAAAAGATAATTTACTAGACAATTTAAAATTTCGTATTAAAAGATCATAACGCTAACGATTAATGGGCCTAGTAAATGCTAAAATAGTTGACATAATTATCTTCTTTGTAAAAGATAATTTGATAGATCATTTAAAATTTCTTTATAAAAGATCATAACTGTAACAATCATTGGGCCTAATAAATGCTAACAAAGTTGACATAATTATCTTCTTTGTAAAAGAAAATTTAATAGATCATTTAAAATTTCTTTAAAAAAGATCATAGCAGTAATGATCATTGCGCCTAATAAATGCTAAAAAAGTTGACATAATTATCTTCTTTGTAAAAGATAATTTACTAGACAATTTAAAATTTCTCATGAAAAGATCATAACGGTAACGATTTTTGGGCCTAATAAATGCTAAAAAAGTTGACATAATTATGTTCTTTGAAAAAGGTAATTTAATAGATCATTTCAAATTTCTTTAAAAAAGATCATAACTGTAACGATCATTGGGCCTAATAAATGCTAAAAAAGTTGACATAATTATCTTCTTTGTAAAAGACAATTTAATAGATCATTTAAAATTTCTTTAAAAAAGATCATAGCAGTAATGATCATTGCGCCTAATAAATGCTAAAAAAGTTGACATAATTATCTTCTTTGTAAAAGATAATTTACTAGACAATTTAAAATTTCTCATGAAAAGATCATAACGGTAACGATTATTGGGCCTAATAAATGCTAAAAAAGTTGACATAATTATGTTCTTTGAAAAAGGTAATTTAATAGATCATTTCAAATTTCTTTAAAAAAGATCATAACGGTAACGATCATTGCGCCTAATAAATGCTAAAAAAGTTGACATAATTATCTTCTTTGTAAAAGATAATTTAATAGATCATTTAAAATTTCCTTAAAAAAGATCATAACGGTAACGATCATTGGGCCTAATAAGTGCTAAAAAAGTTGACATAATTATCTTCTTTGAAAAAGGTAATTTAATAGATCATTTCAAATTTCTTTAAAAAAGATCATAGCAGTAATGATCATTGCGCCTAATAAATGCTAAAAAAGTTGACATAATTATCTTCTTTGTAAAAGATAATTTACTAGACAATTTAAAATTTCTCATGAAAAGATCATAACGGTAACGATTATTGGGCCTAATAAATGCTAAAAAAGTTGACATAATTATCTTCTTTGAAAAAGGTAATTTAATAGATCATTTCAAATTTCTTTAAAAAAGATCATAGCAGTAATGATCATTGCGCCTAATAAATGCTAAAAAAGTTGACATAATTATCTTCTTTGTAAAAGATAATTTGATAGATCATTTAAAATTTCTTTATAAAAGATCATAACTATAACGATCATTGGGCCTAATAAATGCTAAAAAAGTTGACATAATTATCTTCTTTGTAAAAGACAATTTAATAGATCATTTAAAATTTCTTTAAAAAAGATCATAGCAGTAATGATCATTGCGCCTAATAAATGCTAAAAAAGTTGACATAATTATCTTCTTTGTAAAAGATAATTTACTAGACAATTTAAAATTTCTCATGAAAAGATCATAACGGTAACGATTATTGGGCCTAATAAATGCTAAAAAAGTTGACATAATTATGTTCTTTGAAAAAGGTAATTTAATAGATCATTTCAAATTTCTTTAAAAAAGATCATAACGGTAACGATCATTGCGCCTAATAAATGCTAAAAAAGTTGACATAATTATCTTCTTTGTAAAAGATAATTTAATAGATCATTTAAAATTTCCTTAAAAAAGATCATAACGGTAACGATCATTGGGCCTAATAACTGCTAAAAAAGTTGACATAATTATCTTCTTTGTAAAAGATAATTTACTAGCAATTTAAAATTTCTCATGAAAAGATCATAACGGTAACGATTATTGGGCCTAATAAATGCTAAAAAAGTTGACATAATTATCTTCTTTGAAAAAGGTAATTTAATAGATCATTTCAAATTTCTTTAAAAAAGATCATAACGGTAACGATCATTGCGCCTAATAAATGCTAAAAAAGTTGACATAATTATCTTCTTTGTAAAAGATAATTTACTAGATCATTTAAAATTTCCTCCTCAAAGATCATAACGGTAACGATCATTGGGCCTAATAAATGCTAAAAAAGTTGACATAATTAACTTCTTTGTAAAAGATAATTTACTAGACAATTTAAAATTTCGTATTAAAAGATCATAACGCTAACGATTAATGGGCCTAGTAAATGCTAAAATAGTTGACATAATTATCTTCTTTGTAAAAGATAATTTGATAGATCATTTAAAATTTCTTTATAAAAGATCATAACTGTAACGATCATTGGGCCTAATAAATGCTAAAAAAGTTGACATAATTATCTTCTTTGTAAAAGACAAGTTAATAGATCATTTAAAATTTCTTTAAAAAAGATCATAGCAGTAATGATCATTGCGCCTAATAAATGCTAAAAAAGTTGACATAATTATCTTCTTTGTAAAAGATAATTTACTAGACAATTTAAAATTTCTCATGAAAAGATCATAACGGTAACGATTATTGGGCCTAATAAATGCTAAAAAAGTTGACATAATTATCTTCTTTGAAAAAGGTAATTTAATAGATCATTTCAAATTTCTTTAAAACAGATCATAACGGTAACGATCATTGCTCCTAATAAATGCTAAAAAAGTTGACATAATTATCTTCTTTGTAAAAGAAAATTTAATAGATCAGTTAAAATTTCCTTAAAAAAGATCATAACGGTAACGATCATTGGGCCTAATAAGTGCTAAAAAAGTTGACATAATTATCTTCTTTGTAAAAGATAATTTACTAGACAATTTAAAATTTCTCATGAAAAGATCATAACGGTAACGATTATTGGGCCTAATAAATGCTAAAAAAGTTGACATAATTATCTTCTTTGAAAAAGGTAATTTAATAGATCATTTCAAATTTCTTTAAACAAGATCATAACGGTAACGATCATTGCTCCTAATAAATGCTAAAAAAGTTGACATAATTATCTTCTTTGTAAAAGAAAATTTAATAGATCATTTAAAATTTCCTTAAAAAAGATCATAACGGTAACGATCATTGGGCCTAATAAGTGCTAAAAAAGTTGACATAATTATCTTCTTTGTAAAAGATAATTTACTAGCAATTTAAAATTTCTCATGAAAAGATCATAACGGTAACGATTATTGGGCCTAATAAATGCTAAAAAAGTTGACATAATTATCTTCTTTGAAAAAGGTAATTTAATAGATCATTTCAAATTTCTTTAAAAAAGATCATAACGGTAACGATCATTGCGCCTAATAAATGCTAAAAAAGTTGACATAATTATCTTCTTTGTAAAAGATAATTTACTAGATCATTTAAAATTTCCTCCTCAAAGATCATAACGGTAACGATCATTGGGCCTAATAAATGCTAAAAAAGTTGACATAATTAACTTCTTTGTAAAAGATAATTTACTAGACAATTTAAAATTTCGTATTAAAAGATCATAACGCTAACGATTAATGGGCCTAGTAAATGCTAAAATAGTTGACATAATTATCTTCTTTGTAAAAGATAATTTGATAGATCATTTAAAATTTCTTTATAAAAGATCATAACTGTAACAATCATTGGGCCTAATAAATGCTAACAAAGTTGACATAATTATCTTCTTTGTAAAAGAAAATTTAATAGATCATTTAAAATTTCTTTAAAAAAGATCATAGCAGTAATGATCATTGCGCCTAATAAATGCTAAAAAAGTTGACATAATTATCTTCTTTGTAAAAGATAATTTACTAGACAATTTAAAATTTCTCATGAAAAGATCATAACGGTAACGATTTTTGGGCCTAATAAATGCTAAAAAAGTTGACATAATTATGTTCTTTGAAAAAGGTAATTTAATAGATCATTTCAAATTTCTTTAAAAAAGATCATAACTGTAACGATCATTGGGCCTAATAAATGCTAAAAAAGTTGACATAATTATCTTCTTTGTAAAAGACAATTTAATAGATCATTTAAAATTTCTTTAAAAAAGATCATAGCAGTAATGATCATTGCGCCTAATAAATGCTAAAAAAGTTGACATAATTATCTTCTTTGTAAAAGATAATTTACTAGACAATTTAAAATTTCTCATGAAAAGATCATAACGGTAACGATTATTGGGCCTAATAAATGCTAAAAAAGTTGACATAATTATGTTCTTTGAAAAAGGTAATTTAATAGATCATTTCAAATTTCTTTAAAAAAGATCATAACGGTAACGATCATTGCGCCTAATAAATGCTAAAAAAGTTGACATAATTATCTTCTTTGTAAAAGATAATTTAATAGATCATTTAAAATTTCCTTAAAAAAGATCATAACGGTAACGATCATTGGGCCTAATAAGTGCTAAAAAAGTTGACATAATTATCTTCTTTGAAAAAGGTAATTTAATAGATCATTTCAAATTTCTTTAAAAAAGATCATAGCAGTAATGATCATTGCGCCTAATAAATGCTAAAAAAGTTGACATAATTATCTTCTTTGTAAAAGATAATTTACTAGACAATTTAAAATTTCTCATGAAAAGATCATAACGGTAACGATTATTGGGCCTAATAAATGCTAAAAAAGTTGACATAATTATCTTCTTTGAAAAAGGTAATTTAATAGATCATTTCAAATTTCTTTAAAAAAGATCATAACAGTAACGATCATTGCGCCTAATAAATGCTAAAAAGGTTGACATAATTATCTTCTTTGTAAAAGAAAATTTAATAGATCATTTAAAATTTCCTTAAAAAAGATCCTAACGGTAACGATCATTGGGCCTAATAAATGCTAAAAAAGTTGACATAATTATCTTCTTTGTAAAAGATAATTTACTAGACAATTTAAAATTTCTCATGAAAAGATCATAACGGTAACGATTTTTGGGCCTAATAAATGCTAAAAAAGTTGACATAATTATGTTCTTTGAAAAAGGTAATTTAATAGATCATTTCAAATTTCTTTAAAAAAGATCATAACGGTAACGATCATTGCGCCTAATAAATGCTAAAAAAGTTGACATAATTATCTTCTTTGTAAAAGAAAATTTAATAGATCATTTAAAATTTCCTTAAAAAAGATCATAACGGTAACGATCATTGGGCCTAATAAGTGCTAAAAAAGTTGACATAATTATCTTCTTTGAAAAAGGTAATTTAATAGATCATTTCAAATTTCTTTAAAAAAGATCATAGCACTAATGATCATTGCGCCTAATAAATGCTAAAAAAGTTGACATAATTATCTTCTTTGTAAAAGATAATTTACTAGACAATTTAAAATTTCTCATGAAAAGATCATAACGGTAACGATTATTGGGCCTAATAAATGCTAAAAAAGTTGACATAATTATGTTCTTTGAAAAAGGTAATTTAATAGATCATTTCAAATTTCTTTAAAAAAGATCATAGCAGTAATGATCATTGCGCCTAATAAATGCTAAAAAAGTTGACATAATTATCTTCTTTGTAAAAGATAATTTACTAGACAATTTTGAAATTTCTCATGAAAAGATCATAACGGTAACGATTATTGGGCCTAATAAATGCTAAAAAAGTTGACATAATTATCTTCTTTGAAAAAGGTAATTTAATAGATCATTTCAAATTTCTTTAAAAAAGATCATAACAGTAACGATCATTGCGCCTAATAAATGCTAAAAAGGTTGACATAATTATCTTCTTTGTAAAAGAAAATTTAATAGATCATTTAAAATTTCCTTAAAAAAGATCCTAACGGTAACGATCATTGGGCCTAATAAATGCTAAAAAAGTTGACATAATTATCTTCTTTGTAAAAGATAATTTACTAGACAATTTAAAATTTCTCATGAAAAGATCATAACGGTAACGATTATTGGGCCTAATAAATGCTAAAAAAGTTGACATAATTATGTTCTTTGAAAAAGGTAATTTAATAGATCATTTCAAATTTCTTTAAAAAAGATCATAGCAGTAATGATCATTGCGCCTAATAAATGCTAAAAAAGTTGACATAATTATCTTCTTTGTAAAAGATAATTTACTAGACAATTTAAAATTTCTCATGAAAAGATCATAACGGTAACGATTATTGGGCCTAATAAATGATAAAAAAGTTGACATAATTATCTTCTTTGAAAAAGGTAATTTAATAGATCATTTCAAATTTCTTTAAAAAAGATCATAACAGTAACGATCATTGCGCCTAATAAATGCTAAAAAGGTTGACATAATTATCTTCTTTGTAAAAGAAAATTTAATAGATCATTTAAAATTTCCTTAAAAAAGATCCTAACGGTAACGATCATTGGGCCTAATAAATGCTAAAAAAGTTGACATAATTATCTTCTTTGTAAAAGATAATTTACTAGACAATTTAAAATTTCTCATGAAAAGATCATAACGGTAACGATTTTTGGGCCTAATAAATGCTAAAAAAGTTGACATAATTATGTTCTTTGAAAAAGGTAATTTAATAGATCATTTCAAATTTCTTTAAAAAAGATCATAACGGTAACGATCATTGCGCCTAATAAATGCTAAAAAAGTTGACATAATTATCTTCTTTGTAAAAGAAAATTTAATAGATCATTTAAAATTTCCTTAAAAAAGATCATAACGGTAACGATCATTGGGCCTAATAAGTGCTAAAAAAGTTGACATAATTATCTTCTTTGAAAAAGGTAATTTAATAGATCATTTCAAATTTCTTTAAAAAAGATCATAGCAGTAATGATCATTGCGCCTAATAAATGCTAAAAAAGTTGACATAATTATCTTCTTTGTAAAAGATAATTTGCTAGACAATTTAAAATTTCTCATGAAAAGATCATAACGGTAACGATTATTGGGCCTAATAAATGCTAAAAAAGTTGACATAATTATGTTCTTTGAAAAAGGTAATTTAATAGATCATTTCAAATTTCTTTAAAAAAGATCATAGCAGTAATGATCATTGCGCCTAATAAATGCTAAAAAAGTTGACATAATTATCTTCTTTGTAAAAGATAATTTACTAGACAATTTAAAATTTCTCATGAAAAGATCATAACGGTAACGATTATTGGGCCTGATAAATGCTAAAAAAGTTGACATAATTATCTTCTTTGAAAAAGGTAATTTAATAGATCATTTCAAATTTCTTTAAAAAAGATCATAACAGTAACGATCATTGCGCCTAATAAATGCTAAAAAGGTTGACATAATTATCTTCTTTGTAAAAGAAAATTTAATAGATCATTTAAAATTTCCTTAAAAAAGATCCTAACGGTAACGATCATTGGGCCTAATAAATGCTAAAAAAGTTGACATAATTATCTTCTTTGTAAAAGATAATTTACTAGACAATTTAAAATTTCTCATGAAAAGATCATAACGGTAACGATTATTGGGCCTAATAAATGCTAAAAAAGTTGACATAATTATGTTCTTTGAAAAAGGTAATTTAATAGATCATTTCAAATTTCTTTAAAAAAGATCATAGCAGTAATGATCATTGCGCCTAATAAATGCTAAAAAAGTTGACATAATTATCTTCTTTGTAAAAGATAATTTACTAGACAATTTAAAATTTCTCATGAAAAGATCATAACGGTAACGATTATTGGGCCTAATAAATGCTAAAAAAGTTGACATAATTATCTTCTTTGAAAAAGGTAATTTAATAGATCATTTCAAATTTCTTTAAAAAAGATCATAACAGTAACGATCATTGCGCCTAATAAATGCTAAAAAGGTTGACATAATTATCTTCTTTGTAAAAGAAAATTTAATAGATCATTTAAAATTTCCTTAAAAAAGATCCTAACGGTAACGATCATTGGGCCTAATAAATGCTAAAAAAGTTGACATAATTATCTTCTTTGTAAAAGATAATTTACTAGACAATTTAAAATTTCTCATGAAAAGATCATAACGGTAACGATTTTTGGGCCTAATAAATGCTAAAAAAGTTGACATAATTATGTTCTTTGAAAAAGGTAATTTAATAGATCATTTCAAATTTCTTTAAAAAAGATCATAACGGTAACGATCATTGCGCCTAATAAATGCTAAAAAAGTTGACATAATTATCTTCTTTGTAAAAGAAAATTTAATAGATCATTTAAAATTTCCTTAAAAAAGATCATAACGGTAACGATCATTGGGCCTAATAAGTGCTAAAAAAGTTGACATAATTATCTTCTTTGTAAAAGATAATTTACTAGCAATTTAAAATTTCTCATGAAAAGATCATAACGGTAACGATTATTGGGCCTAATAAAGGCTAAAAAAGTTGACATAATTATCTTCTTTGAAAAAGGTAATTTAATAGATCATTTCAAATTTCTTTAAAAAAGATCATAGCGGTAACGATCATTGCGCCTAATAAATGCTAAAAAAGTTGACATAATTATCTTCTTTGTAAAAGATAATTTACTAGATCATTGAAAATTTCCTCCTCAAAGATCATAACGGTAACGATCATTGGGCCTAATAAATGCTAAAAAAGTTGACATAATTAACTTCTTTGTAAAAGATAATTTACTAGACAATTTAAAATTTCGTATTAAAAGATCATAACGCTAACGATTAATGGGCCTAGTAAATGCTAAAATAGTTGACATAATTATCTTCTTTGTAAAAGATAATTTGATAGATCATTTAAAATTTCTTTATAAAAGATCATAACTGTAACGATCATTGGGCCTAATAAATGCTAAAAAAGTTGACATAATTATCTTCTTTGTAAAAGACAATTTAATAGATCATTTAAAATTTCTTTAAAAAAGATCATAGCAGTAATGATCATTGCGCCTAATAAATGCTAAAAAAGTTGACATAATTATCTTCTTTGTAAAAGATAATTTACTAGACAATTTAAAATTTCTCATGAAAAGATCATAACGGTAACCATTATTGGGCCTAATAAATGCTAAAAAAGTTGACATAATTATGTTCTTTGAAAAAGGTAATTTAATAGATCATTTCAAATTTCTTTAAAAAAGATCATAACAGTAATGATCATTGCGCCTAATAAATGCTAAAAAAGTTGACATAATTATCTTCTTTGTAAAAGATAATTTAATAGATCATTTAAAATTTCCTTAAAAAAGATCATAACGGTAACGATCATTGGGCCTAATAAGTGCTAAAAAAGTTGACATAATTATCTTCTTTGTAAAAGATAATTTACTAGCAATTTAAAATTTCTCATGAAAAGATCATAACGGTAACGATTATTGGGCCTAATAAAGGCTAAAAAAGTTGACATAATTATCTTCTTTGAAAAAGGTAATTTAATAGATCATTTCAAATTTCTTTAAAAAAGATCATAGCGGTAACGATCATTGCGCCTAATAAATGCTAAAAAAGTTGACATAATTATCTTCTTTGTAAAAGATAATTTACTAGATCATTGAAAATTTCCTCCTCAAAGATCATAACGGTAACGATCATTGGGCCTAATAAATGCTAAAAAAGTTGACATAATTAACTTCTTTGTAAAAGATAATTTACTAGACAATTTAAAATTTCGTATTAAAAGATCATAACGCTAACGATTAATGGGCCTAGTAAATGCTAAAATAGTTGACATAATTATCTTCTTTGTAAAAGATAATTTGATAGATCATTTAAAATTTCTTTATAAAAGATCATAACTGTAACGATCATTGGGCCTAATAAATGCTAAAAAAGTTGACATAATTATCTTCTTTGTAAAAGACAATTTAATAGATCATTTAAAATTTCTTTAAAAAAGATCATACCAGTAATGATCATTGCGCCTAATAAATGCTAAAAAAGTTGACATAATTATCTTCTTTGTAAAAGATAATTTACTAGACAATTTAAAATTTCTCATGAAAAGATCATAACGGTAACGATTATTGGGCCTAATAAATGCTAAAAAAGTTGACATAATTATGTTCTTTGAAAAAGGTAATTTAATAGATCATTTCAAATTTCTTTAAAAAAGATCATAACAGTAATGATCATTGCGCCTAATAAATGCTAAAAAAGTTGACATAATTATCTTCTTTGTAAAACATAATTTAATAGATCATTTAAAATTTCCTTAAAAAAGATCATAACGGTAACAATCATTGGGCCTAATAACTACTAAAAAAGTTGACATAATTATCTTCTTTGTAAAAGATAATTTACTAGCAATTTAAAATTTCTCATGAAAAGATCATAACGGTAACGATTATTGGGCCTAATAAATGCTAAAAAAGTTGACATAATTATCTTCTTTGAAAAAGGTAATTTAATAGATCATTTCAAATTTCTTTAAAAAAGATCATAACGGTAACGATCATTGCGCCTAATAAATGCTAAAAAAGTTGACATAATTATCTTCTTTGTAAAAGATAATTTACTAGATCATTTAAAATTTCCTCCTCAAAGATCATAACGGTAACGATCATTGGGCCTAATAAATGCTAAAAAAGTTGACATAATTAACTTCTTTGTAAAAGATAATTTACTAGACAATTTAAAATTTCGTATTAAAAGATCATAACGCTAACGATTAATGGGCCTAGTAAATGCTAAAATAGTTGACATAATTATCTTCTTTGTAAAAGATAATTTGATAGATCATTTAAAATTTCTTTATAAAAGATCATAACTGTAACGATCATTGGGCCTAATAAATGCTAAAAAAGTTGACATAATTATCTTCTTTGTAAAAGACAAGTTAATAGATCATTTAAAATTTCTTTAAAAAAGATCATAGCAGTAATGATCATTGCGCCTAATAAATGCTAAAAAAGTTGACATAATTATCTTCTTTGTAAAAGATAATTTACTAGACAATTTAAAATTTCTCATGAAAAGATCATAACGGTAACGATTATTGGGCCTAATAAATGCTAAAAAAGTTGACATAATTATCTTCTTTGAAAAAGGTAATTTAATAGATCATTTCAAATTTCTTTAAAAAAGATCATAACGGTAACGATCATTGCTCCTAATAAATGCTAAAAAAGTTGACATAATTATATTCTTTGTAAAAGAAAATTTAATAGATCATTTAAAATTTCCTTAAAAAAGATCATAACGGTAACGATCATTGGGCCTAATAAGTGCTAAAAAAGTTGACATAATTATCTTCTTTGTAAAAGATAATTTACTAGCAATTTAAAATTTCTCATGAAAAGATCATAACGGTAACGATTATTGGGCCTAATAAATGCTAAAAAAGTTGACATAATTATCTTCTTTGAAAAAGGTAATTTAATAGATCATTTCAAATTTCTTTAAAAAAGATCATAACGGTAACGATCATTGCGCCTAATAAATGCTAAAAAAGTTGACATAATTATCTTCTTTGTAAAAGATAATTTACTAGATCATTTAAAATTTCCTCCTCAAAGATCATAACGGTAATGATCATTGGGCCTAATAAATGCTAAAAAAGTTGACATAATTAACTTCTTTGTAAAAGATAATTTACTAGACAATTTAAAATTTCGTATTAAAAGATCATAACGCTAACGATTAATGGGCCTAGTAAATGCTAAAATAGTTGACATAATTATCTTCTTTGTAAAAGATAATTTGATAGATCATTTAAAATTTCTTTATAAAAGATCATAACTGTAACAATCATTGGGCCTAATAAATGCTAACAAAGTTGACATAATTATCTTCTTTGTAAAAGAAAATTTAATAGATCATTTAAAATTTCTTTAAAAAAGATCATAGCAGTAATGATCATTGCGCCTAATAAATGCTAAAAAAGTTGACATAATTATCTTCTTTGTAAAAGATAATTTACTAGACAATTTAAAATTTCTCATGAAAAGATCATAACGGTAACGATTTTTGGGCCTAATAAATGCTAAAAAAGTTGACATAATTATGTTCTTTGAAAAAGGTAATTTAATAGATCATTTCAAATTTCTTTAAAAAAGATCATAACTGTAACGATCATTGGGCCTAATAAATGCTAAAAAAGTTGACATAATTATCTTCTTTGTAAAAGACAATTTAATAGATCATTTAAAATTTCTTTAAAAAAGATCATAGCAGTAATGATCATTGCGCCTAATAAATGCTAAAAAAGTTGACATAATTATCTTCTTTGTAAAAGATAATTTACTAGACAATTTAAAATTTCTCATGAAAAGATCATAACGGTAACGATTATTGGGCCTAATAAATGCTAAAAAAGTTGACATAATTATGTTCTTTGAAAAAGGTAATTTAATAGATCATTTCAAATTTCTTTAAAAAAGATCATAACGGTAACGATCATTGCGCCTAATAAATGCTAAAAAAGTTGACATAATTATCTTCTTTGTAAAAGATAATTTAATAGATCATTTAAAATTTCCTTAAAAAAGATCATAACGGTAACGATCATTGGGCCTAATAAGTGCTAAAAAAGTTGACATAATTATCTTCTTTGAAAAAGGTAATTTAATAGATCATTTCAAATTTCTTTAAAAAAGATCATAGCAGTAATGATCATTGCGCCTAATAAATGCTAAAAAAGTTGACATAATTATCTTCTTTGTAAAAGATAATTTACTAGACAATTTAAAATTTCTCATGAAAAGATCATAACGGTAACGATTGTTGGGCCTAATAAATGCTAAAAAAGTTGACATAATTATGTTCTTTGAAAAAGGTAATTTAATAGATCATTTCAAATTTCTTTAAAAAAGATCATAGCAGTAATGATCATTGCGCCTAATAAATGCTAAAAAAGTTGACATAATTATCTTCTTTGTAAAAGATAATTTACTAGACAATTTAAAATTTCTCATGAAAAGATCATAACGGTAACGATTATTGGGCCTAATAAATGCTAAAAAAGTTGACATAATTATCTTCTTTGAAAAAGGTAATTTAATAGATCATTTCAAATTTCTTTAAAAAAGATCATAACAGTAACGATCATTGCGCCTAATAAATGCTAAAAAGGTTGACATAATTATCTTCTTTGTAAAAGAAAATTTAATAGATCATTTAAAATTTCCTTAAAAAAGATCCTAACGGTAACGATCATTGGGCCTAATAAATGCTAAAAAAGTTGACATAATTATCTTCTTTGTAAAAGATAATTTACTAGACAATTTAAAATTTCTCATGAAAAGATCATAACGGTAACGATTTTTGGGCCTAATAAATGCTAAAAAAGTTGACATAATTATGTTCTTTGAAAAAGGTAATTTAATAGATCATTTCAAATTTCTTTAAAAAAGATCATAACGGTAACGATCATTGCGCCTAATAAATGCTAAAAAAGTTGACATAATTATCTTCTTTGTAAAAGAAAATTTAATAGATCATTTAAAATTTCCTTAAAAAAGATCATAACGGTAACGATCATTGGGCCTAATAAGTGCTAAAAAAGTTGACATAATTATCTTCTTTGTAAAAGATAATTTACTAGCAATTTAAAATTTCTCATGAAAAGATCATAACGGTAACGATTATTGGGCCTAATAAATGCTAAAAAAGTTGACATAATTATCTTCTTTGAAAAAGGTAATTTAATAGATCATTTCAAATTTCTTTAAAAAAGATCATAACAGTAACGATCATTGCGCCTAATAAATGCTAAAAAGGTTGACATAATTATCTTCTTTGTAAAAGAAAATTTAATAGATCATTTAAAATTTCTTTAAAAAAGATCATAGCAGTAATGATCATTGCGCCTAATAAATGCTAAAAAAGTTGACATAATTATCTTCTTTGTAAAAGATAATTTACTAGACAATTTAAAATTTCTCATGAAAAGATCATAACGGTAACGATTTTTGGGCCTAATAAATGCTAAAAAAGTTGACATAATTATGTTCTTTGAAAAAGGTAATTTAATAGATCATTTCAAATTTCTTTAAAAAAGATCATAACTGTAACGATCATTGGGCCTAATAAATGCTAAAAAAGTTGACATAATTATCTTCTTTGTAAAAGACAATTTAATAGATCATTTAAAATTTCTTTAAAAAAGATCATAGCAGTAATGATCATTGCGCCTAATAAATGCTAAAAAAGTTGACATAATTATCTTCTTTGTAAAAGATAATTTACTAGACAATTTAAAATTTCTCATGAAAAGATCATAACGGTAACGATTATTGGGCCTAATAAATGCTAAAAAAGTTGACATAATTATGTTCTTTGAAAAAGGTAATTTAATAGATCATTTCAAATTTCTTTAAAAAAGATCATAACGGTAACGATCATTGCGCCTAATAAATGCTAAAAAAGTTGACATAATTATCTTCTTTGTAAAAGATAATTTAATAGATCATTTAAAATTTCCTTAAAAAAGATCATAACGGTAACGATCATTGGGCCTAATAAGTGCTAAAAAAGTTGACATAATTATCTTCTTTGAAAAAGGTAATTTAATAGATCATTTCAAATTTCTTTAAAAAAGATCATAGCAGTAATGATCATTGCGCCTAATAAATGCTAAAAAAGTTGACATAATTATCTTCTTTGTAAAAGATAATTTACTAGACAATTTAAAATTTCTCATGAAAAGATCATAACGGTAACGATTGTTGGGCCTAATAAATGCTAAAAAAGTTGACATAATTATGTTCTTTGAAAAAGGTAATTTAATAGATCATTTCAAATTTCTTTAAAAAAGATCATAGCAGTAATGATCATTGCGCCTAATAAATGCTAAAAAAGTTGACATAATTATCTTCTTTGTAAAAGATAATTTACTAGACAATTTAAAATTTCTCATGAAAAGATCATAACGGTAACGATTATTGGGCCTAATAAATGCTAAAAAAGTTGACATAATTATCTTCTTTGAAAAAGGTAATTTAATAGATCATTTCAAATTTCTTTAAAAAAGATCATAACAGTAACGATCATTGCGCCTAATAAATGCTAAAAAGGTTGACATAATTATCTTCTTTGTAAAAGAAAATTTAATAGATCATTTAAAATTTCCTTAAAAAAGATCCTAACGGTAACGATCATTGGGCCTAATAAATGCTAAAAAAGTTGACATAATTATCTTCTTTGTAAAAGATAATTTACTAGACAATTTAAAATTTCTCATGAAAAGATCATAACGGTAACGATTTTTGGGCCTAATAAATGCTAAAAAAGTTGACATAATTATGTTCTTTGAAAAAGGTAATTTAATAGATCATTTCAAATTTCTTTAAAAAAGATCATAACGGTAACGATCATTGCGCCTAATAAATGCTAAAAAAGTTGACATAATTATCTTCTTTGTAAAAGAAAATTTAATAGATCATTTAAAATTTCCTTAAAAAAGATCATAACGGTAACGATCATTGGGCCTAATAAGTGCTAAAAAAGTTGACATAATTATCTTCTTTGTAAAAGATAATTTACTAGCAATTTAAAATTTCTCATGAAAAGATCATAACGGTAACGATTATTGGGCCTAATAAAGGCTAAAAAAGTTGACATAATTATCTTCTTTGAAAAAGGTAATTTAATAGATCATTTCAAATTTCTTTAAAAAAGATCATAGCGGTAACGATCATTGCGCCTAATAAATGCTAAAAAAGTTGACATAATTATCTTCTTTGTAAAAGATAATTTACTAGATCATTGAAAATTTCCTCCTCAAAGATCATAACGGTAACGATCATTGGGCCTAATAAATGCTAAAAAAGTTGACATAATTAACTTCTTTGTAAAAGATAATTTACTAGACAATTTAAAATTTCGTATTAAAAGATCATAACGCTAACGATTAATGGGCCTAGTAAATGCTAAAATAGTTGACATAATTATCTTCTTTGTAAAAGATAATTTGATAGATCATTTAAAATTTCTTTATAAAAGATCATAACTGTAACGATCATTGGGCCTAATAAATGCTAAAAAAGTTGACATAATTATCTTCTTTGTAAAAGACAATTTAATAGATCATTTAAAATTTCTTTAAAAAAGATCATAGCAGTAATGATCATTGCGCCTAATAAATGCTAAAAAAGATGACATAATTATCTTCTTTGTAAAAGATAATTTACTAGACAATTTAAAATTTCTCATGAAAAGATCATAACGGTAACGATTATTGGGCCTAATAAATGCTAAAAAAGTTGACATAATTATCTTCTTTGAAAAAGGTAATTTAATAGATCATTTCAAATTTCTTTAAAAAAGATCATAACAGTAACGATCATTGCGCCTAATAAATGCTAAAAAAGTTGACATAATTATCTTCTTTGTAAAAGATAATTTAATAGATCATTTAAAATTTCCTTAAAAAAGATCATAACGGTAACGATCATTGGGCCTAATAACTGCTAAAAAAGTTGACATAATTATCTTCTTTGTAAAAGATAATTTACTAGCAATTTAAAATTTCTCATGAAAAGATCATAACGGTAACGATTATTGGGCCTAATAAATGCTAAAAAAGTTGACATAATTATCTTCTTTGAAAAAGGTAATTTAATAGATCATTTCAAATTTCTTTAAAAAAGATCATAACGGTAACGATCATTGCGCCTAATAAATGCTAAAAAAGTTGACATAATTATCTTCTTTGTAAAAGATAATTTACTAGATCATTTAAAATTTCCTCCTCAAAGATCATAACGGTAACGATCATTGGGCCTAATAAATGCTAAAAAAGTTGACATAATTAACTTCTTTGTAAAAGATAATTTACTAGACAATTTAAAATTTCGTATTAAAAGATCATAACGCTAACGATTAATGGGCCTAGTAAATGCTAAAATAGTTGACATAATTATCTTCTTTGTAAAAGATAATTTGATAGATCATTTAAAATTTCTTTATAAAAGATCATAACTGTAACGATCATTGGGCCTAATAAATGCTAAAAAAGTTGACATAATTATCTTCTTTGTAAAAGACAATTTAATAGATCATTTAAAATTTCTTTAAAAAAGATCATAGCAGTAATGATCATTGCGCCTAATAAATGCTAAAAAAGATGACATAATTATCTTCTTTGTAAAAGATAATTTACTAGACAATTTAAAATTTCTCATGAAAAGATCATAACGGTAACGATTATTGGGCCTAATAAATGCTAAAAAAGTTGACATAATTATGTTCTTTGAAAAAGGTAATTTAATAGATCATTTCAAATTTCTTTAAAAAAGATCATAACAGTAACGATCATTGCGCCTAATAAATGCTGAAAAAGTTGACATAATTATCTTCTTTGTAAAAGATAATTTAATAGATCATTTAAAATTTCCTTAAAAAAGATCATAACGGTAACGATCATTGGGCCTAATAACTGCTAAAAAAGTTGACATAATTATCTTCTTTGTAAAAGATAATTTACTAGCAATTTAAAATTTCTCATGAAAAGATCATAACGGTAACGATTATTGGGCCTAATAAATGCTAAAAAAGTTGACATAATTATCTTCTTTGAAAAAGGTAATTTAATAGATCATTTCAAATTTCTTTAAAAAAGATCATAACGGTAACGATCATTGCGCCTAATAAATGCTAAAAAAGTTGACATAATTATCTTCTTTGTAAAAGATAATTTACTAGATCATTTAAAATTTCCTCCTCAAAGATCATAACGGTAACGATCATTGGGCCTAATAAATGCTAAAAAAGTTGACATAATTAACTTCTTTGTAAAAGATAATTTACTAGACAATTTAAAATTTCGTATTAAAAGATCATAACGCTAACGATTAATGGGCCTAGTAAATGCTAAAATAGTTGACATAATTATCTTCTTTGTAAAAGATAATTTGATAGATCATTTAAAATTTCTTTATAAAAGATCATAACTGTAACGATCATTGGGCCTAATAAATGCTAAAAAAGTTGACATAATTATCTTCTTTGTAAAAGACAATTTAATAGATCATTTAAAATTTCCTTAAAAAAGATCATAACGGTAACGATCATTGGGCCTAATAAGTGCTAAAAAAGTTGACATAATAATCTTCTTTGTAAAAGATAATTTACTAGCAATTTAAAATTTCTCATGAAAAGATCATAACGGTAACGATTATTGGGCCTAATAAAGGCTAAAAAAGTTGACATAATTATCTTCTTTGAAAAAGGTAATTTAATAGATCATTTCAAATTTCTTTAAAAAAGATCATAACGGTAACGATCATTGCGCCTAATAAATGCTAAAAAAGTTGACACAATTATCTTCTTTGTAAAAGATAATTTACTAGATCATTTAAAATTTCCTCCTCAAAGATCATAACGGTAACGATCATTGGGCCTAATAAATGCTAAAAAAGTTGACATAATTAACTTCTTTGTAAAAGATAATTTACTAGACAATTTAAAATTTCGTATTAAAAGATCATAACGCTAACGATTAATGGGCCTAGTAAATGCTAAAATAGTTGACATAATTATCTTCTTTGTAAAAGATAATTTGATAGATCATTTAAAATTTCTTTATAAAAGATCATAACTGTAACAATCATTGGGCCTAATAAATGCTAACAAAGTTGACATAATTATCTTCTTTGTAAAAGACAATTTAATAGATCATTTAAAATTTCTTTAAAAAAGATCATAGCAGTAATGATCATTGCGCCTAATAAATGCTAAAAAAGTTGACATAATTATCTTCTTTGTAAAAGATAATTTACTAGACAATTTAAAATTTCTCATGAAAAGATCATAACGGTAACGATTTTTGGGCCTAATAAATGCTAAAAAAGTTGACATAATTATGTTCTTTGAAAAAGGTAATTTAATAGATCATTTCAAATTTCTTTAAAAAAGATCATAACGGTAACGATCATTGCGCCTAATAAATGCTAAAAAAGTTGACATAATTATCTTCTTTGTAAAAGATAATTTACTAGATCATTTAAAATTTCCTCCTCAAAGATCATAACGGTAACGATCATTGGGCCTAATAAATGCTAAAAAAGTTGACATAATTAACTTCTTTGTAAAAGATAATTTACTAGACAATTTAAAATTTCGTATTAAAAGATCATAACGCTAACGATTAATGGGCCTAGTAAATGCTAAAATAGTTGACATAATTATCTTCTTTGTAAAAGATAATTTGATAGATCATTTAAAATTTCTTTATAAAAGATCATAACTGTAACGATCATTGGGCCTAATAAATGCTAAAAAAGTTGACATAATTATCTTCTTTGTAAAAGACAAGTTAATAGATCATTTAAAATTTCTTTAAAAAAGATCATAGCAGTAATGATCATTGCGCCTAATAAATGCTAAAAAAGTTGACATAATTATCTTCTTTGTAAAAGATAATTTACTAGACAATTTAAAATTTCTCATGAAAAGATCATAACGGTAACGATTATTGGGCCTAATAAATGCTAAAACAGTTGACATAATTATCTTCTTTGAAAAAGGTAATTTAATAGATCATTTCAAATTTCTTTAAAAAAGATCATAACGGTAACGATCATTGCTCCTAATAAATGCTAAAAAAGTTGACATAATTATCTTCTTTGTAAAAGAAAATTTAATAGATCATTTAAAATTTCCTTAAAAAAGATCATAACGGTAACGATCATTGGGCCTAATAAGTGCTAAAAAAGTTGACACAATTATCTTCTTTGTAAAAGATAATTTACTAGCAATTTAAAATTTCTCATGAAAAGATCATAACGGTAACGATTATTGGGCCTAATAAATGCTAAAAAAGTTGACATAATTATCTTCTTTGAAAAAGGTAATTGAATAGATCATTTCAAATATCTTTAAAAAAGATCATAACGGTAACGATCATTGCGCCTAATAAATGCTAAAAAAGTTGACATAATTATCTTCTTTGTAAAAGATAATTTACTAGATCATTTAAAATTTCCTCCTCAAAGATCATAACGGTAATGATCATTGGGCCTAATAAATGCTAAAAAAGTTGACATGATTAACTTCTTTGTAAAAGATAATTTACTAGACAATTTAAAATTTCGTATTAAAAGATCATAACGCTAACGATTAATGGGCCTAGTAAATGCTAAAATAGTTGACATAATTATCTTCTTTGTAAAAGATAATTTGATAGATCATTTAAAATTTCTTTATAAAAGATCATAACTGTAACGATCATTGGGCCTAATAAATGCTAAAAAAGTTGACATAATTATCTTCTTTGTAAAAGACAATTTAATAGATCATTTAAAATTTCTTTAAAAAAGATCATAGCAGTAATGATCATTGCGCCTAATAAATGCTAAAAAAGTTGACATAATTATCTTCTTTGTAAAAGATAATTTACTAGACAATTTAAAATTTCTCATGAAAAGATCATAACGGTAACGATTATTGGGCCTAGTAAATGCTAAAAAAGTTGACATAATTATCTTCTTTGTAAAAGGTAATTTAATAGATCATTTCAAATTTCTTTAAAAAAGATCATAACGGTAACGATCATTGCTCCTAATAAATGCTAAAAAAGTTGACATAATTATCTTCTTTGTAAAAGAAAATTTAATAGATCATTTAAAATTTCCTTAAAAAATATCATAACGGTAACGATCATTGGGCCTAATAAGTGCTAAAAAAGTTGGCACAATTATCCTCTTTGTAAAAGATAATTTACTAGCAATTTAAAATTTCTCATGAAAAGATCATAACGGTAACGATTATTGGGCCTAATAAATGCTAAAAAAGTTGACATAATTATCTTCTTTGAAAAAGGTAATTTAATAGATCATTTCAAATTTCTTTAAAAAAGATCATAACGGTAACGATCATTGCGCCTAATAAATGCTAAAAAAGTTGACATAATTATCTTCTTTGTAAAAGATAATTTACTAGATCATTTAAAATTTCCTCCTCAAAGATCATAACGGTAATGATCATTGGGCCTAATAAATGCTAAAAAAGTTGACATAATTAACTTCTTTGTAAAAGATAATTTACTAGACAATTTAAAATTTCGTATTAAAAGATCATAACGCTAACGATTAATGGGCCTAGTAAATGCTAAAATAGTTGACATAATTATCTTCTTTGTAAAAGATAATTTGATAGATCATTTAAAATTTCTTTATAAAAGATCATAACTGTAACGATCATTGGGCCTAATAAATGCTAAAAAAGTTGACATAATTATCTTCTTTGTAAAAGACAAGTTAATAGATCATTTAAAATTTCTTTAAAAAAGATCATAACAGTAATGATCATTGCGCCTAATAAATGCTAAAAAAATTGACATAATTATCTTCTTTGTAAAAGATAATTTACTAGACAATTTAAAATTTCTCATGAAAAGATCATAACGGTAACGATTATTGGGCCTAATAAATGCTAAAACAGTTGACATAATTATCTTCTTTGAAAAAGGTAATTTAATAGATCATTTGAAATTTCTTTAAAAAAGATCATAACGGTAACGATCATTGCTCCTAATAAATGCTAAAAAAGTTGACATAATTATCTTCTTTGTAAAAGAAAATTTAATAGATCATTTAAAATTTCCTTAAAAAAGATCATAACGGTAACGATCATTGGGCCTAATAAGTGCTAAAAAAGTTGACACAATTATCTTCTTTGTAAAAGATAATTTACTAGCAATTTAAAATTTCTCATGAAAAGATCATAACGGTAACGATTATTGGGCCTAATAAATGCTAAAAAAGTTGACATAATTATCTTCTTTGAAAAAGGTAATTTAATAGATCATTTCAAATTTCTTTAAAAAAGATCATAACGGTAACGATCATTGCGCCTAATAAATGCTAAAAAAGTTGACATAATTATCTTCTTTGTAAAAGATAATTTACTAGATCATTTAAAATTTCCTCCTCAAAGATCATAACGGTAATGATCATTGGGCCTAATAAATGCTAAAAAAGTTGACATGATTAACTTCTTTGTAAAAGATAATTTACTAGACAATTTAAAATTTCGTATTAAAAGATCATAACGCTAACGATTAATGGGCCTAGTAAATGCTAAAATAGTTGACATAATTATCTTCTTTGTAAAAGATAATTTGATAGATCATTTAAAATTTCTTTATAAAAGATCATAACTGTAACGATCATTGGGCCTAATAAATGCTAAAAAAGTTGACATAATTATCTTCTTTGTAAAAGACAATTTAATAGATCATTTAAAATTTCTTTAAAAAAGATCATAGCAGTAATGATCATTGCGCCTAATAAATGCTAAAAAAGTTGACATAATTATCTTCTTTGTAAAATATAATTTACTAGACAATTTAAAATTTCTCATGAAAAGATCATAACGGTAACGATTATTGGGCCTAGTAAATGCTAAAAAAGTTGACATAATTATCTTCTTTGTAAAAGGTAATTTAATAGATCATTTCAAATTTCTTTAAAAAAGATCATAACGGTAACGATCATTGCTCCTAATAAATGCTAAAAAAGTTGACATAATTATCTTCTTTGTAAAAGAAAATTTAATAGATCATTTAAAATTTCCTTAAAAAAGATCATAACGGTAACGATCATTGGGCCTAATAAGTGCTAAAAAAGTTGACACAATTATCCTCTTTGTAAAAGATAATTTACTAGCAATTTAAAATTTCTCATGAAAAGATCATAACGGTAACGATTATTGGGCCTAATAAATGCTAAAAAAGTTGACATAATTATCTTCTTTGAAAAAGGTAATTTAATAGATCATTTCAAATTTCTTTAAAAAAGATCATAACGGTAACGATCATTGCGCCTAATAAATGCTAAAAAAGTTGACATAATTATCTTCTTTGTAAAAGATAATTTACTAGATCATTTAAAATTTCCTCCTCAAAGATCATAACGGTAATGATCATTGGGCCTAATAAA
Source organism: Psophocarpus tetragonolobus (assembly GCA_037954015.1). Classification (NCBI taxonomy): domain Eukaryota; kingdom Viridiplantae; phylum Streptophyta; class Magnoliopsida; order Fabales; family Fabaceae; genus Psophocarpus; species Psophocarpus tetragonolobus. The sequence continues at coordinate 59,674,875 of CM075688.1, forward strand.
TGCTAAAAAAGTTGACATAATTAACTTCTTTGTAAAAGATAATTTACTAGACAATTTAAAATTTCGTATTAAAAGATCATAACGCTAACGATTAATGGGCCTAGTAAATGCTAAAATAGTTGACATAATTATCTTCTTTGTAAAAGATAATTTGATAGATCATTTAAAATTTCTTTATAAAAGATCATAACTGTAACGATCATTGGGCCTAATAAATGCTAAAAAACTTGACATAATTATCTTCTTTGTAAAAGACAATTTAATAGATCATTTAAAATTTCTTTAAAAAAGATCATAGCAGTAATGATCATTGCGCCTAATAAATGCTAAAAAAGTTGACATAATTATCTTCTTTGTAAAAGATAATTTACTAGACAATTTAAAATTTCTCATGAAAAGATCATAACGGTAACGATTATTGGGCCTAGTAAATGCTAAAAAAGTTGACATAATTATCTTCTTTGTAAAAGGTAATTTAATAGATCATTTCAAATTTCTTTAAAAAAGATCATAACGGTAACGATCATTGCTCCTAAGAAATGCTAAAAAAGTTGACATAATTATCTTCTTTGTAAAAGAAAATATAATAGATCATTTAAAATTTCCTTAAAAAAGATCATAACGGTAACGATCATTGGGCCTAATAAGTGCTAAAAAAGTTGACACAATTATCCTCTTTGTAAAAGATAATTTACTAGCAATTTAAAATTTCTCATGAAAAGATCATAACGGTAACGATTATTGGGCCTAATAAATGCTAAAAAAGTTGACATAATTATCTTCTTTGAAAAAGGTAATTTAATAGATCATTTCAAATTTCTTTAAAAAAGATTATAACGGTAACGATCATTGCGCCTAATAAATGCTAAAAAAGTTGACATAATTATCTTCTTTGTAAAAGATAATTTACTAGATCATTTAAAATTTCCTCCTCAAAGATCATAACGGTAACCATCATTGGGCATAATAAATGCTAAAAAATTTGCCATAATTATCTTCTTTGTAAAAGATAATTTTCTAGACAATTTAACATTTCTTATTAAAAGATCATAACGCTAATGATTATTGGGCCTAATAAATGCTAAAAAAGTTGACATAATTATCTTGTTTGTAAAAGATAATTTAATAGATTATTTAAAATTTCTTTATAAAATGTCATAACGGTAACGATCATTGGGCCTAATAAATGCTAAAAAGGTTAACATAATTATCTTCTTTGTGAAAGATAATTTAATAGATCATTTAAAATTTCTTTATAACAGATCATAACGGTAACGATCATTGGGCCTAATAAATGCTCAAAAAGTTGACATAATTATCTTCTTTGTAAAAGACAATTTAATAGATCATTTAAAATTTCTTTAAAAAAGATCATAACGGTAACGATCATTGGGCCTAATAAATGCTAAAAAAGTTGACATAATTAACTTCTTTGTAAAAGATAATTTACTAGACAATTTAAAACTTCGTATTAAAAGATCATAACGCTAACGATTAATGGGCCTAGTAAATGCTAAAAAAGTTGACATAATTATCTTCTTTGTAAAAGATAATTTGATAGATCATTTAAAATTTCTTTATAAAAGATTATAACTGTAACGATCATTGGGCCTAATAAATGCTAAAAAAGTTGACATAATTATCTTCTTTGTAAAAGACAATTTAATAGATCATCTAAAATTTCTTTAAAAAAGATCATAGCAGTAACGATCATTGCGCCTAATAAATGCTAAAAAAGTTGACATAATTATCTTCTTTGTAAAAGATAATTTAATAGATCATTTAAAATTTCCTTAAAAAAGATCATAACGGTAACGATCATTGGGCCTAATAAGTGCTAAAAAAGTTGACATAATTATCTTCTTTGTAAAAGATAATTTACTAGCAATTTAAAATTTCTCATGAAAAGATCATAACGGTAACGATTATTGGGCCTAATAAATGCTAAAAAAGTTGACATAATTATCTTCTTTGAAAAAGGTAATTTAATAGATCATTTCAAATTTCTTTAAAAAAGATTATAACGGTAACGATCATTGCGCCTAATAAATGCTAAAAAAGTTGACATAATTATCTTCTTTGTAAAAGATAATTTACTAGATCATTTAAAATTTCCTCCTCAAAGATCATAACGGTAACCATCATTGGGCATAATAAATGCTAAAAAATTTGCCATAATTATCTTCTTTGTAAAAGATAATTTTCTAGACAATTTAACATTTCTTATTAAAAGATCATAACACTAACGATTATTGGGCCTAATAAATGCTAAAAAAGTTGACATAATTATCTTGTTTGTAAAAGATAATTTAATAGATTATTTAAAATTTCTTTATAAAATGTCATAACGGTAACGATCATTGGGCCTAATAAATGCTAAAAAGGTTAACATAATTATCTTCTTTGTGAAAGATAATTTAATAGATCATTTAAAATTTCTTTATAACAGATCATAACGGTAACGATCATTGGGCCTAATAAATGCTCAAAAAGTTGACATAATTATCTTCTTTGTAAAAGACAATTTAATAGATCATTTAAAATTTCTTTAAAAAAGATCATAACGGTAACGATCATTGGGCCTAATAAATGCTAAAAAAGTTGACATAATTATCTTCTTTGTAACAGATAATTTGATAGATCATTTAAAATTTCTTTATAAAAGATCATAACTGTAACGATCATTGGGCCTAATAAATGCTAAAAAAGTTGACATAATTATCTTCTTTGTAAAAGACAATTTAATAGATCATTTAAAATTTCTTTAAAAAAGATCATAGCAGTAATGATCATTGCGCCTAATAAATGCTAAAAAAGTTGACATAATTATCTTCTTTGTAAAAGATAATTTACTAGACAATTTAAAATTTCTCATGAAAAGATCATAACGGTAACGATTATTGGGCCTAGTAAATGCTAAAAAAGTTGACATAATTATCTTCTTTGTAAAAGGTAATTTAATAGATCATTTCAAATTTCTTTAAAAAAGATCATAACGGTAACGATCATTGCTCCTAATAAATGCTAAAAAAGTTGACATAATTATCTTCTTTGTAAAAGAAAATTTAATAGATCATTTAAAATTTCCTTAAAAAAGATCATAACGGTAACGATCATTGGGCCTAATAAGTGCTAAAAAAGTTGACACAATTATCCTCTTTGTAAAAGATAATTTACTAGCAATTTAAAATTTCTCATGAAAAGATCATAACGGTAACGATTATTGGGCCTAATAAATGCTAAAAAAGTTGACATAATTATCTTCTTTGAAAAAGGTAATTTAATAGATCATTTCAAATTTCTTTAAAAAAGATCATAACGGTAACGATCATTGCGCCTAATAAATGCTAAAAAAGTTGACATAATTATCTTCTTTGTAAAAGATAATTTACTAGATCATTTAAAATTTACTCCTCAAAGATCATAACGGTAATGATCATTGGGCCTAATAAATGCTAAAAAAGTTGACATAATTAACTTCTTTGTAAAAGATAATTTACTAGACAATTTAAAATTTCGTATTAAAAGATCATAACGCTAACGATTAATGGGCCTAGTAAATGCTAAAATAGTTGACATAATTATCTTCTTTGTAAAAGATAATTTGATAGATCATTTAAAATTTCTTTATAAAAGATCATAACTGTAACGATCATTGGGCCTAATAAATGCTAAAAAACTTGACATAATTATCTTCTTTGTAAAAGACAATTTAATAGATCATTTAAAATTTCTTTAAAAAAGATCATAGCAGTAATGATCATTGCGCCTAATAAATGCTAAAAAAGTTGACATAATTATCTTCTTTGTAAAAGATAATTTACTAGACAATTTAAAATTTCTCATGAAAAGATCATAACGGTAACGATTATTGGGCCTAGTAAATGCTAAAAAAGTTGACATAATTATCTTCTTTGTAAAAGGTAATTTAATAGATCATTTCAAATTTCTTTAAAAAAGATCATAACGGTAACGATCATTGCTCCTAATAAATGCTAAAAAAGTTGACATAATTATCTTCTTTGTAAAAGAAAATATAATAGATCATTTAAAATTTCCTTAAAAAAGATCATAACGGTAACGATCATTGGGCCTAATAAGTGCTAAAAAAGTCGACACAATTATCCTCTTTGTAAAAGATAATTTACTAGCAATTTAAAATTTCTCATGAAAAGATCATAACGGTAACGATTATTGGGCCTAATAAATGCTAAAAAAGTTGACATAATTATCTTCTTTGAAAAAGGTAATTTAATAGATCATTTCAAATTTCTTTAAAAAAGATTATAACGGTAACGATCATTGCGCCTAATAAATGCTAAAAAAGTTGACATAATTATCTTCTTTGTAAAAGATAATTTACTAGATCATTTAAAATTTCCTCCTCAAAGATCATAACGGTAACCATCATTGGGCATAATAAATGCTAAAAAATTTGCCATAATTATCTTCTTTGTAAAAGATAATTTTCTAGACAATTTAACATTTCTTATTAAAAGATCATAACGCTAATGATTATTGGGCCTAATAAATGCTAAAAAAGTTGACATAATTATCTTGTTTGTAAAAGATAATTTAATAGATTATTTAAAATTTCTTTATAAAATGTCATAACGGTAACGATCATTGGGCCTAATAAATGCTAAAAAGGTTAACATAATTATCTTCTTTGTGAAAGATAATTTAATAGATCATTTAAAATTTCTTTATAACAGATCATAACGGTAACGATCATTGGGCCTAATAAATGCTCAAAAAGTTGACATAATTATCTTCTTTGTAAAAGACAATTTAATAGATCATTTCAAATTTCTTTAAAAAAGATCATAACGGTAACGATCATTGGGCCTAATAAATGCTAAAAAAGTTGACATAATTAACTTCTTTGTAAAAGATAATTTACTAGACAATTTAAAACTTCGTATTAAAAGATCCTAACGCTAACGATTAATGGGCCTAGTAAATGCTAAAAAAGTTGACATAATTATCTTCTTTGTAAAAGATAATTTGATAGATCATTTAAAATTTCTTTATAAAAGATTATAACTGTAACGATCATTGGGCCTAATAAATGCTAAAAAAGTTGACATAATTATCTTCTTTGTAAAAGACAATTTAATAGATCATCTAAAATTTCTTTAAAAAAGATCATAGCAGTAACGATCATTGCGCCTAATAAATGCTAAAAAAGTTGACATAATTATCTTCTTTGTAAAAGATAATTTAATAGATTATTTAAAATTTCCTTAAAAAAGATCATAACGGTAACGATCATTGGGCCTAATAAGTGCTAAAAAAGTTGACATAATTATCTTCTTTGTAAAAGATAATTTACTAGCAATTTAAAATTTCTCATGAAAAGATCATAACGGTAACGATTATTGGGCCTAATAAATGCTAAAAAAGTTGACATAATTATCTTCTTTGAAAAAGGTAATTTAATAGATCATTTCAAATTTCTTTAAAAAAGATTATAACGGTAACGATCATTGCGCCTAATAAATGCTAAAAAAGTTGACATAATTATCTTCTTTGTAAAAGATAATTTACTAGATCATTTAAAATTTCCTCCTCAAAGATCATAACGGTAACCATCATTGGGCATAATAAATGCTAAAAAATTTGCCATAATTATCTTCTTTGTAAAAGATAATTTTCTAGACAATTTAACATTTCTTATTAAAAGATCATAACGCTAACGATTATTGGGCCTAATAAATGCTAAAAAAGTTGACATAATTATCTTGTTTGTAAAAGATAATTTAATAGATTATTTAAAATTTCTTTATAAAATGTCATAACGGTAACGATCATTGGGCCTAATAAATGCTAAAAAGGTTAACATAATTATCTTCTTTGTGAAAGATAATTTAATAGATCATTTAAAATTTCTTTATAACAGATCATAACGGTAACGATCATTGGGCCTAATAAATGCTCAAAAAGTTGACATAATTATCTTCTTTGTAAAAGACAATTTAATAGATCATTTAAAATTTCTTTAAAAAAGATCATAACGGTAACGATCATTGGGCCTAATAAATGCTAAAAAAGTTGACATAATTAACTTCTTTGTAAAAGATAATTTACTAGACAATTTAAAACTTCGTATTAAAAGATCATAACGCTAACGATTAATGGGCCTAGTAAATGCTAAAAAAGTTGACATAATTATCTTCTTTGTAAAAGATAATTTGATAGATCATTTAAAATTTCTTTATAAAAGATTATAACTGTAACGATCATTGGGCCTAATAAATGCTAAAAAAGTTGACATAATTATCTTCTTTGTAAAAGACAATTTAATAGATCATCTAAAATTTCTTTAAAAAAGATCATAGCAGTAACGATCATTGCGCCTAATAAATGCTAAAAAAGTTGACATAATTATCTTCTTTGTAAAAGATAATTTAATAGATCATTTAAAATTTCCTTAAAAAAGATCATAACGGTAACGATCATTGGGCCTAATAAGTGCTAAAAAAGTTGACATAATTATCTTCTTTGTAAAAGATAATTTACTAGCAATTTAAAATTTCTCATGAAAAGATCATAACGGTAACGATTATTGGGCCTAATAAATGCTAAAAAAGTTGACATAATTATCTTCTTTGAAAAAGGTAATTTAATAGATCATTTCAAATTTCTTTAAAAAAGATTATAACGGTAACGATCATTGCGCCTAATAAATGCTAAAAAAGTTGACATAATTATCTTCTTTGTAAAAGATAATTTACTAGATCATTTAAAATTTCCTCCTCAAAGATCATAACGGTAACCATCATTGGGCATAATAAATGCTAAAAAATTTGCCATAATTATCTTCTTTGTAAAAGATAATTTTCTAGACAATTTAACATTTCTTATTAAAAGATCATAACGCTAACGATTATTGGGCCTAATAAATGCTAAAAAAGTTGACATAATTATCTTGTTTGTAAAAGATAATTTAATAGATTATTTAAAATTTCTTTATAAAATGTCATAACGGTAACGATCATTGGGCCTAATAAATGCTAAAAAGGTTAACATAATTATCTTCTTTGTGAAAGATAATTTAATAGATCATTTAAAATTTCTTTATAACAGATCATAACGGTAACGATCATTGGGCCTAATAAATGCTCAAAAAGTTGACATAATTATCTTCTTTGTAAAAGACAATTTAATAGATCATTCAAAATTTCTTTAAAAAAGATCATAACGGTAACGATCATTGGGCCTAATAAATGCTAAAAAAGTTGACATAATTAACTTCTTTGTAAAAGATAATTTAATAGATCATTTAAAATTTCCTTAAAAAAGATCATAACGGTAACGATCATTGGGCCTAATAAGTGCTAAAAAAGTTGACATAATTATCTTCTTTGTAAAAGATAATTTACTAGCAATTTAAAATTTCTCATGAAAAGATCATAACGGTAACGATTATTGGGCCTAATAAATGCTAAAAAAGTTGACATAATTATCTTCTTTGAAAAAGGTAATTTAATAGATCATTTCAAATTTCTTTAAAAAAGATTATAACGGTAACGATCATTGCGCCTAATAAATGCTAAAAAAGTTGACATAATTATCTTCTTTGTAAAAGATAATTTACTAGATCATTTAAAATTTCCTCCTCAAAGATCATAACGGTAACCATCATTGGGCATAATAAATGCTAAAAAATTTGCCATAATTATCTTCTTTGTAAAAGATAATTTTCTAGACAATTTAACATTTCTTATTAAAAGATCATAACGCTAACGATTATTGGGCCTAATAAATGCTAAAAAAGTTGACATAATTATCTTGTTTGTAAAAGATAATTTAATAGATTATTTAAAATTTCTTTATAAAATGTCATAACGGTAACGATCATTGGGCCTAATAAATGCTAAAAAGGTTAACATAATTATCTTCTTTGTGAAAGATAATTTAATAGATCATTTAAAATTTCTTTATAACAAATCATAACGGTAACGATCATTGGGCCTAATAAATGCTCAAAAAGTTGACATAATTATCTTCTTTGTAAAAGACAATTTAATAGATCATTTAAAATTTCTTTAAAAAAGATCATAACGGTAACGATCATTGGGCCTAATAAATGCTAAAAAAGTTGACATAATTAACTTCTTTGTAAAAGATAATTTACTAGACAATTTAAAACTTCGTATTAAAAGATCATAACGCTAACGATTAATGGGCCTAGTAAATGCTAAAAAAGTTGACATAATTATCTTCTTTGTAAAAGATAATTTGATAGATCATTTAAAATTTCTTTATAAAAGATTATAACTGTAACGATCATTGGGCCTAATAAATGCTAAAAAAGTTGACATAATTATCTTCTTTGTAAAAGACAATTTAATAGATCATCTAAAATTTCTTTAAAAAAGATCATAGCAGTAACGATCATTGCGCCTAATAAATGCTAAAAAAGTTGACATAATTATCTTCTTTGTAAAAGATAATTTAATAGATCATTTAAAATTTCCTTAAAAAAGATCATAACGGTAACGATCATTGGGCCTAATAAGTGCTAAAAAAGTTGACATAATTATCTTCTTTGTAAAAGATAATTTACTAGCAATTTAAAATTTCTCATGAAAAGATCATAACGGTAATGATTATTGGGCCTAATAAATGCTAAAAAAGTTGACATAATTATCTTCTTTGAAAAAGGTAATTTAATAGATCATTTCAAATTTCTTTAAAAAAGATTATAACGGTAACGATCATTGCGCCTAATAAATGCTAAAAAAGTTGACATAATTATCTTCTTTGTAAAAGATAATTTACTAGATCATTTAAAATTTCCTCCTCAAAGATCATAACGGTAACCATCATTGGGCATAATAAATGCTAAAAAATTTGCCATAATTATCTTCTTTGTAAAAGATAATTTTCTAGACAATTTAACATTTCTTATTAAAAGATCATAACGCTAACGATTATTGGGCCTAATAAATGCTAAAAAAGTTGACATAATTATCTTGTTTGTAAAAGATAATTTAATAGATTATTTAAAATTTCTTTATAAAATGTCATAACGGTAACGATCATTGGGCCTAATAAATGCTAAAAAGGTTAACATAATTATCTTCTTTGTGAAAGATAATTTAATAGATCATTTAAAATTTCTTTATAACAGATCATAACGGTAACGATCATTGGGCCTAATAAATGCTCAAAAAGTTGACATAATTATCTTCTTTGTAAAAGACAATTTAATAGATCATTTAAAATTTCTTTAAAAAAGATCATAACGGTAACGATCATTGGGCCTAATAAATGCTAAAAAAGTTGACATAATTAACTTCTTTGTAAAAGATAATTTACTAGACAATTTAAAACTTCGTATTAAAAGATCATAACGCTAACGATTAATGGGCCTAGTAAATGCTAAAAAAGTTGACATAATTATCTTCTTTGTAAAAGATAATTTGATAGATCATTTAAAATTTCTTTATAAAAGATTATAACTGTAACGATCATTGGGCCTAATAAATGCTAAAAAAGTTGACATAATTATCTTCTTTGTAAAAGACAATTTAATAGATCATCTAAAATTTCTTTAAAAAAGATCATAGCAGTAACGATCATTGCGCCTAATAAATGCTAAAAAAGTTGACATAATTATCTTCTTTGTAAAAGATAATTTAATAGATCATTTAAAATTTCCTTAAAAAAGATCATAACGGTAACGATCATTGGGCCTAATAAGTGCTAAAAAAGTTGACATAATTATCTTCTTTGTAAAAGATAATTTACTAGACAATTTAAAATTTCTCATGAAAAGATCATAACGGTAACGATTATTGGGCCTAATAAATGCTAAAAAAGTTGACATAATTATCTTCTTTGAAAAAGGTAATTTAATAGATCATTTGAAATTTCTTTAAAAAAGATCATAACAGTAACGATCATTGCGCCTAATAAATGCTAAAAAAGTTGACATAATTATCTTCTTTGTAAAAGATAATTTACTAGATCATTTAAAATTTCCTCCTCAAAGATCATAACGGTAACCATCATTGGGCATAATAAATGCTAAAACATTTGCCATAATTATCTTCTTTGGAAAAGATTATTTTCTAGACAATTTAACATTTCTTATTAAAAGATCATAACGCTAACGATTATTTGGCGTAATAAATGCTAAAAAAGTTGACATAATTATCTTCTTTGTAAAAGATAATTTAATAGATTATTTAAAATTTCTTTATAAAATGTCATAACGGTAACGATCATTGGGCCTAATAAATGCTAAAAAGGTTAACATAATTATCTTCTTTGTGAAAGATAATTTAAGAGATCATTTAAAATTTCTTTATAACAGATCATAACGGTAACGATCATTGGGCCTAATAAATGCTCAAAAAGTTGACATAATTATCTTCTTTGTAAAAGACAATTTAATAGATCATTTAAAATTTCTTTAAAAAAGATCATAACGGTAACGATCATTGGGCCTAATAAATGCTAAAAAAGTTGACATAATTAACTTCTTTGTAAAAGATAATTTACTAGACAATTTAAAATTTCGTATTAAAAGATCATAACGCTAACGATTAATGGGCCTAGTAAATGCTAAAAAAGTTGACATAATTATCTTCTTTGTAAAGATAATTTGATAGATCATTTAAAATTTCTTTATAAAAGATCATAACTGTAACGATCATTGGGCCTAATAAATGCTAAAAAAGTTGACATAATTATCTTCTTTGTAAAAGACAATTTAATAGATCATTTAAAATTTCTTTAAAAAAGATCATAGCAGTAACGATCATTGCGCCTAATAAATGCTAAAAAAGTTGACATACTTATCTTCCTTGTAAAAGATAATTTAATAGATCATTTAAAATTTCCTTAAAAAAGATCATAACGGTAACGATCATTGGGCCTAATAAGTGCTAAAAAAGTTGACATAATTATCTTCTTTGTAAAAGATAATTTACTAGACAATTTAAAATTTCTCATGAAAAGATCATAACGGTAACGATTATTGGGCCTAGTAAATGCTAAAAAAGTTGACATAATTATCTTCTTTGTAAAAGGTAATTTAATAGATCATTTCAAATTTCTTTAAAAAAGATCATAACGGTAACGATCATTGCTCCTAATAAATGCTAAAAAAGTTGACATAATTATCTTCTTTGTAAAAGACAATTTAATAGATCATCTAAAATTTCTTTAAAAAAGATCATAGCAGTAACGATCATTGCGCCTAATAAATGCTAAAAAAGTTGACATAATTATCTTCTTTGTAAAAGATAATTTAATAGATCATTTAAAATTTCCTTAAAAAAGATCATAACGGTAACGATCATTGGGCCTAATAAGTGCTAAAAAAGTTGACATAATTATCTTCTTTGTAAAAGATAATTTACTAGACAATTTAAAATTTCTCATGAAAAGATCATAACGGTAACGATTATTGGGCCTAATAAATGCTAAAAAAGTTGACATAATTATCTTCTTTGAAAAAGGTAATTTAATAGATCATTTGAAATTTCTTTAAAAAAGATCATAACAGTAACGATCATTGCGCCTAATAAATGCTAAAAAAGTTGACATAATTATCTTCTTTGTAAAAGATAATTTACTAGATCATTTAAAATTTCCTCCTCAAAGATCATAACGGTAACCATCATTGGGCATAATAAATGCTAAAACATTTGCCATAATTATCTTCTTTGGAAAAGATTATTTTCTAGACAATTTAACATTTCTTATTAAAAGATCATAACGCTAACGATTATTTGGCGTAATAAATGCTAAAAAAGTTGACATAATTATCTTCTTTGTAAAAGATAATTTAATAGATTATTTAAAATTTCTTTATAAAATGTCATAACGGTAACGATCATTGGGCCTAATAAATGCTAAAAAGGTTAACATAATTATCTTCTTTGTGAAAGATAATTTAAGAGATCATTTAAAATTTCTTTATAACAGATCATAACGGTAACGATCATTGGGCCTAATAAATGCTCAAAAAGTTGACATAATTATCTTCTTTGTAAAAGACAATTTAATAGATCATTTAAAATTTCTTTAAAAAAGATCATAACGGTAACGATCATTGGGCCTAATAAATGCTAAAAAAGTTGACATAATTAACTTCTTTGTAAAAGATAATTTACTAGACAATTTAAAATTTCGTATTAAAAGATCATAACGCTAACGATTAATGGGCCTAGTAAATGCTAAAAAAGTTGACATAATTATCTTCTTTGTAAAGATAATTTGATAGATCATTTAAAATTTCTTTATAAAAGATCATAACTGTAACGATCATTGGGCCTAATAAATGCTAAAAAAGTTGACATAATTATCTTCTTTGTAAAAGACAATTTAATAGATCATTTAAAATTTCTTTAAAAAAGATCATAGCAGTAACGATCATTGCGCCTAATAAATGCTAAAAAAGTTGACATACTTATCTTCCTTGTAAAAGATAATTTAATAGATCATTTAAAATTTCCTTAAAAAAGATCATAACGGTAACGATCATTGGGCCTAATAAGTGCTAAAAAAGTTGACATAATTATCTTCTTTGTAAAAGATAATTTACTAGACAATTTAAAATTTCTCATGAAAAGATCATAACGGTAACGATTATTGGGCCTAGTAAATGCTAAAAAAGTTGACATAATTATCTTCTTTGTAAAAGGTAATTTAATAGATCATTTCAAATTTCTTTAAAAAAGATCATAACGGTAACGATCATTGCTCCTAATAAATGCTAAAAAAGTTGACATAATTATCTTCTTTGTAAAAGACAATTTAATAGATCATCTAAAATTTCTTTAAAAAAGATCATAGCAGTAACGATCATTGCGCCTAATAAATGCTAAAAAAGTTGACATAATTATCTTCTTTGTAAAAGATAATTTAATAGATCATTTAAAATTTCCTTAAAAAAGATCATAACGGTAACGATCATTGGGCCTAATAAGTGCTAAAAAAGTTGACATAATTATCTTCTTTGTAAAAGATAATTTACTAGACAATTTAAAATTTCTCATGAAAAGATCATAACGGTAACGATTATTGGGCCTAATAAATGCTAAAAAAGTTGACATAATTATCTTCTTTGAAAAAGGTAATTTAATAGATCATTTGAAATTTCTTTAAAAAAGATCATAACAGTAACGATCATTGCGCCTAATAAATGCTAAAAAAGTTGACATAATTATCTTCTTTGTAAAAGATAATTTACTAGATCATTTAAAATTTCCTCCTCAAAGATCATAACGGTAACCATCATTGGGCATAATAAATGCTAAAACATTTGCCATAATTATCTTCTTTGGAAAAGATTATTTTCTAGACAATTTAACATTTCTTATTAAAAGATCATAACGCTAACGATTATTTGGCGTAATAAATGCTAAAAAAGTTGACATAATTATCTTCTTTGTAAAAGATAATTTAATAGATTATTTAAAATTTCTTTATAAAATGTCATAACGGTAACGATCATTGGGCCTAATAAATGCTAAAAAGGTTAACATAATTATCTTCTTTGTGAAAGATAATTTAATAGATCATTTAAAATTTCTTTATAACAGATCATAACGGTAACGATCATTGGGCCTAATAAATGCTCAAAAAGTTGACATAATTATCTTCTTTGTAAAAGACAATTTAATAGATCATTTAAAATTTCTTTAAAAAAGATCATAACGGTAACGATCATTGGGCCTAATAAATGCTAAAAAAGTTGACATAATTAACTTCTTTGTAAAAGATAATTTACTAGACAATTTAAAATTTCGTATTAAAAGATCATAACGCTAACGATTAATGGGCCTAGTAAATGCTAAAAAAGTTGACATAATTATCTTCTTTGTAAAGATAATTTGATAGATCATTTAAAATTTCTTTATAAAAGATCATAACTGTAACGATCATTGGGCCTAATAAATGCTAAAAAAGTTGACATAATTATCTTCTTTGTAAAATACAATTTAATAGATCATTTAAAATTTCTTTAAAAAAGATCATAGCAGTAACGATCATTGCGCCTAATAAATGCTAAAAAAGTTGACATACTTATCTTCTTTGTAAAAGATAATTTAATAGATCATTTAAAATTTCCTTAAAAAAGATCATAACGGTAACGATCATTGGGCCTAATAAGTGCTAAAAAAGTTGACATAATTATCTTCTTTGTAAAAGATAATTTACTAGACAATTTAAAATTTCTCATGAAAAGATCATAACGGTAACGATTATTGGGCCTAGTAAATGCTAAAAAAGTTGACATAATTATCTTCTTTGTAAAAGGTAATTTAATAGATCATTTCAAATTTCTTTAAAAAAGATCATAACGGTAACGATCATTGCTCCTAATAAATGCTAAAAAAGTTGACATAATTATCTTCTTTGTAAAAGAAAATTTAATAGATCATTTAAAATTTCCTTAAAAAAGATCATAACGGTAACGATCATTGGGCCTAATAAGTGCTAAAAAAGTTGACACAATTATCTTCTTTGTAAAAGATAATTTACTAGATCATTTAAAATTTCCTCCTCAAAGATCATAACGGTAACCATCATTGGGCATAATAAATGCTAAAACATTTGCCATAATTATCTTCTTTGGAAAAGATTATTTTCTAGACAATTTAACATTTCTTATTAAAAGATCATAACGCTAACGATTATTTGGCGTAATAAATGCTAAAAAAGTTGACATAATTATCTTCTTTGTAAAAGATAATTTAATAGATTATTTAAAATTTCTTTATAAAATGTCATAACGGTAACGATCATTGGGCCTAATAAATGCTAAAAAGGTTAACATAATTATCTTCTTTGTGAAAGATAATTTAATAGATCATTTAAAATTTCTTTATAACAGATCATAACGGTAACGATCATTGGGCCTAATAAATGCTCAAAAAGTTGACATAATTATCTTCTTTGTAAAAGACAATTTAATAGATCATTTAAAATTTCTTTAAAAAAGATCATAACGGTAACGATCATTGGGCCTAATAAATGCTAAAAAAGTTGACATAATTAACTTCTTTGTAAAAGATAATTTACTAGACAATTTAAAATTTCGTATTAAAAGATCATAACGCTAACGATTAATGGGCCTAGTAAATGCTAAAAAAGTTGACATAATTATCTTCTTTGTAAAGATAATTTGATAGATCATTTAAAATTTCTTTATAAAAGATCATAACTGTAACGATCATTGGGCCTAATAAATGCTAAAAAAGTTGACATAATTATCTTCTTTGTAAAAGACAATTTAATAGATCATTTAAAATTTCTTTAAAAAAGATCATAGCAGTAACGATCATTGCGCCTAATAAATGCTAAAAAAGTTGACATACTTATCTTCTTTGTAAAAGATAATTTAATAGATCATTTAAAATTTCCTTAAAAAAGATCATAACGGTAACGATCATTGGGCCTAAAAAGTGCTAAAAAAGTTGACATAATTATCTTCTTTGTAAAAGCTAATTTACTAGACAATTTAAAATTTCTCATGAAAAGATCATAACGGGAACGATTATTGGGCTTAGTAAATGCTAAAAAAGTTGACATAATTATCTTCTTTGTAAAAGGTAATTTAATAGATCATTTCAAATTTCTTTAAAAAAGATCATAACGGTAACGATCATTGCTCCTAATAAATGCTAAAAAAGTTGACATAATTATCTTCTTTGTAAAAGAAAATTTAATAGATCATTTAAAATTTCCTTAAAAAAGATCATAACGGTAACGATCATTGGGCCTAATAAGTGCTAAAAAAGTTGACACAATTATCTTCTTTGTAAAAGATAATTTACTAGCAATTTAAAATTTCTCATGAAAAGATCATAACGGTAACGATTATTGGGCCTAATAAATGCTAAAAAAGTTGACATAATTATCTTCTTTGAAAAAGGTAATTTAGTAGATCATTTCAAATTTCTTTAAAAAAGATCATAACAGTAACGATCATTGCGCCTAATAAATGCTAAAAAAGTTGACATAATTATCTTCTTTGTAAAAGATAATTTACTAGATCATTTAAAATTTCCTCCTCAAAGATCATAACGGTAACCATCATTGGGCATAATAAATGCTAAAACATTTGCCATAATTATCTTCTTTGGAAAAGATTATTTTCTAGACAATTTAACATTTCTTATTAAAAGATCATAACGCTAACGATTATTTGGCGTAATAAATGCTAAAAAAGTTGACATAATTATCTTCTTTGTAAAAGACAATTTAATAGATCATTTAAAATTTCTTTAAAAAAGATCATAGCAGTAACGATCATTGCGCCTAATAAATGCTAAAAAAGTTGACATACTTATCTTCTTTGTAAAAGATAATTTAATAGATCATTTAAAATTTCCTTAAAAAAGATCATAACGGTAACGATCATTGGGCCTAAAAAGTGCTAA
Organism: Psophocarpus tetragonolobus; assembly: GCA_037954015.1. Taxonomy (NCBI): domain Eukaryota; kingdom Viridiplantae; phylum Streptophyta; class Magnoliopsida; order Fabales; family Fabaceae; genus Psophocarpus; species Psophocarpus tetragonolobus. The sequence goes on from CM075688.1 coordinate 59,691,284, forward strand.
AAAAGTTGACATAATTATCTTCTTTGTAAAAGATAATTTACTAGACAATTTAAAATTTCTCATGAAAAGATCATAACGGGAACGATTATTGGGCTTAGTAAATGCTAAAAAGGTTGACATAATTATCTTCTTTGTAAAAGGTAATTTAATAGATCATTTCAAATTTCTTTAAAAAAGATCATAACTGTAACGATCATTGCTCCTAATAAATGCTAAAAAAGTTGACATAATTATCTTCTTTGTAAAAGAAAATTTAATAGATCATTTAAAATTTCCTTAAAAAAGATCATAACGGTAACGATCATTGGGCCTAATAAGTGCTAAAAAAGTTGACACAATTATCTTCTTTGTAAAAGATAATTTACTAGCAATTTAAAATTTCTCATGAAAAGATCATAACGGTAACGATTATTGGGCCTAATAAATGCTAAAAAAGTTGACATAATTATCTTCTTTGAAAAAGGTAATTTAGTAGATCATTTCAAATTTCTTTAAAAAAGATCATAACAGTAACGATCATTGCGCCTAATAAATGCTAAAAAAGTTGACATAATTATCTTCTTTGTAAAAGATAATTTACTAGATCATTTAAAATTTCCTCCTCAAAGATCATAACGGTAACCATCATTGGGCATAATAAATGCTAAAACATTTGCCATAATTATCTTCTTTGGAAAAGATTATTTTCTAGACAATTTAACATTTCTTATTAAAAGATCATAACGCTAACGATTATTTGGCGTAATAAATGCTAAAAAAGTTGACATAATTATCTTCTTTGTAAAAGATAATTTAATAGATTATTTAAAATTTCTTTATAAAATGTCATAACGGTAACGATCATTGGGCCTAATAAATGCTAAAAAGGTTAACATAATTATCTTCTTTGTCAAAGATAATTTAATAGATCATTTAAAATTTCTTTATAACAGATCATAACGGTAACGATCATTGGGCCTAATAAATGCTCAAAAAGTTGACATAATTATCTTCTTTGTAAAAGACAATTTAATAGATCATTTAAAATTTCTTTAAAAAAGATCATAACGGTAACGATCATTGGGCCTAATAAATGCTAAAAAAGTTGACATAATTAACTTCTTTGTAAAAGATAATTTACTAGACAATTTAAAATTTCGTATTAAAAGATCATAACGCTAACGATTAATGGGCCTAGTAAATGCTAAAAAAGTTGACATAATTATCTTCTTTGTAAAGATAATTTGATAGATCATTTAAAATTTCTTTATAAAAGATCATAACTGTAACGATCATTGGGCCTAATAAATGCTAAAAAAGTTGACATAATTATCTTCTTTGTAAAAGACAATTTAATAGATCATTTAAAATTTCTTTAAAAAAGATCATAGCAGTAACGATCATTGCGCCTAATAAATGCTAAAAAAGTTGACATACTTATCTTCTTTGTAAAAGATAATTTAATAGATCATTTAAAATTTCCTTAAAAAAGATCATAACGGTAACGATCATTGGGCCTAATAAGTGCTAAAAAAGTTGACATAATTATCTTCTTTGTAAAAGATAATTTACTAGACAATTTAAAATTTCTCATGAAAAGATCATAACGGTAACGATTATTGTGCCTAATAAATGCTAAAAAAGTTGACATAATTATCTTCTTTGAAAAAGGTAATTTAGTAGATCATTTCAAATTTCTTTAAAAAAGATCATAACAGTAACGATCATTGCGCCTAATAAATACTAAAAAAGTTGACATAATTATCTTCTTTGTAAAAGATTATTTACTAGACAATTTAAAATTTCTCATGAAAAGATCATAACGGTAACGATTATTGGGCCTAATAAATGCTAAAAAAGTTGACATAATTATCTTCTTTGAAAAAGGTAATTTGATAGATCATTTCAAATTTCCTTAAAAAAGATCATAACGGTAACGATCATTGCGCCTAATAAATGCTAAAAAAGTTGACATAATTATCTTCTTTCTAAAAGATAATTTACTAGACAATTTAAAATTTCTCATGAAAAGATCATAACGGTAACGATTATTGGGCCTAATAAATGCTAAAAAAGTTGACATAATTATCTTCTTTGAAAAAGGTAATTTAATAGATCATTTCACATTTCTTTAAAAAAGATCATAACGGTAACGATCATTGAGCCTAATAAATGCTAAAAAAGTTGACATAATTATCTTCTTTGTAAAAGATAATTTAATAGATTATTTAAAAGTTCTTTATAAAAATTCATAACGGTAACGATCATAGGGCCTAATAAATGCTAAAAAGGTTAACATAATTATCTTCTTTGTGAAAGATAATTTAATATATCATTTAAAATTTCTTTATAACAGATCATAACGGTAACGATCATTGGGCCTAATAAATGCTAAAAAAGTTGACATAATTAACTTCTTCGTAAAAGATAATTTACTAGACAATTTAAAATTTCGTATTAAAAGATCATAACGCTAACGATTAATGGGCCTAGTAAATGCTAAAATAGTTGACATAATTATCTTCTTTGTAAAAGATAATTTGATAGATCATTTAAAATTTCTTTATAAAAGATCATAACTGTAACGATCATTGGGCCTAATAAATGCTAAAAAAGTTGACATAATTATCTTCTTTGTAAAAGACAATTTAATAGATCATTTAAAATTTCTTTAAAAAAGATCATAGCAATAATGATCATTGCGCCTAATAAATGCTAAAAAAGTTGACATAATTATCTTCTTTGTAAAAGATAATTTACTAGACAATTTAAAATTTCTCATGAAAAGATCATAACGGTAACGATTATTGGGCCTAATAAATGCTAAAAAAGTTGACATAATTATCTTCTTTGAAATAGGTAATTTAATAGATCATTTCAAATTTCTTTAAAAAAGATCATAATGGTAACGATCATTGCGCCTAATAAATGCTAAAAAAGTTGACATAATTATCTTCTTTGTAAAAGAAAATTTAATAGATCATTTAAAATTTCCTTAAAAAAGATCATAACGGTAACGATCATTGGGCCTAATAAGTGCTAAAAAAGTTGACATAATTATCTTCTTTGTAAAAGATAATTTACTAGCAATTTAAAATTTCTCATGAAAAGATCATAACGGTAACGATTATTGGGCCTAATAAATGCTGAAAAAGTTGACATAATTATCTTCTTTGAAAAAGGTAATTTAATAGATCATTTCAAATTTCTTTAAAAAAGATCATAACGGTAACGATCATTGCGCCTAATAAATGCTAAAAAAGTTGACATAATTATCTTCTTTGTAAAAGATAGTTTACTAGATCATTTAAAATTTCCTCCTCAAAGATCATAACGGTAACCATCATTGGGCATAATAAATGCTAAAAAATTTGCCATAATTATCTTCTTTGTAAAAGATAATTTTCTAGACAATTTAACATTTCTTATTAAAAGATCATAACGCTAACGATTATTGGGCCTAATAAATGCTAAAAAAGTTGACGTAATTATCTTCTTTGTAAAAGATAATTTAATAGATTATCTAAAATTTCTTTATAAAATGTCATAACGGTAACGATCATTGGGCCTAATAAATGCTAAAAAGGTTAACATAGTTATCTTCTTTGTGAAAGATAATTTAATAGATCATTTAAAATTTCTTTATAACAGATCATAACGGTAACGATCATTGGGTCTAATAAATACTCAAAAAGTTGACATAATTATCTTTTTTGTAAAAGACAATTTAATAGATCATTTAAAATTTCTTTAAAAAAGATCATAACAGTAACGATCATTGGGCCTAATAAATGCTAAAAAAGTTGACATAATTAACTTCTTTGTAAAAGATAATTTACTAGACAATTTAAAATTTCGTATTAAAAGATCATAACGCTAACGATTAATGGGCCTAGTAAATGCTAAAAAAGTTGACATAATTATCTTCTTTGTAAAAGATAATTTGATAGATCATTTAAAATTTCTTTTTAAAAGATCATAACTGTAACGATCATTGGGCCTAATAAATGCTAAAAAAGTTGACATAATTATCTTCTTTGTAAAAGACAATTTAATAGATCATTTAAAATTTCTTTAAAAAAGATCATAGCAGTAACGATCATTGCGCCTAATAAATGCTAAAAAAGTTGACATAATTATCTTCTTTGTAAAAGAAAATTTAATAGATCATTTAAAATTTCCTTAAAAAAGATCATAACGGTAACGATCATTGGGCCTAATAAGTGCTAAAAAAGTTGACATAATTATCTTCTTTGTAAAAGATAATTTACTAGCAATTTAAAATTTCTCATGAAAAGATCATAACGGTAACGATTATTGGGCCTAGTAAATGCTGAAAAAGTTGACATAATTATCTTCTTTGAAAAAGGTAATTTAATAGATCATTTCAAATTTCTTTAAAAAAGATCATAACGGTAACGATCATTGCGCCTAATAAATGCTAAAAAAGTTGACATAATTATCTTCTTTGTAAAAGATAGTTTACTAGATCATTTAAAATTTCCTCCTCAAAGATCATAACGGTAACCATCATTGGGCATAATAAATGCTAAAAAATTTGCCATAATTATCTTCTTTGTAAAAGATAATTTTCTAGACAATTTAACATTTCTTATTAAAAGATCATAACGCTAACGATTATTGGGCCTAATAAATGCTAAAAAAGTTGACGTAATTATCTTCTTTGTAAAAGATAATTTAATAGATTATCTAAAATTTCTTTATAAAATGTCATAACGGTAACGATCATTGGGCCTAATAAATGCTAAAAAGGTTAACATACTTATCTTCTTTGTGAAAGATAATTTAATAGATCATTTAAAATTTCTTTATAACAGATCATAACGGTAACGATCATTGGGTCTAATAAATGCTCAAAAAGTTGACATAATTATCTTTTTTGTAAAAGACAATTTAATAGATCATTTAAAATTTCTTTAAAAAAGATCATAACAGTAACGATCATTGGGCCTAATAAATGCTAAAAAAGTTGACATAATTAACTTCTTTGTAAAAGATAATTTACTAGACAATTTAAAATTTCGTATTAAAAGATCATAACGCTAACGATTAATGGGCCTAGTAAATGCTAAAAAAGTTGACATAATTATCTTCTTTGTAAAAGATAATTTGATAGATCATTTAAAATTTCTTTTTAAAAGATCATAACTGTAACGATCATTGGGCCTAATAAATGCTAAAAAAGTTGACATAATTATCTTCTTTGTAAAAGACAATTTAATAGATCATTTAAAATTTCTTTAAAAAAGATCATAGCAGTAACGATCATTGCGCCTAATAAATGCTAAAAAAGTTGACATAATTATCTTCTTTGTAAAAGATAATTTAATAGATCATTTAAAATTTCCTTAAAAAAGATCATAACGGTAACGATCATTGGGCCTAATAAGTGCTAAAAAAGTTGACATAATTATCTTCTTTGTAAAAGATAATTTACTAGCAATTTAAAATTTCTCATGAAAAGATCATAACGGTAACGATTATTGGGCCTAGTAAATGCTGAAAAAGTTGACATAATTATCTTCTTTGAAAAAGGTAATTTAATAGATCATTTCAAATTTCTTTAAAAAAGATCATAACGGTAACGATCATTGCGCCTAATAAATGCTAAAAAAGTTGACATAATTATCTTCTTTGTAAAAGATAGTTTACTAGATCATTTAAAATTTCCTCCTCAAAGATCATAACGGTAACCATCATTGGGCATAATAAATGCTAAAAAATTTGCCATAATTATCTTCTTTGTAAAAGATAATTTTCTAGACAATTTAACATTTCTTATTAAAAGATCATAACGCTAACGATTATTGGGCCTAATAAATGCTAAAAAAGTTGACGTAATTATCTTCTTTGTAAAAGATAATTTAATAGATTATCTAAAATTTCTTTATAAAATGTCATAACGGTAACGATCATTGGGCCTAATAAATGCTAAAAAGGTTAACATACTTATCTTCTTTGTGAAAGATAATTTAATAGATCATTTAAAATTTCTTTATAACAGATCATAACGGTAACGATCATTGGGCCTAATAAATGCTCAAAAAGTTGACATAATTATCTTCTTTGTAAAAGACAATTTAATAGATCATTTAAAATTTCTTTAAAAAAGATCATAACAGTAACGATCATTGGGCCTAATAAATGCTAAAAAAGTTGACATAATTAACTTCTTTGTAAAAGATAATTTACTAGACAATTTAAAATTTCGTATTAAAAGATCATAACGCTAACGATTAATGGGCCTAGTAAATGCTAAAAAAGTTGACATAATTATCTTCTTTGTAAAAGATAATTTGATAGATCATTTAAAATTTCTTTTTAAAAGATCATAACTGTAACGATCATTGGGCCTAATAAATGCTAAAAAAGTTGACATAATTATCTTCTTTGTAAAAGACAATTTAATAGATCATTTAAAATTTCTTTAAAAAAGATCATAGCAGTAACGATCATTGCGCCTAATAAATGCTAAAAAAGTTGACATAATTATCTTCTTTGTAAAAGATAATTTAATAGATCATTTAAAATTTCCTTAAAAAAGATCATAACGGTAACGATCATTGGGCCTAATAAATGCTAAAAAAGTTGACATAATTATCTTCTTTGTAAAAGATAATTTAATAGATCATTTAAAATTTCCTTAAAAAAGATCATAACGGTAACGATCATTGCGCCTAATAAATGCTAAAAAAGTTGACATAATTATCTTCTTTGTAAAAGATAATTTACTAGACAATTTAAAATTTCTCATGAAAAGATCATAACGGTAACGATTATTGGGCCTAATAAATGCTAAAAAAGTTGACATAATTATCTTCTTTGAAAAAGGTAATTTGATAGATCATTTCAAATTTCTTTAAAAAAGATCATAACGGTAACGATCATTGCGCCTAATAAATGCTAAAAAAGTTGACATAATTATCTTCTTTTTAAAAGATAATTTACTAGACAATTTAAAATTTCGTATTAAAAGATCATAACGGTAACGATTAAAGGGCCTAGTAAATGCTAAAAAAGTTGACATAATTATCTTCTTTGTAAAAGATAATTTGATAGATCATTTAAAATTTCTTTATAAAAGAACATAACTGTAACGATCATTGGGCCTAATAAATGCTAAAAAAGTTGACATAATTATCTTCTTTGTAAAAGACAATTTAATAGATCATTTAAAATTTCTTTAAAAAAGATCATAACGGTAACGATCATTGGGCCTAATAAATGCTAAAAAAGTTGACATAATTAACTTCTTTGTAAAAGATAATTTACTAGACAATTTAAAATTTCGTATTAAAAGATCATAACGCTAACGATTAATGGGCCTAGTAACTGCTAAAAAAGTTGACATAATTATCTTCTTTGTAAAAGATAATTTGATAGATCATTTAAAATTTCTTTATAAAAGATCATAACTGTAATGATCATTGGGCCTAATAAATGCTAAAAAAGTTGACATAATTATCTTCTTTGTAAAAGACAATTTAATAGATCATTTAAAATTTCTTTAAAAAAGATCATAGCAGTAACGATCATTGCGCCTAATAAGTGCTAAAAAAGTTGACATAATTATCTTCTTTGTAAAAGATAATTTACTAGACAATTTAAAATTTCTCATGAAAAGATCATAACGGTAACGATTATTGGGCCTAATAAATGCTAAAAAAGTTGACATAATTATCTTCTTTGAAAAAGGTAATTTAATAGATCATTTCAAATTTCGTTAAAAAAGATCATAACGGTAACGATCATTGCGGCTAATAAATGCTAAAAAAGTTGAAATAATTATCTTCTTTGTAAAAGATAATTTACTAGACAATTTAAAATTTCTCATGAAAAGATCATAACGGTAACGATTATTGGGCCTAATAAATGCTAAAAAAGTTGACATAATTATCTTCTTTGAAAAAGGTAATTTAATAGATCATTTCAAATTTCCTTAAAAAAGAACATAACGGTAACGATCATTGCGCCTAATAAATGCTAAAAAAGTTGACATAGTTATCTTCTTTGTAAAAGATAATTTACTAGATCGTTTAAAATTTCCTCCTCAAAGATCATAACGGTAACCATCATTGGGCATAATAAATGCTAAAAAATTTGACATAATTATCTCCTTTGTAAAAGATAATTTTCTAGACAATTTAACATTTCTTATTAAAAGATCATAACGCTAACGATTATTGGGCCTAATAAATGCTAAAAAACTTGACATAATTATCTTCTTTGTAGAAGATAATTTAATAGATCATTTAAAATTTCCTTAAAAAAGATCATAACGGTAACGATCATTGGGCCTAATAAGTGCTAAAAAAGTTAACATAATTATCTTCTTTGTAAAAGATAATTTACTAGACAATTTAAAATTTCTCATGAAAAGATCATAACGGTAACGATTATTGGGCCTAATAAATGCTAAAAAAGTTGACATAATTATCTTCTTTGAAAAAGGTAATTTAATAGATCATTTCAAATTTTTTTAAAAAAGATCATAACGGTAACGATCATTGCGCCTAATAAATGCTAAAAAAGTTGACATAATTATCTTCTTTGTAAAAGATAATTTAATAGATCATTTAAAATTTCCTTAAAAAAGATCATAACGGTAACGATCATTGGGCCGAATAAGTGCTAAAAAAGTTGACATAATTATCTTCTTTGTAAAAGATAATTTACTAGACAATTTAAAATTTCACATGAAAAGATCATAACGGTAACGATTATTGGGCCTAATAAATGCTAAAAAAGTTGACATAATTATCTTCTTTGTAAAAGATAATTTAATAGATCATTTAAAATTTCCTTAAAAAAGATCATAACGGTAACGATCATTGCGCCTAATAAATGCTAAAAATGTTGACATAATTATCTTCTTTGTAAAAGATAATTTACTAGATCTTTTAAAATTTCCTCCTCAAAGATCATAACGGTAAGCATCATTGGGCATAATAAATGCTAAAAAATTTGACATAATTATCTCCTTTGTAAAAGATAATTTTCTAGACAATTTAACATTTCTTATTAAAAGATCATAACGCTAACGATTATTGGGCCTAATAAATGCTAAAAAAGTTGACATAATTATCTTCTTTGTAAAAGATAATTTAATAGATTATTTAAAATTTCTTTATAAAATGTCATAACGGTAACGATCATTGGGCCTAATAAATTCTAAAAAGGTTAATATAATTATCTTCTTTGTGAAAGATAATTTAATAGACCATTTCAAATTTCTTTATAACAGATCATAACGGTAACGATCATTGGGCCTAATAAATGCTAAAAAAGGTGACATAATTATCTTCTTTGTGAAAGACAATTTAATAGATCATTTAAAATTTCTTTAAAAAAGATCATAACAGTAACGATCATTGGGCCTAATAAATGCTAAAAAAGTTGACATAATTAACTTCTTTGTAAAAGATAATTTACTAGACAATTTAAAATTTCGTATTAAAAGATCATAACGCTAACGATTAATGGGCCTAGTAAATGCTAAAAAAGTTGACATAATTATCTTCTTTGTAAAAGATAATTTGATAGATCATTTAAAATTTCTTTATAAAAGATCATAACTGTAACGATCATTGGGCCTAATAAATGCTAAAAAAGTTGACATAATTATCTTCTTTGTAAAAGACAATTTAATAGATCATTTAAAATTTCTTTAAAAAAGATCATAGCAGTAACGATCATTGCGCCTAATAAATGCTAAAAAAGTTGACATAATTATCTTCTTTGTAAAAGATAATCTAATAGATCATTTAAAATTTCCTTAAAAAAGATCATAACGGTAACGATCATTGGGCCTAATAAGTGCTAAAAAAGTTGACATAATTATCTTTTTTGTAAAAGATAATTTACTAGACAATTTAAAATTTCTCATGAAAAGATCATAACGGTAACGATTATTGGGCCTAATAAATGCTAAAAAAGTTGACATAATTATCTTCTTTGAAAAAGGTAATTTAATAGATCATTTCAAATTTCGTTAAAAAAGATCATAATGGTAACGATCATTGCGGCTAATAAATGCTAAAAAAGTTGACATAATTATCTTCTTTGTAAAAGATAATTTACTAGACAATTTAAAATTTCTCATGAAAAGATCATAACGGTAACGATTATTGGGCCTAATAAATGCTAAAAAAGTTGACATAATTATCTTCTTTGAAAAAGGTAATTTAATAGATCATTTCAAATTTCTATAAAAAAGATCATAACAGTAACGATCATTGCGCCTAATAAATGCTAAAAAAGTTGACATAATTATCTTCTTTGTAAAAGATAATTTACTAGACAATTTAAAATTTCTCATGAAAAGATCATAACGGTAACGATTATTGGGCCTAATAAATGCTAAAAAAGTTGACATAATTATCTTCTTTGAAAAAGGTAATTTGATAGATCATTTCAAATTTCTTTAAAAAAGATCATAACGGTAACGATCATTGCGCCTAATAAATGCTAAAAAAGTTGACATAATTATCTTCTTTGTAAAAGATAATTTACTAGACAATTTAAAATTTCTCATGAAAAGATCATAACGGTAACGATTATTGGGCCTAATAAATGCTAAAAAAGTTGACATAATTATCTTCTTTGAAAAAGGTAATTTAATAGATCATTTCAATTTTTTTTAAAAAAGATCATAACGGTAACGATCATTGCGCCTAATAAATGCTAAAAAAGTTGACATAATTATCTTCTTTGTAAAAGATAATTTAATAGATCATTTAAAATTTCCTTAAAAAAGATCATAACGGTAACGATCATTGGGCCTAATAAGTGCTAAAAAAGTTAACATAATTATCTTCTTTGTAAAAGATAATTTACTAGACAATTTAAAATTTCACATGAAAAGATCATAACGGTAACGATTATTGGGCCTAATAAATGCTAAAAAAGTTGACATAATTATCTTCTTTGTAAAAGATAATTTAATAGATCATTTAAAATTTCCTTAAAAAAGATCATAACGGTAACGATCATTGCGCCTAATAAATGCTAAAAAAGTTGACATAATTATCTTCTTTGTAAAAGATAATTTACTAGATCATTTAAAATTTCCTCCTCAAAGATCATAACGGTAAGCATCATTGGGCATAATAAATGCTAAAAAATTTGACATAATTATCTCCTTTGTAAAAGATAATTTTCTAGACAATTTAACATTTCTTATTAAAAGATCATAACGCTAACGATTATTGGGCCTAATAAATGCTAAAAAAGTTGACATAATTATCTTCTTTGTAAAAGATAATTTAATAGATTATTTAAAATTTCTTTATAAAATGTCATAACGGTAACGATCATTGGGCCTAATAAATTCTAAAAAGGTTAATATAATTATCTTCTTTGTGAAAGATAATTTAATAGACCATTTCAAATTTCTTTATAACAGATCATAACGGTAACGATCATTGGGCCTAATAAATGCTAAAAAAGGTGACATAATTATCTTCTTTGTAAAAGACAATTTAATAGATCATTTAAAATTTCTTTAAAAAAGATCATAACGGTAACGATCATTGGGCCTAATAAATGCTAAAAAAGTTGACATAATTCACTTCTTTGTAAAAGATAATTTACTAGACAATTTAAAATTTCGTATTAAAAGATCATAACGCTAACGATTAATGGGCCTAGTAAATGCTAAAAAAGTTGACATAATTATCTTCTTTGTAAAAGATAATTTGATAGATCATTTAAAATTTCTTTATAAAAGATCATAACTGTAACGATCATTGGGCCTAATAAATGCTAAAAAAGTTGACATAATTATCTTCTTTGTAAAAGACAATTTAATAGATCATTTAAAATTTCTTTAAAAAAGATCATAGCAGTAACGATCATTGCGCCTAATAAATGCTAAAAAAGTTGACATAATTATCTTCTTTGTAAAAGATAATCTAATAGATCATTTAAAATTTCCTTAAAAAAGATCATAACGGTAACGATCATTGGGCCTAATAAGTGCTAAAAAAGTTGACATAATTATCTTTTTTGTAAAAGATAATTTACTAGACAATTTAAAATTTCTCATGAAAAGATCATAACGGTAACGATTATTGGGCCTAATAAATGCTAAAAAACTTTACAAAATTTCTTTATAAAAGATCATAACTGTAACGATCATTGGGCCTAATAAATGCTAAAAAAGTTGACATAATTATCTTCTTTGTAAAAGATAATTTAATAGATCATTTAAAATTTCTTTAAAAAAGATCATAGCAGTAACGATCATTGCGCCTAATAAATGCTAAAAAAGTTGACATAATTATCTTCTTTGTAAATGATAATTTAATAGATCATTTAAAATTTCTTTAAAAAAGATCATAACGGTAACGATCATTGGGCCTAATAAGTGCTAAAAAAGTTGACATAATTATCTTCTTTGTAAAAGGTAATTCACTAGACAATTTAAAATTTCTCATGAAAAGATCATAATGGTAACGATTATTGGGCCTAATAAATGCTAAAAAAGTTGACATAATTATCTTCTTTGAAAAAGGTAATTTAATAGATCATTTCAAATTTCTTTAAAAAAGATCATAACGGTAACGATCATTGCGCCTAATAAATGCTAAAAAAGTTGACATAATTATCTTCTTTGTAAAAGATAATTTACTAGACAATTTAAAATTTCTCATGAAAAGATCATAACGGTAACGATTATTGGGCCTAATAAATGCTAAAAAAGTTGACATAATTATCTTCTTTGAAAAAGGTAATTTAATAGATCATTTCAAATTTCTTTAAAAAACATCATAACGGTAACGATCATTGTGCCTAATAAATGCTAAAAAAGTTGACATAATTATCTTCTTTGTAAAAGATAATTTAATAGATTATTTAAAATTTGTTTATAAAATGTCATAACGGTAACGATCATTGGGCCTAATAAATGCTAAAAAGGTTAACATAATTATCTTCTTTGTGAAAGACAATTTAATAGATCATTTAAAATTTCTTTAAAAAAGATCATAGCAGTAACGATCATTGCGCCTAATAAATGCTAAAAAAGTTGACATAATTATCTTCTTTGTAAAAGATAATCTAATAGATCATTTAAAATTTCCTTAAAAAATATCATAACGGTAACGATCATTGGGCCTAATAAGTGCTAAAAAAGTTGACATAATTATCTTTTTTGTAAAAGATAATTTACTAGACAATTTAAAATTTCTCATGAAAAGATCATAACGGTAACGATTATTGGGCCTAATAAATGCTAAAAAAGTTGACATAATTATCTTCTTTGAAAAAGGTAATTTAATAGATCATTTCAAATTTCGTTAAAAAAGATCATAACGGTAACGATCATTGCGGCTAATAAATGCTAAAAAAGTTGACATAATTATCTTCTTTGTAAAAGATAATTTACTAGACAATTTAAAATTTCTCATGAAAAGATCATAACGGTAACGATTATTGGGCCTAATAAATGCTAAAAAAGTTGACATAATTATCTTCTTTGAAAAAGGTAATTTAATAGATCATTTCAAATTTCTTTAAAAAAGATCATAACAGTAACGATCATTGCGCCTAATAAATGCTAAAAAAGTTGACATAATTATCTTCTTTGTAAAAGATAATTTACTAGACAATTTAAAATTTCTCATGAAAAGATCATAACGGTAACGATTATTGGGCCTAATAAATGCTAAAAAAGTTGACATAATTATCTTCTTTGAAAAAGGTAATTTGATAGATCATTTCAAATTTCTTTAAAAAAGATCATAACGGTAACGATCATTGCGCCTAATAAATGCTAAAAAAGTTGACATAATTATCTTCTTTGAAAAAGATAATTTACTAGATCATTTCAATTTTTTTTAAAAAAGATCATAACGGTAACGATCATTGCGCCTAATAAATGCTAAAAAAGTTGACATAATTATCTTCTTTGTAAAAGATAATTTAATAGATCATTTAAAATTTCCTTAAAAAAGATCATAACGGTAACGATCATTGGGCCTAATAAGTGCTAAAAAAGTTAACATAATTATCTTCTTTGTAAAAGATAATTTACTAGACAATTTAAAATTTCACATGAAAAGATCATAACGGTAACGATTATTGGGCCTAATAAATGCTAAAAAAGTTGACATAATTATCTTCTTTGTAAAAGATAATTTAATAGATCATTTAAAATTTCCTTAAAAAAGATCATAACGGTAACGATCATTGCGCCTAATAAATGCTAAAAAAGTTGACATAATTATCTTCTTTGTAAAAGATAATTTACTAGATCATTTAAAATTTCCTCCTCAAAGATCATAACGGTAAGCATCATTGGGCATAATAAATGCTAAAAAATTTGACATAATTATCTCCTTTGTAAAAGATAATTTTCTAGACAATTTAACATTTCTTATTAAAAGATCATAACGCTAACGATTATTGGGCCTAATAAATGCTAAAAAAGTTGACATAATTATCTTCTTTGTAAAAGATAATTTAATAGATTATTTAAAATTTCTTTATAAAATGTCATAACGGTAACGATCATTGGGCCTAATAAATTCTAAAAAGGTTAATATAATTATCTTCTTTGTGAAAGATAATTTAATAGACCATTTCAAATTTCTTTATAACAGATCATAACGGTAACGATCATTGGGCCTAATAAATGCTAAAAAAGGTGACATAATTATCTTCTTTGTAAAAGACAATTTAATAGATCATTTAAAATTTCTTTAAAAAAGATCATAACGGTAACGATCATTGGGCCTAATAAATGCTAAAAAAGTTGACATAATTCACTTCTTTGTAAAAGATAATTTACTAGACAATTTAAAATTTCGTATTAAAAGATCATAACGCTAACGATTAATGGGCCTAGTAAATGCTAAAAAAGTTGACATAATTATCTTCTTTGTAAAAGATAATTTGATAGATCATTTAAAATTTCTTTATAAAAGATCATAACTGTAACGATCATTGGGCCTAATAAATGCTAAAAAAGTTGACATAATTATCTTCTTTGTAAAAGACAATTTAATAGATCATTTAAAATTTCTTTAAAAAAGATCATAGCAGTAACGATCATTGCGCCTAATAAATGCTAAAAAAGTTGACATAATTATCTTCTTTGTAAAAGATAATCTAATAGATCATTTAAAATTTCCTTAAAAAAGATCATAACGGTAACGATCATTGGGCCTAATAAGTGCTAAAAAAGTTGACATAATTATCTTTTTTGTAAAAGATAATTTACTAGACAATTTAAAATTTCTCCTGAAAAGATCATAACGGTAACGATTATTGGGCCTAATAAATGCTAAAAAACTTTACAAAATTTCTTTATAAAAGATCATAACTGTAACGATCATTGGGCCTAATAAATGCTAAAAAAGTTGACATAATTATCTTCTTTGTAAAAGATAATTTAATAGATCATTTAAAATTTCTTTAAAAAAGATCATAGCAGTAACGATCATTGCGCCTAATAAATGCTAAAAAAGTTGACATAATTATCTTCTTTGTAAATGATAATTTAATAGATCATTTAAAATTTCTTTAAAAAAGATCATAACGGTAACGATCATTGGGCCTAATAAGTGCTAAAAAAGTTGACATAATTATCTTCTTTGTAAAAGGTAATTCACTAGACAATTTAAAATTTCTCATGAAAAGATCATAATGGTAACGATTATTGGGCCTAATAAATGCTAAAAAAGTTGACATAATTATCTTCTTTGAAAAAGGTAATTTAATAGATCATTTCAAATTTCTTTAAAAAAGATCATAACGGTAACGATCATTGCGCCTAATAAATGCTAAAAAAGTTGACATAATTATCTTCTTTGTAAAAGATAATTTACTAGACAATTTAAAATTTCTCATGAAAAGATCATAACGGTAACGATTATTGGGCCTAATAAATGCTAAAAAAGTTGACATAATTATCTTCTTTGAAAAAGGTAATTTAATAGATCATTTCAAATTTCTTTAAAAAACATCATAACGGTAACGATCATTGTGCCTAATAAATGCTAAAAAAGTTGACATAATTATCTTCTTTGTAAAAGATAATTTAATAGATTATTTAAAATTTGTTTATAAAATGTCATAACGGTAACGATCATTGGGCCTAATAAATGCTAAAAAGGTTAACATAATTATCTTCTTTGTGAAAGATAATTTAATAGATCATTTAAAATTTCTTTAAAAAAGATCATAGCAGTAACGATCATTGGGCCTAATAAATGCTAAAAAAGTTGACATAATTATCTTCTTTGTAAAAGAAAATTTAATAGATCATTTAAAATTTCTTTAAAAAAGATCATAACGGTAACGATCATTGGGCCTAATAAATGCAAAAAAAGTTGACATAATTAACTTCTTTGTAAAAGATAATTTACTAGACTATTTAAAATTTCGTATTAAAAGATCATAACGCTAACGATTAATGGGCCTAGTAAATGCTAAAAAAGTTGACATAATTATCTCCTTTGTAAAAGATAATTTAATAGATCATTTAAAATTTCTTTAAAAAAGATCATAGTAGTAACGATCATTGCGCCTAATAAATGCTAAAAAAGTTGACATAATTATCTTCTTTGAAAAAGGTAATTTAATAGATCATTTCAAATTTCTTTAAAAAAGATCATAATGGTAACGATCATTGGGCCTAATAAATGCTAAAAAAGTTGACATAATTAACTTCTTTGTAAAAGATAATTTACTAGACAATTTAAAATTTCTCATGAAAAGATCATAAAGGTAACGAATATTGGGCCTAATAAATGCTAAAAAAGTTTACATAATTATCTTCTTTGAAAAAGGTAATTTAATAGATCATTTCAAATTTCTTTAAAAAAGATCATAACGGTAACGATCATTGCGCCTAATAAATGCTAAAAAAGTTGACATAATTATCTTCTTTGAAAAAGGTAATTTAATAGATCATTTCAAATTTCTTTAAAAAAGATCATAACGGTAACGATCATTGCGCCTAATAAATGCTAAAAAAGTTGACATAATTATCTTCTTTGTAAAAGATAATTTACTAGATTATTTAAAATTTTTTTAAAAAATGTCATAACGGTAACGATCATTGGGCCTAATAAATGCTAAAAAAGTTGACATAATTATCTTCTTTGTAACATATAATTTGATAGATCATTTAAAATTTCTTTATAAAAGATCATAACTGTAACGATCATTGGGCCTAATAAATGCTAAAAAAGTTGACATAATTATCTTCTTTCTAAAAGATAATTTAATAGATTATTTAAAATTTCTTTATAAAATGTCATAACGGTAACGATCATTGGGCCTAATAAATGCTAAAAAGGTTAACATAATTATCTTCTTTGTGAAAGATAATTTAATAGATCATTTAAAATTTCTTTATAACAGATCATAACGGTAGCGATCATTGGGCCTAATAAATGCTAAAAAAGTTGACATAATTATCTTCTTTGTAAAAGATAATTTAATAGATCATTCAAAATTTCTTTAAAAAAGATCATAACGGTAACGATCATTGGGCCTAATAAATGCTAAAAAAGTTGACATAATTAACTTCTTTGTAAAAGATAATTTACTAGACAATTTAAAATTTCTCATGAAAAGATCATAACGGTAACGATTATTGGGCCTAATAAATGCTAAAAAAGTTGACATAATTATCTTCTTTGAAAAAGGTAATTTAATAGATCATTTCAAATTTCTTTAAAAAAGATCATAACGGTAACGATCATTGCGCCTAATAAATGCTAAAAAAGTTGACATAATTATCTTCTTTGTAAAAGATAATTTAATAGATCATTTAAAATTTCCTTAAAAAAGATCATAACGGTAACGATCATTGGGCCTAATAAGTGCTAAAAAAGTTGACATAATTATCTTCTTTGTAAAAGATAATTCACTAGACAATTTAAAATTTCTCATGAAAAGATCATAATGGTAACGATTATTGGGCCTAATAAATGCTAAAAAAGTTGACATAATTATCTTCTTTGAAAAAGGTAATTTAATAGATCATTTGAAATTTCTTTAAAAAAGATCATAACAGTAACGATTAATGGGCCTAGTAAATGCTAAAATAGTTGACGTAATTATCTTCTTTGTAAAAGATAATTTAATAGATTATTTAAAATTTCTTTAAAAAATGTCATAACGGTAACGATCATTGGGCCTAATAAATGCTAAAAAGGTTAACATAATTATCTTCTTTGTGAAAGATAATTTAATAGATCATTTAAAATTTCTTTAAAAAAGAACATAGCAGTAACGATCATTGCGCCTAATAAATGCTAAAAAAGTTGACATAATTATCTTCTTTGTAAAAGATAGTTTAATAGATCATTTAAAATTTCCTTAAAAAAGATCATAACGGTAACGATCATTGGGCCTAATAAGTGCTAAAAAAGTTGACATAATTATCTTCTTTGTAAAAGACAATTTGATAGATCATTTAAAATTTCTTTAAAAAAGATCATAGCACTAACGATCATTGCGCCTAATAAATGCTAAAAAAGTTGACATAATTATCTTCTTTGTAAAAGATAATTTAATAGATCATTTAAAATTTCCTTAAAAAAGATCATAACGGTAACGATCATTGGGCCTAATAAGTGCTAAAAAAGTTGACATAATTATCTTCTTTGTAACAGATAATTTGATAGATCATTTAAAATTTCTTTAAAAAATGTCATAACGGTAACGATCATTGGGCCTAATAAATGCTAAAAAAGTTGACATAATTATCTTCTTTGTAACATATAATTTGATAGATCATTTAAAATTTCTTTATAAAAGATCATAACTGTAACGATCATTGGGCCTAATAAATGCTAAAAAAGTTGACATAATTATCTTCTTTCTAAAAGATAATTTAATAGATTATTTAAAATTTCTTTATAAAATGTCATAACGGTAACGATCATTGGGCCTCATAAATGCTAAAAAGGTTAACATAATTATCTTCTTTGTGAAAGATAATTTAATAGATCATTTAAAATTTCTTTATAACAGATCATAACGGTAGCGATCATTGGGCCTAATAAATGCTAAAAAAGTTGACATAATTATCTTCTTTGTAAAAGATAATTTAATAGATCATTCAAAATTTCTTTAAAAAAGATCATAACGGTAACGATCATTGGGCCTAATAAATGCTAAAAAAGTTGACATAATTAACTTCTTTGTAAAAGATAATTTACTAGACAATTTAAAATTTCTCATGAAAAGATCATAACGGTAACGATTATTGGGCCTAATAAATGCTAAAAAAGTTGACATAATTATCTTCTTTGAAAAAGGTAATTTAATAGATCATTTCAAATTTCTTTAAAAAAGATCATAACGGTAACGATCATTGCGCCTAATAAATGCTCAAAAAGTTGACATAATTATCTTCTTTGTAAAAGATAATTTAATAGATTATTTAAAATTCCTTTATAAAATATCATAACGGTAACGATCATTGGGCCTAATAAATGCTAAAAAGGTTAACATAATTATCTTCTTTGTGAAACATAATTTAATATATCATTTAAAATTTCTTTATAACAGATCATAACGGTAACGATCATTGGGCCTAATAAATGCTAAAAAAGTTGACATAATTATCTTCTTTGTAACAGATAATTTGATAGATCATTTAAAATTTCTTTATAAAAGATCATAACTGTAACGATCATTGGGCCTAATAAATGCTAAAAAAGCTGACATAATTATCTTCTTTGTAAAAGATAATTTAATAGATTATTTAAAATTTCTTCATAAAATGTCATAACGGTAACGATCATTGGGCCTAATAAATGCTAAAAAGGTTAACATAATTATCTTCTTTGTGAAAGATAATTTAATAGATCATTTAAAATTTCTTTATAACAGATCATAACGGTAACGATCATTGGGCCTAATAAATGCTAAAAAAGTTGACATAATTAACTTCTTTGCAAAAGATAATTTACTAGACAATTTAAAATTTCGTATTAAAAGATCATAACGCTAACGATTAATGGGCCTAGTAAATACTAAAAAAGTTGACATAATTATCTTCTTTGTAAAAGATTATTTGATAGATCATTTAAAATTTCTTTATAAAAGATCATAACTGTAACGATCATTGGGCTTAAAATGCTAAAAAAGTTGACATAATTATCTTCTTTGTAATAGAAAATTTAATAGATCATTTAAAATTTCTTTAAAAAAGATCATAGCAGTAACGATCATTGTGCCTAATAAATGCTAAAAAAGTTGACATAATTATCTTCTTTGTAAAAGATAATTTAATAGATCATTTAAAATTTCCTTAAAAAAGATCATAACGGTAACGATCATTGGGCCTAATAAGTGCTAAAAAAGTTGACATAATTATCTTCTTTGTAAAAGATAATTTACTAGACAATCTAAAATTTCTCATTAAAAGATCAGAACGGTAACGATTATTGGACGTAATAAATGCTAAAAAACTTTATAAAATTTCTTTATAAAAGATCATAACTGTAACGATCATTGGGCCTAATAAATGCTAAAAAAGTTGACATAATTATCTCCTTTGTAAAAGATAATTTAATAGATCATTTAAAATTTCTTTAAAAAAGATCATAGTAGTAACGATCATTGCGCCTAATAAATGCTAAAAAAGTTGACATAATTATGTTCTTTGTAAAAGATAATTTAATAGATCATTTAAAATTTCCTTAAAAAAGATCATAACGGTAACGATCATTGGGCCTAATAAGTGCTAAAAAAGTTGACATAATTATCTTCTTTGAAAAAGGTAATTTAATAGATCATTTCAAATTTCTTTAAAAAAGATCATAACGGTAACGATCATTGCGCCTAATAAATGCTAAAAAAGTTGACATAATTATCTTCTTTGTAAAAGATAATTTACTAGACAATTTAAAATTTCTCATGAAAAGATCATAACGGTAACGATTATTGGGCCTAATAAATGCTAAAAAAGTTGACATAATTATCTTCTTTGAAAAAGGTAATTTAATAGATCATTTCAAATTTCTTTAAAAAAGATCATAACAGTAACGATTAATGGGCCTAGTAAATGCTAAAATAGTTGACATAATTATCTTCTTTGTAAAAGATAATTTAATAGATTATTTAAAATTTCTTTAAAAAATGTCATAACGGTAACGATCATTGGGCCTAATAAATGCTAAAAAGGTTAACATAATTATCTTCTTTGAAAAAGGTAATTTAATAGATCATTTCAAATTTCTTTAAAAAAGATCATAACGGTAACGATCATTGCGCCTAATAAATGCTAAAAAAGTTGACATAATTATCTTCTTTGTAAAAGATAATTTAATAGATCATTTAAAATTTCCTTAAAAAAGATCATAACGGTAACGATCATTGGGCCTAATAAGTGCTAAAAAAGTTGACATAATTATCTTCTTTGTAAAAGATAATTCACTAGACAATTTAAAATTTCTCATGAAAAGATCATAATGGTAACGATTATTGGGCCTAATAAATGCTAAAAAAGTTGACATAATTATCTTCTTTGAAAAAGGTAATTTAATAGATCATTTCAAATTTCTTTAAAAAAGATCATAACGGTAACGATCATTGCGCCTAATAAATGCTAAAAAAGTTGACATAATTATCTTCTTTGTAAAAGATAATTTACTAGACAATTTAAAATTTCTCATGAAAAGATCATAACGGTAACGATTATTGGGCCTAATAAGTGCTAAAAAAGTTGACATAATTATCTTCTTTGTAACAGATAATTTGATAGATCATTTAAAATTTCTTTATAAAAGATCATAACTGTAACGATCATTGGGCCTAATAAATGCTAAAAAAGTTGACATAATTATCTTCTTTGTAAAAGATAATTTAATAGATTATTTAAAATTTCTTTATAAAATGTCATAACGGTAACGATCATTGGGCCTAATAAATGCTAAAAAAGTTGACATAATTATCTTCTTTGTAAAAGATAATTTACTAGACAATTTAAAATTTAACATGAAAAGATCATAACGGTAACGATTATTGGGCCTAATAAATGCTAAAAAAGTTGGCATAATTATCTTCTTTGAAAAAGGTAATTTAATAGATCATTTCAAATTTCTTTAAAAAAGATCATAACGGTAACGATCATTGCGCCTAATAAATGCTCAAAAAGTTGACATAATTATCTTCTTTGTAAAAGATAATTTAATAGATTATTTAAAATTTCTTTATAAAATATCATAACGGTAACGATCATTGGGCCTAATAAATGCTAAAAAGGTTAACATAATTATCTTCTTTGTGAAACATAATTTAATATATCATTTAAAATTTCTTTATAACAGATCATAACGGTAACGATCATTGGGCCTAATAAATGCTAAAAAAGTTGACATAATTATCTTCTTTGTAACAGATAATTTGATAGATCATTTAAAATTTCTTTATAAAAGATCATAACTGTAACGATCATTGGGCCTAATAAATGCTAAAAAAGTTGAAATAATTATCTTCTTTGTAAAAGATAATTTAGTAGATTATTTAAAATTTCTTTATAAAATGTCATAACGGTAACGATCATTGGGCCTAATAAATGCTAAAAAGGTTAACATAATTATCTTCTTTGTGAAAGATAATTTAATAGATCATTTAAAATTTCTTTATAACAGATCATAACGGTAGCGATCATTGGGCCTAATAAATGCTAAAAAAGTTGACATAATTATCTTCTTTGTAAAAGACAATTTAATAGATCATTTAAAATTTCTTTAAAAAAGATCATAACGGTAACGATCATTGGGCCTAATAAATGCTAAAAAAGTTGACATAATTAACTTCTTTGCAAAAGATAATTTACTAGACAATTTAAAATTTCGTATTAAAAGATCATAACGCTAACGATTAATGGGCCTAGTAAATGCTAAAAAAGTTGACATAATTATCTTCTTTGTAAAAGATTATTTGATAGATCATTTAAAATTTCTTTATGAAAGATCATAACTGTAACGATCATTGGGCTTAAAATGCTAAAAAAGTTGACATAATTATCTTCTTTGTAATAGACAATTTAATAGATCATTTAAAATTTCTTTAAAAAAGATCATAGCAGTAACGATCATTGTGCCTAATAAATGCTAAAAAAGTTGACATAATTATCTTCTTTGTAAAAGATAATTTAATAGATCATTTAAAATTATCTTAAAAAAGATCATAACGGTAACGATCATTGGGCCTAATAAGTGCTAAAAAAGTTGACATAATTATCTTCTTTGTAAAAGATAATTTACTAGACAATCTAAAATTTCTCATTAAAAGATCAGAACGGTAACGATTATTGGGCATAATAAATGCTAAAAAACTTTATAAAATTTCTTTATAAAAGATCATAACTGTAACGATCATTGGGCCTAATAAATGCTAAAAAAGTTGACATAATTATCTCCTTTGTAAAAGATAATTTAATAGATCATTTAAAATTTCTTTAAAAAAGATCATAGTAGTAACGATCATTGCGCCTAATAAATGCTAAAAAAGTTGACATAATTATCTTCTTTGTAAAAGATAATTTAATAGATCATTTAAAATTTCCTTAAAAAAGATCATAACGGTAACGATCATTGGGCCTAATAAGTGCTAAAAAAGTTGACATAATTATCTTCTTTGAAAAAGGTAATTTAATAGATCATTTCAAATTTCTTTAAAAAAGATCATAACGGTAACGATCATTGCGCCTAATAAATGCTAAAAAAGTTGACATAATTATCTTCTTTGTAAAAGATAATTTACTAGACAATTTAAAATTTCTCATGAAAAGATCATAACGGTAACGATTATTGGGCCTAATAAATGCTAAAAAAGTTGACATAATTATCTTCTTTGAAAAAGGTAATTTAATAGATCATTTCAAATTTCTTTAAAAAAGATCATAACAGTAACGATTAATGGGCCTAGTAAATGCTAAAATAGTTGACATAATTATCTTCTTTGTAAAAGATAATTTAATAGATTATTTAAAATTTCTTTAAAAAATGTCATAACGGTAACGATCATTGGGCCTAATAAATGCTAAAAAGGTTAACATAATTATCTTCTTTGAAAAAGGTAATTTAATAGATCATTTCAAATTTCTTTAAAAAAGATCATAACGGTAACGATCATTGCGCCTAATAAATGCTAAAAAAGTTGACATAATTATCTTCTTTGTAAAAGATAATTTAATAGATCATTTAAAATTTCCTTAAAAAAGATCATAACGGTAACGATCATTGGGCCTAATAAGTGCTAAAAAAGTTGACATAATTATCTTCTTTGTAAAAGATAATTCACTAGACAATTTAAAATTTCTCATGAAAAGATCATAATGGTAACGATTATTGGGCCTAATAAATGCTAAAAAAGTTGACATAATTATCTTCTTTGAAAAAGGTAATTTAATAGATCATTTCAAATTTCTTTAAAAAAGATCATAACGGTAACGATCATTGCGCCTAATAAATGCTAAAAAAGTTGACATAATTATCTTCTTTGTAAAAGATAATTTACTAGACAATTTAAAATTTCTCATGAAAAGATCATAACGGTAACGATTATTGGGCCTAATAAGTGCTAAAAAAGTTGACATAATTATCTTCTTTGTAACAGATAATTTGATAGATCATTTAAAATTTCTTTATAAAAGATCATAACTGTAACGATCATTGGGCCTAATAAATGCTAAAAAAGTTGACATAATTATCTTCTTTGTAAAAGATAATTTAATAGATTATTTAAAATTTCTTTATAAAATGTCATAACGGTAACGATCATTGGGCCTAATAAATGCTAAAAAAGTTGACATAATTATCTTCTTTGTAAAAGATAATTTACTAGACAATTTAAAATTTATCATGAAAAGATCATAACGGTAACGATTATTGGGCCTAATAAATGCTAAAAAAGTTGACATAATTATCTTCTTTGAAAAAGGTAATTTAATAGATCATTTCAAATTTCTTTAAAAAAGATCATAACGGTAACGATCATTGCGCCTAATAAATGCTCAAAAAGTTGACATAATTATCTTCTTTGTAAAAGATAATTTAATAGATTATTTAAAATTTCTTTATAAAATATCATAACGGTAACGATCATTGGGCCTAATAAATGCTAAAAAGGTTAACATAATTATCTTCTTTGTGAAACATAATTTAATATATCATTTAAAATTTCTTTATAACAGATCATAACGGTAACGATCATTGGGCCTAATAAATGCTAAAAAAGTTGACATAATTATCTTCTTTGTAACAGTTAATTTGATAGATCATTTAAAATTTCTTTATAAAAGATCATAACTGTAACGATCATTGGGCCTAATAAATGCTAAAAAAGTTGAAATAATTATCTTCTTTGTAAAAGATAATTTAGTAGATTATTTAAAATTTCTTTATAAAATGTCATAACGGTAACGATCATTGGGCCTAATAAATGCTAAAAAGGTTAACATAATTATCTTCTTTGTGAAAGATAATTTAATAGATCATTTAAAATGTCTTTATAACAGATCATAACGGTAGCGATCATTGGGCCTAATAAATGCTAAAAAAGTTGACATAATTATCTTCTTTGTAAAAGACAATTTAATAGATCATTTAAAATTTCTTTAAAAAAGATCATAACTGTAACGATCATTGGGCCTAATAAATGCTAAAAAAGTTGACATAATTATCTTCTTTGTAATAGACAATTTAATGGATCATTTAAAATTTCTTTAAAAAAGATCATAGCAGTAACGATCATTGCACCTAATAAATGCTAAAAAAGTTGACATAATTATCTTCTTTGTAAAAGATAATTTAACAGATCATTTAAAATTTCCTTAAAACAGATCATAACGGAAACGATCATTGGGCCTAATAAGTGCTAAAAAAGTTGACATAATTATCTTCTTTGTAAAAGATAATTTACTAGACAATTTAAAATTTCTCATTAAAAGATCATAACGGTAACGATTATTGGGCCTAATAAATGCTAAAAAACTTTACAAAACTTCTTTATAAAAGATCATAACTGTAACGATCATTGGGCCTAATAAATGCTAAAAAAGTTGACATAATTATCTTCTTTGTAAAAGATAATTTAATAGATCACTTAAAATTTCTTTAAGAAAGATCATAGCAGTAACGATCATTGCGCCTAATAAATGCTAAATAAGTTGACATAATTATCTTCTTTGTAAAAGATAATTTAATAGATCATTTAAAATTTCCTTAAAAAAGATCATAACGGTAACGATCATTGGGCCTAATAAGTGCTAAAAAAGTTGACGTAATTATCTTCTTTGTAAAAGATAATTCACTAGACAATTTAAAATTTCTCATGAAAAGATCATAATGGTAACGATTATTGGGCCTAATAAATGCTAAAAAAGTAGACATAATTATCTTCTTTGAAAAAGGTAATTTAATAGATCATTTCAAATTTCTTTAAAAAAGATCATAACGGTAACGATTATTGGGCCTAATAAATGCTAAAAAAGTTGACATAATTATCTTCTTTGAAAAAGGTAATTTAATAGATCATTTCAAATTTCTTTAAAAAATATCATAACAGTAACGATTAATGGGCCTAGTAAATGCTAAAATAGTTGACATAATTATCTTCTTTGTAAAATATAATTTAATAGATTATTTAAAATTTCTTTAAAAAATGTCATAACGGTAACGATCATTGGGCCTAATAAATGCTAAAAAGGTTAACATAATTATCTTCTTTGTGAAAGATAATTTAATAGATCATTTAAAATTTCTTTAAAAAAGAACATAGCAGTAACAATCATTGCGCCTAATAAATGCTAAAAAAGTTGACATAATTATCTTCTTTGTAAAAGATAATTTAATAGATCATTTAAAATTTCCTTAAAAAAGATCATAACGGTAACGATCATTGGGCCTAATAAGTGCTAAAAAAGTTGACATAATTATCTTCTTTGTAAAAGACAATTTGATAGATCATTTAAAATTTCTTTTAAAAAGATCATAGCACTAACGATCATTGCGCCTAATAAATGCTAAAAAAGTTGACATAATTATCTTCTTTGTAAAAGATAATTTAATAGATCATTTAAAATTTCCTTAAAAAAGATCATAACGGTAACGATCATTGGGCCTAATAAGTGCTAAAAAAGTTGACATAATTATCTTCTTTGTAACAGATAATTTGATAGATCATTTAAAATTTCTTTATAAAAGATCATAACTGTAACGATCATTGGGCCTAATAAATGCTAAAAAAGTTGACATAATTATCTTCTTTGTAAAAGATAATTTAATAGATTATTTAAAATTTCTTTATAAAATGTCATAACGGTAACGATCATTGGGCCTAATAAATGCTAAAAAGGTTAACATAATTATCTTCTTTGTGAAAGATAATTTAATAGATCATTTGAAATTTCTTTATAACAGATCATAACGGTAGCGATCATTGGGCCTAATAAATGCTAAAAAAGTTGACATAATTATCTTCTTTGTAAAAGACAATTTAATAGATCATTTAAAATTTCTTTAA
The DNA here is from genome assembly GCA_037954015.1 of Psophocarpus tetragonolobus. Taxonomy (NCBI): domain Eukaryota; kingdom Viridiplantae; phylum Streptophyta; class Magnoliopsida; order Fabales; family Fabaceae; genus Psophocarpus; species Psophocarpus tetragonolobus. The sequence continues at coordinate 59,718,782 of CM075688.1, forward strand.
AAAAGATCATAACGGTAACGATCATTGGGCCTAATAAGTGCTAAAAAAGTTGACATAATTATCTTCTTTGTAAAAGATAATTTAACAGATCATTTAAAATTTCCTTAAAACAGATCATAACTGTAACGATCATTGGGCCTAATAAGTGCTAAAAAAGTTGACATAATTATCTTCTTTGTAAAAGATAATTTACTAGACAATTTAAAATTTCTCATTAAAAGATCATAACGGTAACGATTATTGGGCCTAATAAATGCTAAAAAACTTTACAAAACTTCTTTATAAAAGATCATAACTGTAACGATCATTGGGCCTAATAAATGCTAAAAAAGTTGACATAATTATCTTCTTTGTAAAAGATAATTTAATAGATCACTTAAAATTTCTTTAAGAAAAATCATAGCAGTAACGATCATTGCGCCTAATAAATGCTAAATAAGTTGACATAATTATCTTCTTTGTAAAAGATAATTTAATAGATCATTTAAAATTTCCTTAAAAAAGATCATAACGGTAACGATCATTGGGCCTAATAAGTGCTAAAAAAGTTGACATAATTATCTTCTTTGTAAAAGATAATTCACTAGACAATTTAAAATTTCTCATGAAAAGATCATAATGGTAACGATTATTGGGCCTAATAAATGCTAAAAAAGTAGACATAATTATCTTCTTTGAAAAAGGTAATTTAATAGATCATTTCAAATTTCTTTAAAAAAGATCATAACGGTAACGATTATTGGGCCTAATAAATGCTAAAAAAGTTGACATAATTATCTTCTTTGAAAAAGGTAATTTAATAGATCATTTCAAATTTCTTTAAAAAATATCATAACAGTAACGATTAATGGGCCTAGTAAATGCTAAAATAGTTGACATAATTATCTTCTTTGTAAAAGATAATTTAATAGATTATTTAAAATTTCTTTAAAAAATGTCATAACGGTAACGATCATTGGGCCTAATAAATGCTAAAAAGGTTAACATAATTATCTTCTTTGTGAAAGATAATTTAATAGATCAATTAAAATTTCTTTAAAAAAGAACATAGCAGTAACGATCATTGCGCCTAATAAATGCTAAAAAAGTTGACATAATTATCTTCTTTGTAAAAGATAATTTAATAGATCATTTAAAATTTCCTTAAAAAAGATCATAACGGTAACGATCATTGGGCCTAATAAGTGCTAAAAAAGTTGACATAATTATCTTCTTTGTAAAAGACAATTTGATAGATCATTTAAAATTTCTTTAAAAAAGATCATAGCACTAACGATCATTGCGCCTAATAAATGCTAAAAAAGTTGACATAATTATCTTCTTTGTAAAAGATAATTTAATAGATCATTTAAAATTTCCTTAAAAAAGATCATAGGTAACGATCATTGGGCCTAATAAATGCTAAAAAAGTTGACATAATTATCTTCTTTGTAAAAGATAATTTAATAGATCATTTAAAATTTCTCTATAAAAGGTCATAACTGTAACAATCATTGGGCCTAATAAATGCTTAAAAGGTTGACATAATTATCTTCTTTGTGAAATATAATTTAATCGATCATTTAAAATTTCTTTGTGAAAGATCATAACGGTAACGATCATTGGGCCTAATAAATGCTAAAAAAGTTAACATAATTATCTTCTTTGTACAAGATAATTTACTAGACAATTTAAAATTTCTTATTAAAAGATCATAACGGTAACGATCATTGGGCCTAATAAATGCTAAAAAAGTTGACATAATTATCTTTTTTGTAAAAGATAATTTAATAGATCATTTAAAATTTCTTTATAAAAGGTCATAACGGTAACGATCATTGGGCCTAATAAATGCTAAAAAGGTTAACATAATTATCTTCTTTGTGAAAGATAATTTAATACATCATTTAAAATTTCTTTGTGAAAGATCATAACGGTAACGATCATTGGGCCTAATAAATGCTAAAAAAGTTGACATAATTATCTTCTTTGTAAAAGATAATTTACTAGACAATTTCAAATTTCTTATTAGAAGATCATAACGGTAACGATCATTGGGCCTAATAAATCCTAAAAAAGTTGACATAATTATCTTCTTTGTAAAAGATAATTTACTAGACAATTTAAAATTTCTTATTAAAGGATCATAACGGTACCGATCAATGGCCCTAGTAAATGCTAAAAAAGTTTACATAATTATCTTCTTTGTAAAAGATAATTTAATAGATCATTTAAAATTTCTTTATAAAAGATCATAACAGTAACGATCATTGGACCTAATAAATGCTAAAAAGGTTAACATAATTATATTCTTTGTGAAATATAATTTAATAGATCATTTAAAATGTCTTTGTGAAAGATCATAACGGTAACGATTATTGGGCCTAATAAATGCTAAAAAAGTTGACTTAATTATCTTCTTTGTAAAAGATAATTTACTAGACAACTTAAAATTTCTTTATGAAAGATCATAACGGTAACGATTATTGGGCCTAATAAATGCTAAAAAAGTTGACATAATTATCTTCTTTGTAAAAGATAATTTAATAGATCATTTAAAATTTCTCTATAAAAGGTCATAACTGTAACAATCATTGGGCCTAATAAATGCTTAAAAGGTTGACATAATTATCTTCTTTGTGAAATATAATTTAATAGATCATTTAAAATTTCTTTGTGAAAGATCATAACGGTAACGATCATTGGACCTAATAAATGCTAAAAAAGTTAACATAATTATCTTCTTTGTACAACATAATTTACTAGACAACTTAAAATTTCTTTATGAAAGATCATAACGGTAACGATTATTGGGCCTAATAAATGCTAAAAAAGTTGACATAATTATCTTCTTTGTAAAAGATAATTTACTAGAGAATTTAAAATTTCTTATTAAAAGATCATAACGGTGCCGATCAATGGGCCTAGTAAATGCTGAAAAAGCTTACATAATTATCTTCTTTGTAAAACATAATTTAATAGATCATTTAAAATTTCATTATAAAAGATCATGACGGCAACGATCATTGGGCCTAATAAATGCTAAAAAGGCTAACATAATTATCTTCTTTGTGAAAGATAATTTAATAGATCATCTAAAATTTCTTTATAAAAGATTATAAGGGTAACGATCATTGGGCATAATAAATACTAAAAAAGTTGACATAATTATCTTCTTTGTAAAAGATAATTTACTAGACAATTTAAAATTTCTTATTAAAAGATCATAACGGTAACGATCATTAGGACTAATAAATACTAAAAAAGTTAACATAACTATCTTCTTTGTAAAAGATAATTTACTAGACAATTTAAAATTTCTTTATAAAAGATCATAACGGTAACGATCATTGGGCCTAATAAATGCCAAAAAGCTTAACATAATTATCTTCTTTGTGAAAGATAATTTAAAATTTCTTTATAAAAGATCATAAGGGTAACGATCATTGGGCCTAATAAATGGTAAAAAAGTTGACATAATTATCTTCTTTGTAAAAGATAATTTACTAGACAATTTAAAATACATAATTATCTTCTTTGTAAAAGATAATTTACTAGACAATTTAAAATTTCTTATTAAAAGATCATAACGGTAACGATCACTGGGCCTAATAAATGCTGAAGCAGCTAACATAAATATATTCTTTGTTAAACATAATTTAATAGGTCATTTAAAATTTCTTTAAAAAAGATCATAAGAGTAACAATCATTGGGCCTAATAAATGCTAAAAAAGTTGACATAATTATCTTCTTTGTAAAAGACAATTTAATACATCATTTAAAATTTCTTTGAAAAAGATCATAACGCTAATTATTATTGGGCCTAATAAATACTAAAAAAGTTGACATAATTATCTTCTTTGTAAAAGATAATTTACTAGACAATTTAAAATTTCTTACTAAAAGATCATAACGCTAACGATTAATGGGCCTAGTAAATGCTAAAAAAGTTGACATAATTATCTTGTTTGTAAAAGATAATTTACTAGACAATTTAAAATTTATTATTAAAAGATCATAACGGTAACAATCATTGGGCCTAATAAATGCTAAAAAAGTTGACATAATTATCTTCTTTGTAAAAGATAATTTAATAGATCATTTAAAATTTCTCTATAAAAGGTCATAACTGTAACAATCATTGGGCCTAATAAATGCTTAAAAGGTTGACATAATTATCTTCTTTGTGAAATATAATTTAATAGATCATTTAAAATTTCTTTGTGAAAGATCATAACGGTAACGATCATTGGGCCTAATAAATGCTAAAAAAGTTGACATAATTATCTTCTTTGTAAAAGATAATTTACTAGACAATTTCAAATTTCTTATTAGAAGATCATAACGGTAACGATCATTGGGCCTAATAAATGCTAAAAAAGTTGACATAATTATCTTCTTTGTAAAAGATAATTTACTAGACAATTTAAAATTTATTATTAAAAGATCATAACGGTAACGATCATTGGGCCTAATAAATGCTAAAAAAGTTGACATAATTATCTTTTTTGTAAAAGATAATTTAATAGATCCTTTAAAATTTCTTTATAAAAGGTCATAACGGTAACGATCATTGGGCCTAATAAATGCTAAAAAGGTTAACATAATTATCTTCTTTGTGAAAGATAATTTAATACATCATTTAAAATTTCTTTGTGAAAGATCATAACGGTAACGATCATTGGGCCTAATAAATGCTAAAAAAGTTAACATAATTATCTTCTTTGTACAAGATAATTTACTAGACAATTTAAAATTTCTTATTAAAAGATCATAACGGTAACGATCATTGGGCCTAATAAATGCTAAAAAGGTTAACATAATTATCTTCTTTGTGAAAGATAATTTAATACATCATTTAAAATTTCTTTGTGAAAGATCATAACGGTAACGATCATTGGGCCTAATAAATGCTAAAAAAGTTGACATAATTATCTTCTTTGTAAAAGATAATTTACTAGACAATTTCAAATTTCTTATTAAAAGATCATAACGGTAACGATCATTGGGCGTAATAAATGCTAAAAAAGTTGACATAATTATCTTCTTTGTAAAAGATAATTTACTAGACAATTTAAAATTTCTTACTAAAAGATCATAACGCTAACGATTAATGGGCCTAGTAAATGCTAAAAAAGTTGACATAATTATCTTGTTTGTAAAAGATAATTTACTAGACAATTTCAAATTTATTATTAAAAGATCATAACGGTAACGATCATTGGGCCTAATAAATCCTAAAAAAGTTGACACAATTATCTTCTTTGTAAAAGATAATTTAATAGATCATTTAAAATTTCTCTATAAAAGGTCATAACTGTAACAATCATTGGGCCTAATAAATGCTTAAAAGGTTGACATAATTATCTTCTTTGTGAAATTTAATTTAATAGATCATTTAAAATTTCTTTGTGAAAGATCATAACGGTAACGATCATTGGGCCTAATAAATGCTAAAAAAGTTGACATAATTATCTTCTTTGTAAAAGATAATTTACTAGACAATTTAAAATTTCTTATTAAAAGATCATAACTGTACCGATCAATGGGCCTAGTAAATGCTAAAAAAGTTTACATAATTATCTTCTTTGTAAAAGATAATTTAATAGATCATTTAAAATTTCTTTATAAAAGATCATAACAGTATCGATCATTAGACCTAATAAATGCTAAAAAGGTTAACATAATTATATTCTTTGTGAAATATAATTTAATAGATCATTTAAAATTTCTTTATGAAAGATCATAACGGTAACGATTATTGGGCCTAATAAATGCTAAAAAAGTTGACTTAATTATCTTCTTTGTAAAAGATAATTTACTAGACAATTTAAAATTTCTTATTAAAAGATCATAACGGTGCCGATCAATGGGCCTAGTAAATGCTGAAAAAGCTTACATAATTATCTTCTTTGTAAAACATAATTTAATAGATCAATTAAAATTTCATTATAAAAGATCATGACGACAACGATCATTGGGCCTAATAAATGCTAAAAAGGCTAACATAATTATCTTCTTTGTGAAAGATAATTTAATAGATCATTTAAAATTTCTTTATAAAAGATCATAACGGTAACGATCATTGGGCCTAATAAATGCTAAAAAAGTTGACATAATTATCTTCTTTGTAAAAGATAATTTACTAGACAATTTAAAATTTCTTATCAAAAGATCATAACGGTAACGATCACTGGGCCTAATAAATGCTGAAGCAGCTAACAAAAATACATCCTTTGTTAAAGATAATTTAATAGATCATTTAAAATTTCTTTAAAAAAGATCATAAGAGTAACAATCATTGGGCCTAATAAATGCTAAAAAAGTTGACATAATTATCTTCTTTGTAAAAGACAATTTAATACATCATTTGAAATTTCTTTGAAAAAGATGATAACGCTAACGATTATTGGGCCTAATAAATGCTAAAAAAGTTGACATAATTATCTTCTTTGTAAAAGATAATTTACTAGACAATTTAAAATTTCTTACTAAAAGATCATAACGCTAACGATTAATGGGCCTAGTAAATGCTAAAAAAGTTGTGATAATTATCTTGTTTGTAAAAGATAATTTACTAGACAATTTAAAATTTATTATTAAAATATCATAACGGTAACGATCATTGGGCCTAATAAATACTAAAAAAGTTGACATAATTATCTTTTTTGTAAAAGATAATTTAATAGATCATTTAAAATTTCTTTATAAAAGGTCATAACGGTAACAATCATTGGGCCTAATAAATGCTTAAAAGGTTGACATAATTATCTTCTTTGTGAAATATAATTTAATAGATCATTTAAAATTTCTTTGTGAAAGATCATAACGGTAACGATCATTGGGCCTAATAAATGCTAAAAAAGTTGACACAATTATCTTCTTTGTAAAAGATAATTTACTAGACAATTTAAAATTCCTTATTAAAAGATCATAACAGTGCCGATCAATGGGCCTAGTAAATGCTGAAAAAGCTTACATAATTATCTTCTTTGTAAAACATAATTTAATAGATCAATTAAAATTTCATTATAAAAGATCATGACGGCAACGATCATTGGGCCTAATAAATGCTAAAAAGGCTAACATAATTATCTTCTTTGTGAAAGATAATTTAATAGATCATTTAAAATTTCTTTATAAAAGATCATAACGGTAACGATCATTGGGCCTAATAAATGCTAAAAAAGTTGACATAATTATCTTCTTTGTAAAAGATAATTTACTAGACAATTTAAAATTTCTTATCAAAAGATCATAACGGTAACGATCACTGGGCCTAATAAATGCTGAAGCAGCTAACAAAAATACATCCTTTGTTAAAGATAATTTAATAGATCATTTAAAATTTCTTTAAAAAAGATCATAAGAGTAACAATCATTGGGCCTAATAAATGCTAAAAAAGTTGACATAATTATCTTCTTTGTAAAAGACAATTTAATACATCATTTAAAATTTTTTTGAAAAAGATGATAACGCTAACGATTATTGGGCCTAATAAATGCTAAAAAAGTTGACATAATTATCTTCTTTGTAAAAGATAATTTACTAGACAATTTAAAATTTCTTACTAAAAGATCATAACGCTAACGATTAATGGGCCTAGTAAATGCTAAAAAAGTTGACATAATTATCTTCTTTGTAAAAGATAATTTAATAGATCATTTAAAATTTCTTTATAAAAGATCATAACAGTAACGATCATTGGGCCTAATAAATGCTAAAAAGGTTAACATAATTATCTTCTTTGTGAAATATAATTTAATAGATCATTTAAAATTTCTTTATGAAAGATCATAACGGTAACGATTATTGGGCCTAATAAATGCTAAAAAAGTTGACATAATTATCTTCTTTGTAAAAGATAATTTACTAGACAATTTAAAATTTCTTATTAAAAGATCATAACAGTGCCGATCAATGGGCCTAGTAAATGCTGAAAAAGCTTACATAATTATCTGCTTTGTAAAACATAATTTAATAGATCATTTAAAATTTCATTATAAAAGATCATGACGGCAACGATCATTGGGCCTAATAATTGCTAACAAGGCTAACATAATTATCTTCTTTGTGAAAGATAATTTAATAGATCATTTAAAATTTCTTTATAAAAGATAATAACGGTAACGATCATTGGGCCTAATAAATGCTAAAAAAGTTGACATAATTATCTTCTTTGTAAAAGATAATTTAATAGATCATTTAAAATTTCTTTATAAAAGGTCATAACGGTAACAATCATTGGGCCTAATAAATGCTTAAAAGGTTGACATAATTAGCTTCTTTGTGAAATATAATTTAATAGATCATTTAAAATTTCTTTGTGAAAGATCATAACGGTAACGATCATTGGGCCTAATAAATGCTAAAAAAGTTGACACAATTATCTTCTTTGTAAAAGATAATTTACTAGACAATTCAAAATTTCTTATTAAAAGATCATAACGGTAACGATCATGGGCCTAATAAATGCTAAAAAAGTTGACATAATTATCTTCTGTGTAAAAGATAATTTAATAGATCATTTAAAATTTCTCTATAAAAGGTCATAACGGTAACGATCATTGGGCCTAATAAATGCTAAAAAGGTTAACATAATTATCTTCTTTGTGAAAGATAATTTAATACATCATTTAAAATTTCTTTATAAAAGATCATAACGGTAACGATCATTGGACCTAATAAATGCTAAAAAGGTTAACATAATTATATTCTTTGTGAAATATAATTTAATAGATCATTTAAAATTTCTTTGTGAAAGATCATAACGGTAACGATTATTGGGCCTAATAAATGCTAAAAAAGTTGACTTAATTATCTTCTTTGTAAAAGATAATTTACTAGACAACTTAAAATTTCTTTATGAAAGATCATAACGGTAACGATTATTGGGCCTAATAAATGCTAAAAAAGTTGACATAATTATCTTCTTTGTAAAAGATAATTTAATAGATCATTTAAAATTTCTCTATAAAAGGTCATAACTGTAACAATCATTGGGCCTAATAAATGCTTAAAAGGTTGACATAATTATCTTCTTTGTGAAATATAATTTAATAGATCATTTAAAATTTCTTTGTGAAAGATCATAACGGTAACGATCATTGGGCCTAATAAATGCTAAAAAAGTTAACATAATTATCTTCTTTGTACAAGATAATTTACTAGACAATTTAAAATTTCTTATTAAAAGATCATAACGGTAACGATCATTGGGCCTAATAAATGCTAAAAAGGTTAACATAATTATCTTCTTTGTGAAAGATAATTTAATACATCATTTAAAATTTCTTTGTGAAAGATCATAACGGTAACGATCATTGGGCCTAATAAATGCTAAAAAAGTTGACACAATTATCTTCTTTGTAAAAGATAATTTACTAGACAATTTAAAATTCCTTATTAAAAGATCATAACAGTGCCGATCAATGGGCCTAGTAAATGCTGAAAAAGCTTACATAATTATCTTCTTTGTAAAACATAATTTAATAGATCAATTAAAATTTCATTATAAAAGATCATGACGGCAACGATCATTGGGCCTAATAAATCCTAAAAAGGCTAACATAATTATCTTCTTTGTGAAAGATAATTTAATAGATCATTTAAAATTTCTTTATAAAAGATCATAACGGTAACGATCATTGGACCTAATAAATGCTAAAAAGGTTAACATAATTATATTCTTTGTGAAATATAATTTAATAGATCATTTAAAATTTCTTTGTGAAAGATCATAACGGTAACGATTATTGGGCCTAATAAATGCTAAAAAAGTTGACTTAATTATCTTCTTTGTAAAAGATAATTTACTAGACAACTTAAAATTTCTTTATGAAAGATCATAACGGTAACGATTATTGGGCCTAATAAATGCTAAAAAAGTTGACATAATTATCTTCTTTGTAAAAGATAATTTAATAGATCATTTAAAATTTCTCTATAAAAGGTCATAACTGTAACAATCATTGGGCCTAATAAATGCTTAAAAGGTTGACATAATTATCTTCTTTGTGAAATATAATTTAATAGATCATTTAAAATTTCTTTGTGAAAGATCATAACGGTAACGATCATTGGGCCTAATAAATGCTAAAAAAGTTAACATAATTATCTTCTTTGTACAAGATAATTTACTAGACAATTTAAAATTTCTTATTAAAAGATCATAACGGTAACGATCATTGGGCCTAATAAATGCTAAAAAGGTTAACATAATTATCTTCTTTGTGAAAGATAATTTAATACATCATTTAAAATTTCTTTGTGAAAGATCATAACGGTAACGATCATTGGGCCTAATAAATGCTAAAAAAGTTGACATAATTATCTTCTTTGTAAAAGATAATTTACTAGACAATTTCAAATTTCTTATTAAAAGATCATAACGGTAACGATCATTGGGCGTAATAAATGCTAAAAAAGTTGACATAATTATCTTCTTTGTAAAAGATAATTTACTAGACAATTTAAAATTTCTTACTAAAAGATCATAACGCTAACGATTAATGGGCCTAGTAAATGCTAAAAAAGTTGACATAATTATCTTGTTTGTAAAAGATAATTTACTAGACAATTTCAAATTTATTATTAAAAGATCATAACGGTAACGATCATTGGGCCTAATAAATCCTAAAAAAGTTGACACAATTATCTTCTTTGTAAAAGATAATTTAATAGATCATTTAAAATTTCTCTATAAAAGGTCATAACTGTAACAATCATTGGGCCTAATAAATGCTTAAAAGGTTGACATAATTATCTTCTTTGTGAAATTTAATTTAATAGATCATTTAAAATTTCTTTGTGAAAGATCATAACGGTAACGATCATTGGGCCTAATAAATGCTAAAAAAGTTGACATAATTATCTTCTTTGTAAAAGATAATTTACTAGACAATTTAAAATTTCTTATTAAAAGATCATAACTGTACCGATCAATGGGCCTAGTAAATGCTAAAAAAGTTTACATAATTATCTTCTTTGTAAAAGATAATTTAATAGATCATTTAAAATTTCTTTATAAAAGATCATAACAGTATCGATCATTAGACCTAATAAATGCTAAAAAGGTTAACATAATTATATTCTTTGTGAAATATAATTTAATAGATCATTTAAAATTTCTTTATGAAAGATCATAACGGTAACGATTATTGGGCCTAATAAATGCTAAAAAAGTTGACTTAATTATCTTCTTTGTAAAAGATAATTTACTAGACAATTTAAAATTTCTTATTAAAAGATCATAACGGTGCCGATCAATGGGCCTAGTAAATGCTGAAAAAGCTTACATAATTATCTTCTTTGTAAAACATAATTTAATAGATCAATTAAAATTTCATTATAAAAGATCATGACGACAACGATCATTGGGCCTAATAAATGCTAAAAAGGCTAACATAATTATCTTCTTTGTGAAAGATAATTTAATAGATCATTTAAAATTTCTTTATAAAAGATCATAACGGTAACGATCATTGGGCCTAATAAATGCTAAAAAAGTTGACATAATTATCTTCTTTGTAAAAGATAATTTACTAGACAATTTAAAATTTCTTATCAAAAGATCATAACGGTAACGATCACTGGGCCTAATAAATGCTGAAGCAGCTAACAAAAATACATCCTTTGTTAAAGATAATTTAATAGATCATTTAAAATTTCTTTAAAAAAGATCATAAGAGTAACAATCATTGGGCCTAATAAATGCTAAAAAAGTTGACATAATTATCTTCTTTGTAAAAGACAATTTAATACATCATTTGAAATTTCTTTGAAAAAGATGATAACGCTAACGATTATTGGGCCTAATAAATGCTAAAAAAGTTGACATAATTATCTTCTTTGTAAAAGATAATTTACTAGACAATTTAAAATTTCTTACTAAAAGATCATAACGCTAACGATTAATGGGCCTAGTAAATGCTAAAAAAGTTGTGATAATTATCTTGTTTGTAAAAGATAATTTACTAGACAATTTAAAATTTATTATTAAAATATCATAACGGTAACGATCATTGGGCCTAATAAATACTAAAAAAGTTGACATAATTATCTTTTTTGTAAAAGATAATTTAATAGATCATTTAAAATTTCTTTATAAAAGGTCATAACGGTAACAATCATTGGGCCTAATAAATGCTTAAAAGGTTGACATAATTATCTTCTTTGTGAAATATAATTTAATAGATCATTTAAAATTTCTTTGTGAAAGATCATAACGGTAACGATCATTGGGCCTAATAAATGCTAAAAAAGTTGACACAATTATCTTCTTTGTAAAAGATAATTTACTAGACAATTTAAAATTCCTTATTAAAAGATCATAACAGTGCCGATCAATGGGCCTAGTAAATGCTGAAAAAGCTTACATAATTATCTTCTTTGTAAAACATAATTTAATAGATCAATTAAAATTTCATTATAAAAGATCATGACGGCAACGATCATTGGGCCTAATAAATGCTAAAAAGGCTAACATAATTATCTTCTTTGTGAAAGATAATTTAATAGATCATTTAAAATTTCTTTATAAAAGATCATAACGGTAACGATCATTGGGCCTAATAAATGCTAAAAAAGTTGACATAATTATCTTCTTTGTAAAAGATAATTTACTAGACAATTTAAAATTTCTTATCAAAAGATCATAACGGTAACGATCACTGGGCCTAATAAATGCTGAAGCAGCTAACAAAAATACATCCTTTGTTAAAGATAATTTAATAGATCATTTAAAATTTCTTTAAAAAAGATCATAAGAGTAACAATCATTGGGCCTACTAAATGCTAAAAAAGTTGACATAATTATCTTCTTTGTAAAAGACAATTTAATACATCATTTAAAATTTTTTTGAAAAAGATGATAACGCTAACGATTATTGGGCCTAATAAATGCTAAAAAAGTTGACATAATTATCTTCTTTGTAAAAGATAATTTACTAGACAATTTAAAATTTCTTACTAAAAGATCATAACGCTAACGATTAATGGGCCTAGTAAATGCTAAAAAAGTTGACATAATTATCTTCTTTGTAAAAGATAATTTAATAGATCATTTAAAATTTCTTTATAAAAGATCATAACAGTAACGATCATTGGGCCTAATAAATGCTAAAAAGGTTAACATAATTATCTTCTTTGTGAAATATAATTTAATAGATCATTTAAAATTTCTTTATGAAAGATCATAACGGTAACGATTATTGGGCCTAATAAATGCTAAAAAAGTTGACATAATTATCTTCTTTGTAAAAGATAATTTACTAGACAATTTAAAATTTCTTATTAAAAGATCATAACAGTGCCGATCAATGGGCCTAGTAAATGCTGAAAAAGCTTACATAATTATCTGCTTTGTAAAACATAATTTAATAGATCATTTAAAATTTCATTATAAAAGATCATGACGGCAACGATCATTGGGCCTAATAATTGCTAACAAGGCTAACATAATTATCTTCTTTGTGAAAGATAATTTAATAGATCATTTAAAATTTCTTTATAAAAGATAATAACGGTAACGATCATTGGGCCTAATAAATGCTAAAAAAGTTGACATAATTATCTTCTTTGTAAAAGATAATTTAATAGATCATTTAAAATTTCTTTATAAAAGGTCATAACGGTAACAATCATTGGGCCTAATAAATGCTTAAAAGGTTGACATAATTAGCTTCTTTGTGAAATATAATTTAATAGATCATTTAAAATTTCTTTGTGAAAGATCATAACGGTAACGATCATTGGGCCTAATAAATGCTAAAAAAGTTGACACAATTATCTTCTTTGTAAAAGATAATTTACTAGACAATTCAAAATTTCTTATTAAAAGATCATAACGGTAACGATCATGGGCCTAATAAATGCTAAAAAAGTTGACATAATTATCTTCTGTGTAAAAGATAATTTAATAGATCATTTAAAATTTCTCTATAAAAGGTCATAACGGTAACGATCATTGGGCCTAATAAATGCTAAAAAGGTTAACATAATTATCTTCTTTGTGAAAGATAATTTAATACATCATTTAAAATTTCTTTGTGAAAGATCATGACGGTAACGATCATTGGGCCTAATAAATGCTAAAAAAGTTGACATAATTATCTTCTTTGTAAAAGATAATTTACTAGACAATTTAAAATTTATTATTAAAAGATCATAACGGTAACGATCATTGGGCCTAATAAATGCTAAAAAAGTTGACATAATTATCTTTTTTGTAAAAGATAATTTAATAGATCCTTTAAAATTTCTTTATAAAAGGTCATAACGGTAACGATCATTGGGCCTAATAAATGCTAAAAAGGTTAACATAATTATCTTTTTTGTAAAAGATAATTTAATAGATCATTTAAAATTTCTTTATAAAAGGTCATAACGGTAACAATCATTGGGCCTAATAAATGCTTAAAAGGTTGACATAATTATCTTCTTTGTGAAATATAATTTAATAGATCATTTAAAATTTCTTTGTGAAAGATCATAACGGTAACGATCATTGGGCCTAATAAATGCTAAAAAAGTTGACACAATTATCTTCTTTGTAAAAGATAATTTACTAGACAATTTAAAATTCCTTATTAAAAGATCATAACAGTGCCGATCAATGGGCCTAGTAAATGCTGAAAAAGCTTACATAATTATCTTCTTTGTAAAACATAATTTAATAGATCAATTAAAATTTCATTATAAAAGATCATGACGGCAACGATCATTGGGCCTAATAAATCCTAAAAAGGCTAACATAATTATCTTCTTTGTGAAAGATAATTTAATAGATCATTTAAAATTTCTTTATAAAAGATCATAACGGTAACGATCATTGGACCTAATAAATGCTAAAAAGGTTAACATAATTATATTCTTTGTGAAATATAATTTAATAGATCATTTAAAATTTCTTTGTGAAAGATCATAACGGTAACGATTATTGGGCCTAATAAATGCTAAAAAAGTTGACTTAATTATCTTCTTTGTAAAAGATAATTTACTAGACAACTTAAAATTTCTTTATGAAAGATCATAACGGTAACGATTATTGGGCCTAATAAATGCTAAAAAAGTTGACATAATTATCTTCTTTGTAAAAGATAATTTAATAGATCATTTAAAATTTCTCTATAAAAGGTCATAACTGTAACAATCATTGGGCCTAATAAATGCTTAAAAGGTTGACATAATTATCTTCTTTGTGAAATATAATTTAATAGATCATTTAAAATTTCTTTGTGAAAGATCATAACGGTAACGATCATTGGGCCTAATAAATGCTAAAAAAGTTGACATAATTATCTTCTTTGTAAAAGATAATTTACTAGACAATTTCAAATTTCTTATTAGAAGATCATAACGGTAACGATCATTGGGCCTAATAAATGCTAAAAAAGTTGACATAATTATCTTCTTTGCAAAAGATAATTTACTAGACAATTTAAAATTTATTATTAAAAGATCATAACGGTAACGATCATTGGGCCTAATAAATGCTAAAAAAGTTGACATAATTATCTTTTTTGTAAAAGATAATTTAATAGATCCTTTAAAATTTCTTTATAAAAGGTCATAACGGTAACGATCATTGGGCCTAATAAATGCTAAAAAGGTTAACATAATTATCTTCTTTGTGAAAGATAATTTAATACATCATTTAAAATTTCTTTGTGAAAGATCATAACGGTAACGATCATTGGGCCTAATAAATGCTAAAAAAGTTAACATAATTATCTTCTTTGTACAAGATAATTTACTAGACAATTTAAAATTTCTTATTAAAAGATCATAACGGTAACGATCATTGGGCCTAATAAATGCTAAAAAGGTTAACATAATTATCTTCTTTGTGAAAGATAATTTAATACATCATTTAAAATTTCTTTGTGAAAGATCATAACGGTAACGATCATTGGGCCTAATAAATGCTAAAAAAGTTGACATAATTATCTTCTTTGTAAAAGATAATTTACTAGACAATTTCAAATTTCTTATTAAAAGATCATAACGGTAACGATCATTGGGCGTAATAAATGCTAAAAAAGTTGACATAATTATCTTCTTTGTAAAAGATAATTTACTAGACAATTTAAAATTTCTTACTAAAAGATCATAACGCTAACGATTAATGGGCCTAGTAAATGCTAAAAAAGTTGACATAATTATCTTGTTTGTAAAAGATAATTTACTAGACAATTTCAAATTTATTATTAAAAGATCATAACGGTAACGATCATTGGGCCTAATAAATCCTAAAAAAGTTGACACAATTATCTTCTTTGTAAAAGATAATTTAATAGATCATTTAAAATTTCTCTATAAAAGGTCATAACTGTAACAATCATTGGGCCTAATAAATGCTTAAAAGGTTGACATAATTATCTTCTTTGTGAAATATAATTTAATAGATCATTTAAAATTTCTTTGTGAAAGATCATAACGGTAACGATCATTGGGCCTAATAAATGCTAAAAAAGTTGACATAATTATCTTCTTTGTAAAAGATAATTTACTAGACAATTTAAAATTTCTTATTAAAAGATCATAACTGTACCGATCAATGGGCCTAGTAAATGCTAAAAAAGTTTACATAATTATCTTCTTTGTAAAAGATAATTTAATAGATCATTTAAAATTTCTTTATAAAAGATCATAACAGTATCGATCATTAGACCTAATAAATGCTAAAAAGGTTAACATAATTATATTCTTTGTGAAATATAATTTAATAGATCATTTAAAATTTCTTTATGAAAGATCATAACGGTAACGATTATTGGGCCTAATAAATGCTAAAAAAGTTGACTTAATTATCTTCTTTGTAAAAGATAATTTACTAGACAATTTAAAATTTCTTATTAAAAGATCATAACGGTGCCGATCAATGGGCCTAGTAAATGCTGAAAAAGCTTACATAATTATCTTCTTTGTAAAACATAATTTAATAGATCAATTAAAATTTCATTATAAAAGATCATGACGACAACGATCATTGGGCCTAATAAATGCTAAAAAGGCTAACATAATTATCTTCTTTGTGAAAGATAATTTAATAGATCATTTAAAATTTCTTTATAAAAGATCATAACGGTAACGATCATTGGGCCTAATAAATGCTAAAAAAGTTGACATAATTATCTTCTTTGTAAAAGATAATTTACTAGACAATTTAAAATTTCTTATCAAAAGATCATAACGGTAACGATCACTGGGCCTAATAAATGCTGAAGCAGCTAACAAAAATACATCCTTTGTTAAAGATAATTTAATAGATCATTTAAAATTTCTTTAAAAAAGATCATAAGAGTAACAATCATTGGGCCTAATAAATGCTAAAAAAGTTGACATAATTATCTTCTTTGTAAAAGACAATTTAATACATCATTTGAAATTTCTTTGAAAAAGATGATAACGCTAACGATTATTGGGCCTAATAAATGCTAAAAAAGTTGACATAATTATCTTCTTTGTAAAAGATAATTTACTAGACAATTTAAAATTTCTTACTAAAAGATCATAACGCTAACGATTAATGGGCCTAGTAAATGCTAAAAAAGTTGTGATAATTATCTTGTTTGTAAAAGATAATTTACTAGACAATTTAAAATTTATTATTAAAATATCATAACGGTAACGATCATTGGGCCTAATAAATACTAAAAAAGTTGACATAATTATCTTTTTTGTAAAAGATAATTTAATAGATCATTTAAAATTTCTTTATAAAAGGTCATAACGGTAACAATCATTGGGCCTAATAAATGCTTAAAAGGTTGACATAATTATCTTCTTTGTGAAATATAATTTAATAGATCATTTAAAATTTCTTTGTGAAAGATCATAACGGTAACGATCATTGGGCCTAATAAATGCTAAAAAAGTTGACACAATTATCTTCTTTGTAAAAGATAATTTACTAGACAATTTAAAATTCTTTATTAAAAGATCATAACAGTGCCGATCAATGGGCCTAGTAAATGCTGAAAAAGCTTACATAATTATCTTCTTTGTAAAACATAATTTAATAGATCAATTAAAATTTCATTATAAAAGATCATGACGGCAACGATCATTGGGCCTAATAAATGCTAAAAAGGCTAACATAATTATCTTCTTTGTGAAAGATAATTTAATAGATCATTTAAAATTTCTTTATAAAAGATCATAACGGTAACGATCATTGGGCCTAATAAATGCTAAAAAAGTTGACATAATTATCTTCTTTGTAAAAGATAATTTACTAGACAATTTAAAATTTCTTATCAAAAGATCATAACGGTAACGATCACTGGGCCTAATAAATGCTGAAGCAGCTAACAAAAATACATCCTTTGTTAAAGATAATTTAATAGATCATTTAAAATTTCTTTAAAAAATATCATAAGAGTAACAATCATTGGGCCTAATAAATGCTAAAAAAGTTGACATAATTATCTTCTTTGTAAAAGACAATTTAATACATCATTTAAAATTTTTTTGAAAAAGATGATAACGCTAACGATTATTGGGCCTAATAAATGCTAAAAAAGTTGACATAATTATCTTCTTTGTAAAAGATAATTTACTAGACAATTTAAAATTTCTTACTAAAAGATCATAACGCTAACGATTAATGGGCCTAGTAAATGCTAAAAAAGTTGACATAATTATCTTCTTTGTAAAAGATAATTTAATAGATCATTTAAAATTTCTTTATAAAAGATCATAACAGTAACGATCATTGGGCCTAATAAATGCTAAAAAGGTTAACATAATTATCTTCTTTGTGAAATATAATTTAATAGATCATTTAAAATTTCTTTATGAAAGATCATAACGGTAACGATTATTGGGCCTAATAAATGCTAAAAAAGTTGACATAATTATCTTCTTTGTAAAAGATAATTTACTAGACAATTTAAAATTTCTTATTAAAAGATCATAACAGTGCCGATCAATGGGCCTAGTAAATGCTGAAAAAGCTTACATAATTATCTGCTTTGTAAAACATAATTTAATAGATCATTTAAAATTTCATTATAAAAGATCATGACGGCAACGATCATTGGGCCTAATAATTGCTAACAAGGCTAACATAATTATCTTCTTTGTGAAAGATAATTTAATAGATCATTTAAAATTTCTTTATAAAAGATAATAACGGTAACGATCATTGGGCCTAATAAATGCTAAAAAAGTTGACATAATTATCTTCTTTGTAAAAGATAATTTAATAGATCATTTAAAATTTCTTTATAAAAGGTCATAACGGTAACAATCATTGGGCCTAATAAATGCTTAAAAGGTTGACATAATTAGCTTCTTTGTGAAATATAATTTAATAGATCATTTAAAATTTCTTTGTGAAAGATCATAACGGTAACGATCATTGGGCCTAATAAATGCTAAAAAAGTTGACACAATTATCTTCTTTGTAAAAGATAATTTACTAGACAATTTAAAATTTCTTATTAAAAGATCATAACGGTAACGATCATGGGCCTAATAAATGCTAAAAAAGTTGACATAATTATCTTCTGTGTAAAAGATAATTTAATAGATCATTTAAAATTTCTCTATAAAAGATCATAACGGTAACGATCATTGGGCCTAATAAATGCTAAAAAAGTTGACATAATTATCTTCTTTGTAAAAGATAATTTACTAGACAATTTAAAATTTCTTATCAAAAGATCATAACGGTAACGATCACTGGGCCTAATAAATGCTGAAGCAGCTAACAAAAATACATCCTTTGTTAAAGATAATTTAATAGATCATTTAAAATTTCTTTAAAAAAGATCATAAGAGTAACAATCATTGGGCCTAATAAATGCTAAAAAAGTTGACATAATTATCTTCTTTGTAAAAGACAATTTAATACATCATTTAAAATTTTTTTGAAAAAGATGATAACGCTAACGATTATTGGGCCTAATAAATGCTAAAAAAGTTGACATAATTATCTTCTTTGTAAAAGATAATTTACTAGACAATTTAAAATTTCTTACTAAAAGATCATAACGCTAACGATTAATGGGCCTAGTAAATGCTAAAAAAGTTGACATAATTATCTTCTTTGTAAAAGATAATTTAATAGATCATTTAAAATTTCTTTATAAAAGATCATAACAGTAACGATCATTGGGCCTAATAAATGCTAAAAAGGTTAACATAATTATCTTCTTTGTGAAATATAATTTAATAGATCATTTAAAATTTCTTTATGAAAGATCATAACGGTAACGATTATTGGGCCTAATAAATGCTAAAAAAGTTGACATAATTATCTTCTTTGTAAAAGATAATTTACTAGACAATTTAAAATTTCTTATTAAAAGATCATAACAGTGCCGATCAATGGGCCTAGTAAATGCTGAAAAAGCTTACATAATTATCTGCTTTGTAAAACATAATTTAATAGATCATTTAAAATTTCATTATAAAAGATCATGACGGCAACGATCATTGGGCCTAATAATTGCTAACAAGGCTAACATAATTATCTTCTTTGTGAAAGATAATTTAATAGATCATTTAAAATTTCTTTATAAAAGGTCATAACGGTAACAATCATTGGGCCTAATAAATGCTTAAAAGGTTGACATAATTAGCTTCTTTGTGAAATATAATTTAATAGATCATTTAAAATTTCTTTGTGAAAGATCATAACGGTAACGATCATTGGGCCTAATAAATGCTAAAAAAGTTGACACAATTATCTTCTTTGTAAAAGATAATTTACTAGACAATTTAAAATTTCTTATTAAAAGATCATAACGGTAACGATCATGGGCCTAATAAATGCTAAAAAAGTTGACATAATTATCTTCTGTGTAAAAGATAATTTAATAGATCATTTAAAATTTCTCTATAAAAGGTCATAACGGTAACGATCATTGGGCCTAATAAATGCTAAAAAGGTTAACATAATTATCTTCTTTGTGAAAGATAATTTAATACATCATTTAAAATTTCTTTGTGAAAGATCATGACGGTAACGATCATTGGGCCTAATAAATGCTAAAAAAGTTGACATAATTATCTTCTTTGTAAAAGATAATTTACTAGACAATTTCAAATTTCTTATTAGAAGATCATAACGGTAACGATCATTGGGCCTAATAAATGCTAAAAAAGTTGACATAATTATCTTCTTTGTAAAAGATAATTTACTAGATAATTTAAAATTTCTTATTAAAAGATCATAACGGTACCGATCAATGGGCCTAGTAAATGCTAAAAAAGCTTACATAATTATCTTCTTTGTAATAGATAATTTAATAGATCATTTAAAATTCCTTTATAAAAGATCATAACAGTAACGATCATTGGGCCTAATAAATGCTAAAAAGGTTAACATAATTATCTTCCTTGTGAAATATAATTTAATAGATCATTTAAAATTTATTTATGAAAGATCATAACGGTACCGATTATTTGGCCTAATAAATGCTGAAAAAGTTGACATAATTATCTTCTTTGTAAAAGATAATTTACTAGACAATTTAAAATTTCTTATTAAAAGATCATAACAGTGCCGATCAATGGGCCTAGTAAATGCTGAAAAAGCTTACATAATTATCTGCTTTGTAAAACATAATTTAATAGATTATTTAAAATTTCATTATAAAAGATCATGACGGGAACGATCATTGGGCCTAATAAATGCTAAAAAGGTTAACATAATTATCTTCTTTGTGAAAGATAATTTAATAGATCATTTAAAATTTCTTTATAAAAGATAATAACGGTAACAATCATTGGGCCTAATAAATGCTAAAAAAGTTGACATAATTATCTTCTTTGTAAAAGATAATTTACTAGACAATTTAAAATTTCTTATTAAAAGATCGTAACGGTAACGATCATTGGGCCTAATAAATGCTAAAAAGGTTAACATAATTATCTTCTTTGTGAAAGATAATTTAATAGATCATTTAAAATTTCTTTATAAAAGATCATAACGGTAACGATCATTGGGCCTAATAAATGGTAAAAAGGTTGACATAATTATCTTTTTTGTAAAAAATAATTTACTAGACAATTTAAAATTTCTTATTAAAAGATCATAACGGTAACGATCACTGGGCCTAATAAATGCTGAAGCAGCTAACATAAATATATTCTTTGTTAAAGATAATTTACTAGACAATTTAAAATTTCTTATTAAAAGATCATAGCGGTACCGATCAATGGGCCTAGTAAATGCTAAAAAAGTTTACATAATTATCTTCTTTGTAAAAGATAATTTAATAGATCATTTAAAATTTCTTTATAAAAGATCATAACAGTAACGATCATTGGGCCTAATAAATGCCAAAAAGGTTAACATAATTATCTTCTTTGTGAAATATAATTTAATAGATCATTTAAAATTTCTTTATGAAAGATCATAACGGTAACGATTATTGGGCCTAATAAATGCTAAAAAGGCTAACATAATTATCTTCTTTGTGAAAGATAATTTAATAGATCATTTAAAATTTCTTTATAAAATATAATAACGGTAACGATCATTGAGTCTAATAAATGCTAAAAAAGTTGACATAATTATCTTCTTTGTAAAAGATAATTTACTAGACAATTTAAAATTTCTTATTAAAAGATCATAACGGTAACGATCATTGGGACTAATAAATACTAAAAAAGTTAACATAATTATCTTCTTTGTAAAAGATAATTTACTAGACAATTTAAAATTTCTTTATAAAAGATCATAACGGTAACGATCATTAGGCCTAATAAATGCTAAAAAGGTTAACATAATTATCTTCTTTGTGAAAGATAATTTAATAGATCATTTAAAATTTCTTTATAAAAGATCATAACGGTAACGATCATTGGGCCTAATAAATGGTAAAAAAGTTGACATAATTATCTTCTTTGTAAAAGATAATTTACTAGACAATTTAAAATTTGTTATTAAAAGATCATAACGGTAACGATCACTGGGCCTAATAAATGCTGAAGCAGCTAACATAAATATATTCTTTGTTAAAGATAATTTAATAGATCATTTAAAATTTCTTTCTGAAAGATCATAGCGGTAACGATCATTGGGCCTAATAAATGCTAAAAAGGTTAACATAATTATCTTCTTTGTGAAAGATAATTTAATAAATCATTTAAAATTTCTTTGTGAAAGATCTTAACGGTAACGATCATTGGACCTAATAAATGCTAAAAAAGTTGACATAATTATCTTCTTTGTAAAAGATAATTTACTAGACAATTTCAAATTTCTTATTAGAAGATCATAACGGTAACGATTATTGGGCCTAATAAATGCTAAAAAAGTTGACATAATTATCTTCTTTGTAAAAGATAATTTACTAGGCAATTTAAAATTTCTTATTAAAAGATCATAACGGTGCCGATCAATGGGCCTAGTAAATGTTGAAAAAGCATACATAATTATCTTCATTGTAAAACATAATTTAATAGATCATTTAAAATTTCATTATAAAAGATCATGACGGCAACGATCATTGGGCCTAATAAATGCTAAAAAGGTTAACATAATTATCTTCTTTGTGAAAGATAATTTAATAGATCATTTAAAATTTCTTTATAAAAGATCATAACGGTAACGATCGTTGGGCCTAATAAATGCTAAAAAAGTTGACATAATTATCTTCTTTGTAAAAGATAATTTACTAGACAATTTAAAATTTCTTATTAAAAGATCATAACGGTAACCATCATTGGGACTAGTAAATACTAAAAAAGTCAACATAATTATCTTCTTTGTAAAAGATAATTTACTAGACAATTTAAAATTTCTTTATCAAAGATCATAACGGTAACGATCATTGGGCCTAATAAATGCTAAAAAGGTTAACATA
Organism: Psophocarpus tetragonolobus; assembly: GCA_037954015.1. Lineage (NCBI taxonomy): Eukaryota > Viridiplantae > Streptophyta > Magnoliopsida > Fabales > Fabaceae > Psophocarpus > Psophocarpus tetragonolobus. The sequence continues at coordinate 59,742,588 of CM075688.1, forward strand.
ATTATCTTCTTTGTGAAAGATAATTAAATAGATCATTTAAAATTTCTTTATAAAAGATCATAACGGTAACGATCATTGGGCCTAATAAATGCTAAAAAAGTTGACATAATTATCTTCTTTGTAAAAGATAATTTAATAGATCATTTAAAATTTATTTATAAAAGGTCATAACGGTAACAATCATTGGGCCTAATAAATGCTTAAAAGGTTGACATAATTATCTTCTTTGTGAAATATAATTTAATAGATCATTTAAAATTTCTTTATGAAAGATCATAACGGTAACGATTATTGGGCCTAATAAATGCTAAAAAAGTTGACATAATTATCTTCTTTATAAAAGATAATTTACTAGACAATTTAAAATTTCTTTATAAAAGATCATAACAGTAACGATCATTGGGCCTAATAAATGGTAAAAAGGTTAACATAATTATCTTCTTTGTGAAATATAATTTAATAGATTACTTAAAATTTCTTTATGAAAGATCATAACGGTAACGATTATTGGGCCTAATAAATGCTAAAAAAGTTGACATAATTATCTTCTTTGTAAAAGATAATTTACTAGACAATTTAAAATTTCTTATTAAAAGATCATAACGGTGCCGATCAATGGGCCTAGTAAATGCTGAAAAAGCTTAGATAATTATGTTCATTGTAAAACATAATTTAATAGATCATTTAAAATTTCATTATAAAAGATCATGACGGCAACGATCATTGGGCCTAATAAATGCTAAAAAGGTTAACATAATTATCTTCTTTGTGAAAGATAATTTAATAGATCATTTAAAATTTCTTTATAAAAGATCATAACGGTAACGATCATTGGGCCTAATAAATGCTAAAAAAGTTGACATAATTATCTTCTTTGTAAAAGATAATTTACTAAACAATTTAAAATTTCTTATTAAAAGATCATAACGGTAACGATCATTGGGACTAATAAATACTAAAAAAGTTAACATAATTATCTTCTTTGTAAAAGATAATTTACTAGACAATTTAAAATTTCTTTATCAAAGATCATAACGGTAACGATCATTGGGCCTAATAAATGCTAAAAAGGTTAACATAATTATCTTCTTTGTGAAAGATAATTTAATAGATCATTTAAAATTTCTTTATAAAAGATCATAACGGTAACGATCATTGGGCCTAATAAATGGTAAAAAAGTTGACATAGTTATCTTATTTGTAAAAGATAGTTTACTAGACAATTTAAAATTTCTTATTAAAAGATCATAACGGTAACGATCACTGGGCTTAATAAATGCTGAAGCAGCTAACATAAATATATTCTTTGTTAAAGATAATTTAATAGATCATTTAAAATTTCTTTAAAAAAGATCATAACAGTAACCATCATTGGGCCTAATAAATGCTAAAAAAGTTGACATAATTATCTTCTTTGTAAAAGACAATTTAATAAATCATTTAAAATTTCTTTGAAAAATATGATAACACTAACGATTATGGGGCCTAATAAATGCTAAAAAAGTTGACATAATTATCTTCTTTGTAAAAGATAATTTACTAGACAATTTAAAATTTCTTACTAAAATATCATACCGCTAACGATTAATGGGCCTAGTAAATTCTAAAAAAGTTGACATAATTATCTTGTTTGTAAAAGATAATTTACTAGACAATTTAAAATTTATTATTAAAAGATCATAACGGTAACGATCATTGGGCCTAATAAATGCTAAAAAAGTTGACATAATTATCTTCTTTGTAAAAGATAATTTAATAGATCATTTAAAATTTATTTATAAAAGGTCATAACGGTAACAATCATTGGCCTAATAAATGCTTAAAAGGTTGACATAATTATCTTCTTTGTGAAATATAATTTAATAGATCATTTAAAATTTCTTTGTGAAAGATCATAACGGTAACGATCATTGAGCCTAATAAATACTAAAAAAGTTGACATAATTATCTTCTTTGTAAAAGATAATTTAGTAGACAATTTAAAATTTCTTATTAAAAGATCATAACGGTAACGATCATTGGGACTAATAAATATTAAAAAAGTTAACATAATTATCTTCTTTGTAAAAGATAATTTACTAGACAATTTAAAATTTCTTTATAAAAGATCATAACGGTAACGATCATTGGGCCTAATAAATGCTAAAAAGGTTAACATAATTATCTTCTTTGTGAAAGATAATTTAATAGATCATTTAAAATTTCTTTATAAAAGATCATAACGGTAACGATCATTGGGCCTAATAAATGGTAAAAAAGTTGACATAGTTATCTTCTTTGTAAAAGATAGTTTACTAGACAATTTAAAATTTCTTATTAAAAGATCATAACGGTGCCGATCAATGGGCCTAGTAAATGCTGAAAAAGCTTACATAATTATCTTCTTTGTAAAACATAAATTTAATAGATCATTTAAAATTTCATTATAAAAGATCATGACGGCAACGATCATTGGGCCTAATAAATGCTAAAAAGGTTAACATAATTATCTTCTTTTTGAAAGATAATTTAAAAGATCATTTAAAATTTCTTTATAAAAGATCATAACGGTAACGATCATTGGGCCTAATAAATGCTAAAAAAGTTGACATAATTATCTTCTTTGTAAAAGATAATTTACTAGACAATTTAGAATTTCTTATTAAAAGATCATAACGGTAACGATCACTGGGCCTAATAAATGCTGAAGCAGCTAACATAAATATATTCTTTGTTAAAGATAATTTAATAGATCATTTAAAATTTCTTTGTGAAAGATCATAGCGGTAACGATCATTGGGCCTAATAAATGGTAAAAAAGTTGACATAGTTATCTTATTTGTAAAAGATAGTTTACTAGACAATTTAAAATTTCTTATTAAAACATCATAACGGTAACGATCACTGGGCTTAATAAATGCTGAAGCAACTAACATAAATATATTCTTTGTTAAAGATAATTTAATAGATCATTTAAAATTTCTTTAAAAAAGATCATAACAGTAACCATCATTGGGCCTAATAAATGATAAAAAAGTTGACATAATTATCTTCTTTGTAAAAGACAATTTAATACATCATTTAAAATTTCTTTGAAAAATATGATAACGCTAACGATTATGGGGCCTAATAAATGCTAAAAAAGTTGACATAATTATCTTCTTTGTAAAAGATAATTTACTAGACAATTTAAAATTTCTTACTAAAATATCATACCGCTAACGATTAATGGGCCTAGTAAATTCTAAAAAAGTTGACATAATTATCTTGTTTGTAAAAGATAATTTACTAGACAATTTAAAATTTATTATTAAAAGATCATAACGGTAACGATCATTGGGCCTAATAAATGCTAAAAAAGTTGACATAGTTATCTTCTTTGTAAAAGATAGTTTACTAGACAATTTAAAATTTCTTATTAAAAGATCATAACGGTGCCGATCAATGGGCCTAGTAAATGCTGAAAAAGCTTAGATAATTATCTTCATTGTAAAACATAATTTAATAGATCATTTAAAATTTCATTATAAAAGATCATGACGGCAACGATCATTGGGCCTAATAAATGCTAAAAAGGTTAACATAATTATCTTCTTTGTGAAAGATAATTTAATAGATCATTTAAAATTTCTTTATAAAAGATCATAACGGTAACGATCATTGGGCCTAATAAATGCTAAAAAAGTTGACATAATTATCTTCTTTGTAAAAGATAATTTACTAGACAATTTAAAATTTCTTATTAAAAGATCATAACGGTAACGATCATTGGGACTAATAAATACTAAAAAAGTTAACATAATTATCTTCTTTGTAAAAGATAATTTACTAGACAATTTAAAATTTCTTTATCAAAGATCATAACGGTAACGATCATTGGGCCTAATAAATGCTAAAAAGATTAACATAATTATCTTCTTTGTGAAAGATAATTTAATAGTTCATTTAAAATTTTTTTATAAAAGATCATAACGGTAACGATCATTGGGCCTAATAAATGGTAAAAAAGTTGACATAGTCATCTTATTTGTAAAAGATAGTTTACTAGACAATTTAAAATTTCTTATTAAAAGATCATAACGGTAACGATCACTGGGCTTAATAAATGCTGAAGTAGCTAACATAAATATATTCTTTGTTAAAGATAATTTAATAGATCATTTCAAATTTCTTTAAAAAAGATCATAACGGCAACGATCATTGGGCCTAATAAATGCAAAAAAGGTTAACATAATTATCTTCTTTGTGAAAGATAATTTAATAGATCATTTAAAATTTCTTTATAAAAGATCATAACGGTAACGATCATTGGGCCTAATAAATGCTAAAAAGTTGACATAATTATCTTCTTTGTAAAAGACAATTTAATACATCATTTAAAATTTCTTTGAAAAATATGATAACGCTAACGATTATGGGGCCTAATAAATGCTAAAAAAGTTGACATAATTATCGTCTTTGTAAAAGATAATTTACTAGACAATTTAAAATTTCTTACTAAAATATCATACCGCTAACGATTAATGGGCCTAGTAAATTCTAAAAAAGTTGACATAGTTATCTTGTTTGTAAAAGATAATTTACTAGACAATTTAAAATTTATTATTAAAAGATCATAACGGTAACGATCATTGGGCCTAATAAATGCTAAAAAAGTTGACATAATTATCTTTTTTGTAAAAGATAATTTAATAGATCCTTTAAAATTTCTTTATAAAAGGTCATAACGGTAACGATCATTGGGCCTAATAAATGCTAAAAAGGTTAACATAATTATCTTCTTTGTGAAAGATAATTTAATAGATCATTTAAAATTTCTTTATAAAAGATCATAACGGTAACGATCATTGGGCCTAATAAATGGTAAAAAAGTTGACATAGTTATCTTCTTTGTAAAAGATAGTTTACTAGACAATTTAAAATTTCTTATTAAAAGATCATAACGGTGCCGATCAATGGGCCTAGTAAATGCTGAAAAAGCTTACATAATTATCTTCTTTGTAAAACATAATTTAATAGATCATTTAAAATTTCATTATAAAAGATCATAACGGCAACGATCATTGGGCCAAATAAATGCAAAAAAGGTTAACATAATTATCTTCTTTGTGAAAGATAATTTAATAGATCATTTAAAATTTCTTTATAAAAGATCATAACGGTAACGATCATTGGGCCTAATAAATGCTAAAAAGTTGACATAATTATCTTCTTTGTAAAAGATAATTTAATAGATCATTTAAGATTTATTTATAAAAGGTCATAACGGTAACAATCGTTGGGCCTAATAAATGCTTAAAAGGTTGACATAATTATCTTCTTTGTGAAATATAATTTAATAGATCATTTAAAATTTCTTTGTGAAAGATCATAACGGTAACGATCATTGAGCCTAATAAATACTAAAAAAGTTGACATAATTATCTTCTTTGTAAAAGATAATTTACTAGACAATTTAAAATTTCTTATTAAAAGATCATAACGGTAACGATCACTGGGACTAATAAATAGTAAAAAAGTTAACATAATTATCTTCTTTGTAAAAGATAATTTACTAGACAATTTAAAATTTCTTTATAAAAGATCATAACGGTAACGATCATTGGGCCTAATAAATGCTAAAAAGGTTAACATAATTATCTTCTTTGTGAAAGATAATTTAATAGATCATTTAAAATTTCCTTATAAAAGATCATAACGGTAACGATCATTGGGCCTAATAAATGGTAAAAAAGTTGACATAGTTATCTTCTTTGTAAAAGATAGTTTACTAGACAATTTAAAATTTCTTATTAAAAGATCATAACGGTGCCGATCAATGGGCCTAGTAAATGCTGAAAAAGCTTACATAATTATCTTCTTTGTAAAACATAATTTAATAGATCATTTAAAATTTCATTATAAAAGATCATAACGGCAACGATCATTGGGCCTAATAAATGCAAAAAAGGTTAACATAATTATCTTCTTTGTGAAAGATAATTTAATAGATCATTTAAAATTTCTTTATAAAAGATCATAACGGTAACGATCATTGGGCCTAATAAATGCTAAAAAAGTTGACATAATTATGTTCTTTGTAAAAGATAATTTAATAGATCATTTAAGATTTATTTATAAAAGGTCATAACGGTAACAATCATTGGGCCTAATAAATGCTTAAAAGGTTGACATAATTATCTTCTTTGTGAAATATAATTTAATAGATCATTTAAAATTTCTTTGTGAAAGATCATAACGGTAACGATCATTGAGCCTAATAAATACTAAAAAAGTTGACATAATTATTTTCTTTGTAAAAGATAATTAACTAGACAATTTAAAATTTCTTATTAAAAGATCATAACGGTAACGATCACTGGGACTAATAAATAGTAAAAAAGTTAACATAATTATCTTCTTTGTAAAAGATAATTTACTAGACAATTTAAAATTTCTTTATAAAAGATCATAACGGTAACGATCATTGGGCCTAATAAATGCTAAAAAGGTTAACATAATTATCTTCTTTGTGAAAGATAATTTAATAGATCATTTAAAATTTCTTTATAAAAGATCATAACGGTAACGATCATTGGGCCTAATAAATGGTAAAAAAGTTGACATAGTTATCTTCTTTGTAAAAGATAGTTTACTAGACAATTTAAAATTTCTTATTAAAAGATCATAACGGTGCCGATCAATGGGCCTAGTAAATGCTGAAAAAGCTTACATAATTATCTTCTTTGTAAAACATAATTTAATAGATCATTTAAAATTTCATTATAAAAGATCATAACGGCAACGATCATTGGGCCTAATAAATGCAAAAAAGGTTAACATAATTATCTTCTTTGTGAAAGATAATTTAATAGATCATTTAAAATTTCTTTATAAAAGATCATAACGGTAACGATCATTGGGCCTAATAAATGCTAAAAAAGTTGACATAATTATCTTCTTTGTAAAAGATAATTTAATAGATCGTTTAAAATTTATTTATAAAAGGTCATAACGGTAACAATCATTGGGCCTAATAAATGCTTAAAAGGTTGACATAATTATCTTCTTTGTGAAATATAATTTAATAGATCATTTAAAATTTCTTTGTGAAAGATCATAACGGTAACGATCATTGAGCCTAATAAATACTAAAAAAGTTGACATAATTATCTTCTTTGTAAAAGATAATTTACTAGACAATTTAAAATTTCTTATTAAAAGATCATAACGGTATCGATCATTGGGACTAATAAATACTAAAAAAGTTAACATAATTATCTTCTTTGTAAAAGATAATTTACTAGACAATTTAAAATTTCTTTATAAAAGATCATAACGGTAACGATCATTGGGGCTAATAAATGCTAAAAAGGTTAACATAATTATCTTCTTTGTGAAAGATAATTTAATAGATCATTTAAAATTTCTTTATAAAAGATCATAACGGTAACGATCATCGGGCCTAATAAATGGTAAAAAAGTTGACATAGTTATCTTCTTTGTAAAAGATAGTTTACTAGACAATTTAAAATTTCTTATTAAAAGATCATAACGGTGCCGATCAATGGGCCTAGTAAATGCTGAAAAAGCTTACATAATTATCTTCTTTGTAAAACATAATTTAATAGATCATTTAAAATTTCATTATAAAAGATCATAACGGCAACGATCATTGGGCCTAATAAATGCAAAAAAGGTTAACATAATTATCTTCTTTGTGAAAGATAATTTAATAGATCATTTAAAATTTCTTTATAAAAGATCATAACGGTAACGATCATTGGGCCTAATAAATGCTAAAAAAGTTGACATAATTATCTTCTTTGTAAAAGATAATTTAATAGATCATTTAAGATTTATTTATAAAAGGTCATAACGGTAACAATCATTGGGCCTAATAAATGCTTAAAAGGTTGACATAATTATCTTTTTTGTGAAATATAATTTAATAGATCATTTAAAATTTCTTTGTGAAAGATCATAACGGTAACGATCATTGAGCCTAATAAATACTAAAAAAGTTGACATAATTATCTTCTTTGTAAAAGATAATTTACTAGACAATTTAAAATTTCTTATTAAAAGATCATAACGGTAACGATCACTGGGACTAATAAATAGTAAAAAAGTTAACATAATTATCTTCTTTGTAAAAGATAATTTACTAGACAATTTAATTTCTTTATAAAAGATCATAACGGTAACGATCATTGGGCCTAATAAATGCTAAAAAGGTTAACATAATTATCTTCTTTGTGAAAGATAATTTAATAGATCATTTAAAATTTCTTTATAAAAGATCATAACGGTAACGATCATTGGGCCTAATAAATGGTAAAAAAGTTGACATAGTTATCTTCTTTGTAAAAGATAGTTTACTAGACAATTTAAAATTTCTTATTAAAAGATCATAACGGTGCCGATCAATGGGCCTAGTAAATGCTGAAAAAGCTTACATAATTATCTTCTTTGTAAAACATAATTTAATAGATCATTTAAAATTTCATTATAAAAGATCATAACGGCAACGATCATTGGGCCTAATAAATGCAAAAAAGGTTAACATAATTATCTTCTTTGTGAAAGATAATTTAATAGATCATTTAAAATTTCTTTATAAAAGATCATAACGGTAACGATCATTGGGCCTAATAAATGGTAAAAAAGTTGACATAATTATCTTCTTTGTAAAAGATAATTTACTAGACAATTTAAAATTTGTTATTAAAAGATCATAACGGTAACGATCACTGGGCCTAATAAATGCTGAAGCAGCTAACATAAATATATTCTTTGTTAAAGATAATTTAATAGATCATTTAAAATTTCTTTGTGAAAGATCATAGCGGTAACCATCATTGGGCCTAATAAATGCTAAAAAGGTTAACATAGTTATCTTCTTTGTGAAAGATAATTTAATACATCATTTAAAATTTCTTTGTGAAAGATCTTAACGGTAACGATCATTGGACATAATAAATGCTAAAAAAGTTCACATAATTATCTTCTTTGTAAAAGATAATTTACTAGACAATTTCAAATTTCTTATTAGAAGATCATAACGGTAACGATTATTGGGCCTAATAAATGCTAAAAAAGTTGACATAATTATCTTCTTTGTAAAAGATAATTTACTAGGCAATTTAAAATTTCTTATTAAAAGATCATAACGGTGCCGATCAATGGGCCTAGTAAATGCTGAAAAAGCTTACATAATTATCTTCATTGGAAAACATAATTTAATAGATCATTTAAAATTTCATTATAAAAGATCATGACGGCAACGATCATTGGGCCTAATAAATGCTAAAAAAGTTGACATAATTATCTTCTTTGTAAAAGACAATTTAATACATCATTTAAAATTTCTTTGAAAAAGATGATAACGCTAACGATTATTGGGCCTAATAAATGCTAAAAAAGTTGACATAATTATCTTCTTTGTAAAAGATAATTTACTAGACAATTTAAAATTTCTTACTAAAATATCATACCGCTAACGATTAATGGGCCTAGTAAATGCTAAAAAAGTTGACATAATTATCTTGTTTGTAAAAGATAATTTACTAGAAAATTTAAAATTTATTATTAAAAGATCATAACGGTAACGATCATTGGGCCTAATAAATGCTAAAAAAGTTGACATAATTATCTTCTTTGTAAAAGATAATTTAATAGATCATTTAAAATTTCTTTATAAAAGGTCATAACGGTAACAATCATTGGGCCTAATAAACGCTTAAAAGGTTGACATAATTATCTTCTTTGTGAAATATAATTTAATAGATCATTTAAAATTTCTTTATAAAAGATCATAACGGTAACGATCATTGGCCCTAATAAATGCTAAAAAAGTTGACATAATTATCTTCTTTGTAAAAGATAATTTACTAGACAATTTAAAATTTCTTATTAAAAGATCATAACGGTAACGATCATTGGGACTAATAAATACTAAAAAAGTCAACATAATTATCTTCTTTGTAAAAGATAATTTACTAGACAATTTAAAATTTCTTTATAAAAGATCATAACGGTAACAATCATTGGGCCTAATAAATGCTAAAAAGGTTAACATAATTATCTTCTTTGTGAAAGATAATTTAATAGGTCATTTAAAATTTCTTTATAAAAGATCATAACGGTAACGATCATTGGGCCTAATAAATGCTAAAAAAGTTGACATAATTATCTTCTTTGTAAAAGATAATTTAATAGATCATTTAAAATTTATTTATAAAAGGTCATAACGGTAACAATCTTTGGGCCTAATAAATGCTTAAAAGGTTGACATAATTATCTTCTTTGTGAAATATAATTTAATAGATCATTTAAAATTTCTTTGTGAAAGATCATAACGGTAACGATCATTGAGCCTAATAAATACTAAAAAAGTTGACATAATTATCTTCTTTGTAAAAGATAATTTACTAGACAATTTAAAATTTCTTATTAAAAGATCATAACGGTAACGATCATTGGGACTAATAAATACTAAAAAAGTTAACATAATTATCTTCTTTGCAAAAGATAATTTACTAGACAATTTAAAATTTCTTTATAAAAGATCATAACAGTAACGATCATTGGGCCTAATAAATGGTAAAAAGGTTAACATAATTATCTTCTTTGTGAAATATAATTTAATAGATCATTTAAAATTTCTTTATGAAAGATCATAACGGTAACGATTATTGGGCCTAATAAATGCTAAAAAAGTTGACATAATTATCTTCTTTGTAAAAGATAATTTACTAGACAATTTAAAATTTCTTATTAAAAGATCATAACGGTGCCGATCAATGGGCCTAGTAAATGCTGAAAAAGCTTAGATAATTATCTTCATTGTAAAACATAATTTAATAGATCATTTAAAATTTCATTATAAAAGATCATGACGGCAACGATCATTGGGCCTAATAAATGCTAAAAAGGTTAACATAATTATCTTCTTTGTGAAAGATAATTTAATAGATCATTTAAAATTTCTTTAGAAAAGATCATAACGGTAACGATCGTTGGGCCTAATAAATGGTAAAAAAGTTGACATAGTTATCTTCTTTGTAAAAGATAGTTTACTAGACAATTTAAAATTCTTATTAAAATATCATAACGGTAACGATCACTGGGCTTAATAAATGCTGAAGCAGCTAACATAAATATATTCTTTGTTAAAGATAATTTAATAGATCATTTAAAATTTCTTTAAAAAAGATCATAACAGTAACCATCATTGGGCCTAATAAATGCTAAAAAAGTTGACATAATTATCTTCTTTGTAAAAGACAATTTAATACATCATTTAAAATTTCTTTGAAAAAGATGATAACGCTAACGATTATTGGGCCTAATAAATGCTAAAAAAGTTGACATAATTATCTTCTTTGTAAAAGATAATTTACTAGACAATTTAAAATTTCTTACTAAAATATCATACCACTAATGATTAATGGGCCTAGTAAATGCTAAAAAAGTTGACATAATTATCTTGTTTGTAAAAGATAATTTACTAGACAATTTAAAATTTATTATTAAAAGATCATAACGGTAACGATCATTGGGCCTAATAAATGCTAAAAAAGTTGACATAATTATCTTCTTTGTAAAAGATAATTTAATAGATCATTTAAAATTTCTTTATAAAAGGTCATAACGGTAACAATCATTGGGCCTAATAAACGCTTAAAAGGTTGACATAATTATCTTCTTTGTGAAATATAATTTAATAGATCATTTAAAATTTCTTTGTGAAAGATCATAACGGTAACGATCATTGAGCCTAATAAATACTAAAAAAGTTGACATAATTATCTTCTTTGTAAAAGATAATTTACTAGACAATTTAAAATTTCTTATTAAAAGATCATAACGGTATCGATCATTGGGACTAATAAATACTAAAAAAGTTAACATAATTATCTTCTTTGTAAAAGATAATTTACTAGACAATTTAAAATTTCTTTATAAAAGATCATAACGGTAACGATCATTGGGGCTAATAAATGCTAAAAAGGTTAACATAATTATCTTCTTTGTGAAAGATAATTTAATAGATCATTTAAAATTTCTTTATAAAAGATCATAACGGTAACGATCATTGGGCCTAATAAATGGTAAAAAAGTTGACATAGTTATCTTCTTTGTAAAAGATAGTTTACTAGACAATTTAAAATTTCTTATTAAAAGATCATAACGGTGCCGATCAATGGGCCTAGTAAATGCTGAAAAAGCTTACATAATTATCTTCTTTGTAAAACATAATTTAATAGATCATTTAAAATTTCATCATAAAAGATCATAACGGCAACGATCATTGGGCCTAATAAATGCAAAAAAAGTTAACATAATTATCTTCTTTGTGAAAGATAATTTAATAGATCATTTAAAATTCTTTATAAAAGATCATAACGGTAACGATCATTGGGCCTAATAAATGCTAAAAAAGTTGACATAATTATCTTCTTTGTAAAAGATAATTTACTAGACAATTTAAAATTTCTTATTAAAAGATCATAACGGTAACGATCACTGGGACTAATAAATAGTAAAAAAGTTAACATAATTATCTTCTTTGTAAAAGATAATTTACTAGACAATTTAAAATTTCTTTATAAAAGATCATAACGGTAACGATCATTGGGCCTAATAAATGCTAAAAAGGTTAACATAATTATCTTCTTTGTGAAAGATAATTTAATAGATCATTTAAAATTTCCTTATAAAAGATCATAACGGTAACGATCATTGGGCCTAATAAATGGTAAAAAAGTTGACATAGTTATCTTCTTTGTAAAAGATAGTTTACTAGACAATTTAAAATTTCTTATTAAAAGATCATAACTGTGCCGATCAATGGGCCTAGTAAATGCTGAAAAAGCTTACATAATTATCTTCTTTGTAAAACATAATTTAATAGATCATTTAAAATTTCATTATAAAAGATCATAACGGCAACGATCATTGGGCCTAATAAATGCAAAAAAGGTTAACATAATTATCTTCTTTGTGAAAGATAATTTAATAGATCATTTAAAATTTCTTTATAAAAGATCATAACGGTAACGATCATTGGGCCTAATAAATGCTAAAAAAGTTGACATAATTATGTTCTTTGTAAAAGATAATTTAATAGATCATTTAAGATTTATTTATAAAAGGTCATAACGGTAACAATCATTGGGCCTAATAAATGGTAAAAAAGTTGACATAGTTATCTTCTTTGTAAAAGATAGTTTACTAGACAATTTAAAATTTCTTATTAAAAGATCATAACGGTGCCGATCAATGGGCCTAGTAAATGCTGAAAAAGCTTACATAATTATCTTCTTTGTAAAACATAATTTAATAGATCATTTAAAATTTCATCATAAAAGATCATAACGGCAACGATCATTGGGCCTAATAAATGCAAAAAAAGTTAACATAATTATCTTCTTTGTGAAAGATAATTTAATAGATCATTTAAAATTCTTTATAAAAGATCATAACGGTAACGATCATTGGGCCTAATAAATGCTAAAAAAGTTGACATAATTATCTTCTTTGTAAAAGATAATTTACTAGACAATTTAAAATTTCTTATTAAAAGATCATAACGGTAACGATCACTGGGACTAATAAATAGTAAAAAAGTTAACATAATTATCTTCTTTGTAAAAGATAATTTACTAGACAATTTAAAATTTCTTTATAAAAGATCATAACGGTAACGATCATTGGGCCTAATAAATGCTAAAAAGGTTAACATAATTATCTTCTTTGTGAAAGATAATTTAATAGATCATTTAAAATTTCCTTATAAAAGATCATAACGGTAACGATCATTGGGCCTAATAAATGGTAAAAAAGTTGACATAGTTATCTTCTTTGTAAAAGATAGTTTACTAGACAATTTAAAATTTCTTATTAAAAGATCATAACTGTGCCGATCAATGGGCCTAGTAAATGCTGAAAAAGCTTACATAATTATCTTCTTTGTAAAACATAATTTAATAGATCATTTAAAATTTCATTATAAAAGATCATAACGGCAACGATCATTGGGCCTAATAAATGCAAAAAAGGTTAACATAATTATCTTCTTTGTGAAAGATAATTTAATAGATCATTTAAAATTTCTTTATAAAAGATCATAACGGTAACGATCATTGGGCCTAATAAATGCTAAAAAAGTTGACATAATTATGTTCTTTGTAAAAGATAATTTAATAGATCATTTAAGATTTATTTATAAAAGGTCATAACGGTAACAATCATTGGGCCTAATAAATGCTTAAAAGGTTGACATAATTATCTTCTTTGTGAAATATAATTTAATAGATCATTTAAAATTTCTTTGTGAAAGATCATAACGGTAACGATCATTGAGCCTAATAAATACTAAAAAAGTTGACATAATTATTTTCTTTGTAAAAGATAATTAACTAGACAATTTAAAATTTCTTATTAAAAGATCATAACGGTAACGATCACTGGGACTAATAAATAGTAAAAAAGTTAACATAATTATCTTCTTTGTAAAAGATAATTTACTAGACAATTTAAAATTTCTTTATAAAAGATCATAACGGTAACGATCATTGGGCCTAATAAATGCTAAAAAGGTTAACATAATTATCTTCTTTGTGAAAGATAATTTAATAGATCATTTAAAATTTCTTTATAAAAGATCATAACGGTAACGATCATTGGGCCTAATAAATGGTAAAAAAGTTGACATAGTTATCTTCTTTGTAAAAGATAGTTTACTAGACAATTTAAAATTTCTTATTAAAAGATCATAACGGTGCCGATCAATGGGCCTAGTAAATGCTGAAAAAGCTTACATAATTATCTTCTTTGTAAAACATAATTTAATAGATCATTTAAAATTTCATTATAAAAGATCATAACGGCAACGATCATTGGGCCTAATAAATGCAAAAAAGGTTAACATAATTATCTTCTTTGTGAAAGATAATTTAATAGATCATTTAAAATTTCTTTATAAAAGATCATAACGGTAACGATCATTGGGCCTAATAAATGCTAAAAAAGTTGACATAATTATCTTCTTTGTAAAAGATAATTTAATAGATCGTTTAAAATTTATTTATAAAAGGTCATAACGGTAACAATCATTGGGCCTAATAAATGCTTAAAAGGTTGACATAATTATCTTCTTTGTGAAATATAATTTAATAGATCATTTAAAATTTCTTTGTGAAAGATCATAACGGTAACGATCATTGAGCCTAATAAATACTAAAAAAGTTGACATAATTATCTTCTTTGTAAAAGATAATTTACTAGACAATTTAAAATTTCTTATTAAAAGATCATAACGGTATCGATCATTGGGACTAATAAATACTAAAAAAGTTAACATAATTATCTTCTTTGTAAAAGATAATTTACTAGACAATTTAAAATTTCTTTATAAAAGATCATAACGGTAACGATCATTGGGGCTAATAAATGCTAAAAAGGTTAACATAATTATCTTCTTTGTGAAAGATAATTTAATAGATCATTTAAAATTTCTTTATAAAAGATCATAACGGTAACGATCATTGGGCCTAATAAATGGTAAAAAAGTTGACATAGTTATCTTCTTTGTAAAAGATAGTTTACTAGACAATTTAAAATTTCTTATTAAAAGATCATAACGGTGCCGATCAATGGGCCTAGTAAATGCTGAAAAAGCTTACATAATTATCTTCTTTGTAAAACATAATTTAATAGATCATTTAAAATTTCATTATAAAAGATCATAACGGCAACGATCATTGGGCCTAATAAATGCAAAAAAGGTTAACATAATTATCTTCTTTGTGAAAGATAATTTAATAGATCATTTAAAATTTCTTTATAAAAGATCATAACGGTAACGATCATTGGGCCTAATAAATGCTAAAAAAGTTGACATAATTATCTTCTTTGTAAAAGATAATTTAATAGATCATTTAAGATTTATTTATAAAAGGTCATAACGGTAACAATCATTGGGCCTAATAAATGCTTAAAAGGTTGACATAATTATCTTTTTTGTGAAATATAATTTAATAGATCATTTAAAATTTCTTTGTGAAAGATCATAACGGTAACGATCATTGAGCCTAATAAATACTAAAAAAGTTGACATAATTATCTTCCTTGTAAAAGATAATTTACTAGACAATTTAAAATTTCTTATTAAAAGATCATAACGGTAACGATCACTGGGACTAATAAATAGTAAAAAAGTTAACATAATTATCTTCTTTGTAAAAGATAATTTACTAGACAATTTAATTTCTTTATAAAAGATCATAACGGTAACGATCATTGGGCCTAATAAATGCTAAAAAGGTTAACATAATTATCTTCTTTGTGAAAGATAATTTAATAGATCATTTAAAATTTCTTTATAAAAGATCATAACGGTAACGATCATTGGGCCTAATAAATGGTAAAAAAGTTGACATAGTTATCTTCTTTGTAAAAGATAGTTTACTAGACAATTTAAAATTTCTTATTAAAAGATCATAACGGTGCCGATCAATGGGCCTAGTAAATGCTGAAAAAGCTTACATAATTATCTTCTTTGTAAAACATAATTTAATAGATCATTTAAAATTTCATTATAAAAGATCATAACGGCAACGATCATTGGGCCTAATAAATGCAAAAAAGGTTAACATAATTATCTTCTTTGTGAAAGATAATTTAATAGATCATTTAAAATTTCTTTATAAAAGATCATAACGGTAACGATCATTGGGCCTAATAAATGCTAAAAAAGTTGACATAATTATCTTCTTTGTAAAAGATAATTTAATAGATCATTTAAGATTTATTTATAAAAGATCATAACGGTAACGATCACTGGGCCTAATAAATGCTGAAGCAGCTAACATAAATATATTCTTTGTTAAAGATAATTTAATAGATCATTTAAAATTTCTTTGTGAAAGATCATAGCGGTAACCATCATTGGGCCTAATAAATGCTAAAAAGGTTAACATAGTTATCTTCTTTGTGAAAGATAATTTAATACATCATTTAAAATTTCTTTGTGAAAGATCTTAACGGTAACGATCATTGGACATAATAAATGCTAAAAAAGTTCACATAATTATCTTCTTTGTAAAAGATAATTTACTAGACAATTTCAAATTTCTTATTAGAAGATCATAACGGTAACGATTATTGGGCCTAATAAATGCTAAAAAAGTTGACATAATTATCTTCTTTGTAAAAGATAATTTACTAGGCAATTTAAAATTTCTTATTAAAAGATCATAACGGTGCCGATCAATGGGCCTAGTAAATGCTGAAAAAGCTTACATAATTATCTTCATTGGAAAACATAATTTAATAGATCATTTAAAATTTCATTATAAAAGATCATGACGGCAACGATCATTGGGCCTAATAAATGCTAAAAAAGTTGACATAATTATCTTCTTTGTAAAAGACAATTTAATACATCATTTAAAATTTCTTTGAAAAAGATGATAACGCTAACGATTATTGGGCCTAATAAATGCTAAAAAAGTTGACATAATTATCTTCTTTGTAAAAGATAATTTACTAGACAATTTAAAATTTCTTACTAAAATATCATACCGCTAACGATTAATGGGCCTAGTAAATGCTAAAAAAGTTGACATAATTATCTTGTTTGTAAAAGATAATTTACTAGAAAATTTAAAATTTATTATTAAAAGATCATAACGGTAACGATCATTGGGCCTAATAAATGCTAAAAAAGTTGACATAATTATCTTCTTTGTAAAAGATAATTTAATAGATCATTTAAAATTTCTTTATAAAAGGTCATAACGGTAACAATCATTGGGCCTAATAAACGCTTAAAAGGTTGACATAATTATCTTCTTTGTGAAATATAATTTAATAGATCATTTAAAATTTCTTTATAAAAGATCATAACGGTAACGATCATTGGCCCTAATAAATGCTAAAAAAGTTGACATAATTATCTTCTTTGTAAAAGATAATTTACTAGACAATTTAAAATTTCTTATTAAAAGATCATAACGGTAACGATCATTGGGACTAATAAATACTAAAAAAGTCAACATAATTATCTTCTTTGTAAAAGATAATTTACTAGACAATTTAAAATTTCTTTATAAAAGATCATAACGGTAACGATCATTGGGCCTAATAAATGCTAAAAAGGTTAACATAATTATCTTCTTTGTGAAAGATAATTTAATAGGTCATTTAAAATTTCTTTATAAAAGATCATAACGGTAACGATCATTGGGCCTAATAAATGCTAAAAAGGTTAACATAATTATCTTCTTTGTGAAAGATAATTTAATACATCATTTAAAATTTCTTTCTGAAAAATCATACGGTAACGATCATTGGACCTAATAAATGCTAAAAAAGTTGACATAATTATCTTCTTTGTAAAAGATAATTTACTAGACAATTTCAAATTTCTTATTAGAAGATCATAACGGTAACGATCATTGGGCCTAATAAATGCTAAAAAAGTTGACATAATTATCTTCTTTGTAAAAGATAATTTAATAGATCATTTAAGATTTATTTATAAAAGGTCATAACGGTAACAATCATTGGGCCTAATAAATGCTTAAAAGGTTGACATAATTATCTTTTTTGTGAAATATAATTTAATAGATCATTTAAAATTTCTTTGTGAAAGATCATAACGGTAACGATCATTGAGCCTAATAAATACTAAAAAAGTTGACATAATTATCTTCCTTGTAAAAGATAATTTACTAGACAATTTAAAATTTCTTATTAAAAGATCATAACGGTAACGATCACTGGGACTAATAAATAGTAAAAAAGTTAACATAATTATCTTCTTTGTAAAAGATAATTTACTAGACAATTTAATTTCTTTATAAAAGATCATAACGGTAACGATCATTGGGCCTAATAAATGCTAAAAAGGTTAACATAATTATCTTCTTTGTGAAAGATAATTTAATAGATCATTTAAAATTTCTTTATAAAAGATCATAACGGTAACGATCATTGGGCCTAATAAATGGTAAAAAAGTTGACATAGTTATCTTCTTTGTAAAAGATAGTTTACTAGACAATTTAAAATTTCTTATTAAAAGATCATAACGGTGCCGATCAATGGGCCTAGTAAATGCTGAAAAAGCTTACATAATTATCTTCTTTGTAAAACATAATTTAATAGATCATTTAAAATTTCATTATAAAAGATCATAACGGCAACGATCATTGGGCCTAATAAATGCAAAAAAGGTTAACATAATTATCTTCTTTGTGAAAGATAATTTAATAGATCATTTAAAATTTCTTTATAAAAGATCATAACGGTAACGATCATTGGGCCTAATAAATGCTAAAAAAGTTGACATAATTATCTTCTTTGTAAAAGATAATTTAATAGATCATTTAAGATTTATTTATAAAAGATCATAACGGTAACGATCACTGGGCCTAATAAATGCTGAAGCAGCTAACATAAATATATTCTTTGTTAAAGATAATTTAATAGATCATTTAAAATTTCTTTGTGAAAGATCATAGCGGTAACAATCATTGGGCCTAATAAACGCTTAAAAGGTTGACATAATTATCTTCTTTGTGAAATATAATTTAATAGATCATTTAAAATTTCTTTGTGAAAGATCATAACGGTAACGATCATTGAGCCTAATAAATACTAAAAAAGTTGACACAATTATCTTCTTTGTAAAAGATAATTTACTAGACAATTTAAAATTTCTTATTAAAAGATCATAACGGTAACGATCATGGGCCTAATAAATGCTAAAAAAGTTGACATAATTATCTTTTTTGTAAAAGATAATTTAATAGATCATTTAAAATTTCTTTATAAAAGGTCATAACGGTAACGATCATTGGGCCTAATAAATGCTAAAAAGGTTAACATAATTATCTTCTTTGTGAAAGATAATTTAATACATCATTTAAAATTTCTTTGTGAAAGATCATAACGGTAACGATCATTGGGCCTAATAAATGCTAAAAAAGTTGACATAATTATCTTCTTTGTAAAAGATAATTTACTAGACAATTTCAAATTTCTTATTAGAAGATCATAACGGTAACGATCATTGGGCCTAATAAATGCTAAAAAAGTTGACATAATTATCTTCTTTGTAAAAGATAATTTACTAGACAATTTAAAATTTCTTATTAAAAGATCATAACGGTAACGATCATTGGGCCTAATAAATGCTAAAAAGGTTAACATAATTATCTTCTTTGTAAAAGTTAATTTAATAGATCATTTAAAATTTCTTTATAAAAGATCATAACAGTAACGATCATTGGGCCTAATAAATGCTAAAAAGGTTAACATAATTATCTTCTTTGTGAAATATAATTTAATAGATCATTTAAAATTTCTTTATGAAAGATCGTAACGGTAACGATTATTGGGCCTAATAAATGCTAAAAAAGTTGACATAATTATCTTCTTTGTAAAAGATAATTTACTAGACAATTTAAAATTTCTTATTAAAAGATCATAACAGTGCCGATCAATGGGCCTAGTAAATGCTGAAAAAGCTTACATAATTATCTGCTTTGTAAAACATAATTTAATAGATCATTTAAAATTTCATTATAAAAGATCATGACGGCAACGATCATTGGGCCTAATAAATGCTAAAAAGGCTAGCATAATTATCTTCTTTGTGAAAGATAATTTAATAGATCATTTAAAATTTCTTTATAAAAGATAATAACGGTAACGATCATTGGGCCTAATAAATGCTAAAAAGGTTAACATAATTATCTTCTTTGTGAAAGATAATTGAATAGATCATTTAAAACTTCTTTATAAAAGATCATAACGGTAACGATCATTGGGCCTAATAAATGGTAAAAAAGTTGACATAATTATCTTCTTTGTAAAAGATAATTTACTAGACAATTTAAAATTTCTTATTAGAAGATCATAACGGTAACGATCACTGGGCCTAATAAATGCTGAAGCAGCTAACATAAATATATTCTTTGTTAAAGATAATTTAATAGATCATTTAAAATTTCTTTAAAAAAGATCATAACAGTCACAATCATTGGGCCTAATAAATGCTAAAAAAGTTGACATAATTATATTCTTTGTAAAAGACAATTTAATACATCATTTAAAATTTCTTTGAAAAAGATGATAACGCTAACGATTATTGGCCCTAATAAATGCTAAAAAAGTTGACATAATTATCTTCTTTGTAAAAGATAATTTACTAGACAATTTAAAATTTCTTACTAAAATATCATACCGCTAACGATTAATGGGCCTAGTAAATGCTAAAAGAGTTGACATAATTATCTTGTTTGTAAAAGATAATTTACTAGACAATTTAAAATTTATTATTAAAAGATCATAACGGTAACGATCATTGGGCCAAATAAATGCTAAAAAAGTTGACATAATTATCTTCTTTGTAAAAGATAATTTAATAGATCATTTAAAATTTCTTTATAAAAGGTCATAACGGTAACGATCATTGGGCCTAGTAAATGCTAAAAAAGTTTACATAATTATCTTCTTTGTAAAAGATAATTTAATAGATCATTTAAAATTTCTTTATAAAAGATCATAACAGTAACGATCATTGGGCCTAATAAATGCTAAAAAGGTTAACATAATTATCTTCTTTGTGAAATATAATTTAATAGATCATTTAAAATTTCTTTATGAAAGATCATAACGGTAAGGATTATTGGGCCTAATAAATGCTAAAAAGGCTAACATAATTATCTTCTTTGTGAAAGATAATTTAATAGATCATTTAAAATTTCTTTATAAAACATAATAACGGTAACGATCATAGGGCCTAATAAATGCTAAAAAAGTTGACATAATTATCTTCTTTGTAAAAGATAATTTACTAGACAATTTAAAATTTGTTATTAAAAGATCATAACGGTAATGATCACTGGGCCTAATAAATGCTGAAGCAGCTAACATAAATATATTCTTTGTTAAAGATAATTTAATAGATCATTTAAAATTTCTTTGTGAAAGATCATAACGGTAACGATCATTGGGCCTAATAAATGATAAAAAGGTTAACATAATTATCTTCTTTGTGAAAGATAATTTAATACATCATCTAAAATTTCTTTGTGAAAGATCATAACGGTAACGATCATTGGACCTAATAAATGCTAAAAAAGTTGAGATAATTATCTTCTTTGTAAAAGATAATTTACTAGACAATTTAAAATTTCGTACTAAAAGATCATAACGGTACCGATCAATGGGCCTAGTAAATGCTAAAAAACATTACATAATTATCTTCTTTGTAAAAGATAATTTACTAGACAATTTAAAATTTCTTATTAAAAGATCATAACGGTGCCGATCAATGGGCCTAGTAAATGCTGAAAAAGCTTACATAATTATCTTCTTTGTAAAACATAATTTAATAGATCATTTAAAATTTCATTATAAAAGATCATGACGGCAACGATCATTGGGCCTAGTAAATGCTAAAAAGGTTAACATAATTATCTTCTTTGTGAAAGATAATTTAATAGATCATTTAAAATTTCTTTATAAAAGATCATAACGGTAACGATCATTGGGCCTAATAAATGCTAAAAAAGTTGACATAATTATCTTCTTTGTAAAAGATAATTTACTAGACAATTTAAAATTTCTTATTAAAAATCATAACGGTAACGATCATTGGGACTAATAAATACTAAAAAAGTTAACATAATTATCTTCTTTGTAAAAGATAATTTACTAGACAAGTTAAAATTTCGTACTAAAAGATCATAACGCTAACGATTAATGGGCCTAGTAAATGCTAAAAAAGTTGACATAATTATCTTGTTTGTAAAAGATAATTTACTAGACAATTTCAAATTTCTTATTAGAAGATCATAACGGTAACGATCATTGGGCCTAATAAATGCTAAAAAAGTTGACATAATTATCTTCTTTGTAAAAGATAATTTACTTGACAATTTAAAATTTCTTATTAAAAGATCATAACGGTACCGATCAATGGGCCTGGTAAATGCTAAAAAAGTTTACATAATTATCTTCTTTGTAAAAGATAATTCAATAGATCATTTAAAATTTCTTTATAAAAGATCATAACAGTAACGATCATTGGGCCTAATAAATGCTAAAAAGGTTAACATAATTATCTTCTTTGTGAAATATGATTTAATAGATCATTTAAAATTTCTTTATGAAAGATCATAACGGTAAGGATTATTGGGCCTAATAAATGCTAAAAAGGCTAACATAATTATCTTCTTTGTGAAAGATAATTTAATAGATCATTTAAAATTTCTTTATAAAACATAATAACGGTAACGATCATAGAGCCTAATAAATGCTAAAAAAGTTGACATAATTATCTTCTTTGCAAAAGATAATTTACTAGACAATTTAAAATTTGTTATTAAAAGATCATAACGGTAATGATCACTGGGCCTAATAAATGCTGAAGCAGCTAACATAAATATATTCTTTGTTAAAGATAATTTAATAGATCATTTAAAATTTCTTTGTGAAAGATCATAACGGTAACGATCATTGGGCCTAATAAATGCTAAAAAGGTTAACATAATTATCTTCTTTGTGAAAGATAATTTAATACATCATCTAAAATTTCTTTGTGAAAGATCATAACGGTAACGATCATTGGACCTAATAAATGCTAAAAAAGTTGAGATAATTATCTTCTTTGTAAAAGATAATTTACTAGACAATTTAAAATTTCGTACTAAAAGATCATAACGGTACCGATCAATGGGCCTAGTAAATGCTAAAAAACATTACATAATTATCTTCTTTGTAAAAGATAATTTACTAGACAATTTAAAATTTCTTATTAAAATATCATAACGGTGCCGATCAATGGGCCTAGTAAATGCTGAAAAAGCTTACATAATTATCTTCTTTGTAAAACATAATTTAATAGATCATTTAAAATTTCATTATAAAAGATCATGACGGCAACGATCATTGGGCCTAGTAAATGCTAAAAAGGTTAACATAATTATCTTCTTTGTGAAAGATAATTTAATAGATCATTTAAAATTTCTTTATAAAAGATCATAACGGTAACGATCATTGGGCCTAATAAATGCTAAAAAAGTCGACATAATTATCTTCTTTGTAAAAGATAATTTACTAGACAATTTAAAATTTCTTATTAAAAATCATAACGGTAACGATCATTGGGACTAATAAATACTAAAAAAGTTAACATAATTATCTTCTTTGTAAAAGATAATTTACTAGACAATTTAAAATTTCGTACTAAAAGATCATAACGGTACCGATCAATGGGCCTAGTAAATGCTAAAAAACATTACATAATTATCTTCTTTGTAAAAGATAATTTACTAGACAATTTAAAATTTCTTATTAAAAGATCATAACGGTGCCGATCAATGGGCCTAGTAAATGCTGAAAAAGCTTACATAATTATCTTCTTTGTAAAACATAATTTAATAGATCATTTAAAGTTTCATTATAAAAGATCATGACGGCAACGATCATTGGGCCTAATAAATGCTAAAAAGGTTAACATAATTATCTTCTTTGTGAAAGATAATTTAATAGATCATTTAAAATTTCTTTATAAAAGATCATAACGGTAACGATCATTGGGCCTAATAAATGCTAAAAAAGTTGACATAATTATCTTCTTTGTAAAAGATAATTTACTAGACAATTTAAAATTTCTTATTAAAAGATGATAACGGTAACGATCATTGGGACTAATAAATACTAAAAAAGTTAAAATAATTATCTTCTTTGTAAAACATAATTTAATAGATCATTTAAAATTTCATTATAAAAGATCATGACGGCAACGATCATTGGGCCTAATAAAGGCTTAAAAGGTTAACATAATTATCTTCTTTGTGAAAGATAATTTAATAGATCATTTAAAATTTCTTTATAAAAGATCATAACGGTAACGATCATTGGGCCTAATAAATGCTAAAAAAGTTGACATAATTATCTTCTTTGTAAAAGATAATTTACTAGACAATTTAAAATTTCTTATTAAAAGATCATAACGGTACCGATCAATGGGCCTAGTAAATGCTAAAAAAGTTTACATAATTATCTTCTTTGTAAAAGATAATTTAATAGATCATTTAAAATTTCTTTAAAAAAGATCATAACAGTAACCATCATTGGGCCTAATAAATGCTAAAAAAGTTGACATAATTATCTTCTTTGTAAAAGACAATTTAATACATCATTTAAAATTTCTTTGAAAAAGATGATAACGCTAACGATTATTGGGCCTAATAAATGCTAAAAAAGTTGACATAATTATCTTCTTTGTAAAAGATAATTTACTAGACAATTTAAATTTTCTTACTAAAATATCATACCGCTAACGGTTAATGGGCCTAGTAAATGCTAAAAAAGTTGACATAATTATCTTGTTTGTAAAAGATAATTTACTAGACAATTTAAAATTTATTATTAAAAGATCATAACGGTAACGATCATTGGGCCTAATAAATGCTAAAAAAGTTGACATAATTATCTTCTTTGTGAAAGATAATTTAATAGATCATTTAAAATTTCTTTATAAAAGGTCATAACGGTAACGATCATTGGGCCTAATAAATGCTAAAAAGGTTAACATAATTATCTTCTTTGTGAAAGATAATTTAATACATCATTTAAAATTTCTTTGTGAAAGATCATAACAGTAACGATCATTGGGCCTAATAAATGCTAAAAAAGTTGACATAATTATCTTCTTTGTAAAAGATAATTTACTAGACAATTTAAAATTTATTATTAAAAGATCATAACGGTAACGATCATTGGGCCTAATAAATGCTAAAAAAGTTGACATAATTATCTTCTTTGTAAAAGATAATTTAATAGATCATTTAAAATTTCTCTATAAAAGGTCATAACTGTAACAATCATTGGGCCTAATAAACGCTTAAAAGGTTGACATAATTATCTTCTTTGTGAAATATAATTTAATAGATCATTTAAAATTTCTTTGTGAAAGATCATAACGGTAACGATCATTGAGCCTAATAAATACTAAAAAAGTTGACACAATTATCTTCTTTGTAAAAGATAATTTACTAGACAATTTAAAATTTCTTATTAAAAGATCATAACGGTAACGATCATGGGCCTAATAAATGCTAAAAAAGTTGACATAATTATCTTCTTTGTAAAAGATAATTTAATAGATCATTTAAAATTTCTTTATAAAAGGTCATAACGGTAACGATCATTGGGCCTAATAAATGCTAAAAAGGTTAACATAATTATCTTCTTTGTGAAAGATAATTTAATACATCATTTAAAATTTCTTTGTGAAAGATCATAACGGTAACGATCATTGGGCCTAATAAATGCTAAAAAAGTTGACATAATTATCTTCTTTGTAAAAGATAATTTACTAGACAATTGCAAATTTCTTATTAGAAGATCATAACGGTAACGATCATTGGGCCTAATAAATGCTTAAAAAGTTGACATAATTATCTTCTTTGTAAAAGATAATTTACTAGACAATTTAAAATTTCTTTATAAAAGGTCATAACGGTAACGATCATTGGGCCTAATAAATGCTAAAAAGGTTAACATAATTATCTTCTTTGTGAAAGATAATTTAATACATCATTTAAAATTTCTTTGTGAAAGATCATAACGGTAACGATCATGGGCCTAATAAATGCTAAAAAAGTTGACATAATTATCTTCTTTGTAAAAGATAATTTAATAGATCATTTAAAATTTCTTTATAAAAGGTCATAACGGTAACGATCATTGGGCCTAATAAATGCTAAAAAGGTTAACATAATTATCTTCTTTGTGAAAGATAATTTAATACATCATTTAAAATTTCTTTGTGAAAGATCATAACGGTAACGATCATTGGGCCTAATAAATGCTAAAAAAGTTGACATAATTATCTTCTTTGTAAAAGATAATTTACTAGACAATTGCAAATTTCTTATTAGAAGATCATAACGGTAACGATCATTGGGCCTAATAAATGCTTAAAAAGTTGACATAATTATCTTCTTTGTAAAAGATAATTTACTAGACAATTTAAAATTTCTTTATAAAAGGTCATAACGGTAACGATCATTGGGCCTAATAAATGCTAAAAAGGTTAACATAATTATCTTCTTTGTGAAAGATAATTTAATACATCATTTAAAATTTCTTTGTGAAAGATCATAACGGTAACGATCATTGGGCCTAATAAATGCTAAAAAAGTTGACATAATTATCTTCTTTGTAAAAGATAATTTACTAGACAATTTCAAATTTCTTATTAGAAGATCATAACGGTAACGATCATTGGGCCTAATAAATGCTAAAAAAGTTGACATAATTATCTTCTTTGTAAAAGATAATTTACTAGACAATTTAAAATTTCTTATTAAAAGATCATAACGGTAACGATCATGGGCCTAATAAATGCTAAAAAAGTTGACATAATTATCTTCTTTGTAAAAGATAATTTAATAGATCATTTAAAATTTCTTTATAAAAGGTCATAACGGTAACGATCATTGGGCCTAATAAATGCTAAAAAGGTTAACATAATTATCTTCTTTGTAAAAGATAATTTAATAGATCATTTAAAATTTCTTTATAAAAGGTCATAACGGTAACGATCATTGGACCTAATAAATGCTAAAAAGGTTAACATAATTATCTTCTTTGTGAAATATAATTTAATAGATCATTTAAAATTTCTTTATGAAAGATCGTAACGGTAACGATTATTGGGCCTAATAAATGCTAAAAAAGTTGACATAATTATCTTCTTTGTAAAAGATAATTTACTAGACAATTTAAAATTTCTTATTAAAAGATCATAACAGTGCCGATCAATGGGCCTAGTAAATGCTGAAAAAGCTTACATAATTATCTGCTTTGTAAAACATAATTTAATAGATCATTTAAAATTTCATTATAAAAGATCATGACGGCAACGATCATTGGGCCTAATAAATGCTAAAAAGGCTAGCATAATTATCTTCTTTGTGAAAGATAATTTAATAGATCATTTAAAATTTCTTTATAAAAGATAATAACGGTAACGATCATTGGGCCTAATAAATGCTAAAAAGGTTAACATAATTATCTTCTTTGTGAAAGATAATTGAATAGATCATTTAAAACTTCTTTATAAAAGATCATAACGGTAACGATCATTGGGCCTAATAAATGGTAAAAAAGTTGACATAATTATCTTCTTTGTAAAAGATAATTTACTAGACAATTTAAAATTTCTTATTAGAAGATCATAACGGTAACGATCACTGGGCCTAATAAATGCTGAAGCAGCTAACATAAATATATTCTTTGTTAAAGATAATTTAATAGATCATTTAAAATTTCTTTAAAAAAGATCATAACAGTCACAATCATTGGGCCTAATAAATGCTAAAAAAGTTGACATAATTATATTCTTTGTAAAAGACAATTTAATACATCATTTAAAATTTCTTTGAAAAAGATGATAACGCTAACGATTATTGGGCCTAATAAATGCTAAAAAAGTTGACATAATTATCTTCTTTGTAAAAGATAATTTACTAGACAATTTAAAATTTCTTACTAAAAGATCATAACGCTAACGATTAATGGGCCTAGTAAATGCTAAAAAAGTTGACATAATTATCTTGTTTGTAAAAGATAATTTACTAGACAATTTAAAATTTATTATTAAAAGATCATAACGGTAACGATCATTGGGCCTAATAAATGCTAAAAAAGTTGACATAATTATCTTCTTTGTGAAAGATAATTTAATACATCATTTAAAGTTTCTTTGTGAAAGATCATAACAGTAACGATCATTGGGCCTAATAAATGCTAAAAAAGTTGACATAATTATCTTCTTTGTAAAAGATAATTTACTAGACAATTTAAAATTTATTATTAAAAGATCATAACGGTAACGATCATTGGGCCTAATAAATGCTAAAAAAGTTGACATAATTATCTTCTTTGTAAAAGATAATTTAATAGATCATTTAAAATTTCTCTATAAAAGGTCATAACTGTAACAATCATTGGGCCTAATAAACGCTTAAAAGGTTGACATAATTATCTTCTTTGTGAAATATAATTTAATAGATCATTTAAAATTTCTTTGTGAAAGATCATAACGGTAACGATCATTGAGCCTAATAAATACTAAAAAAGTTGACACAATTATCTTCTTTGTAAAAGATAATTTACTAGACAATTTAAAATTTCTTATTAAAAGATCATAACGGTAACGATCATGGGCCTAATAAATGCTAAAAAAGTTGACATAATTATCTTCTTTGTAAAAGATAATTTAATAGATCATTTAAAATTTCTTTATAAAAGGTCATAACGGTAACGATCATTGGGCCTAATAAATGCTAAAAAGGTTAACATAATTATCTTCTTTGTGAAAGATAATTTAATACATCATTTAAAATTTCTTTGTGAAAGATCATAACGGTAACGATCATTGGGCCTAATAAATGCTAAAAAAGTTGACATAATTATCTTCTTTGTAAAAGATAATTTACTAGACAATTTCAAATTTCTTATTAGAAGATCATAACGGTAATGATCATTGGGCCTAATAAATGCTAAAAAAGTTGACATAATTATCTTCTTTGTAAAAGATAATTTACTAGACAATTTAAAATTTCTTATTAAAAGATCATAACGGTAACGATCATGGGCCTAATAAATGCTAAAAAAGTTGACATAATTATCTTCTTTGTAAAAGATAATTTAATAGATCATTTAAAATTTCTTTATAAAAGGTCATAACGGTAACGATCGTTGGGCCTAATAAATGCTAAAAAGGTTAACATAATTATCTTCTTTGTAAAAGATAATTTAATAGATCATTTAAAATTTCTTTATAAAAGGTCATAACGGTAACGATCATTGGACCTAATAAATGCTAAAAAGGTTAACATAATTATCTTCTTTGTGAAATATAATTTAATAGATCATTTAAAATTTCTTTATGAAAGATCGTAACGGTAACGATTATTGGGCCTAATAAATGCTAAAAAAGTTGACATAATTATCTTCTTTGTGAAAGATAATTGAATAGATCATTTAAAACTTCTTTATAAAAGATCATAACGGTAACGATCATTGGGCCTAATAAATGGTAAAAAAGTTGACATAATTATCTTCTTTGTAAAAGATAATTTACTAGACAATTTAAAATTTCTTATTAGAAGATCATAACGGTAACGATCACTGGGCCTAATAAATGCTGAAGCAGCTAACATAAATATATTCTTTGTTAAAGATAATTTAATAGATCATTTAAAATTTCTTTAAAAAAGATCATAACAGTCACAATCATTGGGCCTAATAAATGCTAAAAAAGTTGACATAATTATATTCTTTGTAAAAGACAATTTAATACATCATTTAAAATTTCTTTGAAAAAGATGATAACGCTAACGATTATTCGGCCTAATAAATGCTAAAAAAGTTGACATAATTATCTTCTTTGTAAAAGATAATTTACTAGACAATTTAAAATTTCTTACTAAAAGATCATAACGCTAACGATTAATGGGCCTAGTAAATGCTAAAAAAGTTGACATAATTATCTTGTTTGTAAAAGATAATTTACTAGACAATTTAAAATTTATTATTAAAAGATCATAACGGTAACGATCATTGGGCCTAATAAATGCTAAAAAAGTTGACATAATTATCTTCTTTGTGAAAGATAATTTAATACATCATTTAAAATTTCTTTGTGAAAGATCATAACAGTAACGATCATTGGGCCTAATAAATGCTAAAAAAGTTGACATAATTATCTTCTTTGTAAAAGATAATTTACTAGACAATTTAAAATTTATTATTAAAAGATCATAACGGTAACGATCATTGGGCCTAATAAATGCTAAAAAAGTTGACATAATTATCTTCTTTGTGAAAGATAATTTAATAGATCATTTAAAATTTCTTTATAAAAGGTCATAACGGTAACGATCATTGGGCCTAATAAATGCTAAAAAGGTTAACATAATTATCTTCTTTGTGAAAGATAATTTAATACATCATTTAAAATTTCTTTGTGAAAGATCATAACAGTAACGATCATTGGGCCTAATAAATGCTAAAAAAGTTGACATAATTATCTTCTTTGTAAAAGATAATTTACTAGACAATTTAAAATTTCTTATTAAAAGATCATAACGGTAACGATCATGGGCCTAATAAATGCTAAAAAAGTTGACATAATTATCTTCTTTGTAAAAGATAATTTAATAGATCATTTAAAATTTCTTTATAAAAGGTCATAACGGTAACGATCGTTGGGCCTAATAAATGCTAAAAAGGTTAACATAATTATCTTCTTTGTAAAAGATAATTTAATAGATCATTTAAAATTTCTTTATAAAAGGTCATAACGGTAACGATCATTGGACCTAATAAATGCTAAAAAGGTTAACATAATTATCTTCTTTGTGAAATATAATTTAATAGATCATTTAAAATTTCTTTATGAAAGATCGTAACGGTAACGATTATTGGGCCTAATAAATGCTAAAAAAGTTGACATAATTATCTTCTTTGTGAAAGATAATTGAATAGATCATTTAAAACTTCTTTATAAAAGATCATAACGGTAACGATCATTGGGCCTAATAAATGGTAAAAAAGTTGACATAATTATCTTCTTTGTAAAAGATAATTTACTAGACAATTTAAAATTTCTTATTAGAAGATCATAACGGTAACGATCACTGGGCCTAATAAATGCTGAAGCAGCTAACATAAATATATTCTTTGTTAAAGATAATTTAATAGATCATTTAAAATTTCTTTAAAAAAGATCATAACAGTCACAATCATTGGGCCTAATAAATGCTAAAAAAGTTGACATAATTATATTCTTTGTAAAAGACAATTTAATACATCATTTAAAATTTCTTTGAAAAAGATGATAACGCTAACGATTATTCGGCCTAATAAATGCTAAAAAAGTTGACATAATTATCTTCTTTGTAAAAGATAATTTACTAGACAATTTAAAATTTCTTACTAAAAGATCATAACGCTAACGATTAATGGGCCTAGTAAATGCTAAAAAAGTTGACATAATTATCTTGTTTGTAAAAGATAATTTACTAGACAATTTAAAATTTATTATTAAAAGATCATAACGGTAACGATCATTGGGCCTAATAAATGCTAAAAAAGTTGACATAATTATCTTCTTTGTGAAAG
The DNA here is from genome assembly GCA_037954015.1 of Psophocarpus tetragonolobus. NCBI lineage: Eukaryota > Viridiplantae > Streptophyta > Magnoliopsida > Fabales > Fabaceae > Psophocarpus > Psophocarpus tetragonolobus. The sequence continues at coordinate 59,774,770 of CM075688.1, forward strand.
ATAATTTAATACATCATTTAAAATTTCTTTGTGAAAGATCATAACAGTAACGATCATTGGGCCTAATAAATGCTAAAAAAGTTGACATAATTATCTTCTTTGTAAAAGATAATTTACTAGACAATTTAAAATTTATTATTAAAAGATCATAACGGTAACGATCATTGGGCCTAATAAATGCTAAAAAAGTTGACATAATTATCTTCTTTGTGAAAGATAATTTAATAGATCATTTAAAATTTCTTTATAAAAGGTCATAACGGTAACGATCATTGGGCCTAATAAATGCTAAAAAGGTTAACATAATTATCTTCTTTGTGAAAGATAATTTAATACATCATTTAAAATTTCTTTGTGAAAGATCATAACAGTAACGATCATTGGGCCTAATAAATGCTAAAAAAGTTGACATAATTATCTTCTTTGTAAAAGATAATTTACTAGACAATTTCAAATTTCTTATTAGAAGATCATAACGGTAACGATCATTGGGCCTAATAAATGCTAAAAAAGTTTACATAATTATCTTCTTTGTAAAAGATAATTTAATAGATCATTTAAAATTTCTTTAAAAAAGATCATAACAGTAACCATCATTGGGCCTAATAAATGCTAAAAAAGTTGACATAATTATCTTCTTTGTAAAAGACAATTTAATACATCATTTAAAATTTCTTTGAAAAAGATGATAACGCTAACGATTATTGGGCCTAATAAATGCTAAAAAAGTTGACATAATTATCTTCTTTGTAAAAGATAATTTACTAGACAATTTAAAATTTCTTACTAAAAGATCATAACGCTAACGATTAATGGGCCTAGTAAATGCTAAAAAAGTTGACATAATTATCTTGTTTGTAAAAGATAATTTACTAGACAATTTAAAATTTATTATTAAAAGATCATAACGGTAACGATCATTGGGCCTAATAAATGCTAAAAAAGTTGACATAATTATCTTCTTTGTGAAAGATAATTTAATAGATCATTTAAAATTTCTTTATAAAAGGTCATAACGGTAACGATCATTGGGCCTAATAAATGCTAAAAAGGTTAACATAATTATCTTCTTTGTGAAAGATAATTTAATACATCATTTAAAATTTCTTTGTGAAAGATCATAACAGTAACGATCATTGGGCCTAATAAATGCTTAAAAAGTTGACATAATTATCTTCTTTGTAAAAGATAATTTACTAGACAATTTCAAATTTCTTATTAGAAGATCATAACGGTAACGATCATTGGGCCTAATAAATGCTAAAAAAGTTGACATAATTATATTCTTTGTAAAAGATAATTTACTAGACAATTTAGAATTTCTTATTAAAAGATCATAACGGTACCGATCAATGGGCCAAGTAAATGCTAAAAAAGTTTACATAATTATCTTCTTTGTAAAAGATAATTTAATAGATCATTTAAAATTTCTTTAAAAAAGATCATAACAGTAACCATCATTGGGCCTAATAAATGCTAAAAAAGTTGACATAATTATCTTCTTTGTAAAAGACAATTTAATACATCATTTAAAATTTCTTTGAAAAAGATGATAACGCTAACGATTATTGGGCCTAATAAATGCTAAAAAAGTTGACATAATTATCTTCTTTGTAAAAGATAATTTACTAGACAATTTAAAATTTCTTACTAAAATATCATACCGCTAATGATTAATGGGCCTAGTAAATGGTAAAAAAGTTGACATAATTATCTTGTTTGTAAAAGATAATTTACTAGACAATTTAAAATTTATTATTAAAAGATCATAACGGTAACGATCATTGGGCCAAATAAATGCTAAAAAAGTTGACATAATTATCTTCTTTGTAGAAGATAATTTAATAGATCATTTAAAATTTCTTTATAAAAGGTCATAACGGTAACGATCATTGGGCCTAGTAAATGCTAAAAAAGTTTACATAATTATCTTCTTTGTAAAAGATAATTTAATAGATCATTTAAAATTTCTTTATAAAAGATCATAACAGTAACGATCATTGGGCCTAATAAATGCTAAAAAGGTTAACATAATTATCTTCTTTGTGAAATATAATTTAATAGATCATTTAAAATTTCTTTATGAAAGATCATAACGGTAAGGATTATTGGGCCTAATAAATGCTAAAAAGGCTAACATAATTATCTTCTTTGTGAAAGATAATTTAATAGATCATTTAAAATTTCTTTATAAAACATAATAACGGTAACGATCATAGGGCCTAATAAATGCTAAAAAAGTTGACATAATTATCTTCTTTGTAAAAGATAATTTACTAGACAATTTAAAATTTGTTATTAAAAGATCATAACGGTAATGATCACTGGGCCTAATAAATGCTGAAGCAGCTAACATAAATATATTCTTTGTTAAAGATAATTTAATAGATCATTTAAAATTTCTTTGTGAAAGATCATAACGGTAACGATCATTGGGCCTAATAAATGCTAAAAAGGTTAACATAATTATCTTCTTTGTGAAAGATAATTTAATACATCATCTAAAATTTCTTTGTGAAAGATCATAACGGTAACGATCATTGGACCTAATAAATGCTAAAAAAGTTGACATAATTATCTTCTTTGTAAAAGATAATTTACTACACAATTTAAAATTTCGTACTAAAAGATCATAACGGTACCGATCAATGGGCCTAGTAAATGCTAAAAAACATTACATAATTATCTTCTTTGTAAAAGATAATTTACTAGACAATTTAAAATTTCTTATTAAAAGATCATAACGGTGCCGATCAATGGGCCTAGTAAATGCTGAAAAAGCTTACATAATTATCTTCTTTGTAAAACATAATTTAATAGATCATTTAAAATTTCATTATAAAAGATCATGACGGGAACGATCATTGGGCCTAGTAAATGCTAAAAAGGTTAACATAATTATCTTCTTTGTGAAAGATAATTTAATAGATCATTTAAAATTTCTTTATAAAAGATCATAACGGTAACGATCATTGGGCCTAATAAATGCTAAAAAAGTTGACATAATTATCTTCTTTGTAAAAGATAATTTACTAGACAATTTAAAATTTCTTATTAAAAATCATAACGGTAACGATCATTGGGACTAATAAATACTAAAAAAGTTAACATAATTATCTTCTTTGTAAAAGATAATTTACTGGACAATTTAAAATTTCGTACTAAAAGATCATAACGGTACCGATCAATGGGCCTAGTAAATGCTAAAAAACATTACATAATTATCTTCTTTGTAAAAGATAATTTACTAGACAATTTAAAATTTCTTATTAAAAGATCATAACGGTGCCGATCAATGGGCCTAGTAAATGCTGAAAAAGCTTACATAATTATCTTCTTTGTAAAACATAATTTAATAGATCATTTAAAGTTTCATTATAAAAGATCATGACGGCAACGATCATTGGGCCTAATAAATGCTAAAAAGGTTAACATAATTGTCTTCTTTGTGAAAGATAATTTAATAGATCATTTAAAATTTCTTTATAAAAGATCATAACGGTAACGATCATTGGGCCTAATAAATGCTAAAAAAGTTGACATAATTATCTTCTTTGTAAAAGATAATTTACTAGACAATTTAAAATTTCTTATTAAAAGATGATAACGGTAACGATCATTGGGACTAATAAATACTAAAAAAGTTAAAATAATTATCTTCTTTGTAAAACATAATTTAATAGATCATTTAAAATTTCATTATAAAAGATCATGACGGCAACGATCATTGGGCCTAATAAAGGCTTAAAAGGTTAACATAATTATCTTCTTTGTGAAAGATAATTTAATAGATCATTTAAAATTTCTTTATAAAAGATCATAACGGTAACGATCATTGGGCCTAATAAATGCTAAAAAAGTTGACATAATTATCTTCTTTGTAAAAGATAATTTACTAGACAATTTAAAATTTCTTATTAAAAGATCATAACGGTACCGATCAATGGGCCTAGTAAATGCTAAAAAAGTTTACATAATTATCTTCTTTGTAAAAGATAATTTAATAGATCATTTAAAATTTCTTTAAAAAAGATCATAACAGTAACCATCATTGGGCCTAATAAATGCTAAAAAAGTTGACATAATTATCTTCTTTGTAAAAGACAATTTAATACATCATTTAAAATTTCTTTGAAAAAGATGATAACGCTAACGATTATTGGGCCTAATAAATGCTAAAAAAGTTGACATAATTATCTTCTTTGTAAAAGATAATTTACTAGACAATTTAAAATTTCTTACTAAAATATCATACCGCTAACGATTAATGGGCCTAGTAAATGCTAAAAAAGTTGACATAATTATCTTGTTTGTAAAAGATAATTTACTAGACAATTTAAAATTTATTATTAAAAGATCATAACGGTAACGATCATTGGGCCTAATAAATGCTAAAAAAGTTGACATAATTATCTTCTTTGTGAAAGATAATTTAATAGATCATTTAAAATTTCTTTATAAAAGGTCATAACGGTAACGATCATTGGGCCTAATAAATGCTAAAAAGGTTAACATAATTATCTTCTTTGTGAAAGATAATTTAATACATCATTTAAAATTTCTTTGTGAAAGATCATAACAGTAACGATCATTGGGCCTAATAAATGCTAAAAAAGTTGACATAATTATCTTCTTTGTAAAAGATAATTTACTAGACAATTTCAAATTTCTTATTAGAAGATCATAACGGTAACGATCATTGGGCCTAATAAATGCTAAAAAAGTTGACATAATTATCTTCTTTGTAAAAGATAATTTACTAGACAATTTAGAATTTCTTATTAAAAGACAATAACGGTACCGATCAATGGGCCTAGTAAATGCTAAAAAAGTTTACATAATTATCTTCTTTGTAAAAGATAATTTAATAGATCATTTAAAATTTCTTTAAAAAAGATCATAACAGTAACCATCATTGGGCCTAATAAATGCTAAAAAAGTTGACATAATTATCTTCTTTGTAAAAGACAATTTAATACATCATTTAAAATTTCTTTGAAAAAGATGATAACGCTAACGATTATTGGGCCTAATAAATGCTAAAAAAGTTGACATAATTATCTTCTTTCTAAAAGATAATTTACTAGACAATTTAAAATTTCTTACTAAAATATCATACCGCTAACGATTAATGGGCCTAGTAAATGCTAAAAAAGTTGACATAATTATCTTGTTTGTAAAAGATAATTTACTAGACAATTTAAATTTATTATTAAAAGATCATAACGGTAACGATCATTGGGCCAAATAAATGCTAAAAAAGTTGACATAATTATCTTCTTTGTAAAAGATAATTTAATAGATCATTTAAAATTTCTTTATAAAAGGTCATAACGGTAACGATCATTGGGCCTAATAAATGCTAAAAAGGTTAACATAATTATCTTCTTTGTGAAAGATAATTTAATACATCATTTAAAATTTCTTTGTGAAAGATCATAACAGTAACGATCATTGGGCCTAATAAATGCTAAAAAAGTTGACATAATTATCTTCTTTGTAAAAGATAATTTACTAGACAATTTCAAATTTCTTATTAGAAGATCATAACGGTAACGATCATTGGGCCTAATAAATGCGAAAAAAGTTGACATAATTATCTTCTTTGTAAAAGATAATTTACTAGACAATTTAAAATTTCTTATTAAAAGATGATAACGGTAACGATCATTGGGACTAATAAATACTAAAAAAGTTAAAATAATTATCTTCTTTGTAAAACATAATTTAATAGATCATTTAAAATTTCATTATAAAAGATCATGACGGCAACGATCATTGGGCCTAATAAAGGCTTAAAAGGTTAACATAATTATCTTCTTTGTGAAAGATAATTTAATAGATCATTTAAAATTTCTTTATAAAAGATCATAACGGTAACGATCATTGGGCCTAATAAATGCTAAAAAAGTTGACATAATTATCTTCTTTGTAAAAGATAATTTACTAGACAATTTAAAATTTCTTATTAAAAGATCATAACGGTACCGATCAATGGGCCTAGTAAATGCTAAAAAAGTTTACATAATTATCTTCTTTGTAAAAGATAATTTAATAGATCATTTAAAATTTCTTTAAAAAAGATCATAACAGTAACCATCATTGGGCCTAATAAATGCTAAAAAAGTTGACATAATTATCTTCTTTGTAAAAGACAATTTAATACATCATTTAAAATTTCTTTGAAAAAGATGATAACGCTAACGATTATTGGGCCTAATAAATGCTAAAAAAGTTGACATAATTATCTTCTTTGTAAAAGATAATTTACTAGACAATTTAAAATTTCTTACTAAAATATCATACCGCTAACGATTAATGGGCCTAGTAAATGCTAAAAAAGTTGACATAATTATCTTGTTTGTAAAAGATAATTTACTAGACAATTTAAAATTTATTATTAAAAGATCATAACGGTAACGATCATTGGGCCTAATAAATGCTAAAAAAGTTGACATAATTATCTTCTTTGTGAAAGATAATTTAATAGATCATTTAAAATTTCTTTATAAAAGGTCATAACGGTAACGATCATTGGGCCTAATAAATGCTAAAAAGGTTAACATAATTATCTTCTTTGTGAAAGATAATTTAATACATCATTTAAAATTTCTTTGTGAAAGATCATAACAGTAACGATCATTGGGCCTAATAAATGCTAAAAAAGTTGACATAATTATCTTCTTTGTAAAAGATAATTTACTAGACAATTTCAAATTTCTTATTAGAAGATCATAACGGTAACGATCATTGGGCCTAATAAATGCTAAAAAAGTTGACATAATTATCTTCTTTGTAAAAGATAATTTACTAGACAATTTAGAATTTCTTATTAAAAGACAATAACGGTACCGATCAATGGGCCTAGTAAATGCTAAAAAAGTTTACATAATTATCTTCTTTGTAAAAGATAATTTAATAGATCATTTAAAATTTCTTTAAAAAAGATCATAACAGTAACCATCATTGGGCCTAATAAATGCTAAAAAAGTTGACATAATTATCTTCTTTGTAAAAGACAATTTAATACATCATTTAAAATTTCTTTGAAAAAGATGATAACGCTAACGATTATTGGGCCTAATAAATGCTAAAAAAGTTGACATAATTATCTTCTTTGTAAAAGATAATTTACTAGACAATTTAAAATTTCTTACTAAAATATCATACCGCTAACGATTAATGGGCCTAGTAAATGCTAAAAAAGTTGACATAATTATCTTGTTTGTAAAAGATAATTTACTAGACAATTTAAATTTATTATTAAAAGATCATAACGGTAACGATCATTGGGCCAAATAAATGCTAAAAAAGTTGACATAATTATCTTCTTTGTAAAAGATAATTTAATAGATCATTTAAAATTTCTTTATAAAAGGTCATAACGGTAACGATCATTGGGCCTAATAAATGCTAAAAAGGTTAACATAATTATCTTCTTTGTGAAAGATAATTTAATACATCATTTAAAATTTCTTTGTGAAAGATCATAACAGTAACGATCATTGGGCCTAATAAATGCTAAAAAAGTTGACATAATTATCTTCTTTGTAAAAGATAATTTACTAGACAATTTCAAATTTCTTATTAGAAGATCATAACGGTAACGATCATTGGGCCTAATAAATGCGAAAAAAGTTGACATAATTATCTTCTTTGTAAAAGATAATTTACTAGACAATTTGAAATTTCTTATTAAAAGATGATAACGGTAACGATCATTGGGACTAATAAATACTAAAAAAGTTAAAATAATTATCTTCTTTGTAAAACATAATTTAATAGATCATTTAAAATTTCATTATAAAAGATCATGACGGCAACGATCATTGGGCCTAATAAAGGCTTAAAAGGTTAACATAATTATCTTCTTTGTGAAAGATAATTTAATAGATCATTTAAAATTTCTTTATAAAAGATCATAACGGTAACGATCATTGGGCCTAATAAATGCTAAAAAAGTTGACATAATTATCTTCTTTGTAAAAGATAATTTACTAGACAATTTAAAATTTCTTATTAAAAGATCATAACGGTACCGATCAATGGGCCTAGTAAATGCTAAAAAAGTTTACATAATTATCTTCTTTGTAAAAGATAATTTAATAGATCATTTAAAATTTCTTTAAAAAAGATCATAACAGTAACCATCATTGGGCCTAATAAATGCTAAAAAAGTTGACATAATTATCTTCTTTGTAAAAGACAATTTAATACATCATTTAAAATTTCTTTGAAAAAGATGATAACGCTAACGATTATTGGGCCTAATAAATGCTAAAAAAGTTGACATAATTATCTTCTTTGTAAAAGATAATTTACTAGACAATTTAAAATTTCTTACTAAAATATCATACCGCTAACGATTAATGGGCCTAGTAAATGCTAAAAAAGTTGACATAATTATCTTGTTTGTAAAAGATAATTTACTAGACAATTTAAAATTTATTATTAAAAGATCATAACGGTAACGATCATTGGGCCTAATAAATGCTAAAAAAGTTGACATAATTATCTTCTTTGTGAAAGATAATTTAATAGATCATTTAAAATTTCTTTATAAAAGGTCATAACGGTAACGATCATTGGGCCTAATAAATGCTAAAAAGGTTAACATAATTATCTTCTTTGTGAAAGATAATTTAATACATCATTTAAAATTTCTTTGTGAAAGATCATAACAGTAACGATCATTGGGCCTAATAAATGCTAAAAAAGTTGACATAATTATCTTCTTTGTAAAAGATAATTTACTAGACAATTTCAAATTTCTTATTAGAAGATCATAACGGTAACGATCATTGGGCCTAATAAATGCTAAAAAAGTTGACATAATTATCTTCTTTGTAAAAGATAATTTACTAGACAATTTAGAATTTCTTATTAAAAGACAATAACGGTACCGATCAATGGGCCTAGTAAATGCTAAAAAAGTTTACATAATTATCTTCTTTGTAAAAGATAATTTAATAGATCATTTAAAATTTCTTTAAAAAAGATCATAACAGTAACCATCATTGGGCCTAATAAATGCTAAAAAAGTTGACATAATTATCTTCTTTGTAAAAGACAATTTAATACATCATTTAAAATTTCTTTGAAAAAGATGATAACGCTAACGATTATTGGGCCTAATAAATGCTAAAAAAGTTGACATAATTATCTTCTTTGTAAAAGATAATTTACTAGACAATTTAAAATTTCTTACTAAAATATCATACCGCTAACGATTAATGGGCCTAGTAAATGCTAAAAAAGTTGACATAATTATCTTGTTTGTAAAAGATAATTTACTAGACAATTTAAATTTATTATTAAAAGATCATAACGGTAACGATCATTAGGCCAAATAAATGCTAAAAAAGTTGACATAATTATCTTCTTTGTAAAAGATAATTTAATAGATCATTTAAAATTTCTTTATAAAAGGTCATAACGGTAACGATCATTGGGCCTAATAAATGCTAAAAAGGTTAACATAATTATCTTCTTTGTGAAAGATAATTTAATACATCATTTAAAATTTCTTTGTGAAAGATCATAACAGTAACGATCATTGGGCCTAATAAATGCTAAAAAAGTTGACATAATTATCTTCTTTGTAAAAGATAATTTACTAGACAATTTCAAATTTCTTATTAGAAGATCATAACGGTAACGATCATTGGGCCTAATAAATGCGAAAAAAGTTGACATAATTATCTTCTTTGTAAAAGATAATTTACTAGACAATTTAAAATTTCTTATTAAAAGATGATAACGGTAACGATCATTGGGACTAATAAATACTAAAAAAGTTAAAATAATTATCTTCTTTGTAAAACATAATTTAATAGATCATTTAAAATTTCATTATAAAAGATCATGACGGCAACGATCATTGGGCCTAATAAAGGCTTAAAAGGTTAACATAATTATCTTCTTTGTGAAAGATAATTTAATAGATCATTTAAAATTTCTTTATAAAAGATCATAACGGTAACGATCATTGGGCCTAATAAATGCTAAAAAAGTTGACATAATTATCTTCTTTGTAAAAGATAATTTACTAGACAATTTAAAATTTCTTATTAAAAGATCATAACGGTACCGATCAATGGGCCTAGTAAATGCTAAAAAAGTTTACATAATTATCTTCTTTGTAAAAGATAATTTAATAGATCATTTAAAATTTCTTTAAAAAAGATCATAACAGTAACCATCATTGGGCCTAATAAATGCTAAAAAAGTTGACATAATTATCTTCTTTGTAAAAGACAATTTAATACATCATTTAAAATTTCTTTGAAAAAGATGATAACGCTAACGATTATTGGGCCTAATAAATGCTAAAAAAGTTGACATAATTATCTTCTTTGTAAAAGATAATTTACTAGACAATTTAAAATTTCTTACTAAAATATCATACCGCTAACGATTAATGGGCCTAGTAAATGCTAAAAAAGTTGACATAATTATCTTGTTTGTAAAAGATAATTTACTAGACAATTTAAAATTTATTATTAAAAGATCATAACGGTAACGATCATTGGGCCTAATAAATGCTAAAAAAGTTGACATAATTATCTTCTTTGTGAAAGATAATTTAATAGATCATTTAAAATTTCTTTATAAAAGGTCATAACGGTAACGATCATTGGGCCTAATAAATGCTAAAAAGGTTAACATAATTATCTTCTTTGTGAAAGATAATTTAATACATCATTTAAAATTTCTTTGTGAAAGATCATAACAGTAACGATCATTGGGCCTAATAAATGCTAAAAAAGTTGACATAATTATCTTCTTTGTAAAAGATAATTTACTAGACAATTTCAAATTTCTTATTAGAAGATCATAACGGTAACGATCATTGGGCCTAATAAATGCTAAAAAAGTTGACATAATTATCTTCTTTGTAAAAGATAATTTACTAGACAATTTAGAATTTCTTATTAAAAGACAATAACGGTACCGATCAATGGGCCTAGTAAATGCTAAAAAAGTTTACATAATTATCTTCTTTGTAAAAGATAATTTAATAGATCATTTAAAATTTCTTTAAAAAAGATCATAACAGTAACCATCATTGGGCCTAATAAATGCTAAAAAAGTTGACATAATTATCTTCTTTGTAAAAGACAATTTAATACATCATTTAAAATTTCTTTGAAAAAGATGATAACGCTAACGATTATTGGGCCTAATAAATGCTAAAAAAGTTGACATAATTATCTTCTTTCTAAAAGATAATTTACTAGACAATTTAAAATTTCTTACTAAAATATCATACCGCTAACGATTAATGGGCCTAGTAAATGCTAAAAAAGTTGACATAATTATCTTGTTTGTAAAAGATAATTTACTAGACAATTTAAATTTATTATTAAAAGATCATAACGGTAACGATCATTGGGCCAAATAAATGCTAAAAAAGTTGACATAATTATCTTCTTTGTAAAAGATAATTTAATAGATCATTTAAAATTTCTTTATAAAAGGTCATAACGGTAACGATCATTGGGCCTAATAAATGCTAAAAAGGTTAACATAATTATCTTCTTTGTGAAAGATAATTTAATACATCATTTAAAATTTCTTTGTGAAAGATCATAACAGTAACGATCATTGGGCCTAATAAATGCTAAAAAAGTTGACATAATTATCTTCTTTGTAAAAGATAATTTACTAGACAATTTCAAATTTCTTATTAGAAGATCATAACGGTAACGATCATTGGGCCTAATAAATGCGAAAAAAGTTGACATAATTATCTTCTTTGTAAAAGATAATTTACTAGACAATTTAGAATTTCTTATTAAAAGATCATAACGGTACCGATCAATGGGCCTAGTAAATGCTAAAAAAGTTTACATAATTATCTTCTTTGTAAAAGATAATTTAATAGATCATTTAAAATTTCTTTATAAAAGATCATAACAGTAACGATCATTGGCCTAATAAATGCTGAAAAGGTTAACATAATTATCTTCTTTGTGAAATATAATTTAATAGATCATTTAAAATTTCTTTATGAAAGATTATAACGGTAACGATTATTGGGCCTAATAAATGCTAAAAAAGTTGACATAATTATCTTCTTTGTAAAAGATAATTTACTAGACAATTTAAAATTTCTTATTAAAAGATCATAACAGTGCCGATCAATGGGCCTAGTAAATGCTGAAAAAGCTTACATAATTATCTGCTTTGTAAAACATAATTTAATAGATCATTTAAAATTTCATTATAAAAGATCATGAAGGGAACGATCATTGGGCCTAATAAATGCTAAAAAGGCTAGCATAATTATCTTCTTTGTGAAAGATAATTTAATAGATCATTTAAAATTTCTTTATAAAAGATAATAACGGTAACGATCATTGGGCCTAATAAATGCTAAAAAGGTTAACATAATTATCTTCTTTGTGAAAGATAATTGAATAGATCATTTAAAACTTCTTTATAAAAGATCATAACGGTAACGATCATTGGGCCTAATAAATGGTAAAAAAGTTGAGATAATTATCTTCTTTGTAAAAGATAATTTACTAGACAATTTAAAATTTCTTATTAAAAGATCATAACAGTAACGATCACTGGGCCTAATAAATGCTGAAGCAGCTAACATAAATATATTCTTTGTTAAAGATAATTTAATAGATCATTTAAAATTTCTTTGTGAAAGATCATAACGGTAACGATCATTGGGCCTAATAAATGCTAAAAAGGTTAACATAATTATCTTCTTTGTGAAAGATAATTTAATACATCATTTAAAATTTCTTTGTGAAAGATCATAACGGTAACGATCATTGGACCTAATTAATGCTAAAAAAGTTGACATAATTATCTTCTTTGTAAAAGATAATTCACTAGACAATTTAAAATTTCTTACTAAAAGATCATAACCGTACCGATCAATGGGACTAGTAAATGCTAAAAAAGTTTACATAATTATCTTCTTTGTAAAAGATAATTTAATAGATCATTTAAAATTTCATTATAAAAGATCATGACGGCAACGATCATTGGGCCTAATAAATGCTAAAAAGGCAAACATAATTATCTTCTTTGTCAAAGATAATTTAATAGATCATTTAAAATTTCTTATTAAAAGATCATAACGGTAACGATCATTGGGACTAATAAATACTAAAAAAGTTAACATAATTATCTTCTTTGTAAAAGATAATTTACTAGACAATTTAAAATTTCGTACTAAAAGATCATAACGGTACCGATCAATGGGCCTAGTAAATGCTAAAAAACATTACATAATTATCTTCTTTGTAAAAGATAATTTACTAGACAATTTAAAATTTCTTATTAAAAGATCATAACGGTGCCGATCAATGGGCCTAGTAAATGCTGAAAAAGCTTACATAATTATCTTCTTTGTAAAACATAATTTAATAGATCATTTAAAATTTCATTATAAAAGATCATGACGGCAACGATCATTGGGCCTAATAAATGCTAAAAAGGTTAACATAATTATCTTCTTTGTGAAAGATAATTTAATAGATCATTTAAAATTTCTTTATAAAAGATCATAACGGTAACGATCATTGGGCCTAATAAATGCTAAAAAAGTTGACATAATTATCTTCTTTGTAAAAGATAATTTACTAGACAATTTAAAATTTCTTATTAAAAGATCATAACGGTAACGATCATTGGGACTAATAAATACTAAAAAAGTTAACATAATTATCTTCTTTGTAAAACATAATTTAATAGATCATTTAAAATTTCATTATAAAAGATCATGACGGCAACGATCATTGGGCCTAATAAATGCTAAAAAGGCAAACATAATTATCTTCTTTGTGAAAGATAATTTAATAGATCATTTAAAATTTCTTTATAAAAGATAATAACGGTAACGATCATTGGGCCTAATAAATCCTAAAAAAGTTGACATAATTATCTTCTTTGTAAAAGATAATTTACTAGACAATTTAAAATTTCTTATTAAAAGATCATAACGGTAACGATCACTGGGCCTAATAAATGCTGAAGCAGCTAACATAAATATATTCTTTGTTAAAGATAATTTAATAGATCATTTAAAATTTCTTTGTGAAAGATCATAACGGTAACGATCATTGGGCCTAATAAATGATAAAAAGGTTAACATAATTATCTTCTTTGTGAAAGATAATTTAATACATCATTTAAAATTTCTTTGTGAAAGATGATAACGCTAACGATTATTGGGCCTAATAAATGCTAAAAAAGTTGACATAATTATCTTCTTTGTAAAAGATAATTTACAAGACAATTTAAAATTTCTTACTAAAAGATCATAACGCTAACGATTAATGGGCCTAGTAAATGCTAAAAAAGTTGACATAATTATCTTGTTTGTAAAAGATAATTTACTAGACAATTTAAAATTTATTATTAAAAGATCATAACGGTAACGATCATTGGGCCTAATAAATGCTAAAAAAGTTGACATAATTATCTACTTTGTAAAAGATAATTTAATAGATCATTTAAAATTTCTTTATAAAAGGTCATAACGGTAACGATCATTGAGCCTAATAAATGCTAAAAAGGTTAACATAATTATCTTCTTTGTGAAAGATAATTTAATACATCATTTAAAATTTCTTTGTGAAAGATCATAACGGTAACGATCATTGGGCCCAATAAATGCTAAAAAAGTTGACATAATTATCTTCTTTGTAAAAGATAATTTACTAGACAATTTAAAATTTCTTATTAGAAGATCATAACGGTAACGATCATTGGGCCGAATAAATGCTAAAAAAGTTGACATAATTATCTTCTTTGTAAAAGATAATTTACTAGACAATTTAAAATTTCTTATTAAAAGATCATAACGGTACCGATCAATGGGCCTAGTAAATGCTAAAAAAGTTTACATAATTATCTTCTTTGTAAAAGATAATTTAATAGATCATTTAAAATTTCTTTATAAAAGATCATAACAGTAACGATCATTGGGCCTAATAAATGCTAAAAAGGCTAACATAATTATCTTCTTTGTGAAAGATAATTTAATAGATCATTTAAAATTTCTTTATAAAAGATAATAACGGTAACGATCATTGGGCCTAATAAATCCTAAAAAAGTTGACATAATTATCTTCTTTCTAAAAGATAATTTACTAGACAATTTAAAATTTCTTATTAAAAGATCATAACGGTAACGATCATTGGGACTAATAAATACTAAACAAGTTAACATAATTATCTTCTTTGTAAAAGATAATTTACTAGACAATTTAAAATTTCTTTATAAAAGATCATAACGGTAACGATCATTGGGCCTAATAAATGCTAAAAAGGTTAACATAATTATCTTCTTTGTGAAAGATAATTGAATAGATCATTTAAAACTTCTTTATAAAAGATCATAACGGTAACGATCATTGGGCCTAATAAATGGTAAAAAAGTTGACATAATTATCTTCTTTGTAAAAGATAATTTACTAGACAATTTAAAATTTCTTATTAAAAGATCATAACGGTAACGATCACTGGGCCTAATAAATGCTGAAGCAGCTAACATAAATATATTCTTTGTTAAAGATAATTTAATAGATCATTTAAAATTTCTTTAAAAAAGATCATAACAGTCACAATCATTGGGCCTAATAAATGCTAAAAAAGTTGACATAATTATCTTCTTTGTAAAAGACAATTTAATACATCATTTAAAATTTCTTTGAAAAAGATGATAACGCTAACGATTATTGGGCCTAATAAATGCTAAAAAAGTTGACATAATTATCTTCTTCGTAAAAGATAATTTACTAGACAATTTAAAATTTCTTACTAAAAGATCATAACGCTAACGATTAATGGGCCTAGTAAATGCTAAAAAAGTTGACATAATTATCTTGTTTGTAAAAGATAATTTACTAGACAATTTAAAATTTATTATTAAAAGATCATAACGGTAACGATCATTGGGCCTAATAAATGCTAAAAAAGTTGACATAATTATCTTCTTTGTAAAAGATAATTTAATAGATCATTTAAAATTTCTTTATAAAAGGTCATAACGGCAACGATCATTTTGCCTAATAAATGCTAAAAAAGTTGACATAATTATCTTCTTTGTAAAAGATAATTTACTAGACAATTTAAAATTTCTTATTAAAAGATCATAACGGTACGATCAATGGGCCTAGTAAATGCCAAAAAAGTTTACATAATTATCTTCTTTGTAAAAGATAATTTAATAGATCATTTAAAATTTCTTTATAAAAGATCATAACAGTAACGATCATTGGGCCTATAAATGCTAAAAAGGTTAACATAATTATCTTCTTTGTGAAAGATAATTTAATAGATCATTTAAAATTTCTTTATAAAAGATCATAACGGTAACGATCATTGGGCCCAATAAATGGTAAAAAAGTTGATTGACATAATTATCTTCTTTGTAAAAGATAATTTACTAGACAATTTAAAATTTGTTATTAAAAGATCATAACGGTAACGATCACTGGGCCTAATAAATGCTGCAGCAGCTAACATAAATATATTCTTTGTTAAAGATAATTTAATAGATCATTTAAAATTTCTTTGTGAAAGATCATAACGGTAACGATCATTGGGCCTAATAAATGCTAAAAAGGTTACCATAATTATCTTCTTTGTGAAAGATAATTTAATACATCATTTAAAATTTCTTTGTGAAAGATCATAACGGTAACGATCATTGGACCTAATAAATGCTAAAAAAGTTGACATAATTATCTTCTTTGTAAAATATAATTTACTAGACAATTTCAAATTTCTTATTAGAAGATCATAACGGTAACGATCATTGGGCCTAATAAATGCTAAAAAAGTTGACATAATTATCTTCTTTGTAAAAGATAATTCACTAGACAATTTAAAATTTCTTATTAAAAGATCATAACCGTACCGATCAATGGGCCTAGTAAATGCTAAAAAAGTTTACATAATTATCTTCTTTGTAAAAGATAATTTAATAGATCATTTAAAATTTCATTATAAAAGATCATGACGGCAACGATCATTGGGCCTAATAAATGCTAAAAAGGCTAACATAATTATCTTCTTTGTGAAAGATAATTTAATAGATCATTTAAAATTTCTTTATAAAAGATAATAACGGTAACGATCATTGGGCCTAATAAATCCTAAAAAAGTTGACATAATTATCTTCTTTGTAAAAGATAATTTACTAGACAATTTAAAATTTCTTATTAAAAGATCATAACGGTAACGATCATTGGGACTAATAAATACTAAACAAGTTAACATAATTATCTTCTTTGTAAAAGATAATTTACTAGACAATTTAAAATTTCTTTATAAAAGATGATAACGGTAACGATCATTGGGCCTAATAAATGCTAAAAAGGTTAACATAATTATCTTCTTTGTGAAAGATAATTGAATAGATCATTTAAAACTTCTTTATAAAAGATCATAACGGTAACGATCATTGGGCCTAATAAATGGTAAAAAAGTTGACATAATTATCTTCTTTGTAAAAGATAATTTACTAGACAATTTAAAATTTCTTATTAAAAGATCATAACGGTAACGATCACTGGGCCTAATAAATGCTGAAGCAGCTAACATAAATATATTCTTTGTTAAAGATAATTTAATAGATCATTTAAAATTTCTTTAAAAAAGATCATAACAGTCACAATCATTGGGCCTAATAAATGCTAAAAAATTTGACATAATTATCTTCTTTGTAAAAGACAATTTAATACATCATTTAAAATTTCTTTGAAAAAGATGATAACGCTAACGATTATTGGGCCTAATAAATGCTAAAAAAGTTGACATAATTATCTTCTTCGTAAAAGATAATTTACTAGACAATTTAAAATTTCTTACTAAAAGATCATAACGCTAACGATTAATGGGCCTAGTAAATGCTAAAAAAGTTGACATAATTATCTTGTTTGTAAAAGATAATTTACTAGACAATTTAAAATTTATTATTAAAAGATCATAACGGTAACGATCATTGGGCCTAATAAATGCTAAAAAAGTTGACATAATTATCTTCTTTGTAAAAGATAATTTAATAGATCATTTAAAATTTCTTTATAAAAGGTCATAACGGCAACGATCATTTTGCCTAATAAATGCTAAAAAAGTTGACATAATTATCTTCTTTGTAAAAGATAATTTACTAGACAATTTAAAATTTCTTATTAAAAGATCATAACGGTACGATCAATGGGCCTAGTAAATGCCAAAAAAGTTTACATAATTATCTTCTTTGTAAAAGATAATTTAATAGATCATTTAAAATTTCTTTATAAAAGATCATAACAGTAACGATCATTGGGCCTATAAATGCTAAAAAGGTTAACATAATTATCTTCTTTGTGAAAGATAATTTAATAGATCATTTAAAATTTCTTTATAAAAGATCATAACGGTAACGATCATTGGGCCCAATAAATGGTAAAAAAGTTGATTGACATAATTATCTTCTTTGTAAAAGATAATTTACTAGACAATTTAAAATTTGTTATTAAAAGATCATAACGGTAACGATCACTGGGCCTAATAAATGCTGCAGCAGCTAACATAAATATATTCTTTGTTAAAGATAATTTAATAGATCATTTAAAATTTCTTTGTGAAAGATCATAACGGTAACGATCATTGGGCCTAATAAATGCTAAAAAGGTTACCATAATTATCTTCTTTGTGAAAGATAATTTAATACATCATTTAAAATTTCTTTGTGAAAGATCATAACGGTAACGATCATTGGACCTAATAAATGCTAAAAAAGTTGACATAATTATCTTCTTTGTAAAATATAATTTACTAGACAATTTCAAATTTCTTATTAGAAGATCATAACGGTAACGATCATTGGGCCTAATAAATGCTAAAAAAGTTGACATAATTATCTTCTTTGTAAAAGATAATTCACTAGACAATTTAAAATTTCTTATTAAAAGATCATAACGGTACCGATCAATGGGCCTAGTAAATGCTAAAAAAGTTTACATAATTATCTTCTTTGTAAAAGATAATTTAATAGATCATTTAAAATTTCATTATAAAAGATCATGACGGCAACGATCATTGGGCCTAATAAATGCTAAAAAGGCTAACATAATTATCTTCTTTGTGAAAGATAATTTAATAGATCATTTAAAATTTCTTTATAAAAGATAATAACGGTAACGATCATTGGGCCTAATAAATCCTAAAAAAGTTGACATAATTATCTTCTTTGTAAAAGATAATTTACCAGACAATTTAAAATTTCTTATTAAAAGATCATAACGGTAACGATCATTGGGACTAATAAATACTAAACAAGTTAACATAATTATCTTCTTTGTAAAAGATAATTTACTAGACAATTTAAAATTTCTTTATAAAAGATGATAACGGTAACGATCATTGGGCCTAATAAATGCTAAAAAGGTTAACATAATTATCTTCTTTGTGAAAGATAATTGAATAGATCATTTAAAACTTCTTTATAAAAGATCATAACGGTAACGATCATTGGGCCTAATAAATGGTAAAAAAGTTGACATAATTATCTTCTTTGTAAAAGATAATTTACTAGACAATTTAAAATTTCTTATTAAAAGATCATAACGGTAACGATCACTGGGCCTAATAAATGCTGAAGCAGCTAACATAAATATATTCTTTGTTAAAGATAATTTAATAGATCATTTAAAATTTCTTTAAAAAAGATCATAACAGTCACAATCATTGGGCCTAATAAATGCTAAAAAAGTTGACATAATTATCTTCTTTGTAAAAGACAATTTAATACATCATTTAAAATTTCTTTGAAAAAGATGATAACGCTAACGATTATTGGGCCTAATAAATGCTAAAAAAGTTGACATAATTATCTTCTTCGTAAAAGATAATTTACTAGACAATTTAAAATTTCTTACTAAAAGATCATAACGCTAACGATTAATGGGCCTAGTAAATGCTAAAAAAGTTGACATAATTATCTTGTTTGTAAAAGATAATTTACTAGACAATTTAAAATTTATTATTAAAAGATCATAACGGTAACGATCATTGGGCCTAATAAATGCTAAAAAAGTTGACATAATTATCTTCTTTGTAAAAGATAATTTAATAGATCATTTAAAATTTCTTTATAAAAGGTCATAACGGCAACGATCATTTTGCCTAATAAATGCTAAAAAAGTTGACATAATTATCTTCTTTGTAAAAGATAATTTACTAGACAATTTAAAATTTCTTATTAAAAGATCATAACGGTACGATCAATGGGCCTAGTAAATGCCAAAAAAGTTTACATAATTATCTTCTTTGTAAAAGATAATTTAATAGATCATTTAAAATTTCTTTATAAAAGATCATAACAGTAACGATCATTGGGCCTATAAATGCTAAAAAGGTTAACATAATTATCTTCTTTGTGAAAGATAATTTAATAGATCATTTAAAATTTCTTTATAAAAGATCATAACGGTAACGATCATTGGGCCCAATAAATGGTAAAAAAGTTGATTGACATAATTATCTTCTTTGTAAAAGATAATTTACTAGACAATTTAAAATTTGTTATTAAAAGATCATAACGGTAACGATCACTGGGCCTAATAAATGCTGCAGCAGCTAACATAAATATATTCTTTGTTAAAGATAATTTAATAGATCATTTAAAATTTCTTTGTGAAAGATCATAACGGTAACGATCATTGGGCCTAATAAATGCTAAAAAGGTTACCATAATTATCTTCTTTGTGAAAGATAATTTAATACATCATTTAAAATTTCTTTGTGAAAGATCATAACGGTAACGATCATTGGACCTAATAAATGCTAAAAAAGTTGACATAATTATCTTCTTTGTAAAATATAATTTACTAGACAATTTCAAATTTCTTATTAGAAGATCATAACGGTAACGATCATTGGGCCTAATAAATGCTAAAAAAGTTGACATAATTATCTTCTTTGTAAAAGATAATTCACTAGACAATTTAAAATTTCTTATTAAAAGATCATAACGGTACCGATCAATGGGCCTAGTAAATGCTAAAAAAGTTTACATAATTATCTTCTTTGTAAAAGATAATTTAATAGATCATTTAAAATTTCATTATAAAAGATCATGACGGCAACGATCATTGGGCCTAATAAATGCTAAAAAGGCTAACATAATTATCTTCTTTGTGAAAGATAATTTAATAGATCATTTAAAATTTCTTTATAAAAGATAATAACGGTAACGATCATTGGGCCTAATAAATCCTAAAAAAGTTGACATAATTATCTTCTTTGTAAAAGATAATTTACTAGACAATTTAAAATTTCTTATTAAAAGATCATAACGGTAACGATCATTGGGACTAATAAATACTAAACAAGTTAACATAATTATCTTCTTTGTAAAAGATAATTTACTAGACAATTTAAAATTTCTTTATAAAAGATGATAACGGTAACGATCATTGGGCCTAATAAATGCTAAAAAGGTTAACATAATTATCTTCTTTGTGAAAGATAATTGAATAGATCATTTAAAACTTCTTTATAAAAGATCATAACGGTAACGATCATTGGGCCTAATAAATGGTAAAAAAGTTGACATAATTATCTTCTTTGTAAAAGATAATTTACTAGACAATTTAAAATTTCTTATTAAAAGATCATAACGGTAACGATCACTGGGCCTAATAAATGCTGAAGCAGCTAACATAAATATATTCTTTGTTAAAGATAATTTAATAGATCATTTAAAATTTCTTTAAAAAAGATCATAACAGTCACAATCATTGGGCCTAATAAATGCTAAAAAATTTGACATAATTATCTTCTTTGTAAAAGACAATTTAATACATCATTTAAAATTTCTTTGAAAAAGATGATAACGCTAACGATTATTGGGCCTAATAAATGCTAAAAAAGTTGACATAATTATCTTCTTCGTAAAAGATAATTTACTAGACAATTTAAAATTTCTTACTAAAAGATCATAACGCTAACGATTAATGGGCCTAGTAAATGCTAAAAAAGTTGACATAATTATCTTGTTTGTAAAAGATAATTTACTAGACAATTTAAAATTTATTATTAAAAGATCATAACGGTAACGATCATTGGGCCTAATAAATGCTAAAAAAGTTGACATAATTATCTTCTTTGTAAAAGATAATTTAATAGATCATTTAAAATTTCTTTATAAAAGGTCATAACGGCAACGATCATTTTGCCTAATAAATGCTAAAAAAGTTGACATAATTATCTTCTTTGTAAAAGATAATTTACTAGACAATTTAAAATTTCTTATTAAAAGATCATAACGGTACGATCAATGGGCCTAGTAAATGCCAAAAAAGTTTACATAATTATCTTCTTTGTAAAAGATAATTTAATAGATCATTTAAAATTTCTTTATAAAAGATCATAACAGTAACGATCATTGGGCCTATAAATGCTAAAAAGGTTAACATAATTATCTTCTTTGTGAAAGATAATTTAATAGATCATTTAAAATTTCTTTATAAAAGATCATAACGGTAACGATCATTGGGCCCAATAAATGGTAAAAAAGTTGATTGACATAATTATCTTCTTTGTAAAAGATAATTTACTAGACAATTTAAAATTTGTTATTAAAAGATCATAACGGTAACGATCACTGGGCCTAATAAATGCTGCAGCAGCTAACATAAATATATTCTTTGTTAAAGATAATTTAATAGATCATTTAAAATTTCTTTGTGAAAGATCATAACGGTAACGATCATTGGGCCTAATAAATGCTAAAAAGGTTACCATAATTATCTTCTTTGTGAAAGATAATTTAATACATCATTTAAAATTTCTTTGTGAAAGATCATAACGGTAACGATCATTGGACCTAATAAATGCTAAAAAAGTTGACATAATTATCTTCTTTGTAAAATATAATTTACTAGACAATTTCAAATTTCTTATTAGAAGATCATAACGGTAACGATCATTGGGCCTAATAAATGCTAAAAAAGTTGACATAATTATCTTCTTTGTAAAAGATAATTCACTAGACAATTTAAAATTTCTTATTAAAAGATCATAACGGTACCGATCAATGGGCCTAGTAAATGCTAAAAAAGTTTACATAATTATCTTCTTTGTAAAAGATAATTTAATAGATCATTTAAAATTTCATTATAAAAGATCATGACGGCAACGATCATTGGGCCTAATAAATGCTAAAAAGGCTAACATAATTATCTTCTTTGTGAAAGATAATTTAATAGATCATTTAAAATTTCTTTATAAAAGATAATAACGGTAACGATCATTGGGCCTAATAAATCCTAAAAAAGTTGACATAATTATCTTCTTTGTAAAAGATAATTTACCAGACAATTTAAAATTTCTTATTAAAAGATCATAACGGTAACGATCATTGGGACTAATAAATACTAAACAAGTTAACATAATTATCTTCTTTGTAAAAGATAATTTACTAGACAATTTAAAATTTCTTTATAAAAGATGATAACGGTAACGATCATTGGGCCTAATAAATGCTAAAAAGGTTAACATAATTATCTTCTTTGTGAAAGATAATTGAATAGATCATTTAAAACTTCTTTATAAAAGATCATAACGGTAACGATCATTGGGCCTAATAAATGGTAAAAAAGTTGACATAATTATCTTCTTTGTAAAAGATAATTTACTAGACAATTTAAAATTTCTTATTAAAAGATCATAACGGTAACGATCACTGGGCCTAATAAATGCTGAAGCAGCTAACATAAATATATTCTTTGTTAAAGATAATTTAATAGATCATTTAAAATTTCTTTAAAAAAGATCATAACAGTCACAATCATTGGGCCTAATAAATGCTAAAAAATTTGACATAATTATCTTCTTTGTAAAAGACAATTTAATACATCATTTAAAATTTCTTTGAAAAAGATGATAACGCTAACGATTATTGGGCCTAATAAATGCTAAAAAAGTTGACATAATTATCTTCTTCGTAAAAGATAATTTACTAGACAATTTAAAATTTCTTACTAAAAGATCATAACGCTAACGATTAATGGGCCTAGTAAATGCTAAAAAAGTTGACATAATTATCTTCTTTGTAAAAGATAATTTACCAGACAATTTAAAATTTCTTATTAAAAGATCATAACGGTAACGATCATTGGGACTAATAAATACTAAACAAGTTAACATAATTATCTTCTTTGTAAAAGATAATTTACTAGACAATTTAAAATTTCTTTATAAAAGATGATAACGGTAACGATCATTGGGCCTAATAAATGCTAAAAAGGTTAACATAATTATCTTCTTTGTGAAAGATAATTGAATAGATCATTTAAAACTTCTTTATAAAAGATCATAACGGTAACGATCATTGGGCCTAATAAATGGTAAAAAAGTTGACATAATTATCTTCTTTGTAAAAGATAATTTACTAGACAATTTAAAATTTCTTATTAAAAGATCATAACGGTAACGATCACTGGGCCTAATAAATGCTGAAGCAGCTAACATAAATATATTCTTTGTTAAAGATAATTTAATAGATCATTTAAAATTTCTTTAAAAAAGATCATAACAGTCACAATCATTGGGCCTAATAAATGCTAAAAAATTTGACATAATTATCTTCTTTGTAAAAGACAATTTAATACATCATTTAAAATTTCTTTGAAAAAGATGATAACGCTAACGATTATTGGGCCTAATAAATGCTAAAAAAGTTGACATAATTATCTTCTTCGTAAAAGATAATTTACTAGACAATTTAAAATTTCTTACTAAAAGATCATAACGCTAACGATTAATGGGCCTAGTAAATGCTAAAAAAGTTGACATAATTATCTTGTTTGTAAAAGATAATTTACTAGACAATTTAAAATTTATTATTAAAAGATCATAACGGTAACGATCATTGGGCCTAATAAATGCTAAAAAAGTTGACATAATTATCTTCTTTGTAAAAGATAATTTAATAGATCATTTAAAATTTCTTTATAAAAGGTCATAACGGCAACGATCATTTTGCCTAATAAATGCTAAAAAAGTTGACATAATTATCTTCTTTGTAAAAGATAATTTACTAGACAATTTAAAATTTCTTATTAAAAGATCATAACGGTACGATCAATGGGCCTAGTAAATGCCAAAAAAGTTTACATAATTATCTTCTTTGTAAAAGATAATTTAATAGATCATTTAAAATTTCTTTATAAAAGATCATAACAGTAACGATCATTGGGCCTATAAATGCTAAAAAGGTTAACATAATTATCTTCTTTGTGAAAGATAATTTAATAGATCATTTAAAATTTCTTTATAAAAGATCATAACGGTAACGATCATTGGGCCCAATAAATGGTAAAAAAGTTGATTGACATAATTATCTTCTTTGTAAAAGATAATTTACTAGACAATTTAAAATTTGTTATTAAAAGATCATAACGGTAACGATCACTGGGCCTAATAAATGCTGCAGCAGCTAACATAAATATATTCTTTGTTAAAGATAATTTAATAGATCATTTAAAATTTCTTTGTGAAAGATCATAACGGTAACGATCATTGGGCCTAATAAATGCTAAAAAGGTTACCATAATTATCTTCTTTGTGAAAGATAATTTAATACATCATTTAAAATTTCTTTGTGAAAGATCATAACGGTAACGATCATTGGACCTAATAAATGCTAAAAAAGTTGACATAATTATCTTCTTTGTAAAATATAATTTACTAGACAATTTCAAATTTCTTATTAGAAGATCATAACGGTAACGATCATTGGGCCTAATAAATGCTAAAAAAGTTGACATAATTATCTTGTTTGTAAAAGATAATTCACTAGACAATTTAAAATTTCTTATTAAAAGATCATAACGGTACCGATCAATGGGCCTAGTAAATGCTAAAAAAGTTTACATAATTATCTTCTTTGTAAAAGATAATTTAATAGATCATTTAAAATTTCATTATAAAAGATCATGACGGCAACGATCATTGGGCCTAATAAATGCTAAAAAGGCTAACATAATTATCTTCTTTGTGAAAGATAATTTAATAGATCATTTAAAATTTCTTTATAAAAGATAATAACGGTAACGATCATTGGGCCTAATAAATCCTAAAAAAGTTGACATAATTATCTTCTTTGTAAAAGATAATTTACTAGACAATTTAAAATTTCTTATTAAAAGATCATAACGGTAACGATCATTGGGACTAATAAATACTAAACAAGTTAACATAATTATCTTCTTTGTAAAAGATAATTTACTAGACAATTTAAAATTTCTTTATAAAAGATGATAACGGTAACGATCATTGGGCCTAATAAATGCTAAAAAGGTTAACATAATTATCTTCTTTGTGAAAGATAATTGAATAGATCATTTAAAACTTCTTTATAAAAGATCATAACGGTAACGATCATTGGGCCTAATAAATGGTAAAAAAGTTGACATAATTATCTTCTTTGTAAAAGATAATTTACTAGACAATTTAAAATTTCTTATTAAAAGATCATAACGGTAACGATCACTGGGCCTAATAAATGCTGAAGCAGCTAACATAAATATATTCTTTGTTAAAGATAATTTAATAGATCATTTAAAATTTCTTTAAAAAAGATCATAACAGTCACAATCATTGGGCCTAATAAATGCTAAAAAAGTTGACATAATTATCTTCTTTGTAAAAGACAATTTAATACATCATTTAAAATTTCTTTGAAAAAGATGATAACGCTAACGATTATTGGGCCTAATAAATGCTAAAATATGTAAATTAATTATTTTTTTTGTAAAAGATAATTGAATACATCATTTAAATTTCTTTATAAAAGATCATAACTGTAATAATCATTAGGCCGAATAAATGCTAAAAAATTTAAATTAATTGTCTTTTTTGTGAAAGATAATCTAGTAGATTATTTAAAATTTCTTTATAAAAGATCATAACGGTAACGATTATTACGCCTAATAAATGCTCAAAAAGTTGACATAATTATCTTCTTTTTAAAAGATAATTTACTAGATCATTTAAAACTTCTTTATAAAAGATCATAACGGTAACAATCATTGGGCCTAATAAATGCTAAAATATGTAAATTAATTATTTTTTTTTGTAAAAGATAATTGAATACATCATTTAAATTTCTTTATAAAAGATCATAACGGAAACAATCATTAGGCCTAATAAATGCTAAAAAATTTAAATTAATTATCTTTTTCGTAAAATATAATCTAGTAGATTATTTAAAATTTCTTTATAAAAGATCATAATGGTAACGACTATTGCGCCTAATAAATGCTAAAAAAGTTGACATAATTATCTTCTTTTTAAAAGATAATTTACTAAATAATTTAAAACTTCTTTATAAAAGATCATAACGGTAACAATCATTGGGCCCAATAAATGCTAAAAAGGTTGACATAATTATCTTCTTTGCAGAGATAATTTCCAAGATAATTTCAAATTTCTTATTAAAACATCATAACGGTAACAATCATTGGCCTAATAAATGCTAAAAAATTTGACATAATTATCTTCTTGGTAAAAGATAATTTAATAGATCATTTAAAATTTCTTTATAAAAGATCATAACAGTAACAATCATTGGGCCTAATATATGCTAAAAAAGTTGACATAATTATCGTCTTTGTAAATGATAATTTAATAGATCATTTAAAATTTCTTTATAAAAGATCATAACGGTAATGGTGATTCGCCTAATAAATGCTAAAAATTTGACATAATTATCTTCTTGGTAAAAGATAATTTAATAGATCATTTAAAATTTCTTTATAAAAGATCATAACAGTAACAATCATTGAGCCTAATAAATGCTAAAAAAGTTGACATAATTATGGTCTTTGTAAATGATAATTTAATAGATTATTTAAAATTTCTTTATAAAACATCATCACGGTAACGATGATTGCGCCTAATAAATTCTAATAAAGTGGATATAATTAGCCTCTTTGTAAAAGATAATTTACTAGATCATTTAAAACTTCTTTATAAAAGATCATAACGGTAACAATCATTGGGCCTAATAAATACTAAAATATGTAAATTAATTATTTTTTTTGTAAAAGATAATTGAATACATCATTTAAATTTCTTTATAAAAGATCTAACGGTAACAATCATTAGGCCTAATAAATGCTAAAAAATTTAAATTAATTATCTCTTTTGTAAAAGATAATCTAGTAGATTATTTAAAAATTCTTTATAAAAGATCATAATGGTAATGATTATTATGCCTAATAAATGCTAAAAAAGTTGACATAATTATCTTCTTT
Organism: Psophocarpus tetragonolobus; assembly: GCA_037954015.1. NCBI lineage: Eukaryota > Viridiplantae > Streptophyta > Magnoliopsida > Fabales > Fabaceae > Psophocarpus > Psophocarpus tetragonolobus. The sequence continues at coordinate 59,803,056 of CM075688.1, forward strand.
TTAAAAGATAATTTCCTAGATAATTTAAAACTTCTTTATAAAAGATCATAACGGTAACAATCATTGGGCCCAATAAATGCTAAAAAAGTTGACATAATTATCTTCTTTGCAGAGATGATTTCCTAGATAATTTAAAATTTCTTATTAAAAGATCATAACGGTAACAATCATTGGCCTAATAAATGCTAAAAAATTTGACATAATTATCTTCTTGGTAAAAGATAATTTAATAGATCATTTAAAATTTCTTATTAAAAGATCATAACGGTAACGATCATTGGGCCTAATAAATGCTAAAAAAGTTGACATAATTATCTTCTTTGTAAAAGATAATTAAATAGATCATTTAAAATTTCTTTATAAAATGTCATAACGGAAACAATCATTGGGCCTAATAAATGCTAAAAAGGTTAACATAATTATCTTCTTTGTAAAAGATAATTTAATAGATCATTTAAAATTTCTTTAAAAAAGATCATAACAGTAACCATCATTGGGCCTAATAAATGCTAAAAAAGTTGACATAATTATCTTCTTTGTAAAAGACAATTTAATACATCATTTAAAATTTCTTTGAAAAAGATGATAACGCTAACGATTATTGGGCCTAATAAATGCTAAAAAAGTTGACATAATTATCTTCTTTGTAAAAGATAATTTACTAGACAATTTAAAATTTCTTACTAAAATATCATACCGCTAACGATTAATGGGCCTAGTAAATGCTAAAAAAGTTGACATAATTATCTTGTTTGTAAAAGATAATTTACTAGACAATTTAAAATTTATTATTAAAAGATCATAACGGTAACGATCATTGGGCCAAATAAATGCTAAAAAAGTTGACATAATTATCTTCTTTGTAGAAGATAATTTAATAGATCATTTAAAATTTCTTTATAAAAGGTCATAACGGTAACGATCATTGGGCCTAGTAAATGCTAAAAAAGTTTACATAATTATCTTCTTTGTAAAAGATAATTTAATAGATCATTTAAAATTTCTTTATAAAAGATCATAACAGTAACGATCATTGGGCCTAATAAATGCTAAAAAGGTTAACATAATTATCTTCTTTGTGAAATATAATTTAATAGATCATTTAAAATTTCTTTATGAAAGATCATAACGGTAAGGATTATTGGGCCTAATAAATGCTAAAAAGGCTAACATAATTATCTTCTTTGTGAAAGATAATTTAATAGATCATTTAAAATTTCTTTATAAAACATAATAACGGTAACGATCATAGGGCCTAATAAATGCTAAAAAAGTTGACATAATTATCTTCTTTGTAAAAGATAATTTACTAGACAATTTAAAATTTGTTATTAAAAGATCATAACGGTAATGATCACTGGGCCTAATAAATGCTGAAGCAGCTAACATAAATATATTCTTTGTTAAAGATAATTTAATACATCATCTAAAATTTCTTTGTGAAAGATCATAACGGTAACGATCATTGGACCTAATAAATGCTAAAAAAGTTGACATAATTATCTTCTTTGTAAAAGATAATTTACTACACAATTTAAAATTTCGTACTAAAAGATCATAACGGTACCGATCAATGGGCCTAGTAAATGCTAAAAAACATTACATAATTATCTTCTTTGTAAAAGATAATTTACTAGACAATTTAAAATTTCTTATTAAAAGATCATAACGGTGCCGATCAATGGGCCTAGTAAATGCTGAAAAAGCTTACATAATTATCTTCTTTGTAAAACATAATTTAATAGATCATTTAAAATTTCATTATAAAAGATCATGACGGCAACGATCATTGGGCCTAGTAAATGCTAAAAAGGTTAACATAATTATCTTCTTTGTGAAAGATAATTTAATACATCATTTAAAATTTCTTTATAAAAGATCATAACGGTAACGATCATTGGGCCTAATAAATGCTAAAAAAGTTGACATAATTATCTTCTTTGTAAAAGATAATTTACTAGACAATTTAAAATTTCTTATTAAAAATCATAACGGTAACGATCATTGGGACTAATAAATACTAAAAAAGTTAACATAATTATCTTCTTTGTAAAAGATAATTTACTGGACAATTTAAAATTTCGTACTAAAAGATCATAACGGTACCGATCAATGGGCCTAGTAAATGCTAAAAAACATTACATAATTATCTTCTTTGTAAAAGATAATTTACTAGACAATTTAAAATTTCTTATTAAAAGATCATAACGGTGCCGATCAATGGGCCTAGTAAATGCTGAAAAAGCTTACATAATTATCTTCTTTGTAAAACATAATTTAATAGATCATTTAAAGTTTCATTATAAAAGATCATGACGGCAACGATCATTGGGCCTAATAAGTGCTAAAAAGGTTAACATAATTATCTTCTTTGTGAAAGATAATTTAATAGATCATTTAAAATTTCTTTATAAAAGATCATAACGGTAACGATCATTGGGCCTAATAAATGCTAAAAAAGTTGACATAATTATCTTCTTTGTAAAAGATAATTTACTAGACAATTTAAAATTTCTTATTAAAAGATGATAACGGTAACGATCATTGGGACTAATAAATACTAAAAAAGTTAAAATAATTATCTTCTTTGTAAAACATAATTTAATAGATCATTTAAAATTTCATTATAAAAGATCATGACGGCAACGATCATTGGGCCTAATAAAGGCTTAAAAGGTTAACATAATTATCTTCTTTGTGAAAGATAATTTAATAGATCATTTAAAATTTCTTTATAAAAGATCATAACGGTAACGATCATTGGGCCTAATAAATGCTAAAAAAGTTGACATAATTATCTTCTTTGTAAAAGATAATTTACTAGACAATTTAAAATTTCTTATTAAAAGATCATAACGGTACCGATCAATGGGCCTAGTAAATGCTAAAAAAGTTTACATAATTATCTTCTTTGTAAAAGATAATTTAATAGATCATTTAAAATTTCTTTAAAAAAGATCATAACAGTAACCATCATTGGGCCTAATAAATGCTAAAAAAGTTGACATAATTATCTTCTTTGTAAAAGACAATTTAATACATCATTTAAAATTTCTTTGAAAAAGATGATAACGCTAACGATTATTGGGCCTAATAAATGCTAAAAAAGTTGACATAATTATCTTCTTTGTAAAAGATAATTTACTAGACAATTTAAAATTTCTTACTAAAATATCATACCGCTAACGATTAATGGGCCTAGTAAATGCTAAAAAAGTTGACATAATTATCTTGTTTGTAAAAGATAATTTACTAGACAATTTAAAATTTATTATTAAAAGATCATAACGGTAACGATCATTGGGCCTAATAAATGCTAAAAAAGTTGACATAATTATCTTCTTTGTGAAAGATAATTTAATAGATCATTTAAAATTTCTTTATAAAAGGTCATAACGGTAACGATCATTGGGCCTAATAAATGCTAAAAAGGTTAACATAATTATCTTCTTTGTGAAAGATAATTTAATACATCATTTAAAATTTCTTTGTGAAAGATCATAACAGTAACGATCATTGGGCCTAATAAATGCTAAAAAAGTTGACATAATTATCTTCTTTGTAAAAGATAATTTACTAGACAATTTCAAATTTCTTATTAGAAGATCATAACGGTAACGATCATTGGGCCTAATAAATGCTAAAAAAGTTGACATAATTATCTTCTTTGTAAAAGATAATTTACTAGACAATTTAGAATTTCTTATTAAAAGACAATAACGGTACCGATCAATGGGCCTAGTAAATGCTAAAAAAGTTTACATAATTATCTTCTTTGTAAAAGATAATTTAATAGATCATTTAAAATTTCTTTAAAAAAGATCATAACAGTAACCATCATTGGGCCTAATAAATGCTAAAAAAGTTGACATAATTATCTTCTTTGTAAAAGACAATTTAATACATCATTTAAAATTTCTTTGAAAAAGATGATAACGCTAACGATTATTGGGCCTAATAAATGCTAAAAAAGTTGACATAATTATCTTCTTTGTAAAAGATAATTTACTAGACAATTTAAAATTTCTTACTAAAATATCATACCGCTAACGATTAATGGGCCTAGTAAATGCTAAAAAAGTTGACATAATTATCTTGTTTGTAAAAGATAATTTACTAGACAATTTAAAATTTATTATTAAAAGATCATAACGGTAACGATCATTGGGCCAAATAAATGCTAAAAAAGTTGACATAATTATCTTCTTTGTAAAAGATAATTTAATAGATCATTTAAAATTTCTTTATAAAAGGTCATAACGGTAACGATCATTGGGCCTAATAAATGCTAAAAAGGTTAACATAATTATCTTCTTTGTGAAAGATAATTTAATACATCATTTAAAATTTCTTTGTGAAAGATCATAACAGTAACGATCATTGGGCCTAATAAATGCTAAAAAAGTTGACATAATTATCTTCTTTGTAAAAGATAATTTACTAGACAATTTCAAATTTCTTATTAGAAGATCATAACGGTAACGATCATTGGGCCTAATAAATGCTAAAAAAGTTGACATAATTATCTTCTTTGTAAAAGATAATTTACTAGACAATTTAGAATTTCTTATTAAAAGATCATAACGGTACCGATCAATGGGCCTAGTAAATGCTAAAAAAGTTTACATAATTATCTTCTTTGTAAAAGATAATTTAATAGATCATTTAAAATTTCTTTATAAAAGATCATAACAGTAACGATCATTGGCCTAATAAATGCTGAAAAGGTTAACATAATTATCTTCTTTGTGAAATATAATTTAATAGATCATTTAAAATTTCTTTATGAAAGATTATAACGGTAACGATTATTGGGCCTAATAAATGCTAAAAAAGTTGACATAATTATCTTCTTTGTAAAAGATAATTTACTAGACAATTTAAAATTTCTTATTAAAAGATCATAACAGTGCCGATCAATGGGCCTAGTAAATGCTGAAAAAGCTTACATAATTATCTGCTTTGTAAAACATAATTTAATAGATCATTTAAAATTTCATTATAAAAGATCATGAAGGGAACGATCATTGGGCCTAATAAATGCTAAAAAGGCTAGCATAATTATCTTCTTTGTGAAAGATAATTTAATAGATCATTTAAAATTTCTTTATAAAAGATAATAACGGTAACGATCATTGGGCCTAATAAATGCTAAAAAGGTTAACATAATTATCTTCTTTGTGAAAGATAATTGAATAGATCATTTAAAACTTCTTTATAAAAGATCATAACGGTAACGATCATTGGGCCTAATAAATGGTAAAAAAGTTGAGATAATTATCTTCTTTGTAAAAGATAATTTACTAGACAATTTAAAATTTCTTATTAAAAGATCATAACGGTAACGATCACTGGGCCTAATAAATGCTGAAGCAGCTAACATAAATATATTCTTTGTTAAAGATAATTTAATAGATCATTTAAAATTTCTTTGTGAAAGATCATAACGGTAACGATCATTGGGCCTAATAAATGCTAAAAAGGTTAACATAATTATCTTCTTTGTGAAAGATAATTTAATACATCATTTAAAATTTCTTTGTGAAAGATCATAACGGTAACGATCATTGGACCTAATAAATGCTAAAAAAGTAGACATAATTATCTTCTTTGTAAAAGATAATTTACTAGACAATTTCAAATTTCTTATTAGAAGATCATAACGGTAACGATCATTGGGCCTAATAAATGCTAAAAAAGTTGACATAATTATCTTCTTTGTAAAAGATAATTCACTAGACAATTTAAAATTTCTTGTTAAAAGATCATAACTGTACCGATCAATGGGACTAGTAAATGCTAAAAAAGTTTACATAATTATCTTCTTTGTAAAAGATAATTTAATAGATCATTTAAAATTTCATTATAAAAGATCATCACGGCAACGATCATTGGGCCTAATAAATGCTAAAAAGGCAAACATAATTATCTTCTTTGTCAAAGATAATTTAATAGATCATTTAAAATTTCTTATTAAAAGATCATAACGGTAACGATCATTGGGACTAATAAATACTAAAAAAGTTAACATAATTATCTTCTTTGTAAAAGATAATTTACTAGACAATTTAAAATTTCGTACTAAAAGATCATAACGGTACCGATCAATGGGCCTAGTAAATGCTAAAAAACATTACATAATTATCTTCTTTGTAAAAGATAATTTACTAGACAATTTAAAATTTCTTATTAAAAGATCATAACGGTGCCGATCAATGGGCCTAGTAAATGCTGAAAAAGCTTACATAATTATCTTCTTTGTAAAACATAATTTAATAGATCATTTAAAATTTCATTATAAAAGATCATGACGGCAACGATCATTGGGCCTAATAAATGCTAAAAAGGTTAACATAATTATCTTCTTTGTGAAAGATAATTTAATAGATCATTTAAAATTTCTTTATAAAAGATCATAACGGTAACGATCATTGGGCCTAATAAATGCTAAAAAAGTTGACATAATTATCTTCTTTGTAAAAGATAATTTACTAGACAATTTAAAATTTCTTATTAAAAGATCATAACGGTAACGATCATTGGGACTAATAAATACTAAAAAAGTTAACATAATTATCTTCTTTGTAAAACATAATTTAATAGATCATTTAAAATTTCATTATAAAAGATCATGACGGCAACGATCATTGGGCCTAATAAATGCTAAAAAGGCAAACATAATTATCTTCTTTGTGAAAGATAATTTAATAGATCATTTAAAATTTCTTTATAAAAGATAATAACGGTAACGATCATTGGGCCTAATAAATCCTAAAAAAGTTGACATAATTATCTTCTTTGTAAAAGATAATTTACTAGACAATTTAAAATTTCTTATTAAAAGATCATAACGGTAACGATCACTGGGCCTAATAAATGCTGAAGCAGCTAACATAAATATATTCTTTGTTAAAGATAATTTAATAGATCATTTAAAATTTCTTTGTGAAAGATCATAACGGTAACGATCATTGGGCCTAATAAATGATAAAAAGGTTAACATAATTATCTTCTTTGTGAAAGATAATTTAATACATCATTTAAAATTTCTTTGTGAAAGATGATAACGCTAACGATTATTGGGCCTAATAAATGCTAAAAAAGTTGACATAATTATCTTCTTTGTAAAAGATAATTTACAAGACAATTTAAAATTTCTTACTAAAAGATCATAACGCTAACGATTAATGGGCCTAGTAAATGCTAAAAAAGTTGACATAATTATCTTGTTTGTAAAAGATAATTTACTAGACAATTTAAAATTTATTATTAAAAGATCATAACGGTAACGATCACTGGGCCTAATAAATGCTGCAGCAGCTAACATAAATATATTCTTTGTTAAAGATAATTTAATAGATCATTTAAAATTTCTTTGTGAAAGATCATAACGGTAACGATCATTGGGCCTAATAAATGCTAAAAAGGTTACCATAATTATCTTCTTTGTGAAAGATAATTTAATACATCATTTAAAATTTCTTTGTGAAAGATCATAACTGTAACGATCATTGGACCTAATAAATGCTAAAAAAGTTGACATAATTATCTTCTTTGTAAAAGATAATTTACTAGACAATTTCAAATTTCTTATTAGAAGATCATAACGGTAACGATCATTGGGCCTAATAAATGCTAAAAAAGTTGACATAATTATCTTCTTTGTAAAAGATAATTCACTAGACAATTTAAAATTTCTTATTAAAAGATCATAACCGTACCGATCAATGGGCCTAGTAAATGCTAAAAAAGTTTACATAATTATCTTCTTTGTAAAAGATAATTTAATAGATCATTTAAAATTTCATTATAAAAGATCATGACGGCAACGATCATTGGGCCTAATAAATGCTAAAAAGGCTAACATAATTATCTTCTTTGTGAAAGATAATTTAATAGATCATTTAAAATTTCTTTATAAAAGATAATAACGGTAACGATCATTGGGCCTAATAAATCCTAAAAAAGTTGACATAATTATCTTCTTTGTAAAAGATAATTTACTAGACAATTTAAAATTTCTTATTAAAAGATCATAACGGTAACGATCATTGGGACTAATAAATACTAAACAAGTTAACATAATTATCTTCTTTGTAAAAGATAATTTACTAGACAATTTAAAATTTCTTTATAAAAGATGATAACGGTAACGATCATTGGGCCTAATAAATGCTAAAAAGGTTAACATAATTATCTTCTTTGTGAAAGATAATTGAATAGATCATTTAAAACTTCTTTATAAAAGATCATAACGGTAACGATCATTGGGCCTAATAAATGGTAAAAAAGTTGACATAATTATCTTCTTTGTAAAAGATAATTTACTAGACAATTTAAAATTTCTTATTAAAAGATCATAACGGTAACGATCACTGGGCCTAATAAATGCTGAAGCAGCTAACATAAATATATTCTTTGTTAAAGATAATTTAATAGATCATTTAAAATTTCTTTAAAAAAGATCATAACAGTCACAATCATTGGGCCTAATAAATGCTAAAAAAGTTGACATAATTATCTTCTTTGTAAAAGACAATTTAATACATCATTTAAAATTTCTTTGAAAAAGATGATAACGCTAACGATTATTGGGCCTAATAAATGCTAAAAAAGTTGACATAATTATCTTCTTCGTAAAAGATAATTTACTAGACAATTTAAAATTTCTTACTAAAAGATCATAACGCTAACGATTAATGGGCCTAGTAAATGCTAAAAAAGTTGACATAATTATCTTGTTTGTAAAAGATAATTTACTAGACAATTTAAAATTTATTATTAAAAGATCATAACGGTAACGATCATTGGGCCTAATAAATGCTAAAAAAGTTGACATAATTATCTTCTTTGTAAAAGATAATTTAATAGATCATTTAAAATTTCTTTATAAAAGGTCATAACGGCAACGATCATTTTGCCTAATAAATGCTAAAAAAGTTGACATAATTATCTTCTTTGTAAAAGATAATTTACTAGACAATTTAAAATTTCTTATTAAAAGATCATAACGGTACGATCAATGGGCCTAGTAAATGCTAAAAAAGTTTACATAATTATCTTCTTTGTAAAAGATAATTTAATAGATCATTTAAAATTTCTTTATAAAAGATCATGACGGCAACGATCATTGGGCCTAATAAATGCTAAAAAGGTTAACATAATTATCTTCTTTGTGAAAGATAATTGAATAGATCATTTTAAACTTCTTTATAAAAGATCATAACGGTAACGATCATTGGGCCTAATAAATGGTAAAAAAGTTGACATAATTATCTTCTTTGTAAAAGATAATTTACTAGACAATTTAAAATTTCTTATTAAAAGATCATAACGGTAACGATCACTGGGCCTAATAAATGCTGAAGCAGCTAACATAAATATATTCTTTGTTAAAGATAATTTAATAGATCATTTAAAATTTCTTTGTGAAAGATCATAACGGTAACGATCATTGGGCCTAATAAATGATAAAAAGGTTAACATAATTATCTTCTTTGTGAAAGATAATTTAATACATCATTTAAAATTTCTTTGTGAAAGATCATAACGGTAACGATCATTGGACCTAATAAATGCTAAAAAAGTTGACATAATTATCTTCTTTGTCAAAGATAATTTACTAGACAATTTCAAATTTCTTATTAGAAGATCATAACGGTAACGATCATTGGGCCTAATAAATGCTAAAAAAGTTGACATAATTATCTTCTTTGTAAAAGATAATTTAATAGATCATTTAAAATTTCTTTATAAAAGGTCATAACGGCAACGATCATTTTGCCTAATAAATGCTAAAAAAGTTGACATAATTATCTTCTTTGTAAAAGATAATTTACTAGACAATTTAAAATTTCTTATTAAAAGATCATAACGGTACGATCAATGGGCCTAGTAAATGCTAAAAAAGTTTACTTAATTATCTTCTTTGTAAAAGATAATTTAATAGATCATTTAAAATTTCTTTATAAAAGATCATAACAGTAACGATCATTGGGCCTATAAATGCTAAAAAGGTTAACATAATTATCTTCTTTGTGAAAGATAATTTAATAGATCATTTAAAATTTCTTTATAAAAGATCATAACGGTAACGATCATTGGGCCCAATAAATGGTAAAAAAGTTGACATAATTATCTTCTTTGTAAAAGATAATTTACTAGACAATTTAAAATTTGTTATTAAAAGATCATAACGGTAACGATCACTGGGCCTAATAAATGCTGCAGCAGCTAACATAAATATATTCTTTGTTAAAGATAATTTAATAGATCATTTAAAATTTCTTTGTGAAAGATCATAACGGTAACGATCATTGGGCCTAATAAATGCTAAAAAGGTTACCATAATTATCTTCTTTGTGAAAGATAATTTAATACATCATTTAAAATTTCTTTGTGAAAGATCATAACGGTAACGATCATTGGACCTAATAAATGCTAAAAAAGTTGACATAATTATCTTCTTTGTAAAATATAATTTACTAGACAATTTCAAATTTCTTATTAGAAGATCATAACGGTAACGATCATTGGGCCTAATAAATGCTAAAAAAGTTGACATAATTATCTTCTTTGTAAAAGATAATTCACTAGACAATTTAAAATTTCTTATTAAAAGATCATAACGGTACCGATCAATGGGCCTAGTAAATGCTAAAAAAGTTTACATAATTATCTTCTTTGTAAAAGATAATTTAATAGATCATTTAAAATTTCATTATAAAAGATCATGACGGCAACGATCATTGGGCCTAATAAATGCTAAAAAGGCTAACATAATTATCTTCTTTGTGAAAGATAATTTAATAGATCATTTAAAATTTCTTTATAAAAGATCATAACAGTAACGATCATTGGGCCTATAAATGCTAAAAAAGTTGACATAATTATCTTCTTTGTAAAAGATAATTTACTAGACAATTTCAAATTTCTTATTAGAAGATCATAACGGTAACGATCATTGGGCCTAATAAATGCTAGAAAAGTTGACATAATTATCTTCTTTGTAAAAGATAATTCACTAGACAATTTAAAATTTCTTATTAAAAGATCATAACGGTACCGATCAATGGGCCTAGTAAATGCTAAAAAAGTTTACATAATTATCTTCTTTGTAAAAGATAATTTAATAGATCATTTAAAATTTCATTATAAAAGATCATGACGGCAACGATCATTGGGCCTAATAAATGCTAAAAAGGCTAACATAATTATCTTCTTTGTGAAAGATAATTTAATAGATCATTTAAAATTTCTTTATAAAAGATAATAACGGTAACGATCATTGGGCCTAATAAATGCTAAAAAAGTTGACATAATTATCTTCTTTGTAAAAGATAATTTACTAGACAATTTAAAATTTCTTATTAAAAGATCATAACGGTAACGATCATTGGGACTAATAAATACTAAAAAGGTTAACATAATTATCTTCTTTGTAAAAGATAATTTACTAGACAATTTAAAATTTCTTTATAAAAGATCATAACGGTAACGATCATTGGGCCTAATAAATGCTAAAAAGGTTAACATAATTATCTTCTTTGTGAAAGATAATTTAATCGATCATTTAAAATTTCTTTATAAAAGATCATAACGATAACGATCATTGGGCCTAATAAATGGTAAAAAATTTTACATAATTATCTTCTTTGTAAAAGATAATTTACTAGACAATTTAAAATTTCTTATTAAAAGATCATAACGGTAACGATCACTGGGACTAAAAATGCTGAAGCAGCTAACATAAATATATTCTTTGTTAAAGATAATTTAATAGATCATTTAAAATTTCTTTGTGAAAGATCATAACGGTAACGATCATTGGGCCTAATAAATGATAAAAAGGTTAACATAATTATCTTCTTTGTGAAAGATAATTTAATACATCATTTAAAATTTCTTTGTGAAAGATCATAACGGTAACGATCATTGGACCTAATAAATGCTAAAAAAGTTGACATAATTATCTTCTTTGTCAAAGATAATTTACTAGAGAATTTCAAATTTCTTATTAGAAGATCATAACGGTAACGATCATTGGGCCTAATAAATGCTAAAAAAGTTGACATAATTATCTTCTTTGTAAAAGATAATTTAATAGATCATTTAAAATTTCTTTATAAAAGGTCATAACGGCAACGATCATTTTGCCTAATAAATGCTAAAAAAGTTGACATAATTATCTTCTTTGTAAAAGATAATTTACTAGACAATTTAAAATTTCTTATTAAAAGATCATAACGGTACGATCAATGGGCCTAGTAAATGCTAAAAAAGTTTACATAATTATCTTCTTTGTAAAAGATAATTTAATAGATCATTTAAAATTTCTTTATAAAAGATCATAACAGTAACGATCATTGGGCCTATAAATGCTAAAAAGGTTAACATAATTATCTTCTTTGTGAAAGATAATTTAATAGATCATTTAAAATTTCTTTATAAAAGATCATAACGGTAACGATCATTGGGCCCAATAAATGGTAAAAAAGTTGACATAATTATCTTCTTTGTAAAAGATAATTTACTAAACAATTTAAAATTTGTTATTAAAAGATCATAACGGTAACGATCACTGGGCCTAATAAATGCTGCAGCAGCTAACATAAATATATTCTTTGTTAAAGATAATTTAATAGATCATTTAAAATTTCTTTGTGAAAGATCATAACGGTAATGATCATTGGGCCTAATAAATGCTAAAAAGGTTACCATAATTATCTTCTTTGTGAAAGATAATTTAATACATCATTTAAAATTTCTTTGTGAAAGATCATAACGGTAACGATCATTGGGCCTAATAAATGATAAAAAGGTTAACATAATTATCTTCTTTGTGAAAGATAATTTAATACATCATTTAAAATTTCTTTGTGAAAGATCATAACGGTAACGATCATTGGACCTAATAAATGCTAAAAAAGTTGACATAATTATCTTCTTTGTAAAAGATAATTTACTAGACAATTTCAAATTTCCTATTAGAAGATCATAACGGTAACGATCATTGGGCCTAATAAATGCTAAAAAAGTTGACATAATTATCTTCTTTGTAAAAGATAATTTACTAGACAATTTAAAATTTCTTATTAAAAGATCATAACGGTAACGATCATTGGGACTAATAAATACTAAAAAAGTTAACATAATCATCTTCTTTGTAAAAGATAATTTACTAGACAATTTAAAATTTCTTTATAAAAGATCATAACGGTAACGATCATTGGGCCTAATAAATGGTAAAAAATTTTACATAATTATATTCTTTGTAAAAGATAATTTACTAGACAATTTAAAATTTCTTATTAAAAGATCATAACGGTAACGATCACTGGGCCTAATAAATGCTGAAGCAGCTAACATAAATATATTCTTTGTTAAAGATAATTTAATAGATCATTTAAAATTTCTTTGTGAAAGATCATAACGGTAACGATCATTGGGCCTAATAAATGATAAAAAGGTTAACATAATTATCTTCTTTGTGAAAGATAATTTAATACATCATTTAAAATTTCTTTGTGAAAGATCATAACGGTAACGATCATTGGACCTAATAAATGCTAAAAAAGTTGACATAATTATCTTCTTTGTAAAAGATAATTTACTAGACAATTTAAAAGTTCTTATTAAAAGATCATAACGGTAACGATCATTGGGACTAATAAATACTAAAAAAGTTAACATAATTATCTTCTTTGTAAAAGATAATTTACTGGACAATTTCAAATTTCTTATTAGAAGATCATAACGGTAACGATCATTGGGCCTAATAAATGCTAAAAAAGTTGACATAATTATCTTCTTTGTAAAAGATAATTTACTAGACAATTTAAAATTTCTTATTAAAAGATCATAACGGTAACGATCATTGGGACTAATAAATACTAAAAAAGTTAACATAATTATCTTCTTTGTAAAAGATAATTTACTAGACAATTTAAAATTTCTTTATAAAAAATCATAACGGTAACGATCATTGGGCCTAATAAATGCTAAAAAGGTTAACATAATTATCTTCTTTGTGAAAGATAATTTACTAGACAATTTAAAATTTCTTTATAAAAGATCATAACGGTAACGATCATTGGGCCTAATAAATGCTAAAAAGGTTAACATAATTATCTTCTTTGTGAAAGATAATTTAATACATCATTTAAAATTTCTTTGTGAAAAATCATACGGTAACGATCATTGGACCTAATAAATGCTAAAAAAGTTGACATAATTATCTTCTTTGTAAAAGATAATTTACTAGACAATTTCAAATTTCTTATTAGAAGATCATAACGGTAACGATCATTGGGCCTAATAAATGCTAAAAAAGTAGACATAATTATCTTCTTTGTAAAAGATAATTTACTAGACAATTTAAAATTTCTTATTAAAAGATCATAACGGTAACGATCATTGGGACTAATAAATACTAAAAAAGTTAACATAATTATCTTCTTTGTAAAAGATAATTTACTAGACAATTTAAAATTTCTTTATAAAAGATCATAACGGTAACGATCATTGGGCCTAATAAATGCTAAAAAGGTTAACATAATTATCTTCTTTGTGAAAGATAATTTAATAGATCATTTAAAATTTCTTTATAAAAGATCACAACGGTAACGATCATTGGGCCTAATAAATGGTAAAAAAGTTTACATAATTATCTTCTTTGTAAAAGATAATTTACTAGACAATTTAAAATTTCTTATTAAAAGATCATAACGGTAACGATCACTGGGCCTAATAAATGCTGCAGCAGCTAACATAAATATATTCTTTGTTAAAGATAATTTAATAGATCATTTAAAATTTCTTTGTGAAAGATCATAACGGTAACGATCATTGGGCCTAATAAATGCTAAAAAGGTTACCATAATTATCTTCTTTGTGAAAGATAATTTAATACATCATTTAAAATTTCTTTGTGAAAGATCATAACGGTAACGATCATTGGACCTAATAAATGCTAAAAAAGTTGACATAATTATCTTCTTTGTAAAAGATAATTTACTAGACAATTTCAAATTTCTTATTAGAAGATCATAACGGTAACGATCATTGGGCCTAATAAATGCTAAAAAAGTTGACATAATTATCTTCTTTGTAAAAGATAATTCACTAGACAATTTAAAATTTCTTATTAAAAGATCATAACGGTACCGATCAATGGGCCTAGTAAATGCTAAAAAAGTTTACATAATTATCTTCTTTGTAAAAGATAATTTAATAGATCATTTAAAATTTCATTATAAAAGATCATGACGGACACGATCATTGGGCCTAATAAATGCTAAAAAGGCTAACATAATTATCTTCTTTGTGAAAGATAATTTAATAGATCATTTAAAATTTCTTTATAAAAGATAATAACGGTAACGACCATTGGGCCTAATAAATGCTAAAAAAGTTGACATAATTATCTTCTTTGTAAAAGATAATTTACTAGACAATTTAAAATTTCTTATTAAAAGATCATAACGGTAACGATCATTGGGACTAATAAATACTAAAAAAGTTAACATAATTATCTTCTTTGTAAAAGATAATTTACTAGACAATTTAAAATTTCTTTATAAAAGATCATAACGGTAACGATCATTGGGCCTAATAAATGCTAAAAAGGTTAACATAATTATCTTCTTTGTGAAAGATAATTTAATAGATCATTTAAAATTTCTTTATAAAAGATCACAACGGTAACGATCATTGGGCCTAATAAATGGTAAAAAAGTTTACATAATTATCTTCTTTGTAAAAGATAATTTACTAGACAATTTAAAATTTCTTATTAAAAGATCATAACGGTAACGATCACTGGGCCTAATAAATGCTGCAGCAGCTAACATAAATATATTCTTTGTTAAAGATAATTTAATAGATCATTTAAAATTTCTTTGTGAAAGATCATAACGGTAACGATCATTGGGCCTAATAAATGCTAAAAAGGTTACCATAATTATGTTCTTTGTGAAAGATAATTTAATACATCATTTAAAATTTCTTTGTGAAAGATCATAACGGTAACGATCATTGGACCTAATAAATGCTAAAAAAGTTGACATAATTATCTTCTTTGTAAAAGATAATTTACTAGACAATTTCAAATTTCTTATTAGAAGATCATAACGGTAACGATCATTGGGCCTAATAAATGCTAAAAAAGTTGACATAATTATCTTCTTTGTAAAAGATAATTCACTAGACAATTTAAAATTTCTTATTAAAAGATCATAACGGTACCGATCAATGGGCCTAGTAAATGCTAAAAAAGTTTACATAATTATCTTCTTTGTAAAAGATAATTTAATAGATCATTTAAAATTTCATTATAAAAGATCATGACGGACACGATCATTGGGCCTAATAAATGCTAAAAAGGCTAACATAATTATCTTCTTTGTGAAAGATAATTTAATAGATCATTTAAAATTTCTTTATAAAAGATAATAACGGTAACGACCATTGGGCCTAATAAATGCTAAAAAAGTTGACATAATTATCTTCTTTGTAAAAGATAATTTACTAGACAATTTAAAATTTCTTATTAAAAGATCATAACGGTAACGATCATTGGGACTAATAAATACTAAAAAAGTTAACATAATTATCTTCTTTGTAAAAGATAATTTACTAGACAATTTAAAATTTCTTTATAAAAGATCATAACGGTAACGATCATTGGGCCTAATAAATGCTAAAAAGGTTAACATAATTATCTTCTTTGTGAAAGATAATTTAATAGATCATTTAAAATTTCTTTATAAAAGATCATAACGGTAACGATCATTGGGCCTAATAAATGGTAAAAAATTTTACATAATTATATTCTTTGTAAAAGATAATTTACTAGACAATTTAAAATTTCTTATTAAAAGATCATAACGGTAACGATCACTGGGCCTAATAAATGCTGAAGCAGCTAACATAAATATATTCTTTGTTAAAGATAATTTAATAGATCATTTAAAATTTCTTTGTGAAAGATCATAACGGTAACGATCATTGGGCCTAATAAATGATAAAAAGGTTAACATAATTATCTTCTTTGTGAAAGATAATTTAATACATCATTTAAAATTTCTTTGTGAAAGATCATAACGGTAACGATCATTGGACCTAATAAATGCTAAAAAAGTTGACATAATTATCTTCTTTGTAAAAGATAATTTACTAGACAATTTCAAATTTCTTATTAGAAGATCATAACGGTAACGATCATTGGACCTAATAAATGCTAAAAAAGTTGACATAATTATCTTCTTTGTAAAAGATAATTTACTAGACAATTTCAAATTTCTTATTAGAAGATCATAACGGTAACGATCATTGGGCCTAATAAATGCTAAAAAAGTTGACATAATTATCTTCTTTGTAAAAGATAATTCACTAGACAATTTAAAATTTCTTATTAAAAGATCATAACGGTACCGATCAATGGGCCTAGTAAATGCTAAAAAAGTTTACATAATTATCTTCTTTGTGAAAGATAATTTAATACATCATTTAAAATTTCTTTGTGAAAGATCATAACGGTAACGATCATTGGACCTAATAAATGCTAAAAAAGTTGACATAATTATCTTCTTTGTAAAAGATAATTTACTAGACAATTTCAAATTTCTTATTAGAAGATCATAACGGTAACGATCATTGGGCCTAATAAATGCTAAAAAAGTAGACATAATTATCTTCTTTGTAAAAGATAATTTACTAGACAATTTAAAATTTCTTATTAAAAGATCATAACGGTAACGATCATTGGGCCTAATAAATGCTAAAAAGGTTACCATAATTATCTTCTTTGTGAAAGATAGTTTAATACATCATTTAAAATTTCTTTGTGAAAGATCATAACGGTAACGATCATTGGACCTAATAAATGCTAAAAAAGTTGACATAATTATCTTCTTTGTAAAAGATAATTTACTAGACAATTTCAAATTTCTTATTAGAAGATCATAACGGTAACGATCATTGGGCCTAATAAATGCTAAAAAAGTTGACATAATTATCTTCTTTGTAAAAGATAATTCACTAGACAATTTAAAATTTCTTATTAAAAGATCATAACGGTACCGATCAATGGGCCTAGTAAATGCTAAAAAAGTTTACATAATTATCTTCTTTGTAAAAGATAATTTAATAGATCATTTAAAATTTCATTATAAAAGATCATGACGGACACGATCATTGGGCCTAATAAATGCTAAAAAGGCTAACATAATTATCTTCTTTGTGAAAGATAATTTAATAGATCATTTAAAATTTCTTTATAAAAGATCACAACGGTAACGATCATTGGGCCTAATAAATGGTAAAAAAGTTTACATAATTATCTTCTTTGTAAAAGATAATTTACTAGACAATTTAAAATTTCTTATTAAAAGATCATAACGGTAACGATCACTGGGCCTAATAAATGCTGCAGCAGCTAACATAAATATATTCTTTGTTAAAGATAATTTAATAGATCATTTAAAATTTCTTTGTGAAAGATCATAACGGTAACGATCATTGGGCCTAATAAATGCTAAAAAGGTTACCATAATTATCTTCTTTGTGAAAGATAATTTAATACATCATTTAAAATTTCTTTGTGAAAGATCATAACGGTAACGATCATTGGACCTAATAAATGCTAAAAAAGTTGACATAATTATCTTCTTTGTAAAAGATAATTTACTAGACAATTTCAAATTTCTTATTAGAAGATCATAACGGTAACGATCATTGGGCCTAATAAATGCTAAAAAAGTTGACATAATTATCTTCTTTGTAAAAGATAATTCACTAGACAATTTAAAATTTCTTATTAAAAGATCATAACGGTACCGATCAATGGGCCTAGTAAATGCTAAAAAAGTTTACATAATTATCTTCTTTGTAAAAGATAATTTAATAGATCATTTAAAATTTCATTATAAAAGATCATGACGGACACGATCATTGGGCCTAACAAATGCTAAAAAGGCTAACATAATTATCTTCTTTGTGAAAGATAATTTAATAGATCATTTAAAATTTCTTTATAAAAGATAATAACGGTAACGACCATTGGGCCTAATAAATGCTAAAAAAGTTGACATAATTATCTTCTTTGTAAAAGATAATTTACTAGACAATTTAAAATTTCTTATTAAAAGATCATAACGGTAACGATCATTGGGACTAATAAATACTAAAAAAGTTAACATAATTATCTTCTTTGTAAAAGATAATTTACTAGACAATTTAAAATTTCTTTATAAAAGATCATAACGGTAACGATCATTGGGCCTAATAAATGCTAAAAAGGTTAACATAATTATCTTCTTTGTGAAAGATAATTTAATAGATCATTTAAAATTTCTTTATAAAAGATCACAACGGTAACGATCATTGGGCCTAATAAATGGTAAAAAAGTTTACATAATTATCTTCTTTGTAAAAGATAATTTACTAGACAATTTAAAATTTCTTATTAAAAGATCATAACGGTAACGATCACTGGGCCTAATAAATGCTGCAGCAGCTAACATAAATATATTCTTTGTTAAAGATAATTTAATAGATCATTTAAAATTTCTTTGTGAAAGATCATAACGGTAACGATCATTGGGCCTAATAAATGCTAAAAAGGTTACCATAATTATGTTCTTTGTGAAAGATAATTTAATACATCATTTAAAATTTCTTTGTGAAAGATCATAACGGTAACGATCATTGGACCTAATAAATGCTAAAAAAGTTGACATAATTATCTTCTTTGTAAAAGATAATTTACTAGACAATTTCAAATTTCTTATTAGAAGATCATAACGGTAACGATCATTGGGCCTAATAAATGCTAAAAAAGTTGACATAATTATCTTCTTTGTAAAAGATAATTCACTAGACAATTTAAAATTTCTTATTAAAAGATCATAACGGTACCGATCAATGGGCCTAGTAAATGCTAAAAAAGTTTACATAATTATCTTCTTTGTAAAAGATAATTTAATAGATCATTTAAAATTTCATTATAAAAGATCATGACGGACACGATCATTGGGCCTAATAAATGCTAAAAAGGCTAACATAATTATCTTCTTTGTGAAAGATAATTTAATAGATCATTTAAAATTTCTTTATAAAAGATAATAACGGTAACGACCATTGGGCCTAATAAATGCTAAAAAAGTTGACATAATTATCTTCTTTGTAAAAGATAATTTACTAGACAATTTAAAATTTCTTATTAAAAGATCATAACGGTAACGATCATTGGGACTAATAAATACTAAAAAAGTTAACATAATTATCTTCTTTGTAAAAGATAATTTACTAGACAATTTAAAATTTCTTTATAAAAGATCATAACGGTAACGATCATTGGGCCTAATAAATGCTAAAAAGGTTAACATAATTATCTTCTTTGTGAAAGATAATTTAATAGATCATTTAAAATTTCTTTATAAAAGATCATAACGGTAACGATCATTGGGCCTAATAAATGGTAAAAAATTTTACATAATTATATTCTTTGTAAAAGATAATTTACTAGACAATTTAAAATTTCTTATTAAAAGATCATAACGGTAACGATCACTGGGCCTAATAAATGCTGAAGCAGCTAACATAAATATATTCTTTGTTAAAGATAATTTAATAGATCATTTAAAATTTCTTTGTGAAAGATCATAACGGTAACGATCATTGGGCCTAATAAATGATAAAAAGGTTAACATAATTATCTTCTTTGTGAAAGATAATTTAATACATCATTTAAAATTTCTTTGTGAAAGATCATAACGGTAACGATCATTGGACCTAATAAATGCTAAAAAAGTTGACATAATTATCTTCTTTGTAAAAGATAATTTACTAGACAATTTCAAATTTCTTATTAGAAGATCATAACGGTAACGATCATTGGGCCTAATAAATGCTAAAAAAGTTGACATAATTATCTTCTTTGTAAAAGATAATTCACTAGACAATTTAAAATTTCTTATTAAAAGATCATAACGGTACCGATCAATGGGCCTAGTAAATGCTAAAAAAGTTTACATAATTATCTTCTTTGTGAAAGATAATTTAATACATCATTTAAAATTTCTTTGTGAAAGATCATAACGGTAACGATCATTGGACCTAATAAATGCTAAAAAAGTTGACATAATTATCTTCTTTGTAAAAGATAATTTACTAGACAATTTCAAATTTCTTATTAGAAGATCATAACGGTAACGATCATTGGGCCTAATAAATGCTAAAAAAGTAGACATAATTATCTTCTTTGTAAAAGATAATTTACTAGACAATTTAAAATTTCTTATTAAAAGATCATAACGGTAACGATCATTGGGCCTAATAAATGCTAAAAAGGTTACCATAATTATCTTCTTTGTGAAAGATAGTTTAATACATCATTTAAAATTTCTTTGTGAAAGATCATAACGGTAACGATCATTGGACCTAATAAATGCTAAAAAAGTTGACATAATTATCTTCTTTGTAAAAGATAATTTACTAGACAATTTCAAATTTCTTATTAGAAGATCATAACGGTAACGATCATTGGGCCTAATAAATGCTAAAAAAGTTGACATAATTATCTTCTTTGTAAAAGATAATTCACTAGACAATTTAAAATTTCTTATTAAAAGATCATAACGGTACCGATCAATGGGCCTAGTAAATGCTAAAAAAGTTTACATAATTATCTTCTTTGTAAAAGATAATTTAATAGATCATTTAAAATTTCATTATAAAAGATCATGACGGACACGATCATTGGGCCTAATAAATGCTAAAAAGGCTAACATAATTATCTTCTTTGTGAAAGATAATTTAATAGATCATTTAAAATTTCTTTATAAAAGATAATAACGGTAACGACCATTGGGCCTAATAAATGCTAAAAAAGTAGACATAATTATCTTCTTTGTAAAAGATAATTTACTAGACAATTTAAAATTTCTTATTAAAAGATCATAACGGTAACGATCATTGGGCCTAATAAATGCTAAAAAGGTTACCATAATTATCTTCTTTGTGAAAGATAATTTAATACATCATTTAAAATTTCTTTGTGAAAGATCATAACGGTAACGATCATTGGACCTAATAAATGCTAAAAAAGTTGACATAATTATCTTCTTTGTAAAAGATAATTTACTAGACAATTTCAAATTTCTTATTAGAAGATCATAACGGTAACGATCATTGGGCCTAATAAATGCTAAAAAAGTTGACATAATTATCTTCTTTGTAAAAGATAATTCACTAGACAATTTAAAATTTCTTATTAAAAGATCATAACGGTACCGATCAATGGGCCTAGTAAATGCTAAAAAAGTTTACATAATTATCTTCTTTGTAAAAGATAATTTAATAGATCATTTAAAATTTCATTATAAAAGATCATGACGGACACGATCATTGGGCCTAATAAATGCTAAAAAGGCTAACATAATTATCTTCTTTGTGAAAGATAATTTAATAGATCATTTAAAATTTCTTTATAAAAGATAATAACGGTAACGACCATTGGGCCTAATAAATGCTAAAAAAGTTGACATAATTATCTTCTTTGTAAAAGATAATTTACTAGACAATTTAAAATTTCTTATTAAAAGATCATAACGGTAACGATCATTGGGACTAATAAATACGAAAAAAGTTAACATAATTATCTTCTTTGTAAAAGATAATTTACTAGACAATTTAAAATTTCTTTATAAAAGATCATAACGGTAACGATCATTGGGCCTAATAAATGCTAAAAAGGTTAACATAATTATCTTCTTTGTGAAAGATAATTTAATAGATCATTTAAAATTTCTTTATAAAAGATCATAACGGTAACGATCATTGGGCCTAATAAATGGTAAAAAATTTTACATAATTATATTCTTTGTAAAAGATAATTTACTAGACAATTTAAAATTTCTTATTAAAAGATCATAACGGTAACGATCACTGGGCCTAATAAATGCTGAAGCAGCTAACATAAATATATTCTTTGTTAAAGATAATTTAATAGATCATTTAAAATTTCTTTGTGAAAGATCATAACGGTAACGATCATTGGGCCTAATAAATGATAAAAAGGTTAACATAATTATCTTCTTTGTGAAAGATAATTTAATACATCATTTAAAATTTCTTTGTGAAAGATCATAACGGTAACGATCATTGGACCTAATAAATGCTAAAAAAGTTGACATAATTATCTTCTTTGTAAAAGATAATTTACTAGACAATTTCAAATTTCTTATTAGAAGATCATAACGGTAACGATCATTGGGCCTAATAAATGCTAAAAAAGTTGACATAATTATCTTCTTTGTAAAAGATAATTCACTAGACAATTTAAAATTTCTTATTAAAAGATCATAACGGTACCGATCAATGGGCCTAGTAAATGCTAAAAAAGTTTACATAATTATCTTCTTTGTGAAAGATAATTTAATACATCATTTAAAATTTCTTTGTGAAAGATCATAACGGTAACGATCATTGGACCTAATAAATGCTAAAAAAGTTGACATAATTATCTTCTTTGTAAAAGATAATTTACTAGACAATTTCAAATTTCTTATTAGAAGATCATAACGGTAACGATCATTGGGCCTAATAAATGCTAAAAAAGTAGACATAATTATCTTCTTTGTAAAAGATAATTTACTAGACAATTTAAAATTTCTTATTAAAAGATCATAACGGTAACGATCATTGGGACTAATAAATACTAAAAAAGTTAACATAATTATCTTCTTTGTAAAAGATAATTTACTAGACAATTTAAAATTTCTTTATAAAAGATCATAACGGTAACGATCATTGGGCCTAATAAATGCTAAAAAGGTTAACATAATTATCTTCTTTGTGAAAGATAATTTAATAGATCATTTAAAATTTCTTTATAAAAGATCACAACGGTAACGATCATTGGGCCTAATAAATGGTAAAAAAGTTTACATAATTATCTTCTTTGTAAAAGATAATTTACTAGACAATTTAAAATTTCTTATTAAAAGATCATAACGGTAACGATCACTGGGCCTAATAAATGCTGCAGCAGCTAACATAAATATATTCTTTGTTAAAGATAATTTAATAGATCATTTAAAATTTCTTTGTGAAAGATCATAACGGTAACGATCATTGGGCCTAATAAATGCTAAAAAGGTTACCATAATTATCTTCTTTGTGAAAGATAATTTAATACATCATTTAAAATTTCTTTGTGAAAGATCATAACGGTAACGATCATTGGACCTAATAAATGCTAAAAAAGTTGACATAATTATCTTCTTTGTAAAAGATAATTTACTAGACAATTTCAAATTTCTTATTAGAAGATCATAACGGTAATGATCATTGGGCCTAATAAATGCTAAAAAAGTTGACATAATTATCTTCTTTGTAAAAGATAATTCACTAGACAATTTAAAATTTCTTATTAAAAGATCATAACGGTACCGATCAATGGGCCTAGTAAATGCTAAAAAAGTTTACATAATTATCTTCTTTGTAAAAGATAATTTAATAGATCATTTAAAATTTCATTATAAAAGATCATGACGGACACGATCATTGGGCCTAATAAATGCTAAAAAGGCTAACATAATTATCTTCTTTGTGAAAGATAATTTAATAGATCATTTAAAATTTCTTTATAAAAGATAATAACGGTAACGACCATTGGGCCTAATAAATGCTAAAAAAGTTGACATAATTATCTTCTTTGTAAAAGATAATTTACTAGACAATTTAAAATTTCTTATTAAAAGATCATAACGGTAACGATCATTGGGACTAATAAATACTAAAAAAGTTAACATAATTATCTTCTTTGTAAAAGATAATTTACTAGACAATTTAAAATTTCTTTATAAAAGATCATAACGGTAACGATCATTGGGCCTAATAAATGCTAAAAAGGTTAACATAATTATCTTCTTTGTGAAAGATAATTTAATAGATCATTTAAAATTTCTTTATAAAAGATCACAACGGTAACGATCATTGGGCCTAATAAATGGTAAAAAAGTTTACATAATTATCTTCTTTGTAAAAGATAATTTACTAGACAATTTAAAATTTCTTATTAAAAGATCATAACGGTAACGATCACTGGGCCTAATAAATGCTGCAGCAGCTAACATAAATATATTCTTTGTTAAAGATAATTTAATAGATCATTTAAAATTTCTTTGTGAAAGATCATAACGGTAACGATCATTGGGCCTAATAAACGCTAAAAAGGTTACCATAATTATCTTCTTTGTGAAAGATAATTTAATACATCATTTAAAATTTCTTTGTGAAAGATCATAACGGTAACGATCATTGGACCTAATAAATGCTAAAAAAGTTGACATAATTATCTTCTTTGTAAAAGATAATTTACTAGACAATTTTAAATTTCTTATTAGAAGATCATAACGGTAACGATCATTGGGCCTAATAAATGCTAAAAAAGTTGACATAATTATCTTCTTTGTAAAAGATAATTCACTAGACAATTTAAAATTTCTTATTAAAAGATCATAACGGTACCGATCAATGGGCCTAGTAAATGCTAAAAAAGTTTACATAATTATCTTGTTTGTAAAAGATAATTTAATAGATCATTTAAAATTTCATTATAAAAGATCATGACGGACACGATCATTGGGCCTAATAAATGCTAAAAAGGCTAACATAATTATCTTCTTTGTGAAAGATAATTTAATAGATCATTTAAAATTTCTTTATAAAAGATAATAACGGTAACGACCATTGGGCCTAATAAATGCTAAAAAAGTTGACATAATTATCTTCTTTGTAAAAGATAATTTACTAGACAATTTAAAATTTCTTATTAAAAGATCATAACGGTAACGATCATTGGGACTAATAAATACTAAAAAAGTTAACATAATTATCTTCTTTGTAAAAGATAATTTACTAGACAATTTAAAATTTCTTTATAAAAGATCATAACGGTAACGATCATTGGGCCTAATAAATGCTAAAAAGGTTAACATAATTATCTTCTTTGTGAAAGATAATTTAATAGATCATTTAAAATTTCTTTATAAAAGATCATAACGGTAACGATCATTGGGCCTAATAAATGGTAAAAAATTTTACATAATTATATTCTTTGTAAAAGATAATTTACTAGACAATTTAAAATTTCTTATTAAAAGATCATAACGGTAACGATCACTGGGCCTAATAAATGCTGAAGCAGCTAACATAAATATATTCTTTGTTAAAGATAATTTAATAGATCATTTAAAATTTCTTTGTGAAAGATCATAACGGTAACGATCATTGGGCCTAATAAATGATAAAAAGGTTAACATAATTATCTTCTTTGTGAAAGATAATTTAATACATCATTTAAAATTTCTTTGTGAAAGATCATAACGGTAACGATCATTGGACCTAATAAATGCTAAAAAAGTTGACATAATTATCTTCTTTGTAAAAGATAATTTACTAGACAATTTCAAATTTCCTATTAGAAGATCATAACGGTAACGATCATTGGGCCTAATAAATGCTAAAAAAGTTGACATAATTATCTTCTTTGTAAAAGATAATTTACTAGACAATTTAAAAGTTCTTATTAAAAGATCATAACGGTAACGATCATTGGGACTAATAAATACTAAAAAAGTTAACATAATTATCTTCTTTGTAAAAGATAATTTACTGGACAATTTCAAATTTCTTATTAGAAGATCATAACGGTAACGATCATTGGGCCTAATAAATGCTAAAAAAGTTGACATAATTATCTTCTTTGTAAAAGATAATTTACTAGACAATTTAAAATTTCTTATTAAAAGATCATAACGGTAACGATCATTGGGACTAATAAATACTAAAAAAGTTAACATAATTATCTTCTTTGTAAAAGATAATTTACTAGACAATTTAAAATTTCTTTATAAAAGATCATAACGGTAACGATCATTGGGCCTAATAAATGCTAAAAAGGTTAACATAATTATCTTCTTTGTAAAAGATAATTTACTGGACAATTTCAAATTTCTTATTAGAAGATCATAACGGTAACGATCATTGGGCCTAATAAATGCTGAAGCAGCTAACATAAATATATTCTTTGTTAAAGATAATTTAATAGATCATTTAAAATTTCTTTGTGAAAGATCATAACGGTAACGATCATTGGGCCTAATAAATGATAAAAAGGTTAACATAATTATCTTCTTTGTGAAAGATAATTTAATACATCATTTAAAATTTCTTTGTGAAAGATCATAACGGTAACGATCATTGGACCTAATAAATGCTAAAAAAGTTGACATAATTATCTTCTTTGTAAAAGATAATTTACTAGACAATTTCAAATTTCCTATTAGAAGATCATATCGGTAACGATCATTGGGCCTAATAAATGCTAAAAAAGTTGACATAATTATCTTCTTTGTAAAAGATAATTTACTAGACAATTTAAAAGTTCTTATTAAAAGATCATAACGGTAACGATCATTGGGACTAATAAATACTAAAAAAGTTAACATAATTATCTTCTTTGTAAAAGATAATTTACTGGACAATTTCAAATTTCTTATTAGAAGATCATAACGGTAACGATCATTGGGCCTAATAAATGCTAAAAAAGTTGACATAATTATCTTCTTTGTAAAAGATAATTTAATAGATCATTTAAAATTTCATTATAAAAGATCATGACGGCAACGATCATTGGGCCTAATAAATGCTAAAAAGGTTAACATAATTATCTTCTTTGTAAAAGATAATTTACTGGACAATTTCAAATTTCTTATTAGAAGATCATAACGGTAACGATCATTGGGCCTAATAAATGCTAAAAAAGTTGACATAATTATCTTCTTTGTAAAAGATAATTTACTAGACAATTTAAAATTTCTTATTAAAAGATCATAACGGTAACGATCATTGGGACTAATAAATACTAAAAAAGTTAACATAATTATCTTCTTTGTAAAAGATAATTTACTAGACAATTTAAAATTTCTTTATAAAAGATCATAACGGTAACGATCATTGGGCCTAATAAATGCTAAAAAGGTTAACATAATTATCTTCTTTGTGAAAGATAATTTACTAGACAATTTAAAATTTCTTTATAAAAGATCATAACGGTAACGATCATTGGGCCTAATAAATGCTAAAAAGGTTAACATAATTATCTTCTTTGTGAAAGATAATTTAATACATCATTTAAAATTTCTTTGTGAAAAATCATACGGTAACGATCATTGGACCTAATAAATGCTAAAAAAGTTGACATAATTATCTTCTTTGTAAAAGATAATTTACTAGACAATTTCAAATTTCTTATTAGAAGATCATAACGGTAACGATCATTGGGCCTAATAAATGCTAAAAAAGTTGACATAATTATCTTCTTTGTAAAAGATAATTTACTAGACAATTTAAAATTTCTTATTAAAAGATCATAACGGTAACGATCATTGGGACTAATAAATACTAAAAAAGTTAACATAATTATCTTCTTTGTAAAAGATAATTTACTAGACAATTTAAAATTTCTTTATAAAAGATCATAACGGTAACGATCATTGGGCCTAATAAATGCTAAAAAGGTTAACATAATTATCTTCTTTGTGAAAGATAATTTAATAGATCATTTAAAATTTCTTTATAAAAGATCACAACGGTAACGATCATTGGGCCTAATAAATGGTAAAAAAGTTTACATAATTATCTTCTTTGTAAAAGATAATTTACTAGACAATTTAAAATTTCTTATTAAAAGATCATAACGGTAACGATCACTGGGCCTAATAAATGCTCCAGCAGCTAACATAAATATATTCTTTGTTAAAGATAATTTAATAGATCATTTAAAATTTCTTTGTGAAAGATCATAACGGTAACGATCATTGGGCCTAATAAATGCTAAAAAGGTTACCATAATTATCTTCTTTGTGAAAGATAATTTAATACATCATTTAAAATTTCTTTGTGAAAGATCATAACGGTAACGATCATTGGACCTAATAAATGCTAAAAAAGCTGACATAATTATCTTCTTTGTAAAAGATAATTTACTAGACAATTTCAAATTTCTTATTAGAAGATCATAACGGTAACGATCATTGGGCCTAATAAATGCTAAAAAAGTTGACATAATTATCTTCTTTGTAAAAGATAATTTACTAGACAATTTAAAATTTCTTATTAAAAGATCATAACGGTAACGATCATTGGGACTAATAAATACTAAAAAAGTTAACATAATTATCTTCTTTGTAAAAGATAATTTACTAGACAATTTAAAATTTCTTTATAAAAGATCATAACGGTAACGATCATTGGGCCTAATAAATGCTAAAAAGGTTAACATAATTATCTTCTTTGTAAAAGATAATTTACTGGACAATTTCAAATTTCTTATTAGAAGATCATAACGGTAACGATCATTGGGCCTAATAAATGATGAAGCAGCTAACATAAATATATTCTTTGTTAAAGATAATTTAATAGATCATTTAAAATTTCTTTGTGAAAGATCATAACGGTAACGATCATTGGGCCTAATAAATGATAAAAAGGTTAACATAATTATCTTCTTTGTGAAAGATAATTTAATACATCATTTAAAATTTCTTTGTGAAAGATCATAACGGTAACGATCATTGGACCTAATAAATGCTAAAAAAGTTGACATAATTATCTTCTTTGTAAAAGATAATTTACTAGACAATTTCAAATTTCCTATTAGAAGATCATAACGGTAACGATCATTGGGCCTAATAAATGCTAAAAAAGTTGACATAATTATCTTCTTTGTAAAAGATAATTTACTAGACAATTTAAAAGTTCTTATTAAAAGATCATAACGGTAACGATCATTGGGACTAATAAATACTAAAAAAGTTAACATAATTATCTTCTTTGTAAAAGATAATTTACTGGACAATTTCAAATTTCTTATTAGAAGATCATAACGGTAACGATCATTGGGCCTAATAAATGCTAAAAAAGTTGACATAATTATCTTCTTTGTAAAAGATAATTTACTAGACAATTTAAAATTTCTTATTAAAAGATCATAACGGTAACGATCATTGGGACTAATAAATACTAAAAAAGTTAACATAATTATCTTCTTTGTAAAAGATAATTTACTAGACAATTTAAAATTTCTTTATAAAAGATCATAACGGTAACGATCATTGGGCCTAATAAATGCTAAAAAGGTTAACATAATTATCTTCTTTGTGAAAGATAATTTACTAGACAATTTAAAATTTCTTTATAAAAGATCATAACGGTAACGATCATTGGGCCTAATAAATGCTAAAAAGGTTAACATAATTATCTTCTTTGTGAAAGATAATTTAATACATCATTTAAAATTTCTTTGTGAAAAATCATACGGTAACGATCATTGGACCTAATAAATGCTAAAAAAGTTGACATAATTATCTTCTTTGTAAAAGATAATTTACTAGACAATTTCAAATTTCTTATTAGAAGATTATAACGGTAACGATCATTGGGCCTAATAAATGCTAAAAAAGTTGACATAATTATCTTCTTTGTAAAAGATAATTTACTAGACAATTTAAAATTTCTTATTAAAAGATCATAACGGTAACGATCATTGGGACTAATAAATACTAAAAAAGTTAACATAATTATCTTCTTTGTAAAAGATAATTTACTAGACAATTTAAAATTTCTTTATAAAAGATCATAACGGTAACGATCATTGGGCCTAATAAATGCTAAAAAGGTTAACATAATTATCTTCTTTGTGAAAGATAATTTAATAGATCATTTAAAATTTCTTTATAAAAGATCACAACGGTAACGATCATTGGGCCTAATAAATGGTAAAAAAGTTTACATAATTATCTTCTTTGTAAAAGATAATTTACTAGACAATTTAAAATTTCTTATTAAAAGATCATAACCGTAACGATCACTGGGCCTAATAAATGCTGCAGCAGCTAACATAAATATATTCTTTGTTAAAGATAATTTAATAGATCATTTAAAATTTCTTTGTGAAAGATCATAACGGTAACGATCATTGGGCCTAATAAATGCTAAAAAGGTTACCATAATTATCTTCTTTGTGAAAGATAATTTAATACATCATTTAAAATTTCTTTGTGAAAGATCATAACGGTAACGATCATTGGACCTAATAAATGCTAAAAAAGCTGACATAATTATCTTCTTTGTAAAAGATAATTTACTAGACAATTTCAAATTTCTTATTAGAAGATCATAACGGTAACGATGATTGGGCCTAATAAATGCTAAAAAAGTTGACATAATTATATTCTTTGTAAAAGATAATTCACTAGACAATTTAAAATTTCTTATTAAAAGATCATAACGGTACCGATCAATGGGCCTAGTAAATGCTAAAAAAGTTTACATAATTATCTTCTTTGTAAAAGATAATTTAATAGATCATTTAAAATTTCATTATAAAAGATCATGACGGCAACGATCATTGGGCCTAATAAATGCTAAAAAGGCTAACATAATTATCTTCTTTGTGAAAGATAATTTAATAGATCATTTAAAATTTCTTTATAAAAGATAACAACGGTAACGATCATTGGGCCTAATAAATGCTAAAAAAGTTGACATAATTATCTTCTTTGTAAAAGATAATTTACTAGACAATTTAAAATTTCTTATTAAAAGATCATAACGGTAACGATCATTGGGACTAATAAATACTAAAAAAGTTAACATAATTATCTTCTTTGTAAAAGATAATTTACTAGACAATTTAAAATTTCTTTATAAAAGATCATAACGGTAACGATCACTGGGCCTAATAAATGTTGAAGCAGCTAACATAAATATATTCTTTGTTAAAGATAATTTAATAGATCATTTAAAATTTCTTTATAAAAGATCACAACGGTAACGATCATTGGGCCTAATAAATGGTAAAAAAGTTTACATAATTATCTTCTTTGTAAAAGATAATTTACTAGACAATTTAAAATTTCTTATTAAAAGATCATAACGGTAACGATCACTGGGCCTAATAAATGCTGCAGCAGCTAACATAAATATATTCTTTGTTAAAGATAATTTAATAGATCATTTAAAATTTCTTTGTGAAAGATCATAACGGTAACGATCATTGGGCCTAATAAATGATAAAAAGGTTAACATAATTATCTTCTTTGTGAAAGATAATTTAATACATCATTTAAAATTTCTTTGTGAAAGATCATAACGGTAACGATCATTGGACCTAATAAATGCTAAAAAAGTTGACATAATTATCTTCTTTGTAAAAGATAATTTACTAGACAATTTCAAATTTCTTATTAGAAGATCATAACGGTACCGATCAATGGGCCTAGTAAATGCTAAAAAAGTTTACATAATTATCTTCTTTGTAAAAGATAATTTAATAGATCATTTAAAATTTCATTATAAAAGATCATGACGGCAACGATCATTGGGCCTAATAAATGCTAAAAAGGCTAACATAATTATCTTCTTTGTGAAAGATAATTTAATAGATCATTTAAAATTTCTTTATAAAAGATAATAACGGTAACGATCATTGGGCCTAATAAATGCTAAAAAAGTTGACATAATTATCTTCTTTGTAAAAGATAATTTACTAGACAATTTCAAATTTCTTATTAAAAGATCATAACGGTAACGATCATTGGGACTAATAAATACTAAAAAAGTTAACATAATTATCTTCTTTGTAAAAGATAATTTACTAGACAATTTAAAATTTCTTTATAAAAGATCATAACGGTAACGATCACTGGGCCTAATAAATGTTGAAGCAGCTAACATAAATATATTCTTTGTTAAAGATAATTTAATAGATCATTTAAAATTTCTTTGTGAAAGATCATAACGGTAACGATCATTGGGCCTAATAAATGCTAAAAAGGTTAACATAATTATCTTCTTTGTGAAAGATAATTTAATACATCATTTAAAATTTCTTTGTGAAAGATCATAACGGTAACGATCATTGGACCTAATAAACGCTAAAAAAGTTGACATAATTATCTTCTTTGTAAAAGATAATTTACTAGACAATTTAGAATTTCTTATTAAAAGATCATAACGGTAACGATCACTGGGCCTAATAAATGCTGAAGCAGCTAACATAAATATATTCTTTGTTAAAGATAATTTAATAGATCATTTAAAATTTCTTTGTGAAAGATCATAACGGTAACGATCATTGGGCCTAATAAATGCAAAAAGGTTAACATAATTATCTTCTTTGTGAAAGATAATTTAATACATCATTTTAAATTTCTTTGTGAAAGATCATAACGGTAACGATCATTGGACCTAATAAATGCTAAAAAAGTTGACCTAATTATCTTCTTTGTAAAAGATAATTTACTAGACAATTTCAAATTTCTTATTAAAAGATCATAACAGTAACGATCACTGGGCCTAATAAATGCTGAAGCAGCTAACATAAATATATTCTTTGTTAAAGATAATTTAATAGATCATTTAAAATTTCTTTGTGAAAGATCATAACGGTAACGATCATTGGGCCTAATAAATGCTAAAAAGGTTAACATAATTATCTTCTTTGCGAAAGATAATTTAATAGATCATTTAAAATTTCTTTATAAAAGATCATAACGGTAACGATCATTGGGCCTATTAACGCTAAAAAAGTTGACATAATTAACTTCTTTGTAAAAGATAATTTACTAGACAATTTAAAATTTCTTATTAAAAGATCATAATGGTAACCATCACTGGGGCTAATAAATGGCAAAAAAGTTGGCATAATTATCTTCTTTGTAAAAGATAAATTACTAAACAATTTAAAATTTCTTATTAAAAGATCATAACGGCAACGATCACTGGGCCTAATAAATACTAAAAAAGTTAACATAATTATCTTCTTTGTAAAAGACAATTTAATACATCATTTAAAATTTCTTTAAAAAAGATCATAACGCTAACGATTATTGGGCCTAATAAATGATAAAAAAGTTGACATAATAATCTTCTTTGTAAAAGATAATTTACTAGACAATTTAAAATTTCTTACTAAAAGATCATAACGGTACCGATCAATGGGCCTAGTAAATTCTAAAAAACATTACATAATTATCTTCTTTGTAAAAGATAATTTACTAGACAATTTAAAATTTCTTATTAAAAGATCATAACGGTACCGATCAATGGGCCTAGTAAATCCTAAAAAAGTTTACATAATTATCTTCTTTGTAAAAGATAATTTAATAGATCATTTAAAATTTCTTTATAAAAGATCATAACAGTAACGGTCATTGGGCCTAATAAATGCTAAAAAGGTTAACATAATTATCTTCTTTGTGAAATATAATTTAATAGATCATTTAAAATTTCTTTATGAAAGATCATAACTGTAACGATTATTGGGCCTAATAAATGCTAAAAAAGTTGACATAATTATCTTCTTTGTAAAAGATAATTTACTAGACAATTTAAAATTTCTTATTAAAAGATCATAACGGTGCCGATCAACGGGCCTAGTAAATGCTGAAAAAGCTTACATAATTATCTTCTTTGTAAAACATAATTTAATAGATCATTTAAAATTTCATTATAAAAGATCATGACGGCAACGATCATTGGGCCTAATAAATGCTAAAAAGGTTAACATAATTATCTTCTTTGTGAAAGATAATTTAATAGATCATTTAAAATTCCTTTATAAAAGATCATAACGGTAACGATCATTGGGCCTAATAAATGCTAAAAAAGTTAACATAATTATCTTCTCTGTAAAAGATAATTTACTAGACAATTTAAAATTTCTTATGAAAAGATCATAACGGTAACGATCATTGGGACTAATAAATACTAAAAAAGTTAACATAATTATCTTCTTTGTAAAAGATAATTTACTAAACAATTTAAAATTTCTTATTAAAAGATCATAATGGCAACGATCACTGGGCCTAATAAATGCTAACAAAGTTAACATAATTATCTTCTTTGTAAAAGACAATTTAATACATCATTTAAAATTTTTTAAAAAAGATCATAACGCTAACGATTATTGGGGCTAATAAATGATAAAAAAGTTGACATAATAATCTTCTTTGTAAAAGATAATTTACTAGACAATTTAAAATTTCGTACTAAAAGACCATAACGGTACCGATCAATGGGCCTAGTAAATGCTAAAAAACATTACATAATTATCTTCTTTGTAAAAGATAATTTACTAGACAATTTAAAATTTCTTATTAAAAGATCATAACGGTGCCGATCAATGAGCCTAGTAAATGCTGAAAAAGCTTACATAATTATCTTCTTTGTAAAACATAATTTAATAGATCATTTAAAATTTCATTATAAAAGATCATGACGGCAACGATCATTGGGCCTAATAAATGCTAAAAAGGTTAACATAATTATCTTCTTTGTGAAAGATAATTTCATAGATCATTTAACATTTCTTTATAAAAGATCATAACGGTAACGATCATTGGGCCTAATAAATGCTAAAAAAGTTGACATAATTATCTTCTTTGTAAAAGATAATTTACTAGACAATTTAAAATTTCTTATTAAAAGATCATAACGGTAACGATCATTGGGACTAATAAATGCTAAAAAAGTTAACATAATTATCTTCTTTGTAAAAGATAATTTACTAGACAATTTAAAATTTCTTTATAAAAGATCATAACGGTAACGATCATTGGATCTAATAAATGCTAAAAAGGTTAACATAATTATCTTCTTTGTGAAAGATAATTTAATAGATCATTTAAAATTTCTTTATAAAAGATCATAACGGTAACGATCATTGGGCCTAATAAATGGTAAAAAAGTTGACATAGTTATCTTCTTTGTAAAAGATAGTTTACTAGACAATTTAAAATTTCTTATTAAAAGATCATAACGGTAACGATCACTGGACCTAATAAATGCTGAAGCAGCTAACATAAATATATTCTTTGTTAAAGATAATTTAATAGATCATTTAAAATTTCTTTAAAAAAGATCATAACAGTAACAATCATTGGGCCTAATAAATGCTAAAAAAGTTGACATAATTATCTTCTTTGTAAAAGATAATTTAAAAAATCATTTAAAATTTCTTTAAAAAAGATCATAATGCTAACGAGTGTTGGGCCTAATAAATGCTAAAAAAGTTGACATAATTATCTTCTTTGTAAAAGATAATTTACTAGACAATTTAAAATTTCTTACTAAAAGATCATAACGCTAACGATTAATGGGCCTAGTAAATGCTAAAAAAGTTGACATAATTATCTTTTTTGTAAAAGATAATTTAATAGATCATTTAAAATTTCTTTAAAAAAGATGATAACGGTAACGATCGTTGCGCCTAATAAATGCTAAACAGGTTGACATAATTCTCTTCTTTATAAAAGATAATTTACTAGAGAATTTAAAATTTCTTATTAAAAGATCATAACGCTAACGATTTTTGGTTCTAATAAATGCTTAAAAAGTTGAGATAATTATCTTCTTTGTAAAAGATAATTAAATAGATCATTTAAAATTTCTTTATAAAATGTCATAACGGTAACGATCATTTGGCCTAATAAATGCTAAAAAGGTTAACATAATTATCTTCTTTGTGAAAGATAATTTAATAGATCATTTAAAATTTCTTTATAAAAGATCATAACGGTAACGATCATTGGGCCTAGTAAATGCTAAAAAAGTTAAAATAATTATCTTCTGTGTAAAAGATAATTTTCTAGATTATTTAAAATTTCTTTAAAAAAGATTATAACGGTAACGATCATTGCGCCTAATAAATGCTAAAAAAGTTGACATAATTATCTTCTTTGTAAAAGATAATTTACTAGATCATTTAAAATTTCCTCTTAAAAGATCATAACGGTAACAATCATTGGGCCTAATAAATGCTAAAAAAGTTGGCATAATTATCTTCTTTGTAAAAGATAATTTACTAAACAATTTAAAATTTCTTATTAAAAGATCATAACGGTAACCATCACTGGGGCTAATAAATGGTAAAAAAGTTGGCATAATTATCTTCTTTCTAAAAGATAATTTACTAAACAATTTAAAATTTCTTATTAAAAGATCATAACGGCAACGATCACTGGGCCTAATAAATGCTAAAAAAGTTAACATAATTATCTTCTTTGTAAAAGATAATTAAATAGATCATTTAAAATTTCTTTATAAAATGTCATAACGGTAACGATCATTTGGCCTAATAAATGCTAAAAAGGTTAACATAATTATCTTCTTTGTGAAAGATAATTTAATAGATCATTTAAAATTTCTTTATAAAAGATCATAACGGTAACGATCATTGGGCCTAGTAAATGCTAAAAAAGTTAAAATAATTATCTTCTTTGTAAAAGATAATTTACTAGATTATTTAAAATTTCTTTAAAAAAGATTATAACGGTAACGATCATTGCGCCTAATAAATGCTAAAAAAGTTGACATAATAATCTTCTTTGTAAAAGATAATTTACTAGAGAATTTAAAATTTCTTACTAAAAGATCATAACGGTACCGATCAATGGGCCTAGTAAATGCCAAAAAACATTACATAATTATCCTCTTTGTAAAAGATAAATTAATAGATCATTTAAAATTTCTTTATAAAAGATCATAACGGTAACAATCATTGGGCCTATTACTGCTAAAAAGGTTGACATAATTAACTTTTTTGTAAAAGATAATTTACTAGACAATTTAAAATTTCTTATTAAAAGATGATAATGCTAACGATTAATGGGCCTAGTAAATACTAAAAAAGTTAAAATCATTATCTTCTTTGTAAAAGATAATTTAATAGATCATTTAAAATATCTTTAAAAAAGATTATAACGGTAATGATCATTGCGCCTAATAAATGCTAAAAAAGTTGACATAATTATCTTCTTTGTAAAAGATAATTTACTAGATCATTTAAAATTTCCTCTTAAAAGATCATAACGGTAACAATCATTGGGCCTAATAAATGCTAAAAAAGTTGGCATAATTATCTTCTTTGTAAAAGATAATTTACTAAACAATTTAAAATTTCTTATTAAAAGATCATAACGGTAACCATCACTGGGGCTAATAAATGCTAAAAAAGTTGGCATAATTATCTTCTTTGTAAAAGATAATTTACTAAACAATTTAAAATTTCTTATTAAAAGATCATAACGGCAACGATCACTGGGCCTAATAAATGCTAAAAAAGTTAACATAATTATCTTCTTTGTAAAAGACAATTTAATACATCATTTAAAATTTCTTTAAAAAAGATCATAACGCTAACGATTATTGGGCCTAATAAATGATAAAAAAGTTGACATAATAATCTTCTTTGTAAAAGATAATTTACTAGACAATTTAAAATTTCTTACTAAAAGATCATAACGGTACCGATCAATGGGCCTAGTAAATGCTAAAAAACATTACATAATTATCTTCTTTGTAAAAGATAAATTAATAGATCATTTAAAATTTCTTTATAAAAGATCATAACGGTAACGATCATTGGGCCTATTAATGCTAAAAAAGTTGACATAATTAACTTCTTTGTAAAAGATAATTTACTAGACAATTTAAAATTTCTTATTAAAAGATGATAACGCTAACGATTAATGGGCCTAGTAAATGCTAAAAAAGTTAAAATAATTATCTTCTTTGTAAAAGATAATTTAATAGATCATTTAACATTTCTTTAAAAAAGATTATGATGGTAATGATCGTTGAGCCTAATAAATGATAAAAAAGTTGACATAATAATCTTCTTTGTAAAAGATAATTTACTAGAGAATTTAAAATTTCTTACTAAAAGATCATAACGGTACCGATCAATGGGCCTAGTAAATGCTAAAAAACATTACATAATTATCTTCTTTGTAAAAGATAAATTAATAGATCATTTAAAATTTCTTTATAAAACATCATAACGGTAACAATCATTGGGCCTATTACTGCTAAAAAAGTTGACATAATTAACTTTTTTGTAAAAGATAATTTACTAGAGAATTTAAAATTTCTTATTAAAAGATGATAATGCTAACGATTAATGGGCGTAGTAAATACTAAAAAAGTTAAAATAATTATCTTCTTTGTAAAAGATAATTTAATAGATCATTTAAAATATCTTTAAAAAAGATTATAACGGTAATGATCATTGCGCCTAATAAATGCTAAAAAAGTTGACATAATTATCTTCTCTGTAAAAGATAATTTACTAGATCATTTAAAATTTCCTCTTAAAAGATCATAACGGTAACAATCATTGGGTCTAATAAATGCTAAAAAAGTTGGCTTAATTATCTTCTTTGTAAAAGATAATTTACTAAACAATTTAAAATTTCTTATTAAAAGATCATAACGGTAACCATCACTGGGGCTAATAAATGGTAAAAAAGTTGGCATAATTATCTTCTTTGTAAAAGATAATTTACTAAACAATTTAAAATTTCTTATTAAAAGATCATAACGGTAACCATCACTGGGGCTAATAAATGCTAAAAAAGTTGGCATAATTATGTTCTTTGTAAAAGATAATTTACTAAACAATTTAAAATTTCTTATTAAAAGATCATAACGGCAACGATCACTGGGCCTAATAAATGCTAAAAAAGTTAACATAATTATCTTCTTTGTAAAAGACAATTTAATACATCATTTAAAATTTCTTTAAAAAAGATCATAATGCTAACGATTATTGGGCCTAATAAATGATAAAAAAGTTGACATAATAATCTTCTTTGTAAAAGATAATTTACTAGACAATTTAAAATTTCTTACTAAAAGATCATAACGGTACCGATCAATGGGCCTAGTAAATGCTAAAAAACATTACATAATTATCTTCTTTGTAAAAGATAAATTAATAGATCATTTAAAATTTCTTTATAAAAGATCATAACGGTAACAATCATTGGGCCTATTACTGCTAAAAAAGTTGACATAATTAACTTTTTTGTAAAAGATAATTTACTAGACAATTTAAAATTTCTTATTAAAAGATGATAATGCTAACGATTAATGGGCCTAGTAAATACTAAAAAAGTTAAAATAATTATCTTCTTTGTAAAAGATAACTTAATAGATCATTTAAAATATCTTTAAAAAAGATTATAACGGTAATGATCATTGCGCCTAATAAATGCTAAAAAAGTTGACATAATTATCTTCTTTGTAAAAGATAATTTACTAGATCATTTAAAATTTCCTCTTAAAAGATCATAACGGTAACAATCATTGGGCCTAATAAATGCTAAAAAAGTTGGCATAATTATCTTCTTTGTAAAAGATAATTTACTAAACAATTTAAAATTTCTTATTAAAAGATCATAACGGTAACCATCACTGGGGCTAATAAATGCTAAAAAAGTTGGCATAATTATCTTCTTTGTAAAAGATAATTTACTAAACAATTTAAAATTTCTTATTAAAAGATCATAACGGCAACGATCACTGGGCCTAATAAATGCTAAAAAAGTTAACATAATTATCTTCTTTGTAAAAGACAATTTAATACATCATTTAAAATTTCTTTAAAAAAGATCATAATGCTAACGATTATTGGGCCTAATAAATGATAAAAAAGTTGACATAATAATCTTCTTTGTAAAAGATAATTTACTAGACAATTTAAAATTTCTTACTAAAAGATCATAACGGTACCGATCAATGGGCCTAGTAAATGCTAAAAAACATTACATAATTATCTTCTTTGTAAAAGATAAATTAATAGATCATTTAAAATTTCTTTATAAAAGATCATAACGGTAACAATCATTGGGCCTATTACTGCTAAAAAAGTTGACATAATTAACTTTTTTGTAAAAGATAATTTACTAGACAATTTAAAATTTCTTATTAAAAGATGATAATGCTAACGATTAATGGGCCTAGTAAATACTAAAAAAGTTAAAATAATTATCTTCTTTGTAAAAGATAACTTAATAGATCATTTAAAATATCTTTAAAAAAGATTATAACGGTAATGATCATTGCGCCTAATAAATGCTAAAAAAGTTGACATAATTATCTTCTTTGTAAAAGATAATTTACTAGATCATTTAAAATTTCCTCTTAAAAGATCATAACGGTAACAATCATTGGGCCTAATAAATGCTAAAAAAGTTGGCATAATTATCTTCTTTGTAAAAGATAATTTACTAAACAATTTAAAATTTCTTATTAAAAGATCATAACGGTAACCATCACTGGGGCTAATAAATGCTAAAAAAGTTGGCATAATTATCTTCTTTGTAAAAGATAATTTACTAAACAATTTAAAATTTCTTATTAAAAGATCATAACGGCAACGATCACTGGGCCTAATAAATGCTAAAAAAGTTAACATAATTATCTTCTTTGTAAAAGACAATTTAATACATCATTTAAAATTTCTTTAAAAAAGATCATAACGCTAACGATTATTGGGCCTAATAAATGATAAAAAAGTTGACATAATAATCTTCTTTGTAAAAGATAATTTAATAGACAATTTAAAATTTCTTACTAAAAGATCATAACGGTACCGATCAATGGGCCTAGTAAATGCTAAAAAACATTACATAATTATCTTCTTTGTAAAAGATAAATTAATAGATCATTTAAAATTTCTTTATAAAAGATCATAACGGTAACGATCATTGGGCCTATTAATGCTAAAACAGTTGACATAATTAACTTCTTTGTAAAAGATAATTTGCTAGACAATTTAAAATTTCTTATTAAAAGATGATAACGCTAACGATTAATGGGCCTAGTAAATGCTAAAAAAGTTAAAATAATTATCTTCTTTGTAAAAGATAATTTAATAGATCATTTAACATTTCTTTAAAAAAGATTATAATGGTAACGATCGTTGAGCCTAATAAATGATAAAAAAATTGACATAATAATCTTCTTTGTAAAAGATAATTTACTAGAGAATTTAAAATTTCTTACTAAAAGATCATAACGGTACCGATCAATGGGCCTAGTAAATGCTAAAAAACATTACACAATTATCTTCTTTGTAAAAGATAAATTAATAGATCATTTAAAATTTCTTTATAAAAGATCATAACAGTAACAATCATTGGACCTATTACTGCTAAAAAAGTTGACATAATTAACTTTTTTGTAAAAGATAATTTACTCGACAATTTAAAATTTCTTATTAAAAGATGATAATGCTAACGATTAATGGGCCTAGTAAATACTAAAAAAGTTAAAATAATTATCTTCTTTGTAAAAGATAATTTAATAGATCATTTAAAATATCTTTAAAAAAGATTATAAAGGTAATGATCATTGCGCCTAATAAATGATCAAAAAGTTGACATAATTATCTTCTTTGTAAAAGATAATTTACTAGATCATTTAAAATTTCCTCTTAAAAGATCATAACAGTAACAATCATTGGGCGTAATAAATTCTAAAACATTTGACATAATTATCTTCTTTGTAAAAGATAATTTACTAGACAATTTAAAATTTCTTATTAAAAGATCATGACGGTAACGATTATTGTCCCTAATAAATGCTAAAAAAGTTGACATAATTATCTTCTTTGTAAAAGATAATTTAATAGACAATTTAAAATTTCTTACTAAAAGATCATAACGGTACCGATCAATGGGCCTAGTAAATGCTAAAAAACATTACATAATTATCTTCTTTGTAAAAGATAAATTAATAGATCATTTAAAATTTCTTTATAAAAGATCATAACGGTAACGATCATTGGGCCTATTAATGCTAAAAAAGTTGACATAATTAACTTCTTTGTAAAAGATAATTTGCTAGACAATTTAAAATTTCTTATTAAAAGATGATAACGCTAACGATTAATGGGCCTAGTAAATGCTAAAAAAGTTAAAATAATTATCTTCTTTGTAAAAGATAATTTAATAGATCATTTAACATTTCTTTAAAAAAGATTATAATGGTAACGATCGTTGAGCCTAATAAATGATAAAAAAATTGACATAATAATCTTCTTTGTAAAAGATAATTTACTAGAGAATTTAAAATTTCTTACTAAAAGATCATAACGGTACCGATCAATGGGCCTAGTAAATGCTAAAAAACATTACACAATTATCTTCTTTGTAAAAGATAAATTAATAGATCATTTAAAATTTCTTTATAAAAGATCATAACAGTAACAATCATTGGACCTATTACTGCTAAAAAAGTTGACATAATTAACTTTTTTGTAAAAGATAATTTACTCGACAATTTAAAATTTCTTATTAAAAGATGATAATGCTAACGATTAATGGGCCTAGTAAATACTAAAAAAGTTAAAATAATTATCTTCTTTGTAAAAGATAATTTAATAGATCATTTAAAATATCTTTAAAAAAGATTATAAAGGTAATGATCATTGCGCCTAATAAATGCTCAAAAAGTTGACATAATTATCTTCTTTGTAAAAGATAATTTACTAGATCATTTAAAATTTCCTCTTAAAAGATCATAACAGTAACAATCATTGGGCGTAATAAATTCTAAAACATTTGACATAATTATCTTCTTTGTAAAAGATAATTTACTAGACAATTTAAAATTTCTTATTAAAAGATCATGACGGTAACGATTATTGTCCCTAATAAATGCTAAAAAAGTTGACATAATTATCTTCTTTGTAAAAAATAATTTAATAGATCATTTAAAATTTCTTTATAAAAGATCATAAAGGTAACGATCATTGGGCCTAATAAATGGTAAAAAAGTTGACATAATTATCTTCTTTGTAAAAGATAATTTACTAAACAATTTAAAATTTCTTATTAAAAGATCATAACGGTAACGATCACTGGGCCTAATAAATGCTAAAAAACATTACATAATTATCTTCTTTGTAAAAGATAAATTAATAGATCATTTAAAATTTCTTTATAAAAGATCATAACGGTAACAATCATTGGGCCTAATAAATGCTAAAAAGGTTAACATAATTATCTTCTTTGTGAAATATAATTTAATAGATCATTTAAAATTTCTTATTAAAAGATCATAACGGTAACGATTTTTGGTTCTAATAAATGCTAAAAAAGTTGAGATAATTATCTTCTTTGTAAAAGATAATTAAATAGATCATTTAAAATTTCTTTATAAAATGTCATAACGGTAACGATCATTGGGCCTAATAAATGCTAAAAAGGTTAACATAATTATCTTCTTTGTGAAAGATAATTTAATAGGTCATTTAAAATTTCTTTATAAAAGATCATAACAGT
This sequence comes from Psophocarpus tetragonolobus, assembly GCA_037954015.1. Classification (NCBI taxonomy): domain Eukaryota; kingdom Viridiplantae; phylum Streptophyta; class Magnoliopsida; order Fabales; family Fabaceae; genus Psophocarpus; species Psophocarpus tetragonolobus. Next base: position 59,847,257 of record CM075688.1, read on the forward strand.
AACGATCATTGGGCCTAATAAATGCTAAAAAGGTTAACATAATTATCTTCTTTGTGAAAGATAATTTAGTAGATCATTTAAAATTTCTTTATAAAAGATAATAACGGTAACGATTGTTGGGCCTAATAAATGCTAAAAAAGTTGACATAATTATCTTCTTTGTAAAAGATAATTTACTAGACAATTTAAAATTTCTTATTAAAAGATCATAACGGTAACGATCATTGGGACTAATAAATACTAAAAAAGTTAACATAATTATCTTCTTTGTAAAAGATAATTTACTAGACAATTTAAAATTTCTTTATAAAAGATCATAACGGTAACGATCATTGGGCCTAATAAATGCTAAAAAGGTTAACATAATTATCTTCTTTGTGAAAGATAATTTAATAGATCATTTAAAATTTCTTTATAAAAGATCATAACGGTAACGATCATTGGGCCTAATAAATGGTAAAAAAGTTGACATAATTATCTTCTTTGTAAAAGATAATTTACTAGACAATTTAAAATTTCTTATTAAAAGATGATAACGGTAACGATCACTGGGCCTAATAAATGCTGAAGCAGCTAACATAAATATATTCTTTGTTAAAGATAATTTAATAGATCATTTAAAATTTCTTTGAAAAAGATCATAACAGTAACAATCATTGGGCCTAATAAATGCTAAAAAAGTTGACATAATTATCTTCTTTGTAAAATACAATTTAATACATCATTTAAAATTTCTTTGAAAAAGATGATAACGCTAACGATTATTGGGCCTAATAAATGCTAAAAAAGTTGACATAATTATCTTCTTTGTAAAAGATAATTTACTAGACAATTTAAAATTTCTTACTAAAAGATCATAACGCTAACGGTTAATGGGCCTAGTAAATGCTAAAAAATTTGACATAATTATCTTGTTTGTAAAAGATAATTTAATAGATCATTTAAAATTTCCTTAAAAAAGATCATAACGGTAACGATCATTGCGCCTAATAAATGCTAAACAGGTTGACATAATTCTCTTCTTTATAAAAGATAATTTACTAGACAATTTAAAACTTCTTATTAAAACATCATAACGCTAACGATTTTTGGTTCTAATAAATGCTAAAAAAGTTGAGATAATTATCTTCTTTGTAGAAGATAATTAAATAGATCATTTAAAATTTCTTTATAAAATGTCATAACGGTAACGATCATTGGGCCTAATAAATGCTAAAAAGGTTAACATAATTATCTTCTTTGTGAAAGATAATTTAATAGATCATTTAAAATTTCTTTATAAAAGATCATAACAGTAACGATCATTGGGCCTAATAAATGCTAAAAAGGTTAACATAATTATCTTCTTTGTGAAAGATAATTTAGTAGATCATTTAAAATTTCTTTATAAAAGATAATAACGGTAACGATCGTTGGGCCTAATAAATGCTAAAAAAGTTGACATAATTATATTCTTTGTAAAAGATAATTTACTAGACAATTTAAAATTTCTTATTAAAAGATCATAACGGTAACGATCATTGGGACTAATAAATACTAAAAAAGTTAACATAATTATCTTCTTTGTAAAAGATAATTTACTAGACAATTTAAAATTTCTTTATAAAAGATCATAACGGTAACGATCATTGGGCCTAATAAATGCTAAAAAGGTTAACATAATTATCTTCTTTGTGAAAGATAATTTAATAGATCATTTAAAATTTCTTTGTAAAAGGTCATAACGGTAACGATGATTGGGCCTAATAAATGCTAAAAAGGTTAACATAATTATCTTCTTTGTGAAAGATAATTTAATACATCATTTAAAATTTCTTTGTGAAAGATCATAACGGTAACGATCATTGGGCCTAATAAGTGCTAAAAAAGTTGACATAATTATCTTCTTTGTAAAAGATAATTTACTAGACAATTTCAAATTTCTTATTAGAAGATCATAACGGTAACGATCATTGGGCCTAATAAATGCTAAAAAAGTTGACATAATTATCTTCTTTGTAAAAGATAATTTACTAGACAATTTAAAATTTCTTATTAAAAGATCATAGCGGTACCGATCAATGGGCCTAGTAAATGCTAAAAAAGTTTACATAATTATCTTCTTTGTAGATAATTTAATAGATCATTTAAAATTTCTTTATAAAAGATCATAAAAGTAACGATCATTGGGCCTAATAAATGCTAAAAAGATTAACATAATTATCTTCTTTGTGAAATATAATTTAATAGATCATTTAAAATTTCTTTATGAAAGATCATAACGGTAACGATTATTGGGCCTAATAAATGCTAAAAAAGTTGACATAATTATCTTCTTTGTAAAAGATAATTTACTAGACAATTTAAAATTTCTTATTAAAAGATCATAACAGTGCCGATCAATGGGCCTAGTAAATGCTAAAAAAGCTTACATAATTATCTGCTTTGTATAACAAAATTTAATAGATCATTTAAAATTTCATTATAAAAGATAATGACGGCAACGATCATTGGGCCTAATAAATGCTAAAAAGGCTAGCATAATTATCTTCTTTGTGAAAGATAATTTAATAGATCATTTAAAATTTCTTTATAAAAGATAATAACGGTAACGATCATTGGGCCTAATAAATGTTAAAAAAGTTGACATAATTATCTTCTTTGTAAAAGATAATTTACTAGACAATTTAAAATTTCTTATTAAAAGATCATAACGGTAACGATCATTGGGACTAATAAATACTAAAAAAGTTAACATAATTATCTTCTTTGTAAAAGATAATTTACTAGACAATTTAAAATTTCTTTATAAAAGATCATAACGGTAACGATCACTAGGCCTAATAAATGCTAAAACAGTTAACATAATTATCTCCTTTGTAAAAGATAATTTACTAGACAATTTAAAATTTCTTTATAAAAGATCATAACGGTAATGATCATTGGGCCTAATAAATGCTAAAAAAGTTGACATAATTCTCTTCTTTGTGAAAGATAATTGAATAGATCATTTAAAATTTCTTTATAAAAGATCATAACGGTAACGATCATTGGGCCTAATAAATGGTAAAAAAGTTGACATAATTATCTTCTTTGTAAATGATAATTTACTAGACAATTTAAAATTTCTTATTAAAAGATCATAACGGTAATGATCACTAGGCCTAATAAATGCTGAAGCAGCTAACATAAATATATTCTTTGTTAAAGATAATTTAATAGATCATTTAAAATTTCTTTGAAAAAGATCATAACAGTAACAATCATTGGGCCTAATAAATGCTAAAAAAGTTGACATAATTATCTTCTTTGTAAAATACAATTTAATACATCATTTAAAATTTCTTTGAAAAAGATGATAACGCTAACGATTATTGGGCCTAATAAATGCTAAAAAAGTTGACATAATTATCTTCTTTGTAAAATATAATTTAATAGATCATTTAAAATTTCTTTAAAAAAGATGATAACGGTAACGATCATTGCGCCTAATAAATGCTAAACAGGTTGACATAATTCTCTTCTTTATAAAAGATAATTTACTAGAGAATTTAAAATTTCTTATTAAAAGATCATAACGCTAACGATTTTTGGTTCTAATAAATGCTTAAAAAGTTTAGATAATTATCTTCTTTGTAAAAGATAATTAAATAGATCATTTAAAATTTCTTTATAAAATGTCATAACGGTAACGATCATTTGGCCTAATAAATGCTAAAAAGGTTAACATAATTATCTTTTTTGTGAAAGATAATTTAATAGATCATTTAAAATTTCTTTATAAAAGATCATAACGGTAACGATCATTAGGCCTAGTAAATGCTAAAAAAGTTAAAATAATTATTTTCTTTGTAAAAGATAATTTACTAGATTATTTAAAATTTCTTTAAAAAAGATTATAACGGTAACGATCATTGCGCCTAATAAATGCTAAAAAAGTTGACATAATTATCTTCTTTGTAAAAGATAAGTTACTAGACAATTTAAAATTTCTTATTAAAAGATCATAGCGGTACCGATCAATGGGCCTAGTAAATGCTAAAAAAGTTTACATAATTATCTTCTTTGTAGATAATTTAATAGATCATTTAAAATTTCTTTATAAAAGATCATAAAAGTAACGATCATTGGGCCTAATAAATGCTAAAAAGATTAACATAATTATCTTCTTTGTGAAATATAATTTAATAGATCATTTAAAATTTCTTTATGAAAGATCATAACGGTAACGATTATTGGGCCTAATAAATGCTAAAAAAGTTGACATAATTATCTTCTTTGTAAAAGATAATTTACTAGACAATTTAAAATTTCTTATTAAAAGATCATAACAGTGCCGATCAATGGGCCTAGTAAATGCTAAAAAAGCTTACATAATTATCTGCTTTGTATAACAAAATTTAATAGATCATTTAAAATTTCATTATAAAAGATAATGACGGCAACGATCATTGGGCCTAATAAATGCTAAAAAGGCTAGCATACTTATCTTCTTTGTGAAAGATAATTTAATAGATCATTTAAAATTTCTTTATAAAAGATAATAACGGTAACGATCATTGGGCCTAATAAATGTTAAAAAAGTTGACATAATTATCTTCTTTGTAAAAGATAATTTACTAGACAATTTAAAATGTCTTATTAAAAGATCATAACGGTAACGATCATTGGGACTAATAAATACTAAAAAAGTTAACATAATTATCTTCTTTGTAAAAGATAATTTACTAGACAATTTAAAATTTCTTTATAAAAGATCATAACGGTAACGATCACTAGGCCTAATAAATGCTAAAACAGTTAACATAATTATCTCCTTTGTAAAAGATAATTTACTAGACAATTTAAAATTTCTTTATAAAAGATCATAACGGTAACGATCATTGGGCCTAATAAATGCTAAAAAAGTTGACATAATTCTCTTCTTTGTGAAAGATAATTGAATAGATCATTTAAAATTTCTTTATAAAAGATCATAACGGTAACGATCATTGGGCCTAATAAATGGTAAAAAAGTTGACATAATTATCTTCTTTGTAAATGATAATTTACTAGACAATTTAAAATTTCTTATTAAAAGATCATAACGGTAATGATCACTAGGCCTAATAAATGCTGAAGCAGCTAACATAAATATATTCTTTGTTAAAGATAATTTAATAGATCATTTAAAATTTCTTTGAAAAAGATCATAACAGTAACAATCATTGGGCCTAATAAATGCTAAAAAAGTTGACATAATTATCTTCTTTGTAAAATACAATTTAATACATCATTTAAAATTTCTTTGAAAAAGATGATAACGCTAACGATTATTGGGCCTAATAAATGCTAAAAAAGTTGACATAATTATCTTCTTTGTAAAAGATAATTTAATAGATCATTTAAAATTTCTTTAAAAAAGATGATAACGGTAACGATCATTGCGCCTAATAAATGCTAAACAGGTTGACATAATTCTCTTCTTTATAAAAGATAATTTACTAGAGAATTTAAAATTTCTTATTAAAAGATCATAACGCTAACGATTTTTGGTTCTAATAAATGCTTAAAAAGTTTAGATAATTATCTTCTTTGTAAAAGATAATTAAATAGATCATTTAAAATTTCTTTATAAAATGTCATAACGGTAACGATCATTTGGCCTAATAAATGCTAAAAAGGTTAACATAATTATCTTTTTTGTGAAAGATAATTTAATAGATCATTTAAAATTTCTTTATAAAAGATCATAACGGTAACGATCATTAGGCCTAGTAAATGCTAAAAAAGTTAAAATAATTATTTTCTTTGTAAAAGATAATTTACTAGATTATTTAAAATTTCTTTAAAAAAGATTATAACGGTAACGATCATTGCGCCTAATAAATGCTAAAAAAGTTGACATAATTATCTTCTTTGTAAAAGATAAGTTACTAGACAATTTAAAATTTCTTATTAAAAGATCATAGCGGTACCGATCAATGGGCCTAGTAAATGCTAAAAAAGTTTACATAATTATCTTCTTTGTAGATAATTTAATAGATCATTTAAAATTTCTTTATAAAAGATCATAAAAGTAACGATCATTGGGCCTAATAAATGCTAAAAAGATTAACATAATTATCTTCTTTGTGAAATATAATTTAATAGATCATTTAAAATTTCTTTATGAAAGATCATAACGGTAACGATTATTGGGCCTAATAAATGCTAAAAAAGTTGACATAATTATCTTCTTTGTAAAAGATAATTTACTAGACAATTTAAAATTTCTTATTAAAAGATCATAACAGTGCCGATCAATGGGCCTAGTAAATGCTAAAAAAGCTTACATAATTATCTGCTTTGTATAACAAAATTTAATAGATCATTTAAAATTTCATTATAAAAGATAATGACGGCAACGATCATTGGGCCTAATAAATGCTAAAAAGGCTAGCATACTTATCTTCTTTGTGAAAGATAATTTAATAGATCATTTAAAATTTCTTTATAAAAGATAATAACGGTAACGATCATTGGGCCTAATAAATGTTAAAAAAGTTGACATAATTATCTTCTTTGTAAAAGATAATTTACTAGACAATTTAAAATGTCTTATTAAAAGATCATAACGGTAACGATCATTGGGACTAATAAATACTAAAAAAGTTAACATAATTATCTTCTTTGTAAAAGATAATTTACTAGACAATTTAAAATTTCTTTATAAAAGATCATAACGGTAACGATCACTAGGCCTAATAAATGCTAAAACAGTTAACATAATTATCTCCTTTGTAAAAGATAATTTACTAGACAATTTAAAATTTCTTTATAAAAGATCATAACGGTAACGATCATTGGGCCTAATAAATGCTAAAAAAGTTGACATAATTCTCTTCTTTGTGAAAGATAATTGAATAGATCATTTAAAATTTCTTTATAAAAGATCATAACGGTAACGATCATTGGGCCTAATAAATGGTAAAAAAGTTGACATAATTATCTTCTTTGTAAATGATAATTTACTAGACAATTTAAAATTTCTTATTAAAAGATCATAACGGTAATGATCACTAGGCCTAATAAATGCTGAAGCAGCTAACATAAATATATTCTTTGTTAAAGATAATTTAATAGATCATTTAAAATTTCTTTGAAAAAGATCATAACAGTAACAATCATTGGGCCTAATAAATGCTAAAAAAGTTGACATAATTATCTTCTTTGTAAAATACAATTTAATACATCATTTAAAATTTCTTTGAAAAAGATGATAACGCTAACGATTATTGGGCCTAATAAATGCTAAAAAAGTTGACATAATTATCTTCTTTGTAAAAGATAATTTAATAGATCATTTAAAATTTCTTTAAAAAAGATGATAACGGTAACGATCATTGCGCCTAATAAATGCTAAACAGGTTGACATAATTCTCTTCTTTATAAAAGATAATTTACTAGAGAATTTAAAATTTCTTATTAAAAGATCATAACGCTAACGATTTTTGGTTCTAATAAATGCTTAAAAAGTTTAGATAATTATCTTCTTTGTAAAAGATAATTAAATAGATCATTTAAAATTTCTTTATAAAATGTCATAACGGTAACGATCATTTGGCCTAATAAATGCTAAAAAGGTTAACATAATTATCTTTTTTGTGAAAGATAATTTAATAGATCATTTAAAATTTCTTTATAAAAGATCATAACGGTAACGATCATTAGGCCTAGTAAATGCTAAAAAAGTTAAAATAATTATTTTCTTTGTAAAAGATAATTTACTAGATTATTTAAAATTTCTTTAAAAAAGATTATAACGGTAACGATCATTGGGCCTAATAAATGCTAAAAAAGTTGACATAATTATCTTCTTTGTAAAAGATAATTTACTAGACAATTTAAAATTTCTTATTAAAAGATCATAACGGTGCCGATCAATGGGCCTAGTAAATGCTGAAAAAGCTTACATAATTATCTTCTTTGTAAAACATAATTTAATAGATCATTTAAAATTTCATTATAAAAGATCATGACGGCAACGATCATTGGGCCTAATAAATTCTAAAAAGGTTAACATAATTATCTTCTTTGTGATAGATAATTTAATAGATGATTTAAAATTTCTTTATAAAAGATCATAACGGTAACGATCATTGGGCCTAATAAATGCTAAAAAAGTTGACATAATTATCTTCTTTGTAAAAGATAATTTACTAGACAATTTAAAATTTCTTATTAAAAGATCATAACGGTAACGATCATTGGGACTAATAAATACTAAAAAAGTTAACATAATTATCTTCTTTGTAAAAGATAATTTACTAGACAATTTAAAATTTCTTTATAAAAGATCATAACGGTAACGATCATTGGGCCTAATAAATGCTAAAAAGGTTAACATAATTATCTTCTTTGTGAAAGATAATTTAATACATCATTTAAAATTTCTTTATAAAAGATCATAACGGTAACGATCATTGGGCCTAATAAATGGTAAAAAAGTTGACATAGTTATCTTCTTTGTAAAAGATAGTTTACTAGACAATTTAAAATTTCTTATTAAAAGATGATAACGGTAACGATCACTGGGCCTAATAAATGCTGAAGCAGCTAACATAAATATATTCTTTGTTAAAGATAATTTAATAGATCATTTAAAATTTCTTTAAAAAAGATCATAACAGTAACAATCATTGGGCCTAATAAATGCTAAAAAGTTGACATAATTATCTTCTTTGTAAAAGACAATTTAATACATCATTTAAAATTTCTTTGAAAATGATGATAACGCTAACGATTATTGGGCCTAATAAATGCCAAAAAAGTTGACATAATTATCTTTTTTGCAAAAGATAATTTAATAGATCATTTAAAATTTCTTTAAAAAAGATGATAACGGTAACGATCATTGCGCCTAATAAATGCTAAACAGGTTGACATAATTCTCTTCTTTATAAAAGATAATTTACTAGAGAATTTAAAATTTCTTATTAAAAGATCATAACGCTAACGATTTTTGGTTCTAATAAATGCTTAAAAAGTTTAGATAATTATCTTCTTTGTAAAAGATAATTAAATAGATCATTTAAAATTTCTTTATAAAATGTCATAACGGTAACGATCATTTGGCCTAATAAATGCTAAAAAGGTTAACATAATTATCTTTTTTGTGAAAGATAATTTAATAGATCATTTAAAATTTCTTTATAAAAGATCATAACGGTAACGATCATTAGGCCTAGTAAATGCTAAAAAAGTTAAAATAATTATCTTCTTTGTAAAAGATAATTTACTAGATTATTTAAAATTTCTTTAAAAAAGATTATAACGGTAACGATCATTGCGCCTAATAAATGCTAAAAAAGTTGACATAATTATCTTCTTTGTAAAAGATAATTTACTAGATCATTTAAAATTTCCTCTTAAAAGATCATAACGGTAACAATCATTGGGCCTAATAAATGCTAAAATAGTTGGCATAATTATCTTCTTTGTAAAAGATAATTTACTAGACAATTTAAAATTTCTTATTAAAAGATCATAACGGTGCCGATCAATGGGCCTAGTAAATGCTGAAAAAGCTTACATAATTATCTTCTTTGTAAAACATAATTTAATAGATCATTTAAAATTTCATTATAAAAGATCATGACGGCAACGATCATTGGGCCTAATAAATTCTAAAAAGGTTAACATAATTATCTTCTTTGTGATAGATAATTTAATAGATGATTTAAAATTTCTTTATAAAAGATCATAACGGTAACGATCATTGGGCCTAATAAATGCTAAAAAAGTTGACATAATTATCTTCTTTGTAAAAGATAATTTACTAGACAATTTAAAATTTCTTATTAAAAGATCATAACGGTAACGATCATTGGGACTAATAAATACTAAAAAAGTTAACATAATTATCTTCTTTGTAAAAGATAATTTACTAGACAATTTAAAATTTCTTTATAAAAGATCATAACGGTAACGATCATTGGGCCTAATAAATGCTAAAAAGGTTAACATAATTATCTTCTTTGTGAAAGATAATTTAATACATCATTTAAAATTTCTTTATAAAAGATCATAACGGTAACGATCATTGGGCCTAATAAATGGTAAAAAAGTTGACATAGTTATCTTCTTTGTAAAAGATAGTTTACTAGACAATTTAAAATTTCTTATTAAAAGATGATAACGGTAACGATCACTGGGCCTAATAAATGCTGAAGCAGCTAACATAAATATATTCTTTGTTAAAGATAATTTAATAGATCATTTAAAATTTCTTTAAAAAAGATCATAACAGTAACAATCATTGGGCCTAATAAATGCTAAAAAGTTGACATAATTATCTTCTTTGTAAAAGACAATTTAATACATCATTTAAAATTTCTTTGAAAATGATGATAACGCTAACGATTATTGGGCCTAATAAATGCCAAAAAAGTTGACATAATTATCTTTTTTGCAAAAGATAATTTAATAGATCATTTAAAATTTCTTTAAAAAAGATGATAACGGTAACGATCATTGCGCCTAATAAATGCTAAACAGGTTGACATAATTCTCTTCTTTATAAAAGATAATTTACTAGAGAATTTAAAATTTCTTATTAAAAGATCATAACGCTAACGATTTTTGGTTCTAATAAATGCTTAAAAAGTTTAGATAATTATCTTCTTTGTAAAAGATAATTAAATAGATCATTTAAAATTTCTTTATAAAATGTCATAACGGTAACGATCATTTGGCCTAATAAATGCTAAAAAGGTTAACATAATTATCTTTTTTGTGAAAGATAATTTAATAGATCATTTAAAATTTCTTTATAAAAGATCATAACGGTAACGATCATTAGGCCTAGTAAATGCTAAAAAAGTTAAAATAATTATCTTCTTTGTAAAAGATAATTTACTAGATTATTTAAAATTTCTTTAAAAAAGATTATAACGGTAACGATCATTGCGCCTAATAAATGCTAAAAAAGTTGACATAATTATCTTCTTTGTAAAAGATAATTTACTAGATCATTTAAAATTTCCTCTTAAAAGATCATAACGGTAACAATCATTGGGCCTAATAAATGCTAAAATAGTTGGCATAATTATCTTCTTTGTAAAAGATAATTTACTAAACAATTTAAAATTTCTTATTAAAAGATCATAACGGTAACCATCACTTGGGCTAATAAATGGTAAAAAAGTTGGCATAATTATCTTCTTTGTAAAAGATAATTTACTAAACAATTTAAACTTTCTTATGAAAAGATCATAACGGCAACGATCACTGGGCCTAATAAATGCTAAAAAAGTTAACATAATTATCTTCTTTGTAAAAGATAATTTAATACATCATTTAAAATTTCTTTAAAAAAGATCATAACGCTACCGATTATTGGGCCTAATAAATGATAAAAAAGTTGACATAATAATCTTCTTTGTAAAAGATAATTTACTAGACAATTTAAAATTTCGTACTAAAATATCATAACGGTACCGATCAATGGGCCTAGTAAATGCTAAAAAACATTACATAATTATCTTCTTTGTAAAAGATAATTTACTAGACAATTTAAAATTTCTTATTAAAAGATCATAACGGTACCGATCAATGGGCCTAGTAAATGCTAAAAAAGTTTACATAATTATCTTCTTTGTAAAAGATAATTTAATAGATCATTTAAAATTTCTTTATAAAAGATCATAACAGTAACGATCATTGTGCCTAATAAATGCTAAAAAGGTTAACATAATTATCGTCTTTGTGAAATATAATTTAATGGATCATTTAAAATTTCTTTATGAAAGATCATAACGGTAACAATTATTGGGCCTAATAAATGCTAAAAAAGTTGACATAATTATCTTCTTTGTAAAAGATAATTTACTAGACAATTTAAAATTTCTTATTAAAAGATCATAACGGTGCCGATCAATGGGCCTAGTAAATGCTGAAAAAGCTTACATAATTATCTTCTTTGTAAAACATAATTTAATAGATCATTTAAAATTTCATTATAAAAGATCATGACGGCAACGATCATTGGGCCTAATAAATGCTAAAAAGGTTAACATAATTATCTTCTTTGTGATAGATAATTTAATAGATGATTTAAAATTTCTTTATAAAAGATCATAACGGTAACGATCATTGGGCCTAATAAATGCTAAAAAAGTTGACATAATTATCTTCTTTGTAAAAGATAATTTACTAGACAATTTAAAATTTCTTATTAAAAGATCATAACGGTAACGATCATTGGGACTAATAAATACTAAAAAAGTTAACATAATTATCTTCTTTGTAAAAGATAATTTACTAGACAATTTAAAATTTCTTTATAAAAGATCATAACGGTAACGATCATTGGGCCTAATAAATGCTAAAAAGGTTAACATAATTATCTTCTTTGTGAAAGATAATTTAATACATCATTTAAAATTTCTTTATAAAAGATCATAACGGTAACGATCATTGGGCCTAATAAATGGTAAAAAAGTTGACATAGTTATCTTCTTTGTAAAAGATAGTTTACTAGACAATTTAAAATTTCTTATTAAAAGATGATAACGGTAACGATCACTGGGCCTAATAAATGCTGAAGCAGCTAACATAAATATATTCTTTGTTAAAGATAATTTAATAGATCATTTAAAATTTCTTTAAAAAAGATCATAACAGTAACAATCATTGGGCCTAATAAATGCTAAAAAGTTGACATAATTATCTTCTTTGTAAAAGACAATTTAATACATCATTTAAAATTTCTTTGAAAATGATGATAACGCTAACGATTATTGGGCCTAATAAATGCCAAAAAAGTTGACATAATTATCTTTTTTGCAAAAGATAATTTAATAGATCATTTAAAATTTCTTTAAAAAAGATGATAACGGTAACGATCATTGCGCCTAATAAATGCTAAACAGGTTGACATAATTCTCTTCTTTATAAAAGATAATTTACTAGAGAATTTAAAATTTCTTATTAAAAGATCATAACGCTAACGATTTTTGGTTCTAATAAATGCTTAAAAAGTTTAGATAATTATCTTCTTTGTAAAAGATAATTAAATAGATCATTTAAAATTTCTTTATAAAATGTCATAACGGTAACGATCATTTGGCCTAATAAATGCTAAAAAGGTTAACATAATTATCTTTTTTGTGAAAGATAATTTAATAGATCATTTAAAATTTCTTTATAAAAGATCATAACGGTAACGATCATTAGGCCTAGTAAATGCTAAAAAAGTTAAAATAATTATCTTCTTTGTAAAAGATAATTTACTAGATTATTTAAAATTTCTTTAAAAAAGATTATAACGGTAACGATCATTGCGCCTAATAAATGCTAAAAAAGTTGACATAATTATCTTCTTTGTAAAAGATAATTTACTAGATCATTTAAAATTTCCTCTTAAAAGATCATAACGGTAACAATCATTGGGCCTAATAAATGCTAAAAAAGTTGGCATAATTATCTTCTTTGTAAAAGATAATTTACTAAACAATTTAAAATTTCTTATTAAAAGATCATAACGGTAACCATCACTTGGGCTAATAAATGGTAAAAAAGTTGGCATAATTATCTTCTTTGTAAAAGATAATTTACTAAACAATTTAAACTTTCTTATGAAAAGATCATAACGGCAACGATCACTGGGCCTAATAAATGCTAAAAAAGTTAACATAATTATCTTATTTGTAAAAGACAATTTAATACATCATTTAAAATTTCTTTAAAAAAGATCATAACGCTAACGATTATTGGGCCTAATAAATGATAAAAAAGTTGACATAATAATCTTCTTTGTAAAAGATAATTTACTAGACAATTTAAAATTTCGTACTAAAAGATCATAACGGTACCGATCAATGGGCCTAGTAAATGCTAAAAAACATTACATAATTATCTTCTTTGTAAAAGATAATTTACTAGACAATTTAAAATTTCTTATTAAAAGATCATAACGGTACCGATCAATGGGCCTAGTAAATGCTAAAAAAGTTTACATAATTATCTTCTTTGTAAAAGATAATTTAATAGATCATTTAAAATTTCTTTATAAAAGATCATAACAGTAACGATCATTGTGCCTAATAAATGCTAAAAAGGTTAACATAATTATCTTCTTTGTGAAAGATAATTTAATAGATCATTTAAAATTTCTTTATACAAGATCATAACAGTAACGATCATTGGGCCTAATAAATGCTAAAAAGGTTAACATAATTATCTTCTTTGTGAAAGATAATTTAGTAGATCATTTAAAATTTCTTTATAAAAGATAATAACGGTAACGATCATTGCGCCTAATAAATGCTAAACAGGTTGACATAATTCTCTTCTTTATAAAAGATAATTTACTAGACAATTTAAAATTTCTTATTAAAAGATCATAACAGTGCCGATCAATGGGCCTAGTAAATGCTGAAAAAGCTTACATACTTATCTGCTTTGTAAAACATAATTTAATAGATCATTTAAAATTTCGTTATAAAAGATCATGACGGCAACGATCATTGGGCCTAATAAATGCTAAAAAGGCTAACATAATTATCTTCTTTGTGAAAGATAATTTAATAGATCATTTAAAATTTCTTTATAAAAGATAATAACAGTAACGATCATTGGGCCTAATAAATGCTAAAAAGGTTAACATAATTATCTTCTTTGTGAAAGATAATTTAGTAGATCATTTAAAATTTCTTTATAAAAGATAATAACGGTAACTATCATTGCGCTTAATAAATGCTAAACAGGTTGACATAATTCTCTTCTTTATAAAAGATAATTTACTAGACAATTTAAAATTTCTTATTAAAAGATCATAACTCTAACGATTTTTGGTTCTAATAAATGCTAAAAAAGTTGAGATAATTATCTTCTTTGTAAAAGATAATTAAATAGATCATTTAAAATTTCTTTATAAAATGTCATAACGGTAACGACCATTGGGCGTAATAAATGCTAAAAAGGTTAACATAATTATCTTCTTTGTGAAAGATAATTTAATAGATCATTTAAAATTTCTTTATAAAAGATCATGACAGTAACGATCATTGGGCCTAATAAATGCTAAAAAGGTTAACATAATTATCTTCTTTGTGAAAGATAATTTAATAGATCATTTAAAATTTCTTTATAAAAGATAATAACGGTAACGATCATTGCGCCTAATAAATGCTAAACAGGTTGACATAATTCTCTTCTTTATAAAAGATAATTTACTAGACAATTTAAAATTTCTTATTAAAAGATCGTAACGCTAACGATTTTTGGTTCTAATAAATGCTAAAAAAGTTGAGATAATTATCTTCTTTGTAAAAGATAATTAAATAGATCATTTAAAATTTCTTTATAAAATGTCATAACGGTAACGATCATTGGGCCTAATAAATGCTAAAAAGGTTAACATAATTATCTTCTTTGTGAAAGATAATCTAATAGATCATTTAAAATTTCTTTATAAAAGATCATAACAGTAACGATCATTGGGCCTAATAAATGCTAAAAAGGTTAACATAATTATCTTCTTTGTGAAAGATAATTTAGTAGATCATTTAAAATTTCTTTATAAAAGATAATAACGGTAACGATCGTTGGGCCAAATAAATGCTAAAAAAGTTGACATAATTATATTCTTTGTAAAAGATAATTTACTAGACAATTTAAAATTTCTTATTAAAAGATCATAACGGTAACGATCACTGGGCCTAATAAATGCTGAAGCAGCTAACATAAATATATTCTGTGTTAAAGATAATTTAGTAGATCATTTAAAATTTCTTTAAGAAAGATCATAACAGTAACAATCATTGGGCCTAATAAATGCTAAAAAAGTTGACATAATTATCTTCTTTGTAAAAGAAAATTTAATACATCATTTAAAATTTCTTTGAAAAAGATCATAAGGCTAACAATTATTGGGCCTAATAAATGCTAAAAAAGTTGACATAATTATCTTCTTTGTAAAAGATACTTTACTAGACAATTTAAAATTTCTTACTAAAAGATCATAACGGTAACGGTTAATGGGCCTAGTAAATGCTAAAAAAGTTGACATAATTATCTTGTTTGTAAAAGATAATTTAATAGATCATTTAAAATTTCCTTAAAAAAGATCATAACGGTAACGATCATTGCGCCTAATAAATGCTAAACAGGTTGACATAATTCTCTTCTTTAGAAAAGATAATTTACTAGAAAATTTAAAATTTCTTATTAAAAGATCATAACGTTAACGATTTTTGGTTCTAATAAATGCTAAAAAAGTTGAGATAATTATCTTCTTTGTAAAAGATAATTAAATAGATCATTTAAAATTTCTTTATTAAATGTCATAACGGTAACGATCATTGGGACTAATAAATACTAAAAAAGTTAACATAATTATCTTCTTTGTAAAAGATAATTTACTAGACAATTTAAAATTTCTTTATAAAAGATAATAACGGTAACGATCATTGGGCCTAATACATGCTAAAAAGGTTAACATAATTATCTTCTTTGTGAAAGATAATTTAGTAGATCATTTAAAATTTCTTTATAAAAGATAATAACGGTAACGATCATTGCGCCTAATAAATGCTAAACAGGTTGACATAATTCTCTTCTTTATAAAAGATAATTTACTAGACAATTTAAAATTTCTTATTAAAAGATCATAACAGTGCCGATCAATAGGCCTAGTAAATGCTGAAAAAGCTTACATAATTATCTGCTTTGTAAAACATAATTTAATAGATCATTTAAAATTTCATTATAAAAGATCATGACGGCAACGATCATTGGGCCTAATAAATGCTAAAAAAGCTAACATAATTATCTTCTTTGTGAAAGATAATTTAATAGATCATTTAAAATTTCTTTATAAAAGATAATAACGGTAACGATCATTGGGCCTAATAAATGCTAAAAAAGTTGACATAATTATCTTCTTTGTAAAAGATAATTTACTAGACAATTTAAAATTTCTTTATAAAAGATCATAACGCTAATGGTTAATGGGCGTAGTAAATGCTAAAAAAGTTGACATAATTATCTTGTTTGTAAAAGATAATTTAATAGATCATTTAAAATTTCCTTAAAAAAGATCATAACGGTAACGATCATTGCGCCTAATAAATGCTAAATAGATTGACATAATTCTCTTCTTTATAAAAGATAATTTACTAGACAATTTAAAATTTCTTATTAAAAGATCATAACGCTAACGATTTTTGGTTCTAATAAATGCTAAAAAAGTTGAGGTAATTATCTTCTTTGTAAAAGATAATTAAATAGATCATTTAAAATTGCTTTATAAAATGTCATAACGGTAACGATCATTGAGCCTAATAAATGCTAAAAAGGTTAACATAATTATCTTCTTTGTGAAAGATAATTTAATAGATCATTTAAAATTTCTTTATAAAAGATCATAACAGTAACGATCATTGGGCCTAATAAATGCTAAAAAGGTTAACATAATTATCTTCTTTGTGAAAGATAATTTAGTAGATCATTTAAAATTTCTTTATAAAAGATAATAACGGTAACGATCGTTGGGCCTAATAAATGCTAAAAAAGTTGACATAATTATATTCTTTGTAAAAGATAATTTACTAGACAATTTAAAATTTCTTATTAAAAGATCATAACGGTAACGATCACTGGGCCTAATAAATGCTGAAGCAGCTAACATAAATATATTCTGTTTTAAAGATAATTTAGTAGATCATTTAAAATTTCTTTAAGAAAGATCATAACAGTAACAATCATTGGGCCTAATAAATGCTAAAAAAGTTGACATAATTATCTTCTTTGTAAAAGAAAATTTAATACATCATTTAAAATTTCTTTGAAAAAGATCATAAGGCTAACAATTATTGGGCCTAATAAATGCTAAAAAAGTTGACATAATTATCTTCTTTGTAAAAGATACTTTACTAGACAATTTAAAATTTCTTACTAAAAGATCATAACGGTAACGGTTAATGGGCCTAGTAAATGCTAAAAAAGTTGACATAATTATCTTGTTTGTAAAAGATAATTTAATAGATCATTTAAAATTTCCTTAAAAAAGATCATAACGGTAACGAACATTGCGCCTAATAAATGCTAAACAGGTTGACATAATTCTCTTCTTTATAAAAGATAATTTACTAGACAATTTAAAATTTCTTATTAAAAGATCATAACGTTAACGATTTTTGGTTCTAATAAATGCTAAAAAAGTTGAGATAATTATCTTCGTTGTAAAAGATAATTAAATAGATCATTTAAAATTTCTTTATTAAATGTCATAACGGTAACGATCATTGGGACTAATAAATACTAAAAAAGTTAACATAATTATCTTCTTTGTAAAAGATAATTTACTAGACAATTTAAAATTTCTTTATAAAAGATAATAACGGTAACGATCATTGGGCCTAATACATGCTAAAAAGGTTAACATAATTATCTTCTTTGTGAAAGATAATTTAGTAGATCATTTAAAATTTCTTTATAAAAGATAATAACGGTAACGATCATTGCGCCTAATAAATGCTAAACAGGTTGACATAATTCTCTTCTTTATAAAAGATAATTTACTAGACAATTTAAAATTTCTTATTAAAAGATCGTAACGCTAACGATTTTTGGTTCTAATAAATGCTAAAAAAGTTGAGATAATTATCTTCTTTGTAAAAGATAATTAAATAGATCATTTAAAATTTCTTTATAAAATGTCATAACGGTAACGATCATTGGGCCTAATAAATGCTAAAAAGGTTAACATAATTATCTTCTTTGTGAAAGATAATCTAATAGATCATTTAAAATTTCTTTATAAAAGATCATAACAGTAACGATCATTGGGCCTAATAAATGCTAAAAAGGTTAACATAATTATCTTCTTTGTGAAAGATAATTTAGTAGATCATTTAAAATTTCTTTATAAAAGATAATAACGGTAACGATCGTTGGGCCAAATAAATGCTAAAAAAGTTGACATAATTATATTCTTTGTAAAAGATAATTTACTAGACAATTTAAAATTTCTTATTAAAAGATCATAACGGTAACGATCACTGGGCCTAATAAATGCTGAAGCAGCTAACATAAATATATTCTGTGTTAAAGATAATTTAGTAGATCATTTAAAATTTCTTTAAGAAAGATCATAACAGTAACAATCATTGGGCCTAATAAATGCTAAAAAAGTTGACATAATTATCTTCTTTGTAAAAGAAAATTTAATACATCATTTAAAATTTCTTTGAAAAAGATCATAAGGCTAACAATTATTGGGCCTAATAAATGCTAAAAAAGTTGACATAATTATCTTCTTTGTAAAAGATACTTTACTAGACAATTTAAAATTTCTTACTAAAAGATCATAACGGTAACGGTTAATGGGCCTAGTAAATGCTAAAAAAGTTGACATAATTATCTTGTTTGTAAAAGATAATTTAATAGATCATTTAAAATTTCCTTAAAAAAGATCATAACGGTAACGATCATTGCGCCTAATAAATGCTAAACAGGTTGACATAATTCTCTTCTTTAGAAAAGATAATTTACTAGAAAATTTAAAATTTCTTATTAAAAGATCATAACGTTAACGATTTTTGGTTCTAATAAATGCTAAAAAAGTTGAGATAATTATCTTCTTTGTAAAAGATAATTAAATAGATCATTTAAAATTTCTTTATTAAATGTCATAACGGTAACGATCATTGGGACTAATAAATACTAAAAAAGTTAACATAATTATCTTCTTTGTAAAAGATAATTTACTAGACAATTTAAAATTTCTTTATAAAAGATAATAACGGTAACGATCATTGGGCCTAATACATGCTAAAAAGGTTAACATAATTATCTTCTTTGTGAAAGATAATTTAGTAGATCATTTAAAATTTCTTTATAAAAGATAATAACGGTAACGATCATTGCGCCTAATAAATGCTAAACAGGTTGACATAATTCTCTTCTTTATAAAAGATAATTTACTAGACAATTTAAAATTTCTTATTAAAAGATCATAACAGTGCCGATCAATAGGCCTAGTAAATGCTGAAAAAGCTTACATAATTATCTGCTTTGTAAAACATAATTTAATAGATCATTTAAAATTTCATTATAAAAGATCATGACGGCAACGATCATTGGGCCTAATAAATGCTAAAAAAGCTAACATAATTATCTTCTTTGTGAAAGATAATTTAATAGATCATTTAAAATTTCTTTATAAAAGATAATAACGGTAACGATCATTGGGCCTAATAAATGCTAAAAAAGTTGACATAATTATCTTCTTTGTAAAAGATAATTTACTAGACAATTTAAAATTTCTTTATAAAAGATCATAACGCTAATGGTTAATGGGCGTAGTAAATGCTAAAAAAGTTGACATAATTATCTTGTTTGTAAAAGATAATTTAATAGATCATTTAAAATTTCCTTAAAAAAGATCATAACGGTAACGATCATTGCGCCTAATAAATGCTAAATAGATTGACATAATTCTCTTCTTTATAAAAGATAATTTACTAGACAATTTAAAATTTCTTATTAAAAGATCATAACGCTAACGATTTTTGGTTCTAATAAATGCTAAAAAAGTTGAGGTAATTATCTTCTTTGTAAAAGATAATTAAATAGATCATTTAAAATTGCTTTATAAAATGTCATAACGGTAACGATCATTGAGCCTAATAAATGCTAAAAAGGTTAACATAATTATCTTCTTTGTGAAAGATAATTTAATAGATCATTTAAAATTTCTTTATAAAAGATCATAACAGTAACGATCATTGGGCCTAATAAATGCTAAAAAGGTTAACATAATTATCTTCTTTGTGAAAGATAATTTAGTAGATCATTTAAAATTTCTTTATAAAAGATAATAACGGTAACGATCGTTGGGCCTAATAAATGCTAAAAAAGTTGACATAATTATATTCTTTGTAAAAGATAATTTACTAGACAATTTAAAATTTCTTATTAAAAGATCATAACGGTAACGATCACTGGGCCTAATAAATGCTGAAGCAGCTAACATAAATATATTCTGTTTTAAAGATAATTTAGTAGATCATTTAAAATTTCTTTAAGAAAGATCATAACAGTAACAATCATTGGGCCTAATAAATGCTAAAAAAGTTGACATAATTATCTTCTTTGTAAAAGAAAATTTAATACATCATTTAAAATTTCTTTGAAAAAGATCATAAGGCTAACAATTATTGGGCCTAATAAATGCTAAAAAAGTTGACATAATTATCTTCTTTGTAAAAGATACTTTACTAGACAATTTAAAATTTCTTACTAAAAGATCATAACGGTAACGGTTAATGGGCCTAGTAAATGCTAAAAAAGTTGACATAATTATCTTGTTTGTAAAAGATAATTTAATAGATCATTTAAAATTTCCTTAAAAAAGATCATAACGGTAACGAACATTGCGCCTAATAAATGCTAAACAGGTTGACATAATTCTCTTCTTTATAAAAGATAATTTACTAGACAATTTAAAATTTCTTATTAAAAGATCATAACGTTAACGATTTTTGGTTCTAATAAATGCTAAAAAAGTTGAGATAATTATCTTCGTTGTAAAAGATAATTAAATAGATCATTTAAAATTTCTTTATTAAATGTCATAACGGTAACGATCATTGGGACTAATAAATACTAAAAAAGTTAACATAATTATCTTCTTTGTAAAAGATAATTTACTAGACAATTTAAAATTTCTTTATAAAAGATAATAACGGTAACGATCATTGGGCCTAATACATGCTAAAAAGGTTAACATAATTATCTTCTTTGTGAAAGATAATTTAGTAGATCATTTAAAATTTCTTTATAAAAGATAATAACGGTAACGATCATTGCGCCTAATAAATGCTAAACAGGTTGACATAATTCTCTTCTTTATAAAAGATAATTTACTAGACAATTTAAAATTTCTTATTAAAAGATCATAACAGTGCCGATCAATGGGCCTAGTAAATGCTGAAAAAGCTTACATACTTATCTGCTTTGTAAAACATAATTTAATAGATCATTTAAAATTTCGTTATAAAAGATCATGACGGCAACGATCATTGGGCCTAATAAATGCTAAAAAGGCTAACATAATTATCTTCTTTGTGAAAGATAATTTAATAGATCATTTAAAATTTCTTTATAAAAGATAATAACGGTAACTATCATTGCGCGTAATAAATGCTAAACAGGTTGACATAATTCTCTTCTTTATAAAAGATAATTTACTAGACAATTTAAAATTTCTTATTAAAAGATCATAACTCTAACGATTTTTGGTTCTAATAAATGCTAAAAAAGTGGAGATAATTATCTTCTTTGTAAAAGATAATTAAATAGATCATTTAAAATTATTTTATAAAATGTCATAACGGTAACGACCATTGGGCGTAATAAATGCTAAAAAGGTTAACATAATTATCTTCTTTGTGAAAGATAATTTAATAGATCATTTAAAATTTCTTTATAAAAGATCATGACAGTAACGATCATTGGGCCTAATAAATGCTAAAAAGGTTAACATAATTATCTTCTTTGTGAAAGATAATTTAATAGATCATTTAAAATTTCTTTATAAAAGATAATAACGGTAACGATCATTGCGCCTAATAAATGCTAAACAGGTTGACATAATTCTCTTCTTTATAAAAGATAATTTACTAGACAATTTAAAATTTCTTATTAAAAGATCGTAACGCTAACGATTTTTGGTTCTAATAAATGCTAAAAAAGTTGAGATAATTATCTTCTTTGTAAAAGATAATTAAATAGATCATTTAAAATTTCTTTATAAAATGTCATAACGGTAACGATCATTGGGCCTAATAAATGCTAAAAAGGTTAACATAATTATCTTCTTTGTGAAAGATAATTTAATAGATCATTTAAAATTTCTTTATAAAAGATCATAACAGTAACGATCATTGGGCCTAATAAATGCTAAAAAGGTTAACATAATTATCTTCTTTGTGAAAGATAATTTAGTAGATCATTTAAAATTTCTTTATAAAAGATAATAACGGTAACGATCGTTGGGCCTAATAAATGCTAAAAAAGTTGACATAATTATATTCTTTGTAAAAGATAATTTACTAGACAATTTAAAATTTCTTATTAAAAGATCATAACGGTAACGATCACTGGGCCTAATAAATGCTGAAGCAGCTAACATAAATATATTCTGTGTTAAAGATAATTTAGTAGATCATTTAAAATTTCTTTAAGAAAGATCATAACAGTAACAATCATTGGGCCTAATAAATGCTAAAAAAGTTGACATAATTATCTTCTTTGTAAAAGAAAATTTAATACATCATTTAAAATTTCTTTGAAAAAGATCATAAGGCTAACAATTATTGGGCCTAATAAATGCTAAAAAAGTTGACATAATTATCTTCTTTGTAAAAGATACTTTACTAGACAATTTAAAATTTCTTACTAAAAGATCATAACGGTAACGGTTAATGGGCCTAGTAAATGCTAAAAAAGTTGACATAATTATCTTGTTTGTAAAAGATAATTTAATAGATCATTTAAAATTTCCTTAAAAAAGATCATAACGGTAACGATCATTGCGCCTAATAAATGCTAAACAGGTTGACATAATTCTCTTCTTTAGAAAAGATAATTTACTAGAAAATTTAAAATTTCTTATTAAAAGATCATAACGTTAACGATTTTTGGTTCTAATAAATGCTAAAAAAGTTGAGATAATTATCTTCTTTGTAAAAGATAATTAAATAGATCATTTAAAATTTCTTTATTAAATGTCATAACGGTAACGATCATTGGGACTAATAAATACTAAAAAAGTTAACATAATTATCTTCTTTGTAAAAGATAATTTACTAGACAATTTAAAATTTCTTTATAAAAGATAATAACGGTAACGATCATTGGGCCTAATACATGCTAAAAAGGTTAACATAATTATCTTCTTTGTGAAAGATAATTTAGTAGATCATTTAAAATTTCTTTATAAAAGATAATAACGGTAACGATCATTGCGCCTAATAAATGCTAAACAGGTTGACATAATTCTCTTCTTTATAAAAGATAATTTACTAGACAATTTAAAATTTCTTATTAAAAGATCATAACAGTGCCGATCAATAGGCCTAGTAAATGCTGAAAAAGCTTACATAATTATCTGCTTTGTAAAACATAATTTAATAGATCATTTAAAATTTCATTATAAAAGATCATGACGGCAACGATCATTGGGCCTAATAAATGCTAAAAAAGCTAACATAATTATCTTCTTTGTGAAAGATAATTTAATAGATCATTTAAAATTTCTTTATAAAAGATAATAACGGTAACGATCATTGGGCCTAATAAATGCTAAAAAAGTTGACATAATTATCTTCTTTGTAAAAGATAATTTACTAGACAATTTAAAATTTCTTTATAAAAGATCATAACGCTAATGGTTAATGGGCGTAGTAAATGCTAAAAAAGTTGACATAATTATCTTGTTTGTAAAAGATAATTTAATAGATCATTTAAAATTTCCTTAAAAAAGATCATAACGGTAACGATCATTGCGCCTAATAAATGCTAAATAGATTGACATAATTCTCTTCTTTATAAAAGATAATTTACTAGACAATTTAAAATTTCTTATTAAAAGATCATAACGCTAACGATTTTTGGTTCTAATAAATGCTAAAAAAGTTGAGGTAATTATCTTCTTTGTAAAAGATAATTAAATAGATCATTTAAAATTGCTTTATAAAATGTCATAACGGTAACGATCATTGAGCCTAATAAATGCTAAAAAGGTTAACATAATTATCTTCTTTGTGAAAGATAATTTAATAGATCATTTAAAATTTCTTTATAAAAGATCATAACAGTAACAATCATTGGGCCTAATAAATGCTAAAAAGGTTAACATAATTATCTTCTTTGTGAAAGATAATTTAGTAGATCATTTAAAATTTCTTTATAAAAGATAATAACGGTAACGATCGTTGGGCCTAATAAATGCTAAAAAATTTGACATAATTATCTTCTTTGTAAAAGATAATTTAGTAGACAATTTAAAATTTCTTATTAAAAGATCATAACGGTAACGATCATTGGGACTAATAAATACTAAAAAAGTTAACATAATTATCTTCTTTGTAAAAGATAATTTACTAGACAATTTAAAATTTCTTTATAAAAGATCATAACGGTAACGATCATTGGGCCTAATAAATGCTAAAAAGGTTAACATAATTATCTTCTTTGTGAAAGTTAATTTAATATATCATTTAAAATTTCTTTATAAAAGATAATAATGGTAACGATCATTGGGCCTAATAAATGCTAAAAAAGTTGACATAATTATCTTCTTTGTAAAAGATAATTTACTAGACAATTTAAAATTTCTTATTAAAAGATCATAACGGTAACGATCATTGGGACTAATAAATACTAAAAAAGTTAACATAATTATCTTCTTTGTGAAAGATAATTTACTAGATCATTTAAAATTTCTTTATAAAAGATAATAACGGTAACGATCATTGCGCCTAATAAATGCTAAACAGGTTGACATAATTCTCTTCTTTATAAAAGATAATTTACTAGACAATTTAAAATTTCTTATTAAAAGATCATAACGGTAACGATCACTGGGCCTAATAAACGCTGAAGCAGCTGACATAAATATATTCTTTGTTAAAGATAATTTAGTAGATCATTTAAAATTTCTTTAAAAAAGATCATAACAGTAACAATCATTGGGCCTAATAAATGCTAAAAAAGTTGACATAATTATCTTCTTTGTAAAAGAAAATTTAATACATCATTTAAAATTTCTTTGAAAAAGATCATAACGCTAACAATTATTGGTTCTAATAAATGCTAAAAAAGTTGAGATAATTATCTTCTTTGTAAAAGATAATTAAATAGATCATTTAAAATTTCTTTATAAAAGACCATAACAGTAACGATCATTGGGCCTAATAAATGCTAAAAAGGTTAACATAATTATCTTCTTTGTGAAAGATAATTTAGTAGATCATTTAAAATTTCTTTATAAAAGATAATAACGGTAAAGATCGTTGGGCCTAATAAATGCTAAAAAAGTTGACATAATTATCTTCTTTGTAAAACATAATTTACTAGACAATTTAAAATTTCTTATTAAAAGATCATAACGGTAACGATCACTGGGCCTAATAAACGCTGAAGCAGCTGACATAAATATATTCTTTGTTAAAGATAATTTAGTAGATCATTTAAAATTTCTTTAAAAAAGATCATAACAGTAACAATCATTGGGCCTAATAAATGCTAAAAAAGTTGACATAATTATCTTCTTTGTAAAAGAAAATTTAATACATCATTTAAAATTTCTTTGAAAAAGATCATAACGCTAACAATTATTGGGCCTAATAAATGCTAAAAAAGTTGACATAATTATCTTCTTTGTAAAAGATACTTTACTAGACAATTTAAAATTTCTTACTAAAAGATCATAACGGTAATGGTTAATGGGCCTAGTAAATGCTAAAAAAGTTGACATAATTATCTTGTTTGTAAAAGATAATTTAATAGATCATTTAAAATTTCCTTAAAAAAGATCATAACGGTAACGATCATTGCGCCTAATAAATGCTAAACAGGTTGACATAATTCTCTTCTTTAGAAAAGATAATTTACTAGAAAATTTAAAATTTCTTATTAAAAGATCATAACGTTAACGATTTTTGGTTCTAATAAATGCTAAAAAAGTTGAGATAATTATCTTCTTTGTAAAAGATAATTAAATAGATCATTTAAAATTTCTTTATTAAATGTCATAACGGTAACGATCATTGGGACTAATAAATACTAAAAAAGTTAACATAATTATCTTCTTTGTAAAAGATAATTTACTAGACAATTTAAAATTTCTTTATAAAAGATAATAACGGTAACGATCATTGGGCCTAATACATGCTAAAAAGGTTAACATAATTATCTTCTTTGTGAAAGATAATTTAGTAGATCATTTAAAATTTCTTTATAAAAGATAATAACGGTAACGATCATTGCGCCTAATAAATGCTAAACAGGTTGACATAATTCTCTTCTTTATAAAAGATAATTTACTAGACAATTTAAAATTTCTTATTAAAAGATCATAACAGTGCCGATCAATAGGCCTAGTAAATGCTGAAAAAGCTTACATAATTATCTGCTTTGTAAAACATAATTTAATAGATCATTTAAAATTTCATTATAAAAGATCATGACGGCAACGATCATTGGGCCTAATAAATGCTAAAAAAGCTAACATAATTATCTTCTTTGTGAAAGATAATTTAATAGATCATTTAAAATTTCTTTATAAAAGATAATAACGGTAACGATCATTGGGCCTAATAAATGCTAAAAAAGTTGACATAATTATCTTCTTTGTAAAAGATAATTTACTAGACAATTTAAAATTTCTTTATAAAAGATCATAACGCTAATGGTTAATGGGCGTAGTAAATGCTAAAAAAGTTGACATAATTATCTTGTTTGTAAAAGATAATTTAATAGATCATTTAAAATTTCCTTAAAAAAGATCATAACGGTAACGATCATTGCGCCTAATAAATGCTAAATAGATTGACATAATTCTCTTCTTTATAAAAGATAATTTACTAGACAATTTAAAATTTCTTATTAAAAGATCATAACGCTAACGATTTTTGGTTCTAATAAATGCTAAAAAAGTTGAGGTAATTATCTTCTTTGTAAAAGATAATTAAATAGATCATTTAAAATTGCTTTATAAAATGTCATAACGGTAACGATCATTGAGCCTAATAAATGCTAAAAAGGTTAACATAATTATCTTCTTTGTGAAAGATAATTTAATAGATCATTTAAAATTTCTTTATAAAAGATCATAACAGTAACAATCATTGGGCCTAATAAATGCTAAAAAGGTTAACATAATTATCTTCTTTGTGAAAGATAATTTAGTAGATCATTTAAAATTTCTTTATAAAAGATAATAACGGTAACGATCGTTGGGCCTAATAAATGCTAAAAAATTTGACATAATTATCTTCTTTGTAAAAGATAATTTAGTAGACAATTTAAAATTTCTTATTAAAAGATCATAACGGTAACGATCATTGGGACTAATAAATACTAAAAAAGTTAACATAATTATCTTCTTTGTAAAAGATAATTTACTAGACAATTTAAAATTTCTTTATAAAAGATCATAACGGTAACGATCATTGGGCCTAATAAATGCTAAAAAGGTTAACATAATTATCTTCTTTGTGAAAGTTAATTTAATATATCATTTAAAATTTCTTTATAAAAGATAATAATGGTAACGATCATTGGGCCTAATAAATGCTAAAAAAGTTGACATAATTATCTTCTTTGTAAAAGATAATTTACTAGACAATTTAAAATTTCTTATTAAAAGATCATAACGGTAACGATCATTGGGACTAATAAATACTAAAAAAGTTAACATAATTATCTTCTTTGTGAAAGATAATTTACTAGATCATTTAAAATTTCTTTATAAAAGATAATAACGGTAACGATCATTGCGCCTTATAAATGCTAAACAGGTTGACATAATTCTCTTCTTTATAAAAGATAATTTACTAGACAATTTAAAATTTCTTATTAAAAGATCATAACGGTAACGATCACTGGGCCTAATAAACGCTGAAGCAGCTGACATAAATATATTCTTTGTTAAAGATAATTTAGTAGATCATTTAAAATTTCTTTAAAAAAGATCATAACAGTAACAATCATTGGGCCTAATAAATGCTAAAAAAGTTGACATAATTATCTTCTTTGTAAAAGAAAATTTAATACATCATTTAAAATTTCTTTGAAAAAGATCATAACGCTAACAATTATTGGTTCTAATAAATGCTAAAAAAGTTGAGATAATTATCTTCTTTGTAAAAGATAATTAAATAGATCATTTAAAATTTCTTTATAAAAGACCATAACAGTAACGATCATTGGGCCTAATAAATGCTAAAAAGGTTAACATAATTATCTTCTTTGTGAAAGATAATTTAGTAGATCATTTAAAATTTCTTTATAAAAGATAATAACGGTAAAGATCGTTGGGCCTAATAAATGCTAAAAAAGTTGACATAATTATCTTCTTTGTAAAACATAATTTACTAGACAATTTAAAATTTCTTATTAAAAGATCATAACGGTAACGATCACTGGGCCTAATAAACGCTGAAGCAGCTGACATAAATATATTCTTTGTTAAAGATAATTTAGTAGATCATTTAAAATTTCTTTAAAAAAGATCATAACAGTAACAATCATTGGGCCTAATAAATGCTAAAAAAGTTGACATAATTATCTTCTTTGTAAAAGAAAATTTAATACATCATTTAAAATTTCTTTGAAAAAGATCATAACGCTAACAATTATTGGGCCTAATAAATGCTAAAAAGGTTAACATAATTATCTTCTTTGTGAAAGTTAATTTAATATATCATTTAAAATTTCTTTATAAAAGATAATAATGGTAACGATCATTGGGCCTAATAAATGCTAAAAAAGTTGACATAATTATCTTCTTTGTAAAAGATAATTTACTAGACAATTTAAAATTTCTTATTAAAAGATCATAACGGTAACGATCATTGGGACTAATAAATACTAAAAAAGTTAACATAATTATCTTCTTTGTGAAAGATAATTTACTAGATCATTTAAAATTTCTTTATAAAAGATAATAACGGTAACGATCATTGCGCCTAATAAATGCTAAACAGGTTGACATAATTCTCTTCTTTATAAAAGATAATTTACTAGACAATTTAAAATTTCTTATTAAAAGATCATAACGGTAACGATCACTGGGCCTAATAAACGCTGAAGCAGCTGACATAAATATATTCTTTGTTAAAGATAATTTAGTAGATCATTTAAAATTTCTTTAAAAAAGATCATAACAGTAACAATCATTGGGCCTAATAAATGCTAAAAAAGTTGACATAATTATCTTCTTTGTAAAAGAAAATTTAATACATCATTTAAAATTTCTTTGAAAAAGATCATAACGCTAACAATTATTGGTTCTAATAAATGCTAAAAAAGTTGAGATAATTATCTTCTTTGTAAAAGATAATTAAATAGATCATTTAAAATTTCTTTATAAAAGACCATAACAGTAACGATCATTGGGCCTAATAAATGCTAAAAAGGTTAACATAATTATCTTCTTTGTGAAAGATAATTTAGTAGATCATTTAAAATTTCTTTATAAAAGATAATAACGGTAAAGATCGTTGGGCCTAATAAATGCTAAAAAAGTTGACATAATTATCTTCTTTGTAAAACATAATTTACTAGACAATTTAAAATTTCTTATTAAAAGATCATAACGGTAACGATCACTGGGCCTAATAAACGCTGAAGCAGCTGACATAAATATATTCTTTGTTAAAGATAATTTAGTAGATCATTTAAAATTTCTTTAAAAAAGATCATAACAGTAACAATCATTGGGCCTAATAAATGCTAAAAAAGTTGACATAATTATCTTCTTTGTAAAAGAAAATTTAATACATCATTTAAAATTTCTTTGAAAAAGATCATAACGCTAACAATTATTGGGCCTAATAAATGCTAAAAAAGTTGACATAATTATCTTCTTTGTAAAAGATACTTTACTAGACAATTTAAAATTTCTTACTAAAAGATCAAAGCGGTAACGGTTAATGGGCCTAGTAAATGCTAAAAAAGTTGACATAATTATCTTGTTTGTAAAAGATAATTTAATAGATCATTTAAAATTTCCTTAAAAAAGATCATAACGGTAACGATCATTGCGCCTAATAAATGCTAAACAGGTTGACATAATTCTCTTCTTTATAAAAGATAATTTACTAGACAATTTAAAATTTCTTATTAAAAGATCATAATGTTAACGATTTTTGGTTCTAATAAATGCTAAAAAAGTTGAGATAATTATCTTCTTTGTAAAAGATAATTAAATAGATCATTTAAAATTTCTTTATTAAATGTCATAACGGTAACGATCATTGGGACTAATAAATACTAAAAAAGTTAACATAATTATCTTCTTTGTAAAAGATAATTTACTAGACAATTTAAAATTTCTTTATAAAATATCATAACGGTAACGATCATTGGGCCTAATAAATGCTAAAAAGGTTAACATAATTATCTTCTTTGTGAAAGATAATTTAATAGATCATTTAAAATTTCTTTATAAAAGATCATAACGGTAACGATCATTGGGCCTAATAAATGGTAAAAAAGTTGACATAATTATCTTCTTTGTAAAAGATAATTTACTAGACAATTTAAAATTTCTTATTAAAAGAGCATAACAGTGCCGATCAATAGGCCTAGTAAATGCTGAAAAAGCTTACATAATTATCTGCTTTGTAAAACATAATTTAATAGATCATTTAAAATTTCATTATAAAACATCATGATGGCAACGATCATTGGGCCTAATAAATGCTAAAAAAGCTAACATAATTATCTTCTTTGTGAAAGATAATTTAATAGATCATTTAAAATTTCTTTATAAAAGATAATAACGGTAACGATCATCGGGCCTAATAAATGCTAAAAAAGTTGACATAATTATCTTCTTTGTAAAAGATAATTTACTAGACAATTTAAAATTTCTTACTAAAAGATCATAACGCTAATGGTTAATGGGCCTAGTAAATGCTAAAAAAGTTGAGATAATTATCTTCTTTGTAAAAGATAATTAAATAGATCATTTAAAATTTCTTTATAAAAGACCATAACAGTAACGATCATTGGGCCTAATAAATGCTAAAAAGGTTAACATAATTATCTTCTTTGTGAAAGATAATTTAGTAGATCATTTAAAATTTCTTTATAAAAGATAATAACGGTAAAGATCGTTGGCCCTAATAAATGCTAAAAAAGTTGACATAATTATCTTCTTTGTAAAACATAATTTACTAGACAATTTAAAATTTCTTATTAAAAGATCATAACGGTAACGATCATTGGGCCTAATAAATGCTAAAAAGGTTAACATAATTATCTTCTTTGTGAAAGATAATTTAATAGATCATTTAAAATTTCTTTATAAAAGATCATAACAGTAACGATCATTGGGCCTAATAAATGCTAAAAAGGTTAACATAATTATCTTCTTTGTGAAAGATAATTTAGTAGATCATTTAAAATTTCTTTATAAAAGATAATAACGGTAACGATCGTTGGGCCTAATAAATGCTAAAAAAGTTGACATAATTATCTTCTTTGTAAAACATAATTTACTAGACAATTTAAAATTTCTTATTAAAAGGTCAAAACGGTAACGATCATTGGGCCTAATAAATGCTAAAAAAGTTGACTTAATTATCTTCTTTGTAAAAGATAATTTACTAGACAATTTAAAATTTCTTATTAAAAGATCATAACGGTAACGATCACTGGGCCTAACAAATGCTGAAGCAGCTAACATAAATATATTCTCTGTTAAAGATAATTTAATAGATCATTTAAATTTTCTTTGTGAAAGATCATAACGGTAACGATCATTGGGCCTAATAAATGCTAAAAAGGTTAACATAATTATCTTCTTTGTGAAAGATAATTTAATAGATCCTTTAAAATTTCTTTATAAAAGATTATAACGGTAACGATCATTGGGCATAATAAATACTAAAAAAGTTGACATAATTATCTTCTTTGTAAAAGATAATTTACTAGACAATTTAAAATTTCTTTATAAAAGATCATAACGGTAACGATCATTGGGCCTAATAAATGCTAAAAAGGTTAACACAATTATCTTCTTTGTGAAAGATAATTTAATAGATCATTTAAAATTTCTTTATAAAAGATCATAACGGTAACGATCATTTGGCCTAATAAATGGTAAAAAAGTTGACATAATTATCTTCTTTGTAAAAGATAATTTACTAGACAATTTAAAATTTCTTATTAAAAGATCATAACAGTGCCGATCAATAGGCCTAGTAAATGCTGAAAAAGCTTACATAATTATCTGCTTTGTAAAACATAATTTAATAGATCATTTAAAATTTTGTTATAAAAGATCATGACGGCAACGATCATTGGGCCTAATAAATGCTAAAAAGGCTAACATAATTATCTTCTTTGTGAAAGATAATTTAATAGATCATTTAAAATTTCTTTATAAAAGATAATAACGGTAAAGATCATTGGGCCTAATAAATGCTAAAAAAGTTGACATAATTATCTTCTTTGTAAAAGATAATTTACTAGACAATTTAAAATTTCTTATTAAAAGATCATAACAGTGCCGATCAATAGGCCTAGTAAATGCTGAAAAAGCTTACATAATTATCTGCTTTGTAAAACATAATTTAATAGATCATTTAAAATTTCATTATAAAAGATCATGACGGCAACGATCATTGGGCCTAATAAATGCTAAAAAGGCTAACATAATTATCTTCTTTGTGAAAGATAATTTAATAGATCATTTAAAATTTCTTTATAAAAGATAATAACGGTAACGATCATTGGGCCTAATAAATGCTAAAAAAGTTGACATAATTATCTTCTTTGTAAAAGATAATTTACTAGACAATTTAAAATTTCTTATTAAAAGATCATAACGGTAACGGTCATTGGGACTAATAAATACTAAAAAAGTTAACATAATTATCTTCTTTGTAAAAGATAATTTACTAGACAATTTAAAATTTCTTTATAAAAGATCATAACGGTAACGATCATTGGGCCTAATAAATGCTAAAAAAGTTGAGATAATTATCTTCTTTGTAAAAGATAATTAAATAGATCATTTAAAATTTCTTTATAAAAGACCATAACAGTAACGATCATTGGGCCTAATAAATGCTAAAAAGGTTAACATAATTATCTTCTTTGTGAAAGATAATTTAATAGATCATTTAAAATTTCTTTATAAAAGATAATAACGGTAACGATCATTGGGCCTAATAAATGCTAAAAAAGTTGACATAATTATCTTCTTTGTAAAAGATAATTTACTAGACAATTTAAAATTTCTTATTAAAAGATCATAACGGTAACGATCATTGGGCCTAATAAATACTAAAAAAGTTAACATAATTATCTTCTTTGTAAAAGATAATTTACTAGACAATTTAAAATTTCTTTATAAAAGATCATAACGGTAACGATCATTGGGCCTAATAAATGCTAAAAAGGTTAACATAATTATCTTCTTTGTGAAAGATAATTTAATAGATCATTTAAAATTTCTTTATAAAAGATCATAACGGTAACGATCATTGGGCCTAATAAATGGTAAAAAAGTTGACATAATTATCTTCTTTGTAAAAGATAATTTACTAGACAATTTAAAATTTCTTATTAAAAGATCATAACGCTAACGATTTTTGGTTCTAATAAATGCTAAAAAAGTTGAGATAATTATCTTCTTTGTAAAAGATAATTAAATAGATCATTTAAAATTTCTTTATAAAAGACCATAACAGTAACGATCATTGGGCCTAATAAATGCTAAAAAGGTTAACATAATTATCTTCTTTGTGAAAGATAATTTAGTAGATCATTTAAAATTTCTTTATAAAAGATAATAACGGTAAAGATCGTTGGCCCTAATAAATGCTAAAAAAGTTGACATAATTATCTTCTTTGTAAAACATAATTTACTAGACAATTTAAAATTTCTTATTAAAAGATCATAACGGTAACGATCATTGGGCCTAATAAATGCTAAAAAGGTTAACATAATTATCTTCTTTGTGAAAGATAATTTAATAGATCATTTAAAATTTCTTTATAAAAGATCATAACAGTAACGATCATTGGGCCTAATAAATGCTAAAAAGGTTAACATAATTATCTTCTTTGTGAAAGATAATTTAGTAGATCATTTAAAATTTCTTTATAAAAGATAATAACGGTAACGATCGTTGGGCCTAATAAATGCTAAAAAAGTTGACATAATTATCTTCTTTGTAAAACATAATTTACTAGACAATTTAAAATTTCTTATTAAAAGGTCAAAACGGTAACGATCATTGGGCCTAATAAATGCTAAAAAAGTTGACTTAATTATCTTCTTTGTAAAAGATAATTTACTAGACAATTTAAAATTTCTTATTAAAAGATCATAACGGTAACGATCACTGGGCCTAACAAATGCTGAAGCAGCTAACATAAATATATTCTCTGTTAAAGATAATTTAATAGATCATTTAAATTTTCTTTGTGAAAGATCATAACGGTAACGATCATTGGGCCTAATAAATGCTAAAAAGGTTAACATAATTATCTTCTTTGTGAAAGATAATTTAATAGATCCTTTAAAATTTCTTTATAAAAGATTATAACGGTAACGATCATTGGGCATAATAAATACTAAAAAAGTTGACATAATTATCTTCTTTGTAAAAGATAATTTACTAGACAATTTAAAATTTCTTTATAAAAGATCATAACGGTAACGATCATTGGGCCTAATAAATGCTAAAAAGGTTAACACAATTATCTTCTTTGTGAAAGATAATTTAATAGATCATTTAAAATTTCTTTATAAAAGATCATAACGGTAACGATCATTTGGCCTAATAAATGGTAAAAAAGTTGACATAATTATCTTCTTTGTAAAAGATAATTTACTAGACAATTTAAAATTTCTTATTAAAAGATCATAACAGTGCCGATCAATAGGCCTAGTAAATGCTGAAAAAGCTTACATAATTATCTGCTTTGTAAAACATAATTTAATAGATCATTTAAAATTTTGTTATAAAAGATCATGACGGCAACGATCATTGGGCCTAATAAATGCTAAAAAGGCTAACATAATTATCTTCTTTGTGAAAGATAATTTAATAGATCATTTAAAATTTCTTTATAAAAGATAATAACGGTAAAGATCATTGGGCCTAATAAATGCTAAAAAAGTTGACATAATTATCTTCTTTGTAAAAGATAATTTACTAGACAATTTAAAATTTCTTATTAAAAGATCATAACAGTGCCGATCAATAGGCCTAGTAAATGCTGAAAAAGCTTACATAATTATCTGCTTTGTAAAACATAATTTAATAGATCATTTAAAATTTCATTATAAAAGATCATGACGGCAACGATCATTGGGCCTAATAAATGCTAAAAAGGCTAACATAATTATCTTCTTTGTGAAAGATAATTTAATAGATCATTTAAAATTTCTTTATAAAAGATAATAACGGTAACGATCATTGGGCCTAATAAATGCTAAAAAAGTTGACATAATTATCTTCTTTGTAAAAGATAATTTACTAGACAATTTAAAATTTCTTATTAAAAGATCATAACGGTAACGGTCATTGGGACTAATAAATACTAAAAAAGTTAACATAATTATCTTCTTTGTAAAAGATAATTTACTAGACAATTTAAAATTTCTTTATAAAAGATCATAACGGTAACGATCATTGGGCCTAATAAATGCTAAAAAGGTTAACATAATTATCTTCTTTGTGAAAGATAATTTAATAGATCATTTAAAATTTCTTTATAAAAGATCATAACGGTAACGATCATTGGGCCTAATAAATGGGAAAAAAGTTGACATAATTATCTTCTTTGTAAAAGATAATTTACTAGACAATTTAAAATTTCTTATTAAAAGATCATAACAGTGCCGATCAATGGGCCTAGTAAATGCTGAAAAAGCTTACATAATTATCTGCTTTGTAAAACATAATTTAATAGATCATTTAAAATTTCATTATAAAAGATCATGACGGCAACGATCATTGGGCCTAATAAATGCTAAAAAGGCTAACATAATTATCTTCTTTGTGAAAGATAATTTAATAGATCATTTAAAATTTCTTTATAAAAGATAATAACGGTAACGATCATTGGGCCTAATAAATGCTAAAAAAGTTGACATAATTATCTTCTTTGTAAAAGATAATTTACTAGACAATTTAAAATTTCTTATTAAAAGATCATAACGGTAACGGTCATTGGGACTAATAAATACTAAAAAAGTTAACATAATTATCTTCTTTGTAAAAGATAATTTACTAGACAATTTAAAATTTCTTTATAAAAGATCATAACGGTAACGATCATTGGGCCTAATAAATGCTAAAAAGGTTAACATAATTATCTTCTTTGTGAAAGATAATTTAATAGATCATTTAAAATTTCTTTATAAAAGATCATAACGGTAACGATCATTGGGCCTAATAAATGGTAAAAAAGTTGACATAATTATCTTCTTTGTAAAAGATAATTTACTAGACAATTTAAAATTTCTTATTAAAAGATCATAACAGTGCCGATCAATGGGCCTAGTAAATGCTGAAAAAGCTACATAATTATCTGCTTTGTAAAACATAATTTAATAGATCATTTAAAATTTCATTATAAAAGATCATGACGGCAACGATCATTGGGACTAATAAATGCTAAAAAGGCTAACATAATTATCTTCTTTGTGAAAGATAATTTAATAGATCATTTAAAATTTCTTTATAAAAGATAATAACGGTAACGATCATTGGGCCTAATAAATGCTAAAAAAGTTGACATAATTATCTTCTTTGTAAAAGATAATTTACTTGACAATTTAAAATTTCTTACTAAAAGATCATAACGCTAATGGTTAATGGGCCTAGTAAATGCTAAAAAAGTTGACATAATTATCTTGTTTGTAAAAGATAATTTAATAGATCATTTAAAATTTCCTTAAAAAAGATCATAACGGTAACGATCATTGCGCCTAATAAATGCTAAACAGATTGACATAATTCTCTTCTTTATAAAAGATAATTTACTAGACAATTTAAAATTTCTTATTAAAAGATCATAACGCTAACGATTCTTGGTTCTAATAAATGCTAAAAAAGTTGAGATAATTATTTTCTTTGTAAAAGATAATTAAATAGATCATTTAAAATTGCTTTATAAAATGTCATAACGGTAACGATCATTGGGCCTAATAAATGCTAAAAAGGTTAACATAATTATCTTCTTTGTGAAAGATAATTTAATAGATCATTTAAAATTTCTTTATAAAAGATCATAACAGTAACGATCATTGGGCCTAATAAATGCTAAAAAGGTTAACATAATTATCTTCTTTGTGAAAGATAATTTAGTAGATCATTTAAAATTTCTTTATAAAAGATAATAACGGTAACGATCGTTGGGCCTAATAAATGCTAAAAAAGTTGACATAATTATCTTCTTTGTAAAAGATAATTTAGTAGACAATTTAAAATTTCTTATTAAAAGATCATAACGGTAATGATCATTGGGACTAATAAATACTAAAAAAGTTAACATAATTATCTTCTTTGTAAAAGATAATTTACTAGACAATTTAAAATTTCTTTATAAAAGATCATAACGGTAACGATCATTGGGCCTAATAAATGCTAAAAAGGTTAACATAATTATCTTCTTTGTGAAAGATAATTTAATAGATCGTTTAAAATTTCTTTATAAAAGATCATAACGGTAACGATCATTGGGCCTAATAAATGGTAAAAAAGTTGACATAATTATCTTCTTTGTAAAAGATAATTTACTAGACAATTTAAAATTTCTTATTAAAAGATCATAACAGTGCCGATCAATGGGCCTAGTAAATGCTGAAAAAGCTTACATAATTATCTGCTTTGTAAAACATAATTTAATAGATCATTTAAAATTTCATTATAAAAGATCATGACGGCAACGATCATTGGGACTAATAAATGCTAAAAAGGCTAACATAATTATCTTCTTTGTGAAAGATAATTTAATAGATCATTTAAAATTTCTTTATAAAAGATAATAACGGTAACGATCATTGGGCCTAACAAATGCTAAAAAAGTTGACATAATTATCTTCTTTGTAAAAGATAATTTACTAGACAATTTAAAATTTCTTACTAAAAGATCATAACGCTAATGGTTAATGGGCCTAGTAAATGCTAAAAAAGTTGACATAATTATCTTGTTTGTAAAAGATAATTTAATAGATCATTTAAAATTTCCTTAAAAAAGATCATAACGGTAACGATCATTGCGCCTAATAAATGCTAAACAGATTGACATAATTCTCTTCTTTATAAAAGATAATTTACTAGACAATTTAAAATTTCTTATTAAAAGATCATAACGCTAACGATTTTGGGTTCTAATAAATGCTAAAAAAGTTGAGATAATTATTTTCTTTGTAAAAGATAATTAAATAGATCATTTAAAATTGCTTTAAAAAATGTCACAACGGTAACGATCATTGGGCCTAATAAATGCTAAAAATGTTAACATAATTATCTTGTTTGTGAAAGATAATTTAATAGATCATTTAAAATTTCTTTATAAAAGATCATAACAGTAACGATCATTGGGCCTAAAAAATGCTAAAAAGGTTACCATAATTATCTTCTTTGTGAAAGATAATTTAGTAGATCATTTAAAATTTTTTTATAAAAGATAATAACGGTAACGATCGTTGGGCCTAATAAATGCTAAAAAAGTTGACATAATTATCTTCTTTGTAAAAGATAATTTAGTAGACAATTTAAAATTTCTTATTAAAAGATCATAACGGTAACGATCATTGGGACTAATAAATATTAAAAAAGTTAACATAATTATCTTC
Source organism: Psophocarpus tetragonolobus (assembly GCA_037954015.1). Lineage (NCBI taxonomy): Eukaryota > Viridiplantae > Streptophyta > Magnoliopsida > Fabales > Fabaceae > Psophocarpus > Psophocarpus tetragonolobus. The sequence continues at coordinate 59,886,822 of CM075688.1, forward strand.
TTTGTAAAAGATAATTTACTAGACAATTTAAAATTTCTTTATAAAAGATCATAACGGTAACGATCATTGGGCCTAATAAATGCTAAAAAGGTTAACATAATTATCTTCTTTGTGAAAGATAATTTAATAGATCATTTAAAATTTCTTTATAAAAGATCATAACGATAACGATCATTGGGCCTAATAAATGGTAAAAAAGTTGACATAATTATCTTCTTTGTAAAAGATAATTTACTAGACAATTTAAAATTTCTTATTTAAAGATCATAACAGTGCCGATCAATGGGCCTAGTAAATGCTGAAAAAGCTTACATAATTATCTGCTTTGTAAAACATAATTTAATAGATCATTTAAAATTTCATTATAAAAGATCATGACGGCAACGATCATTGGGACTAATAAATGCTAAAAAGGCTAACATAATTATCTTCTTTGTGAAAGATAATTTAATTGATCATTTAAAATTTCTTTATAAAAGATAATAACGGTAACGATCATTGGGCCTAATAAATCCTAAAAAAGTACACATAATTATCTTCTTTGTAAAAGATAATTTACTAGACAATTTAAAATTTCTTACTAAAAGATCATAACGCTAATGGTTAATGGGCCTAGTAAATGCTAAAAAAGTTGACATAATTATCTTGTTTGTAAAAGATAATTTAATAGATCATTTAAAATTTCTTTATAAAAGATCATAACAGTAACGATCATTGGGCCTAATAAATGATAAAAAGGTTAACATAATTATCTTCTTTGTGAAAGATAATTTAGTAGATCATTTAAAATTTCTTTATAAAAGATAATAACAGTAATGATCGTTGGGCCTAATAAATGCTAAAAAAGTTGACATAATTATCTTCTTTGTAAAAGATAATTTAGTAGACAATTTAAAATTTCTTATTAAAAGATCATAACGGTAACGATCATTGGGACTAATAAATACTAAAAAAGTTAACATAATTATCTTCTTTGTAAAAGATAATTTACTAGACAATTTAAAATTTCTTTATAAAAGATCATAACGGTAACGATCATTGGGCCTAATAAATGCTAAAAAGGTTAACATAATTATCTTCTTTGTGAAAGATAATTTAATAGATCATTTAAAATTTCTTTATAAAAGATAATAACGGTAACGATCATTGGGCCTAACAAATGCTAAAAAAGTTGACATAATTATCTTCTTTGTAAAAGATAATTTACTAGACAATTTAAAATTTCTTACTAAAAGATCATAACGCTAATGGTTAATGGGCCTAGTAAATGCTAAAAAAGTTGACATAATTATCTTGTTTGTAAAAGATAATTTAATAGATCATTTAAAATTTCCTTAAAAAAGATCATAACGGTAACGATCATTGCGCCTAATAAATGCTAAACAGATTGACATAATTCTCTTCTTTATAAAAGATAATTTACTAGACAATTTAAAATTTCTTATTAAAAGATCATAACGCTAACGATTTTGGGTTCTAATAAATGCTAAAAAAGTTGAGATAATTATTTTCTTTGTAAAAGATAATTAAATAGATCATTTAAAATTGCTTTAAAAAATGTCACAACGGTAACGATCATTGGGCCTAATAAATGCTAAAAATGTTAACATAATTATCTTCTTTGTGAAAGATAATTTAATAGATCATTTAAAATTTCTTTATAAAAGATCATAACAGTAACGATCATTGGGCCTAAAAAATGCTAAAAAGGTTACCATAATTATCTTCTTTGTGAAAGATAATTTAGTAGATCATTTAAAATTTTTTTATAAAAGATAATAACGGTAACGATCGTTGGGCCTAATAAATGCTAAAAAAGTTGACATAATTATCTTCTTTGTAAAAGATAATTTAGTAGACAATTTAAAATTTCTTATTAAAAGATCATAACGGTAACGATCATTGGGACTAATAAATATTAAAAAAGTTAACATAATTATCTTCTTTGTAAAAGATAATTTACTAGACAATTTAAAATTTCTTTATAAAAGATCATAACGGTAACGATCATTGGGCCTAATAAATGCTAAAAAGGTTAACATAATTATCTTCTTTGTGAAAGATAATTTAATAGATCATTTAAAATTTCTTTATAAAAGATCATAACGGTAACGATCATTGGGCCTAATAAATGGTAAAAAAGTTGACATAATTATCTTCTTTGTAAAAGATAATTTACTAGACAATTTAAAATTTCTTATTTAAAGATCATAACAGTGCCGATCAATGGGCCTAGTAAATGCTGAAAAAGCTTACATAATTATCTGCTTTGTAAAACATAATTTAATAGATCATTTAAAATTTCATTATAAAAGATCATGACGGCAACGATCATTGGGACTAATAAATGCTAAAAAGGCTAACATAATTATCTTCTTTGTGAAAGATAATTTAATAGATCATTTAAAATTTCTTTATAAAAGATAATAACGGTAACGATCATTGGGCCTAATAAATCCTAAAAAAGTTGACATAATTATCTTCTTTGTAAAAGATAATTTACTAGACAATTTAAAATTTCTTACTAAAAGATCATAACGCTAATGGTTAATGGGCCTAGTAAATGCTAAAAAAGTTGACATAATTATCTTGTTTGTAAAAGATAATTTAATAGATCATTTAAAATTTCTTTATAAAAGATCATAACAGTAACGATCATTGGGCCCAATAAATGATAAAAAGGTTAACATAATTATCTTCTTTGTGAAAGATAATTTAGTAGATCATTTAAAATTTCTTTATAAAAGATAATAACGGTAACGATCGTTGGGCCTAATAAATGCTAAAAAAGTTGACATAATTATCTTCTTTGTAAAAGATAATTTAGTAGACAATTTAAAATTTCTTATTAAAAGATCATAACGGTAACGATCATTGGGACTAATAAATATTAAAAAAGTTAACATAATTATCTTCTTTGTAAAAGATAATTTACTAGACAATTTAAAATTTCTTTATAAAAGATCATAACGGTAACGATCATTGGGCCTAATAAATGCTAAAAAGGTTAACATAATTATCTTCTTTGTGAAAGATAATTTAATAGATCATTTAAAATTTCTTTATAAAAGATCATAACGGTAACGATCATTGGGCCTAATAAATGGTAAAAAAGTTGACATAATTATCTTCTTTGTAAAAGATAATTTACTAGACAATTTAAAATTTCTTATTTAAAGATCATAACAGTGTCGATCAATGGGCCTAGTAAATGCTGAAAAAGCTTACATAATTATCTGCTTTGTAAAACATAATTTAATAGATCATTTAAAATTTCATTATAAAAGATCATGACGGCAACGATCATTGGGACTAATAAATGCTAAAAAGGCTAACATAATTATCTTCTTTGTGAAAGATAATTTAATTGATCATTTAAAATTTCTTTATAAAAGATAATAACGGTAACGATCATTGGGCCTAATAAATCCTAAAAAAGTACACATAATTATCTTCTTTGTAAAAGATAATTTACTAGACAATTTAAAATTTCTTACTAAAAGATCATAACGCTAATGGTTAATGGGCCTAGTAAATGCTAAAAAAGTTGACATAATTATCTTGTTTGTAAAAGATAATTTAATAGATCATTTAAAATTTCTTTATAAAAGATCATAACAGTAACGATCATTGGGCCTAATAAATGATAAAAAGGTTAACATAATTATCTTCTTTGTGAAAGATAATTTAGTAGATCATTTAAAATTTCTTTATAAAAGATAATAACAGTAATGATCGTTGGGCCTAATAAATGCTAAAAAAGTTGACATAATTATCTTCTTTGTAAAAGATAATTTAGTAGACAATTTAAAATTTCTTATTAAAAGATCATAACGGTAACGATCATTGGGACTAATAAATACTAAAAAAGTTAACATAATTATCTTCTTTGTAAAAGATAATTTACTAGACAATTTAAAATTTCTTTATAAAAGATCATAACGGTAACGATCATTGGGCCTAATAAATGCTAAAAAGGTTAACATAATTATCTTCTTTGTGAAAGATAATTTAATAGATCATTTAAAATTTCTTTATAAAAGATAATAACGGTAACGATCATTGGGCCTAACAAATGCTAAAAAAGTTGACATAATTATCTTCTTTGTAAAAGATAATTTACTAGACAATTTAAAATTTCTTACTAAAAGATCATAACGCTAATGGTTAATGGGCCTAGTAAATGCTAAAAAAGTTGACATAATTATCTTGTTTGTAAAAGATAATTTAATAGATCATTTAAAATTTCCTTAAAAAAGATCATAACGGTAACGATCATTGCGCCTAATAAATGCTAAACAGATTGACATAATTCTCTTCTTTATAAAAGATAATTTACTAGACAATTTAAAATTTCTTATTAAAAGATCATAACGCTAACGATTTTGGGTTCTAATAAATGCTAAAAAAGTTGAGATAATTATTTTCTTTGTAAAAGATAATTAAATAGATCATTTAAAATTGCTTTAAAAAATGTCACAACGGTAACGATCATTGGGCCTAATAAATGCTAAAAATGTTAACATAATTATCTTCTTTGTGAAAGATAATTTAATAGATCATTTAAAATTTCTTTATAAAAGATCATAACAGTAACGATCATTGGGCCTAAAAAATGCTAAAAAGGTTACCATAATTATCTTCTTTGTGAAAGATAATTTAGTAGATCATTTAAAATTTTTTTATAAAAGATAATAACGGTAACGATCGTTGGGCCTAATAAATGCTAAAAAAGTTGACATAATTATCTTCTTTGTAAAAGATAATTTAGTAGACAATTTAAAATTTCTTATTAAAAGATCATAACGGTAACGATCATTGGGACTAATAAATATTAAAAAAGTTAACATAATTATCTTCTTTGTAAAAGATAATTTACTAGACAATTTAAAATTTCTTTATAAAAGATCATAACGGTAACGATCATTGGGCCTAATAAATGCTAAAAAGGTTAACATAATTATCTTCTTTGTGAAAGATAATTTAATAGATCATTTAAAATTTCTTTATAAAAGATCATAACGGTAACGATCATTGGGCCTAATAAATGGTAAAAAAGTTGACATAATTATCTTCTTTGTAAAAGATAATTTACTAGACAATTTAAAATTTCTTATTTAAAGATCATAACAGTGCCGATCAATGGGCCTAGTAAATGCTGAAAAAGCTTACATAATTATCTGCTTTGTAAAACATAATTTAATAGATCATTTAAAATTTCATTATAAAAGATCATGACGGCAACGATCATTGGGACTAATAAATGCTAAAAAGGCTAACATAATTATCTTCTTTGTGAAAGATAATTTAATAGATCATTTAAAATTTCTTTATAAAAGATAATAACGGTAACGATCATTGGGCCTAATAAATCCTAAAAAAGTTGACATAATTATCTTCTTTGTAAAAGATAATTTACTAGACAATTTAAAATTTCTTACTAAAAGATCATAACGCTAATGGTTAATGGGCCTAGTAAATGCTAAAAAAGTTGACATAATTATCTTGTTTGTAAAAGATAATTTAATAGATCATTTAAAATTTCTTTATAAAAGATCATAACAGTAACGATCATTGGGCCCAATAAATGATAAAAAGGTTAACATAATTATCTTCTTTGTGAAAGATAATTTAGTAGATCATTTAAAATTTCTTTATAAAAGATAATAACGGTAACGATCGTTGGGCCTAATAAATGCTAAAAAAGTTGACATAATTATCTTCTTTGTAAAAGATAATTTAGTAGACAATTTAAAATTTCTTATTAAAAGATCATAACGGTAACGATCATTGGGACTAATAAATACTAAAAAAGTTAACATAATTATCTTCTTTGTAAAAGATAATTTACTAGACAATTTAAAATTTCTTTATAAAAGATCATAACGGTAACGATCATTGGGCCTAATAAATGCTAAAAAGGTTAACATAATTATCTACTTTGTGAAAGATAATTTAATAGATCATTTAAAATTTCTTTATAAAAGATCATAACGGTAACGATCATTGGGCCTAATAAATGGTAAAAAAGTTGACATAATTATCTTCTTTGAAAAAGATAATTTACTAGACAATTTAAAATTTCTTATTAAAAGATCATAACAGTGCCGATCAATAGGCCTAGTAAATGCTGAAAAAGCTTACATAATTATCTGCTTTGTAAAACATAATTTAATAGATCATTTAAAATTTCATTATAAAAGATCATGACGGCAACGATCATTGGGACTAATAAATGCTAAAAAGGCTAACATAATTATCTTCTTTGTGAAAGATAATTTAATAGATCATTTAAAATTTCTTTATAAAAGATAATAACGGTAACGATCATTGGGCCTAACAAATGCTAAAAAAGTTGACATAATTATCTTCTTTGTAAAAGATAATTTAGTAGACAATTTAAAATTTCTTATTAAAAGATCATAACGGTAACGATCATTGGGACTAATAAATACTAAAAAATTTAACATAATTATCTTCTTTGTAAAAGATAATTTACTAGACAATTTAAAATTTCTTTATAAAAGATCATAACGGTAACGATCATTGGGCCTAATAAATGCTAAAAAGGTTAACATAATTATCTACTTTGTGAAAGATAATTTAATAGATCATTTAAAATTTCTTTATAAAAGATCATAACGGTAACGATCATTGGGCCTAATAAATGGTAAAAAAGTTGACATAATTATCTTCTTTGTAAAAGATAATTTACTAGACAATTTAAAATTTCTTATTTAAAGATCATAACAGTGCCGATCAATGGGCCTAGTAAATGCTGAAAAAGCTTCCATAATTATCTGCTTTGTAAAACATAATTTAATAGATCATTTAAAATTTCATTATAAAAGATCATGACGGCAACGATCATTGGGACTAATAAATGCTAAAAAGGCTAACATAATTATCTTCTTTGTGAAAGATAATTTAATAGATCATTTAAAATTTCTTTATAAAAGATAATAACGGTAACGATCATTGGGCCTAATAAATCCTAAAAAAGTTGACATAATTATCTTCTTTGTAAAAGATAATTTACTAGACAATTTAAAATTTCTTACTAAAAGATCATAACGCTAATGGTTAATGGGCCTAGTAAATGCTAAAAAAGTTGACATAATTATCTTGTTTGTAAAAGATAATTTAATAGATCATTTAAAATTTCTTTATAAAAGATCATAACAGTAACGATCATTGGGCCCAATAAATGATAAAAAGGTTAACATAATTATCTTCTTTGTGAAAGATAATTTAGTAGATCATTTAAAATTTCTTTATAAAAGATAATAACGGTAACGATCGTTGGGCCTAATAAATGCTAAAAAAGTTGACATAATTATCTTCTTTGTAAAAGATAATTTAGTAGACAATTTAAAATTTCTTATTAAAAGATCATAACGGTAACGATCATTGGGACTAATAAATACTAAAAAAGTTAACATAATTATCTTCTTTGTAAAAGATAATTTACTAGACAATTTAAAATTTCTTTATAAAAGATCATAACGGTAACGATCATTGGGCCTAATAAATGCTAAAAAGGTTAACATAATTATCTACTTTGTGAAAGATAATTTAATAGATCATTTAAAATTTCTTTATAAAAGATCATAACGGTAACGATCATTGGGCCTAATAAATGGTAAAAAAGTTGACATAATTATCTTCTTTGAAAAAGATAATTTACTAGACAATTTAAAATTTCTTATTAAAAGATCATAACAGTGCCGATCAATAGGCCTAGTAAATGCTGAAAAAGCTTACATAATTATCTGCTTTGTAAAACATAATTTAATAGATCATTTAAAATTTCATTATAAAAGATCATGACGGCAACGATCATTGGGACTAATAAATGCTAAAAAGGCTAACATAATTATCTTCTTTGTGAAAGATAATTTAATAGATCATTTAAAATTTCTTTATAAAAGATAATAACGGTAACGATCGTTGGGCCTAAGAAATGCTAAAAAAGTTGACATAATTATCTTCTTTGTAAAAGATAATTTAGTAGACAATTTAAAATTTCTTATTAAAAGATCATAACGGTAACGATCATTGGGACTAATAAATACTAAAAAAGTTAACATAATTATCTTCTTTGTAAAAGATAATTTACTAGACAATTTAAAATTTCTTTATAAAAGATCATAACGGTAACGATCATTGGGCCTAATAAATGCTAAAAAGGTTAACATAATTATCTACTTTGTGAAAGATAATTTAATAGATCATTTAAAATTTCTTTATAAAAGATCATAACGGTAACGATCATTGGGCCTAATAAATGGGAAAAAAGTTGACATAATTATCTTCTTTGTAAAAGATAATTTACTAGACAATTTAAAATTTCTTATTTAAAGATCATAACAGTGCCGATCAATGGGCCTAGTAAATGCTGAAAGAGCTTCCATAATTATCTGCTTTGTAAAACATAATTTAATAGATCATTTAAAATTTCATTATAAAAGATCATGACGGCAACGATCATTGGGACTAATAAATGCTAAAAACGCTAACATAATTATCTTCTTTGTGAAAGATAATTTAATAGATCATTTAAAATTTCTTTATAAAAGATAATAACGGTAACGATCATTGGGCCTAATAAATCCTAAAAAAGTTGACATAATTATCTTCTTTGTAAAAGATAATTTACTAGACAATTTAAAATTTCTTACTAAAAGATCATAACGCTAATGGTTAATGGGCCTAGTAAATGCTAAAAAAGTTGACATAATTATCTTGTTTGTAAAAGATAATTTAATAGATCATTTAAAATTTCTTTATAAAAGATCATAACAGTAACGATCATTGGGCCTAATAAATGATAAAAAGGTTAACATAATTATCTTCTTTGTGAAAGATAATTTAGTAGATCATTTAAAATTTCTTTATAAAAGATAATAACGGTAACGATCGTTGGGCCTAATAAATGCTAAAAAAGTTGACATAATTATCTTCTTTGTAAAAGATAATTTAGTAGACAATTTAAAATTTCTTATTAAAAGATCATAACGGTAACGATCATTGGGACTAATAAATACTAAAAAATTAACATAATTATCTTCTTTGTAAAAGATAATTTACTAGACAATTTAAAATTTCTTTATAAAAGATCATAACGGTAACGATCATTGGGCCTAATAAATGCTAAAAAGGTTAACATAATTATCTACTTTGTGAAAGATAATTTAATAGATCATTTAAAATTTCTTTATAAAAGATCATAACGGTAACGATCATTGGGCCTAATAAATGGTAAACAAGTTGACATAATTATCTTCTTTGTAAAAGATAATTTACTAGACAATTTAAAATTTCTTATTTAAAGATCATAACAGTGCCGATCAATGGGCCTAGTAAATGCTGAAAAAGCTTACATAATTATCTGCTTTGTAAAACATAATTTAATAGATCATTTAAAATTTCATTATAAAAGATCATGACGGCAACGATCATTGGGACTAATAAATGCTAAAAAGGCTAAAATAATTATCCTCTTTGTGAAAGATAATTTAATAGATCATTTAAAATTTCTTTATAAAAGATAATAACGGTAACGATCATTGGGCCTAATAAATCCTAAAAAAGTTGACATAATTATCTTCTTTGTAAAAGATAATTTACTAGACAATTTAAAATTTCTTACTAAAAGATCATAACGCTAATGGTTAATGGGCCTAGTAAATGCTAAAAAAGTTGACATAATTATCTTGTTTGTAAAAGATAATTTAATAGATCATTTAAAATTTCTTTATAAAAGATCATAACAGTAACGATCATTGGGCCTAATAAATGATAAAAAGGTTAACATAATTATCTTCTTTGTGAAAGATAATTTAGTAGATCATTTAAAATTTCTTTATAAAAGATAATAACGGTAACGATCGTTGGGCCTAATAAATGCTAAAAAAGTTGACATAATTATCTTCTTTGTAAAAGATAATTTAGTAGACAATTTAAAATTTCTTATTAAAAGATCATAACGGTAACGATCATTGGGACTAATAAATACTAAAAAAGTTAACATAATTATCTTCTTTGTAAAAGATAATTTACTAGACAATTTAAAATTTCTTTATAAAAGATCATAACGGTAACGATCATTGGGCCTAATAAATGCTAAAAAGGTTAACATAATTATCTACTTTGTGAAAGATAATTTAATAGATCATTTAAAATTTCTTTATAAAAGATCATAACGGTAACGATCATTGGGCCTAATAAATGGTAAAAAAGTTAACATAATTATCTTCTTTGTAAAAGATAATTTACTAGACAATTTAAAATTTCTTATTAAAAGATCATAACGGTAACGATCACTGGGCCTAATAAATGCTGAAGCAACTAACATAAATATATTCTTTGTTAAAGATAATTTAATAGATCATTTAAAACTTCTTTGTGAAAGATCATAACGATAACGATCATTGGGCCTAATAAATGCTAAAAAGGTTAACATAATTATCTTCTTTGTGAAAGATAATTTAATACATCATTTAAAATTTCTTTGTGAAAGATCATAACGGTAACGATCATTGGACCTAATAAACGCTAAAAAAGTTGACATAATTATCTTCTTTGTAAAAGATAATTTACTAGACAATTTAGAATTTCTTATTAAAAGATCATAACGGTAACGATCACTGGGCCTAATAAATGCTGAAGCAGCTAGCATAAATATATTCTTTGTTAAAGATAATTTAATAGATCATTTAAAATTTCTTTGTGAAAGATCATAACGGTAACGATCATTGGGCCTAATAAATGCTAAAAAGGTTAACATAATTATCTTCTTTGTGAAAGATAATTTAATACATCATTTAAAATTTCTTTGTGAAAGATCATAACGGTAACGATCATTGGACCTAATAAATGCTAAAAAAGTTGACATAATTATCTTTTTTGTAAAAGATAATTTAGTAGACAATTTCAAATTTCTTATTAAAAGATCATAACGGTAACGATCACTGGGCCTAATAAATGCTGAAGCAGCTAACATAAATATATTCTTTGTTAAAGATAATTTAATAGATCATTTAAAATTTCTTTGTGAAAGATCATAACGGTAACGATCATTGGGCCTAATAAATGCTAAAAAGGTTAACATAATTATCTTCTTTGTGAAAGATAATTTAATAGAGCATTTAAAATTTCTTTATAAAAGATCATAACGGTAACGATCATTGGGCCTATTAACGCTAAAAAAGTTGACATAATTAACTTCTTTGTAAAAGATAATTTACTAGACAATTTAAAATTTCTTATTAAAAGATGATAATGCTAACGATTAATGGGCCTAGTAAATGCTAAAAAAGTTAAAATAATTATCTTCTTTGTAAAAAATAATTTAATAGATTATTTCAAATTTCTTTAAAAAAGATTATAACGGTAACGATCATTGCGCCTAATAAATTCTAAAAAAGTTGACATAATTATCTTCTTTGTAAAAGATAATTTACTAGATCATTTAAAATTTCCTCTTAAAAGATCATAACGGTAACAATCATTGGGCCTAATAAATGCTAAAAAAGTTGGCATAATTATCTTCTTTGTAAAAGATAATTTACTAAACAATTTAAAATTTCTTTTTAAAAGATCATAACGGTAACCATCACTGGGGCTAATAAATGGTAAAAAAGTTGGCATAATTATCTTCTTTGTAAAAGATAATTTACTAAACAATTTAAAATTTCTTATTAAAAGATCATAACGGCAACGATCACTGGGCCTAATAAATGCTAAAAAAGTTAACATAATTATCTTCTTTGTAAAAGACAATTTAATACATCATTTAAAATTTCTTTAAAAAAGATCATAACGCTAACGATTATTGGGCCTAATAAATGATAAAAAAGTTGACATAATAATCTTCTTTGTAAAAGATAATTTACTAGACAATTTAAAATTTCTTACTAAAAGATCATAACGGTACCGATCAATGGGCCTAGTAAATTCTAAAAAACATTACATAATTATCTTCTTTGTAAAAGATAATTTAGTAGACAATTTAAAATTTCTTATTAAAAGATCATAACGGTACCGATCAATGGGCCTAGTAAATCCTAAAAAATTTTACATAATTATCTTCTTTGTAAAAGATAATTTAATAGATCATTTAAAATTTCTTTATAAAAGATCATAACAGTAACGATCATTGGGCCTAATAAATGCTAAAAAGGTTAACATAATTATCTTCTTTGTGAAATATAATTTAATACATCATTTAAAATTTCTTTATGAAAGATCATAACGGTAACGATTATTGGGCCTAATAAATGCTAAAAAAGTTGACATAATTATCTTCTTTGTAAAAGATAATTTACTAGACAATTTAAAATTTCTTATTAAAAATCATAACGGTGCCGATCAATGGGCCTAGTAAATGCTGAAAAAGCTTACATAATTATCTTCTTTGTAAAACATAATTTAATAGATCATTTAAAATTTCATTATAAAAGATCATGACGGCAACGATCATTGGGCCTAATAAATGCTAAAAAGGTTAACATAATTATCTTCTTTGTGAAAGATAATTTAATAGATCATTTAAAATTTCTTTATAAAAGATCATAACGGTAACGATCATTGGGCCTAATAAATGCTAAAAAAGTTAACATAATTATCTTCTTTGTAAAAGATAATTTACTAGACAATTTAAAATTTCTTATTAAAAGATCATAACGGTAACGATCATTGGGACTAATAAATACTAAAAAAGTTAACATAATTATCTTCTTTGTAAAAGATAATTTACTAAACAATTTAAAATTTCTTATTAAAAGATCATAACGGCAACGATCAGTGGGCCTAATAAATGCTAAAAAAGTTAACATAATTATCTTCTTTGTAAAAGACAATTTAATACATCATTTAAAATTTCTTTAAAAAAGATCATAACGCTAACGATTATTGGGGCTAATAAATGATAAAAAGGTTGACATAATAATCTTCTTTGTAAAAGATAATTTACTAGACAATTTAAAATTTCGTACTAAAAGATCATAACGGTACCGATCAATGGCCCTAGTAAATGCTAAAAAACATTACATAATTATCTTGTTTGTAAAAGATAATTTACTAGACAATTTAAAATTTCTTATTAAAAGATCATAACGGTGCCGATCAATGGGCCTAGTAAATGCTAAAAAAGTTGACATAATTATCTTTTTTGTAAAAGATAATTTAATAGATCATTTAAAATTTATTTAAAAAAGATGATAACGGTAACGATCATTGCGCCTAATAAATGCTAAACAGGTTGACATAATTCTCTTCTTTATAAAAGATAATTTACTAGAGAATTTAAAATTTCTTATTAAAAGATCATAACGCTAACGATTTTTGGTTCTAATAAATGCTTAAAAAGTTGAGATAATTATCTTCTTTGTAAAAGATAATTAAATAGATCATTTAAAATTTCTTTATAAAATGTCATAATGGTAACGATCATTTGGCCTAATAAATGCTAAAAAGGTTAACATAATTATCTTCTTTGTGAAAGATAATTTAATAGATCATTTAAAATTTCTTTATAAAAGAACATAACGGTAACGATCATTGCCTAGTAAATGCTAAAAAAGCTAAAATAATTATCTTCTTTGTAAAAGATAATTTACTAGATTATTTAAAATTTCTTTAAAAAAGATTATAACGGTAACGATCATTGCGCCTAATAAATGCTAAAAAAGTTGACATAATTATCTTCTTTGTAAAAGATAATTTACTAGATCATTTAAAATTTCCTCTTAAAAGATCATAACGGTAACAATCATTGGGCCTAATAAATGCTAAAAAAGTTGGCATAATTATCTTCTTTGCAACAGATAATTTACTAAACAATTTAAAATTTCTTATTAAAAGATCATAACGGTAACGATCATTGGGACTAATAAATACTAAAAAAGTTAACATAATTATCTTCTTTGTAAAAGATAATTTACTAAACAATTTAAAATTTCTTATTAAAAGATCATAACGGCAACGATCACTGAGCCTAATAAATGCTAAAAAAGTTAACATAATTATCTTCTTTGTAAAAGACAATTTAATACATCATTTAAAATTTCTTTAAAAAAGATCATAACGCTAACGATTATTGGGGCTAATAAATGATAAAAAAGTTGACATAATAATCTTCTATGTAAAAGATAATTTACTAGACAATTTAAAATTTCGTACTAAAAGATCATAACGGTACCGATCAATGGGCCTAGTGAATGCTAAAAAACATTACATAATTATCTTCTTTGTAAAAGATAATTTACTAGACAATTTAAAATTTCTTATTAAAAATCATAACGGTGCCGATCAATGGGCCTAGTAAATGCTGAAAAAGCTTACATAATTATCTTCTTTGTAAAATATAATTTAATAGATCATTTAAAATTTCATTATAAAAGATCATGACGGCAACGATCATTGGGCCTAATAAATGCTAAAAAGGTTAACATAATTATCTTCTTTGTGAAAGATAATTTAATAGATCATTTAAAATTTCTTTATAAAAGATAATAACGGTAACGATCATTGGGCCTAATAAATGCTAAAAAAGTTGAGATAATTATCTTCTTTGTAAAAGATAATTTACTAGACAATTTAAAATTTCTTATTAAAAGATCATAACGGTAACGATCATTGGGCCTAATAAATGCTAAAAAAGTTAACATAATTATCTTCTTTGTAAAAGATAATTTACTAGACAATTTAAAATTTCTTATTAAAAGATCATAACGGTAACGATCATTGGGACTAATAAATACTAAAAAAGTTAACATAATTATCTTCTTTGTAAAAGATAATTTACTAAACAATTTAAAATTTCTTATTAAAAGATCATAACGGCAACGATCACTGGGCCTAATAAATGCTAAAAAAGTTAACATAATTATCTTCTTTGTAAAAGACAATTTAATACATCATTTAAAATTTCTTTAAAAAAGATCACAACGCTAACGATTATTGGGGCTAATAAATGATAAAAAAGTTGACATAATAATCTTCTATGTAAAAGATAATTTACTAGACAATTTAAAATTTCGTACTAAAAGATCATAACGGTACCGATCAATGGGCCTAGTGAATGCTAAAAAAAATTACATAATTATCTTCTTTGTAAAAGATAATTTACTAGACAATTTAAAATTTCTTATTAAAAGATCATAACGGTGCCGATCAATGGGCCTAGTAAATGCTGAAAAAGCTTACATAATTATCTTCTTTGTAAAACATAATTTAATAGATCATTTAAAATTTCATTATAAAAGATCATGACGGCAACGGTCATTGGGCCTAATAAATGCTAAAAAGGTTAACATAATTATCTTCTTTGTGAAAGATAATTTAATAGATCATTTAAAATTTCTTTATAAAAGATAATAACGGTAACGATCATTGGGCCTAATAAATGCTAAAAAAGTTGCATAATTATCTTCTTTGTAAAAGATAATTTACTAGACAATTTAAAATTTCTTATTAAAAGATCATAACGGTAACGATCATTGGGACTAATAAATACTAAAAAAGTTAACATAATTATCTTCTTTGTAAAAGATAATTTACTAGACAATTTAAAATTTCTTTATAAAAGATCATAACGGTAACGATTATTGGGCCTAATAAATGCTAAACAAGTTGACATAATTATCTTCTTTGTAAAAGATAATTTACTAGACAATTTAAATATTCTTACTAAAAGATCATAACGCTAACGATTAATGGGCCTAGTAAATGCTAAAAAAGTTGACATAATTATCTTTTTTGTAAAAGATAATTTAATAGATCATTTAAAATTTCTTTAAAAAAGATGATAACGGTAACGATCATTGCGCCTAATAAATGCTAAACAGGTTGACATAATTCTCTTCTTTATAAAAGATAATTTACTAGAGAATTTAAAATTTCTTATTAAAAGATCATAACGCTAACGATTTTTTGTTCTAATAAATGCTTAAAAAGTTGAGATAATTATCTTCTTTGTAAAAGATAATTAAATAGATCATTTAAAATTTCTTTATAAAATGTCATAACGGTAACGATCATTTGGCCTAATAAATGATAAAAAAGTTGACATAATAATCTTCTTTGTAAAAGATAATTTACTAGACAATTTAAAATTTCTTACTAAAAGATCATAACGGTACCGATCAATGGGCCTAGTAAATGCTAAAAAACATTACATAATTATCTTCTTTGTAAAAGATAAATTAATAGATCATTTAAAATTTCTTTATAAAAGATCATAACGGTAACAATCATTGGGCCTATTACTGCTAAAAAAGTTGACATAATTAACTTTTTTGTAAAAGATAATTTACTAGACAATTTAAAATTTCTTATTAAAAGATGATAATGTTAACGATTAATGGGCCTAGTAAATACTAAAAAAGTTAAAATAATTATCTTCTTTGTAAAAGATAATTTAATAGATCATTTAAAATATCTTTAAAAAAGATTATAACGGTAATGATCATTGCGCCTAATAAATGCTAAAAAAGTTGACATAATTATCTTCTTTGTAAAAGATAATTTACTAGATCATTTAAAATTTCCTCTTAAAAGATCATAACGGTAACAATCATTGGGCATAATAAATGCTAAAAAAGTTGGCATAATTATCTTCTTTGTAAAAGATAATTTACTAAACAATTTAAAATTTCTTATTAAAAGATCATAACGGTAACCATCACTGGGGCTAATAAATGGTAAAAAAGTTGGCATAATTATCTTCTTTGTAAAAGATAATTTACTAAACAATTTAAAATTTCTTATTAAAAGATCATAACGGCAACGATCAGTGGGCCTAATAAATGCTAAAAAAGTTAACATAATTATCTTCTTTGTAAAAGACAATTTAATACATCATTTAAAATTTCTTTAAAAAAGATCATAACGCTAACGATTATTGGGCCTAATAAATGATAAAAAAGTTGACATAATAATCTTCTTTGTAAAAGATAATTTACTAGACAATTTAAAATTTCTTACTAAAAGATCATAACGGTACCGATCAATGGGCCTAGTAAATGCTAAAAAACATTACATAATTATCTTCTTTGTAAAAGATAAATTAATAGATCATTTAAAATTTCTTTATAAAGATCATAACAGTAACAATCATTGGGCCTATTACTGCTAAAAAAGTTGACATAATTAACTTTTTTGTAAAAGATAATTTACTAGACAATTTAAAATTTCTTATTAAAAGATGATAATGCTAACGATTAATGGGCCTAGTAAATACTAAAAAAGTTAAAATAATTATCTTCTTTGTAAAAGATAATTTAATAGATCATTTAAAATATCTTTAAAAAAGATTATAACGGTAATGATCATTGCGCCTAATAAATGCTAAAAAAGTTGACATAATTATCTTCTTTGTAAAAGATAATTTACTAGATCATTTAAAATTTCCTCTTAAAAGATCATAACGGTAACAATCATTGGGCGTAATAAATTCTAAAACATTTGACATAATTATATTCTTTGTAAAAAATAATTTAATAGATCATTTGAAATTTCTTTATAAAAGATCATAAAGGTAACGATCATTGGGCCTAATAAATGGTAAAAAAGTTGACATAATTATCTTCTTTGTAAAAGATAATTTACTAAACAATTTAAAATTTCTTATTAAAAGATCATAACGGTAACGATCACTGGGCCTAATAAATGCTAAAAAACATTACATAATTATCTTCTTTGTAAAAAATAAATTAATAGATCATTTAAAATTTCTTTATAAAAGATCATAACGGTAACAATCATTGGGCCTAATAAATGCTAAAAAGGTTAACATAATTATTTTCTTTGTGAAATATAATTTAATAGATCATTTAAAATTTCTTATTAAAAGATCATAACGGTAACGATTTTTGGTTCTAATAAATGCTAAAAAAGTTGAGATAATTATCTTCTTTGTAAAAGATAATTAAATAGATCATTTAAAATTTCTTTATAAAATGTCATAACGGTAACGATCATTGGGCCTAATAAATGCTAAAAAGGTTAACATAATTATCTTCTTTGTGAAAGATAATTTAATAGGTCATTTAAAATTTCTTTATAAAAGATCATAACAGTAACGATCATTGGGCCTAATAAATGCTAAAAAGGTTAACATAATTATCTTCTTTGTGAAAGATAATTTAGTAGATCATTTAAAATTTCTTTATAAAGGATAATAACGGTAACGATCATTGGGCCTAATAAATGCTAAAAAAGTTGACATAATTATCTTCTTTGTAAAAGATAATTTACTAGACAATTTAAAATTTCTTATTAAAAGATCATAACGGTAACGATTAATGGGCCTAGTAAATGCTAAAAAAGTTGACATAATTATCTTTTTTGTAAAAGATAATTTAATAGATCATTTAAAATTTCTTTAAAAAAGATGATAACGGTAACGATCATTGCGCCTAATAAATGCTAAACAGGTTGACATAATTCTCTTCTTTATAAAAGATAATTTACTAGAGATTTTAAAATTTCTTATTAAAAGATCATAACGCTAACGATTTTTTGTTCTAATAAATGCTTAAAAAGTTGAGATAATTATCTTCTTTGTAAAAGATAATTAAATAGATCATTTAAAATTTCTTTATAAAATGTCATAACGGTAACGATCATTTGGCCTAATAAATGATAAAAAAGTTGACATAATAATCTTCTTTGTAAAAGATAATTTACTAGACAATTTAAAATTTCTTACTAAAAGATCATAACGGTACCGATCAATGGGCCTAGTAAATGCTAAAAAACATTACATAATTATCTTCTTTGTAAAAGATAAATTAATAGATCATTTAAAATTTCTTTATAAAAGATCATAACGGTAACAATCATTGGGCCTATTACTGCTAAAAAAGTTGACATAATTAACTTTTTTGTAAAATATAATTTACTAGACAATTTAAAATTTCTTATTAAAAGATGATAATGTTAACGATTAATGGGCCTAGTAAATACTAAAAAAGTTAAAATAATTATCTTCTTTGTAAAAGATAATTTAATAGATCATTTAAAATATCTTTAAAAAAGATTATAACGGTAATGATCATTGCGCCTAATAAATGCTAAAAAAGTTGACATAATTATCTTCTTTGTAAAAGATAATTTACTAGATCATTTAAAATTTCCTCTTAAAAGATCATAACGGTAACAATCATTGGGCATAATAAATGCTAAAAAAGTTGGCATAATTATCTTCTTTGTAAAAGATAATTTACTAAACAATTTAAAATTTCTTATTAAAAGATCATAACGGTAACCATCACTGGGGCTAATAAATGGTAAAAAAGTTGGCATAATTATCTTCTTTGTAAAAGAAAATTTACTAAACAATTTAAAATTTCTTATTAAAAGATCATAACGGCAACGATCAGTGGGCCTAATAAATGCTAAAAAAGTTAACATAATTATCTTCTTTGTAAAAGACAATTTAATACATCATTTAAAATTTCTTTAAAAAAGATCATAACGCTAACGATTATTGGGCCTAATAAATGATAAAAAAGTTGACATAATAATCTTCTTTGTAAAAGATAATTTACTAGACAATTTAAAATTTCTTACTAAAAGATCATAACGGTACCGATCAATGGGCCTAGTAAATGCTAAAAAACATTACATAATTATCTTCTTTGTAAAAGATAAATTAATAGATCATTTAAAATTTCTTTATAAAGATCATAACAGTAACGATCATTGGGCCTAATAAATGCTAAAAAGGTTAACATAATTATCTTCTTTGTGAAAGATAATTTAGTAGATCATTTAAAATTTCTTTATAAAGGATAATAACGGTAACGATCATTGGGCCTAATAAATGCTAAAAAAGTTGACATAATTATCTTCTTTGTAAAAGATAATTTACTAGACAATTTAAAATTTCTTATTAAAAGATCATAACGGTAACGATCATTGGGACTAATAAATGCTAAAAAAGTTGACATAATTATCTTCTTTGTAAAAGATAATTTACTAGACAATTTAAAATTTCTTATTAAAAGATCATAGCGGTACCGATCAATGGGCCTAGTAAATGCTAAAAAAGTTTACATAATTATCTTCTTTGTAAAAGATAATTTAATAGATCATTTAAAATTTCTTTATAAAAGATCATAACAGTAACGATCATTGGGCCTAATAAATGCTAAAAAGGTTAACATAATTATCTTCTTTGTGAAAGATAATTTAGTAGATCATTTAAAATTTCTTTATAAAAGATAATAACGGTAACGATCATTGGGCCTAATAAATGCTAAAAAAGTTGACATAATTATCTTCTTTGTAAAAGATAATTTACTAGACAATTTAAAATTTCTTATTAAAAGATCATAACGGTAACGATCATTGGGACTAATAAATACTAAAAAAGTTAACATAATTATCTTCTTTGTAAAAGATAATTTACTAGACAATTTAAAATTTCTTTATAAAAGATCATAACGGTAACGATCATTGGGCCTAATAAATGCTAAAAAGGTTAACATAATTATCTTCTTTGTGAAAGATAATTTAATACATCATTTAAAATTTCTTTATAAAAGATAATAACGGTAACGATCATTGGGCCTAATAAATGGTAAAAAAGTTGACATAATTATCTTCTTTGTAAAAGATAATTTACTAGACAATTTAAAATTTCTTATTAAAAGATGATAACGGTAACGATCACTAGGCCTAATAAATGCTGAAGCAGCTAACATAAATATATTCTTTGTTAAAGATAATTTAATAGATCATTTAAAATTTCTTTGAAAAAGATCATAACAGTAACAATCATTGGGCCTAATAAATGCTAAAAAAGTTGACATAATTATCTTCTTTGTAAAAGAGAATTTAATACATCATTTAAAATTTCTTTAAAAAAGATCATAACGCTAACGATTATTGGGGCTAATAAATGATAAAAAGGTTGACATAATAATCTTCTTTGTAAAAGATAATTTACTAGACAATTTAAAATTTCGTACTAAAAGATCATAACGGTACCGATCAATGGCCCTAGTAAATGCTAAAAAACATTACATAATTATCTTGTTTGTAAAAGATAATTTACTAGACAATTTAAAATTTCTTATTAAAAGATCATAACGGTAACGATCATTGGGACTAATAAATACTAAAAAAGTTAACATAATTATCTTCTTTGTAAAAGATAATTTACTAAACAATTTAAAATTTCTTATTAAAAGATCATAACGGCAACGATCACTGAGCCTAATAAATGCTAAAAAAGTTAACATAATTATCTTCTTTGTAAAAGACAATTTAATACATCATTTAAAATTTCTTTAAAAAAGATCATAACGCTAACGATTATTGGGGCTAATAAATGATAAAAAAGTTGACATAATAATCTTCTATCTAAAAGATAATTTACTAGACAATTTAAAATTTCGTACTAAAAGATCATAACGGTACCGATCAATGGGCCTAGTGAATGCTAAAAAACATTACATAATTATCTTCTTTGTAAAAGATAATTTACTAGACAATTTAAAATTTCTTATTAAAAATCATAACGGTGCCGATCAATGGGCCTAGTAAATGCTGAAAAAGCTTACATAATTATCTTCTTTGTAAAATATAATTTAATAGATCATTTAAAATTTCATTATAAAAGATCATGACGGCAACGATCATTGGGCCTAATAAATGCTAAAAAGGTTAACATAATTATCTTCTTTGTGAAAGATAATTTAATAGATCATTTAAAATTTCTTTATAAAAGATAATAACGGTAACGATCATTGGGCCTAATAAATGCTAAAAAAGTTGACATAATTATCTTCTTTGTAAAAGATAATTTACTAGACAATTTAAAATTTCTTATTAAAAGATCATAACGGTAACAATCATTGGGCCTAATAAATGCTAAAAAAGTTAACATAATTATCTTCTTTGTAAAAGATAATTTACTAGACAATTTAAAATTTCTTATTAAAAGATCATAACGGTAACGATCATTGGGACTAATAAATACTAAAAAAGTTAACATAATTATCTTCTTTGTAAAAGATAATTTACTAAACAATTTAAAATTTCTTATTAAAAGATCATAACGGCAACGATCACTGGGCCTAATAAATGCTAAAAAAGTTAACATAATTATCTTCTTTGTAAAAGACAATTTAATACATCATTTAAAATTTCTTTAAAAAAGATCACAACGCTAACGATTATTGGGGCTAATAAATGATAAAAAAGTTGACATAATAATCTTCTATGTAAAAGATAATTTACTAGACAATTTAAAATTTCGTACTAAAAGATCATAACGGTACCGATCAATGGACCTAGTGAATGCTAAAAAACATTACATAATTATCTTCTTTGTAAAAGATAATTTACTAGACAATTTAAAATTTCTTGTTAAAAGATCATAACGGTGCCGATCAATGGGCCTACTAAATGCTGAAAAAGCTTACATAATTATCTTCTTTGTAAAACATAATTTAATAGATCATTTAAAATTTCATTATAAAAGATCATGACGGCAACGGTCATTGGGCCTAATAAATGCTAAAAAGGTTAACATAATTATCTTCTTTGTGAAAGATAATTTAATAGATCATTTAAAATTTCTTTATAAAAGATAATAACGGTAACGATCATTGGGCCTAATAAATGCTAAAAAAGTTGCATAATTATCTTCTTTGTAAAAGATAATTTACTAGACAATTTAAAATTTCTTATTAAAAGATCATAACGGTAACGATCATTGGGACTAATAAATACTAAAAAAGTTAACATAATTATCTTCTTTGTAAAAGATAATTTACTAGACAATTTAAAATTTCTTTATAAAAGATCATAACGGTAACGATTATTGGGCCTAATAAATGCTAAACAAGTTGACATAATTATCTTCTTTGTAAAAGATAATTTACTAGACAATTTAAATATTCTTACTAAAAGATCTTAACGCTAACGATTAATGCGCCTAGTAAATGCTAAAAAAGTTGACATAATTATCTTTTTTGTAAAAGATAATTTAATAGATCATTTAAAATTTCTTTAAAAAAGATGATAACGGTAACGATCATTGCGCCTAATAAATGCTAAACAGGTTGACATAATTCTCTTCTTTATAAAAGATAATTTACTAGAGAATTTAAAATTTCTTATTAAAAGATCATAACGCTAACGATTTTTTGTTCTAATAAATGCTTAAAAAGTTGAGATAATTATCTTCTTTGTAAAAGATAATTAAATAGATCATTTAAAATTTCTTTATAAAATGTCATAACGGTAACGATCATTTGGCCTAATAAATGATAAAAAAGTTGACATAATAATCTTCTTTGTAAAAGATAATTTACTAGACAATTTAAAATTTCTTACTAAAAGATCATAACGGTACCGATCAATGGGCCTAGTAAATGCTAAAAAACATTACATAATTATCTTCTTTGTAAAAGATAAATTAATAGATCATTTAAAATTTCTTTATAAAAGATCATAACGGTAACAATCATTGGGCCTATTACTGCTAAAAAAGTTGACATAATTAACTTTTTTGTAAAATATAATTTACTAGACAATTTAAAATTTCTTATTAAAAGATGATAATGTTAACGATTAATGGGCCTAGTAAATACTAAAAAAGTTAAAATAATTATCTTCTTTGTAAAAGATAATTTAATAGATCATTTAAAATATCTTTAAAAAAGATTATAACGGTAATGATCATTGCGCCTAATAAATGCTAAAAAAGTTGACATAATTATCTTCTTTGTAAAAGATAATTTACTAGATCATTTAAAATTTCCTCTTAAAAGATCATAACGGTAACAATCATTGGGCATAATAAATGCTAAAAAAGTTGGCATAATTATCTTCTTTGTAAAAGATAATTTACTAAACAATTTAAAATTTCTTATTAAAAGATCATAACGGTAACCATCACTGGGGCTAATAAATGGTAAAAAAGTTGGCATAATTATCTTCTTTGTAAAAGATAATTTACTAAACAATTTAAAATTTCTTATTAAAAGATCATAACGGCAACGATCAGTGGGCCTAATAAATGCTAAAAAAGTTAACATAATTATCTTCTTTGTAAAAGACAATTTAATACATCATTTAAAATTTCTTTAAAAAAGATCATAACGCTAACGATTATTGGGCCTAATAAATGATAAAAAAGTTGACATAATAATCTTCTTTGTAAAAGATAATTTACTAGACAATTTAAAATTTCTTACTAAAAGATCATAACGGTACCGATCAATGGGCCTAGTAAATGCTAAAAAACATTACATAATTATCTTCTTTGTAAAAGATAAATTAATAGATCATTTAAAATTTCTTTATAAAGATCATAACAGTAACAATCATTGGGCCTATTACTGCTAAAAAAGTTGACATAATTAACTTTTTTGTAAAAGATAATTTACTAGACAATTTAAAATTTCTTATTAAAAGATGATAATGCTAACGATTAATGGGCCTAGTAAATACTAAAAAAGTTAAAATAATTATCTTCTTTGTAAAAGATAATTTAATAGATCATTTAAAATATCTTTAAAAAAGATTATAACGGTAATGATCATTGCGCCTAATAAATGCTAAAAAAGTTGACATAATTATCTTCTTTGTAAAAGATAATTTACTAGATCATTTAAAATTTCCTCTTAAAAGATCATAACGGTAACAATCATTGGGCGTAATAAATTCTAAAACATTTGACATAATTATATTCTTTGTAAAAAATAATTTAATAGATCATTTGAAATTTCTTTATAAAAGATCATAAAGGTAACGATCATTGGGCCTAATAAATGGTAAAAAAGTTGACATAATTATCTTCTTTGTAAAAGATAATTTACTAAACAATTTAAAATTTCTTATTAAAAGATCATAACGGTAACGATCACTGGGCCTAATAAATGCTAAAAAACATTACATAATTATCTTCTTTGTAAAAGATAAATTAATAGATCATTTAAAATTTCTTTATAAAAGATCATAACGGTAACAATCATTGGGCCTAATAAATGCTAAAAAGGTTAACATAATTATTTTCTTTGTGAAATATAATTTAATAGATCATTTAAAATTTCTTATTAAAAGATCATAACGGTAACGATTTTTGGTTCTAATAAATGCTAAAAAAGTTGAGATAATTATCTTCTTTGTAAAAGATAATTAAATAGATCATTTAAAATTTCTTTATAAAATGTCATAACGGTAACGATCATTGGGCCTAATAAATGCTAAAAAGGTTAACATAATTATCTTCTTTGTGAAAGATAATTTAATAGGTCATTTAAAATTTCTTTATAAAAGATCATAACAGTAACGATCATTGGGCCTAATAAATGCTAAAAAGGTTAACATAATTATCTTCTTTGTGAAAGATAATTTAGTAGATCATTTAAAATTTCTTTATAAAGGATAATAACGGTAACGATCATTGGGCCTAATAAATGCTAAAAAAGTTGACATAATTATCTTCTTTGTAAAAGATAATTTACTAGACAATTTAAAATTTCTTATTAAAAGATCATAACGGTAACGATCATTGGGACTAATAAATGCTAAAAAAGTTGACATAATTATCTTCTTTGTAAAAGATAATTTACTAGACAATTTAAAATTTCTTATTAAAAGATCATAGCGGTACCTATCAATGGGCCTAGTAAATGCTAAAAAAGTTTACGTAATTATCTTCTTTGTAAAAGATAATTTAATAGATCATTTAAAATTTCTTTATAAAAGATCATAACAGTAACGATCATTGGGCCTAATAAATGCTAAAAAGGTTAACATAATTATCTTCTTTGTGAAAGATAATTTAGTAGATCATTTAAAATTTCTTTATAAAAGATAATAACGGTAACGATCATTGGGCCTAATAAATGGTAAAAAAGTTGACATAATTATCTTCTTTGTAAAAGATAATTTACTAGACAATTTAAAATTTCTTATTAAAAGATCATAACGTTAACGATCATTGGGACTAATAAATACTAAAAAAGTTAACATAATTATCTTCTTTGTAAAAGATAATTTACTAGACAATTTAAAATTTCTTTATAAAAGATCATAACGGTAACGATCATTGGGCCTAATAAATGCTAAAAAGGTTAACATAATTATCTTCTTTGTGAAAGATAATTTAATACATCATTTAAAATTTCTTTATAAAAGATCATAACGGTAACGATCATTGGGCCTAATAAATGGTAAAAAAGTTGACATAATTATCTTCTTTGTAAAAGATAATTTACTAGACAATTTAAAATTTCTTATTAAAAGATGATAACGGTAACGATCACTAGGCCTAATAAATGCTGAAGCAGCTAACATAAATATATTCTTTGTTAAAGATAATTTAATAGATCATTTAAAATTTCTTTGAAAAAGATCATAACAGTAACAATCATTGGGCCTAATAAATGCTAAAAAAGTTGACATAATTATCTTCTTTGTAAAAGACAATTTAATACATCATTTAAAATTTCTTTGAAAAAGATGATAACGCTAACGATTATTGGGCCTAATAAATGCTAAAAAAGTTGACATAATTATCTTCTTTGTAAAAGATAATTTACTAGACAATTTAAAATTTCTTACTAAAAGATCATAACGCTAACGGTTAATGGGCCTAGTAAATGCTAAAAAATTTGACATAATTATCTTGTTTGTAAAAGATAATTTCATAGATCATTTAAAATTTCCTTAAAAAAGATCATAACGGTAACGATCATTGCGCCTAATAAATGCTAAACAGGTTGACATAATTCTCTTCTTTATAAAAGATAATTTACTAGACAATTTAAAACTTCTTATTAAAAGATCATAACACTAACGATTTTTTGTTCTAATAAATGCTAAAAAAGTTGAGATAATTATCTTCTTTGTAAAAGATAATTAAATAGATCATTTAAAATTTCTTTATAAAATGTCATAACGGTAACGATCATTGGGCCTAATAAATGCTAAAAAGGTTAACATAATTATCTTCTTTGTGAAAGATAATTTAATAGATCATTTAAAATTTCTTTATAAAAGATCATAACAGTAACGATCATTGGGCCTAATAAATGCTAAAAAGGTTAACATAATTATCTTCTTTGTGAAAGATAATTTAGTAGATCATTTAAAATTTCTTTATAAAAGATAATAACGGTAACGATCGTTGGGCCTAATAAATGCTAAAAAAGTTGATATAATTATATTCTTTGTAAAAGATAATTTACTGGACAATTTAAAATTTCTTATTAAAAGATCATAACGGTAACGATCATTGGGCCTAATAAATGCTAAAAAAGTTGACATAATTATCTTCTTTGTAAAAGATAATTTACTAGACAATTTAAAATTTCTTATTAAAAGATCATAACGGTAACGATCACTGGGCCTAATAAATGCTAAAAAACATTGCATAATTATCTTCTTTGTAAAAGATAAATTAATAGATCATTTAAAATTTCTTTATAAAAGATCATAACGGTAACAATCATTGGGCCTAATAAATGCTAAAAAGGTTAACATAATTATTTTCTTTGTGAAATATAATTTAATAGATCATTTAAAATTTCTTATTAAAAGATCATAACGGTAACGATTTTTGGTTCTAATAAATGCTAAAAAAGTTGAGATAATTATCTTCTTTGTAAAAGATAATTAAATAGATCATTTAAAATTTCTTTATAAAATGTCATAACGGTAACGATCATTGGGCCTAATAAATGCTAAAAAGGTTAACATAATTATCTTCTTTGTGAAAGATAATTTAATAGGTCATTTAAAATTTCTTTATAAAAGATCATAACAGTAACGATCATTGGGCCTAATAAATGCTAAAAAGGTTAACATAATTATCTTCTTTGTGAAAGATAATTTAGTAGATCATTTAAAATTTCTTTATAAAGGATAATAACGGTAACGATCATTGGGCCTAATAAATGCTAAAAAAGTTGACATAATTATCTTCTTTGTAAAAGATAATTTACTAGACAATTTAAAATTTCTTATTAAAAGATCATAACGGTAACGATCATTGGGACTAATAAATGCTAAAAAAGTTGACATAATTATCTTCTTTGTAAAAGATAATTTACTAGACAATTTAAAATTTCTTATTAAAAGATCATAGCGGTACCCATCAATGGGCCTAGTAAATGCTAAAAAAGTTTACGTAATTATCTTCTTTGTAAAAGATAATTTAATAGATCATTTAAAATTTCTTTATAAAAGATCATAACAGTAACGATCATTGGGCCTAATAAATGCTAAAAAGGTTAACATAATTATCTTCTTTGTGAAAGATAATTTAGTAGATCATTTAAAATTTCTTTATAAAAGATAATAACGGTAACGATCATTGGGCCTAATAAATGGTAAAAAAGTTGACATAATTATCTTCTTTGTAAAAGATAATTTACTAGACAATTTAAAATTTCTTATTAAAAGATCATAACGTTAACGATCATTGGGACTAATAAATACTAAAAAAGTTAACATAATTATCTTCTTTGTAAAAGATAATTTACTAGACAATTTAAAATTTCTTTATAAAAGATCATAACGGTAACGATCATTGGGCCTAATAAATGCTAAAAAGGTTAACATAATTATCTTCTTTGTGAAAGATAATTTAATACATCATTTAAAATTTCTTTATAAAAGATCATAACGGTAACGATCATTGGGCCTAATAAATGGTAAAAAAGTTGACATAATTATCTTCTTTGTAAAAGATAATTTACTAGACAATTTAAAATTTCTTATTAAAAGATGATAACGGTAACGATCACTAGGCCTAATAAATGCTGAAGCAGCTAACATAAATATATTCTTTGTTAAAGATAATTTAATAGATCATTTAAAATTTCTTTGAAAAAGATCATAACAGTAACAATCATTGGGCCTAATAAATGCTAAAAAAGTTGACATAATTATCTTCTTTGTAAAAGACAATTTAATACATCATTTAAAATTTCTTTGAAAAAGATGATAACGCTAACGATTATTGGGCCTAATAAATGCTAAAAAAGTTGACATAATTATCTTCTTTGTAAAAGATAATTTACTAGACAATTTAAAATTTCTTACTAAAAGATCATAACGCTAACGGTTAATGGGCCTAGTAAATGCTAAAAAATTTGACATAATTATCTTGTTTGTAAAAGATAATTTCATAGATCATTTAAAATTTCCTTAAAAAAGATCATAACGGTAACGATCATTGCGCCTAATAAATGCTAAACAGGTTGACATAATTCTCTTCTTTATAAAAGATAATTTACTAGACAATTTAAAACTTCTTATTAAAAGATCATAACACTAACGATTTTTTGTTCTAATAAATGCTAAAAAAGTTGAGATAATTATCTTCTTTGTAAAAGATAATTAAATAGATCATTTAAAATTTCTTTATAAAATGTCATAACGGTAACGATCATTGGGCCTAATAAATGCTAAAAAGGTTAACATAATTATCTTCTTTGTGAAAGATAATTTAATAGATCATTTAAAATTTCTTTATAAAAGATCATAACAGTAACGATCATTGGGCCTAATAAATGCTAAAAAGGTTAACATAATTATCTTCTTTGTGAAAGATAATTTAATACATCATTTAAAATTTCTTTATAAAAGATCATAACGGTAACGATCATTGGGCCTAATAAATGGTAAAAAAGTTGACATAATTATCTTCTTTGTAAAAGATAATTTACTAGACAATTTAAAATTTCTTATTAAAAGATGATAACGGTAACGATCACTAGGCCTAATAAATGCTGAAGCAGCTAACATAAATATATTCTTTGTTAAAGATAATTTAATAGATCATTTAAAATTTCTTTGAAAAAGATCATAACAGTAACAATCATTGGGCCTAATAAATGCTAAAAAAGTTGACATAATTATCTTCTTTGTAAAAGACAATTTAATACATCATTTAAAATTTCTTTGAAAAAGATGATAACGCTAACGATTATTGGGCCTAATAAATGCTAAAAAAGTTGACATAATTATCTTCTTTGTAAAAGATAATTTACTAGACAATTTAAAATTTCTTACTAAAAGATCATAACGCTAACGGTTAATGGGCCTAGTAAATGCTAAAAAATTTGACATAATTATCTTGTTTGTAAAAGATAATTTCATAGATCATTTAAAATTTCCTTAAAAAAGATCATAACGGTAACGATCATTGCGCCTAATAAATGCTAAACAGGTTGACATAATTCTCTTCTTTATAAAAGATAATTTACTAGACAATTTAAAACTTCTTATTAAAAGATCATAACACTAACGATTTTTTGTTCTAATAAATGCTAAAAAAGTTGAGATAATTATCTTCTTTGTAAAAGATAATTAAATAGATCATTTAAAATTTCTTTATAAAATGTCATAACGGTAACGATCATTGGGCCTAATAAATGCTAAAAAGGTTAACATAATTATCTTCTTTGTGAAAGATAATTTAATAGATCATTTAAAATTTCTTTATAAAAGATCATAACAGTAACGATCATTGGGCCTAATAAATGCTAAAAAGGTTAACATAATTATCTTCTTTGTGAAAGATAATTTAGTAGATCATTTAAAATTTCTTTATAAAAGATAATAACGGTAACGATCGTTGGGCCTAATAAATGCTAAAAAAGTTGATATAATTATATTCTTTGTAAAAGATAATTTACTGGACAATTTAAAATTTCTTATTAAAAGATCATAACGGTAACGATCATTGGGCCTAATAAATGCTAAAAAAGTTGACATAATTATCTTCTTTGTAAAAGATAATTTACTAGACAATTTAAAATTTCTTATTAAAAGATCATAGCGGTACCGATCAATGGGCCTAGTAAATGCTAAAAAAGTTTACATAATTATCTTCTTTGTAAAAGATAATTTATTAGATCATTTAAAATTTCTTTATAAAAGATCATAACAGTAACGATCATTGGGCCTAATAAATGCTAAAACGGTTAACATAATTATCTTCTTTGTGAAATATAATTTAATATATCATTTAAAATTTCTTTATGAAAGATCATAACGGTAACGATTATTGGGCCTAATAAATGCTAAAAAAGTTGACATAATTATCTTCTTTGTAAAAGATAATTTACTAGACAATTTAAAATTTCTTATTAAAAGATCATAACAGTGCCGATCAATGGGCCTAATAAATGCTAAAAAACATTACATAATTATCTTCTTTGTAAAAGATAAATTAATAGATCATTTAAAATTTCTTTATAAAAGATCATAACGGTAACAATCATTGGGCCTAATAAATGCTAAAAAGGTTAACATAATTATCTTCTTTGTAAAAGACAATTTAATACATCATTTAAAATTTCTTTGAAAAAGATGATAACGCTAACGATTATTGGGCCTAATAAATGCTAAAAAAGTTGACATAATTATCTTCTTTGTAAAAGATAATTTACTAGACAATTTAAAATTTCTTACTAAAAGATCATAACGCTAACGGTTAATGGGCCTAGTAAATGCTAAAAAATTTGACATAATTATCTTGTTTGTAAAAGATAATTTCATAGATCATTTAAAATTTCCTTAAAAAAGATCATAACGGTAACGATCATTGCGCCTAATAAATGCTAAACAGGTTGACATAATTCTCTTCTTTATAAAAGATAATTTACTACACAATTTAAAACTTCTTATTAAAAGATCATAACGCTAACGATTTTTTGTTCTAATAAATGCTAAAAAAGTTGAGATAATTATCTTCTTTGTAAAAGATAATTAAATAGATCATTTAAAATTTCTTTATAAAATGTCATAACGGTAACGATCATTGGGCCTAATAAATGCTAAAAAGGTTAACATAATTATCTTCTTTGTGAAAGATAATTTAATAGATCATTTAAAATTTCTTTATAAAAGATCATAACAGTAACGATCATTGGGCCTAATAAATGCTAAAAAGGTTAACATAATTATCTTCTTTGTGAAAGATAATTTAGTAGATCATTTAAAATTTCTTTATAAAAGATAATAACGGTAACGATCGTTGGGCCTAATAAATGCTAAAAAAGTTGATATAATTATATTCTTTGTAAAAGATAATT
The DNA here is from genome assembly GCA_037954015.1 of Psophocarpus tetragonolobus. Lineage (NCBI taxonomy): Eukaryota > Viridiplantae > Streptophyta > Magnoliopsida > Fabales > Fabaceae > Psophocarpus > Psophocarpus tetragonolobus. The sequence goes on from CM075688.1 coordinate 59,918,897, forward strand.
TACTGGACAATTTAAAATTTCTTATTAAAAGATCATAACGGTAACGATCATTGGGCCTAATAAATGCTAAAAAAGTTGACATAATTATATTCTTTGTAAAAGATAATTTACTAGACAATTTAAAATTTCTTATTAAAAGATCATAGCGGTACCGATCAATGGGCCTAGTAAATGCTAAAAAAGTTTACATAATTATCTTCTTTGTAAAAGATAATTTAATAGATCATTTAAAATTTCTTTATAAAAGATCATAACAGTAACGATCATTGGGCCTAATAAATGCTAAAACGGTTAACATAATTATCTTCTTTGTGAAATATAATTTAATATATCATTTAAAATTTCTTTATGAAAGATCATAACGGTAACGATTATTGGGCCTAATAAATGCTAAAAAAGTTGACATAATTATCTTCTTTGTAGAAGATAATTTACTAGACAATTTAAAATTTCTTATTAAAAGATCATAACAGTGCCGATCAATGGGCCTAATAAATGCTAAAAAACATTACATAATTATCTTCTTTGTAAAAGATAAATTAATAGATCATTTAAAATTTCTTTATAAAAGATCATAACGGTAACAATCATTGGGCCTAATAAATGCTAAAAAGGTTAACATAATTATCTTCTTTGTGAAATATAATTTAATAGATCATTTAAAATTTCTTATTAAAAGATCATAACGGTAACGATTTTTGGTTCTAATAAATGCTAAAAAAGTTGAGATAATTATCTTCTTTGTAAAAGATAATTAAATAGATCATTTAAAATTTCTTTATAAAATGTCATAACGGTAACGATCATTGGGCCTAATAAATGCTAAAAAGGTTAACATAATTATCTTCTTTGTGAAAGATAATTTAATAGGTCATTTAAAATTTGTTTATAAAAGATCATAACAGTAACGATCATTGGGCCTAATAAATGCTAAAAAGGTTAACATAATTATCTTCTTTGTGAAAGATAATTTAGTAGATCATTTAAAATTTCTTTATAAAAGATAATAACGGTAACGATCATTGGGCCTAATAAATGCTAAAAAGGTTAACATAATTGTCTTCTTTGTGAAAGATAATTTAATACATCATTTAAAATTTCTTTATAAAAGATCATAACGGTAATGATCATTGGGCCTAATAAATGGTAAAAAAGTTGACATAATTATCTTCTTTGTAAAAGATAATTAAATAGATCATTTAAAATTTCTTTATAAAATGTCATAACGGTAACGATCATTGGGCCTAATAAATGCTAAAAAGGTTAACATAATTATCTTCTTTGTGAAAGATAATTTAATAGGTCATTTAAAATTTCTTTATAAAAGATCATAACAGTAACGATCATTGGGCCTAATAAATGCTAAAAAGGTTAACATAATTATCTTCTTTGTGAAAGATAATTTAATAGATCATTTAAAATTTATTTATAAAAGATAATAACGGTAACGATCGTTGGGCCTAACAAATGCTAAAAAAGTTGACATAATTATATTCTTTGTAAAAGATAATTTACTAGACAATTTAAAATTTCTTATTAAAAGATCATAACGGTAACGATCATTGGGACTAATAAATGCTACAAAAGTTGACATAATTATCTTCTTTGTAAAAGATAATTTACTAGAAAATTTAAAATTTCTTATTAAAAGATCATAGCGGTACCGATCAATGGGCCTAGTAAATGCTAAAAAAGTTTACATAATTATCTTCTTTGTAAAAGATAATTTAATAGATCATTTAAAATTTCTTTATAAAAGATCATAACAGTAACGATCATTGGGCCTAATAAATGCTAAAAAGGTTAACATAATTATCTTCTTTGTGAAAGATAATTTAGTAGAACATTTAAAATTTCTTTATAAAAGATAATAACGGTAACGATCATTGGGCCTAATAAATGCTAAAAAAGTTGACATAATTATCTTCTTTGTAAAAGATAATTTACTAGACAATTTAAAATTTCTTATTAAAAGATCATAACGGTAACGATCATTGGGACTAATAAATACTAAAAAAGTTAACATAATTATCTTCTTTGTAAAAGATAATTTACTAGACAATTTAAAATTTCTTTATAAAAGATCATAACGGTAACGATCATTGGGCCTAATAAATGCTAAAAAGGTTAACATAATTATCTTCTTTGTGAAAGATAATTTAATACATCATTTAAAATTTCTTTATAAAAGATCATAACGGTAACGATCATTGGGCCTAATAAATGGTAAAAAAGTTGACATAATTATCTTCTTTGTAAAAGATAATTTACTAGACAATTTAAAATTTCTTATCAAAAGATGATAACGGTAACGATCACTAGGCCTAATAAATGCTGAAGCAGCTAACATAAATATATTCTTTGTTAAAGATAATTTAATAGATCATTTAAAATTTCTTTGAAAAAGATCATAACAGTAACAATCATTGGGCCTAATAAATGCTAAAAAAGTTGACATAATTATCTTCTTTGTAAAAGACAATTTAATACATCATTTAAAATTTCTTTGAAAAAGATGATAACGCTAACGATTATTGGGCCTAATAAATGCTAAAAAAGTTGACATAATTATCTTCTTTGTAAAAGATAATTTACTAGACAATTTAAAATTTCTTACTAAAAGATCATAACGCTAACGGTTAATGGGCCTAGTAAATGCTAAAAAATTTGACATAATTATCTTGTTTGTAAAAGATAATTTAATAGATCATTTAAAATTTCCTTAAAAAAGATCATAACGGTAACGATCATTGCGCCTAATAAATGCTAAACAGGTTGACATAATTCTCTTCTTTATAAAAGATAATTTACTAGACAATTTAAAACTTCTTATTAAAAGATCATAACGCTAACGATTTTTTGTTCTAATAAATGCTAAAAAAGTTGAGATAATTATCTTCTATGTAAAAGATAATTAAATAGATCATTTAAAATTTCTTTATAAAATGTCATAACGGTAACGATCATTGGGCCTAATAAATGCTAAAAAGGTTAACATAATTATCTTCTTTGTGAAAGATAATTTAATAGATCATTTAAAATTTCTTTATAAAAGATCATAACAGTAACGATCATTGGGCCTAATAAATGCTAAAAAGGTTAACATAATTATCTTCTTTGTGAAAGATAATTTAGTAGATCATTTAAAATTTCTTTATAAAAGATAATAACGGTAACGATCGTTGGGCCTAATAAATGCTAAAAAAGTTGACATAATTATATTCTTTGTAAAAGATAATTTACTAGACAATTTAAAATTTCTTATTAAAAGATCATAACGGTAACGATCATTGGGCCTAATAAATGCTAAAAAAGTTGACATGATTATCTTCTTTGTAAAAGATAATTTACTAGACAATTTAAAATTTCTTATTAAAAGATCATAGCGGTACCGATCAATGGGCCTAGTAAATGCTAAAAAAGTTTACATAATTATCTTCTTTGTAAAAGATAACTTAATAGATCATTTAAAATTTCTTTATAAAAGATCATAACAGAGATGATCGTTGGGCCTAATAAATGCTAAAACGGTTAACATAATTATCTTCTTTGTGAAATATAATTTAATAGATCATTTAAATTTTTTTTATGAAAGATCATAACGGTAACGATTATTAAGCCTAATAAATGCTAAAAAAGTTGACATAATTATCTTCTTTGTAAAAGATAATTTAGTAGACAATTTAAAATTTCTTATTAAAAGATCATAACGGTAACGATCATTGGGACTAATAAATATTAAAAAAGTTAACATAATTATCTTCTTTGTAAAAGATAATTTACTAGACAATTTAAAATTTCTTTATAAAAGATCATAACGGTAACGATCATTGGGCCTAATAAATGCTAAAAAGGTTAACATAATTATCTTCTTTGTGAAAGATAATTTAATAGATCATTTAAAATTTCTTTATAAAAGATCATAACGGTAACGATCATTGGGCCTAATAAATGGTAAAAAAGTTGACATAATTATCTTCTTTGTAAAAGATAATTTACTAGACAATTTAAAATTTCTTATTAAAAGATCATAACAGTGCCGATCAATGGGCCTAGTAAATGCTGAAAAAGCTTACATAATTATCTGCTTTGTAAAACATAATTTAATAGATCATTTAAAATTTCATTATAAAAGATCATGACGGCAACGATCATTGGGACCAATAAATGCTAAAAAGGCTAACATAATTATCTTCTTTGTGAAAGATAATTTAATAGATCATTTAAAACTTCTTTATAAAAGATAATAACGGTAACGATCATTGGGCCTAATAAATGCTAAAAAAGTTGACATAATTATCTTCTTTGTAAAAGATAATTAAATAGATCATTTAAAATTTCTTTATAAAATGTCATAACGGAAACGATCATTGGGCCTAATAAATGCTAAAAAGGTTAAGATAATTATCTTCTTTGTGAAAGATAATTTAATAGATCATTTAAAATTTCTTTATAAAAGATCATAACAGTAACGATCATTGGGCCTAATAAATGCTAAAAAGGTTAACATAATTATCTTCTTTGTGAAAGATAATTTAGTAGATCATTTAAAATTTCTTTATAAAAGATAATAACGGTAACGATCGTTGGGCCTAATAAATGGTAAAAAAGTTGACATAATTATATTCTTTGTAAAAGATAATTTACTAGACAATTTAAAATTTCTTACTAAAAGATCATAACGCTAACGGTTAATGGGCCTAGTAAATGCTAAAAAATTTGACATAATTATCTTGTTTGTAAAAGATAATTTAATAGATCATTTAAAATTTCCTTAAAAAAGATCATAACGGTAACGATCATTGCGCCTAATAAATGCTAAACAGGTTGACATAATTCTCTTCTTTATAAAAGATAATTTACTAGACAATTTAAAACTTCTTATTAAAAGATCATAACGCTAACGATTTTTTGTTCTAATAAATGCTAAAAAAGTTGAGATAATTATCTTCTATGTAAAAGATAATTAAATAGATCATTTAAAATTTCTTTATAAAATGTCATAACGGTAACGATCATTGGGCCTAATAAATGCTAAAAAGGTTAACATAATTATCTTCTTTGTGAAAGATAATTTAATAGATCATTTAAAATTTCTTTATAAAAGATCATAACAGTAACGATCATTGGGCCTAATAAATGCTAAAAAGGTTAACATAATTATCTTCTTTGTGAAAGATAATTTAGTAGATCATTTAAAATTTCTTTATAAAAGATAATAACGGTAACGATCGTTGGGCCTAATAAATGCTAAAAAAGTTGACATAATTATATTCTTTGTAAAAGATAATTTACTAGACAATTTAAAATTTCTTATTAAAAGATCATAACGGTAACGATCATTGGGCCTAATAAATGCTAAAAAAGTTGACATGATTATCTTCTTTGTAAAAGATAATTTACTAGACAATTTAAAATTTCTTATTAAAAGATCATAGCGGTACCGATCAATGGGCCTAGTAAATGCTAAAAAAGTTTACATAATTATCTTCTTTGTAAAAGATAACTTAATAGATCATTTAAAATTTCTTTATAAAAGATCATAACAGAGATGATCGTTGGGCCTAATAAATGCTAAAACGGTTAACATAATTATCTTCTTTGTGAAATATAATTTAATAGATCATTTAAATTTTTTTTATGAAAGATCATAACGGTAACGATTATTAAGCCTAATAAATGCTAAAAAAGTTGACATAATTATCTTCTTTGTAAAAGATAATTTAGTAGACAATTTAAAATTTCTTATTAAAAGATCATAACGGTAACGATCATTGGGACTAATAAATATTAAAAAAGTTAACATAATTATCTTCTTTGTAAAAGATAATTTACTAGACAATTTAAAATTTCTTTATAAAAGATCATAACGGTAACGATCATTGGGCCTAATAAATGCTAAAAAGGTTAACATAATTATCTTCTTTGTGAAAGATAATTTAATAGATCATTTAAAATTTCTTTATAAAAGATCATAACGGTAACGATCATTGGGCCTAATAAATGGTAAAAAAGTTGACATAATTATCTTCTTTGTAAAAGATAATTTACTAGACAATTTAAAATTTCTTATTAAAAGATCATAACAGTGCCGATCAATGGGCCTAGTAAATGCTGAAAAAGCTTACATAATTATCTGCTTTGTAAAACATAATTTAATAGATCATTTAAAATTTCATTATAAAAGATCATGACGGCAACGATCATTGGGACCAATAAATGCTAAAAAGGCTAACATAATTATCTTCTTTGTGAAAGATAATTTAATAGATCATTTAAAACTTCTTTATAAAAGATAATAACGGTAACGATCATTGGGCCTAATAAATGCTAAAAAAGTTGACATAATTATCTTCTTTGTAAAAGATAATTAAATAGATCATTTAAAATTTCTTTATAAAATGTCATAACGGAAACGATCATTGGGCCTAATAAATGCTAAAAAGGTTAAGATAATTATCTTCTTTGTGAAAGATAATTTAATAGATCATTTAAAATTTCTTTATAAAAGATCATAACAGTAACGATCATTGGGCCTAATAAATGCTAAAAAGGTTAACATAATTATCTTCTTTGTGAAAGATAATTTAGTAGATCATTTAAAATTTCTTTATAAAAGATAATAACGGTAACGATCGTTGGGCCTAATAAATGGTAAAAAAGTTGACATAATTATATTCTTTGTAAAAGATAATTTACTAGACAATTTAAAATTTCTTATTAAAAGATCATAACGGTAACGATCATTGGGCCTAATAAATGCTAAAAAAGTTGACATAATTATCTTCTTTGTAAAAGATAATTTACTAGACAATTTAAAATTTCTTATTAAAAGATCATAGCGGTACCGATCAATGGGCCTAATAAATGCTAAAAAAGTTTACATAATTATCTTCTTTGTAAAAGATAATCTAATAGATCATTTAAAATTTCTTTATAAAAGATCATAACAGTAACGATCATTGGGCCTAATAAATGCTAAAACGGTTAACATAATTATCTTCTTTGTGAAATATAATTTAATAGATCATTTAAAATTTCTTTATGAAAGATCATAACGGTAACGATTATTGGGCCTAATAAATGCTAAAAAAGTTGACATAATTATCTTCTTTGTAAAAGATAATTTACTAGACAATTTAAAATTTCTTATTAAAAGATCATAACAGTGCCGATCATTGGGACTAATAAATACTAAAAAAGTTAACATAATTATCTTCTTTGTAAAAGATAATTTACTAGACAATTTAAAATTTCTTATTAAAAGATCATAACGGTAACGATCATTGGGCCTAATAAATGCTAAAAAAGTTGACATAATTATCTTCTTTGTAAAAGATAATTTACTAGACAATTTAAAATTTCTTATTAAAAGATCATAGCGGTACCGATCAATGGGCCTAGTAAATGCTAAAAAAGTTTACATAATTATCTTCTTTGTAAAAGATAATCTAATAGATCATTTAAAATTTCTTTATAAAAGATCATAACAGTAACGATCATTGGGCCTAATAAATGCTAAAAAGGTTAACATAATTATCTTCTTTGTGAAAGATAATTTAGTAGAACATTTAAAATTTCTTTATAAAAGATAATAACGGTAACGATCATTGGGCCTAATAAATGCTAAAAAAGTTGACATAATTATCTTCTTTGTAAAAGATAATTTACTAGACAATTTAAAATTTCTTATTAAAAGATCATAACGGTAACGATCATTGGGACTAATAAATACTAAAAAAGTTAACATAATTATCTTCTTTGTAAAAGATAATTTACTAGACAATTTAAAATTTCTTTATAAAAGATCATAACGGTAACGATCATTGGGCCTAATAAATGCTAAAAAGGTTAACATAATTATCTTCTTTGTGAAAGATAATTTAATACATCATTTAAAATTTCTTTATAAAAGATCATAACGGTAACGATCATTGGGCCTAATAAATGGTAAAAAAGTTGACATAATTATCTTCTTTGTAAAAGATAATTTACTAGACAATTTAAAATTTCTTATTAAAAGATGATAACGGTAACGATCACTAGGCCTAATAAATGCTGAAGCAGCTAACATAAATATATTCTTTGTTAAAGATAATTTAATAGATCATTTAAAATTTCTTTGAAAAAGATCATAACAGTAACAATCATTGGGCCTAATAAATGCTAAAAAAGTTGACATAATTATCTTCTTTGTAAAAGACAATTTAATACATCATTTAAAATTTCTTTGAAAAAGATGATAACGCTAACGATTATTGGGCCTAATAAATGCTAAAAAAGTTGACATAATTATCTTCTTTGTAAAAGATAATTTACTAGACAATTTAAAATTTCTTACTAAAAGATCATAACGCTAACGGTTAATGGGCCTAGTAAATGCTAAAAAATTTGACATAATTATCTTGTTTGTAAAAGATAATTTAATAGATCATTTAAAATTTCCTTAAAAAAGATCATAACGGTAACGATCATTGCGCCTAATAAATGCTAAACAGGTTGACATAATTCTCTTCTTTATAAAAGATAATTTACTAGACAATTTAAAACTTCTTATTAAAAGATCATAACGCTAACGATTTTTTGTTCTAATAAATGCTAAAAAAGTTGAGATAATTATCTTCTTTGTAAAAGATAATTAAATAGATCATTTAAAATTTCTTTATAAAATGTCATAACGGTAACGATCATTGGGCCTAATAAATGCTAAAAAGGTTAACATAATTATCTTCTTTGTGAAAGATAATTTAATAGATCATTTAAAATTTCTTTATAAAAGATCATAACAGTAACGATCATTGGGCCTAATAAATGCTAAAAAGGTTAACATAATTATCTTCTTTGTGAAAGATAATTTAGTAGATCATTTAAAATTTCTTTATAAAAGATAATAACGGTAACGATCGTTGGGCCTAATAAATGGTAAAAAAGTTGACATAATTATATTCTTTGTAAAAGATAATTTACTAGACAATTTAAAATTTCTTATTAAAAGATCATAACGGTAACGATCATTGGGCCTAATAAATGCTAAAAAAGTTGACATAATTATCTTCTTTGTAAAAGATAATTTACTAGACAATTTAAAATTTCTTATTAAAAGATCATAGCGGTACCGATCAATGGGCCTAGTAAATGCTAAAAAAGTTTACATAATTATCTTCTTTGTAAAAGATAATCTAATAGATCATTTAAAATTTCTTTATAAAAGATCATAACAGTAACGATCATTGGGCCTAATAAATGCTAAAACGGTTAACATAATTATCTTCTTTGTGAAATATAATTTAATAGATCATTTAAAATTTCTTTATGAAAGATCATAACGGTAACGATTATTGGGCCTAATAAATGCTAAAAAAGTTGACATAATTATCTTCTTTGTAAAAGATAATTTACTAGACAATTTAAAATTTCTTATTAAAAGATCATAACAGTGCCGATCAATGGGCCTAATAAATGCTAAAAAACATTACATAATTATCTTCTTTGTAAAAGATAAATTAATAGATCATTTAAAATTTCTTTATAAAAGATCATAACGGTAACGATCATTGGGCCTAATAAATGCTAAAAAGGTTAACATAATTATCTTCTTTGTGAAAGATAATTTAGTAGATCATTTAAAATTTCTTTATAAAAGATAATAACGGTAACGATCGTTGGGTCTAATAAATGCTAAAAAAGTTGACATAATTATCTTCTTTGTAAAAGATAATTTAGTAGACAATTTAAAATTTCTTATTAAAAGATCATAACGGTAACGATCATTGGGACTAATAAATATTAAAAAAGTTAACATAATTATCTTCTTTGTAAAAGATAATTTACTAGACAATTTAAAATTTCTTTATAAAAGATCATATCGGTAACGATCATTGGGCCTAATAAATGCTAAAAAGGTTAACATAATTATCTTCTTTGTGAAAGATAATTTAATAGATCATTTAAAATTTCTTTATAAAAGATCATAACGGTAACGATCATTGGGCCTAATAAATGGTAAAAAAGTTGACATAATTATCTTCTTTGTAAAAGATAATTTACTAGACAATTTAAAATTTCTTATTAAAAGATCATAACAGTGCCGATCAATGGGCCTAGTAAATGCTGAAAAAGCTTACATAATTATCTGCTTTGTAAAACATAATTTAATAGATCATTTAAAATTTCATTATAAAAGATCATGACGGAAACGATCATTGGGACTAATAAATGCTAAAAAGGCTAACATAATTATCTTCTTTGTGAAAGATAATTTAATAGATCATTTAAAATTTTTTTATAAAAGATTATAACGGTAACGATCATTGGGCCTAATAAATGGTAAAAAAGTTGACATAATTATCTTCTTTGTAAAAGATAATTTACTAGACAATTTAAAATTTCTTATTAAAAGATCATAACAGTGCCGATCAATGGGCCTAGTAAATGCTGAAAAAGCTTACATAATTATCTGCTTTGTAAAACATAATTTAATAGATCATTTAAAATTTCATTATAAAAGATCATGACGGCAACGATCATTGGGACTAATAAATGCTAAAAAGGCTAACATAATTATCTTCTTTGTGAAAGATAATTTAATAGATCATTTAAAATTTCTTTATAGAAGATAATAGCGGAACCGATCAATGGGCCTAGTAAATGCTAAAAAAGTTGACATAATTATCTTGTTTGTAAAAGATAATTTAATAGATCATTTAAAATTTCCTTAAAAAAGATCATAACGATAACGATCATTGCGCCTAATAAATGCTAAACAGATTGACATAATTCTCTTCTTTATAAAAGATAATTTACTAGACAATTTAAAATTTCTTATTAAGAGATCATAACGCTAACGATTTTTGGTTCTAATAAATGCTAAAAAAGTTGAGATAATTATCTTCTTTGTAAAAGATAATTAAATAGATCATTTAAAATTGCTTTATAAAATGTCATAACGGTAACGATCATTGGGCCTAATAAATGCTAAAAAGGTTAACATAATTATCTTCTTTGTGAAAGATAATTTAATAGATCATTTAAAATTTCTTTATAAAAGATCATAACAGTAACGATCATTGGGCCTAATAAATGATAAAAAGGTTAACATAATTATCTTCTTTGTGAAAGATAATTTAGTAGATCATTTAAAATTTCTTTATAAAAGATAATAACAGTAACGATCGTTGGGCCTAATAAATGCTAAAAAAGTTGACATAATTATCTTCTTTGTAAAAGATAATTTAGTAGACAATTTAAAATTTCTTATTAAAAGATCATAACGGTAACGATCATTGGGACTAATATATACTAAAAAAGTTAACATAATTATCTTCTTTGTAAAAGATAATTTACTAGACAATTTAAAATTTCTTTATAAAAGATCATAACGGTAACGATCATTGGGCCTAATAAATGCTAAAAAGGTTAACATAATTATCTACTTTGTGAAAGATAATTTAATAGATCATTTAAAATTTCTTTATAAAAGATCATAACGGTAACGATCATTGGGCCTAATAAATGGTAAAAAAGTTGACATAATTATCTTCTTTGAAAAAGATAATTTACTAGACAATTTAAAATTTCTTATTAAAAGATCATAACAGTGCCGATCAATAGGCCTAGTAAATGCTGAAAAAGCTTACATAATTATCTGCTTTGTAAAACATAATTTAATAGATCATTTAAAATTTCATTATAAAAGATCATGACGGCAACGATCATTCGGCCTAATAAATGCTAAAAAGGCTAACATAATTATCTTCTTTGTAAAAGATAATTTACTAGACAATTTAAAATTTCTTTATAAAAGATCATAACGGTAACGATCACTGGGCCTAATAAATGCTGAAGCAGCTAACATAAATATATTCTTTGTTAAAGATAATTTAATAGATCATTTAAAACTTCTTTGTGAAAGATCATAACGGTAACGATCATTGGGCCTAATAAATGCTAAAAAGGTTAACATAATTATCTTCTTTGTGAAAGATAATTTAATACATCATTTAAAATTTCTTTGTGAAAGATCATAACGGTAACGATCATTGGACCTAATAAACGCTAAAAAAGTTGACATAATTATCTTCTTTGTAAAAGATAATTTACTAGACAATTTAGAATTTCTTATTAAAAGATCATAACGGTAACGATCACTGGGCCTAATAAATGCTGAAGCAGCTAGCATAAATATATTCTTTGTTAAAGATAATTTAATAGATCATTTAAAATTTCTTTGTGAAAGATCATAACGGTAACGATCATTGAGCCTAATAAATGCTAAAAAGGTTAACATAATTGTCTTCTTTGTGAAAGATAATTTAACACATCATTTAAAATTTCTTTGTGAAAGATCATAACGGTAACGATCATTGGACCTAATAAATGCTAAAAAAGTTGACATAATTATCTTCTTTGTAAAAGATAATTTACTAGACAATTTCAAATTTCTTATTAAAATATCATAACGGTAACGATCACTGGGCCTAATAAATGCTGAAGCAGCTAACATAAATATATTCTTTGTTAAAGATAATTTAATAGATCATTTAAAATTTCTTTGTGAAAGATCATAACGGTAACGATCATTGGGCCTAATAAATGCTAAAAAGGTTAACATAATTATCTTCTTTGTGAAAGATAATTTAATAGATCATTTAAAATTTCTTTATAAAAGATCATAACGGTAACGATCATTGGGCCTATTAACGCTAAAAAAGTTGACATAATTAACTTCTTTGTAAAAGATAATTTACTAGACAATTTAAAATTTCTTATTAAAAGATGATAATGCTAACGAATAATGGGCCTAGTAGATGCTAAAAAAGTTAAAATAATTATTTTCTTTGTAAAAAATAATTTAATAGATTATTTCAAATTTCTTTAAAAAAGATTATAACGGTAACGATCATTGTGCCTAATAAATTCTAAACAAGTTGACATAATTATCTTCTTTGTAAAAGATAATTTACTAGATCATTTAAAATTTCCTCTTAAAAGATCATAACGGTAACAATCATTGGGCCTAATAAATGCTAAAAAAGTTGGCATAATTATCTTCTTTGTAAAAGATAATTTACTAAACAATTTAAAATTTCTTATTAAAAGATCATAACGGTAACCATCACTGGGGCTAATAAATGGTAAAAAAGTTGGCATAATTATCTTCTTTGTAAAAGATAATTTACTAAACAATTTAAAATTTCTTATTAAAAGATCATAACGGCAACGATCACTGGGCCTAATAAATGCTAAAAAAGTTAACATAATTATCTTCTTTGTAAAAGACAATTTAATACATCATTTAAAATTTCTTTAAAAAAGATCATAACGCTAACGATTATTGGGCCTAATAAATGATAAAAAAGTTGACATAATAATCTTCTTTGTAAAAGATAATTTACTAGACAATTTAAAATTTCTTACTAAAAGATCATAACGGTACCGATCAATGGGCCTAGTAAATTCTAAAAAACATTACATAATTATCTTCTTAGTAAAAGATAATTTACTAGACAATTTAAAATTTCTTATTAAAAGATCATAACGGTACCGATCAATGGGCCTAGTAAATCCTAAAAAAGTTTACATAATTATCTTCTTTGTAAAAGATAATTTAATAGATCATTTAAAATTTCATTATAAAAGATCATGACGGCAACGATCATTGGGCCTAATAAATGCTAAAAAGGTTAACATAATTATCTTCTTTGTGAAAGATAATTTAATAGATCATTTAAAATTTCTTTATAAAAGATCATAACAGTAACGATCATTGGGCCTAATAAATGATAAAAAGGTGAACATAATTATCTTCTTTGTGAAAGATAATTTAGTAGATCATTTAAAATTTCTTTATAAAAGATAATAACGGTAACGATCGTTGGGCCTAATAAATGCTAAAAAAGTTGACATAATTATCTTCTTTGTAAAAGATAATTTAGTAGACAATTTAAAATTTCTTATTAAAAGATCATAACGGTAACGATCATTGGGACTAATATATACTAAAAAAGTTAACATAATTATCTTCTTTGTAAAAGATAATTTACTAGACAATTTAAAATTTCTTTATAAAAGATCATAACGGTAACGATCATTGGGCCTAATAAATGCTAAAAAGGTTAACATAATTATCTACTTTGTGAAAGATAATTTAATAGATCATTTAAAATTTCTTTATAAAAGATGATAACGGTAACGATCATTGGGCCTAATAAATGGTAAAAAAGTTGACATAATTATCTTCTTTGAAAAAGATAATTTACTAGACAATTTAAAATTTCTTATTAAAAGATCATAACAGTGCCGATCAATAGGCCTAGTAAATGCTGAAAAAGCTTACATAATTATCTGCTTTGTAAAACATAATTTAATAGATCATTTAAAATTTCATTATAAAAGATCATGACGGAAACGATCATTGGGCCTAATAAATGCTAAAAAGGCTAACATAATTATCTTCTTTGTAAAAGATAATTTACTAGACAATTTAAAATTCCTTTATAAAAGATCATAACGATAACGATCACTGGGCCTAAAAAATGCAGAAGCAGCTAACATAAATATATTCTTTGTTAAAGATAATTTAATAGATCATTTAAAACTTCTTTGTGAAAGATCATAACGGTAACGATCATTGGGCCTAATAAATGCTAAAAAGGTTAACATAATTATCTTCTTTGTGAAAGATAATTTAATACATCATTTAAAATTTCTTTGTGAAAGATCATAACGGTAACGATCATTGGACCTAATAAACGCTAAAAAAGTTGACATAATTATATTCTTTGTAAAAGATAATTTACTAGACAATTTAGAATTTCTTATTAAAAGATCATAACGGTAACGATCACTGGGCCTAATAAATGCTGAAGCAGCTAGCATAAATATATTCTTTGTTAAAGATAATTTAATAGATCATTTAAAATTTCTTTGTGAAAGATCATAACGGTAACGATCAATGGGCCTAATAAATGCTAAAAAGGTTAACATAATTATCTTCTTTGTGAAAGATAATTTAACACATCATTTAAAATTTCTTTGTGAAAGATCATAACGGTAACGATCATTGGACCTAATAAATGCTAAAAAAGTTGACATAATTATCTTCTTTGTAAAAGATAATTTACTAGACAATTTCAAATTTCTTATTAAAAGATCATAACGGTAACGATCACTGGGCCTAATAAATGCTGAAGCAGCTAACATAAATATATTCTTTGTTAAAGATAATTTAATAGATCATTTAAAATTTCTTTGTGAAAGATCATAACGGTAACGATCATTGGGCCTAATAAATGCTAAAAAGGTTAACATAATTATCTTCTTTGTGAAAGATAATTTAACACATCATTTAAAATTTCTTTGTGAAAGATCATAACGGTAACGATCATTGGACCTAATAAATGCTAAAAAAGTTGACATAATTATCTTCTTTGTAAAAGATAATTTACTAGACAATTTCAAATTTCTTATTAAAAGATCATAACGGTAACGATCACTGGGCCTAATAAATGCTGAAGCAGCTAACATAAATATATTCTTTGTTAAAGATAATTTAATAGATCATTTAAAATTTCTTTGTGAAAGATCATAACGGTAACGATCATTGGGCCTAGTAAATGCTAAAAAAGTTAAAATAATTATCTTTTTTGTAAAAGATAATTTACTAGATTATTTAAAATTTCTATAAAAAAGATTATAACGGTAACGATCATTGCGCCTAATAAATGCTAAAAAAGTTGACATAATTATCTTCTTTGTAAAAGATAATTTACTAGATCATTTAAAATTTCCTCTTAAAAGATCATAACGGTAACAATCATTGGGCCTAATAAATGCTAAAAAAGTTGGCATAATTATCTTCTTTGTAAAAGATAATTTACTAAACAATTTAAAATTTCTTATTAAAAGATCATAACGGCAACGATCACTGGGCCTAATAAATGCTAAAAAAGTTAACATAATTATCTTCTTTGTAAAAGACAATTTAATACATCATTTAAAATTTCTTTAAAAAAGATCATAACGCTAACGATTATTGGGCCTAATAAATGATAAAAAAGTTGACATAATAATCTTCTTTGTAAAAGATAATTTACTAGACAATTTAAAATTTCTTACTAAAAGATCATAACGGTACCGATCAATGGGCCTAGTAAATTCTAAAAAACATTACATAATTATCTTCTTTGCAAAAGATAATTTACTAGACAATTTAAAATTTCTTATTAAAAGATCATAACGGTACCGATCAATGGGCCTAGTAAATCCTAAAAAAGTTTACATAATTATGTTCTTTGTAAAAGATAATTTAATAGATCATTTAAAATTTCATTATAAAAGATCATGACGGCAACGATCATTGGGCCTAATAAATGCTAAAAAGGTTAACATAATTATCTTCTTTGTGAAAGATAATTTAATAGATCATTTAAAATTCTTTATAAAAGATAATAACGGTAACGATCATTGGGCCTAATAAATGCTAAAAAAGTTGACATAATTATCTTCTTTGTAAAAGATAATTTACTAGACAATTTAAAATTTCTTATTAAAAGATCATAACGGTAACGATCATTGGGCCTAATAAATCCTAAAAAAGTTAACATAATTATCTTCTTTGTAAAAGATAATTTACTAGACAATTTAAAATTTCTTATTAAAAGATCATAACGGTAACGATCATTGGGACTAATAAATACTAAAAAAGTTAACATAATTATCTTCTTTGTAAAAGATAATTTACTAAACAATTTAAAATTTCTTATTAAAAGATCATAACGGCAACGATCACTGGGCCTAATAAATGCTAAAAAAGTTAACATAATTATCTTCTTTGTAAAAGACAATTTAATACATCATTTAAAATTTCTTTAAAAAAGATCACAACGCTAACGATTATTGGGGCTAATAAATGATAAAAAAGTTGACATAATAATCTTCTATGTAAAAGATAATTTACTAGACAATTTAAAATTTCGTACTAAAAGATCCTAACGGTACCGATCAATGGGCCTAGTGAATGCTAAAAAACATTACATAATTATCTTCTTTGTAAAAGATAATTTACTAGACAATTTAAAATTTCTTATTAAAAGATCATAACGGTGCCGATCAATGGGCCTAGTAAATGCTGAAAAAGCTTACATAATTATCTTCTTTGTAAAACATAATTTAATAGATCATTTAAAATTTCATTATAAAAGATCATGACGGCAACGGTCATTGGGCCTAATAAATGCTAAAAAGGTTAACATAATTATCTTCTTTGTGAAAGATAATTTAATAGATCATTTAAAATTTCTTTATAAAAGATAATAATGGTAACGATCATTAGGCCTAATAAATGCTAAAAAAGTTGCATAATTATCTTCTTTGTAAAAGATAATTTACTAGACAATTTAAAATTTCTTATTAAAAGATCATAACGGTAACGATCATTGGGACTAATAAATACTAAAAAAGTTAACATAATTATCTTCTTTGTAAAAGATAATTTACTAGACAATTTAAAATTTCTTTATAAAAGATCATAACGGTAACGATCATTGGGCCTAATAAATGCTAACAAAGTTGACATAATTATCTTCTTTGTAAAAGACAATTTAATACATCATTTAAAATTTCTTTGAAAAAGATGATAACGCTAACGATTATTGGGCCTAATAAATGCTAAACAAGTTGACATAATTATCTTCTTTGTAAAAGATAATTTACTAGACAATTTAAATATTCTTACTAAAAGATCATAACGCTAACGATTAATGGGCCTAGTAAATGCTAAAAAAGTTGACATAATTATCTTTTTTGTAAAAGATAATTTAATAGATCATTTAAAATTTCTTTAAAAAAGATGATAACGGTAACGATCATTGCGCCTAATAAATGCTAAACAGGTTGACATAATTCTCTTCTTTATAAAAGATAATTTACTAGAGAATTTAAAATTTCTTATTAAAAGATCATAACGGTAACGATTTTTTGTTCTAATAAATGCTTAAAAAGTTGAGATAATTATCTTCTTTGTAAAAGATAATTAAATAGATCTTTTAAAATTTCTTTATAAAATGTCATAACGGTAACGATCATTTGGCCTAATAAATGCTAAAAAAGGTTAACATAATTATCTTCTTTGTGAAAGATAATTTAATAGATCATTTAAAATTTCTTTATAAAAGATCATAACGGTAACGATCATTGGGCCTAGTAAATGCTAAAAAAGTTAAAATAATTATCTTCTTTGTAAAAGATAATTTACTAGATTATTTAAAATTTCTTTAAAAAAGATTATAACGGTAACGATCATTGCGCCTAATAAATGCTAAAAAAGTTGAAATAATTATCTTCTTTGTAAAAGATAATTTACTAGATCATTTAAAATTTCCTCTTAAAAGATCATAACGGTAACAATCATTGGGCCTAATAAATGCTAAAAAAGTTGGCATAATTATCTTCTTTGTAAAAGATAATTTACTAAACAATTTAAAATTTCTTATTAAAAGATCATAACGGTAACCATCACTGGGGCTAATAAATGGTAAAAAAGTTGGCAGAATTATCTTCTTTGTAAAAGATAATTTACTAAACAATTTAAAATTTCTTGTTAAAAGATCATAACGGCAACGATCACTGGGCCTAATAAATGCTAAAAAAGTTAACATAATTATCTTCTTTGTAAAAGACAATTTAATACATCATTTAAAATTTCTTTAAAAAATATCGTAACACTAACGATTATTGGGCCTAATAAATGATAAAAAAGTTGACATAATAATCTTCTTTGTAAAAGATAATTTACTAGACAATTTAAAATTTCTTACTAAAAGATCATAACGGTACCGATCAATGGGCCTAGTAAATGCTAAAAAACATTACATAATTATCTTCTTTGTAAAAGATAAATTAATAGATCATTTAAAATTTCTTTATAAAAGATCATAACAGTAAAAATCATTGGGCCTATTACTGCTAAAAAAGTTGACATAATTAACTTTTTTGTAAAAGATAATTTACTAGACAATTTAAAATTTCTTATTAAAAGATGATAATGCTAACGATTAATGGGCCTAGTAAATACTAAAAAAGTTAAAATAATTATCTTCTTTGTAAAAGATAATTTAATAGATCATTTAAAATATCTTTAAAAAAGATTATAACGGTAATGATCATTGCGCCTAATAAATGCCAAAAAAGTTGACATAATTATCTTCTTTGTAAAAGATAATTTATTAGATCATTTAAAATTTCCTCTTAAAAGATCATAACGGTAACAATCATTGGGCGTAATAAATTCTAAAACATTTGACATAATTATATTCTTTGTAAAAAATAATTTAATAGATCATTTAAAATTTCTTTATAAAAGATCATAAAGGTAACAATCATTTGGCCTAATAAATGGTAAAAAGGTTGACATAATTATCTTCTTTGTAAAAGATAATTTACTAAACAATTTAAAATTTCTTATTAAAAGATCATAACGGTAACGATCACTGGGCCTAATAAATGCTAAAAAACATTACATAATTATCTTCTTTGTAAAAGATAAATTAATAGATCATTTAAAATTTCTTTATAAAAGATCATAACGGTAACAATCATTGGGCCTAATAAATGCTAAAAAGGTTAACATAATTATCTTCTTTGTGAAATATAATTTAATAGATCATTTAAAATTTCTTATTAAAAGATCATAACGGTAACGATTTTTGGTTCTAATAAATGCTGAAAAAGTTGAGATAATTATCTTCTTTGTAAAAGATAATTAAATAGATCATTTAAAATTTCTTTATAAAATGTCATAACGGTAACGATCATTGGGCCTAATAAATGCTAAAAAGGTTAACATAATTATCTTCTTTGTGAAAGATAATTTAATAGGTCATTTAAAATTTCTTTATAAAAGATCATAACAGTAACGATCATTGGGCCTAATAAATGCTAAAAAGGTTAACATAATTATCTTCTTTGTGAAAGATAATTTAGTAGATCATTTAAAATTTCTTTATAAAAGATAATAACGGTAACCATCGTTGGGCCTAATAAATGCTAAAAAAGTTGACATAATTATCTTCTTTGTAAAAGATAATTTACTAGACAATTTAAAATTTCTTATTAAAAGATCATAACGGTAACGATCATTGGGACTAATAAATACTAAAAAAGTTAACATAATTATCTTCTTTGTAAAAGATAATTTACTAGACAATTTAAAATTTCTTTATAAAAGATCATAACGGTAACGATCATTGGGCCTAATAAATGCTAAAAAGGTTAACATAATTATCTTCTTTGTGAAAGATAATTTAATACATCATTTAAAATTTCTTTATAAAAGATCATAACGGTAACGATCATTGGGCCTAATAAATGGTAAAAAAGTTGACATAATTATCTTCTTTGTAAAAGATAATTTACTAGACAATTTAAAATTTCTTATTAAAAGATGATAACGGTAACGATCACTAGGCCTAATAAATGTTGAAGCAGCTAACATAAATATATTCTTTGTTAAAGATAATTTAATAGATCATTTAAAATTTCTTTGAAAAAGATCATAACAGTAACAATCATTGGGCCTAATAAATGCTAAAAAAGTTGACATAATTATCTTCTTTGTAAAAGACAATTTAATACATCATTTAAAATTTCTTTGAAAAAGATGATAACGCTAACGATTTTTGGGCCTAATAAATGCTGAAAAAGTTGACATAATTATCTTCTTTGTAAAAGATAATTTACTAGACAATTTAAAATTTCTTACTAAAAGATCATAACGCTAACGGTTAATGGGCCTAGTAAATGCTAAAAAATTTGACATAATTATCTTGTTTGTAAAAGATAATTTAATAGATCATTTATAATTTCCTTAAAAAAGATCATAACGGTAACGATCATTGCGCCTAATAAATGCTAAACAGGTTGACATAATTCTCTTCTTTATAAAAGATAATTTACTAGACAATTTAAAACTTCTTATTAAAAGATCATAACGCTAACGATTTTTTGTTCCAATAAATGCTAAAAAAGTTGAGATAATTATCTTCTTTGTAAAAGATAATTAAATAGATCATTTAAAATTTCTTTATAAAATGTCATAACGGTAACGATCATTGGGCCTAATAAATGCTAAAAAGGTTAACATAATTATCTTCTTTGTCAAAGATAATTTAATAGATCATTTAAAATTTCTTTATAAAAGATCATAACAGTAACGATCATTGGGCCTAATAAATGCTAAAAAAGTTAACATAATTATCTTCTTTGTGAAAGATAATTTAGTAGATCATTTAAAATTTCTTTATAAAAGATAATAACGGTAACTATCGTTGGGCCTAATAAATGCTAAAAAAGTTGACATAATTATATTCTTTGTAAAAGATAATTTACTAGACAATTTAAAATTTCTTATTAAAAGATCATAACGGTAACGACCATTGGGCCTAATAAATGCTAAAAAAGTTGACATAATTATCTTCTTTGTAAAAGATAATTTACTAGACAATTTAAAATTTCTTATTAAAAGATCATAGCGGTACCGATCAATGGGCCTAGTAAATGCTAAAAAAGTTTACATAATTATCTTCTTTGTAAAAGATAATTTAATAGATCATTTAAAATTTCTTTATAAAAGATCATAACAGTAAGGATCATTGGGCCTAATAAATGCTAAAACGGTTAACATAATTATCTTCTTTGTGAAATATAATTTAATAGATCATTTAAAATTTCTTTATGAAAGATCATAACGGTAACGATTGTTGGGCCTAATAAATGCTAAAAAAGTTGACATAATTATCTTCTTTGTAAAAGATAATTTACTAGACAATTTAAAATTTCTTATTAAAAGATCATAACAGTGCCGATCAATGGGCCTAATAAATGCTAAAAAACATTACATAATTATCTTCTTTGTAAAAGATAAATTAGTAGATCATTTAAAATTTCTTTATAAAAGATAATAACGGTAACGATCATTGGGCCTAATAAATGCTAAAAAAGTTGACATAATTATCTTCTTTGTAAAAGATAATTTACTAGACAATTTAAAATTTCTTATTAAAAGATCATGACGGTAACGATCATTGGGACTAATAAATACTAAAAAAGTTAACATAATTATCTTCTTTGTAAAAGATAATTTACTAGACAATTTAAAATTTCTTTATAAAAGATCATAACGGTAACGATCATTGGGCCTAATAAATGCTAAAAAGGTTAACATAATTATCTTCTTTGTGAAAGATAATTTAATACATCATTTAAAATTTCTTTATAAAAGATCATAACGGTAACGATCATTGGGCCTAATAAATGGTAAAAAAGTTGACATAATTATCTTCTTTGTAAAAGATAATTTACTAGACAATTTAAAATTTCTTATTAAAAGATGATAACGGTAACGATCACTAGGCCTAATAAATGCTGAAGCAGCTAACATAAATATATTCTTTGTTAAAGATAATTTAATAGATCATTTAAAATTTCTTTGAAAAAGATCATAACAGTAACAATCATTGGGCCTAATAAATGCTAAAAAAGTTGACATAATTATCTTCTTTGTAAAAGACAATTTAATACATCATTTAAAATTTCTTTGAAAAAGATGATAACGCTAACGATTATTGGGCCTAATAAATGCTAAAAAAGTTGACATAATTATCTTCTTTGTAAAAGATAATTTACTAGACAATTTAAAATTTCTTACTAAAAGATCATAACGCTAACGGTTAATGGGCCTAGTAAATGCTAAAAAATTTGACATAATTATCTTCTTTGTAAAAGATAATTTAATAGATCATTTAAAATTTCTTTATAAAAGATCATAACAGTAACGATCATTGGGCCTAATAAATGCTAAAACGGTTAACATAATTATCTTCTTTGTGAAATATAATTTAATAGATCATTTAAAATTTCTTTATGAAAGATCATAACGGTAACGATTATTGGGCCTAATAAATGCTAAAAAACATTACATAATTAACTTCTTTGTAAAAGATAAATTAATAGATCATTTAAAATTTCTTTATAAAAGATCATAACGGTAACAATCATTGGGCCTAATAAATGCTAAAAAGGTTAACATAATTATCTTCTTTGTGAAATATAATTTAATAGATCATTTAAAATTTCTTATTAAAAGATCATAACGGTAACGATTTTTGGTTCTAATAAATGGTAAAAAAGTTGAGATAATTATCTTCTTTGTAAAAGATAATTTACTAGACAATTTAAAATTTCTTACTAAATGATCATAACGCTAACGGCTAATGGGCCTAGTAAATGCTAAAAAATTTGACATAATTATCTTGTTTGTAAAAGATAATTTAATAGATCATTTAAAATTTCCTTAAAAAAGATCATAACGGTAACGATCATTGCGCCTAATAAATGCTAAACAGGTTGACATAATTCTCTTCTTTATAAAAGATAATTTACTAGACAATTTAAAACTTCTTATTAAAAGATCATAACGCTAACGATTTTTTGTTCTAATAAATGCTAAAAAAGTTGAGATAATTATCTTCTTTCTAAAAGATAATTAAATAGATCATTTAAAATTTCTTTATAAAATGTCATAACGGTAACGATCATTGGGCCTAATAAATGCTAAAAAGGTTAACATAATTATCTTCTTTGTCAAAGATAATTTAATAGATCATTTAAAATTTCTTTATAAAAGATCATAACAGTAACGATCATTGGGCCTAATAAATGCTAAAAAAGTTAACATAATTATCTTCTTTGTGAAAGATAATTTAGTAGATCATTTAAAATTTCTTTATAAAAGATAATAACGGTAACGATCGTTGGGCCTAATAAATGCTAAAAAAGTTGACATAATTATATTCTTTGTAAAAGATAATTTACTAGACAATTTAAAATTTCTTATTAAAAGATCATAACGGTAACGACCATTGGGCCTAATAAATGCTAAAAAAGTTGACATAATTATCTTCTTTGTAAAAGATAATTTACTAGACAATTTAAAATTTCTTATTAAAAGATCATAGCGGTACCGATCAATGGGCCTAGTAAATGCTAAAAAAGTTTACATAATTATCTTCTTTGTAAAAGATAATTTAATAGATCATTTAAAATTTCTTTATAAAAGATCATAACAGTAACGATCATTGGGCCTAATAAATGCTAAAACGGTTAACATAATTATCTTCTTTGTGAAATATAATTTAATAGATCATTTAAAATTTCTTTATGAAAGATCATAACGGTAACGATTGTTGGGCCTAATAAATGCTAAAAAAGTTGACATAATTATCTTCTTTGTAAAAGATAATTTACTAGACAATTTAAAATTTCTTATTAAAAGATCATAACAGTGCCGATCAATGGGCCTAATAAATGCTAAAAAAAATTACATAATTATCTTCTTTGTAAAAGATAAATTAATAGATCATTTAAAATTTCTTTATAAAAGATCATAACGGTAACAATCATTGGGCCTAATAAATGCTAAAAAGGTTAACATAATTATCTTCTTTGTGAAATATAATTTAATAGATCATTTAAAAGTTCTTATTAAAAGATCATAACGGTAACGATTTTTGGTTCTAATAAATGCTAAAAAAGTTGAGATAATTATCTTCTTTGTAAAAGATAATTAAATAGATCATTTAAAATTTCTTTATAAAATGTCATAACGGTAACGATCATTGGGCCTAATAAATGCTAAAAAGGTTAACATAATTATCTTCTTTGTGAAAGATAATTTAATAGGTAATTTAAAATTTCTTTATAAAAGATCATAACAGTAACGATCATTGGGCCTAATAAATGCTAAAAAGGTTAACATAATTATCTTCTTTGTGAAAGATAATTTAGTAGATCATTTAAAATTTCTTTATAAAAGATAATAACGGTAACCATCGTTGGGCCTAACAAATGCTAAAAAAGTTGACATAATTATCTTCTTTGTAAAAGATAATTTACTAGACAATTTAAAATTTCTTATTAAAAGATCATAACGGTAACGATCATTGGGACTAATAAATACTAAAAAAGTTAACATAATTATCTTCTTTGTAAAAGATAATTTACTAGACAATTTAAAATTTCTTTATAAAAGATCATAACGGTAACGATCATTGGGCCTAATAAATGCTAAAAAGGTTAACATAATTATCTTCTTTGTGAAAGATAATTTAATACATCATTTAAAATTTCTTTATAAAAGATCATAACGGTAACGATCATTGGGCCTAATAAATGGTAAAAAAGTTGACATAATTATCTTCTTTGTAAAAGATAATTTACTAGACAATTTAAAATTTCTTATTAAAAGATCATAGCGGTACCGATCAATGGGCCTAGTAAATGCTAAAAAAGTTTACATAATTATCTTCTTTGTAAAAGATAATTTAATAGATCATTTAAAATTTCTTTATAAAAGATCATAACGGTAACGATCATTGGGACTAATAAATACTAAAAAAGTTAACATAATTATCTTCTTTGTAAAAGATAATTTACTAGACAATTTAAAATTTCTTTATAAAAGATCATAACGGTAACGATCATTGGGCCTAATAAATGCTAAAAAGGTTAACATAATTATCTTCTTTGTGAAAGATAATTTAATACATCATTTAAAATTTCTTTATAAAAGATCATAACGGTAACGATCATTGGGCCTAATAAATGGTAAAAAAGTTGACATAATTATCTTCTTTGTAAAAGATAATTTACTAGACAATTTAAAATTTCTTACTAAAAGATCATAACGCTAACGGTTAATGGGCCTAGTAAATGCTAAAAAATTTGACATAATTATCTTGTTTGTAAAAGATAATTTAATAGATCATTTAAAATTTCCTTAAAAAAGATTATAACGGTAACGATCATTGCGCCTAATAAATGCTAAACAGGTTGACATAATTCTCTTCTTTATAAAAGATAATTTACTAGACAATTTAAAACTTCTTATTAAAAGATCATAACGCTAACGATTTTTTGTTCTAATAAATGCTAAAAAGTTGAGATAATTATCTTCTTTGTAAAAGATAATTAAATAGATAATTTAAAATTTCTTTATAAAATGTCATAACGGTAACGATCATTGGGCCTAATAAATGCTAAAAAGGTTAACATAATTATCTTCTTTGTGAAAGATAATTTAATAGATCATTTAAAATTTCTTTATAAAAGATAATAACGGTAACGATCGTTGGGCCTAATAAATGCTAAAAAAGTTGACATAATTATATTCTTTGTAAAAGATAATTTACTAGACAATTTAAAATTTCTTATTAAAAGATCATAACGGTAACGATCATTGGGCCTAATAAATGCTAAAAAAGTTGACATAATTATCTTCTTTGTAAAAGATAATTTACTAGACAATTTAAAATTTCTTATTAAAAGATCATAGCGGTACCGATCAATGGGCCTAGTAAATGCTAAAAAAGTTTACATAATTATCTTCTTTGTAAAAGATAATTTAATAGATCATTTAAAATTTCTTTATAAAAGATCAGAACAGTAACGATCATTGGGCCTAATAAATGCTAAAAAGGTTAACATAATTATCTTCTTTGTGAAAGATAATTTAGTAGATCATTTAAAATTTCTTTATAAAAGATAATAACGGTAACGATCATTGGGCCTAATAAATGCTAAAAAAGTTGACATAATTATCTTCTTTGTAAAAGATAATTTACTAGACAATTTAAAATTTCTTATTAAAAGATCATAACGGTAACGATCATTGGGACTAATAAATACTAAAAAAGTTAACATAATTATCTTCTTTGTAAAAGATAATTTACTAGACAATTTAAAATTTCTTATTAAAAGATCATAACAGTGCCGATCAATGGGCCTAATAAATGCTAAAAAACATTACATAATTATCTTCTTTGTAAAAGATAAATTAGTAGATCATTTAAAATTTCTTTATAAAAGATAATAACGGTAACGATCATTGGGCCTAATAAATGCTAAAAAAGTTGACATAATTATCTTCTTTGTAAAAGATAATTTACTAGACAATTTAAAATTTCTTATTAAAAGATCATGACGGTAACGATCATTGGGACTAATAAATACTAAAAAAGTTAACATAATTATCTTCTTTGTAAAAGATAATTTACTAGACAATTTAAAATTTCTTTATAAAAGATCATAACGGTAACGATCATTGGGCCTAATAAATGCTAAAAAGGTTAACATAATTATCTTCTTTGTGAAAGATAATTTAATACATCATTTAAAATTTCTTTATAAAAGATCATAACGGTAACGATCATTGGGCCTAATAAATGGTAAAAAAGTTGACATAATTATCTTCTTTGTAAAAGATAATTTACTAGACAATTTAAAATTTCTTATTAAAAGATGATAACGGTAACGATCACTAGGCCTAATAAATGCTGAAGCAGCTAACATAAATATATTCTTTGTTAAAGATAATTTAATAGATCATTTAAAATTTCTTTGAAAAAGATCATAACAGTAACAATCATTGGGCCTAATAAATGCTAAAAAAGTTGACATAATTATCTTCTTTGTAAAAGACAATTTAATACATCATTTAAAATTTCTTTGAAAAAGATGATAACGCTAACGATTATTGGGCCTAATAAATGCTAAAAAAGTTGACATAATTATCTTCTTTGTAAAAGATAATTTACTAGACAATTTAAAATTTCTTACTAAAAGATCATAACGCTAACGGTTAATGGGCCTAGTAAATGCTAAAAAATTTGACATAATTATCTTCTTTGTAAAAGATAATTTAATAGATCATTTAAAATTTCTTTATAAAAGATCATAACAGTAACGATCATTGGGCCTAATAAATGCTAAAACGGTTAACATAATTATCTTCTTTGTGAAATATAATTTAATAGATCATTGAAAATTTCTTTATGAAAGATCATAACGGTAACGATTATTGGGCCTAATAAATGCTAAAAAACATTACATAATTAACTTCTTTGTAAAAGATAAATGAATAGATCATTTAAAATTTCTTTATAAAAGATCATAACGGTAACAATCATTGGGCCTAATAAATGCTAAAAAGGTTAACATAATTATCTTCTTTGTGAAATATAATTTAATAGATCATTTAAAATTTCTTATTAAAAGATCATAACGGTAACGATTTTTGGTTCTAATAAATGCTAAAAAAGTTGAGATAATTATCTTCTTTGTAAAAGATAATTTACTAGACAATTTAAAATTTCTTACTAAAAGATCATAACGCTAACGGCTAATGGGCCTAGTAAATGCTAAAAAATTTGACATAATTATCTTGTTTGTAAAAGATAATTTAATAGATCATTTAAAATTTCCTTAAAAAAGATCATAACGGTAACGATCATTGCGCCTAATAAATGCTAAACAGGTTGACATAATTCTCTTCTTTATAAAAGATAATTTACTAGACAATTTAAAACTTCTTATTAAAAGATCATAACGCTAACGATTTTTTGTTCTAATAAATGCTAAAAAAGTTGAGATAATTATCTTCTTTGTAAAAGATAATTAAATAGATCATTTAAAATTTCTTTATAAAATGTCATAACGGTAACGATCATTGGGCCTAATAAATGCTAAAAAGGTTAACATAATTATCTTCTTTGTCAAAGATAATTTAATAGATCATTTAAAATTTCTTTATAAAAGATCATCACAGTAACGATCATTGGGCCTAATAAATGCTAAAAAAGTTAACATAATTATCTTCTTTGTGAAAGATAATTTAGTAGATCATTTAAAATTTCTTTATAAAAGATAATAACGGTAACGATCGTT
Organism: Psophocarpus tetragonolobus; assembly: GCA_037954015.1. Classification (NCBI taxonomy): domain Eukaryota; kingdom Viridiplantae; phylum Streptophyta; class Magnoliopsida; order Fabales; family Fabaceae; genus Psophocarpus; species Psophocarpus tetragonolobus. The sequence continues at coordinate 59,947,673 of CM075688.1, forward strand.
GGGCCTAATAAATGCTAAAAAAGTTGACATAATTATATTCTTTGTAAAAGATAATTTACTAGACAATTTAAAATTTCTTATTAAAAGATCATAACGGTAACGACCATTGGGCCTAATAAATGCTAAAAAAGTTGACATAATTATCTTCTTTGTAAAAGATAATTTACTAGACAATTTAAAATTTCTTATTAAAAGATCATAGCGGTACCGATCAATGGGCCTAGTAAATGCTAAAAAAGTTTACATAATTATCTTCTTTGTAAAAGATAATTTAATAGATCATTTAAAATTTCTTTATAAAAGATCATAACAGTAACGATCATTGGGCCTAATAAATGCTAAAACGGTTAACATAATTATCTTCTTTGTGAAATATAATTTAATAGATCATTTAAAATTTCTTTATGAAAGATCATAACGGTAACGATTGTTGGGCCTAATAAATGCTAAAAAAGTTGACATAATTATCTTCTTTGTAAAAGATAATTTACTAGACAATTTAAAATTTCTTATTAAAAGATCATAACAGTGCCGATCAATGGGCCTAATAAATGCTAAAAAACATTACATAATTATCTTCTTTGTAAAAGATAAATTAATAGATCATTTAAAATTTCTTTATAAAAGATCATAACGGTAACAATCATTGGGCCTAATAAATGCTAAAAAGGTTAACATAATTATCTTCTTTGTGAAATATAATTTAATAGATCATTTAAAATTTCTTATTAAAAGATCATAACGGTAACGATTTTTGGTTCTAATAAATGCTAAAAAAGTTGAGATAATTATCTTCTTTGTAAAAGATAATTAAATAGATCATTTAAAATTTCTTTATAAAATGTCATAACGGTAACGATCATTGGGCCTAATAAATGCTAAAAAGGTTAACATAATTATCTTCTTTGTGAAAGATAATTTAATAGGTAATTTAAAATTTCTTTATAAAAGATCATAACAGTAACGATCATTGGGCCTAATAAATGCTAAAAAGGTTAACATAATTATCTTCTTTGTGAAAGATAATTTAGTAGATCATTTAAAATTTCTTTATAAAAGATAATAACGGTAACCATCGTTGGGCCTAACAAATGCTAAAAAAGTTGACATAATTATCTTCTTTGTAAAAGATAATTTACTAGACAATTTAAAATTTCTTATTAAAAGATCATAACGGTAACGATCATTGGGACTAATAAATACTAAAAAAGTTAACATAATTATCTTCTTTGTAAAAGATAATTTACTAGACAATTTAAAATTTCTTTATAAAAGATCATAACGGTAACGATCATTGGGCCTAATAAATGCTAAAAAGGTTAACATAATTATCTTCTTTGTGAAAGATAATTTAATACATCATTTAAAATTTCTTTATAAAAGATCATAACGGTAACGATCATTGGGCCTAATAAATGGTAAAAAAGTTGACATAATTATCTTCTTTGTAAAAGATAATTTACTAGACAATTTAAAATTTCTTATTAAAAGATCATAGCGGTACCGATCAATGGGCCTAGTAAATGCTAAAAAAGTTTACATAATTATCTTCTTTGTAAAAGATAATTTAATAGATCATTTAAAATTTCTTTATAAAAGATCATAACGGTAACGATCATTGGGACTAATAAATACTAAAAAAGTTAACATAATTATCTTCTTTGTAAAAGATAATTTACTAGACAATTTAAAATTTCTTTATAAAAGATCATAACGGTAACGATCATTGGGCCTAATAAATGCTAAAAAGGTTAACATAATTATCTTCTTTGTGAAAGATAATTTAATACATCATTTAAAATTTCTTTATAAAAGATCATAACGGTAACGATCATTGGGCCTAATAAATGGTAAAAAAGTTGACATAATTATCTTCTTTGTAAAAGATAATTTACTAGACAATTTAAAATTTCTTACTAAAAGATCATAACGCTAACGGTTAATGGGCCTAGTAAATGCTAAAAAATTTGACATAATTATCTTGTTTGTAAAAGATAATTTAATAGATCATTTAAAATTTCCTTAAAAAAGATTATAACGGTAACGATCATTGCGCCTAATAAATGCTAAACAGGTTGACATAATTCTCTTCTTTATAAAAGATAATTTACTAGACAATTTAAAACTTCTTATTAAAAGATCATAACGCTAACGATTTTTTGTTCTAATAAATGCTAAAAAGTTGAGATAATTATCTTCTTTGTAAAAGATAATTAAATAGATAATTTAAAATTTCTTTATAAAATGTCATAACGGTAACGATCATTGGGCCTAATAAATGCTAAAAAGGTTAACATAATTATCTTCTTTGTGAAAGATAATTTAATAGATCATTTAAAATTTCTTTATAAAAGATAATAACGGTAACGATCGTTGGGCCTAATAAATGCTAAAAAAGTTGACATAATTATATTCTTTGTAAAAGATAATTTACTAGACAATTTAAAATTTCTTATTAAAAGATCATAACGGTAACGATCATTGGGCCTAATAAATGCTAAAAAAGTTGACATAATTATCTTCTTTGTAAAAGATAATTTACTAGACAATTTAAAATTTCTTATTAAAAGATCATAGCGGTACCGATCAATGGGCCTAGTAAATGCTAAAAAAGTTTACATAATTATCTTCTTTGTAAAAGATAATTTAATAGATCATTTAAAATTTCTTTATAAAAGATCAGAACAGTAACGATCATTGGGCCTAATAAATGCTAAAAAGGTTAACATAATTATCTTCTTTGTGAAAGATAATTTAGTAGATCATTTAAAATTTCTTTATAAAAGATAATAACGGTAACGATCATTGGGCCTAATAAATGCTAAAAAAGTTGACATAATTATCTTCTTTGTAAAAGATAATTTACTAGACAATTTAAAATTTCTTATTAAAAGATCATAACGGTAACGATCATTGGGACTAATAAATACTAAAAAAGTTAACATAATTATCTTCTTTGTAAAAGATAATTTACTAGACAATTTAAAATTTCTTTATAAAAGATCATAACGGTAACGATCACTAGGCCTAATAAATGCTGAAGGAGCTAACATAAATATATTCTTTGTTAAAGATAATTTAATAGATCATTTAAAATTTCTTTGAAAAAGATCATAACAGTAACAATCATTGGGCCTAATAAATGCTAAAAAAGTTGACATAATTATCTTCTTTGTAAAAGACAATTTAATACATCATTTAAAATTTCTTTGAAAAAGATGATAACGCTAACGATTATTGGGCCTAATAAATGCTAAAAAAGTTGACATAATTATCTTCTTTGTAAAAGATAATTTACTAGACAATTTAAAATTTCTTACTAAAAGATCATAACGCTAACGGTTAATGGGCCTAGTAAATGCTAAAAAATTTGACATAATTATCTTGTTTGTAAAAGATAATTTAATAGATCATTTAAAATTTCCTTAAAAAAGATCATAACGGTAACGATCATTGCGCCTAATAAATGCTAAACAGGTTGACATAATTCTCTTCTTTATAAAAGATAATTTACTAGACAATTTAAAACTTCTTATTAAAAGATCATAACGCTAACGATTTTTTGTTCTAATAAATGCTAAAAAAGTTGAGATAATTATCTTCTTTGTAAAAGATAATTAAATAGATCATTTAAAATTTCTTTATAAAATGTCATAACGGTAACGATCATTGGGCCTAATAAATGCTAAAAAGGTTAACATAATTATCTTCTTTGTCAAAGATAATTTAATAGATCATTTAAAATTTCTTTATAAAAGATCATCACAGTAACGATCATTGGGCCTAATAAATGCTAAAAAAGTTAACATAATTATCTTCTTTGTGAAAGATAATTTAGTAGATCATTTAAAATTTCTTTATAAAAGATAATAACGGTAACGATCGTTGGGCCTAATAAATGCTAAAAAAGTTGACATAATTATATTCTTTGTAAAAGATAATTTACTAGACAATTTAAAATTTCTTATTAAAAGATCATAACGGTAACGACCATTGGGCCTAATAAATGCTAAAAAAGTTGACATAATTATCTTCTTTGTAAAAGATAATTTACTAGACAATTTAAAATTTCTTATTAAAAGATCATAGCGGTACCGATCAATGGGCCTAGTAAATGCTAAAAAAGTTTACATAATTATCTTCTTTGTAAAAGATAATTTAATAGATCATTTAAAATTTCTTTATAAAAGATCATAACAGTAACGATCATTGGGCCTAATAAATGCTAAAACGGTTAACATAATTATCTTCTTTGTGAAATATAATTTAATAGATCATTTAAAATTTCTTTATGAAAGATCATAACGGTAACGATTGTTGGGCCTAATAAATGCTAAAAAAGTTGACATAATTATCTTCTTTGTAAAAGATAATTTACTAGACAATTTAAAATTTCTTATTAAAAGATCATAACAGTGCCGATCAATGGGCCTAATAAATGCTAAAAAACATTACATAATTATCTTCTTTGTAAAAGATAAATTAATAGATCATTTAAAATTTCTTTATAAAAGATCATAACGGTAACAATCATTGGGCCTAATAAATGCTAAAAAGGTTAACATAATTATCTTCTTTGTGAAATATAATTTAATAGATCATTTAAAATTTCTTATTAAAAGATCATAACGGTAACGATTTTTGGTTCTAATAAATGCTAAAAAAGTTGAGATAATTATCTTCTTTGTAAAAGATAATTAAATAGATCATTTAAAATTTCTTTATAAAATGTCATAACGGTAACGATCATTGGGCCTAATAAATGCTAAAAAGGTTAACATAATTATCTTCTTTGTGAAAGATAATTTAATAGGTAATTTAAAATTTCTTTATAAAAGATCATAACAGTAACGATCATTGGGCCTAATAAATGCTAAAAAGGTTAACATAATTATCTTCTTTGTGAAAGATAATTTAGTAGATCATTTAAAATTTTTTTATAAAAGATAATAACGGTAACCATCGTTGGGCCTAACAAATGCTAAAAAAGTTGACATAATTATCTTCTTTGTAAAAGATAATTTACTAGACAATTTAAAATTTCTTATTAAAAGATCATAACGGTAACGATCATTGGGACTAATAAATACTAAAAAAGTTAACATAATTATCTTCTTTGTAAAAGATAATTTACTAGACAATTTAAAATTTCTTTATAAAAGATCATAACGGTAACGATCATTGGGCCTAATAAATGCTAAAAAGGTTAACATAATTATCTTCTTTGTGAAAGATAATTTAATACATCATTTAAAATTTCTTTATAAAAGATCATAACGGTAACGATCATTGGGCCTAATAAATGGTAAAAAAGTTGACATAATTATCTTCTTTGTAAAAGATAATTTACTAGACAATTTAAAATTTCTTATTAAAAGATCATAGCGGTACCGATCAATGGGCCTAGTAAATGCTAAAAAAGTTTACATAATTATCTTCTTTGTAAAAGATAATTTAATAGATCATTTAAAATTTCTTTATAAAAGATCATAACGGTAACGATCATTGGGACTAATAAATACTAAAAAAGTTAACATAATTATCTTCTTTGTAAAAGATAATTTACTAGACAATTTAAAATTTCTTTATAAAAGATCATAACGGTAACGATCATTGGGCCTAATAAATGCTAAAAAGGTTAACATAATTATCTTCTTTGTGAAAGATAATTTAATACATCATTTAAAATTTCTTTATAAAAGATCATAACGGTAACGATCATTGGGCCTAATAAATGGTAAAAAAGTTGACATAATTATCTTCTTTGTAAAAGATAATTTACTAGACAATTTAAAATTTCTTACTAAAAGATCATAACGCTAACGGTTAATGGGCCTAGTAAATGCTAAAAAATTTGACATAATTATCTTGTTTGTAAAAGATAATTTAATAGATCATTTAAAATTTCCTTAAAAAAGATTATAACGGTAACGATCATTGCGCCTAATAAATGCTAAACAGGTTGACATAATTCTCTTCTTTATAAAAGATAATTTACTAGACAATTTAAAACTTCTTATTAAAAGATCATAACGCTAACGATTTTTTGTTCTAATAAATGCTAAAAAGTTGAGATAATTATCTTCTTTGTAAAAGATAATTAAATAGATAATTTAAAATTTCTTTATAAAATGTCATAACGGTAACGATCATTGGGCCTAATAAATGCTAAAAAGGTTAACATAATTATCTTCTTTGTGAAAGATAATTTAATAGATCATTTAAAATTTCTTTATAAAAGATAATAACGGTAACGATCGTTGGGCCTAATAAATGCTAAAAAAGTTGACATAATTATATTCTTTGTAAAAGATAATTTACTAGACAATTTAAAATTTCTTATTAAAAGATCATAACGGTAACGATCATTGGGCCTAATAAATGCTAAAAAAGTTGACATAATTATCTTCTTTGTAAAAGATAATTTACTAGACAATTTAAAATTTCTTATTAAAAGATCATAGCGGTACCGATCAATGGGCCTAGTAAATGCTAAAAAAGTTTACATAATTATCTTCTTTGTAAAAGATAATTTAATAGATCATTTAAAATTTCTTTATAAAAGATCAGAACAGTAACGATCATTGGGCCTAATAAATGCTAAAAAGGTTAACATAATTATCTTCTTTGTGAAAGATAATTTAGTAGATCATTTAAAATTTCTTTATAAAAGATAATAACGGTAACGATCATTGGGCCTAATAAATGCTAAAAAAGTTGACATAATTATCTTCTTTGTAAAAGATAATTTACTAGACAATTTAAAATTTCTTATTAAAAGATCATAACGGTAACGATCATTGGGACTAATAAATACTAAAAAAGTTAACATAATTATCTTCTTTGTAAAAGATAATTTACTAGACAATTTAAAATTTCTTTATAAAAGATCATAACGGTAACGATCACTAGGCCTAATAAATGCTGAAGGAGCTAACATAAATATATTCTTTGTTAAAGATAATTTAATAGATCATTTAAAATTTCTTTGAAAAAGATCATAACAGTAACAATCATTGGGCCTAATAAATGCTAAAAAAGTTGACATAATTATCTTCTTTGTAAAAGACAATTTAATACATCATTTAAAATTTCTTTGAAAAAGATGATAACGCTAACGATTATTGGGCCTAATAAATGCTAAAAAAGTTGACATAATTATCTTCTTTGTAAAAGATAATTTACTAGACAATTTAAAATTTCTTACTAAAAGATCATAACGCTAACGGTTAATGGGCCTAGTAAATGCTAAAAAATTTGACATAATTATCTTGTTTGTAAAAGATAATTTAATAGATCATTTAAAATTTCCTTAAAAAAGATCATAACGGTAACGATCATTGCGCCTAATAAATGCTAAACAGGTTGACATAATTCTCTTCTTTATAAAACATAATTTACTAGACAATTTAAAACTTCTTATTAAAAGATCATAACGCTAACGATTTTTTGTTCTAATAAATGCTAAAAAAGTTGAGATAATTATCTTCTTTGTAAAAGATAATTAAATAGATCATTTAAAATTTCTTTATAAAATGTCATAACGGTAACGATCATTGGGCCTAATAAATGCTAAAAAGGTTAACATAATTATCTTCTTTGTGAAAGATAATTTAATAGATCATTTAAAATTTCTTTATAAAAGATCATAACAGTAACGATCATTGGGCCTTATAAATGCTAAAAAGGTTAACATAATTATCTTCTTTGTGAAAGATAATTTAGTAGATCATTTAAAATTTCTTCATAAAAGATAATAACGGTAACGATCGTTGGGCCTACTAAATGGTAAAAAAGTTGACATAATTATATTCTTTGTAAAAGATAATTTACTAGACAATTTAAAATTTCTTATTAAAAGATCATAACGGTAACGATCATTGGGCCTAATAAATGCTAAAAAAGTTGACATAATTATCTTCTTTGTAAAAGATAATTTACTAGACAATTTAAAATTTCTTATTAAAAGATCATAGCGGTACCGATCAATGGGCCTAATAAATGCTAAAAAGGTTAACATAATTATCTTCTTTGTAAAAGATAATTTAATAGATCATTTAAAATTTCTTTATAAAAGATCATAACAGTAACGATCATTGGGCCTAATAAATGCTAAAACGGTTAACATAATTATCTTCTTTCTGAAATATAATTTAATAGATCATTTAAAATTTCTTTATGAAAGATCATAACGGTAACGATTATTGGGCCCAATAAATGCTAAAAAAGTTGACATAATTATCTTCTTTGTAAAAGATAATTTACTAGACAATTTAAAATTTCTTATTAAAAGATCATAACAGTGCCGATCAATGGGCCTAATAAATGCTAAAAAACATTACATAATTATCTTCTTTGTAAAAGATAAATTAATAGATCATTTAAAATTTCTTTATAAAAGATCATAACGGTAACAATCATTGGGCCTAATAAATGCTAAAAAGGTTAACATAAATATCTTCTTTGTGAAATATAATTTAATAGATCATTTAAAATTTCTTATTAAAAGATCATAACGGTAACGATTTTTGGTTCTAATAAATGCTAAAAAAGTTGAGATAATTATCTTCTTTGTAAAAGATAATTAAATAGATCATTTAAAATTTCTTTATAAAATGTCATAACGGTAACGATCATTGGGCCTAATAAATGCTAAAAAGGTTAACATAATTATCTTCTTTTTGAAAGATAATTTAATAGGTCATTTAAAATTTCTTTATAAAAGATCATAACAGTAACGATCATTGGGCCTAATAAATGCTAAAAAGGTTAACATAATTATCTTCTTTGTGCAAGATAATTTAGTAGATCATTTAAAATTTCTTTATAAAAGATAATAACGGTAACGATCATTGGGCCTAATAAATGCTAAAAAAGTTGACATAATTATCTTCTTTGTAAAAGATAATTTACTAGACAATTTAAAATTTCTTATTAAAAGATCATAACGGTAACGATCATTGGGACTAATAAATACTAAAAAAGTTAACATAATTATCTTCTTTGTAAAAGATAATTTACTAGACAATTTAAAATTTCTTTATAAAAGATCATAACGGTAACGATCATTGGGCCTAATAAATGCTAAAAAGCTTAACATAATTATCTTCTTTGTGAAAGATAATTTAATACATCATTTAAAATTTCTTTATAAAATATCATAACGGTAACGATCATTGGGCCTAATAAATCGTAAAAAAGTTGACATAATTATCTTCTTTGTAAAAGATAATTTACTAGACAATTTAAAATTTCTTATTAAAAGATGATAACGGCAACGATCACTAGGCCTAATAAATGCTGAAGCAGCTAACATAAATATATTCTTTGTTAAAGATAATTTAATAGATCATTTAAAATTTCTTTGAAAAAGATCATAACAGTAACAATCATTGGGCCTAATAAATGCTAAAAAAGTTGACATAATTATCTTCTTTGTAAAAGACAATTTAATACATCATTTAAAATTTCTTTGAAAAAGATGATAACGCTAACGATTATTGGGCCTAATAAATGCTAAAAAAGTTGACATAATTATCTTCTTTGTAAAAGATAATTTACTAGACAATTTAAAATTTCTTACTAAAAGATCATAACGCTAACGGTTAATGGGCCTAGTAAATGCTAAAAAATTTGACATAATTATCTTGTTTGTAAAAGATAATTTAATAGATCATTTAAAATTTCCTTAAAAAAGATCATAACGGTAACGATCATTGCGCCTAATAAATGTTAAACAGGTTGACATAATTCTCTTCTTTATAAAAGATAATTTACTAGACAATTTAAAACTTCTTATTAAAAGATCATAAGGCTAACGATTTTTTGTTCTAATAAATGCTAAAAAAGTTGAGATAATTATCTTCTCTGTAAAAGATAATTAAATAGATCATTTAAAATTTCTTTATAAAATGTCATAACGGTAACGATCATTGGGCCTAATAAATGCTAAAAAGGTTAACATAATTATCTTCTTTGTGAAAGATAATTTAATAGATCATTTAAAATTTCTTTATAAAAGATCATAACAGTAACGATCATTAGGCCTAATAAATGCTAAAAAGGTTAACATAATTATCTTCTTTTTGAAAGATAATTTAGTAGATCATTTAAAATTTCTTTATAAAAGATAATAACGGTAACGATCGTTGGGCCTACTAAATGGTAAAAAAGTTGACATAATTATATTCTTTGTAAAAGATAATTTACTAGACAATTTAAAATTTCTTATTAAAAGATCATAACGGTAACGATCATTGGGCCTAATAAATGCTAAAAAAGTTAACATAATTATCTTCTTTGTAAAAGATAATTAAATAGATCATTTAAAATTTCTTTATAAAATGTCATAACGGTAACGATCATTGGGCCTAATAAATGCTAAAAAGGTTAACATAATTATCTTCTTTGTGAAAGATAATTTAATACATCATTTAAAATTTCTTTATAAAAGATCATAACGGTAACGATCATTGGGCCTAATAAATGGTAAAAAAGTTGACATAATTATCTTCTTTGTAAAAGATAATTTACTAGACAATTTAAAATTTCTTATTAAAAGATCATAACAGTGCCGATCAATGGGCCTAGTAAATGCTGAAAAAGCTTACATAATTATCTGCTTTGTAAAAGATAAATTAATAGATCATTTAAAATTTCTTTATAAAAGATCATAACGGTAACAATCATTGGGCCTAATAAATGCTAAAAAGGTTAACATAATTATCTTCTTTGTGAAATATAATTTAATAGATCATTTAAAATTTCTTATTAAAAGATCATAACGGTAACGATTTTTGGTTCTAATAAATGCTAAAAAAGTTGAGATAATTATCTTCTTTGTAAAAGATAATTAAATAGATCATTTAAAATTTCTTTATAAAATGTCATAACGGTAACGATCATTGGGCCTAATAAATGCTAAAAAGGTTAACATAATTATCTTCTTTTTGAAAGATAATTTAATAGGTCATTTAAAATTTCTTTATAAAAGATCATAACAGTAACGATCATTGGGCCTAATAAATGCTAAAAAGGCTAACATAATTATCTTCTTTGTGAAAGATAATTTAGTAGATCATTTAAAATTTCTTTATAAAAGATAATAACGGTAACGATCATTGGGCCTAACAAATGCTAAAAAAGTTGACATAATTATCTTCTTTGTAAAAGATAATTTACTAGACAATTTAAAATTTCTTATTAAAAGATCATAACGGTAACGATCATTGGGACTAATAAATACTAAAAAAGTTAACATAATTATCTTCTTTGTAAAAGATAATTTACTAGACAATTTAAAATTTCTTTATAAAAGATCATAACGGTAACGATCATTGGGCCTAATAAATGCTAAAAAGCTTAACATAATTATCTTCTTTGTGAAAGATAATTTAATACATCATTTAAAATTTCTTTATAAAATATCATAACGGTAACGATCATTGGGCCTAATAAATCGTAAAAAAGTTGACATAATTATCTTCTTTGTAAAAGATAATTTACTAGACAATTTAAAATTTCTTATTAAAAGATGATAACGGCAACGATCACTAGGCCTAATAAATGCTGAAGCAGCTAACATAAATATATTCTTTGTTAAAGATAATTTAATAGATCATTTAAAATTTCTTTGAAAAAGATCATAACAGTAACAATCATTGGGCCTAATAAATGCTAAAAAAGTTAACATAATTATCTTCTTTGTAAAAGACAATTTAATACATCATTTAAAATTTCTTTAAAAAAGATCATAACGCTAACGATTATTGGGCCTAATAAATGATAAAAAAGTTGACATAATAATCTTCTTTGTAAAAGATAATTTACTAGACAATTTAAAATTTCTTACTAAAAGATCATAACGGTACCGATCAATGGGCCTAGTAAATTCTAAAAAACATTACATAATTATCTTCTTTGCAAAAGATAATTTACTAGACAATTTAAAATTTCTTATTAAAAGATCATAACGGTACCGATCAATGGGCCTAGTAAATCCTAAAAAAGTTTACATAATTATGTTCTTTGTAAAAGATAATTTAATAGATCATTTAAAATTTCATTATAAAAGATCATGACGGCAACGATCATTGGGCCTAATAAATGCTAAAAAGGTTAACATAATTATCTTCTTTGTGAAAGATAATTTAATAGATCATTTAAAATTCTTTATAAAAGATAATAACGGTAACGATCATTGGGCCTAATAAATGCTAAAAAAGTTGACATAATTATCTTCTTTGTAAAAGATAATTTACTAGACAATTTAAAATTTCTTATTAAAAGATCATAACGGTAACGATCATTGGGCCTAATAAATCCTAAAAAAGTTAACATAATTATCTTCTTTGTAAAAGATAATTTACTAGACAATTTAAAATTTCTTATTAAAAGATCATAACGGTAACGATCATTGGGACTAATAAATACTAAAAAAGTTAACATAATTATCTTCTTTGTAAAAGATAATTTACTAAACAATTTAAAATTTCTTATTAAAAGATCATAACGGCAACGATCACTGGGCCTAATAAATGCTAAAAAAGTTAACATAATTATCTTCTTTGTAAAAGACAATTTAATACATCATTTAAAATTTCTTTAAAAAAGATCACAACGCTAACGATTATTGGGGCTAATAAATGATAAAAAAGTTGACATAATAATCTTCTATGTAAAAGATAATTTACTAGACAATTTAAAATTTCGTACTAAAAGATCATAACGGTACCGATCAATGGGCCTAGTGAATGCTAAAAAACATTACATAATTATCTTCTTTGTAAAAGATAATTTACTAGACAATTTAAAATTTCTTATTAAAAGATCATAACGGTGCCGATCAATGGGCCTAGTAAATGCTGAAAAAGCTTACATAATTATCTTCTTTGTAAAACATAATTTAATAGATCATTTAAAATTTCATTATAAAAGATCATGACGGCAACGGTCATTGGGCCTAATAAATGCTAAAAAGGTTAACATAATTATCTTCTTTGTGAAAGATAATTTAATAGATCATTTAAAATTTCTTTATAAAAGATAATAATGGTAACGATCATTAGGCCTAATAAATGCTAAAAAAGTTGCATAATTATCTTCTTTGTAAAAGATAATTTACTAGACAATTTAAAATTTCTTATTAAAAGATCATAACGGTAACGATCATTGGGACTAATAAATACTAAAAAAGTTAACATAATTATCTTCTTTGTAAAAGATAATTTACTAGACAATTTAAAATTTCTTTATAAAAGATCATAACGGTAACGATCATTGGGCCTAATAAATGCTAAAAAAGTTGACATAATTATCTTCTTTGTAAAAGACAATTTAATACATCATTTAAAATTTCTTTGAAAAAGATGATAACGCTAACGATTATTGGGCCTAATAAATGCTAAACAAGTTGACATAATTATCTTCTTTGTAAAAGATAATTTACTAGACAATTTAAATATTCTTACTAAAAGATCATAACGCTAACGATTAATGGGCCTAGTAAATGCTAAAAAAGTTGACATAATTATCTTTTTTGTAAAAGATAATTTAATAGATCATTTAAAATTTCTTTAAAAAAGATGATAACGGTAACGATCATTGCGCCTAATAAATGCTAAACAGGTTGACATAATTCTCTTCTTTATAAAAGATAATTTACTAGAGAATTTAAAATTTCTTATTAAAAGATCATAACGGTAACGATTTTTTGTTCTAATAAATGCTTAAAAAGTTGAGATAATTATCTTCTTTGTAAAAGATAATTAAATAGATCTTTTAAAATTTCTTTATAAAATGTCATAACGGTAACGATCATTTGGCCTAATAAATGCTAAAAAAGGTTAACATAATTATCTTCTTTGTGAAAGATAATTTAATAGATCATTTAAAATTTCTTTATAAAAGATCATAACGGTAACGATCATTGGGCCTAGTAAATGCTAAAAAAGTTAAAATAATTATCTTCTTTGTAAAAGATAATTTACTAGATTATTTAAAATTTCTTTAAAAAAGATTATAACGGTAACGATCATTGCGCCTAATAAATGCTAAAAAAGTTGAAATAATTATCTTCTTTGTAAAAGATAATTTACTAGATCATTTAAAATTTCCTCTTAAAAGATCATAACGGTAACAATCATTGGGCCTAATAAATGCTAAAAAAGTTGGCATAATTATCTTCTTTGTAAAAGATAATTTACTAAACAATTTAAAATTTCTTATTAAAAGATCATAACGGTAACCATCACTGGGGCTAATAAATGGTAAAAAAGTTGGCATAATTATCTTCTTTGTAAAAGATAATTTACTAAACAATTTAAAATTTCTTGTTAAAAGATCATAACGGCAACGATCACTGGGCCTAATAAATGCTAAAAAAGTTAACATAATTATCTTCTTTGTAAAAGACAATTTAATACATCATTTAAAATTTCTTTAAAAAATATCGTAACACTAACGATTATTGGGCCTAATAAATGATAAAAAAGTTAACATAATTATCTTCTTTGTAAAAGACAATTTAATACATCATTTAAAATTTCTTTAAAAAATATCGTAACACTAACGATTATTGGGCCTAATAAATGATAAAAAAGTTGACATAATAATCTTCTTTGTAAAAGATAATTTACTAGACAATTTAAAATTTCTTACTAAAAGATCATAACGGTACCGATCAATGGGCCTAGTAAATGCTAAAAAACATTACATAATTATCTTCTTTGTAAAAGATAAATTAATAGATCATTTAAAATTTCTTTATAAAAGATCATAACAGTAAAAATCATTGGGCCTATTACTGCTAAAAAAGTTGACATAATTAACTTTTTTGTAAAAGATAATTTACTAGACAATTTAAAATTTCTTATTAAAAGATGATAATGCTAACGATTAATGGGCCTAGTAAATACTAAAAAAGTTAAAATAATTATCTTCTTTGTAAAAGATAATTTAATAGATCATTTAAAATATCTTTAAAAAAGATTATAACGGTAATGATCATTGCGCCTAATAAATGCCAAAAAAGTTGACATAATTATCTTCTTTGTAAAAGATAATTTATTAGATCATTTAAAATTTCCTCTTAAAAGATCATAACGGTAACAATCATTGGGCGTAATAAATTCTAAAACATTTGACATAATTATATTCTTTGTAAAAAATAATTTAATAGATCATTTAAAATTTCTTTATAAAAGATCATAAAGGTAACAATCATTTGGCCTAATAAATGGTAAAAAGGTTGACATAATTATCTTCTTTGTAAAAGATAATTTACTAAACAATTTAAAATTTCTTATTAAAAGATCATAACGGTAACGATCACTGGGCCTAATAAATGCTAAAAAACATTACATAATTATCTTCTTTGTAAAAGATAAATTAATAGATCATTTAAAATTTCTTTATAAAAGATCATAACGGTAACAATCATTGGGCCTAATAAATGCTAAAAAGGTTAACATAATTATCTTCTTTGTGAAATATAATTTAATAGATCATTTAAAATTTCTTATTAAAAGATCATAACGGTAACGATTTTTGGTTCTAATAAATGCTGAAAAAGTTGAGATAATTATCTTCTTTGTAAAAGATAATTAAATAGATCATTTAAAATTTCTTTATAAAATGTCATAACGGTAACGATCATTGGGCCTAATAAATGCTAAAAAGGTTAACATAATTATCTTCTTTGTGAAAGATAATTTAATAGGTCATTTAAAATTTCTTTATAAAAGATCATAACAGTAACGATCATTGGGCCTAATAAATGCTAAAAAGGTTAACATAATTATCTTCTTTGTGAAAGATAATTTAGTAGATCATTTAAAATTTCTTTATAAAAGATAATAACGGTAACCATCGTTGGGCCTAATAAATGCTAAAAAAGTTGACATAATTATCTTCTTTGTAAAAGATAATTTACTAGACAATTTAAAATTTCTTATTAAAAGATCATAACGGTAACGATCATTGGGACTAATAAATACTAAAAAAGTTAACATAATTATCTTCTTTGTAAAAGATAATTTACTAGACAATTTAAAATTTCTTTATAAAAGATCATAACGGTAACGATCATTGGGCCTAATAAATGCTAAAAAGGTTAACATAATTATCTTCTTTGTGAAAGATAATTTAATACATCATTTAAAATTTCTTTATAAAAGATCATAACGGTAACGATCATTGGGCCTAATAAATGGTAAAAAAGTTGACATAATTATCTTCTTTGTAAAAGATAATTTACTAGACAATTTAAAATTTCTTATTAAAAGATGATAACGGTAACGATCACTAGGCCTAATAAATGTTGAAGCAGCTAACATAAATATATTCTTTGTTAAAGATAATTTAATAGATCATTTAAAATTTCTTTGAAAAAGATCATAACAGTAACAATCATTGGGCCTAATAAATGCTAAAAAAGTTGACATAATTATCTTCTTTGTAAAAGACAATTTAATACATCATTTAAAATTTCTTTGAAAAAGATGATAACGCTAACGATTTTTGGGCCTAATAAATGCTGAAAAAGTTGACCTAATTATCTTCTTTGTAAAAGATAATTTACTAGACAATTTAAAATTTCTTACTAAAAGATCATAACGCTAACGGTTAATGGGCCTAGTAAATGCTAAAAAATTTGACATAATTATCTTGTTTGTAAAAGATAATTTAATAGATCATTTATAATTTCCTTAAAAAAGATCATAACGGTAACGATCATTGCGCCTAATAAATGCTAAACAGGTTGACATAATTCTCTTCTTTATAAAAGATAATTTACTAGACAATTTAAAACTTCTTATTAAAAGATCATAACGCTAACGATTTTTTGTTCCAATAAATGCTAAAAAAGTTGAGATAATTATCTTCTTTGTAAAAGATAATTAAATAGATCATTTAAAATTTCTTTATAAAATGTCATAACGGTAACGATCATTGGGCCTAATAAATGCTAAAAAGGTTAACATAATTATCTTCTTTGTCAAAGATAATTTAATAGATCATTTAAAATTTCTTTATAAAAGATCATAACAGTAACGATCATTGGGCCTAATAAATGCTAAAAAAGTTAACATAATTATCTTCTTTGTGAAAGATAATTTAGTAGATCATTTAAAATTTCTTTATAAAAGATAATAACGGTAACTATCGTTGGGCCTAATAAATGCTAAAAAAGTTGACATAATTATATTCTTTGTAAAAGATAATTTACTAGACAATTTAAAATTTCTTATTAAAAGATCATAACGGTAACGACCATTGGGCCTAATAAATGCTAAAAAAGTTGACATAATTATCTTCTTTGTAAAAGATAATTTACTAGACAATTTAAAATTTCTTATTAAAAGATCATAGCGGTACCGATCAATGGGCCTAGTAAATGCTAAAAAAGTTTACATAATTATCTTCTTTGTAAAAGATAATTTAATAGATCATTTAAAATTTCTTTATAAAAGATCATAACAGTAAGGATCATTGGGCCTAATAAATGCTAAAACGGTTAACATAATTATCTTCTTTGTGAAATATAATTTAATAGATCATTTAAAATTTCTTTATGAAAGATCATAACGGTAACGATTGTTGGGCCTAATAAATGCTAAAAAAGTTGACATAATTATCTTCTTTGTAAAAGATAATTTACTAGACAATTTAAAATTTCTTATTAAAAGATCATAACAGTGCCGATCAATGGGCCTAATAAATGCTAAAAAACATTACATAATTATCTTCTTTGTAAAAGATAAATTAGTAGATCATTTAAAATTTCTTTATAAAAGATAATAACGGTAACGATCATTGGGCCTAATAAATGCTAAAAAAGTTGACATAATTATCTTCTTTGTAAAAGATAATTTACTAGACAATTTAAAATTTCTTATTAAAAGATCATGACGGTAACGATCATTGGGACTAATAAATACTAAAAAAGTTAACATAATTATCTTCTTTGTAAAAGATAATTTACTAGACAATTTAAAATTTCTTTATAAAAGATCATAACGGTAACGATCATTGGGCCTAATAAATGCTAAAAAGGTTAACATAATTATCTTCTTTGTGAAAGATAATTTAATACATCATTTAAAATTTCTTTATAAAAGATCATAACGGTAACGATCATTGGGCCTAATAAATGGTAAAAAAGTTGACATAATTATCTTCTTTGTAAAAGATAATTTACTAGACAATTTAAAATTTCTTATTAAAAGATGATAACGGTAACGATCACTAGGCCTAATAAATGCTGAAGCAGCTAACATAAATATATTCTTTGTTAAAGATAATTTAATAGATCATTTAAAATTTCTTTGAAAAAGATCATAACAGTAACAATCATTGGGCCTAATAAATGCTAAAAAAGTTGACATAATTATCTTCTTTGTAAAAGACAATTTAATACATCATTTAAAATTTCTTTGAAAAAGATGATAACGCTAACGATTATTGGGCCTAATAAATGCTAAAAAAGTTGACATAATTATCTTCTTTGTAAAAGATAATTTACTAGACAATTTAAAATTTCTTACTAAAAGATCATAACGCTAACGGTTAATGGGCCTAGTAAATGCTAAAAAATTTGACATAATTATCTTCTTTGTAAAAGATAATTTAATAGATCATTTAAAATTTCTTTATAAAAGATCATAACAGTAACGATCATTGGGCCTAATAAATGCTAAAACGGTTAACATAATTATCTTCTTTGTGAAATATAATTTAATAGATCATTTAAAATTTCTTTATGAAAGATCATAACGGTAACGATTATTGGGCCTAATAAATGCTAAAAAACATTACATAATTAACTTCTTTGTAAAAGATAAATTAATAGATCATTTAAAATTTCTTTATAAAAGATCATAACGGTAACAATCATTGGGCCTAATAAATGCTAAAAAGGTTAACATAATTATCTTCTTTGTGAAATATAATTTAATAGATCATTTAAAATTTCTTATTAAAAGATCATAACGGTAACGATTTTTGGTTCTAATAAATGCTAAAAAAGTTGAGATAATTATCTTCTTTGTAAAAGATAATTTACTAGACAATTTAAAATTTCTTACTAAAAGATCATAACGCTAACGGCTAATGGGCCTAGTAAATGCTAAAAAATTTGACATAATTATCTTGTTTGTAAAAGATAATTTAATAGATCATTTAAAATTTCCTTAAAAAAGATCATAACGGTAACGATCATTGCGCCTAATAAATGCTAAACAGGTTGACATAATTCTCTTCTTTATAAAAGATAATTTACTAGACAATTTAAAACTTCTTATTAAAAGATCATAACGCTAACGATTTTTTGTTCTAATAAATGCTAAAAAAGTTGAGATAATTATCTTCTTTCTAAAAGATAATTAAATAGATCATTTAAAATTTCTTTATAAAATGTCATAACGGTAACGATCATTGGGCCTAATAAATGCTAAAAAGGTTAACATAATTATCTTCTTTGTCAAAGATAATTTAATAGATCATTTAAAATTTCTTTATAAAAGATCATAACAGTAACGATCATTGGGCCTAATAAATGCTAAAAAAGTTAACATAATTATCTTCTTTGTGAAAGATAATTTAGTAGATCATTTAAAATTTCTTTATAAAAGATAATAACGGTAACGATCGTTGGGCCTAATAAATGCTAAAAAAGTTGACATAATTATATTCTTTGTAAAAGATAATTTACTAGACAATTTAAAATTTCTTATTAAAAGATCATAACGGTAACGACCATTGGGCCTAATAAATGCTAAAAAAGTTGACATAATTATCTTCTTTGTAAAAGATAATTTACTAGACAATTTAAAATTTCTTATTAAAAGATCATAGCGGTACCGATCAATGGGCCTAGTAAATGCTAAAAAAGTTTACATAATTATCTTCTTTGTAAAAGATAATTTAATAGATCATTTAAAATTTCTTTATAAAAGATCATAACAGTAACGATCATTGGGCCTAATAAATGCTAAAACGGTTAACATAATTATCTTCTTTGTGAAATATAATTTAATAGATCATTTAAAATTTCTTTATGAAAGATCATAACGGTAACGATTGTTGGGCCTAATAAATGCTAAAAAAGTTGACATAATTATCTTCTTTGTAAAAGATAATTTACTAGACAATTTAAAATTTCTTATTAAAAGATCATAACAGTGCCGATCAATGGGCCTAATAAATGCTAAAAAACATTACATAATTATCTTCTTTGTAAAAGATAAATTAATAGATCATTTAAAATTTCTTTATAAAAGATCATAACGGTAACAATCATTGGGCCTAATAAATGCTAAAAAGGTTAACATAATTATCTTCTTTGTGAAATATAATTTAATAGATCATTTAAAAGTTCTTATTAAAAGATCATAACGGTAACGATTTTTGGTTCTAATAAATGCTAAAAAAGTTGAGATAATTATCTTCTTTGTAAAAGATAATTAAATAGATCATTTAAAATTTCTTTATAAAATGTCATAACGGTAACGATCATTGGGCCTAATAAATGCTAAAAAGGTTAACATAATTATCTTCTTTGTGAAAGATAATTTAATAGGTAATTTAAAATTTCTTTATAAAAGATCATAACAGTAACGATCATTGGGCCTAATAAATGCTAAAAAGGTTAACATAATTATCTTCTTTGTGAAAGATAATTTAGTAGATCATTTAAAATTTCTTTATAAAAGATAATAACGGTAACCATCGTTGGGCCTAACAAATGCTAAAAAAGTTGACATAATTATCTTCTTTGTAAAAGATAATTTACTAGACAATTTAAAATTTCTTATTAAAAGATCATAACGGTAACGATCATTGGGACTAATAAATACTAAAAAAGTTAACATAATTATCTTCTTTGTAAAAGATAATTTACTAGACAATTTAAAATTTCTTTATAAAAGATCATAACGGTAACGATCATTGGGCCTAATAAATGCTAAAAAGGTTAACATAATTATCTTCTTTGTGAAAGATAATTTAATACATCATTTAAAATTTCTTTATAAAAGATCATAACGGTAACGATCATTGGGCCTAATAAATGGTAAAAAAGTTGACATAATTATCTTCTTTGTAAAAGATAATTTACTAGACAATTTAAAATTTCTTATTAAAAGATCATAGCGGTACCGATCAATGGGCCTAGTAAATGCTAAAAAAGTTTACATAATTATCTTCTTTGTAAAAGATAATTTAATAGATCATTTAAAATTTCTTTATAAAAGATCATAACGGTAACGATCATTGGGACTAATAAATACTAAAAAAGTTAACATAATTATCTTCTTTGTAAAAGATAATTTACTAGACAATTTAAAATTTCTTTATAAAAGATCATAACGGTAACGATCATTGGGCCTAATAAATGCTAAAAAGGTTAACATAATCATCTTCTTTGTGAAAGATAATTTAATACATCATTTAAAATTTCTTTATAAAAGATCATAACGGTAACGATCATTGGGCCTAATAAATGGTAAAAAAGTTGACATAATTATCTTCTTTGTAAAAGATAATTTACTAGACAATTTAAAATTTCTTACTAAAAGATCATAACGCTAACGGTTAATGGGCCTAGTAAATGCTAAAAAATTTGACATAATTATCTTGTTTGTAAAAGATAATTTAATAGATCATTTAAAATTTCCTTAAAAAAGATTATAACGGTAACGATCATTGCGCCTAATAAATGCTAAACAGGTTGACATAATTCTCTTCTTTATAAAAGATAATTTACTAGACAATTTAAAACTTCTTATTAAAAGATCATAACGCTAACGATTTTTTGTTCTAATAAATGCTAAAAAGTTGAGATAATTATCTTCTTTGTAAAAGATAATTAAATAGATAATTTAAAATTTCTTTATAAAATGTCATAACGGTAACGATCATTGGGCCTAATAAATGCTAAAAAGGTTAACATAATTATCTTCTTTGTGAAAGATAATTTAATAGATCATTTAAAATTTCTTTATAAAAGATAATAACGGTAACGATCGTTGGGCCTAATAAATGCTAAAAAAGTTGACATAATTATATTCTTTGTAAAAGATAATTTACTAGACAATTTAAAATTTCTTATTAAAAGATCATAACGGTAAGGATCATTGGGCCTAATAAATGCTAAAAAAGTTGACATAATTATCTTCTTTGTAAAAGATAATTTACTAGACAATTTAAAATTTCTTATTAAAAGATCATAGCGGTACCGATCAATGGGCCTAGTAAATGCTAAAAAAGTTTACATAATTATCTTCTTTGTAAAAGATAATTTAATAGATCATTTAAAATTTCTTTATAAAAGATCAGAACAGTAACGATCATTGGGCCTAATAAATGCTAAAAAGGTTAACATAATTATCTTCTTTGTGAAAGATAATTTAGTAGATCATTTAAAATTTCTTTATAAAAGATAATAACGGTAACGATCATTGGGCCTAATAAATGCTAAAAAAGTTGACATAATTATCTTCTTTGTAAAAGATAATTTACTAGACAATTTAAAATTTCTTATTAAAAGATCATAACGGTAACGATCATTGGGACTAATAAATACTAAAAAAGTTAACATAATTATCTTCTTTGTAAAAGATAATTTACTAGACAATTTAAAATTTCTTATTAAAAGATCATAACAGTGCCGATCAATGGGCCTAATAAATGCTAAAAAACATTACATAATTATCTTCTTTGTAAAAGATAAATTAGTAGATCATTTAAAATTTCTTTATAAAAGATAATAACGGTAACGATCATTGGGCCTAATAAATGCTAAAAAAGTTGACATAATTATCTTCTTTGTAAAAGATAATTTACTAGACAATTTAAAATTTCTTATTAAAAGATCATGACGGTAACGATCATTGGGACTAATAAATACTAAAAAAGTTAACATAATTATCTTCTTTGTAAAAGATAATTTACTAGACAATTTAAAATTTCTTTATAAAAGATCATAACGGTAACGATCATTGGGCCTAATAAATGCTAAAAAGGTTAACATAATTATCTTCTTTGTGAAAGATAATTTAATACATCATTTAAAATTTCTTTATAAAAGATCATAACGGTAACGATCATTGGGCCTAATAAATGGTAAAAAAGTTGACATAATTATCTTCTTTGTAAAAGATAATTTACTAGACAATTTAAAATTTCTTATTAAAAGATGATAACGGTAACGATCACTAGGCCTAATAAATGCTGAAGCAGCTAACATAAATATATTCTTTGTTAAAGATAATTTAATAGATCATTTAAAATTTCTTTGAAAAAGATCATAACAGTAACAATCATTGGGCCTAATAAATGCTAAAAAAGTTGACATAATTATCTTCTTTGTAAAAGACAATTTAATACATCATTTAAAATTTCTTTGAAAAAGATGATAACGCTAACGATTATTGGGCCTAATAAATGCTAAAAAAGTTGACATAATTATCTTCTTTGTAAAAGATAATTTACTAGACAATTTAAAATTTCTTACTAAAAGATCATAACGCTAACGGTTAATGGGCCTAGTAAATGCTAAAAAATTTGACATAATTATCTTCTTTGTAAAAGATAATTTAATAGATCATTTAAAATTTCTTTATAAAAGATCATAACAGTAACGATCATTGGGCCTAATAAATGCTAAAACGGTTAACATAATTATCTTCTTTGTGAAATATAATTTAATAGATCATTTAAAATTTCTTTATGAAAGATCATAACGGTAACGATTATTGGGCCTAATAAATGCTAAAAAACATTACATAATTAACTTCTTTGTAAAAGATAAATGAATAGATCATTTAAAATTTCTTTATAAAAGATCATAACGGTAACAATCATTGGGCCTAATAAATGCTAAAAAGGTTAACATAATTATCTTCTTTGTGAAATATAATTTAATAGATCATTTAAAATTTCTTATTAAAAGATCATAACGGTAACGATTTTTGGTTCTAATAAATGCTAAAAAAGTTGAGATAATTATCTTCTTTGTAAAAGATAATTTACTAGACAATTTAAAATTTCTTACTAAAAGATCATAACGCTAACGGCTAATGGGCCTAGTAAATGCTAAAAAATTTGACATAATTATCTTGTTTGTAAAAGATAATTTAATAGATCATTTAAAATTTCCTTAAAAAAGATCATAACGGTAACGATCATTGCGCCTAATAAATGCTAAACAGGTTGACATAATTCTCTTCTTTATAAAAGATAATTTACTAGACAATTTAAAACTTCTTATTAAAAGATCATAACGCTAACGATTTTTTGTTCTAATAAATGCTAAAAAAGTTGAGATAATTATCTTCTTTGTAAAAGATAATTAAATAGATCATTTAAAATTTCTTTATAAAATGTCATAACGGTAACGATCATTGGGCCTAATAAATGCTAAAAAGGTTAACATAATTATCTTCTTTGTCAAAGATAATTTAATAGATCATTTAAAATTTCTTTATAAAAGATCATCACAGTAACGATCATTGGGCCTAATAAATGCTAAAAAAGTTAACATAATTATCTTCTTTGTGAAAGATAATTTAGTAGATCATTTAAAATTTCTTTATAAAAGATAATAACGGTAACGATCGTTGGGCCTAATAAATGCTAAAAAAGTTGACATAATTATATTCTTTGTAAAAAATAATTTACTAGACAATTTAAAATTTCTTATTAAAAGATCATAACGGTAACGACCATTGGGCCTAATAAATGCTAAAAAAGTTGACATAATTATCTTCTTTGTAAAAGATAATTTACTAGACAATTTAAAATTTCTTATTAAAAGATCATAGCGGTACCGATCAATGGGCCTAGTAAATGCTAAAAAAGTTTACATAATTATCTTCTTTGTAAAAGATAATTTAATAGATCATTTAAAATTTCTTTATAAAAGATCATAACAGTAACGATCATTGGGCCTAATAAATGCTAAAACGGTTAACATAATTATCTTCTTTGTGAAATATAATTTAATAGATCATTTAAAATTTCTTTATGAAAGATCATAACGGTAACGATTGTTGGGCCTAATAAATGCTAAAAAAGTTGACATAATTATCTTCTTTGTAAAAGATAATTTACTAGACAATTTAAAATTTCTTATTAAAAGATCATAACAGTGCCGATCAATGGGCCTAATAAATGCTAAAAAACATTACATAATTATCTTCTTTGTAAAAGATAAATTAATAGATCATTTAAAATTTCTTTATAAAAGATCATAACGGTAACAATCATTGGGCCTAATAAATGCTAAAAAGGTTAACATAATTATCTTCTTTGTGAAATATAATTTAATAGATCATTTAAAATTTCTTATTAAAAGATCATAACGGTAACGATTTTTGGTTCTAATAAATGCTAAAAAAGTTGAGATAATTATCTTCTTTGTAAAAGATAATTAAATAGATCATTTAAAATTTCTTTATAAAATGTCATAACGGTAACGATCATTGGGCCTAATAAATGCTAAAAAGGTTAACATAATTATCTTCTTTGTGAAAGATAATTTAATAGGTAATTTAAAATTTCTTTATAAAAGATCATAACAGTAACGATCATTGGGCCTAATAAATGCTAAAAAGGTTAACATAATTATCTTCTTTGTGAAAGATAATTTAGTAGATCATTTAAAATTTCTTTATAAAAGATAATAACGGTAACCATCGTTGGGCCTAACAAATGCTAAAAAAGTTGACATAATTATCTTCTTTGTAAAAGATAATTTACTAGACAATTTAAAATTTCTTATTAAAAGATCATAACGGTAACGATCATTGGGACTAATAAATACTAAAAAAGTTAACATAATTATCTTCTTTGTAAAAGATAATTTACTAGACAATTTAAAATTTCTTTATAAAAGATCATAACGGTAACGATCATTGGGCCTAATAAATGCTAAAAAGGTTAACATAATTATCTTCTTTGTGAAAGATAATTTAATACATCATTTAAAATTTCTTTATAAAAGATCATAACGGTAACGATCATTGGGCCTAATAAATGGTAAAAAAGTTGACATAATTATCTTCTTTGTAAAAGATAATTTACTAGACAATTTAAAATTTCTTATTAAAAGATCATAGCGGTACCGATCAATGGGCCTAGTAAATGCTAAAAAAGTTTACATAATTATCTTCTTTGTAAAAGATAATTTAATAGATCATTTAAAATTTCTTTATAAAAGATCATAACGGTAACGATCATTGGGACTAATAAATACTAAAAAAGTTAACATAATTATCTTCTTTGTAAAAGATAATTTACTAGACAATTTAAAATTTCTTTATAAAAGATCATAACGGTAACGATCATTGGGCCTAATAAATGCTAAAAAGGTTAACATAATTATCTTCTTTGTGAAAGATAATTTAATACATCATTTAAAATTTCTTTATAAAAGATCATAACGGTAACGATCATTGGGCCTAATAAATGGTAAAAAAGTTGACATAATTATCTTCTTTGTAAAAGATAATTTACTAGACAATTTAAAATTTCTTACTAAAAGATCATAACGCTAACGGTTAATGGGCCTAGTAAATGCTAAAAAATTTGACATAATTATCTTGTTTGTAAAAGATAATTTAATAGATCATTTAAAATTTCCTTAAAAAAGATTATAACGGTAACGATCATTGCGCCTAATAAATGCTAAACAGGTTGACATAATTCTCTTCTTTATAAAAGATAATTTACTAGACAATTTAAAACTTCTTATTAAAAGATCATAACGCTAACGATTTTTTGTTCTAATAAATGCTAAAAAGTTGAGATAATTATCTTCTTTGTAAAAGATAATTAAATAGATAATTTAAAATTTCTTTATAAAATGTCATAACGGTAACGATCATTGGGCCTAATAAATGCTAAAAAGGTTAACATAATTATCTTCTTTGTGAAAGATAATTTAATAGATCATTTAAAATTTCTTTATAAAAGATAATAACGGTAACGATCGTTGGGCCTAATAAATGCTAAAAAAGTTGACATAATTATATTCTTTGTAAAAGATAATTTACTAGACAATTTAAAATTTCTTATTAAAAGATCATAACGGTAACGATCATTGGGCCTAATAAATGCTAAAAAAGTTGACATAATTATCTTCTTTGTAAAAGATAATTTACTAGACAATTTAAAATTTCTTATTAAAAGATCATAGCGGTACCGATCAATGGGCCTAGTAAATGCTAAAAAAGTTTACATAATTATCTTCTTTGTAAAAGATAATTTAATAGATCATTTAAAATTTCTTTATAAAAGATCAGAACAGTAACGATCATTGGGCCTAATAAATGCTAAAAAGGTTAACATAATTATCTTCTTTGTGAAAGATAATTTAGTAGATCATTTAAAATTTCTTTATAAAAGATAATAACGGTAACGATCATTGGGCCTAATAAATGCTAAAAAAGTTGACATAATTATCTTCTTTGTAAAAGATAATTTACTAGACAATTTAAAATTTCTTATTAAAAGATCATAACGGTAACGATCATTGGGACTAATAAATACTAAAAAAGTTAACATAATTATCTTCTTTGTAAAAGATAATTTACTAGACAATTTAAAATTTCTTTATAAAAGATCATAACGGTAACGATCACTAGGCCTAATAAATGCTGAAGGAGCTAACATAAATATATTCTTTGTTAAAGATAATTTAATAGATCATTTAAAATTTCTTTGAAAAAGATCATAACAGTAACAATCATTGGGCCTAATAAATGCTAAAAAAGTTGACATAATTATCTTCTTTGTAAAAGACAATTTAATACATCATTTAAAATTTCTTTGAAAAAGATGATAACGCTAACGATTATTGGGCCTAATAAATGCTAAAAAAGTTGACATAATTATCTTCTTTGTAAAAGATAATTTACTAGACAATTTAAAATTTCTTACTAAAAGATCATAACGCTAACGGTTAATGGGCCTAGTAAATGCTAAAAAATTTGACATAATTATCTTGTTTGTAAAAGATAATTTAATAGATCATTTAAAATTTCCTTAAAAAAGATCATAACGGTAACGATCATTGCGCCTAATAAATGCTAAACAGGTTGACATAATTCTCTTCTTTATAAAACATAATTTACTAGACAATTTAAAACTTCTTATTAAAAGATCATAACGCTAACGATTTTTTGTTCTAATAAATGCTAAAAAAGTTGAGATAATTATCTTCTTTGTAAAAGATAATTAAATAGATCATTTAAAATTTCTTTATAAAATGTCATAACGGTAACGATCATTGGGCCTAATAAATGCTAAAAAGGTTAACATAATTATCTTCTTTGTGAAAGATAATTTAATAGATCATTTAAAATTTCTTTATAAAAGATCATAACAGTAACGATCATTGGGCCTTATAAATGCTAAAAAGGTTAACATAATTATCTTCTTTGTGAAAGATAATTTAGTAGATCATTTAAAATTTCTTTATAAAAGATAATAACGGTAACCATCGTTGGGCCTAACAAATGCTAAAAAAGTTGACATAATTATCTTCTTTGTAAAAGATAATTTACTAGACAATTTAAAATTTCTTATTAAAAGATCATAACGGTAACGATCATTGGGACTAATAAATACTAAAAAAGTTAACATAATTATCTTCTTTGTAAAAGATAATTTACTAGACAATTTAAAATTTCTTTATAAAAGATCATAACGGTAACGATCATTGGGCCTAATAAATGCTAAAAAGGTTAACATAATTATCTTCTTTGTGAAAGATAATTTAATACATCATTTAAAATTTCTTTATAAAAGATCATAACGGTAACGATCATTGGGCCTAATAAATGGTAAAAAAGTTGACATAATTATCTTCTTTGTAAAAGATAATTTACTAGACAATTTAAAATTTCTTATTAAAAGATCATAGCGGTACCGATCAATGGGCCTAGTAAATGCTAAAAAAGTTTACATAATTATCTTCTTTGTAAAAGATAATTTAATAGATCATTTAAAATTTCTTTATAAAAGATCATAACGGTAACGATCATTGGGACTAATAAATACTAAAAAAGTTAACATAATTATCTTCTTTGTAAAAGATAATTTACTAGACAATTTAAAATTTCTTTATAAAAGATCATAACGGTAACGATCATTGGGCCTAATAAATGCTAAAAAGGTTAACATAATCATCTTCTTTGTGAAAGATAATTTAATACATCATTTAAAATTTCTTTATAAAAGATCATAACGGTAACGATCATTGGGCCTAATAAATGGTAAAAAAGTTGACATAATTATCTTCTTTGTAAAAGATAATTTACTAGACAATTTAAAATTTCTTACTAAAAGATCATAACGCTAACGGTTAATGGGCCTAGTAAATGCTAAAAAATTTGACATAATTATCTTGTTTGTAAAAGATAATTTAATAGATCATTTAAAATTTCCTTAAAAAAGATTATAACGGTAACGATCATTGCGCCTAATAAATGCTAAACAGGTTGACATAATTCTCTTCTTTATAAAAGATAATTTACTAGACAATTTAAAACTTCTTATTAAAAGATCATAACGCTAACGATTTTTTGTTCTAATAAATGCTAAAAAGTTGAGATAATTATCTTCTTTGTAAAAGATAATTAAATAGATAATTTAAAATTTCTTTATAAAATGTCATAACGGTAACGATCATTGGGCCTAATAAATGCTAAAAAGGTTAACATAATTATCTTCTTTGTGAAAGATAATTTAATAGATCATTTAAAATTTCTTTATAAAAGATAATAACGGTAACGATCGTTGGGCCTAATAAATGCTAAAAAAGTTGACATAATTATATTCTTTGTAAAAGATAATTTACTAGACAATTTAAAATTTCTTATTAAAAGATCATAACGGTAAGGATCATTGGGCCTAATAAATGCTAAAAAAGTTGACATAATTATCTTCTTTGTAAAAGATAATTTACTAGACAATTTAAAATTTCTTATTAAAAGATCATAGCGGTACCGATCAATGGGCCTAGTAAATGCTAAAAAAGTTTACATAATTATCTTCTTTGTAAAAGATAATTTAATAGATCATTTAAAATTTCTTTATAAAAGATCAGAACAGTAACGATCATTGGGCCTAATAAATGCTAAAAAGGTTAACATAATTATCTTCTTTGTGAAAGATAATTTAGTAGATCATTTAAAATTTCTTTATAAAAGATAATAACGGTAACGATC
The DNA here is from genome assembly GCA_037954015.1 of Psophocarpus tetragonolobus. Classification (NCBI taxonomy): domain Eukaryota; kingdom Viridiplantae; phylum Streptophyta; class Magnoliopsida; order Fabales; family Fabaceae; genus Psophocarpus; species Psophocarpus tetragonolobus. The sequence goes on from CM075688.1 coordinate 59,977,903, forward strand.
ATTGGGCCTAATAAATGCTAAAAAAGTTGACATAATTATCTTCTTTGTAAAAGATAATTTACTAGACAATTTAAAATTTCTTATTAAAAGATCATAACGGTAACGATCATTGGGACTAATAAATACTAAAAAAGTTAACATAATTATCTTCTTTGTAAAAGATAATTTACTAGACAATTTAAAATTTCTTATTAAAAGATCATAACAGTGCCGATCAATGGGCCTAATAAATGCTAAAAAACATTACATAATTATCTTCTTTGTAAAAGATAAATTAGTAGATCATTTAAAATTTCTTTATAAAAGATAATAACGGTAACGATCATTGGGCCTAATAAATGCTAAAAAAGTTGACATAATTATCTTCTTTGTAAAAGATAATTTACTAGACAATTTAAAATTTCTTATTAAAAGATCATGACGGTAACGATCATTGGGACTAATAAATACTAAAAAAGTTAACATAATTATCTTCTTTGTAAAAGATAATTTACTAGACAATTTAAAATTTCTTTATAAAAGATCATAACGGTAACGATCATTGGGCCTAATAAATGCTAAAAAGGTTAACATAATTATCTTCTTTGTGAAAGATAATTTAATACATCATTTAAAATTTCTTTATAAAAGATCATAACGGTAACGATCATTGGGCCTAATAAATGGTAAAAAAGTTGACATAATTATCTTCTTTGTAAAAGATAATTTACTAGACAATTTAAAATTTCTTATTAAAAGATGATAACGGTAACGATCACTAGGCCTAATAAATGCTGAAGCAGCTAACATAAATATATTCTTTGTTAAAGATAATTTAATAGATCATTTAAAATTTCTTTGAAAAAGATCATAACAGTAACAATCATTGGGCCTAATAAATGCTAAAAAAGTTGACATAATTATCTTCTTTGTAAAAGACAATTTAATACATCATTTAAAATTTCTTTGAAAAAGATGATAACGCTAACGATTATTGGGCCTAATAAATGCTAAAAAAGTTGACATAATTATCTTCTTTGTAAAAGATAATTTACTAGACAATTTAAAATTTCTTACTAAAAGATCATAACGCTAACGGTTAATGGGCCTAGTAAATGCTAAAAAATTTGACATAATTATCTTCTTTGTAAAAGATAATTTAATAGATCATTTAAAATTTCTTTATAAAAGATCATAACAGTAACGATCATTGGGCCTAATAAATGCTAAAACGGTTAACATAATTATCTTCTTTGTGAAATATAATTTAATAGATCATTTAAAATTTCTTTATGAAAGATCATAACGGTAACGATTATTGGGCCTAATAAATGCTAAAAAACATTACATAATTAACTTCTTTGTAAAAGATAAATGAATAGATCATTTAAAATTTCTTTATAAAAGATCATAACGGTAACAATCATTGGGCCTAATAAATGCTAAAAAGGTTAACATAATTATCTTCTTTGTGAAATATAATTTAATAGATCATTTAAAATTTCTTATTAAAAGATCATAACGGTAACGATTTTTGGTTCTAATAAATGCTAAAAAAGTTGAGATAATTATCTTCTTTGTAAAAGATAATTTACTAGACAATTTAAAATTTCTTACTAAAAGATCATAACGCTAACGGCTAATGGGCCTAGTAAATGCTAAAAAATTTGACATAATTATCTTGTTTGTAAAAGATAATTTAATAGATCATTTAAAATTTCCTTAAAAAAGATCATAACGGTAACGATCATTGCGCCTAATAAATGCTAAACAGGTTGACATAATTCTCTTCTTTATAAAAGATAATTTACTAGACAATTTAAAACTTCTTATTAAAAGATCATAACGCTAACGATTTTTTGTTCTAATAAATGCTAAAAAAGTTGAGATAATTATCTTCTTTGTAAAAGATAATTAAATAGATCATTTAAAATTTCTTTATAAAATGTCATAACGGTAACGATCATTGGGCCTAATAAATGCTAAAAAGGTTAACATAATTATCTTCTTTGTCAAAGATAATTTAATAGATCATTTAAAATTTCTTTATAAAAGATCATCACAGTAACGATCATTGGGCCTAATAAATGCTAAAAAAGTTAACATAATTATCTTCTTTGTGAAAGATAATTTAGTAGATCATTTAAAATTTCTTTATAAAAGATAATAACGGTAACGATCGTTGGGCCTAATAAATGCTAAAAAAGTTGACATAATTATATTCTTTGTAAAAAATAATTTACTAGACAATTTAAAATTTCTTATTAAAAGATCATAACGGTAACGACCATTGGGCCTAATAAATGCTAAAAAAGTTGACATAATTATCTTCTTTGTAAAAGATAATTTACTAGACAATTTAAAATTTCTTATTAAAAGATCATAGCGGTACCGATCAATGGGCCTAGTAAATGCTAAAAAAGTTTACATAATTATCTTCTTTGTAAAAGATAATTTAATAGATCATTTAAAATTTCTTTATAAAAGATCATAACAGTAACGATCATTGGGCCTAATAAATGCTAAAACGGTTAACATAATTATCTTCTTTGTGAAATATAATTTAATAGATCATTTAAAATTTCTTTATGAAAGATCATAACGGTAACGATTGTTGGGCCTAATAAATGCTAAAAAAGTTGACATAATTATCTTCTTTGTAAAAGATAATTTACTAGACAATTTAAAATTTCTTATTAAAAGATCATAACAGTGCCGATCAATGGGCCTAATAAATGCTAAAAAACATTACATAATTATCTTCTTTGTAAAAGATAAATTAATAGATCATTTAAAATTTCTTTATAAAAGATCATAACGGTAACAATCATTGGGCCTAATAAATGCTAAAAAGGTTAACATAATTATCTTCTTTGTGAAATATAATTTAATAGATCATTTAAAATTTCTTATTAAAAGATCATAACGGTAACGATTTTTGGTTCTAATAAATGCTAAAAAAGTTGAGATAATTATCTTCTTTGTAAAAGATAATTAAATAGATCATTTAAAATTTCTTTATAAAATGTCATAACGGTAACGATCATTGGGCCTAATAAATGCTAAAAAGGTTAACATAATTATCTTCTTTGTGAAAGATAATTTAATAGGTAATTTAAAATTTCTTTATAAAAGATCATAACAGTAACGATCATTGGGCCTAATAAATGCTAAAAAGGTTAACATAATTATCTTCTTTGTGAAAGATAATTTAGTAGATCATTTAAAATTTCTTTATAAAAGATCATAACGGTAACGATCATTGGGCCTAATAAATGGTAAAAAAGTTGACATAATTATCTTCTTTGTAAAAGATAATTTACTAGACAATTTAAAATTTCTTATTAAAAGATCATAGCGGTACCGATCAATGGGCCTAGTAAATGCTAAAAAAGTTTACATAATTATCTTCTTTGTAAAAGATAATTTAATAGATCATTTAAAATTTCTTTATAAAAGATCATAACGGTAACGATCATTGGGCCTAATAAATGGTAAAAAAGTTGACATAATTATCTTCTTTGTAAAAGATAATTTACTAGACAATTTAAAATTTCTTATTAAAAGATCATAACGGTACCGATCAATGGGCCTAGTAAATGCTAAAAAAGTTTACATAATTATCTTCTTTGTAAAAGATAATTTAATAGATCATTTAAAATTTCTTTATAAAAGATCATAACGGTAACGATCATTGGGACTAATAAATACTAAAAAAGTTAACATAATTATCTTCTTTGTAAAAGATAATTTACTAGACAATTTAAAATTTCTTATTAAAAGATCATAACGGTAACGATCATTGGGACTAATAAATACTAAAAAAGTTAACATAATTATCTTCTTTGTAAAAGATAATTTACTAGACAATTTAAAATTTCTTTATAAAAGATCATAACGGTAACGATCATTGGGCCTAATAAATGCTAAAAAGGTTAACATAATTATCTTCTTTGTGAAAGATAATTTAATACATCATTTAAAATTTCTTTATAAAAGATCATAACGGTAACGATCATTGGGCCTAATAAATGGTAAAAAAGTTGACATAATTATCTTCTTTGTAAAAGATAATTTACTAGACAATTTAAAATTTCTTATTAAAAGATCATAGCGGTACCGATCAATGGGCCTAGTAAATGCTAAAAAAGTTTACATAATTATCTTCTTTGTAAAAGATAATTTAATAGATCATTTAAAATTTCTTTATAAAAGATCATAACGGTAACGATCATTGGGACTAATAAATACTAAAAAAGTTAACATAATTATCTTCTTTGTAAAAGATAATTTACTAGACAATTTAAAATTTCTTTATAAAAGATCATAACGGTAACGATCATTGGGCCTAATAAATGCTAAAAAGGTTAACATAATTATCTTCTTTGTGAAAGATAATTTAATACATCATTTAAAATTTCTTTATAAAAGATCATAACGGTAACGATCATTGGGCCTAATAAATGGTAAAAAAGTTGACATAATTATCTTCTTTGTAAAAGATAATTTACTAGACAATTTAAAATTTCTTACTAAAAGATCATAACGCTAACGGTTAATGGGCCTAGTAAATGCTAAAAAATTTGACATAATTATCTTGTTTGTAAAAGATAATTTAATAGATCATTTAAAATTTCCTTAAAAAAGATTATAACGGTAACGATCATTGCGCCTAATAAATGCTAAACAGGTTGACATAATTCTCTTCTTTATAAAAGATAATTTACTAGACAATTTAAAACTTCTTATTAAAAGATCATAACGCTAACGATTTTTTGTTCTAATAAATGCTAAAAAGTTGAGATAATTATCTTCTTTGTAAAAGATAATTAAATAGATAATTTAAAATTTCTTTATAAAATGTCATAACGGTAACGATCATTGGGCCTAATAAATGCTAAAAAGGTTAACATAATTATCTTCTTTGTGAAAGATAATTTAATAGATCATTTAAAATTTCTTTATAAAAGATAATAACGGTAACGATCGTTGGGCCTAATAAATGCTAAAAAAGTTGACATAATTATATTCTTTGTAAAAGATAATTTACTAGACAATTTAAAATTTCTTATTAAAAGATCATAACGGTAACGATCATTGGGCCTAATAAATGCTAAAAAAGTTGACATAATTATCTTCTTTGTAAAAGATAATTTACTAGACAATTTAAAATTTCTTATTAAAAGATCATAGCGGTACCGATCAATGGGCCTAGTAAATGCTAAAAAAGTTTACATAATTATCTTCTTTGTAAAAGATAATTTAATAGATCATTTAAAATTTCTTTATAAAAGATCAGAACAGTAACGATCATTGGGCCTAATAAATGCTAAAAAGGTTAACATAATTATCTTCTTTGTGAAAGATAATTTAGTAGATCATTTAAAATTTCTTTATAAAAGATAATAACGGTAACGATCATTGGGCCTAATAAATGCTAAAAAAGTTGACATAATTATCTTCTTTGTAAAAGATAATTTACTAGACAATTTAAAATTTCTTATTAAAAGATCATAACGGTAACGATCATTGGGACTAATAAATACTAAAAAAGTTAACATAATTATCTTCTTTGTAAAAGATAATTTACTAGACAATTTAAAATTTCTTTATAAAAGATCATAACGGTAACGATCACTAGGCCTAATAAATGCTGAAGGAGCTAACATAAATATATTCTTTGTTAAAGATAATTTAATAGATCATTTAAAATTTCTTTGAAAAAGATCATAACAGTAACAATCATTGGGCCTAATAAATGCTAAAAAAGTTGACATAATTATCTTCTTTGTAAAAGACAATTTAATACATCATTTAAAATTTCTTTGAAAAAGATGATAACGCTAACGATTATTGGGCCTAATAAATGCTAAAAAAGTTGACATAATTATCTTCTTTGTAAAAGATAATTTACTAGACAATTTAAAATTTCTTACTAAAAGATCATAACGCTAACGGTTAATGGGCCTAGTAAATGCTAAAAAATTTGACATAATTATCTTGTTTGTAAAAGATAATTTAATAGATCATTTAAAATTTCCTTAAAAAAGATCATAACGGTAACGATCATTGCGCCTAATAAATGCTAAACAGGTTGACATAATTCTCTTCTTTATAAAACATAATTTACTAGACAATTTAAAACTTCTTATTAAAAGATCATAACGCTAACGATTTTTTGTTCTAATAAATGCTAAAAAAGTTGAGATAATTATCTTCTTTGTAAAAGATAATTAAATAGATCATTTAAAATTTCTTTATAAAATGTCATAACGGTAACGATCATTGGGCCTAATAAATGCTAAAAAGGTTAACATAATTATCTTCTTTGTGAAAGATAATTTAATAGATCATTTAAAATTTCTTTATAAAAGATCATAACAGTAACGATCATTGGGCCTTATAAATGCTAAAAAGGTTAACATAATTATCTTCTTTGTGAAAGATAATTTAGTAGATCATTTAAAATTTCTTTATAAAAGATAATAACGGTAACGATCGTTGGGCCTACTAAATGGTAAAAAAGTTGACATAATTATATTCTTTGTAAAAGATAATTTACTAGACAATTTAAAATTTCTTATTAAAAGATCATAACGGTAACGATCATTGGGCCTAATAAATGCTAAAAAAGTTGACATAATTATCTTCTTTGTAAAAGATAATTTACTAGACAATTTAAAATTTCTTATTAAAAGATCATAGCGGTACCGATCAATGGGCCTAATAAATGCTAAAAAGGTTAACATAATTATCTTCTTTGTAAAAGATAATTTAATAGATCATTTAAAATTTCTTTATAAAAGATCATAACAGTAACGATCATTGGGCCTAATAAATGCTAAAACGGTTAACATAATTATCTTCTTTCTGAAATATAATTTAATAGATCATTTAAAATTTCTTTATGAAAGATCATAACGGTAACGATTATTGGGCCCAATAAATGCTAAAAAAGTTGACATAATTATCTTCTTTGTAAAAGATAATTTACTAGACAATTTAAAATTTCTTATTAAAAGATCATAACAGTGCCGATCAATGGGCCTAATAAATGCTAAAAAACATTACATAATTATCTTCTTTGTAAAAGATAAATTAATAGATCATTTAAAATTTCTTTATAAAAGATCATAACGGTAACAATCATTGGGCCTAATAAATGCTAAAAAGGTTAACATAAATATCTTCTTTGTGAAATATAATTTAATAGATCATTTAAAATTTCTTATTAAAAGATCATAACGGTAACGATTTTTGGTTCTAATAAATGCTAAAAAAGTTGAGATAATTATCTTCTTTGTAAAAGATAATTAAATAGATCATTTAAAATTTCTTTATAAAATGTCATAACGGTAACGATCATTGGGCCTAATAAATGCTAAAAAGGTTAACATAATTATCTTCTTTTTGAAAGATAATTTAATAGGTCATTTAAAATTTCTTTATAAAAGATCATAACAGTAACGATCATTGGGCCTAATAAATGCTAAAAAGGTTAACATAATTATCTTCTTTGTGAAAGATAATTTAGTAGATCATTTAAAATTTCTTTATAAAAGATAATAACGGTAACGATCATTGGGCCTAATAAATGCTAAAAAAGTTGACATAATTATCTTCTTTGTAAAAGATAATTTACTAGACAATTTAAAATTTCTTATTAAAAGATCATAACGGTAACGATCATTGGGACTAATAAATACTAAAAAAGTTAACATAATTATCTTCTTTGTAAAAGATAATTTACTAGACAATTTAAAATTTCTTTATAAAAGATCATAACGGTAACGATCATTGGGCCTAATAAATGCTAAAAAGCTTAACATAATTATCTTTTTTGTGAAAGATAATTTAATACATCATTTAAAATTTCTTTATAAAATATCATAACGGTAACGATCATTGGGCCTAATAAATCGTAAAAAAGTTGACATAATTATCTTCTTTGTAAAAGATAATTTACTAGACAATTTAAAATTTCTTATTAAAAGATGATAACGGCAACGATCACTAGGCCTAATAAATGCTGAAGCAGCTAACATAAATATATTCTTTGTTAAAGATAATTTAATAGATCATTTAAAATTTCTTTGAAAAAAATCATAACAGTAACAATCATTGGGCCTAATAAATGCTAAAAAAGTTGACATAATTATCTTCTTTGTAAAAGACAATTTAATACATCATTTAAAATTTCTTTGAAAAAGATGATAACGCTAACGATTATTGGGCCTAATAAATGCTAAAAAATTTGACATAATTATCTTGTTTGTAAAAGATAATTTAATAGATCATTTAAAATTTCCTTAAAAAAGATCATAACGGTAACGATCATTGCGCCTAATAAATGTTAAACAGGTTGACATAATTCTCTTCTTTATAAAAGATAATTTACTAGAGAATTTAAAACTTCTTATTAAAAGATCATAAGGCTAACGATTTTTTGTTCTAATAAATGCTAAAAAAGTTGAGATAATTATCTTCTCTGTAAAAGATAATTAAATAGATCATTTAAAATTTCTTTATAAAATGTCATAACGGTAACGATCATTGGGCCTAATAAATGCTAAAAAGGTTAACATAATTATCTTCTTTGTGAAAGATAATTTAATAGATCATTTAAAATTTCTTTATAAAAGATCATAACAGTAACGATCATTAGGCCTAATAAATGCTAAAAAGGTTAACATAATTATCTTCTTTTTGAAAGATAATTTAGTAGATCATTTAAAATTTCTTTATAAAAGATAATAACGGTAACGATCGTTGGGCCTACTAAATGGTAAAAAAGTTGACATAATTATATTCTTTGTAAAAGATAATTTACTAGACAATTTAAAATTTCTTATTAAAAGATCATAACGGTAACGATCATTGGGCCTAATAAATGCTAAAAAAGTTAACATAATTATCTTCTTTGTAAAAGATAATTAAATAGATCATTTAAAATTTCTTTATAAAATGTCATAACGGTAACGATCATTGGGCCTAATAAATGCTAAAAAGGTTAACATAATTATCTTCTTTGTGAAAGATAATTTAATACATCATTTAAAATTTCTTTATAAAAGATCATAACGGTAACGATCATTGGGCCTAATAAATGGTAAAAAAGTTGACATAATTATCTTCTTTGTAAAAGATAATTTACTAGACAATTTAAAATTTCTTATTAAAAGATCATAACAGTGCCGATCAATGGGCCTAGTAAATGCTGAAAAAGCTTACATAATTATCTGCTTTGTAAAAGATAAATTAATAGATCATTTAAAATTTCTTTATAAAAGATCATAACGGTAACAATCATTGGGCCTAATAAATGCTAAAAAGGTTAACATAATTATCTTCTTTGTGAAATATAATTTAATAGATCATTTAAAATTTCTTATTAAAAGATCATAACGGTAACGATTTTTGGTTCTAATAAATGCTAAAAAAGTTGAGATAATTATCTTCTTTGTAAAAGATAATTAAATAGATCATTTAAAATTTCTTTATAAAATGTCATAACGGTAACGATCATTGGGCCTAATAAATGCTAAAAAGGTTAACATAATTATCTTCTTTTTGAAAGATAATTTAATAGGTCATTTAAAATTTCTTTATAAAAGATCATAACAGTAACGATCATTGGGCCTAATAAATGCTAAAAAGGCTAACATAATTATCTTCTTTGTGAAAGATAATTTAGTAGATCATTTAAAATTTCTTTATAAAAGATAATAACGGTAACGATCATTGGGCCTAACAAATGCTAAAAAAGTTGACATAATTATCTTCTTTGTAAAAGATAATTTACTAGACAATTTAAAATTTCTTATTAAAAGATCATAACGGTAACGATCATTGGGACTAATAAATACTAAAAAAGTTAACGTAATTATCTTCTTTGTAAAAGATAATTTACTAGACAATTTAAAATTTCTTTATAAAAGATCATAACGGTAACGATCATTGGGCCTTATAAATGCTAAAAAGGTTAACATAATTATCTTCTTTGTGAAAGATAATTTAATACATCATTTAAAATTTCTTTATAAAAGATCATAACGGTAACGATCATTGGGCCTAATAAATGGTAAAAAAGTTGACATAATTATCTTCTTTGTAAAAGATAATTTACTAGACAATTTAAAATTTCTTATTAAAAGATCATAACGGTAACGATCATTGGGACTAATAAATACTAAAAAAGTTGACATAATTATCTTCTTTGTAAAAGATAATTTACTAGACAATTTAAAATTTCTTTATGAAAGATCATAACGGTAACGATCATTGGGCCTAATAAATGCTAAAAAGGTTAACATAATTATCTTCTTTGTGAAAGATAATTTAATACATCATTTAAAATTTCTTTATAAAAGATCATAACGGTAACGATCATTGGGCCTAATAAATGGTAAAAAAGTTGACATAATTATCTTCTTTGTAAAAGATAATTTACTAGACAATTTAAAATTTCTTATTAAAAGATGATAACGGTAACGATCACTAAGCCTAATAAATGCTGAAGCAGCTAACATAAATATATTCTTTGTTAAAGATAATTTAATAGATCATTTAAAATTTCTTTGAAAAAGATCATAACAGTAACAATCATTGGGCCTAATAAATGCTAAAAAAGTTGACATAATTATCTTCTTTGTAAAAGACAATTTAATACATCATTTAAAATTTCTTTGAAAAAGATGATAACGCTAACGATTATTGGGCCTAATAAATGCCAAAAAAGTTGACATAATTATCTTCTTTGTAAAAGATAATTTACTAGACAATTTAAAATTTCTTATTAAAAGATCATAACGGTAACGATCATTGGGACTAATAAATACTAAAAAAGTTAACATAATTATCTTCTTTGTAAAAGATAATTTACTAGACAATTTAAAATTTCTTATTAAAAGATCATAACGGTAACGATCATTGGGCCTAATAAATGCTAAAAAAGTTGACATAATTATCTTCTTTGTGAAAGATAATTGAATAGATCATTTAAAATTTCTTTATAAAAGATCATAACGGTAACGATCATTGGGCCTAATAAATGATAAAAAAGTTGACATAATTATCTTCTTTGTAAAAGATAATTTACTAGACAATTTAAAATTTCTTATTAAAAGATCATAAGGGTAATGATCACTGGGCCTAATAAATACTGAAGTAGCTAACATAAATATATTCTTTGTTAAAGATAATTTAATATAGATCATTTAAAATTTCTTTAAAAAAGATCATAACAGTCACAATCATTGGGCCTAATAAATGCTAAAAAAGTTGACATAATTATCTTCTTTGTAAAAGACAATTTAATACATCATTTAAAATTTCTTTGAAAAAGATGATAACGTTAACGATTATTGGGCCTAATAAATGCTAAAAAAGTTGACATAATTATCTTCTTTGTAAAAGATAATTTACTAGACAATTTAAAATTTCTTACTAAAAGATCATAACGCTAACGATTAATGGGCCTAGTAAATGCTAAAAAAGTTGACATAATTATCTTGTTTGTAAAAGATAATTTACTAGACAATTTAAAATTTATTATTAAAAGATCATAACGGTAACGATCATTGAGCCTAATAAATGCTAAAAAAGTTGACATAATTATCTTCTTTGTAAAAGATAATTTAATAGATCATTTAAAATTTCTTTATAACAGGTCATAACGGTAACAATCATTGGGCCTAATAAATGCTTAAAAGGTTGACACAATTATCTTGTTTGTGAAATATAATTTAATAGATCATTTAAAATTTCTTTGTGAAAGATCATAACGGTAACGATCATTGGGCCTAATAAATGCTAAAAAAGTTGACACAATTATCTTCTTTGTAAAAGATAATTTACTAGACAATTTAAAATTTCTTATTAAAAGATCATAACGGTAAAGATCATGGGCCTAGTAAGTGCTAAAAAAGTTGACATAATTATCTTCTTTGTAAAAGATAATTTAATAGATCATTTAAAATTTCTTTATAAAAGGTCATAACGGTAACGATCATTGGGCCTAATAAATGCTAAACAGGTTAACATAATTATCTTCTTTGTGAAAGATAATTTAATACATCATTTAAAATTTCTTTGTGAAAGATCATAACGGTAACGATCATTGGACCTAATAAATGCTAAAAAAGTTGACATAATTATCTTCTTTGTAAAAGATAATTTACTACACAATTTAAAATTTCTTATTAAAAGAACATAACCGTACTGATCAATGGGCTTAGTAAATGCTAAAAAAGTTTACATAATTATCTTCTTTGTAAAAGATAATTTAATAGATCATTTAAAATTTCATTATAAAAGATCATGACCGCAACGATCATTGGGCCTAATAAATGCTAAAAAGGCTAACATAATTATCTTCTTTGTGAAAGATAATTTAATAGATCATTTAAAATTTCTTTATAAAAGATAATAACGGTAACGATCATTGGGCCTAATAAATGCTAAAAAAGTTGACATAGTTATCTTCTTTGTAAAAGATAATTTACTAGACAATTTAAAATTTCTTATTAAAAGATCATAACGGTAACGATCATTGGGACTTATAAATACTAAAAAAGTTAACATAATTATCTTCTTTGTAAAAGATAATTTACTAGACAATTTAAAATTTCTTTATAAAAGATCATAACGGTAACGATCATTGGGCCTAATAAATGCTAAAAAGGTTAACATAATTATCTTCTTTGTGAAATATAATTTAATAGATCATTTAAAATTTCTTTATAAAAGATCATAACGGTAACGATCATTGGGTCTAATAAATGCTAAAAAAGTTTACATAATTATCTTCTTTGTAAAAGATAATTTACTAGACAATTTAAAATTTCTGATTAAAAGATCATAACGGTAACGATCACTGGGCCTAATAAATGCTGAAGCAGCTAACATAAATATATTCTTTGTTAAAGATAATTTAATAGATCATTTAAAATTTCTTTGTGAAAGATCATAACGGTAACGATCATTGGGCCTAATAAATGCTAAGAAGGTTAACATAATTATCTTCTTTGTGAAAGATAATTTAATACATCATTTAAAATTTCATTGTGAAAGATCATAACGGTAACGATCATTGGACCAAATAAATGCTAAAAAAGTTGACATAATTATCTTCTTTGTAAAAGATAATTTACTAGACAATTTCGAATTTCTTATTAGAAGATCATAACGGTAACGATCATTGGGTCTAATAAATGCTAAAAAAGTTGACATAATTATCTTCTTTGTAAAAGATAATTCACTAGACAATTTAAAATTTCTTATTAAAAGATCATAACGGTACCGATCAATGGGCCTAGTAAATGCTAAAAAAGTTTACATAATTATCTTCTTTGTAAAAGATAATTTAATTTATCATTTAAAATTTCATTATAAAAGATCATGACGGCAACGATCATTGGGCCTAATAAATGCTAAAAAGGCTAACATAATTATCTTCTTTGTGAAAGATAATTTAATAGATCATTTAAAATTTCTTTATAAAAGATAATAACGGTAACGATCATTGGGCCTAATAAATGCTAAAAAAGTTGACATAGTTATCTTCTTTGTATAATTTACTAGACAATTTAAAATTTCTTATTAAAAGATCATAACGGTAACGATCATTGGGACTTACAAATACTAAAAAAGTTAACATAATTATCTTCTTTGTAAAAGATAATTTACTAGACAATTTAAAATTTCTTTATAAAAGATCATAACGGTAACGATCATTGGGCCTAATAAATGCTAAAAAGGTTAACATAATTATCTTCTTTGTGAAAGATAATTTAATAGATCATTTAAAATTTCTTTATAAAAGATCATAACGGTAACGATCATTGGGTCTAATAAATGCTAAAAAAGTTTACATAATTATCTTCTTTGTAAAAGATAATTTACTAGACAATTTAAAATTTCTGATTAAAAGATCATAACGGTAACGATCACTGGGCCTAATAAATGCTGAAGCAGCTAACATAAATATATTCTTTGTTAAAGATAATTTAATAGATCATTTCCAAATTTCTTTGTGAAAGATCATAACGGTAACGATCATTGGGCCTAATAAATGCTAAGAAGGTTAACATAATTATCTTCTTTGTGAAAGATAATTTAATACATCATTTAAAATTTCATTGTGAAAGATCATAACGGTAACGATCATTGGACCAAATAAATGCTAAAAAAGTTGACATAATTATCTTCTTTGTAAAAGATAATTTACTAGACAATTTCGAATTTCTTATTAGAAGATCATAACGGTAACGATCATTGGGTCTAATAAATGCTAAAAAAGTTGACATAATTATCTTCTTTGTAAAAGATAATTCACTAGACAATTTAAAATTTCTTATTAAAAGATCATAACGGTACCGATCAATGGGCCTAGTAAATGCTAAAAAAGTTTACATAATTATCTTCTTTGTAAAAGATAATTTAATTTATCATTTAAAATTTCATTATAAAAGATCATGACGGCAACGATCATTGGGCCTAATAAATGCTAAAAAGGCTAACATAATTATCTTCTTTGTGAAAGATAATTTAATAGATCATTTAAAATTTCTTTATAAAAGATAATAACGGTAACGATCATTGGGCCTAATAATGCTAAAAAAGTTGACATAGTTATCTTCTTTGTATAATTTACTAGACAATTTAAAATTTCTTATTAAAAGATCATAACGGTAACGATCATTGGGACTTACAAATACTAAAAAAGTTAACATAATTATCTTCTTTGTAAAAGATTATTTACTAGACAATTTAAAATTTCTTTATAAAAGATCATAACGGTAACGATCATTGGGCCTAATAAATGCTAAAAAGGTTAACATAATTATCTTCTTTGTGAAAGATAATTTAATAGATCATTTAAAATTTCTTTATAAAAGATCATAACGGTAACGATCATTGGGCCTAATAAATGGTAAAAAACTTTACATAATTATCTTCTTTGTAAAAGATAATTTACTAGACAATTTAAAATTTCTTATTAAAAGATGATAACGGTAACGATCACTGGGCCTAATAAATGCTGAAGCAGCTAACATAAATATATTCTTTGTTAAAGATAATTTAATAGATCATTTAAAATTTCTTTGTGAAAGATCATAACGGTAACGATCATTGGGCCTAATAAATGCTAAGAAGGTTAACATAATTATCTTCTTTGTGAAAGATAATTTAATACATCATTTAAAATTTCATTGTGAAAGATCATAACGGTAACGATCATTGGACCAAATAAATGCTAAAAAAGTTGACATAATTATCTTCTTTGTAAAAGATAATTTACTACACAATTTAAAATTTCTTATTAAAAGAACATAACCGTACTGATCAATGGGCTTAGTAAATGCTAAAAAAGTTTACATAATTATCTTCTTTGTAAAAGATAATTTAATAGATCATTTAAAATTTCATTATAAAAGATCATGACCGCAACGATCATTGGGCCTAATAAATGCTAAAAAGGCTAACATAATTATCTTCTTTGTGAAAGATAATTTAATAGATCATTTAAAATTTCTTTATAAAAGATAATAACGGTAACGATCATTGGGCCTAATAAATGCTAAAAAAGTTGACATAGTTATCTTCTTTGTAAAAGATAATTTACTAGACAATTTAAAATTTCTTATTAAAAGATCATAACGGTAACGATCATTGGGACTTATAAATACTAAAAAAGTTAACATAATTATCTTCTTTGTAAAAGATAATTTACTAGACAATTTAAAATTTCTTTATAAAAGATCATAACGGTAACGATCATTGGGCCTAATAAATGCTAAAAAGGTTAACATAATTATCTTCTTTGTGAAATATAATTTAATAGATCATTTAAAATTTCTTTATAAAAGATCATAACGGTAACGATCATTGGGTCTAATAAATGCTAAAAAAGTTTACATAATTATCTTCTTTGTAAAAGATAATTTACTAGACAATTTAAAATTTCTGATTAAAAGATCATAACGGTAACGATCACTGGGCCTAATAAATGCTGAAGCAGCTAACATAAATATATTCTTTGTTAAAGATAATTTAATAGATCATTTAAAATTTCTTTGTGAAAGATCATAACGGTAACGATCATTGGGCCTAATAAATGCTAAAAAAGTTGACATAATTATCTTCTTTGTAAAAGATAATTTACTAGACAATTTCGAATTTCTTATTAGAAGATCATAACGGTAACGATCATTGGGTCTAATAAATGCTAAAAAAGTTGACATAATTATCTTCTTTGTAAAAGATAATTCACTAGACAATTTAAAATTTCTTATTAAAAGATCATAACGGTACCGATCAATGGGCCTAGTAAATGCTAAAAAAGTTTACATAATTATCTTCTTTGTAAAAGATAATTTAATTTATCATTTAAAATTTCATTATAAAAGATCATGACGGCAACGATCATTGGGCCTAATAAATGCTAAAAAGGCTAACATAATTATCTTCTTTGTGAAAGATAATTTAATAGATCATTTAAAATTTCTTTATAAAAGATAATAACGGTAACGATCATTGGGCCTAATAAATGCTAAAAAAGTTGACATAGTTATCTTCTTTGTATAATTTACTAGACAATTTAAAATTTCTTATTAAAAGATCATAACGGTAACGATCATTGGGACTTACAAATACTAAAAAAGTTAACATAATTATCTTCTTTGTAAAAGATAATTTACTAGACAATTTAAAATTTCTTTATAAAAGATCATAACGGTAACGATTATTGGGCCTAATAAATGCTAAAAAGGTTAACATAATTATCTTCTTTGTGAAAGATAATTTAATAGATCATTTAAAATTTCTTTATAAAAGATCATAACGGTAACGATCATTGGGCCTAATAAATGGTAAAAAACTTTACATAATTATCTTCTTTGTAAAAGATAATTTACTAGACAATTTAAAATTTCTTATTAAAAGATGATAACGGTAACGATCACTGGGCCTAATAAATGCTGAAGCAGCTAACATAAATATATTCTTTGTTAAAGATAATTTAATAGATCATTTAAAATTTCTTTGTGAAAGATCATAACGGTAACGATCATTGGGCCTAATAAATGCTAAGAAGGTTAACATAATTATCTTCTTTGTGAAAGATAATTTAATACATCATTTAAAATTTCATTGTGAAAGATCATAACGGTAACGATCATTGGACCAAATAAATGCTAAAAAAGTTGACATAATTATCTTCTTTGTAAAAGATAATTTACTACACAATTTAAAATTTCTTATTAAAAGAACATAACCGTACTGATCAATGGGCTTAGTAAATGCTAAAAAAGTTTACATAATTATCTTCTTTGTAAAAGATAATTTAATAGATCATTTAAAATTTCATTATAAAAGATCATGACCGCAACGATCATTGGGCCTAATAAATGCTAAAAAGGCTAACATAATTATCTTCTTTGTGAAAGATAATTTAATAGATCATTTAAAATTTCTTTATAAAAGATAATAACGGTAACGATCATTGGGCCTAATAAATGCTAAAAAAGTTGACATAGTTATCTTCTTTGTAAAAGATAATTTACTAGACAATTTAAAATTTCTTATTAAAAGATCATAACGGTAACGATCATTGGGACTTATAAATACTAAAAAAGTTAACATAATTATCTTCTTTGTAAAAGATAATTTACTAGACAATTTAAAATTTCTTTATAAAAGATCATAACGGTAACGATCATTGGGCCTAATAAATGCTAAAAAGGTTAACATAATTATCTTCTTTGTGAAATATAATTTAATAGATCATTTAAAATTTCTTTATAAAAGATCATAACGGTAACGATCATTGGGTCTAATAAATGCTAAAAAAGTTTACATAATTATCTTCTTTGTAAAAGATAATTTACTAGACAATTTAAAATTTCTGATTAAAAGATCATAACGGTAACGATCACTGGGCCTAATAAATGCTGAAGCAGCTAACATAAATATATTCTTTGTTAAAGATAATTTAATAGATCATTTAAAATTTCTTTGTGAAAGATCATAACGGTAACGATCATTGGGCCTAATAAATGCTAAAAAAGTTGACATAATTATCTTCTTTGTAAAAGATAATTTACTAGACAATTTCGAATTTCTTATTAGAAGATCATAACGGTAACGATCATTGGGTCTAATAAATGCTAAAAAAGTTGACATAATTATCTTCTTTGTAAAAGATAATTCACTAGACAATTTAAAATTTCTTATTAAAAGATCATAACGGTACCGATCAATGGGCCTAGTAAATGCTAAAAAAGTTTACATAATTATCTTCTTTGTAAAAGATAATTTAATTTATCATTTAAAATTTCATTATAAAAGATCATGACGGCAACGATCATTGGGCCTAATAAATGCTAAAAAGGCTAACATAATTATCTTCTTTGTGAAAGATAATTTAATAGATCATTTAAAATTTCTTTATAAAAGATAATAACGGTAACGATCATTGGGCCTAATAAATGCTAAAAAAGTTGACATAGTTATCTTCTTTGTATAATTTACTAGACAATTTAAAATTTCTTATTAAAAGATCATAACGGTAACGATCATTGGGACTTACAAATACTAAAAAAGTTAACATAATTATCTTCTTTGTAAAAGATAATTTACTAGACAATTTAAAATTTCTTTATAAAAGATCATAACGGTAACGATCATTGGGCCTAATAAATGCTAAAAAGGTTAACATAATTATCTTCTTTGTGAAAGATAATTTAATAGATCATTTAAAATTTCTTTATAAAAGATCATAACGGTAACGATCATTGGGTCTAATAAATGCTAAAAAAGTTTACATAATTATCTTCTTTGTAAAAGATAATTTACTAGACAATTTAAAATTTCTGATTAAAAGATCATAACGGTAACGATCACTGGGCCTAATAAATGCTGAAGCAGCTAACATAAATATATTCTTTGTTAAAGATAATTTAATAGATCATTTCAAAATTTCTTTGTGAAAGATCATAATGGTAACGATCATTGGGCCTAATAAATGCTAAGAAGGTTAACATAATTATCTTCTTTGTGAAAGATAATTTAATACATCATTTAAAATTTCATTGTGAAAGATCATAACGGTAACGATCATTGGACCAAATAAATGCTAAAAAAGTTGACATAATTATCTTCTTTGTAAAAGATAATTTACTAGACAATTTCGAATTTCTTATTAGAAGATCATAACGGTAACGATCATTGGGTCTAATAAATGCTAAAAAAGTTGACATAATTATCTTCTTTGTAAAAGATAATTCACTAGACAATTTAAAATTTCTTATTAAAAGATCATAACGGTACCGATCAATGGGCCTAGTAAATGCTAAAAAAGTTTACATAATTATCTTCTTTGTAAAAGATAATTTAATTTATCATTTAAAATTTCATTATAAAAGATCATGACGGCAACGATCATTGGGCCTAATAAATGCTAAAAAGGCTAACATAATTATCTTCTTTGTGAAAGATAATTTAATAGATCATTTAAAATTTCTTTATAAAAGATAATAACGGTAACGATCATTGGGCCTAATAATGCTAAAAAAGTTGACATAGTTATCTTCTTTGTATAATTTACTAGACAATTTAAAATTTCTTATTAAAAGATCATAACGGTAACGATCATTGGGACTTACAAATACTAAAAAAGTTAACATAATTATCTTCTTTGTAAAAGATTATTTACTAGACAATTTAAAATTTCTTTATAAAAGATCATAACGGTAACGATCATTGGGCCTAATAAATGCTAAAAAGGTTAACATAATTATCTTCTTTGTGAAAGATAATTTAATAGATCATTTAAAATTTCTTTATAAAAGATCATAACGGTAACGATCATTGGGCCTAATAAATGGTAAAAAACTTTACATAATTATCTTCTTTGTAAAAGATAATTTACTAGACAATTTAAAATTTCTTATTAAAAGATGATAACGGTAACGATCACTGGGCCTAATAAATGCTGAAGCAGCTAACATAAATATATTCTTTGTTAAAGATAATTTAATAGATCATTTAAAATTTCTTTGTGAAAGATCATAACGGTAACGATCATTGGGCCTAATAAATGCTAAGAAGGTTAACATAATTATCTTCTTTGTGAAAGATAATTTAATACATCATTTAAAATTTCATTGTGAAAGATCATAACGGTAACGATCATTGGACCAAATAAATGCTAAAAAAGTTGACATAATTATCTTCTTTGTAAAAGATAATTTACTACACAATTTAAAATTTCTTATTAAAAGAACATAACCGTACTGATCAATGGGCTTAGTAAATGCTAAAAAAGTTTACATAATTATCTTCTTTGTAAAAGATAATTTAATAGATCATTTAAAATTTCATTATAAAAGATCATGACCGCAACGATCATTGGGCCTAATAAATGCTAAAAAGGCTAACATAATTATCTTCTTTGTGAAAGATAATTTAATAGATCATTTAAAATTTCTTTATAAAAGATAATAACGGTAACGATCATTGGGCCTAATAAATGCTAAAAAAGTTGACATAGTTATCTTCTTTGTAAAAGATAATTTACTAGACAATTTAAAATTTCTTATTAAAAGATCATAACGGTAACGATCATTGGGACTTATAAATACTAAAAAAGTTAACATAATTATCTTCTTTGTAAAAGATAATTTACTAGACAATTTAAAATTTCTTTATAAAAGATCATAACGGTAACGATCATTGGGCCTAATAAATGCTAAAAAGGTTAACATAATTATCTTCTTTGTGAAATATAATTTAATAGATCATTTAAAATTTCTTTATAAAAGATCATAACGGTAACGATCATTGGGTCTAATAAATGCTAAAAAAGTTTACATAATTATCTTCTTTGTAAAAGATAATTTACTAGACAATTTAAAATTTCTGATTAAAAGATCATAACGGTAACGATCACTGGGCCTAATAAATGCTGAAGCAGCTAACATAAATATATTCTTTGTTAAAGATAATTTAATAGATCATTTAAAATTTCTTTGTGAAAGATCATAACGGTAACGATCATTGGGCCTAATAAATGCTAAGAAGGTTAACATAATTATCTTCTTTGTGAAAGATAATTTAATACATCATTTAAAATTTCATTGTGAAAGATCATAACGGTAACGATCATTGGACCAAATAAATGCTAAAAAAGTTGACATAATTATCTTCTTTGTAAAAGATAATTTACTAGACAATTTCGAATTTCTTATTAGAAGATCATAACGGTAACGATCATTGGGTCTAATAAATGCTAAAAAAGTTGACATAATTATCTTCTTTGTAAAAGATAATTCACTAGACAATTTAAAATTTCTTATTAAAAGATCATAACGGTACCGATCAATGGGCCTAGTAAATGCTAAAAAAGTTTACATAATTATCTTCTTTGTAAAAGATAATTTAATTTATCATTTAAAATTTCATTATAAAAGATCATGACGGCAACGATCATTGGGCCTAATAAATGCTAAAAAGGCTAACATAATTATCTTCTTTGTGAAAGATAATTTAATAGATCATTTAAAATTTCTTTATAAAAGATAATAACGGTAACGATCATTGGGCCTAATAAATGCTAAAAAAGTTGACATAGTTATCTTCTTTGTATAATTTACTAGACAATTTAAAATTTCTTATTAAAAGATCATAACGGTAACGATCATTGGGACTTACAAATACTAAAAAAGTTAACATAATTATCTTCTTTGTAAAAGATAATTTACTAGACAATTTAAAATTTCTTTATAAAAGATCATAACGGTAACGATCATTGGGCCTAATAAATGCTAAAAAGGTTAACATAATTATCTTCTTTGTGAAAGATAATTTAATAGATCATTTAAAATTTCTTTATAAAAGATCATAACGGTAACGATCATTGGGTCTAATAAATGCTAAAAAAGTTTACATAATTATCTTCTTTGTAAAAGATAATTTACTAGACAATTTAAAATTTCTGATTAAAAGATCATAACGGTAACGATCACTGGGCCTAATAAATGCTGAAGCAGCTAACATAAATATATTCTTTGTTAAAGATAATTTAATAGATCATTTCAAAATTTCTTTGTGAAAGATCATAATGGTAACGATCATTGGGCCTAATAAATGCTAAGAAGGTTAACATAATTATCTTCTTTGTGAAAGATAATTTAATACATCATTTAAAATTTCATTGTGAAAGATCATAACGGTAACGATCATTGGACCAAATAAATGCTAAAAAAGTTGACATAATTATCTTCTTTGTAAAAGATAATTTACTAGACAATTTCGAATTTCTTATTAGAAGATCATAACGGTAACGATCATTGGGTCTAATAAATGCTAAAAAAGTTGACATAATTATCTTCTTTGTAAAAGATAATTCACTAGACAATTTAAAATTTCTTATTAAAAGATCATAACGGTACCGATCAATGGGCCTAGTAAATGCTAAAAAAGTTTACATAATTATCTTCTTTGTAAAAGATAATTTAATTTATCATTTAAAATTTCATTATAAAAGATCATGACGGCAACGATCATTGGGCCTAATAAATGCTAAAAAGGCTAACATAATTATCTTCTTTGTGAAAGATAATTTAATAGATCATTTAAAATTTCTTTATAAAAGATAATAACGGTAACGATCATTGGGCCTAATAATGCTAAAAAAGTTGACATAGTTATCTTCTTTGTATAATTTACTAGACAATTTAAAATTTCTTATTAAAAGATCATAACGGTAACGATCATTGGGACTTACAAATACTAAAAAAGTTAACATAATTATCTTCTTTGTAAAAGATTATTTACTAGACAATTTAAAATTTCTTTATAAAAGATCATAACGGTAACGATCATTGGGCCTAATAAATGCTAAAAAGGTTAACATAATTATCTTCTTTGTGAAAGATAATTTAATAGATCATTTAAAATTTCTTTATAAAAGATCATAACGGTAACGATCATTGGGCCTAATAAATGGTAAAAAACTTTACATAATTATCTTCTTTGTAAAAGATAATTTACTAGACAATTTAAAATTTCTTATTAAAAGATGATAACGGTAACGATCACTGGGCCTAATAAATGCTGAAGCAGCTAACATAAATATATTCTTTGTTAAAGATAATTTAATAGATCATTTAAAATTTCTTTGTGAAAGATCATAACGGTAACGATCATTGGGCCTAATAAATGCTAAGAAGGTTAACATAATTATCTTCTTTGTGAAAGATAATTTAATACATCATTTAAAATTTCATTGTGAAAGATCATAACGGTAACGATCATTGGACCAAATAAATGCTAAAAAAGTTGACATAATTATCTTCTTTGTAAAAGATAATTTACTACACAATTTAAAATTTCTTATTAAAAGAACATAACCGTACTGATCAATGGGCTTAGTAAATGCTAAAAAAGTTTACATAATTATCTTCTTTGTAAAAGATAATTTAATAGATCATTTAAAATTTCATTATAAAAGATCATGACCGCAACGATCATTGGGCCTAATAAATGCTAAAAAGGCTAACATAATTATCTTCTTTGTGAAAGATAATTTAATAGATCATTTAAAATTTCTTTATAAAAGATAATAACGGTAACGATCATTGGGCCTAATAAATGCTAAAAAAGTTGACATAGTTATCTTCTTTGTAAAAGATAATTTACTAGACAATTTAAAATTTCTTATTAAAAGATCATAACGGTAACGATCATTGGGACTTATAAATACTAAAAAAGTTAACATAATTATCTTCTTTGTAAAAGATAATTTACTAGACAATTTAAAATTTCTTTATAAAAGATCATAACGGTAACGATCATTGGGCCTAATAAATGCTAAAAAGGTTAACATAATTATCTTCTTTGTGAAATATAATTTAATAGATCATTTAAAATTTCTTTATAAAAGATCATAACGGTAACGATCATTGGGTCTAATAAATGCTAAAAAAGTTTACATAATTATCTTCTTTGTAAAAGATAATTTACTAGACAATTTAAAATTTCTGATTAAAAGATCATAACGGTAACGATCACTGGGCCTAATAAATGCTGAAGCAGCTAACATAAATATATTCTTTGTTAAAGATAATTTAATAGATCATTTAAAATTTCTTTGTGAAAGATCATAACGGTAACGATCATTGGGCCTAATAAATGCTAAGAAGGTTAACATAATTATCTTCTTTGTGAAAGATAATTTAATACATCATTTAAAATTTCATTGTGAAAGATCATAACGGTAACGATCATTGGACCAAATAAATGCTAAAAAAGTTGACATAATTATCTTCTTTGTAAAAGATAATTTACTAGACAATTTCGAATTTCTTATTAGAAGATCATAACGGTAACGATCATTGGGTCTAATAAATGCTAAAAAAGTTGACATAATTATCTTCTTTGTAAAAGATAATTCACTAGACAATTTAAAATTTCTTATTAAAAGATCATAACGGTACCGATCAATGGGCCTAGTAAATGCTAAAAAAGTTTACATAATTATCTTCTTTGTAAAAGATAATTTAATTTATCATTTAAAATTTCATTATAAAAGATCATGACGGCAACGATCATTGGGCCTAATAAATGCTAAAAAGGCTAACATAATTATCTTCTTTGTGAAAGATAATTTAATAGATCATTTAAAATTTCTTTATAAAAGATAATAACGGTAACGATCATTGGGCCTAATAAATGCTAAAAAAGTTGACATAGTTATCTTCTTTGTATAATTTACTAGACAATTTAAAATTTCTTATTAAAAGATCATAACGGTAACGATCATTGGGACTTACAAATACTAAAAAAGTTAACATAATTATCTTCTTTGTAAAAGATAATTTACTAGACAATTTAAAATTTCTTTATAAAAGATCATAACGGTAACGATCATTGGGCCTAATAAATGCTAAAAAGGTTAACATAATTATCTTCTTTGTGAAAGATAATTTAATAGATCATTTAAAATTTCTTTATAAAAGATCATAACGGTAACGATCATTGGGTCTAATAAATGCTAAAAAAGTTTACATAATTATCTTCTTTGTAAAAGATAATTTACTAGACAATTTAAAATTTCTGATTAAAAGATCATAACGGTAACGATCACTGGGCCTAATAAATGCTGAAGCAGCTAACATAAATATATTCTTTGTTAAAGATAATTTAATAGATCATTTCAAAATTTCTTTGTGAAAGATCATAACGGTAACGATCATTGGGCCTAATAAATGCTAAGAAGGTTAACATAATTATCTTCTTTGTGAAAGATAATTTAATACATCATTTAAAATTTCATTGTGAAAGATCATAACGGTAACGATCATTGGACCAAATAAATGCTAAAAAAGTTGACATAATTATCTTCTTTGTAAAAGATAATTTACTAGACAATTTCGAATTTCTTATTAGAAGATCATAACGGTAACGATCATTGGGTCTAATAAATGCTAAAAAAGTTGACATAATTATCTTCTTTGTAAAAGATAATTCACTAGACAATTTAAAATTTCTTATTAAAAGATCATAACGGTACCGATCAATGGGCCTAGTAAATGCTAAAAAAGTTTACATAATTATCTTCTTTGTAAAAGATAATTTAATTTATCATTTAAAATTTCATTATAAAAGATCATGACGGCAACGATCATTGGGCCTAATAAATGCTAAAAAGGCTAACATAATTATCTTCTTTGTGAAAGATAATTTAATAGATCATTTAAAATTTCTTTATAAAAGATAATAACGGTAACGATCATTGGGCCTAATAATGCTAAAAAAGTTGACATAGTTATCTTCTTTGTATAATTTACTAGACAATTTAAAATTTCTTATTAAAAGATCATAACGGTAACGATCATTGGGACTTACAAATACTAAAAAAGTTAACATAATTATCTTCTTTGTAAAAGATTATTTACTAGACAATTTAAAATTTCTTTATAAAAGATCATAACGGTAACGATCATTGGGCCTAATAAATGCTAAAAAGGTTAACATAATTATCTTCTTTGTGAAAGATAATTTAATAGATCATTTAAAATTTCTTTATAAAAGATCATAACGGTAACGATCATTGGGCCTAATAAATGGTAAAAAACTTTACATAATTATCTTCTTTGTAAAAGATAATTTACTAGACAATTTAAAATTTCTTATTAAAAGATCATAACGGTAACGATCACTGGGCCTAATAAATGCTGAAGCAGCTAACATAAATATATTCTTTGTTAAAGATAATTTAATAGATCATTTAAAATTTCTTTGTGAAAGATCATAACGGTAACGATCATTGGGCCTAATAAATGCTAAGAAGGTTAACATAATTATCTTCTTTGTGAAAGATAATTTAATACATCATTTAAAATTTCATTGTGAAAGATCATAACGGTAACGATCATTGGACGAAATAAATGCTAAAAAAGTTGACATAATTATCTTCTTTGTAAAAGATAATTTACTAGACAATTTCGAATTTCTTATTAGAAGATCATAACGGTAACGATCATTGGGTCTAATAAATGCTAAAAAAGTTGACATAATTATCTTCTTTGTAAAAGATAATTCACTAGACAATTTAAAATTTCTTATTAAAAGATCATAACGGTACCGATCAATGGGCCTAGTAAATGCTAAAAAAGTTTACATAATTATCTTCTTTGTAAAAGATAATTTAATTTATCATTTAAAATTTCATTATAAAAGATCATGACGGCAACGATCATTGGGCCTAATAAATGCTAAAAAGGCTAACATAATTATCTTCTTTGTGAAAGATAATTTAATAGATCATTTAAAATTTCTTTATAAAAGATAATAACGGTAACGATCATTGGGCCTAATAAATGCTAAAAAAGTTGACACAGTTATCTTCTTTGTATAATTTACTAGACAATTTAAAATTTCTTATTAAAAGATCATAACGGTAACGATCATTGGGACTTACAAATACTAAAAAAGTTAACATAATTATCTTCTTTGTAAAAGATAATTTACTAGACAATTTAAAATTTCTTTATAAAAGATCATAACGGTAACGATCATTGGGCCTAATAAATGCTAAAAAGGATAACATAATTATCTTCTTTGTGAAAGATAATTTAATAGATCATTTAAAATTTCTTTATAAAAGATCATAACGGTAACGATCATTGGGCCTAATAAATGGTAAAAAACTTTACATAATTATCTTCTTTGTAAAAGATAATTTACTAGACAATTTAAAATTTCTTATTAAAAGATCATAACGGTAACGATCACTGGGCCTAATAAATGCTGAAGCAGCTAACATAAATATATTCTTTGTTAAAGATAATTTAATAGATCATTTAAAATTTCTTTGTGAAAGATCATAACGGTAACGATCATTGGGCCTAATAAATGCTAAGAAGGTTAACATAATTATCTTCTTTGTGAAAGATAATTTAATACATCATTTAAAATTTCTTTGTGAAAGATCATAACGTTAACGATCATTGGACCAAATAAATGCTAAAAAAGTTGACATAATTATCTTCTTTGTAAAAGATAATTTACTAGACAATTTCGAATTTCTTATTAGAAGATCATAACGGTAACGATCATTGGGTCTAATAAATGCTAAAAAAGTTGACATAATTATCTTCTTTGTAAAAGATAATTCACTAGACAATTTAAAATTTCTTTATAAAAGATCATAACGGTACCGATCAATGGGCCTAGTAAATGCTAAAAAAGTTTACATAATTATCTTCTTTGTAAAAGATAATTTAATAGATCATTTAAAATTTCATTATAAAAGATCATGACGGCAACGATCATTGGGCCTAATAAATGCTAAAAAGGCTAACATAATTATCTTCTTTGTGAAAGACAATTTAATAGATCATTTAAAATTTCTTTATAAAAGATAATAACGGTAACGATCATTGGGCCTAATAAATGCTAAAAAAGTTGACATAATTATCTTTTTTGTAAAAGATAATTTACTAGACAATTTAAAATTTCTTATTAAAAGATCATAACGGTAACGATCATTGGGACTTACAAATACTAAAAACGTTAACATAATTATCTTCTTTGTAAAAGATAATTTACTAGACAATTTAAAATTTCTTTATAAAAGATCATAACGGTAACGATCATTGGGCCTAATAAATGCTAAAAAGGTTAACATAATTATCTTCTTTGTGAAAGATAATTTAATAGATCATTTAAAATTTCTTTATAAAAGATCATAACGGTAACGATCATTGGGCCTAATAAATGGTAAAAAACTTTACATAATTATCTTCTTTGTAAAAGATAATTTACTAGACAATTTAAAATTTCTTATTAAAAGATCATAACGGTAACGATCACTGGGCCTAATAAATGCTGAAGCAGCTAACATAAATATATTCTTTGTTAAAGATAATTTAATAGATCATTTAAAATTTCTTTGTGAAAGATCATAACGGTAACGATCATTGGGCCTAATAAATGCTAAGAAGGTTAACATAATTATCTTCTTTGTGAAAGATAATTTAATACATCATTTAAAATTTCTTTGTGAAAGATCATAACGTTAACGATCATTGGACCAAATAAATGCTAAAAAAGTTGACATAATTATCTTCTTTGTAAAAGATAATTTACTAGACAATTTCGAATTTCTTATTAGAAGATCATAACGGTAACGATCATTGGGTCTAATAAATGCTAAAAAAGTTGACATAATTATCTTCTTTGTAAAAGATAATTCACTAGACAATTTAAAATTTCTTTATAAAAGATCATAACGGTACCGATCAATGGGCCTAGTAAATGCTAAAAAAGTTTACATAATTATCTTCTTTGTAAAAGATAATTTAATAGATCATTTAAAATTTCATTATAAAAGATCATGACGGCAACGATCATTGGGCCTAATAAATGCTAAAAAGGCTAACATAATTATCTTCTTTGTGAAAGACAATTTAATAGATCATTTAAAATTTCTTTATAAAAGATAATAACGGTAACGATCATTGGGCCTAATAAATGCTAAAAAAGTTGACATAATTATCTTTTTTGTAAAAGATAATTTACTAGACAATTTAAAATTTCTTATTAAAAGATCATAACGGTAACGATCATTGGGACTTACAAATACTAAAAACGTTAACATAATTATCTTCTTTGTAAAAGATAATTTACTAGACAATTTAAAATTTCTTTATAAAAGATCATAACGGTAACGATCATTGGGCCTAATAAATGCTAAAAAGGTTAACATAATTATCTTCTTTGTGAAAGATAATTTAATAGATCATTTAAAATTTCTTTATAAAAGATCATAACGGTAACGATCATTGGGCCTAATAAATGGTAAAAAACTTTACATAATTATCTTCTTTGTAAAAGATAATTTACTAGACAATTTAAAATTTCTTATTAAAAGATCATAACGGTAACGATCACTGGGCCTAATAAATGCTGAAGCAGCTAACATAAATATATTCTTTGTTAAAGATAATTTAATAGATCATTTAAAATTTCTTTGTGAAAGATCATAACGGTAACGATCATTGGGCCTAATAAATGCTAAGAAGGTTAACATAATTATCTTCTTTGTGAAAGATAATTTAATACATCATTTAAAATTTCTTTGTGAAAGATCATAACGGTAACGATCATTGGACCAAATAAATGCTAAAAAAGTTGACATAATTATCTTCTTTGTAAAAGATAATTTACTAGACAATTTCGAATTTCTTATTAGAACATCATAACGGTAACGATCATTGGGTCTAATAAATGCTAAAAAAGTTGACATCATTATCTTCTTTGTAAAAGATAATTCACTAGACAATTTAAAATTTCTTTATAAAAGATCATAACGGTACCGATCAATGGGCCTAGTAAATGCTAAAAAAGTTTACATAATTATCTTCTTTGTAAAAGATAATTTAATAGATCATTTAAAATTTCATTATAAAAGATCATGACGGCAACGATCATTGGGCCTAATAAATGCTAAAAAGGCTAACATAATTATCTTCTTTGTGAAAGACAATTTAATAGATCATTTAAAATTTCTTTATAAAAGATAATAACGGTAACGATCATTGGGCCTAATAAATGCTAAAAAAGTTGACATAATTATCTTTTTTGTAAAAGATAATTTACTAGACAATTTAAAATTTCTTATTAAAAGATCATAACGGTAACGATCATTGGGACTTACAAATACTAAAAACGTTAACATAATTATCTTCTTTGTAAAAGATAATTTACTAGACAATTTAAAATTTCTTTATAAAAGATCATAACGGTAACGATCATTGGGCCTAATAAATGCTAAAAAGGTTAACATAATTATCTTCTTTGTGAAAGATAATTTAATAGATCATTTAAAATTTCTTTATAAAAGATCATAACGGTAACGATCATTGGGCCTAATAAATGGTAAAAAACTTTACATAATTATCTTCTTTGTAAAAGATAATTTACTAGACAATTTAAAATTTCTTATTAAAAGATCATAACGGTAACGATCACTGGGCCTAATAAATGCTGAAGCAGCTAACATAAATATATTCTTTGTTAAAGATAATTTAATAGATCATTTAAAATTTCTTTGTGAAAGATCATAACGGTAACGATCATTGGGCCTAATAAATGCTAAGAAGGTTAACATAATTATCTTCTTTGTGAAAGATAATTTAATACATCATTTAAAATTTCATTGTGAAAGATCATAACGGTAACGATCATTGGACCAAATAAATGCTAAAAAAGTTGACATAATTATCTTCTTTGTAAAAGATAATTTACTAGACAATTTCGAATTTCTTATTAGAAGATCATAACGGTAACGATCATTGGGTCTAATAAATGCTAAAAAAGTTGACATAATTATCTTCTTTGTAAAAGATAATTCACTAGACAATTTAAAATTTCTTATTAAAAGATCATAACGGTACCGATCAATGGGCCTAGTAAATGCTAAAAAAGTTTACATAATTATCTTCTTTGTAAAAGATAATTTAATTTATCATTTAAAATTTCATTATAAAAGATCATGACGGCAACGATCATTGGGCCTAATAAATGCTAAAAAGGCTAACATAATTATCTTCTTTGTGAAAGATAATTTAATAGATCATTTAAAATTTCTTTATAAAAGATAATAACGGTAACGATCATTGGGCCTAATAAATGCTAAAAAAGTTGACACAGTTATCTTCTTTGTATAATTTACTAGACAATTTAAAATTTCTTATTAAAAGATCATAACGGTAACGATCATTGGGACTTACAAATACTAAAAAAGTTAACATAATTATCTTCTTTGTAAAAGATAATTTACTAGACAATTTAAAATTTCTTTATAAAAGATCATAACGGTAACGATCATTGGGCCTAATAAATGCTAAAAAGGTTAACATAATTATCTTCTTTGTGAAAGATAATTTAATAGATCATTTAAAATTTCTTTATAAAAGATCATAACGGTAACGATCATTGGGCCTAATAAATGGTAAAAAACTTTACATAATTATCTTCTTTGTAAAAGATAATTTACTAGACAATTTAAAATTTCTTATTAAAAGATCATAACGGTAACGATCACTGGGCCTAATAAATGCTGAAGCAGCTAACATAAATATATTCTTTGTTAAAGATAATTTAATAGATCATTTAAAATTGCTTTGTGAAAGATCATAACGGTAACGATCATTGGGCCTAATAAATGCTAAGAAGGTTAACATAATTATCTTCTTTGTGAAAGATAATTTAATACATCATTTAAAATTTCTTTGTGAAAGATCATAACGTTAACGATCATTGGACCAAATAAATGCTAAAAAAGTTGACATAATTATCTTCTTTGTAAAAGATAATTTACTAGACAATTTCGAATTTCTTATTAGAAGATCATAACGGTAACGATCATTGGGTCTAATAAATGCTAAAAAAGTTGACATAATTATCTTCTTTGTAAAAGATAATTCACTAGACAATTTAAAATTTCTTTATAAAAGATCATAACGGTACCGATCAATGGGCCTAGTAAATGCTAAAAAAGTTTACATAATTATCTTCTTTGTAAAAGATAATTTAATAGATCATTTAAAATTTCATTATAAAAGATCATGACGGCAACGATCATTGGGCCTAATAAATGCTAAAAAGGCTAACATAATTATCTTCTTTGTGAAAGACAATTTAATAGATCATTTAAAATTTCTTTATAAAAGATAATAACGGTAACGATCATTGGGCCTAATAAATGCTAAAAAAGTTGACATAATTATCTTTTTTGTAAAAGATAATTTACTAGACAATTTAAAATTTCTTATTAAAAGATCATAACGGTAACGATCATTGGGACTTACAAATACTAAAAACGTTAACATAATTATCTTCTTTGTAAAAGATAATTTACTAGACAATTTAAAATTTCTTTATAAAAGATCATAACGGTAACGATCATTGGGCCTAATAAATGCTAAAAAGGTTAACATAATTATCTTCTTTGTGAAAGATAATTTAATAGATCATTTAAAATTTCTTTATAAAAGATCATAACGGTAACGATCATTGGGCCTAATAAATGGTAAAAAACTTTACATAATTATCTTCTTTGTAAAAGATAATTTACTAGACAATTTAAAATTTCTTATTAAAAGATCATAACGGTAACGATCACTGGGCCTAATAAATGCTGAAGCAGCTAACATAAATATATTCTTTGTTAAAGATAATTTAATAGATCATTTAAAATTTCTTTGTGAAAGATCATAACGGTAACGATCATTGGGCCTAATAAATGCTAAGAAGGTTAACATAATTATCTTCTTTGTGAAAGATAATTTAATACATCATTTAAAATTTCTTTGTGAAAGATCATAACGGTAACGATCATTGGACCAAATAAATGCTAAAAAAGTTGACATAATTATCTTCTTTGTAAAAGATAATTTACTAGACAATTTCGAATTTCTTATTAGAAGATCATAACGGTAACGATCATTGGGTCTAATAAATGCTAAAAAAGTTGACATAATTATCTTCTTTGTAAAAGATAATTCACTAGACAATTTAAAATTTCTTTATAAAAGATCATAACGGTACCGATCAATGGGCCTAGTAAATGCTAAAAAAGTTTGCATAATTATCTTCTTTGTAAAAGATAATTTAATAGATCATTTAAAATTTCATTATAAAAGATCATGACGGCAACGATCATTGGGCCTAATAAATGCTAAAAAGGCTAACATAATTATCTTCTTTGTGAAAGATAATTTAATAGATCATTTAAAATTTCTTTATAAAAGATAATAACGGTAACGATCATTGGGCCTAATAAATGCTAAAAAAGTTGACATAATTATCTTTTTTGTAAAAGATAATTTACTAGACAATTTAAAATTTCTTATTAAAAGATCATAACGGTAACGATCATTGGGACTAATAAATACTAAAAAAGTTAACATAATTATCTTCTTTGTAAAAGATAATTTACTAGACAATTTAAAATTTCTTTATAAAAGATCATAACGGTAACGATCATTGGGCCTAATAAATGCTAAAAAGGTTAACATAATTATCTTCTTTGTGAAAGATAATTTAATAGATCATTTAAAATTTCTTTATAAAAGATCATAACGGTAACGATCATTGGGCCTAATAAATGGTAAAAAACTTTACATAATTATCTTCTTTGTAAAAGATAATTTACTAGACAATTTAAAATTTCTTATTAAAAGATCATAACGGTAACGATCACTGGGCCTAATAAATGCTGAAGCAGCTAACATAAATATATTCTTTGTTAAAGATAATTTAATAGATCATTTAAAATTTCTTTGTGAAAGATCATAACGGTAACGATCATTGGGCCTAATAAATGCTAAGAAGGTTAACATAATTATCTTCTTTGTGAAAGATAATTTAATACATCATTTAAAATTTCTTTGTGAAAGATCATAACGGTAACGATCATTGGACCAAATAAATGCTAAAAAAGTTGACATAATTATCTTCTTTGTAAAAGATAATTTACTAGACAATTTCGAATTTCTTATTAGAAGATCATAACGGTAACGATCATTGGGTCTAATAAATGCTAAAAAAGTTGACATAATTATCTTCTTTGTAAAAGATAATTCACTAGACAATTTAAAATTTCTTTATAAAAGATCATAACGGTACCGATCAATGGGCCTAGTAAATGCTAAAAAAGTTTACATAATTATCTTCTTTGTAAAAGATAATTTAATAGATCATTTAAAATTTCATTATAAAAGATCATGACGGCAACGATCATTGGGCCTAATAAATGCTAAAAAGGCTAACATAATTATCTTCTTTGTGAAAGATAATTTAATAGATCATTTAAAATTTCTTTATAGAAGATAATAACGGTAACGATCATTGGGCCTAATAAATGCTAAAAAAGTTGACATAATTATCTTTTTTGTAAAAGATAATTTACTAGACAATTTAAAATTTCTTATTAAAAGATCATAACGGTAACGATCATTGGGACTAATAAATACTAAAAAAGTTAACATAATTATCTTCTTTGTAAAAGATAATTTACTAGACAATTTAAAATTTCTTTATAAAAGATCATAACGGTAACGATCATTGGGCCTATCAACGCTAAAAAAGTTGACATAATTAACTTCTTTGTAAAAGTTAATTTACTACACAATTTAAAATTTCTTATTAAAAGATGATAATGCTAACCATCACTGGGGCTAATAAATGATAAAAAAGTTGACATAATTATCTTCTTTGTAAAAGATAATTTACTAGACAAGTTAAAATTTCTTACTAAAAGATCATAACGGTACCGATCAATGGGCCTGGTAAATGCTAAAAAACATTACATAATTATCTTCTTTGTAAAAGATAATTTACTAGACAATTTAAAATTTCTTATTAAAAGATCATAACGGTACCGATCAATGGGCCTAGTAAATCCTAAAAAAGTTTACATAATTATCTTCTTTGTAAAAGATAATTTAATAGATCATTTAAAATTTCTTTATAAAAGATCATAACAGTAACGATCATTGGACGTAATAAATGCTAAAAAAGTTGACATAATTATCTTCTTTCTAAAAGATAATTTACTAGACAATTTAAAATTTCTTATTAAAAGATCATAACGGTGCAGATCAATGGGCCTAGTAAATGCTGAAAAAGCTTACATAATTATCTTCTTTGTAAAACATAATTTAATAGATCATTTAAAATTTCATTATAAAAGATCATGACGGCAACGATCATTGGGCCTAATAAATGCTAAAAAGGTTAACATAATTATCTTCTTTGTGAAAGATAATTTAATAGATCATTTAAAATTTCATTATAAAAGATAATAACGGTAACGATCATTGGGCCTAATAAATGCTAAAAAAGTTGACATAATTATCTTCTTTGTAAAAGATAATTTACTAGACAATTTAAAATTTCTTATTAAAAGATCATAACGGTAACGATCACTGGGCCTAATAAATGCTGAAGCAGCTAACATAAATATATTCTTTGTTAAAGATAATTTAATAGATCATTTAAAATTTCTTTGTGAAAGATCATAACGGTATCGATCATTGGGCCTAATAAATGCTAAAAAGGTTAACATAATTATCTTCTTTGTGAAAGATAATTTAATACATCATTTAAAATTTCTTTGTGAAAGATCACAACGGTAACGATCATTGGACCTAATAAATGCTAAAAAAGTTGACATAATTATCTTCTTTGTAAAAGATAATTTACTAGACAATTTCAAATTTCTTATTAAAAGATCATAACGGTAACGATCACTGGGCCTAATAAATACTAAAAAAGTTAACATAATTATCTTGTTTGTAAAAGATAATTTACTAGACAATTTAAAATTTCTTTATAAAAGATCATAACGGTACCGATCAATGGGCCTAGTAAATGCTAAAAAAGTTTACATAATTATCTTCTTTGTAAAAGATAATTTAATAGATCATTTAAAATTTCATTATAAAAGATCATGACGGCAACGATCATTGGGCCTAATAAATGCTAAAAAGGCTAACATAATTATCTTCTTTGTGAAAGATAATTTAATAGATCATTTAAAATTTCTTTATAAAAGATAATAACGGTAACGATCATTGCGCCTAATAAATGCTAAAAAAGTTGACATAATTATCTTTTTTGTAAAAGATAATTTACTAGACAATTTAAAATTTCTTATTAAAAGATCATAACGGTAACGATCATTGGGACTAATAAATACTAAAAAAGTTAACATAATTACCTTCTTTGTAAAAGATAATTTACTAGACAATTTAAAATTTCTTTTTAAAAGATCATAACGGTAACGATCACTGGGCCTAATAAATGCTGAAGCAGCTAACATAAATATATTCTTTGTTAAAGATAATTTAATAGATCATTTAAAATTTCTTTGTGAAAGATCATAACGGTAATGATCATTGGGCCTAATAAATGCTAAAAAGGTTAACATAATTATCTTCTTTGTGAAAGATAATTTAATACATCATTTAAAATTTCTTTGTGAAAGATCATAACGGTAACGATCATTGGACCTAATAAATGCTAAAAAACTTGACATAATTATCTTCTTTGTAAAAGATAATTTACTAGACAATTTAAAATTTCTTATTAAAAGATCATAACGGTAACGATCACTGGGCCTAATAAATGCTGAAGCAGCTAACATAAATATATTCTTTGTTAAAGATAATTTAATAGATCATTTAAAATTTCTTTGTGAAAGATCATAACGGTAACGATCATTGGGCCTAATAAATGCTAAAAAGGTTAACATAATTATCTTCTTTGTGAAAGATAATTTTATACATCATTTAAAATTTCTTTGTGAAATATCATAACGGTAACGATCATTGGACCTAATAAATGCTAAAAAAGTTGACATAATTATCTTCTTTGTAAAAGATAATTTACAAGACAATTTAAAATTTCTTATTAAAAGATCATAACGGTAACGATCACTGGGCCTAATAAATGCTGAAGCAGCTAACATAAATATATTCTTTGTTAAAGATAATTTAATAGATCATTTAAAATTTCTTTGTGAAAGATCATAACGGTATCGATCATTGGGCCTAATAAATGCTAAAAAGGTTAACATAATTATCTTCTTTGTGAAAGATAATTTAATACATCATTTAAAATTTCTTTGTGAAAGATCACAACGGTAACGATCATTGGACCTAATAAATGCTAAAAAAGTTGACATAATTATCTTCTTTGTAAAAGATAATTTACTAGACAATTTAAAATTTCTTATTAAAAGATCATAACGGTAACGATCACTGGGCCTAATAAATGCTGAAGCAGCTAACATAAATATATTCTTTGTTAAAGATAATTTAATAGATCATTTAAAATTTCTTTGTGAAAGATCATAACGGTAACGATCATTGGGCCTAATAAATGCTAAAAAGGTTAACATAATTATCTTCTTTGTGAAAGATAATTTAATACATCATTTAAAATTTCTTTGTGAAAGATCATAACGGTAACGATCATTGGACCTAATAAATGCTAAAAAAGTTGACATAATTATCTTCTTTGTAAAAGATAATTTACTAGACAATTTAAAATTTCTTATTAAAAGATCATAACGGTAACGATCACTGGGCCTAATAAATGCTGAAGCAGCTAACATAAATATATTCTTTGTTAAAGATAATTTAATAGATCATTTAAAATTTCTTTGTGAAAGATCATAACGGTATCGATCATTGGGCCTAATAAATGCTAAAAAGGTTAACATAATTATCTTCTTTGTGAAAGATAATTTAATACATCATTTAAAATTTCTTTGTGAAAGATCATAACGGTAACGATCATTGGACCTAATAAATGCTAAAAAAGTTGACATAATTATCTTCTTTGTAAAAGATAATTTACTAGACAATTTCAAATTTCTTATTAA
Source organism: Psophocarpus tetragonolobus (assembly GCA_037954015.1). Lineage (NCBI taxonomy): Eukaryota > Viridiplantae > Streptophyta > Magnoliopsida > Fabales > Fabaceae > Psophocarpus > Psophocarpus tetragonolobus. The sequence goes on from CM075688.1 coordinate 60,015,842, forward strand.
AAGATCATAACGGTAACGATCACTGGGCCTAATGAATACTAAAAAAGTTAACATAATTATCTTGTTTGTAAAAGATAATTTACTAGACAATTTAAAATTTCTTTATAAAAGATCATAACGGTACCGATCAATGGGCCTAGTAAATGCTAAAAAAGTTTACATAATTATCTTCTTTGTAAAAGATAATTTAATAGATCATTTAAAATTTCATTATAAAAGATCATGACGGCAACGATCATTGGGCCTAATAAATGCTAAAAATGCTAACATAATTATCTTCTTTGTGAAAGATAATTTAATAGATCATTTAAAATTTCTTTATAAAAGATAATAACGGTAACAATCATTGGGCCTAATAAATGCTAAAAAAGTTGACATAATTATCTTTTTTGTAAAAGATAATTTACTAGACAATTTAAAATTTCTTATTAAAAGATCATAACGGTAACGATCATTGGGACTAATAAATACTAAAAAAGTTAACATAATTATCTTCTTTGTAAAAGATAATTTACTAGACAATTTAAAATTTCTTTATAAAAGATCATAACGGTAACGATCACTAGGCCTAATAAATGCTGAAGCAGCTAACATAAATATATTCTTTGTTAAAGATAACTTAATAGATCATTTAAAATTTCTTTGTGAAAGATCATAACGGTAACGATCATTGGGCCTAATAAATGCTAAAAAGGTTAACATAATTATCTTCTTTGTGAAAGATAATTTAATACATCATTTAAAATTTCTTTGTGAAAGATCATAACGGTAACGATCACTGGACCTAATAAATGCTAAAAAAGCTGACATAATTATCTTCTTTGTAAAAGATAATTTACTAGACAATTTAAAATTTCTTATTAAAAGATCATAACGGTAACGATCACTGGGCCTAATAAATGCTGAAGCAGCTAACATAAATATATTCTTTGTTAAAGATAATTTAATAGATCATTTAAAATTTCTTTGTGAAAGATCATAACGGTAACGATCATTGGGCCTAATAAAAGCTAAAAAGGTTAACATAATTATCTTCTTTGTGAAAGATAATTTAATACATCATTTAAAATTTCTTTGTGAAAGATCATAACGGTAACGATCATTGGAGCTAATAAATGCTAAAAAAGTTGACATAATTATCTTCTTTGTAAAAGATAATTTACTAGACAATTTAAAATTTCTTATTAAAAGATCATAACGGTAACGATCACTGGGCCTAATAAATGCTGAAGCAGCTAACATAAATATATTCTTTGTTAAAGATAATTTAATAGATCATTTAAAATTTCTTTGTGAAAGATCATAACGGTATCGATCATTGGGCCTAATAAATTCTAAAAAGGTTAACATAATTATCTTCTTTGTGAAAGATAATTTAATAGATCATTTAAAATTTCTTTATAAAAGATCATAACGGTAACGATCATTGGGCCTATCAACGCTAAAAAAGTTGACATAATTAACTTCTTTGTAAAAGTTAATTTACTAGACAATTTAAAATTTCTTATTAAAAGATGATAATGCTAACGATTAATGGGCCTAGTAAATACTAAAAAAGTTAAAATAATTATCTTCTTTGTAAAAAATAATTTAATAGATTATTTCAAATTTCTTTAAAAAAGATTATAACGGTAACGATCATTGCGCCTAATAAATTCTAAAAAAGTTGACATAATTATCTTCTTTGTAAAAGATAATTTACTAGATCATTTAAAATTTCCTCTTAAAAGATCATAACGGTAACAATCATTGGGCCTAATAAATGCTAAAAAAGTTGGCATAATTATCTTCTTTGTAAAAGATAATTTACTAAACAATTTAAAATTTCTTATTAAAAGATCATAACGGTAACCATCACTGGGGCTAATAAATGATAAAAAAGTTGACATAATTATCTTCTTTGTAAAAGATAATTTACTAGACAATTTAAAATTTCATACTAACAGATCATAACGGTACCGATCAATGGGCCTGGTAAATGCTAAAAAACATTACATAATTATCTTCTTTGTAAAAGATAATTTACTAGACAATTTAAAATTTCTTATTAAAAGATCATAACGGTACCGATCAATGGGCCTAGTAAATCCTAAAAAAGTTTACATAATTATCTTCTTTGTAAAAGATAATTTAATAGATCATTTAAAATTTCTTTATAAAAGATCATAACAGTAACGATCATTGGGCGTAATAAATGCTAAAAAGGTTAACATAATTATCTTCTTTGTGAAATATAATTTAATAGATCATTTAAAATTTCTTTATGAAAGATCATAACGGTAACGATTATTGGGCCTAATAAATGCTAAAAAAGTTGCATAATTATCTTCTTTGTAAAAGATAATTTACTAGACAATTTAAAATTTCTTATTAAAAGATCATAACGGTGCCGATCAATGGGCCTAGTAAATGCTGAAAAAGCTTACATAATTATGTTCTTTGTAAAACATAATTTAATAGATCATTTAAAATTTCATTATAAAAGATCATGACGGCAACGATTATTGGGCCTAATAAATGCTAAAAAGGTTAACATAATTATCTTCTTTGTGAAAGATAATTTAATAGATCATTTAAAATTTCTTTATAAAAGATAATAACGGTAACGATCATTGGGCCTAATAAATGCTAAAAAGGTTAACATAATTATCTTCTTTGTGAAAGATAATTTAATAGATCATTTAAAATTTCTTTATAAAAGATAATAACGGTAACGATCATTGGGCCTAATAAATGCTAAAAAAGTTGACATAATTATCTTCTTTGTAAAAGATAATTTACTAGACAATTTAAAATTTCTTATTAAAAGATCATAACGGTAACGATCATTGGGACTAATAAATACTAAAAAAGTTAACATAATTACCTTCTTTGTAAAAGATAATTTACTAGACAATTTAAAATTTCTTTATAAAAGATCATAACGGTAGCGATCACTGGGCCTAATAAATGCTGAAGCAGCTAACATAAATATATTCTTTGTTAAAGATAATTTAATAGATCATTTAAAATTTCTTTGTGAAAGATCATAACGGTAACGATCATTGGGCCTAATAAATGCTAAAAAGGTTAACATAATTATCTTCTTTGTGAAAGATAATTTAATACATCATTTAAAATTTCTTTGTGAAAGATCATAACGGTAACGATCATTGGACCTAATAAATGCTAAAAAAGTTGACATAATTATCTTCTTTGTAAAAGATAATTTACTAGACAATTTAAAATTTATTATTAAAAGATCATAACGGTAACGATCACTGGGCCTAATAAATGCTGAAGCAGCTAACATAAATATATTCTTTGTTAAAGATAATTTAATAGATCATTTAAAATTTCTTTGTGAAAGATCATAACGGTAACGATCATTGGGCCTAATAAATGCTAAAAAGGTTAACATAATTATCTTCTTTGTGAAAGATAATTTAATACATCATTTAAAATTTCTTTGTGAAAGATCATAACGGTAACGATCATTGGACCTAATAAATGCTAAAAAAGTTGACATAATTATCTTCTTTCTAAAAGATAATTTACTAGACAATTTAAAATTTCTTATTAAAAGATCATAACGGTAACGATCACTGGGCCTAATAAATGCTGAAGCAGCTAACATAAATATATTGTTTGTTAAAGATAATTTAATAGATCTTTTAAAATTTCTTTGTGAAAGATCATAACGGTATCGATCATTGGGCCTAATAAATGCTAAAAAGGTTAACATAATTATCTTCTTTGTGAAAGATAATTTAATACATCATTTAAAATTTCTTTGTGAAAGATCACAACGGTAACGATCATTTTGACATAATTATCTTCTTTGTAAAAGATAATTTACTAGACAATTTCAAATTTCTTATTAAAAGATCATAACGGTAACGATCACTGGGCCTAATAAATACTAAAAAAGTTAACATAATTATCTTGTTTGTAAAAGATAATTTACTAGACAATCTAAAATTTCTTTATAAAAGATCATAACGGTACCGATCAATGGGCCTAGTAAATGCTAAAAAAGTTTACATAATTATCTTCTTTGTGAAAGATAATTTAATAGATCATTTAAAATTTCTTTATAAAAGATAATAACGGTAACGATCATTGGGCCTAATAAATGCTAAAAAAGTTGACATAATTATCTTTTTTGTAAAAGATAATTTACTAGACAATTTAAAATTTCTTATTAAAAGATCATAACGGTAACGATCATTGGGACTAATAAATACTAAAAAAGTTAACATAATTATCTTCTTTGTAAAAGATAATTTACTAGACAATTTAAAATTTCTTTATAAAAGATCATAACGGTAACGATCACTAGGCCTAATAAATAATGAAGCAGCTAACATAAATATATTCTTTGTTAAAGATAATTTAATATCTCATTTAAAATTTCTTTGTGAAAGATCATAACGGTAACGATCATTGGGCCTAATAAATGCTAAAAAGCTTAACATAATTATCTTCTTTGTGAAAGATAATTTAATACATCATTTAAAATTGCTTTGTGAAAGATCATAACGGTAACGATCATTGGACCTAATAAATGCTAAAAAAGTTGACATAATTATCTTCTTTGTAAAAGATAATTTACTAGACAATTTAAAATTTCTTATTAAAAGATCATAACGGTAACGATAACTGGGCCTAATAAATGCTGAAGCAGCTAACATAAATATATTCTTTGTTAAAGATAATTTAATAGATCATTTAAAATTTCTTTGTGAAAGATCATAACGGTATCGATCATTGGGCCTAATAAATGCTAAAAAGGTTAACATAATTATCTTCTTTGTGAAAGATAATTTAATAGATCATTTAAAATTTCTTTATAAAAGATCATAACGGTAACGATCATTAGGCCTATCAACGCTAAAAAAGTTGACATAATTAACTTCTTTGTAAAAGTTAATTTACTAGACAATTTAAAATTTCTATTAAAAGATGATAATGCTAACGATTAGTGGGCTTAGTAAATACTAAAAAAGTTAAAATAATTATCTTCTTTGTAAAAAATAATTTAATAGATTATTTCAAATTTCTTTAAAAAAGATTATAACGGTAACGATCATTGCGCCTAATAAATTCTAAAAAAGTTGACATAATTATCTTCTTTGTAAAAGATAATTTACTAGATCATTTAAAATTTCCTCTTAAAAAATCATAACGGTAACAATCATTGGGCCTAATAAATGCTAAAAAAGTTGGCATAATTATCTTCTTTGTAAAAGATAATTTACTAAACAATTTAAAATTTCTTATTAAAAGATCATAACGGTAACCATCACTGGGGCTAATAAATGATAAAAAAGTTGACATAATAATCTTCTTTGTAAAAGATAATTTACTAGACAATTTAAAATTTCTTACTAAATTATCATAACGGTACCGATCAATGGGCCTAGTAAATCCTAAAAAAGTTTACATAATTATCTTCTTTGTAAAAGATAATTTAATAGATCATTTAAAATTTCTTTATAAAAGATCATAACAATAACGATCATTGGGCGTAATAAATGCTAAAAAGGTTAACATAATTATCTTCTTTGTGAAATATAATTTAATACATCATTTAAAATTGCTTTAAAAAAGATCATAGCGCTAACGATTATTGGGCCTAATAAATGATAAAAAAGTTGACATAATAATCTTCTTTGTAAAAGATAATTTACTAGACAATTTAAAATTTCGTACTAAAAGATCATAACGGTACCGATCAATGGGCCTAGTAAATGCTAAAAAACATTACATAATTATCTTCTTTGTAAAAGATAATTTACTAGACAATTTAAAATTTCTTATTAAAAGATCATAACGGTACCGATCAATGGGCCTAGTAAATGCTAAAAAAGTTTACATAATTATCTTCTTTGTAAAAGATAATTTAATAGATCATTTAAAATTTCTTTATAAAAGATCATAACAGTAACGATCATTGTGCCTAATAAATGCTAAAAAGGTTAACATAATTATCTTCTTTGTGAAATATAATTTAATAGATCATTTAAAATTTCTTTATGAAAGATCATAACGGTAACGATTATTGGGCCTAATAAATGCTAAAAAAGTTGACATAATTATCTTCTTTGTAAAAGATAATTTACTAGACAATTTAAAATTTCTTATTAAAAGATCATAACGGTGCCGATCAATGGGCCTAGTAAATGCTGAAAAAGCTTAGATAATTATCTTCTTTGTAAAACATAATTTAATAGATCATTTAAAATTTCAATATAAGAGATCATGACGGCAACGATCATTGGGCCTAATAAATGCTAAAAAGGTTAACATAATTATCTTCTTTGTGAAAGATAATTTAATAGATGATTTAAAATTTCTTTATAAAAGATCATAACGGTAACGATCATTGGGCCTAATAAATGCTAAAAAAGTTGACATAATTATCTTCTTTGTAAAAGATAATTTACTAGACAATTTAAAATTTCTTATTAAAAGATCATAACGGTAACGATCATTGGGACTAATAAATACTAAAAAAGTTAACATAATTATCTTCTTTGTAAAAGATAATTTACTAGACAATTTAAAATTTCTTTATAAAAGATCATAACAGTAACGATCATTGTGCCTAATAAATGCTAAAAAGGTTAACATAATTATCTTCTTTGTGAAATATAATTTAACAGATCATTTAAAATTTCTTTATGAAAGATCATAACGGTAACGATCATTGGGCCTAATAAATGCTAAAAAAGTTAACATAATTATCTTCTTTGTAAAAGATAATTTACTAGACAATTTAAAATTTCTTATTAAAAGATCATAACGGTAACGATCATTGGGACTAATAAATACTAAAAAAGTTAACATAATTATCTTCTTTGTAAAAGATAATTTACTAAACAATTTAAAATTTCTTATTAAAAGATCATAACGGCGACGATCACTGGGCCTAATAAATGCTAAAACAGTTAACATAATTATCTCCTTTGTAAAAGAAAATTTAATACATTATTGAAAATTGCTTTAAAAAAGATCATAACGCTAACGATTATTGGGCCTAATAAATGATAAAAAAGTTGACATAATAATCTTCTTTGTAAAAGATAATTTACTAGACAATTTAAAATTTCGTACTAAAAGATCATAACGGTACCGATCAATGGGCCTAGTAAATGCTTAAAAACATTACATAATTATCTTCTTTGTAAAAGATAATTTACTAGACAATTTAAAATTTCTTATTAAAAGATCATAACGGTACCGATCAATGGGCCTAGTAAATCCTAAAAAAGTTTACATAATTATCTTCTTTGTAAAAGATAATTTAATAGATCATTTAAAATTTCTTTATAAAAGATCATAACAGTAACGATCATTGGGCGTAATAAATGCTAAAAAGGTTAACATAATTATCTTCTTTGTGAAATATAATTTAATAGATCATTTAAAATTTCTTATTAAAAGATCATAACGGTAACGATCACTGGGCCTAATAAATGCTGAAGCAGCTAACATAAATATATTCTTTGTTAAAGATAATTTAATAGATCATTTAAAATTTCTTTGTGAAAGATCATAACGGTATCGATCATTGGGCCTAATAAATGCTAAAAAGGTTAACATAATTATCTTCTTTGTGAAAGATAATTTAATACATCATTTAAAATTTCTTTGTGAAAGATCATAACGGTAACGATCATTGGACCTAATAAATGCTAAAAAAGTTGACATAATTATCTTCTTTGTAAAAGATAATTTACTAGACAATTTCAAATTTCTTATTAAAAGATCATAACGGTAACGATCACTGGGCCTAATGAATACTAAAAAAGTTAACATAATTATCTTGTTTGTAAAAGATAATTTACTAGACAATTTAAAATTTCTTTATAAAAGATCATAACGGTACCGATCAATGGGCCTAGTAAATGCTAAAAAAGTTTACATAATTATCTTCTTTGTAAAAGATAATTTAATAGATCATTTAAAATTTCATTATAAAAGATCATGACGGCAACGATCATTGGGCCTAATAAATGCTAAAAATGCTAACATAATTATCTTCTTTGTGAAAGATAATTTAATAGATCATTTAAAATTTCTTTATAAAAGATAATAACGGTAACAATCATTGGGCCTAATAAATGCTAAAAAAGTTGACATAATTATCTTTTTTGTAAAAGATAATTTACTAGACAATTTAAAATTTCTTATTAAAAGATCATAACGGTAACGATCATTGGGACTAATAAATACTAAAAAAGTTAACATAATTATCTTCTTTGTAAAAGATAATTTACTAGACAATTTAAAATTTCTTTATAAAAGATCATAACGGTAACGATCACTAGGCCTAATAAATGCTGAAGCAGCTAACATAAATATATTCTTTGTTAAAGATAACTTAATAGATCATTTAAAATTTCTTTGTGAAAGATCATAACGGTAACGATCATTGGGCCTAATAAATGCTAAAAAGGTTAACATAATTATCTTCTTTGTGAAAGATAATTTAATACATCATTTAAAATTTCTTTGTGAAAGATCATAACGGTAACGATCACTGGACCTAATAAATGCTAAAAAAGCTGACATAATTATCTTCTTTGTAAAAGATAATTTACTAGACAATTTAAAATTTCTTATTAAAAGATCATAACGGTAACGATCACTGGGCCTAATAAATGCTGAAGCAGCTAACATAAATATATTCTTTGTTAAAGATAATTTAATAGATCATTTAAAATTTCTTTGTGAAAGATCATAACGGTAACGATCATTGGGCCTAATAAAAGCTAAAAAGGTTAACATAATTATCTTCTTTGTGAAAGATAATTTAATACATCATTTAAAATTTCTTTGTGAAAGATCATAACGGTAACGATCATTGGAGCTAATAAATGCTAAAAAAGTTGACATAATTATCTTCTTTGTAAAAGATAATTTACTAGACAATTTAAAATTTCTTATTAAAAGATCATAACGGTAACGATCACTGGGCCTAATAAATGCTGAAGCAGCTAACATAAATATATTCTTTGTTAAAGATAATTTAATAGATCATTTAAAATTTCTTTGTGAAAGATCATAACGGTATCGATCATTGGGCCTAATAAATTCTAAAAAGGTTAACATAATTATCTTCTTTGTGAAAGATAATTTAATAGATCATTTAAAATTTCTTTATAAAAGATCATAACGGTAACGATCATTGGGCCTATCAACGCTAAAAAAGTTGACATAATTAACTTCTTTGTAAAAGTTAATTTACTAGACAATTTAAAATTTCTTATTAAAAGATGATAATGCTAACGATTAATGGGCCTAGTAAATACTAAAAAAGTTAAAATAATTATCTTCTTTGTAAAAAATAATTTAATAGATTATTTCAAATTTCTTTAAAAAAGATTATAACGGTAACGATCATTGCGCCTAATAAATTCTAAAAAAGTTGACATAATTATCTTCTTTGTAAAAGATAATTTACTAGATCATTTAAAATTTCCTCTTAAAAGATCATAACGGTAACAATCATTGGGCCTAATAAATGCTAAAAAAGTTGGCATAATTATCTTCTTTGTAAAAGATAATTTACTAAACAATTTAAAATTTCTTATTAAAAGATCATAACGGTAACCATCACTGGGGCTAATAAATGATAAAAAAGTTGACATAATTATCTTCTTTGTAAAAGATAATTTACTAGACAATTTAAAATTTCATACTAACAGATCATAACGGTACCGATCAATGGGCCTGGTAAATGCTAAAAAACATTACATAATTATCTTCTTTGTAAAAGATAATTTACTAGACAATTTAAAATTTCTTATTAAAAGATCATAACGGTACCGATCAATGGGCCTAGTAAATCCTAAAAAAGTTTACATAATTATCTTCTTTGTAAAAGATAATTTAATAGATCATTTAAAATTTCTTTATAAAAGATCATAACAGTAACGATCATTGGGCGTAATAAATGCTAAAAAGGTTAACATAATTATCTTCTTTGTGAAATATAATTTAATAGATCATTTAAAATTTCTTTATGAAAGATCATAACGGTAACGATTATTGGGCCTAATAAATGCTAAAAAAGTTGCATAATTATCTTCTTTGTAAAAGATAATTTACTAGACAATTTAAAATTTCTTATTAAAAGATCATAACGGTGCCGATCAATGGGCCTAGTAAATGCTGAAAAAGCTTACATAATTATGTTCTTTGTAAAACATAATTTAATAGATCATTTAAAATTTCATTATAAAAGATCATGACGGCAACGATTATTGGGCCTAATAAATGCTAAAAAGGTTAACATAATTATCTTCTTTGTGAAAGATAATTTAATAGATCATTTAAAATTTCTTTATAAAAGATAATAACGGTAACGATCATTGGGCCTAATAAATGCTAAAAAGGTTAACATAATTATCTTCTTTGTGAAAGATAATTTAATAGATCATTTAAAATTTCTTTATAAAAGATAATAACGGTAACGATCATTGGGCCTAATAAATGCTAAAAAAGTTGACATAATTATCTTCTTTGTAAAAGATAATTTACTAGACAATTTAAAATTTCTTATTAAAAGATCATAACGGTAACGATCATTGGGACTAATAAATACTAAAAAAGTTAACATAATTACCTTCTTTGTAAAAGATAATTTACTAGACAATTTAAAATTTCTTTATAAAAGATCATAACGGTAGCGATCACTGGGCCTAATAAATGCTGAAGCAGCTAACATAAATATATTCTTTGTTAAAGATAATTTAATAGATCATTTAAAATTTCTTTGTGAAAGATCATAACGGTAACGATCATTGGGCCTAATAAATGCTAAAAAGGTTAACATAATTATCTTCTTTGTGAAAGATAATTTAATACATCATTTAAAATTTCTTTGTGAAAGATCATAACGGTAACGATCATTGGACCTAATAAATGCTAAAAAAGTTGACATAATTATCTTCTTTGTAAAAGATAATTTACTAGACAATTTAAAATTTATTATTAAAAGATCATAACGGTAACGATCACTGGGCCTAATAAATGCTGAAGCAGCTAACATAAATATATTCTTTGTTAAAGATAATTTAATAGATCATTTAAAATTTCTTTGTGAAAGATCATAACGGTAACGATCATTGGGCCTAATAAATGCTAAAAAGGTTAACATAATTATCTTCTTTGTGAAAGATAATTTAATACATCATTTAAAATTTCTTTGTGAAAGATCATAACGGTAACGATCATTGGACCTAATAAATGCTAAAAAAGTTGACATAATTATCTTCTTTCTAAAAGATAATTTACTAGACAATTTAAAATTTCTTATTAAAAGATCATAACGGTAACGATCACTGGGCCTAATAAATGCTGAAGCAGCTAACATAAATATATTGTTTGTTAAAGATAATTTAATAGATCTTTTAAAATTTCTTTGTGAAAGATCATAACGGTATCGATCATTGGGCCTAATAAATGCTAAAAAGGTTAACATAATTATCTTCTTTGTGAAAGATAATTTAATACATCATTTAAAATTTCTTTGTGAAAGATCACAACGGTAACGATCATTTTGACATAATTATCTTCTTTGTAAAAGATAATTTACTAGACAATTTCAAATTTCTTATTAAAAGATCATAACGGTAACGATCACTGGGCCTAATAAATACTAAAAAAGTTAACATAATTATCTTGTTTGTAAAAGATAATTTACTAGACAATCTAAAATTTCTTTATAAAAGATCATAACGGTACCGATCAATGGGCCTAGTAAATGCTAAAAAAGTTTACATAATTATCTTCTTTGTGAAAGATAATTTAATAGATCATTTAAAATTTCTTTATAAAAGATAATAACGGTAACGATCATTGGGCCTAATAAATGCTAAAAAAGTTGACATAATTATCTTTTTTGTAAAAGATAATTTACTAGACAATTTAAAATTTCTTATTAAAAGATCATAACGGTAACGATCATTGGGACTAATAAATACTAAAAAAGTTAACATAATTATCTTCTTTGTAAAAGATAATTTACTAGACAATTTAAAATTTCTTTATAAAAGATCATAACGGTAACGATCACTAGGCCTAATAAATAATGAAGCAGCTAACATAAATATATTCTTTGTTAAAGATAATTTAATATCTCATTTAAAATTTCTTTGTGAAAGATCATAACGGTAACGATCATTGGGCCTAATAAATGCTAAAAAGCTTAACATAATTATCTTCTTTGTGAAAGATAATTTAATACATCATTTAAAATTGCTTTGTGAAAGATCATAACGGTAACGATCATTGGACCTAATAAATGCTAAAAAAGTTGACATAATTATCTTCTTTGTAAAAGATAATTTACTAGACAATTTAAAATTTCTTATTAAAAGATCATAACGGTAACGATAACTGGGCCTAATAAATGCTGAAGCAGCTAACATAAATATATTCTTTGTTAAAGATAATTTAATAGATCATTTAAAATTTCTTTGTGAAAGATCATAACGGTATCGATCATTGGGCCTAATAAATGCTAAAAAGGTTAACATAATTATCTTCTTTGTGAAAGATAATTTAATAGATCATTTAAAATTTCTTTATAAAAGATCATAACGGTAACGATCATTAGGCCTATCAACGCTAAAAAAGTTGACATAATTAACTTCTTTGTAAAAGTTAATTTACTAGACAATTTAAAATTTCTATTAAAAGATGATAATGCTAACGATTAGTGGGCTTAGTAAATACTAAAAAAGTTAAAATAATTATCTTCTTTGTAAAAAATAATTTAATAGATTATTTCAAATTTCTTTAAAAAAGATTATAACGGTAACGATCATTGCGCCTAATAAATTCTAAAAAAGTTGACATAATTATCTTCTTTGTAAAAGATAATTTACTAGATCATTTAAAATTTCCTCTTAAAAAATCATAACGGTAACAATCATTGGGCCTAATAAATGCTAAAAAAGTTGGCATAATTATCTTCTTTGTAAAAGATAATTTACTAAACAATTTAAAATTTCTTATTAAAAGATCATAACGGTAACCATCACTGGGGCTAATAAATGATAAAAAAGTTGACATAATAATCTTCTTTGTAAAAGATAATTTACTAGACAATTTAAAATTTCTTACTAAATTATCATAACGGTACCGATCAATGGGCCTAGTAAATCCTAAAAAAGTTTACATAATTATCTTCTTTGTAAAAGATAATTTAATAGATCATTTAAAATTTCTTTATAAAAGATCATAACAGTAACGATCATTGGGCGTAATAAATGCTAAAAAGGTTAACATAATTATCTTCTTTGTGAAATATAATTTAATACATCATTTAAAATTGCTTTAAAAAAGATCATAGCGCTAACGATTATTGGGCCTAATAAATGATAAAAAAGTTGACATAATAATCTTCTTTGTAAAAGATAATTTACTAGACAATTTAAAATTTCGTACTAAAAGATCATAACGGTACCGATCAATGGGCCTAGTAAATGCTAAAAAACATTACATAATTATCTTCTTTGTAAAAGATAATTTACTAGACAATTTAAAATTTCTTATTAAAAGATCATAACGGTACCGATCAATGGGCCTAGTAAATGCTAAAAAAGTTTACATAATTATCTTCTTTGTAAAAGATAATTTAATAGATCATTTAAAATTTCTTTATAAAAGATCATAACAGTAACGATCATTGTGCCTAATAAATGCTAAAAAGGTTAACATAATTATCTTCTTTGTGAAATATAATTTAATAGATCATTTAAAATTTCTTTATGAAAGATCATAACGGTAACGATTATTGGGCCTAATAAATGCTAAAAAAGTTGACATAATTATCTTCTTTGTAAAAGATAATTTACTAGACAATTTAAAATTTCTTATTAAAAGATCATAACGGTGCCGATCAATGGGCCTAGTAAATGCTGAAAAAGCTTAGATAATTATCTTCTTTGTAAAACATAATTTAATAGATCATTTAAAATTTCAATATAAGAGATCATGACGGCAACGATCATTGGGCCTAATAAATGCTAAAAAGGTTAACATAATTATCTTCTTTGTGAAAGATAATTTAATAGATGATTTAAAATTTCTTTATAAAAGATCATAACGGTAACGATCATTGGGCCTAATAAATGCTAAAAAAGTTGACATAATTATCTTCTTTGTAAAAGATAATTTACTAGACAATTTAAAATTTCTTATTAAAAGATCATAACGGTAACGATCATTGGGACTAATAAATACTAAAAAAGTTAACATAATTATCTTCTTTGTAAAAGATAATTTACTAGACAATTTAAAATTTCTTTATAAAAGATCATAACAGTAACGATCATTGTGCCTAATAAATGCTAAAAAGGTTAACATAATTATCTTCTTTGTGAAATATAATTTAACAGATCATTTAAAATTTCTTTATGAAAGATCATAACGGTAACGATCATTGGGCCTAATAAATGCTAAAAAAGTTAACATAATTATCTTCTTTGTAAAAGATAATTTACTAGACAATTTAAAATTTCTTATTAAAAGATCATAACGGTAACGATCATTGGGACTAATAAATACTAAAAAAGTTAACATAATTATCTTCTTTGTAAAAGATAATTTACTAAACAATTTAAAATTTCTTATTAAAAGATCATAACGGCGACGATCACTGGGCCTAATAAATGCTAAAACAGTTAACATAATTATCTCCTTTGTAAAAGACAATTTAATACATTATTGAAAATTGCTTTAAAAAAGATCATAACGCTAACGATTATTGGGCCTAATAAATGATAAAAAAGTTGACATAATAATCTTCTTTGTAAAAGATAATTTACTAGACAATTTAAAATTTCGTACTAAAAGATCATAACGGTACCGATCAATGGGCCTAGTAAATGCTTAAAAACATTACATAATTATCTTCTTTGTAAAAGATAATTTACTAGACAATTTAAAATTTCTTATTAAAAGATCATAACGGTACCGATCAATGGGCCTAGTAAATGCTAAAAAAGTTTACATAATTATCTTCTTTGTAAAAGATAATTTAATAGATCATTTAAAATTTCTTTATAAAAGATCATGACGGCAACGATCATTGGGCCTAATAAATGCTAAAAAGGCTAACATAATTATCTTCTTTGTGAAAGATAATTTAATAGATCATTTAAAATTTCTTTATAAAAGATCATAACGGTAACGATCATTGGGCCTAATAAATGTTAAAAAAGTTGACATAATTATCTTCTTTGTAAAAGATAATTTACTAGACAATTTAAAATTTCTTATTAAAAGATCATAACGGTAACGATCATTGGGACTAATAAATACTAAAAAAGTTAACATAATTATCTTCTTTGTAAAAGATAATTTACTAGACAATTTAAAATTTCTTATTAAAAGATCATAACGGTACCGATCAATGGGCCTAGTAAATGCTGAAAAAGCTTAGATAATTATCTTCTTTGTAAAAGATAATTTAATAGATCATTTAAAATTTCTTTATAAAAGATCATAACAGTAACGATCATTGTGCCTAATAAATGCTAAAAAGGTTAACATAATTATCTTCTTTGTGAAATATAATTTAATAGATCATTTAAAATTTCTTTATAAAAGATCATAACGGTAACGATCATTGGGCCTAATAAATGCTAAAAAAGTTGACATAATTATCTTCTTTGTAAAAGATAATTTACTAGACAATTTAAAATTTCTTATTAAAAGATCATAACGGTAACGATCATTGGGCCTAGTAAATGCTGAAAAAGCTTACATAATTATCTTCTTTGTAAAACATAATTTAATAGATCATTTAAAATTTCATTATAAAAGATCATGACGGCAACGATCATTGGGCCTAATAAATGCTAAAAAGGTTAACATAATTATCTTCTTTGTGAAACATAATATAATAGATGATTTAAAATTTCTTTATAAAAGATCATAACGGTAACGATCATTGGGCCTAATAAATGCTAAAAAAGTTGACATAATTATCTTCTTTGTAAAAGATAATTTACTAGACAATTTAAAATTTCTTATTAAAAGATCATAACGGTAACGATCATTGGGACTAATAAATACTAAAAAAGTTAACATAATTATCTTCTTTGTAAAAGATAATTTACTAGACAATTTAAAATTTCTTTATAAAAGATCATAACGGTAACGATCACTAGGCCTAATAAATGCTAAAACAGTTAACATAATTATCTCCTTTGTAAAAGACAATTTAATACATCATTTAAAATTGCTTTAAAAAAGATCATAACGCTAACGATTATTGGGCCTAATGAATGATAAAAAAGTTGACATAATAATCTTCTTTGTAAAAGATAATTTACTAGACAATTTAAAATTTCATACTAAAAGATCATAACGGTACCGATCAATGGGCCTAGTAAATGCTAAAAAACATTACATAATTATCTTCTTTGTAAAAGATAATTTACTAGACAATTTAAAATTTCTTATTAAAAGATCATAACGGTACCGATCAATGGGCCTAGTAAATGCTAAAAAAGTTTACATAATTATCTTCTTTGTAAAAGATAATTTAATAGATCATTTAAAATTTCTTTATAAAAGATCATAACAGTAACGATCATTGTGCCTAATAAATGCTAAAAAGGTTAACATAATTATCTTCTTTGTGAAATATAATTTAATAGATCATTTAAAATTTCTTTATGAAAGATCATAACGGTAACGATTATTGGGCCTAATAAATGCTAAAAAAGTTGACATAATTATCTTCTTTGTAAAAGATAATTTACTAGACAATTTAAAATTTCTTATTAAAAGATCATAACGGTGCCGATCAATGGGCCTAGTAAATGCTGAAAAAGCTTACATAATTATCTTCTTTGTAAAACATAATTTAATAGATCATTTAAAATTTCATTATAAAAGATCATGACGGCAACGATCATTGGGCCTAATAAATGCTAAAAAGGTTAACATAATTATCTTCTTTGTGAAACATAATATAATAGATGATTTAAAATTTCTTTATAAAAGATCATAACGGTAACGATCATTGGGCCTAATAAATGCTAAAAATGTTGACATAATTATCTTCTTTGTAAAAGATAATTTACTAGACAATTTAAAATTTCTTATTAAAAGATCATAACGGTAACGATCATTGGGACTAATAAATACTAAAAAAGTTAACATAATTATCTTCTTTGTAAAAGATAATTTACTAGACAATTTAAAATTTCTTTATAAAAGATCATAACGGTAACGATCACTAGGCCTAATAAATGCTAAAACAGTTAACATAATTATCTCCTTTGTAAAAGACAATTTAATACATCATTTAAAATTGCTTTAAAAAAGATCATAACGCTAACGATTATTGGGCCTAATGAATGATAAAAAAGTTGACATAATAATCTTCTTTGTAAAAGATAATTTACTAGACAATTTAAAATTTCATACTAAAAGATCATAACGGTACCGATCAATGGGCCTAGTAAATGCTAAAAAACATTACATAATTATCTTCTTTGTAAAAGATAATTTACTAGACAATTTAAAATTTCTTATTAAAAGATCATAACGGTACCGATCAATGGGCCTAGTAAATGCTAAAAAAGTTTACATAATTATCTTCTTTGTAAAAGATAATTTAATAGATCATTTAAAATTTCTTTATAAAAGATCATAACAGTAACGATCATTGTGCCTAATAAATGCTAAAAAGGTTAACATAATTATCTTCTTTGTGAAATATAATTTAATAGATCATTTAAAATTTCTTTATGAAAGATCATAACGGTAACGATTATTGGGCCTAATAAATGCTAAAAAAGTTGACATAATTATCTTCTTTGTAAAAGATAATTTACTAGACAATTTAAAATTTCTTATTAAAAGATCATAACGGTGCCGATCAATGGGCCTAGTAAATGCTGAAAAAGCTTACATAATTATCTTCTTTGTAAAACATAATTTAATAGATCATTTAAAATTTCATTATAAAAGATCATGACGGCAACGATCATTGGGCCTAATAAATGCTAAAAAGGTTAACATAATTATCTTCTTTGTGAAACATAATATAATAGATGATTTAAAATTTCTTTATAAAAGATCATAACGGTAACGATCATTGGGCCTAATAAATGCTAAAAATGTTGACATAATTATCTTCTTTGTAAAAGATAATTTACTAGACAATTTAAAATTTCTTATTAAAAGATCATAACGGTAACGATCATTGGGACTAATAAATACTAAAAAAGTTAACATAATTATCTTCTTTGTAAAAGATAATTTACTAGACAATTTAAAATTTCTTTATAAAAGATCATAACGGTAACGATCACTAGGCCTAATAAATGCTAAAACAGTTAACATAATTATCTCCTTTGTAAAAGACAATTTAATACATCATTTAAAATTGCTTTAAAAAAGATCATAACGCTAACGATTATTGGGCCTAATGAATGATAAAAAAGTTGACATAATAATCTTCTTTGTAAAAGATAATTTACTAGACAATTTAAAATTTCATACTAAAAGATCATAACGGTACCGATCAATGGGCCTAGTAAATGCTAAAAAACATTACATAATTATCTTCTTTGTAAAAGATAATTTACTAGACAATTTAAAATTTCTTATTAAAAGATCATAACGGTACCGATCAATGGGCCTAGTAAATGCTAAAAAAGTTTACATAATTATCTTCTTTGTAAAAGATAATTTAATAGATCATTTAAAATTTCTTTATAAAAGATCATAACAGTAACGATCATTGTGCCTAATAAATGCTAAAAAGGTTAACATAATTATCTTCTTTGTGAAATATAATTTAATAGATCATTTAAAATTTCTTTATGAAAGATCATAACGGTAACGATTATTGGGCCTAATAAATGCTAAAAAAGTTGACATAATTATCTTCTTTGTAAAAGATAATTTACTAGACAATTTAAAATTTCTTATTAAAAGATCATAACGGTGCCGATCAATGGGCCTAGTAAATGCTGAAAAAGCTTACATAATTATCTTCTTTGTAAAACATAATTTAATAGATCATTTAAAATTTCATTATAAAAGATCATGACGGCAACGATCATTGGGCCTAATAAATGCTAAAAAGGTTAACATAATTATCTTCTTTGTGAAACATAATATAATAGATGATTTAAAATTTCTTTATAAAAGATCATAACGGTAACGATCATTGGGCCTAATAAATGCTAAAAATGTTGACATAATTATCTTCTTTGTAAAAGATAATTTACTAGACAATTTAAAATTTCTTATTAAAAGATCATAACGGTAACGATCATTGGGACTAATAAATACTAAAAAAGTTAACATAATTATCTTCTTTGTAAAAGATAATTTACTAGACAATTTAAAATTTCTTTATAAAAGATCATAACGGTAACGATCACTAGGCCTAATAAATGCTAAAACAGTTAACATAATTATCTCCTTTGTAAAAGACAATTTAATACATCATTTAAAATTGCTTTAAAAAAGATCATAACGCTAACGATTATTGGGCCTAATGAATGATAAAAAAGTTGACATAATAATCTTCTTTGTAAAAGATAATTTACTAGACAATTTAAAATTTCATACTAAAAGATCATAACGGTACCGATCAATGGGCCTAGTAAATGCTAAAAAACATTACATAATTATCTTCTTTGTAAAAGATAATTTACTAGACAATTTAAAATTTCTTATTAAAAGATCATAACGGTACCGATCAATGGGCCTAGTAAATGCTAAAAAAGTTTACATAATTATCTTCTTTGTAAAAGATAATTTAATAGATCATTTAAAATTTCTTTATAAAAGATCATAACAGTAACGATCATTGTGCCTAATAAATGCTAAAAAGGTTAACATAATTATCTTCTTTGTGAAATATAATTTAATAGATCATTTAAAATTTCTTTATGAAAGATCATAACGGTAACGATTATTGGGCCTAATAAATGCTAAAAAAGTTGACATAATTATCTTCTTTGTAAAAGATAATTTACTAGACAATTTAAAATTTCTTATTAAAAGATCATAACGGTGCCGATCAATGGGCCTAGTAAATGCTGAAAAAGCTTACATAATTATCTTCTTTGTAAAACATAATTCAATAGATCATTTAAAATTTCATTATAAAAGATCATGACGGCAACGATCATTGGGCCTAATAAATGCTAAAAAGGTTAACATAATTATCTTCTTTGTGAAACATAATATAATAGATGATTTAAAATTTCTTTATAAAAGATCATAACGGTAACGATCATTGGGCCTAATAAATGCTAAAAAAGTTGACATAATTATCTTCTTTGTAAAAGATAATTTACTAGACAATTTAAAATTTCTTATTAAAAGATCATAACGGTAACGATCATTGGGACTAATAAATACTAAAAAAGTTAACATAATTATCTTCTTTGTAAAAGATAATTTACTAGACAATTTAAAATTTCTTTATAAAAGATCATAACGGTAACGATCACTAGGCCTAATAAATGCTAAAACAGTTAACATAATTATCTCCTTTGTAAAAGACAATTTAATACATCATTTAAAATTGCTTTAAAAAAGATCATAACGCTAACGATTATTGGGCCTAATGAATGATAAAAAAGTTGACATAATAATCTTCTTTGTAAAAGATAATTTACTAGACAATTTAAAATTTCATACTAAAAGATCATAACGGTACCGATCAATGGGCCTAGTAAATGCTAAAAAACATTACATAATTATCTTCTTTGTAAAAGATAATTTACTAGACAATTTAAAATTTCTTATTAAAAGATCATAACGGTACCGATCAATGGGCCTAGTAAATGCTAAAAAAGTTTACATAATTATCTTCTTTGTAAAAGATAATTTAATAGATCATTTAAAATTTCTTTATAAAAGATCATAACAGTAACGATCATTGTGCCTAATAAATGCTAAAAAGGTTAACATAATTATCTTCTTTGTGAAATATAATTTAATAGATCATTTAAAATTTCTTTATGAAAGATCATAACGGTAACGATTATTGGGCCTAATAAATGCTAAAAAAGTTGACATAATTATCTTCTTTGTAAAAGATAATTTACTAGACAATTTAAAATTTCTTATTAAAAGATCATAACGGTGCCGATCAATGGGCCTAGTAAATGCTGAAAAAGCTTACATAATTATCTTCTTTGTAAAACATAATTTAATAGATCATTTAAAATTTCATTATAAAAGATCATGACGGCAACGATCATTGGGCCTAATAAATGCTAAAAAGGTTAACATAATTATCTTCTTTGTGAAACATAATATAATAGATGATTTAAAATTTCTTTATAAAAGATCATAACGGTAACGATCATTGGGCCTAATAAATGCTAAAAAAGTTGACATAATTATCTTCTTTGTAAAAGATAATTTACTAGACAATTTAAAATTTCTTATTAAAAGATCATAACGGTAACGATCATTGGGACTAATAAATACTAAAAAAGTTAACATAATTATCTTCTTTGTAAAAGATAATTTACTAGACAATTTAAAATTTCTTTATAAAAGATCATAACGGTAACGATCACTAGGCCTAATAAATGCTAAAACAGTTAACATAATTATCTCCTTTGTAAAAGACAATTTAATACATCATTTAAAATTGCTTTAAAAAAGATCATAACGCTAACGATTATTGGGTCTAATAAATGATAAAAAAGTTGACATAATAATCTTCTTTGTAAAAGATAATTTACTAGACAATTTAAAATTTCGTACTAAAAGATCATAACGGTACCGATCAATGGGCCTAGTAAATGCTAAAAAAGTTTACATAATTATCTTCTTTGTAAAAGATAATTTAATAGATCATTTAAAATTTCTTTATAAAAGATCATAACAGTAACGATCATTGTGCCTAATAAATGCTAAAAAGGTTAACATAATTATCTTCTTTGTGAAATATAATTTAATAGATCATTTAAAATTTCTTTATGAAAGATCATAACGGTAACGATTATTGGGCCTAATAAATGCTAAAAAAGTTGACATAATTATCTTCTTTGTAAAAGATAATTTACTAGACAATTTAAAATTTCTTATTAAAAGATCATAACGGTGCCGATCAATGGGCCTAGTAAATGCTGAAAAAGCTTACATAATTATCTTCTTTGTAAAACATAATTTAATAGATCATTTAAAATTTCATTATAAAAGATCATGACGGCAACGATCATTGGGCCTAATAAATGCTAAAAAGGTTAACATAATTATCTTCTTTGTGAAACATAATATAATAGATGATTTAAAATTTCTTTATAAAAGATCATAACGGTAACGATCATTGGGCCTAATAAATGCTAAAAAAGTTGACATAATTATCTTCTTTGTAAAAGATAATTTACTAGACAATTTAAAATTTCTTATTAAAAGATCATAACGGTAACGATCATTGGGACTAATAAATACTAAAAAAGTTAACATAATTATCTTCTTTGTAAAAGATAATTTACTAGACAATTTAAAATTTCTTTATAAAAGATCATAACGGTAACGATCACTAGGCCTAATAAATGCTAAAACAGTTAACATAATTATCTCCTTTGTAAAAGACAATTTAATACATCATTTAAAATTGCTTTAAAAAAGATCATAACGCTAACGATTATTGGGCCTAATAAATGATAAAAAAGTTGACATAATAATCTTCTTTGTAAAAGATAATTTACTAGACAATTTAAAATTTCGTACTAAAAGATCATAACGGTACCGATCAATGGGCCTAGTAAATGCTAAAAAACATTACATAATTATCTTCTTTGTAAAAGATAATTTACTAGACAATTTAAAATTTCTTATTAAAAGATCATAACGGTACCGATCAATGGGCCTAGTAAATGCTAAAAAAGTTTACATAATTATCTTCTTTGTAAAAGATAATTTAATAGATCATTTAAAATTTCTTTATAAAAGATCATAACAGTAACGATCATTGTGCCTAATAAATGCTAAAAAGGTTAACATAATTATCTTCTTTGTGAAATATAATTTAATAGATCATTTAAAATTTCTTTATGAAAGATCATAACGGTAACGATTATTGGGCCTAATAAATGCTAAAAAAGTTGACATAATTATCTTCTTTGTAAAAGATAATTTACTAGACAATTTAAAATTTCTTATTAAAAGATCATAACGGTGCCGATCAATGGGCCTAGTAAATGCTGAAAAAGCTTACATAATTATCTTCTTTGTAAAACATAATTTAATAGATCATTTAAAATTTCATTATAAAAGATCATGACGGCAACGATCATTGGGCCTAATAAATGCTAAAAAGGTTAACATAATTATCTTCTTTGTGAAAGATAATTTAATAGATGATTTAAAATTTCTTTATAAAAGATCATAACGGTAACGATCATTGGGCCTGATAAATGCTAAAAAAGTTGACATAATTATCTTCTTTGTAAAAGATAATTTACTAGACAATTTAAAATTTCTTATTAAAAGATCATAACGGTAACGATCATTGGGACTAATAAATACTAAAAAAGTTAACATAATTATCTTCTTTGTAAAAGATAATTTACTAGACAATTTAAAATTTCTTTATAAAAGATCATAACGGTAACGATCATTGGGCCTAATAATTGCTAAAAAGGTTAACATAATTATCTTCTTTGTGAAAGATAATTTAATAGATCATTTCAAATTTCTTTATAAAAGATCATAACGGTAACGATCATTGGGCCTAATAAATGGTAAAAAAGTTGACATAGTTATCTTCTTTGTAAAAGATAGTTTACTAGACAATTTAAAATTTCTTATTAAAAGATCATAACGGTAACGATCACTGGGCCTAATAAATGCTGAAGCAGCTAACATAAATATATTCTTTGTTAAAGATAATTTAATAGATCATTTAAAATTTCTTTAAAAAAGATCATAACAGTAACAATCATTGGGCCTAATAAATGCTAAAAAGTTGACATAATTATCTTCTTTGTAAAAGACAATTTAATACATCATTTAAAATTTCTTTGAAAAAGATGATAACGCTAACGATTATTGGGCCTAATAAATGCTAAAAAAGTTGACATAATTATCTTCTTTGTAAAAGATAATTTAATAGATCATTTAAAATTTCTTTAAAAAAGATGATAACGGTAACGATCATTGCGCCTAATAAATGCTAAACAGGTTGACATAATTCTCTTCTTTATAAAAGATAATTTACTAGAGAATTTAAAATTTCTTATTAAAAGATCATAACGCTAACGATTTTTGGTTCTAATAAATGCTTAAAAAGTTGAGATAATTATCTTCTTTGTAAAAGATAATTAAATAGATCATTTAAAATTTCTTTATAAAATGTCATAACAGTAACGATCATTTGGCCTAATAAATGCTAAAAAGGTTAACATAATTATCTTCTTTGTGAAAGATAATTTAATAGATCATTTAAAATTTCTTTATAAAAGATCATAACGGTAACGATCATTGGGCCTAGTAAATGCTAAAAAAGTTAAAATAATTATCTTCTTTGTAAAAGATAATTTACGAGATTATTTAAAATTTATTTAAAAAAGATTATAACGGTAACGATCATTGCGCCTAATAAATGCTAAAAAAGTTGACATAATTATCTTCTTTGTAAAAGATAATTTACTAGATCATTTAAAATTTCCTCTTAAAAGATCATAACGATAACAATCATTGGGCCTAATAAATGCTAAAAAAGTTGGCATAATTATCTTCTTTGTAAAAGATAATTTACTAAACAATTTAAAATTTCTTATTAAAAGATCACAACGGTAACCATCACTTGGGCTAATAAATGGTAAAAAAGTTGGCATAATTATCTTCTTTGTAAAAGATAATTTACTAAACAATTTAAAATTTCTTATGAAAAGATCATAACGGCAACGATCACTGGGCCTAATAAATGCTAAAAAAGTTAACATAATTATCTTCTTTGTAAAAGACAATTTAATACATCATTTAAAATTTCTTTAAAAAAGATCCTAACGCTAACGATTATTGGGCCTAATAAATGATAAAAAAGTTGACATAATAATCTTCTTTGTAAAAGATAATTTACTAGACAATTTAAAATTTCTTACTAAAAGATCATAACGGTACCGATCAATGGGCCTTGTAAATGGTAAAAAACATTACATAATTATCTTCTTTGTAAAAGATAAATTTATAGATCATTTAAAATTTCTTTATAAAAGATCATAACAGTAACGATCATTGGGCCTATTAATGCTAAAAAAGTTGACATAATTAACGTCTTTGTAAAAGATAATTTACTAGACAATTTAAAATTTCGTACTAAAAGATCATAACGGTACCGATCAATGGGCCTAGTAAATGCTAAAAAACATTACATAATTATCTTCTTTGTAAAAGATAATTTACTAGACAATTTAAAATTTCTTATTAAAAGATCATAACGGTACCGATCAATGGGCCTAGTAAATGGTAAAAAATTTTACATAATTATCTTCTTTGTAAAAGATAATTTAATAGATCATTTAAAATTTCTTTATAAAAGATCATAACAGTAACGATCATTGTGCCTAATAAATGCTAAAAAGGTTAACATAATTATCTTCTTTGTGAAATATAATTTAATAGATCATTTAAAATTTCTTTATGAAAGATCATAACAGTAACGATTATTGGGCCTAATAAATGCTAAAAAAGTTGACATAATTATCTTCTTTGTAAAAGATAATTTACTAGACAATTTAAAATTTCTTATTAAAAGATCATAACGGTGCCGATCAATGGGCCTAGTAAATGCTGAAAAAGCTTACATAATTATCTTCTTTGTAAAACATAATTTAATAGATCATTTAAAATTTCATTATAAAAGATCATGACGGCAACGATCATTGGGCCTAATAAATGCTAAAAAGGTTAACATAATTATCTTCTTTGTGAAAGATAATTTAATAGATGATTTAAAATTTCTTTATAAAAGATCATAACGGTAACAATCATTGGGCCTAATAAATGCTAAAAAAGTTGACATAATTATCTTCTTTGTAAAAGATAATTTACTAGACAATTTAAAATTTCTTATTAAAAGATCATAACGGTAACGATCATTGGGACTAATAAATACTAAAAAAGTTAACATAATTATCTTCTTTGTAAAAGATAATTTACTAGACAATTTAAAATTTCTTTATAAAAGATCATAACGGTAACAATCATTGGGCCTAATAAATGCTAAAAAAGTTGGCATAATTATCTTCTTTGTAAAAGATAATTTACTAAACAATTTAAAATTTCTTATTAAAAGATCACAACGGTAACCATCACTTGGGCTAATAAATGGTAAAAAAGTTGGCATAATTATCTTCTTTGTAAAAGATAATTTACTAAACAATTTAAAATTTCTTATGAAAAGATCATAACGGCAACGATCACTGGGCCTAATAAATGCTAAAAAAGTTAACATAATTATCTTCTTTGTAAAAGACAATTTAATACATCATTTAAAATTTCTTTAAAAAAGATCATAACGCTAACGATTATTGGGCCTAATAAATGATAAAAAAGTTGACATAATAATCTTCTTTGTAAAAGATAATTTACTAGACAATTTAAAATTTCTTACTAAAAGATCATAACGGTACCGATCAATGAGCCTAGTAAATGCTAAAAAACATTACATAATTATCTTCTTTGTAAAAGATAAATTAATAGATCATTTAAAATTTCTTTATAAAAGATCATAACGGTAACGATCATTGGGCCTATTAATGCTAAAAAAGTTGACATAATTAACTTCTTTGTAAAAGATAATTTACTAGACAATTTAAAATTTCTTATTAAAAGATGATAACGCTAACGATTAATGGGCCTAGTAAATGCTAAAAAAGTTAAAATAATTATCTTCTTTGTAAAAGATAATTTAATAGATCATTTAACATTTCTTTAAAAAAGATTATAATGGTAACGATCGTTGAGCCTAATAAATGATAAAAAAGTTGACATAATAGTCTTCTTTGTAAAAGATAATTTACTAGAGAATTTAAAATTTCTTACTAAAAGATCATAACGGTACCGATCAATGGGCCTAGTAAATGCTAAAAAACATTACATAATTATCTTCTTTGTAAAAGATAAATTAATAGATCATTTAAAATTTCTTTATAAAAGATCATAACGGTAACAATCATTGGGCCTATTAATGCTAAAAAAGTTGACATAGTTAACTTCTTTGTAAAAGATAATTTACTAGACAATTTAAAATTTCTTATTAAAAGATGATAATGCTAACGATTAATGGGCCTAGTAAATACTAAAAAAGTTAAAATAATTATCTTCTTTTTAAAAGATAATTTAATAGATCATTTAAAATATCTTTAAAAAAGATTATAACGATAATGATCATTGCGCCTAATAAATGCTAAAAAATTTGACATAATTATCTTCCTTGTAAAAGATAATTTACTAGATCATTTAAAATTTCCTCTTAAAAGATCATAACAGTAACAATCATTGGGCGTAATAAATTCTAAAACATTTGACATAATTATCTTCTTTGTAAAAGATAATTTACTAGACAATTTAAAATTTCTTATTAAAAGATCATGACGGTAACGATTATTGTCCCTAATAAATGCTAAAAAAGTTGACATAATTATCTTCTTTGTAAAAAATAATTTAATAGATCATTTAAAATTTCTTTATAAAAGATCATAAAGGTAACGATCATTGGGCCTAATAAATGGTAAAAAAGTTGACATAATTATCTTCTTTGTAAAAGATAATTTACTAAACAATTTAAAATTTCTTATTAAAAGATCATAACGGTAACGATCACTGGGCCTAATAAATGCTAAAAAACATTACATAATTATCTTCTTTGTAAAAGATAAATTAATAGATCATTTAAAATTTCTTTATAAAAGATCATAACGGTAACAATCATTGGGCCTAATAAATGCTAAAAAGGTTACCATAATTATCTTCTTTGTGAAATATAATTTAATAGATCATTTAAAATTTCTTATTAAAAGATCATAACGGTAACGATTTTTGGTTCTAATAAATGCTAAAAAAGTTTAAATAATTATCTTCTTTGTAAAAGATAATTAAATAGATCATTTAAAATTTCTTTATAAAATGTCATAACGGTAACAATCATTGGGCCTAATAAATGGTAAAAAGGTTAACGTAATTATCTTCTTTGTGAAAGATAATTTAATAGATCATTGAAAATTTCTTTATAAAAGATCATAACAGTAACGATCATTGGGCCTAATAAATGCTAAAAAGGTTAACATAATTATCTTCTTTGTGAAAGATAATTTAGTAGATCATTTAAAATTTCTTTATAAAAGATAATAACGGTAACGATCGTTGGGCCTAATAAATGCTAAAAAAGTTGACATAATTATCTTCTTTGTAAAAGATAATTTACTAGACAATTTAAAATTTCTTATTAAAAGATGATAACGGTAACGATCATTGGGACTAATAAATACTAAAAAAGTTAACATAATTATCTTCTTTGTAAAAGATAATTTACTAGACAATTTAAAATTTCTTTATAAAAGATCATAACGGTAACGATCATTTGGCCTAATAAATGCTAAAAAGGTTAACATAATTATCTTCTTTGTGAAAGATAATTTAGTAGATCATTTAAAATTTCTTTATAAAAGATAATAACGGTAACGATCGTTGGGCCTAGTAAATGCTAAAAAAGTTAAAATAATTATCTTCTTTGTAAAAGATAATTTACGAGATTATTTAAAATTTATTTAAAAAAGATTATAACGGTAACGATCATTGCGCCTAATAAATGCTAAAAAAGTTGACATAATTATCTTCTTTGTAAAAGATAATTTACTAGATCATTTAAAATTTCCTCTTAAAAGATCATAACGATAACAATCATTGGGCCTAATAAATGCTAAAAAAGTTGGCATAATTATCTTCTTTGTAAAAGATAATTTACTAAACAATTTAAAATTTCTTATTAAAAGATCACAACGGTAACCATCACTTGGGCTAATAAATGGTAAAAAAGTTGGCATAATTATCTTCTTTGTAAAAGATAATTTACTAAACAATTTAAAATTTCTTATGAAAAGATCATAACGGCAACGATCACTGGGCCTAATAAATGCTAAAAAAGTTAACATAATTATCTTCTTTGTAAAAGACAATTTAATACATCATTTAAAATTTCTTTAAAAAAGATCCTAACGCTAACGATTATTGGGCCTAATAAATGATAAAAAAGTTGACATAATAATCTTCTTTGTAAAAGATAATTTACTAGACAATTTAAAATTTCTTACTAAAAGATCATAACGGTACCGATCAATGGGCCTTGTAAATGGTAAAAAACATTACATAATTATCTTCTTTGTAAAAGATAAATTTATAGATCATTTAAAATTTCTTTATAAAAGATCATAACAGTAACGATCATTGGGCCTATTAATGCTAAAAAAGTTGACATAATTAACGTCTTTGTAAAAGATAATTTACTAGACAATTTAAAATTTCGTACTAAAAGATCATAACGGTACCGATCAATGGGCCTAGTAAATGCTAAAAAACATTACATAATTATCTTCTTTGTAAAAGATAATTTACTAGACAATTTAAAATTTCTTATTAAAAGATCATAACGGTACCGATCAATGGGCCTAGTAAATGGTAAAAAATTTTACATAATTATCTTCTTTGTAAAAGATAATTTAATAGATCATTTAAAATTTCTTTATAAAAGATCATAACAGTAACGATCATTGTGCCTAATAAATGCTAAAAAGGTTAACATAATTATCTTCTTTGTGAAATATAATTTAATAGATCATTTAAAATTTCTTTATGAAAGATCATAACAGTAACGATTATTGGGCCTAATAAATGCTAAAAAAGTTGACATAATTATCTTCTTTGTGAAAGATAATTTACTAGACAATTTAAAATTTCTTATTAAAAGATCATAACGGTGCCGATCAATGGGCCTAGTAAATGCTGAAAAAGCTTACATAATTATCTTCTTTGTAAAACATAATTTTATAGATCATTTAAAATTTCATTATAAAAGATCATGACGGCAACGATCATTGGGCCTAATAAATGCTAAAAAGGTTAACATAATTATCTTCTTTGTGAAAGATAATTTAATAGATGATTTAAAATTTCTTTATAAAAGATCATAACGGTAACAATCATTGGGCCTAATAAATGCTAAAAAAGTTGACATAATTATCTTCTTTGTAAAAGATAATTTACTAGACAATTTAAAATTTCTTATTAAAAGATCATAACGGTAACGATCATTGGGACTAATAAATACTAAAAAAGTTAACATAATTATCTTCTTTGTAAAAGATAATTTACTAGACAATTTAAAATTTCTTTATAAAAGATCATAACGGTAACAATCATTGGGCCTAATAAATGCTAAAAAAGTTGGCATAATTATCTTCTTTGTAAAAGATAATTTACTAAACAATTTAAAATTTCTTATAAAAAGATCACAACGGTAACCATCACTTGGGCTAATAAATGGTAAAAAAGTTGGCATAATTATCTTCTTTGTAAAAGATAATTTACTAAACAATTTAAAATTTCTTATGAAAAGATCATAACGGCAACGATCACTGGGCCTAATAAATGCTAAAAAAGTTAACATAATTATCTTCTTTGTAAAAGACAATTTAATACATCATTTAAAATTTCTTTAAAAAAGATCATAACGCTAACGATTATTGGGCCTAATAAATGATAAAAAAGTTGACATAATAATCTTCTTTGTAAAAGATAATTTACTAGACAATTTAAAATTTCTTACTAAAAGATCATAACGGTACCGATCAATGGGCCTAGTAAATGCTAAAAAACATTACATAATTATCTTCTTTGTAAAAGATAAATTAATAGATCATTTAAAATTTCTTTATAAAAGATCATAACGGTAACGATCATTGGGCCTATTAATGCTAAAAAAGTTGACATAATTAACTTCTTTGTAAAAGATAATTTACTAGACAATTTAAAATTTCTTATTAAAAGATGATAACGCTAACGATTAATGGGCCTAGTAAATGCTAAAAAAGTTAAAATAATTATCTTCTTTGTAAAAGATAATTTAATAGATCATTTAACATTTCTTTAAAAAAGATTATAATGGTAACGATCGTTGAGCCTAATAAATGATAAAAAAGTTGACATAATAGTCTTCTTTGTAAAAGATAATTTACTAGAGAATTTAAAATTTCTTACTAAAAGATCATAACGGTACCGATCAATGGGCCTAGTAAATGCTAAAAAACATTACATAATTATCTTCTTTGTAAAAGATAAATTAATAGATCATTTAAAATTTCTTTATAAAAGATCATAACGGTAACAATCATTGGGCCTATTAATGCTAAAAAAGTTGACATAGTTAACTTCTTTGTAAAAGATAATTTACTAGACAATTTAAAATTTCTTATTAAAAGATGATAATGCTAACGATTAATGGGCCTAGTAAATACTAAAAAAGTTAAAATAATTATCTTCTTTTTAAAAGATAATTTAATAGATCATTTAAAATATCTTTAAAAAAGATTATAACGATAATGATCATTGCGCCTAATAAATGCTAAAAAATTTGACATAATTATCTTCCTTGTAAAAGATAATTTACTAGATCATTTAAAATTTCCTCTTAAAAGATCATAACAGTAACAATCATTGGGCGTAATAAATTCTAAAACATTTGACATAATTATCTTCTTTGTAAAAGATAATTTACTAGACAATTTAAAATTTCTTATTAAAAGATCATGACGGTAACGATTATTGTCCCTAATAAATGCTAAAAAAGTTGACATAATTATCTTCTTTGTAAAAAATAATTTAATAGATCATTTAAAATTTCTTTATAAAAGATCATAAAGGTAACGATCATTGGGCCTAATAAATGGTAAAAAAGTTGACATAATTATCTTCTTTGTAAAAGATAATTTACTAAACAATTTAAAATTTCTTATTAAAAGATCATAACGGTAACGATCACTGGGCCTAATAAATGCTAAAAAACATTACATAATTATCTTCTTTGTAAAAGATAAATTAATAGATCATTTAAAATTTCTTTATAAAAGATCATAACGGTAACAATCATTGGGCCTAATAAATGCTAAAAAGGTTACCATAATTATCTTCTTTGTGAAATATAATTTAATAGATCATTTAAAATTTCTTATTAAAAGATCATAACGGTAACGATTTTTGGTTCTAATAAATGCTAAAAAAGTTTAAATAATTATCTTCTTTGTAAAAGATAATTAAATAGATCATTTAAAATTTCTTTATAAAATGTCATAACGGTAACAATCATTGGGCCTAATAAATGGTAAAAAGGTTAACGTAATTATCTTCTTTGTGAAAGATAATTTAATAGATCATTGAAAATTTCTTTATAAAAGATCATAACAGTAACGATCATTGGGCCTAATAAATGCTAAAAAGGTTAACATAATTATCTTCTTTGTGAAAGATAATTTAGTAGATCATTTAAAATTTCTTTATAAAAGATAATAACGGTAACGATCGTTGGGCCTAATAAATGCTAAAAAAGTTGACATAATTATCTTCTTTGTAAAAGATAATTTACTAGACAATTTAAAATTTCTTATTAAAAGATCATAACGGTAACGATCATTGGGACTAATAAATACTAAAAAAGTTAACATAATTATCTTCTTTGTAAAAGATAATTTACTAGACAATTTAAAATTTCTTTATAAAAGATCATAACGGTAACGATCATTTGGCCTAATAAATGCTAAAAAGGTTAACATAATTATCTTCTTTGTGAAAGATAATTTAATACATCATATAAAATTTCTTTATAAAAGATCATAACGGTAACGATCATTGGGCCTAGTAAATGCTAAAAAAGTTAAAATAATTATCTTCTTTGTAAAAGATAATTTACTAGATTATTTAAAATTTCTTTAAAAAAGATTATAACGGTAACGATCATTGCGCCTAATAAATGCTAAAAAAGTTGACATAATTATCTTCTTTGTAAAAGATAATTTACTAGATCATTTAAAATTTCCTCTTAAAAGATCATGACGGTAACAATCATTGGGCCTAATAAATGCTAAAAAAGTTGGCATAATTATCTTCTTTGTAAAAGATAATTTACTAAACAATTTAAAATTTCTTATTAAAAGATCATAACGGTAACCATCACTTGGGCTAATAAATGGTAAAAAAGTTGGCATAATTATCTTCTTTGTAAAAGATAATTTACTAAACAATTTAAAATTTCTTATGAAAAGATCATAACGGCAACGATCACTGGGCCTAATAAATGCTAAAAAAGTTAACATAATTATCTTCTTTGTAAAAGACAATTTAATACATCATTTAAAATTTCTTTAAAAAAGATCATAACGCTAACGATTATTGGGCCTAATAAATGATAAAAAAGTTGACATAATAATCTTCTTTGTAAAAGATAATTTACTAGACAATTTAAAATTTCTTACTAAAAGATCATAACGGTACCGATCAATGGGCCTAGTAAATGCTAAAAAAGTTAAAATAATTATCTTCTTTGTAAAAGATAATTTAATAGATCATTTAACATTTCTTTAAAAAAGATTATAATGGTAACGATCGTTGAGCCTAATAAATGATAAAAAAGTTGACATAATTATCTTCTTTGTGAAATATAATTTAATAGATCATTTAAAATTTCTTATTAAAATATCATAACGGTAACGATTTTTGGTTCTAATAAATGCTAAAAAAGTTTAAATAATTATCTTCTTTGTAAAAGATAATTAAATAGATCATTTAAAATTTCTTTAAAAAAGATTATAACGGTAACGATCATTGCGCCTAATAAATGCTAAAAAAGTTGACATAATTATCTTCTTTGTAAAAGATAATTTACTAGATCATTTAAAATTTCCTCTTAAAAGATCATGACGGTAACAATCATTGGGCCTAATAAATGCTAAAAAAGTTGGCATAATTATCTTCTTTGTAAAAGATAATTTACTAAACAATTTAAAATTTCTTATTAAAAGATCATAACGGTAACCATCACTTGGGCTAATAAATGGTAAAAAAGTTGGCATAATTATCTTCTTTGTAAAAGATAATTTACTAAACAATTTAAAATTTCTTATGAAAAGATCATAACGGCAACGATCACTGGGCCTAATAAATGCTAAAAAAGTTAACATAATTATCTTCTTTGTAAAAGACAATTTAATACATCATTTAAAATTTCTTTAAAAAAGATCATAACGGTAACGATTATTGGCCTAATAAATGCTAAAAAAGTTGACATAATTATCTTCTTTGTAAAAGATAATTTACTAGACAATTTAAAATTTCTTATTAAAAGATCATAACGGTGCCGATCAATGGGCCTAGTAAATGCTGAAAAAGCTTACATAATTATCTTCTTTGTAAAACATAATTTAATAGATCATTTAAAATTTCATTATAAAAGATCATGACGGCAACGATCATTGGGCCTAATAAATCCTAAAAAGGTTAACATAATTATCTTCTTTGTGAAAGATAATTTAATAGATGATTTAAAATTTCTTTATAAAAGATCATAACGGTAACGATCATTGGGCCTGATAAATGCTAAAAAAGTTGACATAATTATCTTCTTTGTAAAAGATAATTTACTAGACAATTTAAAATTTCTTATTAAAAGATCATAACGGTAACGATCATTGGGACTAATAAATACTAAAAAAGTTAACATAATTATCTTCTTTGTAAAAGATAATTTACTAGACAATTTAAAATTTCTTTAGAAAAGATCATAACGGTAACGATCATTGGGCCTAATAAATGCTAAAAAGGTTAACATAATTATCTTCTTTGTGAAAGATAATTTAATAGATCATTTAAAATTTCTTTATAAAAGATCATAACGGTAACGATCATTGGGCCTAATAAATGGTAAAAAAGTTGACATAGTTATCTTCTTTGTAAAAGATAGTTTACTAGACAATTTAAAATTTCTTATTAAAAGATCATAACGGTAACGATCACTGGGCCTAATAAATGCTGAAGCAGCTAACATAAATATATTCTTTGTTAAAGATAATTTAATAGATCATTTAAAATTTCTTTAAAAAAGATCATAACAGTAACAATCATTGGGCCTAATAAATGCTAAAAAGTTGACATAATTATCTTCTTTGTAAAAGACAATTTAATACATCATTTAAAATTTCTTTGAAAAAGATGATAACGCTAACGATTATTGGGCCTAATAAATGCTAAAAAAGTTGACATAATTATCTTCTTTGTAAAAGATAATTTAATAGATCATTTAAAATTTCTTTAAAAAAGATGATAACGGTAACGATCATTGCGCCTAATAAATGTTAAACAGGTTGACATAATTCTCTTCTTTATAAAAGATAATTTACTAGAGAATTTAAAATTTCTTATTAAAAGATCATAACGCTAACGATTTTTGGTTCTAATAAATGCTTAAAAAGTTGAGATAATTATCTTCTTTGTAAAAGATAATTAAATAGATCATTTAAAATTTCTTTATAAAATGTCATAACAGTAACGATCATTTGGCCTAATAAATGCTAAAAAGGTTAACATAATTATCTTCTTTGTGAAAGATAATTTAATAGATCATTAAAAATTTCTTTAAAAAAGATCATAACGCTAACGATTATTGGGCCTAATAAATGATAAAAAAGTTGACATAATAATCTTCTTTGTAAAAGATAATTTACTAGACAATTTAAAATTTCTTACTAAAAGATCATAACGGTACCGATCAATGGGCCTAGTAAATGCTAAAAAACATTACATAATTATCTTCTTTGTAAAAGATAATTTACTAAACAATTTAAAATTTCTTATGAAAAGATCATAACGGCAACGATCACTGGGCCTAATAAATGCTAAAAAAGTTAACATAATTATCTTCTTTGTAAAAGACAATTTAATACATCATTTAAAATTTCTTTAAAAAAGATCATAACGCTAACGATTATTGGGCCTAATAAATGATAAAAAAGTTGACATAATAATCTTCTTTGTAAAAGATAATTTACTAGACAATTTAAAATTTCTTACTAAAAGATCATAACGGTACCGATCAATGGGCCTAGTAAATGCTAAAAAACATTACATAATTATCTTCTTTGTAAAAGATAAATTAATAGATCATTTAAAATTTCTTTATAAAAGATCATAACGGTAACAATCATTGGGCCTATTAATGCTAAAAAAGTTGACATAATTAACTTCTTTGTAAAAGATAATTTACTAGACAATTTAAAATTTCTTATTAAAAGATGATAATGCTAACGATTAATGGGCCTAGTAAATACTAAAAAAGTTAAAATAATTATCTTCTTTGTAAAAGATAATTTAATAGATCATTTAAAATATCTTTAAAAAAGATTATAACGGTAATGATCATTGCGCCTAATAAATGCTAAAAAAGTTGACATAATTATCTTCTTTGTAAAAGATAATTTACTACATCATTTAAAATTTCCTCTTAAAAGATCATAACGGTAACAATCATTGGGCGTAATAAATTCTAAAACTTTTGACATAATTATCTTCTTTGTAAAAGATAACTTACTAGACAATTTAAAATTTCTTATCAAAAGATCATGACGGTAACGATTATTGTCCCTAATAAATGCTAAAAAAGTTGACATAATTATCTTCTTTGTAAAAAATAATTTAATAGATCATTTAAAATTTCTTTATAAAAGGTCATAAAGGTAACGATCATTGGGCCTAATAAATGGTAAAAAAGTTGACATAATTATCTTCTTTGTATAAGATAATTTACTAAACAATTTAAAATTTCTTATTAAAAGATCATAACGGTAACGATCACTGGGCCTAATAAATGCTAAAAAACATTACATAATTATCTTCTTTGTAAAAGATAAATTAATAGATCATTTAAAATTTCTTTATAAAAGATCATAACGGTAACAATCATTGGGCCTAATAAATGCTAAAAAGGTTAACATAATTATCTTCTTTGTGAAATATAATTTAATAGATCATTTAAAATTTCTTATTAAAAGATCATAACGGTAACGATTTTTGGTTCTAATAAATGCTAAAAAGGTTAACATAATTATCTTCTTTGTGAAAGATAATTTAGTAGATCATTTAAAATTTCTTTATAAACGATAATAACGGTAACGATCGTTGGGCCTAATAAATGCTAAAAAAGTTGACATAATAATCTTCTTTGTAAAAGATAATTTACTAGACAATTTAAAATTTCTTACTAAAAGATCATAACGGTACCGATCAATGGGCCTAGTAAATGCTAAAAAACATTACATAATTATCTTCTTTGTAAAAGATAATTTACTAAACAATTTAAAATTTCTTATGAAAAGATCATAACGGCAACGATCACTGGGCCTAATAAATGCTAAAAAAGTTAACATAATTATCTTCTTTGTAAAAGACAATTTAATACATCATTTAAAATTTCTTTAAAAAAGATCATAACGCTAACGATTATTGGGCCTAATAAATGATAAAAAAGTTGACATAATAATCTTCTTTGTAAAAGATAATTTACTAGACAATTTAAAATTTCTTACTAAAAGATCATAACGGTACCGATCAATGGGCCTAGTAAATGCTAAAAAACATTACATAATTATCTTCTTTGTAAAAGATAAATTAATAGATCATTTAAAATTTCTTTATAAAAGATCATAACGGTAACAATCATTGGGCCTATTAATGCTAAAAAAGTTGACATAATTAACTTCTTTGTAAAAGATAATTTACTAGACAATTTAAAATTTCTTATTAAAAGATGATAATGCTAACGATTAATGGGCCTAGTAAATACTAAAAAAGTTAAAATAATTATCTTCTTTGTAAAAGATAATTTAATAGATCATTTAAAATATCTTTAAAAAAGATTATAACGGTAATGATCATTGCGCCTAATAAATGCTAAAAAAGTTGACATAATTATCTTCTTTGTAAAAGATAATTTACTACATCATTTAAAATTTCCTCTTAAAAGATCATAACGGTAACAATCATTGGGCGTAATAAATTCTAAAACTTTTGACATAATTATCTTCTTTGTAAAAGATAACTTACTAGACAATTTAAAATTTCTTATCAAAAGATCATGACGGTAACGATTATTGTCCCTAATAAATGCTAAAAAAGTTGACATAATTATCTTCTTTGTAAAAAATAATTTAATAGATCATTTAAAATTTCTTTATAAAAGGTCATAAAGGTAACGATCATTGGGCCTAATAAATGGTAAAAAAGTTGACATAATTATCTTCTTTGTAAAAGATAATTTACTAAACAATTTAAAATTTCTTATTAAAAGATCATAACGGTAACGATCACTGGGCCTAATAAATGCTAAAAAACATTACATAATTATCTTCTTTGTAAAAGATAAATTAATAGATCATTTAAAATTTCTTTATAAAAGATCATAACGGTAACAATCATTGGGCCTAATAAATGCTAAAAAGGTTAACATAATTATCTTCTTTGTGAAATATAATTTAATACATCATTTAAAATTTCTTATTAAAAGATCATAACGGTAACGATTTTTGGTTCTAATAAATGCTAAAAAGGTTAACATAATTATCTTCTTTGTGAAAGATAATTTAGTAGATCATTTAAAATTTCTTTATAAACGATAATAACGGTAACGATCGTTGGGCCTAATAAATGCTAAAAAAGTTGACATAATTATCTTCTTTGTAAAAGATAATTTACTAGACAATTTAAAATTTCTTATTAAAAGATCATAACGGTAACGATCATTGGGACTAATAAATACTAAAAAAGTTAACATAATTATCTTCTTTGTAAAAGATAATTTACTAGACAATTTAAAATTTCTTTATAAAAGATCATAACGGTAACGATCATTGGGCCTAATAAATGCTAAAAAGGTTAACATAATTATCTTCTTTGTGAAAGATAATTTAATAGATCATTTAAAATTTCTTTATAAAAGATCATAACGGTAACGATCATTGGGCATAATAAATGGTAAAAAAGTTGACATAATTATCTTCTTTGTAAAAGATAATTTACTAGACAATTTAAAATTTCTTGTTAAAAGATCATAACGGTAACGATCACTGGGCCTAATAAATGCTGAAGCAGCTAACATAAATATATTCTTTGTTAAAGATAATTTAATAGATCATTTAAAATTTCTTTAAAAAAGATCATAACAGTAACAATCATTGGGCCTAATAAATGCTAAAAAAGTTGACATAATTATCGTCTTTGTAAAAGACAATTTAATACATCATTTAAAATTTCTTTGAAAAAGATGATAACGCTAACGATTATTGGGCCTAATAAATGCTAAAAAAGTTGACATAATTATCTTCTTTGTAAAAGATAATTTACTAGACAATTTAAAATTTCTTACTAAAAGATCATAACGCTAACGGTTAATGGGCCTAGTAAATGCTAAAAAATTTGACATAATTATCTTGTTTGTAAAAGATAATTTAATAGATCATTTAAAATTTCCTTAAAAAAGATCATAACGGTAACGATCATTGCGCCTAATAAATGCTAAACAGGTTGACATAATTCTCTTCTTTATAAAAGATAATTTACTAGACAATTTAAAATTTCTTATTAAAAGATCATAACGTTAATGATTTTTGGTTCTAATAAATGCTAAAAAATTTGAGATAATTATCTTCTTTGTAAAAGATAATTAAATAGATCATTTAAAATTTCTTTATAAAATGTCATAACGGTAACGATCATTGGGCCTAATAAATGCTAAAAAGGTTAACATAATTATCTTCTTTGTGAAAGATAATTTAATAGATCATTTAAAATTTCTTTATAAAAGATCATAACAGTAACGATCATTGGGCCTAATAAATGCTAAAAAGGTTAACATAATTATCTTCTTTGTGAAAGATAATTTAGTAGATCATTTAAAATTTCTTTATAAAAGATAATAACGATAACGATCGTTGGGCCTAATAAATGCTAAAAAGTTGACATAATAATATTCTTTGTAAAAGATAATTTACTAGACAATTTAAAATTTCTTATTAAAAGATC
Organism: Psophocarpus tetragonolobus; assembly: GCA_037954015.1. Classification (NCBI taxonomy): domain Eukaryota; kingdom Viridiplantae; phylum Streptophyta; class Magnoliopsida; order Fabales; family Fabaceae; genus Psophocarpus; species Psophocarpus tetragonolobus. Next base: position 60,055,958 of record CM075688.1, read on the forward strand.
ATAACGATAACGATCACTGGGCCTAATCAATGCTGAAGCAGCTAACATAAATATATTCTTTGTTAAAGATAATTTAGTAGATCATTTAAAATTTCTTTAAAAAAGATCATAACAGTAACAATCATTGGGCCTAATAAATGCTAAAAAAGTTGACATAATTATCTTCTTTGTAAAAGAAAATTTAATACATCATTTAAAATTTCTTTGAAAAAGATCATAACGCTAACAATTATTGGGCCTAATAAATGCTAAAAAAGTTGACATAATTATCTTCTTTGTAGAAGATACTTTACTAGACAATTTAAAATTTCTTACTAAAAGATCATAACGGTAACGGTTAATGGCCTTAGTAAATGCTAAAAAAGTTGACATAATTATCTTGTTTGTAAAAGATAATTTAATAGATCATTTAAAATTTCCTTAAAAAAGATCATAACGGTAACGATCATTGCACCTAATAAATGCTAAACAGGTTGACATAATTATCTTCTTTATAAAAGATAATTTACTAGACAATTTAAAATTTCTTATTAAAAGATCATAACGTTAACGATTTTTGGTTCTAATAAATGCTAAAAAATTTGAGATAATTATCTTCTTTGTAAAAGATAATTAAATAGATCATTTAAAATTTCTTTATAAAATGTCATAACGGTAACGATCATTGGGACTAATAAATACTAAAAAAGTTAACATAAGTATCTTCTTTGTAAAAGATAATTTACTAGACAATTTAAAATTTCTTTATAAAATATCATAACGGTAACGATCATTGGGCCTAATAAATGCTAAAAAGGTTAACATAATTATCTTCTTTGTGAAAGATAATTTAATAGATCATTTAAAATTTCTTTATAAAAGATCATACCGGTAACGATCATTGGGCCTAATAAATGGTAAAAAAGTTGACATAATTATCTTCTTTGTAAAAGATAATTTACTAGACAATTTAAAATTTCTTATTAAAAGATCATAACAGTGCCGATCAATGGGCCTAGTAAATGCTGAAAAAGCTTACATACTTATCTGCTTTGTAAAACATAATTTAATAGATCATTTAAAATTTCATTATAAAAGATCATGACGGCAACAATCATTGGGCCTAATAAATGCTAAAAAGGCTAACATAATTATCTTCTTTGTGAAAGATAATTTAATAGATCATTTAAAATTTGTTTATAAAAGATAATAACAGTAATGATCATTGTGCCTAATAAATGCTAAAAAGGTTAACATAATTATCTTCTTTGTGAAAGATAATTTAGTAGATCATTTAAAATTTCTTTATAAAAGATAATAACAGTAACGATCATTGCGCCTAATAAATGCTAAACAGGTTGACATAATTCTCTTCTTTATAAAAGATAATTTACTAGACAATTTAAAATTTCTTATTAAAAGATCATAACGCTAACGATTTTTGGTTCTAATAAATGCTAAAAAAGTTGAGATAATTATCTTCTTTGTAAAAGATAATTAAATAGATCATTTAAAATTTCTTTATAAAATGTCATAACGGTAACGATCATTGGGCCTAATAAATGCTAAAAAGGTTAACATAATTATCTTCTTTGTGAAATATAATTTAATAGATCATTTAAAATTTCTTTATAAAAGATCATAACAGTAACGATCATTGGGCCTAATAAATGCTAAAAAGGTTAACCTAATTATCTTCTTTGTGAAAGATAATTTAATAGATCAGTTAAAATTTCTTTATAAAAGATCATAACAGTAACGATCATTGGGCGTAATAAATGCTAAAAAGGTTAACATAATTATCTTCTTTGTGAAAGATAATTTAATAGATCAGTTAAAATTTCTTTATAAAAGATCATAACAGTAACGATCATTGGGCCTAATAAATGCTAAAAAGGTTAACATAATTATCTTCTTTGTGAAAGATAATTTAGTAGATCATTTAAAATTTCTTTATAAAAGATCATAACGGTAACGATCATTGCGCCTAATAAATGCTAAACAGGTTGACATAATTCTCTTCTTTATAAAAGATAATTTACTAGACAATTTAAAATTTCTTATTAAAAGATCATAACGTTAACGATTTTTGGTTCTAATAAATGCTAAAAAAGTTGAGATAATTATCTTCTTTGTAAAAGATAATTAAATAGATCATTTAAAATTTCTTTATAAAATGTCATAACGGTAACGATCATTGGGACTAATAAATACTAAAAAAGTTAACATAATTATCTTCTTTGTAAAAGATAATTTACTAGACAATTTAAAATTTCTTTATAAAATATCATAACGGTAACGATCATTGGGCCTAATAAATGCTAAAAAGGTTAACATAATTATCTTCTTTGTGAAAGATAATTTAATAGCTCATTTAAAATTTCTTTATAAAAGATCATAACGGTAACGATCATTGGGCCTAATAAATGGTAAAAAAGTTGACATAATTATCTTCTTTGTAAAAGATAATTTACTAGACAATTTAAAATTTCTTATTAAAAGATCATAACAGTGCCGATCAATGGGCCTAGTAAATGCTGAAAAAGCTTACATAATTATCTGCTTTGTAAAACATAATTTAATAGATCATTTAAAATTTCATTATAAAAGATCATGACGGCAACGATCATTGGGCCTAATAAATGCTAAAAAGGCTAACATAATTATCTTCTTTGTGAAAGATAAGTTAATAGATCATTTAAAATTTCTTTATAAAAGATAATAACGGTAATGATCATTGGGCCTAATAAATGCTAAAAAAGTTGACATAATTATCTTCTTTGTAAAAGATAATTTACTAGACAATTTAAAATTTCTTACTAAAAGATCACAACGCTAATGGTTAATGGGCCTAGTAAATGCTAAAAAAGTTGACATAATTATCTTGTTTGTAAAAGATAATTTAATAGATCATTTAAAATTTCCTTAAAAAAGATCATAACAGTAACGACGATCATTGCGCCTAATAAATGCTAAACAGATTGACATAATTCTCTTCTTTATAAAAGATAATTTACTAGACAATTTAAAATTTCTTATTAAAAGATCATAACGCTAACGATTTTTGGTTCTAATAAATGCTAAAAAAGTTGAGATAATTATATTCTTTGTAAAAGATAATTCAATAGATCATTTAAAATTTCTTTATAAAATGTCATAACGGTAACGATCATTAGGCCTAATAAATGCTAAAAAGGTTAACATAATTATCTTCTTTGTGAAAGATAATTTAATAGATCATTTAAAATTTCTTTATAAAAGATCATAACAGTAACGATCATTGGGCGTAATAAATGCTAAAAAGGTTAACATAATTATCTTCTTTGTGAAAGATAATTTAATAGATCAGTTAAAATTTCTTTATAAAAGATCATAACAGTAACGATCATTGGGCCTAATAAATGCTAAAAAGGTTAACATAATTATCTTCTTTGTGAAAGATAATTTAGTAGATCATTTAAAATTTCTTTATAAAAGATAATAACGGTAACGATCATTGCGCCTAATAAATGCTAAACAGGTTGACATAATTCTCTTCTTTATAAAAGATAATTTACTAGACAATTTAAAATTTCTTATTAAAAGATCATAACGCTAACGATTTTTGGTTCTAATAAATGCTAAAAAAGTTGAGATAATTATCTTCTTTGTAAAAGATAATTAAATAGATCATTTAAAATTTCTTTATAAAATGTCATAACGGTAACGATCATTGGGCCTAATAAATGCTAAAAAGGTTAACATAATTATCTTCTTTGTGAAAGATAATTTAATAGATCATTTAAAATTTCTTTATAAAAGATCATAACAGTAACGATCATTGGGCCTAATAAATGCTAAAAAGGTTAACATAATTATCTTCTTTGTGAAAGATAATTTAGTAGATCATTTAAAATTTAGATAATAACGGTAACGATCGTTGGGCCTAATAAATGCTAAAAAAGTTGACATAATTATATTCTTTGTAAAAGATAATTTACTAGACAATTTAAAATTTCTTATTAAAAGATCATAACGGTAACGATCACTGGGCCTAATAAATGCTGAAGCAGCTAACATAAATATATTCTTTGTTAAAGATAATTTAGTAGATCATTTAAAATTTCTTTAAAAAAGATCATAACAGTAACAATCATTGGGCCTAATAAATGCTAAAAAAGTTGACATAATTATCTTCTTTGTAAAAGAAAATTTAATACATCATTTAAAATTTCTTTGAAAAAGATCATAACGCTAAAAATTATTGGGCCTAATAAATGCTAAAAAAGTTGACATAATTATCTTCTTTGTAAAAGATACTTTACTAGACAATTTAAAATTTCTTACTAAAAGATCATAACGGTAACGGTTAATGGGCCTAGTAAATGCTAAAAAAGTTGACATAATTATCTTGTTTGTAAAAGATAATTTAATAGATCATTTAAAAGTTCCTTAAAAAAGATCATAACGGTAACGATCATTGCGCCTAATAAATGCTAAACAGGTTGACATAATTCTCTTCTTTATAAAAGATAATTTACTAGACAATTTAAAATTTCTTATTAAAAGATCATAACGTTAACGATTTTTGGTTCTAATAAATGCTAAAAAAGTTGAGATAATTATCTTCTTTGTAAAAGATAATTAAATAGATCATTTAAAATTTCTTTATAAAATGTCATAACGGTAACGATCATTGGGACTAATAAATACTAAAAAAGTTAACATAATTATCTTCTTTGTAAAAGATAATTTACTAGACAATTTAAAATTTCTTTATAAAATATCATAACGGTAACGATCATTGGGCCTAATAAATGGTAAAAAAGTTGACATAATTATCTTCTTTGTAAAAGATAATTTACTAGAAAATTTAAAATTTCTTATTAAAAGATCATAACAGTGCTGATCAATGGGCCTAGTAAATGCTGAAAAAACTTACATAATTATCTGCTTTGTAAAACATAATTTAATACATCATTTAAAATTTCATTATAAAAGATCATGACGGCAACGATCATTGGGCCTAATAAATGCTAAAAAGGCTAACATAATTATCTTCTTTGTGAAAGATAATTTAATAGATCATTTAAAATTTCTTTATAAAAGATAATAACGGTAATGATCATTGGGCCTAATAAATGCTAAAAAAGTTGACATAATTATCTTCTTTGTAAAAGATAATTTACTAGACAATTTAAAATTTCTTACTAAAAGATCATAACGCTAATGGTTAATGGGCCTAGTAAATGCTAAAAAAGTTGACATAATTATATTGTTTGTAAAAGATTATTTAATAGATCATTTAAAATTTCCTTAAAAAAGATCATAACGGTAACGACGATCATTGCGCCTAATAAATGCTAAACAGATTGACATAATTCTCTTCTTTATAAAAGATAATTTACTAGACAATTTAAAATTTCTTATTAAAAGATTATAACGCTAACGATTTTTGGTTCTAATAAATGCTAAAAAAGTTGAGATAATTATCTTCTTTGTAAAAGATAATTCAATAGATCATTTAAAATTGCTTTATAAAATGTCATAACGGTAACGATCATTGGGCCTAATAAATGCTAAAAAGGTTAACATAATTATCTTCTTTGTGAAAGATAATTTAATAGATCATTTAAAATTTCTTTATAAAAGATCATAACAGTAACGATCATTGGGCCTAATAAATGCTAAAAAGGTTAACATAATTATCTTCTTTGTGAAAGATAATTTAGTAGATCTTTTAAAATTTCTTTATAAAAGATAATAACGGTAATGATCGTTGGGCCTAATAAATGCTAAAAAAGTTGACATAATTATATTCTTTGTAAAAGATAATTTACTAGACAATTTAAAATTTCTTATTAAAAGATCATAACGGTAACGATCACTGGGTCTAATAAATGCTGAAGCAGCTAACATAAATATATTCTTTGTTAAAGATAATTTACTAGATCATTTAAAATTTCTTTAAAAAAGAACATAACAGTAACAATCCTTGGGCCTAATAAATGCTAAAAAAGTTGACATAATTATCTTCTTTGTAAAAGAAAATTTAATACATCATTTAAAATTTCTTTGAAAAAGATCATAACGCTAAAAATTATTGGGCCTAATAAATGCTAAAAAAGTTGACATAATTATCTTCTTTGTAAAAGATACTTTACTAGACAATTTAAAATTTCTTACTAAAAGATCATAACGGTAACGGTTAATGGGCCTAGTAAATGCTAAAAAAGCTGACATAATTATCTTGTTTGTAAAAGATAATTTAATAGATCATTTAAAATTTCCTTAAAAAAGATCATAACGGTAACGATCATTGCGCCTAATAAATGCTAAACAGGTTGACATAATTCTCTTCTTTATAAAAGATAATTTACTAGACAATTTAAAATTTCTTATTAAAAGATCATAACGTTAACGATTTTTGGTTCTAATAAATGCTAAAAAAGTTGAGATAATTATCTTCTTTGTAAAAGATAATTAAATAGATCATTTAAAATTTCTTTATAAAATGTCATAACGGTAACGATCATTGGGACTAATAAATACTAAAAAAGTTAACATAATTATCTTCTTTGTAAAAGATAATTTACTAGACAATTTAAAATTTCTTTATAAAAGATCATAACGGTAACGATCATTGGGCCTAATAAATGCTAAAAAGGTTAACATAATTATCTTCTTTGTGAAAGATAATTTAATAGATCATTTAAAATTTCTTTATAAAAGATCATAACGGTAACGATCATTGGGCCTAATAAATGGTAAAAAAGTTGACATAATTATCTTCTTTGTAAAAGATAATTTACTAGACAATTTAAAATTTCTTATTAAAAGATCATAACAGTGCCGATCAATGGGCCTTGTAAATGCTGAAAAAGCTTACATAATTATCTGCTTTGTAAAACATAATTTAATAGATCATTTAAAATTTCATTATAAAAGATCATGACGGCAACGATCATTGGGCCTAATAAATGCTAAAAAGGCTAACATAATTATCTTCTTTGTGAAAGATAATTTAATAGATCATTTAAAATTTCTTTATAAAAGATAATAACGGTAACGATCATTGGGCCTAATAAATGCTAAAAAAGTTGACATAATTATCTTCTTTGTAAAAGATAATTTACTAGACAATTTAAAATTTCTTACTAAAAGATCATAACGCTAATGGTTAATGGGCCTAGTAAATGCTAAAAAAGTTGACATAATTATCTTCTTTGTAAAAGATAATTTAATAGATCGTTTAAAATTTCCTTAAAAAAGATCATAACGGTAACGATCATTGCGCCTAATAAATGCTAAACAGATTGACATAATTCTCTTCTTTATAAAAGATAATTTACTAGACAATTTAAAATTTCTTATTAAAAGATCATAACGCTAACGATTTTTGGTTCTAATAAATGCTAAAAAAGTTAAGATAATTATCTTCTTTGTAAAAGATAATTCAATAGATCATTTAAAATTGCTTTATAAAATGTCATAACGGTAACGATCATTGGGCCTAATAAATGCTAAAAAGGTTAACATAATTATCTTCTTTGTGAAAGATAATTTAATAGATCATTTAAAATTTCTTTATAAAAGATCATAACAGTAACGATCATTGGGCCTAATAAATGCTAAAAAGGTTAACATAATTATCTTCTTTGTGAAAGATAATTTAGTAGATCATTTAAAATTTCTTTATAAAAGATAATAACGGTAACGATCATTGCGCCTAATAAATGCTAAACAGGTTGACATAATTCTCTTCTTTATAAAAGATAATTTACTAGACAATTTAAAATTTCTTATTAAAAGATCATAACGCTAACGATTTTTGGTTCTAATAAATGCTAAAAAAGTTGAGATAATTATCTTCTTTGTAAAAGAAAATTAAATAGATCATTTAAAATTTCTTTATAAAATGTCATAACGGTAACGATCATTGGGCCTAATAAATGCTAAAAAGGTTAACATAATTATCTTCTTTGTGAAAGATAATTTAATAGATCATTTAAAATTTTTTTATAAAAGATCATAACAGTAACGATCATTGGGCCTAATAAATGATAAAAAGGTTAACATAATTATCTTCTTTGTGAAAGATAATTTAGTAGATCATTTAAAATTTCTTTATAAAAGATCATAACAGTAACGATCATTGGGCCTAATAAATGCTAAAAAGGTTAACATAATTATCTTCTTTGTGAAAGATAATTTAGTAGATCATTTAAAATTTCTTTATAAAAGATAATAACGGTAACGATCGTTGGGCCTAATAAAGGCTAAAAAAGTTGACATAATTATCTTCTTTGTAAAACATAATTTACTAGACAATTTAAAATTTCTTATTAAAAGATCATAACGGTAACGATCATGTGCCTAATAAATGCTAAAAAGGTTAACATAATTATCTTCTTTGTGAAAGATAATTTAATAGATCATTTAAAATTTCTTTATAAAAGATCATAACAGTAACGATCATTGGGCCTAATAAATGCTAAAAAGGTTAACATAATTATCTTCTTTGTGAAAGATAATTTAGTAGATCATTTAAAATTTCTTTATAAAAGATAATAACGGTAACGATCGTTGGGCCTAATAAATGCTAAAAAAGTTGACATAATTATCTTCTTTGTAAAACATAATTTACTAGACAATTTAAAATTTCTTATTAAAAGGTCACAACGGTAACGATCATTGGGCCTAATAAATGCTAAAAAAGTTGACTTAATTATCTTCTTTGTAAAAGATAATTTACTAGACAATTTAAAATTTCTTATTAAAAGATCATAACAGTAACGATCACTGGGCCTAATAAATGCTGAAGCAGCTAACATAAATATATTCTTTGTTAAAGATAATTTAATAGATCATTTAAAATTTCTTTGTGAAAGATCATAACGGTAACGATCATTGCGCCTAATAAATGCTAAAAAGGTTAACATAATTATCTTCTTTGTGAAAGATAATTTAATAGATCATTTAAAATTTCTTTATAAAAGATCATAACAGTAACGATCATTGGGCCTAATAGATGCTAAAAAGGTTAACATAATTATCTTCTTTGTGAAAGATAATTTAGTAGATCATTTAAAATTTCTTTATAAAAGATAATAACGGTAACGATCATTGGGCCTAATGAATGGTAAAAAAGTTGACATAATTATCTTCTTTGTAAAAGATAATTTACTAGACAATTTAAAATTTCTTATTAAAAGATCATAACAGTGCCGATCAATGGGCCTAGTAAATGCTGAAAAAGCTTACATAATTATCTGCTTTGTAAAACATAATTTAATAGATCATTTAAAATTTCATTATAGAAGATCATGACGGCAACGATCATTGGGCCTAATAAATGCTAAAAAGGTTAACATAATTATCTTCTTTGTTAAAGATAATTTAATAGATCATTTAAAATTTCTTTGTGAAAGATCATAACAGTAACAATCATTGGGCCTAATAAATGCTAAAAAGGTTAACATAATTATCTTCTTTGTGAAAGATAATTTAATAGAACCTTTAAAATTTCTTTATAAAAGATTATAACGGTAACGATCATTGGGCATAATAAATACTAAAAAAGTTGACATAATTATCTTCTTTGTAAAAGATAATTTACTAGACAATTTAAAATTTCTTTATAAAAGATCATAACGGTAACGATCATTGGGCCTAATAAATGCTAAAAAGGTTAACATAATTATCTTCTTTGTGAAAGATAATTTAATAGATCATTTAAAATTTCTTTATAAAAAATCATAACGGTAACGATCATTGGGCCTAATAAATGGTAAAAAAGTTGACATAATTATCTTCTTTGTAAAAGATAATTTACTAGACAATTTAAAATTTCTTTTTAAAAGATCATAACAGTGCCGATCAATGGGCCTAGTAAATGCTGAAAAAGCTTACATAATTATCTGCTTTGTAAAACATAATTTAATAGATCATTTAAAATTTCATTATAGAAGATCATGACGGCAACGATCATTGGGCCTAATAAATGCTAAAAAGGCTAACATAATTATCTTCTTTGTGAAAGATAATTTAATAGATCATTTAAAATTTCTTTATAAAAGATAATAACGGTAACGATCATTGGGCCTAATAAATGCTAAAAAAGTTGACATAATTATCTTCTTTGTAAAAGATAATTTACTAGACAATTTAAAATTTCTTACTAAAAGATCATAACAGTGCTGATCAATGGGCCTAGTAAATGCTGAAAAAGCTTACATAATTATCTGCTTTGTAAAACATAATTTAATAGATCATTTAAAATTTCATTATAAAAGATCATGACGGCAACGATCATTGGGCCTAATAAATGCTAAAAAGGCTAACATAATTATCTTCTTTGCGAAAGATAATTTAATAGATCATTTAAAATTTCTTTATAAAAGATAATAACGGTAACGATCATTCGGCCTAATAAATGCTAAAAAAGTTGACATAATTATCTTCTTTGTAAAAGATAATTTACTAGACAATTTAAAATTTCTTATTAAAAGATCATAACGGTAACGATCATTGGGACTAATAAATACTAAAAAAGTTAACATAATTATCTTCTTTGTAAAAGATAATTTACTAGACAATTTAAAATTTCTTTATAAAAGATTATAACGGTAACGATCATTGGGCCTAATAAATGCTAAAAAGGTTAACATAATTATCTTCTTTGTGAAAGATAATTTAATAGATCATTTAAAATTTCTTTATAAAAGATCATAACGGTAACGATCATTGGGCCTAATAAATGGTAAAAAAGTTGACATAATTATCTTCTTTGTAAAAGATAATTTACTAGACAATTTAAAATTTCTTATTAAAAGATCATAACAGTGCCGATCAATGGGCCTAGTAAATGCTGAAAAAGCTTACATAATTATCTGCTTTGTAAAACATAATTTAATAGATCATTTAAAATTTCATTATAAAAGATCATGACGGCAACGATCATTGGGCCTAATAAATGCTAAAAAGGTTAACATAATTATCTTCTTTGTTAAAGATAATTTAATAGATCATTTCAAATTTCTTTGTGAAAGATCATAACGGTAACAATCATTGGGCCTAATAAATGCTAAAAAGGTTAACATAATTATCTTCTTTGTGAAAGATAATTTAATAGAACCTTTAAAATTTCTTTATAAAAGATTATAACGGTAACGATCATTGGGCATAATAAATACTAAAAAAGTTGACATAATTATCTTCTTTGTAAAAGATAATTTACTAGACAATTTAAAATTTCTTTATAAAAGATCATAACGGTAACGATCATTGGGCCTAATAAATGCTAAAAAGGTTAACATAATTATCTTCTTTGTGAAAGATAATTTAATAGATCATTTAAAATTTCTTTATAAAAGATCATAACGGTAACGATCATTGGGCCTAATAAATGGTAAAAAAGTTGACATAATTATCTTCTTTGTAAAAGATAATTTACTAGACAATTTAAAATTTCTTATTAAAAGATCATAACAGTGCCGATCAATGGGCCTAGTAAATGCTGAAAAAGCTTACATAATTATCTGCTTTGTAAAACATAATTTAATAGATCATTTAAAATTTCATTATAAAAGACCATGACGGCAACGATCATTGGGCCTAATAAATGCTAAAAAGGCTAACATAATTATCTTCTTTCTGAAAGATAATTTAATAGATCATTTAAAATTTCTTTATAAAAGATAATAACGGTAACGATCATTGGGCCTAATAAATGCTAAAAAAGTTGACATAATTATCTTCTTTGTAAAAGATAATTTACTAGACAATTTAAAATTTCTTATTAAAAGATCATAACGGTAACGATCATTGGGACTAATAAATACTAAAAAAGTTAACATAATTATCTTCTTTGTAAAAGATAATTTACTAGACAATTTAAAATTTCTTTATAAAAGATTATAACGGTAACGATCATTGGGCCTAATAAATGCTAAAAAGGTTAACATAATTATCTTCTTTGTGAAAGATAATTTAATAGATCATTTAAAATTTCTTTATAAAAGATCATAACGGTAACGATCATTGGGCCTAATAAATGGTAAAAAAGTTGACATAATTATCTTCTTTGTAAAAGATAATTTACTAGACAATTTAAAATTTCTTATCAAAAGATCATAACAGTGCCGATCTATGGGCCTAGTAAATGCTGAAAAAGCTTACATAATTATCTGCTTTGTAAAACATAATTTAATAGATCATTTAAAATTTCATTATAAAAGATCATGACGGCAACGATCATTGGGCCTAATAAATGCTAAAAAGGTTAACATAATTATCTTCTTTGTTAAAGATAATTTAATAGATCATTTAAAATTTCTTTGTGAAAGATCATAACGGTAACAATCATTGGGCCTAATAAATGCTAAAAAGGTTAACATAATTATCTTCTTTGTGAAAGATAATTTAATAGAACCTTTAAAATTTCTTTATAAAAGATTATAACGGTAACGATCATTGGGCATAATAAATACTAAAAAAGTTGACATAATTATCTTCTTTGTAAAAGATAATTTACTAGACAATTTAAAATTTCTTTATAAAAGATCATAACGGTAACGATCATTGGGCCTAATAAATGCTAAAAAGGTTAACATAATTATCTTCTTTGTGAAAGATAATTTAATAGATCATTTAAAATTTCTTTATAAAAGATCATAACGGTAACGATCATTGGGCCTAATAAATGGTAAAAAAGTTGACATAATTATCTTCTTTGTAAAAGATAATTTACTAGACAATTTAAAATTTCTTATTAAAAGATCATAACAGTGCCGATCAATGGGCCTAGTAAATGCTGAAAAAGCTTACATAATTATCTGCTTTGTAAAACATAATTTAATAGATCATTTAAAATTTCATTATAAAAGACCATGACGGCAACGATCATTGGGCCTAATAAATGCTAAAAAGGCTAACATAATTATCTTCTTTGTGAAAGATAATTTAATAGATCATTTAAAATTTCTTTATAAAAGATAATAACGGTAACGATCATTGGGCCTAATAAATGCTAAAAAAGTTGACATAATTATCTTCTTTGTAAAAGATAATTTACTAGACAATTTAAAATTTCTTATTAAAAGATCATAACGGTAACGATCATTGGGACTAATAAATACTAAAAAAGTTAACATAATTATCTTCTTTGTAAAAGATAATTTACTAGACAATTTAAAATTTCTTTATAAAAGATTATAACGGTAACGATCATTGGGCCTAATAAATGCTAAAAAGGTTAACATAATTATCTTCTTTGTGAAAGATAATTTAATAGATCATTTAAAATTTCTTTATAAAAGATCATCACGGTAACGATCATTGGGCCTAATAAATGCTAAAAAAGTTGACATAATTATCTTCTTTGTAAAAGATAATTTACTAGACAATTTAAAATTTCTTATTAAAAGATCATAACAGTGCCGATCAATGGGCCTAGTAAATGCTGAAAAAGCTTACATAATTATCTGCTTTGTAAAACATAATTTAATAGATCATTTAAAATTTCATTATAAAAGATCATGACGGCAACGATCATTGGGCCTAATAAATGCTAAAAAGGCTAACATAATTATCTTCTTTGTGAAAGATAATTTAACAGATCATTTAAAATTTCTTTATAAAAGATAATAACGGTAACGATCATTGGGCCTAATAAATGCTAAAAAAGTTGACATAATTATCTTCTTTGTAAAAGATAATTTACTAGACAATTTAAAATTTCTTACTAAAAGATCATAAGGCTAATGGTTAATGGGCCTAGTAAATGCTAAAAAAGTTGACATAATTATCTTGTTTGTAAAAGATAATTTAATAGATCATTTAAAATTTCCTTAAAAAAGATCATAACGGTAACGATAATTGCGCCTAATAAATGCTAAACAGATTGACATAATTCTCTTCTTTATAAAAGATAATTTACTAGACAATTTAAAATTTCTTATTAAAAGATCATAATGCTAACGATTTTTGGTTCTAATAAATGCTAAAAAAGTTGAGATAATTATCTTCTTTGTAAAAGATAATTAAATAGATCATTTAAAATTGCTTTATAAAATGTCATAACGGTAACGATCATTGGCCCTAATAAATGCTAAAAAGGTTAACATAATTATCTTCTTTGTGAAAGATAATTTAATAGATCATTTAAAATTTCTTTATAAAAGATCATAACAGTAACGATCATTGGGCCTAATAATTGCTAAAAAGGTTAACATAATTATCTTCTTTGTGAAAGATAATTTAGTAGATCATTTAAAATTTCTTTATAAAAGATAAGAACGGTAACGATCGTTGGGCCTAATAAATGCTAAAAAAGTTGACATAATTATCTTCTTTGTAAAAGATAATTTAGTAGACAATTTAAAATTTCTTATTAAAAGATCATAACGGTAACGATCATTGGGACTAATAAATACTAAAAAAGTTAACATAATTATCTTCTTTGTAGAAGATAATTTACTAGACAATTTAAAATTTCTTTATAAAAGATTATAACGGTAACGATCATTGGGCCTAATAAATGCTAAAAAGGTTAACATAATTATCTTCTTTGTGAAAGATAATTTAATAGATCATTTAAAATTTCTTTCTAAAAGATCATAATGGTAACGATCATTGGGCCTAATAAATGGTAAAAAAGTTGACATAATTATCTTCTTTGTAAAAGATAATTTACTAGACAATTTAAAATTTCTTACTAAAAGATCATAACAGTGCTGATCAATGGGCCTAGTAAATGCTGAAAAAGCTTACATAATTATCTGCTTTGTAAAACATAATTTAATAGATCATTTAAAATTTCATTATAAAAGATCATGACGGCAACGATCATTGGGCCTAATAAATGCTAAAAAGGCTAACATAATTATCTTCTTTGTGAAAGATAATTTAATAGATCATTTAAAATTTCTTTATAAAAGATAATAACGGTAACGATCATTGGGCCTAATAAATGCTAAAAAAGTTGACATAATTATCTTCTTTGTAAAAGATAATTTACTAGACAATTTAAAATTTCTTATTAAAAGATCATAACGGTAACGATCATTGGGACTAATAAATACTAAAAAAGTTAACATAATTATCTTCTTTGTAAAAGATAATTTACTAGACAATTTAAAATTTCTTTATAAAAGATTATAACGGTAACGATCATTGGGCCTAATAAATGCTAAAAAGGTTAACATAATTATCTTCTTTGTGAAAGATAATTTAATAGATCATTTAAAATTTCTTTATAAAAGATCATAACGGTAACGATCATTGGGCCTAATAAATGGTAAAAAAGTTGACATAATTATCTTCTTTGTAAAAGATAATTTACTAGACAATTTAAAATTTCTTATTAAAAGATCATATCAGTGCCGATCAATGGGCCTAGTAAATGCTGAAAAAGCTTACATAATTATCTGCTTTGTAAAACATAATTTAATAGATCATTTAAAATTTCATTATAGAAGATCATGACGGCAACGATCATTGGGCCTAATAAATGCTAAAAAGGTTAACATAATTATCTTCTTTGTTAAAGATAATTTAATAGATCATTTAAAATTTCTTTGTGAAAGATCATAACGGTAACAATCATTGGGCCTAATAAATGCTAAAAAGGTTAACATAATTATCTTCTTTGTGAAAGATAATTTAATAGAACCTTTAAAATTTCTTTATAAAAGATTATAACGGTAACGATCATTGGGCATAATAAATACTAAAAAAGTTGACATAATTATCTTCTTTGTAAAAGATAATTTACTAGACAATTTAAAATTTCTTTATAAAAGATCATAACGGTAACGATCATTGGGCCTAATAAATGCTAAAAAGGTTAACATAATTATCTTCTTTGTGAAAGATAATTTACTAGACAATTTAAAATTTCTTTATAAAATATCATAACGGTAACGATCATTGGGCCTAATAAATGGTAAAAAAGTTGACATAATTATCTTCTTTGTAAAAGATAATTTACTAGACAATTTAAAATTTCTTACTAAAAGATCATAACAGTGCTGATCAATGGGCCTAGTAAATGCTGAAAAAGCTTACATAATTATCTGCTTTGTAAAACATAATTTAATAGATCATTTAAAATTTCATTATAAAAGATCATGACGGCAACGATCATTGGGCCTAATAAATGCTAAAAAGGCTAACATAATTATCTTCTTTGTGAAAGATAATTTAATAGATCATTTAAAATTTCTTTATAAAAGATAATAACGGTAACGATCATTGGGCCTAATAAATGCTAAAAAAGTTGACATAATTATCTTCTTTGTAAAAGATAATTTACTAGACAATTTAAAATTTCTTATTAAAAGATCATAACGGTAACGATCATTGGGACTAATAAATACTAAAAAAGTTAACATAATTATCTTCTTTGTAAAAGATAATTTACTAGACAATTTAAAATTTCTTTATAAAAGATTATAACGGTAACGATCATTGGGCCTAATAAATGCTAAAAAGGTTAACATAATTATCTTCTTTGTGAAAGATAATTTAATAGATCATTTAAAATTTCTTTATAAAAGATCATAACGGTAACGATCATTGGGCCTAATAAATGGTAAAAAAGTTGACATAATTATCTTCTTTGTAAAAGATAATTTACTAGACAATTTAAAATTTCTTATTAAAAGATCATATCAGTGCCGATCAATGGGCCTAGTAAATGCTGAAAAAGCTTACATAATTATCTGCTTTGTAAAACATAATTTAATAGATCATTTAAAATTTCATTATAGAAGATCATGACGGCAACGATCATTGGGCCTAATAAATGCTAAAAAGGTTAACATAATTATCTTCTTTGTTAAAGATAATTTAATAGATCATTTAAAATTTCTTTGTGAAAGATCATAACGGTAACAATCATTGGGCCTAATAAATGCTAAAAAGGTTAACATAATTATCTTCTTTGTGAAAGATAATTTAATAGAACCTTTAAAATTTCTTTATAAAAGATTATAACGGTAACGATCATTGGGCATAATAAATACTAAAAAAGTTGACATAATTATCTTCTTTGTAAAAGATAATTTACTAGACAATTTAAAATTTCTTTATAAAAGATCATAACGGTAACGATCATTGGGCCTAATAAATGCTAAAAAGGTTAACATAATTATCTTCATTGTGAAAGATAATTTAATAGATCATTTAAAATTTCTTTATAAAAGATCATAACGGTAACGATCATTGGGCCTAATAAATGGTAAAAAAGTTGACATAATTATCTTCTTTGTAAAAGATAATTTACTAGACAATTTAAAATTTCTTATTAAAAGATCATAACAGTGCCGATCAATGGGCCTAGTAAATGCTGAAAAAGCTTACATAATTATCTGCTTTGTAAAACATAATTTAATAGATCATTTAAAATTTCATTATAAAAGATCATGACGGCAACGATCATTGGGCCTAATAAATGCTAAAAAGGCTAACATAATTATCTTCTTTGTGAAAGATAATTTAACAGATCATTTAAAATTTCTTTATAAAAGATAATAACGGTAACGATCATTGGGCCTAATAAATGCTAAAAAAGTTGACATAATTATCTTCTTTGTAAAAGATAATTTACTAGACAATTTAAAATTTCTTACTAAAAGATCATAACGCTAATGGTTAATGGGCCTAGTAAATGCTAAAAAAGTTGACATAATTATCTTGTTTGTAAAAGATAATTTAATAGATCATTCAAAATTTCCTTAAAAAAGATCATAACGGTAACGATCATTGCGCCTAATAAATGCTAAACAGATTGACATAATTCTCTTCTTTATAAAAGATAATTTACTAGACAATTTAAAATTTCTTATTAAAAGATCATAATGCTAACGATTTTTGGTTCTAATAAATGCTAAAAAAGTTGAGATAATTATCTTCTTTGTAAAAGATAATTAAATAGATCATTTAAAATTGTTTTATAAAATGTCATAACGGTAACGATCATTGGGCCTAATAAATGCTAAAAAGGTTAACATAATTATCTTCTTTGTGAAAGATAATTTAATAGATCATTTAAAATTTCTTTATAAAAGATCATAACAGTAACGATCATTGGGCCTAATAAATGCTAAAAAGGCTAACATAATTATCTTCTTTGTGAAAGATAATTTAGTAGATCATTTAAAATTTCTTTATAAAAGATAATAACGGTAACGATCGTTGGGCCTAATAAATGCTAAAAAATTTGACATAATTATCTTCTTTGTAAAAGATAATTTAGTAGACAATTTAAAATTTCTTATTAAAAGATCATAACGGTAACGATCATTGGGACTAATTAATACTAAAAAAGTTAACATAATTATCTTCTTTGTCAAAGATAATTTACTAGACAATTTAAAATTTCTTTATAAAAGATCATAACGGTAACGATCATTGGGCCTAATAAATGCTAAAAAGGTTAACATAATTATCTTCTTTGTGAAAGATAATTTAATAGATCATTTCAAATTTCTTTATAAAAGATCATAAAGGTAACGATCATTGGGCCTAATAAATGGTAAAAAAGTTGACATAATTATCTTCTTTGTAAAAGATAATTTACTAGACAATTTAAAATTTCTTATTAAAAGATCATAACAGTGCCGATCAATGGGCCTAGTAAATGCTGAAAAAGCTTACATAATTATCTGCTTTGTAAAACATAATTTAATAGATCATTTAAAATTTCATTATAAAAGATCATGACGACAACGATCATTGGGCCTAATAAATGCTAAAAAGGCTAACATAAATATCTTCTTTGTGAAAGATAATTTAATAGATCATTTAAAATTTCTTTATAAAAGATAATAACGGTAACGATCATTGGGCCTAATGAATGCTAAAAAAGTTGACATAATTATCTTCTTTGTAAAATATAATTTACTAGACAATTTAAATTTTCTTATTAAAAGATCATAACGGTAACGATCATTGGGACTAATAAATACTAAAAAAGTTAACATAATTATCTTCTTTGTAAAAGATAATTTACTAGACAATTTAAAATTTCTTTATAAAAGATCATAACGGTAACGATCATTGGGCCTAATAAATGCTAAAAAGGTTAACATAATTATCTTCTTTGTGAAAGATAATTTAATAGATCATTTAAAATTTCTTTATAAAAGATCATAACGGTAACGATCATTGGGCCTAATAAATGGTAAAAAAGTTGACACAATTATCTTCTTTGTAAAAGATAATTTACTAGACAATTTAAAATTTCTTATTAAAAGATCATAACAGTGCCGATCAATGGGCCTAGTAAATGCTGAAAAAGCTTACATAATTATCTGCTTTGTAAAACATAATTTAATAGATCATTTAAAATTTCATTATAAAAGATCATGACGACAACGATCATTGGGCCTAATAAATGCTAAAAAGGCTAACATAATTATCTTCTTTGTGAAAGATAATTTAATAGATCATTTAAAATTTCTTTATAAAAGATCATAACGGTAACGATCATTGGGCGTAATAAATGCTAAAAAGGTTAACATAATTATCTTCTTTGTGAAAGATAATTTAATAGATCATTTCAAATTTCTTTATAAAAGATCATAACGGTAACGATCATTGGGCCTAATAAATGTTAAAAAAGTTGACATAATTATCTTCTTTGTAAAAGATAATTTACTAGACAATTTAAAATTTCTTATTAAAAGATCATAACAGTGTCGATCAATGGGCCTAGTAAATGCTGAAAAAGCTTACATAATTATCTGCTTTGTAAAACATAATTTAATAGATCATTTAAAATTTCATTATAAAAGATCATAACGACAACGATCATTGGGCCTAATAAATGCTAAAAAGGCTAACATAATTATCTTCTTTGTGAAAGATAATTTAATAGATCATTTAAAATTTCTTTATAAAAGATAATAACGGTAACGATCATTGGGCCTAATGAATGCTAAAAAAGTTGACATAATTATCTTCTTTGTAAAATATAATTTACTAGACAATTTAAAATTTCTTATTAAAAGATCATAACGGTAACGATCATTGGGACTAATAAATACTAAAAAAGTTAACATAATTATCTTCTTTGTAAAAGATAATTTACTAGACAATTTAAAATTTCTTTATAAAAGATCATAACGGTAACGATCATTGGGCCTAATAAATGCTAAAAAGGTTAACATAATTATCTTCTTTGTGAAAGATAATTTAGCAGATCATTTAAAATTTCTTTATAAAAGATAATAACGGTAACGATCGTTGGGCCTAATAAATGCTAAAAAAGTTGACATAATTATCTTCTTTGTAAAGATAATTTAGTAGACAATTTAAAATTTCTTATTAAAAGATCATAACGGTAACGATCATTGGGACTAATAAATACTAAAAAAGTTAACATAATTATCTTCTTTGTAAAAGATAATTTACTAGACAATTTCAAATTTCTTTATAAAAGATCATAACGGTAACGATCATTGGGCCTAATAAATGCTAAAAAGGTTAACATAATTATCTTCTTTGTGAAAGATAATTTAATAGATCATTTAAAATTTCTTTATAAAAGATCATAACCGTAACGATCATTGGGCCTAATAAATGTTAAAAAAGTTGACATAATTATCTTCTTTGTAAAAGATAATTTACTAGACAATTTAAAATTTCTTATTAAAAGATCATAACAGTGTCGATCAATGGGCCTAGTAAATGCTAAAAAAGCTTACATAATTATCTGCTTTGTAAAACATAATTTAATAGATCATTTAAAATTTCATTATAAAAGATCATGACGACAACGATCATTGGGCCTAATAAATGCTAAAAAGGCTAACATAATTATCTTCTTTGTGAAAGATAATTTAATAGATCATTTAAAATTTCTTTACAAAAGATAATAACGGTAACGATCATTGGGCCTAATGAATGCTAAAAAAGTTGACATAATTATCTTCTTTGTAAAATATAATTTACTAGACAATTTAAAATTTCTTATTAAAAGATCATAACGGTAACGATCATTGGGACTAATAAATACTAAAAAAGTTAACATAATTATCTTCTTTGTAAAAGATAATTTACTAGACAATTTAAAATTTCTTTATAAAAGATCATAACGGTAACGATCATTGGGCCTAATAAATGCTAAAAAGGTTAACATAATTATCTTCTTTGTGAAAGATAATTTAATAGATCATTTCAAATTTCTTTATAAAAGATCATAACGGTAACGATCATTGGGCCTAATAAATGGTAAAAAAGTTGACATAATTATCTTCTTTGTAAAAGACAATTTAATACATCATTTAAAATTTCTTTGAAAAACATGATAACGCTAACGATTATTGGGCCTAATAAATGCTAAAAAAGTTGACATAATTATCTTCTTTGTAAAATATAATTTACTAGACAATTTAAAATTTCTTACTAAAAGATCATAACGCTAACGGTTAATGGGCCTAGTAAATGCTAAAAAATTTGACATAATTACCTTGTTTGTAAAAGATAATTTAATAGATCATTTAAAATTTCCTTAAAAAAGATCATAACGGTAACGATCATTGTGCCTAATAAATGCTAAACAGGTTGACATAATTCTCTTCTTTATAAAAGATAATTTACTAGACAATTTAAAATTTCTTATTAAAAGATCATAGCGCTAACGATTTTTGGTTCTAATAAATGCTAAAAAAGGTGAAATAATTATCTTCTTTGTAAAAGATAATTAAATAGATCATTTAAAATTTCCTTAAAAAAGATCATAACGGTAACGATCATTGTGCCTAATAAATGCTAAACAGGTTGACATAATTCTCTTCTTTATAAAAGATAATTTACTAGACAATTTAAAATTTCTTATTAAAAGATCATAACGTTAAGGATTTTTGGTTCTAATAAATGCTAAAAAAGTTGAGATAATTATCTTCTTTGTAAAAGATAATTAAATAGATCATTTAAAATTTCTTTATAAAATGTCATAACGGTAACGATCATTGGGCCTAATAAATGCTAAAAAGGTTAACATAATTATCTTCTTTGTGAAAGATAATTTAATAGATCATTTAAAATTTCTTTATAAAAGATAATAACAGTAACGATCATTGGGCCTAATAAATGCTAAAAAAGTTGAGATAATTATCTTCTTTGTAAAAGATAATTAAATAGATCATTTAAAATTTCTTTATAAAAGATCATAACAGTAACAATCATTGGGCCTAATAAATGCTAAAAAGGCTAACATAATTATCTTCTTTGTGAAAGATAATTTAATAGATCATTTAAAATTTCTTTATAAAAGATAATAACAGTAACGATCATTGGGCCTAATAAATGCTAAAAAGGTTAACATAATTATCTTCTTTGTGAAAGATAATTTAATAGATCATTTAAAATTTCTTTATAAAAGATCATAACAGTAACGATCATTGGGCCTAATAAATGCTAAAAAGGTTAACATAATTATCTTCTTTGTGAAAGATAATTTAGTAGATCATTTAAAATTTCTTTATAAAAGATAATAACGGTAACGATCATTGCGCCTAATAAATGCTAAACAGGTTGACATAATTCTCTTCTTTATAAAAGATAATTTACTAGACAATTTAAAATTTCTTATTAAAAGATCATAACGCTAACGATTTTTGGTTCTAATAAATGCTAAAAAAGTTGAGATAATTATCTTCTTTGTAAAAGATAATTAAATAGATCATTTAAAATTTCTTTATAAAATGTCATAACGGTAACGATCATTGGGCCTAATAAATGCTAAAAAGGTTAACATAATTATCTTCTTTGTGAAAGATAATTTAATACATCATTTAAAATTTCTTTATAAAAGATCATAACAGTAACGATCATTGGGCCTAATAAATGCTAAAAAGGTTAACATAATTATCTTCTTTGTGAAAGATAATTTAGTAGATCATTTAAAATTTCTTTATAAAAGATAATAACGGTAACGATCGTTGGGCCTAATAAATGCTAAAAAAGTTGACATAATTATATTCTTTGTAAAAGATAATTTACTAGACAAATTAAAATTTCTTATTGAAAGATCATAACGGTAACGATCACTGGGCCTAATAAATGCTGAAGCAGCTAACATAAATATATTCTTTGTTAAAGATAATTTAGTAGATCATTTAAAATTTCTTTAAAAAAGATCATAACAGTAACAATCATTGGGCCTAATAAATGCTAAAAAAGTTGACATAATTATCTTCTTTGTAAAAGAAAATTTAATACATCATTTAAAATTTCTTTGAAAAAGATCATAACGCTAACAATTATTGGGCCTAATAAATGCTAAAAAAGTTGACATAATTATCTTCTTTGTAAAAGATATTTTACTAGACAATTTAAAATTTCTTACTAAAAGATCATAACGGTAACGGTTAATGGGCCTAGTAAATGCTAAAAAAGTTGACATAATTATCTTCTTTGTAAAAGATAATTTAATAGATCATTTAAAATTTCCTTAAAAAAGATCATAACCGTAACGATCGTTGCGCCTAATAAATGCTAAACAGGTTGACATAATTCTCTTCTTTATAAAAGATAATTTACTAGACAATTTAAAATTTCTTATTAAAAGATCATAACGTTAACGATTTTTGGTTCTAACAAATGCTAAAAAAGTTGAGATAATTATCTTCTTTTTAAAAGATAATTAAATAGATCATTTAAAATTTCTTTATAAAATGTCATAACGGTAACGATCATTGGGACTAATAAATACTAAAAAAGTTAACATAATTATCTTCTTTGTAAAAGATAATTTACTAGACAATTTAAAATTTCTTTATAAAATATCATAACGGTAACGATCATTGGGCCTAATAAATGCTAAAAAGGCTAACATAATTATTTTCTTTGTGAAAGATAATTTAATAGATCATTTAAAATTTCTTTATAAAAGATAATAACGGTAACGATCATTGCGCCTAATAAATGCTAAACAGGTTGACATAATTCTCTTCTTTATAAAAGATAATTTACTAGACAATTTAAAATTTCTTATTAAAAGATCATAATGCTAACGATTTTTGGTTCTAATAAATGCTAAAAAAGTTGAGATAATTATCTTCTTTGTAAAAGATAATTAAATAGATCTTTAAAATTTCTTTATAAAATGTCATAACGGTAACGATCATTGGGCCTAATAAATGCTAAAAAGGTTAACATAATTATCTTCTTTGTGAAAGATAATTTAATAGATCATTTAAAATTTCTTTATAAAAGATCATAACAGTAACGATCATTGGGCCTAATAAATGATAAAAAGGTTAACATAATTATCTTCTTTGTGAAAGATAATTTAGTAGATCATTTAAAATTTCTTTATAAAAGATAATAACGGTAACGATCATTGGGCCTAATAAATGCTAAAAAAGTTGACATAATTATCTTCTTTGTAAAACATAATTTACTAGACAATTTAAAATTTCTTATTAAAAGATCATAACGGTAACGATCATTGGGCCTAATAAATGCTAAAAAGGTTAACATAATTATCTTCTTTGTGAAAGATATTTTAATAGATCATTTAAAATTTCTTTATAAAAGATCATAACAATAACGATCATTGGGCCTAATAAATGCTAAAAAGGTTAACATAATTATCTTCTTTGTGAAAGATAATTTAGTAGATCATTTAAAATTTCTTTATAAAAGATAATAACGGTAACGATCATTGCGCCTAATAAATGCTAAACAGGTTGACTTAATTCTCTTCTTTATAAAAGATAATTTACTAGACAATTCAAAATTTCTTATTAAAAGATCATAACGTTAACGATTTTTGGTTCTAACAAATGCTAAAAAAGTTGAGATAATTATCTTCTTTTTAAAAGATAATTAAATAGATCATTTAAAATTTCTTTATAAAATGTCATAACGGTAACGATCATTGGGACTAATAAATACTAAAAAAGTTAACATAATTATCTTCTTTGTAAAAGATAATTTACTAGACAATTTAAAATTTCTTTATAAAATATCATAACGGTAACGATCATTGGGCCTAATAAATGCTAAAAAGGTTAACATAATTATCTTCTTTGTGAAAGATAATTTAATAGATCATTTAAAATTTCTTTATAAAAGATCATAACGGTAACGATCATTGGGCCTAATAAATGGTAAAAAAGTTGACATAATTATCTTCTTTGTAAAAGATAATTTACTAGACAATTTAAAATTTCTTATTAAAAGATCATAACAGTGCCGATCAATGGGCCTAGTAAATGCTGAAAAAGCATACATAATTATCTGCTTTGTAAAACATAATTTAATAGATCATTTAAAATTTCATTATAAAAGATCATGACGGCAACGATCATTGGGCCTAATAAATGCTAAAAAGGCTAACATAATTATCTTCTTTGTGAAAGATAATTTAATAGATCATTTAAAATTTCCTTAAAAAAGATCATAACGGTAACGATCATTGTGCCTAATAAATGCTAAACAGGTTGACATAATTCTCTTCTTTATAAAAGATAATTTACTAGACAATTTAAAATTTCTTATTAAAAGATCATAGCGCTAACGATTTTTGGTTCTAATAAATGCTAAAAAAGGTGAAATAATTATCTTCTTTGTAAAAGATAATTAAATAGATCATTTAAAATTTCCTTAAAAAAGATCATAACGGTAACGATCATTGTGCCTAATAAATGCTAAACAGGTTGACATAATTCTCTTCTTTATAAAAGATAATTTACTAGACAATTTAAAATTTCTTATTAAAAGATCATAACGTTAAGGATTTTTGGTTCTAATAAATGCTAAAAAAGTTGAGATAATTATCTTCTTTGTAAAAGATAATTAAATAGATCATTTAAAATTTCTTTATAAAATGTCATAACGGTAACGATCATTGGGCCTAATAAATGCTAAAAAGGTTAACATAATTATCTTCTTTGTGAAAGATAATTTAATAGATCATTTAAAATTTCTTTATAAAAGATAATAACAGTAACGATCATTGGGCCTAATAAATGCTAAAAAAGTTGAGATAATTATCTTCTTTGTAAAAGATAATTAAATAGATCATTTAAAATTTCTTTATAAAAGATCATAACAGTAACGATCATTGGGCCTAATAAATGCTAAAAAGGCTAACATAATTATCTTCTTTGTGAAAGATAATTTAATAGATCATTTAAAATTTCTTTATAAAAGATAATAACAGTAACGATCATTGGGCCTAATAAATGCTAAAAAGGTTAACATAATTATCTTCTTTGTGAAAGATAATTTAATAGATCATTTAAAATTTCTTTATAAAAGATCATAACAGTAACGATCATTGGGCCTAATAAATGCTAAAAAGGTTAACATAATTATCTTCTTTGTGAAAGATAATTTAGTAGATCATTTAAAATTTCTTTATAAAAGATAATAACGGTAACGATCATTGCGCCTAATAAATGCTAAACAGGTTGACATAATTCTCTTCTTTATAAAAGATAATTTACTAGACAATTTAAAATTTCTTATTAAAAGATCATAACGCTAACGATTTTTGGTTCTAATAAATGCTAAAAAAGTTGAGATAATTATCTTCTTTGTAAAAGATAATTAAATAGATCATTTAAAATTTCTTTATAAAATGTCATAACGGTAACGATCATTGGGCCTAATAAATGCTAAAAAGGTTAACATAATTATCTTCTTTGTGAAAGATAATTTAATACATCATTTAAAATTTCTTTATAAAAGATCATAACAGTAACGATCATTGGGCCTAATAAATGCTAAAAAGGTTAACATAATTATCTTCTTTGTGAAAGATAATTTAGTAGATCATTTAAAATTTCTTTATAAAAGATAATAACGGTAACGATCGTTGGGCCTAATAAATGCTAAAAAAGTTGACATAATTATATTCTTTGTAAAAGATAATTTACTAGACAAATTAAAATTTCTTATTAAAAGATCATAACGGTAACGATCACTGGGCCTAATAAATGCTGAAGCAGCTAACATAAATATATTCTTTGTTAAAGATAATTTAGTAGATCATTTAAAATTTCTTTAAAAAAGATCATAACAGTAACAATCATTGGGCCTAATAAATGCTAAAAAAGTTGACATAATTATCTTCTTTGTAAAAGAAAATTTAATACATCATTTAAAATTTCTTTGAAAAAGATCATAACGCTAACAATTATTGGGCCTAATAAATGCTAAAAAAGTTGACATAATTATCTTCTTTGTAAAAGATATTTTACTAGACAATTTAAAATTTCTTACTAAAAGATCATAACGGTAACGGTTAATGGGCCTAGTAAATGCTAAAAAAGTTGACATAATTATCTTCTTTGTAAAAGATAATTTAATAGATCATTTAAAATTTCCTTAAAAAAGATCATAACGGTAACGATCGTTGCGCCTAATAAATGCTAAACAGGTTGACATAATTCTCTTCTTTATAAAAGATAATTTACTAGACAATTTAAAATTTCTTATTAAAAGATCATAACGTTAACGATTTTTGGTTCTAACAAATGCTAAAAAAGTTGAGATAATTATCTTCTTTTTAAAAGATAATTAAATAGATCATTTAAAATTTCTTTATAAAATGTCATAACGGTAACGATCATTGGGACTAATAAATACTAAAAAAGTTAACATAATTATCTTCTTTGTAAAAGATAATTTACTAGACAATTTAAAATTTCTTTATAAAATATCATAACGGTAACGATCATTGGGCCTAATAAATGCTAAAAAGGCTAACATAATTATCTTCTTTGTGAAAGATAATTTAATAGATCATTTAAAATTTCTTTATAAAAGATAATAACGGTAACGATCATTGCGCCTAATAAATGCTAAACAGGTTGACATAATTCTCTTCTTTATAAAAGATAATTTACTAGACAATTTAAAATTTCTTATTAAAAGATCATAATGCTAACGATTTTTGGTTCTAATAAATGCTAAAAAAGTTGAGATAATTATCTTCTTTGTAAAAGATAATTAAATAGATCTTTAAAATTTCTTTATAAAATGTCATAACGGTAACGATCATTGGGCCTAATAAATGCTAAAAAGGTTAACATAATTATCTTCTTTGTGAAAGATAATTTAATAGATCATTTAAAATTTCTTTATAAAAGATCATAACAGTAACGATCATTGGGCCTAATAAATGATAAAAAGGTTAACATAATTATCTTCTTTGTGAAAGATAATTTAGTAGATCATTTAAAATTTCTTTATAAAAGATAATAACGGTAACGATTATTGGGCCTAATAAATGCTAAAAAAGTTGACATAATTATCTTCTTTGTAAAACATAATTTACTAGACAATTTAAAATTTCTTATTAAAAGATCATAACGGTAACGATCATTGGGCCTAATAAATGCTAAAAAGGTTAACATAATTATCTTCTTTGTGAAAGATATTTTAATAGATCATTTAAAATTTCTTTATAAAAGATCATAACAATAACGATCATTGGGCCTAATAAATGCTAAAAAGGTTAACATAATTATCTTCTTTGTGAAAGATAATTTAGTAGATCATTTAAAATTTCTTTATAAAAGATAATAACGGTAACGATCATTGCGCCTAATAAATGCTAAACAGGTTGACTTAATTCTCTTCTTTATAAAAGATAATTTACTAGACAATTCAAAATTTCTTATTAAAAGATCATAACGTTAACGATTTTTGGTTCTAACAAATGCTAAAAAAGTTGAGATAATTATCTTCTTTTTAAAAGATAATTAAATAGATCATTTAAAATTTCTTTATAAAATGTCATAACGGTAACGATCATTGGGACTAATAAATACTAAAAAAGTTAACATAATTATCTTCTTTGTAAAAGATAATTTACTAGACAATTTAAAATTTCTTTATAAAATATCATAACGGTAACGATCATTGGGCCTAATAAATGCTAAAAAGGTTAACATAATTATCTTCTTTGTGAAAGATAATTTAATAGATCATTTAAAATTTCTTTATAAAAGATCATAACGGTAACGATCATTGGGCCTAATAAATGGTAAAAAAGTTGACATAATTATCTTCTTTGTAAAAGATAATTTACTAGACAATTTAAAATTTCTTATTAAAAGATCATAACAGTGCCGATCAATGGGCCTAGTAAATGCTGAAAAAGCTTACATAATTATCTGCTTTGTAAAACATAATTTAATAGATCATTTAAAATTTCATTATAAAAGATCATGACGGCAACGATCATTGGGCCTAATAAATGCTAAAAAGGCTAACATAATTATCTTCTTTGTGAAAGATAATTTAATAGATCATTTAAAATTTCTTTATAAAAGATAATAACGGTAATGATCATTGGGCCTAATAAATGCTAAAAAAGTTGACATAATTATCTTCTTTGTAAAACATAATTTACTAGACAATTTAAAATTTCTTATTAAAAGATCATAACGGTAACGATCATTGGGCCTAATAAATGCTAAAAAGGTTAACATAATTATCTTCTTTGTGAAAGATAATTTAATAGACCATTTAAAATTTCTTTATAAAAGATCATAACAGTAACGATCATTGGGCCTAATAAATGCTAAAAAGGTTAACATAATTATCTTCTTTGTGAAAGATAATTTAGTAGATCATTTAAAATTTCTTTATAAAAGATAATAACGGTAACGATCATTGCGCCTAATAAATGCTAAACAGGTTGACATAATTCTCTTCTTTATAAAAGATAATTTACTAGACAATTCAAAATTTCTTATTAAAAGATCATAACGTTAACGATTATTGGTTCTAACAAATGCTAAAAAAGTTGAGATAATTATCTTCTTTTTAAAAGATAATTAAATAGATCATTTAAAATTTCTTTATAAAATGTCATAACGGTAACGATCATTGGGACTAATAAATACTAAAAAAGTTAACATAATTATCTTCTTTGTAAAAGATAATTTACTAGACAATTTAAAATTTCTTTATAAAATATCATAACGGTAACGATCATTGGGCCTAATAAATGCTAAAAAGGTTAACATAATTATCTTCTTTGTGAAAGATAATTTAATAGATCATTTAAAATTTCTTTATAAAAGATCATAACGGTAACGATCATTGGGCCTAATAAATGGTAAAAAAGTTGACATAATTATCTTCTTTGTAAAAGATAATTTACTAGACAATTTAAAATTTCTTATTAAAAGATCATAACAGTGCCGATCAATGGGCCTAGTAAATGCTGAAAAAGCTTACATAATTATCTGCTTTGTAAAACATAATTTAATAGATCATTTAAAATTTCATTATAAAAGATCATGACGGCAACGATCATTGGGCCTAATAAATGCTAAAAAGGCTAACATAATTATCTTCTTTGTGAAAGATAATTTAATAGATCATTTAAAATTTCTTTATAAAAGATAATAACGGTAATGATCATTGGGCCTAATAAATGCTAAAAAAGTTGACATAATTATCTTCTTTGTAAAACATAATTTACTAGACAATTTAAAATTTCTTATTAAAAGATCATAACGGTAACGATCATTGGGCCTAATAAATGCTAAAAAGGTTAACATAATTATCTTCTTTGTGAAAGATAATTTAATAGACCATTTAAAATTTCTTTATAAAAGATCATAACAGTAACGATCATTGGGCCTAATAAATGCTAAAAAGGTTAACATAATTATCTTCTTTGTGAAAGATAATTTAGTAGATCATTTAAAATTTCTTTATAAAAGATAATAACGGTAACGATCATTGCGCCTAATAAATGCTAAACAGGTTGACATAATTCTCTTCTTTATAAAAGATAATTTACTAGACAATTCAAAATTTCTTATTAAAAGATCATAACGTTAACGATTATTGGTTCTAACAAATGCTAAAAAAGTTGAGATAATTATCTTCTTTGTAAAAGATAATTAAATAGATCATTTAAAATTTCTTTATAAAATGTCATAACGGTAACGATCATTGGGACTAATAAATACTAAAAAAGTTAACATAATTATCTTCTTTGTAAAAGATAATTTACTAGACAATTTAAAATTTCTTTATAAAATATCATAACGGTAACGATCATTGGGCCTAATAAATGCTAAAAAGGTTAACATAATTATCTTCTTTGTGAAAGATAATTTAATAGATCATTTAAAATTTCTTTATAAAAGATCATAACGGTAACGATCATTGGGCCTAATAAATGGTAAAAAAGTTGACATAATTATCTTCTTTGTAAAAGATAATTTACTAGACAATTTAAAATTTCTTATTAAAAGATCATAACAGTGCCGATCAATGGGCCTAGTAAATGCTGAAAAAGCTTACATAATTATCTGCTTTGTAAAACATAATTTAATAGATCATTTAAAATTTCATTATAAAAGATCATGACGGCAACGATCATTGGGCCTAATAAATGCTAAAAAGGCTAACATAATTATCTTCTTTGTGAAAGATAATTTAATAGATCATTTAAAATTTCTTTATAAAAGATAATAACGGTAATGATCATTGGGCCTAATAAATGCTAAAAAAGTTGACATAATTATCTTCTTTGTAAAACATAATTTACTAGACAATTTAAAATTTCTTATTAAAAGATCATAACGGTAACGATCATTGGGCCTAATAAATGCTAAAAAGGTTAACATAATTATCTTCTTTGTGAAAGATAATTTAATAGACCATTTAAAATTTCTTTATAAAAGATCATAACAGTAACGATCATTGGGCCTAATAAATGCTAAAAAGGTTAACATAATTATCTTCTTTGTGAAAGATAATTTAGTAGATCATTTAAAATTTCTTTATAAAAGATAATAACGGTAACGATCATTGCGCCTAATAAATGCTAAACAGGTTGACATAATTCTCTTCTTTATAAAAGATAATTTACTAGACAATTCAAAATTTCTTATTAAAAGATCATAACGTTAACGATTATTGGTTCTAACAAATGCTAAAAAAGTTGAGATAATTATCTTCTTTGTAAAAGATAATTAAATAGATCATTTAAAATTTCTTTATAAAATGTCATAACGGTAACGATCATTGGGACTAATAAATACTAAAAAAGTTAACATAATTATCTTCTTTGTAAAAGATAATTTACTAGACAATTTAAAATTTCTTTATAAAATATCATAACGGTAACGATCATTGGGCCTAATAAATGCTAAAAAGGTTAACATAATTATCTTCTTTGTGAAAGATAATTTAATAGATCATTTAAAATTTCTTTATAAAAGATCATAACGGTAACGATCATTGGGCCTAATAAATGGTAAAAAAGTTGACATAATTATCTTCTTTGTAAAAGATAATTTACTAGACAATTTAAAATTTCTTATTAAAAGATCATAACAGTGCCGATCAATGGGCCTAGTAAATGCTGAAAAAGCTTACATAATTATCTGCTTTGTAAAACATAATTTAATAGATCATTTAAAATTTCATTATAAAAGATCATGACGGCAACGATCATTGGGCCTAATAAATGCTAAAAAGGCTAACATAATTATCTTCTTTGTGAAAGATAATTTAATAGATCATTTAAAATTTCTTTATAAAAGATAATAACGGTAATGATCATTGGGCCTAATAAATGCTAAAAAAGTTGACATAATTATCTTCTTTGTAAAACATAATTTACTAGACAATTTAAAATTTCTTATTAAAAGATCATAACGGTAACGATCATTGGGCCTAATAAATGCTAAAAAGGTTAACATAATTATCTTCTTTGTGAAAGATAATTTAATAGACCATTTAAAATTTCTTTATAAAAGATCATAACAGTAACGATCATTGGGCCTAATAAATGCTAAAAAGGTTAACATAATTATCTTCTTTGTGAAAGATAATTTAGTAGATCATTTAAAATTTCTTTATAAAAGATAATAACGGTAACGATCATTGCGCCTAATAAATGCTAAACAGGTTGACATAATTCTCTTCTTTATAAAAGATAATTTACTAGACAATTCAAAATTTCTTATTAAAAGATCATAACGTTAACGATTATTGGTTCTAACAAATGCTAAAAAAGTTGAGATAATTATCTTCTTTTTAAAAGATAATTAAATAGATCATTTAAAATTTCTTTATAAAATGTCATAACGGTAACGATCATTGGGACTAATAAATACTAAAAAAGTTAACATAATTATCTTCTTTGTAAAAGATAATTTACTAGACAATTTAAAATTTCTTTATAAAATATCATAACGGTAACGATCATTGGGCCTAATAAATGCTAAAAAGGTTAACATAATTATCTTCTTTGTGAAAGATAATTTAATAGATCATTTAAAATTTCTTTATAAAAGATCATAACGGTAACGATCATTGGGCCTAATAAATGGTAAAAAAGTTGACATAATTATCTTCTTTGTAAAAGATAATTTACTAGACAATTTAAAATTTCTTATTAAAAGATCATAACAGTGCCGATCAATGGGCCTAGTAAATGCTGAAAAAGCTTACATAATTATCTGCTTTGTAAAACATAATTTAATAGATCATTTAAAATTTCATTATAAAAGATCATGACGGCAACGATCATTGGGCCTAATAAATGCTAAAAAGGCTAACATAATTATCTTCTTTGTGAAAGATAATTTAATAGATCATTTAAAATTTCTTTATAAAAGATAATAACGGTAATGATCATTGGGCCTAATAAATGCTAAAAAAGTTGACATAATTATCTTCTTTGTAAAACATAATTTACTAGACAATTTAAAATTTCTTATTAAAAGATCATAACGGTAACGATCATTGGGCCTAATAAATGCTAAAAAGGTTAACATAATTATCTTCTTTGTGAAAGATAATTTAATAGACCATTTAAAATTTCTTTATAAAAGATCATAACAGTAACGATCATTGGGCCTAATAAATGCTAAAAAGGTTAACATAATTATCTTCTTTGTGAAAGATAATTTAGTAGATCATTTAAAATTTCTTTATAAAAGATAATAACGGTAACGATCATTGCGCCTAATAAATGCTAAACAGGTTGACATAATTCTCTTCTTTATAAAAGATAATTTACTAGACAATTCAAAATTTCTTATTAAAAGATCATAACGTTAACGATTATTGGTTCTAACAAATGCTAAAAAAGTTGAGATAATTATCTTCTTTTTAAAAGATAATTAAATAGATCATTTAAAATTTCTTTATAAAATGTCATAACGGTAACGATCATTGGGACTAATAAATACTAAAAAAGTTAACATAATTATCTTCTTTGTAAAAGATAATTTACTAGACAATTTAAAATTTCTTTATAAAATATCATAACGGTAACGATCATTGGGCCTAATAAATGCTAAAAAGGTTAACATAATTATCTTCTTTGTGAAAGATAATTTAATAGATCATTTAAAATTTCTTTATAAAAGATCATAACGGTAACGATCATTGGGCCTAATAAATGGTAAAAAACTTGACATAATTATCTTCTTTGTAAAAGATAATTTACTAGACAATTTAAAATTTCTTATTAAAAGATCATAACAGTGCCGATCAATGGGCCTAGTAAATGCTGAAAAAGCTTACATAATTATCTGCTTTGTAAAACATAATTTAATAGATCATTTAAAATTTCATTATAAAAGATCATGACGGCAACGATCATTGGGCCTAATAAATGCTAAAAAGGCTAACATAATTATCTTCTTTGTGAAAGATAATTTAATAGATCATTTAAAATTTCTTTATAAAAGATAATAACGGTAATGATCATTGGGCCTAATAAATGCTAAAAAAGTTGACATAATTATCTTCTTTGTAAAACATAATTTACTAGACAATTTAAAATTTCTTATTAAAAGATCATAACGGTAACGATCATTGGGCCTAATAAATGCTAAAAAGGTTAACATAATTATCTTCTTTGTGAAAGATAATTTAATAGATCATTTAAAATTTCTTTATAAAAGATCATAACAGTAACGATCATTGGGCCTAATAAATGCTAAAAAGGTTAACATAATTATCTTCTTTGTGAAAGATAATTTAGTAGATCATTTAAAATTTCTTTATAAAAGATAATAACGGTAACGATCATTGCGCCTAATAAATGCTAAACAGGTTGACATAATTCTCTTCTTTATAAAAGATAATTTACTAGACAATTCAAAATTTCTTATTAAAAGATCATAACGCTAACGATTTTTGGTTCTAATAAATGCTAAAAAGGTTGAGATAATTATCTTCTTTGTAAAAGATAATTAAATAGATCATTTAAAATTTCTTTATAAAATGTCATAACGGTAACGATCATTGGGCCTAATAAATGCTAAAAAGGTTAACATAATTATCTTCTTTGTGAAAGATAATTTAATAGATCATGTAAAATTTCTTTATAAAAGATCATAACAGTAACGATCATTGGGCCTAATAAATGCTAAAAAGGTTAACATAATTATCTTCTTTGTGAAAGATAATTTAGTAGATCATTTAAAATTTCTTTATAAAAGATAATAACGGTAACGATCATTGCGCCTAATAAATACTAAACAGGTTGACATAATTCTCTTCTTTATAAAAGATAATTTACTAGACAATTTAAAATTTCTTATTAAAAGATCATAACAGTGCCGATCAATGGGCCTAGTAAATGCTGAAAAAGCTTACATAATTATCTGCTTTGTAAAACATAATTTAATAGATCATTTAAAATTTCATTATAAAATGTCATAACAGTAACGATCATTGGGCCTAATAAATGCTTAAAAGGTTAACATAATTATCTTCTTTGTGAAAGATAATTAAGTAGATCATTTAAAATTTCTTTATAAAAGATAATAACGGTAACGATCGTTGGGCCTAATAAATGCTAAAAAAGTTGACATAATTATCTTCTTTGTAAAACATAATTTACTAGACAATTTAAAATTTCTTATTAAAATGTCACAACGGTAACGATCATTGGGCCTAATAAATGCTAAAAAAGTTGACTTAATTATCTTCTTTGTAAAAGATAATTTACTAGACAATTTAAAATTTCTTATTAAAAGATCATAACGGTAACGATCACTGGGCCTAATAAATGCTGAAGCAGCTAACATAAATATATTCTTTGTTAAAGATAATTTAATAGATCATTTAAAATTTCTTTGTGAAAGATCATAACGGTAACGATCATTGGGCCTAATAAATGCTAAAAAGGTTAACATAATTATCTTCTTTGTGAAAGATAATTTAATAGATCCTTTAAAATTTGTTTATAAAAGATTATAACGATAACGATCATTGGGCATAATAAATACTAAAAAAGTTGACATAATTATCTTCTTTGTAAAAGATAATTTACTAGACAATTTAAAATTTCTTTATAAAAGATCATAACGGTAACGATCATTGGGCCTAATAAATGCTAAAAAGGTTAACATAATTATCTTCTTTGTGAAAGATAATTTAATAGATCATTTAAAATTTCTTTATAAAAGATCAGAACGGTAACGATCATTGGGCCTAATAAATGGTAAAAAAGTTGACATAATTATCTTCTTTGTAAAAGATAATTTACTAGACAATTTAAAATTTCTTATTAAAAGATCATAACAGTGCCGATCAATGGGCCTAGTAAATGCTGAAAAAGCTTACATAATTATCTGCTTTGTAAAACATAATTTAATAGATCATTTAAAATTTCATTATAAAAGATCATGACGGCAACGATCATTGGGCCTAATAAATGCTAAAAAGGCTAACATAATTATCTTCTTTGTGAAAGATAATTTAATAGATCATTTAAAATTTCTTTATAAAAGATAATAACGGTAACGATCATTGGGCCTAATAAATGCTAAAAAAGTTGACATAATTATCTTCTTTGTAAAAGATAATTTACTAGACAATTTAAAATTTCTTACTAAAAGATCATAACGCTAATGGTTAATGGGCCTAGTAAATGCTAAAAAAGTTGACATAATTATCTTGTTTGTAAAAGATAATTTAATAGATCATTTAAAATTTCCTTAAAAAAGATCATAACGGTAACGATCATTGCGCCTAATAAATGCTAAACAGATTGACATAATTCTCTTCTTTATAAAAGATAATTTACTAGACAATTTAAAATTTCTTATTAAAAGATCATAACGCTAACGATTTTTGGTTCTAATAAATGCTAAAAAAGTTGAGATAATTATCTTCTTTGTAAAAGATAATTAAATAGATCATTTAAAATTTCTTTATAAAATGTCATAACGGTAACGATCATTGGGCCTAATAAATGATAAAAAGGTTAACATAATTATCTTCTTTGTGAAAGATAATTTAGTAGATCATTTAAAATTTCTTTATAAAAGATAATAACGGTAACGATCGTTGGGCCTAATAAATGCTAAAAAAGTTGACATAATTATATTCTTTGTAAAAGATAATTTACTAGACAATTTAAAATTTCTTATTAAAAGATCATAACGGTAACGATCACTGGGCCTAATAAATGCTGAAGCAGCTAACATAAATATATTCTTTGTTAAAGATAATTTAGTAGATCATTTAAAATTTCTTTAAAAAAGATCATAACAGTAACAATCATTGGGCCTAATAAATGCTAAAAAAGTTGACATAATTATCTTCTTTGTAAAAGAAAATTTAATACATCATTTAAAATTTCTTTGAAAAAGATCATAACGCTAACAATTATTGGGCCTAATAAATGCTAAAAAAGTTGACATAATTATCTTCTTTGTAAAAGATACTTTACTAGACAATTTAAAATTTCTTACTAAAAGATCATAACGGTAACGGTTAATGGGCCTAGTAAATGCTAAAAAAGTTGACATAATTATCTTCTTTGTAAAAGATAATTTAATAGATCATTTAAAATTTCCTTAAAAAGGATCATAACGGTAACGATCATTGCGCCTAATAAATGCTAAACAGGTTGACATAATTCTCTTCTTTATAAAAGATAATTTACTAGACAATTTAAAATTTCTTATTAAAAGATCATAACGTTAACGATTTTTGGTTCTAATAAATGCTAAAAAAGTTGAGATAATTATCTTCTTTTTAAAAGATGATTAAATAGATCATTTAAAATTTCTTTATAAAATGTCATAACGGTAACGATCATTGGGACTAATAAATACTATAAAAGTTAACATAATTATCTTCTTTGTAAAAGATAATTTACTAGACAATTTAAAATTTCTTTATAAAATATCATAACGGTAACGATCATTGGGCCTAATAAATGCTAAAAAGGTTAACATAATTATCTTCTTTGTGAAA
Organism: Psophocarpus tetragonolobus; assembly: GCA_037954015.1. NCBI lineage: Eukaryota > Viridiplantae > Streptophyta > Magnoliopsida > Fabales > Fabaceae > Psophocarpus > Psophocarpus tetragonolobus. The sequence goes on from CM075688.1 coordinate 60,094,142, forward strand.
GATAATTTAATAGATCATTTAAAATTTCTTTATAAAAGATCATAACGGTAACGATCATTGGGCCTAATAAACGGTAAAAAAGTTGACATAATTATCTTCTTTGTAAAAGATAATTTACTAGACAATTTAAAATTTCTTATTAAAAGATCATAGCAGTGCCGATCAATGGGCCTAGTAAATGCTGAAAAAGCTTACATAATTATCTGCTTTGTAAAACATAATTTAATAGATCATTTAAAATTTCATTATAAAAGATCATGACGGCAACGATCATTGGGCCTAATAAATGCTAAAAAGGCTAGCATAATTATCTTCTTTGTGAAAGATAATTTAATAGATCATTTAAAATTTCTTTATAAAAGATAATAACGGTAATGATCATTGGGCCTAATAAATGCTAAAAAAGTTGACATAATTATCTTCTTTGTAAAAGATAATTTACTAGACAATTTAAAATTTCTTACTAAAAGATCATAACGCTAATGGTTAATGGGCCTAGTAAATGCTAAAAAAGTTGACATAATTATCTTGTTTGTAAAAGATAATTTAATAGATCATTTAAAATTTCCTTAAAAAAGATCATAACGGTAACGACGATCATTGCGCCTAATAAATGCTAAACAGCTTGACATAATTCTCTTCTTTATAAAAGATAATTTACTAGACAATTTAAAATTTCTTATTAAAAGATCATAACGCTAACGATTTTTTGTTCTAACAAATGCTAAAAAAGTTGAGATAATTATCTTCTTTGTAAAAGATAATTCAATAGATCATTTAAAATTGCTTTATAAAATGTCATAACGGTAACGATCATTGGGCCTAATAAATGCTAAAAAGGTTAACATAATTATCTTCTTTGTGAAAGATAATTTAATAGATCATTTAAAATTTCTTTATAAAAGATCATAACAGTAACGATCATTGGGCCTAATAAATGCTAAAAAGGTTAATATAATTATCTTCTTTCTGAAAGATAATTTAGTAGATCATTTAAAATTTCTTTATAAAAGATAATAACGGTAACGATCATTGCGCCTAATAAATACTAAACAGGTTGACATAATTCTCTTCTTTATAAAAGATAATTTACTAGACAATTTAAAATTTCTTATTAAAAGATCATAACAGTGCCGATCAATGGGCCTAGTAAATGCTGAAAAAGCTTACATAATTATCTGCTTTGTAAAACATAATTTAATAGATCATTTAAAATTTCATTATAAAATGTCATAACAGTAACGATCATTGGGCCTAATAAATGCTTAAAAGGTTAACATAATTATCTTCTTTGTGAAAGATAATTAAGTAGATCATTTAAAATTTCTTTATAAAAGATAATAACGGTAACGATCGTTGGGCCTAATAAATGCTAAAAAAGTTGACATAATTATCTTCTTTGTAAAACATAATTTACTAGACAATTTAAAATTTCTTATTAAAATGTCACAACGGTAACGATCATTGGGCCTAATAAATGCTAAAAAAGTTGACTTAATTATCTTCTTTGTAAAAGATAATTTACTAGACAATTTAAAATTTCTTATTAAAAGATCATAACGGTAACGATCACTGGGCCTAATAAATGCTGAAGCAGCTAACATAAATATATTCTTTGTTAAAGATAATTTAATAGATCATTTAAAATTTCTTTGTGAAAGATCATAACGGTAACGATCATTGGGCCTAATAAATGCTAAAAAGGTTAACATAATTATCTTCTTTGTGAAAGATAATTTAATAGATCCTTTAAAATTTCTTTATAAAAGATTATAACGATAACGATCATTGGGCATAATAAATACTAAAAAAGTTGACATAATTATCTTCTTTGTAAAAGATAATTTACTAGACAATTTAAAATTTCTTTATAAAAGATCATAACGGTAACGATCATTGGGCCTAATAAATGCTAAAAAGGTTAACATAATTATCTTCTTTGTGAAAGATAATTTAATAGATCATTTAAAATTTCTTTATAAAAGATCATAACGGTAACGATCATTGGGCCTAATAAATGGTAAAAAAGTTGACATAATTATCTTCTTTGTAAAAGATAATTTACTAGACAATTTAAAATTTCTTATTAAAAGATCATAACAGTGCCGATCAATGGGCCTAGTAAATGCTGAAAAAGCTTACATAATTATCTGCTTTGTAAAACATAATTTAATAGATCATTTAAAATTTCATTATAAAAGATCATGACGGCAACGATCATTGGGCCTAATAAATGCTAAAAAGGCTAACATAATTATCTTCTTTGTGAAAGATAATTTAATAGATCATTTAAAATTTCTTTATAAAAGATAATAACGGTAACGATCATTGGGCCTAATAAATGCTAAAAAAGTTGACATAATTATCTTCTTTGTAAAAGATAATTTACTAGACAATTTAAAATTTCTTACTAAAAGATCATAACGCTAATGGTTAATGGGCCTAGTAAATGCTAAAAAAGTTGACATAATTATCTTGTTTGTAAAAGATAATTTAATAGATCATTTAAAATTTCCTTAAAAAAGATCATAACGGTAACGACGATCATTGCGCCTAATAAATGCTAAACAGCTTGACATAATTCTCTTCTTTATAAAAGATAATTTACTAGACAATTTAAAATTTCTTATTAAAAGATCATAACGCTAACGATTTTTTGTTCTAATAAATGCTAAAAAAGTTGAGATAATTATCTTCTTTGTAAAAGATAATTCAATAGATCATTTAAAATTGCTTTATAAAATGTCATAACGGTAACGATCATTGGGCCTAATAAATGCTAAAAAGGTTAACATAATTATCTTCTTTGTGAAAGATAATTTAGTAGATCATTTAAAATTTCTTTATAAAAGATAATAACGGTAACGATCGTTGGGCCTAATAAATGCTAAAAAAGTTGACATAATTATATTCTTTGTAAAAGATAATTTACTAGACAATTTAAAATTTCTTATTAAAAGATCATAACGGTAACGATCACTGGGCCTAATAAATGCTGAAGCAGCTAACATAAATATATTCTTTGTTAAAGATAATTTAGTAGATCATTTAAAATTTCTTTAAAAAAGATCATAACAGTAACAATCATTGGGCCTAATAAATGCTAAAAAAGTTGACATAATTATCTTCTTTGTAAAAGAAAATTTAATACATCATTTAAAATTTCTTTGAAAAAGATCATAACGCTAACAATTATTGGGCCTAATAAATGCTAAAAAAGTTGACATAATTATCTTCTTTGTAAAAGATACTTTACTAGACAATTTAAAATTTCTTACTAAAAGATCATAACGGTAACGGTTAATGGGCCTAGTAAATGCTAAAAAAGTTGACATAATTATCTTCTTTGTAAAAGATAATTTAATAGATCATTTAAAATTTCCTTAAAAAGGATCATAACGGTAACGATCATTGCGCCTAATAAATGCTAAACAGGTTGACATAATTCTCTTCTTTATAAAAGATAATTTACTAGACAATTTAAAATTTCTTATTAAAAGATCATAACGTTAACGATTTTTGGTTCTAATAAATGCTAAAAAAGTTGAGATAATTATCTTCTTTTTAAAAGATGATTAAATAGATCATTTAAAATTTATTTATAAAATGTCATAACGGTAACGATCATTGGGACTAATAAATACTATAAAAGTTAACATAATTATCTTCTTTGTAAAAGATAATTTACTAGACAATTTAAAATTTCTTTATAAAATATCATAACGGTAACGATCATTGGGCCTAATAAATGCTAAAAAGGTTAACATAATTATCTTCTTTGTGAAAGATAATTTAATAGATCATTTAAAATTTCTTTATAAAAGATCATAACGGTAACGATCATTGGGCCTAATAAACGGTAAAAAAGTTGACATAATTATCTTCTTTGTAAAAGATAATTTACTAGACAATTTAAAATTTCTTATTAAAAGATCATAGCAGTGCCGATCAATGGGCCTAGTAAATGCTGAAAAAGCTTAAATAATTATCTGCTTTGTAAAACATAATTTAATAGATCATTTAAAATTTCATTATAAAAGATCATGACGGCAACGATCATTGGGCCTAATAAATGCTAAAAAGGCTAGCATAATTATCTTCTTTGTGAAAGATAATTTAATAGATCATTTAAAATTTCTTTATAAAAGATAATAACGGTAATGATCATTGGGCCTAATAAATGCTAAAAAAGTTGACATAATTATCTTCTTTGTAAAAGATAATTTACTAGACAATTTAAAATTTCTTACTAAAAGATCATAACGCTAATGGTTAATGGGCCTAGTAAATGCTAAAAAAGTTGACATAATTATCTTGTTTGTAAAAGATAATTTAATAGATCATTTAAAATTTCCTTAAAAAAGATCATAACGGTAACGACGATCATTGCGCCTAATAAATGCTAAACAGCTTGACATAATTCTCTTCTTTATAAAAGATAATTTACTAGACAATTTAAAATTTCTTATTAAAAGATCATAACGCTAACGATTTTTTGTTCTAATAAATGCTAAAAAAGTTGAGATAATTATCTTCTTTGTAAAAGATAATTCAATAGATCATTTAAAATTGCTTTATAAAATGTCATAACGGTAACGATCATTGGGCCTAATAAATGCTAAAAAGGTTAACATAATTATCTTCTTTGTGAAAGATAATTTAATAGATCATTTAAAATTTCTTTATAAAAGATCATAACAGTAACGATCATTGGGCCTAATAAATGCTAAAAAGGTTAACATAATTATCTTCTTTGTGAAAGATAATTTAGTAGATCATTTAAAATTTCTTTATAAAAGATAATAACGGTAACGATCATTGCGCCTAATAAATGCTAAACAAGTTGACATAATTCTCTTCTTTATAAAAGATAATTTACTAGACAATTTAAAATTTCTCATTAAAAGATCATAACGCTAACGATTTTTGGTTCTAATAAATGCTAAAAAAGTTGAGATAATTATCTTCTTTGTAAAAGATAATTAAATAGATCATTTAAAATTTCTTTATAAAATGTCATAACGGTAACGATCATTGGGCCTAATAAATGCTAAAAAGGTTAACATAATTATCTTCTTTGTGAAAGATAATTTAATAGATCATTTAAAATTTCTTTATAAAAGATCATAACAGTAACGATCATTGGGCCTAATAAATGCTAAAAAGGTTAACATAATTATCTTCTTTGTGAAAGATAATTTAGTAGATCATTTAAAATTTCTTTATAAAAGATAATAACGGTAACGATCATTGCGCCTAATAAATGCTAAACAGGTTGACATAATTCTCTTCTTTATAAAAGATAATTTACTAGACAATTCACAATTTCTTATTAAAAGATCATAACGCTAACGATTTTTGGTTCTAATAAATGCTAAAAAGGTTGAGATAATTATCTTCTTTGTAAAAGATAATTAAATAGATCATTTAAAATTTCTTTATAAAATGTCATAACGGTAACGATCATTGGGCCTAATAAATGCTAAAAAGGTTAACATAATTATCTTCTTTGTGAAAGATAATTTAATAGATCATTTAAAATTTCTTTATAAAAGCTCATAACAGTAACGATCATTGGGCCTAATAAATGCTAAAAAGGTTAACATAATTATCTTCTTTGTGAAAGATAATTTAGTAGATCATTTAAAATTTCTTTATAAAAGATAATAACGGTAACGATCGTTGGGCCTAATAAATGCTAAAAAAGTTGACATAATTATCTTCTTTGTAAAACATAATTTACTAGACAATTTAAAATTTCTTATTAAAAGGTCACAACGGTAACGATCATTGGGCCTAATAAATGCTAAAAAAGTTGACTTAATTATCTTCTTTGTAAAAGATAATTTAATAGACAATTTAAAATTTCTTATTAAAAGATCATAACGGTAACGATCACTGGGCCTAATAAATGCTGAAGCAGCTAACATAAATATATTCTTTGTTAAAGATAATTTAATAGATCATTTAAAATTTCTTTGTGAAAGATCGTAACGGTAAAGATCATTGGGCCTAATAAATGCTAAAAAGGTTCACATAATTATCTTCTTTGTGAAAGATAATTTAATAGATCCTTTAAAATTTCTTTATAAAAGATAATAACGGTAACGATCATTGCGCCTAATAAATGCTAAACAGGTTGACATAATTCTCTTCTTTATAAAAGATAATTTACTAGACAATTCACAATTTCTTATTAAAAGATCATAACGCTAACGATTTTTGGTTCTAATAAATGCTAAAAAGGTTGAGATAATTATCTTCTTTGTAAAAGATAATTAAATAGATCATTTAAAATTTCTTTATAAAATGTCATAACGGTAACGATCATTGGGCCTAATAAATGCTAAAAAGGTTAACATAATTATCTTCTTTGTGAAAGATAATTTAATAGATCATTTAAAATTTCTTTATAAAAGATCATAACAGTAACGATCATTGGGCCTAATAAATGATAAAAAGGTTAACATAATTATCTTCTTTGTGAAAGATAATTTAGTAGATGATTTAAAATTTCTTTATAAAAGATAATAACGGTAACGATCGTTGGGCCTAATAATTGCTAAAAAAGTTGACATAATTATCTTCTTTGTAAAACATAATTTACTAGACAATTTAAAATTTCTTATTAAAAGATCATAACGGTAACGATCATTGGGCCTAATAAATGCTAAAAAGGTTAACATAATTATCTTCTTTGTGAAAGATAATTTAATAGATCATTTAAAATTTCTTTATAAAAGCTCATAACAGTAACGATCATTGGGCCTAATAAATGCTAAAAAGGTTAACATAATTATCTTCTTTGTGAAAGATAATTTAGTAGATCATTTAAAATTTCTTTATAAAAGATAATAACGGTAAAGATCGTTGGGCCTAATAAATGCTAAAAAAGTTGACATAATTATCTTCTTTGTAAAACATAATTTACTAGACAATTTAAAATTTCTTATTAAAAGGTCACAACGGTAACGATCATTGGGCCTAATAAATGCTAAAAAAGTTGACTTAATTATCTTCTTTGTAAAAGATAATTTACTAGACAATTTAAAATTTCTTATTAAAAGATCATAACGGTAACGATCACTGGGCCTAATAAATGCTGAAGCAGCTAACATAAATATATTCTTTGTTAAAGATAATTTAATAGATCATTTAAAATTTCTTTGTGAAAGATCGTAACGGTAACGATCATTGGGCCTAATAAATGCTAAAAAGGTTAACATAATTATCTTCTTTGTGAAAGATAATTTAATAGATCCTTTAAAATTTCTTTATAAAAGATAATAACGGTAACGATCATTGCGCCTAATAAATGCTAAACAGGTTGACATAATTCTCTTCTTTATAAAAGATAATTTACTAGACAATTCACAATTTCTTATTAAAAGATCATAACGCTAACGATTTTTGGTTCTAATAAATGCTAAAAAGGTTGAGATAATTATCTTCTTTGTAAAAGATAATTAAATAGATCATTTAAAATTTCTTTATAAAATGTCATAACGGTAACGATCATTGGGCCTAATAAATGCTAAAAAGGTTAACATAATTATCTTCTTTGTGAAAGATAATTTAATAGATCATTTAAAATTTCTTTATAAAAGATCATAACAGTAACGATCATTGGGCCTAATAAATGATAAAAAGGTTAACATAATTATCTTCTTTGTGAAAGATAATTTAGTAGATGATTTAAAATTTCTTTATAAAAGATAATAACGGTAACGATCGTTGGGCCTAATAATTGCTAAAAAAGTTGACATAATTATCTTCTTTGTAAAACATAATTTACTAGACAATTTAAAATTTCTTATTAAAAGATCATAACGGTAACGATCATTGGGCCTAATAAATGCTAAAAAGGTTAACATAATTATCTTCTTTGTGAAAGATAATTTAATAGATCATTTAAAATTTCTTTATAAAAGCTCATAACAGTAACGATCATTGGGCCTAATAAATGCTAAAAAGGTTAACATAATTATCTTCTTTGTGAAAGATAATTTAGTAGATCATTTAAAATTTCTTTATAAAAGATAATAACGGTAACGATCGTTGGGCCTAATAAATGCTAAAAAAGTTGACATAATTATCTTCTTTGTAAAACATAATTTACTAGACAATTTAAAATTTCTTATTAAAAGGTCACAACGGTAACGATGATTGGGCCTAATAAATGCTAAAAAAATTGACTTAATTATCTTCTTTGTAAAAGATAATTTACTAGACAATTTAAAATTTCTTATTAAAAGATCATAACGGTAACGATCACTGGGCCTAATAAATGCTAAAAAGGTTAACATAATTATCTTCTTTGTGAAAGATAATTTAGTAGATCATTTAAAATTTCTTTATAAAAGATAATAACGGTAATGATCATTGCGCCTAATAAATGCTAAACAGGTTGACATAATTCTCTTCTTTATAAAAGATAATTTACTAGACAATTCACAATTTCTTATTAAAAGATCATAACGCTAACGATTTTTGGTTCTAATAAATGCTAAAAAGGTTGAGATAATTATCTTCTTTGTAAAAGATAATTAAATAGATCATTTAAAATTTCTTTATAAAATGTCATAACGGTAACGATCATTGGGCCTAATAAATGCTAAAAAGGTTAACATAATTATCTTCTTTGTGAAAGATAATTTAATAGATCATTTAAAATTTCTTTATAAAAGCTCATAACAGTAACGATCATTGGGCCTAATAAATGCTAAAAAGGTTAACATAATTATCTTCTTTGTGAAAGATAATTTAGTAGATCATTTAAAATTTCTTTATAAAAGATAATAACGGTAACGATCGTTGGGCCTAATAAATGCTAAAAAAGTTGACATAATTATCTTCTTTGTAAAACATAATTTACTAGACAATTTAAAATTTCTTATTAAAAGGTCACAACGGTAACGATCATTGGGCCTAATAAATGCTAAAAAAGTTGACTTAATTATCTTCTTTGTAAAAGATAATTTAATAGACAATTTAAAATTTCTTATTAAAAGATCATAACGGTAACGATCACTGGGCCTAATAAATGCTGAAGCAGCTAACATAAATATATTCTTTGTTAAAGATAATTTAATAGATCATTTAAAATTTCTTTGTGAAAGATCGTAACGGTAAAGATCATTGGGCCTAATAAATGCTAAAAAGGTTCACATAATTATCTTCTTTGTGAAAGATAATTTAATAGATCCTTTAAAATTTCTTTATAAAAGATAATAACGGTAACGATCATTGCGCCTAATAAATGCTAAACAGGTTGACATAATTCTCTTCTTTATAAAAGATAATTTACTAGACAATTCACAATTTCTTATTAAAAGATCATAACGCTAACGATTTTTGGTTCTAATAAATGCTAAAAAGGTTGAGATAATTATCTTCTTTGTAAAAGATAATTAAATAGATCATTTAAAATTTCTTTATAAAATGTCATAACGGTAACGATCATTGGGCCTAATAAATGCTAAAAAGGTTAACATAATTATCTTCTTTGTGAAAGATAATTTAATAGATCATTTAAAATTTCTTTATAAAAGATCATAACAGTAACGATCATTGGGCCTAATAAATGATAAAAAGGTTAACATAATTATCTTCTTTGTGAAAGATAATTTAGTAGATGATTTAAAATTTCTTTATAAAAGATAATAACGGTAACGATCGTTGGGCCTAATAATTGCTAAAAAAGTTGACATAATTATCTTCTTTGTAAAACATAATTTACTAGACAATTTAAAATTTCTTATTAAAAGATCATAACGGTAACGATCATTGGGCCTAATAAATGCTAAAAAGGTTAACATAATTATCTTCTTTGTGAAAGATAATTTAATAGATCATTTAAAATTTCTTTATAAAAGCTCATAACAGTAACGATCATTGGGCCTAATAAATGCTAAAAAGGTTAACATAATTATCTTCTTTGTGAAAGATAATTTAGTAGATCATTTAAAATTTCTTTATAAAAGATAATAACGGTAAAGATCGTTGGGCCTAATAAATGCTAAAAAAGTTGACATAATTATCTTCTTTGTAAAACATAATTTACTAGACAATTTAAAATTTCTTATTAAAAGGTCACAACGGTAACGATCATTGGGCCTAATAAATGCTAAAAAAGTTGACTTAATTATCTTCTTTGTAAAAGATAATTTACTAGACAATTTAAAATTTCTTATTAAAAGATCATAACGGTAACGATCACTGGGCCTAATAAATGCTGAAGCAACTAACATAAATATATTCTTTGTTAAAGATAATTTAATAGATCATTTAAAATTTCTTTGTGAAAGATCGTAACGGTAACGATCATTGGGCCTAATAAATGCTAAAAAGGTTAACATAATTATCTTCTTTGTGAAAGATAATTTAATAGATCCTTTAAAATTTCTTTATAAAAGATAATAACGGTAACGATCATTGCGCCTAATAAATGCTAAACAGGTTGACATAATTCTCTTCTTTATAAAAGATAATTTACTAGACAATTCACAATTTCTTATTAAAAGATCATAACGCTAACGATTTTTGGTTCTAATAAATGCTAAAAAGGTTGAGATAATTATCTTCTTTGTAAAAGATAATTAAATAGATCATTTAAAATTTCTTTATAAAATGTCATAACGGTAACGATCATTGGGCCTAATAAATGCTAAAAAGGTTAACATAATTATCTTCTTTGTGAAAGATAATTTAATAGATCATTTAAAATTTCTTTATAAAAGATCATAACAGTAACGATCATTGGGCCTAATAAATGATAAAAAGGTTAACATAATTATCTTCTTTGTGAAAGATAATTTAGTAGATGATTTAAAATTTCTTTATAAAAGATAATAACGGTAACGATCGTTGGGCCTAATAATTGCTAAAAAAGTTGACATAATTATCTTCTTTGTAAAACATAATTTACTAGACAATTTAAAATTTCTTATTAAAAGATCATAACGGTAACGATCATTGGGCCTAATAAATGCTAAAAAGGTTAACATAATTATCTTCTTTGTGAAAGATAATTTAATAGATCATTTAAAATTTCTTTATAAAAGCTCATAACAGTAACGATCATTGGGCCTAATAAATGCTAAAAAGGTTAACATAATTATCTTCTTTGTGAAAGATAATTTAGTAGATCATTTAAAATTTCTTTATAAAAGATAATAACGGTAACGATCGTTGGGCCTAATAAATGCTAAAAAAGTTGACATAATTATCTTCTTTGTAAAACATAATTTACTAGACAATTTAAAATTTCTTATTAAAAGGTCACAACGGTAACGATGATTGGGCCTAATAAATGCTAAAAAAATTGACTTAATTATCTTCTTTGTAAAAGATAATTTACTAGACAATTTAAAATTTCTTATTAAAAGATCATAACGGTAACGATCACTGGGCCTAATAAATGCTGAAGCAGCTAACATAAATATATTCTTTGTTAAAGATAATTTAAAAGATCATTTAAAATTTCTTTGTGAAAGATCATAACGGTAACGATCATTGGGCCTAATAAATGCTAAAAAGGTTAACATAATTATCTTCTTTGTGAAAGATAATTTAATAGATCCTTTAAAATTTCTTTATAAAAGATAATAACGGTAACGATCATTGCGCCTAATAAATGCTAAACAGGTTGACATAATTCTCTTCTTTATAAAAGATAATTTACTAGACAATTCACAATTTCTTATTAAAAGATCATAACGCTAACGATTTTTGGTTCTAATAAATGCTAAAAAGGTTGAGATAATTATCTTCTTTGTAAAAGATAATTAAATAGATCATTTAAAATTTCTTTATAAAATGTCATAACGGTAACGATCATTGGGCCTAATAAATGCTAAAAAGGTTAACATAATTATCTTCTTTGTGAAAGATAATTTAATAGATCATTTAAAATTTCTTTATAAAAGATCATAACAGTAACGATCATTGGGTCTAATAAATGATAAAAAGGTTAACATAATTATCTTCTTTGTGAAAGATAATTTAGTAGATGATTTAAAATTTCTTTATAAAAGATAATAACGGTAACGATCGTTGGGCCTAATAATTGCTAAAAAAGTTGACATAATTATGTTCTTTGTAAAACATAATTTACTAGACAATTTAAAATTTCTTATTAAAAGATCATAACGGTAACGATCATTGGGCCTAATAAATGCTAAAAAGGTTAACATAATTATCTTCTTTGTGAAAGATAATTTAGTAGATCATTTAAAATTTCTTTATAAAAGATAATAACGGTAACGATCGTTGGGCCTAATAAATGCTAAAAAAGTTGACATAATTATCTTCTTTGTAAAAGAAAATTTAATACATCATTTAAAATTTCTTTGAAAAAGATCATAACGCTAACAATTATTGGGCCTAATAAATGCTAAAAAAGTTGACATAATTATCTTCTTTGTAAAAGATACTTTACTAGACAATTTAAAATTTCTTACTAAAAGATCATAACGGTAACGGTTAATGGGCCTAGTAAATGCTAAAAAAGTTGACATAATTATCTTCTTTGTAAAAGATAATTTAATAGATCATTTAAAATTTCCTTAAAAAGGATCATAACGGTAACGATCATTGCGCCTAATAAATGCTAAACAGGTTGACATAATTCTCTTCTTTATAAAAGATAATTTACTAGACAATTTAAAATTTCTTATTAAAAGATGATAACGTTAACGATTTTTGGTTCTAATAAATGCTAAAAAAGTTGAGATAATTATCTTCTTTTTAAAAGATGATTAAATAGATCATTTAAAATTTCTTTATAAAATGTCATAACGGTAACGATCAGTGGGACTAATAAATACTAAAAAAGTTAACATAATTATCTTCTTTGTAAAAGATAATTTACTAGACAATTTAAAATTTCTTTATAAAATATCATAACGGTAACGATCATTGGGCCTAATAAATGCTAAAAAGGTTAACATAATTATCTTCTTTGTGAAAGATAATTTAATAGATCATTTAAAATTTCTTTATAAAAGATCATAACGGTAATGATCATTGGGCCTAATAAACGGTAAAAAAGTTGACATAATTATCTTCTTTGTAAAAGATAATTTACTAGACAATTTAAAATTTCTTATTAAAAGATCATAGCAGTGCCGATCAATGGGCCTAGTAAATGCTGAAAAAGCTTACATAATTATCTGCTTTGTAAAACATAATTTAATAGATCATTTAAAATTTCATTATAAAAGATCATGACCGCAACGATCATTGGGCCTAATAAATGCTAAAAAGGCTAGCATAATTATCTTCTTTGTGAAAGATAATTTAATAGATCATTTAAAATTTCTTTATAAAAGATAATAACGGTAATGATCATTGGGCCTAATAAATGCTAAAAAAGTTGACATAATTATCTTCTTTGTAAAAGATAATTTACTAGACAATTTAAAATTTCTTACTAAAAGATCATAACGCTAATGGTTAATGGGCCTAGTAAATGCTAAAAAAGTTGACATAATTATCTTGTTTGTAAAAGATAATTTAATAGATCATTTAAAATTTCCTTAAAAAAGATCATAACGGTAACGACGATCATTGCGCCTAATAAATGCTAAACAGCTTGACATAATTCTCTTCTTTATAAAAGATAATTTACTAGACAATTTAAAATTTCTTATTAAAAGATCATAACGCTAACGATTTTTTGTTCTAATAAATGCTAAAAAAGTTGAGATAATTATCTTCTTTGTAAAAGATAATTCAATAGATCATTTAAAATTTCTTTATTAAAAGATTATAACGGTAACGATCATTGGGCGTAATAAATGCTAAAAAAGTTGACATAATTATCTTCTTTGAAAAAGATAATTTAATAGATCATTTAAAATTTCTTTAAAAAAGATCATAACGGTAACGATCATTGGGCCTAATAATTGCTAAAAAACTTGACATAATTATCTTCTTTGTAAAAGATAATTTAATAGATCATTTAAAATTTCTTTATAAAAGATCATAATGGTAACAATCATTGGGCCTAATAAATGCTAAAAAAGTTGAAATAATTATCTTCTTTGTAAGAGATAATTTACTATAAAATTTAAGATTTCTTATTAAAAGATCATAACGGTAACGATCATTGGGCCTAATAAATGTAAAAAAGTTGACATAATTATCTTCTTTGTAAAAGATAATTTAATAGATCATTTAAAATTTCTCATTAAAAGATCATAACGGTAACGATCATTGGGCCTAACAAATGCTAAAAAAGTTGACATAATTATCTTCTTTGAAAAAGATAATTTAATAGATCATTTAAAATTTCTTTATTAAAAGATTATAACGGTAACGACCATTGGGCGTAATAAATGCTAAAAAAGTTGACATAATTATCTTCTTTGAAAAAGATAATTTAATAGATCATTTAAAATTTCTTTAAAAAAGATCATAACGGTAACGATCATTGGGCCTAATAAATGCTAAAAAACTTGACATAATTATCTTCTTTGTAAAAGATAATTTAATAGATCATTTAAAATTTCTTTATAAAAGATCATAATGGTAACAATCATTGGGCCTAATAAATGCTAAAAAAGTTGACATAATTATCTTCTTTGTAAGAGATAATTTACTATAAAATTTAAAATTTCTTATTAAAAGATCATAACGGTAACGATCATTGGGCCTAATAAATGCTAAAAAAGTTGACATAATTATCTTCTTTGTAAAAGATAATTTAATAGATCATTTAAAATTTCTTTATTAAAAGATCATAACGGTAACAATCATTGGGCCTAATAAATGCTAAAAAGTTGACATAATTATCTTCTTTGTAAGAGATAATTTACTATAAAATTTAAAATTTCTTATTAAAAGATCATAACGGTAACGATCATTGGGCCTAATAAATGCTAAAAAAGTTGACATAATTATCTTCTTTGTAAAAGATAATTTAATAGATCATTTAAAATTTCTCATTAAAAGATCATAACGGTAACGATCATTGGGCCTAACAAATGCTAAAAAAGTTGACATAATTATCTTCTTTGAAAAAGATAATTTAATAGATCATTTAAAATTTCTTTATTAAAAGATTATAACGGTAACGATCATTGGGCGTAATAAATGCTAAAAAAGTTGACATAATTATCTTCTTTGAAAAAGATAATTTAATAGATCATTTAAAATTTCTTTAAAAAAGATCATAACGGTAACGATCATTGGGCCTAATAAATGCTAAAAAACTTGACATAATTATCTTCTTTGTAAAAGATAATTTAATAGATCATTTAAAATTTCTTTATAAAAGATCATAATGGTAACAATCATTGGGCCTAATAAATGCTAAAAAAGTTGACATAATTATCTTCTTTGTAAGAGATCATTTACTATAAAATTTAAAATTTCTTATTAAAAGATCATAACGGTAACGATCATTGGGCCTAATAAATGCTAAAAAAGTTGACATAATTATCTTCTTTGTAAAAGATAATTTAATAGATCATTTAAAATTTCTCATTAAAAGATCATAACGGTAACGATCATTGGGCCTAACAAATGCTAAAAAAGTTGACATAATTATCTTCTTTGAAAAAGATAATTTAATAGATCATTTAAAATTTCTTTATTAAAAGATTATAACGGTAACGACCATTGGGCGTAATAAATGCTAAAAAAGTTGACATAATTATCTTCTTTGAAAAAGATAATTTAATAGATCATTTAAAATTTCTTTAAAAAAGATCATAACGGTAACGATCATTGGGCCTAATAAATGCTAAAAAACTTGACATAATTATCTTCTTTGTAAAAGATAATTTAATAGATCATTTAAAATTTCTTTATAAAAGATCATAATGGTAACAATCATTGGGCCTAATAAATGCTAAAAAAGTTGACATAATTATCTTCTTTGTAAGAGATAATTTACTATAAAATTTAAAATTTCTTATTAAAAGATCATAACGGTAACGATCATTGGGCCTAATAAATGCTAAAAAAGTTGACATAATTATCTTCTTTGTAAAAGATAATTTAATAGATCATTTAAAATTTATTTATTAAAAGATCATAACGGTAACAATCATTGGGCCTAATAAATGCTAAAAAGTTGACATAATTATCTTCTTTGTAAGAGATAATTTACTATAAAATTTAAAATTTCTTATTAAAAGATCATAACGGTAACGATCATTGGGCCTAATAAATGCTAAAAAAGTTGACATAATTATCTTCTTTGTAAAAGATAATTTAATAGATCATTTAAAATTTCTCATTAAAAGATCATAACGGTAACGATCATTGGGCCTAACAAATGCTAAAAAAGTTGACATAATTATCTTCTTTGAAAAAGATAATTTAATAGATCATTTAAAATTTCTTTATTAAAAGATTATAACGGTAACGATCATTGGGCGTAATAAATGCTAAAAAAGTTGACATAATTATCTTCTTTGAAAAAGATAATTTAATAGATCATTTAAAATTTCTTTAAAAAAGATCATAACGGTAACGATCATTGGGCCTAATAAATGCTAAAAAACTTGACATAATTATCTTCTTTGTAAAAGATAATTTAATAGATCATTTAAAATTTCTTTATAAAAGATCATAATGGTAACAATCATTGGGCCTAATAAATGCTAAAAAAGTTGACATAATTATCTTCTTTGTAAGAGATAATTTACTATAAAATTTAAAATTTCTTATTAAAAGATCATAACGGTAACGATCATTGGGCCTAATAAATGCTAAAAAAGTTGACATAATTATCTTCTTTGTAAAAGATAATTTAATAGATCATTTAAAATTTCTCATTAAAAGATCATAACGGTAACGATCATTGGGCCTAACAAATGCTAAAAAAGTTGACATAATTATCTTCTTTGAAAAAGATAATTTAATAGATCATTTAAAATTTCTTTATTAAAAGATTATAACGGTAACGATCATTGGGCGTAATAAATGCTAAAAAAGTTGACATAATTATCTTCTTTGAAAAAGATAATTTAATAGATCATTTAAAATTTCTTTAAAAAAGATCATAACGGTAACGATCATTGGGCCTAATAAATGCTAAAAAACTTGACATAATTATCTTCTTTGTAAAAGATAATTTAATAGATCATTTAAAATTTCTTTATAAAAGATCATAATGGTAACAATCATTGGGCCTAATAAATGCTAAAAAAGTTGACATAATTATCTTCTTTGTAAGAGATAATTTACTATAAAATTTAAAATTTCTTATTAAAAGATCATAACGGTAACGATCATTGGGCCTAATAAATGCTAAAAAAGTTGACATAATTATCTTCTTTGTAAAAGATAATTTAATAGATCATTTAAAATTTCTTTATTAAAAGATCATAACGGTAACAATCATTGGGCCTAATAAATGCTAAAAAGTTGACATAATTATCTTCTTTGTAAGAGATAATTTACTATAAAATTTAAAATTTCTTATTAAAAGATCATAACGGTAACGATCATTGGGCCTAATAAATGCTAAAAAAGTTGACATAATTATCTTCTTTGTAAAAGATAATTTAATAGATCATTTAAAATTTCTCATTAAAAGATCATAACGGTAACGATCATTGGGCCTAACAAATGCTAAAAAAGTTGACATAATTATCTTCTTTGAAAAAGATAATTTAATAGATCATTTAAAATTTCTTTATTAAAAGATTATAACGGTAATGATCATTGGGCGTAATAAATGCTAAAAAAGTTGACATAATTATCTTCTTTGAAAAAGATAATTTAATAGATCATTTAAAATTTCTTTATTAAAAGATTATAACGGTAACGATCATTGGGCGTAATAAATGCTAAAAAAGTTGACATAATTATCTTCTTTGAAAAAGATAATTTAATAGATCATTTAAAATTTCTTTAAAAAAGATCATAACGGTAACGATCATTGGGCCTAATAAATGCTAAAAAACTTGACATAATTATCTTCTTTGTAAAAGATAATTTAATAGATCATTTAAAATTTCTTTATAAAAGATCATAATGGTAACAATCATTGGGCCTAATAAATGCTAAAAAAGTTGACATAATTATCTTCTTTGTAAGAGATAATTTACTATAAAATTTAAAATTTCTTATTAAAAGATCATAACGGTAACGATCATTGGGCCTAATAAATGCTAAAAAAGTTGACATAATTATCTTCTTTGTAAAAGATAATTTAATAGATCATTTAAAATTTCTTTATTAAAAGATCATAACGGTAACAATCATTGGGCCTAATAAATGCTAAAAAGTTGACATAATTATCTTCTTTGTAAGAGATAATTTACTATAAAATTTAAAATTTCTTATTAAAAGATCATAACGGTAACGATCATTGGGCCTAATAAATGCTAAAAAAGTTAACATAATTATCTTCTTTGTGAAAGATAATTTAGTAGATCATTTAAAATTTCTTTATAAAAGATAATAACGGTAACGATCGTTGGGCCTAATAATTGCTAAAAAAGTTGACATAATTATCTTCTTTGTAAAACATAATTTACTAGACAATTTAAAATTTCTTATTAAAAGATCATAACGGTAACGATCATTGGGCCTAATAAATGCTAAAAAGGTTAACATAATTATCTTCTTTGTGAAAGATAATTTAATAGATCATTTAAAATTTCTTTATAAAAGCTCATAACAGTAACGATCATTGGGCCTAATAAATGCTAAAAAGGTTAACATAATTATCTTCTTTGTGAAAGATAATTTAGTAGATCATTTAAAATTTCTTTATAAAAGATAATAACGGTAACGATCGTTGGGCCTAATAAATGCTAAAAAAGTTGACATAATTATCTTCTTTGTAAAACATAATTTACTAGACAATTTAAAATTTCTTATTAAAAGGTCACAACGGTAACGATCATTGGGCCTAATAAATGCTAAAAAAGTTGACTTAATTATCTTCTTTGTAAAAGATAATTTACTAGACAATTTAAAATTTCTTATTAAAAGATCATAACGGTAACGATCACTGGGCCTAATAAATGCTGAAGCAGCTAACATAAATATATTCTTTGTTAAAGATAATTTAATAGATCATTTAAAATTTCTTTGTGAAAGATCGTAACGGTAACGATCATTGGGCCTAATAAATGCTAAAAAGGTTAACATAATTATCTTCTTTGTGAAAGATAATTTAATAGATCCTTTAAAATTTCTTTATAAAAGATAATAACGGTAACGATCATTGCGCCTAATAAATGCTAAACAGGTTGACATAATTCTCTTCTTTATAAAAGATAATTTACTAGACAATTCACAATTTCTTATTAAAAGATCATAACGCTAACGATTTTTGGTTCTAATAAATGCTAAAAAGGTTGAGATAATTATCTTCTTTGTAAAAGATAATTAAATAGATCATTTAAAATTTCTTTATAAAATGTCATAACGGTAACGATCATTGGGCCTAATAAATGCTAAAAAGGTTAACATAATTATCTTCTTTGTGAAAGATAATTTAATAGATCATTTAAAATTTCTTTATAAAAGATCATAACAGTAACGATCATTGGGCCTAATAAATGATAAAAAGGTTAACATAATTATCTTCTTTGTGAAAGATAATTTAGTAGATGATTTAAAATTTCTTTATAAAAGATAATAACGGTAACGATCGTTGGGCCTAATAATTGCTAAAAAAGTTGACATAATTATCTTCTTTGTAAAACATAATTTACTAGACAATTTAAAATTTCTTATTAAAAGATCATAACGGTAACGATCATTGGGCCTAATAAATGCTAAAAAGGTTAACATAATTATCTTCTTTGTGAAAGATAATTTAATAGATCATTTAAAATTTCTTTATAAAAGCTCATAACAGTAACGATCATTGGGCCTAATAAATGCTAAAAAGGTTAACATAATTATCTTCTTTGTGAAAGATAATTTAGTAGATCATTTAAAATTTCTTTATAAAAGATAATAACGGTAACGATCGTTGGGCCTAATAAATGCTAAAAAAGTTGACATAATTATCTTCTTTGTAAAACATAATTTACTAGACAATTTAAAATTTCTTATTAAAAGGTCACAACGGTAACGATCATTGGGCCTAATAAATGCTAAAAAAATTGACTTAATTATCTTCTTTGTAAAAGATAATTTACTAGACAATTTAAAATTTCTTATTAAAAGATCATAACGGTAACGATCACTGGGCCTAATAAATGCTGAAGCAGCTAACATAAATATATTCTTTGTTAAAGATAATTTAATAGATCATTTAAAATTTCTTTGTGAAAGATCATAACGGTAACGATCATTGGGCCTAATAAATGCTAAAAAGGTTAACATAATTATCTTCTTTGTGAAAGATAATTTAATAGATCCTTTAAAATTTCTTTATAAAAGATAATAACGGTAACGATCATTGCGCCTAATAAATGCTAAACAGGTTGACATAATTCTCTTCTTTATAAAAGATAATTTACTAGACAATTCACAATTTCTTATTAAAAGATCATAACGCTAACGATTTTTTGTTCTAATAAATGCTAAAAAGGTTGAGATAATTATCTTCTTTGTAAAAGATAATTAAATAGATCATTTAAAATTTCTTTATAAAATGTCATAACGGTAACGATCATTGGGCCTAATAAATGCTAAAAAGGTTAACATAATTATCTTCTTTGTGAAAGATAATTTAATAGATCATTTAAAATTTCTTTATAAAAGATCATAACAGTAACGATCATTGGGCCTAATAAATGATAAAAAGGTTAACATAATTATCTTCTTTGTGAAAGATAATTTAGTAGATGATTTAAAATTTCTTTATAAAAGATAATAACGGTAACGATCGTTGGGCCTAATAATTGCTAAAAAAGTTGACATAATTATCTTCTTTGTAAAACATAATTTACTAGACAATTTAAAATTTCTTATTAAAAGATCATAACGGTAACGATCATTGGGCCTAATAAATGCTAAAAAGGTTAACATAATTATCTTCTTTGTGAAAGATAATTGAATAGATCATTTAAAATTTCTTTATAAAAGCTCATAACAGTAACGATCATTGGGCCTAATAAATGCTAAAAAGGTTAACATAATTATCTTCTTTGTGAAAGATAATTTAGTAGATCATTTAAAATTTCTTTATAAAAGATAATAACGGTAACGATCGTTGGGCCTAATAAATGCTAAAAAAGTTGACATAATTATCTTCTTTGTAAAAGAAAATTTAATACATCATTTAAAATTTCTTTGAAAAAGATCATAACGCTAACAATTATTGGGCCTAATAAATGCTAAAAAAGTTGACATAATTATCTTCTTTGTAAAAGATACTTTACTAGACAATTTAAAATTTCTTACTAAAAGATCATAACGGTAACGGTTAATGGGCCTAGTAAATGCTAAAAAAGTTGACATAATTATCTTCTTTGTAAAAGATAATTTAATAGATCATTTAAAATTTCCTTAAAAAGGATCATAACGGTAACGATCATTGCGCCTAATAAATGCTAAACAGGTTGACATAATTCTCTTCTTTATAAAAGATAATTTACTAGACAATTTAAAATTTCTTATTAAAAGATGATAACGTTAACGATTTTTGGTTCTAATAAATGCTAAAAAAGTTGAGATAATTATCTTCTTTTTAAAAGATGATTAAATAGATCATTTAAAATTTCTTTATAAAATGTCATAACGGTAACGATCATTGGGACTAATAAATACTAAAAAAGTTAACATAATTATCTTCTTTGTAAAAGATAATTTACTAGACAATTTAAAATTTCTTTATAAAATATCATAACGGTAACGATCATTGGGCCTAATAAATGCTAAAAAGGTTAACATAATTATCTTCTTTGTGAAAGATAATTTAATAGATCATTTAAAATTTCTTTATAAAAGATCATAACGGTAACGATCATTGGGCCTAATAAACGGTAAAAAAGTTGACATAATTATCTTCTTTGTAAAAGATAATTTACTAGACAATTTAAAATTTCTTATTAAAAGATCATAGCAGTGCCGATCAATGGGCCTAGTAAATGCTGAAAAAGCTTACATAATTATCTGCTTTGTAAAACATAATTTAATAGATCATTTAAAATTTCATTATAAAAGATCATGACGGCAACGATCATTGGGCCTAATAAATGCTAAAAAGGCTAGCATAATTATCTTCTTTGTGAAAGATAATTTAATAGATCATTTAAAATTTCTTTATAAAAGATAATAACGGTAATGATCATTGGGCCTAATAAATGCTAAAAAAGTTGACATAATTATCTTCTTTGTAAAAGATAATTTACTAGACAATTTAAAATTTCTTACTAAAAGATCATAACGCTAATGGTTAATGGGCCTAGTAAATGCTAAAAAACCTGACATAATTATCTTGTTTGTAAAAGATAATTTAATAGATCATTTAAAATTTCCTTAAAAAATATCATAACGGTAACGACGATCATTGCGCCTAATAAATGCTAAACAGCCTGACATAATTCTCTTCTTTATAAAAGATAATTTACTAGACAATTTAAAATTTCTTATTAAAAGATCATAACGCTAACGATTTTTTGTTCTAATAAATGCTAAAAAAGTTGAGATAATTATCTTCTTTGTAAAAGATAATTCAATAGATCATTTAAAATTGCTTTATAAAATGTCATAACGGTAACGATCATTGGGCCTAATAAATGCTAAAAAGGTTAACATAATTATCTTCTTTGTGAAAGATAATTTAATAGATCATTTAAAATTTCTTTATAAAAGATCATAACAGTAACGATCATTGGGCCTAATAAATGCTAAAAAGGTTAACATAATTATCTTCTTTGTGAAAGATAATTTAGTAGATCATTTAAAATTTCTTTATAAAAGATAATAACGGTAACGATCATTGCGCCTAATAAATGCTAAACAAGTTGACATAATTCTCTTCTTTATAAAAGATAATTTACTAGACAATTTAAAATTTCTCATTAAAAGATCATAACGCTAACGATTTTTGGTTCTAATAAATGCTAAAAAAGTTGAGATAATTATCTTCTTTGTAAAAGATAATTAAATAGATCATTTAAAATTTCTTTATAAAATGTCATAACGGTAACGATCATTGGGCCTAATAAATGCTAAAAAGGTTAACATAATTATCTTCTTTGTGAAAGATAATTTAATAGATCATTTAAAATTTCTTTATAAAAGATCATGACGGCAACGATCATTGGGCCTAATAAATGCTAAAAAGGTTAACATAATTATCTTCTTTGTGAAAGATAATTTAGTAGATCATTTAAAATTTCTTTATAAAAGATAATAACGGTAACGATCATTGCGCCTAATAAATGCTAAACAAGTTGACATAATTCTCTTCTTTATAAAAGATAATTTACTAGACAATTTAAAATTTCTCATTAAAAGATCATAACGCTAACGATTTTTGGTTCTAATAAATGCTAAAAAAGTTTAGATAATTATCTTCTTTGTAAAAGATAATTAAATAGATCATTTAAAATTTCTTTATAAAATGTCATAACGGTAACGATCATTGGGCCTAATAAATGCTAAAAAGGTTAACATAATTATCTTCTTTGTGAAAGATAATTTAATAGATCATTTAAAATTTCTTTATAAAAGATCATAACAGTAACGATCATTGGGCCTAATAAATGCTAAAAAGGTTAACATAATTATCTTCTTTGTGAAAGATAATTTAGTAGATCATTTAAAATTTCTTTATAAAAGATAATAACGGTAACGGTCATTGCGCCTAATAAATGCTAAACAGGTTGACATAATTCTCTTCTTTATAAAAGATAATTTACTAGACAATTCACAATTTCTTATTAAAAGATCATAACGCTAACGATTTTTGGTTCTAATAAATGCTAAAAAGGTTGAGATAATTATCTTCTTTGTAAAAGATAATTAAATAGATCATTTAAAATTTCTTTATAAAATGTCATAACGGTAACGATCATTGGGCCTAATAAATGCTAAAAAGGTTAACATAATTATCTTCTTTGTGAAAGATAATTTAATAGATCATTTAAAATTTCTTTATAAAAGATCATAACAGTAACGATCATTGGGCCTAATAAATGATAAAAAGGTTAAAATAATTATCTTCTTTGTGAAAGATAATTTAGTAGATGATTTAAAATTTCTTTATAAAAGATAATAACGGTAACGATCGTTGGGCCTAATAATTGCTAAAAAAGTTGACATAATTATCTTCTTTGTAAAACATAATTTACTAGACAATTTAAAATTTCTTATTAAAAGATCATAACGGTAACGATCATTGGGCCTAATAAATGCTAAAAAGGTTAACATAATTATCTTCTTTGTGAAAGATAATTTAATAGATCATTTAAAATTTCTTTATAAAAGCTCATAACAGTAACGATCATTGGGCCTAATAAATGCTAAAAAGGTTAACATAATTATCTTCTTTGTGAAAGATAATTTAGTAGATCATTTAAAATTTCTTTATAAAAGATAATAACGGTAACGATCGTTGGGCCTAATAAATGCTAAAAAAGTTGACATAATTATCTTCTTTGTAAAACATAATTTACTAGACAATTTAAAATTTCTTATTAAAAGGTCACAACGGTAACGATCATTGGGCCTAATAAATGCTAAAAAAGTTGACTTAATTATCTTCTTTGTAAAAGATAATTTACTAGACAATTTAAAATTTCTTATTAAAAGATCATAACGGTAACGATCACTGGGCCTAATAAATGCTGAAGCAGCTAACATAAATATATTCTTTGTTAAAGATAATTTAATAGATCATTTAAAATTTCTTTGTGAAAGATCATAACGGTAACGATCATTGGGCCTAATAAATGCTAAAAAGGTTAACATAATTATCTTCTTTGTGAAAGATAATTTAATAGATCCTTTCAAATTTCTTTATAAAAGATCATAACAGTAACGATCATTGGGCCTAATAAATGCTAAAAAGGTTAACATAATTATCTTGTTTGTGAAAGATAATTTAGTAGATCATTTAAAATTTCTTTATAAAAGATAATAACGGTAACGATCATTGCGCCTAATAAATGCTAAACAGGTTGACATAATTCTCTTCTTTATAAAAGATAATTTACTAGACAATTCAAAATTTCTTATTAAAAGATCATAACGCTAACGATTTTTGGTTCTAATAAATGCTAAAAAGGTTGAGATAATTATCTTCTTTGTAAAAGATAATTAAATAGATCATTTAAAATTTCTTTATAAAATGTCATAACGGTAACGATCATTGGGCCTAATAAATGCTAAAAAAGTTAACATAATTATCTTCTTTGTGAAAGATAATTTAATAGATCAATTAAAATTTCTTTATAAAAGATCATAACAGTAACAATCATTGGGCCTAATAAATGATAAAAAGGTTAACATAATTATCTTCTTTGTGAAAGATAATTTAGTAGATGATTTAAAATTTCTTTATAAAAGATAATAACGGTAACGATCGTTGGGCCTAATAAATGCTAAAAAAGTTGACAAAATTATCTTCTTTGTAAAACATAATTTACTAGACAATTTAAAATTTCTTATTAAAAGATCATAACGGTAACGATCATTGGGCCTAATAAATGCTAAAAAGGTTAACATAATTATCTTCTTTGTGAAAGATAATTTAATAGATCATTTAAAATTTCTTTATAAAAGCTCATAACAGTAACGATCATTGGGCCTAATAAATGCTAAAAAGGTTAACATAATTATCTTCTTTGTGAAAGATAATTTAGTAGATCATTTAAAATTTCTTTATAAAAGATAATAACGGTAACGATCGTTGGGCCTAATAAATGCTAAAAAAGTTGACATAATTATCTTCTTTGTAAAACATAATTTACTAGACAATTTAAAATTTCTTATTAAAAGGTCACAACGGTAACGATCATTGGGCCTAATAAATGCTAAAAAAGTTGACTTAATTATCTTCTTTGTAAAAGATAATTTACTAGACAATTTAAAATTTCTTATTAAAAGATCATAACGGTAACGATCACTGGGCCTAATAAATGCTGAAGCAGCTAACATAAATATATTCTTTGTTAAAGATAATTTAATAGATCATTTAAAATTTCTTTGTGAAAGATCATAACGGTAACGATCATTGGGCCTAATAAATGCTAAAAAGGTTAACATAATTATCTTCTTTGTGAAAGATAATTTAATAGATCCTTTAAAATTTCTTTATAAAAGATTATAACGGTAACGATCATTGGGCATAATAAATGCTAAAAAAGTTGACATAATTATCTTCTTTGTAAAAGATAATTTACTAGACAATTTAAAATTTCTTTATAAAAGATCATAACGGTAACGATCATTGGGCCTAATAAATGCTAAAAAGGTTAACATAATTATCTTCTTTGTGAAAGATAATTTAGTAGATCATTTAAAATTTCTTTATAAAAGATCATAACAGTAACGATCATTGGGCCTAATAAATGCTAAAAAGGTTAACATAATTATCTTCTTTGTGAAAGATAATTTAGTAGATCATTTAAAATTTCTTTATAAAAGATAATAACGGTAACGATCATTGCGCCTAATAAATGCTAAACAAGTTGACATAATTCTCTTCTTTATAAAAGATAATTTACTAGACAATTTAAAATTTCTCATTAAAAGATCATAACGCTAACGATTTTTGGTTCTAATAAATGCTAAAAAAGTTGAGATAATTATCTTCTTTGTAAAAGATAATTAAATAGATCATTTAAAATTTCTTTATAAAATGTCATAACGGTAACGATCATTGGGCCTAATAAATGCTAAAAAGGTTAACATAATTATCTTCTTTGTGAAAGATAATTTAATAGATCATTTAAAATTTCTTTATAAAAGATCATGACGGCAACGATCATTGGGCCTAATAAATGCTAAAAAGGTTAACATAATTATCTTCTTTGTGAAAGATAATTTAGTAGATCATTTAAAATTTCTTTATAAAAGATAATAACGGTAACGATCATTGCGCCTAATAAATGCTAAACAAGTTGACATAATTCTCTTCTTTATAAAAGATAATTTACTAGACAATTTAAAATTTCTCATTAAAAGATCATAACGCTAACGATTTTTGGTTCTAATAAATGCTAAAAAAGTTTAGATAATTATCTTCTTTGTAAAAGATAATTAAATAGATCATTTAAAATTTCTTTATAAAATGTCATAACGGTAACGATCATTGGGCCTAATAAATGCTAAAAAGGTTAACATAATTATCTTCTTTGTGAAAGATAATTTAATAGATCATTTAAAATTTCTTTATAAAAGATCATAACAGTAACGATCATTGGGCCTAATAAATGCTAAAAAGGTTAACATAATTATCTTCTTTGTGAAAGATAATTTAGTAGATCATTTAAAATTTCTTTATAAAAGATAATAACGGTAACGGTCATTGCGCCTAATAAATGCTAAACAGGTTGACATAATTCTCTTCTTTATAAAAGATAATTTACTAGACAATTCACAATTTCTTATTAAAAGATCATAACGCTAACGATTTTTGGTTCTAATAAATGCTAAAAAGGTTGAGATAATTATCTTCTTTGTAAAAGATAATTAAATAGATCATTTAAAATTTCTTTATAAAATGTCATAACGGTAACGATCATTGGGCCTAATAAATGCTAAAAAGGTTAACATAATTATCTTCTTTGTGAAAGATAATTTAATAGATCATTTAAAATTTCTTTATAAAAGATCATAACAGTAACGATCATTGGGCCTAATAAATGATAAAAAGGTTAAAATAATTATCTTCTTTGTGAAAGATAATTTAGTAGATGATTTAAAATTTCTTTATAAAAGATAATAACGGTAACGATCGTTGGGCCTAATAATTGCTAAAAAAGTTGACATAATTATCTTCTTTGTAAAACATAATTTACTAGACAATTTAAAATTTCTTATTAAAAGATCATAACGGTAACGATCATTGGGCCTAATAAATGCTAAAAAGGTTAACATAATTATCTTCTTTGTGAAAGATAATTTAATAGATCATTTAAAATTTCTTTATAAAAGCTCATAACAGTAACGATCATTGGGCCTAATAAATGCTAAAAAGGTTAACATAATTATCTTCTTTGTGAAAGATAATTTAGTAGATCATTTAAAATTTCTTTATAAAAGATAATAACGGTAACGATCGTTGGGCCTAATAAATGCTAAAAAAGTTGACATAATTATCTTCTTTGTAAAACATAATTTACTAGACAATTTAAAATTTCTTATTAAAAGGTCACAACGGTAACGATCATTGGGCCTAATAAATGCTAAAAAAGTTGACTTAATTATCTTCTTTGTAAAAGATAATTTACTAGACAATTTAAAATTTCTTATTAAAAGATCATAACGGTAACGATCACTGGGCCTAATAAATGCTGAAGCAGCTAACATAAATATATTCTTTGTTAAAGATAATTTAATAGATCATTTAAAATTTCTTTGTGAAAGATCATAACGGTAACGATCATTGGGCCTAATAAATGCTAAAAAGGTTAACATAATTATCTTCTTTGTGAAAGATAATTTAATAGATCCTTTCAAATTTCTTTATAAAAGATCATAACAGTAACGATCATAGGGCCTAATAAATGCTAAAAAGGTTAACATAATTATCTTGTTTGTGAAAGATAATTTAGTAGATCATTTAAAATTTCTTTATAAAAGATAATAACGGTAACGATCATTGCGCCTAATAAATGCTAAACAGGTTGACATAATTCTCTTCTTTATAAAAGATAATTTACTAGACAATTCAAAATTTCTTATTAAAAGATCATAACGCTAACGATTTTTGGTTCTAATAAATGCTAAAAAGGTTGAGATAATTATCTTCTTTGTAAAAGATAATTAAATAGATCATTTAAAATTTCTTTATAAAATGTCATAACGGTAACGATCATTGGGCCTAATAAATGCTAAAAAAGTTAACATAATTATCTTCTTTGTGAAAGATAATTTAATAGATCAATTAAAATTTCTTTATAAAAGATCATAACAGTAACAATCATTGGGCCTAATAAATGATAAAAAGGTTAACATAATTATCTTCTTTGTGAAAGATAATTTAGTAGATGATTTAAAATTTCTTTATAAAAGATAATAACGGTAACGATCGTTGGGCCTAATAAATGCTAAAAAAGTTGACAAAATTATCTTCTTTGTAAAACATAATTTACTAGACAATTTAAAATTTCTTATTAAAAGATCATAACGGTAACGATCATTGGGCCTAATAAATGCTAAAAAGGTTAACATAATTATCTTCTTTGTGAAAGATAATTTAATAGATCATTTAAAATTTCTTTATAAAAGCTCATAACAGTAACGATCATTGGGCCTAATAAATGCTAAAAAGGTTAACATAATTATCTTCTTTGTGAAAGATAATTTAGTAGATCATTTAAAATTTCTTTATAAAAGATAATAACGGTAACGATCGTTGGGCCTAATAAATGCTAAAAAAGTTGACATAATTATCTTCTTTGTAAAACATAATTTACTAGACAATTTAAAATTTCTTATTAAAAGGTCACAACGGTAACGATCATTGGGCCTAATAAATGCTAAAAAAGTTGACTTAATTATCTTCTTTGTAAAAGATAATTTACTAGACAATTTAAAATTTCTTATTAAAAGATCATAACGGTAACGATCACTGGGCCTAATAAATGCTGAAGCAGCTAACATAAATATATTCTTTGTTAAAGATAATTTAATAGATCATTTAAAATTTCTTTGTGAAAGATCATAACGGTAACGATCATTGGGCCTAATAAATGCTAAAAAGGTTAACATAATTATCTTCTTTGTGAAAGATAATTTAATAGATCCTTTAAAATTTCTTTATAAAAGATTATAACGGTAACGATCATTGGGCATAATAAATGCTAAAAAAGTTGACATAATTATCTTCTTTGTAAAAGATAATTTACTAGACAATTTAAAATTTCTTTATAAAAGATCATAACGGTAACGATCATTGGGCCTAATAAATGCTAAAAAGGTTAACATAATTATCTTCTTTGTGAAAGATAATTTAGTAGATCATTTAAAATTTCTTTATAAAAGATCATAACAGTAACGATCATTGGGCCTAATAAATGCTAAAAAGGTTAACATAATTATCTTGTTTGTGAAAGATAATTTAGTAGATCATTTAAAATTTCTTTATAAAAGATAATAACGGTAACGATCATTGCGCCTAATAAATGCTAAACAGGTTGACATAATTCTCTTCTTTATAAAAGATAATTTACTAGACAATTCAAAATTTCTTATTAAAAGATCATAACGCTAACGATTTTTGGTTCTAATAAATGCTAAAAAGGTTGAGATAATTATCTTCTTTGTAAAAGATAATTAAATAGATCATTTAAAATTTCTTTATAAAATGTCATAACGGTAACGATCATTGGGCCTAATAAATGCTAAAAAGGTTAACATAATTATCTTCTTTGTGAAAGATAATTTAATAGATCATTTAAAATTTCTTTATAAAAGATCATAACAGTAACGATCATTGGGCCTAATAAATGATAAAAAGGTTAACATAATTATCTTCTTTGTGAAAGATAATTTAGTAGATGATTTAAAATTTCTTTCTAAAAGATAATAACGGTAACGATCGTTGGGCCTAATAATTGCTAAAAAAGTTGACATAATTATCTTCTTTGTAAAACATAATTTACTAGACAATTTAAAATTTCTTATTAAAAGATCATAACGGTAACGATCATTGGGCCTAATAAATGCTAAAAAGGTTAACATAATTATCTTCTTTGTGAAAGATAATTTAATAGATCATTTAAAATTTCTTTATAAAAGCTCATAACAGTAACGATCATTGGGCCTAATAAATGCTAAAAAGGTTAACATAATTATCTTCTTTGTGAAAGATAATTTAGTAGATCATTTAAAATTTCTTTATAAAAGATAATAACGGTAACGATCGTTGGGCCTAATAAATGCTAAAAAAGTTGACATAATTATCTTCTTTGTAAAACATAATTTACTAGACAATTTAAAATTTCTTATTAAAAGGTCACAACGGTAACGATCATTGGGCCTAATAAATGCTAAAAAAGTTGACTTAATTATCTTCTTTGTAAAAGATAATTTACTAGACAATTCAAAATTTCTTATTAAAAGATCATAACGCTAACGATTTTTGGTTCTAATAAATGCTAAAAAGGTTGAGATAATTATCTTCTTTGTAAAAGATAATTAAATAGATCATTTAAAATTTCTTTATAAAATGTCATAACGGTAACGATCATTGGGCCTAATAAATGCTAAAAAGGTTAACATAATTATCTTCTTTGTGAAAGATAATTTAATAGATCAATTAAAATTTCTTTATAAAAGATCATAACAGTAACAATCATTGGGCCTAATAAATGATAAAAAGGTTAACATAATTATCTTCTTTGTGAAAGATAATTTAGTAGATGATTTAAAATTTCTTTATAAAAGATAATAACGGTAACGATCGTTGGGCCTAATAAATGCTAAAAAAGTTGACATAATTATCTTCTTTGTAAAAGATAATTTACTAGACAATTTAAAATTTCTTTATAAAAGATCATAACGGTAACGATCATTGGGCCTAATAAATGCTAAAAAGGTTAACATAATTATCTTCTTTGTGAAAGATAATTTAGTAGATCATTTAAAATTTCTTTATAAAAGATCATAACAGTAACGATCATTGGGCCTAATAAATGCTAAAAAGGTTAACATAATTATCTTGTTTGTGAAAGATAATTTAGTAGATCATTTAAAATTTCTTTATAAAAGATAATAACGGTAACGATCATTGCGCCTAATAAATGCTAAACAGGTTGACATAATTCTCTTCTTTATAAAAGATAATTTACTAGACAATTCAAAATTTCTTATTAAAAGATCATAACGCTAACGATTTTTGGTTCTAATAAATGCTAAAAAGGTTGAGATAATTATCTTCTTTGTAAAAGATAATTAAATAGATCATTTAAAATTTCTTTATAAAATGTCATAACGGTAACGATCATTGGGCCTAATAAATGCTAAAAAGGTTAACATAATTATCTTCTTTGTGAAAGATAATTTAATAGATCAATTAAAATTTCTTTATAAAAGATCATAACAGTAACAATCATTGGGCCTAATAAATGATAAAAAGGTTAACATAATTATCTTCTTTGTGAAAGATAATTTAGTAGATGATTTAAAATTTCTTTATAAAAGATAATAACGGTAACGATCGTTGGGCCTAATAAATGCTAAAAAAGTTGACATAATTATCTTCTTTGTAAAACATAATTTACTAGACAATTTAAAATTTCTTATTAAAAGATCATAGCGATAACGATCATTGGGCCTAATAAATGCTAAAAAGGTTAACATAATTATCTTCTTTGTGAAAGATAATTTAATAGATCATTTAAAATTTCTTTATAAAACTCATAACAGTAACGATCATTGGGCCTAATAAATGCTAAAAAGGTTAACATAATTATCTTCTTTGTGAAAGATAATTTAGTAGATCATTTAAAATTTCTTTATAAAAGATAATAACGGTAACGATCGTTGGGCCTAATAAATGCTAAAAAAGTTGACATAATTATTTTCTTTGTAAAACATAATTTACTAGACAATTTAAAATTTCTTATTAAAAGGTCACAACGGTAACGATCATTGGGCCTAATAAATGCTAAAAAAGTTGACTTAATTATCTTCTTTGTAAAAGATAATTTACTAGACAATTTAAAATTTCTTATTAAAAGATCATAACGGTAACGATCACTGGGCCTAATAAATGCTGAAGCAGCTAACATAAATATATTCTTTGTTAAAGATAATTTAATAGATCATTTAAAATTTCTTTGTGAAAGATCATAACGGTAACGATCATTGGGCCTAATAAATGCTAAAAAGGTTAACATAATTATCTTCTTTGTGAAAGATAATTTAATAGATCATTTAAAATTTCTTTATAAAAGATCATAACGGTAACGATCATTGGGCCTAATAAATGGTAAAAAAGTTGACATAATTATCTTCTTTGTAAAAGATAATTTACTAGACAATTTAAAATTTCTTATTAAAAGATCATAACAGTGCCGATCAATGGGCCTAATAAATGCTGAAGCAGCTAACATAAATATATTCTTTGTTAAAGATAATTTAATAGATCATTTAAAATTTCTTTGTGAAAGATCATAACGGTAACGATCATTGGGCCTAATAAATGCTAAAAAGGTTAACATAATTATCTTCTTTGTGAAAGATAATTTAATAGATCCTTTAAAATTTCTTTATAAAAGATTATAACGGTAACGATCATTGGGCATAATAAATACTAAAAAAGTTGACATAATTATCTTCTTTGTAAAAGATAATTTACTAGACAATTTAAAATTTCTTTATAAAAGATCATAACAGTAACGATCATTGGGCCTAATAAATGATAAAAAGGTTAACATAATTATCTTCTTTGTGAAAGATAATTTAGTAGATGATTTAAAATTTCTTTCTAAAAGATAATAACGGTAACGATCGTTGGGCCTAATAATTGCTAAAAAAGTTGACATAATTATCTTCTTTGTAAAACATAATTTACTAGACAATTTAAAATTTCTTATTAAAAGATCATAACGGTAACGATCATTGGGCCTAATAAATGCTAAAAAGGTTAACATAATTATCTTCTTTGTGAAAGATAATTTAATAGATCATTTAAAATTTCTTTATAAAAGCTCATAACAGTAACGATCATTGGGCCTAATAAATGCTAAAAAGGTTAACATAATTATCTTCTTTGTGAAAGATAATTTAGTAGATCATTTAAAATTTCTTTATAAAAGATAATAACGGTAACGATCGTTGGGCCTAATAAATGCTAAAAAAGTTGACATAATTATCTTCTTTGTAAAACATAATTTACTAGACAATTTAAAATTTCTTATTAAAAGGTCACAACGGTAACGATCATTGGGCCTAATAAATGCTAAAAAAGTTGACTTAATTATCTTCTTTGTAAAAGATAATTTACTAGACAATTTAAAATTTCTTATTAAAAGATCATAACGGTAACGATCACTGGGCCTAATAAATGCTGAAGCAGCTAACATAAATATATTCTTTGTTAAAGATAATTTAATAGATCATTTAAAATTTCTTTGTGAAAGATCATAACGGTAACGATCATTGGGCCTAATAAATGCTAAAAAGGTTAACATAATTATCTTCTTTGTGAAAGATAATTTAATAGATCCTTGAAAATTTCTTTATAAAAGATTATAACGGTAACGATCATTGGGCATAATAAATACTAAAAAGTTGACATAATTATCTTCTTTGTAAAAGATAATTTACTAGACAATTTAAAATTTCTTTATAAAAGATCATAACGGTAACGATCATTGGGCCTAATAAATGCTAAAAAGGTTAACATAATTATCTTCTTTGTGAAAGATAATTTAGTAGATCATTTAAAATTTCTTTATAAAAGATCATAACAGTAACGATCATTGGGCCTAATAAATGCTAAAAAGGTTAACATAATTATCTTGTTTGTGAAAGATAATTTAGTAGATCATTTAAAATTTCTTTATAAAAGATAATAACGGTAACGATCATTGCGCCTAATAAATGCTAAACAGGTTGACATAATTCTCTTCTTTATAAAAGATAATTTACTAGACAATTCAAAATTTCTTATTAAAAGATCATAACGCTAACGATTTTTGGTTCTAATAAATGCTAAAAAGGTTGAGATAATTATCTTCTTTGTAAAAGATAATTAAATAGATCATTTAAAATTTCTTTATAAAATGTCATAACGGTAACGATCATTGGGCCTAATAAATGCTAAAAAAGTTAACATAATTATCTTCTTTGTGAAAGATAATTTAATAGATCAATTAAAATTTCTTTATAAAAGATCATAACAGTAACAATCATTGGGCCTAATAAATGATAAAAAGGTTAACATAATTATCTTCTTTGTGAAAGATAATTTAGTAGATGATTTAAAATTTCTTTATAAAAGATAATAACGGTAACGATCGTTGGGCCTAATAAATGCTAAAAAAGTTGACATAATTATCTTCTTTGTAAAACATAATTTACTAGACAATTTAAAATTTCTTATTAAAAGATCATAACGGTAACGATCATTGGGCCTAATAAATGCTAAAAAGGTTAACATAATTATCTTCTTTGTGAAAGATAATTTAATAGATCATTTAAAATTTCTTTATAAAAGCTCATAACAGTAACGATCATTGGGCCTAATAAATGCTAAAAAGGTTAACATAATTATCTTCTTTGTGAAAGATAATTTAGTAGATCATTTAAAATTTCTTTATAAAAGATAATAACGGTAACGATCGTTGGGCCTAATAAATGCTAAAAAAGTTGACATAATTATCTTCTTTGTAAAACATAATTTACTAGACAATTTAAAATTTCTTATTAAAAGGTCACAACGGTAACGATCATTGGGCCTAATAAATGCTAAAAAAGTTGACTTAATTATCTTCTTTGTAAAAGATAATTTACTAGACAATTTAAAATTTCTTATTAAAAGATCATAACGGTAACGATCACTGGGCCTAATAAATGCTGAAGCAGCTAACATAAATATATTCTTTGTTAAAGATAATTTAATAGATCATTTAAAATTTCTTTGTGAAAGATCATAACGGTAACGATCATTGGGCCTAATAAATGCTAAAAAGGTTAACATAATTATCTTCTTTGTGAAAGATAATTTAATAGATCCTTTAAAATTTCTTTATAAAAGATTATAACGGTAACGATCATTGGGCATAATAAATACTAAAAAAGTTGACATAATTATCTTCTTTGTAAAAGATAATTTACTAGACAATTTAAAATTTCTTTATAAAAGATCATAACGGTAACGATCATTGGGCCTAATAAATGCTAAAAAGGTTAACATAATTATCTTCTTTGTGAAAGATAATTTAGTAGATCATTTAAAATTTCTTTATAAAAGATCATAACAGTAACGATCATTGGGCCTAATAAATGCTAAAAAGGTTAACATAATTATCTTGTTTGTGAAAGATAATTTAGTAGATCATTTAAAATTTCTTTATAAAAGATAATAACGGTAACGATCATTGCGCCTAATAAATGCTAAACAGGTTGACATAATTCTCTTCTTTATAAAAGATAATTTACTAGACAATTCAAAATTTCTTATTAAAAGATCATAACGCTAACGATTTTTGGTTCTAATAAATGCTAAAAAGGTTGAGATAATTATCTTCTTTGTAAAAGATAATTAAATAGATCATTTAAAATTTCTTTATAAAATGTCATAACGGTAACGATCATTGGGCCTAATAAATGCTAAAAAGGTTAACATAATTATCTTCTTTGTGAAAGATAATTTAATAGATCAATTAAAATTTCTTTATAAAAGATCATAACAGTAACAATCATTGGGCCTAATAAATGATAAAAAGGTTAACATAATTATCTTCTTTGTGAAAGATAATTTAGTAGATGATTTAAAATTTCTTTATAAAAGATAATAACGGTAATGATCGTTGGGCCTAATAAATGCTAAAAAAGTTGACATAATTATCTTCTTTGTAAAACATAATTTACTAGACAATTTAAAATTTCTTATTAAAAGATCATAACGATAACGATCATTGGGCCTAATAAATGCTAAAAAGGTTAACATAATTATCTTCTTTGTGAAAGATAATTTAATAGATCATTTAAAATTTCTTTATAAAACTCATAACAGTAACGATCATTGGGCCTAATAAATGCTAAAAAGGTTAACATAATTATCTTCTTTGTGAAAGATAATTTAGTAGATCATTTAAAATTTCTTTATAAAAGATAATAACGGTAACGATCGTTGGGCCTAATAAATGCTAAAAAAGTTGACATAATTATCTTCTTTGTAAAACATAATTTACTAGACAATTTAAAATTTCTTATTAAAAGGTCACAACGGTAACGATCATTGGGCCTAATAAATGCTAAAAAAGTTGACTTAATTATCTTCTTTGTAAAAGATAATTTACTAGACAATTCAAAATTTCTTATTAAAAGATCATAACGCTAACGATTTTTGGTTCTAATAAATGCTAAAAAGGTTGAGATAATTATCTTCTTTGTAAAAGATAATTAAATAGATCATTTAAAATTTCTTTATAAAATGTCATAACGGTAACGATCATTGGGCCTAATAAATGCTAAAAAGGTTAACATAATTATCTTCTTTGTGAAAGATAATTTAATAGATCAATTAAAATTTCTTTATAAAAGATCATAACAGTAACAATCATTGGGCCTAATAAATGATAAAAAGGTTAACATAATTATCTTCTTTGTGAAAGATAATTTAGTAGATGATTTAAAATTTCTTTATAAAAGATAATAACGGTAACGATCGTTGGGCCTAATAAATGCTAAAAAAGTTGACATAATTATCTTCTTTGTAAAACATAATTTACTAGACAATTTAAAATTTCTTATTAAAAGATCATAACGGTAACGATCATTGGGCCTAATAAATGCTAAAAAGGTTAACATAATTATCTTCTTTGTGAAAGATAATTTAATAGATCAATTAAAATTTCTTTATAAAAGATCATAACAGTAACAATCATTGGGCCTAATAAATGATAAAAAGGTTAACATAATTATCTTCTTTGTGAAAGATAATTTAGTAGATGATTTAAAATTTCTTTATAAAAGATAATAACGGTAACGATCGTTGGGCCTAATAAATGCTAAAAAAGTTGACATAATTATCTTCTTTGTAAAAGATAATTTACTAGACAATTTAAAATTTCTTTATAAAAGATCATAACGGTAACGATCATTGGGCCTAATAAATGCTAAAAAGGTTAACATAATTATCTTCTTTGTGAAAGATAATTTAGTAGATCATTTAAAATTTCTTTATAAAAGATCATAACAGTAACGATCATTGGGCCTAATAAATGCTAAAAAGGTTAACATAATTATCTTGTTTGTGAAAGATAATTTAGTAGATCATTTAAAATTTCTTTATAAAAGATAATAACGGTAACGATCATTGCGCCTAATAAATGCTAAACAGGTTGACATAATTCTCTTCTTTATAAAAGATAATTTACTAGACAATTCAAAATTTCTTATTAAAAGATCATAACGCTAACGATTTTTGGTTCTAATAAATGCTAAAAAGGTTGAGATAATTATCTTCTTTGTAAAAGATAATTAAATAGATCATTTAAAATTTCTTTATAAAATGTCATAACGGTAACGATCATTGGGCCTAATAAATGCTAAAAAGGTTAACATAATTATCTTCTTTGTGAAAGATAATTTAATAGATCAATTAAAATTTCTTTATAAAAGATCATAACAGTAACAATCATTGGGCCTAATAAATGATAAAAAGGTTAACATAATTATCTTCTTTGTGAAAGATAATTTAGTAGATGATTTAAAATTTCTTTATAAAAGATAATAACGGTAACGATCGTTGGGCCTAATAAATGCTAAAAAAGTTGACATAATTATCTTCTTTGTAAAACATAATTTACTAGACAATTTAAAATTTCTTATTAAAAGATCATAACGGTAACGATCATTGGGCCTAATAAATGCTAAAAAGGTTAACATAATTATCTTCTTTGTGAAAGATAATTTAATAGATCAATTAAAATTTCTTTATAAAAGATCATAACAGTAACAATCATTGGGCCTAATAAATGATAAAAAGGTTAACATAATTATCTTCTTTGTGAAAGATAATTTAGTAGATGATTTAAAATTTCTTTATAAAAGATAATAACGGTAACGATCGTTGGGCCTAATAAATGCTAAAAAAGTTGACATAATTATCTTCTTTGTAAAAGATAATTTACTAGACAATTTAAAATTTCTTTATAAAAGATCATAACGGTAACGATCATTGGGCCTAATAAATGCTAAAAAGGTTAACATAATTATCTTCTTTGTGAAAGATAATTTAGTAGATCATTTAAAATTTCTTTATAAAAGATCATAACAGTAACGATCATTGGGCCTAATAAATGCTAAAAAGGTTAACATAATTATCTTGTTTGTGAAAGATAATTTAGTAGATCATTTAAAATTTCTTTATAAAAGATAATAACGGTAACGATCATTGCGCCTAATAAATGCTAAACAGGTTGACATAATTCTCTTCTTTATAAAAGATAATTTACTAGACAATTCAAAATTTCTTATTAAAAGATCATAACGCTAACGATTTTTGGTTCTAATAAATGCTAAAAAGGTTGAGATAATTATCTTCTTTGTAAAAGATAATTAAATAGATCATTTAAAATTTCTTTATAAAATGTCATAACGGTAACGATCATTGGGCCTAATAAATGCTAAAAAGGTTAACATAATTATCTTCTTTGTGAAAGATAATTTAATAGATCAATTAAAATTTCTTTATAAAAGATCATAACAGTAACAATCATTGGGCCTAATAAATGATAAAAAGGTTAACATAATTATCTTCTTTGTGAAAGATAATTTAGTAGATGATTTAAAATTTCTTTATAAAAGATAATAACGGTAACGATCGTTGGGCCTAATAAATGCTAAAAAAGTTGACATAATTATCTTCTTTGTAAAACATAATTTACTAGACAATTTAAAATTTCTTATTAAAAGATCATAACGGTAACGATCATTGGGCCTAATAAATGCTAAAAAGGTTAACATAATTATCTTCTTTGTGAAAGATAATTTAATAGATCATTTAAAATTTCTTTATAAAACTCATAACAGTAACGATCATTGGGCCTAATAAATGCTAAAAAGGTTAACATAATTATCTTCTTTGTGAAAGATAATTTAGTAGATCATTTAAAATTTCTTTATAAAAGATAATAACGGTAACGATCGTTGGGCCTAATAAATGCTAAAAAAGTTGACATAATTATCTTCTTTGTAAAACATAATTTACTAGACAATTTAAAATTTCTTATTAAAAGGTCACAACGGTAACGATCATTGGGCCTAATAAATGCTAAAAAAGTTGACTTAATTATCTTCTTTGTAAAAGATAATTTACTAGACAATTCAAAATTTCTTATTAAAAGATCATAACGCTAACGATTTTTGGTTCTAATAAATGCTAAAAAGGTTGAGATAATTATCTTCTTTGTAAAAGATAATTAAATAGATCATTTAAAATTTCTTTATAAAATGTCATAACGGTAACGATCATTGGGCCTAATAAATGCTAAAAAGGTTAACATAATTATCTTCTTTGTGAAAGATAATTTAATAGATCAATTAAAATTTCTTTATAAAAGATCATAACAGTAACAATCATTAGGCCTAATAAATGATAAAAAGGTTAACATAATTATCTTCTTTGTGAAAGATAATTTAGTAGATGATTTAAAATTTCTTTATAAAAGATAATAACGGTAACGATCGTTGGGCCTAATAAATGCTAAAAAAGTTGACATAATTATCTTCTTTGTAAAAGATAATTTACTAGACAATTTAAAATTTCTTTATAAAAGATCATAACGGTAACGATCATTGGGCCTAATAAATGCTAAAAAGGTTAACATAATTATCTTCTTTGTGAAAGATAATTTAGTAGATCATTTAAAATTTCTTTATAAAAGATCATAACAGTAACGATCATTGGGCCTAATAAATGCTAAAAAGGTTAACATAATTATCTTGTTTGTGAAAGATAATTTAGTAGATCATTTAAAATTTCTTTATAAAAGATAATAACGGTAACGATCATTGCGCCTAATAAATGCTAAACAGGTTGGCATAATTCTCTTCTTTATAAAAGATAATTTACTAGACAATTCAAAATTTCTTATTAAAAGATCATAACGCTAACGATTTTTGGTTCTAATAAATGCTAAAAAGGTTGAGATAATTATCTTCTTTGTAAAAGATAATTAAATAGATCATTTAAAATTTCGTTATAAAATGTCATAACGGTAACGATCATTGGGCCTAATAAATGCTAAAAAGGTTAACATAATTATCTTCTTTGTGAAAGATAATTTAATAGATCAATTAAAATTTCTTTATAAAAGATCATAACAGTAACAATCATTGGGCCTAATAAATGATAAAAAGGTTAACATAATTATCTTCTTTGTGAAAGATAATTTAGTAGATGATTTAAAATTTCTTTATAAAAGATAATAACGGTAACGATCGTTGGGCCTAATAAATGCTAAAAAATTTGACATAATTATCTTCTTTGTAAAACATAATTTACTAGACAATTTAAAATTTCTTATTAAAAGATCATAACGGTAACGATCATTGGGCCTAATAAATGCTAAAAAGGTTAACATAATTATCTTCTTTGTGAAAGATAATTTAATAGATCATTTAAAATTTCTTTATAAAAGATCATAACGGTAACGATCATTGGGCCTAATAAATGGTAAAAAAGTTGACATAATTATCTTCTTTGTAAAACATAATTTACTAGACAATTTAAAATTTCTTATTAAAAGATCATAACAGTGCCGATCAATGGGCCTAATAAATGCTGAAGCAGCTAACATAAATATATTCTTTGTTAAAGATAATTTAATAGATCATTTAAAATTTCTTTGTGAAAGATCATAACGGTAACGATCATTGGGTCTAATAAATGCTAAAAAGGTTAACATAATTATCTTCTTTGTGAAAGATAATTTAATAGATCCTTTAAAATTTCTTTATAAAAGATTATAACGGTAACGATCATTGGGCATAATAAATACTAAAAAAGTTGACATAATTATCTTCTTTGTAAAAGATAATTTACTAGACAATTTAAAATTTCTTTATAAAAGATCATAACAGTAACGATCATTGGGCCTAATAAATGATAAAAAGGTTAACATAATTATCTTCTTTGTGAAAGATAATTTAGTAGATGATTTAAAATTTCTTTCTAAAAGATAATAACGGTAACGATCGTTGGGCCTAATAATTGCTAAAAAAGTTGACATAATTATCTTCTTTGTAAAACATAAT
This sequence comes from Psophocarpus tetragonolobus, assembly GCA_037954015.1. Taxonomy (NCBI): domain Eukaryota; kingdom Viridiplantae; phylum Streptophyta; class Magnoliopsida; order Fabales; family Fabaceae; genus Psophocarpus; species Psophocarpus tetragonolobus. Next base: position 60,136,178 of record CM075688.1, read on the forward strand.
TTACTAGACAATTTAAAATTTCTTATTAAAAGATCATAACGGTAACGATCATTGGGCCTAATAAATGCTAAAAAGGTTAACATAATTATCTTCTTTGTGAAAGATAATTTAATAGATCATTTAAAATTTCTTTATAAAAGCTCATAACAGTAACGATCATTGGGCCTAATAAATGCTAAAAAGGTTAACATAATTATCTTCTTTGTGAAAGATAATTTAGTAGATCATTTAAAATTTCTTTATAAAAGATAATAACGGTAACGATCGTTGGGCCTAATAAATGCTAAAAAAGTTGACATAATTATCTTCTTTGTAAAACATAATTTACTAGACAATTTAAAATTTCTTATTAAAAGGTCACAACGGTAACGATCATTGGGCCTAATAAATGCTAAAAAAGTTGACTTAATTATCTTCTTTGTAAAAGATAATTTACTAGACAATTTAAAATTTCTTATTAAAAGATCATAACGGTAACGATCACTGGGCCTAATAAATGCTGAAGCAGCTAACATAAATATATTCTTTGTTAAAGATAATTTAATAGATCATTTAAAATTTCTTTGTGAAAGATCATAACGGTAACGATCATTGGGCCTAATAAATGCTAAAAAGGTTAACATAATTATCTTCTTTGTGAAAGATAATTTAATAGATCCTTTAAAATTTCTTTATAAAAGATTATAACGGTAACGATCATTGGGCATAATAAATACTAAAAAGTTGACATAATTATCTTCTTTGTAAAAGATAATTTACTAGACAATTTAAAATTTCTTTATAAAAGATCATAACGGTAACGATCATTGGGCCTAATAAATGCTAAAAAGGTTAACATAATTATCTTCTTTGTGAAAGATAATTTAGTAGATCATTTAAAATTTCTTTATAAAAGATCATAACAGTAACGATCATTGGGCCTAATAAATGCTAAAAAGGTTAACATAATTATCTTGTTTGTGAAAGATAATTTAGTAGATCATTTAAAATTGCTTTATAAAAGATAATAACGGTAACGATCATTGCGCCTAATAAATGCTAAACAGGTTGACATAATTCTCTTCTTTATAAAAGATAATTTACTAGACAATTCAAAATTTCTTATTAAAAGATCATAACGCTAACGATTTTTGGTTCTAATAAATGCTAAAAAGGTTGAGATAATTATCTTCTTTGTAAAAGATAATTAAATAGATCATTTAAAATTTCTTTATAAAATGTCATAACGGTAACGATCATTGGGCCTAATAAATGCTAAAAAGGTTAACATTATTATCTTCTTTGTGAAAGATAATTTAATAGATCAATTAAAATTTCTTTATAAAAGATCATAACAGTAACAATCATTGGGCCTAATAAATGATAAAAAGGTTAACATAATTATCTTCTTTGTGAAAGATAATTTAGTAGATGATTTAAAATTTCTTTATAAAAGATAATAACGGTAACGATCGTTGGGCCTAATAAATGCTAAAAAAGTTGACATAATTATCTTCTTTGTAAAACATAATTTACTAGACAATTTAAAATTTCTTATTAAAAGATCATAACGGTAACGATCATTGGGCCTAATAAATGCTAAAAAGGTTAACATAATTATCTTCTTTGTGAAAGATAATTTAATAGATCATTTAAAATTTCTTTATAAAAGCTCATAACAGTAACGATCATTGGGCCTAATAAATGCTAAAAAGGTTAACATAATTATCTTCTTTGTGAAAGATAATTTAGTAGATCATTTAAAATTTCTTTATAAAAGATAATAACGGTAACGATCGTTGGGCCTAATAAATGCTAAAAAAGTTGACATAATTATCTTCTTTGTAAAACATAATTTACTAGACAATTTAAAATTTCTTATTAAAAGGTCACAACGGTAACGATCATTGGGCCTAATAAATGCTAAAAAAGTTGACTTAATTATCTTCTTTGTAAAAGATAATTTACTAGACAATTTAAAATTTCTTATTAAAAGATCATAACGGTAACGATCACTGGGCCTAATAAATGCTGAAGCAGCTAACATAAATATATTCTTTGTTAAAGATAATTTAATAGATCATTTAAAATTTCTTTGTGAAAGATCATAACGGTAACGATCATTGGGCCTAATAAATGCTAAAAAGGTTAACATAATTATCTTCTTTGTGAAAGATAATTTAATAGATCCTTTAAAATTTCTTTATAAAAGATTATAACGGTAACGATCATTGGGCATAATAAATACTAAAAAAGTTGACATAATTATCTTCTTTGTAAAAGATAATTTACTAGACAATTTAAAATTTCTTTATAAAAGATCATAACAGTAACGATCATTGGGCCTAATAAATGATAAAAAGGTTAACATAATTATCTTCTTTGTGAAAGATAATTTAGTAGATGATTTAAAATTTCTTTCTAAAAGATAATAACGGTAACGATCGTTGGGCCTAATAATTGCTAAAAAAGTTGACATAATTATCTTCTTTGTAAAACATAATTTACTAGACAATTTAAAATTTCTTATTAAAAGATCATAACGGTAACGATCATTGGGCCTAATAAATGCTAAAAAGGTTCACATAATTATCTTCTTTGTGAAAGATAATTTAATAGATCATTTAAAATTTCTTTATAAAAGCTCATAACAGTAACGATCATTGGGCCTAATAAATGCTAAAAAGGTTAACATAATTATCTTCTTTGTGAAAGATAATTTAGTAGATCATTTAAAATTTCTTTATAAAAGATAATAACGGTAACGATCGTTGGGCCTAATAAATGCTAAAAAAGTTGACATAATTATCTTCTTTGTAAAACATAATTTACTAGACAATTTAAAATTTCTTATTAAAAGGTCACAACGGTAACGATCATTGGGCCTAATAAATGCTAAAAAAGTTGACTTAATTATCTTCTTTGTAAAAGATAATTTACTAGACAATTTAAAATTTCTTATTAAAAGATCATAACGGTAACGATCACTGGGCCTAATAAATGCTGAAGCAGCTAACATAAATATATTCTTTGTTAAAGATAATTTAATAGATCATTTAAAATTTCTTTGTGAAAGATCATAACGGTAACGATCATTGGGCCTAATAAATGCTAAAAAGGTTAACATAATTATCTTCTTTGTGAAAGATAATTTAATAGATCCTTTAAAATTTCTTTATAAAAGATTATAACGGTAACGATCATTGGGCATAATAAATACTAAAAAGTTGACATAATTATCTTCTTTGTAAAAGATAATTTACTAGACAATTTAAAATTTCTTTATAAAAGATCATAACGGTAACGATCATTGGGCCTAATAAATGCTAAAAAGGTTAACATAATTATCTTCTTTGTGAAAGATAATTTAGTAGATCATTTAAAATTTCTTTATAAAAGATCATAACAGTAACGATCATTGGGCCTAATAAATGCTAAAAAGGTTAACATAATTATCTTGTTTGTGAAAGATAATTTAGTAGATCATTTAAAATTGCTTTATAAAAGATAATAACGGTAACGATCATTGCGCCTAATAAATGCTAAACAGGTTGACATAATTCTCTTCTTTATAAAAGATAATTTACTAGACAATTCAAAATTTCTTATTAAAAGATCATAACGCTAACGATTTTTGGTTCTAATAAATGCTAAAAAGGTTGAGATAATTATCTTCTTTGTAAAAGATAATTAAATAGATCATTTAAAATTTCTTTATAAAATGTCATAACGGTAACGATCATTGGGCCTAATAAATGCTAAAAAGGTTAACATAATTATCTTCTTTGTGAAAGATAATTTAATAGATCAATTAAAATTTCTTTATAAAAGATCATAACAGTAACAATCATTGGGCCTAATAAATGATAAAAAGGTTAACATAATTATCTTCTTTGTGAAAGATAATTTAGTAGATGATTTAAAATTTCTTTATAAAAGATAATAACGGTAACGATCGTTGGGCCTAATAAATGCTAAAAAAGTTGACATAATTATCTTCTTTGTAAAACATAATTTACTAGACAATTTAAAATTTCTTATTAAAAGATCATAACGGTAACGATCATTGGGCCTAATAAATGCTAAAAAGGTTAACATAATTATCTTCTTTGTGAAAGATAATTTAATAGATCATTTAAAATTTCTTTATAAAAGCTCATAACAGTAACGATCATTGGGCCTAATAAATGCTAAAAAGGTTAACATAATTATCTTCTTTGTGAAAGATAATTTAGTAGATCATTTAAAATTTCTTTATAAAAGATAATAACGGTAACGATCGTTGGGCCTAATAAATGCTAAAAAAGTTGACATAATTATCTTCTTTGTAAAACATAATTTACTAGACAATTTAAAATTTCTTATTAAAAGGTCACAACGGTAACGATCATTGGGCCTAATAAATGCTAAAAAAGTTGACTTAATTATCTTCTTTGTAAAAGATAATTTACTAGACAATTTAAAATTTCTTATTAAAAGATCATAACGGTAACGATCACTGGGCCTAATAAATGCTGAAGCAGCTAACATAAATATATTCTTTGTTAAAGATAATTTAATAGATCATTTAAAATTTCTTTGTGAAAGATCATAACGGTAACGATCATTGGGCCTAATAAATGCTAAAAAGGTTAACATAATTATCTTCTTTGTGAAAGATAATTTAATAGATCCTTTAAAATTTCTTTATAAAAGATTATAACGGTAACGATCATTGGGCATAATAAATACTAAAAAAGTTGACATAATTATCTTCTTTGTAAAAGATAATTTACTAGACAATTTAAAATTTCTTTATAAAAGATCATAACGGTAACGATCATTGGGCCTAATAAATGCTAAAAAGGTTAACATAATTATCTTCTTTGTGAAAGATAATTTAGTAGATCATTTAAAATTTCTTTATAAAAGATCATAACAGTAACGATCATTGGGCCTAATAAATGCTAAAAAGGTTAACATAATTATCTTGTTTGTGAAGGATAATTTAGTAGATCATTTAAAATTTCTTTATAAAAGATAATAACGGTAACGATCATTGCGCCTAATAAATGCTAAACAGGTTGACATAATTCTCTTCTTTATAAAAGATAATTTACTAGACAATTCAAAATTTCTTATTAAAAGATCATAACGCTAACGATTTTTGGTTCTAATAAATGCTAAAAAGGTTGAGATAATTATCTTCTTTGTAAAAGATAATTAAATAGATCATTTAAAATTTCTTTATAAAATGTCATAACGGTAACGATCATTGGGCCTAATAAATGCTAAAAAGGTTAACATAATTATCTTCTTTGTGAAAGATAATTTAATAGATCAATTAAAATTTCTTTATAAAAGATCATAACAGTAACAATCATTGGGCCTAATAAATGATAAAAAGGTTAACATAATTATCTTCTTTGTGAAAGATAATTTAGTAGATGATTTAAAATTTCTTTATAAAAGATAATAACGGTAACGATCGTTGGGCCTAATAAATGCTAAAAAAGTTGACATAATTATCTTCTTTGTAAAACATAATTTACTAGACAATTTAAAATTTCGTATTAAAAGATCATAACGGTAACGATCATTGGGCCTAATAAATGCTAAAAAGGTTAACATAATTATCTTCTTTGTGAAAGATAATTTAATAGATCATTTAAAATTTCTTTATAAAAGATCATAACGGTAACGATCATTGGGCCTAATAAATGGTAAAAAAGTTGACATAATTATCTTCTTTGTAAAAGATAATTTACTAGACAATTTAAAATTTCTTATTAAAAGATCATAACAGTGCCGATCAATGGGCCTAATAAATGCTGAAGCAGCTAACATAAATATATTCTTTGTTAAAGATAATTTAATAGATCATTTAAAATTTCTTTGTGAAAGATCATAACGGTAACGATCATTGGGCCTAATAAATGCTAAAAAGGTTAACATAATTATCTTCTTTGTGAAAGATAATTTAATAGATCCTTTAAAATTTCTTTATAAAAGATTATAACGGTAACGATCATTGGGCATAATAAATACTAAAAAAGTTTACATAATTATCTTCTTTGTAAAAGATAATTTCCTAGACAATTTAAAATTTCTTTATAAAAGATCATAACAGTAACGATCATTGGGCCTAATAAATGATAAAAAGGTTAACATAATTATCTTCTTTGTGAAAGATAATTTAGTAGATGATTTAAAATTTCTTTATAAAAGATAATAACGGTAACGATCGTTGGGCCTAATAAATGCTAAAAAAGTTGACATAATTATCTTCTTTGTAAAACATAATTTACTAGACAATTTAAAATTTCTTATTAAAAGATCATAACGGTAACGATCATTGGGCCTAATAAATGCTAAAAAGGTTAACATAATTATCTTCTTTGTGAAAGATAATTTAATAGATCATTTAAAATTTCTTTATAAAAGCTCATAACAGTAACGATCATTGGGCCTAATAAATGCTAAAAAGGTTAACATAATTATCTTCTTTGTGAAAGATAATTTAGTAGATCATTTAAAATTTCTTTATAAAAGATATTAACGGTAACGATCGTTGGGCCTAATAAATGCTAAAAAAGTTGACATAATTATCTTCTTTGTAAAACATAATTTACTAGACAATTTAAAATTTCTTATTAAAAGGTCACAACGGTAACGATCATTGGGCCTAATAAATGCTAAAAAAGTTGACTTAATTATCTTCTTTGTAAAAGATAATTTACTAGACAATTTAAAATTTCTTATTAAAAGATCATAACGGTAACGATCACTGGGCCTAATAAATGCTGAAGCAGCTAACATAAATATATTCTTTGTTAAAGATAATTTAATAGATCATTTAAAATTTCTTTGTGAAAGATCATAACGGTAACGATCGTTGGGCCTAATAAATGCTAAAAAAGTTGACATAATTATCTTCTTTGTAAAACATAATTTACTAGACAATTTAAAATTTCTTATTAAAAGATCATAACGGTAACGATCATTGGGCCTATTAAATGCTAAAAAGGTTAACATAATTATCTTCTTTGTGAAAGATAATTTAATAGATCAATTAAAATTTCTTTATAAAAGATCATAACAGTAACAATCATTGGGCCTAATAAATGATAAAAAGGTTAACATAATTATCTTCTTTGTGAAAGATAATTTAGTAGATGATTTAAAATTTCTTTATAAAAGATAATAACGGTAACGATCGTTGGGCCTAATAAATGCTAAAAAAGTTGACATAATTATCTTCTTTGTAAAACATAATTTACTAGACAATTTAAAATTTCTTATTAAAAGATCATAACGGTAACGATCATTGGGCCTAATAAATGCTAAAAAGGTTAACATAATTATCTTCTTTGTGAAAGATAATTTAATAGATCATTTAAAATTTCTTTATAAAAGATCATAACGGTAACGATCATTGGGCCTAATAAATGGTAAAAAAGTTGACATAATTATCTTCTTTGTAAAAGATAATTTACTAGACAATTTAAAATTTCTTATTAAAAGATCATAACAGTGCCGATCAATGGGCCTAATAAATGCTGAAGCAGCTAACATAAATATATTCTTTGTTAAAGATAATTTAATAGATCATTTAAAATTTCTTTGTGAAAGATCATAACGGTAACGATCATTGGGCCTAATAAATGCTAAAAAGGTTAACATAATTATCTTCTTTGTGAAAGATAATTTAATAGATCCTTTAAAATTTCTTTATAAAAGATTATAACGGTAACGATCATTGGGCATAATAAATACTAAAAAAGTTTACATAATTATCTTCTTTGTAAAAGATAATTTCCTAGACAATTTAAAATTTCTTTATAAAAGATCATAACAGTAACGATCATTGGGCCTAATAAATGATAAAAAGGTTAACATAATTATCTTCTTTGTGAAAGATAATTTAGTAGATGATTTAAAATTTCTTTCTAAAAGATAATAACGGTAACGATCGTTGGGCCTAATAATTGCTAAAAAAGTTGACATAATTATCTTCTTTGTAAAACATAATTTACTAGACAATTTAAAATTTCTTATTAAAAGATCATAACGGTAACGATCATTGGGCCTAATAAATGCTAAAAAGGTTAACATAATTATCTTCTTTGTGAAAGATAATTTAATAGATCATTTAAAATTTCTTTATAAAAGCTCATAACAGTAACGATCATTGGGCCTAATAAATGCTAAAAAGGTTAACATAATTATCTTCTTTGTGAAAGATAATTTAGTAGATCATTTAAAATTTCTTTATAAAAGATAATAACGGTAACGATCGTTGGGCCTAATAAATGCTAAAAAAGTTGACATAATTATCTTCTTTGTAAAACATAATTTACTAGACAATTTAAAATTTCTTATTAAAAGGTCACAACGGTAACGATCATTGGGCCTAATAAATGCTAAAAAAGTTGACTTAATTATCTTCTTTGTAAAAGATAATTTACTAGACAATTTAAAATTTCTTATTAAAAGATCATAACGGTAACGATCACTGGGCCTAATAAATGCTGAAGCAGCTAACATAAATATATTCTTTGTTAAAGATAATTTAATAGATCATTTAAAATTTCTTTGTGAAAGATCATAACGGTAACGATCATTGGGCCTAATAAATGCTAAAAAGGTTAACATAATTATCTTCTTTGTGAAAGATAATTTAATAGATCCTTTAAAATTTCTTTATAAAAGATTATAACGGTAACGATCATTGGGCATAATAAATACTAAAAAAGTTGACATAATTATCTTCTTTGTAAAAGATAATTTACTAGACAATTTAAAATTTCTTTATAAAAGATCATAACGGTAACGATCATTGGGCCTAATAAATGCTAAAAAGGTTAACATAATTATCTTCTTTGTGAAAGATAATTTAGTAGATCATTTAAAATTTCTTTATAAAAGATCATAACAGTAACGATCATTGGGCCTAATAAATGCTAAAAAGGTTAACATAATTATCTTGTTTGTGAAAGATAATTTAGTAGATCATTTAAAATTTCTTTATAAAAGATAATAACGGTAACGATCATTGCGCCTAATAAATGCTAAACAGGTTGACATAATTCTCTTCTTTATAAAAGATAATTTACTAGACAATTCAAAATTTCTTATTAAAAGATCATAACGCTAACGATTTTTGGTTCTAATAAATGCTAAAAAGGTTGAGATAATTATCTTCTTTGTAAAAGATAATTAAATAGATCATTTAAAATTTCTTTATAAAATGTCATAACGGTAACGATCATTGGGCCTAATAAATGCTAAAAAGGTTAACATAATTATCTTCTTTGTGAAAGATAATTTAATAGATCAATTAAAATTTCTTTATAAAAGATCATAACAGTAACAATCATTGGGCCTAATAAATGATAAAAAGGTTAACATAATTATCTTCTTTGTGAAAGATAATTTAGTAGATGATTTAAAATTTCTTTATAAAAGATAATAACGGTAACGATCGTTGGGCCTAATAAATGCTAAAAAAGTTGACATAATTATCTTCTTTGTAAAACATAATTTACTAGACAATTTAAAATTTCTTATTAAAAGATCATAACGATAACGATCATTGGGCCTAATAAATGCTAAAAAGGTTAACATAATTATCTTCTTTGTGAAAGATAATTTAATAGATCATTTAAAATTTCTTTATAAAACTCATAACAGTAACGATCATTGGGCCTAATAAATGCTAAAAAGGTTAACATAATTATCTTCTTTGTGAAAGATAATTTAGTAGATCATTTAAAATTTCTTTATAAAAGATAATAACGGTAACGATCGTTGGGCCTAATAAATGCTAAAAAAGTTGACATAATTATTTTCTTTGTAAAACATAATTTACTAGACAATTTAAAATTTCTTATTAAAAGGTCACAACGGTAACGATCATTGGGCCTAATAAATGCTAAAAAAGTTGACTTAATTATCTTCTTTGTAAAAGATAATTTACTAGACAATTTAAAATTTCTTATTAAAAGATCATAACGGTAACGATCACTGGGCCTAATAAATGCTGAAGCAGCTAACATAAATATATTCTTTGTTAAAGATAATTTAATAGATCATTTAAAATTTCTTTGTGAAAGATCATAACGGTAACGATCATTGGGCCTTATAAATGCTAAAAAGGTTAACATAATTATCTTCTTTGTGAAAGATAATTTAATAGATCCTTTAAAATTTCTTTATAAAAGATTATAACGGTAACGATCATTGGGCATAATAAATACTAAAAAAGTTGACATAATTATCTTCTTTGTAAAAGATAATTTACTAGACAATTTAAAATTTCTTTATAAAAGATCATAACGGTAACGATCATTGGGCCTAATAAATGCTAAAAAGGTTAACATAATTATCTTCTTTGTGAAAGATAATTTAGTAGATCATTTAAAATTTCTTTATAAAAGATCATAACAGTAACGATCATTGGGCCTAATAAATGCTAAAAAGGTTAACATAATTATCTTGTTTGTGAAAGATAATTTAGTAGATCATTTAAAATTGCTTTATAAAAGATAATAACGGTAACGATCATTGCGCCTAATAAATGCTAAACAGGTTGACATAATTCTCTTCTTTATAAAAGATAATTTACTAGACAATTCAAAATTTCTTATTAAAAGATCATAACGCTAACGATTTTTGGTTCTAATAAATGCTAAAAAGGTTGAGATAATTATCTTCTTTGTAAAAGATAATTAAATAGATCATTTAAAATTTCTTTATAAAATGTCATAACGGTAACGATCATTGGGCCTAATAAATGCTAAAAAGGTTAACATAATTATCTTCTTTGTGAAAGATAATTTAATAGATCAATTAAAATTTCTTTATAAAAGATCATAACAGTAACAATCATTGGGCCTAATAAATGATAAAAAGGTTAACATAATTATCTTCTTTGTGAAAGATAATTTAGTAGATGATTTAAAATTTCTTTATAAAAGATAATAACGGTAACGATCGTTGGGCCTAATAAATGCCAAAAAAGTTGACATAATTATCTTCTTTGTAAAACATAATTTACTAGACAATTTAAATTTCTTATTAAAAGATCATAACGGTAACGATCATTGGGCCTAATAAATGCTAAAAAGGTTAACATAATTATCTTCTTTGTGAAAGATAATTTAATAGATCATTTAAAATTTCTTTATAAAAGCTCATAACAGTAACGATCATTGGGCCTAATAAATGCTAAAAAGGTTAACATAATTATCTTCTTTGTGAAAGATAATTTAGTAGATCATTTAAAATTTCTTTATAAAAGATAATAACGGTAACGATCGTTGGGCCTAATAAATGCTAAAAAAGTTGACATAATTATCTTCTTTGTAAAACATAATTTACTAGACAATTTAAAATTTCTTATTAAAAGGTCACAACGGTAACGATCATTGGGCCTAATAAATGCTAAAAAAGTTGACTTAATTATCTTCTTTGTAAAAGATAATTTACTAGACAATTTAAAATTTCTTATTAAAAGATCATAACGGTAACGATCACTGGGCCTAATAAATGCTGAAGCAGCTAACATAAATATATTCTTTGTTAAAGATAATTTAATAGATCATTTAAAATTTCTTTGTGAAAGATCATAACGGTAACGATCATTGGGCCTAATAAATGCTAAAAAGGTTAACATAATTATCTTCTTTGTGAAAGATAATTTAATAGATCCTTTAAAATTTCTTTATAAAAGATTATAACGGTAACGATCATTGGGCATAATAAATACTAAAAAAGTTGACATAATTATCTTCTTTGTAAAAGATAATTTACTAGACAATTTAAAATTTCTTTATAAAAGATCATAACGGTAACGATCATTGGGCCTAATAAATGCTAAAAAGGTTAACATAATTATCTTCTTTGTGAAAGATAATTTAATAGATCATTTAAAATTTCTTTATAAAAGATCATAACGGTAATGATCATTGGGCCTAATAAATGGTAAAAAAGTTGACATAATTATCTTCTTTGTAAAAGATAATTTACTAGACAATTTAAAATTTCTTATTAAAAGATCATAACAGTGCCGATCAATGGGCCTAGTAAATGCTGAAAAAGCTTACATAATTATCTGCTTTGTAAAACATAATTTAATAGATCATTTAAAATTTCATTATAAAAGATCATGACGGCAACGATCATTGGGCCTAATAAATGCTAAAAAGGCTAACATAATTATCTTCTTTGTGAAAGATAATTTAATAGATCATTTAAAATTTCTTTATAAAAGATAATAACGGTAACGATCATTGGGCCTAATAAATCCTAAAAAAGTTGACATAATTATCTTCTTTGTAAAAGATAATTTACTAGACAATTTAAAATTTCTTACTAAAAGATCATAACGCTAATGGTTAATGGACCTAGTAAATGCTAAAAAAGTTGACATAATTATCTTGTTTGTAAAAGATAATTTAATAGATCATTTAAAATTTCCTTAAAAAAGATCATAACGGTAACGATCATTGCGCCTAATAAATGCTAAACAGATTCACATAATTCTCTTGTTTATAAAAGACAATTTACTAGACAATTTAAAATTTCTTATTAAAAGATCATAACGCTAACGATTTTTGGTTCTAATAAATGCTAAAAAAGTTGAGATAATTATCTTCTTTGTAAAAGATAATTAAATAGATCATTTAAAATTTCTTTATAAAATGTCATAACGGTAACGATCATTGGGCCTAATAAATGCTAAAAAGGTTAACATAATTATCTTCTTTGTGAAAGATAATTTAATAGATCATTTAAAATTTCTTTATAAAAGATCATAACAGTAACGATCATTAGGCCTAATAAATGCTAAAAAGGTTAACATAATTATCTTCTTTGTGAAAGATAATTTAGTAGATCATTTAAAATTTCTTTATAAAAGATAATAACGGTAACGATCGTTGGGCCTAATAAATGCTAAAAAAGTTGACATAATTATCTTCTTTGTAAAAGATAATTTAGTAGACAATTTAAAATTTCTTATTAAAAGATCATAACGGTAACGATCATTGGGACTAATAAATACTAAAAAAGTTAACATAATTATCTTCTTTGTAAAAGATAATTTACTAGACAATTTAAAATTTCTTTATAAAAGATCATAACGGTAACGATCATTGGGCCTAATAAATGCTAAAAAGGTTAACATAATTATCTTCTTTGTGAAAGATAATTTAATAGATCATTTAAAATTTCTTTATAAAAGATCATAACGGTAACGATCATTGGGCCTAATAAATGGTAAAAAAGTTGACATAATTATCTTCTTTGTAAAAGATAATTTACTAGACAATTTAAAATTTCTTATTAAAAGATCATAACAGTGCCGATCGATGGGCCTAGTAAATGCTGAAAAAGCTTACATAATTATCTGCTTTGTAAAACATAATTTAATAGATCATTTAAAATTTCGTTATAAAAGATCATGACGGCAACGATCATTGGGCCTAATAAATGCTAAAAAGGCTAACATAATTATCTTCTTTGTGAAAGATAATTTAATAGATCATTTAAAATTTCTTTATAAAAGATAATAACGGTAACGATCATTGGGCCTAATAAATGCTAAAAAAGTTGACATAATTATCTTCTTTGTAAAACATAATTTACTAGACAATTTAAAATTTCTTATTAAAAGATCATAACGGTAACGATCATTGGGACTAATAAATACTAAAAAAGTTAACATAATTATCTTCTTTGTAAAAGATAATTTACTAGACAATTTAAAATTTCTTTATGAAAGATCATAACGGTAACGATCATTGGGCCTAATAAATGCTAAAAAGGTTAACATAATTATCTTCTTTGTGAAAGATAATTTAATAGATCATTTAAAATTTCTTTATAAAAGATCATAACGGTAACGATCATTGGGCCTAATAAATGGTAAAAAAGTTGACATAATTATCTTCTTTGTAAAAGATAATTTACTAGACAATTTAAAATTTCTTATTAAAAGATCATAACAGTGCCGATCAATGGGCCTAGTAAATGCTGAAAAAGCTTACATAATTATCTGCTTTGTAAAACATAATTTAATAGATCATTTAAAATTTCATTATAAAAGATCATGACGGCAACGATCATTGGGCCTAATAAATGCTAAAAAGGCTAACATAATTATCTTCTTTGTGAAAGATAATTTAATAGATCATTTAAAATTTCTTTATAAAAGATAATAACGGTAACAATCATTGGGCCTAATAAATGCTAAAAAAGTTGACATAATTATCTTCTTTGTAAAAGATAATTTACTAGACAATTTAAAATTTCTTATTAAAAGATCATAACGGTAACGATCATTGGGACTAATAAATACTAAAAAAGTTAACATAATTATCTTCTTTGTAAAAGATAATTTACTAGACAATTTAAAATTTCTTTATGAAAGATCATAACGGTAACGATCATTGGGCCTAATAAATGCTAAAAAGGTTAACATAATTATCTTCTTTGTGAAAGATAATTTAATAGATCATTTAAAATTTCTTTATAAAAGATCATAACGGTAACGATCATTGGGCCTAATAAATGGTAAAAAAGTTGACATAATTATCTTCTTTGTAAAAGATAATTTACTAGACAATTTAAAATTTCTTATTAAAAGATCATAACAGTGCCGATCAATGGGCCTAGTAAATGCTGAGAAAGCTTACATAATTATCTGCTTTGTAAAACATAATTTAAAAGATCATTTAAAATTTCGTTATAAAAGATCATGACGGCAACGATCATTGGGCCTAATAAATGCTAAAAAGGCTAACATAATTATCTTCTTTGTGAAAGATAATTTAATAGATCATTTAAAATTTCTTTATAAAAGATCATAACGGTAACGATCATTGGGCCTAATAAATGCTAAAAAAGTTGACATAATTATCTTCTTTGTAAAAGATAATTTACTAGACAATTTAAAATTTCTTATTAAAAGATCATAACGCTAACGATTTTTGGTTCTAATAAATGCTAAAAAGGTTGAGATAATTATCTTCTTTGTAAAAGATAATTAAATAGATCATTTAAAATTTCTTTATAAAATGTCATAACGGTAACGATCATTGGGCCTAATAAATGCTAAAAAGGTTAACATAATTATCTTCTTTGTGAAAGATAATTTAGTAGATGATTTAAAATTTCTTTATAAAAGATAATAACGGTAACGATCGTTGGGCCTAATAAATGCTAAAAAAGTTGACATAATTATCTTCTTTGTAAAACATAATTTACTAGACAATTTAAAATTTCTTATTAAAAGATCATAACGGTAACGATCATTGGGCCTAATAAATGCTAAAAAGGTTAACATAATTATCTTCTTTGTGAAAGATAATTTAATAGATCATTTAAAATTTCTTTATAAAAGATCATAACGGTAACGATCATTGGGCCTAATAAATGGTAAAAAAGTTGACATAATTATCTTCTTTGTAAAAGATAATTTACTAGACAATTTAAAATTTCTTATTAAAAGATCATAACAGTGCCGATCAATGGGCCTAATAAATGCTGAAGCAGCTAACATAAATATATTCTTTGTTAAAGATAATTTAATAGATCATTTAAAATTTCTTTGTGAAAGATCATAACGGTAACGATCATTGGGCCTAATAAATGCTAAAAAGGTTAACATAATTATCTTCTTTGTGAAAGATAATTTAATAGATCATTTAAAATTTCTTTATAAAAGATCATAACAGTAACGATCATTAGGCCTAATAAATGCTAAAAAGGCTAACATAATTATCTTCTTTGTGAAAGATAATTTAATAGATCATTTAAAATTTCTTTATAAAAGATAATAACGGTAACAATCATTGGGCCTAATAAATGCTAAAAAAGTTGACATAATTATCTTCTTTGTAAAAGATAATTTACTAGACAATTTAAAATTTCTTATTAAAAGATCATAACGGTAACGATCATTGGGACTAATAAATACTAAAAAAGTTAACATAATTATCTTCTTTGTAAAAGATAATTTACTAGACAATTTAAAATTTCTTTATGAAAGATCATAACGGTAACGATCATTGGGCCTAATAAATGCTAAAAAGGTTAACATAATTATCTTCTTTGTGAAAGATAATTTAATAGATCATTTAAAATTTCTTTATAAAAGATCATAACGGTAACGATCATTGGGCCTAATAAATGGTAAAAAAGTTGACATAATTATCTTCTTTGTAAAAGATAATTTACTAGACAATTTAAAATTTCTTATTAAAAGATCATAACAGTGCCGATCAATGGGCCTAGTAAATGCTGAGAAAGCTTACATAATTATCTGCTTTGTAAAACATAATTTAAAAGATCATTTAAAATTTCGTTATAAAAGATCATGACGGCAACGATCATTGGGCCTAATAAATGCTAAAAAGGCTAACATAATTATCTTCTTTGTGAAAGATAATTTAATAGATCATTTAAAATTTCTTTATAAAAGATCATAACGGTAACGATCATTGGGCCTAATAAATGCTAAAAAAGTTGACATAATTATCTTCTTTGTAAAAGATAATTTACTAGACAATTTAAAATTTCTTATTAAAAGATCATAACGCTAACGATTTTTGGTTCTAATAAATGCTAAAAAGGTTGAGATAATTATCTTCTTTGTAAAAGATAATTAAATAGATCATTTAAAATTTCTTTATAAAATGTCATAACGGTAACGATCATTGGGCCTAATAAATGCTAAAAAGGTTAACATAATTATCTTCTTTGTGAAAGATAATTTAGTAGATGATTTAAAATTTCTTTATAAAAGATAATAACGGTAACGATCGTTGGGCCTAATAAATGCTAAAAAAGTTGACATAATTATCTTCTTTGTAAAACATAATTTACTAGACAATTTAAAATTTCTTATTAAAAGATCATAACGGTAACGATCATTGGGCCTAATAAATGCTAAAAAGGTTAACATAATTATCTTCTTTGTGAAAGATAATTTAGTAGATCATTTAAAATTTCTTTATAAAAGATAATAACGGTAACGATCGTTGGGCCTAATAAATGCTAAAAAAGTTGACATAATTATCTTCTTTGTAAAACATAATTTACTAGACAATTTAAAATTTCTTATTAAAAGATCATAACGGTAACGATCATTGGGCCTAATAAATGCTAAAAAGGTTAACATAATTATCTTCTTTGTGAAAGATAATTTAATAGATCATTTAAAATTTCTTTATAAAAGATCATAACGGTAACGATCATTGGGCCTAATAAATGGTAAAAAAGTTGACATAATTATCTTCTTTGTAAAAGATAATTTACTAGACAATTTAAAATTTCTTATTAAAAGATCATAACAGTGCCGATCAATGGGCCTAATAAATGCTGAAGCAGCTAACATAAATATATTCTTTGTTAAAGATAATTTAATAGATCATTTAAAATTTCTTTGTGAAAGATCATAACGGTAACGATCATTGGGCCTAATAAATGCTAAAAAGGTTAACATAATTATCTTCTTTGTGAAAGATAATTTAATAGATCCTTTAAAATTTCTTTATAAAAGATTATAACGGTAACGATCATTGGGCATAATAAATACTAAAAAAGTTTACATAATTATCTTCTTTGTAAAAGATAATTTCCTAGACAATTTAAAATTTCTTTATAAAAGATCATAACAGTAACGATCATTGGGCCTAATAAATGATAAAAAGGTTAACATAATTATCTTCTTTGTGAAAGATAATTTAGTAGATGATTTAAAATTTCTTTCTAAAAGATAATAACGGTAACGATCGTTGGGCCTAATAATTGCTAAAAAAGTTGACATAATTATCTTCTTTGTAAAACATAATTTACTAGACAATTTAAAATTTCTTATTAAAAGATCATAACAGTAACGATCATTGGGCCTAATAAATGCTAAAAAGGTTAACATAATTATCTTCTTTATGAAAGATAATTTAATAGATCATTTAAAATTTCTTTATAAAAGCTCATAACAGTAACGATCATTGGGCCTAATAAATGCTAAAAAGGTTAACATAATTATCTTCTTTGTGAAAGATAATTTAGTAGATCATTTAAAATTTCTTTATAAAAGATAATAACGGTAACGATCGTTGGGCCTAATAAATGCTAAAAAAGTTGACATAATTATCTTCTTTGTAAAACATAATTTACTAGACAATTTAAAATTTCTTATTAAAAGGTCACAACGGTAACGATCATTGGGCCTAATAAATGCTAAAAAAGTTGACTTAATTATCTTCTTTGTAAAAGATAATTTACTAGACAATTTAAAATTTCTTATTAAAAGATCATAACGGTAACGATCACTGGGCCTAATAAATGCTGAAGCAGCTAACATAAATATATTCTTTGTTAAAGATAATTTAATAGATCATTTAAAATTTCTTTGTGAAAGATCATAACGGTAACGATCATTGGGCCTAATAAATGCTAAAAAGGTTAACATAATTATCTTCTTTGTGAAAGATAATTTAATAGATCCTTTAAAATTTCTTTATAAAAGATTATAACGGTAACGATCATTGGGCATAATAAATACTAAAAAAGTTGACATAATTATCTTCTTTGTAAAAGATAATTTACTAGACAATTTCAAATTTCTTTATAAAAGATCATAACGGTAACGATCATTGGGCCTAATAAATGCTAAAAAGGTTAACATAATTATCTTCTTTGTGAAAGATAATTTAGTAGATCATTTAAAATTTCTTTATAAAAGATCATAACAGTAACGATCATTGGGCCTAATAAATGCTAAAAAGGTTAACATAATTATCTTGTTTGTGAAAGATAATTTAGTAGATCATTTAAAATTTCTTTATAAAAGATAATAACGGTAACGATCATTGCGCCTAATAAATGCTAAACAGGTTGACATAATTCTCTTCTTTATAAAAGATAATTTACTAGACAATTCAAAATTTCTTATTAAAAGATCATAACGCTAACGATTTTTGGTTCTAATAAATGCTAAAAAGGTTGAGATAATTATCTTCTTTGTAAAAGATAATTAAATAGATCATTTAAAATTTCTTTATAAAATGTCATAACGGTAACGATCATTGGGCCTAATAAATGCTAAAAAGGTTAACATAATTATCTTCTTTGTGAAAGATAATTTAATAGATCAATTAAAATTTCTTTATAAAAGATCATAACAGTAACAATCATTGGGCCTAATAAATGATAAAAAGGTTAACATAATTATCTTCTTTGTGAAAGATAATTTAGTAGATGATTTAAAATTTCTTTATAAAAGATAATAACGGTAACGATCGTTGGGCCTAATAAATGCTAAAAAAGTTGACATAATTATCTTCTTTGTAAAACATAATTTACTAGACAATTTAAAATTTCTTATTAAAAGATCATAACGATAACGATCATTGGGCCTAATAAATGCTAAAAAGGTTAACATAATTATCTTCTTTGTGAAAGATAATTTAATAGATCATTTAAAATTTCTTTATAAAACTCATAACAGTAACGATCATTGGGCCTAATAAATGCTAAAAAGGTTAACATAATTATCTTCTTTGTGAAAGATAATTTAGTAGATCATTTAAAATTTCTTTATAAAAGATAATAACGGTAACGATCGTTGGGCCTAATAAATGCTAAAAAAGTTGACATAATTATCTTCTTTGTAAAACATAATTTACTAGACAATTTAAAATTTCTTATTAAAAGGTCACAACGGTAACGATCATTGGGCCTAATAAATGCTAAAAAAGTTGACTTAATTATCTTCTTTGTAAAAGATAATTTACTAGACAATTTAAAATTTCTTATTAAAAGATCATAACGGTAACGATCACTGGGCCTAATAAATGCTGAAGCAGCTAACATAAATATATTCTTTGTTAAAGATAATTTAATAGATCATTTAAAATTTCTTTGTGAAAGATCATAACGGTAACGATCGTTGGGCCTAATAAATGCTAAAAAGGTTAACATAATTATCTTCTTTGTGAAAGATAATTTAATAGATCCTTTAAAATTTCTTTATAAAAGATTATAACGGTAACGATCATTGGGCATAATAAATACTAAAAAAGTTGACATAATTATCTTCTTTGTAAAAGATAATTTACTAGACAATTTAAAATTTCTTTATAAAAGATCATAACGGTAACGATCATTGGGCCTAATAAATGCTAAAAAGGTTAACATAATTATCTTCTTTGTGAAAGATAATTTAGTAGATCATTTAAAATTTCTTTATAAAAGATCATAACAGTAACGATCATTGGGCCTAATAAATGCTAAAAAGGTTAACATAATTATCTTGTTTGTGAAAGATAATTTAGTAGATCATTTAAAATTGCTTTATAAAAGATAATAACGGTAACGATCATTGCGCCTAATAAATGCTAAACAGGTTGACATAATTCTCTTCTTTATAAAAGATAATTTACTAGACAATTCAAAATTTCTTATTAAAAGATCATAACGCTAACGATTTTTGGTTCTAATAAATGCTAAAAAGGTTGAGATAATTATCTTCTTTGTAAAAGATAATTAAATAGATCATTTAAAATTTCTTTATAAAATGTCATAACGGTAACGATCATTGGGCCTAATAAATGCTAAAAAGGTTAACATAATTATCTTCTTTGTGAAAGATAATTTAATAGATCAATTAAAATTTCTTTATAAAAGATCATAACAGTAACAATCATTGGGCCTAATAAATGATAAAAAGGTTAACATAATTATCTTCTTTGTGAAAGATAATTTAGTAGATGATTTAAAATTTCTTTATAAAAGATAATAACGGTAACGATCGTTGGGCCTAATAAATGCCAAAAAAGTTGACATAATTATCTTCTTTGTAAAACATAATTTACTAGACAATTTAAATTTCTTATTAAAAGATCATAACGGTAACGATCATTGGGCCTAATAAATGCTAAAAAGGTTAACATAATTATCTTCTTTGTGAAAGATAATTTAATAGATCATTTAAAATTTCTTTATAAAAGCTCATAACAGTAACGATCATTGGGCCTAATAAATGCTAAAAAGGTTAACATAATTATCTTCTTTGTGAAAGATAATTTAGTAGATCATTTAAAATTTCTTTATAAAAGATAATAACGGTAACGATCGTTGGGCCTAATAAATGCTAAAAAAGTTGACATAATTATCTTCTTTGTAAAACATAATTTACTAGACAATTTAAAATTTCTTATTAAAAGGTCACAACGGTAACGATCATTGGGCCTAATAAATGCTAAAAAAGTTGACTTAATTATCTTCTTTGTAAAAGATAATTTACTAGACAATTTAAAATTTCTTATTAAAAGATCATAACGGTAACGATCACTGGGCCTAATAAATGCTGAAGCAGCTAACATAAATATATTCTTTGTTAAAGATAATTTAATAGATCATTTAAAATTTCTTTGTGAAAGATCATAACGGTAACGATCATTGGGCCTAATAAATGCTAAAAAGGTTAACATAATTATCTTCTTTGTGAAAGATAATTTAATAGATCCTTTAAAATTTCTTTATAAAAGATTATAACGGTAACGATCATTGGGCATAATAAATACTAAAAAAGTTGACATAATTATCTTCTTTGTAAAAGATAATTTACTAGACAATTTAAAATTTCTTTATAAAAGATCATAACGGTAACGATCATTGGGCCTAATAAATGCTAAAAAGGTTAACATAATTATCTTCTTTGTGAAAGATAATTTAATAGATCATTTAAAATTTCTTTATAAAAGATCATAACGGTAATGATCATTGGGCCTAATAAATGGTAAAAAAGTTGACATAATTATCTTCTTTGTAAAAGATAATTTACTAGACAATTTAAAATTTCTTATTAAAAGATCATAACAGTGCCGATCAATGGGCCTAGTAAATGCTGAAAAAGCTTACATAATTATCTGCTTTGTAAAACATAATTTAATAGATCATTTAAAATTTCATTATAAAAGATCATGACGGCAACGATCATTGGGCCTAATAAATGCTAAAAAGGCTAACATAATTATCTTCTTTGTGAAAGATAATTTAATAGATCATTTAAAATTTCTTTATAAAAGATAATAACGGTAACGATCATTGGGCCTAATAAATCCTAAAAAAGTTGACATAATTATCTTCTTTGTAAAAGATAATTTACTAGACAATTTAAAATTTCTTACTAAAAGATCATAACGCTAATGGTTAATGGACCTAGTAAATGCTAAAAAAGTTGACATAATTATCTTGTTTGTAAAAGATAATTTAATAGATCATTTAAAATTTCCTTAAAAAAGATCATAACGGTAACGATCATTGCGCCTAATAAATGCTAAACAGATTCACATAATTCTCTTGTTTATAAAAGACAATTTACTAGACAATTTAAAATTTCTTATTAAAAGATCATAACGCTAACGATTTTTGGTTCTAATAAATGCTAAAAAAGTTGAGATAATTATCTTCTTTGTAAAAGATAATTAAATAGATCATTTAAAATTTCTTTATAAAATGTCATAACGGTAACGATCATTGGGCCTAATAAATGCTAAAAAGGTTAACATAATTATCTTCTTTGTGAAAGATAATTTAATAGATCATTTAAAATTTCTTTATAAAAGATCATAACAGTAACGATCATTAGGCCTAATAAATGCTAAAAAGGTTAACATAATTATCTTCTTTGTGAAAGATAATTTAGTAGATCATTTAAAATTTCTTTATAAAAGATAATAACGGTAACGATCGTTGGGCCTAATAAATGCTAAAAAAGTTGACATAATTATCTTCTTTGTAAAAGATAATTTAGTAGACAATTTAAAATTTCTTATTAAAAGATCATAACGGTAACGATCATTGGGACTAATAAATACTAAAAAAGTTAACATAATTATCTTCTTTGTAAAAGATAATTTACTAGACAATTTAAAATTTCTTTATAAAAGATCATAACGGTAACGATCATTGGGCCTAATAAATGCTAAAAAGGTTAACATAATTATCTTCTTTGTGAAAGATAATTTAATACATCATTTAAAATTTCTTTATAAAAGATCATAACGGTAACGATCATTGGGCCTAATAAATGGTAAAAAAGTTGACATAATTATCTTCTTTGTAAAAGATAATTTACTAGACAATTTAAAATTTCTTATTAAAAGATCATAACAGTGCCGATCGATGGGCCTAGTAAATGCTGAAAAAGCTTACATAATTATCTGCTTTGTAAAACATAATTTAATAGATCATTTAAAATTTCGTTATAAAAGATCATGACGGCAACGATCATTGGGCCTAATAAATGCTAAAAAGGCTAACATAATTATCTTCTTTGTGAAAGATAATTTAATAGATCATTTAAAATTTCTTTATAAAAGATAATAACGGTAACGATCATTGGGCCTAATAAATGCTAAAAAAGTTGACATAATTATCTTCTTTGTAAAACATAATTTACTAGACAATTTAAAATTTCTTATTAAAAGATCATAACGGTAACGATCATTGTGACTAATAAATACTAAAAAAGTTAACATAATTATCTTCTTTGTAAAAGATAATTTACTAGACAATTTAAAATTTCTTTATGAAAGATCATAACGGTAACGATCATTGGGCCTAATAAATGCTAAAAAGGTTAACATAATTATCTTCTTTGTGAAAGATAATTTAATAGATCATTTAAAATTTCTTTATAAAAGATCATAACGGTAACGATCATTGGGCCTAATAAATGGTAAAAAAGTTGACATAATTATCTTCTTTGTAAAAGATAATTTACTAGACAATTTAAAATTTCTTATTAAAAGATCATAACAGTGCCGATCAATGGGCCTAGTAAATGCTGAAAAAGCTTACATAATTATCTGCTTTGTAAAACATAATTTAATAGATCATTTAAAATTTCATTATAAAAGATCATGACGGCAACGATCATTGGGCCTAATAAATGCTAAAAAGGCTAACATAATTATCTTCTTTGTGAAAGATAATTTAATAGATCATTTAAAATTTCTTTATAAAAGATAATAACGGTAACAATCATTGGGCCTAATAAATGCTAAAAAAGTTGACATAATTATCTTCTTTGTAAAAGATAATTTACTAGACAATTTAAAATTTCTTATTAAAAGATCATAACGGTAACGATCATTGGGACTAATAAATACTAAAAAAGTTAACATAATTATCTTCTTTGTAAAAGATAATTTACTAGACAATTTAAAATTTCTTTATGAAAGATCATAACGGTAACGATCATTGGGCCTAATAAATGCTAAAAAGGTTAACATAATTATCTTCTTTGTGAAAGATAATTTAATAGATCATTTAAAATTTCTTTATAAAAGATCATAACGGTAACGATCATTGGGCCTAATAAATGGTAAAAAAGTTGACATAATTATCTTCTTTGTAAAAGATAATTTACTAGACAATTTAAAATTTCTTATTAAAAGATCATAACAGTGCCGATCAATGGGCCTAGTAAATGCTGAGAAAGCTTACATAATTATCTGCTTTGTAAAACATAATTTAAAAGATCATTTAAAATTTCGTTATAAAAGATCATGACGGCAACGATCATTGGGCCTAATAAATGCTAAAAAGGCTAACATAATTATCTTCTTTGTGAAAGATAATTTAATAGATCATTTAAAATTTCTTTATAAAAGATCATAACGGTAACGATCATTGGGCCTAATAAATGCTAAAAAAGTTGACATAATTATCTTCTTTGTAAAAGATAATTTACTAGACAATTTAAAATTTCTTATTAAAAGATCGTAACGGTAACGATCATTGGGACTAATAAATACTAAAAAAGTTAACATAATTATCTTCTTTGTAAAAGATAATTTACTAGACAATTTCAACTTTCTTTATAAAAGATCACAACGGTAACAATCATTGGCCTAATAAATGCTAAAAAGGTTAACATAATTATCTTCTTTGTGAAAGATAATTTAATAGATCATTTCAAATTTCTTTATAAAAGATCATAACGGTAACGATCATTGGGCCTAATAAATGGTAAAAAAGTTGACATAATTATCTTCTTTGTAAAAGATAATTTACTAGACAATTTAAAATTTCTTATTAAAAGATCATAACAGTGCCGATCAATGGGCCTAGTAAATGCTGAAAAAGCTTACATAATTATCTGCTTTGTAAAACATAATTTAATAGATCATTTAAAATTTCATTATAAAAGATCATGACGGCAACGATCATTGGGCCTAATAAATGCTAAAAAGGCTAACATAATTATCTTCTTTGTGAAAGATAATTTAATAGATCATTTAAAATTTCTTTATAAAAGATAATAACGGTAACGATCATTGGGCCTAATAAATGCTAAAAAAGTTGACATAATTATCTTCTTTGTAAAAGATAATTTAGTAGACAATTTAAAATTTCTTATTAAAAGATCATAACGGTAACGATCATCGGGACTAATAAATACTAAAAAAGTTAACATAATTATCTTCTTTGTAAAAGATAATTTACTAGACAATTTAAAATTTCTTTATAAAATATCATAACGGTAACGATCATTGGGCCTAATAAATGCTAAAAAGGTTAACATAATTATCTTCTTTGTGAAAGATAATTTAATAGATCATTTAAAATTTCTTTATAAAAGATCATAACGGTAACAATCATTGGGCCTAATAAATGGTAAAAAAGTTGACATAATTATCTTCTTTGTAAAAGATAATTTACTAGACAATTTAAAATTTCTTATTAAAAGATCATAACAGTGCCGATCAATGGGCCTAGTAAATGCTGAAAAAGCTTACATAATTATCTGCTTTGTAAAACATAATTTAATAGATCATTTAAAACTTCGTTATAAAAGATCATGACGGCAACGATCATTGGGCCTAATAAATGCTAAAAAGGCTAACATAATTATCTTCTTTGTGAAAGATAATTTAATAGATCATTTAAAATTTCTTTATAAAAGATAATAACGGTAACGATCATTGGGCCTAATAAATGCTAAAAAAGTTGACCTAATTATCTTCTTTGGAAAAGATAATTTAGTAGACAATTTAAAATTTCTTATTAAAAGATCATAACGGTAACGATCATTGGGACTAATAAATACTAAAAAAGTTAACATAATTATCTTCTTTGTAAAAGATAATTTACTAGACAATTTAAAATTTCTTATTAAAAGATCATAATGGTAACGATCATTGGGACTAATAAATACTAAAAAAGTTAACATAATTATCTTCTTTGTAAAAGATAATTTACTAGACAATTTAAAATTTCTTTATAAAAGATCACAACGGTAACGATCATTGGGACTAATAAATACTAAAAAAGTTAACATAATTATCTTCTTTGTAAAAGATAATTTACTAGACAATTTAAAATTTCTTTATAAAAGATCACAACGGTAACGATCATTGGGCCTAATAAATGCTAAAAAGGTTAACATAATTATCTTCTTTGTGAAAGATAATTTAATAGATCATTTCAAATTTTTTTATAAAAGATCATAACGGTAACGATCATTGGGCCTAATAAATGGTAAAAAAGTTGACATAATTATCTTCTTTGTAAAAGATAATTTACTAGACAATTTAAAATTTCTTATTAAAAGATCATAACTGTGCCGATCAATGGGCCTAGTAAATGCTGAAAAAGCTTACATAATTATCTGCTTTGTAAAACATAATTTAATAGATCATTTAAAATTTCGTTATAAAAGATCATGACGGCAACGATCATTGGGCCTAATAAATGCTAAAAAGGCTAACATAATTATCTTCTTTGTGAAAGATAATTTAATAGATCATTTAAAATTTCTTTATAAAAGATAATAACGGTAACGATCATTAGGCCTAATAAATGCTAAAAAAGTTGACATAATTATCTTCTTTGTAAAAGATAATTTACTAGACAATTTAAAATTTCTTATTAAAAGATCATAACGGTAACGATCATTGGGACTAATAAATACTAAAAAAGTTAACATAATTATCTTCTTTGTAAAAGATAATTTACTAGACAATTTAAAATTTCTTTATAAAAGATCATAACGGTAACGATCATTGGGCCTAATAAATGCTAAAAAGGTTAACATAATTATCTTCTTTGTGAAAGATAATTTAATAGATCATTTAAAATTTCTTTATAAAAGATCATAACGGTAACGATCATTGGGCCTAATAAATGGTAAAAAAGTTGACATAATTATCTTCTTTGTAAAAGATAATTTACTAGACAATTTAAAATTTCTTATTAAAAGATCATAACAGTGCCGATCAATGGGCCTAGTAAATGCTGAAAAAGCTTACATAATTATCTGCTTTGTAAAACATAATTTAATAGATCATTTAAAATTTCGTTATAAAAGATCATGACGGCAACGATCATTGGGCCTAATAAATGCTAAAAAGGCTAAAATAATTATCTTCTTTGTGAAAGATAATTTAATAGATCATTTAAAATTTCTTTATAAAAGATAATAACGGTAACGATCATTGGGCCTAATAAATGCTAAAAAAGTTGACATAATTATCTTCTTTGTAAAAGATAATTTACTAGACAATTTAAAATTTCTTATTAAAAGATCATAACCGTAACGATCATTGGGACTAATAAATACTAAAAAAGTTAACATAATTATCTTCTTTGTAAAAGATAATTTACTAGACAATTTAAAATTTCTTTATAAAAGATCACAACGGTAACGATCATTGGGCCTAATAAATGCTAAAAAGGTTAACATAATTATCTTCTTTGTGAAAGATAATTTAATAGATCATTTCAAATTTCTTTATAAAAGATCATAACGGTAACGATCATTGGGCCTAATAAATGGTAAAAAAGTTGACATAATTATCTTCTTTGTAAAAGATAATTTACTAGACAATTTAAAATTTCTTATTAAAAGATCGTAACGGTAACGATCATTGGGACTAATAAATACTAAAAAAGTTAACATAATTATCTTCTTTGTAAAAGATAATTTACTAGACAATTTCAACTTTCTTTATAAAAGATCACAACGGTAACGATCATTGGGCCTAATAAATGCTAAAAAGGTTAACATAATTATCTTCTTTGTGAAAGATAATTTAATAGATCATTTCAAATTTCTTTATAAAAGATCATAACGGTAACGATCATTGGGCCTAATAAATGGTAAAAAAGTTGACATAATTAT
This sequence comes from Psophocarpus tetragonolobus, assembly GCA_037954015.1. Classification (NCBI taxonomy): domain Eukaryota; kingdom Viridiplantae; phylum Streptophyta; class Magnoliopsida; order Fabales; family Fabaceae; genus Psophocarpus; species Psophocarpus tetragonolobus. Next base: position 60,164,340 of record CM075688.1, read on the forward strand.
CTTCTTTGTAAAAGATAATTTACTAGACAATTTAAAATTTCTTATTAAAAGATCATAACAGTGCCGATCAATGGGCCTAGTAAATGCTGAAAAAGCTTACATAATTATCTGCTTTGTAAAACATAATTTAATAGATCATTTAAAATTTCATTATAAAAGATCATGACGGCAACGATCATTGGGCCTAATAAATGCTAAAAAGGCTAACATAATTATCTTCTTTGTGAAAGATAATTTAATAGATCATTTAAAATTTCTTTATAAAAGATAATAACGGTAACGATCATTGGGCCTAATAAATGCTAAAAAAGTTGACATAATTATCTTCTTTGTAAAACATAATTTACTAGACAATTTAAAATTTCTTATTAAAAGATCATAACGGTAACGATCATTGGGACTAATAAATACTAAAAAAGTTAACATAATTATCTTCTTTGTAAAAGATAATTTACTAGACAATTTAAAATTTCTTTATGAAAGATCATAACGGTAACGATCATTGGGCCTAATAAATGCTAAAAAGGTTAACATAATTATCTTCTTTGTGAAAGATAATTTAATAGATCATTTAAAATTTCTTTATAAAAGATCATAACGGTAACGATCATTGGGCCTAATAAATGGTAAAAAAGTTGACATAATTATCTTCTTTGTAAAAGATAATTTACTAGACAATTTAAAATTTCTTATTAAAAGATCATAACAGTGCCGATCAATGGGCCTAGTAAATGCTGAAAAAGCTTACATAATTATCTGCTTTGTAAAACATAATTTAATAGATCATTTAAAATTTCATTATAAAAGATCATGACGGCAACGATCATTGGGCCTAATAAATGCTAAAAAGGCTAACATAATTATCTTCTTTGTGAAAGATAATTTAATAGATCATTTAAAATTTCTTTATAAAAGATAATAACGGTAACGATCATTGGGCCTAATAAATGCTAAAAAAGTTGACATAATTATCTTCTTTGTAAAAGATAATTTACTAGACAATTTAAAATTTCTTATTAAAAGATCATAACGGTAACGATCATTGGGACTAATAAATACTAAAAAAGTTAACATAATTATCTTCTTTGTAAAAGATAATTTACTAGACAATTTAAAATTTCTTTATGAAAGATCATAACGGTAACGATCATTGGGCCTAATAAATGCTAAAAAGGTTAACATAATTATCTTCTTTGTGAAAGATAATTTAATAGATCATTTAAAATTTCTTTATAAAAGATCATAACGGTAACGATCATTGGGCCTAATAAATGGTAAAAAAGTTGACATAATTATCTTCTTTGTAAAAGATAATTTACTAGACAATTTAAAATTTCTTATTAAAAGATCATAACAGTGCCGATCAATGGGCCTAGTAAATGCTGAGAAAGCTTACATAATTATCTGCTTTGTAAAACATAATTTAAAAGATCATTTAAAATTTCGTTATAAAAGATCATGACGGCAACGATCATTGGGCCTAATAAATGCTAAAAAGGCTAACATAATTATCTTCTTTGTGAAAGATAATTTAATAGATCATTTAAAATTTCTTTATAAAAGATCATAACGGTAACGATCATTGGGCCTAATAAATGCTAAAAAAGTTGACATAATTATCTTCTTTGTAAAAGATAATTTACTAGACAATTTAAAATTTCTTATTAAAAGATCGTAACGGTAACGATCATTGGGACTAATAAATACTAAAAAAGTTAACATAATTATCTTCTTTGTAAAAGATAATTTACTAGACAATTTCAACTTTCTTTATAAAAGATCACAACGGTAACAATCATTGGGCCTAATAAATGCTAAAAAGGTTAACATAATTATCTTCTTTGTGAAAGATAATTTAATAGATCATTTCAAATTTCTTTATAAAAGATCATAACGGTAACGATCATTGGGCCTAATAAATGGTAAAAAAGTTGACATAATTATCTTCTTTGTAAAAGATAATTTACTAGACAATTTAAAATTTCTTATTAAAAGATCATAACAGTGCCGATCAATGGGCCTAGTAAATGCTGAAAAAGCTTACATAATTATCTGCTTTGTAAAACATAATTTAATAGATCATTTAAAATTTCATTATAAAAGATCATGACGGCAACGATCATTGGGCCTAATAAATGCTAAAAAGGCTAACATAATTATCTTCTTTGTGAAAGATAATTTAATAGATCATTTAAAATTTCTTTATAAAAGATAATAACGGTAACGATCATTGGGCCTAATAAATGCTAAAAAAGTTGACATAATTATCTTCTTTGTAAAAGATAATTTAGTAGACAATTTAAAATTTCTTATTAAAAGATCATAACGGTAACGATCATCGGGACTAATAAATACTAAAAAAGTTAACATAATTATCTTCTTTGTAAAAGATAATTTACTAGACAATTTAAAATTTCTTTATAAAATATCATAACGGTAACGATCATTGGGCCTAATAAATGCTAAAAAGGTTAACATAATTATCTTCTTTGTGAAAGATAATTTAATAGATCATTTAAAATTTCTTTATAAAAGATCATAACGGTAACAATCATTGGGCCTAATAAATGGTAAAAAAGTTGACATAATTATATTCTTTGTAAAAGATAATTTACTAGACAATTTAAAATTTCTTATTAAAAGATCATAACAGTGCCGATCAATGGGCCTAGTAAATGCTGAAAAAGCTTACATAATTATCTGCTTTGTAAAACATAATTTAATAGATCATTTAAAACTTCGTTATAAAAGATCATGACGGCAACGATCATTGGGCCTAATAAATGCTAAAAAGGCTAACATAATTATCTTCTTTGTGAAAGATAATTTAATAGATCATTTAAAATTTCTTTATAAAAGATAATAACGGTAACGATCATTGGGCCTAATAAATGCTAAAAAAGTTGACCTAATTATCTTCTTTGGAAAAGATAATTTAGTAGACAATTTAAAATTTCTTATTAAAAGATCATAACGGTAACGATCATCGGGACTAATAAATACTAAAAAAGTTAACATAATTATCTTCTTTGTAAAAGATAATTTACTAGACAATTTAAAATTTCTTTATAAAATATCATAACGGTAACGATCATTGGGCCTAATAAATGCTAAAAAGGTTAACATAATTATCTTCTTTGTGAAAGATAATTTAATAGATCATTTAAAATTTCTTTATAAAAGATCATAACGGTAACAATCATTGGGCCTAATAAATGGTAAAAAAGTTGACATAATTATATTCTTTGTAAAAGATAATTTACTAGACAATTTAAAATTTCTTATTAAAAGATCATAACAGTGCCGATCAATGGGCCTAGTAAATGCTGAAAAAGCTTACATAATTATCTGCTTTGTAAAACATAATTTAATAGATCATTTAAAACTTCGTTATAAAAGATCATGACGGCAACGATCATTGGGCCTAATAAATGCTAAAAAGGCTAACATAATTATCTTCTTTGTGAAAGATAATTTAATAGATCATTTAAAATTTCTTTATAAAAGATAATAACGGTAACGATCATTGGGCCTAATAAATGCTAAAAAAGTTGACCTAATTATCTTCTTTGGAAAAGATAATTTAGTAGACAATTTAAAATTTCTTATTAAAAGATCATAACGGTAACGATCATTGGGACTAATAAATACTAAAAAAGTTAACATAATTATCTTCTTTGTAAAAGATAATTTACTAGACAATTTAAAATTTCTTATTAAAAGATCATAACGGTAACGATCATTGGGACTAATAAATACTAAAAAAGTTAACATAATTATCTTCTTTGTAAAAGATAATTTACTAGACAATTTAAAATTTCTTTATAAAAGATCACAACGGTAACGATCATTGGGACTAATAAATACTAAAAAAGTTAACATAATTATCTTCTTTGTAAAAGATAATTTACTAGACAATTTAAAATTTCTTTATAAAAGATCACAACGGTAACGATCATTGGGCCTAATAAATGCTAAAAAGGTTAACATAATTATCTTCTTTGTGAAAGATAATTTAATAGATCATTTCAAATTTTTTTATAAAAGATCATAACGGTAACGATCATTGGGCCTAATAAATGGTAAAAAAGTTGACATAATTATCTTCTTTGTAAAAGATAATTTACTAGACAATTTAAAATTTCTTATTAAAAGATCATAACTGTGCCGATCAATGGGCCTAGTAAATGCTGAAAAAGCTTACATAATTATCTGCTTTGTAAAACATAATTTAATAGATCATTTAAAATTTCGTTATAAAAGATCATGACGGCAACGATCATTGGGCCTAATAAATGCTAAAAAGGCTAAAATAATTATCTTCTTTGTGAAAGATAATTTAATAGATCATTTAAAATTTCTTTATAAAAGATAATAACGGTAACGATCATTGGGCCTAATAAATGCTAAAAAAGTTGACATAATTATCTTCTTTGTAAAAGATAATTTACTAGACAATTTAAAATTTCTTATTAAAAGATCATAACCGTAACGATCATTGGGACTAATAAATACTAAAAAAGTTAACATAATTATCTTCTTTGTAAAAGATAATTTACTAGACAATTTAAAATTTCTTTATAAAAGATCACAACGGTAACGATCATTGGGCCTAATAAATGCTAAAAAGGTTAACATAATTATCTTCTTTGTGAAAGATAATTTAATAGATCATTTCAAATTTCTTTATAAAAGATCATAACGGTAACGATCATTGGGCCTAATAAATGGTAAAAAAGTTGACATAATTATCTTCTTTGTAAAAGATAATTTACTAGACAATTTAAAATTTCTTATTAAAAGATCGTAACGGTAACGATCATTGGGACTAATAAATACTAAAAAAGTTAACATAATTATCTTCTTTGTAAAAGATAATTTACTAGACAATTTAAAATTTCTTATTAAAAGATCATAACGGTAACGATCATTGGGACTAATAAATACTAAAAAAGTTAACATAATTATCTTCTTTGTAAAAGATAATTTACTAGACAATTTAAAATTTCTTTATAAAAGATCACAACGGTAACGATCATTGGGACTAATAAATACTAAAAAAGTTAACATAATTATCTTCTTTGTAAAAGATAATTTACTAGACAATTTAAAATTTCTTTATAAAAGATCACAACGGTAACGATCATTGGGACTAATAAATACTAAAAAAGTTAACATAATTATCTTCTTTGTAAAAGATAATTTACTAGACAATTTAAAATTTCTTATTAAAAGATCATAACGGTAACGATCATTGGGACTAATAAATACTAAAAAAGTTAACATAATTATCTTCTTTGTAAAAGATAATTTACTAGACAATTTAAAATTTCTTTATAAAAGATCACAACGGTAACGATCATTGGGACTAATAAATACTAAAAAAGTTAACATAATTATCTTCTTTGTAAAAGATAATTTACTAGACAATTTAAAATTTCTTTATAAAAGATCACAACGGTAACGATCATTGGGCCTAATAAATGCTAAAAAGGTTAACATAATTATCTTCTTTGTGAAAGATAATTTAATAGATCATTTCAAATTTTTTTATAAAAGATCATAACGGTAACGATCATTGGGCCTAATAAATGGTAAAAAAGTTGACATAATTATCTTCTTTGTAAAAGATAATTTACTAGACAATTTAAAATTTCTTATTAAAAGATCATAACTGTGCCGATCAATGGGCCTAGTAAATGCTGAAAAAGCTTACATAATTATCTGCTTTGTAAAACATAATTTAATAGATCATTTAAAATTTCGTTATAAAAGATCATGACGGCAACGATCATTGGGCCTAATAAATGCTAAAAAGGCTAAAATAATTATCTTCTTTGTGAAAGATAATTTAATAGATCATTTAAAATTTCTTTATAAAAGATAATAACGGTAACGATCATTGGGCCTAATAAATGCTAAAAAAGTTGACATAATTATCTTCTTTGTAAAAGATAATTTACTAGACAATTTAAAATTTCTTATTAAAAGATCATAACCGTAACGATCATTGGGACTAATAAATACTAAAAAAGTTAACATAATTATCTTCTTTGTAAAAGATAATTTACTAGACAATTTAAAATTTCTTTATAAAAGATCACAACGGTAACGATCATTGGGCCTAATAAATGCTAAAAAGGTTAACATAATTATCTTCTTTGTGAAAGATAATTTAATAGATCATTTCAAATTTCTTTATAAAAGATCATAACGGTAACGATCATTGGGCCTAATAAATGGTAAAAAAGTTGACATAATTATCTTCTTTGTAAAAGATAATTTACTAGACAATTTAAAATTTCTTATTAAAAGATCGTAACGGTAACGATCATTGGGACTAATAAATACTAAAAAAGTTAACATAATTATCTTCTTTGTAAAAGATAATTTACTAGACAATTTAAAATTTCTTATTAAAAGATCATAACGGTAACGATCATTGGGACTAATAAATACTAAAAAAGTTAACATAATTATCTTCTTTGTAAAAGATAATTTACTAGACAATTTAAAATTTCTTTATAAAAGATCACAACGGTAACGATCATTGGGACTAATAAATACTAAAAAAGTTAACATAATTATCTTCTTTGTAAAAGATAATTTACTAGACAATTTAAAATTTCTTTATAAAAGATCACAACGGTAACGATCATTGGGACTAATAAATACTAAAAAAGTTAACATAATTATCTTCTTTGTAAAAGATAATTTACTAGACAATTTAAAATTTCTTATTAAAAGATCATAACGGTAACGATCATTGGGACTAATAAATACTAAAAAAGTTAACATAATTATCTTCTTTGTAAAAGATAATTTACTAGACAATTTAAAATTTCTTTATAAAAGATCACAACGGTAACGATCATTGGGACTAATAAATACTAAAAAAGTTAACATAATTATCTTCTTTGTAAAAGATAATTTACTAGACAATTTAAAATTTCTTTATAAAAGATCACAACGGTAACGATCATTGGGCCTAATAAATGCTAAAAAGGTTAACATAATTATCTTCTTTGTGAAAGATAATTTAATAGATCATTTCAAATTTTTTTATAAAAGATCATAACGGTAACGATCATTGGGCCTAATAAATGGTAAAAAAGTTGACATAATTATCTTCTTTGTAAAAGATAATTTACTAGACAATTTAAAATTTCTTATTAAAAGATCATAACTGTGCCGATCAATGGGCCTAGTAAATGCTGAAAAAGCTTACATAATTATCTGCTTTGTAAAACATAATTTAATAGATCATTTAAAATTTCGTTATAAAAGATCATGACGGCAACGATCATTGGGCCTAATAAATGCTAAAAAGGCTAACATAATTATCTTCTTTGTGAAAGATAATTTAATAGATCATTTAAAATTTCTTTATAAAAGATAATAACGGTAACGATCATTAGGCCTAATAAATGCTAAAAAAGTTGACATAATTATCTTCTTTGTAAAAGATAATTTACTAGACAATTTAAAATTTCTTATTAAAAGATCATAACGGTAACGATCATTGGGACTAATAAATACTAAAAAAGTTAACATAATTATCTTCTTTGTAAAAGATAATTTACTAGACAATTTAAAATTTCTTTATGAAAGATCATAACGGTAACGATCATTGGGCCTAATAAATGCTAAAAAGGTTAACATAATTATCTTCTTTGTGAAAGATAATTTAATAGATCATTTAAAATTTCTTTATAAAAGATCATAACGGTAACGATCATTGGGCCTAATAAATGGTAAAAAAGTTGACATAATTATCTTCTTTGTAAAAGATAATTTACTAGACAATTTAAAATTTCTTATTAAAAGATCATAACAGTGCCGATCAATGGGCCTAGTAAATGCTGAAAAAGCTTACATAATTATCTGCTTTGTAAAACATAATTTAATAGATCATTTAAAATTTCGTTATAAAAGATCATGACGGCAACGATCATTGGGCCTAATAAATGCTAAAAAGGCTAAAATAATTATCTTCTTTGTGAAAGATAATTTAATAGATCATTTAAAATTTCTTTATAAAAGATAATAACGGTAACGATCATTGGGCCTAATAAATGCTAAAAAAGTTGACATAATTATCTTCTTTGTAAAAGATAATTTACTAGACAATTTAAAATTTCTTATTAAAAGATCATAACCGTAACGATCATTGGGACTAATAAATACTAAAAAAGTTAACATAATTATCTTCTTTGTAAAAGATAATTTACTAGACAATTTAAAATTTCTTTATAAAAGATCACAACGGTAACGATCATTGGGCCTAATAAATGCTAAAAAGGTTAACATAATTATCTTCTTTGTGAAAGATAATTTAATAGATCATTTCAAATTTCTTTATAAAAGATCATAACGGTAACGATCATTGGGCCTAATAAATGGTAAAAAAGTTGACATAATTATCTTCTTTGTAAAAGATAATTTAATAGACAATTTAAAATTTCTTATTAAAAGATCATAACAGTGCCGATCAATGGGCCTAGTAAATGCTGAAAAAGCTTACATAATTATCTGCTTTGTAAAACATAATTTAATAGATCATTTAAAATTTCATTATAAAAGATCATGACGGCAACGATCATTGGGCCTAATAAATGCTAAAAAGGCTAACATAATTATCTTCTTTGTGAAAGATAATTTAATAGATCATTTAAAATTTCTTTATAAAAGATAATAACGGTAACGATCATTGGGCCTAATAAATGCTAAAAAAGTTGACATAATTATCTTCTTTGTAAAAGATAATTTACTAGACAATTTAAAATTTCTTATTAAAAGATCGTAACGGTAACGATCATTGGGACTAATAAATACTAAAAAAGTTAACATAATTATCTTCTTTGTAAAAGATAATTTACTAGACAATTTAAACTTTCTTTATAAAAGATCACAACGGTAACGATCATTGGGCCTAATAAATGCGAAAAAGGTTAACATAATTATCTTCTTTGTGAAAGATAATTTAATAGATCATTTCAAATTTCTTTATAAAAGATCATAACGGTAACGATCATTGGGCCTAATAAATGCTAAAAAAGTTGACCTAATTATCTTCTTTGTAAAAGATAATTTACTAGACAATTTCAACTTTCTTTATAAAAGATCACAACGGTAACGATCATTGGGCCTAATAAATGCTAAAAAGGTTAACATAATTATCTTCTTTGTGAAAGATAATTTAATAGATCATTTCAAATTTCTTTATAAAAGATCATAACGGTAACGATCATTGGGCCTAATAAATGGTAAAAAAGTTGACATAATTATCTTCTTTGTAAAAGATAATTTACTAGACAATTTAAAATTTCTTATTAAAAGATCGTAACGGTAACGATCATTGGGACTAATAAATACTAAAAAAGTTAACATAATTATCTTCTTTGTAAAAGATAATTTACTAGACAATTTCAACTTTCTTTATAAAAGATCACAACGGTAACGATCATTGGGCCTAATAAATGCTAAAAAGGTTAACATAATTATCTTCTTTGTGAAAGATAATTTAATAGATCATTTCAAATTTCTTTATAAAAGATCATAACGGTAACGATCATTGGGCCTAATAAATGGTAAAAAAGTTGACATAATTATCTTCTTTGTAAAAGATAATTTACTAGACAATTTAAAATTTCTTATTAAAAGATCATAACAGTGCCGATCAATGGGCCTAGTAAATGCTGAAAAAGCTTACATAATTATCTGCTTTGTAAAACATAATTTAATAGATCATTTAAAATTTCATTATAAAAGATCATGACGGCAACGATCATTGGGCCTAATAAATGCTAAAAAGGCTAACATAATTATCTTCTTTGTGAAAGATAATTTAATAGATCATTTAAAATTTCTTTATAAAAGATAATAACGGTAACGATCATTGGGCCTAATAAATGCTAAAAAAGTTGACATAATTATCTTCTTTGTAAAAGATAATTTAGTAGACAATTTAAAATTTCTTATTAAAAGATCATAACGGTAACGATCATCGGGACTAATAAATACTAAAAAAGTTAACATAATTATCTTCTTTGTAAAAGATAATTTACTAGACAATTTAAAATTTCTTTATAAAATATCATAACGGTAACGATCATTGGGCCTAATAAATGCTAAAAAGGTTAACATAATTATCTTCTTTGTGAAAGATAATTTAATAGATCATTTAAAATTTCTTTATAAAAGATCATAACGGTAACGATCATTGGGCCTAATAAATGGTAAAAAAGTTGACATAATTATCTTCTTTGTAAAAGATAATTTACTAGACAATTTAAAATTTCTTATTAAAAGATCATAACAGTGCCGATCAATGGGCCTAGTAAATGCTGAAAAAGCTTACATAATTATCTGCTTTGTAAAACATAATTTAATAGATCATTTAAAACTTCGTTATAAAAGATCATGACGGCAACGATCATTGGGCCTAATAAATGCTAAAAAGGCTAACATAATTATCTTCTTTGTGAAAGATAATTTAATAGATCATTTAAAATTTCTTTATAAAAGATAATAACGGTAACGATCATTGGGCCTAATAAATGCTAAAAAAGTTGACCTAATTATCTTCTTTGTAAAAGATAATTTAGTAGACAATTTAAAATTTCTTATTAAAAGATCATAACGGTAACGATCATTGGGACTAATAAATACTAAAAAAGTTAACATAATTATCTTCTTTGTGAAAGATAATTTAATAGATCATTTAAAATTTCTTTATAAAAGATAATAACGGTAATGATCATTAGGCCTAATAAATGCTAAAAAAGTTGACATAATTATCTTCTTTGTAAAAGATAATTTACTAGACAATTTAAAATTTCTTATTAAAAGATCATAACGGTAACGATCATTGGGACTAATAAATACTAAAAAAGTTAACATAATTATCTTCTTTGTAAAAGATAATTTACTAGACAATTTAAAATTTCTTTATAAAAGATCACAACGGTAACGATCATTGGGACTAATAAATACTAAAAAAGTTAACATAATTATCTTCTTTGTAAAAGATAATTTACTAGACAATTTAAAATTTCTTTATAAAAGATCACAACGGTAACGATCATTGGGCCTAATAAATGCTAAAAAGGTTAACATAATTATCTTCTTTGTGAAAGATAATTTAATAGATCATTTCAAATTTTTTTATAAAAGATCATAACGGTAACGATCATTGGGCCTAATAAATGGTAAAAAAGTTGACATAATTATCTTCTTTGTAAAACATAATTTACTAGACAATTTAAAATTTCTTATTAAAAGATCATAACTGTGCCGATCAATGGGCCTAGTAAATGCTGAAAAAGCTTACATAATTATCTGCTTTGTAAAACATAATTTAATAGATCATTTAAAATTTCGTTATAAAAGATCATGACGGCAACGATCATTGGGCCTAATAAATGCTAAAAAGGCTAACATAATTATCTTCTTTGTGAAAGATAATTTAATAGATCATTTAAAATTTCTTTATAAAAGATAATAACGGTAATGATCATTAGGCCTAATAAATGCTAAAAAAGTTGACATAATTATCTTCTTTGTAAAAGATAATTTACTAGACAATTTAAAATTTCTTATTAAAAGATCATAACGGTAACGATCATTGGGACTAATAAATACTAAAAAAGTTAACATAATTATCTTCTTTGTAAAAGATAATTTACTAGACAATTTAAAATTTCTTTATAAAAGATCATAACGGTAACGATCATTGGGCCTGATAAATGCTAAAAAGGTTAACATAATTATCTTCTTTGTGAAAGATAATTTAATAGATCATTTAAAATTTCTTTATAAAAGATCATAACGGTAACGATCATTGGGCCTAATAAATGGTAAAAAAGTTGACATAATTATCTTCTTTGTAAAAGATAATTTACTAGACAATTTAAAATTTCTTATTAAAAGATCATAACAATGCCGATCAATGGGCCTAGTAAATGCTGAAAAAGCTTACATAATTATCTGCTTTGTAAAACATAATTTAATAGATCATTTAAAATTTCGTTATAAAAGATCATGACGGCAACGATCATTGGGCCTAATAAATGCTAAAAAGGCTAACATAATTATCTTCTTTGTGAAAGATAATTTAATAGATCATTTAAAATTTCTTTATAAAAGATAATAACGGTAACGATCATTTGGCCTAATAAATGCTAAAAAAGTTGACATAATTATCTTCTTTGTAAAACATAATTTACTAGACAATTTAAAATTTCTTATTAAAAGATCATAACCGTAACGATCATTGGGACTAATAAATACTAAAAAAGTTAACATAATTATCTTCTTTGTAAAAGATAATTTACTAGACAATTTAAAATTTCTTTATAAAAGATCACAACGGTAACGATCATTGGGCCTAATAAATGCTAAAAAGGTTAACATAATTATCTTCTTTGTGAAAGATAATTTAATAGATCATTTCAAATTTCTTTATAAAAGATCATAACGGTAACGATCATTGGGCCTAATAAATGGTAAAAAAGTTGACATAATTATCTTCTTTGTAAAAGATAATTTACTAGACAATTTAAAATTTCTTATTAAAAGATCATAACAGTGCCGATCAATGGGCCTAGTAAATGCTGAAAAAGCTTACATAATTATCTGCTTTGTAAAACATAATTTAATAGATCATTTAAAATTTCATTATAAAAGATCATGACGGCAACGATCATTGGGCCTAATAAATGCTAAAAAGGCTAACATAATTATCTTCTTTGTGAAAGATAATTTAATAGATCATTTAAAATTTCTTTATAAAAGATAATAACGGTAACGATCATTGGGCCTAATAAATGCTAAAAAAGTTGACATAATTATCTTCTTTGTAAAAGATAATTTACTAGACAATTTAAAATTTCTTATTAAAAGATCGTAACGGTAACGATCATTGGGACTAATAAATACTAAAAAAGTTAACATAATTATCTTCTTTGTAAAAGATAATTTACTAGACAATTTAAACTTTCTTTATAAAAGATCACAACGGTAACGATCATTGGGCCTAATAAATGCTAAAAAGGTTAACATAATTATCTTCTTTGTGAAAGATAATTTAATAGATCATTTCAAATTTCTTTATAAAAGATCATAACGGTAACGATCATTGGGCCTAATAAATGGTAAAAAAGTTGACATAATTATCTTCTTTGTAAAAGATAATTTACTAGACAATTTAAAATTTCTTATTAAAAGATCATAACAGTGCCGATCAATGGGCCTAGTAAATGCTGAAAAAGCTTACATAATTATCTGCTTTGTAAAACATAATTTAATAGATCATTTAAAATTTCATTATAAAAGATCATGACGGCAACGATCATTGGGCCTAATAAATGCTAAAAAGGCTAACATAATTATCTTCTTTGTGAAAGATAATTTAATAGATCATTTAAAATTTCTTTATAAAAGATAATAACGGTAACGATCATTGGGCCTAATAAATGCTAAAAAAGTTGACATAATTATCTTCTTTGTAAAAGATAATTTACTAGACAATTTAAAATTTCTTATTAAAAGATCGTAACGGTAACGATCATTGGGACTAATAAATACTAAAAAAGTTAACATAATTATCTTCTTTGTAAAAGATAATTTACTAGACAATTTAAACTTTCTTTATAAAAGATCACAACGGTAACGATCATTGGGCCTAATAAATGCTAAAAAGGTTAACATAATTATCTTCTTTGTGAAAGATAATTTAATAGATCATTTCAAATTTCTTTATAAAAGATCATAACGGTAACGATCATTGGGCCTAATAAATGGTAAAAAAGTTGACATAATTATCTTCTTTGTAAAAGATAATTTACTAGACAATTTAAAATTTCTTTATAAAAGATCACAACGGTAACGATCATTGGGCCTAATAAATGCTAAAAAGGTTAACATAATTATCTTCTTTGTGAAAGATAATTTAATAGATCATTTCAAATTTCTTTATAAAAGATCATAACGGTAACGATCATTGGGCCTAATAAATGGTAAAAAAGTTGACATAATTATCTTCTTTGTAAAAGATAATTTACTAGACAATTTAAAATTTCTTATTAAAAGATCATAACAGTGCCGATCAATGGGCCTAGTAAATGCTGAAAAAGCTTACATAATTATCTGCTTTGTAAAACATAATTTAATAGATCATTTAAAATTTCATTATAAAAGATCATGACGGCAACGATCATTGGGCCTAATAAATGCTAAAAAGGCTAACATAATTATCTTCTTTGTGAAAGATAATTTAATAGATCATTTAAAATTTCTTTATAAAAGATAATAACGGTAACGATCATTGGGCCTAATAAATGCTAAAAAAGTCGACATAATTATCTTCTTTGTAAAAGATAATTTACTAGACAATTTAAAATTTCTTATTAAAAGATCGTAACGGTAACGATCATTGGGACTAATAAATACTAAAAAAGTTAACATAATTATCTTCTTTGTAAAAGATAATTTACTAGACAATTTAAACTTTCTTTATAAAAGATCACAACGGTAACGATCATTGGGCCTAATAAATGCTAAAAAGGTTAACATAATTATCTTCTTTGTGAAAGATAATTTAATAGATCATTTCAAATTTCTTTATAAAAGATCATAACGGTAACGATCATTGGGCCTAATAAATGGTAAAAAAGTTGACATAATTATCTTCTTTGTAAAAGATAATTTACTAGACAATTTAAAATTTCTTATTAAAAGATCATAACAGTGCCGATCAATGGGCCTAGTAAATGCTGAAAAAGCTTACATAATTATCTGCTTTGTAAAACATAATTTAATAGATCATTTAAAATTTCATTATAAAAGATCATGACGGCAACGATCATTGGGCCTAATAAATGCTAAAAAGGCTAACATAATTATCTTCTTTGTGAAAGATAATTTAATAGATCATTTAAAATTTCTTTATAAAAGATAATAACGGTAACGATCATTGGGCCTAATAAATGCTAAAAAAGTTGACATAATTATCTTCTTTGTAAAAGATAATTTACTAGACAATTTAAAATTTCTTATTAAAAGATCGTAACGGTAACGATCATTGGGACTAATAAATACTAAAAAAGTTAACATAATTATCTTCTTTGTAAAAGATAATTTACTAGACAATTTAAACTTTCTTTATAAAAGATCACAACGGTAACGATCATTGGGCCTAATAAATGCTAAAAAGGTTAACATAATTATCTTCTTTGTGAAAGATAATTTAATAGATCATTTCAAATTTCTTTATAAAAGATCATAACGGTAACGATCATTGGGCCTAATAAATGGTAAAAAAGTTGACATAATTATCTTCTTTGTAAAAGATAATTTACTAGACAATTTAAAATTTCTTATTCAAAGATCATAACAGTGCCGATCAATGGGCCTAGTAAATGCTGAAAAAGCTTACATAATTATCTGCTTTGTAAAACATAATTTAATAGATCATTTAAAATTTCATTATAAAAGATCATGACGGCAACGATCATTGGGCCTAATAAATGCTAAAAAGGCTAACATAATTATATTCTTTGTGAAAGATAATTTAATAGATCATTTAAAATTTCTTTATAAAAGATAATAACGGTAACGATCATTGGGCCTAATAAATGCTAAAAAAGTTGACATAATTATCTTCTTTGTAAAAGATAATTTAGTAGACAATTTAAAATTTCTGATTAAAAGATCATAACGGTAACGATCATCGGGACTAATAAATACTAAAAAAGTTAACATAATTATCTTCTTTGTAAAAGATAATTTACTAGACAATTTAAAATTTCTTTATAAAATATCATAACGGTAACGATCATTGGGCCTAATAAATGCTAAAAAGGTTAACATAATTATCTTCTTTGTGAAAGATAATTTAATAGATCATTTAAAATTTCTTTATAAAAGATCATAACGGTAACGATCATTGGGCCTAATAAATGGTAAAAAAGTTGACATAATTATCTTCTTTGTAAAAGATAATTTACTAGACAATTTAAAATTTCTTATTAAAAGATCATAACAGTGCCGATCAATGGGCCTAGTAAATGCTGAAAAAGCTTACATAATTATCTGCTTTGTAAAACATAATTTAATAGATCATTTAAAATTTCGTTATAAAAGATCATGACGGCAACGATCATTGGGCCTAATAAATGCTAAAAAGGCTAACATAATTATCTTCTTTGTGAAAGATAATTTAATAGATCATTTAAAATTTCTTTATAAAAGATAATAACGGTAACGATCATTGGGCCTAATAAATGCTAAAAAAGTTGACCTAATTATCTTCTTTGTAAAAGATAATTTAGTAGACAATTTAAAATTTCTTATTAAAAGATCATAACGGTAACGATCATTGGGACTAATAAATACTAAAAAAGTTAACATAATTATCTTCTTTGTAAAAGATAATTTACTAGATAATTTAAAATTTCTTATTAAAAGATCATAACGGTAACGATCATTGGGACTAATAAATACTAAAAAAGTTAACATAATTATCTTCTTTGTAAAAGATAATTTACTAGACAATTTAAAATTTCTTTATAAAAGATCACAATGGTAACGATCATTGGGCCTAATAAATGCTAAAAAGGCTAACATAATTATCTTCTTTGTGAAAGATAATTTAATAGATCATTTCAAATTTCTTTATAAAAGATCATAACGGTAACGATCATTGGGCCTAATAAATGGTAAAAAAGTTGACATAATTATCTTCTTTGTAAAAGATAATTTACTAGACAATTTAAAATTTCTTATTAAAAGATCATAACAGTGCCGATCAATGGGCCTAGTAAATGCTGAAAAAGCTTACATAATTATCTGCTTTGTAAAACATAATTTAATAGATCATTTAAAATTTCATTATAAAAGATCATGACGGCAACGATCATTGGGCCTAATAAATGCTAAAAAGGCTAACATAATTATCTTCTTTGTGAAAGATAATTTAATAGATCATTTAAAATTTCTTTATAAAAGATAATAACGGTAACGATCATTGGGCCTAATAAATGCTAAAAAAGTTGACATAATTATCTTCTTTGTAAAAGATAATTTACTAGACAATTTAAAATTTCTTATTAAAAGATCATAACCGTAACGATCATTGGGACTAATAAATACTAAAAAAGTTAACATAATTATCTTCTTTGTAAAAGATAATTTACTAGACAATTTAAACTTTCTTTATAAAAGATCACAACGGTAACGATCATTGGGCCTAATAAATGCTAAAAAGGTTAACATAATTATCTTCTTTGTGAAAGATAATTTAATAGATCATTTCAAATTTCTTTATAAAAGATCATAACGGTAACGATCATTGGGCCTAATAAATGGTAAAAAAGTTGACATAATTATCTTCTTTGTAAAAGATAATTTACTAGACAATTTAAAATTTCTTATTAAAAGATCATAACAGTGCCGATCAACGGGCCTAGTAAATGCTGAAAAAGCTTACATAATTATCTGCTTTGTAAAACATAATTTAATAGATCATTTAAAATTTCATTATAAAAGATCATGACGGCAACGATCATTGGGCCTAATAAATGCTAAAAAGGCTAACATAATTATCTTCTTTGTGAAAGATAATTTAATAGATCATTTAAAATTTCTT
The DNA here is from genome assembly GCA_037954015.1 of Psophocarpus tetragonolobus. NCBI lineage: Eukaryota > Viridiplantae > Streptophyta > Magnoliopsida > Fabales > Fabaceae > Psophocarpus > Psophocarpus tetragonolobus. The sequence goes on from CM075688.1 coordinate 60,181,987, forward strand.
TATAAAAGATAATAACGGTAACGATCATTGGGCCTAATAAATGCTAAAAAAGTTGACATAATTATCTTCTTTGTAAAAGATAATTTACTAGACAATTTAAAATTTCTTATTAAAAGATCGTAACGGTAACGATCATTGGGACTAATAAATACTAAAAAAGTTAACATAATTATTTTCTTTGTAAAAGATAATTTACTAGACAATTTAAACTTTCTTTATAAAAGATCACAACGGTAACGATCATTGGGCCTAATAAATGCTAAAAAGGTTAACATAATTATCTTCTTTGTGAAAGATAATTTAATAGATCATTTCAAATTTCTTTATAAAAGATCATAACGGTAACGATCATTGGGCCTAATAAATGGTAAAAAAGTTGACATAATTATCTTCTTTGTAAAAGATAATTTACTAGACAATTTAAAATTTCTTATTCAAAGATCATAACAGTGCCGATCAATGGGCCTAGTAAATGCTGAAAAAGCTTACATAATTATCTGCTTTGTAAAACATAATTTAATAGATCATTTAAAATTTCATTATAAAAGATCATGACGGCAACGATCATTGGGCCTAATAAATGCTAAAAAGGCTAACATAATTATATTCTTTGTGAAAGATAATTTAATAGATCATTTAAAATTTCTTTATAAAAGATAATAACGGTAACGATCATTGGGCCTAATAAATGCTAAAAAAGTTGACATAATTATCTTCTTTGTAAAAGATAATTTAGTAGACAATTTAAAATTTCTTATTAAAAGATCATAACGGTAACGATCATCGGGACTAATAAATACTAAAAAAGTTAACATAATTATCTTCTTTGTAAAAGATAATTTACTAGACAATTTAAAATTTCTTTATAAAATATCATAACGGTAACGATCATTGGGCCTAATAAATGCTAAAAAGGTTAACATAATTATCTTCTTTGTGAAAGATAATTTAATAGATCATTTAAAATTTCTTTATAAAAGATCATAACGGTAACGATCATTGGGCCTAATAAATGGTAAAAAAGTTGACATAATTATCTTCTTTGTAAAAGATAATTTACTAGACAATTTAAAATTTCTTATTAAAAGATCATAACAGTGCCGATCAATGGGCCTAGTAAATGCTGAAAAAGCTTACATAATTATCTGCTTTGTAAAACATAATTTAATAGATCATTTAAAATTTCGTTATAAAAGATCATGACGGCAACGATCATTGGGCCTAATAAATGCTAAAAAGGCTAACATAATTATCTTCTTTGTGAAAGATAATTTAATAGATCATTTAAAATTTCATTATAAAAGATCATGACGGCAACGATCATTGGGCCTAATAAATGCTAAAAAGGCTAACATAATTATATTCTTTGTGAAAGATAATTTAATAGATCATTTAAAATTTCTTTATAAAAGATAATAACGGTAACGATCATTGGGCCTAATAAATCCTAAAAAAGTTGACATAATTATCTTCTTTGTAAAAGATAATTTAGTAGACAATTTAAAATTTCTGATTAAAAGATCATAACGGTAACGATCATCGGGACTAATAAATACTAAAAAAGTTAACATAATTATCTTCTTTGTAAAAGATAATTTACTAGACAATTTAAAATTTCTTTATAAAATATCATAACGGTAACGATCATTGGGCCTAATAAATGCTAAAAAGGTTAACATAATTATCTTCTTTGTGAAAGATAATTTAATAGATCATTTAAAATTTCTTTATAAAAGATCATAACGGTAACGATCATTGGGCCTAATAAATGGTAAAAAAGTTGACATAATTATCTTCTTTGTAAAAGATAATTTACTAGACAATTTAAAATTTCTTATTAAAAGATCATAACAGTGCCGATCAATGGGCCTAGTAAATGCTGAAAAAGCTTACATAATTATCTGCTTTGTAAAACATAATTTAATAGATCATTTAAAATTTCGTTATAAAAGATCATGACGGCAACGATCATTGGGCCTAATAAATGATAAAAAGGCTAACATAATTATCTTCTTTGTGAAAGATAATTTAATATATCATTTAAAATTTCTTTATAAAAGATAATAACGGTAACGATCATTAGGCCTAATAAATGCTAAAAAAGTTGACATAATTATCTTCTTTGTAAAAGATAATTTACTAGACAATTTAAAATTTCTTATTAAAAGATCATAACGGTAACGATCATTGGGCCTAATAAATGCTAAAAAGGTTAACATAATTATCTTCTTTGTGAAAGATAATTTAATAGATCATTTAAAATTTCTTTATAAAAGATCATAACGGTAACGATCATTGGGCCTAATAAATGGTAAAAAAGTTGACATAATTATCTTCTTTGTAAAAGATAATTTACTAGACAATTTAAAATTTCTTATTAAAAGATCAAAACAGTGCCGATCAATGGGACTAGTAAATGCTGAAAAAGCTTACATAATTATCTGCTTTGTAAAACATAATTTAATAGATCATTTAAAATTTCGTTATAAAAGATCATGACGGCAACGATCATTGGGCCTAATAAATGCTAAAAAGGCTAACATAATTATCTTCTTTGTGAAAGATAATTTAATAGATCATTTAAAATTTCTTTATAAAAGATAATAACGGTAACGATCATTGGGCCTAATAAATGCTAAAAAAGTTGACATAATTATCTTCTTTGTAAAAGATAATTTACTAGACAATTTAAAATTTCTTATTAAAAGATCATAACGGTAACGATCATTGGGACTAATAAATACTAAAAAAGTTAACATAATTATCTTCTTTGTAAAAGATAATTTACTAGAAAATTTAAAATTTCTTTATAAAAGATCACAATGGTAACGATCATTGGGCCTAATAAATGCTAAAAAGGTTAACATAATTATCTTCTTTGTGAAAGATAATTTAATAGATCATTTAAAATTTCTTTATAAAAGATCATAACGGTAACGATCATTGGGCCTAATAAATGGTAAAAAAGTTGACATAATTATCTTCTTTGTAAAAGATAATTTACTAGACAATTTAAAATTTCTTATTAAAAGATCATAACAGTGCCGATCAATGGGCCTAGTAAATGCTGAAAAAGCTTACATAATTATCTGCTTTGTAAAACATAATTTAATAGATCATTTAAAATTTCATTATAAAAGATCATGACGGCAACGATCATTGGGCCTAATAAATGCTAAAAAGGCTAACATAATTATCTTCTTTGTGAAAGATAATTTAATAGATCATTTAAAATTTCATTATAAAAGATCATGACGGCAACGATCATTGGGCCTAATAAATGCTAAAAAGGCTAACATAATTATATTCTTTGTGAAAGATAATTTAATAGATCATTTAAAATTTCTTTATAAAAGATAATAACGGTAACGATCATTGGGCCTAATAAATCCTAAAAAAGTTGACATAATTATCTTCTTTGTAAAAGATAATTTAGTAGACAATTTAAAATTTCTGATTAAAAGATCATAACGGTAACGATCATCGGGACTAATAAATACTAAAAAAGTTAACATAATTATCTTCTTTGTAAAAGATAATTTACTAGACAATTTAAAATTTCTTTATAAAATATCATAACGGTAACGATCATTGGGCCTAATAAATGCTAAAAAGGTTAACATAATTATCTTCTTTGTGAAAGATAATTTAATAGATCATTTAAAATTTCTTTATAAAAGATCATAACGGTAACGATCATTGGGCCTAATAAATGGTAAAAAAGTTGACATAATTATCTTCTTTGTAAAAGATAATTTACTAGACAATTTAAAATTTCTTATTAAAAGATCATAACAGTGCCGATCAATGGGCCTAGTAAATGCTGAAAAAGCTTACATAATTATCTGCTTTGTAAAACATAATTTAATAGATCATTTAAAATTTCGTTATAAAAGATCATGACGGCAACGATCATTGGGCCTAATAAATGCTAAAAAGGCTAACATAATTATCTTCTTTGTGAAAGATAATTTAATATATCATTTAAAATTTCTTTATAAAAGATAATAACGGTAACGATCATTAGGCCTAATAAATGCTAAAAAAGTTGACATAATTATCTTCTTTGTAAAAGATAATTTACTAGACAATTTAAAATTTCTTATTAAAAGATCATAACGGTAACGATCATTGGGCCTAATAAATGCTAAAAAGGTTAACATAATTATCTTCTTTGTGAAAGATAATTTAATAGATCATTTAAAATTTCTTTATAAAAGATCATAACGGTAACGATCATTGGGCCTAATAAATGGTAAAAAAGTTGACATAATTATCTTCTTTGTAAAAGATAATTTACTAGACAATTTAAAATTTCTTATTAAAAGATCAAAACAGTGCCGATCAATGGGACTAGTAAATGCTGAAAAAGCTTACATAATTATCTGCTTTGTAAAACATAATTTAATAGATCATTTAAAATTTCGTTATAAAAGATCATGACGGCAACGATCATTGGGCCTAATAAATGCTAAAAAGGCTAACATAATTATCTTCTTTGTGAAAGATAATTTAATAGATCATTTAAAATTTCTTTATAAAAGATAATAACGGTAACGATCATTGGGCCTAATAAATGCTAAAAAAGTCGACATAATTATCTTCTTTGTAAAAGATAATTTATTAGACAATTTAAAATTTCTTATTAAAAGATCATAACGGTAACGATCATTGGGACTAATAAATACTAAAAAAGTTAACATAATTATCTTCTTTGTAAAAGATAATTTACTAGAAAATTTAAAATTTCTTTATAAAAGATCACAATGGTAACGATCATTGGGCCTAATAAATGCTAAAAAGGCTAACATAATTATCTTCTTTGTGAAAGATAATTTAATAGATCATTTCAAATTTCTTTATAAAAGATCATAACGGTAACGATCATTGGGCCTAATAAATGGTAAAAAAGTTGACATAATTATCTTCTTTGTAAAAGATAATTTACTAGACAATTTAAAATTTCTTATTAAAAGATCATAACAGTGCCGATCAATGGGCCTAGTAAATGCTGAAAAAGCTTACATAATTATCTGCTTTGTAAAACATAATTTAATAGATCATTTAAAATTTCATTATAAAAGATCATGACGGCAACGATCATTGGGCCTAATAAATGCTAAAAAGGCTAACATAATTATCTTCTTTGTGAAAGATAATTTAATAGATCATTTAAAATTTCTTTATAAAAGATAATAACGGTAACGATCATTGGGCCTAATAAATGCTAAAAAAGTTGACATAATTATCTTCTTTGTAAAAGATAATTTACTAGACAATTTAAAATTTCTTATTAAAAGATCGTAACGGTAACGATCATTGGGACTAATAAATACTAAAAAAGTTAACATAATTATCTTCTTTGTAAAAGATAATTTACTAGACAATTTAAACTTTCTTTATAAAAGATCACAACGGTAACGATCATTGGGCCTAATAAATGCTAAAAAGGTTAACATAATTATCTTCTTTGTGAAAGATAATTTAATAGATCATTTCAAATTTCTTTATAAAAGATCATAACGGTAACGATCATTGGGCCTAATAAATGGTAAAAAAGTTGACATAATTATCTTCTTTGTAAAAGATAATTTACTAGACAATTTAAAATTTCTTATTAAAAGATCATAACAGCGCCGATCAATGGGCCTAGTAAATGCTGAAAAAGCTTACATAATTATCTGCTTTGTAAAACATAATTTAATAGATCATTTAAAATTTCATTATAAAAGATCATGACGGCAACGATCATTGGGCCTAATAAATGCTAAAAAGGCTAACATAATTATCTTCTTTGTGAAAGATAATTTAATAGATCATTTAAAATTTCTTTATAAAAGATAATAACGGTAACGATCATTGGGCCTAATAAATGCTAAAAAAGTTGACATAATTATCTTCTTTGTAAAAGATAATTTACTAGACAATTTAAAATTTCTTATTAAAAGATCATAACCGTAACGATCATTGGGACTAATAAATACTAAAAAAGTTAACATAATTATCTTCTTTGTAAAAGATAATTTACTAGACAATTTAAAATTTCTTTATAAAAGATCATAACGGTAACGATCATTGGGCCTAATAAATGGTAAAAAAGTTGACATAATTATCTTCTTTGTAAAAGATAATTTACTAGACAATTTAAAATTTCTTATTAAAAGATCATAACAGTGCCGATCAACGGGCCTAGTAAATGCTGAAAAAGCTTACATAATTATCTGCTTTGTAAAACATAATTTAATAGATCATTTAAAATTTCATTATAAAAGATCATGACGGCAACGATCATTGGGCCTAATAAATGCTAAAAAGGCTAACATAATTATCTTCTTTGTGAAAGATAATTTAATAGATCATTTAAAATTTCTTTATAAAAGATAATAACGGTAACGATCATTGGGCCTAATAAATGCTAAAAAAGTTGACATAATTATCTTCTTTGTAAAAGATAATTTACTAGACAATTTAAAATTTCTTATTAAAAGATCGTAACGGTAACGATCATTGGGACTAATAAATACTAAAAAAGTTAACATAATTATCTTCTTTTTAAAAGATAATTTACTAGACAATTTAAACTTTCTTTATAAAAGATCACAACGGTAACGATCATTGGGCCTAATAAATGCTAAAAAGGTTAACATAATTATCTTCTTTGTGAAAGATAATTTAATAGATCATTTCAAATTGATTTATAAAAGATCATAACGGTAACGATCATTGGGCCTAATAAATGGTAAAAAAGTTGACATAATTATCTTCTTTGTAAAAGATAATTTACTTGACAATTTAAAATTTCTTATTCAAAGATCATAACAGTGCCGATCAATGGGCCTAGTAAATGCTGAAAAAGCTTACATAATTATCTGCTTTGTAAAACATAATTTAATAGATCATTTAAAATTTCATTATAAAAGATCATGACGGCAACGATCATTGGGCCTAATAAATGCTAAAAAGGCTAACATAATTATATTCTTTGTGAAAGATAATTTAATAGATCATTTAAAATTTCTTTATAAAAGATAATAACGGTAACGATCATTGGGCCTAATAAATGCTAAAAAAGTTGACATAATTATCTTCTTTGTAAAAGATAATTTAGTAGACAATTTAAAATTTCTTATTAAAAGATCATAACGGTAACGATCATCGGGACTAATAAATAATAAAAAAGTTAACATAATATTATCTTCTTTGTAAAAGATAATTTACTAGACAATTTAAAATTTCTTTATAAAATATCATAACGGTAACGATCATTGGGCCTAATAAATGCTAAAAAGGTTAACATAATTATCTTCTTTGTGAAAGATAATTTAATAGATCATTTAAAATTTCTTTATAAAAGATCATAACGGTAACGATCATTGGGCCTAATAAATGGTAAAAAAGTTGACATAATTATCTTCTTTGTAAAAGATAATTTACTAGACAATTTAAAATTTCTTATTAAAAGATCATAACAGTGCCGATCAATGGGCCTAGTAAATGCTGAAAAAGCTTACATAATTATCTGCTTTGTAAAACATAATTTAATAGATCATTTAAAATTTCGTTATAAAAGATCATGACGGCAACGATCATTGGGCCTAATAAATGCTAAAAAGGCTAACATAATTATCTTCTTTGTGAAAGATAATTTAATAGATCATTTAAAATTTCTTTATAAAAGATAATAACGGTAACGATCATTGGGCCTAATAAATGCTAAAAAAGTTGACCTAATTATCTTCTTTGTAAAAGATAATTTAGTAGACAATTTAAAATTTCTTATTAAAAGATCATAACGGTAACGATCATTGGGACTAATAAATACTAAAAAAGTTAACATAATTATCTTCTTTGTAAAAGATAATTTACTAGACAATTTAAAATTTCTTATTAAAAGATCATAACGGTAACGATCATTGGGACTAATAAATACTAAAAAAGTTAACATAATTATCTTCTTTGTAAAAGATAATTTACTAGACAATTTAAAATTTCTTTATAAAAGATCACAACGGTAACGATCATTGGGCCTAATAAATGCTAAAAAGGTTAACATAATTATCTTCTTTGTGAAAGATAATTTAATAGATCATTTCAAATTTTTTTATAAAAGATCATAACGGTAACGATCATTGGGCCTAATAAATGGTAAAAAAGTTGACATAATTATCTTCTTTGTAAAAGATAATTTACTAGACAATTTAAAATTTCTTATTAAAAGATCATAACTGTGCCGATCAATGGGCCTAGTAAATGCTGAAAAAGCTTACATAATTATCTGCTTTGTAAAACATAATTTAATAGATCATTTAAAATTTCGTTATAAAAGATCATGACGGCAACGATCATTGGGCCTAATAAATGCTAAAAAGGCTAACATAATTATCTTCTTTGTGAAAGATAATTTAATATATCATTTAAAATTTCTTTATAAAAGATAATAACGGTAACGATCATTAGGCCTAATAAATGCTAAAAAAGTTGACATAATTATCTTCTTTGTAAAAGATAATTTACTAGACAATTTAAAATTTCTTATTAAAAGATCATAACGGTAACGATCATTGGGCCTAATAAATGCTAAAAAGGTTAACATAATTATCTTCTTTGTGAAAGATAATTTAATAGATCATTTAAAATTTCTTTATAAAAGATCATAACGGTAACGATCATTGGGCCTAATAAATGGTAAAAAAGTTGACATAATTATCTTCTTTGTAAAAGATAATTTACTAGACAATTTAAAATTTCTTATTAAAAGATCAAAACAGTGCCGATCAATGGGACTAGTAAATGCTGAAAAAGCTTACATAATTATCTGCTTTGTAAAACATAATTTAATAGATCATTTAAAATTTCGTTATAAAAGATCATGACGGCAACGATCATTGGGCCTAATAAATGCTAAAAAGGCTAACATAATTATCTTCTTTGTGAAAGATAATTTAATAGATCATTTAAAATTTCTTTATAAAAGATAATAACGGTAACGATCATTGGGCCTAATAAATGCTAAAAAAGTTGACATAATTATCTTCTTTGTAAAAGATAATTTACTAGACAATTTAAAATTTCTTATTAAAAGATCGTAACGGTAACGATCATTGGGCCTAATAAATGCTAAAAAGGTTAACATAATTATCTTCTTTGTGAAAGATAATTTAATAGATCATTTCAAATTTCTTTATAAAAGATCATAACGGTAACGATCATTGGGCCTAATAAATGGTAAAAAAGTTGACATAATTATCTTCTTTGTAAAAGATAATTTACTAGACAATTTAAAATTTCTTATTAAAAGATCATAACAGTGCCGATCAATGGGCCTAGTAAATGCTGAAAAAGCTTACATAATTATCTGCTTTGTAAAACATAATTTAATAGATCATTTAAAATTTCATTATAAAAGATCATGACGGCAACGATCATTGGGCCTAATAAATGCTAAAAAGGCTAACATAATTATCTTCTTTGTGAAAGATAATTTAATAGATCATTTAAAATTTCTTTATAAAAGATAATAACGGTAACGATCATTGGGCCTAATAAATGCTAAAAAAGTTGACATAATTATCTTCTTTGTAAAAGATAATTTACTAGACAATTTAAAATTTCTTATTTAAAGATCATAACCGTAACGATCATTGGGACTAATAAATACTAAAAAAGTTAACATAATTATCTTCTTTGTAAAAGATAATTTACTAGACAATTTAAACTTTCTTTATAAAAGATCACAACGGTAACGATCATTGGGCCTAATAAATGCTAAAAAGGTTAACATAATTATCTTCTTTGTGAAAGATAATTTAATAGATCATTTCAAATTTCTTTATAAAAGATCATAACGGTAACGATCATTGGGCCTAATAAATGGTAAAAAAGTTGACATAATTATCTTCTTTGTAAAAGATAATTTACTAGACAATTAAAAAATTTCTTATTAAAAGATCATAACAGTGCCGATCAATGGGCCTAGTAAATGCTGAAAAAGCTTACATAATTATCTGCTTTGTAAAACATAATTTAATAGATCATTTAAAATTTCATTATAAAAGATCATGACGGCAACGATCATTGGGCCTAATAAATGCTAAAAAGGCTAACATAATTATCTTCTTTGTGAAAGATAATTTAATAGATCATTTAAAATTTCTTTATAAAAGATAATAACGGTAACGATCATTGGGCCTAATAAATGCTAAAAAAGTTGACATAATTATCTTCTTTGTAAAAGATAATTTACTAGACAATTTAAAATTTCTTATTAAAAGATCATAACCGTAACGATCATTGGGACTAATAAATACTAAAAAAGTTAACATAATTATCTTCTTTGTAAAAGATAATTTACTAGACAATTTAAACTTTCTTTATAAAAGATCACAACGGTAACGATCATTGGGCCTAATAAATGCTAAAAAGGTTAACATAATTATCTTCTTTGTGAAAGATAATTTAATAGATCATTTCAAATTTCTTTATAAAAGATCATAACGGTAACGATCATTGGGCCTAATAAATGGTAAAAAAGTTGACATAATTATCTTCTTTGTAAAAGATAATTTACTAGACAATTAAAAAATTTCTTATTAAAAGATCATAACAGTGCCGATCAATGGGCCTAGTAAATGCTGAAAAAGCTTACATAATTATCTGCTTTGTAAAACATAATTTAATAGATCATTTAAAATTTCATTATAAAAGATCATGAAGGCAACGATCATTGGGCCTAATAAATGCTAAAAAGGCTAACATAATTATCTTCTTTGTGAAAGATAATTTAATAGATCATTTAAAATTTCTTTATAAAAGATAATAACGGTAACGATCATTGGGCCTAATAAATGCTAAAAAAGTTGACATAATTATCTTCTTTGTAAAAGATAATTTACTAGACAATTTAAAATTTCTTATTAAAAGATCATAACGGTAACGATCATTGGGACTAATAAATACTAAAAAAGTTAACATAATTATCTTCTTTGTAAAAGATAATATACTAGACAATTTAAAATTTCTTTATAAAAGATCATAACGGTAACGATCATTGGGCCTAATAAATGCTAAAAAGGTTAACATAATTATCTTCTTTGTGAAAGATAATTTAATAGATCATTTCAAATTTCTTTATAAAAGATCATAACGGTAACGATCATTGGGCCTAATAAATGGTAAAAAAGTTGACATAATTATCTTCTTTGTAAAAGATAATTTACTAGACAATTTAAAATTTCTTATTAAAAGATCATAACAGTGTCGATCAATGGGCCTAGTAAATGCTGAAAAAGCTTACATAATTATCTGCTTTGTAAAACATAATTTAATAGATCATTTAAAATTTCATTATAAAAGATCATGACGGCAACGATCATTGGGCCTAATAAATGCTAAAAAGGCTAACATAATTATCTTCTTTGTGAAAGATAATTTAATAGATCATTTAAAATTTCTTTATAAAAGATAATAACGGTAACGATCATTGGGCCTAATAAATGCTAAAAAAGTTGACATAATTATCTTCTTTGTAAAAGATAATTTACTAGACAATTTAAAATTTCTTACTAAAAGATCATAACGCTAATGGTTAATGGGCCTAGTAAATGCTAAAAAAGTTGACATAATTATCTTGTTTGTAAAAGATAATTTAATAGATCATTTAAAATTTCCTTAAAAAAGATCATAACGGTAACGATCATTGCGCCTAATAAATGCTAAACAAATTGACATAATTCTCTTCTTTATAAAAGATAATTTACTAGACAATTTAAAATTTCTTATTAAAAGATCATAACGCTAACGATTTTTGGCTCTAATAAATGCTAAAAAAGTTGAGATAATTATCTTCTTTGTAAAAGATAATTAAATAGATCATTTAAAATTGCTTTATAAAATGTCATAACGGTAACGATCATTGGACCTAATAAATGCTAAAAAGGTTAACATAATTATCTTCTTTGTGAAAGATAATTTAATAGATCATTTAAAATTTCTTTATAAAAGATCATAACAGTAACGATCATTGGGCCTAATAAATGCTAAAAAGGTTAACATAGTTATCTTCTTTGTGAAAGATAATTTACTAGACCATTTAAAATTTCTTTATAAAAGATAATAACGGTAACGATCGTTGGGCCTAATAAATGCTAAAAAAGTTGACATAATTATCTTCTTTGTAAAAGATAATTTAGTAGACAATTTAAAATTTCTTATTAAAAGATCATAACGGTAACGATCATTGGGACTAATAAATACTAAAAAAGTTAACATAATTATCTTCTTTGTAAAAGATAATTTACTAGACAATTTAAAATTTCTTTATAAAAGATAATAACGGTAACGATCATTGGGCCTAATAAATGCTAAAAAGGTTAACATAATTATCTTCTTTGTAAAACATAATTTAATAGATCATTTAAAATTTCATTATAAAAGATCATGACGGCAACGATCATTGGGCCTAATAAATGCTAAAAAAGTTGACATAATTATCTTCTTTGTAAAAGATAATTTCCTAGACAATTTAAAATTTCTTATTAAAAGATCATAACGGTAACGATCATTGGGACTAATAAATACTAAAAAAGTTAAAATAATTATCTTCTTTGTAAAAGATAATTTACTAGACAATTTAAAATTTCTTTATAAAAGATCATAACGGTAACGATTATTGGGCCTAATAAATGCTAAAAAGGTTAACATAATTATCTTCTTTGTGAAAGATAATTTAATAGATCATTTAAAATTTCTTTATAAAAGATCATAACGGTAACGATCATTGGGCCTAATAAATGGTAAAAAAGTTGACATAATTATCTTCTTTGTAAAAGATAATTTACTAGACAATTTAAAATTTCTTATTAAAAGATCATAACAGTGCCGATCAATGGGCCTAGTAAATGCTGAAAAAGCTTACATAATTATCTGCTTTGTAAAACATAATTTAATAGATCATTTAAAATTTCATTATAAAATATCATGACGGCAACGATCATTGGGCCTAATAAATGCTAAAAAGGCTAACATAATTATCTTCTTTGTGAAAGATAATTTAATAGATCATTTAAAATTTCTTTATAAAAGATAATAACGGTAACGATCATTGAGCCTAATATAATTATCTTCTTTGTAAAAGATAATTTACTAGACAATTTAAAATTTCTTACTAAAAGATCATAACGCTAATGGTTAATGGGCCTAGTAAATGCTAAAAAAGTTGACATAATTATCTTCTTTGTAAAAGATAATTTACTAGACAATTTAAAATTTCTTATTAAAAGATCATAACAGTGCCGATCAATGGGCCTAGTAAATGCTGAAAAAGCTTGCATAATTATCTGCTTTGTAAAACATAATTTAATAGATCATTTAAAATTTCGTTATAAAAGATCATGACGGCAACGATCATTGGGCCTAGTAAATGCTAAAAAGGCTAACATAATTATCTTCTTTGTGAAAGATAATTTAATAGATCATTTAAAATTTCTTTATAAAAGATAATAACGGTAACGATCATTGGGCCTAATAAATGCTAAAAAAGTTGACATAATTATCTTCTTTGTAAAAGATAATTTACTAGACAATTTAAAATTTCTTATTAAAAGATCGTAACGGTAACGATCATTGGGACTAATAAATACTAAAAAAGTTAACATAATTATCTTCTTTGTAAAAGATAATTTACTAGACAATTTAAAATTTCTTTATAAAAGATCATAACGGTAACGATCATTGGGCCTAATAAATGCTAAAAAGGTTAACATAATTATCTTCTTTGTGAAAGATAATTTAATAGATCATTTAAAATTTCTTTATAAAAGATAATAACGGTAACGATCATTGGGCCTAATATAATTATCTTCTTTGTAAAAGATAATTTACTAGACAATTTAAAATTTCTTACTAAAAGATCATAACGCTAATGGTTAATGGGCCTAGTAAATGCTAAAAAAGTTGACATAATTATCTTGTTTGTAAAAGATAATTTAATAGATCATTTAAAATTTCCTTAAAAAAGATCATAACGGTAACGATCATTGCGCCTAATAAATGCTAAACAGATTGACATAATTCTCTTCTTTATAAAAGATAATTTACTAGACAATTTAAAATTTCTTATTAAAAGATCATAACGCTAACGATTTTTGGTTCTAATAAATGCAAAAAAAGTTGAGATAATTATCTTCTTTGTAAAAGATAATTAAATAGATCATTTAAAATTGCTTTATAAAATGTCATAACGGTAACGATCATTGGGCCTAATAAATGCTAAAAAGGTTAACATAATTATCTTCTTTGTGAAAGATAATTTAATAGATCATTTAAAATTTCTTTATAAAAGATCATAACAGTAACAATCATTGGGCCTAATAAATGCTAGAAAGGTTAACATCATTATCTTCTTTGTGAAAGATAATTTAGTAGATCATTTAAAATTTCTTTATAAAAGATAATAACGGTAACGATCGTTGGGCCTAATAAATGCTAAAAAATTTGACATAATTATCTTCTTTGTAAAAGATAATTTAGTAGACAATTTAAAATTTCTTATTAAAAGATCATAACGGTAACGATCATTGGGCCTAATAAATACTAAAAAAGTTAACATAATTATCTTCTTTGTAAAAGATAATTAACTAGACAATTTAAAATTTCTTTATAAAAGATCATAACGGTAACGATCATTGGGCCTAATAAATGCTAAAAAGGTTAACATAATTATCTTCTTTGTGAAAGATAATTTAATAGCTCATTTAAAATTTCTTTATAAAAGATCATAACGGTAACGATCTTTGGGCCTAATAAATGGTAAAAAAGTTGACATAATTATCTTCTTTGTAAAAGATAATTTACTAGACAATTTAAAATTTCTTATTAAAAGATCATAACAGTGCCGATCAATGGGCCTAGTAAATGCTGAAAAAGCTTACATAATTATCTGCTTTGTAAAACATAATTTAATAGATCATTTAAAATTTCATTATAAAAGATCATGACGGCAACGATCATTGGGCCTAATAAATGTTAAAAAGGCTAACATAATTATCTTCTTTGTGAAAGATAATTTAATAGATCATTTAAAATTTCTTTATAAAAGATAATAACGGTAACGATCATTGGGCCTAATAAATGCTAAAAAAGTTGACATAATTATCTTCTTTTTAAAAGATAATTTACTAGACAATTTAAAATTTCTTATTAAAAGATCATAACGGTAACGATCATTGGGACTAATAAATACTAAAAAAGTTAACATAATTATCTTCTTTGTAAAAGATAATTTACTAGACAATTTAAAATTTCTTTATAAAAGATCATAACGGTAACGATCATTTGGCCTAATAAATGCTAAAAAGGTTAACATAATTATCTTCTTTGTGAAAGAAAATTTAATAGATCATTTAAAATTTCTTTATAAAAGATCATAACGGTAACGATCACTGGGCCTAATAAATGGTAAAAAAGTTGACATAATTATCTTCTTTGTAAAAGATAATTTACTAGACAATTTAAAATTTCTTATTAAAAGATCATAACAGTGCCGATCAATGGGCCTAGTAAATGCTGAAAAAGCTTACATAATTATCTGCTTTGTAAAACATAATTTAATAGATCATTTAAAATTTCGTTATAAAAGATCATGACGGCAACGATCATTGGGCCTAATAAATGCTAAAAAGGCTAATATAATTATCTTCTTTGTGAAAGATAATTTAATAGATCATTTAAAATTTCTTTATAAAAGATAATAACGGTAACGATCATTGGGCCTAATAAATGCTAAAAAGGTTAACATAATTATCTTCTTTGTAAAACATAATTTAATAGATCATTTAAAATTTCATTATAAAAGATCATGACGGCAACGATCATTGGGCCTAATAAATGCTAAAAAAGTTGACATAATTATCTTCTTTGTAAAAGATAATTTCCTAGACAATTTAAAATTTCTTATTAAAAGATCATAACGGTAACGATCATTGGGACTAATAAATACTAAAAAAGTTAAAATAATTATCTTCTTTGTAAAAGATAATTTACTAGACAATTTAAAATTTCTTTATAAAAGATCATAACGGTAACGATTATTGGGCCTAATAAATGCTAAAAAGGTTAACATAATTATCTTCTTTGTGAAAGATAATTTAATAGATCATTTAAAATTTCTTTATAAAAGATCATAACGGTAACGATCATTGGGCCTAATAAATGGTAAAAAAGTTGACATAATTATCTTCTTTGTAAAAGATAATTTACTAGACAATTTAAAATTTCTTATTAAAAGATCATAACAGTGCCGATCAATGGGCCTAGTAAATGCTGAAAAAGCTTACATAATTATCTGCTTTGTAAAACATAATTTAATAGATCATTTAAAATTTCATTATAAAATATCATGACGGCAACGATCATTGGGCCTAATAAATGCTAAAAAGGTTAACATAATTATCTTCTTTGTGAAAGATAATTTAATAGATCATTTAAAATTTCTTTAAAAAAGATCATAACGGTAACGATCTTTGGGCCTAATAAATGGTAAAAAAGTTGACATAATTATCTTCTTTGTAAAAGATAATTTACTAGACAATTTAAAATTTCTTATTAAAAGATCATAACAGTGCCGATCAATGGGCCTAGTAAATGCTGAAAAAGCTTACATAATTATCTGCTTTGTAAAACATAATTTAATAGATCATTTAAAATTTCATTATAAAAGATCCTGACGGCAACGATCATTGGGCCTAATAAATGTTAAAAAGGCTAACATAATTATCTTCTTTGTGAAAGATAATTTAATAGATCATTTAAAATTTCTTTATAAAAGATAATAACGGTAACGATCATTGGGCCTAATAAATGCTAAAAAAGTTGACATAATTATCTTCTTTTTAAAAGATAATTTACTAGACAATTTAAAATTTCTTATTAAAAGATCATAACGGTAACGATCATTGGGACTAATAAATACTAAAAAAGTTAACATAATTATCTTCTTTGTAAAAGATAATTTACTAGACAATTTAAAATTTCTTTATAAAAGATCATAACGGTAACGATCATTGGGCCTAATAAATGCTAAAAAGGTTAACATAATTATCTTCTTTGTGAAAGATAATTTAATAGATCATTTAAAATTTCTTTATAAAAGATCATAACGGTAACGATCACTGGGCCTAATAAATGGTAAAAAAGTTGACATAATTATCTTCTTTGTAAAAGATAATTTACTAGACAATTTAAAATTTCTTATTAAAAGATCATAACAGTGCCGATCAATGGGCCTAGTAAATGCTGAAAAAGCTTACATAATTATCTGCTTTGTAAAACATAATTTAATAGATCATTTAAAATTTCGTTATAAAAGATCATGACGGCAACGAGCATTGGGCCTAATAAATGCTAAAAAGGCTAACATAATTATCTTCTTTGTGAAAGATAATTTAATAGATCATTTAAAATTTCTTTATAAAAGATAATAACGGTAACGATCATTGGGCCTAATAAATGCTAAAAAGGTTAACATAATTATCTTCTTTGTAAAACATAATTTAATAGATCATTTAAAATTTCATTATAAAAGATCATGACGGCAACGATCATTGGGCCTAATAAATGCTAAAAAAGTTGACATAATTATCTTCTTTGTAAAAGATAATTTCCTAGACAATTTAAAATTTCTTATTAAAAGATCATAACGGTAACGATCATTGGGACTAATAAATACTAAAAAAGTTAAAATAATTATCTTCTTTGTAAAAGATAATTTACTAGACAATTTAAAATTTCTTTATAAAAGATCATAACGGTAACGATTATTGGGCCTAATAAATGCTAAAAAGGTTAACATAATTATCTTCTTTGTGAAAGATAATTTAATAGATCATTTAAAATTTCTTTATAAAAGATCATAACGGTAACGATCATTGGGCCTAATAAATGGTAAAAAAGTTGACATAATTATCTTCTTTGTAAAAGATAATTTACTAGACAATTTAAAATTTCTTATTAAAAGATCATAACAGTGCCGATCAATGGGCCTAGTAAATGCTGAAAAAGCTTACATAATTATCTGCTTTGTAAAACATAATTTAATAGATCATTTAAAATTTCATTATAAAATATCATGACGGCAACGATCATTGGGCCTAATAAATGCTAAAAAGGCTAACATAATTATCTTCTTTGTGAAAGATAATTTAATAGATCATTTAAAATTTCTTTATAAAAGATAATAACGGTAACGATCATTGAGCCTAATATAATTATCTTCTTTGTAAAAGATAATTTACTAGACAATTTAAAATTTCTTACTAAAAGATCATAACGCTAATGGTTAATGGGCCTAGTAAATGCTAAAAAAGTTGACATAATTATCTTCTTTGTAAAAGATAATTTACTAGACAATTTAAAATTTCTTATTAAAAGATCATAACAGTGCCGATCAATGGGCCTAGTAAATTCTGAAAAAGCTTGCATAATTATCTGCTTTGTAAAACATAATTTAATAGATCATTTAAAATTTCGTTATAAAAGATCATGACGGCAACGATCATTGGGCCTAATAAATGCTAAAAAGGCTAACATAATTATCTTCTTTGTGAAAGATAATTTAATAGATCATTTAAAATTTCTTTATAAAAGATAATAACGGTAACGATCATTGGGCCTAATAAATGCTAAAAAAGTTGACATAATTATCTTCTTTGTAAAAGATAATTTACTAGACAATTTAAAATTTCTTATTAAAAGATCGTAACGGTAACGATCATTGGGACTAATAAATACTAAAAAAGTTAACATAATTATCTTCTTTGTAAAAGATAATTTACTAGACAATTTAAAATTTCTTTATAAAAGATCATAACGGTAACGATCATTGGGCCTAATAAATGCTAAAAAGGTTAACATAATTATCTTCTTTGTGAAAGATAATTTAATAGATCATTTAAAATTTCTTTATAAAAGATAATAACGGTAACGATCATTGGGCCTAATATAATTATCTTCTTTGTAAAAGATAATTTACTAGACAATTTAAAATTTCTTACTAAAAGATCATAACGCTAATGGTTAATGGGCCTAGTAAATGCTAAAAAAGTTGACATAATTATCTTGTTTGTAAAAGATAATTTAATAGATCATTTAAAATTTCCTTAAAAAAGATCATAACGGTAACGATCATTGCGCCTAATAAATGCTAAACAGATTGACATAATTCTCTTCTTTATAAAAGATAATTTACTAGACAATTTAAAATTTCTTATTAAAAGATCATAACGCTAACGATTTTTGGTTCTAATAAATGCAAAAAAAGTTGAGATAATTATCTTCTTTGTAAAAGATAATTAAATAGATTATTTAAAATTGCTTTATAAAATGTCATAACGGTAACGATCATTGGGCCTAATAAATGCTAAAAAGGTTAACATAATTATCTTCTTTGTGAAAGATAATTTAATAGATCATTTAAAATTTCTTTATAAAAGATCATAACAGTAACAATCATTGGGCCTAATAAATGCTAGAAAGGTTAACATCATTATCTTCTTTGTGAAAGATAATTTAGTAGATCATTTAAAATTTCTTTATAAAAGATAATAACGGTAACGATCGTTGGGCCTAATAAATGCTAAAAAATTTGACATAATTATCTTCTTTGTAAAAGATAATTTAGTAGACAATTTAAAATTTCTTATTAAAAGATCATAACTGTAACGATCATTGGGACTAATAAATACTAAAAAAGTTAACATAATTATCTTCTTTGTAAAAGATAATTAACTAGACAATTTAAAATTTCGTTATAAAAGATCATAACGGTAACGATCATTGGGCCTAATAAATGCTAAAAAGGTTAACATAATTATCTTCTTTGTGAAAGATAATTTAATAGATCATTTAAAATTTCTTTATAAAAGATCATAACGGTAACGATCTTTGGGCCTAATAAATGGTAAAAAAGTTGACATAATTATCTTCTTTGTAAAAGATAATTTACTAGACAATTTAAAATTTCTTATTAAAAGATCATAACAGTGCCGATCAATGGGCCTAGTAAATGCTGAAAAAGCTTGCATAATTATCTGCTTTGTAAAACATAATTTAATAGATCATTTAAAATTTCGTTATAAAAGATCATGACGGCAACGATCATTGGGCCTAATAAATGCTAAAAAGGCTAACATAATTATCTTCTTTGTAAAAGATAATTTACTAGACAATTTAAAATTTCTTTATAAAAGATCATAACGGTAACGATCATTGGGCCTAATAAATGCTAAAAAGGTTAACATAATTATCTTCTTTGTGAAAGATAATTTAATAGATCATTTAAAATTTCTTTATAAAAGATCATAACGGTAACGATCACTGGGCCTAATAAATGGTAAAAAAGTTGACATAATTATCTTCTTTGTAAAAGATAATTTACTAGACAATTTAAAATTTCTTATTAAAAGATCATAACAGTGCCGATCAATGGGCCTAGTAAATGCTGAAAAAGCTTACATAATTATCTGCTTTGTAAAACATAATTTAATAGATCATTTAAAATTTCGTTATAAAAGATCATGACGGCAACGATCATTGGGCCTAATAAATGCTAAAAAGGCTAACATAATTATCTTCTTTGTGAAAGATAATTTAATAGATCATTTAAAATTTCTTTATAAAAGATAATAACGGTAACGATCATTGGGCCTAATAAATGCTAAAAAAGTTGACATAATTATCTTCTTTGTAAAAGATAATTTACTAGACAATTTAAAATTTCTTATTAAAAGATCATAACGGTAACGATCATTGGGACTAATAAATACTAAAAAAGTTAACATAATTATCTTCTTTGTAAAAGATAATTTACTAGACAATTTAAAATTTCTTTATAAAAGATCATAACGGTAACGATCATTGGCCTAATAAATGCTAAAAAGGTTAACATAATTATCTTCTTTGTGAAAGATAATTTAATAGATCATTTAAAATTTCTTTATAAAAGATCATAACGGTAACGATCATTGGGCCTAATAAATTGTAAAAAGGTTAACATAATTATCTTCTTTGTGAAAGATAATTTAATAGATCATTTAAAATTTCTTTATAAAAGATCATAACGGTAACGATCATTGGGCCTAATAAATGGTAAAAAAGTTGACATAATTATCTTCTTTGTAAAAGATAATTTACTAGACAATTTAAAATTTCTTATTAAAAGATCATAACAGTGCCGATCAATGGGCCTAGTAAATGCTGAAAAAGCTTACATAATTATCTGCTTTGTAAAACATAATTTAATAGATCATTTAAAATTTCATTATAAAAGATCATGACGGCAACGATCAATGGGCCTAATAAATGCTAAAAAGGCTAACATAATTATCTTCTTTGTGAAAGATAATTTAATAGATCATTTAAAATTTCTTTATAAAAGATAATAACGGTAACGATCATTGGGCCTAATAAATGCTAAAAAAGTTGACATAATTATCTTCTTTGTAAAAGATAATTTACTAGACAATTTAAAATTTCTTATTAAAAGATCATAACGGTAACGATCATTGGGACTAATAAATACTAAAAAAGTTAACATAATTATCTTCTTTGTAAAAGATAATTTACTAGACAATTTAAAATTTCTTTATAAAAGATCATAACGGTAACGATCATTGGGCCTAATAAATGCTAAAAAGGTTAACATAATTATCTTCTTTGTGAAAGATAATTTAATAGATCATTTAAAATTTCTTTATAAAAGATCATAACGGTAACGATCACTGGGCCTAATAAATGGTAAAAAAGTTGACATAATTATCTTCTTTGTAAAAGATAATTTACTAGACAATTTAAAATTTCTTATTAAAAGATCATAACAGTGCCGATCAATGGGCCTAGTAAATGCTGAAAAAGCTTACATAATTATCTGCTTTGTAAAACATAATTTAATAGATCATTTAAAATTTCATTATAAAAGATCATGACGGCAACGATCATTGGGCCTAATAAATGCTAAAAAGGCTAACATAATTATCTTCTTTGTGAAAGATAATTTAATAGATCATTTAAAATTTCTTTATAAAAGATAATAACGGTAACGATCATTGGGCCTAATAAATGCTAAAAAAGTTGACATAATTATCTTCTTTGTAAAAGATAATTTACTAGACAATTTAAAATTTCTTATTAAAAGATCATAACGGTAACGATCATTGGGACTAATAAATACTAAAAAAGTTAACATAATTATCTTCTTTGTAAAAGATAATTTACTAGACAATTTAAAATTTCTTTATAAAAGATCATAACGGTAACGATCATTGGCCTAATAAATGCTAAAAAGGTTAACATAATTATCTTCTTTGTGAAAGATAATTTAATAGATCATTTAAAATTTCTTTATAAAAGATCATAACGGTAACGATCATTGGGCCTAATAAATGGTAAAAAAGTTGACATAATTATCTTCTTTGTAAAAGATAATTTACTAGACAATTTAAAATTTCTTATTAAAAGATCATAACAGTGCCGATCAATGGGCCTAGTAAATGCTGAAAAAGCTTACATAATTATCTGCTTTGTAAAACATAATTTAATAGATCATTTAAAATTTCATTATAAAAGATCATGACGGCAACGATCATTGGGCCTAATAAATGCTAAAAAGGCTAACATAATTATCTTCTTTGTGAAAGATAATTTAATAGATCATTTAAAATTTCTTTATAAAAGATAATAACGGTAAAGATCATTGGGCCTAATAAATGCTAAAAAAGTTGACATAATTATCTTCTTTGTAAAAGATAATTTACTAGACAATTTAAAATTTCTTATTAAAATATCATAACGGTAACGATAATTGGGACTAATAAATACTAAAAAAGTTAACATAATTATCTTCTTTGTAAAAGATAATTTACTAGACAATTTAAAATTTCTGTATAAAAGATCATAACGGTAACGATCATTGGCCTAATAAATGCTAAAAAGGTTAACATAATTATCTTCTTTGTGAAAGATAATTTAATAGATCATTTAAAATTTCTTTATAAAAGATCATAACGGTAACGATCACTGGGCCTAATAAATGGTAAAAAAGTTGACATAATTATCTTCTTTGTAAAAGATAATTTACTAGGCAATTTAAAATTTCTTATTAAAAGATCATAACAGTGCCGATCAATGGGCCTAGTAAATGCTGAAAAAGCTTACATAATTATCTGCTTTGTAAAACATAATTTAATAGATCATTTAAAATTTCATTATAAAAGATCATGACGGCAACGATCATTGGGCCTAATAAATGCTAAAAAGGCTAACATAATTATCTTCTTTGTGAAAGATAATTTAATAGATCATTTAAAATTTCTTTATAAAAGATAATAACGGTAACGATCATTGGGCCTAATAAATGCTAAAAAAGTTGACATAATTATCTTCTTTGTAAAACATAATTTACTAGACAATTTAAAATTTCTTACTAAAAGATCATAACGCTAATGGTTAATGGGCCTAGTAAATGCTAAAAAAGTTGACATAATTATCTTGTTTGTAAAAGATAATTTAATAGATCATTTAAAATTTCCTTAAAAAAGATCATAACGGTAACGATCATTGCGCCTAATAAATGCTAAACAGATTGACATAATTCTCTTCTTTATAAAAGATAATTTACTAGACAATTTAAAATTTGTTATTAAAAGATCATAACGCTAACGATTTTTAGTTCTAATAAATGCTAAAAAAGTTGAGATAATTATCTTCTTTGTAAAAGATAATTAAATAGATCATTTAAAATTGCTTTATAAAATGTCATAACGGTAACGATCATTGGCCTAATAAATGCTAGAAAGGTTAACATAATTATCTTCTTTGTGAAAGATAATTTAATAGATCATTTAAAATTTCTTTATAAAAGATCATAACGGTAACGATCATTGGGCCTAATAAATGCTAAAAAGGTTAACATAATTATCTTCTTTGTGAAAGATAATTTAATAGATCATTTAAAATTTCTTTATAAAAGATCATAACGGTAACGATCATTGGGCCTAATAAATGGTAAAAAAGTTGACATAATTATCTTCTTTGTAAAACATAATTTACTAGACAATTTAAAATTTCTTATTAAAAGATCATAACAGTGCCGATCAATGGGCCTAGTAAATGCTGAAAAAGCTTACATAATTATTTGCTTTGTAAAACATAATTTAATAGATCATTTAAAATTTCATTATAAAAGATCATGACGGCAACGATCAATGGGCCTAATAAATGCTGAAAAGGCTAACATAATTCTCTTCTTTGTGAAAGATAATTTAATAGATCATTTAAAATTTCTTTATAAAAGATAATAACGGTAACGATCATTGGGCCTAATAAATGCTAAAAAAGTTGACATAATTATCTTCTTTGTAAAAGATAATTTACTAGACAATTTAAAATTTCTTATTAAAATATCATAACGGTAACGATCATTGGGACTAATAAATACTAAAAAAGTTAACATAATTATCTTCTTTGTAAAAGATAATTTACTACACAATTTAAAATTTCTTTATAAAAGATCATAACGGTAACGATCATTGGCCTAATAAATGCTAAAAAGGTTAACATAATTATCTTCTTTGTGAAAGATAATTTAATAGATCATTTAAAATTTCTTTATAAAAGATCATAACGGTAACGATCATTGGGCCTAATAAATGGTAAAAAAGTTGACATAATTATCTTCTTTGTAAAACATAATTTACTAGACAATTTAAAATTTCTTATTAAAAGATCATAACAGTGCCGATCAATGGGCCTAGTAAATGCTGAAAAAGCTTACATAATTATTTGCTTTGTAAAACATAATTTAATAGATCATTTAATATTTCATTATAAAAGATCATGACGGCAACGATCAATGGGCCTAATAAATGCTAAAAAGGCTAACATAATTCTCTTCTTTGTGAAAGATAATTTAATAGATCATTTAAAATTTCTTTATAAAAGATAATAACGGTAACGATCATTGGGCCTAATAAATGCTAAAAAAGTTGACATAATTATCTTCTTTGTAAAAGATAATTTACTAGACAATTTAAAATTTCTTATTAAAAGATCATAACAGTAACGATCATTGGGACTAATAAATACTAAAAAAGTTAACATAATTATCTTCTTTGTAAAAGATAATTTACTAGACAATTTAAAATTTCTTTATAAAAGATCATAACGGTAACGATCATTGGGCCTAATAAATGCTAAAAAGGTTAACATAATTATCTTCTTTGTGAAAGATAATTTAATAGATTATTTAAAATTTCTTTATAAAAGATCATAACGGTAACGATCATTGGGCCTAATAAATGGTAAAAAAGTTGACATAATTATCTTCTTTGTAAAAGATAATTTACTAGACAATTTAAAATTTCTTATTAAAAGATCATAACAGTGCCGATCAATGGGCCTAGTAAATGCTGAAAAAGCTTACATAATTATCTGCTTTGTAAAACATAATTTAATAGATCATTTAAAATTTCATTATAAAAGATCATGACGGCAACGATCATTGGGCCTAATAAATGCTAAAAAGGCTAACATAATTATCTTCTTTGTGAAAGATAATTTAATAGATCATTTAAAATTTCTTTATAAAAGATCATAACGGTAACGATCATTGGGCCTAATAAATGCTAAAAAGGTTAACATAATTATCTTCTTTGTGAAAGATAATTTAATAGATCATTTAAAATTTCTTTATAAAAGATCATAACGGTAACGATCATTGGGCCTAATAAATGGTAAAAAAGTTGACATAATTATCTTCTTTGTAAAACATAATTTACTAGACAATTTAAAATTTCTTATTAAAAGATCATAACAGTGCCGATCAATGGGCCTAGTAAATGCTGAAAAAGCTTACATAATTATCTGCTTTGTAAAACATAATTTAATAGATCATTTAAAATTTCATTATAAAAGACCATGACGGCAACGATCAATGGGCCTAATAAATGCTAAAAAGGCTAACATAATTCCCTTCTTTGTGAAAGATAATTTAATAGATCATTTAAAATTTCTTTATAAAAGATAATAACGGTAACGATCATTGGGCCTAATAAATGCTAAAAAAGTTGACATAATTATCTTCTTTGTAAAAGATAATTTACTAGACAATTTAAAATTTCTTATTAAAAGATCATAACAGTAACGATCATTGGGACTAATAAATACTAAAAAAGTTAACATAATTATCTTCTTTGTAAAAGATAATTTACTAGACAATTTAAAATTTCTTTATAAAAGATCATAACGGTAACGATCATTGGGCCTAATAAATGCTAAAAAGGTTAACATAATTATCTTCTTTGTGAAAGATAATTTAATAGATCATTTAAAATTTCTTTATAAAAGATCATAACGGTAACGATCATTGGGCCTAATAAATGGTAAAAAAGTTGACATAATTATCTTCTTTGTAAAAGATAATTTACTAGACAATTTAAAATTTCTTATTAAAAGATCATAACAGTGCCGATCAATGGGCCTAGTCAATGCTGAAAAAGCTTACATAATTATCTGCTTTGTAAAACATAATTTAATAGATCATTTAAAATTTCATTATAAAAGATCATGACGGCAACGATCAATGGGCCTAATAAATGCTAAAAAGGCTAACATAATTATCTTCTTTGTGAAAGATAATTTAATAGATCATTTAAAATTTCTTTATAAAAGATAATAACGGTAACGATCATTGGGCCTAATAAATGCTAAAAAAGTTGACATAATTATCTTCTTTGTAAAAGATAATTTACTAGACAATTTAAAATTTCTTATTAAAAGATCATAACGGTAACGATCATTGGGACTAATAAATACTAAAAAAGTTAACATAATTATCTTCTTTGTAAAAGATAATTTACTAGACAATTTAAAATTTCTTTATAAAAGATCATAACGGTAACGATCATTGGGCCTAATAAATGCTAAAAAGGTTAACATAATTATCTTCTTTGTGAAAGATAATTTAATAGATCATTTAAAATTTCTTTATAAAAGATCATAACGGTAACGATCACTGGGCCTAATAAATGGTAAAAAAGTTGACATAATTATCTTCTTTGTAAAAGATAATTTACTAGACAATTTAAAATTTCTTATTAAAAGATCATAACAGTGCCGATCAATGGGCCTAGTAAATGCTGAAAAAGCTTACATAATTATCTGCTTTGTAAAACATAATTTAATAGATCATTTAAAATTTCATTATAAAAGATCATGACGGCAACGATCATTGGGCCTAATAAATGCTAAAAAGGCTAACATAATTATCTTCTTTGTGAAAGATAATTTAATAGATCATTTAAAATTTCTTTATAAAAGATAATAACGGTAACGATCATTGGGCCTAATAAATGCTAAAAAAGTTGACATAATTATCTTCTTTGTAAAAGATAATTTACTAGACAATTTAAAATTTCTTATTAAAAGATCATAACGGTAACGATCATTGGGACTAATAAATACTAAAAAAGTTAACATAATTATCTTCTTTGTAAAAGATAATTTACTAGACAATTTAAAATTTCTTTATAAAAGATCATAACGGTAACGATCATTGGCCTAATAAATGCTAAAAAGGTTAACATAATTATCTTCTTTGTGAAAGATAATTTAATAGATCATTTAAAATTTCTTTATAAAAGATCATAACGGTAACGATCATTGGGCCTAATAAATGGTAAAAAAGTTGACATAATTATCTTCTTTGTAAAAGATAATTTACTAGACAATTTAAAATTTCTTATTAAAAGATCATAACAGTGCCGATCAATGGGCCTAGTAAATGCTGAAAAAGCTTACATAATTATCTGCTTTGTAAAACATAATTTAATAGATCATTTAAAATTTCATTATAAAAGATCATGACGGCAACGATCATTGGGCCTAATAAATGCTAAAAAGGCTAACATAATTATCTTCTTTGTGAAAGATAATTTAATAGATCATTTAAAATTTCTTTATAAAAGATAATAACGGTAACGATCATTGGGCCTAATAAATGCTAAAAAAGTTGACATAATTATCTTCTTTGTAAAAGATAATTTACTAGACAATTTAAAATTTCTTACTAAAAGATCATAACGCTAATGGTTAATGGGCCTAGTAAATGCTAAAAAAGTTGACATAATTATCTTGTTTGTAAAAGATAATTTAATAGATCATTTAAAATTTCCTTAAAAAAGATCATAACGGTAACGATCATTGCGCCTAATAAATGCTAAACAGATTGACATAATTCTCTTCTTTATAAAAGATAATTTACTAGACAATTTAAAATTTCTTATTAAAAGATCATAACGCTAACGATTTTTAGTTCTAATAAATGCTAAAAAAGTTGAGATAATTATCTTCTTTGTAAAAGATAATTAAATAGATCATTTAAAATTGCTTTATAAAATGTCATAACCGTAACGATCATTGGGCCTAATAAATGCTAAAATGGTTAACATAATTATCTTCTTTGTGAAAGATAATTTAATAGATCATTTAAAATTTCTTTATAAAAGATCATAACAGTAACAATCATTGGGCCTAATAAATGCTAAAAAGGTTAACATCATTATCTTCTTTGTGAAAGATAATTTAGTAGATCAATTTAAAATTTCTTTATAAAAGATAATAACGGTAACGATCGTTGGGCCTAATAAATGCTAAAAAATTTGACATAATTATCTTCTTTGTAAAAGATAATTTAGTAGACAATTTAAAATTTCTTATTAAAAGATCATAACGGTAACGATCATTGGGACTAATAAATACTAAAAAAGTTAACATAATTATCTTCTTTGTAAAAGATAATTTACTAGACAATTTAAAATTTCTTTATAAAAGATCATAACGGTAACGATCATTGGGCCTAATAAATGCTAAAAAGGTTAACATAATTATCTTCTTTGTGAAAGATAATTTAATAGATCATTTAAAATTTCTTTATAAAAGATCATAACGGTAACGATCATTGGGCCTAATAAATGGTAAAAAATTTGACATAATTATCTTCTTTGTAAAAGATAATTTACTAGACAATTTAAAATTTCTTATTAAAATATCATAACAGTGCCGATCAATGGGCCTAGTAAATGCTGAAAAAGCTTACATAATTATCTGCTTTGTAAAACATAATTTAATAGATCATTTAAAATTTCATTATAAAAGATCATGACGGCAACGATCATTGGGCCTAATAAATGCTAAAAAGGCTAACATAATTATCTTCTTTGTGAAAGATAATTTAATAGATCATTTAAAATTTCTTTATAAAAGATAATAACGGTAACGATCATTGGGCCTAATAAATGCTAAAAAGTTGACATAATTATCTTCTTTGTAAAAGATAATTTACTAGACAATTTAAAATTTCTTATTAAAAGATCATAACGGTAACGATCATTGGGACTAATAAATACTAAAAAAGTTAACATAATTATCTTCGTTGTAAAAGGTAATTTACTAGACAATTTAAAATTTCTTTATAAAAGATCATAACGGTAACGATCATTGGGCCTAATAAATGCTAAAAAGGTTAACATAATTATCTTCTTTGTGAAAGATAATTTAATAGATCATTTAAAATTTCTTTATAAAAGATCATAACGGTAACGATCATTGGGCCTAATAAATGGTAAAAAAGTTGACATAATTATCTCCTTTGTAAAAGATAATTTACTAGACAATTTAAAATTTATTATTAAAAGATCATAACAGTGCCGATCAATGGGCCTAGTAAATGCTGAAAAAGCTTACATAATTATCTGCTTTGTAAAACATAATTTAATAGATCATTTAAAATTTCATTATAAAAGATCATGACGGCAACGATCATTGGGCCTAATAAATGCTAAAAAGGCTAACATAATTATCTTCTTTGTGAAAGATAATTTAATAGATCATTTAAAATTTCTTTATAAAAGATAATAACGGTAACGATCATTGGGCCTAATAAATGCTAAAAAAGTTGACATAATTATCTTCTTTGTAAAAGGTAATTTACTAGACAATTTAAAATTTCTTACTAAAAGATCATAACGCTAATGGTTAATGGGCCTAGTAAATGCTAAAAAAGTTGACATAAGTATCTTGTTTGTAAAAGATAATTTAATAGATCATTTAAAATTTCCTTAAAAAAGATCATAACTGTAACGATCATTGCGCCTAATAAATGCTAAATAGATTGACATAATTCTCTTCTTTATAAAAGATAATTTACTAGAAAATTTAAAATTTCTTATTAAAAGATCATAACGCTAACGATTTTTGGTTCTAATAAATGCTAAAAAAGTTGAGATATTTATCTTCTTTGTGAAAGATAATTAAATACATCATTTAAAATTGCTTTATAAAATGTCATAACGGTAACGATCATTGGGCCTAATAAATGCTAAAAAGGTTAACATAATTATCTTCTTTCTGAAAGATAATTTAATAGATCATTTCAAATTTCTTTATAAAAGATCATAACGGTAACGATCATTGGGCCTAATAAATGGTAAAAAAGTTGACATAATTATCTTCTTTGTAAAAGATAATTTACTAGACAATTTAAAATTTCTTATTAAAAGATCATAACAGTGCCGATCAATGGGCCTAGTAAATGCTGAAAAAGCTTACATAATTATCTGCTTTGTAAAACATAATTTAATAGATCATTTAAAATTTCATTATAAAAGATCATGACGGCAACGATCATTGGGCCTAATAAATGCTAAAAAGGCTAACATAATTATCTTCTTTGTGAAAGATAATTTAATAGATCATTTAAAATTTCTTTATAAAAGATAATAACGGTAACGATCATTGGGCCTAATAAATGCTAAAAAAGTTGACATAATTATCTTCTTTGTAAAAGGTAATTTACTAGACAATTTAAAATTTCTTACTAAAAGATCATAACGCTAATGGTTAATGGGCCTAGTAAATGCTAAAAAAGTTGACATAATTATCTTGTTTCTAAAAGATAATTTAATAGATCATTTAAAATTTTCTTAAAAAAGATCATAACGGTAACGATCATTGCGCCTAATAAATGCTAAATAGATTGACATAATTCTCTTCTTTATAAAAGATAATTTACTAGACAATTTAAAATTTCTTATTAAAAGATCATAACGCTAAGGATTTTTGGTTCTAATAAATGCTAAAAAAGTTGAGATATTTATCTTCTTTGTGAAAGATAATTAAATAGATCATTTAAAATTGCTTTATAAAATGTCATAACGGTAACGATCATTGGGCCTAATAAATGCTAAAATGGTTAATATAATTATCTTCTTTGTGAAAGATAATTTAATAGATCATTTCAAATTTCTTTATAAAAGATCATAACGGTAACGATCATTGGGCCTAATAAATGGTAAAAAAGTTGACATAATTATCTTCTTTGTAAAAGATAATTTACTAGACAATTTAAAATTTCTTATTAAAAGATCATAACAGTGCCGATCAATGGGCCTAGTAAATGCTGAAAAAGCTTACATAATTATCTGCTTTGTAAAACTTAATTTAATAGATCATTTAAAATTTCATTATAAAAGATCATGACGGCAACGATCATTGGGCCTAATAAATGCTAAAAAGGCTAACATAATTATCTTCTTTGTGAGAGATAATTTAATAGATCATTTAAAATTTCTTTATAAAAGATAATAACGGTAACGATCATTGGGCCTAATAAATGCTAAAAAAGTTGACATAATTATCTTCTTTGTAAAAGATAATTTACTAGACAATTTAAAATTTCTTACTAAAAGATCATAACGCTAATGGTTAATGGGCCTAGTAAATGCTAAAAAAGTTGACATAATTATCTTGTTTGTAAAAGATAATTTAATAGATCATTTAAAATTTCCTTAAAAAAGATCATAACGGTAACGATCATTGCGCCTAATAAATGCTAAACAGATTGACATAATTCTCTTCTTTATAAAAGATAATTTACTAGACAATTTAAATTTCTTATTAAAAGATCATAACGCTAACGATTTTTGGTTCTAATAAATGCTAAAAAAGTTGAGATATTTATCTTCTTTGTAAAAGATAATTAAATAGATCATTTAAAATTGCTTTATAAAATGTCATAACGGTAACGATCATTGGGCCTAATAAATGCTAAAAAGGTTAACATAATTATCTTCTTTGTGAAAGATAATTTAGTAGATCATTTAAAATTTCTTTATAAAATATAATAACGGTAACGATCGTTGGGCCTAATAAATGCTAAAAAAGTTGACATAATTATCTTCTTTGTAAAAGATAATTTAGTAGACAATTTAAAATTTCTTATTAAAAGATCATAACGGTAACGATCATTGGGACTAATAAATACTAAAAAAGTTAACATAATTATCTTCTTTTTAAAAGATAATTTACTAGACAATTTAAAATTTCTTTATAAAAGATCATAACGGTAACGATCATTGGGCCTAATAAATGCTAAAAAGGTTAACATAATTATCTTCTTTGTGAAAGATAATTTAATAGATCATTTAAAATTTCTTTATAAAAGATCATAACGGTAACGATCATTGGGCCTAATAAATGGTAAAAAAGTTGACATAATTATCTTCTTTGTAAAAGATAATTTACTAGACAATTTAAAATTTCTTATTAAAATATCATAACAGTGCCGATCAATGGGCCTAGTAAATGCTGAAAAAGCTTACATAATTATCTGCTTTGTAAAACATAATTTAATAGATCATTTAAAATTTCATTATAAAAGATCATGACGGCAACGATCATTGGGCCTAATAAATGCTAAAAAGGCTAACATAATTATCTTCTTTGTGAAAGATAATTTAATAGATCATTTAAAATTTCTTTATAAAAGATAATAACGGTAACGATCACTGGGCCTAATAAATGCTAAAAAAGTTGACATAATTATCTTCTTTGTAAAAGATAATTTACTAGACAATTTAAAATTTCTTATTAAAAGATCATAACGGTAACGATCATTAGGACTAATAAATACTAAAAAAGTTAACATAATTATCTTCTTTGTAAAGGATAATTTACTAGACAATTTAAAATTTCTTTATAAAAGATCATAACGGTAACGATCATTGGGCCTAATAAACGCTAAAAAGGTTAACATAATTATCCTCTTTGTGAAAGATAATCTAATAGATCATTTCAAATTTCTTTATAAAAGATCATAACGGTAACGATCATTGGGCCTAATAAATGGTAAAAACTTTGACATAATTATCTTCTTTGTAAAAGATAATTTACTAGACAATTTAAAATTTCTTATTAAAAGATCATAACAGTGCCGATCAATGGGCCTAGTAAATGCTGAAAAAGCTTACATAATTATCTGCTTTGTAAAACATAATTTAATAGATCATTTAAAATTTCATTATAAAAGATTATGATGGCAACGATCATTGGGCCTAATAAATGCTAAAAAGGCTAACATAATTATCTTCTTTGTGAAAGATAATTTAATAGATCATTTAAAATTTTTTTATAAAAGATAATAACGGTAACGATCATTGGGCCTAATAAATGCTAAAAAAGTTGACATAATTATCTTCTTTGTAAAAGATAATTTACTAGACAATTTAAAATTTCTTACTAAAAGATCGTAACGCTAATGGTTAATGGGCCTAGTAAATGCTAAAAAAGTTGACATAATTATCTTGTTTGTAAAAGATAATTTAATAGATCATTTAAAATTTCCTTAAAAAAGATCATAACGGTAATGATCATTGCGCCTAATAAATGCTAAACAGATTGACATAATTCTCTTCTTTATAAAAGATAATTTACTAGACAATTTCAAATTTCTTATTAAAAGATCATAACGCTAACGATTTTTGGTTCTAATAAATGCTAAAAAAGTTGAGATATTTATCTTCTTTGTAAAAGATAATTAAATAGATCATTTAAAATTGCTTTATAAAATGTCATAACGGTAACGATCATTGGGCCTAATAAATGCTAAAAAGGTTAACATAATTATCTTCTTTGTGAAAGATAATTTAGTAGATCATTTAAAATTTCTTTATAAAATATAATAACGGTAACGATCGTTGGGCCTAATAAATGCTAAAAAAGTTGACATAATTATCTTCTTTGTAAAAGATAATTTAGTAGACAATTTAAAATTTCTTATTAAAAGATCATAACGGTAACGATCATTGGGACTAATAAATACTAAAAAAGTTAACATAATTATCTTCTTTGTAAAAGATAATTTACTAGACAATTTAAAATTTCTTTATAAAAGATCATAACGGTAACGATCATTGGGCCTAATAAATGCTAAAAAGGTTAACATAATTATCTTCTTTGTGAAAGATAATTTAATAGATCATTTAAAATTTCTTTATAAAAGATCATAACGGTAACGATCATTGGGCCTAATAAATGGTAAAAAAGTTGACATAATTATCTTCTTTGTAAAAGATAATTTACTAGACAATTTAAAATTTCTTATTAAAATATCATAACAGTGCCGATCAATGGGCCTAGTAAATGCTGAAAAAGCTTACATAATTATCTGCTTTGTAAAACATAATTTAATAGATCATTTAAAATTTCATTATAAAAGATCATGACGGCAACGATCATTGGGCCTAATAAATGCTAAAAAGGCTAACATAATTATCTTCTTTGTGAAAGATAATTTAATAGATCATTTAAAATTTCTTTATAAAAGATAATAACGGTAACGATCACTGGGCCTAATAAATGCTAAAAAAGTTGACATAATTATCTTCTTTGTAAAAGATAATTTACTAGACAATTTAAAATTTCTTATTAAAAGATCATAACGGTAACGATCATTAGGACTAATAAATACTAAAAAAGTTAACATAATTATCTTCTTTGTAAAGGATAATTTACTAGACAATTTAAAATTTCTTTATAAAAGATCATAACGGTAACGATCATTGGGCCTAATAAACGCTAAAAAGGTTAACATAATTATCCTCTTTGTGAAAGATAATCTAATAGATCATTTCAAATTTCTTTATAAAAGATCATAACGGTAACGATCATTGGGCCTAATAAATGGTAAAAACTTTGACATAATTATCTTCTTTGTAAAAGATAATTTACTAGACAATTTAAAATTTCTTATTAAAAGATCATAACAGTGCCGATCAATGGGCCTAGTAAATGCTGAAAAAGCTTACATAATTATCTGCTTTGTAAAACATAATTTAATAGATCATTTAAAATTTCATTATAAAAGATTATGATGGCAACGATCATTGGGCCTAATAAATGCTAAAAAGGCTAACATAATTATCTTCTTTGTGAAAGATAATTTAATAGATCATTTAAATTTTTTTTATAAAAGATAATAACGGTAACGATCATTGGGCCTAATAAATGCTAAAAAAGTTGACATAATTATCTTCTTTGTAAAAGATAATTTACTAGACAATTTAAAATTTCTTACTAAAAGATCGTAACGCTAATGGTTAATGGGCCTAGTAAATGCTAAAAAAGTTGACATAATTATCTTGTTTGTAAAAGATAATTTAATAGATCATTTAAAATTTCCTTAAAAAAGATCATAACGGTAATGATCATTGCGCCTAATAAATGCTAAACAGATTGACATAATTCTCTTCTTTATAAAAGATAATTTACTAGACAATTTCAAATTTCTTATTAAAAGATCATAACGCTAACGATTTTTGGTTCTAATAAATGCTAAAAAAGTTGAGATATTTATCTTCTTTGTAAAAGATAATTAAATAGATCATTTAAAATTTCTTTATAAAATGTCATAACGGTAACGATCATTGGGCCTAATAAATGCTAAAAAGGTTAACATAATTATCTTCTTTGTGAAAGATAATTTAGTAGATCATTTAAAATTTCTTTATAAAAGATAATAACGGTAACGATCGTTGGGCCTAATAAATGCTAAAAAAGTTGACATAATTATCTTCTTTGTAAAAGATAATTTAGTTGACAATTTAAAATTTCTTATTAAAAGATCATAACGGTAACGATCATTGGGACTAATAAATACTAAAAAAGTTAACATAATTATCTTCTTTGTAAAAGATAATTTACTAGACAATTTAAAATTTCTTTATAAAAGATCATAACGGTAACGATCATTGGGCCTAATAAATGCTAAAAAGGTTAACATAATTATCTTCTTTGTGAAAGATAATTTAATAGATCATTTAAAATTTCTTTATAAAAGATCATAACGGTAACGATCATTGGGCCTAATAAATGGTAAAAAAGTTGACATAATTATCTTCTTTCTAAAAGATAATTTACTAGACAATTTAAAATTTCTTATTAAAAGATCATAACAGTGCCGATCAATGGGCCTAGTAAATGCTGAAAAGGCTAACATAATTATCTTCTTTGTGAAAGATAATTTAATAGATCATTTAAAATTTCTTTATAAAAGATATTAACGGTAACGATCATTGGGCCTAATAAATGCTAAAAAAGTTGACATAATTATCTTCTTTGTAAAAGATAATTTACTAGACAATTTAAAATTTCTTATTAAAAGATCATAACGGTAACGATCATTGGGACTGATAAATACTAAAAAAGTTAACATAATTATCTTCTTTGTAAAAGATAATTTACTAGACAATTTAAAATTTCTTTATAAAAGATCATAACGGTAACGATCATTTTGCCTAATAAATGCTAAAAAGGTTAACATAATTATCTTCTTTGTGAAAGATAATTTAATAGATCATTTCAAATTTCTTTATAAAAGATCATAACGGTAACGATCATTGGGCCTAATAAATGGTAAAAAAGTTGACATAATTATCTTCTTTGTAAAAGATAATTTACTAGAGAATTTAAAATTTCTTATTAAAAGATCATAACAGTGTCGATCAATGGGCCTAGTAAATGCTGAAAAAGCTTACATAATTATCTGCCTTGTAAAACATAATTTAATAGATCATTTAAAATTTCATTATAAAAGATCATGACGGCAACGATCATTGGGCCTAATAAATGCTAAAAAGGCTAACATAATTATCTTCTTTGTGAAAGATAATTTAACAGATCATTTAAAATTTCTTTATAAAAGATAATAACGGTAACGATCATTGGGCCTAATAAATGGTAAAAAAGTTGACATAATTATCTTCTTTCTAAAAGATAATTTACTAGACAATTTAAAATTTCTTATTAAAAGATCATAACAGTGCCGATCAATGGGCCTAGTAAATGCTGAAAAGGCTAACATAATTATCTTCTTTGTGAAAGATAATTTAATAGATCATTTAAAATTTCTTTATAAAAGATAATAACGGTAACGATCATTGGGCTTAATAAATGCTAAAAAAGTTGACATAATTATCTTCTTTGTAAAAGATAATTTTGCTAGACAATTTAAAATTTCTTATTAAAAGATCATAACGGTAACGATCATTGGGACTGATAAATACTAAAAAAGTTAACATAATTATCTTCTTTGTAAAAGATAATTTACTAGACAATTTAAAATTTCTTTATAAAAGATCATAACGGTAACGATCATTGGGCCTAATAAATGCTAAAAAGGTTAACATAATTATCTTCTTTGTGAAAGATAATTTAATAGATCATTTCAAATTTCTTTATAAAAGATCATAACGGTAACGATCATTGGGCCTAATAAATGGTAAAAAAGTTGACATAATTATCTTCTTTGTAAAAGATAATTTACTAGACAATTTAAAATTTCTTATTAAAAGATCATAACAGTGTCGATCAATGGGCCTAGTAAATGCTGAAAAAGCTTACATAATTATCTGCCTTGTAAAACATAATTTAATAGATCATTTAAAATTTCATTATAAAAGATCATGACGGCAACGATCATTGGGCCTAATAAATGCTAAAAAGGCTAACATAATTATCTTCTTTGTGAAAGATAATTCAATAGATCATTTAAAATTTCTTTATAAAAGATAATAACGGTAACGATCATTGGGCCTAATAAATGGTAAAAAAGTTGACATAATTATCTTCTTTCTAAAAGATAATTTACTAGACAATTTAAAATTTCTTATTAAAAGATCATAACAGTGCCGATCAATGGGCCTAGTAAATGCTGAAAAGGCTAACATAATTATCTTCTTTGTGAAAGATAATTTAATAGATCATTTAAAATTTCTTTATAAAAGATAATAACGGTAACGATCATTGGGCTTAATAAATGCTAAAAAAGTTGACATAATTATCTTCTTTGTAAAAGATAATTTTGCTAGACAATTTAAAATTTCTTATTAAAAGATCATAACGGTAACGATCATTGGGACTGATAAATACTAAAAAAGTTAACATAATTATCTTCTTTGTAAAAGATAATTTACTAGACAATTTAAAATTTCTTTATAAAAGATCATAACGGTAACGATCATTGGGCCTAATAAATGCTAAAAAGGTTAACATAATTATCTTCTTTGTGAAAGATAATTTAATAGACCATTTCAAATTTCTTTATAAAAGATCATAACGGTAACGATCATTGGGCCTAATAAATGGTAAAAAAGTTGACATAATTATCTTCTTTGTGAAAGATAATTTACTAGACAATTTAAAATTTCTTATTAAAAGATCATAACAGTGCCGATCAATGGGCCTAGTAAATGCTGAAAAAGCTTACATAATTATCTGCTTTGTAAAACATAATTTAATAGATCATTTAAAATTTCGTTATAAAAGATCATGACGGCAACGATCATTGGGCCTAATAAATGCTAAAAAGGCTAACATAATTATCTTCTTTGTGAAAGATAATTTAATAGATCATTTAAAATTTCTTTATAAAAGATAATAACGGTAACGATCATTGGGCCTAATAAATGCTAAAAAATTTGACATAATTATCTTCTTTGTAAAAGATAATTTACTAGACAATTTAAAATTTCTTATTAAAAGATCATAACGGTAACGATCATTGGGACTAATAAATACTAAAAAAGTTGACATAATTATCTTCTTTGTAAAAGATAATTTACTAGACAATTTAAAATTTCTTACTAAAAGATCATAACGCTAATGGTTAATGGGCCTAGTAAATGCTAAACAAGTTGACATAATTATCTTGTTTGTAAAAGATAATTTAATAGATCATTTAAAATTTCTTTAAAAAATATCATAACGGTAACGATCATTGCGCCTAATAAATGCTAAACTGATTGACATAATTCTCTTCTTTATAAAAGATAATTTACTAGACAATTTAAATTTCTTATTAAAAGATCATAACGCTAACGATTTTTGGTTCTAATAAATGCTAAAAAAGTTGAGATATTTATCTTCTTTGTAAAAGATAATTAAATAGATCATTTAAAATTGCTTTATAAAATGTCATAATGGTAACGATCATTGGGCCTAATAAATGCTAAAAAGGTTAACATAATTATCTTCTTTGTGAAAGATAATTTAGTAGATCATTTAAAATTTCTTTATAAAAGATCATAACGGTAACGATCGTTGGGCCTAATAAATGCTAAAAAAGTTGACATAATTATCTTCTTTGTAAAAGATAATTTAGTAGACAATTTAAAATTTCTTATTAAAAGATCATAACAGTAACGATCATTGGGACTAATAAATACTAAAAAAGTTAACATAATTATCTTCTTTGTAAAAGATAATTTACTAGACAATTTAAAATTTCTTTATAAAAGATCATAACGGTAACGATCATTGGGCCTAATAAATGCTAAAAAGGTTAACATAATTATCTTCTTTGTGAAAGATAATTTAATAGATCATTTAAAATTTCTTTATAAAAGATCATAACGGTAACGATCATTGGGCCTAATAAATGGTAAAAAAGTTGACATAATTATCTTCTTTGTAAAAGATAATTTACTAGACAATTTAAAATTTCTTATTAAAAGATCATAACAGTGCCGATCAATGGGCCTAGTAAATGCTGAAAAAGCTTACATGATTATCTGCTTTGTAAAACATAATTTAATAGATCATTTAAAATTTCATTATAAAAGATCATGACGGCAACGATCATTGGGCCTAATACATGCTAAAAAGGCTAACATAATTATCTTCTTTGTGAAAGATAATTTAATAGATCATTTAAAATTTCTTTATAAAAGATAATAACGGTAACGATCATTGGGCCTACTAAATGCTAAAAAAGTTGACATAATTATCTTCTTTGTAAAAGATAATTTACTAGACAATTTAAAATTTCTTATTAAAAGATCATAACGGTAACGATCATTGGGACTAATAAATACTAAAAAAGTTAACATAATTATCTTCTCTGTAAAAGATAATTTACTAGACAATTTAAAATTTCTTTATAAAAGATCATAACGGTAACGATCATTGGGCCTAATAAATGCTAAAAAGGTTAACATAATATTCTTCTTTGTGAAAGATAATTTAATAGATCATTTCAAATTTTTTTATAAAAGATCATAACGGTAACGATCATTGGGCCTAATAAATGGTAAAAAAGTTGACATAATTATCTTCTTTGTAAAAGATAATTTACTAGACAATTTAAAATTTCTTATTAAAAGATCATAACAGTGCCGATCAATGGGCCTAGTAAATGCTGAAAAAGCTTGCATAATTATCTGCTTTGTAAAACATAATTTAATATATCATTTAAAATTTCATTATAAAAGATCATGATGGCAACGATCATTGGGCCTAATAAATGCTAAAAAGGCTAACATAATTATCTTCTTTGTGAAAGATAATTTAATAGATCATTTAAAATTTCTTTATAAAAGATAATAACGGTAACGATCATTGGGCCTAATAAATGCTAAAAAAGTTGACATCATTATCTTCTTTGTAAAAGATAATTTACTAGACAATTTAAAATTTCTTACTAAAAGATCATAACGCTAATGGTTAATGGGCCTAGTAAATGCTAAAAAAGTTGACATAATTATCTTGTTTGTAAAAGATAATTTAATAGATCATTTAAAATTTCCTTAAAAAAGATCATAACGATAACAATCATTGCGCCTAATAAATGCTAAACAGATTGACATAATTCTCTTCTTTATAAAAGATAATTTACTAGACAATTTAAAATTTCTTATTAAAAGATCATAACGCTAACGATTTTTGGTTCTAATAAATGCTAAAAAAGTTGAGATATTTATCTTCTTTGTAAAAGATAATTAAATAGATCATTTAAAATTGCTTTATAAAATGTCATAACGGTAACGATCATTGGGCCTAATAAATGCTAAAAAGGTTAACATAATTATCTTCTTTGTGAAAGATAATTTAATAGATCATTTAAAATTTATTTATAAAAGATCATAACGGTAACGATCATTGGGCCTAATAAATGGTAAAAAAGTTGACATAATTATCTTCTTTGTAAAAGATAATTTACTAGACAATTTAAACTTTCTTATTAAAAGATCATAACAGTGCCGATCAATGGGCCTAGTAAATGCTGAAAAAGCTTACATAATTATCTGCTTTGTAAAACATAATTTAATAGATCATTTAAAATTTCATTATAAAAGATCATGACGGCAACGATCATTGGGCCTAATAAATGCTAAAAAGGCTAACATAATTATCTTCTTTGTGAAAGATAATTTAATAGATCATTTAAAATTTCTTTATAAAAAATAATAACGGTAACGATCATTGGGCCTAATAAATGCTAAAAAAGTTGACATAATTATCTTCTTTGTAAAAGATAATTTACTAGACAATTTAAAATTTCTTATTAAAAGATCATAACAGTGCCGATCAATGGGCCTAGTAAATGCTGAAAAAGCTTACATAATTATCTGCTTTGTAAAACATAATTTAATAGATCATTTAAAATTTCATTATAAAAGATCATGACGGCAACGATCATTGGGCCTAATAAATGCTAAAAAGGCTAACATAATTATCTTCTTTGTGAAAGATAATTTAATAGATCATTTAAAATTTCTTTATAAAAAATAATAACGGTAACGATCATTGGGCCTAATAAATGCTAAAAAAGTTGACATAATTATCTTCTTTGTAAAAGATAATTTACTAGACAATTTAAAATTTCTTACTAAAAGATCATAACGGTAATGGTTAATGGGCCTAGTAAATGCTAAAAAAGTTGACATAATTATCTTGTTTGTAAAAGATAATTTAATAGATCATTTAAAATTTCCTTAAAAAAGATCATAACGGTAACGATCATTGCGCCTAATAAATGCTAAACAGATTGACATAATTCTCTTCTTTATAAGAGATAATTTACTAGACAATTTAAAATTTCTTATTAAAAGATCATAACGCTAACGATTTTTGGTTCTAATAAATGCTAAAAAAGTTGAGATATTTATCTTCTTTGTAAAAGATAATTAAATAGATCATTTAAAATTGCTTTATAAAATGTCATAACGGTAACGATCATTGGGCCTAATAAATGCTAAAAAGGTTAACATAATTATCTTCTTTGTGAAAGATAATTTAATAGATCATTTAAAATTTATTTATAAAAGATCATAACGGTAACGATCATTGGGCCTAATAAATGGTAAAAAAGTTGACATAATTATCTTCTTTGTAAAAGATAATTTACTAGACAATTTAAAATTTCTTATTAAAAGATCATAACAGTGCCGATCATTGGGCCTAGTAAATGCTGAAAAAGCTTACATAATTATCTGCTTTGTAAAACATAATTTAATAGATCATTTAAAATTTCATTATAAAAGATCATGACGGCAACGATCATTGGGCCTAATAAATGCTAAAAAGGCTAACATAATTATCTTCTTTGTGAAAGATAATTTAATAGATCATTTAAAATTTCTTTATAAAAGATAATAACGGTAACGATCATTGGGCCTAATAAATGCTAAAAAAGTTGACATAATTATCTTCTTTGTAAAAGATAATTTACTAGACAATTTAAAATTTCTTACTAAAAGATCATAACGCTAATGGTTAATGGGCCTAGTAAATGCTAAAAAAGTTGACATAATTATCTTGTTTGTAAAAGATAATTTAATAGATCATTTAAAATTTCCTTAAAAAAGATCATAACGGTAACGATCATTGCGCC
The DNA here is from genome assembly GCA_037954015.1 of Psophocarpus tetragonolobus. Lineage (NCBI taxonomy): Eukaryota > Viridiplantae > Streptophyta > Magnoliopsida > Fabales > Fabaceae > Psophocarpus > Psophocarpus tetragonolobus. The sequence continues at coordinate 60,225,035 of CM075688.1, forward strand.
TAATAAATGCTAAACAGATTGACATAATTCTCTTCTTTATAAGAGATAATTTACTAGACAATTTAAAATTTCTTATTAAAAGATCATAACGCTAACGATTTTTGGTTCTAATAAATGCTAAAAAAGTTGAGATATTTATCTTCTTTGTAAAAGATAATTAAATAGATCATTTAAAATTGCTTTATAAAATGTCATAACGGTAACGATCATTGGGCCTAATAAATGCTAAAAAGGTTAACATAATTATCTTCTTTGTGAAAGATAATTTAATAGATCATTTAAAATTTATTTATAAAAGATCATAACGGTAACGATCATTGGGCCTAATAAATGGTAAAAAAGTTGACATAATTATCTTCTTTGTAAAAGATAATTTACTAGACAATTTAAAATTTCTTATTAAAAGATCATAACAGTGCCGATCATTGGGCCTAGTAAATGCTGAAAAAGCTTACATAATTATCTGCTTTGTAAAACATAATTTAATAGATCATTTAAAATTTCATTATAAAAGATCATGACGGCAACGATCATTGGGCCTAATAAATGCTAAAAAGGCTAACATAATTATCTTCTTTGTGAAAGATAATTTAATAGATCATTTAAAATTTCTTTATAAAAGATAATAACGGTAACGATCATTGGGCCTAATAAATGCTAAAAAAGTTGACATAATTATCTTCTTTGTAAAAGATAATTTACTAGACAATTTAAAATTTCTTACTAAAAGATCATAACGCTAATGGTTAATGGGCCTAGTAAATGCTAAAAAAGTTGACATAATTAACTTGTTTGTAAAAGATAATTTAATAGATCATTTAAAATTTCCTTAAAAAAGATCATAACGGTAACGATCATTGCGCCTAATAAATGCTAAACAGATTGACATAATTCTCTTCTTTATAAGAGATAATTTACTAGACAATTTAAAATTTCTTATTAAAAGATCATAACGCTAACGATTTTTGGTTCTAATAAATGCTAAAAAAGTTGAGATATTTATCTTCTTTGTAAAAGATAATTAAATAGATCATTTAAAATTTCTTTATAAAATGTCATAACGGTAACGATCATTGGGCCTAATAAATGCTAAAAAGGTTAACATAATTATCTTCTTTGTGAAAGATAATTTAGTAGATCATTTAAAATTTATTTATAAAAGATCATAACGGTAACGATCATTGGGCCTAATAAATGGTAAAAAAGTTGACATAATTATCTTCTTTGTAAAAGATAATTTAGTAGACAATTTAAAATTTCTTATTAAAAGATCATAACGGTAACGATTATTGGGACTAATAAATACTAAAAAAGTTAACATAATTATCTTCTTTGTAAAAGATAATTTACTAGACAATTTAAAATTTCTTTATAAAAGATCATAACGGTAACGATCATTGGGCCTAATAAATGCTAAAAAGGTTAACATAATTATCTTCTTTGTGAAATATAATTTAATAGATCATTTAAAATTTCTTTATAAAAGATCATAACGGTAACGATCATTGGGCCTAATAAATGCTAAAAAAGTTGACATAATTATCTTCTTTGTAAAAGATAATTTACTAGACAATTTAAAATTTCTTATTAAAAGATCATAACAGTGCTGATCAATGGGCCTAGTAAATGCTGAAAAAGCTTACATAATTATCTGCTTTGTAAAACATAATTTAATAGATCATTTAAAATTTCATTATAAAAGATCATGACGGCAACGATCATTGGGCCTAATAAATGCTAAAAAGGCTAACATAATTATCTTCTTTGTGAAAGATAATTTAATAGATCATTTAAAATTTCTTTATAAAAGATAATAACGGTAACGATCATTGGGCCTAATAAATGCTAAAAAAGTTGACATAATTATCTTCTTTGTAAAAGATAATTTACTAGACAATTTAAAATTTCTTACTAAAATATCATAACGCTAATGGTTAATGGGCCTAGTAAATGCTAAAAAAGTTGACATAATTATCTTGTTTGTAAAAGATAATTTAATAGATCATTTAAAATTTCCTTAAAAAAGATCATAACGGTAACGATCATTGCGCCTAATAAATGCTAAACAGATTGACATAATTCTCTTCTTTATAAGAGATAATTTACTAGACAATTTAAAATTTCTTATTAAAAGATCATAACGCTAACGATTTTTGGTTCTAATAAATGCTAAAAAAGTTGAGATATTTATCTTCTTTGTAAAAGATAATTAAATAGATCATTTAAAATTGCTTTATAAAATGTCATAACGGTAACGATCATTGGGCCTAATAAATGCTAAAAAGGTTAACATAATTATCTTCTTTGTGAAAGATAATTTAGTAGATCATTTAAAATTTCTTTATAAAAGATCATAACGGTAACGATCGTTGGGCCTAATAAATGCTAAAAAAGTTGACATAATTATCTTCTTTGTAAAAGATAATTTAGTAGACAATTTAAAATTTCTTATTAAAAGATCATAACAGTAACGATCATTGGGACTAATAAATACTAAAAAAGTTAACATAATTATCTTCTTTGTAAAAGATAATTTACTAGACAATTTAAAATTTCTTTATAAAAGATCATAACGGTAACGATCATTGGGCCTAATAAATGCTAAAAAGGTTAACATAATTATCTTCTTTGTGAAAGATAATTTAATAGATCATTTAAAATTTCTTTATAAAAGATCATAACGGTAACGATCATTGGGCCTAATAAATGGTAAAAAAGTTGACATAATTATCTTCTTTGTAAAAGATAATTTACTAGACAATTTAAAATTTCTTATTAAAAGATCATAACAGTGCCGATCAATGGGCCTAGTAAATGCTGAAAAAGCTTACATGATTATCTGCTTTGTAAAACATAATTTAATAGATCATTTAAAATTTCATTATAAAAGATCATGACGGCAACGATCATTGGGCCTAATACATGCTAAAAAGGCTAACATAATTATCTTCTTTGTGAAAGATAATTTAATAGATCATTTAAAATTTCTTTATAAAAAATAATAACGGTAACGATCATTGGGCCTAATAAATGCTAAAAAAGTTGACATAATTATCTTCTTTGTAAAAGATAATTTACTAGACAATTTAAAATTTCTTATTAAAAGATCATAACGGTAACGATCATTGGGACTAATAAATACTAAAAAAGTTAACATAATTATCTTCTCTGTAAAAGATAATTTACTAGACAATTTAAAATTTCTTTATAAAAGATCATAACGGTAACGATCATTGTGCCTAATAAATGCTAAAAAGGTTAACATAATATTCTTCTTTGTGAAAGATAATTTAATAGATCATTTCAAATTTTTTTATAAAAGATCATAACGGTAACGATCATTGGGCCTAATAAATGGTAAAAAAGTTGACATAATTATCTTCTTTGTAAAAGATAATTTACTAGACAATTTAAAATTTCTTATTAAAAGATCATAACAGTGCCGATCAATGGGCCTAGTAAATGCTGAAAAAGCTTGCATAATTATCTGCTTTGTAAAACATAATTTAATATATCATTTAAAATTTCATTATAAAAGATCATGATGGCAACGATCATTGGGCCTAATAAATGCTAAAAAGGCTAACATAATTATCTTCTTTGTGAAAGATAATTTAATAGATCATTTAAAATTTCTTTATAAAAGATAATAACGGTAACGATCATTGGGCCTAATAAATGCTAAAAAAGTTGACATCATTATCTTCTTTGTAAAAGATAATTTACTAGACAATTTAAAATTTCTTACTAAAAGATCATAACGCTAATGGTTAATGGGCCTAGTAAATGCTAAAAAAGTTGACATAATTATCTTGTTTGTAAAAGATAATTTAATAGATCATTTAAAATTTCCTTAAAAAAGATCATAACGATAACAATCATTGCGCCTAATAAATGCTAAACAGATTGACATAATTCTCTTCTTTATAAAAGATAATTTACTAGACAATTTAAAATTTCTTATTAAAAGATCATAACGCTAACGATTTTTGGTTCTAATAAATGCTAAAAAAGTTGAGATATTTATCTTCTTTGTAAAAGATAATTAAATAGATCATTTAAAATTGCTTTATAAAATGTCATAACGGTAACGATCATTGGGCCTAATAAATGCTAAAAAGGTTAACATAATTATCTTCTTTGTGAAAGATAATTTAATAGATCATTTAAAATTTATTTATAAAAGATCATAACGGTAACGATCATTGGGCCTAATAAATGGTAAAAAAGTTGACATAATTATCTTCTTTGTAAAAGATAATTTACTAGACAATTTAAACTTTCTTATTAAAAGATCATAACAGTGCCGATCAATGGGCCTAGTAAATGCTGAAAAAGCTTACATAATTATCTGCTTTGTAAAACATAATTTAATAGATCATTTAAAATTTCATTATAAAAGATCATGACGGCAACGATCATTGGGCCTAATAAATGCTAAAAAGGCTAACATAATTATCTTCTTTGTGAAAGATAATTTAATAGATCATTTAAAATTTCTTTATAAAAAATAATAACGGTAACGATCATTGGGCCTAATAAATGCTAAAAAAGTTGACATAATTATCTTCTTTGTAAAAGATAATTTACTAGACAATTTAAAATTTCTTATTAAAAGATCATAACAGTGCCGATCAATGGGCCTAGTAAATGCTGAAAAAGCTTACATAATTATCTGCTTTGTAAAACATAATTTAATAGATCATTTAAAATTTCATTATAAAAGATCATGACGGCAACGATCATTGGGCCTAATAAATGCTAAAAAGGCTAACATAATTATCTTCTTTGTGAAAGATAATTTAATAGATCATTTAAAATTTCTTTATAAAAAATAATAACGGTAACGATCATTGGGCCTAATAAATGCTAAAAAAGTTGACATAATTATCTTCTTTGTAAAAGATAATTTACTAGACAATTTAAAATTTCTTACTAAAAGATCATAACGCTAATGGTTAATGGGCCTAGTAAATGCTAAAAAAGTTGACATAATTATCTTGTTTGTAAAAGATAATTTAATAGATCATTTAAAATTTCCTTAAAAAAGATCATAACGGTAACGATCATTGCGCCTAATAAATGCTAAACAGATTGACATAATTCTCTTCTTTATAAGAGATAATTTACTAGACAATTTAAAATTTCTTATTAAAAGATCATAACGCTAACGATTTTTGGTTCTAATAAATGCTAAAAAAGTTGAGATATTTATCTTCTTTGTAAAAGATAATTAAATAGATCATTTAAAATTGCTTTATAAAATGTCATAACGGTAACGATCATTGGGCCTAATAAATGCTAAAAAGGTTAACATAATTATCTTCTTTGTGAAAGATAATTTAATAGATCATTTAAAATTTATTTATAAAAGATCATAACGGTAACGATCATTGGGCCTAATAAATGGTAAAAAAGTTGACATAATTATCTTCTTTGTAAAAGATAATTTACTAGACAATTTAAAATTTCTTATTAAAAGATCATAACAGTGCCGATCATTGGGCCTAGTAAATGCTGAAAAAGCTTACATAATTATCTGCTTTGTAAAACATAATTTAATAGATCATTTAAAATTTCATTATAAAAGATCATGACGGCAACGATCATTGGGCCTAATAAATGCTAAAAAGGCTAACATAATTATCTTCTTTGTGAAAGATAATTTAATAGATCATTTAAAATTTCTTTATAAAAGATAATAACGGTAACGATCATTGGGCCTAATAAATGCTAAAAAAGTTGACATAATTATCTTCTTTGTAAAAGATAATTTACTAGACAATTTAAAATTTCTTACTAAAAGATCATAACGCTAATGGTTAATGGGCCTAGTAAATGCTAAAAAAGTTGACATAATTATCTTGTTTGTAAAAGATAATTTAATAGATCATTTAAAATTTCCTTAAAAAAGATCATAACGGTAACGATCATTGCGCCTAATAAATGCTAAACAGATTGACATAATTCTCTTCTTTATAAGAGATAATTTACTAGACAATTTAAAATTTCTTATTAAAAGATCATAACGCTAACGATTTTTGGTTCTAATAAATGCTAAAAAAGTTGAGATATTTATCTTCTTTGTAAAAGATAATTAAATAGATCATTTAAAATTGCTTTATAAAATGTCATAACGGTAACGATCATTGGGCCTAATAAATGCTAAAAAGGTTAACATAATTATCTTCTTTGTGAAAGATAATTTAATAGATCATTTAAAATTTATTTATAAAAGATCATAACGGTAACGATCATTGGGCCTAATAAATGGTAAAAAAGTTGACATAATTATCTTCTTTGTAAAAGATAATTTACTAGACAATTTAAAATTTCTTATTAAAAGATCATAACAGTGCCGATCATTGGGCCTAGTAAATGCTGAAAAAGCTTACATAATTATCTGCTTTGTAAAACATAATTTAATAGATCATTTAAAATTTCATTATAAAAGATCATGACGGCAACGATCATTGGGCCTAATAAATGCTAAAAAGGCTAACATAATTATCTTCTTTGTGAAAGATAATTTAATAGATCATTTAAAATTTCTTTATAAAAGATAATAACGGTAACGATCATTGGGCCTAATAAATGCTAAAAAAGTTGACATAATTATCTTCTTTGTAAAAGATAATTTACTAGACAATTTAAAATTTCTTACTAAAAGATCATAACGCTAATGGTTAATGGGCCTAGTAAATGCTAAAAAAGTTGACATAATTATCTTGTTTGTAAAAGATAATTTAATAGATCATTTAAAATTTCGTTAAAAAAGATCATAACGGTAACGATCATTGCGCCTAATAAATGCTAAACAGATTGACATAATTCTCTTCTTTATAAGAGATAATTTACTAGACAATTTAAAATTTCTTATTAAAAGATCATAACGCTAACGATTTTTGGTTCTAATAAATGCTAAAAAAGTTGAGATATTTATCTTCTTTGTAAAAGATAATTAAATAGATCATTTAAAATTTCTTTATAAAATGTCATAACGGTAACGATCATTGGGCCTAATAAATGCTAAAAAGGTTAACATAATTATCTTCTTTGTGAAAGATAATTTAGTAGATCATTTAAAATTTCTTTATAAAAGATAATAACGGTAACGATCGTTGGGCCTAATAAATGCTAAAAAAGTTGACATAATTATCTTCTTTGTAAAAGATAATTTAGTAGACAATTTAAAATTTCTTATTAAAAGATCATAACGGTAACGATTATTGGGACTAATAAATACTAAAAAAGTTAACATAATTATCTTCTTTGTAAAAGATAATTTACTAGACAATTTAAAATTTCTTTATAAAAGATCATAACGGTAACGATCATTGGGCCTAATAAATGCTAAAAAGGTTAACATAATTATCTTCTTTGTGAAAGATAATTTAATAGATCATTTAAAATTTCTTTATAAAAGATCATAACGGTAACGATCATTGGGCCTAATAAATGCTAAAAAAGTTGACATAATTATCTTCTTTGTAAAAGATAATTTACTAGACAATTTAAAATTTCTTATTAAAAGATCATAACAGTGCTGATCAATGGGCCTAGTAAATGCTGAAAAAGCTTACATAATTATCTGCTTTGTAAAACATAATTTAATAGATCATTTAAAATTTCATTATAAAAGATCATGACGGCAACGATCATTGGGCCTAATAAATGCTAAAAAGGCTAACATAATTATCTTCTTTGTGAAAGATAATTTAATAGATCATTTAAAATTTCTTTATAAAAGATAATAACGGTAACGATCATTGGGCCTAATAAATGCTAAAAAAGTTGACATAATTATCTTCTTTGTAAAAGATAATTTACTAGACAATTTAAAATTTCTTACTAAAATATCATAACGCTAATGGTTAATGGGCCTAGTAAATGCTAAAAAAGTTGACATAATTATCTTGTTTGTAAAAGAGAATTTAATAGATCATTTAAAATTTCCTTAAAAAAGATCATAACGGTAACGATCATTGCGCCTAATAAATGCTAAACAGATTGACATAATTCTCTTCTTTATAAGAGATAATTTACTAGACAATTTAAAATTTCTTATTAAAAGATCATAACGCTAACGATTTTTGGTTCTAATAAATGCTAAAAAAGTTGAGATATTTATCTTCTTTGTAAAAGATAATTAAATAGATCATTTAAAATTGCTTTATAAAATGTCATAACGGTAACGATCATTGGGCCTAATAAATGCTAAAAAGGTTAACATAATTATCTTCTTTGTGAAAGATAATTTAGTAGATCATTTAAAATTTCTTTATAAAAGATCATAACGGTAACGATCGTTGGGCCTAATAAATGCTAAAAAAGTTGACATAATTATCTTCTTTGTAAAAGATAATTTAGTAGACAATTTAAAATTTCTTATTAAAAGATCATAACAGTAACGATCATTGGGACTAATAAATACTAAAAAAGTTAACATAATTATCTTCTTTGTAAAAGATAATTTACTAGACAATTTAAAATTTCTTTATAAAAGATCATAACGGTAACGATCATTGGGCCTAATAAATGCTAAAAAGGTTAACATAATTATCTTCTTTGTGAAAGATAATTTAATAGATCATTTAAAATTTCTTTATAAAAGATCATAACAGTAACGATCATTGGGCCTAATAAATGGTAAAAAAGTTGACATAATTATCTTCTTTGTAAAAGATAATTTACTAGACAATTTAAAATTTCTTATTAAAAGATCATAACAGTGCCGATCAATGGGCCTAGTAAATGCTGAAAAAGCTTACATGATTATCTGCTTTGTAAAACATAATTTAATAGATCATTTAAAATTTCATTATAAAAGATCATGACGGCAACGATCATTGGGCCTAATACATGCTAAAAAGGCTAACATAATTATCTTCTTTGTGAAAGATAATTTAATAGATCATTTAAAATTTCTTTATAAAAGATAATAACGGTAACGATCATTGGGCCTACTAAATGCTAAAAAAGTTGACATAATTATCTTCTTTGTAAAAGATAATTTACTAGACAATTTAAAATTTCTTATTAAAAGATCATAACGGTAACGATCATTGGGACTAATAAATACTAAAAAAGTTAACATAATTATCTTCTCTGTAAAAGATAATTTACTAGACAATTTAAAATTTCTTTATAAAAGATCATAACGGTAACGATCATTGGGCCTAATAAATGCTAAAAAGGTTAACATAATATTCTTCTTTGTGAAAGATAATTTAATAGATCATTTCAAATTTTTTTATAAAAGATCATAACGGTAACGATCATTGGGCCTAATAAATGGTAAAAAAGTTGACATAATTATCTTCTTTGTAAAAGATAATTTACTAGACAATTTAAAATTTCTTATTAAAAGATCATAACAGTGCCGATCAATGGGCCTAGTAAATGCTGAAAAAGCTTGCATAATTATCTGCTTTGTAAAACATAATTTAATATAGCATTTAAAATTTCATTATAAAAGATCATGATGGCAACGATCATTGGGCCTAATAAATGCTAAAAAGGCTAACATAATTATCTTCTTTGTGAAAGATAATTTAATAGATCATTTAAAATTTCTTTATAAAAGATAATAACGGTAACGATCATTGGGCCTAATAAATGCTAAAAAAGTTGACATCATTATCTTCTTTGTAAAAGATAATTTACTAGACAATTTAAAATTTCTTACTAAAAGATCATAACGCTAATGGTTAATGGGCCTAGTAAATGCTAAAAAAGTTGACATAATTATCTTGTTTGTAAAAGATAATTTAATAGATCATTTAAAATTTCCTTAAAAAAGATCATAACAATAACAATCATTGCGCCTAATAAATGCTAAACAGATTGACATAATTCTCTTCTTTATAAAAGATAATTTACTAGACAATTTAAAATTTCTTATTAAAAGATCATAACGCTAACGATTTTTGGTTCTAATAAATGCTAAAAAAGTTGAGATATTTATCTTCTTTGTAAAAGATAATTAAATAGATCATTTAAAATTGCTTTATAAAATGTCATAACGGTAACGATCATTGGGCCTAATAAATGCTAAAAAGGTTAACATAATTATCTTCTTTGTGAAAGATAATTTAATAGATCATTTAAAATTTATTTATAAAAGATCATAACGGTAACGATCATTGGGCCTAATAAATGGTAAAAAAGTTGACATAATTATCTTCTTTGTAAAAGATAATTTACTAGACAATTTAAAATTTCTTATTAAAAGATCATAACAGTGCCGATCAATGGGCCTAGTAAATGCTGAAAAAGCTTACATAATTATCTGCTTTGTAAAACATAATTTAATAGATCATTTAAAATTTCATTATAAAAGATCATGACGGCAACGATCATTGGGCCTAATAAATGCTAAAAAGGCTAACATAATTATCTTCTTTGTGAAAGATAATTTAATAGATCATTTAAAATTTCTTTATAAAAAATAATAACGGTAACGATCATTGGGCCTAATAAATGCTAAAAAAGTTGACATAATTATCTTCTTTGTAAAAGATAATTTACTAGACAATTTAAAATTTCTTACTAAAAGATCATAACGCTAACGGTTAATGGGCCTAGTAAATGCTAAAAAAGTTGACATAATTATCTTGTTTGTAAAAGATAATTTAATAGATCATTTAAAATTTCCTTAAAAAAGATCATAACGGTAACGATCATTGCGCCTAATAAATGCTAAACAGATTGACATAATTCTCTTCTTTATAAGAGATAATTTACTAGACAATTTAAAATTTCTTATTAAAAGATCATAACGCTAACGATTTTTGGTTCTAATAAATGCTAAAAAAGTTGAGATATTTATCTTCTTTGTAAAAGATAATTAAATAGATCATTTAAAATTGCTTTATAAAATGTCATAACGGTAACGATCATTGGGCCTAATAAATGCTAAAAAGGTTAACATAATTATCTTCTTTGTGAAAGATAATTTAATAGATCATTTAAAATTTATTTATAAAAGATCATAACGGTAACGATCATTGGGCCTAATAAATGGTAAAAAAGTTGACATAATTATCTTCTTTGTAAAAGATAATTTACTAGACAATTTAAAATTTCTTATTAAAAGATCATAACAGTGCCGATCATTGGGCCTAGTAAATGCTGAAAAAGCTTACATAATTATCTGCTTTGTAAAACATAATTTAATAGATCATTTAAAATTTCATTATAAAAGATCATGACGGCAACGATCATTGGGCCTAATAAATGCTAAAAAGGCTAACATAATTATCTTCTTTGTGAAAGATAATTTAATAGATCATTTAAAATTTCTTTATAAAAGATAATAACGGTAACGATCATTGGGCCTAATAAATGCTAAAAAAGTTGACATAATTATCTTCTTTGTAAAAGATAATTTACTAGACAATTTAAAATTTCTTACTAAAAGATCATAACGCTAATGGTTAATGGGCCTAGTAAATGCTAAAAAAGTTGACATAATTATCTTGTTTGTAAAAGATAATTTAATAGATCATTTAAAATTTCCTTAAAAAAGATCATAACGGTAACGATCATTGCGCCTAATAAATGCTAAACAGATTGACATAATTCTCTTCTTTATAAGAGATAATTTACTAGACAATTTAAAATTTCTTATTAAAAGATCATAACACTAACGATTTTTGGTTCTAATAAATGCTAAAAAAGTTGAGATATTTATCTTCTTTGTAAAAGATAATTAAATAGATCATTTAAAATTGCTTTATAAAATGTCATAACGGTAACGATCATTGGGCCTAATAAATGCTAAAAAGGTTAACATAATTATCTTCTTTGTGAAAGATAATTTAATAGATCATTTAAAATTTATTTATAAAAGATCATAACGGTAACGATCATTGGGCCTAATAAATGGTAAAAAAGTTGACATAATTATCTTCTTTGTAGAAGATAATTTACTAGACAATTTAAAATTTCTTATTAAAAGATCATAACAGTGCCGATCATTGGGCCTAGTAAATGCTGAAAAAGCTTACATAATTATCTGCTTTGTAAAACATAATTTAATAGATCATTTAAAATTTCATTATAAAAGATCATGACGGCAACGATCATTGGGCCTAATAAATGCTAAAAAGGCTAACATAATTATCTTCTTTGTGAAAGATAATTTAATAGATCATTTAAAATTTCTTTATAAAAGATAATAACGGTAACGATCATTGGGCCTAATAAATGCTAAAAAAGTTGACATAATTATCTTCTTTGTAAAAGATAATTTACTAGACAATTTAAAATTTCTTACTAAAAGATCATAACGCTAATGGTTAATGGGCCTAGTAAATGCTAAAAAAGTTGACATAATTATCTTGTTTGTAAAAGATAATTTAATAGATCATTTAAAATTTCCTTAAAAAAGATCATAACGGTAACGATCATTGCGCCTAATAAATGCTAAACAGATTGACATAATTCTCTTCTTTATAAGAGATAATTTACTAGACAATTTAAAATTTCTTATTAAAAGATCATAACGCTAACGATTTTTGGTTCTAATAAATGCTAAAAAAGTTGAGATATTTATCTTCTTTGTAAAAGATAATTAAATAGATCATTTAAAATTGCTTTATAAAATGTCATAACGGTAACGATCATTGGGCCTAATAAATGCTAAAAAGGTTAACATAATTATCTTCTTTGTGAAAGATAATTTAATAGATCATTTAAAATTTATTTATAAAAGATCATAACGGTAACGATCATTGGGCCTAATAAATGGTAAAAAAGTTGACATAATTATCTTCTTTGTAAAAGATAATTTACTAGACAATTTAAAATTTCTTATGAAAAGATCATAACAGTGCCGATCATTGGGCCTAGTAAATGCTGAAAAAGCTTACATAATTATCTGCTTTGTAAAACATAATTTAATAGATCATTTAAAATTTCATTATAAAATATCATGACGGCAACGATCATTGGGCCTAATAAATGCTAAAAAGGCTAACATAATTATCTTCTTTGTGAAAGATAATTTAATAGATCATTTAAAATTTCTTTATAAAAGATAATAACGGTAACGATCATTGGGCCTAATAAATGCTAAAAAAGTTGACATAATTATCTTCTTTGTAAAAGATAATTTACTAGACAATTTAAAATTTCTTACTAAAAGATCATAACGCTAATGGTTAATGGGCCTAGTAAATGCTAAAAAAGTTGACATAATTATCTTGTTTGTAAAAGATAATTTAATAGATCATTTAAAATTTCCTTAAAAAAGATCATAACGGTAACGATCATTGCGCCTAATAAATGCTAAACAGATTGACATAATTCTCTTCTTTATAAGAGATAATTTACTAGACAATTTAAAATTTCTTATTAAAAGATCATAACGCTAACGATTTTTGGTTCTAATAAATGCTAAAAAAGTTGAGATATTTATCTTCTTTGTAAAAGATAATTAAATAGATCATTTAAAATTTCTTTATAAAATGTCATAACGGTAACGATCATTGGGCCTAATAAATGCTAAAAAGGTTAACATAATTATCTTCTTTGTGAAAGATAATTTAGTAGATCATTTAAAATTTCTTTATAAAAGATAATAACGGTAACGATCGTTGGGCCTAATAAATGCTAAAAAAGTTGACATAATTATCTTCTTTGTAAAAGATAATTTAGTAGACAATTTAAAATTTCTTATTAAAAGATCATAACGGTAACGATTATTGGGACTAATAAATACTAAAAAAGTTAACATAATTATCTTCTTTGTAAAAGATAATTTACTAGACAATTTAAAATTTCTTTATAAAAGATCATAACGGTAACGATCATTGGGCCTAATAAATGCTAAAAAGGTTAACATAATTATCTTCTTTGTGAAAGATAATTTAATAGATCATTTAAAATTTCTTTATAAAAGATCATAACGGTAACGATCATTGGGCCTAATAAATGCTAAAAAAGTTGACATAATTATCTTCTTTGTAAAAGATAATTTACTAGACAATTTAAAATTTCTTATTAAAAGATCATAACAGTGCTGATCAATGGGCCTAGTAAATGCTGAAAAAGCTTACATAATTATCTGCTTTGTAAAACATAATTTAATAGATCATTTAAAATTTCATTATAAAAGATCATGACGGCAACGATCATTGGGCCTAATAAATGCTAAAAAGGCTAACATAATTATCTTCTTTGTGAAAGATAATTTAATAGATCATTTAAAATTTCTTTATAAAAGATAATAACGGTAACGATCATTGGGCCTAATAAATGCTAAAAAAGTTGACATAATTATCTTCTTTGTAAAAGATAATTTACTAGACAATTTAAAATTTCTTACTAAAAGATCATAACGCTAATGGTTAATGGGCCTAGTAAATGCTAAAAAAGTTGACATAATTATCTTGTTTGTAAAAGATAATTTAATAGATCATTTAAAATTTCCTTAAAAAAGATCATAACGGTAACGATCATTGCGCCTAATAAATGCTAAACAGATTGACATAATTCTCTTCTTTATAAGAGATAATTTACTAGACAATTTAAAATTTCTTATTAAAAGATCATAACGCTAACGATTTTTGGTTCTAATAAATGCTAAAAAAGTTGAGATATTTATCTTCTTTGTAAAAGATAATTAAATAGATCATTTAAAATTGCTTTATAAAATGTCATAACGGTAACGATCATTGGGCCTAATAAATGCTAAAAAGGTTAACATAATTATCTTCTTTGTGAAAGATAATTTAGTAGATCATTTAAAATTTCTTTATAAAAGATCATAACGGTAACGATCGTTGGGCCTAATAAATGCTAAAAAAGTGGACATAATTATCTTCTTTGTAAAAGATAATTTAGTAGACAATTTAAAATTTCTTATTAAAAGATCATAACAGTAACGATCATTGGGACTAATAAATACTAAAAAAGTTAACATAATTATCTTCTTTGTAAAAGATAATTTACTAGACAATTTAAAATTTCTTTATAAAAGATCATAACGGTAACGATCATTGGGCCTAATAAATGCTAAAAAGGTTAACATAATTATCTTCTTTGTGAAAGATAATTTAATAGATCATTTAAAATTTCTTTATAAAAGATCATAACGGTAACGATCATTGGGCCTAATAAATGCTAAAAAAGTTGACATAATTATCTTCTTTGTAAAAGATAATTTACTAGACAATTTAAAATTTCTTATTAAAAGATCATAACAGTGCTGATCAATGGGCCTAGTAAATGCTGAAAAAGCTTACATAATTATCTGCTTTGTAAAACATAATTTAATAGATCATTTAAAATTTCATTATAAAAGATCATGACGGCAACGATCATTGGGCCTAATAAATGCTAAAAAGGCTAACATAATTATCTTCTTTGTGAAAGATAATTTAATAGATCATTTAAAATTTCTTTATAAAAGATAATAACGGTAACGATCATTGGGCCTAATAAATGCTAAAAAAGTTGACATAATTATCTTCTTTGTAAAAGATAATTTACTAGACAATTTAAAATTTCTTACTAAAAGATCATAACGCTAATGGTTAATGGGCCTAGTAAATGCTAAAAAAGTTGACATAATTATCTTGTTTGTAAAAGATAATTTAATAGATCATTTAAAATTTCCTTAAAAAAGATCATAACGGTAACGATCATTGCGCCTAATAAATGCTAAACAGATTGACATAATTCTCTTCTTTATAAGAGATAATTTACTAGACAATTTAAAATTTCTTATTAAAAGATCATAACGCTAACGATTTTTGGTTCTAATAAATGCTAAAAAAGTTGAGATATTTATCTTCTTTGTAAAAGATAATTAAATAGATCATTTAAAATTGCTTTATAAAATGTCATAACGGTAACGATCATTGGGCCTAATAAATGCTAAAAAGGTTAACATAATTATCTTCTTTGTGAAAGATAATTTAGTAGATCATTTAAAATTTCTTTATAAAAGATCATAACGGTAACGATCGTTGGGCCTAATAAATGCTAAAAAAGTTGACATAATTATCTTCTTTGTAAAAGATAATTTAGTAGACAATTTAAAATTTCTTATTAAAAGATCATAACAGTAACGATCATTGGGACTAATAAATACTAAAAAAGTTAACATAATTATCTTCTTTGTAAAAGATAATTTACTAGACAATTTAAAATTTCTTTATAAAAGATCATAACGGTAACGATCATTGGGCCTAATAAATGCTAAAAAGGTTAACATAATTATCTTCTTTGTGAAAGATAATTTAATAGATCATTTAAAATTTCTTTATAAAAGATCATAACGGTAACGATCATTGGGCCTAATAAATGGTAAAAAAGTTGACATAATTATCTTCTTTGTAAAAGATAATTTACTAGACAATTTAAAATTTCTTATTAAAAGATCATAACAGTGCCGATCAATGGGCCTAGTAAATGCTGAAAAAGCTTACATGATTATCTGCTTTGTAAAACATAATTTAATAGATCATTTAAAATTTCATTATAAAAGATCATGACGGCAACGATCATTGGGCCTAATACATGCTAAAAAGGCTAACATAATTATCTTCTTTGTGAAAGATAATTTAATAGATCATTTAAAATTTCTTTATAAAAGATAATAACGGTAACGATCATTGGGCCTACTAAATGCTAAAAAAGTTGACATAATTATCTTCTTTGTAAAAGATAATTTACTAGACAATTTAAAATTTCTTATTAAAAGATCATAACGGTAACGATCATTGGGACTAATAAATACTAAAAAAGTTAACATAATTATCTTCTCTGTAAAAGATAATTTACTAGACAATTTAAAATTTCTTTATAAAAGATCATAACGGTAACGATCATTGGGCCTAATAAATGCTAAAAAGGTTAACATAATATTCTTCTTTGTGAAAGATAATTTAATAGATCATTTCAAATTTTTTTATAAAAGATCATAACGGTAACGATCATTGGGCCTAATAAATGGTAAAAAAGTTGACATAATTATCTTCTTTGTAAAAGATAATTTACTAGACAATTTAAAATTTCTTATTAAAAGATCATAACAGTGCCGATCAATGGGCCTAGTAAATGCTGAAAAAGCTTGCATAATTATCTGCTTTGTAAAACATAATTTAATATATCATTTAAAATTTCATTATAAAAGATCATGATGGCAACGATCATTGGGCCTAATAAATGCTAAAAAGGCTAACATAATTATCTTCTTTGTGAAAGATAATTTAATAGATCATTTAAAATTTCTTTATAAAAGATAATAACGGTAACGATCATTGGGCCTAATAAATGCTAAAAAAGTTGACATCATTATCTTCTTTGTAAAAGATAATTTACTAGACAATTTAAAATTTCTTACTAAAAGATCATAACGCTAATGGTTAATGGGCCTAGTAAATGCTAAAAAAGTTGACATAATTATCTTGTTTGTAAAAGATAATTTAATAGATCATTTAAAATTTCCTTAAAAAAGATCATAACGATAACAATCATTGCGCCTAATAAATGCTAAACAGATTGACATAATTCTCTTCTTTATAAAAGATAATTTACTAGACAATTTAAAATTTCTTATTAAAAGATCATAACGCTAACGTTTTTGGTTCTAATAAATGCTAAAAAAGTTGAGATATTTATCTTCTTTGTAAAAGATAATTAAATAGATCATTTAAAATTGCTTTATAAAATGTCATAACGGTAACGATCATTGGGCCTAATAAATGCTAAAAAGGTTAACATAATTATCTTCTTTGTGAAAGATAATTTAATAGATCATTTAAAATTTATTTATAAAAGATCATAACGGTAACGATCATTGGGCCTAATAAATGCTAAAAAAGTTGACATAATTATCTTCTTTGTAAAAGATAATTTACTAGACAATTTAAAATTTCTTATTAAAAGATCATAACAGTGCCGATCAATGGGCCTAGTAAATGCTGAAAAAGCTTACATAATTATCTGCTTTGTAAAACATAATTTAATAGATCATTTAAAATTTCATTATAAAAGATCATGACGGCAACGATCATTGGGCCTAATAAATGCTAAAAAGGCTAACATAATTATCTTCTTTGTGAAAGATAATTTAATAGATCATTTAAAATTTCTTTATAAAAAATAATAACGGTAACGATCATTGGGCCTAATAAATGCTAAAAAAGTTGACATAATTATCTTCTTTGTAAAAGATAATTTACTAGACAATTTAAAATTTCTTACTAAAAGATCATAACGCTAATGGTTAATGGGCCTAGTAAATGCTAAAAAAGTTGACATAATTATCTTGTTTGTAAAAGATAATTTAATAGATCATTTAAAATTTCCTTAAAAAAGATCATAACGGTAACGATCATTGCGCCTCATAAATGCTAAACAGATTGACATAATTCTCTTCTTTATAACAGATAATTTACTAGACAATTTAAAATTTCTTATTAAAAGATCATAACGCTAACAATTTTTGGTTCTAATAAATGCTAAAAAAGTTGAGATATTTATCTTCTTTGTAAAAGATAATTAAATAGATCATTTAAAATTGCTTTATAAAATGTCATAACGGTAACGATCATTGGGCCTAATAAATGCTAAAAAGGTTAACATAATTATCTTCTTTGTGAAAGATAATTTAATAGATCATTTAAAATTTATTTATAAAAGATCATAACGGTAACGATCATTGGGCCTAATAAATGGTAAAAAAGTTGACATAATTATCTTCTTTGTAAAAGATAATTTACTAGACAATTTAAAATTTCTTATTAAAAGATCATAACAGTGCCGATCATTGGGCCTAGTAAATGCTGAAAAAGCTTACATAATTATCTGCTTTGTAAAACATAATTTAATAGATCATTTAAAATTTCATTATAAAAGATCATGACGGCAACGATCATTGGGCCTAATAAATGCTAAAAAGGCTAACATAATTATCTTCTTTGTGAAAGATAATTTAATAGATCATTTAAAATTTCTTTATAAAAGATAATAACGGTAACGATCATTGGGCCTAATAAATGCTAAAAAAGTTGACATAATTATCTTCTTTGTAAAAGATAATTTACTAGACAATTTAAAATTTCTTACTAAAAGATCATAACGCTAATGGTTAATGGGCCTAGTAAATGCTAAAAAAGTTGACATAATTATCTTGTTTGTAAAAGATAATTTAATAGATCATTTAAAATTTCCTTAAAAAAGATCATAACGGTAACGATCATTGCGCCTAATAAATGCTAAACAGATTGACATAATTCTCTTCTTTATAAGAGATAATTTACTAGACAATTTAAAATTTCTTATTAAAAGATCATAACGCTAACGATTTTTGGTTCTAATAAATGCTAAAAAAGTTGAGATATTTATCTTCTTTGTAAAAGATAATTAAATAGATCATTTAAAATTTCTTTATAAAATGTCATAACGGTAACGATCATTGGGCCTAATAAATGCTAAAAAGGTTAACATAATTATCTTCTTTGTGAAAGATAATTTAGTAGATCATTTAAAATTTCTTTATAAAAGATAATAACGGTAACGATCGTTGGGCCTAATAAATGCTAAAAAAGTTGACATAATTATCTTCTTTGTAAAAGATAATTTAGTAGACAATTTAAAATTTCTTATTAAAAGATCATAACGGTAACGATTATTGGGACTAATAAATACTAAAAAAGTTAACATAATTATCTTCTTTGTAAAAGATAATTTACTAGACAATTTAAAATTTCTTTATAAAAGATCATAACGGTAACGATCATTGGGCCTAATAAATGCTAAAAAGGTTAACATAATTATCTTCTTTGTGAAAGATAATTTAATAGATCATTTAAAATTTCTTTATAAAAGATCATAACGGTAACGATCATTGGGCCTAATAAATGCTAAAAAAGTTGACATAATTATCTTCTTTGTAAAAGATAATTTACTAGACAATTTAAAATTTCTTATTAAAAGATCATAACAGTGCTGATCAATGGGCCTAGTAAATGCTGAAAAAGCTTACATAATTATCTGCTTTGTAAAACATAATTTAATAGATCATTTAAAATTTCATTATAAAAGATCATGACGGCAACGATCATTGGGCCTAATAAATGCTAAAAAGGCTAACATAATTATCTTCTTTGTGAAAGATAATTTAATAGATCATTTAAAATTTCTTTATAAAAGATAATAATGGTAACGATCATTGGGCCTAATAAATGCTAAAAAAGTTGACATAATTATCTTCTTTGTAAAAGATAATTTACTAGACAATTTAAAATTTCTTACTAAAAGATCATAACGCTAATGGTTAATGGGCCTAGTAAATGCTAAAAAAGTTGACATAATTATCTTGTTTGTAAAAGATAATTTAATAGATCATTTAAAATTTCCTTAAAAAAGATCATAACGGTAACGATCATTGCGCCTAATAAATGCTAAACAGATTGACATAATTCTCTTCTTTATAAGAGATAATTTACTAGACAATTTAAAATTTCTTATTAAAAGATCATAACGCTAACGATTTTTGGTTCTAATAAATGCTAAAAAAGTTGAGATATTTATCTTCTTTGTAAAAGATAATTAAATAGATCATTTAAAATTGCTTTATAAAATGTCATAACGGTAACGATCATTGGGCCTAATAAATGCTAAAAAGGTTAACATAATTATCTTCTTTGTGAAAGATAATTTAGTAGATCATTTAAAATTTCTTTATAAAAGATAATAACGGTAACGATCGTTGGGCCTAATAAATGCTAAAAAAGTTGACATAATTATCTTCTTTGTAAAAGATAATTTAGTAGACAATTTAAAATTTCTTATTAAAAGATCATAACGGTAACGATTATTGGGACTAATAAATACTAAAAAAGTTAACATAATTATCTTCTTTGTAAAAGATAATTTACTAGACAATTTAAAATTTCTTTATAAAAGATCATAACGGTAACGATCATTGGGCCTAATAAATGCTAAAAAGGTTAACATAATTATCTTCTTTGTGAAAGATAATTTAATAGATCATTTAAAATTTCTTTATAAAAGATCATAACGGTAACGATCATTGGGCCTAATAAATGCTAAAAAAGTTGACATAATTATCTTCTTTGTAAAAGATAATTTACTAGACAATTTAAAATTTCTTATTAAAAGATCATAACAGTGCTGATCAATGGGCCTAGTAAATGCTGAAAAAGCTTACATAATTATCTGCTTTGTAAAACATAATTTAATAGATCATTTAAAATTTCATTATAAAAGATCATGACGGCAACGATCATTGGGCCTAATAAATGCTAAAAAGGCTAACATAATTATCTTCTTTGTGAAAGATAATTTAATAGATCATTTAAAATTTCTTTATAAAAGATAATAACGGTAACGATCATTGGGCCTAATAAATGCTAAAAAAGTTGACATAATTATCTTCTTTGTAAAAGATAATTTACTAGACAATTTAAAATTTCTTACTAAAGGATCATAACGCTAATGGTTAATGGGCCTAGTAAATGCTAAAAAAGTTGACATAATTATCTTGTTTGTAAAAGATAATTTAATAGATCATTTAAAATTTCCTTAAAAAAGATCATAACGGTAACGATCATTGCGCCTAATAAATGCTAAACAGATTGACATAATTCTCTTCTTTATAAGAGATAATTTACTAGACAATTTAAAATTTCTTATTAAAAGATCATAACGCTAACGATTTTTGGTTCTAATAAATGCTAAAAAAGTTGAGATATTTATCTTCTTTGTAAAAGATAATTAAATAGATCATTTAAAATTTCTTTATAAAATGTCATAACGGTAACGATCATTGGGCCTAATAAATGCTAAAAAGGTTAACATAATTATCTCCTTTGTGAAAGATAATTTAGTAGATCATTTAAAATTTCTTTATAAAAGATAATAACGGTAACGATTGTTGGGCCTAATAAATGCTAAAAAAGTTGACATAATTATCTTCATTGTAAAAGATAATTTAGTAGACAATTTAAAATTTCTTATTAAAAGATCATAACGGTAACGATTATTGGGACTAATAAATACTAAAAAAGTTAACATAATTATCTTCTTTGTAAAAGATAATTTACTAGACAATTTAAAATTTCTTTATAAAAGATCATAACGGTAACGATCATTGGGCCTAATAAATGCTAAAAAGGTTAACATAATTATCTTCTTTGTGAAAGATAATTTAATAGATCATTTAAAATTTCTTTATAAAAGATCATAACGGTAACGATCATTGGGCCTAATAAATGCTAAAAAAGTTGACATAATTATCTTCTTTGTAAAAGATAATTTACTAGACAATTTAAAATTTCTTATTAAAAGATCATAACAGTGCTGATCAATGGGCCTAGTAAATGCTGAAAAAGCTTACATAATTATCTGCTTTGTAAAACATAATTTAATAGATCATTTAAAATTTCATTATAAAAGATCATGACGGCAACGATCATTGGGCCTAATAAATGCTAAAAAGGCTAACATAATTATCTTCTTTGTGAAAGATAATTTAATAGATCATTTAAAATTTCTTTATAAAAGATAATAACGGTAACGATCATTGGGCCTAATAAATGCTAAAAAAGTTGACATAATTATCTTCTTTGTAAAAGATAATTTACTAGACAATTTAAAATTTCTTACTAAAAGATCATAACGCTAATGGTTAATGGGCCTAGTAAATGCTAAAAAAGTTGACATAATTATCTTGTTTGTAAAAGATAATTTAATAGATCATTTAAAATTTCCTTAAAAAAGATCATAACGGTAACGATCATTGCGCCTAATAAATGCTAAACAGATTGACATAATTCTCTTCTTTATAAGAGATAATTTACTAGACAATTTAAAATTTCTTATTAAAAGATCATAACGCTAACGATTTTTGGTTCTAATAAATGCTAAAAAAGTTGAGATATTTATCTTCTTTGTAAAAGATAATTAAATAGATCATTTAAAATTTCTTTATAAAATGTCATAACGGTAACGATCATTGGGCCTAATAAATGCTAAAAAGGTTAACATAATTATCTTCTTTGTGAAAGATAATTTAGTAGATCATTTAAAATTTCTTTATAAAAGATAATAACGGTAACGATCGTTGGGCCTAATAAATGCTAAAAAAGTTGACATAATTATCTTCTTTGTAAAAGATAATTTAGTAGACAATTTAAAATTTCTTATTAAAAGATCATAACGGTAACGATTATTGGGACTAATAAATACTAAAAAAGTTAACATAATTATCTTCTTTGTAAAAGATAATTTACTAGACAATTTAAAATTTCTTTATAAAAGATCATAACGGTAACGATCATTGGGCCTAATAAATGCTAAAAAGGTTAACATAATTATCTTCTTTGTGAAAGATAATTTAATAGATCATTTAAAATTTCTTTATAAAAGATCATAACGGTAACGATCATTGGGCCTAATAAATGCTAAAAAAGTTGACATAATTATCTTCTTTGTAAAAGATAATTTACTAGACAATTTAAAATTTCTTATTAAAAGATCATAACAGTGCTGATCAATGGGCCTAGTAAATGCTGAAAAAGCTTACATAATTATCTGCTTTGTAAAACATAATTTAATAGATCATTTAAAATTTCATTATAAAAGATCATGACGGCAACGATCATTGGGCCTAATAAATGCTAAAAAGGCTAACATAATTATCTTCTTTGTGAAAGATAATTTAATAGATCATTTAAAATTTCTTTATAAAAGATAATAACGGTAACGATCATTGGGCCTAATAAATGCTAAAAAAGTTGACATAATTATCTTCTTTGTAAAAGATAATTTACTAGACAATTTAAAATTTCTTACTAAAAGATCATAACGCTAATGGTTAATGGGCCTAGTAAATGCTAAAAAAGTTGACATAATTATCTTGTTTGTAAAAGATAATTTAATAGATCATTTAAAATTTCCTTAAAAAAGATCATAACGGTAACGATCATTGCGCCTAATAAATGCTAAACAGATTGACATAATTCTCTTCTTTATAAGAGATAATTTACTAGACAATTTAAAATTTCTTATTAAAAGATCATAACGCTAACGATTTTTGGTTCTAATAAATGCTAAAAAAGTTGAGATATTTATCTTCTTTGTAAAAGATAATTAAATAGATCATTTAAAATTGCTTTATAAAATGTCATAACGGTAACGATCATTGGGCCTAATAAATGCTAAAAAGGTTAACATAATTATCTTCTTTGTGAAAGATAATTTAGTAGATCATTTAAAATTTCTTTATAAAAGATAATAACGGTAACGATCGTTGGGCCTAATAAATGCTAAAAAAGTTGACATAATTATCTTCTTTGTAAAAGATAATTTAGTAGACAATTTAAAATTTCTTATTAAAAGATCATAACGGTAACGATTATTGGGACTAATAAATACTAAAAAAGTTAACATAATTATCTTCTTTGTAAAAGATAATTTACTAGACAATTTAAAATTTCTTTATAAAAGATCATAACGGTAACGATCATTGGGCCTAATAAATGCTAAAAAGGTTAATATAATTATCTTCTTTGTGAAAGATAATTTAATAGATCATTTAAAATTTCTTTATAAAAGATAATAACGGTAACGATCATTGGGCCTAATAAATGCTAAAAAAGTTGACATAATTATCTTCTTTGTAAAAGATAATTTACTAGACAATTTAAAATTTCTTACTAAAAGATCATAACGCTAATGGTTAATGGGCCTAGTAAATGCTAAAAAAGTTGACATAATTATCTTGTTTGTAAAAGATAATTTAATAGATCATTTAAAATTTCCTTAAAAAAGATCATAACGGTAACGATCATTGCGCCTAATAAATGCTAAACAGATTGACATAATTCTCTTCTTTATAAGAGATAATTTACTAGACAATTTAAAATTTCTTATTAAAAGATCATAACGCTAACGATTTTTGGTTCTAATAAATGCTAAAAAAGTTGAGATATTTATCTTCTTTGTAAAAGATAATTAAATAGATCATTTAAAATTGCTTTATAAAATGTCATAACGGTAACGATCATTGGGCCTAATAAATGCTAAAAAGGTTAACATAATTATCTTCTTTGTGAAAGATAATTTAGTAGATCATTTAAAATTTCTTTATAAAAGATAATAACGGTAACGATCGTTGGGCCTAATAAATGCTAAAAAAGTTGACATAATTATCTTCTTTGTAAAAGATAATTTAGTAGACAATTTAAAATTTCTTATTAAAAGATCATAACGGTAACGATTATTGGGACTAATAAATACTAAAAAAGTTAACATAATTATCTTCTTTGTAAAAGATAATTTACTAGACAATTTAAAATTTCTTTATAAAAGATCATAACGGTAACGATCATTGGGCCTAATAAATGCTAAAAAGGTTAATATAATTATCTTCTTTGTGAAAGATAATTTAATAGATCATTTAAAATTTCTTTATAAAAGATAATAACGGTAACGATCATTGGGCCTAATAAATGCTAAAAAAGTTGACATAATTATCTTCTTTGTAAAAGATAATTTACTAGACAATTTAAAATTTCTTACTAAAAGATCATAACGCTAATGGTTAATGGGCCTAGTAAATGCTAAAAAAGTTGACATAATTATCTTGTTTGTAAAAGATAATTTAATAGATCATTTAAAATTTCCTTAAAAAAGATCATAACGGTAACGATCATTGCGCCTAATAAATGCTAAACAGATTGACATAATTCTCTTCTTTATAAGAGATAATTTACTAGACAATTTAAAATTTCTTATTAAAAGATCATAACGCTAATGATTTTTCGTTCTAATAAATGCTAAAAAAGTTGAGATATTTATCTTCTTTGTAAAAGATAATTAAATAGATCATTTAAAATTGCTTTATAAAATGTCATAACGGTAACGATCATTGGGCCTAATAAATGCTAAAAAGGTTAACATAATTATCTTCTTTGTGAAAGATAATTTAGTAGATCATTTAAAATTTCTTTATAAAAGATAATAACGGTAACGATCGTTGGGCCTAATAAATGCTAAAAAAGTTGACATAATTATCTTCTTTGTAAAAGATAATTTAGTAGACAATTTAAAATTTCTTATTAAAAGATCATAACGGTAACGATTATTGGGACTAATAAATACTAAAAAAGTTAACATAATTATCTTCTTTGTAAAAGATAATTTACTAGACAATTTAAAATTTCTTTATAAAAGATCATAACGGTAACGATCATTGGGCCTAATAAATGCTAAAAAGGTTAATATAATTATCTTCTTTGTGAAAGATAATTTAATAGATCATTTAAAATTTCTTTATAAAAGATCATAACGGTAACGATCATTGGGCCTAATAAATGGTAAAAAAGTTGACATAATTATCTTCTTTGTAAAAGATAATTTACTAGACAATTTCAAATTTCTTACTAAAAGATCATAACGCTAATGGTTAATGGGCCTAGTAAATGCTAAAAAAGTTGACATAATTATCTTGTTTGTAAAAGATAATTTACTAGACAATTTAAAATTTCTTATTAAAAGATCATAACAGTGCCGATCAATGGGCCTAGTAAATGCTGAAAAAGCTTACATAATTATCTGCTTTGTAAAACATAATTTGATAGATCATTTAAAATTTCATTATAAAAGATCATGACGGCAACGATCATTGGGCCTAATAAATGCTAAAAAGGCTAACATAATTATCTTCTTTGTGAAAGATAATTTAATAGATCATTTAAAATTTCTTTATAAAAGATAATAACGGTAACGATCATTGGGCCTAATAAATGCTAAAAAAGTTGACATAATTATCTTCTTTGTAAAAGATAATTTACTAGACAATTTCAAATTTCTTACTAAAAGATCATAACGCTAATGGTTAATGGGCCTAGTAAATGCTAAAAAAGTTGACATAATTATCTTGTTTGTAAAAGATAATTTACTAGACAATTTAAAATTTCTTATTAAAAGATCATAACAGTGCCGATCAATGGGCCTAGTAAATGCTGAAAAAGCTTACATAATTATCTGCTTTGTAAAACATAATTTAATAGATCATTTAAAATTTCATTATAAAAGATCATGACGGCAACAATCATTGGGCCTAATAAATGCTAAAAAGGCTAACATAATTATCTTCTTTGTGAAAGATAATTTAATAGATCATTTAAAATTTCTTTATAAAAGATAATAACGGTAACGATCAATGGGCCTAATAAATGCTAAAAAAGTTGACATAATTATCTTCTTTGTAAAAGATAATTTACTAGACAATTTAAAATTTCTTATTAAAAGATCATAACGGTAACGATCATTGGGACTAATAAATACTAAAAAAGTTAACATAATTATCTTCTTTGTAAAGGATAATTTACTAGACAATTTAAAATTTCTTTATAAAAGATCATAACGGTAACGATCATTGGGCCTAATAAATGCTAAAAAGGTTCACATAATTATCCTCTTTGTGAAAGATAATCTAATAGATCATTTCAAATTTCTTTATAAAAGATCATAACGGTAACGATCATTGGGCCTAATAAATGGTAAAAAAGTTGACATAATTATCTTCTTTGTAAAAGATAATTTACTAGACAATTTAAAATTTCTTATTAAAAGATCATAACAGTGCCGATCAATGGGCCTAGTAAATGCTGAAAAAGCTTACATAATTATCTGCTTTGTAAAACATAATTTAATAGATCATTTAAAATTTCATTATAAAAGATTATGATGGCAACGATCATTGGGCCTAATAAATGCTAAAAAGGCTAACATAATTATCTTCTTTGTGAAAGATAATTTAATAGATCATTTAAAATTTCTTTATAAAAGATAATAACGGTAACGATCATTGGGACTAATAAATGCTAAAAAAGTTGACATAATTATCTTCTTTGTAAAAGATAATTTACTAGACAATTTAAAATTTCTTACTAAAAGATCATAACGCTAATGGTTAATGGGCCTAGTAAATGCTAAAAAAGTTGACATAATTATCTTGTTTGTAAAAGATAATTTAATAGATCATTTAAAATTTCCTTAAAAAAGATCATAACGGTAACGATCATTGCGCCTAATAAATGCTAAACAGATTGACATAATTCTCTTCTTTATAAGAGATAATTTACTAGACAATTTAAAATTTCTTATTAAAAGATCATAACGCTAACGATTTTTGGTTCTAATAAATGCTAAAAAAGTTGAGATATTTATCTTCTTTGTAAAAGATAATTAAATAGATCATTTAAAATTTCTTTATAAAATGTCATAACGGTAACGATCATTGGGCCTAATAAATGCTAAAAAGGTTAACATAATTATCTTCTTTGTGAAAGATAATTTAGTAGATCATTTAAAATTTCTTTATAAAAGATAATAACGGTAACGATCGTTGGGCCTAATAAATGCTAAAAAAGTTGACATAATTATCTTCTTTGTAAAAGATAATTTAGTAGACAATTTAAAATTTCTTATTAAAAGATCATAACGGTAACGATTATTGGGACTAATAAATACTAAAAAAGTTAACATAATTATCTTCTTTGTAAAAGATAATTTACTAGACAATTTAAAATTTCTTTATAAAAGATCATAACGGTAACGATCATTGGGCCTAATAAATGCTAAAAAGGTTAACATAATTATCTTCTTTGTGAAAGATAATTTAATAGATCATTTAAAATTTCTTTATAAAAGATCATAACGGTAACGATCATTGGGCCTAATAAATGCTAAAAAAGTTGACATAATTATCTTCTTTGTAAAAGATAATTTACTAGACAATTTAAAATTTCTTATTAAAAGATCATAACAGTGCTGATCAATGGGCCTAGTAAATGCTGAAAAAGCTTACATAATTATCTGCTTTGTAAAACATAATTTAATAGATCATTTAAAATTTCATTATAAAAGATCATGACGGCAACGATCATTGGGCCTAATAAATGCTAAAAAGGCTAACATAATTATCTTCTTTGTGAAAGATAATTTAATAGATCATTTAAAATTTCTTTATAAAAGATAATAACGGTAACGATCATTGGGCCTAATAAATGCTAAAAAAGTTGACATAATTATCTTCTTTGTAAAAGATAATTTACTAGACAATTTAAAATTTCTTACTAAAAGATCATAACGCTAATGGTTAATGGGCCTAGTAAATGCTAAAAAAGTTGACATAATTATCTTGTTTGTAAAAGATAATTTAATAGATCATTTAAAATTTCCTTAAAAAAGATCATAACGGTAACGATCATTGCGCCTAATAAATGCTAAACAGATTGACATAATTCTCTTCTTTATAAGAGATAATTTACTAGACAATTTAAAATTTCTTATTAAAAGATCATAACGCTAACGATTTTTTGTTCTAATAAATGCTAAAAAAGTTGAGATATTTATCTTCTTTGTAAAAGATAATTAAATAGATCATTTAAAATTTCTTTATAAAATGTCATAACGGTAACGATCATTGGGCCTAATAAATGCTAAAAAGGTTAACATAATTATCTTCTTTGTGAAAGATAATTTAGTAGATCATTTAAAATTTCTTTATAAAAGATAATAACGGTAACGATCGTTGGGCCTAATAAATGCTAAAAAAGTTGACATAATTATCTTCTTTGTAAAAGATAATTTAGTAGACAATTTAAAATTTCTTATTAAAAGATCATAACGATAACGATTATTGGGACTAATAAATACTAAAAAAGTTAACATAATTATCTTCTTTGTAAAAGATAATTTACTAGACAATTTAAAATTTCTTTATAAAAGATCATAACGGTAACGATCATTGGGCCTAATAAATGCTAAAAAGGTTAACATAATTATCTTCTTTGTGAAAGATAATTTAATAGATCATTTAAAATTTCTTTATAAAAGATCATAACGGTAACGATCATTGGGCCTAATAAATGCTAAAAAAGTTGACATAATTATCTTCTTTGTAAAAGATAATTTACTAGACAATTTAAAATTTCTTATTAAAAGATCATAACAGTGCTGATCAATGGGCCTAGTAAATGCTGAAAAAGCTTACATAATTATCTGCTTTGTAAAACATAATTTAATAGATCATTTAAAATTTCATTATAAAAGATCATGACGGCAACGATCATTGGGCCTAATAAATGCTAAAAAGGCTAACATAATTATCTTCTTTGTGAAAGATAATTTAATAGATCATTTAAAATTTCTTTATAAAAGATAATAACGGTAACGATCATTGGGCCTAATAAATGCTAAAAAAGTTGACATAATTATCTTCTTTGTAAAAGATAATTTACTAGACAATTTAAAATTTCTTACTAAAAGATCATAACGCTAATGGTTAATGGGCCTAGTAAATGCTAAAAAAGTTGACATAATTATCTTGTTTGTAAAAGATAATTTAATAGATCATTTAAAATTTCCTTAAAAAAGATCATAACGGTAACGATCATTGCGCCTAATAAATGCTAAACAGATTGACATAATTCTCTTCTTTATAAGAGATAATTTACTAGACAATTTAAAATTTCTTATTAAAAGATCATAACGCTAACGATTTTTGGTTCTAATAAATGCTAAAAAAGTTGAGATATTTATCTTCTTTGTAAAAGATAATTAAATAGATCATTTAAAATTTCTTTATAAAATGTCATAACGGTAACGATCATTGGGCCTAATAAATGCTAAAAAGGTTAACATAATTATCTTCTTTGTGAAAGATAATTTAGTAGATCATTTAAAATTTCTTTATAAAAGATAATAACGGTAACGATCGTTGGGCCTAATAAATGCTAAAAAAGTTGACATAATTATCTTCTTTGTAAAAGATAATTTAGTAGACAATTTAAAATTTCTTATTAAAAGATCATAACGGTAACGATTATTGGGACTAATAAATACTAAAAAAGTTAACATAATTATCTTCTTTGTAAAAGATAATTTACTAGACAATTTAAAATTTCTTTATAAAAGATCATAACGGTAACGATCATTGGGCCTAATAAATGCTAAAAAGGTTAACATAATTATCTTCTTTGTGAAAGATAATTTAATAGATCATTTAAAATTTCTTTATAAAAGATCATAACGGTAACGATCATTGGGCCTAATAAATGCTAAAAAAGTTGACATAATTATCTTCTTTGTAAAAGATAATTTACTAGACAATTTAAAATTTCTTATTAAAAGATCATAACAGTGCTGATCAATGGGCCTAGTAAATGCTGAAAAAGCTTACATAATTATCTGCTTTGTAAAACATAATTTAATAGATCATTTAAAATTTCATTATAAAAGATCATGACGGCAACGATCATTGGGCCTAATAAATGCTAAAAAGGCTAACATAATTATCTTCTTTGTGAAAGATAATTTAATAGATCATTTAAAATTTCTTTATAAAAGATAATAACGGTAACGATCATTGGGCCTAATAAATGCTAAAAAAGTTGACATAATTATCTTCTTTGTAAAAGATAATTTACTAGACAATTTAAAATTTCTTACTAAAAGATCATAACGCTAATGGTTAATGGGCCTAGTAAATGCTAAAAAAGTTGACATAATTATCTTGTTTGTAAAAGATAATTTAATAGATCATTTAAAATTTCCTTAAAAAAGATCATAACGGTAACGATCATTGCGCCTAATAAATGCTAAACAGATTGACATAATTCTCTTCTTTATAAGAGATAATTTACTAGACAATTTAAAATTTCTTATTAAAAGATCATAACGCTAACGATTTTTGGTTCTAATAAATGCTAAAAAAGTTGAGATATTTATCTTCTTTGTAAAAGATAATTAAATAGATCATTTAAAATTTCTTTATAAAATGTCATAACGGTAACGATCATTGGGCCTAATAAATGCTAAAAAGGTTAACATAATTATCTTCTTTGTGAAAGATAATTTAGTAGATCATTTAAAATTTCTTTATAAAAGATAATAACGGTAACGATCGTTGGGCCTAATAAATGCTAAAAAAGTTGACATAATTATCTTCTTTGTAAAAGATAATTTAGTAGACAATTTAAAATTTCTTATTAAAAGATCATAACGGTAACGATTATTGGGACTAATAAATACTAAAAAAGTTAACATAATTATCTTCTTTGTAAAAGATAATTTACTAGACAATTTAAAATTTCTTTATAAAAGATCATAACGGTAACGATCATTGGGCCTAATAAATGCTAAAAAGGTTAACATAATTATCTTCTTTGTGAAAGATAATTTAATAGATCATTTAAAATTTCTTTATAAAAGATCATAACGGTAACGATCATTGGGCCTAATAAATGCTAAAAAAGTTGACATAATTATCTTCTTTGTAAAAGATAATTTACTAGACAATTTAAAATTTCTTATTAAAAGATCATAACAGTGCTGATCAATGGGCCTAGTAAATGCTGAAAAAGCTTACATAATTATCTGCTTTGTAAAACATAATTTAATAGATCATTTAAAATTTCATTATAAAAGATCATGACGGCAACGATCATTGGGCCTAATAAATGCTAAAAAGGCTAACATAATTATCTTCTTTGTGAAAGATAATTTAATAGATCATTTAAAATTTCTTTATAAAAGATAATAACGGTAACGATCATTGGGCCTAATAAATGCTAAAAAAGTTGACATAATTATCTTCTTTGTAAAAGATAATTTACTAGACAATTTAAAATTTCTTACTAAAAGATCATAACGCTAATGGTTAATGGGCCTAGTAAATGCTAAAAAAGTTGACATAATTATCTTGTTTGTAAAAGATAATTTAATAGATCATTTAAAATTTCCTTAAAAAAGATCATAACGGTAACGATCATTGCGCCTAATAAATGCTAAACAGATTGACATAATTCTCTTCTTTATAAGAGATAATTTACTAGACAATTTAAAATTTCTTATTAAAAGATCATAACGCTAACGATTTTTGGTTCTAATAAATGCTAAAAAAGTTGAGATATTTATCTTCTTTGTAAAAGATAATTAAATAGATCATGTAAAATTTCTTTATAAAATGTCATAACGGTAACGATCATTGGGCCTAATAAATGCTAAAAAGGTTAACATAATTATCTTCTTTGTGAAAGATAATTTAGTAGATCATTTAAAATTTCTTTATAAAAGATAATAACGGTAACGATCGTTGGGCCTAATAAATGCTAAAAAAGTTGACATAATTATCTTCTTTGTAAAAGATAATTTAGTAGACAATTTAAAATTTCTTATTAAAAGATCATAACGGTAACAATTATTGGGACTAATAAATACTAAAAAAGTTAACATAATTATCTTCTTTGTAAAAGATAATTTATTAGACAATTTAAAATTTCTTTATAAAAGATCATAACGGTAACGATCATTGGGCCTAATAAATGCTAAAAAGGTTAACATAATTATCTTCTTTGTGAAAGATAATTTAATAGATCATTTAAAATTTCTTTATAAAAGATCATAACGGTAATGATCATTGGGCCTAATAAATGCTAAAAAAGTTGACATAATTATCTTCTTTGTAAAAGATAATTTACTAGACAATTTAAAATTTCTTATTAAAAGATCATAACAGTGCTGATCAATGGGCCTAGTAAATGCTGAAAAAGCTTACATAATTATCTGCTTTGTAAAACATAATTTAATAGATCATTTAAAATTTCATTATAAAAGATCATGACGGCAACGATCATTGGGCCTAATAAATGCTAAAAAGGCTAACATAATTATCTTCTTTGTGAAAGATAATTTAATAGATCATTTAAAATTTCTTTATAAAAGATAATAACGGTAACGATCATTGGGCCTAATAAATGCTAAAAAAGTTGACATAATTATCTTCTTTGTAAAAGATAATTTACTAGACAATTTAAAATTTCTTACTAAAAGATCATAACGCTAATGGTTAATGGGCCTAGTAAATGCTAAAAAAGTTGACATAATTATCTTGTTTGTAAAAGATAATTTAATAGATCATTTAAAATTTCCTTAAAAAAGATCATAACGGTAACGATCATTGCGCCTAATAAATGCTAAACAGATTGACATAATTCTCTTCTTTATAAGAGATAATTTACTAGACAATTTAAAATTTCTTATTAAAAGATCATAACGCTAACGATTTTTGGTTCTAATAAATGCTAAAAAAGTTGAGATATTTATCTTCTTTGTAAAAGATAATTAAATAGATCATTTAAAATTTCTTTATAAAATGTCATAACGGTAACGATCATTGGGCCTAATAAATGCTAAAAAGGTTAACATAATTATCTTCTTTGTGAAAGATAATTTAGTAGATCATTTAAAATTTCTTTATAAAAGATAATAACGGTAACGATCGTTGGGCCTAATAAATGCTAAAAAAGTTGACATAATTATCTTCTTTGTAAAAGATAATTTAGTAGACAATTTAAAATTTCTTATTAAAAGATCATAACGGTAACGATTATTGGGACTAATAAATACTAAAAAAGTTAACATAATTATCTTCTTTGTAAAAGATAATTTATTAGACAATTTAAAATTTCTTTATAAAAGATCATAACGGTAACGATCATTGGGCCTAATAAATGCTAAAAAGGTTAACATAATTATCTTCTTTGTGAAAGATAATTTAATAGATCATTTAAAATTTCTTTATAAAAGATCATAACGGTAACGATCATTGGGCCTAATAAATGCTAAAAAAGTTGACATAATTATCTTCTTTGTAAAAGATAATTTACTAGACAATTTAAAATTTCTTATTAAAAGATCATAACAGTGCTGATCAATGGGCCTAGTAAATGCTGAAAAAGCTTACATAATTATCTGCTTTGTAAAACATAATTTAATAGATCATTTAAAATTTCATTATAAAAGATCATGACGGCAACGATCATTGGGCCTAATAAATGCTAAAAAGGCTAACATAATTATCTTCTTTGTGAAAGATAATTTAATAGATCATTTAAAATTTCTTTATAAAAGATAATAACGGTAACGATCATTGGGCCTAATAAATGCTAAAAAAGTTGACATAATTATCTTCTTTGTAAAAGATAATTTACTAGACAATTTAAAATTTCTTACTAAAAGATCATAACGCTAATGGTTAATGGGCCTAGTAAATGCTAAAAAAGTTGACATAATTATCTTGTTTGTAAAAGATAATTTAATAGATCATTTAAAATTTCCTTAAAAAAGATCATAACGGTAACGATCATTGCGCCTAATAAATGCTAAACAGATTGACATAATTCTCTTCTTTATAAGAGATAATTTACTAGACAATTTAAAATTTCTTATTAAAAGATCATAACGCTAACGATTTTTGGTTCTAATAAATGCTAAAAAAGTTGAGATATTTATCTTCTTTGTAAAAGATAATTAAATAGATCATTTAAAATTGCTTTATAAAATGTCATAACGGTAACGATCATTGGGCCTAATAAATGCTAAAAAGGTTAACATAATTATCTTCTTTGTGAAAGATAATTTAGTAGATCATTTAAAATTTCTTTATAAAAGATAATAACGGTAACGATCGTTGGGCCTAATAAATGCTAAAAAAGTTGACATAATTATCTTCTTTGTAAAAGATAATTTAGTAGACAATTTAAAATTTCTTATTAAAAGATCATAACGGTAACGATTATTGGGACTAATAAATACTAAAAAAGTTAACATAATTATCTTCTTTGTAAAAGATAATTTACTAGACAATTTAAAATTTCTTTATAAAAGATCATAACGGTAACGATCATTGGGCCTAATAAATGCTAAAAAAGTTGACATAATTATCTTCTTTGTAAAAGATAATTTACTAGACAATTTCAAATTTCTTACTAAAAGATCATAACGCTAATGGTTAATGGGCCTAGTAAATGCTAAAAAAGTTAACATAATTATCTTCTTTGTGAAAGATAATTTAGTAGATCATTTAAAATTTCTTTATAAAAGATAATAACGGTAACGATCATTGGGCCTAATAAATGCTAAAAAGGTTAACATAATTATCTTCTTTGTGAAAGATAATTTAGTAGATCATTTAAAATTTCTTTATAAAAGATAATAACGGTAACGATCGTTGGGCCTAA
Organism: Psophocarpus tetragonolobus; assembly: GCA_037954015.1. NCBI lineage: Eukaryota > Viridiplantae > Streptophyta > Magnoliopsida > Fabales > Fabaceae > Psophocarpus > Psophocarpus tetragonolobus. The sequence continues at coordinate 60,261,109 of CM075688.1, forward strand.
TAAATGCTAAAAAAGTTGACATAATTATCTTCTTTGTAAAAGATAATTTAGTAGACAATTTAAAATTTCTTATTAAAAGATCATAACGGTAACGATTATTGGGACTAATAAATACTAAAAAAGTTAACATAATTATCTTCTTTGTAAAAGATAATTTACTAGACAATTTAAAATTTCTTTATAAAAGATCATAACGGTAACGATCATTGGGCCTAATAAATGCTAAAAAGGTTAACATAATTATCTTCTTTGTGAAAGATAATTTAATAGATCATTTAAAATTTCTTTATAAAAGATCATAACGGTAACGATCATTGGGCCTAATAAATGCTAAAAAAGTTGACATAATTATCTTCTTTGTAAAAGATAATTTACTAGACAATTTAAAATTTCTTATTAAAAGATCATAACAGTGCTGATCAATGGGCCTAGTAAATGCTGAAAAAGCTTACATAATTATCTGCTTTGTAAAACATAATTTAATAGATCATTTAAAATTTCATTATAAAAGATCATGACGGCAACGATCATTGGGCCTAATAAATGCTAAAAAGGCTAACATAATTATCTTCTTTGTGAAAGATAATTTAATAGATCATTTAAAATTTCTTTATAAAAGATAATAACGGTAACGATCATTGGGCCTAATAAATGCTAAAAAAGTTGACATAATTATCTTCTTTGTAAAAGATAATTTACTAGACAATTTAAAATTTCTTACTAAAAGATCATAACGCTAATGGGTAATGGGCCTAGTAAATGCTAAAAAAGTTGACATAATTATCTTGTTTGTAAAAGATAATTTAGTAGATCATTTAAAATTTCTTTATAAAAGATAATAACGGTAACGATTATTGGGACTAATAAATACTAAAAAAGTTAACATAATTATCTTCTTTGTAAAAGATAATTTACTAGACAATTTAAAATTTCTTTATAAAAGATCATAACGGTAACGATCATTGGGCCTAATAAATGCTAAAAAGGTTAATATAATTATCTTCTTTGTGAAAGATAATTTAATAGATCATTTAAAATTTCTTTATAAAAGATCATAACGGTAACGATCATTGGGCCTAATAAATGGTAAAAAAGTTGACATAATTATCTTCTTTGTAAAAGATAATTTACTAGACAATTTCAAATTTCTTACTAAAAGATCATAACGCTAATGGTTAATGGGCCTAGTAAATGCTAAAAAAGTTGACATAATTATCTTGTTTGTAAAAGATAATTTACTAGACAATTTAAAATTTCTTATTAAAAGATCATAACAGTGCCGATCAATGGGCCTAGTAAATGCTGAAAAAGCTTACATAATTATCTGCTTTGTAAAACATAATTTGATAGATCATTTAAAATTTCATTATAAAAGATCATGACGGCAACGATCATTGGGCCTAATAAATGCTAAAAAGGCTAACATAATTATCTTCTTTGTGAAAGATAATTTAATAGATCATTTAAAATTTCTTTATAAAAGATAATAACGGTAACGATCATTGGGCCTAATAAATGCTAAAAAAGTTGACATAATTATCTTCTTTGTAAAAGATAATTTACTAGACAATTTCAAATTTCTTACTAAAAGATCATAACGCTAATGGTTAATGGGCCTAGTAAATGCTAAAAAAGTTGACATAATTATCTTGTTTGTAAAAGATAATTTACTAGACAATTTAAAATTTCTTATTAAAAGATCATAACAGTGCCGATCAATGGGTCTAGTAAATGCTGAAAAAGCTTACATAATTATCTGCTTTGTAAAACATAATTTAATAGATCATTTAAAATTTCATTATAAAAGATCATGACGGCAACAATCATTGGGCCTAATAAATGCTAAAAAGGCTAACATAATTATCTTCTTTGTGAAAGATAATTTAATAGATCATTTAAAATTTCTTTATAAAAGATAATAACGGTAACGATCAATGGGCCTAATAAATGCTAAAAAAGTTGACATAATTATCTTCTTTGTAAAAGATAATTTACTAGACAATTTAAAATTTCTTATTAAAAGATCATAACGGTAACGATCATTGGGACTAATAAATACTAAAAAAGTTAACATAATTATCTTCTTTGTAAAGGATAATTTACTAGACAATTTAAAATTTCTTTATAAAAGATCATAACGGTAACGATCATTGGGCCTAATAAATGCTAAAAAGGTTCACATAATTATCCTCTTTGTGAAAGATAATCTAATAGATCATTTCAAATTTCTTTATAAAAGATCATAACGGTAACGATCATTGGGCCTAATAAATGGTAAAAAAGTTGACATAATTATCTTCTTTGTAAAAGATAATTTACTAGACAATTTAAAATTTCTTATTAAAAGATCATAACAGTGCCGATCAATGGGCCTAGTAAATGCTGAAAAAGCTTACATAATTATCTGCTTTGTAAAACATAATTTAATAGATCATTTAAAATTTCATTATAAAAGATTATGATGGCAACGATCATTGGGCCTAATAAATGCTAAAAAGGCTAACATAATTATCTTCTTTGTGAAAGATAATTTAATAGATCATTTAAAATTTCTTTATAAAAGATAATAACGGTAACGATCATTGGGACTAATAAATGCTAAAAAAGTTGACATAATTATCTTCTTTGTAAAAGATAATTTACTAGACAATTTAAAATTTCTTACTAAAAGATCATAACGCTAATGGTTAATGGGCCTAGTAAATGCTAAAAAAGTTGACATAATTATCTTGTTTGTAAAAGATAATTTAATAGATCATTTAAAATTTCCTTAAAAAAGATCATAACGGTAACGATCATTGCGCCTAATAAATGCTAAACAGATTGACATAATTCTCTTCTTTATAAGAGATAATTTACTAGACAATTTAAAATTTCTTATTAAAAGATCATAACGCTAACGATTTTTGGTTCTAATAAATGCTAAAAAAGTTGAGATATTTATCTTCTTTGTAAAAGATAATTAAATAGATCATTTAAAATTTCTTTATAAAATGTCATAACGGTAACGATCATTGGGCCTAATAAATGCTAAAAAGGTTAACATAATTATCTTCTTTGTGAAAGATAATTTAGTAGATCATTTAAAATTTCTTTATAAAAGATAATAACGGTAACGATCGTTGGGCCTAATAAATGCTAAAAAAGTTGACATAATTATCTTCTTTGTAAAAGATAATTTAGTAGACAATTTAAAATTTCTTATTAAAAGATCATAACAGTGTCGATCAATGGGCCTAGTAAATGCTGAAAAAGCTTACATAATTATCTGCCTTGTAAAAGATAATTTACTAGACAATTTAAAATTTCTTTATAAAAGATCATAACGGTAACGATCATTGGGCCTAATAAATGCTAAAAAGGTTAACATAATTATCTTCTTTGTGAAAGATAATTTAATAGATCATTTAAAATTTCTTTATAAAAGATAATAACGGTAACGATCATTGGGCCTAATAAATGCTAAAAAAGTTGACATAATTATCTTCTTTGTAAAAGATAATTTACTAGACAATTTAAAATTTCTTACTAAAAGATCATAACGCTAATGGTTAATGGGCCTAGTAAATGCTAAAAAAGTTGACATAATTATCTTGTTTGTAAAAGATAATTTAATAGATCATTTAAAATTTCCTTAAAAAAGATCATAACGGTAACGATTATTGCGCCTAATAAATGCTAAACAGATTGACATAATTCTCTTCTTTATAAAAGATAATTTACTAGACAATTTAAAATTTCTTATTAAAAGATCATAACGCTTACGATTTTTGGTTCTAATAAATGCTAAAAAAGTTGAGATATTTATCTTCTTTGTAAAAGATAATTAAATAGATCATTTAAAATTTCTTTATAAAATGTCATAACGGTAACGATCATTGGGCCTAATAAATGCTAAAAAGGTTAACATAATTATCTTCTTTGTGAAAGATAATTTAGTAGATCATTTAAAATTTCTTTATAAAAGATAATAACGGTAACGATCGTTGGGCCTAATAAATGCTAAAAAAGTTGACATAATTATCTTCTTTGTAAAAGATAATTTAGTAGACAATTTAAAATTTCTTATTAAAAGATCATAACGGTAACGATCATTGGGACTAATAAATACTAAAAAAGTTAACATAATTATCTTCTTTGTAAAAGATAATTTACAAGACAATTTAAAATTTCTTTATAAAAGATCAAAACGGTAACGATCATTGGGCCTAATAAATGTTAAAAAGGTTCACATAATTATCCTCTTTGTGAAAGATAATCTAATAGATCATTTCAAATTTCTTTATAAAAGATCATAACGGTAACGATCATTGGGCCTAATAAATGGTAAAAAAGTTGACATAATTATCTTCTTTGTAAAAGATAATTTACTAGACAATTTAAAATTTCTTATTAAAAGATCATAACAGTGCCGATCAATGGGCCTAGTAAATGCTGAAAAAGCTTACATAATTATCTGCTTTGTAAAACATAATTTAATAGATCATTTAAAATTTCATTATAAAAGATTATGATGGCAACGATCATTGGGCCTAATAAATGCTAAAAAGGCTAACATAATTATCTTCTTTGTGAAAGATAATTTAATAGATCATTTAAAATTTCTTTATAAAAGATAATAACGGTAACGATCATTGGGACTAATAAATGCTAAAAAAGTTGACATAATTATCTTCTTTGTAAAAGATAATTTACTAGACAATTTAAAATTTCTTACTAAAAGATCATAACGCTAATGGTTAATGGGCCTAGTAAATGCTAAAAAAGTTGACATAATTATCGTGTTTGTAAAAGATAATTTAATAGATCATTTAAAATTTCCTTAAAAAAGATCATAACGGTAACGATCATTGCGCCTAATAAATGCTAAACAGATTGACATAATTCTCTTCTTTATAAGAGATAATTTACTAGACAATTTAAAATTTCTTATTAAAAGATCATAACGCTAACGATTTTTGGTTCTAATAAATGCTAAAAAAGTTGAGATATTTATCTTCTTTGTAAAAGATAATTAAATAGATCATTTAAAATTTCTTTATAAAATGTCATAACGGTAACGATCATTGGGCCTAATAAATGCTAAAAAGGTTAACATAATTATCTTCTTTGTGAAAGATAATTTAGTAGATCATTTAAAATTTCTTTATAAAAGATAATAACGGTAACGATCGTTGGGCCTAATAAATGCTAAAAAAGTTGACATAATTATCTTCTTTGTAAAAGATAATTTAGTAGACAATTTAAAATTTCTTATTAAAAGATCATAACAGTGTCGATCAATGGGCCTAGTAAATGCTGAAAAAGCTTACATAATTATCTGCCTTGTAAAAGATAATTTACTAGACAATTTAAAATTTCTTTATAAAAGATCATAACGGTAACGATCATTGGGCCTAATAAATGCTAAAAAGGTTAACATAATTATCTTCTTTGTGAAAGATAATTTAATAGATCATTTAAAATTTCTTTATAAAAGATAATAACGGTAACGATCATTGGGCCTAATAAATGCTAAAAAAGTTGACATAATTATCTTCTTTGTAAAAGATAATTTACTAGACAATTTAAAATTTCTTACTAAAAGATCATAACGCTAATGGTTAATGGGCCTAGTAAATGCTAAAAAAGTTGACATAATTATCTTGTTTGTAAAAGATAATTTAATAGATCATTTAAAATTTCCTTAAAAAAGATCATAACGGTAACGATTATTGCGCCTAATAAATGCTAAACAGATTGACATAATTCTCTTCTTTATAAAAGATAATTTACTAGACAATTTAAAATTTCTTATTAAAAGATCATAACGCTTACGATTTTTGGTTCTAATAAATGCTAAAAAAGTTGAGATATTTATCTTCTTTGTAAAAGATAATTAAATAGATCATTTAAAATTTCTTTATAAAATGTCATAACGGTAACGATCATTGGGCCTAATAAATGCTAAAAAGGTTAACATAATTATCTTCTTTGTGAAAGATAATTTAGTAGATCATTTAAAATTTCTTTATAAAAGATAATAACGGTAACGATCGTTGGGCCTAATAAATGCTAAAAAAGTTGACATAATTATCTTCTTTGTAAAAGATAATTTAGTAGACAATTTAAAATTTCTTATTAAAAGATCATAACGGTAACGATCATTGGGACTAATAAATACTAAAAAAGTTAACATAATTATCTTCTTTGTAAAAGATAATTTACAAGACAATTTAAAATTTCTTTATAAAAGATCAAAACGGTAACGATCATTGGGCCTAATAAATGTTAAAAAGGTTCACATAATTATCCTCTTTGTGAAAGATAATCTAATAGATCATTTCAAATTTCTTTATAAAAGATCATAACGGTAACGATCATTGGGCCTAATAAATGGTAAAAAAGTTGACATAATTATCTTCTTTGTAAAAGATAATTTACTAGACAATTTAAAATTTCTTATTAAAAGATCATAACAGTGCCGATCAATGGGCCTAGTAAATGCTGAAAAAGCTTACATAATTATCTGCTTTGTAAAACATAATTTAATAGATCATTTAAAATTTCATTATAAAAGATTATGATGGCAACGATCATTGGGCCTAATAAATGCTAAAAAGGCTAACATAATTATCTTCTTTGTGAAAGATAATTTAATAGATCATTTAAAATTTCTTTATAAAAGATAATAACGGTAACGATCATTGGGACTAATAAATGCTAAAAAAGTTGACATAATTATCTTCTTTGTAAAAGATAATTTACTAGACAATTTAAAATTTCTTACTAAAAGATCATAACGCTAATGGTTAATGGGCCTAGTAAATGCTAAAAAAGTTGACATAATTTTCTTGTTTGTAAAAGATAATTTAATAGATCATTTAAAATTTCCTTAAAAAAGATCATAACGGTAATGATCATTGCGCCTAATAAATGCTAAACAGATTGACATAATTCTCTTCTTTATAAAAGATAATTTACTAGACAATTTCAAATTTCTTATTAAAAGATCATAACGCTAACGATTTTTGGTTCTAATAAATGCTAAAAAAGTTGAGATATTTATCTTCTTTGTAAAAGATAATTAAATAGATCATTTAAAATTGCTTTATAAAATGTCATAACGGTAACGATCATTGGGCCTAATAAATGCTAAAAAGGTTAACATAATTATCTTCTTTGTGAAAGATAATTTAATAGATCATTTAAAATTTCTTTATAAAAGATCATAACGGTAACGATCATTGGGCCTAATAATTGGTAAAAAAGTTGACATAATTATCTTCTTTGTAAAAGATAATTTACTAGACAATTTAAAATTTCTTATTAAAAGATCATAACAGTGTCGATCAATGGGCCTAGTAGATGCTGAAAAAGCTTACATAATTATCTGCCTTGTAAAACATAATTTAATAGATCATTTAAAATTTCATTATAAAAGATCATGACGGCAACGATCATTGGGCCTAATAAATGCTAAAAAGGCTAACATAATTATCTTCTTTGTGAAAGATAATTTAATAGATCATTTAAAATTTCTTTATAAAAGATAATAACGGTAACGATCATTGGGCCTAATAAATGCTAAAAAAGTTGACATAATTATCTTCTTTGTAAAAGATAATTTACTAGACAATTTAAAATTTCTTACTAAAAGATCAAAACGCTAATGGTTAATGGGCCTAGTAAATGCTAAAAAAGTTGACATAATTATCTTGTTTGTAAAAGATAATTTAATAGATCATTTAAAATTTCCTTAAAAAAGATCATAACGGTAACGATTATTGCGCCTAATAAATGCTAAACAGATTGACATAATTCTCTTCTTTATAAAAGATAATTTACTAGACAATTTAAAATTTCTTATTAAAAGATCATAACGCTAACGATTTTTGGTTCTAATAAATGCTAAAAATGTTGAGATATTTATCTTCTTTGTAAAAGATAATTAAATAGATCATTCAAAATTTCTTTATAAAATGTCATAACGGTAACGATCATTGGGCCTAATAAATGCTAAAAAGGTTAACATAATTATCTTCTTTGTGAAAGATAATTTAGTAGATCATTTAAAATTTCTTTATAAAAGATAATAACGGTAACGATCGTTGGGCCTAATAAATGCTAAAAAAGTTGACATAATTATCTTCTTTGTAAAAGATAATTTAGTAGAGAATTTAAAATTTCTTATTAAAAGATCATAACGGTAACGATCATTGGGACTAATAAATACTAAAAAAGTTAACATAATTATCTTCTTTGTAAAAGATAATTTACTAGACAATTTAAAATTTCTTTATAAAAGATCATAACGGTAACGATCATTGAGCCTAATAAATGCTAAAAAGGTTAACATAATTATCTTCTTTGTGAAAGATAATTTAATAGATCATTTAAAATTTCTTTATAAAAGATCATAACGGTAACGATCATTGGGCCTAATAAATGGTAAAAAAGTTGACATAATTATCTTCTTTGTAAAAGATAATTTACTAGACAATTTAAAATTTCTTATTAAAAGATCATAACAGTGCCGATCAATGGGCCTAGTAAATGCTGAAAAGGCTAACATAATTATCTTCTTTGTGAAAGATAATTTAATAGATCATTTAAAATTTCTTTATAAAAGATAATAACGGTAACGATCATTGGGCCTAATAAATGCTAAAAAAGTTGACATAATTATCTTCTTTGTAAAAGATAATTTACTAGACAATTTAAAATTTCTTACTAAAAGATCATAACGCTAATGGTTAATGGGCCTAGTAAATGCTAAAAAAGTTGACATAATTATCTTGTTTGTAAAAGATAATTTAATAGATCATTTAAAATTTCCTTAAAAAAGATCATAACGGTAACGATTATTGCGCCTAATAAATGCTAAACAGATTGACATAATTCTCTTCTTTATAAAAGATAATTTACTAGACAATTTAAAATTTCTTATTAAAAGAAAATAACGCTAACGATTTTTGGTTCTAATAAATGCTAAAAAAGTTGAGATATTTATCTTCTTTGTAAAAGATAATTAAATAGATCATTTAAAATTTCTTTATAAAATGTCATAACGGTAACGATCATTGGGCCTAATAAATGCTAAAAAGGTTAACATAATTATCTTCTTTGTGAAAGATAATTTAGTAGATCATTTAAAATTTCTTTATAAAAGATAATAACGGTAACGATCGTTGGGCCTAATAAATGCTAAAAAAGTTGACATAATTATCTTCTTTGTAAAAGATAATTTAGTAGACAATTTAAAATTTCTTATTAAAAGATCATAACGGTAACGATCATTGGGACTAATAAATACTAAAAAAGTTAACATAATTATCTTCTTTGTAAAAGATAATTTACTAGACAATTTAAAATTTCTTTATAAAAGATCAAAACGGTAACGATCATTGGGCCTAATAAATGTTAAAAAGGTTCACATAATTATCCTCTTTGTGAAAGATAATCTAATAGATCATTTCAAATTTCTTTATAAAAGATCATAACGGTAACGATCATTGGGCCTAATAAATGGTAAAAAAGTTGACATAATTATCTTCGTTGTAAAAGATAATTTACTAGACAATTTAAAATTTCTTATTAAAAGATCATAACAGTGCCGATCAATGGGCCTAGTAAATGCTGAAAAAGCTTACATAATTATCTGCTTTGTAAAACATAATTTAATAGATCATTTAAAATTTCATTATAAAAGATTATGATGGCAACGATCATTGGGCCTAATAAATGCTAAAAAGGCTAACATAATTATCTTCTTTGTGAAAGATAATTTAATAGATCATTTAAAATTTCTTTATAAAAGATAATAACGGTAACGATCATTGGGACTAATAAATGCTAAAAAAGTTGACATAATTATCTTCTTTGTAAAAGATAATTTACTAGACAATTTAAATTTTCTTACTAAAAGATCATAACGCTAATGGTTAATGGGCCTAGTAAATGCTAAAAAAGTTGACATAATTTTCTTGTTTGTAAAAGATAATTTAATAGATCATTTAAAATTTCCTTAAAAAAGATCATAACGGTAATGATCATTGCGCCTAATAAATGCTAAACAGATTGACATAATTCTCTTCTTTATAAAAGATAATTTACTAGACAATTTCAAATTTCTTATTAAAAGATCATAACGCTAACGATTTTTGGTTCTAATAAATGCTAAAAAAGTTGAGATATTTATCTTCTTTGTAAAAGATAATTAAATAGATCATTTAAAATTGCTTTATAAAATGTCATAACGGTAACGATCATTGGGCCTAATAAATGCTAAAAAGGTTAACATAATTATCTTCTTTGTGAAAGATAATTTAATAGATCATTTAAAATTTCTTTATAAAAGATCATAACGGTAACGATCATTGGGCCTAATAAATGGTAAAAAAGTTGACATAATTATCTTCTTTGTAAAAGATAATTTACTAGACAATTTAAAATTTCTTATTAAAAGATCATAACAGTGTCGATCAATGGGCCTAGTAAATGCTGAAAAAGCTTACATAATTATCTGCCTTGTAAAACATAATTTAATAGATCATTTAAAATTTCATTATAAAAGATCATGACGGCAACGATCATTGGGCCTAATAAATGATAAAAAGGCTAACATAATTATCTTCTTTGTGAAAGATAATTTAATAGATCATTTAAAATTTCTTTATAAAAGATAATAACGGTAACGATCATTGGGCCTAATAAATGCTAAAAAAGTTGACATAATTATCTTCTTTGTAAAAGATAATTTACTAGACAATTTAAAATTTCTTACTAAAAGATCATAACGCTAATGGTTAATGGGCCTAGTAAATGCTAAAAAAGTTGACATAATTATCTTGTTTGTAAAAGATAATTTAATAGATCATTTAAAATTTCCTTAAAAAAGATCATAACGGTAACGATTATTGCGCCTAATAAATGCTAAACAGATTGACATAATTCTCTTCTTTATAAAAGATAATTTACTAGACAATTTAAAATTTCTTATTAAAAGATCATAACGCTTACGATTTTTGGTTCTAATAAATGCTAAAAAAGTTGAGATATTTATCTTCTTTGTAAAAGATAATTAAATAGATCATTTAAAATTTCTTTATAAAATGTCATAACGGTAACGATCATTGGGCCTAATAAATGCTAAAAAGGTTAACATAATTATCTTCTTTGTGAAAGATAATTTAGTAGATCATTTAAAATTTCTTTATAAAAGATAATAACGGTAACGATCGTTGGGCCTAATAAATGCTAAAAAAGTTGACATAATTATCTTCTTTGTAAAAGATAATTTAGTAGACAATTTAAAATTTCTTATTAAAAGATCATAACGGTAACGATCATTGGGACTAATAAATACTAAAAAAGTTAACATAATTATCTTCTTTGTAAAAGATAATTTACTAGACAATTTAAAATTTCTTTATAAAAGATCAAAACGGTAACGATCATTGGGCCTAATAAATGTTAAAAAGGTTCACATAATTATCCTCTTTGTGAAAGATAATCTAATAGATCATTTCAAATTTCTTTATAAAAGATCATAACGGTAACGATCATTGGGCCTAATAAATGGTAAAAAAGTTGACATAATTATCTTCTTTGTAAAAGATAATTTACTAGACAATTTAAAATTTCTTATTAAAAGATCATAACAGTGCCGATCAATGGGCCTAGTAAATGCTGAAAAAGCTTACATAATTATCTGCTTTGTAAAACATAATTTAATAGATCATTTAAAATTTCATTATAAAAGATTATGATGGCAACGATCATTGGGCCTAATAAATGCTAAAAAGGCTAACATAATTATCTTCTTTGTGAAAGATAATTTAATAGATCATTTAAAATTTCTTTATAAAAGATAATAACGGTAACGATCATTGGGACTAATAAATGCTAAAAAAGTTGACATAATTATCTTCTTTGTAAAAGATAATTTACTAGACAATTTAAATTTTCTTACTAAAAGATCATAACGCTAATGGTTAATGGGCCTAGTAAATGCTAAAAAAGTTGACATAATTTTCTTGTTTGTAAAAGATAATTTAATAGATCATTTAAAATTTCCTTAAAAAAGATCATAACGGTAATGATCATTGCGCCTAATAAATGCTAAACAGATTGACATAATTCTCTTCTTTATAAAAGATAATTTACTAGACAATTTCAAATTTCTTATTAAAAGATCATAACGCTAACGATTTTTGGTTCTAATAAATGCTAAAAAAGTTGAGATATTTATCTTCTTTGTAAAAGATAATTAAATAGATCATTTAAAATTGCTTTATAAAATGTCATAACGGTAACGATCATTGGGCCTAATAAATGCTAAAAAGGTTAACATAATTATCTTCTTTGTGAAAGATAATTTAATAGATCATTTAAAATTTCTTTATAAAAGATCATAACGGTAACGATCATTGGGCCTAATAAATGGTAAAAAAGTTGACATAATTATCTTCTTTGTAAAAGATAATTTACTAGACAATTTAAAATTTCTTATTAAAAGATCATAACAGTGTCGATCAATGGGCCTAGTAAATGCTGAAAAAGCTTACATAATTATCTGCCTTGTAAAACATAATTTAATAGATCATTTAAAATTTCATTATAAAAGATCATGACGGCAACGATCATTGGGCCTAATAAATGATAAAAAGGCTAACATAATTATCTTCTTTGTGAAAGATAATTTAATAGATCATTTAAAATTTCTTTATAAAAGATAATAACGGTAACGATCATTGGGCCTAATAAATGCTAAAAAAGTTGACATAATTATCTTCTTTGTAAAAGATAATTTACTAGACAATTTAAAATTTCTTACTAAAAGATCATAACGCTAATGGTTAATGGGCCTAGTAAATGCTAAAAAAGTTGACATAATTATCTTGTTTGTAAAAGATAATTTAATAGATCATTTAAAATTTCCTTAAAAAAGATCATAACGGTAACGATTATTGCGCCTAATAAATGCTAAACAGATTGACATAATTCTCTTCTTTATAAAAGATAATTTACTAGACAATTTAAAATTTCTTATTAAAAGATCATAACGCTTACGATTTTTGGTTCTAATAAATGCTAAAAAAGTTGAGATATTTATCTTCTTTGTAAAAGATAATTAAATAGATCATTTAAAATTTCTTTATAAAATGTCATAACGGTAACGATCATTGGGCCTAATAAATGCTAAAAAGGTTAACATAATTATCTTCTTTGTGAAAGATAATTTAGTAGATCATTTAAAATTTCTTTATAAAAGATAATAACGGTAACGATCGTTGGGCCTAATAAATGCTAAAAAAGTTGACATAATTATCTTCTTTGTAAAAGATAATTTAGTAGACAATTTAAAATTTCTTATTAAAAGATCATAACGGTAACGATCATTGGGACTAATAAATACTAAAAAAGTTAACATAATTATCTTCTTTGTAAAAGATAATTTACTAGACAATTTAAAATTTCTTTATAAAAGATCAAAACGGTAACGATCATTGGGCCTAATAAATGTTAAAAAGGTTCACATAATTATCCTCTTTGTGAAAGATAATCTAATAGATCATTTCAAATTTCTTTATAAAAGATCATAACGGTAACGATCATTGGGCCTAATAAATGGTAAAAAAGTTGACATAATTATCTTCTTTGTAAAAGATAATTTACTAGACAATTTAAAATTTCTTATTAAAAGATCATAACAGTGCCGATCAATGGGCCTAGTAAATGCTGAAAAAGCTTACATAATTATCTGCTTTGTAAAACATAATTTAATAGATCATTTAAAATTTCATTATAAAAGATTATGATGGCAACGATCATTGGGCCTAATAAATGCTAAAAAGGCTAACATAATTATCTTCTTTGTGAAAGATAATTTAATAGATCATTTAAAATTTCTTTATAAAAGATAATAACGGTAACGATCATTGGGACTAATAAATGCTAAAAAAGTTGACATAATTATCTTCTTTGTAAAAGATAATTTACTAGACAATTTAAAATTTCTTACTAAAAGATCATAACGCTAATGGTTAATGGGCCTAGTAAATGCTAAAAAAGTTGACATAATTTTCTTGTTTGTAAAAGATAATTTAATAGATCATTTAAAATTTCCTTAAAAAAGATCATAACGGTAATGATCATTGCGCCTAATAAATGCTAAACAGATTGACATAATTCTCTTCTTTATAAAAGATAATTTACTAGACAATTTCAAATTTCTTATTAAAAGATCATAACGCTAACGATTTTTGGTTCTAATAAATGCTAAAAAAGTTGAGATATTTATCTTCTTTGTAAAAGATAATTAAATAGATCATTTAAAATTGCTTTATAAAATGTCATAACGGTAACGATCATTGGGCCTAATAAATGCTAAAAAGGTTAACATAATTATCTTCTTTGTGAAAGATAATTTAATAGATCATTTAAAATTTATTTATAAAAGATCATAACGGTAACGATCATTGGGCCTAATAAATGGTAAAAAAGTTGACATAATTATCTTCTTTGTAAAAGATAATTTACTAGACAATTTAAAATTTCTTATTAAAAGATCATAACAGTGTCGATCAATGGGCCTAGTAGATGCTGAAAAAGCTTACATAATTATCTGCCTTGTAAAACATAATTTAATAGATCATTTAAAATTTCATTATAAAAGATCATGACGGCAACGATCATTGGGCCTAATAAATGCTAAAAAGGCTAACATAATTATCTTCTTTGTGAAAGATAATTTAATAGATCATTTAAAATTTCTTTATAAAAGATAATAACGGTAACGATCATTGGGCCTAATAAATGCTAAAAAAGTTGACATAATTATCTTCTTTGTAAAAGATAATTTACTAGACAATTTAAAATTTCTTACTAAAAGATCATAACGCTAATGGTTAATGGGCCTAGTAAATGCTAAAAAAGTTGACATAATTATCTTGTTTGTAAAAGATAATTTAATAGATCATTTAAAATTTCCTTAAAAAAGATCATAACGGTAATGATCATTGCGCCTAATAAATGCTAAACAGATTGACATAATTCTCTTCTTTATAAAAGATAATTTACTAGACAATTTCAAATTTCTTATTAAAAGATCATAACGCTAACGATTTTTGGTTCTAATAAATGCTAAAAAAGTTGAGATATTTATCTTCTTTGTAAAAGATAATTAAATAGATCATTTAAAATTGCTTTATAAAATGTCATAACGGTAACGATCATTGGGCCTAATAAATGCTAAAAAGGTTAACATAATTATCTTCTTTGTGAAAGATAATTTAATAGATCATTTAAAATTTCTTTATAAAAGATCATAACGGTAACGATCATTGGGCCTAATAAATGGTAAAAAAGTTGACATAATTATCTTCTTTGTAAAAGATAATTTACTAGACAATTTAAAATTTCTTATTAAAAGATCATAACAGTGTCGATCAATGGGCCTAGTAAATGCTGAAAAAGCTTACATAATTATCTGCCTTGTAAAACATAATTTAATAGATCATTTAAAATTTCATTATAAAAGATCATGACGGCAACGATCATTGGGCCTAATAAATGATAAAAAGGCTAACATAATTATCTTCTTTGTGAAAGATAATTTAATAGATCATTTAAAATTTCTTTATAAAAGATAATAACGGTAACGATCATTGGGCCTAATAAATGCTAAAAAAGTTGACATAATTATCTTCTTTGTAAAAGATAATTTACTAGACAATTTAAAATTTCTTACTAAAAGATCATAACGCTAATGGTTAATGGGCCTAGTAAATGCTAAAAAAGTTGACATAATTATCTTGTTTGTAAAAGATAATTTAATAGATCATTTAAAATTTCCTTAAAAAAGATCATAACGGTAACGATTATTGCGCCTAATAAATGCTAAACAGATTGACATAATTCTCTTCTTTATAAAAGATAATTTACTAGACAATTTAAAATTTCTTATTAAAAGATCATAACGCTTACGATTTTTGGTTCTAATAAATGCTAAAAAAGTTGAGATATTTATCTTCTTTGTAAAAGATAATTAAATAGATCATTTAAAATTTCTTTATAAAATGTCATAACGGTAACGATCATTGGGCCTAATAAATGCTAAAAAGGTTAACATAATTATCTTCTTTGTGAAAGATAATTTAGTAGATCATTTAAAATTTCTTTATAAAAGATAATAACGGTAACGATCGTTGGGCCTAATAAATGCTAAAAAAGTTGACATAATTATCTTCTTTGTAAAAGATAATTTAGTAGACAATTTAAAATTTCTTATTAAAAGATCATAACGGTAACGATCATTGGGACTAATAAATACTAAAAAAGTTAACATAATTATCTTCTTTGTAAAAGATAATTTACTAGACAATTTAAAATTTCTTTATAAAAGATCAAAACGGTAACGATCATTGGGCCTAATAAATGTTAAAAAGGTTCACATAATTATCCTCTTTGTGAAAGATAATCTAATAGATCATTTCAAATTTCTTTATAAAAGATCATAACGGTAACGATCATTGGGCCTAATAAATGGTAAAAAAGTTGACATAATTATCTTCTTTGTAAAAGATAATTTACTAGACAATTTAAAATTTCTTATTAAAAGATCATAACAGTGCCGATCAATGGGCCTAGTAAATGCTGAAAAAGCTTACATAATTATCTGCTTTGTAAAACATAATTTAATAGATCATTTAAAATTTCATTATAAAAGATTATGATGGCAACGATCATTGGGCCTAATAAATGCTAAAAAGGCTAACATAATTATCTTCTTTGTGAAAGATAATTTAATAGATCATTTAAAATTTCTTTATAAAAGATAATAACGGTAACGATCATTGGGACTAATAAATGCTAAAAAAGTTGACATAATTATCTTCTTTGTAAAAGATAATTTACTAGACAATTTAAAATTTCTTACTAAAAGATCATAACGCTAATGGTTAATGGGCCTAGTAAATGCTAAAAAAGTTGACATAATTTTCTTGTTTGTAAAAGATAATTTAATAGATCATTTAAAATTTCCTTAAAAAAGATCATAACGGTAATGATCATTGCGCCTAATAAATGCTAAACAGATTGACATAATTCTCTTCTTTATAAAAGATAATTTACTAGACAATTTCAAATTTCTTATTAAAAGATCATAACGCTAACGATTTTTGGTTCTAATAAATGCTAAAAAAGTTGAGATATTTATCTTCTTTGTAAAAGATAATTAAATAGATCATTTAAAATTGCTTTATAAAATGTCATAACGGTAACGATCATTGGGCCTAATAAATGCTAAAAAGGTTAACATAATTATCTTCTTTGTGAAAGATAATTTAATAGATCATTTAAAATTTATTTATAAAAGATCATAACGGTAACGATCATTGGGCCTAATAAATGGTAAAAAAGTTGACATAATTATCTTCTTTGTAAAAGATAATTTACTAGACAATTTAAAATTTCTTATTAAAAGATCATAACAGTGTCGATCAATGGGCCTAGTAGATGCTGAAAAAGCTTACATAATTATCTGCCTTGTAAAACATAATTTAATAGATCATTTAAAATTTCATTATAAAAGATCATGACGGCAACGATCATTGGGCCTAATAAATGCTAAAAAGGCTAACATAATTATCTTCTTTGTGAAAGATAATTTAATAGATCATTTAAAATTTCTTTATAAAAGATAATAACGGTAACGATCATTGGGCCTAATAAATGCTAAAAAAGTTGACATAATTATCTTCTTTGTAAAAGATAATTTACTAGACAATTTAAAATTTCTTACTAAAAGATCATAACGCTAATGGTTAATGGGCCTAGTAAATGCTAAAAAAGTTGACATAATTATCTTGTTTGTAAAAGATAATTTAATAGATCATTTAAAATTTCCTTAAAAAAGATCATAACGGTAACGATTATTGCGCCTAATAAATGCTAAACAGATTGACATAATTCTCTTCTTTATAAAAGATAATTTACTAGACAATTTAAAATTTCTTATTAAAAGATCATAACGCTAACGATTTTTGGTTCTAATAAATGCTAAAAAAGTTGAGATATTTATCTTCTTTGTAAAAGATAATTAAATAGATCATTCAAAATTTCTTTATAAAATGTCATAACGGTAACGATCATTGGGCCTAATAAATGCTAAAAAGGTTAACATAATTATCTTCTTTGTGAAAGATAATTTAGTAGATCATTTAAAATTTCTTTATAAAAGATAATAACGGTAACGATCGTTGGGCCTAATAAATGCTAAAAAAGTTGACATAATTATCTTCTTTGTAAAAGATAATTTAGTAGAGAATTTAAAATTTCTTATTAAAAGATCATAACGGTAACGATCATTGGGACTAATAAATACTAAAAAAGTTAACATAATTATCTTCTTTGTAAAAGATAATTTACTAGACAATTTAAAATTTCTTTATAAAAGATCATAACGGTAACGATCATTGAGCCTAATAAATGCTAAAAAGGTTAACATAATTATCTTCTTTGTGAAAGATAATTTAATAGATCATTTAAAATTTCTTTATAAAAGATCATAACGGTAACGATCATTGGGCCTAATAAATGGTAAAAAAGTTGACATAATTATCTTCTTTGTAAAAGATAATTTACTAGACAATTTAAAATTTCTTATTAAAAGATCATAACAGTGCCGATCAATGGGCCTAGTAAATGCTGAAAAGGCTAACATAATTATCTTCTTTGTGAAAGATAATTTAATAGATCATTTAAAATTTCTTTATAAAAGATAATAACGGTAACGATCATTGGTCCTAATAAATGCTAAAAAAGTTGACATAATTATCTTCTTTGTAAAAGATAATTTACTAGACAATTTAAAATTGCTTATTAAAAGATCATAACGGTAACGATCATTGGGACTGATAAATACTAAAAAAGTTAACATAATTATCTTCTTTGTAAAAGATAATTTACTAGACAATTTAAAATTTCTTTATAAAAGATCATAACGGTAACGATCATTGGGCCTAATAAATGCTAAAAAGGTTAACATAATTATCTTCTTTGTGAAAGATAATTTAATAGATCATTTCAAATTTCTTTATAAAAGATCATAACGGTAACGATCATTGGGCCTAATAAATGGTAAAAAAGTTAACATAATTATCTTCTTTGTAAAAGATAATTTACTAGACAATTTAAAATTTCTTATTAAAAGATCATAACAGTGTCGATCAATGGGCCTAGTAGATGCTGAAAAAGCTTACATAATTATCTGCCTTGTAAAACATAATTTAATAGATCATTTAAAATTTCATTATAAAAGATCATGACGGCAACGATCATTGGGCCTAATAAATGCTAAAAAGGCTAACATAATTATCTTCTTTGTGAAAGATAATTTAATAGATCATTTAAAATTTCTTTATAAAAGATAATAACGGTAACGATCATTGGGCCTAATAAATGCTAAAAAAGTTGACATAATTATCTTCTTTGTAAAAGATAATTTACTAGACAATTTAAAATTTCTTACTAAAAGATCATAACGCTAATGGTTAATGGGCCTAGTAAATGCTAAAAAAGTTGACATAATTATCTTGTTTGTAAAAGATAATTTAATAGATCATTTAAAATTTCCTTAAAAAAGATCATAACGGTAACGATTATTGCGCCTAATAAATGCTAAACAGATTGACATAATTCTCTTCTTTATAAAAGATAATTTACTAGACAATTTAAAATTTCTTATTAAAAGATCATAACGCTAACGATTTTTGGTTCTAATAAATGCTAAAAAAGTTGAGATATTTATCTTCTTTGTAAAAGATAATTAAATAGATCATTCAAAATTTCTTTATAAAATGTCATAACGGTAATGATCATTGGGCCTAATAAATGCTAAAAAGGTTAACATAATTATCTTCTTTGTGAAAGATAATTTAGTAGATCATTTAAAATTTCTTTATAAAAGATAATAACGGTAACGATCGTTGGGCCTAATAAATGCTAAAAAAGTTGACATAATTATCTTCTTTGTAAAAGATAATTTAGTAGAGAATGTAAAATTTCTTATTAAAAGATCATAACGGTAACGATCATTGGGACTAATAAATACTAAAAAAGTTAACATAATTATCTTCTTTGTAAAAGATAATTTACTAGACAATTTAAAATTTCTTTATAAAAGATAATAACGGTAACGATCATTGAGCCTAATAAATGCTAAAAAGGTTAACATAATTATCTTCTTTGTGAAAGATAATTTAATAGATCATTTAAAATTTCTTTATAAAAGATAATAACGGTAACGATCATTGGTCCTAATAAATGCTAAAAAAGTTGACATAATTATCTTCTTTGTAAAAGATAAATTACTAGACAATTTAAAATTGCTTATTAAAAGATCATAACGGTAACGATCATTGGGACTGATAAATACTAAAAAAGTTAACATAATTATCTTCTTTGTAAAAGATAATTTACTAGACAATTTAAAATTTCTTTATAAAAGATCATAACGGTAACGATCATTGGGCCTAATAAATGCTAAAAAGGTTAACATAATTATCTTCTTTGTGAAAGATAATTTAATAGATCATTTCAAATTTCTTTATAAAAGATCATAACGGTAACGATCATTGGGCCTAATAAATGGTAAAAAATTTGACATAATTATCTTCTTTGTAAAAGATAATTTACTAGACAATTTAAAATTTCTTTATAAAAGATCATAACGGTAACGATCATTGGGCCTAATAAATGCTAAAAAGGTTAACATAATTATCTTCTTTGTGAAAGATAATTTAATAGATCATTTCAAATTTCTTTATAAAAGATCATAACGGTAACGATCATTGGGCCTAATAAATGGTAAAAAAGTTGACATAATTATCTTCTTTGTAAAAGATAATTTACTAGACAATTTAAAATTTCTTATTAAAAGATCATAACAGTGCCGATCAATGGGCCTAGTAAATGCTGAAAAAGCTTACATAATTATCTGCTTTGTAAAACATAATTTAATAGATCATTTAAAATTTCATTATAAAAGATCATGACGGCAACGATCATTGGGCCTAATAAATGCTAAAAAGGCTAACATAATTATCTTCTTTGTGAAAGATAATTTAATAGATCATTTAAAATTTCTTTATAAAACATAATAACGGTAACGATCATTGGGCCTAATAAATGCTAAAAAAGTTGACATAATTATCTTCTTTGTAAAAGATAATTTACTAGACAATTTAAAATTTCTTACTAAAAGATCATAACGCTAATGGTTAATGGGCCTAGTAAATGCTAAAAAAGTTGACATAATTATCTTGTTTGTAAAAGATAATTTAATAGATCATTTAAAATTTCTTTAAAAAAGATCATAACGATAACGATCATTGCGCCTAATAAATGCTAAACAGATTGACATAATTCTCTTCTTTATAAAAGATAATTTACTAGACAATTTAAATTTCTTATTAAAAGATCATAACGCTAATGATTTTTGGTTCTAATAAATGCTAAAAAAGTTGAGATATTTATCTTCTTTGTAAAAGATAATTAAATAGATCATTTAAAATTGCTTTATAAAATGTCATAACGGTAACGATCATTGGGCCTAATAAATGCTAAAAAGGTTAACATAATTATCTTCTTTGTGAAAGATAATTTAGTAGATCATTTAAAATTTCTTTATAAAAGATAATAACGGTAACGATCGTTGGGCCTAATAAATGTTAAAAAAGTTGACATAATTATCTTCTTTGTAAAAGATAATTTAGTAGACAATTTCAAATTTCTTATTAAAAGATCATAACAGTAACGATCATTGGGACTAATAAATACTAAAAAAGTTAACATAATTATCTTCTTTGTACAAGATAATTTACTAGACAATTTAAAATTTCTTTATAAAAGATCATAACGGTAACGATCATTGGGCCTAATAAATGCTAAAAAGGTTAACATAATTATCTTCTTTGTGAAAGATAATTTAATAGATCATTTAAAATTTCTTTATAAAAGATCATAACGGTAACGATCATTGGGCCTAATAAATGGTAAAAAAGTTGACATAATTATCTTCTTTGTAAAAGATAATTTACTAGACAATTTAAAATTTTTTATTAAAAGATCATAACAGTGCCGATCGATGGGCCTAGTAAATGCTGAAAAAGCTTACATAATTATCTGCTTTGTAAAACATAATTTAATAGATCATTTAAAATTTCATTATAAAAGATCATGACGGCAACGATCATTGGGCCTAATAAATGCTAAAAAGGCTAACATAATTATCTTCTTTGTGAAAGATAATTTAATAGATCATTTAAAATTTCTTTATAAAAGATAATAACGGTAACGATCATTGGGCCTAATAAATGCTAAAAAAGTTGACATAATTATCTTCTTTGTAAAAGATAATTTACTAGACAATTTAAAATTTCTTATTAAAAGATCATAACGGTACTGATCAATGGGCCTAGTAAATGCTGAAAAAGCTTACATAATTATCTTCTTTGTAAAACATAATTTGATAGATCATTTAAAATTTCTTTATAAAAGATCATGACGACAACGATCATGGGGCCAAATAAATGCTAAAGAGGTTAACATAATTATCTTCTTTGTGAAAGATAATTTAATAGATCATTTAAAATTACTTTATAAAAGATAATAACGGTAACGATCATTGGGCCTAATAAATGCTAAAAAAGTTGACATAATTATCTTCTTTGTAAAAGATAATTTACTAGACAATTTAAAATTTCTTACTAAAAGATCATAACGCTAATGGTTAATGGGCCTAGTAAATGCTAAAAAAGTTGACATAATTATCTTGTTTGTAAAAGATAATTTAATAGATCATTTAAAATTTCCTTAAAAAAGATCATAACGATAACAATCATTGCGCCTAATAAATACTAAACAGATTGACATAATTCTCTTCTTTATAAAAGATAATTTACTAGACAATTTAAAATTTCTTATTAAAAGATCATAACGCTAACGATTTTTGGTTCTAATAAATGCTAAAAAAGTTGAGATATTTATCTTCTTTGTAAAAGATAATTAAATAGATCATTTAAAATTGCTTTATAAAATGTCATAACGGTAACGATCATTGGGCCTAATAAATGCTAAAAAGGTTAACATAATTATCTTCTTTGTGAAAGATAATTTAATAGATCATTTAAAATTTATTTATAAAAGATCATAACGGTAACGATCATTGGGCCTAATAAATGGTAAAAAAGTTGACATAATTATCTTCTTTGTAAAAGATAATTTACTAGACAATTTAAAATTTCTTATTAAAAGATCATAACAGTGCCGATCAATGGGTCTAGTAAATGCTGAAAAAGCTTACATAATTATCTGCTTTGTAAAACATAATTTAATAGATCATTTAAAATTTCATTATAAAAGATCATGACGGCAACGATCATTGGGCCTAATAAATGCTAAAAAGGCTAACATAATTATCTTCTTTGTGAAAGATAATTTAATAGATCATTTAAAATTTCTTTATAAAAGATAATAACGGTAACGATCATTGGGCCTAATAAATGCTAAAAAAGTTGACATAATTATCTTCTTTGTAAAAGATAATTTACTAGACAATTTAAAATTTCTTATTAAAAGATCATAACGGTACTGATCAATGGGCCTAGTAAATGCTGAAAAAGCTTACATAATTATCTTCTTTGTAAAACATAATTTGATAGATCATTTAAAATTTCTTTATAAAAGATCATGACGACAACGATCATGGGGCCAAATAAATGCTAAAGAGGTTAACATAATTATCTTCTTTGTGAAAGATAATTTAATAGATCATTTAAAATTACTTTATAAAAGATAATAACGGTAACGATCATTGGGCCTAATAAATGCTAAAAAAGTTGACATAATTATCTTCTTTGTAAAAGATAATTTACTAGACAATTTAAAATTTCTTACTAAAAGATCATAACGCTAATGGTTAATGGGCCTAGTAAATGCTAAAAAAGTTGACATAATTATCTTGTTTGTAAAAGATAATTTAATAGATCATTTAAAATTTCCTTAAAAAAGATCATAACGGTAACGATCATTGCGCCTAATAAATGCTAAACAGATTGACATAATTCTCTTCTTTATAAGAGATAATTTACTAGACAATTTAAAATTTCTTATTAAAAGATCATAACGCTAACGATTTTTGGTTCTAATAAATGCTAAAAAAGTTGAGATATTTGTCTTCTTTGTAAAAGATAATTAAATAGATCATTTAAAATTGCTTTATAAAATGTCATAACGGTAACGATCATTGGGCCTAATAAATGCTAAAAAGGTTAACATAATTATCTTCTTTGTGAAAAATAATTTAGTAGATCATTTAAAATTTCTTTATAAAAGATAATAACGGTAACGATCGTTGGGCCTAATAAATGCTAAAAAAGTTGACATAATTATGTTCTTTGTAAAAGATAATTTAGTAGACAATTTAAAATTTCTTATTAAAAGATCATAACGGTAACGATTATTGGGACTAATAAATACTAAAAAAGTTAACATAATTATCTTCTTTGTAAAAGATAATTTACTAGACAATTTAAAATTTCTTTATAAAAGATCATAACGGTAACGATCATTGGGCCTAATAAATGCTAAAAAGGTTAACATAATTATCTTCTTTGTGAAAGATAATTTAATAGATCATTTAAAATTCCTTTATAAAAGATCATAACGGTAACGATCATTGGGCCTAATAAATGGTAAAAAAGTTGACATAATTATCTTCTTTGTAAAAGATAATTTACTAGACAATTTAAAATTTCTTATTAAAAGATCATAACAGTGCTGATCAATGGGCCTAGTAAATGCTGAAAAAGCTTACATAATTATCTGCTTTGTAAAACATAATTTAATAGATCATTTAAAATTTCATTATAAAAGATCATGACGGCAACGATCATTGGGCCTAATAAATGCTAAAAAGCCTAACATAATTATCTTCTTTGTGAAAGATAATTTAATAGATCATTTAAAATTTCTTTATAAAAGATAATAACGGTAACGATCATTGGGCCTAATAAATGCTAAAAAAGTTGACATAATTATCTTCTTTGTAAAAGATAATTTACTAGACAATTTAAAATTTCTTACTAAAAGATCATAACGCTAATGGTTAATGGGCCTAGTAAATGCTAAAAAAGTTGACATAATTATCTTGTTTGTAAAAGATAATTTAATAGATCATTTAAAATTTCCTTAAAAAAGATCATAACGGTAACGATCATTGCGCCTAATAAATGCTAAACAGATTGACATAATTCTCTTCTTTATAAGAGATAATTTACTAGACAATTTAAAATTTCTTATTAAAAGATCATAACGCTAACGATTTTTGGTTCTAATAAATGCTAAAAAAGTTGAGATATTTATCTTCTTTGTAAAAGATAATTAAATAGATCATTTAAAATTGCTTTATAAAATGTCATAACGGTAACGATCATTGGGCCTAATAAATGCTAAAAAGGTTAACATAATTATCTTCTTTGTGAAAAATAATTTAGTAGATCATTTAAAATTTCTTTATAAAAGATAATAACGGTAACGATCGTTGGGCCTAATAAATGCTAAAAAAGTTGACATAATTATGTTCTTTGTAAAAGATAATTTAGTAGACAATTTAAAATTTCTTATTAAAAGATCATAACGGTAACGATTATTGGGACTAATAAATACTAAAAAAGTTAACATAATTATCTTCTTTGTAAAAGATAATTTACTAGACAATTTAAAATTTTTTTATAAAAGATCATAACGGTAACGATCATTGGGCCTAATAAATGCTAAAAAGGTTAACATAATTATCTTCTTTGTGAAAGATAATTTAATAGATCATTTAAAATTCCTTTATAAAAGATCATAACGGTAACGATCATTGGGCCTAATAAATGGTAAAAAAGTTGACATAATTATCTTCTTTGTAAAAGATAATTTACTAGACAATTTAAAATTTCTTATTAAAAGATCATAACAGTGCTGATCAATGGGCCTAGTAAATGCTGAAAAAGCTTACATAATTATCTGCTTTGTAAAACATAATTTAATAGATCATTTAAAATTTCATTATAAAAGATCATGACGGCAACGATCATTGGGCCTAATAAATGCTAAAAAGGCTAACATAATTATCTTCTTTGTGAAAGATAATTTAATAGATCATTTAAAATTTCTTTATAAAAGATAATAACGGTAACGATCATTGGGCCTAATAAATGCTAAAAAAGTTGACATAATTATCTTCTTTGTAAAAGATAATTTACTAGACAATTTAAAATTTCTTACTAAAAGATCATAACGCTAATGGTTAATGGGCCTAGTAAATGCTAAAAAAGTTGACATAATTATCTTGCTTGTAAAAGATAATTTAATAGATCATTTAAAATTTCCTTAAAAAAGATCATAACGGTAACGATCATTGCGCCTAATAAATGCTAAACAGATTGACATAATTCTCTTCTTTATAAGAGATAATTTACTAGACAATTTAAAATTTCTTATTAAAAGATCATAACGCTAACGATTTTTGGTTCTAATAAATGCTAAAAAAGTTGAGATATTTATCTTCTTTGTAAAAGATAATTAAATAGATCATTTAAAATTGCTTTATAAAATGTCATAACGGTAACGATCATTGGGCCTAATAAATGCTAAAAAGGTTAACATAATTATCTTCTTTGTGAAAGATAATTTAGTAGATCATTTAAAATTTCTTTATAAAAGATAATAACGGTAACGATCGTTGGGCCTAATAAATGCTAAAAAAGTTGACATAATTATCTTCTTTGTAAAAGATAATTTAGTAGACAATTTAAAATTTCTTATTAAAAGATCATAACGGTAACGATTATTGGGACTAATAAATACTAAAAAAGTTAACATAATTATCTTCTTTGTAAAAGATAATTTACTAGACAATTTAAAATTTCTTTATAAAAGATCATAACGGTAACGATCATTGGGCCTAATAAATGCTAAAAAGGTTAACATAATTATCTTCTTTGTGAAAGATAATTTAATACATCATTTAAAATTTCTTTATAAAAGATCATAACGGTAACGATCATTGGGCCTAATAAATGGTAAAAAAGTTGACATAATTATCTTCTTTGTAAAAGATAATTTACTAGACAATTTAAAATTTCTTATTAAAAGATCATAACAGTGTTGATCAATGGGCCTAGTAAATGCTGAAAAAGCTTACATAATTATCTGCTTTGTAAAACATAATTTAATAGATCATTTAAAATTTCATTATAAAAGATCATGACGGCAACGATCATTGGGCCTAATAAATGCTAAAAAGGCTAACATAATTATCTTCTTTGTGAAAGATAATTTAATAGATCATTTAAAATTTCTTTATAAAAGATAATAACGGTAACGATCATTGGGCCTAATAAATGCTAAAAAAGTTGACATAATTATCTTCTTTGTAAAAGATAATTTACTAGACAATTTCAAATTTCTTACTAAAAGATCATAACGCTAATGGTTAATGGGCCTAGTAAATGCTAAAAAAGTTGACATAATTATCTTGTTTGTAAAAGATAATTTAATAGATCATTTAAAATTTCCTTAAAAAAGATCATAACGGTAACGATCATTGCGCCTAATAAATGCTAAACAGATTGACATAATTCTCTTCTTTATAAAAGATAATTTACTAAACAATTTAAAATTTCTTATTAAAAGATCATAACGCTAACGATTTTTGGTTCTAATAAATGCTAAAAAAGTTGAGATATTTATCTTCTTTGTAAAAGATAATTAAATAGATCATTTAAAATTGCTTTATAAAATGTCATAACGGTAACGATCATTGGGCCTAATAAATGCTAAAAAGGTTAACATAATTATCTTCTTTGTGAAAGATAATTTAGTAGATCATTTAAAATTTCTTTATAAAAGATAATAACGGTAACGATCTTTGGGCCTAATAAATGCTAAAAAAGTTGACATAATTATCTTCTTTGTAAAAGATAATTTAGTAGACAATTTAAAATTTCTTATTAAAAGATCATAACGGTAACGATCATTGGGACTAATAAATACTAAAAAATTTAACATAATTATCTTCTTTGTAAAATATAATTTACTAGACAATTTAAGATTTCTTTATAAAAGATCATAACGGTAACGATCATTGGGCCTAATAAATGCTAAAAAGGTTAACATAATTATCTTCTTTGTGAAAGATAATTTAATAGATCATTTAAAATTTCTTTATAAAAGATCATAACGGTAACGATCATTGGGCCTAATAAATGGTAAAAAAGTTGACATAATTATCTTCTTTGTAAAAGATAATTTACTAGACAATTTAAAATTTCTTATTAAAAGATCATAACAGTGCCGATCAATGGGCCTAGTAAATGCTGAAAAGGCTTACATAATTATCTGCTTTGTAAAATATAATTTAATAGATCATTTAAAATTTCATTATAAAAGATCATGACGGCAACGATCATTGGGCCTAATAAATGCTAAAAAGGCTAACATAATTATCTTCTTTGTGAAAGATAATTTAATAGATCATTTAAAATTTCTTTATAAAAGATAATAACGGTAACGATCATTGGGCCTAATAAATGCTAAAAAAGTTGACATAATTATCTTCTTTGTAAAAGATAATTTACTAGACAATTTAAAATTTCTTATTAAAAGATCATAACGGTAACGATCATTGGGACTAATAAATACTAAAAAAGTTAACATAATTATCTTCTTTGTAAAAGATAATTTACTAGACAATTTAAAATTTCTTTATAAAAGATCATAACGGTAACGATCATTGGGCCTAATAAATGCTAAAAAGGTTAACATAATTATCTTCTTTGTGAAAGATAATTTAATAGATCATTTAAAATTTCTTTATAAAAGATCATAACGGTAACGATCATTGGGCCTAATAAATGGTAAAAAAGTTGACATAATTATCTTCTTTGTAAAAGATAATTTACTAGACAATTTAAAATTTCTTATTAAAAGATCATAACACTGCCGATCAATGGGCCTAGTAAATGCTGAAAAGGCTTACATAATTATCTGCTTTGTAAAACATAATTTAATAGATCATTTAAAATTTCATTATAAAAGATCATGACGGCAATGATCATTGGGCCTAATAAATGCTAAAAAGGCTAACATAATTATCTTCTTTGTGAAAGATAATTTAATAGATCATTTAAAATTTCTTTATAAAAGATAATAACGGTAACGATCATTGGGCCTAATAAATGCTAAAAAAGTTGACATAATTATCTTCTTTGTAAAAGATAATTTACTAGACAATTTCAAATTTCTTACTAAAAGATCATAACGCTAATGGTTAATGGGCCTAGTAAATGCTAAAAAAGTTGACATAATTATCTTGTTTGTAAAAGATAATTTAATAGATCATTTAAAATTTCCTTAAAAAAGATCATAACGGTAACGATCATTGCGCCTAATAAATGCTAAACAGATTGACATAATTCTCTTCTTTATAAAAGATAATTTACTAGACAATTTAAAATTTCTTATTAAAAGATCATAACGCTAACGATTTTTGGTTCTAATAAATGCTAAAAAAGTTGAGATATTTATCTTCTTTGTAAAAGATAATTAAATAGATCATTTAAAATTGCTTTATAAAATGTCATAACGGTAACGATCATTGGGCCTAATAAATGCTAAAAAGGTTAACATAATTATCTTCTTTGTGAAAGATAATTTAGTAGATCATTTAAAATTTCTTTATAAAAGATAATAACGGTAACGATCTTTGGGCCTAATAAATGCTAAAAAAGTTGACATAATTATCTTCTTTGTAAAAGATAATTTAGTAGACAATTTAAAATTTCTTATTAAAAGATCATAACGGTAACGATTATTGGGACTAATAAATACTAAAAAATTTAACATAATTATCTTCTTTGTAAAAGATAATTTACTAGACAATTTAAAATTTCTTTATAAAAGATCATAACGGTAACGATCATTGGGCCTAATAAATGCTAAAAAGGTTAACATAATTATCTTCTTTGTGAAAGATAATTTAATAGATCATTTAAAATTTCTTTATAAAAGATAATAACGGTAACGATCATTGGGCCTAATAAATGCTAAAAAAGTTGACATAATTATCTTCTTTGTAAAAGATAATTTACTAGACAATTTAAAATTTCTTATTAAAAGATCATAACGGTAACGATCATTGGGACTAATAAATACTAAAAAAGTTAACATAATTATCTTCTTTGTAAAAGATAATTTACTAGACAATTTAAAATTTCTTTATAAAAGATCATAACGGTAACGATCATTGGGCCTAATAAATGCTAAAAAGGTTAACATAATTATCTTCTTTGTGAAAGATAATTTAATAGATCATTTCAAATTTCTTTATAAAAGATCATAACGGTAACGATCATTGGGCCTAATAAATGCTAAAAAGGTTAACATAATTATCTTCTTTGTGAAAGATAATTTAATAGATCATTTAAAATTTCTTTATAAAAGATCATAACGGTAACGATCATTGGGCCTAATAAATGGTAAAAAAGTTGACATAATTATCTTCTTTGTAAAAGATAATTTACTAGACAATTTAAAATTTCTTATTAAAAGATCATAACACTGCCGATCAATGGGCCTAGTAAATGCTGAAAAGGCTTACATAATTATCTGCTTTGTAAAACATAATTTAATAGATCATTTAAAATTTCATTATAAAAGATCATGACGGCAATGATCATTGGGCCTAATAAATGCTAAAAAGGCTAACATAATTATCTTCTTTGTGAAAGATAATTTAATAGATCATTTAAAATTTCTTTATAAAAGATAATAACGGTAACGATCATTGGGCCTAATAAATGCTAAAAAAGTTGACATAATTATCTTCTTTGTAAAAGATAATTTACTAGACAATTTCAAATTTCTTACTAAAAGATCATAACGCTAATGGTTAATGGGCCTAGTAAATGCTAAAAAAGTTGACATAATTATCTTGTTTGTAAAAGATAATTTAATAGATCATTTAAAATTTCCTTAAAAAAGATCATAACGGTAACGATCATTGCGCCTAATAAATGCTAAACAGATTGACATAATTCTCTTCTTTATAAAAGATAATTTACTAGACAATTTAAAATTTCTTATTAAAAGATCATAACGCTAACGATTTTTGGTTCTAATAAATGCTAAAAAAGTTGAGATATTTATCTTCTTTGTAAAAGATAATTAAATAGATCATTTAAAATTGCTTTATAAAATGTCATAACGGTAACGATCATTGGGCCTAATAAATGCTAAAAAGGTTAACATAATTATCTTCTTTGTGAAAGATAATTTAGTAGATCATTTAAAATTTCTTTATAAAAGATAATAACGGTAACGATCTTTGGGCCTAATAAATGCTAAAAAAGTTGACATAATTATCTTCTTTGTAAAAGATAATTTAGTAGACAATTTAAAATTTCTTATTAAAAGATCATAACGGTAACGATCATTGGGACTAATAAATACTAAAAAATTTAACATAATTATCTTCTTTGTAAAAGATAATTTACTAGACAATTTAAAATTTCTTTATAAAAGATCATAACGGTAACGATCATTGGGCCTAATAAATGCTAAAAAGGTTAACATAATTATCTTCTTTGTGAAAGATAATTTAATAGATCATTTAAAATTTCTTTATAAAAGATCATAACGGTAACGATCATTGGGCCTAATAAATGGTAAAAAAGTTGACATAATTATCTTCTTTGTAAAAGATAATTTACTAGACAATTTAAAATTTCTTATTAAAAGATCATAACAGTGCCGATCAATGGGCCTAGTAAATGCTGAAAAGGCTTACATAATTATCTGCTTTGTAAAACATAATTTAATAGATCATTTAAAATTTCATTATAAAAGATCATGACGGCAACGATCATTGGGCCTAATAAATGCTAAAAAGGCTAACATAATTATCTTCTTTGTGAAAGATAATTTAATAGATCATTTAAAATTTCTTTATAAAAGATAATAACGGTAACGATCATTGGGCCTAATAAATGCTAAAAAAGTTGACATAATTATCTTCTTTATAAAAGATAATTTACTAGACAATTTAAAATTTCTTATTAAAAGATCATAACGCTAACGATTTTTGGTTCTAATAAATGCTAAAAAAGTTGAGATAATTATCTTCTTTGTAAAATATAATTAAATAGATCATTTAAA
The DNA here is from genome assembly GCA_037954015.1 of Psophocarpus tetragonolobus. Taxonomy (NCBI): domain Eukaryota; kingdom Viridiplantae; phylum Streptophyta; class Magnoliopsida; order Fabales; family Fabaceae; genus Psophocarpus; species Psophocarpus tetragonolobus. The sequence goes on from CM075688.1 coordinate 60,293,356, forward strand.
ATTGCTTTATAAAATGTCATAACGGTAACGATCATTGGGTCTAATAAATGCTAAAAAGGTTAACATAATTATCTTCTGTGTGAAAGATAATTTAATAGATCATTTAAAATTTCTTTATAAAAGATCATAACAGTAACGATCATTGGGCCTAATAAATGCTAAAAAGGTTAACATAATTATCTTCTTTGTGAAAGATAATTTAGTAGATCATTTAAAATTTCTTTATAAAAGATCATAACAATAACGATCATTGGGCCTAATAAATGCTAAAAAGGTTAACATAATTATCTTCTTTGTGAAAGATAATTTAATAGATCATTTCAAATTTCTTTATAAAAGATCATAACGGTAACGATCATTGGGCCTAATAAATGCTAAAAAGGTTAACATAATTATCTTCTTTGTGAAAGATAATTTAATAGATCATTTAAAATTTCTTTATAAAAGATCATAACGGTAACGATCATTGGGCCTAATAAATGGTAAAAAAGTTGACATAATTATCTTCTTTGTAAAAGATAATTTACTAGACAATTTAAAATTTCTTATTAAAGGATCATAACACTGCCGATCAATGGGCCTAGTAAATGCTGAAAAGGCTTACATAATTATCTGCTTTGTAAAACATAATTTAATAGATCATTTAAAATTTCATTATAAAAGATCATGACGGCAATGATCATTGGGCCTAATAAATGCTAAAAAGGCTAACATAATTATCTTCTTTGTGAAAGATAATTTAATAGATCATTTAAAATTTCTTTATAAAAGATAATAACGGTAACGATCATTGGGCCTAATAAATGCTAAAAAAGTTGACATAATTATCTTCTTTGTAAAAGATAATTTACTAGACAATTTCAAATTTCTTACTAAAAGATCATAACGCTAATGGTTAATGGGCCTAGTAAATGCTAAAAAAGTTGACATAATTATCTTGTTTGTAAAAGATAATTTAATAGATCATTTAAAATTTCCTTAAAAAAGATCATAACGGTAACGATCATTGCGCCTAATAAATGCTAAACAGATTGACATAATTCTCTTCTTTATAAAAGATAATTTACTAGACAATTTAAAATTTCTTATTAAAAGATCATAACGCTAACGATTTTTGGTTCTAATAAATGCTAAAAAAGTTGAGATATTTATCTTCTTTGTAATAGATAATTAAATAGATCATTTAAAAATTCTTTATAAAATGTCATAACGGTAACGATCATTGGGCCTAATAAATGCTAAAAAGGTTAACATAATTATCTTCTTTGTGAAAGATAATTTAGTAGATCATTTAAAATTTCTTTATAAAAGATAATAACGGTAACGATCTTTGGGCCTAATAAATGCTAAAAAAGTTGACATAATTATCTTCTTTGTAAAAGATAATTTAGTAGACAATTTAAAATTTCTTATTAAAAGATCATAACGGTAACGATCATTGGGACTAATAAATACTAAAAAATTTAACATAATTATCTTCTTTGTAAAAGATAATTTACTAGACAATTTAAAATTTCTTTATAAAAGATCATAACGGTAACGATAATTGGGCCTAATAAATGCTAAAAAGGTTAACATAATTATCTTCTTTGTGAAAGATAATTTAATAGATCATTTAAAATTTCTTTATAAAAGATCATAACGGTAACGATCATTGGGCCTAATAAATGGTAAAAAAGTTGACATAATTATCTTCTTTGTAAAAGATAATTTACTAGACAATTTAAAATTTCTTATTAAAAGATCATAACAGTGCCGATCAATGGGCCTAGTAAATGCTGAAAAGGCTTACATAATTATCTGCTTTGTAAAACATAATTTAATAGATCATTTAAAATTTCATTATAAAAGATCATGACGGCAACGATCATTGGGCCTAATAAATGCTAAAAAGGCTAACATAATTATCTTCTTTGTGAAAGATAATTTAATAGATCATTTAAAATTTCTTTATAAAAGATAATAACGGTAACGATCATTGGGCCTAATAAATGCTAAAAAAGTTGACATAATTATCTTCTTTATAAAAGATAATTTACTAGACAATTTAAAATTTCTTATTAAAAGATCATAACGCTAACGATTTTTGGTTCTAATAAATGCTAAAAAAGTTGAGATAATTATCTTCTTTGTAAAATATAATTAAATAGATCATTTAAAATTGCTTTATAAAATGTCATAACGGTAACGATCATTGGGTCTAATAAATGCTAAAAAGGTTAACATAATTATCTTCTGTGTGAAAGATAATTTAATAGATCATTTAAAATTTCTTTATAAAAGATCATAACAGTAACGATCATTGGGCCTAATAAATGCTAAAAAGGTTAACATAATTATCTTCTTTGTGAAAGATAATTTAGTAGATCATTTAAAATTTCTTTATAAAAGATCATAACAGTAACGATCATTGGGCCTAATAAATGCTAAAAAGGTTAACATAATTATCTTCTTTGTGAAAGATAATTTAATAGATCATTTAAAATTTCTTTATAAAAGATAATAACGGTAACGATCATTGGGCCTAATAAATGCTAAAAAAGTTGACATAATTATCTTCTTTGTAAAAGATAATTTACTAGACAATTTAAAATTTCTTACTAAAAGATCATAACGCTAATGGTTAATGGGCCTAGTAAATGCTAAAAAAGTTGACATAATTATCTTGTTTGTAAAAGATAATTTAATAGATCATTTAAAATTTCCTTAAAAAAGATCATAACGGTAACGATCATTGCGCCTAATAAATGCTAAACAGATTGACATAATTCTCTTCTTTATAAAATATAATTTACTAGACCATTTAAAATTTCTTATTAAAAGATCATAACGCTAACGATTTTTGGTTCTAATAAATGCTAAAAAAGTTGAGATAATTATCTTCTTTGTAAAAGATAATTAAATAGATCATTTAAAATTGCTTTATAAAATGTCAAAACGGTAACGATCATTGGGCCTAATAAATGCTAAAAAGGTTAACATAATTATCTTCTTTGTGAAAGATAATTTAATAGATCATTTCAAATTTCTTTATAAAAGATCATAACGGTAACGATCATTGGGCCTAATAAATGTTAAAAAAGTTGACATAATTATCTTCTTTGTAAAAGATAATTTACTAGACAATTTAAAATTTCTTATTAAAAGATCATAACAGTGCCGATCAATGGGCCTAGTAAATGCTGAAAAAGCTTACATAATTATCTGCTTTGTAAAACATAATTTAATAGATCATTTAAAATTTCATTATAAAAGATCATGATGGCAACGATCATTGGGCCTAATAAATGCTAAAAAGGCTAACATAATTATCTTCTTTGTGAAAGATAATTTAATAGATCATTTAAAATTTCTTTATAAAAGATAATAACGGTAACGATCATTGGGCCTAATAAATGCTAAAAAAGTTGACATAATTATCTTCTTTGTAAAAGATAATTTACTAGACAATTTAAAATTTCTTACTAAAAGATCATAACGCTAATGGTTAATGGGCCTAGTAAATGCTAAAAAAGTTGACATAATTATCTTGTTTGTAAAAGATAATTTAATAGATCATTTAAAATTTCCTTAAAAAAGATCATAACGGTAACGATCATTGCGCCTAATAAATGCTAAACAGATATACATAATTCTCTTCTTTATAAAAGATAATTTACTAGACCATTTAAAATTTCTTATTAAAAGATCATAACGCTAACGATTTTTGGTTCTAATAAATGCTAAAAAAGTTGAGATAATTATCTTCTTTGTAAAAGATAATTAAATAGATCATTTAAAATCGCTTTATAAAATGTGAAAACGGTAACGATCATTGGGCCTAATAAATGCTAAAAAGGTTAACATAATTATCTTCTTCGTGAAAGATAATTTAATAGATCATTTAAAATTTCTTTATAAAAGATAATAACGGTAACGATAGTTGGGCCTAATAAATGCTAAAAAATTTGACATAATTATCTTCTTTGTAAAAGATAATTTACTAGACAATTTAAAATTTCTTATTAAAAGATCATAACAGTGTCGATCAATGGGCCTAGTAAATGCTGAAAAAGCTTACATAATTATCTGCTTTGTAAAACATAATTTAATAGATCATTTAAAATTTCATTATAAAAGATCATGACGGCAACGATCATTGGGCCTAATAAATGCTAAAAAGGCTAACATAATTATCTTCTTTGTGAAAGATAATTTAATAGATCATTTAAAATTTCTTTATAAAAGATAATAACGGTAACGATCATTGGGCCTAATAAATGCTAAAAAAGTTGACATAATTATCTTCTTTGTAAAAGATAATTTAATAGATCATTTATAATTTCCTTAAAAAAGATCATAATGGTAACAATCATTGCGCCTAATAAATGGTAAACAGATTGACATAATTCTCTTCTTTATAAAAGATAATTTACTAGACCATTTAAAATTTCTTATTAAAAGATCATAACGCTAACGATTTTTGGTTCTAATAAATGCTAAAAAAGTTGAGATAATTATCTTCTTTGTAAAAGATAATTAAATAGATCATTTAAAATTGCTTTATAAAATGTCATAACGGTAACGATCATTGGGACTAATAAATACTAAAAAAGTTAACATAATTATCTTCTTTGTAAAAGATAATTTACTAGACAATTTAAAATTTCTTTATAAAAGATCATAACGGTAACGATCATTGGGCCTAATAAATGCTAAAAAGGTTAACATAATTATCTTCTTTGTGAAAGATAATTTAATAGATCATTTCAAATTTCTTTATAAAAGATCATAACGGTAACGATCATTGGGCCTAATAAATGTTAAAAAAGTTGACATAATTATCTTCTTTGTAAAAGATAATTTACTAGACAATTTAAAATTTCTTATTAAAAGATCATAACAGTGCCGATCAATGGGCCTAGTAAATGCTGAAAAAGCTTACATAATTATCTGCTTTGTAAAACATAATTTAATAGATCATTTAAAATTTCATTATAAAAGATCATGATGGCAACGATCATTGGGCCTAATAAATGCTAAAAAGGCTAACATAATTATCTTCTTTGTGAAAGATAATTTAATAGATCATTTAAAATTTCTTTATAAAAGATAATAACGGTAACGATCATTGGGCCTAATAAATGCTAAAAAAGTTGACATAATTATCTTCTTTGTAAAAGATAATTTACTAGACAATTTAAAATTTCTTACTAAGAGATCATAACGCTAATGGTTAATGGGCCTAGTAAATGCTAAAAAAGTTGACATAATTATCTTCTTTGTAAAAGATAATTTAATAGATCATTTAAAATTTCCTTAAAAAAGATCATAACGGTAACGATCATTGCGCCTAATAAATGCTAAACAGATTGACATAATTCTCTTCTTTATAAAAGATAATTTACTAGACCATTTAAAATTTCTTATTAAAAGATCATAACGCTAACGATTTTTGGTTCTAATAAATGCTAAAAAACTTGAGATAATTATCTTCTTTGTAAAAGATAATTAAATAGATCATTTAAAATTACTTTATAAAATGTCAAAACGGTAACGATCATTGGGCCTAATAAATGCTAAAAAGGTTAACATAATTATCTTCTTCGTGAAAGATAATTTAATAGATCATTTAAAATTTCTTTATAAAAGATAATAACGGTAACGATAGTTGGGCCTAATAAATGCTAAAAAATTTGACATAATTATCTTCTTTGTAAAAGATAATTTACTAGACAATTTAAAATTTCTTATTAAAAGATCATAACAGTGTCGATCAATGGGCCTAGTAAATGCTGAAAAAGCTTACATAATTATCTGCTTTGTAAAACATAATTTAATAGATCATTTAAAATTTCATTATAAAAGATCATGACGGCAACGATCATTGGGCCTAATAAATGCTAAAAAGGCTAACATAATTATCTTCTTTGTGAAAGATAATTTAATAGATCATTTAAAATTTCTTTATAAAAGATAATAACGGTAACGATCATTGGGCCTAATAAATGCTAAAAAAGTTGACATAATTATCTTCTTTGTAAAAGATAATTTAATAGATCATTTATAATTTCCTTAAAAAAGATCATAACGGTAACAATCATTGCGCCTAATAAATGGTAAACAGATTAACATAATTCTCTTCTTTATAAAAGATAATTTACTAGACCATTTAAAATTTCTTATTAAAAGATCATAACGCTAACGATTTTTGGTTCTAATAAATGCTAAAAAAGTTGAGATAATTATCTTCTTTGTAAAAGATAATTAAATAGATCATTTAAAATTGCTTTATAAAATGTCATAACGGTAACGATCATTGGGACTAATAAATACTAAAAAAGTTAACATAATTATCTTCTTTGTAAAAGATAATTTACTAGACAATTTAAAATTTCTTTATAAAAGATCATAACGGTAACGATCATTGGGCCTAATAAATGCTAAAAAGGTTAACATAATTATCTTCTTTGTGAAAGATAATTTAATAGATCATTTCAAATTTCTTTATAAAAGATCATAACGGTAACGATCATTGGGCCTAATAAATGTTAAAAAAGTTGACATAATTATCTTCTTTGTAAAAGATAATTTACTAGACAATTTAAAATTTCTTATTAAAAGATCATAACAGTGCCGCTCAATGGGCCTAGTAAATGCTGAAAAAGCTTACATAATTATCTGCTTTGTAAAACATAATTTAATAGATCATTTAAAATTTCATTATAAAAGATCATGATGGCAACGATCATTGGGCCTAATAAATGTTAAAAAGGCTAACATAATTATCTTCTTTGTGAAAGATAATTTAATAGATCATTTAAAATTTCTTTATAAAAGATAATAACGGTAACGATCATTGGGCCTAATAAATGCTAAAAAAGTTGACATAATTATCTTCTTTGTAAAAGATAATTTACTAGACAATTTAAAATTTCTTACTAAAAGATCATAACGCTAATGGTTAATGGGCCTAGTAAATGCTAAAAAAGTTGACATAATTATCTTGTTTGTAAAAGATAATTTAATAGATCATTTAAAATTTCCTTAAAAAAGATCATAACGGTAACGATCATTGCGCCTAATAAATGCTAAACAGATTGACATAATTCTCTTCTTTATAAAAGATAATTTACTAGACCATTTAAAATTTCTTATTAAAAGATCATAACGCTAACGATTTTTGGTTCTAATAAATGCTAAAAAACTTGAGATAATTATCTTCTTTGTAAAAGATAATTAAATAGATCATTTAAAATTGCTTTATAAAATGTCAAAACGGTAACGATCATTGGGCCTAATAAATGCTAAAAAGGTTAACATAATTATCTTCTTCGTGAAAGATAATTTAATAGATCATTTAAAATTTCTTTATAAAAGATAATAACGGTAACGATAGTTGGGCCTAATAAATGCTAAAAAATTTGACATAATTATCTTCTTTGTAAAAGATAATTTACTAGACAATTTAAAATTTCTTATTAAAAGATCATAACAGTGTCGATCAATGGGCCTAGTAAATGCTGAAAAAGCTTACATAATTATCTGCTTTGTAAAACATAATTTAATAGATCATTTAAAATTTCATTATAAAAGATCATGACGGCAACGATCATTGGGCCTAATAAATGCTAAAAAGGCTAACATAATTATCTTCTTTGTGAAAGATAATTTAATAGATCATTTAAAATTTCTTTATAAAAGATAATAACGGTAACGATCATTGGGCCTAATAAATGCTAAAAAAGTTGACATAATTATCTTGTTTGTAAAAGATAATTTAATAGATCATTTAAAATTTCCTTAAAAAAGATCATAACGGTAACGATCATTGCGCCTAATAAATGCTAAACAGATATACATAATTCTCTTCTTTATAAAAGATAATTTACTAGACCATTTAAAATTTCTTATTAAAAGATCATAACGCTAACGATTTTTGGTTCTAATAAATGCTAAAAAAGTTGAGATAATTATCTTCTTTGTAAAAGATAATTAAATAGATCATTTAAAATCGCTTTATAAAATGTGAAAACGGTAACGATCATTGGGCCTAATAAATGCTAAAAAGGTTAACATAATTATCTTCTTCGTGAAAGATAATTTAATAGATCATTTAAAATTTCTTTATAAAAGATAATAACGGTAACGATAGTTGGGCCTAATAAATGCTAAAAAATTTGACATAATTATCTTCTTTGTAAAAGATAATTTACTAGACAATTTAAAATTTCTTATTAAAAGATCATAACAGTGTCGATCAATGGGCCTAGTAAATGCTGAAAAAGCTTACATAATTATCTGCTTTGTAAAACATAATTTAATAGATCATTTAAAATTTCATTATAAAAGATCATGACGGCAACGATCATTGGGCCTAATAAATGCTAAAAAGGCTAACATAATTATCTTCTTTGTGAAAGATAATTTAATAGATCATTTAAAATTTCTTTATAAAAGATAATAACGGTAACGATCATTGGGCCTAATAAATGCTAAAAAAGTTGACATAATTATCTTCTTTGTAAAAGATAATTTAATAGATCATTTATAATTTCCTTAAAAAAGATCATAATGGTAACAATCATTGCGCCTAATAAATGGTAAACAGATTGACATAATTCTCTTCTTTATAAAAGATAATTTACTAGACCATTTAAAATTTCTTATTAAAAGATCATAACGCTAACGATTTTTGGTTCTAATAAATGCTAAAAAAGTTGAGATAATTATCTTCTTTGTAAAAGATAATTAAATAGATCATTTAAAATTGCTTTATAAAATGTCATAACGGTAACGATCATTGGGACTAATAAATACTAAAAAAGTTAACATAATTATCTTCTTTGTAAAAGATAATTTACTAGACAATTTAAAATTTCTTTATAAAAGATCATAACGGTAACGATCATTGGGCCTAATAAATGCTAAAAAGGTTAACATAATTATCTTCTTTGTGAAAGATAATTTAATAGATCATTTCAAATTTCTTTATAAAAGATCATAACGGTAACGATCATTGGGCCTAATAAATGTTAAAAAAGTTGACATAATTATCTTCTTTGTAAAAGATAATTTACTAGACAATTTAAAATTTCTTATTAAAAGATCATAACAGTGCCGATCAATGGGCCTAGTAAATGCTGAAAAAGCTTACATAATTATCTGCTTTGTAAAACATAATTTAATAGATCATTTAAAATTTCATTATAAAAGATCATGATGGCAACGATCATTGGGCCTAATAAATGCTAAAAAGGCTAACATAATTATCTTCTTTGTGAAAGATAATTTAATAGATCATTTAAAATTTCTTTATAAAAGATAATAACGGTAACGATCATTGGGCCTAATAAATGCTAAAAAAGTTGACATAATTATCTTCTTTGTAAAAGATAATTTACTAGACAATTTAAAATTTCTTACTAAGAGATCATAACGCTAATGGTTAATGGGCCTAGTAAATGCTAAAAAAGTTGACATAATTATCTTGTTTGTAAAAGATAATTTAATAGATCATTTAAAATTTCCTTAAAAAAGATCATAACGGTAACGATCATTGCGCCTAATAAATGCTAAACAGATTGACATAATTCTCTTCTTTATAAAAGATAATTTACTAGACCATTTAAAATTTCTTATTAAAAGATCATAACGCTAACGATTTTTGGTTCTAATAAATGCTAAAAAACTTGAGATAATTATCTTCTTTGTAAAAGATAATTAAATAGATCATTTAAAATTACTTTATAAAATGTCAAAACGGTAACGATCATTGGGCCTAATAAATGCTAAAAAGGTTAACATAATTATCTTCTTCGTGAAAGATAATTTAATAGATCATTTAAAATTTCTTTATAAAAGATAATAACGGTAACGATAGTTGGGCCTAATAAATGCTAAAAAATTTGACATAATTATCTTCTTTGTAAAAGATAATTTACTAGACAATTTAAAATTTCTTATTAAAAGATCATAACAGTGTCGATCAATGGGCCTAGTAAATGCTGAAAAAGCTTACATAATTATCTGCTTTGTAAAACATAATTTAATAGATCATTTAAAATTTCATTATAAAAGATCATGACGGCAACGATCATTGGGCCTAATAAATGCTAAAAAGGCTAACATAATTATCTTCTTTGTGAAAGATAATTTAATAGATCATTTAAAATTTCTTTATAAAAGATAATAACGGTAACGATCATTGGGCCTAATAAATGCTAAAAAAGTTGACATAATTATCTTCTTTGTAAAAGATAATTTAATAGATCATTTATAATTTCCTTAAAAAAGATCATAACGGTAACAATCATTGCGCCTAATAAATGGTAAACAGATTAACATAATTCTCTTCTTTATAAAAGATAATTTACTAGACCATTTAAAATTTCTTATTAAAAGATCATAACGCTAACGATTTTTGGTTCTAATAAATGCTAAAAAAGTTGAGATAATTATCTTCTTTGTAAAAGATAATTAAATAGATCATTTAAAATTGCTTTATAAAATGTCATAACGGTAACGATCATTGGGACTAATAAATACTAAAAAAGTTAACATAATTATCTTCTTTGTAAAAGATAATTTACTAGACAATTTAAAATTTCTTTATAAAAGATCATAACGGTAACGATCATTGGGCCTAATAAATGCTAAAAAGGTTAACATAATTATCTTCTTTGTGAAAGATAATTTAATAGATCATTTCAAATTTCTTTATAAAATATCATAACGGTAACGATCATTGGGCCTAATAAATGTTAAAAAAGTTGACATAATTATCTTCTTTGTAAAAGATAATTTACTAGACAATTTAAAATTTCTTATTAAAAGATCATAACAGTGCCGCTCAATGGGCCTAGTAAATGCTGAAAAAGCTTACATAATTATCTGCTTTGTAAAACATAATTTAATAGATCATTTAAAATTTCATTATAAAAGATCATGATGGCAACGATCATTGGGCCTAATAAATGCTAAAAAGGCTAACATAATTATCTTCTTTGTGAAAGATAATTTAATAGATCATTTAAAATTTCTTTATAAAAGATAATAACGGTAACGATCATTGGGCCTAATAAATGCTAAAAAAGTTGACATAATTATCTTCTTTGTAAAAGATAATTTACTAGACAATTTAAAATTTCTTACTAAAAGATCATAACGCTAATGGTTAATGGGCCTAGTAAATGCTAAAAAAGTTGACATAATTATCTTGTTTGTAAAAGATAATTTAATAGATCATTTAAAATTTCCTTAAAAAAGATCATAACGGTAACGATCATTGCGCCTAATAAATGCTAAACAGATTGACATAATTCTCTTCTTTATAAAAGATAATTTACTAGACCATTTAAAATTTCTTATTAAAAGATCATAACGCTAACGATTTTTGGTTCTAATAAATGCTAAAAAACTTGAGATAATTATCTTCTTTGTAAAAGATAATTAAATAGATCATTTAAAATTGCTTTATAAAATGTCATAACGGTAACGATCATTGGGACTAATAAATACTAAAAAAGTTAACATAATTATCTTCTTTGTAAAAGATAATTTACTAGACAATTTAAAATTTCTTTATAAAAGATCATAACGGTAACGATCATTGGGCCTAATAAATGCTAAAAAGGTTAACATAATTATCTTCTTTGTGAAAGATAATTTAATAGATCATTTCAAATTTCTTTATAAAAGATCATAACGGTAACGATCATTGGGCCTAATAAATGTTAAAAAAGTTGACATAATTATCTTCTTTGTAAAAGATAATTTACTAGACAATTTAAAATTTCTTATTAAAAGATCATAACAGTGCCGATCAATGGGCCTAGTAAATGCTGAAAAAGCTTACATAATTATCTGCTTTGTAAAACATAATTTAATAGATCATTTAAAATTTCATTATAAAAGATCATGATGGCAACGATCATTGGGCCTAATAAATGCTAAAAAGGCTAACATAATTATCTTCTTTGTGAAAGATAATTTAATAGATCATTTAAAATTTCTTTATAAAAGATAATAACGGTAACGATCATTGGGCCTAATAAATGCTAAAAAAGTTGACATAATTATCTTCTTTGTAAAAGATAATTTACTAGACAATTTAAAATTTCTTACTAAAAGATCATAACGCTAATGGTTAATGGGCCTAGTAAATGCTAAAAAAGTTGACATAATTATCTTGTTTGTAAAAGATAATTTAATAGATCATTTAAAATTTCCTTAAAAAAGATCATAACGGTAACGATCATTGCGCCTAATAAATGCTACACAGATATACATAATTGTCTTCTTTATAAAAGATAATTTACTAGACAATTTAAAATTTCTTATTAAAAGATCATAACGCTAACGATTTTTGGTTCTAATAAATGCTAAAAAAGTTGAGATAATTATCTTCTTTGTAAAAGATAATTAAATAGATCATTTAAAATTGCTTTATAAGATGTCATAACGGTAACGATCATTGGGCCTAATAAATGCTAAAAAGGTTAACATAATTATCTTCTTTGTGAAAGATAATTTAGTAGATCATTTAAAATTTCTTTATAAAAGATAATAACGGTAACGATCGTTGGGCCTAATAAATGCTAAAAAAGTTTACATAATTATCTTCTTTGTAAAAGATAATTTAGTAGACAATATAAAATTTCTTATTAAAAGATCATAACGGTAACGATCATTGGGACTAATAAATACTAAAAAAGTTAACATAATTATCTCCTTTGTAAAAGATAATTTACTAGACAATTTAAAATTTCTTTATAAAAGATCATAACGGTAACGATCATTGGGCCTAATAAATGCTAAAAAGGTTAACATAATTATCTTCTTTGTGAAAGATAATTTAATAGATCATTTAAAATTTCTTTATAAAAGATCATAACGGTAACGATCATTGGGCCTAATAAATGGTAAAAAAGTTGACATAATTATCTTCTTTGTAAAACATAATTTACTAGACAATTTAAAATTTCTTATTAAAAGATCATAACAGTGCCGATCAATGGGCCTAGTAAATGCTGAAAAAGCTTACATAATTATCTGCTTTGTAAAACATAATTTAATAGATCATTTAAAATTTCATTATAAAAGATCATGACGGAAACGATCATTGGGCCTAATAAATGCTAAAAAGGCTAACATAATTATCTTCTTTGTGAAAGATAATTTAATAGATCATTTAAAATTTCTTTATAAAAGATAATAACGGTAACGATCATTGGGCCTAATAAATGCTAAAAAAGTTGACATAATTATCTTCTTTGTAAAAGATAATTTACTAGACAATTTAAAATTTCTTACTAAAAGATCATAACGCTAATGGTTAATGGGCCTAGTAAATGCTAAAAAAGTTGACATAATTATCTTGTTTGTAAAAGATAATTTAATAGATCATTTAAAATTTCTTTAAAAAAGATCATAACGGTAACGATCATTGCGCCTAATAAATGCTAAACAGATTGACATAATTCTCTTCTTTATAAAAGATAATTTACTAGACAATTTAAATTTCTTATTAAAAGATCATAACGCTAACGATTTTTGGTTCTAAAAAATGCTAAAAAAGTTGAGATATTTATCTTCTTTGTAAAAGATAATTAAATAGATCATTTAAAATTGCTTTATAAAATGTCATAACGGTAACGATCATTGGGCCTAATAAATGCTAAAAAGGTTAACATAATTATCTTCTTTGTGAAAGATAATTTAGTAGATCATTTAAAATTTCTTTATAAAAGATAATAACGGTAACGATCGTTGGGCCTAATAAATGCTAAAAAAGTTGACATAATTATCTTCTTTGTAAAAGATAATTTAGTAGACAATTTAAAATTTCTTATTAAAAGATCATAACAGTAACGATCATTGGGACTAATAAATACTAAAAAAGTTAACATAATTATCTTCTTTGTAAAAGATAATTTACTAGACAATTTAAAATTTCTTTATAAAAGATCATAACGGTAACGATCATTGGGCCTAATAAATGCTAAAAAGGTTAACATAATTATCTTCTTTGTGAATGATAATTTAATAGATCATTTAAAATTTCTTTATAAAAGATCATAACGGTAACGATCATTGGGCCTAATAAATGGTAAAAAAGTTGACATAATTATCTTCTTTGTAAAAGATAATTTACTAGACAATTTAAAATTTCTTATTAAAAGATCATAACAGTGCCGATCAATGGGCCTAGCAAATGCTGAAAAGGCTAACATAATTATCTTCTTTGTGAAAGATAATTTAATAGATCATTTAAAATTTCTTTATAAAAGATAATAACGGTAACGATCATTGGGCCTAATAAATGCTAAAAAAGTTGACATAATTATCTTCTTTGTAAAAGATAATTTACTAGACAATTTAAAATTTCTTATTAAAAGATCATAACGGTAACGATCATTGGGACTAATAAATACTAAAAAAGTTAACATAATTATCTTCTTTGTAAAAGATAATTTACTAGACAATTTAAAATTTCTTTATAAAAGATCATAACGGTAACGATCATTGGGCCTAATAAATGCTAAAAAGGTTAACATAATTATCTTCTTTGTGAAAGATAATTTAATAGATCATTTCAAATTTCTTTATAAAAGATCATAACGGTAACGATCATTGGGCCTAATAAATGGTAAAAAAGTTGACATAATTATCTTCTTTGTAAAAGATAATTTACTAGACAATTTAAAATTTCTTATTAAAAGATCATAACAGTGCCGATCAATGGGCCTAGTAAATGCTGAAAAAGCTTACATAATTATCTGCTTTGTAAAACATAATTTAATAGATCATTTAAAATTTCATTATAAAAGATCATGACGGCAACGATCATTGGGCCTAATAAATGCTAAAAAGGCTAACATAATTATCTTCTTTGTGAAAGATAATTTAATAGATCATTTAAAATTTCTTTATAAAAGATAATAACGGTAATGATCATTGGGCCTAATAAATGCTAAAAAAGTTGACATAATTATCTTCTTTGTAAAAGATAATTTACTAGACAATTTAAAATTTCTTACTAAAAGATCATAACGCTAATGGTTAATGGGCCTAGTAAATGCTAAAAAAGTTGACATAATTATCTTGTTTGTAAAAGATAATTTAATAGATCATTTAAAATTTCCTTAAAAAAGATCATAACGGTAACGATCATTGCGCCTAATAAATGCTAAACAGATTGACATAATTCTCTTCTTTATAAAAGATAATTTACTAGACAATTTAAATTTCTTATTAAAAGATCATATCGCTAACAATTTTTGGTTCTAATAAATGCTAAAAAAGTTGAGATATTTATCTTCTTTGTAAAAGATAATTAAATAGATCATTTAAAATTGCTTTATAAAATGTCATAACGGTAACGATCATTGGGCCTAATAAATGCTAAAAAGGTTAACATAATTATCTTCTTTGTGAAAGATAATTTAGTAGATCATTTAAAATTTCTTTATAAAAGATAATAACGGTAACGATCGTTGGGCCTAATAAATGCTAAAAAAGTTGACATAATTATCTTCTTTGTAAAAGATAATTTAGTAGACAATTTAAAATTTCTTATTAAAAGATCATAACAGTAACGATCATTGGGACTAATAAATACTAAAAAAGTTAACATAATTATCTTCTTTGTAAAAGATAATTTACTAGACAATTTAAAATTTCTTTATAAAAGATCATAACGGTAACGATCATTGGGCCTAATAAATGCTAAAAAGGTTAACATAATTATCTTCTTTGTGAATGATAATTTAATAGATCATTTAAAATTTCTTTATAAAAGATCATAACGGTAACGATCATTGGGCCTAATAAATGGTAAAAAAGTTGACATAATTATCTTCTTTGTAAAAGATAATTTACTAGACAATTTAAAATTTCTTATTAAAAGATCATAACAGTGCCGATCAATGGGCCTAGCAAATGCTGAAAAGGCTAACATAATTATCTTCTTTGTGAAAGATAATTTAATAGATCATTTAAAATTTCTTTATAAAAGATAATAACGGTAACGATCATTGGGCCTAATAAATGCTAAAAAAGTTGACATAATTATCTTCTTTGTAAAAGATAATTTACTAGACAATTTAAAATTTCTTATTAAAAGATCATAACGGTAACGATCATTGGGACTAATAAATACTAAAAAAGTTAACATAATTATCTTCTTTGTAAAAGATAATTTACTAGACAATTTAAAATTTCTTTATAAAAGATCATAACGGTAACGATCATTGGGCCTAATAAATGCTAAAAAGGTTAACATAATTATCTTCTTTGTGAAAGATAATTTAATAGATCATTTCAAATTTCTTTATAAAAGATCATAACGGTAACGATCATTGGGCCTAATAAATGGTAAAAAAGTTGACATAATTATCTTCTTTGTAAAAGATAATTTACTAGACAATTTAAAATTTCTTATTAAAAGATCATAACAGTGCCGATCAATGGGCCTAGTAAATGCTGAAAAAGCTTACATAATTATCTGCTTTGTAAAACATAATTTAATAGATCATTTAAAATTTCATTATAAAAGATCATGACGGCAACGATCATTGGGCCTAATAAATGCTAAAAAGGCTAACATAATTATCTTCTTTGTGAAAGATAATTTAATAGATCATTTAAAATTTCTTTATAAAAGATAATAACGGTAATGATCATTGGGCCTAATAAATGCTAAAAAAGTTTACATAATTATCTTCTTTGTAAAAGATAATTTACTAGACAATTTAAAATTTCTTACTAAAAGATCATAACGCTAATGGTTAATGGGCCTAGTAAATGCTAAAAAAGTTGACATAATTATCTTGTTTGTAAAAGATAATTTAATAGATCATTTAAAATTTCCTTAAAAAAGATCATAACGGTAACGATCATTGCGCCTAATAAATGCTAAACAGATTGACATAATTCTCTTCTTTATAAAAGATAATTTACTAGACAATTTAAATTTCTTATTAAAAGATCATATCGCTAACGATTTTTGGTTCTAATAAATGCTAAAAAAGTTGAGATATTTATCTTCTTTGTAAAAGATAATTAAATAGATCATTTAAAATTGCTTTATAAAATGTCATAACGGTAACGATCATTGGGCCTAATAAATGCTAAAAAGGTTAACATAATTATCTTCTTTGTGAAAGATAATTTAGTAGATCATTTAAAATTTCTTTATAAAAGATAATAACGGTAACGATCGTTGGGCCTAATAAATGCTAAAAAAGTTGACATAATTATCTTCTTTGTAAAAGATAATTTAGTAGACAATTTAAAATTTCTTATTAAAAGATCATAACAGTAACGATCATTGGGACTAATAAATACTAAAAAAGTTAACATAATTATCTTCTTTGTAAAAGATAATTTACTAGACAATTTAAAATTTCTTTATAAAAGATCATAACGGTAACGATCATTGGGCCTAATAAATGCTAAAAAGGTTAACATAATTATCTTCTTTGTGAATGATAATTTAATAGATCATTTAAAATTTCTTTATAAAAGATCATAACGGTAACGATCATTGGGCCTAATAAATGGTAAAAAAGTTGACATAATTATCTTCTTTGTAAAAGATAATTTACTAGACAATTTAAAATTTCTTATTAAAAGATCATAACAGTGCCGATCAATGGGCCTAGCAAATGCTGAAAAGGCTAACATAATTATCTTCTTTGTGAAAGATAATTTAATAGATCATTTAAAATTTCTTTATAAAAGATAATAACGGTAACGATCATTGGGCCTAATAAATGCTAAAAAAGTTGACATAATTATCTTCTTTGTAAAAGATAATTTACTAGACAATTTAAAATTTCTTATTAAAAGATCATAACGGTAACGATCATTGGGACTAATAAATACTAAAAAAGTTAACATAATTATCTTCTTTGTAAAAGATAATTTACTAGACAATTTAAAATTTCTTTATAAAAGATCATAACGGTAACGATCATTGGGCCTAATAAATGCTAAAAAGGTTAACATAATTATCTTCTTTGTGAAAGATAATTTAATAGATCATTTCAAATTTCTTTATAAAAGATCATAACGGTAACGATCATTGGGCCTAATAAATGGTAAAAAAGTTGACATAATTATCTTCTTTGTAAAAGATAATTTACTAGACAATTTAAAATTTCTTATTAAAAGATCATAACAGTGCCGATCAATGGGCCTAGTAAATGCTGAAAAAGCTTACATAATTATCTGCTTTGTAAAACATAATTTAATAGATCATTTAAAATTTCATTATAAAAGATCATGACGGCAACGATCATTGGGCCTAATAAATGCTAAAAAGGCTAACATAATTATCTTCTTTGTGAAAGATAATTTAATAGATCATTTAAAATTTCTTTATAAAAGATAATAACGGTAATGATCATTGGGCCTAATAAATGCTAAAAAAGTTTACATAATTATCTTCTTTGTAAAAGATAATTTACTAGACAATTTAAAATTTCTTACTAAAAGATCATAACGCTAATGGTTAATGGGCCTAGTAAATGCTAAAAAAGTTGACATAATTATCTTGTTTGTAAAAGATAATTTAATAGATCATTTAAAATTTCCTTAAAAAAGATCATAACGGTAACGATCATTGCGCCTAATAAATGCTAAACAGATTGACATAATTCTCTTCTTTATAAAAGATAATTTACTAGACAATTTAAATTTCTTATTAAAAGATCATATCGCTAACGATTTTTGGTTCTAATAAATGCTAAAAAAGTTGAGATATTTATCTTCTTTGTAAAAGATAATTAAATAGATCATTTAAAATTGCTTTATAAAATGTCATAACGGTAACGATCATTGGGCCTAATAAATGCTAAAAAGGTTAACATAATTATCTTCTTTGTGAAAGATAATTTAGTAGATCATTTAAAATTTCTTTATAAAAGATAATAACGGTAACGATCGTTGGGCCTAATAAATGCTAAAAAAGTTGACATAATTATCTTCTTTGTAAAAGATAATTTAGTAGACAATTTAAAATTTCTTATTAAAAGATCATAACAGTAACGATCATTGGGACTAATAAATACTAAAAAAGTTAACATAATTATCTTCTTTGTAAAAGATAATTTACTAGACAATTTAAAATTTCTTTATAAAAGATCATAACGGTAACGATCATTGGGCCTAATAAATGCTAAAAAGGTTAACATAATTATCTTCTTTGTGAATGATAATTTAATAGATCATTTAAAATTTCTTTATAAAAGATCATAACGGTAACGATCATTGGGCCTAATAAATGGTAAAAAAGTTGACATAATTATCTTCTTTGTAAAAGATAATTTACTAGACAATTTAAAATTTCTTATTAAAAGATCATAACAGTGCCGATCAATGGGCCTAGCAAATGCTGAAAAGGCTAACATAATTATCTTCTTTGTGAAAGATAATTTAATAGATCATTTAAAATTTCTTTATAAAAGATAATAACGGTAACGATCATTGGGCCTAATAAATGCTAAAAAAGTTGACATAATTATCTTCTTTGTAAAAGATAATTTACTAGACAATTTAAAATTTCTTATTAAAAGATCATAACGGTAACGATCATTGGGACTAATAAATACTAAAAAAGTTAACATAATTATCTTCTTTGTAAAAGATAATTTACTAGACAATTTAAAATTTCTTTATAAAAGATCATAACGGTAACGATCATTGGGCCTAATAAATGCTAAAAAGGTTAACATAATTATCTTCTTTGTGAAAGATAATTTAATAGATCATTTCAAATTTCTTTATAAAAGATCATAACGGTAACGATGATTGGGCCTAATAAATGGTAAAAAAGTTGACATAATTATCTTCTTTGTAAAAGATAATTTACTAGACAATTTAAAATTTCTTATTAAAAGATCATAACAGTGCCGATCAATGGGCCTAGTAAATGCTGAAAAAGCTTACATAATTATCTGCTTTGTAAAACATAATTTAATAGATCATTTAAAATTTCATTATAAAAGATCATGACGGCAACGATCATTGGGCCTAATAAATGCTAAAAAGGCTAACATAATTATCTTCTTTGTGAAAGATAATTTAATAGATCATTTAAAATTTCTTTATAAAAGATAATAACGGTAATGATCATTGGGCCTAATAAATGCTAAAAAAGTTTACATAATTATCTTCTTTGTAAAAGATAATTTACTAGACAATTTAAAATTTCTTACTAAAAGATCATAACGCTAATGGTTAATGGGCCTAGTAAATGCTAAAAAAGTTGACATAATTATCTTGTTTGTAAAAGATAATTTAATAGATCATTTAAAATTTCCTTAAAAAAGATCATAACGGTAACGATCATTGCGCCTAATAAATGCTAAACAGATTGACATAATTCTCTTCTTTATAAAAGATAATTTACTAGACAATTTAAATTTCTTATTAAAAGATCATATCGCTAACGATTTTTGGTTCTAATAAATGCTAAAAAAGTTGAGATATTTATCTTCTTTGTAAAAGATAATTAAATAGATCATTTAAAATTGCTTTATAAAATGTCATAACGGTAACGATCATTGGGCCTAATAAATGCTAAAAAGGTTAACATAATTATCTTCTTTGTGAAAGATAATTTAGTAGATCATTTAAAATTTCTTTATAAAAGATAATAACGGTAACGATAGTTGGGCCTAATAAATGCTAAAAAAGTTGACATAATTATCTTCTTTGTAAAAGATAATTTAGTAGACAATTTAAAATTTCTTATTAAAAGATCATAACAGTAACGATCATTGGGACTAATAAATACTAAAAAAGTTAACATAATTATCTTCTTTGTAAAAGATAATTTACTAGACAATTTAAAATTTCTTTATAAAAGATCATAACGGTAACGATCATTGGGCCTAATAAATGCTAAAAAGGTTAACATAATTATCTTCTTTGTGAAAGATAATTTAATAGATCATTTAAAATTTCTTTATAAAAGATCATAATGGTAACGATCATTGGGCCTAATAAATGGTAAAAAAGTTGACATAATTATCTTCTTTGTAAAAGATAATTTACTAGACAATTTAAAATTTCTTATTAAAAGATCATAACAGTGCCGATCAATGGGCCTAGTAAATGCTGAAAAAGCTTACATAATTATCTGCTTTGTAAAACATAATTTAATAGATCATTTAAAATTTCATTATAAAAGATCATGACGGCAACGATCATTGGGCCTAATAAATGCTAAAAAGGCTAACATAATTATCTTCTTTGTGAAAGATAATTTAATAGATCATTTAAAATTTCTTTATAAAAGATAATAACGGTAACGATCATTGGCCTACTAAATGCTAAAAAAGTTGACATAATTATCTTCTTTGTAAAAGATAATTTACTAGACAATTTAAAAGTTCTTATTAAAAGATCATAACGGTAACGATCATTGGGACTAATAAATACTAAAAAAGTTAACATAATTATCTTCTTTGTAAAAGATAATTTACTAGACAATTTAAAATTTCTTTATAAAAGATCATAACGGTAACGATCATTGGGCTAATAAATGCTAAAAAGGTTAACATAATTATCTTCTTTGTGAAAGATAATTTAATAGATCATTTCAAATTTCTTTATAAATTATCATAACGGTAACGATCATTGGGCCTAATAAATGGTAAAAAAGTTGACATAATTATCTTCTTTGTAAAAGATAATTTACTAGACAATTTAAAATTTCTTATTAAAAGATCATAACAGTGCCGATCAATGGGCCTAGTAAATGCTGAAAAAGCTTGCATAATTATCTGCTTTGTAAAACATAATTTAATAGATCATTTAAAATTTCATTATAAAAGATCATGATGGCAACGATCATTGGGCCTAATAAATGCTAAAAAGGCTAACATAATTATCTTCTTTGTGAAAGATAATTTAATAGATCATTTAAAATTTTTTTATAAAAGATAATAACGGTAACGATCATTGGGCCTAATAAATGCTAAAAAATTTGACATAATTATCTTCTTTGTAAAAGATAATTTACTAGACAATTTAAAATTTCTTACTAAAAGATCATAACGCTAACGATTTTTGGTTCTAATAAATGCTAAAAAAGTTGAGATATTTATCTTCTTTGTAAAAGATAATTAAATAGATCATTTAAAATTGCTTTATAAAATGTCATAACGGTAACGATCATTGGGCCTAATAAATGCTAAAAAGGTTAACATAATTATCTTCTTTGTGAAAGATAATTTAATAGATCATTTAAAATTTCCTTAAAAAAGATCATAACGATAACAATCATTGCGCCTAATAAATGCTAAACAGATTGACATAATTCTCTTCTTTATAAAAGATAATTTACTAGACAATTTAAAATTTCTTATTAAAAGATCATAACGCTAACGATTTTTGGTTCTAATAAATGCTAAAAAAGTTGAGATATTTATCTTCTTTGTAAAAGATAATTAAATAGATCATTTAAAATTGCTTTATAAAATGTCATAACGGTAACGATCATTGGGCCTAATAAATGCTAAAAAGGTTAACATAATTATCTTCTTTGTGAAAGATAATTTAATAGATCATTTAAAATTTCTTTATAAAAGATCATAACGGTAACGATCATTGGGCCTAATAAATGGTAAAAAAGTTGACATAATTATCTTCTTTGTAAAAGATAATTTACTAGACAATTTAAAATTTCTTATTAAAAGATCATAACAGTGCCGATCAATGGGCCTAGTAAATGCTGAAAAGGCTAACATAATTATCTTCTTTGTGAAAGATAATTTAATAGATCATTTAAAATTTCTTTATAAAAGATAATAACGGTAACGATCATTGGGCCTAATAAATGCTAAAAAAGTTGACATAATTATCTTCTTTGTAAAAGATAATTTACTAGACAATTTAAAATTTCTTATTAAAAGATCATAACGGTAACGATCATTGGGACTAATAAATACTAAAAAAGTTAACATAATTATCTTCTTTGTAAAAGATAATTTACTAGACAATTTAAAATTTCTTTATAAAAGATCATAACGGTAACGATCATTGGGCCTAATAAATGCTAAAAAGGTTAACATAATTATCTTCTTTGTGAAAGATAATTTAATAGATCATTTCAAATTTCTTTATAAAAGATCATAACGGTAACGATCATTGGGCCTAATAAATGGTAAAAAAGTTGACATAATTATCTTCTTTGTAAAAGATAATTTACTAGACAATTTAAAATTTCTTATTAAAAGATCATAACAGTGCCGATCAATGGGCCTAGTAAATGCTGAAAAAGCTTACATAATTATCTGCTTTGTAAAACATAATTTAATAGATCATTTAAAATTTCATTATAAAAGATCATGACGGCAACGATCATTGGGCCTAATAAATGCTAAAAAGGCTAACATAATTATGTTCTTTGTGAAAGATAATTTAATAGATCATTTAAAATTTCTTTATAAAAGATAATAACGGTAACGATCATTGGCCTAATAAATGCTAAAAAAGTTGACATAATTATCTTCTTTGTAAAAGATAATTTACTAGACAATTTAAAATTTCTTACTAAAAGATCATAACGCTAATGGTTAATGGGCCTAGTAAATGCTAAAAAAGTTGACATAATTATCTTGTTTGTAAAAGATAATTTAATAGATCATTTAAAATTTCCTTAAAAAAGATCATAACGGTAACGATCATTGCGCCTAATAAATGCTAAACAGATTGACATAATTCTCTTCTTTATAAGAGATAATTTACTAGACAATTTAAAATTTCTTATTAAAAGATCATAACGCTAACGATTTTTGGTTCTAATAAATGCTAAAAAAGTTGAGATATTTATCTTCTTTGTAAAAGATAATTAAATAGATCATTTAAAATTGCTTTATAAAATGTCATAACGGTAACGATCATTGGGCCTAATAAATGCTAAAAAGGTTAACATAATTATCTTCTTTGTGAAAGATAATTTAGTAGATCATTTAAAATTTCTTTATAAAAGATAATAACGGTAACGATCGTTGGGCCTAATAAATGCTAAAAAAGTTGACACAATTATCTTCTTTGTAAAAGATAATTTAGTAGACAATTTAAAATTTCTTATTAAAAGATCATAACGGTAACGATTATTGGGACTAATAAATACTAAAAAAGTTAACATAATTATCTTCTTTGTGAAAGATAATTTAATAGATCATTTAAAATTTCTTTATAAAAGATCATAACGGTAACGATCATTGGGCCTAATAAATGGTAAAAAAGTTGACATAATTATCTTCTTTGTAAAAGATAATTTAGTAGACAATTTAAAATTTCTTATTAAAAGATCTTAACGGTAACGATTATTGGGACTAATAAATACTAAAAAAGTTAACATAATTATCTTCTTTGTAAAAGATAATTTACTAGACAATTTAAAATTTCTTTATAAAAGATCATAACGGTAACGATCATTGGGCCTAATAATTGCTAAAAAGGTTAACATAATTATCTTCTTTGTGAAAGATAATTTAATAGATGATTTAAAATTTCTTTATAAAAGATCATAACGGTAACGATCATTGGGCCTAATAAATGGTAAAAAAGATGACATAATTATCTTCTTTGTAAAAGATAATTTACTAGACAATTTAAAATTTCTTATTAAAAGATCATAACAGTGCTGATCAATGGGCCTAGTAAATGCTGAAAAAGCTTACATAATTATCTGCTTTGTAAAACATAATTTAATAGATCATTTAAAATTTCATTATAAAAGATCATGACGGCAACGATCATTGGGCCTAATAAATGCTGAAAAGGCTAACATAATTATCTTCTTTGTGAAAGATAATTTAATAGATCATTGAAAATTTCTTTATAAAAGATAATAACGGTAATGATCATTGGGCCTAATAAATGCTAAAAAAGTTGACATAATTATCTTCTTTGTAAAAGATAATTTACTAGACAATTTAAAATTTCTTATTAAAAGATCATAACGGTAACGATCATTGGGACTAATAAATACTAAAAAAGTTAACATAATTATCTTCTTTGTAAAAGATAATTTACTAGACAATTTAAAATTTCTTTATAAAAGATCATAACGGTAACGATCATTGGGCCTAATAAATGCTAAAAAGGTTAACATAATTATCTTCTTTGTGAAAGATAATTTAATAGATCATTTAAAATTTCTTTATAAAAGATCATAACGGTAACGATCATTGGGCCTAATAAATGGTAAAAAAGTTGACATAATTATCTTCTTTCTAAAAGATAATTTACTAGACAATTTAAAATTTCTTATTAAAAGATCATAACAGTGCCGATCAATGGGCCTAGTAAATGCTGAAAAAGCTTGCATAATTATCTGGTTTGTAAAACATAATTTAATAGATCATTTAAAATTTCATTATAAAAGATCATGATGGCAACGATCATTGGGCCTAATAAATGCTAAAAAGGCTAACATAATTATCTTCTTTGTGAAAGATAATTTAATAGATCATTTAAAATTTCTTTATAAAAGATAATAACGGTAACGATCATTGGGCCTAATAAATGCTAAAAAAGTTGACATAATTATCTTCTTTGTAAAAGATAATTTACTAGACAATTTAAAATTTCTTACTAAAAGATCATAACGCTAACGATTTTTGGTTCTAATAAATGCTAAAAAAGTTGAGATATTTATCTTCTTTGTAAAAGATAATTAAATAGATAATTTAAAATTGCTTTATAAAATGTCATAACGGTAACGATCATTGGGCCTAATAAATGCTAAAAAGGTTAACATAATTATCTTCTTTGTGAAAGATAATTTAATAGATCATTTAAAATTTCCTTAAAAAAGATCATAACGATAACAATCATTGCGCCTAATAAATGCTAAACAGATTGACATAATTCTCTTCTTTATAAAAGATAATTTACTAGACAATTTAAAATTTCTTATTAAAAGATCATAACGCTAACGATTTTTGGTTCTAATAAATGCTAAAAAAGTTGAGATATTTATCTTCTTTGTAAAAGATAATTAAATAGATCATTTAAAATTGCTTTATAAAATGTCATAACGGTAACGATCATTGGGCCTAATAAATGCTAAAAAGGTTAACATAATTATCTTCTTTGTGAAAGATAATTTAATAGATTATTTAAAATTTCTTTATAAAAGATCATAACGGTAACGATCATTGGGCCTAATAAATGGTAAAAAAGTTGACATAATTATCTTCTTTGTAAAAGATAATTTACTAGACAATTTAAAATTTCTTATTAAAAGATCATAACAGTGCCGATCAATGGGCCTAGTAAATGCTGAAAAAGCTTACATAATTATCTGCTTTGTAAAACATAATTTAATAGATCATTTAAAATTTCATTATAAAAGATCATGACAGCAACGATCATTGGGCCTAATAAATGCTAAAAAGGCTAACATAATTATGTTCTTTGTGAAAGATAATTTAATAGATCATTTAAAATTTCTTTATAAAAGATAATAACGGTAACGATCATTGGGCCTAATAAATGCTAAAAAAGTTGACATAATTATCTTCTTTGTAAAAGATAATTTACTAGACAATTCAAAATTTCTTACTAAAAGATCATAACGCTAATGGTTAATGGGCCTAGTAAATGCTAAAAAAGTTGATATAATTATCTTGTTTGTAAAAGATAATTTAATAGATCATTTAAAATTTCCTTAAAAAAGTTCATAACGGTAACGATCATTGCGCCTAATAAATGCTAAACAGATTGACATAATTCTCTTCTTTATAAGAGATAATTTACTAGACAATTTAAAATTTCTTATTAAAAGATCATAACCCTAACGATTTTTGGTTCTAATAAATGCTAAAAAAGTTGAGATATTTATCTTCTTTGTAAAAGATAATTAAATAGATCATTTAAAATTGCTTTATAAAATGTCATAACGGTAACGATCATTGGGCCTAATAAATGCTAAAAAGGTTAACATAATTATCTTCTTTGTGAAAGATAATTTAGTAGACCATTTAAAATTTCTTTATAAAAGATAATAACGGTAACGATCGTTGGGCCTAATAAATGCTAAAAAAGTTGACATAATTATCTTCTTTGTAAAAGATAATTTAGTAGACAATTTAAAATTTCTTATTAAAAGATCATAACGGTAACGATTATTGGGACTAATAAATACTAAAAAAGTTAACATAATTATCTTCTTTGTAAAAGATAATTTACTAGACAATTTAAAATTTCTTTATAAAAGATCATAACGGTAACGATCATTGGGCCTAATAATTGCTAAAAAGGTTAACATAATTATCTTCTTTGTGAAAGATAATTTAATAGATCATTTAAAATTTCTTTATAAAAGATCATAACGGTAACGATCATTGGGCCTAATAAATGGTAAAAAAGTTGACATAATTATCTTCTTTGTAAAAGATAATTTACTAGACAATTTAAAATTTCTTATTAAAAGATCATAACAGTGCTGATCAATGGGCCTAGTAAATGCTGAAAAAGCTTACATAATTATCTGCTTTGTAAAACATAATTTAATAGATCATTTAAAATTTCATTATAAAAGATCATGACGGCAACGATCATTGGGCCTAATAAATGCTGAAAAGGCTAACATAATTATCTTCTTTGTGAAAGATAATTTAATAGATCATTTAAAATTTCTTTATAAAAGATAATAACGGTAATGATCATTGGGCCTAATAAATGCTAAAAAACTTGACATAAGTATCTTCTTTGTAAAAGATAATTTACTAGACAATTTAAAATTTCTTATTAAAAGATCATAACGGTAACGATCATTGGGACTAATAAATACTAAAAAAGTTAACATAATTATCTTCTTTGTAAAAGATAATTTACTAGACAATTTAAAATTTCTTTATAAAAGATCATAACGGTAACGATCATTGGGCCTAATAAATGCTAAAAAGGTTAACATAATTATCTTCTTTGTGAAAGATAATTTAATAGATCATTTAAAATTTCTTTATAAAAGATCATAACGGTAACGATCATTGGGCCTAATAAATGGTAAAAAAGTTGACATAATTATCTTCTTTGTAAAAGATAATTTACTAGACAATTTAAAATTTCTTATTAAAAGATCATAACAGTGCCGATCAATGGGCCTAGTAAATACTGAAAAAGCTTACATAATTATCTGCTTTGTAAAACATAATTTAATAGATCATTTAAAATTTCATTATAAAAGATCATGACGGCAACGATCATTGCGCCTAATAAATGCTAAAAAGGCTAACATAATTATCTTCTTTGTGAAAGATAATTTAATAGATCATTTAAAATTTCTTTATAAAAGATAATAACGGTAACGATCATTGGGCCTAATAAATGCTAAAAAAGTTGACATAATTATCTTCTTTGTAAAAGATAATTTACTAGACAATTTAAAATTTCTTACTAAAAGATCATAACGCTAATGGTTAATGGGCCTAGTAAATGCTAAAAAAGTTGACATAATTATCTTGTTTGTAAAAGATAATTTAATAGATCATTTAAAATTTCCTTAAAAAAGATCATAACGGTAACGATCATTGCGCCTAATAAATGCTAAACAGATTGACATAATTCTCTTCTTTATAAGAGATAATTTACTAGACAATTTAAAATTTCTTATTAAAAGATCATAACGCTAACGATTTTTGGTTCTAATAAATGCTAAAAAAGTTGAGATATTTATCTTCTTTGTAAAAGATAATTAAATAGATCATTTAAAATTGCTTTATAAAATGTCATAACGGTAACGATCATTGGGCCTAATAAATGCTAAAAAGGTTAACATAATTATCTTCTTTGTGAAAGATAATTTAGTAGATCATTTAAAATTTCTTTATAAAAGATAATAACGGTAACGATCGTTGGGCCTAATAAATGCTAAAAAAGTTGACATAATTATCTTCTTTGTAAAAGATAATTTAGTAGACAATTTAAAATTTCTTATTAAAAGATCATAACGGTAACGATTATTGGGACTAATAAATACTAAAAAAGTTAACATAATTATCTTCTTTGTAAAAGATAATTTACTAGACAATTTAAAATTTCTTTATAAAAGATCATAACGGTAACGATCATTGGGCCTAATAATTGCTAAAAAGGTTAACATAATTATCTTCTTTGTGAAAGATAATTTAATAGATCATTTAAAATTTCTTTATAAAAGATCATAACGGTAACGATCATTGGGCCTAATAAATGGTAAAAAAGTTGACATAATTATCTTCTTTGTAAAAGATAATTTACCAGACAATTTAAAATTTCTTATTAAAAGATCATAACAGTGCTGATCAATGGGCCTAGTAAATGCTGACAAAGCTTACATAATTATCTGCTTTGTAAAACATAATTTAATAGATCATTTAAAATTTCATTATAAAAGATCATGACGGCAACGATCATTGGGCCTAATAAATACTGAAAAGGCTAACATAATTATCTTCTTTGTGAAAGATAATTTAATAGATCATTTAAAATTTCTTTATAAAAGATAATAACGGTAATGATCATTGGGCCTAATAAATGCTAAAAAAGTTGACATAATTATCTTCTTTGTAAAAGATAATTTACTAGACAATTTAAAATTTCTTATTAAAAGATCATAACGGTAACGATCATTGGGACTAATAAATACTAAAAAAGTTAACATAATTATCTTCTTTGTAAAAGATAATTTACTAGACAATTTAAAATTTCTTTATAAAAGATCATAACGGTAACGATCATTGGGCCTAATAAATGCTAAAAAGGTTAACATAATTATCTTCTTTGTGAAAGATAATTTAATAGATCATTTAAAATTTCTTTATAAAAGATCATAACGGTAACGATCATTGGGCCTAATAAATGGTAAAAAAGTTGACATAATTATCTTCTTTGTAAAAGATAATTTACTAGACAATTTAAAATTTCTTATTAAAAGATCATAACAGTGCCGATCAATGGGCCTAGTAAATACTGAAAAAGCTTACATAATTATCTGCTTTGTAAAACATAATTTAATAGATCATTTAAAATTTCATTATAAAAGATCATGACGGCAACGATCATTGGGCCTAATAAATGCTAAAAAGGCTAACATAATTATCTTCTTTGTGAAAGATAATTTAATAGATCATTTAAAATTTCTTTATAAAAGATAATAACGTTAACGATCATTGGGCCTAATAAATGCTAAAAAAGTTGACATAATTATCTTCTTTGTAAAAGATAATTTACTAGACAATTTAAAATTTCTTACTAAAAGATCATAACGCTAATGGTTAATGGGCCTAGTAAATGCTAAAAAAGTTGACATAATTATCTTGTTTGTAAAAGATAATTTAATAGATCATTTAAAATTTCTTTAAAAAAGATCATAACGGTAACGATCATTGGGCCTAATAAATGCTAAACAGATTGACATAATTCTCTTCTTTATAAAAGATAATTTACTAGACAATTTAAATTTCTTATTAAAAGATCATAACGCTAACGATTTTTGGTTCTAATAAATGCTAAAAAAGTTGAGATATTTATCTTATTTGTAAAAGATAATTAAATAGATCATTTAAAATTGCTTTATAAAATGTCATAACGGTAACGATCATTGGGCCTAATAAATGCTAAAAAGGTTAACATAATTATCTTCTTTGTGAAAGATAATTTAGTAGATCATTTAAAATTTCTTTATAAAAGATAATAACGGTAACGATCGTTGGGCCTAATAAATGCTAAAAAAGTTGACAAAATTATCTTCTTTGTAAAAGATAATTTAGTAGACAATTTAAAATTTCTTATTAAAAGATCATAACAGTAACGATCATTGGGACTAATAAATACTAAAAAATTTAACATAATTATCTTCTTTGTAAAAGATAATTTACTCGACAATTTAAAATTTCTTTATAAAAGATCATAACGGTAACGATCATTGGGCCTAATAAATGCTAAAAAGGTTAACATAATTATCTTCTTTGTGAAAGATAATTTAATAGATCATTTAAAATTTCCTTAAAAAAGATCATAACGATAACAATCATTGCGCCTAATAAATGCTAAACAGATTGACATAATTCTCTTCTTTATAAAAGATAATTTACTAGACAATTTAAAATTTCTTATTAAAAAATCATAACGCTAACGATTTTTGGTTCTAATAAATGCTAAAAAAGTTGAGATATTTATCTTCTTTGTAAAAGATAATTAAATAGATCATTTAAAATTGCTTTATAAAATGTCATAACGGTAACGATCATTGGGCCTAATAAATGCTAAAAAGGTTAACATAATTATCTTCTTTGTGAAAGATAATTTAATAGATCATTTAAAATTTCTTTATAAAAGATCATAACGGTAACGATCATTGGGCCTAATAAATGGTAAAAAAGTTGACATAATTATCTTCTTTGTAAAAGATAATTTAGTAGACAATTTAAAATTTCTTATTAAAAGATCATAACGGTAACGATCATTGGGACTAATAAATACTAAAAAATTTAACATAATTATCTTCTTTGTAAAAGATAATTTACTCGACAATTTAAAATTTCTTTATAAAAGATCATAACGGTAACGATCATTGGGCCTAATAAATGCTAAAAAGGTTAACATAATTATCTTCTTTGTGAAAGATAATTTAATAGATCATTTAAAATTTCCTTAAAAAAGATCATAACGATAATAATCATTGCGCCTAATAAATGCTAAACAGATTGACATAATTCTCTTCTTTATAAAAGATAATTTACTAGACAATTTAAAATTTCTTATTAAAAAATCATAACGCTAACGATTTTTGGTTCTAATAAATGCTAAAAAAGTTGAGATATTTATCTTCTTTGTAAAAGATAATTAAATAGATCATTTAAAATTGCTTTATAAAATGTCATAACGGTAACGATCATTGGGCCTAATAAATGCTAAAAAGGTTAACATAATTATCTTCTTTGTGAAAGATAATTTAATAGATCATTTAAAATTTCTTTATAAAAGATCATAACGGTAACGATCATTGGGCCTAATAAATGGTAAAAAAGTTGACATAATTATCTTCTTTGTAAAAGATAATTTAGTAGACAATTTAAAATTTCTTATTAAAAGATCATAACGGTAACGATCATTGGGACTAATAAATACTAAAAAATTTAACATAATTATCTTCTTTGTAAAAGATAATTTACTCGACAATTTAAAATTTCTTTATAAAAGATCATAACGGTAACGATCATTGGGCCTAATAAATGCTAAAAAGGTTAACATAATTATCTTCATTGTGAAAGATAATTTAATAGATCATTTAAAATTTCCTTAAAAAAGATCATAACGATAACAATCATTGCGCCTAATAAATGCTAAACAGATTGACATAATTCTCTTCTTTATAAAAGATAATTTACTAGACAATTTAAAATTTCTTATTAAAAAATCATAACGCTAACGATTTTTGGTTCTAATAAATGCTAAAAAAGTTGAGATATTTATCTTCTTTGTAAAAGATAATTAAATAGATCATTTAAAATTTCTTTATAAAATGTCATAACGGTAACGATCATTGGGCCTAATAAATGCTAAAAAGGTTAACATAATTATCTTCTTTGTGAAAGATAATTTAGTAGATCATTTAAAATTTCTTTATAAAAGATAATAACGGTAACGATCGTTGGGCCTAATAAATGCTAAAAAAGTTGACATAATTATCTTCTTTGTAAAAGATAATTTAGTAGACAATTTAAAATTTCTTATTAAAAGATCATAACGGTAACGATTATTGGGACTAATAAATACTAAAAAAGTTAACATAATTATCTTCTTTGTAAAAGATAATTTACTAGACAATTTAAAATTTCTTTATAAAAGATCATAACGGTAACGATCATTGGGCCTAATAAATGCTAAAAAGGTTAACATAATTATCTTCTTTGTGAAAGATAATTTAATAGATCATTTAAAATTTCTTTATAAAATATCATAACGGTAACGATCATTGGGCCTAATAAATGCTAAAAAA
Source organism: Psophocarpus tetragonolobus (assembly GCA_037954015.1). Taxonomy (NCBI): domain Eukaryota; kingdom Viridiplantae; phylum Streptophyta; class Magnoliopsida; order Fabales; family Fabaceae; genus Psophocarpus; species Psophocarpus tetragonolobus. The sequence goes on from CM075688.1 coordinate 60,326,345, forward strand.
GTTGACATAATTATCTTCTTTGTAAAAGATAATTTACTAGACAATTTAAAATTTCTTATTAAAAGATCATAACAGTGCTGATCAATGGGCCTAGTAAATGCTGAAAAAGCTTACATAATTATCTGCTTTGTAAAACATAATTTAATAGATCATTTAAAATTTCATTATAAAAGATCATGACGGCAACGATCATTGGGCCTAATAAATGCTAAAAAGGCTAACATAATTATCTTCTTTGTGAAAGATAATTTAATAGATCATTTAAAATTTCTTTATAAAAGATAATAACGGTAACGATCATTGGGCCTAATAAATGCTAAAAAAGTTGACATAATTATCTTCTTTGTAAAAGATAATTTACTAGACAATTTAAAATTTCTTACTAAAAGATCATAACGCTAATGGTTAATGGGCCTAGTAAATGCTAAAAAAGTTGACATAATTATCTTGTTTGTAAAAGATAATTTAATAGATCATTTAAAATTTCCTTAAAAAAGATCATAACGGTAACGATCATTGCGCCTAATAAATGCTAAACAGATTGACATAATTCTCTTCTTTATAAGAGATAATTTACTAGACAATTTAAAATTTCTTATTAAAAGATCATAACGCTAACGATTTTTGGTTCTAATAAATGCTAAAAAAGTTGAGATATTTATCTTCTTTGTAAAAGATAATTAAATAGATCATTTAAAATTGCTTTATAAAATGTCATAACGGTAACGATCATTGGGCCTAATAAATGCTAAAAAGGTTAACATAATTATCTTCTTTGTGAAAGATAATTTAGTAGATCATTTAAAATTTCTTTATAAAAGATAATAACGGTAACGATCGTTGGGCCTAATAAATGCTAAAAAAGTTGACATAATTATCTTCTTTGTAAAAGATAATTTAGGAGACAATTTAAAATTTCTTATTAAAAGATCATAACGGTAACGATTATTGGGACTAATAAATACTAAAAAAGTTAACATAATTATCTTCTTTGTAAAAGATAATTTACTAGACAATTTAAAATTTCTTTATAAAAGATCATAACGGTAACGATCATTGGGCCTAATAATTGCTAAAAAGGTTAACATAATTATCTTCTTTGTGAAAGATAATTTAATAGATCATTTAAAATTTCTTTATAAAAGATCATAACGGTAACGATCATTGGGCCTAATAAATGGTAAAAAAGTTGACATAATTATCTTCTTTGTAAAAGATAATTTACTAGACAATTTAAAATTTCTTATTAAAAGATCATAACAGTGCTGATCAATGGGCCTAGTAAATGCTGAAAAAGCTTACATAATTATCTGCTTTGTAAAACATAATTTAATAGATCATTTAAAATTTCATTATAAAAGATCATGACGGCAACGATCATTGGGCCTAATAAATGCTGAAAAGGCTAACATAATTATCTTCTTTGTGAAAGATAATTTAATAGATCATTTAAAATTTCTTTATAAAAGATAATAACGGTAATGATCATTGGGCCTAATAAATGCTAAAAAAGTTAACATAATTATCTTCTTTGTAAAAGATAATTTACTAGACAATTTAAAATTTCTTTATAAAAGATCATAACGGTAACGATCATTGGGCCTAATAAATGCTAAAAAGGTTAACATAATTATCTTCTTTGTGAAAGATAATTTAATAGATCATTTAAAATTTCTTTATAAAAGATCATAATGCTAACGATCATTGGGCCTAATAAATGGTAAAAAAGTTGACATAATTATCTTCTTTGTAAAAGATAATTTACTAGACAATTTAAAATTTCTTATTAAAAGATCATAACAGTGCTGATCAATGGGCCTAGTAAATGCTGAAAAAGCTTACATAATTATCTGCTTTGTAAAACATAATTTAATAGATCATTTAAAATTTCATTATAAAAGATCATGACGGCAACGATCATTGGGCCTAAGAAATGCTGAAAAGGCTAACATAATTATCTTCTTTGTGAAAGATAATTTAATAGATCATTTAAAATTTCTTTATAAAAGATAATAACGGTAATGATCATTGGGCCTAATAAATGCTAAAAAAGTTGACATAATTATCTTCTTTGTAAAAGATAATTTACTAGACAATTTAAAATTTCTTATTAAAAGATCATAACGGTAACGATCATTGGGACTAATAAATACTAAAAAAGTTAGCATAATTATCTTCTTTGTAAAAGATAATTTACTAGACAATTTAAAATTTCTTTATAAAAGATCATAACGGTAACGATCATTGGGCCTAATAAATGCTAAAAAGGTTAACATAATTATCTTCTTTGTGAAAGATAATTTAATAGATCATTTAAAATTTCTTTATAAAAGATCATAACGGTAACGATCATTGGGCCTAATAAATGGTAAAAAAGTTGACATAATTATCTTCTTTGTAAAAGATAATTTACTAGACAATTTAAAATTTCTTATTAAAAGATCATAACAGTGCCGATCAATGGGCCTAGTAAATACTGAAAAAGCTTACATAATTATCTGCTTTGTAAAACATAATTTAATAGATCATTTAAAATTTCATTATAAAAGATCATGACGGCAACGATCATTGGGCCTAATAAATGCTAAAAAGGCTAACATAATTATCTTCTTTGTGAAAGATAATTTAATAGATCATTTAAAATTTCATTATAAAAGATCATGACGGCAACGATCATTGGGCCTAATAAATGCTGAAAAGGCTAACATAATTATCTTCTTTGTGAAAGATAATTTAATAGATCATTTAAAATTTCTTTATAAAAGATAATAACGGTAATGATCATTGGGCCTAATAAATGCTAAAAAAGTTGACATAATTATCTTCTTTGTAAAAGATAATTTACTAGACAATTTAAAATTTCTTATTAAAAGATCATAACGGTAACGATCATTGGGACTAATAAATACTAAAAAAGTTAGCATAATTATCTTCTTTGTAAAAGATAATTTACTAGACAATTTAAAATTTCTTTATAAAAGATCATAACGGTAACGATCATTGGGCCTAATAAATGCTAAAAAGGTTAACATAATTATCTTCTTTGTGAAAGATAATTTAATAGATCATTTAAAATTTCTTTATAAAAGATCATAACGGTAACGATCATTGGGCCTAATAAATGGTAAAAAAGTTGACATAATTATCTTCTTTGTAAAAGATAATTTACTAGACAATTTAAAATTTCTTATTAAAAGATCATAACAGTGCCGATCAATGGGCCTAGTAAATACTGAAAAAGCTTACATAATTATCTGCTTTGTAAAACATAATTTAATAGATCATTTAAAATTTCATTATAAAAGATCATGACGGCAACGATCATTGGGCCTAATAAATGCTAAAAAGGCTAACATAATTATCTTCTTTGTGAAAGATAATTTAATAGATCATTTAAAATTTCTTTATAAAAGATAATAACGGTAACGATCATTGGGCCTAATAAATGCTAAAAAAGTTGACATAATTATCTTCTTTGTAAAAGATAATTTAATAGATCATTTAAAATTTCCTTAAAAAAGATCATAACGGTAACGATCATTGCGCCTAATAAATGCTAAACAGATTGACATAATTCTCTTCTTTATAAAAGATAATTTACTAGACCATTTAAAATTTCTTATTAAAAGATCATAACGCTAACGATTTTTGGTTCTAATAAATGCTAAAAAAGTTGAGATAATTATCTTCTTTGTAAAAGATAATTAAATAGATCATTTAAAATTGCTTTATAAAATGTCATAACGGTAACGATCATTGGGACTAATAAATACTAAAAAAGTTAACATAATTATCTTCTTTGTAAAAGATAATTTACTAGACAATTTAAAATTTCTTTATAAAAGATCATAACGGTAACGATCATTGGGCCTAATAAATGCTAAAAAGGTTAACATAATTATCTTCTTTGTGAAAGATAATTTAATAGAGCATTTCAAATTTCTTTATAAAAGATCATAACGGTAACGATCATTGGGCCTAATAAATGGTAAAAAAGTTGACATAATTATCTTCTTTGTAAAAGATAATTTACTAGACAATTTAAAATTTCTTATTAAAAGATCATAACAGTGCCGATCAATGGGCCTAGTAAATGCTGAAAAAGCTTACATAATTATATTCTTTGTAAAACATAATTTAATAGATCATTTAAAATTTCATTATAAAAGATCATGATGGCAACGATCATTGGGCCTAATAAATGCTAAAAAGGCTAACATAATTATCTTCTTTGTGAAAGATAATTTAATAGATCATTTAAAATTTCTTTATAAAAGATAATAACGGTAACGATCATTGGGCCTAATAAATGCTAAAAAAGTTGACATAATTATCTTCTTTGTAAAAGATAATTTACTAGACAATTTAAAATTTCTTACTAAAAGATCATAACGCTAATGGTTAATGGGCCTAGTAAATGCTAAAAAAGTTGACATAATTATCTTGTTTGTAAAAGATAATTTAATAGATCATTTAAAATTTCCTTAAAAAAGATCATAACGGTAACGATCATTGCGCCTAATAAATGCTACACAGATTGACATAATTCTCTTCTTTATAAAAGATAATTTCCTAGACAATTTAAAATTTCTTATTAAAAGATCATAACGCTAACGATTTTTGGTTCTAATAAATGCTAAAAAAGTTGAGATAATTATCTTCTTTGTAAAAGATAATTAAATAGATCATTTAAAATTGCTTTATAAGATGTCATAACCGTAACGATCATTGGGCCTAATAAATGCTAAAAAGGTTAACATAATTATCTTCTTTGTGAAAGATAATTTGGTAGATCATTTAAAATTTCTTTATAAAAGATAATAACGGTAACGATCGTTAGGCCTAATAAATGCTAAAAAAGTTGACATAATTATCTTCTTTGTAAAAGATAATTTAGTAGACAATTTAAAATTTCTTATTAAAAGATCATAACGGTAACGATCATTGGGACTAATAAATACTAAAAAAGTTAACATAATAATCTCCTTTGTAAAAGATAATTTACTAGACAATTTAAAATTTCTTTATAAAAGATCATAACCGTAACGATCATTGGGCCTAATAAATGCTAAAAAGGTTAACATAATTATCTTCTTTGTGAAAGATAATTTAATAGATCATTTAAAATTTCTTTATAAAAGATCATAACGGTAACGATCATTGGGCCTAATAAATGGTAAAAAAGTTGACATAATTATCTTCTTTGTAAAAGATAATTTACTAGACAATTTAAAATTTCTTATTAAAAGATCATAACAGTGCCGATCAATGGGCCTAGTAAATACTGAAAAAGCTTACATAATTATCTGCTTCGTAAAACATAATTTAATAGATCATTTAAAATTTCATTATAAAAGATCATGACGGCAACGATCATTGGGCCTAATAAATGCTAAAAAGGCTAACATAATTATCTTCTTTGTGAAAGATAATTTAATAGATCATTTAAAATTTCTTTATAAAAGATAATAACGGTAACGATCATTGGGCCTAATAAATGCTAAAAAAGTTGACATAATTATCTTCTTTGTAAAAGATAATTTACTAGACAATTTAAAATTTCTTACTAAAAGATCATAACGCTAATGGTTAATGGGCCTAGTAAATGCTAAAAAAGTTGACATAATTATCTTGTTTGTAAAAGATAATTTAATAGATCATTTAAAATTTCCTTAAAAAAGATCATAACGATAACGATCATTGCGCCTAATAAATGCTAAACAGATTGACATAATTCTCTTCTTTATAAAAGATAATTTACTAGACAATTTAAAATTTCTTATTAAAAGATCATAACGCTAACGATTTTTGGTTCTAATAAATGCTAAAAAAGTTGAGATAATTATCTTCTTTGTAAAAGATAATTAAATAGATCATTTAAAATTGCTTTATAAAATGTCATAACGGTAACGATCATTGGGTCTAATAAATGCTAAAAAGGTTAACATAATTATCTTCTGTGTGAAAGATAATTTAACAGATTATTTAAAATTTCTTTATAAAAGATCATAACAGTAACGATCATTGGGCCTAATAAATGCTAAAAAGGTTAACATAATTATCTTCTTTGTGAAACATAATTTAGTAGATCATTTAAAATTTCTTTATAAAAGATCATAACAGTAACGATCATTGGGCCTAATAAATGCTAAAAAGGCTAACATAATTATCTTCTTTGTGAAAGATAATTTAATAGATCATTTAAAATTTCTTTATAAAAGATAATAACGGTAACGATCATTGGGCCTAATAAATGCTAAAAAAGTTGACATAATTATCTTCTTTGTAAAAGATAATTTACTAGACAATTTAAAATTTCTTACTAAAAGATCATAACGCTAATGGTTAATGGGCCTAGTAAATGCTAAAAAAGTTGACATAATTATCTTGTTTGTAAAAGATAATTTAATAGATCATTTAAAATTTCCTTAAAAAAGATCATAACGGTAACGATCGTTGCGCCTAATAAATGCTAAACAGATTGACATAATTCTCTTCTTTATAAAAGATAATTTACCAGACCATTTAAAATTTCTTATTAAAAGATCATAACGCTAACGATTTTTGGTTCTAATAAATGCTAAAAAAGTTGAGATAATTATCTTCTTTGTAAAAGATAATTAAATAGATCATTTAAAATTGCTTTATAAAATGTCATAACGGTAACGATCATTGGGTCTAATAAATGCTAAAAAGGTTAACATAATTATCTTCTGTGTGAAAGATAATTTAATAGATTATTTAAAATTTCTTTATAAAAGATCATAACAGTAACGATCATTGGGCCTAATAAATGCTAAAAAGGTTAACATAATTATCTGCTTTGTAAAACATAATTTAATAGATCATTTAAAATTTCATTATAAAAGATCATGACGGCAACGATCATTGGGCCTAATAAATGCTAAAAAGGCTAACATAATTATCTTCTTTGTGAAAGATAATTTAATAGATCATTTAAAATTTCTTTATAAAAGATAATAACGGTAACGATCATTGGGCCTAATAAATGCTAAAAAAGTTGACATAATTATCTTCTTTGTAAAACATAATTTAATAGATCATTTAAAATTTCTTATTAAAAGATCATAACGGTAACGATCATTGGGACTAATAAATACTAAAAAAGTTAGCATAATTATCTTCTTTGTAAAAGATAATTTACTAGACAATTTAAAATTTCTTTATAAAAGATCATAACGGTAACGATCATTGGGCCTAATAAATGCTAAAAAGGTTAACATAATTATCTTCTTTGTGAAAGATAATTTAATAGATCATTTAAAATTTCTTTATAAAAGATCATAACGGTAACGATCATTGGGCCTAATAAATGGTAAAAAAGTTGACATAATTATCTTCTTTGTAAAAGATAATTTACTAGACAATTTAAAATTTCTTATTAAAAGATCATAACAGTGCCGATCAATGGGCCTAGTAAATACTGAAAAAGCTTACATAATTATCTGCTTTGTAAAACATAATTTAATAGATCATTTAAAATTTCATTATAAAAGATCATGACGGCAACGATCATTGGGCCTAATAAATGCTAAAAAGGCTAACATAATTATCTTCTTTGTGAAAGATAATTTAATAGATCATTTAAAATTTCATTATAAAAGATCATGACGGCAACGATCATTGGGCCTAATAAATGCTGAAAAGGCTAACATAATTATCTTCTTTGTGAAAGATAATTTAATAGATCATTTAAAATTTCTTTATAAAAGATAATAACGGTAATGATCATTGGGCCTAATAAATGCTAAAAAAGTTGACATAATTATCTTCTTTGTAAAAGATAATTTACTAGACAATTTAAAATTTCTTATTAAAAGATCATAACGGTAACGATCATTGGGACTAATAAATACTAAAAAAGTTAGCATAATTATCTTCTTTGTAAAAGATAATTTACTAGACAATTTAAAATTTCTTTATAAAAGATCATAACGGTAACGATCATTGGGCCTAATAAATGCTAAAAAGGTTAACATAATTATCTTCTTTGTGAAAGATAATTTAATAGATCATTTAAAATTTCTTTATAAAAGATCATAACGGTAACGATCATTGGGCCTAATAAATGGTAAAAAAGTTGACATAATTATCTTCTTTGTAAAAGATAATTTACTAGACAATTTAAAATTTCTTATTAAAAGATCATAACAGTGCCGATCAATGGGCCTAGTAAATACTGAAAAAGCTTACATAATTATCTGCTTTGTAAAACATAATTTAATAGATCATTTAAAATTTCATTATAAAAGATCATGACGGCAACGATCATTGGGCCTAATAAATGCTAAAAAGGCTAACATAATTATCTTCTTTGTGAAAGATAATTTAATAGATCATTTAAAATTTCTTTATAAAAGATAATAACGGTAACGATCATTGGGCCTAATAAATGCTAAAAAAGTTGACATAATTATCTTCTTTGTAAAAGATAATTTAATAGATCATTTAAAATTTCCTTAAAAAAGATCATAACGGTAACGATCATTGCGCCTAATAAATGCTAAACAGATTGACATAATTCTCTTCTTTATAAAAGATAATTTACTAGACCATTTAAAATTTCTTATTAAAAGATCATAACGCTAACGATTTTTGGTTCTAATAAATGCTAAAAAAGTTGAGATAATTATCTTCTTTGTAAAAGATAATTAAATAGATCATTTAAAATTGCTTTATAAAATGTCATAACGGTAACGATCATTGGGACTAATAAATACTAAAAAAGTTAACATAATTATCTTCTTTGTAAAAGATAATTTACTAGACAATTTAAAATTTCTTTATAAAAGATCATAACGGTAACGATCATTGGGCCTAATAAATGCTAAAAAGGTTAACATAATTATCTTCTTTGTGAAAGATAATTTAATAGAGCATTTCAAATTTCTTTATAAAAGATCATAACGGTAACGATCATTGGGCCTAATAAATGGTAAAAAAGTTGACATAATTATCTTCTTTGTAAAAGATAATTTACTAGACAATTTAAAATTTCTTATTAAAAGATCATAACAGTGCCGATCAATGGGCCTAGTAAATGCTGAAAAAGCTTACATAATTATATTCTTTGTAAAACATAATTTAATAGATCATTTAAAATTTCATTATAAAAGATCATGATGGCAACGATCATTGGGCCTAATAAATGCTAAAAAGGCTAACATAATTATCTTCTTTGTGAAAGATAATTTAATAGATCATTTAAAATTTCTTTATAAAAGATAATAACGGTAACGATCATTGGGCCTAATAAATGCTAAAAAAGTTGACATAATTATCTTCTTTGTAAAAGATAATTTACTAGACAATTTAAAATTTCTTACTAAAAGATCATAACGCTAATGGTTAATGGGCCTAGTAAATGCTAAAAAAGTTGACATAATTATCTTGTTTGTAAAAGATAATTTAATAGATCATTTAAAATTTCCTTAAAAAAGATCATAACGGTAACGATCATTGCGCCTAATAAATGCTACACAGATTGACATAATTCTCTTCTTTATAAAAGATAATTTCCTAGACAATTTAAAATTTCTTATTAAAAGATCATAACGCTAACTATTTTTGGTTCTAATAAATGCTAAAAAAGTTGAGATAATTATCTTCTTTGTAAAAGATAATTAAATAGATCATTTAAAATTGCTTTATAAGATGTCATAACCGTAACGATCATTGGGCCTAATAAATGCTAAAAAGGTTAACATAATTATCTTCTTTGTGAAAGATAATTTGGTAGATCATTTAAAATTTCTTTATAAAAGATAATAACGGTAACGATCGTTAGGCCTAATAAATGCTAAAAAAGTTGACATAATTATCTTCTTTGTAAAAGATAATTTAGTAGACAATTTAAAATTTCTTATTAAAAGATCATAACGGTAACGATCATTGGGACTAATAAATACTAAAAAAGTTAACATAATTATCTCCTTTGTAAAAGATAATTTACTAGACAATTTAAAATTTCTTTATAAAAGATCATAACCGTAACGATCATTGGGCCTAATAAATGCTAAAAAGGTTAACATAATTATCTTCTTTGTGAAAGATAATTTAATAGATCATTTAAAATTTCTTTATAAAAGATCATAACGGTAACGATCATTGGGCCTAATAAATGGTAAAAAAGTTGACATAATTATCTTCTTTGTAAAAGATAATTTACTAGACAATTTAAAATTTCTTATTAAAAGATCATAACAGTGCCGATCAATGGGCCTAGTAAATACTGAAAAAGCTTACATAATTATCTGCTTCGTAAAACATAATTTAATAGATCATTTAAAATTTCATTATAAAAGATCATGACGGCAACGATCATTGGGCCTAATAAATGCTAAAAAGGCTAACATAATTATCTTCTTTGTGAAAGATAATTTAATAGATCATTTAAAATTTCTTTATAAAAGATAATAACGGTAACGATCATTGGGCCTAATAAATGCTAAAAAAGTTGACATAATTATCTTCTTTGTAAAAGATAATTTACTAGACAATTTAAAATTTCTTACTAAAAGATCATAACGCTAATGGTTAATGGGCCTAGTAAATGCTAAAAAAGTTGACATAATTATCTTGTTTGTAAAAGATAATTTAATAGATCATTTAAAATTTCCTTAAAAAAGATCATAACGATAACGATCATTGCGCCTAATAAATGCTAAACAGATTGACATAATTCTCTTCTTTATAAAAGATAATTTACTAGACAATTTAAAATTTCTTATTAAAAGATCATAACGCTAACGATTTTTGGTTCTAATAAATGCTAAAAAAGTTGAGATAATTATCTTCTTTGTAAAAGATAATTAAATAGATCATTTAAAATTGCTTTATAAAATGTCATAACGGTAACGATCATTGGGTCTAATAAATGCTAAAAAGGTTAACATAATTATCTTCTGTGTGAAAGATAATTTAACAGATTATTTAAAATTTCTTTATAAAAGATCATAACAGTAACGATCATTGGGCCTAATAAATGCTAAAAAGGTTAACATAATTATCTTCTTTGTGAAACATAATTTAGTAGATCATTTAAAATTCTTTATAAAAGATCATAACAGTAACGATCATTGGGCCTAATAAATGCTAAAAAGGCTAACATAATTATCTTCTTTGTGAAAGATAATTTAATAGATCATTTAAAATTTCTTTATAAAAGATAATAACGGTAACGATCATTGGGCCTAATAAATGCTAAAAAAGTTGACATAATTATCTTCTTTGTAAAAGATAATTTACTAGACAATTTAAAATTTCTTACTAAAAGATCATAACGCTAATGGTTAATGGGCCTAGTAAATGCTAAAAAAGTTGACATAATTATCTTGTTTGTAAAAGATAATTTAATAGATCATTTAAAATTTCCTTAAAAAAGATCATAACGGTAACGATCGTTGCGCCTAATAAATGCTAAACAGATTGACATAATTCTCTTCTTTATAAAAGATAATTTACCAGACCATTTAAAATTTCTTATTAAAAGATCATAACGCTAACGATTTTTGGTTCTAATAAATGCTAAAAAAGTTGAGATAATTATCTTCTTTGTAAAAGATAATTAAATAGATCATTTAAAATTGCTTTATAAAATGTCATAACGGTAACGATCATTGGGTCTAATAAATGCTAAAAAGGTTAACATAATTATCTTCTGTGTGAAAGATAATTTAATAGATTATTTAAAATTTCTTTATAAAAGATCATAACAGTAACGATCATTGGGCCTAATAAATGCTAAAAAGGTTAACATAATTATCTGCTTTGTAAAACATAATTTAATAGATCATTTAAAATTTCATTATAAAAGATCATGACGGCAACGATCATTGGGCCTAATAAATGCTAAAAAGGCTAACATAATTATCTTCTTTGTGAAAGATAATTTAATAGATCATTTAAAATTTCTTTATAAAAGATAATGACGGTAACGATCATTGGGCCTAATAAATGCTAAAAAAGTTGACATAATTATCTTCTTTGTAAAACATAATTTAATAGATCATTTAAAATTTCCTTAAAAAAGATCATAACGGTAACGATCATTGCGCCTAATAAATGCTAAACAGATTGACATAATTCTCTTCTTTATAAAAGATAATTTACCAGACCATTTAAAATTTCTTATTAAAAGATCATAACGCTAACGATTTTTGGTTCTAATAAATGCTAAAAAAGTTGAGATAATTATCTTCTTTGTAAAAGATAATTAAATAGATCATTTAAAATTTGTTTATAAAATGTCATAACGGTAACGATCATTGGGCCTAGTAAATGCTAAAAAGGTTAACATAATTATCTTCTTTGTGAAAGATAATTTAATAGATCATTTAAAATTTCTTTATAAAAGATCATAACAGTAACGATCATTGGGCCTAATAAATTCTAAAAAGGTTAACATAATTATCTTCTTTGTGAAAGATAATTTAGTAGATCATTTAAAATTTCTTTATAAAAGACAATAACGGTAACGATCGTTGGGCCTAATAAATGCTAAAAAAGTTGACATAATTATCTTCTTTGTAAAAGATAATTTACTAGACAATTTAAAATTTCTTATTAAAAGATCATAATTGTAACGATCATTGGGACTAATAAATACTAAAAAAGTTAACATAATTATCTTCTTTGTAAAAGATAATTTACTAGACAATTTAAAATTTCTTTATAAAAGATCATAACGGTAACGATCATTGGGCCTAATAAATGCTAAAAAGGTTAACATAATTATCTTCTTTGTGAAAGATAATTTAATAGATCATTTAAAATTTCTTTATAAAAGATCATAACGGTAACGATCATTGGGCCTAATAAATGCTAAAAAAGTTGACATAATTATCTTCTTTGTAAAAGATAATTTACTAGACAATTTAAAATTTCTTATTAAAAGATCATAACAGTGCCGATCAATGGGCCTAGTAAATGCTGAAAAAGCTTACATAATTATCTGCTTTGTAAAACATAATTTAATAGATCATTTAAAATTTCATTATAAAAGATCATGACGGCAACGATCATTGGGCCTAATAAATGCTAAAAAGGCTAACATAATTATCTTCTTTGTGAAAGATAATTTAATAGATCATTTAAAATTTCTTTATAAAAGATAATAACGGTAACGATCATTGGGCCTAATAAATGCTAAAAAAGTTGACATAATTATCTTCTTTGTAAAAGATAATTTACTAGACAATTTAAAATTTCTTACTAAAAGATCATAACGCTAACGGTTAATGGGCCTAGTAAATGCTAAAAAAGTTGACATAATTATCTTGTTCGTAAAAGATAATTTAATAGATCATTTAAAATTTCCTTAAAAAAGATCATAACGGTAACGATCATTGCGCCTAATAAATGCTAAACAGGTTGACATAATTCTCTTCTTTATAAAAGATAATTTACTAGACAATTTAAAATTTCTTATTAAAAGATCGTAACGGTAACGATTTTTGGTTCTAATAAATGCTAAAAAAGTTGAGATAATTATATTCTTTGTAAAAGATAATTAAATAGATCATTTAAAATTTGTTTATAAAATGTCATAACGGTAACGATCATTGGGCCTAGTAAATGCTAAAAAGGTTAACATAATTATCTTCTTTGTGAAAGATAATTTAATAGATCATTTAAAATTTCTTTATAAAAGATCATAACAGTAACGATCATTGGGCCTAATAAATGCTAAAAAGGTTAACATAATTATCTTCTTTGTGAAAGATAATTTAGTAGATCATTTAAAATTTCTTTATAAAAGATAATAACGGTAACGATCGTTGGGCCTAATAAATGCTAAAAAAGTTGACATAATTATCTTCTTTGTAAAAGATAATTTACTAGACAATTTAAAATTTCTTATTAAAAGATCATAACGGTAACGATCATTGGGACTAATAAATACTAAAAAAGTTAACATAATTATCTTCCTTGTAAAAGATAATTTACTAGAGAATTTAAAATTTCTTTATAAAAGATGATAACGGTAACGATCATCGGGCCTAATAAATGCTAAAAAGGTTAACATAATTATCTTCTTTGTGAAACATAATTTAATAGATCATTTAAAATTTCTTTATAAAAGATCATAACGGTAACGATCATTGGGCCTAATAAATGCTAAAAAAGTTGACATAATTATCTTCTTTGTAAAAGATAATTTACTAGACAATTTAAAATTTCTTATTAAAAGATCATAACAGTGCCGATCAATGGGCCTAGTAAATGCTGAAAAAGCTTACATAATTATCTGCTTTGTAAAACATAATTTAATAGATCATTTAAAATTTCATTATAAAAGATCATGACGGCAACGATCATTGGGCCTAATAAATGCTAAAAAGGCTAACATAATTATCTTCTTTGTGAAAGATAATTTAATAGATCATTTAAAATTTCTTTATAAAAGATAATAACGGTAACGATCATTGGGCCTAATAAATGCTAAAAAAGTTGACATAATTATCTTCTTTGTAAAAGATAATTTACTAGACAATTTAAAATTTCTTACTAAAAGATCATAACGCTAACGGTTAATGGGCCTAGTAAATGCTAAAAAAGTTGACATAATTATCTTGTTTGTAAAAGATAATTTAATAGATCATTTAAAATTTCCTTAAAAAAGATCATAACGGTAACGATCATTGCGCCTAATAAATGCTAAACAGGTTGACATAATTCTCTTCTTTATAAAAGATAATTTACTAGACAATTTAAAATTTCTTATTAAAAGATCGTAACGCTAACGATTTTTGGTTCTAATAAATGCTTAAAAAGTTGAGATAATTATCTTCTTTGTAAAAGATAATTAAATAGATCATTTAAAATTTGTTTATAAAATGTCATAACGGTAACGCTCATTGGGCCTAGTAAATGCTAAAAAGGTTAACATAATTGTCTTCTTTGTGAAAGATAATTTAATAGATCATTTAAAATTTCTTTATAAAAGATCATAACAGTAACGATCATTGGGCCTAATAAATGCTAAAAAGGTTAACATAATTATCTTCTTTGTGAAAGATAATTTAGTAGATCATTTAAAATTTCTTTATAAAAGATAATAACGGTAACGATCGTTGGGCCTAATAAATGCTAAAAAAGTTGACATAATTATCTTCTTTGTAAAAGATAATTTACTAGACAATTTAAAATTTCTTATTAAAAGATCATAACGGTAACGATCATTGGGACTAATAAATACTAAAAAAGTTAACATAATTATCTTCTTTGTAAAAGATAATTTACTAGACAATTTAAAATTTCTTTATAAAAGGTGATAACGGTAACGATCATTGGGCCTAATAAATGCTAAAAAGGTTAACATAATTATCTTCTTTGTGAAAGATAATTTAATAGATCATTTAAAATTTCTTTATAAAAGATCATAACGGTAACGATCATTGGGCCTAATAAATGCTAAAAAAGTTGACATAATTATCTTCTTTGTAAAAGATAATTTACTAGACAATTTAAAATTTCTTATTAAAAGATCATAACAGTGCCGATCAATGGGCCTAGTAAATGCTGAAAAAGCTTACATAATTATCTGCTTTGTAAAACATAATTTAATAGATCATTTAAAATTTCATTATAAAAGATCATGACGGCAACGATCATTGGGCCTAATAAATGCTAAAAAGGCTAACATAATTATCTTCTTTGTGAAAGATAATTTAATAGATCATTTAAAATTTCTTTATAAAAGATAATAACGGTAACGATCATTGGGCCAAATAAATGCTAAAAAAGTTGACATAATTATCTTCTTTGTAAAAGATAATTTACTAGACAATTTAAAATTTCTTACTAAAAGATCATAACGCTAACGGTTAACGGGCCTAGTAAATGCTAAAAAAGTTGACATAATTATCTTGTTTGTAAAACATAATTTAATAGATCATTTAAAATTTCCTTAAAAAAGATCATAACGGTAACGATCATTGCGCCTAATAAATGCTAAACAGGTTGACATAATTCTCTTCTTTATAAAAGATAATTTACTAGACAATTTAAAATTTCTTATTAAAAGATCGTAACGCTAACAATTTTTGGTTCTAATAAATGCTAAAAAAGTTGAGATAACTATCTTCTTTGTAAAAGATAATTAAATAGATCATTTAAAATTTGTTTATAAAATGTCATAACGGTAACGATCATTGGGCCTAGTAAATGCTAAAAAGGTTAACATAATTATCTTCTTTGTGAAAGATAATTTAATAGATCATTTAAAATTTCTTTATAAAAGATCATAACAGTAACGATCATTGGGCCTAATAAATGCTAAAAAGGTTAACATAATTATCTTCTTTGTGAAAGATAACTTAGTAGATCATTTAAAATTTCTTTATAAAAGATAATAACAGTAACGATCGTTGGGCCTAATAAATGCTAAAAAAGTTGACATAATTATCTTCTTTGTAAAAGATAATTTACTAGACAATTTAAAATTTCTTATTAAAAGATCATAACAGTGCCGATCAATGGGCCTAGTAAATGCTGAAAAAGCTTACATAATTATCTGCTTTGTAAAACATAATTTAATAGATCATTTAAAATTTCATTATAAAAGATCATGACGGCAACGATCATTGGGCCTAATAAATGCTAAAAAGGCTAACATAATTATCTTCTTTGTGAAAGATAATTTAATAGATCATTTAAAATTTCTTTATAAAAGATAATAACGGTAACGATCATTGGGCCAAATAAATGCTAAAAAAGTTGACATAATTATCTTCTTTGTAAAAGATAATTTACTAGACAATTTAAAATTTCTTACTAAAAGATCATAACGCTAACGGTTAATGGGCCTAGTAAATGCTAAAAAAGTTGACATAATTATCTTGTTTGTAAAACATAATTTAATAGATCATTTAAAATTTCCTTAAAAAAGATCATAACGGTAACGATCATTGCGCCTAATAAATGCTAAACAGGTTGACATAATTCTCTTCTTTATAAAAGATAATTTACTAGACAATTTAAAATTTCTTATTAAAAGATCGTAACGCTAACAATTTTTGGTTCTAATAAATGCTAAAAAAGTTGAGATAACTATCTTCTTTGTAAAAGATAATTAAATAGATCATTTAAAATTTGTTTATAAAATGTCATAACGGTAACGATCATTGGGCCTAGTAAATGCTAAAAAGGTTAACATAATTATCTTCTTTGTGAAAGATAATTTAATAGATCATTTAAAATTTCTTTATAAAAGATCATAACAGTAACGATCATTGGGCCCAATAAATGCTAAAAAGGTTAACATAATTATCTTCTTTGTGAAAGATAACTTAGTAGATCATTTAAAATTTCTTTATAAAAGATAATAACAGTAACGATCGTTGGGCCTAATAAATGCTAAAAAAGTTGACATAATTATCTTCTTTGTAAAAGATAATTTACTAGACAATTTAAAATTTCTTATTAAAAGATCATAACGGTAACGATCATTGGGACTAATAAATACTAAAAAAGTTAACATAATTATCTTCTTTGTAAAAGATAATTTACTAGACAATTTAAAATTTCTTTATAAAAGATCATAACGGTAACGATCATTGGACCTAATAAATGCTAAAAAGGTTAACATAATTATCTTCTTTGTTAAAGATAATTTACTAGACAATTTAAAATTTCTTATTAAAAGATCATAACGCTAACGATTTTTGGTTCTAATAAATGATAAAAAAGTTGACATAATTATCTTCTTTGTAAAAGATAATGTAATAGATCATTTAAAATTTCTTTATAAAAGGTCATAACAGTAACAATCATTGGGCCTAATAAATGCTTAAAAGGTTGACATAATTATCTTCTTTATGAAATATAATTTAATAGATCATTTAAAATTTCTTTGTGAAAGATCACAACGGTAACGATCATTGGGCCTAATAAATGCTAAAAAAGTTGACATAATTATCTTCTTTGTAAAAGATAATTTACTAGACAATTTAAAATTTCTTATTAAAAGATCATAACGGTAACGATCACTGGGCCTAATAAATGCTGAAGCAGCTAACATAAATATATTCTTTGTTAAAGATAATTTAATAGATCATTTAAAATTTCTTTAAAAAAGATCATAACAGTCACCATCATTGGGCCTAATAAATGCTAAAAAAGTTGACATAATTATCTTCTTTGTAAAAGACAATTTAATACATCATTTAAAATTTCTTTGAACAAGATGATAACGCTAACGATTATTGGGCCTAATAAATGCTAAAAAAAATTGACATAATTATCTTCTTTGTAAAAGATAATTTACTAGACAATTTAAAATTTCTTACTAAAAGATCATAACGCTAACGATTAATGGGCCTAGTAAATGCTAAAAAAGTTGACATAATTATCTTGTTTGTAAAAGATAATTTACTAGACAATTTAAAATTTACTGTTAAAAGATCATAACGGTAACGATCATTGGGCCTAATAAATGCTAAAAAAGTTGACATAATTATCTTCTTTGTAAAAGATAATTTAATAGATCATTTAAAATTTCTTTATAAAAGGTCATAACGGTAACAATGATTGGGCCTAATAAATGCTTAAAAGGTTGACATAATTATCTTCTTTGTAAAATATAATTTAATAGATCATTTAAAATTTCTTTGTGAAAGATCACAACGGTAACGATCATTGGGCCTAATAAATGCTAAAAAGGTTAACATAATTATCTTCTTTGTGAAAGATATTTTAATAGATCATTTAAAATTTCTTTATAAAAGATCATAACGGTAACAATCATTGGGCCTAATAAATGGTAAAAAAGTTGACATAATTATCTTCTTTGTAAAAGATAATTTACTAGACAATTTAAAATTTCTTATTAAAAGATCATAACGGTAACGATCACTGGGCCTAATAAATGCTGAAGCAGCTAACATAAATATATTCTTTGTTAAAGATAATTTAATAGATCATTTAAAATTTCTTTAAAAAAGATCATAACAGTCACAATCGTTGGGCCTAATAAATGCTAAAAAAGTTGACATAATTATCTTCTTTGTAAAAGACAATTTAATAGATTATTTAAAATTTCTTTATAAAAGGTCATAATGGTAACGATCATTGGGCCTAATAAATGCTAAAAAAGTTGACATAATTATCTTCTTTGTAAAAGATAATTTAATAGATCATTTAAAATTTCTTTATAAAAGGTCATAACGGTAACGATCATTGGGCCTAATAAATGGTAAAAAAGTTGACATAATTATCTTCTTTGTAAAAGATAATTTACTAGACAATTTAAAATTTCTTATTAAAAGATCATAACGGTAACGATCACTGGGCCTAATAAATGCTGAAGCAGCTAACATAAATATATTCTTTGTTAAAGATAATTTAATAGATCATTTAAAATTTCTTTAAAAAAGATCATAACAGTCACAATCATTGGGCCTAATAAATGATAAAAAAGTTGACATAATTATCTTCTTTGTAAAAGACAATTTAATACATCATTTAAAATTTCTTTGAAAAAGATCATAACGCTAACGATTATTGGGCCTAATAAATGCTAAAAAAGTTGACATAATTATCTTCTTTGTAAAAGACAATTTAATAGATTATTTAAAATTTCTTTATAAAAGGTCATAATGGTAACGATCATTGGGCCTAATAAATGCTAAAAAAGTTGACATAATTATCTTCTTTGTAAAAGATAATTTAATAGATCATTTAAAATTTCTTTATAAAAGGTCATGACGGCAACGATCATTGGGCCTAATAAATGCTAAAAAGGCTAACATAATTATCTTCTTTGTGAATGATAATTTAATAGATCATTTAAAATTTCTTTATAAAAGATTATAACGGTAACGATCATTGGGCATAATAAATACTAAAAAAGTTGACATAATTATCTTCTTTGTAAAAGATAATTTACTAGACAATTTAAAATTTTTTATTAAAAGATCATAACGGTAACGATCATTGGGACTAATAAATGCTAAAAAAGTTAACATAATTATCTTCTTTGTAAAAGATAATTTACTAGACAATTTAAAATTTCTTTATAAAAGATCATAACGGTAACGATCATTGGGCCTAATAAATGCTAAAAAGGTTAACATAATTATCTTCTTTGTAAAAGATAATTTACTAGACAATTTAAAATTTCTTTATAAAAGATCATAACGGTAACGATCATTGGGCCTAATAAATGCTAAAAAGGTTAACATAATTATCTTCTTTGTGAAAGATAATTTAATAGATCATTTAAAATTTCTTTATAAAAGATCATAACGGTAACGATCATTGGGCCTAATAAATGGTAAAAAAGTTGACATAATTATCTTCTTTGTAAAAGATAATTTACTAGACAATTTAAAATTTCTTATTAAAAGATCATAACGGTAACGATCACTGGGCCTAATAAATGCTGAAGCAGCTAACATAAATATATTCTTTGTTAAAGATAATTTAATAGATCATTTAAAATTTCTTTAAAAAAGATCATAACAGTCACAATCATTGGGCCTAATAAATGCTAAAAAAGTTGACATAATTATCTTCTTTGTAAAAGACAATTTAATACATCATTTAAAATTTCTTTGAAAAAGATCATAACGCTAACGATTATTGGGCCTAATAAATGCTAAAAAAGTTGACATAATTATCTTCTTTGTAAAAGACAATTTAATAGATTATTTAAAATTTCTTTATAAAAGGTCATAATGGTAACGATCATTGGGCCTAATAAATGCTAAAAAAGTTGACATAATTATCTTCTTTGTAAAAGATAATTTAATAGATCATTTAAAATTTCTTTATAAAAGGTCATAACGGTAACGATCATTGGGCCTAATAAATGCTAAAAAGGTTAACATAATTATCTTCTTTGTGAAAGATAATTTAATACATCATTTAAAATTTCTTTGTGAAAGATCATAACGGTAACGATCATTGGGCCTAATAAATGCTAAAAAAGTTGACATAATTATCTTCTTTGTAAAAGATAATTTACTAGACAATTTCAAATTTCTTATTAGAAGATCATAACGGTAACGAACATTGGGCCTAATAAATGCTAAAAAAGTTGACATAATTATCTTCTTTGTAAAAGATAATTTACTAGACAATTTAAAATTTCTTATTAAAAGATCATAACGGTACCGATCAATGGGCCTAGTAAATGCTAAAAAAGTTTACATAATTATCTTCTTTGTAAAAGATAATTTAATAGATCATTTAAAATTTCTTTATAAAAGATCATAACAGTAACGATCATTGGGCCTAATAAATGCTAAAAAGGTTAACATAATTATCTTCTTTGTGAAACATAATTTAATAGATCATTTAAAATTTCTTTATGAAAGATCATAACGGTAACGATTATTGGGCCTAATACATGCTAAAAAAGTTGACATAATTATCTTCTTTGTAAAAGATAATTTACTAGACAATTTAAAATTTCTTATTAAAAGATCATAACGGTGCCGATCAATGGGCCTAGTAAATGCTGAAAAAGCTTACATAATTATCTTCTTTGTACAACATAATTTAATAGATCATTTAAAATTTCATTATAAAAGATCATGACGGCAACGATCATTGGGCCTAATAAATGCTAAAAAGGCTAACATAATTATCTTCTTTGTGAATGATAATTTAATAGATCATTTAAAATTTCTTTATAAAAGATTATAACGGTAACGATCATTGGGCATAATAAATACTAAAAAAGTTGACATAATTATCTTCTTTGTAAAAGATAATTTACTAGACAATTTAAAATTTTTTATTAAAAGATCATAACGGTAACGATCATTGGGACTAATAAATGCTAAAAAAGTTAACATAATTATCTTCTTTGTAAAAGATAATTTACTAGACAATTTAAAATTTCTTTATAAAAGATCATAACGGTAACGATCATTGGGCCTAATAAATGCTAAAAAGGTTAACATAATTATCTTCTTTGTAAAAGATAATTTACTAGACAATTTAAAATTTCTTTATAAAAGATCATAACGGTAACGATCATTGGGCCTAATAAATGCTAAAAAGGTTAACATAATTATCTTCTTTGTGAAAGATAATTTAATAGATCATTTAAAATTTCTTTATAAAAGATCATAACGGTAACGATCATTGGGCCTAATAAATGGTAAAAAAGTTGACATAATTATCTTCTCTGTAAAACATAATTTACTAGACAATTTAAAATTTCTTATTAAAAGATCATAACGGTAACGATCACTGGGCCTAATAAATGCTGAAGCAGCTAACATATATATATTCTTTGTTAAAGATAATTTAATAGATCATTTAAAATTTCTTTAAAAAAGATCATAACAGTCACAATCATTGGGCCTAATAAATGCTAAAAAAGTTGACATAATTATCTTCTTTGTAAAAGACAATTTAATACATCATTTAAAATTTCTTTGAAAAAGATCATAACGCTAACGATTATTGGGCCTAATAAATGCTAAAAAAGTTGACATAATTATCTTCTTTGTAAAAGACAATTTAATAGATTATTTAAAATTTCTTTATAAAAGGTCATAATGGTAACGATCATTGGGCCTAATAAATGCTAAAAAAGTTGACATAATTATCTTCTTTGTAAAAGATAATTTAATAGATCATTTAAAATTTCTTTATAAAAGGTCATAACGGTAACGATCATTGGGCCTAATAAATGCTAAAAAGGTTAACATAATTATCTTCTTTGTGAAAGATAATTTAATACATCATTTAAAATTTCTTTGTGAAAGATCATAACGGTAACGATCATTGGGCCTAATAAATGCTAAAAAAGTTGACATAATTATCTTCTTTGTAAAAGATAATTTACTAGACAATTTAAAATTTCTTATTAAAAGATCATAACGGTACCGATCAATGGGCCTAGTAAATGCTAAAAAAGTTTACATAATTATCTTCTTTGTAAAAGATAATTTAATAGATCATTTAAAATTTCTTTATAAAAGATCATGACAGTAACGATCATTGGGCCTAATAAATGCTAAAAAGGTTAACATAATTATCTTCTTTGTGAAACATAATTTAATAGATCATTTAAAATTTCTTTATGAAAGATCATAACGGTAACGATTATTGGGCCTAATACATGCTAAAAAAGTTGACATAATTATCTTCTTTGTAAAAGATAATTTACTAGACAATTTAAAATTTCTTATTAAAAGATCATAACGGTGCCGATCAATGGGCCTAGTAAATGCTGAAAAAGCTTACATAATTATCTTCTTTGTACAACATAATTTAATAGATCATTTAAAATTTCATTATAAAAGATCATGACGGTAACGATCATTGGGCCTAATAAATGCTAAAAAGGCTAACATAATTATCTTCTTTGTGAATGATAATTTAATAGATCATTTAAAATTTCTTTATAAAAGATTATAACGGTAACGATCATTGGGCATAATAAATACTAAAAAAGTTGACATAATTATCTTCTTTGTAAAAGATAATTTACTAGACAATTTAAAATTTTTTATTAAAAGATCATAACGGTAACGATCATTGGGACTAATAAATGCTAAAAAAGTTAACATAATTATCTTCTTTGTAAAAGATAATTTACTAGACAATTTAAAATTTCTTTATAAAAGATCATAACGGTAACGATCATTGGGCCTAATAAATGCTAAAAAGGTTAACATAATTATCTTCTTTGTAAAAGATAATTTACTAGACAATTTAAAATTTCTTTATAAAAGATCATAACGGTAACGATCATTGGGCCTAATAAATGCTAAAAAGGTTAACATAATTATCTTCTTTGTGAAAGATAATTTAATAGATCATTTAAAATTTCTTTATAAAAGATCATAACGGTAACGATCATTGGGCCTAATAAATGGTAAAAAAGTTGACATAATTATCTTCTTTGTAAAACATAATTTACTAGACAATTTAAAATTTCTTATTAAAAGATCATAACGGTAACGATCACTGGGCCTAATAAATGCTGAAGCAGCTAACATAAATATATTCTTTGTTAAAGATAATTTAATAGATCATTTAAAATTTCTTTAAAAAAGATCATAACAGTCACAATCATTGGGCCTAATAAATGCTAAAAAAGTTGACATAATTATCTTCTTTGTAAAAGACAATTTAATACATCATTTAAAATTTCTTTGAAAAAGATCATAACGCTAACGATTATTGGGCCTAATAAATGCTAAAAAAGTTGACATAATTATCTTCTTTGTAAAAGACAATTTAATAGATTATTTAAAATTTCTTTATAAAAGGTCATAATGGTAACGATCATTGGGCCTAATAAATGCTAAAAAAGTTGACATAATTATCTTCTTTGTAAAAGATAATTTAATAGATCATTTAAAATTTCTTTATAAAAGGTCATAACGGTAACGATCATTGTGCCTAATAAATGCTAAAAAGGTTAACATAATTATCTTCTTTGTGAAAGATAATTTAATACATCATTTAAAATTTCTTTGTGAAAGATCATAACGGTAACGATCATTGGGCCTAATAAATGCTAAAAAAGTTGACATAATTATCTTCTTTGTAAAAGATAATTTACTAGACAATTTAAAATTTCTTATTAAAAGATCATAACGGTACCGATCAATGGGCCTAGTAAATGCTAAAAAAGTTTACATAATTATCTTCTTTGTAAAAGATAATTTAATAGATCATTTAAAATTTCTTTATAAAAGATCATGACAGTAACGATCATTGGGCCTAATAAATGCTAAAAAGGTTAACATAATTATCTTCTTTGTGAAACATAATTTAATAGATCATTTAAAATTTCTTTATGAAAGATCATAACGGTAACGATTATTGGGCCTAATACATGCTAAAAAAGTTGACATAATTATCTTCTTTGTAAAAGATAATTTACTAGACAATTTAAAATTTCTTATTAAAAGATCATAACGGTGCCGATCAATGGGCCTAGTAAATGCTGAAAAAGCTTACATAATTATCTTCTTTGTACAACATAATTTAATAGATCATTTAAAATTTCATTATAAAAGATCATGACGGCAACGATCATTGGGCCTAATAAATGCTAAAAAGGCTAACATAATTATCTTCTTTGTGAATGATAATTTAATAGATCATTTAAAATTTCTTTATAAAAGATTATAACGGTAACGATCATTGGGCATAATAAATACTAAAAAAGTTGACATAATTATCTTCTTTGTAAAAGATAATTTACTAGACAATTTAAAATTTTTTATTAAAAGATCATAACGGTAACGATCATTGGGACTAATAAATGCTAAAAAAGTTAACATAATTATCTTCTTTGTAAAAGATAATTTACTAGACAATTTAAAATTTCTTTATAAAAGATCATAACGGTAACGATCATTGGGCCTAATAAATGCTAAAAAGGTTAACATAATTATCTTCTTTGTAAAAGATAATTTACTAGACAATTTAAAATTTCTTTATAAAAGATCATAACGGTAACGATCATTGGGCCTAATAAATGCTAAAAAGGTTAACATAATTATCTTCTTTGTGAAAGATAATTTAATAGATCATTTAAAATTTCTTTATAAAAGATCATAACGGTAACGATCATTGGGCCTAATAAATGGTAAAAAAGTTGACATAATTATCTTCTTTGTAAAACATAATTTACTAGACAATTTAAAATTTCTTATTAAAAGATCATAACGGTAACGATCACTGGGCCTAATAAATGCTGAAGCAGCTAACATAAATATATTCTTTGTTAAAGATAATTTAATAGATCATTTAAAATTTCTTTAAAAAAGATCATAACAGTCACAATCATTGGGCCTAATAAATGCTAAAAAAGTTGACATAATTATCTTCTTTGTAAAAGACAATTTAATACATCATTTAAAATTTCTTTGAAAAAGATCATAACGCTAACGATTATTGGGCCTAATAAATGCTAAAAAAGTTGACATAATTATGTTCTTTGTAAAAGACAATTTAATAGATTATTTAAAATTTCTTTATAAAAGGTCATAATGGTAACGATCATTGGGCCTAATAAATGCTAAAAAAGTTGACATAATTATCTTCTTTGTAAAAGATAATTTAATAGATCATTTAAAATTTCTTTATAAAAGGTCATAACGGTAACGATCATTGGGCCTAATAAATGCTAAAAAGGTTAACATAATTATCTTCTTTGTGAAAGATAATTTAATACATCATTTAAAATTTCTTTGTGAAAGATCATAACGGTAACGATCATTGGGCCTAATAAATGCTAAAAAAGTTGACATAATTATCTTCTTTGTAAAAGATAATTTACTAGACAATTTCAAATTTCTTATTAGAAGATCATAACGGTAACGATCATTGGGCCTAATAAATGCTAAAAAAGTTGACATAATTATCTTCTTTGTAAAAGATAATTTACTAGATAATTTAAAATTTCTTATTAAAAGATCATAACGGTACCGATCAATGGGCCTAGTAAATGCTAAAAAAGTTTACATAATTATCTTCTTTGTAAAAGATAATTTAATAGATCATTTAAAATTTCTTTATAAAAGATCATAACAGTAACGATCATTGGGCCTAATAAATGCTAAAAAGGTTAACATAATTATCTTCTTTGTGAAACATAATTTAATAGATCATTTAAAATTTCTTTATGAAAGATCATAACGGTAACGATTATTGGGCCTAATAAATGCTAAAAAAGTTGACATAATTATCTTCTTTGTAAAAGATAATTTACTAGACAATTTAAAATTTCTTATTAAAAGATCATAACGGTGCCAATCAATGGGCCTAGTAAATGCTGAAAAAGCTTACATAATTATCTTCTTTGTAAAACATAATTTAATAGATCATTTAAAATTTCATTATAAAAGATCATGACGGCAACGATCATTGGGCCTAATAAATGCTAAAAAGGCTAACATAATTATCTTCTTTGTGAAAGATAATTTAATATATCATTTAAAATTTCTTTATAAAAGATTATAACGGTAACGATCATTGGGCATAATAAATACTAAAAAAGTTGACATAATTATCTTCTTTGTAAAAGATAATTTACTAGACAATTTAAAATTTCTTATTAAAAGATCATAACGGTAACGATCATTGGGACTAATAAATACTAAAAAAGTTAACATAATTATCTTCTTTGTAAAAGATAATTTACTAGACAATTTAAAATTTCTTTATAAAAGATCATAACGGTAACGATCATTGGGCCTAATAAATGCTAAAAAGGTTAACATAATTATCTTCTTTGTGAAAGATAATTTAATAGATCATTTAAAATTTCTTTATAAAAGATCATAACGGTAACGATCATTGGGCCTAATAAATGGTAAAAAAGTTGACATAATTATCTTCTTTGTAAAAGATAATTTACTAGACAATTTAAAATTTCTTATTATAAGATCATAACGGTAACGATCACTGGGCCTAATAAATGCTGAAGCAGCTAACATAAATATATTCTTTGTTAAAGATAATTTAATAGATCATTTAAAATTTCTTTAAAAAAGATCATAACAGTCACAATCATTGGGCCTAATAAATGCTAAAAAAGTTGACATAATTATCTTCTTTGTAAAAGACAATTTAATACATCATTTAAAATTTCTTTGAAAAAGATCATAACGCTAACGATTATTGGGCCTAATAAATGCTAAAAAAGTTGACATAATTATCTTCTTTGTAAAAGATAATTTACTAGACAATTTAAAATTTCTTATTAAAAGATCATAACGGTAACGATCACTGGGCCTAATAAATGCTAAAAAAGTTGACATAATTATCTTCTTTGTAAAAGACAATTTAATACATCATTTAAAATTTCTTTGAAAAAGATCATAACGCTAACGATTATTGGGCCTAATAAATGCTAAAAAAGTTGACATAATTATCTTCTTTGTAAAAGATAATTTACTAGACAATTTAAAATTTCTTATTAAAAGATCATAACGGTAACGATCACTGGGCCTAATAAATGCTGAAGCAGCTAACATAAATATATTCTTTGTTAAAGATAATTTAATAGATCATTTAAAATTTCTTTAAAAAAGATCATAACAGTCACAATCGTTGGGCCTAATAAATGCTAAAAAAGTTGACATAATTATCTTCTTTGTAAAAGACAATTTAATAGATTATTTAAAATTTCTTTATAAAGGGTCATAATGGTAACGATCATTGGGCCTAATAAATGCTAAAAAAGTTGACATAATTATCTTCTTTGTAAAAGATAATTTAATAGATCATTTAAAATTTCTTTATAAAAGGTCATAACGGTAACGATCATTGGGCCTAATAAATGCTAAAAAGGTTAACATAATTATCTTCTTTGTGAAAGATAATTTAATACATCATTTAAAATTTCTTTGTGAAAGATCATAACGGTAACGATCATTGGGCCTAATAAATGCTAAAAAAGTTGACATAATTATCTTCTTTGTAAAAGATAATTTACTAGACAATTTAAAATTTCTTATTAAAAGATCATAACGGTACCGATCAATGGGCCTAGTAAATGCTAAAAAAGTTTACATAATTATCTTCTTTGTAAAAGATAATTTAATAGATCATTTAAAATTTCTTTATAAAAGATCATGACAGTAACGATCATTGGGCCTAATAAATGCTAAAAAGGTTAACATAATTATCTTCTTTGTGAAACATAATTTAATAGATCATTTAAAATTTCTTTATGAAAGATCATAACGGTAACGATTATTGGGCCTAATACATGCTAAAAAAGTTGACATAATTATCTTCTTTGTAAAAGATAATTTACTAGACAATTTAAAATTTCTTATTAAAAGATCATAACGGTGCCGATCAATGGGCCTAGTAAATGCTGAAAAAGCTTACATAATTATCTTCTTTGTACAACATAATTTAATAGATCATTTAAAATTTCATTATAAAAGATCATGACGGCAACGATCATTGGGCCTAATAAATGCTAAAAAGGCTAACATAATTATCTTCTTTGTGAATGATAATTTAATAGATCATTTAAAATTTCTTTATAAAAGATTATAACGGTAACGATCATTGGGCATAATAAATACTAAAAAAGTTGACATAATTATCTTCTTTGTAAAAGATAATTTACTAGACAATTTAAAATTTTTTATTAAAAGATCATAACGGTAACGATCATTGGGACTAATAAATGCTAAAAAAGTTAACATAATTATCTTCTTTGTAAAAGATAATTTACTAGACAATTTAAAATTTCTTTATAAAAGATCATAACGGTAACGATCATTGGGCCTAATAAATGCTAAAAAGGTTAACATAATTATCTTCTTTGTAAAAGATAATTTACTAGACAATTTAAAATTTCTTTATAAAAGATCATAACGGTAACGATCATTGGGCCTAATAAATGCTAAAAAGGTTAACATAATTATCTTCTTTGTGAAAGATAATTTAATAGATCATTTAAAATTTCTTTATAAAAGATCATAACGGTAACGATCATTGGGCCTAATAAATGGTAAAAAAGTTGACATAATTATCTTCTTTGTAAAACATAATTTACTAGACAATTTAAAATTTCTTATTAAAAGATCATAACGGTAACGATCACTGGGCCTAATAAATGCTGAAGCAGCTAACATAAATATATTCTTTGTTAAAGATAATTTAATAGATCATTTAAAATTTCTTTAAAAAAGATCATAACAGTCACAATCATTGGGCCTAATAAATGCTAAAAAAGTTGACATAATTATCTTCTTTGTAAAAGACAATTTAATACATCATTTAAAATTTCTTT
Organism: Psophocarpus tetragonolobus; assembly: GCA_037954015.1. NCBI lineage: Eukaryota > Viridiplantae > Streptophyta > Magnoliopsida > Fabales > Fabaceae > Psophocarpus > Psophocarpus tetragonolobus. Next base: position 60,356,103 of record CM075688.1, read on the forward strand.
GAAAAAGATCATAACGCTAACGATTATTGGGCCTAATAAATGCTAAAAAAGTTGACATAATTATCTTCTTTGTAAAAGACAATTTAATAGATTATTTAAAATTTCTTTATAAAAGGTCATAATGGTAACGATCATTGGGCCTAATAAATGCTAAAAAAGTTGACATAATTATCTTCTTTGTAAAAGATAATTTAATAGATCATTTAAAATTTCTTTATAAAAGGTCATAACGGTAACGATCATTGTGCCTAATAAATGCTAAAAAGGTTAACATAATTATCTTCTTTGTGAAAGATAATTTAATACATCATTTAAAATTTCTTTGTGAAAGATCATAACGGTAACGATCATTGGGCCTAATAAATGCTAAAAAAGTTGACATAATTATCTTCTTTGTAAAAGATAATTTACTAGACAATTTAAAATTTCTTATTAAAAGATCATAACGGTACCGATCAATGGGCCTAGTAAATGCTAAAAAAGTTTACATAATTATCTTCTTTGTAAAAGATAATTTAATAGATCATTTAAAATTTCTTTATAAAAGATCATGACAGTAACGATCATTGGGCCTAATAAATGCTAAAAAGGTTAACATAATTATCTTCTTTGTGAAACATAATTTAATAGATCATTTAAAATTTCTTTATGAAAGATCATAACGGTAACGATTATTGGGCCTAATACATGCTAAAAAAGTTGACATAATTATCTTCTTTGTAAAAGATAATTTACTAGACAATTTAAAATTTCTTATTAAAAGATCATAACGGTGCCGATCAATGGGCCTAGTAAATGCTGAAAAAGCTTACATAATTATCTTCTTTGTACAACATAATTTAATAGATCATTTAAAATTTCATTATAAAAGATCATGACGGCAACGATCATTGGGCCTAATAAATGCTAAAAAGGCTAACATAATTATCTTCTTTGTGAATGATAATTTAATAGATCATTTAAAATTTCTTTATAAAAGATTATAACGGTAACGATCATTGGGCATAATAAATACTAAAAAAGTTGACATAATTATCTTCTTTGTAAAAGATAATTTACTAGACAATTTAAAATTTTTTATTAAAAGATCATAACGGTAACGATCATTGGGACTAATAAATGCTAAAAAAGTTAACATAATTATCTTCTTTGTAAAAGATAATTTACTAGACAATTTAAAATTTCTTTATAAAAGATCATAACGGTAACGATCATTGGGCCTAATAAATGCTAAAAAGGTTAACATAATTATCTTCTTTGTAAAAGATAATTTACTAGACAATTTAAAATTTCTTTATAAAAGATCATAACGGTAACGATCATTGGGCCTAATAAATGCTTAAAAGGTTAACATAATTATCTTCTTTGTGAAAGATAATTTAATAGATCATTTAAAATTTCTTTATAAAAGATCATAACGGTAACGATCATTGGGCCTAATAAATGGTAAAAAAGTTGACATAATTATCTTCTTTGTAAAACATAATTTACTAGACAATTTAAAATTTCTTATTAAAAGATCATAACGGTAACGATCACTGGGCCTAATAAATGCTGAAGCAGCTAACATAAATATATTCTTTGTTAAAGATAATTTAATAGATCATTTAAAATTTCTTTAAAAAAGATCATAACAGTCACAATCATTGGGCCTAATAAATGCTAAAAAAGTTGACATAATTATCTTCTTTGTAAAAGACAATTTAATACATCATTTAAAATTTCTTTGAAAAAGATCATAACGCTAACGATTATTGGGCCTAATAAATGCTAAAAAAGTTGACATAATTATGTTCTTTGTAAAAGACAATTTAATAGATTATTTAAAATTTCTTTATAAAAGGTCATAATGGTAACGATCATTGGGCCTAATAAATGCTAAAAAAGTTGACATAATTATCTTCTTTGTAAAAGATAATTTAATAGATCATTTAAAATTTCTTTATAAAAGGTCATAACGGTAACGATCATTGTGCCTAATAAATGCTAAAAAGGTTAACATAATTATCTTCTTTGTGAAAGATAATTTAATACATCATTTAAAATTTCTTTGTGAAAGATCATAACGGTAACGATCATTGGGCCTAATAAATGCTAAAAAAGTTGACATAATTATCTTCTTTGTAAAAGATAATTTACTAGACAATTTAAAATTTCTTATTAAAAGATCATAACGGTACCGATCAATGGGCCTAGTAAATGCTAAAAAAGTTTACATAATTATCTTCTTTGTAAAAGATAATTTAATAGATCATTTAAAATTTCTTTATAAAAGATCATGACAGTAACGATCATTGGGCCTAATAAATGCTAAAAAGGTTAACATAATTATCTTCTTTGTGAAACATAATTTAATAGATCATTTAAAATTTCTTTATGAAAGATCATAACGGTAACGATTATTGGGCCTAATACATGCTAAAAAAGTTGACATAATTATCTTCTTTGTAAAAGATAATTTACTAGACAATTTAAAATTTCTTATTAAAAGATCATAACGGTGCCGATCAATGGGCCTAGTAAATGCTGAAAAAGCTTACATAATTATCTTCTTTGTACAACATAATTTAATAGATCATTTAAAATTTCATTATAAAAGATCATGACGGCAACGATCATTGGGCCTAATAAATGCTAAAAAGGCTAACATAATTATCTTCTTTGTGAATGATAATTTAATAGATCATTTAAAATTTCTTTATAAAAGATTATAACGGTAACGATCATTGGGCATAATAAATACTAAAAAAGTTGACATAATTATCTTCTTTGTAAAAGATAATTTACTAGACAATTTAAAATTTTTTATTAAAAGATCATAACGGTAACGATCATTGGGACTAATAAATGCTAAAAAAGTTAACATAATTATCTTCTTTGTAAAAGATAATTTACTAGACAATTTAAAATTTCTTTATAAAAGATCATAACGGTAACGATCATTGGGCCTAATAAATGCTAAAAAGGTTAACATAATTATCTTCTTTGTAAAAGATAATTTACTAGACAATTTAAAATTTCTTTATAAAAGATCATAACGGTAACGATCATTGGGCCTAATAAATGCTAAAAAGGTTAACATAATTATCTTCTTTGTGAAAGATAATTTAATAGATCATTTAAAATTTCTTTATAAAAGATCATAACGGTAACGATCATTGGGCCTAATAAATGGTAAAAAAGTTGACATAATTATCTTCTTTGTAAAACATAATTTACTAGACAATTTAAAATTTCTTATTAAAAGATCATAACGGTAACGATCACTGGGCCTAATAAATGCTGAAGCAGCTAACATAAATATATTCTTTGTTAAAGATAATTTAATAGATCATTTAAAATTTCTTTAAAAAAGATCATAACAGTCACAATCATTGGGCCTAATAAATGCTAAAAAAGTTGACATAATTATCTTCTTTGTAAAAGACAATTTAATACATCATTTAAAATTTCTTTGAAAAAGATCATAACGCTAACGATTATTGGGCCTAATAAATGCTAAAAAAGTTGACATAATTATGTTCTTTGTAAAAGACAATTTAATAGATTATTTAAAATTTCTTTATAAAAGGTCATAATGGTAACGATCATTGGGCCTAATAAATGCTAAAAAAGTTGACATAATTATCTTCTTTGTAAAAGATAATTTAATAGATCATTTAAAATTTCTTTATAAAAGGTCATAACGGTAACGATCATTGGGCCTAATAAATGCTAAAAAGGTTAACATAATTATCTTCTTTGTGAAAGATAATTTAATACATCATTTAAAATTTCTTTGTGAAAGATCATAACGGTAACGATCATTGGGCCTAATAAATGCTAAAAAAGTTGACATAATTATCTTCTTTGTAAAAGATAATTTACTAGACAATTTCAAATTTCTTATTAGAAGATCATAACGGTAACGATCATTGGGCCTAATAAATGCTAAAAAAGTTGACATAATTATCTTCTTTGTAAAAGATAATTTACTAGATAATTTAAAATTTCTTATTAAAAGATCATAACGGTACCGATCAATGGGCCTAGTAAATGCTAAAAAAGTTTACATAATTATCTTCTTTGTAAAAGATAATTTAATAGATCATTTAAAATTTCTTTATAAAAGATCATAACAGTAACGATCATTGGGCCTAATAAATGCTAAAAAGGTTAACATAATTATCTTCTTTGTGAAACATAATTTAATAGATCATTTAAAATTTCTTTATGAAAGATCATAACGGTAACGATTATTGGGCCTAATAAATGCTAAAAAAGTTGACATAATTATCTTCTTTGTAAAAGATAATTTACTAGACAATTTAAAATTACTTATTAAAAGATCATAACGGTGCCAATCAATGGGCCTAGTAAATGCTGAAAAAGCTTACATAATTATCTTCTTTGTAAAACATAATTTAATAGATCATTTAAAATTTCATTATAAAAGATCATGACGGCAACGATCATTGGGCCTAATAAATGCTAAAAAGGCTAACATAATTATCTTCTTTGTGAAAGATAATTTAATATATCATTTAAAATTTCTTTATAAAAGATTATAACGGTAACGATCATTGGGCATAATAAATACTAAAAAAGTTGACATAATTATCTTCTTTGTAAAAGATAATTTACTAGACAATTTAAAATTTCTTATTAAAAGATCATAACGGTAACGATCATTGGGACTAATAAATACTAAAAAAGTTAACATAATTATCTTCTTTGTAAAAGATAATTTACTAGACAATTTAAAATTTCTTTATAAAAGATCATAACGGTAACGATCATTGGGCCTAATAAATGCTAAAAAGGTTAACATAATTATCTTCTTTGTGAAAGATAATTTAATAGATCATTTAAAATTTCTTTATAAAAGATCATAACGGTAACGATCATTGGGCCTAATAAATGGTAAAAAAGTTGACATAATTATCTTCTTTGTAAAACATAATTTACTAGACAATTTAAAATTTCTTATTAAAAGATCATAACGGTAACGATCACTGGGCCTAATAAATGCTGAAGCAGCTAACATAAATATATTCTTTGTTAAAGATAATTTAATAGATCATTTAAAATTTCTTTAAAAAAGATCATAACAGTCACAATCATTGGGCCTAATAAATGCTAAAAAAGTTGACATAATTATCTTCTTTGTAAAAGACAATTTAATACATCATTTAAAATTTCTTTGAAAAAGATCATAACGCTAACGATTATTGGGCCTAATAAATGCTAAAAAAGTTGACATAATTATGTTCTTTGTAAAAGACAATTTAATAGATTATTTAAAATTTCTTTATAAAAGGTCATAATGGTAACGATCATTGGGCCTAATAAATGCTAAAAAAGTTGACATAATTATCTTCTTTGTGAAAGATAATTTAATACATCATTTAAAATTTCTTTGTGAAAGATCATAACGGTAACGATCATTGGGCCTAATAAATGCTAAAAAAGTTGACATAATTATCTTCTTTGTAAAAGATAATTTACTAGACAATTTCAAATTTCTTATTAGAAGATCATAACGGTAACGATCATTGGGCCTAATAAATGCTAAAAAAGTTGACATAATTATCTTCTTTGTAAAAGATAATTTACTAGATAATTTAAAATTTCTTATTAAAAGATCATAACGGTACCGATCAATGGGCCTAGTAAATGCTAAAAAAGTTTACATAATTATCTTCTTTGTAAAAGATAATTTAATAGATCATTTAAAATTTCTTTATAAAAGATCATAACAGTAACGATCATTGGGCCTAATAAATGCTAAAAAGGTTAACATAATTATCTTCTTTGTGAAACATAATTTAATAGATCATTTAAAATTTCTTTATGAAAGATCATAACGGTAACGATTATTGGGCCTAATAAATGCTAAAAAAGTTGACATAATTATCTTCTTTGTAAAAGATAATTTACTAGACAATTTAAAATTTCTTATTAAAAGATCATAACGGTGCCAATCAATGGGCCTAGTAAATGCTGAAAAAGCTTACATAATTATCTTCTTTGTAAAACATAATTTAATAGATCATTTAAAATTTCATTATAAAAGATCATGACGGCAACGATCATTGGGCCTAATAAATGCTAAAAAGGCTAACATAATTATCTTCTTTGTGAAAGATAATTTAATATATCATTTAAAATTTCTTTATAAAAGATTATAACGGTAACGATCATTGGGCATAATAAATACTAAAAAAGTTGACATAATTATCTTCTTTGTAAAAGATAATTTACTAGACAATTTAAAATTTCTTATTAAAAGATCATAACGGTAACGATCATTGGGACTAATAAATACTAAAAAAGTTAACATAATTATCTTCTTTGTAAAAGATAATTTACTAGACAATTTAAAATTTCTTTATAAAAGATCATAACGGTAACGATCATTGGGCCTAATAAATGCTAAAAAGGTTAACATAATTATCTTCTTTGTGAAAGATAATTTAATAGATCATTTAAAATTTCTTTAGAAAAGATCATAACGGTAACGATCATTGGGCCTAATAAATGGTAAAAAAGTTGACATAATTATCTTCTTTGTAAAAGATAATTTACTAGACAATTTAAAATTTCTTATTAAAAGATCATAACGGTAACGATCACTGGGCCTAATAAATGCTGAAGCAGCTAACATAAATATATTCTTTGTTAAAGATAATTTAATAGATCATTTAAAATTTCTTTAAAAAAGATCATAACAGTCACAATCATTGGGCCTAATAAATGCTAAAAAAGTTGACATAATTATCTTCTTTGTAAAAGACAATTTAATACATCATTTAAAATTTCTTTGAAAAAGATCATAACGCTAACGATTATTGGGCCTAATAAATGCTAAAAAAGTTGACATAATTATCTTCTTTGTAAAAGATAATTTACTAGACAATTTAAAATTTCTTATTAAAAGATCATAACGGTAACGATCACTGGGCCTAATAAATGCTAAAAAAGTTGACATAATTATCTTCTTTGTAAAAGACAATTTAATACATCATTTAAAATTTCTTTGAAAAAGATCATAACGCTAACGATTATTGGGCCTAATAAATGCTAAAAAAGTTGACATAATTATCTTCTTTGTAAAAGACAATTTAATAGATTATTTAAAATTTCTTTATAAAGGGTCATAATGGTAACGATCATTGGGCCTAATAAATGCTAAAAAAGTTGACATAATTATCTTCTTTGTAAAAGATAATTTAATAGATCATTTAAAATTTCTTTATAAAAGGTCATAACGGTAACGATCATTGGGCCTAATAAATGCTAAAAAGGTTAACATAATTATCTTCTTTGTGAAAGATAATTTAATACATCATTTAAAATTTCTTTGTGAAAGATCATAACGGTAACGATCATTGGGCCTAATAAATGCTAAAAAAGTTGACATAATTATCTTCTTTGTAAAAGATAATTTACTAGACAATTTCAAATTTCTTATTAGAAGATCATAACGGTAACGATCATTGGGCCTAATAAATGCTAAAAAAGTTGACATAATTATCTTCTTTGTAAAAGATAATTTACTAGATAATTTAAAATTTGTTATTAAAAGATCATAACGGTACCGATCAATGGGCCTAGTAAATGCTAAAAAAGTTTACATAATTATCTTCTTTGTAAAAGATAATTTAATAGATCATTTAAAATTTCTTTATAAAAGATCATAACAGTAACGATCATTGGGCCTAATAAATGCTAAAAAGGTTAACATAATTATCTTCTTTGTGAAACATAATTTAATAGATCATTTAAAATTTCTTTATGAAAGATCATAACGGTAACGATTATTGGGCCTAATAAATGCTAAAAAAGTTGACATAATTATCTTCTTTGTAAAAGATAATTTACTAGACAATTTAAAATTTCTTATTAAAAGATCATAACGGTGCCGATCAATGGGCCTAGTAAATGCTGAAAAAGCTTACATAATTATCTTCTTTGTACAACATAATTTAATAGATCATTTAAAATTTCATTATAAAAGATCATGACGGCAACGATCATTGGGCCTAATAAATGCTAAAAAGGCTAACATAATTATCTTCTTTGTGAAAGATAATTTAATAGATCATTTAAAATTTCTTTATAAAAGATTATAACGGTAACGATCATTGGGCATAATAAATACTAAAAAAGTTGACATAATTATCTTCTTTGTAAAAGATAATTTACTAGACAATTTAAAATTTCTTATTAAAAGATCATAACGGTAACGATCATTGGACCTAATAAATGCTAAAAAGGTTAACATAATTATCTTCTTTGTAAAAGATAATTTACTAGACAATTTAAAATTTCTTATTAAAAGATCATAACGGTACCGATCAATGGGCCTAGTAAATGCTAAAAAAGTTTACATAATTATCTTCTTTGTAAAAGATAATTTAATAGATCATTTAAAATTTCTTTATAAAAGATCATGACAGTAACGATCATTGGGCCTAATAAATGCTAAAAAGGTTAACATAATTATCTTCTTTGTGAAACATAATTTAATAGATCATTTAAAATTTCTTTATGAAAGATCATAACGGTAACGATTATTGGGCCTAATACATGCTAAAAAAGTTGACATAATTATCTTCTTTGTAAAAGATAATTTACTAGACAATTTAAAATTTCTTATTAAAAGATCATAACGGTGCCGATCAATGGGCCTAGTAAATGCTGAAAAAGCTTACATAATTATCTTCTTTGTACAACATAATTTAATAGATCATTTAAAATTTCATTATAAAAGATCATGACGGCAACGATCATTGGGCCTAATAAATGCTAAAAAGGCTAACATAATTATCTTCTTTGTGAATGATAATTTAATAGATCATTTAAAATTTCTTTATAAAAGATTATAACGGTAACGATCATTGGGCATAATAAATACTAAAAAAGTTGACATAATTATCTTCTTTGTAAAAGATAATTTACTAGACAATTTAAAATTTTTTATTAAAAGATCATAACGGTAACGATCATTGGGACTAATAAATGCTAAAAAAGTTAACATAATTATCTTCTTTGTAAAAGATAATTTACTAGACAATTTAAAATTTCTTTATAAAAGATCATAACGGTAACGATCATTGGGCCTAATAAATGCTAAAAAGGTTAACATAATTATCTTCTTTGTAAAAGATAATTTACTAGACAATTTAAAATTTCTTTATAAAAGATCATAACGGTAACGATCATTGGGCCTAATAAATGCTAAAAAGGTTAACATAATTATCTTCTTTGTGAAAGATAATTTAATAGATCATTTAAAATTTCTTTATAAAAGATCATAACGGTAACGATCATTGGGCCTAATAAATGGTAAAAAAGTTGACATAATTATCTTCTTTGTAAAACATAATTTACTAGACAATTTAAAATTTCTTATTAAAAGATCATAACGGTAACGATCACTGGGCCTAATAAATGCTGAAGCAGCTAACATAAATATATTCTTTGTTAAAGATAATTTAATAGATCATTTAAAATTTCTTTAAAAAAGATCATAACAGTCACAATCATTGGGCCTAATAAATGCTAAAAAAGTTGACATAATTATCTTCTTTGTAAAAGACAATTTAATACATCATTTAAAATTTCTTTGAAAAAGATCATAACGCTAACGATTATTGGGCCTAATAAATGCTAAAAAAGTTGACATAATTATCTTCTTTGTAAAAGACAATTTAATAGATTATTTAAAATTTCTTTATAAAAGGTCATAATGGTAACGATCATTGGGCCTAATAAATGCTAAAAAAGTTGACATAATTATCTTCTTTGTAAAAGATAATTTAATAGATCATTTAAAATTTCTTTATAAAAGGTCATAACGGTAACGATCATTGGGCCTAATAAATGCTAAAAAGGTTAACATAATTATCTTCTTTGTGAAAGATAATTTAATACATCATTTAAAATTTCTTTGTGAAAGATCATAACGGTAACGATCATTGGGCCTAATAAATGCTAAAAAAGTTGACATAATTATCTTCTTTGTAAAAGATAATTTACTAGACAATTTAAAATTTCTTATTAAAAGATCATAACGGTACCGATCAATGGGCCTAGTAAATGCTAAAAAAGTTTACATAATTATCTTCTTTGTAAAAGATAATTTAATAGATCATTTAAAATTTCTTTATAAAAGATCATGACAGTAACGATCATTGGGCCTAATAAATGCTAAAAAGGTTAACATAATTATCTTCTTTGTGAAACATAATTTAATAGATCATTTAAAATTTCTTTATGAAAGATCATAACGGTAACGATTATTGGGCCTAATACATGCTAAAAAAGTTGACATAATTATCTTCTTTGTAAAAGATAATTTACTAGACAATTTAAAATTTCTTATTAAAAGATCATAACGGTGCCGATCAATGGGCCTAGTAAATGCTGAAAAAGCTTACATAATTATCTTCTTTGTACAACATAATTTAATAGATCATTTAAAATTTCATTATAAAAGATCATGACGGCAACGATCATTGGGCCTAATAAATGCTAAAAAGGCTAACATAATTATCTTCTTTGTGAATGATAATTTAATAGATCATTTAAAATTTCTTTATAAAAGATTATAACGGTAACGATCATTGGGCATAATAAATACTAAAAAAGTTGACATAATTATCTTCTTTGTAAAAGATAATTTACTAGACAATTTAAAATTTTTTATTAAAAGATCATAACGGTAACGATCATTGGGACTAATAAATGCTAAAAAAGTTAACATAATTATCTTCTTTGTAAAAGATAATTTACTAGACAATTTAAAATTTCTTTATAAAAGATCATAACGGTAACGATCATTGGGCCTAATAAATGCTAAAAAGGTTAACATAATTATCTTCTTTGTAAAAGATAATTTACTAGACAATTTAAAATTTCTTTATAAAAGATCATAACGGTAACGATCATTGGGCCTAATAAATGCTAAAAAGGTTAACATAATTATCTTCTTTGTGAAAGATAATTTAATAGATCATTTAAAATTTCTTTATAAAAGATCATAACGGTAACGATCATTGGGCCTAATAAATGGTAAAAAAGTTGACATAATTATCTTCTTTGTAAAACATAATTTACTAGACAATTTAAAATTTCTTATTAAAAGATCATAACGGTAACGATCACTGGGCCTAATAAATGCTGAAGCAGCTAACATAAATATATTCTTTGTTAAAGATAATTTAATAGATCATTTAAAATTTCTTTAAAAAAGATCATAACAGTCACAATCATTGGGCCTAATAAATGCTAAAAAAGTTGACATAATTATCTTCTTTGTAAAAGACAATTTAATACATCATTTAAAATTTCTTTGAAAAAGATCATAACGCTAACGATTATTGGGCCTAATAAATGCTAAAAAAGTTGACATAATTATGTTCTTTGTAAAAGACAATTTAATAGATTATTTAAAATTTCTTTATAAAAGGTCATAATGGTAACGATCATTGGGCCTAATAAATGCTAAAAAAGTTGACATAATTATCTTCTTTGTAAAAGATAATTTAATAGATCATTTAAAATTTCTTTATAAAAGGTCATAACGGTAACGATCATTGGGCCTAATAAATGCTAAAAAGGTTAACATAATTATCTTCTTTGTGAAAGATAATTTAATACATCATTTAAAATTTCTTTGTGAAAGATCATAACGGTAACGATCATTGGGCCTAATAAATGCTAAAAAAGTTGACATAATTATCTTCTTTGTAAAAGATAATTTACTAGACAATTTCAAATTTCTTATTAGAAGATCATAACGGTAACGATCATTGGGCCTAATAAATGCTAAAAAAGTTGACATAATTATCTTCTTTGTAAAAGATAATTTACTAGATAATTTAAAATTTGTTATTAAAAGATCATAACGGTACCGATCAATGGGCCTAGTAAATGCTAAAAAAGTTTACATAATTATCTTCTTTGTAAAAGATAATTTAATAGATCATTTAAAATTTCTTTATAAAAGATCATAACAGTAACGATCATTGGGCCTAATAAATGCTAAAAAGGTTAACATAATTATCTTCTTTGTGAAACATAATTTAATAGATCATTTAAAATTTCTTTATGAAAGATCATAACGGTAACGATTATTGGGCCTAATAAATGCTAAAAAAGTTGACATAATTATCTTCTTTGTAAAAGATAATTTACTAGACAATTTAAAATTTCTTATTAAAAGATCATAACGGTGCCAATCAATGGGCCTAGTAAATGCTGAAAAAGCTTACATAATTATCTTCTTTGTAAAACATAATTTAATAGATCATTTAAAATTTCATTATAAAAGATCATGACGGCAACGATCATTGGGCCTAATAAATGCTAAAAAGGCTAACATAATTATCTTCTTTGTGAAAGATAATTTAATATATCATTTAAAATTTCTTTATAAAAGATTATAACGGTAACGATCATTGGGCATAATAAATACTAAAAAAGTTGACATAATTATCTTCTTTGTAAAAGATAATTTATTAGACAATTTAAAATTTCTTATTAAAAGATCATAACGGTAACGATCATTGGGACTAATAAATACTAAAAAAGTTAACATAATTATCTTCTTTGTAAAAGATAATTTACTAGGCAATTTAAAATTTCTTTATAAAAGATCATAACGGTAACGATCATTGGGCCTAATAAATGCTAAAAAGGTTAACATAATTATCTTCTTTGTGAAAGATAATTTAATAGATCATTTAAAATTTCTTTATAAAAGATCATAACGGTAACGATCATTGGGCCTAATAAATGGTAAAAAAGTTGACATAATTATCTTCTTTGTAAAAGATAATTTACTAGACAATTTAAAATTTCTTATTAAAAGATCATAACGGTAACGATCACTGGGCCTAATAAATGCTGAAGCAGCTAACATAAATATATTCTTTGTTAAAGATAATTTAATAGATCATTTAAAATTTCTTTAAAAAAGATCATAACAGTCACAATCATTGGGCCTAATAAACGCTAAAAAAGTTGACATAATTATCTTCTTTGTAAAAGACAATTTAATACATCATTTAAAATTTCTTTGAAAAAGATCATAACGCTAACGATTATTGGGCCTAATAAATGCTAAAAAAGTTGACATAATTATCTTCTTTGTAAAAGATAATTTACTAGACAATTTAAAATTTCTTATTAAAAGATCATAACGGTAACGATCACTGGGCCTAATAAATGCTAAAAAAGTTGACATAATTATCTTCTTTGTAAAAGACAATTTAATACATCATTTAAAATTTCTTTGAAAAAGATCATAACGCTAACGATTATTGGTCCTAATAAATGCTAAAAAAGTTGACATAATTATCTTCTTTGTAAAAGATAATTTACTAGACAATTTAAAATTTCTTATTAAAAGATCATAACGGTAACGATCACTGGGCCTAATAAATGCTGAAGCAGCTAACATAAATATATTCTTTGTTAAAGATAATTTAATAGATCATTTAAAATTTCTTTAAAAAAGATCATAACAGTCACAATCGTTGGGCCTAATAAATGCTAAAAAAGTTGACATAATTATCTTCTTTGTAAAAGACAATTTAATAGCTTATTTAAAATTTCTTTATAAAGGGTCATAATGGTAACGATCATTGGGCCTAATAAATGCTAAAAAAGTTGACATAATTATCTTCTTTGTAAAAGATAATTTAATAGATCATTTAAAATTTCTTTATAAAAGGTCATAACGGTAACGATCATTGGGCCTAATAAATGCTAAAAAGGTTAACATAATTATCTTCTTTGTGAAAGATAATTTAATACATCATTTAAAATTTCTTTGTGAAAGATCATAACGGTAACGATCATTGGGCCTAATAAATGCTAAAAAAGTTGACATAATTATCTTCTTTCTAAAAGATAATTTACTAGACAATTTCAAATTTCTTATTAGAAGATCATAACGGTAACGATCATTGGGCCTAATAAATGCTAAAAAAGTTGACATAATTATCTTCTTTGTAAAAGATAATTTACTAGATAATTTAAAATTTGTTATTAAAAGATCATAACGGTACCGATCAATGGGCCTAGTAAATGCTAAAAAAGTTTACATAATTATCTTCTTTGTAAAAGATAATTTAATAGATCATTTAAAATTTCTTTATAAAAGATCATAACAGTAACGATCATTGGGCCTAATAAATGCTAAAAAGGTTAACATAATTATCTTCTTTGTGAAACATAATTTAATAGATCATTTAAAATTTCTTTATGAAAGATCATAACGGTAACGATTATTGGGCCTAATAAATGCTAAAAAAGTTGACATAATTATCTTCTTTGTAAAAGATAATTTACTAGACAATTTAAAATTTCTTATTAAAAGATCATAAAGGTGCCGATCAATGGGCCTAGTAAATGCTGAAAAAGCTTACATAATTATCTTCTTTGTAAAACATAATTTAATAGATCATTTAAAATTTCATTATAAAAGATCATGACGGCAACGATCATTGGGCCTAATAAATGCTAAAAAGGCTAACATAATTATCTTCTTTGTGAAAGATAATTTAATAGATCATTTAAAATTTCTTAATAAAAGATTATAACGGTAACGATCATTGGGCATAATAAATACTAAAAAAGTTGACATAATTATCTTCTTTGTAAAAGATAATTTACTACACAATTTAAAATTTCTTATTAAAAGATCATAACGGTAACGATCATTGGGACTAATAAATACTAAAAAAGTTAACATAATTATCTTCTTTGTAAAAGATAATTTACTAGACAATTTAAAATTTCTTTATAAAAGATCATAACGGTAACGATCATTGGGCCTAATAAATGCTAAAAAGGTTAACATAATTATCTTCTTTGTGAAAGATAATTTAATAGATCATTTAAAATTTCTTTGAAAAAGATCATAACGCTAACGATTATTGGGCCTAATAAATGCTAAAAAAGTTGACATAACTATCTTCTTTGTAAAAGATAATTTACTAGACAATTTAAAATTTCTTACTAAAAGATCATAACGCTAACGATTAATAGGCCTAGTAAATGGTAAAAAAGTTGACATAATTATCTTGTTTGTAAAAGATAATTTACTAGACAATTTAAAATTTATTATTAAAAGATCATAACGGTAACGATCATTGGGCCTAATAAATGCTAAAAAAGTTAACATAATTATCTTCTTTGTAAAAGATAATTTAATAGATCATTTAAAATTTCTTTATAAAAGGTCATAACGGTAACAATCATTGGGCCTAATAAATGCTTAAAAGGTTGACATAATTATCTTCTTTGTGAAATATAATTTAATAGATCATTTAAAATTTCTTTGTGAAAGATCACAACGGTAACGATCATTGGGCCTAATAAATGCTAAAAAAGTTGACATAATTATCTTCTTTGTAAAAGATAATTTACTAGACAATTTAAAATTTCTTATTAAAAGATCATAACGGTAACGATCACTGGGCCTAATAAATGCTGAAGCAGCTAACATAAATATATTCTTTGTTAAAGATAATTTAATAGATCATTTAAAATTTCTTTGTGAAAGATCATAACGGTAACGATCATTGGGCCTAATAAATGCTAAAAAGGCTAACATAATTATCTTCTTTGTGAAAGATAATTTAATAGATCCTTTAAAATTTCTTTATAAAAGATTATAACGGTAACGATCATTGGGCATAATAAATACTAAAAAAGTTGACATAATTATCTTCTTTGTAAAAGATAATTTACTAGACAATTTAAAATTTCTTATTAAAAGATCATAACGGTAACGATCATTGGGACTAATAAATACTAAAAAAGTTAACATAATTATCTTCTTCGTAAAAGATAATTTACTAGACAATTTAAAATTTCTTTATAAAAGATCATAACGGTAACGATCATTGGGCCTAATAAATGCTAAAAAGGTTAACATAATTATCTTCTTTGTGAAAGATAATTTAATAGATCATTTAAAATTTCTTTATAAAAGATCATAACGGTAACAATCATTGGGCCTAATAAATGCTAAAAAGGTTAACATAATTATCTTCTTTGTGAAAGATAATTTAATAGATCATTTAAAATTTCTTTATAAAAGATCATAACGGTAACGATCATTGGGCCTAATAAATGGTAAAAAAGTTGACATAATTATCTTCTTTGTAAAAGATAATTTACTAGACAATTTAAAATTTCTTATTAAAAGATCATAACGGTAACGATCACTGGGCCTAATAAATGCTGAAGCAGCTAACATAAATATATTCTTTGTTAAAGATAATTTAATAGATCATTTAAAATTTCTTTAAAAAAGATCATAACAGTCACAATCATTGGGCCTAATAAATGCTAAAAAAGTTGACATAATTATCTTCTTTGTAAAAGACAATTTAATATATCATTTAAAATTTCTTTGAAAAAGATCATAACGCTAACGATTATTGGGCCTAATAAATGCTAAAAAAGTGGACATAATTATCTTCTTTGTAAAAGATAATTTACTAGACAATTTAAAATTTCTTACTAAAAGATCATAACGCTAACGATTAATGGGCCTAGTAAATGCTAAAAAAGTTGACATAATTATCTTGTTTGTAAAAGATAATTTACTAGACAATTTAAAATTTATTATTAAAAGATCATAACGGTAACGATCATTGGGCCTAATAAATGCTAAAAAAGTTGACATAATTATCTTGTTTGTAAAAGATAATTTACTAGACAATTTAAAATTTACTGTTAAAAGATCATAACGGTAACGATCATTGGGCCTAATAAATGCTAAAAAAGTTGACATAATTATCTTCTTTGTAAAAGATAATTTAATAGATCATTTAAAATTTCTTTATAAAAGGTCATAACGGTAACAATCATTGGGCCTAATAAATGCTTAAAAGGTTGACATAATTATCTTCTTTTTTAAATATAATTTAATAGATCATTTAAAATTTCTTTGTGAAAGATCACAACGGTAACGATCATTGGGCCTAATAAATGCTAAAAAGGTTAACATAATTATCTTCTTTGTGAAAGATATTTTAATAGATCATTTAAAATTTCTTTATAAAAGATCATAACGGTAACAATCATTGGGCCTAACAAATGGTAAAAAAGTTGACATAATTATCTTCTTTGTAAAAGATAATTTACTAGACAATTTAAAATTTCTTATTAAAAGATCATAACGGTAACGATCACTGGGCCTAATAAATGCTGAAGCAGCTAACATAAATATATTCTTTGTTAAAGATAATTTAATAGATCATTTAAAATTTCTTTAAAAAAGATCATAACAGTCACAATCGTTGGGCCTAATAAATGCTAAAAAAGTTGACATAATTATCTTCTTTGTAAAAGACAATTTAATAGATTATTTAAAATTTCTTTATAAAGGGTCATAATGGTAACGATCATTGGGCCTAATAAATGCTAAAAAAGTTGACATAATTATCTTCTTTGTAAAAGATAATTTAATAGATCATTTAAAATTTCTTTATAAAAGGCAATAACGGTAACGATCATTGGGCCTAATAAATGCTAAAAAGGTTAACATAATTATCTTCTTTGTGAAAGATAATTTAATACATCATTTAAAATTTCTTTGTGAAAGATCATAACGGTAACGATCATTGGGCCTAATAAATGCTAAAAAAGTTGACATAATTATCTTCTTTGTAAAAGATAATTTACTAGACAATTTCAAATTTCTTGTTAGAAGATCATAACGGTAACGATCATTGGGCCTAATAAATGCTAAAAAAGTTGACATAATTATCTTCTTTGTAAAAGATAATTTACTAGACAATTTAAAATTTCTTATTAAAAGATCATAACGGTACCGATCAATGGGCCTAGTAAATGCTAAAAAAGTTTACATAATTATCTTCTTTGTAAAAGATAATTTAATAGATCATTTAAAATTTCTTTATAAACGATCATAACAGTAACGATCATTGGGCCTAATAAATGCTAAAAAGGTTAACATAATTATCTTCTTTGTGAAACATAATTTAATAGATCATTTAAAATTTCTTTATGAAAGATCATAACGGTAACGATTATTGGGCCTAATAAATGCTAAAAAAGTTGACATAATTATCTTCTTTGTAAAAGATAATTTACTAGACAATTTAAAATTTCTTATTAAAAGATCATAACGGTGCCGATCAATGGGCCTAGTAAATGCTGAAAAAGCTTACATAATTATCTTCTTTGTAAAACATAATTTAATAGATCATTTAAAATTTCATTATAAAAGATCATGACGGCAACGATCATTGGGCCTAATAAATGCTAAAAAAGTTGACATAATTATCTTCTTTGTAAAAGATAATTTACTAGACAATTTAAAATTTCTTACTAAAAGATCATAACGCTAACGATTAATGGGCCTAGTAAAAGCTAAAAAAGTTGACATAATTATCTTGTTTGTAAAAGATAATTTACTAGACAATTTAAAATTTACTGTTAAAAGATCATAACGGTAACGATCATTGGGCCTAATAAATGCTAAAAAAGTTGACATAATTATCTTCTTTGTAAAAGATAATTTAATAGATCATTTAAAATTTCTTTATAAAAGGTCATAACGGTAACAATCATTGGGCCTAATAAATGCTTAAAAGGTTGACATAATTATCTTCTTTGTAAAATATAATTTAATAGATCATTTAAAATTTCTTTGTGAAAGATCACAACGGTAACGATCATTGGGCCTAATAAATGCTAAAAAGGTTAACATAATTATCTTCTTTGTGAAAGATATTTTAATAGATCATTTAAAATTTCTTTATAAAAGATCATAACGGTAACAATCATTGGGCCTAATAAATGGTAAACAAGTTGACATAATTATCTTCTTTGTAAAAGATAATTTACTAGACAATTTAAAATTTCTTATTAAAAGATCATAACGGTAACGATCACTGGGCCTAATAAATGCTGAAGCAGCTAACATAAATATATTCTTTGTTAAAGATAATTTAATAGATCATTTAAAATTTCTTTGTGAAAGATCATAACGGTAACGATCATTGGGCCTAATAAATGCTAAAAATGCTAACATAATTATCTTCTTTGTGAAAGATAATTTAATAGATCCTTTAAAATTTCTTTATAAAAGATTATAACGGTAGCGATCATTGGGCATAATAAATACTAAAAAAGTTGACATAATTATCTTCTTTGTAAAAGATAATTTACTAGACAATTTAAAATTTCTTATTAAAAGATCATAACGGTAACGATCATTGGGACTAATAAATACTAAAAAAGTTAACATAATTATCTTCTTTGTAAAAGATAATTTACTAGACAATTTAAAATTTCTTTATAAAAGATCATAACGGTAACGATCATTGGGCCTAATAAATGCTAAAAAGGTTAACATAATTATCTTCTTTGTGAAAGATAATTTAATAGATCATTTAAAATTTCTTTATAAAAGATCATAACGGTAACAATCATTGGGCCTAATAAATGCTAAAAAGGTTAACATAATTATCTTCTTTGTGAAAGATAATTTAATAGATCATTTAAAATTTCTTTATGAAAGATCATAACGGTAACGATTATTGGGCCTAATAAATGCTAAAAAAGTTGACATAATTATCTTCTTTGTAAAAGATAATTTACTAGACAATTTCAAATTTCTTGTTAGAAGATCATAACGGTAACGATCATTGGGCCTAATAAATGCTAAAAAAGTTGACATAATTATCTTCTTTGTAAAAGATAATTTACTAGACAATTTAAAATTTCTTTTAAAAGATCATAACGGTACCGATCAATGGGCCTAGTAAATGCTAAAAAAGTTTACATAATTATCTTCTTTGTAAAAGATAATTTAATAGATCATTTAAAATTTCTTTATAAACGATCATAACAGTAACGATCATTGGGCCTAATAAATGCTAAAAAAGTTGACATAATTATCTTCTTTGTAAAAGATAATTTACTAGACAATTTAAAATTTCTTATTAAAAGATCATAACGGTGCCGATCAATGGGCCTAGTAAATGCTGAAAAAGCTTACATAATTATCTTCTTTGTAAAACATAATTTAATAGATCATTTAAAATTTCATTATAAAAGATCATGACGGCAACGATCATTGGGCCTAATAAATGCTAAAAAGGCTAACATAATTATCTTCTTTGTGAAAGATAATTTAATAGATCATTTAAAATTTCTTTATAAAAGATTATAACGGTAACGATCATTGGGCATAATAAATACTAAAAAAGTTGACATAATTATCTTCTTTGTAAAAGATAATTTACTAGACAATTTAAAATTTCTTATTAAAAGATCATAACGGTAACGATCATTGGACCTAATAAATGCTAAAAAGGTTAACATAATTATCTTCTTTGTTAAAGATAATTTACTAGACAATTTAAAATTTCTTATTAAAAGATCATAACGCTAACGATTTTTGGTTCTAATAAATGCTAAAAAAGTTGCCATAATTATCTTCTTTGTAAAAGATAATTTAATAGATTATTTAAAATTTCTTTATAAAAGGTCATAACGGTAACGATCATTGGGCCTAATAAATGCTAAAAAAGTTGACATAATTATCTTCTTTGTAAAAGATAATGTAATAGATCATTTAAAATTTCTTTATAAAAGGTCATAACAGTAACAATCATTGGGCCTAATAAATGCTTAAAAGGTTGACATAATTATCTTCTTTGTGAAATATAATTTAATAGATCATTTAAAATTTCTTTGTGAAAGATCACAACGGTAACGATCATTGGGCCTAATAAATGCTAAAAAAGTTGACATAATTATCTTCTTTGTAAAAGATAATTTACTAGACAATTTAAAATTTCTTATTAAAAGATCATAACGGTAACGATCACTGGGCCTAATAAATGCTGAAGCAGCTAACATAAATATATTCTTTGTTAAAGATAATTTAATAGATCATTTAAAATTTCTTTAAAAAAGATCATAACAGTCACAATCATTGGGCCTAATAAATGCTAAAAAAGTTGACATAATTATCTTCTTTGTAAAAGACAATTTAATACATCATTTAAAATTTCTTTGAACAAGATGATAACGCTAACGATTATTGGGCCTAATAAATGCTAAAAAAAGTTGACATAATTATCTTCTTTGTAAAAGATAATTTACTAGACAATTTAAAATTTCTTACTAAAAGATCATAACGCTAACGATTAATGGGCCTAGTAAATGCTAAAAAAGTTGACATAATTATCTTGTTTGTAAAAGATAATTTACTAGACAATTTAAAATTTACTGTTAAAAGATCATAACGGTAACGATCATTGGGCCTAATAAATGCTAAAAAAGTTGACATAATTATCTTCTTTGTAAAAGATAATTTAATAGATCATTTAAAATTTCTTTATAAAAGGTCATAACGGTAACAATCATTGGGCCTAATAAATGCTTAAAAGGTTGACATAATTATCTTCTTTGTAAAATATAATTTAATAGATCATTTAAAATTTCTTTGTGAAAGATCACAACGGTAACGATCATTGGGCCTAATAAATGCTAAAAAGGTTAACATAATTATCTTCTTTGTGAAAGATATTTTAATAGATCATTTAAAATTTCTTTATAAAAGATCATAACGGTAACAATCATTGGGCCTAATAAATGGTAAACAAGTTGACATAATTATCTTCTTAGTAAAAGATAATTTACTAGACAATTTAAAATTTCTTATTAAAAGATCATAACGGTAACGATCACTGGGCCTAATAAATGCTGAAGCAGCTAACATAAATATATTCTTTGTTAAAGATAATTTAATAGATCATTTAAAATTTCTTTGTGAAAGATCATAACGGTAACGATCATTGGGCCTAATAAATGCTAAAAATGCTAACATAATTATCTTCTTTGTGAAAGATAATTTAATAGATCCTTTAAAATTTCTTTATAAAAGATTATAACGGTAACGATCATTGGGCATAATAAATACTAAAAAAGTTGACATAATTATCTTCTTTGTAAAAGATAATTTACTAGACAATTTAAAATTTCTTATTAAAAGATCATAACGGTAACGATCATTGGGACTAATAAATACTAAAAAAGTTAACATAATTATCTTCTTTGTAAAAGATAATTTACTAGACAATTTAAAATTTCTTTATAAAAGATCATAACGGTAACGATCATTGGGCCTAATAAATGCTAAAAAGGTTAACATAATTATCTTCTTTGTGAAAGATAATTTAATAGATCATTTAAAATTTCTTTATAAAAGATCATAACGGTAACAATCATTGGGCCTAATAAATGCTAAAAAGGTTAACATAATTATCTTCTTTGTGAAAGATAATTTAATAGATCATTTAAAATTTCTTTATGAAAGATCATAACGGTAACGATTATTGGGCCTAATAAATGCTAAAAAAGTTGACATAATTATCTTCTTTGTAAAAGATAATTTACTAGACAATTTCAAATTTCTTGTTAGAAGATCATAACGGTAACGATCATTGGGCCTAATAAATGCTAAAAAAGTTGACATAATTATCTTCTTTGTAAAAGATAATTTACTAGACAATTTAAAATTTCTTTTAAAAGATCATAACGGTACCGATCAATGGGCCTAGTAAATGCTAAAAAAGTTTACATAATTATCTTCTTTGTAAAAGATAATTTAATAGATCATTTAAAATTTCTTTATAAACGATCATAACAGTAACGATCATTGGGCCTAATAAATGCTAAAAAGGTTAACATAATTATCTTCTTTGTGAAACATAATTTAATAGATCATTTAAAATTTCTTTATGAAAGATCATAACGGTAACGATTATTGGGCCTAATAAATGCTAAAAAAGTTGACATAATTATCTTCTTTGTAAAAGATAATTTACTAGACAATTTAAAATTTCTTATTAAAAGATCATAACGGTGCCGATCAATGGGCCTAGTAAATGCTGAAAAAGCTTACATAATTATCTTCTTTGTAAAACATAATTTAATAGATCATTTAAAATTTCATTATAAAAGATCATGACGGCAACGATCATTGGGCCTAATAAATGCTAAAAAGGCTAACATAATTATCTTCTTTGTGAAAGATAATTTAATAGATCATTTAAAATTTCTTTATAAAAGATTATAACGGTAACGATCATTGGGCATAATAAATACTAAAAAAGTTGACATAATTATCTTCTTTGTAAAAGATAATTTACTAGACAATTTAAAATTTCTTATTAAAAGATCATAACGGTAACGATCATTGGACCTAATAAATGCTAAAAAGGTTAACATAATTATCTTCTTTGTTAAAGATAATTTACTAGACAATTTAAAATTTCTTATTAAAAGATCATAACGCTAACGATTTTTGGTTCTAATAAATGCTAAAAAAGTTGCCATAATTATCTTCTTTGTAAAAGATAATTTAATAGATTATTTAAAATTTCTTTATAAAAGGTCATAACGGTAACGATCATTGGGCCTAATAAATGCTAAAAAAGTTGACATAATTATCTTCTTTGTAAAAGATAATTTAATAGATCATTTAAAATTTCTTTATAAAAGGTCATAACAGTCACAATCGTTGGGCCTAATAAATGCTAAAAAAGTTGACATAATTATCTTCTTTGTAAAAGACAATTTAATAGATTATTTAAAATTTCTTTATAAAGGGTCATAATGGTAACGATCATTGGGCCTAATAAATGCTAAAAAAGTTGACATAATTATCTTCTTTGTAAAAGATAATTTAATAGATCATTTAAAATTTCTTTATAAAAGGTCATAACGGTAACGATCATTGGGCCTAATAAATGCTAAAAAGGTTAACATAATTATCTTCTTTGTGAAAGATAATTTAATAGATCATTTAAAATTTCTTTATGAAAGATCATAACGGTAACGATTATTGGGCCTAATAAATGCTAAAAAAGTTGACATAATTATCTTCTTTGTAAAAGATAATTTACTAGACAATTTCAAATTTCTTGTTAGAAGATCATAACGGTAACGATCATTGGGCCTAATAAATGCTAAAAAAGTTGACATAATTATCTTCTTTGTAAAAGATAATTTACTAGACAATTTAAAATTTCTTTTAAAAGATCATAACGGTACCGATCAATGGGCCTAGTAAATGCTAAAAAAGTTTACATAATTATCTTCTTTGTAAAAGATAATTTAATAGATCATTTAAAATTTCTTTATAAACGATCATAACAGTAACGATCATTGGGCCTAATAAATGCTAAAAAGGTTAACATAATTATCTTCTTTGTGAAACATAATTTAATAGATCATTTAAAATTTCTTTATGAAAGATCATAACGGTAACGATTATTGGGCCTAATAAATGCTAAAAAAGTTGACATAATTATCTTCTTTGTAAAAGATAATTTACTAGACAATTTAAAATTTCTTATTAAAAGATCATAACGGTGCCGATCAATGGGCCTAGTAAATGCTGAAAAAGCTTACATAATTATCTTCTTTGTAAAACATAATTTAATAGATCATTTAAAATTTCATTATAAAAGATCATGACGGCAACGATCATTGGGCCTAATAAATGCTAAAAAGGCTAACATAATTATCTTCTTTGTGAAAGATAATTTAATAGATCATTTAAAATTTCTTTATAAAAGATTATAACGGTAACGATCATTGGGCATAATAAATACTAAAAAAGTTGACATAATTATCTTCTTTGTAAAAGATAATTTACTAGACAATTTAAAATTTCTTATTAAAAGATCATAACGGTAACGATCATTGGACCTAATAAATGCTAAAAAGGTTAACATAATTATCTTCTTTGTTAAAGATAATTTACTAGACAATTTAAAATTTCTTATTAAAAGATCATAACGCTAACGATTTTTGGTTCTAATAAATGCTAAAAAAGTTGCCATAATTATCTTCTTTGTAAAAGATAATTTAATAGATTATTTAAAATTTCTTTATAAAAGGTCATAACGGTAACGATCATTGGGCCTAATAAATGCTAAAAAAGTTGACATAATTATCTTCTTTGTAAAAGATAATGTAATAGATCATTTAAAATTTCTTTATAAAAGGTCATAACAGTAACAATCATTGGGCCTAATAAATGCTTAAAAGGTTGACATAATTATCTTCTTTGTGAAATATAATTTAATAGATCATTTAAAATTTCTTTGTGAAAGATCACAACGGTAACGATCATTGGGCCTAATAAATGCTAAAAAAGTTGACATAATTATCTTCTTTGTAAAAGATAATTTACTAGACAATTTAAAATTTCTTATTAAAAGATCATAACGGTAACGATCAGTGGGCCTAATAAATGCTGAAGCAGCTAACATAAATATATTCTTTGTTAAAGATAATTTAATAGATCATTTAAAATTTCTTTAAAAAAGATCATAACAGTCACAATCATTGGGCCTAATAAATGCTAAAAAAGTTGACATAATTATCTTCTTTGTAAAAGACAATTTAATACATCATTTAAAATTTCTTTGAACAAGATGATAACGCTAACGATTATTGGGCCTAATAAATGCTAAAAAAAGTTGACATAATTATCTTCTTTGTAAAAGATAATTTACTAGACAATTTAAAATTTCTTACTAAAAGATCATAACGCTAACGATTAATGGGCCTAGTAAAAGCTAAAAAAGTTGACATAATTATCTTGTTTGTAAAAGATAATTTACTAGACAATTTAAAATTTACTGTTAAAAGATCATAACGGTAACGATCATTGGGCCTAATAAATGCTAAAAAAGTTGACATAATTATCTTCTTTGTAAAAGATAATTTAATAGATCATTTAAAATTTCTTTATAAAAGGTCATAACGGTAACAATCATTGGGCCTAATAAATGCTTAAAAGGTTGACATAATTATCTTCTTTGTAAAATATAATTTAATAGATCATTTAAAATTTCTTTGTGAAAGATCACAACGGTAACGATCATTGGGCCTAATAAATGCTAAAAAGGTTAACATAATTATCTTCTTTGTGAAAGATATTTTAATAGATCATTTAAAATTTCTTTATAAAAGATCATAACGGTAACAATCATTGGGCCTAATAAATGGTAAAAAAGTTGACATAATTATCTTCTTTGTAAAAGATAATTTACTAGACAATTTAAAATTTCTTATTAAAAGATCATAACGGTAACGATCACTGGGCCTAATAAATGCTGAAGCAGCTAACATAAATATATTCTTTGTTAAAGATAATTTAATAGATCATTTAAAATTTCTTTGTGAAAGATCATAACGGTAACGATCATTGGGCCTAATAAATGCTAAAAATGCTAACATAATTATCTTCTTTGTGAAAGATAATTTAATAGATCCTTTAAAATTTCTTTATAAAAGATTATAACGGTAACGATCATTGGGCATAATAAATACTAAAAAAGTTGACATAATTATCTTCTTTGTAAAAGATAATTTACTAGACAATTTAAAATTTCTTATTAAAAGATCATAACGGTAACGATCATTGGGACTAATAAATACTAAAAAAGTTAACATAATTATCTTCTTTGTAAAAGATAATTTACTAGACAATTTAAAATTTCTTTATAAAAGATCATAACGGTAACGATCATTGGGCCTAATAAATGCTAAAAAGGTTAACATAATTATCTTCTTTGTGAAAGATAATTTAATAGATCATTTAAAATTTCTTTATAAAAGATCATAACGGTAACAATCATTGGGCCTAATAAATGCTTAAAAGGTTAACATAATTATCTTCTTTGTGAAAGATAATTTAATAGATCATTTAAAATTTCTTTATAAAAGATCATAACGGTAACGATCATTGGGCCTAATAAATGGTAAAAAAGTTGACATAATTATCTTCTTTGTAAAAGATAATTTACTAGACAATTTAAAATTTCTTATTAAAAGATCATAACGGTAACGATCACTGGGCCTAATAAATGCTGAAGCAGCTAACATAAATATATTCTTTGTTAAAGATAATTTAATAGATCATTTAAAATTTCTTTAAAAAAGATCATAACAGTCACAATCATTGGGCCTAATAAATGCTAAAAAAGTTGACATAATTATCTTCTTTGTAAAAGACAATTTAATACATCATTTAAAATTTCTTTGAAAAAGATCATAACGCTAACGATTATTGGGCCTAATAAATGCTAAAAAAGTGGACATAATTATCTTCTTTGTAAAAGATAATTTACTAGACAATTTAAAATTTCTTACTAAAAGATCATAACGCTAACGATTAATGGGCCTAGTAAATGCTAAAAAAGTTGACATAATTATCTTGTTTGTAAAAGATAATTTACTAGACAATTTAAAATTTATTATTAAAAGATCATAACGGTAACGATCATTGGGCCTAATAAATGCTAAAAAAGTTGACATAATTATCTTGTTTGTAAAAGATAATTTACTAGACAATTTAAAATTTACTGTTAAAAGATCATAACGGTAACGATCATTGGGCCTAATAAATGCTAAAAAAGTTGACATAATTATCTTCTTTGTAAAAGATAATTTAATAGATCATTTAAAATTTCTTTATAAAAGGTCATAACGGTAACAATCATTGGGCCTAATAAATGCTTAAAAGGTTGACATAATTATCTTCTTTTTTAAATATAATTTAATAGATCATTTAAAATTTCTTTGTGAAAGATCACAACGGTAACGATCATTGGGCCTAATAAATGCTAAAAAGGTTAACATAATTATCTTCTTTGTGAAAGATATTTTAATAGATCATTTAAAATTTCTTTATAAAAGATCATAACGGTAACAATCATTGGGCCTAATAAATGGTAAAAAAGTTGACATAATTATCTTCTTTGTAAAGGATAATTTACTAGACAATTTAAAATTTCTTATTAAAAGATCATAACGGTAACGATCACTGGGCCTAATAAATGCTGAAGCAGCTAACATAAATATATTCTTTGTTAAAGATAATTTAATAGATCATTTAAAATTTCTTTAAAAAAGATCATAACAGTCACAATCGTTGGGCCTAATAAATGCTAAAAAAGTTGACATAATTATCTTCTTTGTAAAAGACAATTTAATAGATTATTTAAAATTTCTTTATAAAGGGTCATAATGGTAACGATCATTGGGCCTAATAAATGCTAAAAAAGTTGACATAATTATCTTCTTTGTAAAAGATAATTTAATAGATCATTTAAAATTTCTTTATAAAAGGTCATAACGGTAACGATCATTGGGCCTAATAAATGCTAAAAAGGTTAACATAATTATCTTCTTTGTGAAAGATAATTTAATACATCATTTAAAATTTCTTTATGAAAGATCATAACGGTAACGATTATTGGGCCTAATAAATGCTAAAAAAGTTGACATAATTATCTTCTTTGTAAAAGATAATTTACTAGACAATTTCAAATTTCTTGTTAGAAGATCATAACGGTAACGATCATTGGGCCTAATAAATGCTAAAAAAGTTGACATAATTATCTTCTTTGTAAAAGATAATTTACTAGACAATGTAAAATTTCTTATTAAAAGATCATAACGGTACCGATCAATGGGCCTAGTAAATGCTAAAAAAGTTTACATAATTATCTTCTTTGTAAAAGATAATTTAATAGATCATTTAAAATTTCTTTATAAACGATCATAACAGTAACGATCATTGGGCCTAATAAATGCTAAAAAGGTTAACATAATTATCTTCTTTGTGAAACATAATTTAATAGATCATTTAAAATTTCTTTATGAAAGATCATAACGGTAACGATTATTGGGCCTAATAAATGCTAAAAAAGTTGACATAATTATCTTCTTTGTAAAAGATAATTTACTAGACAATTTAAAATTTCTTATTAAAAGATCATAACGGTGCCGATCAATGGGCCTAGTAAATGCTGAAAAAGCTTACATAATTATCTTCTTTGTAAAACATAATTTAATAGATCATTTAAAATTTCATTATAAAAGATCATGACGGCAACGATCATTGGGCCTAATAAATGCTAAAAAGGCTAACATAATTATCTTCTTTGTGAAAGATAATTTAATAGATCATTTAAAATTTCTTTATAAAAGATTATAACGGTAACGATCATTGGGCATAATAAATACTAAAAAAGTTGACATAATTATCTTCTTTGTAAAAGATAATTTACTAGACAATTTAAAATTTCTTATTAAAAGATCATAACGGTAACGATCATTGGACCTAATAAATGCTAAAAAGGTTAACATAATTATCTTCTTTGTTAAAGATAATTTACTAGACAATTTAAAATTTCTTATTAAAAGATCATAACGCTAACGATTTTTGGTTCTAATAAATGCTAAAAAAGTTGCCATAATTATCTTCTTTGTAAAAGATAATTTAATAGATTATTTAAAATTTCTTTATAAAAGGTCATAACGGTAACGATCATTGGGCCTAATAAATGCTAAAAAAGTTGACATAATTATCTTCTTTGTAAAAGATAATGTAATAGATCATTTAAAATTTCTTTATAAAAGGTCATAACAGTAACAATCATTGGGCCTAATAAATGCTTAAAAGGTTGACATAATTATCTTCTTTGTGAAATATAATTTAATAGATCATTTAAAATTTCTTTGTGAAAGATCACAACGGTAACGATCATTGGGCCTAATAAATGCTAAAAAAGTTGACATAATTATCTTCTTTGTAAAAGATAATTTACTAGACAATTTAAAATTTCTTATTAAAAGATCATAACGGTAACGATCACTGGGCCTAATAAATGCTGAAGCAGCTAACATAAATATATTCTTTGTTAAAGATAATTTAATAGATCATTTAAAATTTCTTTAAAAAAGATCATAACAGTCACAATCATTGGGCCTAATAAATGCTAAAAAAGTTGACATAATTATCTTCTTTGTAAAAGACAATTTAATACATCATTTAAAATTTCTTTGAACAAGATGATAACGCTAACGATTATTGGGCCTAATAAATGCTAAAAAAAGTTGACATAATTATCTTCTTTGTAAAAGATAATTTACTAGACAATTTAAAATTTCTTACTAAAAGATCATAACGCTAACGATTAATGGGCCTAGTAAATGCTAAAAAAGTTGACATAATTATCTTGTTTGTAAAAGATAATTTACTAGACAATTTAAAATTTACTGTTAAAAGATCATAACGGTAACGATCATTGGGCCTAATAAATGCTAAAAAAGTTGACATAATTATCTTCTTTGTAAAAGATAATTTAATAGATCATTTAAAATTTCTTTATAAAAGGTCATAACGGTAACAATCATTGGGCCTAATAAATGCTTAAAAGGTTGACATAATTATCTTCTTTGTAAAATATAATTTAATAGATCATTTAAAATTTCTTTGTGAAAGATCACAACGGTAACGATCATTGGGCCTAATAAATGCTAAAAAGGTTAACATAATTATCTTCTTTGTGAAAGATATTTTAATAGATCATTTAAAATTTCTTTATAAAAGATCATAACGGTAACAATCATTGGGCCTAATAAATGGTAAAAAAGTTGACATAATTATCTTCTTTGTAAAAGATAATTTACTAGACAATTTAAAATTTCTTATTAAAAGATCATAACGGTAACGATCACTGGGCCTAATAAATGCTGAAGCAGCTAACATAAATATATTCTTTGTTAAAGATAATTTAATAGATCATTTAAAATTTCTTTGTGAAAGATCATAACGGTAACGATCATTGGGCCTAATAAATGCTAAAAATGCTAACATAATTATCTTCTTTGTGAAAGATAATTTAATAGATCCTTTAAAATTTCTTTATAAAAGATTATATCGGTAACGATCATTGGGCATAATAAATACTAAAAAAGTTGACATAATTATCTTCTTTGTAAAAGATAATTTACTAGACAATTTAAAATTTCTTATTAAAAGATCATAACGGTAACGATCATTGGGACTAATAAATACTAAAAAAGTTAACATAATTATCTTCTTTGTAAAAGATAATTTACTAGACAATTTAAAATTTCTTTATAAAAGATCATAACGGTAACGATCATTGGGCCTAATAAATGCTAAAAAGGTTAACATAATTATCTTCTTTGTGAAAGATAATTTAATAGATCATTTAAAATTTCTTTATAAAAGATCATAACGGTAACAATCATTGGGCCTAATAAATGCTAAAAAGGTTAACATAATTATCTTCTTTGTGAAAGATAATTTAATAGATCATTTAAAATTTCTTTATAAAAGATCATAACGGTAACGATCATTGGGCCTAATAAATGGTAAAAAAGTTGACATAATTATCTTCTTTGTAAAAGATAATTTACTAGACAATTTAAAATTTGTTATTAAAAGATCATAACGATAACGATCACTGGGCCTAATAAATGCTGAAGCAGCTAACATAAATATATTCTTTGTTAAAGATAATTTAATAGATCATTTAAAATTTCTTTAAAAAAGATCATAACAGTCACAATCATTGGGCCTAATAAATGCTAAAAAAGTTGACATAATTATCTTCTTTGTAAAAGACAATTTAATACATCATTTAAAATTTCTTTGAAAAAGATCATAACGCTAACGATTATTGGGCCTAATAAATGCTAAAAAAGTGGACATAATTATCTTCTTTGTAAAAGATAATTTACTAGACAATTTAAAATTTCTTACTAAAAGATCATAACGCTAACGATTAATGGGCCTAGTAAATGCTAAAAAAGTTGACATAATTATCTTGTTTGTAAAAGATAATTTACTAGACAATTTAAAATTTATTATTAAAAGATCATAACGGTAACGATCATTGGGCCTAATAAATGCTAAAAAAGTTGACATAATTATCTTGTTTCTAAAAGATAATTTACTAGACAATTTAAAATTTACTGTTAAAAGATCATAACGGTAACGATCATTGGGCCTAATAAATGCTAAAAAAGTTGACATAATTATCTTCTTTGTAAAAGATAATTTAATAGATCATTTAAAATTTCTTTATAAAAGGTCATAACGGTAACAATCATTGGGCCTAATAAATGCTTAAAAGGTTGACATAATTATCTTCTTTGTAAAATATAATTTAATAGATCATTTAAAATTTCTTTGTGAAAGATCACAACGGTAACGATCATTGGGCCTAATAAATGCTAAAAAGGTTAACATAATTATCTTCTTTGTGAAAGATATTTTAATAGATCATTTAAAATTTCTTTATAAAAGATCATAACGGTAACAATCATTGGGCCTAATAAATGGTAAAAAAGTTGACATAATTATCTTCTTTGTAAAAGATAATTTACTAGACAATTTAAAATTTCTTATTAAAAGATCATAACGGTAACGATCACTGGGCCTAATAAATGCTGAAGCAGCTAACATAAATATATTCTTTGTTAAAGATAATTTAATAGATCATTTAAAATTTCTTTGTGAAAGATCATAACGGTAACGATCATTGGGCCTAATAAATGCTAAAAATGCTAACATAATTATCTTCTTTGTGAAAGATAATTTAATAGATCCTTTAAAATTTCTTTATAAAAGATTATAACGGTAACGATCATTGGGCATAATAAATACTAAAAAAGTTGACATAATTATCTTCTTTGTAAAAGATAATTTACTAGACAATTTAAAATTTCTTATTAAAAGATCATAACGGTAACGATCATTGGGACTAATAAATACTAAAAAAGTTAACATAATTATCTTCTTTGTAAAAGATAATTTACTAGACAATTTAAAATTTCTTTATAAAAGATCATAACGGTAACGATCATTGGGCCTAATAAATGCTAAAAAGGTTAACATAATTATCTTCTTTGTGAAAGATAATTTAATAGATCATTTAAAATTTCTTTATAAAAGATCATAACGGTAACAATCATTGGGCCTAATAAATGCTAAAAAGGTTAACATAATTATCTTCTTTGTGAAAGATAATTTAATAGATCATTTAAAATTTCTTTATAAAAGATCATAACGGTAACGATCATTGGGCCTAATAAATGGTAAAAAAGTTGACATAATTATCTTCTTTGTAAAAGATAATTTACTAGACAATTTAAAATTTCTTATTAAAAGATCATAACGGTAACGATCACTGGGCCTAATAAATGCTGAAGCAGCTAACATAAATATATTCTTTGTTAAAGATAATTTAATAGATCATTTAAAATTTCTTTAAAAAAGATCATAACAGTCACAATCATTGGGCCTAATAAATGCTAAAAAAGTTGACATAATTATCTTCTTTGTAAAAGACAATTTAATACATCATTTAAAATTTCTTTGAAAAAGATCATAACGCTAACGATTATTGGGCCTAATAAATGCTAAAAAAGTGGACATAATTATCTTCTTTGTAAAAGATAATTTACTAGACAATTTAAAATTTCTTACTAAAAGATCATAACGCTAACGATTAATGGGCCTAGTAAATGCTAAAAAAGTTGACATAATTATCTTGTTTGTAAAAGATAATTTACTAGACAATTTAAAATTTATTATTAAAAGATCATAACGGTAACGATCATTGGGCCTAATAAATGCTAAAAAAGTTGACATAATTATCTTGTTTGTAAAAGATAATTTACTAGACAATTTAAAATTTACTGTTAAAAGATCATAACGGTAACGATCATTGGGCCTAATAAATGCTAAAAAAGTTGACATAATTATCTTCTTTGTAAAAGATAATTTAATAGATCATTTAAAATTTCTTTATAAAAGGTCATAACGGTAACAATCATTGGGCCTAATAAATGCTTAAAAGGTTGACATAATTATCTTCTTTTTTAAATATAATTTAATAGATCATTTAAAATTTCTTTGTGAAAGATCACAACGGTAACGATCATTGGGCCTAATAAATGCTAAAAAGGTTAACATAATTATCTTCTTTGTGAAAGATATTTTAATAGATCATTTAAAATTTCTTTATAAAAGATCATAACGGTAACAATCATTGGGCCTAATAAATGGTAAAAAAGTTGACATAATTATCTTCTTTGTAAAGGATAATTTACTAGACAATTTAAAATTTCTTATTAAAAGATCATAACGGTAACGATCACTGGGCCTAATAAATGCTGAAGCAGCTAACATAAATATATTCTTTGTTAAAGATAATTTAATAGATCATTTAAAATTTCTTTAAAAAAGATCATAACAGTCACAATCGTTGGGCCTAATAAATGCTAAAAAAGTTGACATAATTATCTTCTTTGTAAAAGACAATTTAATAGATTATTTAAAATTTCTTTATAAAGGGTCATAATGGTAACGATCATTGGGCCTAATAAATGCTAAAAAAGTTGACATAATTATCTTCTTTGTAAAAGATAATTTAATAGATCATTTAAAATTTCTTTATAAAAGGTCATAACGGTAACGATCATTGGGCCTAATAAATGCTAAAAAGGTTAACATAATTATCTTCTTTGTGAAAGATAATTTAATACATCATTTAAAATTTCTTTGTGAAAGATCATAACGGTAACGATCATTGGGCCTAATAAATGCTAAAAAAGTTGACATAATTATCTTCTTTGTAAAAGATAATTTACTAGACAATTTCAAATTTCTTATTAGAAGATCATAACGGTAACGATCATTGGGCCTAATAAATGCTAAAAAAGTTGACATAATTATCTTCTTTGTAAAAGATAATTTACTAGACAATTTAAAATTTCTTATTAAAAGATCATAACGGTACCGATCAATGGGCCTAGTAAATGCTAAAAAAGTTTACATAATTATCTTCTTTGTAAAAGATAATTTAATAGATCATTTAAAATTTCTTTATAAACGATCATAACAGTAACGATCATTGGGCCTAATAAATGCTAAAAAGGTTAACATAATTATCTTCTTTGTGAAAGATATTTTAATAGATCATTTAAAATTTCTTTATAAAAGATCATAACGGTAACAATCATTGGGCCTAATAAATGGTAAAAAAGTTGACATAATTATCTTCTTTGTAAAAGATAATTTACTAGACAATTTAAAATTTCTTATTAAAAGATCATAACGGTAACGATCACTGGGCCTAATAAATGCTGAAGCAGCTAACATAAATATATTCTTTGTTAAAGATAATTTAATAGATCATTTAAAATTTCTTTGTGAAAGATCATAACGGTAACGATCATTGGGCCTAATAAATGCTAAAAATGCTAACATAATTATCTTCTTTGTGAAAGATAATTTAATAGATCCTTTAAAATTTCTTTATAAAAGATTATAACGGTAACGATCATTGGGCATAATAAATACTAAAAAAGTTGACATAATTATCTTCTTTGTAAAAGATAATTTACTAGACAATTTAAAATTTCTTATTAAAAGATCATAACGGTAACGATCATTGGGACTAATAAATACTAAAAAAGTTAACATAATTATCTTCTTTGTAAAAGATAATTTACTAGACAATTTAAAATTTCTTTATAAAAGATCATAACGGTAACGATCATTGGGCCTAATAAATGCTAAAAAGGTTAACATAATTATCTTCTTTGTGAAAGATAATTTAATAGATCATTTAAAATTTCTTTATAAAAGATCATAACGGTAACAATCATTGGGCCTAATAAATGCTAAAAAGGTTAACATAATTATCTTCTTTGTGAAAGATAATTTAATAGATCATTTAAAATGTCTTTATAAAAGATCATAACGGTAACGATCATTGGGCCTAATAAATGGTAAAAAAGTTGACATAATTATCTTCTTTGTAAAAGATAATTTACTAGACAATTTAAAATTTCTTATTAAAAGATCATAACGGTAACGATCACTGGGCCTAATAAATGCTGAAGCAGCTAACATAAATATATTCTTTGTTAAAGATAATTTAATAGATCATTTAAAATTTCTTTAAAAAAGATCATAACAGTCACAATCATTGGGCCTAATAAATGCTAAAAAAGTTGACATAATTATCTTCTTTGTAAAAGACAATTTAATACATCATTTAAAATTTCTTTGAAAAAGATCATAACGCTAACGATTATTGGGCCTAATAAATGCTAAAAAAGTGGACATAATTATCTTCTTTGTAAAAGATAATTTACTAGACAATTTAAAATTTCTTACTAAAAGATCATAACGCTAACGATTAATGGGCCTAGTAAATGCTAAAAAAGTTGACATAATTATCTTGTTTGTAAAAGATAATTTACTAGACAATTTAAAATTTATTATTAAAAGATCATAACGGTAACGATCATTGGGCCTAATAAATGCTAAAAAAGTTGACATAATTATCTTGTTTCTAAAAGATAATTTACTAGACAATTTAAAATTTACTGTTAAAAGATCATAACGGTAACGATCATTGGGCCTAATAAATGCTAAAAAAGTTGACATAATTATCTTCTTTGTAAAAGATAATTTAATAGATCATTTAAAATTTCTTTATAAAAGGTCATAACGGTAACAATCATTGGGCCTAATAAATGCTTAAAAGGTTGACATAATTATCTTCTTTTTTAAATATAATTTAATAGATCATTTAAAATTTCTTTGTGAAAGATCACAACGGTAACGATCATTGGGCCTAATAAATGCTAAAAAGGTTAACATAATTATCTTCTTTGTGAAAGATATTTTAATAGATCATTTAAAATTTCTTTATAAAAGATCATAACGGTAACAATCATTGGGCCTAATAAATGGTAAAAAAGTTGACATAATTATCTTCTTTGTAAAAGATAATTTACTAGACAATTTAAAATTTCTTATTAAAAGATCATAACGGTAACGATCACTGGGCCTAATAAATGCTGAAGCAGCTAACATAAATATATTCTTTGTTAAAGATAATTTAATAGATCATTTAAAATTTCTTTAAAAAAGATCATAACAGTCACAATCGTTGGGCCTAATAAATGCTAAAAAAGTTGACATAATTATCTTCTTTGTAAAAGACAATTTAATAGATTATTTAAAATTTCTTTATAAAGGGTCATAATGGTAACGATCATTGGGCCTAATAAATGCTAAAAAAGTTGACATAATTATCTTCTTTGTAAAAGATAATTTAATAGATCATTTAAAATTTCTTTATAAAAGGTCATAACGGTAACGATCATTGGGCCTAATAAATGCTAAAAAGGTTAACATAATTATCTTCTTTGTGAAAGATAATTTAATACATCATTTAAAATTTCTTTGTGAAAGATCATAACGGTAACGATCATTGGGCCTAATAAATGCTAAAAAAGTTGACATAATTATCTTCTTTGTAAAAGATAATTTACTAGACAATTTCAAATTTCTTATTAGAAGATCATAACGGTAACGATCATTGGGCCTAATAAATGCTAAAAAAGTTGACATAATTATCTTCTTTGTAAAAGATAATTTACTAGACAATTTAAAATTTCTTATTAAAAGATCATAACGGTACCGATCAATGGGCCTAGTAAATGCTGAAAAAGTTTACATAATTATCTTCTTTGTAAAAGATAATTTAATAGATCATTTAAAATTTCTTTATGAAAGATCATAACGGTAACGATTATTGGGCCTAATAAATGCTAAAAAAGTTGACATAATTATCTTCTTTGTAAAAGATAATTTACTAGACAATTTAAAATTTCTTATTAAAAGATCATAACGGTGCCGATCAATGGGCCTAGTAAATGCTGAAAAAGCTTACATAATTATCTTCTTTGTACAACATAATTTAATAGATCATTTAAAATTTCATTATAAAAGATCATGACGGCAACGATCATTGGGCCTAATAAATGCTAAAAAGGCTAACATAATTATCTTCTTTGTGAATGATAATTTAATAGATCATTTAAAATTTCTTTATAAAAGATTATAACGGTAACGATCATTGGGCATAATAAATACTAAAAAAGTTGACATAATTATCTTCTTTGTAAAAGATAATTTACTAGACAATTTAAAATTTTTTATTAAAAGATCATAACGGTAACGATCATTGGGACTAATAAATGCTAAAAAGGTTAACATAATTATCTTCTTTGTAAAAGATAATTTACTAGACAATTTAAAATTTCTTTATAAAAGATCATAACAGTAACGATCATTGGGCCTAATAAATGCTAAAAAAGTTGACATAATTATCTTCTTTGTAAAAGATAATTTAATAGATCATTTAAAATTTCTTTATAAAAGGTCATAACGGTAACAATCATTGGGCCTAATAAATGCTTAAAAGGTTGACATAATTATCTTCTTTTTTAAATATAATTTAATAGATCATTTAAAATTTCTTTGTGAAAGATCACAACGGTAACGATCATTGGGCCTAATAAATGCTAAAAAGGTTAACATAATTATCTTCTTTGTGAAAGATATTTTAATAGATCATTTAAAATTTCTTTATAAAAGATCATAACGGTAACAATCATTGGGCCTAATAAATGGTAAAAAAGTTGACATAATTATCTTCTTTGTAAAAGATAATTTACTAGACAATTTAAAATTTCTTATTAAAAGATCATAATGGTAACGATCACTGGGCCTAATAAATGCTGAAGCAGCTAACATAAATATATTCTTTGTTAAAGATAATTTAATAGATCATTTAAAATTTCTTTAAAAAAGATCATAACAGTCACAATCGTTGGGCCTAATAAATGCTAAAAAAGTTGACATAATTATCTTCTTTGTAAAAGACAATTTAATAGATTATTTAAAATTTCTTTATAAAGGGTCATAATGGTAACGATCATTGGGCCTAATAAATGCTAAAAAAGTTGACATAATTATCTTCTTTGTAAAAGATAATTTAATAGATCATTTAAAATTTCTTTATAAAAGATTATAACGGTAACGATCATTGGGCATAATAAATACTAAAAAAGTTGACATAATTATCTTCTTTGTAAAAGATAATTTACTAGACAATTTAAAATTTTTTATTAAAAGATCATAACGGTAACGATCATTGGGACTAATAAATGCTAAAAAGGTTAACATAATTATCTTCTTTGTAAAAGATAATTTACTAGACAATTTAAAATTTCTTTATAAAAGATCATAACGGTAACGATCATTGGGCCTAATAAATGCTAAAAAGGTTAACATAATTATGTTCTTTGTAAAAGATAATTTACTAGACAATTTAAAATTTCTTTATAAAAGATCATAACGGTAACGATCATTGGGCCTAATAAATGCTAAAAAGGTTAACATAATTATCTTCTTTGTGAAAGATAATTTAATAGATCATTTAAAATTTCTTTATAAAAGATCATAACGGTAACGATCATTGGGCCTAATAAATGGTAAAAAAGTTGACATAATTATCTTCTTTGTAAAAGATAATTTACTAGACAATTTAAAATTTCTTATTAAAAGATCATAACGGTAACGATCACTGGGCCTAATAAATGCTGAAGCAGCTAACATAAATATATTCTTTGTTAAAGATAATTTAATAGATCATTTAAAATTTCTTTAAAAAAGATCATAACAGTCACAATCATTGGGCCTAATAAATGCAAAAAAAGTTGACATAATTATCTTCTTTGTAAAAGACAATTTAATACATCATTTAAAATTTCTTTGAAAAAGATCATAACGCTAACGATTATTGGGCCTAATAAATGCTAAAAAAGTTCACATAATTATCTTCTTTGTAAAAAAGACAATTTAATAGATTATTTAAAATTTCTTTATAAAAGGTCATAATGGTAACGATCATTGGGCCTAATAAATGCTAAAAAAGTTGACATAATTATCTTCTTTGTAAAAGATAATTTAATAGATCATTTAAAATTTCTTTATAAAAGGTCATAACGGTAACGATCATTGGGCCTAATAAATGCTAAAAAGGTTAACATAATTATCTTCTTTGTGAAAGATAATTTAATACATCATTTAAAATTTCTTTGTGAAAGATCATAACGGTAACGATCATTGGGCCTAATAAATGCTAAAAAAGTTGACATAATTATCTTCTTTGTAAAAGATAATTTACTAGACAATTTCAAATTTCTTATTAGAAGATCATAACGGTAACGATCATTGGGCCTAATAAATGCTAAAAAAGTTGACATAATTATCTTCTTTGTAAAAGATAATTTACTAGACAATTTAAAATTTCTTATTAAAAGATCATAACGGTACCGATCAATGGGCCTAGTAAATGCTAAAAAAGTTTACATAATTATCTTCTTTGTAAAAGATAATTTAATAGATCATTTAAAATTTCTTTATAAAAGATCATAACAGTAACGATCATTGGGCCTAATAAATGCTAAAAAGTTTAACATAATTATCTTCTTTGTGAAACATAATTTAATAGATCATTTAAAATTTCTTTATGAAAGATCATAACGGTAACGATTATTGGGCCTAATACATGCTAAAAAAGTTGACATAATTATCTTCTTTGTAAAAGATAATTTACTAGACAATTTAAAATTTCTTATTAAAAGATCATAACGGTGCCGATCAATGGGCCTAGTAAATGCTGAAAAAGCTTACATAATTATCTTCTTTGTACAACATAATTTAATAGATCATTTAAAATTTCATTATAAAAGATCATGACGGCAACGATCATTGGGCCTAATAAATGCTAAAAAGGCTAACATAATTATCTTCTTTGTGAATGATAATTTAATAGATCATTTAAAATTTCTTTATAAAAGATTCTAACGGTAACGATCATTGGGCATAATAAATACTAAAAAAGTTGACATAATTATCTTCTTTGTAAAAGATAATTTACTAGACAATTTAAAATTTTTTATTAAAAGATCATAACGGTAACGATCATTGGGACTAATAAATGCTAAAAAGGTTAACATAATTATCTTCTTTGTAAAAGATAATTTACTAGACAATTTAAAATTTCTTTATAAAAGATCATAACGGTAACGATCATTGGGCCTAATAAATGCTAAAAAGGTTAACATAATTATCTTCTTTGTAAAAGATAATTTACTAGACAATTTAAAATTTCTTTATAAAAGATCATAACGGTAACGATCATTAGGCCTAATAAATGCTAAAAAGGTTAACATAATTATCTTCTTTGTGAAAGATAATTTAATAGATCATTTAAAATTTCTTTATAAAAGATCATAACGGTAACGATCATTGGGCCTAATAAATGGTAAAAAAGTTGACATAATTATCTTCTTTGTAAAAGATAATTTACTAGACAATTTAAAATTTCTTATTAAAAGATCATAACGGTAACGATCACTGGGCCTAATAAATGCTGAAGCAGCTAACATAAATATATTCTTTGTTAAAGATAATTTAATAGATCATTTAAAATTTCTTTAAAAAAGATCATAACAGTCACAATCATTGGGCCTAATAAATGCTAAAAAAGTTGA
Organism: Psophocarpus tetragonolobus; assembly: GCA_037954015.1. Classification (NCBI taxonomy): domain Eukaryota; kingdom Viridiplantae; phylum Streptophyta; class Magnoliopsida; order Fabales; family Fabaceae; genus Psophocarpus; species Psophocarpus tetragonolobus. The sequence goes on from CM075688.1 coordinate 60,397,416, forward strand.
CATAATTATCTTCTTTGTAAAAGACAATTTAATACATCATTTAAAATTTCTTTGAAAAAGATCATAACGCTAACGATTATTGGGCCTAATAAATGCTAAAAAACTTGACATAATTATCTTCTTTGTAAAAGATAATTTACTAGACAATTTAAAATTTCTTACTAAAAGATCATAACGCTAACGATTAATGGGCCTAGTAAATGCTAAAAAAGTTGACATAATTATCTTGTTTGTAAAAGATAATTTACTAGACAATTTAAAATTTATTATTAAAAGATCATAACGGTAACGATCATTGGGCCTAATAAATGCTAAAAAAGTTGACATAATTATCTTGTTTGTAAAAGATAATTTACTAGACAATTTAAAATTTACTGTTAAAAGATCATAACGGTAACGATCATTGGGCCTAATAAATGCTAAAAAAGTTGACATAATTATCTTCTTTGTAAAAGATAATTTACTAGACAATTTCAAATTTCTTATTAGAAGATCATAATGGTAACGATCATTGGGCCTAATAAATGCTAAAAAAGTTGACATAATTATCTTCTTTGTAAAAGATAATTTACTAGACAATTTAAAATTTCTTATTAAAAGATCATAACGGTACCGATCAATGGGCCTAGTAAATGCTAAAAAAGTTTACATAATTATCTTCTTTGTAAAAGATAATTTAATAGATCATTTAAAATTTCTTTATAAACGATCATAACAGTAACGATCATTGGGCCTAATAAATGCTAAAAAGGTTAACATAATTATCTTCTTTGTGAAACATAATTTAATAGATCATTTAGAATTTCTTTATGAAAGATCATAACGGTAACGATTATTGGGCCTAATAAATGCTAAAAAAGTTGACATAATTATCTTCTTTGTAAAAGATAATTTACTAGACAATTTAAAATTTCTTATTAAAAGATCATAACGGTGCCGATCAATGGCCTAGTAAATGCTGAAAAAGGTTACATAATTATCTTCTTTGTACAACATAATTTAATAGATCATTTAAAATTTCATTATAAAAGATCATGACGGCAACGATCATTGGGCCTAATAAATGCTAAAAAGGCTAACATAATTATCTTCTTTGTGAATGATAATTTAATAGATCATTTAAAATTTCTTTATAAAAGATTATAACGGTAACGATCATTGGGCATAATAAATACTAAAAAAGTTGACATAATTATCTTCTTTGTAAAAGATAATTTACTAGACAATTTAAATTTTTTTATTAAAAGATCATAACGGTAACGATCATTGGGACTAATAAATGCTAAAAAGGTTAACATAATTATCTTCTTTGTAAAAGATAATTTACTAGACAATTTAAAATTTCTTTATAAAAGATCATAACGGTAACGATCTTTGGGCCTAATAAATGCTAAAAAGGTTAACATAATTATCTTCTTTGTAAAAGATAATTTACTAGACAATTTAAAATTTCTTTATAAAAGATCATAACGGTAACGATCATTGGGCCTAATAAATGCTAAAAAGGTTAACATAATTATCTTCTTTGTGAAAGATAATTTAATAGATCATTTAAAATTTCTTTATAAAAGATCATAACGGTAACGATCATTGGGCCTAATAAATGGTAAAAAAGTTGACATAATTATCTTCTTTGTAAAAGATAATTTACTAGACAATTTAAAATTTCTTATTAAAAGATCATAACGGTAACGATCACTGGGCCTAATAAATGCTGAAGCAGCTAACATAAATATATTCTTTGTTAAAGATAATTTAATAGATCATTTAAAATTTCTTTAAAAAAGATCATAACAGTCACAATCATTGGGCCTAATAAATGCTAAAAAAGTTGACATAATTATCTTCTTTGTAAAAGACAATTTAATACATCATTTAAAATTTCTTTGAAAAAGATCATAACGCTAACGATTATTGGGCCTAATAAATGCTAAAAAACTTGACATAATTATCTTCTTTGTAAAAGATAATTTACTAGACAATTTAAAATTTCTTACTAAAAGATCATAACGCTAACGATTAATGGGCCTAGTAAATGCTAAAAAAGTTGACATAATTATCTTGTTTGTAAAAGATAATTTACTAGACAATTTAAAATTTATTATTAAAAGATCATAACGGTAACGATCATTGGGCCTAATAAATGCTAAAAAAGTTGACATAATTATCTTGTTTGTAAAAGATAATTTACTAGACAATTTAAAATTTACTGTTAAAAGATCATAACGGTAACGATCATTGGGCCTAATAAATGCTAAAAAAGTTGACATAATTATCTTCTTTGTACAAGATAATTTAATAGATCATTTAAAATTTCTTTATAAAAGGTCATAACGGTAACAATCATTGGGCCTAATAAATGCTTAAAAGGTTGACATAATTATCTTCTTTGTAAAATATAATTTAATAGATCATTTAAAATTTCTTTGTGAAAGATCACAACGGTAACGATCATTGGGCCTAATAAATGCTAAAAAGGTTAACATAATTATCTTCTTTGTGAAAGATATTTTAATAGATCATTTAAAATTTCTTTATAAAAGATCATAACGGTAACAATCATTGGGCCTAATAAATGGTAAAAAAGTTGACATAATTATCTTCTTTGTAAAAGATAATTTACTAGACAATTTAAAATTTCTTATTAAAAGATCATAACGGTAACGATCACTGGGCCTAATAAATGCTGAAGCAGCTAACATAAATATATTCTTTGTTAAAGATAATTTAATAGATCATTTAAAATTTCTTTAAAAAAGATCATAACAGTCACAATCGTTGGGCCTAATAAATGCTAAAAAAGTTGACATAATTATCTTCTTTGTAAAAGATAATTTACTAGACAATTTAAAATTTCTTATTAAAAGATGATAACGGTAACGATCACTGGGCCTAATAAATGCTGAAGCAGCTAACATAAATATATTCTTTGTTAAAGATAATTTAATAGATCATTTAAAATTTCTTTGTGAAAGATCATAACGGTAACGATCATTGGGCCTAATAAATGCTAAAAAGGCTAACATAATTATCTTCTTTGTGAAAGATAATTTAATAGATCCTTTAAAATTTCTTTATAAAAGATTATAACGGTAACGATCATTGAGCATAATAAATACTAAAAAAGTTGACATAATTATCTTCTTTGTAAAAGATAATTTACTAGACAATTTAAAATTTCTTATTAAAAGATCATAACGGTAACGATCATTGGGACTAATAAATACTAAAAAAGTTAACATAATTATCTTCTTTGTAAAAGATAATTTACTAGACAATTTAAAATTTCTTTATAAAAGATCATAACGGTAACGATCATTGGGCCTAATAAATGCTAAAAAGGTTAACATAATTATCTTCTTTGTGAAAGATAATTTAATAGATCATTTAAAATTTCTTTATAAAAGATCATAACGGTAACAATCATTGGGCCTTATAAATGGTAAAAAAGTTGACATAATTATCTTCTTTGTAAAAGATAATTTACTAGACAATTTAAAATTTCTTATTAAAAGATCATAAGGGTAACGATCACTGGGCTTAATAAATGCTGAAGCAGCTAACATAAATATATTCTTTGTTAAAGATAATTTAATAGATCATTTAAAATTTCTTTATAAAAGATCAGAACGGTAACAATCATTGGGCCTAATAAATGCTAAAAAGGTTAACATAATTATCTTCTTTGTGAAATATAATTTAATAGATCATTTAAAATTTCTTTATAAAAGATCATAACAGTAACGATCATTGGGCCTAATAAATGCTAAAAAGGTTAACATAATTATCTTCTTTGTGAAACATAATTTAATAGATCATTTAAAATTTCTTTATGAAAGATCATAACGGTAACGATTATTGGGCCTAATAAATGCTAAAAAAGTTGACATAATTATCTTCTTTGTAAAAGATAATTTACTAGACAATTTAAAATTTCTTATTAAAAGATCATAACGGTGCCGATCAATGGGCCTAGTAAATGCTGAAAAAGCTTACATAATTATCTTCTTTGTAAAACATAATTTAATAGATCATTTAAAATTTCATTATAAAAGATCATGACGGCAACGATCATTGGGCCTAATAAATGCTAAAAAGGCTAACATAATTATCTTCTTTGTGAAAGATAATTTAATAGATCATTTAAAATTTCTTTATAAAAGATTATAACGGTAAGGATCATTGGGCATAATAAATACTAAAAAAGTTGACATAATTATCTTCTTTGTAAAAGATAATTTACTAGACAATTTAAAATTTCTTATTAAAAGATCATAACGGTAACGATCATTGGGACTAATAAATACTAAAAAAGTTAACATAATTATCTTCTTTGTAAAAGATAATTTACTAGACAATTTAAAATTTCTTTATAAAAGATCATAACGGTAACGATCATTGGGCCTAATAAATGCTAAAAAGGTTAACATAATTATCTTCTTTGTGAAAGATAATTTAATAGATCATTTAAAATTTCTTTATAAAAGATCATAACGGTAACGATCATTGGGCCTAATAAATGGTAAAAAAGTTGACATAATTATCTTCTTTGTAAAAGATAATTTACTAGACAATTTAAAATTTCTTATTAAAAGATCATAACGGTAACGATCACTGGGCCTAATAGATGCTGAAGCAGCTAACATAAATATATTCTTTGTTAAAGATAATTTAATAGATCATTTAAAATTTCTTTAAAAAAGATCATAACAGTCACAATCATTGGGCCTAATAAATGCTAAAAAAGTTGACATAATTATCTTCTTTGTAAAAGACAATTTAATACATCATTTAAAATTTCTTTGAAAAAGATCATAACGCTAACGATTATTGGGCCTAATAAATGCTAAAAAAGTTGACATAATTATCTTCTTTGTAAAAGATAATTTACTAGACAATTTAAAATTTCTTACTAAAAGATCATAACGCTAACGATTAATGGGCCTAGTAAATGCTAAAAAAGTTGACATAATTATCTTGTTTGTAAAAGATAATTTACTAGACAATTTAAAATTTATTATTAAAAGATCATAACGGTAACGATCATTGGGCCTAATAAATGCTAAAAAAGTTGACATAATTATCTTCTTTGTAAAAGATAATTTAATAGATCATTTAAAATTTCTTTATAAAAGGTCATAACGGTAACAATCATTGGGCCTAATAAATGCTTAAAAGGTTGACATAATTATCTTCTTTGTGAAATATAATTTAATAGATCATTTAAAATTTCTTTGTGAAAGATCACAATGGTAATGATCATTAGGCCTAATAAATGCTAAAAAAGTTGACATAATTATCTTCTTTGTAAAAGATAATTTACTAGACAATTTAAAATTTCTTATTAAAAGATCATAACGGTAACGATCACTGGGCCTAATAAATGCTGAAGCAGCTAACATAAATATATTCTTTGTTAAAGATAATTTAATAGATCATTTAAAATTTCTTTGTGAAAGATCATAACGGTAACGGTCATTGGGCCTAATAAATGCTAAAAAGGCTAACATAATTATCTTCTTTGTGAAAGATAATTTAATAGATCCTTTAAAATTTCTTTATAAAAGATTATAACGGTAACGATCATTGGGCATAATAAATACTAAAAAAGTTGACATAATTATCTTGTTTGTAAAAGATAATTTACTAGACAATTTAAAATTTATTATTAAAAGATCATAACGGTAACGATCATTGGGCCTAATAAATGCTAAAAAAGTTGACATAATTATCTTCTTTGTAAAAGATAATTTAATAGATCATTTAAAATTTCTTTATAAAAGGTCATAACGGTAACAATCATTGGGCCTAATAAATGCTTAAAAGGTTGACATAATTATCTTCTTTGTGAAATATAATTTAATAGATCATTTAAAATTTCTTTGTGAAAGATCACAATGGTAAAGATCATTAGGCCTAATAAATGCTAAAAAAGTTGACATAATTATCTTCTTTGTAAAAGATAATTTACTAGACAATTTAAAATTTCTTATTAAAAGATCATAACGGTAACGATCACTGGGCCTAATAAATGCTGAAGCAGCTAACATAAATATATTCTTTGTTAAAGATAATTTAATAGATCATTTAAAATTTCTTTGTGAAAGATCATAACGGTAACGGTCATTGGGCCTAATAAATGCTAAAAAGGCTAACATAATTATCTTCTTTGTGAAAGATAATTTAATAGATCCTTTAAAATTTCTTTATAAAAGATTATAACGGTAACGATCATTGGGCATAATAAATACTAAAAAAGTTGACATAATTAACTTCTTTGTAAAAGATAATTTACTAGACAATTTAAAATTTCTTATTAAAAGATCATAACGGTAAAGATCATTGGGACTAATAAATACTAAAAAATTTAACATAATTATCTTCTTTGTAAAAGATAATTTACTAGACAATTTAAAATTTGTTTATAAAAGATCATAACGGTAACGATCATTGGGCCTAATAAATGCTAAAAAAGTTGACATAATTATCTTCTTTCTAAAAGATAATTTAATAGATCATTTAAAATTTCTTTATAAAAGGTCATAACAGTAACAATCATTGGGCCTAATAAATGCTTAAAAGGTTGACATAATTATCTTCTTTGTGAAATATAATTTAATAGATCATTTAAAATTTCTTTGTGAAAGACCACAACGGTAACGATCATTGGGCCTAATAAATGCTAAAAAAGTTGCCATAATTGTCTTCTTTGTAAAAGATAATTTAATAGATTATTTAAAATTTCTTTGTGAAAGATCATAACGGTAACGGTCATTGGGCCTAATAAATGCTAAAAAGGCTAACATAATTATCTTCTTTGTGAAAGATAATTTAATAGATCCTTTAAAATTTCTTTATAAAAGATTATAACGGTAACGATCATTGGGCATAATAAATACTAAAAAAGTTGACATAATTAACTTCTTTGTAAAAGATAATTTACTAGACAATTTAAAATTTCTTATTAAAAGATCATAACGGTAACGATCATTGGGACTAATAAATATTAAAAAAGTTAACATAATTATCTTCTTTGTAAAAGATAATTTACTAGACAATTTAAAATTTCTTTATAAAAGATCATAACGGTAACGATCATTGGGCCTAATAAATGCTAAAAAGGTTAACATAATTATCTTCTTTGTGAAAGGTAATTTAATAGATCATTTAAAATTTCTTTATAAAAGATCATAACGGTAACAATCATTGGGCCTAATAAATGGTAAAAAAGTTGACATAATTATCTTCTTTGTAAAAGATAATTTACTAGACAATTTAAAATTTCTTATTAAAAGATCATAACGGTAACGATCACTGGGCCTAATAAATGCTGAAGCAGCTAACATAAATATATTCTTTGTTAAAGATAATTTAATAGATCATTTAAAATTTCTTTATAAAAGATCATAACGGTAACAATCATTGGGCCTAATAAATGCTAAAAAGGTTAACATAATTGTCTTCTTTGTGAAATATAATTTAATAGATCATTTAAAATTTCTTTAAAAAAAATCATAACAGTCACAATCATTGGGCCTAATAAATGCTAAAAAAGTTGACATAATTATCTTCTTTGTAAAAGACAATTTAATAGATTATTTAAAATTTCTTTATAAAAGGTCATAACGGTAACGATCATTGGGCCTAATAAATGCTAAAAAAGTTGACATAATTATCTTCTTTGTAAAAGATAATTTAATAGATCATTTAAAATTTCTTTATAAAAGGTCATAACGGTAACGATCATTGGGCCTAATAAATGCTAAAAAGGTTAACATAATTATCTTCTTTGTGAAAGATAATTTAATACATCATTTAAAATTTCTTTGTGAAAGATCATAACGGTAACGATCATTGGGCCTAATAAATGCTAAAAAAGTTGACATAATTATCTTCTTTGTAAAAGATAATTTACTAGACAATTTCAAATTTCTTATTAGAAGATCATAACGGTAACGATCATTGGGCCTAATAAATGCTAAAAAAGTTGACATAATTATCTTCTTTGTAAAACATAATTTACTAGACGATTTAAAATTTCTTATTAAAAGATCATAACGGTACCGATCAATGGGCCTAGCAAATGCTAAAAAAGTTTACATAATTATCTTCTTTGTAAAAGATAATTAAATAGATCATTTAAAATTTCTTTATAAAAGATCATAACAGTAACGATCATTGGGCCTAATAAATGCTAAAAAGGTTAACATAATTATCTTCTTTGTGAAACATAATTTAATAGATCATTTAAAATTTCTTTATGAAAGATCATAACGGTAACGATTATTGGGCCTAATAAATGCTAAAAAAGTTGACATAATTATCTTCTTTGTAAAAGATAATTTACTAGACAATTTAAATTTCTTATTAAAAGATCATAACGGTGCCGATCAATGGGCCTAGTAAATGCTGAAAAAGCTTACATAATTATCTTCTTTGTAAAATATAATTTAATAGATCATTTAAAATTTCATTATAAAAGATCATGACGGCAACGATCATTGGGCCTAATAAATGCTAAAAAGGCTAACATAATTATCTTCTTTGTGAAAGATAATTTAATAGATCATTTAAAATTTCTTTATAAAAGATAATAACGGTAACGATCATTGGGCCTAATAAATGCTAAAAAAGTTGACATAATTATCTTCTTTGTAAAAGATAATTTACTAGAGAATTTCAAATTTCTTATTAGAAGATCATAACGATAACTATCATCGGGCCTAATAAATGCTAAAAAAGTTGACATAATTATCTTCTTTGTAAAAGATAATTTACTAGACAATTTAAAATTTCTTATTAAAAGATCATAACGGTAACGATCATTGGGACTAATAAATACTAAAAAAGTTAACATAATTATCTTCTTTGTAAAAGATAATTTACTAGACAATTTAAAATTTCTTTATAAAAGATCATAACGGTAACGATCATTGGGCCTAATAAATGCTAAAAAGGTTAACATAATTATCTTCTTTGTGAAAGATAATTTAATAGATCATTTAAAATTTCTTTATAAAAGATCATAACGGTAACGATCATTGGGCCTAATAAATGGTAAAAAAGTTGACATAATTATCTTCTTTGTAAAAGATAATTTACTAGACAATTTAAAATTTCTTATTAAAAGATCATAACGGTAACGATCACTGGGCCTAATAGATGCTGAAGCAGCTAACATAAATATATTCTTTGTTAAAGATAATTTAATAGATCATTTAAAATTTCTTTAAAAAAGATCATAACAGTCACAATCATTGGGCCTAATAAATGCTAAAAAAGTTGACATAATTATCTTCTTTGTAAAAGACAATTTAATACATCATTTAAAATTTCTTTGAAAAAGATCATAACGCTAACGATTATTGGGCCTAATAAATGCTAAAAAAGTTGACATAATTATCTTCTTTGTAAAAGATAATTTACTAGACAATTTAAAATTTCTTACTAAAAGATCATAACGCTAACGATTAATGGGCCTAGTAAATGCTAAAAAAGTTGACATAATTATCTTGTTTGTAAAAGATAATTTACTAGACAATTTAAAATTTATTATTAAAAGATCATAACGGTAACGATCATTGGGCCTAATAAATGCTAAAAAAGTTGACATAATTATCTTCTTTGTAAAAGATAATTTAATAGATCATTTAAAATTTCTTTATAAAAGGTCATAACGGTAACAATCATTGGGCCTAATAAATGCTTAAAAGGTTGACATAATTATCTTCTTTGTGAAATATAATTTAATAGATCATTTAAAATTTCTTTGTGAAAGATCACAATGGTAATGATCATTAGGCCTAATAAATGCTAAAAAAGTTGACATAATTATCTTCTTTGTAAAAGATAATTTACTAGACAATTTAAAATTTCTTATTAAAAAATCATAACGGTAACGATCACTGGGCCTAATAAATGCTGAAGCAGCTAACATAAATATATTCTTTGTTAAAGATAATTTAATAGATCATTTAAAATTTCTTTGTGAAAGATCATAACGGTAACGGTCATTGGGCCTAATAAATGCTAAAAAGGCTAACATAATTATCTTCTTTGTGAAAGATAATTTAATAGATCCTTTAAAATTTCTTTATAAAAGATTATAACGGTAACGATCATTGGGCATAATAAATACTAAAAAAGTTGACATAATTATCTTGTTTGTAAAAGATAATTTACTAGACAATTTAAAATTTATTATTAAAAGATCATAACGGTAACGATCATTGGGCCTAATAAATGCTAAAAAAGTTGACATAATTATCTTCTTTGTAAAAGATAATTTAATAGATCATTTAAAATTTCTTTATAAAAGGTCATAACGGTAACAATCATTGGGCCTAATAAATGCTTAAAAGGTTGACATAATTATCTTCTTTGTGAAATATAATTTAATAGATCATTTAAAATTTCTTTGTGAAAGATCACAATGGTAAAGATCATTAGGCCTAATAAATGCTAAAAAAGTTGACATAATTATCTTCTTTGTAAAAGATAATTTACTAGACAATTTAAAATTTCTTATTAAAAGATCATAACGGTAACGATCACTGGGCCTAATAAATGCTGAAGCAGCTAACATAAATATATTCTTTGTTAAAGATAATTTAATAGATCATTTAAAATTTCTTTGTGAAAGATCATAACGGTAACGGTCATTGGGCCTAATAAATGCTAAAAAGGCTAACATAATTATCTTCTTTGTGAAAGATAATTTAATAGATCCTTTAAAATTTCTTTATAAAAGATTATAACGGTAACGATCATTGGGCATAATAAATACTAAAAAAGTTGACATAATTAACTTCTTTGTAAAAGATAATTTACTAGACAATTTAAAATTTCTTATTAAAAGATCATAACGGTAAAGATCATTGGGACTAATAAATACTAAAAAATTTAACATAATTATCTTCTTTGTAAAAGATAATTTACTAGACAATTTAAAATTTGTTTATAAAAGATCATAACGGTAACGATCATTGGGCCTAATAAATGCTAAAAAAGTTGACATAATTATCTTCTTTCTAAAAGATAATTTAATAGATCATTTAAAATTTCTTTATAAAAGGTCATAACAGTAACAATCATTGGGCCTAATAAATGCTTAAAAGGTTGACATAATTATCTTCTTTGTGAAATATAATTTAATAGATCATTTAAAATTTCTTTGTGAAAGACCACAACGGTAACGATCATTGGGCCTAATAAATGCTAAAAAAGTTGCCATAATTGTCTTCTTTGTAAAAGATAATTTAATAGATTATTTAAAATTTCTTTGTGAAAGATCATAACGGTAACGGTCATTGGGCCTAATAAATGCTAAAAAGGCTAACATAATTATCTTCTTTGTGAAAGATAATTTAATAGATCCTTTAAAATTTCTTTATAAAAGATTATAACGGTAACGATCATTGGGCATAATAAATACTAAAAAAGTTGACATAATTAACTTCTTTGTAAAAGATAATTTACTAGACAATTTAAAATTTCTTATTAAAAGATCATAACGGTAACGATCATTGGGACTAATAAATATTAAAAAAGTTAACATAATTATCTTCTTTGTAAAAGATAATTTACTAGACAATTTAAAATTTCTTTATAAAAGATCATAACGGTAACGATCATTGGGCCTAATAAATGCTAAAAAGGTTAACATAATTATCTTCTTTGTGAAAGGTAATTTAATAGATCATTTAAAATTTCTTTATAAAAGATCATAACGGTAACAATCATTGGGCCTAATAAATGGTAAAAAAGTTGACATAATTATCTTCTTTGTAAAAGATAATTTACTAGACAATTTAAAATTTCTTATTAAAAGATCATAACGGTAACGATCACTGGGCCTAATAAATGCTGAAGCAGCTAACATAAATATATTCTTTGTTAAAGATAATTTAATAGATCATTTAAAATTTCTTTATAAAAGATCATAACGGTAACAATCATTGGGCCTAATAAATGCTAAAAAGGTTAACATAATTGTCTTCTTTGTGAAATATAATTTAATAGATCATTTAAAATTTCTTTAAAAAAAATCATAACAGTCACAATCATTGGGCCTAATAAATGCTAAAAAAGTTGACATAATTATCTTCTTTGTAAAAGACAATTTAATAGATTATTTAAAATTTCTTTATAAAAGGTCATAACGGTAACGATCATTGGGCCTAATAAATGCTAAAAAAGTTGACATAATTATCTTCTTTGTAAAAGATAATTTAATAGATCATTTAAAATTTCTTTATAAAAGGTCATAACGGTAACGATCATTGGGCCTAATAAATGCTAAAAAGGTTAACATAATTATCTTCTTTGTGAAAGATAATTTAATACATCATTTAAAATTTCTTTGTGAAAGATCATAACGGTAACGATCATTGGGCCTAATAAATGCTAAAAAAGTTGACATAATTATCTTCTTTGTAAAAGACAATTTAATACATCATTTAAAATTTCTTTGAAAAAGATGATAACGCTAACGATTATTGGGCCTAATAAATGCTAAAAAAAATTGACATAATTATCTTCTTTGTAAAAGATAATTTACTAGACAATTTAAAATTTCTTACTAAAAGATCATAACGCTAACGATTAATGGGCCTAGTAAATGCTAAAAAAGTTGACATAATTATCTTGTTTGTAAAAGATAATTTACTAGACAATTTAAAATTTATTATTAAAAGATCATAACGGTAACGATCATTGGGCCTAATAAATGCTAAAAAAGTTGACATAATTATCTTCTTTGTAAAAGATAATTTAATAGATCATTTAAAATTTCTTTATAAAAGGTCATAACGGTAACAATCATTGGGCCTAATAAATGCTTAAAAGGTTGACATAATTATCTTCTTTGTGAAATATAATTTAATAGATCATTTAAAATTTCTTTGTGAAAGATCACAATGGTAATGATCATTAGGCCTAATAAATGCTAAAAAAGTTGACATAATTATCTTCTTTGTAAAAGATAATTTACTAGACAATTTAAAATTTCTTATTAAAAAATCATAACGGTAACGATCACTGGGCCTAATAAATGCTGAAGCAGCTAACATAAATATATTCTTTGTTAAAGATAATTTAATAGATCATTTAAAATTTCTTTGTGAAAGATCATAACGGTAACGGTCATTGGGCCTAATAAATGCTAAAAAGGCTAACATAATTATCTTCTTTGTGAAAGATAATTTAATAGATCCTTTAAAATTTCTTTATAAAAGATTATAACGGTAACGATCATTGGGCATAATAAATACTAAAAAAGTTGACATAATTATCTTGTTTGTAAAAGATAATTTACTAGACAATTTAAAATTTATTATTAAAAGATCATAACGGTAACGATCATTGGGCCTAATAAATGCTAAAAAAGTTGACATAATTATCTTCTTTGTAAAAGATAATTTAATAGATCATTTAAAATTTCTTTATAAAAGGTCATAACGGTAACAATCATTGGGCCTAATAAATGCTTAAAAGGTTGACATAATTATCTTCTTTGTGAAATATAATTTAATAGATCATTTAAAATTTCTTTGTGAAAGATCACAATGGTAAAGATCATTAGGCCTAATAAATGCTAAAAAAGTTGACATAATTATCTTCTTTGTAAAAGATAATTTACTAGACAATTTAAAATTTCTTATTAAAAGATCATAACGGTAACGATCACTGGGCCTAATAAATGCTGAAGCAGCTAACATAAATATATTCTTTGTTAAAGATAATTTAATAGATCATTTAAAATTTCTTTGTGAAAGATCATAACGGTAACGGTCATTGGGCCTAATAAATGCTAAAAAGGCTAACATAATTATCTTCTTTGTGAAAGATAATTTAATAGATCCTTTAAAATTTCTTTATAAAAGATTATAACGGTAACGATCATTGGGCATAATAAATACTAAAAAAGTTGACATAATTAACTTCTTTGTAAAAGATAATTTACTAGACAATTTAAAATTTCTTATTAAAAGATCATAACGGTAACGATCATTGGGACTAATAAATATTAAAAAAGTTAACATAATTATCTTCTTTGTAAAAGATAATTTACTAGACAATTTAAAATTTCTTTATAAAAGATCATAACGGTAACGATCATTGGGCCTAATAAATGCTAAAAAGGTTAACATAATTATCTTCTTTGTGAAAGGTAATTTAATAGATCATTTAAAATTTCTTTATAAAAGATCATAACGGTAACAATCATTGGGCCTAATAAATGGTAAAAAAGTTGACATAATTATCTTCTTTGTAAAAGATAATTTACTAGACAATTTAAAATTTCTTATTAAAAGATCATAACGGTAACGATCACTGGGCCTAATAAATGCTGAAGCAGCTAACATAAATATATTCTTTGTTAAAGATAATTTAATAGATCATTTAAAATTTCTTTATAAAAGATCATAACGGTAACAATCATTGGGCCTAATAAATGCTAAAAAGGTTAACATAATTGTCTTCTTTGTGAAATATAATTTAATAGATCATTTAAAATTTCTTTAAAAAAAATCATAACAGTCACAATCATTGGGCCTAATAAATGCTAAAAAAGTTGACATAATTATCTTCTTTGTAAAAGACAATTTAATAGATTATTTAAAATTTCTTTATAAAAGGTCATAACGGTAACGATCATTGGGCCTAATAAATGCTAAAAAAGTTGACATAATTATCTTCTTTGTAAAAGATAATTTAATAGATCATTTAAAATTTCTTTATAAAAGGTCATAACGGTAACGATCATTGGGCCTAATAAATGCTAAAAAGGTTAACATAATTATCTTCTTTGTGAAAGATAATTTAATACATCATTTAAAATTTCTTTGTGAAAGATCATAACGGTAACGATCATTGGGCCTAATAAATGCTAAAAAAGTTGACATAATTATCTTCTTTGTAAAAGACAATTTAATACATCATTTAAAATTTCTTTGAAAAAGATGATAACGCTAACGATTATTGGGCCTAATAAATGCTAAAAAAAATTGACATAATTATCTTCTTTGTAAAAGATAATTTACTAGACAATTTAAAATTTCTTACTAAAAGATCATAACGCTAACGATTAATGGGCCTAGTAAATGCTAAAAAAGTTGACATAATTATCTTGTTTGTAAAAGATAATTTACTAGACAATTTAAAATTTATTATTAAAAGATCATAACGGTAACGATCATTGGGCCTAATAAATGCTAAAAAAGTTGACATAATTATCTTCTTTGTAAAAGATAATTTAATAGATCATTTAAAATTTCTTTATAAAAGGTCATAACGGTAACAATCATTGGGCCTAATAAATGCTTAAAAGGTTGACATAATTATCTTCTTTGTGAAATATAATTTAATAGATCATTTAAAATTTCTTTGTGAAAGATCACAATGGTAATGATCATTAGGCCTAATAAATGCTAAAAAAGTTGACATAATTATCTTCTTTGTAAAAGATAATTTACTAGACAATTTAAAATTTCTTATTAAAAAATCATAACGGTAACGATCACTGGGCCTAATAAATGCTGAAGCAGCTAACATAAATATATTCTTTGTTAAAGATAATTTAATAGATCATTTAAAATTTCTTTGTGAAAGATCATAACGGTAACGGTCATTGGGCCTAATAAATGCTAAAAAGGCTAACATAATTATCTTCTTTGTGAAAGATAATTTAATAGATCCTTTAAAATTTCTTTATAAAAGATTATAACGGTAACGATCATTGGGCATAATAAATACTAAAAAAGTTGACATAATTATCTTGTTTGTAAAAGATAATTTACTAGACAATTTAAAATTTATTATTAAAAGATCATAACGGTAACGATCATTGGGCCTAATAAATGCTAAAAAAGTTGACATAATTATCTTCTTTGTAAAAGATAATTTAATAGATCATTTAAAATTTCTTTATAAAAGGTCATAACGGTAACAATCATTGGGCCTAATAAATGCTTAAAAGGTTGACATAATTATCTTCTTTGTGAAATATAATTTAATAGATCATTTAAAATTTCTTTGTGAAAGATCACAATGGTAAAGATCATTAGGCCTAATAAATGCTAAAAAAGTTGACATAATTATCTTCTTTGTAAAAGATAATTTACTAGACAATTTAAAATTTCTTATTAAAAGATCATAACGGTAACGATCACTGGGCCTAATAAATGCTGAAGCAGCTAACATAAATATATTCTTTGTTAAAGATAATTTAATAGATCATTTAAAATTTCTTTGTGAAAGATCATAACGGTAACGGTCATTGGGCCTAATAAATGCTAAAAAGGCTAACATAATTATCTTCTTTGTGAAAGATAATTTAATAGATCCTTTAAAATTTCTTTATAAAAGATTATAACGGTAACGATCATTGGGCATAATAAATACTAAAAAAGTTGACATAATTAACTTCTTTGTAAAAGATAATTTACTAGACAATTTAAAATTTCTTATTAAAAGATCATAACGGTAAAGATCATTGGGACTAATAAATACTAAAAAATTTAACATAATTATCTTCTTTGTAAAAGATAATTTACTAGACAATTTAAAATTTGTTTATAAAAGATCATAACGGCAACGATCATTGGGCCTAATAAATGCTAAAAAAGTTGACATAATTATCTTCTTTCTAAAAGATAATTTAATAGATCATTTAAAATTTCTTTATAAAAGGTCATAACAGTAACAATCATTGGGCCTAATAAATGCTTAAAAGGTTGACATAATTATCTTCTTTGTGAAATATAATTTAATAGATCATTTAAAATTTCTTTGTGAAAGACCACAACGGTAACGATCATTGGGCCTAATAAATGCTAAAAAAGTTGCCATAATTGTCTTCTTTGTAAAAGATAATTTAATAGATTATTTAAAATTTCTTTGTGAAAGATCATAACGGTAACGGTCATTGGGCCTAATAAATGCTAAAAAGGCTAACATAATTATCTTCTTTGTGAAAGATAATTTAATAGATCCTTTAAAATTTCTTTATAAAAGATTATAACGGTAACGATCATTGGGCATAATAAATACTAAAAAAGTTGACATAATTAACTTCTTTGTAAAAGATAATTTACTAGACAATTTAAAATTTCTTATTAAAAGATCATAACGGTAACGATCATTGGGACTAATAAATATTAAAAAAGTTAACATAATTATCTTCTTTGTAAAAGATAATTTACTAGACAATTTAAAATTTCTTTATAAAAGATCATAACGGTAACGATCATTGGGCCTAATAAATGCTAAAAAGGTTAACATAATTATCTTCTTTGTGAAAGGTAATTTAATAGATCATTTAAAATTTCTTTATAAAAGATCATAACGGTAACAATCATTGGGCCTAATAAATGGTAAAAAAGTTGACATAATTATCTTCTTTGTAAAAGATAATTTACTAGACAATTTAAAATTTCTTATTAAAAGATCATAACGGTAACGATCACTGGGCCTAATAAATGCTGAAGCAGCTAACATAAATATATTCTTTGTTAAAGATAATTTAATAGATCATTTAAAATTTCTTTATAAAAGATCATAACGGTAACAATCATTGGGCCTAATAAATGCTAAAAAGGTTAACATAATTGTCTTCTTTGTGAAATATAATTTAATAGATCATTTAAAATTTCTTTAAAAAAAATCATAACAGTCACAATCATTGGGCCTAATAAATGCTAAAAAAGTTGACATAATTATCTTCTTTGTAAAAGACAATTTAATAGATTATTTAAAATTTCTTTATAAAAGGTCATAACGGTAACGATCATTGGGCCTAATAAATGCTAAAAAAGTTGACATAATTATCTTCTTTGTAAAAGATAATTTAATAGATCATTTAAAATTTCTTTATAAAAGGTCATAACGGTAACGATCATTGGGCCTAATAAATGCTAAAAAGGTTAACATAATTATCTTCTTTGTGAAAGATAATTTAATACATCATTTAAAATTTCTTTGTGAAAGATCATAACGGTAACGATCATTGGGCCTAATAAATGCTAAAAAAGTTGACATAATTATCTTCTTTGTAAAAGATAATTTACTAGACAATTTCAAATTTCTTATTAGAAGATCATAACGGTAACGATCATTGGGCCTAATAAATGCTAAAAAAGTTGACATAATTATCTTCTTTGTAAAACATAATTTACTAGACGATTTAAAATTTCTTATTAAAAGATCATAACGGTACCGATCAATGGGCCTAGCAAATGCTAAAAAAGTTTACATAATTATCTTCTTTGTAAAAGATAATTAAATAGATCATTTAAAATTTCTTTATAAAAGATCATAACAGTAACGATCATTGGGCCTAATAAATGCTAAAAAGGTTAACATAATTATCTTCTTTGTGAAACATAATTTAATAGATCATTTAAAATTTCTTTATGAAAGATCATAACGGTAACGATTATTGGGCCTAATAAATGCTAAAAAAGTTGACATAATTATCTTCTTTGTAAAAGATAATTTACTAGACAATTTAAATTTCTTATTAAAAGATCATAACGGTGCCGATCAATGGGCCTAGTAAATGCTGAAAAAGCTTACATAATTATCTTCTTTGTAAAATATAATTTAATAGATCATTTAAAATTTCATTATAAAAGATCATGACGGCAACGATCATTGGGCCTAATAAATGCTAAAAAGGCTAACATAATTATCTTCTTTGTGAAAGATAATTTAATAGATCATTTAAAATTTCTTTATAAAAGATAATAACGGTAACGATCATTGGGCCTAATAAATGCTAAAAAAGTTGACATAATTATCTTCTTTGTAAAAGATAATTTACTAGAGAATTTCAAATTTCTTATTAGAAGATCATAACGATAACTATCATCGGGCCTAATAAATGCTAAAAAAGTTGACATAATTATCTTCTTTGTAAAAGATAATTTACTAGACAATTTAAAATTTCTTATTAAAAGATCATAACGGTACCGATCAATGGGCCTAGCAAATGCTAAAAAAGTTTACATAATTATCTTCGTTGTAAAAGATAATTTAATAGATCATTTAAAATTTCTTTATAAAAGATCATAACAGTAACGATCATTGGGCCTAATAAATGCTAAAAAGGTTAACATAATTATCTTCTTTGTGAAATATAATTTAATAGATCATTTAAAATTTCTTTGAAAAAGATGATAACGCTAACGATTATTGGGCCTAATAAATGCTAAAAAAGTTGACATAATTATCTTCTTTGTAAGAGATAATTTACTAGACAATTTAAAATTTCTTACTAAAAGATCATAACGCTAACGATTAATGGGCCTAGTAAATGCTAAAAAAGTTGACATAATTATCTTGTTTGTAAAAGATAATTTACTAGACAATTTAAAATTTATTATTAAAAGATCATAACGGTAACGATCATTGGGCCTAGTAAATGCTAAAAAAGTTTACATAATTATCTTCTTTGTAAAAGATAATTTAATAGATCATTTAAAATTTCTTTATAAAAGATTATAACGGTAACGATCATTGGGCCTAATAAATGCTAAAAAAGTTGACATAATTATCTTCTTTGTAAAAGATAATTTACTAGACAATTTCAAATTTGTTATTAGAAGATCATAACGGCAACGATTATTGGGCCTAATAAATGCTAAAAAGGTTAACATAATTATCTTCTTTGTTAAAGATAATTTAATAGATCATTTAAAATTTCTTTAAAAAAGATCATAACAGTCACAATCATTGGGCCTAATAAATGCTAAAAAAGTTGACATAATTATCTTCTTTGTAAAAGACAATTTAATAGATTATTTAAAATTTCTTTATAAAAGGTCATAACGGTAACAGTCATTGGGCCTAATAAATGCTTAAAAGGTTGACATAATTATCTTCTTTGTGAAATATAATTTAATAGATCATTTAAAATTTCTTTGTGAAAGATCACAACGGTAACGATCATTGGGCCTAATAAATGCTAAAAAAGTTGACATAATTATCTTCTTTGTAAAAGATAATTTACTAGACAATTTAAAATTTCTTATTAAAAGATCATCACGGTAACGATCACTGGGCCTAATAAATGCTGAAGCAGCTAACATAAATATATTCTTTGTTAAAGATAATTTAATAGATCATTTAAAATTTCTTTAAAAAAGATCATAACAGTCACAATCATTGGGCCTAATAAATGCTAAAAAAGTTGACATAATTATCTTCTTTGTAAAAGACAATTTAATACATCATTTAAAATTTCTTTGAAAAAGATGATAACGCTAACGATTATTGGGCCTAATAAATGCTAAAGAAGTTGACATAATTATCTTCTTTGTAAAAGATAATTTACTAGACAATTTAAAATTTCTTACTAAAAGATCATAACGCTAACGATTAATGGGCCTAGTAAATGCTAAAAAAGTTGACATAATTATCTTGTTTGTAAAAGATAATTTACTAGACAATTTAAAATTTATTATTAAAAGATCATAACGGTACCGATCAATGGGCCTAGTAAATGCTAAAAAAGTTTACATAATTATCTTCTTTGTAAAAGATAATTAAATAGATCATTTAAAATTTCTTTATAAAAGATCATAACAGTAACGATCATTGGGCCTAATAAATGCTAAAAAGGTTAACATAATTATCTTCTTTGTGAAACATAATTTAATAGATCATTTAAAATTTCTTTATGAAAGATCATAACGGTAACGATTATTGGGCCTAATAAATGCTAAAAAAGTTGACATAATTATCTTCTTTGTAAAAGATAATTTACTAGACAATTTAAAATTTCTTATTAAAAGATCATAACGGTGCCGATCAATGGGCCTAGTAAATGCTGAAAAAGCTTACATAATTATCTTCTTTGTAAAATATAATTTAATAGATCATTTAAAATTTCATTATAAAAGATCATGACGGCAACGATCATTGGGCCTAATAAATGCTAAAAAGGCTAACATAATTATCTTCTTTGTGAAAGATAATTTAATAGATCATTTAAAATTTCTTTATAAAAGATAATAATGGTAATGATCATTGGGCCTAATAAATGCTAAAAAAGTTGACATAATTATCTTCTTTGTAAAAGATAATTTACTAGAGAATTTCAAATTTCTTATTAGAAGATCATAACGATAACTATCATCGGGCCTAATAAATGCTAAAAAAGTTGACATAATTATCTTCTTTGTAAAAGATAATTTACTAGACAATTTAAAATTTCTTATTAAAAGATCATAACGGTACCGATCAATGGGCCTAGCAAATGCTAAAAAAGTTTACATAATTATCTTCGTTGTAAAAGATAATTTAATAGATCATTTAAAATTTCTTTATAAAAGATCATAACAGTAACGATCATTGGGCCTAATAAATGCTAAAAAGGTTAACATAATTATCTTCTTTGTGAAATATAATTTAATAGATCATTTAAAATTTCTTTATAAAAGGTCATAACGGTAACAGTCATTGGGCCTAATAAATGCTTAAAAGGTTGACATAATTATCTTCTTTGTGAAATATAATTTAATAGATCATTTAAAATTTCTTTGTGAAAGATCACAACGGTAACGATCATTGGGCCTAATAAATGCTAAAAAAGTTGACATAATTATCTTCTTTGTAAAAGATAATTTACTAGACAATTTAAAATTTCTTATTAAAAGATCATCACGGTAACGATCACTGGGCCTAATAAATGCTGAAGCAGCTAACATAAATATATTCTTTGTTAAAGATAATTTAATAGATCATTTAAAATTTCTTTAAAAAAGATCATAACAGTCACAATCATTGGGCCTAATAAATGCTAAAAAAGTTGACATAATTATCTTCTTTGTAAAAGACAATTTAATACATCATTTAAAATTTCTTTGAAAAAGATGATAACGCTAACGATTATTCGGCCTAATAAATGCTAAAGAAGTTGACATAATTATCTTCTTTGTAAAAGATAATTTACTAGACAATTTAAAATTTCTTACTAAAAGATCATAACGCTAACGATTAATGGGCCTAGTAAATGCTAAAAAAGTTGACATAATTATCTTGTTTGTAAAAGATAATTTACTAGACAATTTAAAATTTATTATTAAAAGATCATAACGGTACCGATCAATGGGCCTAGTAAATGCTAAAAAAGTTTACATAATTATCTTCTTTGTAAAAGATAATTAAATAGATCATTTAAAATTTCTTTATAAAAGATCATAACAGTAACGATCATTGGGCCTAATAAATGCTAAAAAGGTTAACATAATTATCTTCTTTGTGAAACATAATTTAATAGATCATTTAAAATTTCTTTATGAAAGATCATAACGGTAACGATTATTGGGCCTAATAAATGCTAAAAAAGTTGACATAATTATCTTCTTTGTAAAAGATAATTTACTAGACAATTTAAAATTTCTTATTAAAAGATCATAACGGTGCCGATCAATGGGCCTAGTAAATGCTGAAAAAGCTTACATAATTATCTTCTTTGTAAAATATAATTTAATAGATCATTTAAAATTTCATTATAAAAGATCATGACGGCAACGATCATTGGGCCTAATAAATGCTAAAAAGGCTAACATAATTATCTTCTTTGTGAAAGATAATTTAATAGATCATTTAAAATTTCTTTATAAAAGATAATAATGGTAATGATCATTGGGCCTAATAAATGCTAAAAAAGTTGACATAATTATCTTCTTTGTAAAAGATAATTTACTAGAGAATTTCAAATTTCTTATTAGAAGATCATAACGATAACTATCATCGGGCCTAATAAATGCTAAAAAAGTTGACATAATTATCTTCTTTGTAAAAGATAATTTACTAGACAATTTAAAATTTCTTATTAAAAGATCATAACGGTACCGATCAATGGGCCTAGCAAATGCTAAAAAAGTTTACATAATTATCTTCGTTGTAAAAGATAATTTAATAGATCATTTAAAATTTCTTTATAAAAGATCATAACAGTAACGATCATTGGGCCTAATAAATGCTAAAAAGGTTAACATAATTATCTTCTTTGTGAAATATAATTTAATAGATCATTTAAAATTTCTTTATGAAAGATCATAACGGTAACGATTATTGGGCCTAATAAATGGTAAAAAAGTTGACATAATTATCTTCTGTGTAAAAGATAATTTACTAGACAATTTAAAATTTCATATTAAAAGATCATAACGGTGCCGATCAATGGGCCTAGCAAATGCTGAAAAAGCTTACAAAATTATCTTCTTTGTAAAACATAATTTAATAGATCATTTAAAATTTCATTATAAAAGATCATGACGGCAACGATCATTGGGCCTAATAAATGCTAAAACGGCTAACATAATTATCTTCTTTGTGAAAGATAATTTAATAGATCATTCAAAATTTCTTTATAAAAGATAATAACGGTAACGATCATTGGGCCTAATAAATGCTAAAAAAGTTGACATAATTATCTTCTTTGTAAAAGATAATTTACTAGAGAATTTCAAATTTCTTATTAGAAGATCATAACGATAACTATCATCGGGCCTAATAAATGCTAAAAAAGTTGACATAATTATCTTCTTTGTAAAAGATAATTTACTAGACAATTTAAAATTTCTTATTAAAAGATCATAACGGTACCTATCAATGGGCCTAGCAAATGCTAAAAAAGTTTACATAATTATCTTCGTTGTAAAAGATAATTTAATAGATCATTTAAAATTTCTTTATAAAAGATCATAACAGTAACGATCATTGGGCCTAATAAATGCTAAAAAGGTTAACATAATTATCTTCTTTGTGAAATATAATTTAATAGATCATTTAAAATTTCTTTATGAAAGATCATAACGGTAACGATTATTGGGCCTAATAAATGGTAAAAAAGTTGACATAATTATCTTCTGTGTAAAAGATAATTTACTAGACAATTTAAAATTTCATATTAAAAGATCATAACGGTGCCGATCAATGGGCCTAGCAAATGCTGAAAAAGCTTACAAAATTATCTTCTTTGTAAAAAATAATTTAATAGATCATTTAAAATTTCATTATAAAAGATCATGACGGCAACGATCATTGGGCCTAATAAATGCTAAAAAGGCTAACATAATTATCTTCTTTGTGAAAGATAATTTAATAGATCATTTAAAATTTCTTTATAAAAGATTATAACGGTAACGATCATTGGGCCTAATAAATACTAAAAAAGTTG
This sequence comes from Psophocarpus tetragonolobus, assembly GCA_037954015.1. Classification (NCBI taxonomy): domain Eukaryota; kingdom Viridiplantae; phylum Streptophyta; class Magnoliopsida; order Fabales; family Fabaceae; genus Psophocarpus; species Psophocarpus tetragonolobus. The sequence goes on from CM075688.1 coordinate 60,421,606, forward strand.
ACATAATTATCTTCTTTGTAAAAGATAATTTACTAGACAATTTAAAATTTCTTTATAAAAGATCATAACGGTAACGATCATTGGGCCTAATAAATGCTAAAAAGGTTAACATAATTATCTTCTTTGTGAAATATAATTTAATAGATCATTTAAAATTTCTTTATGAAAGATCATAACGGTAACGATTATTGGGCCTAATAAATGGTAAAAAAGTTGACATAATTATCTTCTGTGTAAAAGATAATTTACTAGACAATTTAAAATTTCATATTAAAAGATCATAACGGTGCCGATCAATGGGCCTAGCAAATGCTGAAAAAGCTTACAAAATTATCTTCTTTGTAAAACATAATTTAATAGATCATTTAAAATTTCATTATAAAAGATCATGACGGCAACGATCATTGGGCCTAATAAATGCTAAAACGGCTAACATAATTATCTTCTTTGTGAAAGATAATTTAATAGATCATTCAAAATTTCTTTATAAAAGATAATAACGGTAACGATCATTGGGCCTAATAAATGCTAAAAAAGTTGACATAATTATCTTCTTTGTAAAAGATAATTTACTAGAGAATTTCAAATTTCTTATTAGAAGATCATAACGATAACTATCATCGGGCCTAATAAATGCTAAAAAAGTTGACATAATTATCTTCTTTGTAAAAGATAATTTACTAGACAATTTAAAATTTCTTATTAAAAGATCATAACGGTACCTATCAATGGGCCTAGCAAATGCTAAAAAAGTTTACATAATTATCTTCGTTGTAAAAGATAATTTAATAGATCATTTAAAATTTCTTTATAAAAGATCATAACAGTAACGATCATTGGGCCTAATAAATGCTAAAAAGGTTAACATAATTATCTTCTTTGTGAAATATAATTTAATAGATCATTTAAAATTTCTTTATGAAAGATCATAACGGTAACGATTATTGGGCCTAATAAATGGTAAAAAAGTTGACATAATTATCTTCTGTGTAAAAGATAATTTACTAGACAATTTAAAATTTCATATTAAAAGATCATAACGGTGCCGATCAATGGGCCTAGCAAATGCTGAAAAAGCTTACAAAATTATCTTCTTTGTAAAAAATAATTTAATAGATCATTTAAAATTTCATTATAAAAGATCATGACGGCAACGATCATTGGGCCTAATAAATGCTAAAAAGGCTAACATAATTATCTTCTTTGTGAAAGATAATTTAATAGATCATTTAAAATTTCTTTATAAAAGATTATAACGGTAACGATCATTGGGCCTAATAAATACTAAAAAAGTTGACATAATTATCTTCTTTGTAAAAGATAATTTACTAGACAATTTAAAATTTCTTTATAAAAGATCATAACGGTAACGATCATTGGGACTAATAAATACGAAAAAAGTTAACATAATTATCTTCTTTGTAAAAGATAATTTACTAGATAATTTAAAATTTCTTTATAAAAGATCATAACGGTAACGATCATTGGGCCTAATAAATGCTAAAAAGGTTAACATAATTATCTTCTTTGTGAAAGATAATTTAATAGATCATTTAAAATTTCTTTATAAAAGATCATAACGGTAACGATCATTGGGCCTAATAAATGGTAAAAAAGTTGACATAATTATCTTCTTTGTAAAAGATAATTTACTAGACAATTTAAAATTTTTTATTAAAAGATCATAACGGTAACGATCACTGGGCCTAATAACTGCTGAAGCAGCTAACATAAATATATTCTTTGTTAAAGATAATTTAATCGATCATTTATAATTTCTTTAAAAAAGATCATAACAGTCACAATCATTGGGCCTAATAAATGCTAAAAAAGTTGACATAATTATCTTCTTTGTAAAAGACAATTTAATAGATTATTTAAAATTTCTTTATAAAAGATCACAACGGTAACGATCATTGGGCCTAATAAATGCTAAAAAAGTTGACATAATTATCTTCTTTGTAAAAGATAATTTACTAGAAAATTTAAAATTTCTTATTAAAAGATCATCACGGTAACGATCACTGGGCCTAATAAATGCTGAAGCAGCTAACATAAATATGTTCTTTGTTAAAGATAATTTAATAGATCATTTAAAATTTCTTTAAAAAAGATCATAACAGTCACAATCATTGGGCCTAATAAATGCTAAAAAAGTTGACATAATTATCTTCTTTGTAAAAGACAATTTAATACATCATTTAAAATTTCTTTGAAAAAGATGATAACGCTAACGATTATTGGGCCTAATAAATGCTAAAAAAGTTGACATAATTATCTTCTTTGTAAGAGATAATTTACTAGACAATTTAAAATTTCTTACTAAAAGATCATAACGCTAACGATTAATGGGCCTAGTAAATGCTAAAAAAGTTGACATAATTATCTTGTTTGTAAAAGATAATTTACTAGACAATTTAAAATTTATTATTAAAAGATCATAACGGTAACGATCATTGGGCCTAGTAAATGCTAAAAAAGTTTACATAATTATCTTCTTTGTAAAAGATAATTTAATAGATCATTTAAAATTTCTTTATAAAAGATCATAACGGTAACGATCATTGGGCCTAATAAATGCTAAAAAAGTTGACATAATTATCTTCTTTGTAAAAGATAATTTACTAGACAATTTCAAATTTGTTATTAGAAGATCATAACGGCAACGATTATTGGGCCTAATAAATGCTAAAAAGGTTAACATAATTATCTTCTTTGTTAAAGATAATTTAATAGATCATTTAAAATTTCTTTAAAAAAGATCATAACAGTCACAATCATTGGGCCTAATAAATGCTAAAAAAGTTGACATAATTATCTTCTTTGTAAAAGACAATTTAATAGATTATTTAAAATTTCTTTATAAAAGGTCATAACGGTAACGATCATTGGGCCTAATAAATGCTAAAAAAGTTGACATAATCATCTTCTTTGTAAAAGATAATTTAATAGATCATTTAAAATTTCTTTATAAAAGGTCATAACGGTAACGATCATTGGGCCTAATAAATGCTAAAAAGGTTAACATAATTATCTTCTTTGTGAAAGATAATTTAATACATCATTTAAAATTTCTTTGTGAAAGATCATAACAGTAACGATCATTGGGCCTAATAAATGCTAAAAAAGTTGACATAATTATCTTCTTTGTAAAAGATAATTTAATAGATCATTTAAAATTTCTTTATAAAAGGTCATAACGGTAACAGTCATTGGGCCTAATAAATGCTTAAAAGGTTGACATAATTATCTTCTTTGTGAAATATAATTTAATAGATCATTTAAAATTTCTTTGTGAAAGATCACAACGGTAACGATCATTGGGCCTAATAAATGCTAAAAAAGTTGACATAATTATCTTCTTTGTAAAAGATAATTTACTAGACAATTTAAAATTTCTTACTAAAAGATCATAACGCTAACGATTAATGGGCCTAGTAAATGCTAAAAAAGTTGACATAATTATCTTGTTTGTAAAAGATAATTTACTAGACAATTTAAAATTTATTATTAAAAGATCATAACGGTACCGATCAATGGGCCTAGTAAATGCTAAAAAAGTTTACATAATTATCTTCGTTGTAAAAGATAATTTAATAGATCATTTAAAATTTCTTTATAAAAGATCATAACAGTAACGATCATTGGGCCTAATAAATGCTAAAAAGGTTAACATAATTATCTTCTTTGTGAAACATAATTTAATAGATCATTTAAAATTTCTTTATGAAAGATCATAATGGTAACGATTATTGGGCCTAATAAATGCTAAAAAAGTTGACATAATTATCTTCTTTGTAAAAGATAATTTACTAGACAATTTAAAATTTCTTATTAAAAGATCATAACGGTGCCGATCAATGGGCCTAGTAAATGCTGAAAAAGCTTACATAATTATCTTCTTTGTAAAATATAATTTAATAGATCATTTAAAATTTCATTATAAAAGATCATGACGGCAACGATCATTGGGCCTAATAAATGCTAAAAAGGCTAACATAATTATCTTCTTTGTGAAAGATAATTTAATAGATCATTTAAAATTTCTTTATAAAAGATAATAATGGTAACGATCATTGGGCCTAATAAATGCTAAAAAAGTTGACATAATTATCTTCTTTGTAAAAGATAATTTACTAGAGAATTTCAAATTTCTTATTAGAAGATCATAACGATAACTATCATCGGGCCTAATAAATGCTAAAAAAGTTGACATAATTATCTTCTTTGTAAAAGATAATTTACTAGACAATTTAAAATTTCTTATTAAAAGATCATAACGGTACCGATCAATGGGCCTAGCAAATGCTAAAAAAGTTTACATAATTATCTTCGTTGTAAAAGATAATTTAATAGATCATTTAAAATTTCTTTATAAAAGATCATAACAGTAACGATCATTGGGCCTAATAAATGCTAAAAAGGTTAACATAATTATCTTCTTTGTGAAATATAATTTAATAGATCATTTAAAATTTCTTTATAAAAGGTCATAACGGTAACAGTCATTGGGCCTAATAAATGCTTAAAAGGTTGACATAATTATCTTCTTTGTGAAATATAATTTAATAGATCATTTAAAATTTCTTTGTGAAAGATCACAACGGTAACGATCATTGGGCCTAATAAATGCTAAAAAAGTTGACATAATTATCTTCTTTGTAAAAGATAATTTACTAGACAATTTAAAATTTCTTATTAAAAGATCATCACGGTAACGATCACTGGGCCTAATAAATGCTGAAGCAGCTAACATAAATATATTCTTTGTTAAAGATAATTTAATAGATCATTTAAAATTTCTTTAAAAAAGATCATAACAGTCACAATCATTGGGCCTAATAAATGCTAAAAAAGTTGACATAATTATCTTCTTTGTAAAAGACAATTTAATACATCATTTAAAATTTCTTTGAAAAAGATGATAACGCTAACGATTATTCGGCCTAATAAATGCTAAAGAAGTTGACATAATTATCTTCTTTGTAAAAGATAATTTACTAGACAATTTAAAATTTCTTACTAAAAGATCATAACGCTAACGATTAATGGGCCTAGTAAATGCTAAAAAAGTTGACATAATTATCTTGTTTGTAAAAGATAATTTACTAGACAATTTAAAATTTATTATTAAAAGATCATAACGGTACCGATCAATGGGCCTAGTAAATGCTAAAAAAGTTTACATAATTATCTTCTTTGTAAAAGATAATTAAATAGATCATTTAAAATTTCTTTATAAAAGATCATAACAGTAACGATCATTGGGCCTAATAAATGCTAAAAAGGTTAACATAATTATCTTCTTTGTGAAACATAATTTAATAGATCATTTAAAATTTCTTTATGAAAGATCATAACGGTAACGATTATTGGGCCTAATAAATGCTAAAAAAGTTGACATAATTATCTTCTTTGTAAAAGATAATTTACTAGACAATTTAAAATTTCTTATTAAAAGATCATAACGGTGCCGATCAATGGGCCTAGTAAATGCTGAAAAAGCTTACATAATTATCTTCTTTGTAAAATATAATTTAATAGATCATTTAAAATTTCATTATAAAAGATCATGACGGCAACGATCATTGGGCCTAATAAATGCTAAAAAGGCTAACATAATTATCTTCTTTGTGAAAGATAATTTAATAGATCATTTAAAATTTCTTTATAAAAGATAATAATGGTAATGATCATTGGGCCTAATAAATGCTAAAAAAGTTGACATAATTATCTTCTTTGTAAAAGATAATTTACTAGAGAATTTCAAATTTCTTATTAGAAGATCATAACGATAACTATCATCGGGCCTAATAAATGCTAAAAAAGTTGACATAATTATCTTCTTTGTAAAAGATAATTTACTAGACAATTTAAAATTTCTTATTAAAAGATCATAACGGTACCGATCAATGGGCCTAGCAAATGCTAAAAAAGTTTACATAATTATCTTCGTTGTAAAAGATAATTTAATAGATCATTTAAAATTTCTTTATAAAAGATCATAACAGTAACGATCATTGGGCCTAATAAATGCTAAAAAGGTTAACATAATTATCTTCTTTGTGAAATATAATTTAATAGATCATTTAAAATTTCTTTATGAAAGATCATAACGGTAACGATTATTGGGCCTAATAAATGGTAAAAAAGTTGACATAATTATCTTCTGTGTAAAAGATAATTTACTAGACAATTTAAAATTTCATATTAAAAGATCATAACGGTGCCGATCAATGGGCCTAGCAAATGCTGAAAAAGCTTACAAAATTATCTTCTTTGTAAAACATAATTTAATAGATCATTTAAAATTTCATTATAAAAGATCATGACGGCAACGATCATTGGGCCTAATAAATGCTAAAAAGGCTAACATAATTATCTTCTTTGTGAAAGATAATTTAATAGATCATTCAAAATTTCTTTATAAAAGATAATAACGGTAACGATCATTGGGCCTAATAAATGCTAAAAAAGTTGACATAATTATCTTCTTTGTAAAAGATAATTTACTAGAGAATTTCAAATTTCTTATTAGAAGATCATAACGATAACTATCATCGGGCCTAATAAATGCTAAAAAAGTTGACATAATTATCTTCTTTGTAAAAGATAATTTACTAGACAATTTAAAATTTCTTATTAAAAGATCATAACGGTACCTATCAATGGGCCTAGCAAATGCTAAAAAAGTTTACATAATTATCTTCGTTGTAAAAGATAATTTAATAGATCATTTAAAATTTCTTTATAAAAGATCATAACAGTAACGATCATTGGGCCTAATAAATGCTAAAAAGGTTAACATAATTATCTTCTTTGTGAAATATAATTTAATAGATCATTTAAAATTTCTTTATGAAAGATCATAACGGTAACGATTATTGGGCCTAATAAATGGTAAAAAAGTTGACATAATTATCTTCTGTGTAAAAGATAATTTACTAGACAATTTAAAATTTCATATTAAAAGATCATAACGGTGCCGATCAATGGGCCTAGCAAATGCTGAAAAAGCTTACAAAATTATCTTCTTTGTAAAACATAATTTAATAGATCATTTAAAATTTCATTATAAAAGATCATGACGGCAACGATCATTGGGCCTAATAAATGCTAAAAAGGCTAACATAATTATCTTCTTTGTGAAAGATAATTTAATAGATCATTTAAAATTTCTTTATAAAAGATTATAACGGTAACGATCATTGGGCCTAATAAATACTAAAAAAGTTGACATAATTATCTTCTTTGTAAAAGATAATTTACTAGACAATTTAAAATTTCTTTATAAAAGATCATAACGGTAACGATCATTGGGACTAATAAATACTAAAAAAGTTAACATAATTATCTTCTTTGTAAAAGATAATTTACTAGATAATTTAAAATTTCTTTATAAAAGATCATAACGGTAACGATCATTGGGCCTAATAAATGCTAAAAAGGTTAACATAATTATCTTCTTTGTGAAAGATAATTTAATAGATCATTTAAAATTTCTTTATAAAAGATCATAACGGTAACGATCATTGGGCCTAATAAATGGTAAAAAAGTTGACATAATTATCTTCTTTGTAAAAGATAATTTACTAGACAATTTAAAATTTTTTATTAAAAGATCATAACGGTAACGATCACTGGGCCTAATAACTGCTGAAGCAGCTAACATAAATATATTCTTTGTTAAAGATAATTTAATCGATCATTTATAATTTCTTTAAAAAAGATCATAACAGTCACAATCATTGGGCCTAATAAATGCTAAAAAAGTTGACATAATTATCTTCTTTGTAAAAGACAATTTAATAGATTATTTAAAATTTCTTTATAAAAGATCACAACGGTAACGATCATTGGGCCTAATAAATGCTAAAAAAGTTGACATAATTATCTTCTTTGTAAAAGATAATTTACTAGAAAATTTAAAATTTCTTATTAAAAGATCATCACGGTAACGATCACTGGGCCTAATAAATGCTGAAGCAGCTAACATAAATATGTTCTTTGTTAAAGATAATTTAATAGATCATTTAAAATTTCTTTAAAAAAGATCATAACAGTCACAATCATTGGGCCTAATAAATGCTAAAAAAGTTGACATAATTATCTTCTTTGTAAAAGACAATTTAATACATCATTTAAAATTTCTTTGAAAAAGATGATAACGCTAACGATTATTGGGCCTAATAAATGCTAAAAAAGTTGACATAATTATCTTCTTTGTAAGAGATAATTTACTAGACAATTTAAAATTTCTTACTAAAAGATCATAACGCTAACGATTAATGGGCCTAGTAAATGCTAAAAAAGTTGACATAATTATCTTCTTTGTAAAAGATAATTTACTAGACAATTTAAAATTTTTTATTAAAAGATCATAACGGTAACGATCACTGGGCCTAATAACTGCTGAAGCAGCTAACATAAATATATTCTTTGTTAAAGATAATTTAATCGATCATTTATAATTTCTTTAAAAAAGATCATAACAGTCACAATCATTGGGCCTAATAAATGCTAAAAAAGTTGACATAATTATCTTCTTTGTAAAAGACAATTTAATACATCATTTAAAATTTCTTTGAAAAAGATGATAACGCTAACGATTATTGGGCCTAATAAATGCTAAAAAAGTTGACATAATTATCTTCTTTGTAAAAGATAATTTACTAGACAATTTAAAATTTCTTACTAAAAGATCATAACGCTAATGATTAATGGGCCTAGTAAATGCTAAAAAAGTTCACATAATTATCTTGTTTGTAAAAGATAATTTACTAGACAATTTAAAATTTATTATTAAAAGATCATAACGGTAACGATCATTGGGCCTAATAAATGCTAAAAAAGTTGACATAATTATCTTCTTTGTAAAAGATAATTTAATAGATCATTTAAAATTTCTTTATAAAAGGTCATAACGGTAACAGTCATTGGGCCTAATAAATGCTTAAAAGGTTGACATAATTATCTTCTTTGTGAAATATAATTTAATAGATCATTTAAAATTTCTTTGTGAAAGATCACAACGGTAACGATCATTGGGCCTAATAAATGCTAAAAAAGTTGACATAATTATCTTCTTTGTAAAAGATAATTTACTAGAAAATTTAAAATTTCTTATTAAAAGATCATCACGGTAACGATCACTGGGCCTAATAAATGCTGAAGCAGCTAACATAAATATATTCTTTGTTAAAGATAATTTAATAGATCATTTAAAATTTCTTTAAAAAAGATCATAACAGTCACAATCATTGGGCCTAATAAATGCTAAAAAAGTTGACATAATTATCTTCTTTGTAAAAGACAATTTAATACATCATTTAAAATTTCTTTGAAAAAGATGATAAGGCTAACGATTATTGGGCCTAATAAATGGTAAAAAAGTTGACATAATTATCTTCTTTGTAAAAGATAATTTACTAGACAATTTCAAATTTGTTATTAGAAGATCATAACGGTAACGATTATTGGGCCTAATAAATGCTAAAAAGGTTAACATAATTATCTTCTTTGTTAAAGATAATTTAATAGATCATTTAAAATTTCTTTAAAAAAGATCATAACAGTCACAATCATTGGGCCTAATAAATGCTAAAAAAGTTGACATAATTATCTTCTTTGTAAAAGACAATTTAATAGATTATTTAAAATTTCTTTATAAAAGGTCATAACGGTAACGATCATTGGGCCTAATAAATGCTAAAAAAGTTGACATAATCATCTTCTTTGTAAAAGATAATTTAATAGATCATTTAGAATTTCTTTATAAAAGGTCATAACGGTAACGATCATTGGGCCTAATAAATGCTAAAAAGGTTAACATAATTATCTTCTTTGTGAAAGATAATTTAATACATCATTTAAAATTTCTTTGTGAAAGATCATAACGGTAACAATCATTGGGCCTAATAAATGCTAAAAAAGTTGACATAATTATCTTCTTTGTAAAAGATAATTTACTAGACAATTTCAACTTTCTTATTAGAAGATCATAACGGTAACGATCATTGGCCCAAATAAATGCTAAAAAAGTTGACATAATTATCTTCTTTGTAAAAGATAATTTACTAGACAATTTAAAATTTCTTATTAAAAGATCATAACGGTACCGATCAATGGGCCTAGTAAATGCTAAAAAAGTTTACATAATTATCTTCTTTGTAAAAGATAATTTAATAGATCATTTAAAATTTCTTTATAAAAGATCATAACGGTAACGATCATTGGGCCTAATAAATGCTAAAAAAGTTGACATAATTATCTTCTTTGTAAAAGATAATTTACTAGACAATTTCAAATTTCTTATTAGAAGATCATAACGGTAACGATTATTGGGCCTAATAAATGCTAAAAAAGTTGACATAATTATCTTCTTTGTAAAAGATAATTTACTAGACAATTTAAAATTTCTTATTAAAAGATCATAACGGTGCCGATCAATGGACCTAGTAAATGCTGAAAAAGCTTACATAAATATCTTCTTTGTAAAACATAATTTAATAGATCATTTAAAATTTCATTATAAAAGATCATGACGGCAACGATCATTGGGCCTAATAAATGCTAAAAAGGCTAACATAATTATCTTCTTTGTGAAAGATAATTTAATAGATCATTTAAAATTTCTTTATAAAATATAATAACGGTAACGATCATTGGGCCTAATAAATGCTGAAAAAGTTGACATAATTATCTTCTTTGTAAAAGATAATTTACTAGAGAATTTCAAATTTCTTATTAGAAGATCATAACGATAACTATCATCGGGCCTAATAAATGCTAAAAAAGTTGACATAATTATCTTCTTTGTAACAGATAATTTACTAGACAATTTAAAATTTCTTATTAAAAGATCATAACGGTACCGATCAATGGGCCTAGCAAATGCTAAAAAAGTTTACATAATTATCTTCGTTGTAAAAGATAATTTAATAGATCATTTAAAATTTCTTTATAAAAGATCATAACAGTAACGATCATTGGGCCTAATAAATGCTAAAAAGGTTAACATAATTATCTTCTTTGTGAAATATAATTTAATAGATCATTTAAAATTTCTTTATGAAAGATCATAACGGTAACGATTATTGGGCCTAATAAATGGTAAAAAAGTTGACATAATTATCTTCTGTGTAAAAGATAATTTACTAGACAATTTAAAATTTCTTATTAAAAGATCATAACGGTGCCGATCAATCGGCCTAGTAAATGCTGAAAAAGCTTACATAATTATCTTCTTTGTAAAACATAATTTAATAGATCATTTAAAATTTCATTATAAAAGATCATGACGGCAACGATCATTGGGCCAAATAAATGCTAAAAAGGCTAACATAATTATCTTCTTTGTGAAAGATAATTTAATAGATCATTTAAAATTTCTTTATAAAAGATAATAACGGTAACGATCATTGGGCCTAATAAATGCTAAAAAAGTTGACATAATTATCTTCTTTGTAAAAGATAATTTACTAGAGAATTTCAAATTTCTTATTAGAAGATCATAACGATAACTATCATCGGGCCTAATAAATGCTAAAAAAGTTGACATAATTATCTTCTTTGTAAAAGATAATTTACTAGACAATTTAAAATTTCTTATTAAAAGATCATAACGGTACCGATCAATGGGCCTAGTAAATGCTAAAAAAGTTTACATAATTATCTTCTTTGTAAAAGATAATTTAATAGATCATTTAAAATTTCTTTATAAAAGATCATAACAGTAACGATCATTGGGCCTAATAAATGCTAAAAAGGTTAACATAATTATCTTCTTTGTGAAACATAATTTAATAGATCATTTAAAATTTCTTTATGAAAGATCATAACGGTAACGATTATTGGGCCTAATAAATGCTAAAAAAGTTGACATAATTATCTTCTTTGTAAAAGATAATTTACTAGACAATTTAAAATTTCTTATTAAAAGATCATAACGGTGCCGATCAATGGGCCTAGTAAATACTGAAAAAGCTTACATAATTATTTTCTTTGTAAAACATAATTTAATAGATCATTTAAAATTTAATTATAAAACATCATGACGGCAACGATCATTGGGCCTAATAAATGCTAAAAAGGCTAACATAATTATCTTCTTTGTGAAAGATAATTTAATAGATCATTTAAAATTTCTTTATAAAAGATTATAACGGTAACGATCATTGGGCATAATAAATACTAAAAAAGTTGACATAATTATCTTCTTTGTAAAAGATAATTTACTAGACAATTTAAAATTTCTTATTAAAAGATCATAACGGTAACGATCATTGGGACTAATAAATACTAAAAAAGTTAACATAATTATCTTCTTTGTAAAAGATAATTTACTAGACAATTTAAAATTTCTTTATAAAAGATCATAACGGTAACGATCATTGGGCCTAATAAATGCTAAAAAGGTTAACATAATTATCTTCTTTGTGAAAGATAATTTAATAGATCATTTAAAATTTCTTTATAAAAGATCATAACGGTAACGATCATTGGGCCTAATAAATGGTAAAAAAGTTGACATAATTATCTTCTTTGTAAAAGATAATTTACTAGACAATTTAAAATTTCTTATTAAAAGATCATAACGGTAACGATCACTGGGCCTAATAAATGCTGAAGCAGCTAACATAAATATATTCTTTGTTAAAGATAATTTAATAGATCATTTAAAATTTCTTTAAAAAAGATCATAACAGTCACAATCATTGGGCCTAATAAATGCGAAAAAAGTTGACATAATTATCTTCTTTGTAAAAGACAATTTAATACATCATTTAAAATTTCTTTGAAAAAGATCATAACGCTAACGATTATTGGGCCTAATAAATGCTAAAAAAGTTGACATAATTATCTTCTTTGTAAAAGATAATTTACTAGACAATTTAAAATTTCTTACTAAAAGATCATAACGCTAACGATTAATGGGCCTAGTAAATGCTAAAAAAGTTGACATAATTATCTTGTTTGTAAAAGATAATTTACTAGACAATTTAAAATTTATTATTAAAAGATCATAACGGTAACGATCATTGGGCCTAATAAATGCTAAAAAAGTTGACATAATTATCTTCTTTGTAAAAGATAATTTAATAGATCATTTAAAATTTCTTTATAAAAGGTCATAACGGTAACAATCATTGGGCCTAATAAATGCTTAAAAGGTTGACATAATTATCTTCTTTGTGAAATATAATTTAATAGATCATTTAAAATTTCTTTGTGAAAGATCACAACGGTAACGATCATTGGGCCTAATAAATGCTAAAAAAGTTGACATAATTATCTTCTTTGTAAAAGATAATTTACTAGACAATTTAAAATTTCTTATTAAAAGATCATAACGGTGCCGATCAATGGGCCTAGTAAATGCTGAAAAAGCTTACATAATTATCTTCTTTGTAAAATATAATTTAATAGATCATTTAAAATTTCATTATAAAAGATCATGACGGCAACGATCATTGGGCCTAATAAATGCTAAAAAGGCTAACATAATTATCTTCTTTGTGAAAGATAATTTAATAGATCATTTAAAATTTCTTTATAAAAGATAATAACGGTAACGATCATTGGGCCTAATAAATGCTAAAAAAGTTGACATAATTATCTTCTTTGTAAAAGATAATTTACTAGAGAATTTCAAATTTCTTATTAGAAGATCATAACGATAACTATCATCGGTCCTAATAAATGCTAAAAAAGTTGACATAATTATCTTCTTTGTAAAAGATAATTTACTAGACAATTTAAAATTTGTTATTAAAAGATCATAACGGTACCGATCAATGGGCCTAGCAAATGCTAAAAAAGTTTACATAATTATCTTCGTTGTAAAAGATAATTTAATAGATCATTTAAAATTTCTTTATAAAAGATCATAACAGTAACGATCATTGGGCCTAATAAATGCTAAAAAGGTTAACATAATTATCTTCTTTGTGAAATATAATTTAATAGATCATTTAAAATTTCTTTATGAAAGATCATAACGGTAACGATTATTGGGCCTAATAAATGGTAAAAAAGTTGACATAATTATCTTCTGTGTAAAAGATAATTTACTAGACAATTTAAAATTTCATATTAAAAGATCATAACGGTGCCGATCAATGGGCCTAGCAAATGCTGAAAAAGCTTACAAAATTATCTTCTTTGTAAAACATAATTTAATAGATCATTTAAAATTTCATTATAAAAGATCATGACGGCAACGATCATTGGGCCTAATAAATGCTACAAAGGCTAACATAATTATCTTCTTTGTGAAAGATAATTTAATAGATCATTTAAAATTTCTTTATAAAAGATTATAACGGTAACGATCATTGGGCCTAATAAATACTAAAAAAGTTGACATAATTATCTTCTTTGTAAAAGATAATTTACTAGACAATTTAAAATTTCTTTATAAAAGATCATAACAGTAACGATCATTGGGACTAATAAATACTAAAAAAGTTAACATAATTATCTTCTTTGTAAAAGATAATTTACTAGACAATTTAAAATTTCTTTATAAAAGATCATAACGGTAACGATCATTGGGCCTAATAAATGCTAAAAAGGTTAACATAATTATCTTCTTTGTGAAAGATAATTTAATAGATCATTTAAAATTTCTTTATAAAAGATCATAACGGTAACGATCATTGGGCCTAATAAATGGTAAAAAAGTTGACATAATTATCTTCTTTGTAAAAGATAATTTACTAGACAATTCAAAATTTCTTATTAAAAGATCATAACGGTAACGATCACTGGGCCTAATAAATGCTGAAGCAGCTAACATAAATATATTCTTTGTTAAAGATAATTTAATAGATCATTTAAAATTTCTTTAAAAAAGATCATAACAGTCACAATCATTGGGCCTAATAAATGCTAAAAAAGTTGACATAATTATCTTCTTTGTAAAAGACAATTTAATACATCATTTAAAATTTCTTTGAAAAAGATCATAACGCTAACGATTATTGGGCCTAATAAATGCTAAAAAAGTTGACATAATTATCTTCTTTGTAAAAGATAATTTACTAAACAATTTAAAATTTCTTACTAAAAGATCATAACGCTAACGATTAATGGGCCTAGTAAATGCTAAAAAAGTTGACATAATTATCTTGTTTGTAAAAGATAATTTACTAGACAATTTAAAATTTATTATTAAAAGATCATAACGGTAACGATCATTGGGCCTAATAAATGCTAAAAAAGTTGACATAATTATCTTCTTTGTAAAAGATAATTTAATAGATCATTTAAAATTTCTTTATAAAAGGTCATAACGGTAACAATCATTGGGCCTAATAAATGCTTAAAAGGTTGACATAATTATCTTCTTTGTGAAATATAATTTAATAGATCATTTAAAATTTCTTTGTGAAAGATCACAACGGTAACGATCATTGGGCCTAATAAATGCTAAAAAAGTTGACATAATTATCTTCTTTGTAAAAGATAATTTACTAGACAATTTAAAATTTCTTATTAAAAGATCATAACGGTAACGATCACTGGGCCTAATAAATGCTGAAGCAGCTAACATAAATATATTCTTTGTTAAAGATAATTTAATAGATCATTTAAAATTTCTTTAAAAAAGATCATAACAGTCACAATCATTGGGCCTAATAAATGCTAAAAAAGTTGACATAATTATCTTCTTTGTAAAAGATAATTTACTAGACGATTTAAAATTTCTTATTAAAAGATCATAACGGTACCGATCAATGGGCCTAGTAAATGCTAAAAAAGTTTACATAATTATCTTCTTTGTAAAAGATAATTAAATAGATCATTTAAAATTTCTTTATAAAAGATCATAACAGTAACGATCATTGGGCCTAATAAATGCTAAAAAGGTTAACATAATTATCTTCTTTGTGAAACATAATTTAATAGATCATTTAAAATTTCTTTATGAAAGATCATAACGGTAACGATTATTGGGCCTAATGAATGCTAAAAAAGTTGACATAATTATCTTCTTTGTAAAAGATAATTTACTAGACAATTTAAAATTTCTTATTAAAAGATCATAACGGTACCGATCAATGGGCCTAGCAAATGCTAAAAAAGTTTACATAATTATCTTCGTTGTAAAAGATAATTTAATAGATCATTTAAAATTTCATTATAAAAGATCATGACGGCAACGATCATTGGGCCTAATAAATGCTAAAAAGGCTAACATAATTATCTTCTTTGTGAAAGATAATTTAATAGATCATTTAAAATTTCTTTATAAAATATAATAACGGTAACGATCATTGGGCCTAATAAATGCTGAAAAAGTTGACATAATTATCTTCTTTGTAGAAAATAATTTACTAGAGAATTTCAAATTTCTTATTAGAAGATCATAACGATAACTATCATCGGGCCTAATAAATGCTAAAAAAGTTGACATAATTATCTTCTTTGTAACAGATAATTTACTAGACAATTTAAAATTTCTTATTAAAAGATCATAACGGTACCGATCAATGGGCCTAGCAAATGCTAAAAAAGTTTACATAATTATCTTCGTTGTAAAAGATAATTTAATAGATCATTTAAAATTCTTTATAAAAGATCATAACAGTAACGATCATTGGGCCTAATAAATGCTAAAAAGGTTAACATAATTATCTTCTTTGTGAAATATAATTTAATAGATCATTTAAAATTTCTTTATGAAAGATCATAACGGTAACGATTATTGGGCCTAATAAATGGTAAAAAAGTTGACATAATTATCTTCTGTGTAAAAGATAATTTACTAGACAATTTAAAATTTCTTATTAAAAGATCATAACGGTGCCGATCAATGGGCCTAGTAAATGCTGAAAAAGCTTACATAATTATCTTCTTTGTAAAACATAATTTAATAGATCATTTAAAATTTCATTATAAAAGATCATGACGGCAACGATCATTGGGCCTAATAAATGCTAAAAAGGCTAACATAATTATCTTCTTTGTGAAAGATAATTTAATAGATCATTTAAAATTTCTTTATAAAAGATTATAACGGTAACGATCATTGGGCATAATAAATACTAAAAAAGTTGACATAATTATCTTCTTTGTAAAAGATAATTTACTAGACAATTTAAAATTTCTTTATAAAAGATCATAACGCTAACGATCATTGGGCCTAATAAATGCTAAAAAGGTTAACATAATTATCTTCTTTGTGAAAGATAATTTAATAGATCATTTAAAATTTCTTTATAAAAGATCATAACGGTAACGATCATTGGGCCTAATAAATGGTAAAAAAGTTGACATAATTATCTTCTTTGTAAAAGATAATTTACTAGACAATTTAAAATTTCTTATTAAAAGATCATAACGGTAACTATCACTGGGCCTAATAAATGCTGAAGCAGCTAACATAAATATATTCTTTGTTAAAGATAATTTAATAGATCATTTAAAATTTCTTTAAAAAAGATCATAACAGTCACAATCATTGGGCCTAATAAATGCTAAAAAAGTTGACATAATTATCTACTTTGTAAAAGACAATTAAATACATCATTTAAAATTTCTTTGAAAAAGATGATAACGCTAACGATTATTGGGCCTAATAAATGCTAAAAAAGTTGACATAATTATCTTCTTTGTAAAAGATAATTTACTAGACAATTTAAAATTTCTTACTAAAAGATCATAACGCTAACGATTAATGGGCCTAGTAAATGCTAAAAAAGTTGACATAATTTTCTTGTTTGTAAAAGATAATTTACTAGACAATTTAAAATTTATTATTAAAAGATCATAACGGTAACGATCATTGGGCGTAATAAATGCTAAAAAAGTTGACATAATTATCTTCTTTGTAAAAGATAATTTAATAGATCATTTAAAATTTCTTTATAAAAGGTCATAACAGTAACAATCATTGGGCCTAATAAATGCTTAAAAGGTTGACATAATTATCTTCTTTGTGAAATATAATTTAATAGATCATTTAAAATTTCTTTATAAAAGGTCATAACGGTAACGATCATTGGGCCTAATAAATGCTAAAAAGGTTAACATAATTATCTTCTTTGTAAAAGATAATTTACTAGACAATTTCAAATTTCTTATTATAAGATCATAACGGTAACGATTATTGGGCCTAATAAATGCTAAAAAAGTTGACATAATTATCTTCTTTGTAAAAGATAATTTAATAGATCATTTAAAATTTCTTTATAATAGGTCATAACAGTAACAATCATTGGGCCTAATAAATGCTTAAAAGGTTGACATAATTATCTTCTTTGTGAAATATAATTTAATAGATCATTTAAAATTTCTTTGTGAAAGACCACAACGGTAAGGATCATTGGGCTTAATAAATGCTAAAAAAGTTGACATAATTATCTTCTTTGTAAAAGATAATTTACTAGACAATTTAAAATTTCTTATTAAAAGATCATAACGGTAACGATCACTGGGCCTAATAAATGCTAAAGCAGCTAACATAAATATATTCTTGTTAAAGATAATTTAATAGATCATTTAAAATTTCTTTGTGAAAGATCATAATGGTAACGATCATTGGGCCTAATAAATGCTAAAAAAGTTGACATAATTATCTTCTTTGTAAAAGATAATTTAATAGATCATTTAAAATTTCTTTATAAAAGGTCATAACGGTAACGATCATTGGGCCTAATAAATGCTAAAAAGGTTAACATAATTATCTTCTTTGTGAAAGATAATTTAATACATCATTTAAAATTTCTTTGTGAAAGATCATATCGGTAACGATCATTGGGCCTAATAAATGCTAAAAAAGTTGACATAATTATGTTCTTTGTAAAAGATAATTTACTAGACAATTTAAAATTTCTTATTAGAAAATCATAACGGTAACGATCATTGGGACTAATAAATACTAAAAAAGTTAACATAATTATCTTCTTTGTAAAAGATAATTTACTAGACAATTTAAAATTTCTTTATAAAAGATCAGAACGGTAACGATCATTGGGCCTAATAAATGCTAAAAAGGTTAACATAATTATCTTCTTTGTGAAACATAATTTAATACATCATTTAAAATTTCTTTGTGAAAGATCATAACGGTAATGATCATTGGGCCTAATAAATGCTAAAAAAGTTGACATAATTATCTTCTTTTTAAACATAATTTACTAGACAATTTCAAATTTCTTATTAGAAGATCATAACGGTAACGATCATTGGGCCTAATAAATGCTAAAAAAGTTGACATAATTATCTTCTTTGTAAAAGATAATTTACTAGACAATTTAAAATTTCTTATTAAAAGATCATAACGGTGCCGATCAATGGGCCTAGTAAATGCTGAAAAAGCTTACATAATTATCTTCTTTGTAAAATATAATTTAATAGATCATTTAAAATTTCATTATAAAAGATCATGACGGCAACGATCATTGGGCCTAATAAATGCTAAAAAGGTTAACATAATTATCTTCTTTGTGAAAGATAATTTAATAGATCATTTAAAATTTCTTTATAAAAGATCATAACGGTAACGATCATTGGGCCTAATAAGTGCTAAAAAAGTTGACATAATTATCTTCTTTGTAAAAGATAATTTACTAGACAATTTAAAATTTCTTATTAAAAGATCATAACGGTGCCGATCAATGGGCCTAGTAAATGCTGAAAAAGCTTACATAATTATCTTCTTTGTAAAACATAATTTAATAGATCATTTAAAATTTCATTATAAAACATCATGACGGCAACGATCATTGGGCCTAATAAATGCTAAAAAGGTTAACATAATTATCTTCTTTGTGAAAGGTAATTTGATAGATCATTTAAAATTTCTTTTTGAAAGATCATAACGGTAACGATTATTGGGCCTAATAAATGCTAAAAAAGTTCACATAATTATCTTCTATGTAAAAGATAATTTACTAGACAATTTAAAATTTCTTATTAAAAGATCATAACGGTGCCGATCAATGGGCCTAGTAAATGCTGAAAAAGCTTACATAATTATCTTCTTTGTAAAACATAATTTAATAGATCATTTAAAATTTCATTATAAAACATCATGACGGCAACGATCATTGGGCCTAATAAATGCTAAAAAGGTTAACATAATTATCTTCTTTGTGAAAGGTAATTTGATAGATCATTTAAAATTTCTTTATAAAAGATCATAATGGTAACGATCATTGGGCCTAATAAATGCTAAAAAAGTTGACATAATTATCTTCTTTGTAAAAGATAATTTACTAGACAATTTAAAATTTCTTATTAAAAGATCATAACGGTAACGATCATTGGGACTAATAAATACTAAAAAAGTTAACATAATTATCTTCTTTGTAAAAGATAATTTGCTAGACAATTTAAAATTTCTTTATAAAAGATCATAACGGTAACGATCATTGGGACTAATAAATGCTAAAAAGGTTAACATAATTATCTTCTTTGTGAAAGATAATTTAATAGATCATTTAAAATTTCTTTATAGAAGATCATAACGGTAACGATCATTGGGCCTAATAAATGGTAAAAAAGTTGACATAGTTATCTTCTTTGTAAAAGATAATTTGCTAGACAATTTAAAATTTCTTATTAAAAGATCATAACGGTAACGATCACTGGGCCTAATCAATGCTGAAGCAGCTAACATAAATATATTCTTTGTTAAAGATAATTTAATAGATCATTTAAAATTTCTTTATAAAAGATCATAACGGTAACAATCATTGGGCCTAATAAATGCTAAAAAGGTTAACATAATTATCTTCTTTGTGAAATATAATTTAATAGATCATTTAAAATTTATTTATGAAACATCATAACGGTAACGATTATTGGGCCTAATAAATGCTAAAAAAGTTGACATAATTATCTTCTTTGTAAAAGATAATTTACTAGACAATTTAAAATTTCTTATTAAAAGATCATAACGGTGCCGATCAATGGGCCTAGTAAATGCTGAAAAAGCTTACATAATAACTTCTTTGTAAAACATAATTTAATAGATCATTTCAAATTTCATTATAAAACATCATGACGACAACGATCATTGGGCTTAATAAATGCTAAAAAGGTTAACATAATTATCTTCTTTGTGAAAGATAATTTGATAGATCATTTAAAATTTCTTTATAAAAGATCATAACGGTAACGATCATTGGGCCTAATAAATGCTAAAAAAGTTGACATAATTATCTTCTTTGTAAAACATAATTTACCAGACAATTTCAAATTTCTTATTAGAAGATCATAACGGTAACGATCATTGGGCCTAATAAATGCTAAAAAAGTTGACCTAATTATCTTCTTTGTAAAAGATAATTTACTAGACAATTTAAAATTTCTTATTAAAAGATCATAACGGTGTCGATCAATGGGCCTAGTAAATGCTGAAAAAGCTTACATAACTATCTTCTTTGTAAAACATAATTTAATAGATCATTTAAAATTTCTTTATAAAAGGTCATAACAGTAACAATCATTGGGCCTAATAAATGCTTAAAAGGTTGACATAATTATCTTCTTTGTGAAATATAATTTAATAGATCATTTAAAATTTCTTTGTGAAAGACCACAACGGTAACGATCATTGAGCCTAATAAATGCTAAAAAAGTTGACATAATTATCTTCTTTGTAAAAGATAATTTAATAGATCATTTAAAATTTCTTTATAAAAGGTCATAACAGTAACAATCATTGGGCCTAATAAATGCTTAAAAGGTTGACATAATTATCTTCTTTGTGAAATATAATTTAATAGATCATTTAAAATTTCTTTATAAAAGATAATAACGGTAACGATCGTTGGGCCTAATAAATGCTAAAAAAATTGACATAATTATCTTCTTTGTAAAAGATAATTTACTAGACAATTTAAAATTTCTTATTAAAAGATCATAACGGTGCCGATCAATGGGCCTAGTAAATGCTGAAAAAGCTTACATAATTATCTTCTTTGTAAAATATAATTTAATAGATCATTTAAAATTTCATTATAAAAGATCATGACGGCAACGATCATTGGGCCTAATAAATGCTAAAAAGGTTAACATAATTATCTTCTTTGTGAAAGATAATTTCATAGATCATTTAAAATTTCTTTATAAAAGATCATAACGGTAACGATCATTGGGCCTAATAAATGCTAAAAAAGTTGACATAATTATCTTCTTTGTAAAAGATAATTTACTAGACAATTTAAAATTTCTTATTAAAAGATCATACCTGTAACGATCATTGGGACTAATAAATACTAAAAAAGTTAACATAATTATCTTCTCTATAAAAGATAATTTACTAGACAATTTAAAATTTCTTATTAAAAGATCATAACGGTGTCGATCAATGGGCCTAGTAAATGCTGAAAAAGCTTACATAACTATCTTCTTTGTAAAACATAATTTAATAGATCATTTAAAATTTCTTTATAAAAGGTCATAACAGTAACAATCATTGGGCCTAATAAATGCTTAAAAGGTTGACATAATTATCTTCTTTGTGAAATATAATTTAATAGATCATTTAAAATTTCTTTGTGAAAGACCACAACGGTAACGATCATTGAGCCTAATAAATGCTAAAAAAGTTGACATAATTATCTTCTTTGTAAAAGATAATTTAATAGATCATTTAAAATTTCTTTATAAAAGGTCATAACAGTAACAATCATTGGGCCTAATAAATGCTTAAAAGGTTGACATAATTATCTTCTTTGTGAAATATAATTTAATAGATCATTTAAAATTTCTTTGTGAAAGACCACAACGGTAAGGATCATTGGGCTTAATAAATGCTAAAAAAGTTGACATAATTATCTTCTTTGTAAAAGATAATTTACTAGACAATTTAAAATTTCTTATTAAAAGATCATAACGGTAACGATCATTGGGCCTAATAAATGGTAAAAAAGTTGACATAATTATCTTCTTTGTAAAAGATAATTTACTAGACAATTTAAAATTTCTTATTAAAAGATCATAACGGTAACGATCACTGGGCCTAATAAATGCTGAAGCAGCTAACATAAATATATTCTTTGTTAAAGATAATTTAATAGATCATTTAAAATTTCTTTAAAAAAGATCATAACAGTCACAATCATTGGGCATAATAATTGCTAAAAAAGTTGACATAATTATCTACTTTGTAAAAGACAATTTAATACATCATTTAAAATTTCTTTGAAAAAGATGATAACGCTAACGATTATTGGGCCTAATAAATGCTAAAAAAGTTGACATAATTATCTTCTTTGTAAAAGATAATTTACTAGACAATTTAAAATTTCTTACTAAAAGATCATAACGCTAACGATTAATGGACCTAGTAAATGCTAAAAAAGTTGACATAATTTTCTTGTTTGTAAAAGATAATTTACTAGACAATTTAAAATTTATTATTAAAAGATCATAACGGTAACGATCATTGGGCCTAATAAATGCTAAAAAAGTTGACATAATTATCTTCTTTGTAAAAGATAATTTAATAGATCATTTAAAATTTCTTTATAAAAGGTCATAACAGTAACAATCATTGGGCCTAATAAATGCTTAAAAGGTTGACATAATTATCTTCTTTGTGAAATATAATTTAATAGATCATTTAAAATTTCTTTGTGAAAGACCACAACGGTAACGATCATTGGGCCTAATAAATGCTAAAAAAGTTGCCATAATTGTCTTCTTTGTAAAAGATAATTTAATAGATTATTTAAAATTTCTTTATAAAAGGTCATAACGGTAACGATCATTGGGCCTAATAAATGCTAAAAAAGTTGACATAATTATCTTCTTTGTAAAAGATAATTTAATAGATCATTTAAAATTTCTTTATAAAAGGTCATAACGGTAACGATCATTGGGCCTAATAAATGCTAAAAAGGTTAACATAATTATCTTCTTTGTAAAAGATAATTTACTAGACAATTTCAAATTTCTTATTATAAGATCATAACGGTAACGATTATTGGGCCTAATAAATGCTAAAAAAGTTGACATAATTATCTTCTTTGTAAAAGATAATTTAATAGATCATTTAAAATTTCTTTATAAAAGGTCATAACAGTAACAATCATTGGGCCTAATAAATGCTTAAAAGGTTGACATAATTATCTTCTTTGTGAAATATAATTTAATAGATCATTTAAAATTTCTTTGTGAAAGACCACAACGGTAAGGATCATTGGGCTTAATAAATGCTAAAAAAGTTGACATAATTATCTTCTTTGTAAAGGATAATTTACTAGACAATTTAAAATTTCTTATTAAAAGATCATAACGTTAACGATCACTGGGCCTAATAAATGCTAAAGCAGCTAACATAAATATATTCTTGTTAAAGATAATTTAATAGATCATTTAAAATTTCTTCGTGAAAGATCATAATGGTAACGATCATTGGGCCTAATAAATGCTAAAAAAGTTGACATAATTATCTTCTTTGTAAAAGATAATTTAATAGATCATTTAAAATTTCTTTATAAAAGGTCATAACGGTAACGATCATTGGGCCTAATAAATGCTAAAAAGGTTAACATAATTATCTTCTTTGTGAAAGATAATTTAATACATCATTTATAATTTCTTTGTGAAAGATCATATCGGTAACGATCATTGGGCCTAATAAATGCTAAAAAAGTTGACATAATTATGTTCTTTGTAAAAGATAATTTACTAGACAATTTAAAATTTCTTATTAGAAGATCATAACGGTAACGATCACTGGGCCTAATAAATGCTGAAGCAGCTAACATAAATATATTCTTTGTTAAAGATAATTTAATAGATCATTTAAAATTTCTTTAAAAAAGATCATAACAGTCACAATCATTGGGCCTAATAAATGCTAAAAAAGTTGACATAATTATCTACTTTGTAAAAGACAATTTAATACATCATTTAAAATTTCTTTGAAAAAGATGATAACGCTAACGATTATTGGGCCTAATAAATGCTAAAAAAGTTGACATAATTATCTTCTTTGTAAAAGATAATTTACTAGACAATTTCAAATTTCTTATTAGAAGATCATAACGGTAACGATCATTGGGCCTAATAAATGCTAAAAAAGTTGACATAATTATCTTCTTTGTAAAAGATAATTTACTAGACAATTTAAAATTTCTTATTAAAAGATCATAACGGTGCCGATCAATGGGCCTAGTAAATGCTGAAAAAGCTTACATAATTATCTTCTTTGTAAAATATAATTTAATAGATCATTTAAAATTTCATTATAAAAGATCATGACGGCAACGATCATTGGGCCTAATAAATGCTAAAAAGGTTAACATAATTATCTTCTTTGTGAAAGATAATTTAATAGATCATTTAAAATTTCTTTATAAAAGATCATAACGGTAACGATCATTGGGCCTAATAAGTGCTAAAAAAGTTGACATAATTATCTTCTTTGTAAAACATAATTTACCAGACAATTTCAAATTTCTTATTAGAAGATCATAACGGTAACGATCATTGGGCCTAATAAATGCTAAAAAAGTTGACATAATTATCTTCTTTGTAAAAGATAATTTACTAGACAATTTAAAATTTCTTATTAAAAGATCATAATGGTACCGATCAGTGGGCCTAGTAAATGCTAAAAAAGTTTACATAATTATCTTCTTTGTAAAAGATAATTTAATAGATAATTTAAAATTTCTTTATAAAAGATCATAACAGTAACGATCATTGGGCCTAATAAATGCTAAAAAGGTTAACATAATTATCTTCTTTGTGAAATATAATTTAATAGATCATTTAAAATTTCTTTATAAAAGATAATAACGGTAACGATCGTTGGGCCTAATAAATGCTAAAAAAATTGACATAATTATCTTCTTTGTAAAAGATAATTTACTAGACAATTTAAAATTTCTTATTAAAAGATCATAACGGTGCCGATCAATGGGCCTAGTAAATGCTGAAAAAGCTTACATAATAACTTCTTTGTAAAACATAATTTAATAGATCATTTCAAATTTCATTATAAAACATCATGACAGCAACGATCATTGGGCTTAATAAATGCTAAAAAGGTTAACATAATTATCTTCTTTGTGAAAGATAATTTGATAGATCATTTAAAATTTCTTTATAAAAGATCATAACGGTAACGATCATTGGGCCTAATAAATGCTAAAAAAGTTGACATAATTATCTTCTTTGTAAAACATAATTTACCAGACAATTTCAAATTTCTTATTAGAAGATCATAACGGTAACGATCATTGGGCCTAATAAATGCTAAAAAAGTTGACATAATTATCTTCTTTGTAAAAGATAATTTACTAGACAATTTAAAACTTCTTATTAAAAGATCATAACGGTGCCGATCAATGGGCCTAGTAAATGCTGAAAAAGCTTACATAATAACTTCTTTGTAAAACATAATTTAATAGATCATTTCAAATTTCATTATAAAAACATCATGACGGCAACGATCATTGGGCTTAATAAATGCTAAAAAGGTTAACATAATTATCTTCTTTGTGAAAGATAATTTGATAGATCATTTAAAATTTCTTTATAAAAGATCATAACGGTAACGATCATTGGGCCTAATAAATGCTAAAAAAGTTGACATAATTATCTTCTTTGTAAAACATAATTTACCAGACAATTTCAAATTTCTTATTAGAAGATCATAACGGTAACGATCATTGGGCCTAATAAATGCTAAAAAAGTTGACATAATTATCTTCTTTGTAAAAGATAATTTACTAGACAATTTAAAATTTCTTATTAAAAGATCATAATGGTACCGATCAGTGGGCCTAGTAAATGCTAAAAAAGTTTACATAATTATCTTCTTTGTAAAAGATAATTTAATAGATAATTTAAAATTTCTTTATAAAAGATCATAACAGTAACGATCATTGGGCCTAATAAATGCTAAAAAGGTTAACATAATTATCTTCTTTGTGAAAGATAATTTAATAGATCATTTAAAATTTCTTTATAAAAGATCATAACGGTAACAATCATTGGGCCTAATAAATGCTAAAAAAGTTGACATAATTATCTTCTTTGTAAAAGATAATTTACTAGACAATTTAAAATTTCTTATTAAAAGATCATAACTGTAACGATCATTGGGACTAATAAATACTAAAAAAGTTAACATAATTATCTTCTCTATAAAAGATAATTTACTAGACAATTTAAAATTTCTTATTAAAAGATCATAACGGTGTCGATCAATGGGCCTAGTAAATGCTGAAAAAGCTTACATAACTATCTTCTTTGTAAAACATAATTTAATAGATCATTTAAAATTTCATTATAAAAGATCATGACGGCAACGATCATTGGGCCTAATGAATGCTAAAAAGGTTAACATAATTATCTTCTTTGTGAAAGATAATTTAATAGATCATTTAAAATTTCTTTATAAAAGATCTTAACGATAACGATCATTGGGCCTAATAAATGCTAAAAAGTTGACATAATTATCTTCTTTGTAAAAGATAATTTACTAGACAATTTAAAATTTCTTATTAAAAGATCATAACGGTAACGATCATTGGGACTAATAAATACTAAAAAAGTTAACATAATTATCTTCTCTATAAAAGATAATTTACTAGACAATTTAAAATTTCTTATTAAAAGATCATAACGGTGTCGACCAATGGGCCTAGTAAATGCTGAAAAAGCTTACATAACTATCTTCTTTGTAAAACATAATTTAATAGATCATTTAAAATTTCATTATAAAAGATCATGACGGCAACGATCATTGGGCCTAATAAATGCTAAAAAGGTTAACATAATTATCTTCTTTGTGAAAGATAATTTAATAAATCATTTAAAATTTCTTTATAAAATATCATAACGGTAACAATCATTGGGCCTAATAAATGCTAAAAAAGTTGACATAATTATCTTCTCTGTAAAAGATAATTTACTAGACAATTTAAAATTTCTTATTAAAAGATCATAACGGTAACGATCACTGGGCCTAATAAATGCTGAAGCAGCTAACATAAATATATTCTTTGTTAAAGATAATTTAATATATCATTTAAAATTTCTTTATAAAAGATCATGACGGCAATGATCATTGGGCCTAATAAATGCTAAAAAGGTTAACATAATTATCTTCTTTATGAAATATAATTTAATAGATCATTTAAAATTTCGTTATAAAAGATCACAACGGTAACGATCATTGGGCCTAATAAATGCTAAAAAAGTTTACATAATTATCTTCTTTGTAAAAGATAATTTACTAGAAAATTTAAAATTTCTTATTAAAAGATCATAACGGTAACGATCATTGGGACTAATAAATACTAAAAAAGTTAACATAATTATCTTCTTTGTAAAAGATAATTTACTAGACAATTTAAAATTTCTTATTAAAAGATTATAACGGTGCCGATCAATGGGCCTAGTAAATGCTTAAAAAGCTTACATAACTATCTTCTTTGTAAAACATAATTTAATAGATCATTTAAAATTTCATTATAAAAGATCATGACGGCAACGATCATTGGGCCTAATAAATGCTAAAAAGGTTAGCATAATTATCTTCTTTGTGAAAGATAATTTAATAGATCATTTAAAATTTCTTTATAAAAGATCATAACGGTAACGATCATTGGGCCTAATAAATGCTAAAAAAGTTGACATAATTATCTTCTTTGTAAAAGATAATTTACTAGACAATTTAAAATTTCTTATTAAAAGATCATAACGCTAACGATCATTGGGACTAATAAATACTAAAAAAGTTAACATAATTATCTTCTTTGTAAAAGATAATTTACTAGACAATTTAAAATTTCTTATTAAAAGATCATAACGGTGCCGATCAATGGGCCTAGTAAATGCTGAAAAAGCTTACATAATTATCCTCTTTGTAAAACATAATTTAATAGATCATTTAAAATTTCATTATAAAACATCATGACGGCAACGATCGTTGGGCCTAATAAATGCTAAAAAGGTTAACATAATTATCTTCTTTGTGAAAGATAATTTGATAGATCATTTAAAATTTCTTTATAAAAGATCATAACGGTAACGATCATTGGGCCTAATAAATGCTAAAAAAGTTGACATAATTATCTTCTTTGTAAAACATAATTTACTAGACAATTTAAAATTTCTTATTAAAAGATCATAACGATAACGATCATTGCGACTAATAAATACTAAAAAAGTTAACATAATTATCTTCTTTGTAAAAGATAATTTACTAGACAATTTAAAATTTCTTTATAAAAGATCATAACGGTAACGATCATTGGGCCTAATAAATGCTAAAAAAGTTGACATAATTATCTTCTTTGTAAAAGATAATTTACTAGACAATTTAAAATTTCTTATTAAAAGATCATAACGGTAACGATCATTGGGACTAATAAATACTAAAAAAGTTAACATAATTATCTTCTTTGTAAAAGATAATTTACTAGACAATTTAAAATTTCTTATTAAAAGATCATAACGGTGCCGATCAATGGGCCTAGTAAATGCTGAAAAAGCCTACATAACTATCTTCTTTGTAAAACATAATTTAATAGATCATTTAAAATTTCATTATAAAAGATCATGACGGCAACGATCATTGGGCCTAATAAATGCTAAAAAGGTTAACATAATTATCTTCTTTGTGAAATATAATTTAATAGATCATTTAAAATTTCTTTATGAAAGATCATAACGGTAACGATCATTGGGCCTAATCAATGCTAAAAAGGTTAACATAATTATCTTCTTTGTGAAAGATAATTCAATAGATCATTTAAAATTTCTTTATAAAAGATCATAACGGTAACGATCATTGGGCCTAATAAATGGTAAAAAAGTTGACATAGTTATCTTCTTTGTAAAAGATAATTTACTAGACAATTTAAAATTTCTTATTAAAAGATCATAACGGTAACGATCACTGGGCCTAATAAATGCTGAAGCAGCTAACATAAATATATTCTTTGTTAAAGATAGTTTAATAGATCATTTAAAATTTCTTTATAAAAGATCATAACGGTAACAATCATTGGGCCTAATAAATGCTAAAAAGGTTAACATAATTATCTTCTTTGTGAAATATAATTTAATAGATCATTTAAAATTTCTTTATGAAAGATCATAACGGTAACGATTATTGGGCATAATAAATGCTAAAAAAGTTGACATAATTATCTTCTTTGTAAAACATAATTTACTAGACAATTTAAAATTTCTTATTAAAAGATCATAACGATAACGATCATTGCGACTAATAAATACTAAAAAAGTTAACATAATTATCTTCTTTGTAAAAGATAATTTGCTAGACAATTTAAAATTTCTTTATAAATGATCATAACGGTAACGATCATTGGGCCTAATAAATGCTAAAAAGGTTAACATAATTATCTTCTTTGTGAAAGATAATTTAATAGATCATTTAAAATTTCTTTATAAAAGATCATAACGGTAACGATCATTGGGCCTAATAAATGGTAAAAAAGTTGACATAGTTATCTTCTTTGTAAAAGATAATTTACTAGACAATTTAAAATTTCTTATTAAAAGATCATAACGGTAACGATCACTGGGCCTAAGAAATGCTGAAGCAGCTAACATAAATATATTCTTTGTTAAAGATAATTTAATAGATCATTTAAAATTTCTTTATAAAAGATCATAACGGTAACAATCATTGGGCCTAATAAATGCTAAAAAGGTTAACATAATTATCTTCTTTGTGAAATATAATTTAATAGATCATTTAAAATTTATTTATGAAAGATCATAACGGTAACGATCATTGGGCCTAATAAATGCTAAAAAAGTTGACATAATTATCTTCTTTGTAAAAGATAATTTGCTAGACAATTTAAAATTTCTTATTAAAAGATTATAACGGTGCCGATCAATGGGCCTAGTAAATGCTGAAAAAGCTTACATAACTATCTTCTTTGTAAAACATAATTTAATAGATCATTTAAAATTTCATTATAAAAGATCATGACGGCAACGATCATTGGGCCTAATAAATGCTAAAAAGGTTAGCATAATTATCTTCTTTGTGAAAGATAATTTAATAGATCATTTAAAATTTCTTTATAAAAGATCATAACGGTAACGATCATTGGGCCTAATAAATGCTAAAAAAGTTGACATAATTATCTTCTTTGTAAAAGATAATTTACTAGACAATTTAAAATTTCTTATTAAAAGATCATAACGGTAACGATCATTGGGACTAATAAATACTAAAAAAGTTAACATCATTATCTTTTTTGTAAAAGATAATTTACTAGACAATTTAAAATTTCTTATTAAAAGATCATAACGGTGCCGATCAATGGGCCTAGTAAATGCTGAAAAAGCCTACATAACTATCTTCTTTGTAAAACATAATTTAATAGATCATTTAAAATTTCATTATAAAAGATCATGACGGCAACGATCATTGGGCCTAATAAATGCTAAAAAGGTTAACATAATTATCTTCTTTGTGAAATATAATTTAATAGATCATTTAAAATTTCTTTATGAAAGATCATAACGGTAACGATCATTGGGCCTAATCAATGCTAAAAAGGTTAACATAATTATCTTCTTTGTGAAAGATAATTTAATAGATCATTTAAAATTTCTTTATAAAAGATCATAACGGTAACGATCATTGGGCCTAATAAATGGTAAAAAAGTTGACATAGTTATCTTCTTTGTAAAAGATAATTTACTAGACAATTTAAAATTTCTTATTAAAAGATCATAACGGTAACGATCACTGGGCCTAATAAATGCTGAAGCAGCTAACATAAATATATTCTTTGTTAAAGATAATTTAATAGATCATTTAAAATTTCTTTATAAAAGATCATAACGGTAACAATCATTGGGCCTAATAAATGCTAAAAAGGTTAACATAATTATCTTCTTTGTGAAATATAATTTAATAGATCATTTAAAATTTATTTATGAAAGATCATAACGGTAACGATCATTGGGCCTAATAAATGCTAAAAAAGTTGACATAATTATCTTCTTTGTAAAAGATAATTTACTAGACAATTTAAAATTTCTTATTAAAAGATTATAACGGTGCCGATCAATGGGCCTAGTAAATGCTGAAAAAGCTTACATAACTATCTTCTTTGTAAAACAGAATTTAATAGATCATTTAAAATTTCATTATAAAAGATCATGACGGCAACGATCATTGGGCCTAATAAATGCTAAAAAGGTTAGCATAATTATCTTCTTTGTGAAAGATAATTTAATAGATAATTTAAAATTTCTTTATAAAAGATCATAACGGTAACGATCATTGGGCCTAATAAATGCTAAAAAAGTTGACATAATTATTTTCTTTGTAAAAGATAATTTACTAGACAATTTAAAATTTCTTATTAAAAGATCATAACGCTAACGATCATTGGGACTAATAAATACTAAAAAAGTTAACATAATTATCTTCTTTGTAAAAGATAATTTACTAGACAATTTAAAATTTCTTATTAAAAGATCATAATGGTACCGATCAGTGGGCCTAGTAAACGCTGAAAAAGTTTACATAATTATCTTCTTTGTAAAACATAATTTAATAGATCATTTAAAATTTCATTATAAAACATCATGACGGCAACGATCATTGGGCCTAATAAATGCTAAAAAGGTTAACATAATTATCTTCTTTGTGAAAGGTAATTTGATAGATCATTTAAAATTTCTTTATAAAAGATCATAACGGTAACGATCATTGAGCCTAATAAATGCTAAAAAAGTTGACATAATTATCTTCTTTGTAAAAGATAATTTACTAGACAATTTAAAATTTCTTATTAAAAGATCATAACGGTAACGATCATTGGGACTAATAAATACTAAAAAAGTTAACATAATTATCTTCTTTGTAAAAGATAATTTACTAGACAATTTAAAATTTCTTTATAAAAGATCATAACGGTAACGATCATTGGGCCTAATAAATGCTAAAAAGGTTAACATAATTATCTTCTTTGTGAAAGATAATTTAATAGATCATTTAAAATTTCTTTATAGAAGATCATAACGGTAACGATCATTG
Organism: Psophocarpus tetragonolobus; assembly: GCA_037954015.1. Classification (NCBI taxonomy): domain Eukaryota; kingdom Viridiplantae; phylum Streptophyta; class Magnoliopsida; order Fabales; family Fabaceae; genus Psophocarpus; species Psophocarpus tetragonolobus. The sequence goes on from CM075688.1 coordinate 60,454,622, forward strand.
GGCCTAATAAATGGTAAAAAAGTTGACATAGTTATCTTCTTTGTAAAAGATAATTTGCTAGACAATTTGAAATTTCTTATTAAAAGATCATAACGGTAACGATCACTGGGCCTAATAAATGCTGAAGCAGCTAACATAAATATATTCTTTGTTAAAGATAATTTAATAGATCATTTAAAATTTCTTTATAAAAGATCATAACGGTAACAATCATTGGGCCTAATAAATGCTAAAAAGGTTAACATAATTATCTTCTTTGTGAAATATAATTTAATAGATCATTTAAAATTTATTTATGAAACATCATAACGGTAACGATTATTGGGCCTAATAAATGCTAAAAAAGTTGACATAATTATCTTCTTTGTAAAAGATAATTTACTAGACAATTTAAAACTTCTTATTAAAAGATCATAACGGTGCCGATCAATGGGCCTAGTAAATGCTGAAAAAGCTTACATAATAACTTCTTTGTAAAACATAATTTAATAGATCATTTAAAATTTCATTATAAAACATCATGACGGCAACGATCATTGGGCCTAATAAATGCTAAAAAGGTTAACATAATTATCTTCTTTGTGAAAGATAATTTGATAGATCATTTAAAATTTCTTTATAAAAGATCATAACGGTAACGATCATTGGGCCTAATAAATGCTAAAAAAGTTGACATAATTATCTTCTTTGTAAAACATAATTTACCAGACAATTTCAAATTTCTTATTAGAAGATCATAACGGTAATGATCATTGGGCCTAATAAATGCTAAAAAAGTTGACATAATTATCTTCTTTGTAAAAGATAATTTACTAGACAATTTAAAATTTCTTATTAAAAGATCATAATGGTACCGATCAGTGGGCCTAGTAAATGCTGAAAAAGTTTACATAATTATCTTCTTTGTAAAAGATAATTTAATAGATAATTTAAAATTTCTTTATAAAAGATCATAACAGTAACGATCATTGGGCCTAATAAATGCTAAAAAGGTTAACATAATTATCTTCTTTGTGAAAGATAATTTAATAGATCATTTAAAATTTCTTTATAAAAGATCATAACGGTAACGATCATTGGGCCTAATAAATGGTAAAAAAGTTGACATAGTTATCTTCTTTGTAAAAGATAATTTACTAGACAATTTAAAATTTCTTATTAAAAGATCATAACGGTAACGATCACTGGGCCTAAGAAATGCTGAAGCAGCTAACATAAATATATTCTTTGTTAAAGATAATTTAATAGATCATTTAAAATTTCTTTATAAAAGATCATAACGGTAACAATCATTGGGCCTAATAAATGCTAAAAAGGTTAACATAATTATCTTCTTTGTGAAATATAATTTAATAGATCATTTAAAATTTATTTATGAAAGATTATAAGGGTAACGATCATTGGGCCTAATAAATGCTAAAAAAGTTGACATAATTATCTTTTTGTAAAAGATAATTTACTAGACAATTTAAAATTTCTTATTAAAAGATCATAACGGTGCCGATCAATGGGCCTAGTAAATGCTGAAAAAGCTTACATAATTATCTTCTTTGTAAAAGATAATTTAATAGATCATTTAAAATTTCATTATAAAAGATCATGACGGCAACGATCATTGGGCCTAATAAATGCTAAAAAGGTTAACATAATTATCTTCTTTGTGAAAGATAATTTGATAGATCATTTAAAATTTCTTTATAAAAGATCATAACGGTAACGATCATTGGGCCTAATAAGTGCTAAAAAAGTTGACATAATTATCTTCTTTGTCAAAGATAATTTACTAGACAATTTAAAATTTCTTATTAAAAGATCATAACGGTAACGATCATTGGGACTAATAAATACTAAAAAAGTTAACATAATTATCTTCTTTGTAAAAGATAATTTACTAGACAATTTAAAATTTCTTATTAAAAGATCATAATGGTACCGATCAGTGGGCCTAGTAAATGCTGAAAAAGTTTACATAATTATCTTCTTTGTAAAACATAATTTAATAGATCATTTAAAATTTCATTATAAAACATCATGACGGCAACGATCATTGGGCTTAATAAATGCTAAAAAGGTTAACATAATTATCTTCTTTGTGAAAGGTAATTTGATAGATCATTTAAAATTTCTTTATAAAAGATCATAACGGTAACGATCATTGGGCCTAATAAATGCTAAAAAAGTTGACATAATTATCTTCTTTGTAAAAGATAATTTACTAGACAATTTAAAATTTCTTATTAAAAGATCATAACGGTAACGATCATTGGGACTAATAAATACTAAAAAAGTTAACATAATTATCTTCTTTGTAAAAGATAATTTACTAGACAATTTAAAATTTCTTTATAAAAGATCATAACGGTAACGATCATTGGGCCTAATAAATGCTAAAAAGGTTAACATAATTATCTTCTTTGTGAAAGATAATTTAATAGATCATTTAAAATTTCTTTATAGAAGATCATAACGGTAACGATCATTGGGCCTAATAAATGGTAAAAAAGTTGACATAGTTATCTTCTTTGTAAAAGATAATTTGCTAGACAATTTGAAATTTCTTATTAAAAGATCATAACGGTAACGATCACTGGGCCTAATAAATGCTGAAGCAGCTAACATAAATATATTCTTTGTTAAAGATAATTTAATAGATCATTTAAAATTTCTTTATAAAAGATCATAACGGTAACAATCATTGGGCCTAATAAATGCTAAAAAGGTTAACATAATTATCTTCTTTGTGAAATATAATTTAATAGATCATTTAAAATTTATTTATGAAACATCATAACGGTAACGATTATTGGGCCTAATAAATGCTAAAAAAGTTGACATAATTATCTTCTTTGTAAAAGATAATTTACTAGACAATTTAAAACTTCTTATTAAAAGATCATAACGGTGCCGATCAATGGGCCTAGTAAATGCTGAAAAAGCTTACATAATAACTTCTTTGTAAAACATAATTTAATAGATCATTTAAAATTTCATTATAAAACATCATGACGGCAACGATCATTGGGCCTAATAAATGCTAAAAAGGTTAACATAATTATCTTCTTTGTGAAAGATAATTTGATAGATCATTTAAAATTTCTTTATAAAAGATCATAACGGTAACGATCATTGGGCCTAATAAATGCTAAAAAAGTTGACATAATTATCTTCTTTGTAAAACATAATTTACCAGACAATTTCAAATTTCTTATTAGAAGATCATAACGGTAACGATCATTGGGCCTAATAAATGCTAAAAAAGTTGACATAATTATCTTCTTTGTAAAAGATAATTTACTAGACAATTTAAAATTTCTTATTAAAAGATCATAATGGTACCGATCAGTGGGCCTAGTAAATGCTGAAAAAGTTTACATAATTATCTTCTTTGTAAAAGATAATTTAATAGATAATTTAAAATTTCTTTATAAAAGATCATAACAGTAACGATCATTGGGCCTAATAAATGCTAAAAAGGTTAACATAATTATCTTCTTTGTGAAATATAATTTAATAGATCATTTAAAATTTCTTTATAAAAGATAATAACGGTAACGATTGTTGGGCCTAATAAATGCTAAAAAAGTTGACATAATTATCTTCTTTGTAAAAGATAATTTACTAGACAATTTAAAATTTCTTATTAAAAGATCATAATGGTACCGATCAGTGGGCCTAGTAAATGCTGAAAAAGTTTACATAATTATCTTCTTTGTAAAAGATAATTTAATAGATAATTTAAAATTTCTTTATAAAAGATCATAACAGTAACGATCATTGGGCCTAATAAATGCTAAAAAGGTTAACATAATTATCTTCTTTGTGAAAGATAATTTAATAGATCATTTAAAATTTCTTTATAAAAGATCATAACGGTAACGATCATTGGGCCTAATAAATGGTAAAAAAGTTGACATAGTTATCTTCTTTGTAAAAGATAATTTACTAGACAATTTAAAATTTCTTATTAAAAGATCATAACGGTAACGATCACTGGGCCTAAGAAATGCTGAAGCAGCTAACATAAATATATTCTTTGTTAAAGATAATTTAATAGATCATTTAAAATTTCTTTATAAAAGATCATAACGGTAACAATCATTGGGCCTAATAAATGCTAAAAAGGTTAACATAATTATCTTCTTTGTGAAATATAATTTAATAGATCATTTAAAATTTCTTTATAAAAGATCATAACGGTAACGATCATTGGGCCTAATAAATGGTAAAAAAGTTGACATAGTTATCTTCTTTGTAAAAGATAATTTACTAGACAATTTAAAATTTCTTATTAAAAGATCATAACGGTAACGATCATTGGGCCTAATAAATGCTAAAAAAGTTGACATAATTATCTTCTTTGTAAAAGATAATTTACTAGACAATTTAAAATTTCTTATTAAAAGATCATAATGGTACCGATCAGTGGGCCTAGTAAATGCTGAAAAAGTTTACATAATTATCTTCTTTGTAAAAGATAATTTAATAGATAATTTAAAATTTCTTTATAAAAGATCATAACAGTAACGATCATTGGGCCTAATAAATGCTAAAAAGGTTAACATAATTATCTTCTTTGTGAAAGATAATTTAATAGATCATTTAAAATTTCTTATTAAAAGATCATAATGGTACCGATCAGTGGGCCTAGTAAATGCTGAAAAAGTTTACATAATTATCTTCTTTGTAAAAGATAATTTAATAGATAATTTAAAATTTCTTTATAAAAGATCATAACAGTAACGATCATTGGGCCTAATAAATGCTAAAAAAGTTGACATAATTATCTTCTTTGTAAAACATAATTTACCAGACAATTTCAAATTTCTTATTAGAAGATCATAACGGTAACGATCATTGGGCCTAATAAATGCTAAAAAAGTTGACATAATTATCTTCTTTGTAAAAGATAATTTACTAGACAATTTAAAATTTCTTATTAAAAGATCATAATGGTACCGATCAGTGGGCCTAGTAAATGCTGAAAAAGTTTACATAATTATCTTCTTTGTAAAAGATAATTTAATAGATAATTTAAAATTTCTTTATAAAAGATCATAACAGTAACGATCATTGGGCCTAATAAATGCTAAAAAGGTTAACATAATTATCTTCTTTGTGAAAGATAATTTAATAGATCATTTAAAATTTCTTTATAAAAGATCATAACGGTAACGATCATTGGGCCTAATAAATGCTAAAAAAGTTGACATAATTATCTTCTTTGTAAAAGATAATTTACTAGACAATTTAAAACTTCTTATTAAAAGATCATAACGGTGCCGATCAATGGGCCTAGTAAATGCTGAAAAAGCTTACATAATAACTTCTTTGTAAAACATAATTTAATAGATCATTTAAAATTTCATTATAAAACATCATGACGGCAACGATCATTGGGCCTAATAAATGCTAAAAAGGTTAACATAATTATCTTCTTTGTGAAAGATAATTTGATAGATCATTTAAAATTTCTTTATAAAAGATCATAACGGTAACGATCATTGGGCCTAATAAATGCTAAAAAAGTTGACATAATTATCTTCTTTGTAAAACATAATTTACCAGACAATTTCAAATTTCTTATTAGAAGATCATAACGGTAACGATCATTGGGCCTAATAAATGCTAAAAAAGTTGACATAATTATCTTCTTTGTAAAAGATAATTTACTAGACAATTTAAAATTTCTTATTAAAAGATCATAATGGTACCGATCAGTGGGCCTAGTAAATGCTGAAAAAGTTTACATAATTATCTTCTTTGTAAAAGATAATTTAATAGATAATTTAAAATTTCTTTATAAAAGATCATAACAGTAACGATCATTGGGCCTAATAAATGCTAAAAAAGTTGACATAATTATCTTCTTTGTAAAACATAATTTACCAGACAATTTCAAATTTCTTATTAGAAGATCATAACGGTAACGATCATTGGGCCTAATAAATGCTAAAAAAGTTGACATAATTATCTTCTTTGTAAAAGATAATTTACTAGACAATTTAAAATTTCTTATTAAAAGATCATAATGGTACCGATCAGTGGGCCTAGTAAATGCTGAAAAAGTTTACATAATTATCTTCTTTGTAAAAGATAATTTAATAGATAATTTAAAATTTCTTTATAAAAGATCATAACAGTAACGATCATTGGGCCTAATAAATGCTAAAAAGGTTAACATAATTATCTTCTTTGTGAAAGATAATTTAATAGATCATTTAAAATTTCTTTATAAAAGATCATAACGGTAACGATCATTGGGCCTAATAAATGCTAAAAAAGTTGACATAATTATCTTCTTTGTAAAAGATAATTTACTAGACAATTTAAAACTTCTTATTAAAAGATCATAACGGTGCCGATCAATGGGCCTAGTAAATGCTGAAAAAGCTTACATAATAACTTCTTTGTAAAACATAATTTAATAGATCATTTAAAATTTCATTATAAAACATCATGACGGCAACGATCATTGGGCCTAATAAATGCTAAAAAGGTTAACATAATTATCTTCTTTGTGAAAGATAATTTGATAGATCATTTAAAATTTCTTTATAAAAGATCATAACGGTAACGATCATTGGGCCTAATAAATGCTAAAAAAGTTGACATAATTATCTTCTTTGTAAAACATAATTTACCAGACAATTTCAAATTTCTTATTAGAAGATCATAACGGTAACGATCATTGGGCCTAATAAATGCTAAAAAAGTTGACATAATTATCTTCTTTGTAAAAGATAATTTACTAGACAATTTAAAATTTCTTATTAAAAGATCATAATGGTACCGATCAGTGGGCCTAGTAAATGCTGAAAAAGTTTACATAATTATCTTCTTTGTAAAAGATAATTTAATAGATAATTTAAAATTTCTTTATAAAAGATCATAACAGTAACGATCATTGGGCCTAATAAATGCTAAAAAGGTTAACATAATTATCTTCTTTGTGAAATATAATTTAATAGATTATTTAAAATTTCTTTATAAAAGATAATAACGGTAACGATTGTTGGGCCTAATAAATGCTAAAAAAGTTGACATAATTATCTTCTTTGTAAAAGATAATTTACTAGACAATTTAAAATTTCTTATTAAAAGATCATAATGGTACCGATCAGTGGGCCTAGTAAATGCTGAAAAAGTTTACATAATTATCTTCTTTGTAAAAGATAATTTAATAGATAATTTAAAATTTCTTTATAAAAGATCATAACAGTAACGATCATTGGGCCTAATAAATGCTAAAAAGGTTAACATAATTATCTTCTTTGTGAAAGATAATTTAATAGATCATTTAAAATTTCTTTATAAAAGATCATAACGGTAACGATCATTGGGCCTAATAAATGGTAAAAAAGTTGACATAGTTATCTTCTTTGTAAAAGATAATTTACTAGACAATTTAAAATTTCTTATTAAAAGATCATAACGGTAACGATCACTGGGCCTAAGAAATGCTGAAGCAGCTAACATAAATATATTCTTTGTTAAAGATAATTTAATAGATCATTTAAAATTTCTTTATAAAAGATCATAACGGTAACAATCATTGGGCCTAATAAATGCTAAAAAGGTTAACATAATTATCTTCTTTGTGAAATATAATTTAATAGATCATTTAAAATTTCTTTATAAAAGATCATAACGGTAACGATCATTGGGCCTAATAAATGGTAAAAAAGTTGACATAGTTATCTTCTTTGTAAAAGATAATTTACTAGACAATTTAAAATTTCTTATTAAAAGATCATAACGGTAACGATCATTGGGCCTAATAAATGCTAAAAAAGTTGACATAATTATCTTCTTTGTAAAAGATAATTTACTAGACAATTTAAAATTTCTTATTAAAAGATCATAATGGTACCGATCAGTGGGCCTAGTAAATGCTGAAAAAGTTTACATAATTATCTTCTTTGTAAAAGATAATTTAATAGATAATTTAAAATTTCTTTATAAAAGATCATAACAGTAACGATCATTGGGCCTAATAAATGCTAAAAAGGTTAACATAATTATCTTCTTTGTGAAAGATAATTTAATAGATCATTTAAAATTTCTTATTAAAAGATCATAATGGTACCGATCAGTGGGCCTAGTAAATGCTGAAAAAGTTTACATAATTATCTTCTTTGTAAAAGATAATTTAATAGATAATTTAAAATTTCTTTATAAAAGATCATAACAGTAACGATCATTGGGCCTAATAAATGCTAAAAAAGTTGACATAATTATCTTCTTTGTAAAACATAATTTACCAGACAATTTCAAATTTCTTATTAGAAGATCATAACGGTAACGATCATTGGGCCTAATAAATGCTAAAAAAGTTGACATAATTATCTTCTTTGTAAAAGATAATTTACTAGACAATTTAAAATTTCTTATTAAAAGATCATAATGGTACCGATCAGTGGGCCTAGTAAATGCTGAAAAAGTTTACATAATTATCTTCTTTGTAAAAGATAATTTAATAGATAATTTAAAATTTCTTTATAAAAGATCATAACAGTAACGATCATTGGGCCTAATAAATGCTAAAAAGGTTAACATAATTATCTTCTTTGTGAAAGATAATTTAATAGATCATTTAAAATTTCTTTATAAAAGATCATAACGGTAACGATCATTGGGCCTAATAAATGGTAAAAAAGTTGACATAGTTATCTTCTTTGTAAAAGATAATTTACTAGACAATTTAAAATTTCTTATTAAAAGATCATAACGGTAACGATCACTGGGCCTAAGAAATGCTGAAGCAGCTAACATAAATATATTCTTTGTTAAAGATAATTTAATAGATCATTTAAAATTTCTTTATAAAAGATCATAACGGTAACAATCATTGGGCCTAATAAATGCTAAAAAGGTTAACATAATTATCTTCTTTGTGAAATATAATTTAATAGATCATTTAAAATTTATTTATGAAAGATCATAAGGGTAACGATCATTGGGCCTAATAAATGCTAAAAAAGTTGACATAATTATCTTTTTGTAAAAGATAATTTACTAGACAATTTAAAATTTCTTATTAAAAGATCATAACGGTGCCGATCAATGGGCCTAGTAAATGCTGAAAAAGCTTACATAATTATCTTCTTTGTAAAATATAATTTAATAGATCATTTAAAATTTCATTATAAAAGATCATGACGGCAACGATCATTGGGCCTAATAAATGCTAAAAAAGTTAACATAATTATCTTCTTTGTGAAAGATAATTTAATAGATCATTTAAAATTTCTTATTAAAAGATCATAATGGTACCGATCAGTGGGCCTAGTAAATGCTGAAAAAGTTTACATAATTATCTTCTTTGTAAAAGATAATTTAATAGATAATTTAAAATTTCTTTATAAAAGATCATAACAGTAACGATCATTGGGCCTAATAAATGCTAAAAAAGTTGACATAATTATCTTCTTTGTAAAACATAATTTACCAGACAATTTCAAATTTCTTATTAGAAGATCATAACGGTAACGATCATTGGGCCTAATAAATGCTAAAAAAGTTGACATAATTATCTTCTTTGTAAAAGATAATTTACTAGACAATTTAAAATTTCTTATTAAAAGATCATAATGGTACCGATCAGTGGGCCTAGTAAATGCTGAAAAAGTTTACATAATTATCTTCTTTGTAAAAGATAATTTAATAGATAATTTAAAATTTCTTTATAAAAGATCATAACAGTAACGATCATTGGGCCTAATAAATGCTAAAAAGGTTAACATAATTATCTTCTTTGTGAAAGATAATTTAATAGATCATTTAAAATTTCTTTATAAAAGATCATAACGGTAACGATCATTGGGCCTAATAAATGGTAAAAAATTTGACATAGTTATCTTCTTTGTAAAAGATAATTTACTAGACAATTTAAAATTTCTTATTAAAAGATCATAACAGTAACGATCACTGGGCCTAAGAAATGCTGAAGCAGCTAACATAAATATATTCTTTGTTAAAGATAATTTAATAGATCATTTAAAATTTCTTTATAAAAGATCATAACGGTAACAATCATTGGGCCTAATAAATGCTAAAAAGGTTAACATAATTATCTTCTTTGTGAAATATAATTTAATAGATCATTTAAAATTTATTTATGAAAGATTATAAGGGTAACGATCATTGGGCCTAATAAATGCTAAAAAAGTTGACATAATTATCTTTTTGTAAAAGATAATTTACTAGACAATTTAAAATTTCTTATTAAAAGATCATAACGGTGCCGATCAATGGGCCTAGTAAATGCTGAAAAAGCTTACATAATTATCTTCTTTGTAAAATATAATTTAATAGATCATTTAAAATTTCATTATAAAAGATCATGACGGCAACGATCATTGGGCCTAATAAATGCTAAAAAGGTTAACATAATTATCTTCTTTGTGAAAGATAATTTGATAGATCATTTAAAATTTCTTTATAAAAGATCATAACGGTAACGATCATTGGGCCTAATAAATGCTAAAAAAGTTGACATAATTATCTTCTTTGTAAAAGATAATTTACTAGACAATTTAAAATTTCTTATTAAAAGATCATAACGGTAACGATCATTGGGACTAATAAATACTAAAAAAGTTAACATAATTATCTTCTTTGTAAAAGATAATTTACTAGACAATTTAAAATTTCTTTATAAAAGATCATAACGGTAACGATCATTGGGCCTAATAAATGCTAAAAAGGTTAACATAATTATCTTCTTTGTGAAAGATAATTTAATAGATCATTTAAAATTTCTTTATAGAAGATCATAACGGTAACGATCATTGGGCCTAATAAATGGTAAAAAAGTTGACATAGTTATCTTCTTTGTAAAAGATAATTTGCTAGACAATTTGAAATTTCTTATTAAAAGATCATAACGGTAACGATCACTGGGCCTAATAAATGCTGAAGCAGCTAACATAAATATATTCTTTGTTAAAGATAATTTAATAGATCATTTAAAATTTCTTTATAAAAGATCATAACGGTAACAATCATTGGGCCTAATAAATGCTAAAAAGGTTAACATAATTATCTTCTTTGTGAAATATAATTTAATAGATCATTTAAAATTTATTTATGAAACATCATAACGGTAACGATTATTGGGCCTAATAAATGCTAAAAAAGTTGACATAATTATCTTCTTTGTAAAAGATAATTTACTAGACAATTTAAAACTTCTTATTAAAAGATCATAACGGTGCCGATCAATGGGCCTAGTAAATGCTGAAAAAGCTTACATAATAACTTCTTTGTAAAACATAATTTAATAGATCATTTAAAATTTCATTATAAAACATCATGACGGCAACGATCATTGGGCCTAATAAATGCTAAAAAGGTTAACATAATTATCTTCTTTGTGAAAGATAATTTGATAGATCATTTAAAATTTCTTTATAAAAGATCATAACGGTAACGATCATTGGGCCTAATAAATGCTAAAAAAGTTGACATAATTATCTTCTTTGTAAAACATAATTTACCAGACAATTTCAAATTTCTTATTAGAAGATCATAACGGTAATGATCATTGGGCCTAATAAATGCTAAAAAAGTTGACATAATTATCTTCTTTGTAAAAGATAATTTACTAGACAATTTAAAATTTCTTATTAAAAGATCATAATGGTACCGATCAGTGGGCCTAGTAAATGCTGAAAAAGTTTACATAATTATCTTCTTTGTAAAAGATAATTTAATAGATAATTTAAAATTTCTTTATAAAAGATCATAACAGTAACGATCATTGGGCCTAATAAATGCTAAAAAGGTTAACATAATTATCTTCTTTGTGAAAGATAATTTAATAGATCATTTAAAATTTCTTTATAAAAGATCATAACGGTAACGATCATTGGGCCTAATAAATGGTAAAAAAGTTGACATAGTTATCTTCTTTGTAAAAGATAATTTACTAGACAATTTAAAATTTCTTATTAAAAGATCATAACGGTAACGATCACTGGGCCTAAGAAATGCTGAAGCAGCTAACATAAATATATTCTTTGTTAAAGATAATTTAATAGATCATTTAAAATTTCTTTATAAAAGATCATAACGGTAACAATCATTGGGCCTAATAAATGCTAAAAAGGTTAACATAATTATCTTCTTTGTGAAATATAATTTAATAGATCATTTAAAATTTATTTATGAAAGATCATAAGGGTAACGATCATTGGGCCTAATAAATGCTAAAAAAGTTGACATAATTATCTTTTTGTAAAAGATAATTTACTAGACAATTTAAAATTTCTTATTAAAAGATTATAACGGTGCCGATCAATGGGCCTAGTAAATGCTGAAAAAGCTTACATAATTATCTTCTTTGTAAAAGATAATTTAATAGATCATTTAAAATTTCATTATAAAAGATCATGACGGCAACGATCATTGGGCCTAATAAATGCTAAAAAGGTTAACATAATTATCTTCTTTGTGAAAGATAATTTGATAGATCATTTAAAATTTCTTTATAAAAGATCATAACGGTAACGATCATTGGGCCTAATAAGTGCTAAAAAAGTTGACATAATTATCTTCTTTGTCAAAGATAATTTACTAGACAATTTAAAATTTCTTATTAAAAGATCATAACGGTAACGATCATTGGGACTAATAAATACTAAAAAAGTTAACATAATTATCTTCTTTGTAAAAGATAATTTACTAGGCAATTTAAAATTTCTTATTAAAAGATCATAATGGTACCGATCAGTGGGCCTAGTAAATGCTGAAAAAGTTTACATAATTATCTTCTTTGTAAAACATAATTTAATAGATCATTTAAAATTTCATTATAAAACATCATGACGGCAACAATCATTGGGCTTAATAAATGCTAAAAAGGTTAACATAATTATCTTCTTTGTGAAAGGTAATTTGATAGATCATTTAAAATTTCTTTATAAAAGATCATAACGGTAACGGTCATTGGGCCTAATAAATGCTAAAAAAGTTGACATAATTATCTTCTTTGTAAAAGATAATTTACTAGACAATTTAAAATTTCTTATTAAAAGATCATAACGGTAACGATCATTGGGACTAATAAATACTAAAAAAGTTAACATAATTATCTTCTTTGTAAAAGATAATTTACTAGACAATTTAAAATTTCTTTATAAAAGATCATAACGGTAACGATCATTGGGCCTAATAAATGCTAAAAAGGTTAACATAATTATCTTCTTTGTGAAAGATAATTTAATAGATCATTTAAAATTTCTTTATAGAAGATCATAACGGTAACGATCATTGGGCCTAATAAATGGTAAAAAAGTTGACATAGTTATCTTCTTTGTAAAAGATAATTTGCTAGACAATTTGAAATTTCTTATTAAAAGATCATAACGGTAACGATCACTGGGCCTAATAAATGCTGAAGCAGCTAACATAAATATATTCTTTGTTAAAGATAATTTAATAGATCATTTAAAATTTCTTTATAAAAGATCATAACGGTAACAATCATTGGGCCTAATAAATGCTAAAAAGGTTAACATAATTATCTTCTTTGTGAAATATAATTTAATAGATCATTTAAAATTTATTTATGAAACATCATAACGGTAACGATTATTGGGCCTAATAAATGCTAAAAAAGTTGACATAATTATCTTCTTTGTAAAAGATAATTTACTAGACAATTTAAAACTTCTTATTAAAAGATCATAACGGTGCCGATCAATGGGCCTAGTAAATGCTGAAAAAGCTTACATAATAACTTCTTTGTAAAACATAATTTAATAGATCATTTAAAATTTCATTATAAAACATCATGACGGCAACGATCATTGGGCCTAATAAATGCTAAAAAGGTTAACATAATTATCTTCTTTGTGAAAGATAATTTGATAGATCATTTAAAATTTCTTTATAAAAGATCATAACGGTAACGATCATTGGGCCTAATAAATGCTAAAAAAGTTGACATAATTATCTTCTTTGTAAAACATAATTTACCAGACAATTTCAAATTTCTTATTAGAAGATCATAACGGTAACGATCATTGGGCCTAATAAATGCTAAAAAAGTTGACATAATTATCTTCTTTGTAAAAGATAATTTACTAGACAATTTAAAATTTCTTATTAAAAGATCATAATGGTACCGATCAGTGGGCCTAGTAAATGCTGAAAAAGTTTACATAATTATCTTCTTTGTAAAAGATAATTTAATAGATAATTTAAAATTTCTTTATAAAAGATCATAACAGTAACGATCATTGGGCCTAATAAATGCTAAAAAGGTTAACATAATTATCTTCTTTGTGAAAGATAATTTAATAGATCATTTAAAATTTCTTTATAAAAGATCATAACGGTAACGATCATTGGGCCTAATAAATGGTAAAAAAGTTGACATAGTTATCTTCTTTGTAAAAGATAATTTACTAGACAATTTAAAATTTCTTATTAAAAGATCATAACGGTAACGATCACTGGGCCTAAGAAATGCTGAAGCAGCTAACATAAATATATTCTTTGTTAAAGATAATTTAATAGATCATTTAAAATTTCTTTATAAAAGATCATAACGGTAACAATCATTGGGCCTAATAAATGCTAAAAAGGTTAACATAATTATCTTCTTTGTGAAATATAATTTAATAGATCATTTAAAATTTCTTTATAAAAGATCATAACGGTAACGATCATTGGGCCTAATAAATGGTAAAAAGGTTAACATAATTATCTTCTTTGTGAAATATAATTTAATAGATCATTTAAAATTTCTTTATAAAAGATCATAACGGTAACGATCATTGGGCCTAATAAATGGTAAAAAAGTTGACATAGTTATCTTCTTTGTAAAAGATAATTTACTAGACAATTTAAAATTTCTTATTAAAAGATCATAACGGTAACGATCATTGGGCCTAATAAATGCTAAAAAAGTTGACATAATTATCTTCTTTGTAAAAGATAATTTACTAGACAATTTAAAATTTCTTATTAAAAGATCATAATGGTACCGATCAGTGGGCCTAGTAAATGCTGAAAAAGTTTACATAATTATCTTCTTTGTAAAAGATAATTTAATAGATAATTTAAAATTTCTTTATAAAAGATCATAACAGTAACGATCATTGGGCCTAATAAATGCTAAAAAGGTTAACATAATTATCTTCTTTGTGAAAGATAATTTAATAGATCATTTAAAATTTCTTATTAAAAGATCATAATGGTACCGATCAGTGGGCCTAGTAAATGCTGAAAAAGTTTACATAATTATCTTCTTTGTAAAAGATAATTTAATAGATAATTTAAAATTTCTTTATAAAAGATCATAACAGTAACGATCATTGGGCCTAATAAATGCTAAAAAAGTTGACATAATTATCTTCTTTGTAAAACATAATTTACCAGACAATTTCAAATTTCTTATTAGAAGATCATAACGGTAACGATCATTGGGCCTAATAAATGCTAAAAAAGTTGACATAATTATCTTCTTTGTAAAAGATAATTTACTAGACAATTTAAAATTTCTTATTAAAAGATCATAATGGTACCGATCAGTGGGCCTAGTAAATGCTGAAAAAGTTTACATAATTATCTTCTTTGTAAAAGATAATTTAATAGATAATTTAAAATTTCTTTATAAAAGATCATAACAGTAACGATCATTGGGCCTAATAAATGCTAAAAAGGTTAACATAATTATCTTCTTTGTGAAAGATAATTTAATAGATCATTTAAAATTTCTTTATAAAAGATCATAACGGTAACGATCATTGGGCCTAATAAATGGTAAAAAAGTTGACATAGTTATCTTCTTTGTAAAAGATAATTTACTAGACAATTTAAAATTTCTTATTAAAAGATCATAACGGTAACGATCACTGGGCCTAAGAAATGCTGAAGCAGCTAACATAAATATATTCTTTGTTAAAGATAATTTAATAGATCATTTAAAATTTCTTTATAAAAGATCATAACGGTAACAATCATTGGGCCTAATAAATGCTAAAAAGGTTAACATAATTATCTTCTTTGTGAAATATAATTTAATAGATCATTTAAAATTTATTTATGAAAGATCATAAGGGTAACGATCATTGGGCCTAATAAATGCTAAAAAAGTTGACATAATTATCTTTTTGTAAAAGATAATTTACTAGACAATTTAAAATTTCTTATTAAAAGATCATAACGGTGCCGATCAATGGGCCTAGTAAATGCTGAAAAAGCTTACATAATTATCTTCTTTGTAAAATATAATTTAATAGATCATTTAAAATTTCATTATAAAAGATCATGACGGCAACGATCATTGGGCCTAATAAATGCTAAAAAGGTTAACATAATTATCTTCTTTGTGAAAGATAATTTGATAGATCATTTAAAATTTCTTTATAAAAGATCATAACGGTAACGATCATTGGGCCTAATAAGTGCTAAAAAAGTTGACATAATTATCTTCTTTGTAAAAGATAATTTACTAGACAATTTAAAATTTCTTATTAAAAGATCATAACGGTGCCGATCAATGGGCCTAGTAAATGCTGAAAAAGCTTACATAATTATCTTCTTTGTAAAACATAATTTAATAGATCACTCAAAATTTCATTATAAAACATCATGACGGCAACGATCATTGGGCCTAATAAATGCTAAAAAGGTTAACATAATTATCTTCTTTGTGAAAGGTAATTTGATAGATCATTTAAAATTTCTTTTTGAAAGATCATAACGGTAACGATTATTGGGCCTAATAAATGCTAAAAAAGTTGACATAATTATCTTCTTTGTAAAAGATAATATACTAGACAATTTAAAATTTCTTATTAAAAGATCATAACGGTGCCGATCAATGGGCCTAGTAAATGCTGAAAAAGCTTACATAATTATCTTCTTTGTAAAACATAATTTAATAGATCATTTAAAATTTCATTATAAAACATCATGACGGCAACGATCATTGGGCCTAATAAATGCTAAAAAGGTTAACATAATTATCTTCTTTGTGAAAGGTAATTTGATAGATCATTTAAAATTTCTTTATAAAAGATCATAATGGTAACGATCATTGGGCCTAATAAATGCTAAAAAAGTTGACATAATTATCTTCTTTGTAAAAGATAATTTACTAGACAATTTAAAATTTCTTATTAAAAGATCATAACGGTAGCGATCATTGGGACTAATAAATACTAAAAAAGTTAACATAATTATCTTCTTTGTAAAAGATAATTTACTAGACAATTTAAAATTTCTTTATAAAAGATCATAACGGTAACGATCATTGGGCCTAATAAATGCTAAAAAGGTTAACATAATTATCTTCTTTGTGAAAGATAATTTAATAGATCATTTAAAATTTCTTTATAGAAGATCATAACGGTAACGATCATTGGGCCTAATAAATGCTAAAAAGGTTAACATAATTATCTTCTTTGTGAAAGATAATTTGATAGATCATTTAAAATTTCTTTATAAAAGATCATAACGGTAACGATCATTGGGCCTAATAAATGCTAAAAAAGTTGACATAATTATCTTCTTTGTAAAACATAATTTACCAGACAATTTCAAATTTCTTATTAGAAGATCATAACGGTAACGATCATTGGGCCTAATAAATGCTAAAAAAGTTGACATAATTATCTTCTTTGTAAAAGATAATTTACTAGACAATTTAAAATTTCTTATTAAAAGATCATAATGGTACCGATCAGTGGGCCTAGTAAATGCTGAAAAAGTTTACATAATTATCTTCTTTGTAAAAGATAATTTAATAGATAATTTAAAATTTCTTTATAAAAGATCATAACAGTAACGATCATTGGGCCTAATAAATGCTAAAAAGGTTAACATAATTATCTTCTTTGTGAAAGATAATTTAATAGATCATTTAAAATTTCCTTATAAAAGATCATAACGGTAACGATCATTGGGCCTAATAAATGGTAAAAAAGTTGACATAGTTATCTTCTTTGTAAAAGATAATTTACTAGACAATTTAAAATTTCTTATTAAAAGATCATAACGGTAACGATCACTGGGCCTAAGAAATGCTGAAGCAGCTAACATAAATATATTCTTTGTTAAAGATAATTTAATAGATCATTTAAAATTTCTTTATAAAAGATCATAACGGTAACAATCATTGGGCCTAATAAATGCTAAAAAGGTTAACATAATTATCTTCTTTGTGAAATATAATTTAATAGATCATTTAAAATTTATTTATGAAAGATCATAAGGGTAACGATCATTGGGCCTAATAAATGCTAAAAAAGTTGACATAATTATCTTTTTGTAAAAGATAATTTACTAGACAATTTAAAATTTCTTATTAAAAGATCATAACGGTGCCGATCAATGGGCCTAGTAAATGCTGAAAAAGCTTACATAATTATCTTCTTTGTAAAATATAATTTAATAGATCATTTAAAATTTCATTATAAAAGATCATGACGGCAACGATCATTGGGCCTAATAAATGCTAAAAAGGTTAACATAATTATCTTCTTTGTGAAAGATAATTTGATAGATCATTTAAAATTTCTTTATAAAAGATCATAACGGTAACGATCATTGGGCCTAATAAGTGCTAAAAAAGTTGACATAATTATCTTCTTTGTAAAAGATAATTTACTAGACAATTTAAAATTTCTTATTAAAAGATCATAACGGTGCCGATCAATGGGCCTAGTAAATGCTGAAAAAGCTTACATAATTATCTTCTTTGTAAAACATAATTTAATAGATCATTCAAAATTTCATTATAAAACATCATGACGGCAACGATCATTGGGCCTAATAAATGCTAAAAAGGTTAACATAATTATCTTCTTTGTGAAAGGTAATTTGATAGATCATTTAAAATTTCTTTTTGAAAGATCATAACGGTAACGATTATTGGGCCTAATAAATGCTAAAAAAGTTGACATAATTATCTTCTTTGTAAAAGATAATATACTAGACAATTTAAAATTTCTTATTAAAAGATCATAACGGTGCCGATCAATGGGCCTAGTAAATGCTGAAAAAGCTTACATAATTATCTTCTTTGTAAAACATAATTTAATAGATCATTTAAAATTTCATTATAAAACATCATGACGGCAACGATCATTGGGCCTAATAAATGCTAAAAAGGTTAACATAATTATCTTCTTTGTGAAAGGTAATTTGATAGATCATTTAAAATTTCTTTATAAAAGATCATAATGGTAACGATCATTGGGCCTAATAAATGCTAAAAAAGTTGACATAATTATCTTCTTTGTAAAAGATAATTTACTAGACAATTTAAAATTTCTTATTAAAAGATCATAACGGTAGCGATCATTGGGACTAATAAATACTAAAAAAGTTAACATAATTATCTTCTTTGTAAAAGATAATTTACTAGACAATTTAAAATTTCTTTATAAAAGATCATAACGGTAACGATCATTGGGCCTAATAAATGCTAAAAAGGTTAACATAATTATCTTCTTTGTGAAAGATAATTTAATAGATCATTTAAAATTTCTTTATAGAAGATCATAACGGTAACGATCATTGGGCCTAATAAATGCTAAAAAGGTTAACATAATTATCTTCTTTGTGAAAGATAATTTGATAGATCATTTAAAATTTCTTTATAAAAGATCATAACGGTAACGATCATTGGGCCTAATAAATGCTAAAAAAGTTGACATAATTATCTTCTTTGTAAAACATAATTTACCAGACAATTTCAAATTTCTTATTAGAAGATCATAACGGTAACGATCATTGGGCCTAATAAATGCTAAAAAAGTTGACATAATTATCTTCTTTGTAAAAGATAATTTACTAGACAATTTAAAATTTCTTATTAAAAGATCATAATGGTACCGATCAGTGGGCCTAGTAAATGCTGAAAAAGTTTACATAATTATCTTCTTTGTAAAAGATAATTTAATAGATAATTTAAAATTTCTTTATAAAAGATCATAACAGTAACGATCATTGGGCCTAATAAATGCTAAAAAGGTTAACATAATTATCTTCTTTGTGAAAGATAATTTAATAGATCATTTAAAATTTCTTTATAAAAGATCATAACGGTAACGATCATTGGGCCTAATAAATGGTAAAAAAGTTGACATAGTTATCTTCTTTGTAAAAGATAATTTACTAGACAATTTAAAATTTCTTATTAAAAGATCATAACGGTAACGATCACTGGGCCTAAGAAATGCTGAAGCAGCTAACATAAATATATTCTTTGTTAAAGATAATTTAATATATCATTTAAAATTTCTTTATAAAAGATCATAACGGTAACAATCATTGGGCCTAATAAATGCTAAAAAGGTTAACATAATTATCTTCTTTGTGAAATATAATTTAATAGATCATTTAAAATTTATTTATGAAAGATCATAAGGGTAACGATCATTGGGCCTAATAAATGCTAAAAAAGTTGACATAATTATCTTTTTGTAAAAGATAATTTACTAGACAATTTAAAATTTCTTATTAAAAGATCATAACGGTGCCGATCAATGGGCCTAGTAAATGCTGAAAAAGCTTACATAATTATCTTCTTTGTAAAATATAATTTAATAGATCATTTAAAATTTCATTATAAAAGATCATGACGGCAACGATCATTGGGCCTAATAAATGCTAAAAAGGTTAACATAATTATCTTCTTTGTGAAAGATAATTTGATAGATCATTTAAAATTTCTTTATAAAAGATCATAACGGTAACGATCATTGGGCCTAATAAGTGCTAAAAAAGTTGACATAATTATCTTCTTTGTAAAAGATAATTTACTAGACAATTTAAAATTTCTTATTAAAAGATCATAACGGTGCCGATCAATGGGCCTAGTAAATGCTGAAAAAGCTTACATAATTATCTTCTTTGTAAAACATAATTTAATAGATCATTCAAAATTTCATTATAAAACATCATGACGGCAACGATCATTGGGCCTAATAAATGCTAAAAAGGTTAACATAATTATCTTCTTTGTGAAAGGTAATTTGATAGATCATTTAAAATTTCTTTTTGAAAGATCATAACGGTAACGATTATTGGGCCTAATAAATGCTAAAAAAGTTGACATAATTATCTTCTTTGTAAAAGATAATTTACTAGACAATTTAAAATTTCTTATTAAAAGATCATAACGGTGCCGATCAATGGGCCTAGTAAAAGCTGAAAAAGCTTACATAATTATCTTCTTTGTAAAACATAATTTAATAGATCATTTAAAATTTCATTATAAAACATCATGACGGCAACGATCATTGGGCCTAATAAATGCTAAAAAGGTTAACATAATTATCTTCTTTGTGAAAGGTAATTTGATAGATCATTTAAAATTTCTTTATAAAAGATCATAATGGTAACGATCATTGGGCCTAATAAATGCTAAAAAAGTTGACATAATTATCTTCTTTGTAAAAGATAATTTACTAGACAATTTAAAATTTCTTATTAAAAGATCATAACGGTAACGATCATTGGGACTAATAAATACTAAAAAAGTTAACATAATTATCTTCTTTGTAAAAGATAATTTACTAGACAATTTAAAATTTCTTTATAAAAGATCATAACGGTAACGATCATTGGGCGTAATAAATGCTAAAAAGGTTAACATAATTATCTTCTTTGTGAAAGATAATTTAATAGATCATTTAAAATTTCTTTATAGAAGATCATAACGGTAACGATCATTGGGCCTAATAAATGGTAAAAAAGTTGACATAGTTATCTTCTTTGTAAAAGATAATTTGCTAGACAATTTAAAATTTCTTATTAAAAGATCATAACAGTAACGATCACTGGGCCTAATAAATGCTGAAGCAGCTAACATAAATATATTCTTTGTTAAAGATAGTTTAATAGATCATTTAAAATTTCTTTATAAAAGATCATAACGGTAACAATCATTGGGCCTAATAAATGCTAAAAAGGTTAACATAATTATCTTCTTTGTGAAATATAATTTAATAGATCATTTAAAATTTATTTATGAAACATCATAACGGTAACGATTATTGGGCCTAATAAATGCTAAAAAAGTTGACATAATTATCTTCTTTGTAAAAGATAATTTACTAGACAATTTAAAACTTCTTATTAAACGATCATAACGGTGCCGATCAATGGGCCTAGTAAATGCTGAAAAAGCTTACATAATAACTTCTTTGTAAAACATAATTTAATAGATCATTTCAAATTTCATTATAAAACATCATGACGGCAACGATCATTGGGCTTAATAAATGCTAAAAAGGTTAACATAATTATCTTCTTTGTGAAAGATAATTTGATAGATCATTTAAAATTTCTTTATAAAAGATCATAACGGTAACGATCATTGGGCCTAATAAATGCTAAAAAAGTTGACATAATTATCTTCTTTGTAAAAGATAATTTACAAGACAATTTAAAATTTCTTATTAAAAGATCATAACGGTGCCGATCAATGGGCCTAGTAAATGCTGAAAAAGCTTACATAATTATCTTCTTTGTAAAATATAATTTAATAGATCATTTAAAATTTCATTATAAAAGATCATGACGGCAACGATCATTGGGCCTAATAAATGCTAAAAAGGTTAACATAATTATCTTCTTTGTGAAAGATAATTTAATAGATCATTTAAAATTTCTTTATAAAAGATCATAACGGTAACGATCATTGGGCCTAATAAATGCTAAAAAAGTTGACATAATTATCTTCTTTGTAAAAGATAATTTACTAGACAATTTAAAATTTCTTATTAAAAGATCATAACGGTAACGATCATTGGGACTAATAAATACTAAAAAAGTTAACATAATTATCTTCTCTATAAAAGATAATTTACTAGACAATTTAAAATTTCTTATTAAAAGATCATAACGGTGTCGATCAATGGGCCTAGTAAATGCTGAAAAAGCTTACATAACTATCTTCTTTGTAAAACATAATTTAATAGATCATTTAAAATTTCATTATAAAAGATCATGACGGCAACGATCATTGGGCCTAATAAATGCTAAAAAGGTTAACATAATTATCTTCTTTGTGAAAGATAATTTAATAAATCATTTAAAATTTCTTTATAAAAGATCATAACGGTAACGATCATTGGGCCTAATAAATGCTAAAAAAGTTGACATAATTATCTTCTCTGTAAAAGATAATTTACTAGACAATTTAAAATTTCTTATTAAAAGATCATAACGGTAACGATCACTGGGCCTAATAAATGCTGAAGCAGCTAACATAAATATATTCTTTGTTAAAGATAATTTAATATATCATTTAAAATTTCTTTATAAAAGATCATGACGGCAATGATCATTGGGCCTAATAAATGCTAAAAAGGTTAAAATAATTATCTTCTTTGTGAAATATAATTTAATAGATCATTTAAAATTTCTTTATAAAAGATCACAACGGTAACGATCATTGGGCCTAATAAATGCTAAAAAAGTTTACATAATTATCTTCTTTGGAAAAGATAATTTACTAGAAAATTTAAAATTTCTTATTAAAAGATCATAACGGTAACGATCATTGGGACTAATAAATACTAAAAAAGTTAACATAATTATCTTCTTTGTAAAAGATAATTTGATAGATCATTTAAAATTTCTTTATAAAAGATCATAACGGTAACGATCATTGGGCCTAATAAGTGCTAAAAAAGTTGACATAATTATCTTCTTTGTAAAAGATAATTTACTAGACAATTTAAAATTTCTTATTAAAAGATCATAACGGTGCCGATCAATGGGCCTAGTAAATGCTGAAAAAGCTTACATAATTATCTTCTTTGTAAAACATAATTTAATAGATCATTTAAAATTTCATTATAAAACATCATGACGGCAACGATCATTGGGCCTAATAAATGCTAAAAAGGTTAACATAATTATCTTCTTTGTGAAAGGTAATTTGATAGATCATTTAAAATTTCTTTTTGAAAGATCATAACGGTAACGATTATTGGGCCTAATAAATGCTAAAAAAGTTGACATAATTATCTTCTTTGTAAAAGATAATTTACTAGACAATTTCAAATTTCTTATTAAAAGATCATAACGGTGCCGATCAATGGGCCTAGTAAATGCTGAAAAAGCTTACATAATTATCTTCTTTGTAAAACATAATTTAATAGATCATTTAAAATTTCATTATAAAACATCATGACGGCAACGATCATTGGGCCTAATAAATGCTAAAAAGGTTAACATAATTATCTTCTTTGTGAAAGGTAATTTGATAGATCATTTAAAATTTCTTTATAAAAGATCATAATGGTAACGATCATTGGGCCTAATAAATGCTAAAAAAGTTGACATAATTATCTTCTTTGTAAAAGATAATTTACTAGACAATTTAAAATTTCTTATTAAAAGATCATAACGGTAACGATCATTGGGACTAATAAATACTAAAAAAGTTAACATAATTATCTTCTTTGTAAAAGATAATTTACTAGACAATTTAAAATTTCTTTATAAAAGATCATAACGGTAACGATCATTGGGCCTAATAAGTGCTAAAAAAGTTGACATAATTATCTTCTTTGTAAAAGATAATTTACTAGACAATTTAAAATTTCTTATTAAAAGATCATAACGGTGCCGATCAATGGGCCTAGTAAATGCTGAAAAAGCTTACATAATTATCTTCTTTGTAAAATATAATTTAATAGATCATTTAAAATTTCATTATAAAAGATCATGACGGCAACGATCATTGGGCCTAATAAATGCTAAAAAGGTTAACATAATTATCTTCTTTGTGAAAGATAATTTAATAGATCATTTAAAATTTCTTTATAAAAGATCATAACGGTAACGATCATTGGGCCTAATAAATGCTAAAAAAGTTGACATAATTATCTTCTTTGTAAAAGATAATTTACTAGACAATTTAAAATTTCTTATTAAAAGATCATAACGGTAACGATCATTGGGACTAATAAATACTAAAAAAGTTAACATAATTATCTTCTCTATAAAAGATAATTTACTAGACAATTTAAAATTTCTTATTAAAAGATCATAACGGTGTCGATCAATGGGCCTAATAAATGCTGAAAAAGCTTACATAACTATCTTCTTTGTAAAACATAATTTAATAGATCATTTAAAATTTCATTATAAAAGATCATGACGGCAACGATCATTGGGCCTAATAAATGCTAAAAAGGTTAACATAATTATCTTCTTTGTGAAAGATAATTTAATAAATCATTTAAAATTTCTTTATAAAAGATCATAACGGTAACGATCATTGGGCCTAATAAGTGCTAAAAAAGTTGACATAATTATCTTCTTTGTAAAAGATAATTTACTAGGCAATTTAAAATTTCTTATTAAAAGATCATAACGGTGCCGATCAATGGGCCTAGTAAATGCTGAAAAAGCTTACATAATTATCTTCTTTGTAAAACATAATTTAATAGATCATTTAAAATTTCATTATAAAACATCATGACGGCAACGATCATTGGGCCTAATAAATGCTAAAAAGGTTAACATAATTATCTTCTTTGTGAAAGGTAATTTGATAGATCATTTAAAATTTCTTTATAAAAGATCATAATGGTAACGATCATTGGGCCTAATAAATGCTAAAAAAGTTGACATAATTATCTTCTTTGTAAAAGATAATTTACTAGACAATTTAAAATTTCTTATTAAAAGATCATAACGGTAACGATCATTGGGACTAATAAATACTAAAAAAGTTAACATAATTATCTTCTCTATAAAAGATAATTTACTAGACAATTTAAAATTTCTTATTAAAAGATCATAACGGTGTCGATCAATGGGCCTAGTAAATGCTGAAAAAGCTTACATAATTATCTTCTTTGTAAAACATAATTTAATAGATCATTTAAAATTTCATTATAAAACATCATGACGGCAACGATCATTGGGCCTAATAAATGCTAAAAAGGTTAACATAATTATCTTCTTTGTGAAAGGTAATTTGATAGATCATTTAAAATTTCTTTATAAAAGATCATAATGGTAACGATCATTGGGCCTAATAAATGCTAAAAAAGTTGACATAATTATCTTCTTTGTAAAAGATAATTTACTAGACAATTTAAAATTTCTTATTAAAAGATCAGAACGGTAACGATCATTGGGACTAATAAATACTAAAAAAGTTAACATAATTATCTTCTTTGTAAAAGATAATTTACTAGACAATTTAAAATTTCTTTATAAAAGATCATAACGGTAACGATCGTTGGGCCTAATAAATGCTAAAAAGGTTAACATAATTATCTTCTTTGTGAAAGATAATTTAATAGATCATTTAAAATTTCTTTATAGAAGATCATAACGGTAACGATCATTGGGCCTAATAAATGGTAAAAAAGTTGACATAGTTATCTTCTTTGTAAAAGATAATTTGCTAGACAATTTAAAATTTCTTATTAAAAGATCATAACGGTAACGATCACTGGGCCTAGTAAATGCTGAAGCAGCTAACATAAATATATTCTTTGTTAAAGATAATTTAATAGATCATTTAAAATTTCTTTATAAAAGATCATAACGGTAACAATCATTGGGCCTAATAAATGCTAAAAAGGTTAACATAATTATCTTCTTTGTGAAATATAATTTAATAGATCATTTAAAATTTATTTATGAAACATCATAACGGTAACGATTATTGGGCCTAATAAATGCTAAAAAAGTTGACATAATTATCTTCTTTGTAAAAGATAATTTACTAGACAATTTAAAACTTCTTATTAAAAGATCATAACGGTGCCGATCAATGGGCCTAGTAAATGCTGAAAAAGCTTACATAATAACTTCTTTGTAAAACATAATTTAATAGATCATTTCAAATTTCATTATAAAACATCATGACGGCAACGATCATTGGGCTTAATAAATGCTAAAAAGGTTAACATAATTATCTTCTTTGTGAAAGGTAATTTGATAGATCATTTAAAATTTCTTTATAAAAGATCATAATGGTAACGATCATTGGGCCTAATAAATGCTAAAAAGGTTAACATAATTATCTTCTTTGTGAAATATAATTTAATAGATCATTTAAAATTTCTTTATAAAAGATAATAACGGTAACGATTGTTGGGCCTAATAAATGCTAAAAAAGTTGACATAATTATCTTCTTTGTAAAAGATAATTTACTAGACAATTTCAAATTTCTTATTAAAAGATCATAACGGTGCCGATCAATGGGCCTAGTAAATGCTGAAAAAGCTTACATAATTATCTTCTTTGTAAAATATAATTTAATAGATCATTTAAAATTTCATTATAAAAGATCATGACGGCAACGATCATTGGGCCTAATAAATGCTAAAAAGGATAACATAATTATCTTCTTTGTGAAAGATAATTTAATAGATCATTTAAAATTTCTTTATAAAAGATCATAACGGTAACGATCATTGGGCCTAATAAATGCTAAAAAAGTTGACATAATTATCTTCTTTGTAAAAGATAATTTACTAGACAATTTAAAATTTCTTATTAAAAGATCATAACGGTAACGATCATTGGGACTAATAAATACTAAAAAAGTTAACATAATTATCTTCTCTATAAAAGATAATTTACTAGACAATTTAAAATTTCTTATTAAAAGATCATAACGGTGTCGATCAATGGGCCTAGTAAATGCTGAAAAAGCTTACATAATTATCTTCTTTGTAAAACATAATTTAATAGATCATTTAAAATTTCATTATAAAACATCATGACGGCAACGATCATTGGGCCTAATAAATGCTAAAAAGGATAACATAATTATCTTCTTTGTGAAAGATAATTTAATAGATCATTTAAAATTTCTTTATAAAAGATCATAACGGTAACGATCATTGGGCCTAATAAATGCTAAAAAAGTTGACATAATTATCTTCTTTGTAAAAGATAATTTACTAGACAATTTAAAATTTCTTATTAAAAGATCATAACGGTAACGATCATTGGGACTAATAAATACTAAAAAAGTTAACATAATTATCTTCTCTATAAAAGATAATTTACTAGACAATTTAAAATTTCTTATTAAAAGATCATAACGGTGTCGATCAATGGGCCTAGTAAATGCTGAAAAAGCTTACATAATTATCTTCTTTGTAAAACATAATTTAATAGATCATTTAAAATTTCATTATAAAACATCATGACGGCAACGATCATTGGGCCTAATAAATGCTAAAAAGGTTAACATAATTATCTTCTTTGTGAAAGGTAATTTGATAGATCATTTAAAATTTCTTTATAAAAGATCATAATGGTAACGATCATTGGGCCTAATAAATGCTAAAAAAGTTGACATAATTATCTTCTTTGTAAAAGATAATTTACTAGACAATTTAAAATTTCTTATTAAAAGATCAGAACGGTAACGATCATTGGGACTAATAAATACTAAAAAAGTTAACATAATTATCTTCTTTGTAAAAGATAATTTACTAGACAATTTAAAATTTCTTTATAAAAGATCATAACGGTAACGATCGTTGGGCCTAATAAATGCTAAAAAGGTTAACATAATTATCTTCTTTGTGAAAGATAATTTAATAGATCATTTAAAATTTCTTTATAGAAGATCATAACGGTAACGATCATTGGGCCTAATAAATGGTAAAAAAGTTGACATAGTTATCTTCTTTGTAAAAGATAATTTGCTAGACAATTTAAAATTTCTTATTAAAAGATCATAACGGTAACGATCACTGGGCCTAGTAAATGCTGAAGCAGCTAACATAAATATATTCTTTGTTAAAGATAATTTAATAGATCATTTAAAATTTCTTTATAAAAGATCATAACGGTAACAATCATTGGGCCTAATAAATGCTAAAAAGGTTAACATAATTATCTTCTTTGTGAAATATAATTTAATAGATCATTTAAAATTTATTTATGAAACATCATAACGGTAACGATTATTGGGCCTAATAAATGCTAAAAAAGTTGACATAATTATCTTCTTTGTAAAAGATAATTTACTAGACAATTTAAAACTTCTTATTAAAAGATCATAACGGTGCCGATCAATGGGCCTAGTAAATGCTGAAAAAGCTTACATAATAACTTCTTTGTAAAACATAATTTAATAGATCATTTCAAATTTCATTATAAAACATCATGACGGCAACGATCATTGGGCTTAATAAATGCTAAAAAGGTTAACATAATTATCTTCTTTGTGAAAGATAATTTGATAGATCATTTAAAATTTCTTTATAAAAGATCATAACGGTAACGATCATTGGGCCTAATAAATGCTAAAAAAGTTGACATAATTATCTTCTTTGTAAAACATAATTTACCAGACAATTTCAAATTTCTTATTAGAAGATCATAACGGTAACGATCATTAGGCCTAATAAATGCTAAAAAAGTTGACATAATTATCTTCTTTGTAAAAGATAATTTACTAGACAATTTAAAATTTCTTATTAAAAGATCATAATGGTACCGATCAGTGGGCCTAGTAAATGCTGAAAAAGTTTACATAATTATCTTCTTTGTGAAAGATAATTTACTAGATCATTTAAAATTTCTTTATAAAAGATCATAACGGTAACGATCATTGGGCCTAATAAATGCCAAAAAGTTGACATAATTATCTTCTTTGTAAAAGATAATTTACTAGACAATTTAAAATTTCTTATTAAAAGATCATAACGGTAACGATCATTGGGACTAATAAATACTAAAAAAGTTAACATAATTATCTTCTCTATAAAAGATAATTTACTAGACAATTTAAAATATCTTATTAAAAGATCATAACGGTGTCAATCAATGGGCCTAGTAAATGCTGAAAAAGCTTACATAACTATCTTCTTTGTAAAACATAATTTAATAGATCATTCAAAATTTCATTATAAAACATCATGACGGCAACGATCATTGGGCCTAATAAATGCTAAAAAGGTTAACATAATAATCTTCTTTGTGAAAGATAATTTAATAAATCATTTAAAATTTCTTTATAAAAGATCATAACGGTAACGATCATTGGGCCTAATAAATGCTAAAAAAGTTGACATAATTATCTTCTCTGTAAAAGATAATTTACTAGACAATTTAAAATTTCTTATTAAAAGATCATAACGGTAACGATCACTGGGCCTAATAAATGCTGAAGCAGCTAACATAAATATATTCTTTGATAAAGATAATTTAATATATTATTTAAAATTTCTTTATAAAAGATCATGACGGCAATGATCATTGGGCCTAATAAATGCTAAAAAGGTTAACATAATTATCTTCTTTGTGAAATATAATTTAATAGATCATTTAAAATTTCTTTATAAAAGATCACAACGGTAACGATCATTGGGCCTAATAAATGCTAAAAAAGTTTACATAATTATCTTCTTTGTAAAAGATAATTTACTAGAAAATTTAAAATTTCTTATTAAAAGATCATAACGGTAACGATCATTGGGACTAATAAATACTAAAAAAGTTAACATAATTATCTTCTTTGTAAAAGATAATTTACTAGACAATTTAAAATTTCTTATTAAAAGATCATAACGGTGTCGATCAATGGGCCTAGTAAATGCTGAAAAAGCTTACATAACTATCTTCTTTGTAAAACATAATTTAATAGATCATTTAAAATTTCATTATAAAAGATCATGACGGCAACGATCATTGGGCCTAATAAATGCTAAAAAGGTTAACATAATTATCTTCTTTGTGAAAGATAATTTACTAGATCATTTAAAATTTCTTTATAAAAGATCATAACGGTAACGATCATTGGGCCTAATAAATGCCAAAAAGTTGACATAATTATCTTCTTTGTAAAAGATAATTTACTAGACAATTTAAAATTTCTTATTAAAAGATCATAACGGTAACGATCATTGGGACTAATAAATACTAAAAAAGTTAACATAATTATCTTCTCTATAAAAGATAATTTACTAGACAATTTAAAATTTCTTATTAAAAGATCATAACGGTGTCAATCAATGGGCCTAGTAAATGCTGAAAAAGCTTACATAACTATCTTCTTTGTAAAACATAATTTAATAGATCATTCAAAATTTCATTATAAAACATCATGACGGCAACGATCATTGGGCCTAATAAATGCTAAAAAGGTTAACATAATAATCTTCTTTGTGAAAGATAATTTAATAAATCATTTAAAATTTCTTTATAAAAGATCATAACGGTAACGATCATTGGGCCTAATAAATGCTAAAAAAGTTGACATAATTATCTTCTCTGTAAAAGATAATTTACTAGACAATTTAAAATTTCTTATTAAAAGATCATAACGGTAACGATCACTGGGCCTAATAAATGCTGAAGCAGCTAACATAAATATATTCTTTGTTAAAGATAATTTAATATATCATTTAAAATTTCTTTATAAAAGATCATGACGGCAATGATCATTGGGCCTAATAAATGCTAAAAAGGTTAACATAATTATCTTCTTTGTGAAATATAATTTAATAGATCATTTAAAATTTCTTTATAAAAGATCACAACGGTAACGATCATTGGGCCTAATAAATGCTAAAAAAGTTTACATAATTATCTTCTTTGTAAAAGATAATTTACTAGAAAATTTAAAATTTCTTATTAAAAGATCATAACGGTAACGATCATTGGGACTAATAAATACTAAAAAAGTTAACATAATTATCTTCTTTGTAAAAGATAATTTACTAGACAATTTAAAATTTCTTATTAAAAGATCATAACGGTGTCGATCAATGGGCCTAGTAAATGCTGAAAAAGCTTACATAACTATCTTCTTTGTAAAACATAATTTAATAGATCATTTAAAATTTCATTATAAAAGATCATGACGGCAACGATCATTGGGCCTAATAAATGCTAAAAAGGTTAACATAATTATCTTCTTTGTGAAAGATAATTTACTAGATCATTTAAAATTTCTTTATAAAAGATCATAACGGTAACGATCATTGGGCCTAATAAATGCCAAAAAGTTGACATAATTATCTTCTTTGTAAAAGATAATTTACTAGACAATTTAAAATTTCTTATTAAAAGATCATAACGGTAACGATCATTGGGACTAATAAATACTAAAAAAGTTAACATAATTATCTTCTCTATAAAAGATAATTTACTAGACAATTTAAAATTTCTTATTAAAAGATCATAACGGTGTCAATCAATGGGCCTAGTAAATGCTGAAAAAGCTTACATAACTATCTTCTTTGTAAAACATAATTTAATAGATCATTCAAAATTTCATTATAAAACATCATGACGGCAACGATCATTGGGCCTAATAAATGCTAAAAAGGTTAACATAATAATCTTCTTTGTGAAAGATAATTTAATAAATCATTTAAAATTTCTTTATAAAAGATCATAACGGTAACGATCATTGGGCCTAATAAATGCTAAAAAAGTTGACATAATTATCTTCTCTGTAAAAGATAATTTACTAGACAATTTAAAATTTCTTATTAAAAGATCATAACGGTAACGATCACTGGGCCTAATAAATGCTGAAGCAGCTAACATAAATATATTCTTTGTTAAAGATAATTTAATATATCATTTAAAATTTCTTTATAAAAGATCATGACGGCAATGATCATTGGGCCTAATAAATGCTAAAAAGGTTAACATAATTATCTTCTTTGTGAAATATAATTTAATAGATCATTTAAAATTTCTTTATAAAAGATCACAACGGTAACGATCATTGGGACTAATAAATGCTAAAAAAGTTTACATAATTATCTTCTTTGTAAAAGATAATTTACTAGAAAATTTAAAATTTCTTATTAAAAGATCATAACGGTAACGATCATTGGGACTAATAAATACTAAAAAAGTTAACATAATTATCTTCTTTGTAAAAGATAATTTACTAGACAATTTAAAATTTCTTATTAAAAGATCATAACGGTGCCGATCAATGGGCCTAGTAAATGCTGAAAAAGCTTACATAACTATCTTCTTTGTAAAACATAATTTAATAGATCATTTAAAATTTCATTATAAAAGATCATGACGGCAACGATCATTGGGCCTAATAAATGCTAAAAAGGTTAGCATAATTATCTTCTTTGTGAAAGATAATTTAAGCGATCATTTAAAATTACTTTATAAAAGATCATAACGGTAACGATCATTGGGCCTAATAAATGCTAAAAAAGTTGACATAATTATCTTCTTTGTAAAAGATAATTTACTAGACAATTTAAAATTTCTTATTAAAAGATCATAACGGTAACGATCATTGGGACTAATAAATACTAAAAAAGTTAACATAATTATCTTCTTTGTAAAAGATAATTTACTAGACAATTTAAAATTTCTTATTAAAGGATCATAACGGTGCCGATCAATGGGCCTAGTAAATGCTGAAAAAGCCTACATAACTATCTTCTTTGTAAAACATAATTTAATAGATCATTTAAAATTTCATTATAAAAGATCATGACGGCAACGATCATTGGGCCTAATAAATGCTAACAAGGTTAACATAATTATCTTCTTTGTGAAATATAATTTAATAGATCATTTAAAATTTCTTTATGAAAGATCATAACGGTAACGATCATTGGGCCTAATCAATGCTAAAAAGGTTAACATAATTATCTTCTTTGTGAAAGATAATTTAATAGATCATTTAAAATTTCTTTATAAAAGATCACAACGGTAACGATCATTGGGCCTAATAAATGCTAAAAAGGTTAGCATAATTATCTTCTTTGTGAAAGATAATTTAAGCGATCATTTAAAATTACTTTATAAAAGATCATAACGGTAACGATCATTGGGCCTAATAAATGCTAAAAAAGTTGACATAATTATCTTCTTTGTAAAAGATAATTTACTAGACAATTTAAAATTTCTTATTAAAAGATCATAACGGTAACGATCATTGGGACTAATAAATACTAAAAAAGTTAACATAATTATCTTCTTTGTAAAAGATAATTTACTAGACAATTTAAAATTTCTTATTAAAAGATCATAACGGTGCCGATCAATGGGCCTAGTAAATGCTGAAAAAGCCTACATAACTATCTTCTTTGTAAAACATAATTTAATAGATCATTTAAAATTTCATTATAAAAGATCATGACGGCAACGATCATTGGGCCTAATAAATGCTAACAAGGTTAACATAATTATCTTCTTTGTGAAATATAATTTAATAGATCATTTAAAATTTCTTTATGAAAGATCATAACGGTAACGATCATTGGGCCTAATCAATGCTAAAAAGGTTAACATAATTATCTTCTTTGTGAAAGATAATTTAATAGATCATTTAAAATTTCTTTATAAAAGATCATAACGGTAACGATCATTGGGCCTAATAAATGGTAAAAAAGTTGACATAGTTATCTTCTTTGTAAAAGATAATTTACTAGACAATTTAAAATTTCTTATTAAAAGATCATAACGGTAACGATCACTGGGCCTAATAAATGCTGAAGCAGCTAACATAAATATATTCTTTGTTAAAGATAATTTAATAGATCATTTAAAATTTCTTTATAAAAGATCATAACGGTGACAATCATTGGGCCTAATAAATGCTAAAAAGGTTAACATAATTATCTTCTTTGTGAAATATAATTTAATAGATCATTTAAAATTTCTTTATGAAAGATCATAACGGTAACGATTATTGGGTATAATAAATGCCAAAAAAGTTGACATAATTATCTTCTTTGTAAAAGATAATTTACTAGACAATTTAAAATTTCTTATTAAAAGATCATAACGGTAACGATCATTGGGACTAATAAATACTAAAAAAGTTAAAATAATTATCTTCTCTATAAAAGATAATTTACTAGACAATTTAAAATTTCTTATTAAAAGATCATAACGGTGTCGATCAATGGGCCTAGTAAATGCTGAAAAAGCTTACATAACTATCTTCTTTGTAAAACATAATTTAATAGATCATTCAAAATTTCATTATAAAACATCATGACGGCAACGATCATCGGGCCTAATAAATGCTAAAAAGGTTAACATAATAATCTTCTTTGTGAAAGATAATTTGATAAATCATTTAAAATTTCTTTATAAAAGATCATAACGGTAACGATCATTGGGCCTAATAAATGCTAAAAAAGTTGACATAATTATCATCTCTGTAAAAGATAATTTACTAGACAATTTAAAATTTCTTATTAAAAGATCATAACGGTAACGATCACTGGGCCTAATAAATGCTGAAGCAGCTAACATAAATATATTCTTTGTTAAAGATAATTTAATATATCATTTAAAATTTCTTTATAAAAGATCATGACGGCAATGATCATTGGGCCTAATAAATGCTAAAAAGGTTAACATAATTATCTTCTTTGTGAAATATAATTTAATAGATCATTTAAAATTTCTTTATAAAAGATCACAACGGTAACGATCATTGGGCCTAATAAATGCTAAAAAAGTTTACATAATTATCTTCTTTGTAAAAGATAATTTACTAGAAAATTTAAAATTTCTTATTAAAAGATCATAACGGTAACGATCATTGGGACTAATAAATACTAAAAAAGTTAACATAATTATCTTCTTTGTAAAAGATAATTTACTAGACAATTTAAAATTTCTTATTAAAAGATCATAACGGTGCCGATCAATGGGCCCAGTAAATGCTGAAAAAGCTTACATAACTATCTTCTTTGTAAAACATAATTTAATAGATCATTTAAAATTTCATTATAAAAGATCATGACGGCAACGATCATTGGGCCTAATAAATGCTAAAAAGGTTAGCATAATTATCTTCTTTGTGAAAGATAATTTAAGCGATCATTTAAAATTACTTTATAAAAGATCATAACGGTAACGATCATTGGGCCTAATAAATGCTAAAAAAGTTGACATAATTATCTTCTTTGTAAAAGATAATTTACTAGACAATTTAAAATTTCTTATTAAAAGATCATAACGGTAACGATCATTGGGACTAATAAATACTAAAAAAGTTAACATAATTATCTTCTTTGTAAAAGATAATTTACTAGACAATTTAAAATTTCTTATTAAAAGATCATAACGGTGCCGATCAATGGGCCTAGTAAATGCTGAAAAAGCCTACATAACTATCTTCTTTGTAAAACATAATTTAATAGATCATTTAAAATTTCATTATAAAAGATCATGACGGCAACGATCATTGGGCCTAATAAATGCTAAAAAGGTTAGCATAATTATCTTCTTTGTGAAAGATAATTTAAGCGATCATTTAAAATTACTTTATAAAAGATCATAACGGTAACGATCATTGGGCCTAATAAATGCTAAAAAAGTTGACATAATTATCTTCTTTGTAAAAGATAATTTACTAGACAATTTAAAATTTCTTATTAAAAGATCATAACGGTAACGATCATTGGGACTAATAAATACTAAAAAAGTTAACATAATTATCTTCTTTGTAAAAGATAATTTACTAGACAATTTAAAATTTCTTATTAAAAGATCATAACGGTGCCGATCAATGGGCCTAGTAAATGCTGAAAAAGCCTACATAACTATCTTCTTTGTAAAACATAATTTAATAGATCATTTAAAATTTCATTATAAAAGATCATGACGGCAACGATCATTGGGCCTAATAAATGCTAACAAGGTTAACATAATTATCTTCTTTGTGAAATATAATTTAATAGATCATTTAAAATTTCTTTATGAAAGATCATAACGGTAACGATTATTGGGCATAATAAATGCTAAAAAAGTTGACATAATTATCTTCTTTGTAAAAGATAATTTACTAGACAATTTAAAATTTCTTATTAAAAGATCATAACGGTGCCGATCAATGGGCCTAGTAAATGCTGAAAAAGCTTACATAATTATCCTCTTTGTAAAACATAATTTAATAGATCATTTAAAATTTCATTATAAAACATCATGACGGCAACGATCGTTGGGCCTAATAAATGCTAAAAAGGTTAACATAATTATCTTCTTTGTGAAAGATAATTTGATAGATCATTTAAAATTTCTTTATAAAAGATCATAACGGTAACGATCATTGGGCCTAATAAATGCTAAAAAAGTTGACATAATTATCTTCTTTGTAAAAGATAATTTACTAGACAATTTAAAATTTCTTATTAAAAGATCATAACGATAACGATCATTGCGACTAATAAATACTAAAAAAGTTAACATAATTATCTTCTTTGTAAAAGATAATTTACTAGACAATTTAAAATTTCTTTATAACGGTAACGATCATTGGGCCTAATAAATGCTAAAAAGGTTAACATAAATATATTCTTTGTTAAAGATAATTTAATAGATCATTTAAAATTTCTTTATAAAAGATCATAACGGTAACAATCATTGGGCCTAATAAATGCGAAAAAGGTTAACATAATTATCTTCTTTGTGAAATATAATTTAATAGATCATTTAAAATTTATTTATGAAAGATCATAACGGTAACGATTATTGGGCCTAATAAATGCTAAAAAAGTTGACATAATTATCTTCTTTGTAAAAGATAATTTACTACACAATTTAAAACTTCTTATTAAAAGATCATAACGGTGCCGATCAATGGGCATAGTAAATGCTTAAAAAGCTTACACAATAACTTCTTTGTAAAACATAATTTAATAGATCATTTAAAATTTCATTATAAAAGATCATGACGGCAACGATCATTGGGCCTAATAAATGCTAAAAAGGTTAACATAATTATCTTCTTTGTGAAAGATAATTTGATAGATCATTTAAAATTTCTTTATAAAAGATCATAACGGTAACGATCATTGGGCCTAATAAATCCTAAAAAAGTTGACATAATTATCTTCTTTGTAAAAGATAATTTACTAGACAATTTAAAATTTCTTATTAAAAGATCATAACGGTACCGATCAATGGGCCTAGTAAATGCTAAAAAAGTTTACATAATTATCTTCTTTGTAAAAGATAATTTAATAGATCATTTAAAATTTCTTTATAAAAGATCATAACAGTAACGATCATCGGGCCTAATAAATGCTAAAAAGGTTAACATAATTATCTTCTTTGTGAAATATAATTTAATAGATCATTTAAAATTTCTTTATGAAAGATCATAACGGTAACGATTATTGGGCCTAATAAATGCTAAAAAAGTTGACATAATTATCTTCTTTGTAAAAGATAATTTACTAGACAATTTAAAATTTCTTATTAAAAGATCATAACGGTGCCGATCAATGGGCCTAGTAAATGCTGAAAAAGCTTACATAATTATCTTCTTTGTAAAATATAATTTAATAGATCATTTCAAATTTCATTATAAAAGATCATGACGGCAACGATCATTGGGCCTAATAAATGCTAAAAAGGTTAACATAATTATCTTCTTTGTGAAAGATAATTTGATAGATCATTTAAAATTTCTTTATAAAAGATCATAACGGTAACGATCATTGGGCCTAATAAATGCTAAAAAAGTTGACATAATTATCTTCTTTGTAAAACATAATTTACCAGGCAATTTCAAATTTCTTATTAGAAGATCATAACGGTAACGATCATTGGGCCTAATAAATGCTAAAAAAGTTGATATAATTATCTTCTTTGTAAAAGATAATTTACTAGACAATTTAAAATTTCTTATTAAAAGATCATAATGGTACCGATCAGTGGGC
Source organism: Psophocarpus tetragonolobus (assembly GCA_037954015.1). NCBI lineage: Eukaryota > Viridiplantae > Streptophyta > Magnoliopsida > Fabales > Fabaceae > Psophocarpus > Psophocarpus tetragonolobus. The sequence continues at coordinate 60,493,259 of CM075688.1, forward strand.
CTAGTAAATGCTGAAAAAGTTTACATAATTATCTTCTTTGTAAAAGATAATTTAATAGATAATTTAAAATTTCTTTATAAAAGATCATAACAGTAACGATCATTGGGCCTAATAAATGCTAAAAAGGTTAACATAATTATCTTCTTTGTGAAATATAATTTAATAGATCATTTAAAATTTCTTTATAAAAGATAATAACGGTAACGATCGTTGGGCCTAATAAATGCTAAAAAAGTTGACATAATTATCTTCTTTGTAAAAGATAATTTACTAGACAATTTAAAATTTCTTATTAAAAGATCATAACGGTGCCGATCAATGGGCCTAGTAAATGCTGAAAAAGCTTACATAATTATCTTCTTTGTAAAATATAATTTAATAGATCATTTAAAATTTCATTATAAAAGATCATGACGGCAACGATCATTGGGCCTAATAAATGCTAAAAAGGTTAACATAATTATCTGCTTTGTGAAAGATAATTTAATAGATCATTTAAAATTTCTTTATAAAAGATCATAACGGTAACGATCATTGGCCTAATAAATGCTAAAAAAGTTGACACAATTATCTTCTTTGTAAAAGATAATTTACTAGACAATTTAAAATTTCTTATTAAAAGATCATAACGGTAACGATCATTGGGACTAATAAATACTAAAAAAGTTAACATAATTATCTTCTCTATAAAAGATAATTTACTAGACAATTTAAAATTTCTTATTAAAAGATCATAACGGTGCCGATCAATGGGCCTAGTAAATGCTGAAAAAGCTTACATAACTATCTTCTTTGTAAAACATAATTTAATAGATCATTTAAAATTTCATTATAAAAGATCATGACGGCAACGATCATTGGGCCTAATAAATGCTAAAAAGGTTAACATAATTATCTTCTTTGTGAAAGATAATTTAATAAATCATTTAAAATTTCTTTATAAAAGATCATAACGGTAACGATCATTGGGCCTAATAAATGCTAAAAAAGTTGACATAATTATCTTCTCTGTAAAAGATAATTTACTAGACAATTTGAAATTTCTTATTAAAAGATCATAACGGTAACGATCACTGGGCCTAATAAATGCTGAAGCAGCTAACATAAATATATTCTTTGTTAAAGATAATTTAATATATCATTTAAAATTTCTTTATAAAAGATCATGACGGCAATGATCATTGGGCCTAATAAATGCTAAAAAGGTTAACATAATTATCTTCTTTGTGAAATATAATTTAATAGATCATTTAAAATTTCTTTATGAAAGATCATAACGTAACGATCATTGGGCCTAATAAATGCTAAAAAGGTTAACATAATTATCTTCTTTGTGAAAGATAATTTAATAGATCATTTAAAATTTCTTTATAAAAGATCATAACGGTAACGATCATTGGGCCTAATAAATGGTAAAAAAGTTGACATAATTATCTTCTTTGTAAAAGATAATTTACTAGACAATTTAAAATTTCTTATTAAAAGATCATAACGGTGCCGATCAATGGGCCTAGTAAATGCTGAAAAAGCCTACATAACTATCTTCTTTGTGAAATATAATTTAATAGATCATTTAAAATTTCATTATAAAATATCATGACGGCAACGATCATTGGGCCTAATAAATGCTAAAAAGGTTAGCATAATTATCTTCTTTGTGAAAGATAATTTAATAGATCATTTAAAATTTCATTATAAAAGATCATAACGGTAACGATCATTGGGCCTAATAAATGCTAAAAAGGTTAACATAATTATCTTCTTTGTGAAAGATAATTTAATAGATCATTTAAAATTTCTTTATAAAAGATCATAACGGTAACGATCATTGGGCCTAATAAATGGTAAAAAAGTTGACATAATTATCTTCTTTGTAAAAGATAATTTACTAGACAATTTAAAATTTCTTATTAAAAGATCATAACGGTGCCGATCAATGGGCCTAGTAAATGCTGAAAAAGCCTACATAACTCTCTTCTTTGTGAAATATAATTTAATAGATCATTTAAAATTTCATTATAAAATATCATGACGGCAACGATCATTGGACCTAATAAATGCTAAAAAGGTTAACATAATTATCTTCTTTGTGAAATATAATTTAATAGATCATTTAAAATTTCTTTATGAAAGATCATAACGTAACGATCATTGGGCCTAATAAATGCTAAAAAGGTTAACATAATTATCTTCTTTGTGAAAGATAATTTAATAGATCATTTAAAATTTATTTATAAAAGATCATAACGGTAACGATCATTGGGCCTAATAAATGGTAAAAAAGTTGACATAGTTATCTTCTTTGTAAAAGATAATTTACTAGACAATTTAAAATTTCTTATTAAAAGATCATAACGGTAACGATCACTGGGCCTAATAAATGCTGAAGCAGCTAACATAAATATATTCTTTGTTAAAGATAATTTAATAGATCATTTAAAATTTCTTTATAAAAGATCATAACGGTAACAATCATTGGGCCTAATAAATGCTAAAAAGGTTAACATAATTATCTTCTTTGTGAAATATAATTTAATAGATCATTTAAAATTTATTTATGAAAGATCATAACGGTAACGATTATTGGGCCTAATAAATGGTAAAAAAGTTGACATAATTATCTTCTTTGTAAAAGATAATTTACTAGACAATTTAAAATTTCTTATTAAAAGATCATAACGGTGCCGATCAATGGGCCTAGTAAATGCTAAAAAAGCCTACATAACTATCTTCTTTGTGAAATATAATTTAATAGATCATTTAAAATTTCATTATAAAATATCATGACGGCAACGATCATTGGGCCTAATAAATGCTAAAAAGGTTAGCATAATTATCTTCTTTGTGAAAGATAATTTAATAGATCATTTAAAATTTCATTATAAAAGATCATAACGGTAACGATCATTGGGCCTAATAAATGCTAAAAAGGTTAACATAATTATCTTCTTTGTGAAAGATAATTTAATAGATCATTTAAAATTTCTTTATAAAAGATCATAACGGTAACGATCATTGGGCCTAATAAATGGTAAAAAAGTTGACATAATTATCTTCTTTGTAAAAGATAATTTACTAGACAATTTAAAATTTCTTATTAAAAGATCATAACGGTGCCGATCAATGGGCCTAGTAAATGCTGAAAAAGCCTACATAACTATCTTCTTTGTGAAATATAATTTAATAGATCATTTAAAATTTCATTATAAAATATCATGACGGCAACGATCATTGGACCTAATAAATGCTAAAAAGGTTAACATAATTATCTTCTTTGTGAAATATAATTTAATAGATCATTTAAAATTTCTTTATGAAAGATCATAACGTAACGATCATTGGGCCTAATAAATGCTAAAAAGGTTAACATAATTATCTTCTTTGTGAAAGATAATTTAATAGATCATTTAAAATTTATTTATAAAAGATCATAACGGTAACGATCATTGGGCCTAATAAATGGTAAAAAAGTTGACATAGTTATCTTCTTTGTAAAAGATAATTTACTAGACAATTTAAAATTTCTTATTAAAAGATCATAACGGTAACGATCACTGGGCCTAATAAATGCTGAAGCAGCTAACATAAATATATTCTTTGTTAAAGATAATTTAATAGATCATTTAAAATTTCTTTATAAAATATCATAACGGTAACAATCATTGGGCCTAATAAATGCTAAAAAGGTTAACATAATTATCTTCTTTGTGAAATATAATTTAATAGATCATTTAAAATTTATTTATGAAAGATCATAACGGTAACGATTATTGGGCCTAATAAATGGTAAAAAAGTTGACATAATTATCTTCTTTGTAAAAGATAATTTACTAGACAATTTAAAATTTCTTATTAAAAGATCATAACGGTGCCGATCAATGGGCCTAGTAAATGCTGAAAAAGCCTACATAACTATCTTCTTTGTGAAATATAATTTAATAGATCATTTAAAATTTCATTATAAAATATCATGACGGCAATGATCATTGGGCCTAATAAATGCTAAAAAGGTTAGCATAATTATCTTCTTTGTGAAAGATAATTTAATAGATCATTTAAAATTTCATTATAAAAGATCATAACGGTAACGATCATTGGGCCTAATAAATGCTAAAAAGGTTAACATAATTATCTTCTTTGTGAAAGATAATTTAATAGATCATTTAAAATTTCTTTATAAAAGATCATAACGGTAACGATCATTGGGCCTAATAAATGGTAAAAAAGTTGACATAATTATCTTCTTTGTAAAAGATAATTTACTAGACAATTTAAAATTTCTTATTAAAAGATCATAACGGTGCCGATCAATGGGCCTAGTAAATGCTGAAAAAGCCTACATAACTATCTTCTTTGTGAAATATAATTTAATAGATCATTTAAAATTTCATTATAAAATATCATGACGGCAACGATCATTGGACCTAATAAATGCTAAAAAGGTTAACATAATTATCTTCTTTGTGAAATATAATTTAATAGATCATTTAAAATTTCTTTATGAAAGATCATAACGTAACGATCATTGGGCCTAATAAATGCTAAAAAGGTTAACATAATTATCTTCTTTGTGAAAGATAATTTAATAGATCATTTAAAATTTATTTATAAAAGATCATAACGGTAACGATCATTGGGCCTAATAAATGGTAAAAAAGTTGACATAGTTATCTTCTTTGTAAAAGATAATTTACTAGACAATTTAAAATTTCTTATTAAAAGATCATAACGGTAACGATCACTGGGCCTAATAAATGCTGAAGCAGCTAACATAAATATATTCTTTGTTAAAGATAATTTAATAGATCATTTAAAATTTCTTTATAAAAGATCATAACGGTAACAATCATTGGGCCTAATAAATGCTAAAAAGGTTAACATAATTATCTTCTTTGTGAAATATAATTTAATAGATCATTTAAAATTTATTTATGAAAGATCATAACGGTAACGATTATTGGGCCTAATAAATGGTAAAAAAGTTGACATAATTATCTTCTTTGTAAAAGATAATTTACTAGACAATTTAAAATTTCTTATTAAAAGATCATAACGGTGCCGATCAATGGGCCTAGTAAATGCTGAAAAAGCCTACATAACTATCTTCTTTGTGAAATATAATTTAATAGATCATTTAAAATTTCATTATAAAATATCATGACGGCAACGATCATTGGGCCTAATAAATGCTAAAAAGGTTAGCATAATTATCTTCTTTGTGAAAGATAATTTAATAGATCATTTAAAATTTCATTATAAAAGATCATAACGGTAACGATCATTGGGCCTAATAAATGCTAAAAAGGTTAACATAATTATCTTCTTTGTGAAAGATAATTTAATAGATCATTTAAAATTTCTTTATAAAAGATCATAACGGTAACGATCATTGGACCTAATAAATGGTAAAAAAGTTGACATAATTATCTTCTTTGTAAAAGATAATTTACTAGACAATTTAAAATTTCTTATTAAAAGATCATAACGGTACCGATCAATGGGCCTAGTAAATGCTAAAAAAGTTTACATAATTATCTTCTTTGTTAAAGATAATTTAATAGATCATTTAAAATTTCTTTATAAAAGATCATAACGGTAACAATCATTGGGCCTAATAAATGGTAAAAAAGTTGACATAGTTATCTTCTTTGTAAAAGATAATTTACTAGACAATTTAAAATTTCTTAGTAAAAGATCATAATGGTAACGATCACTGGGCCTAGTAAATACTGAAGCAGCTAACATAAATATATTCTTTGTTAAAGATAATTTAATAGATCATTTAAAATTTCTTTATAAAAGATCATAACGGTAACAATCATTGGGCCTAATAAATGCTAAAAAGGTTAACATAATTATCTTCTTTGTGAAATATAATTTGATAGATCATTTAAAATTTCTTTATAAAAGATCATAACGGTAACGATCATTGGGCCTAATAAATCCTAAAAAAGTTGACATAATTATCTTCTTTGTAAAAGATAATTTACTAGACAATTTAAAATTTCTTATTAAAAGATCATAACGGTACCGATCAATGGGCCTAGTAAATGCTAAAAAAGTTTACATAATTATCTTCTTTGTTAAAGATAATTTAATAGATCATTTAAAATTTCTTTATAAAAGATCATAACGGTAACAATCATTGGGCCTAATAAATGCTAAAAAGGTTAACATAATTATCTTCTTTGTGAAATATAATTTAATAGATCATTTAAAATTTCTTTATGAAAGATCATAACGGTAACGATTATTGGGCCTAATAAATGCTAAAAAAGTTGACATAATTATCTTCTTTGTAAAAGATAATTTACTAGACAATTTAAAATTTCTTATTAAAAGATCATAACGGTAACGATCATTGCGACTAATAAATACTAAAAAAGTTAACATAATTATCTTCTTTGTAAAAGATAATTTACTAGACAATTTAAAATTTCTTTATAAATGATCATAACGGTAACGATCATTGGGCCTAATAAATGCTAAAAAGGTTAACATAATTATCTTCTTTGTGAAAGATAATTTAATAGATCATTTAAAATTTCTTTATAAAAGATCATAACGGTAATGATCATTGGGCCTAATAAATGGTAAAAAAGTTGACATAGTTATCTTCTTTGTAAAAGATAATTTACTAGACAATTTAAAATTTCTTAGTAAAAGATCATAATGGTAACGATCACTGGGCCTAGTAAATACTGAAGCAGCTAACATAAATATATTCTTTGTTAAAGATAATTTAATAGATCATTTAAAATTTCTTTATAAAAGATCATAACGGTAACAATCATTGGGCCTAATAAATGCTAAAAAGGTTAACATAATTATCTTCTTTGTGAAATATAATTTAATAGATCATTTAAAATTTATTTATGAAAGATCATAACGGTAACGATTATTGGGCCTAATAAATGCTAAAAAAGTTGACATAATTATCTTCTTTGTAAAAGATAATTTACTAGACAATTTAAAACTTCTTATTAAAAGATCATAACGGTGCCGATCAATGGGCCTAGTAAATGCTGAAAAAGCTTACATAATAACTTCTTTGTAAAACATAATTTAATAGATCATTTAAAATTTCATTATAAAAGATCATGACGGCAACGATCATTGGGCCTAATAAATGCGAAAAAGGTTAACATAATTATCTTCTTTGTGAAAGATAATTTGATAGATCATTTAAAATTTCTTTATAAAAGATCATAACGGTAACGATCATTGGGCCTAATAAATCCTAAAAAAGTTGACATAATTATCTTCTTTGTAAAAGATAATTTACTAGACAATTTAAAATTTCTTATTAAAAGATCATAACGGTACCGATCAATGGGCCTAGTAAATGCTAAAAAAGTTTACATAATTATCTTCTTTGTAAAAGATAATTTAATAGATCATTTAAAATTTCTTTATAAAAGATCATAACAGTAACGATCATCGGGCCTAATAAATGCTAAAAAGGTTAACATAATTATCTTCTTTGTGAAATATAATATAATAGATCATTTAAAATTTCTTTATGAAAGATCATAACGGTAACGATTATTGGGCCTAATAAATGCTAAAAAAGTTGACATAATTATCTTCTTTGTAAAAGATAATTTACTAGACAATTAAAAATTTCTTATTAAAAGATCATAACGGTAACGATCATTGGGACTAATAAATACTAAAAAAGTTAACATAATTATCATCTTTGTAAAAGATAAATTGCTAGACAATTTAAAATTTCTTATTAAAAGATCATAACGGTACTGATCAATGGGCCTAGTAAATGCTGAAAAAGCTTACATAACTATCTTCTTTGTAAAACATAATTTAATAGATCATTTAAAATTTCATTATAAAAGATCATGACGGCAACGATCATTGGGCCTAATAAATGCTAAAAAGGTTAACATAATTATCTTCTTTGTGAAAGATAATTTGATAGATCATTTAAAATTTCTTTATAAAAGATCATAACGGTAACGATCATTGGGCCTAATAAATTCTAAAAAAGTTTACATAATTATCTTCTTTGTAAAAGATAATTTACTAGACAATTTAAAATTTCTTATTAAAAGATCATAACGGTACCGATCAATGGGCCTAGTAAATGCTAAAAAAGTTTACATAATTATCTTCTTTGTAAAAGATAATTTAATAGATCATTTAAAATTTCTTTATAAAAGATCATAACAGTAACGATCATCGGGCCTAATAAATGCTAAAAAGGTTAACATAATTATCTTCTTTGTGAAAGATAATTTAATAGATCATTTAAAATTTCTTTATAAAAGATCATAACGGTAACGATCATTGGGCCTAATAAATGGTAAAAAAGTTGACATAATTATCTTCTTTGTAAAAGATAATTTACTAGACAATTTAAAATTTCTTATTAAAAGATCATAACGGTGCCGATCAATGGGCCTAGTAAATGCTGAAAAAGCCTACATAACTATCTTCTTTGTGAAATATAATTTAATAGATCATTTAAAATTTCATTATAAAATATCATGACGGCAACGATCATTGGGCCTAATAAATGCTAAAAAGGTTAACATAATTATCTTCTTTGTGAAATATAATTTAATAGATCATTTAAAATTTCTTTATGAAAGATCATAACGTAACGATCATTGGGCCTAATAAATGCTAAAAAGGTTAACATAATTATCTTCTTTGTGAAAGATAATTTAATAGATCATTTAAAATTTATTTATAAAAGATCATAACGGTAACGATCATTGGGCCTAATAAATGGTAAAAAAGTTGACATAGTTATCTTCTTTGTAAAAGATAATTTACTAGACAATTTAAAATTTCTTATTAAAAGATCATAACGGTAACGATCACTGGGCCTAATAAATGCTGAAGCAGCTAACATAAATATATTCTTTGTTAAAGATAATTTAATAGATCATTTAAAATTTCTTTATAAAAGATCATAACGGTAACAATCATTGGGCCTAATAAATGCTAAAAAGGTTAACATAATTATCTTCTTTGTGAAATATAATTTAATAGATCATTTAAAATTTCTTTATGAAAGATCATAACGGTAACGATTATTGGGCCTAATAAATGCTAAAAAAGTTGACATAATTATCTTCTTTGTAAAAGATAATTTACTAGACAATTTAAAATTTCTTATTAAAAGATCATAACGGTGCCGATCAATGGGCCTAGTAAATGCTGAAAAAGCTTACATAATTATCCTCTTTGTAAAACATATTTAATAGATCATTTAAAATTTCATTATAAAACATCATGACGGCAACGATCGTTGGGCCTAATAAATGCTAAAAAGGTTAACATAATTATCTTCTTTGTGAAAGATAATTTGATAGATCATTTAAAATTTCTTTATAAAAGATCATAACGGTAACGATCATTGGGCCTAATAAATGCTAAAAAAGTTGACATAATTATCTTCTTTGTAAAAGATAATTTACTAGACAATTTAAAATTTCTTATTAAAAGATCATAACGGTAACGATCATTGCGACTAATAAATACTAAAAAAGTTAACATAATTATCTTCTTTGTAAAAGATAATTTACTAGACAATTTAAAATTTCTTTATAAATTATCATAACGGTAACGATCATTGGGCCTAATAAATGCTAAAAAGGTTAACATAATTATCTTCTTTGTGAAAGATAATTTAATAGATCATTTAAAATTTCTTTATAAAAGATCATAACGGTAACGATCATTGGGCCTAATAAATGGTAAAAAAGTTGACATAGTTATCTTCTTTGTAAAAGATAATTTACTAGACAATTTAAAATTTCTTAGTAAAAGATCATAATGGTAACGATCACTGGGCCTAGTAAATACTGAAGCAGCTAACATAAATATATTCTTTGTTAAAGATAATTTAATAGATCATTTAAAATTTCTTTATAAAAGATCATAACGGTAACAATCATTGGGCCTAATAAATGCTAAAAAGGTTAACATAATTATCTTCTTTGTGAAATATAATTTAATAGATCATTTAAAATTTATTTATGAAAGATCATAACGGTATAGATTATTGGGCCTAATAAATGCTAAAAAAGTTGACATAATTATCTTCTTTGTAAAAGATAATTTACTAGACAATTTAAAACTTCTTATTAAAAGATCATAACGGTGCCGATCAATGGGCCTAGTAAATGCTGAAAAAGCTTACATAATAACTTCTTTGTAAAACATAATTTAATAGATCATTTAAAATTTCATTATAAAAGATCATGACGGCAACGATCATTGGGCCTAATAAATGCTAAAAAGGTTAACATAATTATCTTCTTTGTGAAAGATAATTTGATAGATCATTTAAAATTTCTTTATAAAAGATCATAACGGTAACGATCATTGGGCCTAATAAATCCTAAAAAAGTTGACATAATTATCTTCTTTGTAAAAGATAATTTACTAGACAATTTAAAATTTCTTATTAAAAGATCATAACGGTACCGATCAACGGGCCTAGTAAATGCTAAAAAAGTTTACATAATTATCTTCTTTGTAAAAGATAATTTAATAGATCATTTAAAATTTCTTTATAAAAGATCATAACAGTAACGATCATCGGGCCTAATAAATGCTAAAAAGGTTAACATAATTATCTTCTTTGTGAAATATAATTTAATAGATCATTTAAAATTTCATTATAAAAGATCATGACGGCAACGATCATTGGGCCTAATAAATGCTAAAAAGGTTAACATAATTATCTTCTTTGTGAAAGATAATTTGATAGATCAGTTAAAATTTCTTTATAAAAGATCATAACGGTAACGATCATTGGGCCTAATAAATCCTAAAAAAGTTGACATAATTATCTTCTTTGTAAAAGATAATTTACTAGACAATTTAAAATTTCTTATTAAAAGATCATAACGGTACCGATCAATGGGCCTAGTAAATGCTAAAAAAGTTTACATAATTATCTTCTTTGTAAAAGATAATTTAATAGATCATTTAAAATTTCTTTATAAAAGATCATAACAGTAACGATCATCGGGCCTAATAAATGCTAAAAAGGTTAACATAATTATCTTCTTTGTGAAATATAATATAATAGATCATTTAAAATTTCTTTATGAAAGATCATAACGGTAACGATTATTGGGCCTAATAAATGCTAAAAAAGTTGACATAATTATCTTCTTTGTAAAAGATAATTTACTAGACAATTTAAAATTTCTTATTAAAAGATCATAACGGTAACGATCATTGGGACTAATAAATACTAAAAAAGTTAACATAATTATCATCTTTGTAAAAGATAAATTACTAGACAATTTAAAATTTCTTAGTAAAAGATCATAATGGTAACGATCACTGGGCCTAGTAAATACTGAAGCAGCTAACATAAATATATTCTTTGTTAAAGATAATTTAATAGATCATTTAAAATTTCTTTATAAAAGATCATAACGGTAACAATCATTGGGCCTAATAAATGCTAAAAAGGTTAACATAATTATCTTCTTTGTGAAATATAATTTAATAGATCATTTAAAATTTATTTATGAAAGATCATAACGGTAACGATTATTGGGCCTAATAAATGCTAAAAAAGTTGACATAATTATCTTCTTTGTAAAAGATAATTTACTAGACAATTTAAAACTTCTTATTAAAAGATCATAACGGTGCCGATCAATGGGCCTAGTAAATGCTGAAAAAGCTTACATAATAACTTCTTTGTAAAACATAATTTAATAGATCATTTAAAATTTCATTATAAAAGATCATGACGGCAACGATCATTGGGCCTAATAAATGCTAAAAAGGTTAACATAATTATCTTCTTTGTGAAAGATAATTTGATAGATCATTTAAAATTTCTTTATAAAAGATCATAACGGTAACGATCATTGGGCCTAATAAATCCTAAAAAAGTTGACATAATTATCTTCTTTGTAAAAGATAATTTACTAGACAATTTAAAATTTCTTATTAAAAGATCATAACGGTACCGATCAACGGGCCTAGTAAATGCTAAAAAAGTTTACATAATTATCTTCTTTGTAAAAGATAATTTAATAGATCATTTAAAATTTCTTTATAAAAGATCATAACAGTAACGATCATCGGGCCTAATAAATGCTAAAAAGGTTAACATAATTATCTTCTTTGTGAAATATAATTTAATAGATCATTTAAAATTTCATTATAAAAGATCATGACGGCAACGATCATTGGGCCTAATAAATGCTAAAAAGGTTAACATAATTATCTTCTTTGTGAAAGATAATTTGATAGATCAGTTAAAATTTCTTTATAAAAGATCATAACGGTAACGATCATTGGGCCTAATAAATCCTAAAAAAGTTGACATAATTATCTTCTTTGTAAAAGATAATTTACTAGACAATTTAAAATTTCTTATTAAAAGATCATAACGGTACCGATCAATGGGCCTAGTAAATGCTAAAAAAGTTTACATAATTATCTTCTTTGTAAAAGATAATTTAATAGATCATTTAAAATTTCTTTATAAAAGATCATAACAGTAACGATCATCGGGCCTAATAAATGCTAAAAAGGTTAACATAATTATCTTCTTTGTGAAATAAAATATAATAGATCATTTAAAATTTCTTTATGAAAGATCATAACGGTAACGATTATTGGGCCTAATAAATGCTAAAAAAGTTGACATAATTATCTTCTTTGTAAAAGATAATTTACTAGACAATTTAAAATTTCTTATTAAAAGATCATAACGGTAACGATCATTGGGACTAATAAATACTAAAAAAGTTAACATAATTATCTTCTCTATAAAAGATAATTTACTAGACAATTTAAAATTTCTTATTAAAAGATCATAACGGTGTCGATCAATGGGCCTAGTAAATGCTGAAAAAGCTTACATAACTATCTTCTTTGTAAAACATAATTTAATAGATCATTTAAAATTTCATTATAAAAGATCATGACGGCAACGATCATTGGGCCTAATAAATGCTAAAAAGGTTAACATAATTATCTTCTTTGTGAAAGATAATTTGATAGATCATTTAAAATTTCTTTATAAAAGATCATAACGGTAACGATCATTGGGCCTAATAAATCCTAAAAAAGTTGACATAATTATCTTCTTTGTAAAAGATAATTTACTAGACAATTTAAAATTTCTTATTAAAAGATCATAACGGTACCGATCAATGGGCCTAGTAAATGCTAAAAAAGTTTACATAATTATCTTCTTTGTAAAAGATAATTTAATAGATCATTTAAAATTTCTTTATAAAAGATCATAACAGTAACGATCATCGGGCCTAATAAATGCTAAAAAGGTTAACATAATTATCTTCTTTGTGAAATATAATTTAATAGATCATTTAAAATTTCATTATAAAAGATCATGACGGCAACGATCATTGGGCCTAATAAATGCTAAAAAGGTTAACATAATTATCTTCTTTGTGAAAGATAATTTGATAGATCAGTTAAAATTTCTTTATAAAAGATCATAACGGTAACGATCATTGGGCCTAATAAATCCTAAAAAAGTTGACATAATTATCTTCTTTGTAAAAGATAATTTACTAGACAATTTAAAATTTCTTATTAAAAGATCATAACGGTACCGATCAATGGGCCTAGTAAATGCTAAAAAAGTTTACATAATTATCTTCTTTGTAAAAGATAATTTAATAGATCATTTAAAATTTCTTTATAAAAGATCATAACAGTAACGATCATCGGGCCTAATAAATGCTAAAAAGGTTAACATAATTATCTTCTTTGTGAAATAAAATATAATAGATCATTTAAAATTTCTTTATGAAAGATCATAACGGTAACGATTATTGGGCCTAATAAATGCTAAAAAAGTTGACATAATTATCTTCTTTGTAAAAGATAATTTACTAGACAATTTAAAATTTCTTATTAAAAGATCATAACGGTAACGATCATTGGGACTAATAAATACTAAAAAAGTTAACATAATTATCTTCTCTATAAAAGATAATTTACTAGACAATTTAAAATTTCTTATTAAAAGATCATAACGGTGTCGATCAATGGGCCTAGTAAATGCTGAAAAAGCTTACATAACTATCTTCTTTGTAAAACATAATTTAATAGATCATTTAAAATTTCATTATAAAAGATCATGACGGCAACGATCATTGGGCCTAATAAATGCTAAAAAGGTTAACATAATTATCTTCTTTGTGAAAGATAATTTGATAGATCATTTAAAATTTCTTTATAAAAGATCATAACGGTAACGATCATTGGGCCTAATAAATCCTAAAAAAGTTGACATAATTATCTTCTTTGTAAAAGATAATTTACTAGACAATTTAAAATTTCTTATTAAAAGATCATAACGGTACCGATCAATGGGCCTAGTAAATGCTAAAAAAGTTTACATAATTATCTTCTTTGTAAAAGATAATTTAATAGATCATTTAAAATTTCTTTATAAAAGATCATAACAGTAACGATCATCGGGCCTAATAAATGCTAAAAAGGTTAACATAATTATCTTCTTTGTGAAATATAATTTAATAGATCATTTAAAATTTCTTTATGAAAGATCATAACGGTAACGATCATTGGGCCTAATAAATCCTAAAAAAGTTGACATAATTATCTTCTTTGTAAAAGATAATTTACTAGACAATTTAAAATTTCTTATTAAAAGATCATAACGGTAACGATCATTGGGACTAATAAATACTAAAAAAGTTGACATAATTATCTTCTTTGTAAAAGATAATTTACTAGAGAATTTAAAATTTCTTATTAAAAGATCATAACGGTGCCGATCAATGGGCCTAGTAAATGCTGAAAAAGCTTACATAATTATCTTCTTTGTAAAATATAATTTAATAGATCATTTAAAATTTCATTATAAAAGATCATGACGGCAACGATCATTGGGCCTAATAAATGCTAAAAAGGTTAACATAATTATCTTCTTTGTGAAAGGTAATTTGATAGATCATTTAAAATTTCTTTATAAAAGATCATAATGGTAACGATCATTGGGCCTAATAAATGCTAAAAAAGTTGACATAATTATCTTCTTTGTAAAAGATAATTTACTAGACAATTTAAAATTTCTTATTAAAAGATCATAACGGTAACGATCATTGGGACTAATAAATACTAAAAAAGTTAACATAATTATCTTCTTTGTAAAAGATAATTTACTAGACAATTTAAAATTTCTTTATAAAAGATCATAACGGTAACGATCATTGGGCCTAATAAATGCTAAAAAGGTTAACATAATTATCTTCTTTGTGAAAGATAATTTAATAGATCATTTAAAATTTCTTTATAAAAGATCATAACGGTAACGATCATTGGGCCTAATAAATAGTAAAAAAGTTGACATAGTTATCTTCTTTGTAAAAGATAATTTACTAGACAATTTAAAATTTCTTTATAAAAGATCATAACGGTAACGATCATTGGGCCTAATAAATCCTAAAAAAGTTGACATAATTATCTTCTTTGTAAAAGATAATTTACTAGACAATTTAAAATTTCTTATTAAAAGATCATAACGGTACCGATCAATGGGCCTAGTAAATGCTAAAAAAGTTTACATAATTATCTTCTTTGTAAAAGATAATTTAATAGATCATTTAAAATTTCTTTATAAAAGATCATAACAGTAACGATCATCGGGCCTAATAAATGCTAAAAAGGTTAACATAATTATCTTCTTTGTGAAATATAATTTAATAGATCATTTAAAATTTCTTTATGAAAGATCATAACGGTAACGATCATTGGGCCTACTAAATCCTAAAAAAGTTGACATAATTATCTTCTTTGTAAAAGATAATTTACTAGACAATTTAAAATTTCTTATTAAAAGATCATAACGGTAACGATCATTGGGACTAATAAATACTAAAAAAGTTGACATAATTATCTTCTTTGTAAAAGATAATTTACTAGAGAATTTAAAATTTCTTATTAAAAGATCATAACGGTGCCGATCAATGGGCCTAGTAAATGCTGAAAAAGCTTACATAATTATCTTCGTTGTAAAATATAATTTAATAGATCATTTAAAATTTCATTATAAAAGATCATGACGGCAACGATCATTGGGCCTAATAAATGCTAAAAAGGTTAACATAATTATCTTCTTTGTGAAAGGTAATTTGATAGATCATTTAAAATTTCTTTATAAAAGATCATAATGGTAACGATCATTGGGCCTAATAAATGCTAAAAAAGTTGACATAATTATCTTCTTTGTAAAAGATAATTTACTAGACAATTTAAAATTTCTTATTAAAAGATCATAACGGTAACGATCATTGGGACTAATAAATACTAAAAAAGTTAACATAATTATCTTCTTTGTAAAAGATAATTTACTAGACAATTTAAAATTTCTTTATAAAAGATCATAACGGTAACGATCATTGGGCCTAATAAATGCTAAAAAGGTTAACATAATTATCTTCTTTGTGAAAGATAATTTAATAGATCATTTAAAATTTCTTTATAAAAGATCATAACGGTAACGATCATTGGGCCTAATAAATAGTAAAAAAGTTGACATAGTTATCTTCTTTGTAAAAGATAATTTACTAGACAATTTAAAATTTCTTTATAAAAGATCATAACGGTAACGATCATTGGGCCTAATAAATGCTAAAAAGGTTAACATAATTATCTTCTTTGTGAAAGATAATTTAATAGATCATTTAAAATTTCTTTATAAAAGATCATAACGGTAACGATCATTGGGCCTAATAAATAGTAAAAAAGTTGACATAGTTATCTTCTTTGTAAAAGATAATTTACTAGACAATTTAAAATTTCTTTATAAAAGATCATAACGGTAACGATCATTGGGCCTAATAAATCCTAAAAAAGTTGACATAATTATCTTCTTTGTAAAAGATAATTTACTAGACAATTTAAAATTTCTTATTAAAAGATCATAACGGTACCGATCAATGGGCCTAGTAAATGCTAAAAAAGTTTACATAATTATCTTCTTTGTAAAAGATAATTTAATAGATCATTTAAAATTTCTTTATAAAAGATCATAACAGTAACGATCATCGGGCCTAATAAATGCTAAAAAGGTTAACATAATTATCTTCTTTGTGAAATATAATTTAATAGATCATTTAAAATTTCTTTATGAAAGATCATAACGGTAACGATCATTGGGCCTAATAAATCCTAAAAAAGTTGACATAATTATCTTCTTTGTAAAAGATAATTTACTAGACAATTTAAAATTTCTTATTAAAAGATCATAACGGTAACGATCATTGGGACTAATAAATACTAAAAAAGTTGACATAATTATCTTCTTTGTAAAAGATAATTTACTAGAGAATTTAAAATTTCTTATTAAAAGATCATAACGGTGCCGATCAATGGGCCTAGTAAATGCTGAAAAAGCTTACATAATTATCTTCGTTGTAAAATATAATTTAATAGATCATTTAAAATTTCATTATAAAAGATCATGACGGCAACGATCATTGGGCCTAATAAATGCTAAAAAGGTTAACATAATTATCTTCTTTGTGAAAGGTAATTTGATAGATCATTTAAAATTTCTTTATAAAAGATCATAATGGTAACGATCATTGGGCCTAATAAATGCTAAAAAAGTTGACATAA
Organism: Psophocarpus tetragonolobus; assembly: GCA_037954015.1. Classification (NCBI taxonomy): domain Eukaryota; kingdom Viridiplantae; phylum Streptophyta; class Magnoliopsida; order Fabales; family Fabaceae; genus Psophocarpus; species Psophocarpus tetragonolobus. Next base: position 60,510,881 of record CM075688.1, read on the forward strand.
TTATCTTCTTTGTAAAAGATAATTTACTAGACAATTTAAAATTTCTTATTAAAAGATCATAACGGTAACGATCATTGGGACTAATAAATACTAAAAAAGTTAACATAATTATCTTCTTTGTAAAAGATAATTTACTAGACAATTTAAAATTTCTTTATAAAAGATCATAACGGTAACGATCATTGGGCCTAATAAATGCTAAAAAGGTTAACATAATTATCTTCTTTGTGAAAGATAATTTAATAGATCATTTAAAATTTCTTTATAAAAGATCATAACGGTAACGATCATTGGGCCTAATAAATAGTAAAAAAGTTGACATAGTTATCTTCTTTGTAAAAGATAATTTACTAGACAATTTAAAATTTCTTTATAAAAGATCATAACGGTAACGATCATTGGGCCTAATAAATCCTAAAAAAGTTGACATAATTATCTTCGTTGTAAAAGATAATTTACTAGACAATTTAAAATTTCTTATTAAAAGATCATAACGGTACCGATGAATGGGCCTAGTAAATGCTAAAAAAGTTTACATAATTATCTTCTTTGTAAAAGATAATTTAATAGATCATTTAAAATTTCTTTATAAAAGATCATAACAGTAACGATCATCGGGCCTAATAAATGCTAAAAAGGTTAACATAATTATCTTCTTTGTGAAATATAATTTAATAGATCATTTAAAATTTCTTTATGAAAGATCATAACGGTAACGATTATTGGGCCTAATAAATGCTAAAAAAGTTGACATAATTATCTTCTTTGTAAAAGATAATTTACTAGGCAATTTAAAATTTCTTATTAAAAGATCATAACGGTAACGATCATTGGGACTAATAAATACTAAAAAAGTTAACATAATTATCTTCTTTGTAAAAGATAATTTACTAGACAATTTAAAATTTCTTATTAAAAGATCATAACGGTGCCGATCAATGGGCCTAGTAAATGCTGAAAAAGCTTACATAACTATCTTCTTTGTAAAACATAATTTAATAGATCATTTAAAATTTCATTATAAAAGATCATGACGGCAACGATCATTGGGCCTAATAAATGCTAAAAAGGTTAACATAATTATCTTCTTTGTGAAAGATAATTTGATAGATCATTTAAAATTTCTTTATAAAAGATCATAATGGTAACGATCATTGGGCCTAATAAATCCTTAAAAAGTTGACATAATTATCTTCTTTGTAAAAGATAATTTACTAGACAATTTAAAATTTCTTATTAAAAGATCATAACGGTACCGATCAATGGGCCTAGTAAATGCTAAAAAAGTTTACAGAATTATCTTCTTTGTAAAAGATAATTTAATAGATCATTTAAAATTTCTTTATAAAAGATCATAACAGTAACGATCATCGGGCCTAATAAATGCTAAAAAGGTTAACATAATTATCTTCTTTGTGAAATATAATTTAATAGATCATTTAAAATTTCTTTATGAAAGATCATAACGGTAACGATTATTGGGCCTAATAAATGCTAAAAAAGTTGACATAATTATCTTCTTTGTAAAAGATAATTTACTAGACAATTTAAAATTTCTTATTAAAAGATCATAACGGTGCCGATCAATGGGCCTAGTAAATGCTGAAAAAGCTTACATAATTATCTTCTTTGTAAAATATAATTTAATAGATCATTTAAAATTTCTTTATAAAAGATCATAACAGTAACGATCATCGGGCCTAATAAATGCTAAAAAGGTTAACATAATTATCTTCTTTGTGAAATATAATATAATAGATCATTTAAAATTTCTTTATGAAAGATCATAACGGTAACGATTATTGGGCCTAATAAATGCTAAAAAAGTTGACATAATTATCTTCTTTGTAAAAGATAATTTACTAGACAATTTAAAATTTCTTATTAAAAGATCATAACGGTAACGATCATTGGGACTAATAAATACTAAAAAAGTTAACATAATTATCTTCTCTATAAAAGATAATTTACTAGACAATTTAAAATTTCTTATTAAAAGATCATAACGGTGTCGATCAATGGGCCTAGTAAATGCTGAAAAAGCTTACATAACTATCTTCTTTGTAAAACATAATTTAATAGATCATTTAAAATTTCATTATAAAAGATCATGACGGCAACGATCATTGGGCCTAATAAATGCTAAAAAGGTTAACATAATTATCTTCTTTGTGAAAGATAATTTGATAGATCATTTAAAATTTCTTTATAAAAGATCATAACGGTAACGATCATTGGGCCTAATAAATCCTAAAAAAGTTGACATAATTATCTTCTTTGTAAAAGATAATTTACTAGACAATTTAAAATTTCTTATTAAAAGATCATAACTGTACCGATCAATGGGCCTAGTAAATGCTAAAAAAGTTTACATAATTATCTTCTTTGTAAAAGATAATTTAATAGATCATTTAAAATTTCTTTATAAAAGATCATAACAGTAACGATCATCGGGCCTAATAAATGCTAAAAAGGTTAACATAATTATCTTCTTTGTGAAATATAATTTAATAGATCATTTAAAATTTCTTTATGAAAGATCATAACGGTAACGATCATTGGGCCTAATAAATCCTAAAAAAGTTGACATAATTATCTTCTTTGTAAAAGATAATTTACTAGACAATTTAAAATTTCTTATTAAAAGATCATAACGGTAACGATCATTGGGACTAATAAATACTAAAAAAGTTAACATAATTATCTTGTTTGTAAAAGATAATTTACTAGACAATTTAAAATTTCTTTATAAAAGATCATAACGGTAACGATCATTGGGCCTAATAAATGCTAAAAAGGTTAACATAATTATCTTCTTTGTGAAAGATAATTTAATAGATCATTTAAAATTTCTTTATAAAAGATCATAACGGTAACGATCATTGGGCCTAATAAATGCTAAAAAGGTTAACATAATTATCTTCTTTGTGAAAGATAATTTAATAGATCATTTAAAATTTCTTTATAAAAGATCATAACGGTAACGATCATTGGGCCTAATAAATGCTAAAAAAGTTGACATAATTATCTTCTTTGTAAAAGAAAATTTACTAGAGAATTTAAAATTTCTTATTAAAAGATCATAACGGTGCCGATCAATGGGCCTAGTAAATGCTGAAAAAGCTTACATAATTATCTTCTTTGTAAAATATAATTTAATAGATCATTTAAAATTTCATTATAAAAGATCATGACGGCAACGATCATTGGGCCTAATAAATGCTAAAAAGGTTAACATAATTATCTTCTTTGTGAAAGGTAATTTGATAGATCATTTAAAATTTCTTTATAAAAGATCATAATGGTAACGATCATTGGGCCTAATAAATGCTAAAAAAGTTGACATAATTATCTTCTTTGTAAAAGATAATTTACTAGACAATTTAAAATTTCTTATTAAAAGATCATAACGGTAACGATCATTGGGACTAATAAATACTAAAAAAGTTAACATAATTATCTTCTTTGTAAAAGATAATTTACTAGACAATTTAAAATTTCTTTATAAAAGATCATAACGGTAACGATCATTGGGCCTAATAAATGCTAAAAAGGTTAACATAATTATCTTCTTTGTGAAAGATAATTTAATAGATCATTTAAAATTTCTTTATAAAAGATCATAACGGTAACGATCATTGGGCCTAATAAATAGTAAAAAAGTTGACATAGTTATCTTCTTTGTAAAAGATAATTTAATTTCTTTATAAAAGATCATAACGGTAACGATCATTGGGCCTAATAAATCCTAAAAAAGTTGACATAATTATCTTCTTTGTAAAAGATAATTTACTAGACAATTTAAAATTTCTTATTAAAAGATCATAACGGTACCGATGAATGGGCCTAGTAAATGCTAAAAAAGTTTACATAATTATCTTCTTTGTAAAAGATAATTTAATAGATCATTTAAAATTTCTTTATAAAAGATCATAACAGTAACGATCATCGGGCCTAATAAATGCTAAAAAGGTTAACATAATTATCTTCTTTGTGAAATATAATATAATAGATCATTTAAAATTTCTTTATGAAAGATCATGACGGTAACGATTATTGGGCCTAATAAATGCTAAAAAAGTTGACATAATTATCTTCTTTGTAAAAGATAATTTACTAGACAATTTAAAATTTCTTATTAAAAGATCATAACGGTAACGATCATTGGGACTAATAAATACTAAAAAAGTTAACATAATTATCTTCTTTGTAAAATATAATTTACTAGACAATTTAAAATTTCTTATTAAAAGATCATAACGGTGCCGATCAATGGGCCTAGTAAATGCTGAAAAAGCTTACATAACTATCTTCTTTGTAAAACATAATTTAATAGATCATTTAAAATTTCATTATAAAAGATCATGACGGCAACGATCATTGGGCCTAATAAATGCTAAAAAGGTTAACATAATTATCTTCTTTGTGAAAGATAATTTGATAGATCATTTAAAATTTCTTTATAAAAGATCATAATGGTAACGATCATTGGGCCTAATAAATCCTAAAAAAGTTGACATAATTATCTTCTTTGTAAAAGATAATTTACTAGACAATTTAAAATTTCTTATTAAAAGATCATAACGGTACCGATCAATGGGCCTAGTAAATGCTAAAAAAGTTTACAGAATTATCTTCTTTGTAAAAGATAATTTAATAGATCATTTAAAATTTCTTTATAAAAGATCATAACAGTAACGATCATCGGGCCTAATAAATGCTAAAAAGGTTAACATAATTATCTTCTTTGTGAAATATAATTTAATAGATCATTTAAAATTTCTTTATGAAAGATCATAACGGTAACGATTATTGGGCCTAATAAATGCTAAAAAAGTTGACATAATTATCTTCTTTGTAAAAGATAATTTACTAGACAATTTAAAATTTCTTATTAAAAGATCATAACGGTGCCGATCAATGGGCCTAGTAAATGCTGAAAAAGCTTACATAATTATCTTCTTTGTAAAATATAATTTAATAGATCATTTAAAATTTCTTTATAAAAGATCATAACAGTAACGATCATCGGGCCTAATAAATGCTAAAAAGGTTAACATAATTATCTTCTTTGTGAAATATAATATAATAGATCATTTAAAATTTCTTTATGAAAGATCATAACGGTAACGATTATTGGGCCTAATAAATGCTAAAAAAGTTGACATAATTATCTTCTTTGTAAAAGATAATTTACTAGACAATTTAAAATTTCTTATTAAAAGATCATAACGGTAACGATCATTGGGACTAATAAATACTAAAAAAGTTAACATAATTATCTTCTCTATAAAAGATAATTTACTAGACAATTTAAAATTTCTTATTAAAAGATCATAACGGTGTCGATCAATGGGCCTAGTAAATGCTGAAAAAGCTTACATAACTATCTTCTTTGTAAAACATAATTTAATAGATCATTTAACATTTCATTATAAAAGATCATGACGGCAACGATCATTGGGCCTAATAAATGCTAAAAAGGTTAACATAATTATCTTCTTTGTGAAAGATAATTTGATAGATCATTTAAAATTTCTTTATAAAAGATCATAACGGTAACGATCATTGGGCCTAATAAATCCTAAAAAAGTTGACATAATTATCTTCTTTGTAAAAGATAATTTACTAGACAATTTAAAATTTCTTATTAAAAGATCATAACTGTACCGATCAATGGGCCTAGTAAATGCTAAAAAAGTTTACATAATTATCTTCTTTGTAAAAGATAATTTAATAGATCATTTAAAATTTCTTTATAAAAGATCATAACAGTAACGATCATCGGGCCTAATAAATGCTAAAAAGGTTAACATAATTATCTTCTTTGTGAAATATAATTTAATAGATCATTTAAAATTTCTTTATGAAAGATCATAACGGTAACGATCATTGGGCCTAATAAATCCTAAAAAAGTTGACATAATTATCTTCTTTGTAAAAGATAATTTACTAGACAATTTAAAATTTCTTATTAAAAGATCATAACGGTAACGATCATTGGGACTAATAAATACTAAAAAAGTTAACATAATTATCTTGTTTGTAAAAGATAATTTACTAGACAATTTAAAATTTCTTTATAAAAGATCATAACGGTAACGATCATTGGGCCTAATAAATGCTAAAAAGGTTAACATAATTATCTTCTTTGTGAAAGATAATTTAATAGATCATTTAAAATTTCTTTATAAAAGATCATAACGGTAACGATCATTGGGCCTAATAAATGCTAAAAAGGTTAACATAATTATCTTCTTTGTGAAAGATAATTTAATAGATCATTTAAAATTTCTTTATAAAAGATCATAACGGTAACGATCATTGGGCCTAATAAATGCTAAAAAAGTTGACATAATTATCTTCTTTGTAAAAGATAATTTACTAGAGAATTTAAAATTTCTTATTAAAAGATCATAACGGTGCCGATCAATGGGCCTAGTAAATGCTGAAAAAGCTTACATAATTATCTTCTTTGTAAAATATAATTTAATAGATCATTTAAAATTTCATTATAAAAGATCATGACGGCAACGATCATTGGGCCTAATAAATGCTAAAAAGGTTAACATAATTATCTTCTTTGTGAAAGGTAATTTGATATATCATTTAAAATTTCTTTATAAAAGATCATAATGGCAACGATCATTGGGCCTAATAAATGCTAAAAAAGTTGACATAATTATCTTCTTTGTAAAAGATAATTTACTAGACAATTTAAAATTTCTTATTAAAAGATCATAACGGTAACGATCATTGGGACTAATAAATACTAAAAAAGTTAACATAATTATCTTCTTTGTAAAAGATAATTTACTAGACAATTTAAAATTTCTTTATAAAAGATCATAACGGTAACGATCATTGGGCCTAATAAATGCTAAAAAGGTTAACATAATTATCTTCTTTGTGAAAGATAATTTAATAGATCATTTAAAATTTCTTTATAAAAGATCATAACGGTAACGATCATTGGGCCTAATAAATAGTAAAAAAGTTGACATAGTTATCTTCTTTGTAAAAGATAATTTACTAGACAATTTAAAATTTCTTTATAAAAGATCATAACGGTAACGATCATTGGGCCTAATAAATCCTAAAAAAGTTGACATAATTATCTTCTTTGTAAAAGATAATTTACTAGACAATTTAAAATTTCTTATTAAAAGATCATAACGGTACCGATGAATGGGCCTAGTAAATGCTAAAAAAGTTTACATAATTATCTTCTTTGTAAAAGATAATTTAATAGATCATTTAAAATTTCTTTATAAAAGATCATAACAGTAACGATCATCGGGCCTAATAAATGCTAAAAAGGTTAACATAATTATCTTCTTTGTGAAATATAATTTAATAGATCATTTAAAATTTCTTTATGAAAGATCATAACGGTAACGATTATTGGGCCTAATAAATGCTAAAAAAGTTGACATAATTATCTTCTTTGTAAAAGATAATTTACTAGACAATTTAAAATTTCTTATTAAAAGATCATAACGGTAACGATCATTGGGACTAATAAATACTAAAAAAGTTAACATAATTATCTTCTTTGTAAAAGATAATTTACTAGACAATTTAAAATTTCTTATTAAAAGATCATAACGGTGCCGATCAATGGGCCTAGTAAATGCTGAAAAAGCTTACATAACTATCTTCTTTGTAAAACATAATTTAATAGATCATTTAAAATTTCATTATAAAAGATCATGACGGCAACGATCATTGGGCCTAATAAATGCTAAAAAGGTTAACATAATTATCTTCTTTGTGAAAGATAATTTGATAGATCATTTAAAATTTCTTTATAAAAGATCATAATGGTAACGATCATTGGGCCTAATAAATCCTAAAAAAGTTGACATAATTATCTTCTTTGTAAAAGATAATTTACTAGACAATTTAAAATTTCTTATTAAAAGATCATAACGGTACCGATCAATGGGCCTAGTAAATGCTAAAAAAGTTTACAGAATTATCTTCTTTGTAAAAGATAATTTAATAGATCATTTAAAATTTCTTTATAAAAGATCATAACAGTAACGATCATCGGGCCTAATAAATGCTAAAAAGGTTAACATAATTATCTTCTTTGTGAAATATAATTTAATAGATCATTTAAAATTTCTTTATGAAAGATCATAACGGTAACGATTATTGGGCCTAATAAATGCTAAAAAAGTTGACATAATTATCTTCTTTGTAAAAGATAATTTACTAGACAATTTAAAATTTCTTATTGAAAGATCATAACGGTGCCGATCAATGGGCCTAGTAAATGCTGAAAAAGCTTACATAATTATCTTCTTTGTAAAATATAATTTAATAGATCATTTAAAATTTCATTATAAAAGATAATGACGGCAACGATCATTGGGCCTAATAAATGCTAAAAAGGTTAACATAATTATCTTCTTTGTGAAAGGTAATTTGATAGATCATTTAAAATTTCTTTATAAAAGATCATAATGGTAACGATCATTGGGCCTAATAAATGCTAAAAAAGTTGACATAATTATCTTCTTTGTAAAAGATAATTTACTAGACAATTTAAAATTTCTTATTAAAAGATCATAACGGTAACGATCATTGGGACTAATAAATACTAAAAAAGTTAACATAATTATCTTGTTTGTAAAAGATAATTTACTAGACAATTTAAAATTTCTTTATAAAAGATCATAACGGTAACGATCATTGGGCCTAATAAATGCTAAAAAGGTTAACATAATTATCTTCTTTGTGAAAGATAATTTAATAGATCATTTAAAATTTCTTTATAAAAGATCATAACGGTAACGATCATTGGGCCTAATAAATGCTAAAAAAGTTGACATAATTATCTTCTTTGTAAAAGATAATTTACTAGACAATTTAAAATTTCTTATTAAAAGATCATAACGGTGCCGATCAATGGGCCTAGTAAATGCTGAAAAAGCTTACATAATTATCTTCTTTGTAAAATATAATTTAATAGATCATTTAAAATTTCATTATAAAAGATCATGACGGCAACCATCATTGGGCCTAATAAATGCTAAAAAGGTTAACATAATTATCTTCTTTGTGAAAGGTAATTTGATAGATCATTTAAAATTTCTTTATAAAAGATCATAATGGTAACGATCATTGGGCCTAATAAATGCTAAAAAAGTTGACATAATTATCTTCTTTGTAAAAGATAATTTACTAGACAATTTAAAATTTCTTATTAAAAGATCATAACGGTAACGATCATTGGGACTAATAAATACTAAAAAAGTTAACATAATTATCTTCTTTGTAAAAGATAATTTACTAGACAATTTAAAATTTCTTATTAAAAGATCATAACGGTACCGATCAACGGGCCTAGTAAATGCTAAAAAAGTTTACATAATTATCTTCTTTGTAAAAGATAATTTAATAGATCATTTAAAATTTCTTTATAAAAGATCATAACAGTAACGATCATCGGGCCTAATAAATGCTAAAAAGGTTAACATAATTATCTTCTTTGTGAAATATAATTTAATAGATCATTTAAAATTTCATTATAAAAGATCATGACGGCAACGATCATTGGGCCTAATAAATGCTAAAAAGGTTAACATAATTATCCTCTTTGTGAAAGATAATTTGATAGATCAGTTAAAATTTCTTTATAAAAGATCATAACGGTAACGATCATTGGGCCTAATAAATCCTAAAAAAGTTGACATAATTATCTTCTTTGTAAAAGATAATTTACTAGACAATTTAAAATTTCTTATTAAAAGATCATAACGGTAACGATCATTGGGACTAATAAATACTAAAAAAGTTAACATAATTATCATCTTTGTAAAAGATAAATTACTAGACAATTTAAAATTTCTTAGTAAAAGATCATAATAGTAACGATCACTGGGCCTAGTAAATACTGAAGCAGCTAACATAAATATATTCTTTGTTAAAGATAATTTAATAGATCATTTAAAATTTCTTTATAAAAGATCATAACGGTAACAATCATTGGGCCTAATAAATGCTAAAAAGGTTAACATAATTATCTTCTTTGTGAAATACAATTTAATAGATCATTTAAAATTTATTTATGAAAGATCATAACGGTAACGATTATTGGGCCTAATAAATGCTAAAAAAGTTGACATAATTATCTTCTTTGTAAAAGATAATTTACTAGACAATTTAAAACTTCTTATTAAAAGATCATAACGGTGCCGATCAATGGGCCTAGTAAATGCTGAAAAAGCTTACATAATAACTTCTTTGTAAAACATAATTTAATAGATCATTTAAAATTTCATTATAAAAGATCATGACGGCAACAATCATTGGGCCTAATAAATGCTAAAAAGGTTAACATAATTATCTTCTTTGTGAAAGATAATTTGATAGATCATTTAAAATTTCTTTATAAAAGATCATAACGGTAACGATCATTGGGCCTAATAAATCCTAAAAAAGTTGACATAATTATCTTCTTTGTAAAAGATAATTTACTAGACAATTTAAAATTTCTTATTAAAAGATCATAACGGTACCGATCAACGGGCCTAGTAAATGCTAAAAAAGTTTACATAATTATCTTCTTTGTAAAAGATAATTTAATAGATCATTTAAAATTTCTTTATAAAAGATCATAACAGTAACGATCATCGGGCCTAATAAATGCTAAAAAGGTTAACATAATTATCTTCTTTGTGAAATATAATTTAATAGATCATTTAAAATTTCATTATAAAAGATCATGACGGCAACGATCATTGGGCATAATAAATGCTAAAAAGGTTAACATAAGTATCTTCTTTGTGAAAGATAATTTGATAGATCAGTTAAAATTTCTTTATAAAAGATCATAACGGTAACGATCATTGGGCCTAATAAATCCTAAAAAAGTTGACATAATTATCTTCTTTGTAAAAGATAATTTACTAGACAATTTAAAATTTCTTATTAAAAGATCATAACGGTAACGATCATTGGGACTAATAAATACTAAAAAAGTTAACATAATTATCTTCTTTGTAAAAGATAATTTACTAGACAATTTAAAATTTCTTATTAAAAGATCATAACGGTACCGATCAATGGGCCTAGTAAATGCTAAAAAAGTTTACATAATTATCTTCTTTGTAAAAGATAATTTAATAGATCATTTAAAATTTCTTTATAAAAGATCATAACAGTAACGATCATCGGGCCTAATAAATGCTAAAAAGGTTAACATAATTATCTTCTTTGTGAAATATAATATAATAGATCATTTAAAATTTCTTTATGAAAGATCATAACGGTAACGATTATTGGGCCTAATAAATGCTAAAAAAGTTGACATAATTATCTTCTTTGTAAAAGATAATTTACTAGACAATTTAAAATTTCTTATTAAAAGATCATAACGGTAACGATCATTGGGACTAATAAATACTAAAAAAGTTAACATAATTATCTTCTCTATAAAAGATAATTTACTAGACAATTTAAAATTTCTTATTAAAAGATCATAACGGTGTCGATCAATGGGCCTAGTAAATGCTGAAAAAGCTTACATAACTATCTTCTTTGTAAAACATAATTTAATAGATCATTTAAAATTTCATTATAAAAGATCATGACGGCAACGATCATTGGGCCTAATAAATGCTAAAAAGGTTAACATAATTATCTTCTTTGTGAAAGATAATTTGATAGATCATTTAAAATTTCTTTATAAAAGATCATAACGGTAACGATCATTGGGCCTAATAAATCCTAAAAAAGTTGACATAATTATCTTCTTTGTAAAAGATAATTTACTAGACAATTTAAAATTTCTTATTAAAAGATCATAACGGTACCGATCAATGGGCCTAGTAAATGCTAAAAAAGTTTACATAATTATCTTCTTTGTAAAAGATAATTTAATAGATCATTTAAAATTTCTTTATAAAAGATCATAACAGTAACGATCATCGGGCCTAATAAATGCTAAAAAGGTTAACATAATTATCTTCTTTGTGAAATATAATTTAATAGATCATTTAAAATTTCTTTATGAAAGATCATAACGGTAACGATCATTGGGCCTAATAAATCCTAAAAAAGTTGACATAATTATCTTCTTTGTAAAAGATAATTTACTAGACAATTTAAAATTTCTTATTAAAAGATCATAACGGTAACGATCATTGGGACTAATAAATACTAAAAAAGTTAACATAATTATCTTGTTTGTAAAAGATAATTTACTAGACAATTTAAAATTTCTTTATAAAAAATCATAACGGTAACGATCATTGGGCCTAATAAATGCTAAAAAGGTTAACATAATTATCTTCTTTGTGAAAGATAATTTAATAGATCATTTAAAATTTCTTTATAAAAGATCATAACGGTAACGATCATTGGGCCTAATAAATGCTAAAAAGGTTAACATAATTATCTTCTTTGTGAAAGATAATTTAATAGATCATTTAAAATTTCTTTATAAAAGATCATAACGGTAACGATCATTGGGCCTAATAAATGCTAAAAAAGTTGACATAATTATCTTCTTTGTAAAAGATAATTTACTAGAGAATTTAAAATTTCTTATTAAAAGATCATAACGGTGCCGATCAATGGGCCTAGTAAATGCTGAAAAAGCTTACATAATTATCTTCTTTGTAAAATATAATTTAATAGATCATTTAAAATTTCATTATAAAAGATCATGACGGCAACGATCATTGGGCCTAATAAATGCTAAAAAGGTTAACATAATTATCTTCTTTGTGAAAGGTAATTTGATAGATCATTTAAAATTTCTTTATAAAAGATCATAATGGTAACGATCATTGGGCCTAATAAATGCTAAAAAAGTTGACATAATTATCTTCTTTGTAAAAGATAATTTACTAGACAATTTAAAATTTCTTATTAAAAGATCATAACGGTAACGATCATTGGGACTAATAAATACTAAAAAAGTTAACATAATTATCTTCTTTGTAAAAGATAATTTACTAGACAATTTAAAATTTCTTTATAAAAGATCATAACGGTAACGATCATTGGGCCTAATAAATGCTAAAAAGGTTAACATAATTATCTTCTTTGTGAAAGATAATTTAATAGATCATTTAAAATTTCTTTATAAAAGATCATAACGGTAACGATCATTGGGCCTAATAAATAGTAAAAAAGTTGACATAGTTATCTTCTTTGTAAAAGATAATTTACTAGACAATTTAAAATTTCTTTATAAAAGATCATAACGGTAACGATCATTGGGCCTAATAAATCCTAAAAAAGTTGACATAATTATCTTCTTTGTAAAAGATAATTTACTAGACAATTTAAAATTTCTTATTAAAAGATCATAACGGTACCGATGAATGGGCCTAGTAAATGCTAAAAAAGTTTACATAATTATCTTCTTTGTAAAAGATAATTTAATAGATCATTTAAAATTTCTTTATAAAAGATCATAACAGTAACGATCATCGGGCCTAATAAATGCTAAAAAGGTTAACATAATTATCTTCTTTGTGAAATATAATTTAATAGATCATTTAAAATTTCTTTATGAAAGATTATAACGGTAACGATTATTGGGCCTAATAAATGCTAAAAAAGTTGACATAATTATCTTCTTTGTAAAAGATAATTTACTAGACAATTTAAAATTTCTTATTAAAAGATCATAACGGTAACGATCATTGGGACTAATAAATACTAAAAAAGTTAACATAATTATCTTCTTTGTAAAAGATAATTTACTAGACAATTTAAAATTTCTTATTAAAAGATCATAACGGTGCCGATCAATGGGCCTAGTAAATGCTGAAAAAGCTTACATAACTATCTTCTTTGTAAAACATAATTTAATAGATCATTTAAAATTTCATTATAAAAGATCATGACGGCAACGATCATTGGGCCTAATAAATGCTAAAAAGGTTAACATAATTATCTTCTTTGTGAAAGATAATTTGATAGATCATTTAAAATTTCTTTATAAAAGATCATAATGGTAACGATCATTGGGCCTAATAAATCCTAAAAAAGTTGACATAATTATCTTCTTTGTAAAAGATAATTTACTAGACAATTTAAAATTTCTTATTAAAAGATCATAACAGTACCGATCAATGGGCCTAGTAAATGCTAAAAAAGTTTACAGAATTATCTTCTTTGTAAAAGATAATTTAATAGATCATTTAAAATTTCTTTATAAAAGATCATAACAGTAACGATCATCGGGCCTAATAAATGCTAAAAAGGTTAACATAATTATCTTCTTTGTGAAATATAATTTAATAGATCATTTAAAATTTCTTTATGAAAGATCATAACGGTAACGATTATTGGGCCTAATAAATGCTAAAAAAGTTGACATAATTATCTTCTTTGTAAAAGATAATTTACTAGACAATTTAAAATTTCTTATTAAAAGATCATAACGGTGCCGATCAATGGGCCTAGTAAATGCTGAAAAAGCTTACATAATTATCTTCTTTGTAAAATATAATTTAATAGATCATTTAAAATTTCATTATAAAAGATCATGACGGCAACGATCATTGGGCCTAATAAATGCTAAAAAGGTTAACATAATTATCTTCTTTGTGAAAGGTAATTTGATAGATCATTTAAAATTTCTTTATAAAAGATCATAATGGTAACGATCATTGGGCCTAATAAATGCTAAAAAGGTTGACATAATTATCTTCTTTGTAAAAGATAATTTACTAGACAATTTAAAATTTCTTATTAAAAGATCATAACGGTAACGATCATTGGGACTAATAAATATTAAAAAAGTTAACATAATTATCTTGTTTGTAAAAGATAATTTACTAGACAATTTAAAATTTCTTTATAAAAGATCATAACGGTAACGATCATTGGGCCTAATAAATGCTAAAAAGGTTAACATAATTATCTTCTTTGTGAAAGATAATTTAATAGATCATTTAAAATTTCTTTATAAAAGATCATAACGGTAACGATCATTGGGCCTAATAAATGCTAAAAAAGTTGACATAATTATCTTCTTTGTAAAAGATAATTTACTAGACAATTTAAAATTTCTTATTAAAAGATCATAACGGTGCCGATCAATGGGCCTAGTAAATGCTGAAAAAGCTTACATAATTATCTTCTTTGTAAAATATAATTTAATAGATCATTTAAAATTTCATTATAAAAGATCATGACGGCAACGATCATTGGGCCTAATAAATGCTAAAAAGGTTAACATAATTATCTTCTTTGTGAAAGGTAATTTGATAGATCATTTAAAATTTCTTTATAAAAGATCATAATGGTAACGATCATTGGGCCTAATAAATGCTAAAAAAGTTGACATAATTATCTTCTTTGTAAAAGATAATTTACTAGACAATTTAAAATTTCTTATTAAAAGATCATAACGGTAACGATCATTGGGACTAATAAATACTAAAAAAGTTAACATAATTATCTTCTTTGTAAAAGATAATTTACTAGACAATTTAAAATTTCTTTATAAAAGATCATAACGGTAACGATCATTGGGCCTAATAAATGCTAAAAAGGTTAACATAATTATCTTCTTTGTGAATGATAATTTAATAGATCATTTAAAATTTCTTTATAAAAGATCATAACGGTAACGATCATTGGGCCTAATAAATGGTAAAAAAGTTGACATAGTTATCTTCTTTGTAAAAGATAATTTACTAGACAATTTAAAATTTCTTAGTAAAAGATCATAACGGTAACGATCACTGGACCTAATAAATGCTGAAGCAGCTAACATAAATATATTCTTTGTTAAAGATAATTTAGTAGATCATTTAAAATTTCTTTATAAAAGATCATAACGGTAACAATCATTGGGCCTAATAAATGCTAAAAAGGTTAACATAATTATCTTCTTTGTGAAATATAATTTAATAGATCATTTAAAATTTATTTATGAAAGATCATAACGGTAACGATTATTGGGCCTAATAAATGCTAAAAAAGTTGACATAATTATCTTCTTTGTAAAAGATAATTTACTAGACAATTTAAAATTTCTTATTAAAAGATCATAACGGTGCCGATCAATGGGCCTAGTAAATGCTGAAAAAGCTTACATAATTATCTTCTTTGTAAAACATAATTTAATAGATCATTTAAAATTTCATTATAAAACATCATGACGGCAACGATCATTGGGCCTAATAAATGCTAAAAAGGTTAACATAATTATCTTCTTTGTGAAAGATAATTTGATAGATCATTTAAAATTTCTTTATAAAAGATCATAACGGTAACGATCATTGGGCGTAATAAATACTAAAAAAGTTGACATAATTATCTTCTTTGTAAAAGATAATTTACTAGACAATTTAAAATTTCTTATTAAAAGATCATAACGGTAACGATCATTGGGACTAATAAATACTAAAAAAGTTAACATAATTATCTTGTTTGTAAAAGATAATTTACTAGACAATTTAAAATTTCTTTATAAAAGATCATAACGGTAACGATCATTGGGCCTAATAAATGCTAAAAAGGTTAACATAATTATCTTCTTTGTGAAAGATAATTTAATAGATCATTTAAAATTTCTTTATAAAAGATCATAACGGTAACGATCATTGGGCCTAATAAATGCTAAAAAAGTTGACATAATTATCTTCTTTGTAAAAGATAATTTACTAGACAATTTAAAATTTCTTATTAAAAGATCATAACGGTGCCGATCAATGGGCCTAGTAAATGCTGAAAAAGCTTACATAATTATCTGCTTTGTAAAATATAATTTAATAGATCATTTAAAATTTCATTATAAAAGATCATGACGGCAACGATCATTGGGCCTAATAAATGCTAAAAAGGTTAACATAATTATCTTCTTTGTCAAAGGTAATTTGATAGATCATTTAAAATTTCTTTATAAAAGATCATAATGGTAACGATCATTGGGCCTAATAAATGCTAAAAAAGTTGACATAATTATCTTCTTTGTAAAAGATAATTTACTAGACAATTTAAAATTTCTTATTAAAAGATCATAACGGTAACGATCATTGGGACTAATAAATACTAAAAAAGTTAACATAATTATCTTCTTTGTAAAAGATAATGTACTAGACAATTTAAAATTTCTTTATAAAAGATCATAACGGTAACGATCATTGGGCCTAATAAATGCTAAAAAGGTTAACATAATTATCTTCTTTGTTAAAGATAATTTAATAGATCATTTAAAATTTCTTTATAAAAGATCATAACGGTAACGATCATTGGGCCTAATAAATGGTAAAAAAGTTGACATAGTTATCTTCTTTGTAAAAGATAATTTACTAGACAATTTAAAATTTCTTAGTAAAAGATCATAACGGTAACGATCACTGGACCTAATAAATGCTGAAGCAGCTAACATAAATATATTCTTTGTTAAAGATAATTTAGTAGATCATTTAAAATTTCTTTATAAAAGATCATAACGGTAACAATCATTGGGCCTAATAAATGCTAAAAAGGTTAACATAATTATCTTCTTTGTGAAATATAATTTAATAGATCATTTAAAATTTATTTATGAAAGATCATAACGGTAACGATTATTGGGCCTAATAAATGCTAAAAAAGTTGACATAATTATCTTCTTTGTAAAAGATAATTTACTAGACAATTTAAAATTTCTTATTAAAAGATCATAACGGTGCCGATCAATGGGCCTAGTAAATGCTGAAAAAGCTTACATAATTATCTTCTTTGTAAAACATAGTTTAATAGATCATTTAAAATTTCATTATAAAACATCATGACGGCAACGATCATTGGGCCTAATAAATGCTAAAAAGGTTAACATAATTATCTTCTTTGTGAAAGATAATTTGATAGATCATTTAAAATTTCTTTATAAAAGATCATAACGGTAACGATCATTGGGCGTAATAAATACTAAAAAAGTTGACATAATTATCTTCTTTGTAAAAGATAATTTACTAGACAATTTAAAATTTCTTATTAAAAGATCATAACGGTAACGATCATTGGGACTAATAAATACTAAAAAAGTTAACATAATTATCTTGTTTGTAAAAGATAATTTACTAGACAATTTAAAATTTCTTTATAAAAGATCATAACGGTAACGATCATTGGGCCTAATAAATGCTAAAAAGGTTAACATAATTATCTTCTTTGTGAAAGATAATTTAATAGATCATTTAAAATTTCTTTATAAAAGATCATAACGGTAACGATCATTGGGCCTAATAAATGCTAAAAAAGTTGACATAATTATCTTCTTTGTAAAAGATAATTTACTAGACAATTTAAAATTTCTTATTAAAAGATCATAACGGTGCCGATCAATGGGCCTAGTAAATGCTGAAAAAGCTTACATAATTATCTGCTTTGTAAAATATAATTTAATAGATCATTTAAAATTTCATTATAAAAGATCATGACGGCAACGATCATTGGGCCTAATAAATGCTAAAAAGGTTAACATAATTATCTTCTTTGTGAAAGGTAATTTGATAGATCATTTAAAATTTCTTTATAAAAGATCATAATGGTAACGATCATTGGGCCTAATAAATGCTAAAAAAGTTGACATAATTATCTTCTTTGTAAAAGATAATTTACTAGACAATTTAAAATTTCTTATTAAAAGATCATAACGGTAACGATCATTGGGACTAATAAATACTAAAAAAGTTAACATAATTATCTTCTTTGTAAAAGATAATTTACTAGACAATTTAAAATTTCTTTATAAAAGATCATAACGGTAACGATCATTGGGCCTAATAAATGCTAAAAAGGTTAACATAATTATCTTCTTTGTGAAAGATAATTTAATAGATCATTTAAAATTTCTTTATAAAAGATCATAACGGTAACGATCATTGGGCCTAATAAATGGTAAAAAAGTTGACATAGTTATCTTCTTTGTAAAAGATAATTTACTAGACAATTTAAAATTTCTTAGTAAAAGATCATAACGGTAACGATCACTGGACCTAATAAATGCTGAAGCAGCTAACATAAATATATTCTTTGTTAAAGATAATTTAGTAGATCATTTAAAATTTCTTTATAAAAGATCATAACGGTAACAATCATTGGGCCTAATAAATGCTAAAAAGGTTAACATAATTATCTTCTTTGTGAAATATAATTTAATAGATCATTTAAAATTTATTTATGAAAGATCATACGGTAACGATTATTGGGCCTAATAAATGCTAAAAAAGTTGACATAATTATCTTCTTTGTAAAAGATAATTTACTAGACAATTTAAAATTTCTTATTAAAAGATCATAACGGTGCCGATCAATGGGCCTAGTAAATGCTGAAAAAGCTTACATAATTATCTTCTTTGTAAAACATAATTTAATAGATCATTTAAAATTTCATTATAAAACATCATGACGGCAACGATCATTGGGCCTAATAAATGCTAAAAAGGTTAACATAATTATCTTCTTTGTGAAAGATAATTTGATAGATCATTTAAAATTTCTTTATAAAAGATCATAACGGTAACGATCATTGGGCGTAATAAATACTAAAAAAGTTGACATAATTATCTTCTTTGTAAAAGATAATTTACTAGACAATTTAAAATTTCTTATTAAAAGATCATAACGGTAACGATCATTGGGACTAATAAATACTAAAAAAGTTAACATAATTATCTTGTTTGTAAAAGATAATTTACTAGACAATTTAAAATTTCTTTATAAAAGATCATAACGGTAACGATCATTGGGCCTAATAAATGCTAAAAAGGTTAACATAATTATCTTCTTTGTGAAAGATAATTTAATAGATCATTTAAAATTTCTTTATAAAAGATCATAACGGTAACGATCATTGGGCCTAATAAATGCTAAAAAAGTTGACATAATTATCTTCTTTGTAAAAGATAATTTACTAGACAATTTAAAATTTCTTATTAAAAGATCATAACGGTGCCGATCAATGGGCCTAGTAAATGCTGAAAAAGCTTACATAATTATCTTCTTTGTAAAATATAATTTAATAGATCATTTAAAATTTCATTATAAAACATCATGACGGCAACGATCATTGGGCCTAATAAATGCTAAAAAGGTTAACATAATTATCTTCTTTGTGAAAGATAATTTGATAGATCATTTAAAATTTCTTTATAAAAGATCATAACGGTAACGATCATTGGGCGTAATAAATACTAAAAAAGTTGACATAATTATCTTCTTTGTAAAAGATAATTTACTAGACAATTTAAAATTTCTTATTAAAAGATCATAACGGTAACGATCATTGGGACTAATAAATACTAAAAAAGTTAACATAATTATCTTGTTTGTAAAAGATAATTTACTAGACAATTTAAAATTTCTTTATAAAAGATCATAACGGTAACGATCATTGGGCCTAATAAATGCTAAAAAGGTTAACATAATTATCTTCTTTGTGAAAGATAATTTAATAGATCATTTAAAATTTCTTTATAAAAGATCATAACGGTAACGATCATTGGGCCTAATAAATGCTAAAAAAGTTGACATAATTATCTTCTTTGTAAAAGATAATTTACTAGACAATTTAAAATTTCTTATTAAAAGATCATAACGGTGCCGATCAATGGGCCTAGTAAATGCTGAAAAAGCTTACATAATTATCTTCTTTGTAAAATATAATTTAATAGATCATTTAAAATTTCATTATAAAAGATCATGACGGCAACGATCATTGGGCCTAATAAATGCTAAAAAGGTTAACATAATTATCTTCTTTGTGAAAGGTAATTTGATAGATCATTTAAAATTTCTTTATAAAAGATCATAATGGTAACGATCATTGGGCCTAATAAATGCTAAAAAAGTTGACATAATTATCTTCTTTGTAAAAGATAATTTGCTAGACAATTTAAAATTTCTTATTAAAAGATCATAACGGTAACGATCATTGGGACTAATAAATACTAAAAAAGTTAACATAATTATCTTCTTTGTAAAAGATAATTTACTAGACAATTTAAAATTTCTTTATAAAAGATCATAACGGTAACGATCATTGGGCCAAATAAATGCTAAAAAGGTTAACATAATTATCTTCTTTGTGAAAGATAATTTAATAGATCATTTAAAATTTCTTTATAAAAGATCATAACGGTAACGATCATTGGGCCTAATAAATGGTAAAAAAATTGACATAGTTATCTTCTTTGTAAAAGATAATTTACTAGACAATTTAAAATTTCTTAGTAAAAGATCATAACGGTAACGATCACTGGACCTAATAAATGCTGAAGCAGCTAACATAAATATATTCTTTGTTAAAGAAAATTTAGTAGATCATTTAAAATTTCTTTATAAAAGATCATAACGGTAACAATCATTGGGCCTAATAAATGCTAAAAAGGTTAACATAATTATCTTCTTTGTGAAATATAATTTAATAGATCATTTAAAATTTATTTATGAAAGATCATAACGGTAACGATTATTGGGCCTAATAAATGCTAAAAAAGTTGACATAATTATCTTCTTTGTAAAAGATAATTTACTAGACAATTTAAAATTTCTTATTAAAAGATCATAACGGTGCCGATCAATAGGCCTAGTAAATGCAGAAAAAGCTTACATAATTATCTTCTTTGTAAAACATAATTTAATAGATCATTTAAAATTTCATTATAAAACATCATGACGGCAACGATCATTGGGCCTAATAAATGCTAAAAAGGTTAACATAATTATCTTCTTTGTGAAAGATAATTTGATAGATCATTTAAAATTTCTTTATAAAAGATCATAACGGTAACGATCATTGGGCGTAATAAATACTAAAAAAGTTGACATAATTATCTTCTTTGTAAAAGATAATTTACTAGACAATTTAAAATTTCTTATTAAAAGATCATAACGGTAACGATCATTGGGACTAATAAATACTAAAAAAGTTAGCATAATTATCTTCTTTGTAAAAGATAATTTACTAGACAATTTAAAATTTCTTTATAAAAGATCATAACGGTAACGATCATTGGACCTAATAAATGCTAAAAAGGTTAACATAATTATCTTCTTTGTGAAAGATAATTTGATAGATCATTTAAAATTTCTTTATAAAAGATCATAACGGTAACGATCATTGGGCCTAATAAATGCTAAAAAAGTTGACATAATTATCTTCTTTGTAAAAGATAATTTACTAGACAATTTAAAATTTCTTATTAAAAGATCATAACGGTGCCGATCAATGGGCCTAGTAAATGCTGAAAAAGCTTACATAATTATCTTCTTTGTAAAATATAATTTAATAGATCATTTAAAATTTCATTATAAAAGATCATGACGGCAACGATCATTGGGCCTAATAAATGCTAAAAAGGTTAACATAATTATCTTCTTTGTGAAAGGTAATTTGATAGATCATTTAAAATTTCTTTATAAAAGATCATAATGGTAACGATCATTGGGCCTAATAAATGCTAAAAAAGTTGACATAATTATCTTCTTTGTAAAAGATAATTTACTAGACAATTTAAAATTTCTTATTAAAAGATCATAACGGTAACGATCATTGGGACTAATAAATACTAAAAAAGTTAACATAATTATCTTCTTTGTAAAAGATAATTTACTAGACAATTTAAAATTTCTTTATAAAAGATCATAACGGTAACGATCATTGGGCCTAATAAATGCTAAAAAGGTTAACATAATTATCTTCTTTGTGAAAGATAATTTAATAGATCATTTAAAATTTCTTTATAAAAGATCATAACGGTAACGATCATTGGGCCTAATAAATGGTAAAAAAGTTGACATAGTTATCTTCTTTGTAAAAGATAATTTACTAGACAATTTAAAATTTCTTAGTAAAAGATCATAACGGTAACGATCACTGGACCTAATAAATGCTGAAGCAGCTAACATAAATATATTCTTTGTTAAAGATAATTTAGTAGATCATTTAAAATTTCTTTATAAAAGATCATAACGGTAACAATCATTGGGCCTAATAAATGCTAAAAAGGTTAACATAATTATCTTCTTTGTGAAATATAATTTAATAGATCATTTAAAATTTATTTATGAAAGATCATAACGGTAACGATTATTGGGCCTAATAAATGCTAAAAAAGTTGACATAATTATCTTCTTTGTAAAAGATAATTTACTAGACAATTTAAAATTTCTTATTAAAAGATCATAACGGTGCCGATCAATGGGCCTAGTAAATGCTGAAAAAGCTTACATAATTATCTTCTTTGTAAAACATAATTTAATAGATCATTTAAAATTTCATTATAAAACATCATGACGGCAACGATCATTGGGCCTAATAAATGCTAAAAAGGTTAACATAATTATCTTCTTTGTGAAAGATAATTTGATAGATCATTTAAAATTTCTTTATAAAAGATCATAACGGTAACGATCATTGGGCGTAATAAATACTAAAAAAGTTGACATAATTATCTTCTTTGTAAAAGATAATTTACTAGACAATTTAAAATTTCTTATTAAAAGATCATAACGGTAACGATCATTGGGACTAATAAATACTAAAAAAGTTAGCATAATTATCTTCTTTGTAAAAGATAATTTACTAGACAATTTAAAATTTCTTTATAAAAGATCATAACGGTAACGATCATTGGACCTAATAAATGCTAAAAAGGTTAACATAATTATCTTCTTTGTGAAAGATAATTTGATAGATCATTTAAAATTTCTTTATAAAAGATCATAACGGTAACAATCATTGGGCCTAATAAATGCTAAAAAAGTTGACATAATTATCTTCTTTGTAAAAGATAATTTACTAGACAATTTAAAATTTCTTATTAAAAGATCATAACGGTGCCGATCAATGGGCCTAGTAAATGCTGAAAAAGCTTACATAATTATCTTCTTTGTAAAATATAATTTAATAGATCATTTAAAATTTCATTATAAAAGATCATGACGGCAACGATCATTGGGCCTAATAAATGCTAAAAAGGTTAACATAATTATCTTCTTTGTGAAAGGTAATTTGATAGATCATTTAAAATTTCTTTATAAAAGATCATAATGGTAACGATCATTGGGCTTAATAAATGCTAAAAAAGTTGACATAATTATCTTCTTTGTAAAAGATAATTTACTAGACAATTTAAAATTTCTTATTAAAAGATCATAACGGTAACGATCATTGGGACTAATAAATACTAAAAAAGTTAACATAATTATCTTCTTTGTAAAAGATAATTTACTAGACAATTTAAAATTTCTTTATAAAAGATCATAACGGTAACGATCATTGGGCCTAATAAATGCTAAAAAGGTTAACATAATTATCTTCTTTGTGAAAGATAATTTAATAGATCATTTAAAATTTCTTTATAAAAGATCATAACGGTAACGATCATTGGGCCTAATAAATGGTAAAAAAGTTGACATAGTTATCTTCTTTGTAAAAGATAATTTACTAGACAATTTAAAATTTCTTAGTAAAAGATCATAACGGTAACGATCACTGGACCTAATAAATGCTGAAGCAGCTAACATAAATATATTCTTTGTTAAAGATAATTTAGTAGATCATTTAAAATTTCTTTATAAAAGATCATAACGGTAACAATCATTGGGCCTAATAAATGCTAAAAAGGTTAACATAATTATCTTCTTTGTGAAATATAATTTAATAGATCATTTAAAATTTATTTATGAAAGATCATAACGGTAACGATTATTGGGCCTAATAAATGCTAAAAAAGTTGACATAATTATCTTCTTTGTAAAAGATAATTTACTAGACAATTTAAAATTTGTTATTAAAAGATCATAACGGTGCCGATCAATGAGCCTAGTAAATGCTGAAAAAGCTTACATAATAACTTCGTTGTAAAACATAATTTAATAGATCATTTAAAATTTCATTATAAAACATCATGACAGCAACGATCATTGGGCCTAATAAATGCTAAAAAGGTTAACATAATTATCTTCTTTGTGAAAGATAATTTGATAGATCATTTAAAATTTCTTTATAAAAGATCATAACGGTAACGATCATTGGGCCTAATAAATGCTAAAAAAGTTGACATAATTATCTTCTTTGTAAAAGATAATTTACTAGACAATTTAAAATTACTTATTAAAAGATCATAACGGTAACGATCATTGGGACTAATAAATACTAAAAAAGTTAACATAATTATCTTCTTTGTAAAAGATAATTTACTAGACAATTTAAAATTTCTTTATAAAAGATCATAACGGTAACGATCATTGGGCCTAATAAATGCTAAAAAGGTTAACATAATTATCTTCTTTGTGAAAGATAATTTAATAGATCATTTAAAATTTCTTTATAAAAGATCATAACGGTAACGATCATTGGGCCTAATAAATGGTAAAAAAGTTGACATAGTTATCTTCTTTGTAAAAGATAATTTACTAGACAATTTAAAATTTCTTATTAAAAGATCATAACGGTAACGATCACTGGGCCTAATAAATGCTGAAGCAGCTAACATAAATATATTCTTTGTTAAAGATAATTTAATAGATCATTTAAAATTTCTTTATAAAAGATCATAACGGTAACAATCATTGGGCCTAATAAATGCTAAAAAGGTTAACATAATTATCTTCTTTGTGAAATATAATTTAATAGATCATTTAAAATTTCTTTATGAAAGATCATAACGGTAACGATTATTGGGCCTAATAAATGCTAAAAAAGTTGACATAATTATCTTCTTTGTAAAAGATAATTTACTAGACAATTTAAAATTTCTTATTAAAAGATCATAACGGTGCCGATCAATGGGCCTAGTAAATGCTGAAAAAGCTTACATAATTATCTTCTTTGTAAAATATAATTTAATAGATCATTTAAAATTTCATTATAAAAGATCATGACGGCAACGATCATTGGGCCTAATAAATGCTAAAAAGGTTAACATAATTATCTTCTTTGTGAAAGGTAATTTGATAGATCATTTAAAATTTCTTTATAAAAGATCATAATGGTAACGATCATTGGGCCTAATAAATGCTAAAAAAGTTGACATAATTATCTTCTTTGTAAAAGATAATTTACTAGACAATTTAAAATTTCTTTATAAAAGATCATAACGGTAACGATCATTGGGCCTAATAAATGCTAAAAAGGTTAACATAATTATCTTCTTTGTGAAAGATAATTTAATAGATCATTTAAAATTTCTTTATAAAAGATCATAACGGTAACGATCATTGGGCCTAATAAATGGTAAAAAAGTTGACATAGTTATCTTCTTTGTAAAAGATAATTTACTAGACAATTTAAAATTTCTTAGTAAAAGATCATAACGGTAACGATCACTGGACCTAATAAATGCTGAAGCAGCTAACATAAATATATTCTTTGTTAAAGATAATTTAGTAGATCATTTAAAATTTCTTTATAAAAGATCATAACGGTAACAATCATTGGGCCTAATAAATGCTAAAAAGGTTAACATAATTATCTTCTTTGTGAAATATAATTTAATAGATCATTTAAAATTTATTTATGAAAGATCATAACGGTAACGATTATTGGGCCTAATAAATGCTAAAAAAGTTGACATAATTATCTTCTTTGTAAAAGATAATTTACTAGACAATTTAAAATTTGTTATTAAAAGATCATAACGGTGCCGATCAATGAGCCTAGTAAATGCTGAAAAAGCTTACATAATAACTTCGTTGTAAAACATAATTTAATAGATCATTTAAAATTTCTTTATAAAACATCATGACAGCAACGATCATTGGGCCTAATAAATGCTAAAAAGGTTAACATAATTATCTTCTTTGTGAAAGATAATTTGATAGATCATTTAAAATTTCTTTATAAAAGATCATAACGGTAACGATCATTGGGCCTAATAAATGCTAAAAAAGTTGACATAATTATCTTCTTTGTAAAAGATAATTTACTAGACAATTTAAAATTACTTATTAAAAGATCATAACGGTAACGATCATTGGGACTAATAAATACTAAAAAAGTTAACATAATTATCTTCTTTGTAAAAGATAATTTACTAGACAATTTAAAATTTCTTTATAAAAGATCATAACGGTAACGATCATTGGGCCTAATAAATGCTAAAAAGGTTAACATAATTATCTTCTTTGTGAAAGATAATTTAATAGATCATTTAAAATTTCTTTATAAAAGATCATAACGGTAACGATCATTGGGCCTAATAAATGGTAAAAAAGTTGACATAGTTATCTTCTTTGTAAAAGATAATTTACTAGACAATTTAAAATTTCTTATTAAAAGATCATAACGGTAACGATGACTGGGCCTAATAAATGCTGAAGCAGCTAACATAAATATATTCTTTGTTAAAGATAATTTAATAGATCATTTAAAATTTCTTTATAAAAGATCATAACGGTAACAATCATTGGGCCTAATAAATGCTAAAAAGGTTAACATAATTATCTTCTTTGTGAAATATAATTTAATAGATCATTTAAAATTTCTTTATGAAAGATCATAACGGTAACGATTATTGGGCCTAATAAATGCTAAAAAAGTTGACATAATTATCTTCTTTGTAAAAGATAATTTACTAGACAATTTAAAATTTCTTATTAAAAGATCATAACGGTGCCGATCAATGGGCCTAGTAAATGCTGAAAAAGCTTACATAATTATCTTCTTTGTAAAATATAATTTAATAGATCATTTAAAATTTCATTATAAAAGATCATGACGGCAACGATCATTGGGCCTAATAAATGCTAAAAAGGTTAACATAATTATCTTCTTTGTGAAAGATAATTTAATAGATCATTTAAAATTTCTTTATAAAAGATCATAACGGTAACGATCATTGGGCCTAATAAATGCTAAAAAAGTTGACATAATTATCTTCTTTGTAAAAGATAATTTACTAGACAATTTAAAATTTCTTATTAAAAGATCATAACGGTGCCGATCAATGGGCCTAGTAAATGCTGAAAAAGCTTACATAATTATCTTCTTTGTAAAATATAATTTAATAGATCATTTAAAATTTCATTATAAAAGATCATGACGGCAACGATCATTGGGCCTAATAAATGCTAAAAAGGTTAACATAATTATCTTCTTTGTGAAAGGTAATTTGATAGATCATTTAAAATTTCTTTATAAAAGATCATAATGGTAACGATCATTGGGCCTAATAAATGCTAAAAAAGTTGACATAATTATCTTCTTTGTAAAAGATAATTTACTAGACAATTTAAAATTTCTTATTAAAAGATCATAACGGTAACGATCATTGGGACTAATAAATACTAAAAAAGTTAACATAATTATCTTCTTTGTAAAAGATAATTTACTAGACAATTTAAAATTTCTTTATAAAAGATCATAACGGTAACGATCATTGGGCCTAATAAATGCTAAAAAGGTTAACATAATTATCTTCTTTGTGAAAGATAATTTAATAGATCATTTAAAATTTCTTTATAAAAGATCATAACGGTAACGATCATTGGGCCTAATAAATGGTAAAAAAATTGACATAGTTATCTTCTTTGTAAAAGATAATTTACTAGACAATTTAAAATTTCTTAGTAAAAGATCATAACGGTAACGATCACTGGACCTAATAAATGCTGAAGCAGCTAACATAAATATATTCTTTGTTAAAGATAATTTAGTAGATCATTTAAAATTTCTTTATAAAAGATCATAACGGTAACAATCATTGGGCCTAATAAATGCTAAAAAGGTTAACATAATTATCTTCTTTGTGAAATATAATTTAATAGATCATTTAAAATTTCTTTATGAAAGATCATAACGGTAACGATTATTGGGCCTAATAAATGCTAAAAAAGTTGACATAATTATCTTCTTTGTAAAAGATAATTTACTAGACAATTTAAAATTTCTTATTAAAAGATCATAACGGTAACGATCATTGGGACTAATAAATACTAAAAAAGTTAGCATAATTATCTTCTTTGTAAAAGATAATTTACTAGACAATTTAAAATTTCTTTATAAAAGATCATAACGGTAACGATCATTGGACCTAATAAATGCTAAAAAGGTTAACATAATTATCTTCTTTGTGAAAGATAATTTGATAGATCATTTAAAATTTCTTTATAAAAGATCATAACGGTAACGATCATTGGGCCTAATAAATGCTAAAAAAGTTGACATAATTATCTTCTTTGTAAAAGATAATTTACTAGACAATTTAAAATTTCTTATTAAAAGATCATAACGGTGCCGATCAATGGGCCTAGTAAATGCTGAAAAAGCTTACATAATTATCTTCTTTGTAAAATATAATTTAATAGATCATTTAAAATTTCATTATAAAAGATCATGACGGCAACGATCATTGGGCCTAATAAATGCTAAAAAGGTTAACATAATTATCTTCTTTGTGAAAGATAATTTAATAGATCATTTAAAATTTCTTTATAAAAGATCATAACGGTAACGATCATTGGGCCTAATAAATGCTAAAAAAGTTGACATAATTATCTTCTTTGTAAAAGATAATTTACTAGACAATTTAAAATTTCTTATTAAAAGATCATAACGGTGCCGATCAATGGGCCTAGTAAATGCTGAAAAAGCTTACATAATTATCTTCTTTGTAAAATATAATTTAATAGATCATTTAAAATTTCATTATAAAAGATCATGACGGCAACGATCATTGGGCCTAATAAATGCTAAAAAGGTTAACATAATTATCTTCTTTGTGAAAGGTAATTTGATAGATCATTTAAAATTTCTTTATAAAAGATCATAATGGTAACGATCATTGGGCCTAATAAATGCTAAAAAAGTTGACATAATTATCTTCTTTGTAAAAGATAATTTACTAGACAATTTAAAATTTCTTATTAAAAGATCATAACGGTAACGATCATTGGGACTAATAAATACTAAAAAAGTTAACATAATTATCTTCTTTGTAAAAGATAATTTACTAGACAATTTAAAATTTCTTTATAAAAGATCATAACGGTAACGATCATTGGGCCTAATAAATGCTAAAAAGGTTAACATAATTATCTTCTTTGTGAAAGATAATTTAATAGATCATTTAAAATTTCTTTATGAAAGATCATAACGGTAACGATTATTGGGCCTAATAAATGCTAAAAAAGTTGACATAATTATCTTCTTTGTAAAAGTTAATTTACTAGACAATTTAAAATTTCTTATTAAAAGATCATAACGGTGCCGATCAATAGGCCTAGTAAATGCTGAAAAAGCTTACATAATTATCTTCTTTGTAAAACATAATTTAATAGATCATTTAAAATTTCATTATAAAACATCATGACGGCAACGATCATTGGGCCTAATAAATGCTAAAAAGGTTAACATAATTATCTTCTTTGTGAAAGATAATTTGATAGATCATTTAAAATTTCTTTATAAAAGATCATAACGGTAACGATCATTGGGCCTAATAAATGGTAAAAAAGTTGACATAGTTATCTTCTTTGTAAAAGATAATTTACTAGACAATTTAAAATTTCTTATTAAAAGATCATAACGGTAACGATCACTGGGCCTAATAAATGCTGAAGCAGCTAACATAAATATATTCTTTGTTAAAGATAATTTAATAGATCATTTAAAATTTCTTTATAAAAGATCATAACGGTAACAATCATTGGGCCTAATAAATGCTAAAAAGGTTAACATAATTATCTTCTTTGTGAAAGATAATTTAATAGATCATTTAAAATTTCTTTATGAAAGATCATAACGGTAACGATTATTGGGCCTAATAAATGCTAAAAAAGTTGACATAATTATCTTCTTTGTAAAAGATAATTTACTAGACAATTTAAAATTTCTTATTAAAAGATCATAACGGTGCCGATCAATGGGCCTAGTAAATGCTGAAAAAGCTTACATAATTATCTTCTTTGTAAAATATAATTTAATAGATCATTAAAATTTCATTATAAAAGATCATGACGGCAACGATCATTGGGCCTAATAAATGCTAAAAAGGTTAACATAATTATCTTCTTTGTGAAAGGTAATTTGATAGATCATTTAAAATTTCTTTATAAAAGATCATAATGGTAACGATCATTGGGCCTAATAAATGCTAAAAAAGTTGACATAATTATCTTCTTTGTAAAAGATAATTTACTAGACAATTTAAAATTTCTTATTGAAAGATCATAACGGTAACGATCATTGGGACTAATAAATACTAAAAAAGTTAACATAATTATCTTCTTTGTAAAAGATAATTTACTAGACAATTTAAAATTTCTTTATAAAAGATCATAACGGTAACGATCATTGGGCCTAATAAATGCTAAAAAGGTTAACATAATTATCTTCTTTGTGAAAGATAATTTAATAGATCATTTAAAATTTCTTTATAAAAGATCATAACGGTAACGATCATTGGGCCTAATAAATGCTAAAAAGGTTAACATAATTATCTTCTTTGTGAAAGATAATTTGATAGATCATTTAAAATTTCTTTATAAAAGATCATAACGGTAACGATCATTGGGCGTAATAAATACTAAAAAAGTTGACATAATTATCTTCTTTGTAAAAGATAATTTACTAGACAATTTAAAATTTCTTATTAAAAGATCATAACGGTAACGATCATTGGGACTAATAAATACTAAAAAAGTTAGCATAATTATCTTCTTTGTAAAAGATAATTTACTAGACAATTTAAAATTTCTTTATAAAAGATCATAACGGTAACGATCATTGGGCCTAATAAATGCTAAAAAGGTTAACATAATTATCTTCTTTGTGAAAGATAATTTGATAGATCATTTAAAATTTCTTTATAAAAGATCATAACGGTAACGATCATTGGGCCTAATAAATGCTAAAAAAGTTGACATAATTATCTTCTTTGTAAAAGATAATTTACTAGACAATTTAAAATTTCTTATTAAAAGATCATAACGGTGCCGATCAATGGGCCTAGTAAATGCTGAAAAAGCTTACATAATTATCTTCTTTGTAAAATATAATTTAATAGATCATTTAAAATTTCATTATAAAAGATCATGACGGCAACGATCATTGGGCCTAATAAATGCTAAAAAGGTTAACATAATTATCTTCTTTGTGAAAGGTAATTTGTAGATCATTTAAAATTTCTTTATAAAAGATCATAATGGTAACGATCATTGGGCCTAATAAATGCTAAAAAAGTTGACATAATTATCTTCTTTGTAAAAGATAATTTACTAGACAATTTAAAATTTCTTATTAAAAGATCATAACGGTAACGATCATTGGGACTAATAAATACTAAAAAAGTTAACATAATTATCTTCTTTGTAAAAGATAATTTACTAGACAATTTAAAATTTCTTTATAAAAGATCATAACGGTAACGATCATTGGGCCTAATAAATGCTAAAAAGGTTAACATAATCATCTTTTTTGTGAAAGATAATTTAATAGATCATTTAAAATTTCTTTATAAAAGATCATAACGGTAACGATCATTGGGCCTAATAAATGGTAAAAAAGTTGACATAGTTATCTTCTTTGTAAAGGATAATTTACTAGACAATTTAAAATTTCTTAGTAAAAGATCATAACGGTAACGATCACTGGACCTAATAAATGCTGAAGCAGCTAACATAAATATATTCTTTGTTAAAGATAATTTAGTAGATCATTTAAAATTTCTTTATAAAAGATCATAACGGTAACAATCATTGGGCCTAATAAATGCTAAAAAGGTTAACATAATTATCTTCTTTGTGAAATATAATTTAATAGATCATTTAAAATTTATTTATGAAAGATCATAACGGTAACGATTATTGGGCCTAATAAATGCTAAAAAAGTTGACATAATTATCTTCTTTGTAAAAGATAATTTACTAGACAATTTAAAATTTATTATTAAAAGATCATAACAGTGCCGATCAATGAGCCTAGTAAATGCTGAAAAAGCTTACATAATAACTTCGTTGTAAAACATAATTTAATAGATCATTTAAAATTTCATTATAAAACATCATGACAGCAACGATCATTGGGCCTAATAAATGCTAAAAAGGTTAACATAATTATCTTCTTTGTGAAAGATAATTTGATAGATCATTTAAAATTTCTTTATAAAAGATCATAACGGTAACGATCATTGGGCCTAATAAATGCTAAAAAGGTTAACATAATTATCTTCTTTGTGAAAGATAATTTGATAGATCATTTAAAATTTCTTTATAAAAGATCATAACGGTAACGATCATTGGGCGTAATAAATACTAAAAAAGTTGACATAATTATCTTCTTTGTAAAAGATAATTTACTAGACAATTTAAAATTTCTTATTAAAAGATCATAACGGTAACGATCATTGGGACTAATAAATACTAAAAAAGTTAGCATAATTATCTTCTTTGTAAAAGATAATTTACTAGACAATTTAAAATTTCTTTATAAAAGATCATAACGGTAACGATCATTGGGCCTAATAAATGCTAAAAAGGTTAACATAATTATCTTCTTTGTGAAAGATAATTTGATAGATCATTTAAAATTTCTTTATAAAAGATCATAACGGTAACGATCATTGGGCCTAATAAATGCTAAAAAAGTTGACATAATTATCTTCTTTGTAAAAGATAATTTACTAGACAATTTAAAATTTCTTATTGAAAGATCATAACGGTAACGATCATTGGGACTAATAAATACTAAAAAAGTTAACATAATTATCTTCTTTGTAAAAGATAATTTACTAGACAATTTAAAATTTCTTTATAAAAGATCATAACGGTAACGATCATTGGGCCTAATAAATGCTAAAAAGGTTAACATAATTATCTTCTTTGTGAAAGATAATTTAATAGATCATTTAAAATTTCTTTATAAAAGATCATAACGGTAACGATCATTGGGCCTAATAAATGCTAAAAAGGTTAACATAATTATCTTCTTTGTGAAAGATAATTTGATAGATCATTTAAAATTTCTTTATAAAAGATCATAACGGTAACGATCATTGGGCCTAATAAATGCTAAAAAAGTTGACATAATTATCTTCTTTGTAAAAGATAATTTACTAGACAATTTAAAATTTCTTATTAAAAGATCATAACGGTGCCGATCAATGGGCCTAGTAAATGCTGAAAAAGCTTACATAATTATCTTCTTTGTAAAATATAATTTAATAGATCATTTAAAATTTCATTATAAAAGATCATGACGGTAACGATCATTGGGCCTAATAAATGCTAAAAAGGTTAACATAATTATCTTCTTTGTGAAAGGTAATTTGATAGATCATTTAAAATTTCTTTATAAAAGATCATAATGGTAACGATCATTGGGCCTAATAAATGCTAAAAAAGTTGACATAATTATCTTCTTTGTAAAAGATAATTTACTAGACAATTTAAAATTTCTTATTAAAAGATCATAACGGTAACGATCATTGGGACTAATAAATACTAAAAAAGTTAACATAATTATCTTCTTTGTAAAAGATAATTTACTAGACAATTTAAAATTTCTTTATAAAAGATCATAACGGTAACGATCATTGGGCCTAATAAATGCTAAAAAGGTTAACATAATCATCTTCTTTGTGAAAGATAATTTAATAGATCATTTAAAATTTCTTTATAAAAGATCATAACGGTAACGATCATTGGGCCTAATAAATGGTAAAAAAGTTGACATAGTTATCTTCTTTGTAAAAGATAATTTACTAGACAATTTAAAATTTCTTAGTAAAAGATCATAACGGTAACGATCACTGGACCTAATAAATGCTGAAGCAGCTAACATAAATATATTCTTTGTTAAAGATAATTTAGTAGATCATTTAAAATTTCTTTATAAAAGATCATAACGGTAACAATCATTGGGCCTAATAAATGCTAAAAAGGTTAACATAATTATCTTCTTTGTGAAATATAATTTAATAGATCATTTAAAATTTATTTATGAAAGATCATAACGGTAACGATTATTGGGCCTAATAAATGCTAAAAAAGTTGACATAATTATCTTCTTTGTAAAAGATAATTTACTAGACAATTTAAAATTTATTATTAAAAGATCATAACAGTGCCGATCAATGAGCCTAGTAAATGCTGAAAAAGCTTACATAATAACTTCGTTGTAAAACATAATTTAATAGATCATTTAAAATTTCATTATAAAACATCATGACAGCAACGATCATTGGGCCTAATAAATGCTAAAAAGGTTAACATAATTATCTTCTTTGTGAAAGATAATTTGATAGATCATTTAAAATTTCTTTATAAAAGATCATAACGGTAACGATCATTGGGCCTAATAAATGCTAAAAAGGTTAACATAATTATCTTCTTTGTGAAAGATAATTTGATAGATCATTTAAAATTTCTTTATAAAAGATCATAACGGTAACGATCATTGGGCGTAATAAATACTAAAAAAGTTGACATAATTATCTTCTTTGTAAAAGATAATTTACTAGACAATTTAAAATTTCTTATTAAAAGATCATAACGGTAACGATCATTGGGACTAATAAATACTAAAAAAGTTAGCATAATTATCTTCTTTGTAAAAGATAATTTACTAGACAATTTAAAATTTCTTTATAAAAGATCATAACGGTAACGATCATTGGGCCTAATAAATGCTAAAAAGGTTAACATAATTATCTTCTTTGTGAAAGATAATTTGATAGATCATTTAAAATTTCTTTATAAAAGATCATAACGGTAACGATCATTGGGCCTAATAAATGCTAAAAAAGTTGACATAATTATCTTCTTTGTAAAAGATAATTTACTAGACAATTTAAAATTACTTATTAAAAGATCATAACGGTGCCGATCACTGGGACTAATAAATACTAAAAAAGTTAACATAATTATCTTCTTTGTAAAAGATAATTTACTAGATCATTTAAAATTTCTTTATAAAAGATCATAACGGTAACGATCATTGGGCCTAATAAATGCTAAAAAGGTTAACATAATTATCTTCTTTGTGAAAGATAATTTAATAGATCATTTGAAATTTCTTTATAAAAGATCATAACGGTAACGATCATTGGGCCTAATAAATGGTAAAAAAGTTGACATAGTTATCTTCTTTGTAAAAGATAATTTACTAGACAATTTAAAATTTCTTATTAAAAGATCATAACGGTAACGATCACTGGGCCTAATAAATGCTGAAGCAGCTAACATAAATATATTCTTTGTTAAAGATAATTTAATAGATCATTTAAAATTTCTTTATAAAAGATCATAACGGTAACAATCATTGGGCCTAATAAATGCTAAAAAGGTTAACATAATTATCTTCTTTGTGAAATATAATTTAATAGATCATTTAAAATTTCTTTATAAGAGATCATAACGGTAACAATCATTGGGCCTAATAAATGCTAAAAAGGTTAACATAATTATCTTCTTTGTAAAATATAATTTAATAGATCATTTAAAATTTCATTATAAAAGATCATGACGGCAACGATCATTGGGCCTAATAAATGCTAAAAAGGTTAACATAATTATCTTCTTTGTGAAAGGTAATTTGATAGTTCATTTAAAATTTCTTTATAAAAGATCATAATGGTAACGATCATTGGGCCTAATAAATGCTAAAAAAGTTGACATAATTATCTTCTTTGTAAAAGATAATTTACTAGACAATTTAAAATTTCTTATTAAAAGATCATCACGGTAACGATCATTGGGACTAATAAATACTAAAAAAGTTAACATAATTATCTTCTTTGTAAAAGATAATTTACTAGACAATTTAAAATTTCTTTATAAAAGATCATAACGGTAACGATCATTGGGCCTAATAAATGCTAAAAAGGTTAACATAATTATCTTCTTTGTGAAAGATAATTTAATAGATCATTTAAAATTTCTTTATAAAAGATCATAACGGTAACGATCATTGGGCCTAATAAATGGTAAAAAAGTTGACATAGTTATCTTCTTTGTAAAAGATAATTTACTAGACAATTTAAAATTTCTTAGTAAAAGATCATAACGGTAACGATCACTGGACCTAATAAATGCTGAAGCAGCTAACATAAATATATTCTTTGTTAAAGATAATTTAGTAGATCATTTAAAATTTTTTTATAAAAGATCATAACGGTAACAATCATTGGGCCTAATAAATGCTAAAAAGGTTAACATAATTATCGTCTTTGTGAAATATTATTTAATAGATCATTTAAAATTTATTTATGAATGATCATAATGGTAACGATTATTGGGCCTAATAAATGCTAAAAAAGTTGACATAATTATCTTCTTTGTAAAAGATAATTTACTAGACAATTTAAAATTTGTTATTAAAAGATCATAACGGTGCCGATCAATGAGCCTAGTAAATGCTGAAAAAGCTTACATAATAACTTCGTTGTAAAACATAATTTAATAGATCATTTAAAATTTCATTATAAAACATCATGACAGCAATGATCATTGGGCCTAATAAATGCTAAAAAGGTTAACATAATTATCTTCTTTGTGAAAGATAATTTGATAGATCATTTAAAATTTCTTTATAAAAGATCATAACGGTAACGATCATTGGGCCTAATAAATGCTAAAAAAGTTGACATAATTATCTTCTTTGTAAAAGATAATTTACTAGACAATTTAAAATTACTTATTAAAAGATCATAACGGTAACGATCACTGGGACTAATAAATACTAAAAAAGTTAACATAATTATCTTCTTTGTAAAAGATAATTTACTAGACAATTTAAAATTTCTTTATAAAAGATCATAACGGTAACGATCATTGGGCCTAATAAATGCTAAAAAGGTTAACATAATTATCTTCTTTGTGAAAGATAATTTAATAGATCATTTAAAATTTCTTTATAAAAGATCATAACGGTAACGATCATTGGGCCTAATAAATGGTAAAAAAGTTGACATAGTTATCTTCTTTGTAAAAGATAATTTACTAGACAATTTAAAATTTCTTATTAAAAGATCATAACGGTAACGATCACTGGGCCTAATAAATGCTGAAGCAGCTAACATAAATATATTCTTTGTTAAAGATAATTTAATAGATCATTTAAAATTTCTTTATAAAAGATCATAACGGTAACAATCATTGGGCCTAATAAATGCTAAAAAGGTTAACATAATTATCTTCTTTGTGAAATATAATTTAATAGATCATTTAAAATTTCTTTATAAGAGATCATAACGGTAACAATCATTGGGCCTAATAAATGCTAAAAAGGTTAACATAATTATCTTCTTTGTGAAATATAATTTAATAGATCATTTAAAATTTCTTTATGAAAGATCATAACGGTAACGATTATTGGGCCTAATAAATGCTAAAAAAGTTGACATAATTATCTTCTTTGTAAAAGATAATTTACTAGACAATTTAAAATTTCTTATTAAAAGATCATAACGGTGCCGATCAATGGGCCTAGTAAATGCTGAAAAAGCTTACATAATTATCTTCTTTGTAAAACATAATTTAATAGATCATTTAAAATTTCATTATAAAACATCATGACGGCAACGATCATTGGGCCTAATAAATGCTAAAAAGGTTAACATAATTATCTTCTTTGTGAAAGATAATTTAATAGATCATTTAAAATTTCTTTATAAAAGATCATAACGGTAACGATCATTGGGCGTAATAAATACTAAAAAAGTTGACATAATTATCTTCTTTGTAAAAGATAATTTACTAGACAATTTAAAATTTCTTATTAAAAGATCATAACGGTAACGATCATTGGGACTAATAAATACTAAAAAAGTTAGCATAATTATCTTCTTTGTAAAATATAATTTACTAGACAATTTAAAATTTCTTTATAAAAGATCATAACGGTAACGATCATTGGGCCTAATAAATGCTAAAAAGGTTAACATAATTATCTTCTTTGTGAAAGATAATTTGATAGATCATTTAAAATTTCTTTATAAAAGATCATAACGGTAACGATCATTGGGCCTAATAAATGCTAAAAAAGTTGACATAATTATCTTCTTTGTAAAAGATAATTTACTAGACAATTTAAAATTTCTTATTAAAAGATCACAACGGTAACGATCATTGGGACTAATAAATACTAAAAAAGTTAACATAATTATCTTCTTTGTAAAAGATAATTTACTAGACAATTTAAAATTTCTTTATAAAAGATCATAACGGTAACGATCATTGGGCCTAATAAATGCTAAAAAGGTTAACATAATTATCTTCTTTGTGAAAGATAATTTTATAGATCATTTAAAATTTCTTTATAAAAGATCATAACGGTAACGATCATTGGGCCTAATAAATGCTAAAAAAGTTGACATAATTATCTTCTTTGTAAAAGATAATTTACTAGACAATTTAAAATTTCTTATTAAAAGATCACAACGGTAACGATCATTGGGACTAATAAATACTAAAAAAGTTAACATAATTATCTTCTTTGTAAAAGATAATTTACTAGACAATTTAAAATTTCTTTATAAAAGATCATAACGGTAACGATCATTGGGCCTAATAAATGCTAAAAAGGTTAACATAATTATCTTCTTTGTGAAAGATAATTTAATAGATCATTTAAAATTTCTTTATAAAAGATCATAACGGTAACGATCATTGGGCCTAATAAATGGTAAAAAAGTTGACATAGTTATCTTCTTTGTAAAAGATAATTTACTAGACAATTTAAAATTTCTTAGTAAAAGATCATAACGGTAACGATCACTGGACCTAATAAATGCTGAAGCAACTAACATAAATATATTCTTTGTTAAAGATAATTTAGTAGATCATTTAAAATTTCTTTATAAAAGATCATAATGGTAACAATCATTGGGCCTAATAAATGCTAAAAAGGTTAACATAATTATCTTCTTTGTGAAATATAATTTAATAGATCATTTAAAATTTATTTATGAAAGATCATAACGGTAACGATTATTGGGCCTAATAAATGCTAAAATAGTTGACATAATTATCTTCTTTGTAAAAGATAATTTACTAGACAATTTAAAATTTGTTACTAAAAGATCATAACGGTGCCGATCAATGAGCCTAGTAAATGCTGAAAAAGCTTACATAATAACTTCGTTGTAAAACATAATTTAATAGATCATTTAAAATTTCATTATAAAACATCATGACGGCAACGATCATTGGGCCTAATAAATGCTAAAAAGGTTAACATAATTATCTTCTTTGTGAAAGATAATTTAATAGATCATTTAAAATTTCTTTATAAAAGATCATAACGGTAACGATCATTGGGCGTAATAAATACTAAAAAAGTTGACATAATTATCTTCTTTGTAAAAGATAATTTACTAGACAATTTAAAATTTCTTATTAAAAGATCATAACGGTAACGATCATTGGGACTAATAAATACTAAAAAAGTTAGCATAATTATCTTCTTTGTAAAATATAATTTACTAGACAATTTAAAATTTCTTTATAAAAGATCATAACGGTAACGATCATTGGGCCTAATAAATGCTAAAAAGGTTAACATAATTATCTTCTTTGTGAAAGATAATTTGATAGATCATTTAAAATTTCTTTATAAAAGATCATAACGGTAACGATCATTGGGCCTAATAAATGCTAAAAAAGTTGACATAATTATCTTCTTTGTAAAAGATAATTTACTAGACAATTTAAAATTTCTTATTAAAAGATCACAACGGTAACGATCATTGGGACTAATAAATACTAAAAAAGTTAACATAATTATCTTCTTTGTAAAAGATAATTTACTAGACAATTTAAAATTTCTTTATAAAAGATCATAACGGTAACGATCATTGGGCCTAATAAATGCTAAAAAGGTTAACATAATTATCTTCTTTGTGAAAGATAATTTTATAGATCATTTAAAATTTCTTTATAAAAGATCATAACGGTAACGATCATTGGGCCTAATAAATGCTAAAAAAGTTGACATAATTATCTTCTTTGTAAAAGATAATTTACTAGACAATTTAAAATTTCTTATTAAAAGATCACAACGGTAACGATCATTGGGACTAATAAATACTAAAAAAGTTAACATAATTATCTTCTTTGTAAAAGATAATTTACTAGACAATTTAAAATTTCTTTATAAAAGATCATAACGGTAACGATCATTGGGCCTAATAAATGCTAAAAAGGTTAACATAATTATCTTCTTTGTGAAAGATAATTTAATAGATCATTTAAAATTTCTTTATAAAAGATCATAACGGTAACGATCATTGGGCCTAATAAATGGTAAAAAAGTTGACATAGTTATCTTCTTTGTAAAAGATAATTTACTAGACAATTTAAAATTTCTTAGTAAAAGATCATAACGGTAACGATCACTGGACCTAATAAATGCTGAAGCAACTAACATAAATATATTCTTTGTTAAAGATAATTTAGTAGATCATTTAAAATTTCTTTATAAAAGATCATAACGGTAACAATCATTGGGCCTAATAAATGCTAAAAAGGTTAACATAATTATCTTCTTTGTGAAATATAATTTAATAGATCATTTAAAATTTATTTATGAAAGATCATAACGGTAACGATTATTGGGCCTAATAAATGCTAAAATAGTTGACATAATTATCTTCTTTGTAAAAGATAATTTACTAGACAATTTAAAATTTGTTACTAAAAGATCATAACGGTGCCGATCAATGAGCCTAGTAAATGCTGAAAAAGCTTACATAATAACTTCGTTGTAAAACATAATTTAATAGATCATTTAAAATTTCATTATAAAACATCATGACGGCAACGATCATTGGGCCTAATAAATGCTAAAAAGGTTAACATAATTATCTTCTTTGTGAAAGATAATTTGATAGATCATTTAAAATTTCTTTATAAAAGATCATAACGGTAACGATCATTGGGCCTAATAAATGCTAAAAAAGTTGACATAATTATCTTCTTTGTAAAAGATAATTTACTAGACAATTTAAAATTTCTTATTAAAAGATCACAACGGTAACGATCATTGGGACTAATAAATACTAAAAAAGTTAACATAATTATCTTCTTTGTAAAAGATAATTTACTAGACAATTTAAAATTTCTTTATAAAAGATCATAACGGTAACGATCATTGGGCCTAATAAATGCTAAAAAGGTTAACATAATTATCTTCTTTGTGAAAGATAATTTAATAGATCATTTAAAATTTCTTTATAAAAGATCATAACGGTAACGATCATTGGGCCTAATAAATGGTAAAAAAGTTGACATAGTTATCTTCTTTGTAAAAGATAATTTACTAGACAATTTAAAATTTCTTTTTAAAAGATCATAACGGTAACGATCACTGGGCCTAATAAATGCTGAAGCAGCTAACATAAATATATTCTTTGTTAAAGATAATTTAATAGATCATTTAAAATTTCTTTAAAAAAGATCATAAC
The DNA here is from genome assembly GCA_037954015.1 of Psophocarpus tetragonolobus. NCBI lineage: Eukaryota > Viridiplantae > Streptophyta > Magnoliopsida > Fabales > Fabaceae > Psophocarpus > Psophocarpus tetragonolobus. Next base: position 60,553,255 of record CM075688.1, read on the forward strand.
AGTAACAATCATTGGGCCTAATAAATGCTAAAAAAGTTGACATAATTATCTTCTTTGTAAAAGACAATTTAATACACCATTTAAAATTTCTTTGAAAAAGATGATAACGCTAACGATTATTGGGCCTAATAAATGCTAAAAAAGTTGACATAATTATCTTCTTTGTAAAAGATAATTTACTAGACAATTTAAAATTTCTTACTAAAAGATCATAACGCTAACGGTTAATGGGCCTAGTAAATGCTAAAAAAGTTGACATAATTATCTTGTTTGTAAAAGATAATTTAATAGATCATTTAAAATTTCCTTAAAAAAGATCATAACGGTAACGATCATTGCGCCTAATAAATGCTAAACAGGTTGACATAATTCTCTTGTTTATAAAAGATAATTTACTAGACAATTTAAAATTTCTTATTAAAAGATCATAACGCTAACGATTTTTGGTTGTAATAAATGCTAAAAAAGTTGAGATAATTATCTTCTTTGTAAAAGATAATTAAATAGATCATTTAAAATTTCATTATAAAACATCATGACGCTAACGATCATTGCGCCTAATAAATGCTAAAAAAGTTGACATAATTATCTTCTTTGTAAAAGATAATTTACTAGATCATTTAAAATTTCCTCTTTAAAGATCATAACGGTAACAATCATTGGGCCTAATAAATGCTAAAAAAGTTGGCGTAATTATCTTCTTTGTAAAAGATAATTTACTAAACAATTTAAAATTTCTTATTAAAAGATCATAACGGTAACCATCACTGGGGCTAATAAATGGTAAAAAAGTTGGCATAATTATCTTCTTTGTAAAAGATAATTTACTAAACAATTTAAAATTTCTTATTAAAAGATCATAACGGCAACGATCACTGGGCCTAATAAATGCTAAAAAAGTTAACATAATTATCCTCTTTGTAAAAGACAATTTAATACATCATTTAAAATTTCTTTTAAAAAGATCATAACGCTAACGATTATTGGGCCTAATAAGTGATAAAAAAGTTGACATAATAATCTTCTTTGTAAAAGATAATTTACTAGACAATTTAAAATTTCTTACTAAAAGATCATAACGGTACCGATCAATGGGCCTAGTAAATGCTAAAAAACATTACATAATTATCTTCTTTGTAAAAGATAAATTAATAGATCATTTAAAATTTCTTTATAAAAGATCATAACGGTAACGATCATTGGGCCTATTAATGCTAAAAAAGTTGACATAATTAACTTCTTTGTAAAAGATAATTTACTAGACAATTTAAAATTTCTTATTAAAAGATTATAATGCTAACGATTAATGGGCCTAGTAAATACTAAAAAAGTTAAAATAATTATCTTCTTTGTAAAAGATAATTTAATAGATCATTTAAGATTTCTTTAAAAAAGATTATAATGGTAACGAGCGTTGGGCGTAATAAATGATAAAAAAGTTGACATAATAATCTTCTTTGCAAAAGATAATTTACTAGAGAATTTAAAATTTCTTACTAAAAGATCATAACGGTACCGATCAATGGGCCTAGTAAATGCTAAAAAACATTACATAATTATCTTCTTTGTAAAAGATAAATTAATAGATCATTTAAAATTTCTTATAAAAGATCATAACGGTAACAATCATTGGGCCTATTAATGCTAAAAAAGTTGACATAATTAACTTCTTTGTAAAAGATAATTTACTAGACAATTTAAAATTTCTTATTAAAAGATTATAATGCTAACGATTAATGGGCCTAGTAAATACTAAAAAAGTTAAAATAATTATCTTCTTTGTAAAAGATAATTTAATAGATCGTTTAAAATATCTTTAAAAAAGATTATAACGGTAATGATCATTGCGCCTAATAAATGCTAAAAAAGTTGACATAATTATCTTCTTTGTAAAAGATAATTTACTAGATCATTTAAAATTTCCTCTTAAAAGATCATAACGGTAACAATCATTGGGCGTAATAAATGCTAAAACATTTGACATAATTATCTTCTTTGTAAAAGATAATTTACTAGACAATTTAAAATTTCCTATTAAAAGATCATGACGGTAACAATTATTGGGCCTAATAAATGCTAAAAAAGTTGACATAATTATCTTCTTTGTAAAAAATAATTTAATAGATCATTTAAAATTTCTTTATAAAAGATCATAAAGGTAACGATCATTGGGCCTAATAAATGGTAAAAAAGTTGACATAATTATCTTCTTTGTAAAAGATAATTTACTAAACAATTTAAAATTTCTTATTAAAAGATCATAACGGTAACGATCACTGGGCCTAATAAATGCTAGAAAACATTACATAATTATGTTCTTTGTAAAAGATAAATTAATAGATCATTTAAAATTTCTTTATAAAAGATCATAACGGTAACAATCATTGGGCCTAATAAATGCTAAAAAGGTTAACATAATTATCTTTTTTGTGAAATATAATTTAATAGATCATTTAAAATTTCTTTATGAAAGATCATAACGGTAACGATTATTGGGCCTAATAAATGCTAAAAAAGTTGACATAATTATCTTCTTTGTAAAAGATAATTTACTAGACAATTTAAAATTCCTTATTAAAAGATCATAACGGTGCGGATCAATAGGCCTAGTAAATGCTGAAAAACCTTACATAATTATCTTCTTTGTAAAACATAATTTAATAGATCATTTAAAATTTCATTATAAAAGATCATGACGGCAACGATCATTGGGCCTAATAAATGCTAAAAAGGTTAACATAATTATCTTCTTTGTGAAAGATAATTTAATAGATCATTTAAAATTTCTTCATCAAAGATCATAACGGTAACGATCATTGGGCCTAATAAATGCTAAAAAAGTTGACATAATTATCTTCTTTGTAAAAGATAATTTACTAGACAATTTAAAATTTCTTATTAAAAGATCATAACGGTAACGATCATTGGGACTAATAAATACTAAAAAAGTTAACATAATTATCTTCTCTGTAAAAGATAATTTACTAGACAATTTAAAATTTCTTATTAAAAGATCATAACGGTGCCGATCAATGGGCCTAGTAAATGCTGAAAAAGCTTACATAACTATCTTCTTTGTAAAACATAATTTAATAGATCATTTAAAATTTCATTATAAAAGATCATGACGGCAACGATCATTGGGCCTAATAAATGCTAAAAAGGTTAACATAATTATCTTCTTTGTGAAAGATAATTTAATAGATCATTTAAAATTTCTTTATCAAAGATCATAACGGTAACGATCATTGGGCCTAATAAATGCTAAAAAAGTTGACATAATTATCTTCTTTGTAAAAGATAATTTACTAGACAATTTAAAATTTCTTATTAAAAGATCATAACGGTAACGATCATTGGGACTAATAAATACTAAAAAAGTTAACATAATTATCTTCTCTGTAAAAGATAATTTACTAGACAATTTAAAATTTCTTTATAAAAGATCATAACGGTAACGATCATTGGGCCTAATAAATGCTAAAAAGGTTAACATAATTATCTTCTTTGTGAAAGATAATTTAATAGATCATTTAAAATTTCTTTATAAAAGATCATAACGGTAACGATCATTGGGCCTAATAAATGGTAAAAAAGTTGACATAGTTATCTTCTTTCTAAAAGATAATTTACTAGACAATTTAAAATTTCTTAGTAAAAGATCATAACGGTAACGATCACTGGACCTAATAAATGCTGAAGCAGCTAACATAAATATATTCTTTGTTAAAGATAATTTAGTAGATCATTTAAAATTTTTTTATAAAAGATCATAACGGTAACAATTATTGGGCCTAATAAATGCTAAAAAGGTTAACATAATTATCTTCTTTGTGAAATATTATTTAATAGATCATTTAAAATTTATTTATGAAAGATCATAATGGTAACGATTATTGGGCCTAATAAATGCTAAAAAAGTTGACATAATTAACTTCTTTGTAAAAGATAATTTACTAGACAATTTAAAATTTCTTATTAAAAGATGATAATGCTAATGATTAATGGGCCTAGTAAATGCTAAAAAAGTTAAAATAATTATCTTCTTTGAAAAAAATAATTTAATATATTATTTAAAATTTCTTTAAAAAAGATTATAACGGTAACGATCATTGCGCCTAATAAATGCTAAAAAAGTTGACATAATTATCTTCTTTGTAAAAGATAATTTACTAGATCATTTAAAATTTCCTCTTAAAAGATCATAACGGTAACAATCATTGGGCCTAATAAATGCTAAAAAAGTTGGCATAATTATCTTCTTTGTAAAAGATAATTTACTAAACAATTTAAAATTTCTTATTAAAAGATCATAACGGTAACCATCACTGGGGCTAATAAATGGTAAAAAAGTTGGCATAATTATCTTCTTTGTAAAAGATAATTTACTAAACAATTTAAAATTTCTTATTAAAAGATCATAACGGCAACGATCACTGGGCCTAATAAATGCTAAAAAAGTTAACATAATTATCTTTTTTGTAAAAGACAATTTAATACATCATTTAAAATTTGTTTTAAAAAGATCATAACGCTAACGATTATTGGGCCTAATAAGTGATAAAAAAGTTGACATAATAATCTTCTTTGTAAAAGATAATTTACTAGACAATTTAAAATTTCTTACTAAAAGATCATAACGGTACCGATCAATGGGCCTAGTAAATGCTAAAAAGCATTACATAATTATCTTCTTTGTAAAAGATAAATTAATAGATCATTTAAAATTTCTTTATAAAAGATCATAACGGTAACGATCATTGGGCCTATTAATGCTAAAAAAGTTGACATAATTAACTTCTTTGTAAAAGATAATTTACTAGACAATTTAAAATTTCTTATTAAAAGATGATAACGCTAACGATTAATGGGCCTAGTAAATGCTAAAAAAGTTAAAATAATTATGTTCTTTGTAAAAGATAATTTAATACATCATTTAAGATTTCTTAAAAAAAGATTATAATGGTAACGATCGTTGGGCCTAATAAATGATAAAAAAGTTGACATAATAATCTTCTTTGCAAAAGATAATTTACTAGAGAATTTAAAATTTCTTACTAAAAGATCATAACGGTACCGATCAATGGGCCTAGTAAATGCTAAAAAACATTACATAATTATCTTCTTTGTAAAAGATAAATTAATAGATCATTTAAAATTTCTTTATAAAAGATCATAACGGTAACAATCATTGGGCCTATTAATGCTAAAAAAGTTGACATAATTAACTTCTTTGTAAAAGATAATTTACTAGACAATTTAAAATTTCTTATTAAAAGATGATAATGCTAACGATTAATGGGCCTAGTAAATACTAAAAAAGTTAAAATAATTATCTTCTTTGTAAAAGATAATTTAATAGATCATTTAAAATATCTTTAAAAAAGATTATAACGGTAATGATCATTGCGCTTAATAAATGCTAAAAAAGTTGACATAATTATCTTCTTTGTAAAAGATAATTTACTAGATCATTTAAAATTTCCTCTTAAAAGATCATAACGGTAACAATCATTGGGCGTAATAAATGTTAAAACATTTGACATAATTATCTTCTTTGTAAAAGATAATTTACTAGACAATTTAAAATTTCTTATTAAAAGATCATGACGGTAACGATTATTGGGCCTAATAAATGCTAAAAAAGTTAACATAATTATCTTCTTTGTAAAAAATAATTTAATAGATCATTGAAAATTTCTTTATAAAAGATCATAAAGGTAACGATCATTGGGCCTAATAAATGGTAAAAAAGTTGACATAATTATCTTTTTTGTAAAAGATAATTTACTAAACAATTTAAAATTTCTTATTAAAAGATCATAACGGTAACGATCACTGGGCCTAATAAATGCTAAAAAACATTACATAAGTATCTTCTTTGTAAAAGATAAATTAATAGATCATTTAAAATTTCTTTATAAAAGATCATAACGGTAACAATCATTGGGCCTATTAATGTTAAAAAAGTTGACATAATTAACTTCTTTGTAAAAGATAATTTACTAGACAATTTAAAATTTCTTATTAAAAGATGATAATGCTAACGATTAATGGGTCTAGTAAATGCTAAAAAAGTTAAAATAATTATCTTCTTTGTAAAAGATAATTGAATAGATCATTTAAAATTTCTTTAAAAAAGATTATAACGATAACGACCATTGCGCCTAATAAATGCTAAAAAATTTGACATAATAATATTCTTTGTAAAAGATAATTTACTAGACAATTTAAAATTTCTTACTAAAAGATCATAACGGTACCGATCAACGGGCCTAGTAAATGCTAAAAAACTTTACATAATTATCTTCTTTGTAAAAGATAAATTAATAGATCATTTAAAATTTCTTTATCAAAGATCATAACGGTAACAATCATTGGGCCTATTAATGCTAAAAAAGTTGACATAATTAACTTCTTTGTAAAAGATAATTTACTAGAAAATTAAAAATTTCTTATTAAAAGATGATAATGCTAACGATTAATGGGCCTAGTAAATGCTAAAAAAGTTAAAATAATTATCTTCTTTGTAAAAGATAATTTAATAGATCATTTAAAATTTCTTTAAAAAAGGTTTTAACGGTAATGATCATTGCGCCTAATAAATGCTAAAAAAGTTGACATAATTAACTTCTTTGCAAAAGATAATTTACTAGACAATTTAAAATTTCTTATTAAAAGATGATAATGCTAACGATTAATGGGCCTAGTAAATGCTAAAAAAGTTAAAATAATTATCTTCTTTGTAAAAGATAATTTAATAGATCATTTAAAATTTCTTTAAAAAAGATTATAACGGTAATGACCATTGCGCCTAATGAATGCCAAAAAAGTTGACATAATTAACTTCTTTGTAAAAGATAATTTACTAGACAATTTAAAATTTCGTATTAAAAGATAATAACGCTAATGATTAATGGGCCTAGTAAATGCTAAAAAAGTTGACGTAATTATCTTCTTTGTAAAAGATAATTTAATAGATCATTTAAAATTTCTTTAAAAAAGATCATAACAGTAACAATCATTGGGCCCAATAAATGCTAAAAAAGTTGGCATAATTATCTTCTTTGTAAAAGATAATTTACTAGACAATTTAAAATTTCTTGTTAAAAGATCATAACGCTAACGATTATTGGGTCTAATAAATTCTAAAAAATTTCACATAATTATCTTCTTTGTAAAAGATAATTTAATAGATCATTTAAAATTTCTTTAAAAAAGATTATAACGGTAACGATCATTGGGCCCAATAAATGATAAAAAAGTTGACATAATAATCTTCTTTGTAAAAGATAAATTAACAGATCATTTAAAATTTCTTTATAAAGTATCATAACGGTAACGATCATTGGGCCTAATAAATGCTAAAAAAGTTAACATAATTAACTTCTTTGTAAAAGATAATTTACTAGACAATTTAAAATTTCGTATTAAAAGATAATAACGCTAATGATTAATGGGTCTAGTAAATGCTAAAAAAGTTGACATAATTATCTTCTTTGTAAAATATAATTTAATAGATCATTTAAAATTTCTTTAAAAAAGATCATAACAGTAACAATCATTGGGCCCAATAAATGCTAAAAAAGTTGGCATAATTATCTTCTTTGTAAAAGATAATTTACTAGACAATTTAAAATTTCTTATTAAAAGATCATAACGCTAACGATTATTGGGTCTAATAAATGCTAAAAAAGTTCACATAATTATATTCTTTGTAAAAGATAATTTAATAGATCATTTAAAATTTCTTTAAAAAAGATGATAACGGTAACGATCATTGGGCCCAATAAATGATAAAAAAGTTGACATAATAATCTTCTTTGTAAAAGATAAATTAATAGCTCATTTAAAATTTCTTCATAAAATGTCATAACGGTAACGATCATTGGGCCTAATAAATGCTAAAAAGGTTAACATAATTATCTTCTTTGTGAAAGATAATTTAATAGATCATTTAAAATTTCCTTATAAATGATCATAACGGTAACAATCATTGGGCCTAATAAATGGTAAAAAAGTTGACATAATTATCTTCTTTGTAAAAGATAATTTACTAAACACTTTAAAATTTCTTGTTAAAAGATCATAACGTAACGATCACTGGGCCTAATAAATGCTGAAGCAGCTAACATAAATATATTCTTTGTAAAAGATAATTTAATAGATCATTTAGAATTTCTTTATAAAAGATCATAACGGTAACGACATTGGTCCTAATAAATGCTAAAAAAGTTGACATAATTAACCTCTTTGTAAAAGATAATTTACTAGACAATTTAAAATTTCGTATTAAAAGATAATAACGCTAACGATTAATGGGCCTAGTAAATGCTAAAAAACTTGACATAATTATCTTCTTTGTAAAAGATAATTTAATAGATCATTTAAAATTTCCTCTTAAAGGATCATAACGGTAACAATCATTGGGCCTAATAAATGGTAAAAAAGTTGACATAATTATCTTCTTTGTAAAAGATAATTTACTAGACAATTTAAAATTTCTTATTAAAAGATCATAACGCTAACAATTTTTGGTTCTAATAAATGCTAAAAAGGTTGAGATAATTATCTTCTTTGTAAAAGATAATTAAATAGATCTTTTAAAATTTCTTTATAAAATGTCATAACGGTAACGATCATTGGGCCTAATAAATGCTAAAAAGGTTAACATAATTATCTTCTTTGTGAAAGATAATTTAATAGATCATTTAAAATTTTTTTATAAAAGATCATAACAGTAACGATCATTGGGCCTATTAATGCTAAAAAAGTTGACATAATTAACTTCTTTGTAAAAGATAATTTACTAGACAATTTAAAATTTCTTATTAAAAGATGATAATGCTAACGATTAATGGGTCTAGTAAATGCTAAAAAAGTTAAAATAATTATCTTCTTTGTAAAAGATAATTTAATAGATCATTTAAAATTTCTTTAAAAAAGATTATAACGGTAACGATCATTGCGCCTAATAAATGCTAAAAAAGTTGACATAATTATCTTCTTTGTAAAAGATAATTTACTAGATCATTTAAAATTTCCTTTTAAAGATCATAACGGTAACGATCATTGGGCATAATAAAGGCTAAAAAATTTGACATAATTATCTTCTTTGTTAAAGATAATTTACTAGACAATTTGAAATTTCTTATTAAAAGATCATAACGCTAACGATTATTGGGCCTAATAAATGCTAAAAAAGTTGACATAATTATCTTCTTTGTAAAAGATAATTTACTAGATCATTTAAAATTTCCTTTTAAAGATCATAACGGTAACGATCATTGGGCATAATAAAGGCTAAAAAATTTGACATAATTATCTTCTTTGTTAAAGATAATTTACTAGACAATTTGAAATTTCTTATTAAAAGATCATAACGCTAACGATTATTGGGCCTAATAAATGCTAAAAAAGTTGACATAATTATCTTCTTTGTAAAATATAATTTAATAGATCATTTAAAATTTCTTTAAAAAAGATTATAACGGTAACGATCATTGGGCCCAATAAATGATAAAAAAGTTGACATAATAATCTTCTTTGTAAAAGATAAATTAATAGATCATTTAAAATTTCTTCATAAAATGTCATAACGGTAACGATCATTGGGCCTAATAAATGCTAAAAAGGTTAACATAATTATCTTCTTTGTAAAAGATAATTTACTAAACACTTTAAAATTTCTTATTAAAAGATCATAACGTAACAATCACTGGGCCTAATAAATGCTGAAGCAGCTAACATAAACATATTATTTGTAAAAGATAATTTAATAGATCATTTAGAATTTCTTTATAAAAGATCATAACGGTAACGATCATTGGACCTAATAAATGCTAAAAAAGTTGACATAATTAACTTCTTTGTAAAAGATAATTTACTGGACAATTTAAAATTTCGTATTAAAAGATAATAACGCTAACGATTAATGGGCCTAGTAAATGCTAAAAAAGTTGAAATAATTATCTTCTTTGTAAAAGATAATTTAATAGATCATTTAAAATTTCTTTAAAAAATATCGTAACGGTAACGATCATTGCGCCTAATAAATGCTAAAAAAGTTGACATAATTATCTTCTTTGTAAAAGATAATTTAATAGATCATTTAAAATTTCCTCTTAAAGGATCATAACGGTAACAATAATTGGGCCTAATAAATGGTAAAAAGGTTGACATAATTATCTTCTTTGTAAAAGATAATTTACTAGACAATTTAAAATTTCTTATTAAAAAATCATAACGCTAACAATTTTTGGTTCTAATAAATGCTAAAAAAGTTGAGATAATTATCTTTTACAAAGAAGATAATTATGTCAACTTTTTTAGCATGTATTAGGCCTAATGATTGTTACCGTTATAATCTTTTAATAAACAAATTTTAACTGATCTATTAAATTATCTTTTACAAAGAATATAATTATGTCAACTTTTTTAGCATGTATTAGGCCCAATGATCATTACCGTTATAATATTTTATAAAGAAATTTTAAATGATCTATTAAATTATCTTTTTCAAAGAAGATAATCATGTCAACGTTTTTAGCATTTATTAGCCCCAATGATCATTACCATTATGATCTTTTAGTAAGAAATTTTAACTTATCTAGTGAATTATCTTTTAGAAAGAATATAATTATGTCAGGTTTTTTAGCATTTATTAAGCCCAATGATCGTTAACTTTTTTAGCATTTATTAGGCCCAATGATGGTTACCGTCATCATATTTTAATAAAGACATTTTAAATCATCTATTAAGTTATCTTTTACAAAGAAGATAATTATGTCAAGTTTTTTAGCATTTATTAGGCCTAATGATCATTACCATTATGATCTTTTAATAAGAAATTTTAAATGATCTCTTAAATTATATTTTACAAAGAATATAATTATGTGAACTTTATTAATATTGAATAGGCCAAATAATCGTTACCGTTATCATCTATTACAAACAAATTTTAAATGATCTATTAAATTATCATTTACAAAGAAGATCATTATGTCAACTTTTTTAGCATTTATTAGGCCCAATGATCGTTATCGTTATGCTTTTTTATAAAAAAAATTTAATTGATCTATTAAATTATCTTTTACAAGTAAGATAATTATGTCCTGTTTTAAGCATTCATTAGGCCCAATGATGGTTACTGTTATGATATTCTCATAAGAAATTTTCAATTATCTATTAAATTGTCTTTTACAAAGAAGATAATTATGTCAACATTTTTAGCATTTATTACGCCCAATGATCGTTACCGTCATGACGTTTTACTAAAGAAATTTTAAATGATCTATTAAATTATGTTTTACAAAGAAGATAATTACGTTTTTAGCATTTATTAGGCCCAATAAACCTTATCGTTATGATCTTTTATAAAGAAATTTTAAATGACCTATTAAAATATTTTTGACAAAGAATATAATTATGTGAACTTTTTTAGTATTTATTAGGCCCAATGATCAATACCGTTATGATCTTTTATAAAGAAATTTTAAAATATCTAGTAACTAAATTATCTTTTACAAATAACATAATTATGTTAACTTTTTTAGCATTTATTACGCCCAATCATCGTTACCTTTAGGATCTTTTAATAAATAAATTTTAAATGATCTATTAATTTATCTTTTACAAAGAATATAATTATGTCAGGTTTTTTAGCATTTATTAAGCCCAATGATCGTTAACGTTATGATCTTTTAATACGAAATTTTAAATTATCTATTAAATTATCTGTTACAAAGAAGATAATTATGTTAACTTTTTTAGCATTTATTAGGCTCAATGATTGTTACTGTCATGATATTTTAATAAAGACATTTTAAATCATCTATTAAATTATCTTTTACAAAGAAGATAATTATGTCAAGTTTTTTAGCATTTATTAGGCCTAATGATCATTACCATTATGATCTTTTAATAAGAAATTTTAAATGATGTATTAAATTATCTTTTACAAAGACGATAATCATGTTGAGTTTTTTAGCATTTATTAGGCCCAATGATTGTTACCGTTATGATCTTTTAATAAGAAATTTTAAATTATCTAGTAAATTATCTTTTACAAATAACATAATTATGTCAAGTTTTTCAGCATTTATTAGGCTCAATGATCGTTACCGTTATGATCTTTTAATAAAGAAATTTTAAATGATCTATTAAATTATCATTTGCAAAGAAGATAATTATGTCAACTTTTTTAGCATTTATTAGGCCCAATGATCGTTATCGTTATGATCTTTTATAAAAAAATTTGAATTGACCCATTAAATTATCTTTTACAAGGAAGATAATTGTGTCCCCTTTTATGCATTCATTAGGCCAAATGATGGTTACCGTTATGATCTTGTCATAAAAAATTTTCAATTATCTATTAAATTGTCTTTTACAAAGAAGATAATTATGTCAACTTTTTTAGCATTTATTACGCCCAATGATCATTACCGTCATGATGTTTTACTAAAGAAATTTTAAATGATCTATTAAATTATATTTTACACAGAAGATAATTATGTTTTTAGCATTTATTAGGCTCAATGATCGTTACCGTGATGATATTTTAATAAAGACATTTTAAATCATCTACTAAATTATCTTTTAGAAAGAAGATAATTATGTCAAGTTTTTTAGCATTTATTAGGCCTAATGATCATTACCATTATGGTCTTTTAATAAGAAATTTTAAATGATCTATTAAATTATCTTTTACAAAGACGATAATCATGTCGAGTTTTTTAGTATTTATTAGGCCCAATGATCCTCGACATTATGATCTTCTAATAAGAAATTTTAAATTATCTAGTAAATTATATTTTACAAAGATAATTATGTCAACTTCTTTAGCAGTTATTAGGCCCAGTGATCATTACCGTTATGATGTTTTAATAAATAAATTTTAAATGATCTATTAAAGTATCTTTTACAAAGAATATAATTATGTCAAATTTTTTACCATTTATTAGGCCCAATGATCGTTACCGTTATGATTTTTTAATAAATAAATTTTAAATTATCTATTAAATTATCTTTTACAAAGAACATAATTATGTGAACTTTTTTACCATTAATTAGGCACAATGATCGTTACTGTTATGATCTTTTATTAAGAAATTTTAAATGATCTATTAAATTATCTTTTACAAAGAAGATAATTATCTCAACTTTTTTAGCATTTATTAGGCCCAATGATCATTACCATTATGATCTTTTTAGAAGAAATTTTAAATTATCTAGTAAATTATCTTTTACAAAGAAGATAATTATGTTCCCTTTTAAGAATTTATTAGGCCCAATGATCATTGCCGTTACGATCTTTTATAAAAAAAATTTTAAATGATCTATTAAATTATCTTTTACAAAGAAGATAATTATGTCAACTTTTTTAGCATTTATTAGGCACAATAGTCCTTACCGTTACGATCTTTTATAAAGAAATTTTAAATTATCTATTAAATTATCTTTTACAAAGAAGATAATTATGTCAACTTTTTCAGCATGTATTAGGCACAATGATCGTTACCGTCATGATATTTTAATAAAGAAATTTTAAATGATCTATTAAATTATCTTTTACAACGAAGATAACTATGTCAACCTTTTAGAATTTATTAGCCCAATAATCCTTACCGTTATGATCTTTTAATAAGAAATTTTAAATTATCTATTAAATTATCTTTTACAAGGAATATAATTATGTCAACTTTTTTAGCATGTATTAGGCCCAATGATCATTACCGTTATAATCTTTTATAAAGAAATTTTAAATGATGTATTAAATTATCTTTTTCAAAGAAGATAATCATGTCAAGGTTTTTAGCATTTATTAGGACCGATGATAGTTACCACTATGATCTTCTAATAAGAAATTTTAAATTATCTAGTAAATTATCTTTTACAAAGAAGATAATTATGTCAAGTTTTTTAGCATTTATTAGGCCCAATGATCGTTACCGTTATGATCTTTTATAAAAAAATTTTAAATGATCTATTAAATTATCTTTTATAAGGAAGAGAATTATGTCAAGTTTTTTATCATTTATTAGGCCCAATGATTCTTAACGTTATAATCTTTTAATAAGATATTTTAAATGATCTATTAAATTATCCTTTACAAAGAAGATAATTATGTCAACTTTTTTAGCATTCATTAGGCCTAACGATCATTACCGTTATGATCTTTTATAAAAAAAATTTAGATGATCTGTTAAATTATCTTCTACAAAGAAGATAATCACGTCAGGTTTTTTAGCATTTATTAGGCCCAATGATCGTTTACGTTATGATCTTTTAATACGAAATCTTAAATTATCTGTTACAAAGAAGATAATCATGTTAACTTTTTTAGCATTTATTAGGCCCAATGATCGTTACCGTCATCATATTTTAATAAAGACATTTTAAATCATCTATTAAGTTATCTTTTACAAAGAAGATAATTATGTCAAGTTTTTTAGCATTTATTAGGCCTAATGATCATTACCATTATGATCTTTTAGTAAGAAATTTTAAATGATCTATTAAATTATCTTTTACAAAGACGATAATGATGTCTAGTTTTTTAGCATTTATTAGGCCCAATGATCGTTACCGTTATGATCTTTTAATAAGAAATTTTAAATTATCTCGTAAATTATCTTTTACAAATAATATAATTATGTCAAGGTTTTCAGCATTTAGTAGGCCCAATGATCGTTACCGTGATGATCTTTTAATAAAGAAATTTTAAATGATCTATTGAATGATCATTTACAAAGAAGATACATATGTCAACTTTTCTAGCATTTATTAGGCCCAATAATTGTTATCGTTATGATCTTTTATCAAAAAAATTTAATTGATCTATTAAATTATCTTTTACAAGGAAGATAATTGTGTCCCCTTTTAAGCATTCATTAGGCCCAATGATGGTTACCGTTATGATCTTGTCATAAGAAATTTTCAATTCTCTATTAAATTGTCTTTTACAAAGAAGATAATTATGTCAACATTTTTTGCATTTATTACGCCCAATGATCGTTACCGTCATGATGTTTTACTAAAGAAATTTTAAATGATCTATTAAATTATATTTTACACAGAAGATAATTACGTTTTTAGCATTTAGTAGGCCCAATAATCCTTATCGTTATGATCTTTTATAAAGAAATTTAAATGACCTATTAAAATATCTTTGACAAAGAATATAATTATGTGAACTTTTTTAGCATTTATTAGGCCCAATAATCAATACTGTTATGATCTTTTATAAAGAAATTTTAAAATATCTAGTAAATTATCTTTTACAAATAACATAATTATGTCAACTTTTTTAGCATTTATTAGGCCCTGTGATCGTTACCGTTAGGATCTTTTACTAAATATATTTTAAATGATATATTAAATTATCTTTTACAAAGAATATAATTATGTCAGGTGTTTTAGCATTTATTAAGCCCAATGATCGTTAACGTTATGATCTTTTAATACGAAATTTTAAATTATCTATTAAATTATCTGTTACAAAGAAGATAATTATGTTAACTTATTTAGCATTGATTAGGCCCAATGATCATTACCGTCATGATATTTTAATAAAGACATTTTAAATCATCTATTAAATTATCTTTTAGAAAGAAGATAATTATATCAAGTTTTTTAGCATTTATTAGGCCTAATGATCATTACCATTATGATCTTTTAATAAGAAATTTTAAATGATCTATTAAATTATCTTTTACAAAGACGATAATCAAGTCGACTTTTTTAGCATTTATTAGGCCCAATGATCCTCGGCATTATGATCTTCTAATAAGAAATTTTAAATTATCTTGTAAATTATATTTTACAAAGAAGATAATTATGTCAACTTCTTTAGCAGTTATTACCGTTATGATGTTTTAATAAACAAATTTTAAATGATCTATTAAAGTATCTTTTACAAAGAATATAATTATGTCAAATTTTTTAGCATTTATTAGGCCCAATGATCGTTACCGTTATGATATTTTAATAAATAAATTTTAAATTATCTATTAAATTATCTTTTACAAATAACATAATTATGTCAACTTTTTTAGCATTTATTAGGCCCAATGATCATTACCATTATGATCTTTTTAGAAGAAATTTTAAATTATCTAGTAAATTATCTTTTACAAAGAAGATAATTATGTCCCCTTTTAAGAATTTATTAGGCCCAATGATCATTGCCGTTACGATCTTTTATAAAAAAAATTTTAAATGATCTATTAAATTATCTTTTACAAAGAAGACAATTATGTCAACTTTTATTGCATTTATTAGGCCCAATGATCATTACCGTTATGATCTTTTATAAAAAAAATTTAAATGATCTATTAAATTATCTTTTACAAAGAGGATAATTATGTCATGTTTTTTAGCATTTATTAGGCCCAATGATCGTTACCATTATGGTCTTTTAATAAGAAATTTTAAATTATCTAGTAAATTATCTTTTACAAAGGAGATAATTATGTCAACTTGTTTAGCATTTATTAGGCCCAATGATGGTTACCGTCATAATCTTTTCATAAATAAATTTTAAATTATCTATTAAATAATCTTTGACAAAGAAGATAATTATGTTAACTTTTTCAGCATTTATTCGGCCCAATGATCGTTACCGTTATGATCTTTTATAAAAAAAATTTAAATAATCTATTAAATTATCTTTTACAAAGAAGATAATTATGTCAACTTTTTTGGCATTTATTAGGCCCAATAGTCCTTACCGTTACGATCTTCTATAAAGAAATTTTAAATTATCTATTAAATTATCTTTTACAAAGAAGATAATTATGTCAACTTTTTTACCATGTATTAGGCCCAATGATCGTTACCGTCATGATATTTTAATAAAGAAATTTTAAATGATCTATTAAATTGTCTTTTACAACGAACATAACTATGTCAACCTTTTAGCATTTATTAGCCCAATAATCCTTACCGTTATGATCTTTTAATAAGAAATTTTAAATTATCTATTAAATTATCTTTTACAAGGAATATAGTTATGTAAACTTTTTTAGCATGTATTAGGCCCAATGATCATTACCGTTATAATCTTTTATAAAGAAATTTTAAATGATGTATTAAATTATCTTTTTCAAAGAAGATAATCATGTCAAGGTTTTTAGCATTTATTAGGACCGATGATAGTTACCACTATGATCTTATAATAAGAAATTTTAAATTATCTAGTAAATTATCTTTTACAAAGAAGATAATTATGTCAACTTTTTTAGCATTTATTAGGCCAAATGATCCTTACCGTCATCATCTTTTAATAAGAAAGTTTAAATGATCTATTAAATTATCTTTTTCAAAGAAGATAATCAAGTCAAGTTTTTTAGCATTTATTAGGCCCAATGATCGTTACCGTTATGGTCTTTTATAAAAAAATTTTAAATGATCTATTAAATTATCTTTTACAGAGAAGAAAATTATCTCAAGTTTTTTATTATTTATTAGGCCCAATGATTGTTAACGTTATAATCTTTTAATAAGAACTTTTAAATTATTTATTAAATTATCTTTTACAAAGAAGATAATTATGTCGACTTTTTTAGCATTTATTAGGCCCAATGATCGTTACCGTCATGATATTTTAATAAAGAAATTTTAAATAATCTATTAAATTATCTTTTACAACGAAGATAATTATGTCAAAGTTTTGAGCATTTATTAGCCCCAATGATCATTACCATTATCATCTTTTAATAAGAAATTTTAAATTATCTAGTAAATTATCTTTTAGAAAGAAGATAATTATGTCAACTTTTTTAACATTTATTTAGGCCAATGATTGTTACCGTTGTGATTTTTATAAATAAATTTTAAATGATCTATTAAATTATCTTTTACAAAAAATATAATTATGTCAACTTTTTTAACATTGATTAGGCGAAATAATCGTTACCGTTATCATCTATTATAAACAAATTTTAAATGATCTATTAAATTATCTATTGCAAAGAAGATAATTATGTCAACTTTTTTAGCATGTATTAGGCCTAATGATTTTTACCGTTATGATCATTTATAAAGAAAATTTAAATTATCTAGTAAATTATCTTTTTATAAAGAAGATAATTATGTCAACTTTTTTAGCATTCATTAGGCCCAATGATCGTTACCGTTATGATCTTTGATAAAGAAATTTAAAATTATCTAGTAAATTATCTTTTTACAAAGAAGATAATTATGTCAACTTTTTTAGCATTTATTAGGCCCAATGATCGTTACCGTTATTATCTTTTCATAAGAAATTTTCAATTATCTTTAAATTGTCTTTCACAAAGAAGATAATTATGTCAAGTTTTTCAGCATTTATTAGGCCCAATGATCGCTACCGTTATGATCTTTTAATAAAGAAATTTTAAATGATCTATTAAATTATCCTTTACAAAGAAGATAATTATGTCAACTTTTTTAACATTTATTAGGCCCGATGATCGTTATCGTTATGGTCTTTTATAAAAAAATTTTAATTGATCTATTAAATTATCTTTTACAAAGAAGATAATTATGTCCCCTTTTAAGCATTCATTAGGCCCAATGATGGTTACCATTATGATATTGTCATAAGAAGTTTTCAATTATCTATTAAATTGTCTTTTACAAAGAAGATAATTATGTCAACTTTTTTAGCATTTATTACGCCCAATGATCGTTACCGTCATGATGTTTTACTAAAGAAATTTGAAATGATCTATTAAATTATATTTTACACAGAATTATAATTATGTTTTTAGCATTTATTAGGAAAAATAATCCTTTTAGCATTTATTAGGCCCAATGATCAATACCGTTATGATCTTTTATAAAGAAATTTTAAAATATCTAGTAAATTATCTTTTAAAAAAAAGATAATCATGTCAGGTTTTTTAGCATTTATTAACCCCAATGATCGTTAACGTTATGATCTTTTAATACGAAATTTTAAATTATCTATTAAATTATCTGTTACAAAGAAGATAATGATGTTAACCTTTTTAGCATTTATTAGGCCCAATGATCGTTACTCTTAGGATCTTTTAATAAATAAATTTTAAATTATCTATTAAATTATCTGTTACAAAGAAGATAATTATGTTAACTTTTTTAGCATTTATTAGGCCCAATGATCGTTACCGTCATGATATTTTAATAAACAAATTTTAAATCATCTATTAAATTATCTTTTACAAAGAAGATAATTATGTAAGTTTTTTAACATTTATTAGACCTAATGATCATTACCATTATGATCCTTTAATAAGAAATTTCAAATGATCTATTAAATTATCTTTTACAAAGAAGAGAACCATGTCAGGTTTTTTAGCATTTGTTAGGCCCAACGATCCTCAGCATTATCATCTTCTAATAACAAATTTTAAATTATCTAGTAAATTATATTTTACAAAGAAGATAATTATGTCAACCTCTTTAGCAGTTATTAGGCCCAGTGATCGTTACCGTTATGATCTTTTAATAAATAAATTTTAAATGATCTATTAAATTATCTTTTACAAAGAATATAATTATGTCAACTTTTTTAGCATTTATTAGGCCCAATGATCGTTACCGTCATAATATTTTAATAAACAAATTTTAAATCATCTATTAAATTATCTTTTACAAAGAAGATAATTATGTAAGTTTTTTAACATTTATTAGACCTAATGATCATTACCATTATGATCCTTTAATAAGAAATTTTAAATGATCTATTAAATTATCTTTTACAAAGAAGATAACCATGTCAGGTTTTTTAGCATTTATTAGGCCCAACGATCCTCAGCATTATCATCTTCTAATAACAAATTTTAAATTATCTAGTAAATTATATTTTACAAAGAAGATAATTATGTCAACTTCTTTAGCAGTTATTAGGCCCAGTGATCGTTACCGTTATGATCTTTTAATAAATAAATTTTAAATGATCTATTAAATTATCTTTTACAAAGAATATAATTATGTCAACTTTTTTAGCATTTATTAGGCCCAATGATCGTTACCGTTATGATCTTTTAATAAAGAAATTTTAAATTATCTAGTAAATTACCTTTGACAAAGAAGATAATTATGTCAACTTCTTTAGCATTTATTAGGCCCAATGAACATTACAATTATGATCTTTTAAAAAAAAAAATTTAAATGATCTATTAAATTGTCTTTTACAAAGAAGATAATTCTGTAAACTTTTTTAGCATTTATTAGACCCGATGATCGTTACCGTCATGATCTTTTAATAAAGAAATTTTAAATGATCTATTAAATTGTCTTTTACAAAGAAGATAATTATGCCAACTTTTTTAGAATTTATTAGACCCAATGATCGTTACCGTCATGATCTTTTAATAAAGAAATTTAAAATTATCTAGTAAATTACCTTTGACAAAGAAGATAATTATGTCAACTTTTTTAGCATTTATTAGGCCCAATTAACATTACCGTTATGATATTTTATAAAAAAAATTTTAAATGATCTATTAAATTATCTTTTACAAAGAAGATAATTACGTCAACTTTTTAGCATTTATCAGGCCCAATGATCGTTACCGTTATTATCTTTTCATAAGAAATTTTCAATTATCTATTAAATTGTCTTTTACAAAGAAGATAATTATGTCAAGTTTTTCAGCATTTATTAGGCCCAATGATCGCTACCGTTATGATCTTTTAATAAAGAAATTTTAAATGATCTATTAAATTATCCTTTACAAAGAAGATAATTATGTCAACTTTTTTAACATTTATTAGGCCCGATGATCGTTATCGTTATGGTCTTTTATAAAAAAATTTTAATTGATCTATTAAATTATCTTTTACAAAGAAGATAATTATGTCCCCTTTTAAGCATTCATTAGGCCCAATGATGGTTACCATTATGATATTGTCATAAGAAGTTTTCAATTATCTATTAAATTGTCTTTTACAAAGAAGATAATTATGTCAACTTTTTTAGCATTTATTACGCCCAATGATCGTTACCGTCATGATGTTTTACTAAAGAAATTTTAAATGATCTATTAAATTATATTTTACACAGAATTATAATTATGTTTTTAGCATTTATTAGGAAAAATAATCCTTTTAGCATTTATTAGGCCCAATGATCAATACCGTTATGATCTTTTATAAAGAAATTTTAAAATGTCTAGTAAATTATCTTTTAAAAAAAAGATAATCATGTTAGGTTTTTTAGCATTTATTAACCCCAATGATCGTTAACGTTATGATCTTTTAATACGAAATTTTAAATTATCTATTAAATTATCTGTTACAAAGAAGATAATTATGTCAACCTTTTTAGCATTTATTAGGCCCAATGATCGTTACTCTTAGGATCTTTTAATAAATAAATTTTAAATTATCTATTAATTTATCTGTTACAAAGAAGATAATTATGTTAACTTTTTTAGCATTTATTAGGCCCAATGATCGTTACCGTCATGATCTTTTAATAAAGAAATTTTAAATGATCTATTAAATTGTCTTTTACAAAGAAGATAATTATGCCAACTTTTTTAGCATTTATTAGACCCAATGATTGTTACCGTCATGATCTTTTAATAAAGAAATTTTAAATTATCTAGTAAATTACCTTTGACAAAGAAGATAATTATGTCAACTTTTTTAGCATTTATTAGGCCCAATTAACATTACCGTTATGATATTTTATAAAAAAAATTTTAAATGATCTATTAAATTATCTTTTACAAAGAAGATAATTACGTCAACTTTTTAGCATTTATCAGGCCCAATGATTGTTACCGTTATTATCTTTTCATAAGAAATTTTCAATTATCTATTAAATTGCCTTTTACAAAGAAGATAATTATGTCAAGTTTTTCTGCATTTATTAGGCCCAATGATCGCTACCGTTATGATCTTTTAATAAAGAAATTTTAAATGATCTATTAAATTATCCTTTACAAAGAAGATAATTATGTCAACTTTTTTAACATTTATTAGGCCCGATGATTGTTATCGTTATGGTCTTTTATAAAAAAATTTTAATTGATCTATTAAATTATCTTTTACAAAGAAGATAATTATGTCCCCTTTTAAGCATTCATTAGGCCCAATGACGGTTACCATTATGATGTTGTCATAAGAAATTTTCAATTATCTATTAAATTGTCTTTTACAAAGAAGATAATTATGTCAACTTTTTTAGCATTTATTACGCCCAATGATCGTTACCTTCATGATGTTTTACTAAAGAAATTTTAAGTGATCTATTAAATTATATTTTACACAGAATTATAATTATGTTTTTAGCATTTATTAGGAAAAATAATCCTTTCAGCATTTATTAGGCCCAATGATCAATACCGTTATGATCTTTTATAAAGAAATTTTAAAATATATAGTAAATTATCTTTTAAGAATAACATAATTATGTCAACCTTTTTAACATTTATTAGGCCCAATGATCGTTACTCTTAGGATCTTTTAATAAATAAATTTTAAATTATCTATTAAATTATCTGTTACAAAGAAGATAATTATGTTAACTTTTTTAGCATTTATTAGGCCCAATGATCGTTACCGTCATCATATTTTAATAAAGAAATTTTAAATCATCTATTAAATTATCTTTTACAAAGAAGATAATTATGTCATGTTTTTTAACATTTATTAGACGTAATGATCATTACCATTATGATCCTTTAATAAGAAATTTTAAATGATCTATTAAATTATCTTTTACAAAGAAGATAACCATGTCAGGTTTTTTAGCATTTATTAGGCCCAATGATCCTCAGCATTATCATCTTCTAATAACAAATTTTAAATTATTTAGTAAATTATGTTTTACAAAGAAGATAATTATGCCAACTTTTTTAGCATTTATTAGACCCAATGATTGTTACCGTCATGATCTTTTAATAAAGAAATTTTAAATTATCTAGTAAATTACCTTTGACAAAGAAGATAATTATGTCAACTTTTTTAGCATTTATTAGGCCCAATTAACATTACCGTTATGATATTTTATAAAAAAAATTTTAAATGATCTATTAAATTATCTTTTACAAAGAAGATAATTACGTCAACTTTTTAGCATTTATCAGGCCCAATGATTGTTACCGTTATTATCTTTTCATAAGAAATTTTCAATTATCTATTAAATTGCCTTTTACAAAGAAGATAATTATGTCAAGTTTTTCAGCATTTATTAGGCCTAATGATGGCTACCGTTATGATCTTTTAATAAAGAAATTTTAAATGGTCTATTAAATTATCCTTTACAAAGAAGATAATTATGTCAACTTTTTTAACATTTATTAGGCCCGATGATCGTTATCGTTATGGTCTTTTATAAAAAAATTTTAATTGATCTATTAAATTATCTTTTACAAAGAAGATAATTATGTCCCCTTTTAAGCATTCATTAGGCCCAATGATGGTTACCATTATGATATTGTCATAAGAAGTTTTCAATTATCTATTAAATTGTCTTTTACAAAGAAGATAATTATGTCAACTTTTTTAGCATTTATTACGCCCAATGATCGTTACCGTCATGATGTTTTACTAAAGAAATTTTAAATGATCTATTAAATTATATTTTACACAGAATTATAATTATGTTTTTAGCATTTATTAGGAAAAATAATCCTTTTAGCATTTATTAGGCCCAATGATCAATACCGTTATGATCTTTTATAAAGAAATTTTAAAATGTCTAGTAAATTATCTTTTAAAAAAAAGATAATCATGTTAAGTTTTTTAGCATTTATTAACCCCAATGATCGTTAACGTTATGATCTTTTAATACGAAATTTTAAATTATCTATTAAATTATCTGTTACAAAGAAGATAATTATGTCAACCTTTTTAGCATTTATTAGGCCCAATGATCGTTACTCTTAGGATCTTTTAATAAATAAATTTTAAATTATCTATTAAATTATCTGTTACAAAGAAGATAATTATGTTAACTTTTTTAGCATTTATTAGGCCCAATGATCGTTACCGTCATGATATTTTAATAAAGAAATTTTAAATCATCTATTAAATTATCTTTTACAAAGACGATAATTATGTCAAGTTTTTTAACATTTATTAGACCTAATGATCATTACCATTATGATCCTTTAATAAGAAATTTTAAATGATCTATTAAATTATCTTTTACAAAGAAGATAACCATGTCAGGTTTTTTAGCATTTATTAGGCCCAATGATCCTCAGCATTATCATCTTCTAATAACAAATTTTAAATTATCTAGTAAATTATATTTTACAAAGAAGATAATTATGTCAACTTCTTTAACAGTTATTAGGCCCAGTGATCGTTACCGTTATGATCTTTTAATAAATAAATTTTAAATGATCTATTAAATTATCTTTTACAAAGAATATAATTATGTCAACTTTTTTAGCATTTATTAGGCCCAATGATCGTTACCGTTATGATCTTTTAATAAAGAAATTTTAAATTATCTAGTAAATTACCTTTGACAAAAAAGATAATTATGTCAACTTCTTTAGCATTTATTAGGCCCAATGAACATTACCATTATGATCTTTTAAAAAAAAAATTAAATGATCTATTAAATTGTCTTTTACAAAGAAGATAATTCTGTAAACTTTTTTAGCATTTATTAGACCCGATGATCGTTACCGTCATGATCTTTTAATA
Organism: Psophocarpus tetragonolobus; assembly: GCA_037954015.1. Lineage (NCBI taxonomy): Eukaryota > Viridiplantae > Streptophyta > Magnoliopsida > Fabales > Fabaceae > Psophocarpus > Psophocarpus tetragonolobus. The sequence continues at coordinate 60,577,894 of CM075688.1, forward strand.
AAGAAATTTTAAATGATCTATTAAATTGTCTTTTACAAAGAAGATAATTATGCCAACTTTTTTAGCATTTATTAGACCCAATGATCGTTACCGTCATGATCTTTTAATAAAGAAATTTAAAATTATCTAGTAAATTACCTTTGACAAAGAAGATAATTATGTCAACTTTTTTAGCATTTATTAGGCCCAATTAACATTACCGTTATGATATTTTATAAAAAAAATTTTCAATGATCTATTAAATTATCTTTTACAAAGAAGATAATTACGTCAACTTTTTAGCATTTATCAGGCCCAATGATCGTTACCGTTATTATCTTTTCATAAGAAATTTTCAATTATCTATTAAATTGTCTTTTACAAAGAAGATAATTATGTCAAGTTTTTCAGCATTTATTAGGCCCAATGATCGCTACCGTTATGATCTTTTAATAAAGAAATTTTAAATGATCTATTAAATTATCCTTTACAAAGAAGATAATTATGTCAACTTTTTTAACATTTATTAGGCCCGATGATCGTTATCGTTATGGTCTTTTATAAAAAAATTTTAATTGATCTATTAAATTATCTTTTACAAAGAAGATAATGATGTCCCCTTTTAAGCATTCATTAGGCCCAATGACGGTTACCATTATGATGTTGTCATAAGAAATTTTCAATTATCTATTAAATTGTCTTTTACAAAGAAGATAATTATGTCAACTTTTTTACCATTTATTACGCCCAATGATCGTTACCTTCATGATGTTTTACTAAAGAAATTTTAAGTGATCTATTAAATTATATTTTACACAGAATTATAATTATGTTTTTAGCATTTATTAGGAAAAATAATCCTTTCAGCATTTATTAGGCCCAATGATCAATACCGTTATGATCTTTTATAAAGAAATTTTAAAATATCTAGTAAATTATCTTTTAAGAATAACATAATTATGTCAACCTTTTTAGCATTTATTAGGCCCAATGATTGTTACTCTTAGGATCTTTTAATAAATAAATTTTAAATTATCTATTAAATTATTTGTTACAAAGAAGATAATTATGTTAACTTTTTTAGCATTTATTAGGCCCAATTATCGTTACCGTCATGATATTTTAATAAAGAAATTTTAAATGATCTATTAAATTATCTTTTAAAAAAAAGATAATCATGTCAGGTTTTTTAGCATTTATTAACCCCAATGATCGTTAACGTTATGATCTTTTAATACAAAATTTTAAATTATCTATTAAATTATCTGTTACAAAGAAGATAATTATGTTAACTTTTTTAGCATTTATTAGGCCCAATGATCGTTACCGTCATCATATTTTAATAAAGAAATTTTAAATCATCTATTAAATTATCTTTTACAAAGAAGATAATTATGTCAAGTTTTTTAACATTTATTAGACGCAATGATCATTACGATTATGATCCTTTGATAAGAAATTTTAAATGATCTATTAAATTATCTTTTACAAAGAAGATAACCATGTCAGGTTTTTTAGCATTTATTAGGCCCAATGATCCTCAGCATTATCATCTTCTAATAACAAATTTTAAATTATCTAGTAAATTATGTTTTACAAAGAAGATAATTATGTCAACTTCTTTAGCAGTTATTAGGCCCAGTGATCGCTACCGTTGTGATCTTTTAATAAATAAATTTTAAATGATTTATTAAATTATCTTTTACAAAGAATATAATTATGTCAACTTTGTTAGCATTTATTAGGCCCAATGATTGTTACGTTATGATCTTTTAATAAAGAAATTTTAAGTTATCTAGTAAATTACCTTTGACAAAGAAGATAATTATGTCAACTTTTTTAGCATTTATTAGGCCCAATGAACATTACCAATATGATCTTTTAAAAAAAAAATTAAATGATCTATTAAATTGTCTTTTACAAAGAAGATAATTCTGTAAACGTTTTTAGCATTTATTAGACCCGATGATCGTTACCGTCATGATCTTTTAATAAAGAAATTTTAAATGATCTATTAAATTGTCTTTTACAAAGAAGATAATTATGCCAACTTTTTTAGCATTTATTAGACCCAATGATTGTTACCGTCATGATCTTTTAATAAAGAAATTTTAAATTATCTAGTAAATTACCTTTGACAAAGAAGATAATTATGTCAACTTTTTTAGCATTTATTAGGCCCAATTAACATTACCGTTATGATATTTTATAAAAAAAATTTTAAATGATCTATTAAATTATGTTTTACAAAGAAGATAATTACGTCAACTTTTTAGCATTTATCAGGCCCAATGATTGTTACCGTTATTATCTTTTCATAAGAAATTTTCAATTATCTATTAAATTGCCTTTTACAAAGAAGATAATTATGTCAAGTTTTTCAGCATTTATTAGGCCCAATGATCGCTACCGTTATGATCTTTTAATAAAAAAATTTTAAATGATCTATTAAATTATCCTTTACAAAGAAGATAATTATGTTAACTTTTTTAACATTTATTAGGCCCGATGATCGTTATCGTTATGGTCTTTTATAAAAAAATTTTAATTGATCTATTAAATTATCTTTTACAAAGAAGATAATTATGTCCCCTTTTAAGCATTCATTAGGCCCAATGACGGTTACCATTATGATGTTGTCATAAGAAATTTTCAATTATCTATTAAATTGTCTTTTACAAAGAAGATAATTATGTCAACTTTTTTAGCATTTATTACGCCCAATGATCGTTACCTTCATGATGTTTTACTAAAGAAATTTTAAATGATCTATTAAATTATATTTTACACAGAATTATAATTATGTTTTTAGCATTTATTAGGAAAAATAATCCTTTCAGCATTTATTAGGCCCAATGATCAATACCGTTATGATCTTTTATAAAGAAATTTTAAAATATCTAGTAAATTATCTTTTAAGAATAACATAATTATGTCAACCTTTTTAGCATTTATTAGGCCCAGTGATCGTTACTCTTAGGATCTTTTAATAAATAAATTTTAAATTATCTATTAAATTATCTGTTACAAAGAAGATAATTATGTTAACTTTTTTAGCATTTATTAGGCCCAATGATCGTTACCGTCATCATATTTTAATAAAGAAATTTTAAATCATCTATTAAATTATCTTTTACAAAGAAGATAATTATGTCAAGTTTTTTAACATTTATTAGACGTAATGATCATTACCATTATGATCCTTTAATAAGAAATTTTAAATGATCTATTAAATTATCTTTTACAAAGAAGATAACCATGTCAGGTTTTTTAGCATTTATTAGGCCCAATGATCCTCAGCATTATCATCTTCTAATAACAAATTTTAAATTATCTAGTAAATTATGTTTTACAAAGAAGATAATTATGTCAACTTCTTTAGCAGTTATTAGGCCCAGTGATCGCTACCGTTGTGATCTTTTAATAAATAAATTTTAAATGATTTATTAAATTATCTTTTACAAAGAATATAATTATGTCAACTTTGTTAGCATTTATTAGGCCCAATGATTGTTACGTTATGATCTTTTAATAAAGAAATTTTAAGTTATCTAGTAAATTACCTTTGACAAAGAAGATAATTATGTCAACTTTTTTAGCATTTATTAGGCCCAATGAACATTACCAATATGATCTTTTAAAAAAAAAATTTTAATGATCTATTAAATTGTCTTTTACAAAGAAGATAATTCTGTAAACTTTTTTAGCATTTATTAGACCCGATGATCGTTACCGTCATGATCTTTCAATAAAGAAATTTTAAATGATCTATTAAATTGTCTTTTACAAAGAAGATAATTATGCCAACTTTTTTAGCATTTATTAGACCCAATGATTGTTACCGTCATGATCTTTTAATAAAGAAATTTTAAATTATCTAGTAAATTACCTTTGACAAAGAAGATAATTATGTCAACTTTTTTAGCATTTATTAGGCCCAATTAACATTACCGTTATGATATTTTATAAAAAAAATTTTAAATGATCTATTAAATTATTTTACAAAGAAGATAATTACGTCAACTTTTTAGCATTTATCAGGCCCAATGATTGTTACCGTTATTATCTTTTCATAAGAAATTTTCAATTATCTATTAAATTGCCTTTTACAAAGAAGATAATTATGTCAAGTTTTTCAGCATTTATTAGGCCCAATGATCGCTACCGTTATGATCTTTTAATAAAAAAATTTTAAATGATCTATTAAATTATCCTTTACAAAGAAGATAATTATGTTAACTTTTTTAACATTTATTAGGCCCGATGATCGTTATCGTTATGGTCTTTTATAAAAAAATTTTAATTGATCTATTAAATTATCTTTTACAAAGAAGATAATTATGTCCCCTTTTAAGCATTCATTAGGCCCAATGACGGTTACCATTATGATGTTGTCATAAGAAATTTTCAATTATCTATTAAATTGTCTTTTACAAAGAAGATAATTATGTCAACTTTTTTAGCATTTATTACGCCCAATGATCGTTACCTTCATGATGTTTTACTAAAGAAATTTTAAATGATCTATTAAATTATATTTTACACAGAATTATAATTATGTTTTTAGCATTTATTAGGAAAAATAATCCTTTCAGCATTTATTAGGCCCAATGATCAATACCGTTATGATCTTTTATAAAGAAATTTTAAAATATCTAGTAAATTATCTTTTAAGAATAACATAATTATGTCAACCTTTTTAGCATTTATTAGGCCCAATGATCGTTACTCTTAGGATCTTTTAATAAATAAATTTTAAGTTATCTAGTAAATTACCTTTGACAAAGAAGATAATTATGTCAACTTTTTTAGCATTTATTAGGCCCAATGAACATTACCAATATGATCTTTTAAAAAAAAAATTAAATGATCTATTAAATTGTCTTTTACAAAGAAGATAATTCTGTAAACTTTTTTAGCATTTATTAGACCCGATGATCGTTACCGTCATGATCTTTTAATAAAGAAATTTTAAATGATCTATTAAATTGTCTTTTACAAAGAAGATAATTATGCCAACTTTTTTAGCATTTATTAGACCCAATGATTGTTACCGTCATGATCTTTTAATAAAGAAATTTTAAATTATCTAGTAAATTACCTTTGACAAAGAAGATAATTATGTCAACTTTTTTAGCATTTATTAGGCCCAATTAACATTACCGTTATGATATTTTATAAAAAAAATTTTAAATGATCTATTAAATTATCTTTTACAAAGAAGATAATTACGTCAACTTTTTAGCATTTATCAGGCCCAATGATTGTTACCGTTATTATCTTTTCATAAGAAATTTTCAATTATCTATTAAATTGCCTTTTACAAAGAAGATAATTATGTCAAGTTTTTCAGCATTTATTAGGCCCAATGATCGCTACCGTTATGATCTTTTAATAAAAAAATTTTAAATGATCTATTAAATTATCCTTTACAAAGAAGATAATTATGTTAACTTTTTTAACATTTATTAGGCCCGATGATCGTTATCGTTATGGTCTTTTATAAAAAAATTTTAATTGATCTATTAAATTATCTTTTACAAAGAAGATAATTATGTCCCCTTTTGAGCATTCATTAGGCCCAATGATGGTTACCATTATGATGTTGTCATAAGAAATTTTCAATTATCTATTAAATTGTCTTTTACAAAGAAGATAATTATGTCAACTTTTTTAGCATTTATTACGCCCAATGATCGTTACCTTCATGATGTTTTACTAAAGAAATTTTAAATGATCTATTAAATTATATTTTACACAGAATTATAATTATGTTTTTAGCATTTATTAGGAAAAATAATCCTTTCAGCATTTATTAGGCCCAATGATCAATACCGTTATGATCTTTTATAAAGAAATTTTAAAATATCTAGTAAATTATCTTTTAAGAATAACATAATTATGTCAACCTTTTTAGCATTTATTAGGCCCAGTGATCGTTACTCTTAGGATCTTTTAATAAATAAATTTTAAATTATCTATTAAATTATCTGTTACAAAGAAGATAATTATGTTAACTTTTTTAGCATTTATTAGGCCCAATGATCGTTACCGTCATCATATTTTAATAAAGAAATTTTAAATCATCTATTAAATTATCTTTTACAAAGAAGATAATTATGTCAAGTTTTTTAACATTTATTAGACGTAATGATCATTACCATTATGATCCTTTAATAAGAAATTTTAAATGATCTATTAAATTATCTTTTACAAAGAAGATAACCATGTCAGGTTTTTTAGCATTTATTAGGCCCAATGATCCTCAGCATTATCATCTTCTAATAACAAATTTTAAATTATCTAGTAAATTATGTTTTACAAAGAAGATAATTATGTCAACTTCTTTAGCAGTTATTAGGCCCAGTGATCGCTACCGTTGTGATCTTTTAATAAATAAATTTTAAATGATTTATTAAATTATCTTTTACAAAGAATATAATTATGTCAACTTTGTTAGCATTTATTAGGCCCAATGATTGTTACGTTATGATCTTTTAATAAAGAAATTTTAAGTTATCTAGTAAATTACCTTTGACAAAGAAGATAATTATGTCAACTTTTTTAGCATTTATTAGGCCCAATGAACATTACCAATATGATCTTTTAAAAAAAAAATTTTAATGATCTATTAAATTGTCTTTTACAAAGAAGATAATTCTGTAAACTTTTTTAGCATTTATTAGACCCGATGATCGTTACCGTCATGATCTTTCAATAAAGAAATTTTAAATGATCTATTAAATTGTCTTTTACAAAGAAGATAATTATGCCAACTTTTTTAGCATTTATTAGACCCAATGATTGTTACCGTCATGATCTTTTAATAAAGAAATTTTAAATTATCTAGTAAATTACCTTTGACAAAGAAGATAATTATGTCAACTTTTTTAGCATTTATTAGGCCCAATTAACATTACCGTTATGATATTTTATAAAAAAAATTTTAAATGATCTATTAAATTATCTTTTACAAAGAAGATAATTACGTCAACTTTTTAGCATTTATCAGGCCCAATGATTGTTACCGTTATTATCTTTTCATAAGAAATTTTCAATTATCTATTAAATTGCCTTTTACAAAGAAGATAATTATGTCAAGTTTTTCAGCATTTATTAGGCCCAATGATCGCTACCGTTATGATCTTTTAATAAAAAAATTTTAAATGATCTATTAAATTATCCTTTACAAAGAAGATAATTATGTTAACTTTTTTAACATTTATTAGGCCCGATGATCGTTATCGTTATGGTCTTTTATAAAAAAATTTTAATTGATCTATTAAATTATCTTTTACAAAGAAGATAATTATGTCCCCTTTTAAGCATTCATTAGGCCCAATGACGGTTACCATTATGATGTTGTCATAAGAAATTTTCAATTATCTATTAAATTGTCTTTTACAAAGAAGATAATTATGTCAACTTTTTTAGCATTTATTACGCCCAATGATCGTTACCTTCATGATGTTTTACTAAAGAAATTTTAAATGATCTATTAAATTATATTTTACACAGAATTATAATTATGTTTTTAGCATTTATTAGGAAAAATAATCCTTTCAGCATTTATTAGGCCCAATGATCAATACCGTTATGATCTTTTATAAAGAAATTTTAAAATATCTAGTAAATTATCTTTTAAGAATAACATAATTATGTCAACCTTTTTAGCATTTATTAGGCCCAGTGATCGTTACTCTTAGGATCTTTTAATAAATAAATTTTAAATTATCTATTAAATTATCTGTTACAAAGAAGATAATTATGTTAACTTTTTTAGCATTTATTAGGCCCAATGATCGTTACCGTCATCATATTTTAATAAAGAAATTTTAAATCATCTATTAAATTATCTTTTACAAAGAAGATAATTATGTCAAGTTTTTTAACATTTATTAGACGTAATGATCATTACCATTATGATCCTTTAATAAGAAATTTTAAATGATCTATTAAATTATCTTTTACAAAGAAGATAACCATGTCAGGTTTTTTAGCATTTATTAGGCCCAATGATCCTCAGCATTATCATCTTCTAATAACAAATTTTAAATTATCTAGTAAATTATGTTTTACAAAGAAGATAATTATGTCAACTTCTTTAGCAGTTATTAGGCCCAGTGATCGCTACCGTTGTGATCTTTTAATAAATAAATTTTAAATGATTTATTAAATTATCTTTTACAAAGAATATAATTATGTCAACTTTGTTAGCATTTATTAGGCCCAATGATTGTTACGTTATGATCTTTTAATAAAGAAATTTTAAGTTATCTAGTAAATTACCTTTGACAAAGAAGATAATTATGTCAACTTTTTTAGCATTTATTAGGCCCAATGAACATTACCAATATGATCTTTTAAAAAAAAAATTTTAATGATCTATTAAATTGTCTTTTACAAAGAAGATAATTCTGTAAACTTTTTTAGCATTTATTAGACCCGATGATCGTTACCGTCATGATCTTTCAATAAAGAAATTTTAAATGATCTATTAAATTGTCTTTTACAAAGAAGATAATTATGCCAACTTTTTTAGCATTTATTAGACCCAATGATTGTTACCGTCATGATCTTTTAATAAAGAAATTTTAAATTATCTAGTAAATTACCTTTGACAAAGAAGATAATTATGTCAACTTTTTTAGCATTTATTAGGCCCAATTAACATTACCGTTATGATATTTTATAAAAAAAATTTTAAATGATCTATTAAATTATCTTTTACAAAGAAGATAATTACGTCAACTTTTTAGCATTTATCAGGCCCAATGATTGTTACCGTTATTATCTTTTCATAAGAAATTTTCAATTATCTATTAAATTGCCTTTTACAAAGAAGATAATTATGTCAAGTTTTTCAGCATTTATTAGGCCCAATGATCGCTACCGTTATGATCTTTTAATAAAAAAATTTTAAATGATCTATTAAATTATCCTTTACAAAGAAGATAATTATGTTAACTTTTTTAACATTTATTAGGCCCGATGATCGTTATCGTTATGGTCTTTTATAAAAAAATTTTAATTGATCTATTAAATTATCTTTTACAAAGAAGATAATTATGTCCCCTTTTAAGCATTCATTAGGCCCAATGACGGTTACCATTATGATGTTGTCATAAGAAATTTTCAATTATCTATTAAATTGTCTTTTACAAAGAAGATAATTATGTCAACTTTTTTAGCATTTATTACGCCCAATGATCGTTACCTTCATGATGTTTTACTAAAGAAATTTTAAATGATCTATTAAATTATATTTTACACAGAATTATAATTATGTTTTTAGCATTTATTAGGAAAAATAATCCTTTCAGCATTTATTAGGCCCAATGATCAATACCGTTATGATCTTTTATAAAGAAATTTTAAAATATCTAGTAAATTATCTTTTAAGAATAACATAATTATGTCAACCTTTTTAGCATTTATTAGGCCCAATGATCGTTACTCTTAGGATCTTTTAATAAATAAATTTTAAATTATCTATTAAATTATCTGTTACAAAGAAGATAATTATGTTAACTTTTTTAGCATTTATTATGCCCAATGATCGTTACCTTCATGATGTTTTACTAAAGAAATTTTAAATGATCTATTAAATTATATTTTACACAGAATTATAATTATGTTTTTAGCATTTATTAGGAAAAATAATCCTTTTAGCATTTATTAGGACCAATGATCAATACCGTTATGATCTTTTATAAAGAAATTTTAAAATATCTAGTAAATTATCTTTTAAAAAAAAGATAATCATGTCAGGTTTTTTAGCATTTATTAACCCCAATGATCGTTAATGTTATGATCTTTTAATACGAAATTTTAAATTATCTATTAAATTATCTGTTACGAAGAAGTAATTATGTCAACCTTTTTAGCATTTATTAGGCCCAATGATCGTTACTCTTAGGATCTTTTAATAAATAAATTTTAAATTATCTATTAAATTATCTGTTACAAAGAAGATAATTATGTTAACTTTTTTAGCATTTATTAGGCCCAATGATCGTTACCGTCATGATATTTTAATAAAGAAATTTTAAATCATCTATTAAATTATCTTTTACAAAGAAGATAATTATGTCAAGTTTTTTAACATTTATTAGACCTAATGATCATTACCATTATGATCCTTTAATAAGAAATTTTAAATGATCTATTAAATTATCTTTTACAAAGAAGATAACCATGTCAGGTTTTTTAGCATTTATTAGGCCCAATGATCCTCAGCATTATCATCTTCTAATAACAAATTTTAAATTATCTAGTAAATTATATTTTACAAAGAAGATAATTATGTCAACTTCTTTAGCAGTTATTAGGCCCAGTGATCGTTACTGTTATGATCTTTTAATAAATAAATTTTAAATGATCTATTAAATTATCTTTTATAAAGAATATAATTATGTCAACTTTTTTAGCATTTATTAGGCCCAATGATCGTTACCGATGATCTTTTAATAAAGAAATTTTAAATGATCTATTAAATTGTCTTTTACAAAGAAGGTAATTATGCCAACTTTTTTAGCATTTTTTAGGCCCAATGAATATTACCGTTATGATATTTTATAAAAAAAACTTTAAATGATCTAGTAAATTATCTTTTACAAAGAAGATAATTACGTCAACTTTTTAGCAATTATCAGGCCTAATGATCGTTACCGTTATTATCTTTTCATAAGAAATTTTCGATTATCTATTAAATTGTCTTTTACAAAAAAGATAATTATGTCAACTTTTTCAGCATTTATTAGGCCCAATGATCGTTACCGTTATGATCTTTTAATAAAGAAATTTTAAATGATCTATTAAATTATCCTTTACAAAGAAGATAATTATGTCAACTTTTTTAACATTTATTAGGCCCGATGATCGTTATCATTATGGTCTTTGATAAAGAAATTTTTAATGATCTATTAAATTATCTTTTACAAAGAAGATAATTATGTCAACTTTTTTAGCATGTATTAGGCCCAATGATCCTTACCGTCATGATATTTTAATAAAGAAATTTTAAATGATCTATTAAATTATCTTTTACAACGAAGATAACTATGTCAACTTTTTAACATTTATTAGCCCAATAATCCTTACCGTTATGATCTTTTAATAAGAAATTTTAAATTATCCAGTAATTTATCTTTTACCAAGAGGATAACTATGTGAACTTTTTTAGCATGTACTAAGCTCAATTATCTTACCGCTATGATCTTTTATAAAGAAGTTTTAAATGATCTATTAAATTAACTTTGACAAAGAAGATAATTGTGTCAACTTTTTTAGCATTTATTAACCAATGATCGTTACCGTTATGTTCTTTTATAAAAAAAATTTAAATGATCTATTAAATTCTCTTTTACAAAGAAGAGAATTATCTCAAGTTTTTATCATTTGTTAGACCCAATGATCGTTACCGTTATGATATTATATAAAAAAAATTTTAAATAATCTATTAAATTATCTTTTACAAAGAAGATAATTATATCAAGTATTTTATCATTTGTTAGACCCAATGATCGTTACCGTTATGAGCTTTTATTAAGAAATTTTAAATAATCTATTAAATTATCTTTTACAAAGAAGAAAATTATGTCAATCTTTTTAGCATTTATTCGGCCCAATGATCGTTACCGTCATAATATTTTAATAAAGAAATTTTAAATGACCTAATAAATTATCATTTACAATAATCCTTACCATTATGATCTTTTAATAAGAAATTTTAAATTATCTAGTGAATTACCTTTTACAAAGAGGATAATTATGTGAACTTTTTTAGCATGTACTAGGCCCAATAATGTTACCGTTATGATCTTTTATAAAGAAGTTTTAAATTATCTATTAAATTATCTTTGACAAAAAAGATAATTATGGCAACATTTTTAGCATTTATTAGCCCCAATGGCCGTTACCATTATGATCTTATAATAAGAAATTTTAAATTATCTAGTAAATTATCTTTTAGAAAGAAGATAATTATGTCAACTTTTTTAGCATTTATTAGTCCCAATGATCGTTACCGTTATGATATTTTATAAAAAAAAATTTAAATAATCTATTAAATTATCTTTTACAAAGAAGATAATTATGTCAAGTATTTTATCATTTGTTAGACCCAATGATCGTTAACGTTATGATCTTTTAATAACAAATTTTAAATTATCTATTAAATTATCTTTTCCAAAGAAGATAATTATGTCAACTTCTTTAGCATTTATTAGGCCCAATGATCGTTACCATTATGATCTTTTAATAAGAAATTTTAAATTATCTAGTAAATTATCTTTAACGAATAACATAATTATGTCAACTTTTTTACCATTTATTAGGCCCAATGATCGTTAGCGTTACGATCATTTAATAAAGAAATTTTAAATGATTTATTAAACTATGCTTTACAAAAAAAATAATTATGTCAACTTTTTTAGCATTTAATAGGCCCAATGATCGTTACTGTTATGATCTTTTATAAAAAAAATTTAAATAATCTATTAAATTATCTTTTACAAAGAAGATAATCATGTCAGGTTTTTTAGCATTTATTAAGCCCAAGGATCGTTAACGTTATGATATTTTAATACGAAATTTCAAATTATCTATTAAATTATCTTTTACAAAGAAGATAATTATGTTAACTTTTTAAGCATTTATTAGGCCCGATGATCGTTACCATTATGATCTTTTAATAAGAAATTTTAAATTATCTAGTAAATTATCTTTTACAAAGAAGATAATTATATCATGTTTTTTAGCATTTATTAGGCCCAATGATGGTTACTGTCATGATCTTTTAAAAAGAAATTTTAAATGATCTATTAAATTATATTTTACAAAGAATATAATTATGTCAATTTTTTTAGCATTTATTAGGCCCAATGATCGTTACCGTTATGATCTTTTAATAAAGAAATTTTAAAAGATCTAGTAAATTATCTTCGACAAAGAAGATAACTATGTCAACTTTTTTAGCATTTACTACTCCCAATGATCGTTACCGTCATGATCTTTTAAAAAGAAATTTTAAATGATCTATTAAATTATATTTTACAAAGAAGATAATTATGTCAACTTTATAGCATTTATTGGGCCAATGATCGTTACCGTTATGATCTTTTATAAAGAAATTTTAAATGATCTATTAAATTATCTTTTACAAAGAAGATAATTATGTCCCCTTTTCAACATTTATGAGGCCCAATGATTGTTACCGTTATGATGTTTTCATAAGAAATTTTCAATTACCTATTAAATTGCCTTTTACAAAGAAAATAATTATGTAAACTTTTTTAGCATTTATTAGGCCCAATGATCGTTACCGTCATCATCTTTTAATAAAGAAATTTTTAATGATCTATTAAATTAAATTTTACAAAGAACATAATTATGCTTTTAGCATTTATTAGGATCAATAATCGTTATCGTTATGATTTTTATATAGAAATTTTAAATGACCTATTAAATTATCTTTTACAAAAAAGATAATTAATTTAAATTTTTTAGCATTTCTTAGGCCCAACGATTGTTACCGTTATGATCTTTTATAAAGAAATTTTAAATTATCTAGTAAATTACCTTTTACAAAGAATATAATTATGTCAACTTTTTTAGCATGTATTAGGCCCAATGATCGTTACCGTTATGATCTTTTATTAAGAAATTTTAAATGATCTATTAGATTATCTTTTTCAAAGAAGATAATCATGTCAAGCTTTTTAGCATTTATTAGGCCCAATGATCATTACCGTTATGATCTTTTAATAAAGAAATTTTAAATGATCTATTAATTTAAATTTTACAAAGAAGATAATTATGCTTTTAGCATTTCTTAGGCTCATTTATCCTTATCGTTATGATCTTTTATAAAGAAATTTTAAATGACCTATTAAATTATCTTTTGCAAAAAAGATAATTAAATTAAATTTTTTAGCATTTCTTAGGCCGAAAGATTATTACCGTTATGATCGTTTATAAAGAAATTTTAAATCATCTATTAAATTATCTTTTAGAAAGAAGATAATTATGTCAACTTTTTTAGCATTTATTAGTCCCAATGATCATTACCGTTATGATATTTTATAAAAAAAATTTTAAATGATCTATTAAATTATCTTTTACAAAGAAGATAATTATGTCAAGTATTTTATCATTTGTTAGACCCAATGATCGTTAATGTTATGATCTTTTAATAAGAAATTTTAAATTATCTATTCAATTATCTTTTCCAAAGAAGATCATTATGTCAACTTCTTTAGCATTTATTAGGCCCAATGATCGTTACCATTATGATCTTTTAATAAGAAATTTTAAATTATCTAGTAAATTATCTTTAACAAATAACATAATTATGTCAACTTTTTTACCATTTATTAGGCCCAATGATCGTTAGCGTTACGATAATTTAATAAAGAAATTTTAAATGATTTATTAAACTATGCTTTACAACGAAGATAATTATGTCAAATTTTTTAGCATTTATTAGGCCCAATGATTGTTACTGTTATGATCTTTTAGAAAAAAAAATTAAATAATCTATTAAATTATCTTTTACAAAGAAGATAATCATGTCAGGTTTTTTAGCATTTATTAAGCCCAACGATCGTTAACGTTATGATATTTTAATACGAAATTTCAAATTATCTATTAAATTGTCTTTTACAAAGAAGATAATTATGTCAACTTTTTTAGCATTTATTAGGCCCGATGATCATTACCATTATGATCTTTTAATAAGAGATTTTAAATTATCTAGTAAATTATCTTTTACAAAGAAGATAATTATATTAACATTTTTAGCATTTACTAGGCCCAATGATCGTTACCGTCATGATCTTTTAAAAAGAAATTTTAAATGATCTATTAAATTATATTTTACAAAGAAGATAATTATGTCAACTTTATAGCATTTATTGGGCCAATGATCGTTACCATTATGATCTTTTATAAATAAATTTTAAATGATCTATTAAATTATCTTTTACAAAGAAGATAATTATGTCCCCTTTTCAACATTTATTAGGCCCAATGATTGTTACCGTTATGATCTTTTCATAAGAAATTTTCAATTATCTATTAAATTGTCTTTTACAAAGAAAATAATTATGTCAACTTTTTTAGCATTTATTAGGCCCAATGATCGTTGTCGTCATGATCTTTTAATAAAGAAATTTTTAATGATCTATTAAATTAAATTTTACAAAGAACATAATTATGCTTTTAGCATTTATTAGGATCAACAATCGTTATCATTATGATTTTTATATAGAAATTTTAAATGACGTATTAAATTATCTTTTACAAAATAGATAATTAATTTAAATTTTTTAGCATTTCTTAGGCCAAACAATTGTTACCGTTATGATCTTTTATAAAGAAATTTTAAATTATCTAGTAAATTACCTTTTACAAAGAAGATAATTATGTCAACTTTTTTAGCATTTATTAGGCCCAATGATCGTTACTGTTATGATCTTTTATAAAAAAATTTTAAATAATCTATTAAATTATCTTTTACAAAGAAGATAATCATGTCAGGTTTTTTAGTATTTATTAAGCCCAATGATCGTTAACATTATGATATTTTAATAGGAAATTTTAAATTATCTATTAAATTTTCTTTTACAAAGAAGATAATTATGTCAACTTTTTTAGCACTTATTAGGCCCGATGATCGTTACCATTATGATCTTTTAATAAGAAATTTTAAATTATCTAGTAAATTATCTTTTACAAAGAAGATAATTATGTCATGTTTTTTAGTATTTATTAGGCCCAATGATCGTTACCGTCTTGATCTTTTAGAAAGAAATTTAAAATGATCTATTAAATTATATTTTCAAAGAAGATAATTATGTCAACAGTTTTAGCGTTTATTAGGCTCAATGATCATTACCATTATGATCTTTTAATAAGAAATTTTAAATTATCTAGTAAATTATCTTTTAGAAAGAGGATAATTATGTCAACTTTTTTAAAATTTATTTGGCCCAATGATCGTTACCGTTGTGATTTTTATAAATAAATTTTTAATGATCTATTAAATTATTTTCTACAAAGAATATAATTATGTAAACTTTTTTAACATTGATTAGGCCAAATAATCGTTACCGTTATCATCTATTATAAACAAATTTTAAATGATCTATTAAATTATCTTTTACAAATAAGATAATTATGTCAACTTTTTTAGCATTTATTAGGCCAAATGATCGTTACCGTCATGATCTTTTATTAAGAAATTTTAAATGATCTATTAGATTATCTTTTTCAAAGAAGATAGTCATGTCAAGTTTTTTAGCATTTATTAGGCCCAATGATCGTTATCGTTATGATCTTTTAATAAAGAAATTTTAAATGATCTATTAAATTAAATTTTACAAAGAAATAATTATGCTTTTAGCATTTATTAGGCTCAATAATCCTTATCATTATGATCTTTTATAAAGAAATTTTAAATGACCTATTAAATTATCTTTTACAAAAAAGATAATTAATTTAAATTTTTAGCATTTCTTAGGCCCAACGATTGTGACCGTTATGATCTTTTATAAAGAAATTTTAAATTATCTATTAAATTATCTTTTACAAAGAAGATAATTATGTCAAGTTTTTTAACATGTATTAGGCCTAATGATTGTTACCGTTATGATCTTTTATAAAGAAATTTTAAATTATCAAGCAAATTACCTTTTACAAAGAAGATAATTATGTCAACTTTTTTAGCATTTATTAGGCCCAATGATCGTTACTGTTATGATCTTTTATAAAAAAATTTTAAATAATCTATTAAATTATGTTTTACAAAGAAGATAATCATGTCAGGTTGTTTAGCATTTATTAAGCCCAATGATCGTTAACATTATGATATTTTAATACGAAATTTGAAATTATCTATTAAATTGTCTTTTACAAAGAAGATAATTATGTCCACTTTTTTAGCATTTATTAGGCCCAATGATCGTTACCATTATGATCTTTTAATAAGAAATTTTAAATTATCTAGTAAATTATCTATTACAAAGAGGATAACTATGTGAACTTTTTTAGCATGTACTAGGCCCAATAATCTTACCGTTATGATCTTTTATAAAGAAGTTTTAAATCATCTATTAAATTATCTTCTACAAAGAATATAATTATGTAAACTTTTTTAACATTGATTAGGCCAAATAATCGTTACCGTTATCATCTATTATAAACAAATTTTAAATGATCTATTAAATTATCTTTTGCAAATAAGATAATTATGTCAACTTTTTTAGCATTTATTAGGCCAAATGATCGTTACCGTCATGATCTTTTATTAAGAAATTTTAAATGATCTATTAGATAACGATCTTTTACAAAGAAGATAGTCATGTCAAGTTTTTTAGCATTTATCAGGCCCAATGATCGTTATCGTTATGATCTTTTAATAAAGAAATTTTAAATGATCTATTAAATTAAATTTTACAAAGAAATAATTATGCTTTTAGCATTTATTAGGCTCAATAATCCTTATCATTATGATCTTTTATAAAGAAATTTTAAATGACCTATTAAATTATCTTTTACAAAAAAGATAATTAATTTAAATTTTTTAGCATTTCTTAGGCCCAACGATTGTTACCGTTATGATCTTTTATAAAGAAATTTTAAATTATCTATTAAATTATCTTTTACAAAGAAGATAATTATGTCAAGTTTTTTAGCATGTATTAGGCCTAATGATTGTTACCGTTATGATCTTTTATAAAGAAATTTTAAATTATCAAGCAAATTACCTTTTACAAAGAAGATAATTATGTCAACTTTTTTAGCATTTATTAGGCCCAATGATCGTTACTGTTATGATCTTTTATAAAAAAATTTTAAATAATCTATTAAATTATGTTTTACAAAGAAGATAATCATGTCAGGTTGTTTAGCATTTATTAAGCCCAATGATCGTTAACATTATGATATTTTAATACGAAATTTGAAATTATCTATTAAATTGTCTTTTACAAAGAAGATAATTATGTCCACTTTTTTAGCATTTATTAGGCCCAATGATCGTTACCATTATGATCTTTTAATAAGAAATTTTAAATTATCTAGTAAATTATCTATTACAAAGAGGATAACTATGTGAACTTTTTTAGCATGTACTAGGCCCAATAATCTTACCGTTATGATCTTTTATAAAGAAGTTTTAAATCATCTATTAAATTATCTTCTACAAAGAATATAATTATGTAAACTTTTTTAACATTGATTAGGCCAAATAATCGTTACCATTATCATCTATTATAAACAAATTTTAAATGATCTATTAAATTATCTTTTGCAAATAAGATAATTATGTCAACTTTTTTAGCATTTATTAGGCCAAATGATCGTTACCGTCATGATCTTTTATTAAGAAATTTTAAATGATCTATTAGATAACGATCTTTTACAAAGAAGATAGTCATGTCAAGTTTTTTAGCATTTATCAGGCCCAATGATCGTTATCGTTATGATCTTTTAATAAAGAAATTTTAAATGATCTATTAAATTAAATTTTACAAAGAAATAATTATGCTTTTAGCCTTTATTAGGCTCAATAATCCTTATCATTATGATCTTTTATAAAGAAATTTTAAATGACCTATTAAATTATCTTTTACAAAAAAGATAATTAATTTAAATTTTTTAGCATTTCTTAGGCCCAACGATTGTTACCCTTATGATCTTTTATAAAGAAATTTTAAATTATCTATTAAATTATCTTTTACAAAGAAGATAATTATGTCAAGTTTTTTAGCATGTATTAGCCCTAATGATTGTTACCGTTATGATCTTTTATAAAGAAATTTTAAATTATCAAGCAAATTACCTTTTACAAAGAAGATAATTATGTCAACTTTTTTAGCATTTATTAGGCCCAATGATCGTTACTGTTATGATCTTTTATAAAAAAATTTTAAATAATCTATTAAATTATGTTTTACAAAGAAGAGAATCATGTCAGGTTGTTTAGCATTTATTAAGCCCAATGATCGTTAACATTATGATATTTTAATACGAAATTTGAAATTATCTATTAAATTGTCTTTTACAAAGAAGATAATTATGTCCACTTTTTTAGCATTTATTAGGCCGAATGATCGTTACCATTATGATCTTTTAATAAGAAATTTTAAATTATCTAGTAAATTATCTTTTACAAAGAGGATAACTATGTGAACTTTTTTAGCATGTACTAGGCCCAATAATCTTACCGTTATGATCTTTTATAAAGAAGTTTTAAATCATCTATTAAATTACCTTTGACAAAGAAGATAATTATGTCAACTTTTTTAGCATTTATTAGGCCAATGATCGTTACCATTATGATATTTTATTAAAACATTTTAAATTATCTGGTAAATTATCTTTTACAAATAACATAATTATTTTAACTTTTTTAGCGTTTGTTAGGCCCAATGTCGTTACCGTTATGATCTTTTATTAAGAAATTTTAAACAATCCATTAAATTATCTTTTACAAAGAAGATAATTATGTCAACTTTTTTAGCATTTATTCGGCCCAATGATCGTTACCATTATGAACTTTTAATAAGAAATTTTAAATTATCTAGTAAATTATATTTTACAAATAACATAATTATGTCAACTTTTTTAGCATTTATTAGGCCTAATGATCGTTACCATTATGATCTTATAATAAGAAATTTTAAATTATCTAGTAAATTATCTTTTAGAGAGAAGATAATTATGCCAACTTTTTGGGCATTTATTAGTTCCAATGATCATTACTGTTATGATATTTTATAAAAAAAATTTAAATAATCTATTAAATTATCTTTTAGAAAGAAGATAATCATGTCAGGTTGTTTAGCATTTATTAAGCCCAATGATCGTTAACATTATGATATTTTAATACGAAATTTGAAATTATCTATTAAAATTGTCTTTTACAAAGAAGATAATTATGTCCACTTTTTTAGCATTTATTAGGCCCAATGATCGTTACCATTATGATCTTTTAATAAGAAATTTTAAATTATCTAGTAAATTATCTATTACAAAGAGGATAACTATGTGAACTTTTTTAGCATGTACTAGGCCCAATAATCTTACCGTTATGATCTTTTATAAAGAAGTTTTAAATCATCTATTAAATTATCTTCTACAAAGAATATAATTATGTAAACTTTTTTAACATTGATTAGGCCAAATAATCGTTACCGTTATCATCTATTATAAACAAATTTTAAATGATCTATTAAATTATCTTTTGCAAATAAGATAATTATGTCAACTTTTTTAGCATTTATTAGGCCAAATGATCGTTACCGTCATGATCTTTTATTAAGAAATTTTAAATGATCTATTAGATAACGATCTTTTACAAAGAAGATAGTCATGTCAAGTTTTTTAGCATTTATCAGGCCCAATGATCGTTATCGTTATGATCTTTTAATAAAGAAATTTTAAATGATCTATTAAATTAAATTTTACAAAGAAATAATTATGCTTTTAGCATTTATTAGGCTCAATAATCCTTATCATTATGATCTTTTATAAAGAAATTTTAAATGACCTATTAAATTATCTTTTACAAAAAAGATAATTAATTTAAATTTTTTAGCATTTCTTAGGCCCAACGATTGTTACCCTTATGATCTTTTATAAAGAAATTTTAAATTATCTATTAAATTATCTTTTACAAAGAAGATAATTATGTCAAGTTTTTTAGCATGTATTAGCCCTAATGATTGTTACCGTTATGATCTTTTATAAAGAAATTTTAAATTATCAAGCAAATTACCTTTTACAAAGAAGATAATTATGTCAACTTTTTTAGCATTTATTAGGCCCAATGATCGTTACTGTTATGATCTTTTATAAAAAAATTTTAAATAATCTATTAAATTATGTTTTACAAAGAAGATAATCATGTCAGGTTGTTTAGCATTTATTAAGCCCAATGATCGTTAACATTATGATATTTTAATACGAAATTTGAAATTATCTATTAAAATTGTCTTTTACAAAGAAGATAATTATGTCCACTTTTTTAGCATTTATTAGGCCCAATGATCGTTACCATTATGATCTTTTAATAAGAAATTTTAAATTATCTAGTAAATTATCTATTACAAAGAGGATAACTATGTGAACTTTTTTAGCATGTACTAGGCCCAATAATCTTACCGTTATGATCTTTTATAAAGAAGTTTTAAATCATCTATTAAATTATCTTCTACAAAGAATATAATTATGTAAACTTTTTTAACATTGATTAGGCCAAATAATCGTTACCGTTATCATCTATTATAAACAAATTTTAAATGATCTATTAAATTATCTTTTGCAAATAAGATAATTATGTCAACTTTTTTAGCATTTATTAGGCCAAATGATCGTTACCGTCATGATCTTTTATTAAGAAATTTTAAATGATCTATTAGATAACGATCTTTTACAAAGAAGATAGTCATGTCAAGTTTTTTAGCATTTATCAGGCCCAATGATCGTTATCGTTATGATCTTTTAATAAAGAAATTTTAAATGATCTATTAAATTAAATTTTACAAAGACATAATTATGCTTTTAGCATTTATTAGGCTCAATAATCCTTATCATTATGATCTTTTATAAAGAAATTTTAAATGACCTATTAAATTATCTTTTACAAAAAAGATAATTAATTTAAATTTTTTAGCATTTCTTAGGCCCAACGATTGTTACCCTTATGATCTTTTATAAAGAAATTTTAAATTATCTATTAAATTATCTTTTACAAAGAAGATAATTATGTCAAGTTTTTTAGCATGTATTAGCCCTAATGATTGTTACCGTTATGATCTTTTATAAAGAAATTTGAAATTATCAAGCAAATTACCTTTTACAAAGAAGATAATTATGTCAACTTTTTTAGCATTTATTAGGCCCAATGATCGTTACTGTTATGATCTTTTATAAAAAAATTTTAAATAATCTATTAAATTATGTTTTACAAAGAAGATAATCATGTCAGGTTGTTTAGCATTTATTAAGCCCAATGATCGTTAACATTATGATATTTTAATACGAAATTTGAAATTATCTATTAAATTGTCTTTTACAAAGAAGATAATTATGTCCACTTTTTTAGCATTTATTAGGCCCAATGATCGTTACCATTATGATCTTTTAATAAGAAATTTTAAATTATCTAGTAAATTATCTATTACAAAGAGGATAACTATGTGAACTTTTTTAGCATGTACTAGGCCCAATAATCTTACCGTTATGATCTTTTATAAAGAAGTTTTAAATCATCTATTAAATTATCTTCTACAAAGAATATAATTATGTAAACTTTTTTAACATTGATTAGGCCAAATAATCGTTACCGTTATCATCTATTATAAACAAATTTTAAATGATCTATTAAATTATCTTTTGCAAATAAGATAATTATGTCAACTTTTTTAGCATTTATTAGGCCAAATGATCGTTACCGTCATGATCTTTTATTAAGAAATTTTAAATGATCTATTAGATAACGATCTTTTACAAAGAAGATAGTCATGTCAAGTTTTTTAGCATTTATCAGGCCCAATGATCGTTATCGTTATGATCTTTTAATAAAGAAATTTTAAATGATCTATTAAATTAAATTTTACAAAGAAATAATTATGCTTTTAGCATTTATTAGGCTCAATAATCCTTATCATTATGATCTTTTATAAAGAAATTTTAAATGACCTATTAAATTATCTTTTACAAAAAAGATAATTAATTTAAATTTTTTAGCATTTCTTAGGCCCAACGATTGTTACCCTTATGATCTTTTATAAAGAAATTTTAAATTATCTATTAAATTATCTTTTACAAAGAAGATAATTATGTCAAGTTTTTTAGCATGTATTAGCCCTAATGATTGTTACCGTTATGATCTTTTATAAAGAAATTTTAAATTATCAAGCAAATTACCTTTTACAAAGAAGATAATTATGTCAACTTTTTTAGCATTTATTAGGCCCAATGATCGTTACTGTTATGATCTTTTATAAAAAAATTTTAAATAATCTATTAAATTATGTTTTACAAAGAAGATAATCATGTCAGGTTGTTTAGCATTTATTAAGCCCAATGATCGTTAACATTATGATATTTTAATACGAAATTTGAAATTATCTATTAAAATTGTCTTTTACAAAGAAGATAATTATGTCCACTTTTTTAGCATTTATTAGGCCCAATGATCGTTACCATTATGATCTTTTAATAAGAAATTTTAAATTATCTAGTAAATTATCTATTACAAAGAGGATAACTATGTGAACTTTTTTAGCATGTACTAGGCCCAATAATCTTACCGTTATGATCTTTTATAAAGAAGTTTTAAATCATCTATTAAATTATCTTCTACAAAGAATATAATTATGTAAACTTTTTTAACATTGATTAGGCCAAATAATCGTTACCGTTATCATCTATTATAAACAAATTTTAAATGATCTATTAAATTATCTTTTGCAAATAAGATAATTATGTCAACTTTTTTAGCATTTATTAGGCCAAATGATCGTTACCGTCATGATCTTTTATTAAGAAATTTTAAATGATCTATTAGATAACGATCTTTTACAAAGAAGATAGTCATGTCAAGTTTTTTAGCATTTATCAGGCCCAATGATCGTTATCGTTATGATCTTTTAATAAAGAAATTTTAAATGATCTATTAAATTAAATTTTACAAAGAAATAATTATGCTTTTAGCATTTATTAGGCTCAATAATCCTTATCATTATGATCTTTTATAAAGAAATTTTAAATGACCTATTAAATTATCTTTTACAAAAAAGATAATTAATTTAAATTTTTTAGCATTTCTTAGGCCCAACGATTGTTACCCTTATGATCTTTTATAAAGAAATTTTAAATTATCTATTAAATTATCTTTTACAAAGAAGATAATTATGTCAAGTTTTTTAGCATGTATTAGCCCTAATGATTGTTACCGTTATGATCTTTTATAAAGAAATTTTAAATTATCAAGCAAATTACCTTTTACAAAGAAGATAATTATGTCAACTTTTTTAGCATTTATTAGGCCCAATGATCGTTACTGTTATGATCTTTTATAAAAAAATTTTAAATAATCTATTAAATTATGTTTTACAAAGAAGATAATCATGTCAGGTTGTTTAGCATTTATTAAGCCCAATGATCGTTAACATTATGATATTTTAATACGAAATTTGAAATTATCTATTAAAATTGTCTTTTACAAAGAAGATAATTATGTCCACTTTTTTAGCATTTATTAGGCCCAATGATCGTTACCATTATGATCTTTTAATAAGAAATTTTAAATTATCTAGTAAATTATCTATTACAAAGAGGATAACTATGTGAACTTTTTTAGCATGTACTAGGCCCAATAATCTTACCGTTATGATCTTTTATAAAGAAGTTTTAAATCATCTATTAAATTATCTTCTACAAAGAATATAATTATGTAAACTTTTTTAACATTGATTAGGCCAAATAATCGTTACCGTTATCATCTATTATAAACAAATTTTAAATGATCTATTAAATTATCTTTTGCAAATAAGATAATTATGTCAACTTTTTTAGCATTTATTAGGCCAAATGATCGTTACCGTCATGATCTTTTATTAAGAAATTTTAAATGATCTATTAGATAACGATCTTTTACAAAGAAGATAGTCATGTCAAGTTTTTTAGCATTTATCAGGCCCAATGATCGTTATCGTTATGATCTTTTAATAAAGAAATTTTAAATGATCTATTAAATTAAATTTTACAAAGAAATAATTATGCTTTTAGCATTTATTAGGCTCAATAATCCTTATCATTATGATCTTTTATAAAGAAATTTTAAATGACCTATTAAATTATCTTTTACAAAAAAGATAATTAATTTAAATTTTTTAGCATTTCTTAGGCCCAACGATTGTTACCCTTATGATCTTTTATAAAGAAATTTTAAATTATCTATTAAATTATCTTTTACAAAGAAGATAATTATGTCAAGTTTTTTAGCATGTATTAGCCCTAATGATTGTTACCGTTATGATCTTTTATAAAGAAATTTGAAATTATCAAGCAAATTACCTTTTACAAAGAAGATAATTATGTCAACTTTTTTAGCATTTATTAGGCCCAATGATCGTTACTGTTATGATCTTTTATAAAAAAATTTTAAATAATCTATTAAATTATGTTTTACAAAGAAGATAATCATGTCAGGTTGTTTAGCATTTATTAAGCCCAATGATCGTTAACATTATGATATTTTAATACGAAATTTGAAATTATCTATTAAATTGTCTTTTACAAAGAAGATAATTATGTCCACTTTTTTAGCATTTATTAGGCCCAATGATCGTTACCATTATGATCTTTTAATAAGAAATTTTAAATTATCTAGTAAATTATCTATTACAAAGAGGATAACTATGTGAACTTTTTTAGCATGTACTAGGCCCAATAATCTTACCGTTATGATCTTTTATAAAGAAGTTTTAAATCATCTATTAAATTATCTTCTACAAAGAATATAATTATGTAAACTTTTTTAACATTGATTAGGCCAAATAATCGTTACCGTTATCATCTATTATAAACAAATTTTAAATGATCTATTAAATTATCTTTTGCAAATAAGATAATTATGTCAACTTTTTTAGCATTTATTAGGCCAAATGATCGTTACCGTCATGATCTTTTATTAAGAAATTTTAAATGATCTATTAGATAACGATCTTTTACAAAGAAGATAGTCATGTCAAGTTTTTTAGCATTTATCAGGCCCAATGATCGTTATCGTTATGATCTTTTAATAAAGAAATTTTAAATGATCTATTAAATTAAATTTTACAAAGAAATAATTATGCTTTTAGCATTTATTAGGCTCAATAATCCTTATCATTATGATCTTTTATAAAGAAATTTTAAATGACCTATTAAATTATCTTTTACAAAAAAGATAATTAATTTAAATTTTTTAGCATTTCTTAGGCCCAACGATTGTTACCCTTATGATCTTTTATAAAGAAATTTTAAATTATCTATTAAATTATCTTTTACAAAGAAGATAATTATGTCAAGTTTTTTAGCATGTATTAGCCCTAATGATTGTTACCGTTATGATCTTTTATAAAGAAATTTTAAATTATCAAGCAAATTACCTTTTACAAAGAAGATAATTATGTCAACTTTTTTAGCATTTATTAGGCCCAATGATCGTTACTGTTATGATCTTTTATAAAAAAATTTTAAATAATCTATTAAATTATGTTTTACAAAGAAGATAATCATGTCAGGTTGTTTAGCATTTATTAAGCCCAATGATCGTTAACATTATGATATTTTAATACGAAATTTGAAATTATCTATTAAAATTGTCTTTTACAAAGAAGATAATTATGTCCACTTTTTTAGCATTTATTAGGCCCAATGATCGTTACCATTATGATCTTTTAATAAGAAATTTTAAATTATCTAGTAAATTATCTATTACAAAGAGGATAACTATGTGAACTTTTTTAGCATGTACTAGGCCCAATAATCTTACCGTTATGATCTTTTATAAAGAAGTTTTAAATCATCTATTAAATTATCTTCTACAAAGAATATAATTATGTAAACTTTTTTAACATTGATTAGGCCAAATAATCGTTACCGTTATCATCTATTATAAACAAATTTTAAATGATCTATTAAATTATCTTTTGCAAATAAGATAATTATGTCAACTTTTTTAGCATTTATTAGGCCAAATGATCGTTACCGTCATGATCTTTTATTAAGAAATTTTAAATG
This sequence comes from Psophocarpus tetragonolobus, assembly GCA_037954015.1. Classification (NCBI taxonomy): domain Eukaryota; kingdom Viridiplantae; phylum Streptophyta; class Magnoliopsida; order Fabales; family Fabaceae; genus Psophocarpus; species Psophocarpus tetragonolobus. The sequence continues at coordinate 60,604,672 of CM075688.1, forward strand.
ATCTATTAGATAACGATCTTTTACAAAGAAGATAGTCATGTCAAGTTTTTTAGCATTTATCAGGCCCAATGATCGTTATCGTTATGATCTTTTAATAAAGAAATTTTAAATGATCTATTAAATTAAATTTTACAAAGAAATAATTATGCTTTTAGCATTTATTAGGCTCAATAATCCTTATCATTATGATCTTTTATAAAGAAATTTTAAATGACCTATTAAATTATCTTTTACAAAAAAGATAATTAATTTAAATTTTTTAGCATTTCTTAGGCCCAACGATTGTTACCCTTATGATCTTTTATAAAGAAATTTTAAATTATCTATTAAATTATCTTTTACAAAGAAGATAATTATGTCAAGTTTTTTAGCATGTATTAGCCCTAATGATTGTTACCGTTATGATCTTTTATAAAGAAATTTTAAATTATCAAGCAAATTACCTTTTACAAAGAAGATAATTATGTCAACTTTTTTAGCATTTATTAGGCCCAATGATCGTTACTGTTATGATCTTTTATAAAAAAATTTTAAATAATCTATTAAATTATGTTTTACAAAGAAGATAATCATGTCAGGTTGTTTAGCATTTATTAAGCCCAATGATCGTTAACATTATGATATTTTAATACGAAATTTGAAATTATCTATTAAAATTGTCTTTTACAAAGAAGATAATTATGTCCACTTTTTTAGCATTTATTAGGCCCAATGATCGTTACCATTATGATCTTTTAATAAGAAATTTTAAATTATCTAGTAAATTATCTATTACAAAGAGGATAACTATGTGAACTTTTTTAGCATGTACTAGGCCCAATAATCTTACCGTTATGATCTTTTATAAAGAAGTTTTAAATCATCTATTAAATTATCTTCTACAAAGAATATAATTATGTAAACTTTTTTAACATTGATTAGGCCAAATAATCGTTACCGTTATCATCTATTATAAACAAATTTTAAATGATCTATTAAATTATCTTTTGCAAATAAGATAATTATGTCAACTTTTTTAGCATTTATTAGGCCAAATGATCGTTACCGTCATGATCTTTTATTAAGAAATTTTAAATGATCTATTAGATAACGATCTTTTACAAAGAAGATAGTCATGTCAAGTTTTTTAGCATTTATCAGGCCCAATGATCGTTATCGTTATGATCTTTTAATAAAGAAATTTTAAATGATCTATTAAATTAAATTTTACAAAGAAATAATTATGCTTTTAGCATTTATTAGGCTCAATAATCCTTATCATTATGATCTTTTATAAAGAAATTTTAAATGACCTATTAAATTATCTTTTACAAAAAAGATAATTAATTTAAATTTTTTAGCATTTCTTAGGCCCAACGATTGTTACCCTTATGATCTTTTATAAAGAAATTTTAAATTATCTATTAAATTATCTTTTACAAAGAAGATAATTATGTCAAGTTTTTTAGCATGTATTAGCCCTAATGATTGTTACCGTTATGATCTTTTATAAAGAAATTTTAAATTATCAAGCAAATTACCTTTTACAAAGAAGATAATTATGTCAACTTTTTTAGCATTTATTAGGCCCAATGATCGTTACTGTTATGATCTTTTATAAAAAAATTTTAAATAATCTATTAAATTATGTTTTACAAAGAAGATAATCATGTCAGGTTGTTTAGCATTTATTAAGCCCAATGATCGTTAACATTATGATATTTTAATACGAAATTTGAAATTATCTATTAAAATTGTCTTTTACAAAGAAGATAATTATGTCCACTTTTTTAGCATTTATTAGGCCCAATGATCGTTACCATTATGATCTTTTAATAAGAAATTTTAAATTATCTAGTAAATTATCTATTACAAAGAGGATAACTATGTGAACTTTTTTAGCATGTACTAGGCCCAATAATCTTACCGTTATGATCTTTTATAAAGAAGTTTTAAATCATCTATTAAATTATCTTCTACAAAGAATATAATTATGTAAACTTTTTTAACATTGATTAGGCCAAATAATCGTTACCGTTATCATCTATTATAAACAAATTTTAAATGATCTATTAAATTATCTTTTGCAAATAAGATAATTATGTCAACTTTTTTAGCATTTATTAGGCCAAATGATCGTTACCGTCATGATCTTTTATTAAGAAATTTTAAATGATCTATTAGATAACGATCTTTTACAAAGAAGATAGTCATGTCAAGTTTTTTAGCATTTATCAGGCCCAATGATCGTTATCGTTATGATCTTTTAATAAAGAAATTTTAAATGATCTATTAAATTAAATTTTACAAAGAAATAATTATGCTTTTAGCATTTATTAGGCTCAATAATCCTTATCATTATGATCTTTTATAAAGAAATTTTAAATGACCTATTAAATTATCTTTTACAAAAAAGATAATTAATTTAAATTTTTTAGCATTTCTTAGGCCCAACGATTGTTACCCTTATGATCTTTTATAAAGAAATTTTAAATTATCTATTAAATTATCTTTTACAAAGAAGATAATTATGTCAAGTTTTTTAGCATGTATTAGCCCTAATGATTGTTACCGTTATGATCTTTTATAAAGAAATTTTAAATTATCAAGCAAATTACCTTTTACAAAGAAGATAATTATGTCAACTTTTTTAGCATTTATTAGGCCCAATGATCGTTACTGTTATGATCTTTTATAAAAAAATTTTAAATAATCTATTAAATTATGTTTTACAAAGAAGATAATCATGTCAGGTTGTTTAGCATTTATTAAGCCCAATGATCGTTAACATTATGATATTTTAATACGAAATTTGAAATTATCTATTAAATTGTCTTTTACAAAGAAGATAATTATGTCCACTTTTTTAGCATTTATTAGGCCCAATGATCGTTACCATTATGATCTTTTAATAAGAAATTTTAAATTATCTAGTAAATTATCTATTACAAAGAGGATAACTATGTGAACTTTTTTAGCATGTACTAGGCCCAATAATCTTACCGTTATGATCTTTTATAAAGAAGTTTTAAATCATCTATTAAATTATCTTCTACAAAGAATATAATTATGTAAACTTTTTTAACATTGATTAGGCCAAATAATCGTTACCGTTATCATCTATTATAAACAAATTTTAAATGATCTATTAAATTATCTTTTGCAAATAAGATAATTATGTCAACTTTTTTAGCATTTATTAGGCCAAATGATCGTTACCGTCATGATCTTTTATTAAGAAATTTTAAATGATCTATTAGATAACGATCTTTTACAAAGAAGATAGTCATGTCAAGTTTTTTAGCATTTATCAGGCCCAATGATCGTTATCGTTATGATCTTTTAATAAAGAAATTTTAAATGATCTATTAAATTAAATTTTACAAAGAAATAATTATGCTTTTAGCATTTATTAGGCTCAATAATCCTTATCATTATGATCTTTTATAAAGAAATTTTAAATGACCTATTAAATTATCTTTTACAAAAAAGATAATTAATTTAAATTTTTTAGCATTTCTTAGGCCCAACGATTGTTACCCTTATGATCTTTTATAAAGAAATTTTAAATTATCTATTAAATTATCTTTTACAAAGAAGATAATTATGTCAAGTTTTTTAGCATGTATTAGCCCTAATGATTGTTACCGTTATGATCTTTTATAAAGAAATTTTAAATTATCAAGCAAATTACCTTTTACAAAGAAGATAATTATGTCAACTTTTTTAGCATTTATTAGGCCCAATGATCGTTACTGTTATGATCTTTTATAAAAAAATTTTAAATAATCTATTAAATTATGTTTTACAAAGAAGATAATCATGTCAGGTTGTTTAGCATTTATTAAGCCCAATGATCGTTAACATTATGATATTTTAATACGAAATTTGAAATTATCTATTAAAATTGTCTTTTACAAAGAAGATAATTATGTCCACTTTTTTAGCATTTATTAGGCCCAATGATCGTTACCATTATGATCTTTTAATAAGAAATTTTAAATTATCTAGTAAATTATCTATTACAAAGAGGATAACTATGTGAACTTTTTTAGCATGTACTAGGCCCAATAATCTTACCGTTATGATCTTTTATAAAGAAGTTTTAAATCATCTATTAAATTATCTTCTACAAAGAATATAATTATGTAAACTTTTTAAACATTGATTAGGCCAAATAATCGTTACCGTTATCATCTATTATAAACAAATTTTAAATGATCTATTAAATTATCTTTTGCAAATAAGATAATTATGTCAACTTTTTTAGCATTTATTAGGCCAAATGATCGTTACCGTCATGATCTTTTATTAAGAAATTTTAAATGATCTATTAGATAACGATCTTTTACAAAGAAGATAGTCATGTCAAGTTTTTTAGCATTTATCAGGCCCAATGATCGTTATCGTTATGATCTTTTAATAAAGAAATTTTAAATGATCTATTAAATTAAATTTTACAAAGAAATAATTATGCTTTTAGCATTTATTAGGCTCAATAATCCTTATCATTATGATCTTTTATAAAGAAATTTTAAATGACCTATTAAATTATCTTTTACAAAAAAGATAATTAATTTAAATTTTTTAGCATTTCTTAGGCCCAACGATTGTTACCCTTATGATCTTTTATAAAGAAATTTTAAATTATCTATTAAATTATCTTTTACAAAGAAGATAATTATGTCAAGTTTTTTAGCATGTATTAGCCCTAATGATTGTTACCGTTATGATCTTTTATAAAGAAATTTTAAATTATCAAGCAAATTACCTTTTACAAAGAAGATAATTATGTCAACTTTTTTAGCATTTATTAGGCCCAATGATCGTTACTGTTATGATCTTTTATAAAAAAATTTTAAATAATCTATTAAATTATGTTTTACAAAGAAGATAATCATGTCAGGTTGTTTAGCATTTATTAAGCCCAATGATCGTTAACATTATGATATTTTAATACGAAATTTGAAATTATCTATTAAAATTGTCTTTTACAAAGAAGATAATTATGTCCACTTTTTTAGCATTTATTAGGCCCAATGATCGTTACCATTATGATCTTTTAATAAGAAATTTTAAATTATCTAGTAAATTATCTATTACAAAGAGGATAACTATGTGAACTTTTTTAGCATGTACTAGGCCCAATAATCTTACCGTTATGATCTTTTATAAAGAAGTTTTAAATCATCTATTAAATTATCTTCTACAAAGAATATAATTATGTAAACTTTTTTAACATTGATTAGGCCAAATAATCGTTACCGTTATCATCTATTATAAACAAATTTTAAATGATCTATTAAATTATCTTTTGCAAATAAGATAATTATGTCAACTTTTTTAGCATTTATTAGGCCAAATGATCGTTACCGTCATGATCTTTTATTAAGAAATTTTAAATGATCTATTAGATAACGATCTTTTACAAAGAAGATAGTCATGTCAAGTTTTTTAGCATTTATCAGGCCCAATGATCGTTATCGTTATGATCTTTTAATAAAGAAATTTTAAATGATCTATTAAATTAAATTTTACAAAGAAATAATTATGCTTTTAGCATTTATTAGGCTCAATAATCCTTATCATTATGATCTTTTATAAAGAAATTTTAAATGACCTATTAAATTATCTTTTACAAAAAAGATAATTAATTTAAATTTTTTAGCATTTCTTAGGCCCAACGATTGTTACCCTTATGATCTTTTATAAAGAAATTTTAAATTATCTATTAAATTATCTTTTACAAAGAAGATAATTATGTCAAGTTTTTTAGCATGTATTAGCCCTAATGATTGTTACCGTTATGATCTTTTATAAAGAAATTTTAAATTATCAAGCAAATTACCTTTTACAAAGAAGATAATTATGTCAACTTTTTTAGCATTTATTAGGCCCAATGATCGTTACTGTTATGATCTTTTATAAAAAAATTTTAAATAATCTATTAAATTATGTTTTACAAAGAAGATAATCATGTCAGGTTGTTTAGCATTTATTAAGCCCAATGATCGTTAACATTATGATATTTTAATACGAAATTTGAAATTATCTATTAAAATTGTCTTTTACAAAGAAGATAATTATGTCCACTTTTTTAGCATTTATTAGGCCCAATGATCGTTACCATTATGATCTTTTAATAAGAAATTTTAAATTATCTAGTAAATTATCTATTACAAAGAGGATAACTATGTGAACTTTTTTAGCATGTACTAGGCCCAATAATCTTACCGTTATGATCTTTTATAAAGAAGTTTTAAATCATCTATTAAATTATCTTCTACAAAGAATATAATTATGTAAACTTTTTTAACATTGATTAGGCCAAATAATCGTTACCGTTATCATCTATTATAAACAAATTTTAAATGATCTATTAAATTATCTTTTGCAAATAAGATAATTATGTCAACTTTTTTAGCATTTATTAGGCCAAATGATCGTTACCGTCATGATCTTTTATTAAGAAATTTTAAATGATCTATTAGATAACGATCTTTTACAAAGAAGATAGTCATGTCAAGTTTTTTAGCATTTATCAGGCCCAATGATCGTTATCGTTATGATCTTTTAATAAAGAAATTTTAAATGATCTATTAAATTAAATTTTACAAAGACATAATTATGCTTTTAGCATTTATTAGGCTCAATAATCCTTATCATTATGATCTTTTATAAAGAAATTTTAAATGACCTATTAAATTATCTTTTACAAAAAAGATAATTAATTTAAATTTTTTAGCATTTCTTAGGCCCAACGATTGTTACCCTTATGATCTTTTATAAAGAAATTTTAAATTATCTATTAAATTATCTTTTACAAAGAAGATAATTATGTCAAGTTTTTTAGCATGTATTAGCCCTAATGATTGTTACCGTTATGATCTTTTATAAAGAAATTTTAAATTATCAAGCAAATTACCTTTTACAAAGAAGATAATTATGTCAACTTTTTTAGCATTTATTAGGCCCAATGATCGTTACTGTTATGATCTTTTATAAAAAAATTTTAAATAATCTATTAAATTATGTTTTACAAAGAAGATAATCATGTCAGGTTGTTTAGCATTTATTAAGCCCAATGATCGTTAACATTATGATATTTTAATACGAAATTTGAAATTATCTATTAAATTGTCTTTTACAAAGAAGATAATTATGTCCACTTTTTTAGCATTTATTAGGCCCAATGATCGTTACCATTATGATCTTTTAATAAGAAATTTTAAATTATCTAGTAAATTATCTATTACAAAGAGGATAACTATGTGAACTTTTTTAGCATGTACTAGGCCCAATAATCTTACCGTTATGATCTTTTATAAAGAAGTTTTAAATCATCTATTAAATTATCTTCTACAAAGAATATAATTATGTAAACTTTTTTAACATTGATTAGGCCAAATAATCGTTACCGTTATCATCTATTATAAACAAATTTTAAATGATCTATTAAATTATCTTTTGCAAATAAGATAATTATGTCAACTTTTTTAGCATTTATTAGGCCAAATGATCGTTACCGTCATGATCTTTTATTAAGAAATTTTAAATGATCTATTAGATAACGATCTTTTACAAAGAAGATAGTCATGTCAAGTTTTTTAGCATTTATCAGGCCCAATGATCGTTATCGTTATGATCTTTTAATAAAGAAATTTTAAATGATCTATTAAATTAAATTTTACAAAGAAATAATTATGCTTTTAGCATTTATTAGGCTCAATAATCCTTATCATTATGATCTTTTATAAAGAAATTTTAAATGACCTATTAAATTATCTTTTACAAAAAAGATAATTAATTTAAATTTTTTAGCATTTCTTAGGCCCAACGATTGTTACCCTTATGATCTTTTATAAAGAAATTTTAAATTATCTATTAAATTATCTTTTACAAAGAAGATAATTATGTCAAGTTTTTTAGCATGCATTAGCCCTAATGATTGTTACCGTTATGATCTTTTATAAAGAAATTTTAAATTATCAAGCAAATTACCTTTTACAAAGAAGATAATTATGTCAACTTTTTTAGCATTTATTAGGCCCAATGAGCGTTACTGTTATGATCTTTTATAAAAAAATTTTAAATAATCTATTAAATTATGTTTTACAAAGAAGATAATCATGTCAGGTTGTTTAGCATTTATTAAGCCCAATGATCGTTAACATTATGATATTTTAATACGAAATTTGAAATTATCTATTAAAATTGTCTTTTACAAAGAAGATAATTATGTCCACTTTTTTAGCATTTATTAGGCCCAATGATCGTTACCATTATGATCTTTTAATAAGAAATTTTAAATTATCTAGTAAATTATCTATTACAAAGAGGATAACTATGTGAACTTTTTTAGCATGTACTAGGCCCAATAATCTTACCGTTATGATCTTTTATAAAGAAGTTTTAAATCATCTATTAAATTATCTTCTACAAAGAATATAATTATGTAAACTTTTTTAACATTGATTAGGCCAAATAATCGTTACCGTTATCATCTATTATAAACAAATTTTAAATGATCTATTAAATTATCTTTTGCAAATAAGATAATTATGTCAACTTTTTTAGCATTTATTAGGCCAAATGATCGTTACCGTCATGATCTTTTATTAAGAAATTTTAAATGATCTATTAGATAACGATCTTTTACAAAGAAGATAGTCATGTCAAGTTTTTTAGCATTTATCAGGCCCAATGATCGTTATCGTTATGATCTTTTAATAAAGAAATTTTAAATGATCTATTAAATTAAATTTTACAAAGAAATAATTATGCTTTTAGCATTTATTAGGCTCAATAATCCTTATCATTATGATCTTTTATAAAGAAATTTTAAATGACCTATTAAATTATCTTTTACAAAAAAGATAATTAATTTAAATTTTTTAGCATTTCTTAGGCCCAACGATTGTTACCCTTATGATCTTTTATAAAGAAATTTTAAATTATCTATTAAATTATCTTTTACAAAGAAGATAATTATGTCAAGTTTTTTAGCATGTATTAGCCCTAATGATTGTTACCGTTATGATCTTTTATAAAGAAATTTTAAATTATCAAGCAAATTACCTTTTACAAAGAAGATAATTATGTCAACTTTTTTAGCATTTATTAGGCCCAATGATCGTTACTGTTATGATCTTTTATAAAAAAATTTTAAATAATCTATTAAATTATGTTTTACAAAGAAGAGAATCATGTCAGGTTGTTTAGCATTTATTAAGCCCAATGATCGTTAACATTATGATATTTTAATACGAAATTTGAAATTATCTATTAAATTGTCTTTTACAAAGAAGATAATTATGTCCACTTTTTTAGCATTTATTAGGCCCAATGATCGTTACCATTATGATCTTTTAATAAGAAATTTTAAATTATCTAGTAAATTATCTTTTACAAAGAGGATAACTATGTGAACTTTTTTAGCATGTACTAGGCCCAATAATCTTACCGTTATGATCTTTTATAAAAAAGTTTTAAATCATCTATTAAATTACCTTTGACAAAGAAGATAATTATGTCAACTTTTTTAGCATTTATTAGGCCAATGATCGTTACCATTATGATATTTTATTAAAACATTTTAAATTATCTGGTAAATTATCTTTTACAAATAACATAATTATTTTAACTTTTTTAGCGTTTGTTAGGCCCAATGTCGTTACCGTTATGATCTTTTATTAAGAAATTTTAAACAATCCATTAAATTATCTTTTACAAAGAAGATAATTATGTCAACTTTTTTAGCATTTATTCGGCCCAATGATCGTTACCATTATGAACTTTTAATAAGAAATTTTAAATTATCTAGTAAATTATATTTTACAAATAACATAATTATGTCAACTTTTTTAGCATTTATTAGGCCTAATGATCGTTACCATTATGATCTTATAATAAGAAATTTTAAATTATCTAGTAAATTATCTTTTAGAGAGAAGATAATTATGCCAACTTTTTGGGCATTTATTAGTTCCAATGATCATTACTGTTATGATATTTTATAAAAAAAATTTAAATAATCTATTAAATTATCTTTTAGAAAGAAGATAATCATGTCTGGTTTTTTAGCATCTATTAAGCCCAATGATCGTTAACGTTATGATATTTTAATACAAAATTTGAAATTATCTATTAAATTGTCTTTTACAAAGAAGATAATTATGTCCACTTTTTTAGCATTTATTAGGCAAAATGATCGTTACCATTATGATCTTTTAATAAGAAATTATAAATTATTAAGTAAATTATCTTTTACAAAGAAGATAATTATGTATATTTTTTTAGCATTTATTAGGCCCAATGATCGTTACCGTTATGATCTTTAATAAAGAAATTTTAAAAGATCTACTGTATTATCTTCGAGAAAGTAGATAACTATGTCAACTTTTGTAGCATTTACTAGGCCCAATGATCATTACCGTCTTGATCTTTTAAAAAGAAATTTTCAATGAGCTATTAAATTATATTTTACAAAGAAGATAATTATGTCAACTGTATAGCATTTATTGGGCCAATGATCGTTACGCTTATGATCTTTTATAAAGAAATTTTAAATGATCTATTAAATTATCTTTTACAAAGAAGATAATTATGTCCCCTTTTCAACATTTATTAGGCCCAATGATTGTTACCATTATGATCTTTTCATAAGAAATTTTCAATTATCTATTAAATTGTCTTTTACAAAGAAAATAATTATGTCAACTTCTTTAGCATTTATTCGGCCCAATGATCGTTACCATTATGAACTTTTAATAAGAAATTTTAAATTATCTAGTAAATTATATTTTACAAATAACATAATTATGTCAACTTTTTTAACAATGATTCGGCCAAATAATCGTTACCGTTGTCATCCATTATAAACAAATTTTAAATGATCTATTAAATTATCTTTTACAAAGAAGATAATTATGTCACCTTTTTTAGCATTTATTAGGCCCAATGATCGTTAGTGTCATGATCTTTTAATAAAGAAATTTTAAATGATCTATTAAATTATCTTTTACAACGAAGATAATTATGTCAACTTTTTTAGCATGTATTAGGCCTAATGATTGTTACCCTTATGATATTTTATAAAGAAATTTTAAATTATCTAGTAAATTCCTTTTACAAAGAAGATAATTATGTCAACTTTTTTAGAATTTATTAGGCCAAATGATCGTTACCGTCATCATCTTTTATTAAGAAATTTTAAATGATCTATTAAAGTATCTTTTACAAGGAACATAATTATGTCAACGTTTTTAGCATTTATTAGCCCCAATGTTTGTTACCATTATGATCTTTTAATAAGAAATTTTAAATTATCTAGTAAATTATCTTTTAGAAAGAAGATAATTATGTCAACTTTTTTAGCATTTATTAGGCCCAATGATCGTTACCCTCATGATTTTTTACTAAGGAAATTTTAAATGATCTATTAAATTATCTTTTACAACGAAGATAATTATATCAACTTTTTTAGCATGTATTAGGCCTAATGATTGTTACCCTTATGATCTTTTATAAAGAAATTTTAAATTATCTAGTAAATTACCTTTTACAAAGAAGATAATTATGTCAACTTTTTTAGCATTTATTAGGCCAAATAATCGTTACCGTCATGATCTTTTAATAAAGAAATTTAAAATGATCTATTAAATTATCTTTTACAACGAAGATAATTATGTCAACTTTTTTAGCATGTATTAGGCCTAATGATTGTTACCCTTATGATCTTTTAATAAGAAATTTTAAATGATCTATTAAGTTATCTTTTACAAAGAATATAATTATGTCAACTTTTTTCACATTCATTACGCCAAATAATCGTTACCGTTATCATCTATTATAACAAAATTTTAAATGATCTATAAAATTATTTTTTACAAAGAAGATAATTATGTCAACTTTTTTAGCATTTATTAGGCCCAATGATCGTTACCGTCATGATCTTTCAATCACGAAATTTTAAATGATCTATTGAATTAAATTTTACAAAGAAGGTAATTCTGCTTTTAGCATTTATTAGGCTCAATAATTCTTATCGTTATGATCTTTTATAATGAAAATTTAAATGACCCATTAAATTATCTTTTGCAAAAAAGATAATTAATTTAAAATTTTTAGCATTTCTTAGGCCCAATGATTGTTGCCGTTATGATCTTTTATAAAGAAGTTTTAAATTATCTATTAAATTATCTTTTACAAAGAAGATAATTATGTCAACTTTTTTAGCATGTATTAGGCCTAATAATTGTTACTGTTATGATCTTTTAATAAAAAAATTTTAACTAATCTATTAAATTATCTTTTACAAAGAATATAATTATGTCCACTTTTTTAGCATGTATTAGGCCCAATAATCATTACCGTTATGATCTTTTATAAGGAAATTTTAAATGATTTATTAAATTATCTTTTTCAAAAAGATAATCATGTCAAGGATTTTAGAATTTATTAGGACCAATGATCGTTAGCATTATGATCTTCTAATAAGAAATTTTAAATTATCCAGCAAATTATCTTTTACAAAGAAGATAATTATGTCAAATTTTTTAGCATTTATTAGGCAAAATGATCGTTACCGTCATGATCTTTTAATAAGAAATTTTAAATGATCTATTAAATTATCTTTTTCAAAGAAGATAATCATGTCAAGTCTTTTAGCATTTACTAGGCCCAATGATCGTTACCGTTATGATCTTTTATACAAAAAATTGTAAACGATCTATTAAATTATCTTTTACAAATAACATAATTATGTCAACTTTTTTAGCATTTATTAGGCCCAATGATCGTTACCGTTATGATCTTTTATTAAGAAATTTTAAATGATCTATTAAATTATCTTTTACAAAGAAGATAATTATGTCAACTTTTTTCGCATTTATTAGGCCCAATGATCATTAGCATTATGATCTTTTCAGAAGAAATTTTAAATTATCTAGTAAATTATCTTTTACAAAGAAGATAATTATGTCCCCTTTTAAGAATTTAATAGGCCCAATGATCATTACCGTTACGATCTTTTATAAAAAAAATTTAAATGATCTGTTAAATTATCTTTTACAAAGAGGATAATTATGTCAAGTTTTTTACCATTTATTAGGCCCAATGATCATTACCATTATGATCTTTTAATAAGAAATTTTAAATTATCTACTTAATTATCTTTTACAAAGAAGATAATTATGTCAACTTTTTTAGCATTTATTAGGCCCAATGATGGTTACCGTTATAATCTTTTAATAAAGAAATTTTAAATGATCTATCAAATAATCTTTGACAAAGAAGATAATTATGTTAACTTTTTTAGCATTTATTAGGCCCATGATCGTTACCGTTATGATTTTTTATAAAAAAAATTTAAATAATCTATTAAATTATCTTTTATAAAGAAGATAATTATGTCAAGTTTTTTATCATTTATTAGGCCCAATGATCGTTAACGTTATGATCTTCTAATTAGAAATTTTAAATTATCTATTAAATTATCTTTTATAAGGAAACTAATTATGTCAACTTTTTTAGCATTTATTAGGCCCTATAGTCCTTACCGTTACGATCTTTTATAAAAAAATTTTAAATGATCTATTAAATTATCTTTTACAATGAAGACAATTATGTCAACTTTTTAAGCATTTATTAGGCCCAATGATCGTTACCGTTATGATCTTTTATAAAGAAATTTTAAATGATCTATTAAATTATCTTTTACAAAGAAGACAATTATGTCAACTTTTTTAGCATTTATTAGGCCGGATGATCGTTACCCTCATGATCTTTTAATAAAGAAATTTTAAATGATCTATTAAATTATCTTTTACAACGAAGATAATTATGTCAACTTTTTTAGCATGTATTAGGCCTAATGATTGTTACCCTTATGATATTTTATAAAGAAATTTTAAATTATCTAGTAAATTCCTTTTACAAAGAAGATAATTATGTCAACTTTTTTAGGATTTATTAGGCCAAATGATCGTTACCGTCATGATCTTTTATTAAGAAATTTTAAATGATCTATTAAAGTATCTTTTACAAGGAACATAATTATGTCAACGTTTTTAGCATTTATTAGCCCCAATGTTTGTTACCATTATGATCTTTTAATAAGAAATTTTAAATTATCTAGTAAATTATCTTTTAGAAAGAAGATAATTATGTCAACTTTTTTAACATTTATTAGGCCCAATGATCGTTACCGTTGTGATTTTTATAAATAAATTTTAAATGATCTATTAAATTATCTTTTACAAAGAATATAATTATGTCAACTTTTTTAACATTGATTAGGCCAAATAATCGTTACCGTTATCATCTATTATAAACAAATTTTAAATGATCTATTAAATTATGTTTTACAAAGAAGATAATTATGTCAACTTTTTTAGCATTTATTAGGCCCAATGATCGTTACCCTCATGATTTTTTCCTAAGGAAATTTTAAATGATCTATTAAATTATCTTTTACAATGAAGATAATTATGTCAACTTTTTTAGCATGTATTAGGCCTAATGATTGTTACCCTTATGATCTTTTATAAAGAAATTTTAAATTATCTAGTAAATTACCTTTTACAAAGAAGATAATTATGTCAACTTTTTTAGCATTTATTAGGCCAAATAATCGTTACCGTCATGATCTTTTAATAAAGAAATTTAAAATGATCTATTAAATTATCTTTTACAACGAAGATAATTATGTCAACTTTTTTAGCATGTATTAGGCCTAATGATTGTTACCCTTATGATCTTTTAATAAGAAATTTTGAATGATCTATTAAGTTATCTTTTACAAAGAATATAATTATGTCAACTTTTTTCACATTCATTACGCCAAATAATCGTTACCGTTATCATCTATTATAACAAAATTTTAAATGATCTATAAAATTATCTTTTACAAAGAAAATAATTATGTCAACTTTTTTAGCATTTATTAGGCCCAATGATCGTTACCGTCATGATCTTTCAATCACGAAATTTTAAATGATCTATTGAATTAAATTTTACAAAGAAGGTAATTCTGCTTTTAGCATTTATTAGGCTCAATAATTCTTATCGTTACGATCTTTTATAATGAAAATTTAAATGACCCATTAAATTATCTTTTGCAAAAAAGATAATTAATTTAAAATTTTTAGCATTTCTTAGGCCCAACGATTGTTGCCGTTATGATCTTTTATAAAGAAGTTTTAAATTATCTATTAAATTATCTTTTACAAAGAAGATAATTATGTCAACTTTTTTAGCATGTATTAGGCCTAATAATTGTTACTGTTATGATCTTTTAATAAACAAATTTTAACTAATCTATTAAATTATCTTTTACAAAGAATATAATTATGTCCACTTTTTTAGCATGTATTAGGCCCAATAATCATTACCGTTATGATCTTTTATAAGGAAATTTTAAATGATTTATTAAATTATCTTTTTCAAAAAGATAATCATGTCAAGGATTTTAGAATTTATTAGGACCAATGATCGTTAGCATTATGATCTTCTAATAAGAAATTTTAAATTATCCAGCAAATTATCTTTTACAAAGAAGATAATTATGTCAAATTTTTTAGCATTTATTAGGCAAAATGATCGTTACCGTCATGATCTTTTAATAAGAAATTTTAAATGATCTATTAAATTATCTTTTTCAAAGAAGATAATCATGTCAAGTCTTTTAGCATTTACTAGGCCCAATGATCGTTACCGTTATGATCTTTTATACAAAAAATTGTAAACGATCTATTAAATTATCTTTTACAAATAACATAATTATGTCAACTTTTTTAGCATTTATTAGGCCCAATGATCGTTACCGTTATGATCTTTTATTAAGAAATTTTAAATGATCTATTAAATTATCTTTTACAAAGAAGATAATTATGTCAACTTTTTTCGCATTTATTAGGCCCAATGATCATTAGCATTATGATCTTTTCAGAAGAAATTTTAAATTATCTAGTAAATTATCTTTTACAAAGAAGATAATTATGTCCCCTTTTAAGAATTTAATAGGCCCAATGATCATTACCGTTACGATCTTTTATAAAAAAAATTTAAATGATCTGTTAAATTATCTTTTACAAAGAGGATAATTATGTCAAGTTTTTTACCATTTATTAGGCCCAATGATCATTACCATTATGATCTTTTAATAAGAAATTTTAAATTATCTACTTAATTATCTTTTACAAAGAAGATAATTATGTCAACTTTTTTAGCATTTATTAGGCCCAATGATGGTTACCGTTATAATCTTTTAATAAAGAAATTTTAAATGATCTATCAAATAATCTTTGACAAAGAAGATAATTATGTTAACTTTTTTAGCATTTATTAGGCCCATGATCGTTACCGTTATGATCTTTTATAAAAAAAAATTTAAATAATCTATTAAATTATCTTTTATAAAGAAGATAATTATGTCAAGTTTTTTATCATTTATTAGGCCCAATGATCGTTAACGTTATGATCTTCTAATTAGAAATTTTAAATTATCTATTAAATTATCTTTTATAAGGAAACTAATTATGTCAACTTTTTTAGCATTTATTAGGCCCTATAGTCCTTACCGTTACGATCTTTTATAAAAAAATTTTAAATGATCTATTAAATTATCTTTTACAATGAAGACAATTATGTCAACTTTTTAAGCATTTATTAGGCCCAATGATCGTTACCGTTATGATCTTTTATAAAGAAATTTTAAATGATCTATTAAATTATCTTTTACAAAGAAGACAATTATGTCAACTTTTTTAGCATTTATTAGGCCGGATGATCGTTACCCTCATGATCTTTTAATAAAGAAATTTTAAATGATCTATTAAATTATCTTTTACAACGAAGATAATTATGTCAACTTTTTTAGCATGTATTAGGCCTAATGATTGTTACCCTTATGATATTTTATAAAGAAATTTTAAATTATCTAGTAAATTCCTTTTACAAAGAAGATAATTATGTCAACTTTTTTAGGATTTATTAGGCCAAATGATCGTTACCGTCATGATCTTTTATTAAGAAATTTTAAATGATCTATTAAAGTATCTTTTACAAGGAACATAATTATGTCAACGTTTTTAGCATTTATTAGCCCCAATGTTTGTTACCATTATGATCTTTTAATAAGAAATTTTAAATTATCTAGTAAATTATCTTTTAGAAAGAAGATAATTATGTCAACTTTTTTAACATTTATTAGGCCCAATGATCGTTACCGTTGTGATTTTTATAAATAAATTTTAAATGATCTATTAAATTATCTTTTACAAAGAATATAATTATGTCAACTTTTTTAACATTGATTAGGCCAAATAATCGTTACCGTTATCATCTATTATAAACAAATTTTAAATGATCTATTAAATTATGTTTTACAAAGAAGATAATTATGTCAACTTTTTTAGCATTTATTAGGCCCAATGATCGTTACCCTCATGATTTTTTCCTAAGGAAATTTTAAATGATCTATTAAATTATCTTTTACAACGAAGATAATTATGTCAACTTTTTTAGCATGTATTAGGCCTAATGATTGTTACCCTTATGATCTTTTATAAAGAAATTTTAAATTATCTAGTAAATTACCTTTTACAAAGAAGATAATTATGTCAACTTTTTTAGCATTTATTAGGCCAAATAATCGTTACCGTCATGATCTTTTAATAAAGAAATTTAAAATGATCTATTAAATTATCTTTTACAACGAAGATAATTATGTCAACTTTTTTAGCATGTATTAGGCCTAATGATTGTTACCCTTATGATCTTTTAATAAGAAATTTTAAATGATCTATTAAGTTATCTTTTACAAAGAATATAATTATGTCAACTTTTTTCACATTCATTACGCCAAATAATCGTTACCGTTATCATCTATTATAACAAAATTTTAAATGATCTATAAAATTATCTTTTACAAAGAAAATAATTATGTCAACTTTTTTAGCATTTATTAGGCCCAATGATCGTTACCGTCATGATCTTTCAATCACGAAATTTTAAATGATCTATTGAATTAAATTTTACAAAGAAGGTAATTCTGCTTTTAGCATTTATTAGGCTCAATAATTCTTATCGTTACGATCTTTTATAATGAAAATTTAAATGACCCATTAAATTATCTTTTGCAAAAAAGATAATTAATTTAAAATTTTTAGCATTTCTTAGGCCCAACGATTGTTGCCGTTATGATCTTTTATAAAGAAGTTTTAAATTATCTATTAAATTATCTTTTACAAAGAAGATAATTATGTCAACTTTTTTAGCATGTATTAGGCCTAATAATTGTTACTGTTATGATCTTTTAATAAACAAATTTTAACTAATCTATTAAATTATCTTTTACAAAGAATATAATTATGTCCACTTTTTTAGCATGTATTAGGCCCAATAATCATTACCGTTATGATCTTTTATAAGGAAATTTTAAATGATTTATTAAATTATCTTTTTCAAAAAGATAATCATGTCAAGGATTTTAGAATTTATTAGGACCAATGATCGTTAGCATTATGATCTTCTAATAAGAAATTTTAAATTATCCAGCAAATTATCTTTTACAAAGAAGATAATTATGTCAAATTTTTTAGCATTTATTAGGCAAAATGATCGTTACCGTCATGATCTTTTAATAAGAAATTTTAAATGATCTATTAAATTATCTTTTTCAAAGAAGATAATCATGTCAAGTCTTTTAGCATTTACTAGGCCCAATGATCGTTACCGTTATGATCTTTTATACAAAAAATTGTAAACGATCTATTAAATTATCTTTTACAAATAACATAATTATGTCAACTTTTTTAGCATTTATTAGGCCCAATGATCGTTACCGTTATGATCTTTTATTAAGAAATTTTAAATGATCTATTAAATTATCTTTTACAAAGAAGATAATTATGTCAACTTTTTTCGCATTTATTAGGCCCAATGATCATTAGCATTATGATCTTTTCAGAAGAAATTTTAAATTATCTAGTAAATTATCTTTTACAAAGAAGATAATTATGTCCCCTTTTAAGAATTTAATAGGCCCAATGATCATTACCGTTACGATCTTTTATAAAAAAAATTTAAATGATCTGTTAAATTATCTTTTACAAAGAGGATAATTATGTCAAGTTTTTTACCATTTATTAGGCCCAATGATCATTACCATTATGATCTTTTAATAAGAAATTTTAAATTATCTACTTAATTATCTTTTACAAAGAAGATAATTATGTCAACTTTTTTAGCATTTATTAGGCCCAATGATGGTTACCGTTATAATCTTTTAATAAAGAAATTTTAAATGATCTATCAAATAATCTTTGACAAAGAAGATAATTATGTTAACTTTTTTAGCATTTATTAGGCCCATGATCGTTACCGTTATGATCTTTTATAAAAAAAAATTTAAATAATCTATTAAATTATCTTTTATAAAGAAGATAATTATGTCAAGTTTTTTATCATTTATTAGGCCCAATGATCGTTAACGTTATGATCTTCTAATTAGAAATTTTAAATTATCTATTAAATTATCTTTTATAAGGAAACTAATTATGTCAACTTTTTTAGCATTTATTAGGCCCTATAGTCCTTACCGTTACGATCTTTTATAAAAAATTTTAAATGATCTATTAAATTATCTTTTACAATGAAGACAATTATGTCAACTTTTTAAGCATTTATTAGGCCCAATGATCGTTACCGTTATGATCTTTTATAAAGAAATTTTAAATGATCTATTAAATTATCTTTTACAAAGAAGACAATTATGTCAACTTTTTTAGCATTTATTAGGCCGGATGATCGTTACCCTCATGATCTTTTAATAAAGAAATTTTAAATGATCTATGAAATTATCTTTTACAACGAAGATAATTATGTCAACTTTTTTAGCATGTATTAGGCCTAATGATTGTTACCCTTATGATATTTTATAAAGAAATTTTAAATTATCTAGTAAATTCCTTTTACAAAGAAGATAATTATGTCAACTTTTTTAGGATTTATTAGGCCAAATGATCGTTACCGTCATGATCTTTTATTAAGAAATTTTAAATGATCTATTAAAGTATCTTTTACAAGGAACATAATTATGTCAACGTTTTTAGCATTTATTAGCCCCAATGTTTGTTACCATTATGATCTTTTAATAAGAAATTTTAAATTATCTAGTAAATTATCTTTTAGAAAGAAGATAATTATGTCAACTTTTTTAACATTTATTAGGCCCAATGATCGTTACCGTTGTGATTTTTATAAATAAATTTTAAATGATCTATTAAATTATCTTTTACAAAGAATATAATTATGTCAACTTTTTTAACATTGATTAGGCCAAATAATCGTTACCGTTATCATCTATTATAAACAAATTTTAAATGATCTATTAAATTATGTTTTACAAAGAAGATAATTATGTCAACTTTTTTAGCATTTATTAGGCCCAATGATCGTTACCCTCATGATTTTTTCCTAAGGAAATTTTAAATGATCTATTAAATTATCTTTTACAACGAAGATAATTATGTCAACTTTTTTAGCATGTATTAGGCCTAATGATTGTTACCCTTATGATCTTTTATAAAGAAATTTTAAATTATCTAGTAAATTACCTTTTACAAAGAAGATAATTATGTCAACTTTTTTAGCATTTATTAGGCCAAATAATCGTTACCGTCATGATCTTTTAATAAAGAAATTTAAAATGATCTATTAAATTATCTTTTACAACGAAGATAATTATGTCAACTTTTTTAGCATGTATTAGGCCTAATGATTGTTACCCTTATGATCTTTTAATAAGAAATTTTGAATGATCTATTAAGTTATCTTTTACAAAGAATATAATTATGTCAACTTTTTTCACATTCATTACGCCAAATAATCGTTACCGTTATCATCTATTATAACAAAATTTTAAATGATCTATAAAATTATCTTTTACAAAGAAAATAATTATGTCAACTTTTTTAGCATTTATTAGGCCCAATGATCGTTACCGTCATGATCTTTCAATCACGAAATTTTAAATGATCTATTGAATTAAATTTTACAAAGAAGGTAATTCTGCTTTTAGCATTTATTAGGCTCAATAATTCTTATCGTTACGATCTTTTATAATGAAAATTTAAATGACCCATTAAATTATCTTTTGCAAAAAAGATAATTAATTTAAAATTTTTAGCATTTCTTAGGCCCAACGATTGTTGCCGTTATGATCTTTTATAAAGAAGTTTTAAATTATCTATTAAATTATCTTTTACAAAGAAGATAATTATGTCAACTTTTTTAGCATGTATTAGGCCTAATAATTGTTACTGTTATGATCTTTTAATAAACAAATTTTAACTAATCTATTAAATTATCTTTTACAAAGAATATAATTATGTCCACTTTTTTAGCATGTATTAGGCCCAATAATCATTACCGTTATGATCTTTTATAAGGAAATTTTAAATGATTTATTAAATTATCTTTTTCAAAAAGATAATCATGTCAAGGATTTTAGAATTTATTAGGACCAATGATCGTTAGCATTATGATCTTCTAATAAGAAATTTTAAATTATCCAGCAAATTATCTTTTACAAAGAAGATAATTATGTCAAATTTTTTAGCATTTATTAGGCAAAATGATCGTTACCGTCATGATCTTTTAATAAGAAATTTTAAATGATCTATTAAATTATCTTTTTCAAAGAAGATAATCATGTCAAGTCTTTTAGCATTTACTAGGCCCAATGATCGTTACCGTTATGATCTTTTATACAAAAAATTGTAAACGATCTATTAAATTATCTTTTACAAATAACATAATTATGTCAACTTTTTTAGCATTTATTAGGCCCAATGATCGTTACCGTTATGATCTTTTATTAAGAAATTTTAAATGATCTATTAAATTATCTTTTACAAAGAAGATAATTATGTCAACTTTTTTCGCATTTATTAGGCCCAATGATCATTAGCATTATGATCTTTTCAGAAGAAATTTTAAATTATCTAGTAAATTATCTTTTACAAAGAAGATAATTATGTCCCCTTTTAAGAATTTAATAGGCCCAATGATCATTACCGTTACGATCTTTTATAAAAAAAATTTAAATGATCTGTTAAATTATCTTTTACAAAGAGGATAATTATGTCAAGTTTTTTACCATTTATTAGGCCCAATGATCATTACCATTATGATCTTTTAATAAGAAATTTTAAATTATCTACTTAATTATCTTTTACAAAGAAGATAATTATGTCAACTTTTTTAGCATTTATTAGGCCCAATGATGGTTACCGTTATAATCTTTTAATAAAGAAATTTTAAATGATCTATCAAATAATCTTTGACAAAGAAGATAATTATGTTAACTTTTTTAGCATTTATTAGGCCCATGATCGTTACCGTTATGATCTTTTATAAAAAAAAATTTAAATAATCTATTAAATTATCTTTTATAAAGAAGATAATTATGTCAAGTTTTTTATCATTTATTAGGCCCAATGATCGTTAACGTTATGATCTTCTAATTAGAAATTTTAAATTATCTATTAAATTATCTTTTACAAGGAAACTAATTATGTCAACTTTTTTAGCATTTATTAGGCCCTATAGTCCTTACCGTTACGATCTTTTATAAAAAAATTTTAAATGATCTATTAAATTACCTTTTACAACGAAGACAATTATGTCAACTTTTTAAGCATTTATTAGGCCCAATGATCGTTACCGTTATGATCTTTTATAAAGAAATTTTAAATGATCTATTAAATTATCTTTTACAAAGAAGACAATTATGTCAACTTTTTTAGCATTTATTAGGCCGGATGATCGTTACCCTCATGATCTTTTAATAAAGAAATTTTAAATGATCTATGAAATTATCTTTTACAACGAAGATAATTATGTCAACTTTTTTAGCATGTATTAGGCCTAATGATTGTTACCCTTATGATATTTTATAAAGAAATTTTAAATTATCTAGTAAATTCCTTTTACAAAGAAGATAATTATGTCAACTTTTTTAGGATTTATTAGGCCAAATGATCGTTACCGTCATGATCTTTTATTAAGAAATTTTAAATGATCTATTAAAGTATCTTTTACAAGGAACATAATTATGTCAACGTTTTTAGCATTTATTAGCCCCAATGTTTGTTACCATTATGATCTTTTAATAAGAAATTTTAAATTATCTAGTAAATTATCTTTTAGAAAGAAGATAATTATGTCAACTTTTTTAACATTTATTAGGCCCAATGATCGTTACCGTTGTGATTTTTATAAATAAATTTTAAATGATCTATTAAATTATCTTTTACAAAGAATATAATTATGTCAACTTTTTTAACATTGATTAGGCCAAATAATCGTTACCGTTATCATCTATTATAAACAAATTTTAAATGATCTATTAAATTATGTTTTACAAAGAAGATAATTATGTCAACTTTTTTAGCATTTATTAGGCCCAATGATCGTTACCCTCATGATTTTTTCCTAAGGAAATTTTAAATGATCTATTAAATTATCTTTTACAACGAAGATAATTATGTCAACTTTTTTAGCATGTATTAGGCCTAATGATTGTTACCCTTATGATCTTTTATAAAGAAATTTTAAATTATCTAGTAAATTACCTTTTACAAAGAAGATAATTATGTCAACTTTTTTAGCATTTATTAGGCCAAATAATCGTTACCGTCATGATCTTTTAATAAAGAAATTTAAAATGATCTATTAAATTATCTTTTACAACGAAGATAATTATGTCAACTTTTTTAGCATGTATTAGGCCTAATGATTGTTACCCTTATGATCTTTTAATAAGAAATTTTGAATGATCTATTAAGTTATCTTTTACAAAGAATATAATTATGTCAACTTTTTTCACATTCATTACGCCAAATAATCGTTACCGTTATCATCTATTATAACAAAATTTTAAATGATCTATAAAATTATCTTTTACAAAGAAAATAATTATGTCAACTTTTTTAGCATTTATTAGGCCCAATGATCGTTACCGTCATGATCTTTCAATCACGAAATTTTAAATGATCTATTGAATTAAATTTTACAAAGAAGGTAATTCTGCTTTTAGCATTTATTAGGCTCAATAATTCTTATCGTTACGATCTTTTATAATGAAAATTTAAATGACCCATTAAATTATCTTTTGCAAAAAAGATAATTAATTTAAAATTTTTAGCATTTCTTAGGCCCAACGATTGTTGCCGTTATGATCTTTTATAAAGAAGTTTTAAATTATCTATTAAATTATCTTTTACAAAGAAGATAATTATGTCAACTTTTTTAGCATGTATTAGGCCTAATAATTGTTACTGTTATGATCTTTTAATAAACAAATTTTAACTAATCTATTAAATTATCTTTTACAAAGAATATAATTATGTCCACTTTTTTAGCATGTATTAGGCCCAATAATCATTACCGTTATGATCTTTTATAAGGAAATTTTAAATGATTTATTAAATTATCTTTTTCAAAAAGATAATCATGTCAAGGATTTTAGAATTTATTAGGACCAATGATCGTTAGCATTATGATCTTCTAATAAGAAATTTTAAATTATCCAGCAAATTATCTTTTACAAAGAAGATAATTATGTCAAATTTTTTAGCATTTATTAGGCAAAATGATCGTTACCGTCATGATCTTTTAATAAGAAATTTTAAATGATCTATTAAATTATCTTTTTCAAAGAAGATAATCATGTCAAGTCTTTTAGCATTTACTAGGCCCAATGATCGTTACCGTTATGATCTTTTATACAAAAAATTGTAAACGATCTATTAAATTATCTTTTACAAATAACATAATTATGTCAACTTTTTTAGCATTTATTAGGCCCAATGATCGTTACCGTTATGATCTTTTATTAAGAAATTTTAAATGATCTATTAAATTATCTTTTACAAAGAAGATAATTATGTCAACTTTTTTCGCATTTATTAGGCCCAATGATCATTAGCATTATGATCTTTTCAGAAGAAATTTTAAATTATCTAGTAAATTATCTTTTACAAAGAAGATAATTATGTCCCCTTTTAAGAATTTAATAGGCCCAATGATCATTACCGTTACGATCTTTTATAAAAAAAATTTAAATGATCTGTTAAATTATCTTTTACAAAGAGGATAATTATGTCAAGTTTTTTACCATTTATTAGGCCCAATGATCATTACCATTATGATCTTTTAATAAGAAATTTTAAATTATCTACTTAATTATCTTTTACAAAGAAGATAATTACGTCAACTTTTTTAGCATTTATTAGGCCCAATGATGGTTACCGTTATAATCTTTTAATAAAGAAATTTTAAATGATCTATCAAATAATCTTTGACAAAGAAGATAATTATGTTAACTTTTTTAGCATTTATTAGGCCCATGATCGTTACCGTTATGATCTTTTATAAAAAAAAATTTAAATAATCTATTAAATTATCTTTTATAAAGAAGATAATTATGTCAAGTTTTTTATCATTTATTAGGCCCAATGATCGTTAACGTTATGATCTTCTAATTAGAAATTTTAAATTATCTATTAAATTATCTTTTATAAGGAAACTAATTATGTCAACTTTTTTAGCATTTATTAGGCCCTATAGTCCTTACCGTTACGATCTTTTATAAAAAAATTTTAAATGATCTATTAAATTATCTTTTACAATGAAGACAATTATGTCAACTTTTTAAGCATTTATTAGGCCCAATGATCATTACCGTTATGATCTTTTATAAAGAAATTTTAAATGATCTATTAAATTATCTTTTACAAAGAAGACAATTATGTCAACTTTTTTAGCATTTATTAGGCCGGATGATCGTTACCCTCATGATCTTTTAATAAAGAAATTTTAAATGATCTATTAAATTATCTTTTACAACGAAGATAATTATGTCAACTTTTTTAGCATGTATTAGGCCTAATGATTGTTACCCTTATGATATTTTATAAAGAAATTTTAAATTATCTAGTAAATTCCTTTTACAAAGAAGATAATTATGTCAACTTTTTTAGGATTTATTAGGCCAAATGATCGTTACCGTCATGATCTTTTATTAAGAAATTTTAAATGATCTATTAAAGTATCTTTTACAAGGAACATAATTATGTCAACGTTTTTAGCATTTATTAGCCCCAATGTTTGTTACCATTATGATCTTTTAATAAGAAATTTTAAATTATCTAGTAAATTATCTTTTAGAAAGAAGATAATTATGTCAACTTTTTTAACATTTATTAGGCCCAATGATCGTTACCGTTGTGATTTTTATAAATAAATTTTAAATGATCTATTAAATTATCTTTTACAAAGAATATAATTATGTCAACTTTTTTAACATTGATTAGGCCAAATAATCGTTACCGTTATCATCTATTATAAACAAATTTTAAATGATCTATTAAATTATGTTTTACAAAGAAGATAATTATGTCAACTTTTTTAGCATTTATTAGGCCCAATGATCGTTACCCTCATGATTTTTTCCTAAGGAAATTTTAAATGATCTATTAAATTATCTTTTACAACGAAGATAATTATGTCAACTTTTTTAGCATGTATTAGGCCTAATGATTGTTACCCTTATGATCTTTTATAAAGAAATTTTAAATTATCTAGTAAATTACCTTTTACAAAGAAGATAATTATGTCAACTTTTTTAGCATTTATTAGGCCAAATAATCGTTACCGTCATGATCTTTTAATAAAGAAATTTAAAATGATCTATTAAATTATCTTTTACAACGAAGATAATTATGTCAACTTTTTTAGCATGTATTAGGCCTAATGATTGTTACCCTTATGATCTTTTAATAAGAAATTTTGAATGATCTATTAAGTTATCTTTTACAAAGAATATAATTATGTCAACTTTTTTCACATTCATTACGCCAAATAATCGTTACCGTTATCATCTATTATAACAAAATTTTAAATGATCTATAAAATTATCTTTTACAAAGAAAATAATTATGTCAA
Source organism: Psophocarpus tetragonolobus (assembly GCA_037954015.1). Taxonomy (NCBI): domain Eukaryota; kingdom Viridiplantae; phylum Streptophyta; class Magnoliopsida; order Fabales; family Fabaceae; genus Psophocarpus; species Psophocarpus tetragonolobus. Next base: position 60,631,663 of record CM075688.1, read on the forward strand.
CTTTTTTAGCATTTATTAGGCCCAATGATCGTTACCGTCATGATCTTTCAATCACGAAATTTTAAATGATCTATTGAATTAAATTTTACAAAGAAGGTAATTCTGCTTTTAGCATTTATTAGGCTCAATAATTCTTATCGTTACGATCTTTTATAATGAAAATTTAAATGACCCATTAAATTATCTTTTGCAAAAAAGATAATTAATTTAAAATTTTTAGCATTTCTTAGGCCCAACGATTGTTGCCGTTATGATCTTTTATAAAGAAGTTTTAAATTATCTATTAAATTATCTTTTACAAAGAAGATAATTATGTCAACTTTTTTAGCATGTATTAGGCCTAATAATTGTTACTGTTATGATCTTTTAATAAACAAATTTTAACTAATCTATTAAATTATCTTTTACAAAGAATATAATTATGTCCACTTTTTTAGCATGTATTAGGCCCAATAATCATTACCGTTATGATCTTTTATAAGGAAATTTTAAATGATTTATTAAATTATCTTTTTCAAAAAGATAATCATGTCAAGGATTTTAGAATTTATTAGGACCAATGATCGTTAGCATTATGATCTTCTAATAAGAAATTTTAAATTATCCAGCAAATTATCTTTTACAAAGAAGATAATTATGTCAAATTTTTTAGCATTTATTAGGCAAAATGATCGTTACCGTCATGATCTTTTAATAAGAAATTTTAAATGATCTATTAAATTATCTTTTTCAAAGAAGATAATCATGTCAAGTCTTTTAGCATTTACTAGGCCCAATGATCGTTACCGTTATGATCTTTTATACAAAAAATTGTAAACGATCTATTAAATTATCTTTTACAAATAACATAATTATGTCAACTTTTTTAGCATTTATTAGGCCCAATGATCGTTACCGTTATGATCTTTTATTAAGAAATTTTAAATGATCTATTAAATTATCTTTTACAAAGAAGATAATTATGTCAACTTTTTTCGCATTTATTAGGCCCAATGATCATTAGCATTATGATCTTTTCAGAAGAAATTTTAAATTATCTAGTAAATTATCTTTTACAAAGAAGATAATTATGTCCCCTTTTAAGAATTTAATAGGCCCAATGATCATTACCGTTACGATCTTTTATAAAAAAAATTTAAATGATCTGTTAAATTATCTTTTACAAAGAGGATAATTATGTCAAGTTTTTTACCATTTATTAGGCCCAATGATCATTACCATTATGATCTTTTAATAAGAAATTTTAAATTATCTACTTAATTATCTTTTACAAAGAAGATAATTATGTCAACTTTTTTAGCATTTATTAGGCCCAATGATGGTTACCGTTATAATCTTTTAATAAAGAAATTTTAAATGATCTATCAAATAATCTTTGACAAAGAAGATAATTATGTTAACTTTTTTAGCATTTATTAGGCCCATGATCGTTACCGTTATGATCTTTTATAAAAAAAAATTTAAATAATCTATTAAATTATCTTTTATAAAGAAGATAATTATGTCAAGTTTTTTATCATTTATTAGGCCCAATGATCGTTAACGTTATGATCTTCTAATTAGAAATTTTAAATTATCTATTAAATTATCTTTTACAAGGAAACTAATTATGTCAACTTTTTTAGCATTTATTAGGCCCTATAGTCCTTACCGTTACGATCTTTTATAAAAAAATTTTAAATGATCTATTAAATTACCTTTTACAACGAAGACAATTATGTCAACTTTTTAAGCATTTATTAGGCCCAATGATCGTTACCGTTATGATCTTTTATAAAGAAATTTTAAATGATCTATTAAATTATCTTTTACAAAGAAGACAATTATGTCAACTTTTTTAGCATTTATTAGGCCGGATGATCGTTACCCTCATGATCTTTTAATAAAGAAATTTTAAATGATCTATTAAATTATCTTTTACAACGAAGATAATTATGTCAACTTTTTTAGCATGTATTAGGCCTAATGATTGTTACCCTTATGATATTTTATAAAGAAATTTTAAATTATCTAGTAAATTCCTTTTACAAAGAAGATAATTATGTCAACTTTTTTAGGATTTATTAGGCCAAATGATCGTTACCGTCATGATCTTTTATTAAGAAATTTTAAATGATCTATTAAAGTATCTTTTACAAGGAACATAATTATGTCAACGTTTTTAGCATTTATTAGCCCCAATGTTTGTTACCATTATGATCTTTTAATAAGAAATTTTAAATTATCTAGTAAATTATCTTTTAGAAAGAAGATAATTATGTCAACTTTTTTAACATTTATTAGGCCCAATGATCGTTACCGTTGTGATTTTTATAAATAAATTTTAAATGATCTATTAAATTATCTTTTACAAAGAATATAATTATGTCAACTTTTTTAACATTGATTAGGCCAAATAATCGTTACCGTTATCATCTATTATAAACAAATTTTAAATGATCTATTAAATTATGTTTTACAAAGAAGATAATTATGTCAACTTTTTTAGCATTTATTAGGCCCAATGATCGTTACCCTCATGATTTTTTACTAAGGAAATTTTAAATGATCTATTAAATTATCTTTTACAACGAAGATAATTATGTCAACTTTTTTAGCATGTATTAGGCCTAATGATTGTTACCCTTATGATCTTTTATAAAGAAATTTTAAATTATGTAGTAAATTACCTTTTACAAAGAAGATAATTATGTCAACTTTTTTAGCATTTATTAGGCCAAATAATCGTTACCGTCATGATCTTTTAATAAAGAAATTTAAAATAATCTATTAAATTATCTTTTACAAGAAAGATAATTATGTCAACTTTTTTAGCATGTATTAGGCCTAATGATTGTTACCCTTATGATCTTTTAATAAGAAATTTTAAATGATCTATTAAGTTATCTTTTATAAAGAATATAATTATGTCAACTTTTTTCACATTCATTACGCCAAATAATCGTTACCGTTATCATCTATTATAACAAAATTTTAAATGATCTATAAAATTATCTTTTACAAAGAAGATAATTATGTCAGCTTTTTTAGCATTTATTAGGCCCAATGATCGTTACCGTCATGATCTTTCAATCACGAAATTTTAAATGATCTATTGAATTAAATTTTACAAAGAAGGTAATTCTGCTTTTAGCATTTATTAGGCTCAATAATTCTTATCGTTATGATCTTTTATAATGAAAATTTAAATGACCCATTAAATTATCTTTTGCAAAAAAGATAATTAATTTAAAATTTTTAGCATTTCTTAGGCCGAACGATTGTTGCCGTTATGATCTTTTATAAAGAAGTTTTAAATTATCTATTAAATTATCTTTTACAAAGAAGATAATTATGTCAACTTTTTTAGCATGTATTAGGCCTAATAATTGTTACTGTTATGATCTTTTAATAAACAAATTTTAACTAATCTATTAAATTATCTTTTACAAAGAATATAATTATGTCCACTTTTTTAGCATGTATTAGGCCCAATAATCATTACCGTTATGATCTTTTATAAGGAAATTTTAAATGATTTATTAAATTATCTTTTTCAAAAAGATAATCATGTCAAGGATTTTAGAATTTATTTGGACCAATGATCGTTAGCATTATGATCTTCTAATAAGAAATTTTAAATTATCCAGCAAATTATCTTTTACAAAGAAGATAATTATGTCAAATTTTTTAGCATTTATTAGGCAAAATGATCGTTACCATCATGATCTTTTCATAAGAAATTTTAAATGATCTATTAAATTATCTTTTTCAAAGAAGATAATCATGTCAAGTCTTTTAGCATTTACTAGGCCCAATGATCGTTACCGTTATGATCTTTTATACAAAAATTGTAAACGATCTATTAAATTATCTTTTACAAATAACATAATTATGTCAACTTTTTTAGCATTTATTAGGCCCAATGATCGTTACCGTTATGATCTTTTATTAAGAAATTTTAAATGATCTATTAAATTATCTTTTACAAAGAAGATAATTATGTCAACTTTTTTCGCATTTATTAGGCCCAATGATCATTAGCATTATGATCTTTTCAGAAGAAATTTTAAATTATCTAGTAAATTATCTTTTACAAAGAAGATAATTATGTCCCCTTTTAAGAATTTAATAGGCCCAATGATCATTACCGTTACGATCTTTTATAAAAAAAATTTAAATGATCTGTTAAATTATCTTTTACAAAGAGGATAATTATGTCAAGTTTTTTACCATTTATTAGGCCCAATGATCATTACCATTATGATCTTTTAATAAGAAATTTTAAATTATCTACTTAATTATCTTTTACAAAGAAGATAATTATGTCAACTTTTTTAGCATTTATTAGGCCCAATGATGGTTACCGTTGTAATCTTTTAATAAAGAAATTTTAAATGATCTATCAAATAATCTTTGACAAAGAAGATAATTATGTTAAGTTTTTTAGCATTTATTAGGCCCATGATCGTTACCGTTATGATCTTTTATAAAAAAAAATTTAAATAATCTATTAAATTATCTTTTATAAAGAAGATAATTATGTCAAGTTTTTTATCATTTATTAGGCCCAATGATCGTTAACGTTATGATCTTCTAATTAGAAATTTTAAATTATCTATTAAATTATCTTTTACAAGGAAACTAATTATGTCAACTTTTTTAGCATTTATTAGGCCCTATAGTCCTTACCGTTACGATCTTTTATAAAAAAATTTTAAATGATCTATTAAATTATCTTTTACAACGAAGACAATTATGTCAACTTTTTAAGCATTTATTAGGCCCAATGATCGTTACCGTTATGATCTTTTATAAAGAAATTTTAAATGATCTATTAAATTATCTTTTACAAAGAAGACAATTATGTCAACTTTTTTAGCATTTATTAGGCCCGATGATCGTTACCCTCATGATCTTTTAAGAAAGAAATTTTAAATGATCTATTAAATTATCTTTTACAACGAAGATAATTATGTCAACTTTTTTAGCATTTATTCGGCCCAATGATGGTTACCATTATGAACTTTTAATAAGAAATTTTAAATTATCTAGTAAATTATATTTTACAAATAACATAATTATGTCAACTTTTTTAGCATTTATTAGGCCCAATGATCGTTACCATTATGACCTTATAATAAGAAATTTTAAATTATCTAGTAAATTATCTTTTAGAGAGAAGATAATTATGTCAACTTTTTTGGCATTTATTAGTCCCAATGATCATTACCGTTGTGATATTTTATAAAAAAAATTTAAATAATCTATTAAATTATCTTTTACAAAGAAAATAATCATGTCAGGTTTTTTAACATTTATTAAGCCCAATGATCGTTAACGTTATGATATTTTAATATGAAATTTGAAATTATCTATTAAATTGTCTTTTACAAAGAATTTAATTATGTCCACTTTTTTAGCATTTATTAGGCCCAATAATCGTTACCGTTATGATCTTTTAATAAGAAATTTTAACTTATCTAGTAAATTATCTTTTACAAAGAGGATAACTATGTGAACTTTTTTAGCATGTACTAGGCCCAATAATCTTACCGTTATGATCTTTTATAAAGAAGTTTTAAATCATCTATTAAATAATCTTTGTCAAAGAAGATAATTATGTCAAGTTTTTTAGCATTTATTAGGCCAATGATCCTTACCGTTGTGATCTTTTATTAAAAAATTTTAAATTATCTGGTAAATTATATTTTACAAATAACATAATTATTTCAACTTTTTTAGCGTTTATTAGGCCCAATGATCGTTACCGTTATGATCTTTTATTAAGAAATTTTAAACAATCTATTAAATTATCTTTTACAAAGAAGATAATTATGTCAACTTTTTTAGCATTTCTTCGGCCCAATTATCGTTACCATTATGAACTTTTAATAAGAAATTTTAAATTATCTAGTAAATTATATTTTACAAATAACATAATTATGTCAACTTTTTTAGCATTTATTAGGCCCAATGATCGTTACCATTATGATCTTATAATAAGAAATTTTAAATTATCTAGCAAATTACCTTTTACAACGAAGATAATTATGTCAACGTTTTTAGCATTTATTAGCCCCAATGATCATTACCATTATGATCTTTTAATAAGCAATTTTAAATTATCTAGTAAATTATCTTTTAGAAAGAAGATAATTATGTCAACTTTTTTAACATTTATTTGGCCCAATGATCGTTACCGTTGTGATTTTTATAAAGAAATTTTAAATGATCTATTAAATTATCTTTTACAAAGAATATAATTATGTCAACTTTTTTAACATTGATTAGGCAAAATAATCGTTACCGTTATCATCTATTATAAACAAATTTTAAATGATCTATTAAATTATCTTTTACAAAGAAGATAATTATGTCAACTTTTTTAGCATTTATTAGGCCCAATGATCGTTACCGTCATGATCTTTTAATAAAGAAATTTAAATGATCTATTAAATTATCTTTTACAACGAAGATAATTACGTCAACTTTTTTAGCATGTATTAGGCCTAATGATTGTTACCCTTATGATCTTTTATAAAGAAATTTTAAATTATCTAGTACAAAGAAGATAGTCATGTCGAGTTTTTTAGCATTTATTAGGTCCAATGATCATCACCCTTATGATCTTTTAATAAAGAAATTTTAAATGATCTATTAAATTAAATTTTACAAAGAAGATCATTATGCTTTTGGCATTTATTAGGCTCAATAATCCTTATCGTTATGATCGTTTATAAAGAAATTTTAAATGACCTATTAAATTATCTTTTACAAAAAAGATAATTAATTTAAATTTTTTAGCATTTCTTAGGCCCAACGATTGTTACCGTTATGATCTTTTATAAAGAAATTTTAAATTATCTATTAAATTATCTTTTACAAAGAAGATAATTATGTCAAGTTTTTTAGCATGTATTAGGCCTAATGATTGTTACCGTTATGATCTTTTATAAAGAAATTTTAAATTATCTAGCAAATAATCTTTTACAAAGAAGATAATTATGTCAACTTTTTTAGCATTTATTAGGCCTAATGATCGTTACTGTTATGATCTTTTATAAAAAAAATTTAAATAATCTATTAAATTATCTTTTACAAAGAAGATAATCATGTCAGGTTCCTTAGCATTTATTAAGCCCAATGATCGTTAACATTATGATATTTTAATACGAAATTTGAAATTATCTATTAAATTGTCTTTTACAAAGAAGATAATTATGTAAACTTTTTTAGCATTTATTAGGCCCGATGATCGTTACCATTATGATCTTTTAATAAGAACTTTTAAATTATCTAGTAAATTATCTTTTACAAAGAAGATAATTATGTCAAGTTTTTTAGCATTTATTAGGCCCAATGATCGTTACCGTCTTGATATTTTAAAAAGAAATTTTAAATGATCTATTAAATTATATTTTACTAAGAAGATAATTATGTCAACTATTTTAGCATTTATTAGGCTCAATGATCGTTACCGTTATGATCTTTTAATAAAGAAATTTTCAATGATCTATTAAAGTATCTTTTACAAGGAACATAATTATATCAACGTTTTTAGCATTTATTAGCCCCAATGATTTTTACCATTATGATCTTTTAAGAAGAAATTTTAAATTATCTAGTAAATTATCTTTTACAAAGAATATAATTATGTCAACTTTTTTAACATTTATTAGGCCCAATGATCGTTACCTTTGTGATTTTTATAAATAAATTTTAAATGATCTATTAAATTATCTTTTACAAAGAATATAATTATGTCAACTTTTTTAACATTGATTACGCCAAATAATCGTTACCGTTACCATCTATTATAAACAAATTTTAAATGATCTATAAAATTATCTTTTACAAAGAAGATAATTATGTCAACTTTTTTAGCATTTATTAAGCCCAATGATCGTTACCGTCATGATCTTTCAATCACGAAATTTTAAATGATCTATTAAATTAAATTTTACAAAGAAGATAATTATGCTTTTAGCATTTATTAGGCTCAATAATCCTTATCGTTATGATCTTTTATAAAGAAATTTTAAATGACCTATTAAATTATCTTTTACAAAAAAGATAATTAATTTAAATTTTTTAGCATTTCTTAGGCCCAACGATTGTTACCGTTATGATCTTTTATAAAGAAATTTTAAATTATCTATTAAATTATCTTTTACAAAGAAGATAATTATGTCAAGTTTTTTAGCATGTATTAGGCCTAATGATTGTTACCGTTATGATCTTTTATAAAGAAATTTTAAATTATCTAGCAAATAATCTTTTACAAAGAAGATAATTATGTCAACTTTTTTAACATTGATTAGGCAAAATAATCGTTACCGTTATCATCTATTATAAACAAATTTTAAATGATCTATAAAATTATCTTTTACAAAGAAGATAATTATGTCAACTTTTTTAGCATTTATTAGGCCCAATGATCGTTACCGTCATGATCTTTCAATCACGAAATTTTAAATGATCTATTGAATTAAATTTTACAAAGAAGGTAATTCTGCTTTTAGCATTTATTAGGCTTAATAATTCTTGTCGTTATGATCTTTTATAAAGAAAATTTAAATGACCTATTAAATTATATTTTACAAAAAAGATAATTAATTTAAATTTTTTAGCATATCTTAGGCCCAACGATTGTTATCGTTATGATATTTTATTAAGAAATTTTAAATTATCTATTAGATTATCTTTTTCAAAGAAGATAGTCATGTCGAGTTTTTTAGCATTTATTAGGTCCAATGATCATCACCGTTATGATCTTTTAATAAAGAAATTTTAAATGATCTATTAAATTAAATTTTACAAGGAAGATAATTATGCTTTTAGCATTTATTAGGCTCAATATTCCTTATCGTTATGATCTTTTATAAAGAAATTTTAAATGACCTATTAAATTATCTTTTACAAAAAAGATAATTAATTTAAATTTTTTAGCATTTCTTAGGCCCAACGATTGTTACCGTTATGATCTTTTATAAAGAAATTTTAAATTATCTATTAAATTATCTTTTACAAAGAAGATAATTATGTCAAGTTTTTTAGCATGTATTAGGCCTAATGATTGTTACCGTTATGATCTTTTATAAAGAAATTTTAAATTATCTAGCAAATAATCTTTTACAAAGAAGATAATTATGTCAACTTTTTTAGCATTTATTAGGCCTAATGATCGTTACTGTTATGATCTTTTATAAAAAAAATTTAAATAATCTATTAAATTATCTTTTACAAAGAAGATAATCATGTCAGGTTCCTTAGCATTTATTAAGCCCAATGATCGTTAACATTATGATATTTTAATACGAAATTTGAAATTATCTATTAAATTGTCTTTTACAAAGAAGATAATTATGTCAACTTTTTTAGCATTTATTAGGCCCGATGATCGTTACCATTATGATCTTTTAATAAGAACTTTTAAATTATCTAGTAAATTATCTTTTACAAAGAAGATAATTATGTCAAGTTTTTTAGCATTTATTAGGCCCAATGATCGTTACCGTCTTGATATTTTAAAAAGAAATTTTAAATGATCTATTAAATTATATTTTACTAAGAAGATAATTATGTCAACTATTTTAGCATTTATTAGGCTCAATGATCGTTACCGTTATGATCTTTTAATAAAGAAATTTTCAATGATCTATTAAAGTATCTTTTACAAGGAACATAATTATGTCAACGTTTTTAGCATTTATTAGCCCCAATGATTTTTACCATTATGATCTTTTAATAAGAAATTTTAAATTATCTAGTAAATTATCTTTTACAAAGAATATAATTATGTCAACTTTTTTAACATTTATTAGGCCCAATGATCGTTACCTTGGTGATTTTTATAAATAAATTTTAAATGATCTATTAAATTATCTTTTACAAAGAATATAATTATGTCAACTTTTTTCACATTGATTACGCCAAATAATCGTTACCGTTACCATCTATTATAAACAAATTTTAAATGATCTATAAAATTATCTTTTATAAAGAAGATAATTATGTCAACTTTTTTAGCATTTATTAGGCCCAATGATCATTACCGTCATGATCTTTCAATCACGAAATTTTAAATGATCTATTGAATTAAATTTTACAAAGAAGGTAATTCTGCTTTTAGCATTTATTAGGCTTAATAATTCTTGTCGTTATGATCTTTTATAAAGAAAATTTAAATGACCTATTAAATTATATTTTACAAAAAAGATAATTAATTTAAATTTTTTAGCATATCTTAGGCCCAACGATTGTTATCGTTATGATCTTTTATTAAGAAATTTTAAATTATCTATTAGATTATCTTTTTCAAAGAAGATAGTCATGTCGAGTTTTTTAGCATTTATTAGGTCCAATGATCATCACCGTTATGATCTTTTAATAAAGAAATTTTAAATGATCTATTAAATTAAATTTTACAAAGAAGATAATTATGCTTTTAGCATTTATTAGGCTCAATAATCCTTATCGTTATGATCTTTTATAAAGAAATTTTAAATGACCTATTAAATTATCTTTTACAAACAAGATAATTAATTTAAATTTTTTAGCATATCTTAGGCCCAACGATTGTTATCGTTATGATCTTTTATAAACAAATTTTAAATGATCTATTAAATTATCTTTTACAAAGAAGATAATTATGTCAACTTTTTTAGCATTTATTAGGCCCAATGATCGTTACCGTCATGATCTTTTAATAAAGAAATTTAAATGATCTATTAAATTATCTTTTACAACGAAGATAATTACGTCAACTTTTTTAGCATGTATTAGGCCTAATGATTGTTACCCTTATGATCTTTTATAAAGAAATTTTAAATTATCTAGTACAAAGAAGATAGTCATGTCGAGTTTTTTAGCATTTATTAGGTCCAATGATCATCACCGTTATGATCTTTTAATAAAGAAATTTTAAATGATCTATTAAATTAAATTTTACAAAGAAGATCATTATGCTTTTAGCATTTATTAGGCTCAATAATCCTTATTGTTATGATCTTTTATAAAGAAATTTTAAATGACCTATTAAATTATCTTTTACAAAAAAGATAATTAATTTAAATTTTTTAGCATTTCTTAGGCTCAACGATTGTTACCGTTATGATCTTTTATAAAGAAATTTTAAATTATCTATTAAATTATCTTTTACAAAGAAGATAATTATGTCAAGTTTTTTAGCATGTATTAGGCCTAATGATTGTTACCGTTATGATCTTTTATAAAGAAATTTTAAATTATCTAGCAAATAATCTTTTACAAAGAAGATAATTATGTCAACTTTTTTAGCATTTATTAGGCCTAATGATCGTTACTGTTATGATCTTTTATAAAAAAAATTTAAATAATCTATTAAATTATCTTTTACAAAGAAGATAATCATGTCAGGTTACTTAGCATTTATTAAGCCCAATGATCGTTAACATTATGATATTTTAATACGAAATTTGAAATTATCTATTAAATTGTCTTTTACAAAGAAGATAATTATGTCAACTTTTTTAGCATTTATTAGGCCCGATGATCGTTATCATTATGATCTTTTAATAAGAACTTTTAAATTATCTAGTAAATTATCTTTTACAAAGAAGATAATTATGTCAAGTTTTTTAGCATTTATTAGGCCCAATGATCGTTACCGTCTTGATATTTTAAAAAGAAATTTTAAATGATCTATTAAATTATATTTTACTAAGAAGATAATTATGTCAACTATTTTAGCATTTATTAGGCTCAATGATCGTTACCGTTATGATCTTTTAATAAAGAAATTTTCAATGATCTATTAAAGTATCATTTACAAGGAACATAATTATGTCAACGTTTTTAGCATTTATTAGCCCCAATGATTTTTACCATATGATCTTTTAATAAGAAATTTTAAATTATCTAGTAAATTATCTTTTACAAAGAAGATAATTATGTCAACTTTTTTAACATTTATTAGGCCCAATGATCGTTACCTTTGTGATTTTTATAAATAAATTTTAAATGATCTATTAAATTACCTTTTACAAATAATATAATTATGTCAACTTTTTTCACATTGATTACGCCAAATAATCGTTACCGTTACCATCTATTATAAAAAAATTTTAAATGATCTATAAAATTATCTTTTACAAAGAAGATAATTATGTCAACTTTTTTAGCATTTATTAGGCCCAATGATCGTTACCGTCATCATCTTTCAATCACGAAATTTTAAATGATCTATTGAATTAAATTTTACAAAGAAGGTAATTCTGCTTTTAGCATTTATTAGGCTTAATAATTCTTGTCGTTATGATCTTTTATAAAGAAAATTTAAATGACCTATTAAATTATATTTTACAAAAAAGATAATTAATTTAAATTTTTTAGCATATCTTACGCCCAACGATTATTATCGTTATGATCTTTTATTAAGAAATTTTAAATTATCTATTAGATTATCTTTTTCAAAGAAGATAGTCATGTCGAGTTTTTTAGCATTTATTAGGTCCAATGATCATCACCGTTATGATCTTTTAATAAAGAAATTTTAAATGATCTATTAAATTAAATTTTACAAAGAAGATAATTATGCTTTTAGCATTTATTAGGCTCAATAATCCTTATCGTTATGATCTTTTATAAAGAAATTTTAAATGACCTATTAAATTATCTTTTACAAAAAAGATAATTAATTTAAATTTTTTAGCATATCTTAGGCCCAACGATTGTTATCGTTATGATCTTTTATAAAGAAATTTTAAATTATCTATTAAATTATCTTTTACAAAGAAGATAATTATGTCAGCTTTTTTAGCATTTATTAGGCCCAATAGTCCTTACCGTTACGATCTTTTATAAAGAAATTTTAAATGATCTATTAAGTTATCTTTTACAATGAAGACAATTATGTCAAGTTTTTTAGCATTTATTAGGCCCAATGATCGTTACCGTTATGATCTTTTATAAAGTAATTTTAAATGATCTATTAAATTATCTTTTACAAAGAAGACAATTATGTCAACTTTTTTAGCATTTATTAGGCCCAATGATCGTTCCCTTCATGATATTTTAATAAAAAAATTTTAAATGGTCTATTAAATTATCTTTTACAACGAAGATAATTATGTCAACTTTTTAGCATTTATTAGGCCCAATGATCGTTACCCTCATGATCTTTTAATAAAGAAATTTTAAATGATCTATTAAATTATCTTTTACAACGAAGATAATTATGTCAACTTTTTTAGCATTTATTCGGCCCAATGATCGTTACCATTATGAACTTTTAATAAGAAATTTTAAATTATCTAGTAAATTATATTTTACAAACAACATAATTATATCAACTTTTTTAGCATTTATTAGGCCCAATGATCGTCAATATTATAATCTTATTATAAGATTTTAAATTATCTAGTAAATTATCTTTTAGAGAGAAGATAATTATGTCAACTTTTTTGGCATTTATTAGTCCCAATGATCATTACTGTTATGATATTTTATAAAAAAAAATTAAATAATCTATTAAATTATCTTTTACAAAGAAGATAATTATGTCAGGTTTTTTAGCATTTATTAAGCCCAATGATCGTTAACGTTATGATATTTTAATACGAAATTTGAAATTATCTATTAAATTGTCTTTTACAAAAAAGATAATTATGTCCACTTTTTTAGCATTTATTAGGCCCAATGATCGTTAACATTATGATCTTTTCATAAAGAAATTTTAAAAGATCTACTATATTATCTTCGAGAAAGAAGATAACTTTGTCAACTTTTTTAGCATTTACTAGGCCCAATGATCGTTAGCGTCATGATCTTTTAAAAAGAAATTTTAAATGATCTATTAAATTATATTTTACAAAGAAGATAATTAGTCAACTTTATAGCATTTATTGGGCCAACGATCGTTACCGTTATGATCTTTTATAAAGAAATTTTAAATGATCTATTAAATTATCTTTTACAAAGAAGATAATTATGTCCCCTTTTCGACATTTATTAGGCCCAATGATTGTTACCGTTATGATCTTTTCATAAGAAATTTTAAATGATCTATTAAATTGTCTTGTACAAAGAAAATAATTATGTCAACTTTTTTAGCATTTATTCGGCCCAATGATCGTTACCATTATGAACTTTTAATAAGAAATTTTAAATTATCTAGTAAATTATATTTTACAAATAACATAATTATATCAACTTTTTTAGCATTTATTAGGCCCAATGATCGTCACCATTATAATCTGATAATAAGAAAATTTAAATTATCTAGTAAATTATCTTTTAGAGAGAAGATAATTGTGTCAACTCTTTTGGCATTTATTAGTCCCAATGATCATTACCGTTATGATATTTTATAAAAAAACTTTAAATAATCCATTAAATTATCTTTTACAAAGAAGATAATCATGTCAGGCTTTTTAGCATTTATTAAGCCCAATGATCGTTAATGTTATGATATTTTAATACGAAATTTGAAATTATCTATTAAATTATCTTTTACAAAGAAGATAATTATGTCCACTTTTTTAGCATTTATTAGGCCCAATGATCATTAACATTATGATCTTTTAATAAAGAAATTTTAAAAGATCTACTATATTATCTTCGAGAAAGAAGATAACTTTGTCAACTTTTTTAGCATTTATTAGGCTTAATAATTCTTGTCATTATGATCTTTTATAAAGAAAATTTAAATGACCTATTAAATTATATTTTACAAAAAAGATAATTAATTTAAATTTTTTAGCATATCTTACGCCCAACGATTATTATCGTCATGATCTTTTATTAAGAAATTTTAAATTATCTATTAGATTATCTTTTTCAAAGAAGATAGTCATGTCGAGTTTTTTAGCATTTATTAGGTCCAATGATCATCACCGTTATGATCTTTTAATAAAGAAATTTTAAATGATCTATTAAATTAAATTTTACAAAGAAGATGATTATGCTTTTAGCATTTATTAGGCTCAATAATCCTTATCGTTATGATCTTTTATAAAGAAATTTTAAATGACCTATTAAATTATCTTTTACAAAAAAGATAATTAATTTAAATTTTTTAGCATATCTTAGGCCCAACGATTGTTATCGTTATGATCTTTTATAAAGAAATTTTAAATTATCTATTAATTATCTTTTATAAAGAAGATAATTATGTCAACTTTTTTAGCATGTATTAGGCCTAATAATTGTTACTGTTATGATCTTTTAATAAACAAATTTTAACTAATCTATTAAATTATCTTTTACAACGAAGATAATTATGTCAACTTTTTAGCATTTATTAGGCCCAATGATCGTTACCCTCATGATCTTTTAATAAAGAAATTTTAAATGATCTATTAAATTATCTTTTACAACGAAGATAATTATGTCAACTTTTTTAGCATTTATTCGGCCCAATGATCGTTACCATTATGAACTTTTAATAAGAAATTTTAAATTATCTAGTAAATTATATTTTACAAACAACATAATTATATCAACTTTTTTAGCATTTATTAGGCCCAATGATCGTCAATATTATAATCTTATTATAAGATTTTAAATTATCTAGTAAATTATCTTTTAGAGAGAAGATAATTATGTCAACTTTTTTGGCATTTATTAGTCCCAATGATCATTACTGTTATGATATTTTATAAAAAAAAATTAAATAATCTATTAAATTATCTTTTACAAAGAAGATAATTATGTCAGGTTTTTTAGCATTTATTAAGCCCAATGATCGTTAACGTTATGATATTTTAATACGAAATTTGAAATTATCTATTAAATTGTCTTTTACAAAAAAGATAATTATGTCCACTTTTTTAGCATTTATTAGGCCCAATGATCGTTAACATTATGATCTTTTCATAAAGAAATTTTAAAAGATCTACTATATTATCTTCGAGAAAGAAGATAACTTTGTCAACTTTTTTAGCATTTACTAGGCCCAATGATCGTTAGCGTCATGATCTTTTAAAAAGAAATTTTAAATGATCTATTAAATTATATTTTACAAAGAAGATAATTAGTCAACTTTATAGCATTTATTGGGCCAACGATCGTTACCGTTATGATCTTTTATAAAGAAATTTTAAATGATCTATTAAATTATCTTTTACAAAGAAGATAATTATGTCCCCTTTTCGACATTTATTAGGCCCAATGATTGTTACCGTTATGATCTTTTCATAAGAAATTTTAAATGATCTATTAAATTGTCTTGTACAAAGAAAATAATTATGTCAACTTTTTTAGCATTTATTCGGCCCAATGATCGTTACCATTATGAACTTTTAATAAGAAATTTTAAATTATCTAGTAAATTATATTTTACAAATAACATAATTATATCAACTTTTTTAGCATTTATTAGGCCCAATGATCGTCACCATTATAATCTGATAATAAGAAAATTTAAATTATCTAGTAAATTATCTTTTAGAGAGAAGATAATTGTGTCAACTCTTTTGGCATTTATTAGTCCCAATGATCATTACCGTTATGATATTTTATAAAAAAACTTTAAATAATCCATTAAATTATCTTTTACAAAGAAGATAATCATGTCAGGCTTTTTAGCATTTATTAAGCCCAATGATCGTTAATGTTATGATATTTTAATACGAAATTTGAAATTATCTATTAAATTATCTTTTACAAAGAAGATAATTATGTCCACTTTTTTAGCATTTATTAGGCCCAATGATCATTAACATTATGATCTTTTAATAAAGAAATTTTAAAAGATCTACTATATTATCTTCGAGAAAGAAGATAACTTTGTCAACTTTTTTAGCATTTATTAGGCTTAATAATTCTTGTCATTATGATCTTTTGTAAAGAAAATTTAAATGACCTATTAAATTATATTTTACAAAAAAGATAATTAATTTAAATTTTTTAGCATATCTTACGCCCAACGATTATTATCGTCATGATCTTTTATTAAGAAATTTTAAATTATCTATTAGATTATCTTTTTCAAAGAAGATAGTCATGTCGAGTTTTTTAGCATTTATTAGGTCCAATGATCATCACCGTTATGATCTTTTAATAAAGAAATTTTAAATGATCTATTAAATTAAATTTTACAAAGAAGATGATTATGCTTTTAGCATTTATTAGGCTCAATAATCCTTATCGTTATGATCTTTTATAAAGAAATTTTAAATGACCTATTAAATTATCTTTTACAAAAAAGATAATTAATTTAAATTTTTTAGCATATCTTAGGCCCAACGATTGTTATCGTTATGATCTTTTATAAAGAAATTTTAAATTATCTATTAATTATCTTTTATAAAGAAGATAATTATGTCAACTTTTTTAGCATGTATTAGGCCTAATAATTGTTACTGTTATGATCTTTTAATAAACAAATTTTAACTAATCTATTAAATTATCTTTTACAACGAAGATAATTATGTCAACTTTTTAGCATTTATTAGGCCCAATGATCGTTACCCTCATGATCTTTTAATAAAGAAATTTTAAATGATCTATTAAATTATCTTTTACAACGAAGATAATTATGTCAACTTTTTTAGCATTTATTCGGCCCAATGATCGTTACCATTATGAACTTTTAATAAGAAATTTTAAATTATCTAGTAAATTATATTTTACAAACAACATAATTATATCAACTTTTTTAGCATTTATTAGGCCCAATGATCGTCAATATTATAATCTTATTATAAGATTTTAAATTATCTAGTAAATTATCTTTTAGAGAGAAGATAATTATGTCAACTTTTTTGGCATTTATTAGTCCCAATGATCATTACTGTTATGATATTTTATAAAAAAAAATTAAATAATCTATTAAATTATCTTTTACAAAGAAGATAATTATGTCAGGTTTTTTAGCATTTATTAAGCCCAATGATCGTTAACGTTATGATATTTTAATACGAAATTTGAAATTATCTATTAAATTGTCTTTTACAAAAAAGATAATTATGTCCACTTTTTTAGCATTTATTAGGCCCAATGATCGTTAACATTATGATCTTTTCATAAAGAAATTTTAAAAGATCTACTATATTATCTTCGAGAAAGAAGATAACTTTGTCAACTTTTTTAGCATTTACTAGGCCCAATGATCGTTAGCGTCATGATCTTTTAAAAAGAAATTTTAAATGATCTATTAAATTATATTTTACAAAGAAGATAATTAGTCAACTTTATAGCATTTATTGGGCCAACGATCGTTACCGTTATGATCTTTTATAAAGAAATTTTAAATGATCTATTAAATTATCTTTTACAAAGAAGATAATTATGTCCCCTTTTCGACATTTATTAGGCCCAATGATTGTTACCGTTATGATCTTTTCATAAGAAATTTTAAATGATCTATTAAATTGTCTTGTACAAAGAAAATAATTATGTCAACTTTTTTAGCATTTATTCGGCCCAATGATCGTTACCATTATGAACTTTTAATAAGAAATTTTAAATTATCTAGTAAATTATATTTTACAAATAACATAATTATATCAACTTTTTTAGCATTTATTAGGCCCAATGATCGTCACCATTATAATCTGATAATAAGAAAATTTAAATTATCTAGTAAATTATCTTTTAGAGAGAAGATAATTGTGTCAACTCTTTTGGCATTTATTAGTCCCAATGATCATTACCGTTATGATATTTTATAAAAAAACTTTAAATAATCCATTAAATTATCTTTTACAAAGAAGATAATCATGTCAGGCTTTTTAGCATTTATTAAGCCCAATGATCGTTAATGTTATGATATTTTAATACGAAATTTGAAATTATCTATTAAATTATCTTTTACAAAGAAGATAATTATGTCCACTTTTTTAGCATTTATTAGGCCCAATGATCATTAACATTATGATCTTTTAATAAAGAAATTTTAAAAGATCTACTATATTATCTTCGAGAAAGAAGATAACTTTGTCAACTTTTTTAGCATTTATTAGGCTTAATAATTCTTGTCATTATGATCTTTTATAAAGAAAACTTAAATGACCTATTAAATTATATTTTACAAAAAAGATAATTAATTTAAATTTTTTAGCATATCTTACGCCCAACGATTATTATCGTCATGATCTTTTATTAAGAAATTTTAAATTATCTATTAGATTATCTTTTTCAAAGAAGATAGTCATGTCGAGTTTTTTAGCATTTATTAGGTCCAATGATCATCACCGTTATGATCTTTTAATAAAGAAATTTTAAATGATCTATTAAATTAAATTTTACAAAGAAGATGATTATGCTTTTAGCATTTATTAGGCTCAATAATCCTTATCGTTATGATCTTTTATAAAGAAATTTTAAATGACCTATTAAATTATCTTTTACAAAAAAGATAATTAATTTAAATTTTTTAGCATATCTTAGGCCCAACGATTGTTATCGTTATGATCTTTTATAAAGAAATTTTAAATTATCTATTAATTATCTTTTATAAAGAAGATAATTATGTCAACTTTTTTAGCATGTATTAGGCCTAATAATTGTTACTGTTATGATCTTTTAATAAACAAATTTTAACTAATCTATTAAATTATCTTTTACAAAGAATATAATTATGTCAACTTTTTTAGCATGTATTAGGCCCAATGATCATTACCGTTATGATCTTTTATAAGGAAATTTTAAATGATCTATTAAATTATCTTTTTCAAAAAAGATAATCATGTAAAGGTTTTTAGCATTTATTAGGACCAATGATCGTTAGCATTATGATCTTCTAATAAGAAATTTTAAATTATCTAGTAAATTATCATTTAGAAAGAAGATAATTATGTCAACTTTTTTAGCATTTATTAGGCAAAATGATCGTTACCGTCACGATCTTTTAATAAGAAATTTTAAATGATCTATTAAATTATCTTTTTCAAAGAAGATAATCATGGCAAGTCTTTTAGCATTTATTGGGCCCAATGATCGTTACCGTTATGATCTTTTATAAAAAAAATTGTAAACGATCTATTAAATTATCTTTTACAAATAACATAATAATGTCAACTTTTTTAGCATTTATTAGGCCCAATGATCGTTACCATTATGATCTTTTATTAAGAAATTTTAAATGATCTATTAAATTATCTTTTACAAAGAAGATAATTCTGTCAACTTTTTTAGCATTTATTAGGCCCAATGATCATTACCATTATGAGCTTTTCAGAAGAAATTTTAAATTATCTTGTAAATTATCTTTTACAAAGAAGATAATTATGTCCCCTTTTAAGAATTTATTTGGCCCAATGATCATTACCGTTAGGATCTTTTATAAACAAATTTTAAATGATCTGTTAAATTATCTTTTACAAAGAGGATAATTATGTCAAGTTTTTTAGCATTTATTAGGCCCAATGATCATTACCATTATGATCTTTTAATAAGAAATTTTAAATTATCTAGTAAATTATCTTTTACAAAGAAGATAATTATGTCAACTTTTTTAGCATTTATTAGGCCCAATGATGGTTACCTTTATAATCTTTTAATAAAGAAATTTTAAATGATCTATCAAATAATCTTTGACAAAGAAGATAATTATGTTAAGCTTTGTAGAATTTATTAGGCCCAATGATCGTTACCATTATGATCTTGGATAAAAAAAATTTAAATAATCTATTAAATTATCTTTTATAAAGAAGATAATTATGTCAAGTTTTTTATCATTTATTAGGCCCAATGATCGTTAATGTTATGATATTCTAATTAGAAATTTTAAATTATCTATTAAATTATCTTTTACAAAGAAACTAATTATGTCAGCTTTTTTAGCATTTATTAGGCCCAATAGTCCTTACCGTTACGATCTTTTATAAAGAAATTTTAAATGATCTATTAAGTTATCTTTTACAATGAAGACAATTATGTCAAGTTTTTTAGCATTTATTAGGCCCAATGATCGTTACCGTTATGATCTTTTATAAAGTAATTTTAAATGATCTATTAAATTATGTTTTACAAAGAAGACAATTATGTCAACTTTTTTAGCATTTATTAGGCCCAATGATCGTTCCCTTCATGATATTTTAATAAAAAAAATTTAAATGGTCTATTAAATTTTCTTTTACAACGAAGATAATTATGTCAACTTTTTAGCATTTATTAGGCCCAATGATCGTTACCCTCATGATCTTTTAATAAAGAAATTTTAAATGATCTATTAAATTATCTTTTACAACGAAGATAATTATGTCAACTTTTTTAGCATTTATTCGGCCCAATGATCGTTACCATTATGAACTTTTAATAAGAAATTTTAAATTATCTAGTAAATTATATTTTACAAACAACATAATTATATCAACTTTTTTAGCATTTATTAGGCCCAATGATCGTCACCATTATAATCTTATTATAAGATTTTAAATTATCTAGTAAATTATCTTTTAGAGAGAAGATAATTATGTCAACTTTTTTGGCATTTATTAGTCCCAATGATCATTACTGTTATGATATTTTATAAAAAAAAATTAAATAATCTATTAAATTATCTTTTACAAAGAAGATAATTATGTCAGGTTTTTTAGCATTTATTAAGCCCAATGATCGTTAACGTTATGATATTTTAATACGAAATTTGAAATTATCTATTAAATTGTCTTTTACAAAAAAGATAATTATGTCCACTTTTTTAGCATTTATTAGGCCCAATGATCGTTAACATTATGATCTTTTCATAAAGAAATTTTAAAAGATCTACTATATTATCTTCGAGAAAGAAGATAACTTTGTCAACTTTTTTAGCATTTACTAGGCCCAATGATCGTTAGCGTCATGATCTTTTAAAAAGAAATTTTAAATGATCTATTAAATTATATTTTACAAAGAAGATAATTAGTCAACTTTATAGCATTTATTGGGCCAACGATCGTTACCGTTATGATCTTTTATAAAGAAATTTTAAATGATCTATTAAATTATCTTTTACAAAGAAGATAATTATGTCCCCTTTTCGACATTTATTAGGCCCAATGATTGTTACCGTTATGATCTTTTCATAAGAAATTTTAAATGATCTATTAAATTGTCTTGTACAAAGAAAATAATTATGTCAACTTTTTTAGCATTTATTCGGCCCAATGATCGTTACCATTATGAACTTTTAATAAGAAACTTTAAATTATCTAGTAAATTATATTTTACAAATAACATAATTATATCAACTTTTTTAGCATTTATTAGGCCCAATGATCGTCACAATTATAATCTGATAATAAGAAAATTTAAATTATCTAGTAAATTATCTTTTAGAGAGAAGATAATTGTGTCAACTCTTTTGGCATTTATTAGTCCCAATGATCATTACCGTTATGATATTTTATAAAAAAATTTAAATAATCTATTAAATTATCTTTTACAAAGAAGATAATCATGTCAGGTTTTTTAGCATTTATTAAGCCCAATGATCGTTAATGTTATGATATTTTAATACGAAATTTGAAATTATCTATTAAATTGTCTTTTACAAAGAAGATAATTATGTCCACTTTTTTAGCATTTATTAGGCCCAATGATCGTTAACATTATGATCTTTTAATAAAGAAATTTTAAAAGATCTACTATATTATCTTCGAGAAAGAAGATAACTTTGTCAACTTTTTTAGCATTTACTAGGCCCAATGATCGTTAGCGTCATGATCTTTTAAAAAGAAATTTTAAATGATCTATTAAATTATATTTTACAAAGAAGATAATTTGTCAACTTTATAGCATTTATTGGGCCAACGATCGTTACCGTTATGATCTTTTATAAAGAAATTTTAAATGATCTATTAAATTATCTTTTACAAAGAAGATAATTGTGTCCCCTTTTCAACATTTATTAGGCCCAATGATTGTTACCGTTATGATCTTTTCATAAGAAATTTTAAATGATCTATTAAATTGTCTTGTACAAAGAAAATAATTATGTCAACTTTTTTAGCATTTATTCGGCCCAATGATCGTTACCATTATGAACTTTTAATAAGAAATTTTAAATTATCTAGTAAATTATATTTTACAAATAACATAATTATATCAACTTTTTTAGCATTTATTAGGCCCAATGATCGTCACCATTATAATCTTATAATAAGAAATTTTAAATTATCTAGTAAATTATCTTTTAGAGAGAAGATAATCATGTCAATTTTTTTGGCATTTATTAGTCCCAATGATCATTACCGTTATGATATTTTATAAAAAAAATTAAATAATCTATTAAATTATCTTTTACAAAGAAGATAATCATGCCAGGTTTTTTAGCATTTATTAAGCCCAGTGATCGTTAACGTTATGATATTTTAATACGAAATTTGAAATTATCAATTAAATTGTCTTTTACAAAGAAGATAATTATGTCCACTTTTTTAGCATTTATTAGGCCCAATGATCGTTACCATTATGATCTTTTAATAAGAAATTTTAAATTATCTAGTAAATTATCTTTTACAAAGAGGATAACTATGTGAACTTTTTTAGCATGTACTAGGCCGAATGATCTTACCGTTATGATCTTTTACAAAGAAATTTTAAATCATCTATTAAATTATCTTTGACAAAGAAGATAATTATGTCAACTTTTTTAGCATTTATTAGGCCAATGATCGTTACCGTTATGATCTTTTATTAAAAAATTTTAAATTATCTAGTAAATTATCTTTTACAAATAACATAATTATTTCAACTTTTTTAGCGTTTATTAGGCCCAACGATCGTTACCATTATGATCTTTTATTAAGAAATTTTAAACAATCTATTAAATTATCTTTTACAAAGAAGATAATTATGTTAACTTTTTTAGCATTTATTCGGCCCAATGATCGTTACCATCATGATCTTATAATAAGAAATTTTAAATTATCTAGTAAATTATCTTTTAGAGAGAAGATAATTATGTCAAATTTTTTGGCATTTATTAGTCCCAATGATCATTACCGTTATGATATTTTATAAAAAAATTTTAAATAATCTATTAAATTATCTTTTAGAAAGAATATAATCATGTCAGGTTTTTTAGCATTTATTAAGCCCAATGATCGTTAACGTTATGATATTTTAATACGAAATTTGAAATTATCTATTAAATTGTCTTTTACAAAGAAGATAATTATGTCCACTTTTTTAGCATTTATTAGGCCCAATGATCGTTACCATTATGATCTTTTAATAAGAAATTTTAAATTATGTAGTAAATTATCTTTTACAAAGTAGATAATTATGTCAATTTTTTTAGCATTTATTAGGCCTAATGATCGTTACCATTATGATCTTTTAATAAAGAAATTTTAAAAGATCTACTATATTATCTTCAAGAAAGAAGATAACTATGTCAACTTTTTTAGCATTTACTAGGCCCAATGATCGTTAGCGTCATGATCTTTTAAAAAGAAATTTTAAATGATCTATTAAATTATATTTTACAAAGAAGATAATTAGTCAACTTTATAGCATTTATTCGGCCAATGATCGTTACCGTTATGATCTTTTATAAAGAAATTTTAAATGATCTATTAAATTATCTTTTACAAAGAAGATAATTATGTCCCCTTTTCAACATTTATTAGGCCCAATGATTGTTACCGTTATGATCTTTTCATAAGAAATTTTCAATTATCTATTAAATTGTCTTTTACAAAGAAAATAATTATGTCAACTTTTTTAGCATTTATTCGGCCCAATGATCGTTACCATTATGAACTTTTAATAAGAAATTTTAAATTATCTAGTAAATTATATTTTACAAATAACATAATTATATAAACTTTTTTAGCATTTACTAGGCCCAATGATCGTTAGCGTCATGATCTTTTAAAAAGAAATTTTAAATGATCTATTAAATTATATTTTACAAAGAAGATAATTAGTCAACTTTATAGCATTTATTGGGCCAATGATCGTTACCGTTATGATCTTTTATAAAGAAATTTTAAATGATCTATTTAATTATCTTTTACAAAGAAGATAATTATGTCTCCTTTTCAACATTTATTAGGCCCAATGATTGTTACCGTTATGATCTTTTCATAAGAAATTTTCAATTATCTATTAAATTGTCTTTTACAAAGAAAATAATTATGTCAACTTTTTTAGCATTTATTCGGCCCAATGATCATTACCATTATGAACTTTTAATAAGAAATTTTAAATTATCTAGTAAATTATATTTTACAAATAACATAATTATATCAACTTTTTTAGCATTTATTAGGCCCAATGATCGTTACCATTATGATCTTATAATAAGAAATTTTAAATTATCTAGTAAATTATGTTTTAGAGAGAAGATAATTATGTCAACTTTCTTGGCCTTTATTAGTCCCAATGATCATTACCGTTATGATATTTTATAAAAAAATTTTAAATAATCTATTAAATTATCTTTTAGAAAGAAGATAATCATGTCAGGTTTTTTAGCATTTATTAAGCCCAATGATCGTTAACGTTATGATATTTTAATACGAAATTTGAAATTATCTATTAAATTGTCTTTTACAAAGAAGATAATTATGTCCACTTTTTTAGCATTTCTTAGGCCCAATGATCGTTACCATTATGATATTTTAATAAGAAATTTTAAATTATCTAGTAAATTATCTTTTACAAAGAAGATAATTATGTCAATTTTTTTAGCATTTATTAGGCCCAATGATCGTAAACGTTATGATCTTTTAATAAAGAAATTTTAAAAGATCTACTATATTATCTTCGAGAAAGAAGATAACTATGTCAACTTTTTTAGCATTTACTAAGCCCAATGATCGTTAGCGTCATGATCTTTTAAAAAAAAAATTTAAATGATCTATTAAATTATATTTTATAAAGAAGATAATTAGTCAACTTTATAGCATTTATTGGGCCAATGATCGTTACCGTTATGGTCTTTTATAAAGAAATTTTAAATAATCTATTAAATTATCTTTTACAAAGAAGATAATTATGTCCCTTTTTCAACATTTATTAGGCCTAATGATTGTTACCGTTATGATCTTTTCATAAGAAATTTTCAATTATCAATTAAATTGTCTTTTACAAAGAAAATAATTATGTCAACTTTTTTAGCATTTATTCGGCCCAATGATCGTTACCATTATGAACTTTTAATAAGAAATTTTAAATTATCTAGTAAATTATATTTTACAAATAATATAATTATATAAACTTTTTTAACATTTACTAGGCCCAATGATCGTTAGCGTCATGATCTTTTAAAAAGAAATTTTAAATGATCTATTAAATTATATTTTACAAAGAAGATAATTAGTCAACTTTATAGCATTTATTGGGCCAATGATCGTTACCGTTATGATCTTTTATAAAGAAATTTTAAATGATCTATTTAATTATCTTTTACAAAGAAGATAATTATGTCCCCTTTTCAACATTTATTAGGCCCAATGATTGTTACCGTTCTGATCTTTTCATAAGAAATTTTCAATTATCTATTAAATTGTCTTTTACAAAAAAAATAATTATGTCAACTTTTTTAGCATTTATTCGGCCCAATGATCATTACCATTATGACCTTTTAATAAGAAATTTTAAATTATCTAGTAAATTATATTTTACAAATAACATAATTATATCAACTTTTTTAGCATTTATTCGGCCCAATGATCGTTACCATTATGATCTTTTAATAAGAAATTTTAAATTATCTAGTAAATTATCTTTTAGAAAGAAGATAATTATGTCAACTTTCTTGGCATTTATTAGTCCCAATGATCATTACCGTTATGATATTTTATAAAAAAATTTTAAATAATCTATTAAATTATCTTTTAGAAAGAAGATAATCATGTCAGGGTTTTTAGCATTTATTAAGCCTAATGATCGTTAACGTTATGATATTTTAATACGAAATTTGAAATTATCTATTAAATTGTATTTTACAAAGAAGATAATTATGTCCACTTTTTTAGCATTTCTTAGGCCCAATGATCGTTACCATTATGATATTTTAATAAGAAATTTTAAATTATCTAGTAAATTATCTTTTACCAAGAAGATAATTATGTCAATTTTTTTAGCATTTATTAGGCCCAATGATCGTAAACGTTATGATCTTTTAATAAAGAAATTTTAAAAGATCTACTATATTATCTTCGAGATAGAAGATAACTATGTCAACTTTTTTAGCATTTACTAGGCCCAATGATCGTTAGCGTCATGATCTTTTAAAAAAAAATTTTAAATGATCTATTAAATTATATTTTATAAAGAAGATAATTAGTCAACTTTATAGCATTTATTCGGCCAATGATCGTTACCGTTATGGTCTTTTATAAAGAAATTTTAAATGATCTATTAAATTATCTTTTACAAAGAAGATAATTATGTCCCTTTTACAACATTTATTAGGCCCAATGATTGTTACCGTTATGATCTTTTCATAAGAAATTTTCAATTATCTATTAAATTGTCTTTTACAAAGAAAATAATTATGTCAACTTTTTTAGCATTTATTCGGCCCAATGATCGTTACCATTATGAACTTTTAATAAGAAATTTTAAATTATCTAGTAAATTATATTTTACAAATAACATAATTATGTCAACTTTTTTAACATTGATTAGGCTAAATAATCGTTACCGTTATCATCTATTATAAACAAATTTTAAATGATCTATTAAATTTTCTTTTACAAAGAAAATAATTATGTAAAATTTTTTAGCATGTATTCAGCCCAATGATCATTACCGTTATGATCTTTTAATAAGAAATTTTAAATTATCTAGTAAATTATCTTTTACAAAGAAGATAATTATGTCACTTTTTTAGCATTTATTAGGCCAGTGATCTTTACCGTTATGATCTTTTAATAAGAAATTTTAAATTATCTAGTAAATTATCTTTTACAAAGAAGATAATTATGTCAACTATTTTAGCTTTTGGCCCAATGATCGTTACCATTATGATCTTTTAATAAGAAAATTTAAATTATCTAGCAAATGATCTTTTACAAAGAAGATAATTATGTCACTTTTTTAGCATTTATTAGTATCAATTATTATCACCGTTTTGATCTTTTAATAAGAAATTTTAAATTAGCTAGTAAATTATCTTTTTACAAAGAAGATAATTATGTCAACTTTTTTAGCATTTATTAGGCCCGATGATTGTTACCGTTATGATCTTTTATAAGAAATTTTAAATTATCTATTAAATTGTGTTTTACAACGAAGATAATTATGTCAACTTTTTTAGCTTCCGGCCCAATGATCGTTACCATTATGATGTTTTAATAAGAAAATTTAAATTGTCTAGTAAATTATCTTTTACAAAGAAGATAATTATGTCAACTTTTTTAACATTTACTAGGCCAATGATCGTTACCGTTATGATCTTTAATAAAGAAATGTTAAATTATCTATTAAATTATCTTTTACAGAGAAGATAATTATGTCAACTTTTTAGCATGTATTCAGCCCAATGATCGTTACCGTTATGATCTTTTAATAAGAAAATTTAAGTCATCTATTAAATTATCTTTTACAAAGAATATATTTATGTCAACTTTTTTAGCATGTATTCTGCCCAATGATCCTTACCATTATGATCTTTTAATAAGAAAATTTAAATTATCTAGTAAATTATCTTTTACAAAGAAGATAATTATGTCAACTTTTTGAGCATTTATTAAGTCAATGATCGTTAATGTTATGATCTTTTAATAAGAAAATTTAAATTATTTAGTAAATTATCTTTTACAAAGAAGATAATTATGTCAACTTTTAAAGCATTTATTAGGCCACTGATCGTTATCATTATGATCTTTTAATAAGAAATTTTAAATGATCTATTCAATTATCGTTTAGAAAAAAGATAATTAATTTAAATTTTTTGGCATTTATTGGGCCCAATGATTGTTACCGCTATGATATTTTATAAAGAATTTTTAAATGATCTATTAAATTATGTTTTACAGAGAAGATAATTATGTCAACTTTTTTAGTATTTATTAGGCCCAATGATCATTACCGTTATGATCTTTTAATAAGAAATTTTAAATTATCTAGTAAATTATCTTTGACCAAGATGATAATTTCGCCAACTTTTTTAGCATTTATTAGGTCTAATGATCGTTACCATTATGATCTTTTATAAAGAAATTTTAAGTCATCTATTAAATTATCTTCTACAAAGAAGATAATTATGTTAACTTTTTTAGCATGTATTCAGCCCTATGATCGTTACCGTTATGATCATTTATTAGGAAAATTTAAATGATCTATTACATTATCTTTTACAAAGAAGATAATTATGTCAACTTTTTAAGCATTTAGTAGGCCAATGATCATTACCATTATGATCTTTTAATAAGAAAATTTAAATTATCTAGTAAATTATCTTTTACAAAGAAGATAATTATGTCAACTTTTTTAGCATTTATTAGGCCAGTGATCTTTACCGTTATGATCTTTTAATAAGAAATTTTAAATTATCTAGTAAATTATCTTCACACAAAGAAGGTAATTATGTCAACTTTTTTAGCATTTATTAGGCCCAATGATTGTCACCATTATGATCTTTTAATAAGAAATTTTAAATTATCTAGTAAATTATCTTTTTACAAAGAAGGTAATTATGTCAACTTTTTTAGCATTTACTAGGCCAATGATCGTTACCGTTATGATCTTTTATAAAGAAATTTTAAATTATCTATTAAATTATCTTTTACAGAGAAGATAATTATGTCAACTTTTTAGCATGTATTCAGCCCAATGATCGTTACCGTTATGATCTTCTAATAAGAAAATTTAAATCATCTATTAAATTATCTTTTACAAAGAAGATAATTATGTCAACTTTTTTAGCATTTATTAGGTCCAATGATTGCTACCATTATGATCTTTTAATAAGAAATTTTAAATTATCTTGTAAATTATCTTTGGCAAAGATGATAATTTCTTCAATTTTTTTAGCATTTATTAGGTCCAATGATCGTTACGTTTATGATCATTTATAAAGAAGTTTTAAATCATCTATTAAATTATCTTTAACAGAGAAGATAATTATGTCAACTTTTTTAGCATGGATTCGGCCCAATGATCGTTACGTTATGATCTTTTAATAGGAAAATTTAAATGATCTATTAAATTATCTTTTACAAATAAGATAATCATGTCAACTTTTCAGCATGTATTCGGCCCAATGATCGTTACCGTTATGATCTTTTAATAAGAAAATTTAAAACATCTATTAAATTATCTTTTACAAAGAAGATAATTATGTAAACTTTTTTAGCATGTATTCTGCCCGATGATCCTTACCATTATGATCTTTTAATAAGAAAATTTAAATTCTCTAGTAAATTATCTTTTACAAAGAAGATAATTATGTCAACTTTTTGAGCATTTATTAGGCCAATGATCGTCAATGTTATGATCTTTTCATAAGTAAATTTAAATTATCCAGTAAATTATCTTTTACAAAGAACATAATTATGTCAACTTTTAAAGCATTTATTAGGCCAATGATCCTTTCCGTTATGATCTTTTATAAAGAAGTTTTAGATGATCTATTCAATTATCGTTTACAAAAATATAATTAATTTAAATTTTTTGGCATTTATTGGGCCCAATGATTGTTACCGTTATGATATTTCATAAAGAAATTTTAAATGATCTATTAAATTATGTTTTAGAAAGAAGATAATTATGTCAACTTTTTTAGTATTGATTAGGCCCAATGATCGTTACCGTTATGATCTTTTAATGAGAAATTTTAAATTATCTAGTAAATTATCTATGACAAAGATGATAGTTACGTCAACCTTTTTAGCATTTATTAGGTCTAATGATCGTTACGATCTTTTATAAAGAAATTTTAATTCATCTATTAAATTATCTTATACAAAGAAGATAATTATGTTAACTTTTTTAGCATGTATTCAGCCCTATGATCGTTACCGTTATGATCATTTAATAGGAAAATTTAAATGATCTATTACATTATCTTTTACAAAGAAGATAATTATGTCAACTTTTTAAGCATTTATTAGGCCAATGATCGTTACCATTAGGATCTTTTAATAAGAAAATTTAAATTATCTAGTAAATTATCTTTTTACAAAGAAGATAATTATGTCAACTTTTTTAGCATTTATTAGGTCCAATGATTGTTACCATTATGATCTTTTAATAAGAAATTTTAAATTATCTATTAAATTATCTTCTACAAAGCAGATAATTATGTCAACTTTTTTAGCATGTATTCAGCGCAATAATCTTTACCGTTATCATCTTTTATTAAGAAAATTTAAATGATCTATTAAATTATCTTTACAAAGAAGGTATTTATGTCAACTTTTTTAGCATGTATTCTGCCCAATGATCCTTACCATTATGATCTTTTAATAAGAAAATTTAAATTCTCTAGTAAATTATCTTTTACAAATAAGGTAATTATATCAACTTTTTTAGCATTTACTAGGCCAATGATCGTTACCGTTGTGATCTTTTATAAAGAAATTTTAAATTATCTATTAAATTATCTTTTACAGAGAAGATAATTATGTCAACTTTTTAGCATGTATTCAGCCCAATGATCGTTACCGTTATGATCTTCTAATAAGAAAATTTAAATCATCTATTAAGTTATCTTTTACAAAGAAGATAATTATGTCAACTTTTTAGCATGTATTCAGCCCAATGATCGTTACCGTTATGATCTTCTAATAAGAAAATTTAAATCATCTATTAAATTATCTTTTACAAAGAAGATAATTATGTCAACTTTTTTAGCATTTATTAGGTCCAGTGATTGTTACCATTATGATCTTTTAATAAGAAATTTTAAATTATCTATTAAATTATCTTCTACAAAGCAGATAATTATGTCAACTTTTTTAGCATGTATTCAGCGCAATAATCTTTACCGTTATCATCTTTTATTAACAAAATTTAAATGATCTATTAAATTATCTTTCACAAACAAGATATTTATGTCAACTTTTTTAGCATGTATTCTGCCCGATGATCCTTACCATTATGATCTTTTAATAAGAAAATTTAAATTCTCTAGTAAATTATCTTTTACAAAGAAGATAATTATGTCAACTTTTTGAGCATTTATTAGGCCAATGATCGTCAATGTTATGATCTTTTCATAAGTAAATTTAAATTATCCAGTAAATTATCTTTTACAAAGAACATAATTATGTCAACTTTTAAAGCATTTATTAGGCCAGTTATCTTTACCGTTATGATCTTTTAATAAGAAATTTTAAATTATCTAGTAAATTATCTTTTTATAAAGAAGGTAATTATGTCAACTCTTTTAGCATTTATTAGGCCCAATGATTGTCACCGTTATGATCTTTTAATAAGAAATTTTAAATTATCTAGTAAATTATCTTTTTACAAAGAAGGTAATTATATCAACTTTTTTAGCATTTACTAGGCCAATGATCGTTACCGTTATGATCTTTTATAAAAAAATTTTAAATTATCTATTAAATTATCTTTTACAGAGAAGATAATTATGTCAACTTTTTAGCATGTATTCAGCCCAATGATCGTTACCGTTATGATCTTCTAATAAGAAAATTTAAATTATCTAGTAAATTATCTTTTACAAAGAAGATAATTATGTCAACTTTTTTAGCATTTACTAGGCTAGTGATCTTTACCGTTATGATCTTTTAATAAGAAATTTTAAATTATCTAGTAAATTATCTTTTTACAAAGAAGGTAATTATGTCAACTCTTTTAGCATTTCTTAGGCCCAATGATTGTCACCGTTATGATCTTTTAATAAGAAATTTTAAATTATCTAGTAAATTATCTTTTTACAAAGAAGGTAATTATATCAACTTTTTTAGCATTTACTAGGCCAACGATCGTTACCGTTATGATCTTTTATAAAGAAATTTTAAATTATCTATTAAATTATCTTTTACAGAGAAGATAATTATGTCAACTTTTTAGCATGTATTCAGCCCAATGATCGTTACCGTTATGATCTTCTAATAAGAAAATTTAAATTATCTAGTAAATTATCTTTTACAAAGAAGATAATTATGTCAACTTTTTTAGCATTTACTAGGCTAGTGATCTTTACCGTTATGATCTTTTAATAAGAAATTTTAAATTATCTAGTAAGTTATCTTTTTACAAATAAGGTAATTATGTCAACTTTTTTAGCATTTGTTAGGCCCAATGATTGTCACCGTTATGATCTTTTAATAAGAAATTTTAAATTATCTAGTAAATTATCTTTTTACAAAGAAGGTAATTATATCAACTTTTTTAGCATTTACTAGGCCAACGATCGTTACCGTTATGATCTTTTATAAAGAAATTTTAAATTATCTATTAAATTATCTTTTACAGAGAAGATAATTATGTCAACTTTTTAGCATGTATTCAGCCCAATGATCGTTACCGTTATGATCTTCTAATAAGAAAATTTAAATCATCTATTAAATTATCTTTTACAAAGAAGATAATTATGTCAACTTTTTTAGCATTTATTAGGTCCAATGATTGTTACCATTATGATCTTTTAATAAGAAATTTTAAATTATCTTGTAAATTATCTTTGGCAAAGATGATAATTTCGTCAACTTTTTTAGCATTTATTAGGTCCAATGATCGTTACCTTTATGATCATTTATAAAGAAGTTTTGAATCATCTATTAAATTATCTTTTACAGAGAAGATAATCATGTCAACTTTTTTAGCATGGATTCGGCCCAATGATCGTTACGTTATGATCTTTTAATAGGAAAATTTAAATGATCTATTAAATTATCTTTTACAAATAAGATAATCATGTCAACTTTTCTAGCATGTATTCAGACCAATGATCGTTACCGTTATGATCTTTTAATAAGAAAATTTAAATCATCTATTAAATTATCTTTTACAAAGAAGATAATTATGTAAACTTTTTTAGCATGTATTCGGCCCAATGATCATTACCGTTATGATCTTTTAATAAGAAAATTTAAATTATCTAGTAAATTATCTTTTTACAAAGAAGATAATTATGTCAACTTTTTTATCATTTATTAGGTCCAATGATTGTTACCATTATGATCTTTTAATAAGAAATTTTAAATTATCTATTAAATTATCTTCTACAAAGCAGATAATTATGTCAACGTTTTTAGTATGTATTCAGCGCAATAATCTTTACTGTTATCATCTTTTATTAAGAAAATTTAAATGATGTATTAAATTATGTTTCACAAAGAAGATATTTATGTCAACTTTTTTAGCATGTATTCTGCCCAATGATCCTTACCATTATGATCTTTTAATAAGAAAATTTAAATTCTCTAGTAAATTATCTTTTACAAAGAAGATAATTATGTCAACTTTTTGAGCATTTATTATTAGGCCAATGATCGTCAATGTTATGATCTTTTCATAAGAAAATTTAAATTATCCAGTAAATTATCTTTTACAAAGAACATAATTATGTCAACTTTTAAAGCATTTATTAGGCCAATGATCGTTACCGTTATGATCTTTTATAAAGAAATTTTAGATGATCTATTCAATTATCGTTTACAAAAAAGATAATTAATTTAAATTTTTTGGCATTTATTGGGCCCAATGATTGTTACGTTATGATATTTCATAAAGAAATGTTAAATGATCTATTAAATCATGTTTTACAAAGAAGATAATTATGTCAACTTTTTTAGTATTTATTAGGCCCAATGATCGATACCGTTATGATCTTTTAATAAGAAATTTTAAATTATCTAGTAAATTATCTTTGACAAAGATGATAATTTCGTCAACATTTTTAGCATTTACTAGGTCTAATGATCGTTACTGTTATGATCTTTTATAAAGAAATTTTAAATTATCTATTAAATTATCTTTTACAGAGAAGATAATTATGTCAACTTTTTAGCATGTATTCAGCCCAATGATCGTTACCGTTATGATCTTCTAATAAGAAAATTTAAATCATCTATTAAATTATCTTTTACAAAGAAGATAATTATGTCAACTTTTTTAGCATTTATTAGGTCCAATGATTGTTACCATTATGATCTTTTAATAAGAAATTTTAAATTATCTTGTAAATTATCTTTGGCAAAGATGATAATTTCGTCAACTTTTTTAGCATTTATTAGGTCCAATGATCGTTACCTTTATGATCATTTATAAAGAAGTTTTGAATCATCTATTAAATTATCTTTTACAGAGAAGATAATCATGTCAACTTTTTTAGCATGGATTCGGCCCAATGATCGTTACGTTATGATCTTTTAATAGGAAAATTTAAATGATCTATTAAATTATCTTTTACAAATAAGATAATCATGTCAACTTTTCTAGCATGTATTCAGACCAATGATCGTTACCGTTATGATCTTTTAATAAGAAAATTTAAAACATCTATTAAATTATCTTTTACAAAGAAGATAATTATGTAAACTTTTTTAGCATGTATTCTGCCCGATGATCCTTACCATTATGATCTTTTAATAAGAAAATTTAAATTCTCTAGTAAATTATCTTTTACAAAGAAGATAATTATGTCAACTTTTTGAGCATTTATTAGGCCAATGATCGTCAATGTTATGATCTTTTCATAAGTAAATTTAAATTATCCAGTAAATTATCTTTTACAAAGAACATAATTATGTCAACTTTTAAAGCATTTATTAGGCCAATGATCCTTTCCGTTATGATCTTTTATAAAGAAGTTTTAGATGATCTATTCAATTATCGTTTACAAAAATATAATTAATTTAAATTTTTTGGCATTTATTGGGCCCAATGATTGTTACCGTTATGATATTTCATAAAGAAATTTTAAATGATCTATTAAATTATGTTTTAGAAAGAAGATAATTATGTCAACTTTTTTAGTATTGATTAGGCCCAATGATCGTTACCGTTATGATCTTTTAATGAGAAATTTTAAATTATCTAGTAAATTATCTATGACAAAGATGATAGTTACGTCAACCTTTTTAGCATTTATTAGGTCTAATGATCGTTACGATCTTTTATAAAGAAATTTTAATTCATCTATTAAATTATCTTATACAAAGAAGATAATTATGTTAACTTTTTTAGCATGTATTCAGCCCTATGATCGTTACCGTTATGATCATTTAATAGGAAAATTTAAATGATCTATTACATTATCTTTTACAAAGAAGATAATTATGTCAACTTTTTAAGCATTTATTAGGCCAATGATCGTTACCATTAGGATCTTTTAATAAGAAAATTTAAATTATCTAGTAAATTATCTTTTTACAAAGAAGATAATTATGTCAACTTTTTTAGCATTTATTAGGTCCAATGATTGTTACCATTATGATCTTTTAATAAGAAATTTTAAATTATCTATTAAATTATCTTCTACAAAGCAGATAATTATGTCAACTTTTTTAGCATGTATTCAGCGCAATAATCTTTACCGTTATCATCTTTTATTAAGAAAATTTAAATGATTACAAAGAAGATATTTATGTCAACTTTTTTAGCATGTATTCTGCCCAATGATTCTTACCATTATGATCTTTTAATAAGAAAATTTAAATTCTCTAGTAAATTATCTTTTACAAATAAGGTAATTATATCAACTTTTTTAGCATTTACTAGGCCAATGATCGTTACCGTTGTGATCTTTTATAAAGAAATTTTAAATTATCTATTAAATTATCTTTTACAGAGAAGATAATTATGTCAACTTTTTAGCATGTATTCAGCCCAATGATCGTTACCGTTATGATCTTCTAATAAGAAAATTTAAATCATCTATTAAGTTATCTTTTACAAAGAAGATAATTATGTCAACTTTTTAGCATGTATTCAGCCCAATGATCGTTACCGTTATGATCTTCTAATAAGAAAATTTAAATCATCTATTAAATTATCTTTTACAAAGAAGATAATTATGTCAACTTTTTTAGCATTTATTAGGTCCAGTGATTGTTACCATTATGATCTTTTAATAAGAAATTTTAAATTATCTATTAAATTATCTTCTACAAAGCAGATAATTATGTCAACTTTTTTAGCATGTATTCAGCGCAATAATCTTTACCGTTATCATCTTTTATTAACAAAATTTAAATGATCTATTAAATTATCTTTCACAAACAAGATATTTATGTCAACTTTTTTAGCATGTATTCTGCCCGATGATCCTTACCATTATGATCTTTTAATAAGAAAATTTAAATTCTCTAGTAAATTATCTTTTACAAAGAAGATAATTATGTCAACTTTTTGAGCATTTATTAGGCCAATGATCGTCAATGTTATGATCTTTTCATAAGTAAATTTAAATTATCCAATAAATTATCTTTTACAAAGAACATAATTATGTCAACTTTTAAAGCATTTATTAGGCCAGTTATCTTTACCGTTATGATCTTTTAATAAGAAATTTTAAATTATCTAGTAAATTATCTTTTTATAAAGAAGGTAATTATGTCAACTCTTTTAGCATTTATTAGGCCCAATGATTGTCACCGTTATGATCTTTTAATAAGAAATTTTAAATTATCTAGTAAATTATCTTTTTACAAAGAAGGTAATTATATCAACTTTTTTAGCATTTACTAGGCCAATGATCGTTACCGTTATGATCTTTTATAAAAAAATTTTAAATTATCTATTAAATTATCTTTTACAGAGAAGATAATTATGTCAACTTTTTAGCATGTATTCAGCCCAATGATCGTTACCGTTATGATCTTCTAATAAGAAAATTTAAATTATCTAGTAAATTATCTTTTACAAAGAAGATAATTATGTCAACTTTTTTAGCATTTACTAGGCTAGTGATCTTTACCGTTATGATCTTTTAATAAGAAATTTTAAATTATCTAGTAAATTATCTTTTTACAAAGAAGGTAATTATGTCAACTCTTTTAGCATTTCTTAGGCCCAATGATTGTCACCGTTATGATCTTTTAATAAGAAATTTTAAATTATCTAGTAAATTATCTTTTTACAAAGAAGGTAATTATATCAACTTTTTTAGCATTTACTAGGCCAATGATCGTTACCGTTATGATCTTTTATAAAAAAATTTTAAATTATCAATTAAATTATCTTTTACAGAGAAGATAATTATGTCAACTTTTTAGCATGTATTCAGCCCAATGATCGTTACCGTTATGATCTTCTAATAAGAAAATTTAAATTATCTAGTAAATTATCTTTTACAAAGAAGATAATTATGTCAACTTTTTTAGCATTTACTAGGCTAGTGATCTTTACCGTTATGATCTTTTAATAAGAAATTTTAAATTATCTAGTAAGTTATCTTTTTACAAATAAGGTAATTATGTCAACTTTTTTAGCATTTGTTAGGCCCAATGATTGTCACCGTTATGATCTTTTAATAAGAAATTTTAAATTATCTAGTAAATTATCTTTTTACAAAGAAGGTAATTATATCAACTTTTTTAGCATTTACTAGGCCAACGATCGTTACCGTTATGATCTTTTATAAAGAAATTTTAAATTATCTATTAAATTATCTTTTACAGAGAAGATAATTATGTCAACTTTTTAGCATGTATTCAGCCCAATGATCGTTACCGTTATGATCTTCTAATAAGAAAATTTAAATTATCTAGTAAATTATCTTTTACAAAGAAGATAATTATGTCAACTTTTTTAGCATTTACTAGGCTAGTGATCTTTACCGTTATGATCTTTTAATAAGAAATTTTAAATTATCTAGTAAGTTATCTTTTTACAAATAAGGTAATTATGTCAACTTTTTTAGCATTTGTTAGGCCCAATGATTGTCACCGTTATGATCTTTTAATAAGAAATTTTAAATTATCTAGTAAATTATCTTTTTACAAAGAAGGTAATTATATCAACTTTTTTAGCATTTACTAGGCCAACGATCGTTACCGTTATGATCTTTTATAAAGAAATTTTAAATTATCTATTAAATTATCTTTTACAGAGAAGATAATTATGTCAACTTTTTAGCATGTATTCAGCCCAATGATCGTTACCGTTATGATCTTCTAATAAGAAAATTTAAATCATCTATTAAATTATCTTTTACAAAGAAGATAATTATGTCAACTTTTTTAGCATTTATTAGGTCCAATGATTGTTACCATTATGATCTTTTAATAAGAAATTTTAAATTATCTTGTAAATTATCTTTGGCAAAGATGATAATTTCGTCAACTTTTTTAGCATTTATTAGGTCCAATGATCGTTACCTTTATGATCATTTATAAAGAAGTTTTGAATCATCTATTAAATTATCTTTTACAGAGAAGATAATCATGTCAACTTTTTTAGCATGGATTCGGCCCAATGATCGTTACGTTATGATCTTTTAATAGGAAAATTTAAATGATCTATTAAATTATCTTTTACAAATAAGATAATCATGTCAACTTTTCTAGCATGTATTCAGACCAATGATCGTTACCGTTATGATCTTTTAATAAGAAAATTTAAATCATCTATTAAATTATCTTTTACAAAGAAGATAATTATGTAAACTTTTTTAGCATGTATTCGGCCCAATGATCATTACCGTTATGATCTTTTAATAAGAAAATTTAAATTATCTAGTAAATTATCTTTTTACAAAGAAGATAATTATGTCAACTTTTTTATCATTTATTAGGTCCAATGATTGTTACCATTATGATCTTTTAATAAGAAATTTTAAATTATCTATTAAATTATCTTCTACAAAGCAGATAATTATGTCAACGTTTTTAGTATGTATTCAGCGCAATAATCTTTACTGTTATCATCTTTTATTAAGAAAATTTAAATGATGTATTAAATTATGTTTCACAAAGAAGATATTTATGTCAACTTTTTTAGCATGTATTCTGCCCAATGATCCTTACCATTATGATCTTTTAATAAGAAAATTTAAATTCTCTAGTAAATTATCTTTTACAAAGAAGATAATTATGTCAACTTTTTGAGCATTTATTATTAGGCCAATGATCGTCAATGTTATGATCTTTTCATAAGAAAATTTAAATTATCCAGTAAATTATCTTTTACAAAGAACATAATTATGTCAACTTTTAAAGCATTTATTAGGCCAATGATCGTTACCGTTATGATCTTTTATAAAGAAATTTTAGATGATCTATTCAATTATCGTTTACAAAAAAGATAATTAATTTAAATTTTTTGGCATTTATTGGGCCCAATGATTGTTACGTTATGATATTTCATAAAGAAATGTTAAATGATCTATTAAATCATGTTTTACAAAGAAGATAATTATGTCAACTTTTTTAGTATTTATTAGGCCCAATGATCGATACCGTTATGATCTTTTAATAAGAAATTTTAAATTATCTAGTAAATTATCTTTGACAAAGATGATAATTTCGTCAACATTTTTAGCATTTACTAGGTCTAATGATCGTTACTGTTATGATCTTTTATAAAGAAATTTTAAATTATCTATTAAATTATCTTTTACAGAGAAGATAATTATGTCAACTTTTTAGCATGTATTCAGCCCAATGATCGTTACCGTTATGATCTTCTAATAAGAAAATTTAAATCATCTATTAAATTATCTTTTACAAAGAAGATAATTATGTCAACTTTTTTAGCATTTATTAGGTCCAATGATTGTTACCATTATGATCTTTTAATAAGAAATTTTAAATTATCTTGTAAATTATCTTTGGCAAAGATGATAATTTCGTCAACTTTTTTAGCATTTATTAGGTCCAATGATCGTTACCTTTATGATCATTTATAAAGAAGTTTTGAATCATCTATTAAATTATCTTTTACAGAGAAGATAATCATGTCAACTTTTTTAGCATGGATTCGGCCCAATGATCGTTACGTTATGATCTTTTAATAGGAAAATTTAAATGATCTATTAAATTATCTTTTACAAATAAGATAATCATGTCAACTTTTCTAGCATGTATTCAGACCAATGATCGTTACCGTTATGATCTTTTAATAAGAAAATTTAAATCATCTATTAAATTATCTTTTACAAAGAAGATAATTATGTAAACTTTTTTAGCATGTATTCGGCCCAATGATCATTACCGTTATGATCTTTTAATAAGAAAATTTAAATTATCTAGTAAATTATCTTTTTACAAAGAAGATAATTATGTCAACTTTTTTATCATTTATTAGGTCCAATGATTGTTACCATTATGATCTTTTAATAAGAAATTTTAAATTATCTATTAAATTATCTTCTACAAAGCAGATAATTATGTCAACGTTTTTAGTATGTATTCAGCGCAATAATCTTTACTGTTATCATCTTTTATTAAGAAAATTTAAATGATGTATTAAATTATGTTTCACAAAGAAGATATTTATGTCAACTTTTTTAGCATGTATTCTGCCCAATGATCCTTACCATTATGATCTTTTAATAAGAAAATTTAAATTCTCTAGTAAATTATCTTTTACAAAGAAGATAATTATGTCAACTTTTTGAGCATTTATTATTAGGCCAATGATCGTCAATGTTATGATCTTTTCATAAGAAAATTTAAATTATCCAGTAAATTATCTTTTACAAAGAACATAATTATGTCAACTTTTAAAGCATTTATTAGGCCAATGATCGTTACCGTTATGATCTTTTATAAAGAAATTTTAGATGATCTATTCAATTATCGTTTACAAAAAAGATAATTAATTTAAATTTTTTGGCATTTATTGGGCCCAATGATTGTTACGTTATGATATTTCATAAAGAAATGTTAAATGATCTATTAAATCATGTTTTACAAAGAAGATAATTATGTCAACTTTTTTAGTATTTATTAGGCCCAATGATCGATACCGTTATGATCTTTTAATAAGAAATTTTAAATTATCTAGTAAATTATCTTTGACAAAGATGATAATTTCGTCAACATTTTTAGCATTTACTAGGTCTAATGATCGTTACTGTTATGATCTTTTATAAAGAAATTTTAAGTCATCTATTAAATTATCTTCTACAAAGAAGATAATTATGTTAACTTTTTTAGCATGTATTCAGCCCTATGATCGTTACCGTTATGATCATTTAATAGGAAAATTTAAATGATCTATTACATTATCTTTTACAAAGAAGATAATTATGTGAACTTTTTAAGCATTTATTAGGCCAATGATCGTTACCATTAGGATCTTTTAATAAGAAAATTTAAATTATCTAGTAAATTATCTTTTACAAAGAAGATAATTATGTCAACTTTTTTAGCATTTATTAGGCCAGTGATCTTTACCGTTATGATCTTTTAATAAGAAATTTGAAATTATCTAGTAAATTATCTTTTTCCAAAGAAGGTAATTATGTCGACTTTTTTAGCATTTATTAGACCCAATGATTGTCACCGTTATGATCTTTTAATAAGAAAATTTAAATTATCTATTAAATTATCTTCTACAAAGCAGATAACTATGTCAACTTTTTTAGCATGTATTCAGCGCAATAATCTTTACCGTTATCATCTTTTATTAAGAAAATTTAAATGATCTATTAAATCATCTTTCACAAAGAAGATATTTATGTTAACTTTTTTAGCATGTATTCTGCCCAATGATCCTTACCATTATGATCTTTTAATAAGAAAATTTAAATTACCTAGTAAATTATCTTTTACAAAGAAGATAATTATGTCAACTTTTTGAGCATTTATTAGACCAACGATCGTTAATTTTATGATC
Source organism: Psophocarpus tetragonolobus (assembly GCA_037954015.1). Taxonomy (NCBI): domain Eukaryota; kingdom Viridiplantae; phylum Streptophyta; class Magnoliopsida; order Fabales; family Fabaceae; genus Psophocarpus; species Psophocarpus tetragonolobus. Next base: position 60,674,269 of record CM075688.1, read on the forward strand.
TTTTCATACGAAAATTTAAATTATCCTGTAAATTATCTTTTACAAAGAACATAATTATGTCAACTTTTAAAGCATTTATTAGGCCAATGATCGTTACCATTATGATATTTTAATAAGAAATTTTAAATTATCTAGTAAATTATCTTTTTACAAAAAAGATAATTATGTCAACTTTTTTAGTATTTATTAGGCGCAATGATCGTTGCCGTTATGATCTTTTAATAAGAAAATTTAAATCATCTATTAAATTATCTTTTACAAAGAAGATAATTATGTAAACTTTTTTAGCATGTATTCGGCCCAATGATCATTTCCGTTATGATCTTTTAATAAGAAAATTTAAATTATCTAGTAAATTATCTTTTTACAAAGAAGATAATTTTGTCAACTTTTTTAGCATTTATTAGGTCACATGATTGTTACCGTTATGATCTTTTAATAAGAAATTTTAAATTATCTATTAAATTATCTTTTACAAAGACGATAATTATGTCAACTTTTTTAGCTTTCGGCACAATGATTGTTACCAATAAGATGTTTTAATAAGAAAATTTAAATTATCTATTAAATTATCTTTTACAAAGAAGATAATTATATTCACTTTTTGAGCATTTATTAGGCCCGATGATTGTTACCGTTATGATCTTTTATAAAAAATTTTAAATTATCTATTAAATTATCTTCTAGAAAGCAGATAATTATGTCAGCTTTTTTAGCATTTATTCAGCGCAATAATCTTTACCGTTATCATCTTTTATTAAGAAAATTTAAATGATCTATTAAATTAACTTTCACAAAGAAGATATTTATGTCAACTTTTTTAGCATGTGTTCTGCCCAATGATCCTTACCATTATGATCTTTTAATAAGAAAATTTAAATTATCTAGTAAATTATCTTTTACAAAGAAGATAATTATGTCAACTTTTTGAGCATTTATTAGGTCCAATGATTGTTACGATTATGATCTTTTAATACGAAATTTTAAATTATCTTGTAAATTATCTTTGGCAAAGATGATAATTTCGTCAACTTTTTTAGCATTTATTAGGTCCAATGATCGTTACCTTTATGATCATTTATAAAGAAGTTTTGAATCATCTATTAAATTATCTTTTACAGAGAAGATAATCATGTCAACTTTTTTAGCATGGATTCGGCCCAATGATCGTTACGTGATGATCTTTTAATAGGAAAATTTAAATTATCTATTAAATTATCTTTTACAAAAAAGATAATTATGTCAACTGTTTTAGCTTCCGGCCCAATGATCGTTACCATTATGATGTTTTAGTAAGAAAATTTAAATTATCTAGTAAATTATCTTTTACAAAGAAGATAATTATATAAACTTTTTTAGCATTTACTAGGCCAATGATCGTTACCGTTATGATCTTTTATAAAAAAATTTTAAATTATCTATTAAATTATCTTTTACAGAGAAGATAATTATGTCAACTTTTTAGCATGTATTCAGCCCAATGATCGTTACCGTTATGATCTTCTAATAAGAAAATTTAAATTATCTAGTAAATTATCTTTTACAAAGAAGATAATTATGTCAACTTTTTTAGCATTTACTAGGCTAGTGATCTTTACCGTTATGATCTTTTAATAAGATATTTTAAATTATCTAGTAAATTATCTTTTTACAAAGAAGGTAATTATGTCAACTCTTTTAGCATTTATTAGGCCCAATGATTGTCACCGTTATGATCTTTTAATAAGAAATTTTAAATTATCTAGTAAATTATCTTATTACAAAGAAGGTAATTATATCAACTTTTTTAGCATTTACTAGGCCAATGATCGTTACCGTTATGATCTTTTATACAAAAATTTTAAATTATCTATTAAATTATCTTTTACAGAGAAGATAATTATGTCAACTTTTTAGCATGTATTCAGCCCAATGATCGTTACCGTTATGATCTTCTAATAAGAAAATTTAAATTATCTAGTAAATTATCTTTTACAAAGAAGATAATTATGTCAACTTTTTTAGCATTTACTAGGCTAGTGATCTTTACCGTTATGATCTTTTAATAAGAAATTTTAAATTATCTAGTAAGTTATCTTTTTACAAATAAGGTAATTATGTCAACTTTTTTAGCATTTGTTAGGCCCAATGATTGTCACCGTTATGATCTTTTAATAAGAAATTTTAAATTATCTAGTAAATTATCTTTTTACAAAGAAGGTAATTATATCAACTTTTTTAGCATTTACTAGGCCAACGATCGTTACCGTTATGATCTTTTATAAAGAAATTTTAAATTATCTATTAAATTATCTTTTACAGAGAAGATAATTATGTCAACTTTTTAGCATGTATTCAGCCCAATGATCGTTACCGTTATGATCTTCTAATAAGAAAATTTAAATCATCTATTAAATTATCTTTTACAAAGAAGATAATTATGTCAACTTTTTTAGCATTTATTAGGTCCAATGATTGTTACCATTATGATCTTTTAATAAGAAATTTTAAATTATCTTGTAAATTATCTTTGGCAAAGATGATAATTTCGTCAACTTTTTTAGCATTTATTAGGCCCAATGATCGTTACCTTTATGATCATTTATAAAGAAGTTTTGAATCATTTATTAAATTATCTTTTACAGAGAAGATAATCATGTCAACTTTTTTAGCATGGATTCGGCCCAATGATCGTTACGTTATGATCTTTTAATAGGAAAATTTAAATGATCTATTAAATTATCTTTTACAAATAAGATAATCATGTCAACTTTTCTAGCATGTATTCAGACCAATGATCGTTACCGTTATGATCTTTTAATAAGAAAATTTAAATGATCTATTACATTATCTTTTACAAAGAAGGTAATTATGTCAACTTTTTTAGCATTTATTAGGCCAATGATCGTTCCTGTTATGATCTTTTATAAAGTAATTTTATATGATCTATTAAATTATCTTTTACAAAGAAGATAAGTACGTCCACTTTTTTAGCATTTATTAGGCCCGATGATTGATACCGTTATGATCTTTTGTAAGAAATTTTAAATTATCTATTAAATTATCTTTTACAAAAAAGATAATTATGTCAACTGTTTTAGCTTCCGGCCCAATGATCGTTACCATTATGATGTTTTAGTAAGAAAATTTAAATTATCTAGTAAATTATCTTTTACAAAGAAGATAATTATGTCAACTTTTTTAGCATTTACTATGCCAATGATCGTTACCGTTATGATCTTTTATAAAGCAATTTTAAATTATCTATTAAATTATCTTTTACAGAGAAGATAATTATGTCAACTTTTTTAGCATTTACTAGGCCCAATGATCGTTACCGTCATGATCTTTTAAAAAGAAATTTTAAATGATCTATTAAATTATATTTTACAAAGAAGATAATTATGTCAACTTTATAGCATTTATTGGGCCAATGATCGTTACCATTATGATCTTTTATAAAGAAATTTTAAATGATCTATTAAATTATCTTTTACAAAGAAGATAATTATGTCCCCTTTTCAACATTTATTAGGCCCAATGATTGTTACCGTTATGATCTTTTCATAAGAAATTTTCAATTATCTATTAAATTGTCTTTTACAAAGAAAATAATTATGTCAACTTTTTTAGCATTTATTAGGCCCAATGATCATTGCCGTCATGATCTTTTAATAAAGAAATTTTTAATGATCTATTAAATTAAATTTTACAAAGAACATAATTATGCTTTTAGCATTTATTAGGATCAACAATCGTTATCATTATGATTTTTATATAGAAATTTTAAATGACGTATTAAATTATCTTTTACAAAATAGATAATTAATTTAAATTTTTTAGCATTTCTTAGGCCCAACAATTGTTACCGTTATGATCTTTTATAAAGAAATTTTAAATTATCTAGTAAATTACCTTTTACAAAGAAGATAATTATGTCAACTTTTTTAGCATTTATTAGGCCCAATGATCATTACTGTTATGATCTTTTATAAAAAAATTTTAAATAATCTATTAAATTATCTTTTACAAAGAAGATAATCATGTCAGGTTTTTTAGCATTTATTAGGCCCGATGATCGTTACCATTATGATCTTTTAATAAGAAATTTTAAATTATCTAGTAAATTATCTTTTACAAAGAAGATAATTATGTCATATTTTTTAGCATTTATTAGGCCCAATGATCGTTACCGTCTTGATCTTTTAGAAAGAAATTTAAAATGATCTATTAAATTATATTTTACAAAGAAGATAATTATGTCAACAGTTTTAGCATTTATTAGGCTCAATGATGGTTATCGTTATGATCTTTTCATAAAGAAATTTTAAATGATCTATTAAAGTATCTTTTACAACGAAGATAATTATGTCAACGTTTTTAGCATTTATTAGCCCCAATGATCATTACCATTATGATCTTTTAATAAGAAATTTTAAATTATCTAGTAAATTATCTTTTAGAAAGAGGATAATTATGTCAACTTTTTTAACATTTATTTGGCCCAATGATCGTTACCGTTGTGATTTTTATAAATAAATTTTTAATGATCTATTAAATTATCTTCTACAAAGAATATAATTATGTAAACTTTTTTAACATTGATTAGGCCAAATAATCGTTCCCGTTATCATCTATTATAAACAAATTTTAAATGATCTATTAAATTATCTTTTACAAATAAGATAATTATGTCAACTTTTTTAGCATTTATTAGGCCAAATGATCGTTACCGTCATGATCTTTTATTAAGAAATTTTATATGATCTATTAGATTATGTTTTTCAAAGAAGATAGTCATGTCAAGTTTTTTAGCATTTATTAGGACCAATGATCGTTATCGTTATGATCTTTTAATAAAGAAATTTTAAATGATCTATTAAATTAAATTTTACAAAGAAATAATTATGCTTTTAGCATTTATTAGGCTCAATAATCCTTATCATTATGATCTTTTATAAAGAAATTTTAAATGACCTATTAAATTATCTTTTACAAAAAAGATAATTAATTTAAATTTTTTAGCATTTCTTAGGCCCAACGATTGTTACCGTTATGATCTTTTATAAAGAAATTTTAAATTATCTATTAAATTATCTTTTACAAAGAAGATAATTATGTCAAGTTTTTTAGCATGTATTAGGCCTAATGATTGTTACCGTTATGATCTTTTATAAAGAAATTTTAAATTATCAAGCAAATTACCTTTTACAAAGAAGATAATTATGTCAACTTTTTTAGCATTTATTAGGCCCAATGATCGTTACTGTTATGATCTTTTATAAAAAAAATTTAAATAATCTATTAAATTATGTTTTACAAAGAAGATAATCATGTCAGGTTGTTTAGCATTTATTAAGCCCAATGATCGTTAACATTATGATATTTTAATACGAAATTTGAAATTATCTATTAAATTGTCTTTTACAAAGAAGATAATTATGTCCACTTTTTTAGCATTTATTAGGCCCAATGATCGTTACCATTATGATCTTTTAATAAGAAATTTTAAATTATCTAGTAAATTATCTTTTACAAAGAGGATAACTATGTGAACTTTTTTAGCATGTACTAGGCCCAATAATCTTACCGTTATGATCTTTTATAAAGAAGTTTTAAATCATCTATTAAATTACCTTTGACAAAGAAGATAATTATGTCAACTTTTTTAGCATTTATTAGGCCAATGATCATTACCATTATGATCTTTTATTAAAACATTTTAAATTATCTGGTAAATTATCTTTTACAAATAACATAATTATTTTAACTTTTTTAGCGTTTGTTAGGCCCAATGTCGTTACCGTTATGATCTTTTATTAAGAAATTTTAAACAATCCATTAAATTATCTTTTACAAAGAAGATAATTATGTCAACTTTTTTAGCATTATTCGGCCCAATGATCATTACCATTATGAACTTTTAATAAGAAATTTTAAATTATCTAGTAAATTATATTTTACAAATAACATAATTATGTCAACTTTTTTAGCATTTATTAGGCCTAATGATCGTTACCATTATGATCTTATAATAAGAAATTTTAAATTATCTAGTAAATTATCTTTTAGAGAGAAGATAATTATGCCAACTTTTTGGGCATTTATTAGTTTCAATGATCATTACTGTTATGATATTTTATAAAAAAAATTTAAATAATCTATTAAATTATCTTTTAGAAAGAAGATAATCATGTCTGGTTTTTTAGCATCTATTAAGCCCAATGATCGTTAACGTTATGATATTTTAATACAAAATTTGAAATTATCTATTAAATTGTCTTTTACAAAGAAGATAATTATGTCCACTTTATTAGCATTTATTAGGCAAAATGATCGTTACTATTATGATCTTTTAATAAGAAATTTTAAATTATTAAGTAAATTATCTTTTACAAAGAAGATAATTATGTATATTTTTTTAGCATTTATTAGGCCCAATGATCGTTACCGTTATGATCTTTAATAAACAAAATTTTAAAAGATCTACTGTATTATCTTCGAGAAAGTAGATAACTATGTCAACTTTTTTAGCATTTACTAGGCCCAATGATCATTACCGTCATGATCTTTTAAAAAGAAATTTTCAATGAGCTATTAAATTATATTTTACAAAGAAGATAATTATGTCAACTTTGTAGCATTTATTGGGCCCATGATCGTTACGGTTATGATCTTTTATAAAGAAATTTTAAATGATCTATTAAATTATCTTTTACAAAGAAGATAATTATGTCCCCTTTTCAACATTTATTAGGCCCAATGATTGTTACCATTATGATCTTTTCATAAGAAATTTTTAATTATCTATTAAATTGTCCATTATGAACTTTTAATAAGAAATTTTAAATTATCTAGTAAATTATATTTTACAAATAACATAATTATGTCAACTTTTTTAACAATGATTCGGCGAAATAATCGTTACCGTTATCATCCATTATAAACAAATTTTAAATGATCTATTAAATTATCTTTTACAAAGAAGATAATTATGTCACCTTTTTTAGCATTTATTAGGCCCAATGATCGTTACTGTCATGATCTTTTAATAAAGAAATTTTAAATGATCTATTAAATTATCTTTTACAACGAAGATAATTATGTCAACTTTTTTAGCATGTATTAGGCCTAATGATTGTTACCCTTATGATCTTTTAATAAGAAATTTTAAATTATCTAGTAAATTATCTTTTAGAAAGAAGATAATTATGTCAACTTTTTTAACATTTATTAGGCCCAATGATCGTTACCGTTGTGATTTTTATAAATAAATTTTAAATGATCTATTAAATTATCTTTTACAAAGAATATAATTATGTCAACTTTTTTAACATTGATTAGGCAAATAATCGTTACCGTTATCATCTATTATAAACAAATTTTAAATGATCTATTAAATTATGTTTTACAAAGAAGATAATTATGTCAATTTTTTTAGCATTTATTAGGCCCAATGATCGTTACCGTCATGATTTTTTACTAAGGAAATTTTAAATGATCTATTAAATTATCTTTTACAACGAAGATAATTATGTCAACTTTTTTAGCATGTATTAGGCCTAATGATTGTTACCCTTATGATCTTTTATAAAGAAATTTTAAATTATCTAGTAAATTACATTTTACAAAGAAGATAATTATGTCAACTTTTTTAGCATTTATTAGGCCAAATAATCGTTACCGTCATGATCTTTTAATAAAGAAATTTAAAATGATCTATTAAATTATCTTTTACAACGAAGATAATTATGTCAACTTTTTTAGCATGTATTAGGCCTAATGATTGTTACCCTTATGATCTTTTAATAAGAAATTTTAAATGATCTATTAAATTATCTTTTACAAAGAATATAATTATGTCAAATTTTTTCACATTCATTACGCCAAATAATCGTTACCGTTATCATCTATTATAACAAAATTTTAAATCATCTATAAAATTATCTTTTACAAAGAAGATAATTATGTCAACTTTTTTAGCATTTATTAGGCCCAATGATCGTTACCGTCATGATCTTTCAATCACGAAATTTTAAATGATCTATTGAATTAAATTTTACAAAGAAGGTAATTCTGCTTTTAGCATTTATTAGGCTCAATAATTCTTATCGTTATGATCTTTTATAATGAAAATTTAAATGACCCATTAAATTATCTTTTGCAAAAAAGATAATTAATTTAAAATTTTTAGCATTTCTTAGGCCCAACGATTGTTGCCGTTATGATCTTTTATAAAGAAGTTTTAAATTATCTATTAAATTATCTTTTACAAAGAATATAATTATGTCCACTTTTTTAGCATGTATTAGGCCCAATAATCATTACCGTTATGATCTTTTATAAGGAAATTTTAAATGATTTATTAAATTATCTTTTTCAAAAAGATAATCATGTCAAGGATTTTAGAATTTATTAGGACCAATGATCGTTAGCATTATGATCTTCTAATAAGAAATTTTAAATTATCCAGCAAATTATCTTTTACAAAGAAGATAATTATGTCAAATTTTTTAGCATTTATTAGGCAAAATGATCGTTACCGTCATGATCTTTTAATAAGAAATTTTAAATGATCTATTAAATTATCTTTTTCAAAGAAGATAATCATGTCAAGTCTTTTAGCATTTACTAGGCCCAATGATCGTTACTGTTATGATCTTTTATACAAAAAATTGTAAACGATCTATTAAATTATCTTTTACAAATAACATAATTATGTCAACTTTTTTAGCATTTATTAGGCCCAATGATCGTTACCGTTATGATCTTTTATTAAGAAATTTTAAATGATCTATTAAATTATCTTTTACAAAGAAGATAATTATGTCAACTTTTTTCGCATTTATTAGGCCCAATGATCATTAGCATTATGATCTTTTCAAAAGAAATTTTAAATTATCTAGTAAATTATCTTTTACAAAGAAGATAATTATGTCCCCTTTTAAGAATTTAATAGGCCCAATGATCATTACCGTTACGATCTTTTATAAAAAAAATTTAAATGATCTGTTAAATTATCTTTTACAAAGAGGATAATTATGTCAAGTTTTTTAGCATTTATTAGGCCCAATGATCATTACCGTTATGATCTTTTATAAGGAAATTTTAAATGATTTATTAAATTATCTTTTTCAAAAAGATAATCATGTCAAGGATTTTAGAATTTATTAGGACCAATGATCGTTAGCATTATGATCTTCTAATAAGAAATTTTAAATTATCCAGCAAATTATCTTTTACAAAGAAGATAATTATGTCAAATTTTTTAGCATTTATTAGGCAAAATGATCGTTACCGTCATGATCTTTTAATAAGAAATTTTAAATGATCTATTAAATTATCTTTTTCAAAGAAGATAATCATGTCAAGTCTTTTAGCATTTACTAGGCCCAATGATCGTTACCGTTATGATCTTTTATACAAAAAATTGTAAACGATCTATTAAATTATCTTTTACAAATAACATAATTATGTCAACTTTTTTAGCATTTATTAGGCCCAATGATCGTTACCGTTATGATCTTTTATTAAGAAATTTTAAATGATCTATTAAATTATCTTTTACAAAGAAGATAATTATGTCAACTTTTTTCGCATTTATTAGGCCCAATGATCATTAGCATTATGATCTTTTCAGAAGAAATTTTAAATTATCTAGTAAATTATCTTTTACAAAGAAGATAATTATGTCCCCTTTTAAGAATTTAATAGGCCCAATGATCATTACCGTTACGATCTTTTATAAAAAAAATTTAAATGATCTGTTAAATTATCTTTTACAAAGAGGATAATTATGTCAAGTTTTTTAGCATTTATTAGGCCCAATGATCATTACCATTATGATCTTTTAATAAGAAATTTTAAATTATCTACTTAATTATCTTTTACAAAGAAGATAATAATGTCAACTTTTTTAGCATTTATTAGGCCCAATGATGGTTACCGTTATAATCTTTTAATAAAGAAATTTTAAATGATCTATCAAATAATCTTTGACAAAGAAGATAATTATGTTAACTTTTTTAGCATTTATTAGGCCCATGATCGTTACCGTTATGATCTTTTATAAAAAAAAATTTAAATAATCTATTAAATTATCTTTTATAAAGAAGATAATTATGTCAAGTTTTTTATCATTTATTAGGCCCAATGATCGTTAACGTTATGATCTTCTAATTAGAAATTTTAAATTATCTATTAAATTATCTTTTACAAGGAAACTAATTATGTCAACTTTTTTAGCATTTATTAGGCCCTATAGTCCTTACCGTTACGATCTTTTATAAAAAAATTTTAAATGATCTATTAAATTATCTTTTACAACGAAGACAATTATGTCAACTTTTTAAGCATTTATTAGGCCCAATGATCGTTACCGTTATGATCTTTTATAAAGAAATTTTAAATGATCTATTAAATTATCTTTTACAAAGAAGACAATTATGTCAACTTTTTTAGCATTTATTAGGCCCGATGATCGTTACCCTCATGATCTTTTAATAAAGAAATTTTAAATGATCTATTAAGTTATCTTTTACAACGAAGATAATTATGTCAACTTTTTTAGCATTTATTTGGCCCAATGATGGTTACCATTATGAACTTTTAATAAGAAATTTTAAATTATCTAGTAAATTATATTTTACAAATAACATAATTATGTCAACTTTTTTAGCATTTATTAGGCCCAATGATCGTTACCATTATGATCTTATAATAAGAAATTTTAAATTATCTAGTAAATTATCTTTTAGAGAGAAGATAATTATGTCAACTTTTTTGGCATTTATTAGTCCCAATGATCATTACCGTTGTGATATTTTATAAAAAAATTTTAAATAATCTATTAAATTATCTTTTACAAAGAAAATAATCATGTCAGGTTTTTTAACATTTATTAACCCCAATGATCGTTAACGTTATGATATTTTAATATGAAATTTGAAATTATCTATTAAATTGTCTTTTACAAAGAATTTAATTATGTCCACTTTTTTAGCATTTATTAGGCCCAATAATCGTTACCATTATGATCTTTTAATAAGAAATTTTAACTTATCTAGTAAATTATCTTTTACAAAGAGGATAACTATGTGAACTTTTTTAGCATGTACTAGGCCCAATAATCTTACCGTTATGATCTTTTATAAAGAAGTTTTAAATCATCTATTAAATAATCTTTGTCAAAGAAGATAATTATGTCAAGTTTTTTAGCATTTATTAGGCCAATGATCGTTACCGTTATGATCTTTTATTAAAAAATTTTAAATTATCTGGTAAATTATATTTTACAAATAACATAATTATTTCAACTTTTTAAGCGTTTATTAGGCCCAATGATCGTTACCGTTATGATCTTTTATTAAGAAATTTTAAACAATCTATTAAATTATCTTTTACAAAGAAGATAATTATGTCAACTTTTTTAGCATTTCTTCGGCCCAATGATCGTTACCATTATGAACTTTTAATAAAAAATTTTAAATTATCTAGTAAATTATATTTTACAAATAACATAATTATGTCAACTTTTTTAGCATTTATTAGGCCCAATGATCGTTACCATTATGATCTTATAATAAGAAATTTTAAATTATCTAGCAAATTACCTTTTACAACGAAGATAATTATGTCAACGTTTTTAGCATTTATTAGCCCCAATGATCATTACCATTATGATCTTTTAATAAGCAATTTTAAATTATCTAGTAAATTATCTTTTAGAAAGAAGATAATTATGTCAACTTTTTTAACATTTATTTGGCCCAATGATCGTTACCGTTGTGATTTTTATAAAGAAATTTTAAATGATCTATTAAATTATCTTTTACAAAGAATATAATTATGTCAACTTTTTTAACATTGATTAGGCCAAATAATCGTTACCGTTATCATCTATTATAAACAAATTTTAAATGATCTATAAAATTATCTTTTACAAAGAAGATAATTATGTCAACTTTTTTAGCATTTATAAGGCCCAATGATTGTCACCGTTATGATCTTTTAATAAGAAATTTTAAATTGTCTAGTAAATTATCTTTTTACAAATAAGGTAATTATATCAACTTTTTTAGCATTTACTAGGCCAATGATCGTTACCGTTATGATTTTTTATAAAGAAATTTTAAATTATCTATTAAATTATCTTCTACAAAGGAGATAATTATGTCAACTTTTTAGCATGTATTCAGCCCAATGATCGTTACCGTTATGATCTTCTAATAAGAAAATTTAAATCATCTATTAAATTATCTTTTACAAAGAAGATAATTATGTCAACTTTTTAGCATGTATTCAGCCCAATGATCGTTACCGTTATGATCTTCTAATAAGAAAATTTAAATCATCTATTAAATTATCTTTTACAAAGAAGATAATTATGTCAACTTTTTTAGCATTTATTAGGTCCAATGATTGTTATCATTATGATCTTTTAATAAGAAATTTTAAATTATCTATTAAATTATCTTCTACAAAGCAGATAATTAGGTCAACTTTTTTAGCATGTATTCAGCGCAATAACCTTTGCCGTTATCATCTTTTATTAAGAAAATTTAAATGATCTATTAAATTATCTTTCACAAAGAAGATATTTATGTCAACTTTTTTAGCATGTATTCTGCACGATGATCCTTACCATTATGATCTTTTAATAAGAAAATTTAAATTCTCTAGTAAATTATCTTTTACAAAGAAGATAATTATGTCAACTTTTTGAGCATTTATTAGGCCAATGATCGTCAATGTTATGATCTTTTCATAAGTAAATTTAAATTATCCAGTAAATTATCTTTTACAAAGAACATAATTATGTCAACTTTTAAAGCATTTATTAGGCCAATGATCCTTTCCGTTATGATCTTTTATAAAGAAATTTTAGATGATCTATTCAATTATCGTTTACAAAAAAGATAATTAATTTAAATTTTTTGGCATTTATTGGGCCCAATGATTGTTACCGTTATGATATTTCATAAAGAAATTTTAAATGATCTATTAAATTATGTTTTACAAAGAAGATAATTATGTCAACTTTTTTAGTATTGATTAGGCCCAATGATCGTTACCGTTATGATCTTTTAATGAGAAATTTTAAATTATCTAGTAAATTATCTATGACAAAGAGGATAGTTACGTCAACCTTTTTAGCATTTATTAGGTCTAATGATCATTACGATCTTTTATAAAGAAATTTTAAGTCATCTATTAAATTATCTTATACAAAGAAGATAATTATGTTAACTTTTTTAGCATGTATTCAGCCCTATGATCGTTACCGTTATGATCATTTAATAGGAAAATTTAAATGATCTATTACATTATCTTTTACAAAGAAGATAATTATGTCAACTTTTTAAGCATTTATTAGGCCAATGATCGTTACCATTAGGATCTTTTAATAAGAAAATTTAAATTATCTAGTAAATTATCTTTTTACAAAGAAGATAATTATGTCAACTTTTTTAGCATTTATTAGGTCCAATGATTGTTACCATTATGATCTTTTAATAAGAAATTTTAAATTATCTATTAAATTATCTTCTACAAAGCAGATAATTATGTCAACTTTTTTAGCATGTATTCAGCGCAATAATCTTTACCGTTATCATCTTTTATTAAGAAAATTTAAATGATCTATTAAATTATCTTTACAAAGAAGATATTTATGTCAACTTTTTTAGCATGTATTCTGCCCAATGATCCTTACCATTATGATCTTTTAATAAGAAAATTTAAATTCTCTAGTAAATTATCTTTTACAAATAAGGTAATTATATCAACTTTTTTAGCATTTACTAGGCCAATGATCGTTACCGTTGTGATCTTTTATAATGAAATTTTAAATTATCTATTAAATTATCTTTTACAGAGAATATAATTATGTCAACTTTTTAGCATGTATTCAGCCCAATGATCGTTACCGTTATAATCTTCTAATAAGAAAATTTAAATCATCTATTAAGTTATCTTTTACAAAGAAGATAATTATGTCAACTTTTTAGCATGTATTCAGCCCAATGATCGTTACCGTTATGATCTTCTAATAAGAAAATTTAAATCATCTATTAAATTATCTTTTACAAAGAAGATAATTATGTCAACTTTTTTAGCATTTATTAGGTCCAATGATTCTTATCATTATGATCTTTTAATAAGAAATTTTAAATTATCTATTAAATTATCTTCTACAAGGCAGATAATTAGGCCAACTTTTTTAGCATGTATTCAGCGCAATAATCTTTACCGTTATCATCTTTTATTAAGAAAATTTAAATGATCTATTAAATTATCTTCAAAGAAGATATTTATGTCAACTTTTTTAGCATGTATTCTGCCCAATGATCCTTACCATTGTGATCTTTTAATAAGAAAATTTAAATTCTCTAGTAAATTATCTTTTACAAAGAAGATAATTATGTCAACTTTTTGACCATTTATTAGGCCAATGATCGTCAATGTTATGATCTTTTCATAAGAAAATTTAAATTATCCAGTAAATTATCTTTTACAAAGAACATAATTATGTCAACTTTTAAAGCATTTATTAGGCCAATGATCATTACCATTATGATCTTTTATAAAGAAATTTTAGATGATCTATTCAATTATCGTTTACAAAAAAGATAATTAATTTAAATTTTTTGGTATTTATTGGGCCCAATGATTGTTACCGTTATGATATTTCATAAAGAAATTTTAAATGATCTATTAAATTATGTTTTACAAAGAAGATAATTATGTCAACTTTTTTAGTATTTATTAGGCCCAATGATCGTTACCGTTATGACCTTTTAATGAGAAATTTTAAATTATCTAGTAAATTATCTATGACAAAGATGATAATTACGTCAACCTTTTAAGCATTTATTAGGTCTAATGATCGTTACTGTTATGATCTTTTATAAAGAAATTTTAAGTCATCTATTAAATTATCTTATACAAAGAAGATAATTATGTTAACTTTTTTAGCATGTATTCAGCCCTATGATCGTTACCGTTATGATCATTTAATAGGAAAATTTAAATGATCTATTACATTATCTTTTACAAAGAAGATAATTATGTCAACTTTTTAAGCATTTATTAGGCCAATGATCGTTACCATTAGGATCTTTTAATAAGAAAATTTAAATTATCTAGTAAATTATCTTTTACAAAGAAGATAATTATATCAACTTTTTTAGCATTTATTAGGCCAGTGATCTTTACCGTTATGATCTTTTAATAAGAAATTTTAAATTATCTAGTAAATTATCTTTTTACAAAGAAAGAAATTATGTCAAATTTTTTAGCATTTATAACGCCCAATGATTGTCACCGTTATGATCTTTTTATAAGAAATTTTAAATTATCTAGTAAATTATCTTTTTACAAATAAGGTAATTATATCAACTTTTTTAGCATTTACTAGGCCAATGATCGTTACCGTTATGATCTTTTATAAAGAAATTTTAAATTATCTATTAAATTATCTTTTACAGAGAAGATAATTATGTCAACTTTTTAGCATGTATTCAGCCCAATGATCGTTACCGTTATGATCTTCTAATAAGAAAATTTAAATCATCTATTAAATTATCTTTTACAAAGAAGATAATTATGTCAACTTTTTAGCATGTATTCAGCCCAATGATCGTTATCGTTATGATCTTCTAATAAGAAAATTTAAATCATCTATTAAATTATCTTTTACAAAGAAGATAATTATGTCAACTTTTTTAGCATTTATTAGGCCCAATGATTGTTATCATTATGATCTTTTAATAAGAAATTTTAAATTATCTATTAAATTATCTTCTACAAAGCAGATAATTAGGTCAACTTTTTAGCATGTATTCAGCGCAATAATCTTTACCGTTATCATCTTTTATTAAGAAAATTTAAATGATCTATTAAATTATCTTTCACAAAGAAGATATTTATGTCAACTTTTTTAGCATGTATTCTGCCCGATGATCCTTACCATTATGATCTTTTAATAAGAAAATTTAAATTATCTAGTAAATTATCTTTTACAAAGAAGATAATTATGTCAACTTTTTGAGCATTTATTAGGCCAATGATCGTCAATGTTATGATCTTTTCATAAGTAAATTTAAATTATCCAGTGAATTATCTTTTACAAAGAACATAATTATGTCAACTTTTAAAGCATTTATTAGGCCAATGATCCTTTCCGTTATGATCTTTTATAAAGAAATTTTAGATGATCTATTCAATTATCGTTTACAAAAAAGATAATTAATTTAAATTTTTTGGCATTTATTGGGCCCAATGATTGTTACCGTTATGATATTTCATAAAGAAATTTTAAATGATCTATTAAATTATGTTTTACAAAGAAGATAATTATGTCAACTTTTTTAGTATTGATTAGGCCCAATGATCGTTACCGTTATGATCTTTTAATGAGAAATTTTAAATTATCTAGTAAATTATCTATGACAAAGATGATAGTTACGTCAACCTTTTTAGCATTTATTAGGTCTAATGATCGTTACGATCTTTTATAAAGAAATTTTAAGTCATCTATTAAATTATCTTATACAAAGAAGATAATTATGTTAACTTTTTTAGCATGTATTCAGCCCTATGATCGTTACCGTTATGATCATTTAATAGGAAAATTTAAATGATCTATTACATTATCTTTTACAAAGACGATAATTATGTCAACTTTTTAAGCATTTATTAGGCCAATGATTGTTACCATTAGGATCTTTTAATAAGAAAATTTAAATTATCTAGTAAATTATCTTTTTACAAAGAAGATAATTATGTCAACTTTTTTAGCATTTATTAGGTCCAATGATTGTTACCATTATGATCTTTTAATAAGAAATTTTAAATTATCTATTAAATTATCTTCTACAAAGCAGATAATTATGTCAACTTTTTTAGCATGTATTCAGCGCAATAATCTTTACCGTTATCATCTTTTATTAAGAAAATTTAAATGATTACAAAGAAGATATTTATGTCAACTTTTTTAGCATGTATTCTGCCCAATGATGCTTACCATTATGATCTTTTAATAAGAAAATTTAAATTCTCTAGTAAATTATCTTTTACAAATAAGGTAATTATATCAACTTTTTTAGCATTTACTAGGCCAATGATCGTTACCGTTGTGATCTTTTATAAAGAAATTTTAAATTATCTATTAAATTATCTTTTACAGAGAAGATAATTATGTCAACTTTTTAGCATGTATTCAGCCCAATGATCGTTACCGTTATGATCTTCTAATAAGAAAATTTAAATCATCTATTAAGTTATCTTTTACAAAGAAGATAATTATGTCAACTTTTTAGCATGTATTCAGCCCAATGATCGTTACCGTTATGATCTTCTAATAAGAAAATTTAAATCATCTATTAAATTATCTTTTACAAAGAAGATAATTATGTCAACTTTTTTAGCATTTATTAGGTCCAATGATTGTTACCATTATGATCTTTTAATAAGAAATTTTGAATTATCTATTAAATTATCGTCTACAAAGCAGATAATTATGTCAACTTTTTTAGCATGTATTCAACGCAATAATCTTTACCGTTATCATCTTTTATTAACAAAATTTAAATGATCTATTAAATTATCTTTCACAAAGAAGATATTTACGTCAACTTTTTTAGCATGTATTCTGCCCAATGATCCTTACCATTATGATCTTTTAATAAGAAAATTTAAATTCTCTATCTTTTAAAAAGAAGATAATTATGTCAACTTTTTGAGGAATTATTAGGCCAATGATCGTCAATGTTATGATCTTTTCATAAGAAAATTTAAATTATCCAGTAAATTATCTTTTACAAAGAACATAATTATGTCAACTTTTAAAGCATTTATTAGGCCAGTTATCTTTACCGTTATGATCTTTTAATAAGAAATTTTAAATTATCTAGTAAATTATCTTTTTACAAAGAAGGTAATTATGTCAACTCTTTTAGCATTTATTAGGCCCAATGATTGTCACCGTTATGATCTTTTAATAAGAAATTTTAAATTATCTAGTAAATTATCTTTTTACAAAGAAGGTAATTATATCAACTTTTTTAGCATTTACTAGGCCAATGATCGTTACCGTTATGATCTTTTATAAAAAAATTTTAAATTATCTATTAAATTATCTTTTACAGAGAAGATAATTATGTCAACTTTTTAGCATGTATTCAGCCCAATGATCGTTACTGTTATGATCTTCTAATAAGAAAATTTAAATTATCTAGTAAATTATCTTTTACAAAGAAGATAATTATGTCAACTTTTTTAGCATTTACTAGGCTAGTGATATTTACCGTTATGATCTTTTAATAAGAAATTTTAAATTATCTAGTAAATTATCTTTTTACAAAGAAGGTAATTATGTCAACTCTTTTAGCATTTATTAGGCCCAATGATTGTCACCGTTATGATCTTTTAATAAGAAATTTTAAATTATCTAGTAAATTATCTTTTTACAAAGAAGGTAATTATATCAACTTTTTTAGCATTTACTAGGCCAATGATCGTTACCGTTATGATCTTTTATAAAAAAATTTTAAATTATCTATTAAATTATCTTTTACAGAGAAGATAATTATGTCAACTTTTTAGCATGTATTCAGCCCAATGATCGTTACCGTTATGATCTTCTAATAAGAAAATTTAAATTATCTAGTAAATTATCTTTTACAAAGAAGATAATTATGTCAACTTTTTTAGCATTTACTAGGCTAGTGATCTTTACCGTTATGATCTTTTAATAAGAAATTTTAAATTATCTAGTAAGTTATCTTTTTACAAATAAGGTAATTATGTCAACTTTTTTAGCATTTGTTAGGCCCAATGATTGTCACCGTTATGATCTTTTAATAAGAAATTTTAAATTATCTAGTAAATTATCTTTTTACAAAGAAGGTAATTATATCAACTTTTTTAGCATTTACTAGGCCAATGATCGTTACCGTTATGATCTTTTATAAAGAAATTTTAAATTATCTATTAAATTATCTTTTACAGAGAAGATAATTATGTCAACTTTTTAGCATGTATTCAGCCCAATGATCGTTACCGTTATGATCTTCTAATAAGAAAATTTAAATCATCTATTAAATTATCTTTTACAAAGAAGATAATTATGTCAACTTTTTTAGCATTTATTAGGTCCAATGATTGTTACCATTATGATCTTTTAATAAGAAATTTTAAATTATCTTGTAAATTATCTTTGGCAAAGATGATAATTTCGTCAACTTTTTTAGCATTTATTAGGTCCAATGATCGTTACCTTTATGATCATTTATAAAGAAATTTTAAATTATCTATTAAATTATCTTTTACAGAGAAGATAATCATGTCAATTTTTTTAGCATGGATTCGGCCCAATGATCGTTACATTATGATCTTTTAATAGGAAAATTTAAATGATCTATTAAATTATCTTTTACAAATAAGATAATCATGTCAACTTTTCTAGCATGTATTCAGACCAATGATCGTTACTGTTATGATCTTTTAATAAGAAAATTTAAATCATCTATTAAATTATCTTTTACAAAGAAGATAATTATGTAAACTTTTTTAGCATGTATTCGGCCCAATGATCATTACCGTTATGATCTTTTAATAAGAAAATTTAAATTATCTAGTAAATTATCTTTTTACAAAGAAGATAATTATGTCAACTTTTTTATCATTTATTAGGTCCAATGATTGTTACCATTATGATCTTTTAATAAGAAATTTTAAATTATCTATTAAATTATCTTCTACAAAGCAGATAATTATGTCAACTTTTTTAGTATGTATTCAGCGCAATAATCTTTACTGTTATCATCTTTTATTAAGAAAATTTAAATGATGTATTAAATTATGTTTCACAAAGAAGATATTTATGTCAACTTTTTTAGCATGTATTCTGCCCAATGATCCTTACCATTATGATCTTTTAATAAGAAAATTTAAATTCTCTAGTAAATTATCTTTTACAAAGAAGATAATTATGTCAACTTTTTGAGCATTTATTATTAGGCCAATGATCGTCAATGTTATGATCTTTTCATAAGAAAATTTAAATTATCCAGTAAATTATCTTTTACAAAGAACATAATTATGTCAACTTTTAAAGCATTTATTAGGCCAATGATCGTTACCGTTATGATCTTTTATAAAGAAATTTTAGATGATCTATTCAATTATCGTTTACAAAAAAGATAATTAATTTAAATTTTTTGGCATTTATTGGGCCCAATGATTGTTACCGTTATGATATTTCATAAAGAAATGTTAAATGATCTATTAAATAATGTTTTACAAAGAAGATAATTATGTCAACTTTTTTAGTATTTATTAGGCCCAATGATCGATACCGTTATGATCTTTTAATAAGAAATTTTAAATTATCTAGTAAATTATCTTTGACAAAGATGATAATTTCGTCAACATTTTTAGCATTTATTAGGTCTAATGATCATTACTGTTATGATCTTTTATAAAGAAATTTTAAGTCATCTATTAAATTATCTTATACAAAGAAGATAATTATGTTAACTTTTTTAGCATGTGTTCAGCCCTATGATCGTTACCGTTATGATCATTTAATAGGAAAATTTAAATGATCTATTACATTATCTTTTACAAAGAAGATAATTATGTCAACTTTTTAAGCATTTATTAGGCCAATGATCGTTACCATTAGGATCTTTTAATAAGAAAATTTAAATTATCTAGTAAATTATCTTTAACAAAGAAGATAATTATGTCAACTTTTTTAGCATTTATTAGGCCAGTGATCTTTACCGTTATGATCTTTTAATAAGAAATTTGAAATTATCTAGTAAATTATCTTTTTCCAAAGAAGGTAATTATGTCGACTTTTTTAGCATTTATTAGACCCAATGATTGTCACCGTTATGATCTTTTAATAAGAAAATTTAAATTATCTATTAAATTATCTTCTACAAAGCAGATAACTATGTCAACTTTTTTAGCATGTATTCAGCGTAATAATCTTTACCGTTATCATCTTTTATTAAGAAAATTTAAATGATCTATTAAATCATCTTTCACAAAGAAGATATTTATGTTAACTTTTTTAGCATGTATTCTGCCCAATGATCCTTACCATTATGATCTTTTAATAAGAAAATTTAAATTACCTAGTAAATTATCTTTTTACAAAGAAGATAATTTTGTCAACTTTTTGAGCATTTATTAGACCAACGATCGTTAATGTTATGATCTTTTCATACGAAAATTTAAATTATCCTGTAAATTATCTTTTACAAAGACCATAATTATGTCAACTTTTAAAGCATTTATTAGGCCAATGATCGTTACCATTATGATATTTTAATAAGAAATTTTAAATTATCTAGTAAATTATCTTTTTACAAAAAAGATAATTATGTCAACTTTTTTAGTATTTATTAGGCGCATTGATCGTTGCCGTTATGATCTTTTAATAAGAAAATTTAAATCATCTATTAAATTATCTTTTACAAAGAAGATAATTATGTAAACTTTTTTAGCATGTACTCGGCCCAATGATCATTTCCGTTATGATCTTTTAATAAGAAAATTTAAATTATCTAGTAAATTATCTTTTTACAAAGAAGATAATTTTGTCAACTTTTTTAGCATTTATTAGGTCCAATGATTGTTACCGTTATGATCTTTTAATAAGAAATTTTAAATTATCTATTAAATTATCTTTTACAAAGACGATAATTATGTCAACTTTTTTAGCTTTCGGCACAATGATTGTTACCAATATGATGTTTTAATAAGAAAATTTAAATTATCTATTAAATTATCTTTTACAAAGAAGATAATTATATTCACTTTTTGAGCATTTATTAGGCCCGATGATTGTTACCGTTATGATCTTTTATAAAAAATTTTAAATTATCTATTAAATTATCTTCTAGAAAGCAGATAATTATGTCAGCTTTTTTAGCATTTGTTCAGCGCAATAATCTTTACCGTTATCATCTTTTATTAAGAAAATTTAAATGATCTATTAAATTAACTTTCACAAAGAAGATATTTATGTCAACTTTTTTAGCATGTGTTCTGCCCAATGATCCTTACCATTATGATCTTTTAATAAGAAAATTTAAATTATCTAGTAAATTATCTTTTACAAAGAAGATAATTATGTCAACTTTTTGAGCATTTATTAGGCCAATGATCGTCAATGTTATGATCTTTTCATAAGAAAATTTAAATTATCCAGTAAATTATCTTTTACAAAGAACATAATTATGTCAACTTTTAAAGCATTTATTAGACCAACGATCATTACCGTTATGATCTTTTATAAAGAAATTTTAGATGATCTATTCAATTATCGTTTACAAAAAAGATAATTAATTTAAATTTTTTGACATTTATTGGGCCCAATGATTGTTACCGTTATGATATTTCATAAAGAAATTTTAAATGATCTATTAAATTATGTTTTACAAAGAAGATAATTATGTCAACTTTTTTAGTATTTATTAGGCCCAATGATCGTTACCGTTATGACCTTTTAACACGAAATTTTAAATTATGTAGTAAATTATCTTTGACAAAGATGATAATTTCGTCAAGTTTTTTAGCATTTATTAGGCCTAATGATCGTTACCGTTATGATCTTTTATAAAGAAATTTTAAGTCATATATTAAATTATCTTCTACAAAGAAGATAATTATGTTAACTTTTTTAGCATGTATTCAGCCCTATGATCGTTACCGTTATGATCATTTAATAGGAAAATTTAAATGATCTATTACATTGTCTTTTACAAACAAGATAATTATGTCAACTTTTTAAGCATTTATTAGGCCAATGATCGTTACGATTATGATCTTTTAATAATAAAATTTAAATTATCTAGTAAATTATCTTTTACAAAGAAGATAATTATGTCAACTTTTTTAGCATTTATTAGGCCCAATGATTGTCACCGTTATGATCTTTTAATAAGAAATTTTAAATTATCTAGTAAATTATCTTTTTACAAAGAAGGTAATTATATCAACTTTTTTAGCATTTACTAGGCCAATGATCGTTACCGTTATGATCTTTTATAAAGAAATTTTAAATGATCTATTAAATTAACTTTCACAAAGAAGATATTTATGTCAACTTTTTTAGCATGTATTCTGCCCAATGATCCTTACCATTATGATCTTTTAATAAGAAAATTTAAATTATCTAGTAAATTATCTTTTACAAAGAAGATAATTATGTCAACTTTTTGAGTATTTATTAGGCCAATGATCGTCAATGTTATGATCTTTTCATAAGAAAATTTAAATTATCCAGTAAATTATCTTTTACAAAGAACATAATTATGTCAACTTTTAAAGCATTTATTAGGCCAATGATCATTACCGTTATGATCTTTTTTAAAGAAATTTTAGATGATCTATTCAATTATCGTTTACAAAAAAGATAATTAATTTAAATTTTTTGGCATTTATTGGGCCCAATGATTGTTACCGTTATGATATTTCATAAAGAAATTTTAAATGATCTATTAAATTATGTTTTACAAAGAAGATAATTATGTCAACTTTTTTAGTATTTATTAGGCCCATGATCGTTACCGTTATGACCTTTTAATACGAAATTTTAAATTATGTAGTAAATTATCTTTTTACAAAGAAGATAATTATGTCAACTTTTTTAGCATTTATTAGGCCCAATGATTGTCACCGTTATGATCTTTTAATAAGAAAATTTAAATTATCTATTAAATTATCTTCTACAAAGAAGATAATTATGTTAACTTTTTTAGCATGTATTCAGCCCTATGATCGTTACCGTTATGATCATTTAATAGGAAAATTTAAATGATCTATTACATTGTCTTTTACAAAGAAGATAATTATGTCAACTTTTTAAGCATTTATTAGGCCAATGATCGTTACGATTATGATCTTTTAATAATAAAATTTAAATTATCTAGTAAATTATCTTTTACAAAGAAGATAATTATGTCAACTTTTTTAGCATTTATTAGGCCCAATGATTGTCACCGTTATGATCTTTTAATAAGAAATTTTAAATTATCTAGTAAATTATCTTTTTACAAAGAAGGTAATTATATCAACTTTTTTAGCATTTACTAGGCCAATGATCGTTACCGTTATGATCTTTTATAAAGAAATTTTAAATGATCTATTAAATTAACTTTCACAAAGAAGATATTTATGTCAACTTTTTTAGCATGTATTCTGCCCAATGATCCTTACCATTATGATCTTTTAATAAGAAAATTTAAATTATCTAGTAAATTATCTTTTACAAGGAAGATAATTATGTCAACTTTTTGAGTATTTATTAGGCCAATGATCGTCAATGTTATGATCTTTTCATAAGAAAATTTAAATTATCCAGTAAATTATCTTTTACAAAGAACATAATTATGTCAACTTTAAAGCATTTATTAGGCCAATGATCATTACCGTTATGATCTTTTATAAAGAAATTTTAGATGATCTATTCAATTATCGTTTACAAAAAAGATAATTAATTTAAATTTTTTGGCATTTATTGGGCCCAATGATTGTTACCGTTATGATATTTCATAAAGAAATTTTAAATGATCTATTAAATTATGTTTTACAAAGAAGATAATTATGTCAACTTTTTTAGTATTTATTAGGCCCATGATCGTTACCGTTATGACCTTTTAATACGAAATTTTAAATTATGTAGTAAATTATCTTTTTACAAAGAAGATAATTATGTCAACTTTTTTAGCATTTATTAGGCCCAATGATTGTCACCGTTATGATCTTTTAATAAGAAAATTTAAATTATCTATTAAATTATCTTCTACAAAGCAGATAATTATGTCAACTTTTTTAGCATGTATTCAGCGCAATAATCTTTACCGTTATCATCTTTTATTAAGAAAATTTAAATGATCTATTAAATTATCTTTCACAAAGAAGATATTTATGTTAACTTTTTTAGCATGTATTCTGCCCAATGATCCTTACCATTATGATCTTTTAATAAGAAAATTTAAATTACCTAGTAAATTATCTTTTACAAAGAAGTTAATTATGTCAACTTTTTGAGCATTTATTTGGCCAACGATCGTTAATGTTATGATCTTTTCATACGAAAATTTAAATTATCCCGTAAATTATCTTTTACAAAGAACATAGTTATGTCAACTTTTAAAGCATTTATTAGGCCAATGATCGTTACCATTATGATATTTTAATAAGAAATTTTAAATTATCTAGTAAATTATCTTTTTACAAAAAAGATAATTATGTCAACTTTTTTAGTATTTATTAGGCGCAATGATCGTTGCCGTTATGATCTTTTAATAAGAAAATTTAAATCATCTATTAAATTATCTTTTACAAAGAAGATAATTATGTAAACTTTTTTAGCATGTATTCGGCCCAATGATCATTTCCGTTATGATCTTTTAATAAGAAAATTTAAATTATCTAGTAAATTATCTTTTTACAACGAAGATAATTATGTCAACTTTTTTAGCATTTATTAGGTCCAATGATTGTTACCGTTATGATCTTTTAATAAGAAATTTTAAACTATCTATTAAATTATCTTTTACAAAGACGATAATTATGTCGACTTTTTTAGCTTTCGGCACAATGATTGTTACCAATATGATGTTTTAATAAGAAAATTTAAATTATCTATTAAATTATCTTTTACAAAGAAGATAATTATATTCACTTTTTGAGCATTTATTAGGCCCGATGATTGTTACCGTTATGATCTTTTATAAAAAATTTTAAATTATCTATTAAATTATCTTCTACAAAGCAGATAATTATGTCAGCTTTTTTAGCATTTATTCAGCGCAATAATCTTTACCGTTATCATCTTTTATTAAGAAAATTTAAATGATCTATTAAATTAACTTTCACAAAGAAGATATTTATGTCAACTTTTTTAGCATGTGTTCTGCCCAATGATCCTTACCATTATGATCTTTTAATAAGAAAATTTAAATTATCTAGTAAATTATCTTTTCCAAAGAAGATAATTATGTCAACTTTTTTAGCATTTATTAGGCCAATGATCGTCAATGTTATGATCTTTTCATAAGAAAAATTAAATTATCCAGTAAATTATCTTTTACAAAGAACATAATTATGTCAACTTTTAAATCATTTATTAGGCCAATGATCATTACCGTTATGATCTTTTATAAAGAAATTTTAGATGATCTATTCAATTATCGTTTACAAAAAAGATAATTAATTTAAATTTTTTGGCATTTATTGGGCCCAATGATTGTTACCGTTATGATATTTCATAAAGAAATTTTAAATAATCTAGTAAATTATGTTTTACAAAGAAGATAATTATGTCAACTTTTTTAGCATTTATTAGGCCTAATGATCGTTACCGTTATGATCTTTTATAAAGAAATTTTAAGTCATATATTAAATTATCTTCTGCAAAGAAGATAATTATGTTAACTTTTTTAGCATGTATTCAGCCCAATGATCGTTACCGTTATGATCATTTAATTGGAAAATTTAAATGATCTATTACATTGTCTTTTACAAAGAAGATAATTATGTCAACTTTTTAAGCATTTATTAGGCCAATGATCGTTACGTTTATGATCTTTTAATAATAAAATTTAAATTATCTAGTAAATTATCTTTTACAAAGAAGATAATTATGTCAACTTTTTTAGCATTTATTAGGCCCAATGATTGTCACCGTTATGATCTTTTAATAAGAAATTTTAAATTATCTAGTAAATTATCTTTTTACAAAGAAGGTAATTATATCAACTTTTTTAGCATTTACTAGGCCAATGATCGTTACCGTTATGATCTTTTATAAAGAAATTTTAAATTATCTATTAAATTATCTTTTACAGAGAAGATAATTATGTCAACTTTTTAGCATGTATTCAGCCCAATGATCGTTACCGTTATGATCTTCTAATAAGAAAATTTAAATAATCTATTAAATTATCTTTTACAAAGAAGATATTTATGTTAACTTTTTTAGCATGTATTCTGCCCAATGATCCTTACCATTATGATCTTTTAATTAGAAAATTTGAATTATCTATTAAATTATCTTTTACAAAGAAAATTTTTATGTCAAGTTTTTTAGCATGTATTCGGCCCAATGATCGTTACCGTTATGATCTTTTAATAAGAAAATTTAAATCATCTATTAAATTAAAGAAGTTTTAAATGTCTATTAAATTATGTTTTAAAAAGAAGATAATTATGTCAACTTTTTTAGTATTTATTAGGCCCAATGATCGTTACCGTTATGATTTTTAATAAGAAATTTGAAATTATCTTGTAAATTAACTTTGGCAAAGATTAGAATTTCGTCAACTTTTTTAGCATTTATTAGGTCCAAGTATCGTTACCTTTATGATCATTTATAAACACGTTTTAAATCATCTATTAAATTATCTTTTACAGAGAAGATAATTATGTCAATGTTTTTAGCATGGATTTGGCCCCATGATCGTTATGCTATGATCTTTTAATAGGAAAATTTAAATGATCTATTAAATTATCTTTTAGAAAGAAGATAATCATGTCAACTTTTCTAGCATGTATTCGGCCCAATGATCGTTACCGTTATGATCTTTTAATAAGAAAATTTAAATCATCTATTAAATTCTCTTTTACAAAGAAGATAATTATGTCAACTTTTTTAGCATTTATTAGGTCCAATGATTGTTACCATTATGATCGTTTAATAAGAAATTTTAAATTATCTATTAAATTATCTTTTACAAAGATGATAATTATGTTGACTTTTTTAGCTTTCGGCACAATGAGTGTTACCAATATGATGTTTTAATAAGAAAATTTAAATTATCTATTAAATTATCTTTTACAAAGAAGATAATTATGTCCACTTTTTTAGCATTTATTAGGCCCGATGATTGTTACTGTTATGATCTTTTATAAAAAAATTTAAATTATCTATTAAATTATCTTCTACAAAGCATATAATTATGTCAACTTTTTTAGTATGTATTCAGCGCAATAATCTTTACCGTCATCATCTTTTATTAAGAAAATTTAAATGATCTATTAAATTATCTTTCACAAACAAGATATTTATGTCAAATTATTTAGCATGTATTCTGCCCAATGATCCTTACCATTATGATCTTTTAATAAGAAAATTTAAATTATCTAGTAAATTATCTTTTACAAAGAAGATAATTATGTCAACTTTTTGAGCATTTATTAGGCCAACGATCGTTAATGTTATGATCTTTTCATACGAAAATTTAAATTATCCAGTAAATTATCTTTTACAAAGAACATAATTATGTCAACTTTTAAGGCATTTATTAGGCCAATGATCGTTACCATTATGATATTTTGATAAGAAATTTTAAATTATCTAGTAAATTATCTTTTTACAAAAAAGATAATTATGTCAACTTTTTTAGTATTTATTAGGCGCAATGATCGTTACGATTATGATCTTTTAATAAGAAAATTTAAATCATCTATTAAATTATCTTTTACAAAGAAGATAATTATGTAAACTTTTTTAGCATGTATTCGTCCCAATAATCATTACCGTTATGATCTTTTAATAAGAAAATTAAAATTATCTAGTAAATTATCTTTTTACAAAGAAGATAATTATGTCAACTTTTTTAGCATTTATTAGGCCCGATGATTGTTACCGTTATGATCTTTTATAAAAAAATTTAAATTATCTATTAAATTATCTTCTACAAAGCAGATAATTATGTCAACTTTTTTAGCATCTAGTCAGCGCAATAATCTTTACCGTTATCATCTTTTATTAACAAAATTTAAATGGTCTATTAAATTATCTTTCACAAAGAAGATATTTATGTCAAATTATTTAGCATGTATTCTACCCAATGATCCTTACCATTATGATATTTTAATAAGAAAATTTAAATTATCTAGTAAATTATCTTTTACAAAGAAGATAATTATGTCAACTTTTTAAGCATTTATTAGGCCAATGATCATTACCATTATGATATTTTAATAAGAAATTTTAAATTATCTAGTAAATTATCTTTTTACAAAAAACATAATTATGTCAACTTTTTTAGTATTTATTAGGCGCAATGATGATTACCGTTATGATCTTTTAATAAGAAAATTTAAATCATCTATTAAATTATCTTTTACAAAGAAGATAATTATGTAAACTTTTTTAGCATGTATTCGGCCCAATGATCATTACCGTTATGATCTTTTAATAAGAAAATTTAAATTATCTAGTAAATTATCTTTTTACAACGAAGATAATTATGTCAACTTTTTTAGCATTTATTAGGTCCAATGATTGTTACCGTTATGATCTTTTAATAAGAAATTTTAAACTATCTATTAAATTATCTTTTACAAAGACGATAATTATGTCGACTTTTTTAGCTTTCGGCACAATGATTGTTACCAATATGATGTTTTAATAAGAAAATTTAAATTATCTATTAAATTATCTTTTACAAAGAAGATAATTATATTCACTTTTTGAGCATTTATTAAGCCCGATGATTGTTACCGTTATGATCTTTTATAAAAAATTTTAAATTATCTATTAAATTATCTTCTACAAAGCAGATAATTATGTCAGCTTTTTTAGCATTTATTCAGCGCAATAATCTTTACCGTTATCATCTTTTATTAAGAAAATTTAAATGATCTATTAAATTAACTTTCACAAAGAAGATATTTATGTCAACTTTTTTAGCATGTGTTCTGCCCAATGATCCTTACCATTATTATCTTTTAATAAGAAAATTTAAATTATCTAGTAAATTATCTTTTCCAAAGAAGATAATTATGTCAACTTTTTTAGCATTTATTAGGCCAATGATCGTCAATGTTATGATATTTTCATAAGAAAAATTAAATTATCCAGTAAATTATCTTTTACAAAGAACATAATTATGTCAACTTTTAAATCATTTATTAGGCCAATGATCATTACCGTTATGATCTTTTATAAAGAAATTTTAGATGATCTATTCAATTATCGTTTACAAAAAAGATAATTAATTTAAATTTTTTGGCATTTATTGGGCCCAATGATTGTTACCGTTATGATATTTCATAAAGAAATTTTAAATAATCTAGTAAATTATGTTTTACAAAGAAGATAATTATGTCAACTTTTTTAGTATTTATTAGGCCCAATGATTGTTACCGTTATGACCTTTTAACACGAAATTTTAAATTATGTAGTAACTTATCTTTGACAAAGATGATAATTTCGTCAAGTTTTTTAGCATTTATTAGGCCTAATGATCGTTACCGTTATGATCTTTTATAAAGAAATTTTAAGTCATATATTAAATTATCTTCTACAAAGAAGATAATTATGTTAACTTTTTTAGCATGTATTCAGCCCAATGATCGTTACCGTTATGATCATTTAATTGGAAAATTTAAATGATCTATTACATTGTCTTTTACAAAGAAGATAATTATGTCAACTTTTTAAGCATTTATTAGGCCAATGATCGTTACGTTTATGATCTTTTAATAATAAAATTTAAATTATCTAGTAAATTATCTTTTACAAAGAAGATAATTATGTCAACTTTTTGAGCATTTATTAGGCCAACGATCGTTAATGTTATGATCTTTTCATACGAAAATTTAAATTATCCAGTAAATTATCTTTTACAAAGAACATAATTATGTCAACTTTTAAGGCATTTATTAGGCCAATGATCGTTACCATTATGATATTTTGATAAGAAATTTTAAATTATCTAGTAAATTATCTTTTTACAAAAAAGATAATTATGTCAACTTTTTTAGTATTTATTAGGCGCAATGATCGTTACGATTATGATCTTTTAATAAGAAAATTTAAATCATCTATTAAATTATCTTTTACAAAGAAGATAATTATGTAAACTTTTTTAGCATGTATTCGGCCCAATGATCATTACCGTTATGATCTTTTAATAAGAAAATTTAAATTATCTAGTAAATTATCTTTTTACAAAGAAGATAATTATGTCAACTTTTTTAGCATTTATTAGGCCCGATGATTGTTACCGTTATGATCTTTTATAAAAAAATTTAAATTATCTATTAAATTATCTTCTACAAAGCAGATAATTATGTCAACTTTTTTAACATCTAGTCAGCGCAATAATCTTTACCGTTATCATCTTTTATTAACAAAATTTAAATGGTCTATTAAATTATCTTTCACAAAGAAGATATTTATGTTAACTTTTTTAGCATGTATTCTACCCAATGATCCTTACCATTATGATCTTTTAATAAGAAAATTTAAATTATCTAGTAAATTATCTTTTACAAAGAAGATAATTATGTCAACTTTTTAAGCATTTATTAGG
Source organism: Psophocarpus tetragonolobus (assembly GCA_037954015.1). Lineage (NCBI taxonomy): Eukaryota > Viridiplantae > Streptophyta > Magnoliopsida > Fabales > Fabaceae > Psophocarpus > Psophocarpus tetragonolobus. Next base: position 60,705,597 of record CM075688.1, read on the forward strand.
CCAATGATCGTTACCATTATGATATTTTAATAAGAAATTTTAAATTATCTAGTAAATTATCTTTTTACAAAAAACATAATTATGTCAACTTTTTTAGTATTTATTAGGCGCAATGATGATTACCGTTATGATCTTTTAATAAGAAAATTTAAATCATCTATTAAATTATCTTTTACAAAGAAGATAATTATGTAAACTTTTTTAGCATGTATTCGGCCCAATGATCATTACCGTTATGATCTTTTAATAAGAAAATTTAAATTATCTAGTAAATTATCTTTTTACAACGAAGATAATTATGTCAACTTTTTTAGCATTTATTAGGTCCAATGATTGTTACCGTTATGATCTTTTAATAAGAAATTTTAAACTATCTATTAAATTATCTTTTACAAAGACGATAATTATGTCGACTGTTTTAGCTTTCGGCACAATGATTGTTACCAATATGATGTTTTAATAAGAAAATTTAAATTATCTATTAAATTATCTTTTACAAAGAAGATAATTATATTCACTTTTTGAGCATTTATTAGGCCCGATGATTGTTACCGTTATGATCTTTTATAAAAAATTTTAAATTATCTATTAAATTATCTTCTACAAAGCAGATAATTATGTCAGCTTTTTTAGCATTTATTCAGCGCAATAATCTTTACCGTTATCATCTTTTATTAAGAAAATTTAAATGATCTATTAAATTAACTTTCACAAAGAAGATATTTATGTCAACTTTTTTAGCATGTGTTCTGCCCAATGATCCTTACCATTATGATCTTTTAATAAGAAAATTTAAATTATCTAGTAAATTATCTTTTCCAAAGAAGATAATTATGTCAACTTTTTTAGCATTTATTAGGCCAATGATCGTCAATGTTATGATCTTTTCATAAGAAAAATTAAATTATCCAGTAAATTATCTTTTACAAAGAACATAATTATGTCAACTTTTAAATCATTTATTAGGCCAATGATCATTACCGTTATGATCTTTTATAAAGAAATTTTAGATGATCTATTCAATTATCGTTTACAAAAAAGATAATTAATTTAAATTTTTTGGCATTTATTGGGCCCAATGATTGTTACCGTTATGATATTTCATAAAGAAATTTTAAATAATCTAGTAAATTATGTTTTACAAAGAAGATAATTATGTCAACTTTTTTAGTATTTATTAGGCCCAATGATCGTTACCGTTATGACCTTTTAACACGAAATTTTAAATTATGTAGTAACTTATCTTTGACAAAGATGATAATTTCGTCAAGTTTTTTAGCATTTATTAGGCCTAATGATCGTTACCGTTATGATCTTTTATAAAGAAATTTTAAGTCATATATTAAATTATCTTCTACAAAGAAGATAATTATGTTAACTTTTTTAGCATGTATTCAGCCCTATGATCGTTACCGTTATGATCATTTAATAGGAAAATTTAAATGATCTATTACATTGTCTTTTACAAAAAAGATAATTATGTCAACTTTTTAAGCATTTATTAGGCCAATGATCGTTACGATTATGATCTTTTAATAATAAAATTTAAATTATCTAGTAAATTATCTTTTACAAAGAAGATAATTATGTCAACTTTTTTAGCATTTATTAGGCCCAATGATTGTCACCGTTATGATCTTTTAATAAGAAATTTTAAATTATCTAGTAAATTATCTTTTTACAAAGAAGGTAATTATATCAACTTTTTTAGCATTTACTAGGCCAATGATCGTTACCGTTATGATCTTTTATAAAGAAATTTTAAATTATCTATTAAATTATCTTTTACAGAGAAGATAATTATGTCAACTTTTTAGCATGTATTCAGCCCAATGATCGTTACCGTTATGATCTTCTAATAAGAAAATTTAAATAATCTATTAAATTATCTTTTACAAAGAAGATATTTATGTTAACTTTTTTAGCATGTATTCTGCCCAATGATCCTTACCATTATGATCTTTTAATAAGAAAATTTGAATTATCTATTAAATTATCTTTTACAAAGAAAATTTTTATGTCAAGTTTTTTAGCATGTATTCGGCCCAATGATCGTTACCGTTATGATTTTTAATAAGAAATTTGAAATTATCTTGTAAATTAACTTTGGCAAAGATTAGAATTTCGTCAACTTTTTTAGCATTTATTAGGTCCATGTATCGTTACCTTTATGATCATTTATAAACAAGTTATAAATCATCTATTAAATTATCTTTTACAGAGAAGATAATTATGTCAATGTTCTTAGCATGGATTCGGCCCAATGATCGTTACGCTATGATCTTTTAATAGGAAAATTTAAATGATCTATTAAATTATCTTTTAGAAAGAAGATAATCATGTCAACTTTTCTAGCATGTATTCGGCCCAATGATCGTTACCGTTATGATCTTTTAATAAGAAAATTTAAATCATCTATTAAATTATCTTTTACAAAGAAGATAATTATGTCAACTTTTTTAGCATTTATTAGGTCCAATGATTGTTACCATTATGATCGTTTAATAAGAAATTTTAAATTATCTATTAAATTATCTTTTACAAAGATGATAATTATGTCGACTTTTTTAGCTTTCGGCACAATGAGTGTTACCAATATGATGTTTTAATAAGAAAATTTAAATTATCTATTAAATTATCTTTTACAAAGAAGATAATTATGTCCACTTTTTTAGCATTTATTAGGCCCGATGATTGTTACTGTTATGATCTTTTATAAAAAATTTTAAATTATCTATTAAATTATCTTCTACAAAGCATATAATTATGTCAACTTTTTTAGTATGTATTCAGCGCAATAATCTTTACCGTCATCATCTTTTATTAAGAAAATTTAAATGATCTATTAAATTATCTTTCACAAACAAGATATTTATGTCAAATTTTTTAGCATGTATTCTGCCCAATGATCCTTACCATTATGATCTTTTAATAAGAAAATTTAAATTATCTAGTAAATTATCTTTTACAAAGAAGATAATTAGGTCAACTTTTTGAGCATTTATTAGGCCAACGATCGTTAATGTTATGATCTTTTCATACGAAAATTTAAATTATCCAGTAAATTATCTTTTACAAAGAACATACTTATGTCAACTTTTAAGGCATTTATTAGGCCAATGATCGTTACCATTATGATATTTTGATAAGAAATTTTAAATTATCTAGTAAATTATCTTTTTACAAAAAAGATAATTATGTCAACTTTTTTAGTATTTATTAGGCGCAATGATCGTTACCGTTATGATCTTTTAATAAGAAAATTTAAATCATCTATTAAATTATCTTTTACAAAGAAGATAATTATGTAAACTTTTTTAGCATGTATTTGGCCCAATGATCATTTCCGTTATGATCTTTTAATAAGAAAATTTAAATGATCTATTACATTATCTTTTACAAAGAAGATAATTATGTCAACTTTTTAAGCATTTATTAGGCCAATGATCGTTACCATTATGATCTTTTCATAAGAAAATTTAAATTATCCAGTAAATTATCTTTTACAAAGAACATAATTATGTCAACTTTTAAAGCATTTATTAGGCCAATGATCGTTACCATTATGATATTTTAATAAGAAATTTTAAATTATCTAGTAAATTATCTTTTTACAAAAAAGATAATTATGTCAACTTTTTTAGTATTTATTAGGCGCAATGATCGTTACCATTATGATCTTTTAATAAGAAAATTTAAATCATCTATTAAATTATCTTTTACAAAGAAGATAATTATGTAAACTTTTTTAGCATGTATTCGGCCCAATGATCATTACCGTTATGATCGTTTAATAAGAAAATTAAAATTATCTAGTAAATTATCTTTTTACAAAGAAGATAATTATGTCAACTTTTTTAGCATTTATTAGGCCCGATGATTGTTACCGTTATGATCTTTTATAAAAAAATTTAAATTATCTATTAAATTATCTTCTACAAAGCAGATAATTATGTCAACTTTTTTAGCATGTATTCAGCGCAATAATCTTTACCGTTATCATCTTTTATTAACAAAATTTAAATGATCTATTAAATTATCTTTCACAAAGAAGATAATTATGTAAACTTTTTTAGCATGTATTCGGCCCAATGATCATTTCCGTTATGATCTTTTAATAAGAAAATTTAAATGATCTATTACATTATCTTTTACAAAGAAGATAATTATGTCAACTTTTTAAGCATTTATTAGGCCAATGATTGTTACCATTATGATCTTTTAATAAGAAAATTTAAATTATCCAGTAAATTATCTTTTACAAAGAACATAATTATGTCAACTTTTAAAGCATTTATTAGGCCAATGATCGTTACCATTATGATATTTTAATAAGAAATTTTAAATTATCTAGTAAATTATCTTTTTACAAAAAAGATAATTATGTCAACTTTTTTAGTATTTATTAGGCACAATGATCGTTACCGTTATGATCTTTTAATAAGAAAATTTAAATCATCTATTAAATTATCTTTTACAAAGAAGATAATTATGTAAACTTTTTTAGCATGTATTCGGCCCAGTGATCATTACCATTATGATCTTTTAATAAGAAATTTTAAATTATCTAGTAAATTATCTTTTTACAAAAAAGATAATTATGTCAACTTTTTTAGTATTTATTAGGCGCAATGATCGTTACCGTTATGATCTTTTAATAAGAAAATTTAAATCATCTATTAAATTATCTTTTACAAAGAAGATAATTATGTAAACTTTTTTAGCATGTATTCGGCCCAATGATCATTACCGTTATGATCTTTTAATAAGAAAATTTAAATTATCTAGTAAATTATCTTTTTACAACGAAGATAATTATGTCAATTTTTTTAGCATTTATTAGGTCCAATGATTGTTACCGTTATGATCTTTTAATAAAAAATTTTAAATTATCTATTAAATTATCTTTTACAAAGACGATAATTATGTCGACTTTTTTAGCTTTCGGCACAATGATTGTTACCAATATGATGTTTTAATAAGAAAATTTAAATTATCTATTAAATTATCTTTTACAAAGAAGATAATTATGTCCACTTTTTTAGCATTTATTAGGCCCGATGATTGTTACCGTTATGATCTTTTATAAAAAAATTTAAATTATCTTCTACAAAGCAGATAATTATGTCAACTTTTTTAGCATGTATTCAACGCAATAATCTTTACCGTTATCATCTTTTATTAAGAAAATTTAAATGATCTATTAAATTATCTTTCACAAAGAAGATATTTATGTTAACTTTTTTAGCATGTATTCTGCCCAATGATCCTTACCATTATGGTTTTTAATAAGAAAATTTAAATTATCTAGTAAATTATCTTTTACAAAGAAGATAATTATGTCAACTTTTTGAGCATTTATTAGGCCAACGATCGTTAATGTTATGATCTTTTCATACGAAAATTTAAATTATCTAGTAAATTATCTTTTACAAAGAACATAATTATCTCAACTTTTAAGGCATTTATTAGGCCAATGATCGTTACCATTATGATATTTTAATAAGAAATTTTAAATTATCTGGTAAATTATCTTTTTACAAAAAAGATAATTATGTCAACTTTTTTAGTATTTGTTAGGCGCAATGATCGTTACCGTTATGATCTTTTAATAAGAAAATTTAAGTCATCTATTAAATTATCTTTTACAAAGAAGATAATTATGTAAACTTTTTTAGCATGTATTCGGCCCAATGATCATTTCCGTTATGATCTTTTAATAAGAAAATTTAAATGATCTACTACATTATCTTTTACAAAGAAGATAATTATGTCAACTTTTTAAGCATTTATTAGGCCAATGATCGTTACCATTATGATCTTTTAATAAGAAAATTTAAATTATCCAGTAAATTATCTTTTACAAAGAACATAATTATGTCAACTTTTAAAGCATTTATTAGGCCAATGATCGTTACCATTATGATATTTTAATAAGAAATTTTAAATTATCTAGTAAATTATCTTTTTACAAAGAAGATAATTAGGTAAACTTTTTTAGCATTTATTAGGCGCAATGATCGTTACCGTTATGATCTTTTAATAAGAAAATTTAAATCATCTATTAAATTATCTTTTACAAAAAGATAATTATGTAAACTTTTTTAGCATGTATTCAGCCCAATGATCATTACCGTTATGATCTTTTAGTAAGAAAATTTAAATTATCTAGTAAATTATCTTTTTACAAAGAAGATAATTATGTCAACTTTTGTAGCATTTATTAGGTCCAATGATTGTTACCGTTATGATCTTTTAATAAGAAATTTTAAATTATCTATTAAATTATCTTTTACAAAGACAATAATTTTGTCGACTTTTTTAGCTTTCGGCACAATGATTGTTACCAATATGATGTTTTAATAAGAAAATTTAAATTATGTATTAAATTATCTTTTACAAAGAAGATAATTATGTCCACTTTTTTAGCATTTATTAGGCCCGATGATTGTTACCGTTATGATCTTTTATAAAAAAATTTAAATTATCTATTGAATTATCTTCTACAAAGCAGATAATTATGTCAACTTTTTTAGCATGTATTCAGCGCAATAATCTTTACCGTTATCATCTTTTATTAAGAAAATTTAAATGATCTATTAAATTATCTTTCACAAAGAAGATATTTATGTTAACTTTTTTCGCATGTATTCTGCCCAATGATCCTTACCATTATGATCTTTTAATAAGAAAATTTAAATTATCTAGTAAATTATCTTTTACAAAGAAGATATTTATGTCAACTTTTTTAGCATTGATTAGGCCAACGATCGTTAATGTTATGATCTTTTCATATGAAAATTTAAATTATCTAGTAAATTATCTTTTACAAAGAACATAATTATGTCAACTTTTAAGGCATTTATTAGGCCAATGATCGTTACCATTATGATATTTTAATAAGAAATTTTAAATTATCTGGTAAATTATCTTTTTACAAAAGAGATAATTATGTCAACTTTTTTAGTATTTGTTAGGCACAATGATCGTTACCGTTATGATCTTTTAATAAGAAAATTTAAGTCATCTATTAAATTATCTTTTACAAAGAAGATAATTATGTAAACTTTTTTAGCATGTATTCGGCCCAATGATCATTTCCGTTATGATCTTTTAATAAGAAAATTTAAATGATCTACTACATTATCTTTTACAAAGAAGATAATTATGTCAACTTTTTAAGCATTTATTAGGCCAATGATCGTTACCATTATGATCTTTTAATAAGAAAATTTAAATTATCCAGTAAATTATCTTTTACAAAGAACATAATTATGTCAACTTTTAAAGCATTTATTAGGCCAATGATCGTTACCATTATGATATTTTAATAAGAAATTTTAAATTATCTAGTAAATTATCTTTTTACAAAGAAGATAATTAGGTAAACTTTTTTAGCATTTATTAGGCGCAATGATCGTTACCGTTATGATCTTTTAATAAGAAAATTTAAATCATCTATTAAATTATCTTTTACAAAGAAGATAATTATGTAAACTTTTTTAGCATGTATTCGGCCCAATGATCATTTCCGTTATGATCTTTTAATAAGAAAATTTAAATGATCTATTACATTATCTTTTACAAAGAAGATAATTATGTCAATTTTTTAAGCATTTATTAGGCCAATGATCATTACCATTATGATTTTTTAATAAGAAAATTTAAATTATCCAGTAAATTCTCTTTTACAAAGAACATAATTATGTCAACTTTTAAAGCATTTATTAGGCCAATGATCGTTACCATTATGATATTTTAATAAGAAATTTTAAATTATCTAGTAAATTATCTTTTTACAAAAAAGATAATTATGTCAACTTTTTTAGTATTTATTAGGCGCAATGATCGTTACCGTTATGATCTTTTAATAAGAAAATTTAAATCATCTATTAAATTATCTTTTACAAAAAGATAATTATGTAAACTTTTATAGCATGTATTCAGCCCAATGATCATTACCGTTATGATCTTTTAGTAAGAAAATTTAAATTATCTAGTAAATTATCTTTTTACAAAGAAGATAATTATGTCAACTTTTTTAGCATTTATTAGGTCCAATGATTGTTACCGTTATGATCTTTCAATAAGAAATTTTAAATTATCTATTAAATTATCTTTTACAAAGACAATAATTTTGTCGACTTTTTTAGCTTTCGGCACAATGATTGTTACCAATATGATTTTTTAATAAGAAAATTTAAATTATGTATTAAATTATCTTTTACAAAGAAGATAATTATGTCCACTTTTTTAGCATTTATTAGGCCCGATGATTGTTACCGTTATGATCTTTTATAAAAAAATTTAAATTATCTATTGAATTATCTTCTACAAAGTAGATAATTATGTCAACTTTTTTAGCATGTATTCAGCGCAATAATCTTTACCGTTATCATCTTTTATTAAGAAAATTTAAATGATCTATTAAATTATCTTTCACAAAGAAGATATTTATGTTAACTTTTTTCGCATGTATTCTGCCCAATGATCCTTACCATTATGATCTTTTAATAAGAAAATTTAAATTATCTAGTAAATTATCTTTTACAAAGAAGATAATTATGTCAACTTTTTGAGCATTTATTAGGCCAACGATCGTTAATGTTATGATCTTTTCATACGAAAATTTAAATTATCCAGTAAATTATCTTTTACAAAGAACATAATTATGTCAACTTTTAAGGCATTTATTAGGCCAATGATCGTTACCATTATGATATTTTAATAAGAAATTTTAAATTATCTAGTAAATTATCTTTTTACAAAAAAGATAATTATGTCAACTTTTTTAGTATTTATTAGGCGCAATGATCGTTACCGTTATGATCTTTTAATAAGAAAATTTAAATCATCTATTAAATTATCTTTTACAAAGAAGATAATTATGTAAACTTTTTTAGCATGTATTCGGCCCAATGATCATTTCTGTTATGATCTTTTAATAAGAAAATTTAAATGATCTATTACATTATCTATTACAAAGAAGATAATTATGTCAACTTTTTAAGCATTTATTAGGCCAATGATCGTTACCATTATGATATTTTAATAAGAAATTTTAAATTATCTAGTAAATTATCTTTTTACAAAAAAGATAATTATGTCAACTTTTTTAGTATTTATTAGGCGCAATGATCGTTACCGTTATGATCTTTTAATAAGAAAATTTAAATCATCTATTAAATTATCTTTTACAAAGAAGATAATTATGTAAACTTTTTTAGCATGTATTCGGCCCAATGATCATTTCCGTTATGATCTTTTAATAAGAAAATTTAAATGATCTACTACATTATCTTTTACAAAGAAGATAATTATGTCAACTTTTTAAGCATTTATTAGGCCAATGATCGTTACCATTATGATCTTTTAATAAGAAAATTTAAATTATCCAGTAAATTATCTTTTACAAAGAACATAATTATGTCAACTTTTAAAGCATTTATTAGGCCAATGATCGTTACCATTATGATATTTTAATAAGAAATTTTAAATTATCTAGTAAATTATCTTTTTACAAAGAAGATAATTAGGTAAACTTTTTTAGCATTTATTAGGCGCAATGATCGTTACCGTTATGATCTTTTAATAAGAAAATTTAAATCATCTATTAAATTATCTTTTACAAAGAAGATAATTATGTAAACTTTTTTAGCATGTATTCGGCCCAATGATCATTTCCGTTATGATCTTTTAATAAGAAAATTTAAATGATCTATTACATTATCTTTTACAAAGAAGATAATTATGTCAATTTTTTAAGCATTTATTAGGCCAATGATCATTACCATTATGATTTTTTAATAAGAAAATTTAAATTATCCAGTAAATTCTCTTTTACAAAGAACATAATTATGTCAACTTTTAAAGCATTTATTAGGCCAATGATCGTTACCATTATGATATTTTAATAAGAAATTTTAAATTATCTAGTAAATTATCTTTTTACAAAAAAGATAATTATGTCAACTTTTTTAGTATTTATTAGGCGCAATGATCGTTACCGTTATGATCTTTTAATAAGAAAATTTAAATCATCTATTAAATTATCTTTTACAAAAAGATAATTATGTAAACTTTTTTAGCATGTATTCAGCCCAATGATCATTACCGTTATGATCTTTTAGTAAGAAAATTTAAATTATCTAGTAAATTATCTTTTTACAAAGAAGATAATTATGTCAACTTTTTTAGCATTTATTAGGTCCAATGATTGTTACCGTTATGATCTTTCAATAAGAAATTTTAAATTATCTATTAAATTATCTTTTACAAAGACAATAATTTTGTCGACTTTTTTAGCTTTCGGCACAATGATTGTTACCAATATGATTTTTTAATAAGAAAATTTAAATTATGTATTAAATTATCTTTTACAAAGAAGATAATTATGTCCACTTTTTTAGCATTTATTAGGCCCGATGATTGTTACCGTTATGATCTTTTATAAAAAAATTTAAATTATCTATTGAATTATCTTCTACAAAGTAGATAATTATGTCAACTTTTTTAGCATGTATTCAGCGCAATAATCTTTACCGTTATCATCTTTTATTAAGAAAATTTAAATGATCTATTAAATTATCTTTCACAAAGAAGATATTTATGTTAACTTTTTTCGCATGTATTCTGCCCAATGATCCTTACCATTATGATCTTTTAATAAGAAAATTTAAATTATCTAGTAAATTATCTTTTACAAAGAAGATAATTATGTCAACTTTTTGAGCATTTATTAGGCCAACGATCGTTAATGTTATGATCTTTTCATACGAAAATTTAAATTATCCAGTAAATTATCTTTTACAAAGAACATAATTATGTCAACTTTTAAGGCATTTATTAGGCCAATGATCGTTACCATTATGATATTTTAATAAGAAATTTTAAATTATCTAGTAAATTATCTTTTTACAAAAAAGATAATTATGTCAACTTTTTTAGTATTTATTAGGCGCAATGATCGTTACCGTTATGATCTTTTAATAAGAAAATTTAAATCATCTATTAAATTATCTTTTACAAAGAAGATAATTATGTAAACTTTTTTAGCATGTATTCGGCCCAATGATCATTTCTGTTATGATCTTTTAATAAGAAAATTTAAATGATCTATTACATTATCTATTACAAAGAAGATAATTATGTCAACTTTTTAAGCATTTATTAGGCCAATGATCGTTACCATTATGATATTTTAATAAGAAATTTTAAATTATCTAGTAAATTATCTTTTTACAAAAAAGATAATTATGTCAACTTTTTTAGTATTTATTAGGCGCAATGATCGTTACCGTTATGATCTTTTAATAAGAAAATTTAAATCATCTATTAAATTATCTTTTACAAAGAAGATAATTATGTAAACTTTTTTAGCATGTATTCGGCCCAATGATCATTTCCGTTATGATCTTTTAATAAGAAAATTTAAATGATCTACTACATTATCTTTTACAAAGAAGATAATTATGTCAACTTTTTAAGCATTTATTAGGCCAATGATCGTTACCATTATGATCTTTTAATAAGAAAATTTAAATTATCCAGTAAATTATCTTTTACAAAGAACATAATTATGTCAACTTTTAAAGCATTTATTAGGCCAATGATCGTTACCATTATGATATTTTAATAAGAAATTTTAAATTATCTAGTAAATTATCTTTTTACAAAGAAGATAATTAGGTCAACTTTTTTAGCATTTATTAGGCGCAATGATCGTTACCGTTATGATCTTTTAATAAGAAAATTTAAATCATCTATTAAATTATCTTTTACAAAGAAGATAATTATGTAAACTTTTTTAGCATGTATTCGGCCCAATGATCATTTCCGTTATGATCTTTTAATAAGAAAATTTAAATGATCTATTACATTATCTTTTACAAAGAAGATAATTATGTCAATTTTTTAAGCATTTATTAGGCCAATGATCATTACCATTATGATTTTTTAATAAGAAAATTTAAATTATCCAGTAAATTCTCTTTTACAAAGAACATAATTATGTCAACTTTTAAAGCATTTATTAGGCCAATGATCGTTACCATTATGATATTTTAATAAGAAATTTTAAATTATCTAGTAAATTATCTTTTTACAAAAAAGATAATTATGTCAACTTTTTTAGTATTTATTAGGCGCAATGATCGTTACCGTTATGATCTTTTAATAAGAAAATTTAAATCATCTATTAAATTATCTTTTACAAAAAGATAATTATGTAAACTTTTTTAGCATGTATTCAGCCCAATGATCATTACCGTTATGATCTTTTAGTAAGAAAATTTAAATTATCTAGTAAATTATCTTTTTACAAAGAAGATAATTATGTCAACTTTTTTAGCATTTATTAGGTCCAATGATTGTTACCGTTATGATCTTTTAATAAGAAATTTTAAATTATCTATTAAATTATCTTTTACAAAGACAATAATTTTGTCGACTTTTTTAGCTTTCGGCACAATGATTGTTACCAATATGATGTTTTAATAAATGCTAAAAAAAGTTGACATAATTATCTTCTTTGTAAAAGATAATTTAGTAGACAATTTAAAATTTCTTATTAAAAGATCATAACGGTAACGATCATTGGGACTAATATATACTAAAAAAGTTAACATAATTATCTTCTTTGTAAAAGATAATTTACTAGACAATTTAAAATTTCTTTATAAAAGATCATAACGGTAACGATCATTGGCCCTAATAAATGCTAAAAAGGTTAACATAATTATCTACTTTGTGAAAGATAATTTAATAGATCATTTAAAATTTCTTTATAAAAGATCATAACGGTAACGATCATTGGGCCTAATAAATGGTAAAAAAGTTGACATAATTATCTTCTTTGAAATAGATAATTTACTAGACAATTTAAAATTTCTTATTAAAAGATCATAACAGTGCCGATCAATAGGCCTAGTAAATGCTGAAAAAGCTTACATAATTATCTGCTTTGTAAAACATAATTTAATAGATCATTTAAAATTTCATTATAAAAGATCATGACGGCAACGATCATTGGGCCTAATAAATGCTAAAAAGGCTAACATAATTATCTTCTTTGTAAAAGATAATTTACTAGACAATTTAAAATTTTTTTATAAAAGATCATAACGGTAACGATCACTGGGCCTAATAAATGCTGAAGCAGCTAACATAAATATATTCTTTGTTAAAGATAATTTAATAGATCATTTAAAACTTCTTTGTGAAAGATCATAACGGTAACGATCATTGGGCCTAATAAATGCTAAAAAGGTTAACATAATTATCTTCTTTGTGAAAGATAATTTAATACATCATTTAAAATTTCTTTGTGAAAGATCGTAACGGTAACGATCATTGGACCTAATAAACGCTAAAAAAGTTGACATAATTATCTTCTTTGTAAAAGATAATTTACTAGACAATTTAGAATTTCTTATTAAAAGATCATAACGGTAACGATCACTGGGCCTAATAAATGCTGAAGCAGCTAGCATAAATATATTCTTTGTTAAAGATAATTTAATAGATCATTTAAAATTTCTTTGTGAAAGATCATAACGGTAACGATCATTGGGCCTAATAAATGCTAAAAAGGTTAACATAATTGTCTTCTTTGTGAAAGATAATTTAACACATCATTTAAAATTTCTTTGTGAAAGATCATAACGTAACGATCATTGGACCTAATAAATGCTAAAAAAGTTGACATAATTATCTTCTTTGTAAAAGATAATTTACTAGACAATTTCAAATTTCTTATTAAAAGATCATAACGGTAACGATCACTGGGCCTAATAAATGCTGAAGCAGCTAACATAAATATATTCTTTGTTAAAGATAATTTAATAGATCATTTAAAATTTCTTTGTGAAAGATCATAACGGTAACATCATTGGGCCTAATAAATGCTAAAAAGGTTAACATAATTATCTTCTTTGTGAAAGATAATTTAATAGATCATTTAAAATTTCTTTATAAAAGATCATAACGGTAACGATCATTGGGCCTATTAACGCTAAAAAAGTTGACATAATTAACTTCTTTGTAAAAGATAATTTACTAGACAATTTAAAATTTCTTATTAAAAGATGATAATGCTAACGAATAATGGGCCTAGTAGATGCTAAAAAAGTTAAAATAATTATCTTCTTTGTAAAAAATAATTTAATAGATTATTTCAAATTTCTTTAAAAAAGATTATAACGGTAACGATCATTGTGCCTAATAAATTCTAAACAAGTTGACATAATTATCTTCTTTGTAAAAGATAATTTACTAGATCATTTAAAATTTCCTCTTAAAAGATCATAACGGTAACAATCATTGGGCCTAATAAATGCTAAAAAAGTTGGCATAATTATCTTCTTTGTAAAAGATAATTTACTAAACAATTTAAAATTTCTTATTAAAAGATCATAACGGTAACCATCACTGGGGCTAATAAATGGTAAAAAAGTTGGCATAATTATCTTCTTTGTAAAAGATAATTTACTAAACAATTTAAAATTTCTTATTAAAAGATCATAACGGCAACGATCACTGGGCCTAATAAATGCTAAAAAAGTTAACATAATTATCTTCTTTGTAAAAGACAATTTAATACATCATTTAAAATTTCTTTAAAAAAGATCATAACGCTAACGATTATTGGGCCTAATAAATGATAAAAAAGTTGACATAATAATCTTCTTTGTAAAAGATAATTTACTAGACAATTTAAAATTTCTTACTAAAAGATCATAACGGTACCGATCAATGGGCCTAGTAAATTCTAAAAAACATTACATAATTATCTTCTTAGTAAAAGATAATTTACTAGACAATTTAAAATTTCTTATTAAAAGATCATAACGGTACCGATCAATGGGCCTAGTAAATCCTAAAAAAGTTTACATAATTATCTTCTTTGTAAAAGATAATTTAATAGATCATTTAAAATTTCATTATAAAAGATCATGACGGCAACGATCATTGGGCCTAATAAATGCTAAAAAGGTTAACATAATTATCTTCTTTGTGAAAGATAATTTAATAGATCATTTAAAATTTCTTTATAAAAGATCATAACAGTAACGATCATTGGGCCTAATAAATGATAAAAAGGTGAACATAATTATCTTCTTTGTGAAAGATAATTTAGTAGATCATTTAAAATTTCTTTATAAAAGATAATAACGGTAACGATCGTTGGGCCTAATAAATGCTAAAAAAGTTGACATAATTATCTTCTTTGTAAAAGATAATTTAGTAGACAATTTAAAATTTCTTATTAAAAGATCATAACGGTAACGATCATTGGGACTAATATATACTAAAAAAGTTAACATAATTATCTTCTTTGTAAAAGATAATTTACTAGACAATTTAAAATTTCTTTATAAAAGATCATAACGGTAACGATCATTGCGCCTAATAAATGCTAAAAAGGTTAACATAATTATCTACTTTGTGAAAGATAATTTAATAGATCATTTAAAATTTCTTTATAAAAGATGATAACGGTAACGATCATTGGGCCTAATAAATGGTAAAAAAGTTGACATAATTATCTTCTTTGTAAAAGATAATTTACTAAACAATTTAAAATTTCTTATTAAAAGATCATAACGGTAACCATCACTGGGGCTAATAAATGGTAAAAAAGTTGGCATAATTATCTTCTTTGTAAAAGATAATTTACTAAACAATTTAAAATTTCTTATTAAAAGATCATAACGGCAACGATCACTGGGCCTAATAAATGCTAAAAAAGTTAACATAATTATCTTCTTTGTAAAAGACAATTTAATACATCATTTAAAATTTCTTTAAAAAAGATCATAACGCTAACGATTATTGGGCCTAATAAATGATAAAAAAGTTGACATAATAATCTTCTTTGTAAAAGATAATTTACTAGACAATTTAAAATTTCTTACTAAAAGATCATAACGGTACCGATCAATGGGCCTAGTAAATTCTAAAAAACATTACATAATTATCTTCTTTGCAAAAGATAATTTACTAGACAATTTAAAATTTCTTATTAAAAGATCATAACGGTACCGATCAATGGGCCTAGTAAATCCTAAAAAAGTTTACATAATTATCTTCTTTGTAAAAGATAATTTAATAGATCATTTAAAATTTCATTATAAAAGATCATGACGGCAACGATCATTGGGCCTAATAAATGCTAAAAAGGTTAACATAATTATCTTCTTTGTGAAAGATAATTTAATAGATCATTTAAAATTTCTTTATAAAAGATCATAACGGTAACGATCATTGGGCCTAGTAAATGCTAAAAAAGTTAAAATAATTATCTTCTTTGTAAAAGATAATTTACTAGATTATTTAAAATTTCTTTAAAAAAGATTATAACGGTAACGATCATTGCGCCTAATAAATGCTAAAAAAGTTGACATAATTATCTTCTTTGTAAAAGATAATTTACTAGATCATTTAAAATTTCCTCTTAAAAGATCATAACGGTAACAATCATTGGGCCTAATAAATGCTAAAAAAGTTGGCATAATTATCTTCTTTGTAAAAGATAATTTACTAAACAATTTAAAATTTCTTATTAAAAGATCATAACGGTAACCATCACTGGGGCTAATAAATGGTAAAAAAGTTGGCATAATTATCTTCTTTGTAAAAGATAATTTACTAAACAATTTAAAATTTCTTATTAAAAGATCATAACGGCAACGATCACTGGGCCTAATAAATGCTAAAAAAGTTAACATAATTATCTTCTTTGTAAAAGACAATTTAATACATCATTTAAAATTTCTTTAAAAAAGATCATAACGCTAACGATTATTGGGCCTAATAAATGATAAAAAAGTTGACATAATAATCTTCTTTGTAAAAGATAATTTACTAGACAATTTAAAATTTCTTACTAAAAGATCATAACGGTACCGATCAATGGGCCTAGTAAATTCTAAAAAACATTACATAATTATCTTCTTTGCAAAAGATAATTTACTAGACAATTTAAAATTTCTTATTCAAAGATCATAACGGTACCGATCAATGGGCCTAGTAAATCCTAAAAAAGTTTACATAATTATCTTCTTTGTAAAAGATAATTTAATAGATCATTTAAAATTTCATTATAAAAGATCATGACGGCAACGATCATTGGGCCTAATAAATGCTAAAAAGGTTAACATAATTATCTTCTTTGTGAAAGATAATTTAATAGATCATTTAAAATTTCTTTATAAAAGATCATAACAGTAACGATCATTGGGCCTAATAAATGATAAAAAGGTGAACATAATTATCTTCTTTGTGAAAGATAATTTAGTAGATCATTTAAAATTTCTTTATAAAAGATAATAACGGTAATGATCGTTGGGCCTAATAAATGCTAAAAAAGTTGACATAATTATCTTCTTTGTAAAGGATAATTTAGTAGACAATTTAAAATTTCTTATTAAAAGATCATAACGGTAACGATCATTGGGACTAATATATACTAAAAAAGTTAACATAATTATCTTCTTTGTAAAAGATAATTTACTAGACAATTTTAAATTTCTTTATAAAAGATCATAACGGTAACGATCATTGGGCCTAATAAATGCTAAAAAGGTTAACATAATTATCTACTTTGTGAAAGATAATTTAATAGATCATTTAAAATTTCTTTATAAAAGATCATAACGGTAACGATCATTGGGCCTAATAAATGGTAAAAAAGTTGACATAATTATCTTCTTTGAAATAGATAATTTACTAGACAATTTAAAATTTCTTATTAAAAGATCATAACAGTGCCGATCAATAGGCCTAGTAAATGCTGAAAAAGCTTACATAATTATCTGCTTTGTAAAACATAATTTAATAGATCATTTAAAATTTCATTATAAAAGATCATGACGGCAACGATCATTGGGCCTAATAAATGCTAAAAAGGCTAACATGATTATCTTCTTTGTAAAAGATAATTTACTAGACAATTTAAAATTTCTTTATAAAAGATCATAACGGTAACGATCACTGGGCCTAATAAATACTGAAGCAGCTAACATAAATATATTCTTTGTTAAAGATAATTTAATAGATCATTTAAAACTTCTTTGTGAAAGATCATAACGGTAACGATCATTGGGCCTAATAAATGCTAAAAAGGTTAACATAATTATCTTCTTTGTGAAAGATAATTTAATACATCATTTAAAATTTCTTTGTGAAAGATCATAACGGTAACGATCATTGGACCTAATAAACGCTAAAAAAGTTGACATAATTATCTTCTTTGTAAAAGATAATTTACTAGACAATTTAGAATTTCTTATTAAAAGATCATAACGGTAACGATCACTGGGCCTAATAAATGCTGAAGCAGCTAGCATAAATATATTCTTTGTTAAAGATAATTTAATAGATCATTTAAAATTTCTTTGTGAAAGATCATAACGGTAACGATCATTGGGCCTAATAAATGCTAAAAAGGTTAACATAATTATCTTCTTTGTGAAAGATAATTTAACACATCATTTAAAATTTCTTTGTGAAAGATCATAACGGTAACGATCATTGGACCTAATAAATGCTAAAAAAGTTGACATAATTATCTTCTTTGTAAAAGATAATTTACTAGACAATTTCAAATTTCTTATTAAAAGATCATAACGGTAACGATCACTGGGCCTAATAAATGCTGAAGCAGCTAACATAAATATATTCTTTGTTAAAGATAATTTAATAGATCATTTAAAATTTCTTTGTGAAAGATCATAACGGTAACGATCATTGGGCCTAATAAATGCTAAAAAGGTTAACATAATTATCTTCTTTGTGAAAGATAATTTAACACATCATTTAAAATTTCTTTGTGAAAGATCATAACGGTAACGATCATTGGACCTAATAAATGCTAAAAAAGTTGACATAATTATCTTCTTTGTAAAAGATAATTTACTAGACAATTTCAAATTTCTTATTAAAAGATCATAACGGTAACGATCACTGGGCCTAATAAATGCTGAAGCAGCTAACATAAATATATTCTTTGTTAAAGATAATTTAATAGATCATTTAAAATTTCTTTGTGAAAGATCATAACGGTAACGATCATTGGGCCTAATAAATGCTAAAAAAGGTTAACATAATTATCTTCTTTGTGAAAGATAATTTAATAGATCATTTAAAATTTCTTTATAAAAGATCATAACGGTAACGATCATTGGGCCTAGTAAATGCTAAAAAAGTTAAAATAATTATCTTCTTTGTAAAAGATAATTTACTAGATTATTTAAAATTACTTTAAAAAAGATTATAACGGTAACGATCATTGCGCCTAATAAATGCTAAAAAAGTTGACATAATTATCTTCTTTGTAAAAGATAATTTACTAGATCATTTAAAATTTCCTCTTAAAAGATCATAACGGTAACAATCATTGGGCCTAATAAATGCTAAAAAAGTTGGCATAATTATCTTCTTTGTAAAAGATAATTTACTAAACAATTTAAAATTTCTTATTAAAAGATCATAACGGTAACCATCACTGGGGCTAATAAATGGTAAAAAAGTTGGCATAATTATCTTCTTTGTAAAAGATAATTTACTAAACAATTTAAAATTTCTTATTAAAAGATCATAACGGCAACGATCACTGGGCCTAATAAATGCTAAAAAAGTTAACATAATTATCTTCTTTGTAAAAGACAATTTAATACATCATTTAAAATTTCTTTAAAAAAGATCATAACGCTAACGATTATTGGGCCTAATAAATGATAAAAAAGTTGACATAATAATCTTCTTTGTAAAAGATAATTTACTAGACAATTTAAAATTTCTTACTAAAAGATCATAACGGTACCGATAAATGGGCCTAGTAAATTTTAAAAAACATTACATAATTATCTTCTTTGCAAAAGATAATTTACTAGACAATTTAAAATTTCTTATTAAAAGATCATAACGGTACCGATCAATGGGCCTAGTAAATCCTAAAAAAGTTTACATAATTATCTTCTTTGTAAAAGATAATTTAATAGATCATTTAAAATTTCATTATAAAAGATCATGACGGCAACGATCATTGGGCCTAATAAATGCTAAAAAGGTTAACATAATTATCTTCTTCGTGAAAGATAATTTAATAGATCATTTAAAATTTCTTTATAAAAGATAATAACGGTAACGATCATTGGGCCTAATAAATGCTAAAAAAGTTGACATAATTATCTTCTTTGTAAAAGATAATTTACTAGACAATTTAAAATTTCTTATTAAAAGATCATAACGGTAACGATCATTGGGCCTAATAAATCCTAAAAAAGTTAACATAATTATCTTCTTTGTAAAAGATAATTTACTAGACAATTTAAAATTTCTTATTAAAAGATCATAACGGTAACGATCATTGGGACTAATAAATACTAAAAAAGTTAACATAATTATCTTCTTTGTAAAAGATAATTTACTAAACAATTTAAAATTTCTTATTAAAAGATCATAACGGCAACGATCACTGGGCCTAATAAATGCTAAAAAAGTTAACATAATTATCTTCTTTGTAAAAGACAATTTAATACATCATTTAAAATTTCTTTAAAAAAGATCACAACGCTAACGATTATTGGGGCTAATAAATGATAAAAAAGTTGACATAATAATCTTCTATGTAAAAGATAATTTACTAGACAATTTAAAATTTCGTACTAAAAGATCATAACGGTACCGATCAATGGGCCTAGTGAATGCTAAAAAACATTACATAATTATGTTCTTTGTAAAAGATAATTTACTAGACAATTTAAAATTTCTTATTAAAAGATCATAACGGTGCCGATCAATGGGCCTAGTAAATGCTGAAAAAGCTTACATAATTATCTTCTTTGTAAAACATAATTTAATAGATCATTTAAAATTTCATTATAAAAGATCATGACGGCAACGGTCATTGGGCCTAATAAATGCTAAAAAGGTTAACATAATTATCTTCTTTGTGAAAGATAATTTAATAGATCATTTAAAATTTCTTTATAAAAGATAATAATGGTAACGATCATTGGGCCTAATAAATGCTAAAAAAGTTGCATAATTATCTTCTTTGTAAAAGATAATTTACTAGACAATTTAAAATTTCTTATTAAAAGATCATAACGGTAACGATCATTGGGACTAATAAATACTAAAAAAGTTAACATAATTATCTTCTTTGTAAAAGATAATTTACTAGACAATTTAAAATTTCTTTATAAAAGATCATAACGGTAACGATCATTGGGCCTAATAAATGCTAAAAAAGTTGACATAATTATCTTCTTTGTAAAAGACAATTTAATACATCATTTAAAATTTCTTTGAAAAAGATGATAACGCTAACGATTATTGGGCCTAATAAATGCTAAACAAGTTGACATAATTATCTTCTTTGTAAAAGATAATTTACTAGACAATTTAAATATTCTTACTAAAAGATCATAACGCTAACGATTAATGGGCCTAGTAAATGCTAAAAAAGTTGACATAATTATCTTTTTTGTAAAAGATAATTTAATAGATCATTTAAAATTTCTTTAAAAAAGATGATAACGGTAACGTTCATTGCGCCTAATAAATGCTAAACAGGTTGACATAATTCTCTTCTTTATAAAAGATAATTTACTAGAGAATTTAAAATTTCTTATTAAAAGATCATAACGGTAACGATTTTTTGTTCTAATAAATGCTTAAAAAGTTGAGATAATTATCTTCTTTGTAAAAGATAATTAAATAGATCATTTAAAATTTCTTTATAAAATGTCATAACGGTAACGATCATTTGGCCTAATAAATGCTAAAAAAGGTTAACATAATTATCTTCTTTCTGAAAGATAATTTAATAGATCATTTAAAATTTCTTTATAAAAGATCATAACGGTAACGATCATTGGGCCTAGTAAATGCTAAAAAAGTTAAAATAATTATCTTCTTTGTAAAAGATAATTTACTAGATTATTTAAAATTTCTTTAAAAAAGATTATAACGGTAACGATCATTGCGCCTAATAAATGCTAAAAAAGTTGACATAATTATCTTCTTTGTAAAAGATAATTTACTAGATCATTTAAAATTTCCTCTTAAAAGATCATAACGGTAACAATCATTGGGCCTAATAAATGCTAAAAAAGTTGGCATAATTATCTTCTTTGTAAAAGATAATTTACTAAACAATTTAAAATTTCTTATTAAAAGATCATAACGGTAACCATCACTGGGGCTAATAAATGGTAAAAAAGTTGGCATAATTATCTTCTTTGTAAAAGATAATTTACTAAACAATTTAAAATTTCTTGTTAAAAGATCATAACGGCAACGATCACTGGGCCTAATAAATGCTAAAAAAGTTAACATAATTATCTTCTTTGTAAAAGACAATTTAATACATCATTTAAAATTTCTTTAAAAAATATCGTAACACTAACGATTATTGGGCCTAATAAATGATAAAAAAGTTGACATAATAATCTTCTTTGTAAAAGATAATTTACTAGACAATTTAAAATTTCTTACTAAAAGATCATAACGGTACCGATCAATGGGCCTAGTAAATGCTAAAAAACATTACATAATTATCTTCTTTGTAAAAGATAAATTAATAGATCATTTAAAATTTCTTTATAAAAGATCATAACAGTAAAAATCATTGGGCCTATTACTGCTAAAAAAGTTGACATAATTAACTTTTTTGTAAAAGATAATATACTAGACAATTTAAAATTTCTTCTTAAAAGATGATAATGCTAACGATTAATGGGCCTAGTAAATACTAAAAAAGTTAAAATAATTATCTTCTTTGTAAAAGATAATTTAATAGATCATTTAAAATATCTTTAAAAAAGATTATAACGGTAATGATCATTGCGCCTAATAAATGCTAAAAAAGTTGACATAATTATCTTCTTTGTAAAAGATAATTTACTAGATCATTTAAAATTTCCTCTTAAAAGATCATAACGGTAACAATCATTGGGCGTAATAAATTCTAAAACATTTGACATAATTATATTCTTTGTAAAAAATAATTTAATAGATCATTTAAAATTACTTTATAAAAGATCCTAAAGGTAACGATCATTTGGCCTAATAAATGGTAAAAAGGTTGACATAATTATCTTCTTTGTAAAAGATAATTTACTAAACAATTTAAAATTTCTTATTAAAAGATCATAACGGTAACGATCACTGGGCCTAATAAATGCTAAAAAACGTTACATAATTATCTTCTTTGTAAAAGATAAATTAATAGATCATTTAAAATTTCTTTATAAAAGATCATAACGGTAACAATCATTGGGCCTAATAAATGCTAAAAAGGTTAACATAATTATCTTCTTTGTGAAATATAATTTAATAGATCATTTAAAATTTCTTATTAAAAGATCATAACGGTAACGATTTTTGGTTCTAATAAATGCTAAAAAAGTTGAGATAATTATCTTCTTTGTAAAAGATAATTAAATAGATCATTTAAAATTTCTTTATAAAATGTCATAACGGTAACGATCATTGGGCCTAATAAATGCTAAAAAGGTTAACATAATTATCTTCTTTGTGAAAGATAATTTAATACATCATTTAAAATTTCTTTATAAAAGATCATAACGGTAACGATCATTGGGCCTAATAAATGGTAAAAAAGTTGACATAATTATCTTCTTTGTAAAAGATAATTTACTAGACAATTTAAAATTTCTTATTAAAAGATCATAGCGGTACCGATCAATGGGCCTAGTAAATGCTAAAAAAGTTTACATAATTATCTTCTTTGTAAAAGATAATTTAATAGATCATTTAAAATTTCTTTATAAAAGATCATAACGGTAACGATCATTGGGACTAATAAATACTAAAAAAGTTAACATAATTATCTTCTTTGTAAAAGATAATTTACTAGACAATTTAAAATTTCTTTATAAAAGATCATAACGGTAACGATCATTGGGCCTAATAAATGCTAAAAAGGTTAACATAATTATCTTCTTTGTGAAAGATAATTTAATACATCATTTAAAATTTCTTTATAAAAGATCATAACGGTAACGATCATTGGGCCTAATAAATGGTAAAAAAGTTGACATAATTATCTTCTTTGTAAAAGATAATTTACTAGACAATTTAAAATTTCTTATTAAAAGATGATAACTGTAACGATCACTAGGCCTAATAAATGCTGAAGCAGCTAACATAAATATATTCTTTGTTAAAGATAATTTAATAGATCATTTAAAATTTCTTTGAAAAAGATCATAACAGTAACAATCATTGGGCCTAATAAATGCTAAAAAAGTTGACATAATTATCTTCTTTGTAAAAGACAATTTAATACATCATTTAAAATTTCTTTGAAAAAGATGATAACGCTAACGATTATTGGGCCTAATAAATGCTAAAAAAGTTGACATAATTATCTTCTTTGTAAAAGATAATTTACTAGACAATTTAAAATTTCTTACTAAAAGATCATAACGCTAACGGTTAATGGGCCTAGTAAATGCTAAAAAATTTGACATAATTATCTTCTTTGTAAAAGATAATTTAATAGATCATTTAAAATTTCTTTATAAAAGATCATAACAGTAACGATCATTGGGCCTAATAAATGCTAAAACGGTTAACATAATTATCTTCTTTGTGAAATATAATTTAATAGATCATTTAAAATTTCTTTATGAAAGATCATAACGGTAACGATTATTGGGCCTAATAAATGCTAAAAAACATTACATAATTAACTTCTTTGTAAAAGATAAATTAATAGATCATTTAAAATTTCTTTATAAAAGATCATAACGGTAACAATCATTGGGCCTAATAAATGCTAAAAAGGTTAACATAATTATCTTCTTTGTGAAATATAATTTAATAGATCATTTAAAATTTCTTATTAAAAGATCATAACGGTAATGATTTTTGGTTCTAATAAATGCTAAAAAAGTTGAGATAATTATCTTCTTTGTAAAAGATAATTAAATAGATCATTTAAAATTTCTTTATAAAATGTCATAACGGTAACGATCATTGGGCCTAATAAATGCTAAAAAGGTTAACATAATTATCTTCTTTGTGAAAGATAATTTAATAGGTAATTTAAAATTTCTTTATAAAAGATCATAACAATAACGATCATTGGGCCTAATAAATGCTAAAAAGGTTAACATAATTATCTTCTTTGTGAAAGATAATTTAGTAGATCATTTAAAATTTCTTTATAAAAGATAATAACGGTAACCATCGTTGGGCCTAATAAATGCTAAAAAAGTTGACATAATTATCTTCTTTGTAAAAGATAATTTACTAGACAATTT
The DNA here is from genome assembly GCA_037954015.1 of Psophocarpus tetragonolobus. NCBI lineage: Eukaryota > Viridiplantae > Streptophyta > Magnoliopsida > Fabales > Fabaceae > Psophocarpus > Psophocarpus tetragonolobus. The sequence continues at coordinate 60,730,895 of CM075688.1, forward strand.
AAAATTTCTTATTAAAAGATCATAACGGTAACGATCATTGGGACTAATAAATACTAAAAAAGTTAACATAATTATCTTCTTTGTAAAAGATAATTTACTAGACAATTTAAAATTTCTTTATAAAAGATCATAACGGTAACGATCATTGGGCCTAATAAATGCTAAAAAGGTTAACATAATTATCTTCTTTGTGAAAGATAATTTAATACATCATTTAAAATTTCTTTATAAAAGATCATAACGGTAACGATCATTGGGCCTAATAAATGGTAAAAAAGTTGACATAATTATCTTCTTTGTAAAAGATAATTTACTAGACAATTTAAAATTTCTTATTAAAAGATCATAGCGGTACCGATCAATGGGCCTAGTAAATGCTAAAAAAGTTTACATAATTATCTTCTTTGTAAAAGATAATTTAATAGATCATTTAATATTTCTTTATAAAAGATCATAACGGTAACGATCATTGGGACTAATAAATACTAAAAAAGTTAACATAATTATCTTCTTTGTAAAAGATAATTTACTAGACAATTTAAAATTTCTTTATAAAAGATCATAACGGTAACGATCATTGGGCCTAATAAATGCTAAAAAGGTTAACATAATTATCTTCTTTGTGAAAGATAATTTAATACATCATTTAAAATTTCTTTATAAAAGATCATAACGGTAACGATCATTGGGCCTAATAAATGGTAAAAAAGTTGACATAATTATCTTCTTTGTAAAAGATAATTTACTAGACAATTTAAAATTTCTTATTAAAAGATGATAACTGTAACGATCACTAGGCCTAATAAATGCTGAAGCAGCTAACATAAATATATTCTTTGTTAAAGATAATTTAATAGATCATTTAAAATTTCTTTGAAAAAGATCATAACAGTAACAATCATTGGGCCTAATAAATGCTAAAAAAGTTGACATAATTATCTTCTTTGTAAAAGACAATTTAATACATCATTTAAAATTTCTTTGAAAAAGATGATAACGCTAACGATTATTGGGCCTAATAAACGCTAAAAAAGTTGACATAATTATCTTCTTTGTAAAAGATAATTTACTAGACAATTTAAAATTTCTTACTAAAAGATCATAACGCTAACGGCTAATGGGCCTAGTAAATGCTAAAAAATTTGACATAATTATCTTGTTTGTAAAAGATAATTTAATAGATCATTTAAAATTTCCTTAAAAAAGATCATAACGGTAACGATCATTGCGCCTAATAAATGCTAAACAGGTTGACATAATTCTCTTCTTTATAAAAGATAATTTACTAGACAATTTAAAACTTCTTATTAAAAGATCATAACGCTAACGATTTTTTGTTATAATAAATGCTGAAAAAGTTGAGATAATTATCTTCTTTGTAAAAGATAATTAAATAGATCATTTAAAATTTCTTTATAAAATGTCATAACGGTAACGATCATTGGGCCTAATAAATGCTAAAAAGGTTAACATAATTATCTTCTTTGTCAAAGATAATTTAATAGATCATTTAAAATTTCTTTATAAAAGATCATAACAGTAACGATCATTGGGCCTAATAAATGCTAAAAAAGTTAACATAATTATCTTCTTTGTGAAAGATAATTTAGTAGATCATTTAAAATTTCTTTATAAAAGATAATAACGGTAACGATCGTTGGGCCTAATAAATGCTAAAAAAGTTGACATAATTATATTCTTTGTAAAAGATAATTTACTAGACAATTTAAAATTTCTTATTAAAAGATCATAACGGTGCCGATCAATGGGCCTAGTAAATGCTGAAAAAGCTTACATAATTATCTTCTTTGTAAAATATAATTTAATAGATTATTTAAAATTTCATTATAAAAGATCATGACGGCAACGATCATTGGGCCTAATAAATGCTAAAAAGGTTAACATAATTATCTTCTTTGTGAAAGGTAATTTGATAGATCATTTAAAATTTCTTTATAAAAGATCATAATGGTAACGATCATTGGGCCTAATAAATGCTAAAAAAGTTGACATAATTATCTTCTTTGTAAAAGATAATTTACTAGACAATTTAAAATTTCTTATTAAAAGATCATAGCGGTACCGATCAATGGGCCTAGTAAATGCTAAAAAAGTTTACATAATTATCTTCTTTGTAAAAGATAATTTAATAGATCATTTAAAATTTCTTTATAAAAGATCATAACAGTAACGATCGTTGGGCCTAATAAATGCTAAAACGGTTAACATAATTATCTTCTTTGTGAAATATAATTTAATAGATCATTTAAAATTTCTTTATGAAAGATCATAACGGTAACGATTGTTGGGCCTAATAAATGCTAAAAAAGTTGACATAATTATCTTCTTTGTAAAAGATAATTTACTAGACAATTTAAAATTTCTTATTAAAAGATCATAACAGTGCCGATCAATGGGCCTAATAAATGCTAAAAAACATTACATAATTATCTTCTTTGTAAAAGATAAATTAATAGATCATTTAAAATTTCTTTATAAAAGATCATAACGGTAACAATCATTGGGCCTAATAAATGCTAAAAAGGTTAACATAATTATCTTCTTTGTGAAATATAATTTAATAGATCATTTAAAATTTCTTATTAAAAGATCATAACGGTAACGATTGTTGGTTCTAATAAATGCTAAAAAAGTTGAGATAATTATCTTCTTTGTAAAAGATAATTAAATAGATCATTTAAAATTTCTTTATAAAATGTCATAACGGTAACGATCATTGGGCCTAATAAATGCTAAAAAGGTTAACATAATTATCTTCTTTGTGAAAGATAATTTAATAGGTCATTTAAAATTTCTTTATAAAAGATCATAACAGTAACGATCATTGGGCCTAATAAATGCTAAAAAGGTTAACATAATTATCTTCTTTGTGAAAGATAATTTAGTAGATCATTTAAAATTTCTTTATAAAAGATAATAACGGTAACGATCATTGGGCCTAATAAATGCTAAAAAAGTTGACATAATTATCTTCTTTGTAAAAGATAATTTACTAGACAATTTAAAATTTCTTATTAAAAGATCATAACGGTGCCGATCAATGGGCCTAGTAAATGCTGAAAAAGCTTACATAATTATCTTCTTTGTAAAATATAATTTAATAGATTATTTAAAATTTCATTATAAAAGATCATGACGGCAACGATCATTGGGCCTAATAAATGCTAAAAAGGTTAACATAATTATCTTCTTTGTGAAAGGTAATTTGATAGATCATTTAAAATTTCTTTATAAAAGATCATAATGGTAACGATCATTGGGCCTAATAAATGCTAAAAAAGTTGACATAATTATCTTCTTTGTAAAAGATAATTTACTAGACAATTTAAAATTTCTTATTAAAAGATCATAGCGGTACCGATCAATGGGCCTAGTAAATGCTAAAAAAGTTTACATAATTATCTTCTTTGTAAAAGATAATTTAATAGATCATTTAAAATTTCTTTATAAAAGATCATAACAGTAACGATCGTTGGGCCTCATAAATGCTAAAACGGTTAACATAATTATCTTCTTTGTGAAATATAATTTAATAGATCATTTAAAATTTCTTTATGAAAGATCATAACGGTAACGATTGTTGGGCCTAATAAATGCTAAAAAAGTTGACATAATTATCTTCTTTGTAAAAGATAATTTACTAGACAATTTAAAATTTCTTATTAAAAGATCATAACAGTGCCGATCAATGGGCCTAATAAATGCTAAAAAACATTACATAATTATCTTCTTTGTAAAAGATAAATTAATAGATCATTTAAAATTTCTTTATAAAAGATCATAACGGTAACAATCATTGGGCCTAATAAATGCTAAAAAGGTTAACATAATTATCTTCTTTGTGAAATATAATTTAATAGATCATTTAAAATTTCTTATTAAAAGATCATAACGGTAACGATTTTTGGTTCTAATAAATGCTAAAAAAGTTGAGATAATTATCTTCTTTGTAAAAGATAATTAAATAGATCATTTAAAATTTCTTTATAAAATGTCATAACGGTAACGATCATTGGGCCTAATAAATGCTAAAAAGGTTAACATAATTATCTTCTTTGTGAAAGATAATTTAATAGGTCATTTAAAATTTCTTTATAAAAGATCATAACAGTAACGATCATTGGGCCTAATAAATGCTAAAAAGGTTAACATAATTATCTTCTTTGTGAAAGATAATTTAGTAGATCATTTAAAATTTCTTTATAAAAGATAATAACGGTAACGATCATTGGGCCTAATAAATGCTAAAAAAGTTGACATAATTATCTTCTTTGTAAAAGATAATTTACTAGACAATTTAAAATTTCTTATTAAAAGATCATAACGGTAACGATCATTGGGACTAATAAATACTAAAAAAGTTAACATAATTATCTTCTTTGTAAAAGATAATTTACTAGACAATTTAAAATTTCTTTATAAAAGATCATAACGGTAACGATCATTGGGCCTAATAAATGCTAAAAAGGTTAACATAATTATCTTCTTTGTGAAAGATAATTTAATACATCATTTAAAATTTCTTTATAAAAGATCATAACGGTAACGATCATTGGGCCTAATAAATGGTAAAAAAGTTGACATAATTATCTTCTTTGTAAAAGATAATTTACTAGACAATTTAAAATTTCTTATTAAAAGATGATAACGGTAACGATCACTAGGCCTAATAAATGCTGAAGCAGCTAACATAAATATATTCTTTGTTAAAGATAATTTAATAGATCATTTAAAATTTCTTTGAAAAAGATCATAACAGTAACAATCATTGGGCCTAATAAATGCTAAAAAAGTTGACATAATTATCTTCTTTGTAAAAGACAATTTAATACATCATTTAAAATTTCTTTGAAAAAGATGATAATGCTAACGATTATTGGGCCTAATAAATGCTAAAAAAGTTGACATAATTATCTTCTTTGTAAAAGATAATTTACTAGACAATTTAAAATTTCTTACCAAAAGATCATAACGCTAACGGTTAATGGGCCTAGTAAATGCTAAAAAATTTGACATAATTATCTTCTTTGTAAAAGATAATTTAATAGATCATTTAAAATTTCTTTATAAAAGATCATAACAGTAACGATCATTGGGCCTAATAAATGCTAAAACAGTTAACATAATTATCTTCTTTGTGAAATATAGTTTAATAGATCATTTAAAATTTCTTTATGAAAGATCATAACGGTAACGATTATTGGGCCTAATAAATGCTAAAAAACATTACATAATTAACTTCTTTGTAAAAGATAAATTAATAGATCATTTAAAATTTCTTTATAAAAGATCATAACGGTAACAATCATTGGGCCTAATAAATGCTAAAAAGGTTAACATAATTATCTTCTTTGTGAAATATAATTTAATAGATCATTTAAAATTTCTTATTAAAAGATCATAACGGTAACGATTTTTGGTTCTAATAAATGCTAAAAAAGTTGAGATAATTATCTTCTTTGTAAAAGATAATTAAATAGATCATTTAAAATTTCTTTATAAAATGTCATAACGGTAACGATCATTGGGCCTAATAAATGCTAAAAAGGTTAACATAATTATCTTCTTTGTGAAAGATAATTTAATAGGTCATTTAAAATTTCTTTATAAAAGATCATAACAGTAACGATCATTGGGCCTAATAAATGCTAAAAAGGTTAACATAATTATCTTCTTTGTGAAAGATAATTTAGTAGATCATTTAAAATTTCTTTATAAAAGATAATAACGGTAACGATCATTGGGCCTAATAAATGCTAAAAAAGTTGACATAATTATCTTCTTTGTAAAAGATAATTTACTAGACAATTTAAAATTTCTTATTAAAAGATCATAACGGTAACGATCATTGGGACTAATAAATACTAAAAAAGTTAACATAATTATCTTCTTTGTAAAAGATAATTTACTAGACAATTTAAAATTTCTTTATAAAAGATCATAACGGTAACGATCATTGGGCCTAATAAATGCTAAAAAGGTTAACATAATTATCTTCTTTGTGAAAGATAATTTAATACATCATTTAAAATTTCTTTATAAAAGATCATAACGGTAACGATCATTGGGCCTAATAAATGGTAAAAAAGTTGACATAATTATCTTCTTTGTAAAAGATAATTTACTAGACAATTTAAAATTTCTTATTAAAAGATGATAACGGTAACGATCACTAGGCCTAATAAATGCTGAGGCAGCTAACATAAATATATTCTTTGTTAAAGATAATTTAATAGATCATTTAAAATTTCTTTGAAAAAGATCATAACAGTAACAATCATTGGGCCTAATAAATGCTAAAAAAGTTGACATAATTATCTTCTTTGTAAAAGACAATTTAATACATCATTTAAAATTTCTTTGAAAAAGATGATAACGCTAACGATTATTGGGCCTAATAAATGCTAAAAAAGTTGACATAATTATCTTCTTTGTAAAAGATAATTTACTAGACAATTTAAAATTTCTTACTAAAAGATCATAACGCTAACGGTTAATGGGCCTAGTAAATGCTAAAAAATTTGACATAATTATCTTCTTTGTAAAAGATAATTTAATAGATCATTTAAAATTTCCTTAAAAAAGATCATAACGGTAACGATCATTGCGCCTAATAAATGCTAAACAGGTTGACATAATTCTCTTCTTTATAAAAGATAATTTACTAGACAATTTAAAGCTTCTTATTAAAAGATCATAACGCTAACGATTTTTTGTTCTAATAAATGCTAAAAAAGTTGACATAATTATCTTCTTTGTAAAAGATAATTTACTAGACAATTTAAAATTTCTTATTAAAAGATCATAACGGTAACGATCATTGGGACTAATAAATACTAAAAAAGTTAACATAATTATCTTCTTTGTAAAAGATAATTTACTAGACAATTTAAAATTTCTTTATAAAAGATCATAACGGTAACGATCATTGGGCCTAATAAATGCTAAAAAGGTTAACATAATTATCTTCTTTGTGAAAGATAATTTAATACATCATTTAAAATTTCTTTATAAAAGATCATAACGGTAACGATCATTGGGCCTAATAAATGGTAAAAAAGTTGACATAATTATCTTCTTTGTAAAAGATAATTTACTAGACAATTTAAAATTTCTTATTAAAACATCATAGCGGTACCGATCAATGGGCCTAGTAAATGCTAAAAAAGTTTACATAATTATCTTCTTTGTAAAAGATAATTTAATAGATCATTTAAAATTTCTTTATAAAAGATCATAACGGTAACGATCATTGGGACTAATAAATACTAAAAAAGTTACCATAATTATCTTCTTTGTAAAAGATAATTTACTAGACAATTTAAAATTTCTTTATAAAAGATCATAACGGTAACGATCATTGGGCCTAATAAATGCTAAAAAGGTTAACATAATTATCTTCTTTGTGAAAGATAATTTAATAGGTAATTTAAAATTTCTTTATAAAAGATAATAACGGTAACCATCGTTGGGCCTAATAAATGCTAAAAAAGTTGACATAATTATCTTCTTTGTAAAAGATAATTTACTAGACAATTTAAAATTTCTTATTAAAAGATCATAACGGTAACGATCATTGGGACTAATAAATACTAAAAAAGTTAACATAATTATCTTCTTTGTAAAAGATAATTTACTAGACAATTTAAAATTTCTTTATAAAAGATCATAACGGTAACGATCATTGGGCCTAATAAATGCTAAAAAGGTTAACATAATTATCTTCTTTGTGAAAGATAATTTAATACATCATTTAAAATTTCTTTATAAAAGATCATAACGGTAACGATCATTGGGCCTAATAAATGGTAAAAAAGTTGACATAATTATCTTCTTTGTAAAAGATAATTTACTAGAGAATTTAAAATTTCTTATTAAAAGATGATAACGGTAACGATCACTAGGCCTAATAAATGCTGAAGCAGCTAACATAAATATATTCTTTGTTAAAGATAATTTAATAGATCATTTAAAATTTCTTTGAAAAAGATCATAACAGTAACAATCATTGGGCCTAATAAATGCTAAAAAAGTTGACATAATTATCTTCTTTGTAAAAGACAATTTAATACATCATTTAAAATTTCTTTGAAAAAGATGATAACGGTAACGATTATTGGGCCTAATAAATGCTAAAAAGGTTGACATAATTATCTTCTTTGTAAAAGATAATTTACTAGACAATTTAAAATTTCTTACTAAAAGATCATAACGCTAACGGTTAATGGGCCTAGTAAATGCTAAAAAATTTGACATAATTATCTTCTTTGTAAAAGATAATTTAATAGATCATTTAAAATTTCTTTATGAAAGATCATAACGGTAACGATTATTGGGCCTAATAAATGCTAAAAAACATTACATAATTAACTTCTTTGTAAAAGATAAATTAATAGATCATTTAAAATTTCTTTATAAAAGATCATAACGGTAACAATCATTGGGCCTAATAAAGGCTAAAAAGGTTAACATAATTATCTTCTTTGTGAAATATAATTTAATAGATCATTTAAAATTTCTTATTAAAAGATCATAACGGTAACGATTTTTGGTTCTAATAAATGCTAAAAAATTTGAGATAATTATCTTCTTTGTAAAAGATAATTAAATAGATCATTTAAAATTTCTTTATAAAATGTCATAACGGTAACGATCATTGGGCCTAATAAATGCTAAAAAGGTTAACATAATTATCTTCTTTGTGAAAGATAATTTAATAGGTAATTTAAAATTTCTTTATAAAAGATCATAACAGTAACGATCATTGGGCCTAATAAATGCTAAAAAGGTTAACATAATTATCTTCTTTGTGAAAGATAATTTAGTAGATCATTTAAAATTTCTTTATAAAAGATAATAACGGTAACCATCGTTGGGCCTAATAAATGCTAAAAAAGTTGACATAATTATCTTCTTTGTAAAAGATAATTTACTAGACAATTTAAAATTTCTTATTAAAAGATCATAACGGTAACGATCATTGGGACTAATAAATACTAAAAAAGTTAACATAATTATCTTCTTTGTAAAAGATAATTTACTAGACAATTTAAAATTTCTTTATAAAAGATCATAACGGTAACGATCATTGGGCCTAATAAATGCTAAAAAGGTTAACATAATTATCTTCTTTGTGAAAGATAATTTAATACATCATTTAAAATTTCTTTATAAAAGATCATAACGGTAACGATCATTGGGCCTAATAAATGGTAAAAAAGTTGACATAATTATCTTCTTTGTAAAAGATAATTTACTAGAGAATTTAAAATTTCTTATTAAAAGATGATAACGGTAACGATCACTAGGCCTAATAAATGCTGAAGCAGCTAACATAAATATATTCTTTGTTAAAGATAATTTAATAGATCATTTAAAATTTCTTTGAAAAAGATCATAACAGTAACAATCATTGGGCCTAATAAATGCTAAAAAAGTTGACATAATTATCTTCTTTGTAAAAGACAATTTAATACATCATTTAAAATTTCTTTGAAAAAGATGATAACGGTAACGATTATTGGGCCTAATAAATGCTAAAAAGGTTGACATAATTATCTTCTTTGTAAAAGATAATTTACTAGACAATTTAAAATTTCTTACTAAAAGATCATAACGCTAACGGTTAATGGGCCTAGTAAATGCTAAAAAATTTGACATAATTATCTTCTTTGTAAAAGATAATTTAATAGATCATTTAAAATTTCTTTATGAAAGATCATAACGGTAACGATTATTGGGCCTAATAAATGCTAAAAAACATTACATAATTAACTTCTTTGTAAAAGATAAATTAATAGATCATTTAAAATTTCTTTATAAAAGATCATAACGGTAACAATCATTGGGCCTAATAAAGGCTAAAAAGGTTAACATAATTATCTTCTTTGTGAAATATAATTTAATAGATCATTTAAAATTTCTTATTAAAAGATCATAACGGTAACGATTTTTGGTTCTAATAAATGCTAAAAAATTTGAGATAATTATCTTCTTTGTAAAAGATAATTAAATAGATCATTTAAAATTTCTTTATAAAATGTCATAACGGTAACGATCATTGGGCCTAATAAATGCTAAAAAGGTTAACATAATTATCTTCTTTGTGAAAGATAATTTAATAGGTAATTTAAAATTTCTTTATAAAAGATCATAACAGTAACGATCATTGGGCCTAATAAATGCTAAAAAGGTTAACATAATTATCTTCTTTGTGAAAGATAATTTAGTAGATCATTTAAAATTTCTTTATAAAAGATAATAACGGTAACCATCGTTGGGCCTAATAAATGCTAAAAAAGTTGACATAATTATCTTCTTTGTAAAAGATAATTTACTAGACAATTTAAAATTTCTTATTAAAAGATCATAACGGTAACGATCATTGGGACTAATAAATACTAAAAAAGTTAACATAATTATCTTCTTTGTAAAAGATAATTTACTAGACAATTTAAAATTTCTTTATAAAAGATCATAACGGTAACGATCATTGGGCCTAATAAATGCTAAAAAGGTTAACATAATTATCTTCTTTGTGAAAGATAATTTAATACATCATTTAAAATTTCTTTATAAAAGATCATAACGGTAACGATCATTGGGCCTAATAAATGGTAAAAAAGTTGACATAATTATCTTCTTTGTAAAAGATAATTTACTAGACAATTTAAAATTTCTTATTAAAAGATCATAGCGGTACCGATCAATGGGCCTAGTAAATGCTAAAAAAGTTTACATAATTATCTTCTTTGTAAAAGATAATTTAATAGATCATTTAAAATTTCTTTATAAAAGATCATAACGGTAACGATCATTGGGACTAATAAATACTAAAAAAGTTACCATAATTATCTTCTTTGTAAAAGATAATTTACTAGACAATTTAAAATTTCTTTATAAAAGATCATAACGGTAACGATCATTGGGCCTAATAAATGCTAAAAAGGTTAACATAATTATCTTCTTTGTGAAAGATAATTTAATAGGTAATTTAAAATTTCTTTATAAAAGATAATAACGGTAACCATCGTTGGGCCTAATAAATGCTAAAAAAGTTGACATAATTATCTTCTTTGTAAAAGATAATTTACTAGACAATTTAAAATTTCTTATTAAAAGATCATAACGGTAACGATCATTGGGACTAATAAATACTAAAAAAGTTAACATAATTATCTTCTTTGTAAAAGATAATTTACTAGACAATTTAAAATTTCTTTATAAAAGATCATAACGGTAACGATCATTGGGCCTAATAAATGCTAAAAAGGTTAACATAATTATCTTCTTTGTGAAAGATAATTTAATACATCATTTAAAATTTCTTTATAAAAGATCATAACGGTAACGATCATTGGGCCTAATAAATGGTAAAAAAGTTGACATAATTATCTTCTTTGTAAAAGATAATTTACTAGAGAATTTAAAATTTCTTATTAAAAGATGATAACGGTAACGATCACTAGGCCTAATAAATGCTGAAGCAGCTAACATAAATATATTCTTTGTTAAAGATAATTTAATAGATCATTTAAAATTTCTTTGAAAAAGATCATAACAGTAACAATCATTGGGCCTAATAAATGCTAAAAAAGTTGACATAATTATCTTCTTTGTAAAAGACAATTTAATACATCATTTAAAATTTCTTTGAAAAAGATGATAACGGTAACGATTATTGGGCCTAATAAATGCTAAAAAGGTTGACATAATTATCTTCTTTGTAAAAGATAATTTACTAGACAATTTAAAATTTCTTACTAAAAGATCATAACGCTAACGGTTAATGGGCCTAGTAAATGCTAAAAAATTTGACATAATTATCTTCTTTGTAAAAGATAATTTAATAGATCATTTAAAATTTCTTTATGAAAGATCATAACGGTAACGATTATTGGGCCTAATAAATGCTAAAAAACATTACATAATTAACTTCTTTGTAAAAGATAAATTAATAGATCATTTAAAATTTCTTTATAAAAGATCATAACGGTAACAATCATTGGGCCTAATAAAGGCTAAAAAGGTTAACATAATTATCTTCTTTGTGAAATATAATTTAATAGATCATTTAAAATTTCTTATTAAAAGATCATAACGGTAACGATTTTTGGTTCTAATAAATGCTAAAAAATTTGAGATAATTATCTTCTTTGTAAAAGATAATTAAATAGATCATTTAAAATTTCTTTATAAAATGTCATAACGGTAACGATCATTGGGCCTAATAAATGCTAAAAAGGTTAACATAATTATCTTCTTTGTGAAAGATAATTTAATAGGTAATTTAAAATTTCTTTATAAAAGATCATAACAGTAACGATCATTGGGCCTAATAAATGCTAAAAAGGTTAACATAATTATCTTCTTTGTGAAAGATAATTTAGTAGATCATTTAAAATTTCTTTATAAAAGATAATAACGGTAACCATCGTTGGGCCTAATAAATGCTAAAAAAGTTGACATAATTATCTTCTTTGTAAAAGATAATTTACTAGACAATTTAAAATTTCTTATTAAAAGATCATAACGGTAACGATCATTGGGACTAATAAATACTAAAAAAGTTAACATAATTATCTTCTTTGTAAAAGATAATTTACTAGACAATTTAAAATTTCTTTATAAAAGATCATAACGGTAACGATCATTGGGCCTAATAAATGCTAAAAAGGTTAACATAATTATCTTCTTTGTGAAAGATAATTTAATACATCATTTAAAATTTCTTTATAAAAGATCATAACGGTAACGATCATTGGGCCTAATAAATGGTAAAAAAGTTGACATAATTATCTTCTTTGTAAAAGATAATTTACTAGAGAATTTAAAATTTCTTATTAAAAGATGATAACGGTAACGATCACTAGGCCTAATAAATGCTGAAGCAGCTAACATAAATATATTCTTTGTTAAAGATAATTTAATAGATCATTTAAAATTTCTTTGAAAAAGATCATAACAGTAACAATCATTGGGCCTAATAAATGCTAAAAAAGTTGACATAATTATCTTCTTTGTAAAAGACAATTTAATACATCATTTAAAATTTCTTTGAAAAAGATGATAACGGTAACGATTATTGGGCCTAATAAATGCTAAAAAGGTTGACATAATTATCTTCTTTGTAAAAGATAATTTACTAGACAATTTAAAATTTCTTACTAAAAGATCATAACGCTAACGGTTAATGGGCCTAGTAAATGCTAAAAAATTTGACATAATTATCTTCTTTGTAAAAGATAATTTAATAGATCATTTAAAATTTCTTTATGAAAGATCATAACGGTAACGATTATTGGGCCTAATAAATGCTAAAAAACATTACATAATTAACTTCTTTGTAAAAGATAAATTAATAGATCATTTAAAATTTCTTTATAAAAGATCATAACGGTAACAATCATTGGGCCTAATAAAGGCTAAAAAGGTTAACATAATTATCTTCTTTGTGAAATATAATTTAATAGATCATTTAAAATTTCTTATTAAAAGATCATAACGGTAACGATTTTTGGTTCTAATAAATGCTAAAAAATTTGAGATAATTATCTTCTTTGTAAAAGATAATTAAATAGATCATTTAAAATTTCTTTATAAAATGTCATAACGGTAACGATCATTGGGCCTAATAAATGCTAAAAAGGTTAACATAATTATCTTCTTTGTGAAAGATAATTTAATAGGTAATTTAAAATTTCTTTATAAAAGATCATAACAGTAACGATCATTGGGCCTAATAAATGCTAAAAAGGTTAACATAATTATCTTCTTTGTGAAAGATAATTTAGTAGATCATTTAAAATTTCTTTATAAAAGATAATAACGGTAACCATCGTTGGGCCTAATAAATGCTAAAAAAGTTGACATAATTATCTTCTTTGTAAAAGATAATTTACTAGACAATTTAAAATTTCTTATTAAAAGATCATAACGGTAACGATCATTGGGACTAATAAATACTAAAAAAGTTAACATAATTATCTTCTTTGTAAAAGATAATTTACTAGACAATTTAAAATTTCTTTATAAAAGATCATAACGGTAACGATCATTGGGCCTAATAAATGCTAAAAAGGTTAACATAATTATCTTCTTTGTGAAAGATAATTTAATACATCATTTAAAATTTCTTTATAAAAGATCATAACGGTAACGATCATTGGGCCTAATAAATGGTAAAAAAGTTGACATAATTATCTTCTTTGTAAAAGATAATTTACTAGACAATTTAAAATTTCTTATTAAAAGATCATAGCGGTACCGATCAATGGGCCTAGTAAATGCTAAAAAAGTTTACATAATTATCTTCTTTGTAAAAGATAATTTAATAGATCATTTAAAATTTCTTTATAAAAGATCATAACGGTAACGATCATTGGGACTAATAAATACTAAAAAAGTTAACATAATTATCTTCTTTGTAAAAGATAATTTACTAGACAATTTAAAATTTCTTTATAAAAGATCATAACGGTAACGATCATTGGGCCTAATAAATGCTAAAAAGGTTAACATAATTATCTTCTTTGTGAAAGATAATTTAATACATCATTTAAAATTTCTTTATAAAAGATCATAACGGTAACGATCATTGGGCCTAATAAATGCTAAAAAAGTTGACATAATTATCTTCTTTGTAAAAGATAATTTACTAGACAATTTAAAATTTCTTACTAAAAGATCATAACGCTAACCGTTAATGGGCCTAGTAAATGCTAAAAAATTTGACATAATTATCTTGTTTGTAAAAGATAATTTAATAGATCATTTAAAATTTCCTTAAAAAAGATTATAACGGTAACGATCATTGCGCCTAATAAATGCTAAACAGGTTGACATAATTCTCTTCTTTATAAAAGATAATTTACTAGACAATTTAAAACTTCTTATTAAAAGATCATAACGCTAACGATTTTTTGTTCTAATAAATGCTAAAAAGTTGAGATAATTATCTTCTTTGTGAAAGATAATTTAATACATCATTTAAAATTTCTTTATAAAATGTCATAACGGTAACGATCATTGGGCCTAATAAATGGTAAAAAAGTTGACATAATTATCTTCTTTGTAAAAGATAATTTACTAGACAATTTAAAATTTCTTATTAAAAGATGATAACGGTAACGATCACTAGGCCTAATAAATGCTGAACAGCTAACATAAATATATTCTTTGTTAAAGATAATTTAATAGATCATTTAAAATTTCTTTGAAAAAGATCATAACAGTAACAATCATTGGGCCTAATAAATGCTAAAAAAGTTGACATAATTATCTTCTTTGTAAAAGACAATTTAATACATCATTTAAAATTTCTTTGAAAAAGATGATAACGCTAACGATTATTGGGCCTAATAAATGCTAAAAAAGTTGACATAATTATCTTCTTTGTAAAAGATAATTTACTAGACAATTTAAAATTTCTTACTAAAAGATCATAACGCTAACGGTTAATGGGCCTAGTAAATGCTAAAAAATTTGACATAATTATCTTGTTTGTAAAAGATAATTTAATAGATCATTTAAAATTTCCTTAAAAAAGATCATAACGGTAACGATCATTGCGCCTAATAAATGCTAAACAGGTTGACATAATTCTCTTCTTTATAAAAGATAATTTACTAGACAATTTAAAGCTTCTTATTAAAAGATCATAACGCTAACGATTTTTTGTTCTAATAAATGCTAAAAAAGTTGAGATAATTATCTTCTTTGTAAAAGATAATTAAATAGATCATTTAAAATTTCTTTATAAAATGTCATAACGGTAACGATCATTGGGCCTAATAAATGCTAAAAAGGTTAACATAATTATCTTCTTTGTGAAAGATAATTTAATAGATCATTTAAAATTTCTTTATAAAAGATCATAACAGTAACGATCATTGGGCCTAATAAATGCTAAAAAGGTTAACATAATTATCTTCTTTGTGAAAGATAATTTAGTAGATCATTTAAAATTTCTTTATAAAAGATAATAACGGTAACGATCGTTGGGCCTACTAAATGGTAAAAAAGTTGACATAATTATATTCTTTGTAAAAGATAATTTACTAGACAATTTAAAATTTCTTATTAAAAGATCATAACGGTAACGATCATTGGGCCTAATAAATGCTAAAAAAGTTGACATAATTATCTTCTTTGTAAAAGATAATTTACTAGACAATTTAAAATTTCTTATTAAAAGATCATAGCGGTACCGATCAATGGGCCTAATAAATGCTAAAAAGGTTAACATAATTATCTTCTTTGTAAAAGATAATTTAATAGATCATTTAAAATTTCTTTATAAAAGATCATAACAGTAACGATCATTGGGCCTAATAAATGCTAAAACGGTTAACATAATTATCTTCTTTCTGAAATATAATTTAATAGATCATTTAAAATTTCTTTATGAAAGATCATAACGGTAACGATTATTGGGCCCAATAAATGCTAAAAAAGTTGACATAATTATCTTCTTTGTAAAAGATAATTTACAAGACAATTTAAAATTTCTTATTAAAAGATCATAACAGTGCCGATCAATGGGCCTAATAAATGCTAAAAAACATTACATAATTATCTTCTTTGTAAAAGATAAATTAATAGATCATTTAAAATTTCTTTATAAAAGATCATAACGGTAACAATCATTGGGCCTAATAAATGCTAAAAAGGTTAACATAATTATCTTCTTTGTGAAATATAATTTAATAGATCATTTAAAATTTCTTATTAAAAGATCATAACGGTAACGATTTTTGGTTCTAATAAATGCTAAAAAAGTTGAGATAATTATCTTCTTTGTAAAAGATAATTAAATAGATCATTTAAAATTTCTTTATAAAATGTCATAACGGTAACGATCATTGGGCCTAATAAATGCTAAAAAGGTTAACATAATTATCTTCTTTTTGAAAGATAATTTAATAGGTCATTTAAAATTTCTTTATAAAAGATCATAACAGTAACGATCATTGGGCCTAATAAATGCTAAAAAGGTTAACATAATTATCTTCTTTGTGAAAGATAATTTAGTAGATCATTTAAAATTTCTTTATAAAAGATAATAACGGTAACGATCATTGGGCCTAACAAATGCTAAAAAAGTTGACATAATTATCTTCTTTGTAAAAGATAATTTAATAGACAATTTAAAATTTTTTATTAAAAGATCATAACGGTAACGATCATTGGGACTAATAAATACTAAAAAAGTTAACGTAATTATCTTCTTTGTAAAAGATAATTTACTAGACAATTTAAAATTTCTTTATAAAAGATCATAACGGTAACGATCATTGGGCCTTATAAATGCTAAAAAGGTTAACATAATTATCTTCTTTGTGAAAGATAATTTAATACATCATTTAAAATTTCTTTATAAAAGATCATAACGGTAACGATCATTGGGCCTAATAAATGGTAAAAAAGTTGACATAATTATCTTCTTTGTAAAAGATAATTTACTAGACAATTTAAAATTTCTTATTAAAAGATCATAACGGTAACGATCATTGGGCCTAATAAATGGTAAAAAAGTTGACATAATTATCTTCTTTGTAAAAGATAATTTACTAGACAATTTAAAATTTCTTATTAAAAGATGATAACGGTAACGATCACTAGGCCTAATAAATGCTGAAGCAGCTAACATAAATATATTCTTTGTTAAAGATAATTTAATAGATCATTTAAAATTTCTTTGAAAAAGATCATAACAGTAACAATCATTGGGCCTAATAAATGCTAAAAAAGTTGACATAATTATCTTCTTTGTAAAAGACAATTTAATACATCATTTAAAATTTCTTTGAAAAAGATGATAACGCTAACGATTATTGGGCCTAATAAATGCCAAAAAAGTTTACATAATTATCTTCTTTGTAAAAGATAATTTACTAGACAATTTAAAATTTCTTATTAAAAGATCATAACGGTAACGATCATTGGGACTAATAAATACTAAAAAAGTTAACATAATTATCTTCTTTGTAAAGGATAATTTACTAGACAATTTAAAATTTCTTTATAAAAGATCATAACGGTAACGATCATTGGGCCTTATAAATGCTAAAAAGGTTAACATAATTATCTTCTTTGTGAAAGATAATTTAATACATCATTTAAAATTTCTTTATAAAAGATCATAACGGTAACGATCATTGGGCCTAATAAATGATAAAAAAGTTGACATAATTATCTTCTTTGTAAAAGATAATTTACTAGACAATTTAAAATTTCTTATTAAAAGATCATAAGGGTAATGATCACTGGGCCTAATAAATACTGAAGCAGCTAACATAAATATATTCTTTGTTAAAGATAATTTAATATAGATCATTTGAAATTTCTTTAAAAAAGATCATAACAGTCACAATCATTGGGCCTAATAAATGTTAAAAAAGTTGACATAATTATCTTCTTTGTAAAAGACAATTTAATACATCATTTAAAATTTCTTTGAAAAAGATGATAACGTTAACGATTATTGGGCCTAATAAATGCTAAAAAAGTTGACATAATTATTTTCTTTGTAAAAGATAATTTACTAGACAATTTAAAATTTCTTACTAAAAGATCATAACGCTAACGATTAATGGGCCTAGTAAATGCTAAAAAAGTTGACATAATTATCTTGTTTGTAAAAGATAATTTACTAGACAATTTAAAATTTATTATTAAAAGATCATAACGGTAACGATCATTGAGCCTAATAAATGCTAAAAAAGTTGACATAATTATCTTCTTTGTAAAAGATAATTTAATAGATCATTTAAAATTTCTTTATAACAGGTCATAACGGTAACAATCATTGGGCCTAATAAATGCTTAAAAGGTTGACACAATTATCTTGTTTGTGAAATATAATTTAATAGATCATTTAAAATTTCTTTGTGAAAGATCATAACGGTAACGATCATTGGGCCTAATAAATGCTAAAAAAGTTGACACAATTATCTTCTTTGTAAAAGATAATTTACTAGACAATTTAAAATTTCTTATTAAAAGATCATAACGGTAAAGATCATGGGCCTAGTAAGTGCTAAAAAAGTTGACATAATTATCTTCTTTGTAAAAGATAATTTAATAGATCATTCAAAATTTCTTTATAAAAGGTCATAACGGTAACGATCATTGGGCCTAATAAATGCTAAACAGGTTAACATAATTATCTTCTTTGTGAAAGATAATTTAATACATCATTTAAAATTTCTTTATAAAAGATCATAACGGTAACGATCATTGGGCCTAATAAATGGTAAAAAAGTTGACATAATTATCTTCTTTGTAAAAGATAATTTACTAGACAATTTAAAATTTCTTATTAAAAGATGATAACGGTAACGATCACTAGGCCTAATAAATGCTGAAGCAGCTAACATAAATATATTCTTTGTTAAAGATAATTTAATAGATCATTTAAAATTTCTTTGAAAAAGATCATAACAGTAACAATCATTGGGCCTAATAAATGCTAAAAAAGTTGACATAATTATCTTCTTTGTAAAAGACAATTTAATACATCATTTAAAATTTCTTTGAAAAAGATGATAACGCTAACGATTATTGGGCCTAATAAATGCTAAAAAAGTTGACATAATTATCTTCTTTGTAAAAGATAATTTACTAGACAATTTAAAATTTCTTACTAAAAGATCATAACGCTAACGGTTAATGGGCCTAGTAAATGCTAAAAAATTTGACATAATTATCTTCTTTGTAAAAGATAATTTAATAGATCATTTAAAATTTCTTTATAAAAGATCATAACAGTAACGATCATTGGGCCTAATAAATGCTAAAACGGTTAACATAATTATCTTCTTTGTGAAATATAATTTAATAGATCATTTAAAATTTCTTTATGAAAGATCATAACGGTAACGATTATTGGGCCTAATAAATGCTAAAAAACATTACATAATTAACTTCTTTGTAAAAGATAAATTAATAGATCATTTAAAATTTCTTTATAAAAGATCATAACGGTAACAATCATTGGGCCTAATAAAGGCTAAAAAGGTTAACATAATTATCTTCTTTGTGAAATATAATTTAATAGATCATTTAAAATTTCTTATTAAAAGATCATAACGGTAACGATTTTTGGTTCTAATAAATGCTAAAAAATTTGAGATAATTATCTTATTTGTAAAAGATAATTAAATAGATCATTTAAAATTTCTTTATAAAATGTCATAACGGTAACGATCATTGGGCCTAATAAATGCTAAAAAGGTTAACATAATTATCTTCTTTATGAAAGATAATTTAATAGGTAATTTAAAATTTCTTTATAAAAGATCATAACAGTAACGATCATTGGGCCTAATAAATGCTAAAAAGGTTAACATAATTATCTTCTTTGTGAAAGATAATTTAGTAGATCATTTAAAATTTCTTTATAAAAGATAATAACGGTAACCATCGTTGGGCCTAATAAATGCTAAAAAAGTTGACATAATTATCTTCTTTGTAAAAGATAATTTACTAGACAATTTAAAATTTCTTATTAAAAGATCATAACGGTAACGATCATTGGGACTAATAAATACTAAAAAAGTTAACATAATTATCTTCTTTGTAAAAGATAATTTACTAGACAATTTAAAATTTCTTTATAAAAGATCATAACGGTAACGATCATTGGGCCTAATAAATGCTAAAAAGGTTAACATAATTATCTTCTTTGTGAAAGATAATTTAATACATCATTTAAAATTTCTTTATAAAAGATCATAACGGTAACGATCATTGGGCCTAATAAATGGTAAAAAAGTTGACATAATTATCTTCTTTGTAAAAGATAATTTACTAGACAATTTAAAATTTCTTATTAAAAGATCATAGCGGTACCGATCAATGGGCCTAGTAAATGCTAAAAAAGTTTACATAATTATCTTCTTTGTAAAAGATAATTTAATAGATCATTTAAAATTTCTTTATAAAAGATCATAACGGTAACGATCATTGGGACTAATAAATACTAAAAAAGTTACCATAATTATCTTCTTTGTAAAAGATAATTTACTAGACAATTTAAAATTTCTTTATAAAAGATCATAACGGTAACGATCATTGGGCCTAATAAATGCTAAAAAGGTTAACATAATTATCTTCTTTGTGAAAGATAATTTAATAGGTAATTTAAAATTTCTTTATAAAAGATAATAACGGTAACCATCGTTGGGCCTAATAAATGCTAAAAAAGTTGACATAATTATCTTCTTTGTAAAAGATAATTTACTAGACAATTTAAAATTTCTTATTAAAAGATCATAACGGTAACGATCATTGGGACTAATAAATACTAAAAAAGTTAACATAATTATCTTCTTTGTAAAAGATAATTTACTAGACAATTTAAAATTTCTTTATAAAAGATCATAACGGTAACGATCATTGGGCCTAATAAATGCTAAAAAGGTTAACATAATTATCTTCTTTGTGAAAGATAATTTAATACATCATTTAAAATTTCTTTATAAAAGATCATAACGGTAACGATCATTGGGCCTAATAAATGGTAAAAAAGTTGACATAATTATCTTCTTTGTAAAAGATAATTTACTAGACAATTTAAAATTTCTTATTAAAAGATGATAACGGTAACGATCACTAGGCCTAATAAATGCTGAAGCAGCTAACATAAATATATTCTTTGTTAAAGATAATTTAATAGATCATTTAAAATTTCTTTGAAAAAGATCATAACAGTAACAATCATTGGGCCTAATAAATGCTAAAAAAGTTGACATAATTATCTTCTTTGTAAAAGACAATTTAATACATCATTTAAAATTTCTTTGAAAAAGATGATAACGGTAACGATTATTGGGCCTAATAAATGCTAAAAAGGTTGACATAATTATCTTCTTTGTAAAAGATAATTTACTAGACAATTTAAAATTTCTTACTAAAAGATCATAACGCTAACGGTTAATGGGCCTAGTAAATGCTAAAAAATTTGACATAATTATCTTCTTTGTAAAAGATAATTTAATAGATCATTTAAAATTTCTTTATGAAAGATCATAACGGTAACGATTATTGGGCCTAATAAATGCTAAAAAACATTACATAATTAACTTCTTTGTAAAAGATAAATTAATAGATCATTTAAAATTTCTTTATAAAAGATCATAACGGTAACAATCATTGGGCCTAATAAAGGCTAAAAAGGTTAACATAATTATCTTCTTTGTGAAATATAATTTAATAGATCATTTAAAATTTCTTATTAAAAGATCATAACGGTAACGATTTTTGGTTCTAATAAATGCTAAAAAATTTGAGATAATTATCTTCTTTGTAAAAGATAATTAAATAGATCATTTAAAATTTCTTTATAAAATGTCATAACGGTAACGATCATTGGGCCTAATAAATGCTAAAAAGGTTAACATAATTATCTTCTTTGTGAAAGATAATTTAATAGGTAATTTAAAATTTCTTTATAAAAGATCATAACAGTAACGATCATTGGGCCTAATAAATGCTAAAAAGGTTAACATAATTATCTTCTTTGTGAAAGATAATTTAGTAGATCATTTAAAATTTCTTTATAAAAGATAATAACGGTAACCATCGTTGGGCCTAATAAATGCTAAAAAAGTTGACATAATTATCTTCTTTGTAAAAGATAATTTACTAGACAATTTAAAATTTCTTATTAAAAGATCATAACGGTAACGATCATTGGGACTAATAAATACTAAAAAAGTTAACATAATTATCTTCTTTGTAAAAGATAATTTACTAGACAATTTAAAATTTCTTTATAAAAGATCATAACGGTAACGATCATTGGGCCTAATAAATGCTAAAAAGGTTAACATAATTATCTTCTTTGTGAAAGATAATTTAATACATCATTTAAAATTTCTTTATAAAAGATCATAACGGTAACGATCATTGGGCCTAATAAATGGTAAAAAAGTTGACATAATTATCTTCTTTGTAAAAGATAATTTACTAGACAATTTAAAATTTCTTATTAAAAGATGATAACGGTAACGATCACTAGGCCTAATAAATGCTGAAGCAGCTAACATAAATATATTCTTTGTTAAAGATAATTTAATAGATCATTTAAAATTTCTTTGAAAAAGATCATAACAGTAACAATCATTGGGCCTAATAAATGCTAAAAAAGTTGACATAATTATCTTCTTTGTAAAAGACAATTTAATACATCATTTAAAATTTCTTTGAAAAAGATGATAACGGTAACGATTATTGGGCCTAATAAATGCTAAAAAGGTTGACATAATTATCTTCTTTGTAAAAGATAATTTACTAGACAATTTAAAATTTCTTACTAAAAGATCATAACGCTAACGGTTAATGGGCCTAGTAAATGCTAAAAAATTTGACATAATTATCTTCTTTGTAAAAGATAATTTAATAGATCATTTAAAATTTCTTTATGAAAGATCATAACGGTAACGATTATTGGGCCTAATAAATGCTAAAAAACATTACATAATTAACTTCTTTGTAAAAGATAAATTAATAGATCATTTAAAATTTCTTTATAAAAGATCATAACGGTAACAATCATTGGGCCTAATAAAGGCTAAAAAGGTTAACATAATTATCTTCTTTGTGAAATATAATTTAATAGATCATTTAAAATTTCTTATTAAAAGATCATAACGGTAACGATTTTTGGTTCTAATAAATGCTAAAAAATTTGAGATAATTATCTTCTTTGTAAAAGATAATTAAATAGATCATTTAAAATTTCTTTATAAAATGTCATAACGGTAACGATCATTGGGCCTAATAAATGCTAAAAAGGTTAACATAATTATCTTCTTTGTGAAAGATAATTTAATAGGTAATTTAAAATTTCTTTATAAAAGATCATAACAGTAACGATCATTGGGCCTAATAAATGCTAAAAAGGTTAACATAATTATCTTCTTTGTGAAAGATAATTTAGTAGATCATTTAAAATTTCTTTATAAAAGATAATAACGGTAACCATCGTTGGGCCTAATAAATGCTAAAAAAGTTGACATAATTATCTTCTTTGTAAAAGATAATTTACTAGACAATTTAAAATTTCTTATTAAAAGATCATAACGGTAACGATCATTGGGACTAATAAATACTAAAAAAGTTAACATAATTATCTTCTTTGTAAAAGATAATTTACTAGACAATTTAAAATTTCTTTATAAAAGATCATAACGGTAACGATCATTGGGCCTAATAAATGCTAAAAAGGTTAACATAATTATCTTCTTTGTGAAAGATAATTTAATACATCATTTAAAATTTCTTTATAAAAGATCATAACGGTAACGATCATTGGGCCTAATAAATGGTAAAAAAGTTGACATAATTATCTTCTTTGTAAAAGATAATTTACTAGAGAATTTAAAATTTCTTATTAAAAGATGATAACGGTAACGATCACTAGGCCTAATAAATGCTGAAGCAGCTAACATAAATATATTCTTTGTTAAAGATAATTTAATAGATCATTTAAAATTTCTTTGAAAAAGATCATAACAGTAACAATCATTGGGCCTAATAAATGCTAAAAAAGTTGACATAATTATCTTCTTTGTAAAAGACAATTTAATACATCATTTAAAATTTCTTTGAAAAAGATGATAACGGTAACGATTATTGGGCCTAATAAATGCTAAAAAGGTTGACATAATTATCTTCTTTGTAAAAGATAATTTACTAGACAATTTAAAATTTCTTACTAAAAGATCATAACGCTAACGGTTAATGGGCCTAGTAAATGCTAAAAAATTTGACATAATTATCTTCTTTGTAAAAGATAATTTAATAGATCATTTAAAATTTCTTTATGAAAGATCATAACGGTAACGATTATTGGGCCTAATAAATGCTAAAAAACATTACATAATTAACTTCTTTGTAAAAGATAAATTAATAGATCATTTAAAATTTCTTTATAAAAGATCATAACGGTAACAATCATTGGGCCTAATAAAGGCTAAAAAGGTTAACATAATTATCTTCTTTGTGAAATATAATTTAATAGAT
The DNA here is from genome assembly GCA_037954015.1 of Psophocarpus tetragonolobus. Lineage (NCBI taxonomy): Eukaryota > Viridiplantae > Streptophyta > Magnoliopsida > Fabales > Fabaceae > Psophocarpus > Psophocarpus tetragonolobus. The sequence continues at coordinate 60,755,945 of CM075688.1, forward strand.
CATTTAAAATTTCTTATTAAAAGATCATAACGGTAACGATTTTTGGTTCTAATAAATGCTAAAAAATTTGAGATAATTATCTTCTTTGTAAAAGATAATTAAATAGATCATTTAAAATTTCTTTATAAAATGTCATAACGGTAACGATCATTGGGCCTAATAAATGCTAAAAAGGTTAACATAATTATCTTCTTTGTGAAAGATAATTTAATAGGTAATTTAAAATTTCTTTATAAAAGATCATAACAGTAACGATCATTGGGCCTAATAAATGCTAAAAAGGTTAACATAATTATCTTCTTTGTGAAAGATAATTTAGTAGATCATTTAAAATTTCTTTATAAAAGATAATAACGGTAACCATCGTTGGGCCTAATAAATGCTAAAAAAGTTGACATAATTATCTTCTTTGTAAAAGATAATTTACTAGACAATTTAAAATTTCTTATTAAAAGATCATAACGGTAACGATCATTGGGACTAATAAATACTAAAAAAGTTAACATAATTATCTTCTTTGTAAAAGATAATTTACTAGACAATTTAAAATTTCTTTATAAAAGATCATAACGGTAACGATCATTGGGCCTAATAAATGCTAAAAAGGTTAACATAATTATCTTCTTTGTGAAAGATAATTTAATACATCATTTAAAATTTCTTTATAAAAGATCATAACGGTAACGATCATTGGGCCTAATAAATGGTAAAAAAGTTGACATAATTATCTTCTTTGTAAAAGATAATTTACTAGACAATTTAAAATTTCTTATTAAAAGATCATAGCGGTACCGATCAATGGGCCTAGTAAATGCTAAAAAAGTTTACATAATTATCTTCTTTGTAAAAGATAATTTAATAGATCATTTAAAATTTCTTTATAAAAGATCATAACGGTAACGATCATTGGGACTAATAAATACTAAAAAAGTTAACATAATTATCTTCTTTGTAAAAGATAATTTACTAGACAATTTAAAATTTCTTTATAAAAGATCATAACGGTAACGATCATTGGGCCTAATAAATGCTAAAAAGGTTAACATAATTATCTTCTTTGTGAAAGATAATTTAATAGGTAATTTAAAATTTCTTTATAAAAGATAATAACGGTAACCATCGTTGGGCCTAATAAATGCTAAAAAAGTTGACATAATTATCTTCTTTGTAAAAGATAATTTACTAGACAATTTAAAATTTCTTACTAAAAGATCATAACGCTAACCGTTAATGGGCCTAGTAAATGCTAAAAAATTTGACATAATTATCTTGTTTGTAAAAGATAATTTAATAGATCATTTAAAATTTCCTTAAAAAAGATTATAACGGTAACGATCATTGCGCCTAATAAATGCTAAACAGGTTGACATAATTCTCTTCTTTATAAAAGATAATTTACTAGACAATTTAAAACTTCTTATTAAAAGATCATAACGCTAACGATTTTTTGTTCTAATAAATGCTAAAAAGTTGAGATAATTATCTTCTTTGTAAAAGATAATTAAATAGATAATTTAAAATTTCTTTATAAAATGTCATAACGGTAACGATCATTGGGCCTAATAAATGCTAAAAAGGTTAACATAATTATCTTCTTTGTGAAAGATAATTTAGTAGATCATTTAAAATTTCTTTATAAAAGATAATAACGGTAACGATCGTTGGGCCTAATAAATGCTAAAAAAGTTGAGATAATTATATTCTTTGTAAAAGATAATTTACTAGACAATTTAAAATTTCTTATTAAAAGATCATAACGGTAACGATCATTGGGCCTAATAAATGCTAAAAAAGTTGACATAATTATCTTCTTTGTAAAAGATAATTTACTAGACAATTTAAAATTTCTTATTAAAAGATCATAGCGGTACCGATCAATGGGCCTAGTAAATGCTAAAAAAGTTTACATAATTATCTTCTTTGTAAAAGATAATTTAATAGATCATTTAAAATTTCTTTATAAAAGATCAGAACAGTAACGATCATTGGGCCTAATAAATGCTAAAAAGGTTAACATAATTATCTTCTTTGTGAAAGATAATTTAGTAGATCATTTAAAATTTCTTTATAAAAGATAATAACGGTAACGATCATTGGGCCTAATAAATGCTAAAAAAGTTGACATAATTATCTTCTTTGTAAAAGATAATTTACTAGACAATTTAAAATTTCTTATTAACAGATCATAACGGTAACGATCATTGGGACTAATAAATACTAAAAAAGTTAACATAATTATCTTCTTTGTAAAAGATAATTTACTAGACAATTTAAAATTTCTTTATAAAAGATCATAACGGTAACGATCATTGGGCCTAATAAATGCTAAAAAGGTTAACATAATTATCTTCTTTGTGAAAGATAATTTAATACATCATTTAAAATTTCTTTATAAAAGATCATAACGGTAACGATCATTGGGCCTAATAAATGGTAAAAAAGTTGACATAATTATCTTCTTTGTAAAAGATAATTTACTAGACAATTTAAAATTTCTTATTAAAAGATGATAACGGTAACGATCACTAGGCCTAATAAATGCTGAACAGCTAACATAAATATATTCTTTGTTAAAGATAATTTAATAGATCATTTAAAATTTCTTTGAAAAAGATCATAACAGTAACAATCATTGGGCCTAATAAATGCTAAAAAAGTTGACATAATTATCTTCTTTGTAAAAGATAATTTACTAGACAATTTAAAATTTCTTTATAAAAGATCATAACGGTAACGATCATTGGGCCTAATAAATGCTAAAAAGGTTAACATAATTATCTTCTTTGTGAAAGATAATTTAATACATCATTTAAAATTTCTTTATAAAAGATCATAACGGTAACGATCATTGGGCCTAATAAATGGTAAAAAAGTTGACATAATTATCTTCTTTGTAAAAGATAATTTACTAGACAATTTAAAATTTCTTATTAAAAGATGATAACGGTAACGATCACTAGGCCTAATAAATGCTGAACAGCTAACATAAATATATTCTTTGTTAAAGATAATTTAATAGATCATTTAAAATTTCTTTGAAAAAGATCATAACAGTAACAATCATTGGGCCTAATAAATGCTAAAAAAGTTGACATAATTATCTTCTTTGTAAAAGACAATTTAATACATCATTTAAAATTTCTTTGAAAAAGATGATAACGCTAACGATTATTGGGCCTAATAAATGCTAAAAAAGTTGACATAATTATCTTCTTTGTAAAAGATAATTTACTAGACAATTTAAAATTTCTTACTAAAAGATCATAACGCTAACGGTTAATGGGCCTAGTAAATGCTAAAAAATTTGACATAATTATCTTGTTTGTAAAAGATAATTTAATAGATCATTTAAAATTTCCTTAAAAAAGATCATAACGGTAACGATCATTGCGCCTAATAAATGCTAAACAGGTTGACATAATTCTCTTCTTTATAAAAGATAATTTACTAGACAATTTAAAGCTTCTTATTAAAAGATCATAACGCTAACGATTTTTTGTTCTAATAAATGCTAAAAAAGTTGAGATAATTATCTTCTTTGTAAAAGATAATTAAATAGATCATTTAAAATTTCTTTATAAAATGTCATAACGGTAACGATCATTGGGCCTAATAAATGCTAAAAAGGTTAACATAATTATCTTCTTTGTGAAAGATAATTTAATAGATCATTTAAAATTTCTTTATAAAAGATCATAACAGTAACGATCATTGGGCCTAATAAATGCTAAAAAGGTTAACATAATTATCTTCTTTGTGAAAGATAATTTAGTAGATCATTTAAAATTTCTTTATAAAAGATAATAACGGTAACGATCGTTGGGCCTACTAAATGGTAAAAAAGTTGACATAATTATATTCTTTGTAAAAGATAATTTACTAGACAATTTAAAATTTCTTATTAAAAGATCATAACGGTAACGATCATTGGGCCTAATAAATGCTAAAAAAGTTGACATAATTATCTTCTTTGTAAAAGATAATTTACTAGACAATTTAAAATTTCTTATTAAAAGATCATAGCGGTACCGATCAATGGGCCTAATAAATGCTAAAAAGGTTAACATAATTATCTTCTTTGTAAAAGATAATTTAATAGATCATTTAAAATTTCTTTATAAAAGATCATAACAGTAACGATCATTGGGCCTAATAAATGCTAAAACGGTTAACATAATTATCTTCTTTCTGAAATATAATTTAATAGATCATTTAAAATTTCTTTATGAAAGATCATAACGGTAACGATTATTGGGCCCAATAAATGCTAAAAAAGTTGACATAATTATCTTCTTTGTAAAAGATAATTTACAAGACAATTTAAAATTTCTTATTAAAAGATCATAACAGTGCCGATCAATGGGCCTAATAAATGCTAAAAAACATTACATAATTATCTTCTTTGTAAAAGATAAATTAATAGATCATTTAAAATTTCTTTATAAAAGATCATAACGGTAACAATCATTGGGCCTAATAAATGCTAAAAAGGTTAACATAATTATCTTCTTTGTGAAATATAATTTAATAGATCATTTAAAATTTCTTATTAAAAGATCATAACGGTAACGATTTTTGGTTCTAATAAATGCTAAAAAAGTTGAGATAATTATCTTCTTTGTAAAAGATAATTAAATAGATCATTTAAAATTTCTTTATAAAATGTCATAACGGTAACGATCATTGGGCCTAATAAATGCTAAAAAGGTTAACATAATTATCTTCTTTTTGAAAGATAATTTAATAGGTCATTTAAAATTTCTTTATAAAAGATCATAACAGTAACGATCATTGGGCCTAATAAATGCTAAAAAGGTTAACATAATTATCTTCTTTGTGAAAGATAATTTAGTAGATCATTTAAAATTTCTTTATAAAAGATAATAACGGTAACGATCATTGGGCCTAACAAATGCTAAAAAAGTTGACATAATTATCTTCTTTGTAAAAGATAATTTAATAGACAATTTAAAATTTCTTATTAAAAGATCATAACGGTAACGATCATTGGGACTAATAAATACTAAAAAAGTTAACGTAATTATCTTCTTTGTAAAAGATAATTTACTAGACAATTTAAAATTTCTTTATAAAAGATCATAACGGTAACGATCATTGGGCCTTATAAATGCTAAAAAGGTTAACATAATTATCTTCTTTGTGAAAGATAATTTAATACATCATTTAAAATTTCTTTATAAAAGATCATAACGGTAACGATCATTGGGCCTAATAAATGGTAAAAAAGTTGACATAATTATCTTCTTTGTAAAAGATAATTTACTAGACAATTTAAAATTTCTTATTAAAAGATCATAACGGTAACGATCATTGGGCCTAATAAATGGTAAAAAAGTTGACATAATTATCTTCTTTGTAAAAGATAATTTACTAGACAATTTAAAATTTCTTATTAAAAGATGATAACGGTAACGATCACTAGGCCTAATAAATGCTGAAGCAGCTAACATAAATATATTCTTTGTTAAAGATAATTTAATAGATCATTTAAAATTTCTTTGAAAAAGATCATAACAGTAACAATCATTGGGCCTAATAAATGCTAAAAAAGTTGACATAATTATCTTCTTTGTAAAAGACAATTTAATACATCATTTAAAATTTCTTTGAAAAAGATGATAACGCTAACGATTATTGGGCCTAATAAATGCCAAAAAAGTTTACATAATTATCTTCTTTGTAAAAGATAATTTACTAGACAATTTAAAATTTCTTATTAAAAGATCATAACGGTAACGATCATTGGGACTAATAAATACTAAAAAAGTTAACATAATTATCTTCTTTGTAAAGGATAATTTACTAGACAATTTAAAATTTCTTTATAAAAGATCATAACGGTAACGATCATTGGGCCTTATAAATGCTAAAAAGGTTAACATAATTATCTTCTTTGTGAAAGATAATTTAATACATCATTTAAAATTTCTTTATAAAAGATCATAACGGTAACGATCATTGGGCCTAATAAATGATAAAAAAGTTGACATAATTATCTTCTTTGTAAAAGATAATTTACTAGACAATTTAAAATTTCTTATTAAAAGATCATAAGGGTAATGATCACTGGGCCTAATAAATACTGAAGCAGCTAACATAAATATATTCTTTGTTAAAGATAATTTAATATAGATCATTTGAAATTTCTTTAAAAAAGATCATAACAGTCACAATCATTGGGCCTAATAAATGTTAAAAAAGTTGACATAATTATCTTCTTTGTAAAAGACAATTTAATACATCATTTAAAATTTCTTTGAAAAAGATGATAACGTTAACGATTATTGGGCCTAATAAATGCTAAAAAAGTTGACATAATTATTTTCTTTGTAAAAGATAATTTACTAGACAATTTAAAATTTCTTACTAAAAGATCATAACGCTAACGATTAATGGGCCTAGTAAATGCTAAAAAAGTTGACATAATTATCTTGTTTGTAAAAGATAATTTACTAGACAATTTAAAATTTATTATTAAAAGATCATAACGGTAACGATCATTGAGCCTAATAAATGCTAAAAAAGTTGACATAATTATCTTCTTTGTAAAAGATAATTTAATAGATCATTTAAAATTTCTTTATAACAGGTCATAACGGTAACAATCATTGGGCCTAATAAATGCTTAAAAGGTTGACACAATTATCTTGTTTGTGAAATATAATTTAATAGATCATTTAAAATTTCTTTGTGAAAGATCATAACGGTAACGATCATTGGGCCTAATAAATGCTAAAAAAGTTGACACAATTATCTTCTTTGTAAAAGATAATTTACTAGACAATTTAAAATTTCTTATTAAAAGATCATAACGGTAAAGATCATGGGCCTAGTAAGTGCTAAAAAAGTTGACATAATTATCTTCTTTGTAAAAGATAATTTAATAGATCATTCAAAATTTCTTTATAAAAGGTCATAACGGTAACGATCATTGGGCCTAATAAATGCTAAACAGGTTAACATAATTATCTTCTTTGTGAAAGATAATTTAATACATCATTTAAAATTTCTTTGTGAAAGATCATAACGGTAACGATCATTGGGCCTAATAAATGCTAAAAAAGTTGACATAATTATCTTCTTTGTAAAAGATAATTTACTAGACAATTTCAAATTTCTTATTAGAAGATCAACGGTAACGATCATTGGGCCTAATAAATGCTGAAAAAGTTGACATAATTATCTTCTTTGTAAAAGATAATTTACTAGACAATTTAAAATTTCTTACTAAAAGATCATAACGCTAACGGTTAATGGGCCTAGTAAATGCTAAAAAATTTGACATAATTATCTTGTTTGTAAAAGATAATTTAATAGATCATTTAAAATTTCCTTAAAAAAGATCATAACGGTAACGATCATTGCGCCTAATAAATGCTAAACAGGTTGACATAATTCTCTTCTTTATAAAAGATAATTTACTAGACAATTTAAAACTTCTTATTAAAAGATCATAACGCTAACGATCATTGGGCCTAATAAAGGCTAAAAAGGTTAACATAATTATCTTCTTTGTGAAAGATAATTTAATACATCATTTAAAATTTCTTTATAAAAGATCATAACGGTAACGATCATTGGGCCTAATAAATGCTAAAAAAGTTGACATAATTATCTTCTTTGTAAAAGATAATTTACTAGACAATTTAAAATTTCTTATTAAAAGATCATAACGGTAACGATCATTGGGACTAATAAATACTAAAAAAGTTAACATAATTATCTTCTTTGTAAAAGATAATTTACTAGACAATTTAAAATTTCTTTATAAAAGATCATAACGGTAACGATCATTGGGCCTAATAAATGCTAAAAAGGTTAACATAATTATATTCTTTGTGAAAGATAATTTAATACATCATTTAAAATTTCTTTGTGAAAGATCATAACGGTAACGATCATTGGACCTAATAAATGCTAAAAAAGTTGACATAATTATCTTCTTTGTAAAAGATAATTTACTACACAATTTAAAATTTCTTATTAAAAGAACATAACCGTACTGATCAATGGGCCTAGTAAATGCTAAAAAAGTTTACATAATTATCTTCTTTGTAAAAGATAATTTAATAGATCATTTAAAATTTCATTATAAAAGATCATGACCGCAACGATCATTGGGCCTAATAAATGCTAAAAAGGCTAACATAATTATCTTCTTTGTGAAAGATAATTTAATAGATCATTTAAAATTTCTTTATAAAAGATAATAACGGTAACGATCATTGGGCCTAATAAATGCTAAAAAAGTTGACATAGTTATCTTCTTTGTAAAAGATAATTTACTAGACAATTTAAAATTACTTATTAAAAGATCATAACGGTAACGATCATTGGGACTTATAAATACTAAAAAAGTTAACATAATTATCTTCTTTGTAAAAGATAATTTACTAGACAATTTAAAATTTCTTTATAAAAGATCATAACGGTAACGATCATTGGGCCTAATAAATGCTAAAAAGGTTAACATAATTATCTTCTTTGTGAAAGATAATTTAATAGATCATTTAAAATTTCTTTATAAAAGATCATAACGGTAACGATCATTGGGTCTAATAAATGCTAAAAAAGTTTACATAATTATCTTCTTTGTAAAAGATAATTTACTAGACAATTTAAAATTTCTGATTAAAAGATCATAACGGTAACGATCACTGGGCCTAATAAATGCTGAAGCAGCTAACATAAATATATTCTTTGTTAAAGATAATTTAATAGATCATTTAAAATTTCTTTGTGAAAGATCATAACGGTAACGATCATTGGGCCTAATAAATGCTAAGAAGGTTAACATAATTATCTTCTTTGTGAAAGATAATTTAATACATCATTTAAAATTTCTTTGTGAAAGATCATAACGGTAACGATCATTGGACCAAATAAATGCTAAAAAAGTTGACATAATTATCTTCTTTGTAAAAGATAATTTACTAGACAATTTCGAATTTCTTATTAGAAGATCATAACGGTAACGATCATTGGGTCTAATAAATGCTAAAAAAGTTGACATAATTATCTTCTTTGTAAAAGATAATTCACTAGACAATTTAAAATTTCTTATTAAAAGATCATAACGGTACCGATCAATGGGCCTAGTAAATGCTAAAAAAGTTTACATAATTATCTTCTTTGTAAAAGATAATTTAATTTATCATTTAAAATTTCATTATAAAAGATCATGACGGCAACGATCATTGGGCCTAATAAATGCTAAAAAGGCTAACATAATTATCTTCTTTGTGAAAGATAATTTAATAGATCATTTAAAATTTCTTTATAAAAGATAATAACGGTAACGATCATTGGGCCTAATAAATGCTAAAAAAGTTGACATAGTTATCTTCTTTGTATAATTTACTAGACAATTTAAAATTTCTTATTAAAAGATCATAACGGTAACGATCATTGGGACTTACAAATACTAAAAAAGTTAACATAATTATCTTCTTTGTAAAAGATAATTTACTAGACAATTTAAAATTTCTTTATAAAAGATCATAACGGTAACGATCATTGGGCCTAATAAATGCTAAAAAGGTTAACATAATTATCTTCTTTGTGAAAGATAATTTAATAGATCATTTAAAATTTCTTTATAAAAGATAATAACGGTAACGATCATTGGGCCTAATAAATGCTAAAAAAGTTGACATAGTTATCTTCTTTGTATAATTTACTAGACAATTTAAAATTTCTTATTAAAAGATCATAACGGTAACGATCATTGGGACTTACAAATACTAAAAAAGTTAACATAATTATCTTCTTTGTAAAAGATAATTTACTAGACAATTTAAAATTTCTTTATAAAAGATCATAACGGTAACGATCATTGGGCCTAATAAATGCTAAAAAGGCTAACATAATTATCTTCTTTGTGAAAGATAATTTAATAGATCATTTAAAATTTCTTTATAAAAGATAATAACGGTAACGATCATTGGGCCTAATAAATGCTAAAAAAGTTGACATAATTATCTTTTTTGTAAAAGATAATTTACTAGACAATTTAAAATTTCTTATTAAAAGATCATAACGGTAACGATCATTGAGACTTACAAAGACTAAAAACGTTAACATAATTATCTTCTTTGTAAAAGATAATTTACTAGACAATTTAAAATTTCTTTATAAAAGATCATAACGGTAACGATCATTGGGCCTAATAAATGCTAAAAAGGTTAACATAATTATCTTCTTTGTGAAAGATAATTTAATAGATCATTTAAAATTTCTTTATAAAAGATCATAACGGTAACGATCATTGGGCCTAATAAATGGTAAAAAACTTTACATAATTATCTTCTTTGTAAAAGATAATTTACTAGACAATTTAAAATTTCTTATTAAAAGATCATAACGGTAACGATCACTGGGCCTAATAAATGCTGAAGCAGCTAACATAAATATATTCTTTGTTAAAGATAATTTAATAGATCATTTAAAATTTCTTTGTGAAAGATCATAACGGTAACGATCATTGGGCCTAATAAATGCTAAGAAGGTTAACATAATTATCTTCTTTGTGAAAGATAATTTAATACATCATTTAAAATTTCTTTGTGAAAGATCATAACGGTAACGATCATTGGACCAAATAAATGCTAAAAAAGTTGACATAATTATCTTCTTTGTAAAAGATAATTTACTAGACAATTTCGAATTTCTTATTAGAAGATCATAACGGTAACGATCATTGGGTCTAATAAATGCTAAAAACTTGACATAATTATCTTCTTTGTAAAAGATAATTCACTAGACAATTTAAAATTTCTTTATAAAAGATCATAACGGTACCGATCAATGGGCCTAGTAAATGCTAAAAAAGTTTACATAATTACCTTCTTTGTAAAAGATAATTTAATAGATCATTTAAAATTTCATTATAAAAGATCATGACGGCAACGATCATTGGGCCTAATAAATGCTAAAAAGGCTAACATAATTATCTTCTTTGTGAAAGATAATTTAATAGATCATTTAAAATTTCTTTATAAAAGATAATAACGGTAACGATCATTGGGCCTAATAAATGCTAAAAAAGTTGACATAATTATCTTTTTTGTAAAAGATAATTTACTAGACAATTTAAAATTTCTTATTAAAAGATCATAACGGTAACGATCATTGGGACTAATAAATACTAAAAAAGTTAACATAATTATCTTCTTTGTAAAAGATAATTTACTAGACAATTTAAAATTTCTTTATAAAAGATAATAACGGTAACGATCATTGGGCCTAATAAATGCTAAAAAGGTTAACATAATTATCTTCTTTGTGAAAGATAATTTAATAGATCATTTAAAATTTCTTTATAAAAGATCATAACGGTAACGATCATTGGGCCTAATAAATGGTAAAAAACTTTACATAATTATCTTCTTTGTAAAAGATAATTTACTAGACAATTTAAAATTTCTTATTAAAAGATCATAACGGTAACGATCACTGGGCCTAATAAATGCTGAAGCAGCTAACATAAATATATTCTTTGTTAAAGATAATTTAATAGATCATTTAAAATTTCTTTGTGAAAGATCATAACGGTAACGATCATTGGGCCTAATAAATGCTAAGAAGGTTAACATAATTATCTTCTTTGTGAAAGATAATTTAATACATCATTTAAAATTTCTTTGTGAAAGATCATAACGGTAACGATCATTGGACCAAATAAATGCTAAAAAAGTTGACATAATTATCTTCTTTGTAAAAGATAATTTACTAGACAATTTCGAATTTCTTATTAGAAGATCATAACGGTAACAATCATTGGGTCTAATAAATGCTAAAAAAGTTGACATAATTATCTTCTTTGTAAAAGATAATTCACTAGACAATTTAAAATTTCTTTATAAAAGATCATAACGGTACCGATCAATGGGCCTAGTAAATGCTAAAAAAGTTTACATAATTATCTTCTTTGTAAAAGATAATTTAATAGATCATTTAAAATTTTATTATAAAAGATCATGACGGCAACGATCATTGGGCCTAATAAATGCTAAAAAGGCTAACATAATTATCTTCTTTGTGAAAGATAATTTAATAGATCATTTATAATTTCTTTATAAAAGATAATAACGGTAACGATCATTAGGCCTAATAAATGCTAAAAAAGTTGACATAATTATCTTTTTTGTAAAAGATAATTTACTAGACAATTTAAAATTTCTTATTAAAAGATCATAACGGTAACGATCATTGGGACTAATAAATACTAAAAAAGTTAACATAATTATCTTCTTTGTAAAAGATAATTTACTAGACAATTTAAAATTTCTTTATAAAAGATCATAACGGTAACGATCATTGGGCCTATCAACGCTAAAAAAGTTGACATAATTAACTTCTTTGTAAAAGTTAATTTACTACACAATTTAAAATTTCTTATCAAAAGATGATAATGCTAACCATCACTGGGGCTAATAAATGATAAAAAAGTTGACATAATTATCTTCTTTGTAAAAGATAATTTACTAGACAATTTAAAATTTCTTACTAAAAGATCATAACGGTACCGATCAATGGGCCTGGTAAATGCTAAAAAACATTACATAATTATCTTCTTTGTAAAAGATAATTTACTAGACAATTTAAAATTTCTTATTAAAAGATCATAACGGTACCGATCAATGGGCCTAGTAAATCCTAAAAAAGTTTACATAATTATCTTCTTTGTAAAAGATAATTTAATAGATCATTTAAAATTTCTTTATAAAAGATCATAACAGTAACGATCATTGGGCGTAATAAATGCTAAAAAGGTTAACATAATTATCTTCTTTGTGAAATATAATTTAATAGATCATTTAAAATTTCTTTATGAAAGATCATAACGGTAACGATTATTGGGCCTAATAAATGCTAAAAAAGTTGCATAATTATCTTCTTTGTAAAAGATAATTTACTAGACAATTTAAAATTTCTTATTAAAAGATCATAACGGTGCAGATCAATGGGCCTAGTAAATGCTGAAAAAGCTTACATAATTATCTTCTTTGTAAAACATAATTTAATAGATCATTTAAAATTTCATTATAAAAGATCATGACGACAACGATCATTGGGCCTAATAAATGCTAAAAAGGTTAACATAATTATCTTCTTTGTGAAATATAATTTAATAGATCATTTAAAATTTCTTTATAAAAGATAATAACGGTAACGATCATTGGGCCTAATAAATGCTAAAAAGGTTAACATAATTATCTTCTTTGTGAAAGATAATTTAATAGATTATTTAAAATTTCATTATAAAAGATAATAACGGTAACGATCATTGGGCCTAATAAATGCTAAAAAAGTTGACATAATTATCTTCTTTGTAAAAGATAATTTACTAGACAATTTAAAATTTCTTATTAAAAGATCATAACGGTAACGATCATTGGGACTAATAAATACTAAAAAAGTTAACATAATTACCTTCTTTGTAAAAGATAATTTACTAGACAATTTAAAATTTCTTTATAAAAGATCATAACGGTAACGATCACTGGGCCTAATAAATGCTGAAGCAGCTAACATAAATATATTCTTTGTTAAAGATAATTTAATAGATCATTTAAAATTTCTTTGTGAAAGATCATAACGGTAACGATCATTGGGCCTAATAAATGCTAAAAAGGTTAACATAATTATCTTCTTTGTGAAAGATAATTTAATACATCATTTAAAATTTCTTTGTGAAAGATCATAACGGTAACGATCATTGGACGTAATAAATGCTAAAAAAGTTGACATAATTATCTTCTTTGTAAAAGATAATTTACTAGACAATTTAAAATTTCTTATTAAAAGATCATAACGGTAACGATCACTGAGCCTAATAAATGCTGAAGCAGCTAACATAAATATATTCTTTGTTAAAGATAATTTAATAGATCATTTAAAATTTCTTTGTGAAAGATCATAACGGTAACGATCATTGGGCCTAATAAATGCTAAAAAGGTTAACATAATTATCTTCTTTGTGAAAGATAATTTAATACATCATTTAAAATTTCTTTGTGAAAGATCATAACGGTAACGATCATTGGACCTAATAAATGCTAAAAAACTTGACATAATTATCTTCTTTGTAAAAGATAATTTACTAGACAATTTAAAATTTCTTATTAAAAGATCATAACGGTAACGATCACTGGGCCTAATAAATGCTGAAGCAGCTAACATAAATATATTCTTTGTTAAAGATAATTTAATAGATCATTTAAAATTTCTTTGTGAAAGATCATAACGGTAACGATCATTGGGCCTAATAAATGCTAAAAAGGTTAACATAATTATCTTCTTTGTGAAAGATAATTTAATACATCATTTAAAATTTCTTTGTGAAAGATCATAACGGTAACGATCATTGGACCTAATAAATGCTAAAAAAGTTGACATAATTATCTTCTTTGTAATAATTTACAAGACAATTTAAAATTTCTTATTAAAAGATCATAACGGTAACGATCACTGGGCCTAATAAATGCTGAAGCAGCTAACATAAATATATTCTTTGTTAAAGATAATTTAATAGATCATTTAAAATTACTTTGTGAAAGATCATAACGGTATCGATCATTGGGCCTAATAAATGCTAAAAAGGTTAACATAATTATCTTCTTTGTGAAAGATAATTTAATACATCATTTAAAATTTCTTTGTGAAAGATCACAACGGTAACGATCATTGGACCTAATAAATGCTAAAAAAGTTGACATAATTATCTTCTTTGTAAAAGATAATTTACTAGACAATTTCAAATTTCTTATTAAAAGATCATAACGGTAACGATCACTGGGCCTAATAAATACTAAAAAAGTTAACATAATTATCTTGTTTGTAAAAGATAATTTACTAGACAATTTAAAATTTCTTTATAAAAGATCATAACGGTACCGATCAATGGGCCTAGTAAATGCTAAAAAAGTTTACATAATTATCTTCTTTGTAAAAGATAATTTAATAGATCATTTAAAATTTCATTATAAAAGATCATGACGGCAACGATCATTGGGCCTAATAAATGCTAAAAAGGCTAACATAATTATCTTCTTTGTGAAAGATAATTTAATAGATCATTTAAAATTTCTTTGTGAAAGATCATAACGGTAACGATCATTGGACGTAATAAATGCTAAAAAAGTTGACATAATTATCTTCTTTGTAAAAGATAATTTACTAGACAATTTAAAATTTCTTATTAAAAGATCATAACGGTAACGATCACTGAGCCTAATAAATGCTGAAGCAGCTAACATAAATATATTCTTTGTTAAAGATAATTTAATAGATCATTTAAAATTTCTTTGTGAAAGATCATAACGGTAACGATCATTGGGCCTAATAAATGCTAAAAAGGTTAACATAATTATCTTCTTTGTGAAAGATAATTTAATACATCATTTAAAATTTCTTTGTGAAAGATCATAACGGTAACGATCATTGGACCTAATAAATGCTAAAAAACTTGACATAATTATCTTCTTTGTAAAAGATAATTTACTAGACAATTTAAAATTTCTTATTAAAAGATCATAACTGTAACGATCACTGGGCCTAATAAATGCTGAAGCAGCTAACATAAATATATTCTTTGTTAAATATAATTTAATAGATCATTTAAAATTTCTTTGTGAAAGATCATAACGGTAACGATCATTGGGCCTAATAAATGCTAAAAAGGTTAACATAATTATCTTCTTTGTGAAAGATAATTTAATACATCATTTAAAATTTCTTTGTGAAAGATCATAACGGTAACGATCATTGGACCTAATAAATGCTAAAAAAGTTGACATAATTATCTTCTTTGTAAAAGATAATTTACAAGACAATTTAAAATTTCTTATTAAAAGATCATAACGGTAACGATCACTGGGCCTAATAAATGCTGAAGCAGCTAACATAAATATATTCTTTGTTAAAGATAATTTAATAGATCATTTAAAATTTCTTTGTGAAAGATCATAACGGTATCGATCATTGGGCCTAATAAATGCTAAAAAGGTTAACATAATTATCTTCTTTGTGAAAGATAATTTAATACATCATTTAAAATTTCTTTGTGAAAGATCACAACGGTAACGATCATTGGACCTAATAAATGCTAAAAAAGTTGACATAATTATCTTCTTTGTAAAAGATAATTTACTAGACAATTTCAAATTTCTTATTAAAAGATCATAACGGTAACGATCACTGGGCCTAATAAATACTAAAAAAGTTAACATAATTATCTTGTTTGTAAAAGATAATTTACTAGACAATTTAAAATTTCTTTATAAAAGATCATAACGGTACCGATCAATGGGCCTAGTAAATGCTAAAAAAGTTTACATAATTATCTTCTTTGTAAAAGATAATTTAATAGATCATTTAAAATTTCATTATAAAAGATCATGACGGCAACGATCATTGGGCCTAATAAATGCTAAAAAGGCTAACATAATTATCTTCTTTGTGAAAGATAATTTAATAGATCATTTAAAATTTCTTTATAAAAGATAATAACGGTAACAATCATTGGGCCTAATAAATGCTAAAAAAGTTGACATAATTATCTTTTTTGTAAAAGATAATTTACTAGACAATTTAAAATTTCTTATTAAAAGATCATAACGGTAACGATCATTGGGACTAATAAATACTAAAAAAGTTAACATAATTATCTTCTTTGTGAAAGATAATTTTATACATCATTTAAAATTTATTTGTGAAAGATCATAACGGTAACGATCATTGGACCTAATAAATGCTAAAAAAGTTGACATAATTATCTTCTTTGTAAAAGATAATTTACTAGACAATTTAAAATTTCTTATTAAAAGATCATAACGGTAACGAGCACTGGGCCTAATAAATGCTGAAGCAGCTAACATAAATATATTCTTTGTTAAAGATAATTTAATAGATCATTTAAAATTTCTTTGTGAAAGATCATAACGGTAACGATCATTGGGCCTAATAAATGCTAAAAAGGTTAACATAATTATCTTCTTTGTGAAAGATAATTTAATACATCATTTAAAATTTCTTTGTGAAAGATCATAACGGTAACGATCATTGGACGTAATAAATGCTAAAAAAGTTGACATAATTATCTTCTTTGTAAAAGATAATTTACTAGACAATTTAAAATTTCTTATTAAAAGATCATAACGGTAACGATCACTGAGCCTAATAAATGCTGAAGCAGCTAACATAAATATATTCTTTGTTAAAGATAATTTAATAGATCATTTAAAATTTCTTTGTGAAAGATCATAACGGTAACGATCATTGGGCCTAATAAATGCTAAAAAGGTTAACATAATTATCTTCTTTGTGAAAGATAATTTAATACATCATTTAAAATTTCTTTGTGAAAGATCATAACGGTAACGATCATTGGACCTAATAAATGCTAAAAAACTTGACATAATTATCTTCTTTGTAAAAGATAATTTACTAGACAATTTAAAATTTCTTATTAAAAGATCATAACGGTAACGATCACTGGGCCTAATAAATGCTAAAGCAGCTAACATAAATATATTCTTTGTTAAAGATAATTTAATAGATCATTTAAAATTTCTTTGTGAAAGATCATAACGGTAACGATCATTGGGCCTAATAAATGCTAAAAAGGTTAACATAATTATCTTCTTTGTGAAAGATAATTTAATACATCATTTAAAATTTCTTTGTGAAAGATCATAACGGTAACGATCATTGGACCTAATAAATGCTAAAAAAGTTGACATAATTATCTTCTTTGTAAAAGATAATTTACAAGACAATTTAAAATTTCTTATTAAAAGATCATAACGGTAACGATCACTGGGCCTAATAAATGCTGAAGCAGCTAACATAAATATATTCTTTGTTAAAGATAATTTAATAGATCATTTAAAATTACTTTGTGAAAGATCATAACGGTATCGATCATTGGGCCTAATAAATGCTAAAAAGGTTAACATAATTATCTTCTTTGTGAAAGATAATTTAATACATCATTTAAAATTTCTTTGTGAAAGATCACAACGGTAACGATCATTGGACCTAATAAATGCTAAAAAAGTTGACATAATTATCTTCTTTGTAAAAGATAATTTACTAGACAATTTCAAATTTCTTATTAAAAGATCATAACGGTAACGATCACTGGGCCTAATAAATACTAAAAAAGTTAACATAATTATCTTGTTTGTAAAAGATAATTTACTAGACAATTTAAAATTTCTTTATAAAAGATCATAACGGTACCGATCAATGGGCCTAGTAAATGCTAAAAAAGTTTACATAATTATCTTCTTTGTAAAAGATAATTTAATAGATCATTTAAAATTTCATTATAAAAGATCATGACGGCAACGATCATTGGGCCTAATAAATGCTAAAAAGGCTAACATAATTATCTTCTTTGTGAAAGATAATTTAATAGATCATTTAAAATTTCTTTGTGAAAGATCATAACGGTAACGATCATTGGACGTAATAAATGCTAAAAAAGTTGACATAATTATCTTCTTTGTAAAAGATAATTTACTAGACAATTTAAAATTTCTTATTAAAAGATCATAACGGTAACGATCACTGAGCCTAATAAATGCTGAAGCAGCTAACATAAATATATTCTTTGTTAAAGATAATTTAATAGATCATTTAAAATTTCTTTGTGAAAGATCATAACGGTAACGATCATTGGGCCTAATAAATGCTAAAAAGGTTAACATAATTATCTTCTTTGTGAAAGATAATTTAATACATCATTTAAAATTTCTTTGTGAAAGATCATAACGGTAACGATCATTGGACCTAATAAATGCTAAAAAACTTGACATAATTATCTTCTTTGTAAAAGATAATTTACTAGACAATTTAAAATTTCTTATTAAAAGATCATAACTGTAACGATCACTGGGCCTAATAAATGCTGAAGCAGCTAACATAAATATATTCTTTGTTAAAGATAATTTAATAGATCATTTAAAATTTCTTTGTGAAAGATCATAACGGTAACGATCATTGGGCCTAATAAATGCTAAAAAGGTTAACATAATTATCTTCTTTGTGAAAGATAATTTAATACATCATTTAAAATTTCTTTGTGAAAGATCATAACGGTAACGATCATTGGACCTAATAAATGCTAAAAAAGTTGACATAATTATCTTCTTTGTAAAAGATAATTTACAAGACAATTTAAAATTTCTTATTAAAAGATCATAACGGTAACGATCACTGGGCCTAATAAATGCTGAAGCAGCTAACATAAATATATTCTTTGTTAAAGATAATTTAATAGATCATTTAAAATTTCTTTGTGAAAGATCATAACGGTATCGATCATTGGGCCTAATAAATGCTAAAAAGGTTAACATAATTATCTTCTTTGTGAAAGATAATTTAATACATCATTTAAAATTTCTTTGTGAAAGATCACAACGGTAACGATCATTGGACCTAATAAATGCTAAAAAAGTTGACATAATTATCTTCTTTGTAAAAGATAATTTACTAGACAATTTCAAATTTCTTATTAAAAGATCATAACGGTAACGATCACTGGGCCTAATAAATACTAAAAAAGTTAACATAATTATCTTGTTTGTAAAAGATAATTTACTAGACAATTTAAAATTTCTTTATAAAAGATCATAACGGTACCGATCAATGGGCCTAGTAAATGCTAAAAAAGTTTACATAATTATCTTCTTTGTAAAAGATAATTTAATAGATCATTTAAAATTTCATTATAAAAGATCATGACGGCAACGATCATTGGGCCTAATAAATGCTAAAAAGGCTAACATAATTATCTTCTTTGTGAAAGATAATTTAATAGATCATTTAAAATTTCTTTATAAAAGATAATAACGGTAACAATCATTGGGCCTAATAAATGCTAAAAAAGTTGACATAATTATCTTTTTTGTAAAAGATAATTTACTAGACAATTTAAAATTTCTTATTAAAAGATCATAACGGTAACGATCATTGGGACTAATAAATACTAAAAAAGTTAACATAATTATCTTCTTTGTGAAAGATAATTTTATACATCATTTAAAATTTATTTGTGAAAGATCATAACGGTAACGATCATTGGACCTAATAAATGCTAAAAAAGTTGACATAATTATCTTCTTTGTAAAAGATAATTTACTAGACAATTTAAAATTTCTTATTAAAAGATCATAACGGTAACGAGCACTGGGCCTAATAAATGCTGAAGCAGCTAACATAAATATATTCTTTGTTAAAGATAATTTAATAGATCATTTAAAATTTCTTTGTGAAAGATCATAACGGTATCGATCATTGGGCCTAATAAATGCTAAAAAGGTTAACATAATTATCTTCTTTGTGAAAGATAATTTAATAGATAATTTAAAATTTCTTTATAAAAGATCATAACGGTAACGATCATTGGGCCTATCAACGCTAAAAAAGTTGACATAATTAACTTCTTTGTAAAAGTTAATTTACTACACAATTTAAAATTTCTTATTAAAAGATGATAATGCTAACCATCACTGGGGCTAATAAATGATAAAAAAGTTGACATAATTATCTTCTTTGTAAAAGATAATTTACTAGACAATTTAAAATTTCTTACTAAAAGATCATAACGGTACCGATCAATGGGCCTGGTAAATGCTAAAAAACATTACATAATTATCTTCTTTGTAAAAGATAATTTACTAGACAATTTAAAATTTCTTATTAAAAGATCATAACGGTACCGATCAATGGGCCTAGTAAATCCTAAAAAAGTTTACATAATTATCTTCTTTGTAAAAGATAATTTAATAGATCATTTAAAATTTCTTTATAAAAGATCATAACAGTAACGATCATTGGGCGTAATAAATGCTAAAAAGGTTAACATAATTATCTTCTTTGTGAAATATAATTTAATAGATCATTTAAAATTTCTTTATGAAAGATCAGAACGGTAACGATTATTGGGCCTAATAAATGCTAAAAAAGTTGCATAATTATCTTCTTTGTAAAAGATAATTTACTAGACAATTTAAAATTTCTTATTAAAAGATCATAACGGTGCAGATCAATGGGCCTAGTAAATGCTGAAAAAGCTTACATAATTATCTTCTTTGTAAAACATAATTTAATAGATCATTTAAAATTTCATTATAAAAGATCATGACGGCAACGATCATTGGGCCTAATAAATGCTAAAAAGGTTAACATAATTATCTTCTTTGTGAAAGATAATTTAATAGATCATTTAAAATTTCTTTATAAAAGATAATAACGGTAACAATCATTGGGCCTAATAAATGCTAAAAAAGTTGACATAATTATCTTTTTTGTAAAAGATAATTTACTAGACAATTTAAAATTTCTTATTAAAAGATCATAACGGTAACGATCATTGGGACTAATAAATACTAAAAAAGTTAACATAATTATCTTCTTTGTGAAAGATAATTTTATACATCATTTAAAATTTCTTTGTGAAAGATCATAACGGTAACGATCATTGGACCTAATAAATGCTAAAAAAGTTGACATAATTATCTTCTTTGTAAAAGATAATTTACTAGACAATTTAAAATTTCTTATTAAAAGATCATAACGGTAACGAGCACTGGGCCTAATAAATGCTGAAGCAGCTAACATAAATATATTCTTTGTTAAAGATAATTTAATAGATCATTTAAAATTTCTTTGTGAAAGATCATAACGGTATCGATCATTGGGCCTAATAAATGCTAAAAAGGTTAACATAATTATCTTCTTTGTGAAAGATAATTTAATAGATAATTTAAAATTTCTTTATAAAAGATCATAACGGTAACGATCATTGGGCCTATCAACGCTAAAAAAGTTGACATAATTAACTTCTTTGTAAAAGTTAATTTACTACGCAATTTAAAATTTCTTATTAAAAGATGATAATGCTAACCATCACTGGGGCTAATAAATGATAAAAAAGTTGACATAATTATCTTCTTTGTAAAAGATAATTTACTAGACAATTTAAAATTTCTTACTAAAAGATCATAACGGTACCGATCAATGGGCCTGGTAAATGCTAAAAAACATTACATAATTATCTTCTTTGTAAAAGATAATTTACTAGACAATTTAAAATTTCTTATTAAAAGATCATAACGGTACCGATCAATGGGCCTAGTAAATCCTAAAAAAGTTTACATAATTATCTTCTTTGTAAAAGATAATTTAATAGATCATTTAAAATTTCTTTATAAAAGATCATAACAGTAACGATCATTGGGCGTAATAAATGCTAAAAAGGTTAACATAATTATCTTCTTTGTGAAATATAATTTAATAGATCATTTAAAATTTCTTTATGAAAGATCAGAACGGTAACGATTATTGGGCCTAATAAATGCTAAAAAAGTTGCATAATTATCTTCTTTGTAAAAGATAATTTACTAGACAATTTAAAATTTCTTATTAAAAGATCATAACGGTGCAGATCAATGGGCCTAGTAAATGCTGAAAAAGCTTACATAATTATCTTCTTTGTAAAACATAATTTAATAGATCATTTAAAATTTCATTATAAAAGATCATGACGGCAACGATCATTGGGCCTAATAAATGCTAAAAAGGTTAACATAATTATCTTCTTTGTGAAAGATAATTTAATAGATCATTTAAAATTTCATTATAAAAGATAATAACGGTAACGATCATTGGGCCTAATAAATGCTAAAAAAGTTGACATAATTATCTTTTTTGTAAAAGATAATTTACTAGACAATTTAAAATTTCTTACTAAAAGATCATAACGGTACCGATCAATGGGCCTGGTAAATGCTAAAAAACATTACATAATTATCTTCTTTGTAAAAGATAATTTACTAGACAATTTAAAATTTCTTATTAAAAGATCATAACGGTACCGATCAATGGGCCTAGTAAATCCTAAAAAAGTTTACATAATTATCTTCTTTGTAAAAGATAATTTAATAGATCATTTAAAATTTCTTTATAAAAGATCATAACAGTAACGATCATTGGGCGTAATAAATGCTAAAAAGGTTAACATAATTATCTTCTTTGTGAAATATAATTTAATAGATCATTTAAAATTTCTTTATGAAAGATCAGAACGGTAACGATTATTGGGCCTAATAAATGCTAAAAAAGTTGCATAATTATCTTCTTTGTAAAAGATAATTTACTAGACAATTTAAAATTTCTTATTAAAAGATCATAACGGTGCAGATCAATGGGCCTAGTAAATGCTGAAAAAGCTTACATAATTATCTTCTTTGTAAAACATAATTTAATAGATCATTTAAAATTTCATTATAAAAGATCATGACGGCAACGATCATTGGGCCTAATAAATGCTAAAAAGGTTAACATAATTATCTTCTTTGTGAAAGATAATTTAATAGATCATTTAAAATTTCTTTATAAAAGATAATAACGGTAACGATCATTGGGCCTAATAAATGCTAAAAAGGTTAACATAATTATCTTCTTTGTGAAAGATAATTTAATAGATCATTTAAAATTTCATTATAAAAGATAATAACGGTAACGATCATTGGGCCTAATAAATGCTAAAAAAGTTGACATAATTATCTTCTTTGTAAAAGATAATTTACTAGAGAATTTAAAATTTCTTATTAAAAGATCATAACGGTAACGATCATTGGGACTAATAAATACCAAAAAAGTTAACATAATTACCTTCTTTGTAAAAGATAATTTACTAGACAATTTAAAATTTCTTTATAAAAGATCATAACGGTAACGATCACTGGGCCTAATAAATGCTGAAGCAGCTAACATAAATATATTCTTTGTTAAAGATAATTTAATAGATCATTTAAAATTTCTTTGTGAAAGATCATAACGGTAACGATCATTGGGCCTAATAAATGCTAAAAAGGTTAACATAATTATCTTCTTTGTGAAAGATAATTTAATACATCATTTAAAATTTCTTTGTGAAAGATCATAACGGTAACGATCATTGGACCTAATAAATCCTAAAAAAGTTGACATAATTATCTTGTTTGTAAAAGATAATTTACTAGACAATTTAAAATTTCTTATTAAAAGATCATAACGGTAACGATCACTGAGCCTAATAAATGCTGAAGCAGCTAACATAAATATATTCTTTGTTAAAGATAATTTAATAGATCATTTAAAATTTCTTTGTGAAAGATCATAACGGTAACGATCATTGGGCCTAATAAATGCTAAAAAGGTTAACATAATTATCTTCTTTGTGAAAGATAATTTAATACATCATTTAAAATTTCTTTGTGAAAGATCATAACGGTAACGATCATTGGACCTAATAAATGCTAAAAAACTTGACATAATTATCTTCTTTGTAAAAGATAATTTACTAGACAATTTAAAATTTCTTATTAAAAGATCATAACGGTAACGATCACTGGGCCTAATAAATGCTGAAGCAGCTAACATAAATATATTCTTTGTTAAAGATAATTTAATAGATCATTTAAAATTTCTTTGTGAAAGATCATAACGGTAACGATCATTGGGCCTAATAAATGCTAAAAAGGTTAACATAATTATCTTCTTTGTGAAAGATAATTTAATACATCATTTAAAATTTCTTTGTGAAAGATCATAACGGTAACGATCATTGGACCTAATAAATGCTAAAAAAGTTGACATAATTATCTTCTTTGTAAAAGATAATTTACAAGACAATTTAAAATTTCTTATTAAAAGATCATAACGGTAACGATCACTGGGCCTAATAAATGCTGAAGCAGCTAACATAAATATATTCTTTGTTAAAGATAATTTTATAGATCATTTAAAATTTCTTTGTGAAAGATCATAACGGTATCGATCATTGGGCCTAATAAATGCTAAAAAGGTTAACATAATTATCTTCTTTGTGAAAGATAATTTAATACATCATTTAAAATTTCTTTGTGAAAGATCACAACGGTAACGATCATTGGACCTAATAAATGCTAAAAAAGTTGACATAATTATCTTCTTTGTAAAAGATAATTTACTAGACAATTTCAAATTTCTTATTAAAAGATCATAACGGTAACGATCACTGGGCGTAATAAATACTAAAAAAGTTAACATAATTATCTTGTTTGTAAAAGATAATTTACTAGACAATTTAAAATTTCTTTATAAAAGATCATAACGGTACCGATCAATGGGCCTATTAAATGCTAAAAAAGTTTACATAATTATCTTCTTTGTAAAAGATAATTTAATAGATCATTTAAAATTTCATTATAAAAGATCATGACGGCAACGATCATTGGGCCTAATAAATGCTAAAAAGGCTAACATAATTATTTTCTTTGTGAAAGATAATTTAATAGATCATTTAAAATTTCTTTATAAAAGATAATAACGGTAACGATCATTGCGCCTAATAAATGCTAAAAAAGTTGACATAATTATCTTTTTTGTAAAAGATAATTTACTAGACAATTTAAAATTTCTTATTAAAAGATCATAACGGTAACGATCATTGGGACTAATAAATACTAAAAAAGTTAACATAATTATCTTCTTTGTAAAAGATAATTTACTAGACAATTTAAAATTTCTTTATAAAAGATCATAACGGTAACGATCACTGGGCCTAATAAATGCTGAAGCAGCTAACATAAATATATTCTTTGTTAAAGATAATTTAATAGATCATTTAAAATTTCTTTGTGAAAGATCATAACGGTAACGATCATTGGGCCTAATAAATGCTAAAAAGGTTAACATAATTATCTTCTTTGTGAAAGATAATTTTATACATCATTTAAAATTTCTTTGTGAAAGATCATAACGGTAACGATCATTGGACCTAATAAATGCTAAAAAAGTTGACATAATTATCTTCTTTGTAAAAGATAATTTACAAGACAATTTAAAATTTCTTATTAAAAGATCATAACGGTAACGATCACTGGGCCTAATAAATGCTGAAGCAGCTAACATAAATATATTCTTTGTTAAAGATAATTTAATAGATCATTTAAAATTTCTTTGTGAAAGATCATAACGGTAACGATCATTGGGCCTAATAAATGCTAAAAAGGTTAACATAATTATCTTCTTTGTGAAAGATAATTTAATACATCATTTAAAATTTCTTTGTGAAAGATCATAACGGTAACGATCATTGGACCTAATAAATGCTAAAAAAGCTGACATAATTATCTTCTTTGTAAAAGATAATTTACTAGACAATTTAAAATTTCTTATTAAAAGATCATAACGGTAACGATCACTGGGCCTAATAAATGCTGAAGCAGCTAACATAAATATATTCTTTGTTAAAGATAATTTAATAGATCATTTAAAATTTCTTTGTGAAAGATCATAACGGTAACGATCATTGGGCCTAATAAATGCTAAAAAGGTTAACATAATTATCTTCTTTGTGAAAGATAATTTAATACATCATTTAAAATTTCTTTGTGAAAGATCATAACGGTAACGATCATTGGACCTAATAAATGCTAAAAAAGTTGACATAATTATCTTCTTTGTAAAAGATAATTTACTAGACAATTTAAAATTTCTTATTAAAAGATCATAACGGTAACGATCACTGGGCCAAATAAATGCTGAAGCAGCTAACATAAATATATTCTTTGTTAAAGATAATTTAATAGATCATTTAAAATTTCTTTGTGAAAGATCATAACGGTATCGATCATTGGGCCTAATAAATGCTAAAAAGGTTAACATAATTATCTTCTTTGTGAAAGATAATTTAATACATCATTTAAAATTTCTTTGTGAAAGATCATAACGGTAACGATCATTGGACCTAATAAATGCTAAAAAAGTTGACATAATTATCTTCTTTGTAAAAGATAATTTACTAGACAATTTAAAATTTCTTATTAAAAGATCATAACGGTAACGATCACTGGGCCAAATAAATGCTGAAGCAGCTAACATAAATATATTCTTTGTTAAAGATAATTTAATAGATCATTTAAAATTTCTTTGTGAAAGATCATAACGGTATCGATCATTGGGACTAATAAATACTAAAAAAGTTAACATAATTATCTTCTTTGTAAAAGATAATTTACTAGACAATTTAAAATTTCTTTATAAAAGATCATAACGGTAACGATCACTGGGCCTAATAAATGCTGAAGCAGCTAACATAAATATATTCTTTGTTAAAGATAATTTAATAGATCATTTAAAATTTCTTTGTGAAAGATCATAACGGTAACGATCATTGGGCCTAATAAATGCTAAAAAGGTTAACATAATTATCTTCTTTGTGAAAGATAATTTTATACATCATTTAAAATTTCTTTGTGAAAGATCATAACGGTAACGATCATTGGACCTAATAAATGCTAAAAAAGTTGACATAATTATCTTCTTTGTAAAAGATAATTTACAAGACAATTTAAAATTTCTTATTAAAAGATCATAACGGTAACGATCACTGGGCCTAATAAATGCTGAAGCAGCTAACATAAATATATTCTTTGTTAAAGATAATTTAATAGATCATTTAAAATTTCTTTGTGAAAGATCATAACGGTAACGATCATTGGGCCTAATAAATGCTAAAAAGGTTAACATAATTATCTTCTTTGTGAAAGATAATTTAATACATCATTTAAAATTTCTTTGTGAAAGATCATAACGGTAACGATCATTGGACCTAATAAATGCTAAAAAAGCTGACATAATTATCTTCTTTGTAAAAGATAATTTACTAGACAATTTAAAATTTCTTATTAAAAGATCATAACGGTAACGATCACTGGGCCTAATAAATGCTGAAGCAGCTAACATAAATATATTCTTTGTTAAAGATAATTTAATAGATCATTTAAAATTTCTTTGTGAAAGATCATAACGGTAACGATCATTGGGCCTAATAAATGCTAAAAAGGTTAACATAATTATCTTCTTTGTGAAAGATAATTTAATACATCATTTAAAATTTCTTTGTGAAAGATCATAACGGTAACGATCATTGGACCTAATAAATGCTAAAAAAGTTGACATAATTATCTTCTTTGTAAAAGATAATTTACTAGACAATTTAAAATTTCTTATTAAAAGATCATAACGGTAACGATCACTGGGCCAAATAAATGCTGAAGCAGCTAACATAAATATATTCTTTGTTAAAGATAATTTAATAGATCATTTAAAATTTCTTTGTGAAAGATCATAACGGTATCGATCATTGGGCCTAATAAATGCTAAAAAGGTTAACATAATTATCTTCTTTGTGAAAGATAATTTAATACATCATTTAAAATTTCTTTGTGAAAGATCATAACGGTAACGATCATTGGACCTAATAAATGCTAAAAAAGTTGACATAATTATCTTCTTTGTAAAAGATAATTTACTAGACAATTTCAAATTTCTTATTAAAAGATCATAACGGTAACGATCACTGGGCCTAATAAATACTAAAAAAGTTAACATAATTATCTTGTTTGTAAAAGATAATTTACTAGACAATTTAAAATTTCTTTATAAAAGATCATAACGGTACCGATCAATGGGCCTAGTAAATGCTAAAAAAGTTTACATAATTATCTTCTTTGTAAAAGATAATTTAATAGATCATTTAAAATTTCATTATAAAAGATCATGACGGCAACGATCATTGGGCCTAATAAATGCTAAAAATGCTAACATAATTATCTTCTTTGTGAACGATAATTTAATATATCATTTAAAATTTCTTTATAAAAGATAATAACGGTAACAATCATTGGGCCTAATAAATGCTAAAAAAGTTGATATAATTATCTTTTTTGTAAAAGATAATTTACTAGACAATTTAAAATTTCTTATTAAAAGATCATAACGGTAACGATCATTGGGACTAATAAATACTAAAAAAGTTAACATAATTATCTTCTTTGTAAAAGATAATTTACTAGACAATTTAAAATTTCTTTATAAAAGATCATAACGGTAACGATCACTAGGCCTAATAAATGCTGAAGCAGCTAACATAAATATATTCTTTGTTAAAGATAATTTAATAGATCATTTAAAATTTCTTTGTGAAAGATCATAACGGTAACGATCATTGGGCCTAATAAATGCTAAAAAGGTTAACATAATTATCTTCTTTGTGAAAGATAATTTAATACATCATTTAAAATTTCTTTGTGAAAGATCATAACGGTAACGATCACTGGACCTAATAAATGCTAAAAAAGCTGACATAATTATCTTCTTTGTAAAAGATAATTTACTAGACAATTTAAAATTTCTTATTAAAAGATCATAACGGTAACGATCACTGGGCCTAATAAATGCTGAAGCAGCTAACATAAATATATTCTTTGTTAAAGATAATTTAATAGATCATTTAAAATTTCTTTGTGAAAGATCATAACGGTAACGATCATTGGGCCTAATAAAAGCTAAAAAGGTTAACATAATTATCTTCTTTGTGAAAGATAATTTAATACATCATTTAAAATTTCTTTGTGAAAGATCATAACGGTAACGATCATTGGAGCTAATAAATGCTAAAAAAGTTGACATAATTATCTTCTTTGTAAAAGATAATTTACTAGACAATTTAAAATTTCTTATTAAAAGATCATAACGGTAACGATCACTGGGCCTAATAAATGCTGAAGCAGCTAACATAAATATATTCTTTGTTAAAGATAATTTAATAGATCATTTAAAATTTCTTTGTGAAAGATCATAACGGTATCGATCATTGGGCCTAATAAATTCTAAAAAGGTTAACATAATTATCTTCTTTGTGAAAGATAATTTAATAGATCATTTAAAATTTCTTTATAAAAGATCATAACGGTAACGATCATTGGGCCTATCAACGCTAAAAAAGTTGACATAATTAACTTCTTTGTAAAAGTTAATTTACTAGACAATTTAAAATTTCTTATTAAAAGATGATAATGCTAACGATTAATGGGCCTAGTAAATACTAAAAAAGTTAAAATAATTATCTTCTTTGTAAAAAATAATTTAATAAATTATTTCAAATTTCTTTAAAAAAGATTATAACGGTAACGATCATTGCGCCTAATAAATTCTAAAAAAGTTGACATAATTATCTTCTTTGTAAAAGATAATTTACTAGATCATTTAAAATTTCCTCTTAAAAGATCATAACGGTAACAATCATTGGGCCTAATAAATGCTAAAAAAGTTGGCATAATTATCTTCTTTGTAAAAGATAATTTACTAAACAATTTAAAATTTCTTATTAAAAGATCATAACGGTAACCATCACTGGGGCTAATAAATGATAAAAAAGTTGACATAATTATCTTCTTTGTAAAAGATAATTTACTAGACAATTTAAAATTTCTTACTAACAGATCATAACGGTACCGATCAATGGGCCTGGTAAATGCTAAAAAACATTACATAATTATCTTCTTTGTAAAAGATAATTTACTAGACAATTTAAAATTTCTTATTAAAAGATCATAACGGTACCGATCAATGGGCCTAGTAAATCCTAAAAAAGTTTACATAATTATCTTCTTTGTAAAAGATAATTTAATAGATCATTTAAAATTTCTTTATAAAAGATCATAACAGTAACGATCATTGGGCGTAATAAATGCTAAAAAGGTTAACATAATTATCTTCTTTGTGAAATATAATTTAATAGCTCATTTAAAATTTCTTTATGAAAGATCATAACGGTAACGATTATTGGGCCTAATAAATGCTAAAAAAGTTGCATAATTATCTTCTTTGTAAAAGATAATTTACTAGACAATTTAAAATTTCTTATTAAAAGATCATAACGGTGCCGATCAATGGGCCTAGTAAATGCTGAAAAAGCTTACATAATTATCTTCTTTGTAAAACATAATTTAATAGATCATTTAAAATTTCATTATAAAAGATCATGACGGCAACGATCATTGGGCCTAATAAATGCTAAAAAGGTTAACATAATTATCTTCTTTGTGAAAGATAATTTAATAGATCATTTAAAATTTCTTTATAAAAGATAATAACGGTAACGATCATTGGGCCTAATAAATGCTAAAAAGGTTAACATAATTATCTTCTTTGTGAAAGATAATTTAATAGATCATTTAAAATTTCTTTATAAAAGATAATAACGGTAACGATCATTGGGCCTAATAAATGCTAAAAAAGTTGACATAATTATCTTCTTTGTAAAAGATAATTTACTAGACAATTTAAAATTTCTTATTAAAAGATCATAACGGTAACGATCATTGGGACTAATAAATACTAAAAAAGTTAACATAATTACCTTCTTTGTAAAAGATAATTTACTAGACAATTTAAAATTTCTTTATAAAAGATCATAACGGTAACGATCACTGGGCCTAATAAATGCTGAAGCAGCTAACATAAATATATTCTTTGTTAAAGATAATTTAATAGATCATTTAAAATTTCTTTGTGAAAGATCATAACGGTAACGATCATTGGGCCTAATAAATGCTAAAAAGGTTAACATAATTATCTTCTTTGTGAAAGATAATTTAATACATCATTTAAAACTTCTTTGTGAAAGATCATAACGGTAACGATCATTGGACCTAATAAATGCTAAAAAAGTTGACATAATTATCTTCTTTGTAAAAGATAATTTACTAGACAATTTAAAATTTATTATTAAAAGATCATAACGGTAACGATCACTGGGCCTAATAAATGCTGAAGCAGCTAACATAAATATATTCTTTGTTAAAGATAATTTAATAGATCATTTAAAATTTCTTTGTGAAAGATCATAACGGTAACGATCATTGGGCCTAATAAATGCTAAAAAGGTTAACATAATAATCTTCTTTGTGAAAGATAATTTAATACATCATTTAAAATTTCTTTGTGAAAGATCATAACGGTAACGATCATTGGACCTAATAAATGCTAAAAAAGTTGACATAATTATCTTCTTTGTAAAAGATAATTTACTAGACAATTTAAAATTTCTTATTAAAAGATCATAACGGTAACGATCACTGGGCCTAATAAATGCTGAAGCAGCTAACATAAATATATTGTTTGTTAAAGATAATTTAATAGATCATTTAAAATTTCTTTGTGAAAGATCATAACGGTATCGATCATTGGGCCTAATAAATGCTAAAAAGGTTAACATAATTATCTTCTTTGTGAAAGATAATTTAATACATCATTTAAAATTTCTTTGTGAAAGATCACAACGGTAACGATCATTTTGACATAATTATCTTCTTTGTAAAAGATAATTTACTAGACAATTTCAAATTTCTTATTAAAAGATCATAACGGTAACGATCACTGGGCCTAATAAATACTAAAAAAGTTAACATAATTATCTTGTTTGTAAAAGATAATTTACTACACAATTTAAAATTTCTTTATAAAAGATCATAACGGTACCGATCAATGGGCCTAGTAAATGCTAAAAAAGTTTACATAATTATCTTCTTTGTGAAAGATAATTTAATAGATCATTTAAAATTTCTTTATAAAAGATAATAACGGTAACGATCATTGGGCCTAATAAATGCTAAAAAAGTTGACATAATTATCTTTTTTGTAAAAGATAATTTACTAGACAATTTAAAATTTCTTATTAAAAGATCATAACGGTAACGATCATTGGGACTAATAAATACTAAAAAAGTTAACATAATTATCTTCTTTGTAAAAGATAATTTACTAGACAATTTAAAATTTCTTTATAAAAGATCATAACGGTAACGATCACTAGGCCTAATAAATAATGAAGCAGCTAACATAAATATATTCTTTGTTAAAGATAATTTAATAGATCATTTAAAATTTCTTTGTGAAAGATCATAACGGTAACGATCATTGGGCCTAATAAATGCTAAAAAGGTTAACATAATTATCTTCTTTGTAAAAGATAATTTACTAGACACTTTAAAATTTCTTTATAAAAGATCATAACGGTAACGATCACTAGGCATAATAAATAATGAAGCAGCTAACATAAATATATTCTTTGTTAAAGATAATTTAATAGATCATTTAAAATTTCTTTGTGAAAGATCATAACGGTAACGATCATTGGGCCTAATAAATGCTAAAAAGGTTAACATAATTATCTTCTTTGTGAAAGATAATTTAATACATCATTTAAAATTGCTTTGTGAAAGATCATAACGGTAACGATCATTGGACCTAATAAATGCTAAAAAAGTTGACATAATTATCTTCTTTGTAAAAGATAATTTACTAGACAATTTAAAATTTCTTATTAAAAGATCATAACGGTAACCATCACTGGGGCTAATAAATGATAAAAAAGTTGACATAATAATCTTCTTTGTAAAAGATAATTTACTAGACAATTTAAAATTTCTTACTAAATGATCATAACGGTACAGATCAATGGGCCTGGCAAATGCTAAAAAACATTACATAATTATCTTCTTTGTAAAAGATAATTTACTAGACAATTTAAAATTTCTTATTAAAAGATCATAACGGTACCGATCAATGGGCCTAGTAAATCCTAAAAAAGTTTACATAATTATCTTCTTTGTAAAAGATAATTTAATAGATCATTTAAAATTTCTTTATAAAAGATCATAACAGTAACGATCATTGGGCGTAATAAATGCTAAAAAGGTTAACATAATTATCTTCTTTGTGAAATATAATTTAATACATCATTTAAAATTGCTTTAAAAAAGATCATAACGCTAACGATTATTGGGCCTAATAAATGATAAAAAAGTTGACATAATAATCTTCTTTGTAAAAGATAATTTACTAGACAATTTAAAATTCGTACTAAAAGATCATAACGGTACCGATCAATGGGCCTAGTAAATGCTAAAAAACATTACATAATTATCTTCTTTGTAAAAGATAATTTACTAGACAATTTAAAATTTCTTATTAAAAGATCATAACGGTACCGATCAATGGGCCTAGTAAATGCTAAAAAAGTTTACATAATTATCTTCTTTGTAAAAGATAATTTAATAGATCATTTAAAATTTCTTTATAAAAGATCATAACAGTAACGATCATTGTGCCTAATAAATGCTAAAAAGGTTAACATAATTATCTTCTTTGTGAAATATAATTTAATAGATCATTTAAAATTTCTTTATGAAAGATCATAACGGTAACGATTATTGGGCCTAATAAATGCTAAAAAAGTTGATATAATTATCTTCTTTGTAAAAGATAATTTACTAGACAATTTAAAATTTCTTATTAAAAGATCATAACGGTGCCGATCAATGGGCCTAGTAAATGCTGAAAAAGCTTACATAATTATCTTCTTTGTAAAACATAATTTAATAGATCATTTAAAATTTCAATATAAGAGATCATGACGGCAACGATCATTGGGCCTAATAAATGCTAAAAAGGTTAACATAATTATCTTCTTTGTGAAAGATAATTTAATAGATGATTTAAAATTTCTTTATAAAAGATCATAACGGTAACGATCATTGGGCCTAATAAATGCTAAAAAAGTTGACATAATTATCTTCTTTGTAAAAGATAATTTACTACACAATTTAAAATTTCTTATTAAAAGATCATAACGGTAACGATCATTGAGACTAATAAATACTAAAAAAGTTAACATAATTATCTTCTTTGTAAAAGATAATTTACTAGACAATTTAAAATTTCTTTATAAAAGATCATAACAGTAACGATCATTGTGCCTAATAAATGCTAAAAAGGTTAACATAATTATCTTCTTTGTGAAATATAATTTAATAGATCATTTAAAATTTCTTTATGAAAGATCATAACGGTAACGATCATTGGGCCTAATAAATGCTAAAAAAGTTGACATAATTATCTTCTTTGTAAAAGATAATTTACTAGACAATTTAAAATTTCTTATTAAAAGATCATAACGGTAACGATCATTGGGACTAATAAATACTAAAAAAGTTAACATAATTATCTTCTTTGTAAAAGATAATTTACTAAACAATTTAAAATTTCTTATTAAAAGATCATAACGGCAACGATCACTGGGCCTAATAAATGCTAAAACAGTTAACATAATTATCTCTTTTGTAAAAGACAATTTAATACATCATTTAAAATTGCTTTAAAAAAGATCATAACGCTAACGATTATTGGGCCTAATAAATGATAAAAAAGTTGACATAATAATCTTCTTTGTAAAAGATAATTTACTAGACAATTTAAAATTTCGTACTAAAAGATCATAACGGTACCGATCAATGGGCCTAGTAAATGCTAAAAAACATTACATAATTATCTTCTTTGTAAAAGATAATTTACTACACAATTTAAAATTTCTTATTAAAAGATCATAACGGTACCGATCAATGGGCCTAGTAAATGCTAAAAAAGTTTACATAATTATCTTCTTTGTAAAAGATAATTTAATAGATCATTTAAAATTTCTTTATAAAAGATCATAACAGTAACGATCATTGTGCCTAATAAATGCTAAAAAGGTTAACATAATTATCTTCTTTGTGAAATATAATTTAATAAATCATTTAAAATTTCTTTATGAAAGATCATAACGGTAACGATTATTGGGCCTAATAAATGCTAAAAAAGTTGCATAATTATCTTCTTTGTAAAAGATAATTTACTAGACAATTTAAAATTTCTTATTAAAAGATCATAACGGTGCCGATCAATGGGCCATGTAAATGCTGAAAAAGCTTACATAATTATCTTCTTTGTAAAACATAATTTAATAGATCATTTAAAATTTCATTATAAAAGATCATCACGGCAACGATCATTGGGCCTAATAAATGCTAAAAAGGTTAACATAATTATCTTCTTTGTGAAAGATAATTTAATAGATCATTTAAAATTTTTTTATAAAAGATCATAACGGTAACGATCATTGGGCCTAATAAATGCTAAAAAAGTTGACATAATTATCTTCTTTGTAAAAGATAATTTACTAGACAATTTAAAATTTCTTATTAAAAGATCACAACGGTAACGATCATTGGGACTAATAAATACTAAAAAAGTTAACATAATTATCTTCTTTGTAAAAGATAATTTACTAAAAAATTTAAAATTTCTTATTAAAAGATCATAACGGCAACGATCACTGGGCCTAATAAATGCTAAAACAGTTAACATAATTATCTCCTTTGTAAAAGACAATTTAATACATCATTTAAAATTGCTTTAAAAAAGATCATAACGCTAACGATTATTGGGCCTAATAAATGATAAAAAAGTTGACATAATAATCTTCTTTGTAAAAGATAATTTACTAGACAATTTAAAATTTCGTACTAAAAGATCATAACGGTACCGATCAATGGGCCTAGTAAATGCTTAAAAACATTACATAATTATCTTCTTTGTAAAAGATAATTTACTAGACAATTTAAAATTTCTTATTAAAAGATCATAACGGTACCGATCAATGGGCCTAGTAAATGCTAAAAAAGTTTACATAATTATCTTCTTTGTAAAAGATAATTTAATAGATCATTTAAAATTTCTTTATAAAAGATCATAACAGTAACGATCATTGTGCCTAATAAATGCTAAAAAGGTTAACATAATTATCTTCTTTGTGAAATATAATTTAATAGATCATTTAAAATTTCTTTATGAAAGATCATAACGGTAACGATTATTGGGCCTAATAAATGCTAAAAAAGTTGACATAATTATCTTCTTTGTAAAAGATAATTTACTAGACAATTTAAAATTTCTTATTAAAATATCATAACGGTGCCGATCAATGGGCCTAGTAAATGCTGAAAAAGCTTACATAATTATCTTCTTTGTAAAACATAATTTAATAGATCATTTAAAATTTCATTATAAAAGATCATGACGGCAACGATCATTGGGCCTAATAAATGCTAAAAAGGTTAACATAATTATCTTCTTTGTGAAAGATAATATAATAGATGATTTAAAATTTCTTTATAAAAGATCATAACGGTAACGATCATTGGGCCTAATAAATGCTAAAAAAGTTGACATAATTATCTTCTTTGTAAAAGATAATTTACTAGACAATTTAAAATTTCTTTATAAAAGATCATAACGGTAACGATCATTGGGCCTAATAAATGCTAAAAAAGTTGCATAATTATCTTCTTTGTAAAAGATAATTTACTAGACAATTTAAAATTTCTTATTAAAAGATCATAACGGTAACGATCATTGGGACTAATAAATACTAAAAAATTTAACATAATTATCTTCTTTGTAAAAGATAATTTACTAGACAATTTAAAATTTCTTTATAAAAGATCATAACGGTAACGATCACTAGGGCTAATAAATGCTAAAACAGTTAACATAATTATCTCCTTTGTAAAAGACAATTTAATACATCATTTAAAATTGCTTTAAAAAAGATCATAACGCTAACGATTATTGGGCCTAATAAATGATAAAAAAGTTGACATAATAATCTTCTTTGTAAAAGATAATTTACTAGAGAATTTAAAATTTCGTACTAAAAGATCATAACGGTACCGATCAATGGGCCTAGTAAATGCTAAAAAACATTACATAATTATCTTCTTTGTAAAAGATAATTTACTAGACAATTTAAAATTTCTTATTAAAAGATCATAACGGTACCGATCAATGGGCCTAGTAAATGCTAAAAAAGTTTACATAATTATCTTCTTTGTAAAAGATAATTTAATAGATCATTTAAAATTTCTTTATAAAAGATCATAACAGTAACGATCATTGTGCCTAATAAATGCTAAAAAGGTTAACATAATTATCTTCTTTGTGAAATATAATTTAATAGATCATTTAAAATTTCTTTATGAAAGATCATAACGGTAACGATTATTGGGCCTAATAAATGCTAAAAAAGTTGACATAATTATCTTCTTTGTAAAAGATAATTTACTAGACAATTTAAAATTTCTTATTAAAAGATCATAACGGTGCCGATCAATGGGCCTAGTAAATGCTGAAAAAGCTTACATAATTATCTTCTTTGTAAAACATAATTTAATAGATCATTTAAAATTTCATTATAAAAGATCATGACGGCAACGATCATTGGGCCTAATAAATGCTAAAAAGGTTAACATAATTATCTTCTTTGTGAAACATAATATAATAGATGATTTAAAATTTCTTTATAAAAGATCATAACGGTAACGATCATTGGGCCTAATAAATGCTAAAAAAGTTGACATAATTATCTTCTTTGTAAAAGATAATTTACTAGACAATTTAAAATTTCTTATTAAAAGATCATAACGGTAACGATTATTGGGACTAATAAATACTAAAAAAGTTAACATAATTATCTTCTTTGTAAAAGATAATTTACTAGACAATTTAAAATTTCTTTATAAAAGATCATAACGGTAACGATCACTAGGCCTAATAAATGCTAAAACAGTTAACATAATTATCTCCTTTGTAAAAGACAATTTAATACATCATTTAAAATTGCTTTAAAAAAGATCATAACGCTAACGATTATTGGGCCTAATAAATGATAAAAAAGTTGACATAATAATCTTCTTTGTAAAAGATAATTTACTAGAGAATTTAAAATTTCGTACTAAAAGATCATAACGGTACTGATCAATGGGCCTAGTAAATGCTAAAAAACATTACATAATTATCTTCTTTGTAAAAGATAATTTACTAGACAATTTAAAATTTCTTATTAAAAGATCATAACGGTACCGATCAATGGGCCTAGTAAATGCTAAAAAAGTTTACATAATTATCTTCTTTGTAAAAGATAATTTAATAGATCATTTAAAATTTCTTTATAAAAGATCATAACAGTAACGATCATTGTGCCTAATAAATGCTAAAAAGGTTAACATAATTATCTTCTTTGTGAAATATAATTTAATAGATCATTTAAAATTTCTTTATGAAAGATCATAACGGTAACGATTATTGGGCCTAATAAATGCTAAAAAAGTTGACATAATTATCTTCTTTGTAAAAGATAATTTACTAGACAATTTAAAATTTCTTATTAAAAGATCAAAACGGTGCCGATCAATGGGCCTAGTAAATGCTGAAAAAGCTTACATAATTATCTTCTTTGTAAAACATAATTTAATAGATCATTTAAAATTTCATTATAAAAGATCATGACGGCAACGATCATTGGGCCTAATAAATGCTAAAAAGGTTAACATAATTATCTTCTTTGTGAAACATAATATAATAGATGATTTAAAATTTCTTTATAAAAGATCATAACGGTAACGATCATTGGGCCTAATAAATGCTAAAAAAGTTGACATAATTATCTTCTTTGTAAAAGATAATTTACTAGACAATTTAAAATTTCTTATTAAAAGATCATAACGGTAACGATTATTGGGACTAATAAATACTAAAAAAGTTAACATAATTATCTTCTTTGTAAAAGATAATTTACTAGACAATTTAAAATTTCTTTATAAAAGATCATAACGGTAACGATCACTAGGCCTAATAAATGCTAAAACAGTTAACATAATTATCTCCTTTGTAAAAGACAATTTAATACATCATTTAAAATTGCTTTAAAAAAGATCATAACGCTAACGATTATTGGGCCTAATAAATGATAAAAAAGTTGACATAATAATCTTCTTTGTAAAAGATAATTTACTAGACAATTTAAAATTTCGTACTAAAAGATCATAACGGTACTGATCAATGGGCCTAGTAAATGCTAAAAAACATTACATAATTATCTTCTTTGTAAAAGATAATTTACTAGACAATTTAAAATTTCTTATTAAAAGATCATAACGGTACCGATCAATGGGCCTAGTAAATGCTAAAAAAGTTTACATAATTATCTTCTTTGTAAAAGATAATTTAATAGATCATTTAAAATTTCTTTATAAAAGATCATAACAGTAACGATCATTGTGCCTAATAAATGCTAAAAAGGTTAACATAATTATCTTCTTTGTGAAATATAATTTAATAGATCATTTAAAATTTCTTTATGAAAGATCATAACGGTAACGATTATTGGGCCTAATAAATGCTAAAAAAGTTGACATAATTATCTTCTTTGTAAAAGATAATTTACTAGACAATTTAAAATTTCTTATTAAAAGATCATAACGGTGCCGATCAATGGGCCTAGTAAATGCTGAAAAAGCTTACATAATTATCTTCTTTGTAAAACATAATTTAATAGATCATTTAAAATTTCATTATAAAAGATCATGACGGCAACGATCATTGGGCCTAATAAATGCTAAAAAGGTTAACATAATTATCTTCTTTGTGAAACATAATATAATAGATGATTTAAAATTTCTTTATAAAAGATCATAACGGTAACGATCATTGGGCCTAATAAATGCTAAAAAAGTTGACATAATTATCTTCTTTGTAAAAGATAATTTACTAGACAATTTAAAATTTCTTATTAAAAGATCATAACGGTAATGATTATTGGGACTAATAAATACTAAAAAAGTTAACATAATTATCTTCTTTGTAAAAGATAATTTACTAGACAATTTAAAATTTCTTTATAAAAGATCATAACGGTAACGATCACTAGGCCTAATAAATGCTAAAACAGTTAACATAATTATCTCCTTTGTAAAAGACAATTTAATACATCATTTAAAATTGCTTTAAAAAAGATCATAACGCTAACGATTATTGGGCCTAATAAATGATAAAAAAGTTGACATAATAATCTTCTTTGTAAAAGATAATTTACTAGACAATTTAAAATTTCGTACTAAAAGATCATAACGGTACTGATCAATGGGCCTAGTAAATGCTAAAAAACATTACATAATTATCTTCTTTGTAAAAGATAATTTACTAGACAATTTAAAATTTCTTATTAAAAGATCATAACGGTACCGATCAATGGGCCTAGTAAATGCTAAAAAAGTTTACATAATTATCTTCTTTGTAAAAGATAATTTAATAGGTCATTTAAAATTTCTTTATAAAAGATCATAACAGTAACGATCATTGTGCCTAATAAATGCTAAAAAGGTTAACATAATTATCTTCTTTGTGAAATATAATTTAATAGATCATTTAAAATTTCTTTATGAAAGATCATAACGGTAACGATTATTGGGCCTAATAAATGCTAAAAAAGTTGACATAATTATCTTCTTTGTAAAAGATAATTTACTAGACAATTTAAAATTTCTTATTAAAAGATCATAACGGTGCCGATCAATGGGCCTAGTAAATGCTGAAAAAGCTTACATAATTATCTTCTTTGTAAAACATAATTTAATAGATCATTTAAAATTTCATTATAAAAGATCATGACGGCAACGATCATTGGGCCTAATAAATGCTAAAAAGGTTAACATAATTATCTTCTTTGTGAAACATAATATAATAGATGATTTAAAATTTCTTTATAAAAGATCATAACGGTAACGATCATTGGGCCTAATAAATGCTAAAAAAGTTGACATAATTATCTTCTTTGTAAAAGATAATTTACTAGACAATTTAAAATTTCTTATTAAAAGATCATAACGGTAATGATTATTGGGACTAATAAATACTAAAAAAGTTAACATAATTATCTTCTTTGTAAAAGATAATTTACTAGACAATTTAAAATTTCTTTATAAAAGATCATAACGGTAACGATCACTAGGCCTAATAAATGCTAAAACAGTTAACATAATTATCTCCTTTGTAAAAGACAATTTAATACATCATTTAAAATTGCTTTAAAAAAGATCATAACGCTAACGATTATTGGGCCTAATAAATGATAAAAAAGTTGACATAATAATCTTCTTTGTAAAAGATAATTTACTAGACAATTTAAAATTTCGTACTAAAAGATCATAACGGTACTGATCAATGGGCCTAGTAAATGCTAAAAAACATTACATAATTATCTTCTTTGTAAAAGATAATTTACTAGACAATTTAAAATTTCTTATTAAAAGATCATAACGGTACCGATCAATGGGCCTAGTAAATGCTAAAAAAGTTTACATAATTATCTTCTTTGTAAAAGATAATTTAATAGATCATTTAAAATTTCTTTATAAAAGATCATAACAGTAACGATCATTGTGCCTAATAAATGCTAAAAAGGTTAACATAATTATCTTCTTTGTGAAATATAATTTAATAGATCATTTAAAATTTCTTTATGAAAGATCATAACGGTAACGATTATTGGGCCTAATAAATGCTAAAAAAGTTGACATAATTATCTTCTTTGTAAAAGATAATTTACTAGACAATTTAAAATTTCTTATTAAAAGATCATAACGGTGCCGATCAATGGGCCTAGTAAATGCTGAAAAAGCTTACATAATTATCTTCTTTGTAAAACATAATTTAATAGATCATTTAAAATTTCATTATAAAAGATCATGACGGCAACGATCATTGGGCCTAATAAATGCTAAAAAGGTTAACATAATTATCTTCTTTGTGAAACATAATATAATAGATGATTTAAAATTTCTTTATAAAAGATCATAACGGTAACGATCATTGGGCCTAATAAATGCTAAAAAAGTTGACATAATTATCTTCTTTGTAAAAGATAATTTACTAGACAATTTAAAATTTCTTATTAAAAGATCATAACGGTAACGATTATTGGGACTAATAAATACTAAAAAAGTTAACATAATTATCTTCTTTGTAAAAGATAATTTACTAGACAATTTAAAATTTCTTTATAAAAGATCATAACGGTAACGATCACTAGGCCTAATAAATGCTAAAACAGTTAACATAATTATCTCCTTTGTAAAAGACAATTTAATACATCATTTAAAATTGCTTTAAAAAAGATCATAACGCTAACGATTATTGGGCCTAATAAATGATAAAAAAGTTGACATAATAATCTTCTTTGTAAAAGATAATTTACTAGACAATTTAAAATTTCGTACTAAAAGATCATAACGGTACTGATCAATGGGCCTAGTAAATGCTAAAAAACATTACATAATTATCTTCTTTGTAAAAGATAATTTACTAGACAATTTAAAATTTCTTATTAAAAGATCATAACGGTACCGATCAATGGGCCTAGTAAATGCTAAAAAAGTTTACATAATTATCTTCTTTGTAAAAGATAATTTAATAGATCATTTAAAATTTCTTTATAAAAGATCATAACAGTAACGATCATTGTGCCTAATAAATGCTAAAAAGGTTAACATAATTATCTTCTTTGTGAAATATAATTTAATAGATCATTTAAAATTTCTTTATGAAAGATCATAACGGTAACGATTATTGGGCCTAATAAATGCTAAAAAAGTTGACATAATTATCTTCTTTGTAAAAGATAATTTACTAGACAATTTAAAATTTCTTATTAAAAGATCATAACGGTGCCGATCAATGGGCCTAGTAAATGCTGAAAAAGCTTACATAATTATCTTCTTTGTAAAACATAATTTAATAGATCATTTAAAATTTCATTATAAAAGATCATGACGGCAACGATCATTGGGCCTAATAAATGCTAAAAAGGTTAACATAATTATCTTCTTTGTGAAACATAATATAATAGATGATTTAAAATTTCTTTATAAAAGATCATAACGGTAACGATCATTGGGCCTAATAAATGCTAAAAAAGTTGACATAATTATCTTCTTTGTAAAAGATAATTTACTAGACAATTTAAAATTTCTTATTAAAAGATCATAACGGTAACGATTATTGGGACTAATAAATACTAAAAAAGTTAACATAATTATCTTCTTTGTAAAAGATAATTTACTAGACAATTTAAAATTTCTTTATAAAAGATCATAACGGTAACGATCACTAGGCCTAATAAATGCTAAAACAGTTAACATAATTATCTCCTTTGTAAAAGACAATTTAATACATCATTTAAAATTGCTTTAAAAAAGATCATAACGCTAACGATTATTGGGCCTAATAAATGGTAAAAAAGTTGACATAGTTATCTTCTTTGTAAAAGATAGTTTACTAGACAATTTAAAATTTCTTATTAAAAGATCATAACGGTAACGATCACTGGGCCTAATAAATGCTGAAGCAGCTAACATAAATATATTCTTTGTTAAAGATAATTTAATAGATCATTTAAAATTTCTTTAAAAAAGATCATAACAGTAACAATCATTGGGCCTAATAAATGCTAAAAAGTTGACATAATTATCTTCTTTGTAAAAGACAATTTAATACATCATTTAAAATTTCTTTGAAAAAGATGATAACGCTAACGATTATTGGGCCTAATAAATGCTAAAAAAGTTGACATAATTATCTTCTTTGTAAAAGATAATTTAATAGATCATTTAAAATTTCTTTAAAAAAGATGATAACGGTAACGATCATTGCACCTAATAAATGCTAAACAGGTTGACATAATTCTCTTCTTTATAAAAGATAATTTACTAGAGAATTTAAAATTTCTTATTAAAAGATCATAACGCTAACGATTTTTGGTTCTAATAAATGCTTAAAAAGTTGAGATAATTATCTTCTTTGTAAAAGATAATTAAATAGATCATTTAAAATTTCTTTATAAAATGTCATAACGGTAACGATCATTTGGCGTAATAAATGCTAAAAAGGTTAACATAATTATCTTCTTTGTGAAAGATAATTTAATAGATCATTTAAAATTTCTTTATAAAAGATCATAACGGTAACGATCATTGGGCCTAGTAAATGCTAAAAAAGTTAAAATAATTATCTTCTTTGTAAAAGATAATTTACGAGATTATTTAAAATTTATTTAAAAAAGATTATAACGGTAACGATCATTGCGCCTAATAAATGCTAAAAAAGTTGACATAATTATCTTCTTTGTAAAAGATAATTTACTA
Source organism: Psophocarpus tetragonolobus (assembly GCA_037954015.1). Classification (NCBI taxonomy): domain Eukaryota; kingdom Viridiplantae; phylum Streptophyta; class Magnoliopsida; order Fabales; family Fabaceae; genus Psophocarpus; species Psophocarpus tetragonolobus. Next base: position 60,800,707 of record CM075688.1, read on the forward strand.
GATCATTTAAAATTTCCTCTTAAAAGATCATAACGATAACAATCATTGGGCCTAATAAATGCTAAAAAAGTTGGCATAATTATCTTCTTTGTAAAAGATAATTTAGTAAACAATTTAAAATTTCTTATTAAAAGATCACAACGGTAACCATCACTTGGGCTAATAAATGGTAAAAAAGTTGGCATAATTATCTTCTTTGTAAAAGATAATTTACTACAAAATTTAAAATTTCTTATGAAAAGATCATAACGGCAACGATCACTGGGCCTAATAAATGCTAAAAAAGTTAACATAATTATCTTCTTTGTAAAAGATAATTTACTAGACAATTTAAAATTTCTTACTAAAAGATCATAACGGTACCGATCAATGGGCCTTGTAAATGCTAAAAAACATTACATAATTATCTTCTTTGTAAAAGATAAATTAATAGATCATTTAAAATTTCTTTATAAAAGATCATAACAGTAATGATCATTGGGCCTATTAATGCTAAAAAAGTTGACATAATTAATGTCTTTGTAAAAGATAATTTACTAGACAATTTAAAATTTCGTACTAAAAGATCATAACGGTACCGATCAATGGGCCTAGTAAATGCTAAAAAACATTACATAATTATCTTCTTTGTAAAAGATAATTTACTAGACAATTTAAAATTTCGTACTAAAAGATCATAACGGTACCGATCAATGGGCCTAGTAAATGCTAAAAAAGTTTACATAATTATCTTCTTTGTAGAAGATAATTTAATAGATCATTTAAAATTTCTTTATAAAAGATCATAACAGTAACGATCATTGTGCCTAATAAATGCTAAAAAGGTTAACATAATTATCTTCTTTGTGAAATATAATTTAATAGATCATTTAAAATTTCTTTATGAAAGATCATAACAGTAACGATTATTGGGCCTAATAAATGCTAAAAAAGTTGACATAATTATCTTCTTTGTAAAAGATAATTTACTAGACAATTTAAAATTTCTTATTAAAAGATCATAACGGTGCCGATCAATGGGCCTAGTAAATGCTGAAAAAGCTTACATAATTATCTTCTTTGTAAAACATAATTTAATAGATCATTTAAAATTTCATTATAAAAGATCATGACGGCAACGATCATTGGGCCTAATAAATGCTAAAAAGGTTAACATAATTATCTTCTTTGTGAAAGATAATTTAATAGATGATTTAAAATTTCTTTATAAAAGATCATAACGGTAACAATCATTGGGCCTAATAAATGCTAAAAAAGTTGACATAATTATCTTCTTTGTAAAAGATAATTTACTAGACAATTTAAAATTTCTTATTAAAAGATCATAACGGTAACGATCATTGGGACTAATAAATACTAAAAAAGTTAACATAATTATCTTCTTTGTAAAAGATAATTTACTAGACAATGCTAAAAAAGTTGGCATAATTATCTTCTTTGTAAAAGATAATTTACTAAACAATTTAAAATTTCTTATTAAAAGATCACAACGGTAACCATCACTTGGGCTAATAAATGATAAAAAAGTTGACATAATAATCTTCTTTGTAAAAGATAATTTACTAGACAATTTAAAATTTCTTACTAAAAGATCATAACGGTACCGATCAATGGGCCTAGTAAATGCTAAAAAACATTACATAATTATCTTCTTTGTAAAAGATAAATTAATAGATCATTTAAAATTTCTTTATAAAAGATCATATCGGTAACGATCATTGGGCCTATTAATGCTAAAAAAGTTGACATAATTAACTTCTTTGTAAAAGATAATTTACTAGACAATTTAAAATTTCGTATTAAAAGATGATAACGCTAACGATTAATGGGCCTAGTAAATGCTAAAAAAGTTAAAATAATTATCTTCTTTGTAAAAGATAATTTAATAGATCATTTAACATTTCTTTAAAAAAGATTATAATGGTAACGATCGTTGAGCCTAATAAATGATAAAAAAGTTGACATAATAGTCTTCTTTGTAAAAGATAATTTACTAGAGAATTTAAAATTTCTTACTAAAAGATCATAACGGTACCGATCAATGGGCCTAGTAAATGCTAAAAAACATTACATAATTATCTTCTTTGTAAAAGATAAATTAATAGATCATTTAAAATTTCTTTATAAAAGATCATAACGGTAACAATCATTGGGCCTATTAATGCTAAAAAAGTTGACATAGTTAACTTCTTTGTAAAAGATAATTTACTAGACAATTTAAAATTTCTGATTAAAAGATGATAATGCTAACGATTAATGGGCCTAGTAAATACTAAAAAAGTTAAAATAATTATCTTCTTTTTAAAAGATAATTTAATAGATCATTTAAAATATCTTTAAAAAAGATTATAACGGTAATGATCATTGCGCCTAATAAATGCTAAAAAAGTTGACATAATTATCTTCTTTGTAAAAGATAATTTACTACATCATTTAAAATTTCCTCTTAAAAGATCATAACGGTAACAATCATTGGGCGTAATAAATTCTAAAACTTTTGACATAGTTATCTTCTTTGTAAAAGATAACTTACTAGACAATTTAAAATTTCTTATCAAAAGATCATGACGGTAACGATTATTGTCCCTAATAAATGCTAAAAAAGTTGACATAATTATCTTCTTTGTAAAAAATAATTTAATAGATCATTTAAAATTTCTTTATAAAAGATCATAAAGATAACGATCATTGGGCCTAATAAATGGTAAAAAAGTTGACATAATTATCTTCTTTGTAAAAGATAATTTACTAAACAATTTAAAATTTCTTATTAAAAGATCATAACGCTAACGATCACTGGGCCTAATAAATGCTAAAAAACATTACATAATTATCTTCTTTGTAAAAGATAAATTAATAGATCATTTAAAATTTCTTTATAAAAGATCATAACGGTAACAATCATTGGGCCTAATAAATGCTAAAAAGGTTAACATAATTATCTTCTTTGTGAAATATAATTTAATAGATCATTTAAAATTTCTTATTAAAAGATCATAACGGTAACGATTTTTGGTTCTAATAAATGCTAAAAAAGTTGAGATAATTATCTTCTTTGTAAAAGATAATTAAATAGATCATTTAAAATTTCTTTATAAAATGTCATAACGGTAACGATCATTGGGCCTAATAAATGGTAAAAAGGTTAACATAATTATCTTCTTTGTAAAAGACAATTTAATACATCATTTAAAATTTCTTTGAAAAAGATGATAACGCTAACGATTATTGGGCCTAATAAATGCTAAAAAAGTTGACATAATTATCTTCTTTGTAAAAGATAATTTAATAGATCATTTAAAATTTCTTTAAAAAAGATGATAACGGTAACGATCATTGCACCTAATAAATGCTAAACAGGTTGACATAATTCTCTTCTTTATAAAAGATAATTTACTAGAGAATTTAAAATTTCTTATTAAAAGATCATAACGCTAACGATTTTTGGTTCTAATAAATGCTTAAAAAGTTGAGATAATTATCTTCTTTGTAAAAGATAATTAAATAGATCATTTAAAATTTCTTTATAAAATGTCATAACGGTAACGATCATTTGGCCTAATAAATGCTAAAAAGGTTAACATAATTATCTTCTTTGTGAAAGATAATTTAATAGATCATTTAAAATTTCTTTATAAAAGATCATAACGGTAACGATCATTGGGCCTAGTAAATGCTAAAAAAGTTAAAATAATTATCTTCTTTGTAAAAGATAATTTACGAGATTATTTAAAATTTATTTAAAAAAGATTATAACGGTAACGATCATTGCGCCTAATAAATGCTAAAAAAGTTGACATAATTATCTTCTTTGTAAAAGATAATTTACTAGATCATTTAAAATTTCCTCTTAAAAGATCATAACGATAACAATCATTGGGCCTAATAAATGCTAAAAAAGTTGGCATAATTATCTTCTTTGTAAAAGATAATTTAGTAAACAATTTAAAATTTCTTATTAAAAGATCACAACGGTAACCATCACTTGGGCTAATAAATGGTAAAAAGGTTGGCATAATTATCTTCTTTGTAAAAGATAATTTACTACAAAATTTAAAATTTCTTATGAAAAGATCATAACGGCAACGATCACTGGGCCTAATAAATGCTAAAAAAGTTAACATAATTATCTTCTTTGTAAAAGATAATTTACTAGACAATTTAAAATTTCTTACTAAAAGATCATAACGGTACCGATCAATGGGCCTTGTAAATGCTAAAAAACATTACATAATTATCTTCTTTGTAAAAGATAAATTAATAGATCATTTAAAATTTCTTTATAAAAGATCATAACAGTAACGATCATTGGGCCTATTAATGCTAAAAAAGTTGACATAATTAACGTCTTTGTAAAAGATAATTTACTAGACAATTTAAAATTTCGTACTAAAAGATCATAACGGTACCGATCAATGGGCCTAGTAAATGCTAAAAAACATTACATAATTATCTTCTTTGTAAAAGATAATTTACTAGACAATTTAAAATTTCGTACTAAAAGATCATAACGGTACCGATCAATGGGCCTAGTAAATGCTAAAAAACATTACATAATTATCTTCTTTGTAGAAGATAATTTAATAGATCATTTAAAATTTCTTTATAAAAGATCATAACAGTAACGATCATTGTGCCTAATAAATGCTAAAAAGGTTAACATAATTATCTTCTTTGTGAAATATAATTTAATAGATCATTTAAAATTTCTTTATGAAAGATCATAACAGTAACGATTATTGGGCCTAATAAATGCTAAAAAAGTTGACATAATTATCTTCTTTGTAAAAGATAATTTACTAGACAATTTAAAATTTCTTATTAAAAGATCATAACGGTGCCGATCAATGGGCCTAGTAAATGCTGAAAAAGCTTACATAATTATCTTCTTTGTAAAACATAATTTAATAGATCATTTAAAATTTCATTATAAAAGATCATGACGGTAACGATCATTGGGCCTAATAAATGCTAAAAAGGTTAACATAATTATCTTCTTTGTGAAAGATAATTTAATAGATGATTTAAAATTTCTTTATAAAAGATCATAACGGTAACAATCATTGGGCCTAATAAATGCTAAAAAAGTTGACATAATTATCTTCTTTGTAAAAGATAATTTACTAGACAATTTAAAATTTCTTATTAAAAGATCATAACGGTAACGATCATTGGGACTAATAAATACTAAAAAAGTTAACATAATTATCTTCTTTGTAAAAGATAATTTACTAGACAATGCTAAAAAAGTTGGCATAATTATCTTCTTTGTAAAAGATAATTTACTAAACAATTTAAAATTTCTTATTAAAAGATCACAACGGTAACCATCACTTGGGCTAATAAATGGTAAAAAAGTTGGCATAATTATCTTCTTTGTAAAAGATAATTTACTAAACAATTTAAAATTTCTTATGAAAAGATCATAACGGCAACGATCACTGGGCCTAATAAATGCTAAAAAAGTTAACATAATTATCTTCTTTGTAAAAGACAATTTAATACATCATTTAAAATTTCTTTAAAAAAGATCATAACGCTAACGATTATTGGGCCTAATAAATGATAAAAAAGTTGACATAATAATCTTCTTTGTAAAAGATAATTTACTAGACAATTTAAAATTTCTTACTAAAAGATCATAACGGTACCGATCAATGGGCCTAGTAAATGCTAAAAAACATTACATAATTATCTTCTTTGTAAAAGATAAATTAATAGATCATTTAAAATTTCTTTATAAAAGATCATAACGGTAACGATCATTGGGCCTATTAATGCTAAAAAAGTTGACATAATTAACTTCTTTGTAAAAGATAATTTACTAGACAATTTAAAATTTCTTATTAAAAGATGATAACGCTAACGATTAATGGGCCTAGTAAATGCTAAAAAAGTTAAAATAATTATCTTCTTTGTAAAAGATAATTTAATAGATCATTTAACATTTCTTTAAAAAAGATTATAATGGTAACGATCGTTGAGCCTAATAAATGATAAAAAAGTTGACATAATAGTCTTCTTTGTAAAAGATAATTTACTAGAGAATTTAAAATTTCTTACTAAAAGATCATAACGGTACCGATCAATGGGCCTAGTAAATGCTAAAAAACATTACATAATTATCTTCTTTGTAAAAGATAAATTAATAGATCATTTAAAATTTCTTTATAAAAGATCATAACGGTAACAATCATTGGGCCTATTAATGCTAAAAAAGTTGACATAGTTAACTTCTTTGTAAAAGATAATTTACTAGACAATTTAAAATTTCTTATTAAAAGATGATAATGCTAACGATTAATGGGCCTAGTAAATACTAAAAAAGTTAAAATAATTATCTTCTTTTTAAAAGATAATTTAATAGATCATTTAAAATATCTTTAAAAAAGATTATAACGATAATGATCATTGCGCCTAATAAATGCTAAAAAATTTGACATAATTATCTTCTTTGTAAAAGATAATTTACTAGATCATTTAAAATTTCCTCTTAAAAGATCATAACAGTAACAATCATTGGGCGTAATAAATTCTAAAACATTTGACATAATTATCTTCTTTGTAAAAGATAATTTACTAGACAATTTAAAATTTCTTATGAAAAGATCATGACGGTAACGATTATTGTCCCTAATAAATGCTAAAAAAGTTGACATAATTATCTTCTTTGTAAAAAATAATTTAATAGATCATTTAAAATTTCTTTATAAAAGATCATAAAGGTAACGATCATTGGGCCTAATAAATGGTAAAAAAGTTGACATAATTATCTTCTTTGTAAAAGATAATTTACTAAACAATTTAAAATTTCTTATTAAAAGATCATAACGGTAACGATCACTGGGCCTAATAAATGCTAAAAAACATTACATAATTATCTTCTTTGTAAAAGATAAATTAATAGATCATTTAAAATTTCTTTATAAAAGATCATAACGGTAACAATCATTGGGCCTAATAAATGCTAAAAAGGTTACCATAATTATCTTCTTTGTGAAATATAATTTAATAGATCATTTAAAATTTCTTATTAAAAGATCATAACGGTAACGATTTTTGGTTCTAATAAATGCTAAAAAAGTTGAAATAATTATCTTCTTTGTAAAAGATAATTAAATAGATCATTTAAAATTTCTTTATAAAATGTCATAACGGTAACAATCATTGGGCCTAATAAATGCTAAAAAGGTTAACGTAATTATCTTCTTTGTGAAAGATAATTTAATAGATCATTGAAAATTTCTTTATAAAAGATCATAACAGTAACGATCATTGGGCCTAATAAATGCTAAAAAAGTTAACATAATTATCTTCTTTGTGAAAGATAATTTAGTAGATCATTTAAAATTTCTTTATAAAAGATAATAACGGTAACGATCGTTGGGCCTAATAAATGCTAAAAAAGTTGACATAATTATCTTCTTTGTAAAAGATAATTTACTAGACAATTTAAAATTTCTTATTAAAAGATCATAACGGTAACGATCATTGGGACTAATAAATACTAAAAAAGTTAACATAATTATCTTCTTTGTAAAAGATAATTTACTAAACAATTTAAAATTTCTTATTAAAAGATCACAACGGTAACCATCACTTGGGCTAATAAATGGTAAAAAAGTTGGCATAATTATCTTCTTTGTAAAAGATAATTTACTAAACAATTTAAAATTTCTTATGAAAAGATCATAACGGCAACGATCACTGGGCCTAATAAATGCTAAAAAAGTTAACATAATTATCTTCTTTGTAAAAGACAATTTAATACATCATTTAAAATTTCTTTAAAAAAGATCATAAAGCTAACGATTATTGGGCCTAATAAATGATAAAAAAGTTGACATAATAATCTTCTTTGTAAAAGATAATTTACTAGACAATTTAAAATTTCTTACTAAAAGATCATAACGGTACCGATCAATGGGCCTAGTAAATGCTAAAAAACATTACATAATTATCTTCTTTGTAAAAGATAAATTAATAGATCATTTAAAATTTCTTTATAAAAGATCATAACGGTAACGATCATTGGGCCTATTAATGCTAAAAAAGTTGACATAATTAACTTCTTTGTAAAAGATAATTTACTAGACAATTTAAAATTTCTTATTAAAAGATGATAACGCTAACGATTAATGGGCCTAGTAAATGCTAAAAAAGTTAAAATAATTATCTTCTTTGTAAAAGATAATTTAATAGATCATTTAACATTTCTTTAAAAAAGATTATAATGGTAACGATCGTTGAGCCTAATAAATGATAAAAAAGTTGACATAATAGTCTTCTTTGTAAAAGATAATTTACTAGAGAATTTAAAATTTCTTACTAAAAGATCATAACGGTACCGATCAATGGGCCTAGTAAATGCTAAAAAACATTACATAATTATCTTCTTTGTAAAAGATAAATTAATAGATCATTTAAAATTTCTTTATAAAAGATCATAACGGTAACAATCATTGGGCCTATTAATGCTAAAAAAGTTGACATAGTTAACTTCTTTGTAAAAGATAATTTACTAGACAATTTAAAATTTCTTATTAAAAGATGATAATGCTAACGATTAATGGGCCTAGTAAATACTAAAAAAGTTAAAATAATTATCTTCTTTTTAAAAGATAATTTAATAGATCATTTAAAATATCTTTAAAAAAGATTATAACGATAATGATCATTGCGCCTAATAAATGCTAAAAAATTTGACATAATTATCTTCTTTGTAAAAGATAATTTACTAGATCATTTAAAATTTCCTCTTAAAAGATCATAACAGTAACAATCATTGGGCGTAATAAATTCTAAAACATTTGACATAATTATCTTCTTTGTAAAAGATAATTTACTAGACAATTTAAAATTTCTTATGAAAAGATCATGACGGTAACGATTATTGTCCCTAATAAATGCTAAAAAAGTTGACATAATTATCTTCTTTGTAAAAAATAATTTAATAGATCATTTAAAATTTCTTTATAAAAGATCATAAAGGTAACGATCATTGGGCCTAATAAATGGTAAAAAAGTTGACATAATTATCTTCTTTGTAAAAGATAATTTACTAAACAATTTAAAATTTCTTATTAAAAGATCATAACGGTAACGATCACTGGGCCTAATAAATGCTAAAAAACATTACATAATTATCTTCTTTGTAAAAGATAAATTAATAGATCATTTAAAATTTCTTTATAAAAGATCATAACGGTAACAATCATTGGGCCTAATAAATGCTAAAAAGGTTACCATAATTATCTTCTTTGTGAAATATAATTTAATAGATCATTTAAAATTTCTTATTAAAAGATCATAACGGTAACGATTTTTGGTTCTAATAAATGCTAAAAAAGTTGAAATAATTATCTTCTTTGTAAAAGATAATTAAATAGATCATTTAAAATTTCTTTATAAAATGTCATAACGGTAACAATCATTGGGCCTAATAAATGCTAAAAAGGTTAACGTAATTATCTTCTTTGTGAAAGATAATTTAATAGATCATTGAAAATTTCTTTATAAAAGATCATAACAGTAACGATCATTGGGCCTAATAAATGCTAAAAAAGTTAACATAATTATCTTCTTTGTGAAAGATAATTTAGTAGATCATTTAAAATTTCTTTATAAAAGATAATAACGGTAACGATCGTTGGGCCTAATAAATGCTAAAAAAGTTGACATAATTATCTTCTTTGTAAAAGATAATTTACTAGACAATTTAAAATTTCTTATTAAAAGATCATAACGGTAACGATCATTGGGACTAATAAATACTAAAAAAGTTAACATAATTATCTTCTTTGTAAAAGATAATTTACTAAACAATTTAAAATTTCTTATTAAAAGATCACAACGGTAACCATCACTTGGGCTAATAAATGGTAAAAAAGTTGGCATAATTATCTTCTTTGTAAAAGATAATTTACTAAACAATTTAAAATTTCTTATGAAAAGATCATAACGGCAACGATCACTGGGCCTAATAAATGCTAAAAAAGTTAACATAATTATCTTCTTTGTAAAAGACAATTTAATACATCATTTAAAATTTCTTTAAAAAAGATCATAAAGCTAACGATTATTGGGCCTAATAAATGATAAAAAAGTTGACATAATAATCTTCTTTGTAAAAGATAATTTACTAGACAATTTAAAATTTCTTACTAAAAGATCATAACGGTACCGATCAATGGGCCTAGTAAATGCTAAAAAACATTACATAATTATCTTCTTTGTAAAAGATAAATTAATAGATCATTTAAAATTTCTTTATAAAAGATCATAACGGTAACGATCATTGGGCCTATTAATGCTAAAAAAGTTGACATAATTAACTTCTTTGTAAAAGATAATTTACTAGACAATTTAAAATTTCTTATTAAAAGATGATAACGCTAACGATTAATGGGCCTAGTAAATGCTAAAAAAGTTAAAATAATTATCTTCTTTGTAAAAGATAATTTAATAGATCATTTAACATTTCTTTAAAAAAGATTATAATGGTAACGATCGTTGAGCCTAATAAATGATAAAAAAGTTGACATAATAGTCTTCTTTGTAAAAGATAATTTACTAGAGAATTTAAAATTTCTTACTAAAAGATCATAACGGTACCGATCAATGGGCCTAGTAAATGCTAAAAAACATTACATAATTATCTTCTTTGTAAAAGATAAATTAATAGATCATTTAAAATTTCTTTATAAAAGATCATAACGGTAACAATCATTGGGCCTATTAATGCTAAAAAAGTTGACATAGTTAACTTCTTTGTAAAAGATAATTTAATAGACAATTTAAAATTTCTTATTAAAAGATGATAATGCTAACGATTAATGGGCCTAGTAAATACTAAAAAAGTTAAAATAATTATCTTCTTTGTAAAAGATAATTTAATAGATCATTTAAAATATCTTTAAAAAAGATTATAACGGTAATGATCATTGCGCCTAATAAATGCTAAAAAAGTTGACATAATTATCTTCTTTGTAAAAGATAATTTACTACATCATTTAAAATTTCCTCTTAAAAGATCATAACGGTAACAATCATTGGGCGTAATAAATTCTAAAACTTTTGACATAATTATCTTCTTTGTAAAAGATAACTTACTAGACAATTTAAAATTTCTTATCAAAAGATCATGACGGTAACGATTATTGTCCCTAATAAATGCTAAAAAAGTTGACATAATTATCTTCTTTGTAAAAAATAATTTAATAGATCATTTAAAATTTCTTTATAAAAGATCATAAAGATAACGATCATTGGGCCTAATAAATGGTAAAAAAGTTGACATAATTATCTTCTTTGTAAAAGATAATTTACTAAACAATTTAAAATTTCTTATTAAAAGATCATAACGCTAACGATCACTGGGCCTAATAAATGCTAAAAAACATTACATAATTATCTTCTTTGTAAAAGATAAATTAATAGATCATTTAAAATTTCTTTATAAAAGATCATAACGGTAACAATCATTGGGCCTAATAAATGCTAAAAAGGTTAACATAATTATCTTCTTTGTGAAATATAATTTAATAGATCATTTAAAATTTCTTATTAAAAGATCATAACGGTAACGATTTTTGGTTCTAATAAATGCTAAAAAAGTTGAGATAATTATCTTCTTTGTAAAAGATAATTAAATAGATCATTTAAAATTTCTTTATAAAATGTCATAACGGTAACGATCATTGGGCATAATAAATCGTAAAAAGGTTAACATAATTATCTTCTTTGTAAAAGACAATTTAATACATCATTTAAAATTTCTTTGAAAAAGATGATAACGCTAACGATTATTGGGCCTAATAAATGCTAAAAAAGTTGACATAATTATCTTCTTTGTAAAAGATAATTTAATAGATCATTTAAAATTTCTTTAAAAAAGATGATAACGGTAACGATCATTGCACCTAATAAATGCTAAACAGGTTGACATAATTCTCTTCTTTATAAAAGATAATTTACTAGAGAATTTAAAATTTCTTATTAAAAGATCATAACGCTAACGATTTTTGGTTCTAATAAATGCTTAAAAAGTTGAGATAATTATCTTCTTTGTAAAAGATAATTAAATAGATCATTTAAAATTTCTTTATAAAATGTCATAACGGTAACGATCATTTGGCCTAATAAATGCTAAAAAGGTTAACATAATTATCTTCTTTGTGAAAGATAATTTAATAGATCATTTAAAATTTCTTTATAAAAGATCATAACGGTAACGATCATTGGGCCTAGTAAATGCTAAAAAAGTTAAAATAATTATCTTCTTTGTAAAAGATAATTTACGAGATTATTTAAAATTTATTTAAAAAAGATTATAACGGTAACGATCATTGCGCCTAATAAATGCTAAAAAAGTTGACATAATTATCTTCTTTGTAAAAGATAATTTACTAGATCATTTAAAATTTCCTCTTAAAAGATCATAACGATAACAATCATTGGGCCTAATAAATGCTAAAAAAGTTGGCATAATTATCTTCTTTGTAAAAGATAATTTAGTAAACAATTTAAAATTTCTTATTAAAAGATCACAACGGTAACCATCACTTGGGCTAATAAATGGTAAAAAAGTTGGCATAATTATCTTCTTTGTAAAAGATAATTTACTACAAAATTTAAAATTTCTTATGAAAAGATCATAACGGCAACGATCACTGGGCCTAATAAATGCTAAAAAAGTTAACATAATTATCTTCTTTGTAAAAGATAATTTACTAGACAATTTAAAATTTCTTACTAAAAGATCATAACGGTACCGATCAATGGGCCTTGTAAATGCTAAAAAACATTACATAATTATCTTCTTTGTAAAAGATAAATTAATAGATCATTTAAAATTTCTTTATAAAAGATCATAACAGTAACGATCATTGGGCCTATTAATGCTAAAAAAGTTGACATAATTAACGTCTTTGTAAAAGATAATTTACTAGACAATTTAAAATTTCGTACTAAAAGATCATAACGGTACCGATCAATGGGCCTAGTAAATGCTAAAAAACATTACATAATTATCTTCTTTGTAAAAGATAATTTACTAGACAATTTAAAATTTCGTACTAAAAGATCATAACGGTACTGATCAATGGGCCTAGTAAATGCTAAAAAACATTACATAATTATCTTCTTTGTAGAAGATAATTTAATAGATCATTTAAAATTTCTTTATAAAAGATCATAACAGTAACGATCATTGTGCCTAATAAATGCTAAAAAGGTTAACATAATTATCTTCTTTGTGAAATATAATTTAATAGATCATTTAAAATTTCTTTATGAAAGATCATAACAGTAACGATTATTGGGCCTAATAAATGCTAAAAAAGTTGACATAATTATCTTCTTTGTAAAAGATAATTTACTAGACAATTTAAAATTTCTTATTAAAAGATCATAACGGTGCCGATCAATGGGCGTAGTAAATGCTGAAAAAGCTTACATAATTATCTTCTTTGTAAAACATAATTTAATAGATCATTTAAAATTTCATTATAAAAGATCATGACGGCAACGATCATTGGGCCTAATAAATGCTAAAAAGGTTAACATAATTATCTTCTTTGTGAAAGATAATTTAATAGATGATTTAAAATTTCTTTATAAAAGATCATAACGGTAACAATCATTGGGCCTAATAAATGCTAAAAAAGTTGACATAATTATCTTCTTTGTAAAAGATAATTTACTAGACAATTTAAAATTTCTTATTAAAAGATCATAACGGTAACGATCATTGGGACTAATAAATACTAAAAAAGTTAACATAATTATCTTCTTTGTAAAAGATAATTTACTAGACAATGCTAAAAAAGTTGGCATAATTATCTTCTTTGTAAAAGATAATTTACTAAACAATTTAAAATTTCTTATTAAAAGATCACAACGGTAACCATCACTTGGGCTAATAAATGGTAAAAAAGTTGGCATAATTATCTTCTTTGTAAAAGATAATTTACTAAACAATTTAAAATTTCTTATGAAAAGATCATAACGGCAACGATCACTGGGCCTAATAAATGCTAAAAAAGTTAACATAATTATCTTCTTTGTAAAAGACAATTTAATACATCATTTAAAATTTCTTTAAAAAAGATCATAACGCTAACGATTATTGGGCCTAATAAATGATAAAAAAGTTGACATAATAATCTTCTTTGTAAAAGATAATTTACTAGACAATTTAAAATTTCTTACTAAAAGATCATAACGGTACCGATCAATGGGCCTAGTAAATGCTAAAAAACATTACATAATTATCTTCTTTGTAAAAGATAAATTAATAGATCATTTAAAATTTCTTTATAAAAGATCATAACGGTAACGATCATTGGGCCTATTAATGCTAAAAAAGTTGACATAATTAACTTCTTTGTAAAAGATAATTTACTAGACAATTTAAAATTTCTTATTAAAAGATGATAACGCTAACGATTAATGGGCCTAGTAAATGCTAAAAAAGTTAAAATAATTATCTTCTTTGTAAAAGATAATTTAATAGATCATTTAACATTTCTTTAAAAAAGATTATAATGGTAACGATCGTTGAGCCTAATAAATGATAAAAAAGTTGACATAATAGTCTTCTTTGTAAAAGATAATTTACTAGAGAATTTAAAATTTCTTACTAAAAGATCATAACGGTACCGATCAATGGGCCTAGTAAATGCTAAAAAACATTACATAATTATCTTCTTTGTAAAAGATAAATTAATAGATCATTTAAAATTTCTTTATAAAAGATCATAACGGTAACAATCATTGGGCCTATTAATGCTAAAAAAGTTGACATAGTTAACTTCTTTGTAAAAGATAATTTACTAGACAATTTAAAATTTCTTATTAAAAGATGATAATGCTAACGATTAATGGGCCTAGTAAATACTAAAAAAGTTAAAATAATTATCTTCTTTTTAAAAGATAATTTAATAGATCATTTAAAATATCTTTAAAAAAGATTATAACGATAATGATCATTGCGCCTAATAAATGCTAAAAAATTTGACATAATTATCTTCTTTGTAAAAGATAATTTACTAGATCATTTAAAATTTCCTCTTAAAAGATCATAACAGTAACAATCATTGGGCGTAATAAATTCTAAAACATTTGACATAATTATCTTCTTTGTAAAAGATAATTTACTAGACAATTTAAAATTTCTTATGAAAAGATCATGACGGTAACGATTATTGTCCCTAATAAATGCTAAAAAAGTTGACATAATTATCTTCTTTGTAAAAAATAATTTAATAGATCATTTAAAATTTCCTTATAAAAGATCATAAAGGTAACGATCATTGGGCCTAATAAATGGTAAAAAAGTTGACATAATTATCTTCTTTGTAAAAGATAATTTACTAAACAATTTAAAATTTCTTATTAAAAGATCATAACGGTAACGATCACTGGGCCTAATAAATGCTAAAAAACATTACATAATTATCTTCTTTGTAAAAGATAAATTAATAGATCATTTAAAATTTCTTTATAAAAGATCATAACGGTAACAATCATTGGGCCTAATAAATGCTAAAAAGGTTACCATAATTATCTTCTTTGTGAAATATAATTTAATAGATCATTTAAAATTTCTTATTAAAAGATCATAACGGTAACGATTTTTGGTTCTAATAAATGCTAAAAAAGTTGAAATAATTATCTTCTTTGTAAAAGATAATTAAATAGATCATTTAAAATTTCTTTATAAAATGTCATAACGGTAACAATCATTGGGCCTAATAAATGGTAAAAAGGTTAACGTAATTATCTTCTTTGTGAAAGATAATTTAATAGATCATTGAAAATTTCTTTATAAAAGATCATAACAGTAACGATCATTGGGCCTAATAAATGCTAAAAAGGTTAACATAATTATCTTCTTTGTGAAAGATAATTTAGTAGATCATTTAAAATTTCTTTATAAAAGATAATAACGGTAACGATCGTTGGGCCTAATAAATGCTAAAAAAGTTGACATAATTATCTTCTTTGTAAAAGATAATTTACTAGACAATTTAAAATTTCTTATTAAAAGATCATAACGGTAACGATCATTTGGCCTAATAAATGCTAAAAAGGTTAACATAATTATCTTCTTTGTGAAAGATAATTTAATACATCATTTAAAATTTCTTTATAAAAGATCATAACGGTAACGATCATTGGGCCTAGTAAATGCTAAAAAAGTTAAAATAATTATCTTCTTTGTAAAAGATAATTTACTAGATTATTTAAAATTTCTTTAAAAAAGATTATAACGGTAACGATCATTGCGCCTAATAAATGCTAAAAAAGTTGACATAATTATCTTCTTTGTAAAAGATAATTTACTAGATCATTTAAAATTTCCTCTTAAAAGATCATGACGGTAACAATCATTGGGCCTAATAAATGCTAAAAAAGTTGGCATAATTATCTTCTTTGTAAAAGATAATTTACTAAACAATTTAAAATTTCTTATTAAAAGATCATAACGGTAACCATCACTTGGGCTAATAAATGGTAAAAAAGTTGGCATAATTATCTTCTTTGTAAAAGATAATTTACTAAACAATTTAAAATTTCTTATGAAAAGATCATAACGGCAACGATCACTGGGCCTAATAAATGCTAAAAAAGTTAACATAATTATCTTCTTTGTAAAAGACAATTTAATACATCATTTAAAATTTCTTTAAAAAAGATCATAACGCTAACGATTATTGGGCCTAATAAATGATAAAAAAGTTGACATAATAATCTTCTTTGTAAAAGATAATTTACTAGACAATTTAAAATTTCTTACTAAAAGATCATAACGGTACCGATCAATGGGCCTAGTAAATGCTAAAAAAGTTAAAATAATTATCTTCTTTGTAAAAGATAATTTAATAGATCATTTAACATTTCTTTAAAAAAGATTATAATGGTAACGATCGTTGAGCCTAATAAATGATAAAAAAGTTGACATAATAATCTTCTTTGTAAAAGATAATTTACTAGAGAATTTGAAATTTCTTACTAAAAGATCATAACGGTACCGATCAATGGGCCTAGTAAATGCTAAAAAACATTGCATAATTATCTTCTTTGTAAAAGATAAATTAATAGATCATTTAAAATTTCTTTATAAAAGATCATAACGGTAACAATCATTGGGCCTATTAATGCTAAAAAAGTTGACATAATTAACTTCTTTGTAAAAGATAATTTACTAGACAATTTAAAATTTCTTATTAAAAGATGATAATGCTAACGATTAATGGGCCTAGTAAATACTAAAAAAGTTAAAATAATTATCTTCTTTGTAAAAGATAATTTAATAGATCATTTAAAATATCTTTAAAAAAGATTATAACGGTAATGATCATTGCGCCTAATAAATGCTAAAAAAGTTGACATAATTATCTTCTTTGTAAAAGATAATTTACTACATCATTTAAAATTTCCTCTTAAAAGATCATAACGGTAACAATCATTGGGCGTAATAAATTCTAAAACATTTGACATAATTATCTTCTTTGTAAAAGATAACTTACTAGACAATTTAAAATTTCTTATCAAAAGATCATGACGGTAATGATTATTGTCCCTAATAAATGCTAAAAAAGTTGACATAATTATCTTCTTTGTAAAAAATAATTTAATAGATCATTTAAAATTTCTTTATAAAAGATCATAAAGGTAACGATCATTGGGCCTAATAAATGGTAAAAAAGTTGACATAATTATCTTCTTTGTAAAAGATAATTTACTAAACAATTTAAAATTTCTTATTAAAAGATCATAACGGTAACGATCACTGGGCCTAATAAATGCTAAAAAACATTACATAATTATCTTCTTTGTAAAAGATAAATTAATGGATCATTTAAAATTTCTTTATAAAAGATCATAACGGTAACAATCATTGGGCCTAATAAATGCTAAAAAGGTTAACATAATTATCTTCTTTTTGAAATATAATTTAATAGATCATTTAAAATTTCTTATTAAAAGATCATAACGGTAACGATTTTTGGTTCTAATAAATGCTAAAAAAGTTGAGATAATTATCTTCTTTGTAAAAGATAATTAAATAGATCATTTAAAATTTCTTTATAAAATGTCATAACGGTAACGATCATTGGGCCTAATAAATGGTAAAAAGGTTAACATAATTATCTTCTTTGTGAAAGATAATTTAATAGATCATTTAAAATTTCTTTATAAAAGATCATAACAGTAACGATCATTGGGCCTAATAAATGCTAAAAAGGTTAACATAATTATCTTCTTTGTGAAAGATAATTTAGTAGATCATTTAAAATTTCTTTATAAACGATAATAACGGTAACGATCGTTGGGCCTAATAAATGCTAAAAAAGTTGACATAATTATCTTCTTTGTAAAAGATAATTTACTAGACAATTTAAAATTTCTTATTAAAAGATCATAACGGTAACGATCATTGGGACTAATAAATACTAAAAAAGTTAACATAATTATCTTCTTTGTAAAAGATAATTTACTAGACAATTTAAAATTTCTTTATAAAAGATCATAACGGTAACGATCATTGGGCCTAATAAATGCTAAAAAGGTTAACATAATTATCTTCTTTGTGAAAGATAATTTAATAGATCATTTAAAATTTCTTTATAAAAGATCATAACGGTAACGATCATTGGGCATAATAAATGGTAAAAAAGTTGACATAATTATCTTCTTTGTAAAAGATAATTTACTAGACAATTTAAAATTTCTTGTTAAAAGATCATAACGGTAACGATCACTGGGCCTAATACATGCTGAAGCAGCTAACATAAATATATTCTTTGTTAAAGATAATTTAATAGATCATTTAAAATTTCTTTAAAAAAGATCATAACAGTAACAATCATTGGGCCTAATAAATGCTAAAAAAGTTGACATAATTATCGTCTTTGTAAAAGACAATTTAATACATCATTTAAAATTTGTTTGAAAAAGATGATAACGCTAACGATTATTGGGCCTAATAAATGCTAAAAAAGTTGACATAATTATCTTCTTTGTAAAAGATAATTTACTAGACAATTTAAAATTTCTTACTAAAAGATCATAACGCTAACGGTTAATGGGCCTAGTAAATGCTAAAAAATTTGACATAATTATCTTGTTTGTAAAAGATAATTTAATAGATCATTTAAAATTTCCTTAAAAAAGATCATAACGGTAACGATCATTGCGCCTAATAAATGCTAAACAGGTTGACATAATTCTCTTCTTTATAAAAGATAATTTACTAGACAATTTAAAATTTCTTATTAAAAGATCATAACGTTAATGATTTTTGGTTCTAATAAATGCTAAAAAATTTGAGATAATTATCTTCTTTGTAAAAGATAATTAAATAGATCATTTAAAATTTCTTTATAAAATGTCATAACGGTAACGATCATTGGGCCTAATAAATGGTAAAAAAGTTGACATAATTATCTTCTTTGTAAAAGATAATTTACTAGACAATTTAAAATTTCTTATTAAAAGATCATAACAGTGCCGATCAATGGGCCTAGTAAATGCTGAAAAAGCTTACATACTTATCTGCTTTGTAAAACATAATTTAATAGATCATTTAAAATTTCTTATTAAAAGATCATAACGGTAACGATTTTTGGTTCTAATAAATGCTAAAAAAGTTGAAATAATTATCTTCTTTGTAAAAGATAATTAAATAGATCATTTAAAATTTCTTTATAAAATGTCATAACGGTAACAATCATTGGGCCTAATAAATGGTAAAAAGGTTAACGTAATTATCTTCTTTGTGAAAGATAATTTAATAGATCATTGAAAATTTCTTTATAAAAGATCATAACAGTAACGATCATTGGGCCTAATAAATGCTAAAAAGGTTAACATAATTATCTTCTTTGTGAAAGATAATTTAGTAGATCATTTAAAATTTCTTTATAAAAGATAATAACGGTAACGATCGTTGGGCCTAATAAATGCTAAAAAAGTTGACATAATTATCTTCTTTGTAAAAGATAATTTACTAGACAATTTAAAATTTCTTATTAAAAGATCATAACGGTAACGATCATTGGGACTAATAAATACTAAAAAAGTTAACATAATTATCTTCTTTGTAAAAGATAATTTACTAGACAATTTAAAATTTCTTTATAAAAGATCATAACGGTAACGATCATTTGGCCTAATAAATGCTAAAAAGGTTAACATAATTATCTTCTTTGTGAAAGATAATTTAATACATCATTTAAAATTTCTTTATAAAAGATCATAACGGTAACGATCATTGGGCCTAGTAAATGCTAAAAAAGTTAAAATAATTATCTTCTTTGTAAAAGATAATTTACTAGATTATTTAAAATTTCTTTAAAAAAGATTATAACGGTAACGATCATTGCGCCTAATAAATGCTAAAAAAGTTGACATAATTATCTTCTTTGTAAAAGATAATTTACTAGATCATTTAAAATTTCCTCTTAAAAGATCATGACGGTAACAATCATTGGGCCTAATAAATGCTAAAAAAGTTGGCATAATTATCTTCTTTGTAAAAGATAATTTACTAAACAATTTAAAATTTCTTATTAAAAGATCATAACGGTAACCATCACTTGGGCTAATAAATGGTAAAAAAGTTGGCATAATTATCTTCTTTGTAAAAGATAATTTACTAAACAATTTAAAATTTCTTATGAAAAGATCATAACGGCAACGATCACTGGGCCTAATAAATGCTAAAAAAGTTAACATAATTATCTTCTTTGTAAAAGACAATTTAATACATCATTTAAAATTTCTTTAAAAAAGATCATAACGCTAACGATTATTGGGCCTAATAAATGATAAAAAAGTTGACATAATAATCTTCTTTGTAAAAGATAATTTACTAGACAATTTAAAATTTCTTACTAAAAGATCATAACGGTACCGATCAATGGGCCTAGTAAATGCTAAAAAAGTTAAAATAATTATCTTCTTTGTAAAAGATAATTTAATAGATCATTTAACATTTCCTTAAAAAAGATTATAATGGTAACGATCGTTGAGCCTAATAAATGATAAAAAAGTTGACATAATAATCTTCTTTGTAAAAGATAATTTACTAGAGAATTTGAAATTTCTTACTAAAAGATCATAACGGTACCGATCAATGGGCCTAGTAAATGCTAAAAAACATTGCATAATTATCTTCTTTGTAAAAGATAAATTAATAGATCATTTAAAATTTCTTTATAAAAGATCATAACGGTAACAATCATTGGGCCTATTAATGCTAAAAAAGTTGACATAATTAACTTCTTTGTAAAAGATAATTTACTAGACAATTTAAAATTTCTTATTAAAAGATGATAATGCTAACGATTAATGGGCCTAGTAAATACTAAAAAAGTTAAAATAATTATCTTCTTTGTAAAAGATAATTTAATAGATCATTTAAAATATCTTTAAAAAAGATTATAACGGTAATGATCATTGCGCCTAATAAATGCTAAAAAAGTTGACATAATTATCTTCTTTGTAAAAGATAATTTACTACATCATTTAAAATTTCCTCTTAAAAGATCATAACGGTAACAATCATTGGGCGTAATAAATTCTAAAACTTTTGACATAATTATCTTCTTTGTAAAAGATAACTTACTAGACAATTTAAAATTTCTTATCAAAAGATCATGACGGTAACGATTATTGTCCCTAATAAATGCTAAAAAAGTTGACATAATTATCTTCTTTGTAAAAAATAATTTAATAGATCATTTAAAATTTCTTTATAAAAGATCATAAAGGTAACGATCATTGGGCCTAATAAATGGTAAAAAAGTTGACATAATTATCTTCTTTGTAAAAGATAATTTACTAAACAATTTAAAATTTCTTATTAAAAGATCATAACGGTAACGATCACTGGGCCTAATAAATGCTAAAAAACATTACATAATTATCTTCTTTGTAAAAGATAAATTAATAGATCATTTAAAATTTCCTTAAAAAAGATCATAACGGTAACGATCATTGCGCCTAATAAATGCTAAACAGGTTGACATAATTCTCTTCTTTATAAAAGATAATTTACTAGACAATTTAAAATTTCTTATTAAAAGATCATAACGTTAACGATTCTTGGTTCTAATAAATGCTAAAAAAGTTGAGATAATTATCTTCTTTGTAAAAGATAATTAAATAGATCATTTAAAATTTCTTTATAAAATGTCATAACGGTAACGATCATTGGGCCTAATAAATGGTAAAAATGTTAACATAATTATCTTCTTTGTGAAAGATAATTTAATAGATCATTTAAAATTTCTTTATAAAAGATCATAACAGTAATGATCATTGGGCCTAATAAATGCTAAAAAGGTTAACATAATTATCTTCTTTGTGAAAGATAATTTAGTAGATCATTTAAAATTTCTTTATAAACGATAATAACGGTAACGATCGTTGGGCCTAATAAATGCTAAAAAAGTTGACATAATTATCTTCTTTGTAAAAGATAATTTACTAGACAATTTAAAATTTCTTATTAAAAGATCATAACGGTAACGATCATTGGGACTAATAAATACTAAAAAAGTTAACATAATTATCTTCTTTGTAAAAGATAATTTACTAGACAATTTAAAATTTCTTTATAAAAGATCATAACGGTAACGATCATTGGGCCTAATAAATGCTAAAAAGGTTAACATAATTATCTTCTTTGTGAAAGATAATTTAATAGATCATTTAAAATTTCTTTATAAAAGATCATAACGGTAACGATCATTGGGCATAATAAATGGTAAAAAAGTTGACATAATTATCTTCTTTGTAAAAGATAATTTACTAGACAATTTAAAATTTCTTGTTAAAAGATCATAACGGTAACGATCACTGGGCCTAATAAATGCTGAAGCAGCTAACATAAATATATTCTTTGTTAAAGATAATTTAATAGATCATTTAAAATTTCTTTAAAAAAGATCATAACAGTAACAATCATTGGGCCTAATAAATGCTAAAAAAGTTGACATAATTATCGTCTTTGTAAAAGACAATTTAATACATCATTTAAAATTTCTTTGAAAAAGATGATAACGCTAACGATTATTGGGCCTAATAAATGCTAAAAAAGTTGACATAATTATCTTCTTTGTAAAAGATAATTTACAAGACAATTTAAAATTTCTTACTAAAAGATCATAACGCTAACGGTTAATGGGCCTAGTAAATGCTAAAAAATTTGAGATAATTATCTTGTTTGTAAAAGATAATTTAATAGATCATTTAAAATTTCCTTAAAAAAGATCATAACGGTAACGATCATTGCGCCTAATAAATGCTAAACAGGTTGACATAATTCTCTTCTTTATAAAAGATAATTTACTAGACAATTTAAAATTTCTTATTAAAAGATCATAACGTTAATGATTTTTGGTTCTAATAAATGCTAAAAAATTTGAGATAATTATCTTCTTTGTAAAAGATAATTAAATAGATCATTTAAAATTTCTTTATAAAATGTCATAACGGTAACGATCATTGGGCCTAATAAATGCTAAAAAGGTTAACATAATTATCTTCTTTGTGAAAGATAATTTAATAGATCATTTAAAATTTCTTTATAAAAGATCATAACAGTAACGATCATTGGGCCTAATAAATGCTAAAAAGGTTAACATAATTATCTTCTTTGTGAAAGATAATTTAGTAGATCATTTAAAATTTCTTTATAAAAGATAATAACGATAACGATCGTTGGGCCTAATAAATGCTAAAAAAGTTGACATAATAATATTCTTTGTAAAAGATAATTTACAAGACAATTTAAAATTTCTTATTAAAAGATCATAACGATAACGATCACTGGGGCTAATCAATGCTGAAGCAGCTAACATAAATGTATTCTTTGTTAAAGATAATTTAGTAGATCATTTAAAATTTCTTTAAAAAAGATCATAACAGTAACAATCATTGGGCCTAATAAATGCTAAAAAAGTTGACATAATTATCTTCTTTGTAAAAGAAAATTTAATACATCATTTAAAATTTCTTTGAAAAAGATCATAACGCTAACAATTATTGGGCCTAATAAATGCTAAAAAAGTTGACATAATTATCTTCTTTGTAGAAGATACTTTACTAGACAATTTAAAATTTCTTACTAAAAGATCATAACGGTAACGGTTAATGGCCTTAGTAAATGCTAAAAAAGTTGACATAATTATCTTGTTTGTAAAAGATAATTTAATAGATCATTTAAAATTTCCTTAAAAAAGATCATAACGGTAACGATCATTGCACCTAATAAATGCTAAACAGGTTGACATAATTATCTTCTTTATAAAAGATAATTTACTAGACAATTTAAAATTTCTTATTAAAAGATCATAACGTTAACGATTTTTGGTTCTAATAAATGCTAAAAAATTTGAGATAATTATCTTCTTTGTAAAAGATAATTAAATAGATCATTTAAAATTTCTTTATAAAATGTCATAACGGTAACAATCGTTGGGACTAATAAATACTAAAAAAGTTAACATAATTATCTTCTTTGTAAAAGATAATTTACTAGACAATTTAAAATTTCTTTATAAAATATCATAACGGTAACGATCATTGGGCCTAATAAATGCTAAAAAGGTTAACATAATTATCTTCTTTGTGAAAGATAATTTAATAGATCATTTAAAATTTCTTTATAAAAGATCATAACGGTAACGATCATTGGGCCTAATAAATGGTAAAAAAGTTGACATAATTATCTTCTTTGTAAAAGATAATTTACTAGACAATTTAAAATTTCTTATTAAAAGATCATAACAGTGCCGATCAATGGGCCTAGTAAATGCTGAAAAAGCTTACATACTTATCTGCTTTGTAAAACATAATTTAATAGATCATTTAAAATTTCATTATAAAAGATCATGACGGCAACGATCATTGGGCCTAATAAATGCTAAAAAGGCTAACATAATTATCTTCTTTGTGAAAGATAATTTAATAGATCATTTAAAATTTGTTTATAAAAGATAATAACAGTAACGATCATTGTGCCTAATAAATGCTAAAAAGGTTAACATAATTATCTTCTTTGTGAAAGATAATTTAGTAGATCATTTAAAATTTCTTTATAAAAGATAATAACAGTAACGATCATTGCGCCTAATAAATGCTAAACAGGTTGACATAATTCTCTTCTTTATAAAAGATAATTTACTAGACAATTTAAAATTTCTTATTAAAAGATCATAACGCTAACGATTTTTGGTTCTAATAAATGCTAAAAAAGTTGAGATAATTATCTTCTTTGTAAAAGATAATTAAATAGATCATTTAAAATTTCTTTATAAAATGTCGTAACGGTAACGATCATTGGGCCTAATAAATGCTAAAAAGGTTAACATAATTATCTTCTTTGTGAAATATAATTTAATAGATCATTTAAAATTTCTTTATAAAAGATCATAACAGTAACGATCATTGGGCCTAATAAATGCTAAAAAGGTTAACCTAATTATCTTCTTTGTGAAAGATAATTTAATAGATCAGTTAAAATTTCTTTATAAAAGATCATAACAGTAACGATCATTGGGCCTAATAAATGCTAAAAAGGTTAACATAATTATCTTCTTTGTGAAAGATAATTTAGTAGATCATTTAAAATTTCTTTATAAAAGATAATAACGGTAACGATCATTGCGCCTAATAAATGCTAAACAGGTTGACATAATTCTCTTCTTTATAAAAGATAATTTACTAGACAATTTAAAATTTCTTATTAAAAGATCATAACGCTAACGATTTTTGGTTCTAATAAATGCTAAAAAAGTTGAGATAATTATCTTCTTTGTAAAAGATAATTAAATAGACCATTTAAAATTTCTTTATAAAATGTCATAACGGTAACGATCATTGGGCCTAATAAATGCTAAAAAGGTTAACATAATTATCATCTTTGTGAAAGATAATTTAATAGATCATTTAAAATTTCTTTATAAAAGATCATAACAGTAACGATCATTGGGCCTAATAAATGCTAAAAAGGTTAACATAATTATCTTCTTTGTGAAAGATAATTTAGTAGATCATTTAAAATTACTTTATAAAAGATAATAACGGTAACGATCGTTGGGCCTAATAAATGCTAAAAAAGTTGACATAATTATATTCTTTGTAAAAGATAATTTACTACACAATTTAAAATTTCTTATTAAAAGATCATAACGGTAACGACCACTGGGCCTAATAAATGCTGAAGCAGCTAACATAAATATATTCTTTGTTAAAGATAATTTAGTAGATCATTTAAAATTTCTTTAAAAAAGATCATAACAGTAACAATCATTGGGCCTAATAAATGCTAAAAAATTTGACATAATTATCTTCTTTGTAAAAGAAAATTTAATACATCATTTAAAATTTCTTTGAAAAAGATCATAACGCTAACAATTATTGGGCCTAATAAATGCTAAAAAAGTTGACATAATTATCTTCTTTGTAAAAGATACTTTACTAGACAATTTAAAATTTCTTACTAAAAGATCATAACGGTAACGGTTAATGGGCCTAGTAAATGCTAAAAAAGTTAACATAATTATCTTGTTTGTAAAAGATAATTTAATAGATCATTTAAAATTTCCTTAAAAAAGATCATAACGGTAACGATCATTGCGCCTAATAAATGCTAAACAGGTTGACATAATTCTCTTCTTTATAAAAGATAATTTACTAGACAATTTAAAATTTCTTATTAAAAGATCATAACGTTAACGATTGTTGGTTCTAATAAATGCTAAAAAAGTTGAGATAATTATCTTCTTTGTAAAAGATAATTAAATAGATCATTTAAAATTTCTTTATAAAATGTCATAACGGTAACGGTCATTGGGACTAATAAATACTAAAAAAGTTAACATAATTATCTTCTTTGTAAAAGATAATTTACTAGACAATTTAAAATTTCTTTATAAAATATCATAACGGTAACGATCATTGGGCCTAATAAATGCTAAAAAGGTTAACATAATTATCTTCTTTGTGAAAGATAATTTAATAGATCATTTAAAATTTCTTTATAAAAGATCATAACGGTAACGATCATTGGGCCTAATAAATGGTAAAAAAGTTGACATAATTATCTTCTTTGTAAAAGATAATTTACTAGACAATTTAAAATTTCTTATTAAAAGATCATAACAGTGCCGATCAATGGGCCTAGTAAATGCTGAAAAAGCTTACATAATTATCTGCTTTGTAAAACATAATTTCATAGATCATTTAAAATTTCATTATAAAAGATCATGACGGCAACGATCATTGGGCCTAATAAATGCTAAAAAGGCTAACATAATTATCTTCTTTGTGAAAGATAATTTAATAGATCATTTAAAATTTCTTTATAAAAGATAATAACGGTAATGATCATTGGGCCTAATAAATGCTAAAAAAGTTGACATAATTATCTTGTTTGTAAAAGATAATTTACTAGACAATTTAAAATTTCCTTAAAAAAGATCATAACGGTAACGACGATCATTGCGCCTAATAAATGCTAAACAGATTGACATAATTCTCTTCTTTATAAAAGATAATTTACTAGACAATTTAAAATTTCTTATTAAAAGATCATAACGCTAACGATTTTTGGTTCTAATAAATGCTAAAAAAGTTGAGATAATTATCTTCTTTGTAAAAGATAATTCAATAGATCATTTAAAATTTCTTTATAAAATGTCATAACGGTAACGATCATTAGGCCTAATAAATGCTAAAAAGGTTAACATAATTATCTTCTTTGTGAAAGATAATTTAATAGATCATTTAAAATTTCTTTATAAAAGATCATAACAGTAACGATCATTGGGCGTAATAAATGCTAAAAAGGTTAACATAATTATCTTCTTTGTGAAAGATAATTTAATAGATCAGTTAAAATTTCTTTATAAAAGATCATAACAGTAACGATCATTGGGCCTAATAAATGCTAAAAAGGTTAACATAATTATCTTCTTTGTGAAAGATAATTTAGTAGATCATTTAAAATTTCTTTATAAAAGATCATAACGGTAACGATCATTGCGCCTAATAAATGCTAAACAGGTTGACATAATTCTCTTCTTTATAAAAGATAATTTACTAGACAATTTAAAATTTCTTATTAAAAGATCATAACGTTAACGATTTTTGGTTCTAATAAATGCTAAAAAAGTTGAGATAATTATCTTCTTTGTAAAAGATAATTAAATAGATCATTTAAAATTTCTTTATAAAATGTCATAACGGTAACGATCATTGGGACTAATAAATACTAAAAAAGTTAACATAATTATCTTCTTTGTAAAAGATAATTTACTAGACAATTTAAAATTTCTTTATAAAATATCATAACGGTAACGATTATTGGGCCTAATAAATGCTAAAAAGGTTAACATAATTATCTTCTTTGTGAAAGATAATTTAATAGATCATTTAAAATTTCTTTATAAAAGAGCATAACGGTAACGATCACTGGGCCTAATAAATGGTAAAAAAGTTGACATAATTATCTTCTTTGTAAAAGATAATTTACTAGACAATTTAAAATTTCTTATTAAAAGATCGTAACAGTGCCGATCAATGGGCCTAGTAAATGCTGAAAAAGCTTACATAATTATCTGCTTTGTAAAACATAATTTAATAGATCATTTAAAATTTCATTATAAAAGATCATGACGGCAACGATCATTGGGCCTAATAAATGCTAAAAAGGCTAACATAATTATCTTCTTTGTGAAAGATAATTTAATAGATCATTTAAAATTTCTTTATAAAAGATAATAACGGTAATGATCATTGGGCCTAATAAATGCTAAAAAAGTTGACATAATTATCTTCTTTGTAAAAGATAATTTACTAGACAATTTAAAATTTCTTACTAAAAGATCACAACGCTAATGGTTAATGGGCCTAGTAAATGCTAAAAAAGTTGACATAATTATCTTGTTTGTAAAAGATAATTTAATAGATCATTTAAAATTTCCTTAAAAAAGATCATAACGGTAACGACGATCATTGCGCCTAATAAATGCTAAACAGATTGACATAATTCTCTTCTTTATAAAAGATAATTTACTAGACAATTTAAAATTTCTTATTAAAAGATCATAACGCTAACGATTTTTGGTTCTAATAAATGCTAAAAAAGTTGAGATAATTATATTCTTTGTAAAAGATAATTCAATAGATCATTTAAAATTTCTTTATAAAATGTCATAACGGTAACGATCATTAGGCCTAATAAATGCTAAAAAGGTTAACATAATTATCTTCTTTGTGAAAGATAATTTAATAGATCATTTAAAATTTCTTTATAAAAGATCATAACAGTAACGATCATTGGGCGTAATAAATGCTAAAAAGGTTAACATAATTATCTTCTTTGTGAAAGATAATTTAATAGATCAGTTAAAATTTCTTTATAAAAGATCATAACAGTAACGATCATTGGGCCTAATAAATGCTAAAAAGGTTAACATAATTATCTTCTTTGTGAAAGATAATTTAGTAGATCATTTAAAATTTCTTTATAAAAGATAATAACGGTAACGATCATTGCGCCTAATAAATGCTAAACAGGTTGACATAATTCTCTTCTTTATAAAAGATAATTTACTAGACAATTTAAAATTTCTTATTAAAAGATCATAACGCTAACGATTTTTGGTTCTAATAAATGCTAAAAAAGTTGAGATAATTATATTCTTTGTAAAAGATAATTCAATAGATCATTTAAAATTTCTTTATAAAATGTCATAACGGTAACGATCATTAGGCCTAATAAATGCTAAAAAGGTTAACATAATTATCTTCTTTGTGAAAGATAATTTAATAGATCATTTAAAATTTCTTTATAAAAGATCATAACAGTAACGATCATTGGGCGTAATAAATGCTAAAAAGGTTAACATAATTATCTTCTTTGTGAAAGATAATTTAATAGATCAGTTAAAATTTCTTTATAAAAGATCATAACAGTAACGATCATTGGGCCTAATAAATGCTAAAAAGGTTAACATAATTATCTTCTTTGTGAAAGATAATTTAGTAGATCATTTAAAATTTCTTTATAAAAGATAATAACGGTAACGATCATTGCGCCTAATAAATGCTAAACAGGTTGACATAATTCTCTTCTTTATAAAAGATAATTTACTAGACAATTTAAAATTTCTTATTAAAAGATCATAACGCTAACGATTTTTGGTTCTAATAAATGCTAAAAAAGTTGAGATAATTATCTTCTTTGTAAAAGATAATTAAATAGATCATTTAAAATTTCTTTATAAAATGTCATAACGGTAACGATCATTGGGCCTAATAAATGCTAAAAAGGTTAACATAATTATCTTCTTTGTGAAAGATAATTTAATAGATCATTTAAAATTTCTTTATAAAAGATCATAACAGTAACGATCATTGGGCCTAATAAATGCTAAAAAGGTTAACATAATTATCTTCTTTGTGAAAGATAATTTAATAGATCATTTAAAATTTATTTATAAAAGAGCATAACGGTAACGATCATTGGGCCTAATAAATGGTAAAAAAGTTGACATAATTATCTTCTTTGTAAAAGATAATTTACTAGACAATTTAAAATTTCTTATTAAAAGATCATAACAGTGCCGATCAATGGGCCTAGTAAATGCTGAAAAAGCTTACATAATTATCTGCTTTGTAAAACATAATTTAATAGATCATTTAAAATTTCATTATAAAAGATCATGACGGCAACGATCATTGGGCCTAATAAATGCTAAAAAGGCTAACATAATTATCTTCTTTGTGAAAGATAATTTAATAGATCATTTAAAATTTCTTTATAAAAGATAATAACGGTAATGATCATTGGGCCTAATAAATGCTAAAAAAGTTGACATAATTATCTTGTTTGTAAAAGATAATTTACTAGACAATTTAAAATTTCCTTAAAAAAGATCATAACGGTAACTACGATCATTGCCCCTAATAAATGCTAAACAGATTGACATAATTCTCTTCTTTATAAAAGATAATTTACTAGACAATTTAAAATTTCTTATTAAAAGATCATAACGCTAACGATTTTTGGTTCAAATAAATGCTAAAAAAGTTGAGATAATTATCTTCTTTGTAAAAGATAATTCAATAGATCATTTAAAATTTCTTTATAAAATGTCATAACGGTAACGATCATTAGGCCTAATAAATGCTAAAAAGGTTAACATAATTATCTTCTTTGTGAAAGATAATTTAATAGATCATTTAAAATTTCTTTATAAAAGATCATAACAGTAACGATCATTGGGCGTAATAAATGCTAAAAAGGTTAACATAATTATCTTCTTTGTGAAAGATAATTTAATAGATCAGTTAAAATTTCTTTATAAAAGATCATAACAGTAACGATCATTGGGCCTAATAAATGCTAAAAAGGTTAACATAATTATCTTCTTTGTGAAAGATAATTTAGTAGATCATTTAAAATTTCTTTATAAAAGATCATAACGGTAACGATCATTGCGCCTAATAAATGCTAAACAGGTTGACATAATTCTCTTCTTTATAAAAGATAATTTACTAGACAATTTAAAATTTCTTATTAAAAGATCATAACGTTAACGATTTTTGGTTCTAATAAATGCTAAAAAAGTTGAGATAATTATCTTCTTTGTAAAAGATAATTAAATAGATCATTTAAAATTTCTTTATAAAATGTCATAACGGTAACGATCATTGGGACTAATAAATACTAAAAAAGTTAACATAATTATCTTCTTTGTAAAAGATAATTTACTAGACAATTTAAAATTTCTTTATAAAATATCATAACGGTAACGATCATTGGGCCTAATAAATGCTAAAAAGGTTAACATAATTATCTTCTTTGTGAAAGATAATTTAATAGATCATTTAAAATTTCTTTATAAAAGAGCATAACGGTAACGATCATTGGGCCTAATAAATGGTAAAAAAGTTGACATAATTATCTTCTTTGTAAAAGATAATTTACTAGACAATTTAAAATTTCTTATTAAAAGATCATAACAGTGCCGATCAATGGGCCTAGTAAATGCTGAAAAAGCTTACATAATTATCTGCTTTGTAAAACATAATTTAATAGATCATTTAAAATTTCATTATAAAAGATCATGACGGCAACGATCATTGGGCCTAATAAATGCTAAAAAGGCTAACATAATTATCTTCTTTGTGAAAGATAATTTAATAGATCATTTAAAATTTCTTTATAAAAGATAATAACGGTAATGATCATTGGGCCTAATAAATGCTAAAAAAGTTGACATAATTATCTTCTTTGTAAAAGATAATTTACTAGACAATTTAAAATTTCTTACTAAAAGATCACAACGCTAATGGTTAATGGGCCTAGTAAATGCTAAAAAAGTTGACATAATTATCTTGTTTGTAAAAGATAATTTAATAGATCATTTAAAATTTCCTTAAAAAAGATCATAACGGTAACGACGATCATTGCGCCTAATAAATGCTAAACAGATTGACATAATTCTCTTCTTTATAAAAGATAATTTACTAGACAATTTAAAATTTCTTATTAAAAGATCATAACGCTAACGATTTTTGGTTCTAATAAATGCTAAAAAAGTTGAGATAATTATATTCTTTGTAAAAGATAATTCAATAGATCATTTAAAATTTCTTTATAAAATGTCATAACGGTAACGATCATTAGGCCTAATAAATGCTAAAAAGGTTAACATAATTATCTTCTTTGTGAAAGATAATTTAATAGATCATTTAAAATTTCTTTATAAAAGATCATAACAGTAACGATCATTGGGCGTAATAAATGCTAAAAAGGTTAACATAATTATCTTCTTTGTGAAAGATAATTTAATAGATCAGTTAAAATTTCTTTATAAAAGATCATAACAGTAACGATCATTGGGCCTAATAAATGCTAAAAAGGTTAACATAATTATCTTCTTTGTGAAAGATAATTTAGTAGATCATTTAAAATTTCTTTATAAAAGATAATAACGGTAACGATCATTGCGCCTAATAAATGCTAAACAGGTTGACATAATTCTCTTCTTTATAAAAGATAATTTACTAGACAATTTAAAATTTCTTATTAAAAGATCATAACGCTAACGATTTTTGGTTCTAATAAATGCTAAAAAAGTTGAGATAATTATATTCTTTGTAAAAGATAATTCAATAGATCATTTAAAATTTCTTTATAAAATGTCATAACGGTAACGATCATTAGGCCTAATAAATGCTAAAAAGGTTAACATAATTATCTTCTTTGTGAAAGATAATTTAATAGATCATTTAAAATTTCTTTATAAAAGATCATAACAGTAACGATCATTGGGCGTAATAAATGCTAAAAAGGTTAACATAATTATCTTCTTTGTGAAAGATAATTTAATAGATCAGTTAAAATTTCTTTATAAAAGATCATAACAGTAACGATCATTGGGCCTAATAAATGCTAAAAAGGTTAACATAATTATCTTCTTTGTGAAAGATAATTTAGTAGATCATTTAAAATTTCTTTATAAAAGATAATAACGGTAACGATCATTGCGCCTAATAAATGCTAAACAGGTTGACATAATTCTCTTCTTTATAAAAGATAATTTACTAGACAATTTAAAATTTCTTATTAAAAGATCATAACGCTAATGATTTTTGGTTCTAATAAATGCTAAAAAAGTTGAGATAATTATCTTCTTTGTAAAAGATAATTAAATAGATCATTTAAAATTTCTTTATAAAATGTCATAACGGTAACGATCATTGGGCCTAATAAATGCTAAAAAGGTTAACATAATTATCTTCTTTGTGAAAGATAATTTAATAGATCATTTAAAATTTCTTTATAAAAGATCATAACAGTAACGATCATTGGGCCTAATAAATGCTAAAAAGGTTAACATAATTATCTTCTTTGTGAAAGATAATTTAGTAGATCATTTAAAATTTAGATAATAACGGTAACGATCGTTGGGCCTAATAAATGCTAAAAAAGTTGACATAATTATATTCTTTGTAAAAGATAATTTACTAGACAATTTAAAATTTCTTATTAAAAGATCATAACGGTAACGATCACTGGGCCTAATAAATGCTGAAGCAGCTAACATAAATATATTCTTTGTTAAAGATAATTTAGTAGATCATTTAAAATTTCTTTAAAAAAGATCATAACAGTAACAATCATTGGGCCTAATAAATGCTAAAAAAGTTGACATAATTATCTTCTTTGTAAAAGAAAATTTAATACATCATTTAAAATTTCTTTGAAAAAGATCATAACGCTAAAAATTATTGGGCCTAATAAATGCTAAAAAAGTTGACATAATTATCTTCTTTGTAAAAGATACTTTACTAGACAATTTAAAATTTCTTACTAAAAGATCATAACGGTAACGGTTAATGGGCCTAGTAAATGCTAAAAAAGTTGACATAATTATCTTGTTTGTAAAAGATAATTTAATAGATCATTTAAAATTTCCTTAAAAAAGATCATAACGGTAACGATCATTGCGCCTAATAAATGCTAAACAGGTTGACATAATTCTCTTCTTTATAAAAGATAATTTACTAGACAATTTAAAATTTCTTATTAAAAGATCATAACGTTAACGATTTTTGGTTCTAATAAATGCTAAAAAAGTTGAGATAATTATCTTCTTTGTAAAAGATAATTAAATAGATCATTTAAAATTTCTTTATAAAATGTCATAACGGTAACGATCATTGGGACTAATAAATACTAAAAAAGTTAACATAATTATCTTCTTTGTAAAAGATAATTTACTAGACAATTTAAAATTTCTTTATAAAAGATCATAACGGTAACGATCATTGGGCCTAATAAATGCTAAAAAGGTTAACATAATTATCTTCTTTGTGAAAGATAATTTAATAGATCATTTAAAATTTCTTTATAAAAGATCATAACGGTAACGATCATTGGGCCTAATAAATGGTAAAAAAGTTGACATAATTATCTTCTTTGTAAAAGATAATTTACTAGACAATTTAAAATTTCTTATTAAAAGATCATAACAGTGCCGATCAATGGGCCTTGTAAATGCTGAAAAAGCTTACATAATTATCTGCTTTGTAAAACATAATTTAATAGATCATTTAAAATTTCATTATAAAGGATCATGACGGCAACGATCATTGGGCCTAATAAATGCTAAAAAGGCTAACATAATTATCTTCTTTGTGAAAGATAATTTAATAGATCATTTAAAATTTCTTTATAAAAGATAATAACGGTAATGATCATTGGGCCTAATAAATGCTAAAAAAGTTGACATAATTATCTTCTTTGTAAAAGATAATTTACTAGACAATTTAAAATTTCTTACTAAAAGATCACAACGCTAATGGTTAATGGGCCTAGTAAATGCTAAAAAAGTTGACATAATTATCTTGTTTGTAAAAGATAATTTAATAGATCATTTAAAATTTCCTTAAAAAAGATCATAACGGTAACGACGATCATTGCGCCTAATAAATGCTAAACAGATTGACATAATTCTCTTCTTTATAAAAGATAATTTACTAGACAATTTAAAATTTCTTATTAAAAGATCATAACGCTAACGATTTTTGGTTCTAATAAATGCTAAAAAAGTTGAGATAATTATATTCTTTGTAAAAGATAATTCAATAGATCATTTAAAATTTCTTTATAAAATGTCATAACGGTAACGATCATTAGGCCTAATAAATGCTAAAAAGGTTAACATAATTATCTTCTTTGTGAAAGATAATTTAATAGATCATTTAAAATTTCTTTATAAAAGATCATAACAGTAACGATCATTGGGCGTAATAAATGCTAAAAAGGTTAACATAATTATCTTCTTTGTGAAAGATAATTTAATAGATCAGTTAAAATTTCTTTATAAAAGATCATAACAGTAACGATCATTGGGCCTAATAAATGCTAAAAAGGTTAACATAATTATCTTCTTTGTGAAAGATAATTTAGTAGATCATTTAAAATTTCTTTATAAAAGATAATAACGGTAACGATCATTGCGCCTAATAAATGCTAAACAGGTTGACATAATTCTCTTCTTTATAAAAGATAATTTACTAGACAATTTAAAATTTCTTATTAAAAGATCATAACGTTGACGATTTTTGGTTCTAATAAATGCTAAAAAAGTTGAGATAATTATCTTCTTTGTAAAAGATAATTAAATAGATCATTTAAAATTTCTTTATAAAATGTCATAACGGTAACGATCATTGGGCC
The DNA here is from genome assembly GCA_037954015.1 of Psophocarpus tetragonolobus. Lineage (NCBI taxonomy): Eukaryota > Viridiplantae > Streptophyta > Magnoliopsida > Fabales > Fabaceae > Psophocarpus > Psophocarpus tetragonolobus. The sequence goes on from CM075688.1 coordinate 60,836,984, forward strand.
TAATAAATGCTAAAAAGGTTAACATAATTATCTTCTTTGTGAAAGATAATTTAATAGATCATTTAAAATTTCTTTATAAAAGATCATAACAGTAACGATCATTGGGCCTAATAAATGCTAAAAAGGTTAACATAATTATCTTCTTTGTGAAAGATAATTTAGTAGATCATTTAAAATTTAGATAATAACGGTAACGATCGTTGGGCCTAATAAATGCTAAAAAAGTTGACATAATTATATTCTTTGTAAAAGATAATTTACTAGACAATTTAAAATTTCTTATTAAAAGATCATAACGGTAACGATCACTGGGCCTAATAAATGCTGAAGCAGCTAACATAAATATATTCTTTGTTAAAGATAATTTAGTAGATCATTTAAAATTTCTTTAAAAAAGATCATAACAGTAACAATCATTGGGCCTAATAAATGCTAAAAAAGTTGACATAATTATCTTCTTTGTAAAAGAAAATTTAATACATCATTTAAAATTTCTTTGAAAAAGATCATAACGCTAAAAATTATTGGGCCTAATAAATGCTAAAAAAGTTGACATAATTATCTTCTTTGTAAAAGATACTTTACTAGACAATTTAAAATTTCTTACTAAAAGATCATAACGGTAACGGTTAATGGGCCTAGTAAATGCTAAAAAAGTTGACATAATTATCTTGTTTGTAAAAGATAATTTAATAGATCATTTAAAATTTCCTTAAAAAAGATCATAACGGTAACGATCATTGCGCCTAATAAATGCTAAACAGGTTGACATAATTCTCTTCTTTATAAAAGATAATTTACTAGACAATTTAAAATTTCTTATTAAAAGATCATAACGTTAACGATTTTTGGTTCTAATAAATGCTAAAAAAGTTGAGATAATTATCTTCTTTGTAAAAGATAATTAAATAGATCATTTAAAATTTCTTTATAAAATGTCATAACGGTAACGATCATTGGGACTAATAAATACTAAAAAAGTTAACATAATTATCTTCTTTGTAAAAGATAATTTACTAGACAATTTAAAATTTCTTTATAAAGTATCATAACGGTAACGATCATTGGGCCTAATAAATGGTAAAAAAGTTGACATAATTATCTTCTTTGTAAAAGATAATTTACTAGAAAATTTAAAATTTCTTATTAAAAGATCATAACAGTGCTGATCAATGGGCCTAGTAAATGCTGAAAAAGCTTACATAATTATCTGCTTTGTAAAACATAATTTAATACATCATTTAAAATTTCATTATAAAAGATCATGACGGCAACGATCATTGGGCCTAATAAATGCTAAAAAGGCTAACATAATTATCTTCTTTGTGAAAGATAATTTAATAGATCATTTAAAATTTCTTTATAAAAGATAATAACGGTAATGATCATTGGGCCTAATAAATGCTAAAAAAGTTGACATAATTATCTTCTTTGTAAAAGATAATTTACTAGACAATTTAAAATTTCTTACTAAAAGATCATAACGCTAATGGTTAATGGGCCTAGTAAATGCTTAAAAAGTTGACATAATTATCTTGTTTGTAAAAGATAATTTAATAGATCATTTAAAATTTCCTTAAAAAAGATCATAACGGTAACGACGATCATTGCGCCTAATAAATGCTAAACAGATTGACATAATTGTCTTCTTTATAAAAGATAATTTACTAGACAATTTAAAATTTCTTATTAAAAGATCATAACGCTAACGATTTTTGGTTCTAATAAATGCTAAAAAAGTTGAGATAATTATCTTCTTTGTAAAAGATAATTCAATAGATCATTTAAAATTGCTTTATAAAATGTCATAACGGTAACGATCATTGGGCCTAATAAATGCTAAAAAGGTTAACATAATTATCTTCTTTGTGAAAGATAATTTAATAGATCATTTAAAATTTCTTTATAAAAGATCATAACAGTAACGATCATTGGGCCTAATAAATGCTAAAAAGGTTAACATAATTATCTTCTTTGTGAAAGATAATTTAGTAGATCTTTTAAAATTTCTTTATAAAAGATAATAACGGTAATGATCGTTGGGCCTAATAAATGCTAAAAAAGTTGACATAATTATATTCTTTGTAAAAGATAATTTACTAGACAATTTAAAATTTCTTATTAAAAGATCATAACGGTAACGATCACTGGGTCTAATAAATGCTGAAGCAGCTAACATAAATATATTCTTTGTTAAAGATAATTTACTAGATCATTTAAAATTTCTTTAAAAAAGATCATAACAGTAACAATCATTGGGCCTAATAAATGCTAAAAAAGTTGACATAATTATCTTCTTTGTAAAAGAAAATTTAATACATCATTTAAAATTTCTTTGAAAAAGATCATAACGCTAAAAATTATTGGGCCTAATAAATGCTAAAAAAGTTGACATAATTATCTTCTTTGTAAAAGATACTTTACTAGACAATTTAAAATTTCTTACTAAAAGATCATAACGGTAACGGTTAATGGGCCTAGTAAATGCTAAAAAAGTTGACAGAATTATCTTGTTTGTAAAAGATAATTTAATAGATCATTTAAAATTTCCTTAAAAAAGATCATAACGGTAACGATCATTGCGCCTAATAAATGCTAAACAGGTTGACATAATTCTCTTCTTTATAAAAGATAATTTACTAGACAATTTAAAATTTCTTATTAAAAGATCATAACGTTAACGATTTTTGGTTCTAATAAATGCTAAAAAAGTTGAGATAATTATCTTCTTTGTAAAAGATAATTAAATAGATCATTTAAAATTTCTTTATAAAATGTCATAACGGTAACGATCATTGGGACTAATAAATACTAAAAAATTTAACATAATTATCTTCTTTGTAAAAGATAATTTACTAGACAATTTAAAATTTCTTTATAAAAGATCATAACGGTAACGATCATTGGGCCTAATAAATGCTAAAAAGGTTAACATAATTATCTTCTTTGTGAAAGATAATTTAATAGATCATTTAAAATTTCTTTATAAAAGATCATAACGGTAATGATCATTGGGCCTAATAAATGGTAAAAAAGTTGACATAATTATCTTCTTTGTAAAAGATAATTTACTAGACAATTTAAAATTTCTTATTAAAAGATCATAACAGTGCCGATCAATGGGCCTTGTAAATGCTGAAAAAGCTTACATAATTATCTGCTTTGTAAAACATAATTTAATAGATCATTTAAAATTTCATTATAAAGGATCATGACGGCAACGATCATTGGGCCTAATAAATGCTAAAAAGGCTAACATAATTATCTTCTTTGTGAAAGATAATTTAATAGATCATTTAAAATTTCTTTATAAAATATCATAACGGTAACGATCATTGGGCCTAATAAATGGTAAAAAAGTTGACATAATTATCTTCTTTGTAAAAGATAATTTACTAGAAAATTTAAAATTTCTTATTAAAAGATCATAACAGTGCTGATCAATGGGCCTAGTAAATGCTGAAAAAGCTTACATAATTATCTGCTTTGTAAAACATAATTTAATACATCATTTAAAATTTCATTATAAAAGATCATGACGGCAACGATCATTGGGCCTAATAAATGCTAAAAAGGCTAACATAATTATCTTATTTGTGAAAGATAATTTAATAGATCATTTAAAATTTCTTTATAAAAGATAATAACGGTAATGATCATTGGGCCTAATAAATGCTAAAAAAGTTGACATAATTATCTTCTTTGTAAAAGATAATTTACTAGACAATTTAAAATTTCTTACTAAAAGATCATAACGCTAATGGTTAATGGGCCTAGTAAATGCTAAAAAAGTTGACATAATTATCTTGTTTGTAAAAGATAATTTAATAGATCATTTAAAATTTCCTTAAAAAAGATCATAACGGTAACGACGATCATTGCGCCTAATAAATGCTAAACAGATTGACATAATTCTCTTCTTTATAAAAGATAATTTACTAGACAATTTAAAATTTCTTATTAAAAGATCATAACGCTAACGATTTTTGGTTCTAATAAATGCTAAAAAAGTTGAGATAATTATCTTCTTTGTAAAAGATAATTCAATAGATCATTTAAAATTGCTTTATAAAATGTCATAACGGTAACGATCATTGGGCCTAATAAATGCTAAAAAGGTTAACATAATTATCTTCTTTGTGAAAGATAATTTAATAGATCATTTAAAATTTCTTTATAAAAGATCATAACAGTAACGATCATTGGGCCTAATAAATGCTAAAAAGGTTAACATAATTATCTTCTTTGTGAAAGATAATTTAGTAGATCTTTTAAAATTTCTTTATAAAAGATAATAACGGTAATGATCGTTGGGCCTAATAAATGCTAAAAAAGTTGACATAATTATATTCTTTGTAAAAGATAATTTACTAGACAATTTAAAATTTCTTATTAAAAGATCATAACGGTAACGATCACTGAGTCTAATAAATGCTGAAGCAGCTAACATAAATATATTCTTTGTTAAAGATAATTTACTAGATCATTTAAAATTTCTTTAAAAAAGATCATAACAGTAACAATCCTTGGGCCTAATAAATGCTAAAAAAGTTGACATAATTATCTTCTTTGTAAAAGAAAATTTAATACATCATTTAAAATTTCTTTGAAAAAGATCATAACGCTAAAAATTATTGGGCCTAATAAATGCTAAAAAAGTTGACATAATTATCTTCTTTGTAAAAGATACTTTACTAGACAATTTAAAATTTCTTACTAAAAGATCATAACGGTAACGGTTAATGGGCCTAGTAAATGCTAAAAAAGTTGACATAATTATCTTGTTTGTAAAAGATAATTTAATAGATCATTTAAAATTTCCTTAAAAAAGATCATAACGGTAACGATCATTGCGCCTAATAAATGCTAAACAGGTTGACATAATTCTCTTCTTTATAAAAGATAATTTACTAGACAATTTAAAATTTCTTATTAAAAGATCATAACGTTAACGATTTTTGGTTCTAATAAATGCTAAAAAAGTTGAGATAATTATCTTCTTTGTAAAAGATAATTAAATAGATCATTTAAAATTTCTTTATAAAATGTCATAACGGTAACGATCATTGGGACTAATAAATACTAAAAAAGTTAACATAATTATCTTCTTTGTAAAAGATAATTTACTAGACAATTTAAAATTTCTTTATAAAAGATCATAACGGTAACGATCATTGGGCCTAATAAATGCTAAAAAGGTTAACATAATTATCTTCTTTGTGAAAGATAATTTAATAGATCATTTAAAATTTCTTTATAAAAGATCATAACGGTAACGATCATTGGGCCTAATAAATGGTAAAAAAGTTGACATAATTATCTTCTTTGTAAAAGATAATTTACTAGACAATTTAAAATTTCTTATTAAAAGATCATAACAGTGCCGATCAATGGGCCTTGTAAATGCTAAAAAGGTTAACATAATTATCTTCTTTGTGAAAGATAATTCAATAGATCATTTAAAATTGCTTTATAAAATGTCATAACGGTAACGATCATTGGGCCTAATAAATGCTAAAAAGGTTAACATAATTATCTTCTTTGTGAAAGATAATTTAATAGATCATTTAAAATTTCTTTATAAAAGATCATAACAGTAACGATCATTGGGCCTAATAAATGCTAAAAAGGTTAACATAATTATCTTCTTTGTGAAAGATAATTTAGTAGATCATTTAAAATTTCTTTATAAAAGATAATAACGGTAACGATCATTGCGCCTAATAAATGCTAAACAGGTTGACATAATTCTCTTCTTTATAAAAGATAATTTACTAGACAATTTAAAATTTCTTATTAAAAGATCATAACGCTAACGATTTTTGGTTCTAATAAATGCTAAAAAAGTTGAGATAATTATCTTCTTTGTAAAAGAAAATTAAATAGATCATTTAAAATTTCTTTAGAAAATGTCATAACGGTAACGACCATTGGGCCTAATAAATGCTAAAAAGGTTAACATAATTATCTTCTTTGTGAAAGATAATTTAATAGATCATTTAAAATTTTTTTATAAAAGATCATAACAGTAACGATCATTGGGCCTAATAAATGATAAAAAGGTTAACATAATTATCTTCTTTGTGAAAGATAATTTAGTAGATCATTTAAAATTTCTTTATAAAAGATAATAACGGTAACGATCGTTGGGCCTAATAAAGGCTAAAAAAATTGACATAATTATCTTCTTTGTAAAACATAATTTACTAGACAATTTAAAATTTCTTATTAAAAGATCATAACGGTAACGATCATGTGCCTAATAAATGCTAAAAAGGTTAACATAATTATCTTCTTTGTGAAAGATAATTTAATAGATCATTTAAAATTTCTTTATAAAAGATCATAACAGTAACGATCATTGGGCCTAATAAATGCTAAAAAGGTTAACATAATTATCTTCTTTGTGAAAGATAATTTAGTAGATCATTTAAAATTTCTTTATAAAAGATAATAACGGTAACGATCGTTGGGCCTAATAAATGCTAAAAAAGTTGACATAATTATCTTCTTTGTAAAACATAATTTACTAGACAATTTAAAATTTCTTATTAAAAGGTCACAACGGTAACGATCATTGGGCCTAATAAATGCTAAAAAAGTTGACTTAATTATCTTCTTTGTAAAAGATAATTTACTAGACAATTTAAAATTTCTTATTAAAAGATCATAATGGTAACGATCACTGGGCCTAATAAATGCTGAAGCAGCTAACATAAGTATATTCTTTGTTAAAGATAATTTAATAGATCATTTAAAATTTCTTTGTGAAAGATCATAACGGTAACGATCATTGGGCCTAATAAATGCTAAAAAGGTTAACATAATTATCTTCTTTGTGAAAGATAATTTAATAGAACCTTTAAAATTTCTTTATAAAAGATTATAACGGTAACGATCATTGGGCATAATAAATACTAAAAAAGTTGACATAATTATCTTCTTTGTAAAAGATAATTTACTATACAATATAAAATTTCTTTATAAAAGATCATAACGGTAACGATCATTGGGCCTAATAAATGCTAAAAAGGTTAACATAATTATCTTCTTTGTGAAAGATAATTTAATACATCATTTAAAATTTCTTTATAAAAAATCATAACGGTAACGATCATTGGGCCTAATAAATGGTAAAAAAGTTGACATAATTATCTTCTTTGTAAAAGATAATTTACTAGACAATTTAAAATTTCTTATTAAAAGATCATAACAGTGCCGATCAATGGGCCTAGTAAATGCTGAAAAAGCTTACATAATTATCTGCTTTGTAAAACATAATTTAATAGATCATTTAAAATTTCATTATAGAAGATCATGACGGCAACGATCATTGGGCCTAATAAATGCTAAAAAGGCTAACATAATTATCTTCTTTGTGAAAGATAATTTAATAGATCATTTAAAATTTCTTTATAAAAGATAATAACGGTAACGATCATTGGGCCTAATAAATGCTAAAAAAGTTGACATAATTATCTTCTTTGTAAAAGATAATTTACTAGACAATTTAAAATTTCTTACTAAAAGATCATAAGGCTAATGGTTAATGGGCCTAGTAAATGCTAAAAAAGTTGACATAATTATCTTGTTTGTAAAAGATAATTTAATAGATCATTTAAAATTTCCTTAAAAAAGATCATAACGGTAACGATCATTGCGCCTAATAAATGCTAAACAGATTGACATAATTCTCTTCTTTATAAAAGATAATTTACTAGACAATTTAAAATTTCTTATTAAAAGATCATAATGCTAACGATTTTTGGTTCTAATAAATGCTAAAAAAGTTGAGATAATTATCTTCTTTGTAAAAGATAATTAAATAGATCATTTAAAATTGCTTTATAAAATGTCATAACGGTAACGATCATTGGCCCTAATAAATGCTAAAAAGGTTAACATAATTATCTTCTTTGTGAAAGATAATTTAATAGATCATTTAAAATTTCTTTATAAAAGATCATAACAGTAACGATCATTGGGCCTAATAATTGCTAAAAAGGTTAACATAATTATCTTCTTTGTGAAAGATAATTTAGTAGATCATTTAAAATTTCTTTATAAAAGATAATAACGGTAACGATCGTTGGGCCTAATAAATGCTAAAAAAGTTGACATAATTATCTTCTTTGTAAAAGATAATTTAGTAGACAATTTAAAATTTCTTATTAAAAGATCATAACGGTAACGATCATTGGGACTAATAAATACTAAAAAAGTTAACATAATTATCTTCTTTGTAAAAGATAATTTACTAGACAATTTAAAATTTCTTTATAAAAGATTATAACGGTAACGATCATTGGGCCTAATAAATGCTAAAAAGGTTAACATAATTATCTTCTTTGTGAAAGATAATTTAATAGATCATTTAAAATTTCTTTATAAAAGATCATAACGGCAACGATCATTGGGCCTAATAAATGGTAAAAAAGTTGACATAATTATCTTCTTTGTAAAAGATAATTGACTAGACAATTTAAAATTTCTTATTAAAAGATCATAACAGTGCCGATCTATGGGCCTAGTAAATGCTGAAAAAGCTTACATAATTATCTGCTTTGTAAAACATAATTTAATAGATCATTTAAAATTTCATTATAAAAGATCATGACGGCAACGATCATTGGGTCTAATAAATGCTAAAAAGGTTAACATAATTATCTTCTTTGTTAAAGATAATTTAATAGATCATTTAAAATTTCTTTGTGAAAGATCATAACGGTAACAATCATTGGGCCTAATAAATGCTAAAAAGGTTAACATAATTATCTTCTTTGTGAAAGATAATTTAATAGAACCTTTAAAATTTCTTTATAAAAGATTATAACGGTAACGATCATTGGGCATAATAAATACTAAAAAAGTTGACATAATTATCTTCTTTGTAAAAGATAATTTACTAGACAATTTAAAATTTCTTTATAAAAGATAATAACGGTAACGATCATTGGGCCTAATAAATGCTAAAAAGGTTAACATAATTATCTTCTTTGTGAAAGATAATTTAATAGATCATTTAAAATTTCTTTATAAAAGATCATAACGGTAACGATCATTGGGCCTAATAAATGGTAAAAAAGTTGACATAATTATCTTTTTTGTAAAAGATAATTTACTAGACAATTTAAAATTTCTTATTAAAAGATCATAACAGTGCCGATCAATGGGCCTAGTAAATGCTGAAAAAGCTTACATAATTATCTGCTTTGTAAAACATAATTTAATAGATCATTTAAAATTTCATTATAAAAGATCATGACGGCAACGATCATTGGGCCTAATAAATGCTAAAAAGGCTAACATAATTATCTTCTTTGTGAAAGATAATTTAATAGATCATTTAAAATTTCTTTATAAAAGATAATAACGGTAACGATCATTGGGCCTAATAAATGCTAAAAAAGTTGACATAATTATCTTCTTTGTAAAAGATAATTTACTAGACAATTTAAAATTTCTTATTAAAAGATCATAACGGTAACGATCATTGGGACTAATAAATACTAAAAAAGTTAACATAATTATCTTCTTTGTAAAAGATAATTTACTAGACAATTTAAAATTTCTTTATAAAAGATTATAACGGTAACGATCATTGGGCCTAATAAATGCTAAAAAGGTTAACATAATTATCTTCTTTGTGAAAGATAATTTAATAGATCATTTAAAATTTCTTTATAAAAGATCATAACGGTAACGATCATTGGGCCTAATAAATGGTAAAAAAGTTGACATAATTATCTTCTTTGTAAAAGATAATTTACCAGACAATTTAAAATTTCTTATTAAAATATCATAACAGTGCCGATCAATGGGCCTAGTAAATGCTGAAAAAGCTTACATAATTATCTGCTTTGTAAAACATAATTTAATAGATCATTTAAAATTTCATTATAAAAGATGATGACGGCAACGATCATTGGGCCTAATAAATGCTAAAAAGGCTAACATAATTATCTTCTTTGTGAAAGATAATTTAACAGATCATTTAAAATTTCTTTATAAAAGATAATAACGGTAACGATCATTGGGCCTAATAAATGCTAAAAAAGTTGACATAATTATCTTCTTTGTAAAAGATAATTTACTAGACAATTTAAAATTTCTTACTAAAAGATCATAAGGCTAATGGTTAATGGGCCTAGTAAATGCTAAAAAAGTTGACATAATTATCTTGTTTGTAAAAGATAATTTAATAAATCATTTAAAATTTCCTTAAAAAAGATCATAACGGTAACGATCATTGCGCCTAATAAATGCTAAACAGATTGACATAATTCTCTTCTTTATAAAAGATAATTTACTAGACAATTTAAAATTTCTTATTAAAAGATCATAATGCTAACGATTTTTGGTTCTAATAAATGCTAAAAAAGTTGAGATAATTATCTTCTTTGTAAAAGATAATTAAATAGATCATTTAAAATTGCTTTATAAAATGTCATAACGGTAACGATCATTGGCCCTAATAAATGCTAAAAAGGTTAACATAATTATCTTCTTTGTGAAAGATAATTTAATAGATCATTTAAAATTTCTTTATAAAAGATCATAACAGTAACGATCATTGGGCCTAATAATTGCTAAAAAGGTTAACATAATTATCTTCTTTGTGAAAGATAATTTAGTAGATCATTTAAAATTTCTTTATAAAAGATAATAACGGTAACGATCGTTGGGCCTAATAAATGCTAAAAAAGTTGACATAATTATCTTCTTTGTAAAAGATAATTTAGTAGACAATTTAAAATTTCTTATTAAAAGATCATAACGGTAACGATCATTGGGACTAATAAATACTAAAAAAGTTAACATAATTATCTTCTTTGTAAAAGATAATTTACTAGACAATTTAAAATTTCTTTATAAAAGATTATAACGGTAACGATCATTGGGCCTAATAAATGCTAAAAAGGTTAACATAATTATCTTCTTTGTGAAAGATAATTTAATAGATCATTTAAAATTTCTTTATAAAAGATCATAATGGTAACGATCATTGGGCCTAATAAATGGTAAAAAAGTTGACATAATTATCTTCTTTGTAAAAGATAATTTACTAGACAATTTAAAATTTCTTACTAAAAGATCATAACAGTGCTGATCAATGGGCCTAGTAAATGCTGAAAAAGCTTACATAATTATCTGCTTTGTAAAACATAATTTAATAGATCATTTAAAATTTCATTATAAAAGATCATGACGGCAACGATCATTGGGCCTAATAAATGCTAAAAAGGCTAACATAATTATCTTCTTTGTGAAAGATAATTTAATAGATCATTTAAAATTTCTTTATAAAAGATAATAACGGTAACGATCATTGGGCCTAATAAATGCTAAAAAAGTTGACATAATTATCTTCTTTGTAAAAGATAATTTACTAGACAATTTAAAATTTCTTATTAAAAGATCATAACGGTAACGATCATTGGGACTAATAAATACTAAAAAAGTTAACATAATTATCTTCTTTGTAAAAGATAATTTACTAGACAATTTAAAATTTCTTTATAAAAGATTATAACGGTAACGATCATTGGGCCTAATAAATGCTAAAAAGGTTAACATAATTATCTTCTTTGTGAAAGATAATTTAATAGATCATTTAAAATTTCTTTATAAAAGATCATAACGGTAACGATCATTGGGCCTAATAAATGGTAAAAAAGTTGACATAATTATCTTCTTTGTAAAAGATAATTTACTAGACAATTTAAAATTTCTTATTAAAAGATCATAACAGTGCCGATCAATGGGCCTAGTAAATGCTGAAAAAGCTTACATAATTATCTGCTTTGTAAAACATAATTTAATAGATCATTTAAAATTTCATTATAGAAGATCATGACGGCAACGATCATTGGGCCTAATAAATGCTAAAAAGGTTAACATAATTATCTTCTTTGTTAAAGATAATTTAATAGATCATTTAAAATATCTTTGTGAAAGATCATAACGGTAACAATCATTGGGCCTAATAAATGCTAAAAAGGTTAACATAATTATCTTCTTTGTGAAAGATAATTTAATAGAACCTTTAAAATTTCTTTATAAAAGATTATAACGGTAACGATCATTGGGCATAATAAATACTAAAAAAGTTGACATAATTATCTTCTTTGTAAAAGATAATTTACTAGACAATTTAAAATTTCTTTATAAAAGATCATAACGGTAACGATCATTGGGCCTAATAAATGCTAAAAAGGTTAACATAATTATCTTCTTTGTGAAAGATAATTTAATAGATCATTTAAAATTTCTTTATAAAAGATCATAACGGTAACGATCATTGGGCCTAATAAATGGTAAAAAAGTTGACATAATTATCTTCTTTGTAAAAGATAATTTACTAGACAATTTAAAATTTCTTATTAAAAGATCATAACAGTGCCGATCAATGGGCCTAGTAAATGCTGAAAAAGCTTACATAATTATCTGCTTTGTAAAACATAATTTAATAGATCATTTAAAATTTCATTATAAAAGATCATGACGGCAACAATCATTGGGCCTAATAAATGCTAAAAAGGCTAACATAATTATCTTCTTTGTGAAAGATAATTTAACAGATCATTTAAAATTTCTTTATAAAAGATAATAACGGTAACGATCATTGGGCCTAATAAATGCTAAAAAAGTTGACATAATTATCTTCTTTGTAAAAGATAATTTACTAGACAATTTAAAATTTCTTACTAAAAGATCATAACGCTAATGGTTAATGGGCCTAGTAAATGCTAAAAAAGTTGACATAATTATCTTGTTTGTAAAAGATAATTTAATAGATCATTTAAAATTTCCTTAAAAAAGATCATAACGGTAACGATCATTGCGCATAATAAATGCTAAACAGATTGACATAATTCTCTTCTTTATAAAAGATAATTTACTAGACAATTTAAAATTTCTTATTAAAAGATCATAATGCTAACGATTTTTGGTTCTAATAAATGCTAAAAAAGTTGAGATAATTATCTTCTTTGTAAAAGATAATTAAATAGATCATTTAAAATTGCTTTATAAAATGTCATAACAGTAACGATCATTGGCCATAATAAATGCTAAAAAGGTTAACATAATTATCTTCTTTGTGAAAGATAATTTAATAGATCATTTAAAATTTCTTTATAAAAGATCATAAAAGTAACGATCATTGGGCCTAATAATTGCTAAAAAGGTTAACATAATTATCTTCTTTGTGAAAGATAATTTAGTAGATCATTTAAAATTTCTTTATAAAAGATAATAACGGTAACGATCGTTGGGCCTAATAAATGCTAAAAAAGTTGACATAATTATCTTCTTTGTAAAAGATAATTTAGTAGACAATTTAAAATTTCTTATTAAAAGATCATAACGGTAACGATCATTGGGACTAATAAATACTAAAAAAGTTAACATAATTATCTTCTTTGTAAAAGATAATTTACTAGATAATTTAAAATTTCTTTATAAAAGATTATAACGGTAACGATCATTGGGCCTAATAAATGCTAAAAAGGTTAACATAATTATCTTCTTTGTGAAAGATAATTTAATAGATCATTTAAAATTTCTTTATAAAAGATCATAACGGTAACGATCATTGGGCCTAATAAATGGTAAAAAAGTTGACATAATTATCTTCTTTGTAAAAGATAATTTACTAGACAATTTAAAATTTCTTATTAAAAGATCATAACAGTGCCGATCAATGGGCGTAGTAAATGCTGAAAAAGCTTACATAATTATCTGCTTTGTAAAACATAATTTAATAGATCATTTAAAATTTCATTATAAAAGATCATGACGACAACGATCATTGGGCCTAATAAATGCTAAAAAGGCTAACATAATTATCTTCTTTGTGAAAGATAATTTAATAGATCATTTAAAATTTCTTTATAAAAGATCATAACGGTAACGATCATTGGGCGTAATAAATGCTAAAAAGGTTAACATAATTATCTTCTTTGTGAAAGATAATTTAATAGATCATTTAAAATTTCTTTAAAAAAGATCATAACAGTAACGATCATTGGGCCTAATAAATGCTAAAAAGGTTAACATAATTATCTTCTTTGTGAAAGATAATTTAGCAGATCATTTAAAATTTCTTTATAAAAGATAATAACGGTAACGATCGTTGGGCCTAATAAATGCTAAAAAAGTTGACATAATTATCTTCTTTGTAAAAGATAATTTAGTAGACAATTTAAAATTTCTTATTAAAAGATCATAACGGTAACGATCATTGGGACTAATAAATACTAAAAAAGTTAACATAATTATCTTCTTTGTAAAAGATAATTTACTAGACAATTTAAAATTTCTTTATAAAAGATCATAACGGTAACGATCATTGGGCCTAATAAATGCTAAAAAGGTTAACATAATTATCTTCTTTGTGAAAGATAATTTAATAGATCATTTAAAATTTCTTTATAAAAGATCATAACGGTAACGATCATTGGGCCTAATAAATGGTAAAAAAGTTGACATAATTATCTTCTTTGTAAAAGATAATTTACTAGACAATTTAAAATTTCTTATTAAAAGATCATAACAGTGCCGATCAATGGGCCTAGTAAATGCTGAAAAAGCTTACATACTTATCTGCTTTGTAAAACATAATTTAATAGATCATTTAAAATTTCATTATAAAAGATCATGACGGCAACGATCATTGGGCCTAATAAATGCTAAAAAGGCTAACATAATTATCTTCTTTGTGAAAGATAATTTAATAGATCATTTAAAATTTCTTTATAAAAGATAATAACGGTAACGATCATTGGGCCTAATGAATGCTAAAAAAGTTGACATAATTATCTTCTTTGTAAAAGACAATTTAATACATCATTTAAAATTTCTTTGAAAAAGATGATAACGCTAACGATTATTGGGCCTAATAAATGCTAAAAAAGTTGACATAATTATCTTCTTTGTAAAATATAATTTACTAGACAATTTAAAATTTCTTACTAAAAGATCATAACGCTAACGGTTAATGGGCCTAGTAAATGCTAAAAAATTTGACATAATTACCTTGTTTGTAAAAGATAATTTAATAGATCATTTAAAATTTCCTTAAAAAAGATCATAACGGTAACGATCATTGTGCCTAATAAATGCTAAACAGGTTGACATAATTCTCTTCTTTATAAAAGATAATTTACTAGACAATTTAAAATTTCTTATTAAAAGATCATAACGCTAACGATTTTTGGTTCTAATAAATGCTAAAAAAGTTGAAATAATTATCTTCTTTGTAAAAGATAATTAAATAGATCATTTAAAATTTCCTTAAAAAAGATCATAACGGTAACGATCATTGGGCCTAATAAATGCTAAACAGGTTGACATAATTCTCTTCTTTATAAAAGATAATTTACTAGACAATTTAAAATTTCTTATTAAAAGATCATAACGTTAAGGATTTTTGGTTCTAATAAATGCTAAAAAAGTTGAGATAATTATCTTTTTTGTAAAAGATAATTAAATAGATCATTTAAAATTTCTTTATAAAATGTCATAACGGTAACGATCATTGGGACTAATAAATACTAAAAAAGTTAACATAATTATCTTCTTTATAAAAGATAATTTACTAGACAATTTAAAATTTCTTTATAAAATATCATAACGGTAACGATCATTGGGCCTAATAAATGCTAAAAAGGTTAACATAATTATCTTCTTTGTGAAAGATAATTTAATAGATCATTTAAAATTTCTTTATAAAAGATCATAACGGTAACGATCATTGGGCCTAATAAATGGTAAAAAAGTTGACATAATTATCTTCTTTGTAAAAGATAATTTACTAGACAATTTAAAATTTCTTATTAAAAGATCATAACAGTGCCGATCAATGGGCCTAGTAAATGCTGAAAAAGCTTACATACTTATCTGCTTTGTAAAACATAATTTAATAGATCATTTAAAATTTCATTATAAAAGATCATGACGGCAACGATCATTGGGCCTAATAAATTCTAAAAAGGCTAACATAATTATCTTCTTTGTGAAAGATAATTTAATAGATCATTTAAAATTTCTTTCTAAAAGATCATAACAGTAACGATCATTGGGCCTAATAAATGCAAAAAAGGTTAACATAATTATCTTCTTTGTGAAAGATAATTTAGTAGATCATTTAAAATTTCTTTATAAAAGATAATAACGGTAACGATCATTGCGCCTAATAAATGCTAAACAGGTTGACATAATTCTCTTCTTTATAAAAGATAATATACTAGACAATTTAAAATTTCTTATTAAAAGATCATAACGCTAACGATTTTTGGTTCTAATAAATGCTAAAAAAGTTGAGATAATTATCTTCTTTGTAAAAGATAATTAAATAGATCATTTAAAATTTCTTTATAAAATGTCATAACGGTAACGATCATTGGGCCTAATAAATGCTAAAAAGGTTAACATAATTATCTTCTTTGTGAAAGATAATTTAATACATCATTTAAAATTTCTTTATAAAAGATCATAACAGTAACGATCTTTGGGCCTAATAAATGCTAAAAAGGTTAACATAATTATCTTCTTTGTGAAAGATAATTTAGTAGATCATTTAAAATTTCTTTATAAAAGATAATAACGGTAACGATCGTTGGGCCTAATAAATGCTAAAAAAGTTGACATAATTATCTTCTTTGTAAAAGAAAATTTAATACATCATTTAAAATTTCTTTGAAAAAGATCATAACGCTAACAATTATTGGGCCTAATAAATGCTAAAAAAGTTGACATAATTATATTCTTTGTAAAAGATAATTTACTAGACAATTTAAAATTTCTTATTAAAAGATCATAACGGTAACGATCACTGGGCCTAATAAATGCTGAAGCAGCTAACATAAATATATTCTTTGTTAAAGATAATTTAGTAGATCATTTAAAATTTCTTTAAAAAAGATCATAACAGTAACAATCATTGGGCCTAATAAATGCTAAAAAAGTTGACATAATTATCTTCTTTGTAAAAGAAAATTTAATACATCATTTAAAATTTCTTTGAAAAAGATCATAACGCTAACAATTATTGGGCCTAATAAATGCTAAAAAAGTTGACATAATTATCTTCTTTGTAAAAGATACTTTACTAGACAATTTAAAATTTCTTACTAAAAGATCATAACTAACGGTAACGGTTAATGGGCCTAGTAAATGCTAAAAAAGTTGACATAATTATCTTCTTTGTAAAAGATAATTTAATAGATCATTTAAAATTTCCTTAAAAAAGATCATAACGGTAACGATCATTGTGCCTAGTAAATGCTAAACAGGTTGACATAATTCTCTTCTTTATAAAAGATAATTTACTAGACAATTTAAAATTTCTTATTAAAAGATCATAACGCTAACCATTTTTGGTTCTAATAAATGCTAAAAAAGTTGAGATAATTATCTTCTTTGTAAAAGATAATTAAATAGATCTTTAAAATTTCTTTATAAAATGTCATAACGGTAACGATCATTGGGCCTAATAAATGCTAAAAAGGTTAACATAATTATCTTCTTTGTGAAAGATAATTTAATAGATCATTTAAAATTTGTTTATAAAAGATCATAACAGTAACGATCATTGGGCCTAATAAATGATAAAAAGGTTAACATAATTATCTTCTTTGTGAAAGATAATTTAGTAGATCATTTAAAATTTCTTTATAAAAGATAATAACGGTAACGATCATTGGGCCTAATAAATGCTAAAAAAGTTGACATAATTATCTTCTTTGTAAAAGATAATTTAGTAGACAATTTAAAATTTCTTATTAAAAGATCATAACGGTAACGATCATTGGGACTAATAAATACTAAAAAAGTTAACATAATTATCTTCTTTGTAAAAGATAATTTACTAGACAATTTAAAATTTCTTTATAAAAGATCATAACGGTAACGATCATTGGGCCTGATAAATGCTAAAAAGGTTAACATAATTATCTTCTTTGTGAAAGATAATTTAATAGATCATTTAAAATTTCTTTATAAAAGATCATAACGGTAACGATCATTGGGCCTAATAAATGTTAAAAAAGTTGACATAATTATCTTCTTTGTAAAAGATAATTTACTAGACAATTTAAAATTTCTTATTAAAAGATCATAACAGTGCCGATCAATGGGCCTAGTAAATGCTGAAAAAGCTTACATAATTATCTGCTTTGTAAAACATAATTTAATAGATCATTTAAAATTTCATTATAAAAGATCATAACGACAACGATCATTGGGCCTAATAAATGCTAAAAAGGCTAACATAATTATCTTCTTTGTGAAAGATAATTTAATAGATCATTTAAAATTTCTTTATAAAAGATAATAACGGTAACGATCATTGGGCCTAATGAATGCTAAAAAAGTTGACATAATTATCTTCTTTGTAAAATATAATTTACTAGACAATTTAAAATTTCTTATTAAAAGATCATAACGGTAACGATCATTGGGACTAATAAATACTAAAAAAGTTAACATAATTATCTTCTTTGTTAAAGATAATTTACTAGACAATTTAAAATTTCTTTATAAAAGATCATAACGGTAACGATCATTGGGCCTAATAAATGCTAAAAAGGTTAACATAATTATCTTCTTTGTGAAAGATAATTTAATAGATCATTTAAAATTTCTTTATAAAAGATCATAACGGTAACGATCATTGGGCCTAATAAATGGTCAAAAAGTTGACATAATTATGTTCTTTGTAAAAGATAATTTACTAGACAATTTAAAATTTGTTATTAAAAGATCATAACAGTGCCGATCAATGGGCCTAGTAAATGCTGAAAAAGCATACATAATTATCTGCTTTGTAAAACATAATTTAATAGATCATTTAAAATTTATTATAAAAGATCATGACGGCAACGATCATTGGGCCTAATAAATGCTAAAAAGGCTAACATAATTATCTTCTTTGTGAAAGATAATTTAATAGATCATTTAAAATTTCTTTATAAAAGATAATAACGGTAACGATCATTGGGCCTAATAAATGCTAAAAAAGTTGACATAATTATCTTCTTTGTAAAAGATAATTTACTAGACAATTTAAAATTTCTTACTAAAAGATCATAACGCTAATGGTTAATGGGCCTAGTAAATGCTAAAAAAGTTGACATAATTATCTTGTTTGTAAAAGATAATTTAATAGATCATTTAAAATTTCCTTAAAAAAGATCATAACGGTAACGATCATTGCGCCTAATAAATGCTAAACAGATTGACATAATTCTCTTCTTTATAAAAGATAATTTACTAGACAATTTAAAATTTCTTATTAAAAGATCATAATGCTAACGATTTTTGGTTCTAATAAATGCTAAAAAAGTTGAGATAATTATCTTCTTTGTAAAAGATAATTAAATAGATCATTTAAAATTGCTTTATAAAATGTCATAACGGTAACGATCATTGGGCCTAATAAATGCTAAAAAGGTTAACATAATTATCTTCTTTGTGAAAGATAATTTAATAGATCATTTAAAATTTCTTTATAAAAGATCATAACAGTAACAATCATTAGGCCTAATAAATGCTAAAAAGGTTAACATAATTATCTTCTTTGTGAAATATAATTTAGTAGATCATTTAAAATTTCTTTATAAAAGATCATAACGGTAACGATCATTGGGCGTAATAAATGCTAAAAAGGTTAACATAATTATCTTCTTTGTGAAAGATAATTTAATAGATCATTTAAAATTTCTTTATAAAAGATCATAACAGTAACGATCATTGGGCCTAATAAATGCTAAAAAGGTTAACATAATTATCTTCTTTGTGAAAGATAATTTAGCAGATCATTTAAAATTTCTTTATAAAAGATAATAACGGTAACGATCGTTGGGCCTAATAAATGCTAAAAAAGTTGACATAATTATCTTCTTTGTAAAAGATAATTTAGTAGACAATTTAAAATTTCTTATTAAAAGATCATAACGGTAACGATCATTGGGACTAATAAATACTAAAAAAGTTAACATAATTATCTTCTTTGTAAAAGATAATTTACTAGACAATTTAAAATTTCTTTATAAAAGATCATAACGGTAACGATCATTGGGCCTAATAAATGCTAAAAAGGTTAACATAATTATCTTCTTTGTGAAAGATAATTTAATAGATCATTTAAAATTTCTTTATAAAAGATCATAACCGTAACGATCATTGGGCCTAATAAATGTTAAAAAAGTTGACATAATTATCTTCTTTGTAAAAGATAATTTACTAGACAATTTAAAATTTCTTATTAAAAGATCATAACAGTGCCGATCAATGGGCCTAGTAAATGCTAAAAAAGCTTACATAATTATCTGCTTTGTAAAACATAATTTAATAGATCATTTAAAATTTCATTATAAAAGATCATGACGACAACGATCATTGGGCCTAATAAATGCTAAAAAGGCTAACATAATTATCTTCTTTGTGAAAGATAATTTAATAGATCATTTAAAATTTCTTTACAAAAGATAATAACGGTAACGATCATTGGGCCTAATGAATGCTAAAAAAGTTGACATAATTATCTTCTTTGTAAAATATAATTTACTGGACAATTTAAAATTTCTTATTAAAAGATCATAACGGTAACGATCATTGGGACTAATAAATACTAAAAAAGTTAACATAATTATCTTCTTTGTAAAAGATAATTTACTAGACAATTTAAAATTTCTTTATAAAAGATCATAACGGTAACGATCATTGGGCCTAATAAATGCTAAAAAGGTTAACGTAATTATCTTCTTTGTGAAAGATAATTTAATAGATCATTTCAAATTTCTTTATAAAAGATCATAACGGTACCGATCATTGGGCCTAATAAATGGTAAAAAAGTTGACATAATTATCTTCTTTGTAAAAGACAATTTAATACATCATTTAAAATTTCTTTGAAAAACATGATAACGCTAACGACTATTGGGCCTAATAAATGCTAAAAAAGTTGACATAATTATCTTCTTTGTAAAATATAATTTACTAGACAATTTAAAATTTCTTACTAAAAGATCATAACGCTAACGGTTAATGGGCCTAGTAAATGCTAAAAAATTTGACATAATTACCTTGTTTGTAAAAGATAATTTAATAGATCATTTAAAATTTCCTTAAAAAAAATCATAACGGTAACGATCATTGTGCCTAATAAATGCTAAACAGGTTGACATAATTCTCTTCTTTATAAAAGATAATTTACTAGACAATTTAAAATTTCTTATTAAAAGATCATAACGCTAACGATTTTTGGTTCTAATAAATGCTAAAAAAGGTTAAATAATTATCTTCTTTGTAAAAGATAATCAAATAGATCATTTAAAATTTCCTTAAAAAAGATCATAACGGTAACGATCATTGTGCCTAATAAATGCTAAACAGGTTGACATAATTCTCTTCTTTACAAAAGATAATTTACTAGACAATTCACAATTTCTTATTAAAAGATCATAACGCTAACGATTTTTGGTTCTAATAAATGCTAAAAAGGTTGAGATAATTATCTTCTTTGTAAAAGATAATTAAATAGATCATTTAAAATTTCTTTATAAAATGTCATAACGGTAACGATCATTGGGACTAATAAATGCTAAAAAGGTTAACATAATTATCTTCTTTGTGAAAGATAATTTAATAGATCATTTAAAATTTCTTTATAAAAGATCATAACAGTAACGATCATTGGGCCTAATAAATGATAAAAAGGTTAACATAATTATCTTCTTTGTGAAAGATAATTTAGTAGATGATTTAAAATTTCTTTATAAAAGATAATAACGGTAACGATCGTTGGGCCTAATAATTGCTAAAAAAGTTGACATAATTATCTTCTTTGTAAAACATAATTTACTAGACAATTTAAAATTTCTTATTAAAAGATCATAACGGTAACGATCATTGGGCCTAATAAATGCTAAAAAGGTTAACATAATTATCTTCTTTGTGAAAGATAATTTAATAGATCATTTAAAATTTCTTTATAAAAGCTCATAACAGTAACGATCATTGGGCCTAATAAATGCTAAAAAGGTTAACATAATTATCTTCTTTGTGAAAGATAATTTAGTAGATCATTTAAAATTTCTTTATAAAAGATAATAACGGTAACGATCGTTGGGCCTAATAAATGCTAAAAAAAGTTGACATAATTATCTTCTTTGTAAAAGAAAATTTAATACATCATTTAAAATTTCTTTGAAAAAGATCATAACGCTAACAATTATTGGGCCTAATAAATGCTAAAAAAGTTGACATAATTATCTTCTTTGTAAAAGATACTTTACTAGACAATTTAAAATTTCTTACTAAAAGATCATAACGGTAACGGTTAATGGGCCTAGTAAATGCTAAAAAAGTTGACATAATTATCTTCTTTGTAAAAGATAATTTAATAGATCATTTAAAATTTCCTTAAAAAGGATCATAACGGTAACGATCATTGCGCCTAATAAATGCTAAACAGGTTGACATAATTCTCTTCTTTATAAAAGATAATTTACTAGACAATTTAAAATTTCTTATTAAAAGATCATAATGTTAACGATTTTTGGTTCTAATAAATGCTAAAAAAGTTGAGATAATTATCTTCTTTTTAAAAGATGATTAAATAGATCATTTAAAATTTCTTTATAAAATGTCATAACGGTAACGATCATTGGGACTAATAAATACTAAAAAAGTCAACATAATTATCTTCTTTGTAAAAGATAATTTACTAGACAATTTAAAATTTCTTTATAAAATATCATAACGGTAACGATCATTGGGCCTAATAAATGCTAAAAAGGTTAACATAATTATCTTCTTTGTGAAAGATAATTTAATAGATCATTTAAAATTTCTTTATAAAAGATCATAACGGTAACGATCATTGGGCCTAATAAACGGTAAAAAAGTTGACATAATTATCTTCTTTGTAAAAGATAATTTACTAGACAATTTAAAATTTCTTATTAAAAGATCATAGCAGTGCCGATCAATGGGCCTAGTAAATGCTGAAAAAGCTTACATAATTATCTGCTTTGTAAAACATAATTTAATAGATCATTTAAAATTTCATTATAAAAGATCATGACGGCAACGATCATTGGGCCTAATAAATGCTAAAAAGGCTAGCATAATTATCTTCTTTGTGAAAGATAATTTAATAGATCATTTAAAATTTCTTTATAAAAGATAATAACGGTAATGATCATTGGGCCTAATAAATGCTAAAAAAGTTGACATAATTATCTTCTTTGTAAAAGATAATTTACTAGACAATTTAAAATTTCTTATTAAAAGATCATAACAGTGCCGATCAATGGGCCTAGTAAATGCTGAAAAAGCTTACATAATTATCGGCTTTGTAAAACATAACTTAATAGATCATTTAAAATTTCAATATAAAAGATCATGACGGCAACGATCATTGGGCCTAATAAATGCTAAAAAAGTTCACATAATTATCTTGTTTGTAAAAGATACTTTAATAGATCATTTAAAATTTCCTTAAAAAAGATCATAACGGTAACGACGATCATTGCGCATAATAAATGCTAAACAGCTTGACATAATTCTCTTCTTTATAAAAGATAATTTACTAGACAATTTAAAATTTCTTATTAAAAGATCATAACGCTAACGATTTTTTGTTCTAATAAATGCTAAAAAAGTTGAGATAATTATCTTCTTTGTAAAAGATAATTCAATAGATCATTTAAAATTGCTTTATAAAATGTCATAACGGTAACGATCATTGGGCCTAATAAATGCTAAAAAGGTTAACATAATTATCTTCTTTGTGAAAGATAATTTAATAGATCATTTAAAATTTCTTTATAAAAGATCATAACAGTAACGATCATTGGGCCTAATAAATGCTAAAAAGGTTAACATAATTATCTTCTTTGTGAAAGATAATTTAGTAGATCATTTAAAATTTCTTTATAAAAGATAATAACGGTAACGATCATTGCGCCTAATAAATGCTAAACAGGTTGACATAATTCTCTTCTTTATAAAAGATAATTTACTAGACAATTCACAATTTCTTATTAAAAGATCATAACGCTAACGATTTTTGGTTCTAATAAATGCTAAAAAGGTTGAGATAATTATCTTCTTTGTAAAAGATAATTAAATAGATCATTTAAAATTTCTTTATAAAATGTCATAACGGTAACGATCATTGGGCCTAATAAATGCTAAAAAGGTTAACATAATTATCTTCTTTGTGAAAGATAATTTAATAGATCATTTAAAATTTCTTTATAAAAGATCATAACAGTAACGATCATTGGGCCTAATAAATGATAAAAAGGTTAACATAATTATCTTCTTTGTGAAAGATAATTTAGTAGATGATTTAAAATTTCTTTATAAAAGATAATAACGGTAACGATCGTTGGGCCTAATAATTGCTAAAAAAGTTGACATAATTATCTTCTTTGTAAAACATAATTTACTAGACAATTTAAAATTTCTTATTAAAAGATCATAACGGTAACGATCATTGGGCCTAATAAATGCTAAAAAGGTTAACATAATTATCTTCTTTGTGAAAGATAATTTAATAGATCATTTAAAATTTCTTTATAAAAGCTCATAACAGTAACGATCATTGGGCCTAATAAATGCTAAAAAAGTTAACATAATTATCTTCTTTGTGAAAGATAATTTAGTAGATCATTTAAAATTTCTTTATAAAAGATAATAACGGTAACGATCGTTGGGCCTAATAAATGCTAAAAAAGTTGACATAATTATCTTCTTTGTAAAACATAATTTACTAGACAATTTAAAATTTCTTATTAAAAGGTCACAACAGTAACGATCATTGGGCCTAATAAATGCTAAAAAAGTTGACTTAATTATCTTCTTTGTAAAAGATAATTTACTAGACAATTTAAAATTTCTTATTAAAAGATCATAACGGTAACGATCACTGGGCCTAATAAATGCTGAAGCAGCTAACATAAATATATTCTTTGTTAAAGATAATTTAATAGATCATTTAAAATTTCTTTGTGAAAGATCATAACGGTAACGATCATTGGGCCTAATAAATGCTAAAAAGGTTAACATAATTATCTTCTTTGTGAAAGATAATTTAATAGATCATTTAAAATTTCTTTATAAAATGTCATAACGGTAACGATCATTGGGCCTAATAAATGATAAAAAGGTTAACATAATTATCTTGTTTGTGAAAGATAATTTAGTAGATCATTTAAAATTTCTTTATAAAAGATAATAACGGTAACGATCATTGCGCCTAATAAATGCTAAACAGGTTGACATAATTCTCTTCTTTATAAAAGATAATTTACTAGACAATTCAAAATTTCTTATTAAAAGATCATAACGCTAACGATTTTTGGTTCTAATAAATGCTAAAAAGGTTGAGATAATTATCTTCTTTGTAAAAGATAATTAAATAGATCATTTAAAATTTCTTTATAAAATGTCATAACGGTAACGATCATTGGGCCTAATAAATGCTAAAAAGGTTAACATAATTATCTTCTTTGTGAAAGATAATTTAATAGATCAATTAAAATTTCTTTATAAAAGATCATAACAGTAACAATCATTGGGCCTAATAAATGATAAAAAGGTTAACATAATTATCTTCTTTGTGAAAGATAATTTAGTAGATGATTTAAAATTTCTTTATAAAAGATAATAACGGTAACGATCGTTGGGCCTAATAAATGCTAAAAAAGTTGACATAATTATCTTCTTTGTAAAACATAATTTACTAGACAATTTAAAATTTCTTATTAAAAGATCATAACGGTAACGATCATTGGGCCTAATAAATGCTAAAAAGGTTAACATAATTATCTTCTTTGTGAAAGATAATTTAATAGATCATTTAAAATTTCTTTATAAAAGCTCATAACAGTAACGATCATTGGGCCTAATAAATGCTAAAAAGGTTAACATAATTATCTTCTTTGTGAAAGATAATTTAGTAGATCATTTAAAATTTCTTTATAAAAGATAATAACGGTAACGATCGTTGGGCCTAATAAATGCTAAAAAAGTTGACATAATTATCTTCTTTGTAAAACATAATTTACTAGACAATTTAAAATTTCTTATTAAAAGGTCACAACGGTAACGATCATTGGGCCTAATAAATGCTAAAAAAGTTGACTTAATTATCTTCTTTGTAAAAGATAATTTACTAGACAATTTAAAATTTCTTATAAAATGATCATAACGGTAACGATCACTGGGCCTAATAAATGCTGAAGCAGCTAACATAAATATATTCTTTGTTAAAGATAATTTAATAGATCATTTAAAATTTCTTTGTGAAAGATCATAACGGTAACGATCATTGGGCCTAATAAATGCTAAAAAAGTTGACTTAATTATCTTCTTTGTAAAAGATAATTTACTAGACAATTTAAAATTTCTTATAAAATGATCATAACGGTAACGATCACTGGGACTAATAAATGCTGAAGCAGCTAACATAAATATATTCTTTGTTAAAGATAATTTAATAGATCATTTAAAATTTCTTTGTGAAAGATCATAACGGTAACGATCATTGGGCCTAATAAATGCTAAAAAGGTTAACATAATTATCTTCTTTGTGAAAGATAATTTAATAGATCCTTTAAAATTTCTTTATAAAAGATAATAACGGTAACGATCATTGCGCCTAATAAATGCTAAACAGGTTGACATAATTCTCTTCTTTATAAAAGATAATTTACTAGACAATTCACAATTTCTTATTAAAAGATCATAACGCTAACGATTTTTGGTTCTAATAAATGCTAAAAAGGTTGAGATAATTATCTTCTTTGTAAAAGATAATTAAATAGATCATTTAAAATTTCTTTATAAAATGTCATAACGGTAACGATCATTGGGCCTAATAAATGCTAAAAAGGTTAACATAATTATCTTCTTTGTGAAAGATAATTTAATAGATCATTTAAAATTTCTTTATAAAAGATCATAACAGTAACGATCATTGGGCCTAATAAATGATAAAAAGGTTAACATAATTATCTTCTTTGTGAAAGATAATTTAGTAGATGATTTAAAATTTCTTTATAAAAGATAATAACGGTAACGATCGTTGGGCCTAATAATTGCTAAAAAAGTTGACATAATTATCTTCTTTGTAAAACATAATTTACTAGACAATTTAAAATTTCTTATTAAAAGATCATAACGGTAACGATCATTGGGCCTAATAAATGCTAAAATGGTTAACATAATTATCTTCTTTGTGAAAGATAATTTAATAGATCATTTAAAATTTCTTTATAAAAGCTCATAACAGTAACGATCATTGGGCCTAATAAATGCTAAAAAGGTTAACATAATTATCTTCTTTGTGAAAGATAATTTAGTAGATGATTTAAAATTTCTTTATAAAAGATAATAACGGTAACGATCGTTGGGCCTAATAAATGCTAAAAAAGTTGACATAATTATCTTCTTTGTAAAACATAATTTACTAGACAATTTAAAATTTCTTATTAAAAGGTCACAACGGTAACGATCATTGGGCCTAATAAATGCTAAAAAAGTTGACTTAATTATCTTCTTTGTAAAAGATAATTTACTAGACAATTTAAAATTTCTTATTAAAAGATCATAACGGTAACGATCACTGGGCCTAATAAATGCTGAAGCAGCTAACATAAATATATTCTTTGTTAAAGATAATTTAATAGATCATTTAAAATTTCTTTGTGAAAGATCATAACGGTAACGATCATTGGGCCTAATAAATGCTAAAAAGGTTAACATAATTATCTTCTTTGTGAAAGATAATTTAATAGATCCTTTAAAATTTCTTTATAAAAGATTATAACGGTAACGATCATTGGGCATAATAAATACTAAAAAAGTTGACATAATTATCTTCTTTGTAAAAGATAATTTACTAGACAATTTAAAATTTCTTTATAAAAGATCATAACGGTAACGATCATTGGGCCTAATAAATGCTAAAAAGGTTAACATAATTATCTTCTTTGTGAAAGATAATTTAGTAGATCATTTAAAATTTCTTTATAAAAGATCATAACAGTAACGATCATTGGGCCTAATAAATGCTAAAAAGGTTAACATAATTATCTTGTTTGTGAAAGATAATTTAGTAGATCATTTAAAATTTCTTTATAAAAGATAATAACGGTAACGATCATTGCGCCTAATAAATGCTAAACAGGTTGACATAATTCTCTTCTTTATAAAAGATAATTTACTAGAGAATTCAAAATTTCTTATTAAAAGATCATAACGCTAACGATTTTTGGTTCTAATAAATGCTAAAAAGGTTGAGATAATTATCTTCTTTGTAAAAGAAAATTAAATAGATCATTTAAAATTTCTTTATAAAATGTCATAACGGTAACGATCATTGGGCCTAATAAATGCTAAAAAGGTTAACATAATTATCTTCTTTGTGAAAGATAATTTAATAGATCAATTAAAATTTCTTTATAAAAGATCATAACAGTAACAATCATTGGGCCTAATAAATGATAAAAAGGTTAACATAATTATCTTCTTTGTGAAAGATAATTTAGTAGATGATTTAAAATTTCTTTATAAAAGATAATAACGGTAACGATCGTTGGGCCTAATAAATGCTAAAAAAGTTGACATAATTATCTTCTTTGTAAAACATAATTTACTAGACAATTTAAAATTTCTTATTAAAAGGTCACAACGGTAACGATCATTGGGCCTAATAAATGCTAAAAAAGTTGACTTAATTATCTTCTTTGTAAAAGATAATTTACTAGACAATTTAAAATTTCTTATTAAAAGATCATAACGGTAACGATCACTGGGCCTAATAAATGCTGAAGCAGCTAACATAAATATATTCTTTGTTAAAGATAATTTAATAGATCATTTAAAATTTCTTTGTGAAAGATCATAACGGTAACGATCATTGGGCCTAATAAATGCTAAAAAGGTTAACATAATTATCTTCTTTGTGAAAGATAATTTAATAGATCCTTTAAAATTTCTTTATAAAAGATTATAACGGTAACGATCATTGGGCATAATAAATACTAAAAAAGTTGACATAATTATCTTCTTTGTAAAAGATAATTTACTAGACAATTTAAAATTTCTTTATAAAAGATCATAACGGTAACGATCATTGGGCCTAATAAATGCTAAAAAGGTTAACATAATTATCTTCTTTGTGAAAGATAATTTAGTAGATCATTTAAAATTTCTTTATAAAAGATCATAACAGTAACGATCATTGGGCCTAATAAATGCTAAAAAGGTTAACATAATTATCTTGTTTGTGAAAGATAATTTAGTAGATCATTTAAAATTTCTTTATAAAAGATAATAACGGTAACGATCATTGCGCCTAATAAATGCTAAACAGGTTGACATAATTCTCTTCTTTATAAAAGATAATTTACTAGACAATTCAAAATTTCTTATTAAAAGATCATAACGCTAACGATTTTTGGTTCTAATAAATGCTAAAAAGGTTGAGATAATTATCTTCTTTGTAAAAGATAATTAAATAGATCATTTAAAATTTCTTTATAAAATGTCATAACGGTAACGATCATTGGGCCTAATAAATGCTAAAAAGGTTAACATAATTATCTTCTTTGTGAAAGATAATTTAATAGATCAATTAAAATTTCTTTATAAAAGATCATAACAGTAACAATCATTGGGCCTAATAAATGATAAAAAGGTTAACATAATTATCTTCTTTGTGAAAGATAATTTAGTAGATGATTTAAAATTTCTTTATAAAAGATAATAACGGTAACGATCGTTGGGCCTAATAAATGCTAAAAAAGTTGACATAATTATCTTCTTTGTAAAACATAATTTACTAGACAATTTAAAATTTCTTATTAAAAGATCATAACGGTAACGATCATTGGGCCTAATAAATGCTAAAAAGGTTAACATAATTATCTTCTTTGTGAAAGATAATTTAATAGATCATTTAAAATTTCTTTATAAAAGCTCATAACAGTAACGATCGTTGGGCCTAATAAATGCTAAAAAGGTTAACATAATTATCTTCTTTGTGAAAGATAATTTAGTAGATCATTTAAAATTTCTTTATAAAAGATAATAACGGTAACGATCGTTGGGCCTAATAAATGCTAAAAAAGTTGACATAATTATCTTCTTTGTAAAACATAATTTACTAGACAATTTAAAATTTCTTATTAAAAGGTCACAACGGTAACGATCATTGGGCCTAATAAATGCTAAAAAAGTTGACTTAATTATCTTCTTTGTAAAAGATAATTTACTAGACAATTTAAAATTTCTTATTAAAAGATCATAACGGTAACGATCACTGGGCCTAATAAATGCTGAAGCAGCTAACATAAATATATTCTTTGTTAAAGATAATTTAATAGATCATTTAAAATTTCTTTGTGAAAGATCATAACGGTAACGATCATTGGGCCTAATAAATGCTAAAAAGGTTAACATAATTATCTTCTTTGTGAAAGATAATTTAATAGATCCTTTAAAATTTCTTTATAAAAGATTATAACGGTAACGATCATTGGGCATAATAAATACTAAAAAAGTTGACATAATTATCTTCTTTGTAAAAGATAATTTACTAGACAATTTAAAATTTCTTTATAAAAGATCATAACGGTAACGATCATTGGGCCTAATAAATGCTAAAAAGGTTAACATAATTATCTTCTTTGTGAAAGATAATTTAGTAGATCATTTAAAATTTCTTTATAAAAGATCATAACAGTAACGATCATTGGGCCTAATAAATGCTAAAAAGGTTAACATAATTATCTTGTTTGTGAAAGATAATTTAGTAGATCATTTAAAATTTCTTTATAAAAGATAATAACGGTAACGATCATTGCGCCTAATAAATGCTAAACAGGTTGACATAATTCTCTTCTTTATAAAAGATAATTTACTAGACAATTCAAAATTTCTTATTAAAAGATCATAACGCTAACGATTTTTGGTTCTAATAAATGCTAAAAAGGTTGAGATAATTATCTTCTTTGTAAAAGATAATTAAATAGATCATTTAAAATTTCTTTATAAAATGTCATAACGGTAACGATCATTGGGCCTAATAAATGCTAAAAAGGTTAACATAATTATCTTCTTTGTGAAAGATAATTTAATAGATCAATTAAAATTTCTTTATAAAAGATCATAACAGTAACAATCATTGGGCCTAATAAATGATAAAAAGGTTAACATAATTATCTTCTTTGTGAAAGATAATTTAGTAGATGATTTAAAATTTCTTTATAAAAGATAATAACGGTAACGATCGTTGGGCCTAATAAATGCTAAAAAAGTTGACATAATTATCTTCTTTGTAAAACATAATTTACTAGACAATTTAAAATTTCTTATTAAAAGATCATAACGGTAACGATCATTGGGCCTAATAAATGCTAAAAAGGTTAACATAATTATCTTCTTTGTGAAAGATAATTTAATAGATCATTTAAAATTTCTTTATAAAAGCTCCTAACAGTAACGATCGTTGGGCCTAATAAATGCTAAAAAGGTTAACATAATTATCTTCTTTGTGAAAGATAATTTAGTAGATCATTTAAAATTTCTTTATAAAAGATAATAATGGTAACGATCGTTGGGCCTAATAAATGCTAAAAAAGTTGACATAATTATCTTCTTTGTAAAACATAATTTACTAGACAATTTAAAATTTCTTATTAAAAGGTCACAACGGTAACGATCATTGGGCCTAATAAATGCTAAAAAAGTTGACTTAATTATCTTCTTTGTAAAAGATAATTTACTAGACAATTTAAAATTTCTTATTAAAAGATCATAACGGTAACGATCACTGGGCCTAATAAATGCTGAAGCAGCTAACATAAATATATTCTTTGTTAAAGATAATTTAATAGATCATTTAAAATTTCTTTGTGAAAGATCATAACGGTAACGATCATTGGGCCTAATAAATGCTAAAAAGGTTAACATAATTATCTTCTTTGTGAAAGATAATTTAATAGATCCTTTAAAATTTCTTTATAAAAGATTATAACGGTAACGATCATTGGGCATAATAAATACTAAAAAAGTTGACATAATTATCTTCTTTGTAAAAGATAATTTACTAGACAATTTAAAATTTCTTTATAAAAGATCATAACGGTAACGATCATTGGGCCTAATAAATGCTAAAAAGGTTAACATAATTATCTTCTTTGTGAAAGATAATTTAGTAGATCATTTAAAATTTCTTTATAAAAGATCATAACAGTAACGATCATTGGGCCTAATAAATGCTAAAAAGGTTAACATAATTATCTTGTTTGTGAAAGATAATTTAGTAGATCATTTAAAATTTCTTTATAAAAGATAATAACGGTAACGATCATTGCGCCTAATAAATGCTAAACAGGTTGACATAATTCTCTTCTTTATAAAAGATAATTTACTAGAGAATTCAAAATTTCTTATTAAAAGATCATAACGCTAACGATTTTTGGTTCTAATAAATGCTAAAAAGGTTGAGATAATTATCTTCTTTGTAAAAGATAATTAAATAGATCATTTAAAATTTCTTTATAAAATGTCATAACGGTAACGATCATTGGGCCTAATAAATGCTAAAAAGGTTAACATAATTATCTTCTTTGTGAAAGATAATTTAATAGATCAATTAAAATTTCTTTATAAAAGATCATAACAGTAACATTCATTGGGCCTAATAAATGATAAAAAGGTTAACATAATTATCTTCTTTGTGAAAGATAATTTAGTAGATGATTTAAAATTTCTTTATAAAAGATAATAACGGTAACGATCGTTGGGCCTAATAAATGCTAAAAAAGTTGACATAATTATCTTCTTTGTAAAACATAATTTACTAGACAATTTAAAATTTCTTATTAAAAGATCATAACGGTAACGATCATTGGGCCTAATAAATGCTAAAAAGGTTAACATAATTATCTTCTTTGTGAAAGATAATTTAATAGATCATTTAAAATTTCTTTATAAAAGATCATAACGGTAACGATCATTGGGCCTAATAAATGGTAAAAAAGTTGACATAATTATCTTCTTTGTAAAAGATAATTTACTAGACAATTTAAAATTTCTTATTAAAAGATCATAACAGTGCCGATCAATGGGCCTAGTAAATGCTGAAAAAGCTTACATAATTATCTGCTTTGTAAAACATAATTTAATAGATCATTTAAAATTTCATTATAAAAGATCATGACGGCAACGATCATTGGGCCTAATAAATGCTAAAAAGGCTAACATAATTATCTTCTTTGTGAAAGATAATTTAATAGATCATTTAAAATTTCTTTATAAAAGATAATAACGGTAACGATCATTGGGCCTAATAAATCCTAAAAAAGTTGACATAATTATCTTCTTTGTAAAAGATAATTTACTAGACAATTTAAAATTTCTTACTAAAAGATCATAACGCTAATGGTTAATGGACCTAGTAAATGCTAAAAAAGTTGACATAATTATCTTGTTTGTAAAAGATAATTTAATAGATCATTTAAAATTTCCTTAAAAAAGATCATAACGGTAACGATCATTGCGCCTAATAAATGCTAAACAGATTGACATAATTCTCTTCTTTATAAAAGATAATTTACTAGAGAATTTAAAATTTCTTATTAAAAGATCATAACGCTAACGATTTTTGGTTCTAATAAATGCTAAAAAAGTTGAGATAATTATCTTCTTTGTAAAAGATAATTAAATAGATCATTTAAAATTTCTTTATAAAATGTCATAACGGTAACGATCATTGGGCCTAATAAATGCTAAAAAGGTTAACATAATTATCTTCTTTGTGAAAGATAATTTAATAGATCAATTAAAATTTCTTTATAAAAGATCATAACAGTAACAATCATTGGGCCTAATAAATGATAAAAAGGTTAACATAATTATCTTCTTTGTGAAAGATAATTTAGTAGATGATTTAAAATTTCTTTATAAAAGATAATAACGGTAACGATCGTTGGGCCTAATAAATGCTAAAAAAGTTGACATAATTATCTTCTTTGTAAAACATAATTTACTAGACAATTTAAAATTTCTTATTAAAAGATCATAACGGTAACGATCATTGGGCCTAATAAATGCTAAAAAGGTTAACATAATTATCTTCTTTGTGAAAGATAATTTAATAGATCATTTAAAATTTCTTTATAAAAGCTCATAACAGTAACGATCATTGGGCCTAATAAATGCTAAAAAGGTTAACATAATTATCTTCTTTGTGAAAGATAATTTAGTAGACCATTTAAAATTTCTTTATAAAAGATAATAACGGTAACGATCGTTGGGCCTAATAAATGCTAAAAAAGTTGACATAATTATCTTCTTTGTAAAACATAATTTACTAGACAATTTAAAATTTCTTATTAAAAGGTCACAACGGTAACGATCATTGGGCCTAATAAATGCTAAAAAAGTTGACTTAATTATCTTCTTTGTAAAAGATAATTTACTAGACAATTTAAAATTTCTTATTAAAAGATCATAACGGTAACGATCACTGGGCCTAATAAATGCTGAAGCAGCTAACATAAATATATTCTTTGTTAAAGATAATTTAATAGATCATTTAAAATTTCTTTGTGAAAGATCATAACGGTAACGATCATTGGGCCTAATAAATGCTAAAAAGGTTAACATAATTATCTTCTTTGTGAAAGATAATTTAATAGATCCTTTAAAATTTCTTTATAAAAGATTATAACGGTAACGATCATTGGGCATAATAAATACTAAAAAAGTTGACATAATTATCTTCTTTGTAAAAGATAATTTACTAGACAATTTAAAATTTCTTTATAAAAGATCATAACGGTAACGATCATTGGGCCTAATAAATGCTAAAAAGGTTAACATAATTATCTTCTTTGTGAAAGATAATTTAGTAGATCATTTAAAATTTCTTTATAAAAGATCATAACAGTAACGATCATTGGGCCTAATAAATGCTAAAAAGGTTAACATAATTATCTTGTTTGTGAAAGATAATTTAGTAGATCATTTAAAATTTCTTTATAAAAGATAATAACGGTAACGATCATTGCGCCTAATAAATGCTAAACAGGTTGACATAATTCTCTTCTTTATAAAAGATAATTTACTAGAGAATTCAAAATTTCTTATTAAAAGATCATAACGCTAACGATTTTTGGTTCTAATAAATGCTAAAAAGGTTGAGATAATTATCTTCTTTGTAAAAGATAATTAAATAGATCATTTAAAATTTCTTTATAAAATGTCATAACAGTAACGATCATTGGGCCTAATAAATGCTAAAAAGGTTAACATAATTATCTTCTTTGTGAAAGATAATTTAATAGATCAATTAAAATTTCTTTATAAAAGATCATAACAGTAACAATCATTGGGCCTAATAAATGATAAAAAGGTTAACATAATTATCTTCTTTGTGAAAGATAATTTAGTAGATGATTTAAAATTTCTTTATAAAAGATAATAACGGTAACGATCGTTGGGCCTAATAAATGCTAAAAAAGTTGACATAATTATCTTCTTTGTAAAACATAATTTACTAGACAATTTAAAATTTCTTATTAAAAGATCATAACGGTAACGATCATTGGGCCTAATAAATGCTAAAAAGGTTAACATAATTATCTTCTTTGTGAAAGATAATTTAATAGATCATTTAAAATTTCTTTATAAAAGATCATAACGGTAACGATCATTGGGCCTAATAAATGGTAAAAAAGTTGACATAATTATCTTCTTTGTAAAAGATAATTTACTAGACAATTTAAAATTTCTTATTAAAAGATCATAACAGTGCCGATCAATGGGCCTAGTAAATGCTGAAAAAGCTTACATAATTATCTGCTTTGTAAAACATAATTTAATAGATCATTTAAAATTTCATTATAAAAGATCATGACGGCAATGATCATTGGGCCTAATAAATGCTAAAAAGGCTAACATAATTATCTTCTTTGTGAAAGATAATTTAATAGATCATTTAAAATTTCTTTATAAAAGATAATAACGGTAACGATCATTGGGCCTAATAAATCCTAAAAAAGTTGACATAATTATCTTCTTTGTAAAAGATAATTTACTAGACAATTTAAAATTTCTTACTAAAAGATCATAACGCTAATGGTTAATGGACCTAGTAAATGCTAAAAAAGTTGACATAATTATCTTGTTTGTAAAAGATAATTTAATAGATCATTTAAAATTTCCTTAAAAAAGATCATAACGGTAACGATCATTGCGCCTAATAAATGCTAAACAGATTGACATAATTGTCTTCTTTATAAAAGATAATTTACTAGAGAATTTAAAATTTCTTATTAAAAGATCATAACGCTAACGATTTTTGGTTCTAATAAATGCTAAAAAAGTTGAGATAATTATCTTCTTTGTAAAAGATAATTAAATAGATCATTTAAAATTGCTTTATAAAATGTCATAACGGTAACGATCATTGGGCCTAATAAATGCTAAAAAGGTTAACATAATTATCTTCTTTGTGAAAGAAAATTTAATAGATCATTTAAAATTTCTTTATAAAAGATCATAACAGTAACAATCATTGGGCCTAATAAATGCTAAAAAGGTTAACATAATTATCTTCTTTGTGAAAGATAATTTAGTAGATCATTTAAAATTTCTTTATAAAAGATAATAACGGTAACGATCGTTGGGCCTAATAAATGCTAAAAAATTTGACATAATTATCTTCTTTGTAAAAGATAATTTAGTAGACAATTTAAAATTTCTTATTAAAAGATCATAACGGTAACGATCATTGGGACTAATAAATACTAAAAAAGTTAACATAATTATCTTCTTTGTAAAAGATAATTTACTAGACAATTTAAAATTTCTTTATAAAAGATCATAACGGTAACGATCATTGGACCTAATAAATGCTAAAAAGGTTAACATAATTATCTTCTTTGTGAAAGATAATTTAATAGATCATTTAAAATTTCTTTATAAAAGATCATAACGGTAACGATCATTGGGCCTAATAAATGGTAAAAAAGTTGACATAATTATCTTCTTTGTAAAAGATAATTTACTAGACAATTTAAAATTTCTTATTAAAAGATCATAACAGTGCCGATCAATGGGCCTAGTAAATGCTGAAAAAGCTGACATAATTATCTGCTTTGTAAAACATAATTTAATAGATCATTTAAAATTCATTATAAAAGATCATGACGGCAACGATCATTGGGCCTAATAAATGCTAAAAAGGTTAACATAATTATCTTCTTTGTGAAAGATAATTTAATAGATCATTTAAAATTTCTTTATAAAAGATAATAACGGTAACGATCATTGGGCCTAATAAATGCTAAAAAAGTTGACATAATTATCTTCTTTGTAAAAGATAATTTACTAGACAATTTAAAATTTCTTACTAAAAGATCATAACGCTAATGGTTAATGGGCCTAGTAAATGCTAAAAAAGTTGACATAATTATCTTGTTTGTAAAAGATAATTTAATAGATCATTTAAAATTTTCTTAAAAAAGATCATAACGGTAACGATCATTGCGCCTAATAAATGCTAAACAGATTCACATAATTCTCTTCTTTATAAAAGACAATTTACTAGACAATTTAAAATTTCTTATTAAAAGATCATAACGCTAACGATTTTTGGTTCTAATAAATGCTAAAAAAGTTGAGATAATTATCTTCTTTGTAAAAGATAATTAAATAGATCATTTAAAATTTCTTTATAAAATGTCATAACGGTAACGATCATTGGGCCTAATAAATGCTAAAAAGGTTAACATAATTATCTTCTTTGTGAAAGATAATTTAATAGATCATTTAAAATTTCTTTATAAAAGATCAT
This sequence comes from Psophocarpus tetragonolobus, assembly GCA_037954015.1. Classification (NCBI taxonomy): domain Eukaryota; kingdom Viridiplantae; phylum Streptophyta; class Magnoliopsida; order Fabales; family Fabaceae; genus Psophocarpus; species Psophocarpus tetragonolobus. Next base: position 60,874,872 of record CM075688.1, read on the forward strand.
AACAGTAACGATCATTAGGCCTAATAAATGCTAAAAAGGTTAACATAATTATCTTCTTTGTGAAAGATAATTTAGTAGATCATTTAAAATTTCTTTATAAAAGATAATAACGGTAACGATCGTTGGGCCTAATAAATGCTAAAAAAGTTGACATAATTATCTTCTTTATAAAAGATAATTTAGTAGACAATTTAAAATTTCTTATTAAAAGATCATAACGGTAACGATCATTGGGACTAATAAATACTAAAAAAGTTAACATAATTATCTTCTTTGTAAAAGATAATTTACTAGACAATTTAAAATTTCTTTATAAAAGATCATAACGGTAACGATCATTGGGCCTAATAAATGCTAAAAAGGTTAACATAATTATCTTCTTTGTGAAAGATAATTTAATAGATCATTTAAAATTTCTTTATAAAAGATCATAACGGTAACGATCATTGGGCCTAATAAATGGTAAAAAATTGACATAATTATCTTCTTTGTAAAAGATAATTTACTAGACAATTTAAAATTTCTTATTAAAAGATCATAACAGTGCCGATCAATGGGCCTAGTAAATGCTGAAAAAGCTTACATAATTATCTGCTTTGTAAAACATAATTTAATAGATCATTTAAAATTTCGTTATAAAAGATCATGACGGCAACGATCATTGGGCCTAATAAATGCTAAAAAGGCTAACATAATTATCTTCTTTGTGAAAGATAATTTAATAGATCATTTAAAATTTCTTTATAAAAGATAATAACGGTAACGATCATTGGGCCTAATAAATGCTAAAAAAGTTGACATAATTATCTTCTTTGTAAAAGATAATTTACTAGACAATTTAAAATTTCTTATTAAAAGATCGTAACGGTAACGATCATTGGGACTAATAAATACTAAAAAAGTTAACATAATTATCTTCTTTGTAAAAGATAATTTACTAGACAATTTAAACTTTCTTTATAAAAGATCACAACGGTAACGATCATTGGGCCTAATAAATGCTAAAAAGGTTAACATAATTATCTTCTTTGTGAAAGATAATTTAATAGATCATTTCAAATTTCTTTATAAAAGATCATAACGGTAACGATCATTGGGCCTAATAAATGGTAAAAAAGTTGACATAATTATCTTCTTTGTAAAAGATAATTTACTAGACAATTTAAAATTTCTTATTAAAAGATCATAACAGTGCCGATCAATGGGCCTAGTAAATGCTGAAAAAGCTTACATAATTATCTGCTTTGTAAAACATAATTTAATAGATCATTTAAAATTTCATTATAAAAGATCATGACGGCAACGATCATTGGGCCTAATAAATGCTAAAAAGGTTAACATAATTATCTTCTTTGTGAAAGATAATTTAATAGATCATTTAAAATTTCTTTATAAAAGATAATAACGGTAACGATCATTGGGCCTAATAAATGCTAAAAAAGTTGACATAATTATCTTCTTTGTAAAAGATAATTTACTAGACAATTTAAAATTTCTTACTAAAAGATCATAACGCTAATGGTTAATGGGCCTAGTAAATGCTAAAAAAGTTGACATAATTATCTTGTTTGTAAAAGATAATTTAATAGATCATTTAAAATTTTCTTAAAAAAGATCATAACGGTAACGATCATTGCGCCTAATAAATGCTAAACAGATTCACATAATTCTCTTCTTTATAAAAGACAATTTACTAGACAATTTAAAATTTCTTATTAAAAGATCATAACGCTAACGATTTTTGGTTCTAATAAATGCTAAAAAAGTTGAGATAATTATCTTCTTTGTAAAAGATAATTAAATAGATCATTTAAAATTTCTTTATAAAATGTCATAACGGTAACGATCATTGGGCCTAATAAATTCTAAAAAGGTTAACATAATTATCTTCTTTGTGAAAGATAATTTAATAGATCATTTAAAATTTCTTTATAAAAGATCATAACAGTAACGATCATTAGGCCTAATAAATGCTAAAAAGGTTAACATAATTATCTTCTTTGTGAAAGATAATTTAGTAGATCATTTAAAATTTCTTTATAAAAGATAATAACGGTAACGGTCGTTGGGCCTAATAAATGCTAAAAAAGTTGACATAATTATCTTCTTTGTAAAAGATAATTTAGTAGACAATTTAAAATTTCTTATTAAAAGATCATAACGGTAACGATCATTGGGACTAATAAATACTAAAAAAGTTAACATAATTATCTTCTTTGTAAAAGATAATTTACTAGACAATTTAAAATTTCTTTATGAAAGATCATAACGGTAACGATCATTGGGCCTAATAAATGCTAAAAAGGTTAACATAATTATCTTCTTTGTGAAAGATAATTTAATAGATCATTTAAAATTTCTTTATAAAAGATCATAACGGTAACGATCATTGGGCCTAATAAATGGTAAAAAAGTTGACATAATTATCTTCTTTGTAAAAGATAATTTACTAGACAATTTAAAATTTCTTATTAAAAGATCATAACAGTGCCGATCAATGGGCCTAGTAAATGCTGAAAAAGCTTACATAATTATCTGCTTTGTAAAACATAATTTAATAGATCATTTAAAATTTCGTTATAAAAGATCATGACGGCAACGATCATTGGGCCTAATAAATGCTAAAAAGGCTAACATAATTATCTTCTTTGTGAAAGATAATTTAATAGATCATTTAAAATTTCTTTATAAAAGATAATAACGGTAACGATCATTGGGCCTAATAAATGCTAAAAAAGTTGACATAATTATCTTCTTTGTAAAAGATAATTTACTAGACAATTTAAAATTTCTTATTAAAAGATCGTAACGGTAACGATCATTGGGACTAATAAATACTAAAAAAGTTAACATAATTATCTTCTTTGTAAAAGATAATTTACTAGACAATTTAAACTTTCTTTATAAAAGATCACAACGGTAACGATCATTGGGCCTAATAAATGCTAAAAAGGTTAACATAATTATCTTCTTTGTGAAAGATAATTTAATAGATCATTTCAAATTTCTTTATAAAAGATCATAACGGTAACGATCATTGGGCCTAATAAATGGTAAAAAAGTTGACATAATTATCTTCTTTGTAAAAGATAATTTACTAGACAATTTAAAATTTCTTATTAAAAGATCATAACAGTGCCGATCAATGGGCCTAGTAAATGCTGAAAAAGCTTACATAATTATCTGCTTTGTAAAACATAATTTAATAGATCATTTAAAATTTCATTATAAAAGATCATGACGGCAACGATCATTGGGCCTAATAAATGCTAAAAAGGTTAACATAATTATCTTCTTTGTGAAAGATAATTTAATAGATCATTTAAAATTTCTTTATAAAAGATAATAACGGTAACGATCATTGGGCCTAATAAATGCTAAAAAAGTTGACATAATTATCTTCTTTGTAAAAGATAATTTACTAGACAATTTAAAATTTCTTACTAAAAGATCATAACGCTAATGGTTAATGGGCCTAGTAAATGCTAAAAAAGTTGACATAATTATCTTGTTTGTAAAAGATAATTTAATAGATCATTTAAAATTTTCTTAAAAAAGATCATAACGGTAACGATCATTGCGCCTAATAAATGCTAAACAGATTCACATAATTCTCTTCTTTATAAAAGACAATTTACTAGACAATTTAAAATTTCTTATTAAAAGATCATAACGCTAACGATTTTTGGTTCTAATAAATGCTAAAAAAGTTGAGATAATTATCTTCTTTGTAAAAGATAATTAAATAGATCATTTAAAATTTCTTTATAAAATGTCATAACGGTAACGATCATTGGGCCTAATAAATTCTAAAAAGGTTAACATAATTATCTTCTTTGTGAAAGATAATTTAATAGATCATTTAAAATTTCTTTATAAAAGATCATAACAGTAACGATCATTAGGCCTAATAAATGCTAAAAAGGTTAACATAATTATCTTCTTTGTGAAAGATAATTTAGTAGATCATTTAAAATTTCTTTATAAAAGATAATAACGGTAACGATCGTTGGGCCTAATAAATGCTAAAAAAGTTGACATAATTATCTTCTTTGTAAAAGATAATTTAGTAGACAATTTAAAATTTCTTATTAAAAGATCATAACGGTAACGATCACTGGGACTAATAAATACTAAAAAAGTTAACATAATTATCTTCTTTGTAAAAGATAATTTACTAGACAATTTAAAATTTCTTTATGAAAGATCATAACGTAACGATCATTGGGCCTAATAAATGCTAAAAAGGTTAAGATAATTATCTTCTTTGTGAAAGATAATTTAATAGATCATTTAAAATTTCTTTATAAAAGATCATAACGGTAACGATCATTGGGCCTAATAAATGGTAAAAAAGTTGACATAATTATCTTCTTTGTAAAAGATAATTTACTAGACAATTTAAAATTTCTTATTAAAAGATCATAACAGTGCCGATCAATGGGACTAGTAAATGCTGAAAAAGCTTACATAATTATCTGCTTTGTAAAACATAATTTAATAGATCATTTAAAATTTCGTTATAAAAGATCATGACGGCAACGATCATTGGGCCTAATAAATGCTAAAAAGGCTAACATAATTATCTTCTTTGTGAAAGATAATTTAATAGATCATTTAAAATTTCTTTATAAAAGATAATGACGGTAACGATCATTGGGCCTAATAAATGCTAAAAAAGTTGACATAATTATCTTCTTTGTAAAAGATAATTTACTAGACAATTTAAAATTTCTTATTAAAAGATCGTAACGGTAACGATCATTGGGACTAATAAATACTAAAAAAGTTAACATAATTATCTTCTTTGTAAAAGATAATTTACTAGACAATTTAAACTTTCTTTATAAAAGATCACAACGGTAACGATCATTGGGCCTAATAAATGCTAAAAAGGTTAACATAATTATCTTCTTTGTGAAAGATAATTTAATAGATCATTTCAAATTTCTTTATAAAAGATCATAACGGTAACGATCATTGGGCCTAATAAATGGTAAAAAAGTTGACATAATTATCTTCTTTGTAAAAGATAATTTACTAGACAATTTAAAATTTCTTATTAAAAGATCATAACAGTGCCGATCAATGGGCCTAGTAAATGCTGAAAAAGCTTACATAATTATCTGCTTTGTAAAACATAATTTAATAGATCATTTAAAATTTCATTATAAAAGATCATGACGGCAACGATCATTGGGCCTAATAAATGCTAAAAAGGCTAACATAATTATCTTCTTTGTGAAAGATAATTTAATAGATCATTTAAAATTTCTTTATAAAAGATAATAACGGTAACGATCATTGGGCCTAATAAATGCTAAAAAAGTTGACATAATTATCTTCTTTGTAAAAGATAATTTACTAGACAATTTAAAATTTCTTTATAAAATATCATAACGGTAACGATCATTGGGCCTAATAAATGCTAAAAAGGTTAACATAATTATCTTCTTTGTGAAAGATAATTTAATAGATCATTTCAAATTTCTTTATAAAAGATCATAACGGTAACGATCATTGGGCCTAATAAATGGTAAAAAAGTTGACATAATTATCTTCTTTGTAAAAGATAATTTACTAGACAATTTAAAATTTCTTATTAAAAGATCATAACAGTGCCGATCAATGGGCCTAGTAAATGCTGAAAAAGCTTACATAATTATCTGCTTTGTAAAACATAATTTAATGGATCATTTAAAATTTCGTTATAAAAGATCATGACGGCAACGATCATTGGGCCTAATAAATGCTAAAAAGGCTAACATAATTATCTTCTTTGTGAAAGATAATTTAATAGATCATTTAAAATTTCTTTATAAAAGATAATAACGGTAACGATCATTGGGCCTAATAAATGCTAAAAAAGTTGACCTAATTATCTTCTTTGTAAAAGATAATTTAGTAGACAATTTAAAATTTCTTATTAAAAGATCATAACGGTAACGATCATTGGGACTAATAAATACTAAAAAAGTTAACATAATTATCTTCTTTGTAAAAGATAATTTACTAGACAATTTAAAATTTCTTATTAAAAGATCATAACGGTAACGATCATTGGGACTAATAAATACTAAAAAAGTTAACATAATTATCTTCTTTGTAAAAGATAATTTACTAGACAATTTAAAATTTCTTTATAAAAGATCACAACGGTAACGATCATTGGGACTAATAAATACTAAAAAAGTTAACATAATTATCTTCTTTGTAAAAGATAATTTACTAGACAATTTAAAATTTCTTTATAAAAGATCACAACGGTAACGATCATTGGGCCTAATAAATGCTAAAAAGGTTAACATAATTATCTTCTTTGTGAAAGATAATTTAATAGATCATTTCAAATTTTTTTATAAAAGATCATAACGGTAACGATCATTGGGCCTAATAAATGGTAAAAAAGTTGACATAATTATCTTCTTTGTAAAAGATAATTTACTAGACAATTTAAAATTTCTTATTAAAAGATCATAACTGTGCCGATCAATGGGCCTAGTAAATGCTGAAAAAGCTTACATAATTATCTGCTTTGTAAAACATAATTTAATAGATCATTTAAAATTTCGTTATAAAAGATCATGACGGCAACGATCATTGGGCCTAATAAATGCTAAAAAGGCTAACATAATTATCTTCTTTGTGAAAGATAATTTAATAGATCATTTAAAATTTCTTTATAAAAGATAATAACGGTAACGATCATTAGGCCTAATAAATGCTAAAAAAGTTGACATAATTATCTTCTTTGTAAAAGATAATTTACTAGACAATTTAAAATTTCTTATTAAAAGATCATAACGGTAACGATCATTGGGACTAATAAATACTAAAAAAGTTAACATAATTATCTTCTTTGTAAAAGTTAATTTACTAGACAATTTAAAATTTCTTTATAAAAGATCATAACGGTAACGATCATTGGGCCTAATAAATGCTAAAAAGGTTAACATAATTATCTTCTTTGTGAAAGATAATTTAATAGATCATTTAAAATTTCTTTATAAAAGATCATAACGGTAACGATCATTGGGCCTAATAAATGGTAAAAAAGTTGACATAATTATCTTCTTTGTAAAAGATAATTTACTAGACAATTTAAAATTTCTTATTAAAAGATCATAACAGTGCCGATCAATGGGCCTAGTAAATGCTGAAAAAGCTTACATAATTATCTGCTTTGTAAAACATAATTTAATAGATCATTTAAAATTTCGTTATAAAAGATCATGACGGCAACGATCATTGGGCCTAATAAATGCTAAAAAGGCTAACATAATTATCTTCTTTGTGAAAGATAATTTAATAAATCATTTAAAATTTCTTTATAAAAGATAATAACGGTAACGATCATTGGGCCTAATAAATGCTAAAAAAGTTGACATAATTATCTTCTTTGTAAAAGATAATTTACTAGACAATTTAAAATTTCTTATTAAAAGATCATAACCGTAACGATCATTGGGACTAATAAATACTAAAAAAGTTAACATAATTATCTTCTTTGTAAAAGATAATTTACTAGACAATTTAAAATTTCTTTATAAAAGATCACAACGGTAACGATCATTGGGCCTAATAAATGCTAAAAAGGTTAACATAATTATCTTCTTTGTGAAAGATAATTTAATAGATCATTTCAAATTTCTTTATAAAAGATCATAACGGTAACGATCTTTGGGCCTAATAAATGGTAAAAAAGTTGACATAATTATCTTCTTTGTAAAAGATAATTTACTAGACAATTTAAAATTTCTTATTAAAAGATCATAACAGTGCCGATCAATGGGCCTAGTAAATGCTGAAAAAGCTTACATAATTATCTGCTTTGTAAAACATAATTTAATAGATCATTTAAAATTTCATTATAAAAGATCATGACGGCAACGATCATTGGGCCTAATAAATGCTAAAAAGGCTAACATAATTATCTTCTTTGTGAAAGATAATTTAATAGATCATTTAAAATTTCTTTATAAAAGATAATAACGGTAACGATCATTGGGCCTAATAAATGCTAAAAAAGTTGACATAATTATCTTCTTTGTAAAAGATAATTTACTAGACAATTTAAAATTTCTTATTAAAAGATCGTAACGGTAACGATCATTGGGACTAATAAATACTAAAAAAGTTCACATAATTATCTTCTTTGTAAAAGATAATTTACTAGACAATTTAAACTTTCTTTATAAAAGATCACAACGGTAACGATCATTGGGCCTAATAAATGCTAAAAAGGTTAACATAATTATCTTCTTTGTGAAAGATAATTTAATAGATCATTTCAAATTTCTTTATAAAAGATCATAACGGTAACGATCATTGGGCCTAATAAATGGTAAAAAAGTTGACATAATTATCTTCTTTGTAAAAGATAATTTACTAGACAATTTAAAATTTCTTATTCAAAGATCATAACAGTGCCGATCAATGGGCCTAGTAAATGCTGAAAAAGCTTACATAATTATTTGCTTTGTAAAACATAATTTAATAGATCATTTAAAATTTCATTATAAAAGATCATGACGGCAACGATCATTGGGCCTAATAAATGCTAAAAAGGCTAACATAATTATCTTCTTTGTGAAAGATAATTTAATAGATCATTTAAAATTTCTTTATAAAAGATAATAACGGTAACGATCATTGGGCCTAATAAATGCTAAAAAAGTTGACATAATTATCTTCTTTGTAAAAGATAATTTACTAGACAATTTAAAATTTCTTATTAAAAGATCATAACCGTAACGATCATTGGGACTAATAAATACTAAAAAAGTTAACATAATTATCTTCTTTGTAAAAGATAATTTACTAGACAATTTAAAATTTCTTTATAAAAGATCACAACGGTAACGATCATTGGGCCTAATAAATGCTAAAAAGGTTAACATAATTATCTTCTTTGTGAAAGATAATTTAATAGATCATTTCAAATTTCTTTATAAAAGATCATAACGGTAACGATCTTTGGGCCTAATAAATGGTAAAAAAGTTGACATAATTATCTTCTTTGTAAAAGATAATTTACTAGACAATTTAAAATTTCTTATTAAAAGATCATAACAGTGCCGATCAATGGGCCTAGTAAATGCTGAAAAAGCTTACATAATTATCTGCTTTGTAAAACATAATTTAATAGATCATTTAAAATTTCATTATAAAAGATCATGACGGCAACGATCATTGGGCCTAATAAATGCTAAAAAGGCTAACATAATTATCTTCTTTGTGAAAGATAATTTAATAGATCATTTAAAATTTCTTTATAAAAGATAATAACGGTAACGATCATTGGGCCTAATAAATGCTAAAAAAGTTGACATAATTATCTTCTTTGTAAAAGATAATTTACTAGACAATTTAAAATTTCTTATTAAAAGATCGTAACGGTAACGATCATTGGGACTAATAAATACTAAAAAAGTTCACATAATTATCTTCTTTGTAAAAGATAATTTACTAGACAATTTAAACTTTCTTTATAAAAGATCACAACGGTAACGATCATTGGGCCTAATAAATGCTAAAAAGGTTAACATAATTATCTTCTTTGTGAAAGATAATTTAATAGATCATTTCAAATTTCTTTATAAAAGATCATAACGGTAACGATCATTGGGCCTAATAAATGGTAAAAAAGTTGACATAATTATCTTCTTTGTAAAAGATAATTTACTAGACAATTTAAAATTTCTTATTCAAAGATCATAACAGTGCCGATCAATGGGCCTAGTAAATGCTGAAAAAGCTTACATAATTATTTGCTTTGTAAAACATAATTTAATAGATCATTTAAAATTTCATTATAAAAGATCATGACGGCAACGATCATTGGGCCTAATAAATGCTAAAAAGGCTAACATAATTATCTTCTTTGTGAAAGATAATTTAATAGATCATTTAAAATTTCTTTATAAAAGATAATAACGGTAACGATCATTGGGCCTAATAAATGCTAAAAAAGTTGACATAATTATCTTCTTTGTAAAAGATAATTTAGTAGACAATTTAAAATTTCTTATTAAAAGATCATAACGGTAACGATCATCGGGACTAATAAATACTAAAAAAGTTAACATAATTATCTTCTTTGTAAAAGATAATTTACTAGACAATTTAAAATTTCTTTATAAAATATCATAACGGTAACGATCATTGGGCCTAATAAATGCTAAAAAGGTTAACATAATTATCTTCTTTGTGAAAGATAATTTAATAGATCATTTAAAATTTGTTTATAAAAGATCATAACGGTAACGATCATTGGGCCTAATAAATGGTAAAAAAGTTGACATAATTATCTTCTTTGTAAAAGATAATTTACTAGACAATTTAAAATTTCTTATTAAAAGATCATAACAGTGCCGATCAATGGGCCTAGTAAATGCTGAAAAAGCTTACATAATTATCTGCTTTGTAAAACATAATTTAATAGATCATTTAAAATTTCGTTATAAAAGATCATGACGGCAACGATCATTGGGCCTAATAAATGCTAAAAAGGCTAACATAATTATCTTCTTTGTGAAAGATAATTTAATAGATCATTTAAAATTTCTTTATAAAAGATAATAACGGTAACGATCATTGGGCCTAATAAATACTAAAAAAGTTGACCTAATTATCTTCTTTGTAAAAGATAATTTAGTAGACAATTTAAAATTTCTTATTAAAAGATCATAACGGTAACGATCATTGGGACTAATAAATACTAAAAAAGTTAACATAATTATCTTCTTTGTAAAAGATAATTTACTAGACAATTTAAAATTTCTTATTAAAAGATCATAACGGTAACGATCATTGGGACTAATAAATACTAAAGAAGTTAACATAATTATCTTCTTTGTAAAAGATAATTTACTAGACAATTTAAAATTTCTTTATAAAAGATCACAACGGTAACGATCATTGGGCCTAATAAATGCTAAAAAGGTTAACATAATTATCTTCTTTGTGAAAGATAATTTAATAGATCATTTCAAATTTTTTTATAAAAGATCATGACGGCAACGATCATTGGGCCTAATAAATGCTAAAAAGGCTAACATAATTATCTTCTTTGTGAAAGATAATTTAATAGATCATTTAAAATTTCTTTATAAAAGATAATAACGGTAACGATCATTGGGCCTAATAAATGCTAAAAAAGTTGACATAATTATCTTCTTTGTAAAAGATAATTTACTAGACAATTTAAAATTTCTTATTAAAAGATCGTAACGGTAACGATCATTGGGACTAATAAATACTAAAAAAGTTAACATAATTATCTTCTTTGTGAAAGATAATTTAATAGATCATTTCAAATTTCTTTATAAAAGATCATAACGGTAACGATCATTGGGCCTAATAAATGGTAAAAAAGTTGACATAATTATCTTCTTTGTAAAAGATAATTTACTAGACAATTTAAAATTTCTTATTCAAAGATCATAACAGTGCCGATCAATGGGCCTAGTAAATGCTGAAAAAGCTTACATAATTATCTGCTTTGTAAAACATAATTTAATAGATCATTTAAAATTTCATTATAAAAGATCATGACGGCAACGATCATTGGGCCTAATAAATGCTAAAAAGGCTAACATAATTATCTTCTTTGTGAAAGATAATTTAATAGATCATTTAAAATTTCTTTATAAAAGATAATAACGGTAACGATCATTGGGCCTAATAAATGCTAAAAAAGTTGACATAATTATCTTCTTTGTAAAAGATAATTTAGTAGACAATTTAAAATTTCTTATTAAAAGATCATAACGGTAACGATCATCGGGACTAATAAATACTAAAAAAGTTAACATAATTATCTTCTTTGTAAAAGATAATTTACTAGACAATTTAAAATTTCTTTATAAAATATCATAACGGTAACGATCATTGGGCCTAATAAATGCTAAAAAGGTTAACATAATTATCTTCTTTGTGAAAGATAATTTAATAGATCATTTAAAATTTCTTTATAAAAGATCATAACGGTAACGATCATTGGGCCTAATAAATGGTAAAAAAGTTGACATAATTATCTTCTTTGTAAAAGATAATTTACTAGACAATTTAAAATTTCTTATTAAAAGATCATAACAGTGCCGATCAATGGGCCTAGTAAATGCTGAAAAAGCTTACATAATTATCTGCTTTGTAAAACATAATTTAATAGATCATTTAAAATTTCGTTATAAAAGATCATGACGGCAACGATCATTGGGCCTAATAAATGCTAAAAAGGCTAACATAATTATCTTCTTTGTGAAAGATAATTTAATAGATCATTTAAAATTTCTTTATAAAAGATAATAACGGTAACGATCATTGGGCCTAATAAATACTAAAAAAGTTGACCTAATTATCTTCTTTGTAAAAGATAATTTAGTAGACAATTTAAAATTTCTTATTAAAAGATCATAACGGTAACGATCATTGGGACTAATAAATACTAAAAAAGTTAACATAATTATCTTCTTTGTAAAAGATAATTTACTAGACAATTTAAAATTTCTTATTAAAAGATCATAACGGTAACGATCATTGGGACTAATAAATACTAAAGAAGTTAACATAATTATCTTCTTTGTAAAAGATAATTTACTAGACAATTTAAAATTTCTTTATAAAAGATCACAACGGTAACGATCATTGGGCCTAATAAATGCTAAAAAGGTTAACATAATTATCTTCTTTGTGAAAGATAATTTAATAGATCATTTCAAATTTTTTTATAAAAGATCATGACGGCAACGATCATTGGGCCTAATAAATGCTAAAAAGGCTAACATAATTATCTTCTTTGTGAAAGATAATTTAATAGATCATTTAAAATTTCTTTATAAAAGATAATAACGGTAACGATCATTGGGCCTAATAAATGCTAAAAAAGTTGACATAATTATCTTCTTTGTAAAAGATAATTTACTAGACAATTTAAAATTTCTTATTAAAAGATCATAACCGTAACGATCATTGGGACTAATAAATACTAAAAAAGTTAACATAATTATCTTCTTTGTAAAAGATAATTTACTAGACAATTTAAAATTTCTTTATAAAAGATCACAACGGTAACGATCATTGGGCCTAATAAATGCTAAAAAGGTTAACATAATTATCTTCTTTGTGAAAGATAATTTAATAGATCATTTAAAATTTCTTTATAAAAGATCATAACGGTAACGATCATTGGGCCTAATAAATGGTAAAAAAGTTGACATAATTATCTTCTTTGTAAAAGATAATTTACTAGACAATTTAAAATTTCTTATTAAAAGATCATAACAGTGCCGATCAATGGGCCTAGTAAATGCTGAAAAAGCTTACATAATTATCTGCTTTGTAAAACATAATTTAATAGATCATTTAAAATTTCGTTATAAAAGATCATGACGGCAACGATCATTGGGCCTAATAAATGCTAAAAAGGCTAACATAATTATCTTCTTTGTGAAAGATAATTTAATAGATCATTTAAAATTTCTTTATAAAAGATAATAACGGTAACGATCATTGGGCCTAATAAATGCTAAAAAAGTTGACCTAATTATCTTCTTTGTAAAAGATAATTTAGTAGACAATTTAAAATTTCTTATTAAAAGATCATAACGGTAACGATCATTGGGACTAATAAATACTAAAAAAGTTAACATAATTATCTTCTTTGTAAAAGATAATTTACTAGACAATTTAAAATTTCTTATTAAAAGATCATAACGGTAACGATCATTGGGACTAATAAATACTAAAAAAGTTAACATAATTATCTTCTTTGTAAAAGATAATTTACTAGACAATTTAAAATTTCTTTATAAAAGATCACAACGGTAACGATCATTGGGCCTAATAAATGCTAAAAAGGTTAACATAATTATCTTCTTTGTGAAAGATAATTTAATAGATCATTTCAAATTTTTTTATAAAAGATCATGACGGCAACGATCATTGGGCCTAATAAATGCTAAAAAGGCTAACATAATTATCTTCTTTGTGAAAGATAATTTAATAGATCATTTAAAATTTCTTTATAAAAGATAATAACGGTAACGATCATTGGGCCTAATAAATGCTAAAAAAGTTGACATAATTATCTTCTTTGTAAAAGATAATTTACTAGACAATTTAAAATTTCTTATTAAAAGATCATAACGGTAACGATCATTGGGCCTAATAAATGGTAAAAAAGTTGACATAATTATCTTCTTTGTAAAAGATAATTTACTAGACAATTTAAAATTTCTTATTAAAAGATCATAACAGTGCCGATCAATGGGCCTAGTAAATGCTGAAAAAGCTTACATAATTATCTGCTTTGTAAAACATAATTTAATAGATCATTTAAAATTTCATTATAAAAGATCATGACGGCAACGATCATTGGGCCTAATAAATGCTAAAAAGGCTAACATAATTATCTTCTTTGTGAAAGATAATTTAATAGATCATTTCAAATTTCTTTATAAAAGATCATAACGGTAACGATCATTGGGCCTAATAAATGGTAAAAAAGTTGACATAATTATCTTCTTTGTAAAAGATAATTTACTAGACAATTTAAAATTTCTTATTCAAAGATCATAACAGTGCCGATCAATGGGCCTAGTAAATGCTGAAAAAGCTTACATAATTATCTGCTTTGTAAAACATAATTTAATAGATCATTTAAAATTTCATTATAAAAGATCATGACGGCAACGATCATTGGGCCTAATAAATGCTAAAAAGGCTAACATAATTATCTTCTTTGTGAAAGATAATTTAATAGATCATTTAAAATTTCTTTATAAAAGATAATAACGGTAACGATCATTGGGCCTAATAAATGCTAAAAAAGTTGACATAATTATCTTCTTTGTAAAAGATAATTTAGTAGACAATTTAAAATTTCTTATTAAAAGATCATAACGGTAACGATCATCGGGACTAATAAATACTAAAAAAGTTAACATAATTATCTTCTTTGTAAAAGATAATTTACTAGACAATTTAAAATTTCTTTATAAAATATCATAACGGTAACGATCATTGGGCCTAATAAATGCTAAAAAGGTTAACATAATTATCTTCTTTGTGAAAGATAATTTAATAGATCATTTAAAATTCTTTATAAAAGATCATAACGGTAACGATTATTGGGCCTAATAAATGGTAAAAAAGTTGACATAATTATCTTCTTTGTAAAAGATAATTTACTAGACAATTTAAAATTTCTTATTAAAAGATCATAACAGTGCCGATCAATGGGCCTAGTAAATGCTGAAAAAGCTTACATAATTATCTGCTTTGTAAAACATAATTTAATAGATCATTTAAAATTTCGTTATAAAAGATCATGACGGCAACGATCATTGGGCCTAATAAATGCTAAAAAGGCTAACATAATTATCTTCTTTGTGAAAGATAATTTAATAGATCATTTAAAATTTCTTTATAAAAGATAATAACGGTAACGATCATTGGGCCTAATAAATGCTAAAAAAGTTGACCTAATTATCTTCTTTGTAAAAGATAATTTAGTAGACAATTTAAAATTTCTTATTAAAAGATCATAACGGTAACGATCATTGGGACTAATAAATACTAAAAAAGTTAACATAATTATCTTCTTTGTAAAAGATAATTTACTAGACAATTTAAAATTTCTTATTAAAAGATCATAACGGTAACGATCATTGGGACTAATAAATACTAAAAAAGTTAACATAATTATCTTCTTTGTAAAAGATAATTTACTAGACAATTTAAAATTTCTTTATAAAAGATCACAACGGTAACGATCATTGGGCCTAATAAATGCTAAAAAGGTTAACATAATTATCTTCTTTGTGAAAGATAATTTAATAGATCATTTCAAATTTTTTTATAAAAGATCATAACGGTAACGATCATTGGGCCTAATAAATGGTAAAAAAGTTGACATAATTATCTTCTTTGTAAAAGATAATTTACTAGAGAATTTAAAATTTCTTATTAAAAGATCATAACTGTGCCGATCAATGGGCCTAGTAAATGCTGAAAAAGCTTACATAATTATCTGCTTTGTAAAACATAATTTAATAGATCATTTAAAATTTCGTTATAAAAGATCATGACGGCAACGATCATTGGGCCTAATAAATGCTAAAAAGGCTAACATAATTATCTTCTTTGTGAAAGATAATTTAATAGATCATTTAAAATTTCTTTATAAAAGATAATAACGGTAACGATCATTAGGCCTAATAAATGCTAAAAAAGTTGACATAATTATCTTCTTTGTAAAAGATAATTTACTAGACAATTTAAAATTTCTTATTAAAAGATCATAACGGTAACGATCATTGGGCCTAATAAATGCTAAAAAGGTTAACATAATTATCTTCTTTGTGAAAGATAATTTAATAGATCATTTAAAATTTCTTTATAAAAAATCATAACGGTAACGATCATTGGGCCTAATAAATGGTAAAAAAGTTGACATAATTATCTTCTTTGTAAAAGATAATGTACTAGACAATTTAAAATTTCTTATTAAAAGATCATAACAGTGCCGATCAATGGGACTAGTAAATGCTGAAAAAGCTTACATAATTATCTGCTTTGTAAAACATAATTTAATAGATCATTTAAAATTTCGTTATAAAAGATCATGACGGCAACGATCATTGGGCCTAATAAATGCTAAAAAGGCTAACATAATTATCTTCTTTGTGAAAGATAATTTAATAGATCATTTAAAATTTCTTTATAAAAGATAATAACGGTAACGATCATTGGGCCTAATAAATGCTAAAAAAGTTGACATAATTATCTTCTTTGTAAAAGATAATTTACTAGACAATTTAAAATTTCTTATTAAAAGATCATAACGGTAACGATCATTGGGACTAATAAATACTAAAAAAGTTAACATAATTATGTTCTTTGTAAAAGATAATTTACTAGAAAATTTAAAATTTCTTTATAAAAGATCACAATGGTAACGATCATTGGGCCTAATAAATGCTAAAAAGGCTAACATAATTATCTTCTTTGTGAAAGATAATTTAACAGATCATTTCAAATTTCTTTATAAAAGATCATAACGGTAACGATCATTGGGCCTAATAAATGGTAAAAAAGTTGACATAATTATCTTCTTTGTAAAAGATAATTTACTAGACAATTTAAAATTTCTTATTAAAAGATCATAACAGTGCCGATCAATGGGCCTAGTAAATGCTGAAAAAGCTTACATAATTATCTGCTTTGTAAAACATAATTTAATAGATCATTTAAAATTTCATTATAAAAGATCATGACGGCAACGATCATTGGGCCTAATAAATGCTAAAAAGGCTAACATAATTATCTTCTTTGTGAAAGATAATTTAATAGATCATTTAAAATTTCTTTATAAAAGATAATAACGGTAACGATCATTGGGCCTAATAAATGCTAAAAAAGTTGACATAATTATCTTCTTTGTAAAAGATAATTTACTAGACAATTTAAAATTTCTTTATAAAAGATCACAACGGTAACGATCATTGGGCCTAATAAATGCTAAAAAGGTTAACATAATTATCTTCTTTGTGAAAGATAATTTAATAGATCATTTCAAATTTTTTTATAAAAGATCATAACGGTAACGATCATTGGGCCTAATAAATGGTAAAAAAGTTGACATAATTATCTTCTTTGTAAAAGATAATTTACTAGACAATTTAAAATTTCTTATTAAAAGATCATAACTGTGCCGATCAATGGGCCTAGTAAATGCTGAAAAAGCTTACATAATTATCTGCTTTGTAAAACATAATTTAATAGATCATTTAAAATTTCGTTATAAAAGATCATGACGGCAACGATCATTGGGCCTAATAAATGCTAAAAAGGCTAACATAATTATCTTCTTTGTGAAAGATAATTTAATAGATCATTTAAAATTTCTTTATAAAAGATAATAACGGTAACGATCATTAGGCCTAATAAATGCTAAAAAAGTTGACATAATTATCTTCTTTGTAAAAGATAATTTACTAGACAATTTAAAATTTCTTATTAAAAGATCATAACGGTAACGATCATTGGGCCTAATAAATGCTAAAAAGGTTAACATAATTATCTTCTTTGTGAAAGATAATTTAATAGATCATTTAAAATTTCTTTATAAAAAATCATAACGGTAACGATCATTGGGCCTAATAAATGGTAAAAAAGTTGACATAATTATCTTCTTTGTAAAAGATAATTTACTAGACAATTTAAAATTTCTTATTAAAAGATCATAACAGTGCCGATCAATGGGACTAGTAAATGCTGAAAAAGCTTACATAATTATCTGCTTTGTAAAACATAATTTAATAGATCATTTAAAATTTCGTTATAAAAGATCATGACGGCAACGATCATTGGGCCTAATAAATGCTAAAAAGGCTAACATAATTATCTTCTTTGTGAAAGATAATTTAATAGATCATTTAAAATTTCTTTATAAAAGATAATAACGGTAACGATCATTGGGCCTAATAAATGCTAAAAAAGTTGACATAATTATCTTCTTTGTAAAAGATAATTTACTAGACAATTTAAAATTTCTTATTAAAAGATCATAACGGTAACGATCATTGGGACTAATAAATACTAAAAAAGTTAACATAATTATCTTCTTTGTAAAAGATAATTTACTAGAAAATTTAAAATTTCTTTATAAAAGATCACAATGGTAACGATCATTGGGCCTAATAAATGCTAAAAAGGCTAACATAATTATCTTCTTTGTGAAAGATAATTTAACAGATCATTTCAAATTTCTTTATAAAAGATCATAACGGTAACGATCATTGGGCCTAATAAATGGTAAAAAAGTTGACATAATTATCTTCTTTGTAAAAGATAATTTACTAGACAATTTAAAATTTCTTATTAAAAGATCATAACAGTGCCGATCAATGGGCCTAGTAAATGCTGAAAAAGCTTACATAATTATCTGCTTTGTAAAACATAATTTAATAGATCATTTAAAATTTCATTATAAAAGATCATGACGGCAACGATCATTGGGCCTAATAAATGCTAAAAAGGCTAACATAATTATCTTCTTTGTGAAAGATAATTTAATAGATCATTTAAAATTTCTTTATAAAAGATAATAACGGTAACGATCATTGGGCCTAATAAATGCTAAAAAAGTTGACATAATTATCTTCTTTGTAAAAGATAATTTACTAGACAATTTAAAATTTCTTATTAAAAGATCATAACGGTAACGATCATTGGGACTAATAAATACTAAAAAAGTTAACATAATTATCTTCTTTGTAAAAGATAATTTACTAGACAATTTAAAATTTCTTTATAAAAGATCATAACGGTAACGATCATTGGGCCTAATAAATGCTAAAAAGGTTAACATAATTATCTTCTTTGTGAAAGATAATTTAATAGATCATTTAAAATTTCTTTATAAAAGATCATAACGGTAACGATCATTGGGCCTAATAAATGGTAAAAAAGTTGACATAATTATCTTCTTTGTAAAAGATAATTTACTAGACAATTTAAAATTTCTTATTAAAAGATCATAACAGTGCCGATCAATGGGCCTAGTAAATGCTGAAAAAGCTTACATAATTATCTGCTTTGTAAAACATAATTTAATAGATCATTTAAAATTTCGTTATAAAAGATCATGACGGCAACGATCATTGGGCCTAATAAATGCTAAAAAGGCTAACATAATTATCTTCTTTGTGAAAGATAATTTAATAGATCATTTAAAATTTCTTTATAAAAGATAATAACGGTAACGATCATTGGGCCTAATAAATGCTAAAAAAGTTGACATAATTATCTTCTTTGTAAAAGATAATTTACTAGACAATTTAAAATTTCTTATTAAAAGATCATAACGGTAACGATCATTGGGACTAATAAATACTAAAGAAGTTAACATAATTATCTTCTTTGTAAAAGATAATTTACTAGACAATTTAAAATTTCTTTATAAAAGATCACAACGGTAACGATCATTGGGCCTAATAAATGCTAAAAAGGTTAACATAATTATCTTCTTTGTGAAAGATAATTTAATAGATCATTTCAAATTTCTTTATAAAAGATCATAACGGTAACGATCATTGGGCCTAATAAATGGTAAAAAAGTTGACATAATTATCTTCTTTGTAAAAGATAATTTACTAGACAATTTAAAATTTCTTCTTAAAAGATCATAACAGTGCCGATCAATGGGCCTAGTAAATGCTGAAAAAGCTTACATAATTATCTGCTTTGTAAAACATAATTTAATAGATCATTTAAAATTTCGTTATAAAAGATCATGACGGCAACGATCATTGGGCCTAATAAATGCTAAAAAGGCTAACATAATTATCTTCTTTGTGAAAGATAATTTAATAGATCATTTAAAATTTCTTTATAAAAGATAATAACGGTAACGATCATTGGGCCTAATAAATGCTAAAAAAGTTGACATAATTATCTTCTTTGTAAAAGATAATTTACTAGACAATTTAAAATTTCTTATTAAAAGATCATAACGGTAACGATCATTGGGACTAATAAATACTAAAAAAGTTAACATAATTATCTTGTTTGTAAAAGATAATTTACTAGACAATTTAAAATTTCTTTATAAAAGATCATAACGGTAACGATCATTGGGCCTAATAAATGCTAAAAAGGTTAACATAATTATCTTCTTTGTGAAAGATAATTTAATAGATCATTTAAAATTTTTTTATAAAAGATCATAACGGTAACGATCATTGGGCCTAATAAATGGTAAAAAAGTTGACATAATTATCTTCTTTGTAAAAGATAATTTACTAGACAATTTAAAATTTCTTATTAAAAGATCATAACAGTGCCGATCAATGGGCCTAGTAAATGCTGAAAAAGCTTACATAATTATCTGCTTTGTAAAACATAATTTAATAGATCATTTAAAATTTCGTTATAAAAGATCATGACGGCAACGATCATTGGGCCTAATAAATGCTAAAAAGGCTAACATAATTATCTTCTTTGTGAAAGATAATTTAATAGATCATTTAAAATTTCTTTATAAAAGATAATAACGGTAACGATCATTGGGCCTAATAAATGCTAAAAAAGTTGACATAATTATCTTCTTTGTAAAAGATAATTTACTAGACAATTTAAAATTTCTTATTAAAAGATCATAACGGTAACGATCATTGGGCCTAATAAATGGTAAAAAAGTTGACATAATTATCTTCTTTGTAAAAGATAATTTACTAGACAATTTAAAATTTCTTATTAAAAGATCATAACAGTGCCGATCAATGGGCCTAGTAAATGCTGAAAAAGCTTACATAATTATCTGCTTTGTAAAACATAATTTAATAGATCATTTAAAATTTTGTTATAAAAGATCATGACGGCAACGATCATTGGGCCTAATAAATGCTAAAAAGGCTAACATAATTATCTTCTTTGTGAAAGATAATTTAATAGATCATTTAAAATTTCTTTATAAAAGATAATAACGGTAACGATCATTGGGCCTAATAAATGCTAAAAAAGTTGACATAATTATCTTCTTTGTAAAAGATAATTTACTAGACAATTTAAAATTTCTTATTAAAAGATCATAACGGTAACGATCATTGGGACTAATAAATACTAAAGAAGTTAACATAATTATCTTCTTTGTAAAAGATAATTTACTAGACAATTTAAAATTTCTTTATAAAAGATCACAACGGTAACGATCATTGGGCCTAATAAATGCTAAAAAGGTTAACATAATTATCTTCTTTGTGAAAGATAATTTAATAGATCATTTCAAATTTCTTTATAAAAGATCATAACGGTAACGATCATTGGGCCTAATAAATGGTAAAAAAGTTGACATAATTATCTTCTTTGTAAAAGATAATTTACTAGACAATTTAAAATTTCTTCTTAAAAGATCATAACAGTGCCGATCAATGGGCCTAGTAAATGCTGAAAAAGCTTACATAATTATCTGCTTTGTAAAACATAATTTAATAGATCATTTAAAATTTCGTTATAAAAGATCATGACGGCAACGATCATTGGGCCTAATAAATGCTAAAAAGGCTAACATAATTATCTTCTTTGTGAAAGATAATTTAATAGATCATTTAAAATTTCTTTATAAAAGATAATAACGGTAACGATCATTGGGCCTAATAAATGCTAAAAAAGTTGACATAATTATCTTCTTTGTAAAAGATAATTTACTAGACAATTTAAAATTTCTTATTAAAAGATCATAACGGTAACGATCATTGGGACTAATAAATACTAAAAAAGTTAACATAATTATCTTCTTTGTAAAAGATAATTTACTAGACAATTTAAAATTTCTTTATAAAAGATCATAACGGTAACGATCATTGGGCCTAATAAATGCTAAAAAGGTTAACATAATTATCTTCTTTGTGAAAGATAATTTAATAGATCATTTAAAATTTTTTTATAAAAGATCATAACGGTAACGATCATTGGGCCTAATAAATGGTAAAAAAGTTGACATAATTATCTTCTTTGTAAAAGATAATTTACTAGACAATTTAAAATTTCTTATTAAAAGATCATAACAGTGCCGATCAATGGGCCTAGTAAATGCTGAAAAAGCTTACATAATTATCTGCTTTGTAAAACATAATTTAATAGATCATTTAAAATTTCGTTATAAAAGATCAGGACGGCAACGATCATTGGGCCTAATAAATGCTAAAAAGGCTAACATAATTATCTTCTTTGTGAAAGATAATTTAATAGATCATTTAAAATTTCTTTATAAAAGATAATAACGGTAACGATCATTGGGCCTAATAAATGCTAAAAAAGTTGACATAATTATCTTCTTTGTAAAAGATAATTTACTAGACAATTTAAAATTTCTTATTAAAAGATCATAACGGTAACGATCATTGGGACTAATAAATACTAAAAAAGTTAACATAATTATCTTCTTTGTAAAAGATAATTTACTAGACAATTTAAAATTTCTTATAAAAGATCACAACGGTAACGATCATTGGGCCTAATAAATGCTAAAAAGGTTAACATAATTATCTTCTTTGTGAAAGATAATTTAATAGATCATTTCAAATTTCTTTATAAAAGATCATAACGGTAACGATCATTGGGCCTAATAAATGGTAAAAAAGTTGACATAATTATCTTCTTTGTAAAAGATAATTTACTAGACAATTTAAAATTTCTTATTAAAAGATCATAACAGTGCCGATCAATGGGCCTAGTAAATGCTGAAAAAGCTTACATAATTATCTGCTTTGTAAAACATAATTTAATAGATCATTTAAAATTTCATTATAAAAGATCATGACGGCAACGATCATTGGGCCTAATAAATGCTAAAAAGGCTAACATAATTATCTTCTTTGTGAAAGATAATTTAATAGATCATTTAAAATTTCTTTATAAAAGATAATAACGGTAACGATCATTGGGCCTAATAAATGCTAAAAAAGTTGACATAATTATCTTCTTTGTAAAAGATAATTTACTAGACAATTTAAAATTTCTTATTAAAAGATCATAACGGTAACGATCATTGGGACTAATAAATACTAAAAAAGTTAACATAATTATCTTCTTTGTAAAAGATAATTTACTAGACAATTTAAAATTTCTTTATAAAAGATCATAACGGTAACGATCATTGGGCCTAATAAATGCTAAAAAGGTTAACATAATTATCTTCTTTGTGAAAGATAATTTAATAGATCATTTCAAATTTCTTTATAAAAGATCATAACGGGAACGATCATTGGGCCTAATAAATGGTAAAAAAGTTGACATAATTATCTTCTTTGTAAAAGATAATTTACTAGACAATTTAAAATTTCTTCTTAAAAGATCATAACAGTGCCGATCAATGGGCCTAGTAAATGCTGAAAAAGCTTACATAATTATCTGCTTTGTAAAACATAATTTAATAGATCATTTAAAATTTCATTATAAAAGATCATGACGGCAACGATCATTGGGCCTAATAAATGCTAAAAAGGCTAACATAATTATCTTCTTTGTGAAAGATAATTTAATAGATCATTTAAAATTTCTTTATAAAAGATAATAACGGTAACGATCATTGGGCCTAATAAATGCTAAAAAAGTTGACATAATTATCTTCTTTGTAAAAGATAATTTACTAGACAATTTAAAATTTCTTATTAAAAGATCATAACGGTAACGATCATTGGGACTAATAAATACTAAAAAAGTTAACATAATTATCTTCTTTGTAAAAGATAATTTACTAGACAATTTAAAATTTCTTTATAAAAGATCATAACGGTAACGATCATTGGGCCTAATAAATGCTAAAAAGGTTAACATAATTATCTTCTTTGTGAAAGATAATTTAATAGATCATTTCAAATTTCTTTATAAAAGATCATAACGGGAACGATCATTGGGCCTAATAAATGGTAAAAAAGTTGACATAATTATCTTCTTTGTAAAAGATAATTTACTAGACAATTTAAAATTTCTTCTTAAAAGATCATAACAGTGCCGATCAATGGGCCTAGTAAATGCTGAAAAAGCTTACATAATTATCTGCTTTGTAAAACATAATTTAATAGATCATTTAAAATTTCGTTATAAAAGATCATGACGGCAACGATCATTGGGCCTAATAAATGCTAAAAAGGCTAACATAATTATCTTCTTTGTGAAAGATAATTTAATAGATCATTTAAAATTTCTTTATAAAAGATAATAACGGTAACGATCATTGGGCCTAATAAATGCTAAAAAAGTTGACATAATTATCTTCTTTGTAAAAGATAATTTACTAGACAATTTAAAATTTCTTATTAAAAGATCATAACGGTAACGATCATTGGGACTAATAAATACTAAAAAAGTTAACATAATTATCTTCTTTGTAAAAGATAATTTACTAGACAATTTAAAATTTCTTATAAAAGATCACAACGGTAACGATCATTGGGCCTAATAAATGCTAAAAAGGTTAACATAATTATCTTCTTTGTGAAAGATAATTTAATAGATCATTTCAAATTTCTTTATAAAAGATCATAACGGTAACGATCATTGGGCCTAATAAATGGTAAAAAAGTTGACATAATTATCTTCTTTGTAAAAGATAATTTACTAGACAATTTAAAATTTCTTATTAAAAGATCATAACAGTGCCGATCAATGGGCCTAGTAAATGCTGAAAAAGCTTACATAATTATCTGCTTTGTAAAACATAATTTAATAGATCATTTAAAATTTCATTATAAAAGATCATGACGGCAACGATCATTGGGCCTAATAAATGCTAAAAAGGCTAACATAATTATCTTCTTTGTGAAAGATAATTTAATAGATCATTTAAAATTTCTTTATAAAAGATAATAACGGTAACGATCATTGGGCCTAATAAATGCTAAAAAAGTTGACATAATTATCTTCTTTGTAAAAGATAATTTACTAGACAATTTAAAATTTCTTATTAAAAGATCATAACGGTAACGATCATTGGGACTAATAAATACTAAAAAAGTTAACATAATTATCTTCTTTGTAAAAGATAATTTACTAGACAATTTAAAATTTCTTTATAAAAGATCATAACGGTAACGATCATTGGGCCTAATAAATGCTAAAAAGGTTAACATAATTATCTTCTTTGTGAAAGATAATTTAATAGATCATTTCAAATTTCTTTATAAAAGATCATAACGGTAACGATCATTGGGCCTAATAAATGGTAAAAAAGTTGACATAATTATCTTCTTTGGAAAAGATAATTTACTAGACAATTAAAAAATTTCTTATTAAAAGATCATAACAGTGCCGATCAATGGGCCTAGTAAATGCTGAAAAAGCTTACATAATTATCTGCTTTGTAAAACATAATTTAATAGATCATTTAAAATTTCATTATAAAAGATCATGACGGCAACGATCATTGGGCCTAATAAATGCTAAAAAGGCTAACATAATTATCTTCTTTGTGAAAGATAATTTAATAGATCATTTAAAATTTCTTTATAAAAGATAATAACGGTAACGATCATTGGGCCTAATAAATGCTAAAAAAGTTGACATAATTATCTTCTTTGTAAAAGATAATTTACTAGACAATTTAAAATTTCTTATTAAAAGATCATAACGGTAACGATCATTGGGACTAATAAATACTAAAAAAGTTAACATAATTATCTTCTTTGTAAAAGATAATTTACTAGACAATTTAAAATTTCTTTATAAAAGATCATAACGGTAACGATCATTGGGCCTAATAAATGCTAAAAAGGTTAACATAATTATCTTCTTTGTGAAAGATAATTTAATAGATCATTTCAAATTTCTTTATAAAAGATCATAACGGTAACGATCATTGGGCCTAATAAATGGTAAAAAAGTTGACATAATTATCTTCTTTGGAAAAGATAATTTACTAGACAATTAAAAAATTTCTTATTAAAAGATCATAACAGTGCCGATCAATGGGCCTAGTAAATGCTGAAAAAGCTTACATAATTATCTGCTTTGTAAAACATAATTTAATAGATCATTTAAAATTTCATTATAAAAGATCATGACGGCAACGATCATTGGGCCTAATAAATGCTAAAAAGGCTAACATAATTATCTTCTTTGTGAAAGATAATTTAATAGATCATTTAAAATTTCTTTATAAAAGATAATAACGGTAACGATCATTGGGCCTAATAAATGCTAAAAAAGTTGACATAATTATCTTCTTTGTAAAAGATAATTTACTAGACAATTTAAAATTTCTTATTAAAAGATCATAACGGTAACGATCATTGGGACTAATAAATACTAAAAAAGTTAACATAATTATCTTCTTTGTAAAAGATAATTTACTAGACAATTTAAAATTTCTTTATAAAAGATCATAACGGTAACGATCATTGGGCCTAATAAATGCTAAAAAGGTTAACATAATTATCTTCTTTGTGAAAGATAATTTAATAGATCATTTCAAATTTCTTTATAAAAGATCATAACGGTAACGATCATTGGGCCTAATAAATGGTAAAAAAGTTGACATAATTATCTTCTTTGGAAAAGATAATTTACTAGACAATTAAAAAATTTCTTATTAAAAGATCATAACAGTGCCGATCAATGGGCCTAGTAAATGCTGAAAAAGCTTACATAATTATCTGCTTTGTAAAACATAATTTAATAGATCATTTAAAATTTCATTATAAAAGATCATGACGGCAACGATCATTGGGCCTAATAAATGCTAAAAAGGCTAACATAATTATCTTCTTTGTGAAAGATAATTTAATAGATCATTTAAAATTTCTTTATAAAAGATAATAACGGTAACGATCATTGGGCCTAATAAATGCTAAAAAAGTTGACATAATTATCTTCTTTGTAAAAGATAATTTACTAGACAATTTAAAATTTCTTATTAAAAGATCATAACAGTGCCGATCAATGGGCCTAGTAAATGCTGAAAAAGCTTACATAATTATCTGCTTTGTAAAAGATAATTTACTAGACAATTTAAAATTTCTTTATAAAAGATCATAACGGTAACGATCATTGGGCCTAATAAATGCTAAAAAGGTTAACATAATTATCTTCTTTGTGAAAGATAATTTAATAGATCATTTAAAATTTCTTTATAAAAGATAATAACGGTAACGATCATTGGGCCTAATAAATGCTAAAAAAGTTGACATAATTATCTTCTTTGTAAAAGATAATTTACTAGACAATTTAAAATTTCTTATTAAAAGATCATAACGGTAACGATCATTGGGACTAATAAATACTAAAAAAGTTAACATAATTATCTTCTTTGTAAAAGATAATTTACTAGACAATTTAAAATTTCTTTATAAAAGATCATAACGGTAACGATCATTGGGCCTAATAAATGCTAAAAAGGTTAACATAATTATCTTCTTTGTGAAAGATAATTTAATAGATCATTTCAAATTTCTTTATAAAAGATCATAACGGGAACGATCATTGGGCCTAATAAATGGTAAAAAAGTTGACATAATTATCTTCTTTGTAAAAGATAATTTACTAGACAATTTAAAATTTCTTCTTAAAAGATCATAACAGTGCCGATCAATGGGCCTAGTAAATGCTGAAAAAGCTTACATAATTATCTGCTTTGTAAAACATAATTTAATAGATCATTTAAAATTTCGTTATAAAAGATCATGACGGCAACGATCATTGGGCCTAATAAATGCTAAAAAGGCTAACATAATTATCTTCTTTGTGAAAGATAATTTAATAGATCATTTAAAATTTCTTTATAAAAGATAATAACGGTAACGATCATTGGGCCTAATAAATGCTAAAAAAGTTGACATAATTATCTTCTTTGTAAAAGATAATTTACTAGACAATTTAAAATTTCTTATTAAAAGATCATAACGGTAACGATCATTGGGACTAATAAATACTAAAAAAGTTAACATAATTATCTTCTTTGTAAAAGATAATTTACTAGACAATTTAAAATTTCTTATAAAAGATCACAACGGTAACGATCATTGGGCCTAATAAATGCTAAAAAGGTTAACATAATTATCTTCTTTGTGAAAGATAATTTAATAGATCATTTCAAATTTCTTTATAAAAGATCATAACGGTAACGATCATTGGGCCTAATAAATGGTAAAAAAGTTGACATAATTATCTTCTTTGTAAAAGATAATTTACTAGACAATTTAAAATTTCTTATTAAAAGATCATAACAGTGCCGATCAATGGGCCTAGTAAATGCTGAAAAAGCTTACATAATTATCTGCTTTGTAAAACATAATTTAATAGATCATTTAAAATTTCATTATAAAAGATCATGACGGCAACGATCATTGGGCCTAATAAATGCTAAAAAGGCTAACATAATTATCTTCTTTGTGAAAGATAATTTAATAGATCATTTAAAATTTCTTTATAAAAGATAATAACGGTAACGATCATTGGGCCTAATAAATGCTAAAAAAGTTGACATAATTATCTTCTTTGTAAAAGATAATTTACTAGACAATTTAAAATTTCTTATTAAAAGATCATAACGGTAACGATCATTGGGACTAATAAATACTAAAAAAGTTAACATAATTATCTTCTTTGTAAAAGATAATTTACTAGACAATTTAAAATTTCTTTATAAAAGATCATAACGGTAACGATCATTGGGCCTAATAAATGCTAAAAAGGTTAACATAATTATCTTCTTTGTGAAAGATAATTTAATAGATCATTTCAAATTTCTTTATAAAAGATCATAACGGTAACGATCATTGGGCCTAATAAATGGTAAAAAAGTTGACATAATTATCTTCTTTGGAAAAGATAATTTACTAGACAATTAAAAAATTTCTTATTAAAAGATCATAACAGTGCCGATCAATGGGCCTAGTAAATGCTGAAAAAGCTTACATAATTATCTGCTTTGTAAAACATAATTTAATAGATCATTTAAAATTTCATTATAAAAGATCATGACGGCAACGATCATTGGGCCTAATAAATGCTAAAAAGGCTAACATAATTATCTTCTTTGTGAAAGATAATTTAATAGATCATTTAAAATTTCTTTATAAAAGATAATAACGGTAACGATCATTGGGCCTAATAAATGCTAAAAAAGTTGACATAATTATCTTCTTTGTAAAAGATAATTTACTAGACAATTTAAAATTTCTTATTAAAAGATCATAACGGTAACGATCATTGGGACTAATAAATACTAAAAAAGTTAACATAATTATCTTCTTTGTAAAAGATAATTTACTAGACAATTTAAAATTTCTTTATAAAAGATCATAACGGTAACGATCATTGGGCCTAATAAATGCTAAAAAGGTTAACATAATTATCTTCTTTGTGAAAGATAATTTAATAGATCATTTCAAATTTCTTTATAAAAGATCATAACGGTAACGATCATTGGGCCTAATAAATGGTAAAAAAGTTGACATAATTATCTTCTTTGGAAAAGATAATTTACTAGACAATTAAAAAATTTCTTATTAAAAGATCATAACAGTGCCGATCAATGGGCCTAGTAAATGCTGAAAAAGCTTACATAATTATCTGCTTTGTAAAACATAATTTAATAGATCATTTAAAATTTCATTATAAAAGATCATGACGGCAACGATCATTGGGCCTAATAAATGCTAAAAAGGCTAACATAATTATCTTCTTTGTGAAAGATAATTTAATAGATCATTTAAAATTTCTTTATAAAAGATAATAACGGTAACGATCATTGGGCCTAATAAATGCTAAAAAAGTTGACATAATTATCTTCTTTGTAAAAGATAATTTACTAGACAATTTAAAATTTCTTATTAAAAGATCATAACAGTGCCGATCAATGGGCCTAGTAAATGCTGAAAAAGCTTACATAATTATCTGCTTTGTAAAAGATAATTTACTAGACAATTTAAAATTTCTTTATAAAAGATCATAACGGTAACGATCATTGGGCCTAATAAATGCTAAAAAGGTTAACATAATTATCTTCTTTGTGAAAGATAATTTAATAGATCATTTAAAATTTTTTTATAAAAGATCATAACGGTAACGATCATTGGGCCTAATAAATGGTAAAAAAGTTGACATAATTATCTTCTTTGTAAAAGATAATTTACTAGACAATTTAAAATTTCTTATTAAAAGATCATAACAGTGCCGATCAATGGGCCTAGTAAATGCTGAAAAAGCTTACATAATTATCTGCTTTGTAAAACATAATTTAATAGATCATTTAAAATTTCGTTATAAAAGATCATGACGGCAACGATCATTGGGCCTAATAAATGCTAAAAAGGCTAACATAATTATCTTCTTTGTGAAAGATAATTTAATAGATCATTTAAAATTTCTTTATAAAAGATAATAACGGTAACGATCATTGGGCCTAATAAATGCTAAAAAAGTTGACATAATTATCTTCTTTGTAAAAGATAATTTACTAGACAATTTAAAATTTCTTATTAAAAGATCATAACGGTAACGATCATTGGGACTAATAAATACTAAAAAAGTTAACATAATTATCTTCTTTGTAAAAGATAATTTACTAGACAATTTAAAATTTCTTATAAAAGATCACAACGGTAACGATCATTGGGCCTAATAAATGCTAAAAAGGTTAACATAATTATCTTCTTTGTGAAAGATAATTTAATAGATCATTTCAAATTTCTTTATAAAAGATCATAACGGTAACGATCATTGGGCCTAATAAATGGTAAAAAAGTTGACATAATTATCTTCTTTGTAAAAGATAATTTACTAGACAATTTAAAATTTCTTATTAAAAGATCATAACAGTGCCGATCAATGGGCCTAGTAAATGCTGAAAAAGCTTACATAATTATCTGCTTTGTAAAACATAATTTAATAGATCATTTAAAATTTCATTATAAAAGATCATGACGGCAACGATCATTGGGCCTAATAAATGCTAAAAAGGCTAACATAATTATCTTCTTTGTGAAAGATAATTTAATAGATCATTTAAAATTTCTTTATAAAAGATAATAACGGTAACGATCATTGGGCCTAATAAATGCTAAAAAAGTTGACATAATTATCTTCTTTGTAAAAGATAATTTACTAGACAATTTAAAATTTCTTATTAAAAGATCATAACGGTAACGATCATTGGGACTAATAAATACTAAAAAAGTTAACATAATTATCTTCTTTGTAAAAGATAATTTACTAGACAATTTAAAATTTCTTTATAAAAGATCATAACGGTAACGATCATTGGGCCTAATAAATGCTAAAAAGGTTAACATAATTATCTTCTTTGTGAAAGATAATTTAATAGATCATTTCAAATTTCTTTATAAAAGATCATAACGGTAACGATCATTGGGCCTAATAAATGGTAAAAAAGTTGACATAATTATCTTCTTTGGAAAAGATAATTTACTAGACAATTAAAACATTTCTTATTAAAAGATCATAACAGTGCCGATCAATGGGCCTAGTAAATGCTGAAAAAGCTTACATAATTATCTGCTTTGTAAAACATAATTTAATAGATCATTTAAAATTTCATTATAAAAGATCATGACGGCAACGATCATTGGGCCTAATAAATGCTAAAAAGGCTAACATAATTATCTTCTTTGTGAAAGATAATTTAATAGATCATTTAAAATTTCTTTATAAAAGATAATAACGGTAACGATCATTGGGCCTAATAAATGCTAAAAAAGTTGACATAATTATCTTCTTTGTAAAAGATAATTTACTAGACAATTTAAAATTTCTTATTAAAAGATCATAACGGTAACGATCATTGGGACTAATAAATACTAAAAAAGTTAACATAATTATCTTCTTTGTAAAAGATAATTTACTAGACAATTTAAAATTTCTTTATAAAAGATCATAACGGTAACGATCATTGGGCCTAATAAATGCTAAAAAGGTTAACATAATTATCTTCTTTGTGAAAGATAATTTAATAGATCATTTAAAATTTTTTTATAAAAGATCATAACGGTAACGATCATTGGGCCTAATAAATGGTAAAAAAGTTGACATAATTATCTTCTTTGTAAAAGATAATTTACTAGACAATTTAAAATTTCTTATTAAAAGATCATAACAGTGCCGATCAATGGGCCTAGTAAATGCTGAAAAAGCTTACATAATTATCTGCTTTGTAAAACATAATTTAATAGATCATTTAAAATTTCGTTATAAAAGATCATGACGGCAACGATCATTGGGCCTAATAAATGCTAAAAAGGCTAACATAATTATCTTCTTTGTGAAAGATAATTTAATAGATCATTTAAAATTTCTTTATAAAAGATAATAACGGTAACGATCATTGGGCCTAATAAATGCTAAAAAAGTTGACATAATTATCTTCTTTGTAAAAGATAATTTACTAGACAATTTAAAATTTCTTATTAAAAGATCATAACGGTAACGATCATTGGGACTAATAAATACTAAAAAAGTTAACATAATTATCTTCTTTGTAAAAGATAATTTACTAGACAATTTAAAATTTCTTATAAAAGATCACAACGGTAACGATCATTGGGCCTAATAAATGCTAAAAAGGTTAACATAATTATCTTCTTTGTGAAAGATAATTTAATAGATCATTTCAAATTTCTTTATAAAAGATCATAACGGTAACGATCATTGGGCCTAATAAATGGTAAAAAAGTTGACATAATTATCTTCTTTGTAAAAGATAATTTACTAGACAATTTAAAATTTCTTATTAAAAGATCATAACAGTGCCGATCAATGGGCCTAGTAAATGCTGAAAAAGCTTACATAATTATCTGCTTTGTAAAACATAATTTAATAGATCATTTAAAATTTCATTATAAAAGATCATGACGGCAACGATCATTGGGCCTAATAAATGCTAAAAAGGCTAACATAATTATCTTCTTTGTGAAAGATAATTTAATAGATCATTTAAAATTTCTTTATAAAAGATAATAACGGTAACGATCATTGGGCCTAATAAATGCTAAAAAAGTTGACATAATTATCTTCTTTGTAAAAGATAATTTACTAGACAATTTAAAATTTCTTATTAAAAGATCATAACGGTAACGATCATTGGGACTAATAAATACTAAAAAAGTTAACATAATTATCTTCTTTGTAAAAGATAATTTACTAGACAATTTAAAATTTCTTTATAAAAGATCATAACGGTAACGATCATTGGGCCTAATAAATGCTAAAAAGGTTAACATAATTATCTTCTTTGTGAAAGATAATTTAATAGATCATTTCAAATTTCTTTATAAAAGATCATAACGGTAACGATCATTGGGCCTAATAAATGGTAAAAAAGTTGACATAATTATCTTCTTTGGAAAAGATAATTTACTAGACAATTAAAACATTTCTTATTAAAAGATCATAACAGTGCCGATCAATGGGCCTAGTAAATGCTGAAAAAGCTTACATAATTATCTGCTTTGTAAAACATAATTTAATAGATCATTTAAAATTTCATTATAAAAGATCATGACGGCAACGATCATTGGGCCTAATAAATGCTAAAAAGGCTAACATAATTATCTTCTTTGTGAAAGATAATTTAATAGATCATTTAAAATTTCTTTATAAAAGATAATAACGGTAACGATCATTGGGCCTAATAAATGCTAAAAAAGTTGACATAATTATCTTCTTTGTAAAAGATAATTTACTAGACAATTTAAAATTTCTTATTAAAAGATCATAACGGTAACGATCATTGGGACTAATAAATACTAAAAAAGTTAACATAATTATCTTCTTTGTAAAAGATAATTTACTAGACAATTTAAAATTTCTTTATAAAAGATCATAACGGTAACGATCATTGGGCCTAAGAAATGCTAAAAAGGTTAACATAATTATCTTCTTTGTGAAAGATAATTTAATAGATCATTTAAAATTTTTTTATAAAAGATCATAACGGTAACGATCATTGGGCCTAATAAATGGTAAAAAAGTTGACATAATTATCTTCTTTGTAAAAGATAATTTACTAGACAATTTAAAATTTCTTATTAAAAGATCATAACAGTGCCGATCAATGGGCCTAGTAAATGCTGAAAAAGCTTACATAATTATCTGCTTTGTAAAACATAATTTAATAGATCATTTAAAATTTCATTATAAAAGATCATGACGGCAACGATCATTGGGCCTAATAAATGCTAAAAAGGCTAACATAATTATCTTCTTTGTGAAAGATAATTTAATAGATCATTTAAAATTTCTTTATAAAAGATAATAACGGTAACGATCATTGGGCCTAATAAATGCTAAAAAAGTTGACATAATTATCTTCTTTGTAAAAGATAATTTACTAGACAATTTAAAATTTCTTATTAAAAGATCATAACGGTAACGATCATTGGGACTAATAAATACTAAAAAAGTTAACATAATTATCTTCTTTGTAAAAGATAATTTACTAGACAATTTAAAATTTCTTTATAAAAGATCATAACGGTAACGATCATTGGGCCTAATAAATGCTAAAAAGGTTAACATAATTATCTTCTTTGTGAAAGATAATTTAATAGATCATTTCAAATTTCTTTATAAAAGATCATAACGGTAACGATCATTGGGCCTAATAAATGGTAAAAAAGTTGACATAATTATCTTCTTTGGAAAAGATAATTTACTAGACAATTAAAACATTTCTTATTAAAAGATCATAACAGTGCCGATCAATGGGCCTAGTAAATGCTGAAAAAGCTTACATAATTATCTGCTTTGTAAAACATAATTTAATAGATCATTTAAAATTTCATTATAAAAGATCATGACGGCAACGATCATTGGGCCTAATAAATGCTAAAAAGGCTAACATAATTATCTTCTTTGTGAAAGATAATTTAATAGATCATTTAAAATTTCTTTATAAAAGATAATAACGGTAACGATCATTGGGCCTAATAAATGCTAAAAAAGTTGACATAATTATCTTCTTTGTAAAAGATAATTTACTAGACAATTTAAAATTTCTTATTAAAAGATCATAACGGTAACGATCATTGGGACTAATAAATACTAAAAAAGTTAACATAATTATCTTCTTTGTAAAAGATAATTTACTAGACAATTTAAAATTTCTTTATAAAAGATCATAACGGTAACGATCATTGGGCCTAATAAATGCTAAAAAGGTTAACATAATTATCTTCTTTGTGAAAGATAATTTAATAGATCATTTAAAATTTTTTTATAAAAGATCATAACGGTAACGATCATTGGGCCTAATAAATGGTAAAAAAGTTGACATAATTATCTTCTTTGTAAAAGATAATTTACTAGACAATTTAAAATTTCTTATTAAAAGATCATAACAGTGCCGATCAATGGGCCTAGTAAATGCTGAAAAAGCTTACATAATTATCTGCTTTGTAAAACATAATTTAATAGATCATTTAAAATTTCGTTATAAAAGATCATGACGGCAACGATCATTGGGCCTAATAAATGCTAAAAAGGCTAACATAATTATCTTCTTTGTGAAAGATAATTTAATAGATCATTTAAAATTTCTTTATAAAAGATAATAACGGTAACGATCATTGGGCCTAATAAATGCTAAAAAAGTTGACATAATTATCTTCTTTGTAAAAGATAATTTACTAGACAATTTAAAATTTCTTATTAAAAGATCATAACGGTAACGATCATTGGGACTAATAAATACTAAAAAAGTTAACATAATTATCTTCTTTGTAAAAGATAATTTACTAGACAATTTAAAATTTCTTATAAAAGATCACAACGGTAACGATCATTGGGCCTAATAAATGCTAAAAAGGTTAACATAATTATCTTCTTTGTGAAAGATAATTTAATAGATCATTTCAAATTTCTTTATAAAAGATCATAACGGTAACGATCATTGGGCCTAATAAATGGTAAAAAAGTTGACATAATTATCTTCTTTGTAAAAGATAATTTACTAGACAATTTAAAATTTCTTATTAAAAGATCATAACAGTGCCGATCAATGGGCCTAGTAAATGCTGAAAAAGCTTACATAATTATCTGCTTTGTAAAACATAATTTAATAGATCATTTAAAATTTCATTATAAAAGATCATGACGGCAACGATCATTGGGCCTAATAAATGCTAAAAAGGCTAACATAATTATCTTCTTTGTGAAAGATAATTTAATAGATCATTTAAAATTTCTTTATAAAAGATAATAACGGTAACGATCATTGGGCCTAATAAATGCTAAAAAAGTTGACATAATTATCTTCTTTGTAAAAGATAATTTACTAGACAATTTAAAATTTCTTATTAAAAGATCATAACGGTAACGATCATTGGGACTAATAAATACTAAAAAAGTTAACATAATTATCTTCTTTGTAAAAGATAATTTACTAGACAATTTAAAATTTCTTTATAAAAGATCATAACGGTAACGATCATTGGGCCTAATAAATGCTAAAAAGGTTAACATAATTATCTTCTTTGTGAAAGATAATTTAATAGATCATTTCAAATTTCTTTATAAAAGATCATAACGGTAACGATCATTGGGCCTAATAAATGGTAAAAAAGTTGACATAATTATCTTCTTTGGAAAAGATAATTTACTAGACAATTAAAACATTTCTTATTAAAAGATCATAACAGTGCCGATCAATGGGCCTAGTAAATGCTGAAAAAGCTTACATAATTATCTGCTTTGTAAAACATAATTTAATAGATCATTTAAAATTTCATTATAAAAGATCATGACGGCAACGATCATTGGGCCTAATAAATGCTAAAAAGGCTAACATAATTATCTTCTTTGTGAAAGATAATTTAATAGATCATTTAAAATTTCTTTATAAAAGATAATAACGGTAACGATCATTGGGCCTAATAAATGCTAAAAAAGTTGACATAATTATCTTCTTTGTAAAAGATAATTTACTAGACAATTTAAAATTTCTTATTAAAAGATCATAACGGTAACGATCATTGGGACTAATAAATACTAAAAAAGTTAACATAATTATCTTCTTTGTAAAAGATAATTTACTAGACAATTTAAAATTTCTTTATAAAAGATCATAACGGTAACGATCATTGGGCCTAAGAAATGCTAAAAAGGTTAACATAATTATCTTCTTTGTGAAAGATAATTTAATAGATCATTTAAAATTTTTTTATAAAAGATCATAACGGTAACGATCATTGGGCCTAATAAATGGTAAAAAAGTTGACATAATTATCTTCTTTGTAAAAGATAATTTACTAGACAATTTAAAATTTCTTATTAAAAGATCATAACAGTGCCGATCAATGGGCCTAGTAAATGCTGAAAAAGCTTACATAATTATTTGCTTTGTAAAACATAATTTAATAGATCATTTAAAATTTCGTTATAAAAGATCATGACGGCAACGATCATTGGGCCTAATAAATGCTAAAAAGGCTAACATAATTATCTTCTTTGTGAAAGATAATTTAATAGATCATTTAAAATTTCTTTATAAAAGATAATAACGGTAACGATCATTGGGCCTAATAAATGCTAAAAAAGTTGACATAATTATCTTCTTTGTAAAAGATAATTTACTAGACAATTTAAAATTTCTTATTAAAAGATCATAACGGTAACGATCATTGGGACTAATAAATACTAAAAAAGTTAACATAATTATCTTCTTTGTAAAAGATAATTTACTAGACAATTTAAAATTTCTTATAAAAGATCACAACGGTAACGATCATTGGGCCTAATAAATGCTAAAAAGGTTAACATAATTATCTTCTTTGTGAAAGATAATTTAATAGATCATTTCAAATTTCTTTATAAAAGATCATAACGGTAACGATCATTGGGCCTAATAAATGGTAAAAAAGTTGACATAATTATCTTCTTTGTAAAAGATAATTTACTAGACAATTTAAAATTTCTTATTAAAAGATCATAACAGTGCCGATCAATGGGCCTAGTAAATGCTGAAAAAGCTTACATAATTATCTGCTTTGTAAAACATAATTTAATAGATCATTTAAAATTTCATTATAAAAGATCATGACGGCAACGATCATTGGGCCTAATAAATGCTAAAAAGGCTAACATAATTATCTTCTTTGTGAAAGATAATTTAATAGATCATTTAAAATTTCTTTATAAAAGATAATAACGGTAACGATCATTGGGCCTAATAAATGCTAAAAAAGTTGACATAATTATCTTCTTTGTAAAAGATAATTTACTAGACAATTTAAAATTTCTTATTAAAAGATCATAACGGTAACGATCATTGGGACTAATAAATACTAAAAAAGTTAACATAATTATCTTCTTTGTAAAAGATAATTTACTAGACAATTTAAAATTTCTTTATAAAAGATCATAACGGTAACGATCATTGGGCCTAATAAATGCTAAAAAGGTTAACATAATTATCTTCTTTGTGAAAGATAATTTAATAGATCATTTCAAATTTCTTTATAAAAGATCATAACGGTAACGATCATTGGGCCTAATAAATGGTAAAAAAGTTGACATAATTATCTTCTTTGGAAAAGATAATTTACTAGACAATTAAAAAATTTCTTATTAAAAGATCATAACAGTGCCGATCAATGGGCCTAGTAAATGCTGAAAAAGCTTACATAATTATCTGCTTTGTAAAACATAATTTAATAGATCATTTAAAATTTCATTATAAAAGATCATGACGGCAACGATCATTGGGCCTAATAAATGCTAAAAAGGCTAACATAATTATCTTCTTTGTGAAAGATAATTTAATAGATCATTTAAAATTTCTTTATAAAAGATAATAACGGTAACGATCATTGGGCCTAATAAATGCTAAAAAAGTTGACATAATTATCTTCTTTGTAAAAGATAATTTACTAGACAATTTAAAATTTCTTATTAAAAGATCATAACGGTAACGATCATTGGGACTAATAAATACTAAAAAAGTTAACATAATTATCTTCTTTGTAAAAGATAATTTACTAGACAATTTAAAATTTCTTTATAAAAGATCATAACGGTAACGATCATTGGGCCTAATAAATGCTAAAAAGGTTAACATAATTATCTTCTTTGTGAAAGATAATTTAATAGATCATTTCAAATTTCTTTATAAAAGATCATAACGGTAACGATCATTGGGCCTAATAAATGGTAAAAAAGTTGACATAATTATCTTCTTTGGAAAAGATAATTTACTAGACAATTAAAAAATTTCTTATTAAAAGATCATAACAGTGCCGATCAATGGGCCTAGTAAATGCTGAAAAAGCTTACATAATTATCTGCTTTGTAAAACATAATTTAATAGATCATTTAAAATTTCATTATAAAAGATCATGACGGCAACGATCATTGGGCCTAATAAATGCTAAAAAGGCTAACATAATTATCTTCTTTGTGAAAGATAATTTAATAGATCATTTAAAATTTCTTTATAAAAGATAATAACGGTAACGATCATTGGGCCTAATAAATGCTAAAAAAGTTGACATAATTATCTTCTTTGTAAAAGATAATTTACTAGACAATTTAAAATTTCTTATTAAAAGATCATAACGGTAACGATCATTGGGACTAATAAATACTAAAAAAGTTAACATAATTATCTTCTTTGTAAAAGATAATTTACTAGACAATTTAAAATTTCTTTATAAAAGATCATAACGGTAACGATCATTGGGCCTAATAAATGCTAAAAAGGTTAACATAATTATCTTCTTTGTGAAAGATAATTTAATAGATCATTTCAAATTTCTTTATAAAAGATCATAACGGTAACGATCATTGGGCCTAATAAATGGTAAAAAAGTTGACATAATTATCTTCTTTGTAAAAGATAATTTACAAGACAATTTAAAATTTCTTATTAAAAGATCATAACAGTGTCGATCAATGGGCCTAGTAAATGCTGAAAAAGCTTACATAATTATCTGCTTTGTAAAACATAATTTAATAGATCATTTAAAATTTCATTATAAAAGATCATGACGGCAACGATCATTGGGCCTAATAAATGCTAAAAAGGCTAACATAATTATCTTCTTTGTGAAAGATAATTTAATAGATCATTTAAAATTTCTTTATAAAAGATAATAACGGTAACGATCATTGGGCCTAATAAATGCTAAAAAAGTTGACATAATTATCTTCTTTGTAAAAGATAATTTACTAGACAATTTAAAATTTCTTACTAAAAGATCATAACGCTAATGGTTAATGGGCCTAGTAAATGCTAAAAAAGTTGACATAATTATCTTGTTTGTAAAAGATAATTTAATAGATCATTTAAAATTTCCTTAAAAAAGATCATAACGGTAACGATCATTGCGCCTAATAAATGCTAAACAAATTGACATAATTCTCTTCTTTATAAAAGATAATTTACTAGACAATTTAAAATTTCTTATTAAAAGATCATAACGCTAACGATTTTTGGCTCTAATAAATGCTAAAAAAGTTGAGATAATTATCTTCTTTGTAAAAGATAATTAAATAGATCATTTAAAATTGCTTTATAAAATGTCATAACGGTAACGATTATTGGGCCTAATAAATGCTAAAAAGGTTAACATAATTATCTTCTTTGTGAAAGATAATTTAATAGATCATTTAAAATTTCTTTATAAAAGATCATAACAGTAACGATCATTGGGCCTAATAAATGCTAAAAAAGTTAACATAGTTATCTTCTTTGTGAAAGATAATTTAGTAGACCATTTAAAATTTCTTTATAAAAGATAATAACGGTAACGATCGTTGGGCCTAATAAATGCTAAAAAAGTTGACATAATTATCTTCTTTGTAAAAGATAATTTAGTAGACAATTTAAAATTTCTTATTAAAAGATCATAACGGTAACGATCATTGGGACTAATAAATACTAAAAAAGTTAACATAATTATCTTCTTTGTAAAAGATAATTTACTAGACAATTTAAAATTTCTTTATAAAAGATCATAACGGTAACGATCATTGGGCCTAATAAATGCTAAAAAGGTTAACATAATTATCTTCTTTGTGAAAGATAATTTAATAGATCATTTCAAATTTCTTTATGAAAGATCATAACGGTAACGATCATTGGGCCTAATAAATGGTAAAAAAGTTGACATAATTATCTTCTTTGGAAAAGATAATTTACTAGACAATTAAAAAATTTCTTATTAAAAGATCATAACAGTGCCGATCAATGGGCCTAGTAAATGCTGAAAAAGCTTACATAATTATCTGCTTTGTAAAACATAATTTAATAGATCATTTAAAATTTCATTATAAAAGATCATGACGGCAACGATCATTGGGCCTAATAAATGCTAAAAAGGCTAACATAATTATCTTCTTTGTGAAAGATAATTTAATAGATCATTTAAAATTTCTTTATAAAAGATAATAACGGTAACGATCATTGGGCCTAATAAATGCTAAAAAAGTTGACATAATTATCTTCTTTGTAAAAGATAATTTACTAGACAATTTAAAATTTCTTATTAAAAGATCATAACGGTAACGATCATTGGGACTAATAAATACTAAAAAAGTTAACATAATTATCTTCTTTGTAAAAGATAATTTACTAGACAATTTAAAATTTCTTTATAAAAGATCATAACGGTAACGATCATTGGGCCTAATAAATGCTAAAAAGGTTAACATAATTATCTTCTTTGTGAAAGATAATTTAATAGATCATTTCAAATTTCTTTATAAAAGATCATAACGGTAACGATCATTGGCCTAATAAATGGTAAAAAAGTTGACATAATTATCTTCTTTGTAAAAGATAATTTACAAGACAATTTAAAATTTCTTATTAAAAGATCATAACAGTGTCGATCAATGGGCCTAGTAAATGCTGAAAAAGCTTACATAATTATCTGCTTTGTAAAACATAATTTAATAGATCATTTAAAATTTCATTATAAAAGATCATGACGGCAACGATCATTGGGCCTAATAAATGCTAAAAAGGCTAACATAATTATCTTCTTTGTGAAAGATAATTTAATAGATCATTTAAAATTTCTTTATAAAAGATAATAACGGTAACGATCATTGGGCCTAATAAATGCTAAAAAAGTTGACATAATTATCTTCTTTGTAAAAGATAATTTACTAGACAATTTAAAATTTCTTACTAAAAGATCATAACGCTAATGGTTAATGGGCCTAGTAAATGCTAAAAAAGTTGACATAATTATCTTGTTTGTAAAAGATAATTTAATAGATCATTTAAAATTTCCTTAAAAAAGATCATAACGGTAACGATCATTGCGCCTAATAAATGCTAAACAAATTGACATAATTCTCTTCTTTATAAAAGATAATTTACTAGACAATTTAAAATTTCTTATTAAAAGATCATAACGCTAACGATTTTTGGCTCTAATAAATGCTAAAAAAGTTGAGATAATTATCTTCTTTGTAAAAGATAATTAAATAGATCATTTAAAATTGCTTTATAAAATGTCATAACGGTAACGATCATTGGGCCTAATAAATGCTAAAAAGGTTAACATAATTATCTTCTTTGTGAAAGATAATTTAATAGATCATTTAAAATTTCTTTATAAAAGATCATAACAGTAACGATCATTGGGCCTAATAAATGCTAAAAAGGTTAACATAGTTATCTTCTTTGTGAAAGATAATTTAGTAGACCATTTAAAATTTCTTTATAAAAGATAATAACGGTAACGATCGTTGGGCCTAATAAATGCTAAAAAAGTTGACATAATTATCTTCTTTGTAAAAGATAATTTAGTAGACAATTTAAAATTTCTTATTAAAAGATCATAACGGTAACGATCATTGGGACTAATAAATACTAAAAAAGTTAACATAATTATCTTCTTTGTAAAAGATAATTTA
Source organism: Psophocarpus tetragonolobus (assembly GCA_037954015.1). Classification (NCBI taxonomy): domain Eukaryota; kingdom Viridiplantae; phylum Streptophyta; class Magnoliopsida; order Fabales; family Fabaceae; genus Psophocarpus; species Psophocarpus tetragonolobus. Next base: position 60,918,255 of record CM075688.1, read on the forward strand.
CTAGACAATTTAAAATTTCTTTATAAAATGTCATAACGGTAACGATCATTGGGCCTAATAAATGCTAAAAAGGTTAACATAATTATCTTCTTTGTAAAACATAATTTAATAGATCATTTAAAATTTCATTATAAAAGATCATGACGGCAACGATCATTGGGCCTAATAAATGCTAAAAAAGTTGACATAATTATCTTCTTTGTAAAAGATAATTTCCTAGACAATTTAAAATTTCTTATTAAAAGATCATAACGGTAACGATCATTGGGACTAATAAATACTAAAAAAGTTAAAATAATTATCTTCTTTGTAAAAGATAATTTACTAGACAATTTAAAATTTCTTTATAAAAGATCATAACGGTAACGATTATTGCGCCTAATAAATGCTAAAAAGGTTAACATAATTATCTTCTTTGTGAAAGATAATTTAATAGATCATTTCAAATTTCTTTATAAAAGATTATAACGGTAACGATCATTGGGCCTAATAAATGGTAAAAAAGTTGACATAATTATCTTCTTTGTAAAAGATAATTTACTAGACAATTTAAAATTTCTTATTAAAAGATCATAACAGTGCCGATCAATGGGCCTAGTAAATGCTGAAAAAGCTTACATAATTATCTGCTTTGTAAAACATAATTTAATAGATCATTTAAAATTTCATTATAAAATATCATGACGGCAACGATCATTGGGCCTAATAAATGCTAAAAAGGCTAACATAATTATCTTCTTTGTGAAAGATAATTTAATAGATCATTTAAAATTTCTTTATAAAAGATAATAACGGTAACGATCATTGAGCCTAATATAATTATCTTCTTTGTAAAAGATAATTTACTAGACAATTTAAAATTTCTTACTAAAAGATCATAACACTAATGGTTAATGGGCCTAGTAAATGCTAAAAAAGTTGACATAATTATCTTCTTTGTAAAAGATAATTTACTAGACAATTTAAAATTTCTTATTAAAAGATCATAACAGTGCCGATCAATGGGCCTAGTAAATGCTGAAAAAGCTTACATAATTATCTGCTTTGTAAAACATAATTTAATAGATCATTTAAAATTTCGTTATAAAAGATCATGACGGCAACGATCATTGGGCCTAATAAATGCTAAAAAGGCTAACATAATTATCTTCTTTGTGAAAGATAATTTAATAGATCATTTAAAATTTCTTTATAAAAGATAATAACGGTAACGATCATTGGGCCTAATAAATGCTAAAAAAGTTGACATAATTATCTTCTTTGTAAAAGATAATTTACTAGACAATTTAAAATTTCTTATTAAAAGATCGTAACGGTAACGATCATTGGGACTAATAAATACTAAAAAAGTTAACAGAATTATCTTCTTTGTAAAAGATAATTTACTAGACAATTTAAACTTTCTTTATAAAAGATCACAATGGTAACGATCATTGGGCCTAATAAATGCTAAAAAGGTTAACATAAGTATCTTCTTTGTGAAAGATAATTTAATAGATCATTTCAAATTTCTTTATAAAAGATCATAACGGTAACGATCATTGGGCCTAATAAATGGTAAAAAAGTTGACATAATTATCTTCTTTGTAAAAGATAATTTACTAGACAATTTAAAATTTCTTATTAAAAGATCATAACAGTGCCGATCAATGGGCCTAGTAAATGCTGAAAAAGCTTACATAATTATCTGCTTTGTAAAACATAATTTAATAGATCATTTAAAATTTCATTATAAAAGATCATGACGGCAACGATCATTGGGCCTAATAAATGCTAAAAAGGCTAACATAATTATCTTCTTTGTGAAAGATAATTTAATAGATCATTTAAAATTTCTTTATAAAAGATAATAACGGTAACGATCATTGGGCCTAATAAATGCTAAAAAAGTTGACATAATTATCTTCTTTGTAAAAGATAATTTAGTAGACAATTTAAAATTTCTTATTAAAAGATCATAACGGTAACGATCATCGGGACTAATAAATACTAAAAAAGTTAACATAATTATCGTCTTTGTAAAAGATAATTTACTAGACAATTTAAAATTTCTTTATAAAATATCATAACGGTAACGATCATTGGGCCTAATAAATGCTAAAAAGGTTAACATAATTATCTTCTTTGTGAAAGATAATTTAATAGATCATTTAAAATTTCTTTATAAAAGATCATAACGGTAACGATCATTGGGCCTAATAAATGGTAAAAAAGTTGACATAATTACCTTCTTTGTAAAAGATAATTTACTAGACAATTTAAAATTTCTTATTAAAAGATCATAACAGTGCCGATCAATGGGCCTAGTAAATGCTGAAAAAGCTTACATAATTATCTGCTTTGTAAAACATAATTTAATAGATCATTTAAAATTTTGTTATAAAAGATCATGACAGCAACGGTCATTGGGCCTAATAAATGCTAAAAAGGCTAACATAATTATCTTCTTTCTGAAAGATAATTTAATACATCATTTAAAATTTCTTTATAAAAGATAATAACGGTAACGATCATTGGGCCTAATAAATGCTAAAAAAGTTGACATAATTATCTTCTTTGTAAAAGATAATTTACTAGACAATTTAAAATTTCTTTATAAAAGATCACAACGGTAACGATCATTGGGCCTAATAAATGCTAAAAAGGTTAACATAATTATCTTCTTTGTGAAAAATAATTTAATAGATCATTTCAAATTTCTTTATAAAAGATCATAACGGTAACGATCATTGGGCCTAATAAATGGTAAAAAAGTTGACATAATTATCTTCTTTGTAAAAGATAATTTACTAGACAATTTAAAATTTCTTATTAAAAGATCATAACAGTGCCGATCAATGGGCCTAGTAAATGCTGAAAAAGCTTACATAATTATCTGCTTTGTAAAACATAATTTAATAGATCATTAAAAATTTCATTATAAAAGATCATGACGGCAACGATCATTGGGCCTAATAAATGCTAAAAAGGCTAACATAATTATCTTCTTTGTGAAAGATAATTTAATAGATCATTTAAAATTTCTTTATAAAAGATAATAACGGTAACGATCATTGGGCCTAATAAATGCTAAAAAAGTTGACATAATTATCTTCTTTGTAAAAGATAATTTACTAGACAATTTAAAATTTCTTATTAAAAGATCATAACGGTAACGATCATTGGGACTAATAAATACTAAAAAAGTTAACATAATTATCTTCTTTGTAAAAGATAATTTACTAGACAATTTAAAATTTCTTTATAAAAGATCATAACGGTAACGATCATTGGGCCTAATAAATGCTAAAAAGGTTAACATAATTATCTTCTTTGTGAAAGATAATTTAATAGATCATTTAAAATTTCTTTATAAAAGATCATAACAGTAACGATCATTGGGCCTAATAAATGGTAAAAAAGTTGACATAATTATCTTCTTTGTAAAAGATAATTTACTAGACAATTTAAAATTTCTTATTAAAATATCATAAGAGTGCCGATCAATGGGCCTAGTAAATGCTGAAAAAGCTTACATAATTATCTGCTTTGTAAAACATAATTTAATAGATCATTTAAAATTTCATTATAAAAGATCATGACGGCAACGATCATTGGGCCTAATAAATGCTAAAAAGGCTAACATAATTATCTTCTTTGTGAAAGATAATTTAATAGATCATTTAAAATTTCTTTATAAAAGATAATAACGGTAACGATCATTGGGCCTAATAAATGCTAAAAAAGTTGACATAATTATCTTCTTTGTAAAAGATAATTTACTAGACAATTTAAAATTTCTTATTAAAAGATCATAACGGTAACGATCATTGGGACTAATAAATACTAAAAAAGTTAACATAATTATCTTCTTTGTAAAAGATAATTTACTAGACAATTTAAAATTTCTTTATAAAAGATCATAACGGTAACGATCATTGGGCCTAATAAATGCTAAAAAGGTTAACATAATTATCTTCTTTGTGAAAGATAATTTAATAGATCATTTAAAATTTCTTTATAAAAGATCATAACGGTAACGATCATTGGGCCTAATAAATGGTAAAAAAGTTGACATAATTATCTTCTTTGTAAAAGATAATTTACTAGACAATTTAAAATTTCTTATTAAAAGATCATAACAGTGCCGATCAATGGGCCTAGTAAATGCTGAAAAAGCTTACATAATTATCTGCTTTGTAAAACATAATTTAATAGATCATTTAAAATTTCATTATAAAAGATCATGACGGCAACGATCATTGGGCCTAATAAATGCTAAAAAGGCTAACATAATTATCTTCTTTGTGAAAGATAATTTAATAGATCATTTAAAATTTCTTTATAAAAGATAATAACGGTAACGATCATTGGGCCTAATAAATGCTAAAAAAGTTGACATAATTATCTTCTTTGTAAAAGATAATTTAGTAGACAATTTAAAATTTCTTATTAAAAGATCATAACGGTAACGATCATCGGGACTAATAAATACTAAAAAAGTTAACATAATTATCGTCTTTGTAAAAGATAATTTACTAGACAATTTAAAATTTCTTTATAAAATATCATAACGGTAACGATCATTGGGCCTAATAAATGCTAAAAAGGTTAACATAATTATCTTCTTTGTGAAAGATAATTTAATAGATCATTTAAAATTTCTTTATAAAAGATCATAACGGTAACGATCATTGGGCCTAATAAATCGTAAAAAAGTTGACATAATTACCTTCTTTGTAAAAGATAATTTACTAGACAATTTAAAATTTCTTATTAAAAGATCATAACAGTGCCGATCAATGGGCCTAGTAAATGCTGAAAAAGCTTACATAATTATCTGCTTTGTAAAACATAATTTAATAGATCATTTAAAATTTTGTTATAAAAGATCATGACGGCAACGGTCATTGGGCCTAATAAATGCTAAAAAGGCTAACATAATTATCTTCTTTGTGAAAGATAATTTAATACATCATTTAAAATTTCTTTATAAAAGATAATAACGGTAACGATCATTGGGCCTAATAAATGCTAAAAAAGTTGACATAATTATCTTCTTTGTAAAAGATAATTTACTAGACAATTTAAAATTTCTTTATAAAAGATCACAACGGTAACGATCATTGGGCCTAATAAATGCTAAAAAGGTTAACATAATTATCTTCTTTGTGAAAAATAATTTAATAGATCATTTCAAATTTCTTTATAAAAGATCATAACGGTAACGATCATTGGGCCTAATAAATGGTAAAAAAGTTGACATAATTATCTTCTTTGTAAAAGATAATTTACTAGACAATTTAAAATTTCTTATTAAAAGATCATAACAGTGCCGATCAATGGGCCTAGTAAATGCTGAAAAAGCTTACATAATTATCTGCTTTGTAAAACATAATTTAATAGATCATTAAAAATTTCATTATAAAAGATCATGACGGCAACGATCATTGGGCCTAATAAATGCTAAAAAGGCTAACATAATTATCTTCTTTGTGAAAGATAATTTAATAGATCATTTAAAATTTCTTTATAAAAGATAATAACGGTAACGATCATTGGGCCTAATAAATGCTAAAAAAGTTGACATAATTATCTTCTTTGTAAAAGATAATTTACTAGACAATTTAAAATTTCTTATTAAAAGATCATAACGGTAACGATCATTGGGACTAATAAATACTAAAAAAGTTAACATAATTATCTTCTTTGTAAAAGATAATTTACTAGACAATTTAAAATTTCTTTATAAAAGATCATAACGGTAACGATCATTGGGCCTAATAAATGCTAAAAAGGTTAACATAATTATCTTCTTTGTGAAAGATAATTTAATAGATCATTTAAAATTTCTTTATAAAAGATCATAACAGTAACGATCATTGGGCCTAATAAATGGTAAAAAAGTTGACATAATTATCTTCTTTGTAAAAGATAATTTACTAGACAATTTAAAATTTCTTATTAAAATATCATAAGAGTGCCGATCAATGGGCCTAGTAAATGCTGAAAAAGCTTACATAATTATCTGCTTTGTAAAACATAATTTAATAGATCATTTAAAATTTCATTATAAAAGATCATGACGGCAACGATCATTGGGCCTAATAAATGCTAAAAAGGCTAACATAATTATCTTCTTTGTGAAAGATAATTTAATAGATCATTTAAAATTTCTTTATAAAAGATAATAACGGTAACGATCATTGGGCCTAATAAATGCTAAAAAAGTTGACATAATTATCTTCTTTGTAAAAGATAATTTACTAGACAATTTAAAATTTCTTATTAAAAGATCATAACGGTAACGATCATTGGGACTAATAAATACTAAAAAAGTTAACATAATTATCTTCTTTGTAAAAGATAATTTACTAGACAATTTAAAATTTCTTTATAAAAGATCATAACGGTAACGATCATTGGGCCTAATAAATGCTAAAAAGGTTAACATAATTATCTTCTTTGTGAAAGATAATTTAATAGATCATTTAAAATTTCTTTATAAAAGATCATAACGGTAACGATCATTGGGCCTAATAAATGGTAAAAAAGTTGACATAATTATCTTCTTTGTAAAAGATAATTTACTAGACAATTTAAAATTTCTTATTAAAATATCATAAGAGTGCCGATCAATGGGCATAGTAAATGCTGAAAAAGCTTACATAATTATCTGCTTTGTAAAACATAATTTAATAGATCATTTAAAATTTCATTATAAAAGATCATGACGGCAACGATCATTGGGCCTAATAAATGCTAAAAAGGCTAACATAATTATCTTCTTTGTGAAAGATAATTTAATAGATCATTTAAAATTTCTTTATAAAAGATAATAACGGTAACGATCATTGGGCCTAATAAATGCTAAAAAAGTTGACATAATTATCTTCTTTGTAAAAGATAATTTACTAGACAATTTAAAATTTCTTATTAAAAGATCATAACGGTAACGATCATTGGGACTAATAAATACTCAAAAAGTTAACATAATTATCTTCTTTGTAAAAGATAATTTACTAGACAATTTGAAATTTCTTTATAAAAGATCATAACGGTAACGATCATTGGCCTAATAAATGCTAAAAAGGTTAACATAATTATCTTCTTTGTGAAAGATAATTTAATAGATCATTTAAAATTTCTTTATAAAAGATCAGAACGGTAACGATCATTGGGCCTAATAAATGCTAAAAAGGTTAACATAATTATCTTCTTTGTGAAAGATAATTTAATAGATCATTTAAAATTTCTTTATAAAAGATCATAACGGTAACGATCATTGGGCCTAATAAATGGTAAAAAAGTTGACATAATTATCTTCTTTGTAAAAGATAATTTACTAGACAATTTAAAATTTCTTATTAAAAGATCATAACAGTGCCGATCAATGGGCCTAGTAAATGCTGAAAAAGCTTACATAATTATCTGCTTTGTAAAACATAATTTAATAGATCATTTAAAATTTCATTATAAAATATCATGACGGCAACGATCATTGGGCCTAATAAATGCTAAAAAGGCTAACATAATTATCTTCTTTGTGAAAGATAATTTAATAGATCATTTAAAATTTCTTTATAAAAGATAATAACGGTAACGATCATTGGGCCTAATATAATTATCTTCTTTGTAAAAGATAATTTACTAGACAATTTAAAATTTCTTATTAAAAGATCATAAGAGTGCCGATCAATGGGCCTAGTAAATGCTGAAAAAGCTTACATAATTATCTGCTTTGTAAAACATAATTTAATAGATCATTTAAAATTTCACTATAAAAGATCATGACGGCAACGATCATTGGGCCTAATAAATGCTAAAAAGGCTAACATAATTATCTTCTTTGTGAAAGATAATTTAATAGATCATTTAAAATTTCTTTATAAAAGATAACAACGGTAACGATCATTGGGCCTAATAAATGCTAAAAAAGTTGACATAATTATCTTCTTTGTAAAAGATAATTTACTAGACAATTTAAAATTTCTTATTAAAAGATCATAACGGTAACGATCATTGGGACTAATAAATACTAAAAAAGTTAACATAATTATCTTCTTTGTAAAAGATAATTTACTAGACAATTTGAAATTTCTTTATAAAAGATCATAACGGTAACGATCATTGGCCTAATAAATGCTAAAAAGGTTAACATAATTATCTTCTTTGTGAAAGATAATTTAATAGATCATTTAAAATTTCTTTATAAAAGATCATAACGGTAACGATCATTGGGCCTAATAAATGCTAAAAAGGTTAACATAATTATCTTCTTTGTGAAAGATAATTTAATAGATCATTTAAAATTTCTTTATAAAAGATCATCACGGTAACGATCATTGGGCCTAATAAATGGTAAAAAAGTTGACATAATTATCTTCTTTGTAAAAGATAATTTACTAGACAATTTAAAATTTCTTATTAAAAGATCATAACAGTGCCGATCAATGGGCCTAGTAAATGCTGAAAAAGCTTACATAATTATCTGCTTTGTAAAACATAATTTAATAGATCATTTAAAATTTCATTATAAAAGATCATGACGGCAACGATCATTGGGCCTAATAAATGCTAAAAAGGCTAACATAATTATCTTCTTTGTGAAAGATAATTTAATAGATCATTTAAAATTTCTTTATAAAAGATAATAACGGTAACGATCATTGGGCCTAATATAATTATCTTCTTTGTAAAAGATAATTTACTAGACAATTTAAAATTTCTTACTAAAAGATCATAACGCTAATGGTTAATGGGCCTAGTAAATGCTAAAAAAGTTGACATAATTATCTTGTTTGTAAAAGATAATTTAATAGATCATTTAAAATTTCCTTAAAAAAGATCATAACGGTAACGATCATTGCGCCTAATAAATGCTAAACAGATTGATATAATTCTCTTCTTTATAAAAGATAATTTACTAGACAATTTAAAATTTCTTATTAAAAGATCATAACGCTAATAAATGCAAAAAAAGTTGAGATAATTATCTTCTTTGTAAAAGATAATTAAATAGATCATTTAAAATTGCTTTATAAAATGTCATAACGGTAACGATCATTGGGCCTAATAAATGCTAAAAAGGTTAACATAATTATCTTCTTTGTGAAAGATAATTTAATAGATCATTTAAAATTTCTTTATAAAAGATCATAACAGTAACAATCATTGGGCCTAATAAATGCTAGAAAGGTTAACATCATTATCTTCTTTGTGAAAGATAATTTAGTAGATCATTTAAAATTTCTTTATAAAAGATAATAACGGTAACGATCGTTGGGCCTAATAAATGCTAAAAAATTTGACATAATTATCTTTTTGTAAAAGATAATTTAGTAGACAATTTAAAATTTCTTATTAAAAGATCATAACGGTAACGATCATTGGGACTAATAAATACTCAAAAAGTTAACATAATTATCTTCTTTGTAAAAGATAATTTACTAGACAATTTGAAATTTCTTTATAAAAGATCATAACGCTAACGATCATTGGCCTAATAAATGCTAAAAAGGTTAACATAATTATCTTCTTTGTGAAAGATAATTTAATAGATCATTTAAAATTTCTTTATAAAAGATCAGAACGGTAACGATCATTGGGCCTAATAAATGCTAAAAAGGTTAACATAATTATCTTCTTTGTGAAAGATAATTTAATAGATCATTTAAAATTTCTTTATAAAAGATCATAACGGTAACGATCATTGGGCCTAATAAATGGTAAAAAAGTTGACATAATTATCTTCTTTGTAAAAGATAATTTACTAGACAATTTAAAATTTCTTATTAAAAGATCATAACAGTGCCGATCAATGGGCCTAGTAAATGCTGAAAAAGCTTACATAATTATCTGCTTTGTAAAACATAATTTAATAGATCATTTAAAATTTCATTTAGAAGATCATGACGGCAACGATCATTGGGCCTAATAAATGCTAAAAAGGCTAACATAATTATCTTCTTTGTGAAAGATAATTTAATAGATCATTTAAAATTTCTTTATAAAAGATAATAACGGTAACGATCATTGGGCCTAATATAATTATCTTCTTTATAAAAGATAATTTACTAGACAATTTAAAATTTCTTATTAAAAGATCATAAGAGTGCCGATCAATGGGCCTAGTAAATGCTGAAAAAGCTTACATAATTATCTGCTTTGTAAAACATAATTTAATAGATCATTTAAAATTTCACTATAAAAGATCATGACGGCAACGATCATTGGGCCTAATAAATGCTAAAAAGGCTAACATAATTATCTTCTTTGTGAAAGATAATTTAATAGATCATTTAAAATTTCTTTATAAAAGATAACAACGGTAACGATCATTGGGCCTAATAAATGCTAAAAAAGTTGACATAATTATCTTCTTTGTAAAAGATAATTTACTAGACAATTTAAAATTTCTTATTAAAAGATCATAACGGTAACGATCATTGGGACTAATAAATACTAAAAAAGTTAACATAATTATCTTCTTTGTAAAAGATAATTTACTAGACAATTTGAAATTTCTTTATAAAAGATCATAACGGTAACGATCATTGGCCTAATAAATGCTAAAAAGGTTAACATAATTATCTTCTTTGTGAAAGATAATTTAATAGATCATTTAAAATTTCTTTATAAAAGATCATAACGGTAACGATCATTGGGCCTAATAAATGCTAAAAAGGTTAACATAATTATCTTCTTTGTGAAAGATAATTTAATAGATCATTTAAAATTTCTTTATAAAAGATCATCACGGTAACGATCATTGGGCCTAATAAATGGTAAAAAAGTTGACATAATTATCTTATTTGTAAAAGATAATTTACTAGACAATTTAAAATTTCTTATTAAAAGATCATAACAGTGCCGATCAATGGGCCTAGTAAATGCTGAAAAAGCTTACATAATTATCTGCTTTGTAAAACATAATTTAATAGATCATTTAAAATTTCATTATAAAAGATCATGACGGCAACGATCATTGGGCCTAATAAATGCTAAAAAGGCTAACATAATTATCTTCTTTGTGAAAGATAATTTAATAGATCATTTAAAATTTCTTTATAAAAGATAATAACGGTAACGATCATTGGGCCTAATATAATTATCTTCTTTGTAAAAGATAATTTACTAGACAATTTAAAATTTCTTACTAAAAGATCATAACGCTAATGGTTAATGGGCCTAGTAAATGCTAAAAAAGTTGACATAATTATCTTGTTTGTAAAAGATAATTTAATAGATCATTTAAAATTTCCTTAAAAAAGATCATAACGGTAACGATCATTGCGCCTAATAAATGCTAAACAGATTGACATAATTCTCTTCTTTATAAAAGATAATTTACTAGACAATTTAAAATTTCTTATTAAAAGATCATAACGCTAATAAATGCAAAAAAAGTTGAGATAATTATCTTCTCTGTAAAAGATAATTAAATAGATCATTTAAAATTGCTTTATAAAATGTCATAACGGTAACGATCATTGGGCCTAATAAATGCTAAAAAGGTTAACATAATTATCTTCTTTGTGAAAGATAATTTAATAGATCATTTAAAATTTCTTTATAAAAGATCATAACAGTAACAATCATTGGGCCTAATAAATGCTAGAAAGGTTAACATCATTATCTTCTTTGTGAAAGATAATTTAGTAGATCATTTAAAATTTCTTTATAAAAGATAATAACGGTAACGATCGTTGGGCCTAATAAATGCTAAAAAATTTGACATAATTATCTTCTTTGTAAAAGATAATTTAGTAGACAATTTAAAATTTCTTATTAAAAGATCATAACGGTAACGATCATTGGGACTAATAAATACTAAAAAAGTTAACATAATTATCTTCTTTGTAAAAGATAATTAACTAGACAATTTAAAATTTCTTTATAAAAGATCATAACGGTAACGATCATTGGGCCTAATAAATGCTAAAAAGGTTAACATAATTATCTTCTTTGTGAAAGATAATTTAATAGATCATTTAAAATTTCTTTATAAAAGATAATAACAGTAACAATCATTGGGCCTAATAAATGCTAGAAAGGTTAACATCATTATCTTCTTTGTGAAAGATAATTTAGTAGATCATTTAAAATTTCTTTATAAAAGATAATAACGGTAACGATCGTTGGGCCTAATAAATGCTAAAAAATTTGACATAATTATCTTCTTTGTAAAAGATAATTTACTAGACAATTTAAAATTTCTTTATAAAAGATCATAACGGTAACGATCATTGGGCCTAATAAATGCTAAAAAGGTTAACATAATTATCTTCTTTGTGAAAGATAATTTAATAGATCATTTAAAATTTCTTTATAAAAGATCATAACGGTAACGATCACTGGGCCTAATAAATGGTAAAAAAGTTGACATAATTATCTTCTTTGTAAAAGATAATTTACTAGACAATTTAAAATTTCTTATTAAAAGATCATAACAGTGCCGATCAATGGGCCTAGTAAATGCTGAAAAAGCTTACATAATTATCTGCTTTGTAAAACATAATTTAATAGATCATTTAAAATTTCATTATAAAAGATCATGACGGCAACGATCATTGGGCCTAATAAATGCTAAAAAGGCTAACATAATTATCTTCTTTGTGAAAGATAATTTAATAGATCATTTAAAATTTCTTTATAAAAGATAATAACGGTAACAATCATTGGGCCTAATAAATGCTAAAAAAGTTGACATAATTATCTTCTTTTTAAAAGATAATTTACTAGACAATTTAAAATTTCTTATTAAAAGATAATAACGGTAACGATCATTGGGACTAATAAATACTAAAAAAGTTAACATAATTATCTTCTTTGTAAAAGATAATTTACTAGACAATTCAAAAATTTCTTTATAAAAGATCATAACGGTAACGATCATTGGGCCTAATAAATGCTAAAAAGGCTAACATAATTATCTTCTTTGTGAAAGATAATTTAATAGATCATTTAAAATTTCTTTATAAAAGATAATAACGGTAACGATCATTGGGCCTAATATAATTATCTTCTTTGTAAAAGATAATTTACTAGACAATTTAAAATTTCTTACTAAAAGATCATAACGCTAATGGTTAATGGGCCTAGTAAATGCTAAAAAAGTTGACATAATTATCTTGTTTGTAAAAGATAATTTAATAGATCATTTAAAATTTCCTTAAAAAAGATCATAACGGTAACGATCATTGCGCCTAATAAATGTTACACAGATTGACATAATTCTCTTCTTTATAAAAGATAATTTCCTAGACAATTTAAAATTTCTTATTAAAAGATCATAACGCTAACGATTTTTGGTTCTAATAAATGCTAAAAAAGTTGAGATAATTATCTTCTTTGTAAAAGATAATTAAATAGATCATTTAAAATTGCTTTATAAGATGTCATAACGGTAACGATCATTGGGCCTAATAAATGCTAAAAAGGTTAACATAATTATCTTCTTTGTGAAAGATAATTTAGTAGATCATTTAAAATTTCTTTATAAAAGATAATAACGGTAACGATCGTTGGGCCTAATAAATGCTAAAAAAGTTGACATAATTATCTTCTTTGTAAAAGATAATTTAGTAGACAATTTAAAATTTCTTTATAAAAGATCATAACGGTAACGATCATTGGGCCTAATAAATGCTAAAAAGGTTAACATAATTATCTTCTTTGTGAAAGATAATTTAATAGATCATTTAAAATTTCTTTATAAAAGATCATAACAGTAACAATCATTGGGCCTAATAAATGCTAGAAAGGTTAACATCATTATCTTCTTTGTGAAAGATAATTTAGTAGATCATTTAAAATTTCTTTATAAAAGATAATAACGGTAACGATCGTTGGGCCTAATAAATGCTAAAAAATTTGACATAATTATCTTCTTTGTAAAAGATAATTTAGTAGACAATTTAAAATTTCTTATTAAAAGATCATAACGGTAACGATCATTGGGACTAATAAATACTAAAAAAGTTAACATAATTATCTTCTTTGTAAAAGATAATTAACTAGACAATTTAAAATTTCTTTATAAAAGATCATAACGGTAACGATCATTGGGCGTAATAAATGCTAAAAAGGTTAACATAATTATCTTCTTTGTGAAAGATAATTTAATAGATCATTTAAAATTTCTTTATAAAAGATAATAACGGTAACGATCATTGGGCCTAATAAATGCTAAAAAAGTTGACATAATTATCTTCTTTGTAAAAGATAATTTACTAGACAATTTAAAATTTCTTATTAAAAGATCATAACGGTAACGATCATTGGGACTAATAAATACTAAAAAAGTTAACATAATTATCTTCTTTGTAAAAGATAATTTACTAGACAATTTAAAATTTCTTTATAAAAGATCATAACGGTAACGATCATTGGGCCTAATAAATGCTAAAAAGGTTAACATAATTATCTTCTTTGTGAAAGATAATTTAATAGATCATTTAAAATTTCTTTATAAAAGATCATAACGGTAACGATCACTGGGCCTAATAAATGGTAAAAAAGTTGACATAATTATCTTCTTTGTAAAAGATAATTTACTAGACAATTTAAAATTTCTTATTAAAAGATCATAACAGTGCCGATCAATGGGCCTAGTAAATGCTGAAAAAGCTTACATAATTATCTGCTTTGTAAAACATAATTTAATAGATCATTTAAAATTTCATTATAAAAGATCATGACGGCAACGATCATTGGGCCTAATAAATGCTAAAAAGGCTAACATAATTATCTTCTTTGTGAAAGATAATTTAATAGATCATTTAAAATTTCTTTATAAAAGATAATAACGGTAACAATCATTGGGCCTAATAAATGCTAAAAAAGTTGACATAATTATCTTCTTTTTAAAAGATAATTTACTAGACAATTTAAAATTTCTTATTAAAAGATAATAACGGTAACGATCATTGGGACTAATAAATACTAAAAAAGTTAACATAATTATCTTCTTTGTAAAAGATAATTTACTAGACAATTCAAAAATTTCTTTATAAAAGATCATAACGGTAACGATCATTGGGCCTAATAAATGCTAAAAAGGCTAACATAATTATCTTCTTTGTGAAAGATAATTTAATAGATCATTTAAAATTTCTTTATAAAAGATAATAACGGTAACGATCATTGGGCCTAATATAATTATCTTCTTTGTAAAAGATAATTTACTAGACAATTTAAAATTTCTTATTAAAAGATCATAACGCTAACGATTTTTGGTTCTAATAAATGCAAAAACAGTTGAGATAATTATCTTCTTTGTAAAAGATAATTAAATAGATCATTTAAAATTGCTTTATAAAATGTCATAACGGTAACGATCATTGGGCCTAATAAATGCTAAAAAGGTTAACATAATTATCTTCTTTGTGAAAGATAATTTAATAGATCATTTAAAATTTCTTTATAAAAGATCATAACAGTAACAATCATTGGGCCTAATAAATGCTAGAAAGGTTAACATCATTATCTTCTTTGTGAAAGATAATTTAGTAGATCATTTAAAATTTCTTTATAAAAGATAATAACGGTAACGATCGTTGGGCCTAATAAATGCTAAAAAATTTGACATAATTATCTTCTTTGTAAAAGATAATTTAGTAGACAATTTAAAATTTCTTATTAAAAGATCATAACGGTAACGATCATTGGGCCTAATAAATGCTAAAAAGGTTAACATAATTATCTTCTTTGTGAAAGATAATTTAATAGATCATTTAAAATTTCTTTATAAAAGATCATAACAGTAACAATCATTGGGCCTAATAAATGCTAAAAAGGTTAACATAATTATCTTCTTTGTGAAAGATAATTTAATAGATCATTTAAAATTTCTTTATAAAAGATCATAACAGTAACAATCATTGGGCCTAATAAATGCGAGAAAGGTTACCATAATTATCTTCTTTGTGAAAGATAATTTAATAGATCATTTAAAATTTCTTTATAAAAGATCATAACGGTAACGATCATTGGGCCTAATAAATGCTAAAAAGGTTAACATAATTATCTTCTTTGTGAAAGATAATTTAATAGATCATTTAAAATTTCTTTATAAAAGATCATAACGGTAACGATCATTGGGCCTAATAAATGGTAAAAAAGTTGACATAATTATCTTCTTTGTAAAACATAATTTACTAGACAATTTAAAATTTCTTATTAAAAGATCATAACAGTGCCGATCAATGGGCCTAGTAAATGCTGAAAAAGCTTACATAATTATTTGCTTTGTAAAACATAATTTAATAGATCATTTAAAATTTCATTATAAAAGATCATGACGGCAACGATCAATGGGCCTAATAAATGCTAAAAAGGCTAACATAATTCTCTTCTTTGTGAAAGATAATTTAATAGATCATTTAAAATTTCTTTATAAAAGATAATAACGGTAACGATCATTGGGCCTAATAAATGCTAAAAAAGTTGACATAATTATCTTCTTTGTAAAAGATAATTTACTAGACAATTTAAAATTTCTTATTAAAAGATCATAACAGTAACGATCATTGGGACTAATAAATACTAAAAAAGTTAACATAATTATCTTCTTTGTAAAAGATAATTTACTAGACAATTTAAAATTTCTTTATAAAAGATCATAACGGTAACGATCATTGGGCCTAATAAATGCTAAAAAGGTTAACATAATTATCTTCTTTGTGAATGATAATTTAATAGATTATTTAAAATTTCTTTATAAAAGATCATAACGGTAACGATCATTGGGCCTAATAAATGGTAAAAAAGTTGACATAATTATCTTCTTTGTAAAAGATAATTTACTAGACAATTTAAAATTTCTTATTAAAAGATCATAACAGTGCCGATCAATGGGCCTAGTAAATGCTGAAAAAGCTTACATAATTATCTGCTTTGTAAAACATAATTTAATAGATCATTTAAAATTTCATTATAAAAGATCATGACGGCAACGATCATTGGGCCTAATAAATGCTAAAAAGGCTAACATAATTATCTTCTTTGTGAAAGATAATTTAATAGATCATTTAAAATTTCTTTATAAAAGATCATAACGGTAACGATCATTGGGCCTAATAAATGGTAAAAAAGTTGACATAATTATCTTCTTTGTAAAACATAATTTACTAGACAATTTAAAATTTCTTATTAAAAGATCATAATAGTGCCGATCAATGGGCCTAGTAAATGCTGAAAAAGCTTACATAATTATTTGCTTTGTAAAACATAATTTAATAGATCATTTAAAATTTCATTATAAAAGATCATGACGGCAACGATCAATGGGCCTAATAAATGCTAAAAAGGCTAACATAATTCTCTTCTTTGTGAAAGATAATTTAATAGATCATTTAAAATTTCTTTATAAAAGATAATAACGGTAACGATCATTGAGCCTAATAAATGCTAAAAAAGTTGACATAATTATCTTCTTTGTAAAAGATAATTTACTAGACAATTTAAAATTTCTTATTAAAAGATCATAACAGTAACGATCATTGGGACTAATAAATACTAAAAAAGTTAACATAATTATCTTCTTTGTAAAAGATAATTTACTAGACAATTTAAAATTTCTTTATAAAAGATCATAACGGTAACGATCATTGGGCCTAATAAATGCTAAAAAGGTTAACATAATTATCTTCTTTGTGAAAGATAATTTAATAGATTATTTAAAATTTCTTTATAAAAGATCATAACGGTAACGATCATTAGGCCTAATAAATGGTAAAAAAGTTGACATAATTATCTTCTTTGTAAAAGATAATTTACTAGACAATTTAAAATTTCTTATTAAAAGATCATAACAGTGCCGATCAATGGGCCTAGTAAATGCTGAAAAAGCTTACATAATTATCTGCTTTGTAAAACATAATTTAATAGATCATTTAAAATTTCATTATAAAAGATCATGACGGCAACGATCATTGGGCCTAATAAATGCTAAAAAGGCTAACATAATTATCTTCTTTGTGAAAGATAATTTAATAGATCATTTAAAATTTCTTTATAAAAGATAATAACGGTAACGATCATTGGGCCTAATAAATGCTAAAAAAGTTGACATAATTATCTTCTTTGTAAAAGATAATTTTGCTAGACAATTTAAAATTTCTTATTAAAAGATCATAACGGTAACGATCATTGGGACTGATAAATACTAAAAAAGTTAACATAATTATCTTCTTTGTAAAAGATAATTTACTAGACAATTTAAAATTTCTTTATAAAAGATCATAACGGTAACGATCATTGGCCTAATAAATGCTAAAAAGGTTAACATAATTATCTTCTTTGTGAAAGATAATTTAATAGATCATTTAAAATTTCTTTATAAAAGATCATAACGGTAACGATCATTGGGCCTAATAAATGGTAAAAAAGTTGACATAATTATCTTCTTTGTAAAAGATAATTTACTACACAATTTAAAATTTCTTATTAAAAGATCATAACAGTGCCGATCAATGGGCCTAGTAAAAATGCTGAAAAAGCTTACATAATTATCTGCTTTGTAAAACATAATTTAATAGATCATTTAAAATTTCATTATAAAAGATCATGACGGCAACGATCATTGGGCCTAATAAATGCTTAAAAGGCTAACATAATTATCTTCTTTGTGAAAGATAATTTAATAGATCATTTAAAATTTCTTTATAAAAGATCATAACGGTAACGATCATTGGGCCTAATAAATGGTAAAAAAGTTGACATAATTATCTTCTTTGTAAAACATAATTTACTAGACAATTTAAAATTTCTTATTAAAAGATCATAACAGTGCCGATCAATGGGCCTAGTAAATGCTGAAAAAGCTTACATAATTATTTGCTTTGTAAAACATAATTTAATAGATCATTTAAAATTTCATTATAAAAGATCATGACGGCAACGATCAATGGGCCTAATAAATGCTAAAAAGGCTAACATAATTCTCTTCTTTGTGAAAGATAATTTAATAGATCATTTAAAATTTCTTTATAAAAGATAATAACGGTAACGATCATTGGGCCTAATAAATGCTAAAAAAGTTGACATAATTATCTTCTTTGTAAAAGATAATTTACTAGACAATTTAAAATTTCTTATTAAAAGATCATAACAGTAACGATCATTGGGACTAATAAATACTAAAAAAGTTAACATAATTATCTTCTTTGTAAAAGATAATTTACTAGACAATTTAAAATTTCTTTATAAAAGATCATAACGGTAACGATCATTGGGCCTAATAAATGCTAAAAAGGTTAACATAATTATCTTCTTTGTGAAAGATAATTTAATAGATTATTTAAAATTTCTTTATAAAAGATCATAACGGTAACGATCATTGGGCCTAATAAATGGTAAAAAAGTTGACATAATTATCTTCTTTGTAAAAGATAATTTACTAGACAATTTAAAATTTCTTATTAAAAGATCATAACAGTGCCGATCAATGGGCCTAGTAAATGCTGAAAAAGCTTACATAATTATCTGCTTTGTAAAACATAATTTAATAGATCATTTAAAATTTCATTATAAAAGATCATGACGGCAACGATCATTGGGCCTAATAAATGCTAAAAAGGTTAACATAATTATCTTCTTTGTGAAAGATAATTTAATAGATCATTTAAAATTTCTTTATAAAAGATCATAACGGTAACGATCATTGGGCCTAATAAATGGTAAAAAAGTTGACATAATTATCTTCTTTGTAAAAGATAATTTACTACACAATTTAAAATTTCTTATTAAAAGATCATAACAGTGCCGATCAATGGGCCTAGTAAATGCTGAAAAAGCTTACATAATTATCTGCTTTGTAAAACATAATTTAATAGATCATTTAAAATTTCATTATAAAAGATCATGACGGCAACGATCATTGGGCCTAATAAATGCTTAAAAGGCTAACATAATTATCTTCTTTGTGAAAGATAATTTAATAGATCATTTAAAATTTCTTTATAAAAGATCATAACGGTAACGATCATTGGGCCTAATAAATGGTAAAAAAGTTGACATAATTATCTTCTTTGTAAAACATAATTTACTAGACAATTTAAAATTTCTTATTAAAAGATCATAACAGTGCCGATCAATGGGCCTAGTAAATGCTGAAAAAGCTTACATAATTATTTGCTTTGTAAAACATAATTTAATAGATCATTTAAAATTTCATTATAAAAGATCATGACGGCAACGATCAATGGGCCTAATAAATGCTAAAAAGGCTAACATAATTCTCTTCTTTGTGAAAGATAATTTAATAGATCATTTAAAATTTCTTTATAAAAGATAATAACGGTAACGATCATTGGGCCTAATAAATGCTAAAAAAGTTGACATAATTATCTTCTTTGTAAAAGATAATTTACTAGACAATTTAAAATTTCTTATTAAAAGATCATAACAGTAACGATCATTGGGACTAATAAATACTAAAAAAGTTAACATAATTATCTTCTTTGTAAAAGATAATTTACTAGACAATTTAAAATTTCTTTATAAAAGATCATAACGGTAACGATCATTGGGCCTAATAAATGCTAAAAAGGTTAACATAATTATCTTCTTTGTGAAAGATAATTTAATAGATTATTTAAAATTTCTTTATAAAAGATCATAACGGTAACGATCATTGGGCCTAATAAATGGTAAAAAAGTTGACATAATTATCTTCTTTGTAAAAGATAATTTACTAGACAATTTAAAATTTCTTATTAAAAGATCATAACAGTGCCGATCAATGGGCCTAGTAAATGCTGAAAAAGCTTACATAATTATCTGCTTTGTAAAACATAATTTAATAGATCATTTAAAATTTCATTATAAAAGATCATGACGGCAACGATCATTGGGCCTAATAAATGCTAAAAAGGCTAACATAATTATCTTCTTTGTGAAAGATAATTTAATAGATCATTTAAAATTTCTTTATAAAAGATCATAACAGTAACAATCATTGGGCCTAATAAATGCTAAAAAGGTTAACATAATTATCCTCTTTGTGAAAGATAATTTAATAGATCATTTAAAATTTCTTTATAAAAGATCATAACAGTAACAATCATTGGGCCTAATAAATGCTAGAAAGGTTAACATAATTATCTTCTTTGTGAAAGATAATTTAATAGATCATTTAAAATTTCTTTATAAAAGATCATAACGGTAACGATCATTGGGCCTAATAAATGCTAAAAAGGTTAACATAATTATCTTCTTTGTGAAAGATAATTTAATAGATCATTTAAAATTTCTTTATAAAAGATCATAACGGTAACGATCATTGGGCCTAATAAATGGTAAAAAAGTTGACATAATTATCTTCTTTGTAAAAGATAATTTACTAGACAATTTAAAATTTCTTATTAAAAGATCATAACAGTGCCGATCAATGGGCCTAGTAAATGCTGAAAAAGCTTACATAATTATCTGCTTTGTAAAACATAATTTAATAGATCATTTAAAATTTCATTATAAAAGATCATGACGGCAACGATCATTGGGCCTAATAAATGCTAAAAAGGCTAACATAATTATCTTCTTTGTGAAAGATAATTTAATAGATCATTTAAAATTTCTTTATAAAAGATAATAACGGTAACGATCATTGGGCCTAATATAATTATCTTCTTTGTAAAAGATAATTTACTAGACAATTTAAAATTTCTTATTAAAAGATCATAAGAGTGCCGATCAATGGGCCTAGTAAATGCTGAAAAAGCTTACATAATTATCTGCTTTGTAAAACATAATTTAATAGATCATTTAAAATTTCACTATAAAAGATCATGACGGCAACGATCATTGGGCCTAATAAATGCTAAAAAGGCTAACATAATTATCTTCTTTGTGAAAGATAATTTAATAGATCATTTAAAATTTCTTTATAAAAGATAATAACGGTAACGATCATTGGGCCTAATAAATGCTAAAAAAGTTGACATAATTATCTTCTTTGTAAAAGATAATTTACTAGACAATTTAAAATTTCTTATTAAAAGATCATAACGGTAACGATCATTGGGACTAATAAATACTAAAAAAGTTAACATAATTATCTTCTTTGTAAAAGATAATTTACTAGACAATTTGAAATTTCTTTATAAAAGATCATAACGGTAACGATCATTGGGCCTAATAAATGCTAAAAAGGTTAACATAATTATCTTCTTTGTGAAAGATAATTTAATAGATCATTTAAAATTTCTTTATAAAAGATCATAACGGTAACGATCATTGGGCCTAATAAATGGTAAAAAAGTTGACATAATTATCTTCTTTGTAAAAGATAATTTACTAGACAATTTAAAATTTCTTATTAAAAGATCATAACAGTGCCGATCAATGGGCCTAGTAAATGCTGAAAAAGCTTACATAATTATCTGCTTTGTAAAACATAATTTAATAGATCATTTAAAATTTCATTATAAAAGATCATGGCGGCAACGATCATTGGGCCTAATAAATGCTAAAAAGGCTAACATAATTATCTTCTTTGTGAAAGATAATTTAATAGATCATTTAAAATTTCTTTATAAAAGATAATAACGATAACGATCATTGGGCCTAATATAATTATCTTCTTTGTAAAAGATAATTTACTAGACAATTTAAAATTTCTTATTAAAAGATCATAAGAGTGCCGATCAATGGGCCTAGTAAATGCTGAAAAAGCTTACATAATTATCTGCTTTGTAAAACATAATTTAATAGATCATTTAAAATTTCATTATAAAAGATCATGACGGCAACGATCATTGGGCCTAATAAATGCTAAAAAGGCTAACATAATTATCTTCTTTGTGAAAGATAATTTAATAGATCATTTAAAATTTCTTTATAAAAGATCATAACAGTAACAATCATTGGGCCTAATAAATGCTAAAAAGGTTAACATAATTATCTTCTTTGTGAAAGATAATTTAATAGATCATTTAAAATTTCTTTATAAAAGATCATAACAGTAACAATCATTGGGCCTAATAAATGCTAGAAAGGTTAACATCATTATCTTCTTTGTGAAAGATAATTTAGTAGATCATTTAAAATTTCTTTATAAAAGATAATAACGGTAACGATCGTTGGGCCTAATAAATGCTAAAAAATTTGACATAATTATCTTTTTGTAAAAGATAATTTAGTAGACAATTTAAAATTTCTTATTAAAAGATCATAACGGTAACGATCATTGGGACTAATAAATACTCAAAAAGTTAACATAATTATCTTCTTTGTAAAAGATAATTTACTAGACAATTTGAAATTTCTTTATAAAAGATCATAACGGTAACGATCATTGGCCTAATAAATGCTAAAAAGGTTAACATAATTATCTTCTTTGTGAAAGATAATTTAATAGATCATTTAAAATTTCTTTATAAAAGATAATAACGGTAACGATCATTGGGCCTAATAAATGCTAAAAAAGTTGACATAATTATCTTCTTTGTAAAAGATAATTTTGCTAGACAATTTAAAATTTCTTATTAAAAGATCATAACGGTAACGATCATTGGGACTGATAAATACTAAAAAAGTTAACATAATTATCTTCTTTGTAAAAGATAATTTACTAGACAATTTAAAATTTCTTTATAAAAGATCATAACGGTAACGATCATTGGCCTAATAAATGCTAAAAAGGTTAACATAATTATCTTCTTTGTGAAAGATAATTTAATAGATCATTTAAAATTTCTTTATAAAAGATCATAACGGTAACGATCATTGGGCCTAATAAATGGTAAAAAAGTTGACATAATTATCTTCTTTGTAAAAGATAATTTACTACACAATTTAAAATTTCTTATTAAAAGATCATAACAGTGCCGATCAATGGGCCTAGTAAATGCTGAAAAAGCTTACATAATTATCTGCTTTGTAAAACATAATTTAATAGATCATTTAAAATTTCATTATAAAAGATCATGACGGCAACGATCATTGGGCCTAATAAATGCTTAAAAGGCTAACATAATTATCTTCTTTGTGAAAGATAATTTAATAGATCATTTAAAATTTCTTTATAAAAGATCATAACGGTAACGATCATTGGGCCTAATAAATGGTAAAAAAGTTGACATAATTATCTTCTTTGTAAAACATAATTTACTAGACAATTTAAAATTTCTTATTAAAAGATCATAACAGTGCCGATCAATGGGCCTAGTAAATGCTGAAAAAGCTTACATAATTATTTGCTTTGTAAAACATAATTTAATAGATCATTTAAAATTTCATTATAAAAGATCATGACGGCAACGATCAATGGGCCTAATAAATGCTAAAAAGGCTAACATAATTCTCTTCTTTGTGAAAGATAATTTAATAGATCATTTAAAATTTCTTTATAAAAGATAATAACGGTAACGATCATTGGGCCTAATAAATGCTAAAAAAGTTGACATAATTATCTTCTTTGTAAAAGATAATTTACTAGACAATTTAAAATTTCTTATTAAAAGATCATAACAGTAACGATCATTGGGACTAATAAATACTAAAAAAGTTAACATAATTATCTTCTTTGTAAAAGATAATTTACTAGACAATTTAAAATTTCTTTATAAAAGATCATAACGGTAACGATCATTGGGCCTAATAAATGCTAAAAAGGTTAACATAATTATCTTCTTTGTGAAAGATAATTTAATAGATTATTTAAAATTTCTTTATAAAAGATCATAACGGTAACGATCATTGGGCCTAATAAATGGTAAAAAAGTTGACATAATTATCTTCTTTGTAAAAGATAATTTACTAGACAATTTAAAATTTCTTATTAAAAGATCATAACAGTGCCGATCAATGGGCCTAGTAAATGCTGAAAAAGCTTACATAATTATCTGCTTTGTAAAACATAATTTAATAGATCATTTAAAATTTCATTATAAAAGATCATGACGGCAACGATCATTGGGCCTAATAAATGCTAAAAAGGCTAACATAATTATCTTCTTTGTGAAAGATAATTTAATAGATCATTTAAAATTTCTTTATAAAAGATCATAACAGTAACAATCATTGGGCCTAATAAATGCTAAAAAGGTTAACATAATTATCCTCTTTGTGAAAGATAATTTAATAGATCATTTAAAATTTCTTTATAAAAGATCATAACAGTAACAATCATTGGGCCTAATAAATGCTAGAAAGGTTAACATAATTATCTTCTTTGTGAAAGATAATTTAATAGATCATTTAAAATTTCTTTATAAAAGATCATAACGGTAACGATCATTGGGCCTAATAAATGCTAAAAAGGTTAACATAATTATCTTCTTTGTGAAAGATAATTTAATAGATCATTTAAAATTTCTTTATAAAAGATCATAACGGTAACGATCATTGGGCCTAATAAATGGTAAAAAAGTTGACATAATTATCTTCTTTGTAAAAGATAATTTACTAGACAATTTAAAATTTCTTATTAAAAGATCATAACAGTGCCGATCAATGGGCCTAGTAAATGCTGAAAAAGCTTACATAATTATCTGCTTTGTAAAACATAATTTAATAGATCATTTAAAATTTCATTATAAAAGATCATGACGGCAACGATCATTGGGCCTAATAAATGCTAAAAAGGCTAACATAATTATCTTCTTTGTGAAAGATAATTTAATAGATCATTTAAAATTTCTTTATAAAAGATAATAACGGTAACGATCATTGGGCCTAATATAATTATCTTCTTTGTAAAAGATAATTTACTAGACAATTTAAAATTTCTTATTAAAAGATCATAAGAGTGCCGATCAATGGGCCTAGTAAATGCTGAAAAAGCTTACATAATTATCTGCTTTGTAAAACATAATTTAATAGATCATTTAAAATTTCACTATAAAAGATCATGACGGCAACGATCATTGGGCCTAATAAATGCTAAAAAGGCTAACATAATTATCTTCTTTGTGAAAGATAATTTAATAGATCATTTAAAATTTCTTTATAAAAGATAATAACGGTAACGATCATTGGGCCTAATAAATGCTAAAAAAGTTGACATAATTATCTTCTTTGTAAAAGATAATTTACTAGACAATTTAAAATTTCTTATTAAAAGATCATAACGGTAACGATCATTGGGACTAATAAATACTAAAAAAGTTAACATAATTATCTTCTTTGTAAAAGATAATTTACTAGACAATTTGAAATTTCTTTATAAAAGATCATAACGGTAACGATCATTGGGCCTAATAAATGCTAAAAAGGTTAACATAATTATCTTCTTTGTGAAAGATAATTTAATAGATCATTTAAAATTTCTTTATAAAAGATCATAACGGTAACGATCATTGGGCCTAATAAATGGTAAAAAAGTTGACATAATTATCTTCTTTGTAAAAGATAATTTACTAGACAATTTAAAATTTCTTATTAAAAGATCATAACAGTGCCGATCAATGGGCCTAGTAAATGCTGAAAAAGCTTACATAATTATCTGCTTTGTAAAACATAATTTAATAGATCATTTAAAATTTCATTATAAAAGATCATGGCGGCAACGATCATTGGGCCTAATAAATGCTAAAAAGGCTAACATAATTATCTTCTTTGTGAAAGATAATTTAATAGATCATTTAAAATTTCTTTATAAAAGATAATAACGATAACGATCATTGGGCCTAATATAATTATCTTCTTTGTAAAAGATAATTTACTAGACAATTTAAAATTTCTTATTAAAAGATCATAAGAGTGCCGATCAATGGGCCTAGTAAATGCTGAAAAAGCTTACATAATTATCTGCTTTGTAAAACATAATTTAATAGATCATTTAAAATTTCATTATAAAAGATCATGACGGCAACGATCATTGGGCCTAATAAATGCTAAAAAGGCTAACATAATTATCTTCTTTGTGAAAGATAATTTAATAGATCATTTAAAATTTCTTTATAAAAGATCATAACAGTAACAATCATTGGGCCTAATAAATGCTAAAAAGGTTAACATAATTATCTTCTTTGTGAAAGATAATTTAATCGATCATTTAAAATTTCTTTATAAAAGATCATAACAGTAACAATCATTGGGCCTAATAAATGCTAGAAAGGTTAACATAATTATCTTCTTTGTGAAAGATAATTTAATAGATCATTTAAAATTTCTTTATAAAAGATCATAACGGTAACGATCATTGGGCCTAATAAATGCTAAAAAGGTTAACATAATTATCTTCTTTGTAAAAGATAATTTACTAGACAATTTAAAATTTCTTATTAAAAGATCATAACAGTGCCGATCAATGGGCCTAGTAAATGCTGAAAAAGCTTACATAATTATCTGCTTTGTAAAACATAATTTAATAGATCATTTAAAATTTCATTATAAAAGATCATGACGGCAACGATCATTGGGCCTAATAAATGCTAAAAAGGCTAACATAATTATCTTCTTTGTGAAAGATAATTTAATAGATCATTTAAAATTTCTTTATAAAAGATAATAACGGTAATGATCATTGGGCCTAATATAATTATCTTCTTTGTAAAAGATAATTTACTAGACAATTTAAAATTTCTTATTAAAAGATCATAAGAGTGCCGATCAATGGGCCTAGTAAATGCTGAAAAAGCTTACATAATTATCTGCTTTGTAAAACACAATTTAATAGATCATTTAAAATTTCACTATAAAAGATCATGACGGCAACGATCATTGGGCCTAATAAATGCTAAAAAGGCTAACATAATTATCTTCTTTGTGAAAGATAATTTAATAGATCATTTAAAATTTCTTTATAAAAGATAATAACGGTAACGATCATTGGGCCTAATAAATGCTAAAAAAGTTGACATAATTATCTTCTTTGTAAAAGATAATTTACTAGACAATTTAAAATTTCTTATTAAAAGATCATAACGGTAACGATCATTGGGACTAATAAATACTAAAAAAGTTAACATAATTATCTTCTTTGTAAAAGATAATTTACTAGACAATTTGAAATTTCTTTATAAAAGATCATAACGGTAACGATCATTGGGCCTAATAAATGCTAAAAAGGTTAACATAATTATCTTCTTTGTGAAAGATAATTTAATAGATCATTTAAAATTTCTTTATAAAAGATCATAACGGTAACGATCATTGGGCCTAATAAATGGTAAAAAAGTTGACATAATTATCATCTTTGTAAAAGATAATTTACTAGACAATTTAAAATTTCTTATTAAAAGATCATAACAGTGCCGATCAATGGGCCTAGTAAATGCTGAAAAAGCTTACATAATTATCTGCTTTGTAAAACATAATTTAATAGATCATTTGAAATTTCATTATAAAAGATCATGACGGCAACGATCATTGGGCCTAATAAATGCTAAAAAGGCTAACATAATTATCTTCTTTGTGAAAGATAATTTAATAGATCATTTAAAATTTCTTTATAAAAGATAATAACGGTAACGATCATTGGGCCTAATATAATTATCTTCTTTGTAAAAGATAATTTACTAGACAATTTAAAATTTCTTATTAAAAGATCATAAGAGTGCCGATCAATGGGCCTAGTAAATGCTGAAAAAGCTTACATAATTATCTGCTTTGTAAAACATAATTTAATAGATCATTTAAAATTTCACTATAAAAGATCATGACGGCAACGATCATTGGGCCTAATAAATGCTAAAAAGGCTAACATAATTATCTTCTTTGTGAAAGATAATTTAATAGATCATTTAAAATTTCTTTATAAAAGATAATAACGGTAACGATCATTGGGCCTAATAAATGCTAAAAAAGTTGACATAATTATCTTCTTTGTAAAAGATAATTTACTAGACAATTTAAAATTTCTTATTAAAAGATCATAACGGTAACGATCATTGGGACTAATAAATACTAAAAAAGTTAACATAATTATCTTCTTTGTAAAAGATAATTTACTAGACAATTTGAAATTTCTTTATAAAAGATCATAACGGTAACGATCATTGGCCTAATAAATGCTAAAAAGGTTAACATAATTATCTTCTTTGTGAAAGATAATTTAATAGATCATTTAAAATTTCTTTATAAAAGATCATAACGGTAACGATCATTGGGCCTAATAAATGCTAAAAAGGTTAACATAATTATCTTCTTTGTGAAAGATAATTTAATAGATCATTTAAAATTTCTTTATAAAAGATCATCACGGTAACGATCATTGGGCCTAATAAATGGTAAAAAAGTTGACATAATTATCTTCTTTGTAAAAGATAATTTACTAGACAATTTAAAATTTCTTATTAAAAGATCATAACGGTAACGATCATTGGGACTAATAAATACTAAAAAAGTTAACATAATTATCTTCTTTGTAAAAGATAATTTACTAGACAATTTAAAATTTCTTTATAAAAGATCATAACGGTAACGATCATTGGGCCTAATAAATGCTAAAAAGGTTAACATAATTATCTTCTTTGTGAAAGATAATTTAATAGATCATTTAAAATTTCTTTATAAAAGATCATAACGGTAACGATCATTGGGCCTAATAAATGGTAAAAAAGTTGACATAATTATCTTCTTTGTAAAAGATAATTTACTAGACAATTTAAAATTTCTTATTAAAAGATCATAACAGTGCCGATCAATGGGCCTAGTAAATGCTGAAAAAGCTTACATAATTATCTGCTTTGTAAAACATAATTTAATAGATCATTTAAAATTTCATTATAAAAGATCATGACGGCAACGATCATTGGGCCTAATAAATGCTAAAAAGGCTAACATAATTATCTTCTTTGTGAAAGATAATTTAATAGATCATTTAAAATTTCTTTATAAAAGATCATAACGGTAACGATCATTGGGCCTAATAAATGGTAAAAAAGTTGACATAATTATCTTCTTTCTAAAACATAATTTACTAGACAATTTAAAATTTCTTATTAAAAGATCATAACAGTGCCGATCAATGGGCCTAGTAAATGCTGAAAAAGCTTACATAATTATTTGCTTTGTAAAACATAATTTAATAGATCATTTAAAATTTCATTATAAAAGATCATGACGGCAACGATCAATGGGCCTAATAAATGCTAAAAAGGCTAACATAATTCTCTTCTTTGTGAAAGATAATTTAATAGATCATTTAAAATTTCTTTATAAAAGATAATAACGGTAACGATCATTGAGCCTAATAAATGCTAAAAAAGTTGACATAATTATCTTCGTTGTAAAAGATAATTTACTAGACAATTTAAAATTTCTTATTAAAAGATCATAACAGTAACGATCATTGGGACTAATAAATACTAAAAAAGTTAACATAATTATCTTCTTTGTAAAAGATAATTTACTAGACAATTTAAAATTTCTTTATAAAAGATCATAACGGTAACGATCATTGGGCCTAATAAATGCTAAAAAGGTTAACATAATTATCTTCTTTGTGAAAGATAATTTAATAGATTATTTAAAATTTCTTTATAAAAGATCATAACGGTAACAATCATTAGGCCTAATAAATGGTAAAAAAGTTGACATAATTATCTTCTTTGTAAAAGATAATTTACTAGACAATTTAAAATTTCTTATTAAAAGATCATAACAGTGCCGATCAATGGGCCTAGTAAATGCTGAAAAAGCTTACATAATTATCTGCTTTGTAAAACATAATTTAATAGATCATTTAAAATTTCATTATAAAAGATCATGACGGCAACGATCATTGGGCCTAATAAATGCTAAAAAGGCTAACATAATTATCTTCTTTGTGAAAGATAATTTAATAGATCATTTAAAATTTCTTTATAAAAGATAATAACGGTAATGATCATTGGGCCTAATATAATTATCTTCTTTGTAAAAGATAATTTACTAGACAATTTAAAATTTCTTATTAAAAGATCATAAGAGTGCCGATCAATGGGCCTAGTAAATGCTGAAAAAGCTTACATAATTATCTGCTTTGTAAAACACAATTTAATAGATCATTTAAAATTTCACTATAAAAGATCATGACGGCAACGATCATTGGGCCTAATAAATGCTAAAAAGGCTAACATAATTATCTTCTTTGTGAAAGATAATTTAATAGATCATTTAAAATTTCTTTATAAAAGATAATAACGGTAACGATCATTGGGCCTAATAAATGCTAAAAAAGTTGACATAATTATCTTCTTTGTAAAAGATAATTTACTAGACAATTTAAAATTTCTTATTAAAAGATCATAACGGTAACGATCATTGGGACTAATAAATACTAAAAAAGTTAACATAATTATCTTCTTTGTAAAAGATAATTTACTAGACAATTTGAAATTTCTTTATAAAAGATCATAACGGTAACGATCATTGGGCCTAATAAATGCTAAAAAGGTTAACATAATTATCTTCTTTGTGAAAGATAATTTAATAGATCATTTAAAATTTCTTTATAAAAGATCATAACGGTAACGATCATTGGGCCTAATAAATGGTAAAAAAGTTGACATAATTATCTTCTTTGTAAAAGATAATTTACTAGACAATTTAAAATTTCTTATTAAAAGATCATAACAGTGCCGATCAATGGGCCTAGTAAATGCTGAAAAAGCTTACATAATTATCTGCTTTGTAAAACATAATTTAATAGATCATTTGAAATTTCATTATAAAAGATCATGACGGCAACGATCATTGGGCCTAATAAATGCTAAAAAGGCTAACATAATTATCTTCTTTGTGAAAGATAATTTAATAGATCATTTAAAATTTCTTTATAAAAGATAATAACGGTAACGATCATTGGGCCTAATATAATTATCTTCTTTGTAAAAGATAATTTACTAGACAATTTAAAATTTCTTATTAAAAGATCATAAGAGTGCCGATCAATGGGCCTAGTAAATGCTGAAAAAGCTTACATAATTATCTGCTTTGTAAAACATAATTTAATAGATCATTTAAAATTTCACTATAAAAGATCATGACGGCAACGATCATTGGGCCTAATAAATGCTAAAAAGGCTAACATAATTATCTTCTTTGTGAAAGATAATTTAATAGATCATTTAAAATTTCTTTATAAAAGATAATAACGGTAACGATCATTGGGCCTAATAAATGCTAAAAAAGTTGACATAATTATCTTCTTTGTAAAAGATAATTTACTAGACAATTTAAAATTTCTTATTAAAAGATCATAACGGTAACGATCATTGGGACTAATAAATACTAAAAAAGTTAACATAATTATCTTCTTTGTAAAAGATAATTTACTAGACAATTTGAAATTTCTTTATAAAAGATCATAACGGTAACGATCATTGGCCTAATAAATGCTAAAAAGGTTAACATAATTATCTTCTTTGTGAAAGATAATTTAATAGATCATTTAAAATTTCTTTATAAAAGATCATAACGGTAACGATCATTGGGCCTAATAAATGCTAAAAAGGTTAACATAATTATCTTCTTTGTGAAAGATAATTTAATAGATCATTTAAAATTTCTTTATAAAAGATCATCACGGTAACGATCATTGGGCCTAATAAATGGTAAAAAAGTTGACATAATTATCTTCTTTGTAAAAGATAATTTACTAGACAATTTAAAATTTCTTATTAAAAGATCATAACGGTAACGATCATTGGGACTAATAAATACTAAAAAAGTTAACATAATTATCTTCTTTGTAAAAGATAATTTACTAGACAATTTAAAATTTCTTTATAAAAGATCATAACGGTAACGATCATTGGGCCTAATAAATGCTAAAAAGGTTAACATAATTATCTTCTTTGTGAAAGATAATTTAATAGATCATTTAAAATTTCTTTATAAAAGATCGTAACGGTAACGATCATTGGGCCTAATAAATGGTAAAAAAGTTGACATAATTATCTTCTTTGTAAAAGATAATTTACTAGACAATTTAAAATTTCTTATTAAAAGATCATAACAGTGCCGATCAATGGGCCTAGTAAATGCTGAAAAAGCTTACATAATTATCTGCTTTGTAAAACATAATTTAATAGATCATTTAAAATTTCATTATAAAAGATCATGACGGCAACGATCATTGGGCCTAATAAATGCTAAAAAGGCTAACATAATTATCTTCTTTGTGAAAGATAATTTAATAGATCATTTAAAATTTCTTTATAAAAGATAATAACGGTAACGATCATTGGGCCTAATAAATGCTAAAAAAGTTGACATAATTATCTTCTTTGTAAAAGATAATTTACTAGACAATTTAAAATTTCTTATTAAAAGATCATAACGGTAACGATCATTGGGACTAATAAATACTAAAAAAGTTAACATAATTATCTTCTTTGTAAAAGATAATTTACTAGATCATTTAAAATTTCATTATAAAAGATCATGACGGCAACGATCAATGGGCCTAATAAATGCTAAAAAGGCTAACATAATTCTCTTCTTTGTGAAAGATAATTTAATAGATCATTTAAAATTTCTTTATAAAAGATAATAACGGTAACGATCATTGAGCCTAATAAATGCTAAAAAAGTTGACATAATTATCTTCGTTGTAAAAGATAATTTACTAGACAATTTAAAATTTCTTATTAAAAGATCATAACAGTAACGATCATTGGGACTAATAAATACTAAAAAAGTTAACATAATTATCTTCTTTGTAAAAGATAATTTACTAGACAATTTAAAATTTCTTTATAAAAGATCATAACGGTAACGATCATTGGGCCTAATAAATGCTAAAAAGGTTAACATAATTATCTTCTTTGTGAAAGATAATTTAATAGATTATTTAAAATTTCTTTATAAAAGATCATAACGGTAACAATCATTAGGCCTAATAAATGGTAAAAAAGTTGACATAATTATCTTCTTTGTAAAAGATAATTTACTAGACAATTTAAAATTTCTTATTAAAAGATCATAACTGTGCCGATCAATGGGCCTAGTAAATGCTGAAAAAGCTTACATAATTATCTGCTTTGTAAAACATAATTTAATAGATCATTTAAAATTTCATTATAAAAGATCATGACGGCAACGATCATTGGGCCTAATAAATGCTAAAAAGGCTAACATAATTATCTTCTTTGTGAAAGATAATTTAATAGATCATTTAAAATTTCTTTATAAAAGATAATAACGGTAATGATCATTGGGCCTAATATAATTATCTTCTTTGTAAAAGATAATTTACTAGACAATTTAAAATTTCTTATTAAAAGATCATAAGAGTGCCGATCAATGGGCCTAGTAAATGCTGAAAAAGCTTACATAATTATCTGCTTTGTAAAACACAATTTAATAGATCATTTAAAATTTCACTATAAAAGATCATGACGGCAACGATCATTGGGCCTAATAAATGCTAAAAAGGCTAACATAATTATCTTCTTTGTGAAAGATAATTTAATAGATCATTTAAAATTTCTTTATAAAAGATAATAACGGTAACGATCATTGGGCCTAATAAATGCTAAAAAAGTTGACATAATTATCTTCTTTGTAAAAGATAATTTACTAGACAATTTAAAATTTCTTATTAAAAGATCATAACGGTAACGATCATTGGGACTAATAAATACTAAAAAAGTTAACATAATTATCTTCTTTGTAAAAGATAATTTACTAGACAATTTGAAATTTCTTTATAAAAGATCATAACGGTAACGATCATTGGGCCTAATAAATGCTAAAAAGGTTAACATAATTATCTTCTTTGTGAAAGATAATTTAATAGATCATTTAAAATTTCTTTATAAAAGATCATAACGGTAACGATCATTGGGCCTAATAAATGGTAAAAAAGTTGACATAATTATCTTCTTTGTAAAAGATAATTTACTAGACAATTTAAAATTTCTTATTAAAAGATCATAACAGTGCCGATCAATGGGCCTAGTAAATGCTGAAAAAGCTTACATAATTATCTGCTTTGTAAAACATAATTTAATAGATCATTTGAAATTTCATTATAAAAGATCATGACGGCAACGATCATTGGGCCTAATAAATGCTAAAAAGGCTAACATAATTATCTTCTTTGTGAAAGATAATTTAATAGATCATTTAAAATTTCTTTATAAAAGATAATAACGGTAACGATCATTGGGCCTAATATAATTATCTTCTTTGTAAAAGATAATTTACTAGACAATTTAAAATTTCTTATTAAAAGATCATAAGAGTGCCGATCAATGGGCCTAGTAAATGCTGAAAAAGCTTACATAATTATCTGCTTTGTAAAACATAATTTAATAGATCATTTAAAATTTCACTATAAAAGATCATGACGGCAACGATCATTGGGCCTAATAAATGCTAAAAAGGCTAACATAATTATCTTCTTTGTGAAAGATAATTTAATAGATCATTTAAAATTTCTTTATAAAAGATAATAACGGTAACGATCATTGGGCCTAATAAATGCTAAAAAAGTTGACATAATTATCTTCTTTGTAAAAGATAATTTACTAGACAATTTAAAATTTCTTATTAAAAGATCATAACGGTAACGATCATTGGGACTAATAAATACTAAAAAAGTTAACATAATTATCTTCTTTGTAAAAGATAATTTACTAGACAATTTGAAATTTCTTTATAAAAGATCATAACGGTAACGATCATTGGGCCTAATAAATGCTAAAAAGGTTAACATAATTATCTTCTTTGTGAAAGATAATTTAATAGATCATTTAAAATTTCTTTATAAAAGATCATAACGGTAACGATCATTGGGCCTAATAAATGCTAAAAAGGTTAACATAATTATCTTCTTTGTGAAAGATAATTTAATAGATCATTTAAAATTTCTTTATAAAAGATCATCACGGTAACGATCATTGGGCCTAATAAATGGTAAAAAAGTTGACATAATTATCTTCTTTGTAAAAGATAATTTACTAGACAATTTAAAATTTCTTATTAAAAGATCATAACGGTAACGATCATTGGGACTAATAAATACTAAAAAAGTTAACATAATTATCTTCTTTGTAAAAGATAATTTACTAGACAATTTAAAATTTCTTTATAAAAGATCATAACGGTAACGATCATTGGGCCTAATAAATGCTAAAAAGGTTAACATAATTATCTTCTTTGTGAAAGATAATTTAATAGATCATTTAAAATTTCTTTATAAAAGATCATAACGGTAACGATCATTGGGCCTAATAAATGGTAAAAAAGTTGACATAATTATCTTCTTTGTAAAAGATAATTTACTAGACAATTTAAAATTTCTTATTAAAAGATCATAACAGTGCCGATCAATGGGCCTAGTAAATGCTGAAAAAGCTTACATAATTATCTGCTTTGTAAAACATAATTTAATAGATCATTTAAAATTTCATTATAAAAGATCATGACGGCAACGATCATTGGGCCTAATAAATGCTAAAAAGGCTAACATAATTATCTTCTTTGTGAAAGATAATTTAATAGATCATTTAAAATTTCTTTATAAAAGATCATAACGGTAACGATCATTGGGCCTAATAAATGGTAAAAAAGTTGACATAATTATCTTCTTTCTAAAACATAATTTACTAGACAATTTAAAATTTCTTATTAAAAGATCATAACAGTGCCGATCAATGGGCCTAGTAAATGCTGAAAAAGCTTACATAATTATTTGCTTTGTAAAACATAATTTAATAGATCATTTAAAATTTCATTATAAAAGATCATGACGGCAACGATCAATGGGCCTAATAAATGCTAAAAAGGCTAACATAATTCTCTTCTTTGTGAAAGATAATTTAATAGATCATTTAAAATTTCTTTATAAAAGATAATAACGGTAACGATCATTGAGCCTAATAAATGCTAAAAAAGTTGACATAATTATCTTCGTTGTAAAAGATAATTTACTAGACAATTTAAAATTTCTTATTAAAAGATCATAACAGTAACGATCATTGGGACTAATAAATACTAAAAAAGTTAACATAATTATCTTCTTTGTAAAAGATAATTTACTAGACAATTTAAAATTTCTTTATAAAAGATCATAACGGTAACGATCATTGGGCCTAATAAATGCTAAAAAGGTTAACATAATTATCTTCTTTGTGAAAGATAATTTAATAGATTATTTAAAATTTCTTTATAAAAGATCATAACGGTAACAATCATTAGGCCTAATAAATGGTAAAAAAGTTGACATAATTATCTTCTTTGTAAAAGATAATTTACTAGACAATTTAAAATTTCTTATTAAAAGATCATAACAGTGCCGATCAATGGGCCTAGTAAATGCTGAAAAAGCTTACATAATTATCTGCTTTGTAAAACATAATTTAATAGATCATTTAAAATTTCATTATAAAAGATCATGACGGCAACGATCATTGGGCCTAATAAATGCTAAAAAGGCTAACATAATTATCTTCTTTGTGAAAGATAATTTAATAGATCATTTAAAATTTCTTTATAAAAGATAATAACGGTAACGATCATTGGGCCTAATAAATGCTAAAAAAGTTGACATAATTATCTTCTTTGTAAAAGATAATTTTGCTAGACAATTTAAAATTTCTTATTAAAAGATCATAACGGTAACGATCATTGGGAC
Source organism: Psophocarpus tetragonolobus (assembly GCA_037954015.1). NCBI lineage: Eukaryota > Viridiplantae > Streptophyta > Magnoliopsida > Fabales > Fabaceae > Psophocarpus > Psophocarpus tetragonolobus. Next base: position 60,955,750 of record CM075688.1, read on the forward strand.
TGATAAATACTAAAAAAGTTAACATAATTATCTTCTTTGTAAAAGATAATTTACTAGACAATTTAAAATTTCTTTATAAAAGATCATAACGGTAACGATCATTGGCCTAATAAATGCTAAAAAGGTTAACATAATTATCTTCTTTGTGAAAGATAATTTAATAGATCATTTAAAATTTCTTTATAAAAGATCATAACGGTAACGATCATTGGGCCTAATAAATGGTAAAAAAGTTGACATAATTATCTTCTTTGTAAAAGATAATTTACTACACAATTTAAAATTTCTTATTAAAAGATCATAACAGTGCCGATCAATGGGCCTAGTAAATGCTGAAAAAGCTTACATAATTATCTGCTTTGTAAAACATAATTTAATAGATCATTTAAAATTTCATTATAAAAGATCATGACGGCAACGATCATTGGGCCTAATAAATGCTAAAAAGGCTAACATAATTATCTTCTTTGTGAAAGATAATTTAATAGATCATTTAAAATTTCTTTATAAAAGATCATAACGGTAACGATCATTGGGCCTAATAAATGGTAAAAAAGTTGACATAATTATCTTCTTTGTAAAACATAATTTACTAGACAATTTAAAATTTCTTATTAAAAGATCATAACAGTGCCGATCAATGGGCCTAGTAAATGCTGAAAAAGCTTACATAATTATTTGCTTTGTAAAACATAATTTAATAGATCATTTAAAATTTCATTATAAAAGATCATGACGGCAACGATCAATGGGCCTAATAAATGCTAAAAAGGCTAACATAATTCTCTTCTTTGTGAAAGATAATTTAATAGATCATTTAAAATTTCTTTATAAAAGATAATAACGGTAACGATTATTGGGCCTAATAAATGCTAAAAAAGTTGACATAATTATCTTCTTTGTAAAAGATAATTTACTAGACAATTTAAAATTTCTTATTAAAAGATCATAACAGTAACGATCATTGGGACTAATAAATACTAAAAAAGTTAACATAATTATCTTCTTTGTAAAAGATAATTTACTAGACAATTTAAAATTTCTTTATAAAAGATCATAACGGTAACGATCATTGGGCCTAATAAATGCTAAAAAGGTTAACATAATTATCTTCTTTGTGAAAGATAATTTAATAGATTATTTAAAATTTCTTTATAAAAGATCATAACGGTAACGATCATTGGGCCTAATAAATGGTAAAAAAGTTGACATAATTATCTTCTTTGTAAAAGATAATTTACTAGACAATTTAAAATTTCTTATTAAAAGATCATAACAGTGCCGATCAATGGGCCTAGTAAATGCTGAAAAAGCTTACATAATTATCTGCTTTGTAAAACATAATTTAATAGATCATTTAAAATTTCATTATAAAAGATCATGACGGCAACGATCATTGGGCCTAATAAATGCTAAAAAGGCTAACATAATTTTCTTCTTTGTGAAAGATAATTTAATAGATCATTTAAAATTTCTTTATAAAAGATAATAACGGTAACGATCATTGGGCCTAATAAATGCTAAAAAAGTTGACATAATTATCTTCTTTGTAAAAGATAATTTTGCTAGACAATTTAAAATTTCTTATTAAAAGATCATAACGGTAACGATCATTGGGACTGATAAATACTAAAAAAGTTAACATAATTATCTTCTTTGTAAAAGATAATTTACTAGACAATTTAAAATTTCTTTATAAAAGATCATAACGGTAACGATCATTGGCCTAATAAATTCTAAAAAGGTTAACATAATTATCTTCTTTGTGAAAGATAATTTAATAGATCATTTAAAATTTCTTTATAAAAGATCATAACGGTAACGATCATTGGGCCTAATAAATGGTAAAAAAGTTGACATAATTATCTTCTTTGTAAAAGATAATTTACTAGACAATTTAAAATTTCTTATTAAAAGATCATAACAGTGCCGATCAATGGGCCTAGTAAATGCTGAAAAAGCTTACATAATTATCTGCTTTGTAAAACATAATTTAATAGATCATTTAAAATTTCATTATAAAAGATCATGACGGCAACGATCATTGGGCCTAATAAATGCTAAAAAGGCTAACATAATTATCTTCTTTGTGAAAGATAATTTAATAGATCATTTAAAATTTCTTTATAAAAGATAATAACGGTAACGATCATTGGGCCTAATAAATGCTAAAAAAGTTGACATAATTATCTTCTTTGTAAAAGATAATTTACTAGACAATTTAAAATTTCTTACTAAAAGATCATAACGCTAATGGTTAATGGGCCTAGTAAATGCTAAAAAAGTTGACATAATTATCTTGTTTGTAAAAGATAATTTAATAGATCATTTAAAATTTCCTTAAAAAAGATCATAACGGTAACGATCATTGCGCCTAATAAATGCTAAACAGATTGACATAATTCTCTTCTTTATAAAAGATAATTTACTAGACAATTTAAAATTTCTTATTAAAAGATCATAACGCTAACGATTTTTAGTTCTAATAAATGCTAAAAAAGTTGAGATAATTATCTTCTTTGTAAAAGATAATTAAATAGATCATTTAAAATTGCTTTATAAAATGTCATAACGGTAACGATCATTGGCCTAATAAATGCTAGAAAGGTTAACATAATTATCTTCTTTGTGAAAGATAATTTAATAGATCATTTAAAATTTCTTTATAAAAGATCATAACGGTAACGATCATTGGGCCTAATAAATGCTAAAAAGGTTAACATAATTATCTTCTTTGTGAAAGATAATTTAATAGATCATTTAAAATTTCTTTATAAAAGATCATAACGGTAACGATCATTGGGCCTAATAAATGGTAAAAAAGTTGACATAATTATCTTCTTTGTAAAACATAATTTACTAGACAATTTAAAATTTCTTATTAAAAGATCATAACAGTGCCGATCAATGGGCCTAGTAAATGCTGAAAAAGCTTACATAATTATCTGCTTTGTAAAACATAATTTAATAGATCATTTAAAATTTCATTATAAAAGATCATGACGGCAACGATCAATGGGCCTAATAAATGCTAAAAAGGCTAACATAATTCTCTTCTTTGTGAAAGATAATTTAATAGATCATTTAAAATTTCTTTATAAAAGATAATAACGGTAACGATCATTGGGCCTAATAAATGCTAAAAAAGTTGACATAATTATCTTCTTTGTAAAAGATAATTTAGTAGACAATTTAAAATTTCTTATTAAAAGATCATAACAGTAACGATCATTGGGACTAATAAATACTAAAAAAGTTAACATAATTATCTTCTTTGTAAAAGATAATTTACTAGACAATTTAAAATTTCTTTATAAAAGATCATAACGGTAACGATCATTGGGCCTAATAAATGCTAAAAAGGTTAACATAATTATCTTCTTTGTGAAAGATAATTTAATAGATCATTTAAAATTTCTTTATAAAAGATCATAACGGTAACGATCATTGGGCCTAATAAATGGTAAAAAAGTTGACATAATTATCTTCTTTGTAAAAGATAATTTACTAGACAATTTAAAATTTCTTATTAAAAGATCATAACAGTGCCGATCAATGGGCCTAGTAAATGCTGAAAAAGCTTACATAATTATCTGCTTTGTAAAACATAATTTAATAGATCATTTAAAATTTCATTATAAAAGATCATGACGGCAACGATCATTGGGCCTAATAAATGCTAAAAAGGCTAACATAATTATCTTCTTTGTGAAAGATAATTTAATAGATCATTTAAAATTTCTTTATAAAAGATAACAACGGTAACGATCATTGGGCCTAATAAATGCTAAAAAAGTTGACATAATTATCTTCTTTGTAAAGGATAATTTACTGGACAATTTAAAATTTCTTATTAAAAGATCATAACGGTAACGATCATTGGGACTAATAAATACTAAAAAAGTTAACATAATTATCTTCTTTGTAAAAGATAATTTACTAGACAATTTAAAATTTCTTTATAAAAGATCATAACGGTAACGATCATTGGCCTAATAAATGCTAAAAGGGTTAACATAATTATCTTCTTTGTGAAAGATAATTTAATAGATCATTTAAAATTTCTTTATAAAAGATCATAACGGTAACGATCATTGGGCCTAATAAATGGTAAAAAAGTTGACATAATTATCTTCTTTGTAAAAGATAATTTACTAGACAATTTAAAATTTCTTTATAAAAGATCATAACGGTAACGATCATTGGCCTAATAAATGCTAAAAAGGTTAACATAATTATCTTCTTTGTGAAAGATAATTTAATAGATCATTTAAAATTTCTTTATAAAAGATCATAACGGTAACGATCATTGGGCCTAATAAATGGTAAAAAAGTTGACATAATTATCTTCTTTGTAAAAGATAATTTACTAGACAATTTAAAATTTCTTATTAAAAGATCATAACAGTGCCGATCAATGGGCCTAGTAAATGCTGAAAAAGCTTACATAATTATCTGCTTTGTAAAACATAATTTAATAGATCATTTAAAATTTCATTATAAAAGATCATGACGGCAACGATCATTGGGCCTAATAAATGCTAAAAAGGCTAACATAATTATCTTCTTTGTGAAAGATAATTTAATAGATCATTTAAAATTTCTTTATAAAAGATAATAACGGTAACGATCATTGGGCCTAATAAATGCTAAAAAAGTTGACATAATTATCTTCTTTGTAAAAGATAATTTACTAGACAATTTAAAATTTCTTACTAAAAGATCATAACGCTAATGGTTAATGGGCCTAGTAAATGCTAAAAAAGTTGACATAATTATCTTGTTTGTAAAAGATAATTTAATAGATCATTTAAAATTTCCTTAAAAAAGATCATAACGGTAACGATCATTGCGCCTAATAAATGCTAAACAGATTGACATAGTTCTCTTCTTTATAAAAGATAATTTACTAGACAATTTAAAATTTCTTATTAAAAGATCATAACGCTAACGATTTTTAGTTCTAATAAATGCTAAAAAAGTTGAGATAATTATCTTCTTTGTAAAAGATAATTAAATAGATCATTTAAAATTGCTTTATAAAATGTCATAACGGTAACGATCATTGGGCCTAATAAATGCTAAAATGGTTAACATAATTATCTTCTTTGTGAAAGATAATTTAATAGATCATTTAAAATTTCTTTATAAAAGATCATAACAGTAACAATCATTGGGCCTAATAAATGCTAAAAAGGTTAACATCATTATCTTCTTTGTGAAAGATAATTTAGTAGATCAATTTAAAATTTCTTTATAAAAGATAATAACGGTAACGATCGTTGGGCCTAATAAATGCTAAAAAATTTGACATAATTATCTTCTTTGTAAAAGATAATTTAGTAGACAATTTAAAATTTCTTATTAAAAGATCATAACGGTAACGATCATTGGGCCTAATAAATGCTAAAAAGGTTAACATAATTATCTTCTTTGTGAAAGATAATTTAATAGATCATTTAAAATTTCTTTATAAAAGATCATAACGGTAACGATCATTGGGCCTAATAAATGGTAAAAAAGTTGACATAATTATCTTCTTTGTAAAAGATAATTTACTAGACAATTTAAAATTTCTTATTAAAATATCATAACAGTGCCGATCAATGGGCCTAGTAAATGCTGAAAAAGCTTACATAATTATCTGCTTTGTAAAACATAATTTAATAGATCATTTAAAATTTCATTATAAAAGATCATGACGGCAACGATCATTGGGCCTAATAAATGCTAAAAAGGCTAACATAATTATCTTCTTTGTGAAAGATAATTTAATAGATCATTTAAAATTTCTTTATAAAAGATAATAACGGTAACGATCATTGGGCCTAATAAATGCTAAAAAGTTGACATAATTATCTTCTTTGTAAAAGATAATTTACTAGACAATTTAAAATTTCTTATTAAAAGATCATAACGGTAACGATCATTGGGACTAATAAATACTAAAAAAGTTAACATAATTATCTTCTTTGTAAAAGGTAATTTACTAGACAATTTAAAATTTCTTTATAAAAGATCATAACGGTAACGATCATTGGGCCTAATAAATGCTAAAAAGGTTAACATAATTATCTTCTTTGTGAAAGATAATTTAATAGATCATTTAAAATTTCTTTATAAAAGATCATAACGGTAACGATCATTGGGCCTAATAAATGGTAAAAAAGTTGACATAATTATCTTCTTTGTAAAAGATAATTTACTAGACAATTTAAAATTTATTATTAAAAGATCATAACAGTGCCGATCATTGGGCCTAGTAAATGCTGAAAAAGCTTACATAATTATCTGCTTTGTAAAACATAATTTAATAGATCATTTAAAATTTCATTATAAAAGATCATGACGGCAACGATCATTGGGCCTAATAAATGCTAAAAAGGCTAACATAATTATCTTCTTTGTGAAAGATAATTTAATAGATCATTTAAAATTTCTTTATAAAATATAATAACGGTAACGATCATTGGGCCTAATAAATGCTAAAAAAGTTGACATAATTATCTTCTTTGTAAAAGATAATTTACTAGACAATTTAAAATTTCTTACTAAAAGATCATAACGCTAATGGTTAATGGGCCTAGTAAATGCTAAAAAAGTTGACATAACTATCTTGTTTGTAAAAGATAATTTAATAGATCATTTAAAATTTCCTTAAAAAAGATCATAACTGTAACGATCATTGCGCCTAATAAATGCTAAATAGATTGACATAATTCTCTTCTTTATAAAAGATAATTTACTAGAAAATTTAAAATTTCTTATTAAAAGATCATAACGCTAACGATTTTTGGTTCTAATAAATGCTAAAAAAGTTGAGATATTTATCTTCTTTGTGAAAGATAATTAAATACATCATTTAAAATTGCTTTATAAAATGTCATAACGGTAACGATCATTGGGCCTAATAAATGCTAAAAAGGTTAACATAATTATCTTCTTTGTGAAAGATAATTTAATAGATCATTTCAAATTTCTTTATAAAAGATCATAACGGTAACGATCATTGGGCCTAATAAATGGTAAAAAAGTTGACATAATTATCTTCTTTGTAAAAGATAATTTACTAGACAATTTAAAATTTCTTATTAAAAGATCATAACAGTGCCGATCAATGGGCCTAGTAAATGCTGAAAAAGCTTACATAATTATCTGCTTTGTAAAACATAATTTAATAGATCATTTAAAATTTCATTATAAAAGATCATGACGGCAACGATCATTGGGCCTAATAAATGCTAAAAAGGCTAACATAATTATCTTCTTTGTGAAAGATAATTTAATAGATCATTTAAAATTTCTTTATAAAAGATAATAACGGTAACGATCATTGGGCCTAATAAATGCTAAAAAGTTGACATAATTATCTTCTTTGTAAAAGATAATTTACTAGACAATTTAAAATTTCTTATTAAAAGATCATAACGGTAACGATCATTGGGACTAATAAATACTAAAAAAGTTAACATAATTATCTTCTTTGTAAAAGGTAATTTACTAGACAATTTAAAATTTCTTTATAAAAGATCATAACGGTAACGATCATTGGGCCTAATAAATGCTAAAAAGGTTAACATAATTATCTTCTTTGTGAAAGATAATTTAATAGATCATTTAAAATTTCTTTATAAAAGATCATAACGGTAACGATCATTGGGCCTAATAAATGGTAAAAAAGTTGACATAATTATCTTCTTTGTAAAAGATAATTTACTAGACAATTTAAAATTTATTATTAAAAGATCATAACAGTGCCGATCATTGGGCCTAGTAAATGCTGAAAAAGCTTACATAATTATCTGCTTTGTAAAACATAATTTAATAGATCATTTAAAATTTCATTATAAAAGATCATGACGGCAACGATCATTGGGCCTAATAAATGCTAAAAAGGCTAACATAATTATCTTCTTTGTGAAAGATAATTTAATAGATCATTTAAAATTTCTTTATAAAATATAATAACGGTAACGATCATTGGGCCTAATAAATGCTAAAAAAGTTGACATAATTATCTTCTTTGTAAAAGATAATTTACTAGACAATTTAAAATTTCTTACTAAAAGATCATAACGCTAATGGTTAATGGGCCTAGTAAATGCTAAAAAAGTTGACATAACTATCTTGTTTGTAAAAGATAATTTAATAGATCATTTAAAATTTCCTTAAAAAAGATCATAACTGTAACGATCATTGCGCCTAATAAATGCTAAATAGATTGACATAATTCTCTTCTTTATAAAAGATAATTTACTAGAAAATTTAAAATTTCTTATTAAAAGATCATAACGCTAACGATTTTTGGTTCTAATAAATGCTAAAAAAGTTGAGATATTTATCTTCTTTGTGAAAGATAATTAAATACATCATTTAAAATTGCTTTATAAAATGTCATAACGGTAACGATCATTGGGCCTAATAAATGCTAAAAAGGTTAACATAATTATCTTCTTTGTGAAAGATAATTTAATAGATCATTTCAAATTTCTTTATAAAAGATCATAACGGTAACGATCATTGGGCCTAATAAATGGTAAAAAAGTTGACATAATTATCTTCTTTGTAAAAGATAATTTACTAGACAATTTAAAATTTCTTATTAAAAGATCATAACAGTGCCGATCAATGGGCCTAGTAAATGCTGAAAAAGCTTACATAATTATCTGCTTTGTAAAACATAATTTAATAGATCATTTAAAATTTCATTATAAAAGATCATGACGGCAACGATCATTGGGCCTAATAAATGCTAAAAAGGCTAACATAATTATCTTCTTTGTGAAAGATAATTTAATAGATCATTTAAAATTTCTTTATAAAAGATAATAACGGTAACGATCATTGGGCCTAATAAATGCTAAAAAGTTGACATAATTATCTTCTTTGTAAAAGATAATTTACTAGACAATTTAAAATTTCTTATTAAAAGATCATAACGGTAACGATCATTGGGACTAATAAATACTAAAAAAGTTAACATAATTATCTTCTTTGTAAAAGGTAATTTACTAGACAATTTAAAATTTCTTTATAAAAGATCATAACGGTAACGATCATTGGGCCTAATAAATGCTAAAAAGGTTAACATAATTATCTTCTTTGTGAAAGATAATTTAATAGATCATTTAAAATTTCTTTATAAAAGATCATAACGGTAACGATCATTGGGCCTAATAAATGGTAAAAAAGTTGACATAATTATCTTCTTTGTAAAAGATAATTTACTAGACAATTTAAAATTTATTATTAAAAGATCATAACAGTGCCGATCATTGGGCCTAGTAAATGCTGAAAAAGCTTACATAATTATCTGCTTTGTAAAACATAATTTAATAGATCATTTAAAATTTCATTATAAAAGATCATGACGGCAACGATCATTGGGCCTAATAAATGCTAAAAAGGCTAACATAATTATCTTCTTTGTGAAAGATAATTTAATAGATCATTTAAAATTTCTTTATAAAATATAATAACGGTAACGATCATTGGGCCTAATAAATGCTAAAAAAGTTGACATAATTATCTTCTTTGTAAAAGATAATTTACTAGACAATTTAAAATTTCTTACTAAAAGATCATAACGCTAATGGTTAATGGGCCTAGTAAATGCTAAAAAAGTTGACATAACTATCTTGTTTGTAAAAGATAATTTAATAGATCATTTAAAATTTCCTTAAAAAAGATCATAACTGTAACGATCATTGCGCCTAATAAATGCTAAATAGATTGACATAATTCTCTTCTTTATAAAAGATAATTTACTAGAAAATTTAAAATTTCTTATTAAAAGATCATAACGCTAACGATTTTTGGTTCTAATAAATGCTAAAAAAGTTGAGATATTTATCTTCTTTGTGAAAGATAATTAAATACATCATTTAAAATTGCTTTATAAAATGTCATAACGGTAACGATCATTGGGCCTAATAAATGCTAAAAAGGTTAACATAATTATCTTCTTTGTGAAAGATAATTTAATAGATCATTTCAAATTTCTTTATAAAAGATCATAACGGTAACGATCATTGGGCCTAATAAATGGTAAAAAAGTTGACATAATTATCTTCTTTGTAAAAGATAATTTACTAGACAATTTAAAATTTCTTATTAAAAGATCATAACAGTGCCGATCAATGGGCCTAGTAAATGCTGAAAAAGCTTACATAATTATCTGCTTTGTAAAACTTAATTTAATAGATCATTTAAAATTTCATTATAAAAGATCATGACGGCAACGATCATTGGGCCTAATAAATGCTAAAAAGGCTAACATAATTATCTTCTTTGTGAAAGATAATTTAATAGATCATTTAAAATTTCTTTATAAAAGATAATAACGGTAACGATCATTGGGCCTAATAAATGCTAAAAAAGTTGACATAATTATCTTCTTTGTAAAAGATAATTTACTAGACAATTTAAAATTTCTTACTAAAAGATCATAACGCTAATGGTTAATGGGCCTACTAAATGCTAAAAAAGTTGACATAATTATCTTGTTTGTAAAAGATAATTTAATAGATCATTTAAAATTTCCTTAAAAAAGATCATAACGGTAACGATCATTGCGCCTAATAAATGCTAAACAGATTGACATAATTCTCTTCTTTATAAAAGATAATTTACTAGACAATTTAAATTTCTTATTAAAAGATCATAACGCTAACGATTTTTGGTTCTAATAAATGCTAAAAAAGTTGAGATATTTATCTTCTTTGTAAAAGATAATTAAATAGATCATTTAAAATTGCTTTATAAAATGTCATAACGGTAACGATCATTGGGCCTAATAAATGCTAAAAAGGTTAACATAATTATCTTCTTTGTGAAAGATAATTTAGTAGATCATTTAAAATTTCTTTATAAAATATAATAACGGTAACGATCGTTGGGCCTAATAAATGCTAAAAAAGTTGACATAATTATCTTCTTTGTAAAAGATAATTTAGTAGACAATTTAAAATTTCTTATTAAAAGATCATAACGGTAACGATCATTGGGACTAATAAATACTAAAAAAGTTAACATAATTATCTTCTTTGTAAAAGATAATTTACTAGACAATTTAAAATTTCTTTATAAAAGATCATAACGGTAACGATCATTGGGCCTAATAAATGCTAAAAAGGTTAACATAATTTTGTTCTTTGTGAAAGATAATTTAATAGATCATTTAAAATTTCTTTATAAAAGATCATAACGGTAACGATCATTGGGCCTAATAAATGGTAAAAAAGTTGACATAATTATCTTCTTTGTAAAAGATAATTTATTAGACAATTTAAAATTTCTTATTAAAAGATCATAACAGTGCCGATCAATGGGCCTAGTAAATGCTGAAAAAGCTTACATAATTATCTGCTTTGTAAAACATAATTTAATAGATCATTTAAAATTTCATTATAAAAGATCATGACGGCAACAATCATTGGGCCTAATAAATGCTAAAAAGGCTAACATAATTATCTTCTTTGTGAAAGATAATTTAATAGATCATTTAAAATTTCTTTATAAAAGATAATAACGGTAACGATCATTGGGCCTAATAAATGCTAAAAAAGTTGACATAATTATCTTCTTTGTAAAAGATAATTTACTAGACAATTTAAAATTTCTTATTAAAAGATCATAACGGTAACGATCATTGGGACTAATAAATACTAAAAAAGTTAACATAATTATCTTCTTTGTAAAGGATAATTTACTAGACAATTTAAAATTTCTTTATAAAAGATCATAACGGTAACGATCATTGGGCCTAATAAACGCTAAAAAGGTTAACATAATTATCCTCTTTGTGAAAGATAATCTAATAGATCATTTCAAATATCTTTATAAAAGATCATAACGGTAACGATCATTGGGCCTAATAAATGGTAAAAACTTTGACATAATTATCTCCTTTGTAAAAGATAATTTACTAGACAATTTAAAATTTCTTATTAAAAGATCATAACAGTGCCGATCAATGGGCCTAGTAAATGCTGAAAAAGCTTACATAATTATCTGCTTTGTAAAACATAATTTAATAGATCATTTAAAACTTCATTATAAAAGATTATGATGGCAACGATCATTGGGCCTAATAAATGCTAAAAAGGCTAACATAATTATCTTCTTTGTGAAAGATAATTTAATAGATCATTTAAAATTTCTTTATAAAAGATAATAACGGTAACGATCATTGGGCCTAATAAATGCTAAAAAAGTTGACATAATTATCTTCTTTGTAAAAGATAATTTACTAGACAATTTAAAATTTCTTACTAAAAGATCATAACGCTAATGGTTAATGGGCCTAGTAAATGCTAAAAAAGTTGACATAATTATCTTGTTTGTAAAAGATAATTTAATAGATCATTTTAAATTTCCTTAAAAAAGATCATAACGGTAATGATCATTGCGCCTAATAAATGCTAAACAGATTGACATAATTCTCTTCTTTATAAAAGATAATTTACTAGACAATTTCAAATTTCTTATTAAAAGATCATAACGCTAACGATTTTTGGTTCTAATAAATGCTAAAAAAGTTGAGATATTTATCTTCTTTGTAAAAGATAATTAAATAGATCATTTAAAATTGCTTTATAAAATGTCATAACGGTAACGATCATTGGGCCTAATAAATGCTAAAAAGGTTAACATAATTATCTTCTTTGTGAAAGATAATTTAATAGATCATTTAAAATTTCTTTATAAAAGATCATAACGGTAACGATCATTGGGCCTAATAAATGGTAAAAAAGTTGACATAATTATCTTCTTTGTAAAAGATAATTTAGTAGACAATTTAAAATTTCTTATTAAAAGATCATAACGGTAACGATCATTGGGACTAATAAATACTAAAAAAGTTAACATAATTATCTTCTTTGTAAAAGATAATTTACTAGACAATTTAAAATTTCTTTATAAAAGATCATAACGGTAACGATCATTGGGCCTAATAAATGCTAAAAAGGTTAACATAATTATCTTCTTTGTGAAAGATAATTTAATAGATCATTTAAAATTTCTTTATAAAAGATCATAACGGTAACGATCATTGGGCCTAATAAATGGTAAAAAAGTTGACATAATTATCTTCTTTGTAAAAGATAATTTATTAGACAATTTAAAATTTCTTATTAAAAGATCATAACAGTGCCGATCAATGGGCCTAGTAAATGCTGAAAAAGCTTACATAATTATCTGCTTTGTAAAACATAATTTAATAGATCATTTAAAATTTCATTATAAAAGATCATGACGGCAACAATCATTGGGCCTAATAAATGCTAAAAAGGCTAACATAATTATCTTCTTTGTGAAAGATAATTTAATAGATCATTTAAAATTTCTTTATAAAAGATAATAACGGTAACGATCATTGGGCCTAATAAATGCTAAAAAAGTTGACATAATTATCTTCTTTGTAAAAGATAATTTACTAGACAATTTAAAATTTCTTATTAAAAGATCATAACGGTAACGATCATTGGGACTAATAAATACTAAAAAAGTTAACATAATTATCTTCTTTGTAAAGGATAATTTACTAGACAATTTAAAATTTCTTTATAAAAGATCATAACGGTAACGATCATTGGGCCTAATAAACGCTAAAAAGGTTAACATAATTATCCTCTTTGTGAAAGATAATCTAATAGATCATTTCAAATATCTTTATAAAAGATCATAACGGTAACGATCATTGGGCCTAATAAATGGTAAAAACTTTGACATAATTATCTTCTTTGTAAAAGATAATTTACTAGACAATTTAAAATTTCTTATTAAAAGATCATAACAGTGCCGATCAATGGGCCTAGTAAATGCTGAAAAAGCTTACATAATTATCTGCTTTGTAAAACATAATTTAATAGATCATTTAAAACTTCATTATAAAAGATTATGATGGCAACGATCATTGGGCCTAATAAATGCTAAAAAGGCTAACATAATTATCTTCTTTGTGAAAGATAATTTAATAGATCATTTAAAATTTCTTTATAAAAGATAATAACGGTAACGATCATTGGGCCTAATAAATGCTAAAAAAGTTGACATAATTATCTTCTTTGTAAAAGATAATTTACTAGACAATTTAAAATTTCTTACTAAAAGATCATAACGCTAATGGTTAATGGGCCTAGTAAATGCTAAAAAAGTTGACATAATTATCTTGTTTGTAAAAGATAATTTAATAGATCATTTTAAATTTCCTTAAAAAAGATCATAACGGTAATGATCATTGCGCCTAATAAATGCTAAACAGATTGACATAATTCTCTTCTTTATAAAAGATAATTTACTAGACAATTTCAAATTTCTTATTAAAAGATCATAACGCTAACGATTTTTGGTTCTAATAAATGCTAAAAAAGTTGAGATATTTATCTTCTTTGTAAAAGATAATTAAATAGATCATTTAAAATTGCTTTATAAAATGTCATAACGGTAACGATCATTGGGCCTAATAAATGCTAAAAAGGTTAACATAATTATCTTCTTTGTGAAAGATAATTTAATAGATCATTTAAAATTTCTTTATAAAAGATCATAACGGTAACGATCATTGGGCCTAATAAATGGTAAAAAAGTTGACATAATTATCTTCTTTGTAAAAGATAATTTAGTAGACAATTTAAAATTTCTTATTAAAAGATCATAACGGTAACGATCATTGGGACTAATAAATACTAAAAAAGTTAACATAATTATCTTCTTTGTAAAAGATAATTTACTAGACAATTTAAAATTTCTTTATAAAAGATCATAACGGTAACGATCATTGGGCCTAATAAATGCTAAAAAGGTTAACATAATTATCTTCTTTGTGAAAGATAATTTAATAGATCATTTAAAATTTCTTTATAAAAGATCATAACGGTAACGATCATTGGGCCTAATAAATGGTAAAAAAGTTGACATAATTATCTTCTTTGTAAAAGATAATTTATTAGACAATTTAAAATTTCTTATTAAAAGATCATAACAGTGCCGATCAATGGGCCTAGTAAATGCTGAAAAAGCTTACATAATTATCTGCTTTGTAAAACATAATTTAATAGATCATTTAAAATTTCATTATAAAAGATCATGACGGCAACAATCATTGGGCCTAATAAATGCTAAAAAGGCTAACATAATTATCTTCTTTGTGAAAGATAATTTAATAGATCATTTAAAATTTCTTTATAAAAGATAATAACGGTAACGATCATTGGGCCTAATAAATGCTAAAAAAGTTGACATAATTATCTTCTTTGTAAAAGATAATTTACTAGACAATTTAAAATTTCTTATTAAAAGATCATAACGGTAACGATCATTGGGACTAATAAATACTAAAAAAGTTAACATAATTATCTTCTTTGTAAAGGATAATTTACTAGACAATTTAAAATTTCTTTATAAAAGATCATAACGGTAACGATCATTGGGCCTAATAAACGCTAAAAAGGTTAACATAATTATCCTCTTTGTGAAAGATAATCTAATAGATCATTTCAAATATCTTTATAAAAGATCATAACGGTAACGATCATTGGGCCTAATAAATGGTAAAAACTTTGACATAATTATCTTCTTTGTAAAAGATAATTTACTAGACAATTTAAAATTTCTTATTAAAAGATCATAACAGTGCCGATCAATGGGCCTAGTAAATGCTGAAAAAGCTTACATAATTATCTGCTTTGTAAAACATAATTTAATAGATCATTTAAAACTTCATTATAAAAGATTATGATGGCAACGATCATTGGGCCTAATAAATGCTAAAAAGGCTAACATAATTATCTTCTTTGTGAAAGATAATTTAATAGATCATTTAAAATTTCTTTATAAAAGATAATAACGGTAACGATCATTGGGCCTAATAAATGCTAAAAAAGTTGACATAATTATCTTCTTTGTAAAAGATAATTTACTAGACAATTTAAAATTTCTTACTAAAAGATCATAACGCTAATGGTTAATGGGCCTAGTAAATGCTAAAAAAGTTGACATAATTATCTTGTTTGTAAAAGATAATTTAATAGATCATTTTAAATTTCCTTAAAAAAGATCATAACGGTAATGATCATTGCGCCTAATAAATGCTAAACAGATTGACATAATTCTCTTCTTTATAAAAGATAATTTACTAGACAATTTCAAATTTCTTATTAAAAGATCATAACGCTAACGATTTTTGGTTCTAATAAATGCTAAAAAAGTTGAGATATTTATCTTCTTTGTAAAAGATAATTAAATAGATCATTTAAAATTGCTTTATAAAATGTCATAACGGTAACGATCATTGGGCCTAATAAATGCTAAAAAGGTTAACATAATTATCTTCTTTGTGAAAGATAATTTAATAGATCATTTAAAATTTCTTTATAAAAGATCATAACGGTAACGATCATTGGGCCTAATAAATGGTAAAAAAGTTGACATAATTATCTTCTTTGTAAAAGATAATTTAGTAGACAATTTAAAATTTCTTATTAAAAGATCATAACGGTAACGATCATTGGGACTAATAAATACTAAAAAAGTTAACATAATTATCTTCTTTGTAAAAGATAATTTACTAGACAATTTAAAATTTCTTTATAAAAGATCATAACGGTAACGATCATTGGGCCTAATAAATGCTAAAAAGGTTAACATAATTATCTTCTTTGTGAAAGATAATTTAATAGATCATTTAAAATTTCTTTATAAAAGATCATAACGGTAACGATCATTGGGCCTAATAAATGGTAAAAAAGTTGACATAATTATCTTCTTTGTAAAAGATAATTTATTAGACAATTTAAAATTTCTTATTAAAAGATCATAACAGTGCCGATCAATGGGCCTAGTAAATGCTGAAAAAGCTTACATAATTATCTGCTTTGTAAAACATAATTTAATAGATCATTTAAAATTTCATTATAAAAGATCATGACGGCAACAATCATTGGGCCTAATAAATGCTAAAAAGGCTAACATAATTATCTTCTTTGTGAAAGATAATTTAATAGATCATTTAAAATTTCTTTATAAAAGATAATAACGGTAACGATCATTGGGCCTAATAAATGCTAAAAAAGTTGACATAATTATCTTCTTTGTAAAAGATAATTTACTAGACAATTTAAAATTTCTTATTAAAAGATCATAACGGTAACGATCATTGGGACTAATAAATACTAAAAAAGTTAACATAATTATCTTCTTTGTAAAGGATAATTTACTAGACAATTTAAAATTTCTTTATAAAAGATCATAACGGTAACGATCATTGGGCCTAATAAACGCTAAAAAGGTTAACATAATTATCCTCTTTGTGAAAGATAATCTAATAGATCATTTCAAATATCTTTATAAAAGATCATAACGGTAACGATCATTGGGCCTAATAAATGGTAAAAACTTTGACATAATTATCTTCTTTGTAAAAGATAATTTACTAGACAATTTAAAATTTCTTATTAAAAGATCATAACAGTGCCGATCAATGGGCCTAGTAAATGCTGAAAAAGCTTACATAATTATCTGCTTTGTAAAACATAATTTAATAGATCATTTAAAACTTCATTATAAAAGATTATGATGGCAACGATCATTGGGCCTAATAAATGCTAAAAAGGCTAACATAATTATCTTCTTTGTGAAAGATAATTTAATAGATCATTTAAAATTTCTTTATAAAAGATAATAACGGTAACGATCATTGGGCCTAATAAATGCTAAAAAAGTTGACATAATTATCTTCTTTGTAAAAGATAATTTACTAGACAATTTAAAATTTCTTACTAAAAGATCATAACGCTAATGGTTAATGGGCCTAGTAAATGCTAAAAAAGTTGACATAATTATCTTGTTTGTAAAAGATAATTTAATAGATCATTTTAAATTTCCTTAAAAAAGATCATAACGGTAATGATCATTGCGCCTAATAAATGCTAAACAGATTGACATAATTCTCTTCTTTATAAAAGATAATTTACTAGACAATTTCAAATTTCTTATTAAAAGATCATAACGCTAACGATTTTTGGTTCTAATAAATGCTAAAAAAGTTGAGATATTTATCTTCTTTGTAAAAGATAATTAAATAGATCATTTAAAATTGCTTTATAAAATGTCATAACGGTAACGATCATTGGGCCTAATAAATGCTAAAAAGGTTAACATAATTATCTTCTTTGTGAAAGATAATTTAATAGATCATTTAAAATTTCTTTATAAAAGATCATAACGGTAACGATCATTGGGCCTAATAAATGGTAAAAAAGTTGACATAATTATCTTCTTTGTAAAAGATAATTTAGTAGACAATTTAAAATTTCTTATTAAAAGATCATAACGGTAACGATCATTGGGACTAATAAATACTAAAAAAGTTAACATAATTATCTTCTTTGTAAAAGATAATTTACTAGACAATTTAAAATTTCTTTATAAAAGATCATAACGGTAACGATCATTGGGCCTAATAAATGCTAAAAAGGTTAACATAATTATCTTCTTTGTGAAAGATAATTTAATAGATCATTTAAAATTTCTTTATAAAAGATCATAACGGTAACGATCATTGGGCCTAATAAATGGTAAAAAAGTTGACATAATTATCTTCTTTGTAAAAGATAATTTATTAGACAATTTAAAATTTCTTATTAAAAGATCATAACAGTGCCGATCAATGGGCCTAGTAAATGCTGAAAAAGCTTACATAATTATCTGCTTTGTAAAACATAATTTAATAGATCATTTAAAATTTCATTATAAAAGATCATGACGGCAACAATCATTGGGCCTAATAAATGCTAAAAAGGCTAACATAATTATCTTCTTTGTGAAAGATAATTTAATAGATCATTTAAAATTTCTTTATAAAAGATAATAACGGTAACGATCATTGGGCCTAATAAATGCTAAAAAAGTTGACATAATTATCTTCTTTGTAAAAGATAATTTACTAGACAATTTAAAATTTCTTATTAAAAGATCATAACGGTAACGATCATTGGGACTAATAAATACTAAAAAAGTTAACATAATTATCTTCTTTGTAAAGGATAATTTACTAGACAATTTAAAATTTCTTTATAAAAGATCATAACGGTAACGATCATTGGGCCTAATAAACGCTAAAAAGGTTAACATAATTATCCTCTTTGTGAAAGATAATCTAATAGATCATTTCAAATATCTTTATAAAAGATCATAACGGTAACGATCATTGGGCCTAATAAATGGTAAAAACTTTGACATAATTATCTTCTTTGTAAAAGATAATTTACTAGACAATTTAAAATTTCTTATTAAAAGATCATAACAGTGCCGATCAATGGGCCTAGTAAATGCTGAAAAAGCTTACATAATTATCTGCTTTGTAAAACATAATTTAATAGATCATTTAAAACTTCATTATAAAAGATTATGATGGCAACGATCATTGGGCCTAATAAATGCTAAAAAGGCTAACATAATTATCTTCTTTGTGAAAGATAATTTAATAGATCATTTAAAATTTCTTTATAAAAGATAATAACGGTAACGATCATTGGGCCTAATAAATGCTAAAAAAGTTGACATAATTATCTTCTTTGTAAAAGATAATTTACTAGACAATTTAAAATTTCTTACTAAAAGATCATAACGCTAATGGTTAATGGGCCTAGTAAATGCTAAAAAAGTTGACATAATTATCTTGTTTGTAAAAGATAATTTAATAGATCATTTTAAATTTCCTTAAAAAAGATCATAACGGTAATGATCATTGCGCCTAATAAATGCTAAACAGATTGACATAATTCTCTTCTTTATAAAAGATAATTTACTAGACAATTTCAAATTTCTTATTAAAAGATCATAACGCTAACGATTTTTGGTTCTAATAAATGCTAAAAAAGTTGAGATATTTATCTTCTTTGTAAAAGATAATTAAATAGATCATTTAAAATTGCTTTATAAAATGTCATAACGGTAACGATCATTGGGCCTAATAAATGCTAAAAAGGTTAACATAATTATCTTCTTTGTGAAAGATAATTTAATAGATCATTTAAAATTTCTTTATAAAAGATCATAACGGTAACGATCATTGGGCCTAATAAATGGTAAAAAAGTTGACATAATTATCTTCTTTGTAAAAGATAATTTACTAGACAATTTAAAATTTCTTATTAAAAGATCATAACAGTGTCGATCAATGGGCCTAGTAAATGCTGAAAAAGCTTACATAATTATCTGTCTTGTAAAACATAATTTAATAGATCATTTAAAATTTCATTATAAAAGATCATGACGGCAACGATCATTGGGCCTAATAAATGCTAAAAAGGCTAACATAATTATCTTCTTTGTGAAAGATAATTTAATAGATCATTTAAAATTTCTTTATAAAAGATAATAACGGTAACGATCATTGGGCCTAATAAATGCTAAAAAAGTTGACATAATTATCTTCTTTGTAAAAGATAATTTACTAGACAATTTAAAATTTCTTACTAAAAGATCATAACGCTAATGGTTAATGGGCCTAGTAAATGCTAAAAAAGTTGACATAATTATCTTGTTTGTAAAAGATAATTTAATAGATCATTTAAAATTTCCTTAAAAAAGATCATAACGGTAACGATTATTGCGCCTAATAAATGCTAAACAGATTGACATAATTCTCTTCTTTATAAAAGATAATTTACTAGACAATTTAAAATTTCTTATTAAAAGATCATAACGCTAACAATTTTTGGTTCTAATAAATGCTAAAAAAGTTGAGATATTTATCTTCTTTGTAAAAGATAATTAAATAGATCATTTAAAATTTCTTTATAAAATGTCATAACGGTAACGATCATTGGGCCTAATAAATGCTAAAAAGGTTAACATAATTATCTTCTTTGTGAAAGATAATTTAGTAGATCCTTTAAAATTTCTTTATAAAAGATAGTAACGGTAACGATCGTTGGGGCTAATAAATGCTAAAAAAGTTGACATAATTATCTTCTTTGTAAAAGATAATTTAGTAGACAATTTAAAATTTCTTATTAAAAGATCATAACGGTAACGATCATTGGGACTAATAAATACTAAAAAAGTTAACATAATTATCTTCTTTGTAAAAGATAATTTACTAGACAATTTAAAATTTCTTTATAAAAGATCATAACGGTAACGATCATTGGGCCTAATAAATGCTAAAAAGGTTAACATAATTATCTTCTTTGTGAAAGATAATTTAATAGATCATTTAAAATTTCTTTATAAAAGATCATAACGGTAACGATCATTGGGCCTAATAAATGGTAAAAAAGTTGACATAATTATCTTCTTTGTAAAAGATAATTTATTAGACAATTTAAAATTTCTTATTAAAAGATCATAACAGTGCCGATCAATGGGCCTAGTAAATGCTGAAAAAGCTTACATAATTATCTGCTTTGTAAAACATAATTTAATAGATCATTTAAAATTTCATTATAAAAGATCATGACGGCAACAATCATTGGGCCTAATAAATGCTAAAAAGGCTAACATAATTATCTTCTTTGTGAAAGATAATTTAATAGATCATTTAAAATTTCTTTATAAAAGATAATAACGGTAACGATCATTGGGCCTAATAAATGCTAAAAAAGTTGACATAATTATCTTCTTTGTAAAAGATAATTTACTAGACAATTTAAAATTTCTTATTAAAAGATCATAACGGTAACGATCATTGGGACTAATAAATACTAAAAAAGTTAACATAATTATCTTCTTTGTAAAGGATAATTTACTAGACAATTTAAAATTTCTTTATAAAAGATCATAACGGTAACGATCATTGGGCCTAATAAACGCTAAAAAGGTTAACATAATTATCCTCTTTGTGAAAGATAATCTAATAGATCATTTCAAATATCTTTATAAAAGATCATAACGGTAACGATCATTGGGCCTAATAAATGGTAAAAACTTTGACATAATTATCTTCTTTGTAAAAGATAATTTACTAGACAATTTAAAATTTCTTATTAAAAGATCATAACAGTGCCGATCAATGGGCCTAGTAAATGCTGAAAAAGCTTACATAATTATCTGCTTTGTAAAACATAATTTAATAGATCATTTAAAACTTCATTATAAAAGATTATGATGGCAACGATCATTGGGCCTAATAAATGCTAAAAAGGCTAACATAATTATCTTCTTTGTGAAAGATAATTTAATAGATCATTTAAAATTTCTTTATAAAAGATAATAACGGTAACGATCATTGGGCCTAATAAATGCTAAAAAAGTTGACATAATTATCTTCTTTGTAAAAGATAATTTACTAGACAATTTAAAATTTCTTACTAAAAGATCATAACGCTAATGGTTAATGGGCCTAGTAAATGCTAAAAAAGTTGACATAATTATCTTGTTTGTAAAAGATAATTTAATAGATCATTTTAAATTTCCTTAAAAAAGATCATAACGGTAATGATCATTGCGCCTAATAAATGCTAAACAGATTGACATAATTCTCTTCTTTATAAAAGATAATTTACTAGACAATTTCAAATTTCTTATTAAAAGATCATAACGCTAACGATTTTTGGTTCTAATAAATGCTAAAAAAGTTGAGATATTTATCTTCTTTGTAAAAGATAATTAAATAGATCATTTAAAATTGCTTTATAAAATGTCATAACGGTAACGATCATTGGGCCTAATAAATGCTAAAAAGGTTAACATAATTATCTTCTTTGTGAAAGATAATTTAATAGATCATTTAAAATTTCTTTATAAAAGATCATAACGGTAACGATCATTGGGCCTAATAAATGGTAAAAAAGTTGACATAATTATCTTCTTTGTAAAAGATAATTTACTAGACAATTTAAAATTTCTTATTAAAAGATCATAACAGTGTCGATCAATGGGCCTAGTAAATGCTGAAAAAGCTTACATAATTATCTGTCTTGTAAAACATAATTTAATAGATCATTTAAAATTTCATTATAAAAGATCATGACGGCAACGATCATTGGGCCTAATAAATGCTAAAAAGGCTAACATAATTATCTTCTTTGTGAAAGATAATTTAATAGATCATTTAAAATTTCTTTATAAAAGATAATAACGGTAACGATCATTGGGCCTAATAAATGCTAAAAAAGTTGACATAATTATCTTCTTTGTAAAAGATAATTTACTAGACAATTTAAAATTTCTTACTAAAAGATCATAACGCTAATGGTTAATGGGCCTAGTAAATGCTAAAAAAGTTGACATAATTATCTTGTTTGTAAAAGATAATTTAATAGATCATTTAAAATTTCCTTAAAAAAGATCATAACGGTAACGATTATTGCGCCTAATAAATGCTAAACAGATTGACATAATTCTCTTCTTTATAAAAGATAATTTACTAGACAATTTAAAATTTCTTATTAAAAGATCATAACGCTAACAATTTTTGGTTCTAATAAATGCTAAAAAAGTTGAGATATTTATCTTCTTTGTAAAAGATAATTAAATAGATCATTTAAAATTTCTTTATAAAATGTCATAACGGTAACGATCATTGGGCCTAATAAATGCTAAAAAGGTTAACATAATTATCTTCTTTGTGAAAGATAATTTAGTAGATCCTTTAAAATTTCTTTATAAAAGATAGTAACGGTAACGATCGTTGGGGCTAATAAATGCTAAAAAAGTTGACATAATTATCTTCTTTGTAAAAGATAATTTAGTAGACAATTTAAAATTTCTTATTAAAAGATCATAACGGTAACGATCATTGGGACTAATAAATACTAAAAAAGTTAACATAATTATCTTCTTTGTAAAAGATAATTTACTAGACAATTTAAAATTTCTTTATAAAAGATCATAACGGTAACGATCATTGGGCCTAATAAATGCTAAAAAGGTTAACATAATTATCTTCTTTGTGAAAGATAATTTAATAGATCATTTAAAATTTCTTTATAAAAGATCATAACGGTAACGATCATTGGGCCTAATAAATGGTAAAAAAGTTGACATAATTATCTTCTTTGTAAAAGATAATTTACTAGACAATTTAAAATTTCTTATTAAAAGATCATAACAGTGTCGATCAATGGGCCTAGTAAATGCTGAAAAAGCTTACATAATTATCTGCCTTGTAAAACATAATTTAATAGATCATTTAAAATTTCATTATAAAAGATCATGACGGCAACGATCATTGGGCCTAATAAATGCTAAAAAGGCTAACATAATTATCTTCTTTGTGAAAGATAATTTAATAGATCATTTAAAATTTCTTTATAAAAGATAATAACGGTAACGATCATTGGGCCTAATAAATGGTAAAAAAGTTGACATAATTATCTTCTTTCTAAAAGATAATTTACTAGACAATTTAAAATTTCTTATTAAAAGATCATAACAGTGCCGATCAATGGGCCTAGTAAATGCTGAAATGGCTAACATAATTATCTTCTTTGTGAAAGATAATTTAATAGATCATTTAAAATTTCTTTATAAAAGATAATAACGGTAACGATCATTGGGCCTAATAAATGGTAAAAAAGTTGACATAATTATCTTCTTTGTAAAAGATAATTTACTAGACAATTTAAAATTTCTTATTAAAAGATCATAACAGTGTCGATCAATGGGCCTAGTAAATGCTGAAAAAGCTTACATAATTATCTGCCTTGTAAAACATAATTTAATAGATCATTTAAAATTTCATTATAAAAGATCATGACGGCAACGATCATTGGGCCTAATAAATGCTAAAAAGGCTAACATAATTATCTTCTTTGTGAAAGATAATTTAATAGATCATTTAAAATTTCTTTATAAAAGATAATAACGGTAACGATCATTGGGCCTAATAAATGGTAAAAAAGTTGACATAATTATCTTCTTTCTAAAAGATAATTTACTAGACAATTTAAAATTTCTTATTAAAAGATCATAACAGTGCCGATCAATGGGCCTAGTAAATGCTGAAATGGCTAACATAATTATCTTCTTTGTGAAAGATAATTTAATAGATCATTTAAAATTTCTTTATAAAAGATAATAACGGTAACGATCATTGGGCCTAATAAATGGTAAAAAAGTTGACATAATTATCTTCTTTGTAAAAGATAATTTACTAGACAATTTAAAATTTCTTATTAAAAGATCATAACAGTGCTGATCAATGGGCCTAGTAAATGCTGAAAAAGCTTACATAATTATCTGCTTTGTAAAACATAATTTAATAGATCATTTAAAATTTCATTATAAAAGATCATGACGGCAACGATCATTGGGCCTAATAAATGCTAAAAAGGCTAACATAATTATCTTCTTTGTGAAAGATAATTTAATAGATCATTTAAAATTTCTTTATAAAAGATAATAACGGTAACGATCATTGGGCCTAATAAATGCTAAAAAAGTTGACATAATTATCTTCTTTGTAAAAGATAATTTACTAGACAATTTAAAATTTCTTACTAAAAGATCATAACGCTAATGGTTAATGGGCCTAGTAAATGCTAAAAAATTTGACATAATTATCTTCTTTGTAAAAGATAATTTTGCTAGACAATTTAAAATTTCTTATTAAAAGATCATAACGGTAACGATCATTGGGACTGATAAATACTAAAAAAGTTAACATAATTATCTTCTTTGTAAAAGATAATTTACTAGACAATTTAAAATTTCTTTATAAAAGATCATAACGGTAACGATCATTGGGCCTAATAAATGGTAAAAAGGTTAACATAATTATCTTCTTTGTGAAAGATAATTTAATAGATCATTTAAAATTTCTTTATAAAAGATCATAACGGTAACGATCATTGGGCCTAATAAATGGTAAAAAAGTTGACATAATTATCTTCTTTGTAAAAGATAATTTACTAGACAATTTAAAATTTCTTATTAAAAGATCATAACAGTGCCGATCAATGGGCCTAGTAAATGCTGAAAAGGCTAACATAATTATCTTCTTTGTGAAAGATAATTTAATAGATCATTTAAAATTTCTTTATAAAAGATAATAACGGTAACGATCATTGGGCCTAATAAATGGTAAAAAAGTTGACACAATTATCTTCTTTGTAAAAGATAATTTACTAGACAATTTAAAATTTCTTATTAAAAGATCATAACAGTGTCGATCAATGGGCCTAGTAAATGCTGAAAAAGCTTACATAATTATCTGCCTTGTAAAACATAATTTAATAGATCATTTAAAATTTCATTATAAAAGATCATGACGGCAACGATCATTGGGCCTAATAAATGCTAAAAAGGCTAACATAATTATCTTCTTTGTGAAAGATAATTTAATAGATCATTTAAAATTTCTTTATCAAAAGATAATAACGGTAACGATCATTGGGCCTAATAAATGGTAAAAAAGTTGACATAATTATCTTCTTTCTAAAAGATAATTTACTAGACAATTTAAAATTTCTTATTAAAAGATCATAACAGTGCCGATCAATGGGCCTAGTAAATGCTGAAATGGCTAACATAATTATCTTCTTTGTGAAAGATAATTTAATAGATCATTTAAAATTTCTTTATAAAAGATAATAACGGTAACGATCATTGGGCCTAATAAATGGTAAAAAAGTTGACATAATTATCTTCTTTGTAAAAGATAATTTACTAGACAATTTAAAATTTCTTATTAAAAGATCATAACAGTGCTGATCAATGGGCCTAGTAAATGCTGAAAAAGCTTACATAATTATCTGCTTTGTAAAACATAATTTAATAGATCATTTAAAATTTCATTATAAAAGATCATGACGGCAACGATCATTGGGCCTAATAAATGCTAAAAAGGCTAACATAATTATCTTCTTTGTGAAAGATAATTTAATAGATCATTTAAAATTTCTTTATAAAAGATAATAACGGTAACGATCATTGGGCCTAATAAATGCTAAAAAGGTTAACATAATTATCTTCTTTGTGAAAGATAATTTAATAGATCATTTCAAATTTCTTTATAAAAGATCATAACGGTAACGATCATTAGGCCTAATAAATGGTAAAAAAGTTGACATAATTATCTTCTTTGTAAAAGATAATTTACTAGACAATTTAAAATTTCTTATTAAAAGATCATAACAGTGCCGATCAATGGGCCTAGTAAATGCTGAAAAAGCTTACATAATTATCTGCTTTGTAAAACATAATTTAATAGATCATTTAAAATTTCATTATAAAAGATCATGACGGCAACGATCATTGGGCCTAATAAATGCTAAAAAGGCTAACATAATTATCTTCTTTGTGAAAGATAATTTAATAGATCATTTAAAATTTCTTTATAAAAGATAATAACGGTAACGATCATTGGGCCTAATAAATGCTAAAAAAGTTGACATAATTATCTTCTTTGTAAAAGATAATTTACTAGACAATTTAAAATTTCTTACTAAAAGATCATAACGCTAATGGTTAATGGGCCTAGTAAATGCTAAAAAAGTTGAAATAATTATCTTGTTTCTAAAAGATAATTTAATAGATCATTTAAAATTTCTTTAAAAAAGATCATAACGGTAACGATCATTGCGCCTAATAAATGCTAAACAGATTGACATAATTCTCTTCTTTATAAAAGATAATTTACTAGACAATTTAAATTTCTTATTAAAAGATCATAACGCTAACGATTTTTGGTTCTAATAAATGCTAAAAAAGTTGAGATATTTATCTTCTTTGTAAAAGATAATTAAATAGATCATTTAAAATTGCTTTATAAAATGTCATAATGGTAACGATCATTGGGCCTAATAAATGCTAAAAAGGTTAACATAATTATCTTCTTTGTGAAAGATAATTTAGTAGATCATTTAAAATTTCTTTATAAAAGATCATAACGGTAACGATCGTTGGGCCTAATAAATGCTAAAAAAGTTGACATAATTATCTTCTTTGTAAAAGATAATTTAGTAGACAATTTAAAATTTCTTATTAAAAGATCATAACAGTAACGATCATTGGGACTAATAAATACTAAAAAAGTTAACATAATTATCTTCTTTGTAAAAGATAATTTACTAGACAATTTAAAATTTCTTTATAAAAGATCATAACGGTAACGATCATTGGGCCTAATAAATGCTAAAAAGGTTAACATAATTATCTTCTTTGTGAAAGATAATTTAATAGATCATTTAAAATTTCTTTATAAAAGATCATAACGGTAACGATCATTGGGCCTAATAAATGGTAAAAAAGTTGACATAATTATCTTCTTTGTAAAAGATAATTTACTAGACAATTTAAAATTTCTTATTAAAAGATCATAACAGTGCCGATCAATGGGCCTAGTAAATGCTGAAAAAGCTTACATGATTATCTGCTTTGTAAAACATAATTTAATAGATCATTTAAAATTTCATTATAAAAGATCATGACGGCAACGATCATTGGGCCTAATACATGCTAAAAAGGCTAACATAATTATCTTCTTTGTGAAAGATAATTTAATAGATCATTTAAAATTTCTTTATAAAAGATAATAACGGTAACGATCATTGGGCCTACTAAATGCTAAAAAAGTTGACATAATTATCTTCTTTGTAAAAGATAATTTACTAGACAATTTAAAATTTCTTATTAAAAGATCAGAACGGTAACGATCATTGGGACTAATAAATACTAAAAAAGTTAACATAATTATCTTCTCTGTAAAAGATAATTTACTAGACAATTTAAAATTTCTTTATAAAAGATCATAACGGTAACGATCATTGGGCCTAATAAATGCTAAAAAGGTTAACATAATTATCTTCTTTGTGAAAGATAATTTAATAGATCATTTCAAATTTCTTTATAAAAGATCATAACGGTAACGATCATTGGGCCTAATAAATGGTAAAAAAGTTGACATAATTATCTTCTTTGTAAAAGATAATTTACTAGACAATTTAAAATTTCTTATTAAAAGATCATAACAGTGCCGATCAATGGGCCTAGTAAATGCTGAAAAAGCTTGCATAATTATCTGCTTTGTAAAACATAATTTAATATATCATTTAAAATTTCATTATAAAAGATCATGATGGCAACGATCATTGGGCCTAATAAATGCTAAAAAGGCTAACATAATTATCTTCTTTGTGAAAGATAATTTAATAGATCATTTAAAATTTCTTTATAAAAGATAATAACGGTAACGATCATTGGGCCTAATAAATGCTAAAAAAGTTGACATAATTATCTTCTTTGTAAAAGATAATTTACTAGACAATTTAAAATTTCTTACTAAAAGATCATAACGCTAATGGTTAATGGGCCTAGTAAATGCTAAAAAAGTTGACATAATTATCTTGTTTGTAAAAGATAATTTAATAGATCCTTTAAAATTTCCTTAAAAAAGATCATAACGATAACAATCATTGCTCCTAATAAATGCTAAACAGATTGACATAATTCTCTTCTTTATAAAAGATAATTTACTAGACAATTTAAAATTTCTTATTAAAAGATCATAACGCTAACGATTTTTGGTTCTAATAAATGCTAAAAAAGTTGAGATATTTATCTTCTTTGTAAAAGATAATTAAATAGATCATTTAAAATTGCTTTATAAAATGTCATAACGGTAAGGATCATTGGGCCTAATAAATGCTAAAAAGGTTAACATAATTATCTTCTTTGTGAAAGATAATTTAATAGATCATTTAAAATTTATTTATAAAAGATCATAACGGTAACGATCATTGGGCCTAATAAATGGTAAAAAAGTTGACATAATTATCTTCTTTGTAAAAGATAATTTACTAGACAATTTAAAATTTCTTATTAAAAGATCATAACAGTGCCGATCAATGGGCCTAGTAAATGCTGAAAAAGCTTACATAATTATCTGCTTTGTAAAACATAATTTAATAGATCATTTAAAATTTCATTATAAAAGATCATGACGGCAACGATCATTGGGCCTAATAAATGCTAAAAAGGCTAACATAATTATCTTATTTGTGAAAGATAATTTAATAGATCATTTAAAATTTCTTTATAAAAGATAATAACGGTAACGATCATTGGGCCTAATAAATGCTAAAAAAGTTGACATAATTATCTTCTTTGTAAAAGATAATTTACTAGACAATTTAAAATTTCTTACTAAAAGATCATAACGCTAATGGTTAATGGGCCTAGTAAATGCTAAAAAAGTTGACATAATTATCTTGTTTGTAAAAGATAATTTAATAGATCATTTAAAATTTCCTTAAAAAAGATCATAACGGTAACGATCATTGCGCCTAATAAATGCTAAACAGATTGACATAATTCTCTTCTTTATAAGAGATAATTTACTAGACAATTTAAAATTTCTTATTAAAAGATCATAACGCTAACGATTTTTGGTTCTAATAAATGCTAAAAAAGTTGAGATATTTATCTTCTTTGTAAAAGATAATTAAATAGATCATTTAAATTGCTTTATAAAATGTCATAACGGTAACGATCATTGGGCCTAATAAATGCTAAAAAGGTTAACATAATTATCTTCTTTGTGAAAGATAATTTAATAGATCATTTAAAATTTATTTATAAAAGATCATAACGGTAACGATCATTGGGCCTAATAAATGGTAAAAAAGTTGACATAATTATCTTCTTTGTAAAAGATAATTTACTAGACAATTTAAAATTTCTTATTAAAAGATCATAACAGTGCCGATCAATGGGCCTAGTAAATGCTGAAAAAGCTTACATAATTATCTGCTTTGTAAAACATAATTTAATAGATCATTTAAAATTTCATTATAAAAGATCATGACGGCAACGATCATTGGGCCTAATAAATGCTAAAAAGGCTAACATAATTATCTTCTTTGTGAAAGATAATTTAATAGATCATTTAAAATTTCTTTATAAAAGATAATAACGGTAACGATCATTGGGCCTAATAAATGCTAAAAAAGTTGACATAATTATCTTCTTTGTAAAAGATAATTTACTAGACAATTTAAAATTTCTTACTAAAAGATCATAACGCTAATGGTTAATGCGCCTAGTAAATGCTAAAAAAGTTGACATAATTATCTTGTTTGTAAAAGATAATTTAATAGATCATTTAAAATTTCCTTAAAAAAGATCATAACGGTAACGATCATTGCGCCTAATAAATGCTAAACAGATTGACATAATTCTCTTCTTTATAAGAGATAATTTACTAGACAATTTAAAATTTCTTATTAAAAGATCATAACGCTAACGATTTTTGGTTCTAATAAATGCTAAAAAAGTTGAGATATTTATCTTCTTTGTAAAAGATAATTAAATAGATCATTTAAAATTGCTTTATAAAATATCATAACGGTAACGATCATTGGGCCTAATAAATGCTAAAAAGGTTAACATAATTATCTTCTTTGTGAAAGATAATTTAATAGATCATTTAAAATTTATTTATAAAAGATCATAACGGTAACAATCATTGGGCCTAATAAATGGTAAAAAAGTTGACATAATTATCTTCTTTGTAAAAGATAATTTACTAGACAATTTAAAATTTCTTATTAAAAGATCATAACAGTGCCGATCAATGGGCCTAGTAAATGCTGAAAAAGCTTAAATAATTATCTGCTTTGTAAAACATAATTTAATAGATCATTTAAAATTTCATTATAAAAGATCATGACGGCAACGATCATTGGGCCTAATAAATGCTAAAAAGGCTAACATAATTATCTTCTTTGTGAAAGATAATTTAATAGATCATTTAAAATTTATTTATAAAAGATCATAACGGTAACGATCATTGGGCCTAATAAATGGTAAAAAAGTTGACATAATTATCTTCTTTGTAAAAGATAATTTACTAGACAATTTAAAATTTCTTACTAAAAGATCATAACGCTAATGGTTAATGGGCCTAGTAAATGCTAAAAAAGTTGACATAATTATCTTGTTTGTAAAAGATAATTTAATAGATCATTTAAAATTTCCTTAAAAAAGATCATAACGGTAACGATCATTGCGCCTAATAAATGCTAAACAGATTGACATAATTCTCTTCTTTATAAGAGATAATTTACTAGACAATTTAAAATTTCTTATTAAAAGATCATAACGCTAACGATCTTTGGTTCTAATAAATGCTAAAAAAGTTGAGATATTTATCTTCTTTGTAAAAGATAATTAAATAGATCATTTAAAATTGCTTTATAAAATGTCATAACGGTAACGATCATTGGGCCTAATAAATGCTAAAAAGGTTAACATAATTATCTTCTTTGTGAAAGATAATTTAGTAGATCATTTAAAATTTCTTTATAAAAGATAATAACGGTAACGATCGTTGGGCCTAATAAATGCTAAAAAAGTTGACATAATTATCTTCTTTGTAAAAGATAATTTAGTAGACAATTTAAAATTTCTTATTAAAAGATCATAACGGTAACGATTATTGGGACTAATAAATACTAAAAAAGTTAACATAATTATCTTCTTTGTAAAAGATAATTTACTAGACAATTTAAAATTTCTTTATAAAAGATCATAACGGTAACGATCATTGGGCCTAATAAATGCTAAAAAGGTTAACATAATTATCTTCTTTGTGAAAGATAATTTAATAGATCATTTAAAATTTATTTATAAAAGATCATAACGGTAACGATCATTGGGCCTAATAAATGGTAAAAAAGTTGACATAATTATCTTCTTTGTAAAAGATAATTTACTAGACAATTTAAAATTTCTTATTAAAAGATCATAACAGTGCTGATCAATGGGCCTAGTAAATGCTGAAAAAGCTTACATAATTATCTGCTTTGTAAAACATAATTTAATAGATCATTTAAAATTTCATTATAAAAGATCATGACGGCAACGATCATTGGGCCTAATAAATGCTAAAAAGGCTAACATAATTATCTTCTTTGTAAAAGATAATTTACTAGACAATTTAAAATTTCTTTATAAAATGTCATAACGGTAACGATCATTGGGCCTAATAAATGCTAAAAAGGTTAACATAATTATCTTCTTTGTGAAAGATAATTTAATAGATCATTTAAAATTTATTTATAAAAGATCATAACGGTAACGATTATTGGGACTAATAAATACTAAAAAAGTTAACATAATTATCTTCTTTGTAAAAGATAATTTACTAGACAATTTAAAATTTCTTTATAAAATGTCATAACGGTAACGATCATTGGGCCTAATAAATGCTAAAAAGGTTAACATAATTATCTTCTTTGTGAAAGATAATTTAATAGATCATTTAAAATTTATTTATAAAAGATCATAACGGTAACGATCATTGGGCCTAATAAATGGTAAAAAAGTTGACATAATTATCTTCTTTGTAAAAGATAATTTACTAGACAATTTAAAATTTCTTATTAAAAGATCATAACAGTGCCGATCAATGGGCCTAGTAAATGCTGAAAAAGCTTACATAATTATCTGCTTTGTAAAACATAATTTAATAGATCATTTAAAATTTCATTATAAAAGATCATGACGGCAACGATCATTGGGCCTAATAAATGCTAAAAAGGCTAACATAATTATCTTCTTTGTGAAAGATAATTTAATAGATCATTTAAAATTTCTTTATAAAAGATAATAACGGTAACGATCATTGGGCCTAATAAATGCTAAAAAAGTTGACATAATTATCTTCTTTGTAAAAGATAATTTACTAGACAATTTAAAATTTCTTACTAAAAGATCATAACGCTAATGGTTAATGGGCCTAGTAAATGCTAAAAAAGTTGACATAATTATCTTGTTTGTAAAAGATAATTTAATAGATCATTTAAAATTTCCTTAAAAAAGATCATAACGGTAACGATCATTGCGCCTAATAAATGCTAAACAGATTGACATAATTCTCTTCTTTATAAGAGATAATTTACTAGACAATTTAAAATTTCTTATTAAAAGATCATAACGCTAACGATTTTTGGTTCTAATAAATGCTAAAAAAGTTGAGATATTTATCTTCTTTGTAAAAGATAATTAAATAGATCATTTAAAATTGCTTTATAAAATATCATAACGGTAACGATCATTGGGCCTAATAAATGCTAAAAAGGTTAACATAATTATCTTCTTTGTGAAAGATAATTTAATAGATCATTTAAAATTTATTTATAAAAGATCATAACGGTAACAATCATTGGGCCTAATAAATGGTAAAAAAGTTGACATAATTATCTTCTTTGTAAAAGATAATTTACTAGACAATTTAAAATTTCTTATTAAAAGATCATAACAGTGCCGATCAATGGGCCTAGTAAATGCTGAAAAAGCTTAAATAATTATCTGCTTTGTAAAACATAATTTAATAGATCATTTAAAATTTCATTATAAAAGATCATGACGGCAACGATCATTGGGCCTAATAAATGCTAAAAAGGCTAACATAATTATCTTCTTTGTGAAAGATAATTTAATAGATCATTTAAAATTTATTTATAAAAGATCATAACGGTAACGATCATTGGGCCTAATAAATGGTAAAAAAGTTGACATAATTATCTTCTTTGTAAAAGATAATTTACTAGACAATTTAAAATTTCTTACTAAAAGATCATAACGCTAATGGTTAATGGGCCTAGTAAATGCTAAAAAAGTTGACATAATTATCTTGTTTGTAAAAGATAATTTAATAGATCATTTAAAATTTCCTTAAAAAAGATCATAACGGTAACGATCATTGCGCCTAATAAATGCTAAACAGATTGACATAATTCTCTTCTTTATAAGAGATAATTTACTAGACAATTTAAAATTTCTTATTAAAAGATCATAACGCTAACGATCTTTGGTTCTAATAAATGCTAAAAAAGTTGAGATATTTATCTTCTTTGTAAAAGATAATTAAATAGATCATTTAAAATTGCTTTATAAAATGTCATAACGGTAACGATCATTCGGCCTAATAAATGCTAAAAAGGTTAACATAATTATCTTCATTGTGAAAGATAATTTAGTAGATCATTTAAAATTTCTTTATAAAAGATAATAACGGTAACGATCGTTGGGCCTAATAAATGCTAAAAAAGTTGACATAATTATCTTCTTTGTAAAAGATAATTTAGTAGACAATTTAAAATTTCTTATTAAAAGATCATAACGGTAACGATTATTGGGACTAATAAATACTAAAAAAGTTAACATAATTATCTTCTTTGTAAAAGATAATTTACTAGACAATTTAAAATTTCTTTATAAAAGATCATAACGGTAACGATCATTGGGCCTAATAAATGCTAAAAAGGTTAACATAATTATCTTCTTTGTGAAAGATAATTTAATAGATCATTTAAAATTTATTTATAAAAGATCATAACGGTAACGATCATTGGGCCTAATAAATGGTAAAAAAGTTGACATAATTATCTTCTTTGTAAAAGATAATTTACTAGACAATTTAAAATTTCTTATTAAAAGATCATAACAGTGCTGATCAATGGGCCTAGTAAATGCTGAAAAAGCTTACATAATTATCTGCTTTGTAAAACATAATTTAATAGATCATTTAAAATTTCATTATAAAAGATCATGACGGCAACGATCATTGGGCCTAATAAATGCTAAAAAGGCTAACATAATTATCTTCTTTGTGAAAGATAATTTAATAGATCATTTAAAATTTCTTTATAAAAGATAATAACGGTAACGATCATTGGGCCTAATAAATGCTAAAAAAGTTGACATAATTATCTTCTTT
Source organism: Psophocarpus tetragonolobus (assembly GCA_037954015.1). NCBI lineage: Eukaryota > Viridiplantae > Streptophyta > Magnoliopsida > Fabales > Fabaceae > Psophocarpus > Psophocarpus tetragonolobus. The sequence goes on from CM075688.1 coordinate 60,991,421, forward strand.
GTAAAAGATAATTTACTAGACAATTTAAAATTTCTTACTAAAAGATCATAACGCTAATGGTTAATGGGCCTAGTAAATGCTAAAAAAGTTGACATAATTATCTTGTTTGTAAAAGATAATTTAATAGATCATTTAAAATTTCCCTAAAAAAGATCATAACGGTAACGATCATTGCGCCTAATAAATGCTAAACAGATTGACATAATTCTCTTCTTTATAAGAGATAATTTACTAGACAATTTAAAATTTCTTATTAAAAGATCATAACGCTAACGATTTTTGGTTCTAATAAATGCTAAAAAAGTTGAGATATTTATCTTCTTTGTAAAAGATAATTAAATAGATCATTTAAAATTGCTTTATAAAATGTCATAACGGTAACGATCATTGGGCCTAATAAATGCTAAAAAGGTTAACATAATTATCTTCTTTGTGAAAGATAATTTAGTAGATCATTTAAAATTTCTTTATAAAAGATAACAACGGTAACGATCGTTGGGCCTAATAAATGCTAAAAAAGTTGACATAATTATCTTCTTTGTAAAAGATAATTTAGTAGACAATTTAAAATTTCTTATTAAAAGATCATAACGGTAACGATTATTGGGACTAATAAATACTAAAAAAGTTAACATAATTATCTTCTTTGTAAAAGATAATTTACTAGACAATTTAAAATTTCTTTATAAAAGATCATAACGGTAACGATCATTGGGCCTAATAAATGCTAAAAAGGTTAACATAATTATCTTCTTTGTGAAAGATAATTTAATAGATCATTTAAAATTTCTTTATAAAAGATCATAACGGTAACGATCATTGGGCCTAATAAATGGTAAAAAAGTTGACATAATTATCTTCTTTGTAAAAGATAATTTACTAGACAATTTAAAATTTCTTATTAAAAGATCATAACAGTGCTGATCAATGGGCCTAGTAAATGCTGAAAAAGCTTACATAATTATCTGCTTTGTAAAACATAATTTAATAGATCATTTAAAATTTCATTATAAAAGATCATGACGGCAACGATCATTGGGCCTAATAAATGCTAAAAAGGCTAACATAATTATCTTCTTTGTGAAAGATAATTTAATAGATCATTTAAAATTTCTTTATAAAAGATCATAACGGTAACGATCATTGGGCCTAATAAATGGTAAAAAAGTTGACATAATTATCTTCTTTGTAAAAGATAATTTACTAGACAATTTAAAATTTCTTATTAAAAGATCATAACAGTGTCGATCAATGGGCCTAGTAAATGCTGAAAAAGCTTACATAATTATCTGCCTTGTAAAACATAATTTAATAGATCATTTAAAATTTCATTATAAAAGATCATGACGGCAACGATCATTGGGCCTAATAAATGCTAAAAAGGCTAACATAATTATCTTCTTTGTGAAAGATAATTTAATAGATCATTTAAAATTTCTTTATAAAAGATAATAACGGTAACGATCATTGGGCCTAATAAATGCTAAAAAAGTTGACATAATTATCTTCTTTGTAAAAGATAATTTACTAGACAATTTAAAATTTCTTACTAAAAGATCATAACGCTAATGGTTAATGGGCCTAGTAAATGCTAAAAAAGTTGACATAATTATCTTGTTTGTAAAAGATAATTTAATAGATCATTTAAAATTTCCTTAAAAAAGATCATAACGGTAACGATTATTGCGCCTAATAAATGCTAAACAGATTGACATAATTCTATTCTTTATAAAAGATAATTTACTAGACAATTTAAAATTTCTTAGTAAAAGATCATAACGCTAACGATTTTTGGTTCTAATAAATGCTAAAAAAGTTGAGATATTTATCTTCTTTGTAAAAGATAATTAAATAGATCATTTAAAATTTCTTTATAAAATGTCATAACGGTAACGATCATTGGGCCTAATAAATGCTAAAAAGGTTAACATAATTATCTTCTTTGTGAAAGATAATTTAGTAGATCATTTAAAATTTCTTTATAAAAGATAATAACGGTAACGATCGTTGGGCCTAATAAATGCTAAAAAAGTTGACATAATTATCTTCTTTGTAAAAGATAATTTAGTAGAGAATTTAAAATTTCTTATTAAAAGATCATAACGGTAACGATCATTGGGACTAATAAATACTAAAAAAGTTAACATAATTATCTTCTTTGTAAAAGATAATTTACTAGACAATTTAAAATTTCTTTATAAAAGATCATAACGGTAACGATCATTGGGCCTAATAAATGCTAAAAAGGTTAACATAATTATCTTCTTTGTGAAAGATAATTTAATAGATCATTTAAAATTTCTTTATAAAAGATCATAACGGTAACGATCATTGGGCCTAATAAATGGTAAAAAAGTTGACATAATTATCTTCTTTGTAAAAGATAATTTACTAGACAATTTAAAATTTCTTATTAAAAGATCATAACAGTGCCGATCAATGGGCCTAGTAAATGCTGAAAAGGCTAACATAATTATCTTCTTTGTGAAAGATAATTTAATAGATCATTTAAAATTTCTTTATAAAAGATAATAACGGTAACGATCATTGGGCCTAATAAATGCTAAAAAAGTTGACATAATTATCTTCTTTGTAAAAGATAATTTACTAGACAATTTAAAATTTCTTATTAAAAGATCATAACGGTAACGATCATTGGGACTAATAAATACTAAAAAAGTTAACATAATTATCTTCTTTGTAAAAGATAATTTACTAGACAATTTAAAATTTCTTTATAAAAGATCATAACGGTAACGATCATTGGGCCTAATAAATGCTAAAAAGGTTAACATAATTATCTTCTTTGTGAAAGATAATTTAATAGATCATTTAAAATTTCTTTATAAAAGATCATAACGGTAACGATCATTGGGCCTAATAAATGGTAAAAAAGTTGACATAATTATCTTCTTTGTAAAAGATAATTTACTAGACAATTTAAAATTTCTTATTAAAAGATCATAACAGTGCCGATCAATGGGCCTAGTAAATGCTGAAAAGGCTAACATAATTATCTTCTTTGTGAAAGATAATTTAATAGATCATTTAAAATTTCTTTATAAAAGATAATAACGGTAACGATCATTGGGCCTAATAAATGCTAAAAAAGTTGACATAATTATCTTCTTTGTAAAAGATAATTTACTAGACAATTTAAAATTTCTTATTAAAAGATCATAACGGTAACGATCATTGGGACTGATAAATACTAAAAAAGTTAACATAATTATCTTCTTTGTAAAAGATAATTTACTAGACAATTTAAAATTTCTTTATAAAAGATCATAACGGTAACGATCATTGGGCCTAATAAATGCTAAAAAGGTTAACATAATTATCTTCTTTGTGAAAGATAATTTAATAGATCATTTCAAATTTCTTTATAAAAGATCATAACGGTTACGATCATTGGGCCTAATAAATGGTAAAAAAGTTGACATAATTATCTTCTTTGTAAAAGATAATTTACTAGACAATTTAAAATTTCTTATTAAAAGATCATAACAGTGTCGATCAATGGGCCTAGTAAATGCTGAAAAAGCTTACATAATTATCTGCCTTGTAAAACATAATTTAATAGATCATTTAAAATTTCATTATAAAAGATCATGACGGCAACGATCATTGGGCCTAATAAATGCTAAAAAGGCTAACATAATTATCTTCTTTGTGAAAGATAATTTAATAGATCATTTAAAATTTCTTTATAAAAGATAATAACGGTAACGATCATTGGGCCTAATAAATGCTAAAAAAGTTGACATAATTATCTTCTTTGTAAAAGATAATTTACTAGACAATTTAAAATTTCTTACTAAAAGATCATAACGCTAATGGTTAATGGGCCTAGTAAATGCTAAAAAAGTTGACATAATTATCTTGTTTGTAAAAGATAATTTAATAGATCATTTAAAATTTCCTTAAAAAAGATCATAACGGTAACGATTATTGCGCCTAATAAATGCTAAACAGATTGACATAATTCTCTTCTTTATAAAAGATAATTTACTAGACAATTTAAAATTTCTTATTAAAAGATCATAACGCTAACGATTTTTGGTTCTAATAAATGCTAAAAAAGTTGAGATATTTATCTTCTTTGTAAAAGATAATTAAATAGATCATTTAAAATTTCTTTATAAAATGTCATAACGGTAACGATCATTGGGCCTAATAAATGCTAAAAAGGTTAACATAATTATCTTCTTTGTGAAAGATAATTTAGTAGATCATTTAAAATTTCTTTATAAAAGATAATAACGGTAACGATCGTTGGGCCTAATAAATGCTAAAAAAGTTGACATAATTATCTTCTTTGTAAAAGATAATTTAGTAGAGAATTTAAAATTTCTTATTAAAAGATCATAACGGTAACGATCATTGGGACTAATAAATACTAAAAAAGTTAACATAATTATCTTCTTTGTAAAAGATAATTTACTAGACAATTTAAAATTTCTTTATAAAAGATCATAACGGTAACGATCATTGGGCCTAATAAATGCTAAAAAGGTTAACATAATTATCTTCTTTGTGAAAGATAATTTAATAGATCATTTAAAATTTCTTTATAAAAGATCATAACGGTAACGATCATTGGGCCTAATAAATGGTAAAAAAGTTGACATAATTATCTTCTTTGTAAAAGATAATTTACTAGACAATTTAAAATTTCTTATTAAAAGATCATAACAGTGTCGATCAATGGGCCTAGTAAATGCTGAAAAAGCTTACATAATTATCTGCCTTGTAAAACATAATTTAATAGATCATTTAAAATTTCATTATAAAAGATCATGACGGCAACGATCATTGGGCCTAATAAATGCTAAAAAGGCTAACATAATTATCTTCTTTGTGAAAGATAATTTAATAGATCATTTAAAATTTCTTTATAAAAGATAATAACGGTAACGATCATTGGGCCTAATAAATGCTAAAAAAGTTGACATAATTATCTTCTTTGTAAAAGATAATTTACTAGACAATTTAAAATTTCTTACTAAAAGATCATAACGCTAATGGTTAATGGGCCTAGTAAATGCTAAAAAAGTTGACATAATTATCTTGTTTGTAAAAGATAATTTAATAGATCATTTAAAATTTCCTTAAAAAAGATCATAACGGTAACGATTATTGCGCCTAATAAATGCTAAACAGATTGACATAATTCTCTTCTTTATAAAAGATAATTTACTAGACAATTTAAAATTTCTTATTAAAAGATCATAACGCTAACGATTTTTGGTTCTAATAAATGCTAAAAAAGTTGAGATATTTATCTTCTTTGTAAAAGATAATTAAATAGATCATTTAAAATTTCTTTATAAAATGTCATAACGGTAACGATCATTGGGCCTAATAAATGCTAAAAAGGTTAACATAATTATCTTCTTTGTGAAAGATAATTTAGTAGATCATTTAAAATTTCTTTATAAAAGATAATAACGGTAACGATCGTTGGGCCTAATAAATGCTAAAAAAGTTGACATAATTATCTTCTTTGTAAAAGATAATTTAGTAGAGAATTTAAAATTTCTTATTAAAAGATCATAACGGTAACGATCATTGGGACTAATAAATACTAAAAAAGTTAACATAATTATCTTCTTTGTAAAAGATAATTTACTAGACAATTTAAAATTTCTTTATAAAAGATCATAACGGTAACGATCATTGGGCCTAATAAATGCTAAAAAGGTTAACATAATTATCTTCTTTGTGAAAGATAATTTAATAGATCATTTAAAATTTCTTTATAAAAGATCATAACGGTAACGATCATTGGGCCTAATAAATGGTAAAAAAGTTGACATAATTATCTTCTTTGTAAAAGATAATTTACTAGACAATTTAAAATTTCTTATTAAAAGATCATAACAGTGTCGATCAATGGGCCTAGTAAATGCTGAAAAAGCTTACATAATTATCTGCCTTGTAAAACATAATTTAATAGATCATTTAAAATTTCATTATAAAAGATCATGACGGCAACGATCATTGGGCCTAATAAATGCTAAAAAGGCTAACATAATTATCTTCTTTGTGAAAGATAATTTAATAGATCATTTAAAATTTCTTTATAAAAGATAATAACGGTAACGATCATTGGGCCTAATAAATGCTAAAAAAGTTGACATAATTATCTTCTTTGTAAAAGATAATTTACTAGACAATTTAAAATTTCTTACTAAAAGATCATAACGCTAATGGTTAATGGGCCTAGTAAATGCTAAAAAAGTTGACATAATTATCTTGTTTGTAAAAGATAATTTAATAGATCATTTAAAATTTCCTTAAAAAAGATCATAACGGTAACGATTATTGCGCCTAATAAATGCTAAACAGATTGACATAATTCTCTTCTTTATAAAAGATAATTTACTAGACAATTTAAAATTTCTTATTAAAAGATCATAACGCTAACGATTTTTGGTTCTAATAAATGCTAAAAAAGTTGAGATATTTATCTTCTTTGTAAAAGATAATTAAATAGATCATTTAAAATTTCTTTATAAAATGTCATAACGGTAACGATCATTGGGCCTAATAAATGCTAAAAAGGTTAACATAATTATCTTCTTTGTGAAAGATAATTTAGTAGATCATTTAAAATTTCTTTATAAAAGATAATAACGGTAACGATCGTTGGGCCTAATAAATGCTAAAAAAGTTGACATAATTATCTTCTTTGTAAAAGATAATTTAGTAGAGAATTTAAAATTTCTTATTAAAAGATCATAACGGTAACGATCATTGGGACTAATAAATACTAAAAAAGTTAACATAATTATCTTCTTTGTAAAAGATAATTTACTAGACAATTTAAAATTTCTTTATAAAAGATCATAACGGTAACGATCATTGGGCCTAATAAATGCTAAAAAGGTTAACATAATTATCTTCTTTGTGAAAGATAATTTAATAGATCATTTAAAATTTCTTTATAAAAGATCATAACGGTAACGATCATTGGGCCTAATAAATGGTAAAAAAGTTGACATAATTATCTTCTTTGTAAAAGATAATTTACTAGACAATTTAAAATTTCTTATTAAAAGATCATAACAGTGTCGATCAATGGGCCTAGTAAATGCTGAAAAAGCTTACATAATTATCTGCCTTGTAAAACATAATTTAATAGATCATTTAAAATTTCATTATAAAAGATCATGACGGCAACGATCATTGGGCCTAATAAATGCTAAAAAGGCTAACATAATTATCTTCTTTGTGAAAGATAATTTAATAGATCATTTAAAATTTCTTTATAAAAGATAATAACGGTAACGATCATTGGGCCTAATAAATGCTAAAAAAGTTGACATAATTATCTTCTTTGTAAAAGATAATTTACTAGACAATTTAAAATTTCTTACTAAAAGATCATAACGCTAATGGTTAATGGGCCTAGTAAATGCTAAAAAAGTTGACATAATTATCTTGTTTGTAAAAGATAATTTAATAGATCATTTAAAATTTCCTTAAAAAAGATCATAACGGTAACGATTATTGCGCCTAATAAATGCTAAACAGATTGACATAATTCTCTTCTTTATAAAAGATAATTTACTAGACAATTTAAAATTTCTTATTAAAAGATCATAACGCTAACGATTTTTGGTTCTAATAAATGCTAAAAAAGTTGAGATATTTATCTTCTTTGTAAAAGATAATTAAATAGATCATTTAAAATTTCTTTATAAAATGTCATAACGGTAACGATCATTGGGCCTAATAAATGCTAAAAAGGTTAACATAATTATCTTCTTTGTGAAAGATAATTTAGTAGATCATTTAAAATTTCTTTATAAAAGATAATAACGGTAACGATCGTTGGGCCTAATAAATGCTAAAAAAGTTGACATAATTATCTTCTTTGTAAAAGATAATTTAGTAGAGAATTTAAAATTTCTTATTAAAAGATCATAACGGTAACGATCATTGGGACTAATAAATACTAAAAAAGTTAACATAATTATCTTCTTTGTAAAAGATAATTTACTAGACAATTTAAAATTTCTTTATAAAAGATCATAACGGTAACGATCATTGGGCCTAATAAATGCTAAAAAGGTTAACATAATTATCTTCTTTGTGAAAGATAATTTAATAGATCATTTAAAATTTCTTTATAAAAGATCATAACGGTAACGATCATTGGGCCTAATAAATGGTAAAAAAGTTGACATAATTATCTTCTTTGTAAAAGATAATTTACTAGACAATTTAAAATTTCTTATTAAAAGATCATAACAGTGCCGATCAATGGGCCTAGTAAATGCTGAAAAGGCTAACATAATTATCTTCTTTGTGAAAGATAATTTAATAGATCATTTAAAATTTCTTTATAAAAGATAATAACGGTAACGATCATTGGGCCTAATAAATGCTAAAAAAGTTGACATAATTATCTTCTTTGTAAAAGATAATTTACTAGACAATTTAAAATTTCTTATTAAAAGATCATAACGGTAACGATCATTGGGACTGATAAATACTAAAAAAGTTAACATAATTATCTTCTTTGTAAAAGATAATTTACTAGACAATTTAAAATTTCTTTATAAAAGATCATAACGGTAACGATCATTGGGCCTAATAAATGCTAAAAAGGTTAACATAATTATCTTCTTTGTGAAAGATAATTTAATAGATCATTTCAAATTTCTTTATAAAAGATCATAACGGTAACGATCATTGGGCCTAATAAATGGTAAAAAAGTTGACATAATTATCTTCTTTGTAAAAGATAATTTACTAGACAATTTAAAATTTCTTTATAAAAGATCATAACGGTAACGATCATTGGGCCTAATAAATGCTAAAGAGGTTAACATAATTATCTTCTTTGTGAAAGATAATTTAATAGATCATTTCAAATTTCTTTATAAAAGATCATAACGGTAACGATCATTGGGCCTAATAAATGGTAAAAAAGTTGACATAATTATCTTCTTTGTAAAAGATAATTTACTAGACAATTTAAAATTTCTTATTAAAAGATCATAACAGTGCCGATCAATGGGCCTAGTAAATGCTGAAAAGGCTAACATAATTATCTTCTTTGTGAAAGATAATTTAATAGATCATTTAAAATTTCTTTATAAAAGATAATAACGGTAACGATCATTGGGCCTAATAAATGCTAAAAAAGTTGACATAATTATCTTCTTTGTAAAAGATAATTTACTAGACAATTTAAAATTTCTTATTAAAAGATCATAACGGTAACGATCATTGGGACTGATAAATACTAAAAAAGTTAACATAATTATCTTCTTTGTAAAAGATAATTTACTAGACAATTTAAAATTTCTTTATAAAAGATCATAACGGTAACGATCATTGGGCCTAATAAATGCTAAAAAGGTTAACATAATTATCTTCTTTGTGAAAGATAATTTAATAGATCATTTCAAATTTCTTTATAAAAGATCATAACGGTAACGATCATTGGGCCTAATAAATGGTAAAAAAGTTGACATAATTATCTTCTTTGTAAAAGATAATTTACTAGACAATTTAAAATTTCTTTATAAAAGATCATAACGGTAACGATCATTGGGCCTAATAAATGCTAAAGAGGTTAACATAATTATCTTCTTTGTGAAAGATAATTTAATAGATCATTTCAAATTTCTTTATAAAAGATCATAACGGTAACGATCATTGGGCCTAATAAATGGTAAAAAAGTTGACATAATTATCTTCTTTGTAAAAGATAATTTACTAGACAATTTAAAATTTCTTATTAAAAGATCATAACAGTGCCGATCAATGGGCCTAGTAAATGCTGAAAAAGCTTACATAATTATCTGCTTTGTAAAACATAATTTAATAGATCATTTAAAATTTCATTATAAAAGATCATGACGGCAACGATCATTGGGCCTAATAAATGCTAAAAAGGCTAACATAATTATCTTCTTTGTGAAAGATAATTTAATAGATCATTTAAAATTTCTTTATAAAAGATAATAACGGTAACGATCATTGGGCCTAATAAATGCTAAAAAAGTTGACATAATTATCTTCTTTGTAAAAGATAATTTACTAGACAATTTAAAATTTCTTACTAAAAGATCATAACGCTAATGGTTAATGGGCCTAGTAAATGCTAAAAAAGTTGACATAATTATCTTGTTTGTAAAAGATAATTTAATAGATCATTTAAAATTTCTTTAAAAAAGATCATAACGGTAACGATCATTGCGCCTAATAAATGCTAAACAGATTGACATAATTCTCTTCTTTATAAAAGATAATTTACTAGACAATTTAAATTTCTTATTAAAAGATCATAACGCTAATGATTTTTGGTTCTAATAAATGCTAAAAAAGTTGAGATATTTATCTTCTTTGTAAAAGATAATTAAATAGATCATTTAAAATTGCTTTATAAAATGTCATAACGGTAACGATCATTGGGCCTAATAAATGCTAAAAAGGTTAACATAATTATCTTCTTTGTGAAAGATAATTTAGTAGATCATTTAAAATTTCTTTATAAAAGATAATAACGGTAACGATCGTTGGGCCTAATAAATGCTAAAAAAGTTGACATAATTATCTTCTTTGTAAAAGATAATTTAGTAGACAATTTAAAATTTCTTATTAAAAGATCATAACAATAACGATCATTGGGACTAATAAATACTAAAAAAGTTAACATAATTATCTTCTTTGTACAAGATAATTTACTAGACAATTTAAAATTTCTTTATAAAAGATGATAACGGTAACGATCATTGGGCCTAATAAATGCTAAAAAGGTTAACATAATTATCTTCTTTGTGAAAGATAATTTAATAGATCATTTAAAATTTATTTATAAAAGATCATAACGGTAACGATCATTGGGCCTAATAAATGGTAAAAAAGTTGACATAATTATCTTCTTTGTAAAAGATAATTTACTAGACAATTTAAAATTTCTTATTAAAAGATCATAACAGTGCCGATCAATGGGCCTAGTAAATGCTGAAAAAGCTTACATAATTATCTGCTTTGTAAAACATAATTTAATAGATCATTTAAAATTTCATTATAAAAGATCATGACGACAACGATCATTGGGCCTAATAAATGCTAAAAAGGCTAACATAATTATCTTCTTTGTGAAAGATAATTTAATAGATCATTTAAAATTTCTTTATAAAAGATAATAACGGTAACGATCATTGGGCCTAATAAATGCTAAAAAAGTTGACATAATTATCTTCTTTGTAAAAGATAATTTACTAGACAATTTAAAATTTCTTATTAAAAGATCATAACAGTGCCGATCAATGGGCCTAGTAAATGCTGAAAAGGCTAACATAATTATCTTCTTTGTGAAAGATAATTTAATAGATCATTTAAAATTTCTTTATAAAAGATAATAACGGTAACGATCATTGGGCCTAATAAATGCTAAAAAAGTTGACATAATTATCTTCTTTGTAAAAGATAATTTACTAGACAATTTAAAATTTCTTATTAAAAGATCATAACGGTAACGATCATTGGGACTGATAAATACTAAAAAAGTTAACATAATTATCTTCTTTGTAAAAGATAATTTACTAGACAATTTAAAATTTCTTTATAAAAGATCATAACGGTAACGATCATTGGGCCTAATAAATGCTAAAAAGGTTAACATAATTATCTTCTTTGTGAAAGATAATTTAATAGATCATTTCAAATTTCTTTATAAAAGATCATAACGGTAACGATCATTGGGCCTAATAAATGGTAAAAAAGTTGACATAATTATCTTCTTTGTAAAAGATAATTTACTAGACAATTTAAAATTTCTTTATAAAAGATCATAACGGTAACGATCATTGGGCCTAATAAATGCTAAAGAGGTTAACATAATTATCTTCTTTGTGAAAGATAATTTAATAGATCATTTCAAATTTCTTTATAAAAGATCATAACGGTAACGATCATTGGGCCTAATAAATGGTAAAAAAGTTGACATAATTATCTTCTTTGTAAAAGATAATTTACTAGACAATTTAAAATTTCTTATTAAAAGATCATAACAGTGCCGATCAATGGGCCTAGTAAATGCTGAAAAAGCTTACATAATTATCTGCTTTGTAAAACATAATTTAATAGATCATTTAAAATTTCATTATATAAGATCATGACGGCAACGATCATTGGGCCTAATAAATGCTAAAAAGGCTAACATAATTATCTTCTTTGTGAAAGATAATTTAATAGATCATTTAAAATTTCTTTATAAAAGATAATAACGGTAACGATCATTGGGCCTAATAAATGCTAAAAAAGTTGACATAATTATCTTCTTTGTAAAAGATAATTTACTAGACAATTTAAAATTTCTTACTAAAAGATCATAACGCTAATGGTTAATGGGCCTAGTAAATGCTAAAAAAGTTGACATAATTATCTTGTTTGTAAAAGATAATTTAATAGATCATTTAAAATTTCTTTAAAAAAGATCATAACGGTAACGATCATTGCGCCTAATAAATGCTAAACAGATTGACATAATTCTCTTCTTTATAAAAGATAATTTACTAGACAATTTAAATTTCTTATTAAAAGATCATAACGCTAATGATTTTTGGTTCTAATAAATGCTAAAAAAGTTGAGATATTTATCTTCTTTGTAAAAGATAATTAAATAGATCATTTAAAATTGCTTTATAAAATGTCATAACGGTAACGATCATTGGGCCTAATAAATGCTAAAAAGGTTAACATAATTATCTTCTTTGTGAAAGATAATTTAGTAGATCATTTAAAATTTCTTTATAAAAGATAATAACGGTAACGATCGTTGGGCCTAATAAATGCTAAAAAAGTTGACATAATTATCTTCTTTGTAAAAGATAATTTAGTAGACAATTTAAAATTTCTTATTAAAAGATCATAACAATAACGATCATTGGGACTAATAAATACTAAAAAAGTTAACATAATTATCTTCTTTGTACAAGATAATTTACTAGACAATTTAAAATTTCTTTATAAAAGATGATAACGGTAACGATCATTGGGCCTAATAAATGCTAAAAAGGTTAACATAATTATCTTCTTTGTGAAAGATAATTTAATAGATCATTTAAAATTTATTTATAAAAGATCATAACGGTAACGATCATTGGGCCTAATAAATGGTAAAAAAGTTGACATAATTATCTTCTTTGTAAAAGATAATTTACTAGACAATTTAAAATTTCTTATTAAAAGATCATAACAGTGCCGATCAATGGGCCTAGTAAATGCTGAAAAAGCTTACATAATTATCTGCTTTGTAAAACATAATTTAATAGATCATTTAAAATTTCATTATAAAAGATCATGACGACAACGATCATTGGGCCTAATAAATGCTAAAAAGGCTAACATAATTATCTTCTTTGTGAAAGATAATTTAATAGATCATTTAAAATTTCTTTATAAAAGATAATAACGGTAACGATCATTGGGCCTAATAAATGCTAAAAAAGTTGACATAATTATCTTCTTTGTAAAAGATAATTTACTAGACAATTTAAAATTTCTTATTAAAAGATCATAACAGTGCCGATCAATGGGCCTAGTAAATGCTGAAAAAGCTTGCATAATTATCTGCTTTGTAAAACATAATTTAATAGATCATTTAAAATTTCATTATAAAAGATCATGATGGCAACGATCATTGGGCCTAATAAATGCTAAAAAGGCTAACATAATTATCTTCTTTGTGAAAGATAATTTAATAGATCATTTAAAATTTCTTTATAAAAGATAATAACGGTAACGATCATGGGGCCTAATAAATGCTAAAAAAGTTGACATAATTATCTTCTTTGTAAAAGATAATTTACTAGACAATTTAAAATTTCTTACTAAAAGATCATAACGCTAATGGTTAATGGGCCTAGTAAATGCTAAAAAAGTTGACATAATTATCTTGTTTGTAAAAGATAATTTAATAGATCATTTAAAATTTCCTTAAAAAAGATCATAACGATAACAATCATTGCGCCTAACAAATGCTAAACAGATTGACATAATTCTCTTCTTTATAAAAGATAATTTACTAGACAATTTAAAATTTCTTATTAAAAGATCATAACGCTAACGATTTTTGGTTCTAATAAATGCTAAAAAAGTTGAGATATTTATCTTCTTTGTAAAAGATAATTAAATAGATCATTTAAAATTGCTTTATAAAATGTCATAACGGTAACGATCACTGGGCCTAATAAATGCTAAAAAGGTTAACATAATTATCTTCTTTGTGAAAGATAATTTAATAGATCATTTAAAATTTATTTATAAAAGATCATAACGGTAACGATCATTGGGCCTAATAAATGGTAAAAAAGTTGACATAATTATCTTCTTTGTAAAAGATAATTTACTAGACAATTTAAAATTTCTTATTAAAAGATCATAACAGTGCCGATCAATGGGTCTAGTAAATGCTGAAAAAGCTTACATAATTATCTGCTTTGTAAAACATAATTTAATAGATCATTTAAAATTTCATTATAAAAGATCATGACGGCAACGATCATTGGGCCTAATAAATGCTAAAAAGGCTAACATAATTATCTTCTTTGTGAAAGATAATTTAATAGATCATTTAAAATTTCTTTATAAAAGATAATAACGGTAACGATCATTGGGCCTAATAAATGCTAAAAAAGTTGACATAATTATCTTCTTTGTAAAAGATAATTTACTAGACAATTTAAAATTTCTTATTAAAAGATCATAACGGTACTGATCAATGGGCCTAGTAAATGCTGAAAAAGCTTACATAATTATCTTCTTTGTAAAACATAATTTAATAGATCATTTAAAATTTCTTTATAAAAGATCATGACGACAACAATCATTGGGCCAAATAAATGCTAAAGAGGTTAACATAATTATCTTCTTTGTGAAAGATAATTTAATAGATCATTTAAAATTACTTTATAAAAGATAATAACGGTAACGATCATTGGGCCTAATAAATGCTAAAAAAGTTGACATAATTATCTTCTTTGTAAAAGATAATTTACTAGACAATTTAAAATTTCTTACTAAAAGATCATAACGCTAATGGTTAATGGGCCTAGTAAATGCTAAAAAAGTTGACATAATTATCTTGTTTGTAAAAGATAATTTACTAGACAATTTAAAATTTCTTACTAAAAGATCATAACGCTAATGGTTAATGGGCCTAGTAAATGCTAAAAAAGTTGACATAATTATCTTGTTTGTAAAAGATAATTTAATAGATCATTTAAAATTTCCTTAAAAAAGATCATAACGGTAACGATCATTGCGCCTAATAAATGCTAAACAGATTGACATAATTCTCTTCTTTATAAAAGATAATTTACTAGACAATTTAAAATTTCTTATTAAAAGATCATAACGCTAACGATTTTTGGTTCTAATAAATGCTAAAAAAGTTGAGATATTTATCTTCTTTGTAAAAGATAATTAAATAGATCATTTAAAATTTCTTTATAAAATGTCATAACGGTAACGATCATTGGGCCTAATAAATGCTAAAAAGGTTAACATAATTATCTTCTTTGTGAAAGATAATTTAGTAGATCATTTAAAATTTCTTTATAAAAGATAATAACGGTAACGATCGTTGGGCCTAATAAATGCTAAAAAAGTTGACATAATTATCTTCTTTGTAAAAGATAATTTAGTAGAGAATTTAAAATTTCTTATTAAAAGATCATAACGGTAACGATCATTGGGACTAATAAATACTAAAAAAGTTAACATAATTATCTTCTTTGTAAAAGATAATTTACTAGACAATTTAAAATTTCTTTATAAAAGATCATAACGGTAACGATCATTGGGCCTAATAAATGCTAAAAAGGTTAACATAATTATCTTCTTTGTGAAAGATAATTTAATAGATCATTTCAAATTTCTTTATAAAAGATCATAACGGTAACGATCATTGGGCCTAATAAATGGTAAAAAAGTTGACATAATTATCTTCTTTGTAAAAGATAATTTACTAGACAATTTAAAATTTCTTATTAAAAGATCATAACAGTGCCGATCAATGGGCCTAGTAAATGCTGAAAAGGCTAACATAATTATCTTCTTTGTGAAAGATAATTTAATAGATCATTTAAAATTTCTTTATAAAAGATAATAACGGTAACGATCATTGGGCCTAATAAATGCTAAAAAAGTTGACATAATTATCTTCTTTGTAAAAGATAATTTACTAGACAATTTAAAATTTCTTATTAAAAGATCATAACGGTAACGATCATTGGGACTGATAAATACTAAAAAAGTTAACATAATTATCTTCTTTGTAAAACAAAATTTACTAGACAATTTAAAATTTCTTTATAAAAGATCATAACGGTAACGATCATTGGGCCTAATAAATGCTAAAAAGGTTAACATAATTATCTTCTTTGTGAAAGATAATTTAATAGATCATTTCAAATTTCTTTATAAAAGATCATAACGGTAACGATCATTGGGCCTAATAAATGGTAAAAAAGTTGACATAATTATCTTCTTTGTAAAAGATAATTTACTAGACAATTTAAAATTTCTTTATAAAAGATCATAACGGTAACGATCATTGGGCCTAATAAATGCTAAAGAGGTTAACATAATTATCTTCTTTGTGAAAGATAATTTAATAGATCATTTCAAATTTCTTTATAAAAGATCATAACGGTAACGATCATTGGGCCTAATAAATGGTAAAAAAGTTGACATAATTATCTTCTTTGTAAAAGATAATTTACTAGACAATTTAAAATTTCTTATTAAAAGATCATAACAGTGCCGATCAATGGGCCTAGTAAATGCTGAAAAAGCTTACATAATTATCTGCTTTGTAAAACATAATTTAATAGATCATTTAAAATTTCATTATAAAAGATCATGACGGCAACGATCATTGGGCCTAATAAATGCTAAAAAGGCTAACATAATTATCTTCTTTGTGAAAGATAATTTAATAGATCATTTAAAATTTCTTTATAAAAGATAATAACGGTAACGATCATTGGGCCTAATAAATGCTAAAAAAGTTGACATAATTATCTTCTTTGTAAAAGATAATTTACTAGACAATTTAAAATTTCTTACTAAAAGATCATAACGCTAATGGTTAATGGGCCTAGTAAATGCTAAAAAAGTTGACATAATTATCTTGTTTGTAAAAGATAATTTAATAGATCATTTAAAATTTCTTTAAAAAAGATCATAACGGTAACGATCATTGCGCCTAATAAATGCTAAACAGATTGACATAATTCTCTTCTTTATAAAAGATAATTTACTAGACAATTTAAATTTCTTATTAAAAGATCATAACGCTAATGATTTTTGGTTCTAATAAATGCTAAAAAAGTTGAGATATTTATCTTCTTTGTAAAAGATAATTAAATAGATCATTTAAAATTGCTTTATAAAATGTCATAACGGTAACGATCATTGGGCCTAATAAATGCTAAAAAGGTTAACATAATTATCTTCTTTGTGAAAGATAATTTAGTAGATCATTTAAAATTTCTTTATAAAAGATAATAACGGTAACGATCGTTGGGCTTAATAAATGGTAAAAAAGTTGACATAATTATCTTCTTTGTAAAAGATAATTTACTAGACAATTTAAAATTTTTTTTAAAAGATCATAACAGTGCCGATCAATGGGCCTAGTAAATGCTGAAAAAGCTTACATGATTATCTGCTTTGTAAAACATAATTTAATCGATCATTTAAAATTTCATTATAAAAGACCATGACGGCAACGATCATTGGGCCTAATAAATGCTAAAAAGGCTAACATAATTATCTTCTTTATGAAAGATAATTTAATAGATCATTTAAAATTTCTTTATAAAAGATAATAACGGTAACGATCATTGGGCCTAATAAATGCTAAAAAAGTTGACATAATTATCTTCTTTGTAAAAGATAATTTAGTAGACAATTTAAAATTTCTTATTAAAAGATCATAACGGTAACGATTATTGGGACTAATAAATACTAAAAAAGTTGACATAACTATCTTCTTTGTAAGAGATAATTTACTATAAAATTTAAAAATTCTTATTAAAAGATCATAACGGTAACGATCATTGGGCCTAATAAATGCTAAAAAGGTTAACATAATTATCTTCTTTGTGAAAGATAATTTAATAGATCATTTAAAATTTCTTTATAAAAGATCATAACGGTAACGATCATTGGGCCTAATAAATGGTAAAAAAGTTGACATAATTATCTTCTTTGTAAAAGATAATTTACTAGACAATTTAAAATTTCTTATTAAAAGATCATAACAGTGCTGATCAATGGGCCTAGTAAATGCTGAAAAAGCTTACATAATTATCTGCTTTGTAAAACATAATTTAATAGATCATTTAAAATTTCATTATAAAAGATCATGACGGCAACGATCATTGGGCCTAATAAATGCTAAAAAGGCTAACATAATTATCTTCTTTGTGAAAGATAATTTAATAGATCATTTAAAATTTCTTTATAAAAGATAATAACGGTAACGATCATTGGGCCTAATAAATGCTAAAAAAGTTGACATAATTATCTTCTTTGTAAAAGATAATTTACTAGACAATTTAAAATTTCTTACTAAAAGATCATAACGCTAATGGTTAATGGGCCTAGTAAATGCTAAAAAAGTTGACATAATTATCTTGTTTGTAAAAGATAATTTAATAGATCATTTAAAATTTCCTTAAAAAAGATCATAACGGTAACGATCATTGCGCCTAATAAATGCTAAACAGATTGACATAATTCTCTTCTTTATAAGAGATAATTTACTAGACAATTTAAAATTTCTTATTAAAAGATCATAACGCTAACGATTTTTGGTTCTAATAAATGCTAAAAAAGTTGAGATATTTATCTTCTTTGTAAAAGATAATTAAATAGATCATTTAAAATTGCTTTATAAAATGTCATAACGGTAACGATCATTGGGCCTAATAAATGCTAAAAAGGATAACATAATTATCTTCTTTGTGAAAGATAATTTAGTAGATCATTTAAAATTTCTTTATAAAAGATAATAACGGTAACGATCGTTGGGCCTAATAAATGCTAAAAAAGTTGACATAATTATGTTCTTTGTAAAAGATAATTTAGTAGACAATTTAAAATTTCTTATTAAAAGATCATAACGGTAACGATTATTGGGACTAATAAATACTAAAAAAGTTAACATAATTATCTTCTTTGTAAAAGATAATTTACTAGACAATTTAAAATTTCTTTATAAAAGATCATAACGGTAACGATCATTGGGCCTAATAAATGCTAAAAAGGTTAACATAATTATCTTCTTTGTGAAAGATAATTTAATAGATCATTTAAAATTTCTTTATAAAAGATCATAACGGTAACGATCATTGGGCCTAATAAATGGTAAAAAAGTTGACATAATTATCTTCTTTGTAAAAGATAATTTACTAGACAATTTAAAATTTCTTATTAAAAGATCATAACAGTGCTGATCAATGGGCCTAGTAAATGCTGAAAAAGCTTACATAATTATCTGCTTTGTAAAACATAATTTAATAGATCATTTAAAATTTCATTATAAAAGATCATGACGGCAACGATCATTGGGCCTAATAAATGCTAAAAAGGCTAACATAATTATCTTCTTTGTGAAAGATAATTTAATAGATCATTTAAAATTTCTTTATAAAAGATAATAACGGTAACGATCATTGGGCCTAATAAATGCTAAAAAAGTTGACATAATTATCTTCTTTGTAAAAGATAATTTACTAGACAATTTAAAATTTCTTACTAAAAGATCATAACGCTAATGGTTAATGGGCCTAGTAAATGCTAAAAAAGTTGACATAATTATCTTGTTTGTAAAAGATAATTTAATAGATCATTTAAAATTTCCTTAAAAAAGATCATAACGGTAACGATCATTGCGCCTAATAAATGCTAAACAGATTGACATAATTCTCTTCTTTATAAGAGATAATTTACTAGACAATTTAAAATTTCTTATTAAAAGATCATAACGCTAACGATTTTTGGTTCTAATAAATGCTAAAAAAGTTGAGATATTTATCTTCTTTGTAAAAGATAATTAAATAGATCATTAAAATTGCTTTATAAAATGTCATAACGGTAACGATCATTGGGCCTAATAAATGCTAAAAAGGTTAACATAATTATCTTCTTTGTGAAAGATAATTTAGTAGATCATTTAAAATTTCTTTATAAAAGATAATAACGGTAACGATCGTTGGGCCTAATAAATGCTAAAAAAGTTGACATAATTATGTTCTTTGTAAAAGATAATTTAGTAGACAATTTAAAATTTCTTATTAAAAGATCATAACGGTAACGATTATTGGGACTAATAAATACTAAAAAAGTTAACATAATTATCTTCTTTGTAAAAGATAATTTACTAGACAATTTAAAATTTCTTTATAAAAGATCATAACGGTAACGATCATTGGGCCTAATAAATGCTAAAAAGGTTAACATAATTATCTTCTTTGTGAAAGATAATTTAATAGATCATTTAAAATTTCTTTATAAAAGATCATAACGGTAACGATCATTGGGCCTAATAAATGGTAAAAAAGTTGACATAATTATCTTCTTTGTAAAAGATAATTTACTAGACAATTTAAAATTTCTTATTAAAAGATCATAACAGTGCTGATCAATGGGCCTAGTAAATGCTGAAAAAGCTTACATAATTATCTGCTTTGTAAAACATAATTTAATAGATCATTTAAAATTTCATTATAAAAGATCATGACGGCAACGATCATTGGGCCTAATAAATGCTAAAAAGGCTAACATAATTATCTTCTTTGTGAAAGATAATTTAATAGATCATTTAAAATTTCTTTATAAAAGATAATAACGGTAACGATCATTGGGCCTAATAAATGCTAAAAAAGTTGACATAATTATCTTCTTTGTAAAAGATAATTTACTAGACAATTTAAAATTTCTTACTAAAAGATCATAACGCTAATGGTTAATGGGCCTAGTAAATGCTAAAAAAGTTGACATAATTATCTTGTTTGTAAAAGATAATTTAATAGATCATTTAAAATTTCCTTAAAAAAGATCATAACGGTAACGATCATTGCGCCTAATAAATGCTAAACAGATTGACATAATTCTCTTCTTTATAAGAGATAATTTACTAGACAATTTAAAATTTCTTATTAAAAGATCATAACGCTAACGATTTTTGGTTCTAATAAATGCTAAAAAAGTTGAGATATTTATCTTCTTTGTAAAAGATAATTAAATAGATCATTTAAAATTGCTTTATAAAATGTCATAACGGTAACGATCATTGGGCCTAATAAATGCTAAAAAGGTTAACATAATTATCTTCTTTGTGAAAAATAATTTAGTAGATCATTTAAAATTTCTTTATAAAAGATAATAACGGTAACGATCGTTGGGCCTAATAAATGCTAAAAAAGTTGACATAATTATGTTCTTTGTAAAAGATAATTTAGTAGACAATTTAAAATTTCTTATTAAAAGATCATAACGGTAACGATTATTGGGACTAATAAATACTAAAAAAGTTAACATAATTATCTTCTTTGTAAAAGATAATTTACTAGACAATTTAAAATTTCTTTATAAAAGATCATAACGGTAACGATCATTGGGCCTAATAAATGCTAAAAAGGTTAACATAATTATCTTCTTTGTGAAAGATAATTTAATAGATCATTTAAAATTTCTTTATAAAAGATCATAACGGTAATGATCATTGGGCCTAATAAATGGTAAAAAAGTTGACATAATTATCTTCTTTGTAAAAGATAATTTACTAGACAATTTAAAATTTCTTATTAAAAGATCATAACAGTGCTGATCAATGGGCCTAGTAAATGCTGAAAAAGCTTACATAATTATCTGCTTTGTAAAACATAATTTAATAGATCATTTAAAATTTCATTATAAAAGATCATGACGGCAACGATCATTGGGCCTAATAAATGCTAAAAAGGCTAACATAATTATCTTCTTTGTGAAAGATAATTTAATAGATCATTTAAAATTTCTTTATAAAAGATAATAACGGTAACGATCATTGGGCCTAATAAATGCTAAAAAAGTTGACATAATTATCTTCTTTGTAAAAGATAATTTACTAGACAATTTAAAATTTCTTACTAAAAGATCATAACGCTAATGGTTAATGGGCCTAGTAAATGCTAAAAAAGTTGACATAATTATCTTGTTTGTAAAAGATAATTTAATAGATCATTTAAAATTTCCTTAAAAAAGATCATAACGGTAACGATCATTGCGCCTAATAAATGCTAAACAGATTGACATAATTCTCTTCTTTATAAGAGATAATTTACTAGACAATTTAAAATTTCTTATTAAAAGATCATAACGCTAACGATTTTTGGTTCTAATAAATGCTAAAAAAGTTGAGATATTTATCTTCTTTGTAAAAGATAATTAAATAGATCATTTAAAATTGCTTTATAAAATGTCATAACGGTAACGATCATTGGGCCTAATAAATGCTAAAAAGGTTAACATAATTATCTTCTTTGTGAAAGATAATTTAGTAGATCATTTAAAATTTCTTTATAAAAGATAATAACGGTAACGATCGTTGGGCCTAATAAATGCTAAAAAAGTTGACATAATTATCTTCTTTGTAAAAGATAATTTAGTAGACAATTTAAAATTTCTTATTAAAAGATCATAACGGTAACGATTATTGGGACTAATAAATACTAAAAAAGTTAACATAATTATCTTCTTTGTAAAAGATAATTTACTAGACAATTTAAAATTTCTTTATAAAAGATCATAACGGTAACGATCATTGGGCCTAATAAATGCTAAAAAGGTTAACATAATTATCTTCTTTGTGAAAGATAATTTAATAGATCATTTAAAATTTCTTTATAAAAGATCATAACGGTAACGATCATTGGGCCTAATAAATGGTAAAAAAGTTGACATAATTATCTTCTTTGTAAAAGATAATTTACTAGACAATTTAAAATTTCTTATTAAAAGATCATAACAGTGCTGATCAATGGGCCTAGTAAATGCTGAAAAAGCTTACATAATTATCTGCTTTGTAAAACATAATTTAATAGATCATTTAAAATTTCATTATAAAATGTCATAACGGTAACGATCATTGGGCCTAATAAATGCTAAAAAGGTTAACATAATTATCTTCTTTGTGAAAGATAATTTAGTAGATCATTTAAAATTTCTTTATAAAAGATAATAACGGTAACGATCGTTGGGCCTAATAAATGCTAAAAAAGTTGACATAATTATGTTCTTTGTAAAAGATAATTTAGTAGACAATTTAAAATTTCTTATTAAAAGATCATAACGGTAACGATTATTGGGACTAATAAATACTAAAAAAGTTAACATAATTATCTTCTTTGTAAAAGATAATTTACTAGACAATTTAAAATTTCTTTATAAAAGATCATAACGGTAACGATCATTGGGCCTAATAAATGCTAAAAAGGTTAACATAATTATCTTCTTTGTGAAAGATAATTTAATAGATCATTTAAAATTTCTTTATAAAAGATCATAACGGTAACGATCATTGGGCCTAATAAATGGTAAAAAAGTTGACATAATTATCTTCTTTGTAAAAGATAATTTACTAGACAATTTAAAATTTCTTATTAAAAGATCATAACAGTGCTGATCAATGGGCCTAGTAAATGCTGAAAAAGCTTACATAATTATCTGCTTTGTAAAACATAATTTAATAGATCATTTAAAATTTCATTATAAAAGATCATGACGGCAACGATCATTGGGCCTAATAAATGCTAAAAAGGCTAACATAATTATCTTCTTTGTGAAAGATAATTTAATAGATCATTTAAAATTTCTTTATAAAAGATAATAACGGTAACGATCATTGGGCCTAATAAATGCTAAAAAAGTTGACATAATTATCTTCTTTGTAAAAGATAATTTACTAGACAATTTAAAATTTCTTACTAAAAGATCATAACGCTAATGGTTAATGGGCCTAGTAAATGCTAAAAAAGTTGACATAATTATCTTGTTTGTAAAAGATAATTTAATAGATCATTTAAAATTTCCTTAAAAAAGATCATAACGGTAACGATCATTGCGCCTAATAAATGCTAAACAGATTGACATAATTCTCTTCTTTATAAGAGATAATTTACTAGACAATTTAAAATTTCTTATTAAAAGATCATAACGCTAACGATTTTTGGTTCTAATAAATGCTAAAAAAGTTGAGATATTTATCTTCTTTGTAAAAGATAATTAAATAGATCATTTAAAATTGCTTTATAAAATGTCATAACGGTAACGATCATTGGGCCTAATAAATGCTAAAAAGGTTAACATAATTATCTTCTTTGTGAAAGATAATTTAGTAGATCATTTAAAATTTCTTTATAAAAGATAATAACGGTAACGATCGTTGGGCCTAATAAATGCTAAAAAAGTTGACATAATTATGTTCTTTGTAAAAGATAATTTAGTAGACAATTTAAAATTTCTTATTAAAAGATCATAACGGTAACGATTATTGGGACTAATAAATACTAAAAAAGTTAACATAATTATCTTCTTTGTAAAAGATAATTTACTAGACAATTTAAAATTTCTTTATAAAAGATCATAACGGTAACGATCATTGGGCCTAATAAATGCTAAAAAGGTTAACATAATTATCTTCTTTGTGAAAGATAATTTAATAGATCATTTAAAATTTCTTTATAAAAGATCATAACGGTAACGATCATTGGGCCTAATAAATGGTAAAAAAGTTGACATAATTATCTTCTTTGTAAAAGATAATTTACTAGACAATTTAAAATTTCTTATTAAAAGATCATAACAGTGCTGATCAATGGGCCTAGTAAATGCTGAAAAAGCTTACATAATTATCTGCTTTGTAAAACATAATTTAATAGATCATTTAAAATTTCATTATAAAAGATCATGACGGCAACGATCATTGGGCCTAATAAATGCTAAAAAGGCTAACATAATTATCTTCTTTGTGAAAGATAATTTAATAGATCATTTAAAATTTCTTTATAAAAGATAATAACGGTAACGATCATTGGGCCTAATAAATGCTAAAAAAGTTGACATAATTATCTTCTTTGTAAAAGATAATTTACTAGACAATTTAAAATTTCTTACTAAAAGATCATAACGCTAATGGTTAATGGGCCTAGTAAATGCTAAAAAAGTTGACATAATTATCTTGTTTGTAAAAGATAATTTAATAGATCATTTAAAATTTCCTTAAAAAAGATCATAACGGTAACGATCATTGCGCCTAATAAATGCTAAACAGATTGACATAATTCTCTTCTTTATAAGAGATAATTTACTAGACAATTTAAAATTTCTTATTAAAAGATCATAACGCTAACGATTTTTGGTTCTAATAAATGCTAAAAAAGTTGAGATATTTATCTTCTTTGTAAAAGATAATTAAATAGATCATTTAAAATTGCTTTATAAAATGTCATAACGGTAACGATCATTGGGCCTAATAAATGCTAAAAAGGTTAACATAATTATCTTCTTTGTGAAAGATAATTTAGTAGATCATTTAAAATTTCTTTATAAAAGATAATAACGGTAACGATCGTTGGGCCTAATAAATGCTAAAAAAGTTGACATAATTATCTTCTTTGTAAAAGATAATTTACTAGACAATTTAAAATTTCTTATTAAAAGATCATAACAGTGCTGATCAATGGGCCTAGTAAATGCTGAAAAAGCTTACATAATTATCTGCTTTGTAAAACATAATTTAATAGATCATTTAAAATTTCATTATAAAATGTCATAACGGTAACGATCATTGGGCCTAATAAATGCTAAAAAGGTTAACATAATTATCTTCTTTGTGAAAGATAATTTAGTAGATCATTTAAAATTTCTTTATAAAAGATAATAACGGTAACGATCGTTGGGCCTAATAAATGCTAAAAAAGTTGACATAATTATGTTCTTTGTAAAAGATAATTTAGTAGACAATTTAAAATTTCTTATTAAAAGATCATAACGGTAACGATTATTGGGACTAATAAATACTAAAAAAGTTAACATAATTATCTTCTTTGTAAAAGATAATTTACTAGACAATTTAAAATTTCTTTATAAAAGATCATAACGGTAACGATCATTGGGCCTAATAAATGCTAAAAAGGTTAACATAATTATCTTCTTTGTGAAAGATAATTTAATAGATCATTTAAAATTTCTTTATAAAAGATCATAACGGTAACGATCATTGGGCCTAATAAATGGTAAAAAAGTTGACATAATTATCTTCTTTGTAAAAGATAATTTACTAGACAATTTAAAATTTCTTATTAAAAGATCATAACAGTGCTGATCAATGGGCCTAGTAAATGCTGAAAAAGCTTACATAATTATCTGCTTTGTAAAACATAATTTAATAGATCATTTAAAATTTCATTATAAAAGATCATGACGGCAACGATCATTGGGCCTAATAAATGCTAAAAAGGCTAACATAATTATCTTCTTTGTGAAAGATAATTTAATAGATCATTTAAAATTTCTTTATAAAAGATAATAACGGTAACGATCATTGGGCCTAATAAATGCTAAAAAAGTTGACATAATTATCTTCTTTGTAAAAGATAATTTACTAGACAATTTAAAATTTCTTACTAAAAGATCATAACGCTAATGGTTAATGGGCCTAGTAAATGCTAAAAAAGTTGACATAATTATCTTGTTTGTAAAAGATAATTTAATAGATCATTTAAAATTTCCTTAAAAAAGATCATAACGGTAACGATCATTGCGCCTAATAAATGCTAAACAGATTGACATAATTCTCTTCTTTATAAGAGATAATTTACTAGACAATTTAAAATTTCTTATTAAAAGATCATAACGCTAACGATTTTTGGTTCTAATAAATGCTAAAAAAGTTGAGATATTTATCTTCTTTGTAAAAGATAATTAAATAGATCATTTAAAATTGCTTTATAAAATGTCATAACGGTAACGATCATTGGGCCTAATAAATGCTAAAAAGGTTAACATAATTATCTTCTTTGTGAAAGATAATTTAGTAGATCATTTAAAATTTCTTTATAAAAGATAATAACGGTAACGATCGTTGGGCCTAATAAATGCTAAAAAAGTTGACATAATTATGTTCTTTGTAAAAGATAATTTAGTAGACAATTTAAAATTTCTTATTAAAAGATCATAACGGTAACGATTATTGGGACTAATAAATACTAAAAAAGTTAACATAATTATCTTCTTTGTAAAAGATAATTTACTAGACAATTTAAAATTTCTTTATAAAAGATCATAACGGTAACGATCATTGGGCCTAATAAATGCTAAAAAGGTTAACATAATTATCTTCTTTGTGAAAGATAATTTAATAGATCATTTAAAATTTCTTTATAAAAGATCATAACGGTAACGATCATTGGGCCTAATAAATGGTAAAAAAGTTGACATAATTATCTTCTTTGTAAAAGATAATTTACTAGACAATTTAAAATTTCTTATTAAAAGATCATAACAGTGCTGATCAATGGGCCTAGTAAATGCTGAAAAAGCTTACATAATTATCTGCTTTGTAAAACATAATTTAATAGATCATTTAAAATTTCATTATAAAAGATCATGACGGCAACGATCATTGGGCCTAATAAATGCTAAAAAGGCTAACATAATTATCTTCTTTGTGAAAGATAATTTAATAGATCATTTAAAATTTCTTTATAAAAGATAATAACGGTAACGATCATTGGGCCTAATAAATGCTAAAAAAGTTGACATAATTATCTTCTTTGTAAAAGATAATTTACTAGACAATTTAAAATTTCTTACTAAAAGATCATAACGCTAATGGTTAATGGGCCTAGTAAATGCTAAAAAAGTTGACATAATTATCTTGTTTGTAAAAGATAATTTAATAGATCATTTAAAATTTCCTTAAAAAAGATCATAACGGTAACGATCATTGCGCCTAATAAATGCTAAACAGATTGACATAATTCTCTTCTTTATAAGAGATAATTTACTAGACAATTTAAAATTTCTTATTAAAAGATCATAACGCTAACGATTTTTGGTTCTAATAAATGCTAAAAAAGTTGAGATATTTATCTTCTTTGTAAAAGATAATTAAATAGATCATTTAAAATTGCTTTATAAAATGTCATAACGGTAACGATCATTGGGCCTAATAAATGCTAAAAAGGTTAACATAATTATCTTCTTTGTGAAAGATAATTTAGTAGATCATTTAAAATTTCTTTATAAAAGATAATAACGGTAACGATCGTTGGGCCTAATAAATGCTAAAAAAGTTGACATAATTATGTTCTTTGTAAAAGATAATTTAGTAGACAATTTAAAATTTCTTATTAAAAGATCATAACGGTAACGATTATTGGGACTAATAAATACTAAAAAAGTTAACATAATTATCTTCTTTGTAAAAGATAATTTACTAGACAATTTAAAATTTCTTTATAAAAGATCATAACGGTAACGATCATTGGGCCTAATAAATGCTAAAAAGGTTAACATAATTATCTTCTTTGTGAAAGATAATTTAATAGATCATTTAAAATTTCTTTATAAAAGATCATAACGGTAACGATCATTGGGCCTAATAAATGGTAAAAAAGTTGACATAATTATCTTCTTTGTAAAAGATAATTTACTAGACAATTTAAAATTTCTTATTAAAAGATCATAACAGTGCTGATCAATGGGCCTAGTAAATGCTGAAAAAGCTTACATAATTATCTGCTTTGTAAAACATAATTTAATAGATCATTTAAAATTTCATTATAAAAGATCATGACGGCAACGATCATTGGGCCTAATAAATGCTAAAAAGGCTAACATAATTATCTTCTTTGTGAAAGATAATTTAATAGATCATTTAAAATTTCTTTATAAAAGATAATAACGGTAACGATCATTGGGCCTAATAAATGCTAAAAAAGTTGACATAATTATCTTCTTTGTAAAAGATAATTTACTAGACAATTTAAAATTTCTTACTAAAAGATCATAACGCTAATGGTTAATGGGCCTAGTAAATGCTAAAAAAGTTGACATAATTATCTTGTTTGTAAAAGATAATTTAATAGATCATTTAAAATTTCCTTAAAAAAGATCATAACGGTAACGATCATTGCGCCTAATAAATGCTAAACAGATTGACATAATTCTCTTCTTTATAAGAGATAATTTACTAGACAATTTAAAATTTCTTATTAAAAGATCATAACGCTAACGATTTTTGGTTCTAATAAATGCTAAAAAAGTTGAGATATTTATCTTCTTTGTAAAAGATAATTAAATAGATCATTTAAAATTGCTTTATAAAATGTCATAACGGTAACGATCATTGGGCCTAATAAATGCTAAAAAGGTTAACATAATTATCTTCTTTGTGAAAGATAATTTAGTAGATCATTTAAAATTTCTTTATAAAAGATAATAACGGTAACGATCGTTGGGCCTAACAAATGCTAAAAAAGTTGACATAATTATGTTCTTTGTAAAAGATAATTTAGTAGACAATTTAAAATTTCTTATTAAAAGATCATAACGGCAACGATGATTGGGACTAATAAATACTAAAAAAGTTAACATAATTATCTTCTTTGTAAAAGATAATTTACTAGACAATTTAAAATTTCTTTATAAAAGATCATAACGGTAACGATCATTGGGCCTAATAAATGCTAAAAAGGTTAACATAATTATCTTCTTTGTGAAAGATAATTTAATAGATCATTTAAAATTTCTTTATAAAAGATCATAACGGTAACGATCATTGGGCCTAATAAATGGTAAAAAAGTTGACATAATTATCTTCTTTGTAAAAGATAATTTACTAGACAATTTAAAATTTCTTATTAAAAGATCATAACAGTGCTGATCAATGGGCCTAGTAAATGCTGAAAAAGCTTACATAATTATCTGCTTTGTAAAACATAATTTAATAGATCATTTAAAATTTCATTATAAAAGATCATGACGGCAACGATCATTGGGCCTAATAAATGCTAAAAAGGCTAACATAATTATCTTCTTTGTGAAAGATAATTTAATAGATCATTTAAAATTTCTTTATAAAAGATAATAACGGTAACGATCATTGGGCCTAATAAATGCTAAAAAAGTTGACATAATTATCTTCTTTGTAAAAGATAATTTACTAGACAATTTAAAATTTCTTACTAAAAGATCATAACGCTAATGGTTAATGGGCCTAGTAAATGCTAAAAAAGTTGACATAATTATCTTGTTTGTAAAAGATAATTTAATAGATCATTTAAAATTTCCTTAAAAAAGATCATAACGGTAACGATCATTGCGCCTAATAAATGCTAAACAGATTGACATAATTCTCTTCTTTATAAGAGATAATTTACTAGACAATTTAAAATTTCTTATTAAAAGATCATAACGCTAACGATTTTTGGTTCTAATAAATGCTAAAAAAGTTGAGATATTTATCTTCTTTGTAAAAGATAATTAAATAGATCATTAAAATTGCTTTATAAAATGTCATAACGGTAACGATCATTGGGCCTAATAAATGCTAAAAAGGTTAACATAATTATCTTCTTTGTGAAAGATAATTTAGTAGATCATTTAAAATTTCTTTATAAAAGATAATAACGGTAACGATCGTTGGGCCTAATAAATGCTAAAAAAGTTGACATAATTATGTTCTTTGTAAAAGATAATTTAGTAGACAATTTAAAATTTCTTATTAAAAGATCATAACGGTAACGATTATTGGGACTAATAAATACTAAAAAAGTTAACATAATTATCTTCTTTGTAAAAGATAATTTACTAGACAATTTAAAATTTCTTTATAAAAGATCATAACGGTAACGATCATTGGGCCTAATAAATGCTAAAAAGGTTAACATAATTATCTTCTTTGTGAAAGATAATTTAATAGATCATTTAAAATTTCTTTATAAAAGATCATAACGGTAATGATCATTGGGCCTAATAAATGGTAAAAAAGTTGACATAATTATCTTCTTTGTAAAAGATAATTTACCAGACAATTTAAAATTTCTTATTAAAAGATCATAACAGTGCTGATCAATGGGCCTAGTAAATGCTGAAAAAGCTTACATAATTATCTGCTTTGTAAAACATAATTTAATAGATCATTTAAAATTTCATTATAAAAGATCATGACGGCAACGATCATTGGGCCTAATAAATGCTAAAAAGGCTAACATAATTATCTTCTTTGTGAAAGATAATTTAATAGATCATTTAAAATTTCTTTATAAAAGATAATAACGGTAACGATCATTGGGCCTAATAAATGCTAAAAAAGTTGACATAATTATCTTCTTTGTAAAAGATAATTTACTAGACAATTTAAAATTTCTTACTAAAAGATCATAACGCTAATGGTTAATGGGCCTAGTAAATGCTAAAAAAGTTGACATAATTATCTTGTTTGTAAAAGATAATTTAATAGATCATTTAAAATTTCCTTAAAAAAGATCATAACGGTAACGATCATTGCGCCTAATAAATGCTAAACAGATTGACATAATTCTCTTCTTTATAAGAGATAATTTACTAGACAATTTAAAATTTCTTATTAAAAGATCATAACGCTAACGATTTTTGGTTCTAATAAATGCTAAAAAAGTTGAGATATTTATCTTCTTTGTAAAAGATAATTAAATAGATCATTTAAAATTGCTTTATAAAATGTCATAACGGTAACGATCATTGGGCCTAATAAATGCTAAAAAGGTTAACATAATTATCTTCTTTGTGAAAGATAATTTAGTAGATCATTTAAAATTTCTTTATAAAAGATAATAACGGTAACGATCGTTGGGCCTAATAAATGCTAAAAAAGTTGACATAATTATCTTCTTTGTAAAAGATAATTTAGTAGACAATTTAAAATTTCTTATTAAAAGATCATAACGGTAACGATTATTGGGACTAATAAATACTAAAAAAGTTAACATAATTATCTTCTTTGTAAAAGATAATTTACTAGACAATTTAAAATTTCTTTATAAAAGATCATAACGGTAACGATCATTGGGCCTACTAAATGCTAAAAAGGTTAACATAATTATCTTCTTTGTGAAAGATAATTTAATAGATCATTTAAAATTTCTTTATAAAAGATCATAACGGTAACGATCATTGGGCCTAATAAATGGTAAAAAAGTTGACATAATTATCTTCTTTGTAAAAGATAATTTACTAGACAATTTAAAATTTCTTATTAAAAGATCATAACAGTGCTGATCAATGGGCCTAGTAAATGCTGAAAAAGCTTACATAATTATCTGCTTTGTAAAACATAATTTAATAGATCATTTAAAATTTCATTATAAAAGATCATGACGGCAACGATCATTGGGCCTAATAAATGCTAAAAAGGCTAACATAATTATCTTCTTTGTGAAAGATAATTTAATAGATCATTTAAAATTTCTTTATAAAAGATAATAACGGTAACGATCATTGGGCCTAATAAATGCTAAAAAAGTTGACATAATTATCTTCTTTGTAAAAGATAATTTACTAGACAATTTCAAATTTCTTACTAAAAGATCATAACGCTAATGGTTAATGGGCCTAGTAAATGCTAAAAAAGTTGACATAATTATCTTGTTTGTAAAAGATAATTTAATAGATCATTTAAAATTTCCTTAAAAAAGATCATAACGGTAACGATCATTGCGCCTAATAAATGCTAAACAGATTGACATAATTCTCTTCTTTATAAAAGATAATTTACTAGACAATTTAAAATTTCTTATTAAAAGATCATAACGCTAACGATTTTTGGTTCTAATAAATGCTAAAAAAGTTGAGATATTTATCTTCTTTGTAAAAGATAATTAAATAGATCATTTAAAATTGCTTTATAAAATGTCATAACGGTAACGATCATTGGGCCTAATAAATGCTAAAAAGGTTAACATAGTTATCTTCTTTGTGAAAGATAATTTAGTAGATCATTTAAAATTTCTTTATAAAAGATAATAACGGTAACGATCGTTGGGCCTAATAAATGCTAAAAAAGTTGACATAATTATCTTCTTTGTAAAAGATAATTTAGTAGACAATTTAAAATTTCTTATTAAAAGATCATAACGGTAACGATCATTGGGACTAATAAATACTAAAAAATTTAACATAATTATCTTCTTTGTAAAAGATAATTTACTAGACAATTTAGAATTTCTTTATAAAAGATCATAATGGTAACGATCATTGGGCCTAATAAATGCTAAAAAGGTTAACATAATTATCTTCTTTGTGAAAGATAATTTAATAGATCATTTAAAATTTCTTTATAAAAGATCATAACGGTAACGATCATTGGGCCTAATAAATGGTAAAAAAGTTGACATAATTATCTTCTTTGTAAAAGATAATTTACTAGACAATTTAAAATTTCTTATTAAAAGATCATAACAGTGCCGATCAATGGGCCTAGTAAATGCTGAAAAGGCTTACATAATTATCTGCTTTGTAAAACATAATTTAATAGATCATTTAAAATTTCATTATAAAAGATCATGACGGCAATGATCATTGGGCCTAATAAATGCTAAAAAGGCTAACATAATTATCTTCTTTGTGAAAGATAATTTAATAGATCATTTAAAATTTCTTTATAAAAGATCATAACGGTAACGATCATTGGGCCTAATAAATGATAAAAAGGTTAACATAATTATCTTCTTTGTGAAAGATAATTTAATAGATCATTTAAAATTTCTTTATAAAAGATCATAACGGTAACGATCATTGGGCCTAATAAATGGTAAAAAAGTTGACATAATTATCTTCTTTGTAAAAGATAATTTACTAGACAATTTAAAATTTCTTACTAAAAGATCATAACGCTAATGGTTAATGGGCCTAGTAAATGCTAAAAAAGTTGACATAATTATCTTGTTTGTAAAAGATAATTTAATAGATCATTTAAAATTTCTTTATAAAAGATCATAACGGTAACGATCATTGGGCCTAATAAATGGTAAAAAAGTTGACATAATTATCTTCTTTGTAAAAGATAATTTACTAGACAATTTAAAATTTCTTATTAAAAGATCATAACAGTGCCGATCAATGGGCCTAGTAAGTGCTGAAAAATCTTACATAATTATCTGCTTTGTAAAACATAATTTAATAGATCATTTAAATTTTCATTATAAAAGATCATGACGGCAACGATCATTGGGCCTAATAAATGCTGAAAAGGCTAACATAATTATCTTCTTTGTGAAAGATAATTTAATAGATCATTTAAAATTTCTTTATAAAAGATAATAACGGTAATGATCATTGGGCCTAATAAATGCTAAAAAAGTTGACATAATTATCTTCTTTGTAAAAGATAATTTACTAGACAATTTAAAATTTCTTATTAAAAGATCATAACGGTAACGATCATTGGGACTAATAAATACTAAAAAAGTTAACATAATTATCTTCTTTGTAAAAGATAATTTACTAGACAATTTAAAATTTCTTTATAAAAGATCATAACGGTAACGATCATTGGGCCTAATAAATGCTAAAAAGGTTAACATAATTATCTTCTTTGTGAAAGATAATTTAATAGATCATTTAAAATTTCGTTATAAAAGATCATAACGGTAACGATCATTGGGCCTAATAAATGGTAAAAAAGTTGACATAATTATCTTCTTTGTAAAAGATAATTTACTAGACAATTTAAAATTTCTTATTAAAAGATCATAACAGTGCCGATCAATGGGCCTAGTAAATACTGAAAAAGCTTACATAATTATCTGCTTTGTAAAACATAATTTAATAGATCATTTAAAATTTCATTATAAAAGATCATGATGGCAACGATCATTGGGCCTAATAAATGCTAAAAAGGCTAACATAATTATCTTCTTTGTGAAAGATAATTTAATAGATCATTTAAAATTTCTTTATAAAAGATAATAACGGTAACGATCATCGGGCCTAATACATGCTAAAAAAGTTGACATAATTATCTTCTTTGTAAAAGATAATTTACTAGACAATTTAAAATTTCTTACTAAAAGATCATAACGCTAATGGTTAATGGGCCTAGTAAATGCTAAAAAAGTTGACATAATTATCTTGTTTGTAAAAGATAATTTAATAGATCATTTAAAATTTCCTTAAAAAAGATCATAACGGTAACGATCATTGCGCCTAATAAATGCTAAACAGATTGACATAATTCTCTTCTTTATAAAAGATAATTTACTAGACAATTTAAAATTTCTTATTAAAAGATCATAACGCTAACGATTTTTGGTTCTAATAAATGCTAAAAAAGTTGAGATATTTATCTTCTTTGTAAAAGATAATTAAATAGATCATTTAAAATTGCTTTATAAAATGTCATAACGGTAACGATCATTGGGCCTAATAAATGCTAAAAAGGTTAACATAGTTATCTTCTTTGTGAAAGATAATTTAGTAGATCATTTAAAATTTCTTTATAAAAGATAATAACGGTAACGATCGTTGGGCCTAATAAATGCTAAAAAAGTTGACATAATTATCTTCTTTGTAAAAGATAATTTAGTAGACAATTTAAAATTTCTTATTAAAAGATCATAACGGTAACGATCATTGGGACTAATAAATACTAAAAAATTTAACATAATTATCTTCTTTGTAAAAGATAATTTACTAGACAATTTAAAATTTCTTTATAAAAGATCATAATGGTAACGATCATTGGGCCTAATAAATGCTAAAAAGGTTAACATAATTATCTTCTTTGTGAAAGATAATTTAATAGATCATTTAAAATTTCTTTATAAAAGATCATAACGGTAACGATCATTGGGCCTAATAAATGGTAAAAAAGTTGACATAATTATCTTCTTTGTAAAAGATAATTTACTAGACAATTTAAAATTTCTTATTAAAAGATCGTAACAGTGCCGATCAATGGGCCTAGTAAATGCTGAAAAGGCTTACATAATTATCTGCTTTGTAAAACATAATTTAATAGATCATTTAAAATTTCATTATAAAAGATCATGACGGCAATGATCATTGGGCCTAATAAATGCTAAAAAGGCTAACATAATTATCTTCTTTGTGAAAGATAATTTAATATATCATTTAAAATTTCTTTATAAAAGATAATAACGGTAACGATCATTGGGCCTAATAAATGCTAAAAAAGTTGACATAATTATCTTCTTTGTAAAAGATAATTTACTAGACAATTTCAAATTTCTTACTAAAAGATCATAACGCTAATGGTTAATGGGCCTAGTAAATGCTAAAAAAGTTGACATAATTATCTTGTTTGTAAAAGATAATTTAATAGATCATTTAAAATTTCCTTAAAAAATATCATAACGGTAACGATCATTGCGCCTAATAAATGCTAAACAGATTGACATAATTCTCTTCTTTATAAAAGATAATTTACTAGAGAATTTAAAATTTCTTATTAAAAGATCATAACGCTAACGATTTTTGGTTCTAATAAATGCTAAAAAAGTTGAGATATTTATCTTCTTTGTAAAAGATAATTAAATAGATCATTTAAAATTGCTTTATAAAATGTCATAACGGTAACGATCATTGGGCCTAATAAATGGTAAAAAAGTTGACATAATTATCTTCTTTGTAAAAGATAATTTACTAGACAATTTAAAATTTCTTATTAAAAGATCATAACAGTGCCGATCAATGGGCCTAGTAAATGCTGAAAAGGCTTACATAATTATCTGCTTTGTAAAACATAATTTAATAGATCATTTAAAATTTCATTATAAAAGATCATGACGGCAATGATCATTGGGCCTAATAAATGCTAAAAAGGCTAACATAATTATCTTCTTTGTGAAAGATAATTTAATATATCATTTAAAATTTCTTTATAAAAGATAATAACGGTAACGATCATTGGGCCTAATAAATGCTAAAAAAGTTGACATAATTATCTTCTTTGTAAAAGATAATTTACTAGACAATTTCAAATTTCTTACTAAAAGATCATAACGCTAATGGTTAATGGGCCTAGTAAATGCTAAAAAAGTTGACATAATTATCTTGTTTGTAAAAGATAATTTAATAGATCATTTAAAATTTCCTTAAAAAATATCATAACGGTAACGATCATTGCGCCTAATAAATGCTAAACAGATTGACATAATTCTCTTCTTTATAAAAGATAATTTACTAGAGAATTTAAAATTTCTTATTAAAAGATCATAACGCTAACGATTTTTGGTTCTAATAAATGCTAAAAAAGTTGAGATATTTATCTTCTTTGTAAAAGATAATTAAATAGATCATTTAAAATTGCTTTATAAAATGTCATAACGGTAACGATCATTGGGCCTAATAAATGGTAAAAAAGTTGACATAATTATCTTCTTTGTAAAAGATAATTTACTAGACAATTTAAAATTTCTTATTAAAAGATCATAACAGTGCCGATCAATGGGCCTAGTAAATGCTGAAAAGGCTTACATAATTATCTGCTTTGTAAAACATAATTTAATAGATCATTTAAAATTTCATTATAAAAGATCATGACGGCAACGATCATTGGGCCTAATAAATGCTAAAAAGGTTAACATAATTATCTTCTTTGTGAAAGATAATTTGATAGATCATTTCAAATTTCTTTATAAAAGATCATAACGGTAACGATCATTGGGCCTAATAAATGCTAAAAAGGTTAACATAATTATCTTCTTTGTGAAAGATAATTTAATAGATCATTTAAAATTTCTTTATAAAAGATAATAACGGTAACGATCATTGGGACTAATAAATACTAAAAAAGTTAACATAATTATCTTCTTTGTAAAAGATAATTTACTAGACAATTTAAAATTTCTTTATAAAAGATCATAACGGTAACGATCATTGGGCCTAATAAATGCTAAAAAGGTTAACATAATTATCTTCTTTGTGAAAGATAATTTAATAGATCATTTCAAATTTCTTTATAAAAGATCATAACGGTAACGATCATTGGGCCTAATAAATGCTAAAAAGGTTAACATAATTATCTTCTTTGTGAAAGATAATTTAATAGATCATTTAAAATTTCTTTATAAAAGATAATAACGGTAACGATCATTGGGACTAATAAATACTAAAAAAGTTAACATAATTATCTTCTTTGTAAAAGATAATTTACTAGACAATTTAAAATTTCTTTATAAAAGATCATAACGGTAACGATCATTGGGCCTAATAAATGCTAAAAAGGTTAACATAATTATCTTCTTTGTGAAAGATAATTTAATAGATCATTTCAAATTTCTTTATAAAAGATCATAACGGTAACGATCATTGGGCCTAATAAATGCTAAAAAGGTTAACATAATTATCTTCTTTGTGAAAGATAATTTAATAGATCATTTAAAATTTCTTTATAAAAGATCATAACGGTAACGATCATTGGGCCTAATAAATGGTAAAAAAGTTGACATAATTATCTTCTTTGTAAAAGATAATTTACTAGACAATTTAAAATTTCTTATTAAAAGATCATAACAGTGCCGATCAATGGGCCTAGTAAATGCTGAAAAGGCTTACATAATTATCCGCTTTGTAAAACATAATTTAATAGATCATTTAAAATTTCATTATAAAAGATCATGACGGCAATGATCATTGGGCCTAATAAATGCTAAAAAGGCTAACATAATTATCTTCTTTGTGAAAGATAATTTAATAGATCATTTAAAATTTCTTTATAAAAGATAATAACGGTAACGATCATTGGGCCTAATAAATGCTAAAAAAGTTGACATAATTATCTTCTTTATAAAAGATAATTTACTAGACAATTTAAAATTTCTTATTAAAAGATCATAACGGTAACGATCATTGGGACTAATAAATACTAAAAAAGTTAACATAATTATCTTCTTTGTAAAAGATAATTTACTAGACAATTTAAAATTTCTTTATAAAAGATCATAACGGTAACGATCATTGGGCCTAATAAATGCTAAAAAGGTTAACATAATTATCTTCTTTGTGAAAGATAATTTAATAGATCATTTCAAATTTCTTTATAAAAGATCATAACGGTAACGATCATTGGGCCTAATAAATGCTAAAAAGGTTAACATAATTATCTTCTTTGTGAAAGATAATTTAATAGATCATTTCAAATTTCTTTATAAAAGATCATAACGGTAACGATCATTGGGCCTAATAAATGGTAAAAAAGTTGACATAATTATCTTCTTTGTAAAAGATAATTTACTAGACAATTTAAAATTTCTTACTAAAAGATCATAACGCTAATGGTTAATGGGCCTAGTAAATGCTAAAAAAGTTGACATAATTATCTTGTTTGTAAAAGATAATTTAACAGATCATTTAAAATTTCCTTATAAAAGATCATAACGGTAACGATCATTGCGCCTAATAAATGCTAAACAGATTGACATAATTCTCTTCTTTATAAAAGATAATTTACTAGACAATTTAAAATTTCTTATTAAAAGATCATAACGCTAACGATTTTTGGTTCTAATAAATGCTAAAAAAGTTGAGATAATTATCTTCTTTGTAAAAGATAATTAAATAGATCATTTAAAATTGCTTTACAAGATGTCATAACGGTAACGATCATTGGGCCTAATAAATGCTAAAAAAGTTGACATAATTATCTTCTTTGTAAAAGATAATTTACTAGACAATTTAAAATTTCTTATTAAAAGATCATAACGGTAACGATCATTGGGACTAATAAATACTAAAAAAGTTAACATAATTATCTGTTTTGTAAAACATAATTTAATAGATCATTTAAATTTTCATTATAAAAGATCATGACGGCAACGATCATTGGGCCTAATAAATGCTGAAAAGGCTAACATAATTATCTTCTTTGTGAAAGATAATTTAATAGATCATTTAAAATTTCTTTATAAAAGATAATAACGGTAATGATCATTGGGCCTAATAAATGCTAAAAAAGTTGACATAATTATCTTATTTGTAAAAGATAATTTACTAGACAATTTAAAATTTCTTATTAAAAGATCATAACGGTAACGATCATTGGGACTAATAAATACTAAAAAAGTTAACATAATTATCTTCTTTGTAAAAGATAATTTACTAGACAATTTAAAATTTCTTTATAAAAGATCATAACGGTAACGATCATTGGGCCTAATAAATGCTAAAAAGGTTAACATAATTATCTTCTTTGTGAAAGATAATTTAATAGATCATTTAAAATTTCGTTATAAAAGATAATAACGGTAACGATCATTGGGCCTAATAAATGCTAAAAAAGTTGACATAATTATCTTCTTTGTAAAAGATAATTTACTAGACAATTTAAAATTTCTTACTAAAAGATCATAACGCTAATGGTTAATGGGCCTAGTAAATGCTAAAAAAGTTGACATAATTATCTTGTTTGTAAAAGATAATTTAATAGATCATTTAAAATTTCTTTATAAAAGATAATAACGGTAACGATCATTGGGCCTAATAAATGCTAAAAAAGTTGACATAATTATCTTCTTTGTAAAAGATAATTTAATAGATCATTTATAATTTCCTTAAAAAAGATCATAACGGTAACAATCATTGCGCCTAATAAATGGTAAACAGATTGACATAATTCTCTTCTTTATAAAAGATAATTTACTAGACCATTTAAAATTTCTTATTAAAAGATCATAACGCTAACGATTTTTGGTTCTAATAAATGCTAAAAAAGTTGAGATAATTATCTTCTTTGTAAAAGATAATTAAATAGATCATTTAAAATTGCTTTATAAAATGTCATAACGGTAACGATCATTGGGACTAATAAATACTGAAAAAGTTAACATAATTATCTTCTTTGTAAAAGATAATTTACTAGACAATTTAAAATTTCTTTATAAAAGATCATAACGGTAACGATCATTGGGCCTAATAAATGCTAAAAAGGTTAACATAATTATCTTCTTTGTGAAAGATAATTTAATAGATCATTTCAAATTTCTTAATAAAAGATCATAACGGTAACGATCATTGGGCCTAATAAATGTTAAAAAAGTTGACATAATTATCTTCTTTGTAAAAGGTAATTTACTAGACAATTTAAAATTTCTTATTAAAAGATCATAACAGTGCCGATCAATGGGCCTAGTAAATGCTGAAAAAGCTTACATAATTATCTGCTTTGTAAAACATAATTTAATAGATCATTTAAAATTTCATTATAAAAGATCATGATGGCAACGATCATTGGGCCTAATAAATGCTAAAAAGGCTAACATAATTATCTTCTTTGTGAAAGATAATTTAATAGATCATTTAAAATTTCTTTATAAAAGATAATAACGGTAACGATCATTGGGCCTAATAAATGCTAAAAAAGTTGACATAATTATCTTCTTTGTAAAAGATAATTTACTAGACAATTTAAAATTTCTTACTAAAAGATCATAACGCTAATGGTTAATGGGCCTAGTAAATGCTAAAAAAGTTGACATAATTATCTTGTTTGTAAAAGATAATTTAATAGATCATTTAAAATTTCCTTAAAAAATATCATAACGGTAACGATCATTGCGCCT
This sequence comes from Psophocarpus tetragonolobus, assembly GCA_037954015.1. Taxonomy (NCBI): domain Eukaryota; kingdom Viridiplantae; phylum Streptophyta; class Magnoliopsida; order Fabales; family Fabaceae; genus Psophocarpus; species Psophocarpus tetragonolobus. The sequence continues at coordinate 61,033,066 of CM075688.1, forward strand.
AATAAATGCTACACAGATTGACATAATTCTCTTCTTTATAAAAGATAATTTACTAGACAATTTAAAATTTCTTATTAAAAGATCATAACGCTAACGATTTTTGGTTCTAATAAATGCTAAAAAAGTTGAGATAATTATCTTCTTTGTAAAAGATAATTAAATAGATCATTTAAAATTGCTTTATAAGATGTCATAACGGTAACGATCATTGGGCCTAATAAATGCTAAAAAGGTTAACATAATTATCTTCTTTGTGAAAGATAATTTAGTAGATCATTTAAAATTTCTTTATAAAAGATAATAACGGTAACGATCGTTGGGCCTAATAAATGCTAAAAAAGTTTACATAATTATCTTCTTTGTAAAAGATAATTTAGTAGACAATTTAAAATTTCTTATTAAAAGATCATAACGGTAACGATCATTGGGACTAATAAATACTAAAAAAGTTAACATAATTATCTCCTTTGTAAAAGATAATTTACTAGACAATTTAAAATTTCTTTATAAAAGATCATAACGGTAACGATCATTGGGCCTAATAAATGCTAAAAAGGTTAACATAATTATCTTCTTTGTGAAAGATAATTTAATAGATCATTTAAAATTTCTTTATAAAAGATCATAACGGTAACGATCATTGGGCCTAATATATGGTAAAAAAGTTGACATAATTATCTTCTTTGTAAAACATAATTTACTAGACAATTTAAAATTTCTTATTAAAAGATCATAACAGTGCTGATCAATGGGCCTAGTAAATGCTGAAAAAGCTTACATAATTATCTGCTTTGTAAAACATAATTTAATAGATCATTTAAAATTTCATTATAAAAGATCATGACGGCAACGATCATTGGGCCTAATAAATGCTGAAAAGGCTAACATAATTATCTTCTTTGTGAAAGATAATTTAATAGATCATTTAAAATTTCTTTATAAAAGATAATAACGGTAATGATCATTGGGCCTAATAAATGCTAAAATAGTTGACATAATTATCTTCTTTGTAAAAGATAATTTACTAGACAATTTAAAATTTCTTATTAAAAGATCATAACGGTAACGATCATTGGGACTAATAAATACTAAAAAAGTTAACACAATTATCTTCTTTGTAAAAGATAATTTACTAGACAATTTAAAATTTCTTTATAAAAGATCATAACGGTAACGATCATTGGGCCTAATAAATGCTAAAAAGGTTAACATAATTATCTTCTTTGTGAAAGATAATTTAATAGATCATTTAAAATTTCTTTATAAAAGATCATAACGGTAACGATCATTGGGCCTAATAAATGGTAAAAAAGTTGACATAATTATCTTCTTTGTAAAGGATAATTTACTAGACAATTTAAAATTTCTTATTAAAAGATCATAACAGTGCCGATCAATGGGCCTAGTAAATATTGAAAAAGCTTACATAATTATCTGCTTTGTAAAACATAATTTAATAGATCATTTAAAATTTCATTATAAAAGATCATGACGACAACGATCATTGGGCCTAATAAATGCTAAAAAGGCTAACATAATTATCTTCTTTGTGAAAGATAATTTAATAGATCATTTAAAATTTCTTTATAAAAGATAATAACGGTAACGATCATTGGGCCTAATAAATGCTAAAAAAGTTGACATAATTATCTTCTTTGTAAAAGATAATTTACTAGACAATTTAAAATTTCTTACTAAAAGATCATAACGCTAATGGTTAATGGGCCCAGTAAATGCTAAAAAAGTTGACATAATTATCTTGTTTGTAAAAGATAATTTAATAGATCATTTAAAATTTCCTTAAAAAAGATCATAACGGTAACGATCATTGCGCCTAATAAATGCTAAACAGATTGACATAATTCTCTTCTTTATAAAAGATAATTTACTAGACAATTTAAATTTCTTATTAAAAGATCATAACGCTAACGATTTTTGGTTCTAAAAAATGCTAAAAAAGTTGAGATATTTATCTTCTTTGTAAAAGATAATTAAATAGATCATTTAAAATTGCTTTATAAAATGTCATAACGGTAACGATCATTGGGCCTAATAAATGCTAAAAAGGTTAACATAATTATCTTCTTTGTGAAAGATAATTTAGTAGATCATTTAAAATTTCTTTATAAAAGATAATAACGGTAACGATCGTTGGGCCTAATAAATGCTAAAAAAGTTGACATAATTATCTTCTTTGTAAAAGATAATTTAGTAGACAATTTAAAACTTCTTATTAAAAGATCATAACAGTAACGATCATTGGGACTAATAAATACTAAAAAAGTTAACATAATTATCTTCTTTGTAAAAGATAATTTACTAGACAATTTAAAATTTCTTTATAAAAGATCATAACGGTAACGATCATTGGGCCTAATAAATGCTAAAAAGGTTAACATAATTATCTTCTTTGTGAAAGATAATTTAATAGATCATTTAAAATTTCTTTATAAAAGATCATAACGGTAACGATCATTGGGCCTAATAAATGGTAAAAAAGTTGACATAATTATCTTCTTTGTAAAAGATAATTTACTAGACAATTTAAAATTTCTTATTAAAAGATCATAACAGTGCCGATCAATGGGCCTAGTAAATGCTGAAAAGGCTAACATAATTATCTTCTTTGTGAAAGATAATTTAATAGATCATTTAAAATTTCTTTATAAAAGATAATAACGGTAACGATCATTGGGCCTAATAAATGCTAAAAAAGTTGACATAATTATCTTCTTTGTAAAAGATAATTTACTAGACAATTTAAAATTTCTTATTAAAAGATCATAACGGTAACGATCATTGGGACTAATAAATACTAAAAAAGTTAACATAATTATCTTCTTTGTAAAAGATAATTTACTAGACAATTTAAAATTTCTTTATAAAAGATCATAACGGTAACGATCATTGGGCCTAATAAATGCTAAAAAGGTTAACATAATTATCTTCTTTGTGAAAGATAATTTAATAGATCATTTAAAATTTCTTTATAAAAGATCATAACGGTAACGATCATTGGGCCTAATAAATGGTAAAAAAGTTGACATAATTATCTTCTTTGTAAAGGATAATTTACTAGACAATTTAAAATTTCTTATTAAAAGATCATAACAGTGCCGATCAATGGGCCTAGTAAATATTGAAAAAGCTTACATAATTATCTGCTTTGTAAAACATAATTTAATAGATCATTTAAAATTTCATTATAAAAGATCATGACGGCAACGATCATTGGGCCTAATAAATGCTAAAAAGGTTAACATAATTATCTTCTTTGTGAAAGATAATTTAGTAGATCATTTAAAATTTCTTTATAAAAGATAATAACGGTAACGATCATTGGGCCTAATAAATGCTAAAAAAGTTGACATAATTATCTTCTTTGTAAAAGATAATTTACTAGACAATTTAAAATTTCTTACTAAAAGATCATAACTCTAATGGTTAATGGGCCTCGTAAATGCTAAAAAAGTTGACATAATTATCTTGTTTGTAAAAGATAATTTAATAGATCATTTAAAATTTCCTTAAAAAATATCATAACGGTAACGATCATTGCGCCTAATAAATGCTACACAGATTGACATAATTCTCTTCTTTATAAAAGATAATTTACTAGACAATTTAAAATTTCTTATTAAAAGATCATAACGCTAACGATTTTTGGTTCTAATAAATGCTAAAAAAGTTGAGATAATTATCTTCTTTGTAAAAGATAATTAAATAGATCATTTAAAATTGCTTTATAAGATGTCATAACGGTAACGATCATTGGGCCTAATAAATGCTAAAAAGGTTAACATAATTATCTTCTTTGTGAAAGATAATTTAGTAGATCATTTAAAATTTCTTTATAAAAGATAATAACGGTAACGATCGTTAGGCCTAATAAATGCTAAAAAAGTTTACATAATTATCTTCTTTGTAAAAGATAATTTAGTAGACAATTTAAAATTTCTTATTAAAAGATCATAACGGTAACGATCATTGGGACTAATAAATACTAAAAAAGTTAACATAATTATCTCCTTTGTAAAAGATAATTTACTAGACAATTTAAAATTTCTTTATAAAAGATCATAACGGTAACGATCATTGGGCCTAATAAATGCTAAAAAGGTTAACATAATTATCTTCTTTGTGAAAGATAATTTAATAGATCATTTAAAATTTCTTTATAAAAGATCATAACGGTAACGATCATTGGGCCTAATATATGGTAAAAAAGTTGACATAATTATCTTCTTTGTAAAACATAATTTACTAGACAATTTAAAATTTCTTATTAAAAGATCATAACAGTGCCGATCAATGGGCCTAGTAAATGCTGAAAAAGCTTACATAATTATCTGCTTTGTAAAACATAATTTAATAGATCATTTAAAATTTCATTATAAAAGATCATGACGGCAACGATCATTGGGCCTAATAAATGCTGAAAAGGCTAACATAATTATCTTCTTTGTGAAAGATAATTTAATAGATCATTTAAAATTTCTTTATAAAAGATAATAACGGTAACGATCATTGGCCTACTAAATGCTAAAAAAGTTGACATAATTATCTTCTTTGTAAAAGATAATTTACTAGACAATTTAAAATTTCTTATTAAAAGATCATAACGGTAACGATCATTGGGACTAATAAATACTAAAAAAGTTAACATAATTATCTTCTTTGTAAAAGATAATTTACTAGACAATTTAAAATTTCTTTATAAAAGATCATAACGGTAACGATCATTGGGCCTAATAAATGCTAAAAAGGTTAACATAATTATCTTCTTTGTGAAAGATAATTTAATAGATCATTTCAAATTTCTTTATAAAAGATCATAACGGTAACGATCATTGGGCCTAATAAATGGTAAAAAAGTTGACATAATTATCTTCTTTGTAAAAGATAATTTACTAGACAATTTAAAATTTCTTATTAAAAGATCATAACAGTGCCGATCAATGGGCCTAGTAAATGCTGAAAAAGCTTACATAATTATCTGCTTTGTAAAACATAATTTAATAGATCATTTAAAATTTCATTATAAAAGATCATGACGGCAACGATCATTGGGCCTAATAAATGCTAAAAAGTTTAACATAATTATCTTCTTTGTGAAAGATAATTTAGTAGATCATTTAAAATTTCTTTATAAAAGATAATAACGGTAACGATCATTGGGCCTAATAAATGCTAAAAAAGTTGACATAATTATCTTCTTTGTAAAAGATAATTTACTAGACAATTTAAAATTTCTTATTAAAAGATCATAACGCTAATGGTTAATGGGCCTCGTAAATGCTAAAAAAGTTGACATAATTATCTTGTTTGTAAAAGATAATTTAATAGATCATTTAAAATTTCCTTAAAAAATATCATAACGGTAACGATCATTGCGCCTAATAAATGCTACACAGATTGACATAATTCTCTTCTTTATAAAAGATAATTTACTAGACAATTTAAAATTTCTTATTAAAAGATCATAACGCTAACGATTTTTGGTTCTAATAAATGCTAAAAAAGTTGAGATAATTATCTTCTTTGTAAAAGATAATTAAATAGATCATTTAAAATTGCTTTATAAGATGTCATAACGGTAACGATCATTGGGCCTAATAAATGCTAAAAAGGTTAACATAATTATCTTCTTTGTGAAAGATAATTTAGTAGATCATTTAAAATTTCTTTATAAAAGATAATAACGGTAACGATCGTTGGGCCTAATAAATACTAAAAAAGTTTACATAATTATCTTCTTTGTAAAAGATAATTTAGTAGACAATTTAAAATTTCTTATTAAAATATCATAACGGTAACGATCATTGGGACTAATAAATACTAAAAAAGTTAACATAATTATCTCCTTTGTAAAAGATAATTTACTAGACAATTTAAAATTTCTTTATAAAAGATCATAACGGTAACGATCATTGGGCCTAATAAATGCTAAAAAGGTTAACATAATTATCTTCTTTGTGAAAGATAATTTAATAGATCATTTAAAATTTCTTTATAAAAGATCATAACGGTAACGATCATTGGGCCTAATATATGGTAAAAAAGTTGACATAATTATCTTCTTTGTAAAACATAATTTACTAGACAATTTAAAATTTCTTATTAAAAGATCATAACAGTGCCGATCAATGGGCCTAGTAAATGCTGAAAAAGCTTACATAATTATCTGCTTTGTAAAACATCATTTAATAGATCATTTAAAATTTCATTATAAAAGATCATGACGGCAACGATCATTGGGCCTAATAAATGCTGAAAAGGCTAACATAATTATCTTCTTTGTGAAAGATAATTTAATAGATCATTTAAAATTTCTTTATAAAAGATAATAACGGTAACGATCATTGGCCTACTAAATGCTAAAAAAGTTGACATAATTATCTTCTTTGTAAAAGATAATTTACTAGACAATTTAAAATTTCTTATTAAAAGATCATAACGGTAACGATCATTGGGACTAATAAATACTAAAAAAGTTAACATAATTATCTTCTTTGTAAAAGATAATTTACTAGACAATTTAAAATTTCTTTATAAAAGATCATAACGGTAACGATCATTGGGCCTAATAAATGCTAAAAAGGTTAACATAATTATCTTCTTTGTGAAAGATAATTTAATAGATCATTTCAAATTTCTTTATAAAAGATCATAACGGTAACGATCATTGGGCCTAATAAATGGTAAAAAAGTTGACATAATTATCTTCTTTGTAAAAGATAATTTACTAGACAATTTAAAATTTCTTATTAAAAGATCATAACAGTGCCGATCAATGGGCCTAGTAAATGCTGAAAAAGCTTGCATAATTATCTGCTTTGTAAAACATAATTTAATAGATCATTTAAAATTTCATTATAAAAGATCATGATGGCAACGATCATTGGGCCTAATAAATGCTAAAAAGGCTAACATAATTATCTTCTTTGTGAAAGATAATTTAATAGATCATTTAAAATTTTTTTATAAAAGATAATAACGGTAACGATCATTGGGCCTAATAAATGCTAAAAAATTTGACATAATTATCTTCTTTGTAAAAGATAATTTACTAGACAATTTAAAATTTCTTACTAAAAGATCATAACGCTAACGATTTTTGGTTCTAATAAATGCTAAAAAAGTTGAGATATTTATCTTCTTTGTAAAAGATAATTAAATAGATCATTTAAAATTGCTTTATAAAATGTCATAACGGTAACGATCATTGGGCCTAATAAATGCTAAAAAGGTTAACATAATTATCTTCTTTGTGAAAGATAATTTAATAGATCATTTAAAATTTCCTTAAAAAAGATCATAACGATAACAATCATTGCGCCTAATAAATGCTAAACAGATTGACATAATTCTCTTCTTTATAAAAGATAATTTACTAGACAATTTAAAATTTCTTATTAAAAGATCATAACGCTAACGATTTTTGGTTCTAATAAATGCTAAAAAAGTTGAGATATTTATCTTCTTTGTAAAAGATAATTAAATAGATCATTTAAAATTGCTTTATAAAATGTCATAACGGTAACGATCATTGGGCCTAATAAATGCTAAAAAGGTTAACATAATTATCTTCTTTGTGAAAGATAATTTAATAGATCATTTAAAATTTCTTTATAAAAGATCATAACGGTAACGATCATTGGGCCTAATAAATGGTAAAAAAGTTGACATAATTATCTTCTTTGTAAAAGATAATTTACTAGACAATTTAAAATTTCTTATTAAAAGATCATAACAGTGCCGATCAATGGGCCTAGTAAATGCTGAAAAGGCTAACATATTTATCTTCTTTGTGAAAGATAATTTAATAGATCATTTAAAATTTCTTTATAAAAGATAATAACGGTAACGATCATTGGGCCTAATAAATGCTAAAAAAGTTGACATAATTATCTTCTTTGTAAAAGATAATTTACTAGACAATTTAAAATTTCTTATTAAAAGATCATAACGGTAACGATCATTGGGACTAATAAATACTAAAAAAGTTAACATAATTATCTTCTTTGTAAAAGATAATTTACTAGCCAATTTAAAATTTCTTTATAAAAGATCATAACGGTAACGATCATTGGGCCTAATAAATGCTAAAAAGGTTAACATAATTATCTTCTTTGTGAAAGATAATTTAATAGATCATTTCAAATTTCTTTATAAAAGATCATAACGGTAACGATCATTGGGCCTAATAAATGGTAAAAAAGTTGACATAATTATCTTCTTTGTAAAAGATAATTTACTAGACAATTTAAAATTTCTTATTAAAAGATCATAACAGTGCCGATCAATGGGCCTAGTAAATGCTGAAAAAGCTTACATAATTATCTGCTTTGTAAAACATAATTTAATAGATCATTTAAAATTTCATTATAAAAGATCATGACGGCAACGATCATTGGGCCTAATAAATGCTAAAAAGGCTAACATAATTATCTTCTTTGTGAAAGATAATTTAATAGATCATTTAAAATTTCTTTATAAAAGATAATAACGGTAACGATCATTGGGCCTAATAAATGCTAAAAAAGTTGACATAATTATCTTCTTTGTAAAAGATAATTTACTAGACAATTTAAAATTTCTTACTAAAAGATCATAACGCTAATGGTTAATGGGCCTAGTAAATGCTAAAAAAGTTGACATAATTATCTTGTTTGTAAAAGATAATTTAATAGATCATTTAAAATTTCCTTAAAAAAGATCATAACGGTAACGATCATTGCGCCTAATAAATGCTAAACAGATTGACATAATTCTCTTCTTTATAAAAGATAATTTACTAGACAATTTAAATTTCTTATTAAAAGATCATAACGCTAACGATTTTTGGTTCTAATAAATGCTAAAAAAGTTGAGATATTTATCTTCTTTGTAAAAGATAATTAAATAGATCATTTAAAATTGCTTTATAAAATGTCATAACGGTAACGATCATTGGGCCTAATAAATGCTAAAAAGGTTAACATAATTATCTTCTTTGTGAAAGATAATTTAGTAGATCATTTAAAATTTCTTTATAAAAGCTAATAACGGTAACGATCGTTGGGCCTAATAAATGCTAAAAAAGTTGACATAATGATCTTCTTTGTAAAAGATAATTTAGTAGACAATTTAAAATTTCTTATTAAAAGATCATAACAGTAACGATCATTGGGACTAATAAATACTAAAAAAGTTAATATAATTATCTTCTTTGTAAAAGATAATTTACTAGACAATTTAAAATTTCTTTATAAAAGATCATAACGGTAACGATCATTGGGCCTAATAAATGCTAAAAAGGTTAACATAATTATCTTCTTTGTGAAAGATAATTTAATAGATCATTTAAAATTTCTTTATAAAAGATCATAATGGTAACGATCATTGGGCCTAATAAATGGTAAAAAAGTTGACATAATTATCTTCTTTGTAAAAGATAATTTAGTAGACAATTTAAAATTTCTTATTAAAAGATCATAACGGTAACGATTATTGGGACTAATAAATACTAAAAAAGTTAACATAATTATCTTCTTTGTGAAAGATAATTTAATAGATCATTTAAAATTTCTTTATAAAATGTCATAACGGTAACGATCATTGGGCCTAATAAATGCTAAAAAGGTTAACATAATTATCTTCTTTGTGAAAGATAATTTAGTAGATCATTTAAAATTTCTTTATAAAAGATAATAACGGTAACGATCGTTGGGCCTAATAAATGCTAAAAAAGTTGACATAATTATCTTCTTTGTAAAAGATAATTTAGTAGACAATTTAAAATTTCTTATTAAAAGATCATAACAGTAACGATCATTGGGACTAATAAATACTAAAAAAGTTAATATAATTATCTTCTTTGTAAAAGATAATTTACTAGACAATTTAAAATTTCTTTATAAAAGATCATAACGGTAACGATCATTGGGCCTAATAAATGCTAAAAAGGTTAACATAATTATCTTCTTTGTGAAAGATAATTTAATAGATCATTTCAAATTTCTTTATAAAAGATAATAACGGTAACGATCATTGGGCCTAATAAATGCTAAAAAAGTTGACATAATTATCTTCTTTGTAAAAGATAATTTACTAGACAATTTAAAATTTCTTACTAAAAGATCATAACGCTAACGATTTTTGGTTCTAATAAATGCTAAAAAAGTTGAGATATTTATCTTCTTTGTAAAAGATAATTAAATAGATCATTTAAAATTGCTTTATAAAATGTCATAACGGTAACGATCATTGGGCCTAATAAATGCTAAAAAGGTTAACATAATTATCTTCTTTGTGAAAGATAATTTAATAGATCATTTAAAATTTCCTTAAAAAAGATCATAACGATAACAATCATTGCGCCTAATAAATGCTAAACAGATTGACATAATTCTCTTCTTTATAAAAGATAATTTACTAGACAATTTAAAATTTCTTTATAAAAGATAATAACGGTAACGATCATTGGGCCTAATAAATGCTAAAAAAGTTGACATAATTATCTTCTTTGTAAAAGATAATTTACTAGACAATTTAAAATTTCTTACTAAAAGATCATAACGCTAATGGTTAATGGGCCTAGTAAATGCTAAAAAAGTTGACATAATTATCTTGTTTGTAAAAGATAATTTAATAGATCATTTAAAATTTCCTTAAAAAAGATCATAACGGTAACGATCATTGCGCCTAATAAATGCTAAACAGATTGACATAATTCTCTTCTTTATAAGAGATAATTTACTAGACAATTTAAAATTTCTTATTAAAAGATCATAACGCTAACGATTTTTGGTTCTAATAAATGCTAAAAAAGTTGAGATATTTATCTTCTTTGTAAAAGATAATTAAATAGATCATTTAAAATTGCTTTATAAAATGTCATAACGGTAACGATCATTGGGCCTAATAAATGCTAAAAAGGTTAACATAATTATCTTCTTTGTGAAAGATAATTTAGTAGATCATTTAAAATTTCTTTATAAAAGATAATAACGGTAACGATCGTTGGGCCTAATAAATGCTAAAAAAGTTGACATAATTATCTTCTTTGTAAAAGATAATTTAGTAGACAATTTAAAATTTCTTATTAAAAGATCATAACGGTAACGATTATTGGGACTAATAAATACTAAAAAAGTTAACATAATTATCTTCTTTGTGAAAGATAATTTAATAGATCATTTAAAATTTCTTTATAAAAGATCATAACGGTAACGATCATTGGGCCTAATAAATGGTAAAAAAGTTGACATAATTATCTTCTTTGTAAAAGATAATTTAGTAGACAATTTAAAATTTCTTATTAAAAGATCATAACGGTAACGATTATTGGGACTAATAAATACTAAAAAAGTTAACATAATTATCTTCTTTGTAAAAGATAATTTACTAGACAATTTAAAATTTCTTTATAAAAGATCATAACGGTAACGATCATTGGGCCTAATAATTGCTAAAAAGGTTAACATAATTATCTTCTTTGTGAAAGATAATTTAATAGATCATTTAAAATTTCTTTATAAAAGATCATAACGGTAACGATCATTGGGCCTAATAAATGGTAAAAAAGTTGACATAATTATCTTCTTTGTAAAAGATAATTTACTAGACAATTTAAAATTTCTTATTAAAAGATCATAACAGTGCTTATCAATGGGCCTAGTAAATGCTGAAAAAGCTTACATAATTATCTGCTTTGTAAAACATAATTTAATAGATCATTTAAAATTTCATTATAAAAGATCATGACGGCAACGATCATTGGGCCTAATAAATGCTGAAATGGCTAACATAATTATCTTCTTTGTGAAAGATAATTTAATAGATCATTTAAAATTTATTTATAAAAGATAATAACGGTAATGATCATTGGGCCTAATAAATGCTAAAAAAGTTGACATAATTATCTTCTTTGTAAAAGATAATTTACTAGACAATTTAAAATTTCTTATTAAAAGATCATAACGGTAACGATCATTGGGACTAATAAATACTAAAAAAGTTAACATAATTATCTTCTTTGTAAAAGATAATTTACTAGACAATTTAAAATTTCTTTATAAAAGATCATAACGGTAACGATCATTGGGCCTAATAAATGCTAAAAAGGTTAACATAATTATCTTCTTTGTGAAAGATAATTTAATAGATCATTTAAAATTTCTTTATAAAAGATCATAACGGTAACGATCATTGGGCCTAATAAATGGTAAAAAAGTTGACATAATTATCTTCTTTGTAAAAGATAATTTACTAGACAATTTAAAATTTCTTATTAAAAGATCATAACAGTGCCGATCAATGGGCCTAGTAAATGCTGAAAAAGCTTGCATAATTATCTGCTTTGTAAAACATAATTTAATAGATCATTTAAAATTTCATTATAAAAGATCATGACGGCAACGATCATTGGGCCTAATAAATGCTAAAAAGGCTAACATAATTATCTTCTTTGTGAAAGATAATTTAATAGATCATTTAAAATTTCTTTATAAAAGATAATAACGGTAACGATCATTGGGCCTAATAAATGCTAAAAAAGTTGACATAATTATCTTCTTTGTAAAAGATAATTTACTAGACAATTTAAAATTTCTTACTAAAAGATCATAACGCTAACGATTTTTGGTTCTAATAAATGCTAAAAAAGTTGAGATATTTATCTTCTTTGTAAAAGATAATTAAATAGATCATTTAAAATTGCTTTATAAAATGTCATAACGGTAACGATCATTGGGCCTAATAAATGCTAAAAAGGTTAACATAATTATCTTCTTTGTGAAAGATAATTTAATAGATCATTTAAAATTTCCTTAAAAAAGATCATAACGATAACAATCATTGCGCCTAATAAATGCTAAACAGATTGACATAATTCTCTTCTTTATAAAAGATAATTTACTAGACAATTTAAAATTTCTTATTAAAAGATCATAACGCTAACGATTTTTGGTTCTAATAAATGCTAAAAAAGTTGAGATATTTATCTTCTTTGTAAAAGATAATTAAATAGATCATTTAAAATTGCTTTATAAAATGTCATAACGGTAACGATCATTGGGCCTAATAAATGCTAAAAAGGTTAACATAATTATCTTCTTTGTGAAAGATAATTTAATAGATCATTTAAAATTTCTTTATAAAAGATCATAACGGTAACGATCATTGGGCCTAATAAATGGTAAAAAAGTTGACATAATTATCTTCTTTGTAAAAGATAATTTACTAGACAATTTAAAATTTCTTATTAAAAGATCATAACAGTGCCGATCAATGGGCCTAGTAAATGCTGAAAAAGCTTGCATAATTATGTGCTTTGTAAAACATAATTTAATAGATCATTTAAAATTTCATTATAAAAGATCATGATGGCAACGATCATTGGGCCTAATAAATGCTAAAAAGGCTAACATAATTATCTTCTTTGTGAAAGATAATTTAATAGATCATTTAAAATTTCTTTATAAAAGATAATAACGGTAACGATCATTGGGCCTAATAAATGCTAAAAAAGTTGACATAATTATCTTCTTTGTAAAAGATAATTTACTAGACAATTTAAAATTTCTTACTAAAAGATCATAACGCTAACGATTTTTGGTTCTAATAAATGCTAAAAAAGTTGAGATATTTATCTTCTTTGTAAAAGATAATTAAATAGATCATTTAAAATTGCTTTATAAAATGTCATAACGGTAACGATCATTGGGCCTAATAAATGCTAAAAAGGTTAACATAATTATCTTCTTTGTGAAAGATAATTTAATAGATCATTTAAAATTTCCTTAAAAAAGATCATAACGATAACAATCATTGCGCCTAATAAATGCTAAACAGATTGACATAATTCTCTTCTTTATAAAAGATAATTTACTAGACAATTTAAAATTTCTTATTAAAAGATCATAACGCTAACGATTTTTGGTTCTAATAAATGCTAAAAAAGTTGAGATATTTATCTTCTTTGTAAAAGATAATTAAATAGATCATTTAAAATTGCTTTATAAAATGTCATAACGGTAACGATCATTGGGCCTAATAAATGCTAAAAAGGTTAACATAATTATCTTCTTTGTGAAAGATAATTTAATAGATCATTTAAAATTTCTTTATAAAAGATCATAACGGTAACGATCATTGGGCCTAATAAATGGTAAAAAAGTTGACATAATTATCTTCTTTGTAAAAGATAATTTACTAGACAATTTAAAATTTCTTATTAAAAGATCATAACAGTGCCGATCAATGGGCCTAGTAAATGCTGAAAAAGCTTACATAATTATCTGCTTTGTAAAACATAATTTAATAGATCATTTAAAATTTCATTATAAAAGATCATGACGGCAACGATCATTGGGCCTAATAAATGCTAAAAAGGCTAACATAATTATCTTCTTTGTGAAAGATAATTTAATAGATCATTTAAAATTTCTTTATAAAAGATAATAACGGTAACGATCATTGGGCCTAATAAATGCTAAAAAAGTTGACATAATTATCTTCTTTGTAAAAGATAATTTACTAGACAATTTAAAATTTCTTACTAAAAGATCATAACGCTAACGATTTTTGGTTCTAATAAATGCTAAAAAAGTTGAGATATTTATCTTCTTTGTAAAAGATAATTAAATAGATCATTTAAAATTGCTTTATAAAATGTCATAACGGTAACGATCATTGGGCCTAATAAATGCTAAAAAGGTTAACATAATTATCTTCTTTGTGAAAGATAATTTAATAGATCATTTAAAATTTCCTTAAAAAAGATCATAACGATAACAATCATTGCGCCTAATAAATGCTAAACAGATTGACATAATTCTCTTCTTTATAAAAGATAATTTACTAGACAATTTAAAATTTCTTATTAAAAGATCATAACGCTAACGATTTTTGGTTCTAATAAATGCTAAAAAAGTTGAGATATTTATCTTCTTTGTAAAAGATAATTAAATAGATCATTTAAAATTGCTTTATAAAATGTCATAACGGTAACGATCATTGGGCCTAATAAATGCTAAAAAGGTTAACATAATTATCTTCTTTGTGAAAGATAATTTAATAGATCATTTAAAATTTCTTTATAAAAGATCATAACGGTAACGATCATTGGGCCTAATAAATGGTAAAAAAGTTGACATAATTATCTTCTTTGTAAAAGATAATTTACTAGACAATTTAAAATTTCTTATTAAAAGATCATAACAGTGCCGATCAATGGGCCTAGTAAATGCTGAAAAAGCTTACATAATTATCTGCTTTGTAAAACATAATTTAATAGATCATTTAAAATTTCATTATAAAAGATCATGACGGCAACGATCATTGGGCCTAATAAATGCTAAAAAGGCTAACATAATTATCTTCTTTGTGAAAGATAATTTAATAGATCATTTAAAATTTCTTTATAAAAGATAATAACGGTAACGATCATTGGGCCTAATAAATGCTAAAAAAGTTGACATAATTATCTTCTTTGTAAAAGATAATTTACTAGACAATTTAAAATTTCTTACTAAAAGATCATAACGCTAATGGTTAATGGGCCTAGTAAATGCTAAAAAAGTTGACATAATTATCTTGTTTGTAAAAGATAATTTAATAGATCATTTAAAATTTCCTTAAAAAAGATCATAACGGTAACGATCATTGCGCTTAATAAATGCTAAACAGATTGACATAATTCTCTTCTTTATAAGAGATAATTTACTAGACAATTTAAAATTTCTTATTAAAAGATCATAACGCTAATGATTTTTGGTTCTAATAAATGCTAAAAAAGTTGAGATATTTATCTTCTTTGTAAAAGATAATTAAATAGATCATTTAAAATTGCTTTATAAAATGTCATAACGGTAACGATCATTGGGCCTAATAAATGCTAAAAAGGTTAACATAATTATCTTCTTTGTGAAAGATAATTTAGTAGATCATTTAAAATTTCTTTATAAAAGATAATAACGGTAACGATCGTTGGGCCTAATAAATGCTAAAAAAGTTGACATAATTATCTTCTTTGTAAAAGATAATTTAGTAGACAATTTAAAATTTCTTATTAAAAGATCATAACGGTAACGATTATTGGGACTAATAAATACTAAAAAAGTTAACATAATTATCTTCTTTGTAAAAGATAATTTACTAGACAATTTAAAATTTCTTTATAAAAGATCATAACGGTAACGATCATTGGGCCTAATAATTGCTAAAAAGGTTAACATAATTATCTTCTTTGTGAAAGATAATTTAATAGATCATTTAAAATTTCTTTATAAAAGATCATAACGGTAACGATCATTGGGCCTAATAAATGGTAAAAAAGTTGACATAATTATCTTCTTTGTAAAAGATAATTTACTAGACAATTTAAAATTTCTTATTAAAAGATCATAACAGTGCTGATCAATGGGCCTAGTAAATGCTGAAAAAGCTTACATAATTATCTGCTTTGTAAAACATAATTTAATAGATCATTTAAAATTTCATTATAAAAGATCATGACGGCAACGATAATTGGGCCTAATAAATGCTGAAAAGGCTAACATAATTATCTTCTTTGTGAAAGATAATTTAATAGATCATTTAAAATTTCTTTATAAAAGATAATAACGGTAATGATCGTTGGGCCTAATAAAGGCTAAAAAAGTTGACATAATTATCTTCTTTGTAAAAGATAATTTACTAGACAATTTAAAATTTCTTATTAAAAGATCATAACGGTAACGATCATTGGGACTAATAAATACTAAAAAAGTTAACATAATTATCTTCTTTGTAAAAGATAATTTACTAGACAATTTAAAATTTCTTTATAAAAGATCATAACGGTAACGATCATTGGGCCTAATAAATGCTAAAAAGGTTAACATAATTATCTTCTTTGTGAAAGATAATTTAATAGATCATTTAAAATTTCTTTATAAAAGATCATAACGGTAACGATCATTGGGCCTAATAAATGCTAAAAAAGTTGACATAATTATCTTCTTTGTAAAAGATAATTTAATAGATCATTTAAAATTTCTTTATAAAAGATAATAACGGTAACGATCATTGGGCCTAATAAATGCTAAAAAAGTTGACATAATTCTCTTCTTTGTAAAAGATAATTTACTAGACAATTTAAAATTTCTTATTAAAAGATCATAACGGTAACGATCATTGGGACTAATAAATACTAAAAAAGTTAACATAATTATCATCTTTGTAAAAGATAATTTACTAGACAATTTAAAATTTCTTTATAAAAGATCATAACGGTAACGATCATTGGGCCTAATAAATACTAAAAAGGTTAACATAATTATCTTCTTTGTGAAAGATAATTTAATAGATCATTTCAAATTTCTTTATAAAAGATCATAACGGTAACGATCATTGGGCCTAATAAATGCTAAAAAGGTTAACATAATTATCTTCTTTGTGAAAGATAATTTAATAGATCATTTCAAATTTCTTTATAAAAGATCATAACGGTAACGATCATTGGGCCTAATAAATGGTAAAAAAGTTGAGATAATTATCTTCTTTGTAAAAGATAATTTACTAGACAATTTAAAATTTCTTATTAAAGGATCATAACAGTGCCGATCAATGGGCCTAGTAAATGCTGAAAAAGCTCACATAATTATCTGCTTTGTAAAACATAATTTAATAGATCATTTAAAATTTCATTATAAAAGATCATGATGGCAACGATCGTTGGGCCTAATAAATGCTAAAAAGGCTAACATAATTATCTTCTTTGTGAAAGATAATTTAATAGATCATTTAAAATTTCTTTATAAAAGATAATAACGGTAACGATCATTGGGCCTAATAAATGCTAAAAAAGTTGACATAATTATCTTCTTTGTAAAAGATAATTTACTAGACAATTTAAAATTTCTTACTAAAAGATCATAACGCTAATGGTTAATGGGCCTAGTAAATGCTAAAAAAGTTGACATAATTATCTTGTTTGTAAAAGATAATTTAATAGATCATTTAAAATTTCCTTAAAAAAGATCATAACGGTAACGATCATTGCGCCTAATAAATGCTAAACATATTGACATAAATCTCTTCTTTATAAAAGATAATTTACTAGACAATTTAAAATTTCTTATTAAAAGATCATAACGGTAACGATTTTTGGTTCTAATAAATGCTAAAAAAGTTGAGATAATTATCTTCTTTGTAAAAGATAATTAAATAGATCATTTAAAATTGCTTTATAAGATGTCATAACGGTAACGATCATTGGGCCTAATAAATGCTAAAAAGGTTAACATAATTATCTTCTTTGTGAAAGATAATTTAGTAGATCATTTAAAATTTCTTTATAAAAGATAATAACGGTAACGATCGTTGGGCCTAATAAATGCTAAAAAAGTTGACATAATTATCTTCTTTGTAAAAGATAATTTAGTAGACAATTTAAAATTTCTTATTAAAAGATCATAACGGTAACGATCATTGGGACTAATAAATACTAAAAAATTTAACATAATTATCTCCTTTGTAAAAGATAATTTACTAGACAATTTAAAATTTCTTTATAAAAGATCATAACGGTAACGATCATTGGGCCTAATAAATGCTAAAAAGGTTAACATAATTATCTTCTTTGTGAAAGATAATTTAATAGATCATTTCAAATTTCTTTATAAAAGATCATAACGGTAACGATCATTGGGCCTAATAAATGGTAAAAAAGTTGAGATAATTATCTTCTTTGTAAAAGATAATTTACTAGACAATTTAAAATTTCTTATTAAAGGATCATAACAGTGCCGATCAATGGGCCTAGTAAATGCTGAAAAAGCTCACATAATTATCTGCTTTGTAAAACATAATTTAATAGATCATTTAAAATTTCATTATAAAAGATCATGATGGCAACGATCGTTGGGCCTAATAAATGCTAAAAAGGCTAACATAATTATCTTCTTTGTGAAAGATAATTTAATAGATCATTTAAAATTTCTTTATAAAAGATAATAACGGTAACGATCATTGGGCCTAATAAATGCTAAAAAAGTTGACATAATTATCTTCTTTGTAAAAGATAATTTACTAGACAATTTAAAATTTCTTACTAAAAGATCATAACGCTAATGGTTAATGGGCCTAGTAAATGCTAAAAAAGTTGACATAATTATCTTGTTTGTAAAAGATAATTTAATAGATCATTTAAAATTTCCTTAAAAAAGATCATAACGGTAACGATCATTGCGCCTAATAAATGCTAAACATATTGACATAAATCTCTTCTTTATAAAAGATAATTTACTAGACAATTTAAAATTTCTTATTAAAAGATCATAACGGTAACGATTTTTGGTTCTAATAAATGCTAAAAAAGTTGAGATAATTATCTTCTTTGTAAAAGATAATTAAATAGATCATTTAAAATTGCTTTATAAGATGTCATAACGGTAACGATCATTGGGCCTAATAAATGCTAAAAAGGTTAACATAATTGTCTTCTTTGTGAAAGATAATTTAGTAGATCATTTAAAATTTCTTTATAAAAGATAATAACGGTAACGATCGTTGGGCCTAATAAATGCTAAAAAAGTTGACATAATTATCTTCTTTGTAAAAGATAATTTAGTAGACAATTTAAAATTTCTTATTAAAAGATCATAACGGTAACGATCATTGGGACTAATAAATACTAAAAAATTTAACATAATTATCTCCTTTGTAAAAGATAATTTACTAGACAATTTAAAATTTCTTTATAAAAGATCATAACGGTAACGATCATTGGGCCTAATAAATGCTAAAAAGGTTAACATAATTATCTTCTTTGTGAAAGATAATTTAATAGATCATTTAAAATTTCTTTATAAAAGATCATAACGGTAACGATCATTGGGCCTAATAAATGGTAAAAAAGTTGACATAATTATCTTCTTTGTAAAAGGTAATTTACTAGACAATTTAAAATTTCTTATTAAAAGATCATAACAGTGCCGATCAATGGGCCTAGTAAATACTGAAAAAGCTTACATAATTATCTGCTTTGTAAAACATAATTTAATAGATCATTTAAAATTTCATTATAAAAGATCATGACGGCAACGATCATTGGGCCTAATAAATGCTAAAAAGGCTAACATAATTATCTTCTTTGTGAAAGATAATTTAATAGATCATTTAAAATTTCTTTATAAAAGATAATAACGGTAACGATCATTGGGCCTAATAAATGGTAAAAAAGTTGACATAATTATCTTCTTTGTAAAAGATAATTTACTAGACAATTTAAAATTTCTTATTAAAAGATCATAACAGTGCCGATCAATGGGCCTAGTAAATGCTGAAAAGGCTAACATATTTATCTTCTTTGTGAAAGATAATTTAATAGATCATTTAAAATTTCTTTATAAAAGATAATAACGGTAACGATCATTGGGCCTAATAAATGCTAAAAAAGTTGACATAATTATCTTCTTTGTAAAAGATAATTTACTAGACAATTTAAAATTTCTTATTAAAAGATCATAACGGTAACGATCATTGGGACTAATAAATACTAAAAAAGTTAACATAATTATCTTCTTTGTAAAAGATAATTTACTAGGCAATTTAAAATTTCTTTATAAAAGATCATAACGGTAACGATCATTGGGCCTAATAAATGCTAAAAAGGTTAACATAATTATCTTCTTTGTGAAAGATAATTTAATAGATCATTTCAAATTTCTTTATAAAAGATCATAACGGTAACGATCATTGGGCCATATAAATGGTAAAAAAGTTGACATAATTATCTTCTTTGTAAAAGATAATTTACTAGACAATTTAAAATTTCTTATTAAAAGATCATAACAGTGCCGATCAATGGGCCTAGTAAATGCTGAAAAAGCTTACATAATTATCTGCTTTGTAAAACATAATTTAATAGATCATTTAAAATTTCATTATAAAAGATCATGATGGCAACGATCATTGGGCCTAATAAATGCTAAAAAGGCTAACATAATTATCTTCTTTGTGAAAGATAATTTAATAGATCATTTAAAATTTCTTTATAAAAGATAATAACGGTAACGATCATTGGGCCTAATAAATGCTAAAAAAGTTGACATAATTATCTTCTTTGTAAAAGATAATTTACTAGACAATTTAAAATTTCTTACTAAAAGATCATAACGCTAATGGTTAATGGGCCTAGTAAATGCTAAAAAAGTTGACATAATTATCTTGTTTGTAAAAGATAATTTAATAGATCATTTAAAATTTCCTTAAAAAAGATCATAACGGTAACGATCATTGCGCCTAATAAATGTTACACAGATTGACATAATTCTCTTCTTTATAAAAGATAATTTCCTAGACAATTTAAAATTTCTTATTAAAAGATCATAACGCTAACGATTTTTGGTTCTAATAAATGCTAAAAAAGTTGAGATAATTATCTTCTTTGTAAAAGATAATTAAATAGATCATTTAAAATTGCTTTATAAGATGTCATAACGGTAACGATCATTGGGCCTAATAAATGCTAAAAAGGTTAACATAATTATCTTCTTTGTGAAAGATAATTTAGTAGATCATTTAAAATTTCTTTATAAAAGATAATAACGGTAACGATCGTTGGGCCTAATAAATGCTAAAAAAGTTGACATAATTATCTTCTTTGTAAAAGATAATTTAGTAGACAATTTAAAATTTCTTATTAAAAGATCATAACGGTAACGATCATTGGGACTAATAAATACTAAAAAAGTTAACATAATTATCTCCTTTGTAAAAGATAATTTACTAGACAATTTAAAATTTCTTTATAAAAGATCATAACGGTAACGATCATTGGGCCTAATAAATGCTAAAAAGGTTAACATAATTATCTTCTTTGTGAAAGATAATTTAATAGATCATTTAAAATTTCTTTATAAAAGATCATAACGGTAACGATCATTGGGCCTAATAAATGGTAAAAAAGTTGACATAATTATCTTCTTTGTAAAAGATAATTTACTAGACAATTTAAAATTTCTTATTAAAAGATCATAACAGTGCCGATCAATGGGCCTAGTAAATACTGAAAAAGCTTACATAATTATCTGCTTCGTAAAACATAATTTAATAGATCATTTAAAATTTCATTATAAAAGATCATGACGGCAACGATCATTGGGCCTAATAAATGCTAAAAAGGCTAACATAATTATCTTCTTTGTGAAAGATAATTTAATAGATCATTTAAAATTTCTTTCTAAAAGATAATAACGGTAACGATCATTGGGCCTAATAAATGCTAAAAAAGTTGACATAATTATCTTCTTTGTAAAAGATAATTTACTAGACAATTTAAAATTTCTTACTAAAAGATCATAACGCTAATGGTTAATGGGCCTAGTAAATGCTAAAAAAGTTGACATAATTATCTTGTTTGTAAAAGATAATTTAATAGATCATTTAAAATTTCCTTAAAAAAGATCATAACGATAACGATCATTGCGCCTAATAAATGCTAAACAGATTGACATAATTCTCTTCTTTATAAAAGATAATTTACTAGACAATTTAAAATTTCTTATTAAAAGATCATAACGCTAACGATTTTTGGTTCTAATAAATGCTAAAAAAGTTGAGATAATTATCTTCTTTGTAAAAGATAATTAAATAGATCATTTAAAATTGCTTTATAAAATGTCATAACGGTAACGATCATTGGGTCTAATAAATGCTAAAAAGGTTAACATAATTATCTTCTGTGTGAAAGATAATTTAATAGATTATTTAAAATTTCTTTATAAAAGATCATAACAGTAACGATCATTGGGCCTAATAAATGCTAAAAAGGTTAACATAATTATCTTCTTTGTGAAACATAATTTAGTAGATCATTTAAAATTTCTTTATAAAAGATCATAACAGTAACGATCATTGGGCCTAATAAATGCTAAAAAGGTTAACATAATTATCTTCTTTGTGAAAGATAATTTAATAGATCATTTAAAATTTCTTTATAAAAGATAATAACGGTAACGATCATTGGGCCTAATAAATGCTAAAAAAGTTGACATAATTATCTTCTTTGTAAAAGATAATTTACTAGACAATTTAAAATTTCTTACTAAAAGATCATAACGCTAATGGTTAATGGGCCTAGTAAATGCTAAAAAAGTTGACATAATTATCTTGTTTGTAAAAGATAATTTAATAGATCATTTAAAATTTCTTTATAAAAGATCATAACGGTAACGATCATTGGGCCTAATAAATGCTAAAAAGGTTAACATAATTATCTTCTTTGTGAAAGATAATTTAATAGATCATTTAAAATTTCTTTATAAAAGATCATAACGGTAACGATCATTGGGCCTAATAAATGGTAAAAAAGTTGACATAATTATCTTCTTTGTAAAAGATAATTTACTAGACAATTTAAAATTTCTTA
This sequence comes from Psophocarpus tetragonolobus, assembly GCA_037954015.1. Lineage (NCBI taxonomy): Eukaryota > Viridiplantae > Streptophyta > Magnoliopsida > Fabales > Fabaceae > Psophocarpus > Psophocarpus tetragonolobus. The sequence goes on from CM075688.1 coordinate 61,056,464, forward strand.
TTAAAAGATCATAACAGTGCCGATCAATGGGCCTAGTAAATACTGAAAAAGCTTACATAATTATCTGCTTTGTAAAACATAATTTAATAGATCATTTAAAATTTCATTATAAAAGATCATGATGGCAACGATCATTGGGCCTAATAAATGCTAAAAAGGCTAACATAATTATCTTCTTTGTGAAAGATAATTTAATAGATCATTTAAAATTTCTTTATAAAAGATAATAACGGTAACGATCATTGGGCCTAATAAATGCTAAAAAAGTTGACATAATTATCTTCTTTGTAAAAGATAATTTACTAGACAATTTAAAATTTCTTACTAAAAGATCATAACGCTAATGGTTAATGGGCCTAGTAAATGCTAAAAAAGTTGACATAATTATCTTGTTTGTAAAAGATAATTTAATAGATCATTTAAAATTTCCTTAAAAAAGATCATAACGGTAACGATCATTGCGCCTAATAAATGTTACACAGATTGACATAATTCTCTTCTTTATAAAAGATAATTTCCTAGACAATTTAAAATTTCTTATTAAAAGATCATAACGCTAACGATTTTTGGTTCTAATAAATGCTAAAAAAGTTGAGATAATTATCTTCTTTGTAAAAGATAATTAAATAGATCATTTAAAATTGCTTTATAAGATGTCATAACGGTAACGATCATTGGGCCTAATAAATGCTAAAAAGGTTAACATAATTATCTTCTTTGTGAAAGATAATTTAGTAGATCATTTAAAATTTCTTTATAAAAGATAATAACGGTAACGATCGTTGGGCCTAATAAATGCTAAAAAAGTTGACATAATTATCTTCTTTGTAAAAGATAATTTAGTAGACAATTTAAAATTTCTTATTAAAAGATCATAACGGTAACGATCATTGGGACTAATAAATACTAAAAAAGTTAACATAATTATCTCCTTTGTAAAAGATAATTTACTAGACAATTTAAAATTTCTTTATAAAAGATCATAACGGTAACGATCATTGGGCCTAATAAATGCTAAAAAGGTTAACATAATTATCTTCTTTGTGAAAGATAATTTAATAGATCATTTAAAATTTCTTTATAAAAGATCATAACGGTAACGATCATTGGGCCTAATAAATGGTAAAAAAGTTGACATAATTATCTTCTTTGTAAAAGATAATTTACTAGACAATTTAAAATTTCTTATTAAAAGATCATAACAGTGCCGATCAATGGGCCTAGTAAATACTGAAAAAGCTTACATAATTATCTGCTTCGTAAAACATAATTTAATAGATCATTTAAAATTTCATTATAAAAGATCATGACGGCAACGATCATTGGGCCTAATAAATGCTAAAAAGGCTAACATAATTATCTTCTTTGTGAAAGATAATTTAATAGATCATTTAAAATTTCTTTCTAAAAGATAATAACGGTAACGATCATTGGGCCTAATAAATGCTAAAAAAGTTGACATAATTATCTTCTTTGTAAAAGATAATTTACTAGACAATTTAAAATTTCTTACTAAAAGATCATAACGCTAATGGTTAATGGGCCTAGTAAATGCTAAAAAAGTTGACATAATTATCTTGTTTGTAAAAGATAAGTTAATAGATCATTTAAAATTTCCTTAAAAAAGATCATAACGATAACGATCATTGCGCCTAATAAATGCTAAACAGATTGACATAATTCTCTTCTTTATAAAAGATAATTTACTAGACAATTTAAAATTTCTTATTAAAAGATCATAACGCTAACGATTTTTGGTTCTAATAAATGCTAAAAAAGTTGAGATAATTATCTTCTTTGTAAAAGATAATTAAATAGATCATTTAAAATTGCTTTATAAAATGTCATAACGGTAACGATCATTGGGTCTAATAAATGCTAAAAAGGTTAACATAATTATCTTCTGTGTGAAAGATAATTTAATAGATTATTTAAAATTTCTTTATAAAAGATCATAACAGTAACGATCATTGGGCCTAATAAATGCTAAAAAGGTTAACATAATTATCTTCTTTGTGAAACATAATTTAGTAGATCATTTAAAATTTCTTTATAAAAGATCATAACAGTAACGATCATTGGGCCTAATAAATGCTAAAAAGGTTAACATAATTATCTTCTTTGTGAAAGATAATTTAATAGATCATTTAAAATTTCTTTATAAAAGATAATAACGGTAACGATCATTGGGCCTAATAAATGCTAAAAAAGTTGACATAATTATCTTCTTTGTAAAAGATAATTTACTAGACAATTTAAAATTTCTTACTAAAAGATCATAACGCTAATGGTTAATGGGCCTAGTAAATGCTAAAAAAGTTGACATAATTATCTTGTTTGTAAAAGATAATTTAATAGATCATTTAAAATTTCTTTATAAAAGATCATAACGGTAACGATCATTGGGCCTAATAAATGCTAAAAAGGTTAACATAATTATCTTCTTTGTGAAAGATAATTTAATAGATCATTTAAAATTTCTTTATAAAAGATCATAACGGTAACGATCATTGGGCCTAATAAATGGTAAAAAAGTTGACATAATTATCTTCTTTGTAAAAGATAATTTACTAGACAATTTAAAATTTCTTATTAAAAGATCATAACAGTGCCGATCAATGGGCCTAGTAAATGCTGAAAAAGCTTGCATAATTATCTGCTTTGTAAAACATAATTTAATAGATCATTTAAAATTTCATTATAAAAGATCATGATGGCAACGATCATTGGGCCTAATAAATGCTAAAAAGGCTAACATAATTATCTTCTTTGTGAAAGATAATTTAATAGATCATTTAAAATTTCTTTATAAAAGATAATAACGGTAACGATCATTGGGCCTAATAAATGCTAAAAAAGTTGACATAATTATCTTCTTTGTAAAAGATAATTTACTAGACAATTTAAAATTTCTCACTAAAAGATCATAACACTAACGATTTTTGGTTCTAATAAATGCTAAAAAAGTTGAGATATTTATCTTCTTTGTAAAAGATAATTAAATAGATCATTTAAAATTGCTTTATAAAATGTCATAACGGTAACGATCATTGGGCCTAATAAATGCTAAAAAGGTTAACATAATTATCTTCTTTGTGAAAGATAATTTAATAGATCATTTAAAATTTCCTTAAAAAAGATCATAACGATAACAATCATTGCGCCTAATAAATGCTAAACAGATTGACATAATTCTCTTCTTTATAAAAGATAATTTACTAGACAATTTAAAATTTCTTATTAAAAGATCATAACGCTAACGATTTTTAGTTCTAATAAATGCTAAAAAAGTTGAGATATTTATCTTCTTTGTAAAAGATAATTAAATAGATCATTTAAAATTGCTTTATAAAATGTCATAACGGTAACGATCATTGGGCCTAATAAATGCTAAAAAGGTTAACATAATTATCTTCTTTGTGAAAGATAATTTAATAGATCATTTAAAATTTCTTTATAAAAGATCATAACGGTAACGATCATTGGGCCTAATAAATGGTAAAAAAGTTGACATAATTATCTTCTTTGTAAAAGATAATTTACTAGACAATTTAAAATTTCTTATTAAAAGATCATAACAGTGCCGATCAATGGGCCTAGTAAATGCTGAAAAAGCTTACATAATTATCTGCTTTGTAAAACATAATTTAATAGATCATTTAAAATTTCATTATAAAAGATCATGACGGCAACGATCATTGGGCCTAATAAATGCTAAAAAGGCTAACATAATTATCTTCTTTGTGAAAGATAATTTAATAGATCATTTAAAATTTCTTTATAAAAGATAATAACGGTAACGATCATTGGGCCTAATAAATGCTAAAAAAGTTGACATAATTATCTTCTTTGTAAAAGATAATTTACTAGACAATTTAAAATTTCTTACTAAAAGATCATAACGCTAATGGTTAATGGGCCTAGTAAATGCTAAAAAAGTTGACATAATTATCTTGTTTGTAAAAGATAATTTAATAGATCATTTAAAATTTCCTTAAAAAAGATCATAACGGTAACGATCATTGCGCTTAATAAATGCTAAACAGATTGACATAATTCTCTTCTTTATAAGAGATAATTTACTAGACAATTTAAAATTTCTTATTAAAAGATCATAACGCTAATGATTTTTGGTTCTAATAAATGCTAAAAAAGTTGAGATATTTATCTTCTTTGTAAAAGATAATTAAATAGATCATTTAAAATTGCTTTATAAAATGTCATAACGGTAACGATCATTGGGCCTAATAAATGCTAAAAAGGTTAACATAATTATCTTCTTTGTGAAAGATAATTTAGTAGATCATTTAAAATTTCTTTATAAAAGATAATAACGGTAACGATCGTTGGGCCTAATAAATGCTAAAAAAGTTGACATAATTATCTTCTTTGTAAAAGATAATTTAGTAGACAATTTAAAATTTCTTATTAAAAGATCATAACGGTAACGATTATTGGGACTAATAAATACTAAAAAAGTTAACATAATTATCTTCTTTGTAAAAGATAATTTACTAGACAATTTAAAATTTCTTTATAAAAGATCATAACGGTAACGATCATTGGGCCTAATAATTGCTAAAAAGGTTAACATAATTATCTTCTTTGTGAAAGATAATTTAATAGATCATTTAAAATTTCTTTATAAAAGATCATAACGGTAACGATCATTGGGCCTAATAAATGGTAAAAAAGTTGACATAATTATCTTCTTTGTAAAAGATAATTTACTAGACAATTTAAAATTTCTTATTAAAAGATCATAACAGTGCTGATCAATGGGCCTAGTAAATGCTGAAAAAGCTTACATAATTATCTGCTTTGTAAAACATAATTTAATAGATCATTTAAAATTTCATTATAAAAGATCATGACGGCAACGATCATTGGGCCTAATAAATGCTGAAAAGGCTAACATAATTATCTTCTTTGTGAAAGATAATTTAATAGATCATTTAAAATTTCTTTATAAAAGATAATAACGGTAATGATCATTGGGCCTAATAAATGCTAAAAAAGTTCACATAATTATCTTCTTTGTAAAAGATAATTTACTAGACAATTTAAAATTTCTTATTAAAAGATCATAACGGTAACGATCATTGGGACTAATAAATACTAAAAAAGTTAACATAATTATCTTCTTTGTAAAAGATAATTTACTAGACAATTTAAAATTTCTTTATAAAAGATCTTAACGGTAACGATCATTGGGCCTAATAAATGCTAAAAAGGTTAACATAATTATCTTCTTTGTGAAAGATAATTTAATAGATCATTTAAAATTTCTTTATAAAAGATCATAACGGTAACGATCATTGGGCCTAATAAATGGTAAAAAAGTTGACATAATTATCTTCTTTGTAAAAGATAATTTAATAGATCATTTAAAATTTCTTTATAAAAGATAATAACGGTAACGATCATTGGGCCTAATAAATGCTAAAAAAGTTGACATAATTCTCTTCTTTGTAAAAGATAATTTACTAGACAATTTAAAATTTCTTATTAAAAGATCATAACGGTAACGATCATTGGGACTAATAAATACTAAAAAAGTTAACATAATTATCTTCTTTGTAAAAGATAATTTACTAGACAATTTAAAATTTCTTTATAAAAGATCATAACGGTAACGATCATTGGGCCTAATAAATGCTAAAAAGGTTAACATAATTATCTTCTTTGTGAAAGATAATTTAATAGATCATTTCGAATTTCTTTATAAAAGATCATAACGGTAACGATCATTGGGCCTAATAAATGCTAAAAAGGTTAACATAATTATCTTCTCTGTGAAAGATAATTTAATAGATCATTTCAAATTTCTTTATAAAAGATCATAACGGTAACGATCATTGGGCCTAATAAATGGTAAAAAAGTTGACATAATTATCTTCTTTGTAAAAGATAATTTACTAGACAATTTAAAATTTCTTATTAAAGGATCATAACAGTGCCGATCAATGGGCCTAGTAAATGCTGAAAAAGCTTACATAATTATCTGCTTTGTAAAACATAATTTAATAGATCATTTAAAATTTCATTATAAAAGATCATGATGGCAACGATCATTGGGCCTAATAAATGCTAAAAAGGCTAACATAATTATCTTCTTTGTGAAAGATAATTTAATAGATCATTTAAAATTTCTTTATAAAAGATAATAACGGTAACGATCATTGGGCCTAATAAATGCTAAAAAAGTTGACATAATTATCTTCTTTGTAAAAGATAATTTACTAGACAATTTAAAATTTCTTACTAAAAGATCATAACGCTAATGGTTAATGGGCCTAGTAAATGCTAAAAAAGTTGACATAATTATCTTGTTTGTAAAAGATAATTTAATAGATCATTTAAAATTTCCTTAAAAAAGATCATAACGGTAACGATCATTGCGCCTAATAAATGCTAAACATATTGACATAAATCTCTTCTTTATAAAAGATAATTTACTAGACAATTTAAAATTTCTTATTAAAAGATCATAACGCTAACGATTTTTGGTTCTAATAAATGCTAAAAAAGTTGAGATAATTATCTTCTTTGTAAAAGATAATTAAATAGATCATTTAAAATTGCTTTATAAGATGTCATAACGGTAACGATCATTGGGCCTAATAAATGCTAAAAAGGTTAACATAATTATCTTCTTTGTGAAAGATAATTTAGTAGATCATTTAAAATTTCTTTATAAAAGATAATAACGGTAACGATCGTTGGGCCTAATAAATGCTAAAAAAGTTGACATAATTATCTTCTTTGTAAAAGATAATTTAGTAGACAATTTAAAATTTCTTATTAAAAGATCATAACGGTAACGATCATTGGGACTAATAAATACTAAAAAATTTAACATAATTATCTCCTTTGTAAAAGATAATTTACTAGACAATTTAAAATTTCTTTATAAAAGATCATAACGGTAACGATCATTGGGCCTAATAAATGCTAAAAAGGTTAACATAATTATCTTCTTTGTGAAAGATAATTTAATAGATCATTTAAAATTTCTTTATAAAAGATCATAACGGTAACGATCATTGGGCCTAATAAATGGTAAAAAAGTTGACATAATTATCTTCTTTGTAAAAGATAATTTACTAGACAATTTAAAATTTCTTATTAAAAGATCATAACAGTGCCGATCAATGGGCCTAGTAAATGCTAAAAAAGCTTACATAATTATCTGCTTTGTAAAACATAATTTAATAGATCATTTAAAATTTCATTATAAAAGATCATGACGGCAACGATCATTGGGCCTAATAAATGCTGAAAAGGCTAACATAATTATCTTCTTTGTGAAAGATAATTTAATAGATCATTTAAAATTTCTTTATAAAAGATAATAACGGTAATGATCATTGGGCCTAATAAATGCTAAAAAAGTTGACATAATTATCTTCTTTGTAAAAGATAATTTACTAGACAATTTAAAATTTCTTATTAAAAGATCATAACGGTAACGATCATTGGGACTAATAAATACTAAAAAAGTTAACATAATTATCTTCTTTGTAAAAGATAATTTACTAGACAATTTAAAATTTCTTTATAAAAGATCATAACGGTAACGATCATTGGGCCTAATAAATGCTAAAAAGGTTAACATAATTATCTTCTTTGTGAAAGATAATTTAATAGATCATTTAAAATTTCTTTATAAAAGATCATAACGGTAACGATCATTGGGCCTAATAAATGGTAAAAAAGTTGACATAATTATCTTCTTTGTAAAAGGTAATTTACTAGACAATTTAAAATTTCTTATTAAAAGATCATAACAGTGCCGATCAATGGGCCTAGTAAATACTGAAAAAGCTTACATAATTATCTGCTTTGTAAAACATAATTTAATAGATCATTTAAAATTTCATTATAAAAGATCATGACGGCAACGATCATTGGGCCTAATAAATGCTAAAAAGGCTAACATAATTATCTTCTTTGTGAAAGATAATTTAATAGTTCATTTAAAATTTCTTTATAAAAGATAATAACGGTAACGATCATTGGGCCTAATAAATGCTAAAAAAGTTGACATAATTATCTTCTTTGTAAAAGATAATTTACTAGACAATTTAAAAATTCTTATTAAAAGATGATAACGGTAACGATCATTGGGCCTAAGAAATGCTGAAGAAGCTAACATAATTATCTTCTTTGTAAAAGATAATTTAATAGATCATTTAAAATTTCTTTAAAAAAGATCATAACGCTAATGATTATTGGGCCTAATAAATGCTAAAAAAGTTGACATAATTATCTTCTTTGTAAAAGATAATTTACTAGACAATTTAAAATTTCTTATTAAAAGATCATAACAGTGCCGATCAATGGGCCTAGTAAATACTGAAAAAGCTTACATAATTATCTGCTTCGTAAAACATAATTTAATAGATCATTTAAAATTTCATTATAAAAGATCATGACGGCAACGATCATTGGGCCTAATAAATGCTAAAAAGGCTAACATAATTATCTTCTTTGTGAAAGATAATTTAATAGATCATTTAAAATTTCTTTATAAAAGATAATAACCGTAACGATCATTGGGCCTAATAAATGCTAAAAAAGTTGACATAATTATCTTCTTTGTAAAAGATAATTTACTAGACAATTTAAAATTTCTTATTAAAAGATCATAACAGTGCCGATCAATAGGCCTAGTAAATACTGAAAAAGCTTACATAATTATCTGCTTCGTAAAACATAATTTAATAGATCATTTAAAATTTCATTATAAAAGATCATGACGGCAACGATCATTGGGCCTAATAAATGCTAAAAAGGCTAACATAATTATCTTCTTTGTGAAAGATAATTTAATAGATCATTTAAAATTTCTTTATAAAAGATCATAACGGTAACGATCATTGGGCCTAATAAATGGTAAAAAAGTTGACATAATTATCTTCTTTGTAAAAGATAATTTACTAGACAATTTAAAATTTCTTATTAAAAGATCATAACAGTGCCGATCAATGGGCCTAGTAAATACTGAAAAAGCTTACATAATTATCTGCTTCGTAAAACATAATTTAATAGATCATTTAAAATTTCATTATAAAAGATCATGACGGCAACGATCATTGGGCCTAATAAATGCTAAAAAGGCTAACATAATTATCTTCTTTGTGAAAGATAATTTAATAGATCATTTAAAATTTCTTTATAAAAGATAATAACCGTAACGATCATTGGGCCTAATAAATGCTAAAAAAGTTGACATAATTATCTTCTTTGTAAAAGATAATTTACTAGACAATTTAAAATTTCTTACTAAAAGATCATAACGCTAATGGTTAATGGGCCTAGTAAATGCTAAAAAAGTTGACATAATTATCTTGTTTGTAAAAGATAATTTAATAGATCATTTAAAATTTCCTTAAAAAAGATCATAACGATAACGATCATTGCGCCTAATAAATGCTAAACAGATTGACATAATTCTCTTCTTTATAAAAGATAATTTACTAGACAATTTAAAATTTCTTATTAAAAGATCATAACGCTAACGATTTTTGGTTCTAATAAATGCTAAAAAAGTTGAGATAATTATCTTCTTTGTAAAAGATAATTAAATAGATCATTTAAAATTGCTTTATAAAATGTCATAACGGTAACGATCATTGGGTCTAATAAATGCTAAAAAGGTTAACATAATTATCTTCTGTGTGAAAGATAATTTAATAGATCATTTAAAATTTCTTTATAAAAGATCATAACAGTAACGATCATTGGGCCTAATAAATGCTAAAAAGGTTAAGATAATTATCTTCTTTGTGAAAGATAATTTAGTAGATCATTTAAAATTTCTTTATAAAAGATCATAACAGTAACGATCATTGGGCGTAATAAATGCTAAAAAGGTTAACATAATTATCTTCTTTGTGAAAGATAATTTAATAGATCATTTAAAATTTCTTTATAAAAGATAATAACGGTAACGATCATTGGGCCTAATAATTGCTAAAAAAGTTGACATAATTATCTTCTTTGTAAAAGATAATTTACTAGACAATTTAAAACTTCTTACTAAAAGATCATAACGCTAATGGTTAATGGGCCTAGTAAATGCTAAAAAAGTTGACATAATTATCTTGTTTGTAAAAGATAATTTAATAGATCATTTAAAATTTCCTTAAAAAAGATCATAACGGTAACGATCATTGCGCCTAATAAATGCTAAACAGATTGACATAATTCTCTTCTTTATAAAAGATAATTTACTAGACCATTTAAAATTTCTTATTAAAAGATCATAACGCTAACGATTTTTGGTTCTAATAAATGCTAAAAAAGTTGAGATAATTATCTTCTTTGTAAAAGATAATTAAATAGATCATTTAAAATTGCTTTATAAAATGTCAAAACGGTAACGATCATTGGGCCTAATAAATGCTAAAAAGGTTAACATAATTATCTTCTTCGTGAAAGATAATTTAATAGATCATTTAAAATTTCTTTATAAAAGATAATAACGGTAACGATAGTTGGGCCTAATAAATGCTAAAAAATTTGACATAATTAACTTCTTTCTAAAAGATAATTTACTAGACAATTTAAAATTTCTTATTAAAAGATCATAACAGTGCCGATCAATGGGCCTAGTAAATGCTAAAAAAGCTTACATAATTATCTGCTTTGTAAAACATAATTTAATAGATCATTTAAAATTTCATTATAAAAGATCATGACGGCAACGATCATTGGGCCTAATAAATGCTAAAAAGGCTAACATAATTATCTTCTTTGTGAAAGATAATTTAATAGATCATTTAAAATTTCTTTATAAAAGATAATAACGGTAACGATCATTGGGCCTAATAAATGCTAAAAAAGTTGACATAATTATCTTCTTTGTAAAAGATAATTTAATAGATCATTTAAAATTTCCTTAAAAAAGATCATAACGGTAACGATCATTGCGCCTAATAAATGCTAAACAGATTGACATAATTCTCTTCTTTATAAAAGATAATTTACTAGACCATTTAAAATTTCTTATTAAAAGATCATAACGCTAACGATTTTTGGTTCTAATAAATGCTAAAAAAGTTGAGATAATTATCTTCTTTGTAAAAGATAATTAAATAGATCATTTAAAATTGCTTTATAAAATGTCATAACGGTAACGATCATTGGGCCTAATAAATGCTAAAAAGGTTAACATAATTATCTTCTTTGTGAAAGATAATTTAATAGATCATTTAAAATTTCTTTATAAAAGATCATAACGGTAACGATCATTGGGCCTAATAAATGGTAAAAAAGTTGACATAATTATCTTCTTTGTAAAAGATAATTTACTAGACAATTTAAAATTTCTTATTAAAAGATCATAACAGTGCCGATCAATGGGCCTAGTAAATGTTGAAAAGGCTAACATATTTATCTTCTTTGTGAAAGATAATTTAATAGATCATTTAAAATTTCTTTATAAAAGATAATAACGGTAACGATCATTGGGCCTAATAAATGCTAAAAAAGTTGACATAATTATCTTCTTTGTAAAAGATAATTTACTAGACAATTTAAAATTTCTTATTAAAAGATCATAACGGTAACGATCATTGGGACTAATAAATACTAAAAAAGTTAACATAATTATCTTCTTTGTAAAAGATAATTTACTAGACAATTTAAAATTTCTTTATAAAAGATCATAACGGTAACGATCATTGGGCCTAATAAATGCTAAAAAGGTTAACATAATTATCTTCTTTGTGAAAGATAATTTAATAGATCATTTCAAATTTCTTTATAAAAGATCATAACGGTAACGATCATTGGGCCATATAAATGGTAAAAAAGTTGACATAATTATCTTCTTTGTAAAAGATAATTTACTAGACAATTTAAAATTTCTTATTAAAAGATCATAACAGTGCCGATCAATGGGCCTAGTAAATGCTGAAAAAGCTTACATAATTATCTGCTTTGTAAAACATAATTTAATAGATCATTTAAAATTTCATTATAAAAGATCATGATGGCAACGATCATTGGGCCTAATAAATGCTAAAAAGGCTAACATAATTATCTTCTTTGTGAAAGATAATTTAATAGATCATTTAAAATTTCTTTATAAAAGATAATAACGGTAACGATCATTGGGCCTAATAAATGCTAAAAAAGTTGACATAATTATCTTCTTTGTAAAAGATAATTTACTAGACAATTTAAAATTTCTTATTAAAAGATCATAACGGTAACGATCATTGGGACTAATAAATACTAAAAAAGTTAACATAATTATCTTCTTTGTAAAAGATAATTTACTAGACAATTTAAAATTTCTTTATAAAAGATCATAACGGTAACGATCATTGGGCCTAATAAATGCTAAAAAGGTTAACATAATTATCTTCTTTGTGAAAGATAATTTAATAGATCATTTCAAATTTCTTTATAAAAGATCATAACGGTAACGATCATTGGGCCATATAAATGGTAAAAAAGTTGACATAATTATCTTCTTTGTAAAAGATAATTTACTAGACAATTTAAAATTTCTTATTAAAAGATCATAACAGTGCCGATCAATGGGCCTAGTAAATGCTGAAAAAGCTTACATAATTATCTGCTTTGTAAAACATAATTTAATAGATCATTTAAAATTTCATTATAAAAGATCATGACGGCAACGATCATTGGGCCTAATAAATGCTAAAAAGGCTAACATAATTATCTTCCTTGTGAAAGATAATTTAATAGATCATTTAAAATTTCTTTATAAAAGATAATAACGGTAACGATCATTGGGCCTAATAAATGCTAAAAAAGTTGACATAATTATCTTCTTTGTAAAAGATAATTTACTAGACAATTTAAAATTTCTTACTAAAAGATCATAACGCTAACGGTTAATGGGCCTAGTAAATGCTAAAAAAGTTGACATAATTATCTTGTTTGTAAAAGATAATTTAATAGATCATTTAAAATTTCCTTAAAAAAGATCATAACGGTAACGATCATTGCGCCTAATAAATGCTAAACAGGTTGACATAATTCTCTTCTTTATAAAAGATAATTTACTAGACAATTTAAAATTTCTTATTAAAAGATCGTAACGCTAACGATTTTTGGTTAAAATAAATGCTAAAAAAGTTGAGATAATTATCTTCTTTGTAAAAGATAATTAAATAGATCATTTAAAATTGCTTTATAAGATGTCATAACGGTAACGATCATTGGGCCTAATAAATGCTAAAAAGGTTAACATAATTATCTTCTTTGTGAAAGATAATTTAGTAGATCATTTAAAATTTCTTTATAAAAGATAATAACGGTAACGATCGTTGGGCCTAATAAATGCTAAAAAAGTTGACATAATTATCTTCTTTGTAAAAGATAATTTAGTAGACAATTTAAAATTTCTTATTAAAAGATCATAACGGTAACGATCATTGGGACTAATAAATACTAAAAAATTTAACATAATTATCTCCTTTGTAAAAGATAATTTACTAGACAATTTAAAATTTCTTTATAAAAGATCATAACGGTAACGATCATTGGGCCTAATAAATGCTAAAAAGGTTAACATAATTATCTTCTTTGTGAAAGATAATTTAATAGATCATTTAAAATTTCTTTATAAAAGATCATAACGGTAACGATCATTGGGCCTAATAAATGGTAAAAAAGTTGACATAATTATCTTCTTTGTAAAAGATAATTTACTAGACAATTTAAAATTTCTTATTAAAAGATCATAACAGTGCCGATCAATGGGCCTAGTAAATGCTAAAAAAGCTTACATAATTATCTGCTTTGTAAAACATAATTTAATAGATCATTTAAAATTTCATTATAAAAGATCATGACGGCAACGATCATTGGGCCTAATAAATGCTGAAAAGGCTAACATAATTATCTTCTTTGTGAAAGATAATTTAATAGATCATTTAAAATTTCTTTATAAAAGATAATAACGGTAATGATCATTGGGCCTAATAAATGCTAAAAAAGTTGACATAATTATCTTCTTTGTAAAAGATAATTTACTAGACAATTTAAAATTTCTTATTAAAAGATCATAACGGTAACGATCATTGGGACTAATAAATACTAAAAAAGTTAACATAATTATCTTCTTTGTAAAAGATAATTTACTAGACAATTTAAAATTTCTTTATAAAAGATCATAACGGTAACGATCATTGGGCCTAATAAATGCTAAAAAGGTTAACATAATTATCTTCTTTGTGAAAGATAATTTAATAGATCATTTAAAATTTCTTTATAAAAGATCATAACGGTAACGATCATTGGGCCTAATAAATGGTAAAAAAGTTGACATAATTATCTTCTTTGTAAAAGGTAATTTACTAGACAATTTAAAATTTCTTATTAAAAGATCATAACAGTGCCGATCAATGGGCCTAGTAAATACTGAAAAAGCTTACATAATTATCTGCTTTGTAAAACATAATTTAATAGATCATTTAAAATTTCATTATAAAAGATCATGACGGCAACGATCATTGGGCCTAATAAATGCTAAAAAGGCTAACATAATTATCTTCTTTGTGAAAGATAATTTAATAGTTCATTTAAAATTTCTTTATAAAAGATAATAACGGTAACGATCATTGGGCCTAATAAATGCTAAAAAAGTTGACATAATTATCTTCTTTGTAAAAGATAATTTACTAGACAATTTAAAAATTCTTATTAAAAGATGATAACGGTAACGATCATTGGGCCTAAGAAATGCTGAAGAAGCTAACATAATTATCTTCTTTGTAAAAGATAATTTAATAGATCATTTAAAATTTCTTTAAAAAAGATCATAACGCTAATGATTATTGGGCCTAATAAATGCTAAAAAAGTTGACATAATTATCTTCTTTGTAAAAGATAATTTACTAGACAATTTAAAATTTCTTATTAAAAGATCATAACAGTGCCGATCAATGGGCCTAGTAAATACTGAAAAAGCTTACATAATTATCTGCTTCGTAAAACATAATTTAATAGATCATTTAAAATTTCATTATAAAAGATCATGACGGCAACGATCATTGGGCCTAATAAATGCTAAAAAGGCTAACATAATTATCTTCTTTGTGAAAGATAATTTAATAGATCATTTAAAATTTCTTTATAAAAGATAATAACCGTAACGATCATTGGGCCTAATAAATGCTAAAAAAGTTGACATAATTATCTTCTTTGTAAAAGATAATTTACTAGACAATTTAAAATTTCTTATTAAAAGATCATAACAGTGCCGATCAATAGGCCTAGTAAATACTGAAAAAGCTTACATAATTATCTGCTTCGTAAAACATAATTTAATAGATCATTTAAAATTTCATTATAAAAGATCATGACGGCAACGATCATTGGGCCTAATAAATGCTAAAAAGGCTAACATAATTATCTTCTTTGTGAAAGATAATTTAATAGATCATTTAAAATTTCTTTATAAAAGATCATAACGGTAACGATCATTGGGCCTAATAAATGGTAAAAAAGTTGACATAATTATCTTCTTTGTAAAAGATAATTTACTAGACAATTTAAAATTTCTTATTAAAAGATCATAACAGTGCCGATCAATGGGCCTAGTAAATACTGAAAAAGCTTACATAATTATCTGCTTCGTAAAACATAATTTAATAGATCATTTAAAATTTCATTATAAAAGATCATGACGGCAACGATCATTGGGCCTAATAAATGCTAAAAAGGCTAACATAATTATCTTCTTTGTGAAAGATAATTTAATAGATCATTTAAAATTTCTTTATAAAAGATAATAACCGTAACGATCATTGGGCCTAATAAATGCTAAAAAAGTTGACATAATTATCTTCTTTGTAAAAGATAATTTACTAGACAATTTAAAATTTCTTACTAAAAGATCATAACGCTAATGGTTAATGGGCCTAGTAAATGCTAAAAAAGTTGACATAATTATCTTGTTTGTAAAAGATAATTTAATAGATCATTTAAAATTTCCTTAAAAAAGATCATAACGATAACGATCATTGCGCCTAATAAATGCTAAACAGATTGACATAATTCTCTTCTTTATAAAAGATAATTTACTAGACAATTTAAAATTTCTTATTAAAAGATCATAACGCTAACGATTTTTGGTTCTAATAAATGCTAAAAAAGTTGAGATAATTATCTTCTTTGTAAAAGATAATTAAATAGATCATTTAAAATTGCTTTATAAAATGTCATAACGGTAACGATCATTGGGTCTAATAAATGCTAAAAAGGTTAACATAATTATCTTCTGTGTGAAAGATAATTTAATAGATCATTTAAAATTTCTTTATAAAAGATCATAACAGTAACGATCATTGGGCCTAATAAATGCTAAAAAGGTTAAGATAATTATCTTCTTTGTGAAAGATAATTTAGTAGATCATTTAAAATTTCTTTATAAAAGATCATAACAGTAACGATCATTGGGCGTAATAAATGCTAAAAAGGTTAACATAATTATCTTCTTTGTGAAAGATAATTTAATAGATCATTTAAAATTTCTTTATAAAAGATAATAACGGTAACGATCATTGGGCCTAATAATTGCTAAAAAAGTTGACATAATTATCTTCTTTGTAAAAGATAATTTACTAGACAATTTAAAACTTCTTACTAAAAGATCATAACGCTAATGGTTAATGGGCCTAGTAAATGCTAAAAAAGTTGACATAATTATCTTGTTTGTAAAAGATAATTTAATAGATCATTTAAAATTTCCTTAAAAAAGATCATAACGGTAACGATCATTGCGCCTAATAAATGCTAAACAGATTGACATAATTCTCTTCTTTATAAAAGATAATTTACTAGACCATTTAAAATTTCTTATTAAAAGATCATAACGCTAACGATTTTTGGTTCTAATAAATGCTAAAAAAGTTGAGATAATTATCTTCTTTGTAAAAGATAATTAAATAGATCATTTAAAATTGCTTTATAAAATGTCAAAACGGTAACGATCATTGGGCCTAATAAATGCTAAAAAGGTTAACATAATTATCTTCTTCGTGAAAGATAATTTAATAGATCATTTAAAATTTCTTTATAAAAGATAATAACGGTAACGATAGTTGGGCCTAATAAATGCTAAAAAATTTGACATAATTAACTTCTTTCTAAAAGATAATTTACTAGACAATTTAAAATTTCTTATTAAAAGATCATAACAGTGCCGATCAATGGGCCTAGTAAATGCTAAAAAAGCTTACATAATTATCTGCTTTGTAAAACATAATTTAATAGATCATTTAAAATTTCATTATAAAAGATCATGACGGCAACGATCATTGGGCCTAATAAATGCTAAAAAGGCTAACATAATTATCTTCTTTGTGAAAGATAATTTAATAGATCATTTAAAATTTCTTTATAAAAGATAATAACGGTAACGATCATTGGGCCTAATAAATGCTAAAAAAGTTGACATAATTATCTTCTTTGTAAAAGATAATTTAATAGATCATTTAAAATTTCCTTAAAAAAGATCATAACGGTAACGATCATTGCGCCTAATAAATGCTAAACAGATTGACATAATTCTCTTCTTTATAAAAGATAATTTACTAGACCATTTAAAATTTCTTATTAAAAGATCATAACGCTAACGATTTTTGGTTCTAATAAATGCTAAAAAAGTTGAGATAATTATCTTCTTTGTAAAAGATAATTAAATAGATCATTTAAAATTGCTTTATAAAATGTCATAACGGTAACGATCATTGGGCCTAATAAATGCTAAAAAGGTTAACATAATTATCTTCTTTGTGAAAGATAATTTAATAGATCATTTAAAATTTCTTTATAAAAGATCATAACGGTAACGATCATTGGGCCTAATAAATGGTAAAAAAGTTGACATAATTATCTTCTTTGTAAAAGATAATTTACTAGACAATTTAAAATTTCTTATTAAAAGATCATAACAGTGCCGATCAATGGGCCTAGTAAATGTTGAAAAGGCTAACATATTTATCTTCTTTGTGAAAGATAATTTAATAGATCATTTAAAATTTCTTTATAAAAGATAATAACGGTAACGATCATTGGGCCTAATAAATGCTAAAAAAGTTGACATAATTATCTTCTTTGTAAAAGATAATTTACTAGACAATTTAAAATTTCTTATTAAAAGATCATAACGGTAACGATCATTGGGACTAATAAATACTAAAAAAGTTAACATAATTATCTTCTTTGTAAAAGATAATTTACTAGACAATTTAAAATTTCTTTATAAAAGATCATAACGGTAACGATCATTGGGCCTAATAAATGCTAAAAAGGTTAACATAATTATCTTCTTTGTGAAAGATAATTTAATAGATCATTTCAAATTTCTTTATAAAAGATCATAACGGTAACGATCATTGGGCCATATAAATGGTAAAAAAGTTGACATAATTATCTTCTTTGTAAAAGATAATTTACTAGACAATTTAAAATTTCTTATTAAAAGATCATAACAGTGCCGATCAATGGGCCTAGTAAATGCTGAAAAAGCTTACATAATTATCTGCTTTGTAAAACATAATTTAATAGATCATTTAAAATTTCATTATAAAAGATCATGATGGCAACGATCATTGGGCCTAATAAATGCTAAAAAGGCTAACATAATTATCTTCTTTGTGAAAGATAATTTAATAGATCATTTAAAATTTCTTTATAAAAGATAATAACGGTAACGATCATTGGGCCTAATAAATGCTAAAAAAGTTGACATAATTATCTTCTTTGTAAAAGATAATTTACTAGACAATTTAAAATTTCTTATTAAAAGATCATAACGGTAACGATCATTGGGACTAATAAATACTAAAAAAGTTAACATAATTATCTTCTTTGTAAAAGATAATTTACTAGACAATTTAAAATTTCTTTATAAAAGATCATAACGGTAACGATCATTGGGCCTAATAAATGCTAAAAAGGTTAACATAATTATCTTCTTTGTGAAAGATAATTTAATAGATCATTTCAAATTTCTTTATAAAAGATCATAACGGTAACGATCATTGGGCCATATAAATGGTAAAAAAGTTGACATAATTATCTTCTTTGTAAAAGATAATTTACTAGACAATTTAAAATTTCTTATTAAAAGATCATAACAGTGCCGATCAATGGGCCTAGTAAATGCTGAAAAAGCTTACATAATTATCTGCTTTGTAAAACATAATTTAATAGATCATTTAAAATTTCATTATAAAAGATCATGACGGCAACGATCATTGGGCCTAATAAATGCTAAAAAGGCTAACATAATTATCTTCCTTGTGAAAGATAATTTAATAGATCATTTAAAATTTCTTTATAAAAGATAATAACGGTAACGATCATTGGGCCTAATAAATGCTAAAAAAGTTGACATAATTATCTTCTTTGTAAAAGATAATTTACTAGACAATTTAAAATTTCTTACTAAAAGATCATAACGCTAACGGTTAATGGGCCTAGTAAATGCTAAAAAAGTTGACATAATTATCTTGTTTGTAAAAGATAATTTAATAGATCATTTAAAATTTCCTTAAAAAAGATCATAACGGTAACGATCATTGCGCCTAATAAATGCTAAACAGGTTGACATAATTCTCTTCTTTATAAAAGATAATTTACTAGACAATTTAAAATTTCTTATTAAAAGATCGTAACGCTAACGATTTTTGGTTCAAATAAATGCTAAAAAAGTTGAGATAATTATCTTCTTTGTAAAAGATAATTAAATAGATCATTTAAAATTGCTTTATAAGATGTCATAACGGTAACGATCATTGGGCCTAATAAATGCTAAAAAGGTTAACATAATTATCTTCTTTGTGAAAGATAATTTAATAGATCATTTAAAATTTCTTTATAAAAGATCATAACAGTAACGATCATTGGGCCTAATAAATGCTAAAAAGGTTAACATAATTATCTTCTTTGTGAAAGATAATTTAGTAGATCATTTAAAATTTCTTTATAAAAGATAATAACGGTAACGATCATTGCGCCTAATAAATGCTAAACAGGTTGACATAATTCTCTTCTTTATAAAAGATAATTTACTAGACAATTTAAAATTTCTTATTAAAAGATCGTAACGCTAACGATTTTTGGTTCTAATAAATGCTAAAAAAGTTGAGATAATTATCTTCTTTGTAAAAGATAATTAAATAGATCATTTAAAATTTGTTTATAAAATGTCATAACGGTAACGATCATTGGGCCTAGTAAATGCTAAAAAGGTTAACATAATTATCTTCTTTGTGAAAGATAATTTAATAGATCATTTAAAATTTCTTTATAAAAGATCATAACAGTAACGATCATTGGGCCTAATAAATGCTAAAAAGGTTAACATAATTATCTTCTTTGTGAAAGATAATTTAGTAGATCATTTAAAATTTCTTTATAAAAGACAATAACGGTAACGATCGTTGGGCCTAATAAATGCTAAAAAAGTTGACATAATTATCTTATTTGTAAAAGATAATTTACTAGACAATTTAAAATTTCTTATTAAAAGATCATAACGGTAACGATCATTGGGACTAATAAATACTAAAAAAGTTAACATAATTATCTTCTTTGTAAAAGATAATTTACTAGACAATTTAAAATTTCTTTATAAAAGATGATAACGGTAACGATCATTGGGCCTAATAAATGCTAAAAAGGTTAACATAATTATCTTCTTTGTGAAAGATAATTTAATAGATCATTTAAAATTTCTTTATAAAAGATCATAACGGTAACGATCATTGGGACTAATAAATGCTAAAAAAGTTGACATAATTATCTTCTTTGTAAAAGATAATTTACTAGACAATTTAAAATTTCTTATTAAAAGATCATAACAGTGCCGATCAATGGGCCTAGTAAATGCTGAAAAAGCTTACATAATTATCTGCTTTGTAAAACATAATTTAATAGATCATTTAAAATTTCATTATAAAAGATCATGACGGCAACGATCATTGGGCCTAATAAATGCTAAAAAGGCTAACATAATTATCTTCTTTGTGAAAGATAATTTAATAGATCATTTAAAATTTCTTTATAAAAGATAATAACGGTAACGATCATTGGGCCTAATAAATGCTAAAAAAGTTGACATAATTATCTTCTTTGTAAAAGATAATTTACTAGACAATTTAAAATTTCTTATTAAAAGATCGTAACGGTAACGATCTTGGTGACTAATAAATACTAAAAAAGTTAACATAATTATCTTCTTTGTGAAAGATAATTAAATAGATCATTTAAAATTGCTTTATAAAATGTCATAACGGTAACGATCATTGGGCCTAATAAATGCTAAAAAGGTTAACATAATTATCTTCTTTGTGAAAGATAATTTAATAGATCATTTAAAATTTCTTTATAAAAGATCATAACAGTAACGATCATTGGGCCTAATAAATGCTAAAAAGGTTAACATAATTATCTTCTTTGTGAAAGATAATTTAGTAGATCATTTAAAATTTCTTTATAAAAGATAATAACGGTAACGATCATTGCGCCTAATAAATGCTAAACAGGTTGACATAATTCTCTTCTTTATAAAAGATAATTTACTAGACAATTTAAAATTTCTTATTAAAAGATCGTAACGCTAACGATTTTTGGTTCTAATAAATGCTAAAAAAGTTGAGATAATTATCTTCTTTGTAAAAGATAATTAAATAGATCATTTAAAATTTGTTTATAAAATGTCATAACGGTAACGATCATTGGGCCTAGTAAATGCTAAAAAGGTTAACATAATTATCTTCTTTGTGAAAGATAATTTAATAGATCATTTAAAATTTCTTTATAAAAGATCATAACAGTAACGATCATTGGGCCTAATAAATGCTAAAAAGGTTAACATAATTATCTTCTTTGTGAAAGATAATTTAGTAGATCATTTAAAATTTCTTTATAAAAGACAATAACGGTAACGATCGTTGGGCCTAATAAATGCTAAAAAAGTTGACATAATTATCTTATTTGTAAAAGATAATTTACTAGACAATTTAAAATTTCTTATTAAAAGATCATAACGGTAACGATCATTGGGACTAATAAATACTAAAAAAGTTAACATAATTATCTTCTTTGTAAAAGATAATTTACTAGACAATTTAAAATTTCTTTATAAAAGATGATAACGGTAACGATCATTGGGCCTAATAAATGCTAAAAAGGTTAACATAATTATCTTCTTTGTGAAAGATAATTTAATAGATCATTTAAAATTTCTTTATAAAAGATCATAACGGTAACGATCATTGGGACTAATAAATGCTAAAAAAGTTGACATAATTATCTTCTTTGTAAAAGATAATTTACTAGACAATTTAAAATTTCTTATTAAAAGATCATAACAGTGCCGATCAATGGGCCTAGTAAATGCTGAAAAAGCTTACATAATTATCTGCTTTGTAAAACATAATTTAATAGATCATTTAAAATTTCATTATAAAAGATCATGACGGCAACGATCATTGGGCCTAATAAATGCTAAAAAGGCTAACATAATTATCTTCTTTGTGAAAGATAATTTAATAGATCATTTAAAATTTCTTTATAAAAGATAATAACGGTAACGATCATTGGGCCTAATAAATGCTAAAAAAGTTGACATAATTATCTTCTTTGTAAAAGATAATTTACTAGACAATTTAAAATTTCTTACTAAAAGATCATAACGCTAACGGTTAATGGGCCTAGTACATGCTAAAAAAGTTGACATAATTATCTTGTTTGTAAAAGATAATTTAATAGATCATTTAAAATTTCCTTAAAAAAGATCATAACGGTAACGATCATTGCGCCTAATAAATGCTAAACAGGTTGACATAATTCTCTTCTTTATAAAAGATAATTTACTAGACAATTTAAAATTTCTTATTAAAAGATCGTAACGCTAACGATTTTTGGTTCTAATAAATGCTAAAAAAGTTGAGATAATTATCTTCTTTGTAAAAGATAATTAAATAGATCATTTAAAATTTGTTTATAAAATGTCATAACGGTAACGATCATTGGGCCTAGTAAATGCTAAAAAGGTTAACATAATTATCTTCTTTGTGAAAGATAATTTAATAGATCATTTAAAATTTCTTTATAAAAGATCATAACAGTAACGATCATTGGGCCTAATAAATGCTAAAAAAGTTGACATAATTATCTTCTTTGTAAAAGATAATTTACTAGACAATTTAAAATTTCTTACTAAAAGATCATAACGCTAACGGTTAATGGGCCTAGTACATGCTAAAAAAGTTGACATAATTATCTTGTTTGTAAAAGATAATTTAATAGATCATTTAAAATTTCCTTAAAAAAGATCATAACGGTAACGATCATTGCGCCTAATAAATGCTAAACAGGTTGACATAATTCTCTTCTTTATAAAAGATAATTTACTAGACAATTTAAAATTTCTTATTAAAAGATCGTAACGCTAACGATTTTTGGTTCTAATAAATGCTAAAAAAGTTGAGATAATTATCTTCTTTGTAAAAGATAATTAAATAGATCATTTAAAATTTGTTTATAAAATGTCATAACGGTAACAATCATTGGGCCTAATAAATGCTAAAAAGGTTAACATAATTATCTTCTTTGTGAAAGATAATTTAGTAGATCATTTAAAATTTCTTTATAAAAGACAATAACGGTAACGATCGTTGGGCCTAATAAATGCTAAAAAAGTTGACATAATTATCTTCTTTGTAAAAGATAATTTACTAGACAATTTAAAATTTCTTATTAAAAAATCATAACGGTAACGATCATTGGGACTAATAAATACTAAAAAAGTTAACATAATTATCTTCTTTGTAAAAGATAATTTACTAGACAATTTAAAATTTCTTTATAAAAGATGATAACGGTAACGATCATTCGGCCTAATAAATGCTAAAAAGGTTAACATAATTATCTTCTTTGTGAAAGATAATTTAATAGATCATTTAAAATTTCTTTATAAAAGATCATAACGGTAACGATCATTGGGCCTAATAAATGCTAAAAAAGTTGACATAATTATCTTCTTTGTAAAAGATAATTTACTAGACAATTTAAAATTTCTTATTAAAAGATCATAACAGTGCCGATCAATGGGCCTAGTAAATGCTGAAAAAGCTTACATAATTATCTGCTTTGTAAAACATAATTTAATAGATCATTTAAAATTTCATTATAAAAGATCATGACGGCAACGATCATTGGGCCTAATAAATGCTAAAAAGGCTAACATAATTATCTTCCTTGTGAAAGATAATTTAATAGATCATTTAAAATTTCTTTATAAAAGATAATAACGGTAACGATCATTGGGCCTAATAAATGCTAAAAAAGTTGACATAATTATCTTCTTTGTAAAAGATAATTTACTAGACAATTTAAAATTTCTTACTAAAAGATCATAACGCTAACGGTTAATGGGCCTAGTAAATGCTAAAAAAGTTGACATAATTATCTTGTTTGTAAAAGATAATTTAATAGATCATTTAAAATTTCCTTAAAAAAGATCATAACGGTAACGATCATTGCGCCTAATAAATGCTAAACAGGTTGACATAATTCTCTTCTTTATAAAAGATAATTTACTAGACAATTTAAAATTTCTTATTAAAAGATCGTAACGCTAACGATTTTTGGTTCAAATAAATGCTAAAAAAGTTGAGATAATTATCTTCTTTGTAAAAGATAATTAAATAGATCATTTAAAATTTGTTTATAAAATGTCATAACGGTAACGATCATTGGGCCTAGTAAATGCTAAAAAGGTTAACATAATTATCTTCTTTGTGAAAGATAATTTAATAGATCATTTAAAATTTCTTTATAAAAGATCATAACAGTAACGATCATTGGGCCTAATAAATGCTAAAAAGGTTAACATAATTATCTTCTTTGTGAAAGATAATTTAGTAGATCATTTAAAATTTCTTTATAAAAGATCATAACAGTAACGATCATTGGGCCTAATAAATGCTAAAAAGGTTAACATAATTATCTTCTTTGTGAAAGATAATTTAATAGATCATTTAAAATTTCTTTATAAAAGATAATAACGGTAACGATCATTGGGCCTAATAAATGCTAAAAAAGTTGACATAATTATCTTCTTTGTAAAAGATAATTTACTAGACAATTTCAAATTTCTTATTAGAAGATCATAACGGTAACGATCATTGGGCCTAATAAATGCTAAAAAAGTTGACATAATTATCTTCTTTGTAAAAGATAATTTACTAGACAATTTAAAATTTCTTACTAAAAGATCATAACGCTAATGGTTAATGGGCCTAGTAAATGCTAAAAAAGTTGACATAATTATCTTGTTTGTAAAAGATAATTTAATAGATCATTTAAAATTTCCTTAAAAAAGATCAAAACGGTAACGATCATTGCGCCTAATAAATGCTAAACAGATTGACATAATTCTCTTCTTTATAAAAGATAATTTACTAGACCATTTAAAATTTCTTATTAAAAGATCATAACGCTAACGATTTTTGGTTCTAATAAATGCTAAAAAAGTTGAGATAATTATCTTCTTTGTAAAAGATAATTAAATAGATCATTTAAAATTGCTTTATAAAATGTCAAAACGGTAACGATCATTTGGCCTAATAAATGCTAAAAAGGTTAACATAATTATCTTCTTCGTGAAAGATAATTTAATAGATCATTTAAAATTTCTTTATAAAAGATAATAACGGTAACGATAGTTGGGCCTAATAAATGCTAAAAAAGTTGACATAATTATCTTCTTTGTAAAAGATAATTTACTAGACAATTTAAAATTTCTTATTAAAAGATCGTAACGGTAACGATCATTGTGACTAATAAATACTAAAAAAGTTAACATAATTATCTTCTTTGTGAAAGATAATTAAATAGATCATTTAAAATTGCTTTATAAAATGTCATAACGGTAACGATCATTGGGCCTAATAAATGCTAAAAAGGTTAACATAATTATCTTCTTTGTGAAAGATAATTTAATAGATCATTTAAAATTTCTTTATAAAAGATCATAACAGTAACGATCATTGGGCCTAATAAATGCTAAAAAGGTTAACATAATTATCTTCTTTGTGAAAGATAATTTAGTAGATCATTTAAAATTTCTTTATAAAAGATAATAACGGTAACGATCATTGCGCCTAATAAATGCTAAACAGGTTGACATAATTCTCTTCTTTATAAAAGATAATTTACTAGACAATTTAAAATTTCTTATTAAAAGATCGTAACGCTAACGATTTTTGGTTCTAATAAATGCTAAAAAAGTTGAGATAATTATCTTCTTTGTAAAAGATAATTAAATAGATCATTTAAAATTTGTTTATAAAATGTCATAACGGTAACGATCATTGGGCCTAGTAAATGCTAAAAAGGTTAACATAATTATCTTCTTTGTGAAAGATAATTTAATAGATCATTTAAAATTTCTTTATAAAAGATCATAACAGTAACGATCATTGGGCCTAATAAATGCTAAAAAGGTTAACATAATTATCTTCTTTGTGAAAGAT
Source organism: Psophocarpus tetragonolobus (assembly GCA_037954015.1). Classification (NCBI taxonomy): domain Eukaryota; kingdom Viridiplantae; phylum Streptophyta; class Magnoliopsida; order Fabales; family Fabaceae; genus Psophocarpus; species Psophocarpus tetragonolobus. The sequence continues at coordinate 61,083,004 of CM075688.1, forward strand.
AATTTAGTAGATCATTTAAAATTTCTTTATAAAAGATAATAACGGTAACGATCGTTGGGCCTAATAAATGCTAAAAAAGTTGACATAATTATCTTCTTTGTAAAAGATAGTTTACTAGACAATTTAAAATTTCTTATTAAAAGATCATAACGGTAACGATCATTGGGACTAATAAATACTAAAAAAGTTAACATAATTATCTTCTTTGTAAAAGATAATTTACTAGACAATTTAAAATTTCTTTATAAAAGATCATAACGGTAACGATCATTGGGCCTAATAAATGCTAAAAAGGTTAACATAATTATCTTCTTTGTGAAAGATAATTTAATAGATCATTTAAAATTTTTTTATAAAAGATCATAACAGTAACGATCATTGGGCCTAATAAATGCTAAAAAGGTTAACATAATTATCTTCTTTGTGAAAGATAATTTAGTAGATCATTTAAAATTTCTTTATAAAAGATCATAACAGTAACGATCATTGGGCCTAATAAATGCTAAAAAGGTTAACATAATTATCTTCTTTGTGAAAGATAATTTAATAGATCATTTAAAATTTCTTTATAAAAGATAATAACGGTAACGATCATTGGGCCTAATAAATGCTAAAAAAGTTGACATAATTATCTTCTTTGTAAAAGATAATTTACTAGACAATTTCAAATTTCTTATTAGAAGATCATAACGGTAACGATCATTGGGCCTAATAAATGCTAAAAAAGTTGACATAATTATCTTCTTTGTAAAAGATAATTTACTAGACAGTTTAAAATTTCTTACTAAAAGATCATAACGCTAATGGTTAATGGGCCTAGTAAATGCTAAAAAAGTTGACATAATTATCTTGTTTGTAAAAGATAATTTAATAGATCATTTAAAATTTCCTTAAAAAAGATCAAAACGGTAACGATCATTGCGCCTAATAAATGCTAAACAGATTGACATAATTCTCTTCTTTATAAAAGATAATTTACTAGACCATTTAAAATTTCTTATTAAAAGATCATAACGCTAACCATTTTTGGTTCTAATAAATGCTAAAAAAGTTGAGATAATTATCTTCTTTGTAAAAGATAATTAAATAGATCATTTAAAATTGCTTTATAAAATGTCAAAACGGTAACGATCATTTGGCCTAATAAATGCTAAAAAGGTTAACATAATTATCTTCTTCGTGAAAGATAATTTAATAGATCATTTAAAATTTCTTTATAAAAGATAATAACGGTAACGATAGTTGGGCCTAATAAATGCTAAAAAAGTTGACATAATTATCTTCTTTGTAAAAGATAATTTACTAGACAATTTAAAATTTCTTATTAAAAGATCGTAACGGTAACGATCATTGTGACTAATAAATACTAAAAAAGTTAACATAATTATCTTCTTTGTGAAAGATAATTAAATAGATCATTTAAAATTGCTTTATAAAATGTCATAACGGTAACGATCATTGGGCCTAATAAATGCTAAAAAGGTTAACATAATTATCTTCTTTGTGAAAGATAATTTAATAGATCATTTAAAATTTCTTTATAAAAGATCATAACAGTAACGATCATTGGGCCTAATAAATGCTAAAAAGGTTAACATAATTATCTTCTTTGTGAAAGATAATTTAGTAGATCATTTAAAATTTCTTTATAAAAGATAATAACGGTAACGATCATTGCGCCTAATAAATGCTAAACAGGTTGACATAATTCTCTTCTTTATAAAAGATAATTTACTAGACAATTTAAAATTTCTTATTAAAAGATCGTAACGCTAACGATTTTTGGTTCTAATAAATGCTAAAAAAGTTGAGATAATTATCTTCTTTGTAAAAGATAATTAAATAGATCATTTAAAATTTGTTTATAAAATGTCATAACAGTAACGATCATTGGGCCTAGTAAATGCTAAAAAGGTTAACATAATTATCTTCTTTGTGAAAGATAATTTAATAGATCATTTAAAATTTCTTTATAAAAGATCATAACAGTAACGATCATTGGGCCTAATAAATGCTAAAAAGGTTAACATAATTATCTTCTTTGTGAAAGATAATTTAGTAGATCATTTAAAATTTCTTTATAAAAGATAATAACGGTAACGATCGTTGGGCCTAATAAATGCTAAAAAAGTTGACATAATTATCTTCTTTGTAAAAGATAGTTTACTAGACAATTTAAAATTTCTTATTAAAAGATCATAACGGTAACGATCATTGGGACTAATAAATACTAAAAAAGTTAACATAATTATCTTCTTTGTAAAAGATAATTTACTAGACAATTTAAAATTTCTTTATAAAAGATCATAACGGTAACGATCATTGGGCCTAATAAATGCTAAAAAGGTTAACATAATTATCTTCTTTGTGAAAGATAATTTAATAGATCATTTAAAATTTTTTTATAAAAGATCATAACGGTAACGATCATTGGGCCTAATAAATGGTAAAAAAGTTGACATAATTATCTTCTTTGTAAAAGATAATTTACTAGACAATTTAAAATTTCTTATTAAAAGATCATAACAGTGCCGATCAATGGGCCTAGTAAATGCTGAAAAAGCTTACATAATTATCTGCTTTGTAAAACATAATTTAATAGATCATTTAAAATTTCGTTATAAAAGATCAGGACGGCAACGATCATTGGGCCTAATAAATGCTAAAAAAGTTGACATAATTATCTTCTTTGTAAAAGATAATTTACTAGACAATTTAAAATTTCTTATTAAAAGATCATAACAGTGCCGATCAATGGGCCTAGTAAATGCTGAAAAAGCTTACATAATTATCTGCTTTGTAAAACATAATTTAATAGATCATTTAAAATTTCATTATAAAAGATCATGACGGCAACGATCATTGGGCCTAATAAATGCTAAAAAGGCTAACATAATTATCTTCCTTGTGAAAGATAATTTAATAGATCATTTAAAATTTCTTTATAAAAGATAATAACGGTAACGATCATTGGGCCTAATAAATGCTAAAAAAGTTGACATAATTATCTTCTTTGTAAAAGATAATTTACTAGACAATTTAAAATTTCTTACTAAAAGATCATAACGCTAACGGTTAATGGGCCTAGTAAATGCTAAAAAAGTTGACATAATTATCTTGTTTGTAAAAGATAATTTAATAGATCATTTAAAATTTCCTTAAAAAAGATCATAACGGTAACGATCATTGCGCCTAATAAATGCTAAACAGGTTGACATAATTCTCTTCTTTATAAAAGATAATTTACTAGACAATTTAAAATTTCTTATTAAAAGATCGTAACGCTAACGATTTTTGGTTCAAATAAATGCTAAAAAAGTTGAGATAATTATCTTCTTTGTAAAAGATAATTAAATAGATCATTTAAAATTTGTTTATAAAATGTCATAACGGTAACGATCATTGGGCCTAGTAAATGCTAAAAAGGTTAACATAATTATCTTCTTTGTGAAAGATAATTTAATAGATCATTTAAAATTTCTTTATAAAAGATCATAACAGTAACGATCATTGGGCCTAATAAATGCTAAAAAGGTTAACATAATTATCTTCTTTGTGAAAGATAATTTAGTAGATCATTTAAAATTTCTTTATAAAAGATCATAACAGTAACGATCATTGGGCCTAATAAATGCTAAAAAGGTTAACATAATTATCTTCTTTGTGAAAGATAATTTAATAGATCATTTAAAATTTCTTTATAAAAGATAATAACGGTAACGATCATTGGGCCTAATAAATGCTAAAAAAGTTGACATAATTATCTTCTTTGTAAAAGATAATTTACTAGACAATTTCAAATTTCTTATTAGAAGATCATAACGGTAACGATCATTGGGCCTAATAAATGCTAAAAAAGTTGACATAATTATCTTCTTTGTAAAAGATAATTTACTAGACAATTTAAAATTTCTTACTAAAAGATCATAACGCTAATGGTTAATGGGCCTAGTAAATGCTAAAAAAGTTGACATAATTATCTTGTTTGTAAAAGATAATTTAATAGATCATTTAAAATTTCCTTAAAAAAGATCAAAACGGTAACGATCATTGCGCCTAATAAATGCTAAACAGATTGACATAATTCTCTTCTTTATAAAAGATAATTTACTAGACCATTTAAAATTTCTTATTAAAAGATCATAACGCTAACGATTTTTGGTTCTAATAAATGCTAAAAAAGTTGAGATAATTATCTTCTTTGTAAAAGATAATTAAATAGATCATTTAAAATTGCTTTATAAAATGTCAAAACGGTAACGATCATTTGGCCTAATAAATGCTAAAAAGGTTAACATAATTATCTTCTTCGTGAAAGATAATTTAATAGATCATTTAAAATTTCTTTATAAAAGATAATAACGGTAACGATAGTTGGGCCTAATAAATGCTAAAAAAGTTGACATAATTATCTTCTTTGTAAAAGATAATTTACTAGACAATTTAAAATTTCTTATTAAAAGATCGTAACGGTAACGATCATTGTGACTAATAAATACTAAAAAAGTTAACATAATTATCTTCTTTGTGAAAGATAATTAAATAGATCATTTAAAATTGCTTTATAAAATGTCATAACGGTAACGATCATTGGGCCTAATAAATGCTAAAAAGGTTAACATAATTATCTTCTTTGTGAAAGATAATTTAATAGATCATTTAAAATTTCTTTATAAAAGATCATAACAGTAACGATCATTGGGCCTAATAAATGCTAAAAAGGTTAACATAATTATCTTCTTTGTGAAAGATAATTTAGTAGATCATTTAAAATTTCTTTATAAAAGATAATAACGGTAACGATCATTGCGCCTAATAAATGCGAAACAGGTTGACATAATTCTCTTCTTTATAAAAGATAATTTACTAGACAATTTAAAATTTCTTATTAAAAGATCGTAACGCTAACGATTTTTGGTTCTAATAAATGCTAAAAAAGTTGAGATAATTATCTTCTTTGTAAAAGATAATTAAATAGATCATTTAAAATTTGTTTATAAAATGTCATAACGGTAACGATCATTGGGCCTAGTAAATGCTAAAAAGGTTAACATAATTATCTTCTTTGTGAAAGATAATTTAATAGATCATTTAAAATTTCTTTATAAAAGATCATAACAGTAACGATCATTGGGCCTAATAAATGCTAAAAAGGTTAACATAATTATCTTCTTTGTGAAAGATAATTTAGTAGATCATTTAAAATTTCTTTATAAAAGATAATAACGGTAACGATCGTTGGGCCTAATAAATGCTAAAAAAGTTGACATAATTATCTTCTTTGTAAAAGATAGTTTACTAGACAATTTAAAATTTCTTATTAAAAGATCATAACGGTAACGATCATTGGGACTAATAAATACTAAAAAAGTTAACATAATTATCTTCTTTGTAAAAGATAATTTACTAGACAATTTAAAATTTCTTTATAAAAGATGATAACGGTAACGATCATTGGGCCTAATAAATGCTAAAATGGTTAACATAATTATCTTCTTTGTGAAAGATAATTTAATAGATCATTTAAAATTTCTTTATAAAAGATCATAACGATAACAATCATTGGGCCTAATAAATGCTAAAAAGGTTAACATAATTATCTTCTTTGTGAAAGATAATTTAATAGATCATTTAAAATTTCTTTATAAAAGATCATAACGGTAACGATCATTGGGCCTAATAAATGGTAAAAAAGTTGACATAATTATCTTCTTTGTAAAAGATAATTTACTAGACAATTTAAAATTTCTTACTAAAAGATCATAACGCTAACGGTTAATGGGCCTAGTAAATGCTAAAAAAGTTGACATAATTATCTTGTTTGTAAAAGATAATTTAATAGATCATTTAAAATTTCCTAAAAAAAGATCATAACGGTAACGATCATTGCGCCTAATAAATGCTAAACAGGTTGACATAATTCTCTTCTTTATAAAAGATAATTTACTAGACAATTTAAAATTTCTTATTAAAAGATCGTAACGCTAACGATTTTTGGTTCTAATAAATGCTAAAAAAGTTGAGATAACTATCTTCTTTGTAAAAGATAATTAAATAGATCATTTAAAATTTGTTTATAAAATGTCATAACGGTAACGATCATTGGGCCTAGTAAATGCTAAAAAGGTTAACATAATTATCTTCTTTGTGAAAGATAATTTAATAGATCATTTAAAATTTCTTTATAAAAGATCATAACAGTAACGATCATTGGGCCTAATAAATGCTAAAAAGGTTAACATAATTATCTTCTTTGTGAAAGATAACTTAGTAGATCATTTAAAATTTCTTTATAAAAGATAATAACGGTAACGATCGTTGGGCCTAATAAATGCTAAAAAAGTTGACATAATTATCTTCTTTGTAAAAGATAATTTACTAGACAATTTAAAATTTCTTATTAAAAGATCATAACGGTAACGATCATTGGGACTAATAAATACTAAAAAAGTTAACATAATTATCTTCTTTGTAAAAGATAATTTACTAGACAATTTAAAATTTCTTTATAAAAGATCATAACGGTAACGATCATTGGACCTAATAAATGCTAAAAAGGTTAACATAATTATCTTCTTTGTTAAAGATAATTTACTAGACAATTTAAAATTTCTTATTAAAAGATCATAACGCTAACGATTTTTGGTTCTAATAAATGATAAAAAAGTTGCCATAATTATCTTCTTTGTAAAAGATAATTTAATAGATTATTTAAAATTTCTTTATAAAAGGTCATAACGGTAACGATCATTGGGCCTAATAAATGCTAAAAAAGTTGACATAATTATCTTCTTTGTAAAAGATAATTTACTAGACAATTTAAAATTTCTTATTAAAAGATCGTAACGGTAACGATCATTGTGACTAATAAATACTAAAAAAGTTGACATAATTATCTTCTTTGTAAAAGATAATTTACTAGACAATTTAAAATTTCTTATTAAAAGATCGTAACGGTAACGATCATTGTGACTAATAAATACTAAAAAAGTTAACATAATTATCTTCTTTGTGAAAGATAATTAAATAGATCATTTAAAATTGCTTTATAAAATGTCATAACGGTAACGATCATTGGGCCTAATAAATGCTAAAAAGGTTAACATAATTATCTTCTTTGTGAAAGATAATTTAATAGATCATTTAAAATTTCTTTATAAAAGATCATAACAGTAACGATCATTGGGCCTAATAAATGCTAAAAAGGTTAACATAATTATCTTCTTTGTGAAAGATAATTTAGTAGATCATTTAAAATTTCTTTATAAAAGATAATAACGGTAACGATCATTGCGCCTAATAAATGCTAAACAGGTTGACATAATTCTCTTCTTTATAAAAGATAATTTACTAGACAATTTAAAATTTCTTATTAAAAGATCGTAACGCTAACGATTTTTGGTTCTAATAAATGCTAAAAAAGTTGAGATAATTATCTTCTTTGTAAAAGATAATTAAATAGATCATTTAAAATTTGTTTATAAAATGTCATAACGGTAACGATCATTGGGCCTAGTAAATGCTAAAAAGGTTAACATAATTATCTTCTTTGTGAAAGATAATTTAATAGATCATTTAAAATTTCTTTATAAAAGATCATAACAGTAACGATCATTGGGCCTAATAAATGCTAAAAAGGTTAACATAATTATCTTCTTTGTGAAAGATAATTTAGTAGATCATTTAAAATTTCTTTATAAAAGATAATAACGGTAACGATCGTTGGGCCTAATAAATGCTAAAAAAGTTGACATAATTATCTTCTTTGTAAAAGATAGTTTACTAGACAATTTAAAATTTCTTATTAAAAGATCATAACGGTAACGATCATTGGGACTAATAAATACTAAAAAAGTTAACATAATTATCTTCTTTGTAAAAGATAATTTACTAGACAATTTAAAATTTCTTTATAAAAGATGATAACGGTAACGATCATTGGGCCTAATAAATGCTAAAATGGTTAACATAATTATCTTCTTTGTGAAAGATAATTTAATAGATCATTTAAAATTTCTTTATAAAAGATCATAACGGTAACAATCATTGGGCCTAATAAATTCTAAAAAGGTTAACATAATTATCTTCTTTGTGAAAGATAATTTAATAGATCATTTAAAATTTCTTTATAAAAGATCATAACGGTAACGATCATTGGGCCTAATAAATGGTAAAAAAGTTGACATAATTATCTTCTTTGTAAAAGATAATTTACTAGACAATTTAAAATTTCTTACTAAAAGATCATAACGGTAACGATCATTGGGCCTAATAAATGCTAAAAAAGTTGACATAATTATCTTGTTTGTAAAAGATAATTTAATAGATCATTTAAAATTTCCTAAAAAAAGATCATAACGGTAACGATCATTGCGCCTAATAAATGCTAAACAGGTTGACATAATTCTCTTCTTTATAAAAGATAATTTACTAGACAATTTAAAATTTCTTATTAAAAGATCGTAACGCTAACGATTTTTGGTTCTAATAAATGCTAAAAAAGTTGAGATAACTATCTTCTTTGTAAAAGATAATTAAATAGATCATTTAAAATTTGTTTATAAAATGTCATAACGGTAACGATCATTGGGCCTAGTAAATGCTAAAAAGGTTAACATAATTATCTTCTTTGTGAAAGATAATTTAATAGATCATTTAAAATTTCTTTATAAAAGATCATAACAGTAACGATCATTGGGCCTAATAAATGCTAAAAAGGTTAACATAATTATCTTCTTTGTGAAAGATAACTTAGTAGATCATTTAAAATTTCTTTATAAAAGATAATAACGGTAACGATCGTTGGGCCTAATAAATGCTAAAAAAGTTGACATAATTATCTTCTTTGTAAAAGATAATTTACTAGACAATTTAAAATTTCTTATTAAAAGATCGTAACGCTAACGATTTTTGGTTCTAATAAATGCTAAAAAAGTTGAGATAATTATCTTCTTTGTAAAAGATAATTAAATAGATCATTTAAAATTTGTTTATAAAATGTCATAACGGTAACGATCATTGGGCCTAGTAAATGCTAAAAAGGTTAACATAATTATCTTCTTTGTGAAAGATAATTTAATAGATCATTTAAAATTTCTTTATAAAAGATCATAACAGTAACGATCATTGGGCCTAATAAATGCTAAAAAGGTTAACATAATTATCTTCTTTGTGAAAGATAATTTAGTAGATCATTTAAAATTTCTTTATAAAAGATAATAACGGTAACGATCGTTGGGCCTAATAAATGCTAAAAAAGTTGACATAATTATCTTCTTTGTAAAAGATAGTTTACTAGACAATTTAAAATTTCTTATTAAAAGATCATAACGGTAACGATCATTGGGACTAATAAATACTAAAAAAGTTAACATAATTATCTTCTTTGTAAAAGATAATTTACTAGACAATTTAAAATTTCTTTATAAAAGATGATAACGGTAACGATCATTGGGCCTAATAAATGCTAAAATGGTTAACATAATTATCTTCTTTGTGAAAGATAATTTAATAGATCATTTAAAATTTCTTTATAAAAGATCATAACGGTAACAATCATTGGGCCTAATAAATTCTAAAAAGGTTAACATAATTATCTTCTTTGTGAAAGATAATTTAATAGATCATTTAAAATTTCTTTATAAAAGATCATAACGGTAACGATCATTGGGCCTAATAAATGGTAAAAAAGTTGACATAATTATCTTCTTTGTAAAAGATAATTTACTAGACAATTTAAAATTTCTTACTAAAAGATCATAACGGTAACGATCATTGGGCCTAATAAATGCTAAAAAAGTTGACATAATTATCTTGTTTGTAAAAGATAATTTAATAGATCATTTAAAATTTCCTAAAAAAAGATCATAACGGTAACGATCATTGCGCCTAATAAATGCTAAACAGGTTGACATAATTCTCTTCTTTATAAAAGATAATTTACTAGACAATTTAAAATTTCTTATTAAAAGATCGTAACGCTAACGATTTTTGGTTCTAATAAATGCTAAAAAAGTTGAGATAACTATCTTCTTTGTAAAAGATAATTAAATAGATCATTTAAAATTTGTTTATAAAATGTCATAACGGTAACGATCATTGGGCCTAGTAAATGCTAAAAAGGTTAACATAATTATCTTCTTTGTGAAAGATAATTTAATAGATCATTTAAAATTTCTTTATAAAAGATCATAACAGTAACGATCATTGGGCCTAATAAATGCTAAAAAGGTTAACATAATTATCTTCTTTGTGAAAGATAACTTAGTAGATCATTTAAAATTTCTTTATAAAAGATAATAACGGTAACGATCGTTGGGCCTAATAAATGCTAAAAAAGTTGACATAATTATCTTCTTTGTAAAAGATAATTTACTAGACAATTTAAAATTTCTTATTAAAAGATCATAACGGTAACGATCATTGGGACTAATAAATACTAAAAAAGTTAACATAATTATCTTCTTTGTAAAAGATAATTTACTAGACAATTTAAAATTTCTTTATAAAAGATCATAACGGTAACGATCATTGGACCTAATAAATGCTAAAAAGGTTAACATAATTATCTTCTTTGTTAAAGATAATTTACTAGACAATTTAAAATTTCTTATTAAAAGATCATAACGCTAACGATTTTTGGTTCTAATAAATGATAAAAAAGTTGCCATAATTATCTTCTTTGTAAAAGATAATTTAATAGATTATTTAAAATTTCTTTATAAAAGGTCATAACGGTAACGATCATTGGGCCTAATAAATGCTAAAAAAGTTGACATAATTATCTTCTTTGTAAAAGATAATGTAATAGATCATTTAAAATTTCTTTATAAAAGGTCATAACAGTAACAATCATTGGGCCTAATAAATGCTTAAAAGGTTGACATAATTATCTTCTTTGTGAAATATAATTTAATAGATCATTTAAAATTTCTTTGTGAAAGATCACAACGGTAACGATCATTGGGCCTAATAAATGCTAAAAAAGTTGACATAATTATCTTCTTTGTAAAAGATAATTTACTAGACAATTTAAAATTTCTTATTAAAAGATCATAACGGTAACGATCACTGGGCCTAATAAATGCTGAAGCAGCTAACATAAATATATTCTTTGTTAAAGATAATTTAATAGATCATTTAAAATTTCTTTAAAAAAGATCATAACAGTCAGAATCATTGGGCCTAATAAATGCTAAAAAAGTTGACATAATTATCTTCTTTGTAAAAGACAATTTAATACATCATTTAAAATTTCTTTGAACAAGATGATAACGCTAACGATTATTGGGCCTAATAAATGCTAAAAAAAGTTGACATAATTATCTTCTTTGTAAAAGATAATTTACTAGACAATTTAAAATTTCTTACTAAAAGATCATAACGCTAACGATTAATGGGCCTAGTAAATGCTAAAAAAGTTGACATAATTATCTTGTTTGTAAAAGATAATTTACTAGACAATTTAAAATTTACTGTTAAAAGATCATAACGGTAACGATCATTGGGCCTAATAAATGCTAAAAAAGTTGACATAATTATCTTCTTTGTAAAAGATAATTTAATAGATCATTTAAAATTTCTTTATAAAAGGTCATAACGGTAACAATCATTGGGCCTAATAAATGCTTAAAAGGTTGACATAATTATCTTCTTTGTAAAATATAATTTAATAGATCATTTAAAATTTCTTTGTGAAAGATCACAACGGTAACGATCATTGGGCCTAATAAATGCTAAAAAGGTTAACATAATTATCTTCTTTGTGAAAGATATTTTAATAGATCATTTAAAATTTCTTTATAAAAGATCATAACGGTAACAATCATTGGGCCTAATAAATGGTAAAAAAGTTGACATAATTATCTTCTTTGTAAAAGATAATTTACTAGACAATTTAAAATTTCTTATTAAAAGATCATAACGGTAACGATCACTGGGCCTAATAAATGCTGAAGCAGCTAACATAAATATATTCTTTGTTAAAGATAATTTAATAGATCATTTAAAATTTCTTTAAAAAAGATCATAACAGTCACAATCGTTGGGCCTAATAAATGCTAAAAAAGTTGACATAATTATCTTCTTTGTAAAAGACAATTTAATAGATTATTTAAAATTTCTTTATAAAAGGTCATAATGGTAACGATCATTGGGCCTAATAAATGCTAAAAAAGTTGACATAATTATCTTCTTTGTAAAAGATAATTTAATAGATCATTTAAAATTTCTTTATAAAAGGTCATAACGGTAACGATCATTGGGCCTAATAAATGCTAAAAAGGTTAACATAATTATCTTCTTTGTGAAAGATAATTTAATACATCATTTAAAATTTCTTTGTGAAAGATCATAACGGTAACGATCATTGGGCCTAATAAATGCTAAAAAAGTTGACATAATTATCTTCTTTGTAAAAGATAATTTACTAGACAATTTCAAATTTCTTATTAGAAGATCATAACGGTAACGATCATTGGGCCTAATAAATGCTAAAAAAGTTGACATAATTATCTTCTTTGTAAAAGATAATTTACTAGACAATTTAAAATTTCTTATTAAAAGATCATAACGGTACCGATCAATGGGCCTAGTAAATGCTAAAAAAGTTTACATAATTATCTTCTTTGTAAAAGATAATTTAATAGATCATTTAAAATTTCTTTATAAAAGATCATAACAGTAACGATCATTGGGCCTAATAAATGCTAAAAAGGTTAACATAATTATCTTCTTTGTGAAACATAATTTAATAGATCATTTAAAATTTCTTTATGAAAGATCATAACGGTAACGATTATTGGGCCTAATAAATGTTGAAAAAGTTGACATAATTATCTTCTTTGTAAAAGATAATTTACTAGACAATTTAAAATTTCTTATTAAAAGATCATAACGGTGCCGATCAACGGGCCTAGTAAATGCTGAAAAAGCTTACATAATTATCTTCTTTGTACAACATAATTTAATAGATCATTTAAAATTTCATTATAAAAGATCATGACGGCAACGATCATTGGGCCTAATAAATGCTAAAAAGGCTAACATAATTATCTTCTTTGTGAATGATAATTTAATAGATCATTTAAAATTTCTTTATAAAAGATTATAACGGTAACGATCATTGGGCATAATAAATACTAAAAAAGTTGACATAATTATCTTCTTTGTAAAAGATAATTTACTAGACAATTTAAAATTTTTTATTAAAAGATCATAACGGTAACGATCATTGGGACTAATAAATGCTAAAAAAGTTAACATAATTATCTTCTTTGTAAAAGATAATTTACTAGACAATTTAAAATTTCTTTATAAAAGATCATAACGGTAACGATCATTGGGCCTAATAAATGCTAAAAAGGTTAACATAATTATCTTCTTTGTAAAAGATAATTTACTAGACAATTTAAAATTTCTTTATAAAAGATCATAACGGTAACGATCATTGGGCCTAATAAATGCTAAAAAGGTTAACATAATTATCTTCTTTGTGAAAGATAATTTAATAGATCATTTAAAATTTCTTTATAAAAGATCATAACGGTAACGATCATTGGGCCTAATAAATGGTAAAAAAGTTGACATAATTATCTTCTTTGTAAAAGATAATTTACTAGACAATTTAAAATTTCTTATTAAAAGATCATAACGGTAACGATCACTGGGCCTAATAAATGCTGAAGCAGCTAACATAAATATATTCTTTGTTAAAGATAATTTAATAGATCATTTAAAATTTCTTTAAAAAAGATCATAACAGTCACAATCATTGGGCCTAATAAATGCTAAAAAAGTTGACATAATTATCTTCTTTGTAAAAGACAATTTAATACATCATTTAAAATTTCTTTGAAAAAGATCATAACGCTAACGATTATTGGGCCTAATAAATGCTAAAAAAGTTGACATAATTATCTTCTTTGTAAAAGACAATTTAATAGATTATTTAAAATTTCTTTATAAAAGGTCATAATGGTAACGATCATTGGGCCTAATAAATGCTAAAAAAGTTGACATAATTATCTTCTTTGTAAAAGATAATTTAATAGATCATTTAAAATTTCTTTATAAAAGGTCATAACGGTAACGATCATTGGGCCTAATAAATGCTAAAAAGGTTAACATAATTATCTTCTTTGTGAAAGATAATTTAATACATCATTTAAAATTTCTTTGTGAAAGATCATAACGGTAACGATCATTGGGCCTAATAAATGCTAAAAAAGTTGACATAATTATCTTCTTTGTAAAAGATAATTTACTAGACAATTTCAAATTTCTTATTAGAAGATCATAACGGTACCGATCATTGGGCCTAATAAATGCTAAAAAAGTTGACATAATTATCTTCTTTGTAAAAGATAATTTACTAGACAATTTAAAATTTCTTATTAAAAGATCATAACGGTACCGATCAATGGGCCTAGTAAATGCTAAAAAAGTTTACATAATTATCTTCTTTGTAAAAGATAATTTAATAGATCATTTAAAATTTCTTTATAAAAGATCATAACAGTAACGATCATTGGGCCTAATAAATGCTAAAAAGGTTAACATAATTATCTTCTTTGTGAAACATAATTTAATAGATCATTTAAAATTTCTTTATGAAAGATCATAACGGTAACGATTATTGGGCCTAATACATGCTAAAAAAGTTGACATAATTATCTTCTTTGTAAAAGATAATTTACTAGACAATTTAAAATTTCTTATTAAAAGATCATAAAGGTGCCGATCAATGGGCCTAGTAAATGCTGAAAAAGCTTACATAATTATCTTCTTTGTACAACATAATTTAATAGATCATTTAAAATTTCATTATAAAAGATCATGACGGCAACGATCATTGGGCCTAATAAATGCTAAAAAGGCTAACATAATTATCTTCTTTGTGAATGATAATTTAATAGATCATTTAAAATTTCTTTATAAAAGATTATAACGGTAACGATCATTGGGCATAATAAATCCTAAAAAAGTTGACATAATTATCTTCTTTGTAAAAGATAATTTACTAGACAATTTAAAATTTTTTATTAAAAGATCATAACGGTAACGATCATTGGGACTAATAAATGCTAAAAAAGTTAACATAATTATCTTCTTTGTAAAAGATAATTTACTAGACAATTTAAAATTTCTTTATAAAAGATCATAACGGTAACGATCATTGGGCCTAATAAATGCTAAAAAGGTTAACATAATTATCTTCTTTGTAAAAGATAATTTACTAGACAATTTAAAATTTCTTTATAAAAGATCATAACGGTAACGATCATTGGGCCTAATAAATGCTAAAAAGGTTAACATAATTATCTTCTTTGTGAAAGATAATTTAATAGATCATTTAAAATTTCTTTATAAAAGATCATAACGGTAACGATCATTGGGCCTAATAAATGGTAAAAAAGTTGACATAATTATCTTCTTTGTAAAAGATAATTTACTAGACAATTTAAAATTTCTTATTAAAAGATCATAACGGTAACGATCACTGGGCCTAATAAATGCTGAAGCAGCTAACATAAATATATTCTTTGTTAAAGATAATTTAATAGATCATTTAAAATTTCTTTAAAAAAGATCATAACAGTCACAATCATTGGGCCTAATAAATGCTAAAAAAGTTGACATAATTATCTTCTTTGTAAAAGACAATTTAATACATCTTTTAAAATTTCTTTGAAAAAGATCATAACGCTAACGATTATTGGGCCTAATAAATGCTAAAAAAGTTGACATAATTATCTTCTTTGTAAAAGACAATTTAATAGATTATTTAAAATTTCTTTATAAAAGGTCATAATGGTAACGATCATTGGGCCTAATAAATGCTAAAAAAGTTGACATAATTATCTTCTTTGTAAAAGATAATTTAATAGATCATTTAAAATTTCTTTATAAAAGGTCATAACGGTAACGATCATTGGGCCTAATAAATGCTAAAAAGGTTAACATAATTATCTTCTTTGTGAAAGATAATTTAATACATCATTTAAAATTTCTTTGTGAAAGATCATAACGGTAACGATCATTGGGCCTAATAAATGCTAAAAAAGTTGACATAATTATCTTCTTTGTAAAAGATAATTTACTAGACAATTTCAAATTTCTTATTAGAAGATCATAACGGTAACGATCATTGGGCCTAATAAATGCTAAAAAAGTTGACATAATTATCTTCTTTGTAAAAGATAATTTACTAGACAATTTAAAATTTCTTATTAAAAGATCATAACGGTACCGATCAATGGGCCTAGTAAATGCTAAAAAAGTTTACATAATTATCTTCTTTGTAAAAGATAATTTAATAGATCATTTAAAATTTCTTTATAAAAGATCATAACAGTAACGATCATTGGGCCTAATAAATGCTAAAAAGGTTAACATAATTATCTTCTTTGTGAAACATAATTTAATAGATCATTTAAAATTTCTTTATGAAAGATCATAACGGTAACGATTATTGGGCCTAATACATGCTAAAAAAGTTGACATAATTATCTTCTTTGTAAAAGATAATTTACTAGACAATTTAAAATTTCTTATTAAAAGATCATAAAGGTGCCGATCAATGGGCCTAGTAAATGCTGAAAAAGCTTACATAATTATCTTCTTTGTACAACATAATTTAATAGATCATTTAAAATTTCATTATAAAAGATCATGACGGCAACGATCATTGGGCCTAATAAATGCTAAAAAGGCTAACATAATTATCTTCTTTGTGAATGATAATTTAATAGATCATTTAAAATTTCTTTATAAAAGATTATAACGGTAACGATCATTGGGCATAATAAATCCTAAAAAAGTTGACATAATTATCTTCTTTGTAAAAGATAATTTACTAGACAATTTAAAATTTTTTATTAAAAGATCATAACGGTAACGATCATTGGGACTAATAAATGCTAAAAAAGTTAACATAATTATCTTCTTTGTAAAAGATAATTTACTAGACAATTTAAAATTTCTTTATAAAAGATCATAACGGTAACGATCATTGGGCCTAATAAATGCTAAAAAGGTTAACATAATTATCTTCTTTGTAAAAGATAATTTA
The DNA here is from genome assembly GCA_037954015.1 of Psophocarpus tetragonolobus. Taxonomy (NCBI): domain Eukaryota; kingdom Viridiplantae; phylum Streptophyta; class Magnoliopsida; order Fabales; family Fabaceae; genus Psophocarpus; species Psophocarpus tetragonolobus. The sequence continues at coordinate 61,100,075 of CM075688.1, forward strand.
CTAGACAATTTAAAATTTCTTTATAAAAGATCATAACGGTAACGATCATTGGGCCTAATAAATGCTAAAAAGGTTAACATAATTATCTTCTTTGTGAAAGATAATTTAATAGATCATTTAAAATTTCTTTATAAAAGATCATAACGGTAACGATCATTGGGCCTAATAAATGGTAAAAAAGTTGACATAATTATCTTCTTTGTAAAAGATAATTTACTAGACAATTTAAAATTTCTTATTAAAAGATCATAACGGTAACGATCACTGGGCCTAATAAATGCTGAAGCAGCTAACATAAATATATTCTTTGTTAAAGATAATTTAATAGATCATTTAAAATTTCTTTAAAAAAGATCATAACAGTCACAATCATTGGGCCTAATAAATGCTAAAAAAGTTGACATAATTATCTTCTTTGTAAAAGACAATTTAATACATCATTTAAAATTTCTTTGAAAAAGATCATAACGCTAACGATTATTGGGCCTAATAAATGCTGAAAAAGTTGACATAATTATCTTCTTTGTAAAAGACAATTTAATAGATTATTTAAAATTTCTTTATAAAAGGTCATAATGGTAACGATCATTGGGCCTAATAAATGCTAAAAAAGTTGACATAATTATCTTCTTTGTAAAAGATAATTTAATAGATCATTTAAAATTTCTTTATAAAAGGTCATAACGGTAACGATCATTGGGCCTAATAAATGCTAAAAAGGTTAACATAATTATCTTCTTTGTGAAAGATAATTTAATACATCATTTAAAATTTCTTTGTGAAAGATCATAACGGTAACGATCATTGGGCCTAATAAATGCTAAAAAAGTTGACATAATTATCTTCTTTGTAAAAGATAATTTACTAGACAATTTCAAATTTCTTATTAGAAGATCATAACGGTAACGATCATTGGGCCTAATAAATGCTAAAAAAGTTGACATAATTATCTTCTTTGTAAAAGATAATTTACTAGACAATTTAAAATTTCTTATTAAAAGATCATAACGGTACCGATCAATGGGCCTAGTAAATGCTAAAAAAGTTTACATAATTATCTTCTTTGTAAAAGATAATTTAATAGATCATTTAAAATTTCTTTATAAAAGATCATAACAGTAACGATCATTGGGCCTAATAAATGCTAAAAAGGTTAACATAATTATCTTCTTTGTGAAACATAATTTAATAGATCATTTAAAATTTCTTTATGAAAGATCATAACGGTAACGATTATTGGGCCTAATACATGCTAAAAAAGTTGACATAATTATCTTCTTTGTAAAAGATAATTTACTAGACAATTTAAAATTTCTTATTAAAAGATCATAAAGGTGCCGATCAATGGGCCTAGTAAATGCTGAAAAAGCTTACATAATTATCTTCTTTGTACAACATAATTTAATAGATCATTTAAAATTTCATTATAAAAGATCATGACGGCAACGATCATTGGGCCTAATAAATGCTAAAAAGGCTAACATAATTATCTTCTTTGTGAATGATAATTTAATAGTTCATTTAAAATTTCTTTATAAAAGATTATAACGGTAACGATCATTGGGCATAATAAATCCTAAAAAAGTTGACATAATTATCTTCTTTGTAAAAGATAATTTACTAGACAATTTAAAATTTTTTATTAAAAGATCATAACGGTAACGATCATTGGGACTAATAAATGCTAAAAAAGTTAACATAATTATCTTCTTTGTAAAAGATAATTTACTAGACAATTTAAAATTTCTTTATAAAAGATCATAACGGTAACGATCATTGGGCCTAATAAATGCTAAAAAGGTTAACATAATTATCTTCTTTGTAAAAGATAATTTACTAGACAATTTAAAATTTCTTTATAAAAGATCATAACGGTAACGATCATTGGGCCTAATAAATGCTAAAAAGGTTAACATAATTATCTTCTTTGTGAAAGATAATTTAATAGATCATTTAAAATTTCTTTATAAAAGATCATAACGGTAACGATCATTGGGCCTAATAAATGGTAAAAAAGTTGACATAATTATCTTCTTTGTAAAAGATAATTTACTAGACAATTTAAAATTTCTTATTAAAAGATCATAACGGTAACGATCACTGGGCCTAATAAATGCTGAAGCAGCTAACATAAATATATTCTTTGTTAAAGATAATTTAATAGATCATTTAAAATTTCTTTAAAAAAGATCATAACAGTCACAATCATTGGGCCTAATAAATGCTAAAAAAGTTGACATAATTATCTTCTTTGTAAAAGACAATTTAATACATCATTTAAAATTTCTTTGAAAAAGATCATAACGCTAACGATTATTGGGCCTAATAAATGCTAAAAAAGTTGACATAATTATCTTCTTTGTAAAAGACAATTTAATAGATTATTTAAAATTTCTTTATAAAAGGTCATAATGGTAACGATCATTGGGCCTAATAAATGCTAAAAAAGTTGACATAATTATCTTCTTTGTAAAAGATAATTTAATAGATCATTTAAAATTTCTTTATAAAAGGTCATAACGGTAACGATCATTGGGCCTAATAAATGCTAAAAAGGTTAACATAATTATCTTCTTTGTGAAAGATAATTTAATACATCATTTAAAATTTCTTTGTGAAAGATCATAACGGTAACGATCATTGGGCCTAATAAATGCTAAAAAAGTTGACATAATTATCTTCTTTGTAAAAGATAATTTACTAGACAATTTCAAATTTCTTATTAGAAGATCATAACGGTACCGATCATTGGGCCTAATAAATGCTAAAAAAGTTGACATAATTATCTTCTTTGTAAAAGATAATTTACTAGACAATTTAAAATTTCTTATTAAAAGATCATAACGGTACCGATCAATGGGCCTAGTAAATGCTAAAAAAGTTTACATAATTATCTTCTTTGTAAAAGATAATTTAATAGATCATTTAAAATTTCTTTATAAAAGATCATAACAGTAACGATCATTGGGCCTAATAAATGCTAAAAAGGTTAACATAATTATCTTCTTTGTGAAACATAATTTAATAGATCATTTAAAATTTCTTTATGAAAGATCATAACGGTAACGATTATTGGGCCTAATACATGCTAAAAAAGTTGACATAATTATCTTCTTTGTAAAAGATAATTTACTAGACAATTTAAAATTTCTTATTAAAAGATCATAACGGTGCCGATCAATGGGCCTAGTAAATGCTGAAAAAGCTTACATAATTATCTTCTTTGTACAACATAATTTAATAGATCATTTAAAATTTCATTATAAAAGATCATGACGGCAACGATCATTGGGCCTAATAAATGCTAAAAAGGCTAACATCATTATCTTCTTTGTGAATGATAATTTAATAGATCATTTAAAATTTCTTTATAAAAGATTATAACGGTAACGATCATTGGGCATAATAAATACTAAAAAAGTTGACATAATTATCTTCTTTGTAAAAGATAATTTACTAGACAATTTAAAATTTTTTATTAAAAGATCATAACGGTAACGATCATTGGGACTAATAAATGCTAAAAAAGTTAACATAATTATCTTCTTTGTAAAAGATAATTTACTAGACAATTTAAAATTTCTTTATAAAAGATCATAACGGTAACGATCATTGGGCCTAATAAATGCTAAAAAGGTTAACATAATTATCTTCTTTGTAAAAGATAATTTACTAGACAATTTAAAATTTCTTTATAAAAGATCATAACGGTAACGATCATTGGGCCTAATAAATGCTAAAAAGGTTAACATAATTATCTTCTTTGTGAAAGATAATTTAATAGATCATTTAAAATTTCTTTATAAAAGATCATAACGGTAACGATCATTGGGCCTAATAAATGGTAAAAAAGTTGACATAATTATCTTCTTTGTAAAAGATAATTTACTAGACAATTTAAAATTTCTTATTAAAAGATCATAACGGTAACGATCACTGGGCCTAATAAATGCTGAAGCAGCTAACATAAATATATTCTTTGTTAAAGATAATTTAATAGATCATTTAAAATTTCTTTAAAAAAGATCATAACAGTCACAATCATTGGGCCTAATAAATGCTAAAAAAGTTGACATAATTATCTTCTTTGTAAAAGACAATTTAATACATCATTTAAAATTTCTTTGAAAAAGATCATAACGCTAACGATTATTGGGCCTAATAAATGCTAAAAAAGTTGACATAATTATCTTCTTTGTAAAAGACAATTTAATAGATTATTTAAAATTTCTTTATAAAAGGTCATAATGGTAACGATCATTGGGCCTAATAAATGCTAAAAAAGTTGACATAATTATCTTCTTTGTAAAAGATAATTTAATAGATCATTTAAAATTTCTTTATAAAAGGTCATAACGGTAACGATCATTGGGCCTAATAAATGCTAAAAAGGTTAACATAATTATCTTCTTTGTGAAAGATAATTTAATACATCATTTAAAATTTCTTTGTGAAAGATCATAACGGTAACGATCATTGGGCCTAATAAATGCTAAAAAAGTTGACATAATTATCTTCTTTGTAAAAGATAATTTACTAGACAATTTCAAATTTCTTATTAGAAGATCATAACGGTAACGATCATTGGGCCTAATAAATGCTAAAAAAGTTGACATAATTATCTTCTTTGTAAAAGATAATTTACTAGACAATTTAAAATTTCTTATTAAAAGATCATAACGGTACCGATCAATGGGCCTAGTAAATGCTAAAAAAGTTTACATAATTATCTTCTTTGTAAAAGATAATTTAATAGATCATTTAAAATTTCTTTATAAAAGATCATAACAGTAACGATCATTGGGCCTAATAAATGCTAAAAAGGTTAACATAATTATCTTCTTTGTGAAACATAATTTAATAGATCATTTAAAATTTCTTTATGAAAGATCATAACGGTAACGATTATTGGGCCTAATACATGCTAAAAAAGTTGACATAATTATCTTCTTTGTAAAAGATAATTTACTAGACAATTTAAAATTTCTTATTAAAAGATCATAAAGGTGCCGATCAATGGGCCTAGTAAATGCTGAAAAAGCTTACATAATTATCTTCTTTGTACAACATAATTTAATAGATCATTTAAAATTTCATTATAAAAGATCATGACGGCAACGATCATTGGGCCTAATAAATGCTAAAAAGGCTAACATAATTATCTTCTTTGTGAATGATAATTTAATAGATCATTTAAAATTTCTTTATAAAAGATTATAACGGTAACGATCATTGGGCATAATAAATCCTAAAAAAGTTGACATAATTATCTTCTTTGTAAAAGATAATTTACTAGACAATTTAAAATTTTTTATTAAAAGATCATAACGGTAACGATCATTGGGACTAATAAATGCTAAAAAAGTTAACATAATTATCTTCTTTGTAAAAGATAATTTACTAGACAATTTAAAATTTCTTTATAAAAGATCATAACGGTAACGATCATTGGGCCTAATAAATGCTAAAAAGGTTAACATAATTATCTTCTTTGTAAAAGATAATTTACTAGACAATTTAAAATTTCTTTATAAAAGATCATAACGGTAACGATCATTGGGCCTAATAAATGCTAAAAAGGTTAACATAATTATCTTCTTTGTGAAAGATAATTTAATAGATCATTTAAAATTTCTTTATAAAAGATCATAACGGTAACGATCATTGGGCCTAATAAATGGTAAAAAAGTTGACATAATTATCTTCTTTGTAAAAGATAATTTACTAGACAATTTAAAATTTCTTATTAAAAGATCATAACGGTAACGATCACTGGGCCTAATAAATGCTGAAGCAGCTAACATAAATATATTCTTTGTTAAAGATAATTTAATAGATCATTTAAAATTTCTTTAAAAAAGATCATAACAGTCACAATCATTGGGCCTAATAAATGCTAAAAAAGTTGACATAATTATCTTCTTTGTAAAAGACAATTTAATACATCATTTAAAATTTCTTTGAAAAAGATCATAACGCTAACGATTATTGGGCCTAATAAATGCTAAAAAAGTTGACATAATTATCTTCTTTGTAAAAGACAATTTAATAGATTATTTAAAATTTCTTTATAAAAGGTCATAATGGTAACGATCATTGGGCCTAATAAATGCTAAAAAAGTTGACATAATTATCTTCTTTGTAAAAGATAATTTAATAGATCATTTAAAATTTCTTTATAAAAGGTCATAACGGTAACGATCATTGGGCCTAATAAATGCTAAAAAGGTTAACATAATTATCTTCTTTGTGAAAGATAATTTAATACATCATTTAAAATTTCTTTGTGAAAGATCATAACGGTAACGATCATTGGGCCTAATAAATGCTAAAAAAGTTGACATAATTATCTTCTTTGTAAAAGATAATTTACTAGACAATTTCAAATTTCTTATTAGAAGATCATAACGGTACCGATCATTGGGCCTAATAAATGCTAAAAAAGTTGACATAATTATCTTCTTTGTAAAAGATAATTTACTAGACAATTTAAAATTTCTTATTAAAAGATCATAACGGTACCGATCAATGGGCCTAGTAAATGCTAAAAAAGTTTACATAATTATCTTCTTTGTAAAAGATAATTTAATAGATCATTTAAAATTTCTTTATAAAAGATCATAACAGTAACGATCATTGGGCCTAATAAATGCTAAAAAGGTTAACATAATTATCTTCTTTGTGAAACATAATTTAATAGATCATTTAAAATTTCTTTATGAAAGATCATAACGGTAACGATTATTGGGCCTAATACATGCTAAAAAAGTTGACATAATTATCTTCTTTGTAAAAGATAATTTACTAGACAATTTAAAATTTCTTATTAAAAGATCATAACGGTGCCGATCAATGGGCCTAGTAAATGCTGAAAAAGCTTACATAATTATCTTCTTTGTACAACATAATTTAAAAGATCATTTAAAATTTCATTATAAAAGATCATGACGGCAACGATCATTGGGCCTAATAAATGCTAAAGAGGCTAACATCATTATCTTCTTTGTGAATGATAATTTAATAGATCATTTTAAATTTCTTTATAAAAGATTATAACGGTAACGATCATTGGGCATAATAAATACTAAAAAAGTTGACATAATTATCTTCTTTGTAAAAGATAATTTACTAGACAATTTAAAATTTTTTATTAAAAGATCATAACGGTAACGATCATTGGGACTAATAAATGCTAAAAAAGTTAACATAATTATCTTCTTTGTAAAAGATAATTTACTAGACAATTTAAAATTTCTTTATAAAAGATCATAACGGTAACGATCATTGGTCCTAATAAATGCTAAAAAGGTTAACATAATTATCTTCTTTGTAAAAGATAATTTACTAGACAATTTAAAATTTCTTTATAAAAGATCATAACGGTAACGATCATTGGGCCTAATAAATGCTAAAAAGGTTAACATAATTATCTTCTTTGTGAAAGATAATTTAATAGATCATTTAAAATTTCTTTATAAAAGATCATAACGGTAACGATCATTGGGCCTAATAAATGGTAAAAAAGTTGACATAATTATCTTCTTTGTAAAAGATAATTTACTAGACAATTTAAAATTTCTTATTAAAAGATCATAACGGTAACGATCACTGGGCCTAATAAATGCTGAAGCAGCTAACATAAATATATTCTTTGTTAAAGATAATTTAATAGATCATTTAAAATTTCTTTAAAAAAGATCATAACAGTCACAATCATTGGGCCTAATAAATGCTAAAAAAGTTGCCATAATTATCTTCTTTGTAAAAGACAATTTAATACATCATTTAAAATTTCTTTGAAAAAGATCATAACGCTAACGATTATTGGGCCTAATAAATGCTAAAAAATTTGACATAATTATCTTCTTTGTAAAAGACAATTTAATAGATTATTTAAAATTTCTTTATAAAAGGTCATAATGGTAACGATCATTGGGCCTAATAAATGCTAAAAAAGTTGACATAATTATCTTCTTTGTAAAAGATAATTTAATAGATCATTTAAAATTTCTTTATAAAAGGTCATAACGGTAACGATCATTGGGCCTAATAAATGCTAAAAAGGTTAACATAATTATCTTCTTTGTGAAAGATAATTTAATACATCATTTAAAATTTCTTTGTGAAAGATCATAACGGTAACGATCATTGGGCCTAATAAATGCTAAAAAAGTTGACATAATTATCTTCTTTGTAAAAGATAATTTACTAGACAATTTCAAATTTCTTATTAGAAGATCATAACGGTAACGATCATTGGGCCTAATAAATGCTAAAAAAGTTGACATAATTATCTTCTTTGTAAAAGATAATTTACTAGACAATTTAAAATTTCTTACTAAAAGATCATAACGCTAACGATTAATGGGCCTAGTAAATGCTAAAAAAGTTGACATAATTATCTTGTTTGTAAAAGATAATTTACTAGACAATTTAAAATTTACTGTTAAAAGATCATAACGGTAACGATCATTGGGCCTAATAAATGCTAAAAAAGTTGACATAATTATCTTCTTTGTAAAAGATAATTTAATAGATCATTTAAAATTTCTTTATAAAAGGTCATAACGGTAACAATCATTGGGCCTATTAAATGCTTAAAAGGTTGACATAATTATCTTCTTTGTAAAATATAATTTAATAGATCATTTAAAATTTCTTTGTGAAAGATCACAACGGTAACGATCATTGGGCCTAATAAATGCTAAAAAGGTTAACATAATTATCTTCTTTGTGAAAGATATTTTAATAGATCATTTAAAATTTCTTTATAAAAGATCATAACGGTAACAATCATTGGGCCTAATAAATGGTAAAAAAGTTGACATAATTATCTTCTTTGTAAAAGATAATTTACTAGACAATTTAAAATTTCTTATTAAAAGATCATAACGGTAACGATCACTGGGCCTAATAAATGCTGAAGCAGCTAACATAAATATATTCTTTGTTAAAGATAACTTAATAGATCATTTAAAATTTCTTTAAAAAAGATCATAACAGTCACAATCGTTGGGCCTAATAAATGCTAAAAAAGTTGACATAATTATCTTCTTTGTAAAAGACAATTTAATAGATTATTTAAAATTTCTTTATAAAAGGTCATAATGGTAACGATCATTGGGCCTAATAAATGCTAAAAAAGTTGACATAATTATCTTCTTTGTAAAAGATAATTTAATAGATCATTTAAAATTTCTTTATAAAAGGTCATAACGGTAACGATCATTGGGCCTAATAAATGCTAAAAAGGTTAACATAATTATCTTCTTTGTGAAAGATAATTTAATACATCATTTAAAATTTCTTTGTGAAAGATCATAACGGTAACGATCATTGGGCCTAATAAATGCTAAAAAAGTTGACATAATTATTTTCTTTGTAAAAGATAATTTACTAGACAATTTCAAATTTCTTATTAGAAGATCATAACGGTAACGATCATTGGGCCTAATAAATGCTAAAAAAGTTGACATAATTATCTTCTTTGTAAAAGATAATTTACTAGACAATTTAAAATTTCTTATTAAAAGATCATAACGGTACCGATCAATGGGCCTAGTAAATGCTAAAAAAGTTTACATAATTATCTTCTTTGTAAAAGATAATTTAATAGATCATTTAAAATTTCTTTATAAAAGATCATAACAGTAACGATCATTGGGCCTAATAAATGCTAAAAAGGTTAACATAATTATCTTCTTTGTGAAACATAATTTAATAGATCATTTAAAATTTCTTTATGAAAGATCATAACGGTAACGATTATTGGGCCTAATAAATGCTAAAAAAGTTGACATAATTATCTTCTTTGTAAAAGATAATTTACTAGACAATTTAAAATTTCTTATTAAAAGATCATAACGGTACCGATCAACGGGCCTAGTAAATGCTGAAAAAGCTTACATAATTATCTTCTTTGTACAACATAATTTAATAGATCATTTAAAATTTCATTATAAAAGATCATGACGGCAACGATCATTGGGCCTAATAAATGCTAAAAAGGCTAACGTAATTATCTTCTTTGTGAATGATAATTTAATAGATCATTTAAAGTTTCTTTATAAAAGATCATAACGGTAACGATCATTGGACCTAATAAATGCTAAAAAGGTTAACATAATTATCTTCTTTGTTAAAGATAATTTACTAGACAATTTAAAATTTCTTATTAAAAGATCATAACGCTAACGATTTTTGGTTCTAATAAATGATAAAAAAGTTGCCATAATTATCTTCTTTGTAAAAGATAATTTAATAGATTATTTAAAATTTCTTTATAAAAGGTCATAACGGTAACGATCATTGGGCCTAATAAATGCTAAAAAAGTTGACATAATTATCTTCTTTGTAAAAGATAATGTAATAGATCATTTAAAATTTCTTTATAAAAGGTCATAACAGTAACAATCATTGGGCCTAATAAATGCTTAAAAGGTTGACATAATTATCTTCTTTGTGAAATATAATTTAATAGATCATTTAAAATTTCTTTGTGAAAGATCACAACGGTAACGATCATTGGGCCTAATAAATGCTAAAAAAGTTGACATAATTATCTTCTTTGTAAAAGATAATTTACTAGACAATTTAAAATTTCTTATTAAAAGATCATAACGGTAACGATCACTGGGCCTAATAAATGCTGAAGCAGCTAACATAAATATATTCTTTGTTAAAGATAATTTAATAGATCATTTAAAATTTCTTTAAAAAAGATCATAACAGTCAGAATCATTGGGCCTAATAAATGCTAAAAAAGTTGACATAATTATCTTCTTTGTAAAAGACAATTTAATACATCATTTAAAATTTCTTTGAACAAGATGATAACGCTAACGATTATTGGGCCTAATAAATGCTAAAAAAAGTTGACATAATTATCTTCTTTGTAAAAGATAATTTACTAGACAATTTAAAATTTCTTACTAAAAGATCATAACGCTAACGATTAATGGGCCTAGTAAATGCTAAAAAAGTTGACATAATTATCTTGTTTGTAAAAGATAATTTACTAGACAATTTAAAATTTACTGTTAAAAGATCATAACGGTAACGATCATTGGGCCTAATAAATGCTAAAAAAGTTGACATAATTATCTTCTTTGTAAAAGATAATTTAATAGATCATTTAAAATTTCTTTATAAAAGGTCATAACGGTAACAATCATTGGGCCTAATAAATGCTTAAAAGGTTGACATAATTATCTTCTTTGTAAAATATAATTTAATAGATCATTTAAAATTTCTTTGTGAAAGATCACAACGGTAACGATCATTGGGCCTAATAAATGCTAAAAAGGTTAACATAATTATCTTCTTTGTGAAAGATATTTTAATAGATCATTTAAAATTTCTTTATAAAAGATCATAACGGTAACAATCATTGGGCCTAATAAATGGTAAAAAAGTTGACATAATTATCTTCTTTGTAAAAGATAATTTACTAGACAATTTAAAATTTCTTATTAAAAGATCATAACGGTAACGATCACAGGGCCTAATAAATGCTGAAGCAGCTAACATAAATATATTCTTTGTTAAAGATAATTTAATAGATCATTTAAAATTTCTTTAAAAAAGATCATAACAGTCACAATCGTTGGGCCTAATAAATGCTAAAAAAGTTGACATAATTATCTTCTTTGTAAAAGACAATTTAATAGATTATTTAAAATTTCTTTATAAAAGGTCATAATGGTAACGATCATTGGGCCTAATAAATGCTAAAAAAGTTGACATAATTATCTTCTTTTTAAAAGATAATTTAATAGATCATTTAAAATTTCTTTATAAAAGGTCATAACGGTAACGATCATTGGGCCTAATAAATGCTAAAAAGGTTAACATAATTATCTTCTTTGTGAAAGATAATTTAATACATCATTTAAAATTTCTTTGTGAAAGATCATAACGGTAACGATCATTGGGCCTAATAAATGCTAAAAAAGTTGACATAATTATCTTCTTTGTAAAAGATAATTTACTAGACAATTTCAAATTTCTTATTAGAAGATCATAACGGTAACGATCATTGGGCCTAATAAATGCTAAAAAAGTTGACATAATTATCTTCTTTGTAAAAGATAATTTACTAGACAATTTAAAATTTCTTATTAAAAGATCATAACGGTACCGATCAATGGGCCTAGTAAATGCTAAAAAAGTTTACATAATTATCTTCTTTGTAAAAGATAATTTAATAGATCATTTAAAATTTCTTTATAAAAGATCATAACAGTAACGATCATTGGGCCTAATAAATGCTAAAAAGGTTAACATAATTATCTTCTTTGTGAAACATAATTTAATAGATCATTTAAAATTTCTTTATGAAAGATCATAACGGTAACGATTATTGGGCCTAATAAATGCTAAAAAAGTTGACATAATTATCTTCTTTGTAAAAGATAATTTACTAGACAATTTAAAATTTCTTATTAAAAGATCATAACGGTGCCGATCAACGGGCCTAGTAAATGCTGAAAAAGCTTACATAATTATCTTCTTTGTACAACATAATTTAATAGATCATTTAAAATTTCATTATAAAAGATCATGACGGCAACAATCATTGGGCCTAATAAATGCTAAAAAGGCTAACATAATTATCTTCTTTGTGAATGATAATTTAATAGATCATTTAAAATTTCTTTATAAAAGATTATAACGGTAACGATCATTGGGCATAATAAATACTAAAAAAGTTGACATAATTATCTTCTTTGTAAAAGATAATTTACTAGACAATTTAAAATTTTTTATTAAAAGATCATAACGGTAACGATCATTGGGACTAATAAATGCTAAAAAAGTTAACATAATTATCTTCTTTGTAAAAGATAATTTACTAGACAATTTAAAATTTCTTTATAAAAGATCATAACGGTAACGATCATTGGGCCTAATAAATGCTAAAAAGGTTAACATAATTATCTTCTTTGTAAAAGATAATTTACTAGACAATTTAAAATTTCTTTATAAAAGATCATAACGGTAACGATCATTGGGCCTAATAAATGCTAAAAAGGTTAACATAATTATCTTCTTTGTGAAAGATAATTTAATAGATCATTTAAAATTTCTTTATAAAAGATCATAACGGTAACGATCATTGGGCCTAATAAATGGTAAAAAAGTTGACATAATTATCTTCTTTGTAAAAGATAATTTACTAGACAATTTAAAATTTCTTATTAAAAGATCATAACGGTAACGATCACTGGGCCTAATAAATGCTGAAGCAGCTAACATAAATATATTCTTTGTTAAAGATAATTTAATAGATCATTTAAAATTTCTTTAAAAAAGATCATAACAGTCACAATCATTGGGCCTAATAAATGCTAAAAAAGTTGACATAATTATCTTCTTTGTAAAAGACAATTTAATACATCATTTAAAATTTCTTTGAAAAAGATCATAACGCTAACGATTATTGGGCCTAATAAATGCTAAAAAAGTTGACATAATTATCTTCTTTGTAAAAGACAATTTAATAGATTATTTAAAATTTCTTTATAAAAGGTCATAATGGTAACGATCATTGGGCCTAATAAATGCTAAAAAAGTTGACATAATTATCTTCTTTGTAAAAGATAATTTAATAGATCATTTAAAATTTCTTTATAAAAGGTCATAACGGTAACGATCATTGGGCCTAATAAATGCTAAAAAGGTTAACATAATTATCTTCTTTGTGAAAGATAATTTAATACATCATTTAAAATTTCTTTGTGAAAGATCATAACGGTAACGATCATTGGGCCTAATAAATGCTAAAAAAGTTGACATAATTATCTTCTTTGTAAAAGATAATTTACTAGACAATTTCAAATTTCTTATTAGAAGATCATAACGGTAACGATCATTGGGCCTAATAAATGCTAAAAAAGTTGACATAATTATCTTCTTTGTAAAAGATAATTTACTAGACAATTTAAAATTTCTTACTAAAAGATCATAACGGTACCGATCAATGGGCCTAGTAAATGCTAAAAAAGTTTACATAATTATCTTCTTTGTAAAAGATAATTTAATAGATCATTTAAAATTTCTTTATAAAAGATCATAACAGTAACGATCATTGGGCCTAATAAATGCTAAAAAGGTTAACATAATTATCTTCTTTGTGAAACATAATTTAATAGATCATTTAAAATTTCTTTATGAAAGATCATAACGGTAACGATTATTGGGCCTAATACATGCTAAAAAAGTTGACATAATTATCTTCTTTGTAAAAGATAATTTACTAGACAATTTAAAATTTCTTATTAAAAGATCATAACGGTGCCGATCAATGGGCCTAGTAAATGCTGAAAAAGCTTACATAATTATCTTCTTTGTACAACATAATTTAATAGATCATTTAAAATTTCATTATAAAAGATCATGACGGCAACGATCATTGGGCCTAATAAATGCTAAAAAGGCTAACATAATTATCTTCTTTGTGAATGATAATTTAATAGATCATTTAAAATTTCTTTATAAAAGATTATAACGGTAACGATCATTGGGCATAATAAATACTAAAAAAGTTGACATAATTATCTTCTTTGTAAAAGATAATTTACTAGACAATTTAAAATTTTTTATTAAAAGATCATAACGGTAACGATCATTGGGACTAATAAATGCTAAAAAAGTTAACATAATTATCTTCTTTGTAAAAGATAATTTACTAGACAATTTAAAATTTCTTTATAAAAGATCATAACGGTAACGATCATTGGGCCTAATAAATGCTAAAAAGGTTAACATAATTATCTTCTTTGTAAAAGATAATTTACTAGACAATTTAAAATTTCTTTATAAAAGATCATAACGGTAACGATCATTGGGCCTAATAAATGCTAAAAAGGTTAACATAATTATCTTCTTTGTGAAAGATAATTTAATAGATCATTTAAAATTTCTTTATAAAAGATCATAACGGTAACGATCATTGGGCCTAATAAATGGTAAAAAAGTTGACATAATTATCTTCTTTGTAAAAGATAATTTACTAGACAATTTAAAATTTCTTATTAAAAGATCATAACGGTAACGATCACTGGGCCTAATAAATGCTGAAGCAGCTAACATAAATATATTCTTTGTTAAAGATAATTTAATAGATCATTTAAAATTTCTTTAAAAAAGATCATAACAGTCACAATCATTGGGCCTAATAAATGCTAAAAAAGTTGACATAATTATCTTCTTTGTAAAAGACAATTTAATACATCATTTAAAATTTCTTTGAAAAAGATCATAACGCTAACGATTATTGGGCCTAATAAATGCTAAAAAAGTTGACATAATTATCTTCTTTGTAAAAGACAATTTAATAGATTATTTAAAATTTCTTTATAAAAGGTCATAATGGTAACGATCATTGGGCCTAATAAATGCTAAAAAAGTTGACATAATTATCTTCTTTGTAAAAGATAATTTAATAGATCATTTAAAATTTCTTTATAAAAGGTCATAACGGTAACGATCATTGGGCCTAATAAATGCTAAAAAGGTTAACATAATTATCTTCTTTGTGAAAGATAATTTAATACATCATTTAAAATTTCTTTGTGAAAGATCATAACGGTAACGATCATTGGGCCTAATAAATGCTAAAAAAGTTGACATAATTATCTTCTTTGTAAAAGATAATTTACTAGACAATTTCAAATTTCTTATTAGAAGATCATAACGGTAACGATCATTGGGCCTAATAAATGCTAAAAAAGTTGACATAATTATCTTCTTTGTAAAAGATAATTTACTAGACAATTTAAAATTTCTTACTAAAAGATCATAACGCTAACGATTAATGGGCCTAGTAAATGCTAAAAAAGTTGACATAATTATCTTGTTTGTAAAAGATAATTTACTAGACAATTTAAAATTTACTGTTAAAAGATCATAACGGTAACGATCATTGGGCCTAATAAATGCTAAAAAAGTTGACATAATTATCTTCTTTGTAAAAGATAATTTAATAGATCATTTAAAATTTCTTTATAAAAGGTCATAACGGTAACAATCATTGGGCCTAATAAATGCTTAAAAGGTTGACATAATTATCTTCTTTGTAAAATATAATTTAATAGATCATTTAAAATTTCTTTGTGAAAGATCACAACGGTAACGATCATTGGGCCTAATAAATGCTAAAAAGGTTAACATAATTATCTTCTTTGTGAAAGATATTTTAATAGATCATTTAAAATTTCTTTATAAAAGATCATAACGGTAACAATCATTGGGCCTAATAAATGGTAAAAAAGTTGACATAATTATCTTCTTTGTAAAAGATAATTTACTAGACAATTTAAAATTTCTTATTAAAAGATCATAACGGTAACGATCACTGGGCCTAATAAATGCTGAAGCAGCTAACATAAATATATTCTTTGTTAAAGATAACTTAATAGATCATTTAAAATTTCTTTAAAAAAGATCATAACAGTCACAATCGTTGGGCCTAATAAATGCTAAAAAAGTTGACATAATTATCTTCTTTGTAAAAGACAATTTAATAGATTATTTAAAATTTCTTTATAAAAGGTCATAATGGTAACGATCATTGGGCCTAATAAATGCTAAAAAAGTTGACATAATTATCTTCTTTGTAAAAGATAATTTAATAGATCATTTAAAATTTCTTTATAAAAGGTCATAACGGTAACGATCATTGGGCCTAATAAATGCTAAAAAGGTTAACATAATTATCTTCTTTGTGAAAGATAATTTAATACATCATTTAAAATTTCTTTGTGAAAGATCATAACGGTAACGATCATTGGGCCTAATAAATGCTAAAAAAGTTGACATAATTATCTTCTTTGTAAAAGATAATTTACTAGACAATTTCAAATTTCTTATTAGAAGATCATAACGGTAACGATCATTGGGCCTAATAAATGCTAAAAAAGTTGACATAATTATCTTCTTTGTAAAAGATAATTTACTAGACAATTTAAAATTTCTTATTAAAAGATCATAACGGTACCGATCAATGGGCCTAGTAAATGCTAAAAAAGTTTACATAATTATCTTCTTTGTAAAAGATAATTTAATAGATCATTTAAAATTTCTTTATAAAAGATCATAACAGTAACGATCATTGGGCCTAATAAATGCTAAAAAGGTTAACATAATTATCTTCTTTGTGAAACATAATTTAATAGATCATTTAAAATTTCTTTATGAAAGATCATAACGGTAACGATTATTGGGCCTAATAAATGCTAAAAAGGTTAACATAATTATCTTCTTTGTAAAAGATAATTTACTAGACAATTTAAAATTTCTTATTAAAAGATCATAACGGTGCCGATCAACGGGCCTAGTAAATGCTGAAAAAGCTTACATAACTATCTTCTTTGTACAACATAATTTAATAGATCATTTAAAATTTCATTATAAAAGATCATGACGGCAACGATCATTGGGCCTAATAAATGCTAAAAAGGCTAACATAATTATCTTCTTTGTGAATGATAATTTAATAGATCATTTAAAATTTCTTTATAAAAGATTATAACGGTAACGATCATTGGGCATAATAAATACTAAAAAAGTTGACATAATTATCTTCTTTGTAAAAGATAATTTACTAGACAATTTAAAATTTTTTATTAAAAGATCATAACGGTAACGATCATTGGGACTAATAAATGCTAAAAAAGTTAACATAATTATCTTCTTTGTAAAAGATAATTTACTAGACAATTTAAAATTTCTTTATAAAAGATCATAACGGTAACGATCATTGGGCCTAATAAATGCTAAAAAGGTTAACATAATTATCTTCTTTGTAAAAGATAATTTACTAGACAATTTAAAATTTCTTTATAAAAGATCATAACGGTAATGATCATTGGGCCTAATAAATGCTAAAAAGGTTAACATAATTATCTTTTTTGTGAAAGATAATTTAATAGATCATTTAAAATTTCTTTATAAAAGATCATAACGGTAACGATCATTGGGCCTAATAAATGGTAAAAAAGTTGACATAATTATCTTCTTTGTAAAAGATAATTTACTAGACAATTTAAAATTTCTTATTAAAAGATCATAACGGTAACGATCACTGGGCCTAATAAATGCTGAAGCAGCTAACATAAATATATTCTTTGTTAAAGATAATTTAATAGATCATTTAAAATTTCTTTAAAAAAGATCATAACAGTCACAATCATTGGGCCTAATAAATGCTAAAAAAGTTGACATAATTATCTTCTTTGTAAAAGAAAATTTAATACATCATTTAAAATTTCTTTGAAAAAGATCATAACGCTAACGATTATTGGGCCTAATAAATGCTAAAAAAGTTTACATAATTATCTTCTTTGTAAAAGACAATTTAATAGATTATTTAAAATTTCTTTATAAAAGGTCATAATGGTAACGATCATTGGGCCTAATAAATGCTAAAAAAGTTGACATAATTATCTTCTTTGTAAAAGATAATTTAATAGATCATTTAAAATTTCTTTATAAAAGGTCATAACGGTAACGATCATTGGGCCTAATAAATGCTAAAAAGGTTAACATAATTATCTTCTTTGTGAAAGATAATTTAATACATCATTTAAAATTTCTTTGTGAAAGATCATAACGGTAACGATCATTGGGCCTAATAAATGCTAAAAAAGTTGACATAATTATCTTCTTTGTAAAAGATAATTTACTAGACAATTTCAAATTTCTTATTAGAAGATCATAACGGTAACGATCATTGGGCCTAATAAATGCTAAAAAAGTTGACATAATTATCTTCTTTGTAAAAGATAATTTACTAGACAATTTAAAATTTCTTATTAAAAGATCATAACGGTACCGATCAATGGGCCTAGTAAATGCTAAAAAAGTTTACATAATTATCTTCTTTGTAAAAGATAATTTAATAGATCATTTAAAATTTCTTTATAAAAGATAATAACAGTAACGATCATTGGGCCTAATAAATGCTAAAAAGGTTAACATAATTATCTTCTTTGTGAAACATAATTTAATAGATCATTTAAAATTTCTTTATGAAAGATCATAACGGTAACGATTATTGGACCTAATACATGCTAAAAAAGTTGACATAATTATCTTCTTTGTAAAAGATAATTTACTAGACAATTTAAAATTTCTTATTAAAAGATCATAACGGTGCCGATCAATGGGCCTAGTAAATGCTGAAAAAGCTTACATAATTATCTTCTTTGTACAACATAATTTAATAGATCATTTAAAATTTCATTATAAAAGATCATGACGGCAACGATCATTGGGCCTAATAAATGCTAAAAAGGCTAACATAATTATCTTCTTTGTGAATGATAATTTAATAGATCATTTAAAATTTCTTTATAAAAGATTATAACGGTAACGATCATTGGGCATAATAAATACTAAAAAAGTTGACATAATTATCTTCTTTGTAAAAGATAATTTACTAGACAATTTAAAATTTTTTATTAAAAGATCATAACGGTAACGATCATTGGGACTAATAAATGCTAAAAAAGTTAACATAATTATCTTCTTTGTAAAAGATAATTTACTAGACAATTTAAAATTTCTTTATAAAAGATCATAACGGTAACGACCATTGGGCCTAATAAATGCTAAAAAGGTTAACATAATTATCTTCTTTGTAAAAGATAATTTACTAGACAATTTAAAATTTCTTTATAAAAGATCATAACGGTAACGATCATTGGGCCTAATAAATGCTAAAAAGGTTAACATAATTATCTTCTTTGTGAAAGATAATTTAATAGATCATTTAAAATTTCTTTATAAAAGATCATAACGGTAACGATCATTGGGCCTAATAAATGGTAAAAAAGTTGACATAATTATCTTCTTTGTAAAAGATAATTTACTAGACAATTTAAAATTTCTTATTAAAAGATCATAACGGTAACGATCACTGGGCCTAATAAATGCTGAAGCAGCTAACATAAATATATTCTTTGTTAAAGATAATTTAATAGATCATTTAAAATTTCTTTAAAAAAGATCATAACAGTCACAATCATTGGGCCTAATAAATGCTAAAAAAGTTGACATAATTATCTTCTTTGTAAAAGACAATTTAATACATCATTTAAAATTTCTTTGAAAAAGATCATAACGCTAACGATTATTGGGCCTAATAAATGCTAAAAAAGTTGACATAATTATCTTCTTTGTAAAAGACAATTTAATAGATTATTTAAAATTTCTTTATAAAAGGTCATAATGGTAACGATCATTGGGCCTAATAAATGCTAAAAAAGTTGACATAATTATCTTCTTTGTAAAAGATAATTTAATACATCATTTAAAATTTCTTTATAAAAGGTCATAACGGTAACGATCATTGGGCCTAATAAATGCTAAAAAGGTTAACATAATTATCTTCTTTGTGAAAGATAATTTAATACATCATTTAAAATTTCTTTGTGAAAGATCATAACGGTAACGATCATTGGGCCTAATAAATGCTAAAAAAGTTGACATAATTATCTTCTTTGTAAAAGATAATTTACTAGACAATTTCAAATTTCTTATTAGAAGATCATAACGGTAACGATCATTGGGCCTAATAAATGCTAAAAAAGTTGACATAATTATCTTCTTTGTAAAAGATAATTTACTAGACAATTTAAAATTTCTTATTAAAAGATCATAACGGTACCGATCAATGGGCCTAGTAAATGCTAAAAAAGTTTACATAATTATCTTCTTTGTAAAAGATAATTTAATAGATCATTTAAAATTTCTTTATAAAAGATCATAACAGTAACGATCATTGGGCCTAATAAATGCTAAAAAGGTTAACATAATTATCTTCTTTGTGAAACATAATTTAATAGATCATTTAAAATTTCTTTATGAAAGATCATAACGGTAACGATTATTGGGCCTAATACATGCTAAAAAAGTTGACATAATTATCTTCTTTGTAAAAGATAATTTACTAGACAATTTAAAATTTCTTATTAAAAGATCATAACGGTACCGATCAATGGGCCTAGTAAATGCTAAAAAAGTTTACATAATTATCTTCTTTGTAAAAGATAATTTAATAGATCATTTAAAATTTCTTTATAAAAGATCATAACAGTAACGATCATTGGGCCTAATAAATGCTAAAAAGGTTAACATAATTATCTTCTTTGTGAAACATAATTTAATAGATCATTTAAAATTTCTTTATGAAAGATCATAACGGTAACGATTATTGGGCCTAATAAATGCTAAAAAAGTTGACATAATTATCTTCTTTGTAAAAGATAATTTACTAGACAATTTAAAATTTCTTATTAAAAGATCATAACGGTGCCGATCAACGGGCCTAGTAAATGCTGAAAAAGCTTACATAATTATCTTCTTTGTACAACATAATTTAATAGATCATTTAAAATTTCATTATAAAAGATCATGACGGCAACGATCATTGGGCCTAATAAATGCTAAAAAGGCTAACATAATTATCTTCTTTGTGAATGATAATTTAATAGATCATTTAAAATTTCTTTATAAAAGATTATAACGGTAACGATCATTGGGCATAATAAATACTAAAAAAGTTGACATAATTATCTTCTTTGTAAAAGATAATTTACTAGACAATTTAAAATTTTTTATTAAAAGATCATAACGGTAACGATCATTGGGACTAATAAATGCTAAAAAAGTTAACATAATTATCTTCTTTGTAAAAGATAATTTACTAGACAATTTAAAATTTCTTTATAAAAGATCATAACGGTAACGATCATTGGGCCTAATAAATGCTAAAAAGGTTAACATAATTATCTTCTTTGTAAAAGATAATTTACTAGACAATTTAAAATTTCTTTATAAAAGATCATAACGGTAACGATCATTGGGCCTAATAAATGCTAAAAAGGTTAACATAATTATCTTCTTTGTGAAAGATAATTTAATAGATCATTTAAAATTTCTTTATAAAAGATCATAACGGTAACGATCATTGGGCCTAATAAATGGTAAAAAAGTTGACATAATTATCTTCTTTGTAAAAGATAATTTACTAGACAATTTCAAATTTCTTATTAAAAGATCATAACGGTAACGATCACTGGGCCTAATAAATGCTGAAGCAGCTAACATAAATATATTCTTTGTTAAAGATAATTTAATAGATCATTTAAAATTTCTTTAAAAAAGATCATAACAGTCACAATCATTGGGCCTAATAAATGCTAAAAAAGTTGACATAATTATCTTCTTTGTAAAAGACAATTTAATACATCATTTAAAATTTCTTTGAAAAAGATCATAACGCTAACGATTATTGGGCCTAATAAATGCTAAAAAAGTTGACATAATTATCTTCTTTGTAAAAGACAATTTAATAGATTATTTAAAATTTCTTTATAAAAGGTCATAATGGTAACGATCATTGGGCCTAATAAATGCTAAAAAAGTTGACATAATTATCTTCTTTGTAAAAGATAATTTAATAGATCATTTAAAATTTCTTTATAAAAGGTCATAACGGTAACGATCATTGGGCCTAATAAATGCTAAAAAGGTTAACATAATTATCTTCTTTGTGAAAGATAATTTAATACATCATTTAAAATTTCTTTGTGAAAGATCATAACGGTAACGATCATTGGGCCTAATAAATGCTAAAAAAGTTGACATAATTATCTTCTTTGTAAAAGATAATTTACTAGACAATTTCAAATTTCTTATTAGAAGATCATAACGGTAACGATCATTGGGCCTAATAAATGCTAAAAAAGTTGACATAATTATCTTCTTTGTAAAAGATAATTTACTAGACAATTTAAAATTTCTTATTAAAAGATCATAACGGTACCGATCAATGGGCCTAGTAAATGCTAAAAAAGTTTACATAATTATCTTCTTTGTAAAAGATAATTTAATAGATCATTTAAAATTTCTTTATAAAAGATCATAACAGTAACGATCATCGGGCCTAATAAATGCTAAAAAGTTTAACATAATTATCTTCTTTGTGAAACATAATTTAATAGATCATTTAAAATTTCTTTATGAAAGATCATAACGGTAACGATTATTGGGCCTAATACATGCTAAAAAAGTTGACATAATTATCTTCTTTGTAAAAGATAATTTACTAGACAATTTAAAATTTCTTATTAAAAGATCATAACGGTGCCGATCAATGGGCCTAGTAAATGCTGAAAAAGCTTACATAATTATCTTCTTTGTACAACATAATTTAATAGATCATTTAAAATTTCATTATAAAAGATCATGACGGCAACGATCATTGGGCCTAATAAATGCTAAAAAGGCTAACATAATTATCTTCTTTGTGAATGATAATTTAATAGATCATTTAAAATTTCTTTATAAAAGATTATAACGGTAACGATCATTGGGCATAATAAATACTAAAAAAGTTGACATAATTATCTTCTTTGTAAAAGATAATTTACTAGACAATTTAAAATTTTTTATTAAAAGATCATAACGGTAACGATCATTGGGACTAATAAATGCTAAAAAAGTTAACATAATTATCTTCTTTGTAAAAGATAATTTACTAGACAATTTAAAATTTCTTTATAAAAGATCATAACGGTAACGACCATTGGGCCTAATAAATGCTAAAAAGGTTAACATAATTATCTTCTTTGTAAAAGATAATTTACTAGACAATTTAAAATTTCTTTATAAAAGATCATAACGGTAACGATCATTGGGCCTAATAAATGCTAAAAAGGTTAACATAATTATCTTCTTTGTGAAAGATAATTTAATAGATCATTTAAAATTTCTTTATAAAAGATCATAACGGTAACGATCATTGGGCCTAATAAATGGTAAAAAAGTTGACATAATTATCTTCTTTGTAAAAGATAATTTACTAGACAATTTAAAATTTCTTATTAAAAGATCATAACGGTAACGATCACTGGGCCTAATAAATGCTGAAGCAGCTAACATAAATATATTCTTTGTTAAAGATAATTTAATAGATCATTTAAAATTTCTTTAAAAAAGATCATAACAGTCACAATCATTGGGCCTAATAAATGCTAAAAAAGTTGACATAATTATCTTCTTTGTAAAAGACAATTTAATACATCATTTAAAATTTCTTTGAAAAAGATCATAACGCTAACGATTATTGGGCCTAATAAATGCTAAAAAAGTTGACATAATTATCTTCTTTGTAAAAGACAATTTAATAGATTATTTAAAATTTCTTTATAAAAGGTCATAATGGTAACGATCATTGGGCCTAATAAATGCTAAAAAAGTTGACATAATTATCTTCTTTGTAAAAGATAATTTAATAGATCATTTAAAATTTCTTTATAAAAGGTCATAACGGTAACGATCATTGGGCCTAATAAATGCTAAAAAGGTTAACATAATTATCTTCTTTGTGAAAGATAATTTAATACATCATTTAAAATTTCTTTGTGAAAGATCATAACGGTAACGATCATTGGGCCTAATAAATGCTAAAAAAGTTGACATAATTATCTTCTTTGTAAAAGATAATTTACTAGACAATTTCAAATTTCTTATTAGAAGATCATAACGGTAACGATCATTGGGCCTAATAAATGCTAAAAAAGTTGACATAATTATCTTCTTTGTAAAAGATAATTTACTAGACAATTTAAAATTTCTTATTAAAAGATCATAACGGTACCGATCAATGGGCCTAGTAAATGCTAAAAAAGTTTACATAATTATCTTCTTTGTAAAAGATAATTTAATAGATCATTTAAAATTTCTTTATAAAAGATCATAACAGTAACGATCATTGGGCCTAATAAATGCTAAAAAGGTTAACATAATTATCTTCTTTGTGAAACATAATTTAATAGATCATTTAAAATTTCTTTATGAAAGATCATAACGGTAACGATTATTGGGCCTAATACATGCTAAAAAAGTTGACATAATTATCTTCTTTGTAAAAGATAATTTACTAGACAATTTAAAATTTCTTATTAAAAGATCATAAAGGTGCCGATCAATGGGCCTAGTAAATGCTGAAAAAGCTTACATAATTATCTTCTTTGTACAACATAATTTAATAGATCATTTAAAATTTCATTATAAAAGATCATGACGGCAACGATCATTGGGCCTAATAAATGCTAAAAAGGCTAACATAATTATCTTCTTTGTGAATGATAATTTAATAGATCATTTAAAATTTCTTTATAAAAGATTATAACGGTAACGATCATTGGGCATAATAAATCCTAAAAAAGTTGACATAATTATCTTCTTTGTAAAAGATAATTTACTAGACAATTTAAAATTTTTTATTAAAAGATCATAACGGTAACGATCATTGGGACTAATAAATGCTAAAAAAGTTAACATAATTATCTTCTTTGTAAAAGATAATTTACTAGACAATTTAAAATTTCTTTATAAAAGATCATAACGGTAACGATCATTGGGCCTAATAAATGCTAAAAAGGTTAAC
The DNA here is from genome assembly GCA_037954015.1 of Psophocarpus tetragonolobus. NCBI lineage: Eukaryota > Viridiplantae > Streptophyta > Magnoliopsida > Fabales > Fabaceae > Psophocarpus > Psophocarpus tetragonolobus. The sequence continues at coordinate 61,125,534 of CM075688.1, forward strand.
ATAATTATCTTCTTTGTAAAAGATAATTTACTAGACAATTTAAAATTTCTTTATAAAAGATCATAACGGTAACGATCATTGGGCCTAATAAATGCTAAAAAGGTTAACATAATTATCTTCTTTGTGAAAGATAATTTAATAGATCATTTAAAATTTCTTTATAAAAGATCATAACGGTAACGATCATTGGGCCTAATAAATGGTAAAAAAGTTGACATAATTATCTTCTTTGTAAAAGATAATTTACTAGACAATTTCAAATTTCTTATTAAAAGATCATAACGGTAACGATCACTGGGCCTAATAAATGCTGAAGCAGCTAACATAAATATATTCTTTTTTAAAGATAATTTAATAGATCATTTAAAATTTCTTTAAAAAAGATCATAACAGTCACAATCATTGGGCCTAATAAATGCTAAAAAAGTTGACATAATTATCTTCTTTGTAAAAGACAATTTAATACATCATTTAAAATTTCTTTGAAAAAGATCATAACGCTAACAATTATTGGGCCTAATAAATGCTAAAAAAGTTGACATAATTATCTTCTTTGTAAAAGACAATTTAATAGATTATTTAAAATTTCTTTATAAAAGGTCATAATGGTAACGATCATTGGGCCTAATAAATGCTAAAAAAGTTGACATAATTATCTTCTTTGTAAAAGATAATTTAATAGATCATTTAAAATTTCTTTATAAAAGGTCATAACGGAAACGATCATTGGGCCTAATAAATGCTAAAAAGGTTAACATAATTATCTTCTTTGTGAAAGATAATTTAATACATCATTTAAAATTTCTTTGTGAAAGATCATAACGGTAACGATCATTGGGCCTAATAAATGCTAAAAAAGTTGACATAATTATCTTCTTTGTAAAAGATAATTTACTAGACAATTTCAAATTTCTTATTAGAAGATCATAACGGTAACGATCATTGGGCCTAATAAATGCTAAAAAAGTTGACATAATTATCTTCTTTGTAAAAGATAATTTACTAGACAATTTAAAATTTCTTATTAAAAGATCATAACGGTACCGATCAATGGGCCTAGTAAATGCTAAAAAAGTTTACATAATTATCTTCTTTGTAAAAGATAATTTAATAGATCATTTAAAATTTCTTTATAAAAGATCATAACAGTAACGATCATCGGGCCTAATAAATGCTAAAAAGGTTAACATAATTATCTTCTTTGTGAAACATAATTTAATAGATCATTTAAAATTTCTTTATGAAAGATCATAACGGTAACGATTATTGGGCCTAATACATGCTAAAAAAGTTGACATAATTATCTTCTTTGTAAAAGATAATTTACTAGACAATTTAAAATTTCTTATTAAAAGATCATAACGGTGCCGATCAATGGGCCTAGTAAATGCTGAAAAAGCTTACATAATTATCTTCTTTGTACAACATAATTTAATAGATCATTTAAAATTTCATTATAAAAGATCATGACGGCAACGATCATTGGGCCTAATAAATGCTAAAAAGGCTAACATAATTATCTTCTTTGTGAATGATAATTTAATAGATCATTTAAAATTTCTTTATAAAAGATTATAACGGTAACGATCATTGGGCATAATAAATACTAAAAAAGTTGACATAATTATCTTCTTTGTAAAAGATAATTTACTAGACAATTTAAAATTTTTTATTAAAAGATCATAACGGTAACGATCATTGGGACTAATAAATGCTAAAAAAGTTAACATAATTATCTTCTTTGTAAAAGATAATTTACTAGACAATTTAAAATTTCTTTATAAAAGATCATAACGGTAACGATCATTGGGCCTAATAAATGCTAAAAAAGTTGACATAATTATCTTCTTTGTAAAAGATAATTTACTAGACAATTTAAAATTTCTTTATAAAAGATCATAACGGTAACGATCATTGGGCCTAATAAATGCTAAAAAGGTTAACATAATTATCTTCTTTGTGAAAGATAATTTAATAGATCATTTAAAATTTCTTTATAAAAGATCATAACGGTAACGATCATTGGGCCTAATAAATGGTAAAAAAGTTGACATAATTATCTTCTTTGTAAAAGATAATTTACTAGACAATTTAAAATTTCTTATTAAAAGATCATAACGGTAACGATCACTGGGCCTAATAAATGCTGAAGCAGCTAACATAAATATATTCTTTTTTAAAGATAATTTAATAGATCATTTAAAATTTCTTTAAAAAAGATCATAACAGTCACAATCATTGGGCCTAATAAATGCTAAAAAAGTTGACATAATTATCTTCTTTGTAAAAGACAATTTAATACATCATTTAAAATTTCTTTGAAAAAGATCATAACGCTAACGATTATTGGGCCTAATAAATGCTAAAAAAGTTGACATAATTATCTTCTTTGTAAAAGACAATTTAATAGATTATTTAAAATTTCTTTATAAAAGGTCATAATGGTAACGATCATTGGGCCTAATAAATGCTAAAAAAGTTGACATAATTATCTTCTTTGTAAAAGATAATTTAATAGATCATTTAAAATTTCTTTATAAAAGGTCATAACGGTAACGATCATTGGGCCTAATAAATGCTAAAAAGGTTAACATAATTATCTTCTTTGTGAAAGATAATTTAATACATCATTTAAAATTTCTTTGTGAAAGATCATAACGGTAACGATCATTGGGCCTAATAAATGCTAAAAAAGTTGACATAATTATCTTCTTTGTAAAAGATAATTTACTAGACAATTTCAAATTTCTTATTAGAAGATCATAACGGTAACGATCATTGGGCCTAATAAATGCTAAAAAAGTTGACATAATTATCTTCTTTGTAAAAGATAATTTACTAGACAATTTAAAATTTCTTATTAAAAGATCATAACGGTACCGATCAATGGGCCTAGTAAATGCTAAAAAAGTTTACATAATTATCTTCTTTGTAAAAGATAATTTAATAGATCATTTAAAATTTCTTTATAAAAGATCATAACAGTAACGATCATCGGGCCTAATAAATGCTAAAAAGGTTAACATAATTATCTTCTTTGTGAAACATAATTTAATAGATCATTTAAAATTTCTTTATGAAAGATCATAACGGTAACAATTATTGGGCCTAATACATGCTAAAAAAGTTGACATAATTATCTTCTTTGTAAAAGATAATTTACTAGACAATTTAAAATTTCTTATTAAAAGATCATAACGGTGCCGATCAATGGGCCTAGTAAATGCTGAAAAAGCTTACATAATTATCTTCTTTGTACAACATAATTTAATAGATCATTTAAAATTTCATTATAAAAGATCATGACGGCAACGATCATTGGGCCTAATAAATGCTAAAAAGGCTAACATAATTATCTTCTTTGTGAATGATAATTTAATAGATCATTTAAAATTTCTTTATAAAAGATTATAACGGTAACGATCATTGGGCATAATAAATACTAAAAAAGTTGACATAATTATCTTCTTTGTAAAAGATAATTTACTAGACAATTTAAAATTTTTTATTAAAAGATCATAACGGTAACGATCATTGGGACTAATAAATGCTAAAAAAGTTAACATAATTATCTTCTTTGTAAAAGATAATTTACTAGACAATTTAAAATTTCTTTATAAAAGATCATAACGGTAACGACCATTGGGCCTAATAAATGCTAAAAAGGTTAACATAATTATCTTCTTTGTAAAAGATAATTTACTAGACAATTTAAAATTTCTTTATAAAAGATCATAACGGTAACGATCATTGGGCCTAATAAATGCTAAAAAGGTTAACATAATTATCTTCTTTGTGAAAGATAATTTAATAGATCATTTAAAATTTCTTTATAAAAGATCATAACGGTAACGATCATTGGGCCTAATAAATGGTAAAAAAGTTGACATAATTATCTTCTTTGTAAAAGATAATTTACTAGACAATTTAAAATTTCTTATTAAAAGATCATAACGGTAACGATCACTGGGCCTAATAAATGCTGAAGCAGCTAACATAAATATATTCTTTGTTAAAGATAATTTAATAGATCATTTAAAATTTCTTTAAAAAAGATCATAACAGTCACAATCATTGGGCCTAATAAATGCTAAAAAAGTTGACATAATTATCTTCTTTGTAAAAGACAATTTAATACATCATTTAAAATTTCTTTGAAAAAGATCATAACGCTAACGATTATTGGGCCTAATAAATGCTAAAAAAGTTGACATAATTATCTTCTTTGTAAAAGACAATTTAATAGATTATTTAAAATTTCTTTATAAAAGGTCATAATGGTAACGATCATTGGGCCTAATAAATGCTAAAAAAGTTGACATAATTATCTTCTTTGTAAAAGATAATTTAATAGATCATTTAAAATTTCTTTATAAAAGGTCATAACGGTAACGATCATTGGGCCTAATAAATGCTAAAAAGGTTAACATAATTATCTTCTTTGTGAAAGATAATTTAATACATCATTTAAAATTTCTTTGTGAAAGATCATAACGGTAACGATCATTGGGCCTAATAAATGCTAAAAAAGTTGACATAATTATCTTCTTTGTAAAAGATAATTGACAATTTCAAATTTCTTATTAGAAGATCATAACGGTAACGATCATTGGGCCTAATAAATGCTAAAAAAGTTGACATAATTATCTTCTTTGTAAAAGATAATTTACTAGACAATTTAAAATTTCTTATTAAAAGATCATAACGGTACCGATCAATGGGCCTAGTAAATGCTAAAAAAGTTTACATAATTATCTTCTTTGTAAAAGATAATTTAATAGATCATTTAAAATTTCTTTATAAAAGATCATAACAGTAACGATCATTGGGCCTAATAAATGCTAAAAAGGTTAACATAATTATCTTCTTTGTGAAAGATAATTTAATACATCATTTAAAATTTCTTTGTGAAAGATCATAACGGTAACGATCATTGGGCCTAATAAATGCTAAAAAAGTTGACATAATTATCTTCTTTGTAAAAGATAATTTACTAGACAATTTCAAATTTCTTATTAGAAGATCATAACGGTAACGATCATTGGGCCTAATAAATGCTAAAAAAGTTGACATAATTATCTTCTTTGTAAAAGATAATTTACTAGACAATTTAAAATTTCTTATTAAAAGATCATAACGGTACCGATCAATGGGCCTAGTAAATGCTAAAAAAGTTTACATAATTATCTTCTTTGTAAAAGATAATTTAATAGATCATTTAAAATTTCTTTATAAAAGATCATAACAGTAACGATCATTGGGCCTAATAAATGCTAAAAAGGTTAACATAATTATCTTCTTTGTGAAACATAATTTAATAGATCATTTAAAATTTCTTTATGAAAGATCATAACGGTAACGATTATTGGGCCTAATAAATGCTAAAAAAGTTGACATAATTATCTTCTTTGTAAAAGATAATTTACTAGACAATTTAAAATTTCTTATTAAAAGATCATAACGGTGCCGATCAATGGGCCTAGTAAATGCTGAAAAAGCTTACATAATTATCTTCTTTGTACAACATAATTTAATAGATCATTTAAAATTTCATTATAAAAGATCATGACGGCAACGATCATTGGGCCTAATAAATGCTAAAAAGGCTAACATAATTATCTTCTTTGTGAATGATAATTTAATAGATCATTTAAAATTTCTTTATAAAAGATTATAACGGTAACGATCATTGGGCATAATAAATACTAAAAAAGTTGACATAATTATCTTCTTTGTAAAAGATAATTTACTAGACAATTTAAAATTTTTTATTAAAAGATCATAACAGTAACGATCATTGGGACTAATAAATGCTAAAAAGGTTAACATAATTATCTTCTTTGTAAAAGATAATTTACTAGACAATTTAAAATTTCTTTATAAAAGATCATAACGGTAACGATCATTGGGCCTAATAAATGCTAAAAAGGTTAACATAATTATCTTCTTTGTAAAAGATAATTTACTAGACAATTTAAAATTTCTTTATAAAAGATCATAACGGTAACGATCATTGGGCCTAATAAATGCTAAAAAGGTTAACATAATTATCTTCTTTGTGAAAGATAATTTAATAGATCATTTAAAATTTCTTTATAAAAGATCATAACGGTATCGATCATTGGGCCTAATAAATGGTAAAAAAGTTGACATAATTATCTTCTTTGTAAAACATAATTTACTAGACAATTTAAAATTTCTTATTAAAAGATCATAACGGTAACGATCACTGGGCCTAATAAATGCTGAAGCAGCTAACATAAATATATTCTTTGTTAAAGATAATTTAATAGATCATTTAAAATTTCTTTAAAAAAGATCATAACAGTCACAATCATTGGGCCTAATAAATGCTAAAAAAGTTGACATAATTATCTTCTTTGTAAAAGACAATTTAATACATCATTTAAAATTTCTTTGAAAAAGATCATAACGCTAACGATTATTGGGCCTAATAAATGCTAAAAAAGTTGACATAATTATCTTCTTTGTAAAAGATAATTTACTAGACAATTTAAAATTTCTTACTAAAAGATCATAACACTAACGATTAATGGGCCTAGTAAATGCTAAAAAAGTTGACATAATTATCTTGTTTGTAAAAGATAATTTACTAGACAATTTAAAATTTCTTATTAAAAGATCATAACGGTAACGATCACTGGGCCTAATAAATGCTGAAGCAGCTAACATAAATATATTCTTTGTTAAAGATAATTTAATAGATCATTTAAAATTTCTTTAAAAAAGATCATAACAGTCACAATCATTGGGCCTAATAAATGCTAAAAAAGTTGACATAATTATCTTCTTTGTAAAAGACAATTTAATACATCATTTAAAATTTCTTTGAAAAAGATCATAACGCTAACGATTATTGGGCCTAATAAATGCTAAAAAAGTTGACATAATTATCTTCTTTGTAAAAGACAATTTAATAGATTATTTAAAATTTCTTTATAAAAGGTCATAATGGTAACATTCATTGGGCCTAATAAATGCTAAAAAAGTTGACATAATTATCTTCTTTGTAAAAGATAATTTAATAGATCATTTAAAATTTCTTTATAAAAGGTCATAACGGTAACGATCATTGGGCGTAATAAATGCTAAAAAGGTTAACATAATTATCTTCTTTGTGAAAGATAATTTAATACATCATTTAAAATTTCTTTGTGAAAGATCATAACGGTAACGATCATTGGGCCTAATAAATGCTAAAAAAGTTGACATAATTATCTTCTTTGTAAAAGATAATTTACTAGACAATTTCAAATTTCTTATTAGAAGATCATAACGGTAACGATCATTGGGCCTAATAAATGCTAAAAAAGTTGACATAATTATCTTCTTTGTAAAAGATAATTTACTAGACAATTTAAAATTTCTTATTAAAAGATCATAACGGTACCGATCAATGGGCCTAGTAAATGCTAAAAAAGTTTACATAATTATCTTCTTTGTAAAAGATAATTTAATAGATCATTTAAAATTTCTTTATAAAAGATCATAACAGTAACGATCATTGGGCCTAATAAATGCTAAAAAGGTTAACATAATTATCTTCTTTGTGAAACATAATTTAATAGATCATTTAAAATTTCTTTATGAAAGATCATAACGGTAACGATTATTGGGCCTAATAAATGCTAAAAAAGTTGACATAATTATCTTCTTTGTAAAAGATAATTTACTAGACAATTTAAAATTTCTTATTAAAAGATCATAACGGTGCCGATCAATGGGCCTAGTAAATGCTGAAAAAGCTTACATAATTATCTTCTTTGTACAACATAATTTAATAGATCATTTAAAATTTCATTATAAAAGATCATGACGGCAACGATCATTGGGCCTAATAAATGCTAAAAAGGCTAACATAATTATCTTCTTTGTGAATGATAATTTAATAGATCATTTAAAATTTCTTTATAAAAGATTATAACGGTAACGATCATTGGGCATAATAAATACTAAAAAAGTTGACATAATTATCTTCTTTGTAAAAGATAATTTACTAGACAATTTAAAATTTTTTATTAAAAGATCATAACAGTAACGATCATTGGGACTAATAAATGCTAAAAAGGTTAACATAATTATCTTCTTTGTAAAAGATAATTTACTAGACAATTTAAAATTTCTTTATAAAAGATCATAACGGTAACGATCATTGGGCCTAATAAATGCTAAAAAGGTTAACATAATTATCTTCTTTGTAAAAGATAATTTACTAGACAATTTAAAATTTCTTTATAAAAGATCATAACGGTAACGATCATTGGGCCTAATAAATGCTAAAAAGGTTAACATAATTATCTTCTTTGTGAAAGATAATTTAATAGATCATTTAAAATTTCTTTATAAAAGACCATAACGGTATCGATCATTGGGCCTAATAAATGGTAAAAAAGTTGACATAATTATCTTCTTTGTAAAACATAATTTACTAGACAATTTAAAATTTCTTATTAAAAGATCATAACGGTAACGATCACTGGGCCTAATAAATGCTGAAGCAGCTAACATAAATATATTCTTTGTTAAAGATAATTTAATAGATCATTTAAAATTTCTTTAAAAAAGATCATAACAGTCACAATCATTGGGCCTAATAAATGCTAAAAAAGTTGACATAATTATCTTCTTTGTAAAAGACAATTTAATACATCATTTAAAATTTCTTTGAAAAAGATCATAACGCTAACGATTATTGGGCCTAATAAATGCAAAAAAAGTTGACATAATTATCTTCTTTGTAAAAGATAATTTACTAGACAATTTAAAATTTCTTACTAAAAGATCATAACGCTAACGATTAATGGGCCTAGTAAATGCTAAAAAAGTTGACATAATTATCTTGTTTGTAAAAGATAATTTACTAGACAATTTAAAATTTCTTATTAAAAGATCATAACGGTAACGATCACTGGGCCTAATAAATGCTGAAGCAGCTAACATAAATATATTCTTTGTTAAAGATAATTTAATAGATCATTTAAAATTTCTTTAAAAAAGATCATAACAGTCACAATCGTTGGGCCTAATAAATGCTAAAAAAGTTGACATAATTATCTTCTTTGTAAAAGACAATTTAATAGATTATTTAAAATTTCTTTATAAAGGGTCATAATGGTAACGATCATTGGGCCTAATAAATGCTAAAAAAGTTGACATAATTATCTTCTTTGTAAAAGATAATTTAATAGATCATTTAAAATTTCTTTATAAAAGGTCATAACGGTAACGATCATTGGGCCTAATAAATGCTAAAAAGGTTAACATAATTATCTTCTTTGTGAAAGATAATTTAATACATCATTTAAAATTTCTTTGTGAAAGATCATAACGGTAACGATCATTGGGCCTAATAAATACTAAAAAAGTTGACATAATTATCTTCTTTGTAAAAGATAATTTACTAGACAATTTCAAATTTCTTATTAGAAGATCATAACGGTAACGATCATTGGGCCTAATAAATGCTAAAAAAGTTGACATAATTATCTTCTTTGTAAAAGATAATTTACTAGATAATTTAAAATTTCTTATTAAAAGATCATAACAGTACCGATCAATGGGCCTAGTAAATGCTAAAAAAGTTTACATAATTATCTTCTTTGTAAAAGATAATTTAATAGATCATTTAAAATTTCTTTATAAAAGATCATAACAGAAACGATCATTGGGCCTAATAAATGCTAAAAAGGTTAACATAATTATCTTCTTTGTGAAACATAATTTAATAGATCATTTAAAATTTCTTTATAAAAGATTATAACGGTAACGATCATTGGGCATAATAAATACTAAAAAAGTTGACATAATTATCTTCTTTGTAAAAGATAATTTACTAGACAATTTAAAATTTCTTATTAAAAGATCATAACGGTAACGATCATTGGGACTAATAAATACTAAAAAAGTTAACATAATTATCTTCTTTGTAAAAGATAATTTACTAGACAATTTAAAATTTCTTTATAAAAGATCATAACGGTAACGATCATTGGGCCTAATAAATGCTAAAAAGGTTAACATAATTATCTTCTTTGTGAAAGATAATTTAATAGATCATTTAAAATTTCTTTATAAAAGATCATAACGGTAACGATCATTGGGCCTAATAAATGGTAAAAAAGTTGACATAATTATCTTCTTTGTAAAAGATAATTTAATAGACAATTTAAAATTTCTTATTAAAAGATCATAACGGTAACGATCACTGGGCCTAATAAATGCTGAAGCAGCTAACATAAATATATTCTTTGTTAAAGATAATTTAATAGATCATTTAAAATTTCTTTAAAAAAGATCATAACAGTCACAATCATTGGGCCTAATAAATGCTAAAAAAGTTGACATAATTATCTTCTTTGTAAAAGACAATTTAATACATCATTTAAAATTTCTTTGAAAAAGATCATAACGCTAACGATTATTGGGCCTAATAAATGCTAAAAAAGTTGACATAATTATCTTCTTTGTAAAAGATAATTTACTAGACAATTTAAAATTTCTTATTAAAAGATCATAACGGTAACGATCACTGGGCCTAATAAATGCTAAAAAAGTTGACATAATTATCTTCTTTGTAAAAGACAATTTAATACATCATTTAAAATTTCTTTGAAAAAGATCATAACGCTAACGATTATTGGGCCTAATAAATGCTAAAAAAGTTGACATAATTATCTTCTTTGTAAAAGATAATTTACTAGACAATTTAAAATTTCTTATTAAAAGATCATAACGGTAACGATCACTGGGCCTAATAAATGCTGAAGCAGCTAACATAAATATATTCTTTGTTAAAGATAATTTAATAGATCATTTAAAATTTCTTTAAAAAAGATCATAACAGTCACAATCGTTGGGCCTAATAAATGCTAAAAAATTTGACATAATTATCTTCTTTGTAAAAGATAATTTAATACATCATTTAAAATTTCTTTGTAAAAGATCATAACAGTAACGATCATTGGGCCTAATAAATGCTAAAAAGGTTAACATAATTATCTTCTTTGTGAAAGATAATTTAATAGATCATTTAAAATTTCTTTATAAAAGATCATAACGGTAACGATCATTGGGCCTAATAAATGGTAAAAAAGTTGACATAATTATCTTCTTTGTAAAAGATAATTTACTAGACAATTTAAAATTTCTTATTAAAAGATCATAACGGTAACGATCACTGGGCCTAATAAATGCTGAAGCAGCTAACATAAATATATTCTTTGTTAAAGATAATTTAATAGATCATTTAAAATTTCTTTAAAAAAGATCATAACAGTCACAATCGTTGGGCCTAATAAATGCTAAAAAAGTTGACATAATTATCTTCTTTGTAAAAGATAATTTAATACATCATTTAAAATTTCTTTGTAAAAGATCATAACAGTCACAATCATTGGGCCTAATAAATGCTAAAAAAGTTGACATAATTATCTTCTTTGTGAAACATAATTTAATAGATCATTTAAAATTTCTTTATGAAAGATCATAACGGTAACGATTATTGGGCCTAATAAATGCTAAAAAAGTTGACATAATTATCTTCTTTGTAAAAGATAATTTACTAGACAATTTAAAATTTCTTATTAAAAGATCATAACGGTGCCGATCAATGGGCCTAGTAAATGCTGAAAAAGCTTACATAATTATCTTCTTTGTAAAACATAATTTAATAGATCATTTAAAATTTCATTATAAAAGATCATGACGGCAACGATCATTGGGCCTAATAAATGCTAAAAAGGCTAACATAATTATCTTCTTTGTGAAAGATAATTTAATAGATCATTTAAAATTTCTTTATAAAAGATTATAACGGTAACGATCATTGGGCATAATAAATACTAAAAAAGTTGACATAATTATCTTCTTTGTAAAAGATAATTTACTAGACAATTTAAAATTTCTTATTAAAAGATCATAACGGTAACGATCATTGGGACTAATAAATACTAAAAAAGTTAACATAATTATCTTCTTTGTAAAAGATAATTTACTAGACAATTTAAAATTTCTTTATAAAAGATCATAACGGTAACGATCATTGGGCCTAATAAATGCTAAAAAGGTTAACATAATTATCTTCTTTGTGAAAGATAATTTAATAGATCATTTAAAATTTCTTTATAAAAGATCATAACGGTAACGATCATTGGGCCTAATAAATGGTAAAAAAGTTGACATAATTATCTTCTTTGTAAAAGATAATTTACTAGACAATTTAAAATTTCTTATTAAAAGATCATAACGGTAACGATCACTGGGCCTAATAAATGCTGAAGCAGCTAACATAAATATATTCTTTGTTAAAGATAATTTAATAGATCATTTAAAATTTCTTTAAAAAAGATCATAACAGTCACAATCATTGGGCCTAATAAATGCTAAAAAAGTTGACATAATTATCTTCTTTGTAAAAGACAATTTAATACATCATTTAAAATTTCTTTGAAAAAGATCATAACGCTAACGATTATTGGGCCTAATAAATGCTAAAAAAGTTGACATAATTATCTTCTTTGTAAAAGATAATTTACTAGACAATTTAAAATTTCTTATTAAAAGATCATAACGGTAACGATCACTGGGCCTAATAAATGCTAAAAAAGTTGACATAATTATCTTCTTTGTAAAAGACAATTTAATACATCATTTAAAATTTCTTTGAAAAAGATCATAACGCTAACGATTATTGGGCCTAATAAATGCTAAAAAAGTTGACATAATTATCTTCTTTGTAAAAGATAATTTACTAGACAATTTAAAATTTCTTATTAAAAGATCATAACGGTAACGATCACTGGGCCTAATAAATGCTGAAGCAGCTAACATAAATATATTCTTTGTTAAAGATAATTTAATAGATCATTTAAAATTTCTTTAAAAAAGATCATAACAGTCACAATCGTTGGGCCTAATAAATGCTAAAAAAGTTGACATAATTATCTTCTTTGTAAAAGACAATTTAATAGATTATTTAAAATTTCTTTATAAAGGGTCATAATGGTAACGATCATTGGGCCTAATAAATGCTAAAAAAGTTGACATAATTATCTTCTTTGTAAAAGATAATTTAATAGATCATTTAAAATTTCTTTATAAAAGGTCATAACGGTAACGATCATTGGGCCTAATAAATGCTAAAAAGGTTAACATAATTATCTTCTTTGTGAAAGATAATTTAATACATCATTTAAAATTTCTTTGTGAAAGATCATAACGGTAACGATCATTGGGCCTAATAAATGCTAAAAAAGTTGACATAATTATCTTCTTTGTAAAAGATAATTTACTAGACAATTTCAAATTTCTTATTAGAAGATCATAACGGTAACGATCATTGGGCCTAATAAATGCTAAAAAAGTTGACATAATTATCTTCTTTGTAAAAGATAATTTACTAGATAATTTAAAATTTCTTATTAAAAGATCATAACGGTACCGATCAATGGGCCTAGTAAATGCTAAAAAAGTTTACATAATTATCTTCTTTGTAAAAGATAATTTAATAGATCATTTAAAATTTCTTTATAAAAGATCATAACAGTAACGATCATTGGGCCTAATAAATGCTAAAAAGGTTAACATAATTATCTTCTTTGTGAAACATAATTTAATAGATCATTTAAAATTTCTTTATGAAAGATCATAACGGTAACGATTATTGGGCCTAATAAATGCTAAAAAAGTTGACATAATTATCTTCTTTGTAAAAGATAATTTACTAGACAATTTAAAATTTCTTATTAAAAGATCATAACGGTGCCGATCAATGGGCCTAGTAAATGCTGAAAAAGCTTACATAATTATCTTCTTTGTAAAACATAATTTAATAGATCATTTAAAATTTCATTATAAAAGATCATGACGGCAACGATCATTGGGCCTAATAAATGCTAAAAAGGCTAACATAATTATCTTCTTTGTGAAAGATAATTTAATAGATCATTTAAAATTTCTTTATAAAAGATTATAACGGTAACGATCATTGGGCATAATAAATACTAAAAAAGTTGACATAATTATCTTCTTTGTAAAAGATAATTTACTAGACAATTTAAAATTTTTTATTAAAGGATCATAACGGTAACGATCATTGGGACTAATAAATGCTAAAAAAGTTAACATAATTATCTTCTTTGTAAAAGATAATTTACTAGACAATTTAAAATTTCTTTATAAAAGATCATAACGGTAACGATCATTGGGCCTAATAAATGCTAAAAAGGTTAACATAATTATCTTCTTTGTAAAAGATAATTTACTAGACAATTTAAAATTTCTTTATAAAAGATCATAACGGTAACGATCATTGGGCCTAATAAATGCTAAAAAGGTTAACATAATTATCTTCTTTGTGAAAGATAATTTAATAGATCATTTAAAATTTCTTTATAAAAGATCATAACGGTAACGATCATTGGGCCTAATAAATGGTAAAAAAGTTGACATAATTATCTTCTTTGTAAAAGATAATTTACTAGACAATTTAAAATTTCTTATTAAAAGATCATAACGGTAACGATCACTGGGCCTAATAAATGCTAAAAAAGTTGACATAATTATCTTCTTTGTAAAAGACAATTTAATACATCATTTAAAATTTCTTTGAAAAAGATCATAACGCTAACGATTATTGGGCCTAATAAATGCTAAAAAAGTTGACATAATTATCTTCTTTGTAAAAGATAATTTACTAGACAATTTAAAATTTCTTATTAAAAGATCATAACGGTAACGATCACTGGGCCTAATAAATGCTGAAGCAGCTAACATAAATATATTCTTTGTTAAAGATAATTTAATAGATCATTTAAAATTTCTTTATAAAAGATCATAACAGTAACGATCATTGGGCCTAATAAATGCTAAAAAGGTTAACATAATTATCTTCTTTGTGAAACATAATTTAATAGATCATTTAAAATTTCTTTATGAAAGATCATAACGGTAACGATTATTGGGCCTAATAAATGCTAAAAAAGTTGACATAATTATCTTCTTTGTAAAAGATAATTTACTAGACAATTTAAAATTTCTTATTAAAAGATCATAACGGTGCCGATCAATGGGCCTCGTAAATGCTGAAAAAGCTTACATAATTATCTTCTTTGTAAAACATAATTTAATAGATCATTTAAAATTTCATTATAAAAGATCATGACGGCAACGATCATTGGGCCTAATAAATGCTAAAAAGGCTAACATAATTATCTTCTTTGTGAAAGATAATTTAATAGATCATTTAAAATTTCTTTATAAAAGATTATAACGGTAACGATCATTGGGCATAATAAATACTAAAAAAGTTGACATAATTATCTTCTTTGTAAAAGATAATTTACTAGACAATTTAAAATTTTTTATTAAAAGATCATAACGGTAACGATCATTGGGACTAATAAATGCTAAAAAAGTTAACATAATTATCTTCTTTGTAAAAGATAATTTACTAGACAATTTAAAATTTCTTTATAAAAGATCATAACGGTAACGATCATTGGGCCTAATAAATGCTAAAAAGGTTAACATAATTATCTTCTTTGTAAAAGATAATTTACTAGACAATTTAAAATTTCTTTATAAAAGATCATAACGGTAACGATCATTGGGCCTAATAAATGCTAAAAAGGTTAACATAATTATCTTCTTTGTGAAAGATAATTTAATAGATCATTTAAAATTTCTTTATAAAAGATCATAACGGTAACGATCATTGGGCCTAATAAATGGTAAAAAAGTTGACATAATTATCTTCTTTGTAAAAGATAATTTACTAGACAATTTAAAATTTCTTATTAAAAGATCATAACGGTAACGATCACTGGGCCTAATAAATGCTAAAAAAGTTGACATAATTATCTTCTTTGTAAAAGACAATTTAATACATCATTTAAAATTTCTTTGAAAAAGATCATAACGCTAACGATTATTGGGCCTAATAAATGCTAAAAAAGTTGACATAATTATCTTCTTTGTAAAAGATAATTTACTAGACAATTTAAAATTTCTTATTAAAAGATCATAACGGTAACGATCACTGGGCCTAATAAATGCTGAAGCAGCTAACATAAATATATTCTTTGTTAAAGATAATTTAATAGATCATTTAAAATTTCTTTATAAAAGATCATAACAGTAACGATCATTGGGCCTAATAAATGCTAAAAAGGTTAACATAATTATCTTCTTTGTGAAACATAATTTAATAGATCATTTAAAATTTCTTTATGAAAGATCATAACGGTAACGATTATTGGGCCTAATAAATGCTAAAAAAGTTGACATAATTATCTTCTTTGTAAAAGATAATTTACTAGACAATTTAAAATTTCTTATTAAAAGATCATAACGGTGCCGATCAATGGGCCTAGTAAATGCTGAAAAAGCTTACATAATTATCTTCTTTGTAAAACATAATTTAATAGATCATTTAAAATTTCATTATAAAAGATCATAACGGTAACGATCATTGGGCCTAATAAATGCTAAAAAGGTTAACATAATTATCTTCTTTGTGAAAGATAATTTAGTAGATCATTTAAAATTTCTTTATAAAAGATCATAACGGTAACGATCATTGGGCCTAATAAATGGTAAAAAAGTTGACATAATTATCTTCTTTGTAAAAGATAATTTACTAGACAATTTAAAATTTCTTATTAAAAGATCATAACGGTAACGATCATTGGGACTAATAAATGCTAAAAAAGTTAACATAATTATCTTCTTTGTAAAAGATAATTTACTAGACAATTTAAAATTTCTTTATAAAAGATCATAACGGTAACGATCATTGGGCCTAATAAATGCTAAAAAGGTTAACATAATTATCTTCTTTGTAAAAGATAATTTACTAGACAATTTAAAATTTCTTTATAAAAGATCATAACGGTAACGATCATTGGGCCTAATAAATGCTAAAAAGGTTAACATAATTATCTTCTTTGTGAAAGATAATTTAATAGATCATTTAAAATTTCTTTATAAAAGATCATAACGGTAACGATCATTGGGCCTAATAAATGGTAAAAAAGTTGACATAATTATCTTCTTTGTAAAAGATAATTTACTAGACAATTTAAAATTTCTTATTAAAAGATCATAACGGTAACGATCACTGGGCCTAATAAATGCTGAAGCAGCTAACATAAATATATTCTTTGTTAAAGATAATTTAATAGATCATTTAAAATTTCTTTAAAAAAGATCATAACAGTCACAATCATTGGGCCTAATAAATGCTAAAAAAGTTGACATAATTATCTTCTTTGTAAAAGATAATTTACTAGACAATTTAAAATTTCTTATTAAAAGATCATAACGGTGCCGATCAATGGGCCTAGTAAATGCTGAAAAAGCTTACATAATTATCTTCTTTGTAAAACATAATTTAATAGATCATTTAAAATTTCATTATAAAAGATCATGACGGCAACGATCATTGGGCCTAATAAATGCTAAAAAGGCTAACATAATTATCTTCTTTGTGAAAGATAATTTAATAGATCATTTAAAATTTCTTTATAAAAGATTATAACGGTAACGATCATTGGGCATAATAAATACTAAAAAAGTTGACATAATTATCTTCTTTGTAAAAGATAATTTACTAGACAATTTAAAATTTCTTATTAAAAGATCATAACGGTAACGATCATTGGGACTAATAAATACTAAAAAAGTTAACATAATTATCTTCTTTGTAAAAGATAATTTACTAGACAATTTAAAATTTCTTTATAAAAGATCATAACGGTAACGATCATTGGGCCTAATAAATGCTAAAAAGGTTAACATAATTATCTTCTTTGTGAAAGATAATTTAATAGATCATTTAAAATTTCTTTATAAAAGATCATAACGGTAACGATCATTGGGCCTAATAAATGGTAAAAAAGTTGACATAATTATCTTCTTTGTAAAAGATAATTTACTAGACAATTTAAAATTTCTTATTAAAAGATCATAACGGTAACGATCACTGGGCCTAATAAATGCTGAAGCAGCTAACATAAATATATTCTTTGTTAAAGATAATTTAATAGATCATTTAAAATTTCTTTAAAAAAGATCATAACAGTCACAATCATTGGGCCTAATAAATGCTAAAAAAGTTGACATAATTATCTTCTTTGTAAAAGACAATTTAATACATCATTTAAAATTTCTTTGAAAAAGATCATAACGCTAACGATTATTGGGCCTAATAAATGCTAAAAAAGTTGACATAATTATCTTCTTTGTAAAAGATAATTTACTAGACAATTTAAAATTTCTTATTAAAAGATCATAACGGTAACGATCACTGGGCCTAATAAATGCTAAAAAAGTTGACATAATTATCTTCTTTGTAAAAGACAATTTAATACATCATTTAAAATTTCTTTGAAAAAGATCATAACGCTAACGATTATTGGGCCTAATAAATGCTAAAAAAGTTGACATAATTATCTTCTTTGTAAAAGATAATTTACTAGACAATTTAAAATTTCTTATTAAAAGATCATAACGGTAACGATCACTGGGCCTAATAAATGCTGAAGCAGCTAACATAAATATATTCTTTGTTAAAGATAATTTAATAGATCATTTAAAATTTCTTTAAAAAAGATCATAACAGTCACAATCGTTGGGCCTAATAAATGCTAAAAAAGTTGACATAATTATCTTCTTTGTAAAAGACAATTTAATACATCATTTAAAATTTCTTTGAAAAAGATCATAACGCTAACGATTATTGGGCCTAATAAATGCTAAAAAAGTTGACATAATTATCTTCTTTGTAAAAGATAATTTACTAGACAATTTAAAATTTCTTATTAAAAGATCATAACGGTAACGATCACTGGGCCTAATAAATGCTAAAAAAGTTGACATAATTATCTTCTTTGTAAAAGACAATTTAATACATCATTTAAAATTTCTTTGAAAAAGATCATAACGCTAACGATTATTGGGCCTAATAAATGCTAAAAAAGTTGACATAATTATCTTCTTTGTAAAAGATAATTTACTAGACAATTTAAAATTTCTTATTAAAAGATCATAACGGTAACGATCACTGGGCCTAATAAATGCTGAAGCAGCTAACATAAATATATTCTTTGTTAAAGATAATTTAATAGATCATTTAAAATTTCTTTAAAAAAGATCATAACAGTCACAATCGTTGGGCCTAATAAATGCTAAAAAAGTTGACATAATTATCTTCTTTGTAAAAGACAATTTAATAGATTATTTAAAATTTCTTTATAAAGGGTCATAATGGTAACGATCATTGGGCCTAATAAATGCTAAAAAAGTTGACATAATTATCTTCTTTGTAAAAGATAATTTAATAGATCATTTAAAATTTCTTTATAAAAGGTCATAACGGTAACGATCATTGGGCCTAATAAATGCTAAAAAGGTTAACATAATTATCTTCTTTGTGAAAGATAATTTAATACATCATTTAAAATTTCTTTGTGAAAGATCATAACGGTAACGATCATTGGGCCTAATAAATGCTAAAAAAGTTGACATAATTATCTTCTTTGTAAAAGATAATTTACTAGACAATTTCAAATTTCTTATTAGAAGATCATAACGGTAACGATCATTGGGCCTAATAAATGCTAAAAAAGTTGACATAATTATCTTCTTTGTAAAAGATAATTTACTAGATAATTTAAAATTTCTTATTAAAAGATCATAACGGTACCGATCAATGGGCCTAGTAAATGCTAAAAAAGTTTACATAATTATCTTCTTTGTAAAAGATAATTTAATAGATCATTTAAAATTTCTTTATAAAAGATCATAACAGTAACGATCATTGGGCCTAATAAATGCTAAAAAGGTTAACATAATTATCTTCTTTGTGAAACATAATTTAATAGATCATTTAAAATTTCTTTATGAAAGATCATAACGGTAACGATTATTGGGCCTAATAAATGCTAAAAAAGTTGACATAATTATCTTCTTTGTAAAAGATAATTTACTAGACAATTTAAAATTTCTTATTAAAAGATCATAACGGTAATGATCACTGGGCCTAATAAATGCTGAAGCAGCTAACATAAATATATTCTTTGTTAAAGATAATTTAATAGATCATTTAAAATTTCTTTAAAAAAGATCATAACAGTCACAATCGTTGGGCCTAATAAATGCTAAAAAAGTTGACATAATTATCTTCTTTGTAAAAGACAATTTAATAGATTATTTAAAATTTCTTTATAAAGGGTCATAATGGTAACGATCATTGGGCCTAATAAATGCTAAAAAAGTTGACATAATTATCTTCTTTGTAAAAGATAATTTAATAGATCATTTAAAATTTCTTTATAAAAGGTCATAACAGTAACGATCATTGGGCCTAATAAATGCTAAAAAGGTTAACATAATTATCTTCTTTGTGAAAGATAATTTAATACATCATTTAAAATTTCTTTGTGAAAGATCATAACGGTAACGATCATTGGGCCTAATAAATGCTAAAAAAGTTGACATAATTATCTTCTTTGTAAAAGATAATTTACTAGACAATTTCAAATTTCTTATTAGAAGATCATAACGGTAACGATCATTGGGCCTAATAAATGCTAAAAAAGTTGACATAATTATCTTCTTTGTAAAAGATAATTTACTAGATAATTTAAAATTTCTTATTAAAAGATCATAACGGTACCGATCAATGGGCCTAGTAAATGCTAAAAAAGTTTACATAATTATCTTCTTTGTAAAAGATAATTTAATAGATCATTTAAAATTTCTTTATAAAAGATCATAACAGTAACGATCATTGGGCCTAATAAATGCTAAAAAGGTTAACATAATTATCTTCTTTGTGAAACATAATTTAATAGATCATTTAAAATTTCTTTATGAAAGATCATAACGGTAACGATTATTGGGCCTAATAAATGCTAAAAAAGTTGACATAATTATCTTCTTTGTAAAAGATAATTTACTAGACAATTTAAAATTTCTTATTAAAAGATCATAACGGTGCCGATCAATGGGCCTAGTAAATGCTGAAAAAGCTTACATAATTATCTTCTTTGTAAAACATAATTTAATAGATCATTTAAAATTTCATTATAAAAGATCATGACGGCAACGATCATTGGGCCTAATAAATGCTAAAAAGGCTAACATAATTATCTTCTTTGTGAAAGATAATTTAATAGATCATTTAAAATTTCTTTATAAAAGATTATAACGGTAACGATCATTGGGCATAATAAATACTAAAAAAGTTGACATAATTATCTTCTTTGTAAAAGATAATTTACTAGACAATTTAAAATTTCTTATTAAAAGATCATAACGGTAACGATCATTGGGACTAATAAATACTAAAAAAGTTAACATAATTATCTTCTTTGTAAAACATAATTTACTAGACAATTTAAAATTTCTTTATAAAAGATCATAACGGTAACGATCATTGGGCCTAATAAATGCTAAAAAGGTTAACATAATTATCTTCTTTGTGAAAGATAATTTAATAGATCATTTAAAATTTCTTTATAAAAGATCATAACGGTAACGATCATTGGGCCTAATAAATGGTAAAAAAGTTGACATAATTATCTTCTTTGTAAAAGATAATTTACTAGACAATTTAAAATTTCTTATTAAAAGATCATAACGGTAACGATCACTGGGCCTAATAAATGCTGAAGCAGCTAACATAAATATATTCTTTGTTAAAGATAATTTAATAGATCATTTAAAATTTCTTTAAAAAAGATCATAACAGTCACAATCATTGGGCCTAATAAATGCTAAAAAAGTTGACATAATTATCTTCTTTGTAAAAGACAATTTAATACATCATTTAAAATTTCTTTGAAAAAGATCATAACGCTAACGATTATTGGGCCTAATAAATGCTAAAAAAGTTGACATAACTATCTTCTTTGTAAAAGATAATTTACTAGACAATTTAAAATTTCTTACTAAAAGATCATAACGCTAACGATTAATAGGCCTAGTAAATGCTAAAAAAGTTGACATAATTATCTTGTTTGTAAAAGATAATTTACTAGACAATTTAAAATTTATTATTAAAAGATCATAACGGTAACGATCATTGGGCCTAATAAATGCTAAAAAAGTTGACATAATTATCTTCTTTGTAAAAGATAATTTAATAGATCATTTAAAATTTCTTTATAAAAGGTCATAACGGTAACAATCATTGGGCCTAATAAATGCTTAAAAGGTTGACATAATTATCTTCTTTGTGAAATATAATTTAATAGATCATTTAAAATTTCTTTGTGAAAGATCACAACGGTAACGATCATTGGGCCTAATAAATGGTAAAAAAGTTGACATAATTATCTTCTTTGTAAAAGATAATTTACTAGACAATTTAAAATTTCTTATTAAAAGATCATAACGGTAACGATCACTGGGCCTAATAAATGCTGAAGCAGCTAACATAAATATATTCTTTGTTAAAGATAATTTAATAGATCATTTAAAATTTCTTTAAAAAAGATCATAACAGTCACAATCATTGGGCCTAATAAATGCTAAAAAAGTTGACATAATTATCTTCTTTGTAAAAGACAATTTAATACATCATTTAAAATTTCTTTGAAAAAGATCATAACGCTAACGATTATTGGGCCTAATAAATGCTAAAAAAGTTGACATAACTATCTTCTTTGTAAAAGATAATTTACTAGACAATTTAAAATTTCTTACTAAAAGATCATAACGCTAACGATTAATAGGCCTAGTAAATGCTAAAAAAGTTGACATAATTATCTTGTTTGTAAAAGATAATTTACTAGACAATTTAAAATTTATTATTAAAAGATCATAACGGTAACGATCATTGGGCCTAATAAATGCTAAAAAAGTTGACATAATTATCTTCTTTGTAAAAGATAATTTAATAGATCATTTAAAATTTCTTTATAAAAGGTCATAACGGTAACAATCATTGGGCCTAATAAATGCTTAAAAGGTTGACATAATTATCTTCTTTGTGAAATATAATTTAATAGATCATTTAAAATTTCTTTGTGAAAGATCACAACGGTAACGATCATTGGGCCTAATAAATGCTAAAAAAGTTGACATAATTATCTTCTTTGTAAAAGATAATTTACTAGACAATTTAAAATTTCTTATTAAAAGATCATAACGGTAACGATCACTGGGCCTAATAAATGCTGAAGTAGCTAACATAAATATATTCTTTGTTAAAGATAATTTAATAGATCATTTAAAATTTCTTTGTGAAAGATCATAACGGTAACGATCATTGGGCCTAATAAATGCTAAAAAGGCTAACATAATTATCTTCTTTGTGAAAGATAATTTAATAGATCCTTTAAAATTTCTTTATAAAAGATTATAACGGTAACGATCATTGGGCATAATAAATACTAAAAAAGTTGACATAATTATCTTCTTTGTAAAAGATAATTTACTAGACAATTTAAAATTTCTTATTAAAAGATCATAACGGTAACGATCATTGGGACTAATAAATACTAAAAAAGTTAACATAATTATCTTATTTGTAAAAGATAATTTACTAGACAATTTAAAATTTCTTTATAAAAGATCATAACGGTAACGATCATTGGGCCTAATAAATGCTAAAAAGGTTAACATAATTATCTTCTTTGTGAAAGATAATTTAATAGATCATTTAAAATTTCTTTATAAAAGATCATAACGGTAACAATCATTGGGCCTAATAAATGCTAAAAAGGTTAACATAATTATCTTCTTTGTGAAAGATAATTTAATAGATCATTTAAAATTTCTTTATAAAAGATCATAACGGTAACGATCATTGGGCCTAATAAATGGTAAAAAAGTTGACATAATTATCTTCTTTGTAAAAGATAATTTACTAGACAATTTAAAATTTCTTATTAAAAGATCATAACGGTAACGATCACTGGGCCTAATAAATGCTGAAGCAGCTAACATAAATATATTCTTTGTTAAAGATAATTTAATAGATCATTTAAAATTTCTTTAAAAAAGATCATAACAGTCACAATCATTGGGCCTAATAAATGCTAAAAAAGTTGACATAATTATCTTCTTTGTAAAAGACAATTTAATACATCATTTAAAATTTCTTTGAAAAAGATCATAACGCTAACGATTATTGGGCCTAATAAATGCTAAAAAAGTGGACATAATTATCTTCTTTGTAAAAGATAATTTACTAGACAATTTAAAATTTCTTACTAAAAGATCATAACGCTAACGATTAATGGGCCTAGTAAATGCTAAAAAAGTTCACATAATTATCTTGTTTGTAAAAGATAATTTACTAGACAATTTAAAATTTATTATTAAAAGATCATAACGGTAACGATCATTGGGCCTAATAAATGCTAAAAAAGTTGACATAATTATCTTGTTTTTAAAAGATAATTTACTAGACAATTTAAAATTTACTGTTAAAAGATCATAACGGTAACGATCATTGGGCCTAATAAATGCTAAAAAAGTTGACATAATTATCTTCTTTGTAAAAGATAATTTAATAGATCATTTAAAATTTCTTTATAAAAGGTCATAACGGTAACAATCATTGGGCCTAATAAATGCTTAAAAGGTTGACATAATTATCTTCTTTTTTAAATATAATTTAATAGATCATTTAAAATTTCTTTGTGAAAGATCACAACGGTAACGATCATTGGGCCTAATAAATGCTAAAAAGGTTAACATAATTATCTTCTTTGTGAAAGATATTTTAATAGATCATTTAAAATTTCTTTATAAAAGATCATAACGGTAACAATCATTGGGCCTAATAAATGGTAAAAAAGTTGACATAATTATCTTCTTTGTAAAAGATAATTTACTAGACAATTTAAAATTTCTTATTAAAAGATCATAACGGTAACGATCACTGGGCCTAATAAATGCTGAAGCAGCTAACATAAATATATTCTTTGTTAAAGATAATTTAATAGATCATTTAAAATTTCTTTAAAAAAGATCATAACAGTCACAATCGTTGGGCCTAATAAATGCTAAAAAAGTTGACATAATTATCTTCTTTGTAAAAGACAATTTAATAGATTATTTAAAATTTCTTTATAAAGGGTCATAACGGTAACGATCATTGGGCCTAATAAATGCTAAAAAAGTTGACATAATTATCTTCTTTGTAAAAGATAATTTAATAGATCATTTAAAATTTCTTTATAAAAGGTCATAACGGTAACGATCATTGGGCCTAATAAATGCTAAAAAGGTTAACATAATTATCTTCTTTGTGAAAGACAATTTAATACATCATTTAAAATTTCTTTGTGAAAGATCATAACGGTAACGATCATTGGGCCTAATAAATGCTAAAAAAGTTGACATAATTATCTTCTTTGTAAAAGATAATTTACTAGACAATTTCAAATTTCTTATTAGAAGATCATAACGGTAACGATCATTGGGCCTAATAAATGCTAAAAAAGTTGACATAATTATCTTCTTTGTAAAAGATAATTTACTAGACAATTTAAAATTTCTTATTAAAAGATCATAACGGTACCGATCAATGGGCCTAGTAAATGCTAAAAAAGTTTACATAATTATCTTCTTTGTAAAAGATAATTTAATAGATCATTTAAAATTTCTTTATAAAAGATCATGACGGCAACGATCATTGGGCCTAATAAATGCTAAAAAGGCTAACATAATTATCTTCTTTGTGAAAGATAATTTAATAGATCATTTAAAATTTCTTTATAAAAGATTATAACGGTAACGATCATTGGGCATAATAAATACTAAAAAAGTTGACATAATTATCTTCTTTGTAAAAGATAATTTACTAGACAATTTAAAATTTCTTATTAAGAGATCATAACGGTAACGATCATTGGACCTAATAAATGCTAAAAAGGTTAACATAATTATCTTCTTTGTTAAAGATAATTTACTAGACAATTTAAAATTTCTTATTAAAAGATCATAACGCTAACGATTTTTGGTTCTAATAAATGCTAAAAAAGTTGCCATAATTATCTTCTTTGTAAAAGATAATTTAATAGATTATTTAAAATTTCTTTATAAAAGGTCATAACGGTAACGATCATTGGGCCTAATAAATGCTAAAAAAGTTGACATAATTATCTTCTTTGTAAAAGATAATGTAATAGATCATTTAAAATTTCTTTATAAAAGGTCATAACAGTAACAATCATTAGGCCTAATAAATGCTTAAAAGGTTGACATAATTATCTTCTTTGTGAAATATAATTTAATAGATCATTTAAAATTTCTTTGTGAAAGATCACAACGGTAACGATCATTGGGCCTAATAAATGCTAAAAAAGTTGACATAATTATCTTCTTTGTAAAAGATAATTTACTAGACAATTTAAAATTTCTTATTAAAAGATCATAACGGTAACGATCACTGGGCCTAATAAATGCTGAAGCAGCTAACATAAATATATTCTTTGTTAAAGATAATTTAATAGATCATTTAAAATTTCTTTAAAAAAGATCATAACAGTCACAATCATTGGGCCTAATAAATGCTAAAAAAGTTGACATAATTATCTTCTTTGTAAAAGACAATTTAATACATCATTTAAAATTTCTTTGAAAAAGATCATAACGCTAACGATTATTGGGCCTAATAAATGCTAAAAAAGTTGACATAACTATCTTCTTTGTAAAAGATAATTTACTAGACAATTTAAAATTTCTTACTAAAAGATCATAACCCTAACGATTAATAGGCCTAGTAAATGCTAAAAAAGTTGACATAATTATCTTGTTTGTAAAAGATAATTTACTAGACAATTTAAAATTTATTATTAAAAGATCATAACGGTAACGATCATTGGGCCTAATAAATGCTAAAAAAGTTGACATAATTATCTTCTTTGTAAAAGATAATTTAATAGATCATTTAAAATTTCTTTATAAAAGGTCATAACGGTAACAATCATTGGGCCTAATAAATGCTTAAAAGGTTGACATAATTATCTTCTTTGTGAAATATAATTTAATAGATCATTTAAAATTTCTTTGTGAAAGATCACAACGGTAACGATCATTGGGCCTAATAAATGCTAAAAAAGTTGACATAATTATCTTCTTTGTAAAAGATAATTTACTAGACAATTTAAAATTTCTTATTAAAAGATCATAACGGTAACGATCACTGGGCCTAATAAATGCTGAAGCAGCTAACATAAATATATTCTTTGTTAAAGATAATTTAATAGATCATTTAAAATTTCTTTGTGAAAGATCATAACGGTAACGATCATTGGGCCTAATAAATGCTAAAAAGGCTAACATAATTATCTTCTTTGTGAAAGATAATTTAATAGATCCTTTAAAATTTCTTTATAAAAGATTATAACGGTAACGATCATTGGGCATAATAAATACTAAAAAAGTTGACATAATTATCTTCTTTGTAAAAGATAATTTACTAGACAATTTAAAATTTCTTATTAAAAGATCATAACGGTAACGATCATTGGGACTAATAAATACTAAAAAAGTTAACATAATTATCTTCTTTGTAAAAGATAATTTACTAGACAATTTAAAATTTCTTTATAAAAGATCATAACGGTAACGATCATTGGGCCTAATAAATGCTAAAAAGGTTAACATAATTATCTTCTTTGTGAAAGGTAATTTAATAGATCATTTAAAATTTCTTTATAAAAGATCATAACGGTAACAATCATTGGGCCTAATAAATGCTAAAAAGGTTAACATAATTATCTTCTTTGTGAAAGATAATTTAATAGATCATTTAAAATTTCTTTATAAAAGATCATAACGGTAACGATCATTGGGCCTAATAAATGGTAAAAAAGTTGACATAATTATCTTCTTTGTAAAAGATAATTTACTAGACAATTTAAAATTTCTTATTAAAAGATCATAACGGTAACGATCACTGGGCCTAATAAATGCTGAAGCAGCTAACATAAATATATTCTTTGTTAAAGATAATTTAATAGATCATTTAAAATTTCTTTAAAAAAGATCATAACAGTCACAATCATTGGGCCTAATAAATGCTAAAAAAGTTGACATAATTATCTTCTTTGTAAAAGACAATTTAATACATCATTTAAAATTTCTTTGAAAAAGATCATAACGCTAACGATTATTGGGCCTAATAAATGCTAAAAAAGTGGACATAATTATCTTCTTTGTAAAAGATAATTTACTAGACAATTTAAAATTTCTTACTAAAAGATCATAACGCTAACGATTAATAGGCCTAGTAAATGCTAAAAAAGTTGACATAATTATCTTGTTTGTAAAAGATAATTTACTAGACAATTTAAAATTTATTATTAAAAGATCATAACGGTAACAATCATTGGGCCTAATAAATGGTAAAAAAGTTGACATAATTATCTTCTTTGTAAAAGATAATTTACTAGACAATTTAAAATTTCTTATTAAAAGATCATAACGGTAACGATCACTGGGCCTAATAAATTCTGAAGCAGCTAACATAAATATATTCTTTGTTAAAGATAATTTAATAGATCATTTAAAATTTCTTTAAAAAAGATCATAACAGTGACAATCGTTGGGCCTAATAAATGCTAAAAAAGTTGACATAATTATCTTCTTTGTAAAAGACAATTTAATAGATTATTTAAAATTTCTTTATAAAGGGTCATAATGGTAACGATCATTGGGCCTAATAAATGCTAAAAAAGTTGACATAATTATCTTCTTTGTAAAAGATAATTTAATAGATCATTTAAAATTTATAAAAGGTCATAACGGTAACGATCATTGGGCCTAATAAATGCTAAAAAGGTTAACATAATTATCTTCTTTGTGAAAGATAATTTAATACATCATTTAAAATTTCTTTGTGAAAGATCATAACGGTAACGATCATTGGGCCTAATAAATGCTAAAAAAGTTGACATAATTATCTTCTTTGTAAAAGATAATTTACTAGACAATTTCAAATTTCTTATTAGAAGATCATAACGGTAACGATCATTGGGCCTAATAAATGCTAAAAAAGTTGACATAATTATCTTCTTTGTAAAAGATAATTTACTAGACAATTTAAAATTTCTTATTAAAAGATCATAACGGTACCGATCAATGGGCCTAGTAAATGCTAAAAAAGTTTACATAATTATCTTCTTTGTAAAAGATAATTTAATAGATCATTTAAAATTTATTTATAAACGATCATAACAGTAACGATCATTGGGCCTAATAAATGCTAAAAAGGTTAACATAATTATCTTCTTTGTGAAACATAATTTAATAGATCATTTAAAATTTCTTTATGAAAGATCATAACGGTAACGATTATTGGGCCTAATAAATGCTAAAAAAGTTGACATAATTATCTTCTTTGTAAAAGATAATTTACTAGACAATTTAAAATTTCTTATTAAAAGATCATAACGGTGCCGATCAATGGGCCTAGTAAATGCTGAAAAAGCTTACATAATTATCTTCTTTGTACAACATAATTTAATAGATCATTTAAAATTTCATTACAAAATATCATGACGGCAACGATCATTGGGCCTAATAAATGCTAAAAAGGCTAACATAATTATCTTCTTTGTGAATGATAATTTAATAGATCATTTAAAATTTCTTTATAAAAGATTATAACGGTAACGATCATTGGGCATAATAAATACTAAAAAAGTTGACATAATTATCTTCTTTGTAAAAGATAATTTACTAGACAATTTAAAATTTTTTATTAAAAGATCATAACGGTAACGATCATTGGGACTAATAAATGCTAAAAAGGTTAACATAATTATCTTCTTTGTAAAAGATAATTTACTAGACAATTTAAAATTTCTTTATAAAAGATCATAACGGTAACGATCATTGGGCCTAATAAATGCTAAAAAGGTTAACATAATTATCTTCTTTGTAAAAGATAATTTACTAGACAATTTAAAATTTCTTTATAAAAGATCATAACGGTAACGATCATTAGGCCTAATAAATGCTAAAAAGGTTAACATAATTATCTTCTTTGTGAAAGATAATTTAATAGATCATTTAAAATTTCTTATTAAAAGATCATAACGGTAACGATCACTGGGCCTAATAAATGCTGAAGCAGCTAACATAAATATATTCTTTGTTAAAGATAATTTAATAGATCATTTAAAATTTCTTTAAAAAAGATCATAACAGTCACAATCATTGGGCCTAATAAATGCTAAAAAAGTTGACATAATTATCTTCTTTGTAAAAGACAATTTAATACATCATTTAAAATTTCTTTGAAAAAGATCATAACGCTAACGATTATTGGGCCTAATAAATGCTAAAAAAGTTCACATAATTATCTTCTTTGTAAAAGACAATTTAATAGATTATTTAAAATTTCTTTATAAAAGGTCATAATGGTAACGATCATTGGGCCTAATAAATGCTAAAAAAGTTGACATAATTATCTTCTTTGTAAAAGATAATTTAATAGATCATTTAAAATTTCTTTATAAAAGGTCATAACGGTAACGATCATTGGGCCTAATAAATGCTAAAAAGGTTAACATAATTATCTTCTTTGTGAAAGATAATTTAATACATCATTTAAAATTTCTTTGTGAAAGATCATAACGGTAACGATCATTGGGCCTAATAAATGCTAAAAAAGTTGACATAATTATCTTCTTTGTAAAAGATAATTTACTAGACAATTTAAAATTTTTTATTAAAAGATCATAACGGTAACGATCATTGGGACTAATAAATGCTAAAAAGGTTAACATAATTATCTTCTTTGTAAAAGATAATTTACTAGACAATTTAAAATTTCTTTATAAAAGATCATAACGGTAACGATCATTGGGCCTAATAAATGCTAAAAAAGTTTACATAATTATCTTCTTTGTAAAAGATAATTTAATAGATCATTTAAAATTTCTTTATAAACGATCATAACAGTAACGATCATTGGGCCTAATAAATGCTAAAAAGGTTAACATAATTATCTTCTTTGTGAAACATAATTTAATAGATCATTTAAAATTTCTTTATGAAAGATCATAACGGTAACGATTATTGGGCCTAATAAATGCTAAAAAAGTTGACATAATTATCTTCTTTGTAAAAGATAATTTACTAGACAATTTAAAATTTCTTTATAAAAGATCATAACGGTAACGATCATTGGGCCTAATAAATGCTAAAAAAGTTGACATAATTATCTTCTTTGTAAAAGATAATTTAATAGATCATTTAAAATTTCTTTATAAAAGGTCATAACGGTAACAATCATTGGGCCTAATAAATGCTTAAAAGGTTGACATAATTATCTTCTTTTTTAAATATAATTTAATAGATCATTTAAAATTTCTTTGTGAAAGATCACAACGGTAACGATCATTGGGCCTAATAAATGCTAAAAAGGTTAACTTAATTATCTTCTTTGTGAAAGATATTTTAATAGATCATTTAAAATTTCTTTATAAAAGATCATAACGGTAACAATCATTGGGCCTAATAAATGGTAAAAAAGTTGACATAATTATCTTCTTTGTAAAAGATAATTTACTAGACAATTTAAAATTTCTTATTAAAATATCATAACGGTAACGATCACTGGGCCTAATAAATGCTGAAGCAGCTAACATAAATATATTCTTTGTTAAAGATAATTTAATAGATCATTTAAAATTTCTTTAAAAAAGATCATAACAGTCACAATCGTTGGGCCTAATAAATGCTAAAAAAGTTGACATAATTATCTTCTTTGTAAAAGACAATTTAATAGATTATTTAAAATTTCTTTATAAAGGGTCATAATGGTAACGATCATTGGGCCTAATAAATGCTAAAAAAGTTGACATAATTATCTTCTTTGTAAAAGATAATTTAATAGATCATTTAAAATTTCTTTATAAAAGGTCATAACGGTAATGATCATTGGGCCTAATAAATGCTAAAAAGGTTAACATAATTATCTTCTTTGTGAAAGATAATTTAATACATCATTTAAAATTTCTTTGTGAAAGATCATAACGGTAACGATCATTGGGCCTAATAAATGCTAAAAAAGTTGACATAATTATCTTCTTTGTAAAAGATAATTTACTAGACAATTTCAAATTTCTTATTAGAAGATCATAACGGTAACGATCATTGGGCCTAATAAATGCTAAAAAAGTTGACATAATTATCTTCTTTGTAAAAGATAATTTACTAGACAATTTAAAATTTCTTATTAAAAGATCATAACGGTACCGATCAATGGGCCTAGTAAATGCTAAAAAAGTTTACATAATTATCTTCTTTGTAAAAGATAATTTAATAGATCATTTAAAATTTCTTTATAAACGATCATAACAGTAACGATCATTGGGCCTAATAAATGCTAAAAAGGTTAACATAATTATCTTCTTTGTGAAACATAATTTAATAGATCATTTAAAATTTCTTTATGAAAGATCATAACGGTAACGATTATTGGGCCTAATAAATGCTAAAAAAGTTGACATAATTATCTTCTTTGTAAAAGATAATTTACTAGACAATTTAAAATTTCTTATTAAAAGATCATAACGGTGCCGATCAATGGGCCTAGTAAATGCTGAAAAAGCTTACATAATTATCTTCTTTGTACAACATAATTTAATAGATCATTTAAAATTTCATTATAAAAGATCATGACGGCAACGATCATTGGGCCTAATAAATGCTAAAAAGGCTAACATAATTATCTTCTTTGTGAATGATAATTTAATAGATCATTTAAAATTTCTTTATAAAAGATTATAACGGTAACGATCATTGGGCATAATAAATACTAAAAAAGTTGACATAATTATCTTCTTTGTAAAAGATAATTTACTAGACAATTTAAAATTTTTTATTAAAAGATCATAACGGTAACGATCATTGGGACTAATAAATGCTAAAAAGGTTAACATAATTATCTTCTTTGTAAAAGATAATTTACTAGACAATTTAAAATTTCTTTATAAAAGATCATAACGGTAACGATCATTGGGCCTAATAAATGCTAAAAAGGTTAACATAATTATCTTTTTGTAAAAGATAATTTACTAGACAATTTAAAATTTCTTTATAAAAGATCATAACGGTAACGATCATTAGGCCTAATAAATGCTAAAAAGGTTAACATAATTATCTTCTTTGTGAAAGATAATTTAATAGATCATTTAAAATTTCTTTATAAAAGATCATAACGGTAACGATCATTGGGCCTAATAAATGGTAAAAAAGTTGACATAATTATCTTCTTTGTAAAAGATAATTTACTAGACAATTTAAAATTTCTTATTAAAAGATCATAACGGTAACGATCACTGGGCCTAATAAATGCTGAAGCAGCTAACATAAATATATTCTTTGTTAAAGATAATTTAATAGATCATTTAAAATTTCTTTAAAAAAGATCATAACAGTCACAATCATTGGGCCTAATAAATGCTAAAAAAGTTGACATAATTATCTTCTTTGTAAAAGACAATTTAATACATCATTTAAAATTTCTTTGAAAAAGATCATAACGCTAACGATTATTGGGCCTAATAAATGCTAAAAAAGTTGAAATAATTATCTTCTTTGTAAAAGACAATTTAATAGATTATTTAAAATTTCTTTATAAAAGGTCATAATGGTAACGATCATTGGGCCTAATAAATGCTAAAAAAGTTGACATAATTATCTTTTTTGTAAAAGATAATTTAATAGATCATTTAAAATTTCTTTATAAAAGGTCATAACGGTAACGATCATTGGACCTAATAAATGCTAAAAAGGTTAACATAATTATCTTCTTTGTGAAAGATAATTTAATACATCATTTAAAATTTCTTTGTGAAAGATCATAACGGTAACGATCATTGGGCCTAATAAATGCTAAAAAAGTTGACATAATTATCTTCTTTGTAAAAGATAATTTACTAGACAATTTCAAATTTCTTATTAGAAGATCATAACGGTAACGATCATTGGGCCTAATAAATGCTAAAAAAGTTGACATAATTATCTTCTTTGTAAAAGATAATTTACTAGACAATTTAAAATTTCTTATTAAAAGATCATAACGGTACCGATCAATGGGCCTAGTAAATGCTAAAAAAGTTTACATAATTATCTTCTTTGTAAAAGATAATTTAATAGATCATTTAAAATTTCTTTATAAACGATCATAACAGTAACGATCATTGGGCCTAATAAATGCTAAAAAGGTTAACATAATTATCTTCTTTGTGAAACATAATTTAATAGATCATTTAAAATTTCTTTATGAAAGATCATAACGGTAACGATTATTGGGCCTAATAAATGCTAAAAAAGTTGACATAATTATCTTCTTTGTAAAAGATAATTTACTAGACAATTTAAAATTTCTTATTAAAAGATCATAACGGTGCCGATCAATGGGCCTAGTAAATGCTGAAAAAGCTTACATAATTATCTTCTTTGTACAACATAATTTAATAGATCATTTAAAATTTCATTATAAAAGATCATGACGGCAACGATCATTGGGCCTAATAAATGCTAAAAAGGCTAACATAATTATCTTCTTTGTGAATGATAATTTAATAGATCATTTAAAATTTCTTTATAAAAGATTATAACGGTAACGATCATTGGGCATAATATATACTAAAAAAGTTGACATAATTATCTTCTTTGTAAAAGATAATTTACTAGACAATTTAAAATTTTTTATTAAAAGATCATAACGGTAACGATCATTGGGACTAATAAATGCTAAAAAGGTTAACATAATTATCTTCTTTGTAAAAGATAATTTACTAGACAATTTAAAATTTCTTTATAAAAGATCATAACGGTAACGATCATTGGGCCTAATAAATGCTAAAAAGGTTAACATAATTATCTTCTTTGTAAAAGATAATTTACTAGACAATTTAAAATTTCTTTATAAAAGATCATAACGGTAACGATCATTGGGCCTAATAAATGCTAAAAAGGTTAACATAATTATCTTCTTTGTAAAAGATAATTTACTAGACAATTTAAAATTTCTTTATAAAAGATCATAACGGTAACGATCATTAGGCCTAATAAATGCTAAAAAGGTTAACATAATTATCTTCTTTGTGAAAGATAATTTAATAGATCATTTAAAATTTCTTATTAAAAGATCATAACGGTAACGATCACTGGGCCTAATAAATGCTGAAGCACCTAACATAAATATATTCTTTGTTAAAGATAATTTAATAGATCATTTAAAATTTCTTTAAAAAAGATCATAACAGTCACAATCATTGGGCCTAATAAATGCTAAAAAAGTTGACATAATTATCTTCTTTGTAAAAGACAATTTAATACATCATTTAAAATTTCTTTGAAAAAGATCATAACGCTAACGATTATTGGGCCTAATAAATGCTAAAAAAGTTCACATAATTATCTTCTTTGTAAAAGACAATTTAATAGATTATTTAAAATTTCTTTATAAAAGGTCATAATGGTAACGATCATTGGGCCTAATAAATGCTAAAAAAGTTGACATAATTATCTTCTTTGTAAAAGATAATTTAATAGATCATTTAAAATTTCTTTATAAAAGGTCATAACGGTAACGATCATTGGGCCTAATAAATGCTAAAAAGGTTAACATAATTATCTTCTTTGTGAAAGATAATTTAATACATCATTTAAAATTTCTTTGTGAAAGATCATAACGGTAACGATCATTGGGCCTAATAAATGCTAAAAAAGTTGACATAATTATCTTCTTTGTAAAAGATAATTTACTAGACAATTTAAAATTTTTTATTAAAAGATCATAACGGTAACGATCATTGGGACTAATAAATGCTAAAAAGGTTAACATAATTATCTTCTTTGTAAAAGATAATTTACTAGACAATTTAAAATTTCTTTATAAAAGATCATAACGGTAACGATCATTGGGCCTAATAAATGCTAAAAAAGTTGACATAATTATCTTCTTTGTAAAAGATAATTTAATAGATCATTTAAAATTTCTTTATAAAAGGTCATAACGGTAACAATCATTGGGCCTAATAAATGCTTAAAAGGTTGACATAATTATCTTCTTTTTTAAATATAATTTAATAGATCATTTAAAATTTCTTTGTGAAAGATCACAACGGTAACGATCATTGGGCCTAATAAATGCTAAAAAGGTTAACATAATTATCTTCTTTGTAAAAGATAATTTACTAGACAATTTAAAATTTCTTTATAAAAGATCATAACGGTAACGATCATTAGGCCTAATAAATGCTAAAAAGGTTAACATAATTATCTTCTTTGTGAAAGATAATTTAATAGATCATTTAAAATTTCTTATTAAAAGATCATAACGGTAACGATCACTGGGCCTAATAAATGCTGAAGCAGCTAACATAAATATATTCTTTGTTAAAGATAATTTAATAGATCATTTAAAATTTCTTTAAAAAAGATCATAACAGTCACAATCATTGGGCCTAATAAATGCTAAAAAAGTTGACATAATTATCTTCTTTGTAAAAGACAATTTAATACATCATTTAAAATTTCTTTGAAAAAGATCATAACGCTAACGATTATTGGGCCTAATAAATGCTAAAAAAGTTCACATAATTATCTTCTTTGTAAAAGACAATTTAATAGATTATTTAAAATTTCTTTATAAAAGGTCATAATGGTAACGATCATTGGGCCTAATAAATGCTAAAAAAGTTGACATAATTATCTTCTTTGTAAAAGATAATTTAATAGATCATTTAAAATTTCTTTATAAAAGGTCATAACGGTAACGATCATTGGGCCTAATAAATGCTAAAAAGGTTAACATAATTATCTTCTTTGTGAAAGATAATTTAATACATCATTTAAAATTTCTTTGTGAAAGATCATAACGGTAACGATCATTGGGCCTAATAAATGCTAAAAAAGTTGACATAATTATCTTCTTTGTAAAAGATAATTTACTAGACAATTTAAAATTTTTTATTAAAAGATCATAACGGTAACGATCATTGGGACTAATAAATGCTAAAAAGGTTAACATAATTATCTTCTTTGTAAAAGATAATTTACTAGACAATTTAAAATTTCTTTATAAAAGATCATAACGGTAACGATCATTGGGCCTAATAAATGCTAAAAAAGTTGACATAATTATCTTCTTTGTAAAAGATAATTTAATAGATCATTTAAAATTTCTTTATAAAAGGTCATAACGGTAACAATCATTGGGCCTAATAAATGCTTAAAAGGTTGACATAATTATCTTCTTTTTTAAATATAATTTAATAGATCATTTAAAATTTCTTTGTGAAAGATCACAACGGTAACGATCATTGGGCCTAATAAATGCTAAAAAGGTTAACATAATTATCTTCTTTGTAAAAGATAATTTACTAGACAATTTAAAATTTCTTTATAAAAGATCATAACGGTAACGATCATTAGGCCTAATAAATGCTAAAAAGGTTAACATAATTATCTTCTTTGTGAAAGATAATTTAATAGATCATTTAAAATTTCTTATTAAAAGATCATAACGGTAACGATCACTGGGCCTAATAAATGCTGAAGCAGCTAACATAAATATATTCTTTGTTAAAGATAATTTAATAGATCATTTAAAATTTCTTTAAAAAAGATCATAACAGTCACAATCATTGGGCCTAATAAATGCTAAAAAAGTTGACATAATTATCTTCTTTGTAAAAGACAATTTAATACATCATTTAAAATTTCTTTGAAAAAGATCATAACGCTAACGATTATTGGGCCTAATAAATGCTAAAAAAGTTCACATAATTATCTTCTTTGTAAAAGACAATTTAATAGATTATTTAAAATTTCTTTATAAAAGGTCATAATGGTAACGATCATTGGGCCTAATAAATGCTAAAAAAGTTGACATAATTATCTTCTTTGTAAAAGATAATTTAATAGATCATTTAAAATTTCTTTATAAAAGGTCATAACGGTAACGATCATTGGGCCTAATAAATGCTAAAAAGGTTAACATAATTATCTTCTTTGTGAAAGATAATTTAATACATCATTTAAAATTTCTTTGTGAAAGATCATAACGGTAACGATCATTGGGCCTAATAAATGCTAAAAAAGTTGACATAATTATCTTCTTTGTAAAAGATAATTTACTAGACAATTTAAAATTTTTTATTAAAAGATCATAACGGTAACGATCATTGGGACTAATAAATGCTAAAAAGGTTAACATAATTATCTTCTTTGTAAAAGATAATTTACTAGACAATTTAAAATTTCTTTATAAAAGATCATAACGGTAACGATCATTGGGCCTAATAAATGCTAAAAAAGTTGACATAATTATCTTCTTTGTAAAAGATAATTTAATAGATCATTTAAAATTTCTTTATAAAAGGTCATAACGGTAACAATCATTGGGCCTAATAAATGCTTAAAAGGTTGACATAATTATCTTCTTTTTTAAATATAATTTAATAGATCATTTAAAATTTCTTTGTGAAAGATCACAACGGTAACGATCATTGGGCCTAATAAATGCTAAAAAGGTTAACTTAATTATCTTCTTTGTGAAAGATATTTTAATAGATCATTTAAAATTTCTTTATAAAAGATCATAACGGTAACAATCATTGGGCCT
Organism: Psophocarpus tetragonolobus; assembly: GCA_037954015.1. NCBI lineage: Eukaryota > Viridiplantae > Streptophyta > Magnoliopsida > Fabales > Fabaceae > Psophocarpus > Psophocarpus tetragonolobus. The sequence goes on from CM075688.1 coordinate 61,164,166, forward strand.
AATAAATGGTAAAAAAGTTGACATAATTATCTTCTTTGTAAAAGATAATTTACTAGACAATTTAAAATTTCTTATTAAAAGATCATAACGGTAACGATCACTGGGCCTAATAAATGCTGAAGCAGCTAACATAAATATATTCTTTGTTAAAGATAATTTAATAGATCATTTAAAATTTCTTTAAAAAAGATCATAACAGTCACAATCGTTGGGCCTAATAAATGCTAAAAAAGTTGACATAATTATCTTCTTTGTAAAAGACAATTTAATAGATTATTTAAAATTTCTTTATAAAGGGTCATAATGGTAACGATCATTGGGCCTAATAAATGCTAAAAAAGTTGACATAATTATCTTCTTTGTAAAAGATAATTTAATAGATCATTTAAAATTTCTTTATAAAAGGTCATAACGGTAATGATCATTGGGCCTAATAAATGCTAAAAAGGTTAACATAATTATCTTCTTTGTGAAAGATAATTTAATACATCATTTAAAATTTCTTTGTGAAAGATCATAACGGTAACGATCATTGGGCCTAATAAATGCTAAAAAAGTTGACATAATTATCTTCTTTGTAAAAGATAATTTACTAGACAATTTCAAATTTCTTATTAGAAGATCATAACGGTAACGATCATTGGGCCTAATAAATGCTAAAAAAGTTGACATAATTATCTTCTTTGTAAAAGATAATTTACTAGACAATTTAAAATTTCTTATTAAAAGATCATAACGGTACCGATCAATGGGCCTAGTAAATGCTAAAAAAGTTTACATAATTATCTTCTTTGTAAAAGATAATTTAATAGATCATTTAAAATTTCTTTATAAACGATCATAACAGTAACGATCATTGGGCCTAATAAATGCTAAAAAGGTTAACATAATTATCTTCTTTGTGAAACATAATTTAATAGATCATTTAAAATTTCTTTATGAAAGATCATAACGGTAACGATTATTGGGCCTAATAAATGCTAAAAAAGTTGACATAATTATCTTCTTTGTAAAAGATAATTTACTAGACAATTTAAAATTTCTTATTAAAAGATCATAACGGTGCCGATCAATGGGCCTAGTAAATGCTGAAAAAGCTTACATAATTATCTTCTTTGTACAACATAATTTAATAGATCATTTAAAATTTCATTATAAAAGATCATGACGGCAACGATCATTGGGCCTAATAAATGCTAAAAAGGCTAACATAATTATCTTCTTTGTGAATGATAATTTAATAGATCATTTAAAATTTCTTTATAAAAGATTATAACGGTAACGATCATTGGGCATAATAAATACTAAAAAAGTTGACATAATTATCTTCTTTGTAAAAGATAATTTACTAGACAATTTAAAATTTTTTATTAAAAGATCATAACGGTAACGATCATTGGGACTAATAAATGCTAAAAAGGTTAACATAATTATCTTCTTTGTAAAAGATAATTTACTAGACAATTTAAAATTTCTTTATAAAAGATCATAACGGTAACGATCATTGGGCCTAATAAATGCTAAAAAGGTTAACATAATTATCTTTTTGTAAAAGATAATTTACTAGACAATTTAAAATTTCTTTATAAAAGATCATAACGGTAACGATCATTAGGCCTAATAAATGCTAAAAAGGTTAACATAATTATCTTCTTTGTGAAAGATAATTTAATAGATCATTTAAAATTTCTTTATAAAAGATCATAACGGTAACGATCATTGGGCCTAATAAATGGTAAAAAAGTTGACATAATTATCTTCTTTGTAAAAGATAATTTACTAGACAATTTAAAATTTCTTATTAAAAGATCATAACGGTAACGATCACTGGGCCTAATAAATGCTGAAGCAGCTAACATAAATATATTCTTTGTTAAAGATAATTTAATAGATCATTTAAAATTTCTTTAAAAAAGATCATAACAGTCACAATCATTGGGCCTAATAAATGCTAAAAAAGTTGACATAATTATCTTCTTTGTAAAAGACAATTTAATACATCATTTAAAATTTCTTTGAAAAAGATCATAACGCTAACGATTATTGGGCCTAATAAATGCTAAAAAAGTTGAAATAATTATCTTCTTTGTAAAAGACAATTTAATAGATTATTTAAAATTTCTTTATAAAAGGTCATAATGGTAACGATCATTGGGCCTAATAAATGCTAAAAAAGTTGACATAATTATCTTTTTTGTAAAAGATAATTTAATAGATCATTTAAAATTTCTTTATAAAAGGTCATAACGGTAACGATCATTGGACCTAATAAATGCTAAAAAGGTTAACATAATTATCTTCTTTGTGAAAGATAATTTAATACATCATTTAAAATTTCTTTGTGAAAGATCATAACGGTAACGATCATTGGGCCTAATAAATGCTAAAAAAGTTGACATAATTATCTTCTTTGTAAAAGATAATTTACTAGACAATTTCAAATTTCTTATTAGAAGATCATAACGGTAACGATCATTGGGCCTAATAAATGCTAAAAAAGTTGACATAATTATCTTCTTTGTAAAAGATAATTTACTAGACAATTTAAAATTTCTTATTAAAAGATCATAACGGTACCGATCAATGGGCCTAGTAAATGCTAAAAAAGTTTACATAATTATCTTCTTTGTAAAAGATAATTTAATAGATCATTTAAAATTTCTTTATAAACGATCATAACAGTAACGATCATTGGGCCTAATAAATGCTAAAAAGGTTAACATAATTATCTTCTTTGTGAAACATAATTTAATAGATCATTTAAAATTTCTTTATGAAAGATCATAACGGTAACGATTATTGGGCCTAATAAATGCTAAAAAAGTTGACATAATTATCTTCTTTGTAAAAGATAATTTACTAGACAATTTAAAATTTCTTATTAAAAGATCATAACGGTGCCGATCAATGGGCCTAGTAAATGCTGAAAAAGCTTACATAATTATCTTCTTTGTACAACATAATTTAATAGATCATTTAAAATTTCATTATAAAAGATCATGACGGCAACGATCATTGGGCCTAATAAATGCTAAAAAGGCTAACATAATTATCTTCTTTGTGAATGATAATTTAATAGATCATTTAAAATTTCTTTATAAAAGATTATAACGGTAACGATCATTGGGCATAATAAATACTAAAAAAGTTGACATAATTATCTTCTTTGTAAAAGATAATTTACTAGACAATTTAAAATTTTTTATTAAAAGATCATAACGGTAACGATCATTGGGACTAATAAATGCTAAAAAGGTTAACATAATTATCTTCTTTGTAAAAGATAATTTACTAGACAATTTAAAATTTCTTTATAAAAGATCATAACGGTAACGATCTTTGGGCCTAATAAATGCTAAAAAGGTTAACATAATTATCTTCTTTGTAAAAGATAATTTACTAGACAATTTAAAATTTCTTTATAAAAGATCATAACGGTAACGATCATTGGGCCTAATAAATGCTAAAAAGGTTAACATAATTATCTTCTTTGTGAAAGATAATTTAATAGATCATTTAAAATTTCTTTATAAAAGATCATAACGGTAACGATCATTGGGCCTAATAAATGCTAAAAAGGTTAACATAATTATCTTCTTTGTAAAAGATAATTTACTAGACAATTTAAAATTTCTTTATAAAAGATCATAACGGTAACGATCATTGGGCCTAATAAATGCTAAAAAGGTTAACATAATTATCTTCTTTGTGAAAGATAATTTAATAGATCATTTAAAATTTCTTTATAAAAGATCATAACGGTAACGATCATTGGGCCTAATAAATGGTAAAAAAGTTGACATAATTATCTTCTTTGTAAAAGATAATTTACTAGACAATTTAAAATTTCTTATTAAAAGATCATAACGGTAACGATCACTGGGCCTAATAAATGCTGAAGCAGCTAACATAAATATTTGTTAAAGATAATTTAATAGATCATTTAAAATTTCTTTAAAAAAGATCATAACAGTCACAATCATTGGGCCTAATAAATGCTAAAAAAGTTGACATAATTATCTTCTTTGTAAAAGACAATTTAATACATCATTTAAAATTTCTTTGAAAAAGATCATAACGCTAACGATTATTGGGCCTAATAAATGCTAAAAAACTTGACATAATTATCTTCTTTGTAAAAGATAATTTACTAGACAATTTAAAATTTCTTACTAAAAGATCATAACGCTAACGATTAATGGGCCTAGTAAATGCTAAAAAAGTTGACATAATTATCTTGTTTGTAAAAGATAATTTACTAGACAATTTAAAATTTATTATTAAAAGATCATAACGGTAACGATCATTGGGCCTAATAAATGCTAAAAAAGTTGACATAATTATCTTGTTTGTAAAAGATAATTTACTAGACAATTTAAAATTTACTGTTAAAAGATCATAACGGTAACGATCATTGGGCCTAATAAATGGTAAAAAAGTTGACATAATTATCTTCTTTGTAAAAGATAATTTACTAGACAATTTAAAATTTCTTATTAAAAGATCATAACGGTAACGATCACTGGGCCTAATAAATGCTGAAGCAGCTAACATAAATATTTGTTAAAGATAATTTAATAGATCATTTAAAATTTCTTTAAAAAAGATCATAACAGTCACAATCATTGGGCCTAATAAATGCTAAAAAAGTTGACATAATTATCTTCTTTGTAAAAGACAATTTAATACATCATTTAAAATTTCTTTGAAAAAGATCATAACGCTAACGATTATTGGGCCTAATAAATGCTAAAAAACTTGACATAATTATCTTCTTTGTAAAAGATAATTTACTAGACAATTTAAAATTTCTTACTAAAAGATCATAACGCTAACGATTAATGGGCCTAGTAAATGCTAAAAAAGTTGACATAATTATCTTGTTTGTAAAAGATAATTTACTAGACAATTTAAAATTTATTATTAAAAGATCATAACGGTAACGATCATTGGGCCTAATAAATGCTAAAAAAGTTGACATAATTATCTTGTTTGTAAAAGATAATTTACTAGACAATTTAAAATTTACTGTTAAAAGATCATAACGGTAACGATCATTGGGCCTAATAAATGCTAAAAAAGTTGACATAATTATCTTCCTTGTAAAAGATAATTTAATAGATCATTTAAAATTTCTTTATAAAAGGTCATAACGGTAACAATCATTGGGCCTAATAAATGCTTAAAAGGTTGACATAATTATCTTCTTTGTAAAATATAATTTAATAGATCATTTAAAATTTCTTTGTGAAAGATCACAACGGTAACGATCATTGGGCCTAATAAATGCTAAAAAGGTTAACATAATTATCTTCTTTGTGAAAGATATTTTAATAGATCATTTAAAATTTCTTTATAAAAGATCATAACGGTAACAATCATTGGGCCTAATAAATGGTAAAAAAGTTGACATAATTATCTTCTTTGTAAAAGATAATTTACTAGACAATTTAAAATTTCTTATTAAAAGATCATAACGGTAACGATCGCTGGGCCTAATAAATGCTGAAGCAGCTAACATAAATATATTCTTTGTTAAAGATAATTTAATAGATCATTTAAAATTTCTTTAAAAAAGATCATAACAGTCACAATCGTTGGGCCTAATAAATGCTAAAAAAGTTGACATAATTATCTTCTTTGTAAAAGACAATTTAATAGATTATTTAAAATTTCTTTATAAAGGGTCATAATGGTAACGACCATTGGGCCTAATAAATGCTAAAAAAGTTGACATAATTATCTTCTTTGTAAAAGATAATTTAATAGATCATTTAAAATTTCTTTATAAAAGGTCATAACGGTAACGATCATTGGGCCTAATAAATGCTAAAAAGGTTAACATAATTATCTTCTTTGTGAAAGATAATTTAATACATCATTTAAAATTTCTTTGTGAAAGATCATAACGGTAACGATCATTGGGCCTAATAAATGCTAAAAAAGTTGACATAATTATCTTCTTTGTAAAAGATAATTTACTAGACAATTTCAAATTTCTTATTAGAAGATCATAACGGTAACGATCATTGGGCCTAATAAATGCTAAAAAAGTTGACATAATTATCTTCTTTGTAAAAGATAATTTACTAGACAATTTAAAATTTCTTATTAAAAGATCATAACGGTACCGATCAATGGGCCTAGTAAATGCTAAAAAAGTTTACATAATTATCTTCTTTGTAAAAGATAATTTAATAGATCATTTAAAATTTCTTTATAAAAGATCATAACAGTAACGAACATTGGGCCTAATAAATGATAAAAAGGTTAACATAATTATCTTCTTTGTGAAACATAATTTAATAGATCATTTAAAATTTCTTTATGAAAGATCATAACGGTAACGATTATTGGGCCTAATAAATGCTAAAAAAGTTGACATAATTATCTTCTTTGTAAAAGATAATTTACTAGACAATTTAAAATTTCTTATTAAAAGATCATAACGGTGCCGATCAATGGGCCTAGTAAATGCTGAAAAAGCTTACATAATTATCTTCTTTGTAAAACATAATTTAATAGATCATTTAAAATTTCATTATAAAAGATCATGACGGCAACGATCATTGGGCCTAATAAATGCTAAAAAGGCTAACATAATTATCTTCTTTGTGAAAGATAATTTAATAGATCATTTAAAATTTCTTTATAAAAGATTATAACGGTAACGATCATTGGGCATAATAAATACTAAAAAAGTTAACATAATTATCTTCTTTGTAAAAGATAATTTACTAGACAATTTAAAATTTCTTTATAAAAGATCATAACAGTAACGATCATTGGGCCTAATAAATGCTAAAAAGGTTAACATAATTATCTTCTTTGTGAAAGATAATTTAATAGATCATTTAAAATTTCTTTATAAAAGATCATAACGGTAACGATCATTGGGCCTAATAAATGGTAAAAAAGTTGACATAATTATCTTCTTTGTAAAAGATAATTTACTAGACAATTTAAAATTTCTTATTAAAAGATCATAACGGTAACGATCACTGGGCCTAATAGATGCTGAAGCAGCTAACATAAATATATTCTTTGTTAAAGATAATTTAATAGATCATTTAAAATTTCTTTAAAAAAGATCATAACAGTCACAATCATTGGGCCTAATAAATGCTAAAAAAGTTGACATAACTATCTTCTTTGTAAAAGACAATTTAATACATCATTTAAAATTTCTTTGAAAAAGATCATAACGCTAACGATTATTGGGCCTAATAAATGCTAAAAAAGTTGACATAATTATCTTCTTTGTAAAAGATAATTTACTAGACAATTTAAAATTTCTTACTAAAAGATCATAACGCTAACGATTAATGGGCCTAGTAAATGCTAAAAAAGTTGACATAATTATCTTGTTTGTAAAAGATAATTTACTAGACAATTTAAAATTTATTATTAAAAGATCATCACGGTAACGATCATTGGGCCTAATAAATGCTAAAAAAGTTGACATAATTATCTTCTTTGTAAAAGATAATTTAATAGATCATTTAAAATTTCTTTATAAAAGGTCATAACGGTAACAATCATTGGGCCTAATAAATGCATAAAAGGTTGACATAATTATCTTCTTTGTGAAATATAATTTAATAGATCATTTAAAATTTCTTTGTGAAAGATCACAACGGTAACGATCATTGGGCCTAATAAATGCTAAAAAAGTTGACATAATTATCTTCTTTGTAAAAGATAATTTACTAGACAATTTAAAATTTCTTATTAAAAGATCATAACGGTAACGATCACTGGGCCTAATAAATGCTGAAGCAGCTAACATAAATATATTCTTTGTTAAAGATAATTTAATAGATCATTTAAAATTTCTTTGTGAAAGATCATAACGGTAACGATCATTGGGCCTAATAAATGCTAAAAAGGCTAACATAATTATTTTCTTTGTGAAAGATAATTTAATAGATCCTTTAAAATTTCTTTATAAAAGATTATAACGGTAACGATCATTGGGCATAATAAATACTAAAAAAGTTGACATAATTATCTTCTTTGTAAAAGATAATTTACTAGACAATTTAAAATTTCTTATTAAAAGATCATAACGGTAACGATCATTGGGACTAATAAATACTAAAAAAGTTAACATAATTATCTTCTTTGTAAAAGATAATTTACTAGACAATTTAAAATTTCTTTATAAAAGATCATAACGGTAACGATCATTGGGCCTAATAAATGCTAAAAAGGTTAACATAATTATCTTCTTTGTGAAAGATAATTTAATAGATCATTTAAAATTTCTTTATAAAAGATCATAACGGTAACAATCATTGGGCCTAATAAATGCTGAAAAGGTTAACATAATTATCTTCTTTGTGAAAGATAATTTAATAGATCATTTAAAATTTCTTTATAAAAGATCATAACGGTAACGATCATTGGGCCTAATAAATGGTAAAAAAGTTGACATAATTATCTTCTTTGTAAAAGATAATTTACTAGACAATTTAAAATTTCTTATTAAAAGATCATAACGGTAACGATCATTGGGACTAATAAATACTAAAAAAGTTAACATAATTATCTTCTTTGTAAAACATAATTTACTAGACAATTTAAAATTTCTTTATAAAAGATCATAACGGTAACGATCATTGGGCCTAATAAATGCTAAAAAGGTTAACATAATTATCTTCTTTGTGAAAGATAATTTAATAGATCATTTAAAATTTCTTTATAAAAGATCATAACGGTAACGATCATTGGGCCTAATAAATGGTAAAAAAGTTGACATAATTATCTTCTTTGTAAAAGATAATTTACTAGACAATTTAAAATTTCTTATTAAAAGATCATAACGGTAACGATCACTGGGCCTAATAAATGCTGAAGCAGCTAACATAAATATATTCTTTGTTAAAGATAATTTAATAGATCATTTAAAATTTCTTTAAAAAAGATCATAACAGTCACAATCATTGGGCCTAATAAATGCTAAAAAAGTTGACATAATTATCTTCTTTGTAAAAGACAATTTAATACATCATTTAAAATTTCTTTGAAAAAGATCATAACGCTAACGATTATTGGGCCTAATAAATGCTAAAAAAGTTGAAATAATTATCTTCTTTGTAAAAGACAATTTAATAGATTATTTAAAATTTCTTTATAAAAGGTCATAATGGTAACGATCATTGGGCCTAATAAATGCTAAAAAAGTTGACATAATTATCTTTTTTGTAAAAGATAATTTAATAGATCATTTAAAATTTCTTTATAAAAGGTCATAACGGTAACGATCATTGGACCTAATAAATGCTAAAAAGGTTAACATAATTATCTTCTTTGTGAAAGATAATTTAATACATCATTTAAAATTTCTTTGTGAAAGATCATAACGGTAACGATCATTGGGCCTAATAAATGCTAAAAAAGTTGACATAATTATCTTCTTTGTAAAAGATAATTTACTAGACAATTTCAAATTTCTTATTAGAAGATCATAACGGTAACGATCATTGGGCCTAATAAATGCTAAAAAAGTTGACATAATTATCTTCTTTGTAAAAGATAATTTACTAGACAATTTAAAATTTCTTATTAAAAGATCATAACGGTACCGATCAATGGGCCTAGTAAATGCTAAAAAAGTTTACATAATTATCTTCTTTGTAAAAGATAATTTAATAGATCATTTAAAATTTCTTTATAAACGATCATAACAGTAACGATCATTGGGCCTAATAAATGCTAAAAAGGTTAACATAATTATCTTCTTTGTGAAACATAATTTAATAGATCATTTAAAATTTCTTTATGAAAGATCATAACGGTAACGATTATTGGGCCTAATAAATGCTAAAAAAGTTGACATAATTATCTTCTTTGTAAAAGATAATTTACTAGACAATTTAAAATTTCTTATTAAAAGATCATAACGGTGCCGATCAATGGGCCTAGTAAATGCTGAAAAAGCTTACATAATTATCTTCTTTGTACAACATAATTTAATAGATCATTTAAAATTTCATTATAAAAGATCATGACGGCAACGATCATTGGGCCTAATAAATGCTAAAAAGGCTAACATAATTATCTTCTTTGTGAATGATAATTTAATAGATCATTTAAAATTTCTTTATAAAAGATTATAACGGTAACGATCATTGGGCATAATAAATACTAAAAAAGTTGACATAATTATCTTCTTTGTAAAAGATAATTTACTAGACAATTTAAAATTTTTTATTAAAAGATCATAACGGTAACGATCATTGGGACTAATAAATGCTAAAAAGGTTAACATAATTATCTTCTTTGTAAAAGATAATTTACTAGACAATTTAAAATTTCTTTATAAAAGATCATAACGGTAACGATCTTTGGGCCTAATAAATGCTAAAAAGGTTAACATAATTATCTTCTTTGTAAAAGATAATTTACTAGACAATTTAAAATTTCTTTATAAAAGATCATAACGGTAACGATCATTGGGCCTAATAAATGCTAAAAAGGTTAACATAATTATCTTCTTTGTGAAAGATAATTTAATAGATCATTTAAAATTTCTTTATAAAAGATCATAACGGTAACGATCATTGGGCCTAATAAATGCTAAAAAGGTTAACATAATTATCTTCTTTGTAAAAGATAATTTACTAGACAATTTAAAATTTCTTTATAAAAGATCATAACGGTAACGATCATTGGGCCTAATAAATGCTAAAAAGGTTAACATAATTATCTTCTTTGTGAAAGATAATTTAATAGATCATTTAAAATTTCTTTATAAAAGATCATAACGGTAACGATCATTGGGCCTAATAAATGGTAAAAAAGTTGACATAATTATCTTCTTTGTAAAAGATAATTTACTAGACAATTTAAAATTTCTTATTAAAAGATCATAACGGTAACGATCACTGGGCCTAATAAATGCTGAAGCAGCTAACATAAATATTTGTTAAAGATAATTTAATAGATCATTTAAAATTTCTTTAAAAAAGATCATAACAGTCACAATCATTGGGCCTAATAAATGCTAAAAAAGTTGACATAATTATCTTCTTTGTAAAAGACAATTTAATACATCATTTAAAATTTCTTTGAAAAAGATCATAACGCTAACGATTATTGGGCCTAATAAATGCTAAAAAACTTGACATAATTATCTTCTTTGTAAAAGATAATTTACTAGACAATTTAAAATTTCTTACTAAAAGATCATAACGCTAACGATTAATGGGCCTAGTAAATGCTAAAAAAGTTGACATAATTATATTGTTTGTAAAAGATAATTTACTAGACAATTTAAAATTTATTATTAAAAGATCATAACGGTAACGATCATTGGGCCTAATAAATGCTAAAAAAGTTGACATAATTATCTTGTTTGTAAAAGATAATTTACTAGACAATTTAAAATTTACTGTTAAAAGATCATAACGGTAACGATCATTGGGCCTAATAAATGCTAAAAAAGTTGACATAATTATCTTCCTTGTAAAAGATAATTTAATAGATCATTTAAAATTTCTTTATAAAAGGTCATAACGGTAACAATCATTGGGCCTAATAAATGCTTAAAAGGTTGACATAATTATCTTCTTTGTAAAATATAATTTAATAGATCATTTAAAATTTCTTTGTGAAAGATCACAACGGTAACGATCATTGGGCCTAATAAATGCTAAAAAGGTTAACATAATTATCTTCTTTGTGAAAGATATTTTAATAGATCATTTAAAATTTCTTTATAAAAGATCATAACGGTAACAATCATTGGGCCTAATAAATGGTAAAAAAGTTGACATAATTATCTTCTTTGTAAAAGATAATTTACTAGACAATTTAAAATTTCTTATTAAAAGATCATAACGGTAACGATCGCTGGGCCTAATAAATGCTGAAGCAGCTAACATAAATATATTCTTTGTTAAAGATAATTTAATAGATCATTTAAAATTTCTTTAAAAAAGATCATAACAGTCACAATCGTTGGGCCTAATAAATGCTAAAAAAGTTGACATAATTATCTTCTTTGTAAAAGACAATTTAATAGATTATTTAAAATTTCTTTATAAAGGGTCATAATGGTAACGACCATTGGGCCTAATAAATGCTAAAAAAGTTGACATAATTATCTTCTTTGTAAAAGATAATTTAATAGATCATTTAAAATTTCTTTATAAAAGGTCATAACGGTAACGATCATTGGGCCTAATAAATGCTAAAAAGGTTAACATAATTATCTTCTTTGTGAAAGATAATTTAATACATCATTTAAAATTTCTTTGTGAAAGATCATAACGGTAACGATCATTGGGCCTAATAAATGCTAAAAAAGTTGACATAATTATCTTCTTTGTAAAAGATAATTTACTAGACAATTTCAAATTTCTTATTAGAAGATCATAACGGTAACGATCATTGGGCCTAATAAATGCTAAAAAAGTTGACATAATTATCTTCTTTGTAAAAGATAATTTACTAGACAATTTAAAATTTCTTATTAAAAGATCATAACGGTACCGATCAATGGGCCTAGTAAATGCTAAAAAAGTTTACATAATTATCTTCTTTGTAAAAGATAATTTAATAGATCATTTAAAATTTCTTTATAAAAGATCATAACAGTAACGAACATTGGGCCTAATAAATGATAAAAAGGTTAACATAATTATCTTCTTTGTGAAACATAATTTAATAGATCATTTAAAATTTCTTTATGAAAGATCATAACGGTAACGATTATTGGGCCTAATAAATGCTAAAAAAGTTGACATAATTATCTTCTTTGTAAAAGATAATTTACTAGACAATTTAAAATTTCTTATTAAAAGATCATAACGGTGCCGATCAATGGGCCTAGTAAATGCTGAAAAAGCTTACATAATTATCTTCTTTGTAAAACATAATTTAATAGATCATTTAAAATTTCATTATAAAAGATCATGACGGCAACGATCATTGGGCCTAATAAATGCTAAAAAGGCTAACATAATTATCTTCTTTGTGAAAGATAATTTAATAGATCATTTAAAATTTCTTTATAAAAGATTATAACGGTAACGATCATTGGGCATAATAAATACTAAAAAAGTTAACATAATTATCTTCTTTGTAAAAGATAATTTACTAGACAATTTAAAATTTCTTTATAAAAGATCATAACAGTAACGATCATTGGGCCTAATAAATGCTAAAAAGGTTAACATAATTATCTTCTTTGTGAAAGATAATTTAATAGATCATTTAAAATTTCTTTATAAAAGATCATAACGGTAACGATCATTGGGCCTAATAAATGGTAAAAAAGTTGACATAATTATCTTCTTTGTAAAAGATAATTTACTAGACAATTTAAAATTTCTTATTAAAAGATCATAACGGTAACGATCACTGGGCCTAATAGATGCTGAAGCAGCTAACATAAATATATTCTTTGTTAAAGATAATTTAATAGATCATTTAAAATTTCTTTAAAAAAGATCATAACAGTCACAATCATTGGGCCTAATAAATGCTAAAAAAGTTGACATAACTATCTTCTTTGTAAAAGACAATTTAATACATCATTTAAAATTTCTTTGAAAAAGATCATAACGCTAACGATTATTGGGCCTAATAAATGCTAAAAAAGTTGACATAATTATCTTCTTTGTAAAAGATAATTTACTAGACAATTTAAAATTTCTTACTAAAAGATCATAACGCTAACGATTAATGGGCCTAGTAAATGCTAAAAAAGTTGACATAATTATCTTGTTTGTAAAAGATAATTTACTAGACAATTTAAAATTTATTATTAAAAGATCATCACGGTAACGATCATTGGGCCTAATAAATGCTAAAAAAGTTGACATAATTATCTTCTTTGTAAAAGATAATTTAATAGATCATTTAAAATTTCTTTATAAAAGGTCATAACGGTAACAATCATTGGGCCTAATAAATGCATAAAAGGTTGACATAATTATCTTCTTTGTGAAATATAATTTAATAGATCATTTAAAATTTCTTTGTGAAAGATCACAACGGTAACGATCATTGGGCCTAATAAATGCTAAAAAAGTTGACATAATTATCTTCTTTGTAAAAGATAATTTACTAGACAATTTAAAATTTCTTATTAAAAGATCATAACGGTAACGATCACTGGGCCTAATAAATGCTGAAGCAGCTAACATAAATATATTCTTTGTTAAAGATAATTTAATAGATCATTTAAAATTTCTTTGTGAAAGATCATAACGGTAACGATCATTGGGCCTAATAAATGCTAAAAAGGCTAACATAATTATTTTCTTTGTGAAAGATAATTTAATAGATCCTTTAAAATTTCTTTATAAAAGATTATAACGGTAACGATCATTGGGCATAATAAATACTAAAAAAGTTGACATAATTATCTTCTTTGTAAAAGATAATTTACTAGACAATTTAAAATTTCTTATTAAAAGATCATAACGGTAACGATCATTGGGACTAATAAATACTAAAAAAGTTAACATAATTATCTTCTTTGTAAAAGATAATTTACTAGACAATTTAAAATTTCTTTATAAAAGATCATAACGGTAACGATCATTGGGCCTAATAAATGCTAAAAAGGTTAACATAATTATCTTCTTTGTGAAAGATAATTTAATAGATCATTTAAAATTTCTTTATAAAAGATCATAACGGTAACAATCATTGGGCCTAATAAATGCTGAAAAGGTTAACATAATTATCTTCTTTGTGAAAGATAATTTAATAGATCATTTAAAATTTCTTTATAAAAGATCATAACGGTAACGATCATTGGGCCTAATAAATGGTAAAAAAGTTGACATAATTATCTTCTTTGTAAAAGATAATTTACTAGACAATTTAAAATTTCTTATTAAAAGATCATAACGGTAACGATCACTGGGCCTAATAAATGCTGAAGCAGCTAACATAAATATATTCTTTGTTAAAGATAATTTAATAGATCATTTAAAATTTCTTTAAAAAAGATCATAACAGTCACAATCATTGGGCCTAATAAATGCTAAAAAAGTTGACATAATTATCTTCTTTGTAAAAGACAATTTAATACATCATTTAAAATTTCTTTGAAAAAGATCATAACGCTAACGATTATTGGGCCTAATAAATGCTAAAAAAGTGGACATAATTATCTTCTTTGTAAAAGATAATTTACTAGACAATTTAAAATTTCTTACTAAAAGATCATAACGCTAACGATTAATGGGCCTAGTAAATGCTAAAAAAGTTGACATAATTATCTTGTTTGTAAAAGATAATTTACTAGACAATTTAAAATTTATTATTAAAAGATCATAACGGTAACGATCATTGGGCCTAATAAATGCTAAAAAAGTTGACATAATTATCTTGTTTGTAAAAGATAATTTACTAGACAATTTAAAATTTACTGTTAAAAGATCATAACGGTAACGATCATTGGGCCTAATAAATGCTAAAAAAGTGGACATAATTATCTTCTTTGTAAAAGATAATTTACTAGACAATTTAAAATTTCTTACTAAAAGATCATAACGCTAACGATTAATGGGCCTAGTAAATGCTAAAAAAGTTGACATAATTATCTTGTTTGTAAAAGATAATTTACTAGACAATTTAAAATTTATTATTAAAAGATCATAACGGTAACGATCATTGGGCCTAATAAATGCTAAAAAAGTTGACATAATTATCTTGTTTGTAAAAGATAATTTACTAGACAATTTAAAATTTACTGTTAAAAGATCATAACGGTAACGATCATTGGGCCTAATAAATGCTAAAAAAGTTGACATAATTATCTTCTTTGTAAAAGATAATTTAATAGATCATTTAAAATTTCTTTATAAAAGGTCATAACGGTAACCATCATTGGGCCTAATAAATGCTTAAAAGGTTGACATAATTATCTTCTTTGTAAAATATAATTTAATAGATCATTTAAAATTTCTTTGTGAAAGATCACAACGGTAACGATCATTGGGCCTAATAAATTCTAAAAAGGTTAACATAATTATCTTCTTTGTGAAAGATATTTTAATAGATCATTTAAAATTTCTTTATAAAAGATCATAACGGTAACAATCATTGGGCCTAATAAATGGTAAAAAAGTTGACATAATTATCTTCTTTGTAAAAGATAATTTACTAGACAATTTAAAATTTCTTATTAAAAGATCATAACGGTAACGATCACTGGGCCTAATAAATGCTGAAGCAGCTAACATAAATATATTCTTTGTTAAAGATAATTTAATAGATCATTTAAAATTTCTTTAAAAAAGATCATAACAGTCACAATCGTTGGGCCTAATAAATGCTAAAAAAGTTGACATAATTATCTTCTTTGTAAAAGACAATTTAATAGATTATTTAAAATTTCTTTATAAAGGGTCATAATGGTAACGATCATTGGGCCTAATAAATGCTAAAAAAGTTGACATAATTATCTTCTTTGTAAAAGATAATTTAATAGATCATTTAAAATTTCTTTATAAAATGTCATAACGGTAACGATCATTGGGCCTAATAAATGCTAAAAAGGTTAACATAATTATCTTCTTTGTGAAAGATAATTTAATACATCATTTAAAATTTCTTTGTGAAAGATCATAACGGTAACGATCATTGGGCCTAATAAATGCTAAAAAAGTTGACATAATTATCTTCTTTGTAAAAGATAATTTACTAGACAATTTCAAATTTCTTATTAGAAGATCATAACGGTAACGATCATTGGGCCTAATAAATGCTAAAAAAGTTGACATAATTATCTTCTTTGTAAAAGATAATTTACTAGACAATTTAAAATTTCTTATTAAAAGATCATAACGGTACCGATCAATGGGCCTAGTAAATGCTAAAAAAGTTTACATAATTATCTTCTTTGTAAAAGATAATTTAATAGATCATTTAAAATTTCTTTATAAAAGATCATAACAGTAACGATCATTGGGCCTAATAAATGCTAAAAAGGTTAACATAATTATCTTCTTTGTGAAACATAATTTAATAGATCATTTAAAATTTCTTTATGAAAGATCATAACGGTAACGATTATTGGGCCTAATAAATGCTAAAAAAGTTGACATAATTATCTTCTTTGTAAAAGATAATTTACTAGACAATTTAAAATTTCTTATTAGAAGATCATAACGGTAACGATCATTGGGCCTAATAAATTCTAAAAAAGTTGACATAATTATCTTCTTTGTAAAAGATAATTTACTAGACAATTTAAAATTTCTTATTAAAAGATCATAACGGTAACTATCACTGGGCCTAATAAATGCTGAAGCAGCTAACATAAATATATTCTTTGTTAAAGATAATTTAATAGATCATTTAAAATTTCTTTAAAAAAGATCATAACAGTCACAATCATTGGGCCTAATAAATGCTAAAAAAGTTGACATAATTATCTTCTTTGTAAAAGACAATTTAATACATCATTTAAAATTTCTTTGAAAAAGATCATAACGCTAACGATTATTGGGCCTAATAAATGCTAAAAAAGTGGACATAATTATCTTCTTTGTAAAAGATAATTTACTAGACAATTTAAAATTTCTTACTAAAAGATCATAACGCTAACGATTAATGGGCCTAGTAAATGCTAAAAAAGTTGACATAATTATGTTGTTTGTAAAAGATAATTTACTAGACAATTTAAAATTTATTATTAAAAGATCATAACGGTAACGATCATTGGGCCTAATAAATGCTAAAAAAGTTGACATAATTATCTTGTTTGTAAAAGATAATTTACTAGACAATTTAAAATTTACTGTTAAAAGATGATAACGGTAACGATCATTGGGCCTAATAAATGCTAAAAAAGTTGACATAATTATCTTCTTTGTAAAAGATAATTTAATAGATCATTTAAAATTTCTTTATAAAAGGTCATAACGGTAACAATCATTGGGCCTAACAAATGCTTAAAAGGTTGACATAATTATCTTCTTTGTAAAATATAATTTAATAGATCATTTAAAATTTCTTTGTGAAAGATCACAACGGTAACGATCATTGGGCCTAATAAATTCTAAAAAGGTTAACATAATTATCTTCTTTGTGAAAGATATTTTAATAGATCATTTAAAATTTCTTTATAAAAGATCATAACGGTAACAATCATTGGGCCTAATAAATGGTAAAAAAGTTGACATAATTATCTTCTTTGTAAAAGATAATTTACTACACAATTTAAAATTTCTTATTAAAAGATCATAACGGTAACAATCACTGGGCCTAATAAATGCTGAAGCAGCTAACATAAATATATTCTTTGTTAAAGATAATTTAATAGATCATTTAAAATTTCTTTAAAAAAGATCATAACAGTCACAATCATTGGGCCTAATAAATGCTAAAAAAGTTGACATAATTATCTTCTTTGTAAAAGACAATTTAATACATCATTTAAAATTTCTTTGAAAAAGATCATAACGCTAACGATTATTGGGCCTAATAAATGCTAAAAAAGTTGACATAATTATCTTCTTTGTAAAAGATAATTTACTAGACAATTTAAAATTTCTTACTAAAAGATCATAACGCTAACGATTAATGGGCCTAGTAAATGCTAAAAAAGTTGACATAATTATCTTGTTTGTAAAAGATAATTTACTAGACAATTTAAAATTTATTATTAAAAGATCATAACGGTAACGATCATTGGGCCTAATAAATGCTAAAAAAGTTGACATAATTATCTTCTTTGTAAAAGATAATTTAATAGATCATTTAAAATTTATTTATAAAAGGTCATAACGGTAACAATCATTGGGCCTAATAAATGCTTAAAAGGTTGACATAATTATCTTCTTTGTGAAATATAATTTAATAGATCATTTAAAATTTCTTTGTGAAAGATCACAATGGTAACGATCATTGGGCCTAATAAATGCTAAAAAAGTTGACATAATTATCTTCTTTGTAAAAGATAATTTACTAGACAATTTAAAATTTCTTATTAAAAGATCATAACGGTAACGATCACTGGGCCTAATAAATGCTGAAGCAGCTAACATAAATATATTCTTTGTTAAAGATAATTTAATAGATCATTTAAAATTTCTTTGTGAAAGATCATAACGGTAACGATCATTGGGCCTAATAAATGCTAAAAAGGCTAACATAATTATCTTCTTTGTGAAAGATAATTTAATAGATCCTTTAAAATTTCTTTATAAAAGATTATAACGGTAACGATCATTGGGCATAATAAATACTAAAAAAGTTGACATAATTATCTTCTTTGTAAAAGATAATTTACTAGACAATTTAAAATTTCTTATTAAAAGATCATAACGGTAACGATCATTGGGACTAATAAATACTAAAAAAGTTAACATAATTATCTTCTTTGTAAAAGATAATTTACTTGACAATTTAAAATTTCTTTATAAAAGATCATAACGGTAACGATCATTGGGCCTAATAAATGCTAAAAAGGTTAACATAATTATCTTCTTTGTGAAAGATAATTTAATAGATCATTTAAAATTTCTTTATAAAAGATCATAACGGTAACGATCATTGGGCCTAATAAATGGTAAAAAAGTTGACATAATTATCTTCTTTGTAAAAGATAATTTACTAGACAATTTAAAATTTCTTATTAAAAGATCATAACAGTAACGATCACTGGGCCTAATAGATGCTGAAGCAGCTAACATAAATATATTCTTTGTTAAAGATAATTTAATAGATCATTTAAAATTTCTTTAAAAAAGATCATAACAGTCACAATCGTTGGGCCTAATAAATGCTAAAAAAGTTGACATAATTATCTTCTTTGTAAAAGACAATTTAATAGATTATTTAAAATTTCTTTATAAAGGGTCATAATGGTAACGACCATTGGGCCTAATAAATGCTAAAAAAGTTGACATAATTATCTTCTTTGTAAAAGATAATTTACTAGACAATTTAAAATTTCTTACTAAAAGATCATAACGCTAACGATTAATGGGCCTAGTAAATGCTAAAAAAGTTGACATAATTATCTTGTTTGTAAAAGATAATTTACTAGACAATTTAAAATTTATTATTAAAAGATCATAACGGTAACGATCATTGGGCCTAATAAATGCTAAAAAAGTTGACATAATTATCTTCTTTGTAAAAGATAATTTAATAGATCATTTAAAATTTCTTTATAAAAGGTCATAACGGTAACAATCATTGGGCCTAATAAATGCTTAAAAGGTTGACATAATTATCTTCTTTGTGAAATATAATTTAATAGATCATTTAAAATTTCTTTGTGAAAGATCACAATGGTAACGATCATTGGGCCTAATAAATGCTAAAAAAGTTGACATAATTATCTTCTTTGTAAAAGATAATTTACTAGACAATTTAAAATTTCTTATTAAAAGATCATAAAGGTAACGATCAATGGGCCTAATAAATGCTGAAGCAGCTAACATAAATATATTCTTTGTTAAAGATAATTTAATAGATCATTTAAAATTCCTTTGTGAAAGATCATAACGGTAACGGTCATTGGGCCTAATAAATGCTAAAAAGGCTAACATAATTATCTTCTTTGTGAAAGATAATTTAATAGATCCTTTAAAATTTCTTTATAAAAGATTATAACGGTAACGATCATTGGGCATAATAAATACTAAAAAAGTTGACATAATTAACTTCTTTGTAAAAGATAATTTACTAGACAATTTAAAATTTCTTATTAAAAGATCATAACGGTAACGATCATTGGGACTAATAAATACTAAAAAAGTTAACATAATTATCTTCTTTGTAAAAGATAATTTACTAGACAATTTAAAATTTCTTTATAAAAGATCATAACGGTAACGATCATTGGGCCTAATAAATGCTAAAAAGGTTAACATAATTATCTTCTTTGTGAAAGGTAATTTAATAGATCATTTAAAATTTCTTTATAAAAGATCATAACGGTAACAATCATTGGGCCTAATAAATGGTAAAAAAGTTGACATAATTATCTTCTTTGTAAAAGATAATTTACTAGACAATTTAAAATTTCTTATTAAAAGATCATAACGGTAACGATCACTGGGCCTAATAAATGCTGAAGCAGCTAACATAAATATATTCTTTGTTAAAGATAATTTAATAGATCATTTAAAATTTCTTTATAAAAGATCATAACGGTAACAATCATTGGGCCTAATAAATGCTAAAAAGGTTAACATAATTGTCTTCTTTGTGAAATATAATTTAATAGATCATTTAAAATTTCTTTAAAAAAAATCATAACAGTCACAATCATTGGGCCTAATAAATGCTAAAAAAGTTGACATAATTATCTTCTTTGTAAAAGACAATTTAATAGATTATTTAAAATTTCTTTATAAAAGGTCATAACGGTAACGATCATTGGGCCTAATAAATGCTAAAAAAGTTGACATAATCATCTTCTTTGTAAAAGATAATTTAATAGATCATTTAAAATTTCTTTATAAAAGGTCATAACGGTAACGATCATTGGGCCTAATAAATGCTAAAAAGGTTAACATAATTATCTTCTTTGTGAAAGATAATTTAATACATCATTTAAAATTTCTTTGTGAAAGATCATAACGGTAACGATCATTGGGCCTAATAAATGCTAAAAAAGTTGACATAATTATCTTCTTTGTAAAAGATAATTTACTAGACAATTTCAAATTTCTTATTAGAAGATCATAACGGTAACGATCATTGGGCCTAATAAATGCTAAAAAAGTTGACATAATTATCTTCTTTGTAAAAGATAATTTACTAGACGATTTAAAATTTCTTATTAAAAGATCATAACGGTACCGATCAATGGGCCTAGTAAATGCTAAAAAAGTTTACATAATTATCTTCTTTGTAAAAGATAATTAAATAGATCATTTAAAATTTCTTTATAAAAGATCATAACAGTAACGATCATTGGGCCTAATAAATGCTAAAAAGGTTAACATAATTATCTTCTTTGTGAAACATAATTTAATAGATCATTTAAAATTTCTTTATGAAAGATCATAACGGTAACGATTATTGGGCCTAATAAATGCTAAAAAAGTTGACATAATTATCTTATTTGTAAAAGATAATTTACTAGACAATTTAAATTTCTTATTAAAAGATCATAACGGTGCCGATCAATGGGCCTAGTAAATGCTGAAAAAGCTTACATAATTATCTTCTTTGTAAAATATAATTTAATAGATCATTTAAAATTTCATTATAAAAGATCATGACGGCAACGATCATTGGGCCTAATAAATGCTAAAAAGGCTAACATAATTATCTTCTTTGTGAAAGATAATTTAATAGATCATTTAAAATTTCTTTATAAAAGATAATAACGGTAACGATCATTGGGCCTAATAAATGCTAAAAAAGTTGACATAATTATCTTCTTTGTAAAAGATAATTTACTAGAGAATTTCAAATTTCTTATTAGAAGATCATAACGATAACTATCATCGGGCCTAATAAATGCTAAAAAAGTTGACATAATTATCTTCTTTGTAAAAGATAATTTACTAGACAATTTAAAATTTCTTATTAAAAGATCATAACGGTACCGATCAATGGGCCTAGCAAATGCTAAAAAAGTTTACATAATTATCTTCGTTGTAAAAGATAATTTAATAGATCATTTAAAATTTCTTTATAAAAGATCATAACAGTAACGATCATTGGGCCTAATAAATGCTAAAAAGGTTAACATAATTATCTTCTTTGTGAAATATAATTTAATAGATCATTTAAAATTTCTTTATGAAAGATCATAACGGTAACGATTATTGGGCCTAATAAAGGGTAAAAAAGTTGACATAATTATCTTCTGTGTAAAAGATAATTTACTAGACAATTTAAAATTTCATATTAAAAGATCATAACGGTGCCGATCAATGGGCCTAGCAAATGCTGAAAAAGCTTACAAAATTATCTTCTTTGTAAAACATAATTTAATAGATCATTTAAAATTTCATTATAAAAGATCATGACGGCAACGATCATTGGGCCTAATAAATGCTAAAAAGGCTAACATAATTATCTTCTTTGTGAAAGATAATTTAATAGATCATTTAAAATTTCTTTATAAAAGATTATAACGGTAACGATCATTGGGCCTAATAAATACTAAAAAAGTTGACATAATTATCTTCTTTGTAAAAGATAATTTACTAGACAATTTAAAATTTCTTTATAAAAGATCATAACGGTAACGATCATTGGGACTAATAAATACTAAAAAAGTTAACATAATTATCTTCTTTGTAAAAGATAATTTACTAGACAATTTAAAATTTCTTTATAAAAGATCATAACGGTAACGATCATTGGGCCTAATAAATGCTAGAAAGGTTAACATAATTATCTTCTTTGTGAAAGATAATTTAATAGATCATTTAAAATTTCTTTATAAAAGATCATAACGGTAACGATCATTGGGCCTAATAAATGGTAAAAAAGTTGATATAATTATCT
The DNA here is from genome assembly GCA_037954015.1 of Psophocarpus tetragonolobus. Taxonomy (NCBI): domain Eukaryota; kingdom Viridiplantae; phylum Streptophyta; class Magnoliopsida; order Fabales; family Fabaceae; genus Psophocarpus; species Psophocarpus tetragonolobus. Next base: position 61,187,617 of record CM075688.1, read on the forward strand.
TCTTTGTAAAAGATAATTTACTAGACAATTTAAAATTTTTTATTAAAAGATCATAACGGTAACGATCACTGGGCCTAATAACTGCTGAAGCAGCTAACATAAATATATTCTTTGTTAAAGATAATTTAATCGATCATTTATAATTTCTTTAAAAAAGATCATAACAGTCACAATCATTGGGCCTAATAAATGCTAAAAAAGTTGACATAATTATCTTCTTTGTAAAAGACAATTTAATACATCATTTAAAATTTCTTTGAAAAAGATGATAACGCTAACGATTATTGGGCCTAATAAATGCTAAAAAAGTTGACATAATTATCTTCTTTGTAAAAGATAATTTACTAGACAATTTAAAATTTCTTACTAAAAGATCATAACGCTAATGATTAATGGGCCTAGTAAATGCTAAAAAAGTTCACATAATTATCTTGTTTGTAAAAGATAATTTACTAGACAATTTAAAATTTATTATTAAAAGATCATAACGGTAACGATCATTGGGCCTAATAAATGCTAAAAAAGTTGACATAATTATCTTCTTTGTAAAAGATAATTTAATAGATCATTTAAAATTTCTTTATAAAAGGTCATAACGGTAACAGTCATTGGGCCTAATAAATGCTTAAAAGGTTGACATAATTATCTTCTTTGTGAAATATAATTTAATAGATCATTTAAAATTTCTTTGTGAAAGATCACAACGGTAACGATCATTGGGCCTAATAAATGCTAAAAAAGTTGACATAATTATCTTCTTTGTAAAAGATAATTTACTAGACAATTTAAAATTTCTTATTAAAAGATCATCACGGTAACGATCACTGGGCCTAATAAATGCTGAAGCAGCTAACATAAATATATTCTTTGTTAAAGATAATTTAATAGATCATTTAAAATTTCTTTAAAAAAGATCATAACAGTCACAATCATTGGGCCTAATAAATGCTAAAAAAGTTGACATAATTATCTTCTTTGTAAAAGACAATTTAATACATCATTTAAAATTTCTTTGAAAAAGATGATAACGCTAACGATTATTGGGCCTAATAAATGCTAAAGAAGTTGACATAATTATCTTCTTTGTAAAAGATAATTTACTAGACAATTTAAAATTTCTTACTAAAAGATCATAACGCTAACGATTAATGGGCCTAGTAAATGCTAAAAAAGTTGACATAATTATCTTGTTTGTAAAAGATAATTTACTAGACAATTTAAAATTTATTATTAAAAGATCATAACGGTAACGATCATTGGGCCTAATAAATGCTAAAAAAGTTGACATAATTATCTTCTTTGTAAAAGATAATTTAATAGATCATTTAAAATTTCTTTATAAAAGGTCATAACGGTAACAATCATTGGGCCTAATAAATGCTTAAAAGGTTGACATAATTATCTTCTTTGTGAAATATAATTTAATAGATCATTTAAAATTTCTTTGTGAAAGATCACAATGGTAACGATCATTGGGCCTAATAAATGCTAAAAAAGTTGACATAATTATCTTCTTTGTAAAAGATAATTTACTAGACAATTTAAAATTTCTTATTAAAAGATCATAAAGGTAACGATCAATGGGCCTAATAAATGCTGAAGCAGCTAACATAAATATATTCTTTGTTAAAGATAATTTAATAGATCATTTAAAATTCCTTTGTGAAAGATCATAACGGTAACGGTCATTGGGCCTAATAAATGCTAAAAAGGCTAACATAATTATCTTCTTTGTGAAAGATAATTTAATAGATCCTTTAAAATTTCTTTATAAAAGATTATAACGGTAACGATCATTGGGCATAATAAATACTAAAAAAGTTGACATAATTAACTTCTTTGTAAAAGATAATTTACTAGACAATTTAAAATTTCTTATTAAAAGATCATAACGGTAACGATCATTGGGACTAATAAATACTAAAAAAGTTAACATAATTATCTTCTTTGTAAAAGATAATTTACTAGACAATTTAAAATTTCTTTATAAAAGATCATAACGGTAACGATCATTGGGCCTAATAAATGCTAAAAAGGTTAACATAATTATCTTCTTTGTGAAAGGTAATTTAATAGATCATTTAAAATTTCTTTATAAAAGATCATAACGGTAACAATCATTGGGCCTAATAAATGGTAAAAAAGTTGACATAATTATCTTCTTTGTAAAAGATAATTTACTAGACAATTTAAAATTTCTTATTAAAAGATCATAACGGTAACGATCACTGGGCCTAATAAATGCTGAAGCAGCTAACATAAATATATTCTTTGTTAAAGATAATTTAATAGATCATTTAAAATTTCTTTATAAAAGATCATAACGGTAACAATCATTGGGCCTAATAAATGCTAAAAAGGTTAACATAATTGTCTTCTTTGTGAAATATAATTTAATAGATCATTTAAAATTTCTTTAAAAAAAATCATAACAGTCACAATCATTGGGCCTAATAAATGCTAAAAAAGTTGACATAATTATCTTCTTTGTAAAAGACAATTTAATAGATTATTTAAAATTTCTTTATAAAAGGTCATAACGGTAACGATCATTGGGCCTAATAAATGCTAAAAAAGTTGACATAATCATCTTCTTTGTAAAAGATAATTTAATAGATCATTTAAAATTTCTTTATAAAAGGTCATAACGGTAACGATCATTGGGCCTAATAAATGCTAAAAAGGTTAACATAATTATCTTCTTTGTGAAAGATAATTTAATACATCATTTAAAATTTCTTTGTGAAAGATCATAACGGTAACGATCATTGGGCCTAATAAATGCTAAAAAAGTTGACATAATTATCTTCTTTGTAAAAGATAATTTACTAGACAATTTCAAATTTCTTATTAGAAGATCATAACGGTAACGATCATTGGGCCTAATAAATGCTAAAAAAGTTGACATAATTATCTTCTTTGTAAAAGATAATTTACTAGACGATTTAAAATTTCTTATTAAAAGATCATAACGGTACCGATCAATGGGCCTAGTAAATGCTAAAAAAGTTTACATAATTATCTTCTTTGTAAAAGATAATTAAATAGATCATTTAAAATTTCTTTATAAAAGATCATAACAGTAACGATCATTGGGCCTAATAAATGCTAAAAAGGTTAACATAATTATCTTCTTTGTGAAACATAATTTAATAGATCATTTAAAATTTCTTTATGAAAGATCATAACGGTAACGATTATTGGGCCTAATAAATGCTAAAAAAGTTGACATAATTATCTTATTTGTAAAAGATAATTTACTAGACAATTTAAATTTCTTATTAAAAGATCATAACGGTGCCGATCAATGGGCCTAGTAAATGCTGAAAAAGCTTACATAATTATCTTCTTTGTAAAATATAATTTAATAGATCATTTAAAATTTCATTATAAAAGATCATGACGGCAACGATCATTGGGCCTAATAAATGCTAAAAAGGCTAACATAATTATCTTCTTTGTGAAAGATAATTTAATAGATCATTTAAAATTTCTTTATAAAAGATAATAACGGTAACGATCATTGGGCCTAATAAATGCTAAAAAAGTTGACATAATTATCTTCTTTGTAAAAGATAATTTACTAGAGAATTTCAAATTTCTTATTAGAAGATCATAACGATAACTATCATCGGGCCTAATAAATGCTAAAAAAGTTGACATAATTATCTTCTTTGTAAAAGATAATTTACTAGACAATTTAAAATTTCTTATTAAAAGATCATAACGGTACCGATCAATGGGCCTAGCAAATGCTAAAAAAGTTTACATAATTATCTTCGTTGTAAAAGATAATTTAATAGATCATTTAAAATTTCTTTATAAAAGATCATAACAGTAACGATCATTGGGCCTAATAAATGCTAAAAAGGTTAACATAATTATCTTCTTTGTGAAATATAATTTAATAGATCATTTAAAATTTCTTTATGAAAGATCATAACGGTAACGATTATTGGGCCTAATAAAGGGTAAAAAAGTTGACATAATTATCTTCTGTGTAAAAGATAATTTACTAGACAATTTAAAATTTCATATTAAAAGATCATAACGGTGCCGATCAATGGGCCTAGCAAATGCTGAAAAAGCTTACAAAATTATCTTCTTTGTAAAACATAATTTAATAGATCATTTAAAATTTCATTATAAAAGATCATGACGGCAACGATCATTGGGCCTAATAAATGCTAAAAAGGCTAACATAATTATCTTCTTTGTGAAAGATAATTTAATAGATCATTTAAAATTTCTTTATAAAAGATTATAACGGTAACGATCATTGGGCCTAATAAATACTAAAAAAGTTGACATAATTATCTTCTTTGTAAAAGATAATTTACTAGACAATTTAAAATTTCTTTATAAAAGATCATAACGGTAACGATCATTGGGACTAATAAATACTAAAAAAGTTAACATAATTATCTTCTTTGTAAAAGATAATTTACTAGACAATTTAAAATTTCTTTATAAAAGATCATAACGGTAACGATCATTGGGCCTAATAAATGCTAGAAAGGTTAACATAATTATCTTCTTTGTGAAAGATAATTTAATAGATCATTTAAAATTTCTTTATAAAAGATCATAACGGTAACGATCATTGGGCCTAATAAATGGTAAAAAAGTTGATATAATTATCTTCTTTGTAAAAGATAATTTACTAGACAATTTAAAATTTTTTATTAAAAGATCATAACGGTAACGATCACTGGGCCTAATAACTGCTGAAGCAGCTAACATAAATATATTCTTTGTTAAAGATAATTTAATCGATCATTTATAATTTCTTTAAAAAAGATCATAACAGTCACAATCATTGGGCCTAATAAATGCTAAAAAAGTTGACATAATTATCTTCTTTGTAAAAGACAATTTAATACATCATTTAAAATTTCTTTGAAAAAGATGATAACGCTAACGATTATTGGGCCTAATAAATGCTAAAAAAGTTGACATAATTATCTTCTTTGTAAAAGATAATTTACTAGACAATTTAAAATTTCTTACTAAAAGATCATAACGCTAATGATTAATGGGCCTAGTAAATGCTAAAAAAGTTCACATAATTATCTTGTTTGTAAAAGATAATTTACTAGACAATTTAAAATTTATTATTAAAAGATCATAACGGTAACGATCATTGGGCCTAATAAATGCTAAAAAAGTTGACATAATTATCTTCTTTGTAAAAGATAATTTAATAGATCATTTAAAATTTCTTTATAAAAGGTCATAACGGTAACAGTCATTGGGCCTAATAAATGCTTAAAAGGTTGACATAATTATCTTCTTTGTGAAATATAATTTAATAGATCATTTAAAATTTCTTTGTGAAAGATCACAACGGTAACGATCATTGGGCCTAATAAATGCTAAAAAAGTTGACATAATTATCTTCTTTGTAAAAGATAATTTACTAGACAATTTAAAATTTCTTATTAAAAGATCATCACGGTAACGATCACTGGGCCTAATAAATGCTGAAGCAGCTAACATAAATATATTCTTTGTTAAAGATAATTTAATAGATCATTTAAAATTTCTTTAAAAAAGATCATAACAGTCACAATCATTGGGCCTAATAAATGCTAAAAAAGTTGACATAATTATCTTCTTTGTAAAAGACAATTTAATACATCATTTAAAATTTCTTTGAAAAAGATGATAACGCTAACGATTATTGGGCCTAATAAATGCTAAAGAAGTTGACATAATTATCTTCTTTGTAAAAGATAATTTACTAGACAATTTAAAATTTCTTACTAAAAGATCATAACGCTAACGATTAATGGGCCTAGTAAATGCTAAAAAAGTTGACATAATTATCTTGTTTGTAAAAGATAATTTACTAGACAATTTAAAATTTATTATTAAAAGATCATAACGGTACCGATCAATGGGCCTAGTAAATGCTAAAAAAGTTTACATAATTATCTTCTTTGTAAAAGATAATTAAATAGATCATTTAAAATTTCTTTATAAAAGATGATAACAGTAACGATCATTGGGCCTAATAAATGCTAAAAAGGTTAACATAATTATCTTCTTTGTGAAACATAATTTAATAGATCATTTAAAATTTCTTTATGAAAGATCATAACGGTAACGATTATTGGGCCTAATAAATGCTAAAAAAGTTGACATAATTATCTTCTTTGTAAAAGATAATTTACTAGACAATTTAAAATTTCTTATTAAAAGATCATAACGGTGCCGATCAATGGGCCTAGTAAATGCTGAAAAAGCTTACATAATTATCTTCTTTGTAAAATATAATTTAATAGATCATTTAAAATTTCATTATAAAAGATCATGACGGCAACGATCATTGGGCCTAATAAATGCTAAAAAGGCTAACATAATTATCTTCTTTGTGAAAGATAATTTAATAGATCATTTAAAATTTCTTTATAAAAGATAATAACGGTAACGATCATTGGGCCTAATAAATGCTAAAAAAGTTGACATAATTATCTTCTTTGTAAAAGATAATTTACTAGAGAATTTCAAATTTCTTATTAGAAGATCATAACGATAACTATCATCGGGCCTAATAAATGCTAAAAAAGTTGACATAATTATCTTCTTTGTAAAAGATAATTTACTAGACAATTTAAAATTTCTTATTAAAAGATCATAACGGTACCGATCAATGGGCCTAGCAAATGCTAAAAAAGTTTACATAATTATCTTCGTTGTAAAAGATAATTTAATAGATCATTTAAAATTTCTTTATAAAAGATCATAACAGTAACGATCATTGGGCCTAATAAATGCTAAAAAGGTTAACATAATTATCTTCTTTGTGAAATATAATTTAATAGATCATTTAAAATTTCTTTATGAAAGATGATAACGGTAACGATTATTGGGCCTAATAAACGGTAAAAAAGTTGACATAATTATCTTCTGTGTAAAAGATAATTTACTAGACAATTTAAAATTTCATATTAAAAGATCATAACGGTGCCGATCAATGGGCCTAGCAAATGCTGAAAAAGCTTACAAAATTATCTTCTTTGTAAAACATAATTTAATAGATCATTTAAAATTTCATTATAAAAGATCATGACGGCAACGATCATTGGGCCTAATAAATGCTAAAAAGGCTAACATAATTATCTTCTTTGTGAAAGATAATTTAATAGATCATTTAAAATTTCTTTATAAAAGATAATAACGGTAACGATCATTGGGCCTAATAAATGCTAAAAAAGTTGACATAATTATCTTCTTTGTAAAAGATAATTTACTAGAGAATTTCAAATTTCTTATTAGAAGATCATAACGATAACTATCATCGGGCCTAAGAAATGCTAAAAAAGTTGACATAATTATCTTCTTTGTAAAAGATAATTTACTAGACAATTTAAAATTTCTTATTAAAAGATCATAACGGTACCGATCAATGGGCCTAGCAAATCCTAAAAAAGTTTACATAATTATCTTCGTTGTAAAAGATAATTTAATAGATCATTTAAAATTTCTTTATAAAAGATCATAACAGTAACGATCATTGGGCCTAATAAATGCTAAAAAGGTTAACATAATTATCTTCTTTGTGAAATATAATTTAATAGATCATTTAAAATTTCTTTATGAAAGATCATAACGGTAACGATTATTGGGCCTAATAAATGGTAAAAAAGTTGACATAATTATCTTCTGTGTAAAAGATAATTTACTAGACAATTTAAAATTTCATATTAAAAGATCATAACGGTGCCGATCAATGGGCCTAGCAAATGCTGAAAAAGCTTACAAAATTATCTTCTTTGTAAAACATAATTTAATAGATCATTTAAAATTTCATTATAAAAGATCATGACGGCAACGATCATTGGGCCTAATAAATGCTAAAAAGGCTAACATAATTATCTTCTTTGTGAAAGATAATTTAATAGATCATTTAAAATTTCTTTATAAAAGATTATAACGGTAACGATCATTGGGCCTAATAAATACTAAAAAAGTTGACATAATTATCTTCTTTGTAAAAGATAATTTACTAGACAATTTAAAATTTCTTTATAAAAGATCATAACGGTAACGATCATTGGGACTAATAAATACTAAAAAAGTTAACATAATTATCTTCTTTGTAAAAGATAATTTACTAGATAATTTAAAATTTCTTTATAAAAGATCATAACGGTAACGATCATTGGGCCTAATAAATGCTAAAAAGGTTAACATAATTATCTTCTTTGTGAAAGATAATTTAATAGATCATTTAAAATTTCTTTATAAAAGATCATAACGGTAACGATCATTGGGCCTAATAAATGGTAAAAAAGTTGACATAATTATCTTCTTTGTAAAAGATAATTTACTAGACAATTTAAAATTTTTTATTAAAAGATCATAACGGTAACGATCACTGGGCCTAATAACTGCTGAAGTAGCTAACATAAATATATTCTTTGTTAAAGATAATTTAATCGATCATTTATAATTTCTTTAAAAAAGATCATAACAGTCACAATCATTGGGCCTAATAAATGCTAAAAAAGTTGACATAATTATCTTCTTTGTAAAAGACAATTTAATACATCATTTAAAATTTCTTTGAAAAAGATGATAACGCTAACGATTATTGGGCCTAATAAATGCTAAAAAAGTTGACATAATTATCTTCTTTGTAAAAGATAATTTACTAGACAATTTAAAATTTCTTACTAAAAGATCATAACGCTAATGATTAATGGGCCTAGTAAATGCTAAAAAAGTTCACATAATTATCTTGTTTGTAAAAGATAATTTACTAGACAATTTAAAATTTATTATTAAAAGATCATAACGGTAACGATCATTGGGCCTAATAAATGCTAAAAAAGTTGACATAATTATCTTCTTTGTAAAAGATAATTTAATAGATCATTTAAAATTTCTTTATAAAAGGTCATAACGGTAACAGTCATTGGGCCTAATAAATGCTTAAAAGGTTGACATAATTATCTTCTTTGTGAAATATAATTTAATAGATCATTAAAAAATTTCTTTGTGAAAGATCACAACGGTAACGATCATTGGGCCTAATAAATGCTAAAAAAGTTGACATAATTATCTTCTTTGTAAAAGATAATTTACTAGAAAATTTAAAATTTCTTATTAAAAGATCATCACGGTAACGATCACTGGGCCTAATAAATGCTGAAGCAGCTAACATAAATATATTCTTTGTTAAAGATAATTTAATAGATCATTTAAAATTTCTTTAAAAAAGATCATAACAGTCACAATCATTGGGCCTAATAAATGCTAAAAAAGTTGACATAATTATCTTCTTTGTAAAAGACAATTTAATACATCATTTAAAATTTCTTTGAAAAAGATGATAACGCTAACGATTATTGGGCCTAATAAATGCTAAAAAAGTTGACATAATTATCTTCTTTGTAAAAGATAATTTACTAGACAATTTAAACTTTCTTACTAAAAGATCATAACGCTAACGATTAATGGGCCTAGTAAATGCTAAAAAAGTTGACATAATTATCTTGTTTGTAAAAGATAATTTACTAGACAATTTAAAATTTATTATTAAAAGATCATAACGGTAACGATCATTGGGCCTAGTAAATGCTAAAAAAGTTGACATAATTATCTTCTTTGTAAAAGATAATTTACTAGACAATTTCAAATTTGTTATTAGAAGATCATAACGGTAACGATTATTGGGCCTAATAAATGCTAAAAAGGTTAACATAATTATCTTCTTTGTTAAAGATAATTTAATAGATCATTTAAAATTTCTTTAAAAAAGATCATAACAGTCACAATCATTGGGCCTAATAAATGCTAAAAAAGTTGACATAATTATCTTCTTTGTAAAAGACAATTTAATAGATTATTTAAAATTTCTTTATAAAAGGTCATAACGGTAACGATCATTGGGCCTAATAAATGCTAAAAAAGTTGACATAATCATCTTCTTTGTAAAAGATAATTTAATAGATCATTTAGAATTTCTTTATAAAAGGTCATAACGGTAACGATCATTGGGCCTAATAAATGCTAAAAAGGTTAACATAATTATCTTCTTTGTGAAAGATAATTTAATACATCATTTAAAATTTCTTTGTGAAAGATCATAACGGTAACAATCATTGGGCCTAATAAATGCTAAAAAAGTTGACATAATTATCTTCTTTGTAAAAGATAATTTACTAGACAATTTCAACTTTCTTATTAGAAGATCATAACGGTAACGATCATTGGGCCTAATAAATGCTAAAAAAGTTGACATAATTATCTTCTTTGTAAAAGATAATTTACTAGACAATTTAAAATTTCTTATTAAAAGATCATAACGGTACCGATCAATGGGCCTAGTAAATGCTAAAAAAGTTTACATAATTATCTTCTTTGTAAAAGATAATTTAATAGATCATTTAAAATTTCTTTATAAAAGATCATAACGGTAACGATCATTGGGCCTAATAAATGCTAAAAAAGTTGACATAATTATCTTCTTTGTAAAAGATAATTTACTAGACAATTTCAAATTTCTTATTAGAAGATCATAACGGTAACGATTATTGGGCCTAATAAATGCTAAAAAAGTTGACATAATTATCTTCTTTGTAAAAGATAATTTACTAGACAATTTAAAATTTCTTATTAAAAGATCATAACGGTGCCGATCAATGGACCTAGTAAATGCTGAAAAAGCTTACATAAATATCTTCTTTGTAAAACATAATTTAATAGATCATTTAAAATTTCATTATAAAAGATGATGACGGCAACGATCATTGGGCCTAATAAATGCTAAAAAGGCTAACATAATTATCTTCTTTGTGAAAGATAATTTAATAGATCATTTAAAATTTCTTTATAAAATATAATAACGGTAACGATCATTGGGCCTAATAAATGCTGAAAAAGTTGACATAATTATCTTCTTTGTGAAACATAATTTAATAGATCATTTAAAATTTCTTTATGAAAGATCATAACGGTAACGATTATTGGGCCTAATAAATGCTAAAAAAGTACACATAATTATCTTCTTTGTAAAAGATAATTTACTAGACAATTTAAAATTTCTTATTAAAAGATCATAACGGTACCGATCAATGGGCCTAGTAAATGCTGAAAAAGCTTACATAATTATCTTCTTTGTAAAATATAATTTAATAGATCATTTAAAATTTCATTATAAAAGATCATGACGGCAACGATCATTGGGCCTAATAAATGCTAAAAAGGCTAACATAATTATCTTCTTTGTGAAAGATAATTTAATAGATCATTTAAAATTTCTTTATAAAAGATAATAACGGTAACGATCATTGGGCCTAATAAATGCTAAAAAAGTTGACATAATTATCTTCTTTGTAAAAGATAATTTACTAGAGAATTTCAAATTTCTTATTAGAAGATCATAACGATAACTATCATCGGGCCTAATAAATGCTAAAAAAGTTGACATAATTATCTTCTTTGTAAAAGATAATTTACTAGACAATTTAAAATTTCTTATTAAAAGATCATAACGGTACCGATCAATGGGCCTAGCAAATGCTAAAAAAGTTTACGTAATTATCTTCGTTGTAAAAGATAATTTAATAGATCATTTAAAATTTCTTTATAAAAGATCATAACAGTAACGATCATTGGGCCTAATAAATGCTAAAAAGGTTAACATAATTATCTTCTTTGTGAAATATAATTTAATAGATCATTTAAAATTTCTTTATGAAAGATGATAACGGTAACGATTATTGGGCCTAATAAACGGTAAAAAAGTTGACATAATTATCTTCTGTGTAAAAGATAATTTACTAGACAATTTAAAATTTCATATTAAAAGATCATAACGGTGCCGATCAATGGGCCTAGCAAATGCTGAAAAAGCTTACAAAATTATCTTCTTTGTAAAACATAATTTAATAGATCATTTAAAATTTCATTATAAAAGATCATGACGGCAACGATCATTGGGCCTAATAAATGCTAAAAAGGCTAACATAATTATCTTCTTTGTGAAAGATAATTTAATAGATCATTTAAAATTTCTTTATAAAAGATAATAACGGTAACGATCATTGGGCCTAATAAATGCTAAAAAAGTTGACATAATTATCTTCTTTGTAAAAGATAATTTACTAGAGAATTTCAAATTTCTTATTAGAAGATCATAACGATAACTATCATCGGGCCTAAGAAATGCTAAAAAAGTTGACATAATTATCTTCTTTGTAAAAGATAATTTACTAGACAATTTAAAATTTCTTATTAAAAGATCATAACGGTACCGATCAATGGGCCTAGCAAATCCTAAAAAAGTTTACATAATTATCTTCGTTGTAAAAGATAATTTAATAGATCATTTAAAATTTCTTTATAAAAGATCATAACAGTAACGATCATTGGGCCTAATAAATGCTAAAAAGGTTAACATAATTATCTTCTTTGTGAAATATAATTTAATAGATCATTTAAAATTTCTTTATGAAAGATCATAACGGTAACGATTATTGGGCCTAATAAATGGTAAAAAAGTTGACATAATTATCTTCTGTGTAAAAGATAATTTACTAGACAATTTAAAATTTCATATTAAAAGATCATAACGGTGCCGATCAATGGGCCTAGCAAATGCTGAAAAAGCTTACAAAATTATCTTCTTTGTAAAACATAATTTAATAGATCATTTAAAATTTCATTATAAAAGATCATGACGGCAACGATCATTGGGCCTAATAAATGCTAAAAAGGCTAACATAATTATCTTCTTTGTGAAAGATAATTTAATAGATCATTTAAAATTTCTTTATAAAAGATTATAACGGTAACGATCATTGGGCCTAATAAATACTAAAAAAGTTGACATAATTATCTTCTTTGTAAAAGATAATTTACTAGACAATTTAAAATTTCTTTATAAAAGATCATAACGGTAACGATCATTGGGACTAATAAATACTAAAAAAGTTAACATAATTATCTTCTTTGTAAAAGATAATTTACTAGATAATTTAAAATTTCTTTATAAAAGATCATAACGGTAACGATCATTGGGCCTAATAAATGCTAAAAAGGTTAACATAATTATCTTCTTTGTGAAAGATAATTTAATAGATCATTTAAAATTTCTTTATAAAAGATCATAACGGTAACGATCATTGGGCCTAATAAATGGTAAAAAAGTTGACATAATTATCTTCTTTGTAAAAGATAATTTACTAGACAATTTAAAATTTTTTATTAAAAGATCATAACGGTAACGATCACTGGGCCTAATAACTGCTGAAGTAGCTAACATAAATATATTCTTTGTTAAAGATAATTTAATCGATCATTTATAATTTCTTTAAAAAAGATCATAACAGTCACAATCATTGGGCCTAATAAATGCTAAAAAAGTTGACATAATTATCTTCTTTGTAAAAGACAATTTAATACATCATTTAAAATTTCTTTGAAAAAGATGATAACGCTAACGATTATTGGGCCTAATAAATGCTAAAAAAGTTGACATAATTATCTTCTTTGTAAAAGATAATTTACTAGACAATTTAAAATTTCTTACTAAAAGATCATAACGCTAATGATTAATGGGCCTAGTAAATGCTAAAAAAGTTCACATAATTATCTGGTTTGTAAAAGATAATTTACTAGACAATTTAAAATTTATTATTAAAAGATCATAACGGTAACGATCATTGGGCCTAATAAATGCTAAAAAAGTTGACATAATTATCTTCTTTGTAAAAGATAATTTAATAGATCATTTAAAATTTCTTTATAAAAGGTCATAACGGTAACAGTCATTGGGCCTAATAAATGCTTAAAAGGTTGACATAATTATCTTCTTTGTGAAATATAATTTAATAGATCATTAAAAAATTTCTTTGTGAAAGATCACAACGGTAACGATCATTGGGCCTAATAAATGCTAAAAAAGTTGACATAATTATCTTCTTTGTAAAAGATAATTTACTAGAAAATTTAAAATTTCTTATTAAAAGATCATCACGGTAACGATCACTGGGCCTAATAAATGCTGAAGCAGCTAACATAAATATATTCTTTGTTAAAGATAATTTAATAGATCATTTAAAATTTCTTTAAAAAAGATCATAACAGTCACAATCATTGGGCCTAATAAATGCTAAAAAAGTTGACATAATTATCTTCTTTGTAAAAGACAATTTAATACATCATTTAAAATTTCTTTGAAAAAGATGATAACGCTAACGATTATTGGGCCTAATAAATGCTAAAAAAGTTGACATAATTATCTTCTTTGTAAAAGATAATTTACTAGACAATTTAAACTTTCTTACTAAAAGATCATAACGCTAACGATTAATGGGCCTAGTAAATGCTAAAAAAGTTGACATAATTATCTTGTTTGTAAAAGATAATTTACTAGACAATTTAAAATTTATTATTAAAAGATCATAACGGTAACGATCATTGGGCCTAGTAAATGCTAAAAAAGTTGACATAATTATCTTCTTTGTAAAAGATAATTTACTAGACAATTTCAAATTTGTTATTAGAAGATCATAACGGTAACGATTATTGGGCCTAATAAATGCTAAAAAGGTTAACATAATTATCTTCTTTGTTAAAGATAATTTAATAGATCATTTAAAATTTCTTTAAAAAAGATCATAACAGTCACAATCATTGGGCCTAATAAATGCTAAAAAAGTTGACATAATTATCTTCTTTGTAAAAGACAATTTAATAGATTATTTAAAATTTCTTTATAAAAGGTCATAACGGTAACGATCATTGGGCCTAATAAATGCTAAAAAAGTTGACATAATCATCTTCTTTGTAAAAGATAATTTAATAGATCATTTAGAATTTCTTTATAAAAGGTCATAACGGTAACGATCATTGGGCCTAATAAATGCTAAAAAGGTTAACATAATTATCTTCTTTGTGAAAGATAATTTAATACATCATTTAAAATTTCTTTGTGAAAGATCATAACGGTAACAATCATTGGGCCTAATAAATGCTAAAAAAGTTGACATAATTATCTTCTTTGTAAAAGATAATTTACTAGACAATTTCAACTTTCTTATTAGAAGATCATAACGGTAACGATCATTGGGCCTAATAAATGCTAAAAAAGTTGACATAATTATCTTCTTTGTAAAAGATAATTTACTAGACAATTTAAAATTTCTTATTAAAAGATCATAACGGTACCGATCAATGGGCCTAGTAAATGCTAAAAAAGTTTACATAATTATCTTCTTTGTAAAAGATAATTTAATAGATCATTTAAAATTTCTTTATAAAAGATCATAACGGTAACGATCATTGGGCCTAATAAATGCTAAAAAAGTTGACATAATTATCTTCTTTGTAAAAGATAATTTACTAGACAATTTCAAATTTCTTATTAGAAGATCATAACGGTAACGATTATTGGGCCTAATAAATGCTAAAAAAGTTGACATAATTATCTTCTTTGTAAAAGATAATTTACTAGACAATTTAAAATTTCTTATTAAAAGATCATAACGGTGCCGATCAATGGACCTAGTAAATGCTGAAAAAGCTTACATAAATATCTTCTTTGTAAAACATAATTTAATAGATCATTTAAAATTTCATTATAAAAGATGATGACGGCAACGATCATTGGGCCTAATAAATGCTAAAAAGGCTAACATAATTATCTTCTTTGTGAAAGATAATTTAATAGATCATTTAAAATTTCTTTATAAAATATAATAACGGTAACGATCATTGGGCCTAATAAATGCTGAAAAAGTTGACATAATTATCTTCTTTGTGAAACATAATTTAATAGATCATTTAAAATTTCTTTATGAAAGATCATAACGGTAACGATTATTGGGCCTAATAAATGCTAAAAAAGTACACATAATTATCTTCTTTGTAAAAGATAATTTACTAGACAATTTAAAATTTCTTATTAAAAGATCATAACGGTACCGATCAATGGGCCTAGTAAATGCTGAAAAAGCTTACATAATTATCTTCTTTGTAAAATATAATTTAATAGATCATTTAAAATTTCATTATAAAAGATCATGACGGCAACGATCATTGGGCCTAATAAATGCTAAAAAGGCTAACATAATTATCTTCTTTGTGAAAGATAATTTAATAGATCATTTAAAATTTCTTTATAAAAGATAATAACGGTAACGATCATTGGGCCTAATAAATGCTAAAAAAGTTGACATAATTATCTTCTTTGTAAAAGATAATTTACTAGAGAATTTCAAATTTCTTATTAGAAGATCATAACGATAACTATCATCGGGCCTAATAAATGCTAAAAAAGTTGACATAATTATCTTCTTTGTAAAAGATAATTTACTAGACAATTTAAAATTTCTTATTAAAAGATCATAACGGTACCGATCAATGGGCCTAGCAAATGCTAAAAAAGTTTACATAATTATCTTCGTTGTAAAAGATAATTTAATAGATCATTTAAAATTTCTTTATAAAAGATCATAACAGTAACGATCATTGGGCCTAATAAATGCTAAAAAGGTTAACATAATTATCTTCTTTGTGAAATATAATTTAATAGATCATTTAAAATTTCTTTATGAAAGATCATAACGGTAACGATTATTGGGCCTAATAAACGGTAAAAAAGTTGACATAATTATCTTCTGTGTAAAAGATAATTTACTAGACAATTTAAAATTTCATATTAAAAGATCATAACGGTGCCGATCAATGGGCCTAGCAAATGCTGAAAAAGCTTACAAAATTATCTTCTTTGTAAAACATAATTTAATAGATCATTTAAAATTTCATTATAAAAGATCATGACGGCAACGATCATTGGGCCTAATAAATGCTAAAAAGGCTAACATAATTATCTTCTTTGTGAAAGATAATTTAATAGATCATTTAAAATTTCTTTATAAAAGATAATAACGGTAACGATCATTGGGCCTAATAAATGCTAAAAAAGTTGACATAATTATCTTCTTTGTAAAAGATAATTTACTAGAGAATTTCAAATTTCTTATTTGAAGATCATAACGATAACTATCATCGGGCCTAATAAATGCTAAAAAAGTTGACATAATTATCTTCTTTGTAAAAGATAATTTAATAGATCATTTAAAATTTCTTTATAAAAGATCATAACGGTAACGATCATTGGGCCTAATAAATGCTAAAAAAGTTGACATAATTATCTTCTTTGTAAAAGATAATTTACTAGACAATTTCAAATTTCTTATTAGAAGATCATAACGGTAACGATTATTGGGCCTAATAAATGCTAAAAAAGTTGACATAATTATCTTCTTTGTAAAAGATAATTTACTAGACAATTTAAAATTTCTTATTAAAAGATCATAACGGTGCCGATCAATGGACCTAGTAAATGCTGAAAAAGCTTACATAAATATCTTCTTTGTAAAACATAATTTAATAGATCATTTAAAATTTCATTATAAAAGATGATGACGGCAACGATCATTGGGCCTAATAAATGCTAAAAAGGCTAACATAATTATCTTCTTTGTGAAAGATAATTTAATAGATCATTTAAAATTTCTTTATAAAATATAATAACGGTAATGATCATTGGGCCTAATAAATGCTGAAAAAGTTGACATAATTATCTTCTTTGTGAAACATAATTTAATAGATCATTTAAAATTTCTTTATGAAAGATCATAACGGTAATGATTATTGGGCCTAATAAATGCTAAAAAAGTACACATAATTATCTTCTTTGTAAAAGATAATTTACTAGACAATTTAAAATTTCTTATTAAAAGATCATAACGGTGCCGATCAATGGGCCTAGTAAATGCTGAAAAAGCTTACATAATTATCTTCTTTGTAAAATATAATTTAATAGATCATTTAAAATTTCATTATAAAAGATCATGACGGCAACGATCATTGGGCCTAATAAATGCTAAAAAGGCTAACATAATTATCTTCTTTGTGAAAGATAATTTAATAGATCATTTGAAATTTCTTTATAAAAGATAATAACGGTAACGATCATTGGGCCTAATAAATGCTAAAAAAGTTGACATAATTATCTTCTTTGTAAAAGATAATTTACTAGAGAATTTCAAATTTCTTATTAGAAGATCATAACGATAACTATCATCGGGCCTAATAAATGCTAAAAAAGTTGACATAATTATCTTCTTTGTAAAAGATAATTTACTAGACAATTTAAAATTTCTTATTAAAAGATCATAACGGTACCGATCAATGGGCCTAGCAAATGCTAAAAAAGTTTACATAATTATCTTCGTTGTAAAAGATAATTTAATAGATCATTTAAAATTTCTTTATAAAAGATCATAACAGTAACGATCATTGGGCCTAATAAATGCTAAAAAGGTTAACATAATTATCTTCTTTGTGAAATATAATTTAATAGATCATTTAAAATTTCTTTATGAAAGATCATAACGGTAACGATTATTGGGCCTAATAAACGGTAAAAAAGTTGACATAATTATCTTCTGTGTAAAAGATAATTTACTAGACAATTTAAAATTTCATATTAAAAGATCATAACGGTGCCGATCAATGGGCCTAGCAAATGCTGAAAAAGCTTACAAAATTATCTTCTTTGTAAAACATAATTTAATAGATCATTTAAAATTTCATTATAAAAGATCATGACGGCAACGATCATTGGGCCTAATAAATGCTAAAAAGGCTAACATAATTATCTTCTTTGTGAAAGATAATTTAATAGATCATTTAAAATTTCTTTATAAAAGATAATAACGGTAACGATCATTGCGCCTAATAAATGCTAAAAAAGTTGACATAATTATCTTCTTTGTAAAAGATAATTTACTAGAGAATTTCAAATTTCTTATTAGAAGATCATAACGATAACTATCATCGGGCCTAATAAATGCTAAAAAAGTTGACATAATTATCTTCTTTGTAAAAGATAATTTATTAGACAATTTAAAATTTCTTATTAAAAGATCATAACGGTACCGATCAATGGGCCTAGCAAATCCTAAAAAAGTTTACATAATTATCTTCGTTGTAAAAGATAATTTAATAGATCATTTAAAATTTCTTTATAAAAGATCATAACAGTAACGATCATTGGGCCTAATAAATGCTAAAAAGGTTAACATAATTATCTTCTTTGTGAAATATAATTTAATAGATCATTTAAAATTTCTTTATGAAAGATCATAACGGTAACGATTATTGGGCCTAATAAATGGTAAAAAAGTTGACATAATTATCTTCTGTGTAAAAGATAATTTACTAGACAATTTAAAATTTCATATTAAAAGATCATAACGGTGCCGATCAATGGGCCTAGCAAATGCTGAAAAAGCTTACAAAATTATCTTCTTTGTAAAACATAATTTAATAGATCATTTAAAATTTCATTATAAAAGATCATGACGGCAACGATCATTGGGCCTAATAAATGCTAAAAAGGCTAACATAATTATCTTCTTTGTGAAAGATAATTTAATAGATCATTTAAAATTTCTTTATAAAAGATTATAACGGTAACGATCATTGGGCCTAATAAATACTAAAAAAGTTGACATAATTATCTTCTTTGTAAAAGATAATTTACTAGACAATTTAAAATTTCTTTATAAAAGATCATAACGGTAACGATCATTGGGACTAATAAATACTAAAAAA
Source organism: Psophocarpus tetragonolobus (assembly GCA_037954015.1). Lineage (NCBI taxonomy): Eukaryota > Viridiplantae > Streptophyta > Magnoliopsida > Fabales > Fabaceae > Psophocarpus > Psophocarpus tetragonolobus. Next base: position 61,207,258 of record CM075688.1, read on the forward strand.
GTTAACATAATTATCTTCTTTGTAAAAGATAATTTACTAGATAATTTAAAATTTCTTTATAAAAGATCATAACGGTAACGATCATTGGGCCTAATAAATGCTAAAAAGGTTAACATAATTATCTTCTTTGTGAAAGATAATTTAATAGATCATTTAAAATTTCTTTATAAAAGATCATAACGGTAACGATCATTGGGCCTAATAAATGGTAAAAAAGTTGACATAATTATCTTCTTTGTAAAAGATAATTTACTAGACAATTTAAAATTTTTTATTAAAAGATCATAACGGTAACGATCACTGGGCCTAATAACTGCTGAAGCAGCTAACATAAATATATTCTTTGTTAAAGATAATTTAATCGATCATTTATAATTTCTTTAAAAAAGATCATAACAGTCACAATCATTGGGCCTAATAAATGCTAAAAAAGTTGACATAATTATCTTCTTTGTAAAAGACAATTTAATACATCATTTAAAATTTCTTTGAAAAAGATGATAACGCTAACGATTATTGGGCCTAATAAATGCTAAAAAAGTTGACATAATTATCTTCTTTGTAAAAGATAATTTACTAGACAATTTAAAATTTCTTACTAAAAGATCATAACGCTAATGATTAATGGGCCTAGTAAATGCTAAAAAAGTTCACATAATTATCTTGTCTGTAAAAGATAATTTACTAGACAATTTAAAATTTATTATTAAAAGATCATAACGGTAACGATCATTGGCCTAATAAATGCTAAAAAAGTTGACATAATTATCTTCTTTGTAAAAGATAATTTAATAGATCATTTAAAATTTCTTTATAAAAGGTCATAACGGTAACAGTCATTGGGCCTAATAAATGCTTAAAAGGTTGACATAATTATCTTCTTTGTGAAATATAATTTAATAGATCATTAAAAAATTTCTTTGTGAAAGATCACAACGGTAACGATCATTGGGCCTAATAAATGCTAAAAAAGTTGACATAATTATCTTCTTTGTAAAAGATAATTTACTAGAAAATTTAAAATTTCTTATTAAAAGATCATCACGGTAACGATCACTGGGCCTAATAAATGCTGAAGCAGCTAACATAAATATATTCTTTGTTAAAGATAATTTAATAGATCATTTAAAATTTCTTTAAAAAAGATCATAACAGTCACAATCATTGGGCCTAATAAATGCTAAAAAAGTTGACATAATTATCTTCTTTGTAAAAGACAATTTAATACATCATTTAAAATTTCTTTGAAAAAGATGATAACGCTAACGATTATTGGGCCTAATAAATGCTAAAAAAGTTGACATAATTATCTTCTTTGTAAAAGATAATTTACTAGACAATTTAAACTTTCTTACTAAAAGATCATAACGCTAACGATTAATGGGCCTAGTAAATGCTAAAAAAGTTGACATAATTATCTTGTTTGTAAAAGATAATTTACTAGACAATTTAAAATTTATTATTAAAAGATCATAACGGTAACGATCATTGGGCCTAGTAAATGCTAAAAAAGTTGACATAATTATCTTCTTTGTAAAAGATAATTTACTAGACAATTTCAAATTTGTTATTAGAAGATCATAACGGTAACGATTATTGGGCCTAATAAATGCTAAAAAGGTTAACATAATTATCTTCTTTGTTAAAGATAATTTAATAGATCATTTAAAATTTCTTTAAAAAAGATCATAACAGTCACAATCATTGGGCCTAATAAATGCTAAAAAAGTTGACATAATTATCTTCTTTGTAAAAGACAATTTAATAGATTATTTAAAATTTCTTTATAAAAGGTCATAACGGTAACGATCATTGGGCCTAATAAATGCTAAAAAAGTTGACATAATCATCTTCTTTGTAAAAGATAATTTAATAGATCATTTAGAATTTCTTTATAAAAGGTCATAACGGTAACGATCATTGGGCCTAATAAATGCTAAAAAGGTTAACATAATTATCTTCTTTGTGAAAGATAATTTAATACATCATTTAAAATTTCTTTGTGAAAGATCATAACGGTAACAATCATTGGGCCTAATAAATGCTAAAAAAGTTGACATAATTATCTTCTTTGTAAAAGATAATTTACTAGACAATTTCAACTTTCTTATTAGAAGATCATAACGGTAACGATCATTGGGCCTAATAAATGCTAAAAAAGTTGACATAATTATCTTCTTTGTAAAAGATAATTTACTAGACAATTTAAAATTTCTTATTAAAAGATCATAACGGTACCGATCAATGGGCCTAGTAAATGCTAAAAAAGTTTACATAATTATCTTCTTTGTAAAAGATAATTTAATAGATCATTTAAAATTTCTTTATAAAAGATCATAACGGTAACGATCATTGGGCCTAATAAATGCTAAAAAAGTTGACATAATTATCTTCTTTGTAAAAGATAATTTACTAGACAATTTCAAATTTCTTATTAGAAGATCATAACGGTAACGATTATTGGGCCTAATAAATGCTAAAAAAGTTGACATAATTATCTTCTTTGTAAAAGATAATTTACTAGACAATTTAAAATTTCTTATTAAAAGATCATAACGGTGCCGATCAATGGACCTAGTAAATGCTGAAAAAGCTTACATAAATATCTTCTTTGTAAAACATAATTTAATAGATCATTTAAAATTTCATTATAAAAGATGATGACGGCAACGATCATTGGGCCTAATAAATGCTAAAAAGGCTAACATAATTATCTTCTTTGTGAAAGATAATTTAATAGATCATTTAAAATTTCTTTATAAAATATAATAACGGTAACGATCATTGGGCCTAATAAATGCTGAAAAAGTTGACATAATTATCTTCTTTGTGAAACATAATTTAATAGATCATTTAAAATTTCTTTATGAAAGATCATAACGGTAACGATTATTGGGCCTAATAAATGCTAAAAAAGTACACATAATTATCTTCTTTGTAAAAGATAATTTACTAGACAATTTAAAATTTCTTATTAAAAGATCATAACGGTGCCGATCAATGGGCCTAGTAAATGCTGAAAAAGCTTACATAATTATCTTCTTTGTAAAATATAATTTAATAGATCATTTAAAATTTCATTATAAAAGATCATGACGGCAACGATCATTGGGCCTAATAAATGCTAAAAAGGCTAACATAATTATCTTCTTTGTGAAAGATAATTTAATAGATCATTTAAAATTTCTTTATAAAAGATAATAACGGTAACGATCATTGGGCCTAATAAATGCTAAAAAAGTTGACATAATTATCTTCTTTGTAAAAGATAATTTACTAGAGAATTTCAAATTTCTTATTAGAAGATCATAACGATAACTATCATCGGGCCTAATAAATGCTAAAAAAGTTGACATAATTATCTTCTTTGTAAAAGATAATTTACTAGACAATTTAAAATTTCTTATTAAAAGATCATAACGGTACCGATCAATGGGCCTAGCAAATGCTAAAAAAGTTTACATAATTATCTTCGTTGTAAAAGATAATTTAATAGATCATTTAAAATTTCTTTATAAAAGATCATAACAGTAACGATCATTGGGCCTAATAAATGCTAAAAAGGTTAACATAATTATCTTCTTTGTGAAATATAATTTAATAGATCATTTAAAATTTCTTTATGAAAGATCATAACGGTAACGATTATTGGGCCTAATAAACGGTAAAAAAGTTGACATAATTATCTTCTGTGTAAAAGATAATTTACTAGACAATTTAAAATTTCATATTAAAAGATCATAACGGTGCCGATCAATGGGCCTAGCAAATGCTGAAAAAGCTTACAAAATTATCTTCTTTGTAAAACATAATTTAATAGATCATTTAAAATTTCATTATAAAAGATCATGACGGCAACGATCATTGGGCCTAATAAATGCTAAAAAGGCTAACATAATTATCTTCTTTGTGAAAGATAATTTAATAGATCATTTAAAATTTCTTTATAAAAGATAATAACGGTAACGATCATTGGGCCTAATAAATGCTAAAAAAGTTGACATAATTATCTTCTTTGTAAAAGATAATTTACTAGAGAATTTCAAATTTCTTATTAGAAGATCATAACGATAACTATCATCGGGCCTAATAAATGCTAAAAAAGTTGACATAATTATCTTCTTTGTAAAAGATAATTTACTAGACAATTTAAAATTTCTTATTAAAAGATCATAACGGTACCGATCAATGGGCCTAGCAAATGCTAAAAAAGTTTACATAATTATCTTCGTTGTAAAAGATAATTTAATAGATCATTTAAAATTTCTTTATAAAAGATCATAACAGTAACGATCATTGGGCCTAATAAATGCTAAAAAGGTTAACATAATTATCTTCTTTGTGAAATATAATTTAATAGATCATTTAAAATTTCTTTATGAAAGATCATAACGGTAACGATTATTGGGCCTAATAAACGGTAAAAAAGTTGACATAATTATCTTCTGTGTAAAAGATAATTTACTAGACAATTTAAAATTTCATATTAAAAGATCATAACGGTGCCGATCAATGGGCCTAGCAAATGCTGAAAAAGCTTACAAAATTATCTTCTTTGTAAAACATAATTTAATAGATCATTTAAAATTTCATTATAAAAGATCATGACGGCAACGATCATTGGGCCTAATAAATGCTAAAAAGGCTAACATAATTATCTTCTTTGTGAAAGATAATTTAATAGATCATTTAAAATTTCTTTATAAAAGATAATAACGGTAACGATCATTGGGCCTAATAAATGCTAAAAAAGTTGACATAATTATCTTCTTTGTAAAAGATAATTTACTAGAGAATTTCAAATTTCTTATTAGAAGATCATAACGATAACTATCATCGGGCCTAATAAATGCTAAAAAAGTTGACATAATTATCTTCTTTGTAAAAGATAATTTAATAGATCATTTAAAATTTCTTTATAAAAGATCATAACGGTAACGATCATTGGGCCTAATAAATGCTAAAAAAGTTGACATAATTATCTTCTTTGTAAAAGATAATTTACTAGACAATTTCAAATTTCTTATTAGAAGATCATAACGGTAACGATTATTGGGCCTAATAAATGCTAAAAAAGTTGACATAATTATCTTCTTTGTAAAAGATAATTTACTAGACAATTTAAAATTTCTTATTAAAAGATCATAACGGTGCCGATCAATGGACCTAGTAAATGCTGAAAAAGCTTACATAAATATCTTCTTTGTAAAACATAATTTAATAGATCATTTAAAATTTCATTATAAAAGATGATGACGGCAACGATCATTGGGCCTAATAAATGCTAAAAAGGCTAACATAATTATCTTCTTTGTGAAAGATAATTTAATAGATCATTTAAAATTTCTTTATAAAATATAATAACGGTAACGATCATTGGGCCTAATAAATGCTGAAAAAGTTGACATAATTATCTTCTTTGTGAAACATAATTTAATAGATCATTTAAAATTTCTTTATGAAAGATCATAACGGTAACGATTATTGGGCCTAATAAATGCTAAAAAAGTACACATAATTATCTTCTTTGTAAAAGATAATTTACTAGACAATTTAAAATTTCTTATTAAAAGATCATAACGGTGCCGATCAATGGGCCTAGTAAATGCTGAAAAAGCTTACATAATTATCTTCTTTGTAAAATATAATTTAATAGATCATTTAAAATTTCATTATAAAAGATCATGACGGCAACGATCATTGGGCCTAATAAATGCTAAAAAGGCTAACATAATTATCTTCTTTGTGAAAGATAATTTAATAGATCATTTAAAATTTCTTTATAAAAGATAATAACGGTAACGATCATTGGGCCTAATAAATGCTAAAAAAGTTGACATAATTATCTTCTTTGTAAAAGATAATTTACTAGAGAATTTCAAATTTCTTATTAGAAGATCATAACGATAACTATCATCGGGCCTAATAAATGCTAAAAAAGTTGACATAATTATCTTCTTTGTAAAAGATAATTTACTAGACAATTTAAAATTTCTTATTAAAAGATCATAACGGTACCGATCAATGGGCCTAGCAAATGCTAAAAAAGTTTACATAATTATCTTCGTTGTAAAAGATAATTTAATAGATCATTTAAAATTTCTTTATAAAAGATCATAACAGTAACGATCATTGGGCCTAATAAATGCTAAAAAGGTTAACATAATTATCTTCTTTGTGAAATATAATTTAATAGATCATTTAAAATTTCTTTATGAAAGATCATAACGGTAACGATTATTGGGCCTAATAAACGGTAAAAAAGTTGACATAATTATCTTCTGTGTAAAAGATAATTTACTAGACAATTTAAAATTTCATATTAAAAGATCATAACGGTGCCGATCAATGGGCCTAGCAAATGCTGAAAAAGCTTACAAAATTATCTTCTTTGTAAAACATAATTTAATAGATCATTTAAAATTTCATTATAAAAGATCATGACGGCAACGATCATTGGGCCTAATAAATGCTAAAAAGGCTAACATAATTATCTTCTTTGTGAAAGATAATTTAATAGATCATTTAAAATTTCTTTATAAAAGATAATAACGGTAACGATCATTGGGCCTAATAAATGCTAAAAAAGTTGACATAATTATCTTCTTTGTAAAAGATAATTTACTAGAGAATTTCAAATTTCTTATTAGAAGATCATAACGATAACTATCATCGGGCCTAATAAATGCTAAAAAAGTTGACATAATTATCTTCTTTGTAAAAGATAATTTACTAGACAATTTAAAATTTCTTATTAAAAGATCATAACGGTACCGATCAATGGGCCTAGCAAATCCTAAAAAAGTTTACATAATTATCTTCGTTGTAAAAGATAATTTAATAGATCATTTAAAATTTCTTTATAAAAGATCATAACAGTAACGATCATTGGGCCTAATAAATGCTAAAAAGGTTAACATAATTATCTTCTTTGTGAAATATAATTTAATAGATCATTTAAAATTTCTTTATGAAAGATCATAACGGTAACGATTATTGGGCCTAATAAATGGTAAAAAAGTTGACATAATTATCTTCTGTGTAAAAGATAATTTACTAGACAATTTAAAATTTCATATTAAAAGATCATAACGGTGCCGATCAATGGGCCTAGCAAATGCTGAAAAAGCTTACAAAATTATCTTCTTTGTAAAACATAATTTAATAGATCATTTAAAATTTCATTATAAAAGATCATGACGGCAACGATCATTGGGCCTAATAAATGCTAAAAAGGCTAACATAATTATCTTCTTTGTGAAAGATAATTTAATAGATCATTTAAAATTTATTTATAAAAGATTATAACGGTAACGATCATTTGGCCTAATAAATACTAAAAAAGTTGACATAATTATCTTCTTTGTAAAAGATAATTTACTAGACAATTTAAAATTTCTTTATAAAAGATCATAACGGTAACGATCATTGGGACTAATAAATACTAAAAAAGTTAACATAATTATCTTCTTTGTAAAAGATAATTTACTAGATAATTTAAAATTTCTTTATAAAAGATCATAACGGTAACGATCATTGGGCCTAATAAATGCTAAAAAGGTTAACATAATTATCTTCTTTGTGAAAGATAATTTAATAGATCATTTAAAATTTCTTTATAAAAGATCATAACGGTAACGATCATTGGGCCTAATAAATGGTAAAAAAGTTGACATAATTATCTTCTTTGTAAAAGATAATTTACTAGACAATTTAAAATTTTTTATTAAAAGATCATAACGGTAACGATCACTGGGCCTAATAACTGCTGAAGCAGCTAACATAAATATATTCTTTGTTAAAGATAATTTAATCGATCATTTATAATTTCTTTAAAAAAGATCATAACAGTCACAATCATTGGGCCTAATAAATGCTAAAAAAGTTGACATAATTATCTTCTTTGTAAAAGACAATTTAATACATCATTTAAAATTTCTTTGAAAAAGATGATAACGCTAACGATTATTGGGCCTAATAAATGCTAAAAAAGTTGACATAATTATCTTCTTTGTAAAAGATAATTTACTAGACAATTTAAAATTTCTTACTAAAAGATCATAACGCTAATGATTAATGGGCCTAGTAAATGCTAAAAAAGTTCACATAATTATCTTGTCTGTAAAAGATAATTTACTAGACAATTTAAAATTTATTATTAAAAGATCATAACGGTAACGATCATTGGCCTAATAAATGCTAAAAAAGTTGACATAATTATCTTCTTTGTAAAAGATAATTTAATAGATCATTTAAAATTTCTTTATAAAAGGTCATAACGGTAACAGTCATTGGGCCTAATAAATGCTTAAAAGGTTGACATAATTATCTTCTTTGTGAAATATAATTTAATAGATCATTAAAAAATTTCTTTGTGAAAGATCACAACGGTAACGATCATTGGGCCTAATAAATGCTAAAAAAGTTGACATAATTATCTTCTTTGTAAAAGATAATTTACTAGAAAATTTAAAATTTCTTATTAAAAGATCATCACGGTAACGATCACTGGGCCTAATAAATCCTGAAGCAGCTAACATAAATATATTCTTTGTTAAAGATAATTTAATAGATCATTTAAAATTTCTTTAAAAAAGATCATAACAGTCACAATCATTGGGCCTAATAAATGCTAAAAAAGTTGACATAATTATCTTCTTTGTAAAAGACAATTTAATACATCATTTAAAATTTCTTTGAAAAAGATGATAACGCTAACGATTATTGGGCCTAATAAATGCTAAAAAAGTTGACATAATTATCTTCTTTGTAAAAGATAATTTACTAGACAATTTAAACTTTCTTACTAAAAGATCATAACGCTAACGATTAATGGGCCTAGTAAATGCTAAAAAAGTTGACATAATTATCTTGTTTGTAAAAGATAATTTACTAGACAATTTAAAATTTATTATTAAAAGATCATAACGGTAACGATCATTGGGCCTAGTAAATGCTAAAAAAGTTGACATAATTATCTTCTTTGTAAAAGATAATTTACTAGACAATTTCAAATTTGTTATTAGAAGATCATAACGGTAACGATTATTGGGCCTAATAAATGCTAAAAAGGTTAACATAATTATCTTCTTTGTTAAAGATAATTTAATAGATCATTTAAAATTTCTTTAAAAAAGATCATAACAGTCACAATCATTGGGCCTAATAAATGCTAAAAAAGTTGACATAATTATCTTCTTTGTAAAAGACAATTTAATAGATTATTTAAAATTTCTTTATAAAAGATCATAACGGTAACGATCATTGGGCCTAATAAATGCTAAAAAAGTTGACATAATCATCTTCTTTGTAAAAGATAATTTAATAGATCATTTAGAATTTCTTTATAAAAGGTCATAACGGTAACGATCATTGGGCCTAATAAATGCTAAAAAGGTTAACATAATTATCTTCTTTGTGAAAGATAATTTAATACATCATTTAAAATTTCTTTGTGAAAGATCATAACGGTAACAATCATTGGGCCTAATAAATGCTAAAAAAGTTGACATAATTATCTTCTTTGTAAAAGATAATTTACTAGACAATTTCAACTTTCTTATTAGAAGATCATAACGGTAACGATCATTGGGCCTAATAAATGCTAAAAAAGTTGACATAATTATCTTCTTTGTAAAAGATAATTTACTAGACAATTTAAAATTTCTTATTAAAAGATCATAACGGTACCGATCAATGGGCCTAGTAAATGCTAAAAAAGTTTACATAATTATCTTCTTTGTAAAAGATAATTTAATAGATCATTTAAAATTTCTTTATAAAAGATCATAACGGTAACGATCATTGGGCCTAATAAATGCTAAAAAAGTTGACATAATTATCTTCTTTGTAAAAGATAATTTACTAGACAATTTCAAATTTCTTATTAGAAGATCATAACGGTAACGATTATTGGGCCTAATAAATGCTAAAAAAGTTGACATAATTATCTTCTTTGTAAAAGATAATTTACTAGACAATTTAAAATTTCTTATTAAAAGATCATAACGGTGCCGATCAATGGACCTAGTAAATGCTGAAAAAGCTTACATAAATATCTTCTTTGTAAAACATAATTTAATAGATCATTTAAAATTTCATTATAAAAGATGATGACGGCAACGATCATTGGGCCTAATAAATGCTAAAAAGGCTAACATAATTATCTTCTTTGTGAAAGATAATTTAATAGATCATTTAAAATTTCTTTATAAAATATAATAACGGTAACGATCATTGGGCCTAATAAATGCTGAAAAAGTTGACATAATTATCTTCTTTGTGAAACATAATTTAATAGATCATTTAAAATTTCTTTATGAAAGATCATAACGGTAACGATTATTGGGCCTAATAAATGCTAAAAAAGTACACATAATTATCTTCTTTGTAAAAGATAATTTACTAGACAATTTAAAATTTCTTATTAAAAGATCATAACGGTGCCGATCAATGGGCCTAGTAAATGCTGAAAAAGCTTACATAATTATCTTCTTTGTAAAATATAATTTAATAGATCATTTAAAATTTCATTATAAAAGATGATGACGGCAACGATCATTGGGCCTAATAAATGCTAAAAAGGCTAACATAATTATCTTCTTTGTGAAAGATAATTTAATAGATCATTTAAAATTTCTTTATAAAAGATAATAACGGTAACGATCATTGGGCCTAATAAATGCTAAAAAAGTTGACATAATTATCTTCTTTGTAAAAGATAATTTACTAGAGAATTTCAAATTTCTTATTAGAAGATCATAACGATAACTATCATCGGGCCTAATAAATGCTAAAAAAGTTGACATAATTATCTTCTTTGTAAAAGATAATTTACTAGACAATTTAAAATTTCTTATTAAAAGATCATAACGGTACCGATCAATGGGCCTAGCAAATGCTAAAAAAGTTTACATAATTATCTTCGTTGTAAAAGATAATTTAATAGATCATTTAAAATTTCTTTATAAAAGATCATAACAGTAACGATCATTGGGCCTAATAAATGCTAAAAAGGTTAACATAATTATCTTCTTTGTGAAATATAATTTAATAGATCATTTAAAATTTCTTTATGAAAGATCATAACGGTAACGATTATTGGGCCTAATAAACGGTAAAAAAGTTGACATAATTATCTTCTGTGTAAAAGATAATTTACTAGACAATTTAAAATTTCATATTAAAAGATCATAACGGTGCCGATCAATGGGCCTAGCAAATGCTGAAAAAGCTTACAAAATTATCTTCTTTGTAAAACATAATTTAATAGATCATTTAAAATTTCATTATAAAAGATCATGACGGCAACGATCATTGGGCTTAATAAATGCTAAAAAGGCTAACATAATTATCTTCTTTGTGAAAGATAATTTAATAGATCATTTAAAATTTCTTTATAAAAGATAATAACGGTAACGATCATTGGGCCTAATAAATGCTAAAAAAGTTGACATAATTATCTTCTTTGTAAAAGATAATTTACTAGAGAATTTCAAATTTCTTATTAGAAGATCATAACGATAACTATCATCAGGCCTAATAAATGCTAAAAAAGTTGACATAATTATCTTCTTTGTAAAAGATAATTTAATAGATCATTTAAAATTTCTTTATAAAAGATCATAACGGTAACGATCATTGGGCCTAATAAATGCTAAAAAAGTTGACATAATTATCTTCTTTGTAAAAGATAATTTACTAGACAATTTCAAATTTCTTATTAGAAGATCATAACGGTAACGATTATTGGGCCTAATAAATGCTAAAAAAGTTGACATAATTATCTTCTTTGTAAAAGATAATTTACTAGACAATTTAAAATTTCTTATTAAAAGATCATAACGGTGCCGATCAATGGACCTATTAAATGCTGAAAAAGCTTACATAAATATCTTCTTTGTAAAACATAATTTAATAGATCATTTAAAATTTCATTATAAAAGATGATGACGGCAACGATCATTGGGCCTAATAAATGCTAAAAAGGCTAACATAATTATCTTCTTTGTGAAAGATAATTTAATAGATCATTTAAAATTTCTTTATAAAATATAATAACGGTAACGATCATTGGGCCTAATAAATGCTGAAAAAGTTGACATAATTATCTTCTTTGTGAAACATAATTTAATAGATCATTTAAAATTTCTTTATGAAAGATCATAACGGTAACGATTATTGGGCCTAATAAATGCTAAAAAAGTACACATAATTATCTTCTTTGTAAAAGATAATTTACTAGACAATTTAAAATTTCTTATTAAAAGATCATAACGGTGCCGATCAATGGGCCTAGTAAATGCTGAAAAAGCTTACATAATTATCTTCTTTGTAAAACATAATTTAATAGATCATTTAAAATTTCATTATAAAAGATCATGACGGCAACGATCATTGGGCCTAATAAATGCTAAAAAGGCTAACATAATTATCTTCTTTGTGAAAGATAATTTAATAGATCATTTAAAATTTCTTTATAAAAGATAATAACGGTAACGATCATTGGGCCTAATAAATGCTAAAAAAGTTGACATAATTATCTTCTTTGTAAAAGATAATTTACTAGAGAATTTCAAATTTCTTATTAGAAGATCATAACGATAACTATCATCGGGCCTAATAAATGCTAAAAAAGTTGACATAATTATCTTCTTTGTAAAAGATAATTTACTAGACAATTTAAAATTTCTTATTAAAAGATCATAACGGTACCGATCAATGGGCCTAGCAAATGCTAAAAAAGTTTACATAATTATCTTCGTTGTAAAAGATAATTTAATAGATCATTTAAAATTTCTTTATAAAAGATCATAACAGTAACGATCATTGGGCCTAATAAATGCTAAAAAGGTTAACATAATTATCTTCTTTGTGAAATATAATTTAATAGATCATTTAAAATTTCTTTATGAAAGATCATAACGGTAACGATTATTGGGCCTAATAAACGGTAAAAAAGTTGACATAATTATCTTCTGTGTAAAAGATAATTTACTAGACAATTTAAAATTTCATATTAAAAGATCATAACGGTGCCGATCAATGGGCCTAGCAAATGCTGAAAAAGCTTACAAAATTATCTTCTTTGTCAAACATAATTTAATAGATCATTTAAAATTTCATTATAAAAGATCATGACGGCAACGATCATTGGGCCTAATAAATGCTAAAAAGGCTAACATAATTATCTTCTTTGTGAAAGATAATTTAATAGATCATTTAAAATTTCTTTATAAAAGATAATAACGGTAACGATCATTGGGCCTAATAAATGCTAAAAAAGTTGACATAATTATCTTCTTTGTAAAAGATAATTTACTAGAGAATTTCAAATTTCTTATTAGAAGATCATAACGATAACTATCATCGGGCCTAATAAATGCTAAAAAAGTTGACATAATTATCTTCTTTGTAAAAGATAATTTACTAGACAATTTAAAATTTCTTATTAAAAGATCATAACGGTACCGATCAATGGGCCTAGCAAATCCTAAAAAAGTTTACATAATTATCTTCGTTGTAAAAGATAATTTAATAGATCATTTAAAATTTCTTTATAAAAGATCATAACAGTAACGATCATTGGGCCTAATAAATGCTAAAAAGGTTAACATAATTATCTTCTTTGTGAAATATAATTTAATAGATCATTTAAAATTTCTTTATGAAAGATCATAACGGTAACGATTATTGGGCCTAATAAATGGTAAAAAAGTTGACATAATTATCTTCTGTGTAAAAGATAATTTACTAGACAATTTAAAATTTCATATTAAAAGATCATAACGGTGCCGATCAATGGGCCTAGCAAATGCTGAAAAAGCTTACAAAATTATCTTCTTTGTAAAACATAATTTAATAGATCATTTAAAATTTCATTATAAAAGATCATGACGGCAACGATCATTGGGCCTAATAAATGCTAAAAAGGCTAACATAATTATCTTCTTTGTGAAAGATAATTTAATAGATCATTTAAAATTTCTTTATAAAAGATTATAACGGTAACGATCATTGGGCCTAATAAATACTAAAAAAGTTGACATAATTATCTTCTTTGTAAAAGATAATTTACTAGACAATTTAAAATTTCTTTATAAAAGATCATAACGGTAACGATCATTGGGACTAATAAATACTAAAAAAGTTAACATAATTATCTTCTTTGTAAAAGATAATTTACTAGATAATTTAAAATTTCTTTATAAAAGATCATAACGGTAACGATCATTGGGCCTAATAAATGCTAAAAAGGTTAACATAATTATCTTCTTTGTGAAAGATAATTTAATAGATCATTTAAAATTTCTTTATAAAAGATCATAACGGTAACGATCATTGGGCCTAATAAATGGTAAAAAAGTTGACATAATTATCTTCTTTGTAAAAGATAATTTACTAGACAATTTAAAATTTTTTATTAAAAGATCATAACGGTAACGATCACTGGGCCTAATAACTGCTGAAGCAGCTAACATAAATATATTCTTTGTTAAAGATAATTTAATCGATCATTTATAATTTCTTTAAAAAAGATCATAACAGTCACAATCATTGGGCCTAATAAATGCTAAAAAAGTTGACGTAATTATCTTCTTTGTAAAAGACAATTTAATACATCATTTAAAATTTCTTTGAAAAAGATGATAACGCTAACGATTATTGGGCCTAATAAATGCTAAAAAAGTTGACATAATTATCTTCTTTGTAAAAGATAATTTACTAGACAATTTAAAATTTCTTACTAAAAGATCATAACGCTAATGATTAATGGGCCTAGTAAATGCTAAAAAAGTTCACATAATTATCTTGTCTGTAAAAGATAATTTACTAGACAATTTAAAATTTATTATTAAAAGATCATAACGGTAACGATCATTGGGCCTAATAAATGCTAAAAAAGTTGACATAATTATCTTCTTTGTAAAAGATAATTTAATAGATCATTTAAAATTTCTTTATAAAAGGTCATAACGGTAACAGTCATTGGGCCTAATAAATGCTTAAAAGGTTGACATAATTATCTTCTTTGTGAAATATAATTTAATAGATCATTAAAAAATTTCTTTGTGAAAGATCACAACGGTAACGATCATTGGGCCTAATAAATGCTAAAAAAGTTGACATAATTATCTTCTTTGTAAAAGATAATTTACTAGAAAATTTAAAATTTCTTATTAAAAGATCATCACGGTAACGATCACTGGGCCTAATAAATGCTGAAGCAGCTAACATAAATATATTCTTTGTTAAAGATAATTTAATAGATCATTTAAAATTTCTTTAAAAAAGATCATAACAGTCACAATCATTGGGCCTAATAAATGCTAAAAAAGTTGACATAATTATCTTCTTTGTAAAAGACAATTTAATACATCATTTAAAATTTCTTTGAAAAAGATGATAACGCTAACGATTATTGGGCCTAATAAATGCTAAAAAAGTTGACATAATTATCTTCTTTGTAAAAGATAATTTACTAGACAATTTAAACTTTCTTACTAAAAGATCATAACGCTAACGATTAATGGGCCTAGTAAATGCTAAAAAAGTTGACATAATTATCTTGTTTGTAAAAGATAATTTACTAGACAATTTAAAATTTATTATTAAAAGATCATAACGGTAACGATCATTGGGCCTAGTAAATGCTAAAAAAGTTGACATAATTATCTTCTTTGTAAAAGATAATTTACTAGACAATTTCAAATTTGTTATTAGAAGATCATAACGGTAACGATTATTGGGCCTAATAAATGCTAAAAAGGTTAACATAATTATCTTCTTTGTTAAAGATAATTTAATAGATCATTTAAAATTTCTTTAAAAAAGATCATAACAGTCACAATCATTGGGCCTAATAAATGCTAAAAAAGTTGACATAATTATCTTCTTTGTAAAAGACAATTTAATAGATTATTTAAAATTTCTTTATAAAAGGTCATAACGGTAACGATCATTGGGCCTAATAAATGCTAAAAAAGTTGACATAATCATCTTCTTTGTAAAAGATAATTTAATAGATCATTTAGAATTTCTTTATAAAAGGTCATAACGGTAACGATCATTGGGCCTAATAAATGCTAAAAAGGTTAACATAATTATCTTCTTTGTGAAAGATAATTTAATACATCATTTAAAATTTCTTTGTGAAAGATCATAACGGTAACAATCATTGGGCCTAATAAATGCTAAAAAAGTTGACATAATTATCTTCTTTGTAAAAGATAATTTACTAGACAATTTCAACTTTCTTATTAGAAGATCATAACGGTAACGATCATTGGGCCTAATAAATGCTAAAAAAGTTGACATAATTATCTTCTTTGTAAAAGATAATTTACTAGACAATTTAAAATTTCTTATTAAAAGATCATAACGGTACCGATCAATGGGCCTAGTAAATGCTAAAAAAGTTTACATAATTATCTTCTTTGTAAAAGATAATTTAATAGATCATTTAAAATTTCTTTATAAAAGATCATAACGGTAACGATCATTGGGCCTAATAAATGCTAAAAAAGTTGACATAATTATCTTCTTTGTAAAAGATAATTTACTAGACAATTTCAAATTTCTTATTAGAAGATCATAACGGTAACGATTATTGGGCCTAATAAATGCTAAAAAAGTTGACATAATTATCTTCTTTGTAAAAGATAATTTACTAGACAATTTAAAATTTCTTATTAAAAGATCATAACGGTGCCGATCAATGGACCTAGTAAATGCTGAAAAAGCTTACATAAATATCTTCTTTGTAAAACATAATTTAATAGATCATTTAAAATTTCATTATAAAAGATGATGACGGCAACGATCATTGGGCCTAATAAATGCTAAAAAGGCTAACATAATTATCTTCTTTGTGAAAGATAATTTAATAGATCATTTAAAATTTCTTTATAAAATATAATAACGGTAACGATCATTGGGCCTAATAAATGCTGAAAAAGTTGACATAATTATCTTCTTTGTAAAAGATAATTTACTAGAGAATTTCAAATTTCTTATTAGAAGATCATAACGATAACTATCATCGGGCCTAATAAATGCTAAAAGAGTTGACATAATTATCTTCTTTGTAACAGATAATTTACTAGACAATTTAAAATTTCTTATTAAAAGATCATAACGGTACCGATCAATGGGCCTAGCAAATGCTAAAAAAGTTTACATAATTATCTTCGTTGTAAAAGATAATTTAATAGATCATTTAAAATTTCTTTATAAAAGATCATAACAGTAACGATCATTGGGCCTAATAAATGCTAAAAAGGTTAACATAATTATCTTCTTTGTGAAATATAATTTAATAGATCATTTAAAATTTCTTTATGAAAGATCATAACGGTAACGATTATTGGGCCTAATAAATGGTAAAAAAGTTGACATAATTATCTTCTGTGTAAAAGATAATTTACTAGACAATTTAAAATTTCATATTAAAAGATCATAACGGTGCCGATCAATGGGCCTAGCAAATGCTGAAAAAGCTTACAAAATTATCTTCTTTGTAAAACATAGTTTAATAGATCATTTAAAATTTCATTATAAAAGATCATGACGGCAACGATCATTGGGCCTAATAAATGCTAAAAAGGCTAACATAATTATCTTCTTTGTGAAAGATAATTTAATAGATCATTTAAAATTTCTTTATAAAAGATTATAACGGTAATGATCATTGGGCCTAATAAATACTAAAAAAGTTGACATAATTATCTTCTTTGTAAAAGATAATTTACTAGACAATTTAAAATTTCTTTATAAAAGATCATAACGGTAACGATCATTGGGACTAATAAATACTAAAAAAGTTAACATAATTATCTTCTTTGTAAAAGATAATTTACTAGATAATTTAAAATTTCTTTATAAAAGATCATAACGGTAACGATCATTGGGCCTAATAAATGCTAAAAAGGTTAACATAATTATCTTCTTTGTGAAAGATAATTTAATAGATCATTTAAAATTTCTTTATAAAAGATCATAATGGTAACGATCATTGGGCCTAATAAATGGTAAAAAAGTTGACATAATTATCTTCTTTGTAAAAGATAATTTACTAGACAATTTAAAATTTTTTATTAAAAGATCATAACGGTAACGATCACTGGGCCTAATAACTGCTGAAGCAGCTAACATAAATATATTCTTTGTTAAAGATAATTTAATCGATCATTTATAATTTCTTTAAAAAAGATCATAACAGTCACAATCATTGGGCCTAATAAATGCTAAAAAAGTTGACATAATTATCTTCTTTGTAAAAGACAATTTAATACATCATTTAAAATTTCTTTGAAAAAGATGATAACGCTAACGATTATTGGGCCTAATAAATGCTAAAAAAGTTGACATAATTATCTTCTTTGTAAAAGATAATTTACTAGACAATTTAAAATTTCTTACTAAAAGATCATAACGCTAATGATTAATGGGCCTAGTAAATGCTAAAAAAGTTCACATAATTATCTTGTTTGTAAAAGATAATTTACTAGACAATTTAAAATTTATTATTAAAAGATCATAACGGTAACGATCATTGGGCCTAATAAATGCTAAAAAAGTTGACATAATTATCTTCTTTGTAAAAGATAATTTAATAGATATCATTTAAAATTTCTTTATAAAAGGTCATAACGGTAACAGTCATTGGGCCTAATAAATGCTTAAAAGGTTGACATAATTATCTTCTTTGTGAAATATAATTTAATAGATCATTAAAAAATTTCTTTGTGAAAGATCACAACGGTAACGATCATTGGGCCTAATAAATGCTAAAAAAGTTGACATAATTATCTTCTTTGTAAAAGATAATTTACTAGAAAATTTAAAATTTCTTATTAAAAGATCATCACGGTAACGATCACTGGGCCTAATAAATGCTGAAGCAGCTAACATAAATATATTCTTTGTTAAAGATAATTTAATAGATCATTTAAAATTTCTTTAAAAAAGATCATAACGGTAACGATCATTGGGCATAATAAATGGTAAAAAAGTTGACATAATTATCTTCTTTGTAAAAGATAATTTACTAGACAATTTAAAATTTTTTATTAAAAGATCATAACGGTAACGATCACTGGGCCTAATAACTGCTGAAGCAGCTAACATAAATATATTCTTTGTTAAAGATAATTTAATCGATCATTTATAATTTCTTTAAAAAAGATCATAACAGTCACAATCATTGGGCCTAATAAATGCTAAAAAAGTTGACATAATTATCTTCTTTGTAAAAGACAATTTAATACATCATTTAAAATTTCTTTGAAAAAGATGATAACGCTAACGATTATTGGGCCTAATAAATGCTAAAAAAGTTGACATAATTATCTTCTTTGTAAAAGATAATTTACTAGACAATTTAAAATTTCTTACTAAAAGATCATAACGCTAATGATTAATGGGCCTAGTAAATGCTAAAAAAGTTCACATAATTATCTTGTTTGTAAAAGATAATTTACTAGACAATTTAAAATTTATTATTAAAAGATCATAACGGTAACGATCATTGGGCCTAATAAATGCTAAAAAAGTTGACATAATTATCTTCTTTCTAAAAGATAATTTAATAGATATCATTTAAAATTTCTTTATAAAAGGTCATAACGGTAACAGTCATTGGGCCTAATAAATGCTTAAAAGGTTGACATAATTATCTTCTTTGTGAAATATAATTTAATAGATCATTAAAAAATTTCTTTGTGAAAGATCACAACGGTAACGATCATTGGGCCTAATAAATGCTAAAAAAGTTGACATAATTATCTTCTTTGTAAAAGATAATTTACTAGAAAATTTAAAATTTCTTATTAAAAGATCATCACGGTAACGATCACTGGGCCTAATAAATGCTGAAGCAGCTAACATAAATATATTCTTTGTTAAAGATAATTTAATAGATCATTTAAAATTTCTTTAAAAAAGATCATAACAGTCACAATCATTGGGCCTAATAAATGCTAAAAAAGTTGACATAATTATCTTCTTTGTAAAAGACAATTTAATACATCATTTAAAATTTCTTTGAAAAAGATGATAACGCTAACGATTATTGGGCCTAATAAATGCTAAAAAAGTTGACATAATTATCTTCTTTGTAAAAGATAATTTACTAGACAATTTAAACTTTCTTACTAAAAGATCATAACGCTAACGATTAATGGGCCTAGTAAATGCTAAAAAAGTTGACATAATTATCTTGTTTGTAAAAGATAATTTACTAGACAATTTAAAATTTCTTTATAAAAGATCATAACGGTAACGATCATTGGGACTAATAAATACTAAAAAAGTTAACATAATTATCTTCTTTGTAAAAGATAATTTACTAGATAATTTAAAATTTCTTTATAAAAGATCATAACGGTAACGATCATTGGGCCTAATAAATGCTAAAAAGGTTAACATAATTATCTTCTTTGTGAAAGATAATTTAATAGATCATTTAAAATTTCTTTATAAAAGATCATAACGGTAACGATCATTGGGCCTAATAAATGGTAAAAAAGTTGACATAATTATCTTCTTTGTAAAAGGTAATTTACTAGACAATTTAAAATTTTTTATTAAAAGATCATAACGGTAACGATCACTGGGCCTAATAACTGCTGAAGCAGCTAACATAAATATATTCTTTGTTAAAGATAATTTAATTGATCATTTATAATTTCTTTAAAAAAGATCATAACAGTCACAATCATTGGGCCTAATAAATGCTAAAAAAGTTGACATAATTATCTTCTTTGTAAAAGACAATTTAATACATCATTTAAAATTTCTTTGAAAAAGATGATAACGCTAACGATTATTGGGCCTAATAAATGCTAAAAAAGTTGACATAATTATCTTCTTTGTAAAAGATAATTTACTAGACAATTTAAAATTTCTTACTAAAAGATCATAACGCTAATGATTAATGGGCCTAGTAAATGCTAAAAAAGTTCACATAATTATCTTGTTTGTAAAAGATAATTTACTAGACAATTTAAAATTTCTTTATAAAAGATCATAACGGTAACGATCATTGGGACTAATAAATACTAAAAAAGTTAACATAATTATCTTCTTTGTAAAAGATAATTTACTAGATAATTTAAAATTTCTTTATAAAAGATCATAACGGTAACGATCATTGGGCCTAATAAATGCTAAAAAGGTTAACATAATTATCTTCTTTGTGAAAGATAATTTAATAGATCATTTAAAATTTCTTTATAAAAGATCATAACGGTAACGATCATTGGGCCTAATAAATGGTAAAAAAGTTGACATAATTATCTTCTTTGTAAAAGGTAATTTACTAGACAATTTAAAATTTTTTATTAAAAGATCATAACGGTAACGATCACTGGGCCTAATAACTGCTGAAGCAGCTAACATAAATATATTCTTTGTTAAAGATAATTTAATTGATCATTTATAATTTCTTTAAAAAAGATCATAACAGTCACAATCATTGGGCCTAATAAATGCTAAAAAAGTTGACATAATTATCTTCTTTGTAAAAGACAATTTAATACATCATTTAAAATTTCTTTGAAAAAGATGATAACGCTAACGATTATTGGGCCTAATAAATGCTAAAAAAGTTGACATAATTATCTTCTTTGTAAAAGATAATTTACTAGACAATTTAAAATTTCTTACTAAAAGATCATAACGCTAATGATTAATGGGCCTAGTAAATGCTAAAAAAGTTCACATAATTATCTTGTTTGTAAAAGATAATTTACTAGAC
Organism: Psophocarpus tetragonolobus; assembly: GCA_037954015.1. NCBI lineage: Eukaryota > Viridiplantae > Streptophyta > Magnoliopsida > Fabales > Fabaceae > Psophocarpus > Psophocarpus tetragonolobus. Next base: position 61,229,015 of record CM075688.1, read on the forward strand.
AATTTAAAATTTCTTTATAAAAGATCATAACGGTAACGATCATTGGGACTAATAAATACTAAAAAAGTTAACATAATTATCTTCTTTGTAAAAGATAATTTACTAGATAATTTAAAATTTCTTTATAAAAGATCATAACGGTAACGATCATTGGGCCTAATAAATGCTAAAAAGGTTAACATAATTATCTTCTTTGTGAAAGATAATTTAATAGATCATTTAAAATTTCTTTATAAAAGATCATAACGGTAACGATCATTGGGCCTAATAAATGGTAAAAAAGTTGACATAATTATCTTCTTTGTAAAAGGTAATTTACTAGACAATTTAAAATTTTTTATTAAAAGATCATAACGGTAATGATCACTGGGCCTAATAACTGCTGAAGCAGCTAACATAAATATATTCTTTGTTAAAGATAATTTAATTGATCATTTATAATTTCTTTAAAAAAGATCATAACAGTCACAATCATTGGGCCTAATAAATGCTAAAAAAGTTGACATAATTATCTTCTTTGTAAAAGACAATTTAATACATCATTTAAAATTTCTTTGAACAAGATGATAACGCTAACGATTATTGGGCCTAATAAATGCTAAAAAAGTTGACATAATTATCTTCTTTGTAAAAGATAATTTACTAGACAATTTAAAATTTCTTACTAAAAGATCATAACGCTAATGATTAATGGGCCTAGTAAATGCTAAAAAAGTTCACATAATTATCTTGTTTGTAAAAGATAATTTACTAGACAATTTAAAATTTATTATTAAAAGATCATAACGGTAACGATCATTGGGCCTAATAAATGCTAAAAAAGTTGACATAATTATCTTCTTTGTAAAAGATAATTTAATAGATATCATTTAAAATTTCTTTATAAAAGGTCATAACGGTAACAGTCATTGGGCCTAATAAATGCTTAAAAGGTTGACATAATTATCTTCTTTGTGAAATATAATTTAATAGATCATTAAAAAATTTCTTTGTGAAAGATCACAACGGTAACGATCATTGGGCCTAATAAATGCTAAAAAAGTTGACATAATTATCTTGTTTGTAAAAGATAATTTACTAGAAAATTTAAAATTTCTTATTAAAAGATCATCACGGTAACGATCACTGGGCCTAATAAATGCTGAAGCAGCTAACATAAATATATTCTTTGTTAAAGATAATTTAATCGATCATTTATAATTTCTTTAAAAAAGATCATAACAGTCACAATCATTGGGCCTAATAAATGCTAAAAAAGTTGACATAATTATCTTCTTTGTAAAAGACAATTTAATACATCATTTAAAATTTCTTTGAAAAAGATGATAACGCTAACGATTATTGGGCCTAATAAATGCTAAAAAAGTTGACATAATTATCTTCTTTGTAAAAGATAATTTACTAGACAATTTAAAATTTCTTACTAAAAGATCATAACGCTAATGATTAATGGGCCTAGTAAATGCTAAAAAAGTTCACATAATTATCTTGTTTGTAAAAGATAATTTACTAGACAATTTAAAATTTATTATTAAAAGATCATAACGGTAACGATCATTGGGCCTAATAAATGCTAAAAAAGTTGACATAATTATCTTCTTTGTAAAAGATAATTTAATAGATATCATTTAAAATTTCTTTATAAAAGGTCATAACGGTAACAGTCATTGGGCCTAATAAATGCTTAAAAGGTTGACATAATTATCTTCTTTGTGAAATATAATTTAATAGATCATTAAAAAATTTCTTTGTGAAAGATCACAACGGTAACGATCATTGGGCCTAATAAATGCTAAAAAAGTTGACATAATTATCTTCTTTGTAAAAGATAATTTACTAGAAAATTTAAAATTTCTTATTAAAAGATCATCACGGTAACGATCACTGAGCCTAATAAATGCTAAAGCAGCTAACATAAATATATTCTTTGTTAAAGATAATTTAATAGATCATTTAAAATTTCTTTAAAAAAGATCATAACAGTCACAATCATTGGGCCTAATAAATGCTAAAAAAGTTGACATAATTATCTTCTTTGTAAAAGACAATTTAATACATCATTTAAAATTTCTTTGAAAAAGATGATAACGCTAACGATTATTGGGCCTAATAAATGCTAAAAAAGTTGACATAATTATCTTCTTTGTAAAAGATAATTTACTAGACAATTTAAACTTTCTTACTAAAAGATCATAACGCTAACGATTAATGGGCCTAGTAAATGCTAAAAAAGTTGACATAATTATCTTGTTTGTAAAAGATAATTTACTAGACAATTTAAAATTTCTTTATAAAAGATCATAACGGTAACGATCATTGGGACTAATAAATACTAAAAAAGTTAACATAATTATCTTCTTTGTAAAAGATAATTTACTAGATAATTTAAAATTTCTTTATAAAAGATCATAACGGTAACGATCATTGGGCCTAATAAATGCTAAAAAGGTTAACATAATTATCTTCTTTGTGAAAGATAATTTAATAGATCATTTAAAATTTCTTTATAAAAGATCATAACGGTAACGATTATTGGGCCTAATAAATGGTAAAAAAGTTGACATAATTATCTTCTTTGTAAAAGGTAATTTACTAGACAATTTAAAATTTTTTATTAAAAGATCATAACGGTAACGATCACTGGGCCTAATAACTGCTGAAGCAGCTAACATAAATATATTCTTTGTTAAAGATAATTTAATTGATCATTTATAATTTCTTTAAAAAAGATCATAACAGTCACAATCATTGGGCCTAATAAATGCTAAAAAAGTTGACATAATTATCTTCTTTGTAAAAGACAATTTAATACATCATTTAAAATTTCTTTGAAAAAGATGATAACGCTAACGATTATTGGGCCTAATAAATGCTAAAAAAGTTGACATAATTATCTTCTTTGTAAAAGATAATTTACTAGACAATTTAAAATTTCTTACTAAAAGATCATAACGCTAATGATTAATGGGCCTAGTAAATGCTAAAAAAGTTCACATAATTATCTTGTTTGTAAAAGATAATTTACTAGACAATTTAAAATTTATTATTAAAAGATCATAACGGTAACGATCATTGGGCCTAATAAATGCTAAAAAAGTTGACATAATTATCTTCTTTGTAAAAGATAATTTAATAGATATCATTTAAAATTTCTTTATAAAAGGTCATAACGGTAACAGTCATTGGGCCTAATAAATGCTTAAAAGGTTGACATAATTATCTTCTTTGTGAAATATAATTTAATAGATCATTAAAAAATTTCTTTGTGAAAGATCACAACGGTAACGATCATTGGGCCTAATAAATGCTAAAAAAGTTGACATAATTATCTTGTTTGTAAAAGATAATTTACTAGAAAATTTAAAATTTCTTATTAAAAGATCATCACGGTAACGATCACTGGGCCTAATAAATGCTGAAGCAGCTAACATAAATATATTCTTTGTTAAAGATAATTTAATCGATCATTTATAATTTCTTTAAAAAAGATCATAACAGTCACAATCATTGGGCCTAATAAATGCTAAAAAAGTTGACATAATTATCTTCTTTGTAAAAGACAATTTAATACATCATTTAAAATTTCTTTGAAAAAGATGATAACGCTAACGATTATTGGGCCTAATAAATGCTAAAAAAGTTGACATAATTATCTTCTTTGTAAAAGATAATTTACTAGACAATTTAAAATTTCTTACTAAAAGATCATAACGCTAATGATTAATGGGCCTAGTAAATGCTAAAAAAGTTCACATAATTATCTTGTTTGTAAAAGATAATTTACTAGACAATTTAAAATTTATTATTAAAAGATCATAACGGTAACGATCATTGGGCCTAATAAATGCTAAAAAAGTTGACATAATTATCTTCTTTGTAAAAGATAATTTAATAGATATCATTTAAAATTTCTTTATAAAAGGTCATAACGGTAACAGTCATTGGGCCTAATAAATGCTTAAAAGGTTGACATAATTATCTTCTTTGTGAAATATAATTTAATAGATCATTAAAAAATTTCTTTGTGAAAGATCACAACGGTAACGATCATTGGGCCTAATAAATGCTAAAAAAGTTGACATAATTATCTTCTTTGTAAAAGATAATTTACTAGAAAATTTAAAATTTCTTATTAAAAGATCATCACGGTAACGATCACTGAGCCTAATAAATGCTGAAGCAGCTAACATAAATATATTCTTTGTTAAAGATAATTTAATAGATCATTTAAAATTTCTTTAAAAAAGATCATAACAGTCACAATCATTGGGCCTAATAAATGCTAAAAAAGTTGACATAATTATCTTCTTTGTAAAAGACAATTTAATACATCATTTAAAATTTCTTTGAAAAAGATGATAACGCTAACGATTATTGGGCCTAATAAATGCTAAAAAAGTTGACATAATTATCTTCTTTGTAAAAGATAATTTACTAGACAATTTAAACTTTCTTACTAAAAGATCATAACGCTAACGATTAATGGGCCTAGTAAATGCTAAAAAAGTTGACATAATTATCTTGTTTGTAAAAGATAATTTACTAGACAATTTAAAATTTCTTTATAAAAGATCATAACGGTAACGATCATTGGGACTAATAAATACTAAAAAAGTTAACATAATTATCTTCTTTGTAAAAGATAATTTACTAGATAATTTAAAATTTCTTTATAAAAGATCATAACGGTAACGATCATTGGGCCTAATAAATGCTAAAAAGGTTAACATAATTATCTTCTTTGTGAAAGATAATTTAATAGATCATTTAAAATTTCTTTATAAAAGATCATAACGGTAACGATTATTGGGCCTAATAAATGGTAAAAAAGTTGACATAATTATCTTCTTTGTAAAAGGTAATTTACTAGACAATTTAAAATTTTTTATTAAAAGATCATAACGGTAACGATCACTGGGCCTAATAACTGCTGAAGCAGCTAACATAAATATATTCTTTGTTAAAGATAATTTAATTGATCATTTATAATTTCTTTAAAAAAGATCATAACAGTCACAATCATTGGGCCTAATAAATGCTAAAAAAGTTGACATAATTATCTTCTTTGTAAAAGACAATTTAATACATCATTTAAAATTTCTTTGAAAAAGATGATAACGCTAACGATTATTGGGCCTAATAAATGCTAAAAAAGTTGACATAATTATCTTCTTTGTAAAAGATAATTTACTAGACAATTTAAAATTTCTTACTAAAAGATCATAACGCTAATGATTAATGGGCCTAGTAAATGCTAAAAAAGTTCACATAATTATCTTGTTTGTAAAAGATAATTTACTAGACAATTTAAAATTTCTTTATAAAAGATCATAACGGTAACGATCATTGGGACTAATAAATACTAAAAAAGTTAACATAATTATCTTCTTTGTAAAAGATAATTTACTAGATAATTTAAAATTTCTTTATAAAAGATCATAACGGTAACGATCATTGGGCCTAATAAATGCTAAAAAGGTTAACATAATTATCTTCTTTGTGAAAGATAATTTAATAGATCATTTAAAATTTCTTTATAAAAGATCATAACGGTAACGATCATTGGGCCTAATAAATGGTAAAAAAGTTGACATAATTATCTTCTTTGTAAAAGGTAATTTACTAGACAATTTAAAATTTTTTATTAAAAGATCATAACGGTAATGATCACTGGGCCTAATAACTGCTGAAGCAGCTAACATAAATATATTCTTTGTTAAAGATAATTTAATTGATCATTTATAATTTCTTTAAAAAAGATCATAACAGTCACAATCATTGGGCCTAATAAATGCTAAAAAAGTTGACATAATTATCTTCTTTGTAAAAGACAATTTAATACATCATTTAAAATTTCTTTGAAAAAGATGATAACGCTAACGATTATTGGGCCTAATAAATGCTAAAAAAGTTGACATAATTATCTTCTTTGTAAAAGATAATTTACTAGACAATTTAAAATTTCTTACTAAAAGATCATAACGCTAATGATTAATGGGCCTAGTAAATGCTAAAAAAGTTCACATAATTATCTTGTTTGTAAAAGATAATTTACTAGACAATTTAAAATTTATTATTAAAAGATCATAACGGTAACGATCATTGGGCCTAATAAATGCTAAAAAAGTTGACATAATTATCTTCTTTGTAAAAGATAATTTAATAGATCATTTAAAATTTCTTTATAAAAGGTCATAACGGTAACAGTCATTGGGCCTAATAAATGCTTAAAAGGTTGACATAATTATCTTCTTTGTGAAATATAATTTAATAGATCATTAAAAAATTTCTTTGTGAAAGATCACAACGGTAACGATCATTGGGCCTAATAAATGCTAAAAAAGTTGACATAATTATCTTGTTTGTAAAAGATAATTTACTAGACAATTTAAAATTTATTATTAAAAGATCATAACGGTAACGATCATTGGGCCTAGTAAATGCTAAAAAAGTTTACATAATTATCTTCTTTGTAAAAGATAATTTAATAGATCATTTAAAATTTCTTTATAAAAGATCATAACGGTAACGATCATTGGGCCTAATAAATGCTAAAAAAGTTGACATAATTATCTTCTTTGTAAAAGATAATTTACTAGACAATTTCAAATTTGTTATTAGAAGATCATAACGGTAACGATTATTGGGCCTAATAAATGCTAAAAAGGTTAACATAATTATCTTCTTTGTTAAAGATAATTTAATAGATCATTTAAAATTTCTTTAAAAAAGATCATAACAGTCACAATCATTGGGCCTAATAAATGCTAAAAAAGTTGACATAATTATCTTCTTTGTAAAAGACAATTTAATAGATTATTTAAAATTTCTTTATAAAAGGTCATAACGGTAACGATCATTGGGCCTAATAAATGCTAAAAAAGTTGACATAATCATCTTCTTTGTAAAAGATAATTTAATAGATCATTTAGAATTTCTTTATAAAAGGTCATAACGGTAACGATCATTGGGCCTAATAAATGCTAAAAAGGTTAACATAATTATCTTCTTTGTGAAAGATAATTTAATACATCATTTAAAATTTCTTTGTGAAAGATCATAACGGTAACAATCATTGGGCCTAATAAATGCTAAAAAAGTTGACATAATTATCTTCTTTGTAAAAGATAATTTACTAGACAATTTCAACTTTCTTATTAGAAGATGATAACGGTAACGATCATTGGGCCTAATAAATGCTAAAAAAGTTGACATAATTATCTTCTTTGTAAAAGATAATTTACTAGACAATTTAAAATTTCTTATTAAAAGATCATAACGGTACCGATCAATGGGCCTAGTAAATGCTAAAAAAGTTTACATAATTATCTTCTTTGTAAAAGATAATTTAATAGATCATTTAAAATTTCTTTATAAAAGATCATAACGGTAACGATCATTGGGCCTAATAAATGCTAAAAAAGTTGACATAATTATCTTCTTTGTAAAAGATAATTTACTAGACAATTTCAAATTTCTTATTAGGAGATCATAACGGTAACGATTATTGGGCCTAATAAATGCTAAAAAAGTTGACATAATTATCTTCTTTGTAAAAGATAATTTACTAGACAATTTAAAATTTCTTATTAAAAGATCATAACGGTGCCGATCAATGGACCTAGTAAATGCTGAAAAAGCTTACATAAATATCTTCTTTGTAAAACATAATTTAATAGATCATTTAAAATTTCATTATAAAAGATGATGACGGCAACGATCATTGGGCCTAATAAATGCTAAAAAGGCTAACATAATTATCTTCTTTGTGAAAGATAATTTAATAGATCATTTAAAATTTCTTTATAAAATATAATAACGGTAACGATCATTGGGCCTAATAAATGCTGAAAAAGTTGACATAATTATCTTCTTTGTAAAAGATAATTTACTAGAGAATTTCAAATTTCTTATTAGAAGATCATAACGATAACTATCATCGGGCCTAATAAATGCTAAAAAAGTTGACATAATTATCTTCTTTGTAACAGATAATTTACTAGACAATTTAAAATTTCTTATTAAAAGATCATAACGGTACCGATCAATGGGCCTAGCAAATGCTAAAAAAGTTTACATAATTATCTTCGTTGTAAAAGATAATTTAATAGATCATTTAAAATTTCTTTATAAAAGATCATAACAGTAACGATCATTGGGCCTAATAAATGCTAAAAAGGTTAACATAATTATCTTCTTTGTGAAATATAATTTAATAGATCATTTAAAATTTCTTTATGAAAGATCATAACAGGAACGATTATTGGGCCTAATAAATGGTAAAAAAGTTCACATAATTATCTTCTGTGTAAAAGATAATTTACTAGACAATTTAAAATTTCTTATTAAAAGATCATAACGGTGCCGATCAATGGGCCTAGTAAATGCTGAAAAAGCTTACATAATTATCTTCTTTGTAAAACATAATTTAATAGATCATTTAAAATTTCATTATAAAAGATCATGACGGCAACGATCATTGGGCCAAATAAATGCTAAAAAGGCTAACATAATTATCTTCTTTGTGAAAGATAATTTAATAGATCATTTAAAATTTCTTTATAAAAGATAATAACGGTAACGATCATTGGGCATAATAAATGCTAAAAAAGTTGACATAATTATCTTCTTTGTAAAAGATAATTTACTAGAGAATTTCAAATTTCTTATTAGAAGATCATAACGATAACTATCATCGGGCCTAATAAATGCTAAAAAAGTTGACATAATTATCTTCTTTGTAAAAGATAATTTACTAGACAATTTAAAATTTCTTATTAAAAGATCATAACGGTACCGATCAATGGGCCTAGTAAATGCTAAAAAAGTTTACATAATTATCTTCTTTGTAAAAGATAATTTAATAGATCATTTAAAATTTCTTTATAAAAGATCATAACAGTAACGATCATTGGGCCTAATAAATGCTAAAAAGGTTAACATAATTATCTTCTTTGTGAAACATAATTTAATAGATCATTTAAAATTTCTTTATGAAAGATCATAACGGTAACGATTATTGGGCCTAATAAATGCTAAAAGAGTTGACATAATTATCTTCTTTGTAAAAGATAATTTACTAGACAATTTAAAATTTCTTATTAAAAGATCATAACGGTGCCGATCAATGGGCCTAGTAAATGCTGAAAAAGCTTACATAATTATCTTCTTTGTAAAACATAATTTAATAGATCATTTAAAATTTCATTATAAAAGATCATGACGGCAACGATCATTGGGCCTAATAAATGCTAAAAAGGCTAACATAATTATCTTCTTTGTGAAAGATATTTTAATAGATCATTTAAAATTTCTTTATAAAAGATCATAACGGTAACAATCATTGGGCCTAATAAATGGTAAAAAAGTTGACATAATTATCTTCTTTGTAAAAGATAATTTACTAGACAATTTAAAATTTCTTACTAAAAGATCATAACGCTAATGATTAATGGGCCTAGTAAATGCTAAAAAAGTTCACATAATTATCTTGTTTGTAAAAGATAATTTACTAGACAATTTAAAATTTATTATTAAAAGATCATAATGGTAACGATCATTGGGCCTAATAAATGCTAAAAAAGTTGACATAATTATCTTCTTTGTAAAAGATAATTTAATAGATCATTTAAAATTTCTTTATAAAAGGTCATAACGGTAACAATCATTGGGCCTAATAAATGCTTAAAAGGTTGACATAATTATCTTCTTTGTGAAATATAATTTAATAGATCATTTAAAATTTCTTTGTGAAAGATCACAACGGTAACGATCATTGGGTGTAATAAATGCTAAAAAAGTTGACATAATTATCTTCTTTGTAAAAGATAATTTACTAGACAATTTAAAATTTCTTATTAAAAGATCATAACGGTAACGATCACTGGGCCTAATAAATGCTGAAGCAGCTAACATAAATATATTCTTTGTTAAAGATAATTTAATAGATCATTTAAAATTTCTTTGTGAAAGATCATAACGGTAACGATCATTGGGCCTAATAAATTCTAAAAAAGCTAACATAATTATCTTCTTTGTGAAAGATAATTTAATAGATCCTTTAAAATTTCTTTATAAAAGATTATAACGGTAACGATCATTGGGCATAATAAATACTAAAAAAGTTGACATAATTATCTTCTTTGTCACAGATAATTTACTAGACAATTTAAAATTTCTTATTAAAAGATCATAACGGTACCGATCAATGGGCCTAGCAAATGCTAAAAAAGTTTACATAATTATCTTCGTTGTAAAAGATAATTTAATAGATCATTTAAAATTTCTTTATAAAAGATCATAACAGTAACGATCATTGGGCCTAATAAATGCTAAAAAGGTTAACATAATTATCTTCTTTGTGAAATATAATTTAATAGATCATTTAAAATTTCTTTATGAAAGATCATAACGGGAACGATTATTGGGCCTAATAAATGGTAAAAAAGTTGACATAATTATCTTCTGTGTAAAAGATAATTTACTAGACAATTTAAAATTTCTTATTAAAAGATCATAACGGTGCCGATCAATGGGCCTAGTAAATGCTGAAAAAGCTTACATAATTATCTTCTTTGTAAAACATAATTTAATAGATCATTTAAAATTTCATTATAAAAGATCATGACGGCAACGATCATTGGGCCAAATAAATGCTAAAAAGGCTAACATAATTATCTTCTTTGTGAAAGATAATTTAATAGATCATTTAAAATTTCTTTATAAAAGATAATAACGGTAACGATCATTGGGCATAATAAATGCTAAAAAAGTTGACATAATTATCTTCTTTGTAAAAGATAATTTACTAGAGAATTTCAAATTTCTTATTAGAAGATCATAACGATAACTATCATCGGGCCTAATAAATGCTAAAAAAGTTGACATAATTATCTTCTTTGTAAAAGATAATTTACTAGACAATTTAAAATTTCTTATTAAAAGATCATAACGGTACCGATCAATGGGCCTAGTAAATGCTAAAAAAGTTTACATAATTATCTTCTTTGTAAAAGATAATTTAATAGATCATTTAAAATTTCTTTATAAAAGATCATAACAGTAACGATCATTGGGCCTAATAAATGCTAAAAAGGTTAACATAATTATCTTCTTTGTGAAACATAATTTAATAGATCATTTAAAATTTCTTTATGAAAGATCATAACGGTAACGATTATTGAGCCTAATAAATGCTAAAAAAGTTGACATAATTATCTTCTTTGTAAAAGATAATTTACTAGACAATTTAAAATTTCTTATTAAAAGATCATAACGGTGCCGATCAATGGGCCTAGTAAATGCTGAAAAAGCTTACATAATTATCTTCTTTGTAAAACATAATTTAATAGATCATTTAAAATTTCATTATAAAAGATCATGACGGCAACGATCATTGGGCCTAATAAATGCTAAAAAGGCTAACATAATTATCTTCTTTGTGAAAGATATTTTAATAGATCATTTAAAATTTCTTTATAAAAGATCATAACGGTAACGATCATTGGGCCTAATAAATGCTAAAAAAGTTGACATAATTATCTTCTTTGTAAAAGATAATTTAATAGATCATTTAAAATTTCTTTATAAAAGGTCATAACGGTAACAATCATTGGGCCTAATAAATGCTTAAAAGGTTGACATAATTATCTTCTTTGTGAAATATAATTTAATAGATCATTTAAAATTTCTTTGTGAAAGATCACAACGGTAACGATCATTGGGTCTAATAAATGCTAAAAAAGTTGACATAATTATCTTCTTTGTAAAAGATAATTTACTAGACAATTTAAAATTTCTTATTAAAAGATCATAACGGTAACGATCACTGGGCCTAATAAATGCTGAAGCAGCTAACATAAATATATTCTTTGTTAAAGATAATTTAATAGATCATTTAAAATTTCTTTGTGAAAGATCATAACGGTAACGATCATTGGGCCTAATAAATGCTAAAAAAGCTAACATAATTATCTTCTTTGTGAAAGATAATTTAATAGATCCTTTAAAATTTCTTTATAAAAGATTATAACGGTAATGATCATTGGGCATAATAAATACTAAAAAAGTTGACATAATTATCTTCTTTGTAAAAGATAATTTACTAGACAATTTAAAATTTCTTATTAAAAGATCATAACGGTAACGATCATTGGGACTAATAAATACTAAAAAAGTTAACATAATTATCTTCTTTGTAAAAGATAATTTACTAGACAATTTAAAATTTCTTTATAAAAGATCATAACGGTAACGATCATTGGGCCTAATAAATGCTAAAAAGGTTAACATAATTATCTTCTTTGTGAAAGATAATTTAATAGATCATTTAAAATTTCTTTATAAAAGATCATAACAAGAACAATCATTGGGCCTAATAAATGGTAAAAAAGTTGACATAATTATCTTCTTTGTAAAAGATAATTGACTAGACAATTTAAAATTTCTTATTAAAAGATCATAACGGTAACGATCACTGGGCCTAATAAATGCTGAAGCAGCTAACATAAATATATTCTTTGTTAAAGATAATTTAATAGATCATTTAAAATTTCTTTATAAAAGATCATAACGGTAACAATCATTGGGCCTAATAAATGCTAAAAAGGTTAACATAATTATCTTCTTTGTGAAATATAATTTAATAGATCATTTAAAATTTCTTTAAAAAAAATCATAACAGTCACAATCATTGGGCCTAATAAATGCTAAAAAAGTTGACATAATTATCTTCTTTGTAAAAGACAATTTAATAGATTATTTAAAATTTCTTTATAAAAGGTCATAACGGTAACGATCATTGGGCCTAATAAATGCTAAAAAAGTTGACATAATTATCTTCTTTGTAAAAGATAATTTAATAGATCATTTAAAATTTCTTTATAAAAGGTCATAACGGTAACGATCATTGGGCCTAATAAATGCTAAAAAGGTTAACATAATTATCTTCTTTGTGAAAGATATTTTAATACATCATTTAAAATTTCTTTGTGAAAGATCATAACGGTAACGATCATTGGGCCTAATAAATGCTAAAAAAGTTGACATAATTATCTTCTTTGTAAAAGATAATTTACTAGACAATTTCAAATTTCTTATTAGAAGATCATAACGGTAACGATCATTGGGCCTAATAAATGCTAAAAAAGTTGACATAATTATCTTCTTTGTAAAAGATAATTTACTAGACGATTTAAAATTTCTTATTAAAAGATCATAACGGTACCGATCAATGGGCCTAGTAAATGCTAAAAAAGTTTACATAATTATCTTCTTTGTAAAAGATAATTAAATAGATCATTTAAAATTTCTTTATAAAAGATCATAACAGTAACGATCATTGGGCCTAATAAATGCTAAAAAGGTTAACATAATTATCTTCTTTGTGAAACATAATTTAATAGATCATTTAAAATTTCTTTATGAAAGATCATAACGGTAACGATTATTGGGCCTAATAAATGCTAAAAAAGTTGACATAATTATCTTCTTTGTAAAAGATAATTTACTAGACAATTTAAAATTTCTTATTAAAAGATCATAACGGTGCCGATCAATGGGCCTAGTAAATGCTGAAAAAGCTTACATAATTATCTTCTTTGTAAAATATAATTTAATAGATCATTTAAAATTTCATTATAAAAGATCATGACGGCAACGATCATTGGGCCTAATAAATGCTAAAAAGGCTAACATAATTATCTTCTTTGTGAAAGATAATTTAATAGATCATTTAAAATTTCTTTATAAAAGATAATAACGGTAACGATCATTGGGCCTAATAAATGCTAAAAAAGTTGACATAATTATCTTCTTTGTAAAAGATAATTTACTAGAGAATTTCAAATTTCTTATTAGAACATCATAACGATAACTATCATCGGGCCTAATAAATGCTAAAAAAGTTGACATAATTATCTTCTTTGTAAAAGATAATTTACTAGACAATTTAAAATTTCTTATTAAAAGATCATAACGGTACCGATCAATGGGCCTAGCAAATGCTAAAAAAGTTTACATAATTATCTTCGTTGTAAAAGATAATTTAATAGATCATTTAAAATTTCTTTATAAAAGATCATAACAGTAACGATCATTGGGCCTAATAAATGCTAAAAAGGTTAACATAATTATCTTCTTTGTGAAATATAATTTAATAGATCATTTAAAATTTCTTTATGAAAGATCATAACGGTAACGATTATTGGGCCTAATAAATGGTAAAAAAGTTGACATAATTATCTTCTGTGTAAAAGATAATTTACTAGACAATTTAAAATTTCATATTAAAAGATCATAACGGTGCCGATCAATGGGCCTAGCAAATGCTGAAAAAGCTTACAAAATTATCTTCTTTGTAAAACATAATTTAATAGATCATTTAAAATTTCATTATAAAAGATCATGACGGCAACGATCATTGGGCCTAATAAATGCTAAAAAGGCTAACATAATTATCTTCTTTGTGAAAGATAATTTAATAGATCATTTAAAATTTCTTTATAAAAGATTATAACGGTAACGATCATTGGGCCTAATAAATACTAAAAAAGTTGACATAATTATCTTCTTTGTAAAAGATAATTTACTAGACAATTTAAAATTTCTTTATAAAAGATCATAACGGTAACGATCATTGGGACTAATAAATACTAAAAAAGTTAACATAATTATCTTCTTTGTAAAAGATAATTTACTAGACAATTTAAAATTTCTTTATAAAAGATCATAACGGTAACGATCATTGGGCCTAATAAATGCTAAAAAGGTTAACATAATTATCTTCTTTGTGAAAGATAATTTAATAGATCATTTAAAATTTCTTTATAAAAGATCATAACGGTAACGATCATTGGGCCTAATAAATGGTAAAAAATTTGACATAATTATCTTCTTTGTAAAAGATAATTTACTAGACAATTTAAAATTTTTTATTAAAAGATCATAACGGTAACGATCACTGGGCCTAATAACTGCTGAAGCAGCTAACATAAATATATTCTTTGTTAAAGATAATTTAATCGATCATTTATAATTTCTTTAAAAAAGATCATAACAGTCACAATCATTGGGCCTAATAAATGCTAAAAAAGTTGACATAATTATCTTCTTTGTAAAAGACAATTTAATACATCATTTAAAATTTCTTTGAAAAAGATGATAACGCTAACGATTATTGGGCCTAATAAATGCTAAAAAAGTTCACATAATTATCTTCTTTGTAAAAGATAATTTACTAGACAATTTAAAATTTCTTACTAAAAGATCATAACGCTAATGATTAATGGGCCTAGTAAATGCTAAAAAAGTTCACATAATTATCTTGTTTGTAAAAGATAATTTACTAGACAATTTAAAATTTATTATTAAAAGATCATAACGGTAACGATCATTGGGCCTAATAAATGCTAAAAAAGTTGACATAATTATCTTCTTTGTAAAAGATAATTTAATAGATCATTTAAAATTTCTTTATAAAAGGTCATAACGGTAACAGTCATTGGGCCTAATAAATGCTTAAAAGGTTGACATAATTATCTTCTTTGTGAAATATAATTTAATAGATCATTTAAAATGTCTTTGTGAAAGATCACAACGGTAACGATCATTGGGCCTAATAAATGCTAAAAAAGTTGACATAATTATCTTCTTTGTAAAAGATAATTTACTAGACAATTTAAAATTTCTTATTAAAAGATCATCACGGTAACGATCACTGGGCCTAATAAATGCTGAAGCAGCTAACATAAATATATTCTTTGTTAAAGATAATTTAATAGATCATTTAAAATTTCTTTAAAAAAGATCATAACAGTCACAATCATTGGGCCTAATAAATGCTAAAAAAGTTGACATAATTATCTTCTTTGTAAAAGACAATTTAATACATCATTTAAAATTTCTTTGAAAAAGATGATAACGCTAACGATTATTGGGCCTAATAAATGCTAAAAAAGTTGACATAATTATCTTCTTTGTAAAAGATAATTTACTAGACAATTTAAAATTTCTTACTAAAAGATCATAACGCTAACGATTAATGGGCCTAGTAAATGCTAAAAAAGTTGACATAATTATCTTGTTTGTAAAAGATAATTTACTAGACAATTTAAAATTTATTATTAAAAGATCATAACGGTACCGATCAATGGGCCTAGTAAATGCTAAAAAAGTTTACATAATTATCTTCTTTGTAAAAGATAATTAAATAGATCATTTAAAATTTCTTTATAAAAGATCATAACAGTAACGATCATTGGGCCTAATAAATGCTAAAAAGGTTAACATAATTATCTTCTTTGTGAAACATAATTTAATAGATCATTTAAAATTTCTTTATGAAAGATCATAACGGTAACGATTATTGGGCCTAATAAATGCTAAAAAAGTTGACATAATTATCTTCTTTGTAAAAGATAATTTACTAGACAATTTAAAATTTCTTATTAAAAGATCATAACGCTGCCGATCAATGGGCCTAGTAAATGCTGAAAAAGCTTATATAATTATCTTCTTTGTAAAATATAATTTAATAGATCATTTAAAATTTCATTATAAAAGATCATGACGGCAACGATCATTGGGGCTAATAAATGCTAAAAAGGCTAACATAATTATCTTCTTTGTGAAAGATAATTTAATAGATCATTTAAAATTTCTTTATAAAAGATAATAACGGTAACGATCATTGGGACTAATAAATGCTAAAAAAGTTGACATAATTATCTTCTTTGTAAAAGATAATTTAGTAGACAATTTAAAATTTCTTATTAAAAGATCATAACGGTACCGATCAATGGGCCTAGCAAATGCTAAAAAAGTTTACATAATTATCTTCGTTGTAAAAGATAATTTAATAGATCATTTAAAATTTCTTTATAAAAGATCATAACAGTAACGATCATTGGGCCTAATAAATGCTAAAAAGGTTAACATAATTATCTTCTTTGTGAAATATAATTTAATAGATCATTTAAAATTTCTTTATGAAAGATCATAACGGTAACGATTATTGGGCCTAATAAATGGTAAAAAAGTTGACATAATTATCTTCTGTGTAAAAGATAATTTACTAGACAATTTAAAATTTCATATTAAAAGATCATAACGGTGCCGATCAATGGGCCTAGCAAATGCTGAAAAAGCTTACAAAATTATCTTCTTTGTAAAACATAATTTAATAGATCATTTAAAATTTCATTATAAAAGATCATGACGGCAACGATCATTGGGCCTAATAAATGCTAAAAAGGCTAACATAATTATCTTCTTTGTGAAAGATAATTTAATAGATCATTTAAAATTTCTTTATAAAAGATAATAACGGTAACGATCATTGGGACTAATAAATGCTAAAAAAGTTGACATAATTATCTTCTTTGTAAAAGATAATTTACTAGAGAATTTCAAATTTCTTATTAGAAGATCATAACGATAACTATCATCGGGCCTAATAAATGCTAAAAAAGTTGACATAATTATCTTCTTTGTAAAAGATAATTTAGTAGACAATTTAAAATTTCTTATTAAAAGATCATAACGGTACCGATCAATGGGCCTAGCAAATGCTAAAAAAGTTTACATAATTATCTTCGTTGTAAAAGATAATTTAATAGATCATTTCAAATTTCTTTATAAAAGATCATAACAGTAACGATCATTGGGCCTAATAAATGCTAAAAAGGTTAACATAATTATCTTCTTTGTGAAATATAATTTAATAGATCATTTAAAATTTCTTTATGAAAGATCATAACGGTAACGATTATTGGGCCTAATAAATGGTAAAAAAGTTGACATAATTATCTTCTGTGTAAAAGATAATTTACTAGACAATTTAAAATTTCATATTAAAAGATCATAACGGTGCCGATCAATGGGCCTAGCAAATGCTGAAAAAGCTTACATAATTATCTTCTTTGTAAAACATAATTTAATAGATCATTTAAAATTTCATTATAAAAGATCATGACGGCAACGATCATTGGGCCTAATAAATGCTAAAAAGGCTAACATAATTATCTTCTTTGTGAAAGATAATTTAATAGATCATTTAAAATTTCTTTATAAAAGATTATAACGGTAACGATCATTGGGCCTAATAAATACTAAAAAAGTTGACATAATTATCTTCTTTGTAAAAGATAATTTACTAGACAATTTAAAATTTCTTTATAAAAGATCATAACGGTAACGATCATTGGGACTAATAAATACTAAAAAAGTTAACATAATTATCTTCTTTGTAAAAGATAATTTACTAGACAATTTAAAATTTCTTTATAAAAGATCATAACGGTAACGATCATTGGGCCTAATAAATGCTAAAAAGGTTAACATAATTATCTTCTTTGTGAAAGATAATTTAATAGATCATTTAAAATTTCTTTATAAAAGATCATAACGGTAACGATCATTGGGCCTAATAAATGGTAAAAAATTTGACATAATTATCTTCTTTGTAAAAGATAATTTACTAGACAATTTAAAATTTTTTATTAAAAGATCATAACGGTAACGATCACTGGGCCTAATAACTGCTGAAGCAGCTAACATAAATATATTCTTTGTTAAAGATAATTTAATCGATCATTTATAATTTCTTTAAAAAAGATCATAACAGTCACAATCATTGGGCCTAATAAATGCTAAAAAAGTTGACATAATTATCTTCTTTGTAAAAGACAATTTAGTACATCATTTAAAATTTCTTTGAAAAAGATGATAACGCTAACGATTATTGGGCCTAATAAATGCTAAAAAAGTTCACATAATTATCTTCTTTGTAAAAGATAATTTACTAGACAATTTAAAATTTCTTACTAAAAGATCATAACGCTAATGATTAATGGGCCTAGTAAATGCTAAAAAAGTTCACATAATTATCTTGTTTGTAAAAGATAATTTACTAGACAATTTAAAATTTATTATTAAAAGATCATAACGGTAACGATCATTGGGCCTAATAAATGCTAAAAAAGTTGACATAATTATCTTCTTTGTAAAAGATAATTTAATAGATCATTTAAAATTTCTTTATAAAAGGTCATAACGGTAACAGTCATTGGGCCTAATAAATGCTTAAAAGGTTGACATAATTATCTTCTTTGTGAAATATAATTTAATAGATCATTTAAAATTTCTTTGTGAAAGATCACAACGGTAACGATCATTGGGCCTAATAAATGCTAAAAAAGTTGACATAATTATCTTCTTTGTAAAAGATAATTTACTAGACAATTTAAAATTTCTTATTAAAAGATCATCACGGTAACGATCACTGGGCCTAATAAATGCTGAAGCAGCTAACATAAATATATTCTTTGTTAAAGATAATTTAATAGATCATTTAAAATTTCTTTAAAAAAGATCATAACAGTCACAATCATTGGGCCTAATAAATGCTAAAAAAGTTGACATAATTATCTTCTTTGTAAAAGACAATTTAATACATCATTTAAAATTTCTTTGAAAAAGATGATAACGCTGACGATTATTGGGCCTAATAAATGCTAAAAAAGTTGACATAATTATCTTCTTTGTAAAAGATAATTTACTAGACAATTTAAAATTTCTTACTAAAAGATCATAACGCTAACGATTAATGGGCCTAGTAAATGCTAAAAAAGTTGACATAATTATCTTGTTTGTAAAAGATAATTTACTAGACAATTTAAAATTTATTATTAAAAGATCATAACGGTACCGATCAATGGGCCTAGTAAATGCTAAAAAAGTTTACATAATTATCTTCTTTGTAAAAGATAATTAAATAGATCATTTAAAATTTCTTTATAAAAGATCATAACAGTAACGATCATTGGGCCTAATAAATGCTAAAAAGGTTAACATAATTATCTTCTTTGTGAAACATAATTTAATAGATCATTTAAAATTTCTTTATGAAAGATCATAACGGTAACGATTATTGGGCCTAATAAATGCTAAAAAAGTTGACATAATTATCTTCTTTGTAAAAGATAATTTACTAGACAATTTAAAATTTCTTATTAAAAGATCATAACGCTGCCGATCAATGGGCCTAGTAAATGCTGAAAAAGCTTATATAATTATCTTCTTTGTAAAATATAATTTAATAGATCATTTAAAATTTCATTATAAAAGATCATGACGGCAACGATCATTGGGGCTAATAAATGCTAAAAAGGCTAACATAATTATCTTCTTTGTGAAAGATAATTTAATAGATCATTTAAAATTTCTTTATAAAAGATAATAACGGTAACGATCATTGGGACTAATAAATGCTAAAAAAGTTGACATAATTATCTTCTTTGTAAAAGATAATTTAGTAGACAATTTAAAATTTCTTATTAAAAGATCATAACGGTACCGATCAATGGGCCTAGCAAATGCTAAAAAAGTTTACATAATTATCTTCGTTGTAAAAGATAATTTAATAGATCATTTAAAATTTCTTTATAAAAGATCATAACAGTAACGATCATTGGGCCTAATAAATGCTAAAAAGGTTAACATAATTATCTTCTTTGTGAAATATAATTTAATAGATCATTTAAAATTTCTTTATGAAAGATCATAACGGTAACGATTATTGGGCCTAATAAATGGTAAAAAAGTTGACATAATTATCTTCTGTGTAAAAGATAATTTACTAGACAATTTAAAATTTCATATTAAAAGATCATAACGGTGCCGATCAATGGGCCTAGCAAATGCTGAAAAAGCTTACAAAATTATCTTCTTTGTAAAACATAATTTAATAGATCATTTAAAATTTCATTATAAAAGATCATGACGGCAACGATCATTGGGCCTAATAAATGCTAAAAAGGCTAACATAATTATCTTCTTTGTGAAAGATAATTTAATAGATCATTTAAAATTTCTTTATAAAAGATAATAACGGTAACGATCATTGGGACTAATAAATGCTAAAAAAGTTGACATAATTATCTTCTTTGTAAAAGATAATTTACTAGAGAATTTCAAATTTCTTATTAGAAGATCATAACGATAACTATCATCGGGCCTAATAAATGCTAAAAAAGTTGACATAATTATCTTCTTTGTAAAAGATAATTTAGTAGACAATTTAAAATTTCTTATTAAAAGATCATAACGGTACCGATCAATGGGCCTAGCAAATGCTAAAAAAGTTTACATAATTATCTTCGTTGTAAAAGATAATTTAATAGATCATTTCAAATTTCTTTATAAAAGATCATAACAGTAACGATCATTGGGCCTAATAAATGCTAAAAAGGTTAACATAATTATCTTCTTTGTGAAATATAATTTAATAGATCATTTAAAATTTCTTTATGAAAGATCATAACGGTAACGATTATTGGGCCTAATAAATGGTAAAAAAGTTGACATAATTATCTTCTGTGTAAAAGATAATTTACTAGACAATTTAAAATTTCATATTAAAAGATCATAACGGTGCCGATCAATGGGCCTAGCAAATGCTGAAAAAGCTTACATAATTATCTTCTTTGTAAAACATAATTTAATAGATCATTTAAAATTTCATTATAAAAGATCATGACGGCAACGATCATTGGGCCTAATAAATGCTAAAAAGGCTAACATACTTATCTTCTTTGTGAAAGATAATTTAATAGATCATTTAAAATTTCTTTATAAAAGATTATAACGGTAACGATCATTGGGCCTAATAAATACTAAAAAAGTTGACATAATTATCTTCTTTGTAAAAGATAATTTACTAGACAATTTAAAATTTCTTTATAAAAGATCATAACGGTAACGATCATTGGGACTAATAAATACTAAAAAAGTTAACATAATTATCTTCTTTGTAAAAGATAATTTACTAGACAATTTAAAATTTCTTTATAAAAGATCATAACGGTAACGATCATTGGGCCTAATAAATGCTAAAAAGGTTAACATAATTATCTTCTTTGTGAAAGATAATTTAATAGATCATTTAAAATTTCTTTATAAAAGATCATAACGGTAACGATCATTGGGCATAATAAATGGTAAAAAAGTTGACATAATTATCTTCTTTGTAAAAGATAATTTACTAGACAATTTAAAATTTTTTATTAAAAGATCATAACGGTAACGATCACTGGGCCTAATAACTGCTGAAGCAGCTAACATAAATATATTCTTTGTTAAAGATAATTTAATCGATCATTTATAATTTCTTTAAAAAAGATCATAACAGTCACAATCATTGGGCCTAATAAATGCTAAAAAAGTTGACATAATTATCTTCTTTGTAAAAGACAATTTAGTACATCATTTAAAATTTCTTTGAAAAAGATGATAACGCTAACGATTATTGGGCCTAATAAATGCTAAAAAAGTTCACATAATTATCTTCTTTGTAAAAGATAATTTACTAGACAATTTAAAATTTCTTACTAAAAGATCATAACGCTAATGATTAATGGGCCTAGTAAATGCTAAAAAAGTTCACATAATTATCTTGTTTGTAAAAGATAATTTACTAGACAATTTAAAATTTATTATTAAAAGATCATAACGGTAACGATCATTGGGCCTAATAAATGCTAAAAAAGTTGACATAATTATCTTCTTTGTAAAAGATAATTTAATAGATCATTTAAAATTTCTTTATAAAAGGTCATAACGGTAACAGTCATTGGGCCTAATAAATGCTTAAAAGGTTGACATAATTATCTTCTTTGTGAAATATAATTTAATAGATCATTTAAAATTTCTTTGTGAAAGATCACAACGGTAACGATCATTGGGCCTAATAAATGCTAAAAAAGTTGACATAATTATCTTCTTTGTAAAAGATAATTTACTAGACAATTTAAAATTTCTTATTAAAAGATCATCACGGTAACGATCACTGGGCCTAATAAATGCTGAAGCAGCTAACATAAATATATTCTTTGTTAAAGATAATTTAATAGATCATTTAAAATTTCTTTAAAAAAGATCATAACAGTCACAATCATTGGGCCTAATAAATGCTAAAAAGTTGACATAATTATCTTCTTTGTAAAAGACAATTTAATACATCATTTAAAATTTCTTTGAAAAAGATGATAACGCTAACGATTATTGGGCCTAATAAATGCTAAAAAAGTTGACATAATTATCTTCTTTGTAAAAGATAATTTACTAGACAATTTAAAATTTCTTACTAAAAGATCATAACGCTAACGATTAATGGGCCTAGTAAATGCTAAAAAAGTTGACATAATTATCTTGTTTGTAAAAGATAATTTACTAGACAATTTAAAATTTATTATTAAAAGATCATAACGGTACCGATCAATGGGCCTAGTAAATGCTAAAAAAGTTTACATAATTATCTTCTTTGTAAAAGATAATTAAATAGATCATTTAAAATTTCTTTATAAAAGATCATAACAGTAACGATCATTGGGCCTAATAAATGCTAAAAAGGTTAACATAATTATCTTCTTTGTGAAACATAATTTAATAGATCATTTAAAATTTCTTTATGAAAGATCATAACGGTAACGATTATTGGGCCTAATAAATGCTAAAAAAGTTGACATAATTATCTTCTTTGTAAAAGATAATTTACTAGACAATTTAAAATTTCTTATTAAAAGATCATAACGCTGCCGATCAATGGGCCTAGTAAATGCTGAAAAAGCTTATATAATTATCTTCTTTGTAAAATATAATTTAATAGATCATTTAAAATTTCATTATAAAAGATCATGACGGCAACGATCATTGGGGCTAATAAATGCTAAAAAGGCTAACATAATTATCTTCTTTGTGAAAGATAATTTAATAGATCATTTAAAATTTCTTTATAAAAGATAATAACGGTAACGATCATTGGGACTAATAAATGCTAAAAAAGTTGACATAATTATCTTCTTTGTAAAAGATAATTTAGTAGACAATTTAAAATTTCTTATTAAAAGATCATAACGGTACCGATCAATGGGCCTAGCAAATGCTAAAAAAGTTTACATAATTATCTTCGTTGTAAAAGATAATTTAATAGATCATTTAAAATTTCTTTATAAAAGATCATAACAGTAACGATCATTGGGCCTAATAAATGCTAAAAAGGTTAACATAATTATCTTCTTTGTGAAATATAATTTAATAGATCATTTAAAATTTCTTTATGAAAGATCATAACGGTAACGATTATTGGGCCTAATAAATGGTAAAAAAGTTGACATAATTATCTTCTGTGTAAAAGATAATTTACTAGACAATTTAAAATTTCATATTAAAAGATCATAACGGTGCCGATCAATGGGCCTAGCAAATGCTGAAAAAGCTTACAAAATTATCTTCTTTGTAAAACATAATTTAATAGATCATTTAAAATTTCATTATAAAAGATCATGACGGCAACGATCATTGGGCCTAATAAATGCTAAAAAGGCTAACATAATTATCTTCTTTGTGAAAGATAATTTAATAGATCATTTAAAATTTCTTTATAAAAGATAATAACGGTAACGATCATTGGGACTAATAAATGCTAAAAAAGTTGACATAATTATCTTCTTTGTAAAAGATAATTTACTAGAGAATTTCAAATTTCTTATTAGAAGATCATAACGATAACTATCATCGGGCCTAATAAATGCTAAAAAAGTTGACATAATTATCTTCTTTGTAAAAGATAATTTAGTAGACAATTTAAAATTTCTTATTAAAAGATCATAACGGTACCGATCAATGGGCCTAGCAAATGCTAAAAAAGTTTACATAATTATCTTCGTTGTAAAAGATAATTTAATAGATCATTTCAAATTTCTTTATAAAAGATCATAACAGTAACGATCATTGGGCCTAATAAATGCTAAAAAGGTTAACATAATTATCTTCTTTGTGAAATATAATTTAATAGATCATTTAAAATTTCTTTATGAAAGATCATAACGGTAACGATTATTGGGCCTAATAAATGGTAAAAAAGTTGACATAATTATCTTCTGTGTAAAAGATAATTTACTAGACAATTTAAAATTTCATATTAAAAGATCATAACGGTGCCGATCAATGGGCCTAGCAAATGCTGAAAAAGCTTACATAATTATCTTCTTTGTAAAACATAATTTAATAGATCATTTAAAATTTCATTATAAAAGATCATGACGGCAACGATCATTGGGCCTAATAAATGCTAAAAAGGCTAACATAATTATCTTCTTTGTGAAAGATAATTTAATAGATCATTTAAAATTTCTTTATAAAAGATTATAACGGTAACGATCATTGGGCCTAATAAATACTAAAAAAGTTGACATAATTATCTTCTTTGTAAAAGATAATTTACTAGACAATTTAAAATTTCTTTATAAAAGATCATAACGGTAACGATCATTGGGACTAATAAATACTAAAAAAGTTAACATAATTATCTTCTTTGTAAAAGATAATTTACTAGACAATTTAAAATTTCTTTATAAAAGATCATAACGGTAACGATCATTGGGCCTAATAAATGCTAAAAAGGTTAACATAATTATCTTCTTTGTGAAAGATAATTTAATAGATCATTTAAAATTTCTTTATAAAAGATCATAACGGTAACGATCATTGGGCATAATAAATGGTAAAAAAGTTGACATAATTATCTTCTTTGTAAAAGATAATTTACTAGACAATTTAAAATTTTTTATTAAAAGATCATAACGGTAACGATCACTGGGCCTAATAACTGCTGAAGCAGCTAACATAAATATATTCTTTGTTAAAGATAATTTAATCGATCATTTATAATTTCTTTAAAAAAGATCATAACAGTCACAATCATTGGGCCTAATAAATGCTAAAAAAGTTGACATAATTATCTTCTTTGTAAAAGACAATTTAATACATCATTTAAAATTTCTTTGAAAAAGATGATAACGCTAACGATTATTGGGCCTAATAAATGCTAAAAAAGTTGACATAATTATCTTCTTTGTAAAAGATAACTTACTAGACAATTTAAAATTTCTTACTAAAAGATCATAACGCTAATGATTAATGGGCCTACTAAATGCTAAAAAAGTTCACATAATTATCTTGTTTGTAAAAGATAATTTACTAGACAATTTAAAATTTATTATTAAAAGATCATAACGGTAACGATCATTGGGCCTAATAAATGCTAAAAAAGTTGACATAATTATCTTCTTTGTAAAAGATAATTTAATAGATCATTTAAAATTTCTTTATAAAAGGTCATAACGGTAACAGTCATTGGGCCTAATAAACGCTTAAAAGGTTGACATAATTATCTTCTTTGTGAAATATAATTTAATAGATCATTTAAAATTTCTTTGTGAAAGATCACAACGGTAACGATCATTGGGCCTAATAAATGCTAAAAAAGTTGACATAATTATCTTCTTTGTAAAAGATAATTTACTAGACAATTTAAAATTTCTTATTAAAAGATCATCACGGTAACGATCACTGGGCCTAATAAATGCTGAAGCAGCTAACATAAATATATTCTTTGTTAAAGATAATTTAATAGATCATTTAAAATTTCTTTAAAAAAGATCATAACAGTCACAATCATTGGGCCTAATAAATGCTAAAAAAGTTGACATAATTATCTTCTTTGTAAAAGACAATTTAATACATCATTTAAAATTTCTTTGAAAAAGATGATAACGCTAACGATTATTGGGCCTAATAAATGCTAAAAAAGTTGACATAATTATCTTCTTTGTAAAAGATAATTTACTAGACAATTTAAAATTTCTTACTAAAAGATCATAACGCTAACGATTAATGGGCCTAGTAAATGCTAAAAAAGTTGACATAATTATCTTGTTTGTAAAAGATAATTTACTAGACAATTTAAAATTTATTATTAAAAGATCATAACGGTAACGATCATTGGGCCTAGTAAATGCTAAAAAAGTTTACATAATTATCTTCTTTGTAAAAGATAATTTAATAGATCATTTAAAATTTCTTTATAAAAGATCATAACGGTAACGATCATTGGGCCTAATAAATGCTAAAAAAGTTGACATAATTATCTTCTTTGTAAAAGATAATTTACTAGACAATTTCAAATTTGTTATTAGAAGATCATAACGGTAACGATTATTGGGCCTAATAAATGCTAAAAAGGTTAACATAATTATCTTCTTTGTTAAAGATAATTTAATAGATCATTTAAAATTTCTTTAAAAAAGATCATAACAGTCACAATCGTTGGGCCTAATAAATGCTAAAAAAGTTGACATAATTATCTTCTTTGTAAAAGACAATTTAATAGATTATTTAAAATTTCTTTATAAAAGGTCATAACGGTAACGATCATTGGGCCTAATAAATGCTAAAAAAGTTGACATAATCATCTTCTTTGTAAAAGGTAATTTAATAGATCATTTAAAATTTCTTTATAAAAGGTCATAACGGTAACGATCATTGGGCCTAATAAATGCTAAAAAGGTTAACATAATTATCTTCTTTGTGAAAGATAATTTAATACATCATTTAAAATTTCTTTGTGAAAGATCATAACGGTAACGATCATTGGGCCTAATAAATACTAAAAAAGTTGACATAATTATCTTCTTTGTAAAAGATAATTTACTAGACAATTTAAAATTTCTTTATAAAAGATCATAACGGTAACGATCATTGGGACTAATAAATACTAAAAAAGTTAACATAATTATCTTCTTTGTAAAAGATAATTTACTAGACAATTTAAAATTTCTTTATAAAAGATCATAACGGTAACGATCATTGGGCCTAATAAATGCTAAAAAGGTTAACATAATTATCTTCTTTGTGAAAGATAATTTAATAGATCATTTAAAATTTCTTTATAAAAGATCATAACGGTAACGATCATTGGGCATAATAAATGGTAAAAAAGTTGACATAATTATCTTCTTTGTAAAAGATAATTTACTAGACAATTTAAAATTTTTTATTAAAAGATCATAACGGTAACGATCACTGGGCCTAATAACTGCTGAAGCAGCTAACATAAATATATTCTTTGTTAAAGATAATTTAATCGATCATTTATAATTTCTTTAAAAAAGATCATAACAGTCACAATCATTGGGCCTAATAAATGCTAAAAAAGTTGACATAATTATCTTCTTTGTAAAAGACAATTTAATACATCATTTAAAATTTCTTTGAAAAAGATGATAACGCTAACGATTATTGGGCCTAATAAATGCTAAAAAAGTTGACATAATTATCTTCTTTGTAAAAGATAACTTACTAGACAATTTAAAATTTCTTACTAAAAGATCATAACGCTAATGATTAATGGGCCTAGTAAATGCTAAAAAAGTTCACATAATTATCTTGTTTGTAAAAGATAATTTACTAGACAATTTAAAATTTATTATTAAAAGATCATAACGGTAACGATCATTGGGCCTAATAAATGCTAAAAAAGTTGACATAATTATCTTCTTTGTAAAAGATAATTTACTAGACAATTTAAAATTTCTTATTAAAAGATCATCACGGTAACGATCACTGGGCCTAATAAATGCTGAAGCAGCTAACATAAATATATTCTTTCTTAAAGATAATTTAATAGATCATTTAAAATTTCTTTAAAAAAGATCATAACAGTCACAATCATTGGGCGTAATAAATGCTAAAAAAGTTGACATAATTATCTTCTTTGTAAAAGACAATTTAATACATCATTTAAAATTTCTTTGAAAAAGATGATAACGCTAACGATTATTGGGCCTAATAAATGCTAAAAAAGTTGACATAATTATCTTCTTTGTAAAAGATAATTTACTAGACAATTTAAAATTTCTTACTAAAAGATCATAACGCTAACGATTAATGGACCTAGTAAATGCTAAAAAAGTTGACATAATTATCTTGTTTGTAAAAGATAATTTACTAGACAATTTAAAATTTATTATTAAAAGATCATAACGGTAATGATCATTGGGCCTAGTAAATGCTAAAAAAGTTTACATAATTATCTTCTTTGTAAAAGATAATTTAATAGATCATTTAAAATTTCTTTATAAAAGATCATAACGGTAACGATCATTGGGCCTAATAAATGCTAAAAAAGTTGACATAATTATCTTCTTTGTAAAAGATAATTTACTAGACAATTTCAAATTTGTTATTAGAAGATCATAACGGTAACGATTATTGGGCCTAATAAATGCTAAAAAGGTTAACATAATTATCTTCTTTGTTAAAGATAATTTAATAGATCATTTAAAATTTCTTTAAAAAAGATCATAACAGTCACAATCATTGGGCCTAATAAATGCTAAAAAAGTTGACATAATTATCTTCTTTGTAAAAGACAATTTAATAGATTATTTAAAATTTCTTTATAAAAGGTCATAACGGTAACGATCATTGGGCCTAATAAATGCTAAAAAAGTTGACATAATCATCTTCTTTGTAAAAGATAATTTAATAGATCATTTAAAATTTCTTTATAAAAGGTCATAACGGTAACGATCATTGGGCCTAATAAATGCTAAAAAAGTTGACATAATTATCTTCTTTGTAAAACATAATTTACTAGACAATTTAAAATTTCTTATTAAAAGATCATCACGGTAACGATCACTGGGCCTAATAAATGCTGAAGCAGCTAACATAAATATATTCTTTGTTAAAGATAATTTAATAGATCATTTAAAATTTCTTTAAAAAAGATCATAACAGTCACAATCATTGGGCCTAATAAATGCTAAAAAAGTTGACATAATTATCTTCTTTGTAAAAGACAATTTAATACATCATTTAAAATTTCTTTGAAAAAGATGATAACGCTAACGATTATTGGGCCTAATAAATGCTAAAAAAGTTGACATAATTATCTTCTTTGTAAAAGATAATTTACTAGACAATTTAAAATTTCTTACTAAAAGATCATAACGCTAACGATTAATGGACCTAGTAAATGCTAAAAAAGTTGACATAATTATCTTGTTTGTAAAAGATAATTTACTAGACAATTTAAAATTTATTATTAAAAGATCATAACGGTAATGATCATTGGGCCTAGTAAATGCTAAAAAAGTTTACATAATTATCTTCTTTGTAAAAGATAATTTAATAGATCATTTAAAATTTCTTTATAAAAGATCATAACGGTAACGATCATTGGGCCTAATAAATGCTAAAAAAGTTGACATAATTATCTTCTTTGTAAAAGATAATTTACTAGACAATTTCAAATTTGTTATTAGAAGATCATAACGGTAACGATTATTGGGCCTAATAAATGCTAAAAAGGTTAACATAATTATCTTCTTTGTTAAAGATAATTTAATAGATCATTTAAAATTTCTTTAAAAAAGATCATAACAGTCACAATCATTGGGCCTAATAAATGCTAAAAAAGTTGACATAATTATCTTCTTTGTAAAAGACAATTTAATAGATTATTTAAAATTTCTTTATAAAAGGTCATAACGGTAACGATCATTGGGCCTAATAAATGCTAAAAAAGTTGACATAATCATCTTCTTTGTAAAAGATAATTTAATAGATCATTTAAAATTTCTTTATAAAAGGTCATAACGGTAACGATCATTGGGCCTAATAAATGCTAAAAAGGTTAACATAATTATCTTCTTTGTGAAAGATAATTTAATACATCATTTAAAATTTCTTTGTGAAAGATCATAACGGTAACGATCATTGGGCCTAATAAATGCTAAAAAAGTTGACATAATTATCTTCTTTGTAAAAGATAATTTACTAGACAATTTCAACTTTCTTATTAGAAGATCATAACGGTAACGATCATTGGGCCTAATAAATGCTAAAAAAGTTGACATAATTATCTTCTTTGTAAAAGATAATTTACTAGACAATTTAAAATTTCTTATTAAAAGATCATAACGGTACCGATCAATGGGCCTAGTAAATGCTAAAAAAGTTTACATAATTATCTTCTTTGTAAAAGATAATTTAATAGATCATTTAAAATTTCTTTATAAAAGATCATAACGGTAACGATCATTGGGCCTAATAAATGCTAAAAAAGTTGACATAATTATCTTCTTTGTAAAAGATAATTTACTAGACAATTTCAAATTTCTTATTAGAAGATCATAACGGTAACGATTATTGGGCCTAATAAATGCTAAAAAAGTTGACATAATTATCTTCTTTGTAAAAGATAATTTACTAGACAATTTAAAATTTCTTATTAAAAGATCATAACGGTGCCGATCAATGGACCTAGTAAATGCTGAAAAAGCTTACATAAATATCTTCTTTGTAAAACATAATTTAATAGATCATTTAAAATTTCATTATAAAAGATCATGACGGCAACGATCATTGGGCCTAATAAATGCTAAAAAGGCTAACATAATTATCTTCTTTGTGAAAGATAATTTAATAGATCATTTAAAATTTCTTTATAAAATATAATAACGGTAACGATCATTGGGCCTAATAAATGCTGAAAAAGTTGACATAATTATCTTCTTTGTAGAAGATAATTTACTAGAGAATTTCAAATTTCTTATTAGAAGATCATAACGATAACTATCATCGGGCCTAATAAATGCTAAAAAAGTTGACATAATTATCTTCTTTGTAACAGATAATTTACTAGACAATTTAAAATTTCTTATTAAAAGATCATAACGGTACCGATCAATGGGCCTAGCAAATGCTAAAAAAGTTTACATAATTATCTTCGTTGTAAAAGATAATTTAATAGATCATTTAAAATTTCTTTATAAAAGATCATAACAGTAACGATCATTGGGCCTAATAAATGCTAAAAAGGTTAACATAATTATCTTCTTTGTGAAATATAATTTAATAGATCATTTAAAATTTCTTTATGAAAGATCATAACGGTAACGATTATTGGGCCTAATAAATGGTAAAAAAGTTGACATAATTATCTTCTGTGTAAAAGATAATTTACTAGACAATTTAAAATTTCTTATTAAAAGATCATAACGGTGCCGATCAATGGGCCTAGTAAATGCTGAAAAAGCTTACATAATTATCTTCTTTGTAAAACATAATTTAATAGATCATTTAAAATTTCATTATAAAAGATCATGACGGCAACGATCATTGGGCCTAATAAATGCTAAAAAGGCTAACATAATTATCTTCTTTGTAAAAGATAATTTACTAGACAATTTAAAATTTCTTATTAAAAGATCATCACGGTAACGATCACTGGGCCTAATAAATGCTGAAGCAGCTAACATAAATATATTCTTTGTTAAAGATAATTTAATAGATCATTTAAGATTTCTTTAAAAAAGATCATAACAGTCACAATCATTGGGCCTAATAAATGCTAAAAAAGTTGACATAATTATCTTCTTTGTAAAAGAGAATTTAATACATCATTTAAAATTTCTTTGAAAAAGATGATAACGCTAACGATTATTGGGCCTAATAAATGCTAAAAAAGTTGACATAATTATCTTCTTTGTAAAAGATAATTTACTAGACAATTTAAAATTTCTTACTAAAAGATCATAACGCTAACGATTAATGGGCCTAGTAAATGCTAAAAAAGTTGACATAATTATCTTGTTTGTAAAAGATAATTTACTAGACAATTTAAAATTTATTATTAAAAGATCATAACGGTAACGATCATTGGGACTAATAAATACTAAAAAAGTTAACATAATTATCTTCTTTGTAAAAGATAATTTACTAGACAATTTAAAATTTCTTTATAAAAGATCATAACGGTAACGATCATTGGGCCTAATAAATGCTAAAAAGGTTAACATAATTATCTTCTTTGTGAAAGATAATTTAATAGATCATTTAAAATTTCTTTATAAAAGATCATAACGGTAACGATCATTGGGCATAATAAATGGTAAAAAAGTTGACATAATTAT
Organism: Psophocarpus tetragonolobus; assembly: GCA_037954015.1. Taxonomy (NCBI): domain Eukaryota; kingdom Viridiplantae; phylum Streptophyta; class Magnoliopsida; order Fabales; family Fabaceae; genus Psophocarpus; species Psophocarpus tetragonolobus. Next base: position 61,261,831 of record CM075688.1, read on the forward strand.
CTTCTTTGTAAAAGATAATTTACTAGACAATTTAAAATTTCTTATTAAAAGATCATAACGCTGCCGATCAATGGGCCTAGTAAATGCTGAAAAAGCTTATATAATTATCTTCTTTGTAAAATATAATTTAATAGATCATTTAAAATTTCATTATAAAAGATCATGACGGCAACGATCATTGGGCCTAATAAATGCTAAAAAGGCTAACATAATTATCTTCTTTGTGAAAGATAATTTAATAGATCATTTAAAATTTCTTTATAAAAGATAATAACGGTAACGATCATTGGGCATAATAAATACTAAAAAAGTTGACATAATTATCTTCTTTGTAAAAGATAATTTACTAGACAATTTAAAATTTCTTTATAAAAGATCATAACGCTAACGATCATTGGGCCTAATAAATGCCAAAAAGGTTAACATAATTATCTTCTTTGTGAAAGATAATTTAATAGATCATTTAAAATTTCTTTATAAAAGATCATAACGGTAACGATCATTGGGCCTAATAAATGGTAAAAAAGTTGACATAATTATCTTCTTTGTAAAAGATAATTTACTAGACAATTTCAAATTTCTTATTAGAAGATCATAACGGTAACGATTATTGGGCCTAATAAATGCTAAAAAAGTTGACATAATTATCTTCTTTGTAAAAGATAATTTACTAGACAATTTAAAATTTCTTATTAAAAGATCATAACGGTGCCGATCAATGGACCTAGTAAATGCTAAAAAAGCTTACATAAATATCTTCTTTGTAAAACATAATTTAATAGATCATTTAAAATTTCTTTATAAAAGATCATAACAGTAACGATCATTGGGCCTAATAAATGCTAAAAAGGTTAACATAATTATCTTCTTTGTGAAATATAATTTAATAGATCATTTAAAATTTCTTTATGAAAGATCATAACGGTAACGATTATTGGGCCTAATAAATGGTAAAAAAGTTGACATAATTATCTTCTGTGTAAAAGATAATTTACTAGACAATTTAAAATTTCTTATTAAAAGATCATAACGGTGCCGATCAATGGGCCTAGTAAATGCTGAAAAAGCTTACATAATTATCTTCTTTGTAAAACATAATTTAATAGATCATTTAAAATTTCATTATAAAAGATCATGACGGCAACGATCATTGGGCCTAATAAATGCTAAAAAGGCTAACATAATTATCTTCTTTGTAAAAGATAATTTACTAGACAATTTAAAATTTCTTATTAAAAGATCATCACGGTAACGATCACTGGGCCTAATAAATGCTGAAGCAGCTAACATAAATATATTCTTTGTTAAAGATAATTTAATAGATCATTTAAAATTTCTTTAAAAAAGATCATAACAGTCACAATCATTGGGCCTAATAAATGCTAAAAAAGTTGACATAATTATCTTCTTTGTAAAAGACAATTTAATACATCATTTAAAATTTCTTTGAAAAAGATGATAACGCTAACGATTATTGGGCCTAATAAATGCTAAAAAAGTTGACATAATTATCTTCTTTGTAAAAGATAATTTACTAGACAATTTAAAATTTCTTACTAAAAGATCATAACGCTAACGATTAATGGGCCTAGTAAATGCTAAAAAAGTTGACATAATTATCTTGTTTGTAAAAGATAATTTACTAGACAATTTAAAATTTATTATTAAAAGATCATAACGGTAACGATCATTGGGCCTAGTAAATGCTAAAAAAGTTTACATAATTATCTTCTTTGTAAAAGATAATTTAATAGATCATTTAAAATTTCTTTATAAAAGATCATAACGGTAACGATCATTGGGCCTAATAAATGCTAAAAAAGTTGACATAATTATCTTCTTTGTAAAAGATAATTTACTAGACAATTTCAAATTTGTTATTAGAAGATCATAACGGTAACGATTATTGGGCCTAATAAATGCTAAAAAGGTTAACATAATTATCTTCTTTGTTAAAGATAATTTAATAGATCATTTAAAATTTCTTTAAAAAAGATCATAACAGTCACAATCATTGGGCCTAATAAATGCTAAAAAAGTTGACATAATTATCTTCTTTGTAAAAGACAATTTAATAGATTATTTAAAATTTCTTTATAAAAGGTCATAACGGTAACGATCATTGGGCCTAATAAATGCTAAAAAAGTTGACATAATCATCTTCTTTGTAAAAGATAATTTAATAGATCATTTAAAATTTCTTTATAAAAGGTCATAACGGTAACGATCATTGGGCCTAATAAATGCTAAAAAGGTTAACATAATTATCTTCTTTGTGAAAGATAATTTAATACATCATTTAAAATTTCTTTGTGAAAGATCATAACGGTAACGATCATTGGGCCTAATAAATGCTAAAAAAGTTGACATAATTATCTTCTTTGTAAAAGATAATTTACTAGACAATTTCAACTTTCTTATTAGAAGATCATAACGGTAACGATCATTGGGCCTAATAAATGCTAAAAAAGTTGACATAATTATCTTCTTTGTAAAAGATAATTTACTAGACAATTTAAAATTTCTTATTAAAAGATCATAACGGTACCGATCAATGGGCCTAGTAAATGCTAAAAAAGTTTACATAATTATCTTCTTTGTAAAAGATAATTTAATAGATCATTTAAAATTTCTTTATAAAAGATCATAACGGTAACGATCATTGGGCCTAATAAATGCTAAAAAAGTTGAGATAATTATCTTCTTTGTAAAAGATAATTTACTAGACAATTTCAAATTTCTTATTAGAAGATCATAACGGTAACGATTATTGGGCCTAATAAATGCTAAAAAAGTTGACATAATTATCTTCTTTGTAAAAGATAATTTACTAGACAATTTCAAATTTCTTATTAAAAGATCATAACGGTGCCGATCAATGGACCTAGTAAATGCTGAAAAAGCTTACATAAATATCTTCTTTGTAAAACATAATTTAATAGATCATTTAAAATTTCATTATAAAAGATCATGACGGCAACGATCATTGGGCCTAATAAATGCTAAAAAGGCTAACATAATTATCTTCTTTGTGAAAGATAATTTAATAGATCATTTAAAATTTCTTTATAAAATATAATAACGGTAACGATCATTGGGCCTAATAAATGCTGAAAAAGTTGACATAATTATCTTCTTTGTAGAAGATAATTTACTAGAGAATTTCAAATTTCTTATTAGAAGATCATAACGATAACTATCATCGGGCCTAATAAATGCTAAAAAAGTTGACATAATTATCTTCTTTGTAACAGATAATTTACTAGACAATTTAAAATTTCTTATTAAAAGATCATAACGGTACCGATCAATGGGCCTAGCAAATGCTAAAAAAGTTTACATAATTATCTTCGTTGTAAAAGATAATTTAATAGATCATTTAAAATTTCTTTATAAAAGATCATAACAGTAACGATCATTGGGCCTAATAAATGCTAAAAAGGTTAACATAATTATCTTCTTTGTGAAATATAATTTAATAGATCATTTAAAATTTCTTTATGAAAGATCATAACGGTAACGATTATTGGGCCTAATAAATGGTAAAAAAGTTGACATAATTATCTTCTGTGTAAAAGATAATTTACTAGACAATTTAAAATTTCTTATTAAAAGATCATAACGGTGCCGATCAATGGGCCTAGTAAATGCTGAAAAAGCTTACATAATTATCTTCTTTGTAAAACATAATTTAATAGATCATTTAAAATTTCATTATAAAAGATCATGACGGCAACGATCATTGGGCCTAATAAATGCTAAAAAGGCTAACATAATTATCTTCTTTGTAAAAGATAATTTACTAGATAATTTAAAATTTCTTATTAAAAGATCATCACGGTAACGATCACTAGGCCTAATAAATGCTGAAGCAGCTAACATAAATATATTCTTTGTTAAAGATAATTTAATAGATCATTTAAAATTTCTTTAAAAAAGATCATAACAGTCACAATCATTGGGCCTAATAAATGCTAAAAAAGTTGACATAATTATCTTCTTTGTAAAAGACAATTTAATACATCATTTAAAATTTCTTTGAAAAAGATGATAACGCTAACGATTATTGGGCCTAATAAATGCTAAAAAAGTTGACATAATTATCTTCTTTGTAAAAGATAATTTACTAGACAATTTAAAATTTCTTACTAAAAGATCATAACGCTAACGATTAATGGGCCTAGTAAATGCTAAAAAAGTTGACATAATTATCTTGTTTGTAAAAGATAATTTACTAGACAATTTAAAATTTATTATTAAAAGATCATAACGGTAACGATCATTGGGACTAATAAATACTAAAAAAGTTAACATAATTATCTTCTTTGTAAAAGATAATTTACTAGACAATTTAAAATTTCTTTATAAAAGATCATAACGGTAACGATCATTGGGCCTAATAAATGCTAAAAAGGTTAACATAATTATCTTCTTTGTGAAAGATAATTTAATAGATCATTTAAAATTTCTTTATAAAAGATCATAACGGTAACGATCATTGGGCATAATAAATGGTAAAAAAGTTGACATAATTATCTTCTTTGTAAAAGATAATTTACTAGACAATTTAAAATTTCTTATTAAAAGATCATCACGGTAACGATCACTGGGCCTAATAAATGCTGAAGCAGCTAACATAAATATATTCTTTGTTAAAGATAATTTAATAGATCATTTAAAATTTCTTTAAAAAAGATCATAACAGTCACAATCATTGGGCCTAATAAATGCTAAAAAAGTTGACATAATTATCTTCTTTGTAAAAGACAATTTAATACATCATTTAAAATTTCTTTGAAAAAGATGATAACGCTAACGATTATTGGGCCTAATAAATGCTAAAAAAGTTGACATAATTATCTTCTTTGTAAACGATAATTTACTAGACAATTTAAAATTTCTTACTAAAAGATCATAACGCTAACGATTAATGGGCCTAGTAAATGCTAAAAAAGTTGACATAATTATCTTGTTTGTAAAAGATAATTTACTAGACAATTTAAAATTTCTTATTAAAAGATCATAACGCTGCCGATCAATGGGCCTAGTAAATGCTGAAAAAGCTTATATAATTATCTTCTTTGTAAAATATAATTTAATAGATCATTTAAAATTTCATTATAAAAGATCATGACGGCAACGATCATTGGGCCTAATAAATGCTAAAAAGGCTAACATAATTATCTTCTTTGTGAAAGATAATTTAATAGATCATTTAAAATTTCTTTATAAAAGATCATAACGGTAACGATCATTGGGCATAATAAATGGTAAAAAAGTTGACATAATTATCTTCTTTGTAAAAGATAATTTACTAGACAATTTAAAATTTCTTATTAAAAGATCATAACGCTGCCGATCAATGGGCCTAGTAAATGCTGAAAAAGCTTATATAATTATCTTCTTTGTAAAATATAATTTAATAGATCATTTAAAATTTCATTATAAAAGATCATGACGGCAACGATCATTGGGCCTAATAAATGCTAAAAAGGCTAACATAATTATCTTCTTTGTGAAAGATAATTTAATAGATCATTTAAAATTTCTTTATAAAAGATAATAACGGTAACGATCATTGGGCATAATAAATACTAAAAAAGTTGACATAATTATCTTCTTTGTAAAAGATAATTTACTAGACAATTTAAAATTTCTTTATAAAAGATCATAACGCTAACGATCATTGGGCCTAATAAATGCTAAAAAGGTTAACATAATTATCTTCTTTGTGAAAGATAATTTAATAGATCATTTAAAATTTCTTTATAAAAGATCATAACGGTAACGATCATTGGGCCTAATAAATGGTAAAAAAGTTGACATAATTATCTTCTTTGTAAAAGATAATTTACTAGACAATTTCAAATTTCTTATTAGAAGATCATAACGGTAACGATTATTGGGCCTAATAAATGCTAAAAAAGTTGACATAATTATCTTCTTTGTAAAAGATAATTTACTAGACAATTTAAAATTTCTTATTAAAAGATCATAACGGTGCCGATCAATGGACCTAGTAAATGCTAAAAAAGCTTACATAAATATCTTCTTTGTAAAACATAATTTAATAGATCATTTAAAATTTCTTTATAAAAGATCATAACAGTAACGATCATTGGGCCTAATAAATGCTAAAAAGGTTAACATAATTATCTTCTTTGTGAAATATAATTTAATAGATCATTTAAAATTTCTTTATGAAAGATCATAATGGTAACGATTATTGGGCCTAATAAATGGTAAAAAAGTTGACATAATTATCTTCTGTGTAAAAGATAATTTACTAGACAATTTAAAATTTCTTATTAAAAGATCATAACGGTGCCGATCAATGGGCCTAGTAAATGCTGAAAAAGCTTACATAATTATCTTCTTTGTAAAACATAATTTAATAGATCATTTAAAATTTCATTATAAAAGATCATGACGGCAACGATCATTGGGCCTAATAAATGCTAAAAAGGCTAACATAATTATCTTCTTTGTAAAAGATAATTTACTAGACAATTTAAAATTTCTTATTAAAAGATCATCACGGTAACGATCACTGGGCCTAATAAATGCTGAAGCAGCTAACATAAATATATTCTTTGTTAAAGATAATTTAATAGATCATTTAAAATTTCTTTAAAAAAGATCATAACAGTCACAATCATTGGGCCTAATAAATGCTAAAAAAGTTGACATAATTATCTTCTTTGTAAAAGACAATTTAATACATCATTTAAAATTTCTTTGAAAAAGATGATAACGCTAACGATTATTGGGCCTAATAAATGCTAAAAAAGTTGACATAATTATCTTCTTTGTAAAAGATAATTTACTAGACAATTTAAAATTTCTTACTAAAAGATCATAACGCTAACGATTAATGGGCCTAGTAAATGCTAAAAAAGTTGACATAATTATCTTGTTTGTAAAAGATAATTTACTAGACAATTTAAAATTTATTATTAAAAGATCATAACGGTAACGATCATTGGGCCTAGTAAATGCTAAAAAAGTTTACATAATTATCTTCTTTGTAAAAGATAATTTAATAGATCATTTAAAATTTCTTTATAAAAGATCATAACGGTAACGATCATTGGGCCTAATAAATGCTAAAAAAGTTGACATAATTATCTTCTTTGTAAAAGATAATTTACTAGACAATTTCAAATTTGTTATTAGAAGATCATAACGGTAACGATTATTGGGCCTAATAAATGCTAAAAAGGTTAACATAATTATCTTCTTTGTTAAAGATAATTTAATAGATCATTTAAAATTTCTTTAAAAAAGATCATAACAGTCACAATCATTGGGCCTAATAAATGCTAAAAAAGTTGACATAATTATCTTCTTTGTAAAAGACAATTTAATAGATTATTTAAAATTTCTTTATAAAAGGTCATAACGGTAACGATCATTGGGCCTAATAAATGCTAAAAAAGTTGACATAATCATCTTCTTTGTAAAAGATAATTTAATAGATCATTTAAAATTTCTTTATAAAAGGTCATAACGGTAACGATCATTGGGCCTAATAAATGCTAAAAAGGTTAACATAATTATCTTCTTTGTGAAAGATAATTTAATACATCATTTAAAATTTCTTTGTGAAAGATCATAACGGTAACGATCATTGGGCCTAATAAATGCTAAAAAAGTTGACATAATTATCTTCTTTGTAAAAGATAATTTACTAGACAATTTCAACTTTCTTATTAGAAGATCATAACGGTAACGATCATTGGGCCTAATAAATGCTAAAAAAGTTGACATAATTATCTTCTTTGTAAAAGATAATTTACTAGACAATTTAAAATTTCTTATTAAAAGATCATAACGGTACCGATCAATGGGCCTAGTAAATGCTAAAAAAGTTTACATAATTATCTTCTTTGTAAAAGATAATTTAATAGATCATTTAAAATTTCTTTATAAAAGATCATAACGGTAACGATCATTGGGCCTAATAAATGCTAAACAAGTTGACATAATTATCTTCTTTGTAAAAGATAATTTACTACACAATTTCAAATTTCTTATTAGAAGATCATAACGGTAACGATTATTGGGCCTAATAAATGCTAAAAAAGTTGACATAATTATCTTCTTTGTAAAAGATAATTTACTAGACAATTTAAAATTTCTTATTAAAAGATCATAACGGTGCCGATCAATGGACCTAGTAAATGCTGAAAAAGCTTACATAAATATCTTCTTTGTAAAACATAATTTAATAGATCATTTAAAATTTCATTATAAAAGATCATGACGGCAACGATCATTGGGCCTAATAAATGCTAAAAAGGCTAACATAATTATCTTCTTTGTGAAAGATAATTTAATAGATCATTTAAAATTTCTTTATAAAATATAATAACGGTAACGATCATTGGGCCTAATAAATGCTGAAAAAGTTGACATAATTATCTTCTTTGTAGAAGATAATTTACTAGAGAATTTCAAATTTCTTATTAGAAGATCATAACGATAACTATCATCGGGCCTAATAAATGCTAAAAAAGTTGACATAATTATCTTCTTTGTAACAGATAATTTACTAGACAATTTAAAATTTCTTATTAAAAGATCATAACGGTACCGATCAATGGGCCTAGCAAATGCTAAAAAAGTTTACATAATTATCTTCGTTGTAAAAGATAATTTAATAGATCATTTAAAATTTCTTTATAAAAGATCATAACAGTAACGATCATTGGGCCTAATAAATGCTAAAAAGGTTAACATAATTATCTTCTTTGTGAAATATAATTTAATAGATCATTTAAAATTTCTTTATGAAAGATCATAACGGTAACGATTATTGGGCCTAATAAATGGTAAAAAAGTTGACATAATTATCTTCTGTGTAAAAGATAATTTACTAGACAATTTAAAATTTCTTATTAAAAGATCATAACGGTGCCGATCAATGGGCCTAGTAAATGCTGAAAAAGCTTACATAATTATCTTCTTTGTAAAACATAATTTAATAGATCATTTAAAATTTCATTATAAAAGATCATGACGGCAACGATCATTGGGCCTAATAAATGCTAAAAAGGCTAACATAATTATCTTCTTTGTGAAAGATAATTTAATAGATCATTTAAAATTTCTTTATAAAAGATTATAACGGTAACGATCATTGGGCATAATAAATACTAAAAAAGTTGACATAATTATCTTCTTTGTAAAAGATAATTTACTAGACAATTTAAAATTTCTTTATAAAAGATCATAACGCTAACGATCATTGGGCCTAATAAATGCTAAAAAGGTTAACATAATTATCTTCTTTGTGAAAGATAATTTAATAGATCATTTAAAATTTCTTTATATAAGATCATAACGGTAACGATCATTGGGCCTAATAAATGGTAAAAAAGTTGACATAATTATCTTCTTTGTAAAAGATAATTTACTAGACAATTTAAAATTTCTTATTAAAAGATCATAACGGTAACGATCACTGGGCCTAATAAATGCTGAAGCAGCTAACATAAATATATTCTTTGTTAAAGATAATTTAATAGATCATTTAAAATTTCTTTAAAAAAGATCATAACAGTCACAATCATTGGGCCTAATAAATGCTAAAAAAGTTGACATAATTATCTACTTTGTAAAAGACAATTTAATACATCATTTAAAATTTCTTTGAAAAAGATGATAACGCTAACGATTATTGGGCCTAATAAATGCTAAAAAAGTTGACATAATTATCTTCTTTGTAAAAGATAATTTACTAGACAATTTAAAATTTCTTACTAAAAGATCATAACGCTAACGATTAATGGGCCTAGTAAATGCTAAAAAAGTTGACATAATTTTCTTGTTTGTAAAAGATAATTTACTAGACAATTTAAAATTTATTATTAAAAGATCATAACGGTAACGATCATTGGGCCTAATAAATGCTAAAAAAGTTGACATAATTATCTTCTTTGTAAAAGATAATTTACTAGACAATTTAAAATTTCTTACTAAAAGATCATAACGCTGCCGATCAATGGGCCTAGTAAATGCTGAAAAAGCTTATATAATTATCTTCTTTGTAAAATATAATTTAATAGATCATTTAAAATTTCATTATAAAAGATCATGACGGCAACGATCATTGGGGCTAATAAATGCTAAAAAGGCTAACATAATTATCTTCTTTGTGAAAGATAATTTAATAGATCATTTAAAATTTCTTTATAAAAGATAATAACGGTAACGATCATTGGGACTAATAAATGCTAAAAAAGTTGACATAATTATCTTCTTTGTAAAAGATAATTTAGTAGACAATTTAAAATTTCTTATTAAAAGATCATAACGGTACCGATCAATGGGCCTAGCAAATGCTAAAAAAGTTTACATAATTATCTTCGTTGTAAAAGATAATTTAATAGATCATTTAAAATTTCTTTATAAAAGATCATAACAGTAACGATCATTGGGCCTAATAAATGCTAAAAAGGTTAACATAATTATCTTCTTTGTGAAACATAATTTAATAGATCATTTAAAATTTCTTTATGAAAGATCATAACGGTAACGATTATTGGGCCTAATAAATGCTAAAAAAGTTGACATAATTATCTTCTTTGTAAAAGATAATTTACTAGACAATTTAAAATTTCTTATTAAAAGATCATAACGCTGCCGATCAATGGGCCTAGTAAATGCTGAAAAAGCTTATATAATTATCTTCTTTGTAAAATATAATTTAATAGATCATTTAAAATTTCATTATAAAAGATCATGACGGCAACGATCATTGGGGCTAATAAATGCTAAAAAGGCTAACATAATTATCTTCTTTGTGAAAGATAATTTAATAGATCATTTAAAATTTCTTTATAAAAGATAATAACGGTAACGATCATTGGGACTAATAAATGCTAAAAAAGTTGACATAATTATCTTCTTTGTAAAAGATAATTTAGTAGACAATTTAAAATTTCTTATTAAAAGATCATAACGGTACCGATCAATGGGCCTAGCAAATGCTAAAAAAGTTTACATAATTATCTTCGTTGTAAAAGATAATTTAATAGATCATTTAAAATTTCTTTATAAAAGATCATAACAGTAACGATCATTGGGCCTAATAAATGCTAAAAAGGTTAACATAATTATCTTCTTTGTGAAATATAATTTAATAGATCATTTAAAATTTCTTTATGAAAGATCATAACGGTAACGATTATTGGGCCTAATAAATGGTAAAAAAGTTGACATAATTATCTTCTGTGTAAAAGATAATTTACTAGACAATTTAAAATTTCATATTAAAAGATCATAACGGTGCCGATCAATGGGCCTAGCAAATGCTGAAAAAGCTTACAAAATTATCTTCTTTGTAAAACATAATTTAATAGATCATTTAAAATTTCATTATAAAAGATCATGACGGCAACGATCATTGGGCCTAATAAATGCTAAAAAGGCTAACATAATTATCTTCTTTGTGAAAGATAATTTAATAGATCATTTAAAATTTCTTTATAAAAGATAATAACGGTAACGATCATTGGGACTAATAAATGCTAAAAAAGTTGACATAATTATCTTCTTTGTAAAAGATAATTTACTAGAGAATTTCAAATTTCTTATTAGAAGATCATAACGATAACTATCATCGGGCCTAATAAATGCTAAAAAAGTTGACATAATTATCTTCTTTGTAAAAGATAATTTAGTAGACAATTTAAAATTTCTTATTAAAAGATCATAACGGTACCGATCAATGGGCCTAGCAAATGCTAAAAAAGTTTACATAATTATCTTCGTTGTAAAAGATAATTTAATAGATCATTTCAAATTTCTTTATAAAAGATCATAACAGTAACGATCATTGGGCCTAATAAATGCTAAAAAGGTTAACATAATTATCTTCTTTGTGAAATATAATTTAATAGATCATTTAAAATTTCTTTATGAAAGATCATAACGGTAACGATTATTGGGCCTAATAAATGGTAAAAAAGTTGACATAATTATCTTCTGTGTAAAAGATAATTTACTAGACAATTTAAAATTTCATATTAAAAGATCATAACGGTGCCGATCAATGGGCCTAGCAAATGCTGAAAAAGCTTACATAATTATCTTCTTTGTAAAACATAATTTAATAGATCATTTAAAATTTCATTATAAAAGATCATGACGGCAACGATCATTGGGCCTAATAAATGCTAAAAAGGCTAACATAATTATCTTCTTTGTGAAAGATAATTTAATAGATCATTTAAAATTTCTTTATAAAAGATTATAACGGTAACGATCATTGGGCCTAATAAATACTAAAAAAGTTGACATAATTATCTTCTTTGTAAAAGATAATTTACTAGACAATTTAAAATTTCTTTATAAAAGATCATAACGGTAACGATCATTGGGACTAATAAATACTAAAAAAGTTAACATAATTATCTTCTTTGTAAAAGATAATTTACTAGACAATTTAAAATTTCTTTATAAAAGATCATAACGGTAACGATCATTGGGCCTAATAAATGCTAAAAAGGTTAACATAATTATCTTCTTTGTGAAAGATAATTTAATAGATCATTTAAAATTTCTTTATGAAAGATCATAACGGTAACGATTATTGGGCCTAATAAATGGTAAAAAAGTTGACATAATTATCTTCTGTGTAAAAGATAATTTACTAGACAATTTAAAATTTCATATTAAAAGATCATAACGGTGCCGATCAATGGGCCTAGCAAATGCTGAAAAAGCTTACATAATTATCTTCTTTGTAAAACATAATTTAATAGATCATTTAAAATTTCATTATAAAAGATCATGACGGCAACGATCATTGGGCCTAATAAATGCTAAAAAGGCTAACATAATTATCTTCTTTGTGAAAGATAATTTAATAGATCATTTAAAATTTCTTTATAAAAGATCATAACGGTAACGATCATTGGGCCTAATAAATGGTAAAAAATTTGACATAATTATCTTCTTTGTAAAAGATAATTTACTAGACAATTTAAAATTTTTTATTAAAAGATCATAACGGTAACGATCACTGGGCCTAATAACTGCTGAAGCAGCTAACATAAATATATTCTTTGTTAAAGATAATTTAATCGATCATTTATAATTTCTTTAAAAAAGATCATAACAGTCACAATCATTGGGCCTAATAAATGCTAAAAAAGTTGACATAATTATCTTCTTTGTAAAAGACAATTTAGTACATCATTTAAAATTTCTTTGAAAAAGATGATAACGCTAACGATTATTGGGCCTAATAAATGCTAAAAAAGTTCACATAATTATCTTCTTTGTAAAAGATAATTTACTAGACAATTTAAAATTTCTTACTAAAAGATCATAACGCTAATGATTAATGGGCCTAGTAAATGCTAAAAAAGTTCACATAATTATCTTGTTTGTAAAAGATAATTTACTAGACAATTTAAAATTTATTATTAAAAGATCATAACGGTAACGATCATTGGGCCTAATAAATGCTAAAAAAGTTGACATAATTATCTTCTTTGTAAAAGATAATTTAATAGATCATTTAAAATTTCTTTATAAAAGGTCATAACGGTAACAGTCATTGGGCCTAATAAATGCTTAAAAGGTTGACATAATTATCTTCTTTGTGAAATATAATTTAATAGATCATTTAAAATTTCTTTGTGAAAGATCACAACGGTAACGATCATTGGGCCTAATAAATGCTAAAAAAGTTGACATAATTATCTTCTTTGTAAAAGATAATTTACTAGACAATTTAAAATTTCTTATTAAAAGATCATCACGGTAACGATCACTGGGCCTAATAAATGCTGAAGCAGCTAACATAAATATATTCTTTGTTAAAGATAATTTAATAGATCATTTAAAATTTCTTTAAAAAAGATCATAACAGTCACAATCATTGGGCCTAATAAATGCTAAAAAAGTTGACATAATTATCTTCTTTGTAAAAGACAATTTAATACATCATTTAAAATTTCTTTGAAAAAGATGATAACGCTGACGATTATTGGGCCTAATAAATGCTAAAAAAGTTGACATAATTATCTTCTTTGTAAAAGATAATTTACTAGACAATTTAAAATTTCTTACTAAAAGATCATAACGCTAACGATTAATGGGCCTAGTAAATGCTAAAAAAGTTGACATAATTATCTTGTTTGTAAAAGATAATTTACTAGACAATTTAAAATTTATTATTAAAAGATCATAACGGTACCGATCAATGGGCCTAGTAAATGCTAAAAAAGTTTACATAATTATCTTCTTTGTAAAAGATAATTAAATAGATCATTTAAAATTTCTTTATAAAAGATCATAACAGTAACGATCATTGGGCCTAATAAATGCTAAAAAGGTTAACATAATTATCTTCTTTGTGAAACATAATTTAATAGATCATTTAAAATTTCTTTATGAAAGATCATAACGGTAACGATTATTGGGCCTAATAAATGCTAAAAAAGTTGACATAATTATCTTCTTTGTAAAAGATAATTTACTAGACAATTTAAAATTTCTTATTAAAAGATCATAACGCTGCCGATCAATGGGCCTAGTAAATGCTGAAAAAGCTTATATAATTATCTTCTTTGTAAAATATAATTTAATAGATCATTTAAAATTTCATTATAAAAGATCATGACGGCAACGATCATTGGGGCTAATAAATGCTAAAAAGGCTAACATAATTATCTTCTTTGTGAAACATAATTTAATAGATCATTTAAAATTTCTTTATAAAAGATAATAACGGTAACGATCATTGGGACTAATAAATGCTAAAAAAGTTGACATAATTATCTTCTTTGTAAAAGATAATTTAGTAGACAATTTAAAATTTCTTATTAAAAGATCATAACGGTACCGATCAATGGGCCTAGCAAATGCTAAAAAAGTTTACATAATTATCTTCGTTGTAAAAGATAATTTAATAGATCATTTAAAATTTCTTTATAAAAGATCATAACAGTAACGATCATTGGGCCTAATAAATGCTAAAAAGGTTAACATAATTATCTTCTTTGTGAAATATAATTTAATAGATCATTTAAAATTTCTTTATGAAAGATCATAACGGTAACGATTATTGGGCCTAATAAATGGTAAAAAAGTTGACATAATTATCTTCTGTGTAAAAGATAATTTACTAGACAATTTAAAATTTCATATTAAAAGATCATAACGGTGCCGATCAATGGGCCTAGCAAATGCTGAAAAAGCTTACAAAATTATCTTCTTTGTAAAACATAATTTAATAGATCATTTAAAATTTCATTATAAAAGATCATGACGGCAACGATCATTGGGCCTAATAAATGCTAAAAAGGCTAACATAATTATCTTCTTTGTGAAAGATAATTTAATAGATCATTTAAAATTTCTTTATAAAAGATAATAACGGTAACGATCATTGGGACTAATAAATGCTAAAAAAGTTGACATAATTATCTTCTTTGTAAAAGATAATTTACTAGAGAATTTCAAATTTCTTATTAGAAGATCATAACGATAACTATCATCGGGCCTAATAAATGCTAAAAAAGTTGACATAATTATCTTCTTTGTAAAAGATAATTTAGTAGACAATTTAAAATTTCTTATTAAAAGATCATAACGGTACCGATCAATGGGCCTAGCAAATGCTAAAAAAGTTTACATAATTATCTTCGTTGTAAAAGATAATTTAATAGATCATTTCAAATTTCTTTATAAAAGATCATAACAGTAACGATCATTGGGCCTAATAAATGCTAAAAAGGTTAACATAATTATCTTCTTTGTGAAATATAATTTAATAGATCATTTAAAATTTCTTTATGAAAGATCATAACGGTAACGATTATTGGGCCTAATAAATGGTAAAAAAGTTGACATAATTATCTTCTGTGTAAAAGATAATTTACTAGACAATTTAAAATTTCATATTAAAAGATCATAACGGTGCCGATCAATGGGCCTAGCAAATGCTGAAAAAGCTTACATAATTATCTTCTTTGTAAAACATAATTTAATAGATCATTTAAAATTTCATTATAAAAGATCATGACGGCAACGATCATTGGGCCTAATAAATGCTAAAAAGGCTAACATACTTATCTTCTTTGTGAAAGATAATTTAATAGATCATTTAAAATTTCTTTATAAAAGATTATAACGGTAACGATCATTGGGCCTAATAAATACTAAAAAAGTTGACATAATTATCTTCTTTGTAAAAGATAATTTACTAGACAATTTAAAATTTCTTTATAAAAGATCATAACGGTAACGATCATTGGGACTAATAAATACTAAAAAAGTTAACATAATTATCTTCTTTGTAAAAGATAATTTACTAGACAATTTAAAATTTCTTTATAAAAGATCATAACGGTAACGATCATTGGGCCTAATAAATGCTAAAAAGGTTAACATAATTATCTTCTTTGTGAAAGATAATTTAATAGATCATTTAAAATTTCTTTATAAAAGATCATAACGGTAACGATCATTGGGCATAATAAATGGTAAAAAAGTTGACATAATTATCTTCTTTGTAAAAGATAATTTACTAGACAATTTAAAATTTTTTATTAAAAGATCATAACGGTAACGATCACTGGGCCTAATAACTGCTGAAGCAGCTAACATAAATATATTCTTTGTTAAAGATAATTTAATCGATCATTTATAATTTCTTTAAAAAAGATCATAACAGTCACAATCATTGGGCCTAATAAATGCTAAAAAAGTTGACATAATTATCTTCTTTGTAAAAGACAATTTAGTACATCATTTAAAATTTCTTTGAAAAAGATGATAACGCTAACGATTATTGGGCCTAATAAATGCTAAAAAAGTTCACATAATTATCTTCTTTGTAAAAGATAATTTACTAGACAATTTAAAATTTCTTACTAAAAGATCATAACGCTAATGATTAATGGGCCTAGTAAATGCTAAAAAAGTTCACATAATTATCTTGTTTGTAAAAGATAATTTACTAGACAATTTAAAATTTATTATTAAAAGATCATAACGGTAACGATCATTGGGCCTAATAAATGCTAAAAAAGTTGACATAATTATCTTCTTTGTAAAAGATAATTTAATAGATCATTTAAAATTTCTTTATAAAAGGTCATAACGGTAACAGTCATTGGGCCTAATAAATGCTTAAAAGGTTGACATAATTATCTTCTTTGTGAAATATAATTTAATAGATCATTTAAAATTTCTTTGTGAAAGATCACAACGGTAACGATCATTGGGCCTAATAAATGCTAAAAAAGTTGACATAATTATCTTCTTTGTAAAAGATAATTTACTAGACAATTTAAAATTTCTTATTAAAAGATCATCACGGTAACGATCACTGGGCCTAATAAATGCTGAAGCAGCTAACATAAATATATTCTTTGTTAAAGATAATTTAATAGATCATTTAAAATTTCTTTAAAAAAGATCATAACAGTCACAATCATTGGGCCTAATAAATGCTAAAAAGTTGACATAATTATCTTCTTTGTAAAAGACAATTTAATACATCATTTAAAATTTCTTTGAAAAAGATGATAACGCTAACGATTATTGGGCCTAATAAATGCTAAAAAAGTTGACATAATTATCTTCTTTGTAAAAGATAATTTACTAGACAATTTAAAATTTCTTACTAAAAGATCATAACGCTAACGATTAATGGGCCTAGTAAATGCTAAAAAAGTTGACATAATTATCTTGTTTGTAAAAGATAATTTACTAGACAATTTAAAATTTATTATTAAAAGATCATAACGGTACCGATCAATGGGCCTAGTAAATGCTAAAAAAGTTTACATAATTATCTTCTTTGTAAAAGATAATTAAATAGATCATTTAAAATTTCTTTATAAAAGATCATAACAGTAACGATCATTGGGCCTAATAAATGCTAAAAAGGTTAACATAATTATCTTCTTTGTGAAACATAATTTAATAGATCATTTAAAATTTCTTTATGAAAGATCATAACGGTAACGATTATTGGGCCTAATAAATGCTAAAAAAGTTGACATAATTATCTTCTTTGTAAAAGATAATTTACTAGACAATTTAAAATTTCTTATTAAAAGATCATAACGCTGCCGATCAATGGGCCTAGTAAATGCTGAAAAAGCTTATATAATTATCTTCTTTGTAAAATATAATTTAATAGATCATTTAAAATTTCATTATAAAAGATCATGACGGCAACGATCATTGGGGCTAATAAATGCTAAAAAGGCTAACATAATTATCTTCTTTGTGAAAGATAATTTAATAGATCATTTAAAATTTCTTTATAAAAGATAATAACGGTAACGATCATTGGGACTAATAAATGCTAAAAAAGTTGACATAATTATCTTCTTTGTAAAAGATAATTTAGTAGACAATTTAAAATTTCTTATTAAAAGATCATAACGGTACCGATCAATGGGCCTAGCAAATGCTAAAAAAGTTTACATAATTATCTTCGTTGTAAAAGATAATTTAATAGATCATTTAAAATTTCTTTATAAAAGATCATAACAGTAACGATCATTGGGCCTAATAAATGCTAAAAAGGTTAACATAATTATCTTCTTTGTGAAATATAATTTAATAGATCATTTAAAATTTCTTTATGAAAGATCATAACGGTAACGATTATTGGGCCTAATAAATGGTAAAAAAGTTGACATAATTATCTTCTGTGTAAAAGATAATTTACTAGACAATTTAAAATTTCATATTAAAAGATCATAACGGTGCCGATCAATGGGCCTAGCAAATGCTGAAAAAGCTTACAAAATTATCTTCTTTGTAAAACATAATTTAATAGATCATTTAAAATTTCATTATAAAAGATCATGACGGCAACGATCATTGGGCCTAATAAATGCTAAAAAGGCTAACATAATTATCTTCTTTGTGAAAGATAATTTAATAGATCATTTAAAATTTCTTTATAAAAGATAATAACGGTAACGATCATTGGGACTAATAAATGCTAAAAAAGTTGACATAATTATCTTCTTTGTAAAAGATAATTTACTAGAGAATTTCAAATTTCTTATTAGAAGATCATAACGATAACTATCATCGGGCCTAATAAATGCTAAAAAAGTTGACATAATTATCTTCTTTGTAAAAGATAATTTAGTAGACAATTTAAAATTTCTTATTAAAAGATCATAACGGTACCGATCAATGGGCCTAGCAAATGCTAAAAAAGTTTACATAATTATCTTCGTTGTAAAAGATAATTTAATAGATCATTTCAAATTTCTTTATAAAAGATCATAACAGTAACGATCATTGG
Organism: Psophocarpus tetragonolobus; assembly: GCA_037954015.1. Taxonomy (NCBI): domain Eukaryota; kingdom Viridiplantae; phylum Streptophyta; class Magnoliopsida; order Fabales; family Fabaceae; genus Psophocarpus; species Psophocarpus tetragonolobus. The sequence goes on from CM075688.1 coordinate 61,281,128, forward strand.
GCCTAATAAATGCTAAAAAGGTTAACATAATTATCTTCTTTGTGAAATATAATTTAATAGATCATTTAAAATTTCTTTATGAAAGATCATAACGGTAACGATTATTGGGCCTAATAAATGGTAAAAAAGTTGACATAATTATCTTCTGTGTAAAAGATAATTTACTAGACAATTTAAAATTTCATATTAAAAGATCATAACGGTGCCGATCAATGGGCCTAGCAAATGCTGAAAAAGCTTACATAATTATCTTCTTTGTAAAACATAATTTAATAGATCATTTAAAATTTCATTATAAAAGATCATGACGGCAACGATCATTGGGCCTAATAAATGCTAAAAAGGCTAACATAATTATCTTCTTTGTGAAAGATAATTTAATAGATCATTTAAAATTTCTTTATAAAAGATTATAACGGTAACGATCATTGGGCCTAATAAATACTAAAAAAGTTGACATAATTATCTTCTTTGTAAAAGATAATTTACTAGACAATTTAAAATTTCTTTATAAAAGATCATAACGGTAACGATCATTGGGACTAATAAATACTAAAAAAGTTAACATAATTATCTTCTTTGTAAAAGATAATTTACTAGACAATTTAAAATTTCTTTATAAAAGATCATAACGGTAACGATCATTGGGCCTAATAAATGCTAAAAAGGTTAACATAATTATCTTCTTTGTGAAAGATAATTTAATAGATCATTTAAAATTTCTTTATAAAAGATCATAACGGTAACGATCATTGGGCATAATAAATGGTAAAAAAGTTGACATAATTATCTTCTTTGTAAAAGATAATTTACTAGACAATTTAAAATTTTTTATTAAAAGATCATAACGGTAACGATCACTGGGCCTAATAACTGCTGAAGCAGCTAACATAAATATATTCTTTGTTAAAGATAATTTAATCGATCATTTATAATTTCTTTAAAAAAGATCATAACAGTCACAATCATTGGGCCTAATAAATGCTAAAAAAGTTGACATAATTATCTTCTTTGTAAAAGACAATTTAATACATCATTTAAAATTTCTTTGAAAAAGATGATAACGCTAACGATTATTGGGCCTAATAAATGCTAAAAAAGTTGACATAATTATCTTCTTTGTAAAAGATAACTTACTAGACAATTTAAAATTTCTTACTAAAAGATCATAACGCTAATGATTAATGGGCCTACTAAATGCTAAAAAAGTTCACATAATTATCTTGTTTGTAAAAGATAATTTACTAGACAATTTAAAATTTATTATTAAAAGATCATAACGGTAACGATCATTGGGCCTAATAAATGCTAAAAAAGTTGACATAATTATCTTCTTTGTAAAAGATAATTTAATAGATCATTTAAAATTTCTTTATAAAAGGTCATAACGGTAACAGTCATTGGGCCTAATAAACGCTTAAAAGGTTGACATAATTATCTTCTTTGTGAAATATAATTTAATAGATCATTTAAAATTTCTTTGTGAAAGATCACAACGGTAACGATCATTGGGCCTAATAAATGCTAAAAAAGTTGACATAATTATCTTCTTTGTAAAAGATAATTTACTAGACAATTTAAAATTTCTTATTAAAAGATCATCACGGTAACGATCACTGGGCCTAATAAATGCTGAAGCAGCTAACATAAATATATTCTTTGTTAAAGATAATTTAATAGATCATTTAAAATTTCTTTAAAAAAGATCATAACAGTCACAATCATTGGGCCTAATAAATGCTAAAAAAGTTGACATAATTATCTTCTTTGTAAAAGACAATTTAATACATCATTTAAAATTTCTTTGAAAAAGATGATAACGCTAACGATTATTGGGCCTAATAAATGCTAAAAAAGTTGACATAATTATCTTCTTTGTAAAAGATAATTTACTAGACAATTTAAAATTTCTTACTAAAAGATCATAACGCTAACGATTAATGGGCCTAGTAAATGCTAAAAAAGTTGACATAATTATCTTGTTTGTAAAAGATAATTTACTAGACAATTTAAAATTTATTATTAAAAGATCATAACGGTAACGATCATTGGGCCTAGTAAATGCTAAAAAAGTTTACATAATTATCTTCTTTGTAAAAGATAATTTAATAGATCATTTAAAATTTCTTTATAAAAGATCATAACGGTAACGATCATTGGGCCTAATAAATGCTAAAAAAGTTGACATAATTATCTTCTTTGTAAAAGATAATTTACTAGACAATTTCAAATTTGTTATTAGAAGATCATAACGGTAACGATTATTGGGCCTAATAAATGCTAAAAAGGTTAACATAATTATCTTCTTTGTTAAAGATAATTTAATAGATCATTTAAAATTTCTTTAAAAAAGATCATAACAGTCACAATCGTTGGGCCTAATAAATGCTAAAAAAGTTGACATAATTATCTTCTTTGTAAAAGACAATTTAATAGATTATTTAAAATTTCTTTATAAAAGGTCATAACGGTAACGATCATTGGGCCTAATAAATGCTAAAAAAGTTGACATAATCATCTTCTTTGTAAAAGGTAATTTAATAGATCATTTAAAATTTCTTTATAAAAGGTCATAACGGTAACGATCATTGGGCCTAATAAATGCTAAAAAGGTTAACATAATTATCTTCTTTGTGAAAGATAATTTAATACATCATTTAAAATTTCTTTGTGAAAGATCATAACGGTAACGATCATTGGGCCTAATAAATACTAAAAAAGTTGACATAATTATCTTCTTTGTAAAAGATAATTTACTAGACAATTTAAAATTTCTTTATAAAAGATCATAACGGTAACGATCATTGGGACTAATAAATACTAAAAAAGTTAACATAATTATCTTCTTTGTAAAAGATAATTTACTAGACAATTTAAAATTTCTTTATAAAAGATCATAACGGTAACGATCATTGGGCCTAATAAATGCTAAAAAGGTTAACATAATTATCTTCTTTGTGAAAGATAATTTAATAGATCATTTAAAATTTCTTTATAAAAGATCATAACGGTAACGATCATTGGGCATAATAAATGGTAAAAAAGTTGACATAATTATCTTCTTTGTAAAAGATAATTTACTAGACAATTTAAAATTTTTTATTAAAAGATCATAACGGTAACGATCACTGGGCCTAATAACTGCTGAAGCAGCTAACATAAATATATTCTTTGTTAAAGATAATTTAATCGATCATTTATAATTTCTTTAAAAAAGATCATAACAGTCACAATCATTGGGCCTAATAAATGCTAAAAAAGTTGACATAATTATCTTCTTTGTAAAAGACAATTTAATACATCATTTAAAATTTCTTTGAAAAAGATGATAACGCTAACGATTATTGGGCCTAATAAATGCTAAAAAAGTTGACATAATTATCTTCTTTGTAAAAGATAACTTACTAGACAATTTAAAATTTCTTACTAAAAGATCATAACGCTAATGATTAATGGGCCTAGTAAATGCTAAAAAAGTTCACATAATTATCTTGTTTGTAAAAGATAATTTACTAGACAATTTAAAATTTATTATTAAAAGATCATAACGGTAACGATCATTGGGCCTAATAAATGCTAAAAAAGTTGACATAATTATCTTCTTTGTAAAAGATAATTTACTAGACAATTTAAAATTTCTTATTAAAAGATCATCACGGTAACGATCACTGGGCCTAATAAATGCTGAAGCAGCTAACATAAATATATTCTTTCTTAAAGATAATTTAATAGATCATTTAAAATTTCTTTAAAAAAGATCATAACAGTCACAATCATTGGGCGTAATAAATGCTAAAAAAGTTGACATAATTATCTTCTTTGTAAAAGACAATTTAATACATCATTTAAAATTTCTTTGAAAAAGATGATAACGCTAACGATTATTGGGCCTAATAAATGCTAAAAAAGTTGACATAATTATCTTCTTTGTAAAAGATAATTTACTAGACAATTTAAAATTTCTTACTAAAAGATCATAACGCTAACGATTAATGGACCTAGTAAATGCTAAAAAAGTTGACATAATTATCTTGTTTGTAAAAGATAATTTACTAGACAATTTAAAATTTATTATTAAAAGATCATAACGGTAATGATCATTGGGCCTAGTAAATGCTAAAAAAGTTTACATAATTATCTTCTTTGTAAAAGATAATTTAATAGATCATTTAAAATTTCTTTATAAAAGATCATAACGGTAACGATCATTGGGCCTAATAAATGCTAAAAAAGTTGACATAATTATCTTCTTTGTAAAAGATAATTTACTAGACAATTTCAAATTTGTTATTAGAAGATCATAACGGTAACGATTATTGGGCCTAATAAATGCTAAAAAGGTTAACATAATTATCTTCTTTGTTAAAGATAATTTAATAGATCATTTAAAATTTCTTTAAAAAAGATCATAACAGTCACAATCATTGGGCCTAATAAATGCTAAAAAAGTTGACATAATTATCTTCTTTGTAAAAGACAATTTAATAGATTATTTAAAATTTCTTTATAAAAGGTCATAACGGTAACGATCATTGGGCCTAATAAATGCTAAAAAAGTTGACATAATCATCTTCTTTGTAAAAGATAATTTAATAGATCATTTAAAATTTCTTTATAAAAGGTCATAACGGTAACGATCATTGGGCCTAATAAATGCTAAAAAAGTTGACATAATTATCTTCTTTGTAAAACATAATTTACTAGACAATTTAAAATTTCTTATTAAAAGATCATCACGGTAACGATCACTGGGCCTAATAAATGCTGAAGCAGCTAACATAAATATATTCTTTGTTAAAGATAATTTAATAGATCATTTAAAATTTCTTTAAAAAAGATCATAACAGTCACAATCATTGGGCCTAATAAATGCTAAAAAAGTTGACATAATTATCTTCTTTGTAAAAGACAATTTAATACATCATTTAAAATTTCTTTGAAAAAGATGATAACGCTAACGATTATTGGGCCTAATAAATGCTAAAAAAGTTGACATAATTATCTTCTTTGTAAAAGATAATTTACTAGACAATTTAAAATTTCTTACTAAAAGATCATAACGCTAACGATTAATGGACCTAGTAAATGCTAAAAAAGTTGACATAATTATCTTGTTTGTAAAAGATAATTTACTAGACAATTTAAAATTTATTATTAAAAGATCATAACGGTAATGATCATTGGGCCTAGTAAATGCTAAAAAAGTTTACATAATTATCTTCTTTGTAAAAGATAATTTAATAGATCATTTAAAATTTCTTTATAAAAGATCATAACGGTAACGATCATTGGGCCTAATAAATGCTAAAAAAGTTGACATAATTATCTTCTTTGTAAAAGATAATTTACTAGACAATTTCAAATTTGTTATTAGAAGATCATAACGGTAACGATTATTGGGCCTAATAAATGCTAAAAAGGTTAACATAATTATCTTCTTTGTTAAAGATAATTTAATAGATCATTTAAAATTTCTTTAAAAAAGATCATAACAGTCACAATCATTGGGCCTAATAAATGCTAAAAAAGTTGACATAATTATCTTCTTTGTAAAAGACAATTTAATAGATTATTTAAAATTTCTTTATAAAAGGTCATAACGGTAACGATCATTGGGCCTAATAAATGCTAAAAAAGTTGACATAATCATCTTCTTTGTAAAAGATAATTTAATAGATCATTTAAAATTTCTTTATAAAAGGTCATAACGGTAACGATCATTGGGCCTAATAAATGCTAAAAAGGTTAACATAATTATCTTCTTTGTGAAAGATAATTTAATACATCATTTAAAATTTCTTTGTGAAAGATCATAACGGTAACGATCATTGGGCCTAATAAATGCTAAAAAAGTTGACATAATTATCTTCTTTGTAAAAGATAATTTACTAGACAATTTCAACTTTCTTATTAGAAGATCATAACGGTAACGATCATTGGGCCTAATAAATGCTAAAAAAGTTGACATAATTATCTTCTTTGTAAAAGATAATTTACTAGACAATTTAAAATTTCTTATTAAAAGATCATAACGGTACCGATCAATGGGCCTAGTAAATGCTAAAAAAGTTTACATAATTATCTTCTTTGTAAAAGATAATTTAATAGATCATTTAAAATTTCTTTATAAAAGATCATAACGGTAACGATCATTGGGCCTAATAAATGCTAAAAAAGTTGACATAATTATCTTCTTTGTAAAAGATAATTTACTAGACAATTTCAAATTTCTTATTAGAAGATCATAACGGTAACGATTATTGGGCCTAATAAATGCTAAAAAAGTTGACATAATTATCTTCTTTGTAAAAGATAATTTACTAGACAATTTAAAATTTCTTATTAAAAGATCATAACGGTGCCGATCAATGGACCTAGTAAATGCTGAAAAAGCTTACATAAATATCTTCTTTGTAAAACATAATTTAATAGATCATTTAAAATTTCATTATAAAAGATCATGACGGCAACGATCATTGGGCCTAATAAATGCTAAAAAGGCTAACATAATTATCTTCTTTGTGAAAGATAATTTAATAGATCATTTAAAATTTCTTTATAAAATATAATAACGGTAACGATCATTGGGCCTAATAAATGCTGAAAAAGTTGACATAATTATCTTCTTTGTAGAAGATAATTTACTAGAGAATTTCAAATTTCTTATTAGAAGATCATAACGATAACTATCATCGGGCCTAATAAATGCTAAAAAAGTTGACATAATTATCTTCTTTGTAACAGATAATTTACTAGACAATTTAAAATTTCTTATTAAAAGATCATAACGGTACCGATCAATGGGCCTAGCAAATGCTAAAAAAGTTTACATAATTATCTTCGTTGTAAAAGATAATTTAATAGATCATTTAAAATTTCTTTATAAAAGATCATAACAGTAACGATCATTGGGCCTAATAAATGCTAAAAAGGTTAACATAATTATCTTCTTTGTGAAATATAATTTAATAGATCATTTAAAATTTCTTTATGAAAGATCATAACGGTAACGATTATTGGGCCTAATAAATGGTAAAAAAGTTGACATAATTATCTTCTGTGTAAAAGATAATTTACTAGACAATTTAAAATTTCTTATTAAAAGATCATAACGGTGCCGATCAATGGGCCTAGTAAATGCTGAAAAAGCTTACATAATTATCTTCTTTGTAAAACATAATTTAATAGATCATTTAAAATTTCATTATAAAAGATCATGACGGCAACGATCATTGGGCCTAATAAATGCTAAAAAGGCTAACATAATTATCTTCTTTGTAAAAGATAATTTACTAGACAATTTAAAATTTCTTATTAAAAGATCATCACGGTAACGATCACTGGGCCTAATAAATGCTGAAGCAGCTAACATAAATATATTCTTTGTTAAAGATAATTTAATAGATCATTTAAGATTTCTTTAAAAAAGATCATAACAGTCACAATCATTGGGCCTAATAAATGCTAAAAAAGTTGACATAATTATCTTCTTTGTAAAAGAGAATTTAATACATCATTTAAAATTTCTTTGAAAAAGATGATAACGCTAACGATTATTGGGCCTAATAAATGCTAAAAAAGTTGACATAATTATCTTCTTTGTAAAAGATAATTTACTAGACAATTTAAAATTTCTTACTAAAAGATCATAACGCTAACGATTAATGGGCCTAGTAAATGCTAAAAAAGTTGACATAATTATCTTGTTTGTAAAAGATAATTTACTAGACAATTTAAAATTTATTATTAAAAGATCATAACGGTAACGATCATTGGGACTAATAAATACTAAAAAAGTTAACATAATTATCTTCTTTGTAAAAGATAATTTACTAGACAATTTAAAATTTCTTTATAAAAGATCATAACGGTAACGATCATTGGGCCTAATAAATGCTAAAAAGGTTAACATAATTATCTTCTTTGTGAAAGATAATTTAATAGATCATTTAAAATTTCTTTATAAAAGATCATAACGGTAACGATCATTGGGCATAATAAATGGTAAAAAAGTTGACATAATTATCTTCTTTGTAAAAGATAATTTACTAGACAATTTAAAATTTCTTATTAAAAGATCATAACGCTGCCGATCAATGGGCCTAGTAAATGCTGAAAAAGCTTATATAATTATCTTCTTTGTAAAATATAATTTAATAGATCATTTAAAATTTCATTATAAAAGATCATGACGGCAACGATCATTGGGCCTAATAAATGCTAAAAAGGCTAACATAATTATCTTCTTTGTGAAAGATAATTTAATAGATCATTTAAAATTTCTTTATAAAAGATAATAACGGTAACGATCATTGGGCATAATAAATACTAAAAAAGTTGACATAATTATCTTCTTTGTAAAAGATAATTTACTAGACAATTTAAAATTTCTTTATAAAAGATCATAACGCTAACGATCATTGGGCCTAATAAATGCCAAAAAGGTTAACATAATTATCTTCTTTGTGAAAGATAATTTAATAGATCATTTAAAATTTCTTTATAAAAGATCATAACGGTAACGATCATTGGGCCTAATAAATGGTAAAAAAGTTGACATAATTATCTTCTTTGTAAAAGATAATTTACTAGACAATTTCAAATTTCTTATTAGAAGATCATAACGGTAACGATTATTGGGCCTAATAAATGCTAAAAAAGTTGACATAATTATCTTCTTTGTAAAAGATAATTTACTAGACAATTTAAAATTTCTTATTAAAAGATCATAACGGTGCCGATCAATGGACCTAGTAAATGCTAAAAAAGCTTACATAAATATCTTCTTTGTAAAACATAATTTAATAGATCATTTAAAATTTCTTTATAAAAGATCATAACAGTAACGATCATTGGGCCTAATAAATGCTAAAAAGGTTAACATAATTATCTTCTTTGTGAAATATAATTTAATAGATCATTTAAAATTTCTTTATGAAAGATCATAACGGTAACGATTATTGGGCCTAATAAATGGTAAAAAAGTTGACATAATTATCTTCTGTGTAAAAGATAATTTACTAGACAATTTAAAATTTCTTATTAAAAGATCATAACGGTGCCGATCAATGGGCCTAGTAAATGCTGAAAAAGCTTACATAATTATCTTCTTTGTAAAACATAATTTAATAGATCATTTAAAATTTCATTATAAAAGATCATGACGGCAACGATCATTGGGCCTAATAAATGCTAAAAAGGCTAACATAATTATCTTCTTTGTAAAAGATAATTTACTAGACAATTTAAAATTTCTTATTAAAAGATCATCACGGTAACGATCACTGGGCCTAATAAATGCTGAAGCAGCTAACATAAATATATTCTTTGTTAAAGATAATTTAATAGATCATTTAAAATTTCTTTAAAAAAGATCATAACAGTCACAATCATTGGGCCTAATAAATGCTAAAAAAGTTGACATAATTATCTTCTTTGTAAAAGACAATTTAATACATCATTTAAAATTTCTTTGAAAAAGATGATAACGCTAACGATTATTGGGCCTAATAAATGCTAAAAAAGTTGACATAATTATCTTCTTTGTAAAAGATAATTTACTAGACAATTTAAAATTTCTTACTAAAAGATCATAACGCTAACGATTAATGGGCCTAGTAAATGCTAAAAAAGTTGACATAATTATCTTGTTTGTAAAAGATAATTTACTAGACAATTTAAAATTTATTATTAAAAGATCATAACGGTAACGATCATTGGGCCTAGTAAATGCTAAAAAAGTTTACATAATTATCTTCTTTGTAAAAGATAATTTAATAGATCATTTAAAATTTCTTTATAAAAGATCATAACGGTAACGATCATTGGGCCTAATAAATGCTAAAAAAGTTGACATAATTATCTTCTTTGTAAAAGATAATTTACTAGACAATTTCAAATTTGTTATTAGAAGATCATAACGGTAACGATTATTGGGCCTAATAAATGCTAAAAAGGTTAACATAATTATCTTCTTTGTTAAAGATAATTTAATAGATCATTTAAAATTTCTTTAAAAAAGATCATAACAGTCACAATCATTGGGCCTAATAAATGCTAAAAAAGTTGACATAATTATCTTCTTTGTAAAAGACAATTTAATAGATTATTTAAAATTTCTTTATAAAAGGTCATAACGGTAACGATCATTGGGCCTAATAAATGCTAAAAAAGTTGACATAATCATCTTCTTTGTAAAAGATAATTTAATAGATCATTTAAAATTTCTTTATAAAAGGTCATAACGGTAACGATCATTGGGCCTAATAAATGCTAAAAAGGTTAACATAATTATCTTCTTTGTGAAAGATAATTTAATACATCATTTAAAATTTCTTTGTGAAAGATCATAACGGTAACGATCATTGGGCCTAATAAATGCTAAAAAAGTTGACATAATTATCTTCTTTGTAAAAGATAATTTACTAGACAATTTCAACTTTCTTATTAGAAGATCATAACGGTAACGATCATTGGGCCTAATAAATGCTAAAAAAGTTGACATAATTATCTTCTTTGTAAAAGATAATTTACTAGACAATTTAAAATTTCTTATTAAAAGATCATAACGGTACCGATCAATGGGCCTAGTAAATGCTAAAAAAGTTTACATAATTATCTTCTTTGTAAAAGATAATTTAATAGATCATTTAAAATTTCTTTATAAAAGATCATAACGGTAACGATCATTGGGCCTAATAAATGCTAAAAAAGTTGACATAATTATCTTCTTTGTAAAAGATAATTTACTAGACAATTTCAAATTTCTTATTAGAAGATCATAACGGTAACGATTATTGGGCCTAATAAATGCTAAAAAAGTTGACATAATTATCTTCTTTGTAAAAGATAATTTACTAGACAATTTAAAATTTCTTATTAAAAGATCATAACGGTGCCGATCAATGGACCTAGTAAATGCTGAAAAAGCTTACATAAATATCTTCTTTGTAAAACATAATTTAATAGATCATTTAAAATTTCATTATAAAAGATCATGACAGCAACGATCATTGGGCCTAATAAATGCTAAAAAGGCTAACATAATTATCTTCTTTGTGAAAGATAATTTAATAGATCATTTAAAATTTCTTTATAAAATATAATAACGGTAACGATCATTGGGCCTAATAAATGCTGAAAAAGTTGACATAATTATCTTCTTTGTAGAAGATAATTTACTAGAGAATTTCAAATTTCTTATTAGAAGATCATAACGATAACTATCATCGGGCCTAATAAATGCTAAAAAAGTTGACATAATTATCTTCTTTGTAACAGATAATTTACTAGACAATTTAAAATTTCTTATTAAAAGATCATAACGGTACCGATCAATGGGCCTAGCAAATGCTAAAAAAGTTTACATAATTATCTTCGTTGTAAAAGATAATTTAATAGATCATTTAAAATTTCTTTATAAAAGATCATAACAGTAACGATCATTGGGCCTAATAAATGCTAAAAAGGTTAACATAATTATCTTCTTTGTGAAATATAATTTAATAGATCATTTAAAATTTCTTTATGAAAGATCATAACGGTAACGATTATTGGGCCTAATAAATGGTAAAAAAGTTGACATAATTATCTTCTGTGTAAAAGATAATTTACTAGACAATTTAAAATTTCTTATTAAAAGATCATAACGGTGCCGATCAATGGGCCTAGTAAATGCTGAAAAAGCTTACATAATTATCTTCTTTGTAAAACATAATTTAATAGATCATTTAAAATTTCATTATAAAAGATCATGACGGCAACGATCATTGGGCCTAATAAATGCTAAAAAGGCTAACATAATTATCTTCTTTGTAAAAGATAATTTACTAGACAATTTAAAATTTCTTATTAAAAGATCATCACGGTAACGATCACTGGGCCTAATAAATGCTGAAGCAGCTAACATAAATATATTCTTTGTTAAAGATAATTTAATAGATCATTTAAAATTTCTTTAAAAAAGATCATAACAGTCACAATCATTGGGCCTAATAAATGCTAAAAAAGTTGACATAATTATCTTCTTTGTAAAAGACAATTTAATACATCATTTAAAATTTCTTTGAAAAAGATGATAACGCTAACGATTATTGGGCCTAATAAATGCTAAAAAAGTTGACATAATTATCTTCTTTGTAAAAGATAATTTACTAGACAATTTAAAATTTCTTACTAAAAGATCATAACGCTAACGATTAATGGGCCTAGTAAATGCTAAAAAAGTTGACATAATTATCTTGTTTGTAAAAGATAATTTACTAGACAATTTAAAATTTATTATTAAAAGATCATAACGGTAACGATCATTGGGACTAATAAATACTAAAAAAGTTAACATAATTATCTTCTTTGTAAAAGATAATTTACTAGACAATTTAAAATTTCTTTATAAAAGATCATAACGGTAACGATCATTGGGCCTAATAAATGCTAAAAAGGTTAACATAATTATCTTCTTTGTGAAAGATAATTTAATAGATCATTTAAAATTTCTTTATAAAAGATCATAACGGTAACGATCATTGGGCATAATAAATGGTAAAAAAGTTGACATAATTATCTTCTTTGTAAAAGATAATTTACTAGACAATTTAAAATTTCTTATTAAAAGATCATAACGCTGCCGATCAATGGGCCTAGTAAATGCTGAAAAAGCTTATATAATTATCTTCTTTGTAAAATATAATTTAATAGATCATTTAAAATTTCATTATAAAAGATCATGACGGCAACGATCATTGGGCCTAATAAATGCTAAAAAGGCTAACATAATTATCTTCTTTGTGAAAGATAATTTAATAGATCATTTAAAATTTCTTTATAAAAGATAATAACGGTAACGATCATTGGGCATAATAAATACTAAAAAAGTTGACATAATTATCTTCTTTGTAAAAGATAATTTACTAGACAATTTAAAATTTCTTTATAAAAGATCATAACGCTAACGATCATTGGGCCTAATAAATGCCAAAAAGGTTAACATAATTATCTTCTTTGTGAAAGATAATTTAATAGATCATTTAAAATTTCTTTATAAAAGATCATAACGGTAACGATCATTGGGCCTAATAAATGGTAAAAAAGTTGACATAATTATCTTCTTTGTAAAAGATAATTTACTAGACAATTTCAAATTTCTTATTAGAAGATCATAACGGTAACGATTATTGGGCCTAATAAATGCTAAAAAAGTTGACATAATTATCTTCTTTGTAAAAGATAATTTACTAGACAATTTAAAATTTCTTATTAAAAGATCATAACGGTGCCGATCAATGGACCTAGTAAATGCTAAAAAAGCTTACATAAATATCTTCTTTGTAAAACATAATTTAATAGATCATTTAAAATTTCTTTATAAAAGATCATAACAGTAACGATCATTGGGCCTAATAAATGCTAAAAAGGTTAACATAATTATCTTCTTTGTGAAATATAATTTAATAGATCATTTAAAATTTCTTTATGAAAGATCATAACGGTAACGATTATTGGGCCTAATAAATGGTAAAAAAGTTGACATAATTATCTTCTGTGTAAAAGATAATTTACTAGACAATTTAAAATTTCTTATTAAAAGATCATAACGGTGCCGATCAATGGGCCTAGTAAATGCTGAAAAAGCTTACATAATTATCTTCTTTGTAAAACATAATTTAATAGATCATTTAAAATTTCATTATAAAAGATCATGACGGCAACGATCATTGGGCCTAATAAATGCTAAAAAGGCTAACATAATTATCTTCTTTGTAAAAGATAATTTACTAGACAATTTAAAATTTCTTATTAAAAGATCATCACGGTAACGATCACTGGGCCTAATAAATGCTGAAGCAGCTAACATAAATATATTCTTTGTTAAAGATAATTTAATAGATCATTTAAAATTTCTTTAAAAAAGATCATAACAGTCACAATCATTGGGCCTAATAAATGCTAAAAAAGTTGACATAATTATCTTCTTTGTAAAAGACAATTTAATACATCATTTAAAATTTCTTTGAAAAAGATGATAACGCTAACGATTATTGGGCCTAATAAATGCTAAAAAAGTTGACATAATTATCTTCTTTGTAAAAGATAATTTACTAGACAATTTAAAATTTCTTACTAAAAGATCATAACGCTAACGATTAATGGGCCTAGTAAATGCTAAAAAAGTTGACATAATTATCTTGTTTGTAAAAGATAATTTACTAGACAATTTAAAATTTATTATTAAAAGATCATAACGGTAACGATCATTGGGCCTAGTAAATGCTAAAAAAGTTTACATAATTATCTTCTTTGTAAAAGATAATTTAATAGATCATTTAAAATTTCTTTATAAAAGATCATAACGGTAACGATCATTGGGCCTAATAAATGCTAAAAAAGTTGACATAATTATCTTCTTTGTAAAAGATAATTTACTAGACAATTTCAAATTTGTTATTAGAAGATCATAACGGTAACGATTATTGGGCCTAATAAATGCTAAAAAGGTTAACATAATTATCTTCTTTGTTAAAGATAATTTAATAGATCATTTAAAATTTCTTTAAAAAAGATCATAACAGTCACAATCATTGGGCCTAATAAATGCTAAAAAAGTTGACATAATTATCTTCTTTGTAAAAGACAATTTAATAGATTATTTAAAATTTCTTTATAAAAGGTCATAACGGTAACGATCATTGGGCCTAATAAATGCTAAAAAAGTTGACATAATCATCTTCTTTGTAAAAGATAATTTAATAGATCATTTAAAATTTCTTTATAAAAGGTCATAACGGTAACGATCATTGGGCCTAATAAATGCTAAAAAGGTTAACATAATTATCTTCTTTGTGAAAGATAATTTAATACATCATTTAAAATTTCTTTGTGAAAGATCATAACGGTAACGATCATTGGGCCTAATAAATGCTAAAAAAGTTGACATAATTATCTTCTTTGTAAAAGATAATTTACTAGACAATTTCAACTTTCTTATTAGAAGATCATAACGGTAACGATCATTGGGCCTAATAAATGCTAAAAAAGTTGACATAATTATCTTCTTTGTAAAAGATAATTTACTAGACAATTTAAAATTTCTTATTAAAAGATCATAACGGTACCGATCAATGGGCCTAGTAAATGCTAAAAAAGTTTACATAATTATCTTCTTTGTAAAAGATAATTTAATAGATCATTTAAAATTTCTTTATAAAAGATCATAACGGTAACGATCATTGGGCCTAATAAATGCTAAAAAAGTTGACATAATTATCTTCTTTGTAAAAGATAATTTACTAGACAATTTCAAATTTCTTATTAGAAGATCATAACGGTAACGATTATTGGGCCTAATAAATGCTAAAAAAGTTGACATAATTATCTTCTTTGTAAAAGATAATTTACTAGACAATTTCAAATTTCTTATTAAAAGATCATAACGGTGCCGATCAATGGACCTAGTAAATGCTGAAAAAGCTTACATAAATATCTTCTTTGTAAAACATAATTTAATAGATCATTTAAAATTTCATTATAAAAGATCATGACGGCAACGATCATTGGGCCTAATAAATGCTAAAAAGGCTAACATAATTATCTTCTTTGTGAAAGATAATTTAATAGATCATTTAAAATTTCTTTATAAAATATAATAACGGTAACGATCATTGGGCCTAATAAATGCTGAAAAAGTTGACATAATTATCTTCTTTGTAGAAGATAATTTACTAGAGAATTTCAAATTTCTTATTAGAAGATCATAACGATAACTATCATCGGGCCTAATAAATGCTAAAAAAGTTGACATAATTATCTTCTTTGTAACAGATAATTTACTAGACAATTTAAAATTTCTTATTAAAAGATCATAACGGTACCGATCAATGGGCCTAGCAAATGCTAAAAAAGTTTACATAATTATCTTCGTTGTAAAAGATAATTTAATAGATCATTTAAAATTTCTTTATAAAAGATCATAACAGTAACGATCATTGGGCCTAATAAATGCTAAAAAGGTTAACATAATTATCTTCTTTGTGAAATATAATTTAATAGATCATTTAAAATTTCTTTATGAAAGATCATAACGGTAACGATTATTGGGCCTAATAAATGGTAAAAAAGTTGACATAATTATCTTCTGTGTAAAAGATAATTTACTAGACAATTTAAAATTTCTTATTAAAAGATCATAACGGTGCCGATCAATGGGCCTAGTAAATGCTGAAAAAGCTTACATAATTATCTTCTTTGTAAAACATAATTTAATAGATCATTTAAAATTTCATTATAAAAGATCATGACGGCAACGATCATTGGGCCTAATAAATGCTAAAAAGGCTAACATAATTATCTTCTTTGTAAAAGATAATTTACTAGATAATTTAAAATTTCTTATTAAAAGATCATCACGGTAACGATCACTGGGCCTAATAAATGCTGAAGCAGCTAACATAAATATATTCTTTGTTAAAGATAATTTAATAGATCATTTAAAATTTCTTTAAAAAAGATCATAACAGTCACAATCATTGGGCCTAATAAATGCTAAAAAAGTTGACATAATTATCTTCTTTGTAAAAGACAATTTAATACATCATTTAAAATTTCTTTGAAAAAGATGATAACGCTAACGATTATTGGGCCTAATAAATGCTAAAAAAGTTGACATAATTATCTTCTTTGTAAAAGATAATTTACTAGACAATTTAAAATTTCTTACTAAAAGATCATAACGCTAACGATTAATGGGCCTAGTAAATGCTAAAAAAGTTGACATAATTATCTTGTTTGTAAAAGATAATTTACTAGACAATTTAAAATTTATTATTAAAAGATCATAACGGTAACGATCATTGGGACTAATAAATACTAAAAAAGTTAACATAATTATCTTCTTTGTAAAAGATAATTTACTAGACAATTTAAAATTTCTTTATAAAAGATCATAACGGTAACGATCATTGGGCCTAATAAATGCTAAAAAGGTTAACATAATTATCTTCTTTGTGAAAGATAATTTAATAGATCATTTAAAATTTCTTTATAAAAGATCATAACGGTAACGATCATTGGGCATAATAAATGGTAAAAAAGTTGACATAATTATCTTCTTTGTAAAAGATAATTTACTAGACAATTTAAAATTTCTTATTAAAAGATCATCACGGTAACGATCACTGGGCCTAATAAATGCTGAAGCAGCTAACATAAATATATTCTTTGTTAAAGATAATTTAATAGATCATTTAAAATTTCTTTAAAAAAGATCATAACAGTCACAATCATTGGGCCTAATAAATGCTAAAAAAGTTGACATAATTATCTTCTTTGTAAAAGACAATTTAATACATCATTTAAAATTTCTTTGAAAAAGATGATAACGCTAACGATTATTGGGCCTAATAAATGCTAAAAAAGTTGACATAATTATCTTCTTTGTAAACGATAATTTACTAGACAATTTAAAATTTCTTACTAAAAGATCATAACGCTAACGATTAATGGGCCTAGTAAATGCTAAAAAAGTTGACATAATTATCTTGTTTGTAAAAGATAATTTACTAGACAATTTAAAATTTCTTATTAAAAGATCATAACGCTGCCGATCAATGGGCCTAGTAAATGCTGAAAAAGCTTATATAATTATCTTCTTTGTAAAATATAATTTAATAGATCATTTAAAATTTCATTATAAAAGATCATGACGGCAACGATCATTGGGCCTAATAAATGCTAAAAAGGCTAACATAATTATCTTCTTTGTGAAAGATAATTTAATAGATCATTTAAAATTTCTTTATAAAAGATCATAACGGTAACGATCATTGGGCATAATAAATGGTAAAAAAGTTGACATAATTATCTTCTTTGTAAAAGATAATTTACTAGACAATTTAAAATTTCTTATTAAAAGATCATAACGCTGCCGATCAATGGGCCTAGTAAATGCTGAAAAAGCTTATATAATTATCTTCTTTGTAAAATATAATTTAATAGATCATTTAAAATTTCATTATAAAAGATCATGACGGCAACGATCATTGGGCCTAATAAATGCTAAAAAGGCTAACATAATTATCTTCTTTGTGAAAGATAATTTAATAGATCATTTAAAATTTCTTTATAAAAGATAATAACGGTAACGATCATTGGGCATAATAAATACTAAAAAAGTTGACATAATTATCTTCTTTGTAAAAGATAATTTACTAGACAATTTAAAATTTCTTTATAAAAGATCATAACGCTAACGATCATTGGGCCTAATAAATGCTAAAAAGGTTAACATAATTATCTTCTTTGTGAAAGATAATTTAATAGATCATTTAAAATTTCTTTATAAAAGATCATAACGGTAACGATCATTGGGCCTAATAAATGGTAAAAAAGTTGACATAATTATCTTCTTTGTAAAAGATAATTTACTAGACAATTTCAAATTTCTTATTAGAAGATCATAACGGTAACGATTATTGGGCCTAATAAATGCTAAAAAAGTTGACATAATTATCTTCTTTGTAAAAGATAATTTACTAGACAATTTAAAATTTCTTATTAAAAGATCATAACGGTGCCGATCAATGGACCTAGTAAATGCTAAAAAAGCTTACATAAATATCTTCTTTGTAAAACATAATTTAATAGATCATTTAAAATTTCTTTATAAAAGATCATAACAGTAACGATCATTGGGCCTAATAAATGCTAAAAAGGTTAACATAATTATCTTCTTTGTGAAATATAATTTAATAGATCATTTAAAATTTCTTTATGAAAGATCATAATGGTAACGATTATTGGGCCTAATAAATGGTAAAAAAGTTGACATAATTATCTTCTGTGTAAAAGATAATTTACTAGACAATTTAAAATTTCTTATTAAAAGATCATAACGGTGCCGATCAATGGGCCTAGTAAATGCTGAAAAAGCTTACATAATTATCTTCTTTGTAAAACATAATTTAATAGATCATTTAAAATTTCATTATAAAAGATCATGACGGCAACGATCATTGGGCCTAATAAATGCTAAAAAGGCTAACATAATTATCTTCTTTGTAAAAGATAATTTACTAGACAATTTAAAATTTCTTATTAAAAGATCATCACGGTAACGATCACTGGGCCTAATAAATGCTGAAGCAGCTAACATAAATATATTCTTTGTTAAAGATAATTTAATAGATCATTTAAAATTTCTTTAAAAAAGATCATAACAGTCACAATCATTGGGCCTAATAAATGCTAAAAAAGTTGACATAATTATCTTCTTTGTAAAAGACAATTTAATACATCATTTAAAATTTCTTTGAAAAAGATGATAACGCTAACGATTATTGGGCCTAATAAATGCTAAAAAAGTTGACATAATTATCTTCTTTGTAAAAGATAATTTACTAGACAATTTAAAATTTCTTACTAAAAGATCATAACGCTAACGATTAATGGGCCTAGTAAATGCTAAAAAAGTTGACATAATTATCTTGTTTGTAAAAGATAATTTACTAGACAATTTAAAATTTATTATTAAAAGATCATAACGGTAACGATCATTGGGCCTAGTAAATGCTAAAAAAGTTTACATAATTATCTTCTTTGTAAAAGATAATTTAATAGATCATTTAAAATTTCTTTATAAAAGATCATAACGGTAACGATCATTGGGCCTAATAAATGCTAAAAAAGTTGACATAATTATCTTCTTTGTAAAAGATAATTTACTAGACAATTTCAAATTTGTTATTAGAAGATCATAACGGTAACGATTATTGGGCCTAATAAATGCTAAAAAGGTTAACATAATTATCTTCTTTGTTAAAGATAATTTAATAGATCATTTAAAATTTCTTTAAAAAAGATCATAACAGTCACAATCATTGGGCCTAATAAATGCTAAAAAAGTTGACATAATTATCTTCTTTGTAAAAGACAATTTAATAGATTATTTAAAATTTCTTTATAAAAGGTCATAACGGTAACGATCATTGGGCCTAATAAATGCTAAAAAAGTTGACATAATCATCTTCTTTGTAAAAGATAATTTAATAGATCATTTAAAATTTCTTTATAAAAGGTCATAACGGTAACGATCATTGGGCCTAATAAATGCTAAAAAGGTTAACATAATTATCTTCTTTGTGAAAGATAATTTAATACATCATTTAAAATTTCTTTGTGAAAGATCATAACGGTAACGATCATTGGGCCTAATAAATGCTAAAAAAGTTGACATAATTATCTTCTTTGTAAAAGATAATTTACTAGACAATTTCAACTTTCTTATTAGAAGATCATAACGGTAACGATCATTGGGCCTAATAAATGCTAAAAAAGTTGACATAATTATCTTCTTTGTAAAAGATAATTTACTAGACAATTTAAAATTTCTTATTAAAAGATCATAACGGTACCGATCAATGGGCCTAGTAAATGCTAAAAAAGTTTACATAATTATCTTCTTTGTAAAAGATAATTTAATAGATCATTTAAAATTTCTTTATAAAAGATCATAACGGTAACGATCATTGGGCCTAATAAATGCTAAACAAGTTGACATAATTATCTTCTTTGTAAAAGATAATTTACTACACAATTTCAAATTTCTTATTAGAAGATCATAACGGTAACGATTATTGGGCCTAATAAATGCTAAAAAAGTTGACATAATTATCTTCTTTGTAAAAGATAATTTACTAGACAATTTAAAATTTCTTATTAAAAGATCATAACGGTGCCGATCAATGGACCTAGTAAATGCTGAAAAAGCTTACATAAATATCTTCTTTGTAAAACATAATTTAATAGATCATTTAAAATTTCATTATAAAAGATCATGACGGCAACGATCATTGGGCCTAATAAATGCTAAAAAGGCTAACATAATTATCTTCTTTGTGAAAGATAATTTAATAGATCATTTAAAATTTCTTTATAAAATATAATAACGGTAACGATCATTGGGCCTAATAAATGCTGAAAAAGTTGACATAATTATCTTCTTTGTAGAAGATAATTTACTAGAGAATTTCAAATTTCTTATTAGAAGATCATAACGATAACTATCATCGGGCCTAATAAATGCTAAAAAAGTTGACATAATTATCTTCTTTGTAACAGATAATTTACTAGACAATTTAAAATTTCTTATTAAAAGATCATAACGGTACCGATCAATGGGCCTAGCAAATGCTAAAAAAGTTTACATAATTATCTTCGTTGTAAAAGATAATTTAATAGATCATTTAAAATTTCTTTATAAAAGATCATAACAGTAACGATCATTGGGCCTAATAAATGCTAAAAAGGTTAACATAATTATCTTCTTTGTGAAATATAATTTAATAGATCATTTAAAATTTCTTTATGAAAGATCATAACGGTAACGATTATTGGGCCTAATAAATGGTAAAAAAGTTGACATAATTATCTTCTGTGTAAAAGATAATTTACTAGACAATTTAAAATTTCTTATTAAAAGATCATAACGGTGCCGATCAATGGGCCTAGTAAATGCTGAAAAAGCTTACATAATTATCTTCTTTGTAAAACATAATTTAATAGATCATTTAAAATTTCATTATAAAAGATCATGACGGCAACGATCATTGGGCCTAATAAATGCTAAAAAGGCTAACATAATTATCTTCTTTGTGAAAGATAATTTAATAGATCATTTAAAATTTCTTTATAAAAGATTATAACGGTAACGATCATTGGGCATAATAAATACTAAAAAAGTTGACATAATTATCTTCTTTGTAAAAGATAATTTACTAGACAATTTAAAATTTCTTTATAAAAGATCATAACGCTAACGATCATTGGGCCTAATAAATGCTAAAAAGGTTAACATAATTATCTTCTTTGTGAAAGATAATTTAATAGATCATTTAAAATTTCTTTATATAAGATCATAACGGTAACGATCATTGGGCCTAATAAATGGTAAAAAAGTTGACATAATTATCTTCTTTGTAAAAGATAATTTACTAGACAATTTAAAATTTCTTATTAAAAGATCATAACGGTAACGATCACTGGGCCTAATAAATGCTGAAGCAGCTAACATAAATATATTCTTTGTTAAAGATAATTTAATAGATCATTTAAAATTTCTTTAAAAAAGATCATAACAGTCACAATCATTGGGCCTAATAAATGCTAAAAAAGTTGACATAATTATCTACTTTGTAAAAGACAATTTAATACATCATTTAAAATTTCTTTGAAAAAGATGATAACGCTAACGATTATTGGGCCTAATAAATGCTAAAAAAGTTGACATAATTATCTTCTTTGTAAAAGATAATTTACTAGACAATTTAAAATTTCTTACTAAAAGATCATAACGCTAACGATTAATGGGCCTAGTAAATGCTAAAAAAGTTGACATAATTTTCTTGTTTGTAAAAGATAATTTACTAGACAATTTAAAATTTATTATTAAAAGATCATAACGGTAACGATCATTGGGCCTAATAAATGCTAAAAAAGTTGACATAATTATCTTCTTTGTAAAAGATAATTTAATAGATCATTTAAAATTTCTTTATAAAAGGTCATAACAGTAACAATCATTGGGCCTAATAAATGCTTAAAAGGTTGACATAATTATCTTCTTTGTGAAATATAATTTAATAGATCATTTAAAATTTCTTTGTGAAAGACCACAACGGTAACGATCATTGGGCCTAATAAATGCTAAAAAAGTTGCCATAATTGTCTTCTTTGTAAAAGATAATTTAATAGATTATTTAAAATTTCTTTATAAAAGGTCATAACGGTAACGATCATTGGGCCTAATAAATGCTAAAAAAGTTGACATAATTATCTTCTTTGTAAAAGATAATTTAATAGATCATTTAAAATTTCTTTATAAAAGGTCATAACGGTAACGATCATTGGGCCTAATAAATGCTAAAAAGGTTAACATAATTATCTTCTTTGTAAAAGATAATTTACTAGACAATTTCAAATTTCTTATTATAAGATCATAACGGTAACGATTATTGGGCCTAATAAATGCTAAAAAAGTTGACATAATTATCTTCTTTGTAAAAGATAATTTAATAGATCATTTAAAATTTCTTTATAAAAGGTCATAACAGTAACAATCATTGGGCCTAATAAATGCTTAAAAGGTTGACATAATTATCTTCTTTGTGAAATATAATTTAATAGATCATTTAAAATTTCTTTGTGAAAGACCACAACGGTAACGATCATTGGGCCTAATAAATGCTAAAAAAGTTGCCATAATTGTCTTCTTTGTAAAAGATAATTTAATAGATTATTTAAAATTTCTTTATAAAAGGTCATAACGGTAACGATCATTGGGCCTAATAAATGCTAAAAAAGTTGACATAATTATCTTCTTTGTAAAAGATAATTTAATAGATCATTTAAAATTTCTTTATAAAAGGTCATAACGGTAACGATCATTGGGCCTAATAAATGCTAAAAAGGTTAACATAATTATCTTCTTTGTAAAAGATAATTTACTAGACAATTTCAAATTTCTTATTATAAGATCATAACGGTAACGATTATTGGGCCTAATAAATGCTAAAAAAGTTGACATAATTATCTTCTTTGTAAAAGATAATTTAATAGATCATTTAAAATTTCTTTATAAAAGGTCATAACAGTAACAATCATTGGGCCTAATAAATGCTTAAAAGGTTGACATAATTATCTTCTTTGTGAAATATAATTTAATAGATCATTTAAAATTTCTTTGTGAAAGACCACAACGGTAAGGATCATTGGGCTTAATAAATGCTAAAAAAGTTGACATAATTATCTTCTTTGTAAAAGATAATTTACTAGACAATTTAAAATTTCTTATTAAAAGATCATAACGGTAACGATCACTGGGCCTAATAAATGCTAAAGCAGCGAACATAAATATATTCTTGTTAAAGATAATTTAATAGATCATTTAAAATTTCTTTGTGAAAGATCATAATGGTAACGATCATTGGGCCTAATAAATGCTAAAAAAGTTGACATAATTATCTTCTTTGTAAAAGATAATTTAATAGATCATTTAAAATTTCTTTATAAAAGGTCATAACGGTAACGATCATTGGGCCTAATAAATGCTAAAAAGGTTAACATAATTATCTTCTTTGTGAAAGATAATTTAATACATCATTTAAAATTTCTTTGTGAAAGATCATATCGGTAACGATCATTGGGCCTAATAAATGGTAAAAAAGTTGACATAATTATCTTCTTTGTAAAAGATAATTTACTAGACAATTTAAAATTTCTTATTAAAAGATCATAACGGTAACGATCACTGGGCCTAATAAATGCTGAAGCAGCTAACATAAATATATTCTTTGTTAAAGATAATTTAATAGATCATTTAAAATTTCTTTAAAAAAGATCATAACAGTCACAATCATTGGGCCTAATAAATGCTAAAAAAGCTGACATAATTATCTACTTTGTAAAAGACAATTTAATACATCATTTAAAATTTCTTTGAAAAAGATGATAACGATAACGATTATTGGGCCTAATAAATGCTAAAAAAGTTGACATAATTATCTTCTTTGTAAAAGATAATTTACTAGACAATTTAAAATTTCTTACTAAAAGATCATAACGCTAACGATTAATGGGCCTAGTAAATGCTAAAAAAGTTGACATAATTTTCTTGTTTGTAAAAGATAATTTACTAGACAATTTAAAATTTATTATTAAAAGATCATAACGGTAACGATCATTGGGCCTAATAAATGCTAAAAAAGTTGACATAATTATCTTCTTTGTAAAAGATAATTTAATAGATCATTTAAAATTTCTTTATAAAAGGTCATAACAGTAACAATCATTGGGCCTAATAAATGCTTAAAAGGTTGACATAATTATCTTCTTTGTGAAATATAATTTAATAGATCATTTAAAATTTCTTTGTGAAAGACCACAACGGTAACGATCATTGGGCCTAATAAATGCTAAAAAAGTTGCCATAATTGTCTTCTTTGTAAAAGATAATTTAATAGATTATTTAAAATTTCTTTATAAAAGGTCATAACGGTAACGATCATTGGGCCTAATAAATGCTAAAAAAGTTGACATAATTATCTTCTTTGTAAAAGATAATTTAATAGATCATTTAAAATTTCTTTATAAAAGGTCATAACGGTAACGATCATTGGGCCTAATAAATGCTAAAAAGGTTAACATAATTATCTTCTTTGTAAAAGATAATTTACTAGACAATTTCAAATTTCTTATTATAAGATCATAACGGTAACGATTATTGGGCCTAATAAATGCTAAAAAAGTTGACATAATTATCTTCTTTGTAAAAGATAATTTAATAGATCATTTAAAATTTCTTTATAAAAGGTCATAACAGTAACAATCATTGGGCCTAATAAATGCTTAAAAGGTTGACATAATTATCTTCTTTGTGAAATATAATTTAATAGATCATTTAAAATTTCTTTGTGAAAGACCACAACGGTAAGGATCATTGGGCTTAATAAATGCTAAAAAAGTTGACACAATTATCTTCTTTGTAAAAGATAATTTACTAGACAATTTAAAATTTCTTATTAAAAGATCATAACGGTAACGATCACTGGGCCTAATAAATGCTAAAGCAGCTAACATAAATATATTCTTGTTAAAGATAATTTAATAGATCATTTAAAATTTCTTTGTGAAAGATCATAATGGTAACGATCATTGGGCCTAATAAATGCTAAAAAAGTTGACATAATTATCTTCTTTGTAAAAGATAATTTAATAGATCATTTAAAATTTCTTTATAAAAGGTCATAACGGTAACGATCATTGGGCCTAATAAATGCTAAAAAGGTTAACATAATTATCTTCTTTGTGAAAGATAATTTAATACATCATTTAAAATTTCTTTGTGAAAGATCATATCGGTAACGATCATTGGGCCTAATAAATGCTAAAAAAGTTGACATAATTATGTTCTTTGTAAAAGATAATTTACTAGACAATTTAAAATTTCTTATTAGAAAATCATAACGGTAACGATCATTGGGACTAATAAATACTAAAAAAGTTAACATAATTATCTTCTTTGTAAAAGATAATTTACTAGACAATTTAAAATTTCTTTATAAAAGATCAGAACGGTAACGATCATTGGGCCTAATAAATGCTAAAAAGGTTAACATAATTATCTTCTTTGTGAAACATAATTTAATACATCATTTAAAATTTCTTTGTGAAAGATCATAACGGTAATGATCATTGGGCCTAATAAATGCTAAAAAAGTTGACATAATTATCTTCTTTTTAAACATAATTTACTAGACAATTTCAAATTTCTTATTAGAAGATCATAACGGTAACGATCATTGGGCCTAATAAATGCTAAAAAAGTTGACATAATTATCTTCTTTGTAAAAGATAATTTACTAGACAATTTAAAATTTCTTATTAAAAGATCATAACGGTGCCGATCAATGGGCCTAGTAAATGCTGAAAAAGCTTACATAATTATCTTCTTTGTAAAATATAATTTAATAGATCATTTAAAATTTCATTATAAAAGATCATGACGGCAACGATCATTGGGCCTAATAAATGCTAAAAAGGTTAACATAATTATCTTCTTTGTGAAAGATAATTTAATAGATCATTTAAAATTTCTTTATAAAAGATCATAACGGTAACGATCATTGGGCCTAATAAGTGCTAAAAAAGTTGACATAATTATCTTCTTTGTAAAAGATAATTTACTAGACAATTTAAAATTTCTTATTAAAAGATCATAACGGTGCCGATCAATGGGCCTAGTAAATGCTGAAAAAGCTTACATAATTATCTTCTTTGTAAAACATAATTTAATAGATCATTTAAAATTTCATTATAAAACATCATGACGGCAACGATCGTTGGGCCTAATAAATGCTAAAAAGGTTAACATAATTATCTTCTTTGTGAAAGGTAATTTGATAGATCATTTAAAATTTCTTTTTGAAAGATCATAACGGTAACGATTATTGGGCCTAATAAATGCTAAAAAAGTTCACATAATTATCTTCTTTGTAAAAGATAATTTACTAGACAATTTAAAATTTCTTATTAAAAGATCATAACGGTGCCGATCAATGGGCCTAGTAAATGCTGAAAAAGCTTACATAATTATCTTCTTTGTAAAACATAATTTAATAAATCATTTAAAATTTCATTATAAAACATCATGACGGCAACGATCATTGGGCCTAATAAATGCTAAAAAGGTTAACATAATTATCTTCTTTGTGAAAGGTAATTTGATAGATCATTTAAAATTTCTTTATAAAAGATCATAATGGTAACGATCATTGGGCCTAATAAATGCTAAAAAAGTTGACATAATTATCTTCTTTGTAAAAGATAATTTACTAGACAATTTAAAATTTCTTATTAAAAGATCATAACGGTAACGATCATTGGGACTAATAAATACTAAAAAAGTTAACATAATTATCTTCTTTGTAAAAGATAATTTACTAGACAATTTAAAATTTCTTTATAAAAGATCATAACGGTAACGATCATTGGGCCTAATAAATGCTAAAAAGGTTAACATAATTATCTTCTTTGTGAAAGATAATTTAATAGATCATTTAAAATTTCTTTGTAGAAGATCATAACGGTAACGATCATTGGGCCTAATAAATGGTAAAAAAGTTGACATAGTTATCTTCTTTGTAAAAGATAATTTGCTAGACAATTTAAAATTTCTTATTAAAAGATCATAACGGTAACGATCACTGGGCCTAATAAATGCTGAAGCAGCTAACATAAATATATTCTTTGTTAAAGATAATTTAATAGATCATTTAAAATTTCTTTATAAAAGATCATAACGGTAACAATCATTGGGCCTAATAAATGCTAAAAAGGTTAACATAATTATCTTCTTTGTGAAATATAATTTAATAGATCATTTAAAATTTATTTATGAAACATCATAACGGTAACGATTATTGGGCCTAATAAATGCTAAAAAGGTTGACATAATTATCTTCTTTGTAAAAGATAATTTACTAGACAATTTAAAATTTCTTATTAAAAGATCATAACGGTGCCGATCAATGGGCCTAGTAAATGCTGAAAAAGCTTACATAATAACTTCTTTGTAAAACATAATTTAATAGATCATTTCAAATTTCATTATAAAACATCATGACGACAACGATCATTGGGCTTAATAAATGCTAAAAAGGTTAACATAATTATCTTCTTTGTGAAAGATAATTTGATAGATCATTTAAAATTTCTTTATAAAAGATCATAACGGTAACGATCATTGAGCCTAATAAATGCTAAAAAAGTTGACATAATTATCTTCTTTGTAAAACATAATTTACCAGACAATTTCAAATTTCTTATTAGAAGATCATAACGGTAACGATCATTGGGCCTAATAAATGCTAAAAAAGTTGACATAATTATCTTCTTTGTAAAAGATAATTTACTAGACAATTTAAAATTTCTTATTAAAAGATCATAATGGTACCGATCAGTGGGCCTAGTAAATGCTAAAAAAGTTTACATAATTATCTTCTTTGTAAAAGATAATTTAATAGATAATTTAAAATTTCTTTATAAAAGATCATAACAGTAACGATCATTGGGCCTAATAAATGCTAAAAAGGTTAACATAATTATCTTCTTTGTGAAATATAATTTAATAGATCATTTAAAATTTCTTTATAAAAGATAATAACGGTAACGATCGTTGGGCCTAATAAATGCTAAAAAAATTGACATAATTATCTTCTTTGTAAAAGATAATTTACTAGACAATTTAAAATTTCTTATTAAAAGATCATAACGGTGCCGATCAATGGGCCTAGTAAATGCTGAAAAAGCTTACATAATTATCTTCTTTGTAAAATATAATTTAATAGATCATTTAAAATTTCATTATAAAAGATCATGACGGCAACGATCATTGGGCCTAATAAATGCTAAAAAGGTTAACATAATTATCTTCTTTGTGAAAGATAATTTAATAGATCATTTAAAATTTCTTTATAAAAGATCATAACGGTAACGATCATTGGGCCTAATAAATGCTAAAAAAGTTGACATAATTATCTTCTTTGTAAAAGATAATTTACTAGACAATTTAAAATTTCTTATTAAAAGATCATAACTGTAACGATCATTGGGACTAATAAATACTAAAAAAGTTAACATAATTATCTTCTCTATAAAAGATAATTTACTAGACAATTTAAAATTTCTTATTAAAAGATCATAACGGTGTCGATCCATGGGCCTAGTAAATGCTGAAAAAGCTTACATAACTATCTTCTTTGTAAAACATAATTTAATAGATCATTTAAAATTTCTTTATAAAAGGTCATAACAGTAACAATCATTGGGCCTAATAAATGCTTAAATGGTTGACATAATTATCTTCTTTGTGAAATATAATTTAATAGATCATTTAAAATTTCTTTGTGAAAGACCACAACGGTAACGATCATTGGGCCTAATAAATGCTAAAAAGGTTGACATAATTATCTTCTTTGTAAAAGATAATTTAATAGATCATTTAAAATTTCTTTATAAAAGGTCATAACAGTAACAATCATTGGGCCTAATAAATGCTTAAAAGGTTGACATAATTATCTTCTTTGTGAAATATAATTTAATAGATCATTTAAAATTTCTTTGTGAAAGACCACAACGGTAAGGATCATTGGGCTTAATAAATGCTAAAAAAGTTGACATAATTATCTTCTTTGTAAAAGATAATTTACTAGACAATTTAAAATTTCTTATTAAAAGATCATAACGGTAACGATCATTGGGCCTAATAAATGGTAAAAAAGTTGACATAATTATCTTCTTTGTAAAAGATAATTTACTAGACAATTTAAAATTTCTTATTAAAAGATCATAACGGTAACGATCACTGGGCCTAATAAATGCTGAAGCAGCTAACATAAATATATTCTTTGTTAAAGATAATTTAATAGATCATTTAAAATTTCTTTAAAAAAGATCATAACAGTCACAATCATTGGGCCTAATAAATGCTAAAAAAGTTGACATAATTATCTACTTTGTAAAAGACAATTTACTAGACAATTTAAAATTTCTTACTAAAAGATCATAACGCTAACGATTAATGGGCCTAGTAAATGCTAAAAAAGTTGACATAATTTTCTTGATTGTAAAAGATAATTTACTAGACAATTTAAAATTTATTATTAAAAGATCATAACGGTAACGATCATTGGGCCTAATAAATGCTAAAAAAGTTGACATAATTATCTTCTTTGTAAAAGATAATTTAATAGATCATTTAAAATTTCTTTATAAAAGGTCATAACAGTAACAATCATTGGGCCTAATAAATGCTTAAAAGGTTGACATAATTATCTTCTTTGTGAAATATAATTTAATAGATCATTTAAAATTTCTTTGTGAAAGACCACAACGGTAACGATCATTGGGCCTAATAAATGCTAAAAAGGTTGACATAATTATCTTCTTTGTAAAAGATAATTTAATAGATCATTTAAAATTTCTTTATAAAAGGTCATAACAGTAACAATCATTGGGCCTAATAAATGCTTAAAAGGTTGACATAATTATCTTCTTTGTGAAATATAATTTAATAGATCATTTAAAATTTCTTTGTGAAAGACCACAACGGTAACGATCATTGGGCCTAATAAATGCTAAAAAAGTTGCCATAATTGTCTTCTTTGTAAAAGATAATTTAATAGATTATTTAAAATTTCTTTATAAAAGGTCATAACGGTAACGATCATTGCGCCTAATAAATGCTAAAAAAGTTGACATAATTATCTTCTTTGTAAAAGATAATTTAATAGATCATTTAAAATTTCTTTATAAAAGGTCATAACGGTAACGATCATTGGGCCTAATAAATGCTAAAAAGGTTAACATAATTATCTTCTTTGTAAAAGATAATTTACTAGACAATTTCAAATTTCTTATTATAAGATCATAACGGTAACGATTATTGGGCCTAATAAATGCTAAAAAAGTTGACATAATTATCTTCTTTGTAAAAGATAATTTAATAGATCATTTAAAATTTCTTTATAAAAGGTCATAACAGTAACAATCATTGGGCCTAATAAATGCTTAAAAGGTTGACATAATTATCTTCTTTGTGAAATATAATTTAATAGATCATTTAAAATTTCTTTGTGAAAGACCACAACGGTAAGGATCATTGGGCTTAATAAATGCTAAAAAAGTTGACATAATTATCTTCTTTGTAAAAGATAATTTACTAGACAATTTAAAATTTCTTATTAAAAGATCATAACGGTAACGATCACTGGGCCTAATAAATGCTAAAGCAGCTAACATAAATATATTCTTGTTAAAGATAATTTAATAGATCATTTAAAATTTCTTTGTGAAAGATCATAATGGTAACGATCATTGGGCCTAATAAATGCTAAAAAAGTTGACATAATTATCTTCTTTGTAAAAGATAATTTAATAGATCATTTAAAATTTCTTTATAAAAGGTCATAACGGTAACGATCATTGGGCCTAATAAATGTTAAAAAGGTTAACATAATTATCTTCTTTGTGAAAGATAATTTAATACATCATTTATAATTTCTTTGTGAAAGATCATATCGGTAACGATCATTGGGCCTAATAAATGCTAAAAAAGTTGACATAATTATGTTCTTTGTAAAAGATAATTTACTAGACAATTTAAAATTTCTTATTAGAAGATCATAACGGTAACGATCATTGGGACTAATAAATACTAAAAAAGTTAACATAATTATCTTCTTTGTAAAAGATAATTTACTAGACAATTTAAAATTTCTTTATAAAAGATCAGAACGGTAACGATCATTGGGCCTAATAAATGCTAAAAAGGTTAACATAATTATCTTCTTTGTGAAACATAATTTAATACATCATTTAAAATTTCTTTGTGAAAGATCATAACGGTAATGATCATTGGGCCTAATAAATGCTAAAAAAGTTGACATAATTATCTTCTTTTTAAACATAATTTACTAGACAATTTCAAATTTCTTATTAGAAGATCATAACGGTAACGATCATTGGGCCTAATAAATGCTAAAAAAGTTGACATAATTATCTTCTTTGTAAAAGATAATTTACTAGACAATTTAAAATTTCTTATTAAAAGATCATAACGGTGCCGATCAATGGGCCTAGTAAATGCTGAAAAAGCTTACATAATTATCTTCTTTGTAAAATATAATTTGATAGATCATTTAAAATTTCATTATAAAAGATCATGATGGCAACGATCATTGGGCCTAATAAATGCTAAAAAGGTTAACATAATTATCTTCTTTGTGAAAGATAATTTAATAGATCATTTAAAATTTCTTTATAAAAGATCATAACGGTAACGATCATTGGGCCTAATAAGTGCTAAAAAAGTTGACATAATTATCTTCTTTGTAAAAGATAATTTACTAGACAATTTAAAACTTCTTATTAATAGATCATAACCGTGCCGATCAATGGGCCTAGTAAATGCTGAAAAAGCTTACATAATTATCTTCTTTGTAAAACATAATTTAATAGATCATTTAAAATTTCATTATAAAACATCATGACGGCAACGATCATTGGGCCTAATAAATGCTAAAAAGGTTAACATAATTATCTTCTTTGTGAAAGGTAATTTGATAGATCATTTAAAATTTCTTTTTGAAAGATCATAACGGTAACGATTATTGGGCCTAATAAATGCTAAAAAAGTTGACATAATTATGTTCTTTGTAAAAGATAATTTACTAGACAATTTAAAATTTCTTATTAAAAGATCATAACGGTAACGATCATTGGGACTATTAAATACTAAAAAAGTTAACATAATTATCTTCTCTATAAAAGATAATTTACTAGACAATTTAAAATTTCTTATTAAAAGATCATAACGGTGTCGATCAATGGGCCTAGTAAATGCTGAAAAAGCTTACATAACTATCTTCTTTGTAAAACATAATTTAATAGATCATTTAAAATTTCATTATAAAAGATCATGACGGCAACGATCATTGGGCCTAATAAATGCTAAAAAGGTTAACATAATTATCTTCTTTGTGAAAGATAATTTAATAAATCATTTAAAATTTCTTTATAAAAGATCATAACGGTAACAATCATTGGGCCTAATAAATGCTAAAAAAGTTGACATAATTATCTTCTCTGTAAAAGATAATTTACTAGACAATTTAAAATTTCTTATTAAAAGATCATAACGGTAACGATCACTGGGCCTAATAAATGCTGAAGCAGCTAACATAAATATATTCTTTGTTAAAGATAATTTAATATATCATTTAAAATTTCTTTATAAAAGATCATGACGGCAATGATCATTGGGCCTAATAAATGCTAAAAAGGTTAACATAATTATCTTCTTTGTGAAATATAATTTAATAGATCATTTAAAATTTCGTTATAAAAGATCACAACGGTAACGATCATTGGGCCTAATAAATGCTAAAAAAGTTTACATAATTATCTTCTTTGTAAAAGATAATTTACTAGAAAATTTAAAATTTCTTATTAAAAGATCATAACGGTAACGATCATTGGGACTAATAAATACTAAAAAAGTTAACATAATTATCTTCTTTGTAAAAGATAATTTACTAGACAATTTAAAATTTCTTATTAAAAGATTATAACGGTGCCGATCAATGGGCCTAGTAAATGCTGAAAAAGCTTACATAACTATCTTCTTTGTAAAACATAATTTAATAGATCATTTAAAATTTCATTATAAAAGATCATGACGGCAACGATCATTGGGCCTAATAAATGCTAAAAAGGTTAGCATAATTATCTTCTTTGTGAAAGATAATTTAATAGATCATTTAAAATTTCTTTATAAAAGATCATAACGGTAACGATCATTGGGCCTAATAAATGCTAAAAAAGTTGACATAATTATCTTCTTTGTAAAAGATAATTTACTAGACAATTTAAAATTTCTTATTAAAAGATCATAACGGTAACGATCATTGGGACTAATAAATACTAAAAAAGTTAACATAATTATCTTCTTTGTAAAAGATAATTTACTAGACAATTTAAAATTTCTTATTAAAAGATCATAACGGTGCCGATCAATGGGCCTAGTAAATGCTGAAAAAGCCTACATAACTATCTTCTTTGTAAAACATAATTTAATAGATCATTTAAAATTTCATTATAAAAGATCATGACGGCAACGATCATTGGGCCTAATAAATGCTAAAAAGGTTAACATAATTATCTTCTTTGTGAAATATAATTTAATAGATCATTTAAAATTTCTTTATGAAAGATCATAACGGTAACGATCATTGGGCCTAATCAATGCTAAAAAGGTTAACATAATTATCTTCTTTGTGAAAGATAATTTAATAGATCATTTAAAATTTCTTTATAAAAGATCATAACGGTAACGATCATTGGGCCTAATAAATGGTAAAAAAGTTGACATAGTTATCTTCTTTGTAAAAGATAATTTATTAGACAATTTAAAATTTCTTATTAAAAGATCATAACGGTAACGATCACTGGGCCTAATAAATGCTGAAGCAGCTAACATAAATATATTCTTTGTTAAAGATAATTTAATAGATCATTTAAAATTTCTTTATAAAAGATCATAACGGTAACAATCATTGGGCCTAATAAATGCTAAAAAGGTTAACATAATTATCTTCTTTGTGAAAGATAATTTGATAGATCATTTAAAATTTCTTTATAAAAGATCATAACGGTAACGATCATTGGGCCTAATAAATGCTAAAAAAGTTGACATCATTATCTTCTTTGTAAAACATAATTTACTAGACAATTTAAAATTTCTTATTAAAAGATCATAACGATAACGATCATTGCGACTAATAAATACTAAAAAAGTTAACATAATTATCTTCTTTGTAAAAGATAATTTACTAGACAATTTAAAATTTCTTTATAAAAGATCATAACGGTAACAATCATTGGGCCTAATAAATGCTAAAAAGGTTAACATAATTATCTTCTTTGTGAAAGATAATTTAATAGATCATTTAAAATTTCTTTATAGAAGATCATAACGGTAACGATCATTGGGCCTAATAAATGGTAAAAAAGTTGACATAGTTATCTTCTTTGTAAAAGATAATTTGCTAGACAATTTAAAATTTCTTATTAAAAGATCATAACGGTAACGATCACTGGGCCTAATAAATGCTGAAGCAGCTAACATAAATATATTCTTTGTTAAAGATAATTTAATAGATCATTTAAAATTTCTTTATAAAAGATCATAACGGTAACAATCATTGGGCCTAATAAATGCTAAAAAGGTTAACATAATTATCTTCTTTGTGAAATATAATTTAACAGATCATTTAAAATTTATTTATGAAAGATCATAACGGTAACGATCATTGGGCCTAATAAATGCTAAAAAAGTTGACATAATTATATTTTTGTAAAAGATAATTTACTAGACAATTTAAAATTTCTTATTAAAAGATCATAACGGTGCCGATCAATGGGCCTAGTAAATGCTGAAAAAGCTTACATAATTATCTTCTTTGTAAAAGATAATTTAATAGATCATTTAAAATTTCATTATAAAAGATCATGACGGCAACGATCATTGGGCCTAATAAATGCTAAAAAGGTTAACATAATTATCTTCTTTGTGAAAGATAATTTGATAGATCATTTAAAATTTCTTTATAAAAGATCATAACGGTAACGATCATTGGGCCTAATAAGTGCTAAAAAAGTTGACATAATTATCTTCTTTGTAAAAGATAATTTACTAGACAAATTAAAATTTCTTATTAAAAGATCATAACGGTGCCGATCAATGGGCCTAGTAAATGCTGAAAAGCTTACATAATTATCTTCTTTGTAAAACATAATTTAATAGATCATTCAAAATTTCATTATAAAACATCATGACGGCAACGATCATTGGGCCTAATAAATGCTAAAAAGGTTAACATAATTATCTTCTTTGTGAAAGGTAATTTGATAGATCATTTAAAATTTCTTTTTGAAAGATCATAACGGTAACGATTATTGGGCCTAATAAATGCTAAAAAAGTTGACATAATTATCTTCTTTGTAAAAGATAATTTACTAGACAATTTAAAATTTCTTATTAAAAGATCATAACGGTGCCGATCAATGGGCCTAGTAAATGCTGAAAAAGCTTACATAATTATCTTCTTTGTAAAACATAATTTAATAGATCATTTAAAATTTCATTATGAAACATCATGACGGCAACGATCATTGGGCCTAATAAATGCTAAAAAGGTTAACATAATTATCTTCTTTGTGAAAGGTAATTTGATAGATCATTTAAAATTTCTTTATAAAAGATCATAATGGTAACGATCATTGGGCCTAATAAATGCTAAAAAAGTTGACATAATTATCTTCTTTGTAAAAGATAATTTACTAGACAATTTAAAATTTCTTATTAAAAGATCATAACGGTAACGATCATTGGGACTAATAAATACTAAAAAAGTTAACATAATTATCTTCTTTGTAAAAGATAATTTACTAGACAATTTAAAATTTCTTTATAAAAGATCATAACGGTAACAATCATTGGGCCTAATAAATGCTAAAAAGGTTAACATAATTATCTTCTTTGTGAAAGATAATTTAATAGATCATTTAAAATTTCTTTATAGAAGATCATAACGGTAACGATCATTGGGCCTAATAAATGGTAAAAAAGTTGACATAGTTATCTTCTTTGTAAAAGATAATTTGCTAGACAATTTAAAATTTCTTATTAAAAGATCATAACGGTAACGATCACTGGGCCTAATAAATGCTGAAGCAGCTAACATAAATATATTCTTTGTTAAAGATAATTTAATAGATCATTTAAAATTTCTTTATAAAAGATCATAACGGTAACAATCATTGGGCCTAATAAATGCTAAAAAGGTTAACATAATTATCTTCTTTGTGAAATATAATTTAATAGATCATTTAAAATTTATTTATGAAACATCATAACGGTAACGATTATTGGGCCTAATAAATGCTAAAAAAGTTGACATAATTATCTTCTTTGTAAAAGATAATTTACTAGACAATTTAAAACTTCTTATTAAAAGATCATAACGGTGCCGATCAATGGGCCTAGTAAACGCTGAAAAAGCTTACATAATAACTTCTTTGTAAAACATAATTTAATAGATCATTTAAAATTTCATTATAAAACATCATGACGGCAACGATCATTGGGCCTAATAAATGCTAAAAAGGTTAACATAATTATCTTCTTTGTGAAAGATAATTTGATAGATCATTTAAAATTTCTTTATAAAAGATCATAACGGTAACAATCATTGGGCCTAATAAATGCTAAAAAAGTTGACATAATTATCTTCTTTGTAAAACATAATTTAC
The DNA here is from genome assembly GCA_037954015.1 of Psophocarpus tetragonolobus. Lineage (NCBI taxonomy): Eukaryota > Viridiplantae > Streptophyta > Magnoliopsida > Fabales > Fabaceae > Psophocarpus > Psophocarpus tetragonolobus. The sequence continues at coordinate 61,318,544 of CM075688.1, forward strand.
CAGACAATTTCAAATTTCTTATTAGAAGATCATAACGGTAACGATCATTGGGCCTAATAAATGCTAAAAAAGTTGACATAATTATCTTCTTTGTAAAAGATAATTTACTAGACAATTTAAAATTTCTTATTAAAAGATCATAATGGTACCGATCAGTGGGCCTAGTAAATGCTGAAAAAGTTTACATAATTATCTTCTTTGTAAAAGATAATTTAATAGATAATTTAAAATTTCTTTATAAAAGATCATAACAGTAACGATCATTGGGCCTAATAAATGCTAAAAAGGTTAACATAATTATCTTCTTTGTGAAATATAATTTAATAGATCATTTAAAATTTCTTTATAAAAGATAATAACGGTAACGATTGTTGGGCCTAATAAATGCTAAAAAAGTTGACATAATTATCTTCTTTGTAAAAGATAATTTACTAGACAATTTAAAATTTCTTATTAAAAGATCATAACGGTGCCAATCAATGGGCCTAGTAACTGCTGAAAAAGCTTACATAATTATCTTCTTTGTAAAATATAATTTAATAGATCATTTAAAATTTCATTATAAAAGATCATGACGGCAACGATCATTGGGCCTAATAAATGCTAAAAAGGTTAACATAATTATCTTCTTTGTGAAAGATAATTTAATAGATCATTTAAAATTTCTTTATAAAAGATCATAACGGTAACGATCATTGGGCCTAATAAATGCTAAAAAAGTTGACATAATTATCTTCTTTGTAAAAGATAATTTACTAGACAATTTAAAATTTCTTATTAAAAGATCATAACGGTAACGATCATTGGGACTAATAAATACTAAAAAAGTTAACATAACTATCTTCTCTATAAAAGATAATTTACTAGACAATTTAAAATTTCTTATTAAAAGATCATAACGGTGTCGATCAATGGGCCTAGTAAATGCTGAAAAAGCTTACATAACTATCTTCTTTGTAAAACATAATTTAATAGATCATTTAAAATTTCATTATAAAAGATCATGACGGCAACGATCATTGGGCCTAATAAATGCTAAAAAGGTTAACATAATTATCTTCTTTGTGAAAGATAATTTAATAAATCATTTAAAATTTCTTTATAAAAGATCATAACGGTAACGATCATTGGGCCTAATAAATGCTAAAAAAGTTGACATAATTATCTTCTTTGTGAAAGATAATTTACTAGACAATTTCAAATTTCTTATTAAAAGATCATAACGGTGCCGATCAATGGGCCTAGTAAATGCTGAAAAAGCTTACATAATTATCTTCTTTGTAAAATATAATTTAATAGATCATTTAAAATTTCATTATAAAAGATCATGACGGCAACGATCATTGGGCCTAATAAATGCTAAAAAGGATAACATAATTATCTTCTTTGTGAAAGATAATTTAATAGATCATTTAAAATTTCTTTATAAAAGATCATAACGGTAACGATCATTGGGCCTAATAAATGCTAAAAAAGTTGACATAATTATCTTCTTTGTAAAAGATAATTTACTAGACAATTTAAAATTTCTTATTAAAAGATCATAACGGTAACGATCATTGGGACTAATAAATACTAAAAAAGTTAACATAATTATCTTCTCTATAAAAGATAATTTACTAGACAATTTAAAATTTCTTATTAAAAGATCATAACGGTGTCGATCAATGGGCCTAGTAAATGCTGAAAAAGCTTACATAACTATCTTCTTTGTAAAACATAATTTAATAGATCATTTAAAATTTCATTATAAAACATCATGACGGCAACGATCATTGGGCCTAATAAATGCTAAAAAGGTTAACATAATTATCTTCTTTGTGAAAGGTAATTTGATAGATCATTTAAAATTTCTTTATAAAAGATCATAATGGTAACGATCATTGGGCCTAATAAATGCTAAAAAAGTTGACATAATTATCTTCTTTGTAAAAGATAATTTACTAGACAATTTAAAATTTCTTATTAAAAGATCATAACGGTAACGATCATTGGGACTAATAAATACTAAAAAAGTTAACATAATTATCTTCTTTGTAAAAGATAATTTACTAGACAATTTAAAATTTCTTTATAAAAGATCATAACGGTAACGATCATTGGGCCTAATAAATGCTAAAAAGGTTAACATAATTATCTTCTTTGTGAAAGATAATTTAATAGATCATTTAAAATTTCTTTATAGAAGATCATAACGGTAACGATCATTGGGCCTAATAAATGGTAAAAAAGTTGACATAGTTATCTTCTTTGTAAAAGATAATTTGCTAGACAATTTAAAATTTCTTATTAAAAGATCATAACGGTAACGATCACTGTGCCTAATAAATGCTGAAGCAGCTAACATAAATATATTCTTTGTTAAAGATAATTTAATAGATCATTTAAAATTTCTTTATAAAAGATCATAACGGTAACAATCATTGGGCCTAATAAATGCTAAAAAGGTTAACATAATTATCTTCTTTGTGAAATATAATTTAATAGATCATTTAAAATTTATTTATGAAACATCATAACGGTAACGATTATTGGGCCTAATAAATGCTAAAAAAGTTGACATAATTATCTTCTTTGTAAAAGATAATTTACTAGACAATTTAAAACTTCTTATTAAAAGATCATAACGGTGCCGATCAATGGGCCTAGTAAATGCTGAAAAAGCTTACATAATAACTTCTTTGTAAAACATAATTTAATAGATCATTTCAAATTTCATTATAAAACATCATGACGGCAACGATCATTGGGCTTAATAAATGCTAAAAAGGTTAACATAATTATCTTCTTTGTGAAAGATAATTTGATAGATCATTTAAAATTTCTTTATAAAAGATCATAACGGTAACGATCATTGGGCCTAATAAATGCTAAAAAAGTTGACATAATTATCTTCTTTGTAAAACATAATTTACCAGACAATTTCAAATTTCTTATTAGAAGATCATAACGGTAACGATCATTAGGCCTAATAAATGCTAAAAAAGTTGACATAATTATCTTCTTTGTAAAAGATAATTTACTAGACAATTTAAAATTTCTTATTAAAAGATCATAATGGTACCGATCAGTGGGCCTAGTAAATGCTGAAAAAGTTTACATAATTATCTTCTTTGTAAAAGATAATTTAATAGATAATTTAAAATTTCTTTATAAAAGATCATAACAGTAACGATCATTGGGCCTAATAAATGCTAAAAAGGTTAACATAATTATCTTCTTTGTGAAATATAATTTAATAGATCATTTAAAATTTCTTTATAAAAGATAATAACGGTAACGATTGTTGGGCCTAATAAATGCTAAAAAAGTTGACATAATTATCTTCTTTGTAAAAGATAATTTACTAGACAATTTCAAATTTCTTATTAAAAGATCATAACGGTGCCGATCAATGGGCCTAGTAAATGCTGAAAAAGCTTACATAATTATCTTCTTTGTAAAATATAATTTAATAGATCATTTAAAATTTCATTATAAAAGATCATGACGGCAACGATCATTGGGCCTAATAAATGCTAAAAAGGATAACATAATTATCTTCTTTGTGAAAGATAATTTAATAGATCATTTAAAATTTCTTTATAAAAGATCATAACGGTAACGATCATTGGGCCTAATAAATGCTAAAAAAGTTGACATAATTATCTTCTTTGTAAAAGATAATTTACTAGACAATTTAAAATTTCTTATTAAAAGATCATAACGGTAACGATCATTGGGACTAATAAATACTAAAAAAGTTAACATAATTATCTTCTCTATAAAAGATAATTTACTAGACAATTTAAAATTTCTTATTAAAAGATCATAACGGTGCCGATCAATGGGCCTAGTAAATGCTGAAAAAGCTTACATAACTATCTTCTTTGTAAAACATAATTTAATAGATCATTTAAAATTTCATTATAAAAGATCATGACGGCAACGATCATTGGGCCTAATAAATGCTAAAAAGGTTAACATAATTATCTTCTTTGTGAAAGATAATTTACTAGATCATTTAAAATTTCTTTATAAAAGATCATAACGGTAACGATCATTGGGCCTAATAAATGCCAAAAAGTTGACATAATTATCTTCTTTGTAAAAGATAATTTACTAGACAATTTAAAATTTCTTATTAAAAGATCATAACAGTAACGATCATTGGGACTAATAAATACTAAAAAAGTTAACATAATTATCTTCTCTATAAAAGATAATTTACTAGACAATTTAAAATTTCTTATTAAAAGATCATAACGGTGTCGATCAATGGGCCTAGTAAATGCTGAAAAAGCTTACATAATTATCTTCTTTGTAAAACATAATTTAATAGATCATTTAAAATTTCATTATAAAACATCATGACGGCAACGATCATTGGGCCTAATAAATGCTAAAAAGGTTAACATAATTATCTTCTTTGTGAAAGGTAATTTGATAGATCATTTAAAATTTCTTTATAAAAGATCATAAAGGTAACGATCATTGGGCCTAATAAATGCTAAAAAAGTTGACATAATTATCTTCTTTGTAAAAGATAATTGACTAGATAATTTAAAATTTCTTATTAAAAGATCATAACGGTAACGATCATTGGGACTAATAAATACTAAAAAAGTTAACATAATTATCTTCTTTGTAAAAGATAATTTACTAGACAATTTAAAATTTCTTTATAAAAGATCATAACGGTAACGATCATTGGGCCTAATAAATGCTAAAAAGGTTAACATAATTATCTTCTTTGTGAAAGATAATTTAATAGATCATTTAAAATTTCTTTATAGAAGATCATAACGGTAACGATCATTGGGCCTAATAAATGGTAAAAAAGTTGACATAGTTATCTTCTTTGTAAAAGATAATTTGCTAGACAATTTAAAATTTCTTATTAAAAGATCATAACGGTAACGATCACTGGGCCTAATAAATGCTGAAGCAGCTAACATAAATATATTCTTTGTTAAAGATAATTTAATAGATCATTTAAAATTTCTTTATAAAAGATCATAACGGTAACAATTATTGGGCCTAATAAATGCTAAAAAGGTTAACATAATTATCTTCTTTGTGAAATATAATTTAATAGATCATTTAAAATTTATTTATGAAACATCATAACGGTAACGATTATTGGGCCTAATAAATGCTAAAAAAGTTGACATAATTATCTTCTTTGTAAAAGATAATTTACTAGACAATTTAAAACTTCTTATTAAAAGATCATAACGGTGCCGATCAATGGGCCTAGTAAATGCTGAAAAAGCTTACATAATAACTTCTTTGTAAAACATAATTTAATAGATCATTTCAAATTTCATTATAAAACATCATGACGGCAACGATCATTGGGCTTAATAAATGCTAAAAAGGTTAACATAATTATCTTCTTTGTGAAAGATAATTTGATAGATCATTTAAAATTTCTTTATAAAAGATCATAACGGTAACGATCATTGGGCCTAATAAATGCTAAAAAAGTTGACATAATTATCTTCTTTGTAAAACATAATTTACCAGACAATTTCAAATTTCTTATTAGAAGATCATAACGGTAACGATCATTAGGCCTAATAAATGCTAAAAAAGTTGACATAATTATCTTCTTTGTAAAAGATAATTTACTAGACAATTTAAAATTTCTTATTAAAAGATCATAATGGTACCGATCAGTGGGCCTAGTAAATGCTGAAAAAGTTTACATAATTATCTTCTTTGTAAAAGATAATTTAATAGATAATTTAAAATTTCTTTATAAAAGATCATAACAGTAACGATCATTGGGCCTAATAAATGCTAAAAAGGTTAACATAATTATCTTCTTTGTGAAATATAATTTAATAGATCATTTAAAATTTCTTTATAAAAGATAATAACGGTAACGATTGTTGGGCCTAATAAATGCTAAAAAAGTTGACATAATTATCTTCTTTGTAAAAGATAATTTACTAGACAATTTCAAATTTCTTATTAAAAGATCATAACGGTGCCGATCAATGGGCCTAGTAAATGCTGAAAAAGCTTACATAATTATCTTCTTTGTAAAATATAATTTAATAGATCATTTAAAATTTCATTATAAAAGATCATGACGGCAACGATCATTGGGCCTAATAAATGCTAAAAAGGATAACATAATTATCTTCTTTGTGAAAGATAATTTAATAGATCATTTAAAATTTCTTTATAAAAGATCATAACGGTAACGATCATTGGGCCTAATAAATGCTAAAAAAGTTGACATAATTATCTTCTTTGTAAAAGATAATTTACTAGACAATTTAAAATTTCTTATTAAAAGATCATAACGGTAACGATCATTGGGACTAATAAATACTAAAAAAGTTAACATAATTATCTTCTCTATAAAAGATAATTTACTAGACAATTTAAAATTTCTTATTAAAAGATCATAACGGTAACGATCACTGGGCCTAATAAATGCTGAAGCAGCTAACATAAATATATTCTTTGTTAAAGATAATTTAATATATCATTTAAAATTTCTTTATAAAAGATCATGACGGCAATGATCATTGGGCCTAATAAATGCTAAAAAGGTTAACATAATTATCTTCTTTGTGAAATATAATTTAATAGATCATTTAAAATTTCTTTATAAAAGATCACAACGGTAACGATCATTGGGCCTAATAAATGCTAAAAAAGTTTACATAATTATCTTCTTTGTAAAAGATAATTTACTAGAAAATTTAAAATTTCTTATTAAAAGATCATAACGGTAACGATCATTGGGACTAATAAATACTAAAAAAGTTAACATAATTATCTTCTTTGTAAAAGATAATTTACTAGACAATTTAAAATTTCTTATTAAAAGATCATAACGGTGCCGATCAATGGGCCTAGTAAATGCTGAAAAAGCTTACATAACTATCTTCTTTGTAAAACATAATTTAATAGATCATTTAAAATTTCATTATAAAAGATCATGACGGCAACGATCATTGGGCCTAATAAATGCTAAAAAGGTTATCATAATTATCTTCTTTGTGAAAGATAATTTAAGCGATCATTTAAAATTACTTTATAAAAGATCATAACGGTAACGATCATTGGGCCTAATAAATGCTAAAAAAGTTGACATAATTATCTTCTTTGTAAAAGATAATTTACTAGACAATTTAAAATTTCTTATTAAAAGATCATAACGGTAACGATCATTGGGACTAATAAATACTAAAAAAGTTAACATAATTATCTTCTTTGTAAAAGATAATTTACTAGACAATTTAAAATTTCTTATTAAAAGATCATAACGGTGCCGATCAATGGGCCTAGTAAATGCTGAAAAAGCCTACATAACTATCTTCTTTGTAAAACATAATTTAATAGATCATTTAAAATTTCATTATAAAAGATCATGACGGCAACGATCATTGGGCCTAATAAATGCTAACAAGGTTAACATAATTATCTTCTTTGTGAAATATAATTTAATAGATCATTTAAAATTTCTTTATGAAAGATCATAACGGTAACGATCATTGGGCCTAATCAATGCTAAAAAGGTTAACATAATTATCTTCTTTGTGAAAGATAATTTAATAGATCATTTAAAATTTCTTTATAAAAGATCATAACGGTAACGATCATTGGGCCTAATAAATGGTAAAAAAGTTGACATAGTTATCTTCTTTGTAAAAGATAATTTACTAGACAATTTAAAATTTCTTATTAAAAGATCATAACGGTAACGATCACTGGGCCTAATAAATGCTGAAGCAGCTAACATAAATATATTCTTTGTTAAAGATAATTTAATAGATCATTTAAAATTTCTTTATAAAAGATCATAACGGTGACAATCATTGGGCCTAATAAATGCTAAAAAGGTTAACATAATTATCTTCTTTGTGAAATATAATTTAATAGATCATTTAAAATTTCTTTATGAAAGATCATAACTGTAACGATTATTGGGCATAATAAATGCTAAAAAAGTTGACATAATTATCTTCTTTGTAAAAGATATTTTACTAGACAATTTAAAATTTCTTATTAAAAGATCATAACGGTAACGATCATTGGGACTAATAAATACTAAAAAAGTTAACATAATTATCTTCTCTATAAAAGATAATTTACTAGACAATTTAAAATTTCTTATTAAAAGATCATAACGGTGTCGATCAATGGGCCTAGTAAATGCTGAAAAAGCTTACATAACTATCTTCTTTGTAAAACATAATTTAATAGATCATTCAAAATTTCATTATAAAACATCATGACGGCAACGATCATTGGGCCTAATAAATGCTAAAAAGGTTAACATAATAATCTTCTTTGTGAAAGATAATTTAATAAATCATTTAAAATTTCTTTATAAAAGATCATAACGGTAACGATCATTGGGCCTAATAAATGCTAAAAAAGTTGACATAATTATCTTCTCTGTAAAAGATAATTTACTAGACAATTTAAAATTTCTTATTAAAAGATCATAACGGTAACGATCACTAGGCCTAATAAATGCTGAAGCAGCTAACATAAATATATTCTTTGTTAAAGATAATTTAATATATCATTTAAAATTTCTTTATAAAAGATCATGACGGCAATGATCATTGGGCCTAATAAATGCTAAAAAGGTTAACATAATTATCTTCTTTGTGAAATATAATTTAATAGATCATTTAAAATTTCTTTATAAAAGATCACAACGGTAACGATCATTGGGCCTAATAAATGCTAAAAAAGTTTACATAATTATCTTCTTTGTAAAAGATAATTTACTAGAAAATTTAAAATTTCTTATTAAAAGATCATAACGGTAACGATCATTGGGACTAATAAATACTAAAAAAGTTAACATAATTATCTTCTTTGTAAAAGATAATTTACTGGACAATTTAAAATTTCTTATTAAAAGATCATAACGGTGCCGATCAATGGGCCTAGTAAATGCTGAAAAAGCTTACATAACTATCTTCTTTGTAAAACATAATTTAATAGATCATTTAAAATTTCATTATAAAAGATCATGACGGCAACGATCATTGGGCCTAATAAATGCTAAAAAGGTTAGCATAATTATCTTCTTTGTGAAAGATAATTTAAGCGATCATTTAAAATTACTTTATAAAAGATCATAACGGTAACGATCATTGGGCCTAATAAATGCTAAAAAAGTTGACATAATTATCTTCTTTGTAAAAGATAATTTACAAGACAATTTAAAATTTCTTATTAAAAGATCATAACGGTAACGATCATTGGGACTAATAAATACTAAAAAAGTTAACATAATTATCTTCTTTGTAAAAGATAATTTACTAGACAATTTAAAATTTCTTATTAAAAGATCATAACGGTGCCGATCAATGGGCCTAGTAAATGCTGAAAAAGCCTACATAACTATCTTCTTTGTAAAACATAATTTAATAGATCATTTAAAATTTCATTATAAAAGATCATGACGGCAACGATCATTGGGCCTAATAAATGCTAACAAGGTTAACATAATTATCTTCTTTGTGAAATATAATTTAATAGATCATTTAAAATTTCTTTATGAAAGATCATAACGGTAACGATCATTGGGCCTAATCAATGCTAAAAAGGTTAACATAATTATCTTCTTTGTGAAAGATAATTTAATAGATCATTTAAAATTTCTTTATAAAAGATCATAACGGTAACGATCATTGGGCCTAATAAATGGTAAAAAAGTTGACATAGTTATCTTCTTTGTAAAAGATAATTTACTAGACAATTTAAAATTTCTTATTAAAAGATCATAACGGTAACGATCACTGGGCCTAATAAATGCTGAAGCAGCTAACATAAATATATTCTTTGTTAAAGATAATTTAATAGATCATTTAAAATTTCTTTATAAAAGATCATAACGGTGACAATCATTGGGCCTAATAAATGCTAAAAAGGTTAACATAATTATCTTCTTTGTGAAATATAATTTAATAGATCATTTAAAATTTCTTTATGAAAGATCATAACGGTAACGATTATTGGGCATAATAAATACTAAAAAAGTTAACATAATTATCTTCTTTGTAAAAGATAATTTACTAGACAATTTAAAATTTCTTATTAAAAGATCATAACGGTAACGATCACTGGGCCTAATAAATGCTGAAGCAGCTAACATAAATATATTCTTTGTAAAATATAATTTAATATATCATTTAAAATTTCTTTATAAAAGATCATGACGGCAATGATCATTGGGCCTAATAAATGCTAAAAAGGTTAACATAATTATCTTCTTTGTGAAAGATAATTTAATAGATCATTTAAAATTTCTTTATAAAAGATCACAACGGTAACGATCATTGGGCCTAATAAATGCTAAAAAAGTTTACATAATTATCTTCTTTGTAAAAGATAATTTACTAGAAAATTTAAAATTTCTTATTAAAAGATCATAACGGTAACGATCATTGGGACTAATAAATACTAAAAAAGTTAACATAATTATCTTCTTTGTAAAAGATAATTTACTAGACAATTTAAAATTTCTTATTAAAAGATCATAACGGTGCCGATCAATGGGCCTAGTAAATGCTGAAAAAGCTTACATAACTATCTTCTTTGTAAAACATAATTTAATAGATCATTTAAAATTTCATTATAAAAGATCATGACGGCAACGATCATTGGGCCTAATAAATGCTAAAAAGGTTATCATAATTATCTTCTTTGTGAAAGATAATTTAAGCGATCATTTAAAATTACTTTATAAAAGATCATAACGGTAACGATCATTGGGCCTAATAAATGCTAAAAAAGTTGACATAATTATCTTCTTTGTAAAAGATAATTTACTAGACAATTTAAAATTTCTTATTAAAAGATCATAACGGTAACGATCATTGGGACTAATAAATACTAAAAAAGTTAACATAATTATCTTCTTTGTAAAAGATAATTTACTAGACAATTTAAAATTTCTTATTAAAAGATCATAACGGTGCCGATCAATGGGCCTAGTAAATGCTGAAAAAGCCTACATAACTATCTTCTTTGTAAAACATAATTTAATAGATCATTTAAAATTTCATTATAAAAGATCATGACGGCAACGATCATTGGGCCTAATAAATGCTAACAAGGTTAACATAATTATCTTCTTTGTGAAATATAATTTAATAGATCATTTAAAATTTCTTTATGAAAGATCATAACGGTAACGATCATTGGGCCTAATCAATGCTAAAAAGGTTAACATAATTATCTTCTTTGTGAAAGATAATTTAATAGATCATTTAAAATTTCTTTATAAAAGATCATAACGGTAACGATCATTGGGCCTAATAAATGGTAAAAAAGTTGACATAGTTATCTTCTTTGTAAAAGATAATTTACTAGACAATTTAAAATTTCTTATTAAAAGATCATAACGGTAACGATCACTGGGCCTAATAAATGCTGAAGCAGCTAACATAAATATATTCTTTGTTAAAGATAATTTAATAGATCATTTAAAATTTCTTTATAAAAGATCATAACGGTGACAATCATTGGGCCTAATAAATGCTAAAAAGGTTAACATAATTATCTTCTTTGTGAAATATAATTTAATAGATCATTTAAAATTTCTTTATGAAAGATCATAACGGTAACGATTATTGGGCATAATAAATGCTAAAAAAGTTGACATAATTATCTTCTTTGTAAAAGATAATTTACTAGACAATTTAAAATTTCTTATTAAAAGATCATAACGGTGCCGATCAATGGGCCTAGTAAATGCTGAAAAAGCTTACATAATTATCCTCTTTGTAAAACATAATTTAATAGATCATTTAAAATTTCATTATAAAACATCATGACGGCAACGATCGTTGGGCCTAATAAATGCTAAAAAGGTTAACATAATTATCTTCTTTGTGAAAGATAATTTGATAGATCATTTAAAATTTCTTTATAAAAGATCATAACGGTAACGATCATTGGGCCTAATAAATGCTAAAAAAGTTGACATAATTATCTTCTTTGTAAAAGATAATTTACTAGACAATTTAAAATTTCTTATTAAAAGATCATAACGATAACGATCATTGCGACTAATAAATACTAAAAAAGTTAACATAATTATCTTCTTTGTAAAAGATAATTTACTAGACAATTTAAAATTTCTTTATAACGGTAACGATCATTGGGCCTAATAAATGCTAAAAAGGTTAACATAAATATATTCTTTGTTAAAGATAATTTAATAGATCATTTAAAATTTCTTTATAAAAGATCATAACGGTAACAATCATTGGGCCTAATAAATGCTAAAAAGGTTAACATAATTATCTTCTTTGTGAAATATAATTTAATAGATCATTTAAAATTTATCTATGAAAGATCATAACGGTAACGATTATTGGGCCTAATAAATGCTAAAAAAGTTGACATAATTATCTTCTTTGTAAAAGATAATTTACTAGACAATTTAAAACTTCTTATTAAAAGATCATAACGGTGCCGATCAATGGGCATAGTAAATGCTTAAAAAGCTTACACAATAACTTCTTTGTAAAACATAATTTAATAGATCATTTAAAATTTCATTATAAAAGATCATGACGGAAACGATCATTGGGCCTAATAAATGCTAAAAAGGTTAACATAATTATCTTCTTTGTGAAAGATAATTTGATAGATCATTTAAAATTTCTTTATAGAAGATCATAACGGTAACGATCATTGGGCCTAATAAATCCTAAAAAAGTTGACATAATTATCTTCTTTGTAAAAGATAATTTAGTCGACAATTTAAAATTTCTTATTAAAAGATCATAACGGTACCGATCAATGGGCCTAGTAAATGCTAAAAAAGTTTACATAATTATCTTCTTTGTAAAAGATAATTTAATAGATCATTTAAAATTTCTTTATAAAAGATCATAACAGTAACGATCATCGGGCCTAATAAATGCTAAAAAGGTTAACATAATTATCTTCTTTGTGAAATATAATTTAATAGATCATTTAAAATTTCTTTATGAAAGATCATAACGGTAACGATTATTGGGCCTAATAAATGCTAAAAAAGTTGACATAATTATCTTCTTTGTAAAAGATAATTTACTAGACAATTTAAAATTTCTTATTAAAAGATCATAACGGTGCCGATCAATGGGCCTAGTAAATGCTGAAAAAGCTTACATAATTATCTTCTTTGTAAAATATAATTTAATAGATCATTTAAAATTTCATTATAAAAGATCATGACGGCAACGATCATTGGGCCTAATAAATGCTAAAAAGGTTAACATAATTATCTTCTTTGTGAAAGGTAATTTGATAGATCATTTAAAATTTCTTTATAAAAGATCATAATGGTAACGATCATTGGGCCTAATAAATGCTAAAAAAGTTGACATAATTATCTTCTTTGTAAAAGATAATTTAATAGACAATTTAAAATTTCTTATTAAAAGATCATGACGGTAACGATCATTGGGACTAATAAATACTAAAAAAGTTAACATAATTATCTTCTTTGTAAAAGATAATTTACTAGACAATTTAAAATTTCTTTATAAAAGATCATAACGGTAACGATCATTGGGCCTAATAAATGCTAAAAAGGTTAACATAATTATCTTCTTTGTGAAAGATAATTTAATAGATCATTTAAAATTTCTTTATAGAAGATCATAACGGTAACGATCATTGGGCCTAATAAATGGTAAAAAAGTTGACATAGTTATCTTCTTTGTAAAAGATAATTTGCTAGACAATTTAAAATTTCTTATTAAAAGATCATAACGGTAACGATCACTGGGCCTAATAAATGCTGAAGCAGCTAACATAAATATATTCTTTGTTAAAGATAATTTAATAGATCATTTAAAATTTCTTTATAAAAGATCATAACGGTAACAATCATTGGGCCTAATAAATGCTAAAAAGGTTAACATAATTATCTTCTTTGTGAAATATAATTTAATAGATCATTTAAAATTTATTTATGAAACATCATAACGGTAACGATTATTGGACCTAATAAATGCTAAAAAAGTTGACATAATTATCTTCTTTGTAAAAGATAATTTACTAGACAATTTAAAACTTCTTATTAAAAGATCATAACGGTGCCGATCAATGGGCCTATTAAATGCTGAAAAAGCTTACATAATAACTTCTTTGTAAAACATAATTTAATAGATCATTTCAAATTTCATTATAAAACATCATGACGGCAACGATCATTGGGCTTAATAAATGCTAAAAAGGTTAACATAATTATCTTCTTTGTGAAAGATAATTTTATAGATCATTTAAAATTTCTTTATAAAAGATCATAACGGTAACGATCATTGGGCCTAATAAATGCTAAAAAAGTTGACATAATTATCTTCTTTGTAAAACATAATTTACCAGGCAATTTCAAATTTCTTATTAGAAGATCATAACGGTAACGATCATTGGGCCTAATAAATGGTAAAAAAGTTGACATAGTTATCTTCTTTGTAAAAGATAATTTACTAGACAATTTAAAATTTCTTATTAAAAGATCATAACGGTAACGATCACTGGGCCTAATAAATGCTGAAGCAGCTAACATAAATATATTCTTTGTTAAAGATAATTTAATAGATCATTTAAAATTTCTTTATAAAAGATCATAACGGTGACAATCATTGGGCCTAATAAATGCTAAAAAGGTTAACATAATTATCTTCTTTGTGAAATATAATTTAATAGATCATTTAAAATTTCTTTATGAAAGATCATAACGGTAACGATTATTGGGCCTAATAAATGCTAAAAAAGTTGACATAATTATCTTCTTTGTAAAAGATAATTTACTAGACAATTTAAAATTTCTTATTAAAAGATCATAACGGTGCCGATCAATGGGCCTAGTAAATGCTGAAAAAGCTTACATAATTATCTTCTTTGTAAAATATAATTTAATAGATCATTTAAAATTTCATTATAAAAGATCATGACGGCAACGATCATTGGGCCTAATAAATGCTAAAAAGGTTAACATAATTATCTTCTTTGTGAAAGGTAATTTGATAGATCATTTAAAATTTCTTTATAAAAGATCATAATGGTAACGATCATTAGGCCTAATAAATGCTAAAAAAGTTGACATAATTATCTTCTTTGTAAAAGATAATTTAATAGACAATTTAAAATTTCTTATTAAAAGATCATGACGGTAACGATCATTGGGACTAATAAATACTAAAAAAGTTAACATAATTATCTTCTTTGTAAAAGATAATTTACTAGACAATTTAAAATTTCTTTATAAAAGATCATAACGGTAACGATCATTGGGCCTAATAAATGCTAAAAAGGTTAACATAATTATCTTCTTTGTGAAAGATAATTTAATAGATCATTTAAAATTTCTTTATAGAAGATCATAACGGTAACGATCATTGGGCCTAATAAATGGTAAAAAAGTTGACATAGTTATCTTCTTTGTAAAAGATAATTTGCTAGACAATTTAAAATTTCTTATTAAAAGATCATAACGGTAACGATCACTGGGCCTAATAAATGCTGAAGCAGCTAACATAAATATATTCTTTGTTAAAGATAATTTAATAGATCATTTAAAATTTCTTTATAAAAGATCATAACGGTAACAATCATTGGGCCTAATAAATGCTAAAAAGGTTAACATAATTATCTTCTTTGTGAAATATAATTTAATAGATCATTTAAAATTTATTTATGAAACATCATAACGGTAACGATTATTGGACCTAATAAATGCTAAAAAAGTTGACATAATTATCTTCTTTGTAAAAGATAATTTACTAGACAATTTAAAACTTCTTATTAAAAGATCATAACGGTGCCGATCAATGGGCCTATTAAATGCTGAAAAAGCTTACATAATAACTTCTTTGTAAAACATAATTTAATAGATCATTTCAAATTTCATTATAAAACATCATGACGGCAACGATCATTGGGCTTAATAAATGCTAAAAAGGTTAACATAATTATCTTCTTTGTGAAAGATAATTTTATAGATCATTTAAAATTTCTTTATAAAAGATCATAACGGTAACGATCATTGGGCCTAATAAATGCTAAAAAAGTTGACATAATTATCTTCTTTGTAAAACATAATTTACCAGGCAATTTCAAATTTCTTATTAGAAGATCATAACGGTAACGATCATTGGGCCTAATAAATGCTAAAAAAGTTGACATAATTATCTTCTTTGTAAAAGATAATTTACTAGACAATTTAAAATTTCTTATTAAAAGATCATAATGGTACCGATCAGTGGGCCTAGTAAATGCTGAAAAAGTTTACATAATTATCTTCTTTGTAAAAGATAATTTAATAGATAATTTAAAATTTCTTTATAAAAGATCATAACAGTAACGATCATTGGGCCTAATAAATGCTAAAAAGGTTAACATAATTATCTTCTTTGTGAAATATAATTTAATAGATCATTTAAAATTTCTTTATAAAAGATAATAACGGTAACGATCGTTGGGCCTAATAAATGCTAAAAAAGTTGACATAATTATCTTCTTTGTAAAAGATAATTTACTAAACAATTTAAAATTTCTTATTAAAAGATCATAACGGTGCCGATCAATGGGCCTAGTAAATGCTGAAAAAGCTTACATAATTATCTTCTTTGTAAAATATAATTTAATAGATCATTTAAAATTTCATTATAAAAGATCATGACGGCAACGATCATTGGGCCTAATAAATGCTAAAAAGGTTAACATAATTATCTTCTTTGTGAAAGATAATTTAATAGATCATTTAAAATTTCTTTATAAAAGATCATAACGGTAACGATCATTGGCCTAATAAATGCTAAAAAAGTTGACACAATTATCTTCTTTGTAAAAGATAATTTACTAGACAATTTAAAATTTCTTATTAAAAGATCATAACGGTAACGATCATTGGGACTAATAAATACTAAAAAAGTTAACATAATTATCTTGTCTATAAAAGATAATTTACTAGACAATTTAAAATTTCTTATTAAAAGATCATAACGGTGCCGATCAATGGGCCTAGTAAATGCTGAAAAAGCTTACATAACTATCTTCTTTGTAAAACATAATTTAATAGATCATTTAAAATTTCATTATAAAAGATCATGACGGCAACGATCATTGGGCCTAATAAATGCTAAAAAGGTTAACATAATTATCTTCTTTGTGAAAGATAATTTAATAAATCATTTAAAATTTCTTTATAAAAGATCATAACGGTAACGATCATTGGGCCTAATAAATGCTAAAAAAGTTGACATAATTATCTTCTCTGTAAAAGATAATTTACTAGACAATTTAAAATTTCTTATTAAAAGATCATAACGGTAACGATCACTGGGCCTAATAAATGCTGAAGCAGCTAACATAAATATATTCTTTGTTAAAGATAATTTAATATATCATTTAAAATTTCTTTATAAAAGATCATGACGGCAATGATCATTGGGCCTAATAAATGCTAAAAAGGTTAACATAATTATCTTCTTTGTGAAATATAATTTAATAGATCATTTAACATTTCTTTATAAAAGATCACAACGGTAACGATCATTGGGCCTAATAAATGCTAAAAAAGTTGACATAATTATCTTCTTTGTAAAAGATAATTTACTAGACAATTTAAAATTTCTTATTAAAAGATCATAACGGTAACGATCATTGGGACTAATAAATACTAAAAAAGTTAACATAATTATCTTCTTTGTAAAAGATAATTTACTAGACAATTTAAAATTTCTTATTAAAAGATCATAACGGTGCCGATCAATGGGCCTAGTAAATGCTGAAAAAGCTTACATAATAACTTCTTTGTAAAACATAATTTAATAGATCATTTCAAATTTCATTATAAAACATCATGACGGCAACGATCATTGGGCTTAATAAATGCTAAAAAGGTTAACATAATTATCTTCTTTGTGAAAGATAATTTTATAGATCATTTAAAATTTCTTTATAAAAGATCATAACGGTAACGATCATTGGGCCTAATAAATGCTAAAAAAGTTGACATAATTATCTTCTTTGTAAAACATAATTTACCAGGCAATTTCAAATTTCTTATTAGAAGATCATAACGGTAACGATCATTGGGCCTAATAAATGCTAAAAAAGTTGACATAATTATCTTCTTTGTAAAAGATAATTTACTAGACAATTTAAAATTTCTTATTAAAAGATCATAATGGTACCGATCAGTGGGCCTAGTAAATGCTGAAAAAGTTTACATAATTATCTTCTTTGTAAAAGATAATTTAATAGATAATTTAAAATTTCTTTATAAAAGATCATAACAGTAACGATCATTGGGCCTAATAAATGCTAAAAAGGTTAACATAATTATCTTCTTTGTGAAATATAATTTAATAGATCATTTAAAATTTCTTTATAAAAGATAATAACGGTAACGATCGTTGGGCCTAATAAATGCTAAAAAAGTTGATATAATTATCTTCTTTGTAAAAGATAATTTACTAAACAATTTAAAATTTCTTATTAAAAGATCATAACGGTGCCGATCAATGGGCCTAGTAAATGCTGAAAAAGCTTACATAATTATCTTCTTTGTAAAATATAATTTAATAGATCATTTAAAATTTCATTATAAAAGATCATGACGGCAACGATCATTGGGCCTAATAAATGCTAAAAAGGTTAACATAATTATCTTCTTTGTGAAAGATAATTTAATAGATCATTTAAAATTTCTTTATAAAAGATCATAACGGTAACGATCATTGGCCTAATAAATGCTAAAAAAGTTGACACAATTATCTTCTTTGTAAAAGATAATTTACTAGACAATTTAAAATTTCTTATTAAAAGATCATAACGGTAACGATCATTGGGACTAATAAATACTAAAAAAGTTAACATAATTATCTTGTCTATAAAAGATAATTTACTAGACAATTTAAAATTTCTTATTAAAAGATCATAACGGTGCCGATCAATGGGCCTAGTAAATGCTGAAAAAGCTTACATAACTATCTTCTTTGTAAAACATAATTTAATAGATCATTTAAAATTTCATTATAAAAGATCATGACGGCAACGATCATTGGGCCTAATAAATGCTAAAAAGGTTAACATAATTATCTTCTTTGTGAAAGATAATTTAATAAATCATTTAAAATTTCTTTATAAAAGATCATAACGGTAACGATCATTGGGCCTAATAAATGCTAAAAAAGTTGACATAATTATCTTCTCTGTAAAAGATAATTTACTAGACAATTTAAAATTTCTTATTAAAAGATCATAACGGTAACGATCACTGGGCCTAATAAATGCTGAAGCAGCTAACATAAATATATTCTTTGTTAAAGATAATTTAATATATCATTTAAAATTTCTTTATAAAAGATCATGACGGCAATGATCATTGGGCCTAATAAATGCTAAAAAGGTTAACATAATTATCTTCTTTGTGAAATATAATTTAATAGATCATTTAACATTTCTTTATAAAAGATCACAACGGTAACGATCATTGGGCCTAATAAATGCTAAAAAAGTTGACATAATTATCTTCTTTGTAAAAGATAATTTACTAGACAATTTAAAATTTCTTATTAAAAGATCATAACGGTAACGATCATTGGGACTAATAAATACTAAAAAAGTTAACATAATTATCTTCTTTGTAAAAGATAATTTACTAGACAATTTAAAATTTCTTATTAAAAGATCATAACGGTGCCGATCAATGGGCCTAGTAAATGCTGAAAAAGCTTACATAATAACTTCTTTGTAAAACATAATTTAATAGATCATTTCAAATTTCATTATAAAACATCATGACGGCAACGATCATTGGGCTTAATAAATGCTAAAAAGGTTAACATAATTATCTTCTTTGTGAAAGATAATTTTATAGATCATTTAAAATTTCTTTATAAAAGATCATAACGGTAACGATCATTGGGCCTAATAAATGCTAAAAAAGTTGACATAATTATCTTCTTTGTAAAACATAATTTACCAGGCAATTTCAAATTTCTTATTAGAAGATCATAACGGTAACGATCATTGGGCCTAATAAATGCTAAAAAAGTTGACATAATTATCTTCTTTGTAAAAGATAATTTACTAGACAATTTAAAATTTCTTATTAAAAGATCATAATGGTACCGATCAGTGGGCCTAGTAAATGCTGAAAAAGTTTACATAATTATCTTCTTTGTAAAAGATAATTTAATAGATAATTTAAAATTTCTTTATAAAAGATCATAACAGTAACGATCATTGGGCCTAATAAATGCTAAAAAGGTTAACATAATTATCTTCTTTGTGAAATATAATTTAATAGATCATTTAAAATTTCTTTATAAAAGATAATAACGGTAACGATCGTTGGGCCTAATAAATGCTAAAAAAGTTGATATAATTATCTTCTTTGTAAAAGATAATTTACTAAACAATTTAAAATTTCTTATTAAAAGATCATAACGGTGCCGATCAATGGGCCTAGTAAATGCTGAAAAAGCTTACATAATTATCTTCTTTGTAAAATATAATTTAATAGATCATTTAAAATTTCATTATAAAAGATCATGACGGCAACGATCATTGGGCCTAATAAATGCTAAAAAGGTTAACATAATTATCTTCTTTGTGAAAGATAATTTAATAGATCATTTAAAATTTCTTTATAAAAGATCATAACGGTAACGATCATTGGCCTAATAAATGCTAAAAAAGTTGACACAATTATCTTCTTTGTAAAAGATAATTTACTAGACAATTTAAAATTTCTTATTAAAAGATCATAACGGTAACGATCATTGGGACTAATAAATACTAAAAAAGTTAACATAATTATCTTGTCTATAAAAGATAATTTACTAGACAATTTAAAATTTCTTATTAAAAGATCATAACGGTGCCGATCAATGGGCCTAGTAAATGCTGAAAAAGCTTACATAACTATCTTCTTTGTAAAACATAATTTAATAGATCATTTAAAATTTCATTATAAAAGATCATGACGGCAACGATCATTGGGCCTAATAAATGCTAAAAAGGTTAACATAATTATCTTCTTTGTGAAAGATAATTTAATAAATCATTTAAAATTTCTTTATAAAAGATCATAACGGTAACGATCATTGGGCCTAATAAATGCTAAAAAAGTTGACATAATTATCTTCTCTGTAAAAGATAATTTACTAGACAATTTAAAATTTCTTATTAAAAGATCATAACGGTAACGATCACTGGGCCTAATAAATGCTGAAGCAGCTAACATAAATATATTCTTTGTTAAAGATAATTTAATATATCATTTAAAATTTCTTTATAAAAGATCATGACGGCAATGATCATTGGGCCTAATAAATGCTAAAAAGGTTAACATAATTATCTTCTTTGTGAAATATAATTTAATAGATCATTTAACATTTCTTTATAAAAGATCACAACGGTAACGATCATTGGGCCTAATAAATGCTAAAAAAGTTGACATAATTATCTTCTTTGTAAAAGATAATTTACTAGACAATTTAAAATTTCTTATTAAAAGATCATAACGGTAACGATCATTGGGACTAATAAATACTAAAAAAGTTAACATAATTATCTTCTTTGTAAAAGATAATTTACTAGACAATTTAAAATTTCTTATTAAAAGATCATAACGGTGCCGATCAATGGGCCTAGTAAATGCTGAAAAAGCTTACATAACTATCTTCTTTGTAAAACATAATTTAATAGATCATTTAAAATTTCATTATAAAAGATCATGACGGCAACGATCATTGGGCCTAATAAATGCTAAAAAGGTTAGCATAATTATCTTCTTTGTGAAAGATAATTTAATAGATCATTTAAAATTTCTTTATAAAAGATCATAACGGTAACGATCATTGGGCCTAATAAATGCTAAAAAAGTTGACATAATTATCTTCTTTGTAAAAGATAATTTACTAGACAATTTAAAATTTCTTATTAAAAGATCATAACGGTAACGATCATTGGGACTAATAAATACTAAAAAAGTTAACATAATTATCTTCTTTGTAAAAGATAATTTACTAGACAATTTAAAATTTCTTATTAAAAGATCATAACGGTGCCGATCAATGGGCCTAGTAAATGCTGAAAAAGCCTACATAACTATCTTCTTTGTGAAATATAATTTAATAGATCATTTAAAATTTCATTATAAAATATCATGACGGCAACGATCATTGGGCCTAATAAATGCTAAAAAGGTTAACATAATTATCTTCTTTGTGAAATATAATTTAATAGATCATTTAAAATTTCTTTATGAAAGATCATAACGTAACGATCATTGGGCCTAATAAATGCTAAAAAGGTTAACATAATTATCTTCTTTGTGAAAGATAATTTAATAGATCATTTAAAATTTATTTATAAAAGATCATAACGGTAACGATCATTGGGCCTAATAAATGGTAAAAAAGTTGACATAGTTATCTTCTTTGTAAAAGATAATTTACTAGACAATTTAAAATTTCTTATTAAAAGATCATAACGGTAACGATCACTGGGCCTAATAAATGCTGAAGCAGCTAACATAAATATATTCTTTGTTAAAGATAATTTAATAGATCATTTAAAATTTCTTTATAAAAGATCATAACGGTAACAATCATTGGGCCTAATAAATGCTAAAAAGGTTAACATAATTATCTTCTTTGTGAAATATAATTTAATAGATCATTTAAAATTTCTTTATGAAAGATCATAACGGTAACGATTATTGGGCCTAATAAATGCTAAAAAAGTTGACATAATTATCTTCTTTGTAAAAGATAATTTACTAGACAATTTAAAATTTCTTATTAAAAGATCATAACGGTGCCGATCAATGGGCCTAGTAAATGCTGAAAAAGCTTACATAATTATCCTCTTTGTAAAACATAATTTAATAGATCATTTAAAATTTCATTATAAAACATCATGACGGCAACGATCGTTGGGCCTAATAAATGCTAAAAAGGTTAACATAATTATCTTCTTTGTGAAAGATAATTTGATAGATCATTTAAAATTTCTTTATAAAAGATCATAACGGTAACGATCATTGGGCCTAATAAATGCTAAAAAAGTTGACATAATTATCTTCTTTGTAAAAGATAATTTACTAGACAATTTAAAATTTCTTATTAAAAGATCATAACGGTAACGATCATTGGGACTAATAAATACTAAAAAAGTTAACATAATTATCTTCTTTGTAAAAGATAATTTACTAGACAATTTAAAATTTCTTTATAAATGATCATAACGGTAACGATCATTGGGCCTAATAAATGCTAAAAAGGTTAACATAATTATCTTCTTTGTGAAAGATAATTTAATAGATCATTTAAAATTTCTTTATAAAAGATCATAACGGTAACGATCATTGGGCCTAATAAATGGTAAAAAAGTTGACATAGTTATCTTCTTTGTAAAAGATAATTTACTAGACAATTTAAAATTTCTTAGTAAAAGATCATAATGGTAACGATCACTGGGCCTAGTAAATACTGAAGCAGCTAACATAAATATATTCTTTGTTAAAGATAATTTAATAGATCATTTAAAATTTCTTTATAAAAGATCATAACGGTAACAATCATTGGGCCTAATAAATGCTAAAAAGGTTAACATAATTATCTTCTTTGTGAAATATAATTTAATAGATCATTTAAAATTTCTTTATGAAAGATCATAACGGTAACGATTATTGGGCCTAATAAATGCTAAAAAAGTTGACATAATTATCTTCTTTGTAAAAGATAATTTACTAGACAATTTAAAATTTCTTATTAAAAGATCATAACGGGGCCGATCAATGGGCCTAGTAAATGCTGAAAAAGCTTACATAATTATCCTCTTTGTAAAACATAATTTAATAGATCATTTAAAATTTCATTATAAAACATCATGACGGCAACGATCGTTGGGCCTAATAAATGCTAAAAAGGTTAACATAATTATCTTCTTTGTGAAAGATAATTTGATAGATCATTTAAAATTTCTTTATAAAAGATCATAACGGTAACGATCATTGGGCCTAATAAATGCTAAAAAAGTTGACATAATTATCTTCTTTGTAAAAGATAATTTACTAGACAATTTAAAATTTCTTATTAAAAGATCATAACGGTAACGATCATTGCGACTAATAAATACTAAAAAAGTTAACATAATTATCTTCTTTGTAAAAGATAATTTACTAGACAATTTAAAATTTCTTATTAAAAGATCATAACGGTGCCGATCAATGGGCCTAGTAAATGCTAAAAAAGCCTACATAACTATCTTCTTTGTGAAATATAATTTAATAGATCATTTAAAATTTCATTATAAAATATCATGACGGCAACGATCATTGGGCCTAATAAATGCTAAAAAGGTTAACATAATTATCTTCTTTGTGAAATATAATTTAATAGATCATTTAAAATTTCTTTATGAAAGATCATAACGTAACGATCATTGGGCCTAATAAATGCTAAAAAGGTTAACATAATTATCTTCTTTGTGAAAGATAATTTAATAGATCATTTAAAATTTATTTATAAAAGATCATAACGGTAACGATCATTGGGCCTAATAAATGGTAAAAAAGTTGACATAGTTATCTTCTTTGTAAAAGATAATTTACTAGACAATTTAAAATTTCTTATTAAAAGATCATAACGGTAACGATCACTGGGCCTAATAAATGCTGAAGCAGCTAACATAAATATATTCTTTGTTAAAGATAATTTAATAGATCATTTAAAATTTCTTTATAAAAGATCATAACGGTAACAATCATTGGGCCTAATAAATGCTAAAAAGGTTAACATAATTATCTTCTTTGTGAAATATAATTTAATAGATCATTTAAAATTTCTTTATGAAAGATCATAACGGTAACGATTATTGGGCCTAATAAATGCTAAAAAAGTTGACATAATTATCTTCTTTGTAAAAGATAATTTACTAGACAATTTAAAATTTCTTATTAAAAGATCATAACGGTGCCGATCAATGGGCCTAGTAAATGCTGAAAAAGCTTACATAATTATCCTCTTTGTAAAACATAATTTAATAGATCATTTAAAATTTCATTATAAAACATCATGACGGCAACGATCGTTGGGCCTAATAAATGCTAAAAAGGTTAACATAATTATCTTCTTTGTGAAAGATAATTTGATAGATCATTTAAAATTTCTTTATAAAAGATCATAACGGTAACGATCATTGGGCCTAATAAATGCTAAAAAAGTTGACATAATTATCTTCTTTGTAAAAGATAATTTACTAGACAATTTAAAATTTCTTATTAAAAGATCATAACGGTAACGATCATTGGGACTAATAAATACTAAAAAAGTTAACATAATTATCTTCTTTGTAAAAGATAATTTACTAGACAATTTAAAATTTCTTTATAAATGATCATAACGGTAACGATCATTGGGCCTAATAAATGCTAAAAAGGTTAACATAATTATCTTCTTTGTGAAAGATAATTTAATAGATCATTTAAAATTTCTTTATAAAAGATCATAACGGTAACGATCATTGGGCCTAATAAATGGTAAAAAAGTTGACATAGTTATCTTCTTTGTAAAAGATAATTTACTAGACAATTTAAAATTTCTTAGTAAAAGATCATAATGGTAACGATCACTGGGCCTAGTAAATACTGAAGCAGCTAACATAAATATATTCTTTGTTAAAGATAATTTAATAGATCATTTAAAATTTCTTTATAAAAGATCATAACGGTAACAATCATTGGGCCTAATAAATGCTAAAAAGGTTAACATAATTATCTTCTTTGTGAAATATAATTTAATAGATCATTTAAAATTTCTTTATGAAAGATCATAACGGTAACGATTATTGGGCCTAATAAATGCTAAAAAAGTTGACATAATTATCTTCTTTGTAAAAGATAATTTACTAGACAATTTAAAATTTCTTATTAAAAGATCATAACGGGGCCGATCAATGGGCCTAGTAAATGCTGAAAAAGCTTACATAATTATCCTCTTTGTAAAACATAATTTAATAGATCATTTAAAATTTCATTATAAAACATCATGACGGCAACGATCGTTGGGCCTAATAAATGCTAAAAAGGTTAACATAATTATCTTCTTTGTGAAAGATAATTTGATAGATCATTTAAAATTTCTTTATAAAAGATCATAACGGTAACGATCATTGGGCCTAATAAATGCTAAAAAAGTTGACATAATTATCTTCTTTGTAAAAGATAATTTACTAGACAATTTAAAATTTCTTATTAAAAGATCATAACGGTAACGATCATTGCGACTAATAAATACTAAAAAAGTTAACATAATTATCTTCTTTGTAAAAGATAATTTACTAGACAATTTAAAATTTCTTATTAAAAGATCATAACGGTGCCGATCAATGGGCCTAGTAAATGCTAAAAAAGCCTACATAACTATCTTCTTTGTGAAATATAATTTAATAGATCATTTAAAATTTCATTATAAAATATCATGACGGCAACGATCATTGGGCCTAATAAATGCTAAAAAGGTTAACATAATTATCTTCTTTGTGAAATATAATTTAATAGATCATTTAAAATTTCTTTATGAAAGATCATAACGTAACGATCATTGGGCCTAATAAATGCTAAAAAGGTTAACATAATTATCTTCTTTGTGAAAGATAATTTAATAGATCATTTAAAATTTATTTATAAAAGATCATAACGGTAACGATCATTGGGCCTAATAAATGGTAAAAAAGTTGACATAGTTATCTTCTTTGTAAAAGATAATTTACTAGACAATTTAAAATTTCTTATTAAAAGATCATAACGGTAACGATCACTGGGCCTAATAAATGCTGAAGCAGCTAACATAAATATATTCTTTGTTAAAGATAATTTAATAGATCATTTAAAATTTCTTTATAAAAGATCATAACGGTAACAATCATTGGGCCTAATAAATGCTAAAAAGGTTAACATAATTATCTTCTTTGTGAAATATAATTTAATAGATCATTTAAAATTTCTTTATGAAAGATCATAACGGTAACGATTATTGGGCCTAATAAATGCTAAAAAAGTTGACATAATTATCTTCTTTGTAAAAGATAATTTACTAGACAATTTAAAATTTCTTATTAAAAGATCATAACGGTGCCGATCAATGGGCCTAGTAAATGCTGAAAAAGCTTACATAATTATCCTCTTTGTAAAACATAATTTAATAGATCATTTAAAATTTCATTATAAAACATCATGACGGCAACGATCGTTGGGCCTAATAAATGCTAAAAAGGTTAACATAATTATCTTCTTTGTGAAAGATAATTTGATAGATCATTTAAAATTTCTTTATAAAAGATCATAACGGTAACGATCATTGGGCCTAATAAATGCTAAAAAAGTTGACATAATTATCTTCTTTGTAAAAGATAATTTACTAGACAATTTAAAATTTCTTATTAAAAGATCATAACGGTAACGATCATTGGGACTAATAAATACTAAAAAAGTTAACATAATTATCTTCTTTGTAAAAGATAATTTACTAGACAATTTAAAATTTCTTTATAAATGATCATAACGGTAACGATCATTGGGCCTAATAAATGCTAAAAAGGTTAACATAATTATCTTCTTTGTGAAAGATAATTTAATAGATCATTTAAAATTTCTTTATAAAAGATCATAACGGTAACGATCATTGGGCCTAATAAATGGTAAAAAAGTTGACATAGTTATCTTCTTTGTAAAAGATAATTTACTAGACAATTTAAAATTTCTTAGTAAAAGATCATAATGGTAACGATCACTGGGCCTAGTAAATACTGAAGCAGCTAACATAAATATATTCTTTGTTAAAGATAATTTAATAGATCATTTAAAATTTCTTTATAAAAGATCATAACGGTAACAATCATTGGGCCTAATAAATGCTAAAAAGGTTAACATAATTATCTTCTTTGTGAAATATAATTTAATAGATCATTTAAAATTTCTTTATGAAAGATCATAACGGTAACGATTATTGGGCCTAATAAATGCTAAAAAAGTTGACATAATTATCTTCTTTGTAAAAGATAATTTACTAGACAATTTAAAATTTCTTATTAAAAGATCATAACGGGGCCGATCAATGGGCCTAGTAAATGCTGAAAAAGCTTACATAATTATCCTCTTTGTAAAACATAATTTAATAGATCATTTAAAATTTCATTATAAAACATCATGACGGCAACGATCGTTGGGCCTAATAAATGCTAAAAAGGTTAACATAATTATCTTCTTTGTGAAAGATAATTTGATAGATCATTTAAAATTTCTTTATAAAAGATCATAACGGTAACGATCATTGGGCCTAATAAATGCTAAAAAAGTTGACATAATTATCTTCTTTGTAAAAGATAATTTACTAGACAATTTAAAATTTCTTATTAAAAGATCATAACGGTAACGATCATTGGGACTAATAAATACTAAAAAAGTTAACATAATTATCTTCTTTGTAAAAGATAATTTACTAGACAATTTAAAATTTCTTATTAAAAGATCATAACGGTGCCGATCAATGGGCCTAGTAAATGCTGAAAAAGCTTACATAACTATCTTCTTTGTAAAACATAATTTAATAGATCATTTAAAATTTCATTATAAAAGATCATGACGGCAACGATCATTGGGCCTAATAAATGCTAAAAAGGTTAGCATAATTATCTTCTTTGTGAAAGATAATTTAATAGATCATTTAAAATTTCTTTATAAAAGATCATAACGGTAACGATCATTGGGCCTAATAAATGCTAAAAAAGTTGACATAATTATCTTCTTTGTAAAAGATAATTTACTAGACAATTTAAAATTTCTTATTAAAAGATCATAACGGTAACGATCATTGGGACTAATAAATACTAAAAAAGTTAACATAATTATCTTCTTTGTAAAAGATAATTTACTAGACAATTTAAAATTTCTTATTAAAAGATCATAACGGTGCCGATCAATGGGCCTAGTAAATGCTGAAAAAGCCTACATAACTATCTTCTTTGTGAAATATAATTTAATAGATCATTTAAAATTTCATTATAAAACAGCATGACGGCAACGATCGTTGGGCCTAATAAATGCTAAAAAGGTTAACATAATTATCTTCTTTGTGAAAGATAATTTGATAGATCATTTAAAATTTCTTTATAAAAGATCATAACGGTAACGATCATTGGGCCTAATAAATGCTAAAAAAGTTGACATAATTATCTTCTTTGTAAAAGATAATTTACTAGACAATTTAAAATTTCTTATTAAAAGATCATAACGGTAACGATCATTGCGACTAATAAATACTAAAAAAGTTAACATAATTATCTTCTTTGTAAAAGATAATTTACTAGACAATTTAAAATTTCTTATTAAAAGATCATAACGGTGCCGATCAATGGGCCTAGTAAATGCTAAAAAAGCCTACATAACTATCTTCTTTGTGAAATATAATTTAATAGATCATTTAAAATTTCATTATAAAATATCATGACGGCAACGATCATTGGGCCTAATAAATGCTAAAAAGGTTAACATAATTATCTTCTTTGTGAAATATAATTTAATAGATCATTTAAAATTTCTTTATGAAAGATCATAACGTAACGATCATTGGGCCTAATAAATGCTAAAAAGGTTAACATAATTATCTTCTTTGTGAAAGATAATTTAATAGATCATTTAAAATTTATTTATAAAAGATCATAACGGTAACGATCATTGGGCCTAATAAATGGTAAAAAAGTTGACATAGTTATCTTCTTTGTAAAAGATAATTTACTAGACAATTTAAAATTTCTTATTAAAAGATCATAACGGTAACGATCACTGGGCCTAATAAATGCTGAAGCAGCTAACATAAATATATTCTTTGTTAAAGATAATTTAATATATCATTTAAAATTTCTTTATAAAAGATCATGACGGCAATGATCATTGGGCCTAATAAATGCTAAAAAGGTTAACATAATTATCTTCTTTGTGAAATATAATTTAATAGATCATTTAAAATTTCGTTATAAAAGATCACAACGGTAACGATCATTGGGCCTAATAAATGCTAAAAAAGTTTACATAATTATCTTCTTTGTAAAAGATAATTTACTAGAAAATTTAAAATTTCTTATTAAAAGATCATAACGGTAACGATCATTGGGACTAATAAATACTAAAAAAGTTAACATAATTATCTTCTTTGTGAAATATAATTTAATAGATCATTTAAAATTTCTTTATGAAAGATCATAACGGTAACGATTATTGGGCCTAATAAATGCTAAAAAAGTTGACATAATTATCTTCTTTGTAAAAGATAATTTACTAGACAATTTAAAATTTCTTATTAAAAGATCATAACGGTGCCGATCAATGGGCCTAGTAAATGCTGAAAAAGCTTACATAATTATCCTCTTTGTAAAACATAATTTAATAGATCATTTAAAATTTCATTATAAAACATCATGACGGCAACGATCGTTGGGCCTAATAAATGCTAAAAAGGTTAACATAATTATCTTCTTTGTGAAAGATAATTTGATAGATCATTTAAAATTTCTTTATAAAAGATCATAACGGTAACGATCATTGGGCCTAATAAATGCTAAAAAAGTTGACATAATTATCTTCTTTGTAAAAGATAATTTACTAGACAATTTAAAATTTCTTATTAAAAGATCATAACGGTAACGATCATTGCGACTAATAAATACTAAAAAAGTTAACATAATTATCTTCTTTGTAAAAGATAATTTACTAGACAATTTAAAATTTCTTTATAAATGATCATAACGGTAACGATCATTGGGCCTAATAAATGCTAAAAAGGTTAACATAATTATCTTCTTTGTGAAAGATAATTTAATAGATCATTTAAAATTTCTTTATAAAAGATCATAACGGTAACGATCATTGGGCCTAATAAATGGTAAAAAAGTTGACATAGTTATCTTCTTTGTAAAAGATAATTTACTAGACAATTTAAAATTTCTTAGTAAAAGATCATAATGGTAACGATCACTGGGCCTAGTAAATACTGAAGCAGCTAACATAAATATATTCTTTGTTAAAGATAATTTAATAGATCATTTAAAAT
This sequence comes from Psophocarpus tetragonolobus, assembly GCA_037954015.1. Taxonomy (NCBI): domain Eukaryota; kingdom Viridiplantae; phylum Streptophyta; class Magnoliopsida; order Fabales; family Fabaceae; genus Psophocarpus; species Psophocarpus tetragonolobus. The sequence goes on from CM075688.1 coordinate 61,349,638, forward strand.
TTCTTTATAAAAGATCATAACGGTAACAATCATTGGGCCTAATAAATGCTAAAAAGGTTAACATAATTATCTTCTTTGTGAAATATAATTTAATAGATCATTTAAAATTTCTTTATGAAAGATCATAACGGTAACGATTATTGGGCCTAATAAATGCTAAAAAAGTTGACATAATTATCTTCTTTGTAAAAGATAATTTACTAGACAATTTAAAATTTCTTATTAAAAGATCATAACGGGGCCGATCAATGGGCCTAGTAAATGCTGAAAAAGCTTACATAATTATCCTCTTCGTAAAACATAATTTAATAGATCATTTAAAATTTCATTATAAAACATCATGACGGCAACGATCGTTGGGCCTAATAAATGCTAAAAAGGTTAACATAATTATCTTCTTTGTGAAAGATAATTTGATAGATCATTTAAAATTTCTTTATAAAAGATCATAACGGTAACGATCATTGGGCCTAATAAATGCTAAAAAAGTTGACATAATTATCTTCTTTGTAAAAGATAATTTACTAGACAATTTAAAATTTCTTATTAAAAGATCATAACGGTAACGATCATTGGGACTAATAAATACTAAAAAAGTTAACATAATTATCTTCTTTGTAAAAGATAATTTACTAGACAATTTAAAATTTCTTATTAAAAGATCATAACGGTGCCGATCAATGGGCCTAGTAAATGCTGAAAAAGCTTACATAACTATCTTCTTTGTAAAACATAATTTAATAGATCATTTAAAATTTCATTATAAAAGATCATGACGGCAACGATCATTGGGCCTAATAAATGCTAAAAAGGTTAGCATAATTATCTTCTTTGTGAAAGATAATTTAATAGATCATTTAAAATTTCTTTATAAAAGATCATAACGGTAACGATCATTGGGCCTAATAAATGCTAAAAAAGTTGACATAATTATCTTCTTTGTAAAAGATAATTTACTAGACAATTTAAAATTTCTTATTAAAAGATCATAACGGTAACGATCATTGGGACTAATAAATACTAAAAAAGTTAACATAATTATCTTCTTTGTAAAAGATAATTTACTAGACAATTTAAAATTTCTTATTAAAAGATCATAACGGTGCCGATCAATGGGCCTAGTAAATGCTGAAAAAGCCTACATAACTATCTTCTTTGTGAAATATAATTTAATAGATCATTTAAAATTTCATTATAAAATATCATGACGGCAACGATCATTGGGCCTAATAAATGCTAAAAAGGTTAACATAATTATCTTCTTTGTGAAATATAATTTAATAGATCATTTAAAATTTCTTTATGAAAGATCATAACGTAACGATCATTGGGCCTAATAAATGCTAAAAAGGTTAACATAATTATCTTCTTTGTGAAAGATAATTTAATAGATCATTTAAAATTTATTTATAAAAGATCATAACGGTAACGATCATTGGGCCTAATAAATGGTAAAAAAGTTGACATAGTTATCTTCTTTGTAAAAGATAATTTACTAGACAATTTAAAATTTCTTATTAAAAGATCATAACGGTAACGATCACTGGGCCTAATAAATGCTGAAGCAGCTAACATAAATATATTCTTTGTTAAAGATAATTTAATAGATCATTTAAAATTTCTTTATAAAAGATCATAACGGTAACAATCATTGGGCCTAATAAATGCTAAAAAGGTTAACATAATTATCTTCTTTGTGAAATATAATTTAATAGATCATTTAAAATTTCTTTATGAAAGATCATAACGGTAACGATTATTGGGCCTAATAAATGCTAAAAAAGTTGACATAATTATCTTCTTTGTAAAAGATAATTTACTAGACAATTTAAAATTTCTTATTAAAAGATCATAACGGTGCCGATCAATGGGCCTAGTAAATGCTGAAAAAGCTTACATAATTATCCTCTTTGTAAAACATAATTTAATAGATCATTTAAAATTTCATTATAAAACATCATGACGGCAACGATCGTTGGGCCTAATAAATGCTAAAAAGGTTAACATAATTATCTTCTTTGTGAAAGATAATTTGATAGATCATTTAAAATTTCTTTATAAAAGATCATAACGGTAACGATCATTGGGCCTAATAAATGCTAAAAAAGTTGACATAATTATCTTCTTTGTAAAAGATAATTTACTAGACAATTTAAAATTTCTTATTAAAAGATCATAACGGTAACGATCATTGCGACTAATAAATACTAAAAAAGTTAACATAATTATCTTCTTTGTAAAAGATAATTTACTAGACAATTTAAAATTTCTTTATAAATGATCATAACGGTAACGATCATTGGGCCTAATAAATGCTAAAAAGGTTAACATAATTATCTTCTTTGTGAAAGATAATTTAATAGATCATTTAAAATTTCTTTATAAAAGATCATAACGGTAACGATCATTGGGCCTAATAAATGGTAAAAAAGTTGACATAGTTATCTTCTTTGTAAAAGATAATTTACTAGACAATTTAAAATTTCTTAGTAAAAGATCATAATGGTAACGATCACTGGGCCTAGTAAATACTGAAGCAGCTAACATAAATATATTCTTTGTTAAAGATAATTTAATAGATCATTTAAAATTTCTTTATAAAAGATCATAACGGTAACAATCATTGGGCCTAATAAATGCTAAAAAGGTTAACATAATTATCTTCTTTGTGAAATATAATTTAATAGATCATTTAAAATTTCTTTATGAAAGATCATAACGGTAACGATTATTGGGCCTAATAAATGCTAAAAAAGTTGACATAATTATCTTCTTTGTAAAAGATAATTTACTAGACAATTTAAAATTTCTTATTAAAAGATCATAACGGGGCCGATCAATGGGCCTAGTAAATGCTGAAAAAGCTTACATAATTATCCTCTTTGTAAAACATAATTTAATAGATCATTTAAAATTTCATTATAAAACATCATGACGGCAACGATCGTTGGGCCTAATAAATGCTAAAAAGGTTAACATAATTATCTTCTTTGTGAAAGATAATTTGATAGATCATTTAAAATTTCTTTATAAAAGATCATAACGGTAACGATCATTGGGCCTAATAAATGCTAAAAAAGTTGACATAATTATCTTCTTTGTAAAAGATAATTTACTAGACAATTTAAAATTTCTTATTAAAAGATCATAACGGTAACGATCATTGCGACTAATAAATACTAAAAAAGTTAACATAATTATCTTTTTTGTAAAAGATAATTTACTAGACAATTTAAAATTTCTTATTAAAAGATCATAACGGTGCCGATCAATGGGCCTAGTAAATGCTAAAAAAGCCTACATAACTATCTTCTTTGTGAAATATAATTTAATAGATCATTTAAAATTTCATTATAAAATATCATGACGGCAACGATCATTGGGCCTAATAAATGCTAAAAAGGTTAACATAATTATCTTCTTTGTGAAATATAATTTAATAGATCATTTAAAATTTCTTTATGAAAGATCATAACGTAACGATCATTGGGCCTAATAAATGCTAAAAAGGTTAACATAATTATCTTCTTTGTGAAAGATAATTTAATAGATCATTTAAAATTTATTTATAAAAGATCATAACGGTAACGATCATTGGGCCTAATAAATGGTAAAAAAGTTGACATAGTTATCTTCTTTGTAAAAGATAATTTACTAGACAATTTAAAATTTCTTATTAAAAGATCATAACGGTAACGATCACTGGGCCTAATAAATGCTGAAGCAGCTAACATAAATATATTCTTTGTTAAAGATAATTTAATAGATCATTTAAAATTTCTTTATAAAAGATCATAACGGTAACAATCATTGGGCCTAATAAATGCTAAAAAGGTTAACATAATTATCTTCTTTGTGAAAAATAATTTAATAGATCATTTAAAATTTCTTTATGAAAGATCATAACGGTAACGATTATTGGGCCTAATAAATGCTAAAAAAGTTGACATAATTATCTTCTTTGTAAAAGATAATTTACTAGACAATTTAAAATTTCTTATTAAAAGATCATAACGGTGCCGATCAATGGGCCTAGTAAATGCTGAAAAAGCTTACATAATTATCCTCTTTGTAAAACATAATTTAATAGATCATTTAAAATTTCATTATAAAACATCATGACGGCAACGATCGTTGGGCCTAATAAATGCTAAAAAGGTTAACATAATTATCTTCTTTGTGAAAGATAATTTGATAGATCATTTAAAATTTCTTTATAAAAGATCATAACGGTAACGATCATTGGGCCTAATAAATGCTAAAAAAGTTGACATAATTATCTTCTTTGTAAAAGATAATTTACTAGACAATTTAAAATTTCTTATTAAAAGATCATAACGGTAACGATCATTGCGACTAATAAATACTAAAAAAGTTAACATAATTATCTTCTTTGTAAAAGATAATTTACTAGACAATTTAAAATTTCTTTATAAATGATCATAACGGTAACGATCATTGGGCCTAATAAATGCTAAAAAGGTTAACATAATTATCTTCTTTGTGAAAGATAATTTAATAGATCATTTAAAATTTCTTTATAAAAGATCATAACGGTAACGATCATTGGGCCTAATAAATGGTAAAAAAGTTGACATAGTTATCTTCTTTGTAAAAGATAATTTACTAGACAATTTAAAATTTCTTAGTAAAAGATCATAATGGTAACGATCACTGGGCCTAGTAAATACTGAAGCAGCTAACATAAATATATTCTTTGTTAAAGATAATTTAATAGATCATTTAAAATTTCTTTATAAAAGATCATAACGGTAACAATCATTGGGCCTAATAAATGCTAAAAAGGTTAACATAATTATCTTCTTTGTGAAATATAATTTAATAGATCATTTAAAATTTCTTTATGAAAGATCATAACGGTAACGATTATTGGGCCTAATAAATGCTAAAAAAGTTGACATAATTATCTTCTTTGTAAAAGATAATTTACTAGACAATTTAAAATTTCTTATTAAAAGATCATAACGGGGCCGATCAATGGGCCTAGTAAATGCTGAAAAAGCTTACATAATTATCCTCTTTGTAAAACATAATTTAATAGATCATTTAAAATTTCATTATAAAACATCATGACGGCAACGATCGTTGGGCCTAATAAATGCTAAAAAGGTTAACATAATTATCTTCTTTGTGAAAGATAATTTGATAGATCATTTAAAATTTCTTTATAAAAGATCATAACGGTAACGATCATTGGGCCTAATAAATGCTAAAAAAGTTGACATAATTATCTTCTTTGTAAAAGATAATTTACTAGACAATTTAAAATTTCTTATTAAAAGATCATAACGGTAACGGTCATTGGGACTAATAAATACTAAAAAAGTTAACATAATTATCTTCTTTGTAAAAGATAATTTACTAGACAATTTAAAATTTCTTATTAAAAGATCATAACGGTGCCGATCAATGGGCCTAGTAAATGCTGAAAAAGCCTACATAACTATCTTCTTTGTGAAATATAATTTAATAGATCATTTAAAATTTCATTATAAAATATCATGACGGCAACGATCATTGGGCCTAATAAATGCTAAAAAGGTTAACATAATTATCTTCTTTGTGAAATATAATTTAATAGATCATTTAAAATTTCTTTATGAAAGATCATAACGTAACGATCATTGGGCCTAATAAATGCTAAAAAGGTTAACATAATTATCTTCTTTGTGAAAGATAATTTAATAGATCATTTAAAATTTATTTATAAAAGATCATAACGGTAACGATCATTGGGCCTAATAAATGGTAAAAAAGTTGACATAGTTATCTTCTTTGTAAAAGATAATTTACTAGACAATTTAAAATTTCTTATTAAAAGATCATAACGGTAACGATCACTGGGCCTAATAAATGGTAAAAAAGTTGACATAATTATCTTCTTTGTAAAAGATAATTTACTAGACAATTTAAAATTTCTTATTAAAAGATCATAACGGTACCGATCAATGGGCCTAGTAAATGCTAAAAAAGTTTACATAATTATCTTCTTTGTAAAAGATAATTTAATAGATCATTTAAAATTTCTTTATAAAAGATCATAACAGTAACGATCATCGGGCCTAATAAATGCTAAAAAGGTTAACATAATTATCTTCTTTGTGAAATATAATTTAATAGATCATTTAAAATTTCTTTATGAAAGATCATAACGGTAACGATTATTGGGCCTAATAAATGCTAAAAAAGTTGACATAATTATCTTCTTTGTAAAAGATAATTTACTAGACAATTTAAAATTTCTTATTAAAAGATCATAACGGTGCCGATCAATGGGCCTAGTAAATGCTGAAAAAGCTTACATAATTATCCTCTTTGTAAAACATAATTTAATAGATCATTTAAAATTTCATTATAAAACATCATGACGGCAACGATCGTTGGGCCTAATAAATGCTAAAAAGGTTAACATAATTATCTTCTTTGTGAAAGATAATTTGATAGATCATTTAAAATTTCTTTATAAAAGATCATAACGGTAACGATCATTGGGCCTAATAAATGCTAAAAAAGTTGACATAATTATCTTCTTTGTAAAAGATAATTTACTAGACAATTTAAAATTTCTTATTAAAAGATCATAACGGTAACGATCATTGCGACTAATAAATACTAAAAAAGTTAACATAATTATCTTCTTTGTAAAAGATAATTTACTAGACAATTTAAAATTTCTTTATAAATGATCATAACGGTAACGATCATTGGGCCTAATAAATGCTAAAAAGGTTAACATAATTATCTTCTTTGTGAAAGATAATTTAATAGAACATTTAAAATTTCTTTATAAAAGATCATAACGGTAACGATCATTGGGCCTAATAAATGGTAAAAAAGTTGACATAGTTATCTTCTTTGTAAAAGATAATTTACTAGACAATTTAAAATTTCTTAGTAAAAGATCATAATGGTAACGATCACTGGGCCTAGTAAATACTGAAGCAGCTAACATAAATATATTCTTTGTTAAAGATAATTTAATAGATCATTTAAAATTTCTTTATAAAAGATCATAACGGTAACAATCATTGGGCCTAATAAATGCTAAAAAGGTTAACATAATTATCTTCTTTGTGAAATATAATTTAATAGATCATTTAAAATTTCTTTATGAAAGCTCATAACGGTAACGATTATTGGGCCTAATAAATGCTAAAAAAGTTGACATAATTATCTTCTTTGTAAAAGATAATTTACTAGACAATTTAAAATTTCTTATTAAAAGATCATAACGGGGCCGATCAATGGGCCTAGTAAATGCTGAAAAAGCTTACATAATTATCCTCTTTGTAAAACATAATTTAATAGATCATTTAAAATTTCATTATAAAACATCATGACGGCAACGATCGTTGGGCCTAATAAATGCTAAAAAGGTTAACATAATTATCTTCTTTGTGAAAGATAATTTGATAGATCATTTAAAATTTCTTTATAAAAGATCATAACGGTAACGATCATTGGGCCTAATAAATGCTAAAAAAGTTGACATAATTATCTTCTTTGTAAAAGATAATTTACTAGACAATTTAAAATTTCTTATTAAAAGATCATAACGGTAACGATCATTGCGACTAATAAATACTAAAAAAGTTAACATAATTATCTTCTTTGTAAAAGATAATTTACTAGACAATTTAAAATTTCTTATTAAAAGATCATAACGGTGCCGATCAATGGGCCTAGTAAATGCTGAAAAAGCCTACATAACTATCTTCTTTGTGAAATATAATTTAATAGATCATTTAAAATTTCATTATAAAATATCATGACGGCAACGATCATTGGGCCTAATAAATGCTAAAAAGGTTAACATAATTATCTTCTTTGTGAAATATAATTTAATAGATCATTTAAAATTTCTTTATGAAAGATCATAACGTAACGATCATTGGGCCTAATAAATGCTAAAAAGGTTAACATAATTATCTTCTTTGTGAAAGATAATTTAATAGATCATTTAAAATTTATTTATAAAAGATCATAACGGTAACGATCATTGGGCCTAATAAATGGTAAAAAAGTTGACATAGTTATCTTCTTTGTAAAAGATAATTTACTAGACAATTTAAAATTTCTTATTAAAAGATCATAACGGTAACGATCACTGGGCCTAATAAATGCTGAAGCAGCTAACATAAATATATTCTTTGTTAAAGATAATTTAATAGATCATTTAAAATTTCTTTATAAAAGATCATAACGGTAACAATCATTGGGCCTAATAAATGCTAAAAAGGTTAACATAATTATCTTCTTTGTGAAATATAATTTAATAGATCATTTAAAATTTCTTTATGAAAGATCATAACGGTAACGATTATTGGGCCTAATAAATGCTAAAAAAGTTGACATAATTATCTTCTTTGTAAAAGATAATTTACTAGACAATTTAAAATTTCTTATTAAAAGATCATAACGGTGCCGATCAATGGGCCTAGTAAATGCTGAAAAAGCTTACATAATTATCCTCTTTGTAAAACATAATTTAATAGATCATTTAAAATTTCATTATAAAACATCATGACGGCAACGATCGTTGGGCCTAATAAATGCTAAAAAGGTTAACATAATTATCTTCTTTGTGAAAGATAATTTGATAGATCATTTAAAATTTCTTTATAAAAGATCATAACGGTAACGATCATTGGGCCTAATAAATGCTAAAAAAGTTGACATAATTATCTTCTTTGTAAAAGATAATTTACTAGACAATTTAAAATTTCTTATTAAAAGATCATAACGGTAACGATCATTGCGACTAATAAATACTAAAAAAGTTAACATAATTATCTTCTTTGTAAAAGATAATTTACTAGACAATTTAAAATTTCTTTATAAATGATCATAACGGTAACGATCATTGGGCCTAATAAATGCTAAAAAGGTTAACATAATTATCTTCTTTGTGAAAGATAATTTAATAGATCATTTAAAATTTCTTTATAAAAGATCATAACGGTAACGATCATTGGGCCTAATAAATGGTAAAAAAGTTGACATAGTTATCTTCTTTGTAAAAGATAATTTACTAGACAATTTAAAATTTCTTAGTAAAAGATCATAATGGTAACGATCACTGGGCCTAGTAAATACTGAAGCAGCTAACATAAATATATTCTTTGTTAAAGATAATTTAATAGATCATTTAAAATTTCTTTATAAAAGATCATAACGGTAACAATCATTGGGCCTAATAAATGCTAAAAAGGTTAACATAATTATCTTCTTTGTGAAATATAATTTAATAGATCATTTAAAATTTCTTTATGAAAGATCATAACGGTAACGATTATTGGGCCTAATAAATGCTAAAAAAGTTGACATAATTATCTTCTTTGTAAAAGATAATTTACTAGACAATTTAAAATTTCTTATTAAAAGATCATAACGGGGCCGATCAATGGGCCTAGTAAATGCTGAAAAAGCTTACATAATTATCCTCTTTGTAAAACATAATTTAATAGATCATTTAAAATTTCATTATAAAACATCATGACGGCAACGATCGTTGGGCCTAATAAATGCTAAAAAGGTTAACATAATTATCTTCTTTGTTAAAGATAATTTGATAGATCATTTAAAATTTCTTTATAAAAGATCATAACGGTAACGATCATTGGGCCTAATAAATGCTAAAAAAGTTGACATAATTATCTTCTTTGTAAAAGATAATTTACTAGACAATTTAAAATTTCTTATTAAAAGATCATAACGGTAACGATCATTGGGACTAATAAATACTAAAAAAGTTAACATAATTATCTTCTTTGTAAAAGATAATTTACTAGACAATTTAAAATTTCTTATTAAAAGATCATAACGGTGCCGATCAATGGGCCTAGTAAATGCTGAAAAAGCCTACATAACTATCTTCTTTGTGAAATATAATTTAATAGATCATTTAAAATTTCATTATAAAATATCATGACGGCAACGATCATTGGGCCTAATAAATGCTAAAAAGGTTAACATAATTATCTTCTTTGTGAAATATAATTTAATAGATCATTTAAAATTTCTTTATGAAAGATCATAACGTAACGATCATTGGGCCTAATAAATGCTAAAAAGGTTAACATAATTATCTTCTTTGTGAAAGATAATTTAATAGATCATTTAAAATTTATTTATAAAAGATCATAACGGTAACGATCATTGGGCCTAATAAATGGTAAAAAAGTTGACATAGTTATCTTCTTTGTAAAAGATAATTTACTAGACAATTTAAAATTTCTTATTAAAAGATCATAACGGTAACGATCACTGGGCCTAATAAATGCTGAAGCAGCTAACATAAATATATTCTTTGTTAAAGATAATTTAATAGATCATTTAAAATTTCTTTATAAAAGATCATAACGGTAACAATCATTGGGCCTAATAAATGCTAAAAAGGTTAACATAATTATCTTCTTTGTGAAATATAATTTAATAGATCATTTAAAATTTCTTTATGAAAGATCATAACGGTAACGATTATTGGGCCTAATAAATGCTAAAAAAGTTGACATAATTATCTTCTTTGTAAAAGATAATTTACTAGACAATTTAAAATTTCTTATTAAAAGATCATAACGGTGCCGATCAATGGGCCTAGTAAATGCTGAAAAAGCTTACATAATTATCCTCTTTGTAAAACATAATTTAATAGATCATTTAAAATTTCATTATAAAACATCATGACGGCAACGATCGTTGGGCCTAATAAATGCTAAAAAGGTTAACATAATTATCTTCTTTGTGAAAGATAATTTGATAGATCATTTAAAATTTCTTTATAAAAGATCATAACGGTAACGATCATTGGGCCTAATAAATGCTAAAAAAGTTGACATAATTATCTTCTTTGTAAAAGATAATTTACTAGACAATTTAAAATTTCTTATTAAAAGATCATAACGGTAACGATCATTGCGACTAATAAATACTAAAAAAGTTAACATAATTATCTTCTTTGTAAAAGATAATTTACTAGACAATTTAAAATTTCTTTATAAATGATCATAACGGTAACGATCATTGGGCCTAATAAATGCTAAAAAGGTTAACATAATTATCTTCTTTGTGAAAGATAATTTAATAGATCATTTAAAATTTCTTTATAAAAGATCATTGGGCCTAATAAATGGTAAAAAAGTTGACATAGTTATCTTCTTTGTAAAAGATAATTTACTATACAATTTAAAATTTCTTAGTAAAAGATCATAATGGTAACGATCACTGGGCCTAGTAAATACTGAAGCAGCTAACATAAATATATTCTTTGTTAAAGATAATTTAACAGGTCATTTAAAATTTCTTTATAAAAGATCATAACGGTAACAATCATTGGGCCTAATAAATGCTAAAAAGGTTAACATAATTATCTTCTTTGTGAAATATAATTTAATAGATCATTTAAAATTTCTTTATGAAAGATCATAACGGTAACGATTATTGGGCCTAATAAATGCTAAAAAAGTTGACATAATTATCTTCTTTGTAAAAGATAATTTACTAGACAATTTAAAATTTCTTATTAAAAGATCATAACGGGGCCGATCAATGGGCCTAGTAAATGCTGAAAAAGCTTACATAATTATCCTCTTTGTAAAACATAATTTAATAGATCATTTAAAATTTCATTATAAAACATCATGACGGCAACGATCGTTGGGCCTAATAAATGCTAAAAAGGTTAACATAATTATCTTCTTTGTGAAAGATAATTTGATAGATCATTTAAAATTTCTTTATAAAAGATCATAACGGTAACGATCATTGGGCCTAATAAATGCTAAAAAAGTTGACATAATTATCTTCTTTGTAAAAGATAATTTACTAGACAATTTAAAATTTCTTATTAAAAGATCATAACGGTAACGATCATTGCGACTAATAAATACTAAAAAAGTTAACATAATTATCTTCTTTGTAAAAGATAATTTACTAGACAATTTAAAATTTCTTTATAAATGATCATAACGGTAACGATCATTGGGCCTAATAAATGCTAAAAAGGTTAACATAATTATCTTCTTTGTGAAAGATAATTTAATAGATCATTTAAAATTTCTTTATAAAAGATCATAACGGTAACGATCATTGGGCCTAATAAATGGTAAAAAAGTTGACATAGTTATCTTCTTTGTAAAAGATAATTTACTAGACAATTTAAAATTTCTTAGTAAAAGATCATAATGGTAACGATCACTGGGCCTAGTAAATACTGAAGCAGCTAACATAAATATATTCTTTGTTAAAGATAATTTAATAGATCATTTAAAATTTCTTTATAAAAGATCATAACGGTAACAATCATTGGGCCTAATAAATGCTAAAAAGGTTAACATAATTATCTTCTTTGTGAAATATAATTTAATAGATCATTTAAAATTTATTTATGAAAGATCATAACGGTAACGATTATTGGGCCTAATAAATGCTAAAAAAGTTGACATAATTATCTTCTTTGTAAAAGATAATTTACTAGACAATTTAAAACTTCTTATTAAAAGATCATAACGGTGCCGATCAATGGGCCTAGTAAATGCTGAAAAAGCTTACATAATAACTTCTTTGTAAAACATAATTTAATAGATCATTTAAAATTTCATTATAAAAGATCATGACGGCAACGATCATTGGGCCTAATAAATGCTAAAAAGGTTAACATAATTATCTTCTTTGTGAAATATAATTTGATAGATCATTTAAAATTTCTTTATAAAAGATCATAACGGTAACGATCATTGGGCCTAATAAATGCTAAAAAAGTTGACATAATTATCTTCTTTGTAAAAGATAATTTACTAGACAATTTAAAATTTCTTATTAAAAGATCATAACGGTACCGATCAACGGGCCTAGTAAATGCTAAAAAAGTTTACATAATTATCTTCTTTGTAAAAGATAATTTAATAGATCATTTAAAATTTCTTTATAAAAGATCATAACAGTAACGATCATCGGGCCTAATAAATGCTAAAAAGGTTAACATAATTATCTTCTTTGTGAAATATAATTTAATAGATCATTTAAAATTTCATTATAAAAGATCATGACGGCAACGATCATTGGGCCTAATAAATGCTAAAAAGGTTAACATAATTATCTTCTTTGTGAAAGATAATTTGATAGATCATTTAAAATTTCTTTATAAAAGATCATAACGGTAACGATCATTGGGCCTAATAAATCCTAAAAAAGTTGACATAATTATCTTCTTTGTAAAAGATAATTTACTAGACAATTTAAAATTTCTTATTAAAAGATCATAACGGTACGGATCAATGGGCCTAGTAAATGCTAAAAAAGTTTACATAATTATCTTCTTTGTAAAAGATAATTTAATAGATCATTTAAAATTTCTTTATAAAAGATCATAACAGTAACGATCATCGGCCTAATAAATGCTAAAAAGGTTAACATAATTATCTTCTTTGTGAAATATAATATAATAGATCATTTAAAATTTCTTTATGAAAGATCATAACGGTAACGATTATTGGGCCTAATAAATGCTAAAAAAGTTGACATAATTATCTTCTTTGTAAAAGATAATTTACTAGACAATTTAAAATTTCTTATTAAAAGATCATAACGGTAACGATCATTGGGACTAATAAATACTAAAAAAGTTAACATAATTATCATCTTTGTAAAAGATAAATTACTAGACAATTTAAAATTTCTTATTAAAAGATCATAACGGTGCCGATCAATGGGCCTAGTAAATGCTGAAAAAGCTTACATAACTATCTTCTTTGTAAAACATAATTTAATAGATCATTTAAAATTTCATTATAAAAGATCATGACGGCAACGATCATTGGGCCTAATAAATGCTAAAAAGGTTAACATAATTATCTTCTTTGTGAAAGATAATTTGATAGATCATTTAAAATTTCTTTATAAAAGATCATAACGGTAACGATCATTGGGCCTAATAAATCCTAAAAAAGTTGACATAATTATCTTCTTTGTAAAAGATAATTTACTAGACAATTTAAAATTTCTTATTAAAAGATCATAACGGTACCGATCAATGGGCCTAGTAAATGCTAAAAAAGTTTACATAATTATCTTCTTTGTAAAAGATAATTTAATAGATCATTTAAAATTTCTTTATAAAAGATCATAACAGTAACGATCATCGGGCCTAATAAATGCTAAAAAGGTTAACATAATTATCTTCTTTGTGAAATATAATTTAATAGATCATTTAAAATTTCTTTATGAAAGATCATAACGGTAACGATTATTGGGCCTAATAAATGCTAAAAAAGTTGACATAATTATCTTCTTTGTAAAAGATAATTTACTAGACAATTTAAAATTTCTTATTAAAAGATCATAACGGTGCCGATCAATGGGCCTAGTAAATGCTGAAAAAGCTTACATAATTATGTTCTTTGTAAAATATAATTTAATAGATCATTTAAAATTTCATTATAAAAGATCATGACGGCAACGATCATTGGGCCTAATAAATGCTAAAAAGGTTAACATAATTATCTTCTTTGTGAAAGGTAATTTGATAGATCATTTAAAATTTCTTTATAAAAGATCATAATGGTAACGATCATTGGGCCTAATAAATGCTAAAAAAGTTGACATAATTATCTTCTTTGTAAAAGATAATTTACTAGACAATTTAAAATTTCTTATTAAAAGATCATAACGGTAACGATCATTGGGACTAATAAATACTAAAAAAGTTAACATAATTATCTTCTTTGTAAAAGATAATTTACTAGACAATTTAAAATTTCTTTATAAAAGATCATAACGGTAACGATCATTGGGCCTAATAAATGCTAAAAAGGTTAACATAATTATCTTCTTTGTGAAAGATAATTTAATAGATCATTTAAAATTTCTTTATAAAAGATCATAACGGTAACGATCATTGGGCCTAATAAATGGTAAAAAAGTTGACATAGTTATCTTCTTTGTAAAAGATAATTTACTAGACAATTTAAAATTTCTTTATAAAAGATCATAACGGTAACGATCATTGGGCCTAATAAATCCTAAAAAAGTTGACATAATTATCTTCTTTGTAAAAGATAATTTACTAGACAATTTAAAATTTCTTATTAAAAGATCATAACGGTACCGATGAATGGGCCTAGTAAATGCTAAAAAAGTTTACATAATTATCTTCTTTGTAAAAGATAATTTAATAGATCATTTAAAATTTCTTTATAAAAGATCATAACAGTAACGATCATCGGGCCTAATAAATGCTAAAAAGGTTAACATAATTATCTTCTTTGTGAAATATAATTTAATAGATCATTTAAAATTTCTTTATGAAAGATCATAACGGTAACGATTATTGGGCCTAATAAATGCTAAAAAAGTTGACATAATTATCTTCTTTGTAAAAGATAATTTACTAGACAATTTAAAATTTCTTATTAAAAGATCATAACGGTAACGATCATTGGGACTAATAAATACTAAAAAAGTTAACATAATTATCTTCTTTGTAAAAGATAATTTACTAGACAATTTAAAATTTCTTATTAAAAGATCATAACGGTGCCGATCAATGGGCCTAGTAAATGCTGAAAAAGCTTACATAACTATCTTCTTTGTAAAACATAATTTAATAGATCATTTAAAATTTCATTATAAAAGATCATGACAGCAACGATCATTGGGCCTAATAAATGCTAAAAAGGTTAACATAATTATCTTCTTTGTGAAAGATAATTTGATAGATCATTTAAAATTTCTTTATAAAAGATCATAATGGTAACGATCATTGGGCCTAATAAATCCTAAAAAAGTTGACATAATTATCTTCTTTGTAAAAGATAATTTACTAGACAATTTAAAATTTCTTATTAAAAGATCATAACGGTACCGATCAATGGGCCTAGTAAATGCTAAAAAAGTTTACAGAATTATCTTCTTTGTAAAAGATAATTTAATAGATCATTTAAAATTTCTTTATAAAAGATCATAACAGTAACGATCATCGGGCCTAATAAATGCTAAAAATGTTAACATAATTATCTTCTTTGTGAAATATAATTTAATAGATCATTTAAAATTTCTTTATGAAAGATCATAACGGTAACGATTATTGGGCCTAATAAATGCTAAAAAAGTTGACATAATTATCATCTTTGTAAAAGATAATTTACTAGACAATTTAAAATTTCTTATTAAAAGATCATAACGGTGCCGATCAATGGGCCTAGTAAATGCTGAAAAAGCTTACATAATTATCTTCTTTGTAAAATATAATTTAATAGATCATTTAAAATTTCATTATAAAAGATCATGACGGCAACGATCATTGGGCCTAATAAATGCTAAAAAGGTTAACATAATTATCTTCTTTGTGAAAGGTAATTTGATAGATCATTTAAAATTTCTTTATAAAAGATCATAATGGTAACGATCATTGGCCTAATAAATGCTAAAAAAGTTGACATAATTATCTTCTTTGTAAAAGATAATTTACTAGACAATTTAAAATTTCTTATTAAAAGATCATAATGGTAACGATCATTGGGACTAATAAATACTAAAAAAGTTAACATAATTATCTTCTTTGTAAAAGATAATTTACTAGACAATTTAAAATTTCTTTATAAAAGATCATAACGGTAACGATCATTGGGCCTAATAAATGCTAAAAAGGTTAACATAATTATCTTCTTTGTGAAAGATAATTTAATAGATCATTTAAAATTTCTTTATAAAAGATCATAACGGTAACGATCATTGGGCCTAATAAATGGTAAAAAAGTTGACATAGTTATCTTCTTTGTAAAAGATAATTTACTAGACAATTTAAAATTTCTTAGTAAAAGATCATAACAGTAACGATCACTGGACCTAATAAATGCTGAAGCAGCTAACATAAATATATTCTTTGTTAAAGATAATTTAGTAGATCATTTAAAATTTCTTTATAAAAGATCATAACGGTAACAATCATTGGGCCTAATAAATGCTAAAAAGGTTAACATAATTATCTTCTTTGTGAAATATAATTTAATAGATCATTTAAAATTTATTTATGAAAGATCATAACGGTAACGATTATTGGGCCTAATAAATGCTAAAAAAGTTGACATAATTATCTTCTTTGTAAAAGATAATTTACTAGACAATTTAAAATTTGTTATTAAAAGATCATAACGGTGCCGATCAATGAGCCTAGTAAATGCTGAAAAAGCTTACATAATAACTTCGTTGTAAAACATAATTTAATAGATCATTTAAAATTTCATTATAAAACATCATGACAGCAACGATCATTGGGCCTAATAAATGCTAAAAAGGTTAACATAATTATCTTCTTTGTGAAAGGTAATTTGATAGATCATTTAAAATTTCTTTATAAAAGATCATAACGGTAACGATCATTGGGCCTAATAAATGCTAAAAAAGTTGACATAATTATCTTTTTTGTAAAAGATAATTTACTAGACAATTTAAAATTACTTATTAAAAGATCATAACGGTAACGATCATTGGGACTAATAAATACTAAAAAAGTTAACATAATTATCTTCTTTGTAAAAGATAATTTACTAGACAATTTAAAATTTCTTTATAAAAGATCATAACGGTAACGATCATTGGGCCTAATAAATGCTAAAAAGGTTAACATAATTATCTTCTTTGTGAAAGATAATTTAATAGATCATTTAAAATTTCTTTATAAAAGATCATAACGGTAACGATCATTGGGCCTAATAAATGGTAAAAAAGTTGACATAGTTATCTTCTTTGTAAAAGATAATTTACTAGACAATTTAAAATTTCTTATTAAAAGATCATAACGGTAACGATCACTGGGCCTAATAAATGCTGAAGCAGCTAACATAAATATATTCTTTGTTAAAGATAATTTAATAGATCATTTAAAATTTCTTTATAAAAGATCATAACGGTAACAATCATTGGGCCTAATAAATGCTAAAAAGGTTAACATAATTATCTTCTTTGTGAAATATAATTTAATAGATCATTTAAAATTTCTTTATGAAAGATCATAACGGTAACGATTATTGGGCCTAATAAATGCTAAAAAAGTTGACATAATTATCTTCTTTGTAAAAGATAATTTACTAGACAATTTAAAATTTCTTATTAAAAGATCATAACGGTGCCGATCAATGGGCCTAGTAAATGCTGAAAAAGCTTACATAATTATCTTCTTTGTAAAACATAATTTAATAGATCATTTAAAATTTCATTATAAAACATCATGACGGCAACGATCATTGGGCCTAATAAATGCTAAAAAGGTTAACATAATTATCTTCTTTGTGAAAGATAATTTGATAGATCATTTAAAATTTCTTTATAAAAGATCATAACGGTAACGATCATTGGGCGTAATAAATACTAAAAAAGTTGACATAATTATCTTCTTTGTAAAAGATAATTTACTAGACAATTTAAAATTTCTTATTAAAAGATCATAACGGTAATGATCATTGGGACTAATAAATACTAAAAAAGTTAGCATAATTATCTTCTTTGTAAAAGATAATTTACTAGACAATTTAAAATTTCTTTATAAAAGATCATAACGGTAACGATCATTGGACCTAATAAATGCTAAAAAGGTTAACATAATTATCTTCTTTGTGAAAGATAATTTGATAGATCATTTAAAATTTCTTTATAAAAGATCATAACGGTAACGATCATTGGGCCTAATAAATGCTAAAAAGGTTGACATAATTATCTTCTTTGTAAAAGATAATTTACTAGACAATTTAAAATTTCTTATTAAAAGATCATAACGGTGCCGATCAATGGGCCTAGTAAATGCTGAAAAAGCTTACATAATTATCTTCTTTGTAAAATATAATTTAATAGATCATTTAAAATTTCATTATAAAAGATCATGACGGCAACGATCATTGGGCCTAATAAATGCTAAAAAGGTTAACATAATTATCTTCTTTGTGAAAGGTAATTTGATAGATCATTTAAAATTTCTTTATAAAAGATCATAATGGTAACGATCATTGGGCCTAATAAATGCTAAAAAAGTTGACATAATTATCTTCTTTGTAAAAGATAATTTACTAGACAATTTAAAATTTCTTCTTAAAAGATCATAACGGTAACGATCATTGGGACTAATAAATACTAAAAAAGTTAACATAATTATCTTCTTTGTAAAAGATAATTTACTAGACAATTTAAAATTTCTTTATAAAAGATCATAACGGTAACGATCATTGGGCCTAATAAATGCTAAAAAGGTTAACATAATTATCTTCTTTGTGAAAGATAATTTAATAGATCATTTAAAATTTCTTTATAAAAGATCATAACGGTAACGATCATTGGGCCTAATAAATGGTAAAAAAGTTGACATAGTTATCTTCTTTGTAAAAGATAATTTACTAGACAATTTAAAATTTCTTAGTAAAAGATCATAACGGTAACGATCACTGGACCTAATAAATGCTGAAGCAGCTAACATAAATATATTCTTTGTTAAAGATAATTTAGTAGATCATTTAAAATTTCTTTATAAAAGATCATAACGGTAACAATCATTGGGCCTAATAAATGCTAAAAAGGTTAACATAATTATCTTCTTTGTGAAATATAATTTAATAGATCATTTAAAATTTATTTATGAAAGATCATAACGGTAACGATTATTGGGCCTAATAAATGCTAAAAAAGTTGACATAATTATCTTCTTTGTAAAAGATAATTTACTAGACAATTTAAAATTTCTTATTAAAAGATCATAACGGTGCCGATCAATGGGCCTAGTAAATGCTGAAAAAGCTTACATAATTATGTTCTTTGTAAAATATAATTTAATAGATCATTTAAAATTTCATTATAAAAGATCATGACGGCAACGATCATTGGGCCTAATAAATGCTAAAAAGGTTAACATAATTATCTTCTTTGTGAAAGATAATTTGATAGATCATTTAAAATTTCTTTATAAAAGATCATAACGGTAACGATCATTGGGCCTAATAAATGCTAAAAAGGTTGACATAATTATCTTCTTTGTAAAAGATAATTTACTAGACAATTTAAAATTTCTTATTAAAAGATCATAACGGTGCCGATCAATGGGCCTAGTAAATGCTGAAAAAGCTTACATAATTATCTTCTTTGTAAAATATAATTTAATAGATCATTTAAAATTTCATTATAAAAGATCATGACGGCAACGATCATTGGGCCTAATAAATGCTAAAAAGGTTAACATAATTATCTTCTTTGTGAAAGGTAATTTGATAGATCATTTAAAATTTCTTTATAAAAGATCATAATGGTAACGATCATTGGGCCTAATAAATGCTAAAAAAGTTGACATAATTATCTTCTTTGTAAAAGATAATTTACTAGACAATTTAAAATTTCTTATTAAAAGATCATAACGGTAACGATCATTGGGACTAATAAATGCTAAAAAGGTTAACATAATTATCTTCTTTGTGAAAGATAATTTAATAGATCATTTAAAATTTCTTTATAAAAGATCATAACGGTAACGATCATTGGGCCTAATAAATGCTAAAAAGGTTAACATAATTATCTTCTTTGTAAAAGATAATTTACTAGACAATTTAAAATTTCTTATTAAAAGATCATAACGGTGCCGATCAATGGGCCTAGTAAATGCTGAAAAAGCTTACATAATTATGTTCTTTGTAAAATATAATTTAATAGATCATTTAAAATTTCATTATAAAAGATCATGACGGCAACGATCATTGGGCCTAATAAATGCTAAAAAGGTTAACATAATTATCTTCTTTGTGAAAGATAATTTGATAGATCATTTAAAATTTCTTTATAAAAGATCATAACGGTAACGATCATTGGGCCTAATAAATGCTAAAAAGGTTGACATAATTATCTTCTTTGTAAAAGATAATTTACTAGACAATTTAAAATTTCTTATTAAAAGATCATAACGGTGCCGATCAATGGGCCTAGTAAATGCTGAAAAAGCTTACATAATTATCTTCTTTGTAAAATATAATTTAATAGATCATTTAAAATTTCATTATAAAAGATCATGACGGCAACGATCATTGGGCCTAATAAATGCTAAAAAGGTTAACATAATTATCTTCTTTGTGAAAGGTAATTTGATAGATCATTTAAAATTTCTTTATAAAAGATCATAATGGTAACGATCATTGGGCCTAATAAATGCTAAAAAAGTTGACATAATTATCTTCTTTGTAAAAGATAATTTACTAGACAATTTAAAATTTCTTATTAAAAGATCATAACGGTAACGATCATTGGGACTAATAAATACTAAAAAAGTTAACATAATTATCTTCTTTGTAAAAGATAATTTACTAGACAATTTAAAATTTCTTTATAAAAGATCATAACGGTAACGATCATTGGGCCTAATAAATGCTAAAAAGGTTAACATAATTATCTTCTTTGTGAAAGATAATTTAATAGATCATTTAAAATTTCTTTATAAAAGATCATAACGGTAACGATCATTGGGCCTAATAAATGCTAAAAAGGTTAACATAATTATCTTCTTTGTAAAAGATAATTTACTAGACAATTTAAAATTTCTTATTAAAAGATCATAACGGTGCCGATCAATGGGCCTAGTAAATGCTGAAAAAGCTTACATAATTATCTTCTTTGTAAAATATAATTTAATAGATCATTTAAAATTTCATTATAAAAGATCATGACGGCAACGATCATTGGGCCTAATAAATGCTAAAAAGGTTAACATAATTATCTTCTTTGTGAAACGTAATTTGATAGATCATTTAAAATTTCTTTATAAAAGATCATAATGGTAACGATCATTGGGCCTAATAAATGCTAAAAAAGTTGACATAATTATCTTCTTTGTAAAAGATAATTTACTAGACAATTTAAAATTTCTTATTAAAAGATCATAACGGTAACGATCATTGGGACTAATAAATACTAAAAAAGTTAACATAATTATCTTCTTTGTAAAAGATAATTTACTAGACAATTTAAAATTTCTTTATAAAAGATCATAACGGTAACGATCATTGGGCCTAATAAATGCTAAAAAGGTTAACATAATTATCTTCTTTGTGAAAGATAATTTAATAGATCATTTAAAATTTCTTTATAAAAGATCATAACGGTAACGATCATTGGGCCTAATAAATGGTAAAAAAGTTGACATAGTTATCTTCTTTGTAAAAGATAATTTACTAGACAATTTAAAATTTCTTAGTAAAAGATCATAACGGTAACGATCACTGGACCTAATAAATGCTGAAGCAGCTAACATAAATATATTCTTTGTTAAAGATAATTTAGTAGATCATTTAAAATTTCTTTATAAAAGATCATAACGGTAACAATCATTGGGCCTAAT
The DNA here is from genome assembly GCA_037954015.1 of Psophocarpus tetragonolobus. Taxonomy (NCBI): domain Eukaryota; kingdom Viridiplantae; phylum Streptophyta; class Magnoliopsida; order Fabales; family Fabaceae; genus Psophocarpus; species Psophocarpus tetragonolobus. Next base: position 61,372,013 of record CM075688.1, read on the forward strand.
AAATGCTAAAAAGGTTAACATAATTATCTTCTTTGTGAAATATAATTTAATAGATCATTTAAAATTTATTTATGAAAGATCATAACGGTAACGATTATTGGGCCTAATAAATGCTAAAAAAGTTGACATAATTATCTTCTTTGTAAAAGATAATTTACTAGACAATTTAAAATTTCTTATTAAAAGATCATAACGGTGCCGATCAATGGGCCTAGTAAATGCTGAAAAAGCTTACATAATTATGTTCTTTGTAAAATATAATTTAATAGATCATTTAAAATTTCATTATAAAATATCATGACGGCAACGATCATTGGGCCTAATAAATGCTAAAAAGGTTAACATAATTATCTTCTTTGTGAAAGATAATTTGATAGATCATTTAAAATTTCTTTATAAAAGATCATAACGGTAACGATCATTGGGCCTAATAAATGCTAAAAAGGTTGACATAATTATCTTCTTTCTAAAAGATAATTTACTAGACAATTTAAAATTTCTTATTAAAAGATCATAACGGTGCCGATCAATGGGCCTAGTAAATGCTGAAAAAGCTTACATAATTATCTTCTTTGTAAAATATAATTTAATAGATCATTTAAAATTTCATTATAAAAGATCATGACGGCAACGATCATTGGGCCTAATAAATGCTAAAAAGGTTAACATAATTATCTTCTTTGTGAAAGGTAATTTGATAGATCATTTAAAATTTCTTTATAAAAGATCATAATGGTAACGATCATTGGGCCTAATAAATGCTAAAAAAGTTGACATAATTATCTTCTTTGTAAAAGATAATTTACTAGACAATTTAAAATTTCTTATTAAAAGATCATAACGGTAACGATCATTGGGACTAATAAATACTAAAAAAGTTAACATAATTATCTTCTTTGTAAAAGATAATTTACTAGACAATTTAAAATTTCTTTATAAAAGATCATAACGGTAACGATCATTGGGCCTAATAAATGCTAAAAAGGTTAACATAATTATCTTCTTTGTGAAAGATAATTTAATAGATCATTTAAAATTTCTTTATAAAAGATCATAACGGTAACGATCATTGGGCCTAATAAATGCTAAAAAAGTTGACATAGTTATGTTCTTTGTAAAAGATAATTTACTAGACAATTTAAAATTTCTTAGTAAAAGATCATAACGGTAACGATCACTGGACCTAATAAATGCTGAAGCAGCTAACATAAATATATTCTTTGTTAAAGATAATTTAGTAGATCATTTAAAATTTCTTTATAAAAGATCATAACGGTAACAATCATTGGGCCTAATAAATGCTAAAAAGGTTAACATAATTATCTTCTTTGTGAAATATAATTTAATAGATCATTTAAAATTTATTTATGAAAGATCATAACGGTAACGATTATTGGGCCTAATAAATGCTAAAAAAGTTGACATAATTATCTTCTTTGTAAAAGATAATTTACTAGACAATTTAAAATTTCTTATTAAAAGATCATAACGGTGCCGATCAATGGGCCTAGTAAATGCTGAAAAAGCTTACATAATTATGTTCTTTGTAAAATATAATTTAATAGATCATTTAAAATTTCATTATAAAAGATCATGACGGCAACGATCATTGGGCCTAATAAATGCTAAAAAGGTTAACATAATTATCTTCTTTGTGAAAGGTAATTTGATAGATCATTTAAAATTTCTTTATAAAAGATCATAATGGTAACGATCATTGGGCCTAATAAATGCTAAAAAAGTTGACATAATTATCTTCTTTGTAAAAGATAATTTACTAGACAATTTAAAATTTCTTATTAAAAGATCATAACGGTAACGATCATTGGGACTAATAAATACTAAAAAAGTTAACATAATTATCTTCTTTGTAAAAGATAATTTACTAGACAATTTAAAATTTCTTTATAAAAGATCATAACGGTAACGATCATTGGGCCTAATAAATGCTAAAAAGGTTAACATAATTATCTTCTTTGTGAAAGATAATTTAATAGATCATTTAAAATTTCTTTATAAAAGATCATAACGGTAACGATCATTGGGCCTAATAAATGCTAAAAAGGTTAACATAATTATCTTCTTTGTGAAAGATAATTTGATAGATCATTTAAAATTTCTTTATAAAAGATCATAACGGTAACGATCATTGGGCGTAATAAATACTAAAAAAGTTGACATAATTATCTTCTTTGTAAAAGATAATTTACTAGACAATTCAAAATTTCTTATTAAAAGATCATAACGGTAACGATCATTGGGACTAATAAATACTAAAAAAGTTAGCATAATTATCTTCTTTGTAAAAGATAATTTACTAGACAATTTAAAATTTCTTTATAAAAGATCATAACGGTAACGATCATTGGGCCTAATAAATGCTAAAAAGGTTAACATAATTATCTTCTTTGTGAAAGATAATTTGATAGATCATTTAAAATTTCTTTATAAAAGATCATAACGGTAACGATCATTGGGCCTAATAAATGGTAAAAAAGTTGACATAGTTATCTTCTTTGTAAAAGATAATTTACTAGACAATTTAAAATTTCTTATTAAAAGATCATAACGGTAACGATCACTGGGCCTAATAAATGCTGAAGCAGCTAACATAAATATATTCTTTGTTAAAGATAATTTAATAGATCATTTAAAATTTCTTTATAAAAGATCATAACGGTAACAATCATTGGGCCTAATAAATGCTAAAAAGGTTAACATAATTATCTTCTTTGTGAAATATAATTTAATAGATCATTTAAAATTTCTTTATGAAAGATCATAACGGTAACGATTATTGGGCCTAATAAATGCTAAAAAAGTTGACATAATTATCTTCTTTGTAAAAGATAATTTACTAGACAATTTAAAATTTCTTATTAAAAGATCATAACGGTGCCGATCAATGGGCCTAGTAAATGCTGAAAAAGCTTACATAATTATCTTCTTTGTAAAATATAATTTAATAGATCATTTAAAATTTCATTATAAAAGATCATGACGGCAACGATCATTGGGCCTAATAAATGCTAAAAAGGTTAACATAATTATCTTCTTTGTGAAAGGTAATTTGATAGATCATTTAAAATTTCTTTATAAAAGATCATAATGGTAATGATCATTGGGCCTAATAAATGCTAAAAAAGTTGACATAATTATCTTCTTTGTAAAAGATAATTTACTAGACAATTTAAAATTTCTTATTAAAAGATCATAACGGTAACGATCATTGGGACTAATAAATGCTAAAAAAGTTAACATAATTATCTTCTTTGTAAAAGATAATTTACTAGACAATTTAAAATTTCTTTATAAAAGATCATAACGGTAACGATCATTGGGCCTAATAAATGCTAAAAAGGTTAACATAATTATCTTCTTTGTGAAAGATAATTTAATAGATCATTTAAAATTTCTTTATAAAAGATCATAACGGTAACGATCATTGGGCCTAATAAATGCTAAAAAGGTTAACATAATTATCTTCTTTGTGAAAGATAATTTGATAGATCATTTAAAATTTCTTTATAAAAGATCATAACGGTAACGATCATTGGGCGTAATAAATACTAAAAAAGTTGACATAATTATCTTCTTTGTAAAAGATAATTTACTAGACAATTTAAAATTTCTTATTAAAAGATCATAACGGTAACGATCATTGGGACTAATAAATACTAAAAAAGTTAGCATAATTATCTTCTTTGTAAAAGATAATTTACTAGACAATTTAAAATTTCTTTATAAAAGATCATAACGGTAACGATCATTGGGCCTAATAAATGCTAAAAAGGTTAACATAATTATCTTCTTTGTGAAAGATAATTTGATAGATCATTTAAAATTTCTTTATAAAAGATCATAACGGTAACGATCATTGGGCCTAATAAATGCTAAAAAAGTTGACATAATTATCTTCTTTGTAAAAGATAATTTACTAGACAATTTAAAATTTCTTATTAAAAGATCATAACGGTGCCGATCAATGGGCCTAGTAAATGCTGAAAAAGCTTACATAATTATCTTCTTTGTAAAATATAATTTAATAGATCATTTAAAATTTCATTATAAAAGATCATGACGGCAACGATCATTGGGCCTAATAAATGCTAAAAAGGTTAACATAATTATCTTCTTTGTGAAAGGTAATTTGATAGATCATTTAAAATTTCTTTATAAAAGATCATAATGGTAACGATCATTGGGCCTAATAAATGCTAAAAAAGTTGACATAATTATCTTCTTTGTAAAAGATAATTTACTAGACAATTTAAAATTTCTTATTAAAAGATCATAACGGTAACGATCATTGGGACTAATAAATACTAAAAAAGTTAACATAATTATCTTCTTTGTAAAAGATAATTTACTAGACAATTTAAAATTTCTTTATAAAAGATCATAACGGTAACGATCATTGGGCCTAATAAATGCTAAAAAGGTTAACATAATTATCTTCTTTGTGAAAGATAATTTAATAGATCATTTAAAATTTCTTTATAAAAGATCATAACGGTAACGATCATTGGGCCTAATAAATGGTAAAAAAGTTGACATAGTTATCTTCTTTGTAAAAGATAATTTACTAGACAATTTAAAATTTCTTAGTAAAAGATCATAACGGTAACGATCACTGGACCTAATAAATGCTGAAGCAGCTAACATAAATATATTCTTTGTTAAAGATAATTTAGTAGATCATTTAAAATTTCTTTATAAAAGATCATAACGGTAACAATCATTGGGCCTAATAAATGCTAAAAAGGTTAACATAATTATCTTCTTTGTGAAATATAATTTAATAGATCATTTAAAATTTATTTATGAAAGATCATAACGGTAACGATTATTGGGCCTAATAAATGCTAAAAAAGTTGACATAATTATCTTCTTTGTAAAAGATAATTTACTAGACAATTTAAAATTTGTTATTAAAAGATCATAACGGTGCCGATCAATGAGCCTAGTAAATGCTGAAAAAGCTTACATAATAACTTCGTTGTAAAACATAATTTAATAGATCATTTAAAATTTCATTATAAAACATCATGACAGCAACGATCATTGGGCCTAATAAATGCTAAAAAGGTTAACATAATTATCTTCTTTGTGAAAGATAATTTGATAGATCATTTAAAATTTCTTTATAAAAAGATCATAACGGTAACGATCATTGGGCCTAATAAATGCTAAAAAAGTTGACATAATTATCTTCTTTGTAAAAGATAATTTACTAGACAATTTAAAATTACTTATTAAAAGATCATAACGGGAACGATCATTGGGACTAATAAATACTAAAAAAGTTAACATAATTATCTTCTTTGTAAAAGATAATTTACTAGACAATTTAAAATTTCTTTATAAAAGATCATAACGGTAACGATCATTGGGCCTAATAAATGCTAAAAAGGTTAACATAATTATCTTCTTTGTGAAAGATAATTTAATAGATCATTTAAAATTTCTTTATAAAAGATCATAACGGTAACGATCATTGGGCCTAATAAATGGTAAAAAAGTTGACATAGTTATCTTCTTTGTAAAAGATAATTTACTAGACAATTTAAAATTTCTTATTAAAAGATCATAACGGTAACGATCACTGGGCCTAATAAATGCTGAAGCAGCTAACATAAATATATTCTTTGTTAAAGATAATTTAATAGATCATTTAAAATTTCTTTATAAAAGATCATAACGGTAACAATCATTGGGCCTAATAAATGCTAAAAAGGTTAACATAATTATCTTCTTTGTGAAATATAATTTAATAGATCATTTAAAATTTCTTTATGAAAGATCATAACGGTTACGATTATTGGGCCTAATAAATGCTAAAAAAGTTGACATAATTATCTTCTTTGTAAAAGATAATTTACTAGACAATTTAAAATTTCTTATTAAAAGATCATAACGGTGCCGATCAACAGGCCTAGTAAATGCTGAAAAAGCTTACATAATTATCTTCTTTGTAAAACATAATTTAATAGATCATTTAAAATTTCATTATAAAACATCATGACGGCAACGATCATTGGGCCTAATAAATGCTAAAAAGGTTAACATAATTATCTTCTTTTTGAAAGATAATTTGATAGATCATTTAAAATTTCTTTATAAAAGATCATAACGGTAACGATCATTGGGCGTAATAAATACTAAAAAAGTTGACATAATTATCTTCTTTGTAAAAGATAATTTACTAGACAATTTAAAATTTCTTATTAAAAGATCATAACGGTAACGATCATTGGGACTAATAAATACTAAAAAAGTTAGCATAATTATCTTTTTTGTAAAAGATAATTTACTAGACAATTTAAAATTTCATTATAAAAGATCATAACGGTAACGATCATTGGGCCTAATAAATGCTAAAAAGGTTAACATAATTATCTTCTTTGTGAAAGATAATTTGATAGATCATTTAAAATTTCTTTATTAAAGATCATAACGGTAACGATCATTGGGCCTAATAAATGCTAAAAAAGTTGACATAATTATCTTCTTTGTAAAAGATAATTTACTAGACAATTTAAAATTTCTTATTAAAAGATCATAACGGTGCCGATCAATGGTCCTAGTAAATGCTGAAAAAGCTTACATAATTATCTTCTTTGTAAAATATAATTTAATAGATCATTTAAAATTTCATTATAAAAGATCATGACGGCAACGATCATTGGGCCTAATAAATGCTAAAAAGGTTAACATAATTATCTTCTTTGTGAAAGGTAATTTGATAGTTCATTTAAAATTTCTTTATAAAAGATCATAATGGTAACGATCATTGGGCCTAATAAATGCTAAAAAAGTTGACATAATTATCTTCTTTGTAAAAGATAATTTACTAGACAATTTAAAATTTCTTATTAAAAGATCATAACGGTAACGATCATTGGGACTAATAAATACTAAAAAAGTTAACATAATTATCTTCTTTGTAAAAGATAATTTACTAGACAATTTAAAATTTCTTTATAAAAGATCATAACGGTAACGATGATTGGGCCTAATAAATGCTAAAAAGGTTAACATAATTATCTTCTTTGTGAAAGATAATTTAATAGATCATTTAAAATTTCTTTATAAAAGATCATAACGGTAACGATCATTGGGCCTAATAAATGGTAAAAAAGTTGACATAGTTATCTTCTTTGTAAAAGATAATTTACTAGACAATTTAAAATTTCTTATTAAAAGATCATAACGGTAACGATCACTGGGCCTAATAAATGCTGAAGCAGCTAACATAAATATATTCTTTGTTAAAGATAATTTAATAGATCATTTAAAATTTCTTTATAAAAGATCATAACAGTAACAATCATTGGGCCTAATAAATGCTAAAAAGGTTAACATAATTATCTTCTTTGTGAAATATAATTTAATAGATCATTTAAAATTTCTTTATGAAAGATCATAACGGTAACGATTATTGGGCCTAATAAATGCTAAAAAAGTTGACATAATTATCTTCTTTGTAAAAGATAATTTACTAGACAATTTAAAATTTGTTATTAAAAGATCATAACGGTGCCGATCAATGAGCCTAGTAAATGCTGAAAAAGCTTACATAATAACTTCGTTGTAAAACATAATTTAATAGATCATTTAAAATTTCATTATAAAACATCATGACAGCAACGATCATTGGGCCTAATAAATGCTAAAAAGGTTAACATAATTATCTTCTTTGTGAAAGATAATTTGATAGATCATTTAAAATTTCTTTATAAAAAGATCATAACGGTAACGATCATTGGGCCTAATAAATGCTAAAAAAGTTGACATAATTATCTTCTTTGTAAAAGATAATTTACTAGACAATTTAAAATTACTTATTAAAAGATCATAACGGGAACGATCATTGGGACTAATAAATACTAAAAAAGTTAACATAATTATCTTCTTTGTAAAAGATAATTTACTAGACAATTTAAAATTTCTTTATAAAAGATCATAACGGTAACGATCATTGGGCCTAATAAATGCTAAAAAGGTTAACATAATTATCTTCTTTGTGAAAGATAATTTAATAGATCATTTAAAATTTCTTTATAAAAGATCATAACGGTAACGATCATTGGGCCTAATAAATGGTAAAAAAGTTGACATAGTTATCTTCTTTGTAAAAGATAATTTACTAGACAATTTAAAATTTCTTATTAAAAGATCATAACGGTAACGATCACTGGGCCTAATAAATGCTGAAGCAGCTAACATAAATATATTCTTTGTTAAAGATAATTTAATAGATCATTTAAAATTTCTTTATAAAAGATCATAACGGTAACAATCATTGGGCCTAATAAATGCTAAAAAGGTTAACATAATTATCTTCTTTGTGAAATATAATTTAATAGATCATTTAAAATTTCTTTATGAAAGATCATAACGGTTACGATTATTGGGCCTAATAAATGCTAAAAAAGTTGACATAATTATCTTCTTTGTAAAAGATAATTTACTAGACAATTTAAAATTTCTTATTAAAAGATCATAACGGTGCCGATCAACAGGCCTAGTAAATGCTGAAAAAGCTTACATAATTATCTTCTTTGTAAAACATAATTTAATAGATCATTTAAAATTTCATTATAAAACATCATGACGGCAACGATCATTGGGCCTAATAAATGCTAAAAAGGTTAACATAATTATCTTCTTTTTGAAAGATAATTTGATAGATCATTTAAAATTTCTTTATAAAAGATCATAACGGTAACGATCATTGGGCGTAATAAATACTAAAAAAGTTGACATAATTATCTTCTTTGTAAAAGATAATTTACTAGACAATTTAAAATTTCTTATTAAAAGATCATAACGGTAACGATCATTGGGACTAATAAATACTAAAAAAGTTAGCATAATTATCTTTTTTGTAAAAGATAATTTACTAGACAATTTAAAATTTCATTATAAAAGATCATAACGGTAACGATCATTGGGCCTAATAAATGCTAAAAAGGTTAACATAATTATCTTCTTTGTGAAAGATAATTTGATAGATCATTTAAAATTTCTTTATAAAAGATCATAACGGTAACGATCATTGGGCCTAATAAATGCTAAAAAAGTTGACATAATTATCTTCTTTGTAAAAGATAATTTACTAGACAATTTAAAATTTCTTATTAAAAGATCATAACGGTGCCGATCAATGGTCCTAGTAAATGCTGAAAAAGCTTACATAATTATCTTCTTTGTAAAATATAATTTAATAGATCATTTAAAATTTCATTATAAAAGATCATGACGGCAACGATCATTGGGCCTAATAAATGCTAAAAAGGTTAACATAATTATCTTCTTTGTGAAAGGTAATTTGATAGTTCATTTAAAATTTCTTTATAAAAGATCATAATGGTAACGATCATTGGGCCTAATAAATGCTAAAAAAGTTGACATAATTATCTTCTTTGTAAAAGATAATTTACTAGACAATTTAAAATTTCTTATTAAAAGATCATAACGGTAACGATCATTGGGACTAATAAATACTAAAAAAGTTAACATAATTATCTTCTTTGTAAAAGATAATTTACTAGACAATTTAAAATTTCTTTATAAAAGATCATAACGGTAACGATGATTGGGCCTAATAAATGCTAAAAAGGTTAACATAATTATCTTCTTTGTGAAAGATAATTTAATAGATCATTTAAAATTTCTTTATAAAAGATCATAACGGTAACGATCATTGGGCCTAATAAATGGTAAAAAAGTTGACATAGTTATCTTCTTTGTAAAAGATAATTTACTAGACAATTTAAAATTTCTTATTAAAAGATCATAACGGTAACGATCACTGGGCCTAATAAATGCTGAAGCAGCTAACATAAATATATTCTTTGTTAAAGATAATTTAATAGATCATTTAAAATTTCTTTATAAAAGATCATAACAGTAACAATCATTGGGCCTAATAAATGCTAAAAAGGTTAACATAATTATCTTCTTTGTGAAATATAATTTAATAGATCATTTAAAATTTCTTTATGAAAGATCATAACGGTAACGATTATTGGGCCTAATAAATGCTAAAAAAGTTGACATAATTATCTTCTTTGTAAAAGATAATTTACTAGACAATTTAAAATTTGTTATTAAAAGATCATAACGGTGCCGATCAATGAGCCTAGTAAATGCTGAAAAAGCTTACATAATAACTTCGTTGTAAAACATAATTTAATAGATCATTTAAAATTTCATTATAAAACATCATGACAGCAACGATCATTGGGCCTAATAAATGCTAAAAAGGTTAACATAATTATCTTCTTTGTGAAAGATAATTTGATAGATCATTTAAAATTTCTTTATAAAAAGATCATAACGGTAACGATCATTGGGCCTAATAAATGCTAAAAAAGTTGACATAATTATCTTCTTTGTAAAAGATAATTTACTAGACAATTTAAAATTACTTATTAAAAGATCATAACGGGAACGATCATTGGGACTAATAAATACTAAAAAAGTTAACATAATTATCTTCTTTGTAAAAGATAATTTACTAGACAATTTAAAATTTCTTTATAAAAGATCATAACGGTAACGATCATTGGGCCTAATAAATGCTAAAAAGGTTAACATAATTATCTTCTTTGTGAAAGATAATTTAATAGATCATTTAAAATTTCTTTATAAAAGATCATAACGGTAACGATCATTGGGCCTAATAAATGGTAAAAAAGTTGACATAGTTATCTTCTTTGTAAAAGATAATTTACTAGACAATTTAAAATTTCTTATTAAAAGATCATAACGGTAACGATCACTGGGCCTAATAAATGCTGAAGCAGCTAACATAAATATATTCTTTGTTAAAGATAATTTAATAGATCATTTAAAATTTCTTTATAAAAGATCATAACGGTAACAATCATTGGGCCTAATAAATGCTAAAAAGGTTAACATAATTATCTTCTTTGTGAAATATAATTTAATAGATCATTTAAAATTTCTTTATGAAAGATCATAACGGTTACGATTATTGGGCCTAATAAATGCTAAAAAAGTTGACATAATTATCTTCTTTGTAAAAGATAATTTACTAGACAATTTAAAATTTCTTATTAAAAGATCATAACGGTGCCGATCAACAGGCCTAGTAAATGCTGAAAAAGCTTACATAATTATCTTCTTTGTAAAACATAATTTAATAGATCATTTAAAATTTCATTATAAAACATCATGACGGCAACGATCATTGGGCCTAATAAATGCTAAAAAGGTTAACATAATTATCTTCTTTTTGAAAGATAATTTGATAGATCATTTAAAATTTCTTTATAAAAGATCATAACGGTAACGATCATTGGGCGTAATAAATACTAAAAAAGTTGACATAATTATCTTCTTTGTAAAAGATAATTTACTAGACAATTTAAAATTTCTTATTAAAAGATCATAACGGTAACGATCATTGGGACTAATAAATACTAAAAAAGTTAGCATAATTATCTTTTTTGTAAAAGATAATTTACTAGACAATTTAAAATTTCATTATAAAAGATCATAACGGTAACGATCATTGGGCCTAATAAATGCTAAAAAGGTTAACATAATTATCTTCTTTGTGAAAGATAATTTGATAGATCATTTAAAATTTCTTTATAAAAGATCATAACGGTAACGATCATTGGGCCTAATAAATGCTAAAAAAGTTGACATAATTATCTTCTTTGTAAAAGATAATTTACTAGACAATTTAAAATTTCTTATTAAAAGATCATAACGGTGCCGATCAATGGTCCTAGTAAATGCTGAAAAAGCTTACATAATTATCTTCTTTGTAAAATATAATTTAATAGATCATTTAAAATTTCATTATAAAAGATCATGACGGCAACGATCATTGGGCCTAATAAATGCTAAAAAGGTTAACATAATTATCTTCTTTGTGAAAGGTAATTTGATAGTTCATTTAAAATTTCTTTATAAAAGATCATAATGGTAACGATCATTGGGCCTAATAAATGCTAAAAAAGTTGACATAATTATCTTCTTTGTAAAAGATAATTTACTAGACAATTTAAAATTTCTTATTAAAAGATCATAACGGTAACGATCATTGGGACTAATAAATACTAAAAAAGTTAACATAATTATCTTCTTTGTAAAAGATAATTTACTAGACAATTTAAAATTTCTTTATAAAAGATCATAACGGTAACGATGATTGGGCCTAATAAATGCTAAAAAGGTTAACATAATTATCTTCTTTGTGAAAGATAATTTAATAGATCATTTAAAATTTCTTTATAAAAGATCATAACGGTAACGATCATTGGGCCTAATAAATGGTAAAAAAGTTGACATAGTTATCTTCTTTGTAAAAGATAATTTACTAGACAATTTAAAATTTCTTATTAAAAGATCATAACGGTAACGATCACTGGGCCTAATAAATGCTGAAGCAGCTAACATAAATATATTCTTTGTTAAAGATAATTTAATAGATCATTTAAAATTTCTTTATAAAAGATCATAACAGTAACAATCATTGGGCCTAATAAATGCTAAAAAGGTTAACATAATTATCTTCTTTGTGAAATATAATTTAATAGATCATTTAAAATTTCTTTATGAAAGATCATAACGGTAACGATTATTGGGCCTAATAAATGCTAAAAAAGTTGACATAATTATCTTCTTTGTAAAAGATAATTTACTAGACAATTTAAAATTTCTTATTAAAAGATCATAACGGTGCCGATCAACGGGCCTAGTAAATGCTGAAAAAGCTTACATAATTATCTTCTTTGTAAAACATAATTTAATAGATCATTTAAAATTTCATTATAAAACATCATGACGGCAACGATCATTGGGCCTAATAAATGCTAAAAAGGTTAACATAATTATCTTCTTTGTGAAAGATAATTTGATAGATCATTTAAAATTTCTTTATAAAAGATCATAACGGTAACGATCATTGGGCGTAATAAATACTAAAAAAGTTGACATAATTATCTTCTTTGTAAAAGATAATTTACTAGACAATTTAAAATTTCTTATTAAAAGATCATAACGGTAACGATCATTGGGACTAATAAATACTAAAAAAGTTAGCATAATTATCTTCTTTGTAAAAGATAATTTACTAGACAATTTAAAATTTCTTTATAAAAGATCATAACGGTAACGATCATTGGGCCTAATAAATGTTAAAAAGGTTAACATAATTATCTTCTTTGTGAAAGATAATTTGATAGATCATTTAAAATTTCTTTATAAAAGATCATAACGGTAACGATCATTGGGCCTAATAAATGCTAAAAAAGTTGACATAATTATCTTCTTTGTAAAAGATAATTTACTAGACAATTTAAAATTTCTTATTAAAAGATCATAACGGTGCCGATCAATGGGCCTAGTAAATGCTGAAAAAGCTTACATAATTATCTTCTTTGTAAAATATAATTTAATAGATCATTTAAAATTTCATTATAAAAGATCATGACGGCAACGATCATTGGGCCTAATAAATGCTAAAAAGGTTAACATAATTATCTTCTTTGTGAAAGATAATTTGATAGATCATTTAAAATTTCTTTATAAAAGATCATAACGGTAACGATCATTGGGCGTAATAAATACTAAAAAAGTTGACATAATTATCTTCTTTGTAAAAGATAATTTACTAGACAATTTAAAATTTCTTATTAAAAGATCATAACGGTAACGATCATTGGGACTAATAAATACTAAAAAAGTTAGCATAATTATCTTCTTTGTAAAAGATAATTTACTAGACAATTTAAAATTTCTTTATAAAAGATCATAACGGTAACGATCATTGGGCCTAATAAATGCTAAAAAGGTTAACATAATTATCTTCTTTGTGAAAGATAATTTGATAGATCATTTAAAATTTCTTTATAAAAGATCATAACGGTAACGATCATTGGGCCTAATAAATGCTAAAAAAGTTGACATAATTATCTTCTTTGTAAAAGATAATTTACTAGACAATTTAAAATTTCTTATTAAAAGATCATAACGGTGCCGATCAATGGGCCTAGTAAATGCTGAAAAAGCTTACATAATTATCTTCTTTGTAAAATATAATTTAATAGATCATTTAAAATTTCATTATAAAAGATCATGACGGCAACGATCATTGGGCCTAATAAATGCTAAAAAGGTTAACATAATTATCTTCTTTGTGAAAGGTAATTTGATAGATCATTTAAAATTTCTTTATAAAAGATCATAATGGTAACGATCATTGGGCCTAATAAATGCTAAAAAAGTTGACATAATTATCTTCTTTGTAAAAGATAATTTACTAGACAATTTAAAATTTCTTATTAAAAGATCATAACGGTAACGATCATTGGGACTAATAAATACTAAAAAAGTTAACATAATTATCTTCTTTGTAAAAGATAATTTACTAGACAATTTAAAATTTCTTTATAAAAGATCATAACGGTAACGATCATTGGGCCTAATAAATGCTAAAAAGGTTAACATAATTATCTTCTTTGTGAAAGATAATTTAATAGATCATTTAAAATTTCTTTATAAAAGATCATAACGGTAACGATCATTGGGCCTAATAAATGGTAAAAAAGTTGACATAGTTATCTTCTTTGTAAAAGATAATTTACTAGACAATTTAAAATTTCTTAGTAAAAGATCATAACGGTAACGATCACTGGACCTAATAAATGCTGAAGCAGCTAACATAAATATATTCTTTGTTAAAGATAATTTAGTAGATCATTTAAAATTTCTTTATAAAAGATCATAACGGTAACGATCATTGGGCCTAATAAATGCTAAAAAGGTTAACATAATTATCTTCTTTGTGAAAGATAATTTGATAGATCATTTAAAATTTCTTTATAAAAGATCATAACGGTAACGATCATTGGGCCTAATAAATGCTAAAAAAGTTGACATAATTATCTTCTTTGTAAAAGATAATTTACTAGACAATTTAAAATTTCTTATTAAAAGATCATAACGGTGCCGATCAATGGGCCTAGTAAATGCTGAAAAAGCTTACATAATTATCTTCTTTGTAAAATATAATTTAATAGATCATTTAAAATTTCATTATAAAAGATCATGACGGCAACGATCATTGGGCCTAATAAATGCTAAAAAGGTTAACATAATTATCTTCTTTGTGAAAGGTAATTTGATAGATCATTTAAAATTTCTTTATAAAAGATCATAATGGTAACGATCATTGGGCCTAATAAATGCTAAAAAAGTTGACATAATTATCTTCTTTGTAAAAGATAATTTACTAGACAATTTAAAATTTCTTATTAAAAGATCATAACGGTAACGATCATTGGGACTAATAAATACTAAAAAAGTTAACATAATTATCTTCTTTGTAAAAGATAATTTACTAGACAATTTAAAATTTCTTTATAAAAGATCATAACGGTAACGATCATTGGGCCTAATAAATGCTAAAAAGGTTAACATAATTATCTTCTTTGTGAAAGATAATTTAATAGATCATTTAAAATTTCTTTATAAAAGATCATAACGGTAACGATCATTGGGCCTAATAAATGGTAAAAAAGTTGACATAGTTATCTTCTTTGTAAAAGATAATTTACTAGACAATTTAAAATTTCTTAGTAAAAGATCATAACGGTAACGATCACTGGACCTAATAAATGCTGAAGCAGCTAACATAAATATATTCTTTGTTAAAGATAATTTAGTAGATCATTTAAAATTTCTTTATAAAAGATCATAACGGTAACAATCATTGGGCCTAATAAATGCTAAAAAGGTTAACATAATTATCTTCTTTGTGAAATATAATTTAATAGATCATTTAAAATTTATTTATGAAAGATCATAACGGTAACGATTATTGGGCCTAATAAATGCTAAAAAAGTTGACATAATTATCTTCTTTGTAAAAGATAATTTACTAGACAATTTAAAATTTGTTATTAAAAGATCATAACGGTGCCGATCAATGAGCCTAGTAAATGCTGAAAAAGCTTACATAATAACTTCGTTGTAAAACATAATTTAATAGATCATTTAAAATTTCATTATAAAACATCATGACAGCAACGATCATTGGGCCTAATAAATGCTAAAAAGGTTAACATAATTATCTTCTTTGTGAAAGATAATTTGATAGATCATTTAAAATTTCTTTATAAAAGATCATAACGGTAACGATCATTGGGCCTAATAAATGCTAAAAAAGTTGACATAATTATCTTCTTTGTAAAAGATAATTTACTAGACAATTTAAAATTACTTATTAAAAGATCATAACGGTAACGATCATTGGGACTAATAAATACTAAAAAAGTTAACATAATTATCTTCTTTGTAAAAGATAATTTACTAGACAATTTAAAATTTCTTTATAAAAGATCATAACGGTAACGATCATTGGGCCTAATAAATGCTAAAAAGGTTAACATAATTATCTTCTTTGTGAAAGATAATTTAATAGATCATTTAAAATTTCTTTATAAAAGATCATAACGGTAACGATCATTGGGCCTAATAAATGGTAAAAAAGTTGACATAGTTATCTTCTTTGTAAAAGATAATTTACTAGACAATTTAAAATTTCTTATTAAAAGATCATAACGGTAACGATCACTGGGCCTAATAAATGCTGAAGCAGCTAACATAAATATATTCTTTGTTAAAGATAATTTAATAGATCATTTAAAATTTCTTTATAAAAGATCATAACGGTAACAATCATTGGGCCTAATAAATGCTAAAAAGGTTAACATAATTATCTTCTTTGTGAAATATAATTTAATAGATCATTTAAAATTTCTTTATGAAAGATCATAACGGTAACGATTATTGGGCCTAATAAATGCTAAAAAAGTTGACATAATTATCTTCTTTGTAAAAGATAATTTACTAGACAATTTAAAATTTCTTATTAAAAGATCATAACGGTGCCGATCAACGGGCCTAGTAAATGCTGAAAAAGCTTACATAATTATCTTCTTTGTAAAACATAATTTAATAGATCATTTAAAATTTCATTATAAAACATCATGACGACAACGATCATTGGGCCTAATAAATGCTAAAAAGGTTAACATAATTATCTTCTTTGTGAAAGATAATTTGATAGATCATTTAAAATTTCTTTATAAAAGATCATAACGGTAACGATCATTGGGCGTAATAAATACTAAAAAAGTTGACATAATTATCTTCTTTGTAAAAGATAATTTACTAGACAATTTAAAATTTCTTATTAAAAGATCATAACGGTAACGATCATTGGGACTAATAAATACTAAAAAAGTTAGCATAATTATCTTCTTTGTAAAAGATAATTTACTAGACAATTTAAAATGTCTTTATAAAAGATCATAACGGTAACGATCATTGGGCCTAATAAATGCTAAAAAGGTTAACATAATTATCTTCTTTGTGAAAGATAATTTGATAGATCATTTAAAATTTCCTTATAAAAGATCATAACGGTAACGATCATTGGGCCTAATAAATGCTAAAAAAGTTGACATAATTATCTTCTTTGTAAAAGATAATTTACTAGACAATTTAAAATTTCTTATTAAAAGATCATAACGGTGCCGATCAATGGGCCTAGTAAATGCTGAAAAAGCTTACATAATTATCTTCTTTGTAAAATATAATTTAATAGATCATTTAAAATTTCATTATAAAAGATCATGACGGCAACGATCATTGGGCCTAATAAATGCTAAAAAGGTTAACATAATTATCTTCTTTGTGAAAGGTAATTTGATAGTTCATTTAAAATTTCTTTATAAAAGATCATAATGGTAACGATCATTGGGCCTAATAAATGCTAAAAAAGTTGACATAATTATCTTCTTTGTAAAAGATAATTTACTAGACAATTTAAAATTTCTTATTAAAAGATCATAACGGTAACGATCATTGGGACTAATAAATACTAAAAAAGTTAACATAATTATCTTCTTTGTAAAAGATAATTTACTAGACAATTTAAAATTTCTTTATAAAAGATCATAACGGTAACGATCATTGGGCCTAATAAATGCTAAAAAGGTTAACATAATTATCTTCTTTGTGAAAGATAATTTAATAGATCATTTAAAATTTCTTTATAAAAGATCATAACGGTAACGATCATTGGGCCTAATAAATGGTAAAAAAGTTGACATAGTTATCTTCTTTGTAAAAGATAATTTACTAGACAATTTAAAATTTCTTATTAAAAGATCATAACGGTAACGATCACTGGGCCTAATAAATGCTGAAGCAGCTAACATAAATATATTCTTTGTTAAAGATAATTTAATAGATCATTTAAAATTTCTTTATAAAAGATCATAACGGTAACAATCATTGGGCCTAATAAATGCTAAAAAGGTTAACATAATTATCTTCTTTGTGAAATATAATTTAATAGATCATTTAAAATTTCTTTATGAAAGATCATAACGGTAACGATTATTGGGCCTAATAAATGCTAAAAAAGTTGACATAATTATCTTCTTTGTAAAAGATAATTTACTAGACAATTTAAAATTTCTTATTAAAAGATCATAACGGTGCCGATCAACGGGCCTAGTAAATGCTGAAAAAGCTTACATAATTATCTTCTTTGTAAAACATAATTTAATAGATCATTTAAAATTTCATTATAAAACATCATGACGGCAACGATCATTGGGCCTAATAAATGCTAAAAAGGTTAACATAATTATCTTCTTTGTGAAAGATAATTTGATAGATCATTTAAAATTTCTTTATAAAAGATCATAACGGTAACGATCATTGGGCGTAATAAATACTAAAAAAGTTGACATAATTATCTTCTTTGTAAAAGATAATTTACTAGACAATTTAAAATTTCTTATTAAAAGATCATAACGGTAACGATCATTGGGACTAATAAATACTAAAAAAGTTAGCATAATTATCTTCTTTGTAAAAGATAATTTACTAGACAATTTAAAATTTCTTTATAAAAGATCATAACGGTAACGATCATTGGGCCTAATAAATGCTAAAAAGGTTAACATAATTATCTTCTTTGTGAAAGATAATTTGATAGATCATTTAAAATTTCTTTATAAAAGATCATAACGGTAACGATCATTGGGCCTAATAAATGCTAAAAAAGTTGACATAATTATCTTCTTTGTAAAAGATAATTTACTAGACAATTTAAAATTTCTTATTAAAAGATCATAACGGTGCCGATCAATGGGCCTAGTAAATGCTGAAAAAGCTTACATAATTATCTTCTTTGTAAAATATAATTTAATAGATCAATTAAAATTTCATTATAAAAGATCATGACTGCAACGATCATTGGGCCTAATAAATGCTAAAAAGGTTAACATAATTATCTTCTTTGTGAAAGGTAATTTGATAGTTCATTTAAAATTTCTTTATAAAAGATCATAATGGTAACGATCATTGGGCCTAATAAATGCTAAAAAAGTTGACATAATTATCTTCTTTGTAAAAGATAATTTACTAGACAATTTAAAATTTCTTATTAAAAGATCATAACGGTAATGATCATTGGGACTAATAAATACTAAAAAAGTTAACATAATTATCTTCTTTGTAAAAGATAATTTACTAGACAATTTAAAATTTCTTTATAAAAGATCATAACGGTAACGATCATTGGGCCTAATAAATGCTAAAAAGGTTAACATAATTATCTTCTTTGTGAAAGATAATTTAATAGATCATTTAAAATTTCTTTATAAAAGATCATAACGGTAACGATCATTGGGCCTAATAAATGGTAAAAAAGTTGACATAGTTATCTTCTTTGTAAAAGATAATTTACTAGACAATTTAAAATTTCTTTATAAAAGATCATAACGGTAACGATCATTGGGCCTAATAAATGCTAAAAAGGTTAACATAATTATCTTCTTTGTGAAAGATAATTTGATAGATCATTTAAAATTTCTTTATAAAAGATCATAACGGTAACGATCATTGGGCCTAATAAATGCTAAAAAAGTTGACATAATTATCTTCTTTGTAAAAGATAATTTACTAGACAATTTAAAATTTCTTATTAAAAGATCATAACGGTGCCGATCAATGGGCCTAGTAAATGCTGAAAAAGCTTACATAATTATCTTCTTTGTAAAATATAATTTAATAGATCAATTAAAATTTCATTATAAAAGATCATGACTGCAACGATCATTGGGCCTAATAAATGCTAAAAAGGTTAACATAATTATCTTCTTTGTGAAAGGTAATTTGATAGTTCATTTAAAATTTCTTTATAAAAGATCATAATGGTAACGATCATTGGGCCTAATAAATGCTAAAAAAGTTGACATAATTATCTTCTTTGTAAAAGATAATTTACTAGACAATTTAAAATTTCTTATTAAAAGATCATAACGGTAACGATCATTGGGACTAATAAATACTAAAAAAGTTAACATAATTATCTTCTTTGTAAAAGATAATTTACTAGACAATTTAAAATTTCTTTATAAAAGATCATAACGGTAACGATCATTGGGCCTAATAAATGCTAAAAAGGTTAACATAATTATCTTCTTTGTGAAAGATAATTTAATAGATCATTTAAAATTTCTTTATAAAAGATCATAACGGTAACGATCATTGGGCCTAATAAATGGTAAAAAAGTTGACATAGTTATCTTCTTTGTAAAAGATAATTTACTAGACAATTTAAAATTTCTTTATAAAAGATCATAACGGTAACGATCATTGGGCCTAATAAATGCTAAAAAGGTTAACATAATTATCTTCTTTGTGAAAGATAATTTGATAGATCATTTAAAATTTCTTTATAAAAGATCATAACGGTAACGATCATTGGGCCTAATAAATGCTAAAAAAGTTGACATAATTATCTTCTTTGTAAAAGATAATTTACTAGACAATTTAAAATTTCTTATTAAAAGATCATAACGGTGCCGATCAATGGGCCTAGTAAATGCTGAAAAAGCTTACATAATTATCTTCTTTGTAAAATATAATTTAATAGATCAATTAAAATTTCATTATAAAAGATCATGACTGCAACGATCATTGGGCCTAATAAATGCTAAAAAGGTTAACATAATTATCTTCTTTGTGAAAGGTAATTTGATAGTTCATTTAAAATTTCTTTATAAAAGATCATAATGGTAACGATCATTGGGCCTAATAAATGCTAAAAAAGTTGACATAATTATCTTCTTTGTAAAAGATAATTTACTAGACAATTTAAAATTTCTTATTAAAAGATCATAACGGTAACGATCATTGGGACTAATAAATACTAAAAAAGTTAACATAATTATCTTCTTTGTAAAAGATAATTTACTAGACAATTTAAAATTTCTTTATAAAAGATCATAACGGTAACGATCATTGGGCCTAATAAATGCTAAAAAGGTTAACATAATTATCTTCTTTGTGAAAGATAATTTAATAGATCATTTAAAATTTCTTTATAAAAGATCATAACGGTAACGATCATTGGGCCTAATAAATGGTAAAAAAGTTGACATAGTTATCTTCTTTGTAAAAGATAATTTACTAGACAATTTAAAATTTCTTAGTAAAAGATCATAACGGTAACGATCACTGGACCTAATAAATGCTGAAGCAGCTAACATAAATATATTCTTTGTTAAAGATAATTTAGTAGATCATTTAAAATTTTTTTATAAAAGATCATAACGGTAACAATCATTGGGCCTAATAAATGCTAAAAAGGTTAACATAATTATCTTCTTTGTGAAATATTATTTAATAGATCATTTAAAATTTATTTATGAAAGATCATAATGGTAACGATTATTGGGCCTAATAAATGCTAAAAAAGTTGACATAATTATCTTCTTTGTAAAAGATAATTTACTAGACAATTTAAAATTTGTTATTAAAAGATCATAACGGTGCCGATCATTGAGCCTAGTAAATGCTGAAAAAGCTTACATAATAACTTCGTTGTAAAACATAATTTAATAGATCATTTAAAATTTCATTATAAAACATCATGACAGCAACGATCATTGGGCCTAATAAATGCTAAAAAGGTTAACATAATTATCTTCTTTGTGAAAGATAATTTGATAGATCATTTAAAATTTCTTTATAAAAGATCATAACGGTAACGATCATTGGGCCTAATAAATGCTAAAAAAGTTGACATAATTATCTTCTTTGTAAAAGATAATTTACTAGACAATTTAAAATTACTTATTAAAAGATCATAACGGTAACGATCACTGGGACTAATAAATACTAAAAAAGTTAACATAATTATCTTCTTTGTAAAAGATAATTTACTAGACAATTTAAAATTTCTTTATAAAAGATCATAACGGTAACGATCATTGGGCCTAATAAATGCTAAAAAGGTTAACATAATTATCTTCTTTGTGAAAGATAATTTAATAGATCATTTAAAATTTCTTTATAAAAGATCATAACGGTAACGGTCATTGGGCCTAATAAATGGTAAAAAAGTTGACATAGTTATCTTCTTTGTAAAAGATAATTTACTAGACAATTTAAAATTTCTTATTAAAAGATCATAACGATAACGATCACTGGGCCTAATAAATGCTGAAGCAGCTAACATAAATATATTCTTTGTTAAAGATAATTTAATAGATCATTTAAAATTTCTTTATAAAAGATCATAACGGTAACAATCATTGGGCCTAATAAATGCTAAAAAGGTTAACATAATTATCTTCTTTGTGAAATATAATTTAATAGATCATTTAAAATTTCTTTATGAAAGATCATAACGGTAACGATTATTGGGCCTAATAAATGCTAAAAAAGTTGACATAATTATCTTCTTTGTAAAAGATAATTTACTAGACAATTTAAAATTTCTTATTAAAAGATCATAACGGTGCCGATCAATGGGCCTAGTAAATGCTGAAAAAGCTTACATAATTATCTTCTTTGTAAAACATAATTTAATAGATCATTTAAAATTTCATTATAAAACATCATGACGGCAACGATCATTGGGCCTAATAAATGCTAAAAAGGTTAACATAATTATCTTCTTTGTGAAAGATAATTTGATTGATCATTTAAAATTTCTTTATAAAAGATCATAACGGTAACGATCATTGGGCGTAATAAATACTAAAAAAGTTGACATAATTATCTTCTTTGTAAAAGATAATTTACTAGACAATTTAAAATTTCTTATTAAAAGATCATAACGGTAACGATCATTGGGACTAATAAATACTAAAAAAGTTAACATAATTATCTTCTTTGTAAAAGATAATTTACTAGACAATTTAAAATTTCTTTATAAAAGATCATAACGGTAACGATCATTGGGCCTAATAAATGCTAAAAAGGTTAACATAATTATCTTCTTTGTCAAAGATAATTTAATAGATCATTTAAAATTTCTTTATAAAAGATCATAACGGTAACGATCATTGGGCCTAATAAATGGTAAAAAAGTTGACATAGTTATCTTCTTTGTAAAAGATAATTTACTAGACAATTTAAAATTTCTTAGTAAAAGATCATAACGGTAACGATCACTGGACCTAATAAATGCTGAAGCAACTAACATAAATATATTCTTTGTTAAAGATAATTTAGTAGATCATTTAAAATTTTTTTATAAAAGATCATAACGGTAACAATCATTGGGCCTAATAAATGCTAAAAAGGTTAACATAATTATCTTCTTTGTGAAATATTATTTAATAGATCATTTAAAATTTATTTATGAAAGATCATAATGGTAACGATTATTGGGCCTAATAAATGCTAAAAAAGTTGACATAATTATCTTCTTTGTAAAAGATAATTTACTAGACAATTTAAAATTTGTTATTAAAAGATCATAACGGTGCCGATCAATGAGCCTAGTAAATGCTGAAAAAGCTTACATAATAACTTCGTTGAAAAACATAATTTAATAGATCATTTAAAATTTCATTATAAAACATCATGACAGCAACGATCATTGGGCCTAATAAATGCTAAAAAGGTTAACATAATTATCTTCTTTGTGAAAGATAATTTGATAGATCATTTAAAATTTCTTTATAAAAGATCATAACGGTAACGATCATTGGGCCTAATAAATGCTAAAAAAGTTGACATAATTATCTTCTTTGTAAAAGATAATTTACTAGACAATTTAAAATTACTTATTAAAAGATCATAACGGTAACGATCACTGGGACTAATAAATACTAAAAAAGTTAACATAATTATCTTCTTTGTAAAGGATAATTTACTAGACAATTTAAAATTTCTTTATAAAAGATCATAACGGTAACGATCATTGGGCCTAATAAATGCTAAAAAGGTTAACATAATTATCTTCTTTGTGAAAGATAATTTAATAGATCATTTAAAATTTCTTTATAAAAGATCATAACGGTAACGATCATTGGGCCTAATAAATGGTAAAAAAGTTGACATAGTTATCTTCTTTGCAAAAGATAATTTACTAGACAATTTAAAATTTCTTATTAAAAGATCATAACGATAACGATCACTGGGCCTAATAAATGCTGAAGCAGCTAACATAAATATATTCTTTGTTAAAGATAATTTAATAGATCATTTAAAATTTCTTTATAAAAGATCATAACGGTAACAATCATTGGGCCTAATAAATGCTAAAAAGGTTAACATAATTATCTTCTTTGTGAAATATAATTTAATAGATCATTTAAAATTTCTTTATGAAAGATCATAACGGTAACGATTATTGGGCCTAATAAATGCTAAAAAAGTTGACATAATTATCTTCTTTGTAAAAGATAATTTACTAGACAATTTAAAATTTCTTATTAAAAGATCATAACGGTGCCGATCAATGGGCCTAGTAAATGCTGAAAAAGCTTACATAATTATCTTCTTTGTAAAACATAATTTAATAGATCATTTAAAATTTCATTATAAAACATCATGACGGCAACGATCATTGGGCCTAATAAATGCTAAAAAGGTTAACATAATTATCTTCTTTGTGAAAGATAATTTGATAGATCATTTAAAATTTCTTTATAAAAGATCATAACGGTAACGATCATTGGGCGTAATAAATACTAAAAAAGTTGACATAATTATCTTCTTTGTAAAAGATAATTTACTAGACAATTTAAAATTTCTTATTAAAAGATCATAACGGTAACGATCATTGGGACTAATAAATACTAAAAAAGTTAACATAATTATCTTCTTTGTAAAAGATAATTTACTAGACAATTTAAAATTTCTTTATAAAAGATCATAACGGTAGCGATCATTGGGCCTAATAAATGCTAAAAAGGTTAACATAATTATCTTCTTTGTGAAAGATAATTTAATAGATCATTTAAAATTTCTTTATAAAAGATCATAACGGTAACGATCATTGGGCCTAATAAATGGTAAAAAAGTTGACATAGTTATCTTCTTTGTAAAAGATAATTTACTAGACAATTTAAAATTTCTTAGTAAAAGATCATAACGGTGACGATCACTGGACCTAATAAATGCTGAAGCAGCTAACATAAATATATTCTTTGTTAAAGATAATTTAATAGATCATTTAAAATTTTTTTATAAAAGATCATAACGGTAACAATCATTGGGCCTAATAAATGCTAAAAAGGTTAACATAATTATCTTCTTTGTGAAATATGATTTAATAGATCATTTAAAATTTATTTATGAAAGATCATAATGGTAACGATTATTGGGCCTAATAAATGCTAAAAAAGTTGACATAATTATCTTCTTTGTAAAAGATAATTTACTAGACAATTTAAAATTTCTTATTAAAAGATCATAACGGTGCCGATCAATGAGCCTAGTAAATGCTGAAAAAGCTTACATAATAACTTCGTTGTAAAACATAATTTAATAGATCATTTAAAATTTCATTATAAAACATCATGACAGCAATGATCATTGGGCCTAATAAATGCTAAAAAGGTTAACATAATTATCTTCTTTGTGAAAGATAATTTGATAGATCATTTAAAATTTCTTTATAAAAGATCATAACGGTAACGATCATTGGGCCTAATAAATGCTAAAAAAGTTGACATAATTATCTTCTTTGTAAAAGATAATTTACTAGACAATTTAAAATTACTTATTAAAAGATCATAACGGTAATGATCACTGGGACTAATAAATACTAAAAAAGTTAACATAATTATCTTCTTTGTAAAAGATAATTTACTAGACAATTTAAAATTTCTTTATAAAAGATCATAACGGTAACGATCATTGGGCCTAATAAATGCTAAAAAGGTTAACATAATTATCTTCTTTGTGAAAGATAATTTAATAGATCATTTAAAATTTCTTTATAAAAGATCATAACGGTAACGATCATTGGGCCTAATAAATGGTAAAAAAGTTGACATAGTTATCTTCTTTGTAAAAGATAATTTACTAGACAATTTAAAATTTCTTATTAAAAGATCATAACGGTAACGATCACTGGGCCTAATAAATGCTGAAGCAGCTAACATAAATATATTCTTTGTTAAAGATAATTTAATAGATCATTTAAAATTTCTTTATAAAAGATCATAACGGTAACAATCATTGGGCCTAATAAATGCTAAAAAGGTTAACATAATTATCTTCTTTGTGAAATATAATTTAATAGATCATTTAAAATTTCTTTATGAAAGATCATAACGGTAACGATTATTGGGCCTAATAAATGCTAAAAAGTTGACATAATTATCTTCTTTGTAAAAGATAATTTACTAGACAATTTAAAATTTCTTATTAAAAGATCATAACGGTGCCGATCAATGGGCCTAGTAAATGCTGAAAAAGCTTACATAATTATCTACTTTGTAAAACATAATTTAATAGATCATTTAAAATTTCATTATAAAACATCATGACGGCAACGATCATTGGGCCTAATAAATGCTAAAAAGGTTAACATAATTATCTTCTTTGTGAAAGATAATTTGATAGATCATTTAAAATTTCTTTATAAAAGATCATAACGGTAACGATCATTGGGCGTAATAAATACTAAAAAAGTTGACATAATTATCTTCTTTGTAAAAGATAATTTACTAGACAATTTAAAATTTCTTATTAAAAGATCATAACGGTAACGATCATTGGGACTAATAAATACTAAAAAAGTTAACATAATTATCTTCTTTGTAAAAGATAATTTACTAGACAATTTAAAATTTCTTTATAAAAGATCATAACGGTAACGATCATTGGGCCTAATAAATGCTAAAAAGGTTAACATAATTATCTTCTTTGTGAAAGATAATTTAATAGATCATTCAAAATTTCTTTATAAAAGATCATAACGGTAACGATCATTGGGCCTAATAAATGGTAAAAAAGTTGACATAGTTATCTTCTTTGTAAAAGATAATTTACTAGACAATTTAAAATTTCTTAGTAAAAGATCATAACGGTAACGATCACTGGACCTAATAAATGCTGAAGCAGCTAACATAAATATATTCTTTGTTAAAGATAATTTAGTAGATCATTTAAAATTTTTTTATAAAAGATCATAACGGTAACAATCATTGGGCCTAATAAATGCTAAAAAGGTTAACATAATTATCTTCTTTGTGAAATATGATTTAATAGATCATTTAAAATTTATTTATGAAAGATCATAATGGTAACGATTATTGGGCCTAATAAATGCTAAAAAAGTTGACATAATTATCTTCTTTGTAAAAGATAATTTACTAGACAATTTAAAATTTGTTATTAAAAGATCATAACGGTGCCGATCAATGAGCCTAGTAAATGCTGAAAAAGCTTACATAATAACTTCGTTGTAAAACATAATTTAATAGATCATTTAAAATTTCATTATAAAACATCATGACAGCAATGATCATTGGGCCTAATAAATGCTAAAAAGGTTAACATAATTATCTTCTTTGTGAAAGATAATTTGATAGATCATTTAAAATTTCTTTATAAAAGATCATAACGGTAACGATCATTGGGCCTAATAAATGCTAAAAAAGTTGACATAATTATCTTCTTTGTAAAAGATAATTTACTAGACAATTTAAAATTACTTATTAAAAGATCATAACGGTAATGATCACTGGGACTAATAAATACTAAAAAAGTTAACATAATTATCTTCTTTGTAAAAGATAATTTACTAGACAATTTAAAATTTCTTTATAAAAGATCATAACGGTAACGATCATTGGGCCTAATAAATGCTAAAAAGGTTAACATAATTATCTTCTTTGTGAAAGATAATTTAATAGATCATTTAAAATTTCTTTATAAAAGATCATAACGGTAACGATCATTGGGCCTAATAAATGGTAAAAAAGTTGACATAGTTATCTTCTTTGTAAAAGATAATTTACTAGACAATTTAAAATTTCTTATTAAAAGATCATAACGGTAACGATCACTGGGCCTAATAAATGCTGAAGCAGCTAACATAAATATATTCTTTGTTAAAGATAATTTAATAGATCATTTAAAATTTCTTTATAAAAGATCATAACGGTAACAATCATTGGGCCTAATAAATGCTAAAAAGGTTAACATAATTATCTTCTTTGTGAAATATAATTTAATAGATCATTTAAAATTTCTTTATGAAAGATCATAACGGTAACGATTATTGGGCCTAATAAATGCTAAAAAGTTGACATAATTATCTTCTTTGTAAAAGATAATTTACTAGACAATTTAAAATTTCTTATTAAAAGATCATAACGGTGCCGATCAATGGGCCTAGTAAATGCTGAAAAAGCTTACATAATTATCTTCTTTGTAAAACATAATTTAATAGATCATTTAAAATTTCATTATAAAACATCATGACGGCAACGATCATTGGGCCTAATAAATGCTAAAAAGGTTAACATAATTATCTTCTTTGTGAAAGATAATTTGATAGATCATTTAAAATTTCTTTATAAAAGATCATAACGGTAACGATCATTGGGCGTAATAAATACTAAAAAAGTTGACATAATTATCTTCTTTGTAAAAGATAATTTACTAGACAATTTAAAATTTCTTATTAAAAGATCATAACGGTAACGATCATTGGGACTAATAAATACTAAAAAAGTTAACATAATTATCTTCTTTGTAAAAGATAATTTACTAGACAATTTAAAATTTCTTTATAAAAGATCATAACGGTAACGATCATTGGGCCTAATAAATGCTAAAAAGGTTAACATAATTATCTTCTTTGTGAAAGATAATTTAATAGATCATTCAAAATTTCTTTATAAAAGATCATAACGGTAACGATCATTGGGCCTAATAAATGGTAAAAAAGTTGACATAGTTATCTTCTTTGTAAAAGATAATTTACTAGACAATTTAAAATTTCTTAGTAAAAGATCATAACGGTAACGATCACTGGACCTAATAAATGCTGAAGCAGCTAACATAAATATATTCTTTGTTAAAGATAATTTAGTAGATCATTTAAAATTTTTTTATAAAAGATCATAACGGTAACAATCATTGGGCCTAATAAATGCTAAAAAGGTTAACATAATTATCTTCTTTGTGAAATATGATTTAATAGATCATTTAAAATTTATTTATGAAAGATCATAATGGTAACGATTATTGGGCCTAATAAATGCTAAAAAAGTTGACATAATTATCTTCTTTGTAAAAGATAATTTACTAGACAATTTAAAATTTGTTATTAAAAGATCATAACGGTGCCGATCAATGAGCCTAGTAAATGCTGAAAAAGCTTACATAATAACTTCGTTGTAAAACATAATTTAATAGATCATTTAAAATTTGATTATAAAACATCATGACAGCAATGATCATTGGGCCTAATAAATGCTAAAAAGGTTAACATAATTATCTTCTTTGTGAAAGATAATTTGATAGATCATTTAAAATTTCTTTATAAAAGATCATAACGGTAACGATCATTGGGCCTAATAAATGCTAAAAAAGTTGACATAATTATCTTCTTTGTAAAAGATAATTTACTAGACAATTTAAAATTACTTATTAAAAGATCATAACGGTAACGATCACTGGGACTAATAAATACTAAAAAAGTTAACATAATTATCTTCTTTGTAAAAGATAATTTACTAGACAATTTAAAATTTCTTTATAAAAGATCATAACGGTATCGATCATTGGGCCTAATAAATGCTAAAAAGGTTAACATAATTATCTTCTTTATGAAAGATAATTTAATAGATCATTTAAAATTTCTTTATAAAAGATCATAACGGTAACGATCATTGGGCCTAATAAATGGTAAAAAAGTTGACATAGTTATCTTCTTTGTAAAAGATAATTTACTAGACAATTTAAAATTTCTTATTAAAAGATCATAACGGTAACGATCACTGGGCCTAATAAATGCTGAAGCAGCTAACATAAATATATTCTTTGTTAAAGATAATTTAATAGATCATTTAAAATTTCTTTATAAAAGATCATAACGGTAACAATCATTGGGCCTAATAAATGCTAAAAAGGTTAACATAATTATCTTCTTTGTGAAATATAATTTAATAGATCATTTAAAATTTCTTTATGAAAGATCATAACGGTAACGATTATTGGGCCTAATAAATGCTAAAAAAGTTGACATAATTATCTTCTTTGTAAAAGATAATTTACTAGGCAATTTAAAATTTCTTATTAAAAGATCATAACGGTGCCGATCAATGGGCCTAGTAAATGCTGAAAAAGCTTACATAATTATCTTCTTTGTAAAACATAATTTAATAGATCATTTAAAATTTCATTATAAAACATCATGACGGCAACGATCATTGGGCCTAATAAATGCTAAAAAGGTTAACATAATTATCTTCTTTGTGAAAGATAATTTGATAGATCATTTAAAATTTCTTTATAAAAGATCATAACGGTAACGATCATTGGGCGTAATAAATACTAAAAAAGTTGACATAATTATCTTCTTTGTAAAAGATAATTTACTAGACAATTTAAAATTTCTTATTAAAAGATCATAACGGTAACGATCATTGGGACTAATAAATACTAAAAAAGTTAGCATAATTATCTTCTTTGTAAAATATAATTTACTAGACAATTTAAAATTTCTTTATAAAAGATCATAACGGTAACGATCATTGGGCCTAATAAATGCTAAAAAGGTTAACATAATTATCTTCTTTGTGAAAGATAATTTGATAGATCATTTAAAATTTCTTTATAAAAGATCATAACGGTAACGATCATTGGGCCTAATAAATGCTAAAAAAGTTGACATAATTATCTTCTTTGTAAAAGATAATTTACTAGACAATTTAAAATTTCTTATTAAAAGATCACAACGGTAACGATCATTGGGACTAATAAATACTAAAAAAGTTAACATAATTATCTTCTTTGTAAAAGATAATTTACTAGACAATTTAAAATTTCTTTATAAAAGATCATAACGGTAACGATCATTGGGCCTAATAAATGCTAAAAAGGTTAACATAATTATCTTCTTTGTGAAAGATAATTTGATAGATCATTTAAAATTTCTTTATAAAAGATCATAACGGTAACGATCATTGGGCCTAATAAATGCTAAAAAAGTTGACATAATTATCTTCTTTG
Organism: Psophocarpus tetragonolobus; assembly: GCA_037954015.1. Taxonomy (NCBI): domain Eukaryota; kingdom Viridiplantae; phylum Streptophyta; class Magnoliopsida; order Fabales; family Fabaceae; genus Psophocarpus; species Psophocarpus tetragonolobus. Next base: position 61,403,576 of record CM075688.1, read on the forward strand.
TAAAAGATAATTTACTAGACAATTTAAAATTTCTTATTAAAAGATCACAACGGTAACGATCATTGGGACTAATAAATACTAAAAAAGTTAACATAATTATCTTCTTTGTAAAAGATAATTTACTAGACAATTTAAAATTTCTTTATAAAAGATCATAACGGTAACGATCATTGGGCCTAATAAATGCTAAAAAGGTTAACATAATTATCTTCTTTGTGAAAGATAATTTAATAGATCATTTAAAATTTCTTTATAAAAGATCATAACGGTAACGATCATTGGGCCTAATAAATGGTAAAAAAGTTGACATAGTTATCTTCTTTGTAAAAGATAATTTACTAGACAATTTAAAATTTCTTATTAAAAGATCATAACGGTAACGATCACTGGTCCTAATAAATGCTGAAGCAGCTAACATAAATATATTCTTTGTTAAAGATAATTTAATAGATCATTTAAAATTTCTTTAAAAAAGATCATAACAGTAACAATTATTGGGCCTAATAAATGCTAAAAAAGTTGACATAATTATCTTCTTTGTAAAAGACAATTTAATACATCATTTAAAATTTCTTTGAAAAAGATGATAACGCTAACGATTATTGGGCCTAATAAATGCTAAAAAAGTTGACATAATTATCTTCTTTGTAAAAGATAATTTACTAGACAATTTAAAATTTCTTAGTAAAAGATCATAACTGTAACGATCACTGGACCTAATAAATGCTGAAGCAGCTAACATAAATATATTCTTTCTTAAAGATAATTTAGTAGATCATTTAAAATTTTTTTATAAAAGATCATAACGGTAACAATCATTGGGCCTAATAAATGCTAAAAAGGTTAACATAATTATCTTCTTTGTGAAATATTATTTAATAGATCATTTAAAATTTATTTATGAAAGATCATAATGGTAACAATTATTGGGCCTAATAAATGCTAAAAAAGTTGACATAATTATCTTCTTTGTAAAAGATAATTTACTAGACAATTTAAAATTTGTTATTAAAAGATCATAACGGTGCCGATCAATGAGCCTAGTAAATGCTGAAAAAGCTTACATAATAACTTCGTTGTAAAACATAATTTAATAGATCATTTAAAATTTGATTATAAAACATCATGACAGCAATGATCATTGGGCCTAATAAATGCTAAAAAGGTTAACATAATTATCTTCTTTGTGAAAGATAATTTGATAGATCATTTAAAATTTCTTTATAAAAGATCATAACGGTAACGATCATTGGGCCTAATAAATGCTAAAAAAGTTGACATAATTATCTTCTTTGTAAAAGATAATTTACTAGACAATTTAAAATTACTTATTAAAAGATCATAACGGTAACGATCACTGGGACTAATAAATACTAAAAAAGTTAACATAATTATCTTCTTTGTAAAAGATAATTTACTAGACAATTTAAAATTTCTTTATAAAAGATCATAACGGTAACGATCATTGGGCCTAATAAATGCTAAAAAGGTTAACATAATTATCTTCTTTGTGAAAGATAATTTAATAGATCATTTAAAATTTCTTTATAAAAGATCATAACGGTAACGATCATTGGGCCTAATAAATGGTAAAAAAGTTGACATAGTTATCTTCTTTGTAAAAGATAATTTACTAGACAATTTAAAATTTCTTATTAAAAGATCATAACGGTAACGATCACTGGGCCTAATAAATGCTGAAGCAGCTAACATAAATATATTCTTTGTTAAAGATAATTTAATAGATCATTTAAAATTTCTTTATAAAAGATCATAACGGTAACAATCATTGGGCCTAATAAATGCTAAAAAGGTTAACATAATTATCTTCTTTGTGAAATATAATTTAATAGATCATTTAAAATTTCTTTATGAAAGATCATAACGGTAACGATTATTGGGCCTAATAAATGCTAAAAAAGTTGACATAATTATCTTCTTTGTAAAAGATAATTTACTAGACAATTTAAAATTTCTTATTAAAAGATCATAACGGTGCCGATCAATGGGCCTAGTAAATGCTGAAAAAGCTTACATAATTATCTTCTTTGTAAAACATAATTTAATAGATCATTTAAAATTTCATTATAAAACATCATGACGGCAACGATCATTGGGCCTAATAAATGCTAAAAAGGTTAACATAATTATCTTCTTTGTGAAAGATAATTTGATAGATCATTTAAAATTTCTTTATAAAAGATCATAACGGTAACGATCATTGGGCGTAATAAATACTAAAAAAGTTGACATAATTATCTTCTTTGTAAAAGATAATTTACTAGACAATTTAAAATTTCTTATTAAAAGATCATAACGGTAACGATCATTGGGACTAATAAATACTAAAAAAGTTAGCATAATTATCTTCTTTGTAAAATATAATTTACTAGACAATTTAAAATTTCTTTATAAAAGATCATAACGGTAACGATCATTGGGCCTAATAAATGCTAAAAAGGTTAACATAATTATCTTCTTTGTGAAAGATAATTTGATAGATCATTTAAAATTTCTTTATAAAAGATCATAACGGTAACGATCATTGGGCCTAATAAATGCTAAAAAAGTTGACATAATTATCTTCTTTGTAAAAGATAATTTACTAGACAATTTAAAATTTCTTATTAAAAGATCACAACGGTAACGATCATTGGGACTAATAAATACTAAAAAAGTTAACATAATTATCTTCTTTGTAAAAGATAATTTACTAGACAATTTAAAATTTCTTTATAAAAGATCATAACGGTAACGATAATTGGGCCTAATAAATGCTAAAAAGGTTAACATAATTATCTTCTTTGTGAAAGATAATTTGATAGATCATTTAAAATTTCTTTATAAAAGATCATAACGGTAACGATCATTGGGCCTAATAAATGCTAAAAAAGTTGACATAATTATCTTCTTTGTAAAAGATAATTTACTAGACAATTTAAAATTTTGTTATTAAAAGATCACAACGGTAACGATCATTGGGACTAATAAATACTAAAAAAGTTAACATAATTATCTTCTTTGTAAAAGATAATTTACTAGACAATTTAAAATTTCTTTATAAAAGATCATAACGGTAACGATCATTGGGCCTAATAAATGCTAAAAAGGTTAACATAATTATCTTCTTTGTGAAAGATAATTTAATAGATCATTTAAAATTTCTTTATAAAAGATCATAACGGTAACGATCATTGGGCCTAATAAATGGTAAAAAAGTTGACATAGTTATCTTCTTTGTAAAAGATAATTTACTAGACAATTTAAAATTTCTTAGTAAAAGATCATAACGGTAAGGATCACTGGACCTAATAAATGCTGAAGCAACTAACATAAATATATTCTTTGTTAAAGATAATTTAGTAGATCATTTAAAATTTCTTTATAAAAGATCATAACGGTAACAATCATTGGGCCTAATAAATGCTAAAAAGGTTAACATAATTATCTTCTTTGTGAAATATAATTTAATAGATCATTTAAAATTTATTTATGAAAGATCATAACGGTAACGATTATTGGGCCTAATAAATGCTAAAAAAGTTGAAATAATTATCTTCTTTGTAAAAGATAATTTACTAGACAATTTAAAATTTGTTATTAAAAGATCATAACGGTGCCGATCAATGAGCCTAGTAAATGCTGAAAAAGCTTACATAATAACTTCGTTGTAAAACATAATTTAATAGATCATTTAAAATTTCATTATAAAACATCATGACGGCAACGATCATTGGGCCTAATAAATGCTAAAAAGGTTAACATAATTATCTTCTTTGTGAAAGATAATTTGATAGATCATTTAAAATTTCTTTATAAAAGATCATAACGGTAACGATCATTGGGCGTAATAAATACTAAAAAAGTTGACATAATTATCTTCTTTGTAAAAGATAATTTACTAGACAATTTAAAATTTCTTATTAAAAGATCATAACGGTAACGATCATTGGGACTAATAAATACTAAAAAAGTTAACATAATTATCTTCTTTGTGAAAGATAATTTGATAGATCATTTAAAATTTCTTTATAAAAGATCATAACGGTAACGATCATTGGGCGTAATAAATACTAAAAAAGTTGACATAATTATCTTCTTTGTAAAAGATAATTTACTAGACAATTTAAAATTTCTTATTAAAAGATCACAACGGTAACGATCATTGGGACTAATAAATACTAAAAAAGTTAACATAATTATCTTCTTTGTAAAAGATAATTTACTAGACAATTTAAAATTTCTTTATAAAAGATCATAACGGTAACGATAATTGGGCCTAATAAATGCTAAAAAGGTTAACATAATTATCTTCTTTGTGAAAGATAATTTGATAGATCATTTAAAATTTCTTTATAAAAGATCATAACGGTAACGATCATTGGGCCTAATAAATGCTAAAAAAGTTGACATAATTATCTTCTTTGTAAAAGATAATTTACTAGACAATTTAAAATTTCTTATTAAAAGATCACAACGGTAACGATCATTGGGACTAATAAATACTAAAAAAGTTAACATAATTATCTTCTTTGTAAAAGATAATTTACTAGACAATTTAAAATTTCTTTATAAAAGATCATAACGGTAACGATCATTGGGCCTAATAAATGCTAAAAAGGTTAACATAATTATCTTCTTTGTGAAAGATAATTTAATAGATCATTTAAAATTTCTTTATAAAAGATCATAACGGTAACGATCATTGGGCCTAATAAATGGTAAAAAAGTTGACATAGTTATCTTCTTTGTAAAAGATAATTTACTAGACAATTTAAAATTTCTTATTAAAAGATCATAACGGTAACGATCACTGGTCCTAATAAATGCTGAAGCAGCTAACATAAATATATTCTTTGTTAAAGATAATTTAATAGATCATTTAAAATTTCTTTAAAAAAGATCATAACAGTAACAATTATTGGGCCTAATAAATGCTAAAAAAGTTGACATAATTATCTTCTTTGTAAAAGACAATTTAATACATCATTTAAAATTTCTTTGAAAAAGATGATAACGCTAACGATTATTGGGCCTAATAAATGCTAAAAAAGTTGACATAATTATCTTCTTTGTAAAAGATAATTTACTAGACAATTTAAAATTTCTTACTAAAAGATCATAACGCTAACGGTTAATGGGCCTAGTAAATGCTAAAAAAGTTGACATAATTATCTTGTTTGTAAAAGATAATTTAATAGATCATTCAAAATTTCCTTAAAAAAGATCATAACGGTAACGATCATTGCGCCTAATAAATGCTAAACAGGTTGACATAATTCTCTTCTTTATAAAAGATAATTTACTAGACAATTTAAAATTTCTTATTAAAAGATCATAACGCTAACGATTTTTGGTTATAATAAATGCTAAAAAAGTTGAGATAATTATCTTCTTTGTAAAAGATAATTAAATAGATCATTTAAAATTTCATTATAAAACATCATGACGCTAACGATCATTGCGCCTAATAAATGCTAAAAAAGTTGACATAATTATCTTCTTTGTAAAAGATAATTTACTAGATCATTTAAAATTTCCTCTTTAAAGATCATAACGGTAACAATCATTGGGCCTAATAAATGCTAAAAAAGTTGGCGTAATTATCTTCTTTGTAAAAGATAATTTACTAAACAATTTAAAATTTCTTATTAAAAGATCATAACGGTAACCATCACTGGGGCTAATAAATGGTAAAAAAGTTGGCATAATTATCTTCTTTGTAAAAGATAATTTACTAAACAATTTAAAATTTCTTATTAAAAGATCATAACGACAACGATCACTGGGCCTAATAAATGCTAAAAAAGTTAACATAATTATCCTCTTTGTAAAAGACAATTTAATACATCATTTAAAATTTCTTTTAAAAAGATCATAACGCTAACGATTATTGGGCCTAATAAGTGATAAAAAAGTTGACATAATAATCTTCTTTGTAAAAGATAATTTACTAGACAATTTAAAATTTCTTACTAAAAGATCATAACGGTACCGATCAATGGGCCTAGTAAATGCTAAAAAACATTACATAATTATCTTCTTTGTAAAAGATAAATTAATAGATCATTTAAAATTTCTTTATAAAAGATCATAACGGTAACGATCATTGGGCCTATTAATGCTAAAAAAGTTGACATAATTAACTTCTTTGTAAAAGATAATTTACTAGACAATTTAAAATTTCTTATTAAAAGATTATAATGCTAACGATTAATGGGCCTAGTAAATACTAAAAAAGTTAAAATAATTATCTTCTTTGTAAAAGATAATTTAATAGATCATTTAAGATTTCTTTAAAAAAGATTATAATGGTAACGAGCGTTGGGCGTAATAAATGATAAAAAAGTTGACATAATAATCTTCTTTGCAAAAGATAATTTACTAGAGAATTTAAAATTTCTTACTAAAAGATCATAACGGTACCGATCAATGGGCCTAGTAAATGCTAAAAAACATTACATAATTATCTTCTTTGTAAAAGATAAATTAATAGATCATTTAAAATTTCTTATAAAAGATCATAACGGTAACAATCATTGGGCCTATTAATGCTAAAAAAGTTGACATAATTAACTTCTTTGTAAAAGATAATTTACTAGACAATTTAAAATTTCTTATTAAAAGATTATAATGCTAACGATTAATGGGCCTAGTAAATACTAAAAAAGTTAAAATAATTATCTTCTTTGTAAAAGATAATTTAATAGATCGTTTAAAATATCTTTAAAAAAGATTATAACGGTAATGATCATTGCGCCTAATAAATGCTAAAAAAGTTGACATAATTATCTTCTTTGTAAAAGATAATTTACTAGATCATTTAAAATTTCCTCTTAAAAGATCATAACGGTAACAATCATTGGGCGTAATAAATGGTAAAACATTTGACATAATTATCTTCTTTGTAAAAGATAATTTACTAGACAATTTAAAATTTCCTATTAAAAGATCATGACGGTAACAATTATTGGGCCTAATAAATGCTAAAAAAGTTGACATAATTATCTTCTTTGTAAAAAATAATTTAATAGATCATTTAAAATTTCTTTATAAAAGATCATAAAGGTAACGATCATTGGGCCTAATAAATGGTAAAAAAGTTGACATAATTATCTTCTTTGTAAAAGATAATTTACTAAACAATTTAAAATTTCTTATTAAAAGATCATAACGGTAACGATCACTGGGCCTAATAAATGCTAGAAAACATTACATAATTATGTTCTTTGTAAAAGAAAAATTAATAGATCATTTAAAATTTCTTTATAAAAGATCATAACGGTAACAATCATTGGGCCTAATAAATGCTAAAAAGGTTAACATAATTATCTTCTTTGTAAAACATAATTTAATAGATCATTTAAAATTTCATTATAAAATATCATGACGGCAACGATCATTGGGCCTAATAAATGCTAAAAAGGTTAACATAATTATCTTCTTTGTAAAAGATAAATTAATAGATCATTTAAAATTTCTTATAAAAGATCATAACGGTAACAATCATTGGGCCTATTAATGCTAAAAAAGTTGACATAATTAACTTCTTTGTAAAAGATAATTTACTAGACAATTTAAAATTTCTTATTAAAAGATTATAATGCTAACGATTAATGGGCCTAGTAAATACTAAAAAAGTTAAAATAATTATCTTCTTTGTAAAAGATAATTTAATAGATCGTTTAAAATATCTTTAAAAAAGATTATAACGGTAATGATCATTACGCCTAATAAATGCTAAAAAAGTTGACATAATTATCTTCTTTGTAAAAGATAATTTACTAGATCATTTAAAATTTCCTCTTAAAAGATCATAACGGTAACAATCATTGGGCGTAATAAATGGTAAAACATTTGACATAATTATCTTCTTTGTAAAAGATAATTTACTAGACAATTTAAAATTTCCTATTAAAAGATCATGACGGTAACAATTATTGGGCCTAATAAATGCTAAAAAAGTTGACATAATTATCTTCTTTGTAAAAAATAATTTAATAGATCATTTAAAATTTCTTTATAAAAGATCATAAAGGTAACGATCATTGGGCCTAATAAATGGTAAAAAAGTTGACATAATTATCTTCTTTGTAAAAGATAATTTACTAAACAATTTAAAATTTCTTATTAAAAGATCATAACGGTAACGATCACTGGGCCTAATAAATGCTAGAAAACATTACATAATTATGTTCTTTGTAAAAGATAAATTAATAGATCATTTAAAATTTCTTTATAAAAGATCATAACGGTAACAATCATTGGGCCTAATAAATGCTAAAAAGGTTAACATAATTATCTTCTTTGTAAAACATAATTTAATAGATCATTTAAAATTTCATTATAAAATATCATGACGGCAACGATCATTGGGCCTAATAAATGCTAAAAAAGTTAACATAATTATCTTCTTTGTAAAAGATAAATTAATAGATCATTTAAAATTTCTTATAAAAGATCATAACGGTAACAATCATTGGGCCTATTAATGCTAAAAAAGTTGACATAATTAACTTCTTTGTAAAAGATAATTTACTAGACAATTTAAAATTTCTTATTAAAAGATTATAATGCTAACGATTAATGGGCCTAGTAAATACTAAAAAAGTTAAAATAATTATCTTCTTTGTAAAAGATAATTTAATAGATCGTTTAAAATATCTTTAAAAAAGATTATAACGGTAATGATCATTGCGCCTAATAAACGCTAAAAAAGTTGACATAATTATCTTCTTTGTAAAAGATAATTTACTAGATCATTTAAAATTTCCTCTTAAAAGATCATAACGGTAACAATCATTGGGCGTAATAAATGGTAAAACATTTGACATAATTATCTTCTTTGTAAAAGATAATTTACTAGACAATTTAAAATTTCCTATTAAAAGATCATGACGGTAACAATTATTGGGCCTAATAAATGCTAAAAAAGTTGACATAATTATCTTCTTTGTAAAAAATAATTTAATAGATCATTTAAAATTTCTTTATAAAAGATGATAAAGGTAACGATCATTGGGCCTAATAAATGGTAAAAAAGTTGACATAATTATCTTCTTTGTAAAAGATAATTTACTAAACAATTTAAAATTTCTTATTAAAAGATCATAACGGTAACGATCACTGGGCCTAATAAATGCTAGAAAACATTACATAATTATGTTCTTTGTAAAAGATAAATTAATAGATCATTTAAAATTTCTTTATAAAAGATCATAACGGTAACAATCATTGGGCCTAATAAATGCTAAAAAGGTTAACATAATTATCTTTTTTGTGAAATATAATTTAATAGATCATTTAAAATTTCTTTATGAAAGATCATAACGGTAACGATTATTGGGCCTAATAAATGCTAAAAAAGTTGACATAATTATCTTCTTTGTAAAAGATAATTTACTAGACAATTTAAAATTCCTTATTAAAAGATCATAACGGTGCGGATCAATAGGCCTAGTAAATGCTGAAAAACCTTACATAATTATCTTCTTTGTAAAACATAATTTAATAGATCATTTAAAATTTCATTATAAAAGATCATGACGGCAACGATCATTGGGCCTAATAAATGCTAAAAAGGTTAACATAATTATCTTCTTTGTGAAAGATAATTTAATAGATCATTTAAAATTTCTTTATCAAAGATCATAACGGTAACGATCATTGGGCCTAATAAATGCTAAAAAAGTTGACATAATTATCTTCTTTGTAAAAGATAATTTACTAGACAATTTAAAATTTCTTATTAAAAGATCATAACGGTAACGATCATTGGGACTAATAAATACTAAAAAAGTTAACATAATTATCTTCTCTGTAAAAGATAATTTACTAGACAATTTAAAATTTCTTATTAAAAGATCATAACGGTGCCGATCAATGGGCCTAGTAAATGCTGAAAAAGCTTACATAACTATCTTCTTTGTAAAACATAATTTAATAGATCATTTAAAATTTCATTATAAAAGATCATGACGGCAACGATCATTGGGCCTAATAAATGCTAAAAAGGTTAACATAATTATCTTCTTTGTGAAAGATAATTTAATAAATCATTTAAAATTTCTTTATAAAAGATCATAACGGTAACGATCATTGGGCCTAATAAATGCTAAAAAAGTTGACATAATTATCTTCTTTGTAATAGATAATTTACTAGACAATTTAAAATTTCTTATTAAAAGATCATAACGGTGCCGATCAATGGGCCTAGTAAATGCTGAAAAAGCTTACATAATTATCTTCTTTGTAAAACATAATTTAATAGATCATTTAAAATTTCATTATAAAATATCATGACGGCAACGATCATTGGGCCTAATAAATGCTAAAAAGGTTAACATAATTATCTTCTTTGTGAAAGATAATTTAATAGATCATTTAAAATTTCTTTATAAAAGATCATAACGGTAACGATCATTGGGCCTAATAAATGGTAAAAAAGTTGACATAGTTATCTTCTTTGTAAAATATAATTTACTAAACAATTTAAAATTTATTATTAAAAGATCATAACGGTACGATCACTAGGCCTAATAAATGCTAAAAAAATTACATAATTATCTTCTTTGTAAAAGATAAATTAATAGATCATTTAAAATTTCTTTATAAAAGATCATAACGGTAACAATCATTGGGCCTAATAAATGCTAAAAAGGTTAACATAATTATCTTCTTTGTGAAATATAATTTAATACATCATTTAAAATTTCTTTATGAAAGATCATAACGGTAACGATTATTGGGCCTAATAAATGCTAAAAAAGTTGACATAATTATCTTCTTTGTAAAAGATAATTTACTAGACAATTTAAAATTTCTTATTAAAAGATCATAACGGTGCCGATCAATGGGCCTAGTAAATGCTGAAAAAGCTTACATAATTATCTTCTTTGTAAAACATAATTTAATAGATCATTTAAAATTTCATTATAAAATATCATGACGGCAACGATCATTGGGCCTAATAAATGCTAAAAAGGTTAACATAATTATCTTCATTGTGAAAGATAATTTAATAGATCATTTAAAATTTCTTTATAAAAGATCATAACGGTAACGATCATTGGGCCTATTAACGCTAAAAAAGTTGACATAATTAACTTCTTTGTAAAAGATAATTTACTAGACAATTTAAAATTTCTTATTAAAAGATGATAATGCTAATGATTAATGGGCCTAGTAAATGCTAAAAAAGTTAAAATAATTATCTTCTTTGAAAAAAATAATTTAATACATTATTTAAAATTTCTTTAAAAAAGATTATAACGGTAACGATCATTGCGCCTAATAAATGCTAAAAAAGTTGACATAATTATCTTCTTTGTAAAAGATAATTTACTAGATCATTTAAAATTTCCTCTTAAAAGATCATAACGGTAACAATCATTGGGCCTAATAAATGCTAAAAAAGTTGGCATAATTATCTTCTTTGTAAAAGATAATTTACTAAACAATTTAAAATTTCTTATTAAAAGATCATAAGGGTAACCATCACTGGGGCTAATAAATGGTAAAAAAGTTGGCATAATTATCTTCTTTGTAAAAGATAATTTACTAAACAATTTAAAATTTCTTATTAAAAGATCATAACGGCAACGATCACTGGGCCTAATAAATGCTAAAAAAGTTAACATAATTATCTTTTTTGTAAAAGACAATTTAATACATCATTTAAAATTTCTTTTAAAAAGATCATAACGCTAACGATTATTGGGCCTAATAAGTGATAAAAAAGTTGACATAATAATCTTCTTTGTAAAAGATAATTTACTAGACAATTTAAAATTTCTTACTAAAAGATCATAACGGTACCGATCAATGGGCCTAGTAAATGCTAAAAAGCATTACATAATTATCTTCTTTGTAAAAGATAAATTAATAGATCATTTAAAATTTCTTTATAAAAGATCATAACGGTAACGATCATTGGGCCTATTAATGCTAAAAAAGTTGACATAATTAACTTCTTTGTAAAAGATAATTTACTAGACAATTTAAAATTTCTTATTAAAAGATGATAACGCTAACGATTAATGGGCCTAGTAAATGCTAAAAAAGTTAAAATAATTATGTTCTTTGTAAAAGATAATTTAATACATCATTTAAGATTTCTTAAAAAAAGATTATAATGGTAACGATCGTTGGGCCTAATAAATGATAAAAAAGTTGACATAATAATCTTCTTTGCAAAAGATAATTTACTAGAGAATTTAAAATTTCTTACTAAAAGATCATAACGGTACCGATCAATGGGCCTAGTAAATGCTAAAAAACATTACATAATTATCTTCTTTGTAAAAGATAAATTAATAGATCATTTAAAATTTCTTTATAAAAGATCATAACGGTAACAATCATTGGGCCTATTAATGCTAAAAAAGTTGACATAATTAACTTCTTTGTAAAAGATAATTTACTAGACAATTTAAAATTTCTTATTAAAAGATGATAATGCTAACGATTAATGGGCCTAGTAAATACTAAAAAAGTTAAAATAATTATCTTCTTTGTAAAAGATAATTTAATAGATCATTTAAAATATCTTTAAAAAAGATTATAACGGTAATGATCATTGCGCTTAATAAATGCTAAAAAAGTTGACATAATTATCTTCTTTGTAAAAGATAATTTACTAGATCATTTAAAATTTCCTCTTAAAAGATCATAACGGTAACAATCATTGGGCGTAATAAATGTTAAAACATTTGACATAATTATCTTCTTTGTAAAAGATGATTTACTAGACAATTTAAAATTTCTTATTAAAAGATCATGACGGTAACGATTATTGGGCCTAATAAATGCTAAAAAAGTTGACATAATTATCTTCTTTGTAAAAAATAATTTAATAGATCATTGAAAATTTCTTTATAAAAGATCATAAAGGTAACGATCATTGGGCCTAATAAATGGTAAAAAAGTTGACATAATTATCTTTTTTGTAAAAGATAATTTACTAAACAATTTAAAATTTCTTATTAAAAGATCATAACGGTAACGATCACTGGGCCTAATAAATGCTAAAAAACATTACATAAGTATCTTCTTTGTAAAAGATAAATTAATAGATCATTTAAAATTTCTTTATAAAAGATCATAACGGTAACAATCATTGGGCCTATTAATGTTAAAAAAGTTGACATAATTAACTTCTTTGTAAAAGATAATTTACTAGACAATTTAAAATTTCTTATTAAAAGATGATAATGCTAACGATTAATGGGTCTAGTAAATGCTAAAAAAGTTAAAATAATTATCTTCTTTGTAAAAGATAATTGAATAGATCATTTAAGATTTCTTTAAAAAAGATTATAATGGTAACGAGCGTTGGGCGTAATAAATGATAAAAAAGTTGACATAATAATCTTCTTTGCAAAAGATAATTTACTAGAGAATTTAAAATTTCTTACTAAAAGATCATAACGGTACCGATCAATGGGCCTAGTAAATGCTAAAAAACATTACATAATTATCTTCTTTGTAAAAGATAAATTAATAGATCATTTAAAATTTCTTATAAAAGATCATAACGGTAACAATCATTGGGCCTATTAATGCTAAAAAAGTTGACATAATTAACTTCTTTGTAAAAGATAATTTACTAGACAATTTAAAATTTCTTATTAAAAGATTATAATGCTAACGATTAATGGGCCTAGTAAATACTAAAAAAGTTAAAATAATTATCTTCTTTGTAAAAGATAATTTAATAGATCGTTTAAAATATCTTTAAAAAAGATTATAACGGTAATGATCATTGCGCCTAATAAATGCTAAAAAAGTTGACATAATTATCTTCTTTGTAAAAGATAATTTACTAGATCATTTAAAATTTCCTCTTAAAAGATCATAACGGTAACAATCATTGGGCGTAATAAATGGTAAAACATTTGACATAATTATCTTCTTTGTAAAAGATAATTTACTAGACAATTTAAAATTTCCTATTAAAAGATCATGACGGTAACAATTATTGGGCCTAATAAATGCTAAAAAAGTTGACATAATTATCTTCTTTGTAAAAAATAATTTAATAGATCATTTAAAATTTCTTTATAAAAGATCATAAAGGTAACGATCATTGGGCCTAATAAATGGTAAAAAAGTTGACATAATTATCTTCTTTGTAAAAGATAATTTACTAAACAATTTAAAATTTCTTATTAAAAGATCATAACGGTAACGATCACTGGGCCTAATAAATGCTAGAAAACATTACATAATTATGTTCTTTGTAAAAGATAAATTAATAGATCATTTAAAATTTCTTTATAAAAGATCATAACGGTAACAATCATTGGGCCTAATAAATGCTAAAAAGGTTAACATAATTATCTTCTTTTTAAAACATAATTTAATAGATCATTTAAAATTTCATTATAAAATATCATGACGGCAACGATCATTGGGCCTAATAAATGCTAAAAAGGTTAACATAATTATCTTCTTTGTAAAAGATAAATTAATAGATCATTTAAAATTTCTTATAAAAGATCATAACGGTAACAATCATTGGGCCTATTAATGCTAAAAAAGTTGACATAATTAATTTCTTTGTAAAAGATAATTTACTAGACAATTTAAAATTTCTTATTAAAAGATTATAATGCTAACGATTAATGGGCCTAGTAAATACTAAAAAAGTTAAAATAATTATCTTCTTTGTAAAAGATAATTTAATAGATCGTTTAAAATATCTTTAAAAAAGATTATAACGGTAATGATCATTGCGCCTAATAAATGCTAAAAAAGTTGACATAATTATCTTCTTTGTAAAAGATAATTTACTAGATCATTTAAAATTTCCTCTTAAAAGATCATAACGGTAACAATCATTGGGCGTAATAAATGTTAAAACATTTGACATAATTATCTTCTTTGTAAAAGATGATTTACTAGACAATTTAAAATTTCTTATTAAAAGATCATGACGGTAACGATTATTGGGCCTAATAAATGCTAAAAAAGTTGACATAATTATCTTCTTTGTAAAAAATAATTTAATAGATCATTGAAAATTTCTTTATAAAAGATCATAAAGGTAACGATCATTGGGCCTAATAAATGGTAAAAAAGTTGACATAATTATCTTTTTTGTAAAAGATAATTTACTAAACAATTTAAAATTTCTTATTAAAAGATCATAACGGTAACGATCACTGGGCCTAATAAATGCTAAAAAACATTACATAAGTATCTTCTTTGTAAAAGATAAATTAATAGATCATTTAAAATTTCTTTATAAAAGATCATAACGGTAACAATCATTGGGCCTATTAATGTTAAAAAAGTTGACATAATTAACTTCTTTGTAAAAGATAATTTACTAGACAATTTAAAATTTCTTATTAAAAGATGATAATGCTAACGATTAATGGGTCTAGTAAATGCTAAAAAAGTTAAAATAATTATCTTCTTTGTAAAAGATAATTGAATAGATCATTTAAGATTTCTTTAAAAAAGATTATAATGGTAACGAGCGTTGGGCGTAATAAATGATAAAAAAGTTGACATAATAATCTTCTTTGCAAAAGATAATTTACTAGAGAATTTAAAATTTCTTACTAAAAGATCATAACGGTACCGATCAATGGGCCTAGTAAATGCTAAAAAACATTACATAATTATCTTCTTTGTAAAAGATAAATTAATAGATCATTTAAAATTTCTTATAAAAGATCATAACGGTAACAATCATTGGGCCTATTAATGCTAAAAAAGTTGACATAATTAACTTCTTTGTAAAAGATAATTTACTAGACAATTTAAAATTTCTTATTAAAAGATTATAATGCTAACGATTAATGGGCCTAGTAAATACTAAAAAAGTTAAAATAATTATCTTCTTTGTAAAAGATAATTTAATAGATCGTTTAAAATATCTTTAAAAAAGATTATAACGGTAATGATCATTGCGCCTAATAAATGCTAAAAAAGTTGACATAATTATCTTCTTTGTAAAAGATAATTTACTAGATCATTTAAAATTTCCTCTTAAAAGATCATAACGGTAACAATCATTGGGCGTAATAAATGGTAAAACATTTGACATAATTATCTTCTTTGTAAAAGATAATTTACTAGACAATTTAAAATTTCCTATTAAAAGATCATGACGGTAACAATTATTGGGCCTAATAAATGCTAAAAAAGTTGACATAATTATCTTCTTTGTAAAAAATAATTTAATAGATCATTTAAAATTTCTTTATAAAAGATCATAAAGGTAACGATCATTGGGCCTAATAAATGGTAAAAAAGTTGACATAATTATCTTCTTTGTAAAAGATAATTTACTAAACAATTTAAAATTTCTTATTAAAAGATCATAACGGTAACGATCACTGGGCCTAATAAATGCTAGAAAACATTACATAATTATGTTCTTTGTAAAAGATAAATTAATAGATCATTTAAAATTTCTTTATAAAAGATCATAACGGTAACAATCATTGGGCCTAATAAATGCTAAAAAGGTTAACATAATTATCTTCTTTTTAAAACATAATTTAATAGATCATTTAAAATTTCATTATAAAATATCATGACGGCAACGATCATTGGGCCTAATAAATGCTAAAAAGGTTAACATAATTATCTTCTTTGTAAAAGATAAATTAATAGATCATTTAAAATTTCTTATAAAAGATCATAACGGTAACAATCATTGGGCCTATTAATGCTAAAAAAGTTGACATAATTAATTTCTTTGTAAAAGATAATTTACTAGACAATTTAAAATTTCTTATTAAAAGATTATAATGCTAACGATTAATGGGCCTAGTAAATACTAAAAAAGTTAAAATAATTATCTTCTTTGTAAAAGATAATTTAATAGATCGTTTAAAATATCTTTAAAAAAGATTATAACGGTAATGATCATTGCGCCTAATAAATGCTAAAAAAGTTGACATAATTATCTTCTTTGTAAAAGATAATTTACTAGATCATTTAAAATTTCCTCTTAAAAGATCATAACGGTAACAATCATTGGGCGTAATAAATGGTAAAACATTTGACATAATTATCTTCTTTGTAAAAGATAATTTACTAGACAATTTAAAATTTCCTATTAAAAGATCATGACGGTAACAATTATTGGGCCTAATAAATGCTAAAAAAGTTGACATAATTATCTTCTTTGTAAAAAATAATTTAATAGATCATTTAAAATTTCTTTATAAAAGATCATAAAGGTAACGATCATTGGGCCTAATAAATGGTAAAAAAGTTGACATAATTATCTTCTTTGTAAAAGATAATTTACTAAACAATTTAAAATTTCTTATTAAAAGATCATAACGGTAACGATCACTGGGCCTAATAAATGCTAGAAAACATTACATAATTATGTTCTTTGTAAAAGATAAATTAATAGATCATTTAAAATTTCTTTATAAAAGATCATAACGGTAACAATCATTGGGCCTAATAAATGCTAAAAAGGTTAACATAATTATCTTCTTTTTAAAACATAATTTAATAGATCATTTAAAATTTCATTATAAAATATCATGACGGCAACGATCATTGGGCCTAATAAATGCTAAAAAGGTTAACATAATTATCTTCTTTGTAAAAGATAAATTAATAGATCATTTAAAATTTCTTATAAAAGATCATAACGGTAACAATCATTGGGCCTATTAATGCTAAAAAAGTTGACATAATTAATTTCTTTGTAAAAGATAATTTACTAGACAATTTAAAATTTCTTATTAAAAGATTATAATGCTAACGATTAATGGGCCTAGTAAATACTAAAAAAGTTAAAATAATTATCTTCTTTGTAAAAGATAATTTAATAGATCGTTTAAAATATCTTTAAAAAAGATTATAACGGTAATGATCATTGCGCCTAATAAATGCTAAAAAAGTTGACATAATTATCTTCTTTGTAAAAGATAATTTACTAGATCATTTAAAATTTCCTCTTAAAAGATCATAACGGTAACAATCATTGGGCGTAATAAATGGTAAAACATTTGACATAATTATCTTCTTTGTAAAAGATAATTTACTAGACAATTTAAAATTTCCTATTAAAAGATCATGACGGTAACAATTATTGGGCCTAATAAATGCTAAAAAAGTTGACATAATTATCTTCTTTGTAAAAAATAATTTAATAGATCATTTAAAATTTCTTTATAAAAGATCATAAAGGTAACGATCATTGGGCCTAATAAATGGTAAAAAAGTTGACATAATTATCTTCTTTGTAAAAGATAATTTACTAAACAATTTAAAATTTCTTATTAAAAGATCATAACGGTAACAATCACTGGGCCTAATAAATGCTAGAAAACATTACATAATTATGTTCTTTGTAAAAGATAAATTAATAGATCATTTAAAATTTCTTTATAAAAGATCATAACGGTAACAATCATTGGGCCTAATAAATGCTAAAAAGGTTAACATAATTATCTTTTTTGTGAAATATAATTTAATAGATCATTTAAAATTTCTTTATGAAAGATCATAACGGTAACGATTATTGGGCCTAATAAATGCTAAAAAAGTTGACATAATTATCTTCTTTGTAAAAGATAATTTACTAGACAATTTAAAATTCCTTATTAAAAGATCATAACGGTGCGGATCAATAGGCCTAGTAAATGCTGAAAAACCTTACATAATTATCTTCTTTGTAAAACATAATTTAATAGATCATTTAAAATTTCATTATAAAAGATCATGACGGAAACGATCATTGGGCCTAATAAATGCTAAAAAGGTTAACATAATTATCTTCTTTGTGAAAGATAATTTAATAGATCATTTAAAATTTCTTTATCAAAGATCATAACGGTAACGATCATTGGGCCTAATAAATGCTAAAAAAGTTGACATAATTATCTTCTTTGTAAAAGATAATTTACTAGACAATTTAAAATTTCTTATTAAAAGATCATAACGGTAACGATCATTGGGACTAATAAATACTAAAAAAGTTAACATAATTATCTTCTCTGTAAAAGATAATTTACTAGACAATTTAAAATTTCTTATTAAAAGATCATAACGGTGCCGATCAATGGGCCTAGTAAATGCTGAAAAAGCTTACATAACTATCTTCTTTGTAAAACATAATTTAATAGATCATTTAAAATTTCATTATAAAAGATCATGACGGCAACGATCATTGGGCCTAATAAATGCTAAAAAGGTTAACATAATTATCTTCTTTGTGAAAGATAATTTAATAAATCATTTAAAATTTCTTTATAAAAGATCATAACGGTAACGATCATTGGGCCTAATAAATGCTAAAAAAGTTGACATAATTATCTTCTTTGTAATAGATAATTTACTAGACAATTTAAAATTTCTTATTAAAAGATCATAACGGTGCCGATCAATGGGCCTAGTAAATGCTGAAAAAGCTTACATAATTATCTTCTTTGTAAAACATAATTTAATAGATCATTTAAAATTTCATTATAAAATATCATGACGGCAACGATCATTGGGCCTAATAAATGCTAAAAAGGTTAACATAATTATCTTCTTTGTGAAAGATAATTTAATAGATCATTTAAAATTTCTTTATAAAAGATCATAACGGTAACGATCATTGGGCCTAATAAATGGTAAAAAAGTTGACATAGTTATCTTCTTTGTAAAATATAATTTACTAAACAATTTAAAATTTATTATTAAAAGATCATAACGGTACGATCACTAGGCCTAATAAATGCTAAAAAACATTACATAATTATCTTCTTTGTAAAAGATAAATTAATAGATCATTTAAAATTTCTTTATAAAAGATCATAACGGTAACAATCATTGGGCCTAATAAATGCTAAAAAGGTTAACATAATTATCTTCTTTGTGAAATATAATTTAATAGATCATTTAAAATTTCTTTATGAAAGATCATAACGGTAACGATTATTGGGCCTAATAAATGCTAAAAAAGTTGACATAATTATCTTCTTTGTAAAAGATAATTTACTAGACAATTTAAAATTTCTTATTAAAAGATCATAACGGTGCCGATCAATGGGCCTAGTAAATGCTGAAAAAGCTTACATAATTATCTTCTTTGTAAAACATAATTTAATAGATCATTTAAAATTTCATTATAAAATATCATGACGGCAACGATCATTGGGCCTAATAAATGCTAAAAAGGTTAACATAATTATCTTCTTTGTGAAAGATAATTTAATAGATCATTTAAAATTTCTTTATAAAAGATCATAACGGTAACGATCATTGGGCCTATTAACGCTAAAAAAGTTGACATAATTAACTTCTTTGTAAAAGATAATTTACTAGACAATTTAAAATTTCTTATTAAAAGATGATAATGCTAATGATTAATGGGCCTAGTAAATGCTAAAAAAGTTAAAATAATTATCTTCTTTGAAAAAAATAATTTAATAGATTATTTAAAATTTCTTTAAAAAATATTATAACGGTAACGATCATTGCGCCTAATAAATGCTAAAAAAGTTGACATAATTATCTTCTTTGTAAAAGATAATTTACTAGATCATTTAAAATTTCCTCTTAAAAGATCATAACGGTAACAATCATTGGGCCTAATAAATGCTAAAAAAGTTGGCATAATTATCTTCTTTGTAAAAGATAATTTACTAAACAATTTAAAATTTCTTATTAAAAGATCATAAGGGTAACCATCACTGGGGCTAATAAATGGTAAAAAAGTTGGCATAATTATCTTCTTTGTAAAAGATAATTTACTAAACAATTTAAAATTTCTTATTAAAAGATCATAACGGCAACGATCACTGGGCCTAATAAATGCTAAAAAAGTTAACATAATTATCTTTTTTGTAAAAGACAATTTAATACATCATTTAAAATTTCTTTTAAAAAGATCATAACGCTAACGATTATTGGGCCTAATAAGTGATAAAAAAGTTGACATAATAATCTTCTTTGTAAAAGATAATTTACTAGACAATTTAAAATTTCTTACTAAAAGATCATAACGGTACCGATCAATGGGCCTAGTAAATGCTAAAAAGCATTACATAATTATCTTCTTTGTAAAAGATAAATTAATAGATCATTTAAAATTTCTTTATAAAAGATCATAACGGTAACGATCATTGGGCCTATTAATGCTAAAAAAGTTGACATAATTAACTTCTTTGTAAAAGATAATTTACTAGACAATTTAAAATTTCTTATTAAAAGATGATAACGCTAACGATTAATGGGCCTAGTAAATGCTAAAAAAGTTAAAATAATTATGTTCTTTGTAAAAGATAATTTAATACATCATTTAAGATTTCTTAAAAAAAGATTATAATGGTAACGATCGTTGGGCCTAATAAATGATAAAAAAGTTGACATAATAATCTTCTTTGCAAAAGATAATTTACTAGAGAATTTAAAATTTCTTACTAAAAGATCATAACGGTACCGATCAATGGGCCTAGTAAATGCTAAAAAACATTACATAATTATCTTCTTTGTAAAAGATAAATTAATAGATCATTTAAAATTTCTTTATAAAAGATCATAACGGTAACAAGCATTGGGCCTATTAATGCTAAAAAAGTTGACATAATTAACTTCTTTGTAAAAGATAATTTACTAGACAATTTAAAATTTCTTATTAAAAGATGATAATGCTAACGATTAATGGGCCTAGTAAATACTAAAAAAGTTAAAATAATTATCTTCTTTGTAAAAGATAATTTAATAGATCATTTAAAATATCTTTAAAAAAGATTATAACGGTAATGATCATTGCGCTTAATAAATGCTAAAAAAGTTGACATAATTATCTTCTTTGTAAAAGATAATTTACTAGATCATTTAAAATTTCCTCTTAAAAGATCATAACGGTAACAATCATTGGGCGTAATAAATGGTAAAACATTTGACATAATTATCTTCTTTGTAAAAGATAATTTACTAGATCATTTAAAATATCTTTAAAAAAGATTATAACGGTAATGATCATTGCGCCTAATAAATGCTAAAAAAGTTGACATAATTATCTTCTTTGTAAAAGATAATTTACTAGATCATTTAAAATTTCCTCTTAAAAGATCATAACGGTAACAATCATTGGGCGTAATAAATGGTAAAACATTTGACATAATTATCTTCTTTGTAAAAGATAATTTACTAGACAATTTAAAATTTCCTATTAAAAGATCATGACGGTAACAATTATTGGGCCTAATAAATGCTAAAAAAGTTGACATAATTATCTTCTTTGTAAAAAATAATTTAATAGATCATTTAAAATTTCTTTATAAAAGATCATAAAGGTAACGATCATTGGGCCTAATAAATGGTAAAAAAGTTGACATAATTATCTTCTTTGTAAAAGATAATTTACTAAACAATTTAAAATTTCTTATTAAAAGATCATAACGGTAACGATCACTGGGCCTAATAAATGCTAGAAAACATTACATAATTATGTTCTTTGTAAAAGATAAATTAATAGATCATTTAAAATTTCTTTATAAAAGATCATAACGGTAACAATCATTGGGCCTAATAAATGCTAAAAAGGTTAACATAATTATCTTCTTTTTAAAACATAATTTAATAGATCATTTAAAATTTCATTATAAAATATCATGACGGCAACGATCATTGGGCCTAATAAATGCTAAAAAGGTTAACATAATTATCTTCTTTGTAAAAGATAAATTAATAGATCATTTAAAATTTCTTATAAAAGATCATAACGGTAACAATCATTGGGCCTATTAATGCTAAAAAAGTTGACATAATTAATTTCTTTGTAAAAGATAATTTACTAGACAATTTAAAATTTCTTATTAAAAGATTATAATGCTAACGATTAATGGGCCTAGTAAATACTAAAAAAGTTAAAATAATTATCTTCTTTGTAAAAGATAATTTAATAGATCGTTTAAAATATCTTTAAAAAAGATTATAACGGTAATGATCATTGCGCCTAATAAATGCTAAAAAAGTTGACATAATTATCTTCTTTGTAAAAGATAATTTACTAGATCATTTAAAATTTCCTCTTAAAAGATCATAACGGTAACAATCATTGGGCGTAATAAATGGTAAAACATTTGACATAATTATCTTCTTTGTAAAAGATAATTTACTAGACAATTTAAAATTTCCTATTAAAAGATCATGACGGTAACAATTATTGGGCCTAATAAATGCTAAAAAAGTTGACATAATTATCTTCTTTGTAAAAAATAATTTAATAGATCATTTAAAATTTCTTTATAAAAGATCATAAAGGTAACGATCATTGGGCCTAATAAATGGTAAAAAAGTTGACATAATTATCTTCTTTGTAAAAGATAATTTACTAAACAATTTAAAATTTCTTATTAAAAGATCATAACGGTAACGATCACTGGGCCTAATAAATGCTAGAAAACATTACATAATTATGTTCTTTGTAAAAGATAAATTAATAGATCATTTAAAATTTCTTTATAAAAGATCATAACGGTAACAATCATTGGGCCTAATAAATGCTAAAAAGGTTAACATAATTATCTTTTTTGTGAAATATAATTTAATAGATCATTTAAAATTTCTTTATGAAAGATCATAACGGTAACGATTATTGGGCCTAATAAATGCTAAAAAAGTTGACATAATTATCTTCTTTGTAAAAGATAATTTACTAGACAATTTAAAATTCCTTATTAAAAGATCATAACGGTGCGGATCAATAGGCCTAGTAAATGCTGAAAAACCTTACATAATTATCTTCTTTGTAAAACATAATTTAATAGATCATTTAAAATTTCATTATAAAAGATCATGACGGAAACGATCATTGGGCCTAATAAATGCTAAAAAGGTTAACATAATTATCTTCTTTGTGAAAGATAATTTAATAGATCATTTAAAATTTCTTTATCAAAGATCATAACGGTAACGATCATTGGGCCTAATAAATGCTAAAAAAGTTGACATAATTATCTTCTTTGTAAAAGATAATTTACTAGACAATTTAAAATTTCTTATTAAAAGATCATAACGGTAACGATCATTGGGACTAATAAATACTAAAAAAGTTAACATAATTATCTTCTCTGTAAAAGATAATTTACTAGACAATTTAAAATTTCTTATTAAAAGATCATAACGGTGCCGATCAATGGGCCTAGTAAATGCTGAAAAAGCTTACATAACTATCTTCTTTGTAAAACATAATTTAATAGATCATTTAAAATTTCATTATAAAAGATCATGACGGCAACGATCATTGGGCCTAATAAATGCTAAAAAGGTTAACATAATTATCTTCTTTGTGAAAGATAATTTAATAAATCATTTAAAATTTCTTTATAAAAGATCATAACGGTAACGATCATTGGGCCTAATAAATGCTAAAAAAGTTGACATAATTATCTTCTTTGTAATAGATAATTTACTAGACAATTTAAAATTTCTTATTAAAAGATCATAACGGTGCCGATCAATGGGCCTAGTAAATGCTGAAAAAGCTTACATAATTATCTTCTTTGTAAAACATAATTTAATAGATCATTTAAAATTTCATTATAAAATATCATGACGGCAACGATCATTGGGCCTAATAAATGCTAAAAAGGTTAACATAATTATCTTCTTTGTGAAAGATAATTTAATAGATCATTTAAAATTTCTTTATAAAAGATCATAACGGTAACGATCATTGGGCCTAATAAATGGTAAAAAAGTTGACATAGTTATCTTCTTTGTAAAATATAATTTACTAAACAATTTAAAATTTATTATTAAAAGATCATAACGGTACGATCACTAGGCCTAATAAATGCTAAAAAACATTACATAATTATCTTCTTTGTAAAAGATAAATTAATAGATCATTTAAAATTTCTTTATAAAAGATCATAACGGTAACAATCATTGGGCCTAATAAATGCTAAAAAGGTTAACATAATTATCTTCTTTGTGAAATATAATTTAATAGATCATTTAAAATTTCTTTATGAAAGATCATAACGGTAACGATTATTGGGCCTAATAAATGCTAAAAAAGTTGACATAATTATCTTCTTTGTAAAAGATAATTTACTAGACAATTTAAAATTTCTTATTAAAAGATCATAACGGTGCCGATCAATGGGCCTAGTAAATGCTGAAAAAGCTTACATAATTATCTTCTTTGTAAAACATAATTTAATAGATCATTTAAAATTTCATTATAAAATATCATGACGGCAACGATCATTGGGCCTAATAAATGCTAAAAAGGTTAACATAATTATCTTCTTTGTGAAAGATAATTTAATAGATCATTTAAAATTTCTTTATAAAAGATCATAACGGTAACGATCATTGGGCCTATTAACGCTAAAAAAGTTGACATAATTAACTTCTTTGTAAAAGATAATTTACTAGACAATTTAAAATTTCTTATTAAAAGATGATAATGCTAATGATTAATGGGCCTAGTAAATGCTAAAAAAGTTAAAATAATTATCTTCTTTGAAAAAAATAATTTAATAGATTATTTAAAATTTCTTTAAAAAATATTATAACGGTAACGATCATTGCGCCTAATAAATGCTAAAAAAGTTGACATAATTATCTTCTTTGTAAAAGATAATTTACTAGATCATTTAAAATTTCCTCTTAAAAGATCATAACGGTAACAATCATTGGGCCTAATAAATGCTAAAAAAGTTGGCATAATTATCTTCTTTGTAAAAGATAATTTACTAAACAATTTAAAATTTCTTATTAAAAGATCATAAGGGTAACCATCACTGGGGCTAATAAATGGTAAAAAAGTTGGCATAATTATCTTCTTTGTAAAAGATAATTTACTAAACAATTTAAAATTTCTTATTAAAAGATCATAACGGCAACGATCACTGGGCCTAATAAATGCTAAAAAAGTTAACATAATTATCTTTTTTGTAAAAGACAATTTAATACATCATTTAAAATTTCTTTTAAAAAGATCATAACGCTAACGATTATTGGGCCTAATAAGTGATAAAAAAGTTGACATAATAATCTTCTTTGTAAAAGATAATTTACTAGACAATTTAAAATTTCTTACTAAAAGATCATAACGGTACCGATCAATGGGCCTAGTAAATGCTAAAAAGCATTACATAATTATCTTCTTTGTAAAAGATAAATTAATAGATCATTTAAAATTTCTTTATAAAAGATCATAACGGTAACGATCATTGGGCCTATTAATGCTAAAAAAGTTGACATAATTAACTTCTTTGTAAAAGATAATTTACTAGACAATTTAAAATTTCTTATTAAAAGATGATAACGCTAACGATTAATGGGCCTAGTAAATGCTAAAAAAGTTAAAATAATTATGTTCTTTGTAAAAGATAATTTAATACATCATTTAAGATTTCTTAAAAAAAGATTATAATGGTAACGATCGTTGGGCCTAATAAATGATAAAAAAGTTGACATAATAATCTTCTTTGCAAAAGATAATTTACTAGAGAATTTAAAATTTCTTACTAAAAGATCATAACGGTACCGATCAATGGGCCTAGTAAATGCTAAAAAACATTACATAATTATCTTCTTTGTAAAAGATAAATTAATAGATCATTTAAAATTTCTTTATAAAAGATCATAACGGTAACAAGCATTGGGCCTATTAATGCTAAAAAAGTTGACATAATTAACTTCTTTGTAAAAGATAATTTACTAGACAATTTAAAATTTCTTATTAAAAGATGATAATGCTAACGATTAATGGGCCTAGTAAATACTAAAAAAGTTAAAATAATTATCTTCTTTGTAAAAGATAATTTAATAGATCATTTAAAATATCTTTAAAAAAGATTATAACGGTAATGATCATTGCGCTTAATAAATGCTAAAAAAGTTGACATAATTATCTTCTTTGTAAAAGATAATTTACTAGATCATTTAAAATTTCCTCTTAAAAGATCATAACGGTAACAATCATTGGGCGTAATAAATGTTAAAACATTTGACATAATTATCTTCTTTGTAAAAGATGATTTACTAGACAATTTAAAATTTCTTATTAAAAGATCATGACGGTAACGATTATTGGGCCTAATAAATGCTAAAAAAGTTGACATAATTATCTTCTTTGTAAAAAATAATTTAATAGATCATTGAAAATTTCTTTATAAAAGATCATAAAGGTAACGATCATTGGGCCTAATAAATGGTAAAAAAGTTGACATAATTATCTTTTTTGTAAAAGATAATTTACTAAACAATTTAAAATTTCTTATTAAAAGATCATAACGGTAACGATCACTGGGCCTAATAAATGCTAAAAAACATTACATAAGTATCTTCTTTGTAAAAGATAAATTAATAGATCATTTAAAATTTCTTTATAAAAGATCATAACGGTAACAATCATTGGGCCTATTAATGCTAAAAAAGTTGACATAATTAACTTCTTTGTAAAAGATAATTTACTAGAAAATTAAAAATTTCTTATTAAAAGATGATAATGCTAACGATTAATGGGCCTAGTAAATGCTAAAAAAGTTAAAATAATTATCTTCTTTGTAAAAGATAATTTAATAGATCATTTAAAATTTCTTTAAAAAAGGTTTTAACGGTAATGATCATTGCGCCTAATAAATGCTAAAAAAGTTGACATAATTAACTTCTTTGTAAAAGATAATTTACTAGACAATTTAAAATTTCTTATTAAAAGATGATAATGCTAACGATTAATGGGCCTAGTAAATGCTAAAAAAGTTAAAATAATTATCTTCTTTGTAAAAGATAATTTAATAGATCATTTAAAATTTCTTTAAAAAAGATTATAACGGTAATGACCATTGCGCCTAATGAATGCCAAAAAAGTTGACATAATTAACTTCTTTGTAAAAGATAATTTGCTAGACAATTTAAAATTTCGTATTAAAAGATAATAACGCTAATGATTAATGGGCCTAGTAAATGCTAAAAAAGTTGACGTAATTATCTTCTTTGTAAAAGATAATTTAATAGATCATTTAAAATTTCTTTAAAAAAGATCATAACAGTAACAATCATTGGGCCCAATAAATGCTAAAAAAGTTGGCATAATTATCTTCTTTGTAAAAGATAATTTACTAGACAATTTAAAATTTCTTGTTAAAAGATCATAACGCTAACGATTATTGGGTCTAATAAATTCTAAAAAATTTCACATAATTATCTTCTTTGTAAAAGATAATTTAATAGATCATTTAAAATTTCTTTAAAAAAGATTATAACGGTAACGATCATTGGGCCCAATAAATGATAAAAAAGTTGACATAATAATCTTCTTTGTAAAAGATAAATTAACAGATCATTTAAAATTTCTTTATAAAGTATCATAACGGTAACGATCATTGGGCCTAATAAATGCTAAAAAAGTTAACATAATTAACTTCTTTGTAAAAGATAATTTACTAGACAATTTAAAATTTCGT
Source organism: Psophocarpus tetragonolobus (assembly GCA_037954015.1). Classification (NCBI taxonomy): domain Eukaryota; kingdom Viridiplantae; phylum Streptophyta; class Magnoliopsida; order Fabales; family Fabaceae; genus Psophocarpus; species Psophocarpus tetragonolobus. The sequence continues at coordinate 61,431,979 of CM075688.1, forward strand.
ATTAAAAGATAATAACGCTAATGATTAATGGGTCTAGTAAATGCTAAAAAAGTTGACATAATTATCTTCTTTGTAAAATATAATTTAATAGATCATTTAAAATTTCTTTAAAAAAGATCATAACAGTAACAATCATTGGGCCCAATAAATGCTAAAAAAGTTGGCATAATTATCTTCTTTGTAAAAGATAATTTACTAGACAATTTAAAATTTCTTATTAAAAGATCATAACGCTAACGATTATTGGGTCTAATAAATGCTAAAAACATTCACATAATTATATTCTTTGTAAAAGATAATTTAATAGATCATTTAAAATTTCTTTAAAAAAGATGATAACGGTAACGATCATTAGGCCCAATAAATGATAAAAAAGTTGACATAATAATCTTCTTTGTAAAAGATAAATTAATAGCTCATTTAAAATTTCTTCATAAAATGTCATAACGGTAACGATCATTGGGCCTAATAAATGCTAAAAAGGTTAACATAATTATCTTCTTTGTGAAAGATAATTTAATAGATCATTTAAAATTTCCTTATAAATGATCATAACGGTAACAATCATTGGGCCTAATAAATGGTAAAAAAGTTGACATAATTATCTTCTTTGTAAAAGATAATTTACTAAACACTTTAAAATTTCTTATTAAAAGATCATAACGTAACGATCACTGGGCCTAATAAATGCTGAAGCAGCTAACATAAATATACTCTTTGTAAAAGATAATTTAATAGATCATTTAGAATTTCTTTATAAAAGATCATAACGGTAACGACATTGGGCCTAATAAATGCTAAAAAAGTTGACATAATTAACCTCTTTGTAAAAGATAATTTACTAGACAATTTAAAATTTCGTATTAAAAGATAATAACGCTAACGATTAATGGGCCTAGTAAATGCTAAAAAAGTTGACATAATTATCTTCTTTGTAAAAGATAATTTAATAGATCATTTAAAATTTCCTCTTAAAGGATCATAACGGTAACAATCATTGGGCCTAATAAATGGTAAAAAAGTTGACATAATTATCTTCTTTGTAAAAGATAATTTACTAGACAATTTAAAATTTCTTATTAAAAGATCATAACGCTAACAATTTTTGGTTCTAATAAATGCTAAAAAAGTTGAGATAATTATCTTCTTTGTAAAAGATAATTAAATAGATCTTTTAAAATTTCTTTATAAAATGTCATAACGGTAACGATCATTGGGCCTAATAAATGCTAAAAAGGTTAACATAATTATCTTCTTTGTGAAAGATAATTTAATAGATCATTTAAAATTTCTTTATAAAAGATCATAACAGTAACGATCATTGGGCCTATTAATGCTAAAAAAGTTGACATAATTAACTTCTTTGTAAAAGATAATTTACTAGACAATTTAAAATTTCTTATTAAAAGATGATAATGCTAACGATTAATGGGTCTAGTAAATGCTAAAAAAGTTAAAATAATTATCTTCTTTGTAAAAGATAATTTAGTAGATCATTTAAAATTTCTTTAAAAAAGATTATAACGGTAACGATCATTGCGCCTAATAAATGCTAAAAAAGTTGACATAATTATCTTCTTTGTAAAAGATAATTTACTAGATCATTTAAAATTTCCTTTTAAAGATCATAACGGTAACGATCATTGGGCATAATAAAGGCTAAAAAATTTGACATAATTATCTTCTTTGTTAAAGATAATTTACTAGACAATTTGAAATTTCTTATTAAAAGATCATAACGCTAACGATTATTGGGCCTAATAAATGCTAAAAAAGTTGACATAATTATCTTCTTTGTAAAATATAATTTAATAGATCATTTAAAATTTCTTTAAAAAAGATTATAACGGTAACGATCATTGGGCCCAATAAATGATAAAAAAGTTGACATAATAATCTTCTTTGTAAAAGATAAATTAATAGATCATTTAAAATTTCTTCATAAAATGTCATAACGGTAACGATCATTGGGCCTAATAAATGCTAAAAAGGTTAACATAATTATCTTCTTTGTAAAAGATAATTTACTAAACACTTTAAAATTTCTTATTAAAAGATCATAACGTAACAATCACTGGGCCTAATAAATGCTGAAGCAGCTAACATAAACATATTATTTGTAAAAGATAATTTAATAGATCATTTAGAATTTCTTTATAAAAGATCATAACGGTAACGATCATTGGACCTAATAAATGCTAAAAAAGTTGACATAATTAACTTCTTTGTAAAAGATAATTTACTGGACAATTTAAAATTTCGTATTAAAAGATAATAACGCTAACGATTAATGGGCCTAGTAAATGCTAAAAAAGTTGAAATAATTATCTTCTTTGTAAAAGATAATTTAATAGATCATTTAAAATTTCTTTAAAAAATATCGTAACGGTAACGATCATTGCGCCTAATAAATGCTAAAAAAGTTGACATAATTATCTTCTTTGTAAAAGATAATTTAATAGATCATTTAAAATTTCCTCTTAAAGGATCATAACGGTAACAATCATTGGGCCTAATAAATGGTAAAAAGGTTGACATAATTATCTTCTTTGTAAAAGATAATTTACTAGACAATTTAAAATTTCTTATTAAAAAATCATAACGCTAACAATTTTTGGTTCTAATAAATGCTAAAAAAGTTGAGATAATTATCTTTTACAAAGAAGATAATTATGTCAACTTTTTTAGCATGTATTAGGCCTAATGATTGTTACCGTTATAATCTTTTAATAAACAAATTTTAACTGATCTATTAAATTATCTTTTACAAAGAATATAATTATGTCAACTTTTTTAGCATGTATTAGGCCCAATGATCATTACCGTTATAATATTTTATAAAGAAATTTTAAATGATCTATTAAATTATCTTTTTCAAAGAAGATAATCATGTCAACGTTTTTAGCATTTATTAGCCCCAATGATCATTACCATTATGATCTTTTAGTAAGAAATTTTAACTTATCTAGTGAATTATCTTTTAGAAAGAATATAATTATGTCAGGTTTTTTAGCATTTATTAAGCCCAATGATCGTTAACGTTTTTAGCATTTATTAGGCCTAATGATTGTTACCGTCATCATATTTTAATAAAGACATTTTAAATCATCTATTAAGTTATCTTTTACAAAGAAGATAATTATGTGAACTTTATTAATATTGAATAGGCCAAATAATCGTTACCGTTATCATCTATTACAAACAAATTTTAAATGATCTATTAAATTATCATTTACAAAGAAGATCATTATGTCAACTTTTTTAGCATTTATTAGGCCCAATGATCGTTATCGTTATGCTTTTTTATAAAAAAATTTTAATTGATCTATTAAATTATCTTTTACAAGTAAGATAATTATGTCCTGTTTTAAGCATTCATTAGGCCCAATGATGGTTACTGTTATGATATTCTCATAAGAAATTTTCAATTATCTATTAAATTGTCTTTTACAAAGAAGATAATTATGTCAACATTTTTAGCATTTATTACGCCCAATGATCGTTACCGTCATGACGTTTTACTAAAGAAATTTTAAATGATCTATTAAATTATGTTTTACAAAGAAGATAATTACGTTTTTAGCATTTATTAGGCCCAATAAACCTTATCGTTATGATCTTTTATAAAGAAATTTTAAATGACCTATTAAAATATTTTTGACAAAGAATATAATTATGTGAACTTTTTTAGTATTTATTAGGCCCAATGATCAATACCGTTATGATCTTTTATAAAGAAATTTTAAAATATCTAGTAACTAAATTATCTTTTACAAATAACATAATTATGTTAACTTTTTTAGCATTTATTACGCCCAATCATCGTTACCTTTAGGATCTTTTAATAAATAAATTTTAAATGATCTATTAATTTATCTTTTACAAAGAATATAATTATGTCAGGTTTTTTAGCATTTATTAAGCCCAATGATCGTTAACGTTATGATCTTTTAATACGAAATTTTAAATTATCTATTAAATTATCTGTTACAAAGAAGATAATTATGTTAACTTTTTTAGCATGTATTAGGCCCAATGATTGTTACTGTCATGATATTTTAATAAAGACATTTTAAATCATCTATTAAATTATCTTTTACAAAGAAGATAATTATGTCAAGTTTTTTAGCATTTATTAGGCCTAATGATCATTACCATTATGATCTTTTAATAAGAAATTTTAAATGATGTATTAAATTATCTTTTACAAAGACGATAATCATGTTGAGTTTTTTAGCATTTATTAGGCCCAATGATTGTTACCGTTATGATCTTTTAATAAGAAATTTTAAATTATCTAGTAAATTATCTTTTACAAATAACATAATTATGTCAAGTTTTTCAGCATTTATTAGGCTCAATGATTGTTACCGTTATGATCTTTTAATAAAGAAATTTTAAATGATCTATTAAATTATCATTTGCAAAGAAGATAATTATGTCAACTTTTTTAGCATTTATTAGGCCCAATGATCGTTATCGTTATGATCTTTTATAAAAAAATTTGAATTGACCCATTAAATTATCTTTTACAAGGAAGATAATTGTGTCCCCTTTTATGCATTCATTAGGCCAAATGATGGTTACCGTTATGATCTTGTCATAAAAAATTTTCAATTATCTATTAAATTGTCTTTTACAAAGAAGATAATTATGTCAACTTTTTTAGCATTTATTACGCCCAATGATCATTACCGTCATGATGTTTTACTAAAGAAATTTTAAATGATCTATTAAATTATATTTTACACAGAAGATAATTATGTTTTTAGCATTTATTAGGCTCAATGATCGTTACCGTGATGATATTTTAATAAAGACATTTTAAATCATCTACTAAATTATCTTTTAGAAAGAAGATAATTATGTCAAGTTTTTTAGCATTTATTAGGCCTAATGATCATTACCATTATGGTCTTTTAATAAGAAATTTTAAATGATCTATTAAATTATCTTTTACAAAGACGATAATCATGTTGAGTTTTTTAGCATTTATTAGGCCCAATGATCCTCAACATTATGATCTTCTAATAAGAAATTTTAAATTATCTAGTAAATTATATTTTACAAAGATAATTATGTCAACTTCTTTAGCAGTTATTAGGCCCAGTGATCATTACCGTTATGATGTTTTAATAAATAAATTTTAAATGATCTATTAAAGTATCTTTTACAAAGAATATAATTATGTCAAATTTTTTACCATTTATTAGGCCCAATGATCGTTACCGTTATGATTTTTTAATAAATAAATTTTAAATTATCTATTAAATTATCTTTTACAAAGAACATAATTATGTGAACTTTTTTACCATTAATTAGGCACAATGATCGTTACTGTTATGATCTTTTATTAAGAAATTTTAAATGATCTATTAAATTATCTTTTACAAAGAAGATAATTATCTCAACTTTTTTAGCATTTATTAGGCCCAATGATCATTACCATTATGATCTTTTTAGAAGAAATTTTAAATTATCTAGTAAATTATCTTTTACAAAGAAGATAATTATGTTCCCTTTTAAGAATTTATTAGGCCCAATGATCATTGCCGTTACGATCTTTTATAAAAAAAATTTTAAATGATCTATTAAATTATCTTTTACAAAGAAGATAATTATGTCAACTTTTTTAGCATTTATTAGGCACAATAGTCCTTACCGTTACGATCTTTTATAAAGAAATTTTAAATTATCTATTAAATTATCTTTTACAAAGAAGATAATTATGTCAACTTTTTCAGCATGTATTAGGCCCAATGATCGTTACCGTCATGATATTTTAATAAAGAAATTTTAAATGATCTATTAAATTATCTTTTACAACGAAGATAACTATGTCAACCTTTTAGAATTTATTAGCCCAATAATCCTTACCGTTATGATCTTTTAATAAGAAATTTTAAATTATCTAGTAAATTATCTTTTACAAAGAAGATAATTATGTCAAGTTTTTTAGCATTTATTAGGCCCAATGATCGTTACCGTTATGATCTTTTATAAAAAAATTTTAAATGATCTATTAAATTATCTTTTATAAGGAAGAGAATTATGTCAAGTTTTTTATCATTTATTAGGCCCAATGATTGTTAACGTTATAATCTTTTAATAAGATATTTTAAATGATTTATTAAATTATCCTTTACAAAGAAGATAATTATGTCAACTTTTTTAGCATTCATTAGGCCTAATGATCATTACCGTTATGATCTTTTATAAAAAAAATTTAGATGATCTGTTAAATTATCTTCTACAAAGAAGATAATCACGTCAGGTTTTTTAGCATTTATTAGGCCCAATGATCGTTTACGTTATGATCTTTTAATACGAAATCTTAAATTATCTGTTACAAAGAAGATAATCATGTTAACTTTTTTAGCATTTATTAGGCCCAATGATCGTTACCGTCATCATATTTTAATAAAGACATTTTAAATCATCTATTAAGTTATCTTTTACAAAGAAGATAATTATGTCAAGTTTTTTAGCATTTATTAGGCCTAATGATCATTACCATTATGATCTTTTAATAAGAAATTTTAAATGATCTATTAAATTATCTTTTACAAAGACGATAATGATGTCGAGTTTTTTAGCATTTATTAGGCCCAATGATCGTTACCGTTATGATCTTTTAATAAGAAATTTTAAATTATCTCGTAAATTATCTTTTACAAATAATATAATTATGTCAAGGTTTTCAGCATTTATTAGGCCCAATGATCGTTACCGTGATGATCTTTTAATAAAGAAATTTTAAATGATCTATTAAATGATCATTTACAAAGAAGATACATATGTCAACTTTTCTAGCATTTATTAGGCCCAATAATTGTTATCGTTATGATCTTTTATCAAAAAAATTTAATTGATCTATTAAATTATCTTTTACAAGGAAGATAATTGTGTCCCCTTTTAAGCATTCATTTGGCCCAATGATGGTTACCGTTATGATCTTGTCATAAGAAATTTTCAATTCTCTATTAAATTGTCTTTTACAAAGAAGATAATTATGTCAACATTTTTTGCATTTATTACGCCCAATGATCGTTACCGTCATGATGTTTTACTAAAGAAATTTTAAATGATCTATTAAATTATATTTTACACAGAAGATAATTACGTTTTTAGCATTTAGTAGGCCCAATAATCCTTATCGTTATGATCTTTTATAAAGAAATTTAAATGACCTATTAAAATATCTTTGACAAAGAATATAATTATGTGAACTTTTTTAGCATTTATTAGGCCCAATGATCAATACTGTTATGATCTTTTATAAAGAAATTTTAAAATATCTGGTAAATTATCTTTTACAAATAACATAATTATGTCAACTTTTTTAGCATTTATTAGGCCCAGTGATCGTTACCGTTAGGATCTTTTACTAAATATATTTTAAATGATATATTAAATTATCTTTTACAAAGAATATAATTATGTCAGGTGTTTTAGCATTTATTAAGCCCAATGATCGTTAACGTTATGATCTTTTAATACGAAATTTTAAATTATCTATTAAATTATCTGTTACAAAGAAGATAATTATGTTAACTTATTTAGCATTGATTAGGCCCAATGATCGTTACCGTCATGATATTTTAATAAAGACATTTTAAATCATCTATTAAATTATCTTTTAGAAAGAAGATAATTATATCAAGTTTTTTAGCATTTATTAGGCCTAATGATCATTACCATTATGATCTTTTAATAAGAAATTTTAAATGATCTATTAAATTATCTTTTACAAAGACGATAATCAAGTCGACTTTTTTAGCATTTATTAGGCCCAATGATCCTCGGCATTATGATCTTCTAATAAGAAATTTTAAATTATCTTGTAAATTATATTTTACAAAGAAGATAATTATGTCAACTTCTTTAGCAGTTATTACCGTTATGATGTTTTAATAAACAAATTTTAAATGATCTATTAAAGTATCTTTTACAAAGAATATAATTATGTCAAATTTTTTAGCATTTATTAGGCCCAATGATCGTTACCGTTATGATTTTTTAATAAATAAATTTTAAATTATCTATTAAATTATCTTTTACAAATAACATAATTATGTCAACTTTTTTAGCATTTATTAGGCCCAATGATCATTACCATTATGATCTTTTTAGAAGAAATTTTAAATTATCTAGTAAATTATCTTTTACAAAGAAGATAATTATGTCCCCTTTTAAGAATTTATTAGGCCCAATGATCATTGCCGTTACGATCTTTTATAAAAAAAATTTTAAATGATCTATTAAATTATCTTTTACAAAGAAGACAATTATGTCAACTTTTATTGCATTTATTAGGCCCAATGATCATTACCGTTATGATCTTTTATAAAAAAAATTTAAATGATCCATTAAATTATCTTTTACAAAGAGGATAATTATGTCATGTTTTTTAGCATTTATTAGGCCCAATGATCGTTACCATTATGGTCTTTTAATAAGAAATTTTAAATTATCTAGTAAATTATCTTTTACAAAGGAGATAATTATGTCAACTTGTTTAGCATTTATTAGGCCCAATGATGGTTACCGTCATAATCTTTTAATAAATAAATTTTAAATTATCTATTAAATAATCTTTGACAAAGAAGATAATTATGTTAACTTTTTCAGCATTTATTCGGCCCAATGATCGTTACCGTTATGATCTTTTATAAAAAAAATTTAAATAATCTATTAAATTATCTTTTACAAAGAAGATAATTATGTCAACTTTTTTAGCATTTATTAGGCCCAATAGTCCTTACCGTTACGATCTTCTATAAAGAAATTTTAAATTATCTATTAAATTATCTTTTACAAAGAAGATAATTATGTCAACTTTTTTACCATGTATTAGGCCCAATGATCGTTACCGTCATGATATTTTAATAAAGAAATTTTAAATGATCTATTAAATTATCTTTTACAACGAACATAACTATGTCAACCTTTCAGCATTTATTAGCCCAATAATCCTTACCGTTATGATCTTTTAATAAGAAATTTTAAATTATCTATTAAATTATCTTTTACAAGGAATATAGTTATGTAAACTTTTTTAGCATGTATTAGGCCCAATGATCATTACCGTTATAATCTTTTATAAAGAAATTTTAAATGATGTATTAAATTATCTTTTTCAAAGAAGATAATCATGTCAAGGTTTTTAGCATTTATTAGGACCGATGATAGTTACCACTATGATCTTATAATAAGAAATTTTAAATTATCTAGTAAATTATCTTTTACAAAGAAGATAATTATGTCAACTTTTTTAGCATTTATTAGGCCAAATGATCCTTACCGTCATCATCTTTTAATAAGAAAGTTTAAATGATCTATTAAATTATCTTTTTCAAAGAAGATAATCAAGTCAAGTTTTTTAGCATTTATTAGGCCCAATGATCGTTACCGTTATGGTCTTTTATAAAAAAATTTTAAATGATCTATTAAATTATCTTTTACAGAGAAGAAAATTATCTCAAGTTTTTTATTATTTATTAGGCCAATGATTGTTAACGTTATAATCTTTTAATAAGAACTTTTAAATTATTTATTAAATTATCTTTTACAAAGAAGATAATTATGTCGACTTTTTTAGCATTTATTAGGCTCAATGATCGTTACCGTCATGATATTTTAATAAAGAAATTTTAAATAATCTATTAAATTATCTTTTACAACGAAGATAATTATGTCAAAGTTTTGAGCATTTATTAGCCCCAATGATCATTACCATTATCATCTTTTAATAAGAAATTTTAAATTATCTAGTAAATTATCTTTTAGAAAGAAGATAATTATGTCAACTTTTTTAACATTTATTTAGGCCAATGATTGTTACCGTTGTGATTTTTATAAATAAATTTTAAATGATCTATTAAATTATCTTTTACAAAAAATATAATTATGTCAACTTTTTTAACATTGATTAGGCGAAATAATCGTTACCGTTATCATCTATTATAAACAAATTTTAAATGATCTATTAAATTATCTATTGCAAAGAAGATAATTATGTCAACTTTTTTAGCATGTATTAGGGCTAATGATTTTTACCGTTATGATCATTTATAAAGAAAATTTAAATTATCTAGTAAATTATCTTTTTATAAAGAAGATAATTATGTCAACTTTTTTAGCATTCATTAGGCCCAATGATCGTTACCGTTATGATCTTTGATAAAGAAATTTAAAATTATCTAGTAAATTATCTTTTTACAAAGAAGATAATTATGTCAACTTTTTTAGCATTTATTAGGCCCAACGATCGTTACCGTTATTATCTTTTCATAAGAAATTTTCAATTATCTATTAAATTGTCTTTTACAAAGAAGATAATTATGTCAAGTTTTTCAGCATTTATTAGGCCCAATGATCGCTACCGTTATGATCTTTTAATAAAGAAATTTTAAATGATCTATTAAATTATCCTTTACAAAGAAGATAATTATGTCAACTTTTTTACCATGTATTAGGCCCAATGATCGTTACCGTCATGATATTTTAATAAAGAAATTTTAAATGATCTATTAAATTATCTTTTACAACGAACATAACTATGTCAACCTTTCAGCATTTATTAGCCCAATAATCCTTACCGTTATGATCTTTTAATAAGAAATTTTAAATTATCTATTAAATTATCTTTTACAAGGAATATAGTTATGTAAACTTTTTTAGCATGTATTAGGCCCAATGATCATTACCGTTATAATCTTTTATAAAGAAATTTTAAATGATGTATTAAATTATCTTTTTCAAAGAAGATAATCATGTCAAGGTTTTTAGCATTTATTAGGACCGATGATAGTTACCACTATGATCTTATAATAAGAAATTTTAAATTATCTAGTAAATTATCTTTTACAAAGAAGATAATTATGTCAACTTTTTTAGCATTTATTAGGCCAAATGATCCTTACCGTCATCATCTTTTAATAAGAAAGTTTAAATGATCTATTAAATTATCTTTTTCAAAGAAGATAATCAAGTCAAGTTTTTTAGCATTTATTAGGCCCAATGATCGTTACCGTTATGGTCTTTTATAAAAAAATTTTAAATGATCTATTAAATTATCTTTTACAGAGAAGAAAATTATCTCAAGTTTTTTATTATTTATTAGGCCAATGATTGTTAACGTTATAATCTTTTAATAAGAACTTTTAAATTATTTATTAAATTATCTTTTACAAAGAAGATAATTATGTCGACTTTTTTAGCATTTATTAGGCTCAATGATCGTTACCGTCATGATATTTTAATAAAGAAATTTTAAATAATCTATTAAATTATCTTTTACAACGAAGATAATTATGTCAAAGTTTTGAGCATTTATTAGCCCCAATGATCATTACCATTATCATCTTTTAATAAGAAATTTTAAATTATCTAGTAAATTATCTTTTAGAAAGAAGATAATTATGTCAACTTTTTTAACATTTATTTAGGCCAATGATTGTTACCGTTGTGATTTTTATAAATAAATTTTAAATGATCTATTAAATTATCTTTTACAAAAAATATAATTATGTCAACTTTTTTAACATTGATTAGGCGAAATAATCGTTACCGTTATCATCTATTATAAACAAATTTTAAATGATCTATTAAATTATCTATTGCAAAGAAGATAATTATGTCAACTTTTTTAGCATGTATTAGGGCTAATGATTTTTACCGTTATGATCATTTATAAAGAAAATTTAAATTATCTAGTAAATTATCTTTTTATAAAGAAGATAATTATGTCAACTTTTTTAGCATTCATTAGGCCCAATGATCGTTACCGTTATGATCTTTGATAAAGAAATTTAAAATTATCTAGTAAATTATCTTTTTACAAAGAAGATAATTATGTCAACTTTTTTAGCATTTATTAGGCCCAACGATCGTTACCGTTATTATCTTTTCATAAGAAATTTTCAATTATCTATTAAATTGTCTTTTACAAAGAAGATAATTATGTCAAGTTTTTCAGCATTTATTAGGCCCAATGATCGCTACCGTTATGATCTTTTAATAAAGAAATTTTAAATGATCTATTAAATTATCCTTTACAAAGAAGATAATTATGTCAACTTTTTTAGCATTTATTAGGCCCAACGATCCTCAGCATTATCATCTTCTAATAACAAATTTTAAATTATCTAGTAAATTATATTTTACAAAGAAGATAATTATGTCAACTTCTTTAGCAGTTATTAGGCCCAGTGATCGTTACCGTTATGATCTTTTAATAAATAAATTTTAAATGATCTATTAAATTATCTTTTACAAAGAATATAATTATGTCAACTTTTTTAGCATTTATTAGGCCCAATGATCGTTACCGTCATAATATTTTAATAAACAAATTTTAAATCATCTATTAAATTATCTTTTACAAAGAAGATAATTATGTCAACTTCTTTAGCATTTATTAGGCCCAATGAACATTACAATTATGATCTTTTAAAAAAAAAAATTTAAATGATCTATTAAATTGTCTTTTACAAAGAAGATAATTCTGTAAACTTTTTTAGCATTTATTAGACCCGATGATCGTTACCGTCATGATCTTTTAATAAATAAATTTTAAATGATCTATTAAATTGTCTTTTACAAAGAAGATAATTATGCCAACTTTTTTAGCATTTATTAGACCCAATGATCGTTACCATCATGATCTTTTAATAAAGAAATTTAAAATTATCTAGTAAATTACCTTTGACAAAGAAGATAATTATGTCAACTTTTTTAGCATTTATTAGGCCCAATTAACATTACCGTTATGATATTTTATAAAAAAAATTTTAAATGATCTATTAAATTATCTTTTACAAAAAAGATAATTACGTCAACTTTTTAGCATTTATCAGGCCCAATGATCGTTACCGTTATTATCTTTTCATAAGAAATTTTCAATTATCTATTAAATTGTCTTTTACAAAGAAGATAATTATGTCAAGTTTTTCAGCATTTATTAGGCCCAATGATCGCTACCGTTATGATCTTTTAATAAAGAAATTTTAAATGATCTATTAAATTATCCTTTACAAAGAAGATAATTATGTCAACTTTTTTAACATTTATTAGGCCCGATGATCGTTATCGTTATGGTCTTTTATAAAAAAATTTTAATTGATCTATTAAATTATCTTTTACAAAGAAGATAATTATGTCCCCTTTTAAGCATTCATTAGGCCCAATGATGGTTACCATTATGATATTGTCATAAGAAGTTTTCAATTATCTATTAAATTGTCTTTTACAAAGAAGATAATTATGTCAACTTTTTTAGCATTTATTACGCCCAATGATCGTTACCGTCATGATGTTTTACTAAAGAAATTTTAAATGATCTATTAAATTATATTTTACACAGAATTATAATTATGTTTTTAGCATTTATTAGGAAAAATAATCCTTTTAGCATTTATTAGGCCCAATGATCAATACCGTTATGATCTTTTATAAAGAAATTTTAAAATATCTAGTAAATTATCTTTTAAAAAAAAGATAATCATGTCAGGTTTTTTAGCATTTATTAACCCCAATGATCGTTAATGTTATGATCTTTTAATACGAAATTTTAAATTATCTATTAAATTATCTGTTACAAAGAAGATAATTATGTTAACCTTTTTAGCATTTATTAGGCCCAATGATCGTTACTCTTAGGATCTTTTAATAAATAAATTTTAAATTATCTATTAAATTATCTGTTACAAAGAAGATAATTATGTTAACTTTTTTAGCATTTATTAGGCCCAATGATCGTTACCGTCATGATATTTTAATAAACAAATTTTAAATCATCTATTAAATTATCTTTTACAAAGAAGATAATTATGTAAGTTTTTTAACATTTATTAGACCTAATGATCATTACCATTATGATCCTTTAATAAGAAATTTTAAATGATCTATTAAATTATCTTTTACAAAGAAGTTAACCATGTCAGGTTTTTTAGCATTTATTAGGCCCAATGATCCTCAGCATTATCATCTTCTAATAACAAATTTTAAATTATCTAGTAAATTATATTTTACAAAGAAGATAATTATATCAACTTCTTTAGCAGTTATTAGGCCCAGTGATCGTTACCGTTATGATCTTTTAATAAATAAATTTTAAATGATCTATTAAATTATCTTTTACAAAGAATATAATTATGTCAACTTTTTTAGCATTTATTAGGCCCAATGATCGTTACCGTCATAATATTTTAATAAACAAATTTTAAATCATCTATTAAATTATCTTTTACAAAGAAGATAATTATGTAAGTTTTTTAACATTTATTAGACCTAATGATCATTACCATTATGATCCTTTAATAAGAAATTTTAAATGATCTATTAAATTATCTTTTACAAAGAAGTTAACCATGTCAGGTTTTTTAGCATTTATTAGGCCCAACGATCCTCAGCATTATCATCTTCTAATAACAAATTTTAAATTATCTAGTAAATTATATTTTACAAAGAAGATAATTATGTCAACTTCTTTAGCAGTTATTAGGCCCAGTGATCGTTACCGTTATGATCTTTTAATAAATAAATTTTAAATGATCTATTAAATTATCTTTTACAAAGAATATAATTATGTCAACTTTTTTAGCATTTATTAGGCCCAATGATCGTTACCGTCATAATATTTTAATAAACAAATTTTAAATCATCTATTAAATTATCTTTTACAAAGAAGATAATTATGTAAGTTTTTTAACATTTATTAGACCTAATGATCATTACCATTATGATCCTTTAATAAGAAATTTTAAATGATCTATTAAATTATCTTTTACAAAGAAGATAACCATGTCAGGTTTTTTAGCATTTATTAGGCCCAACGATCCTCAGCATTATCATCTTCTAATAACAAATTTTAAATTATCTAGTAAATTATATTTTACAAAGAAGATAATTATGTCAACTTCTTTAGCAGTTATTAGGCCCAGTGATCGTTACCGTTATGATCTTTTAATAAATAAATTTTAAATGATCTATTAAATTATCTTTTACAAAGAATATAATTATGTCAACTTTTTTAGCATTTATTAGGCCCAATGATCGTTACCGTTATGATCTTTTAATAAAGAAATTTTAAATTATCTAGTAAATTACCTTTGACAAAGAAGATAATTATGTCAACTTCTTTAGCATTTATTAGGCCCAATGAACATTACAATTATGATCTTTTAAAAAAAAAAATTTAAATGATCTATTAAATTGTCTTTTACAAAGAAGATAATTCTGTAAACTTTTTTAGCATTTATTAGACCCGATGATCGTTACCGTCATGATCTTTTAATAAAGAAATTTTAAATGATCTATTAAATTGTCTTTTACAAAGAAGATAATTATGCCAACTTTTTTAGCATTTATTAGACCCAATGATCGTTACCGTCATGATCTTTTAATAAAGAAATTTAAAATTATCTAGTAAATTACCTTTGACAAAGAAGATAATTATGTCAACTTTTTTAGCATTTATTAGGCCCAATTAACATTACCGTTATGATATTTTATAAAAAAAATTTTAAATGATCTATTAAATTATCTTTTACAAAGAAGATAATTACGTCAACTTTTTAGCATTTATCAGGCCCAATGATCGTTACCGTTATTATCTTTTCATAAGAAATTTTCAATTATCTATTAAATTGTCTTTTACAAAGAAGATAATTATGTCAAGTTTTTCAGCATTTATTAGGCCCAATGATCGCTACCGTTATGATCTTTTAATAAAGAAATTTTAAATGATCTATTAAATTATCCTTTACAAAGAAGATAATTATGTCAACTTTTTTAACATTTATTAGGCCCGATGATCGTTATCGTTATGGTCTTTTATAAAAAAATTTTAATTGATCTATTAAATTATCTTTTACAAAGAAGATAATTATGTCCCCTTTTAAGCATTCATTAGGCCCAATGATGGTTACCATTATGATATTGTCATAAGAAGTTTTCAATTATCTATTAAATTGTCTTTTACAAAAAAGATAATTATGTCAACTTTTTTAGCATTTATTACGCCCAATGATCGTTACCGTCATGATGTTTTACTAAAGAAATTTTAAATGATCTATTAAATTATATTTTACACAGAATTATAATTATGTTTTTAGCATTTATTAGGAAAAATAATCCTTTTAGCATTTATTAGGCCCAATGATCAATACCGTTATGATCTTTTATAAAGAAATTTTAAAATGTCTAGTAAATTATCTTTTAAAAAAAAGATAATCATGTTAGGTTTTTTAGCATTTATTAACCCCAATGATCGTTAACGTTATGATCTTTTAATACGAAATTTTAAATTATCTATTAAATTATCTGTTACAAAGAAGATAATTATGTCAACCTTTTTAGCATTTATTAGGCCCAATGATCGTTACTCTTAGGATCTTTTAATAAATAAATTTTAAATTATCTATTAAATTATCTGTTACAAAGAAGATAATTATGTTAACTTTTTTAGCATTTATTAGGCCCAATGATCGTTACCGTCATGATATTTTAATAAACAAATTTTAAATCATCTATTAAATTATCTTTTACAAAGAAGATAATTATGTAAGTTTTTTAACATTTATTAGACCTAATGATCATTACCATTATGATCCTTTAATAAGAAATTTTAAATGATCTATTAAATTATCTTTTACAAAGAAGATAACCATGTCAGGTTTTTTAGCATTTATTAGGCCCAACGATCCTCAGCATTATCATCTTCTAATAACAAATTTTAAATTATCTAGTAAATTATATTTTACAAAGAAGATAATTATGTCAACTTCTTTAGCAGTTATTAGGCCCAGTGATCGTTACCGTTATGATCTTTTAATAAATAAATTTTAAATGATCTATTAAATTATCTTTTACAAAGAATATAATTATGTCAACTTTTTTAGCATTTATTAGGCCCAATGACCGTTACTGTTATGATCTTTTAATAAAGAAATTTTAAATTATCTAGTAAATTACCTTTGACAAAGAAGATAATTATGTCAACTTCTTTAGCATTTATTAGGCCCAATGAACATTACAATTATGATCTTTTAAAAAAAAAATTTAAATGATCTATTAAATTGTCTTTTACAAAGAAGATAATTCTGTAAACTTTTTTAGCATTTATTAGACCCGATGATCGTTACCGTCATGATCTTTTAATAAAGAAATTTTAAATGATCTATTAAATTGTCTTTTACAAAGAAGATAATTATGCCAACTTTTTTAGCATTTATTAGACCCAATGATCGTTACCGTCATGATATTTTAATAAACAAATTTAAAATTATCTAGTAAATTACCTTTGACAAAGAAGATAATTATGTCAACTTTTTTAGCATTTATTAGGCCCAATTAACATTACCGTTATGATATTTTATAAAAAAAATTTTAAATGATCTATTAAATTATCTTTTACAAAGAAGATAATTACGTCAACTTTTTAGCATTTATCAGGCCCAATGATCGTTACCGTTATTATCTTTTCATAAGAAATTTTCAATTATCTATTAAATTGCCTTTTACAAAGAAGATAATTATGTCAAGTTTTTCAGCATTTATTAGGCCCAGTGATCGTTACCGTTATGATCTTTTAATAAATAAATTTTAAATGATCTATTAAATTATCTTTTACAAAGAATATAATTATGTCAACTTTTTTAGCATTTATTAGGCCCAATGATCGTTACCGTTATGATCTTTTAATAAAGAAATTTTAAATTATCTAGTAAATTACCTTTGACAAAGAAGATAATTATGTCAACTTCTTTAGCATTTATTAGGCCCAATGAACATTACAATTATGATCTTTTAAAAAAAAAATTTAAATGATCTATTAAATTGTCTTTTACAAAGAAGATAATTCTGTAAACTTTTTTAGCATTTATTAGACCCGATGATCGTTACCGTCATGATCTTTTAATAAAGAAGTTTTCAATTATCTATTAAATTGTCTTTTACAAAGAAGATAATTATGTCAACTTTTTTAGCATTTATTACGCCCAATGATCGTTACCGTCATGATGTTTTACTAAAGAAATTTTAAATGATCTATTAAATTATATTTTACACAGAATTATAATTATGTTTTTAGCATTTATTAGGAAAAATAATCCTTTTAGCATTTATTAGGCCCAATGATCAATACCGTTATGATCTTTTATAAAGAAATTTTAAAATGTCTAGTAAATTGTCTTTTAAAAAAAAGATAATCATGTTAGGTTTTTTAGCATTTATTAACCCCAATGATCGTTAACGTTATGATCTTTTAATACGAAATTTTAAATTATCTATTAAATTATCTGTTACAAAGAAGATAATTATGTCAACCTTTTTAGCATTTATTAGGCCCAATGATCGTTACTCTTAGGATCTTTTAATAAATAAATTTTAAATTATCTATTAAATTATCTGTTACAAAGAAGATAATTATGTTAACTTTTTTAGCATTTATTAGGCCCAATGATCGTTACCGTCATGATCTTTTAATAAAGAAATTTTAAATGATCTATTAAATTGTCTTTTACAAAGAAGATAATTACGTCAACTTTTTAGCATTTATCAGGCCCAATGATCGTTACCGTTATTATCTTTTCATAAGAAATTTTCAATTATCTATTAAATTGCCTTTTACAAAGAAGATAATTATGTCAAGTTTTTCAGCATTTATTAGGCCCATTGATCGTTACCGTTATGATCTTTTAATAAATAAATTTTAAATGATCTATTAAATTATCTTTTACAAAGAATATAATTATGTCAACTTTTTTAGCATTTATTAGGCCCAATGATCGTTACCGTTATGATCTTTTAATAAAGAAATTTTAAATTATCTAGTAAATTACCTTTGACAAAGAAGATAATTATGTCAACTTCTTTAGCATTTATTAGGCCCAATGAACATTACAATTATGATCTTTTAAAAAAAAAATTTAAATGATCTATTAAATTGTCTTTTACAAAGAAGATAATTCTGTAAACTTTTTTAGCATTTATTAGACCCGATGATCGTTACCGTCATGATCTTTTAATAAAGAAGTTTTCAATTATCTATTAAATTGTCTTTTACAAAGAAGATAATTATGTCAACTTTTTTAGCATTTATTACGCCCAATGATCGTTACCGTCATGATGTTTTACTAAAGAAATTTTAAATGATCTATTAAATTATATTTTACACAGAATTATAATTATGTTTTTAGCATTTATTAGGAAAAATAATCCTTTTAGCATTTATTAGGCCCAATGATCAATACCGTTATGATCTTTTATAAAGAAATTTTAAAATGTCTAGTAAATTGTCTTTTAAAAAAAAGATAATCATGTTAGGTTTTTTAGCATTTATTAACCCCAATGATCGTTAACGTTATGATCTTTTAATACGAAATTTTAAATTATCTATTAAATTATCTGTTACAAAGAAGATAATTATGTCAACCTTTTTAGCATTTATTAGGCCCAATGATCGTTACTCTTAGGATCTTTTAATAAATAAATTTTAAATTATCTATTAAATTATCTGTTACAAAGAAGATAATTATGTTAACTTTTTTAGCATTTATTAGGCCCAATGATCGTTACCGTCATGATCTTTTAATAAAGAAATTTTAAATGATCTATTAAATTGTCTTTTACAAAGAAGATAATTATGCCAACTTTTTTAGCATTTATTAGACCCAATGATTGTTACCGTCATGATCTTTTAATAAAGAAATTTTAAATTATCTGGTAAATTACCTTTGACAAAGAAGATAATTATGTCAACTTTTTTAGCATTTATTAGGCCCAATTAACATTACCGTTATGATATTTTATAAAAAAAATTTTAAATGATCTATTAAATTATCTTTTACAAAGAAGATAATTACGTCAACTTTTTAGCATTTATCAGGCCCAATGATTGTTACCGTTATTATCTTTTCATAAGAAATTTTCAATTATCTATTAAATTGCCTTTTACAAAGAAGATAATTATGTCAAGTTTTTCTGCATTTATTAGGCCCAATGATCGCTACCGTTATGATCTTTTAATAAAGAAATTTTAAATGATCTATTAAATTATCCTTTACAAAGAAGATAATTATGTCAACTTTTTTAACATTTATTAGGCCCGATGATCGTTATCGTTATGGTCTTTTATAAAAAAATTTTAATTGATCTATTAAATTATCTTTTACAAAGAAGATAATTATGTCCCCTTTTAAGCATTCATTAGGCCCAATGACGGTTACCATTATGATGTTGTCATAAGAAATTTTCAATTATCTATTAAATTGTCTTTTACAAAGAAGATAATTATGTCAACTTTTTTAGCATTTATTACGCCCAATGATCGTTACCTTCATGATGTTTTACTAAAGAAATTTTAAGTGATCTATTAAATTATATTTTACACAGAATTATAATTATGTTTTTAGCATTTATTAGGAAAAATAATCCTTTCAGCATTTATTAGGCCCAATGATCAATACCGTTATGATCTTTTATAAAGAAATTTTAAAATATATAGTAAATTATCTTTTAAGAATAACATAATTATGTCAACCTTTTTAACATTTATTAGGCCCAATGATCGTTACTCTTAGGATCTTTTAATAAATAAATTTTAAATTATCTATTAAATTATCTGTTACAAAGAAGATAATTATGTTAACTTTTTTAGCATTTATTAGGCCCAATGATCGTTACCGTCATGATATTTTAATAAAGAAATTTTAAATCATCTATTAAATTATCTTTTACAAAGAAGATAATTATGTCATGTTTTTTAACATTTATTAGACGTAATGATCATTACCATTATGATCCTTTAATAAGAAATTTTAAATGATCTATTAAATTATCTTTTACAAAGAAGATAACCATGTCAGGTTTTTTAGCATTTATTAGGCCCAATGATCCTCAGCATTATCATCTTCTAATAACAAATTTTAAATTATCTAGTAAATTATGTTTTACAAAGAAGATAATTATGCCAACTTTTTTAGCATTTATTAGACCCAATGATTGTTACCGTCATGATCTTTTAATAAAGAAATTTTAAATTATCTAGTAAATTACCTTTGACAAAGAAGATAATTATGTCAACTTTTTTAGCATTTATTAGGCCCAATTAACATTACCGTTATGATATTTTATAAAAAAAATTTTAAATGATCTATTAAATTATCTTTTACAAAGAAGATAATTACGTCAACTTTTTAGCATTTATCAGGCCCAATGATTGTTACCGTTATTATCTTTTCATAAGAAATTTTCAATTATCTATTAAATTGCCTTTTACAAAGAAGATAATTATGTCAAGTTTTTCAGCATTTATTAGGCCCAATGATCGCTACCATTATGATCTTTTAATAAAGAAATTTTAAATGATCTATTAAATTGTCTTTTACAAAGAAGATAATTATGCCAACTTTTTTAGCATTTATTAGACCCAATGATCGTTACCGTCATGATCTTTTAATAAAGAAATTTAAAATTATCTAGTAAATTACCTTTGACAAAGAAGATAATTATGTCAACTTTTTTAGCATTTATTACGCCCAATGATCGTTACCGTCATGATGTTTTACTAAAGAAATTTTAAATGATCTATTAAATTATATTTTACACAGAATTATAATTATGTTTTTAGCATTTATTAGGAAAAATAATCCTTTTAGCATTTATTAGGCCCAATGATCAATACCGTTATGATCTTTTATAAAGAAATTTTAAAATGTCTAGTAAATTGTCTTTTAAAAAAAAGATAATCATGTTAGGTTTTTTAGCATTTATTAACCCCAATGATCGTTAACGTTATGATCTTTTAATACGAAATTTTAAATTATCTATTAAATTATCTGTTACAAAGAAGATAATTATGTCAACCTTTTTAGCATTTATTAGGCCCAATGATCGTTACTCTTAGGATCTTTTAATAAATAAATTTTAAATTATCTATTAAATTATCTGTTACAAAGAAGATAATTATGTTAACTTTTTTAGCATTTATTAGGCCCAATGATCGTTACCGTCATGATCTTTTAATAAAGAAATTTTAAATGATCTATTAAATTGTCTTTTACAAAGAAGATAATTATGCCAACTTTTTTAGCATTTATTAGACCCAATGATTGTTACCGTCATGATCTTTTAATAAAGAAATTTTAAATTATCTAGTAAATTACCTTTGACAAAGAAGATAATTATGTCAACTTTTTTAGCATTTATTAGGCCCAATTAACATTACCGTTATGATATTTTATAAAAAAAATTTTAAATGATCTATTAAATTATCTTTTACAAAGAAGATAATTACGTCAACTTTTTAGCATTTATCAGGCCCAATGATTGTTACCGTTATTATCTTTTCATAAGAAATTTTCAATTATCTATTAAATTGCCTTTTACAAAGAAGATAATTATGTCAAGTTTTTCTGCATTTATTAGGCCCAATGATCGCTACCGTTATGATCTTTTAATAAAGAAATTTTAAATGATCTATTAAATTATCCTTTACAAAGAAGATAATTATGTCAACTTTTTTAACATTTATTAGGCCCGATGATCGTTATCGTTATGGTCTTTTATAAAAAAATTTTAATTGATCTATTAAATTATCTTTTACAAAGAAGATAATTATGTCCCCTTTTAAGCATTCATTAGGCCCAATGACGGTTACCATTATGATGTTGTCATAAGAAATTTTCAATTATCTATTAAATTGTCTTTTACAAAGAAGATAATTATGTCAACTTTTTTAGCATTTATTACGCCCAATGATCGTTACCTTCATGATGTTTTACTAAAGAAATTTTAAGTGATCTATTAAATTATATTTTACACAGAATTATAATTATGTTTTTAGCATTTATTAGGAAAAATAATCCTTTCAGCATTTATTAGGCCCAATGATCAATACCGTTATGATCTTTTATAAAGAAATTTTAAAATATATAGTAAATTATCTTTTAAGAATAACATAATTATGTCAACCTTTTTAACATTTATTAGGCCCAATGATCGTTACTCTTAGGATCTTTTAATAAATAAATTTTAAATTATCTATTAAATTATCTGTTACAAAGAAGATAATTATGTTAACTTTTTTAGCATTTATTAGGCCCAATGATCGTTACCGTCATGATATTTTAATAAAGAAATTTTAAATCATCTATTAAATTATCTTTTACAAAGAAGATAATTATGTCATGTTTTTTAACATTTATTAGACGTAATGATCATTACCATTATGATCCTTTAATAAGAAATTTTAAATGATCTATTAAATTATCTTTTACAAAGAAGATAACCATGTCAGGTTTTTTAGCATTTATTAGGCCCAATGATCCTCAGCATTATCATCTTCTAATAACAAATTTTAAATTATCTAGTAAATTATGTTTTACAAAGAAGATAATTATGCCAACTTTTTTAGCATTTATTAGACCCAATGATTGTTACCGTCATGATCTTTTAATAAAGAAATTTTAAATTATCTAGTAAATTACCTTTGACAAAGAAGATAATTATGTCAACTTTTTTAGCATTTATTAGGCCCAATTAACATTACCGTTATGATATTTTATAAAAAAAATTTTAAATGATCTATTAAATTATCTTTTACAAAGAAGATAATTACGTCAACTTTTTAGCATTTATCAGGCCCAATGATTGTTACCTTTATTATCTTTTCATAAGAAATTTTCAATTATCTATTAAATTGCCTTTTACAAAGAAGATAATTATGTCAAGTTTTTCAGCATTTATTAGGCCCAATGATCGCTACCATTATGATCTTTTAATAAAGAAATTTTAAATGATCTATTAAATTGTCTTTTACAAAGAAGATAATTATGCCAACTTTTTTAGCATTTATTAGACCCAATGATCGTTACCGTCATGATCTTTTAATAAAGAAATTTAAAATTATCTAGTAAATTACCTTTGACAAAGAAGATAATTATGTCAACTTTTTTAGCATTTATTAGGCCCAATGATCGTTAACGTTATGATCTTTTAATACGAAATTTTAAATTATCTATTAAATTATCTGTTACAAAGAAGATAATTATGTCAACCTTTTTAGCATTTATTAGGCCCAATGATCGTTACTCTTAGGATCTTTTAATAAATAAATTTTAAATTATCTATTAAATTATCTGTTACAAAGAAGATAATTATGTTAACTTTTTTAGCATTTATTAGGCCCAATGATCGTTACCGTCATGATATTTTAATAAAGAAATTTTAAATCATCTATTAAATTATCTTTTACAAAGAAGATAATTATGTCATGTTTTTTAACATTTATTAGACGTAATGATCATTACCATTATGATCCTTTAATAAGAAATTTTAAATGATCTATTAAATTATCTTTTACAAAGAAGATAACCATGTCAGGTTTTTTAGCATTTATTAGGCCCAATGATCCTCAGCATTATCATCTTCTAATAACAAATTTTAAATTATCTAGTAAATTATGTTTTACAAAGAAGATAATTATGCCAACTTTTTTAGCATTTATTAGACCCAATGATTGTTACCGTCATGATCTTTTAATAAAGAAATTTTAAATTATCTAGTAAATTACCTTTGACAAAGAAGATAATTATGTCAACTTTTTTAGCATTTATTAGGCCCAATTAACATTACCGTTATGATATTTTATAAAAAAAATTTTAAATGATCTATTAAATTATCTTTTACAAAGAAGATAATTACGTCAACTTTTTAGCATTTATCAGGCCCAATGATTGTTACCGTTATTATCTTTTCATAAGAAATTTTCAATTATCTATTAAATTGCCTTTTACAAAGAAGATAATTATGTCAAGTTTTTCAGCATTTATTAGGCCCAATGATCGCTACCGTTATGATCTTTTAATAAAGAAATTTTAAATGATCTATTAAATTGTCTTTTACAAAGAAGATAATTATGCCAACTTTTTTAGCATTTATTAGACCCAATGATCGTTACCGTCATGATCTTTTAATAAAGAAATTTAAAATTATCTAGTAAATTACCTTTGACAAAGAAGATAATTATGTCAACTTTTTTAGCATTTATTAGGCCCAATGATCGTTAACGTTATGATCTTTTAATACGAAATTTTAAATTATCTATTAAATTATCTGTTACAAAGAAGATAATTATGTCAACCTTTTTAGCATTTATTAGGCCCAATGATCGTTACTCTTAGGATCTTTTAATAAATAAATTTTAAATTATCTATTAAATTATCTGTTACAAAGAAGATAATTATGTTAACTTTTTTAGCATTTATTAGGCCCAATGATCGTTACCGTCATGATATTTTAATAAAGAAATTTTAAATCATCTATTAAATTATCTTTTACAAAGACGATAATTATGTCAAGTTTTTTAACATTTATTAGACCTAATGATCATTACCATTATGATCCTTTAATAAGAAATTTTAAATGATCTATTAAATTATCTTTTACAAAGAAGATAACCATGTCAGGTTTTTTAGCATTTATTAGGCCCAACGATCCTCAGCATTATCATCTTCTAATAACAAATTTTAAATTATCTAGTAAATTATATTTTACAAAGAAGATAATTATGTCAACTTCTTTAGCAGTTATTAGGCCCAGTGATCGTTACCGTTATGATCTTTTAATAAATAAATTTTAAATGATCTATTAAATTATCTTTTACAAAGAATATAATTATGTCAACTTTTTTAGCATTTAATACGCCCAATGATCGTTACCTTCATGATGTTTTACTAAAGAAATTTTAAATGATCTATTAAATTATATTTTACACAGAATTATAATTATGTTTTTAGCATTTATTAGGAAAAATAATCCTTTCAGCATTTATTAGGCCCAATGATCAATACCGTTATGATCTTTTATAAAGAAATTTTAAAATATCTAGTAAATTATCTTTTAAGAATAACATAATTATGTCAACCTTTTTAGCATTTATTAGGCCCAGTGATTGTTACTCTTAGGATCTTTTAATAAATAAATTTTAAATTATCTATTAAATTATCTGTTACAAAGAAGATAATTATGTTAACTTTTTTAGCATTTATTAGGCCCAATGATCGTTACCGTCATCATATTTTAATAAAGAAATTTTAAATCATCTATTAAATTATCTTTTACAAAGAAGATAATTATGTCAAGTTTTTTAACATTTATTAGACGTAATGATCATTACCATTATGATCCTTTAATAAGAAATTTTAAATGATCTATTAAATTATCTTTTACAAAGAAGATAACCATGTCAGGTTTTTTAGCATTTATTAGGCCCAATGATCCTCAGCATTATCATCTTCTAATAACAAATTTTAAATTATCTACTAAATTATGTTTTACAAAGAAGATAATTATGTCAACTTCTTTAGCAGTTATTAGGCCCAGTGATCGCTACCGTTGTGATCTTTTAATAAATAAATTTTAAATGATTTATTAAATTATCTTTTACAAAGAATATAATTATGTCAACTTTGTTAGCATTTATTAGGCCCAATGATTGTTACGTTATGATCTTTTAATAAAGAAATTTTAAGTTATCTAGTAAATTACCTTTGACAAAGAAGATAATTATGTCAACTTTTTTAGCATTTATTAGGCCCAATGAACATAACAATATGATCTTTTAAAAAAAAAATTTAAATGATCTATTAAATTGTCTTTTACAAACAAGATAATTCTGTAAACTTTTTTAGCATTTATTAGCCCCGATGATCGTTACCGTCATGATCTTTTAATAAAGAAATTTTAAATGATCTATTAAATTGTCTTTTACAAAGAAGATAATTATGCCAACTTTTTTAGCATTTATTAGACCCAATGATTGTTACCGTCATGATCTTTTAATAAAGAAATTTTAAATTATCTAGTAAATTACCTTTGACAAAGAAGATAATTATGTCAACTTTTTTAGCATTTATTAGGCCCAATTAACATTACCGTTATGATATTTTATAAAAAAAAATTTAAATGATCTATTAAATTATCTTTTACAAACAAGATAATTACGTCAACTTTTTAGCATTTATCAGGCCCAATGATTGTTACCGTTATTATCTTTTCATAAGAAATTTTCAATTATCTATTAAATTGCCTTTTACAAAGAAGATAATTATGTCAAGTTTTTCAGCATTTATTAGGCCCAATGATCGCTACCGTTATGATCTTTTAATAAAGAAATTTTAAATGATCTATTAAATTATCCTTTACAAAGAAGATAATTATGTTAACTTTTTTAACATTTATTAGGCCCGATGATCGTTATCGTTATGGTCTTTTATAAAAAAATTTTAATTGATCTATTAAATTATCTTTTACAAAGAAGATAATTATGTCCCCTTTTAAGCATTCATTAGGCCCAATGACGGTTACCATTATGATGTTGTCATAAGAAATTTTCAATTATCTATTAAATTGTCTTTTACAAAGAAGATAATTATGTCAACTTTTTTAGCATTTATTACGCCCAATGATCGTTACCTTCATGATGTTTTACTAAAGAAATTTTAAGTGATCTATTAAATTATATTTTACACAGAATTATAATTATGTTTTTAGCATTTATTAGGAAAAATAATCCTTTTAGCATTTATTAGGCCCAATGATCAATACCGTTATGATCTTTTATAAAGAAATTTTAAAATGTCTAGTAAATTGTCTTTTAAAAAAAAGATAATCATGTTAGGTTTTTTAGCATTTATTAACCCCAATGATCGTTAACGTTATGATCTTTTAATACGAAATTTTAAATTATCTATTAAATTATCTGTTACAAAGAAGATAATTATGTCAACCTTTTTAGCATTTATTAGGCCCAATGATCGTTACTCTTAGGATCTTTTAATAAATAAATTTTAAATTATCTATTAAATTATCTGTTACAAAGAAGATAATTATGTTAACTTTTTTAGCATTTATTAGGCCCAATGATCGTTACCGTCATGATCTTTTAATAAAGAAATTTTAAATGATCTATTAAATTGTCTTTTACAAAGAAGATAATTATGCCAACTTTTTTAGCATTTATTAGACCCAATGATTGTTACCGTCATGATCTTTTAATAAAGAAATTTTAAATTATCTAGTAAATTACCTTTGACAAAGAAGATAATTATGTCAACTTTTTTAGCATTTATTAGGCCCAATTAACATTACCGTTATGATATTTTATAAAAAAAATTTTAAATGATCTATTAAATTATCTTTTACAAAGAAGATAATTACGTCAACTTTTTAGCATTTATCAGGCCCAATGATTGTTACCGTTATTATCTTTTCATAAGAAATTTTCAATTATCTATTAAATTGCCTTTTACAAAGAAGATAATTATGTCAAGTTTTTCTGCATTTATTAGGCCCAATGATCGCTACCGTTATGATCTTTTAATAAAGAAATTTTAAATGATCTATTAAATTATCCTTTACAAAGAAGATAATTATGTCAACTTTTTTAACATTTATTAGGCCCGATGATCGTTATCGTTATGGTCTTTTATAAAAAAATTTTAATTGATCTATTAAATTATCTTTTACAAAGAAGATAATTATGTCCCCTTTTAAGCATTCATTAGGCCCAATGACGGTTACCATTATGATGTTGTCATAAGAAATTTTCAATTATCTATTAAATTGTCTTTTACAAAGAAGATAATTATGTCAACTTTTTTAGCATTTATTACGCCCAATGATCGTTACCTTCATGATGTTTTACTAAAGAAATTTTAAGTGATCTATTAAATTATATTTTACACAGAATTATAATTATGTTTTTAGCATTTATTAGGAAAAATAATCCTTTCAGCATTTATTAGGCCCAATGATCAATACCGTTATGATCTTTTATAAAGAAATTTTAAAATATATAGTAAATTATCTTTTAAGAATAACATAATTATGTCAACCTTTTTAACATTTATTAGGCCCAATGATCGTTACTCTTAGGATCTTTTAATAAATAAATTTTAAATTATCTATTAAATTATCTGTTACAAAGAAGATAATTATGTTAACTTTTTTAGCATTTATTAGGCCCAATGATCGTTACCGTCATGATATTTTAATAAAGAAATTTTAAATCATCTATTAAATTATCTTTTACAAAGAAGATAATTATGTCATATTTTTTAACATTTATTAGACGTAATGATCATTACCATTATGATCCTTTAATAAGAAATTTTAAATGATCTATTAAATTATCTTTTACAAAGAAGATAACCATGTCAGGTTTTTTAGCATTTATTAGGCCCAATGATCCTCAGCATTATCATCTTCTAATAACAAATTTTAAATTATCTAGTAAATTATGTTTTACAAAGAAGATAATTATGCCAACTTTTTTAGCATTTATTAGACCCAATGATTGTTACCGTCATGATCTTTTAATAAAGAAATTTTAAATTATCTAGTAAATTACCTTTGACAAAGAAGATAATTATGTCAACTTTTTTAGCATTTATTAGGCCCAATTAACATTACCGTTATGATATTTTATAAAAAAAATTTTAAATGATCTATTAAATTATCTTTTACAAAGAAGATAATTACGTCAACTTTTTAGCATTTATCAGGCCCAATGATTGTTACCGTTATTATCTTTTCATAAGAAATTTTCAATTATCTATTAAATTGCCTTTTACAAAGAAGATAATTATGTCAAGTTTTTCAGCATTTATTAGGCCCAATGATCGCTACCATTATGATCTTTTAATAAAGAAATTTTAAATGATCTATTAAATTGTCTTTTACAAAGAAGATAATTATGCCAACTTTTTTAGCATTTATTAGACCCAATGATCGTTACCGTCATGATCTTTTAATAAAGAAATTTAAAATTATCTAGTAAATTACCTTTGACAAAGAAGATAATTATGTCAACTTTTTTAGCATTTATTAGGCCCAATGATCGTTAACGTTATGATCTTTTAATACGAAATTTTAAATTATCTATTAAATTATCTGTTACAAAGAAGATAATTATGTCAACCTTTTTAGCATTTATTAGGCCCAATGATCGTTACTCTTAGGATCTTTTAATAAATAAATTTTAAATTATCTATTAAATTATCTGTTACAAAGAAGATAATTATGTTAACTTTTTTAGCATTTATTAGGCCCAATGATCGTTACCGTCATGATATTTTAATAAAGAAATTTTAAATCATCTATTAAATTATCTTTTACAAAGACGATAATTATGTCAAGTTTTTTAACATTTATTAGACCTAATGATCATTACCATTATGATCCTTTAATAAGAAATTTTAAATGATCTATTAAATTATCTTTTACAAAGAAGATAACCATGTCAGGTTTTTTAGCATTTATTAGGCCCAACGATCCTCAGCATTATCATCTTCTAATAACAAATTTTAAATTATCTAGTAAATTATGTTTTACAAAGAAGATAATTATGCCAACTTTTTTAGCATTTATTAGACCCAATGATTGTTACCGTCATGATCTTTTAATAAAGAAATTTTAAATTATCTAGTAAATTACCTTTGACAAAGAAGATAATTATGTCAACTTTTTTAGCATTTATTAGGCCCAATTAACATTACCGTTATGATATTTTATAAAAAAAATTTTAAATGATCTATTAAATTATCTTTTACAAAGAAGATAATTACGTCAACTTTTTAGCATTTATCAGGCCCAATGATTGTTACCGTTATTATCTTTTCATAAGAAATTTTCAATTATCTATTAAATTGCCTTTTACAAAGAAGATAATTATGTCAAGTTTTTCAGCATTTATTAGGCCCAATGATCGCTACCGTTATGATCTTTTAATAAAGAAATTTTAAATGATCTATTAAATTGTCTTTTACAAAGAAGATAATTATGCCAACTTTTTTAGCATTTATTAGACCCAATGATCGTTACCGTCATGATCTTTTAATAAAGAAATTTAAAATTATCTAGTAAATTACCTTTGACAAAGAAGATAATTATGTCAACTTTTTTAGCATTTATTAGGCCCAATGATCGTTAACGTTATGATCTTTTAATACGAAATTTTAAATTATCTATTAAATTATCTGTTACAAAGAAGATAATTATGTCAACCTTTTTAGCATTTATTAGGCCCAATGATCGTTACTCTTAGGATCTTTTAATAAATAAATTTTAAATTATCTATTAAATTATCTGTTACAAAGAAGATAATTATGTTAACTTTTTTAGCATTTATTAGGCCCAATGATCGTTACCGTCATGATATTTTAATAAAGAAATTTTAAATCATCTATTAAATTATCTTTTACAAAGACGATAATTATGTCAAGTTTTTTAACATTTATTAGACCTAATGATCATTACCATTATGATCCTTTAATAAGAAATTTTAAATGATCTATTAAATTATCTTTTACAAAGAAGATAACCATGTCAGGTTTTTTAGCATTTATTAGGCCCAACGATCCTCAGCATTATCATCTTCTAATAACAAATTTTAAATTATCTAGTAAATTATATTTTACAAAGAAGATAATTATGTCAACTTCTTTAGCAGTTATTAGGCCCAGTGATCGTTACCGTTATGATCTTTTAATAAATAAATTTTAAATGATCTATTAAATTATCTTTTACAAAGAATATAATTATGTCAACTTTTTTAGCATTTAATACGCCCAATGATCGTTACCTTCATGATGTTTTACTAAAGAAATTTTAAATGATCTATTAAATTATATTTTACACAGAATTATAATTATGTTTTTAGCATTTATTAGGAAAAATAATCCTTTCAGCATTTATTAGGCCCAATGATCAATACCGTTATGATCTTTTATAAAGAAATTTTAAAATATCTAGTAAATTATCTTTTAAGAATAACATAATTATGTCAACCTTTTTAGCATTTATTAGGCCCAGTGATCGTTACTCTTAGGATCTTTTAATAAATAAATTTTAAATTATCTATTAAATTATCTGTTACAAAGAAGATAATTATGTTAACTTTTTTAGCATTTATTAGGCCCAATGATCGTTACCGTCATCATATTTTAATAAAGAAATTTTAAATCATCTATTAAATTATCTTTTACAAAGAAGATAATTATGTCAAGTTTTTTAACATTTATTAGACGTAATGATCATTACCATTATGATCCTTTAATAAGAAATTTTAAATGATCTATTAAATTATCTTTTACAAAGAAGATAACCATGTCAGGTTTTTTAGCATTTATTAGGCCCAATGATCCTCAGCATTATCATCTTCTAATAACAAATTTTAAATTATCTACTAAATTATGTTTTACAAAGAAGATAATTATGTCAACTTCTTTAGCAGTTATTAGGCCCAGTGATCGCTACCGTTGTGATCTTTTAATAAATAAATTTTAAATGATTTATTAAATTATCTTTTACAAAGAATATAATTATGTCAACTTTGTTAGCATTTATTAGGCCCAATGATTGTTACGTTATGATCTTTTAATAAAGAAATTTTAAGTTATCTAGTAAATTACCTTTGACAAAGAAGATAATTATGTCAACTTTTTTAGCATTTATTAGGCCCAATGAACATAACAATATGATCTTTTAAAAAAAAAATTTAAATGATCTATTAAATTGTCTTTTACAAACAAGATAATTCTGTAAACTTTTTTAGCATTTATTAGCCCCGATGATCGTTACCGTCATGATCTTTTAATAAAGAAATTTTAAATGATCTATTAAATTGTCTTTTACAAAGAAGATAATTATGCCAACTTTTTTAGCATTTATTAGACCCAATGATTGTTACCGTCATGATCTTTTAATAAAGAAATTTTAAATTATCTAGTAAATTACCTTTGACAAAGAAGATAATTATGTCAACTTTTTTAGCATTTATTAGGCCCAATTAACATTACCGTTATGATATTTTATAAAAAAAAATTTAAATGATCTATTAAATTATCTTTTACAAACAAGATAATTACGTCAACTTTTTAGCATTTATCAGGCCCAATGATTGTTACCGTTATTATCTTTTCATAAGAAATTTTCAATTATCTATTAAATTGCCTTTTACAAAGAAGATAATTATGTCAAGTTTTTCAGCATTTATTAGGCCCAATGATCGCTACCGTTATGATCTTTTAATAAAGAAATTTTAAATGATCTATTAAATTATCCTTTACAAAGAAGATAATTATGTTAACTTTTTTAACATTTATTAGGCCCGATGATCGTTATCGTTATGGTCTTTTATAAAAAAATTTTAATTGATCTATTAAATTATCTTTTACAAAGAAGATAATTATGTCCCCTTTTAAGCATTCATTAGGCCCAATGACGGTTACCATTATGATGTTGTCATAAGAAATTTTCAATTATCTATTAAATTGTCTTTTACAAAGAAGATAATTATGTCAACTTTTTTAGCATTTATTACGCCCAATGATCGTTACCTTCATGATGTTTTACTAAAGAAATTTTAAATGATCTATTAAATTATATTTTACACAGAATTATAATTATGTTTTTTGCATTTATTAGGAAAAATAATCCTTTCAGCATTTATTAGGCCCAATGATCAATACCGTTATGATCTTTTATAAAGAAATTTTAAAATATCTAGTAAATTATCTTTTAAGAATAACATAATTATGTCAACCTTTTAAGCATTTATTAGGCCCAGTGATCGTTACTCTTAGGATCTTTTAATAAATAAATTTTAAATTATCTATTAAATTATCTGTTACAAAGAAGATAATTATGTTAACTTTTTTAGCATTTATTAGGCCCAATGATCGTTACCGTCATCATATTTTAATAAAGAAATTTTAAATGATCTATTAAATTATCTTTTAAAAAAAAGATAATCATGTCAGGTTTTTTAGCATTTATTAACCCCAATGATCGTTAACGTTATGATCTTTTAATACAAAATTTTAAATTATCTATTAAATTATCTTTTACAAAGAAGATAATTATGTTAACTTTTTTAGCATTTATTAGGCCCAATGATCGTTACCGTCATCATATTTTAATAAAGAAATTTTAAATCATCTATTAAATTATCTTTTACAAAGAAGATAATTATGTCAAGTTTTTTAACATTTATTAGACGCAATGATCATTACCATTATGATCCTTTGATAAGAAATTTTAAATGATCTATTAAATTATCTTTTACAAAGAAGATAACCATGTCAGGTTTTTTAGCATTTATTAGGCCCAATGATCCTCAGCATTATCATCTTCTAATAACAAATTTTAAATTATCTAGTAAATTATGTTTTACAAAGAAGATAATTATGTCAACTTCTTTAGCAGTTATTAGGCCCAGTGATCGCTACCGTTGTGATCTTTTAATAAATAAATTTTAAATGATTTATTAAATTATCTTTTACAAAGAATATAATTATGTCAACTTTGTTAGCATTTATTAGGCCCAATGATTGTTACGTTATGATCTTTTAATAAAGAAATTTTAAGTTATCTAGTAAATTACCTTTGACAAAGAAGATAATTATGTCAACTTTTTTAGCATTTATTAGGCCCAATGAACATTACCAATATGATCTTTTAAAAAAAAATTTAAATGATCTATTAAATTGTCTTTTACAAACAAGATAATTCTGTAAACTTTTTTAGCATTTATTAGACCCGATGATCGTTACCGTCATGATCTTTTAATAAAGAAATTTTAAATGATGTATTAAATTGTCTTTTACAAAGAAGATAATTATGCCAACTTTTTTAGCATTTATTAGACCCAATGATTGTTACCGTCATGATCTTTTAATAAAGAAATTTTAAATTATCTAGTAAATTACCTTTGACAAAGAAGATAATTATGTCAACTTTTTAGCATTTATCAGGCCCAATGATTGTTACCGTTATTATCTTTTCATAAGAAATTTTCAATTATCTATTAAATTGCCTTTTACAAAGAAGATAATTATGTCAAGTTTTTCAGCATTTATTAGGCCCAATGATTGCTACCGTTATGATCTATTAAATTATCTTTTACAAAGAAGATAATTATGTCCCCTTTTAAGCATTCATTAGGCCCAATGACGGTTACCATTATGATGTTGTCATAAGAAATTTTCAATTATCTATTAAATTGTCTTTTACAAATAAGATAATTATGTCAACTTTTTTAGCATTTATTACGCCCAATGATTGTTACCTTCATGATGTTTTACTAAAGAAATTTTAAATGATCTATTAAATTATATTTTACACAGAATTATAATTATGTTTTTAGCATTTATTAGGAAAAATAATCCTTTCAGCATTTATTAGGCCCAATGATCAATACCGTTATGATCTTTTATAAAGAAATTTTAAAATATCTAGTAAATTATCTTTTAAGAATAACATAATTATGTCAACCTTTTTAGCATTTATTAGGCCCAATGATCGTTACTCTTAGGATCTTTTAATAA
This sequence comes from Psophocarpus tetragonolobus, assembly GCA_037954015.1. Classification (NCBI taxonomy): domain Eukaryota; kingdom Viridiplantae; phylum Streptophyta; class Magnoliopsida; order Fabales; family Fabaceae; genus Psophocarpus; species Psophocarpus tetragonolobus. The sequence goes on from CM075688.1 coordinate 61,467,372, forward strand.
ATAAATTTTAAATTATCTATTAAATTATCTGTTACAAAGAAGATAATTATGTTAACTTTTTTAGGATTTATTACGCCCAATGATCGTTACCTTCATGATGTTTTACTAAAGAAATTTTAAATGATCTATTAAATTATATTTTACACAGAATTATAATTATGTTTTTAGCATTTATTAGGAAAAATAATCCTTTTAGCATTTATTAGGACCAATGATCAATACCGTTATGATCTTTTATAAAGAAATTTTAAAATATCTAGTAAATTATCTTTTAAAAAAAAGATAATCATGTCAGGTTTTTTAGCATTTATTAACCCCAATGATCGTTAATGTTATGATCTTTTAATACGAAATTTTAAATTATCTATTAAATTATCTGTTACGAAGAAGTAATTATGTCAACCTTTTTAGCATTTATTAGGCCCAATGATCGTTACTCTTAGGATCTTTTAATAAATAAATTTTAAATTATCTATTAAATTATCTGTTACAAAGAAGATAATTATGTTAACTTTTTTAGCATTTATTAGGCCCAATGATCGCTACCGTTATGATCTTTTAATAAAGAAATTTTAAATGATCTATTAAATTATCCTTTACAAAGAAGATAATTATGTTAACTTTTTTAACATTTATTAGGCCCGATGATCGTTATCGTTATGGTCTTTTATAAAAAAATTTTAATTGATCTATTAAATTATCTTTTACAAAGAAGATAATTATGTCCCCTTTTAAGCATTCATTAGGCCCAATGACGGTTACCATTATGATGTTGTCATAAGAAATTTTCAATTATCTATTAAATTGTCTTTTACAAAGAAGATAATTATGTCAACTTTTTTAGCATTTATTACGCCCAATGATCGTTACCTTCATGATGTTTTACTAAAGAAATTTTAAATGATCTATTAAATTATATTTTACACAGAATTATAATTATGTTTTTTGCATTTATTAGGAAAAATAATCCTTTCAGCATTTATTAGGCCCAATGATCAATACCGTTATGATCTTTTATAAAGAAATTTTAAAATATCTAGTAAATTATCTTTTAAGAATAACATAATTATGTCAACCTTTTAAGCATTTATTAGGCCCAGTGATCGTTACTCTTAGGATCTTTTAATAAATAAATTTTAAATTATCTATTAAATTATCTGTTACAAAGAAGATAATTATGTTAACTTTTTTAGCATTTATTAGGCCCAATGATCGTTACCGTCATCATATTTTAATAAAGAAATTTTAAATGATCTATTAAATTATCTTTTAAAAAAAAGATAATCATGTCAGGTTTTTTAGCATTTATTAACCCCAATGATCGTTAACGTTATGATCTTTTAATACAAAATTTTAAATTATCTATTAAATTATCTGTTACAAAGAAGATAATTATGTTAACTTTTTTAGCATTTATTAGGCCCAATGATCGTTACCGTCATCATATTTTAATAAAGAAATTTTAAATCATCTATTAAATTATCTTTTACAAAGAAGATAATTATGTCAAGTTTTTTAACATTTATTAGACGCAATGATCATTACCATTATGATCCTTTGATAAGAAATTTTAAATGATCTATTAAATTATCTTTTACAAAGAAGATAACCATGTCAGGTTTTTTAGCATTTATTAGGCCCAATGATCCTCAGCATTATCATCTTCTAATAACAAATTTTAAATTATCTAGTAAATTATGTTTTACAAAGAAGATAATTATGTCAACTTCTTTAGCAGTTATTAGGCCCAGTGATCGCTACCGTTGTGATCTTTTAATAAATAAATTTTAAATGATTTATTAAATTATCTTTTACAAAGAATATAATTATGTCAACTTTGTTAGCATTTATTAGGCCCAATGATTGTTACGTTATGATCTTTTAATAAAGAAATTTTAAGTTATCTAGTAAATTACCTTTGACAAAGAAGATAATTATGTCAACTTTTTTAGCATTTATTAGGCCCAATGAACATTACCAATATGATCTTTTAAAAAAAAATTTAAATGATCTATTAAATTGTCTTTTACAAACAAGATAATTCTGTAAACTTTTTTAGCATTTATTAGACCCGATGATCGTTACCGTCATGATCTTTTAATAAAGAAATTTTAAATGATGTATTAAATTGTCTTTTACAAAGAAGATAATTATGCCAACTTTTTTAGCATTTATTAGACCCAATGATTGTTACCGTCATGATCTTTTAATAAAGAAATTTTAAATTATCTAGTAAATTACCTTTGACAAAGAAGATAATTATGTCAACTTTTTAGCATTTATCAGGCCCAATGATTGTTACCGTTATTATCTTTTCATAAGAAATTTTCAATTATCTATTAAATTGCCTTTTACAAAGAAGATAATTATGTCAAGTTTTTCAGCATTTATTAGGCCCAATGATTGCTACCGTTATGATCTATTAAATTATCTTTTACAAAGAAGATAATTATGTCCCCTTTTAAGCATTCATTAGGCCCAATGACGGTTACCATTATGATGTTGTCATAAGAAATTTTCAATTATCTATTAAATTGTCTTTTACAAATAAGATAATTATGTCAACTTTTTTAGCATTTATTACGCCCAATGATTGTTACCTTCATGATGTTTTACTAAAGAAATTTTAAATGATCTATTAAATTATATTTTACACAGAATTATAATTATGTTTTTAGCATTTATTAGGAAAAATAATCCTTTCAGCATTTATTAGGCCCAATGATCAATACCGTTATGATCTTTTATAAAGAAATTTTAAAATATCTAGTAAATTATCTTTTAAGAATAACATAATTATGTCAACCTTTTTAGCATTTATTAGGCCCAATGATCGTTACTCTTAGGATCTTTTAATAAATAAATTTTAAATTATCTATTAAATTATCTGTTACAAAGAAGATAATTATGTTAACTTTTTTAGGATTTATTACGCCCAATGATCGTTACCTTCATGATGTTTTACTAAAGAAATTTTAAATGATCTATTAAATTATATTTTACACAGAATTATAATTATGTTTTTAGCATTTATTAGGAAAAATAATCCTTTTAGCATTTATTAGGACCAATGATCAATACCGTTATGATCTTTTATAAAGAAATTTTAAAATATCTAGTAAATTATCTTTTAAAAAAAAGATAATCATGTCAGGTTTTTTAGCATTTATTAACCCCAATGATCGTTAATGTTATGATCTTTTAATACGAAATTTTAAATTATCTATTAAATTATCTGTTACGAAGAAGTAATTATGTCAACCTTTTTAGCATTTATTAGGCCCAATGATCGTTACTCTTAGGATCTTTTAATAAATAAATTTTAAATTATCTATTAAATTATCTGTTACAAAGAAGATAATTATGTTAACTTTTTTAGCATTTATTAGGCCCAATGATCGTTACCGTCATGATATTTTAATAAAGAAATTTTAAATCATCTATTAAATTATCCTTTACAAAGAAGATAATTATGTCAAGTTTTTTAACATTTATTAGACCTAATGATCATTACCATTATGATCCTTTAATAAGAAATTTTAAATGATCTATTAAATTATCTTTTACAAAGAAGATAACCATGTCAGGTTTTTTAGCATTTATTAGGCCCAATGATCCTCAGCATTATCATCTTCTAATAACAAATTTTAAATTATCTAGTAAATTATATTTTACAAAGAAGATAATTATGTCAACTTCTTTAGCAGTTATTAGGCCCAGTGATCGTTACTGTTATGATCTTTTAATAAATAAATTTTAAATGATCTATTAAATTATCTTTTATAAAGAATATAATTATGTCAACTTTTTTAGCATTTATTAGGCCCAATGATCGTTACCGATGATCTTTTAATAAAGAAATTTTAAATGATCTATTAAATTGTCTTTTACAAAGAAGGTAATTATGCCAACTTTTTTAGCATTTTTTAGGCCCAATGAATATTACCGTTATGATATTTTATAAAAAAAACTTTAAATGATCTAGTAAATTATCTTTTACAAAGAAGATAATTACGTCAACTTTTTAGCAATTATCAGGCCTAATGATCGTTACCGTTATTATCTTTTCATAAGAAATTTTCGATTATCTATTAAATTGTCTTTTACAAAAAAGATAATTATGTCAACTTTTTCAGCATTTATTAGGCCCAATGATCGTTACCGTTATGATCTTTTAATAAAGAAATTTTAAATGATCTATTAAATTATCCTTTACAAAGAAGATAATTATGTCAACTTTTTTAACATTTATTAGGCCCGATGATCGTTATCATTATGGTCTTTGATAAAGAAATTTTTAATGATCTATTAAATTATCTTTTACAAAGAAGATAATTATGTCAACTTTTTTAGCATGTATTAGGCCCAATGATCCTTACCGTCATGATATTTTAATAAAGAAATTTTAAATGATCTATTAAATTATCTTTTACAACGAAGATAACTATGTCAAGTATTTTATCATTTGTTAGACCCAATGATCGTTACCGTTATGAGCTTTTATTAAGAAATTTTAAATAATCTATTAAATTATCTTTTACAAAGAAGAAAATTATGTCAATCTTTTTAGCATTTATTCGGCCCAATGATCGTTACCGTCATGATATTTTAATAAAGAAATTTTAAATGACCTAATAAATTATCATTTACAATAATCCTTACCATTATGATCTTTTAATAAGAAATTTTAAATTATCTAGTGAATTACCTTTTACAAAGAGGATAATTATGTGAACTTTTTTAGCATGTACAAGGCCCAATAATGTTACCGTTATGATCTTTTATAAAGAAGTTTTAAATTATCTATTAAATTATCTTTGACAAAAAAGATAATTATGGCAACATTTTTAGCATTTATTAGCCCCAATGGTCGTTACCATTATGATCTTATAATAAGAAATTTTAAATTATCTAGTAAATTATCTTTTAGAAAGAAGATAATTATGTCAACTTTTTTAGCATTTACTAGTCCCAATGATCGTTACCATTATGATATTTTATAAAAAAAAATTTAAATAATCTATTAAATTATCTTTTACAAAGAAGATAATTATGTCAAGTATTTTATCATTTGTTAGACCCTATGATCGTTAACGTTATGATCTTTTAATAACAAATTTTAAATTATCTATTAAATTATCTTTTCCAAAGAAGATAATTATGTCAACTTCTTTAGCATTTATTAGGCCCAATGATCGTTACCATTATGATCTTTTAATAAGAAATTTTAAATTATCTAGTAAATTATCTTTAACGAATAACATAATTATGTCAACTTTTTTACCATTTATTAGGCCCAATGATCGTTAGCATTACGATCATTTAATAAAGAAATTTTAAATGATTTATTAAACTATGCTTTACAAAAAAAATAATTATGTCAACTTTTTTAGCATTTAATAGGCCCAATGATCGTTACTGTTATGATCTTTTATAAAAAAAATTTAAATAATCTATTAAATTATCTTTTACAAAGAAGATAATCATGTCAGGTTTTTTAGCATTTATTAAGCCCAATGATCGTTAACGTTATGATATTTTAATACGAAATTTCAAATTATCTATTAAATTATCTTTTACAAAGAAGATAATTATGTTAACTTTTTAAGCATTTATTAGGCCCGATGATCGTTACCATTATGATCTTTTAATAAGAAATTTTAAATTATCTAGTAAATTATCTTTTATAAAGAAGATAATTATATCATGTTTTTTAGCATTTATTAGGCCCAATGGTGGTTACTGTCATGATCTTTTAAAAAGAAATTTTAAATGATCTATTAAATTATATTTTACAAAGAATATAATTATGTCAATTTTTTTAGCATTTATTAGGCCCAATGATCGTTACCGTTATGATCTTTTAATAAAGAAATTTTAAAAGATCTAGTAAATTATCTTCGACAAAGAAGATAACTATGTCAACTTTTTTAGCATTTACTACTCCCAATGATCGTTACCGTCATGATCTTTTAAAAAGAAATTTTAAATGATCTATTAAATTATATTTTACAAAGAAGATAATTATGTCAACTTTATAGCATTTATTGGGCCAATGATCGTTACCGTTATGATCTTTTATAAAGAAATTTTAAATGATCTATTAAATTATCTTTTACAAAGAAGATAATTATGTCCCCTTTTCAACATTTATGAGGCCCAATGATTGTTACCGTTATGATGTTTTCATAAGAAATTTTCAATTACCTATTAAATTGCCTTTTACAAAGAAAATAATTATGTAAACTTTTTTAGCATTTATTAGGCCCAATGATCGTTACCGTCATGATCTTTTAATAAAGAAATTTTTAATGATCTATTAAATTAAATTTTACAAAGAACATAATTATGCTTTTAGCATTTATTAGGATCAATAATCGTTATCGTTATGATTTTTATATAGAAATTTTAAATGACCTATTAAATTATCTTTTACAAAAAAGATAATTAATTTAAATTTTTTAGCATTTCTTAGGCCCAACGATTGTTACCGTTATGATCTTTTATAAAGAAATTTTAAATTATCTAGTAAATTACCTTTTACAAAGAATATAATTATGTCAACTTTTTTAGCATGTATTAGGCCCAATGATCGTTACCGTTATGATCTTTTATTAAGAAATTTTAAATGATCTATTAGATTATCTTTTTCAAAGAAGATAATCATGTCAAGTTTTTTAGCATTTATTAGGCCCAATGATCATTACCGTTATGATCTTTTAATAAAGAAATTTTAAATGATCTATTAATTTAAATTTTACAAAGAAGATAATTATGCTTTTAGCATTTCTTAGGCTCATTTATCCTTATCGTTATGATCTTTTATAAAGAAATTTTAAATGACCTATTAAATTATCTTTTGCAAAAAAGATAATTAAATAAAATTTTTTAGCATTTCTTAGGCCGAAAGATTATTACCGTTATGATCGTTTATAAAGAAATTTTAAATCATCTATTAAATTATCTTTTAGAAAGAAGATAATTATGTCAACTTTTTTAGCATTTATTAGTCCCAATGATCATTACCGTTATGATATTTTATAAAAAAAAATTTAAATGATCTATTAAATTATCTTTTACAAAGAAGATAATTATGTCAAGTATTTTATCATTTTTTAGACCCAATGATCGTTAATGTTATGATCTTTTAATAAGAAATTTTAAATTATCTATTCAATTATCTTTTCCAAAGAAGATCATTATGTCAACTTCTTTAGCATTTATTAGGCCCAATGATCGTTACCATTATGATCTTTTAATAAGAAATTTTAAATTATCTAGTAAATTATCTTTAACGAATAACATAATTATGTCAACTTTTTTACCATTTATTAGGCCCAATGATCGTTAGCGTTACGATCATTTAATAAAGAAATTTTAAATGATTTATTAAACTATGCTTTACAAAAAAAATAATTATGTCAACTTTTTTAGCATTTAATAGGCCCAATGATCGTTACTGTTATGATCTTTTATAAAAAAAATTTAAATAATCTATTAAATTATCTTTTACAAAGAAGATAATCATGTCAGGTTTTTTAGCATTTATTAAGCCCAATGATCGTTAACGTTATGATATTTTAATACGAAATTTCAAATTATCTATTAAATTATCTTTTACAAAGAAGATAATTATGTTAACTTTTTAAGCATTTATTAGGCCCGATGATCGTTACCATTATGATCTTTTAATAAGAAATTTTAAATTATCTAGTAAATTATCTTTTATAAAGAAGATAATTATATCATGTTTTTTAGCATTTATTAGGCCCAATGGTGGTTACTGTCATGATCTTTTAAAAAGAAATTTTAAATGATCTATTAAATTATATTTTACAAAGAATATAATTATGTCAATTTTTTTAGCATTTATTAGGCCCAATGATCGTTACCGTTATGATCTTTTAATAAAGAAATTTTAAAAGATCTAGTAAATTATCTTCGACAAAGAAGATAACTATGTCAACTTTTTTAGCATTTACTACTCCCAATGATCGTTACCGTCATGATCTTTTAAAAAGAAATTTTAAATGATCTATTAAATTATATTTTACAAAGAAGATAATTATGTCAACTTTATAGCATTTATTGGGCCAATGATCGTTACCGTTATGATCTTTTATAAAGAAATTTTAAATGATCTATTAAATTATCTTTTACAAAGAAGATAATTATGTCCCCTTTTCAACATTTATGAGGCCCAATGATTGTTACCGTTATGATGTTTTCATAAGAAATTTTCAATTACCTATTAAATTGCCTTTTACAAAGAAAATAATTATGTAAACTTTTTTAGCATTTATTAGGCCCAATGATCGTTACCGTCATGATCTTTTAATAAAGAAATTTTTAATGATCTATTAAATTAAATTTTACAAAGAACATAATTATGCTTTTAGCATTTATTAGGATCAATAATCGTTATCGTTATGATTTTTATATAGAAATTTTAAATGACCTATTAAATTATCTTTTACAAAAAAGATAATTAATTTAAATTTTTTAGCATTTCTTAGGCCCAACGATTGTTACCGTTATGATCTTTTATAAAGAAATTTTAAATTATCTAGTAAATTACCTTTTACAAAGAATATAATTATGTCAACTTTTTTAGCATGTATTAGGCCCAATGATCGTTACCGTTATGATCTTTTATTAAGAAATTTTAAATGATCTATTAGATTATCTTTTTCAAAGAAGATAATCATGTCAAGTTTTTTAGCATTTATTAGGCCCAATGATCATTACCGTTATGATCTTTTAATAAAGAAATTTTAAATGATCTATTAATTTAAATTTTACAAAGAAGATAATTATGCTTTTAGCATTTCTTAGGCTCATTTATCCTTATCGTTATGATCTTTTATAAAGAAATTTTAAATGACCTATTAAATTATCTTTTGCAAAAAAGATAATTAAATAAAATTTTTTAGCATTTCTTAGGCCGAAAGATTATTACCGTTATGATCGTTTATAAAGAAATTTTAAATCATCTATTAAATTATCTTTTAGAAAGAAGATAATTATGTCAACTTTTTTAGCATTTATTAGTCCCAATGATCATTACCGTTATGATATTTTATAAAAAAAATTTTAAATGATCTATTAAATTATCTTTTACAAAGAAGATAATTATGTCAAGTATTTTATCATTTTTTAGACCCAATGATCGTTAATGTTATGATCTTTTAATAAGAAATTTTAAATTATCTATTCAATTATCTTTTCCAAAGAAGATCATTATGTCAACTTCTTTAGCATTTATTAGGCCCAATGATCGTTACCATTATGATCTTTTAATAAGAAATTTTAAATTATCTAGTAAATTATCTTTAACAAATAACATAATTATGTCAACTTTTTTACCATTTATTAGGCCCAATGATCGTTAGCGTTACGATAATTTAATAAAGAAATTTTAAATGATTTATTAAACTATGCTTTACAACGAAGATAATTATGTCAAATTTTTTAGCATTTATTAGGCCCAATGATTGTTACTGTTATGATCTTTTAGAAAAAAAAATTAAATAATCTATTAAATTATCTTTTACAAAGAAGATAATCATGTCAGGTTTTTTAGCATTTATTAAGCCCAACGATCGTTAACGTTATGATATTTTAATACGAAATTTCAAATTATCTATTAAATTGTCTTTTACAAAGAAGATAATTATGTCAACTTTTTTAGCATTTATTAGGCCCGATGATCATTACCATTATGATCTTTTAATAAGAGATTTTAAATTATCTAGTAAATTATCTTTTACAAAGAAGATAATTATATTAACATTTTTAGCATTTACTAGGCCCAATGATCGTTACCGTCATGATCTTTTAAAAAGAAATTTTAAATAATCTATTAAATTATATTTTACAAAGAAGATAATTATGTCAACTTTATAGCATTTATTGGGCCAATGATCGTTACCATTATGATCTTTTATAAAGAAATTTTAAATGATCTATTAAATTATCTTTTACAAAGAAGATAATTATGTCCCCTTTTCAACATTTATTAGGCCCAATGATTGTTACCGATATGATCTTTTCATAAGAAATTGTCAATTATCTATTAAATTGTCTTTTACAAAGAAAATAATTATGTCAACTTTTTTAGCATTTATTAGGCCCAATGAACGTTGTCGTCATGATCTTTAAATAAAGAAATTTTTAATGATCTATTAAATTAAATTTTACAAAGAACATAATTATGCTTTTAGCATTTATTAGGATCAACAATCGTTATCATTATGATTTTTATATAGAAATTTTAAATGACGTATTAAATTATCTTTTACAAAATAGATAATTAATTTAAATTTTTTAGCATTTCTTAGGCCAAACAATTGTTACCGTTATGATCTTTTATAAAGAAATTTTAAATTATCTAGTAAATTACCTTTTACAAAGAAGATAATTATGTCAACTTTTTTAGCATTTATTAGGCCCAATGATCGTTACTGTTATGATCTTTTATAAAAAAATTTTAAATAATCTATTAAATTATCTTTTACAAAGAAGATAATCATGTCAGGTTTTTTAGTATTTATTAAGCCCAATGATCGTTAACATTATGATATTTTAATAGGAAATTTTAAATTATCTATTAAATTTTCTTTTACAAAGAAGATAATTATGTCAACTTTTTTAGCACTTATTAGGCCCGATGATCGTTACCATTATGATCTTTTAATAAGAAATTTTAAATTATCTAGTAAATTATATTTTACAAAGAAGATAATTATGTCATGTTTTTTAGTATTTATTAGGCCCAATGATCGTTACCGTCTTGATCTTTTAGAAAGAAATTTAAAATGATCTATTAAATTATATTTTACAAAGAAGATAATTATGTCAACAGTTTTAGCGTTTATTAGGCTCAATGATCATTACCATTATGATCTTTTAATAAGAAATTTTAAATTATCTAGTAAATTATCTTTTAGAAAGAGGATAATTATGTCAACTTTTTTAAAATTTATTTGGCCCAATGATCGTTACCGTTGTGATTTTTATAAATAAATTTTTAATGATCTATTAAATTATTTTCTACAAAGAATATAATTATGTAAACTTTTTTAACATTGATTAGGCCAAATAATCGTTACCGTTATCATCTATTATAAACAAATTTTAAATGATCTATTAAATTATCTTTTACAAATAAGATAATTATGTCAACTTTTTTAGCATTTATTAGGCCAAATGATCGTTACCGTCATGATCTTTTATTAAGAAATTTTAAATGATCTATTAGATTATCTTTTTCAAAGAAGATAGTCATGTCAAGTTTTTTAGCATTTATTAGGCCCAATGATCGTTATCGTTATGATCTTTTAATAAAGAAATTTTAAATGATCTATTAAATTAAATTTTACAAAGAAATAATTATGCTTTTAGCATTTATTAGGCTCAATAATCCTTATCATTATGATCTTTTATAAAGAAATCTTAAATGACCTATTAAATTATCTTTTACAAAAAAGATAATTAATTTAAATTTTTAGCATTTCTTAGGCCCAACGATTGTTACCGTTATGATCTTTTATAAAGAAATTTTAAATTATCTATTAAATTATCTTTTACAAAGAAGATAATTATGTCAAGTTTTTTAGCATGTATTAGGCCTAATGATTGTTACCGTTATGATCTTTTATAAAGAAATTTTAAATTATCAAGCAAATTACCTTTTACAAAGAAGATAATTATGTCAACTTTTTTAGCATTTATTAGGCCCAATGATCGTTACTGTTATGATCTTTTATAAAAAAATTTTAAATAATCTATTAAATTATGTTTTACAAAGAAGGTAATCATGTCAGGTTGTTTAGCATTTATTAAGCCCAATGATCGTTAACATTATGATATTTTAATACGAAATTTGAAATTATCTATTAAATTGTCTTTTACAAAGAAGATAATTATGTCCACTTTTTTAGCATTTATTAGGCCCAATGATCGTTACCATTATGATCTTTTAATAAGAAATTTTAAATTATCTAGTAAATTATCTATTACAAAGAGGATAACTATGTGAACTTTTTTAGCATGTACTAGGCCCAATAATCTTACCGTTATGATCTTTTATAAAGAAGTTTTAAATCATCTATTAAATTATCTTCTACAAAGAATATAATTATGTAAACTTTTTTAACATTGATTAGGCCAAATAATCGTTACCGTTATCATCTATTATAAACAAATTTTAAATGATCTATTAAATTATCTTTTGCAAATAAGATAATTATGTCAACTTTTTTAGCATTTATTAGGCCAAATGATCGTTACCGTCATGATCTTTTATTAAGAAATTTTAAATGATCTATTAGATAACGATCTTTTACAAAGAAGATAGTCATGTCAAGTTTTTTAGCATTTATCAGGCCCAATGATCGTTATCGTTATGATCTTTTAATAAAGAAATTTTAAATGATCTATTAAATTAAATTTTACAAAGAAATAATTATGCTTTTAGCATTTATTAGGCTCAATAATCCTTATCATTATGATCTTTTATAAAGAAATTTTAAATGACCTATTAAATTATCTTTTACAAAAAAGATAATTAATTTAAATTTTTTAGCATTTCTTAGGCCCAACGATTGTTACCGTTATGATCTTTTATAAAGAAATTTTAAATTATCTATTAAATTATCTTTTACAAAGAAGATAATTATGTCAAGTTTTTTAGCATGTATTAGGCCTAATGATTGTTACCGTTATGATCTTTTATAAAGAAATTTTAAATTATCAAGCAAATTACCTTTTACAAAGAAGATAATTATGTCAACTTTTTTAGCATTTATTAGGCCCAATGATCGTTACTGTTATGATCTTTTATAAAAAAATTTTAAATAATCTATTAAATTATGTTTTACAAAGAAGATAATCATGTCAGGTTGTTTAGCATTTATTAAGCCCAATGATCGTTAACATTATGATATTTTAATACGAAATTTGAAATTATCTATTAAATTGTCTTTTACAAAGAAGATAATTATGTCCACTTTTTTAGCATTTATTAGGCCCAATGATCGTTACCATTATGATCTTTTAATAAGAAATTTTAAATTATCTAGTAAATTATCTATTACAAAGAGGATAACTATGTGAACTTTTTTAGCATGTACTAGGCCCAATAATCTTACCGTTATGATCTTTTATAAAGAAGTTTTAAATCATCTATTAAATTATCTTCTACAAAGAATATAATTATGTAAACTTTTTTAACATTGATTAGGCCAAATAATCGTTACCGTTATCATCTATTATAAACAAATTTTAAATGATCTATTAAATTATCTTTTGCAAATAAGATAATTATGTCAACTTTTTTAGCATTTATTAGGCCAAATGATCGTTACCGTCATGATCTTTTATTAAGAAATTTTAAATGATCTATTAGATAACGATCTTTTACAAAGAAGATAGTCATGTCAAGTTTTTTAGCATTTATCAGGCCCAATGATCGTTATCGTTATGATCTTTTAATAAAGAAATTTTAAATGATCTATTAAATTAAATTTTACAAAGAAATAATTATGCTTTTAGCATTTATTAGGCTCAATAATCCTTATCATTATGATCTTTTATAAAGAAATTTTAAATGACCTATTAAATTATCTTTTACAAAAAAGATAATTAATTTAAATTTTTTAGCATTTCTTAGGCCCAACGATTGTTACCGTTATGATCTTTTATAAAGAAATTTTAAATTATCTATTAAATTATCTTTTACAAAGAAGATAATTATGTCAAGTTTTTTAGCATGTATTAGCCCTAATGATTGTTACCGTTATGATCTTTTATAAAGAAATTTTAAATTATCAAGCAAATTACCTTTTACAAAGAAGATAATTATGTCAACTTTTTTAGCATTTATTAGGCCCAATGATCGTTACTGTTATGATCTTTTATAAAAAAATTTTAAATAATCTATTAAATTATGTTTTACAAAGAAGATAATCATGTCAGGTTGTTTAGCATTTATTAAGCCCAATGATCGTTAACATTATGATATTTTAATACGAAATTTGAAATTATCTATTAAAATTGTCTTTTACAAAGAAGATAATTATGTCCACTTTTTTAGCATTTATTAGGCCCAATGATCGTTACCATTATGATCTTTTAATAAGAAATTTTAAATTATCTAGTAAATTATCTATTACAAAGAGGATAACTATGTGAACTTTTTTAGCATGTACTAGGCCCAATAATCTTACCGTTATGATCTTTTATAAAGAAGTTTTAAATCATCTATTAAATTATCTTCTACAAAGAATATAATTATGTAAACTTTTTTAACATTGATTAGGCCAAATAATCGTTACCGTTATCATCTATTATAAACAAATTTTAAATGATCTATTAAATTATCTTTTGCAAATAAGATAATTATGTCAACTTTTTTAGCATTTATTAGGCCAAATGATCGTTACCGTCATGATCTTTTATTAAGAAATTTTAAATGATCTATTAGATTATCTTTTTCAAAGAAGATAGTCATGTCAAGTTTTTTAGCATTTATTAGGCCCAATGATCGTTATCGTTATGATCTTTTAATAAAGAAATTTTAAATGATCTATTAAATTAAATTTTACAAAGAAATAATTATGCTTTTAGCATTTATTAGGCTCAATAATCCTTATCATTATGATCTTTTATAAAGAAATTTTAAATGACCTATTAAATTATCTTTTACAAAAAAGATAATTAATTTAAATTTTTTAGCATTTCTTAGGCCCAACGATTGTTACCGTTATGATCTTTTATAAAGAAATTTTAAATTATCTATTAAATTATCTTTTACAAAGAAGATAATTATGTCAAGTTTTTTAGCATGTATTAGCCCTAATGATTGTTACCGTTATGATCTTTTATAAAGAAATTTTAAATTATCAAGCAAATTACCTTTTACAAAGAAGATAATTATGTCAACTTTTTTAGCATTTATTAGGCCCAATGATCGTTACTGTTATGATCTTTTATAAAAAAATTTTAAATAATCTATTAAATTATGTTTTACAAAGAAGATAATCATGTCAGGTTGTTTAGCATTTATTAAGCCCAATGATCGTTAACATTATGATATTTTAATACGAAATTTGAAATTATCTATTAAAATTGTCTTTTACAAAGAAGATAATTATGTCCACTTTTTTAGCATTTATTAGGCCCAATGATCGTTACCATTATGATCTTTTAATAAGAAATTTTAAATTATCTAGTAAATTATCTATTACAAAGAGGATAACTATGTGAACTTTTTTAGCATGTACTAGGCCCAATAATCTTACCGTTATGATCTTTTATAAAGAAGTTTTAAATCATCTATTAAATTATCTTCTACAAAGAATATAATTATGTAAACTTTTTTAACATTGATTAGGCCAAATAATCGTTACCGTTATCATCTATTATAAACAAATTTTAAATGATCTATTAAATTATCTTTTGCAAATAAGATAATTATGTCAACTTTTTTAGCATTTATTAGGCCAAATGATCGTTACCGTCATGATCTTTTATTAAGAAATTTTAAATGATCTATTAGATAACGATCTTTTACAAAGAAGATAGTCATGTCAAGTTTTTTAGCATTTATCAGGCCCAATGATCGTTATCGTTATGATCTTTTAATAAAGAAATTTTAAATGATCTATTAAATTAAATTTTACAAAGAAATAATTATGCTTTTAGCATTTATTAGGCTCAATAATCCTTATCATTATGATCTTTTATAAAGAAATTTTAAATGACCTATTAAATTATCTTTTACAAAAAAGATAATTAATTTAAATTTTTTAGCATTTCTTAGGCCCAACGATTGTTACCGTTATGATCTTTTATAAAGAAATTTTAAATTATCTATTAAATTATCTTTTACAAAGAAGATAATTATGTCAAGTTTTTTAGCATGTATTAGCCCTAATGATTGTTACCGTTATGATCTTTTATAAAGAAATTTTAAATTATCAAGCAAATTACCTTTTACAAAGAAGATAATTATGTCAACTTTTCTAGCATTTATTAGGCCCAATGATCGTTACTGTTATGATCTTTTATAAAAAAATTTTAAATAATCTATTAAATTATGTTTTACAAAGAAGATAATCATGTCAGGTTGTTTAGCATTTATTAAGCCCAATGATCGTTAACATTATGATATTTTAATACGAAATTTGAAATTATCTATTAAAATTGTCTTTTACAAAGAAGATAATTATGTCCACTTTTCTAGCATTTATTAGGCCCAATGATCGTTACCATTATGATCTTTTAATAAGAAATTTTAAATTATCTAGTAAATTATCTATTACAAAGAGGATAACTATGTGAACTTTTTTAGCATGTACTAGGCCCAATAATCTTACCGTTATGATCTTTTATAAAGAAGTTTTAAATCATCTATTAAATTATCTTCTACAAAGAATATAATTATGTAAACTTTTTTAACATTGATTAGGCCAAATAATCGTTACCGTTATCATCTATTATAAACAAATTTTAAATGATCTATGAAATTATCTTTTGCAAATAAGATAATTATGTCAACTTTTTTAGCATTTATTAGGCCAAATGATCGTTACCGTCATGATCTTTTATTAAGAAATTTTAAATGATCTATTAGATAACGATCTTTTACAAAGAAGATAGTCATGTCAAGTTTTTTAGCATTTATCAGGCCCAATGATCGTTATCGTTATGATCTTTTAATAAAGAAATTTTAAATGATCTATTAAATTAAATTTTACAAAGAAATAATTATGCTTTTAGCATTTATTAGGCTCAATAATCCTTATCATTATGATCTTTTATAAAGAAATTTTAAATGACCTATTAAATTATCTTTTACAAAAAAGATAATTAATTTAAATTTTTTAGCATTTCTTAGGCCCAACGATTGTTACCGTTATGATCTTTTATAAAGAAATTTTAAATTATCTATTAAATTATCTTTTACAAAGAAGATAATTATGTCAAGTTTTTTAGCATGTATTAGCCCTAATGATTGTTACCGTTATGATCTTTTATAAAGAAATTTTAAATTATCAAGCAAATTACCTTTTACAAAGAAGATAATTATGTCAACTTTTCTAGCATTTATTAGGCCCAATGATCGTTACTGTTGTGATCTTTTATAAAAAAATTTTAAATAATCTATTAAATTATGTTTTACAAAGAAGATAATCATGTCAGGTTGTTTAGCATTTATTAAGCCCAATGATCGTTAACATTATGATATTTTAATACGAAATTTGAAATTGTCTATTAAAATTGTCTTTTACAAAGAAGATAATTATGTCCACTTTTCTAGCATTTATTAGGCCCAATGATCGTTACCATTATGATCTTTTAATAAGAAATTTTAAATTATCTAGTAAATTATCTATTACAAAGAGGATAACTATGTGAACTTTTTTAGCATGTACTAGGCCCAATAATCTTACCGTTATGATCTTTTATAAAGAAGTTTTAAATCATCTATTAAATTATCTTCTACAAAGAATATAATTATGTAAACTTTTTTAACATTGATTAGGCCAAATAATCGTTACGGTTATCATCTATTATAAACAAATTTTAAATGATCTATTAAATTATCTTTTGCAAATAAGATAATTATGTCAACTTTTTTAGCATTTATTAGGCCAAATGATCGTTACCGTCATGATCTTTTATTAAGAAATTTTAAATGATCTATTAGATAACGATCTTTTACAAAGAAGATAGTCATGTCAAGTGTTTTAGCATTTATCAGGCCCAATGATCGTTATCGTTATGATCTTTTAATAAAGAAATTTTAAATGATCTATTAAATTAAATTTTACAAAGAAATAATTATGCTTTTAGCATTTATTAGGCTCAATAATCCTTATCATTATGATCTTTTATAAAGAAATTTTAAATGACCTATTAAATTATCTTTTACAAAAAAGATAATTAATTTAAATTTTTTAGCATTTCTTAGGCCCAACGATTGTTACCGTTATGATCTTTTATAAAGAAATTTTAAATTATCTATTAAATTATCTTTTACAAAGAAGATAATTATGTCAAGTTTTTTAGCATGTATTAGGCCTAATGATTGTTACCGTTATGATCTTTTATAAAGAAATTTTAAATTATCAAGCAAATTACCTTTTACAAAGAAGATAATTATGTCAACTTTTTTAGCATTTATTAGGCCCAATGATCGTTACTGTTATGATCTTTTATAAAAAAATTTTAAATAATCTATTAAATTATGTTTTACAAAGAAGATAATCATGTCAGGTTGTTTAGCATTTATTAAGCCCAATGATCGTTAACATTATGATATTTTAATACGAAATTTGAAATTATCTATTAAATTGTCTTTTACAAAGAAGATAATTATGTCCACTTTTTTAGCATTTATTAGGCCCAATGATCGTTACCATTATGATCTTTTAATAAGAAATTTTAAATTATCTAGTAAATTATCTATTACAAAGAGGGTAACTATGTGAACTTTTTTAGCATGTACTAGGCCCAATAATCTTACCGTTATGATCTTTTATAAAGAAGTTTTAAATCATCTATTAAATTATCTTCTACAAAGAATATAATTATGTAAACTTTTTTAACATTGATTAGGCCAAATAATCGTTACCGTTATCATCTATTATAAACAAATTTTAAATGATCTATTAAATTATCTTTTGCAAATAAGATAATTATGTCAACTTTTTTAGCATTTATTAGGCCAAATGATCGTTACCGTCATGATCTTTTATTAAGAAATTTTAAATGATCTATTAGATAACGATCTTTTACAAAGAAGATAGTCATGTCAAGTTTTTTAGCATTTATCAGGCCCAATGATCGTTATCGTTATGATCTTTTAATAAAGAAATTTTAAATGATCTATTAAATTAAATTTTACAAAGAAATAATTATGCTTTTAGCATTTATTAGGCTCAATAATCCTTATCATTATGATCTTTTATAAAGAAATTTTAAATGACCTATTAAATTATCTTTTACAAAAAAGATAATTAATTTAAATTTTTTAGCATTTCTTAGGCCCAACGATTGTTACCCTTATGATCTTTTATAAAGAAATTTTAAATTATCTATTAAATTATCTTTTACAAAGAAGATAATTATGTCAAGTTTTTTAGCATGTATTAGCCCTAATGATTGTTACCGTTATGATCTTTTATAAAGAAATTTTAAATTATCAAGCAAATTACCTTTTACAAAGAAGATAATTATGTCAACTTTTTTAGCATTTATTAGGCCCAATGATCGTTACTGTTATGATCTTTTATAAAAAAAATTTAAATAATCTATTAAATTATGTTTTACAAAGAAGATAATCATGTCAGGTTGTTTAGCATTTATTAAGCCCAATGATCGTTAACATTATGATATTTTAATACGAAATTTGAAATTATCTATTAAAATTGTCTTTTACAAAGAAGATAATTATGTCCACTTTTTTAGCATTTATTAGGCCCAATGATCGTTACCATTATGATCTTTTAATAAGAAATTTTAAATTATCTAGTAAATTATCTATTACAAAGAGGATAACTATGTGAACTTTTTTAGCATGTACTAGGCCCAATAATCTTACCGTTATGATCTTTTATAAAGAAGTTTTAAATCATCTATTAAATTATCTTCTACAAAGAATATAATTATGTAAACTTTTTTAACATTGATTAGGCCAAATAATCGTTACGGTTATCATCTATTATAAACAAATTTTAAATGATCTATTAAATTATCTTTTGCAAATAAGATAATTATGTCAACTTTTTTAGCATTTATTAGGCCAAATGATCGTTACCGTCATGATCTTTTATTAAGAAATTTTAAATGATCTATTAGATAACGACCTTTTACAAAGAAGATAGTCATGTCAAGTTTTTTAGCATTTATCAGGCCCAATGATCGTTATCGTTATGATCTTTTAATAAAGAAATTTTAAATGATCTATTAAATTAAATTTTACAAAGAAATAATTATGCTTTTAGCATTTATTAGGCTCAATAATCCTTATCATTATGATCTTTTATAAAGAAATTTTAAATGACCTATTAAATTATCTTTTATAAAAAAGATAATTAATTTAAATTTTTTAGCATTTCTTAGGCCCAACGATTGTTACCGTTATGATCTTTTATAAAGAAATTTTAAATTATCTATTAAATTATCTTTTACAAAGAAGATAATTATGTCAAGTTTTTTAGCATGTATTAGGCCTAATGATTGTTACCGTTATGATCTTTTATAAAGAAATTTTAAATTATCAAGCAAATTACCTTTTACAAAGAAGATAATTATGTCAACTTTTTTAGCATTTATTAGGCCCAATGATCGTTACTGTTATGATCTTTTATAAAAAAATTTTAAATAATCTATTAAATTATGTTTTACAAAGAAGAGAATCATGTCAGGTTGTTTAGCATTTATTAAGCCCAATGATTGTTAACATTATGATATTTTAATACGAAATTTGAAATTATCTATTAAATTGTCTTTTACAAAGAAGATAATTATGTCCACTTTTTTAGCATTTATTAGGCCGAATGATCGTTACCATTATGATCTTTTAATAAGAAATTTTAAATTATCTAGTAAATTATCTTTTACAAAGAGGATAACTATGTGAACTTTTTTAGCATGTACTAGGCCCAATAATCTTACCGTTATGATCTTTTATAAAGAAGTTTTAAATCATCTATTAAATTACCTTTGACAAAGAAGATAATTATGTCAATTTTTTTAGCATTTATTAGGCCAATGATCGTTACCATTATGATATTTTATTAAAACATTTTAAATTATCTGGTAAATTATCTTTTACAAATAACATAATTATTTTAACTTTTTAAGCGTTTGTTAGGCCCAATGTCGTTACCGTTATGATCTTTTATTAAGAAATTTTAAACAATCCATTAAATTATCTTTTACAAAGAAGATAATTATGTCAACTTTTTTAGCATTTATTCGGCCCAATGATCGTTACCATTATGAACTTTTAATAAGAAATTTTAAATTATCTAGTAAATTATATTTTACAAATAACATAATTATGTCAACTTTTTTAGCATTTATTAGGCCTAATGATCGTTACCATTATGATCTTATAAAAAGAAATTTTAAATTATCTAGTAAATTATCTTTTAGAGAGAAGATAATTATGCCAACTTTTTGGGCATTTATTAGTTCCAATGATCATTACTGTTATGATATTTTATAAAAAAAATTTAAATAATCTATTAAATTATCTTTTAGAAAGAAGATAATCATGTCTGGTTTTTTAGCATCTATTAAGCCCAATGATCGTTAACGTTATGATATTTTAATACAAAATTTGAAATTATCTATTAAATTGTCTTTTACAAAGAAGATAATTATGTCCACTTTTTTAGCATTTATTAGGCAAAATGATCGTTACCATTATGATCTTTTAATAAGAAATTTTAAATTATTAAGTAAATTATCTTTTACAAAGAAGATAATTATGTATATTTTTTTAGCATTTATTAGGCCCAATGATCGTTACCGTTATGATCTTTAATAAAGAAATTTTAAAAGATCTACTGTATTATCTTCGAGAAAGTAGATAACTATGTCAACTTTTGTAGCATTTACTAGGCCCAATGATCATTACCGTCTTGATCTTTTAAAAAGAAATTTTCAATGAGCTATTAAATTATATTTTACAAAGAAGATAATTATGTCAACTGTATAGCATTTATTGGGCCAATGATCGTTACGCTTATGATCTTTTATAAAGAAATTTTAAATGATCTATTAAATTATCTTTTACAAAGAAGATAATTATGTCCCCTTTTCAACATTTATTAGGCCCAATGATTGTTACCATTATGATCTTTTCATAAGAAATTTTCAATTATCTATTAAATTGTCTTTTACAAAGAAAATAATTATGTCAACTTCTTTAGCATTTATTCGGCCCAATGATCGTTACCATTATGAACTTTTAATAAGAAATTTTAAATTATCTAGTAAATTATATTTTACAAATAACATAATTATGTCAACTTTTTTAACAATGATTCGGCCAAATAATCGTTACCGTTGTCATCCATTATAAACAAATTTTAAATGATCTATTAAATTATCTTTTACAAAGAAGATAATTATGTCACCTTTTTTAGCATTTATTAGGCCCAATGATCGTTAGTGTCATGATCTTTTGATAAAGAAATTTTAAATGATCTATTAAATTATCTTTTACAACGAAGATAATTATGTCAACTTTTTTAGCATGTATTAGGCCTAATGATTGTTACCCTTATGATATTTTATAAAGAAATTTTAAATTATCTAGTAAATTCCTTTTACAAAGAAGATAATTATGTCAACTTTTTTAGAATTTATTAGGCCAAATGATCATTACCGTCATGATCTTTTATTAAGAAATTTTAAATGATCTATTAAAGTATCTTTTACAAGGAACATAATTATGTCAACGTTTTTAGCATTTATTAGCCCCAATGTTTGTTACCATTATGATCTTTTAATAAGAAATTTTAAATTATCTAGTAAATTATCTTTTAGAAAGAAGATAATTATGTCAACTTTTTTAGCATTTATTAGGCCCAATGATCGTTACCGTTGTGATTTTTATAAATAAATTTTAAATGATCTATTAAATTATCTTTTACAAAGAATATAATTATGTCAACTTTTTTAACATTGATTAGGCCAAATAATCGTTACCGTTATCATCTATTATAAACAAATTTTAAATGATCTATTAAATTATGTTTTACAAAGAAGATAATTATGTCAACTTTTTTAGCATTTATTAGGCCCAATGATCGTTACCCTCATGATTTTTTACTAAGGAAATTTTAAATGATCTATTAAATTATCTTTTACAACGAAGATAATTATGTCAACTTTTTTAGCATGTATTAGGCCTAATGATTGTTACCCTTATGATCTTTTATAAAGAAATTTTAAATTATCTAGTAAATTACCTTTTACAAAGAAGATAATTATGTCAACTTTTTTAGCATTTATTAGGCCAAATAATCGTTACCGTCATGATCTTTTAATAAAGAAATTTAAAATGATCTATTAAATTATCTTTTACAACGAAGATAATTATGTCAACTTTTTTAGCATGTATTAGGCCTAATGATTGTTACCCTTATGATCTTTTAATAAGAAATTTTAAATGATCTATTAAGTTATCTTTTACAAAGAATATAATTATGTCAACTTTTTTCACATTCATTACGCCAAATAATCGTTACCGTTATCATCTATTATAACAAAATTTTAAATGATCTATAAAATTATCTTTTACAAAGAAGATAATTATGTCAACTTTTTTAGCATTTATTAGGCCCAATGATCGTTACCGTCATGATCTTTCAATCACGAAATTTTAAATGATCTATTGAATTAAATTTTACAAAGAAGGTAATTCTGCTTTTAGCATTTATTAGGCTCAATAATTCTTATCGTTATGATCTTTTATAATGAAAATTTAAATGACCCATTAAATTATCTTTTGCAAAAAAGATAATTAATTTAAAATTTTTAGCATTTCTTAGGCCCAACGATTGTTGCCGTTATGATCTTTTATAAACAAGTTTTAAATTATCTATTAAATTATCTTTTACAAAGAAGATAATTATGTCAACTTTTTTAGCATGTATTAGGCCTAATAATTGTTACTGTTATGATCTTTTAATAAACAAATTTTAACTAATCTATTAAATTATCTTTTACGAAGAATATAATTATGTCCACTTTTTTAGCATGTATTAGGCCCAATAATCATTACCGTTATGATCTTTTATAAGGAAATTTTAAATGATTTATTAAATTATCTTTTTCAAAAAGATAATCATGTCAAGGATTTTAGAATTTATTAGGACCAATGATCGTTAGCATTATGATCTTCTAATAAGAAATTTTAAATTATCCAGCAAATTATCTTTTACAAAGAAGATAATTATGTCAAATTTTTTAGCATTTATTAGGCAAAATGATCGTTACCGTCATGATCTTTTAATAAGAAATTTTAAATGATCTATTAAATTATCTTTTTCAAAGAAGATAATCATGTCAAGTCTTTTAGCATTTACTAGGCCCAATGATCGTTACCGTTATGATCTTTTATACAAAAAATTGTAAACGATCTATTAAATTATCTTTTACAAATAACATAATTATGTCAACTTTTTTAGCATTTATTAGGCCCAATGATCGTTACCGTTATGATCTTTTATTAAGAAATTTTAAATGATCTATTAAATTATCTTTTACAAAGAAGATAATTATGTCAACTTTTTTCGCATTTATTAGGCCCAATGATCATTAGCATTATGATCTTTTCAGAAGAAATTTTAAATTATCTAGTAAATTATCTTTTACAAAGAAGATAATTATGTCCCCTTTTAAGAATTTAATAGGCCCAATGATCATTACCGTTACGATCTTTTATAAAAAAAATTTAAATGATCTGTTAAATTATCTTTTACAAAGAGGATAATTATGTCAAGTTTTTTACCATTTATTAGGCCCAATGATCATTACCATTATGATCTTTTAATAAGAAATTTTAAATTATCTACTTAATTATCTTTTACAAAGAAGATAATTATGTCAACTTTTTTAGCATTTATTAGGCCCAATGATGGTTACCGTTATAATCTTTTAATAAAGAAATTTTAAATGATCTATCAAATAATCTTTGACAAAGAAGATAATTATGTTAACTTTTTTAGCATTTATTAGGCCCATGATCGTTACCGTTATGATCTTTTATAAAAAAAAATTTAAATAATCTATTAAATTATCTTTTATAAAGAAGATAATTATGTCAAGTTTTTTATCATTTATTAGGCCCAATGATCGTTAACGTTATGATCTTCTAATTAGAAATTTTAAATTATCTATTAAATTATCTTTTACAAGGAAACTAATTATGTCAACTTTTTTAGCATTTATTAGGCCCTATAGTCCTTACCGTTACGATCTTTTATAAAAAAATTTTAAATGATCTATTAAATTATCTTTTACAACGAAGACAATTATGTCAACTTTTTAAGCATTTATTAGGCCCAATGATCGTTACCGTTATGATCTTTTATAAAGAAATTTTAAATGATCTATTAAATTATCTTTTACAAAGAAGACAATTATGTCAACTTTTTTAGCATTTATTAGGCCGGATGATCGTTACCCTCATGATCTTTTAATAAAGAAATTTTAAATGATCTATTAAATTATCTTTTACAACGAAGATAATTATGTCAACTTTTTTAGCATGTATTAGGCCTAATGATTGTTACCCTTATGATATTTTATAAAGAAATTTTAAATTATCTAGTAAATTTCTTTTACAAACAAGATAATTATGTCAAATTTTTTAGGATTTATTAGGCCAAATGATCGTTACCGTCATGATCTTTTATTAAGAAATTTTAAATGATCTATTAAAGTATCTTTTACAAGGAACATAATTATGTCAACGTTTTTAGCATTTATTAGCCCCAATGTTTGTTACCATTATGATCTTTTAATAAGAAATTTTAAATTATCTAGTAAATTATCTTTTAGAAAGAAGATAATTATGTCAACTTTTTTAACATTTATTAGGCCCAATGATCGTTACCGTTGTGATTTTTATAAATAAATTTTAAATGATCTATTAAATTATCTTTTACAAAGAATATAATTATGTCAACTTTTTTAACATTGATTAGGCCAAATAATCGTTACCGTTATCATCTATTATAAACAAATTTTAAATGATCTATTAAATTATGTTTTACAAAGAAGATAATTATGTCAACTTTTTTAGCATTTATTAGGCCCAATGATCGTTACCCTCATGATTTTTTACTAAGGAAATTTTAAATGATCTATTAAATTATCTTTTACAACGAAGATAATTATGTCAACTTTTTTAGCATGTATTAGGCCTAATGATTGTTACCCTTATGATCTTTTATAAAGAAATTTTAAATTATCTAGTAAATTACCTTTTACAAAGAAGATAATTATGTCAACTTTTTTAGCATTTATTAGGCCAAATAATCGTTACCGTCATGATCTTTTAATAAAGAAATTTAAAATGATCTATTAAATTATCTTTTACAACGAAGATAATTATGTCAACTTTTTTAGCATGTATTAGGCCTAATGATTGTTACCCTTATGATCTTTTAATAAGAAATTTTAAATGATCTATTAAGTTATCTTTTACAAAGAATATAATTATGTCAACTTTTTTCACATTCATTACGCCAAATAATCGTTACCGTTATCATCTATTATAACAAAATTTTAAATGATCTATAAAATTATCTTTTACAAAGAAGATAATTATGTCAACTTTTTTAGCATTTATTAGGCCCAATGATCGTTACCGTCATGATCTTTCAATCACGAAATTTTAAATGATCTATTGAATTAAATTTTACAAAGAAGGTAATTCTGCTTTTAGCATTTATTAGGCTCAATAATTCTTATCGTTATGATCTTTTATAATGAAAATTTAAATGACCCATTAAATTATCTTTTGCAAAAAAGATAATTAATTTAAAATTTTTAGCATTTCTTAGGCCCAACGATTGTTGCCGTTATGATCTTTTATAAACAAGTTTTAAATTATCTATTAAATTATCTTTTACAAAGAAGATAATTATGTCAACTTTTTTAGCATGTATTAGGCCTAATAATTGTTACTGTTATGATCTTTTAATAAACAAATTTTAACTAATCTATTAAATTATCTTTTACAAAGAATATAATTATGTCCACTTTTTTAGCATGTATTAGGCCCAATAATCATTACCGTTATGATCTTTTATAAGGAAATTTTAAATGATTTATTAAATTATCTTTTTCAAAAAGATAATCATGTCAAGGATTTTAGAATTTATTAGGACCAATGATCGTTAGCATTATGATCTTCTAATAAGAAATTTTAAATTATCCAGCAAATTATCTTTTACAAAGAAGATAATTATGTCAAATTTTTTAGCATTTATTAGGCAAAATGATCGTTACCGTCATGATCTTTTAATAAGAAATTTTAAATGATCTATTAAATTATCTTTTTCAAAGAAGATAATCATGTCAAGTCTTTTAGCATTTACTAGGCCCAATGATCGTTACCGTTATGATCTTTTATACAAAAAATTGTAAACGATCTATTAAATTATCTTTTACAAATAACATAATTATGTCAACTTTTTTAGCATTTATTAGGCCCAATGATCGTTACCGTTATGATCTTTTATTAAGAAATTTTAAATGATCTATTAAATTATCTTTTACAAAGAAGATAATTATGTCAACTTTTTTCGCATTTATTAGGCCCAATGATCATTAGCATTATGATCTTTTCAGAAGAAATTTTAAATTATCTAGTAAATTATCTTTTACAAAGAAGATAATTATGTCCCCTTTTAAGAATTTAATAGGCCCAATGATCATTACCGTTACGATCTTTTATAAAAAAAATTTAAATGATCTGTTAAATTATCTTTTACAAAGAGGATAATTATGTCAAGTTTTTTACCATTTATTAGGCCCAATGATCATTACCATTATGATCTTTTAATAAGAAATTTTAAATTATCTACTTAATTATCTTTTACAAAGAAGATAATTATGTCAACTTTTTTAGCATTTATTAGGCCCAATGATGGTTACCGTTATAATCTTTTAATAAAGAAATTTTAAATGATCTATCAAATAATCTTTGACAAAGAAGATAATTATGTTAACTTTTTTAGCATTTATTAGGCCCATGATCGTTACCGTTATGATCTTTTATAAAAAAAAATTTAAATAATCTATTAAATTATCTTTTATAAAGAAGATAATTATGTCAAGTTTTTTATCATTTATTAGGCCCAATGATCGTTAACGTTATGATCTTCTAATTAGAAATTTTAAATTATCTATTAAATTATCTTTTACAAGGAAACTAATTATGTCAACTTTTTTAGCATTTATTAGGCCCTATAGTCCTTACCGTTACGATCTTTTATAAAAAAATTTTAAATGATCTATTAAATTATCTTTTACAACGAAGACAATTATGTCAACTTTTTAAGCATTTATTAGGCCCAATGATCGTTACCGTTATGATCTTTTATAAAGAAATTTTAAATGATCTATTAAATTATCTTTTACAAAGAAGACAATTATGTCAACTTTTTTAGCATTTATTAGGCCGGATGATCGTTACCCTCATGATCTTTTAATAAAGAAATTTTAAATGATCTATTAAATTATCTTTTACAACGAAGATAATTATGTCAACTTTTTTAGCATGTATTAGGCCTAATGATTGTTACCCTTATGATATTTTATAAAGAAATTTTAAATTATCTAGTAAATTTCTTTTACAAACAAGATAATTATGTCAAATTTTTTAGGATTTATTAGGCCAAATGATCGTTACCGTCATGATCTTTTATTAAGAAATTTTAAATGATCTATTAAAGTATCTTTTACAAGGAACATAATTATGTCAACGTTTTTAGCATTTATTAGCCCCAATGTTTGTTACCATTATGATCTTTTAATAAGAAATTTTAAATTATCTAGTAAATTATCTTTTAGAAAGAAGATAATTATGTCAACTTTTTTAACATTTATTAGGCCCAATGATCGTTACCGTTGTGATTTTTATAAATAAATTTTAAATGATCTATTAAATTATCTTTTACAAAGAATATAATTATGTCAACTTTTTTAACATTGATTAGGCCAAATAATCGTTACCGTTATCATCTATTATAAACAAATTTTAAATGATCTATTAAATTATGTTTTACAAAGAAGATAATTATGTCAACTTTTTTAGCATTTATTAGGCCCAATGATCGTTACCCTCATGATTTTTTACTAAGGAAATTTTAAATGATCTATTAAATTATCTTTTACAACGAAGATAATTATGTCAACTTTTTTAGCATGTATTAGGCCTAATGATTGTTACCCTTATGATCTTTTATAAAGAAATTTTAAATTATCTAGTAAATTACCTTTTACAAAGAAGATAATTATGTCAACTTTTTTAGCATTTATTAGGCCAAATAATCGTTACCGTCATGATCTTTTAATAAAGAAATTTAAAATGATCTATTAAATTATCTTTTACAACGAAGATAATTATGTCAACTTTTTTAGCATGTATTAGGCCTAATGATTGTTACCCTTATGATCTTTTAATAAGAAATTTTAAATGATCTATTAAGTTATCTTTTACAAAGAATATAATTATGTCAACTTTTTTCACATTCATTACGCCAAATAATCGTTACCGTTATCATCTATTATAACAAAATTTTAAATGATCTATAAAATTATCTTTTACAAAGAAGATAATTATGTCAACTTTTTTAGCATTTATTAGGCCCAATGATCGTTACCGTCATGATCTTTCAATCACGAAATTTTAAATGATCTATTGAATTAAATTTTACAAAGAAGGTAATTCTGCTTTTAGCATTTATTAGGCTCAATAATTCTTATCGTTATGATCTTTTATAATGAAAATTTAAATGACCCATTAAATTATCTTTTGCAAAAAAGATAATTAATTTAAAATTTTTAGCATTTCTTAGGCCCAACGATTGTTGCCGTTATGATCTTTTATAAACAAGTTTTAAATTATCTATTAAATTATCTTTTACAAAGAAGATAATTATGTCAACTTTTTTAGCATGTATTAGGCCTAATAATTGTTACTGTTATGATCTTTTAATAAACAAATTTTAACTAATCTATTAAATTATCTTTTACAAAGAATATAATTATGTCCACTTTTTTAGCATGTATTAGGCCCAATAATCATTACCGTTATGATCTTTTATAAGGAAATTTTAAATGATTTATTAAATTATCTTTTTCAAAAAGATAATCATGTCAAGGATTTTAGAATTTATTAGGACCAATGATCGTTAGCATTATGATCTTCTAATAAGAAATTTTAAATTATCCAGCAAATTATCTTTTACAAAGAAGATAATTATGTCAAATTTTTTAGCATTTATTAGGCAAAATGATCGTTACCGTCATGATCTTTTAATAAGAAATTTTAAATGATCTATTAAATTATCTTTTTCAAATAAGATAATCATGTCAAGTCTTTTAGCATTTACTAGGCCCAATGATCGTTACCGTTATGATCTTTTATACAAAAAATTGTAAACGATCTATTAAATTATCTTTTACAAATAACATAATTATGTCAACTTTTTTAGCATTTATTAGGCCCAATGATCGTTACCGTTATGATCTTTTATTAAGAAATTTTAAATGATCTATTAAATTATCTTTTACAAAGAAGATAATTATGTCAACTTTTTTCGCATTTATTAGGCCCAATGATCATTAGCATTATGATCTTTTCAGAAGAAATTTTAAATTATCTAGTAAATTATCTTTTACAAAGAAGATAATTATGTCCCCTTTTAAGAATTTAATAGGCCCAATGATCATTACCGTTACGATCTTTTATAAAAAAAATTTAAATGATCTGTTAAATTATCTTTTACAAAGAGGATAATTATGTCAAGTTTTTTACCATTTATTAGGCCCAATGATCATTACCATTATGATCTTTTAATAAGAAATTTTAAATTATCTACTTAATTATCTTTTACAAAGAAGATAATTATGTCAACTTTTTTAGCATTTATTAGGCCCAATGATGGTTACCGTTGTAATCTTTTAATAAAGAAATTTTAAATGATCTATCAAATAATCTTTGACAAAGAAGATAATTATGTTAAGTTTTTTAGCATTTATTAGGCCCATGATCGTTACCGTTATGATCTTTTATAAAAAAAAATTTAAATAATCTATTAAATTATCTTTTATAAAGAAGATAATTATGTCAAGTTTTTTATCATTTATTAGGCCCAATGATCATTAACGTTATGATCTTCTAATTAGAAATTTTAAATTATCTATTAAATTATCTTTTACAAGGAAACTAATTATGTCAACTTTTTTAGCATTTATTAGGCCCTATAGTCCTTACCGTTACGATCTTTTATAAAAAAATTTTAAATGATCTATTAAATTATCTTTTACAACGAAGACAATTATGTCAACTTTTTAAGCATTTATTAGGCCCAATGATCGTTACCGTTGTGATCTTTTATAAAGAAATTTTAAATGATCTATTAAATTATCTTTTACAAAGAAGACAATTATGTCAACTTTTTTAGCATTTATTAGGCCCGATGATCGTTACCCTCATGATCTTTTAATAAAGAAATTTTAAATGATCTATTAAATTATCTTTTACAACGAAGATAATTATGTCAACTTTTTTAGCATTTATTCGGCCCAATGATGGTTACCATTATGAACTTTTAATAAGAAATTTTAAATTATCTAGTAAATTATATTTTACAAATAACATAATTATGTCAACTTTTTTAGCATTTATTAGGCCCAATGATCGTTACCATTATGACCTTATAATAAGAAATTTTAAATTATCTAGTAAATTATCTTTTAGAGAGAAGATAATTATGTCAACTTTTTTGGCATTTATTAGTCCCAATGATCATTACCGTTGTGATATTTTATAAAAAAAATTTAAATAATCTATTAAATTATCTTTTACAAAGAAAATAATCATGTCAGGTTTTTTAACATTTATTAAGCCCAATGATCGTTAACGTTATGATATTTTAATATGAAATTTGAAATTATCTATTAAATTGTCTTTTACAAAGAATTTAATTATGTCCACTTTTTTAGCATTTATTAGGCCCAATAATCGTTACCATTATGATCTTTTAATAAGAAATTTTAACTTATCTAGTAAATTATCTTTTACAAAGAGGATAACTATGTGAACTTTTTTAGCATGTACTAGGCCCAATAATCTTACCGTTATGATCTTTTATAAAGAAGTTTTAAATCATCTATTAAATAATCTTTGTCAAAGAAGATAATTATGTCAAGTTTTTTAGCATTTATTAGGCCAATGATCCTTACCGTTGTGATCTTTTATTAAAAAATTTTAAATTATCTGGTAAATTATATTTTACAAATAACATAATTATTTCAACTTTTTTAGCGTTTATTAGGCCCAATGATCGTTACCGTTATGATCTTTTATTAAGAAATTTTAAACAATCTATTAAATTATCTTTTACAAAGAAGATAATTATGTCAACTTTTTTAGCATTTCTTCGGCCCAATGATCGTTACCATTATGAACTTTTAATAACAAATTTTAAATTATCTAGTAAATTATATTTTACAAATAACATAATTATGTCAACTTTTTTAGCATTTATTAGGCCCAATGATCGTTACCATTATGATCTTATAATAAGAAATTTTAAATTATCTAGCAAATTACCTTTTACAACGAAGATAATTATGTCAACGTTTTTAGCATTTATTAGCCCCAATGATCATTACCATTATGATCTTTTAATAAGCAATTTTAAATTATCTAGTAAATTATCTTTTAGAAAGAAGATAATTATGTCAACTTTTTTAACATTTATTTGGCCCAATGATCGTTACCGTTGTGATTTTTATAAAGAAATTTTAAATGATCTATTAAATTATCTTTTACAAAGAATATAATTATGTCAACTTTTTTAACATTGATTAGGCAAAATAATCGTTACCGTTATCATCTATTATAAACAAATTTTAAATGATCTATTAAATTATCTTTTACAAAGAAGATAATTATGTCAACTTTTTTAGCATTTATTAGGCCCAATGATCGTTACCGTCATGATCTTTTAATAAAGAAATTCAAATGATCTATTAAATTATCTTTTACAACGAAGATAATTACGTCAACTTTTTTAGCATGTATTAGGCCTAATGATTGTTACCCTTATGATCTTTTATAAAGAAATTTTAAATTATCTAGTACAAAGAAGATAGTCATGTCGAGTTTTTTAGCATTTATTAGGTCCAATGATCATCACCCTTATGATCTTTTAATAAAGAAATTTTAAATGATCTATTAAATTAAATTTTACAAAGAAGATCATTATGCTTTTGGCATTTATTAGGCTCAATAATCCTTATCGTTATGATCGTTTATAAAGAAATTTTAAATGACCTATTAAATTATCTTTTACAAAAAAGATAATTAATTTAAATTTTTTAGCATTTCTTAGGCCCAACGATTGTTACCGTTATGATCTTTTATAAAGAAATTTTAAATTATCTATTAAATTATCTTTTACAAAGAAGATAATTATGTCAAGTTTTTTAGCATGTATTAGGCCTAATGATTGTTACCGTTATGATCTTTTATAAAGAAATTTTAAATTATCTAGCAAATAATCTTTTACAAAGACGATAATTATGTCAACTTTTTTAGCATTTATTAGGCCTAATGATCGTTACTGTTATGATCTTTTATAAAAAAAATTTAAATAATCTATTAAATTATCTTTTACAAAGAAGATAATCATGTCAGGTTCCTTAGCATTTATTAAGCCCAATGATCGTTAACATTATGATATTTTAATACGAAATTTGAAATTATCTATTAAATTGTCTTTTACAAAGAAGATAATTATGTCAACTTTTTTAGCATTTATTAGGCCCGATGATCGTTACCATTATGATCTTTTAATAAGAACTTTTAAATTATCTAGTAAATTATCTTTTACAAAGAAGATAATTATGTCAAGTTTTTTAGCATTTATTAGGCCCAATGATCGTTACCGTCTTGATATTTTAAAAAGAAATTTTAAATGATCTATTAAATTATATTTTACTAAGAAGATAATTATGTCAACTATTTTAGCATTTATTAGGCTCAATGATCGTTACCGTTATGATCTTTTAATAAAGAAATTTTCAATGATCTATTAAAGTATCTTTTACAAGGAACATAATTATATCAACGTTTTTAGCATTTATTAGCCCCAATGATTTTTACCATTATGATCTTTTAAGAAGAAATTTTAAATTATCTAGTAAATTATCTTTTACAAAGAATATAATTATGTCAACTTTTTTAACATTTATTAGGCCCAATGATCGTTACCTTTGTGATTTTTATAAATAAATTTTAAATGATCTATTAAATTATCTTTTACAAAGAATATAATTATGTCAACTTTTTTAACATTGATTATGCCAAATAATCGTTACCGTTACCATCTATTATAAACAAATTTTAAATG
This sequence comes from Psophocarpus tetragonolobus, assembly GCA_037954015.1. Taxonomy (NCBI): domain Eukaryota; kingdom Viridiplantae; phylum Streptophyta; class Magnoliopsida; order Fabales; family Fabaceae; genus Psophocarpus; species Psophocarpus tetragonolobus. Next base: position 61,501,556 of record CM075688.1, read on the forward strand.
ATCTATAAAATTATCTTTTACAAAGAAGATAATTATGTCAACTTTTTTAACATTTATTAGGCCCAATGATCGTTACCGTCATGATCTTTCAATCACGAAATTTTAAATGATCTATTAAATTAAATTTTACAAAGAAGATAATTATGCTTTTAGCATTTATTAGGCTCAATAATCCTTATCGTTATGATCTTTTATAAAGAAATTTTAAATGACCTATTAAATTATCTTTTACAAAAAAGATAATTAATTTAAATTTTTTAGCATTTCTTAGGCCCAACGATTGTTACCGTTATGATCTTTTATAAAGAAATTTTAAATTATCTATTAAATTATCTTTTACAAAGAAGATAATTATGTCAAGTTTTTTAGCATGTATTAGGCCTAATGATTGTTACCGTTATGATCTTTTATAAAGAAATTTTAAATTATCTAGCAAATAATCTTTTACAAAGACGATAATTATGTCAACTTTTTTAGCATTTATTAGGCCTAATGATCGTTACTGTTATGATCTTTTATAAAAAAAATTTAAATAATCTATTAAATTATCTTTTACAAAGAAGATAATCATGTCAGGTTCCTTAGCATTTATTAAGCCCAATGATCGTTAACATTATGATATTTTAATACGAAATTTGAAATTATCTATTAAATTGTCTTTTACAAAGAAGATAATTATGTCAACTTTTTTAGCATTTATTAGGCCCGATGATCGTTACCATTATGATCTTTTAATAAGAACTTTTAAATTATCTAGTAAATTATCTTTTACAAAGAAGATAATTATGTCAAGTTTTTTAGCATTTATTAGGCCCAATGATCGTTACCGTCTTGATATTTTAAAAAGAAATTTTAAATGATCTATTAAATTATATTTTACTAAGAAGATAATTATGTCAACTATTTTAGCATTTATTAGGCTCAATGATCGTTACCGTTATGATCTTTTAATAAAGAAATTTTCAATGATCTATTAAAGTATCTTTTACAAGGAACATAATTATATCAACGTTTTTAGCATTTATTAGCCCCAATGATTTTTACCATTATGATCTTTTAAGAAGAAATTTTAAATTATCTAGTAAATTATCTTTTACAAAGAATATAATTATGTCAACTTTTTTAACATTTATTAGGCCCAATGATCGTTACCTTTGTGATTTTTATAAATAAATTTTAAATGATCTATTAAATTATCTTTTACAAAGAATATAATTATGTCAACTTTTTTAACATTGATTATGCCAAATAATCGTTACCGTTACCATCTATTATAAACAAATTTTAAATGATCTATAAAATTATCTTTTACAAAGAAGATAATTATGTCAACTTTTTTAACATTTATTAGGCCCAATGATCGTTACCGTCATGATCTTTCAATCACGAAATTTTAAATGATCTATTAAATTAAATTTTACAAAGAAGATAATTATGCTTTTAGCATTTATTAGGCTCAATAATCCTTATCGTTATGATCTTTTATAAAGAAATTTTAAATGACCTATTAAATTATCTTTTACAAAAAAGATAATTAATTTAAATTTTTTAGCATTTCTTAGGCCCAACGATTGTTACCGTTATGATCTTTTATAAAGAAATTTTAAATTATCTATTAAATTATCTTTTACAAAGAAGATAATTATGTCAAGTTTTTTAGCATGTATTAGGCCTAATGATTGTTACCGTTATGATCTTTTATAAAGAAATTTTAAATTATCTAGCAAATAATCTTTTACAAAGAAGATAATTATGTCAACTTTTTTAGCATTTATTAGGCCTAATGATCGTTACTGTTATGATCTTTTATAAAAAAAATTTAAATAATCTATTAAATTATCTTTTACAAAGAAGATAATCATGTCAGGTTCCTTAGCATTTATTAAGCCCAATGATCGTTAACATTATGATATTTTAATACGAAATTTGAAATTATCTATTAAATTGTCTTTTACAAAGAAGATAATTATGTCAACTTTTTTAGCATTTATTAGGCCCGATGATCGTTACCATTATGATCTTTTAATAAGAACTTTTAAATTATCTAGTAAATTATCTTTTACAAAGAAGATAATTATGTCACGTTTTTTAGCATTTATTAGGCCCAATGATCGTTACCGTCTTGATATTTTAAAAAGAAATTTTAAATGATCTATTAAATTATATTTTACTAAGAAGATAATTATGTCAACTATTTTAGCATTTATTAGGCTCAATGATCGTTACCGTTATGATCTTTTAATAAAGAAATTTTCAATGATCTATTAAAGTATCTTTTACAAGGAACATAATTATGTCAACGTTTTTAGCATTTATTAGCCCCAATGATTTTTACCATTATGATCTTTTAATAAGAAATTTTAAATTATCTAGTAAATTATCTTTTAAAAAGAATATAATTATGTCAACTTTTTTAACATTTATTAGGCCCAATGATCGTTACCTTTGTGATTTTTATAAATAAATTTTAAATGATCTATTAAATTATCTTTTACAAAGAATATAATTATGTCAACTTTTTTCACATTGATTACGCCAAATAATCGTTACCGTTACCATCTATTATAAACAAATTTTAAATGATCTATAAAATTATCTTTTACAAAGAAGATAATTATGTCAACTTTTTTAGCATTTATTAGGCCCAATGATCGTTACCGTCATGATCTTTCAATCACGAAATTTTAAATGATCTATTGAATTAAATTTTACAAAGAAGGTAATTCTGCTTTTAGCATTTATTAGGCTTAATAATTCTTGTCGTTATGATCTTTTATAAAGAAAATTTAAATGACCTATTAAATTATATTTTACAAAAAAGATAATTAATTTAAATTTTTTAGCATATCTTAGGCCCAACGATTGTTATCGTTATGATCTTTTATTAAGAAATTTTAAATTATCTATTAGATTATCTTTTTCAAAGAAAATAGTCATGTCGAGTTTGTTAGCATTTATTAGGTCCAATGATCATCACCGTTATGATCTTTTAATAAAGAAATTTTAAATGATCTATTAAATTAAATTTTACAAAGAAGATAATTATGCTTTTAGCATTTATTAGGCTCAATAATCCTTATCGTTATGATCTTTTATAAAGAAATTTTAAATGACCTATTAAATTATCTTTTACAAAAAAGATAATTAATTTAAATTTTTTAGCATTTCTTAGGCCCAACGATTGTTACCGTTATGATCTTTTATAAAGAAATTTTAAATTATCTATTAAATTATCTTTTACAAAGAAGATAATTATGTCAAGTTTTTTAGCATGTATTAGGCCTAATGATTGTTACCGTTATGATCTTTTATAAAGAAATTTTAAATTATCTAGCAAATAATCTTTTACAAAGAAGATAATTATGTCAACTTTTTTAGCATTTATTAGGCCTAATGATCGTTACTGTTATGATCTTTTATAAAAAAAATTTAAATAATCTATTAAATTATCTTTTACAAAGAAGATAATCATGTCAGGTTCCTTAGCATTTATTAAGCCCAATGATCGTTAACATTATGATATTTTAATACGAAATTTGAAATTATCTATTAAATTGTCTTTTACAAAGAAGATAATTATGTCAACTTTTTTAGCATTTATTAGGCCCGATGATCGTTACCATTATGATCTTTTAATAAGAACTTTTAAATTATCTAGTAAATTATCTTTTACAAAGAAGATAATTATGTCACGTTTTTTAGCATTTATTAGGCCCAATGATCGTTACCGTCTTGATATTTTAAAAAGAAATTTTAAATGATCTATTAAATTATATTTTACTAAGAAGATAATTATGTCAACTATTTTAGCATTTATTAGGCTCAATGATCGTTACCGTTATGATCTTTTAATAAAGAAATTTTCAATGATCTATTAAAGTATCTTTTACAAGGAACATAATTATGTCAACGTTTTTAGCATTTATTAGCCCCAATGATTTTTACCATTATGATCTTTTAATAAGAAATTTTAAATTATCTAGTAAATTATCTTTTAAAAAGAATATAATTATGTCAACTTTTTTAACATTTATTAGGCCCAATGATCGTTACCTTTGTGATTTTTATAAATAAATTTTAAATGATCTATTAAATTATCTTTTACAAAGAATATAATTATGTCAACTTTTTTCACATTGATTACGCCAAATAATCGTTACCGTTACCATCTATTATAAACAAATTTTAAATGATCTATAAAATTATCTTTTACAAAGAAGATAATTATGTCAACTTTTTTAGCATTTATTAGGCCCAATGATCGTTACCGTCATGATCTTTCAATCACGAAATTTTAAATGATCTATTGAATTAAATTTTACAAAGAAGGTAATTCTGCTTTTAGCATTTATTAGGCTTAATAATTCTTGTCGTTATGATCTTTTATAAAGAAAATTTAAATGACCTATTAAATTATATTTTACAAAAAAGATAATTAATTTAAATTTTTTAGCATATCTTAGGCCCAACGATTGTTATCGTTATGATCTTTTATTAAGAAATTTTAAATTATCTATTAGATTATCTTTTTCAAAGAAAATAGTCATGTCGAGTTTGTTAGCATTTATTAGGTCCAATGATCATCACCGTTATGATCTTTTAATAAAGAAATTTTAAATGATCTATTAAATTAAATTTTACAAAGAAGATAATTATGCTTTTAGCATTTATTAGGCTCAATAATCCTTATCGTTATGATCTTTTATAAAGAAATTTTAAATGACCTATTAAATTATCTTTTACAAAAAAGATAATTAATTTAAATTTTTTAGCATTTCTTAGGCCCAACGATTGTTACCGTTATGATCTTTTATAAAGAAATTTTAAATTATCTATTAAATTATCTTTTACAAAGAAGATAATTATGTCAAGTTTTTTAGCATGTATTAGGCCTAATGATTGTTACCGTTATGATCTTTTATAAAGAAATTTTAAATTATCTAGCAAATAATCTTTTACAAAGAAGATAATTATGTCAACTTTTTTAGCATTTATTAGGCCTAATGATCGTTACTGTTATGATCTTTTATAAAAAAAATTTAAATAATCTATTAAATTATCTTTTACAAAGAAGATAATCATGTCAGGTTCCTTAGCATTTATTAAGCCCAATGATCGTTAACATTATGATATTTTAATACGAAATTTGAAATTATCTATTAAATTGTCTTTTACAAAGAAGATAATTATGTCAACTTTTTTAGCATTTATTAGGCCCGATGATCGTTACCATTATGATCTTTTAATAAGAACTTTTAAATTATCTAGTAAATTATCTTTTACAAAGAAGATAATTATGTCAAGTTTTTTAGCATTTATTAGGCCCAATGATCGTTACCGTCTTGATATTTTAAAAAGAAATTTTAAATGATCTATTAAATTATATTTTACTAAGAAGATAATTATGTCAACTATTTTAGCATTTATTAGGCTCAATGATCGTTACCGTTATGATCTTTTAATAAAGAAATTTTCAATGATCTATTAAAGTATCTTTTACAAGGAACATAATTATGTCAACGTTTTTAGCATTTATTAGCCCCAATGATTTTTACCATTATGATCTTTTAATAAGAAATTTTAAATTATCTAGTAAATTATCTTTTACAAAGAATATAATTATGTCAACTTTTTTAACATTTATTAGGCCCAATGATCGTTACCTTGGTGATTTTTATAAATAAATTTTAAATGATCTATTAAATTATCTTTTACAAAGAATATAATTATGTCAACTTTTTTCACATTGATTACGCCAAATAATCGTTACCGTTACCATCTACTATAAACAAATTTTAAATGATCTATAAAATTATCTTTTATAAAGAAGATAATTATGTCAACTTTTTTAGCATTTATTAGGCCCAATGATCGTTACCGTCATGATCTTTCAATCACGAAATTTTAAATGATCTATTGAATTAAATTTTACAAAGAAGGTAATTCTGCTTTTAGCATTTATTAGGCTTAATAATTCTTGTCGTTATGATCTTTTATAAAGAAAATTTAAATGACCTATTAAATTATATTTTACAAAAAAGATAATTAATTTAAATTTTTTAGCATATCTTAGGCCCAACGATTGTTATCGTTATGATCTTTTATTAAGAAATTTTAAATTATCTATTAGATTATCTTTTTCAAAGAAGATAGTCATGTCGAGTTTTTTAGCATTTATTAGGTCCAATGATCATCACCATTATGATCTTTTAATAAAGAAATTTTAAATGATCTATTAAATTAAATTTTACAAAGAAGATAATTATGCTTTTAGCATTTATTAGGCTCAATAATCCTTATCGTTATGATCTTTTATAAAGAAATTTTAAATGACCTATTAAATTATCTTTTACAAACAAGATAATTAATTTAAATTTTTTAGCATATCTTAGGCCCAACGATTGTTATCGTTATGATCTTTTATAAACAAATTTTAACTGATCTATTAAATTATCTTTTACAAAGAAGATAATTATGTCAACTTTTTTAGCATTTATTAGGCCCAATGATCGTTACCGTCATGATCTTTTAATAAAGAAATTTAAATGATCTATTAAATTATCTTTTACAACGAAGATAATTACGTCAACTTTTTTAGCATGTATTAGGCCTAATGATTGTTACCCTTATGATCTTTTATAAAGAAATTTTAAATTATCTAGTACAAAGAAGATAGTCATGTCGAGTTTTTTAGCATTTATTAGGTCCAATGATCATCACCGTTATGATCTTTTAATAAAGAAATTTTAAATGATCTATTAAATTAAATTTTACAAAGAAGATCATTATGCTTTTAGCATTTATTAGGCTCAATAATCCTTATTGTTATGATCTTTTATAAAGAAATTTTAAATGACCTATTAAATTATCTTTTACAAAAAAGATAATTAATTTAAATTTTTTAGCATTTCTTAGGCTCAACGATTGTTACTGTTATGATCTTTTATAAAGAAATTTTAAATTATCTATTAAATTATCTTTTACAAAGAAGATAATTATGTCAAGTTTTTTAGCATGTATTAGGCCTAATGATTGTTACCGTTATGATCTTTTATAAAGAAATTTTAAATTATCTAGCAAATAATCTTTTACAAAGAAGATAATTATGTCAACTTTTTTAGCATTTATTAGGCCTAATGATCGTTACTGTTATGATCTTTTATAAAAAAAATTTAAATAATCTATTAAATTATCTTTTACAAAGAAGATAATCATGTCAGGTTACTTAGCATTTATTAAGCCCAATGATCGTTAACATTATGATATTTTAATACGAAATTTGAAATTATCTATTAAATTGTCTTTTACAAAGAAGATAATTATGTCAACTTTTTTAGCATTTATTAGGCCCGATGATCGTTATCATTATGATCTTTTAATAAGAACTTTTAAATTATCTAGTAAATTATCTTTTACAAAGAAGATAATTATGTCAAGTTTTTTAGCATTTATTAGGCCCAATGATCGTTACCGTCTTGATATTTTAAAAAGAAATTTTAAATGATCTATTAAATTATATTTTACTAAGAAGATAATTATGTCAACTATTTTAGCATTTATTAGGCTCAATGATCGTTACCGTTATGATCTTTTAATAAAGAAATTTTCAATGATCTATTAAAGTATCATTTACAAGGAACATAATTATGTCAACGTTTTTAGCATTTATTAGCCCCAATGATTTTTACCATTATGATCTTTTAATAAGAAATTTTAAATTATCTAGTAAATTATCTTTTACAAAGAAGATAATTATGTCAACTTTTTTAACATTTATTAGGCCCAATGATCGTTACCTTTGTGATTTTTATAAATAAATTTTAAATGATCTATTAAATTACCTTTTACAAAGAATATAATTATGTCAACTTTTTTCACATTGATTACGCCAAATAATCGTTACCGTTACCATCTATTATAAAAAAATTTTAAATGATCTATAAAATTATCTTTTACAAAGAAGATAATTATGTCAACTTTTTTAGCATTTATTAGGCCCAATGATCGTTACCGTCATCATCTTTCAATCACGAAATTTTAAATGATCTATTGAATTAAATTTTACAAAGAAGGTAATTCTGCTTTTAGCATTTATTAGGCTTAATAATTCTTGTCGTTATGATCTTTTATAAAGAAAATTTAAATGACCTATTAAATTATATTTTACAAAAAAGATAATTAATTTAAATTTTTTAGCATATCTTACGCCCAACGATTATTATCGTTATGATCTTTTATTAAGAAATTTTAAATTATCTATTAGATTATCTTTTTCAAAGAAGATAGTCATGTCGAGTTTTTTAGCATTTATTAGGTCCAATGATCATCACCGTTATGATCTTTTAATAAAGAAATTTTAAATGATCTATTAAATTAAATTTTACAAAGAAGATAATTATGCTTTTAGCATTTATTAGGCTCAATAATCCTTATCGTTATGATCTTTTATAAAGAAATTTTAAATGACCTATTAAATTATCTTTTACAAAAAAGATAATTAATTTAAATTTTTTAGCATATCTTAGGCCCAACGATTGTTATCGTTATGATCTTTTATAAAGAAATTTTAAATTATCTATTAAATTATCTTTTACAAAGAAGATAATTATGTCAACTTTTTTAGCATGTATTAGGCCTAATAATTGTTACTGTTCTGATCTTTTAATAAACAAATTTTAACTAATCTATTAAATTATCTTTTACAAAGAATATAATTATGTCAACTTTTTTAGCATGTATTAGGCCCAATGATCATTACCGTTATGATCTTTTATAAGGAAATTTTAAATGATCTATTAAATTATCTTTTTCAAAAAAGATAATCATGTCAAGGTTTTTAGCATTTATTAGGACCAATGATCGTTAGCATTATGATCTTCTAATAAGAAATTTTAAATTATCTAGTAAATTATCTTTTAGAAAGAAGATAATTATGTCAACTTTTTTAGCATTTATTAGGCAAAATGATCGTTACCGTCATGATCTTTTAATAAGAAATTTTAAATGATCTATTAAATTATCTTTTTCAAAGAAGATAATCATGGCAAGTCTTTTAGCATTTATTAGGCCCAATGATCGTTACCGTTATGATCTTTTATAAAAAAAATTGTAAACGATCTATTAAATTATCTTTTACAAATAACATAATTATGTCAACTTTTTTAGCATTTATTAGGCCCAATGATTGTTACCATTATGATCTTTTATTAAGAAATTTTAAATGATCTATTAAATTATCTTTTACAAAGAAGATAATTCTGTCAACTTTTTTAGCATTTATTAGGCCCAATGATCATTACCATTATGAGCTTTTCAGAAGAAATTTTAAATTATCTTGTAAATTATCTTTTACAAAGAAGATAATTATGTCCCCTTTTAAGAATTTATTTGGCCCAATGATCATTACCGTTAGGATCTTTTATAAACAAATTTTAAATGATCTGTTAAATTATCTTTTACAAAGAGGATAATTATGTCAAGTTTTTTAGCATTTATTAGGCCCAATGATCATTACCATTATGATCTTTTAATAAGAAATTTTAAATTATCTAGTAAATTATCTTTTACAAAGAAGATAATTATGTCAACTTTTTTAACATTTATTAGGCCCAATGATGGTTACCTTTATAATCTTTTAATAAAGAAATTTTAAATGATCTATCAAATAATCTTTGACAAAGAAGATAATTATGTTAAGCTTTCTAGAATTTATTAGGCCCAATGATCGTTACCATTATGATCTTGGATAAAAAAAATTTAAATAATCTATTAAATTATCTTTTATAAAGAAGATAATTATGTCAAGTTTTTTATCATTTATTAGGCCCAATGATCGTTAATGTTATGATATTCTAATTAGAAATTTTAAATTATCTATTAAATTATCTTTTACAAAGAAACTAATTATATCAGCTTTTTTAGCATTTATTAGGCCCAATAGTCCTTACCGTTACGATCTTTTATAAAGAAATTTTAAATGATCTATTAAGTTATCTTTTACAATGAAGACAATTATGTCAAGTTTTTTAGCATTTATTAGGCCCAATGATCGTTACCGTTATGATCTTTTATAAAGTAATTTTAAATGATCTATTAAATTATCTTTTACAAAGAAGACAATTATGTCAACTTTTTTAGCATTTATTAGGCCCAATGATCGTTCCCTTCATGATATTTTAATAAAAAAATTTTAAATGGTCTATTAAATTATCTTTTACAACGAAGATAATTATGTCAACTTTTTAGCATTTATTAGGCCCAATGATCGTTACCCTCATGATCTTTTAATAAAGAAATTTTAAATTATCTATTAAATTATCTTTTACAACGAAGATAATTATGTCAACTTTTTTAGCATTTATTCGGCCCAATGATCGTTACCATTATGAACTTTTAATAAGAAATTTTAAATTATCTAGTAAATTATATTTTACAAACAACATAATTATATCAACTTTTTTAGCATTTATTAGGCCCAATGATCGTCAATATTATAATCTTATTATAAGATTTTAAATTATCTAGTAAATTATCTTTTAGAGAGAAGATAATTATGTCAACTTTTTTGGCATTTATTAGTCCCAATGATCATTACTGTTATGATATTTTATAAAAAAAAATTAAATAATCTATTAAATTATCTTTTACAAAGAAGATAATTATGTCAGGTTTTTTAGCATTTATTAAGCCCAATGATCGTTAACGTTATGATATTTTAATACGAAATTTGAAATTATCTATTAAATTGTCTTTTACAAAAAAGATAATTATGTCCACTTTTTTAGCATTTATTAGGCCCAATGATCGTTAACATTATGATCTTTTCATAAAGAAATTTTAAAAGATCTACTATATTATCTTCGAGAAAGAAGATAACTTTGTCAACTTTTTTAGCATTTACTAGGCCCAATGATCGTTAGGGTCATGATCCTTTAAAAAGAAATTTTAAATGATCTATTAAATTATATTTTACAAAGAAGATAATTAGTCAACTTTATAGCATTTATTGGGCCAACGATCGTTACCGTTATGATCTTTTATAAAGAAATTTTAAATGATCTATTAAATTATCTTTTACAAAGAAGATAATTATGTCCCCTTTTCGACATTTATTAGGCCCAATGATTGTTACCGTTATGATCTTTTCATAAGAAATTTTAAATGATCTATTAAATTGTCTTGTACAAAGAAAATAATTATGTCAACTTTTTTAGCATTTATTCGGCCCAATGATCGTTACCATTATGAACTTTTAATAAGAAATTTTAAATTATCTAGTAAATTATATTTTACAAATAACATAATTATATCAACTTTTTTAGCATTTATTAGGCCCAATGATCGTCACCATTATAATCTGATAATAAGAAAATTTAAATTATCTAGTAAATTATCTTTTAGAGAGAAGATAATTGTGTCAACTCTTTTGGCATTTATTAGTCCCAATGATCATTACCGTTATGATATTTTATAAAAAAAATTTAAATAATCCATTAAATTATCTTTTACAAAGAAGATAATCATGTCAGGCTTTTTAGCATTTATTAAGCCCAATGATCGTTAATGTTATGATATTTTAATACGAAATTTGAAATTATCTATTAAATTGTCTTTTACAAAGAAGATAATTATGTCCACTTTTTTAGCATTTATTAGGCCCAATGATCATTAACATTATGATCTTTTAATAAAGAAATTTTAAAAGATCTACTATATTATCTTCGAGAAAGAAGATAACTTTGTCAACCTTTTTAGCATTTATTAGGCTTAATAATTCTTGTCATTATGATCTTTTATAAAGAAAATTTAAATGACCTATTAAATTATATTTTACAAAAAAGATAATTAATTTAAATTTTTTAGCATATCTTACGCCCAACGATTATTATCGTCATGATCTTTTATTAAGAAATTTTAAATTATCTATTAGATTATCTTTTTCAAAGAAGATAGTCATGTCGAGTTTTTTAGCATTTATTAGGTCCAATGATCATCACCGTTATGATCTTTTAATAAAGAAATTTTAAATGATCTATTAAATTAAATTTTACAAAGAAGATAATTATGCTTTTAGCATTTATTAGGCTCAATAATCCTTATCGTTATGATCTTTTATAAAGAAATTTTAAATGACCTATTAAATTATCTTTTACAAAAAAGATAATTAATTTAAATTTTTTAGCATATCTTAGGCCCAACGATTGTTATCGTTATGATCTTTTATAAAGAAATTTTAAATTATCTATTAAATTATCTTTTATAAAGAAGATAATTATGTCAACTTTTTTAGCATGTATTAGGCCTAATAATTGTTACTGTTATGATCTTTTAATAAACAAATTTTAACTAATCTATTAAATTATCTTTTACAAAGAATATAATTATGTCAACTTTTTTAGCATGTATTAGGCCCAATGATCATTACCGTTATGATCTTTTATAAGGAAATTTTAAATGATCTATTAAATTATCTTTTTCAAAAAAGATAATCATGTAAAGGTTTTTAGCATTTATTAGGACCAATGATCGTTAGCATTATGATCTTCTAATAAGAAATTTTAAATTATCTAGTAAATTATCATTTAGAAAGAAGATAATTATGTCAACTTTTTTAGCATTTATTAGGCAAAATGATCGTTACCGTCATGATCTTTTAATAAGAAATTTTAAATGATCTATTAAATTATCTTTTTCAAAGAAGATAATCATGGCAAGTCTTTTAGCATTTATTGGGCCCAATGATCGTTACCGTTATGATCTTTTATAAAAAAAATTGTAAACGATCTATTAAATTATCTTTTACAAATAACATAATTATGTCAACTTTTTTAGCATTTATTAGGCCCAATGATCGTTACCATTATGATCTTTTATTAAGAAATTTTAAATGATCTATTAAATTATCTTTTACAAAGAAGATAATCATGTCAGGTTTTTTAGCATTTATTAAGCCCAATGATCGTTAATGTTATGATATTTTAATACGAAATTTGAAATTATCTATTAAATTGTCTTTTACAAAGAAGATAATTATGTCCACTTTTTTAGCATTTATTAGGCCCAATGATCGTTAACATTATGATCTTTTAATAAAGAAATTTTAAAAGATCTACTATATTATCTTCGAGAAAGAAGATAACTTTGTCAACTTTTTTAGCATTTACTAGGCCCAATGATCGTTAGCGTCATGATCTTTTAAAAAGAAATTTTAAATGATCTATTAAATTATATTTTACAAAGAAGATAATTTGTCAACTTTATAGCATTTATTGGGCCAACGATCGTTACCGTTATGATCTTTTATAAAGAAATTTTAAATGATCTATTAAATTATCTTTTACAAAGAAGATAATTGTGTCCCCTTTTCAACATTTATTAGGGCCAATGATTGTTACCGTTATGATCTTTTCATAAGAAATTTTAAATGATCTATTAAATTGTCTTGTACAAAGAAAATAATTATGTCAACTTTTTTAGCATTTATTCGGCCCAATGATCGTTACCATTATGAACTTTTAATAAGAAATTTTAAATTATCTAGTAAATTATATTTTACAAATAACATAATTATATCAACTTTTTTAGCATTTATTAGGCCCAATGATCGTCACCATTATAATCTTATAATAAGAAATTTTAAATTATCTAGTAAATTATCTTTTAGAGAGAAGATAATTATGTCAATTTTTTTGGCATTTATTAGTCCCAATGATCATTACCGTTATGATATTTTATAAAAAACAATTAAATAATCTATTAAATTATCTTTTACAAAGAAGATAATCATGCCAGGTTTTTTAGCATTTATTAAGCCCAGTGATCGTTAACGTTATGATATTTTAATACGAAATTTGAAATTATCAATTAAATTGTCTTTTACAAAGAAGATAATTATGTCCACTTTTTTAGCATTTATTAGGCCCAATGATCGTTACCATTATGATCTTTTAATAAGAAATTTTAAATTATCTAGTAAATTATCTTTTTCAAAGAGGATAACTATGTGAACTTTTTTAGCATGTACTAGGCCGAATGATCTTACCGTTATGATCTTTTACAAAGAAATTTTAAATCATCTATTAAATTATCTTTGACAAAGAAGATAATTATGTCAACTTTTTTAGCATTTATTAGGCCAATGATCGTTACCGTTATGATCTTTTATTAAAAAATTTTAAATTATCTGGTAAATTATCTTTTACAAATAACATAATTATTTCAACTTTTTTAGCGTTTATTAGGCCCAACGATCGTTACCATTATGATCTTTTATTAAGAAATTTTAAACAATCTATTAAATTATCTTTTACAAAGAAGATAATTATGTTAACTTTTTTAGCATTTATTCGGCCCAATGATCGTTACCATTATGATCTTATAATAAGAAATTTTAAATTATCTAGTAAATTATCTTTTAGAGAGAAGATAATTATGTCAAATTTTTTGGCATTTATTAGTCCCAATGATCATTACCGTTATGATATTTTATAAAAAAATTTTAAATAATCTATTAAATTATCTTTTAGAAAGAAGATAATCATGTCAGGTTTTTTAGCATTTATTAAGCCCAATGATCGTTAACGTTATGATATTTTAATACGAAATTTGAAATTATCTATTAAATTGTCTTTTACAAAGAAGATAATTATGTCCACTTTTTTAGCATTTATTAGGCCCAATGATCGTTACCATTATGATCTTTTAATAAGAAATTTTAAATTATGTAGTAAATTATCTTTTACAAAGTAGATAATTATGTCAATTTTTTTAGCATTTATTAGGCCTAATGATCGTTACCATTATGATCTTTTAATAAAGAAATTTTAAAAGATCTACTATATTATCTTCAAGAAAGAAGATAACTATGTCAACTTTTTTAGCATTTACTAGGCCCAATGATCGTTAGCGTCATGATCTTTTAAAAAGAAATTTTAAATGATCTATTAAATTATATTTTACAAAGAAGATAATTAGTCAACTTTATAGCATTTATTCGGCCAATGATCGTTACCGTTATGATCTTTTATAAAGAAATTTTAAATGATCTATTAAATTATCTTTTACAAAGAAGATAATTATGTCCCCTTTTCAACATTTATTAGGCCCAATGATTGTTACCGTTATGATCTTTTCATAAGAAATTTTCAATTATCTATTAAATTGTCTTTTACAAAGAAAATAATTATGTCAACTTTTTTAGCATTTATTCGGCCCAATGATCATTACCATTATGAACTTTTAATAAGAAATTTTAAATTATCTAGTAAATTATATTTTACAAATAACATAATTATATCAACTTTTTTAGCATTTATTAGGCCCAATGATCGTTACCATTATGATCTTATAATAAGAAATTTTAAATTATCTAGTAAATTATGTTTTAGAGAGAAGATAATTATGTCAACTTTCTTGGCCTTTATTAGTCCCAATGATCATTACCGTTATGATATTTTATAAAAAAATTTTAAATAATCTATTAAATTATCTTTTAGAAAGAAGATAATCATGTCAGGTTTTTTAGCATTTATTAAGCCCAATGATCGTTAACATTATGATATTTTAATACGAAATTTGAAATTATCTATTAAATTGTCTTTTACAAAGAAGATAATTATGTCCACTTTTTTAGCATTTCTTAGGCCCAATGATCGTTACCATTATGATATTTTAATAAGAAATTTTAAATTATCTAGTAAATTATCTTTTACAAAGAAGATAATTATGTCAATTTTTTTAGCATTTATTAGGCCCAATGATCGTAAACGTTATGATCTTTTAATAAAGAAATTTTAAAAGATCTACTATATTATCTTCGAGAAAGAAGATAACTATGTCAACTTTTTTAGCATTTACTAGGCCCAATGATCGTTAGCGTCATGATCTTTTAAAAAAAAAATTTAAATGATCTATTAAATTATATTTTATAAAGAAGATAATTAGTCAACTTTATAGCATTTATTGGGCCAATGATCGTTACCGTTATGGTCTTTTATAAAGAAATTTTAAATGATCTATTAAATTATCTTTTACAAAGAAGATAATTATGTCCCTTTTTCAACATTTATTAGGCCCAATGATTGTTACCGTTATGATCTTTTCATAAGAAATTTTCAATTATCAATTAAATTGTCTTTTACAAAGAAAATAATTATGTCAACTTTTTTAGCATTTATTCGGCCCAATGATCGTTACCATTATGAACTTTTAATAAGAAATTTTAAATTATCTAGTAAATTATATTTTACAAATAATATAATTATATAAACTTTTTTAACATTTACTAGGCCCAATGATCGTTAGTGTCATGATCTTTTAAAAAGAAATTTTAAATGATCTATTAAATTATATTTTACAAAGAAGATAATTAGTCAACTTTATAGCATTTATTGGGCCAATGATCGTTACCGTTATGATCTTTTATAAAGAAATTTTAAATGATCTATTTAATTATCTTTTACAAAGAAGATAATTATGTCCCCTTTTCAACATTTATTAGGCCCAATGATTGTTACCGTTCTGATCTTTTCATAAGAAATTTTAAATGATCTATTAAATTGTCTTGTACAAAGAAAATAATTATGTCAACTTTTTTAGCATTTATTCGGCCCAATGATCGTTACCATTATGAACTTTTAATAAGAAATTTTAAATTATCTAGTAAATTATATTTTACAAATAACATAATTATATCAACTTTTTTAGCATTTATTAGGCCCAATGATCGTCACCATTATAATCTTATAATAAGAAATTTTAAATTATCTAGTAAATTATCTTTTAGAGAGAAGATAATTATGTCAATTTTTTTGGCATTTATTAGTCCCAATGATCATTACCGTTATGATATTTTATAAAAAAAAATTAAATAATCTATTAAATTATCTTTTACAAAGAAGATAATCATGCCAGGTTTTTTAGCATTTATTAAGCCCAGTGATCGTTAACGTTATGATATTTTAATACGAAATTTGAAATTATCAATTAAATTGTCTTTTACAAAGAAGATAATTATGTCCACTTTTTTAGCATTTATTAGGCCCAATGATCGTTACCATTATGATCTTTTAATAAGAAATTTTAAATTATCTAGTAAATTATCTTTTTCAAAGAGGATAACTATGTGAACTTTTTTAGCATGTACTAGGCCGAATGATCTTACCGTTATGATCTTTTACAAAGAAATTTTAAATCATCTATTAAATTATCTTTGACAAAGAAGATAATTATGTCAACTTTTTTAGCATTTATTAGGCCAATGATCGTTACCGTTATGATCTTTTATTAAAAAATTTTAAATTATCTGGTAAATTATCTTTTACAAATAACATAATTATTTCAACTTTTTTAGCGTTTATTAGGCCCAACGATCGTTACCATTATGATCTTTTATTAAGAAATTTTAAACAATCTATTAAATTATCTTTTACAAAGAAGATAATTATGTTAACTTTTTTAGCATTTATTCGGCCCAATGATCGTTACCATTATGATCTTATAATAAGAAATTTTAAATTATCTAGTAAATTATCTTTTAGAGAGAAGATAATTATGTCAAATTTTTTGGCATTTATTAGTCCCAATGATCATTACCGTTATGATATTTTATAAAAAAATTTTAAATAATCTATTAAATTATCTTTTAGAAAGAAGATAATCATGTCAGGTTTTTTAGCATTTATTAAGCCCAATGATCGTTAACGTTATGATATTTTAATACGAAATTTGAAATTATCTATTAAATTGTCTTTTACAAAGAAGATAATTATGTCCACTTTTTTAGCATTTATTAGGCCCAATGATCGTTACCATTATGATCTTTTAATAAGAAATTTTAAATTATGTAGTAAATTATCTTTTACAAAGTAGATAATTATGTCAATTTTTTTAGCATTTATTAGGCCTAATGATCGTTACCATTATGATCTTTTAATAAAGAAATTTTAAAAGATCTACTATATTATCTTCAAGAAAGAAGATAACTATGTCAACTTTTTTAGCATTTACTAGGCCCAATGATCGTTAGCGTCATGATCTTTTAAAAAGAAATTTTAAATGATCTATTAAATTATATTTTACAAAGAAGATAATTAGTCAACTTTATAGCATTTATTCGGCCAATGATCGTTACCGTTATGATCTTTTATAAAGAAATTTTAAATGATCTATTAAATTATCTTTTACAAAGAAGATAATTATGTCCCCTTTTCAACATTTATTAGGCCCAATGATTGTTACCGTTATGATCTTTTCATAAGAAATTTTCAATTATCTATTAAATTGTCTTTTACAAAGAAAACAATTATGTCAACTTTTTTAGCATTTATTCGGCCCAATGATCATTACCATTATGAACTTTTAATAAGAAATTTTAAATTATCTAGTAAATTATATTTTACAAATAACATAATTATATCAACTTTTTTAGCATTTATTAGGCCCAATGATCGTTACCATTATGATCTTATAATAAGAAATTTTAAATTATCTAGTAAATTATGTTTTAGAGAGAAGATAATTATGTCAACTTTCTTGGCCTTTATTAGTCCCAATGATCATTACCGTTATGATATTTTATAAAAAAATTTTAAATAATCTATTAAATTATCTTTTAGAAAGAAGATAATCATGTCAGGTTTTTTAGCATTTATTAAGCCCAATGATCGTTAACGTTATGATATTTTAATACGAAATTTGAAATTATCTATTAAATTGTCTTTTACAAAGAAGATAATTATGTCCACTTTTTTAGCATTTCTTAGGCCCAATGATCGTTACCATTATGATATTTTAATAAGAAATTTTAAATTATCTAGTAAATTATCTTTTACAAAGAAGATAATTATGTCAATTTTTTTAGCATTTATTAGGCCCAATGATCGTAAACGTTATGATCTTTTAATAAAGAAATTTTAAAAGATCTACTATATTATCTTCGAGAAAGAAGATAACTATGTCAACTTTTTTAGCATTTACTAGGCCCAATGATCGTTAGCGTCATAATCTTTTAAAAAAAAAATTTAAATGATCTATTAAATTATATTTTATAAAGAAGATAATTAGTCAACTTTATAGCATTTATTGGGCCAATGATCGTTACCGTTATGGTCTTTTATAAAGAAATTTTAAATGATCTATTAAATTATCTTTTACAAAGAAGATAATTATGTCCCTTTTTCAACATTTATTAGGCCCAATGATTGTTACCGTTATGATCTTTTCATAAGAAATTTTCAATTATCAATTAAATTGTCTTTTACAAAGAAAATAATTATGTCAACTTTTTTAGCATTTATTCGGCCCAATGATCGTTACCATTATGAACTTTTAATAAGAAATTTTAAATTATCTAGTAAATTATATTTTACAAATAATATAATTATATAAACTTTTTTAACATTTACTAGGCCCAATGATCGTTAGTGTCATGATCTTTTAAAAAGAAATTTTAAATGATCTATTAAATTATATTTTACAAAGAAGATAATTAGTCAACTTTATAGCATTTATTGGGCCAATGATCGTTACCGTTATGATCTTTTATAAAGAAATTTTAAATGATCTATTTAATTATCTTTTACAAAGAAGATAATTATGTCCCCTTTTCAACATTTATTAGGCCCAATGATTGTTACCGTTCTGATCTTTTCATAAGAAATTTTAAATGATCTATTAAATTGTCTTGTACAAAGAAAATAATTATGTCAACTTTTTTAGCATTTATTCGGCCCAATGATCGTTACCATTATGAACTTTTAATAAGAAATTTTAAATTATCTAGTAAATTATATTTTACAAATAACATAATTATATCAACTTTTTTAGCATTTATTAGGCCCAATGATCGTCACCATTATAATCTTATAATAAGAAATTTTAAATTATCTAGTAAATTATCTTTTAGAGAGAAGATAATTATGTCAATTTTTTTGGCATTTATTAGTCCCAATGATCATTACCGTTATGATATTTTATAAAAAAAAATTAAATAATCTATTAAATTATCTTTTACAAAGAAGATAATCATGCCAGGTTTTTTAGCATTTATTAAGCCCAGTGATCGTTAACGTTATGATATTTTAATACGAAATTTGAAATTATCAATTAAATTGTCTTTTACAAAGAAGATAATTATGTCCACTTTTTTAGCATTTATTAGGCCCAATGATCGTTACCATTATGATCTTTTAATAAGAAATTTTAAATTATCTAGTAAATTATCTTTTTCAAAGAGGATAACTATGTGAACTTTTTTAGCATGTACTAGGCCGAATGATCTTACCGTTATGATCTTTTACAAAGAAATTTTAAATCATCTATTAAATTATCTTTGACAAAGAAGATAATTATGTCAACTTTTTTAGCATTTATTAGGCCAATGATCGTTACCGTTATGATCTTTTATTAAAAAATTTTAAATTATCTGGTAAATTATCTTTTACAAATAACATAATTATTTCAACTTTTTTAGCGTTTATTAGGCCCAACGATCGTTACCATTATGATCTTTTATTAAGAAATTTTAAACAATCTATTAAATTATCTTTTACAAAGAAGATAATTATGTTAACTTTTTTAGCATTTATTCGGCCCAATGATCGTTACCATTATGATCTTATAATAAGAAATTTTAAATTATCTAGTAAATTATCTTTTAGAGAGAAGATAATTATGTCAAATTTTTTGGCATTTATTTGTCCCAATGATCATTACCGTTATGATATTTTATAAAAAAATTTTAAATAATCTATTAAATTATCTTTTAGAAAGAAGATAATCATGTCCACTTTTTTAGCATTTATTAGGCCCAATGATCGTTACCATTATGATCTTTTAATAAGAAATTTTAAATTATCTAGTAAATTATCTTTTTCAAAGAGGATAACTATGTGAACTTTTTTAGCATGTACTAGGCCGAATGATCTTACCGTTATGATCTTTTACAAAGAAATTTTAAATCATCTATTAAATTATCTTTGACAAAGAAGATAATTATGTCAACTTTTTTAGCATTTATTAGGCCAATGATCGTTACCGTTATGATCTTTTATTAAAAAATTTTAAATTATCTGGTAAATTATCTTTTACAAATAACATAATTATTTCAACTTTTTTAGCGTTTATTAGGCCCAACGATCGTTACCATTATGATCTTTTATTAAGAAATTTTAAACAATCTATTAAATTATCTTTTACAAAGAAGATAATTATGTTAACTTTTTTAGCATTTATTCGGCCCAATGATCGTTACCATTATGATCTTATAATAAGAAATTTTAAATTATCTAGTAAATTATCTTTTAGAGAGAAGATAATTATGTCAAATTTTTTGGCATTTATTAGTCCCAATGATCATTACCGTTATGATATTTTATAAAAAAATTTTAAATAATCTATTAAATTATCTTTTAGAAAGAAGATAATCATGTCAGGTTTTTTAGCATTTATTAAGCCCAATGATCGTTAACGTTATGATATTTTAATACGAAATTTGAAATTATCTATTAAATTGTCTTTTACAAAGAAGATAATTATGTCCACTTTTTTAGCATTTATTAGGCCCAATGATCGTTACCATTATGATCTTTTACTAAGAAATTTTAAATTATGTAGTAAATTATCTTTTACAAAGTAGATAATTATGTCAATTTTTTTAGCATTTATTAGGCCTAATGATCGTTACCATTATGATCTTTTAATAAAGAAATTTTAAAAGATCTACTATATTATCTTCAAGAAAGAA
Source organism: Psophocarpus tetragonolobus (assembly GCA_037954015.1). Taxonomy (NCBI): domain Eukaryota; kingdom Viridiplantae; phylum Streptophyta; class Magnoliopsida; order Fabales; family Fabaceae; genus Psophocarpus; species Psophocarpus tetragonolobus. Next base: position 61,523,298 of record CM075688.1, read on the forward strand.
GATAACTATGTCAACTTTTTTAGCATTTACTAGGCCCAATGATCGTTAGCGTCATGATCTTTTAAAAAGAAATTTTAAATGATCTATTAAATTATATTTTACAAAGAAGATAATTAGTCAACTTTATAGCATTTATTCGGCCAATGATCGTTACCGTTATGATCTTTTATAAAGAAATTTTAAATGATCTATTAAATTATCTTTTACAAAGAAGATAATTATGTCCCCTTTTCAACATTTATTAGGCCCAATGATTGTTACCGTTATGATCTTTTCATAAGAAATTTTCAATTATCTATTAAATTGTCTTTTACAAAGAAAATAATTATGTCAACTTTTTTAGCATTTATTCGGCCCAATGATCATTACCATTATGAACTTTTAATAAGAAATTTTAAATTATCTAGTAAATTATATTTTACAAATAACATAATTATATCAACTTTTTTAGCATTTATTAGGCCCAATGATCGTTACCATTATGATCTTATAATAAGAAATTTTAAATTATCTAGTAAATTATGTTTTAGAGAGAAGATAATTATGTCAACTTTCTTGGCCTTTATTAGTCCCAATGATCATTACCGTTATGATATTTTATAAAAAAATTTTAAATAATCTATTAAATTATCTTTTAGAAAGAAGATAATCATGTCAGGTTTTTTAGCATTTATTAAGCCCAATGATCGTTAACGTTATGATATTTTAATACGAAATTTGAAATTATCTATTAAATTGTCTTTTACAAAGAAGATAATTATGTCCACTTTTTTAGCATTTCTTAGGCCCAATGATCGTTACCATTATGATATTTTAATAAGAAATTTTAAATTATCTAGTAAATTATCTTTTACAAAGAAGATAATTATGTCAATTTTTTTAGCATTTATTAGGCCCAATGATCGTAAACGTTATGATCTTTTAATAAAGAAATTTTAAAAGATCTACTATATTATCTTCGAGAAAGAAGATAACTATGTCAACTTTTTTAGCATTTACTAGGCCCAATGATCGTTAGCGTCATGATCTTTTAAAAAAAAAATTTAAATGATCTATTAAATTATATTTTATAAAGAAGATAATTAGTCAACTTTATAGCATTTATTGGGCCAATGATCGTTACCGTTATGGTCTTTTATAAAGAAATTTTAAATGATCTATTAAATTATCTTTTACAAAGAAGATAATTATGTCCCTTTTTCAACATTTATTAGGCCCAATGATTGTTACCGTTATGATCTTTTCATAAGAAATTTTCAATTATCAATTAAATTGTCTTTTACAAAGAAAATAATTATGTCAACTTTTTTAGCATTTATTCGGCCCAATGATCGTTACCATTATGAACTTTTAATAAGAAATTTTAAATTATCTAGTAAATTATATTTTACAAATAATATAATTATATAAACTTTTTTAACATTTACTAGGCCCAATGATCGTTAGTGTCATGATCTTTTAAAAAGAAATTTTAAATGATCTATTAAATTATATTTTACAAAGAAGATAATTAGTCAACTTTATAGCATTTATTGGGGCAATGATCGTTACCGTTATGATCTTTTATAAAGAAATTTTAAATGATCTATTTAATTATCTTTTACAAAGAAGATAATTATGTCCCCTTTTCAACATTTATTAGGCCCAATGATTGTTACCGTTCTGATCTTTTCATAAGAAATTTTAAATGATCTATTAAATTGTCTTGTACAAAGAAAATAATTATGTCAACTTTTTTAGCATTTATTCGGCCCAATGATCGTTACCATTATGAACTTTTAATAAGAAATTTTAAATTATCTAGTAAATTATATTTTACAAATAACATAATTATATCAACTTTTTTAGCATTTATTAGGCCCAATGATCGTCACCATTATAATCTTATAATAAGAAATTTTAAATTATCTAGTAAATTATCTTTTAGAGAGAAGATAATTATGTCAATTTTTTTGGCATTTATTAGTCCCAATGATCATTACCGTTATGATATTTTATAAAAAAAAATTAAATAATCTATTAAATTATCTTTTACAAAGAAGATAATCATGCCAGGTTTTTTAGCATTTATTAAGCCCAGTGATCGTTAACGTTATGATATTTTAATACGAAATTTGAAATTATCAATTAAATTGTCTTTTACAAAGAAGATAATTATGTCCACTTTTTTAGCATTTATTAGGCCCAATGATCGTTACCATTATGATCTTTTAATAAGAAATTTTAAATTATCTAGTAAATTATCTTTTTCAAAGAGGATAACTATGTGAACTTTTTTAGCATGTACTAGGCCGAATGATCTTACCGTTATGATCTTTTACAAAGAAATTTTAAATCATCTATTAAATTATCTTTGACAAAGAAGATAATTATGTCAACTTTTTTAGCATTTATTAGGCCAATGATCGTTACCGTTATGATCTTTTATTAAAAAATTTTAAATTATCTGGTAAATTATCTTTTACAAATAACATAATTATTTCAACTTTTTTAGCGTTTATTAGGCCCAAGGATCGTTACCATTATGATCTTTTATTAAGAAATTTTAAACAATCTATTAAATTATCTTTTACAAAGAAGATAATTATGTTAACTTTTTTAGCATTTATTCGGCCCAATGATCGTTACCATTATGATCTTATAATAAGAAATTTTAAATTATCTAGTAAATTATCTTTTAGAGAGAAGATAATTATGTCAAATTTTTTGGCATTTATTAGTCCCAATGATCATTACCGTTATGATATTTTATAAAAAAATTTTAAATAATCTATTAAATTATCTTTTAGAAAGAAGATAATCATGTCAGGTTTTTTAGCATTTATTAAGCCCAATGATCGTTAACGTTATGATATTTTAATACGAAATTTGAAATTATCTATTAAATTGTCTTTTACAAAGAAGATAATTATGTCCACTTTTTTAGCATTTATTAGGCCCAATGATCGTTACCATTATGATCTTTTAATAAGAAATTTTAAATTATGTAGTAAATTATCTTTTACAAAGTAGATAATTATGTCAATTTTTTTAGCATTTATTAGGCCTAATGATCGTTACCATTATGATCTTTTAATAAAGAAATTTTAAAAGATCTACTATATTATCTTCAAGAAAGAAGATAACTATGTCAACTTTTTTAGCATTTACTAGGCCCAATGATCGTTAGCGTCATGATCTTTTAAAAAGAAATTTTAAATGATCTATTAAATTATATTTTACAAAGAAGATAATTAGTCAACTTTATAGCATTTATTCGGCCAATGATCGTTACCGTTATGATCTTTTATAAAGAAATTTTAAATGATCTATTAAATTATCTTTTACAAAGAAGATAATTATGTCCCCTTTTCAACATTTATTAGGCCCAATGATTGTTACCGTTATGATCTTTTCATAAGAAATTTTCAATTATCTATTAAATTGTCTTTTACAAAGAAAATAATTATGTCAACTTTTTTAGCATTTATTCGGCCCAATGATCATTACCATTATGAACTTTTAATAAGAAATTTTAAATTATCTAGTAAATTATATTTTACAAATAACATAATTATATCAACTTTTTTAGCATTTATTAGGCCCAATGATCGTTACCATTATGATCTTATAATAAGAAATTTTAAATTATCTAGTAAATTATGTTTTAGAGAGAAGATAATTATGTCAACTTTCTTGGCCTTTATTAGTCCCAATGATCATTACCGTTATGATATTTTATAAAAAAATTTTAAATAATCTATTAAATTATCTTTTAGAAAGAAGATAATCATGTCAGGTTTTTTAGCATTTATTAAGCCCAATGATCGTTAACGTTATGATATTTTAATACGAAATTTGAAATTATCTATTAAATTGTCTTTTACAAAGAAGATAATTATGTCCACTTTTTTAGCATTTCTTAGGCCCAATGATCGTTACCATTATGATATTTTAATAAGAAATTTTAAATTATCTAGTAAATTATCTTTTACAAAGAAGATAATTATGTCAATTTTTTTAGCATTTATTAGGCCCAATGATCGTAAACGTTATGATCTTTTAATAAAGAAATTTTAAAAGATCTACTATATTATCTTCGAGAAAGAAGATAACTATGTCAACTTTTTTAGCATTTACTAGGCCCAATGATCGTTAGCGTCATGATCTTTTAAAAAAAAAATTTAAATGATCTATTAAATTATATTTTATAAAGAAGATAATTAGTCAACTTTATAGCATTTATTGGGCCAATGATCGTTACCGTTATGGTCTTTTATAAAGAAATTTTAAATGATCTATTAAATTATCTTTTACAAAGAAGATAATTATGTCCCTTTTTCAACATTTATTAGGCCCAATGATTGTTACCGTTATGATCTTTTCATAAGAAATTTTCAATTATCAATTAAATTGTCTTTTACAAAGAAAATAATTATGTCAACTTTTTTAGCATTTATTCGGCCCAATGATCGTTACCATTATGAACTTTTAATAAGAAATTTTAAATTATCTAGTAAATTATATTTTACAAATAATATAATTATATAAACTTTTTTAACATTTACTAGGCCCAATGATCGTTAGTGTCATGATCTTTTAAAAAGAAATTTTAAATGATCTATTAAATTATATTTTACAAAGAAGATAATTAGTCAACTTTATAGCATTTATTGGGCCAATGATCGTTACCGTTATGATCTTTTATAAAGAAATTTTAAATGATCTATTTAATTATCTTTTACAAAGAAGATAATTATGTCCCCTTTTCAACATTTATTAGGCCCAATGATTGTTACCGTTCTGATCTTTTCATAAGAAATTTTAAATGATCTATTAAATTGTCTTGTACAAAGAAAATAATTATGTCAACTTTTTTAGCATTTATTCGGCCCAATGATCGTTACCATTATGAACTTTTAATAAGAAATTTTAAATTATCTAGTAAATTATATTTTACAAATAACATAATTATATCAACTTTTTTAGCATTTATTAGGCCCAATGATCGTCACCATTATAATCTTATAATAAGAAATTTTAAATTATCTAGTAAATTATCTTTTAGAGAGAAGATAATTATGTCAATTTTTTTGGCATTTATTAGTCCCAATGATCATTACCGTTATGATATTTTATAAAAAAAAATTAAATAATCTATTAAATTATCTTTTACAAAGAAGATAATCATGCCAGGTTTTTTAGCATTTATTAAGCCCAGTGATCGTTAAGGTTATGATATTTTAATACGAAATTTGAAATTATCAATTAAATTGTCTTTTACAAAGAAGATAATTATGTCCACTTTTTTAGCATTTATTAGGCCCAATGATCGTTACCATTATGATCTTTTAATAAGAAATTTTAAATTATCTAGTAAATTATCTTTTTCAAAGAGGATAACTATGTGAACTTTTTTAGCATGTACTAGGCCGAATGATCTTACCGTTATGATCTTTTACAAAGAAATTTTAAATCATCTATTAAATTATCTTTGACAAAGAAGATAATTATGTCAACTTTTTTAGCATTTATTAGGCCAATGATCGTTACCGTTATGATCTTTTATTAAAAAATTTTAAATTATCTGGTAAATTATCTTTTACAAATAACATAATTATTTCAACTTTTTTAGCGTTTATTAGGCCCAACGATCGTTACCATTATGATCTTTTATTAAGAAATTTTAAACAATCTATTAAATTATCTTTTACAAAGAAGATAATTATGTTAACTTTTTTAGCATTTATTCGGCCCAATGATCGTTACCATTATGATCTTATAATAAGAAATTTTAAATTATCTAGTAAATTATCTTTTAGAGAGAAGATAATTATGTCAAATTTTTTGGCATTTATTAGTCCCAATGATCATTACCGTTATGATATTTTATAAAAAAATTTTAAATAATCTATTAAATTATCTTTTAGAAAGAAGATAATCATGTTAGGTCTTTTAGCATTTATTAAGCCCAATGATCGTTAACGTTATGATATTTTAATACGAAATTTGAAATTATCTATTAAATTGTCTTTTACAAAGAAGATAATTATGTCCACTTTTTTAGCATTTATTAGGCCCAATGATCGTTACCATTATGATCTTTTAATAAGAAATTTTAAATTATGTAGTAAATTATCTTTTACAAAGTAGATAATTATGTCAATTTTTTTAGCATTTATTAGGCCTAATGATCGTTACCATTATGATCTTTTAATAAAGAAATTTTAAAAGATCTACTATATTATCTTCAAGAAAGAAGATAACTATGTCAACTTTTTTAGCATTTACTAGGCCCAATGATCGTTAGCGTCATGATCTTTTAAAAAGAAATTTTAAATGATCTATTAAATTATATTTTACAAAGAAGATAATTAGTCAACTTTATAGCATTTATTCGGCCAATGATCGTTACCGTTATGATCTTTTATAAAGAAATTTTAAATGATCTATTAAATTATCTTTTACAAAGAAGATAATTATGTCCCCTTTTCAACATTTATTAGGCCCAATGATTGTTACCGTTATGATCTTTTCATAAGAAATTTTCAATTATCTATTAAATTGTCTTTTACAAAGAAAATAATTATCTCAACTTTTTTAGCATTTATTCGGCCCAATGATCATTACCATTATGAACTTTTAATAAGAAATTTTAAATTATCTAGTAAATTATATTTTACAAATAACATAATTATATCAACTTTTTTAGCATTTATTAGGCCCAATGATCGTTACCATTATGATCTTATAATAAGAAATTTTAAATTATCTAGTAAATTATGTTTTAGAGAGAAGATAATTATGTCAACTTTCTTGGCCTTTATTAGTCCCAATGATCATTACCGTTATGATATTTTATAAAAAAATTTTAAATAATCTATTAAATTATCTTTTAGAAAGAAGATAATCATGTCAGGTTTTTTAGCATTTATTAAGCCCAATGATCGTTAATGTTATGATATTTTAATACGAAATTTGAAATTATCTATTAAATTGTCTTTTACAAAGAAGATAATTATGTCCACTTTTTTAGCATTTCTTAGGCCCAATGATCGTTACCATTATGATATTTTAATAAGAAATTTTAAATTATCTAGTAAATTATCTTTTACAAAGAAGATAATTATGTCAATTTTTTTAGCATTTATTAGGCCCAATGATCGTAAACGTTATGATCTTTTAATAAAGAAATTTTAAAAGATCTACTATATTATCTTCGAGAAAGAAGATAACTATGTCAACTTTTTTAGCATTTACTAGGCCCAATGATCGTTAGCGTCATGATCTTTTAAAAAAAAAATTTAAATGATCTATTAAATTATATTTTATAAAGAAGATAATTAGTCAACTTTATAGCATTTATTGGGCCAATGATCGTTACCGTTATGGTCTTTTATAAAGAAATTTTAAATGATCTATTAAATTATCTTTTACAAAGAAGATAATTATGTCCCTTTTTCAACATTTATTAGGCCCAATGATTGTTACCGTTATGATCTTTTCATAAGAAATTTTCAATTATCAATTAAATTGTCTTTTACAAAGAAAATAATTATGTCAACTTTTTTAGCATTTATTCGGCCCAATGATCGTTACCATTATGAACTTTTAATAAGAAATTTTAAATTATCTAGTAAATTATATTTTACAAATAATATAATTATATAAACTTTTTTAACATTTACTAGGCCCAATGATCGTTAGTGTCATGATCTTTTAAAAAGAAATTTTAAATGATCTATTAAATTATATTTTACAAAGAAGATAATTAGTCAACTTTATAGCATTTATTGGGCCAATGATCGTTACCGTTATGATCTTTTATAAAGAAATTTTAAATGATCTGTTTAATTATCTTTTACAAAGAAGATAATTATGTCCCCTTTTCAACATTTATTAGGCCCAATGATTGTTACCGTTCTGATCTTTTCATAAGAAATTTTCAATTATCTATTAAATTGTCTTTTACAAAGAAAATAATTATGTCAACTTTTTTAGCATTTATTCGGCCCAATGATCATTACCATTATGAACTTTTAATAATAAATTTTAAATTATCTAGTAAATTATATTTTACAAATAACATAATTATATCAACTTTTTTAGCATTTATTAGGCCCAATGATCGTTACCATTATGATCTTATAATAAGAAATTTTAAATTATCTAGTAAATTATGTTTTAGAGAGAAGATAATTATGTCAACTTTCTTGGCCTTTATTAGTCCCAATGATCATTACCGTTATGATATTTTATAAAAAAATTTTAAATAATCTATTAAATTATCTTTTAGAAAGAAGATAATCATGTCAGGTTTTTTAGCATTTATTAATCCCAATGATCGTTAATGTTATGATATTTTAATACGAAATTTGAAATTATCTATTAAATTGTCTTTTACAAAGAAGATAATTATGTCCACTTTTTTAGCATTTCTTAGGCCCAATGATCGTTACCATTATGATATTTTAATAAGAAATTTTAAATTATCTAGTAAATTATCTTTTACAAAGAAGATAATTATGTCAATTTTTTTAGCATTTATTAGGCCCAATGATCGTAAACGTTATGATCTTTTAATAAAGAAATTTTAAAAGATCTACTATATTATCTTCGAGAAAGAAGATAACTATGTCAACTTTTTTAGCATTTACTAGGCCCAATGATCGTTAGCGTCATGATCTTTTAAAAAAAAAATTTAAATGATCTATTAAATTATATTTTATAAAGAAGATAATTAGTCAACTTTATAGCATTTATTGGGCCAATGATCGTTACCGTTATGGTCTTTTATAAAGAAATTTTAAATGATCTATTAAATTATCTTTTACAAAGAAGATAATTATGTCCCTTTTTCAACATTTATTAGGCCCAATGATTGTTACCGTTATGATCTTTTCATAAGAAATTTTCAATTATCAATTAAATTGTCTTTTACAAAGAAAATAATTATGTCAACTTTTTTAGCATTTATTCGGCCCAATGATCGTTACCATTATGAACTTTTAATAAGAAATTTTAAATTATCTAGTAAATTATATTTTATAAATAATATAATTATATAAACTTTTTTAACATTTACTAGGCCCAATGATCGTTAGTGTCATGATCTTTTAAAAAGAAATTTTAAATGATCTATTAAATTATATTTTACAAAGAAGATAATTAGTCAACTTTATAGCATTTATTGGGCCAATGATCGTTACCGTTATGATCTTTAATAAAGAAATTTTAAATGATCTGTTTAATTATCTTTTACAAAGAAGATAATTATGTCCCCTTTTCAACATTTATTAGGCCCAATGATTGTTACCGTTCTGATCTTTTCATAAGAAATTTTCAATTATCTATTAAATTATCTTTTACAAAAAAAATAATTATGTCAACTTTTTTAGCATTTATTCGGCCCAATGATCATTACCATTATGACCTTTTAATAAGAAATTTTAAATTATCTAGTAAATTATATTTTACAAATAACATAATTATATCAACTTTTTTAGCATTTATTCGGCCCAATGATCGTTACCATTATGATCTTTTAATAAGAAATTTTAAATTATCTAGTAAATTATCTTTTAGAAAGAAGATAATTATGTCAACTTTCTTGGCATTTATTAGTCCCAATGATCATTACCGTTATGATATTTTATAAAAAAATTTTAAATAATCTATTAAATTATCTTTTAGAAAGAAGATAATCATGTCAGGGTTTTTAGCATTTATTAAGCCTAATGATCGTTAACGTTATGATATTTTAATACGAAATTTGAAATTATCTATTAAATTGTCTTTTACAAAGAAGATAATTATGTCCACTTTTTTAGCATTTCTTAGGCCCAATGATCGTTACCATTATGATATTTTAATAAGAAATTTTAAATTATCTAGTAAATTATCTTTTACCAAGAAGATAATTATGTCAATTTTTTTAGCATTTATTAGGCCCAATGATCGTAAACGTTATGATCTTTTAATAAAGAAATTTTAAAAGATCTACTATATTATCTTCGAGAAAGAAGATAACTATGTCAACTTTTTTAGCATTTACTAGGCCCAATGATCGTTAGCGTCATGATCTTTTAAAAAAAAATTTTAAATGATCTATTAAATTATATTTTATAAAGAAGATAATTAGTCAACTTTATAGCATTTATTCGGACAATGATCGTTACCGTTATGGTCTTTTATAAAGAAATTTTAAATGATCTATTAAATTATCTTTTACAAAGAAGATAATTATGTCCCTTTTTCAACATTTATTAGGCCCAATGATTGTTACCGTTATGATCTTTTCATAAGAAATTTTCAATTATCTATTAAATTGTCTTTTACAAAGAAAATAATTATGTCAACTTTTTTAGCATTTATTCGGCCCAATGATCGTTACCATTATGAACTTTTAATAAGAAATTTTAAATTATCTAGTAAATTATATTTTACAAATAACATAATTATGTCAACTTTTTTAACATTGATTAGGCTAAATAATCGTTACCGTTATCATCTATTATAAACAAATTTTAAATGATCTATTAAATTTTCTTTTACAAAGAAAATAATTATGTAAAATTTTTTAGCATGTATTCAGCCCAATGATCATTACCGTTATGATCTTTTAATAAGAAATTTTAAATTATCTAGTAAATTATCTTTTACAAAGAAGATAATTATGTCACTTTTATAGCATTTATTAGGCCAGTGATCTTTACCGTTATGATCTTTTAATAAGAAATTTTAAATTATCTAGTAAATTATCTTTTACAAAGAAGATAATTATGTCAACTATTTTAGCTTTTGGCCCAATGATCGTTACCATTATGATCTTTTAATAAGAAAATTTAAATTATCTAGCAAATGATCTTTTACAAAGAAGATAATTATGTCACTTTTTTAGCATTTATTAGTATCAATTATTATCACCGTTTTGATCTTTTAATAAGAAATTTTAAATTAGCTAGTAAATTATCTTTTTACAAAGAAGATAATTATGTCAACTTTTTTAGCATTTATTAGGCCCGATGATTGTTACCGTTATGATCTTTTATAAGAAATTTTAAATTATCTATTAAATTGTGTTTTACAACGAAGATAATTATGTCAACTTTTTTAGCTTCCGGCCCAATGATCGTTACCATTATGATGTTTTAATAAGAAAATTTAAATTGTCTAGTAAATTATCTTTTACAAAGAAGATAATTATGTCAACTTTTTTAACATTTACTAGGCCAATGATCGTTACCGTTATGATCTTTAATAAAGAAATGTTAAATTATCTATTAAATTATCTTTTACAGAGAAGATAATTATGTCAACTTTTTAGCATGTATTCAGCCCAATGATCGTTACCGTTATGATCTTTTAATAAGAAAATTTAAGTCATCTATTAAATTATCTTTTACAAAGAATATATTTATGTCAACTTTTTTAGCATGTATTCTGCCCAATGATCCTTACCATTATGATCTTTTAATAAGAAAATTTAAATTATCTAGTAAATTATCTTTTACAAAGAAGATAATTATGTCAACTTTTTGAGCATTTATTAAGTCAATGATCGTTAATTTTATGATCTTTTAATAAGAAAATTTAAATTATTTAGTAAATTATCTTTTACAAAGAAGATAATTATGTCAACTTTTAAAGCATTTATTAGGCCACTGATCGTTATCATTATGATCTTTTAATAAGAAATTTTAAATGATCTATTCAATTATCGTTTAGAAAAAAGATAATTAATTTAAATTTTTTGGCATTTATTGGGCCCAATGATTGTTACCGCTATGATATTTTATAAAGAATTTTTAAATGATCTATTAAATTATGTTTTACAGAGAAGATAATTATGTCAACTTTTTTAGTATTTATTAGGCCCAATGATCATTACCGTTATGAACTTTTAATAAGAAATTTTAAATTATCTAGTAAATTATCTTTGACCAAGATGATAATTTCGCCAACTTTTTTAGCATTTATTAGGTCTAATGATCGTTACCATTATGATCTTTTATAAAGAAATTTTAAGTCATCTATTAAATTATCTTCTACAAAGAAGATAATTATGTTAACTTTTTTAGCATGTATTCAGCCCTATGATCGTTACCGTTATGATCATTTATTAGGAAAATTTAAATGATCTATTACATTATCTTTTACAAAGAAGATAATTATGTCAACTTTTTAAGCATTTAGTAGGCCAATGATCGTTACCATTATGATCTTTTAATAAGAAAATTTAAATTATCTAGTAAATTATCTTTTACAAAGAAGATAATTATGTCAACTTTTTTAGCATTTATTAGGCCAGTGATCTTTACCGTTATGATCTTTTAATAAGAAATTTTAAATTATCTAGTAAATTATCTTCACACAAAGAAGGTAATTATGTCAACTTTTTTAGCATTTATTAGGCCCAATGATTGTCACCATTATGATCTTTTAATAAGAAATTTTAAATTATCTAGTAAATTATCTTTTTACAAAGAAGGTAATTATGTCAACTTTTTTAGCATTTACTAGGCCAATGATCGTTACCGTTATGATCTTTTATAAAGAAATTTTAAATTATCTATTAAATTATCTTTTACAGAGAAGATAATTATGTCAACTTTTTAGCATGTATTCAGCCCAATGATCGTTACCGTTATGATCTTCTAATAAGAAAATTTAAATCATCTATTAAATTATCTTTTACAAAGAAGATAATTATGTCAACTTTTTTAGCATTTATTAGGTCCAATGATTGCTACCATTATGATCTTTTAATAAGAAATTTTAAATTATCTTGTAAATTATCTTTGGCAAAGATGATAATTTCTTCAATTTTTTTAGCATTTATTAGGTCCAATGATCGTTACGTTTATGATCATTTATAAAGAAGTTTTAAATCATCTATTAAATTATCTTTTACAGAGAAAATAATTATGTCAACTTTTTTAGCATGGATTCGGCCCAATGATCGTTACGTTATGATCTTTTAATAGGAAAATTTAAATGATCTATTAAATTATCTTTTACAAATAAGATAATCATGTCAACTTTTCTAGCATGTATTCGGCCCAATGATCGTTACCGTTATGATCTTTTAATAAGAAAATTTAAAACATCTATTAAATTATCTTTTACAAAGAAGATAATTATGTAAACTTTTTTAGCATGTATTCTGCCCGATGATCCTTACCATTATGATATTTTAATAAGAAAATTTAAATTCTCTAGTAAATTATCTTTTACAAAGAAGATAATTATGTCAACTTTTTGAGCATTTATTAGGCCAATGATCGTCAATGTTATGATCTTTTCATAAGTAAATTTAAATTATCCAGTAAATTATCTTTTACAAAGAACATAATTATGTCAACTTTTAAAGCATTTATTAGGCCAATGATCCTTTCCGTTATGATCTTTTATAAAGAAGTTTTAGATGATCTATTCAATTATCGTTTACAAAAAAGATAATTAATTTAAATTTTTTGGCATTTATTGGGCCCAATGATTGTTACCGTTATGATATTTCATAAAGAAATTTTAAATGATCTATTAAATTATGTTTTAGAAAGAAGATAATTATGTCAACTTTTTTAGTATTGATTAGGCCCAATGATCGTTACCGTTATGATCTTTTAATGAGAAATTTTAAATTATCTAGTAAATTATCTATGACAAAGATGATAGTTACGTCAACCTTTTTAGCATTTATTAGGTCTAATGATCGTTACGATCTTTTATAAAGAAATTTTAATTCATCTATTAAATTATCTTATACAAAGAAGATAATTATGTTAACTTTTTTAGCATGTATTCAACCCTATGATCGTTACCGTTATGATCATTTAATAGGAAAATTTAAATGATCTATTACATTATCTTTTACAAAGAAGATAATTATGTCAACTTTTTAAGCATTTATTAGGCCAATGATCGTTACCATTAGGATCTTTTAATAAGAAAATTTAAATTATCTAGTAAATTATCTTTTTACAAAGAAGATAATTATGTCAACTTTTTTAGCATTTATTAGGTAAAATGATTGTTACCATTATGATCTTTTAACAAGAAATTTTAAATTATCTATTAAATTATCTTCTACAAAGCAGATAATTATGTCAACTTTTTTAGCATGTATTCAGCGCAATAATCTTTACCGTTATCATCTTTTATTAAGAAAATTTAAATGATCTATTAAATTATCTTTACAAAGAAGATATTTATGTCAACTTTTTTAGCATGTATTCTGCCCAATGATCCTTACCATTATGATCTTTTAATAAGAAAATTTAAATTCTCTAGTAAATTATCTTTTACAAATAAGGTAATTATATCAACTTTTTTAGCATTTACTAGGCCAATGATCGTTACCGTTGTGATCTTTTATAAAGAAATTTTAAATTATCTATTAAATTATCTTTTACAGAGAAGATAATTATGTCAACTTTTTAGCATGTATTCAGCCCAATGATCGTTACCGTTATGATCTTCTAATAAGAAAATTTAAATCATCTATTAAGTTATCTTTTACAAAGAAGATAATTATGTCAACTTTTTAGCATGTATTCAGCCCAATGATCGTTACCGTTATGATCTTCTAATAAGAAAATTTAAATCATCTATTAAATTATCTTTTACAAAGAAGATAATTATGTCAACTTTTTTAGCATTTATTAGGTCCAGTGATTGTTACCATTATGATCTTTTAATAAGAAATTTTAAATTATCTATTAAATTATCTTCTACAAAGCAGATAATTATGTCAACTTTTTTAGCATGTATTCAGCGCAATAATCTTTACCGTTATCATCTTTTATTAACAAAATTTAAATGATCTATTAAATTATCTTTCACAAAGAAGATATTTATGTCAACTTTTTTAGCATGTATTCTGCCCGATGATCCTTACCATTATGATCTTTTAATAAGAAAATTTAAATTCTCTAGTAAATTATCTTTTACAAAGAAGATAATTATGTCAACTTTTTGAGCATTTATTAGGCCAATGATCGTCAATGTTATGATCTTTTCATAAGTAAATTTAAATTATCCAGTAAATTATCTTTTACAAAGAACATAATTATGTCAACTTTTAAAGCATTTATTAGGCCAGTTATCTTTACCGTTATGATCTTTTAATAAGAAATTTTAAATTATCTTTTTATAAAGAAGGTAATTATGTCAACTCTTTTAGCATTTATTAGGCCCAATGATTGTCACCGTTATGATCTTTTAATAAGAAATTTTAAATTATCTAGTAAATTATCTTTTTACAAAGAAGGTAATTATATCAACGTTTTTAGCATTTACTAGGCCAATGATCGTTACCGTTATGATCTTTTATAAAAAAATTTTAAATTATCTATTAAATTATCTTTTACAGAGAAGATAATTATGTCAACTTTTTAGCATGTATTCAGCCCAATGATCGTTACCGTTATGATCTTCTAATAAGAAAATTTAAATTATCTAGTAAATTATCTTTTACAAAGAAGATAATTATGTCAACTTTTTTAGCATTTACTAGGCTAGTGATCTTTACCGTTATGATCTTTTAATAAGAAATTTTAAATTATCTAGTAAATTATCTTTTTACAAAGAAGGTAATTATGTCAACTCTTTTAGCATTTATTAGGCCCAATGATTGTCACCGTTATGATCTTTTAATAAGAAATTTTAAATTATCTAGTAAATTATCTTTTTACAAAGAAGGTAATTATATCAACTTTTTTAGCATTTACTAGGCCAATGATCGTTACCGTTATGATCTTTTATAAAAAAATTTTAAATTATCTATTAAATTATCTTTTACAGAGAAGATAATTATGTCAACTTTTTAGCATGTATTCAGCCCAATGATCGTTACCGTTATGATCTTCTAATAAGAAAATTTAAATTATCTAGTAAATTATCTTTTACAAAGAAGATAATTATGTCAACTTTTTTAGCATTTACTAGGCTAGTGATCTTTACCGTTATGATCTTTTAATAAGAAATTTTAAATTATCTAGTAAGTTATCTTTTTACAAATAAGGTAATTATGTCAACTTTTTTAGCATTTGTTAGGCCCAATGATTGTCACCGTTATGATCTTTTAATAAGAAATTTTAAATTATCTAGTAAATTATCTTTTTACAAAGAAGGTAATTATATAAACTTTTTTAGCATTTACTAGGCCAACGATCGTTACCGTTATGATCTTTTATAAAGAAATTTTAAATTATCTATTAAATTATCTTTTACAGAGAAGATAATTATGTCAACTTTTTAGCATGTATTCAGCCCAATGATCGTTACCGTTATGATCTTCTAATAAGAAAATTTAAATCATCTATTAAATTATCTTTTACAAAGAAGATAATTATGTCAACTTTTTTAGCATTTATTAGGTCCAATGATTGTTACCATTATGATCTTTTAATAAGAAATTTTAAATTATCTTGTAAATTATCTTTGGCAAAGATGATAATTTCGTCAACTTTTTTAGCATTTATTAGGTCCAATGATCGTTACCTTTATGATCATTTATAAAGAAGTTTTGAATCATCTATTAAATTATCTTTTACAGAGAAGATAATCATGTCAACTTTTTTAGCATGGATTCGGCCCAATGATCGTTACGTTATGATCTTTTAATAGGAAAATTTAAATGATCTATTAAATTATCTTTTACAAATAAGATAATCATGTCAACTTTTCTAGCATGTATTCAGACCAATGATCGTTACCGTTATGATCTTTTAATAAGAAAATTTAAATCATCTATTAAATTATCTTTTACAAAGAAGATAATTATGTAAACTTTTTTAGCATGTATTCGGCCCAATGATCATTACCGTTATGATCTTTTAATAAGAAAATTTAAATTATCTAGTAAATTATCTTTTTACAAAGAAGATAATTATGTCAACTTTTTTATCATTTATTAGGTCCAATGATTGTTACCATTATGATCTTTTAATAAGAAATTTTAAATTATCTATTAAATTATCTTCTACAAAGCAGATAATTATGTCAACGTTTTTAGTATGTATTCAGCGCAATAATCTTTACTGTTATCATCTTTTATTAAGAAAATTTAAATGATGTATTACATTATGTTTCACAAAGAAGATATTTATGTCAACTTTTTTAGCATGTATTCTGCCCAATGATCCTTACCATTATGATCTTTTAATAAGAAAATTTAAATTCTCTAGTAAATTATCTTTTACAAAGAAGATAATTATGTCAACTTTTTGAGCATTTATTATTAGGCCAATGATCGTCAATGTTATGATCTTTTCATAAGAAAATTTAAATTATCCAGTAAATTATCTTTTACAAAGAAAATAATTATGTCAACTTTTAAAGCATTTATTAGGCCAATGATCGTTACCGTTATGATCTTTTATAAAGAAATTTTAGATGATCTATTCAATTATCGTTTACAAAAAAGATAATTAATTTAAATTTTTTGGCATTTATTGGGCCCAATGATTGTTACGTTATGATATTTCATAAAGAAATGTTAAATGATCTATTAAATCATGTTTTACAAAGAAGATAATTATGTCAACTTTTTTAGTATTTATTAGGCCCAATGATCGATACCGTTATGATCTTTTAATAAGAAATTTTAAATTATCTAGTAAATTATCTTTGACAAAGATGATAATTTCGTCGACATTTTTAGCATTTACTAGGTCTAATGATCGTTACTGTTATGATCTTTTATAAAGAAATTTTAAGTCATCTATTAAATTATCTTCTACAAAGAAGATAATTATGTTAACTTTTTTAGCATGTATTCAGCCCTATGATCGTTACCGTTATGATCATTTAATAGGAAAATTTAAATGATCTATTACATTATCTTTTACAAAGAAGATAATTATGTGAACTTTTTAAGCATTTATTAGGCCAATGATCGTTACCATTAGGATCTTTTAATAAGAAAATTTAAATTATCTAGTAAATTATCTTTTACAAAGAAGATAATTATGTCAACTTTTTTAGCATTTATTAGGCCAGTGATCTTTACCGTTATGATCTTTTAATAAGAAATTTGAAATTATCTAGTAAATTATCTTTTTCCAAAGAAGGTAATTATGTCTTCTTTTTTAGCATTTATTAGACCCAATGATTGTCACCGTTATGATCTTTTAATAAGAAAATTTAAATTATCTATTAAATTATCTTCTACAAAGCAGATAACTATGTCAACTTTTTTAGCATGTATTCAGCGCAATAATCTTTACCGTTATCATCTTTTATTAAGAAAATTTAAATGATCTATTAAATCATCTTTCACAAAGAAGATATTTATGTTAACTTTTTTAGCATGTATTCTGCCCAATGATCCTTACCATTATGATCTTTTAATAAGAAAATTTAAATTACCTAGTAAATTATCTTTTACAAAGAAGATAATTATGTCAACTTTTTGAGCATTTATTAGACCAACGATCGTTAATTTTATGATCTTTTCATACGAAAATTTAAATTATCCTGTAAATTATCTTTTACAAAGAACATAATTATGTCAACTTTTAAAGCATTTATTAGGCCAATGATCGTTACCATTATGATATTTTAATAAGAAATTTTAAATTATCTAGTAAATTATCTTTTTACAAAAAAGATAATCATGTCAACTTTTTTAGTATTTATTAGGCGCAATGATCGTTGCCGTTATGATCTTTTAATAAGCAAATTTAAATCATCTATTAAATTATCTTTTACAAAGAAGATAATTATGTAAACTTTTTTAGCATGTATTCGGCCCAATGATCATTTCCGTTATGATCTTTTAATAAGAAAATTTAAATTATCTAGTAAATTATCTTTTTACAAAGAAGATAATTTTGTCAACTTTTTTAGCATTTATTAGGTCACATGATTGTTACCGTTATGATCTTTTAATAAGAAATTTTAAATTATCTATTAAATTATCTTTTACAAAGACGATAATTATGTCAACTTTTTTAGCTTTCGGCACAATGATTGTTACCAATATGATGTTTTAATAAGAAAATTTAAATTATCTATTAAATTATCTTTTACAAAGAAGATAATTATATTCACTTTTTGAGCATTTATTAGGCCCGATGATTGTTACCGTTATGATCTTTTATAAAAAATTTTAAATTATCTATTAAATTATCTTCTAGAAAGTAGATAATTATGTCAGCTTTTTTAGCATTTATTCAGCGCAATAATCTTTCCCGTTATCATCTTTTATTAAGAAAATTTAAATGATCTATTAAATTAACTTTCACAAAGAAGATATTTATGTCAACTTTTTTAGCATGTGTTCTGCCCAATGATCCTTACCATTATGATCTTTTAATAAGAAAATTTAAATTATCTAGTAAATTATCTTTTACAAAGAAGATAATTATGTCAACTTTTTGAGCATTTATTAGGTCCAATGATTGTTACGATTATGATCTTTTAATAAGAAATTTTAAATTATCTTGTAAATTATCTTTGGCAAAGATGATAATTTCGTCAACTTTTTTAGCATTTATTAGGTCCAATGATCGTTACCTTTATGATCATTTATAAAGAAGTTTTGAATCATCTATTAAATTATCTTTTACAGAGAAGATAATCATGTCAACTTTTTTAGCATGGATTCGGCCCAATGATCGTTACGTTATGATCTTTTAATAGGAAAATTTAAATTATCTATTAAATTATCTTTTACAAAAAAGATAATTATGTCAACTGTTTTAGCTTCCGGCCCAATGATCGTTACCATTATGATGTTTTAGTAAGAAAATTTAAATTATCTAGTAAATTATCTTTTACAAAGAAGATAATTATATAAACTTTTTTAGCATTTACTAGGCCAATGATCGTTACCGTTATGATCTTTTATAAAAAAATTTTAAATTATCTATTAAATTATCTTTTACAGAGAAGATAATTATGTCAACTTTTTAGCATGTATTCAGCCCAATGATCGTTACCGTTATGATCTTCTAATAAGAAAATTTAAATTATCTAGTAAATTATCTTTTACAAAGAAGATAATTATCTCAACTTTTTTAGCATTTACTAGGCTAGTGATCTTTACCGTTATGATCTTTTAATAAGAAATTTTAAATTATCTAGTAAGTTATCTTTTTACAAATAAGGTAATTATATCAACTTTTTTAGCATTTGTTAGGCCCAATGATTGTCACCGTTATGATCTTTTAATAAGAAATTTTAAATTATCTAGTAAATTATCTTTTTACGAAGAAGGTAATTATATCAACTTTTTTAGCATTTACTAGGCCAATGATCGTTACCGTTATGATCTTTTATAAAGAAATTTTAAATTATCTATTAAATTATCTTTTACAGAGAAGATAATTATGTCAACTTTTTAGCATGTATTCAGCCCAATGATCGTTACCGTTATGATCTTCTAATAAGAAAATTTAAATCATCTATTAAATTATCTTTTACAAAGAAGATAATTATGTCAACTTTTTTAGCATTTATTAGGTCCAATGATTGTTACCATTATGATCTTTTAATAAGAAATTTTAAATTATCTTGTAAATTATCTTTGGCAAAGATGATAATTTCGTCAACTTTTTTAGCATTTATTAGGTCCAATGATCGTTACCTTTATGATCATTTATAAAGAAGTTTTGAATCATCTATTAAATTATCTTTTACAGAGAAGATAATCATGTCAACTTTTTTAGCATGGATTCGGCCCAATGATCGTTACGTTATGATCTTTTAATAGGAAAATTTAAATTATCTATTAAATTATCTTTTACAAAAAAGATAATTATGTCAACTGTTTTAGCTTCCGGCCCAATGATCGTTACCATTATGATGTTTTAGTAAGAAAATTTAAATTATCTAGTAAATTATCTTTTACAAAGAAGATAATTATATAAACTTTTTTAGCATTTACTAGGCCAATGATCGTTACCGTTATGATCTTTTATAAAAAAATTTTAAATTATCTATTAAATTATCTTTTACAGAGAAGATAATTATGTCAACTTTTTAGCATGTATTCAGCCCAATGATCGTTACCGTTATGATCTTCTAATAAGAAAATTTAAATTATCTAGTAAATTATCTTTTACAAAGAAGATAATTATCTCAACTTTTTTAGCATTTACTAGGCTAGTGATCTTTACCGTTATGATCTTTTAATAAGAAATTTTAAATTATCTAGTAAGTTATCTTTTTACAAATAAGGTAATTATATCAACTTTTTTAGCATTTGTTAGGCCCAATGATTGTCACCGTTATGATCTTTTAATAAGAAATTTTAAATTATCTAGTAAATTATCTTTTTACGAAGAAGGTAATTATATCAACTTTTTTAGCATTTACTAGGCCAATGATCGTTACCGTTATGATCTTTTATAAAGAAATTTTAAATTATCTATTAAATTATCTTTTACAGAGAAGATAATTATGTCAACTTTTTAGCATGTATTCAGCCCAATGATCGTTACCGTTATGATCTTCTAATAAGAAAATTTAAATCATCTATTAAATTATCTTTTACAAAGAAGATAATTATGTCAACTTTTTTAGCATTTATTAGGTCCAATGATTGTTACCATTATGATCTTTTAATAAGAAATTTTAAATTATCTTGTAAATTATCTTTGGCAAAGATGATAATTTCGTCAACTTTTTT
Source organism: Psophocarpus tetragonolobus (assembly GCA_037954015.1). Lineage (NCBI taxonomy): Eukaryota > Viridiplantae > Streptophyta > Magnoliopsida > Fabales > Fabaceae > Psophocarpus > Psophocarpus tetragonolobus. Next base: position 61,544,914 of record CM075688.1, read on the forward strand.
AGCATTTATTAGGTCCAATGATCGTTACCTTTATGATCATTTATAAAGAAGTTTTGAATCATCTATTAAATTATCTTTTACAGAGAAGATAATCATGTCAACTTTTTTAGCATGGATTCGGCCCAATGATCGTTACGTTATGATCTTTTAATAGGAAAATTTAAATGATCTATTAAATTATCTTTTACAAATAAGATAATCATGTCAACTTTTCTAGCATGTATTCATACCAATGATCGTTACCGTTATGATCTTTTAATAAGAAAATTTAAATGATCTATTACATTATCTTTTACAAAGAAGATAATTATGTCAACTTTTTTAGCATTTATTAGGCCAATGATCGTTCCTGTTATGATCTTTTATAAAGCAATTTTAAATTATCTATTAAATTATCTTTTACAGAGAAGATAATTATGTCAACTTTTTTAGCATTTACTAGGCCCAATGATCGTTACCGTCATGATCTTTTAAAAAGAAATTTTAAATGATCTATTAAATTATATTTTACAAAGAAGATAATTATGTCAACTTTATAGCATTTATTGGGCCAATGATCGTTACCATTATGATCTTTTATAAAGAAATTTTAAATGATCTATTAGATTATCTTTTACAAAGAAGATAATTATGTCCCCTTTTCAACATTTATTAGGCCCAATGATTGTTACCGTTATGATCTTTTCATAAGAAATTTTCAATTATCTATTAAATTGTCTTTTACAAAGAAAATAATTATGTCAACTTTTTTAGCATTTATTAGGCCCAATGATCATTGCCGTCATGATCTTTTAATAAAGAAATTTTTAATGATCTATTAAATTAAATTTTACAAAGAACATAATTATGCTTTTAGCATTTATTAGGATCAACAATCGTTATCATTATGATTTTTATATAGAAATTTTAAATGACGTATTAAATTATCTTTTACAAAATAGATAATTAATTTAAATTTTTTAGCATTTCTTAGGCCCAACAATTGTTACCGTTATGATCTTTTATAAAGAAATTTTAAATTATCTAGTAAATTACCTTTTACAAAGAAGATAATTATGTCAACTTTTTTAGCATTTATTAGGCCCAATGATCATTACTGTTATTGTCTTTTATAAAAAAATTTTAAATAATCTATTAAATTATCTTTTACAAAGAAGATAATCATGTCAGGTTTTTTAGCATTTATTAGGCCCGATGATCGTTACCATTATGATCTTTTAATAAGAAATTTTAAATTATCTAGTAAATTATCTTTTACAAAGAAGATAATTATGTCATATTTTTTAGCATTTATTAGGCCCAATGATCGTTACCGTCTTGATCTTTTAGAAAGAAATTTAAAATGATCTATTAAATTATATTTTACAAAGAAGATAATTATGTCAACAGTTTTAGCATTTATTAGGCTCAATGATGGTTATCGTTATGATCTTTTCATAAAGAAATTTTAAATGATCTATTAAAGTATCTTTTACAACGAAGATAATTATGTCAACGTTTTTAGCATTTATTAGCCCCAATGATCATTACCATTATGATCTTTTAATAAGAAATTTTAAATTATCTAGTAAATTATCTTTTAGAAAGAGGATAATTATGTCAACTTTTTTAACATTTATTTGGCCCAATGATCGTTACCGTTGTGATTTTTATAAATAAATTTTTAATGATCTATTAAATTATCTTCTACAAAGAATATAATTATGTAAACTTTTTTAACATTGATTAGGCCAAATAATCGTTACCGTTATCATCTATTATAAACAAATTTTAAATGATCTATTAAATTATCTTTTACAAATAAGATAATTATGTCAACTTTTTTAGCATTTATTAGGCCAAATGATCGTTACCGTCATGATCTTTTATTAAGAAATTTTAAATGATCTATTAGATTATGTTTTTCAAAGAAGATAGTCATGTCAAGTTTTTTAGCATTTATTAGGACCAATGATCGTTATCGTTATGATCTTTTAATAAAGAAATTTTAAATGATCTATTAAATTAAATTTTACAAAGAAATAATTATGCTTTTAGCATTTATTAGGCTCAATAATCCTTATCATTATGATCTTTTATAAAGAAATTTTAAATGACCTATTAAATTATCTTTTACAAAAAAGATAATTAATTTAAATTTTTTAGCATTTCTTAGGCCCAGCGATTGTTACCGTTATGATCTTTTATAAAGAAATTTTAAATTATCTATTAAATTATCTTTTACAAGGAAGATAATTATGTCAAGTTTTTTAGCATGTATTAGGCCTAATGATTGTTACCGTTATGATCTTTTATAAAGAAATTTTAAATTATCAAGCAAATTACCTTTTACAAAGAAGATAATTATGTCAACTTTTTTAGCATTTATTAGGCCCAATGATCGTTACTGTTATGATCTTTTATAAAAAAATTTTAAATAATCTATTAAATTATGTTTTACAAAGAAGATAATCATGTCAGGTTGTTTAGCATTTATTAAGCCCAATGATCGTTAACATTATGATATTTTAATACGAAATTTGAAATTATCTATTAAATTGTCTTTTACAAAGAAGATAATTATGTCCAATTTTTTAGCATTTATTAGGCCCAATGATCGTTACCATTATGATCTTTTAATAAGAAATTTTAAATTATCTAGTAAATTATCTTTTACAAAGAGGATAACTATGTGAACTTTTTTAGCATGTACTAGGCCCAATAATCTTACCGTTATGATCTTTTATAAAGAAGTTTTAAATCATCTATTAAATTACCTTTGACAAAGAAGATAATTATGTGAACTTTTTTAGCATTTATTAGGCCAATGATCGTTACCATTATGATCTTTTATTAAAACATTTTAAATTATCTGGTAAATTATCTTTTACAAATAACATAATTATTTTAACTTTTTTAGCGTTTGTTAGGCCCAATGTCGTTACCGTTATGATCTTTTATTAAGAAATTTTAAACAATCCATTAAATTATCTTTTACAAAGAAGATAATTATGTCAACTTTTTTAGCATTATTCGGCCCAATGATCATTACCATTATGAACTTTTAATAAGAAATTTTAAATTATCTAGTAAATTATATTTTACAAATAACATAATTATGTCAACTTTTTTAGCATTTATTAGGCCTAATGATCGTTACCATTATGATCTTATAATAAGAAATTTTAAATTATCTAGTAAATTATCTTTTAGAGAGAAGATAATTATGCCAACTTTTTGGGCATTTATTAGTTCCAATGATCATTACTGTTATGATATTTTATAAAAAAAATTTAAATAATCTATTAAATTATCTTTTAGAAAGAAGATAATCATGTCTGGTTTTTTAGCATCTATTAAGCCCAATGATCGTTAACGTTATGATATTTTAATACAAAATTTGAAATTATCTATTAAATTGTCTTTTACAAAGAAGATAATTATGTCCACTTTATTAGCATTTATTAGGCAAAATGATCGTTACTATTATGATCTTTTAATAAGAAATTTTAAATTATTAAGTAAATTATCTTTTACAAAGAAGATAATTATGTATATTTTTTTAGCATTTATTAGGCCCAATGATTGTTACCGTTATGATCTTTTCATAAGAAATTTTCAATTATCTATTAAATTGTCTTTTACAAAGAAAATAATTATGTCAACTTTTTTAGCATTTATTAGGCCCAATGATCATTGCCGTCATGATCTTTTAATAAAGAAATTTTTAATGATCTATTAAATTAAATTTTACAAAGAACATAATTATGCTTTTAGCATTTATTAGGATCAACAATCGTTATCATTATGATTTTTATATAGAAATTTTAAATGACGTATTAAATTATCTTTTACAAAATAGATAATTAATTTAAATTTTTAGCATTTCTTAGGCCCAACAATTGTTACCGTTATGATCTTTTATAAAGAAATTTTAAATTATCTAGTAAATTACCTTTTACAAAGAAGATAATTATGTCAACTTTTTTAGCATTTATTAGGCCCAATGATCATTACTGTTATTGTCTTTTATAAAAAAATTTTAAATAATCTATTAAATTATCTTTTACAAAGAAGATAATCATGTCAGGTTTTTTAGCATTTATTAGGCCCGATGATCGTTACCATTATGATCTTTTAATAAGAAATTTTAAATTATCTAGTAAATTATCTTTTACAAAGAAGATAATTATGTCATATTTTTTAGCATTTATTAGGCCCAATGATCGTTACCGTCTTGATCTTTTAGAAAGAAATTTAAAATGATCTATTAAATTATATTTTACAAAGAAGATAATTATGTCAACAGTTTTAGCATTTATTAGGCTCAATGATGGTTATCGTTATGATCTTTTCATAAAGAAATTTTAAATGATCTATTAAAGTATCTTTTACAATGAAGATAATTATGTCAACGTTTTTAGCATTTATTAGCCCCAATGATCATTACCATTATGATCTTTTAATAAGAAATTTTAAATTATCTAGTAAATTATCTTTTAGAAAGAGGATAATTATGTCAACTTTTTTAACATTTATTTGGCCCAATGATCGTTACCGTTGTGATTTTTATAAATAAATTTTTAATGATCTATTAAATTATCTTCTACAAAGAATATAATTATGTAAACTTTTTTAACATTGATTAGGCCAAATAATCGTTACCGTTATCATCTATTATAAACAAATTTTAAATGATCTATTAAATTATCTTTTACAAATAAGATAATTATGTCAACTTTTTTAGCATTTATTAGGCCAAATGATCGTTACCGTCATGATCTTTTATTAAGAAATTTTAAATGATCTATTAGATTATGTTTTTCAAAGAAGATAGTCATGTCAAGTTTTTTAGCATTTATTAGGACCAATGATCGTTATCGTTATGATCTTTTAATAAAGAAATTTTAAATGATCTATTAAATTAAATTTTACAAAGAAATAATTATGCTTTTAGCATTTATTAGGCTCAATAATCCTTATCATTATGATCTTTTATAAAGAAATTTTAAATGACCTATTAAATTATCTTTTACAAAAAAGATAATTAATTTAAATTTTTTAGCATTTCTTAGGCCCAACGATTGTTACCGTTATGATCTTTTATAAAGAAATTTTAAATTATCTATTAAATTATCTTTTACAAAGAAGATAATTATGTCAAGTTTTTTAGCATGTATTAGGCCTAATGATTGTTACCGTTATGATCTTTTATAAAGAAATTTTAAATTATCAAGCAAATTACCTTTTACAAAGAAGATAATTATGTCAACTTTTTTAGCATTTATTAGGCCCAATGATCGTTACTGTTATGATCTTTTATAAAAAAATTTTAAATAATCTATTAAATTATGTTTTACAAAGAAGATAATCATGTCAGGTTGTTTAGCATTTATTAAGCCCAATGATCGTTAACATTATGATATTTTAATACGAAATTTGAAATTATCTATTAAATTGTCTTTTACAAAGAAGATAATTATGTCCAATTTTTTAGCATTTATTAGGCCCAATGATCGTTACCATTATGATCTTTTAATAAGAAATTTTAAATTATCTAGTAAATTATCTTTTACAAAGAGGATAACTATGTGAACTTTTTTAGCATGTACTAGGCCCAATAATCTTACCGTTATGATCTTTTATAAAGAAGTTTTAAATCATCTATTAAATTACCTTTGACAAAGAAGATAATTATGTCAACTTTTTTAGCATTTATTAGGCCAATGATCGTTACCATTATGATCTTTTATTAAAACATTTTAAATTATCTGGTAAATTATCTTTTACAAATAACATAATTATTTTAACTTTTTTAGCGTTTCTTAGGCCTAATGTCGTTACCGTTATGATCTTTTATTAAGAAATTTTAAACAATCCATTAAATTATCTTTTACAAAGAAGATAATTATGTCAACTTTTTTAGCATTATTCGGCCCAATGATCCTTACCATTATGAACTTTTAATAAGAAATTTTAAATTATCTAGTAAATTATATTTTACAAATAACATAATTATGTCAACTTTTTTAGCATTTATTAGGCCTAATGATCGTTACCATTATGATCTTATAATAAGAAATTTTAAATTATCTAGTAAATTATCTTTTAGAGAGAAGATAATTATGCCAACTTTTTGGGCATTTATTAGTTCCAATGATCATTACTGTTATGATATTTTATAAAAAAAATTTAAATAATCTATTAAATTATCTTTTAGAAAGAAGATAATCATGTCTGGTTTTTTAGCATCTATTAAGCCCAATGATCGTTAACGTTATGATATTTTAATACAAAATTTGAAATTATCTATTAAATTGTCTTTTACAAAGAAGATAATTATGTCCACTTTATTAGCATTTATTAGGCAAAATGATCGTTACTATTATGATCTTTTAATAAGAAATTTTAAATTATTAAGTAAATTATCTTTTACAAAGAAGATAATTATGTATATTTTTTTAGCATTTATTAGGCCCAATGATTGTTACCGTTATGATCTTTTCATAAGAAATTTTAAATTATCTAGTAAATTATCTTTTACAAAGAGGATAACTATGTGAACTTTTTTAGCATGTACTAGGCCCAATAATCTTACCGTTATGATCTTTTATAAAGAAGTTTTAAATCATCTATTAAATTACCTTTGACAAAGAAGATAATTATGTCAACTTTTTTAGCATTTATTAGGCCAATGATCGTTACCATTATGATCTTTTATTAAAACATTTTAAATTATCTGGTAAATTATCTTTTACAAATAACATAATTATTTTAACTTTTTTAGCGTTTGTTAGGCCTAATGTCGTTACCGTTATGATCTTTTATTAAGAAATTTTAAACAATCCATTAAATTATCTTTTACAAAGAAGATAATTATGTCAACTTTTTTAGCATTATTCGGCCCAATGATCATTACTGTTATTGTCTTTTATAAAAAAAATTTAAATAATCTATTAAATTATCTTTTAGAAAGAAGATAATCATGTCTGGTTTTTTAGCATCTATTAAGCCCAATGATCGTTAACGTTATGATATTTTAATACAAAATTTGAAATTATCTATTAAATTGTCTTTTACAAAGAAGATAATTATGTCCACTTTATTAGCATTTATTAGGCAAAATGATCGTTACTATTATGATCTTTTAATAAGAAATTTTAAATTATTAAGTAAATTATCTTTTACAAAGAAGATAATTATGTATATTTTTTTAGCATTTATTAGGCCCAATGATTGTTACCGTTATGATCTTTTCATAAGAAATTTTCAATTATCTATTAAATTGTCTTTTACAAAGAAAATAATTATGTCAACTTTTTTAGCATTTATTAGGCCCAATGATCATTGCCGTCATGATCTTTTAATAAAGAAATTTTTAATGATCTATTAAATTAAATTTTACAAAGAACATAATTATGCTTTTAGCATTTATTAGGATCAACAATCGTTATCATTATGATTTTTATATAGAAATTTTAAATGACGTATTAAATTATCTTTTACAAAATAGATAATTAATTTAAATTTTTTAGCATTTCTTAGGCCCAACAATTGTTACCGTTATGATCTTTTATAAAGAAATTTTAAATTATCTAGTAAATTACCTTTTACAAAGAAGATAATTATGTCAACTTTTTTAGCATTTATTAGGCCCAATGATCATTACTGTTATTGTCTTTTATAAAAAAATTTTAAATAATCTATTAAATTATCTTTTACAAAGAAGATAATCATGTCAGGTTTTTTAGCATTTATTAGGCCCGATGATCGTTACCATTATGATCTTTTAATAAGAAATTTTAAATTATCTAGTAAATTATCTTTTACAAAGAAGATAATTATGTCATATTTTTTAGCATTTATTAGGCCCAATGATCGTTACCGTCTTGATCTTTTAGAAAGAAATTTAAAATGATCTATTAAATTATATTTTACAAAGAAGATAATTATGTCAACAGTTTTAGCATTTATTAGGCTCAATGATGGTTATCGTTATGATCTTTTCATAAAGAAATTTTAAATGATCTATTAAAGTATCTTTTACAACGAAGATAATTATGTCAACGTTTTTAGCATTTATTAGCCCCAATGATCATTACCATTATGATCTTTTAATAAGAAATTTTAAATTATCTAGTAAATTATCTTTTAGAAAGAGGATAATTATGTCAACTTTTTTAACATTTATTTGGCCCAATGATCGTTACCGTTGTGATTTTTATAAATAAATTTTTAATGATCTATTAAATTATCTTCTACAAAGAATATAATTATGTAAACTTTTTTAACATTGATTAGGCCAAATAATCGTTACCGTTATCATCTATTATAAACAAATTTTAAATGATCTATTAAATTATCTTTTACAAATAAGATAATTATGTCAACTTTTTTAGCATTTATTAGGCCAAATGATCGTTACCGTCATGATCTTTTATTAAGAAATTTTAAATGATCTATTAGATTATGTTTTTCAAAGAAGATAGTCATGTCAAGTTTTTTAGCATTTATTAGGACCAATGATCGTTATCGTTATGATCTTTTAATAAAGAAATTTTAAATGATCTATTAAATTAAATTTTACAAAGAAATAATTATGCTTTTAGCATTTATTAGGCTCAATAATCCTTATCATTATGATCTTTTATAAAGAAATTTTAAATGACCTATTAAATTATCTTTTACAAAAAAGATAATTAATTTAAATTTTTTAGCATTTCTTAGGCCCAACGATTGTTACCGTTATGATCTTTTATAAAGAAATTTTAAATTATCTATTAAATTATCTTTTACAAAGAAGATAATTATGTCAAGTTTTTTAGCATGTATTAGGCCTAATGATTGTTACCGTTATGATCTTTTATAAAGAAATTTTAAATTATCAAGCAAATTACCTTTTACAAAGAAGATAATTATGTCAACTTTTTTAGCATTTATTAGGCCCAATGATCGTTACTGTTATGATCTTTTATAAAAAAATTTTAAATAATCTATTAAATTATGTTTTACAAAGAAGATAATCATGTCAGGTTGTTTAGCATTTATTAAGCCCAATGATCGTTAACATTATGATATTTTAATACGAAATTTGAAATTATCTATTAAATTGTCTTTTACAAAGAAGATAATTATGTCCACTTTTTTAGCATTTATTAGGCCCAATGATCGTTACCATTATGATCTTTTAATAAGAAATTTTAAATTATCTAGTAAATTATCTTTTACAAAGAGGATAACTATGTGAACTTTTTTAGCATGTACTAGGCCCAATAATCTTACCGTTATGATCTTTTATAAAGAAGTTTTAAATCATCTATTAAATTACCTTTGACAAAGAAGATAATTATGTCAACTTTTTTAGCATTTATTAGGCCAATGATCGTTACCATTATGATCTTTTATTAAAACATTTTAAATTATCTGGTAAATTATCTTTTACAAATAACATAATTATTTTAACTTTTTTAGCGTTTGTTAGGCCCAATGTCGTTACCGTTATGATCTTTTATTAAGAAATTTTAAACAATCCGTTAAATTATCTTTTACAAAGAAGATAATTATGTCAACTTTTTTAGCATTATTCGGCCCAATGATCATTACCATTATGAACTTTTAATAAGAAATTTTAAATTATCTAGTAAATTATATTTTACAAATAACATGATTATGTCAACTTTTTTAGCATTTATTAGGCCTAATGATCGTTACCATTATGATCTTATAATAAGAAATTTTAAATTATCTAGTAAATTATCTTTTAGAGAGAAGATAATTATGCCAACTTTTTGGGCATTTATTAGTTCCAATGATCATTACTGTTATGATATTTTATAAAAAAAATTTAAATAATCTATTAAATTATCTTTTAGAAAGAAGATAATCATGTCTTGTTTTTTAGCATCTATTAAGCCCAATGATCGTTAACGTTATGATATTTTAATACAAAATTTGAAATTATCTATTAAATTGTCTTTTACAAAGAAGATAATTATGTCCACTTTATTAGCATTTATTAGGCAAAATGATCGTTACTATTATGATCTTTTAATAAGAAATTTTAAATTATTAAGTAAATTATCTTTTACAAAGAAGATAATTATGTATATTTTTTTAGCATTTATTAGGCCCAATGATCGTTACCGTTATTATCTTTAATAAACAAAATTTTAAAAGATCTACTGTATTATCTTCGAGAAAGTAGATAACTATGTCAACTTTTTTAGCATTTACTAGGCCCAATGATCATTACCGTCATGATCTTTTAAAAAGAAATTTTCAATGAGCTATTAAATTATATTTTACAAAGAAGATAATTATGTCAACTTTGTAGCATTTATTGGGCCAATGATCGTTACGGTTATGATCTTTTATAAAGAAATTTTAAATGATCTATTAAATTATCTTTTACAAAGAAGATAATTATGTCCCCTTTTCAACATTTATTAGGCCCAATGATTGTTACCATTATGATCTTTTCATAAGAAATTTTCAATTATCTATTAAATTGTCCATTATGAACTTTTAATAAGAAATTTTAAATTATCTAGTAAATTATATTTTACAAATAACATAATTATGTCAACTTTTTTAACAATGATTCGGCGAAATAATCGTTACCGTTATCATCCATTATAAACAAATTTTAAATGATCTATTAAATTATCTTTTACAAAGAAGATAATTATGTCACCTTTTTTAGCATTTATTAGGCCCAGTGATCGTTACTGTCATGATCTTTTAATAAAGAAATTTTAAATGATCTATTAAATTATCTTTTACAACGAAGATAATTATGTCAACTTTTTTAGCATGTATTAGGCCTAATGATTGTTACCCTTATGATCTTTTAATAAGAAATTTTAAATTATCTAGTAAATTATCTTTTAGAAAGAAGATAATTATGTCAACTTTTTTAACATTTATTAGGCCCAATGATCGTTACCGTTGTGATTTTTATAAATAAATTTTAAATGATCTATTAAATTATCTTTTACAAAGAATATAATTATGTCAACTTTTTTAACATTGATTAGGCCAAATAATCGTTACCGTTATCATCTATTATAAACAAATTTTAAATGATCTATTAAATTATGTTTTACAAAGAAGATAATTATGTCAATTTTTTTAGCATTTATTAGGCCCAATGATCGTTACCGTCATGATTTTTTACTAAGGAAATTTTAAATGATCTATTAAATTATCTTTTACAACGAAGATAATTATGTCAACTTTTTTAGCATGTATTAGGCCTAATGATTGTTACCCTTATGATCTTTTATAAAGAAATTTTAAATTATCTAGTAAATTACATTTTACAAAGAAGATAATTATGTCAACTTTTTTAGCATTTATTAGGCCAAATAATCGTTACCGTCATGATCTTTTAATAAAGAAATTTAAAATGATCTATTAAATTATCTTTTACAACGAAGATAATTATGTCAACTTTTTTAGCATGTATTAGGCCTAATGATTGTTACCCTTATGATCTTTTAATAAGAAATTTTAAATGATCTATTAAATTATCTTTTACAAAGAATATAATTATGTCAACTTTTTTCACATTCATTACGCCAAATAATCGTTACCGTTATCATCTATTATAACAAAATTTTAAATGATCTATAAAATTATCTTTTACAAAGAAGATAATTATGTCAACTTTTTTAGCATTTATTAGGCCCAATGATCGTTACCGTCATGATCTTTCAATCACGAAATTTTAAATGATCTATTGAATTAAATTTTACAAAGAAGGTAATTCTGCTTTTAGCATTTATTAGGCTCAATAATTCTTATCGTTATGATCTTTTATAATGAAAATTTAAATGACCCATTAAATTATCTTTTGCAAAAAAGATAATTAATTTAAAATTTTTAGCATTTCTTAGGCCCAACGATTGTTGCCGTTATGATCTTTTATAAAGAAGTTTTAAATTATCTATTAAATTATCTTTTACAAAGAAGATAATTATGTCAACTTTTTTAGCATGTATTAGGCCTAATAATTGTTACTGTTATGATCTTTTAATAAACAAATTTTAACTAATCTATTAAATTATCTTTTACAAAGAATATAATTATGTCCACTTTTTTAGCATGTATTAGGCCCAATAATCATTACCGTTATGATCTTTTATAAGGAAATTTTAAATGATTTATTAAATTATCTTTTTCAAAAAGATAATCATGTCAAGGATTTTAGAATTTATTAGGACCAATGATCGTTAGCATTATGATCTTCTAATAAGAAATTTTAAATTATCCAGCAAATTATCTTTTACAAAGAAGATAATTATGTCAAATTTTTTAGCATTTATTAGGCAAAATGATCGTTACCGTCATGATCTTTTAATAAGAAATTTTAAATGATCTATTAAATTATCTTTTTCAAAGAAGATAATCATGTCAAGTCTTTTAGCATTTACTAGGCCCAATAATCGTTACTGTTATGATCTTTTATACAAAAAATTGTAAACGATCTATTAAATTATCTTTTACAAATAACATAATTATGTCAACTTTTTTAGCATTTATTAGGCCCAATGATCGTTACCGTTATGATCTTTTATTAAGAAATTTTAAATGATCTATTAAATTATCTTTTACAAAGAAGATAATTATGTCAACTTTTTTCGCATTTATTAGGCCCAATGATCATTAGCATTATGATCTTTTCAGAAGAAATTTTAAATTATCTAGTAAATTATCTTTTACAAAGAAGATAATTATGTCCCCTTTTAAGAATTTAATAGGCCCAATGATCATTACCGTTACGATCTTTTATAAAAAAAATTTAAATGATCTGTTAAATTATCTTTTACAAAGAGGATAATTATGTCAAGTTTTTTACCATTTATTAGGCCCAATGATCATTACCATTATGATCTTTTAATAAGAAATTTTAAATTATCTACTTAATTATCTTTTACAAAGAAGATAATTATGTCAACTTTTTTAGCATTTATTAGGCCCAATGATGGTTACCGTTATAATCTTTTAATAAAGAAATTTTAAATGATCTATCAAATAATCTTTGACAAAGAAGATAATTATGTTAACTTTTTTAGCATTTATTAGGCCCATGATCGTTACCGTTATGATCTTTTATAAAAAAAAATTTAAATAATCTATTAAATTATCTTTTATAAAGAAGATAATTATGTCAAGTTTTTTATCATTTATTAGGCCCAATGATCGTTAACGTTATGATCTTCTAATTAGAAATTTTAAATTATCTATTAAATTATCTTTTACAAGGAAACTAATTATGTCAACTTTTTTAGCATTTATTAGGCCCTATAGTCCTTACCGTTACGATCTTTTATAAAAAAATTTTAAATGATCTATTAAATTATCTTTTACAACGAAGACAATTATGTCAACTTTTTAAGCATTTATTAGGCGCAATGATCGTTACCGTTATGATCTTTTATAAAGAAATTTTAAATGATCTATTAAATTATCTTTTACAAAGAAGACAATTATGTCAACTTTTTTAGCATTTATTAGGCCCGATGATCGTTACCCTCATGATCTTTTAATAAAGAAATTTTAAATGATCTATTAAGTTATCTTTTACAACGAAGATAATTATGTCAACTTTTTTAGCATTTATTTGGCCCAATGATGGTTACCATTATGAAATTTTAATAAGAAATTTTAAATTATCTAGTAAATTATATTTTACAAATAACATAATTATGTCAACTTTTTTAGCATTTATTAGGCCCAATGATCGTTACCATTATGATCTTATAATAAGAAATTTTAAATTATCTAGTAAATTATCTTTTAGAGAGAAGATAATTATGTCAACTTTTTTGGCATTTATTAGTCCCAATGATCATTACCGTTGTGATATTTTATAAAAAAATTTTAAATAATCTATTAAATTATCTTTTACAAAGAAAATAATCATGTCAGGTTTTTTAACATTTATTAAGCCCAATGATCGTTAACGTTATGATATTTTAATATGAAATTTGAAATTATCTATTAAATTGTCTTTTACAAAGAATTTAATTATGTCCACTTTTTTAGCATTTATTAGGCCCAATAATCGTTACCATTATGATCTTTTAATAAGAAATTTTAACTTATCTAGTAAATTATCTTTTACAAAGAGGATAACTATGTGAACTTTTTTAGCATGTACTAGGCCCAATAATCTTACCGTTATGATCTTTTATAAAGAAGTTTTAAATCATCTATTAAATAATCTTTGTCAAAGAAGATAATTATGTCAAGTTTTTTAGCATTTATTAGGCCAATGATCGTTACCGTTATGATCTTTTATTAAAAAATTTTAAATTATCTGGTAAATTATATTTTACAAATAACATAATTATTTCAACTTTTTTAGCGTTTATTAGGCCCAATGATCGTTACCGTTATGATCTTTTATTAAGAAATTTTAAACAATCTATTAAATTATCTTTTACAAAGAAGATAATTATGTCAACTTTTTTAGCATTTCTTCGGCCCAATGATCGTTACCATTATGAACTTTTAATAAAAAATTTTAAATTATCTAGTAAATTATATTTTACAAATAACATAATTATGTCAACTTTTTTAGCATTTATTAGGCCCAATGATCGTTACCATTATGATCTTATAATAAGAAATTTTAAATTATCTAGCAAATTACCTTTTACAACGAAGATAATTATGTCAACGTTTTTAGCATTTATTAGCCCCAATGATCATTACCATTATGATCTTTTAATAAGCAATTTTAAATTATCTAGTAAATTATCTTTTAGAAAGAAGATAATTATGTCAACTTTTTTAACATTTATTTGGCCTAATGATCGTTACCGTTGTGATTTTTATAAAGAAATTTTAAATGATCTATTAAATTATCTTTTACAAAGAATATAATTATGTCAACTTTTTTAACATTGATTAGGCCAAATAATCGTTACCGTTATCGTCTATTATAAACAAATTTTAAATGATCTATAAAATTATCTTTTACAAAGAAGATAATTATGTCAACTTTTTTAGCATTTATCAGGCCCAATGATTGTCACCGTTATGATCTTTTAATAAGAAATTTTAAATTATCTAGTTAATTATCTTTTTACAAAGAAAGAAATTATGTCAAATTTTTTAGCATTTATAACGCCCAATGATTGTCACCGTTATGATCTTTTTATAAGAAATTTTAAATTATCTAGTAAATTATCTTTTTACAAATAAGGTAATTATATCAACTTTTTTAGCATTTACTAGGCCAATGATCGTTACCGTTATGATCTTTAATAAAGAAATTTTAAATTATCTATTAAATTATCTTTTACAGAGAAGATAATTATGTCAACTTTTTAGCATGTATTCAGCCCAATGATCGTTACCGTTATGATCTTCTAATAAGAAAATTTAAATCATCTATTAAATTATCTTTTACAAAGAAGATAATTATGTCAACTTTTTAGCATGTATTCAGCCCAATGATCGTTATCGTTATGATCTTCTAATAAGAAAATTTAAATCATCTATTAAATTATCTTTTACAAAGAAGATAATTATGTCAACTTTTTAGCATGTATTCAGCGCAATAATCTTTCCCGTTATCATCTTTTATTAAGAAAATTTAAATGATCTATTAAATTATCTTTCACAAAGAAGATATTTATGTCAACTTTTTTAGCATGTATTCTGCCCGATGATCCTTACCATTATGATCTTTTAATAAGAAAATTTAAATTCTCTAGTAAATTATCTTTTACAAAGAAGATAATTATGTCAACTTTTTGAGCATTTATTAGGCCAATGATCGTCAATGTTATGATCTTTTCATAAGTAAATTTAAATTATCCAGTAAATTATCTTTTACAAAGAACATAATTATGTCAACTTTTAAAGCATTTATTAGGCCAATGATCCTTTCCGTTATGATCTTTTATAAAGAAATTTTAGATGATCTATTCAATTATCGTTTACAAAAAAGATAATTAATTTAAATTTTTTGGCATTTATTGGGCCCAATGATTGTTACCGTTATGATATTTCATAAAGAAATTTTAAATGATCTATTAAATTATGTTTTACAAAGAAGATAATTATGTCAACTTTTTTAGTATTGATTAGGCCCAATGATCGTTACCGTTATGATCTTTTAATGAGAAATTTTAAATTATCTAGTAAATTATCTATGACAAAGATGATAGTTACGTCAACCTTTTTAGCATTTATTAGGTCTAATGATCGTTACGATCTTTTATAAAGAAATTTTAAGTCATCTATTAAATTATCTTATACAAAGAAGATAATTATGTTAACTTTTTTAGCATGTATTCAGCCCTATGATCGTTACCGTTATGATCATTTAATAGGAAAATTTAAATGATCTATTACATTATCTTTTACAAAGACGATAATTATGTCAACTTTTTAAGCATTTATTAGGCCAATGATTGTTACCATTAGGATCTTTTAATAAGAAAATTTAAATTATCTAGTAAATTATCTTTTTACAAAGAAGATAATTATGTCAACTTTTTTAGCATTTATTAGGTCCAATGATTGTTACCATTATGATCTTTTAATAAGAAATTTTAAATTATCTATTAAATTATCTTCTACAAAGCAGATAATTATGTCAACTTTTTTAGCATGTATTCAGCGCAATAATCTTTACCGTTATCATCTTTTATTAAGAAAATTTAAATGATCTATTAAATTATCTTTACAAAGAAGATATTTATGTCAACTTTTTTAGCATGTATTCTGCCCAATGATCCTTACCATTATGATCTTTTAATAAGAAAATTTAAATTCTCTAGTAAATTATCTTTTACAAATAAGGTAATTATATCAACTTTTTTAGCATTTACTAGGCCAATGATCGTTACCGTTGTGATCTTTTATAAAGAAATTTTAAATTATCTATTAAATTATCTTTTACAGAGAAGATAATTATGTCAACTTTTTAGCATGTATTCAGCCCAATGATCGTTACCGTTATGATCTTCTAATAAGAAAATTTAAATCATCTATTAAGTTATCTTTTACAAAGAAGATAATTATGTCAACTTTTTAGCATGTATTCAGCCCAATGATCGTTACCGTTATGATCTTCTAATAAGAAAATTTAAATCATCTATTAAATTATCTTTTACAAAGAAGATAATTATGTCAACTTTTTTAGCATTTATTAGGTCCAATGATTGTTACCATTATGATCTTTTAATAAGAAATTTTGAATTATCTATTAAATTATCGTCTACAAAGCAGATAATTATGTCAACTTTTTTAGCATGTATTCAGCGCAATAATCTTTACCGTTATCATCTTTTATTAACAAAATTTAAATGATCTATTAAATTATCTTTCACAAAGAAGATATTTACGTCAACTTTTTTAGCATGTATTCTGCCCAATGATCCTTACCATTATGATCTTTTAATAAGAAAATTTAAATTCTCTAGTAAATTATCTTTTAAAAAGAAGATAATTATGTCAACTTTTTGAGCAATTATTAGGCCAATGATCGTCAATGTTATGATCTTTTCATAAGAAAATTTAAATTATCCAGTAAATTATCTTTTACAAAGAACATAATTATGTCTACTTTTAAAGCATTTATTAGGCCAGTTATCTTTACCGTTATGATCTTTTAATAAGAAATTTTAAATTATCTAGTAAATTATCTTTTTACAAAGAAGGTAATTATGTCAACTCTTTTAGCATTTATTAGGCCCAATGATTGTCACCGTTATGATCTTTTAATAAGAAATTTTAAATTATCTAGTAAATTATCTTTTTACAAAGAAGGTAATTATATCAACTTTTTTAGCATTTACTAGGCCAATGATCGTTACCGTTATGATCTTTTATAAAAAAATTTTAAATTATCTATTAAATTATCTTTTACAGAGAAGATAATTATGTCAACTTTTTAGCATGTATTCAGCCCAATGATCGTTACTGTTATGATCTTCTAATAAGAAAATTTAAATTATCTAGTAAATTATCTTTTACAAAGAAGATAATTATGTCAACTTTTTTAGCATTTACTAGGCTAGTGATATTTACCGTTATGATCTTTTAACAAGAAATTTTAAATTATCTAGTAAATTATCTTTTTACAAAGAAGGTAATTATGTCAACTCTTTTAGCATTTATTAGGCCCAATGATTGTCACCGTTATGATCTTTTAATAAGAAATTTTAAATTATCTAGTAAATTATCTTTTTACAAAGAAGGTAATTATATCAACTTTTTTAGCATTTACTAGGCCAATGATCGTTACCGTTATGATCTTTTATAAAAAAATTTTAAATTATCTATTAAATTATCTTTTACAGAGAAGATAATTATGTCAACTTTTTAGCATGTATTCAGCCCAATGATCGTTACTGTTATGATCTTCTAATAAGAAAATTTAAATTATCTAGTAAATTATCTTTTACAAAGAAGATAATTATGTCAACTTTTTTAGCATTTACTAGGCTAGTGATCTTTACCGTTATGATCTTTTAATAAGAAATTTTAAATTATCTAGTAAGTTATCTTTTTACAAATAAGGTAATTATGTCAACTTTTTTAGCATTTGTTAGGCCCAATGATTGTCACCGTTATGATCTTTTAATAAGAAATTTTAAATTATCTAGTAAATTATCTTTTTACAAAGAAGGTAATTATATCAACTTTTTTAGCATTTACTAGGCCAATGATCGTTACCGTTATGATCTTTTATAAAGAAATTTTAAATTATCTATTAAATTATCTTTTACAGAGAAGATAATTATGTCAACTTTTTAGCATGTATTCAGCCCAATGATCGTTACCGTTATGATCTTCTAATAAGAAAATTTAAATCATCTATTAAATTATCTTTTACAAAGAAGATAATTATGTCAACTTTTTTAGCATTTATTAGGTCCAATGATTGTTACCATTATGATCTTTTAATAAGAAATTTTAAATTATCTTGTAAATTATCTTTGGCAAAGATGATAATTTCGTCAACTTTTTTAGCATTTATTAGGTCCAATGATCGTTACCTTTATGATCATTTATAAAGAAGTTTTGAATCATCTATTAAATTATCTTTTACAGAGAAGATAATCATGTCAATTTTTTTAGCATGGATTCGGCCCAATGATCGTTACGTTATGATCTTTTAATAGGAAAATTTAAATGATCTATTAAATTATCTTTTACAAATAAGATAATCATGTCAACTTTTCTAGCATGTATTCAGACCAATGATCGTTACCGTTATGATCTTTTAATAAGAAAATTTAAATCATCTATTAAATTATCTTTTACAAAGAAGATAATTATGTAAACTTTTTTAGCATGTATTCGGCCCAATGATCATTACCGTTATGATCTTTTAATAAGAAAATTTAAATTATCTAGTAAATTATCTTTTTACAAAGAAGATAATTATGTCAACTTTTTTATCATTTATTAGGTCCAATGATTGTTACCATTATGATCTTTTAATAAGAAATTTTAAATTATCTATTAAATTATCTTCTACAAAGCAGATAATTATGTCAACTTTTTTAGTTTGTATTCAGCGCAATAATCTTTACTGTTATCATCTTTTATTAAGAAAATTTAAATGATGTATTAAATTATGTTTCACAAAGAAGATATTTATGTCAACTTTTTTAGCATGTATTCTGCCCAATGATCCTTACCATTATGATCTTTTAATAAGAAAATTTAAATTCTCTAGTAAATTATCTTTTACAAAGAAGATAATTATGTCAACTTTTTGAGCATTTATTATTAGGCCAATGATCGTCAATGTTATGATCTTTTCATAAGAAAATTTAAATTATCCAGTAAATTATCTTTTACAAAGAACATAATTATGTCAACTTTTAAAGCATTTATTAGGCCAATGATCGTTACCGTTATGATCTTTTATAAAGAAATTTTAGATGATCTATTCAATTATCGTTTACAAAAAAGATAATTAATTTAAATTTTTTGGCATTTATTGGGCCCAATGATTGTTACCGTTATGATATTTCATAAAGAAATGTTAAATGATCTATTAAATCATGTTTTACAAAGAAGATAATTATGTCAACTTTTTTAGTATTTATTAGGCCCAATGATCGATACCGTTATGATCTTTTAATAAGAAATTTTAAATTATCTAGTAAGTTATCTTTGACAAAGATGATAATTTCGTCAACATTTTTAGCATTTATTAGGTCTAATGATCATTACTGTTATGATCTTTTATAAAGAAATTTTAAGTCATCTATTAAATTATCTTATACAAAGAAGATAATTATGTTAACTTTTTTAGCATGTGTTCAGCCCTATGATCGTTACCGTTATGATCATTTAATAGGAAAATTTAAATGATCTATTACATTATCTTTTACAAAGAAGATAATTATGTCAACTTTTTAAGCATTTATTAGGCCAATGATCGTTACCATTAGGATCTTTTAATAAGAAAATTTTAATTATCTAGTAAATTATCTTTTACAAAGAAGATAATTATGTCAACTTTTTTAGCATTTATTAGGCCAGTGATCTTTACCGTTATGATCTTTTAATAAGAAATTTGAAATTATCTAGTAAATTATCTTTTTCCAAAGAAGGTAATTATGTCGACTTTTTTAGCATTTATTAGACCCAATGATTGTCACCGTTATGATCTTTTAATAAGAAAATTTAAATTATCTATTAAATTATCTTCTACAAAGCAGATAACTATGTCAACTTTTTTAGCATGTATTCAGCGTAATAATCTTTACCGTTATCATCTTTTATTAAGAAAATTTAAATGATCTATTAAATCATCTTTCACAAAGAAGATATTTATGTTAACTTTTTTAGCATGTATTCTGCCCAATGATCCTTACCATTATGATCTTTTAATAAGAAAATTTAAATTACCTAGTAAATTATCTTTTACAAAGAAGATAATTATGTCAACTTGTTGAGCATTTATTAGACCAACGATCGTTAATGTTATGATCTTTTCATACGAAAATTTAAATTATCCTGTAAATTATCTTTTACAAAGAACATAATTATGTCAACTTTTAAAGCATTTATTAGGCCAATGATCGTTACCATTATGATATTTTAATAAGAAATTTTAAATTATCTAGTAAATTATCTTTTTACAAAAAAGATAATTATGTCAACTTTTTTAGTATTTATTAGGCGCAATGATCGTTGCCGTTATGATCTTTTAATAAGAAAATTTAAATCATCTATTAAATTATCTTTTACAAAGAAGATAATTATGTAAACTTTTTTAGCATGTACTCCGCCCAATGATCATTTCCGTTATGATCTTTTAATAAGAAAATTTAAATTATCTAGTAAATTATCTTTTTACAAAGAAGATAATTTTGTCAACTTTTTTAGCATTTATTAGGTCCAATGATTGTTACCGTTATGATCTTTTAATAAGAAATTTTAAATTATCTATTAAATTATCTTTTACAAAGACGATAATTATGTCAACTTTTTTAGCTTTCGGCACAATGATTGTTACCAATATGATGTTTTAATAAGAAAATTTAAATTATCTATTAAATTATCTTTTACAAAGAAGATAATTATATTCACTTTTTGAGCATTTATTAGGCCCGA
This sequence comes from Psophocarpus tetragonolobus, assembly GCA_037954015.1. Lineage (NCBI taxonomy): Eukaryota > Viridiplantae > Streptophyta > Magnoliopsida > Fabales > Fabaceae > Psophocarpus > Psophocarpus tetragonolobus. The sequence continues at coordinate 61,566,493 of CM075688.1, forward strand.
TGATTGTTACCGTTATGATCTTTTATAAAAAATTTTAAATTATCTATTAAATTATCTTCTAGAAAGCAGATAATTATGTCAGCTTTTTTAGCATTTATTCAGCGCAATAATCTTTACCGTTATCATCTTTTATTAAGAAAATTTAAATGATCTATTAAATTAACTTTCACAAAGAAGATATTTATGTCAACTTTTTTAGCATGTGTTCTGCCCAATGATCCTTACCATTATGATCTTTTAATAAGAAAATTTAAATTATCTAGTAAATTATCCTTTACAAAGAAGATAATTATGTCAACTTTTTGAGCATTTATTAGGCCAATGATCGTCAATGTTATGATCTTTTCATAAGAAAATTTAAATTATCCAGTAAATTATCTTTTACAAAGAACATAATTATGTCAACTTTTAAAGCATTTATTAGACCAACGATCATTACCGTTATGATCTTTTATAAAGAAATTTTAGATGATCTATTCAATTATCGTTTACAAAAAAAATAATTAATTTAAATTTTTTGACATTTATTGGGCCCAATGATTGTTACCGTTATGATATTTCATAAAGAAATTTTAAATGATCTATTAAATTATGTTTTACAAAGAAGATAATTATGTCAACTTTTTTAGTATTTATTAGGCCCAATGATCGTTACCGTTATGACCTTTTAACACGAAATTTTAAATTATGTAGTAAATTATCTTTGACAAAGATGATAATTTCGTCAAGTTTTTTAGCATTTATTAGGCCTAATGATCGTTACCGTTATGATCTTTTATAAAGAAATTTTAAGTCATATATTAAATTATCTTCTACAAAGAAGATAATTATGTTAACTTTTTTAGCATGTATTCAGCCCTATGATCGTTACCGTTATGATCATTTAATAGGAAAATTTAAATGATCTATTACATTGTCTTTTACAAAGAAGATAATTATGTCAACTTTTTAAGCATTTATTAGGCCAATGATCGTTACGATTATGATCTTTTAATAATAAAATTTAAATTATCTAGTAAATTATCTTTTACAAAGAAGATAATTATGTCAACTTTTTTAGCATTTATTAGGCAAAATGATTGTCACCGTTATGATCTTTTAATAAGAAATTTTAAATTATCTAGTAAATTATCTTTTTACAAAGAAGGTAATTATATCAACTTTTTTAGCATTTACTAGGCCAATGATCGTTACCGTTATGATCTTTTATAAAGAAATTTTAAATGATCTATTAAATTAACTTTCACAAAGAAGATATTTATGTAAACTTTTTTAGCATGTATTCTGCCCAATGATCCTTACCATTATGATCTTTTAATAAGAAAATTTAAATTATCTAGTAAATTATCTTTTACAAAGAAGATAATTATGTCAACTTTTTGAGTATTTATTAGGCCAATGATCGTCAATGTTATGATCTTTTCATAAGAAAATTTAAATTATCCAGTAAATTATCTTTTACAAAGAACATAATTATGTCAACTTTTAAAGCATTTATTAGGCCAATGATCATTACCGTTATGATCTTTTATAAAGAAATTTTAGATGATCTATTCAATTATCGTTTACAAAAAAGATAATTAATTTAAATTTTTTGGCATTTATTGGGCCCAATGATTGTTACCGTTATGATATTTCATAAAGAAATTTTAAATGATCTATTAAATTATGTTTTACAAAGAAGATAATTATGTCAACTTTTTTAGTATTTATTAGGCCCATGATCGTTACCGTTATGACCTTTTAATACGAAATTTTAAATTATGTAGTAAATTATCTTTTTACAAAGAAGATAATTATGTCAACTTTTTTAGCATTTATTAGGCCCAATGATTGTCACCGTTATGATCTTTTAATAAGAAAATTTAAATTATCTATTAAATTATCTTCTACAAAGAAGATAATTATGTTAACTTTTTTAGCATGTATTCAGCCCTATGATCGTTACCGTTATGATCATTTAATAGGAAAATTTAAATGATCTATTACATTGTCTTTTACAAAGAAGATAATTATGTCAACTTTTTAAGCATTTATTAGGCCAATGATCGTTACGATTATGATCTTTTAATAATAAAATTTAAATTATCTAGTAAATTATCTTTTACAAAGAAGATAATTATGTCAACTTTTTTAGCATTTATTAGGCCCAATGATTGTCACCGTTATGATCTTTTAATAAGAAATTTTAAATTATCTAGTAAATTATCTTTTTACAAAGAAGGTAATTATATCAACTTTTTTAGCATTTACTAGGCCAATGATCGTTACCGTTATGATCTTTTATAAAGAAATTTTAAATGATCTATTAAATTAACTTTCACAAAGAAGATATTTATGTCAACTTTTTTAGCATGTATTCTGCCCAATGATCCTTACCATTATGATCTTTTAATAAGAAAATTTAAATTATCTAGTAAATTATCTTTTACAAGGAAGATAATTATGTCAACTTTTTGAGTATTTATTAGGCCAATGATCGTCAATGTTATGATCTTTTCATAAGAAAATTTAAATTATCCAGTAAATTATCTTTTACAAAGAACATAATTATGTCAACTTTTAAAGCATTTATTAGGCCAATGATCATTACCGTTATGATCTTTTATAAAGAAATTTTAGATGATCTATTCAATTATCGTTTACAAAAAAGATAATTAATTTAAATTTTTTGGCATTTATTGGGCCCAATGATTGTTACCGTTATGATATTTCATAAAGAAATTTTAAATGATCTATTAAATTATGTTTTACAAAGAAGATAATTATGTCAACTTTTTTAGTATTTATTAGGCCCATGATCGTTACCGTTATGACCTTTTAATACGAAATTTTAAATTATGTAGTAAATTATCTTTTTACAAAGAAGATAATTATGTCAACTTTTTTAGCATTTATTAGGCCCAATGATTGTCACCGTTATGATCTTTTAATAAGAAAATTTAAATTATCTATTAAATTATCTTCTACAAAGCAGATAATTATGTCAACTTTTTTAGCATGTATTCAGCGCAATAATCTTTACCGTTATCATCTTTTATTAAGAAAATTTAAATGATCTATTAAATTATCTTTCACAAAGAAGATATTTATGTTAACTTTTTTAGCATGTATTCTGCCCAATGATCCTTACCATTATGATCTTTTAATAAGAAAATTTAAATTACCTAGTAAATTATCTTTTACAAAGAAGTTAATTATGTCAACTTTTTGAGCATTTATTTGGCCAACGATCGTTAATGTTATGATCTTTTCATACGAAAATTTAAATCATCTATTAAATTATCTTTTACAAAGAAGATAATTATGTAAACTTTTTTAGCATGTATTCGGCCCAATGATCATTTCCGTTATGATCTTTTAATAAGAAAATTTAAATTATCTAGTAAATTAACTTTTTACAACGAAGATAATTATGTCAACCTTTTTAGCATTTATTAGGTCCAATGATTGTTACCGTTATGATCTTTTAATAAGAAATTTTAAACTATCTATTAAATTATCTTTTACAAAGACGATAATTATGTCGACTTTTTTAGCTTTCGGCACAATGATTGTTACCAATATGATGTTTTAATAAGAAAATTTAAATTATCTATTAAATTATCTTTTACAAAGAAGATAATTATATTCACTTTTTGAGCATTTATTAGGCCCGATGATTGTTACCGTTACGATCTTTTATAAAAAATTTTAAATTATCTATTAAATTATCTTCTACAAAGCAGATAATTATGTCAGCTTTTTTAGCATTTATTCAGCGCAATAATCTTTACCGTTATCATCTTTTATTAAGAAAATTTAAATGATCTATTAAATTAACTTTCACAAAGAAGATATTTATGTCAACTTTTTTAGCATGTGTTCTGCCCAATGATCCTTACCATTATGATCTTTTAATAAGAAAATTTAAATTATCTAGTAAATTATCTTTTCCAAAGAAGATAATTATGTCAACTTTTTTAGCATTTATTAGGCCAATGATCGTCAATGTTATGATCTTTTCATAAGAAAAATTAAATTATCCAGTAAATTATCTTTTACAAAGAACATAATTATGTCAACTTTTAAATCATTTATTAGGCCAATGATCATTACCGTTATGATCTTTTATAAAGAAATTTTAGATGATCTATTCAATTATCGTTTACAAAAAAGATAATTAATTTAAATTTTTTGGCATTTATTGGGCCCAATGATTGTTACTGTTATGATATTTCATAAAGAAATTTTAAATAATCTAGTAAATTATGTTTTACAAAGAAGATAATTATGTCAACTTTTTTAGTATTTATTAGGCCCAATGATCGTTACCGTTATGACCTTTTAACACGAAATTTTAAATTATGTAGTAACTTATCTTTGACAAAGATGATAATTTCGTCAAGTTTTTTAGCATTTATTAGGCCTAATGATCGTTACCGTTATCATCTTTTATAAAGAAATTTTAAGTCATATATTAAATTATCTTCTACAAAGAAGATAATTATGTTAACTTTTTTAGCATGTATTCAGCCCAATGATCGTTACCGTTATGATCATTTAATTGGAAAATTTAAATGATCTATTACATTGTCTTTTACAAAGAAGATAATTATGTCAACTTTTTAAGCATTTATTAGGCCAATGATCGTTACGTTTATGATCTTTTAATAATAAAATTTAAATTATCTAGTAAATTATCTTTTACAAAGAAGATAATTATGTCAACTTTTTTAGCATTTATTAGGCCCAATGATTGTCACCGTTATGATCTTTTAATAAGAAATTTTAAATTATCTAGTAAATTATCTTTTTACAAAGAAGGTAATTATATCAACTTTTTTAGCATTTACTAGGCCAATGATCGTTACCGTTATGATCTTTTATAAAGAAATTTTAAATTATCTATTAAATTATCTTTTACAGAGAAGATAATTATGTCAACTTTTTAGCATGTATTCAGCCCAATGATCGTTACCGTTATGATCTTCTAATAAGAAAATTTAAATAATCTATTAAATTATCTTTTACAAAGAAGATATTTATGTTAACTTTTTTAGCATGTATTCTGCCCAATGATCCTTACCATTATGATCTTTTAATAAGAAAATTTGAATTATCTATTAAATTATCTTTTACAAAGAAAATTTTTATGTCAAGTTTTTTAGCATGTATTCGGCCCAATGATCGTTACCGTTATGATCTTTTAATAAGAAAATTTAAATCATCTATTAAATTAAAGAAGTTTTAAATGTCTATTAAATTATGTTTTAAAAAGAAGATAATTATGTCAACTTTTTTAGTATTTATTAGGCCCAATGATCGTTACCGTTATGATTTTTAATAAGAAATTTGAAATTATCTTGTAAATTAACTTTGGCAAAGATTAGAATTTCGTCAACTTTTTTAGCATTTATTAGGTCCAAGTATCGTTACCTTTATGATCATTTATAAACACGTTTTAAATCATCTATTAAATTATCTTTTACAGAGAAGATAATTATGTCTATGTTTTTAGCATGGATTTGGCCCCATGATCGTTATGCTATGATCTTTTAATAGGAAAATTTAAATGATCTATTAAATTATCTTTTAGAAAGAAGATAATCATGTCAACTTTTCTAGCATGTATTCGGCCCAATGATCGTTACCGTTATGATCTTTTAATAAGAAAATTTAAATCATCTATTAAATTCTCTTTTACAAAGAAGATAATTATGTCAACTTTTTTAGCATTTATTAGGTCCAATGATTGTTACCATTATGATCGTTTAATAAGAAATTTTAAATTATCTATTAAATTATCTTTTACAAAGATGATAATTATGTCGACTTTTTTAGCTTTCGGCACAATGAGTGTTACCAATATGATGTTTTAATAAGAAAATTTAAATTATCTATTAAATTATCTTTTACAAAGAAGATAATTATGTCCACTTTTTTAGCATTTATTAGGCCCGATGATTATTACTGTTATGATCTTTTATAAAAAATTTTAAATTATCTATTAAATTATCTTCTACAAAGCATATAATTATGTCAACTTTTTTAGTATGTATTCAGCGCAATAATCTTTACCGTCATCATCTTTTATTAAGAAAATTTAAATGATCTATTAAATTATCTTTCACAAACAAGATATTTATGTCAAATTATTTAGCATGTATTCTGCCCAATGATCCTTACCATTATGATCTTTTAATAAGAAAATTTAAATTATCTAGTAAATTATCTTTTACAAAGAAGATAATTATGTCAACTTTTTGAGCATTTATTAGGCCAACGATCGTTAATGTTATGATCTTTTCATACGAAAATTTAAATTATCCAGTAAATTATCTTTTACAAAGAACATAATTATGTCAACTTTTAAGGCATTTATTAGGCCAATGATCGTTACCATTATGATATTTTGATAAGAAATTTTAAATTATCTAGTAAATTATCTTTTTACAAAAAAGATAATTATGTCAACTTTTTTAGTATTTATTAGGCGCAATGATCGTTACGATTATGATCTTTTAATAAGAAAATTTAAATCATCTATTAAATTATCTTTTACAAAGAAGATAATTATGTAAACTTTTTTAGCATGTATTCGTCCCAATAATCATTACCGTTATGATCTTTTAATAAGAAAATTAAAATTATCTAGTAAATTATCTTTTTACAAAGAAGATAATTATGTCAACTTTTTTAGCATTTATTAGGCCCGATGATTGTTACCGTTATGATCTTTTATAAAAAAATTTAAATTATCTATTAAATTATCTTCTACAAAGCAGATAATTATGTCAACTTTTTTAGCATCTAGTCAGCGCAATAATCTTTACCGTTATCATCTTTTATTAACAAAATTTAAATGGTCTATTAAATTATCTTTCACAAAGAAGATATTTATGTTAACTTTTTTAGCATGTATTCTACCCAATGATCCTTACCATTATGATCTTTTAATAAGAAAATTTAAATTATCTAGTAAATTATCTTTTACAAAGAAGATAATTATGTCAACTTTTTAAGCATTTATTAGGCCAATGATCGTTACCATTATGATATTTTAATAAGAAATTTTAAATTATCTAGTAAATTATCTTTTTACCAAAAACATAATTATGTCAACTTTTTTAGTATTTATTAGGCGCAATGATGATTACCGTTATGATCTTTTAATAAGAAAATTTAAATCATCTATTAAATTATCTTTTACAAAGAAGATAATTATGTAAACTTTTTTAGCATGTATTCGGCCCAATGATCATTACCGTTATGATCTTTTAATAAGAAAATTTAAATTATCTAGTAAATTATCTTTTTACAACGAAGATAATTATGTCAACTTTTTTAGCATTTATTAGGTCCAATGATTGTTACCGTTATGATCTTTTAATAAGAAATTTTAAACTATCTATTAAATTATCTTTTACAAAGACGATAATTATGTCGACTTTTTTAGTTTTCGGCACAATGATTGTTACCAATATGATGTTTTAATAAGAAAATTTAAATTATCTATTAAATTATCTTTTACAAAGAAGATAATTATATTCACTTTTTGAGCATTTATTAGGCCCGATGATTGTTACCGTTATGATCTTTTATAAAAAATTTTAAATTATCTATTAAATTATCTTCTACAAAGCAGATAATTATGTCAGCTTTTTTAGCATTTATTCAGCGCAATAATCTTTACCGTTATCATCTTTTATTAAGAAAATTTAAATGATCTATTAAATTAACTTTCACAAAGAAGATATTTATGTCAACTTTTTTAGCATGTGTTCTGCCCAATGATCCTTACCATTATGATCTTTTAATAAGAAAATTTAAATTATCTAGTAAATTATCTTTTCCAAAGAAGATAATTATGTCAACTTTTTTAGCATTTATTAGGCCAATGATCGTCAATGTTATGATCTTTTCATAAGAAAAATTAAATTATCCAGTAAATTATCTTTTACAAAGAACATAATTATGTCAACTTTTAAATCATTTATTAGGCCAATGATCATTACCGTTATGATCTTTTATAAAGAAATTTTAGATGATCTATTCAATTATCGTTTACAAAAAAGATAATTAATTTAAATTTTTTGGCATTTATTGGGCCCAATGATTGTTACCGTTATGATATTTCATAAAGAAATTTTAAATAATCTAGTAAATTATGTTTTACAAAGAAGATAATTATGTCAACTTTTTTAGTATTTATTAGGCCCAATGATCGTTACCGTTATGACCTTTTAACACGAAATTTTAAATTATGTAGTAACTTATCTTTGACAAAGATGATAATTTCGTCAAGTTTTTTAGCATTTATTAGGCCTAATGATCGTTACCGTTATGATCTTTTATAAAGAAATTTTAAGTCGTATATTAAATTATCTTCTACAAAGAAGATAATTATGTTAACTTTTTTAGCATGTATTCAGCCCTATGATCGTTACCGTTATGATCATTTAATAGGAAAATTTAAAATATCTATTACATTGTCTTTTACAAAGAAGATAATTATGTCAACTTTTTAAGCATTTATTAGGCCAATGATCGTTACGATTATGATCTTTTAATAATAAAATTTAAATTATCTAGTAAATTATCTTTTACAAAGAAGATAATTATGTCAACTTTTTTAGCATTTATTAGGCCCAATGATTGTCACCGTTATGATCTTTTAATAAGAAATTTTAAATTATCTAGTAAATTATCTTTTTACAAAGAAGGTAATTATATCAACTTTTTTAGCATTTACTAGGCCAATGATCGTTACCGTTATGATCTTTTATAAAGAAATTTTAAATTATCTATTAAATTATCTTTTACAGAGAAGATAATTATGTCAACTTTTTAGCATGTATTCAGCCCAATGATCGTTACCGTTATGATCTTCTAATAAGAAAATTTAAATAATCTATTAAATTATCTTTTACAAAGAAGATATTTATGTTAACTTTTTTAGCATGTATTCTGCCCAATGATCCTTACCATTATGATCTTTTAATAAGAAAATTTGAATTATCTATTAAATTATCTTTTACAAAGAAAATTTTTATGTCAAGTTTTTTAGCATGTATTCGGCCCAATGATCGTTACCGTTATGATTTTTAATAAGAAATTTGAAATTATCTTGTAAATTAACTTTGGCAAAGATTAGAATTTCGTCAACTTTTTTAGCATTTATTAGGTCCATGTATCGTTACCTTTATGATCATTTATAAACAAGTTTTAAATCATCTATTAAATTATCTTTTACAGAGAAGATAATTATGTCAATGTTCTTAGCATGGATTCGGCCCAATGATCGTTACGCTATGATCTTTTAATAGGAAAATTTAAATGATCTATTAAATTATCTTTTAGAAAGAAGATAATCATGTCAACTTTTCTAGCATGTATTCGGCCCAATGATCGTTACCGTTATGATCTTTTAATAAGAAAATTTAAATCATCTATTAAATTATCTTTTACAAAGAAGATAATTATGTCAACTTTTTTAGCATTTATTAGGTCCAATGATTGTTACCATTATGATCGTTTAATAAGAAATTTTAAATTATCTATTAAATTATCTTTTACAAAGATGATAATTATGTCGACTTTTTTAGCTTTCGGCACAATGAATGTTACCAATATGATGTTTTAATAAGAAAATTTAAATTATCTATTAAATTATCTTTTACAAAGAAGATAATTATGTCCACTTTTTTAGCATTTATTAGGCCCGATGATTGTTACTGTTATGATCTTTTATAAAAAATTTTAAATTATCTATTAAATTATCTTCTACAAAGCATATAATTATGTCAACTTTTTTAGTATGTATTCAGCGCAATAATCTTTACCGTCATCATCTTTTATTAAGAAAATTTAAATGATGTATTAAATTATCTTTCACAAACAAGATATTTATGTCAAATTTTTTAGCATGTATTCTGCCCAATGATCCTTACCATTATGATCTTTTAGTAAGAAAATTTAAATTATCTAGTAAATTATCTTTTACAAAGAAGATAATTATGTCAACTTTTTGAGCATTTATTAGGCCAACGATCGTTAATGTTATGATCTTTTCATACGAAAATTTAAATTATCCAGTAAATTATCTTTTACAAAGAACATACTTATATCAACTTTTAAGGCATTTATTAGGCCAATGATCGTTACCATTATGATATTTTGATAAGAAATTTTAAATTATCTAGTAAATTATCTTTTTACAAAAAAGATAATTATGTCAACTTTTTTAGTATTTATTAGGCGCAATGATCGTTACCGTTATGATCTTTTAATAAGAAAATTTAAATCATCTATTAAATTATCTTTTACAAAGAAGATAATTATGTAAACTTTTTTAGCATGTATTTGGCCCAATGATCATTTCCGTTATGATCTTTTAATAAGAAAATTTAAATGATTTATTACATTATCTTTTACAAAGAAGATAATTATGTCAACTTTTTAAGCATTTATTAGGCCAATGATCGTTACCATTATGATCTTTTAATAAGAAAATTTAAATTATCCAGTAAATTATCTTTTACAAAGAAGATAATTATGTAAACTTTTTTAGCATGTATTCGGCCCAATGATCATTACCGTTATGATCTTTTAATAAGAAATTTTAAATTATCTAGTAAATTATCTTTTTACAAAAAAGATAATTATGTCAACTTTTTTAGTATTTATTAGGCGCAATGATCGTTACCATTATGATCTTTTAATAAGAAAATTTAAATCATCTATTAAATTATCTTTTACAAAGAAGATAATTATGTAAACTTTTTTAGCATGTATTTGGCCCAATGATCATTACTGTTATGATCGTTTAATAAGAAAATTAAAATTATCTAGTAAATTATCTTTTTACAAAGAAGATAATTATGTCAACTTTTTTAGCATTTATTAGGCCCGATGATTGTTACCGTTATGATCTTTTATAAAAAAATTTAAATTATCTATTAAATTATCTTCTACAAAGTAGATAATTATGTCAACTTTTTTAGCATGTATTCAGCGCAATAATCTTTACCGTTATCATCTTTTATTAACAAAATTTAAATGATCTATTAAATTATCTTTCACAAAGAAGATATTTATGTTAACTTTTTTAGCATGTATTCTGCCCAATGATCCTTACCATTATGATCTTTTAATAAGAAAATTTAAATTATCTAGTAAATTATCTTTTACAAAGAAGATAATTATGTCAACTTTTTGAGCATTTATTAGGCCAATGATCGTTACCATTATGATATTTTAATAAGAAATTTTAAATTATCTAGTAAATTATCTTTTTACAAAAAAGATAATTATGTCAACTTTTTTAGTATTTATTAGGCGCAATGATCGTTACCGTTATGATCTTTTAATAAGAAAATTTAAATCATCTATTAAATTATCTTTTACAAAGAAGATAATTATGTAAACTTTTTTAGCATGTATTCGGCCCAATGATCATTACCGTTATGATCTTTTAATAAGAAAATTTAAATTATCTAGTAAATTATCTTTTTACAACGAAGATAATTATGTCAACTTTTTTAGCATTTATTAGGTCCAATGATTGTTACCGTTATGATCTTTTAATAAGAAATTTTAAATTATCTATTAAATTATCTTTTACAAAGAAGATAATTATGTCCACTTTTTTAGCATTTATTAGGCCCGATGATTGTTACCGTTATGATCTTTTATAAAAAAATTTAAATTATCTATTAAATTATCTTCTACAAAGCAGATAATTATGTCAACTTTTTTAGCATGTATTCAGCGCAATAATCTTTACCGTTATCATCTTTTATTAAGAAAATTTAAATGATCTATTAAATTATCTTTCACAAAGAAGATATTTATGTTAACTTTTTTAGCATGTATTCTGCCCAATGATCCTTACCATTATGGTCTTTTAAGAAGAAAATTTAAATTATCTAGTAAATTATCTTTTACAAAGAAGATAATTATGTTAACTTTTTGAGCATTTATTAGGCCAACGATCGTTAATGTTATGATCTTTTCATACGAAAATTTAAATTATCTAGTAAATTATCTTTTACAAAGAACATAATTATCTCAACTTTTAAGGCATTTATTAGGCCAATGATCGTTACCATTATGATATTTTAATAAGAAATTTTAAATTATCTGGTAAATTATCTTTTTACAAAAAAGATAATTATGTCAACTTTTTTAGTATTTATTAGGCGCAATGATCGTTACCGTTATGATCTTTTAATAAGAAAATTTAAGTCATCTATTAAATTATCTTTTACAAAGAAGATAATTATGTAAACTTTTTTAGCATGTATTCGGCCCAATGATCATTTCCGTTATGATCTTTTAATAAGAAAATTTAAATGATCTATTACATTATCTTTTACAAAGAAGATAATTATGTCAACTTTTTAAGCATTTATTAGGCCAATGATTGTTACCATTATGATCTTTTAATAAGAAAATTTAAATTATCCAGTAAATTATCTTTTACAAAGAACATAATTATGTCAACTTTTAAAGCATTTATTAGGCCAATGATCGTTACCATTATGATATTTTAATAAGAAATTTTAAATTATCTAGTAAATTATCTTTTTACAAAAAAGATAATTATGTCAACTTTTTTAGTATTTATTAGGCACAATGATCGTTACCGTTATGATCTTTTAATAAGAAAATTTAAATCATCTATTAAATTATCTTTTACAAAGAAGATAATTATGTAAACTTTTTTAGCATGTATTCGGCCCAGTGATCATTACCATTATGATCTTTTAATAAGAAATTTTAAATTATCTAGTAAATTATCTTTTTACAAAAAAGATAATTATGTCAACTTTTTTAGTATTTATTAGGCGCAATGATCGTTACCGTTATGATCTTTTAATAAGAAAATTTAAATCATCTATTAAATTATCTTTTACAAAGAAGATAATTATGTAAACTTTTTTAGCATGTATTCGGCCCAATGATCATTACCGTTATGATCTTTTAATAAGAAAATTTAAATTATCTAGTAAATTATCTTTTTACAACGAAGATAATTATGTCAATTTTTTTAGCATTTATTAGGTCCAATGATTGTTACCGTTATGATCTTTTAATAAAAAATTTTAAATTATCTATTAAATTATCTTTTACAAAGACGATAATTATGTCGACTTTTTTAGCTTTCGGCACAATGATTGTTACCAATATGATGTTTTAATAAGAAAATTTAAATTATCTATTAAATTATCTTTTACAAAGAAGATAATTATGTCCACTTTTTTAGCATTTATTAGGCCCGATGATTGTTACCGTTATGATCTTTTATAAAAAAATTTAAATTATCTTCTACAAAGCAGATAATTATGTCAACTTTTTTAGCATGTATTCAGCGCAATAATCTTTACCGTTATCATCTTTTATTAAGAAAATTTAAATGATCTATTAAATTATCTTTCACAAAGAAGATATTTATGTTAACTTTTTTAGCATGTATTCTGCCCAATGATCCTTACCATTATGGTTTTTAATAAGAAAATTTAAATTATCTAGTAAATTATCTTTTACAAAGAAGATAATTATGTCAACTTTTTGAGCATTTATTAGGCCAACGATCGTTAATGTTATGATCTTTTCATACGAAAATTTAAATTATCTAGTAAATTATCTTTTACAAAGAACATAATTATCTCAACTTTTAAGGCATTTATTAGGCCAATGATCGTTACCATTATGATATTTTAATAAGAAATTTTAAATTATCTGGTAAATTATCTTTTTACAAAAAAGATAATTATGTCAACTTTTTTAGTATTTGTTAGGCGCAATGATCGTTACCGTTATGATCTTTTAATAAGAAAATTTAAGTCATCTATTAAATTATCTTTTACAAAGAAGATAATTATGTAAACTTTTTTAGCATGTATTCGGCCCAATGATCATTTCCGTTATGATCTTTTAATAAGAAAATTTAAATGATCTACTACATTATCTTTTACAAAGAAGATAATTATGTCAACTTTTTAAGCATTTATTAGGCCAATGATCGTTACCATTATGATCTTTTAATAAGAAAATTTAAATTATCCAGTAAATTATCTTTTACAAAGAACATAATTATGTCAACTTTTAAAGCATTTATTAGGCCAATGATCGTTAGCATTATGATATTTTAATAAGAAATTTTAAATTATCTAGTAAATTATCTTTTTACAAAGAAGATAATTAGGTCAACTTTTTTAGCATTTATTAGGCGCAATGATCGTTACCGTTATGATCTTTTAATAAGAAAATTTAAATCATCTATTAAATTATCTTTTACAAAGAAGATAATTATGTAAACTTTTTTAGCATGTATTCGGCCCAATGATCATTTCCGTTATGATCTTTTAATAAGAAAATTTAAATGATCTATTACATTATCTTTTACAAAGAAGATAATTATGTCAACTTTTTAAGCATTTATTAGGCCAATGATCGTTACCATTATGATTTTTTAATAAGAAAATTTAAATTATCCAGTAAATTCTCTTTTACAAAGAACATAATTATGTCAACTTTTAAAGCATTTATTAGGCCAATGATCGTTACCATTATGATATTTTAATAAGAAATTTTAAATTATCTAGTAAATTATCTTTTTACAAAAAAGATAATTATGTCAACTTTTTTAGTATTTATTAGGCGCAATGATCGTTACCGTTATGATCTTTTAATAAGAAAATTTAAATCATCTATTAAATTGTCTTTTACAAAAAGATAATTATGTAAACTTTTTTAGCATGTATTCAGCCCAATGATCATTACCGTTATGATCTTTTAGTAAGAAAATTTAAATTACCTAGTAAATTATCTTTTTACAAAGAAGATAATTATGTCAACTTTTGTAGCATTTATTAGGTCCAATGATTGTTACCGTTATGATCTTTTAATAAGAAATTTTAAATTATCTATTAAATTATCTTTTACAAAGACAATAATTTTGTCGACTTTTTTAGCTTTTGGCACAATGATTGTTACCAATATGATGTTTTAATAAGAAAATTTAAATTATGTATTAAATTATCTTTTACAAAGAAGATAATTATGTCCACTTTTTTAGCATTTATTAGGCCCGATGATTGTTACCGTTATGATCTTTTATAAAAAAATTTAAATTATCTATTGAATTATCTTCTACAAAGCAGATAATTATGTCAACTTTTTTAGCATGTATTCAGCGCAATAATCTTTACCGTTATCATCTTTTATTAAGAAAATTTAAATGATCTATTAAATTATCTTTCACAAAGAAGATATTTATGTTAACTTTTTTCACATGTATTCTGCCCAATGATCCTTACCATTATGATCTTTTAATAAGAAAATTTAAATTATCTAGTAAATTATCTTTTACAAAGAAGATATTTATGTCAACTTTTTTAGCATTGATTAGGCCAACGATCGTTAATGTTATGATCTTTTCATATGAAAATTTAAATTATCTAGTAAATTATCTTTTACAAAGAACATAATTATGTCAACTTTTAAGGCATTTATTAGGCCAATGATCGTTACCATTATGATATTTTAATAAGAAATTTTAAATTATCTGGTAAATTATCTTTTTACAAAAAAGATAATTATGTCAACTTTTTAAGTATTTGTTAGGCACAATGATCGTTACCGTTATGATCTTTTAATAAGAAAATTTAAGTCATCTATTAAATTATCTTTTACAAAGAAGATAATTATGTAAACTTTTTTAGCATGTATTCGGCCCAATGATCATTTCCGTTATGATCTTTTAATAAGAAAATTTAAATGATCTACTACATTATCTTTTACAAAGAAGATAATTATGTCAACTTTTTAAGCATTTATTAGGCCAATGATCGTTACCATTATGATCTTTTAATAAGAAAATTTAAATTATCCAGTAAATTATCTTTTACAAAGAACATAATTATGTCAACTTTTAAAGCATTTATTAGGCCAATGATCGTTACCATTATGATATTTTAATAAGAAATTTTAAATTATCTAGTAAATTATCTTTTTACAAAGAAGATAATTAGGTAAACTTTTTTAGCATTTATTAGGCGCAATGATCGTTACCGTTATGATCTTTTAATAAGAAAATTTAAATCATCTATTAAATTATCTTTTACAAAGAAGATAATTATGTAAACTTTTTTAGCATGTATTCGGCCCAATGATCATTTCCGTTATGATCTTTTAATAAGAAAATTTAAATGATCTATTACATTATCTTTTACAAAGAAGATAATTATGTCAACTTTTTAAGCATTTATTAGGCCAATGATCGTTACCATTATGATTTTTTAATAAGAAAATTTAAATTATCCAGTAAATTCTCTTTTACAAAGAACATAATTATGTCAACTTTTAAAGCATTTATTAGGCCAATGATCGTTACCATTATGATATTTTAATAAGAAATTTTAAATTATCTAGTAAATTATCTTTTTACAAAAAAGATAATTATGTCAACTTTTTTAGTATTTATTAGGCGCAATGATCGTTACCGTTATGATCTTTTAATAAGAAAATTTAAATCATCTATTAAATTGTCTTTTACAAAAAGATAATTATGTAAACTTTTTTAGCATGTATTCAGCCCAATGATCATTACCGTTATGATCTTTTAGTAAGAAAATTTAAATTACCTAGTAAATTATCTTTTTACAAAGAAGATAATTATGTCAACTTTTGTAGCATTTATTAGGTCCAATGATTGTTACCGTTATGATCTTTTAATAAGAAATTTTAAATTATCTATTAAATTATCTTTTACAAAGACAATAATTTTGTCGACTTTTTTAGCTTTTGGCACAATGATTGTTACCAATATGATGTTTTAATAAGAAAATTTAAATTATGTATTAAATTATCTTTTACAAAGAAGATAATTATGTCCACTTTTTTAGCATTTATTAGGCCCGATGATTGTTACCGTTATGATCTTTTATAAAAAAATTTAAATTATCTATTGAATTATCTTCTACAAAGCAGATAATTATGTCAACTTTTTTAGCATGTATTCAGCGCAATAATCTTTACCGTTATCATCTTTTATTAAGAAAATTTAAATGATCTATTAAATTATCTTTCACAAAGAAGATATTTATGTTAACTTTTTTCACATGTATTCTGCCCAATGATCCTTACCATTATGATCTTTTAATAAGAAAATTTAAATTATCTAGTAAATTATCTTTTACAAAGAAGATATTTATGTCAACTTTTTTAGCATTGATTAGGCCAACGATCGTTAATGTTATGATCTTTTCATATGAAAATTTAAATTATCTAGTAAATTATCTTTTACAAAGAACATAATTATCTCAACTTTTAAGGCATTTATTAGGCCAATGATCGTTACCATTATGATATTTTAATAAGAAATTTTAAATTATCTGGTAAATTATCTTTTTACAAAAAAGATAATTATGTCAACTTTTTAAGTATTTGTTAGGCACAATGATCGTTACCGTTATGATCTTTTAATAAGAAAATTTAAGTCATCTATTAAATTATCTTTTACAAAGAAGATAATTATGTAAACTTTTTTAGCATGTATTCGGCCCAATGATCATTTCCGTTATGATCTTTTAATAAGAAAATTTAAATGATCTACTACATTATCTTTTACAAAGAAGATAATTATGTCAACTTTTTAAGCATTTATTAGGCCAATGATCGTTACCATTATGATCTTTTAATAAGAAAATTTAAATTATCCAGTAAATTATCTTTTACAAAGAACATAATTATGTCAACTTTTAAAGCATTTATTAGGCCAATGATCGTTAGCATTATGATATTTTAATAAGAAATTTTAAATTATCTAGTAAATTATCTTTTTACAAAGAAGATAATTAGGTCAACTTTTTTAGCATTTATTAGGCGCAATGATCGTTACCGTTATGATCTTTTAATAAGAAAATTTAAATCATCTATTAAATTATCTTTTACAAAGAAGATAATTATGTAAACTTTTTTAGCATGTATTCGGCCCAATGATCATTTCCGTTATGATCTTTTAATAAGAAAATTTAAATGATCTATTACATTATCTTTTACAAAGAAGATAATTATGTCAACTTTTTAAGCATTTATTAGGCCAATGATCGTTACCATTATGATTTTTTAATAAGAAAATTTAAATTATCCAGTAAATTCTCTTTTACAAAGAACATAATTATGTCAACTTTTAAAGCATTTATTAGGCCAATGATCGTTACCATTATGATATTTTAATAAGAAATTTTAAATTATCTAGTAAATTATCTTTTTACAAAAAAGATAATTATGTCAACTTTTTTAGTATTTATTAGGCGCAATGATCGTTACCGTTATGATCTTTTAATAAGAAAATTTAAATCATCTATTAAATT
Organism: Psophocarpus tetragonolobus; assembly: GCA_037954015.1. Taxonomy (NCBI): domain Eukaryota; kingdom Viridiplantae; phylum Streptophyta; class Magnoliopsida; order Fabales; family Fabaceae; genus Psophocarpus; species Psophocarpus tetragonolobus. The sequence continues at coordinate 61,584,855 of CM075688.1, forward strand.
GTCTTTTACAAAAAGATAATTATGTAAACTTTTTTAGCATGTATTCAGCCCAATGATCATTACCGTTATGATCTTTTAGTAAGAAAATTTAAATTACCTAGTAAATTATCTTTTTACAAAGAAGATAATTATGTCAACTTTTGTAGCATTTATTAGGTCCAATGATTGTTACCGTTATGATCTTTTAATAAGAAATTTTAAATTATCTATTAAATTATCTTTTACAAAGACAATAATTTTTTGCGACTTTTTTAGCTTTCGGCACAATGATTGTTACCAATATGATTTTTTAATAAGAAAATTTAAATTATGTATTAAATTATCTTTTACAAAGAAGATAATTATGTCCACTTTTTTAGCATTTATTAGGCCCGATGATTGTTACCGTTATGATCTTTTATAAAAAAATTTAAATTATCTATTGAATTATCTTCTACAAAGCAGATAATTATGTCAACTTTTTTAGCATGTATTCAGCGCAATAATCTTTACCGTTATCATCTTTTATTAAGAAAATTTAAATGATCTATTAAATTATCTTTCACAAAGAAGATATTTATGTTAACTTTTTTCGCATGTATTCTGCCCAATGATCCTTACCATTATGATTTTTTAATAAGAAAATTTAAATTATCTAGTAAATTATCTTTTACAAAGAAGATAATTATGTCAACTTTTTGAGCATTTATTAGGCCAACGATCGTTAATGTTATGATCTTTTCATACGAAAATTTAAATTATCCAGTAAATTATCTTTTACAAAGAACATAATTATGTCAACTTTTAAGGCATTTATTAGGCCAATGATCGTTACCATTATGATATTTTAATAAGAAATTTTAAATTATCTAGTAAATTATCTTTTTACAAAAAAGATAATTATGTCAACTTTTTTAGTATTTATTAGGCGCAATGATCGTTACCGTTATGATCTTTTAATAAGAAAATTTAAATCATCTATTAAATTATCTTTTACAAATAAGATAATTATGTAAACTTTTTTAGCATGTATTCGGCCCAATGATCATTTCTGTTATGATCTTTTAATAAGAAAATTTAAATGATCTATTACATTATCTATTACAAAGAAGATAATTATGTCAACTTTTTAAGCATTTATTAGGCCAATGATCGTTACCATTATGATATTTTAATAAGAAATTTTAAATTATCTAGTAAATTATCTTTTTACAAAAAAGATAATTATGTCAACTTTTTTAGTATTTATTAGGCGCAATGATCGTTACCGTTATGATCTTTTAATAAGAAAATTTAAATCATCTATTAAATTATCTTTTACAAAGAAGATAATTATGTAAACTTTTTTAGCATGTATTCGGCCCAATGATCATTACCGTTATGATCTTTTAATAAGAAAATTTAAATTATCTAGTAAATTATCTTTTTACAACGAAGATAATTATGTCAATTTTTTTAGCATTTATTAGGTCCAATGATTGTTACCGTTATGATCTTTTAATAAGAAATTTTAAATTATCTAGTAAATTATCTTTTTACAAAAAAGATAATTATGTCAACTTTTTTAGTATTTATTAGGCGCAATGATCGTTACCGTTATGATCTGTTAATAAGAAAATTTAAATCATCTATTAAATTATCTTTTACAAAGAAGATAATTATGTAAACTTTTTTAGCATGTATTCGGCCCAATGATCATTTCCGTTATGATCTTTTAATAAGAAAATTTAAATGATCTACTACATTATCTTTTACAAAGAAGATAATTATGTCAACTTTTTAAGCATTTATTAGGCCAATGATCGTTACCATTATGATTTTTTAATAAGAAAATTTAAATTATCCAGTAAATTCTCTTTTACAAAGAACATAATTATGTCAACTTTTAAAGCATTTATTAGGCCAATGATCGTTACCATTATGATATTTTAATAAGAAATTTTAAATTATCTAGTAAATTATCTTTTTACAAAAAGGATAATTATGTCAACTTTTTTAGTATTTATTAGGCGCAATGATCGTTACCGTTATGATCTTTTAATAAGAAAATTTAAATCATCTATTAAATTATCTTTTACAAAAAGATAATTATGTAAACTTTTTTAGCATGTATTCAGCCCAATGATCATTACCGTTATGATCTTTTAGTAAGAAAATTTAAATTATCTAGTAAATTATCTTTTTACAAAGAAGATAATTATGTCAACTTTTGTAGCATTTATTAGGTCCAATGATTGTTACCGTTATGATCTTTTAATAAGAAATTTTAAATTATCTACTAAATTATCTTTTACAAAGACAATAATTTTGTCGACTTTTTTAGCTTTCGGCACAATGATTGTTACCAATATGATGTTTTAATAAGAAAATTTAAATTATGTATTAAATTATCTTTTACAAAGAAGATAATTATGTCCACTTTTTTAGCATTTATTAGGCCCGATGATTGTTACCGTTATGATCTTTTATAAAAAAATTTAAATTATCTATTGAATTATCTTCTAAAAAGCAGATAATTATGTCAACTTTTTTAGCATGTATTCAGCGCAATAATCTTTACCGTTATCATCTTTTATTAAGAAAATTTAAATGATCTATTAAATTATCTTTCACAAAGAAGATATTTATGTTAACTTTTTTCGCATGTATTCTGCCCAATGATCCTTACCATTATGATCTTTTAATAAGAAAATTTAAATTATCTAGTAAATTATCTTTTACAAAGAAGATATTTATGTCAACTTTTTTAGCATTGATTAGGCCAACGATCGTTAATGTTATGATCTTTTCATATGAAAATTTAAATTATCTAGTAAATTATCTTTTACAAAGAACATAATTATGTCAACTTTTAAGGCATTTATTAGGCCAATGATCGTTACCATTATGATATTTTAATAAGAAATTTTAAATTATCTGGTAAATTATCTTTTTACAAAAAAGATAATTATGTCAACTTTTTTAGTATTTGTTAGGCACAATGATCGTTACCGTTATGATCTTTTAATAAGAAAATTTAAGTCATCTATTAAATTATCTTTTACAAAGAAGATAATTATGTAAACTTTTTTAGCATGTATTCGGCCCAATGATGATTTCCGTTATGATCTTTTAATAAGAAAATTTAAATGATCTACTACATTATCTTTTACAAAGAAGATAATTATGTCAACTTTTTAAGCATTTATTAGGCCAATGATCGTTACCATTATGATCTTTTAATAAGAAAATTTAAATTATCCAGTAAATTATCTTTTACAAAGAACATAATTATGTCAACTTTTAAAGCATTTATTAGGCCAATGATCGTTACCATTATGATATTTTAATAAGAAATTTTAAATTATCTAGTAAATTATCTTTTTACAAAGAAGATAATTAGGTAAACTTTTTTAGCATTTATTAGGCGCAATGATCGTTACCGTTATGATCTTTTAATAAGAAAATTTAAATCATCTATTAAATTATCTTTTACAAAGAAGATAATTATGTAAACTTTTTTAGCATGTATTCGGCCCAATGATCATTTCCGTTATGATCTTTTAATAAGAAAATTTAAATGATCTATTACATTATCTTTTACAAAGAAGATAATTATGTCAATTTTTTAAGCATTTATTAGGCCAATGATCATTACCATTATGATTTTTTAATAAGAAAATTTAAATTATCCAGTAAATTCTCTTTTACAAAGAACATAATTATGTCAACTTTTAAAGCATTTATTAGGCCAATGATCGTTACCATTATGATATTTTAATAAGAAATTTTAAATTATCTAGTAAATTATCTTTTTACAAAAAAGATAATTATGTCAACTTTTTTAGTATTTATTAGGCGCAATGATCGTTACCGTTATGATCTTTTAATAAGAAAATTTAAATCATCTATTAAATTATCTTTTACAAAAAGATAATTATGTAAACTTTTTTAGCATGTATTCAGCCCAATGATCATTACCGTTATGATCTTTTAGTAAGAAAATTTAAATTATCTAGTAAATTATCTTTTTACAAAGAAGATAATTATGTCAACTTTTTTAGCATTTATTAGGTCCAATGATTGTTACCGTTATGATCTTTTAATAAGAAATTTTAAATTATCTATTAAATTATCTTTTACAAAGACAATAATTTTGTCGACTTTTTTAGCTTTCGGCACAATGATTGTTACCAATATGATTTTTTAATAAGAAAATTTAAATTATGTATTAAATTATCTTTTACAAAGAAGATAATTATGTCCACTTTTTTAGCATTTATTAGGCCCGATGATTGTTACCGTTATGATCTTTTATAAAAAAATTTAAATTATCTATTGAATTATCTTCTACAAAGTAGATAATTATGTCAACTTTTTTAGCATGTATTCAACGCAATAATCTTTACCGTTATCATCTTTTATTAAGAAAATTTAAATGATCTATTAAATTATCTTTCACAAAGAAGATATTTATGTTAACTTTTTTCGCATGTATTCTGCCCAATGATCCTTACCATTATGATTTTTTAATAAGAAAATTTAAATTATCTAGTAAATTATCTTTTACAAAGAAGATAATTATGTCAACTTTTTGAGCATTTATTAGGCCAACGATCGTTAATGTTATGATCTTTTCATACGAAAATTTAAATTATCCAGTAAATTATCTTTTACAAAGAACATAATTATGTCAACTTTTAAGGCATTTATTAGGCCAATGATCGTTACCATTATGATATTTTAATAAGAAATTTTAAATTATCTAGTAAATTATCTTTTTACAAAAAAGATAATTATGTCAACTTTTTTAGTATTTATTAGGCGCAATGATCGTTACCGTTATGATCTTTTAATAAGAAAATTTAAATCATCTATTAAATTATCTTTTACAAAGAAGATAATTATGTAAACTTTTTTAGCATGTATTCGGCCCAATGATCATTTCTGTTATGATCTTTTAATAAGAAAATTTAAATGATCTATTACATTATCTATTACAAAGAAGATAATTATGTCAACTTTTTAAGCATTTATTAGGCCAATGATCGTTACCATTATGATATTTTAATAAGAAATTTTAAATTATCTAGTAAATTATCTTTTTACAAAAAAGATAATTATGTCAACTTTTTTAGTATTTATTAGGCGCAATGATCGTTACCGTTATGATCTTTTAATAAGAAAATTTAAATCATCTATTAAATTATCTTTTACAAAGAAGATAATTATGTAAACTTTTTTAGCATGTATTCGGCCCAATGATCATTTCCGTTATGATCTTTTAATAAGAAAATTTAAATGATCTACTACATTATCTTTTACAAAGAAGATAATTATGTCAACTTTTTAAGCATTTATTAGGCCAATGATCGTTACCATTATGATTTTTTAATAAGAAAATTTAAATTATCCAGTAAATTCTCTTTTACAAAGAACATAATTATGTCAACTTTTAAAGCATTTATTAGGCCAATGATCGTTACCATTATGATATTTTAATAAGAAATTTTAAATTATCTAGTAAATTATCTTTTTACAAAAAAGATAATTATGTCAACTTTTTTAGTATTTATTAGGCGCAATGATCGTTACGGTTATGATCTTTTAATAAGAAAATTTAAATCATCTATTAAATTATCTTTTACAAAAAGATAATTATGTAAACTTTTTTAGCATGTATTCAGCCCAATGATCATTACCGTTATGATCTTTTAGTAAGAAAATTTAAATTATCTAGTAAATTATCTTTTTACAAAGAAGATAATTATGTCAACTTTTTTAGCATTTATTAGGTCCAATGATTGTTACCGTTATGATTTTTTAATAAGAAAATTTAAATTATCCAGTAAATTCTCTTTTACAAAGAACATAATTATGTCAACTTTTAAAGCATTTATTAGGCCAATGATCGTTACCATTATGATATTTTAATAAGAAATTTTAAATTATCTAGTAAATTATCTTTTTACAAAAAAGATAATTATGTCAACTTTTTTAGTATTTATTAGGCGCAATGATCGTTACCGTTATGATCTTTTAATAAGAAAATTTAAATCATCTATTAAATTATCTTTTACAAAAAGATAATTATGTAAACTTTTTTAGCATGTATTCAGCCCAATGATCATTACCGTTATGATCTTTTAGTAAGAAAATTTAAATTATCTAGTAAATTATCTTTTTACAAAGAAGATAATTATGTCAACTTTTTTAGCATTTATTAGGTCCAATGATTGTTACCGTTATGATCTTTTAATAAGAAATTTTAAATTATCTATTAAATTATCTTTTACAAAGACAATAATTTTGTCGACTTTTTTAGCTTTCGGCACAATGATTGTTACCAATATGATTTTTTAATAAGAAAATTTAAATTATGTATTAAATTATCTTTTACAAAGAAGATAATTATGTCCACTTTTTTAGCATTTATTAGGCCCGATGATTGTTACCGTTATGATCTTTTATAAAAAAATTTAAATTATCTATTGAATTATCTTCTACAAAGTAGATAATTATGTCAACTTTTTTAGCATGTATTCAACGCAATAATCTTTACCGTTATCATCTTTTATTAAGAAAATTTAAATGATCTATTAAATTATCTTTCACAAAGAAGATATTTATGTTAACTTTTTTCGCATGTATTCTGCCCAATGATCCTTACCATTATGATTTTTTAATAAGAAAATTTAAATTATCTAGTAAATTATCTTTTACAAAGAAGATAATTATGTCAACTTTTTGAGCATTTATTAGGCCAACGATCGTTAATGTTATGATCTTTTCATACGAAAATTTAAATTATCCAGTAAATTATCTTTTACAAAGAACATAATTATGTCAACTTTTAAGGCATTTATTAGGCCAATGATCGTTACCATTATGATATTTTAATAAGAAATTTTAAATTATCTAGTAAATTATATTTTTACAAAAAAGATAATTATGTCAACTTTTTTAGTATTTATTAGGCGCAATGATCGTTACAGTTATGATCTTTTAATAAGAAAATTTAAATCATCTATTAAATTATCTTTTACAAAGAAGATAATTATGTAAACTTTTTTAGCATGTATTCGGCCCAATGATCATTTCCGTTATGATCTTTTAATAAGAAAATTTAAATTATCTAGTAAATTATCTTTTTACAAAGAAGATAATTATGTCAACTTTTTTAGCATTTATTAGGTCCAATGATTGTTACCGTTATGATTTTTTAATAAGAAAATTTAAATTATCCAGTAAATTCTCTTTTACAAAGAACATAATTATGTCAACTTTTAAAGCATTTATTAGGCCAATGATCGTTACCATTATGATATTTTAATAAGAAATTTTAAATTATCTAGTAAATTATCTTTTTACAAAAAAGATAATTATGTCAACTTTTTTAGTATTTATTAGGCGCAATGATCGTTACCGTTATGATCTTTTAATAAGAAAATTTAAATCATCTATTAAATTATCTTTTACAAAAAGATAATTATGTAAACTTTTTTAGCATGTATTCAGCCCAATGATCATTACCGTTATGATCTTTTAGTAAGAAAATTTAAATTATCTAGTAAATTATCTTTTTACAAAGAAGATAATTATGTCAACTTTTTTAGCATTTATTAGGTCCAATGATTGTTACCGTTATGATCTTTTAATAAGAAATTTTAAATTATCTATTAAATTATCTTTTACAAAGACAATAATTTTGTCGACTTTTTTAGCTTTCGGCACAATGATTGTTACCAATATGATTTTTTAATAAGAAAATTTAAATTATGTATTAAATTATCTTTTACAAAGAAGATAATTATGTCCACTTTTTTAGCATTTATTAGGCCCGATGATTGTGACCGTTATGATCTTTTATAAAAAAATTTAAATTATCTATTGAATTATCTTCTACAAAGTAGATAATTATGTCAACTTTTTTAGCATGTATTCAACGCAATAATCTTTACCGTTATCATCTTTTATTAAGAAAATTTAAATGATCTATTAAATTATCTTTCACAAAGAAGATATTTATGTTAACTTTTTTCGCATGTATTCTGCCCAATGATCCTTACCATTATGATTTTTTAATAAGAAAATTTAAATTATCTAGTAAATTATCTTTTACAAAGAAGATAATTATGTCAACTTTTTGAGCATTTATTAGGCCAACGATCGTTAATGTTATGATCTTTTCATACGAAAATTTAAATTATCCAGTAAATTATCTTTTACAAAGAACATAATTATGTCAACTTTTAAGGCATTTATTAGGCCAATGATCGTTACCATTATGATATTTTAATAAGAAATTTTAAATTATCTAGTAAATTATCTTTTTACAAAAAAGATAATTATGTCAACTTTTTTAGTATTTATTAGGCGCAATGATCGTTACCGTTATGATCTTTTAATAAGAAAATTTAAATCATCTATTAAATTATCTTTTACAAAGAAGATAATTATGTAAACTTTTTTAGCATGTATTCGGCCCAATGATCATTTCTGTTATGATCTTTTAATAAGAAAATTTAAATGATCTATTACATTATCTATTACAAAGAAGATAATTATGTCAACTTTTTAAGCATTTATTAGGCCAATGATCGTTACCATTATGATATTTTAATAAGAAATTTTAAATTATCTAGTAAATTATCTTTTTACAAAAAAGATAATTATGTCAACTTTTTTAGTATTTATTAGGCGCAATGATCGTTACCGTTATGATCTTTTAATAAGAAAATTTAAATCATCTATTAAATTATCTTTTACAAAGAAGATAATTATGTAAACTTTTTTAGCATGTATTCGGCCCAATGATCATTTCCGTTATGATCTTTTAATAAGAAAATTTAAATGATCTACTACATTATCTTTTACAAAGAAGATAATTATGTCAACTTTTTAAGCATTTATTAGGCCAATGATCGTTACCATTATGATTTTTTAATAAGAAAATTTAAATTATCCAGTAAATTCTCTTTTACAAAGAACATAATTATGTCAACTTTTAAAGCATTTATTAGGCCAATGATCGTTACCATTATGATATTTTAATAAGAAATTTTAAATTATCTAGTAAATTATCTTTTTACAAAAAAGATAATTATGTCAACTTTTTTAGTATTTATTAGGCGCAATGATCGTTACGGTTATGATCTTTTAATAAGAAAATTTAAATCATCTATTAAATTATCTTTTACAAAAAGATAATTATGTAAACTTTTTTAGCATGTATTCAGCCCAATGATCATTACCGTTATGATCTTTTAGTAAGAAAATTTAAATTATCTAGTAAATTATCTTTTTACAAAGAAGATAATTATGTCAACTTTTTTAGCATTTATTAGGTCCAATGATTGTTACCGTTATGATCTTTTAATAAGAAATTTTAAATTATCTATTAAATTATCTTTTACAAAGACAATAATTTTGTCGACTTTTTTAGCTTTCGGCACAATGATTGTTACCAATATGATTTTTTAATAAGAAAATTTAAATTATGTATTAAATTATCTTTTACAAAGAAGATAATTATGTCCACTTTTTTAGCATTTATTAGGCCCGATGATTGTTACCGTTATGATCTTTTATAAAAAAATTTAAATTATCTATTGAATTATCTTCTACAAAGTAGATAATTATGTCAACTTTTTTAGCATGTATTCAGCGCAATAATCTTTACCGTTATCATCTTTTATTAAGAAAATTTAAATGATCTATTAAATTATCTTTCACAAAGAAGATATTTATGTTAACTTTTTTCGCATGTATTCTGCCCAATGATCCTTACCATTATGATCTTTTAATAAGAAAATTTAAATTATCTAGTAAATTATCTTTTACAAAGAAGATATTTATGTCAACTTTTTTAGCATTGATTAGGCCAACGATCGTTAATGTTATGATCTTTTCATATGAAAATTTAAATTATCTAGTAAATTATCTTTTACAAAGAACATAATTATGTCAACTTTTAAGGCATTTATTAGGCCAATGATCGTTACCATTATGATATTTTAATAAGAAATTTTAAATTATCTGGTAAATTATCTTTTTACAAAAAAGATAATTATGTCAACTTTTTTAGTATTTGTTAGGCACAATGATCGTTACCGTTATGATCTTTTAATAAGAAAATTTAAGTCATCTATTAAATTATCTTTTACAAAGAAGATAATTATGTAAACTTTTTTAGCATGTATTCGGCCCAATGATCATTTCCGTTATGATCTTTTAATAAGAAAATTTAAATGATCTACTACATTATCTTTTACAAAGAAGATAATTATGTCAACTTTTTAAGCATTTATTAGGCCAATGATCGTTACCATTATGATCTTTTAATAAGAAAATTTAAATTATCCAGTAAATTATCTTTTACAAAGAACATAATTATGTCAACTTTTAAGGCATTTATTAGGCCAATGATCGTTACCATTATGATATTTTAATAAGAAATTTTAAATTATCTGGTAAATTATCTTTTTACAAAAAAGATAATTATGTCAACTTTTTTAGTATTTGTTAGGCACAATGATCGTTACCGTTATGATCTTTTAATAAGAAAATTTAAGTCATCTATTAAATTATCTTTTACAAAGAAGATAATTATGTAAACTTTTTTAGCATGTATTCGGCCCAATGATCATTTCCGTTATGATCTTTCAATAAGAAAATTTAAATGATCTACTACATTATCTTTTACAAAGAAGATAATTATGTCAACTTTTTAAGCATTTATTAGGCCAATGATCGTTACCATTATGATCTTTTAATAAGAAAATTTAAATTATCCAGTAAATTATCTTTTACAAAGAACATAATTATGTCAACTTTTAAAGCATTTATTAGGCCAATGATCGTTAGCATTATGATATTTTAATAAGAAATTTTAAATTATCTAGTAAATTATCTTTTTACAAAGAAGATAATTATGTCAACTTTTTTAGCATTTATTAGGTCCAATGATTGTTACCGTTATGATCTTTTAATAAGAAATTTTAAATTATCTATTAAATTATCTTTTACAAAGACAATAATTTTGTCGACTTTTTTAGCTTTCGGCACAATGATTGTTACCAATATGATTTTTTAATAAGAAAATTTAAATTATGTATTAAATTATCTTTTACAAAGAAGATAATTATGTCCACTTTTTTAGCATTTATTAGGCCCGATGATTGTTACCGTTATGATCTTTTATAAAAAAATTTAAATTATCTATTGAATTATCTTCTACAAAGTAGATAATTATGTCAACTTTTTTAGCATGTATTCAGCGCAATAATCTTTACCGTTATCATCTTTTATTAAGAAAATTTAAATGATCTATTAAATTATCTTTCACAAAGAAGATATTTATGTTAACTTTTTTCGCATGTATTCTGCCCAATGATCCTTACCATTATGATTTTTTAATAAGAAAATTTAAATTATCTAGTAAATTATCTTTTACAAAGAAGATAATTATGTCAACTTTTTGAGCATTTATTAGGCCAACGATCGTTAATGTTATGATCTTTTCATACGAAAATTTAAATTATCCAGTAAATTATCTTTTACAAAGAACATAATTATGTCAACTTTTAAGGCATTTATTAGGCCAATGATCGTTACCATTATGATATTTTAATAAGAAATTTTAAATTATCTAGTAAATTATCTTTTTACAAAAAAGATAATTATGTCAACTTTTTTAGTATTTATTAGGCGCAATGATCGTTACCGTTATGATCTTTTAATAAGAAAATTTAAATCATCTATTAAATTATCTTTTACAAAGAAGATAATTATGTAAACTTTTTTAGCATGTATTCGGCCCAATGATCATTTCTGTTATGATCTTTTAATAAGAAAATTTAAATGATCTATTACATTATCTATTACAAAGAAGATAATTATGTCAACTTTTTAAGCATTTATTAGGCCAATGATCGTTACCATTATGATATTTTAATAAGAAATTTTAAATTATCGAGTAAATTATCTTTTTACAAAAAAGATAATTATGTCAACTTTTTTAGTATTTATTAGGCGCAATGATCGTTACCGTTATGATCTTTTAATAAGAAAATTTAAATCATCTATTAAATTATCTTTTACAAAGAAGATAATTATGTAAACTTTTTTAGCATGTATTCGGCCCAGTGATCATTAGCATTATGATCTTTTAATAAGAAATTTTAAATTATCTAGTAAATTATCTTTTTACAAAAAAGATAATTATGTCAACTTTTTTAGTATTTATTAGGCGCAATGATCGTTACCGTTATGATCTTTTAATAAGAAAATTTAAATCATCTATTAAATTATCTTTTACAAAGAAGATAATTATGTAAACTTTTTTAGCATGTATTCGGCCCAATGATCATTACCGTTATGATCTTTTAATAAGAAAATTTAAATTATCTAGTAAATTATCTTTTTACAACGAAGATAATTATGTCAACTTTTTTAGCATTTATTAGGTCCAATGATTGTTACCGTTATGATCTTTTAATAAGAAATTTTAAATTATCTATTAAATTATCTTTTACAAAGACGATAATTATGTCGACTTTTTTAGCTTTCGGCACAATGATTGTTACCAATATGATGTTTTAATAAGAAAATTTAAATTATCTATTAAATTATCTTTTACAAAGAAGATAATTATGTCCACTTTTTTAGCATTTATTAGGCCCGATGATTGTTACCGTTATGATCTTTTATAAAAAAATTTAAATTATCTATTAAATTATCTTCTACAAAGCAGATAATTATGTCAACTTTTTTAGCATGTATTCAGCGCAATAATCTTTACCGTTATCATCTTTTATTAAGAAAATTTAAATGATCTATTAAATTATCTTTCACAAAGAAGATATTTATGTTAACTTTTTTAGCATGTATTCTGCCCAATGATCCTTACCATTATGGTCTTTTAATAAGAAAATTTAAATTATCTAGTAAATTATCTTTTACAAAGAAGATAATTATGTCAACTTTTTGAGCATTTATTAGGCCAACGATCGTTAATGTTATGATCTTTTCATACGAAAATTTAAATTATCTAGTAAATTATCTTTTACAAAGAACATAATTATCTCAACTTTTAAGGCATTTATTAGGCCAATGATCGTTACCATTATGATATTTTAATAAGAAATTTTAAATTATCTGGTAAATTATCTTTTTACAAAAAAGATAATTATGTCAACTTTTTTAGTATTTATTAGGCGCAATGATCGTTACCGTTATGATCTTTTAATAAGAAAATTTAAGTCATCTATTAAATTATCTTTTACAAAGAAGATAATTATGTAAACTTTTTTAGCATGTATTCGGCCCAATGATCATTTCCGTTATGATCTTTTAATAAGAAAATTTAAATGATCTATTACATTATCTTTTACAAAGAAGATAATTATGTCAACTTTTTAAGCATTTATTAGGCCAATGATTGTTACCATTATGATCTTTTAATAAGAAAATTTAAATTATCCAGTAAATTATCTTTTACAAAGAACATAATTATGTCAACTTTTAAAGCATTTATTAGGCCAATGATCGTTACCATTATGATATTTTAATAAGAAATTTTAAATTATCTAGTAAATTATCTTTTTACAAAAAAGATAATTATGTCAACTTTTTTAGTATTTATTAGGCGCAATGATCGTTACCGTTATGATCTTTCAATAAGAAAATTTAAATCATCTATTAAATTATCTTTTACAAAGAAGATAATTATGTAAACTTTTTTAGCATGTATTCGGCCCAGTGATCATTACCATTATGATCTTTTAATAAGAAATTTTAAATTATCTAGTAAATTATCTTTTTACAAAAAAGATAATTATGTCAACTTTTTTAGTATTTATTAGGCGCAATGATCGTTACCGTTATGATCTTTTAATAAGAAAATTTAAATCATCTATTAAATTATCTTTTACAAAGAAGATAATTATGTAAACTTTTTTAGCATGTATTCGGCCCAGTGATCATTACCATTATGATCTTTTAATAAGAAATTTTAAATTATCTAGTAAATTATCTTTTTACAAAAAAGATAATTATGTCAACTTTTTTAGTATTTATTAGGCGCAATGATCGTTACCGTTATGATCTTTTAATAAGAAAATTTAAATCATCTATTAAATTATCTTTTACAAAGAAGATAATTATGTAAACTTTTTTAGCATGTATTCGGCCCAATGATCATTACCGTTATGATCTTTTAATAAGAAAATTTAAATTATCTAGTAAATTATCTTTTTACAACGAAGATAATTATGTCAACTTTTTTAGCATTTATTAGGTCCAATGATTGTTACCGTTATGATCTTTTAATAAGAAATTTTAAATTATCTATTAAATTATCTTTTACAAAGACGATAATTATGTCGACTTTTTTAGCTTTCGGCACAATGATTGTTACCAATATGATGTTTTAATAAGAAAATTTAAATTATCTATTAAATTATCTTTTACAAAGAAGATAATTATGTCCACTTTTTTAGCATTTATTAGGCCCGATGATTGTTACCGTTATGATCTTTTATAAAAAAATTTAAATTATCTATTAAATTATCTTCTACAAAGCAGATAATTATGTCAACTTTTTTAGCATGTATTCAGCGCAATAATCTTTACCGTTATCATCTTTTATTAAGAAAATTTAAATGATCTATTAAATTATCTTTCACAAAGAAGATATTTATGTTAACTTTTTTAGCATGTATTCTGCCCAATGATCCTTACCATTATGGTCTTTTAATAAGAAAATTTAAATTATCTAGTAAATTATCTTTTACAAAGAAGATAATTATGTCAACTTTTTGAGCATTTATTAGGCCAACGATCGTTAATGTTATGATCTTTTCATACGAAAATTTAAATTATCTAGTAAATTATCTTTTACAAAGAACATAATTATCTCAACTTTTAAGGCATTTATTAGGCCAATGATCGTTACCATTATGATATTTTAATAAGAAATTTTAAATTATCTGGTAAATTATCTTTTTACAAAAAAGATAATTATGTCAACTTTTTTAGTATTTATTAGGCGCAATGATCGTTACCGTTATGATCTTTTAATAAGAAAATTTAAGTCATCTATTAAATTATCTTTTACAAAGAAGATAATTATGTAAACTTTTTTAGCATGTATTCGGCCCAATGATCATTTCCGTTATGATCTTTTAATAAGAAAATTTAAATGATCTATTACATTATCTTTTACAAAGAAGATAATTATGTCAACTTTTTAAGCATTTATTAGGCCAATGATTGTTACCATTATGATCTTTTAATAAGAAAATTTAAATTATCCAGTAAATTATCTTTTACAAAGAACATAATTATGTCAACTTTTAAAGCATTTATTAGGCCAATGATCGTTACCATTATGATATTTTAATAAGAAATTTTAAATTATCTAGTAAATTATCTTTTTACAAAAAAGATAATTATGTCAACTTTTTTAGTATTTATTAGGCGCAATGATCGTTACCGTTATGATCTTTCAATAAGAAAATTTAAATCATCTATTAAATTATCTTTTACAAAGAAGATAATTATGTAAACTTTTTTAGCATGTATTCGGCCCAGTGATCATTACCATTATGATCTTTTAATAAGAAATTTTAAATTATCTAGTAAATTATCTTTTTACAAAAAAGATAATTATGTCAACTTTTTTAGTATTTATTAGGCGCAATGATCGTTACCGTTATGATCTTTTAATAAGAAAATTTAAATCATCTATTAAATTATCTTTTACAAAGAAGATAATTATGTAAACTTTTCTAGCATGTATTCGGCCCAATGATCATTTCCGTTATGATCTTTTAATAAGAAAATTTAAATGATCTATTACATTATCTATTACAAAGAAGATAATTATGTCAACTTTTTAAGCATTTATTAGGCCAATGATCGTTACCATTATGATCTTTTAATAAGAAAATTTAAATCATGTATTAAATTATCTTTTACAAAGAAGATAATTATGTAAACTTTTTTAGCATGTATTCGGCCCAGTGATCATTACCGTTATGATCTTTTAATAAGAAAATTTAAATTATCTAGTAAATTATCTTTTTACAACGAAGATAATTATGTCAACTTTTTTAGCATTTATTAGGTCCAATGATTGTTACCGTTATGATATTTTAATAAGAAATTTTAAATTATCTATTAAATTATCTTTTACAAAGACGATAATTATGCCGACTTTTTTAGCTTTCGGCACAATGATTGTTACCAATATGATGTTTTAATAAGAAAATTTAAATTATGTATTAAATTATCTTTTACAAAGAAGATAATTATGTCCACTTTTTTAGCATTTATTAGGCCCGATGATTGTTACCGTTATGATCTTTTATAAAAAAATTTAAATTATCTATTAAATTATCTTCTACAAAGCAGATAATTATGTTAACTTTTTTAGCATGTATTCAGCGCAATAATCTTTACCGTTATCATCTTTTATTAAGAAAATTTAAATGATCTATTAAATTATCTTTCACAAAGAAGATATTTATGTTAACTTTTTTAGCATGTATTCTGCCCAATGATCCTTACCATTATGGTCTTTTAATAAGAAAATTTAAATTATCTAGTAAATTATCTTTTACAAAGAAGATAATTATGTCAACTTTTTGAGCATTTATTAGGCCAACGATCGTTAATGTTATGATCTTTTCATACGAAAATTTAAATTATCTAGTAAATTATCTTTTACAAAGAACATAATTATCTCAACTTTTAAGGCATTTATTAGGCCAATGATCGTTACCATTATGATATTTTAATAAGAAATTTTAAATTATCTGGTAAATTATCTTTTTACAAAAAAGATAATTATGTCAACTTTTTTAGTATTTATTAGGCGCAATGATCGTTACCGTTATGATCTTTTAATAAAAAAATTTAAGTCATCTATTAAATTATCTTTTACAAAGAAGATAATTATGTAAACTTTTTTAGCATGTATTCGGCCCAATGATCATTTCCGTTATGATCTTTTAATAAGAAAATTGAAATGATCTATTACATTATCTTTTACAAAGAAGATAATTATGTCAACTTTTTAAGCATTTATTAGGCCAATGATCGTTACCATTATGATCTTTTAATAAGAAAATTTAAATTATCCAGTAAATTATCTTTTACAAAGAACATAATTATGTCAACTTTTAAAGCATTTATTAGGCCAATGATCGTTACCATTATGATATTTTAATAAGAAATTTTAAATTATTTAGTAAATTATCTTTTTACAAAAAAGATAATTATGTCAACTTTTTTAGTATTTATTAGGCGCAATGATCGTTACCGTTATGATCTTTTAATAAGAAAATTTAAATCATCTATTAAATTATCTTTTACAAAGAAGATAATTATGTAAACTTTTTTAGCATGTATTCGGCCCAATGATCATTACCGTTATGATCTTTTAATAAGAAAATTTAAATTATCTAGTAAATTATATTTTCACAAAGAAGATAATTATGTCAACTTTTTTAGCATTTATTAGGTCCAATGATTGTTACCGTTATGATCTTTTAATAAGAAATTTTAAATTATCTATTAAATTATCTTTTACAAAGACGATAATTATGTCGACTTTTTTAGCTTTCGGCACAATGATTGTTACCAATATGATGTTTTAATAAGAAAATTTAAATTATCTATTAAATTATCTTTTACAAAGAAGATAATTATGTCCACTTTTTTAGCAGTTATTAGGCCCGATGATTGTTACCGTTATGATCTTTTATAAAAAAATTTAAATTATCTATTAAATTATCTTCTACAAAGCAGATAATTATGTCAACTTTTTTAGCATGTATATAATCTTTACCGTTATCATCTTTTATTAAGAAAATTTAAATGATCTATTAAATTATCTTTTACAAAGAAGATAATTATGTAAACTTTTTTAGCATGTATTCGGCCCAATGATCATTTCCGTTATGATCTTTTAATAAGAAAATTTAAATGATCTATTACATTATCTTTTACAAAGAAGATAATTATGTCAACTTTTTAAGCATTTATTAGGCCAATGATTGTTACCATTATGATCTTTTAATAAGAAAATTTAAATTATCCAGTAAATTATCTTTTACAAAGAACATAATTATGTCAACTTTTAAAGCATTTATTAGGCCAATGATCGTTACCATTATGATATTTTAATAAGAAATTTTAAATTATCTAGTAAATTATCTTTTTACAAAAAAGATAATTATGTCAACTTTTTTAGTATTTATTAGGCGCAATGATCGTTACCGTTATGATCTTTTAATAAGAAAATTTAAATCATCTATTAAATTATCTTTTACAAAGAAGATAATTATGTAAACTTTTTTAGCATGTATTCGGCCCAGTGATCATTACCATTATGATCTTTTAATAAGAAATTTTAAATTATCTAGTAAATTATCTTTTTACAAAAAAGATAATTATGTCAACTTTTTTAGTATTTATTAGGCGCAATGATCGTTACCGTTATGATCTTTTAATAAGAAAATTTAAATCATCTATTAAATTATCTTTTACAAAGAAGATAATTATGTGAACTTTTTTAGCATGTATTCGGCCCAATGATCATTACCGTTATGATCTTTTAATAAGAAAATTTAAATTATCTAGTAAATTATCTTTTTACAAAGAAGATAATTATGTCAACTTTTTTAGCATTTATTAGGTCCAATGATTGTTACCGTTATGATCTTTTAATAAGAAATTTTAAATTATCTATTAAATTATCTTTTACAAAGACGATAATTATGCCGACTTTTTTAGCTTTCGGCACAATGATTGTTACGAATATGATGTTTTAATAAGAAAATTTAAATTATGTATTAAATTATCTTTTACAAAGAAGATAATTATGTCCATTTTTTTAGCATTTATTAGGCCCGATGATTGTTACCGTTATGATCTTTTATAAAAAAATTTAAATTATCTATTAAATTATCTTCTACAAAGCAGATAATTATGTCAACTTTTTTAGCATGTATTCAGCGCAATAATCTTTACCGTTATCATCTTTTATTAAGAAAATTTAAATGATCTATTAAATTATCTTTCACAAAGAAGATATTTATGTTAACTTTTTTAGCATGTATTCTGCCCAATGATCCTTACCATTATGGTCTTTTAATAAGAAAATTTAAATTATCTAGTAAATTATCTTTTACAAAGAAGATAATTATGTCAACTTTTTGAGCATTTATTAGGCCAACGATCGTTAATGTTATGATCTTTTCATACGAAAATTTAAATTATCTAGTAAATTATCTTTTACAAAGAACATAATTATCTCAACTTTTAAGGCATTTATTAGGCCAATGATCGTTATCATTATGATATTTTAATAAGAAATTTTAAATTATCTGGTAAATTATCTTTTTACAAAAAAGATAATTATGTCAACTTTTTTAGTATTTATTAGGCGCAATGATCGTTACCGTTATGATCTTTTAATAAGAAAATTTAAGTCATCTATTAAATTATCTTTTACAAAGAAGATAATTATGTAAACTTTTTTAGCATGTATTCGGCCCAATGATCATTTCCGTTATGATCTTTTAATAAGAAAATTGAAATGATCTATTACATTATCTTTTACAAAGAAGATAATTATGTCAACTTTTTAAGCATTTATTAGGCCAATGATCGTTACCATTATGATCTTTTAATAAGAAAATTTAAATTATCCAGTAAATTATCTTTTACAAAGAACATAATTATGTCAACTTTTAAAGCATTTATTAGGCCAATGATCGTTACCATTATGATATTTTAATAAGAAATTTTAAATTATCTAGTAAATTATCTTTTTACAAAAAAGATAATTATGTCAACTTTTTTAGTATTTATTAGGCGCAATGATCGTTACCGTTATGATCTTTTAATAAGAAAATTTAAATATCTATTAAATTATCTTTTACAAAGAAGATAATTATGTAAACTTTTTTAGCATGTATTCGGCCCAATGATCATTACCGTTATGATCTTTTAATAAGAAAATTTAAATTATCTAGTAAATTATATTTTTACAAAGAAGATAATTATGTCAACTTTTTTAGCATTTATTAGGTCCAATGATTGTTACCGTTATGATCTTTTAATAAGAAATTTTAAATTATCTATTAAATTATCTTTTACAAAGACGATAATTATGTCGACTTTTTTAGCTTTCGGCACAATGATTGTTACCAATATGATGTTTTAATAAGAAAATTTAAATTATCTATTAAATTATCTTTTACAAAGAAGATAATTATGTCCACTTTTTTAGCAGTTATTAGGCCCGATGATTGTTACCGTTGTGATCTTTTATAAAAAAATTTAAATTATCTATTAAATTATCTTCTACAAAGCAGATAATTATGTCAACTTTTTTAGCATGTATATAATCTTTACCGTTATCATCTTTTATTAAGAAAATTTAAATGATCTATTAAATTATCTTTCACAAAGAAGATATTTATGTTAACTTTTTTAGCATGTATTCTGCCCAATGATCATTACCATTATGATCTTTTAATAAGAAAATTTAAATTATCTAGTAAATTATCTTTTACAAATGAGATAATTATGTCAACTTTTTGAGTATTTATTAGGCCAACGATCATTAATGTTATGATCTTTTCATACGAAAATTTAAATTATCCAGTAAATTATCTTTTACAAAGAACATAATTATGTCAACTTTTAAGGCATTTATTAGGCCAATGATCGTTACCATTATGATATTTTAATAAGAAATTTTAAATTATCTAGTAAATTATATTTTTACAAAAAAGATAATTATGTCAACTTTTTTAGTATTTATTAGGCGCAATGATCGTTACAGTTATGATCTTTTAATAAGAAAATTTAAATCATCTATTAAATTATCTTTTACAAAGAAGATAATTATGTAAACTTTTTTAGCATGTATTCGGCCCAATGATCATTTCCGTTATGATCTTTTAATAAGAAAATTTAAATGATCTATTACATTATCTATTACAAAGAAGATAATTATGTAAACTTTTTAAGCATTTATTAGGCCAATGATCGTTACCATTATGATCTTTTAATAAGAAAATTTAAATCATCTATTAAATTATCTTTTACAAAGAAGATAATTATGTAAACTTTTTTAGCATGTATTCGGCCCAGTGATCATTACCATTATGATCTTTTAATAATAAAATTTAAATTATCTAGTAAATTATCTTTTTACAAAGAAGATAATTATGTAAACTTTTTTAGCATTTATTAGGCCCAATGATCGTTACCGTTATGATCTTTTAATAAGAAAATTTAAATCATCTATTAAATTATCTTTTACAAAGAAGATAATTATGTAAACTTTTTTAGCATGTATTCAGCCCAATGATCATTACCGTTATGATCTTTTAATAAGAAAATTTAAATTGTCTAGTAAATTATCTTTTTACAAAGAAGATAATTATGTCAACTTTTTTAGCATTTATTAGGTCCAATGATTGTTACCGTTATGATCTTTTAATAAGAAATTTTAAATTATCTATTAAATTATCTTTTAGAAAGACAATAATTTTGTTGACTTTTTTAGCTTTCGGCACAATGATTGTTACCAATATGATGTTTTAATAAGAAAATTTAAATTATGTATTAAATTATCTTTTACAAAGAAGATAATTATGTCCACTTTTTTAGCATTTATTAGGCCCGATGATTGGTACCGTTATGATCTTTTATAAAAAAATTTAAATTATCTATTGAATTATCTTCTACAAAGCAGATAATTATGTCAACTTTTTTAGCATGTATTCAGCGCAATAATCTTTACCGTTATCATCTTTTATTAAGAAAATTTAAATGATCTATTAAATTATCTTTCACAAAGAAGATATTTATGTTAACTTTTTTCGCATGTATTCTGCCCAATGATCCTTACCATTATGATCTTTTAATAAGAAAATTTAAATTATCTAGTAAATTATCTTTTACAAAGAAGATAATTATGTCAACTTTTTGAGCATTTATTAGGCCAACGATCGTTAATGTTATGATCTTTTCATACGAAAATTTAAATTATCTAGTAAATTATCTTTTACAAAGAACATAATTATGTCAACTTTTAAGGCATTTATTAGGCCAATGATCGTTACCATTATGATATTTTAATAAGAAATTTTAAATTATCTAGTAAATTATATTTTTACAAAAAGATAATTATGTCAACATTTTTAGTATTTATTAGGCGCAATGATCGTTACCGTTATGATCTTTTAATAAGAAAATTTAAATCATCTATTAAATTATCTTTTACAAAGAAGATAATTATGTAAACTTTTTTAGCATGTATTCGGCCCAATGATCATTTCCGTTATGATCTTTTAATAAGAAAATTTAAATGATCTATTACATTATCTTTTACAAAGAAGATAATTATGTCAACTTTTTAAGCATTTATTAGGCCAATGATCGTTACCATTATGATCTTTTAATTTAAATTATCCAGTAAATTCTCTTTTACAAAGAACATAATTATGTCAACTTTTAAAGCATTTATTAGGCCAATGATCGTTACCATTATGATATTTTAATAAGAAATTTTAAATTATCTAGTAAATTATCTTTTTACAAAAAAGATAATTATGTCAACTTTTTTAGTATTTATTAGGCGCAATGATCGTTACCGTTATGATCTTTTAATAAGAAAATTTAAATCATCTATTAAATTATCTTTTACAAAAAGATAATTATGTAAACTTTTTTAGCATGTATTCAGCCCAATGATCATTACCGTTATGATCTTTTAATAAGAAAATTTAAATTATCTAGTAAATTATCTTTTTACAAAGAAGATAATTATGTCAACTTTTTTAGCATTTATTAGGTCCAATGATTGTTACCGTTATGATCTTTTAATAAGAAATTTTAAATTATCTATTAAATTATCTTTTAGAAAGACAATAATTTTGTTGACTTTTTTAGCTTTCGGCACAATGATTGTTACCAATATGATGTTTTAATAAGAAAATTTAAATTATGTATTAAATTATCTTTTACAAAGAAGATAATTATGTCCACTTTTTTAGCATTTATTAGGCCCGATGATTGGTACCGTTATGATCTTTTATAAAAAAATTTAAATTATCTATTGAATTATCTTCTACAAAGCAGATAATTATGTCAACTTTTTTAGCATGTATTCAGCGCAATAATCTTTACCGTTATCATCTTTTATTAAGAAAATTTAAATGATCTATTAAATTATCTTTCACAAAGAAGATATTTATGTTAACTTTTTTCGCATGTATTCTGCCCAATGATCCTTACCATTATGATCTTTTAATAAGAAAATTTAAATTATCTAGTAAATTATCTTTTACAAAGAAGATAATTATGTCAACTTTTTGAGCATTTATTAGGCCAACGATCGTTAATGTTATGATCTTTTGATACGAAAATTTAAATTATCTAGTAAATTATCTTTTACAAAGAACATAATTATGTCAACTTTTAAGGCATTTATTAGGCCAATGATCGTTACCATTATGATATTTTAATAAGAAATTTTAAATTATCTAGTAAATTATATTTTTACAAAAAAGATAATTATGTCAACTTTTTTAGTATTTATTAGGCGCAATGATCGTTACCGTTATGATCTTTTAATAAGAAAATTTAAATCATCTATTAAATTATCTTTTACAAAGAAGATAATTATGTAAACTTTTTTAGCATGTATTCGGCCCAATGATCATTTCCGTTATGATCTTTTAATAAGAAAATTTAAATGATCTATTACATTATCTATTACAAAGAAGATAATTATGTCAACTTTTTAAGCATTTATTAGGCCAATGATCATTACCATTATGATCTTTTAATAAGAAAATTTAAATCATCTATTAAATTATCTTTTACAAAGAAGATAATTATGTAAACTTTTTTAGCATGTATTCGGCCCAGTGATCATTACCATTATGATCTTTTAATAATAAAATTTAAATTATCTAGTAAATTATCTTTTTACAAAGAAGATAATTATGTAAACTTTTTTAGCATTTATTAGGCGCAATGATCGTTACCGTTATGATCTTTTAATAAGAAAATTTAAATCATCTATTAAATTATCTTTTACAAAGAAGATAATTATGTAAACTTTTTTAGCATGTATTCAGCCCAATGATCATTACCGTTATGATCTTTTAATAAGAAAATTTAAATTGTCTATTAAATTATCTTTTTACAAAGAAGATAATTATGTCAACTTTTTTAGCATTTATTAGGTCCAATGATTGTTACCGTTATGATCTTTTAATAAGAAATTTTAAATTATCTATTAAATTATCTTTTAGAAAGACAATAATTTTGTTGACTTTTTTAGCTTTCGGCACAATGATTGTTACCAATATGATGTTTTAATAAGAAAATTTAAATTATGTATTAAATTATCTTTTACAAAGAAGATAATTATGTCCACTTTTTTAGCATTTATTAGGCCCGATGATTGGTACCGTTATGATCTTTTAAAAAAAATTTAAATTATCTATTGAATTATCTTCTACAAAGCAGATAATTATGTCAACTTTTTTAGCATGTATTCAGCGCAATAATCTTTACCGTTATCATCTTTTATTAAGAAAATTTAAATGATCTATTAAATTATCTTTCACAAAGAAGATATTTATGTTAACTTTTTTCGCATGTATTCTGCCCAATGATCCTTATCATTATGATCTTTTAATAAGAAAATTTAAATTATCTAGTAAATTATCTTTTACAAAGAAGATAATTATGTCAACTTTTTGAGCATTTATTAGGCCAACGATCGTTAATGTTATGATCTTTTCATACGAAAATTTAAATTATCTAGTAAATTATCTTTTACAAAGAACATAATTATGTCAACTTTTAAGGCATTTATTAGGCCAATGATCGTTACCATTATGATATTTTAATAAGAAATTTTAAATTATCTAGTAAATTATATTTTTACAAAAAAGATAATTATGTCAACTTTTTTAGTATTTATTAGGCGCAATGATCGTTACCGTTATGATCTTTTAATAAGAAAATTTAAATCATCTATTAAATTATCTTTTACAAAGAAGATAATTATGTAAACTTTTTTAGCGTGTATTCGGCCCAATGATCATTTCCGTTATGATCTTTTAATAAGAAAATTTAAATGATCTATTACATTATCTATTACAAAGAAGATAATTATGTCAACTTTTTAAGCATTTATTAGGCCAATGATCGTTACCATTATGATCTTTTAATAAGAAAATTTAAATCATCTATTAAATTATCTTTTACAGAGAAGATAATTATGTAAACTTTTTTAGCATGTATTCGGCCCAGTGATCATTACCATTATGATCTTTTAATAATAAAATTTAAATTATCTAGTAAATTATCTTTTTACAAAGAAGATAATTATGTAAACTTTTTTAGCATTTATTAGGCGCAATGATCGTTACCGTTATGATCTTTTAATAAGAAAATTTAAATCATCTATTAAATTATCTTTTACAAAGAAGATAATTATGTAAACTTTTTTAGCATGTATTCAGCCCAATGATCATTACCGTTATGATCTTTTAATAAGAAAATTTAAATTGTCTAGTAAATTATCTTTTTACAAAGAAGATAATTATGTCAACTTTTTTAGCATTTATTAGGTCCAATGATTGTTACCGTTATGATCTTTTAATAAGAAATTTTAAATTATCTATTAAATTATCTTTTAGAAAGACAATAATTTTGTTGACTTTTTTAGCTTTCGGCACAATGATTGTTACCAATATGATGTTTTAATAAGAAAATTTAAATTATGTATTAAATTATCTTTTACAAAGAAGATAATTATGTCCACTTTTTTAGCATTTATTAGGCCCGATGATTGGTACCGTTATGATCTTTTATAAAAAAATTTAAATTATCTATTGAATTATCTTCTACAAAGCAGATAATTATGTCAACTTTTTTAGCATGTATTCAGCGCAATAATCTTTACCGTTATCATCTTTTATTAAGAAAATTTAAATGATCTATTAAATTATCTTTCACAAAGAAGATATTTATGTTAACTTTTTTCGCATGTATTCTGCCCAATGATCCTTACCATTATGATCTTTTAATAAGAAAATTTAAATTATCTAGTAAATTATCTTTTACAAAGAAGATAATTATGTCAACTTTTTGAGCATTTATTAGGCCAACGATCGTTAATGTTATGATCTTTTCATACGAAAATTTAAATTATCTAGTAAATTATCTTTTACAAAGAACATAATTATGTCAACTTTTAAGGCATTTATTAGGCCAATGATCGTTACCATTATGATATTTTAATAAGAAATTTTAAATTATCTAGTAAATTATATTTTTACAAAAAAGATAATTATGTCAACTTTTTTAGTATTTATTAGGCGCAATGATCGTTACCGTTATGATCTTTTAATAAGAAAATTTAAATCATCTATTAAATTATCTTTTACAAAGAAGATAATTATGTAAACTTTTTTAGCATGTATTCGGCCCAATGATCATTTCCGTTATGATCTTTTAATAAGAAAATTTAAATGATCTATTACATTATCTATTACAAAGAAGATAATTATGTCAACTTTTTAAGCATTTATTAGGCCAATGATCGTTACCATTATGATCTTTTAATAAGAAAATTTAAATCATCTATTAAATTATCTTTTACAAAGAAGATAATTATGTAAACTTTTTTAGCATGTATTCGGCCCAGTGATCATTACCATTATGATCTTTTAATAATAAAATTTAAATTATCTAGTAAATTATCTTTTTACAAAGAAGATAATTATGTAAACTTTTTTAGCATTTATTAGGCGCAATGATCGTTACCGTTATGATCTTTTAATAAGAAAATTTAAATCATCTATTAAATTATCTTTTACAAAGAAGATAATTATGTAAACTTTTTTAGCATGTATTCAGCCCAATGATCATTACCGTTATGATCTTTTAATAAGAAAATTTAAATTGTCTATTAAATTATCTTTTTACAAAGAAGATAATTATGTCAACTTTTTTAGCATTTATTAGGTCCAATGATTGTTACCGTTATGATCTTTTAATAAGAAATTTTAAATTATCTATTAAATTATCTTTTAGAAAGACAATAATTTTGTTGACTTTTTTAGCTTTCGGCACAATTATTGTTACCAATATGATGTTTTAATAAGAAAATTTAAATTATGTATTAAATTATCTTTTACAAAGAAGATAATTATGTCCACTTTTTTAGCATTTATTAGGCCCGATGATTGGTACCGTTATGATCTTTTATAAAAAAATTTAAATTATCTATTGAATTATCTTCAACAAAGCAGATAATTATGTCAACTTTTTTAGCATGTATTCAGCGCAATAATCTTTACCGTTATCATCTTTTATTAAGAAAATTTAAATGATCTATTAAATTATCTTTCACAAAGAAGATATTTATGTTAACTTTTTTCGCATGTATTCTGCCCAATGATCCTTACCATTATGATCTTTTAATAAGAAAATTTAAATTATCTAGTAAATTATCTTTTACAAAGAAGATAATTATGTCAACTTTTTGAGCATTTATTAGGCCAACGATCGTTAATGTTATGATCTTTTCATACGAAAATTTAAATTATCTAGTAAATTATCTTTTACAAAGAACATAATTATGTCAACTTTTAAGGCATTTATTAGGCCAATGATCGTTACCATTATGATATTTTAATAAGAAATTTTAAATTATCTAGTAAATTATATTTTTACAAAAAAGATAATTATGTCAACTTTTTTAGTATTTATTAGGCGCAATGATCGTTACCGTTATGATCTTTTAATAAGAAAATTTAAATCATCTATTAAATTATCTTTTACAAAGAAGATAATTATGTAAACTTTTTTAGCGTGTATTCGGCCCAATGATCATTTCCGTTATGATCTTTTAATAAGAAAATTTAAATGATCTATTACATTATCTATTACAAAGAAGATAATTATGTCAACTTTTTAAGCATTTATTAGGCCAATGATCGTTACCATTATGATCTTTTAATAAGAAAATTTAAATCATCTATTAAATTATCTTTTACAGAGAAGATAATTATGTAAACTTTTTTAGCATGTATTCGGCCCAGTGATCATTACCATTATGATCTTTTAATAATAAAATTTAAATTATCTAGTAAATTATCTTTTTACAAAGAAGATAATTATGTAAACTTTTTTAGCATTTATTAGGCGCAATGATCGTTACCGTTATGATCTTTTAATAAGAAAATTTAAATCATCTATTAAATTATCTTTTACAAAGAAGATAATTATGTAAACTTTTTTAGCATGTATTCAGCCCAATGATCATTACCGTTATGATCTTTTAATAAGAAAATTTAAATTGTCTAGTAAATTATCTTTTTACAAAGAAGATAATTATGTCAACTTTTTTAGCATTTATTAGGTCCAATGATTGTTACCGTTATGATCTTTTAATAAGAAATTTTAAATTATCTATTAAATTATCTTTTAGAAAGACAATAATTTTGTTGACTTTTTTAGCTTTCGGCACAATGATTGTTACCGATATGATGTTTTAATAAGAAAATTTAAATTATGTATTAAATTATCTTTTACAAAGAAGATAATTATGTCCACTTTTTTAGCATTTATTAGGCCCGATGATTGGTACCGTTATGATCTTTTATAAAAAAATTTAAATTATCTATTGAATTATCTTCTACAAAGCAGATAATTATGTCAACTTTTTTAGCATGTATTCAGCGCAATAATCTTTACCGTTATCATCTTTTATTAAGAAAATTTAAATGATCTATTAAATTATCTTTCACAAAGAAGATATTTATGTTAACTTTTTTCGCATGTATTCTGCCCAATGATCCTTACCATTATGATCTTTTAATAAGAAAATTTAAATTATCTAGTAAATTATCTTTTACAAAGAAGATAATTATGTCAACTTTTTGAGCATTTATTAGGCCAACGATCGTTAATGTTATGATCTTTTCATACGAAAATTTAAATTATCTAGTAAATTATCTTTTACAAAGAACATAATTATGTCAACTTTTAAGGCATTTATTAGGCCAATGATCGTTACCATTATGATATTTTAATAAGAAATTTTAAATTATCTAGTAAATTATATTTTTACAAAAAAGATAATTATGTCAACTTTTTTAGTATTTATTAGGCGCAATGATCGTTACCGTTATGATCTTTTAATAAGAAAATTTAAATCATCTATTAAATTATCTTTTACAAAGAAGATAATTATGTAAACTTTTTTAGCGTGTATTCGGCCCAATGATCATTTCCGTTATGATCTTTTAATAAGAAAATTTAAATGATCTATTACATTATCTATTACAAAGAAGATAATTATGTCAACTTTTTAAGCATTTATTAGGCCAATGATCGTTACCATTATGATCTTTTAATAAGAAAATTTAAATCATCTATTAAATTATCTTTTACAAAGAAGATAATTATGTAAACTTTTTTAGCATGTATTCGGCCCAGTGATCATTACCATTATGATCTTTTAATAATAAAATTTAAATTATCTAGTAAATTATCTTTTTACAAAGAAGATAATTATGTAAACTTTTTTAGCATTTATTAGGCGCAATGATCGTTACCGTTATGATCTTTTAATAAGAAAATTTAAATCATCTATTAAATTATCTTTTACAAAGAAGATAATTATGTAAACTTTTTTAGCATGTATTCAGCCCAATGATCATTACCGTTATGATCTTTTAATAAGAAAATTTAAATTGTCTAGTAAATTATCTTTTTACAAAGAAGATAATTATGTCAACTTTTTTAGCATTTATTAGGTCCAATGATTGTTACCGTTATGATCTTTTAATAAGAAATTTTAAATTATCTATTAAATTATCTTTTACAAAAACAATAATTTTGTTGACTTTTTTAGCTTTCGGCACAATGATTGTTACCAATATGATGTTTTAATAAGAAAATTTAAATTATGTATTAAATTATCTTTTACAAAGAAGATAATTATGTCCACTTTTTTAGCATTATTAGGCCCGATGATTGTTACCGTTATGATCTTTTATAAAAAAAATTAAATTATCTATTGAATTATCTTCTACAAAGCAGATAATTATGTCAACTTTTTTAGCATGTATTCAGCGCAATAATCTTTACCGTTATCATCTTTTATTAAGAAAATTTAAATGATCTATTAAATTATCTTTCACAAAGAAGATATTTATGTTAACTTTTTTCGCATGTATTCTGCCCAATGATCCTTACCATTATGATCTTTTAATAAGAAAATTTAAATTATCTAGTAAATTATCTTTTAAAAAGAAGATAATTATGTCAACTTTTTGAGCATTGATTAGGCCAACGATCGTTAATGTTATGATCTTTTCATATGAAAATTTAAATTATCTAGTAAATTATCTTTTACAAAGAACATAATTATGTCGACTTTTAAGGCATTTATTAGGCCAATGATCGTTACCATTATGATATTTTAATAAGAAATTTTAAATTATCTAGTAAATTATATTTTTACAAAAAAGATAATTATGTCAACTTTTTTAGTATTTATTAGGCGCAATGATCGTTACCGTTATGATCTTTTAATAAGAAAATTTAAATCATCTATTAAATTATCTTTTACAAAGAAGATAATTATGTAAACTTTTCTAGCATGTATTCGGCCCAATGATCATTTCCGTTATGATCTTTTAATAAGAAAATTTAAATGATCTATTACATTATCTATTACAAAGAAGATAATTATGTCAACTTTTTAAGCATTTATTAGGCCAATGATCGTTACCATTATGATCTTTTAATAAGAAAATTTAAATCATGTATTAAATTATCTTTTACAAAGAAGATAATTATGTAAACTTTTTTAGCATGTATTCGGCCCAGTGATCATTACCATTATGATCTTTTAATAATAAAATTTAAATTATCTAGTAAATTATCTTTTTACAAAGAAGATAATTATGTAAACTTTTTTAGCATGTATTCGGCCCAATGATCATTTCCGTTATGATCTTTTAATAAGAAAATTTGATGATCTATTACATTATCTTTTACAAAGAAGATAATTATGTCAACTTTTTAAGCATTTATTAGGCCAATGATCGTTACCATTATGATCTTTTAATAAGAAAATTTAAATTATCCAGTAAATTATCTTTTACAAAGAACATAATTATGTCAACTTTTAAAGCATTTATTAGGCCAATGATCGTTACCATTATGATATTTTAATAAGAAATTTTAAATTATCTAGTAAATTATCTTTTTACAAAAAAGATAATTATGTCAACTTTTTTAGTATTTATTAGGCGCAATGATCGTTACCGTTATGATCTTTTAATAAGAAAATTTAAATCATCTATTAAATTATCTTTTAGAAAGAAGATAATTATGTAAACTTTTTTAGCATGTATTCAGCCCAAGGATCATTACCGTTATGATCTTTTAATAAGAAAATTTAAATTATCTAGTAAATTATCTTTTTACAAAGAAGATAATTGTGTCAACTTTTTTAGGATTTATTAGGTCCGATGATTGTTACCGTTATGATCTTTTAATAAGAAATTTTAAATTATCTATTAAATTATCTTTTACAAAGACAATAATTATGTCGACTTTTTTAGCTTTCGGCACAATGACTGTTACCAATATGATGTTTTAATAAGAAAATTTAAATCATCTATTAAATTATCTTTTACAAAGAAGATAATTATGTAAACTTTTTTAGCATGTATTCGGCCCAATGATCATTTCCGTTATGATCTTTTAATAAGAAAATTTAAATGATCTATTACATTATCTATTACAAAGAAGATAATTATGTCAACTTTTTAAGCATTTATTAGGCCAATGATCGTTACCATTATGATCTTTTAATAAGAAAATTTAAATCATCTATTAAATTATCTTTTACAAAGAAGATAATTATGTAAACTTTTTTAGCATGTATTCGGCCCAGTGATCATTACCATTATGATCTTTTAATAATAAAATTTAAATTATCTAGTAAATTATCTTTTTACAAAGAAGATAATTATGTAAACTTTTTTAGCATTTATTAGGCGCAATGATCGTTACCGTTATGATCTTTTAATAAGAAAATTTAAATCATCTATTAAATTATCTTTTACAAAGAAGATAATTATGTAAACTTTTTTAGCATGTATTCGGCCCAATGATCATTTCCGTTATGATCTTTTAATAAGAAAATTTGATGATCTATTACATTATCTTTTACAAAGAAGATAATTATGTCAACTTTTTAAGCATTTATTAGGCCAATGATCGTTACCATTATGATCTTTTAATAAGAAAATTTAAATTATCCAGTAAATTATCTTTTACAAAGAACATAATTATGTCAACTTTTAAAGCATTTATTAGGCCAATGATCGTTACCATTATGATATTTTAATAAGAAATTTTAAATTATCTAGTAAATTATCTTTTTACAAAAAAGATAATTATGTCAACTTTTTTAGTATTTATTAGGCGCAATGATCGTTACCGTTATGATCTTTTAATAAGAAAATTTAAATCATCTATTAAATTATCTTTTAGAAAGAAGATAATTATGTAAACTTTTTTAGCATGTATTCAGCCCAATGATCATTACCGTTATGATCTTTTAATAAGAAAATTTAAATTATCTAGTAAATTATCTTTTTACAAAGAAGATAATTGTGTCAACTTTTTTAGGATTTATTAGGTCCAATGATTGTTACCGTTATGATCTTTTAATAAGAAATTTTAAATTATCTATTAAATTATCTTTTACAAAGACAATAATTATGTCGACTTTTTTAGCTTTCGGCACAATGACTGTTACCAATATGATGTTTTAATAAGAAAATTTAAATTATCTATTAAATTATGTTTTACAAAGAAGATAATTATGTCCACTTTTTTAGCATTTATTAGGCCCGATGATTGTGACCGTTATGATCTTTTATAAAAAAATTTAAATTATCTATTAAATTATCTTCTACAAAGCAGATAATTATGTCAACTTTTTTAGCATGTATTCAGCGCAATAATCTTTACCGTTATCATCTTTTATTAAGAAAATTTAAATGATCTATTAAATTATCTTTCACAAAGAAGATATTTATGTTAACTTTTTTCGCATGTATTCTGCCCAATGATCCTTACCATTATGATCTTTTAATAAGAAAATTTAAATTATCTAGTAAATTATCTTTTAAAAAGAAGATAATTATGTCAACTTTTTGAGCATTGATTAGGCCAACGATCGTTAATGTTATGATCTTTTCATATGAAAATTTAAATTATCTAGTAAATTATCTTTTACAAAGAACATAATTATGTCGACTTTTAAGGCATTTATTAGGCCAATGATCGTTACCATTATGATATTTTAATAAGAAATTTTAAATTATCTAGTAAATTATATTTTTACAAAAAAGATAATTATGTCAACTTTTTTAGTATTTATTAGGCGCAATGATCGTTACCGTTATGATCTTTTAATAAGAAAATTTAAATCATCTATTAAATTATCTTTTACAAAGAAGATAATTATGTAAACTTTTCTAGCATGTATTCGGCCCAATGATCATTTCCGTTATGATCTTTTAATAAGAAAATTTAAATGATCTATTACATTATCTATTACAAAGAAGATAATTATGTCAACTTTTTAAGCATTTATTAGGCCAATGATCGTTACCATTATGATCTTTTAATAAGAAAATTTAAATCATGTATTAAATTATCTTTTACAAAGAAGATAATTATGTAAACTTTTTTAGCATGTATTCGGCCCAGTGATCATTACCATTATGATCTTTTAATAATAAAATTTAAATTATCTAGTAAATTATCTTTTTACAAAGAAGATAATTATGTAAACTTTTTTAGCATGTATTCGGCCCAATGATCATTTCCGTTATGATCTTTTAATAAGAAAATTTGATGATCTATTACATTATCTTTTACAAAGAAGATAATTATGTCAACTTTTTAAGCATTTATTAGGCCAATGATCGTTACCATTATGATCTTTTAATAAGAAAATTTAAATTATCCAGTAAATTATCTTTTACAAAGAACATAATTATGTCAACTTTTAAAGCATTTATTAGGCCAATGATCGTTACCATTATGATATTTTAATAAGAAATTTTAAATTATCTAGTAAATTATCTTTTTACAAAAAAGATAATTATGTCAACTTTTTTAGTATTTATTAGGCGCAATGATCGTTACCGTTATGATCTTTTAATAAGAAAATTTAAATCATCTATTAAATTATCTTTTAGAAAGAAGATAATTATGTAAACTTTTTTAGCATGTATTCAGCCCAAGGATCATTACCGTTATGATCTTTTAATAAGAAAATTTAAATTATCTAGTAAATTATCTTTTTACAAAGAAGATAATTGTGTCAACTTTTTTAGGATTTATTAGGTCCGATGATTGTTACCGTTATGATCTTTTAATAAGAAATTTTAAATTATCTATTAAATTATCTTTTACAAAGACAATAATTATGTCGACTTTTTTAGCTTTCGGCACAATGACTGTTACCAATATGATGTTTTAATAAGAAAATTTAAATCATCTATTAAATTATCTTTTACAAAGAAGATAATTATGTAAACTTTTTTAGCATGTATTCGGCCCAATGATCATTTCCGTTATGATCTTTTAATAAGAAAATTTAAATGATCTATTACATTATCTATTACAAAGAAGATAATTATGTCAACTTTTTAAGCATTTATTAGGCCAATGATCGTTACCATTATGATCTTTTAATAAGAAAATTTAAATCATCTATTAAATTATCTTTTACAAAGAAGATAATTATGTAAACTTTTTTAGCATGTATTCGGCCCAGTGATCATTACCATTATGATCTTTTAATAATAAAATTTAAATTATCTAGTAAATTATCTTTTTACAAAGAAGATAATTATGTAAACTTTTTTAGCATTTATTAGGCGCAATGATCGTTACCGTTATGATCTTTTAATAAGAAAATTTAAATCATCTATTAAATTATCTTTTACAAAGAAGATAATTATGTAAACTTTTTTAGCATGTATTCGGCCCAATGATCATTTCCGTTATGATCTTTTAATAAGAAAATTTGATGATCTATTACATTATCTTTTACAAAGAAGATAATTATGTCAACTTTTTAAGCATTTATTAGGCCAATGATCGTTACCATTATGATCTTTTAATAAGAAAATTTAAATTATCCAGTAAATTATCTTTTACAAAGAACATAATTATGTCAACTTTTAAAGCATTTATTAGGCCAATGATCGTTACCATTATGATATTTTAATAAGAAATTTTAAATTATCTAGTAAATTATCTTTTTACAAAAAAGATAATTATGTCAACTTTTTTAGTATTTATTAGGCGCAATGATCGTTACCGTTATGATCTTTTAATAAGAAAATTTAAATCATCTATTAAATTATCTTTTAGAAAGAAGATAATTATGTAAACTTTTTTAGCATGTATTCAGCCCAATGATCATTACCGTTATGATCTTTTAATAAGAAAATTTAAATTATCTAGTAAATTATCTTTTTACAAAGAAGATAATTGTGTCAACTTTTTTAGGATTTATTAGGTCCAATGATTGTTACCGTTATGATCTTTTAATAAGAAATTTTAAATTATCTATTAAATTATCTTTTACAAAGACAATAATTATGTCGACTTTTTTAGCTTTCGGCACAATGACTGTTACCAATATGATGTTTTAATAAGAAAATTTAAATTATCTATTAAATTATGTTTTACAAAGAAGATAATTATGTCCACTTTTTTAGCATTTATTAGGCCCGATGATTGTGACCGTTATGATCTTTTATAAAAAAATTTAAATTATCTATTAAATTATCTTCTACAAAGCAGATAATTATGTCAACTTTTTTAGCATGTATTCAGCGCAATAATCTTTACCGTTATCATCTTTTATTAAGAAAATTTAAATGATCTATTAAATTATCTTTCACAAAGAAGATATTTATGTTAACTTTTTTCGCATGTATTCTGCCCAATGATCCTTACCATTATGATCTTTTAATAAGAAAATTTAAATTATCTAGTAAATTATCTTTTACAAAGAAGATAATTATGTCAACTTTTTGAGCATTTATTAGGCCAACGATCGTTAATGTTATGATCTTTTCATACGAAAATTTAAATTATCCAGTAAATTATCTTTTACAAAGAACATAATTATGTCAACTTTTAAGGCGTTTATTAGGCCAATGATCCTTACCATTATGATATTTTAATAAGAAATTTTAAATTATCTAGTAAATTATCTTTTTACAAAAAAGATAATTATGTCAACTTTTTTAGTATTTATTAGGCGCAATGATCGTTACCGTTATGATCTTTTAATAAGAAAATTTAAATCATCTATTAAATTATCTTTTAGAAAGAAGATAATTATGTAAACTTTTTTAGCATGTATTCAGCCCATTGATCATTACCGTTATGATCTTTTAATAAGAAAATTTAAATTATCTAGTAAATTATCTTTTTACAAAGAAGATAATTGTGTCAACTTTTTTAGGATTTATTAGGTCCAATGATTGTTACCGTTATGATCTTTTAATAAGAAATTTTAAATTATCTATTAAATTATCTTTTACAAAGACAATAATTATGTCGACTTTTTTAGCTTTCGGCACAATGACTGTTACCAATATGATGTTTTAATAAGAAAATTTAAATTATCTATTAAATTATGTTTTACAAAGAAGATAATTATGTCCACTTTTTTAGCATTTATTAGGCCCGATGATTGTTACCGTTATGATCTTTTATAAAAAAATTTAAATTATCTATTAAATTATCTTCTACAAAGCAGATAATTATGTCAACTTTTTTAGCATGTATTCAGCGCAATAATCTTTACCGTTATCATCTTTTATTAATAAAATTTAAATGATCTATTAAATTATCTTTCACAAAGAAGATATTTATGTTAACTTTTTTAGCATGTATTCTGCCCAATGATCCTTACCATTATGATCTTTTAATAAGAAAATTTAAATTATCTAGTAAATTATCTTTTACAAAGAAGATAATTATGTCAACTTTTTGAGCATTGATTAGGCCAACGATCGTTAATGTTATGATCTTTTCATATGAAAATTTAAATTATCTAGTAAATTATCTTTTACAAAGAACATAATTATGTCAACTTTTAAGGCATTTATTAGGCCAATGATCGTTACCATTATGATATTTTAATAAGAAATTTTAAATTATCTAGTAAATTATATTTTTACAAAAAAGATAATTATGTCAACTTTTTTAGTATTTATTAGGCGCAATGATCGTTACCGTTATGATCTTTTAATAAGAAAATTTAAATCATCTATTAAATTATCTTTTAGAAAGAAGATAATTATGTAAACTTTTTTAGCATGTATTCAGCCCAATGATCATTACCGTTATGATCTTTTAATAAGAAAATTTAAATTGTCTAGTAAATTATCTTTTTACAAAGAAGATAATTATGTCAACTTTTTTAGCATTTATTAGGTCCAATGATTGTTACCGTTATGATCTTTTAATAAGAAATTTTAAATTATCTAGTAAATTATCTTTTACAAAGAAGATAATTATGTCAACTTTTTGAGCATTGATTAGGCCAACGATCGTTAATGTTATGATCTTTTCATATGAAAATTTAAATTATCTAGTAAATTATCTTTTACAAAGAACATAATTATGTCAACTTTTAAGGCATTTATTAGGCCAATGATCGTTACCATTATGATATTTTAATAAGAAATTTTAAATTATCTAGTAAATTATATTTTTACAAAAAAGATAATTATGTCAACTTTTTTAGTATTTATTAGGCGCAATGATCGTTACCGTTATGATCTTTTAATAAGAAAATTTAAATCATCTATTAAATTATCTTTTAGAAAGAAGATAATTATGTAAACTTTTTTAGCATGTATTCAGCCCAATGATCATTACCGTTATGATCTTTTAATAAGAAAATTTAAATTGTCTAGTAAATTATCTTTTTACAAAGAAGATAATTATGTCAACTTTTTTAGCATTTATTAGGTCCAATGATTGTTACCGTTATGATCTTTTAATAAGAAATTTTAAATTATCTAGTAAATTATCTTTTACAAAGAAGATAATTATGTCAACTTTTTGAGCATTGATTAGGCCAACGATCGTTAATGTTATGATCTTTTCATATGAAAATTTAAATTATCTAGTAAATTATCTTTTACAAAGAACATAATTATGTCAACTTTTAAGGCATTTATTAGGCCAATGATCGTTACCATTATGATATTTTAATAAGAAATTTTAAATTATCTAGTAAATTATATTTTTACAAAAAAGATAATTATGTCAACTTTTTTAGTATTTATTAGGCGCAATGATCGTTACCGTTATGATCTTTTAATAAGAAAATTTAAATCATCTATTAAATTATCTTTTAGAAAGAAGATAATTATGTAAACTTTTTTAGCATGTATTCAGCCCATTGATCATTACCGTTATGATCTTTTAATAAGAAAATTTAAATTATCTAGTAAATTATCTTTTTACAAAGAAGATAATTGTGTCAACTTTTTTAGGATTTATTAGGTCCAATGATTGTTACCGTTATGATCTTTTAATAAGAAATTTTAAATTATCTATTAAATTATCTTTTACAAAGACAATAATTATGTCGACTTTTTTAGCTTTCGGCACAATGACTGTTACCAATATGATGTTTTAATAAGAAAATTTAAATTATCTATTAAATTATGTTTTACAAAGAAGATAATTATGTCCACTTTTTTAGCATTTATTAGGCCCGATGATTGTTACCGTTATGATCTTTTATAAAAAAATTTAAATTATCTATTAAATTATCTTCTACAAAGCAGATAATTATGTCAACTTTTTTAGCATGTATTCAGCGCAATAATCTTTACCGTTATCATCTTTTATTAATAAAATTTAAATGATCTATTAAATTATCTTTCACAAAGAAGATATTTATGTTAACTTTTTTAGCATGTATTCTGCCCAATGATCCTTACCATTATGATCTTTTAATAAGAAAATTTAAATTATCTAGTAAATTATCTTTTACAAAGAAGATAATTATGTCAACTTTTTGAGCATTGATTAGGCCAACGATCGTTAATGTTATGATCTTTTCATATGAAAATTTAAATTATCTAGTAAATTATCTTTTACAAAGAACATAATTATGTCAACTTTTAAGGCATTTATTAGGCCAATGATCGTTACCATTATGATATTTTAATAAGAAATTTTAAATTATCTAGTAAATTATCTTTTTACAAAAAAGATAATTATGTCAACTTTTTTAGTATTTATTAGGCGCAATGATCGTTACCGTTATGATCTTTTAATAAGAAAATTTAAATCATCTATTAAATTATCTTTTAGAAAGAAGATAATTATGTAAACTTTTTTAGCATGTATTCAGCCCATTGATCATTACCGTTATGATCTTTTAATAAGAAAATTTAAATTATCTAGTAAATTATCTTTTTACAAAGAAGATAATTGTGTCAACTTTTTTAGGATTTATTAGGTCCAATGATTGTTACCGTTATGATCTTTTAATAAGAAATTTTAAATTATCTATTAAATTATCTTTTACAAAGACAATAATTATGTCGACTTTTTTAGCTTTCGGCACAATGACTGTTACCAATATGATGTTTTAATAAGAAAATTTAAATTATCTATTAAATTATGTTTTACAAAGAAGATAATTATGTCCACTTTTTTAGCATTTATTAGGCCCGATGATTGTTACCGTTATGATCTTTTATAAAAAAATTTAAATTATCTATTAAATTATCTTCTACAAAGCAGATAATTATGTCAACTTTTTTAGCATGTATTCAGCGCAATAATCTTTACCGTTATCATCTTTTATTAATAAAATTTAAATGATCTATTAAATTATCTTTCACAAAGAAGATATTTATGTTAACTTTTTTAGCATGTATTCTGCCCAATGATCCTTACCATTATGATCTTTTAATAAGAAAATTTAAATTATCTAGTAAATTATCTTTTACAAAGAAGATAATTATGTCAACTTTTTGAGCATTGATTAGGCCAACGATCGTTAATGTTATGATCTTTTCATATGAAAATTTAAATTATCTAGTAAATTATCTTTTACAAAGAACATAATTATGTCAACTTTTAAGGCATTTATTAGGCCAATGATCGTTACCATTATGATATTTTAATAAGAAATTTTAAATTATCTAGTAAATTATATTTTTACAAAAAAGATAATTATGTCAACTTTTTTAGTATTTATTAGGCGCAATGATCGTTACCGTTATGATCTTTTAATAAGAAAATTTAAATCATCTATTAAATTATCTTTTAGAAAGAAGATAATTATGTAAACTTTTTTAGCATGTATTCAGCCCAATGATCATTACCGTTATGATCTTTTAATAAGAAAATTTAAATTGTCTAGTAAATTATCTTTTTACAAAGAAGATAATTATGTCAACTTTTTTAGCATTTATTAGGTCCAATGATTGTTACCGTTATGATCTTTTAATAAGAAATTTTAAATTATCTAGTAAATTATCTTTTACAAAGAAGATAATTATGTCAACTTTTTGAGCATTGATTAGGCCAACGATCGTTAATGTTATGATCTTTTCATATGAAAATTTAAATTATCTAGTAAATTATCTTTTACAAAGAACATAATTATGTCAACTTTTAAGGCATTTATTAGGCCAATGATCGTTACCATTATGATATTTTAATAAGAAATTTTAAATTATCTAGTAAATTATATTTTTACAAAAAAGATAATTATGTCAACTTTTTTAGTATTTATTAGGCGCAATGATCGTTACCGTTATGATCTTTTAATAAGAAAATTTAAATCATCTATTAAATTATCTTTTACAAAGAAGATAATTATGTAAACTTTTTTAGCATGTATTCGGCCCAATGATCATTTCCGTTATGATCTTTTAATAAGAAAATTTAAATGATCTATTACATTATCTATTACAAAGAAGATAATTATGTCAACTTTTTAAG
Organism: Psophocarpus tetragonolobus; assembly: GCA_037954015.1. NCBI lineage: Eukaryota > Viridiplantae > Streptophyta > Magnoliopsida > Fabales > Fabaceae > Psophocarpus > Psophocarpus tetragonolobus. The sequence goes on from CM075688.1 coordinate 61,625,970, forward strand.
CATTTATTAGGCCAATGATCGTTACCATTATGATCTTTTAATAAGAAAATTTAAATCATCTATTAAATTATCTTTTACAAAGAAGATAATTATGTAAACTTTTTTAGCATGTATTCGGCCCAGTGATCATTACCATTATGATCTTTTAATAATAAAATTTAAATTATCTAGTAAATTATCTTTTTACAAAGAAGATAATTATGTAAACTTTTTTAGCATTTATTAGGCGCAATGATCGTTACCGTTGTGATCTTTTAATAAGAAAATTTAAATCATCTATTAAATTATCTTTTACAAAGAAGATAATTATGTAAACTTTTTTAGCATGTATTCAGCCCAATGATCATTACCGTTATGATCTTTTAATAAGAAAATTTAAATTGTCTAGTAAACTATCTTTTTACAAAGAAGATAATTATGTCAACTTTTTTAGCATTTATAAGGTCCAATGATTGTTACCGTTATGATCTTTTAATAAGAAATTTTAAATTATCTATTAAATTATCTTTTACAGAGAAGATAATTATGTCAACTTTTTTAGCATGTATTCGGCCCAATGATCATTTCCGTTATGATCTTTTAATAAGAAAATTTAAATTATCTATTACATTATCTTTTACAAAGAAGATAATTATGTCAACTTTTTAAGCATTTATTAGGCCAATGATCGTTACCATTATGATATTTTAATAAGAAAATTTAAATTATCCAGTAAATTATCTTTTACAAAGAACATAATTATGTCAACTTTTAAAGCATTTATTAGGCCAATGATCGTTACCATTATGATATTTTAATAAGAAATTTTAAATTATCTAGTAAATTATCTTTTTACAAAGAAGATAATTATGTCAACTTTTTTAGCATTTATTAGGCGCAATGATCGTTACCGTTATGATCTTTTAATAAGAAAATTTAAATCATCTATTAAATTACCTTTTACATAGAAGATAATTATTTAAACTTTTTTAGCATGTATTCGGCCCAATGATCATTACCGTTATGATCTTTTAATAAGAAAATTTAAATTATCTAGTGAATTATCATTTTACAACGAAGATAATTATGTCAACTTTTTGAGCATTTATTAGGCCAACGATCGTTAATGTTATGATCTTTTCATACAAAAATTTAAATTATCCAGTAAATTATATTTTACAAAGAACATAATTATGTCAACTTTTAAAGCATTTATTAGGCCAATGATCGTTACCATTATGATATTTTAATAAGAAATTTTAAATTATCTAGTAAATTATCATTTTACAGAAAAGATAATTATGTAAACTTTTTTAGTATTTATTAGGCGCAATGATCGTTACCGTTATGATCTTTTAATAAGAAAATTTAAATCATCTATTAAATTATCTTTTACAAAGAAGATAATTATGTAAAATTTTTTAGCATGTATTCGGCCCAATGATCATTTCCGTTATGATCTTTTAATAAGAAAATTGAAATGATCTATTACATTATCTTTTACAAAGAAGATAATTATGTCAACTTTTTAAGCATTTATTAGGCCAATGATCGTTACCATTATGATCTTTTAATAAGAAAATTTAAATTATCCAGTAAATTATCTTTTACAAAGAACATAATTATGTCAACTTTTAAAGCATTTATTAGGCCAATGATCGTTACCATTATGATATTTTAATAAGAAATTTTAAATTATCTAGTAAATTATCTTTTTACAAAAAAGATAATTATGTCAACCTTTTTAGTATTTATTAGGCGCAATGATCGTTACCGTTATGATCTTTTAATAAAAAAATTTAAATCATCTATTAAATTATCTTTTAGAAAGAAGATAATTATGTAAACTTTTTTAGCATGTATTCAGCCCAATGATCATTACCGTTATGATCTTTTAATAAGAAAATTTAAATTATCTAGTAAATTATCTTTTTACAAAGAAGATAATTGTGTCAACTTTTTTAGGATTTATTAGGTCCAATGATCGTTACCGTTATGATCTTTTAATAAGAAATTTTAAATTATCTATTAAATTATCTTTTACAAAGATGATAATTATGTCAACTTTTTTAGCTTTCGGCACAATGATTGTTACCAATATGATGTTTTAATAAGAAAATTTAAATTATCTATTAAATTACCTTTTACAAAGAAGATAATTATGTCCACTTTTTTAGCATTTATTAGGCCCGATGATTGTTACCGTTATGATCTTTTATAAAAAATTTTAAATTTTCAATTAAATTATCTTCTACAAAGCAGATAATTATGTCAGCTTTTTGAGCATGTATTCAGCGCAATAATCTTTACCGTTATCATCTTTTATTAAGAAAATTTAAATGATCTATTAAATTAACTTTCACAAAGAAGATATTTATGTCAACTTTTTTAGCATGTATTCTGCCCAATGATCCTTACCATTATGATCTTTTAATAAGAAAATTTAAATTATCTAGTAAATTATCTTGTACAAAGAAGATAATTATGTCAACTTTTTGAGCATTTATTAGGCCAACAATCGTCAATGTTATGATCTTTTCATCAGAAAATTTAAATTATCCAGTAAATTATCTTTTACAAAGAACATAATTATGTCAACTTTTAAAGCATTTATTAGGCCAATGATCGTTACCGTTATGATCTCTTATAAAGAAATTTTAGATGATATATTCAATTATCGTTTACAAAAAAGATAATTAATTTAAATTTTTTCGGATTTATTGGACCCAATGATTGTTACCGTTATGATATTTTATAAAGAAATTTTAAATGATCTATTAAATTATGTTTTACAAAGAAGATAATTATGTCAACTTTTTTAGTATTTATTAGGTCCAATGATCATTACCGTTATGATCTTTTAATAAGAAATTTTAAATTATCTAGTAAATTATCTTTGACAAAGATGATAATTTCGTCAACTTTTTTAGCATTTATTAGGTCCAATGATCGTTACCGTTATGATCTTTTATAAAGAAATTTTAAGTGATCTATTAAATTATCTTCTACAAAGAAGATAATTATGTTCACTTTTTTAGCTTTCGGCACAATGGTTGTTACCAATATGATGTTTTAATAAGAAAATTTAAATTATCTATTAAATTACCTTTTACAAAGAAGATAATTATGTCCACTTTTTTAGTATTTATTAGGTCCGATGATTGTTACCGTTATGATCTTTTATAAAAAATTTTAAATTATCTATTAAATTATCTTCTACAAAGTAGATAATTATGTCAACTTTTTTAGCATGTATTCAGCGCAATAATCTTTACCGTTATCATCTTTTATTAAGAAAATTTAAATGATCTATTAAATTATCTTTCACAAAGAAGATATTTATGTCAACTTTTTTAGCATGTATTCTGCCCAATGATCCTTACCATTATGATCTTTTAATAAGGAAATTTAAATTATCTAGTAAATTATCTTTTACAAAGAAGATAATTATGTCAACTTTTTGAGCATTTATTAGGCCAATGATCGTTCACGTTATGATCTTTTATAAAGAAATTTTGGATGATCTGTTCAATTATCATTTACAAAAAAGATAATTAATTTAAATTTTTTGGCATTTATTGGGCCAAATGATTGTTACCGTTATGATATTTATAAAGAAATTTTAAATGATCTATTAAATTATTCTTTACAAAGAAGATAATTATGTCAACTTTTTTAGTATTTATTCGGCCCAATGATCGTTACCGTTATGCTCTTTTAATAAGAAATTTTAAATTATCTAGTAAATTATCTTTGACAAAGATGATAATTTCGTCAACTTTTTTAGCATTTATTAGGTCTAATGATCGTTACCGTTATGATCTTTTATAAAGAAATTTTAAGTCATCTATTAAATTATCTTCTACAAAGAAGATAATTATGTTAACTTTTTTAGCATGTATTCAGCCCTATGATCGTTACCGTTATGATCATTTAATAGGAAAATTTAAATGATCTATTACATTATCTTTTACAAAGAAGATAATTATGTCAACTTTTTAAGCATTTATTAGGCCAATGATCGTTACCATTATGATCTTTTAATAAGAAAATTTAAATTATCTAGTAAATTATCTTTTACAAAGAAGATAATTATGTCAACTTTTTTAGCATTTATTAGGCCAGTGATCTATACCGTTATGATCTTTTAATAAGAAATTTTAAATTATCTAGTAAATTATCTTTTTACAGAGAAGGTAATTATGTCAACTTTTTTAGCATTTATTAGGCCCAATGATTGTCACCATTATGATCTTTTAATAAGAAATTTTAAATTATCTAGTAAATTATCTTTTTACAAAGAAGGTAATTATGTCAACTTTTTTAGCATTTACTAGGCCAATGATCGTTACCGTTATGATCTTTTATAAAGAAATTTTAAATTATCTATTAAATTATCTTTTACAGAGAAGATAATTATGTCAACTTTTTAGCATGTATTCAGCCCAATGATCGTTACCGTTGTGATCTTCTAATAAGAAAATTTAAATCATCTATTAAGTTATCTTTTACAAAGAAGATATTTATGTCAACTTTTTTAGCATGTATTCTTCCCAATGATCCTTACCATTATGATCTTTTAATAAGAAATTTCAAATTATCTAGTAAATTATCTTTTTACAAAGAAGGTAATTATGTCAACTTTTTTAGCATTTACTAGGCCAATGATCGTTACCGTTATGATCTTTTATAAAGAAATTTTAAATTATCTATTAAATTATCTTTTACAAAAAAGATAATTATGTCAACTTTTTAGCATGTATTCAGCCCAATGATCGTTACCGTTATGATCTTCTAATAAGAAAATTTAAATCATCTATTAAATTATCTTTTACAAAGAAGATATTTATGTCAACTTTTTTAGCATGTATTCTGCCCAATGATCCTTACCATCATGATCTTTTAATAAGAAAATTTAAATTATCTATTAAATTATCTTTTACAAAGAAGATTTTTATGTCAATTTTTTTAGCATGTATTCGGCCCAATGATCGTTACCGTTATGATCTTTTAATAAGAAAATTTAAATCATTTATTAAATTAAAGAAGTTTTAAATGTCTATTAAATTATGTTTTACAAAGAAGATAATTATGTGAACTTTTTTAGTGTTTATTAGTCCCAATGATCGTTACCATTATGATTTTTAATAAGAAATTTGAAATTATCTTGCAAATTATCTTTGGCAAAGATGATAATTTCGTCAAATTTTTTAGCATTTATTAGGTCCAATGATCGTTACCTTTATGATCATTTATAAAAAAGTTTTAAATCATCTATTAAATTATCTTTTAGAGAGAAGATAATTATGTCAATTTTTTTAGCATGGATTCGGCCCAATGATCGTTACGTTATGATCTTTTAATAGGAAAATTTAAATGATCTATTAAATTATCTTTTACAAAGAAGATAATCATGTCAACTTTTCTAGCATGTATTAGGCCCAATGATCGTTACCGTTATGATCTTTTAATAAAAAAATTTAAATCATCTATTAAATTATCTTTTACAAAGAAGATAATTATGTAAACTTTTTTAGCATGTATTCGGCCCAATGATCATTACCGTTATGATGTTTTAATAAGAAAATTTAAATTATCTAGTAAATTATCTTTTTACAAAGAAGATAATTATGTCAACTTTTTTAGCATTTATTAGGTCCAATGATTGTTACCATTATGATCTTTTAATAAGAAATTTTAAATTATCTATTAAATTATCTTTTACAAAGACGATAATTATGTCGACTTTTTTAGCTTTCGACACAATGATTGTTACCAATATGATGTTTTATTAAGAAAATTTAAATTATCTATTAAATTATCTTTTACAAAGAAGATAATTATGTCCACTTTTTTAGCATTTATTAGGCCCGATGATTGTTACCGTTATGATCTTTTATAAAAAATTTTAAATTATCTATTAAATTATCTTCTACAAAGCAGATAATTATGTCAGCTTTTTTAGCATGTACTCAGCGCATTAATCTTTACCGTTATCATCTTTTATTAAGAAAATTTAAATGATCTATTAAATTGTCTTTTACAAAGAAGATATTTATGTCAACTTCTTTAGCATGTATTCTCCCCAATGATCCTTACCATTATGATCTTTTAATAAGAAAATTTAAATTATCTAGTAAATTATCTTTTACAAAGAAGATAATTATGTCAACTTTTTGAGCATTTATTAGGCCAACGATCGTTAATGTTATGATCCTTTCATACGAAAATTTAAATTATCCAGTAAATTATCTTTTACAAAGAACATAATTATGTTAACTTTTAAAGCATTTATTAGGCCAATGACCGTTACCATTATGATATTTTAATAAGAAATTTTAAATTATCTAGTAAATTATCTTTTTACAAAAAAGAAAATTATGTCAACTTTTTTAGCATTTATTAGGTCCAATGATTGTAACCGTTTTGATCTTTTAATAAGAAATTTTAAATTATCTAGCAAATTATCTTTTTACAAAGAAGATAATTATGTGAACTTTTTTAGCACTTATTAGGTCCAATGATTGTTACCATTTTGATATTTTAATAAGAAATTTTAAATTATCTATTAAATTATCTTTTACAAACACGATAATTATGTCGACTTTTTTAGCTTTCGGCACAATGATTGTTACCAATATGATGTTTTAATAAGAAAATTTAAATTATCTATTAAATTATCTTTTACAAAGAAGATAATTATGTCCACTTTTTTAGCATTTATTAGGCCCGATGATTGTTACCGTTATGATCTTTTATAAAAAAATTTAAATTATCTACTAAATTATCTTTTTACAAAGAAGATAATTATGTCAACTTTTTTAGCATTTATTAGGTCCAATGATTGTTACCGTTATGATCTTTTAATAAGAAATTTTAAATTATCTATTAAATTATCTTTTACAAAGATGATAATTATGTCAACTTTTTTAGCTTTCCGCACAATGATTGTTACCAATATGATGTTTTAATAAGAAAATTTAAATTATCTATTAAATTATCTTTTACAAAGAAGATAATTATGTCCACTTTTTTAGCATTTATTAGGCCCGATGATTGTTACCGTTATGATCTTTTATAAAAAAATTTAAATTATCTATTAAATTATCTTCTACAAAGCAGATAATTATGTCAACTTTTTTAGCATGTATTCAGCGCAATAATCTTTACCGTTATCATATTTTATTAAGAAAATTTAAATGATCTATTAAATTATCTTTCACAAAGAAGATATTTATGTCAACTTTTTTAGCATGTATTCTGCCCAAATGATCCTTACCATTATGATCTTTTAATAAGAAAATTTAAGTTATCTAGTAAATTATCTTTTACAAAGAAGATAATTATGTCAACTTTTTGAGCATTTATGAGGCCGATGATCGTCAATATTATGATCTTTTCATAAGAAAATTTAAATTATCCAGTAAATTATCTTTTACAAAGAACATAATTATGTCAACTTTTAAAGCATTTATTAGGCCAATGATCGTTACCGTTATGATCTCTTATAAATAAATTTTAGATGATCTATTCAATTATCATTTACAAAAAAGATAATTAATTTAAATTTTTTGGCATTTATTGGGCCCAAAGAATGTTACCGTTACGATTTTTATAAAGAAATTTTAAATGATCTATTAAATTATCTTTTAGAAAGAAGATAATTATGTCAACTTTTTTAGTATTTATTAGGCCCAATGATCATTACCGTTATGATATTTTAATAAGAAATTTTAAATTATCTAGTAAATTATCTTTCACAAACACGATAATTTCGTCAACTTTTTTTGCATTTATTAGGTCGAGAGATCGTTACGTTATGATCTTTTATAAAGAAATTTTAAGTCATCTATTAAATTATCTTTTACAAAGAAGATAATTATGTTAACTATTTTAGCATGTATTCGGCCCAATGATCGTTACCGTTATGATCATTTAATAGGAAAATTTAAATGATCTATTACATTATCTTTTACAAAGAAGATAATTATGTCAACTTTTTAAGCATTTATTAGGCCAATGATCGTTACCATTATGATCTTTTAATAAGAAAATTTAAATTATGTAGTAAATTATCTTTGACAAAGATGATAATTTCGTCAACTTTTTTAGCATTTATTAGGTCCAATGATCCTTACCGTTATGATCTTTTATAAAGAAATTTTAAGTTATCTATTAAACTATCTTCTACAAAGAAGATAATTATGTTAACTTTTTTAGCATGTATTCAGCCCTATGATCGTTACCGTTATGATCATTTAATATGAAAATTTAAATGATCTATTACATTATCTTTTACAAAGAAGATAATTATGTCAACTTTTTTAGCATTTATTAGGCCAATGATCATTCCTGTTATGATCTTTTATAAAGTAATTTTATATGATCTATTAAATCATCTTTTACAAAGAAGATAAGTACGTCCACTTTTTTAGCATTTATTAGGCCCGACGATTGATACCGTTATGATCTTTTGTAAGAAATTTTAAATTATCTATTAAATTATCTTTTACAAAAAAGATAATTATGTCAACTGTTTTAGCTTCCGGCCCAATGATCGTTACCATTATGATGTTTTAGTAAGAAAATTTAAATTATCTAGTAAATTATCTTTTACAAAGAAGATAATTATGTCAACTTTTTTAGCATTTACTATGCCAATGATCGTTACCGTTATGATCTTTTATAAAGCAATTTTAAATTATCTATTAAATTATCTTTTACAGAGAAGATAATTATGTCAACTTTTTTAGCATTTATTAGGCCCGATGATAGTTACCGTTATGATCTTTTAATAAGAAATTTTAAATTATCTCGTAAATTATCTTTTTACAAAAAAGATAATTATGTCAACTTTTTTAGCATTTGTTAGGCGCAATAATCGTTACCGTTATGATCGTTTATAAAGAAATTTTAGATGACCTATTCAATTATCGTTTACAAACGAGATAATTAATTTAAATTTTTTGGCATTTATTTTGCACAATGATTGTTACCGTTATGATCTTTTATAAATAAATTTGAAGTCATCTATTAAATTATCTTTTACAAAGAAGATAATTATGTTAACTTTTTTAGCATGTATTCGGCCCGATGATCGTTGCCGTTACGATCTTTTAATAATAAAATTTAAATCATCTATTAAATTATCTTTTACAAAGAAGATAATTATGTCAATTTTTTTAGCATGTAGCCCAATAATCGTTACTGTTATCATCTTTTAATAAGAAAATTTAAATGATCTATTAAATTATCTTTTACAAAGAAGATAATTATGTCAACTTTTTAAGCATCTATTCGGCCCAATGATCGTTACCGTTATGATCTTTTAATTAGAAAATTTAAATTATCTAGTAAATTATCTTTGACAAAGATGATAATTTCGTCAACTTTTTTAGCATTTATTATGTCCAATGATCGTTACCGTTATGATCATTTAATATGAAAATTTAAATGATCTATTACATTATCTTTTACAAAGAAGATAATTATGTCAACTTTTTTAGCATGTATTCGGCCCAATGATCGTTACCATTATGATCTTTTAATAAGAAAATTTAAATTATCTAGTAAATTATCTTTTACAAAGAAGATAATTATGTCATCTTTTTTAGCATTTATTAGGCCAGTGATCTTTACCGTTATGATCTTTTGATAAGAAAATTTAAATTATCTAGTAAATTATCTTTTACAAAGAAGATAATTATGTCAACTTTTTTAGCATTTATTAGGCCAATGATCATTACCGTTATGATCTTTTATAATGTAATTTTATATGATCTATTAAATTGTCTTTTACAAAGAAGATAATTATGTCCACTTTTTTAGCATTTATTAGGCCTGATGATTGATACCGTTATGATCTTTTAGAAGAAATTTTAAATTATCTATTAAATTATCTTTTACAAAGAAGATAATTATGTCAACTTTTTTAGCTTCTGGCTCAATGATCGTTACCATTATGATGTTTTATAAAGAAATTTTAAATTTATCTATTAAATTATCTTTTACAGAGAAGATAATTATGTCAACTTTTTAGCATGTATTCAGCTCAATTTTCGTTACCGTTATGATCTTTTAATAAGAAAATTTAAATCATCTATTAAATTATCTTTTACAAAGAAGATATTTATGTCAACTCTTTTAGCATGTATTCGGGCGAATGATCCTTAGCATTATGATCTTTTAATAAGAAAATTTAAATTATCTAGTAAATTATCTTTTACAAAGATCATAATTATGTCAACTTTTTGAGCATGTATTAGGCCCATGATCGTTGATGTTATGATCTTTAAATATGAAAATTTAAATTATCTAGTAAATTATCTTTTACAAAGAAGATAATTATGTCAAGTTTTAAAGCATTTATTAGGCCAATGATCGTTACCATTATGATCTTTTAATAAGAAATTTTAAATTATCTAGTAAATTATCTTTTTACAAAGAAGATAATTATATCAAGTTTTTTAACATTTATTAGGCCCAATGATCGTTACCGTCATGATCTTTTAAAAGAAATTTTGGATGATCTATTCAATCATCGTTTACAAAATAGATAATTAATTTAAATTTTTTGGCATTTATTAGGCCCAATGATTGTTACCGTTATGATCTTTTATAAAAAAATTTTAAATGATCTATTAAATTTTGTTTTACAAAGAAGATAATTATGTCAACTTTTTTAGTATTTATTAGGCCCATGATCGTTACCGTTATGATCTTTTATAAAGAAATTTTAAATCATCTATTAAATTATCTTTTAGAAAGAAGATAATCATGTCAACTTTTTTAGCATGGATTAGGCCCAATGATCGTTACGTTATGATCTTTTGATAGGAAAATTTAAATGATCTATTAAATTATCTTTTACAAAGAAGATAATCATGTCAACTTCTTTACAATGTATTCGGCCCAATGATCGTTACCGTTATGATCTTTTAATAAGAAAATTTAAATCATCTATTAAATTATCTTTTACAAAGAAGATAATTATGTAAACTTTTTTAGCATGTCTCCGGCCCAATGATCATTACCGTTATGAGCTTTTAATAAGAAAATTTGAATCATCTATTAAATTATCTTTTACAAAGAAGATAATTATTTAAACTTTTTTAGCATGTATTCAGCCCAATGATCATTACCGTTATGATCTTTTAATTAGAAAATTTAAATTATCTAGTAAATTATATTTTTACAAAGAAGATAATTATGTCAACTTTTTTAGCATTTATTAGGTCCAATGATTGTTACCGTTATTATCTTTTAATAAGAAATTTTAAATTATCTATTAAATTATCTTTTACCAAGAAGATAATTATGTCAACTTTTTTAGCTTTCGGCACAATGATTGTTAAGAATATGATGTTTCAATAAGAAAATTTAAATTATCTAGTAAATTATTTTTTACAAAGAAGATAATTATGACCACTTTTTTAGCATTTATTAGGCCCGATGATTGTTACCGTTATGATATTTTATAAAAAATTTTAAATTATCTATTAAATTATCTTTTACAAAGAAGATAATTATGTTAACTCTTTTAGCATGTATTCGGCCCAATGATCGTTACCGTTATTATCTTTTAATAGGAAATTTTAAATGATCTATTAAATTATCTTTTACAGAGAAGATAATTATGTCAACTTTTTTAGCATGTATTCGGCCCAATGATCGTTACCGTTATGATCTTTTAATAAGAAAATTTAAATCATCTATTAAATTATGTTTTACAAAGAAGATAATTATGTCAATTTTCTTAGCATTTATTCGGCCCAATAATCGTTACCGTTATCATCTTTTAATAAGAAAATCTAAATGATCTATTAAATTATGTTTCACAAAGAATATAATATTGTCAACTTTTTTAGCATGTATTCGGCCCAATGATCGTTACTGTTATGATCTTTTAATAGGAAAATTTAAATTATCTAGCAAATTATCTTTTACAAAGAAGATAATTATGTCCACTTTTTTATTATTTATTAGGCCCGATGATTGTTACTATTATGATATTTTATAAGAAATTTTAAATTATCTATTAAATTATCTTTTACAAAGAAGATAATTATCTCAACTTTTTTAGCTTTCGGCCCAATGATCGTTACCATTAAGATGTTTTAATAAGAAAATTTAAATTATCTAGTAAATTATCTTTTACAAAGAAGATAATTTTGTCAACTTTTTTAGCATTTATTAGGCCAATGATCGTTACCGTTATGATATTTTATAAAGAAATTTTAAATGATCTATTAAATTATCTTTTACAAAGAAGATATTTATGTTAACTTTTTTAGCATGTATTCGGCCCAATGATCGTTACCGTTATGATCTTTTAATTAGAAAATTTATATCATCTATTAAATTCAAGAAATTTTAAATGTCTATTAAATTATGTTTTACAAAGAAGATAATTATGACAACTTTTTTAGTATTTATTAGGCCCAATGCTCGTTACCATTATGATCTTTTAATAAGAAATTTGAAATTATCTAGTAAATTATCTTTGAGAAAGATGATAATTCCGTCAACTTTTTTAGCATTTATTAGGTCCAATGATCGTTACGTTTATGATCTTTTATAAAGAAATTTTAAATCATCTATTAAATTATCTTCTACAGAGAAGATAATTTTGTCAACTTTCTTAGCATGGATTCGGCCCAATGATCATTACGTTATGATCTTTTAATAGGAAAATTTAAATGATCTATTAAATTATCTTTTACAAAGAAGATAATCATGTCATCTTTTTTAGCATGTATTCGGCCCAATGATCGTTACCGTTATCATCTTTTAATAAGAAAATTTCAATCATCTATTAAATTATCTTTTACAAAGAAGATAATTATGTCAATTTTTTTAGGATGTATTCGGCCCTATAATCGTTATCGTTATCATATTTTAATAAGAAAATTTCAATGATCTATTAAATTATGTTTCACAAAGAATATAATATTGTCAACTTTTTTAGCATGTATTCGGCCCAATGATCGTTACCGTTATGATCTTTTAATAAGAAAATTTAAATTATCTAGTAAATTATCTTTTACAAAGAAGATAATTATGTCCAATTTTTTAGCTTTTATTAGGCCCGATGATTGCTACCGTTATGATCTTTTATAAGAATTTTTAATTATCTATTAAATTATCTTTTACAAAGAAGATAATTATGTCAACTTTTTTAGCTTTCGGCCCAATGATCGTTACCATTAAGATGTTTTAATAAGAAAATTTAAATTATCTAGTAAATTATCTTTCACAAAGAAGATAATTATGTCAACTTTTTTAGCATTTATTAGGCCAATGATCGTTACCGTTATGATCTTTTACAAAGAAATTTTAAATGATCTATTCAATTATCTTTTACAAAGAAGATATTTATGTCAACTTTTTTAGCATGTATTCGGCCCAATGATCGTTAACGTTATGATCTTTTAATAAGAAAATTTAAATCATTTATTAAATTAAAGAAATTTTAAATGTCTATTAAATTATGTTTTACAAAGAAGATAATTATGTCAACTTTTTTAGTATTCATTAGGCCCAATGATCGTTACCGTTATGATCTTTTAATAAGAAATTTTAAATTATCTAGTAAATTATCTTTGACAAAGATGATAATTTCGTCAACTTTTTTAGCATTTATTAGGTCCAATGATCGTTACCTTTATGATCTTTTATAAAGAAATTTTAAATCAGCTATTAAATTATCTTTTAGAGAGAAGATAATTATGTCAACATTTTTAGCATGGATTCGGCCCAATGATCGTTACGTTATGATCTTTTGATAGGAAAATTTAAATGATCTATTAAATTATCTTTTACAAAGAAGATAATCATGTCAACTTTTTTAGCATGTATTCGGCCCAATGATCGTTACCATTATGATCTTTTAATAAGAAAATTTAAATCATCTATTAAATTATCTTTTACAAAGAAGATAATTATGTAAACTTTTTTAGCATGTATTCGGCCCAATGATCATTACCGTTATGATCTTTTAATAATAAAATTTAAATTATCTAGTAAATTATATTTTTACAAAGAAGATAATTATGTCAACTTTTTTAGCATTTATTAGGTCCAATGATTGTTACCGTTATGATCTTTTAATAAGAAATTTTAAATTATATATTAAATTATCTTTTACAAAGAAGATAATTATGTCAACTTTTTTAGCTTTCGGCACAATGATTGTTACCAATATGATGTTTCAATAATAAAATTTAAATTATCTATTAAATTATCTTTTACAAAGAAGATAATTATGACCACTTTTTTAGCATTTATTAGGCCCGATGATTGTTACCGTTATGATCTTTTATAAAAAAATTCAAATTATCTATTAAATTATCTTTTACAAAGAAGATAATTATGTCAACTTTTTTAGCATGTATTTGGCCCAATGATCGTTACCGTTATGATCGTTTCATAAGAAAATTTCAATTATCTAGTAAATTATCTTTTTACAAAGAAGATAATTATGTCAACTTTTTTAGCATGTATTCAGCCCAATGATCATTACTGTTATGATCTTTTAATAAGAAAATTTAAATTATCCAGTAAATTATCTTTTTACAAAGAAGATAATTATGTGAACTTTTTTAGCATTTATTAGGTCCAATGATTGTTACCGTTATGATCTTTTAATAAGAAATTTTAAATTATCTATTAAATTATCTTTTACAAAGAAGATAATTATGTCAACTTTTTTAGCTTTCGGCACAATGATTGTTACCAATATGATGTTTTAATAAGAAAATTTAAGTTATCTATTAAATTATCTTTTACAAAGAAGATAATTATGACCACTTTTTTAGCATTTATTAAGCCCGATGATTGTTACTGTTATGATCTTTTATAAAAAATTTTAAATTATCTATTAAATTATCTTTTACAAAGAAGATAATTATGTCAACTTTTTTAGCATGTATTTGGCCCAATGATCGTTACCGTTATGATTGTTTCATAAGAAAATTTCAATTATCTAGTAAATTACCTTTTTACAAAGAAGATAATTATGTGAACTTTTTTAGCATTTATTAGGTCCAATGATTGTTACCGTTATGATGTTTTAATAATAAATTTTAAATTATCTATTAAATTATCTTTTACAAAGAAGATAATTATGTCAATTTTTTTAGCTTTCGGCACAATGATTGTTACCAATATGATGTTTTGATAAGAAAATTTAAGTTATCTATTAAATTATCTTTTACAAAGAAGATAATTATGTCAACTTTTTTAGCATGTATTCGGCCTAATGATCGTTACCGTTTTGATCTTTTAATAAGAAAATTTAAATTATATTGTAAATTATCTTTTTACAAAGAAGAGAATTATGTCAACTTTTTTAGCATTTGTTAGGCCTAATGATTGTTACCGTTATCATCTTTTATAAATAAATTTTAACTGATCTATTAAAATATTTTTTACAAAGAATATAATTATGTCAACTTTTTTAGTATTTATTCGGCCCAGTGATCATTACCTTTATGATCTTTTATAAATAAATTTTAACTGATCTATTAAATTATCTTTTACAAAAACGATAATTATGTTAACTTTTGTAGCATTTATTAAGCCCAATGATCGTTACCGTTATGATCTTTTAATAAATAAATTTTAAATGATCTATTAAATTATCTTTTATAAAGAAGATAATTATGTCAACTTTTTTAGCATTTATTAGGCCCAATGATTGTGACCGTTATGATCTT
Organism: Psophocarpus tetragonolobus; assembly: GCA_037954015.1. Lineage (NCBI taxonomy): Eukaryota > Viridiplantae > Streptophyta > Magnoliopsida > Fabales > Fabaceae > Psophocarpus > Psophocarpus tetragonolobus. Next base: position 61,641,665 of record CM075688.1, read on the forward strand.
TTAATAAGAAATTTTAAATGATCTATTAAATTATCTTTTTCAAAGAAGATAATCATGTCAAGTTTTTTTTCATTTATTAGGCCCAATGATTGTTAACGTTATGATCTTTTAATAAGAAATTTTAAATGATCTATTAAATTATCCTTTACAAAGAAGATAATTATGTCAACTTTTTTAGCATTTATTAGGCCCAATGATCGTTACCGTTATGAATATTCAATTATCTTCTACAAAGAAGATAATCACGTCAGGTTTTTTAGCACCTATTAGGCCCAATGATTGTTAATGTTATGATATTTTAATATGAAATTTTCAATTATCTATTAAATTATCTTTTACAAAGAGGATAATTTTGTACACATTTTTAGCATTTATTAGGCCCAATGATCGTTACCGTCATGATATTTTAATAAAGAAATTTTAAATAATCTATTAAATTATGTTTTACAACGAAGATAATTATGTCAACGTTTTTAGCATTTATTAGCCCCAATGATCGTTACCATTATGATCTTTTAATAAGAAATTTTAAATTATCTAGTAAATTATCTTTTACAAAGAAGATAATTATGCCAACTTTTTTAACATTTATTAGGCCCAATGATCGTTACCGTTGTGATTTTTATAAATAAATTTTAAATGATCTATTAAATTATCTTTTACAAAAAAAATAATTATGTTAACTTTTGTAGCATTTATTAGGCCCAATGATCATTACCGTTATAATCTTTCAATAAATAAAATTTAAATGATCTATTAAATTATCTTTTATAAAGAATATAATTATGCCAACTTTTTCAATATATATTAGGCCCAATGATCGTTACCGTTGTGATTTTTATAAATAAATTTTAAATGATCTATTAAATTATCTTTTACAAAAAGAAATAATTATGTTAACTTTTGTAGCATTTATTAGGCCCAATGATCATTACCGTTATGATCTTTCAATAAATAAATTTTAAATGATCTATTAAATTATCTTTTACAAAGAAGATAATTATGTCAACCTTTTTAGCCTTTATTAGGCCCAATGATCATTACCGTTATGATCTTTTAATAAGAAATTTTAAATAATCTAATAAATTATCTTTGAAAAAAAAGATAATTAGTTTAAATTATTTAGCATTTGTTAGGCGCAATGATTGTTACCGTTATAATCTTCTATAAAGAAATTTTAACAGATCTATTAAATTATTTTTTACGAACAATATAATTATGTCAACTTTTTTAGTATTTATTAAGCCCAATGATCGTTTCCGGTATGATCTTTTAATAAATAAATTTTAAATTATCTACTAAATTATGTTTTACAAAAGAAGATAATTATTTCAACTATTTTAGCATTTATTCGGCCCGATGATTATTACCGTTATGATCTTTTATAAAGAAATTTTAAATGATCTATTAAATTATCTTTCACAAAAAAGATAATTAGTTTAAATTTTTTAGCATTTCCTAGGCCCAATGATCGTTACCGTTATGATCTTTTAATAAATAAATTTTAAATGATCTATTAAATTATCTTTTACAAATAATAGAATTATCTCAACTTTTTTAGCATTTGTTAGGCCTAATGATTGTTACCGTTATCATCTTTTATAAATAAATTTTAACTGATCTATTAAAATATTTTTTACAAAGAATATAACTATGTCAACTTTTTTAGTATTTATTCGGCCCAATGATCATTACCTTTATGATCTTTTATAGGGAAATTTTAAATGATCTATTAAATTATCTTTTACAAAAACGATAATTATGTTAACTTTTGTAGCATTTTTTAGGCCCAATGATCGTTACCGTTATGATCTTTTAATAAATAATTTTAAATGATCTATTAAATTATCTTTTACAAAGAAGATAATTATGTCAACTTTTTTAGCATTTATTAGGCCCGATGATCGTTACCGTTATGATCTTTTAATAAGAAATTTTAAATGATCTATTAAATTATCTTTTACAAAGAAGATAATTATGTCAACTTTTTTACCATGTATTCGGCCCAATAATCGTTACCGTTATCATATTTTAATAAGAAAATTTAAATGATCTATTAAATTATCTTCACAAAGAAGATAATATTGTCAACTTTTTTAGCATGTATTCGGTCCAATGATCGTTACCGTTATGATTTTTTAATAAGAAAATTTAAATTATCTAGTAAATTATCTTTTTACAAAGAGGATAATTATGTCAACTTTTTTAACATTTATTAGGCCCAATGATCATTACCGTTATGATCATTTATAAAAAAATTTTAAATGATCTATTAAATTATATTTTACAAAGAAGATAATTATGTGAACTTTTTTAGCATTTCTTAGGCCCAACGATTGTTACCATTATGATCTTTTATACAGAAATTTTAAATTATCTTTTACAAAGAAGATAATTATGTCAACTTCTTTAGCATGTATTAGGCCTAATGATTGTTACCGTTATGATCTTTTATAGAGAAATTTTAAATTATCTAGTAAATTATCTTTTACAAAGAAGATAATTATATCAACTTTTTTAGCATTTATTCGGCCAAATGATCATTACCATCATGAAGATAATCATGTCAGGTTTTTTAGCATTTATTAACCCCAATGATCGTTAACGTTATGATATTTTAATACGAAATTTGAAATTATCTATTAAATTGTCTTTTACAAAGAAGATAATTATGTCAACTTTTTTAGCATTTATTAGGCCCGATGATTGTTACCATTGCGATCTTTTAATAAGAAATTTTAAATTATCTAGTAAATTATCTTTTACAAAGAAGATAATTATGTCAAGTTTTTTAGCATTTATTAGGCCCAATGATCGTTACCGTCATGATCTTTTAAAAAAAAATTTAAATGATCTATTAAATTATATTTTACAAAGAAGATAATTATGTCAACTTTTTAGCATTTATTGGTCCCAATGATCATTACCTTTATGATCTTTTATAAAGAAATTTTTAATGATCTATTAAATTATGTTTTACAAAGATGATAATTATGTCCCCTTTTAAGCATTTATTAGGCCCAATGATTGTTACCGTTACGATCTTTTCATAAGAAATTTTCAATTATCTGTTAAATTGTCTTTTACAAAAAACATAATTATGTCAACTTTTTTAGCATTTATTAAGCCCAATGACCGTTACCGTCATGATCTTTTAATAAATAAATTTTAAATGATCTATTAAATTAAATTTTACAAAGAAGATAATTATGCTTTTAGCATTTATTAGGTTCAATAATCCTTATCGTTATGATCTTTTATAAAGAACTTTTAAATGACGTATTAAATTATCATTTACAAAAAAGATAATTAATTTAAATTTTTTAGCATTTCTTAGGCCCAACGATTGTTACCGTTATGATCTTTTATAAAGAAATTTTAAATTATCTTTTACAAAGAAGATAATTATGTCAATTTCTTTAGCATGTATTAGGCCTAATGATTGTTACCGTTATGATCGTTTATAAAGAAATTTTAAATTATCTAGTAAATTATCTTTTACAAAGAAGATAATTATATCAACTTTTTTAGCATTTATTCGGCCAAATGATCATTACCGTCATGAAGATAATCATGTCAGGTTTTTTAGCATTTATTAACCCCAATGATCGTTAACGTTATGATATTTTAATACAAAATTTGAAATTATCTATTAAATTTTCTTTTACAAAGAATATAATTATGTCAACTTTTTTAGCATTTATTAGGCCCGATGATCGTTACCATTGTGATCTTTTAATAGGAAATTTTAAATTATCTAGTAAATTATCTTTTACAAAGAAGATAATTATGTCAAGTTTTTTAGCATTTATTAGGCCCAATGATCGTTACCGTCATGAGCTTTTAAAAGTAAATTTTAAATGATCTAGTAAATTATGTTTTATAAAGAAGATAATTATGTGAACTTTTTTAGCATTTATTAGGCCCAATGATTGTTACCGTTATGATCTTTTAATAAAGAAATTTTAAAAGATCTACTAAATTATCCTTGAGAAAGAAGATACTTATGTCAACTTTTTTAGCATTTATTACGCCTAATGATCGTTACCGTGATGATGTTTTAAAAAAAAAATTTAAATGATCTATTAAATTATATTTTACAAAGAAGATAATTATATAAACTTTTTTAGCATTTATCCGGCCAAATGATCATTACCGTCATGAAGATAATCATGTCAGGTTTTTTAGCATTTATTAACCCCAATGATCGTTAACATTATGATATTTTAATACGAAATTTGAAATTATCTATTAAATTGTCTTTTACAAAGAAGATAATTATGTCAACTTTTTTAGCATTTGTTAGGCCCGATGATTGTTACCATTGTGATCTTTTAACAAGAAATTTTAAATGATCTATTAAATTATGTTTTATAAAGAAGATAATTATGTGAACTTTTTTAGCATTTATTAGGCCCAATGATTGTTACCGTTATGATCTTTTAATAAAGAAATTTTAAAAGATCTACTAAATTATCCTTGAGAAAGAAGATACTTATGTCAACTTTTTTAGCATTTATTACGCCTAATGATCGTTACCGTGATGATGTTTTAAAAAAAAAATTTAAATGATCTATTAAATTATATTTTACAAAGAAGATAATTATATAAACTTTTTTAGCATTTATCCGGCCAAATGATCATTACCGTCATGAAGATAATCATGTCAGGTTTTTTAGCATTTATTAACCCCAATGATCGTTAACATTATGATATTTTAATACGAAATTTGAAATTATCTATTAAATTGTCTTTTACAAAAAAGATAATTATGTCAACTTTTTTAGCATTTGTTAGGCCCGATGATTGTTACCATTGTGATCTTTTAACAAGAAATTTTAAATTATCTAGTAAATTATCTTTTACAAAGAAGATAATTATGTCAAGTTTTTTAGCATTTATTAGGCCCAATGATCGTTACCGTCATGATCTTTTAAAAATAAATTTTAAATGATCTATTAAATTATATTTTACAAAGAAGATAATTATGTCAACTTTTTAGCATTTATTGGTCCCAATGATCATTACCTTTATGATCTTTTATAAAAAAATTTTTAATGATCTATTAAATTATGTTTTACAAAGATGATAATTATGTCCCCTTTTAAGCATTTATTAGGCCCAATGATTGTTACCGTTACGATCTTTTCATAAGAAATTTTCAATTATCTGTTAAATTATCTTTTACAAAAAGGATAATTATGTCAATTTTTTTAGCATTTATTAGGCCCAATGACCGTTACCGTCATGATCTTTGAACAAAGAAATTTTAAATGATCTATTAAATTAAATTTTACAAAGAAGATAATTATGCTTTTAGCATTTATTAGGTTCAATAATCCTTATCGTTATGATCTTTTATAAAGAACTTTTAAATGATGTATTAAATTATCGTTTACAAAAAAGATAATTAATTTAAATTTTTTAGCATTTCTTAGACCCAACGATTGTTACCGTTATGATCTTTTATAAAGAAATTTTAAATTATCTTTTACAAAGAAGATAATTATGTCAATTTCTTTAGCATGTATTAGGCCTAATGATTGTTACCGTTATGATCTTTTATAAAGAAAATTTAAATTATCTAGTAAATTATCTTTTACAAAGAAGATAATTATATCAACTTTTTTAGCATTTATTAGGCCAAATGATCATTACCATCATGAAAATAATCATGTCAGGTTTTTTAGCATTTATTAACCCCACTGATCGTTATGGTTATGATATTTTAATACAAAATTTGAAATTATCTATTAAATTGTCTTGTACAAAGAATATAATTATGTCAACTTTTTTAGCATTTATTAGGCCCGATGATCGTTACCATTGTGATCTTTCAATAAGAAATTTTAAATTATCTAGTAAATTATCTTTTACAAAGAAGATAATTATGTCAAGTTTTTTAGCATTTATTAGGCCCAATGATCGTTACCGTCATGAGCTTTTAAAAATAAATTTTAAATGATCTATTAAATTATGTTTTATAAAGAAGATAATTATGTGAACTTTTTTAGCATTTATTAGGCCCAATGATTGTTACCGTTATGATCTTTTAATAAAGAAATTTTAAAAGATCTATTAAATTATCTTTCAGAAAGAAGATACTTATGTCAACTTTTAAGCATTTATTACGCCCAATGATCGTTACCGTCATGATCTTTTAAAAAGAAATTTTAAATGATCTATTAAATTATATTTTACAAAGAAGATAATTATATAAACTTTTTTAGCTTTTATTCGGCCAAATGATCATTACCGTCATGAAGATAATCATATCAGGTTTTTTAGCATTTATTAACCCCAATGATCGTTAACGTTATGATATTTTAATACGAAATTTGAAATTATCTATTAAATTGCCTTTTACAAAGAAGATAATTATGTCAACTTTTTTAGCATTTATTAGGCCCGATGATCGTTACCATGGTGATCTTTTAATAAGAAATTTTAAATTATCTAGTAAATTATCTTTTACAAAGAAGATAATTATGTCAAGTTTTTTAGCATTTATTAGGCCCAATGATCGTTACCGTCATGATCTTTTAAAAATAAATTTTAAATGATCTATTAAATTATATTTTACAAAGAAGATAATTATGTCAACTTTTTAGCATTTATTGGTCCCAATGATCATTACCTTTATGATCTTTTATAAAAAAAAACTTAATGATCTATTAAATTATGTTTTACAAAGATGATAATTATGTCCCCTTTTAAGCATTTATTAGGCCCAATGATTGTTACCGTTACGATCTTTTCATAAGAAATTTTCAATTATCTGTTAAATTATCTTTTACAAAAAGGATAATTATGTCAATTTTTTTAGCATTTATTAGGCCCAATGACCGTTACCGTCATGATCTTTGAACAAAGAAATTTTAAATGATCTATTAAATTAAATTTTACAAAGAAGATAATTATGCTTTTAGCATTTATTAGGTTCAATAATCCTTATCGTTATGATCTTTTATAAAGAACTTTTAAATGATGTATTAAATTATCGTTTACAAAAAAGATAATTAATTTAAATTTTTTAGCATTTCTTAGACCCAACGATTGTTACCGTTATGATCTTTTATAAAGAAATTTTAAATTATCTTTTACAAAGAAGATAATTATGTCAATTTCTTTAGCATGTATTAGGCCTAATGATTGTTACCGTTATGATCTTTTATAAAGAAAATTTAAATTATCTAGTAAATTATCTTTTACAAAGAAGATAATTATATCAACTTTTTTAGCATTTATTAGGCCAAATGATCATTACCATCATGAAGATAATCATGTCAGGTTTTTTAGCATTTATTAACCCCACTGATCGTTATGGTTATGATATTTTAATACAAAATTTGAAATTATCTATTAAATTGTCTTGTACAAAGAATATAATTATGTCAACTTTTTTAGCATTTATTAGGCCCGATGATCGTTACCATTGTGATCTTTCAATAAGAAATTTTAAATTATCTAGTAAATTATCTTTTACAAAGAAGATAATTATGTCAAGTTTTTTAGCATTTATTAGGCCCAATGATCGTTACCGTCATGAGCTTTTAAAAATAAATTTTAAATGATCTATTAAATTATGTTTTATAAAGAAGATAATTATGTGAACTTTTTTAGCATTTATTAGGCCCAATGATTGTTACCGTTATGATCTTTTAATAAAGAAATTTTAAAAGATCTACTAAATTATCTTTGAGAAAGAAGATACTTATGTCAACTTTTAAGCATTTATTACGCCCAATGATCGTTACCGTCATGATCTTTTAAAAAGAAATTTTAAATGATCTATTAAATTATATTTTACAAAGAAGATAATTATATAAACTTTTTTAGCTTTTATTCGGCCAAATGATCATTACCGTCATGAAGATAATCATATCAGGTTTTTTAGCATTTATTAACCCCAATGATCGTTAACGTTATGATATTTTAATACGAAATTTGAAATTATCTATTAAATTGCCTTTTACAAAGAAGATAATTATGTCAACTTTTTTAGCATTTATTAGGCCCGATGATCGTTACCATGGTGATCTTTTAATAAGAAATTTTAAATTATCTAGTAAATTATCTTTTACAAAGAAGATAATTATGTCAAGTTTTTTAGCATTTATTAGGCCCAATGATCGTTACCGTCATGATCTTTTAAAAATAAATTTTAAATGATCTATTAAATTATATTTTACAAAGAAGATAATTATGTCAACTTTTTAGCATTTATTGGTCCCAATGATCATTACCTTTATGATCTTTTATAAAAAAAAATTTAATGATCTATTAAATTATGTTTTACAAAGATGATAATTATGTCCCCTTTTAAGCATTTATTAGGCCCAATGATTGTTACCGTTACGATCTTTTCATAAGAAATTTTCAATTATCTGTTAAATTATCTTTTACAAAAAGGATAATTATGTCAATTTTTTTAGCATTTATTAGGCCCAATGACCGTTACCGTCATGATCTTTGAACAAAGAAATTTTAAATGATCTATTAAATTAAATTTTACAAAGAAGATAATTATGCTTTTAGCATTTATTAGGTTCAATAATCCTTATCGTTATGATCTTTTATAAAGAACTTTTAAATGATGTATTAAATTATCGTTTACAAAAAAGATAATTAATTTAAATTTTTTAGCATTTCTTAGACCCAACGATTGTTACCGTTATGATCTTTTATAAAGAAATTTTAAATTATCTTTTACAAAGAAGATAATTATGTCAATTTCTTTAGCATGTATTAGGCCTAATGATTGTTACCGTTATGATCTTTTATAAAGAAAATTTAAATTATCTAGTAAATTATCTTTTACAAAGAAGATAATTATATCAACTTTTTTAGCATTTATTAGGCCAAATGATCATTACCATCATGAAGATAATCATGTCAGGTTTTTTAGCATTTATTAACCCCACTGATCGTTATGGTTATGATATTTTAATACAAAATTTGAAATTATCTATTAAATTGTCTTGTACAAAGAATATAATTATGTCAACTTTTTTAGCATTTATTAGGCCCGATGATCGTTACCATTGTGATCTTTCAATAAGAAATTTTAAATTATCTAGTAAATTATCTTTTACAAAGAAGATAATTATGTCAAGTTTTTTAGCATTTATTAGGCCCAATGATCGTTACCGTCATGAGCTTTTAAAAATAAATTTTAAATGATCTATTAAATTATGTTTTATAAAGAAGATAATTATGTGAACTTTTTTAGCATTTATTAGGCCCAATGATTGTTACCGTTATGATCTTTTAATAAAGAAATTTTAAAAGATCTACTAAATTATCTTTGAGAAAGAAGATACTTATGTCAACTTTTAAGCATTTATTACGCCCAATGATCGTTACCGTCATGATCTTTTAAAAAGAAATTTTAAATGATCTATTAAATTATATTTTACAAAGAAGATAATTATATAAACTTTTTTAGCTTTTATTCGGCCAAATGATCATTACCGTCATGAAGATAATCATATCAGGTTTTTTAGCATTTATTAACCCCAATGATCGTTAACGTTATGATATTTTAATACGAAATTTGAAATTATCTATTAAATTGCCTTTTACAAAGAAGATAATTATGTCAACTTTTTTAGCATTTATTAGGCCCGATGATCGTTACCATGGTGATCTTTTAATAAGAAATTTTAAATTATCTAGTAAATTATCTTTTACAAAGAAGATAATTATGTCAAGTTTTTTAGCATTTATTAGGCCCAATGATCGTTACCGTCATGATCTTTTAAAAATAAATTTTAAATGATCTATTAAATTATATTTTACAAAGAAGATAATTATGTCAACTTTTTAGCATTTATTGGTCCCAATGATCATTACCTTTATGATCTTTTATAAAAAAAAATTTAATGATCTATTAAATTATGTTTTACAAAGATGATAATTATGTCCCCTTTTAAGCATTTATTAGGCCCAATGATTGTTACCGTTACGATCTTTTCATAAGAAATTTTCAATTATCTGTTAAATTATCTTTTACAAAAAGGATAATTATGTCAATTTTTTTAGCATTTATTAGGCCCAATGACCGTTACCGTCATGATCTTTGAACAAAGAAATTTTAAATGATCTATTAAATTAAATTTTACAAAGAAGATAATTATGCTTTTAGCATTTATTAGGTTCAATAATCCTTATCGTTATGATCTTTTATAAAGAACTTTTAAATGATGTATTAAATTATCGTTTACAAAAAAGATAATTAATTTAAATTTTTTAGCATTTCTTAGACCCAACGATTGTTACCGTTATGATCTTTTATAAAGAAATTTTAAATTATCTTTTACAAAGAAGATAATTATGTCAATTTCTTTAGCATGTATTAGGCCTAATGATTGTTACCGTTATGATCTTTTATAAAGAAAATTTAAATTATCTAGTAAATTATCTTTTACAAAGAAGATAATTATATCAACTTTTTTAGCATTTATTAGGCCAAATGATCATTACCATCATGAAGATAATCATGTCAGGTTTTTTAGCATTTATTAACCCCACTGATCGTTATGGTTATGATATTTTAATACAAAATTTGAAATTATCTATTAAATTGTCTTGTACAAAGAATATAATTATGTCAACTTTTTTAGCATTTATTAGGCCCGATGATCGTTACCATTGTGATCTTTCAATAAGAAATTTTAAATTATCTAGTAAATTATCTTTTACAAAGAAGATAATTATGTCAAGTTTTTTAGCATTTATTAGGCCCAATGATCGTTACCGTCATGAGCTTTTAAAAATAAATTTTAAATGATCTATTAAATTATGTTTTATAAAGAAGATAATTATGTGAACTTTTTTAGCATTTATTAGGCCCAATGATTGTTACCGTTATGATCTTTTAATAAAGAAATTTTAAAAGATCTACTAAATTATCTTTGAGAAAGAAGATACTTATGTCAACTTTTAAGCATTTATTACGCCCAATGATCGTTACCGTCATGATCTTTTAAAAAGAAATTTTAAATGATCTATTAAATTATATTTTACAAAGAAGATAATTATATAAACTTTTTTAGCTTTTATTCGGCCAAATGATCATTACCGTCATGAAGATAATCATATCAGGTTTTTTAGCATTTATTAACCCCAATGATCGTTAACGTTATGATATTTTAATACGAAATTTGAAATTATCTATTAAATTGCCTTTTACAAAGAAGATAATTATGTCAACTTTTTTAGCATTTATTAGGCCCGATGATCGTTACCATGGTGATCTTTTAATAAGAAATTTTAAATTATCTAGTAAATTATCTTTTACAAAGAAGATAATTATGTCAAGTTTTTTAGCATTTATTAGGCCCAATGATCGTTACCGTCATGATCTTTTAAAAATAAATTTTAAATGATCTATTAAATTATATTTTACAAAGAAGATAATTATGTCAACTTTTTAGCATTTATTGGTCCCAATGATCATTACCTTTATGATCTTTTATAAAAAAAAATTTAATGATCTATTAAATTATGTTTTACAAAGATGATAATTATGTCCCCTTTTAAGCATTTATTAGGCCCAATGATTGTTACCGTTACGATCTTTTCATAAGAAATTTTCAATTATCTGTTAAATTATCTTTTACAAAAAGGATAATTATGTCAATTTTTTTAGCATTTATTAGGCCCAATGACCGTTACCGTCATGATCTTTGAACAAAGAAATTTTAAATGATCTATTAAATTAAATTTTACAAAGAAGATAATTATGCTTTTAGCATTTATTAGGTTCAATAATCCTTATCGTTATGATCTTTTATAAAGAACTTTTAAATGATGTATTAAATTATCGTTTACAAAAAAGATAATTAATTTAAATTTTTTAGCATTTCTTAGACCCAACGATTGTTACCGTTATGATCTTTTATAAAGAAATTTTAAATTATCTTTTACAAAGAAGATAATTATGTCAATTTCTTTAGCATGTATTAGGCCTAATGATTGTTACCGTTATGATCTTTTATAAAGAAAATTTAAATTATCTAGTAAATTATCTTTTACAAAGAAGATAATTATATCAACTTTTTTAGCATTTATTAGGCCAAATGATCATTACCATCATGAAGATAATCATGTCAGGTTTTTTAGCATTTATTAACCCCACTGATCGTTATGGTTATGATATTTTAATACAAAATTTGAAATTATCTATTAAATTGTCTTGTACAAAGAATATAATTATGTCAACTTTTTTAGCATTTATTAGGCCCGATGATCGTTACCATTGTGATCTTTCAATAAGAAATTTTAAATTATCTAGTAAATTATCTTTTACAAAGAAGATAATTATGTCAAGTTTTTTAGCATTTATTAGGCCCAATGATCGTTACCGTCATGAGCTTTTAAAAATAAATTTTAAATGATCTATTAAATTATGTTTTATAAAGAAGATAATTATGTGAACTTTTTTAGCATTTATTAGGCCCAATGATTGTTACCGTTATGATCTTTTAATAAAGAAATTTTAAAAGATCTACTAAATTATCTTTGAGAAAGAAGATACTTATGTCAACTTTTAAGCATTTATTACGCCCAATGATCGTTACCGTCATGATCTTTTAAAAAGAAATTTTAAATGATCTATTAAATTATATTTTACAAAGAAGATAATTATATAAACTTTTTTAGCTTTTATTCGGCCAAATGATCATTACCGTCATGAAGATAATCATATCAGGTTTTTTAGCATTTATTAACCCCAATGATCGTTAACGTTATGATATTTTAATACGAAATTTGAAATTATCTATTAAATTGCCTTTTACAAAGAAGATAATTATGTCAACTTTTTTAGCATTTATTAGGCCCGATGATCGTTACCATGGTGATCTTTTAATAAGAAATTTTAAATTATCTAGTAAATTATCTTTTACAAAGAAGATAATTATGTCAAGTTTTTTAGCATTTATTAGGCCCAATGATCGTTACCGTCATGATCTTTTAAAAATAAATTTTAAATGATCTATTAAATTATATTTTACAAAGAAGATAATTATGTCAACTTTTTAGCATTTATTGGTCCCAATGATCATTACCTTTATGATCTTTTATAAAAAAAAATTTAATGATCTATTAAATTATGTTTTACAAAGATGATAATTATGTCCCCTTTTAAGCATTTATTAGGCCCAATGATTGTTACCGTTACGATCTTTTCATAAGAAATTTTCAATTATCTGTTAAATTATCTTTTACAAAAAGGATAATTATGTCAATTTTTTTAGCATTTATTAGGCCCAATGACCGTTACCGTCATGATCTTTGAACAAAGAAATTTTAAATGATCTATTAAATTAAATTTTACAAAGAAGATAATTATGCTTTTAGCATTTATTAGGTTCAATAATCCTTATCGTTATGATCTTTTATAAAGAACTTTTAAATGATGTATTAAATTATCGTTTACAAAAAAGATAATTAATTTAAATTTTTTAGCATTTCTTAGACCCAACGATTGTTACCGTTATGATCTTTTATAAAGAAATTTTAAATTATCTTTTACAAAGAAGATAATTATGTCAATTTCTTTAGCATGTATTAGGCCTAATGATTGTTACCGTTATGATCTTTTATAAAGAAAATTTAAATTATCTAGTAAATTATCTTTTACAAAGAAGATAATTATATCAACTTTTTTAGCATTTATTAGGCCAAATGATCATTACCATCATGAAGATAATCATGTCAGGTTTTTTAGCATTTATTAACCCCACTGATCGTTATGGTTATGATATTTTAATACAAAATTTGAAATTATCTATTAAATTGTCTTGTACAAAGAATATAATTATGTCAACTTTTTTAGCATTTATTAGGCCCGATGATCGTTACCATTGTGATCTTTCAATAAGAAATTTTAAATTATCTAGTAAATTATCTTTTACAAAGAAGATAATTATGTCAAGTTTTTTAGCATTTATTAGGCCCAATGATCGTTACCGTCATGAGCTTTTAAAAATAAATTTTAAATGATCTATTAAATTATGTTTTATAAAGAAGATAATTATGTGAACTTTTTTAGCATTTATTAGGCCCAATGATTGTTACCGTTATGATCTTTTAATAAAGAAATTTTAAAAGATCTACTAAATTATCTTTGAGAAAGAAGATACTTATGTCAACTTTTAAGCATTTATTACGCCCAATGATCGTTACCGTCATGATCTTTTAAAAAGAAATTTTAAATGATCTATTAAATTATATTTTACAAAGAAGATAATTATATAAACTTTTTTAGCTTTTATTCGGCCAAATGATCATTACCGTCATGAAGATAATCATATCAGGTTTTTTAGCATTTATTAACCCCAATGATCGTTAACGTTATGATATTTTAATACGAAATTTGAAATTATCTATTAAATTGCCTTTTACAAAGAAGATAATTATGTCAACTTTTTTAGCATTTATTAGGCCCGATGATCGTTACCATGGTGATCTTTTAATAAGAAATTTTAAATTATCTAGTAAATTATCTTTTACAAAGAAGATAATTATGTCAAGTTTTTTAGCATTTATTAGGCCCAATGATCGTTACCGTCATGATCTTTTAAAAATAAATTTTAAATGATCTATTAAATTATATTTTACAAAGAAGATAATTATGTCAACTTTTTAGCATTTATTGGTCCCAATGATCATTACCTTTATGATCTTTTATAAAAAAAATTTTAATGATCTATTAAATTATGTTTTACAAAGATGATAATTATGTCCCCTTTTAAGCATTTATTAGGCCCAATGATTGTTACCGTTACGATCTTTTCATAAGAAATTTTCAATTATCTGTTAAATTATCTTTTACAAAAAGGATAATTATGTCAATTTTTTTAGCATTTATTAGGCCCAATGACCGTTACCGTCATGATCTTTGAACAAAGAAATTTTGAATGATCTATTAAATTAAATTTTACAAAGAAGATAATTATGCTTTTAGCATTTATTAGGTTCAATAATCCTTATCATTATGATCTTTTATAAAGAACTTTTAAATGACATATTAAATTATCGTTTACAAAAAAGATAATTAATTTAAATTCTTTAGCATTTCTTAGGCCCAACGATTGTTACCGTTATGATCTTTTATAAAGAAATTTTAAATTATCTTTTACAAAGAAGATAATTATGTCAATTTCTTTAGCATGTATTAGGCCTAATGATTGTTACCGTTATGATCTTTTATAAAGAAATTTTAAATTATCTAGTAAATTATCTTTTACAAAGAAGATAATTGTGTGAACTTTTTTAGCATTTATTAGGCCCAATGATTGTTATCGTTATGATCTTTTAATAAAGAAATTTTAAAAGATCTACTATATTATCTTTGAGAAAGAAGATACTTATGTCAACTTTTTTAGCATTTATTAGGCCCAATGATCGTTACCTTAATGATCTTTTAAAAGGAAATTTTAAATGATCTATTAAATTATATTTTACAAAGAAGATAATTATATAAACTTTTTAGCATTTATTCGGCCAAATGATCATTACCGTCATGAAGATAATCATGTCAGAGTTTTTAGCATTTATTAACCCAATGATCGTTAACGTTTTGATATTTTAATACGAAATTTGAAATTATCTATTAAATTGTCTTTTACAAAGAAGATAATTATGTCAACTTTTTTAGCATTTGTTACGCCCAATGACCGTTACCGTCATGATCCTTTAATAAAGAAATTTTAAATGATCTATTAAATTAAATTTTTCAAAGAAGATAATTATGCTTTTAGCATTTATTAGGTTCAATAATCCTTATCATTCTGATCTTTTATAAAGAACTTCTAAATGACATATTAAATTATCGTTTACAAAAAAGATAATTAATTTAAATCTTTTAGCATTTCTTAGGCCCAACGATTGTTACCATTATGATCTTTTATAAAGAAATTTTAAATTATCTTTTACAAAGAAGATAATTATGTCAACTTCTTTAGCATGTATTAGGCCTAATGATTGTTACCGTTATGATCTTTTATAAAGAAATTTTAAATTATCTAGTAAATTATCTTTTACAAAGAAGATAATTATATAAACTTTTTTAGCATTTATTCGGCCAAATGATCATTACCGTCATGAAGATAATCACGTCAGGTTTTTTAGCATTTATTAACCCCAATGATCATTAACGTTATGATATTTTAATACGAAATTTGAAATTATCTATTAAATTGTCTTTTACAAATAATATAATTATGTCAACTTTTTTAGCATCTATTAGGCCTGATGATCGTTACCATTGTGATCTTTTAATAAGAAATTTTAAATTATCTAGTAAATTATCTTTTACAAAGAAGATAATTATGTCAAGTTTTTTAGCATTTAATAGGCCCAATGATCGTTACCGTCATGATCTTTTAAAATTAAATTTTAAATTATCTATTAAGTTATATTTTACAAAGAAGATAATTATGTGAATTTTGTTAGCATTTATTAGGCCCAATGATTGTTACCGTTATGATCTTTTAATAAAGAAATTTTAAAAGATCTACTAAATTATCTTTGAGAAAGAAGATAATTATGTCAACTTTTTTAGCATTTATTAGGCCCAATGATCGTTACCGTCATGATCTTTTAAAAAGAAATTTTAAATGATCTATTAAATTATGTTTTACAAAGAAGATAATTATGTCAACTTTTAAGCATTTATTAGGCCCAATGATTGTTACCCTTACGATCTTTTCATAAGAAATTTTCAATTATCTATTAAATTGTCTTTTACAAAAAAGATAATTATGTCAACTTTTTTAGCATTTATTAGGCCCAATGACCGTTACCGTCATGATCTTTTAATAAGGAAATTTTAAATGATCTATTAAATTAAATTTTACAAAGAAGATAATTATTCTTTTACCATTTATTAGGTTAAATAATCTTTATCGTTATGATCTTTTATAAAGAACTTTTAAATGACGTATTAAATTATCGTTTACAAAAAAGATAATTAATTTAAGTTTTTTAGCATTTCTTAGGCCCAACGACTGTTACCCTTATGATCTTTTATATAGAAATTTTAAATTATCTATTAAATTATCTTTTACAAAGAAGATAATTATGTTAACCTTTTTAGCATGTATTAGGCCTAATGATTGTTACCGTTATGATCTTTTATAAAGAAATTTTAAATTATCTAGTAAATTATCTTTTACAAAGAAGATAATTATATCAACTTTTTTAGCATTTATTCGGCCAAATGATCATTACCGTCATGATCTTTTAATAAGAAATTTTAAATAATGTATTAAATTATCTTTTACGAAGAAGATAATCATGTCAGGTTTTTTAGCATTTATTAACCCCAATGATCGTTAACGTTATGATATTTTAATACGAAATTTGAAATTATCTATTAAATTATCTTTTACAAAGAAGATAATTATATCAACTTTTTTAGCATTTATTCGGCCAAATGATCATTACCTTCATGATCTTTCAATAAGAAATTTTAAATAATCTATTAAATTATCTTTTACAAAGAAGATAATCATGTCAGGTTTTTTAGCATTTATTAACCCCAATGATCGTTAACGTTATGATATTTTAATACGAAATTTGAAATTATCTATTACATTGTCTTTTACAAAGAAGATAATTATGTCAACTTTTTTAGCATTTATTAGGCCCGATGATCGTTACCATTGTGATCTTTTAATAAGAAATTTTAAGTTATCTAGTAAATTATCTTTTACAAAGAAGATAATTATGTCAAGTTTTTTAGCATTTATTAGGCCCAATGATCGTTATAGTCATGATCTTTTAAAAATAAATTTTAAATGATCTATTAAATTATATTTTACAAAGAAGATAATTATGTGAACTTTTTGAGCATTTATTAGGCCCAATGATTGTTACCATTATGATCTTTTAATAAAGAAATTTTAAAAGATCTACTAAATTATCTTTGAGAAAGAAGATAATTATGTCAACTTTTTTAGCATTTATTAGGCCCAATGATCGTTACCGTCATGATCTTTTAAAAAGAAATTTTAAACGATCTATTAAATTATATCTTACAAAGAAGATGATTATCTCAACTTTTTAGCATTTATTGGTCCCAATGATCATTACCTTTATGATCTTTTATAAAGAAATTTTAAATGATCTATTAAATTATCTTTTACGAAGATGATAATTATGTCCCCTTTTAAGCATTTATTAGGCCCAATGATTGTTACCGTTACAATTTTTTCATAAGAAATTTTCAATTATCTGCTAAATTGTCTTTTCCAAAAAAGATAATTATATAAACTTTTTTAGCATTTATTAGGCCCAATGACCGTTATCATCATGATCTTTTAATAAAGAAATTTTAAATGATCTATTAAATTAAATTTTACAAAGAAGATAATTATGCCTTTAGCATTTATTTGGTTCAATAATCCTTATCGTTATGATCTATTATAAAGAACCTTTAAATGAAGTATTAAATTATCGTTTACAAAAAAGATAATTAATTTAAATGTTTTAGCATTTCTTAGGCCCAATGATCGTTACCGTCATGATCTTTTAAAAATAAATTTTAAATGATCTATTAAATTATATTTTACAACGAAGATAATTATGTCAACTTTTCAGCATTTATTGGTCCCAATGATCATTACCTTTATGATCTTTTATAAAGAAATTTTAAATGATCTATTAAATTATCTTTTACGAAGATGATAATTATGTCCCCTTTTAAGCATTTATTAGGCCCAATGATTGTTACCATTACGATCTTTTCATAAGAAATTTTCAATTATCTATTAAATTGTCTTTTACAAAAAAGATAATTATGTCAACTTTTTTAGCATTTATTAGGCCCAATGACCGTTACCGTCATGATCTTTTAATAAGGAAATTTTAAATGATCTATTAAATTAAATTTTACAAAGAAGATAATTATTCTTTTAGCATTTGTTAGGTTAAATAATCCTTATCGTTATGATCTTTTATAAAGAACTTTTAAATGATGTATTAAATTATCATTTACAAAAAGGATAATTAATTTAAGTTTTTTAGCATTTCTTAGGCCCAACGACTGTTACCGTTATGATCTTTTATATAGAAATTTTAAATTATCTATTAAATTATCTTTTACAAAGAAGATAATTATGCTAAGTTTTTTAGCATTTATTGGTCCCAATGATCATTACCTTTATGATCTTTTATAAAGAAATTTTAAATGATCTATTAAACTATCTTTTACGAAGATGATAATTATGTCCCCTTTTAAGCATTTATTAGCCCCAATGATTCTTACCGTTACGATTTTTTCATAAGAAATTTTCAATTATCTGCTAAATTGTCTTTTCCAAAAAAGATAATTATATAAACTTTTTTAGCATTTATTAGGCCCAATGACCGTTACCATCATGATCTTTTAATAAAGAAATTTTAAATGATCTATTAAATTAAATTTTACAAAGAAGATAATTATGCCTTTGGCATTTATTAGGTTCAATAATCCTTATCGTTATGATCTATCATAAAGAACCTTTAAATGAAGTATTAAGTTATCGTTTACAAAAAAGATAATTAATTTAAATTTTTTAGCATTTCTTAGGCCCAATGATCGTTACCGTCATGATCTTTTAAAAAGAAATTTTAAATGATCTATTAAATTATATTTTACAACGAAGATCATTATGTCAACTTTTTAGCATTTATTGGTCCCAATGATCATTACCTTTATGATCTTTTATAAAGAAATTTTAAATGATCTATTAAATTATCTTTTACAAAGATGATAATTATGTCCCCTTTTAAGCATTTATTAGGCCCAATGATTGTTACCGTTACGATCTTTTCATAAGAAATTTTCAATTATCTATTAAATTGTCTTTTACAAAAAAGATAATTATGTCAACTTTTTTAGCATTTATTAGGCCAATGACCGTTACCTTCATGATCTTTTAATAAAGAAATTTTAAATGATCTATTAAATTAAATTTTACAAAGAAGATAATTATGCTTTTAGCATTTATTAGGTTCAATAATCCTTATCATTATGATCTTTTATAAAGAACTTTTAAATGAAGTATTAAATTATCGTTTACAAAAAAGATAATTAATTTAAATTTTTTAGCATTTCTTAGGCCCAACGATTGTTACCGTATGCTCTTTTATAAAGAAATTTTAAATTATCTATTAAATTATCTTTTACAAAGAAGATAATTATGTCAACTTTTTTAGCATGTATTAGGCCTAATGATTCTTACAGTTATGATCTTTTATAAAGAAATTTTAAATTATCTAGTAAATTATCTTTTACAAAGAAGATAATTATATCAACTTTTTTAGCATTTATTCGACCAAATGATCATTACCGTCATGATCTTTTAATAAGAAATTTTAAATAATCTATTAAATTATCTTATAGAAAGAAGATAATCATGTCAGGTTTTTTAGCATTTATTAACCCCAATGATCATTAACGTTATGATATTTTAATACGAAATTTGAAATTATCTATTAAATTGTCTTTTACAAAGAAGATAATTATGTTAACTTTTTTAGCATTTATTAGGCCCGATGATCGTTACCATTGTGATCTTTCAATAAGAAATTTTAAATTATCTAGTAAATTATCTTTTACAAAGAAGATAATCATGTCAGGTTTTTTAGCATTTATTAACCCCAATAATCGTTAACGTTATGATATTTTAATACGAAATTTGAAATTATCTATTAAATTATCTTTTACAAAGAAGATAATTATATCAACTTTTTTAGCATTTATTCGGCCATTTGATCATTACCGTCATGATCTTTCAATAAGAAATTTTAAATAATCTATTAAATTATCTTTTACAAAGAAGATAATCATGTCAGGTTTTTTAGCATTTATTAACCCCAATGATCGTTAACGTTATGATATTTTAATACGAAATTTGAAATTATCTATTACATTGTCTTTTACAAAGAAGATAATTATGTCAACTTTTTTAGCATTTATTAGGCCCGATGATCGTTACCATTGTGATCTTTTAATAAGAAATTTTAAGTTATCTAGTAAATTATCTTTTACAAAGAAGATAATTATGTCAAGTTTTTTAGCATTTATTAGGCCCAATGATCGTTACAGTCATGATCTTCTAAAAATAAATTTTAAATGATCTATTAAATTATATTTTACAAAGAAGATAATTATGTGAACTTTTTTAGCATCTATTAGGCCCAATGATTGTTACCGTTATGATCTTTTAATAAAGAAATTTTAAAAGATCTTCTAAATTATCTTTGAGAAAGAAGATAATTATGTCAACTTTTTTAGCATTTATTAGGCCCAATGATCGTTACCGTCATGATCTTTTAAAAAGAAATTTTAAATGATCTATTAAATTATATTTTACAACGAAGATAATTATGTGAAATTTTTAGCATTTATTGGTCCCAATGATCATTACCTTTATGATCTTTTATAAATAAATTTTAAATAATCTATTAAATTATCTTTTACAAAGATGATAATTATGTCCCCTTTTAAGCATTTATTAGGCCCAATGATTGTTACCGTTACGATCTTTTCATAAGAAATTTTCAATTATCTATTAAATTGTCTTTTACAAAAAAGATAATTATGTCAACTTTTTTAGCATTTATTAGGCCCGATGATCGTTACCATTGTGATCTTTTAATAAGAAATTTTAAGTTATCTAGTAAATTATCTTTTACAAAGAAGATAATTATGTCAAGTTTTTTAGCATTTATTAGGCCCAATGATCGTTACAGTCATGATCTTTTAAAAATAAATTTTAAATGATCTATTAAATTATATTTTACAAAGAAGATAATTATGTGAACTTTTTTAGCATTTATTAGGCCCAATGATTGTTACCGTTATGATCTTTTAATAAAGAAATTTGAAATTATCTATTAAATTGTCTTTTACAAAGAAGATAATTTTGTCAACTTTTTTAGCATTTATTATGCCCGATGATCGTTACCATTGTGATCTTTCAATAAGAAATTTTAAATTATCTAGTAAATTATCTTTTACAAAGAAGATAATTATGTCAAGTTTTTTAACATTTATTAGGCCCAATGATCGTTACCGTCATGAGCTTTTAAAAATAAATTTTAAATGATCTATTAAATTATATTTTACAAAGAAGATAATTATGTGAACTTTTTTAGCATCTATTAGGCCCAATGATTGTTACCGTTATGATCTTTTAATAAAGAAATTTTAAAAGATCTACTAAATTATCTTTGAGAAAGAAGATAATTATGTCAACTTTTTTAGCATTTATTAGGCCCAATGATCGTTACCGTCATGATCTTTTAAAAAGAAATTTTAAATGATCTATTAAATTATATTTTACAACGAAGATAATTATGCGAACTTTTTAGCATTTATTGGTCCCAATGATCATTACCTTTATGATCTTTTATAAATAAATTTTAAATAATCTATTAAATTATCTTTTACAAAGATGATAATTATGTCCCCTTTTAAGCATTTATTAGGCCCAATGATTGTTACCGTTACGATCTTTTCATAAGAAATTTTCAATTATCTATTAAATTGTCTTTTACAAAAAAGATAATTATGTCAACTTTTTTAGCATTTATTAGGCCCGATGATCGTTACCATTGTGATCTTTTAATAAGAAATTTTAAGTTATCTAGTAAATTATCTTTTACAAAGAAGATAATTATGTCAAGTTTTTTAGCATTTATTAGGCCCAATGATCGTTACAGTCATGATCTTTTAAAAATAAATTTTAAATGATCTATTAAATTATATTTTACAAAGAAGATAATTATGTGAACTTTTTTAGCATTTATTAGGCCCAATGATTGTTACCGTTATGATCTTTTAATAAAGAAATTTTAAAAGATCTACTAAATTATCTTTGAGAAAGAAGATAATTATGCCAACTTTTTTAGCATTTATTAGGCCCAATGATCGTTACCATTGTGATCTTTTAATAAGAAATTTTAAGTTATCTAGTAAATTATCTTTTACAAAGAAGATAATTATATAAACTTTTTTAGAATTTATTCGACCAAATGATCATTACCGTCATGATCTTTTAATAAGAAATTGTAAATAATCTATTAAATTATATTATACAAAGAAGATAATCATGTCAGGTTTTTTAGCATTTATTAACCCCAATGATCGTTAACGTTATGATATTTTAATACGAAATTTGAAATTATCTATTAAATTGTCTTTTACAAAGAAGATAATTTTGTCAACTTTTTTAGCATTTATTAGGCCCGATGATCGTTACCATTGTGATCTTTCAATAAGAAATTTTAAATTATCTAGTAAATTATCTTTTACAAAGAAGATAATTATGTCAAGTTTTTTAACATTTATTAGGCCCAATGATCGTTACCGTCATGAGCTTTTAAAAATAAATTTTAAATGATCTATTAAATTATATTTTACAAAGAAGATAATTATGTGAACTTTTTTAGCATTTATTAGGCCCAATGATTGTTACCGTTATGATCTTTTAATAAAGAAATTTTAAAAGATCTACTAAATTATCTTTGAGAAAGAAGATAATTATGTCAACTTTTTTAGCATTTAGTAGGCCCAATGATCGTTACCGTCATGATCTTTTAAAAAGAAATTTTAAATGATCTATTAAATT
Organism: Psophocarpus tetragonolobus; assembly: GCA_037954015.1. Classification (NCBI taxonomy): domain Eukaryota; kingdom Viridiplantae; phylum Streptophyta; class Magnoliopsida; order Fabales; family Fabaceae; genus Psophocarpus; species Psophocarpus tetragonolobus. The sequence continues at coordinate 61,665,295 of CM075688.1, forward strand.
ATATTTTACAACGAAGATAATTATGTGAACTTTTTAGCATTTATTGGTCCCAATGATCATTACCTTTATGATCTTTTATAAATAAATTTTAAATAATCTATTAAATTATCTTTTACAAAGATGATAATTATGTCCCCTTTTAAGCATTTATTAGGCCCAATGATTGTTACCGTTACGATCTTTTCATAAGAAATTTTCAATTATCTATTAAATTGTCTTTTACAAAAAAGATAATTATGTCAACTTTTTTAGCATTTATTAGGCCCGATGATCGTTACCATTGTGATCTTTTAATAAGAAATTTTAAGTTATCTAGTAAATTATCTTTTACAAAGAAGATAATTATGTCAAGTTTTTTAGCATTTATTAGGCCCAATGATCGTTACAGTCATGATCTTTTAAAAATAAATTTTAAATGATCTATTAAATTATATTTTACAAAGAAGATAATTATGTGAACTTTTTTAGCATTTATTAGGCCCAATGATTGTTACCGTTATGATCTTTTAATAAAGAAATTTTAAAAGATCTACTAAATTATCTTTGAGAAAGAAGATAATTATGCCAACTTTTTTAGCATTTATTAGGCCCAATGATCGTTACCATTGTGATCTTTTAATAAGAAATTTTAAGTTATCTAGTAAATTATCTTTTACAAAGAAGATAATTATATCAACTTTTTTAGAATTTATTCGACCAAATGATCATTACCGTCATGATCTTTTAATAAGAAATTGTAAATAATCTATTAAATTATATTATACAAAGAAGATAATCATATCAGGTTTTTTAGCATTTATTAACCCCAATGATCGTTAACGTTATGATATTTTAATACGAAATTTGAAATTATCTATTAAATTGTCTTTTACAAAGAAGATAATTTTGTCAACTTTTTTAGCATTTATTAGGCCCGATGATCGTTACCATTGTGATCTTTCAATAAGAAATTTTAAATTATCTAGTAAATTATCTTTTACAAAGAAGATAATTATGTCAAGTTTTTTAACATTTATTAGGCCCAATGATCGTTACCGTCATGAGCTTTTAAAAATAAATTTTAAATGATCTATTAAATTATATTTTACAAAGAAGATAATTATGTGAACTTTTTTAGCATTTATTAGGCCCAATGATTGTTACCGTTATGATCTTTTAATAAAGAAATTTTAAAAGATCTACTAAATTATCTTTGAGAAAGAAGATAATTATGTCAACTTTTTTAGCATTTATTAGGCCCAATGATCGTTACCGTCATGATCTTTTAAAAAGAAATTTTAAATGATCTATTAAATTATATTTTACAACGAAGATAATTATGTGAACTTTTTAGCATTTATTGGTCCCAATGATCATTACCTTTATGATCTTTTATAAATAAATTTTAAATAATCTATTAAATTATCTTTTACAAAGATGATAATTATGTCCCCTTTTAAGCATTTATTAGGCCCAATGATTGTTACCGTTACGATCTTTTCATAAGAAATTTTCAATTATCTATTAAATTGTCTTTTACAAAAAAGATAATTATGTCAACTTTTTTAGCATTTATTAGGCCCGATGATCGTTACCATTGTGATCTTTTAATAAGAAATTTTAAGTTATCTAGTAAATTATCTTTTACAAAGAAGATAATTATGTCAAGTTTTTTAGCATTTATTAGGCCCAATGATCGTTACAGTCATGATCTTTTAAAAATAAATTTTAAATGATCTATTAAATTATATTTTACAAAGAAGATAATTATGTGAACTTTTTAGCATTTAGTAGGCCCAATGATTGTTACCGTTATGATCTTCTAATAAAGAAATTTTAAAAGATCTACTAAATTATCTTTGAGAAAGAAGATAATTATGTCAACTTTTTTAGCATTTATTAGGCCCAATGATCGTTACCGTCATGATCTTTTAAAAAGAAAGTTTAAATGATCTATTAAATTATATTTTACAACGAAGATAATTATGTGAACTTTTTAGCATTTATTGGTCCCAATGATCATTACCTTTATGATCTTTTATAAATAAATTTTAAATAATCTATTAAATTATCTTTTACAAAGATGATAATTATGTCCCCTTTTAAGCATTTATTAGGCCCAATGATTGTTACCGTTACGATCTTTTCATAAGAAATTTTCAATTATCTATTAAATTGTCTTTTACAAAAAAGATAATTATGTCAACTTTTTTAGCATTTATTAGGCCCGATGATCGTTACCATTGTGATCTTTTAATAAGAAATTTTAAGTTATCTAGTAAATTATCTTTTACAAAGAAGATAATTATGTCAAGTTTTTTAGCATTTATTAGGCCCAATGATCGTTACAGTCATGATCTTTTAAAAATAAATTTTAAATGATCTATTAAATTATATTTTACAAAGAAGATAATTATGTGAACTTTTTTAGCATTTATTAGGCCCAATGATTGTTACCGTTATGATCTTTTAATAAAGAAATTTTAAAAGATCTACTAAATTATCTTTGAGAAAGAAGATAATTATGTCAACTTTTTTAGCATTTATTAGGCCCAATGATCGTTACCATTGTGATCTTTTAATAAGAAATTTTAAGTTATCTAGTAAATTATATTTTACAAAGAAGATAATTATATCAACTTTTTTAGCATTTATTCGACCAAATGATCATTACCGTTATGATCTTTTAATAAGAAATTTTAAATAATCTATTAAATTATCTTATACAAAGAAGATAATCATGTCAGGTTTTTTAGCATTTATTAACCCCAATGATCGTTAACGTTATGATATTTTAATACGAAATTTGAAATTATCTATTAAATTGTCTTTTACAAAGAAGATAATTATGTCAACTTTTTTAGCATTTATTAGGCCCGATGATCGTTACCATTGTGATCTGTCAATAAGAAATTTTAAATTATCTAGTAAATTATCTTTTACAAAGAAGATAATTATGTCAAGTTTTTTAGCATTTATTAGGCCCAATGATCGTTACAGTCATGATCTTTTAAAAATAAATTTTAAATGATCTATTAAATTATATTTTACAAAGAAGATAATTATGTGAACTTTTTTAGCATTTATTAGGCCCAATGATTGTTACCGTTATGATCTTTTAATAAAGAAATTTTAAAAGATCTACTAAATTATCTTTGAGAAAGAAGATAATTATGTCAACTTTTTTAGCATTTATTAGGCCCAATGATCGTTACCGTCATGATCTTTTAAAAGGAAATTTTAAATGATCTATTAAATTATATTTTACAACGAAGATGATTATGTCAACTTTTTAGCATTTATTGGTCCCTATGATCATTACCTTTATGATCTTTTATAAAGAAATTTTAAATGATCTATTAAATTATCTTTTACGAAGATGATAATTATGTCCCCTTTTAAGCATTTATTAGGCCCAATGATTGTTACCGTTACGATCTTTTCATAAGAAATTTTCAATTATCTATTAAATTGTCTTTTACAAAAAAGATAATTATGTCAACTTTTTTAGCATTTATTAGGCCAATGACCGTTACCGTCATGATCTTTTAATAAAGAAATTTTAAATGATCTATTAAATTAAATTTTACAAAGAAGATAATTATGCTTTTAGCATTTATTAGGTTCAATAATCCTTATCGTTATGATCTTTTATAAAGAACTTTTAAATGAAGTATTAAATTATCGTTTACAAAAAAGATAATTAATTTAAATTTTTTAGCATTTCTTAGGCCCAACGATTGTTACCATATGCTCTTTTATAAAGAAATTTAAATTATCTATTAAATTATCTTTTACAAAGAAGATAATTATGTCAACTTTTTTAGCATGTATTAGGCCTAATGATTCTTACCGTTATGATCTTTTATAATGAAATTTTAAATTATCTAGTAAATTATCTTTTACAAAGAAGATAATTATATCAACTTTTTTAGCATTTATTCGACCAAATGATCATTACCGTCATGATCTTTTAATAAGAAATTGTAAATAATCTATTAAATTATATTATACAAAGAAGATAATCATGTCAGGTTTTTTAGCATTTATTAACCCCAATGATCGTTAACGTTATGATATTTTAATACGAAATTTGAAATTATCTATTAAATTGTCTTTTACAAAGAAGATAATTTTGTCAACTTTTTTAGCATTTATTAGGCCCGATGATCGTTACCATTGTGATCTTTCAATAAGAAATTTTAAATTATCTAGTAAATTATCTTTTACAAAGAAGATAATTATGTCAAGTTTTTTAACATTTATTAGGCCCAATGATCGTTACCGTCATGAGCTTTTAAAAATAAATTTTAAATGATCTATTAAATTATATTTTACAAAGAAGATAATTATGTGAACTTTTTTAGCATTTATTAGGCCCAATGATTGTTACCGTTATGATCTTTTAATAAAGAAATTTTAAAAGATCTACTAAATTATCTTTGAGAAAGAAGATAATTATGTCAACTTTTTTAGCATTTATTAGGCCCAATGATCGTTACCGTCATGATCTTTTAAAAAGAAATTTTAAATGATCTATTAAATTATATTTTACAACGAAGATAATTATGTGAACTTTTTAGCATTTATTGGTCCCAATGATCATTACCTTTATGATCTTTTATAAATAAATTTTAAATAATCTATTAAATTATCTTTTACAAAGATGATAATTATGTCCCCTTTTAAGCATTTATTAGGCCCAATGATTGTTACCGTTACGATCTTTTCATAAGAAATTTTCAATTATCTATTAAATTGTCTTTTACAAAAAAGATAATTATGTCAACTTTTTTAGCATTTATTAGGCCCGATGATCGTTACCATTGTGATCTTTTAATAAGAAATTTTAAGTTATCTAGTAAATTATCTTTTACAAAGAAGATAATTATGTCAAGTTTTTTAGCATTTATTAGGCCCAATGATCGTTACAGTCATGATCTTTTAAAAATAAATTTTAAATGATCTATTAAATTATATTTTACAAAGAAGATAATTATGTGAACTTTTTTAGCATTTATTAGGCCCAATATTTGTTACCGTTATGATCTTTTAATAAAGAAATTTTAAAAGATCTACTAAATTATCTTTGAGAAAGAAGATAATTATGTCAACTTTTTTAGCATTTATTAGGCCCAATGATCGTTACCATTGTGATCTTTTAATAAGAAATTTTAAGTTATCTAGTAAATTATATTTTACAAAGAAGATAATTATATCAACTTTTTTAGCATTTATTCGACCAAATCATCATTACCGTCATGATCTTTTAATAAGAAATTTTAAATAATCTATTAAATTATCTTATACAAAGAAGACAATCATGTCAGGTTTTTTAGCATTTATTAACCCCAATGATCGTTAACATTATGATATTTTAATACGAAATTTGAAATTATCTATTAAATTGTCTTTTACAAAGAAGATAATTATGTCAACTTTTTTAGCATTTATTAGGCCCGATGATCGTTACCATTGTGATCTTTCAATAAGAAATTTTAAATTATCTAGTAAATTATCTTTTACAAAGAAGATAATTATGTCAAGTTTTTTAACATTTATTAGGCCCAATGATCGTTACCGTCATTATCTTTTAAAAATAAATTTTAAATGATCTATTAAATTATATTTTACAAAGAAGATAATTATGTGAACTTTTTTAGCATTTATTAGGCCCGATGATCGTTACCATTGTGATCTGTCAATAAGAAATTTTAAATTATCTAGTAAATTATCTTTTACAAAGAAGATAATTATGTCAAGTTTTTTAGCATTTATTAGGCCCAATGATCGTTACAGTCATGATCTTTTAAAAATAAATTTTAAATGATCTATTAAATTATATTTTACAAAGAAGATAATTATGTGAACTTTTTTAGCATTTATTAGGCCCAATGATTGTTACCGTTATGATCTTTTAATAAAGAAATTTTAAAAGATCTACTAAATTATCTTTGAGAAAGAAGATAATTATGTCCACTTTTTTAGCATTTATTAGGCCCAATGATCGTTACCGTCATGATCTTTTAAAAGGAAATTTTAAATGATCTATTAAATTATATTTTACAACGAAGATGATTATGTCAACTTTTTAGCATTTATTGGTCCCTATGATCATTACCTTTATGATCTTTTATAAAGAAATTTTAAATGATCTATTAAATTATCTTTTACGAAGATGATAATTATGTCCCCTTTTAAGCATTTATTAGGCCCAATGATTGTTACCGTTACGATCTTTTCATAAGAAATTTTCAATTATCTATTAAATTGTCTTTTACAAAAAAGATAATTATGTCAACTTTTTTAGCATTTATTAGGCCAATGACCGTTACCGTCATGATCTTTTAATAAAGAAATTTTAAATGATCTATTAAATTAAATTTTACAAAGAAGATAATTATGCTTTTAGCATTTATTAGGTTCAATAATCCTTATCGTTATGATCTTTTATAAAGAACTTTTAAATGAAGTATTAAATTATCGTTTACAAAAAAGATAATTAATTTAAATTTTTTAGCATTTCTTAGGCCCAACGATTGTTACCATATGCTCTTTTATAAAGAAATTTAAATTATCTATTAAATTATCTTTTACAAAGAAGATAATTATGTCAACTTTTTTAGCATGTATTAGGCCTAATGATTCTTACCGTTATGATCTTTTATAATGAAATTTTAAATTATCTAGTAAATTATCTTTTACAAAGAAGATAATTATATCAACTTTTTTAGCATTTATTCGACCAAATGATCATTACCGTCATGATCTTTTAATAAGAAATTGTAAATAATCTATTAAATTATATTATACAAAGAAGATAATCATGTCAGGTTTTTTAGCATTTATTAACCCCAATGATCGTTAACGTTATGATATTTTAATACGAAATTTGAAATTATCTATTAAATTGTCTTTTACAAAGAAGATAATTTTGTCAACTTTTTTAGCATTTATTAGGCCCGATGATCGTTACCATTGTGATCTTTCAATAAGAAATTTTAAATTATCTAGTAAATTATCTTTTACAAAGAAGATAATTATGTCAAGTTTTTTAACATTTATTAGGCCCAATGATCGTTACCGTCATGAGCTTTTAAAAATAAATTTTAAATGATCTATTAAATTATATTTTACAAAGAAGATAATTATGTGAACTTTTTTAGCATTTATTAGGCCCAATGATTGTTACCGTTATGATCTTTTAATAAAGAAATTTTAAAAGATCTACTAAATTATCTTTGAGAAAGAAGATAATTATGTCAACTTTTTTAGCATTTATTAGGCCCAATGATCGTTACCGTCATGATCTTTTAAAAAGAAATTTTAAATGATCTATTAAATTATATTTTACAACGAAGATAATTATGTGAACTTTTTAGCATTTATTGGTCCCAATGATCATTACCTTTATGATCTTTTATAAATAAATTTTAAATAATCTATTAAATTATCTTTTACAAAGATGATAATTATGTCCCCTTTTAAGCATTTATTAGGCCCAATGATTGTTACCGTTACGATCTTTTCATAAGAAATTTTCAATTATCTATTAAATTGTCTTTTACAAAAAAGATAATTATGTCAACTTTTTTAGCATTTATTAGGCCCGATGATCGTTACCATTGTGATCTTTTAATAAGAAATTTTAAGTTATCTAGTAAATTATCTTTTACAAAGAAGATAATTATGTCAAGTTTTTTAGCATTTATTAGGCCCAATGATCGTTACAGTCATGATCTTTTAAAAATAAATTTTAAATGATCTATTAAATTATATTTTACAAAGAAGATAATTATGTGAACTTTTTTAGCATTTATTAGGCCCAATATTTGTTACCGTTATGATCTTTTAATAAAGAAATTTTAAAAGATCTACTAAATTATCTTTGAGAAAGAAGATAATTATGTCAACTTTTTTAGCATTTATTAGGCCCAATGATCGTTACCATTGTGATCTTTTAATAAGAAATTTTAAGTTATCTAGTAAATTATATTTTACAAAGAAGATAATTATATCAACTTTTTTAGCATTTATTCGACCAAATCATCATTACCGTCATGATCTTTTAATAAGAAATTTTAAATAATCTATTAAATTATCTTATACAAAGAAGACAATCATGTCAGGTTTTTTAGCATTTATTAACCCCAATGATCGTTAACATTATGATATTTTAATACGAAATTTGAAATTATCTATTAAATTGTCTTTTACAAAGAAGATAATTATGTCAACTTTTTTAGCATTTATTAGGCCCGATGATCGTTACCATTGTGATCTTTCAATAAGAAATTTTAAATTATCTAGTAAATTATCTTTTACAAAGAAGATAATTATGTCAAGTTTTTTAACATTTATTAGGCCCAATGATCGTTACCGTCATTATCTTTTAAAAATAAATTTTAAATGATCTATTAAATTATATTTTACAAAGAAGATAATTATGTGAACTTTTTTAGCATTTATTAGGCCCAATGATTGTTACCGTTATGATCTTTTAATAAAGAAATTTTAAAAGATCTACTAAATTATCTTTGAGAAAGAAGATAATTATGTCAACTTTTTTAGCATTTATTAGGCCCAATGATCGTTACCGTCATGATCTTTTAAAAAGAAATTTTAAATGATCTATTAAATTATATTTTACAACGAAGATAATTATGTGAACTTTTTAGCATTTATTGGTCCCAATGATCATTACCTTTATGATCTTTTATAAATAAATTTTAAATAATCTATTAAATTATCTTTTACAAAGATGATAATTATGTCCCCTTTTAAGCATTTATTAGGCCCAATGATTGTTACCGTTACGATCTTTTCATAAGAAATTTTCAATTATCTATTAAATTGTCTTTTACAAAAAAGATAATTATGTCAACTTTTTTAGCATTTATTAGGCCCGATGATCGTTACCATTGTGATCTTTTAATAAGAAATTTTAAGTTATCTAGTAAATTATCTTTTACAAAGAAGATAATTATGTCAAGTTTTTTAGCATTTATTAGGCCCAATGATCGTTACAGTCATGATCTTTTAAAAATAAATTTTAAATGATCTATTAAATTATATTTTAAAAAGAAGATAATTATGTGAACTTTTTTAGCATTTATTAGGCCCAATGATTGTTACCGTTATGATCTTTAATAAAGAAATTTTAAAAGATCTACTAAATTATCTTTGAGAAAGAAGATAATTATGTCAACTTTTTTAGCATTTATTAGGCCCAATGATCGTTACCGTCATGATCTTTTAAAAAGAAATTTTAAATGATCTATTAAATTATATTTTACAACGAAGATGATTATGTCAACTTTTTAGCATTTATTGGTCCCTATGATCATTACCTTTATGATCTTTTATAAAGAAATTTTAAATGATCTATTAAATTATCTTTTACGAAGATGATAATTATGTCCCCTTTTAAGCATTTATTAGGCCCAATGATTGTTACCGTTACGATCTTTTCATAAGAAATTTTCAATTATCTATTAAATTGTCTTTTACAAAAAAGATAATTATGTCAACTTTTTTAGCATTTATTAGGCCAATGACCGTTACCGTCATGATCTTTTAATAAAGAAATTTTAAATGATCTATTAAATTAAATTTTACAAAGAAGATAATTATGCTTTTAGCATTTATTAGGTTCAATAATCCTTATCATTATGATCTTTTATAAAGAACTTTTAAATGAAGTATTAAATTATCGTTTACAAAAAGATAATTAATTTAAATTTTTTAGCATTTCTTAGGCCCAACGATTGTTACCGTATGCTCTTTTATAAAGAAATTTTAAATTATCTATTAAATTATCTTTTACAAAGAAGATAATTATGTCAACTTTTTTAGCATGTATTAGGCCTAATGATTCTTACCGTTATGATCTTTTATAATGAAATTTTAAATTATCTAGTAAATTATCTTTTACAAAGAAGATAATTATATCAACTTTTTTAGCATTTATTCGACCAAATGATCATTACCGTCATGATCTTTTAATAAGAAATTTTAAATAATCTATTAAATTATATTATACAAAGAAGATAATCATGTCAGGTTTTTTAGCATTTATTAACCCCAATGATCGTTAATGTTATGATATTTTAATACGAAATTTGAAATTATCTATTAAATTGTCTTTTACAAAGAAGATAATTATGTCAACTTTTTTAGCATTTATTAGGCCCGATGATCGTTACCATTGTGATCTTTCAATAAGAAATTTTAAATTATCTAGTAAATTATCTTTTACAAAGAAGATAATTATGTCAAGTTTTTTCACATTTATTAGGCCCAATGATCGTTACCGTCATGATCTTTTAAAAATAAATTTTAAATGATCTATTAAATTATATTTTACAAAGAAGATAATTATGTGAACTTTTTTAACATTTGTTAGGCCCAATGATTGTTACCGTTATGATCTTTTAATAAAGAAATTTTAAAAGATCTACTAAATTATTTTTGAGAAAGAAGATAATTATGTCAACTTTTTTAGCATTTATTAGGCCCAATGATCGTTACCGTCATGATCTTTTAAAAAGAAATTTTAAATGATCTATTAAATTATATTTTACAACGAAGATAATTATGTCAACTTTTTAGCATTTATTGGTCCCAATGATCATTACCTTTATGATCTTTTATAAAGAAATTTTAAATAATATATTAAATTATCTTTTACAAAGATGATAATTATGTCCCGTTTTAAGCATTTATTAGGCCCAATGATTGTTACCGTTACGATCTTTTCATAAGAAATTTTCAATTATCTATTAAATTGTCTTTTACAAAAAAGATAATTATGTCAACTTTTTTAGCATTTATTAGGCCCGATGATCGTTACCATTGTGATCTTTTAATAAGAAATTTTAAGTTATCTAGTAAATTATCTTTTACAAAGAATATAATTATGTCAAGTTTTTTAGCATTTATTAGGCCCAATGATCGTTACAGTCATGATCTTTTAATAATAAATTTTAAATGATCTATTAAATTATATTTTACAAAGAAGATAATTATGTGAACTTTTTTAGCATTTATTAGGCCCAATGATTGTTACCGTTATGATCTTTTAATAAAGAAATTTTAAAAGATCTACTAAATTATTTTTGAGAAAGAAGATAATTATGTCAACTTTTTTAGCATTTATTAGGTCCAATGATCGTTACCGTCATGATCTTTTAAAAAGAAATTTTAAATGATCTATTAAATTATATCTTACAAAGAAGATGATTATGTCAACTTTTTAGCATTTATTGGTCCCAATGATCATTACCTTTATCATCTTTTATAAAGAAATTTTAAATGATCTATTAAATTATCTTTTACGAAGATGATAATTATGTCCCCTTTTAAGCATTTATTAGGCCCAATGATTGTTACCGTTACGATTTTTTCATAAGAAATTTTCAATTATCTGCTAAATTGTCTTTTCAAAAAAGATAATTATATAAACTTTTTTAGCATTTATTAGGCCCAATGACCGTTACCATCATGATATTTTAATAAAGAAATTTTAAATGATCTATTAAATTAAATTTTACAAACAAGATAATTATGCCTTTAGCATTTATTAGGTTCAATAATCCTTATCGTTATGATCTATTATAAAGAACCTTTAAATGAAGTATTAAATTATCGTTTACAAAAAAGATAATTAATTTAAATTTTTTAGCATTTCTTAGGCCCAATGATCGTTACCGTCATGATCTTTTAAAAAGAAATTTTAAATGATCTATTAAATTATATTTTACAACGAAGATAATTATGTCAACTTTTTAGCATTTATTGGTCCCAATGATCATTACCTTTATGATCTTTTATAAAGAAATTTTAAATGATCTATTAAATTATCTTTTACGAAGATGATAATTATGTCCCCTTTTAAGCATTTATTAGGCCCAATGATTGTTACCGTTACGATCTTTTCATAAGAAATTTTCAATTATCTATTAAATTGTCTTTTACAAAAAAGATAATTATGTCAACTTTTTTAGCATTTATTAGGCCAATGACCGTTACCGTCATGATCTTTTAATAAAGAAATTTTAAATGATCTATTAAATTAAATTTTACAAAGAAGATAATTATGCTTTTAGCATTTATTAGGTTCAATAATCCTTATCGTTATGATCTTTTATAAAGAACTTTTAAATGAAGTATTAAATTATCGTTTACAAAAAAGATAATTAATTTAAATTTTTTAGCATTTCTTAGGCCCAACGATTGTTACCGTATGCTCTTTTATAAAGAAATTTAAATTATCTATTAAATTATCTTTTACAAAGAAGATAATTATGTCAACTTTTTTAGCATGTATTAGGCCTAATGATTCTTACCGTTATGATCTTTTATAATGAAATTTTAAATTATCTAGTAAATTATCTTTTACAAAGAAGATAATTATATCAACTTTTTTAGCATTTATTCGACCAAATGATCATTACCGTCATGATCTTTTAATAAGAAATTGTAAATAATCTATTAAATTATATTATACAAAGAAGATAATCATGTCAGGTTTTTTAGCATTTATTAACCCCAATGATCGTTAACGTTATGATATTTTAATACGAAATTTGAAATTATCTATTAAATTGTCTTTTACAAAGAAGATAATTTTGTCAACTTTTTTAGCATTTATTAGGCCCGATGATCGTTACCATTGTGATCTTTTAATAAGAAATTTTAAGTTATCTAGTAAATTATCTTTTACAGAGAAGATAATTATGTCAAGTTTTTTAGCATTTATTAGGCCCAATGATCGTTACCATCATGATCTTTTAAAAATAAATTTTAAATGATCTATTAAATTATATTTTACAAAGAAGATAATTATGTGAAATTTTTTAGCATTTGTTAGGCCCAATGATTGTTACCGTTATGATCTTTTAATAAAGAAATTTTAAAAGATCTACTAAATTATCTTTGAGAAAGAAGATAATTATGTAAACTTTTTTAGCATTTATTAGGCCCAATGATCGTTACCGTCATGATCTTTTAAAAAGAAATTTTAAATGGTCTATTAAATTAAATTTTACAAAGAAGATAATTATGCCTTTAGCATTTATTAGGTTCAATAATCCTTATCGTTATGATCTATTATAAAGAACCTTTAAATGAAGTATTAAATTATCATTTTCAAAAAAGATAATTAATTTAAATTTTTTAGCATTTCTTAGGCCCAATGATCGTTACCGTCATGATCTTTTAAAAATAAATTTTAAATGATCTATTAAATTATATTTTACAACGAAGATAATTATGTCAACTTTTTAGCATTTATTGGTCCCAATGATCATTACCTTTATGATCTTTTATAAAGAAATTTTAAATGATCTATTATATTATCTTTTACGAAGATGATAATTATGTCCCCTTTTAAGCATTTATTAGGCCCAATGATTGTTACCGTTACGATCTTTTCATAAGAAATTTTCAATTATCTATTAAATTGTCTTTTACAAAAAAGATAATTATGTCAACTTTTTTAGCATTTATTAGGCCCGATGATCGTTACCATTGTGATCTTTTAATAAGAAATTTTAAGTTATCTAGTAAATTATCTTTTACAAAGAAGATAATTATGTCAAGTTTTTTAGCATTTATTAGGCCCAATGATCGTTACAGTCATGATCTTTTAAAAATAAATTTTAAATGATCTATTAAATTATATTTTACAAAGAAGATAATTATGTGAACTTTTTTAGCATTTATTAGGCCCAATGATTGTTACCGTTATGATCTTTTAATAAAGAAATTTTAAAAGATCTACTAAATTATCTTTGAGAAAGAAGATAATTATGTCAACTTTTTTAGCATTTATTAGGCCCAATGATCGTTACCGTCATGATCTTTTAAAAGGAAATTTTAAATGATCTATTAAATTATATTTTACAACGAAGATGATTATGTCAACTTTTTAGCATTTATTGGTCCCTATGATCATTACCTTTATGATCTTTTATAAAGAAATTTTAAATGATCTATTAAATTATCTTTTACGAAGATGATAATTATGTCCCCTTTTAAGCATTTATTAGGCCCAATGATTGTTACCGTTACGATCTTTTCATAAGAAATTTTCAATTATCTATTAAATTGTCTTTTACAAAAAAGATAATTATGTCAACTTTTTTAGCATTTATTAGGCCAATGACCGTTACCGTCATGATCTTTTAATAAAGAAATTTTAAATGATCTATTAAATTAAATTTTACAAAGAAGATAATTATGCTTTTAGCATTTATTAGGTTCAATAATCCTTATCGTTATGATCTTTTATAAAGAACTTTTAAATGAAGTATTAAATTATCGTTTACAAAAAAGATAATTAATTTAAATTTTTTAGCATTTCTTAGGCCCAACGATTGTTACCATATGCTCTTTTATAAAGAAATTTAAATTATCTATTAAATTATCTTTTACAAAGAAGATAATTATGTCAACTTTTTTAGCATGTATTAGGCCTAATGATTCTTACCGTTATGATCTTTTATAATGAAATTTTAAATTATCTAGTAAATTATCTTTTACAAAGAAGATAATTATATCAACTTTTTTAGCATTTATTCGACCAAATGATCATTACCGTCATGATCTTTTAATAAGAAATTGTAAATAATCTATTAAATTATATTATACAAAGAAGATAATCATGTCAGGTTTTTTAGCATTTATTAACCCCAATGATCGTTAACGTTATGATATTTTAATACGAAATTTGAAATTATCTATTAAATTGTCTTTTACAAAGAAGATAATTTTGTCAACTTTTTTAGCATTTATTAGGCCCGATGATCGTTACCATTGTGATCTTTCAATAAGAAATTTTAAATTATCTAGTAAATTATCTTTTACAAAGAAGATAATTATGTCAAGTTTTTTAACATTTATTAGGCCCAATGATCGTTACCGTCATGAGCTTTTAAAAATAAATTTTAAATGATCTATTAAATTATATTTTACAAAGAAGATAATTATGTGAACTTTTTTAGCATTTATTAGGCCCAATGATTGTTACCGTTATGATCTTTTAATAAAGAAATTTTAAAAGATCTACTAAATTATCTTTGAGAAAGAAGATAATTATGTCAACTTTTTTAGCATTTATTAGGCCCAATGATCGTTACCGTCATGATCTTTTAAAAAGAAATTTTAAATGATCTATTAAATTATATTTTACAACGAAGATAATTATGTGAACTTTTTAGCATTTATTGGTCCCAATGATCATTACCTTTATGATCTTTTATAAATAAATTTTAAATAATCTATTAAATTATCTTTTACAAAGATGATAATTATGTCCCCTTTTAAGCATTTATTAGGCCCAATGATTGTTACCGTTACGATCTTTTCATAAGAAATTTTCAATTATCTATTAAATTGTCTTTTACAAAAAAGATAATTATGTCAACTTTTTTAGCATTTATTAGGCCCGATGATCGTTACCATTGTGATCTTTTAATAAGAAATTTTAAGTTATCTAGTAAATTATCTTTTACAAAGAAGATAATTATGTCAAGTTTTTTAGCATTTATTAGGCCCAATGATCGTTACAGTCATGATCTTTTAAAAATAAATTTTAAATGATCTATTAAATTATATTTTACAAAGAAGATAATTATGTGAACTTTTTTAGCATTTATTAGGCCCAATATTTGTTACCGTTATGATCTTTTAATAAAGAAATTTTAAAAGATCTACTAAATTATCTTTGAGAAAGAAGATAATTATGTCAACTTTTTTAGCATTTATTAGGCCCAATGATCGTTACCATTGTGATCTTTTAATAAGAAATTTTAAGTTATCTAGTAAATTATATTTTACAAAGAAGATAATTATATCAACTTTTTTAGCATTTATTCGACCAAATCATCATTACCGTCATGATCTTTTAATAAGAAATTTTAAATAATCTATTAAATTATCTTATACAAAGAAGACAATCATGTCAGGTTTTTTAGCATTTATTAACCCCAATGATCGTTAACATTATGATATTTTAATACGAAATTTGAAATTATCTATTAAATTGTCTTTTACAAAGAAGATAATTATGTCAACTTTTTTAGCATTTATTAGGCCCGATGATCGTTACCATTGTGATCTTTCAATAAGAAATTTTAAATTATCTAGTAAATTATCTTTTACAAAGAAGATAATTATGTCAAGTTTTTTAACATTTATTAGGCCCAATGATCGTTACCGTCATTATCTTTTAAAAATAAATTTTAAATGATCTATTAAATTATATTTTACAAAGAAGATAATTATGTGAACTTTTTTAGCATTTATTAGGCCCAATGATTGTTACCGTTATGATCTTTTAATAAAGAAATTTTAAAAGATCTACTAAATTATCTTTGAGAAAGAAGATAATTATGTCAACTTTTTTAGCATTTATTAGGCCCAATGATCGTTACCGTCATGATCTTTTAAAAAGAAATTTTAAATGATCTATTAAATTATATTTTACAACGAAGATAATTATGTGAACTTTTTAGCATTTATTGGTCCCAATGATCATTACCTTTATGATCTTTTATAAATAAATTTTAAATAATCTATTAAATTATCTTTTACAAAGATGATAATTATGTCCCCTTTTAAGCATTTATTAGGCCCAATGATTGCTACCGTTACGATCTTTTCATAAGAAATTTTCAATTATCTATTAAATTGTCTTTTACAAAAAAGATAATTATGTCAACTTTTTTAGCATTTATTAGGCCCGATGATCGTTACCATTGTGATCTTTTAATAAGAAATTTTAAGTTATCTAGTAAATTATCTTTTACAAAGAAGATAATTATGTCAAGTTTTTTAGCATTTATTAGGCCCAATGATCGTTACAGTCATGATCTTTTAAAAATAAATTTTAAATGATCTATTAAATTATATTTTAAAAAGAAGATAATTATGTGAACTTTTTTAGCATTTATTAGGCCCAATGATTGTTACCGTTATGATCTTTAATAAAGAAATTTTAAAAGATCTACTAAATTATCTTTGAGAAAGAAGATAATTATGTCAACTTTTTTAGCATTTATTAGGCCCAATGATCGTTACCGTCATGATCTTTTAAAAAGAAATTTTAAATGATCTATTAAATTATATTTTACAACGAAGATGATTATGTCAACTTTTTAGCATTTATTGGTCCCTATGATCATTACCTTTATGATCTTTTATAAAGAAATTTTAAATGATCTATTAAATTATCTTTTACGAAGATGATAATTATGTCCCCTTTTAAGCATTTATTAGGCCCAATGATTGTTACCGTTACGATCTTTTCATAAGAAATTTTCAATTATCTATTAAATTGTCTTTTACAAAAAAGATAATTATGTCAACTTTTTTAGCATTTATTAGGCCAATGACCGTTACCGTCATGATCTTTTAATAAAGAAATTTTAAATGATCTATTAAATTAAATTTTACAAAGAAGATAATTATGCTTTTAGCATTTATTAGGTTCAATAATCCTTATCATTATGATCTTTTATAAAGAACTTTTAAATGAAGTATTAAATTATCGTTTACAAAAAGATAATTAATTTAAATTTTTTAGCATTTCTTAGGCCCAACGATTGTTACCGTATGCTCTTTTATAAAGAAATTTTAAATTATCTATTAAATTATCTTTTACAAAGAAGATAATTATGTCAACTTTTTTAGCATGTATTAGGCCTAATGATTCTTACCGTTATGATCTTTTATAATGAAATTTTAAATTATCTAGTAAATTATCTTTTACAAAGAAGATAATTATATCAACTTTTTTAGCATTTATTCGACCAAATGATCATTACCGTCATGATCTTTTAATAAGAAATTTTAAATAATCTATTAAATTATATTATACAAAGAAGATAATCATGTCAGGTTTTTTAGCATTTATTAACCCCAATGATCGTTAATGTTATGATATTTTAATACGAAATTTGAAATTATCTATTAAATTGTCTTTTACAAAGAAGATAATTATGTCAACTTTTTTAGCATTTATTAGGCCCGATGATCGTTACCATTGTGATCTTTCAATAAGAAATTTTAAATTATCTAGTAAATTATCTTTTACAAAGAAGATAATTATGTCAAGTTTTTTCACATTTATTAGGCCCAATGATCGTTACCGTCATGATCTTTTAAAAATAAATTTTAAATGATCTATTAAATTATATTTTACAAAGAAGATAATTATGTGAACTTTTTTAACATTTGTTAGGCCCAATGATTGTTACCGTTATGATCTTTTAATAAAGAAATTTTAAAAGATCTACTAAATTATTTTTGAGAAAGAAGATAATTATGTCAACTTTTTTAGCATTTATTAGGCCCAATGATCGTTACCGTCATGATCTTTTAAAAAGAAATTTTAAATGATCTATTAAATTATATTTTACAACGAAGATAATTATGTCAACTTTTTAGCATTTATTGGTCCCAATGATCATTACCTTTATGATCTTTTATAAAGAAATTTTAAATAATATATTAAATTATCTTTTACAAAGATGATAATTATGTCCCGTTTTAAGCATTTATTAGGCCCAATGATTGTTACCGTTACGATCTTTTCATAAGAAATTTTCAATTATCTATTAAATTGTCTTTTACAAAAAAGATAATTATGTCAACTTTTTTAGCATTTATTAGGCCCGATGATCGTTACCATTGTGATCTTTTAATAAGAAATTTTAAGTTATCTAGTAAATTATCTTTTACAAAGAATATAATTATGTCAAGTTTTTTAGCATTTATTAGGCCCAATGATCGTTACAGTCATGATCTTTTAATAATAAATTTTAAATGATCTATTAAATTATATTTTACAAAGAAGATAATTATGTGAACTTTTTTAGCATTTATTAGGCCCAATGATTGTTACCGTTATGATCTTTTAATAAAGAAATTTTAAAAGATCTACTAAATTATTTTTGAGAAAGAAGATAATTATGTCAACTTTTTTAGCATTTATTAGGTCCAATGATCGTTACCGTCATGATCTTTTAAAAAGAAATTTTAAATGATCTATTAAATTATATCTTACAAAGAAGATGATTATGTCAACTTTTTAGCATTTATTGGTCCCAATGATCATTACCTTTATCATCTTTTATAAAGAAATTTTAAATGATCTATTAAATTATCTTTTACGAAGATGATAATTATGTCCCCTTTTAAGCATTTATTAGGCCCAATGATTGTTACCGTTACGATTTTTTCATAAGAAATTTTCAATTATCTGCTAAATTGTCTTTTCAAAAAAGATAATTATATAAACTTTTTTAGCATTTATTAGGCCCAATGACCGTTACCATCATGATATTTTAATAAAGAAATTTTAAATGATCTATTAAATTAAATTTTACAAACAAGATAATTATGCCTTTAGCATTTATTAGGTTCAATAATCCTTATCGTTATGATCTATTATAAAGAACCTTTAAATGAAGTATTAAATTATCGTTTACAAAAAAGATAATTAATTTAAATTTTTTAGCATTTCTTAGGCCCAATGATCGTTACCGTCATGATCTTTTAAAAAGAAATTTTAAATGATCTATTAAATTATATTTTACAACGAAGATAATTATGTCAACTTTTTAGCATTTATTGGTCCCAATGATCATTACCTTTATGATCTTTTATAAAGAAATTTTAAATGATCTATTAAATTATCTTTTACGAAGATGATAATTATGTCCCCTTTTAAGCATTTATTAGGCCCAATGATTGTTACCGTTACGATCTTTTCATAAGAAATTTTCAATTATCTATTAAATTGTCTTTTACAAAAAAGATAATTATGTCAACTTTTTTAGCATTTATTAGGCCAATGACCGCTACCGTCATGATCTTTTAATAAGGAAAATTTAAATGATCTATTAAATTAAATTTTACAAAGAAGATAATTATGCTTTTAGCATATATTAGGTTCAATAATCCTTACCGTTATGATCTTTTATAAAGAAATTTTAAATTATCTAGTAAATTATCTTTTACAAAGAAGATAATTATATCAACTTTTTTAGCATTTATTCGACCAAATGCTCATTACCGTCATGATCTTTTAATAAGAAATTTTAAATAATCTATTAAATTATCTTTTACAAAGAAGATAATCATGTTAGGTTTTTTAGCATTTATTAACCCCAATGATCGTTAACGTTATGATATTTTAATACGAAATTTGAAATTATCTATTAAATGGTCTTTTACAAAGAAGATAATTATGTCAACTTTTTTTAGCATTCCTTAGGCCCGATGATCGTTACCATTGTGATCTTTCAATAAGAAATTTTAAATTATCTAGTAAATTATGTTTTACAAAGAAGATAATTATGTCAAGTTTTTTAGCATTTATTAGGCCCAATGATCGTTAACGTTATGATAATGATCTATTAAATTATATTTTACAACGAAGATGATTATGTCAACTTTTTAGCATTTATTGGTCCCTATGATCATTACCTTTATGATCTTTTATAAAGAAATTTTAAATGATCTATTAAATTATCTTTTACGAAGATGATAATTATGTCCCCTTTTAAGCATTTATTAGGCCCAATGATTGTTACCGTTACGATCTTTTCATAAGAAATTTTCAATTATCTATTAAATTGTCTTTTACAAAAAATATAATTATGTCAACTTTTTTAGCATTTATTAGGCCAATGACCGTTACCGTCATGATCTTTTAATAAAGAAATTTTAAATGATGTATTAAATTAAAATTTACAAAGAAGATAATTATGCTTTTAGCATTTATTAGGTTCAATAATCCTTATCGTTATGATCTTTTATAAAGAACTTTTAAATGAAGTATTAAATTATCGTTTACAAAAAAGATAATTAATTTAAATTTTTTAGCATTTCTTAGGCCCAACGATTGTTACCGTATGCTCTTTTATAAAGAAATTTTAAATTATCTATTAAATTATCTTTTACAAAGAAGATAATTATGTCAACTTTTTTAGCATGTATTAGGCCTAATGATTCTTACCGTTATGATCTTTTATAATGAAATTTTAAATTATCTAGTAAATTATCTTTTACAAAGAAGATAATTATATCAACTTTTTTAGCATTTATTCGACCAAATGATCATTACCGTCATGATCTTTTAATAAGAAATTCTAAATAATCTATTAAATTATATTATACAAAGAAGATAAACATGTCAGGTTTTGTAGCATTTATTAACCCCAATGATCGTTAACGTTATGATATTTTAATACGAAATTTGAAATTATCTATTAAATTGTCTTTTACAAAGAAGATAATTATGTCAACTTTTTTAGCATTTATTAGGCCCGATGATCGTTACCATTGTGATCATTCAATAAGAAATTTTAAATTATCTAGTAAATTATCTTTTACAAAGAAGATAATTATGTCAAGTTTTTTAACATTTATTAGGCCCAATGATCGTTACCGTCATGATCTTTTAAAAATAAATTTTAAATGATCTATTAAATTATATTTTACAAAGAAGATAATTATGTGAACTTTTTTAGCATTTATTAGGCCCAATGATTGTTACCGTTATGATCTTTTAATAAAGAAATTTTAAAAGATCTACTAAATTATCTTTGAGAAAGAAGATAATTATGTCAACTTTTTTAGCATTTATTAGGCCCAATGATCATTACCGTCATGATCTTTTAAAAAGAAATTTTAAATGATCTATTAAATTATATTTTACAACGAAGATAATTATGTCAACTTTTTAGCATTTATTGGTCCCAATGATCATTACCTTTATGATCTTTTATAAATAAATTTTAAATAATCTATTAAATTATCTTTTACAAAGATGATAATTATGTCCCCTTTTAAGCATTTATTAGGCCCAATGATTGTTACCATTACGATCTTTTCATAAGAAATTTTCAATTATCTATTAAATTGTCTTTTCCAAAAAAGATAATTATGTCAACTTTTTTAGCATTTATTAGGCCCGATGATCGTTACCATTGTGATCTTTTAATAAGAAATTTTAAGTTATCTAGTAAATTATCTTTTACAAAGAAGATAATTATGTGAAGTTTTTTAGCATTTATTAGGCCCAATGATCGTTACAGTCATGATCTTTTAAAAATAAATTTTAAATGATCTATTAAATTATATTTTACAAAGAAGATAATTATGTGAACTTTTTTAGCATTTATTAGGCCCAATGAGTGTTACCGTTATGATCTTTTAATAAAGAAATTTTAAAAGATCAACTAAATTATCTTTGAGAAAGAAGATAATTATGTCAACTTTTTTAGCATTTATTAGGCCCAATGATCGTTACCGTCATGATCTTTTAAAAAGAAATTTTAAATGATCTATTAAATTATATTTTACAACGAAGATGATTATGTCAACTTTTTAGCATTTATTGGTCCCTATGATCATTACCTTTATGATCTTTTATAAAGAAATTTTAAATGATCTATTAAATTATCTTTTACGAAGATGATAATTATATCTCCTTTTAAGCATTTATTAGGCCCAATGATTGTTACCGTTACGATCTTTTCATAAGAAATTTTCAATTATCTATTAAATTGTCTTTTACAAAAAAGATAATTATGTCAACTTTTTTAGCATTTATTAGGCCAATGACCATTACCGTCATGATCTTTTAATAAAGAAATTTTAAATGATCTATTAAATTAAATTTTACAAAGAAGATAATTATGCTTTTAGCATTTATTAGGTTCAATAATCCTTATCGTTATGATCTTTTATAAAGAACTTTTAAATGAAGTATTAAATTATCGTTTACAAAAAAGATAATTAATTTAAATTTTTTAGCATTTCTTTAAGGCCAACGATTGTTTCCGTATGCTCTTTTATAAAGAAATTTTAAATTATCTATTAAATTATCTTTTACAAAGAAGATAATTATGTCAACTTTTTTAGCATGTATTAGGCCTAATGATTCTTACCGTTATGATCTTTTATAATGAAATTTTAAATTATCTAGTAAATTATCTTTTACAAAGAAGATAATTATATCAACTTTTTTAGCATTTATTCGACCAAATGATCATTACCGTCATGATCTTTTAATAAGAAATTTTAAATAATCTATTAAATTATATTATACAAAGAAGATAATCATGTCAGGTTTTTTAGCATTTATTAACCCCAATGATCGTTAATGTTATGATATTTTAATACGAAATTTGAAATTATCTATTAAATTGTCTTTTACAAAGAAGATAATTATGTCAACTTTTTTAGCATTTATTAGGCCCGATGATCGTTACCATTGTGATCTTTCAATAAGAAATTTTAAATTATCTAGTAAATTATCTTTTACAAAGAAGATAATTATGTCAAGTTTTTTAACATTTATTAGGCCCAATGATCGTTACCGTCATGATCTTTTAAAAATAAATTTTAAATGATCTATTAAATTATATTTTACAAAGAAGATAATTATGTGAACTTTTTTAGCATTTGTTAGGCCCAATGATTGTTACCATTATGATCTTTTAATAAAGAAATGTTAAAAGATCTACTAAATTATCTTTGAGAAAGAAGATAATTATGTAAACTTTTTTAGCATTTATTAGGCCCAATGATCTTTACCGTCATGATCTTTTAAAAAGAAATTTTAAATGATCTATTAAATTAAATTTTACAAAGAAGATAATTATGCCTTTAGCATTTATTAGGTTCAATAATCCTTATCGTTATGATCTATTATAAAGAACCTTTAAATGAAGTATTAAATTATCGTTTACAAAAAAGATAATTAATTTAAATTTTTTAGCATTTCTTAGGCCCAATGATCGTTACCGTCATGATCTTTTAAAAATAAATTTTAAATGATCTATTAAATTATATTTTACAACGAAGATAATTATGTCAACTTTTTAGCATTTATTGGTCCCAATGATCATTACCTTTATGATCTTTTATAAAGAAATTTTAAATGATCTACTAAATTATCTTTTACAAAGATGATAATTGTGTCCCCTTTTAAGCATTTATTAGGCCCAATGATTGTTACCATTACGATCTTTTCATAAGAAATTTTCAATTATCTATTAAATTGTCTTTTACAAAAAAGATAATTATGCCAACTTTTTTAGCATTTATTAGGCCAATGACCGCTACCGTCATGATCTTTTAATAAGGAAATTTTAAATGATCTATTAAATTAAATTTTACAAAGAAGATAATTATGCTTTTAGCATATATTAGGTTCAATAATCCTTACCGTTATGATCTTTTATAAAGAAATTTTAAATTATCTAGTAAATTATCTTTTAAAAAGAAGATAATTATATCAACTTTATTAGCATTTATTCGACCAAATGCTCATTACCGTCATGATCTTTTAATAAGAAATTTTAAATAATCTATTAAATTATCTTTTACAAAGAAGATAACCATGTTAGGTTTTTTAGCATTTATTAACCAAAATGATCGTTAACGTTATGATATTTTAATACGAAATTTGAAATTATCTATTAAATGGTCTTTTACAAAGAAGATAATTATGTCAACTTTTTTTAGCATTCATTAGGCCCGATGATCGTTACCATTGTGATCTTTCAATAAGAAATTTTAAATTATCTAGTAAATTATGTTTTACAAAGAAGATAATTATGTCAAGTTTTTTAGCATTTATTAGGCCCAATGATCGTTAACGTTATGATAATGATCTATTAAATTATATTTTACAACGAAGATGATTATGTCAACTTTTTAGCATTTATTGGTCCCTATGATCATTACCTTTATGATCTTTTATAAAGAAATTTTAAATGATCTATTAAATTATCTTTTACGAAGATGATAATTATGTCCCCTTTTAAGCATTTATTAGGCCCAATGATTGTTACCGTTACGATCTTTTCATAAGAAATTTTCAATTATCTATTAAATTGTCTTTTACAAAAAAGATAATTATGTCAACTTTTTTAGCATTTATTAGGCCAATGACCGTTACCGTCATGATCTTCTAATAAAGAAATTTTAAATGATCTATTAAATTAAATTTTACAAAGAAGATAATTATGCTTTTAGCATTTATTAGGTTCAATAATCCTTATCATTATGATCTTTTATAAAGAACTTTTAAATGAAGTATTAAATTATCGTTTACAAAAAAGATAATTAATTTAAATTTTTTAGCATTTCTTAGGCCCAACGATTGTTAGCGTATGCTCTTTTATAAAGAAATTTTAAATTATCTATTAAATTATCTTTTACAAAGAAGATAATTATATCAACTTTTTTAGCATTTATTCGACCAAATGCTCATTACCGTCATGATCTTTTAATAAGAAATTTTAAATAATCTATTAAATTATCTTTTACAAAGAAGATAATCATGTTAGGTTTTTTAGCATTTATTAACCCCAATGATCGTTAACGTTATGATATTTTAATACGAAATTTGAAATTATCTATTAAATGGTCTTTTACAAAGAAGATAATTATGTCAACTTTTTTTAGCATTCATTAGGCCCGATGATCGTTACCATTGTGATCTTTCAATAAGAAATTTTAAATTATCTAGTAAATTATGTTTTACAAAGAAGATAATTATGTCAAGTTTTTTAGCATTTATTAGGCCCAATGATCGTTAACGTTATGATAATGATCTATTAAATTATATTTTACAACGAAGATGATTATGTCAACTTTTTAGCATTTATTGGTCCCTATGATCATTACCTTTATGATCTTTTATAAAGAAATTTTAAATGATCTATTAAATTATCTTTTACAAAGATGATAATTATATCCCCTTTTAAGCATTTATTAGGCCCAATGATTGTTACCGTTACGATCTTTTCATAAGAAATTTTCAATTATCTATTAAATTGTCTTTTACAAAAAAGATAATTATGTCAACTTTTTTAGCATTTATTAGGCCCGATGATCGTTACCATTGTGATCTTTTAATAAGAAATTTTAAGTTATCTAGTAAATTATCTTTTACAAAGAAGATAATTATGTCATGTTTTTTAGCATTTATTAGGCCCAATGATCGTTACAGTCATGATCTTTTAAAAATAAATTTTAAATGATCTATTAAATTATATTTTACAAAGAAGATAATTATGTGAACTTTTTTAGCATTTATTAGGCCCAATGAGTGTTACCGTTATGATCTTTTAATAAAGAAATTTTAAAAGATCTACTAAATTATCTTTGAGAAAGAAGATAATTATGTAAACTTTTTAAGCATTTATTAGGCCCAATGATCGTTACCGTCATGATCTTTTAAAAAGAAATTTTAAATGATCTATTAAATTATATTTTACAACGAAGATGATTATGTCAACTTTTTAGCATTTATTGGTCCCTATGATCATTACCTTTATGATCTTTTATAAAGAAATTTTAAATGATCTATTAAATTATCTTTTACGAAGATGATAATTATATCCCCTTTTAAGCATTTATTAGGCCCAATGATTGTTACCGTTACGATCTTTTCATAAGAAATTTTCAATTATCTATTAAATTGTCTTTTACAAAAAAGATAATTATGTCAACTTTTTTAGCATTTATTAGGCCAATGACCCTTACCGTCATGATCTTTTAATAAAGAAATTTTAAATGATCTATTAAATTAAATTTTACAAAGAAGATAATTATGGTTTTAGCATTTATTAGGTTCAATAATCCTTATCGTTATGATCTTTTATAAAGAACTTTTAAATGAAGTATTAAATTATCGTTTACAAAAAAGATAATTAATTTAAATTTTTTAGCATTTCTTAGGCCCAACGATTGTTACCGTATGCTCTTTTATAAAGAAATTTTAAATTATCTATTAAATTATCTTTTACAAAGAAGATAATTATGTCAACTTTTTTAGCATGTATTAGGCCTAATGATTCTTACCGTTATGATCTTTTATAATGAAATTTTAAATTATCTAGTAAATTATCTTTTACAAAGAAGATAATTATATCAACTTTTTTAGCATTTATTCGACCAAATGATCATTACCGTCATGATCTTTTAATAAGAAATTTTAAATAATCTATTAAATTATATTATACAAAGAAGATAATCATGTCAGGTTTTTTAGCATTTATTAACCCCAATGATCGTTAATGTTATGATATTTTAATACAAAATTTGAAATTATCTATTAAATTGTCTTTTACAAAGAAGATAATTATGTCAACTTTTTTAGCATTTATTAGGCCCGATGATCGTTACCATTGTGATCTTTCAATAAGAAATTTTAAATTATCTAGTAAATTATCTTTTACAAAGAAGATAATTATGTCAAGTTTTTTAACATTTATTAGGCCCAATGATCGTTACCGTCATGATCTTTTAAAAATAAATTTTAAATGATCTATTAAATTATATTTTACAAAGAAGATAATTATGTGAACTTTTTTAGCATTTGTTAGGCCCAATGATTGTTACCGTTATGATCTTTTAATAAAGAAATTTTAAAAGATCTACTAAATTATCTTTGAGAAAGAAGATAATTATGTCAACTTTTTTAGCATTTATTAGGCCCAATGATCGTTACCGTCATGATCTTTTAAAAAGAAATTTTAAATGATCTATTAAATTATATTTTACAACGAAGATAATTATGTCAACTTTTTAGCATTTATTGGTCCCAATGATCATTACCTTTATGATCTTTTATAAAGAAATTTTAAATAATATATTAAATTATCTTTTACAAAGATGATAATTATGTCCCCTTTTAAGCATTTATTAGGCCCAATGATTGTTACCGTTACGATCTTTTCATAAGAAATTTTCAATTATCTATTAAATTGTCTTTTACAAAAAAGATAATTATGTCAACTTTTTTAGCATTTATTAGGCCCGATGATCGTTACCATTGTGATCTTTTAATAAGAAATTTTAAGTTATCTAGTAAATTATCTTTTACAAAGAATATAATTATGTCAAGTTTTTTAGCATTTATTAGGCCCAATGATCGTTACAGTCATGATCTTTTAAAAATAAATTTTAAATGATCTATTAAATTATATTTTACAAAGAAGATAATTATGTGAACTTTTTTAGCATTTATTGGGCCCAATGATTGTTACCGTTATGATCTTTTAATAAAGAAATTTTAAAAGATCTACTAAATTATTTTTGAGAAAGAAGATAATTATGTCAACTTTTTTAGCATTTATTAGGCCCAATGATCGTTACCGTCATGATCTTTTAAAAAGAAATTTTAAATGATCTATTAAATTATATCTTACAAAGAAGATGATTATGTCAACTTTTTAGCATTTATTGGTCCCAATGATCATTACCTTTATGATCTTTTATAAAGAAATTTTAAATAATATATTAAATTATCTTTTACAAAGATGATAATTATGTCCCCTTTTAAGCATTTATTAGGCCCAATGATTGTTACCGTTACGATCTTTTCATAAGAAATTTTCAATTATCTATTAAATTGTCTTTTACAAAAAAGATAATTATGTCAACTTTTTTAGCATTTATTAGGCCCGATGATCGTTACCATTGTGATCTTTTAATAAGAAATTTTAAGTTATCTAGTAAATTATCTTTTACAAAGAATATAATTATGTCAAGTTTTTTAGCATTTATTAGGCCCAATGATCGTTACAGTCATGATCTTTTAAAAATAAATTTTAAATGATCTATTAAATTATATTTTACAAAGAAGATAATTATGTGAACTTTTTTAGCATTTATTGGGCCCAATGATTGTTACCGTTATGATCTTTTAATAAAGAAATTTTAAAAGATCTACTAAATTATTTTTGAGAAAGAAGATAATTATGTCAACTTTTTTAGCATTTATTAGGCCCAATGATCGTTACCGTCATGATCTTTTAAAAAGAAATTTTAAATGATCTATTAAATTATATCTTACAAAGAAGATGATTATGTCAACTTTTTAGCATTTATTGGTCCCAATGATCATTACCTTTATGATCTTTTATAAAGAAATTTTAAATGATCTATTAAATTATCTTTTACGAAGATGATAATTATGTCCCCTTTTAAGCATTTATTAGGCCCAATGATTGTTACCGTTACGATTTTTTGATAAGAAATTTTCAATTATCTGCTAAATTGTCTTTTCAAAAAAGATAATTATATAAACTTTTTTAGCATTTATTAGGTCCAATGACCGTTACCATCATGATATTTTAATAAAGAAATTTTAAATGATCTATTAAATTAAATTTTACAAAGAAGATAATTATGCCTTTAGCATTTATTAGGTTCAATAATCCTTATCGTTATGATCTATTATAAAGAACCTTTAAATGAAGTATTAAATTATCATTTGCAAAAAAGATAATTAATTTAAATTTTTTAGCATTTCTTAGGCCCAATGATCGTTACCGTCATGATCTTTTAAAAAGAAATTTTAAATGATCTATTAAATTATATTTTACAACGAAGATAATTATGTCAACTTTTTAGCATTTATTGGTCCCAATGATCATTACCTTTATGATCTTTTATAAAGAAATTTTAAATAATATATTAAATTATCTTTTACAAAGATGATAATTATGTCCCCTTTTAAACATTTATTAGGCCCAATGATTGTTACCGTTACGATCTTTTCATAAGAAATTTTCAATTATCTATTAAATTGTCTTTTACAAAAAAGATAATTATGTCAACTTTTTTAGCATTTATTAGGCCCGATGATCGTTACCATTGTGATCTTTTAATAAGAAATTTTAAGTTATCTAGTAAATTATCTTTTACAAAGAATATAATTATGTCAAGTTTTTTAGCATTTATTAGGCCCAATGATCGTTACAGTCATGATCTTTTAAAAATAAATTTTAAATGATCTATTAAATTATATTTTACAAAGAAGATAATTATGTGAACTTTTTTAGCATTTATTGGGCCCAATGATTGTTACCGTTATGATCTTTTAATAAAGAAATTTTAAAAGATCTACTAAATTATTTTTGAGAAAGAAGATAATTATGTCAACTTTTTTAGCATTTATTAGGCCCAATGATCGTTACCGTCATGATCTTTTAAAAAGAAATTTTAAATGATCTATTAAATTATATCTTACAAAGAAGATGATTATGTCAACTTTTTAGCATTTATTGGTCCCAATGATCATTACCTTTATGATCTTTTATAAAGAAATTTTAAATGATCTATTAAATTATCTTTTACGAAGATGATAATTATGTCCCCTTTTAAGCATTTATTAGGCCCAATGATTGTTACCGTTACGATTTTTTGATAAGAAATTTTCAATTATCTGCTAAATTGTCTTTTCAAAAAAGATAATTATATAAACTTTTTTAGCATTTATTAGGCCCAATGACCGTTACCATCATGATATTTTAATAAAGAAATTTTAAATGATCTATTAAATCAAATTTTACAAAGAAGATAATTATGCCTTTAGCATTTATTAGGTTCAATAATCCTTATCGTTATGATCTATTATAAAGAACCTTTAAATGAAGTATTAAATTATCATTTGCAAAAAAGATAATTAATTTAAATTTTTTAGCATTTCTTAGGCCCAATGATCGTTACCGTCATGATCTTTTAAAAAGAAATTTTAAATGATCTATTAAATTATATTTTACAACGAAGATAATTATGTCAACTTTTTAGCATTTATTGGTCCCAATGATCATTACCTTTATGATCTTTTATAAAGAAATTTTAAATAATATATTAAATTATCTTTTACAAAGATGATAATTATGTCCCCTTTTAAGCATTTATTAGGCCCAATGATTGTTACCGTTACGATCTTTTCATAAGAAATTTTCAATTATCTATTAAATTGTCTTTTACAAAAAAGATAATTATGTCAACTTTTTTAGCATTTATTAGGCCCGATGATCGTTACCATTGTGATCTTTTAATAAGAAATTTTAAGTTATCTAGTAAATTATCTTTTACAAAGAATATAATTATGTCAAGTTTTTTAGCATTTATTAGGCCCAATGATCGTTACAGTCATGATCTTTTAAAAATAAATTTTAAATGATCTATTAAATTATATTTTACAAAGAAGATAATTATGTGAACTTTTTTAGCATTTATTGGGCCCAATGATTGTTACCGTTATGATCTTTTAATAAAGAAATTTTAAAAGATCTACTAAATTATTTTTGAGAAAGAAGATAATTATGTCAACTTTTTTAGCATTTATTAGGCCCAATGATCGTTACCGTCATGATCTTTTAAAAAGAAATTTTAAATGATCTATTAAATTATATCTTACAAAGAAGATGATTATGTCAACTTTTTAGCATTTATTGGTCCCAATGATCATTACCTTTATGATCTTTTATAAAGAAATTTTAAATGATCTATTAAATTATCTTTTACGAAGATGATAATTATGTCCCCTTTTAAGCATTTATTAGGCCCAATGATTGTTACCGTTACGATTTTTTGATAAGAAATTTTCAATTATCTGCTAAATTGTCTTTTCAAAAAAGATAATTATATAAACTTTTTTAGCATTTATTAGGCCCAATGACCGTTACCATCATGATATTTTAATAAAGAAATTTTAAATGATCTATTAAATCAAATTTTACAAAGAAGATAATTATGCCTTTAGCATTTATTAGGTTCAATAATCCTTATCGTTATGATCTATTATAAAGAACCTTTAAATGAAGTATTAAATTATCATTTGCAAAAAAGATAATTAATTTAAATTTTTTAGCATTTCTTAGGCCCAATGATCGTTACCGTCATGATCTTTTAAAAAGAAATTTTAAATGATCTATTAAATTATATTTTACAACGAAGATAATTATGTCAACTTTTTAGCATTTATTGGTCCCAATGATCATTACCTTTATGATCTTTTATAAAGAAATTTTAAATAATATATTAAATTATCTTTTACAAAGATGATAATTATGTCCCCTTTTAAGCATTTATTAGGCCCAATGATTGTTACCGTTACGATCTTTTCATAAGAAATTTTCAATTATCTATTAAATTGTCTTTTACAAAAAAGATAATTATGTCAACTTTTTTAGCATTTATTAGGCCCGATGATCGTTACCATTGTGATCTTTTAATAAGAAATTTTAAGTTATCTAGTAAATTATCTTTTACAAAGAATATAATTATGTCAAGTTTTTTAGCATTTATTAGGCCCAATGATCGTTACAGTCATGATCTTTTAAAAATAAATTTTAAATGATCTATTAAATTATATTTTACAAAGAAGATAATTATGTGAACTTTTTTAGTATTTATTGGGCCCAATGATTGTTACCGTTATGATCTTTTAATAAAGAAATTTTAAAAGATCTACTAAATTATTTTTGAGAAAGAAGATAATTATGTCAACTTTTTTAGCATTTATTAGGCCCAATGATCGTTACCGTCATGATCTTTTAAAAAGAAATTTTAAATGATCTATTAAATTATATCTTACAAAGAAGATGATTATGTCAACTTTTTAGCATTTATTGGTCCCAATGATCATTACCTTTATGATCTTTTATAAAGAAATTTTAAATGATCTATTAAATTATCTTTTACGAAGATGATAATTATGTCCCCTTTTAAGCATTTATTAGGCCCAATGATTGTTACCGTTACGATTTTTTGATAAGAAATTTTCAATTATCTGCTAAATTGTCTTTTCAAAAAAGATAATTATATAAACTTTTTTAGCATTTATTAGGCCCAATGACCGTTACCATCATGATATTTTAATAAAGAAATTTTAAATGATCTATTAAATCAAATTTTACAAAGAAGATAATTATGCCTTTAGCATTTATTAGGTTCAATAATCCTTATCGTTATGATCTATTATAAAGAACCTTTAAATGAAGTATTAAATTATCATTTGCAAAAAAGATAATTAATTTAAATTTTTTAGCATTTCTTAGGCCCAATGATCGTTACCGTCATGATCTTTTAAAAAGAAATTTTAAATGATCTATTAAATTATATTTTACAACAAAGATAATTATGTCAACTTTTTAGCATTTATTGGTCCCAATGATCATTACCTTTATGATCTTTTATAAAGAAATTTTAAATAATATATTAAATTATCTTTTACAAAGATGATAATTATGTCCCCTTTTAAGCATTTATTAGGCCCAATGATTGTTACCGTTACGATCTTTTCATAAGAAATTTTCAATTATCTATTAAATTGTCTTTTACAAAAAAGATAATTATGTCAACTTTTTTAGCATTTATTAGGCCCGATGATCGTTACCATTGTGATCTTTTAATAAGAAATTTTAAGTTATCTAGTAAATTATCTTTTACAAAGAATATAATTATGTCAAGTTTTTTAGCATTTATTAGGCCCAATGATCGTTACAGTCATGATCTTTTAAAAATAAATTTTAAATGATCTATTAAATTATATTTTACAAAGAAGATAATTATGTGAACTTTTTTAGTATTTATTGGGCCCAATGATTGTTACCGTTATGATCTTTTAATAAAGAAATTTTAAAAGATCTACTAAATTATTTTTGAGAAAGAAGATAATTATGTCAACTTTTTTAGCATTTATTAGGCCCAATGATCGTTACCGTCATGATCTTTTAAAAAGAAATTTTAAATGATCTATTAAATTATATCTTACAAAGAAGATGATTATGTCAACTTTTTAGCATTTATTGGTCCCAATGATCATTACCTTTATGATCTTTTATAAAGAAATTTTAAATAATATATTAAATTATCTTTTACAAAGATGATAATTATGTCCCCTTTTAAGCATTTATTAGGCCCAATGATTGTTACCGTTACGATCTTTTCATAAGAAATTTTCAATTATCTATTAAATTGTCTTTTACAAAAAAGATAATTATGTCAACTTTTTTAGCATTTATTAGGCCCGATGATCGTTACCATTGTGATCTTTTAATAAGAAATTTTAAGTTATCTACTAAATTATCTTTTACAAAGAATATAATTATGTCAAGTTTTTTAGCATTTATTAGGCCCAATGATCGTTACAGTCATGATCTTTTAAAAATAAATTTTAAATGATCTATTAAATTATATTTTACAAAGAAGATAATTATGTGAACTTTTTTAGTATTTATTGGGCCCAATGATTGTTACCGTTATGATCTTTTAATAAAGAAATTTTAAAAGATCTACTAAATTATTTTTGAGAAAGAAGATAATTATGTCAACTTTTTTAGCATTTATTAGGCCCAATGATCGTTACCGTCATGATCTTTTAAAAAGAAATTTTAAATGATCTATTAAATTATATCTTACAAAGAAGATGATTATGTCAACTTTTTAGCATTTATTGGTCCCAATGATCATTACCTTTATGATCTTTTATAAAGAAATTTTAAATGATCTATTAAATTATCTTTTACGAAGATGATAATTATGTCCCCTTTTAAGCATTTATTAGGCCCAATGATTGTTACCGTTACGATTTTTTGATAAGAACTTTTCAATTATCTGCTAAATTGTCTTTTCAAAAAAGATAATTATATAAACTTTTTTAGCATTTATTAGGCCCAATGACCGTTACCATCATGATATTTTAATAAAGAAATTTTAAATGATCTATTAAATCAAATTTTACAAAGAAGATAATTATGCCTTTAGCATTTATTAGGTTCAATAATCCTTATCGTTATGATCTATTATAAAGAACCTTTAAATGAAGTATTAAATTATCGTTTGCAAAAAAGATAATTAATTTAAATTTTTTAGCATTTCTTAGGCCCAATGATCGTTACCCTCATGATCTTTTAAAAAGAAATTTTAAATGATCTATTAAATTATATTTTACAACGAAGATAATTATGTCAACTTTTTAGCATTTATTGGTCCCAATGATCATTACCTTTATGATCTTTTATAAAGAAATTTTAAATGATCTACTAAATTATCTTTTACAAAGATGATAATTATGTCCCCTTTTAAGCATTTATTAGGCCCAATGACTGTTACCGTTACGATCTTTTCATAAGAAATTTTCAATTATCTATTAAATTGTCTTTTATAAAAAAGATAATTATGTCAACTTTTTTAGCATTTATTAGGCCAATGACCGTTACCGTCATGATCTTTTAATAAAGAAATTTTAAATGATCTATTAAATTAAATTTTACAAAGAAGATAATTATGGTTTTAGCATTTATTAGGTTCAATAATCCTTATCGTTATGATCTTTTATAAAGAACTTTTAAATGAAGTATTAAATTATCGTTTACAAAAAAGATAATTAATTTAAATTTTTTAGCATTTCTTAGGCCCAACGATTGTTACCGTATGCTCTTTTATAAAGAAATTTTAAATTATCTATTAAATTATCTTTTACAAAGAAGATAATTATGTCAACTTTTTTAGCATGTATTAGGCCTAATGATTCTTACCGTTATGATCTTTTATAATGAAATTTTAAATTATCTAGTAAATTATATTTTACAAAGAAGATAATTATATCAACTTTTTTAGCATTTATTCGACCAAATGATCATTACCGTCATGATCTTTTAATAAGAAATTTTAAATAATCTATTAAATTATATTATACAAAGAAGATAATCATGTCAGGTTTTTTAGCATTTATTAACCCCAATGATCGTTAATGTTATGATATTTTAATACGAAATTTGAAATTATCTATTAAATTGTCTTTTACAAAGAAGATAATTATGTCAACTTTTTTAGCATTTATTAGGCCCGATGATCGTTACCATTGTGATCTTTTAATAAGAAATTTTAAGTTATCTAGTAAATTATCTTTTACAAAGAATATAATTATGTCAAGTTTTTTAGCATTTATTAGGCCCAATGATAGTTACAGTCATGATCTTTTAAAAATAAATTTTAAATGATCTATTAAATTATATTTTACAAAGAAGATAATTATGTGAACTTTTTTAGCATTTATTAGGCCCAATGATTGTTACCGTTATGATCTTTTAATAAAGAAATTTTAAAAGATCTACTAAATTATTTTTGAGAAAGAAGATAATTATGTCAACTTTTTTAGCATTTATTAGGCCCAATGATCGTTACCGTCATGATCTTTTAAAAAGAAATTTTAAATGATCTATTAAATTATATTTTACAACGAAGATAATTATGTCAACTTTTTAGCATTTATTGGTCCCAATGATCATTACCTTTATGATCTTTTATAAAGAAATTTTAAATAATATATTAAATTATCTTTTACAAAGATGATAATTATGTCCCCTTTTAAGCATTTATTAGGCCCAATGATTGTTACCGTTACGATCTTTTCATAAGAAATTTTTAATTATCTATTAAATTGTCTTTTACAAAAAAGATAATTATGTCAACTTTTTTAGCATTTATTAGGCCCGATGATCGTTACCATTGTGATCTTTTAATAAGAAATTTTAAGTTATCTAG
The DNA here is from genome assembly GCA_037954015.1 of Psophocarpus tetragonolobus. Lineage (NCBI taxonomy): Eukaryota > Viridiplantae > Streptophyta > Magnoliopsida > Fabales > Fabaceae > Psophocarpus > Psophocarpus tetragonolobus. The sequence goes on from CM075688.1 coordinate 61,701,649, forward strand.
TAAATTATCTTTTACAAAGAATATAATTATGTCAAGTTTTTTAGCATTTATTAGGCCCAATGATCGTTACAGTCATGATCTTTTAAAAATAAATTTTAAATGATCTATTAAATTATATTTTACAAAGAAGATAATTATGTGAACTTTTTTAGTATTTATTGGGCCCAATGATTGTTACCGTTATGATCTTTTAATAAAGAAATTTTAAAAGATCTACTAAATTATTTTTGAGAAAGAAGATAATTATGTCAACTTTTTTAGCATTTATTAGGCCCAATGAACGTTACCGTCATGATCTTTTAAAAAGAAATTTTAAATGATCTATTAAATTATATCTTACAAAGAAGATGATTATGTCAACTTTTTAGCATTTATTGGTCCCAATGATCATTACCTTTATGATCTTTTATAAAGAAATTTTAAATGATCTATTAAATTATCTTTTACGAAGATGATAATTATTATGTCCCCTTTTAAGCATTTATTAGGCCCAATGATTGTTACCGTCACGATTTTTTTATAAGAAATTTTCAATTATCTGCTAAATTGTCTTTTCAAAAAAGATAATTATATAAACTTTTTTAGCATTTATTAGGCCCAATGACCGTTACCATCATGATATTTTAATAAAGAAATTTTAAATGATCTATTAAATTAAATTTTACAAAGAAGATAATTATGCCTTTAGCATTTATTAGGTTCAATAATCCTTATCGTTATGATCTATTATAAAGAACCTTTAAATGAAGTATTAAATTATCGTTTGCAAAAAAGATAATTAATTCAAATTTTTTAGCATTTCTTAGGCCCAATGATCGTTACCGTCATGATCTTTTAAAAAGAAATTTTAAATGATCTATTAAATTATATTTTACAAAGAAGATAATTATGTCAACTTTTTAGCATTTATTGGTCCCAATGATCATTACCTTTATGATCTTTTATAAAGAAATTTTAAATGATCTACTAAATTATCTTTTACAAAGATGATAATTATGTCCCCTTTTAAGCATTTATTAGGCCCAATGACTGTTACCGTTACGATCTTTTCATAAGAAATTTTCAATTATCTATTAAATTGTCTTTTATAAAAAAGATAATTATGTCAACTTTTTTAGCATTTATTAGGCCAATGACCGTTACCGTCATGATCTTTTAATAAAGAAATTTTAAATGATCTATTAAATTAAATTTTACAAAGAAGATAATTATGGTTTTAGCATTTATTAGGTTCAATAATCCTTATCGTTATGATCTTTTATAAAGAACTTTTAAATGAAGTATTAAATTATCGTTTACAAAAAAGATAATTAATTTAAATTTTTTAGCATTTCTTAGGCCCAACGATTGTTACCGTATGCTCTTTTATAAAGAAATTTTAAATTATCTATTAAATTATCTTTTACAAAGAAGATAATTATGTCAACTTTTTTAGCATGTATTAGGCCTAATAATTCTTACCGTTATGATCTTTTATAAAGAAATTTTAAATTATCTAGTAAATTATCTTTTACAAAGATAATTATATCAACTTTTTTAGCATTTATTCGACCAAATGATCATTACCGTCATGATCTTTTAATAAGAAATTTTAAATAATCTATTAAATTATCTTATACAAAGAAGATAATCAGGTCATGTTTTTTGGCCTTTATTAACCCCAATGATCGTTAACGTTATGATATTTTAATACGAAATTTGAAATTATCTTTTAAATTGTCTTTCACAAAGAAGATAATTATGTCAACTTTTTTAGCATTTATTAGGCCCGATGATTGTTACCGTCATGATCTTTTAAAAAGAAATTTTAAATGATCTATTAAATTATATTTTACAACGAAGATAATTATGTCAACTTTTTAGCATTTATTGGTCCCAATGATCATTACCTTTATGATCTTTTATAAAGAAATTTTAAATAATATATTAAATTATCTTTTACAAAGATGATAATTATGTCCCCTTTTAAGCATTTATTAGGCCCAATGATTGTTACCGTTACGATCTTTTCGTAAGAAATTTTTAATTATCTATTAAATTGTCTTTTACAAAAAAGATAATTATGTCAACTTTTTTAGCATTTATTAGGCCCGATGATCGTTACCATTGTGATCTTTTAATAAGAAATTTTAAGTTATCTAGTAAATTATCTTTTACAAAGAAGATAATTATGTCAAGTTTTTTAGCATTTATTAGGCCCAATGATCGTTACAGTCATGATCTTTTAAAAATAAATTTTAAATGATCTATTAAATTATATTTTACAAAGAAGATAATTATGTGAACTTTTTTAGCATTTATTAGGCCCAATGATTGTTACCGTTATGATCTTTTAATAAAGAAATTTTAAAAGATTTACTAAATTATCTTTGAGAAAGAAGATAATTATGTCAACTTTTTTAGCATTTATTAGGCCCAATGATCGTTACCGTCATGATCTTTTAAAAAGAATTTTTAAATGATCTATTAAATTATATGTTACAACGAAGATGATTATGTCAACTTTTTAGCATTTATTGGTCCCTATGATCATTACCTTTATGATCTTTTATAAAGAAATTTTAAATGATCTATTAAATTATGTTTTACGAAGATGATAATTATGTCCCCTTTTAAGCATTTATTAGGCCCAATGATTGTTACCGTTACGATCTTTTCATAAGAAATTTTCAATTATCTATTAAATTGTCTTTTACAAAAAAGATAATTATGCCAACTTTTTTAGCATTTATTAGGCCAATGACCATTACCGTCATGATCTTTTAATAAAGAAATTTTAAATGATCTATTAAATTAAATTTTACAAAGAAGATAATTATGCCTTTAGCATTTATTAGGTTCAATAATCCTTATCGTTATGATCTATTATAAAGAACCTTTAAATGAAGTATTAAATTATCGTTTACAAAAAAGATAATTAATTTAAATTTTTTAGCATTTCTTAGGCCCAATGATCGTTACCGTCATGATCTTTTAAAAAGAAATTTTAAATGATCTATTAAATTATATTTTACAACGAAGATAATTATGTCAACTTTTTAGCATTTATTGGTCCCAATGATCATTACCTTTATGATCTTTTATAAAGAAATTTTAAATGATCTACTAAATTATCTTTTACAAAGATGATAATCATGTCCCCTTTTAAGCATTTATTAGGCCCAATGACTGTTACCGTTACGATCTTTTCATAAGAAATTTTCAATTATCTATTAAATTGTCTTTTATAAAAAAGATAATTATGTCAACTTTTTTAGCATTTATTAGGCCAATGACCGTTACCGTCATGATCTTTTAATAAAGAAATTTTAAATGATCTATTAAATTAAATTTTACAAAGAAGATAATTATGGTTTTAGCATTTATTAGGTTCAATAATCCTTATCGTTATGATCTTTTATAAAGAACTTTTAAATGAGGTATTAAATTATCGTTTACAAAAAAGATAATTAATTTAAATTTTTTAGCATTTCTTAGGCCCAACGATTGTTACCGTATGCTCTTTTATAAAGAAATTTTAAATTATCTATTAAATTATCTTTTACAAAGAAGATAATTATGTCAACTTTTTTAGCATGTATTAAGCCTAATGATTCTTACCGTTATGATCTTTTATAAAGAAATTTTAAATTATCTAGTAAATTATCTTTTACAAAGATAATTATATCAACTTTTTTAGCATTTATTCGACCAAATGATCATTACCGTCATGATCTTTTAATAAGAAATTTTAAATAATCTATTAAATTATCTTATACAAAGAAGATAATCAGGTCATGTTTTTTGGCATTTATTAACCCCAATGATCGTTAACGTTATGATATTTTAATACGAAATTTGAAATTATCTATTAAATTGTCTTTCACAAAGAAGATAATTATGTCAACTTTTTTAGCATTTATTAGGCCCGATGATCGATACCATTGTGATCTTTTAATAAGAAATTTTAAGTTATCTAGTAAATTATCTTTTACAAAGAAGATAATTATGTCAAGTTTTTTAGCATTTATTAGGCCCAATGATCGTTACCATCATGATCTTTTAAAAATAAATTTTAAATGATCTATTAAATTATATTTTACAAAGAAGATAATTATGTGAAATTTTTTAGCATTTGTTAGGCCCAATGATTGTTACCGTTATGATCTTTTAATAAAGAAATTTTAAAAGATCTACTAAATTATCTTTGAGAAAGAAGATAATTATGTAAACTTTTTTAGCATTTATTAGGCCCAATGATCGTTACCGTCATGATCTTTTAAAAAGAAATTTTAAATGATCTATTAAATTAAATTTTACAAAGAAGATAATTATGCCTTTAGCATTTATTAGGTTCAATAATCCTTATCGTTATGATCTATTATAAAGAACCTTTAAATGAAGTATTAAATTATCGTTTACAAAAAAGATAATTAATTTAAATTTTTTAGCATTTCTTAGGCCCAATGATCGTTACCGTCATGATCTTTTAAAAATAAATTTTAAATGATCTATTAAATTATATTTTACAACGAAGATAATTATGTCAACTTTTTTGCATTTATTGGTCCCATGATCATTACCTTTATGATCTTTTATAAAGAAATTTTAAATGATCTACTAAATTATCTTTTACAAAGATGATAATTATGTCCCCTTTTAAGCATTTATTAGGCCCAATGATTGTTACCGTTACGATCTTTTCATAAGAAATTTTCAATTATCTATTAAATTGTCTTTTACAAAAAAGATAATTATGTCAACTTTTTTAGCATTTATTAGGCCAATGACCGCTACCGTCATGATCTTTTAATAAGGAAATTTTAAATGATCTATTAAATTAAATTTTACAAAGAAGATAATTATGCTTTTAGCATATATTAGGTTCGATAATCCTTACCGTTATGATCTTTTATAAAGAAATTTTAAATTATCTAGTAAATTATCTTTTACAAAGAAGATAATTATATCAACTTTTTTAGCATTTATTCGACCAAATGCTCATTACCGTCATGATCTTTTAATAAGAAATTTTAAATAATCTATTAAATTATCTTTTACAAAGAAGATAATCATGTTAGGTTTTTTAGCATTTATTAACCCCAATGATCGTTAACGTTATGATATTTTAATACGAAATTTGAAATTATCTATTAAATGGTCTTTTACAAAGAAGATAATTATGTCAACTTTTTTTAGCATTCATTAGGCCCGATGATCGTTACCATTGTGATCTTTCAATAAGAAATTTTAAATGATCTATTAAATTAAATTTTACAAAGAATATAATTATGATTTTAGCATTTATTAGGTTCAATAATCCTTATCGTTATGATCTTTTATAAAGAACTTTTAAATGACGTATTAAATTATCGTTTACAAAAAAGATAATTAATTTAAATTTTTTAGCATTTCTTAGGCCTAACGATTGTTACCGTTATGATCTTTTATAAAGAAATTTTAAATTATCTATTAAATTATCTTTTACAAAGAAGATAATTATGTCAACTTTTTTAGCATGTATTAGGCCTAATGATTGTTACCGTTATGATCTTTTATAAAGAAATTTTAAATTATCTATTAAATTATCTTTTACAAAGAAGATAATTATGTCAAGTTTTTTAGCATGTATTAGGCTTAATGATTGTTACCGTTATGATCTTTTGTAAAGAAATTTTAAATTATCTAGTAAATTATCTTTTAGAAAGAAGATAATTATGTCAACTTTTTTAGCATTTCTTGGGCCCAATGAGCGTTACTGTTATGATCTTTTATAAAAAAATTTTAAATATTATATTAAATTATCTTTTACAAAGAAGATAATCATGTCAGGTTTTTTAGCATTTATTAAGCCCAATGATCGTTAACGTTGTGATATTTTAATACGAAATTTGAAATTATCTATTAAATTGTCTCTTACAAAGAAGATAATTATGTCAACTTTTTTAGCATTTATTAGGCCTGATGATCGTTACCATTGTGATCTTTTAATAAGAAATTTTAAATTATCTAGTAAATTATCTTTTACAAAGAAGATAATTATGTCAAGTTTTTCAGCATTTATTAGGCTTAATGATCGTTACCGTCATGATCTTTTAAAAATAAATTTTAAATGATCTATTAAATTATATTTTACAAAGAAGATAATTATGTGAACTTTTTTAGCATTTATTAGGCCCAATAATTTTTACCGTTATGATCTTTTAATAAAGAAATTTTAAAAGATCTACTAAATTATCTTTGAGACAGAAGATAATTATGTCAACTTTTTTAGCATTTATTAGGCCCAATGATCGTTACCGTCATGATCTTTTAAAAAGAAATTTTTTATGATCTATTAAATTATATTTTACAAAGAAGATAATTATGTCAAGTTTTTAGTATTTATTGGTCCCAATGATCATTACCTTTATGATCTTTTATAGAGAAATTTTAAATGATCTATTAAATTATGTTTTACAAATATGATAATTATTTCCCCTTTTAAGCATTTATTATGCCCAATGATTGTTACGGTTACGATCTTTTCATAAGAAATTTTCAATTATCTATTAAATTGTCTTTTACAACAAAGATAATTATGTCAGCTTTTTTAGCATTTATTAGGCCCAATGACCGTTACCGTCATGATCTTTTACTAAAGAAATTTTAAATGATCTATTAAATTAAATTTTACAAAGAAGATAATTATGCTTTTAGCATTTATTAGGTTCAATAATCCTTATCCTTATGATCTTTTATAAAGAACTTTTAAAAGACCTATTAAATTATCTTTTACAAAAAAGATAATTAATTTAAATATTTTAGGATTTCCTAGGCCCAACGATTGTTACCGTTATCATCTTTTATAAAGAAATTTTAAATTATCTAGTAAATTATCTTTTACAAAGAAGATAATTATGTTAACTTTTTTAGCATTTATTAGGCCCAATGATCGTTAATCTTATGATCTTTTATAAGTAAATTTTAAATAATCTATTAAATTGTCTTTTACAAAGAAGATAATCATGTCAGGTTTTTTAGAATTTATTAAGCTCAATGATCGTTAACGTTATGATATTTTAATACGAAATTTGAAATTATCTATTAAATTGTCTTTTACAAAGAAGATAATTATGTCAACTTTTTTAGCATTTATTAGGCCTGATGATCGTTACCATTGTGATCTTTTAATAAGAAATTTTAAATTATCTAGTAAATTATCTTTTACAAAGAAGATAATTATGTCAACTTTTTTAGCATGTATTAGGCCTAATGATTGTTACCGTTATGATCTTTTATAAAGAAATTTGAAATTATCTAGTAAATTATCTTTTACAAAGAAGATAATTATATCAACTTTTTCAGCATTTATTTGGCCAAATGATCATTACCGTCATGATCTTTTAATAAGAAATTTTAAATGATCTATTAAATTATCTTTTCAAAGAAGATAATCATGTCAGGTTTTTTAGCATTTATTAGGCCCAATGATCGTTACCGTCATGATCTTTTAAAAATAAATTTTAAATGATCTATTAAATTATATTTTACAAATCAGATAATTATGTGAACTTTTTTAGCATTTATTAGGCCCAATGATTGTTACCGCTATGATCTTTTAATAAAGAAATTTTAAAAAATCTACTAAATTATCTTTGAGAAAGAAGATACTTATGTCAACTTTTTTAGCATTTATTAGGCCCAATGATCGTTACCGTCATGATCTTTGATAAAGAAATTTAAAATTATCTATTAACTTATCTTTTTACAAAGAAGATAATTATGTCAACTTTTTTATCATTTATTAGGCCAATGATTGTTACCGTTATGATCTTTTATAAAGAAATTTTAAATTATCTAGTAAATTATCTTTTACAAAGAGGAAAATTATGTTCACTTTTTTAGAATTTATTAGGCGCAATAATCGTTACTGTTATGATCTTTTATAAATAAATTTTAAATGATCTATTAAATTATTTTTTACAAAGAAGATAATTATGTCAACTTTTTTACCATTTATTAGGGCCAATGATCGTTACCGTTATCATCTTTAAATTAGAAAATTTAAATTATCTAGTAAATTATCTTTTACAAAGAAGATAATTATGTCAACTTTTTTAGCATTGATTAGGCTCAATGATAGTTATCGTTATGATATTTTATAAATAAATTTTAAATGATCTATTAAATTAAATTTTACAAAGAAGATAATTATGCTTTTAGCATTTATTAGGTTCAATAATCCTTATCATTATGATCTTTTATAAAGAACTTTTAAATGAGGTATTAAATTATCGTTTACAAAAAAGATAATTAATTTAAATTTTTTAGCATTTCTTAGGCCCAACGATTGTTATCGTTATGATCTTTTATAAAGAAATTTTAAATTATCTATTAAATTATCGTTTACAAAGAAGATAATTATGTCAACTTTTTTAGCATGTATTAAACCCAATGATTCTTACCGTTATGATCTTTTATAAAGAAATTTTAAATTATCTAGTAAATTATCTATTACAAAGAAGATAATTATATCAACTTTTTTAGCATTTATTCGACCAAATGATCATTACCGTCATGATCTTTTAATAAGAAATTTTAAATGATCTATTAAATTATTTTTTACAAAGAAGATAATTATGTCAACTTTTTTACCATTTATTAGGGCCAATGATCGTTACCGTTATCATCTTTAAATTAGAAAATTTAAATTATCTAGTAAATTATCTTTTACAAAGAAGATAATTATGTCAACTTTTTTAGCATTCATTAGGCTCAATGATAGTTATCGTTATGATATTTTATAAATAAATTTTAAATGATCTATTAAATTAAATTTTACAAAGAAGATAATTATGCTTTTAGCATTTATTAAGTTCAATAATCCTTATCGTTATGATCTTTTATAAAGAACTTTTAAATGAGGTATTAAATTATCGTTTACAAAAAAGATAATTAATTTAAATTTTTTAGCATTTCTTAGGCCCAACGATTGTTATCGTTATGATCTTTTATAAAGAAATTTTAAATTATCTATTAAATTATCTTTTACAAAGAAGATAATTATGTCAACTTTTTTAGCATGTATTAAACCCAATGATTCTTACCGTTATGATCTTTTATAAAGAAATTTTAAATTATCTAGTAAATTATCTATTACAAAGAAGATAATTATATCAACTTTTTTAGCATTTATTCGACCAAATGATCATTACCGTCATGATCTTTTAATAAGAAATTTTAAATAATCTATTAAATTATCTTTTACAAAGAAGATAATCATGTCAGGTTTTTTAGATTTTATTAACCCCAATGATCGTTAACGTTATGATATTTTAATACGAAATTTGAAATTATCTATTAAATGGTCTTTTACAAAGAAGATAATTATGTCAACTTTTTTAGCATTTATTAGGCCCGATGATCGTTACCAATGTGATCTTTCAATAAGAAATTTTAAATTATCTAGTAAATTATCTTTTACAAAGAAGATAATTATGTCAAGTTTTTTAGCATTTATTAGGCTCAATGATCGTTAACGTTATGATAATGATGTCATGATCTTTTAATTAAGAAATTTTAAATGATCTATTAACTTAAATTTTACAAAGAATATAATTATGATTTTAGCATTTATTAGGTTCAATAATCCTTATCGTTATGATCTTTTATAAAGAACTTTTAAATGACGTATTAAATTATCGTTTACAAAAAAGATAATTAATTTAAATTTTTTAGCATTTCTTAGGCCTAACGATTGTTACCGTTATGATCTTTTATAAAGAAATTTTAAATTATCTATTAAATTATCTTTTACAAAGAAGATAATTATGTCAACTTTTTTAGCATGTATTAGGCCTAATGATTGTTACCGTTATGATCTTTTATAAAGAAATTTTAAATTATCTATTAAATTATCTTTCACAAAGAAGATAATTATGTCAAGTTTTTTAGCATGTATTAGGCTTAATGATTGTTACCGTTATGATCTTTTGTAAAGAAATTTTAAATTATCTAGTAAATTATCTTTTAGAAAGAAGATAATCATGTCAGGTTTTTTAGCATTTATTAAGCCCAATGATCGTTAACGTTATGATATTTTAATACGAAATTTGAAATTATCTATTAAATTGTCTCTTACAAAGAAGATAATTATGTCAACTTTTTTAGCATTTATTAGGCCCGATGATCGTTACCATTGTGATCTTTTAATAAGAAATTTTAAATTATCTAGTAAATTATCTTTTACAAAGAAGATAATTATGTCAAGTTTTTCAGCATTTATTAGGCTTAATGATCGTTACCGTCATGATCTTTTAAAAATAAATTTTAAATGATCTATTAAATTATATTTTACAAAGAAGATAATTATGTGAACTTTTTTAGCATTTATTAGGCCCAATGATCGTTACCGTCATGATCTTTTAAAAAGAAATTTTAAATGATCTATTAAATTATATTTTACAAAGAAGATAATTATGTCAAGTTTTTAGCATTTATTGGTCCCAATGATCATTACCTTTATGATCTTTTATAGAGAAATTTTAAATGATCTATTAAATTATGTTTTACAAAGATGATAATTATTTCCCCTTTTAAGCATTTATTAGCCCCAATGATTGTTACGGTTACGATCTTTTCATAAGAAATTTTCAATTATCTATTAAATTGTCTTTTACAACAAAGATAATTATGTCAACTTTTTTAGCATTTATTAGGCCCAATGACCGTTACCGTCATGATCTTTTAATAAAGAAATTTTAATTGATCTATTAAATTAAATTTTACAAAGAAGATAATTATGCTTTTAGCATTTATTAGGTTCAATAATCCTTATCGTTATGATCTTTTATAAAGAACTTTTAAAAGACCTATTAAATTATCTTTTACAAAAAAGATAATTAATTTAAATATTTTAGGATTTCCTAGGCCCAACGATTGTTACCGTTATCATCTTTTATAAAGAAATTTTAAATTATCTAGTAAATTATCTTTTACAAAGAAGATAATTATGTTAACTGTTTTAGCATTTATTAGGCCCAATGATCGTTAATGTTATGATCTTTTATAAGTAAATTTTAAATAATCTATTAAATTGTCTTTTACAAAGAAGATAATCATGTCAGGTTTTTTAGAATTTATTAAGCCCAATGATCGTTAATGTTATGATATTTTAATACGAATTTGAAATTATCTATTAAATTGTCTTTTACAAAGAAGATAATTATGTCAACTTCTTTAGCATTTATTAGACCTGATGATCGTTACCATTGTGATCTTTTAATAAGAAATTTTAAATTATCTAGTAAATTATCTTTTACAAAGAAGATAATTATGTCAACTTTTTTAGCATGTATTAGGCCTAATGATTGTTACCGTTATGATCTTTTATAAAGAAATTTTAAATTATCTAGTAAATTATCTTTTACAAAGAAGATAATTATATCAACTTTTTTAGCATTTATTCGGCCAAATGATCATTACCGTCATGATCTTTTAATAAGAAATTTTAAATGATCTATTAAATTATCTTTTCAAAGAAGATAATCATGTCAGGTTTTTTAGCATTTATTAGGCCCAATGATCGTTACCGTCATGATCTTTTAAAAATAAATTTTAAATGATCAATTAAATTATATTTTACAAAGAAGATAATTATGTGAACTTTTTTAGCATTTATTAGGCCCAATGATTGTTACCGCTATGATCTTTTAATAAAGAAATTTTAAAAGATGTACTAAATTATCTTTGAGAAAGAAGATACTTATGTCAACTTTTTTAGCATTTATTAGGCCCAATGATCGTTACCGTCATGATCTTTGATAAAGAAATTTAAAATTATCTATTAAATTATCTTTTTACAAAGAAGATAATTATGTCAACTTTTTTAGCATTTATTAGGCCAACGATTGTTACCGTTATGATCTTTTATAAAGAAATTTTAAATTATCTAGTAAATTATTTTTTACAAACAAGATAATTATGTCAACTTTTTTACCATTTATTAGGGCCAATGATCGTTACCGTTATCATCTTTAAATTAGAAAATTTAAATTATCTAGTAAATTATCTTTTACAAAGAAGATAATTATGTCAACTTTTTTAGCATTCATTAGGCTCAATGATAGTTATCGTTATGATATTTTATAAAGAAATTTTAAATGATCTATTAAATTATCTTTTGCAAAGAAGATAATTATATCAACTTTTTTAGCTTCTACTAGGCCCAATGATCCTTACCGTTATGATCTTTTACAAAGAAATTTTAAATTATCTCGTAAATTCTCTTTTACGAAGAAGATAATTATGTCCACTTTTTTAGCATTTATTAGGCGCAATAATCGTTACCGTTATGATCTTTTATCAAGAAATTTTCAATGATCTATTAAATTATCTTTTACAAAGAAAATAATTATGTCAACTTTTTTAGCATGTATTCAGCCCAATGATCGTTACCGTTATGATCTTTTAATAAGAAAATTTAAATGATCTATTAAATTTTCTTTTAGAAAGAAGATAATTATGTCAACTTTTTTAGCATTTATTAGGCCCAATGATCGTTAACGTTATCATATTTTAATATGAAATTTTCAATTATCTATTAAATTATCTTTTACAAAGAAGATAATTTTGTCAACATTTTTAGCATTTATTAGGCCCAATGATCGTTACCGTCATGATATTTTAATAAAGAAATTTTAAATGATCTATTAAATTATCTTTTACAACGAGGATAATATGTCAACGTTTTTAGCATTTATTAGCCCCAATGATCGTTACCATTATGATCATTTAATAAGAAATTTTAAATTATCTAGTAAATTATCTTTTATAAAGAAGATAATTATGCCAACTTTTTTAACATTTATTAGGGCCAATGATCGTTACCGTTGTGATTTTTATAAATAAATTTTAAATGATCTATTAAATTATCTTTTACAAAGAATATAATTATGTGAACTTTTTTAGCATGTATTCGGCCCAATAATCGTTATTGTTATCATATTTTAATAAGAAAATTTAAATGATCTATTAAATTATCTTCACAAAGAAGATAATATTGTCAACTTTTTTAGCATGTATTCGGCCCAATGATCGTTACCGGTATGATCTTTTAATAAATAAATTTTAAATTATCTAGTAAATTATGTTTTACAAAGAAGATAATTATGTCAACTTTTTTAGCATTTATTAGGCCCAATGATTATTACCGTTATGATCTTTTATAAAGAAATTTTAAATGATCTGTTAAATTATCTTTCACAAAAAAGATAATTAGTTTAAATTTTTTAGCATTTCCTAGGCCCAATGATCATTATAGTTATGATCTTTTAATAAATAAATTTAAAATTATCTATTAAATTATCTTTTAGAAAAAAGATAATTATGTCAACTTTTTTAGCATGTATTAGGCCCAATAATCCGTATCATTATGATCTTTTATAATGAAATTTTAAATGATCTATTAAATTATCTTTTACAAAGATGATAAGTAGTCTAAATTTTTTAGCATTTCTTAGGCCCAATGATTCTTATCATTATCATCTTTTATAAAGAAATCTTAAATAATTATTAAATTATCTTTTACAAAGAAGATAATTATGTCAACCTTTTTAGCATTTATTAGGCCCAATGATTGTTACTGTTATGATCTTTTAATAAAGAAATGGTAAATGATCTATTAAATTATCTTTTACAACGAAGATAATTATGTCAAATTTTTTAGCATTTATTAGGACCAATGATCGTTACCGTCATGATCTTTTAATAGAGAAATGTTACATGATCTACTACGTTATCTTTTACAGCGAAGATAGTTGTGTCAACTTTTTTAGCAACTATTAGGCCCAATAATCCATATCATTATGATCTTTTTTAAAGAAATTTTAAATGATCTATTAAATTATCTTTGACAAAAAAGATAATTAGTTTAAATTTTTTAGCATTTCTTAGGCTCAATGATTGTTACCGTTATGATCTTTTATAAAGAAATTTTAAATTATCTATTAAATTATCTTTTACAAAGAAGATAATTATGTCAACTTTTTAGCATGTATTAGGCCCAATGATCATTACCGTCATGATATTTTAATAAAGAAATTTTAAATGATCTATTAAATTACCTTTTACAACGAAGATAATTATGTCAACTTTTTAGCATTTATTAGGCCCAATAATCCTTACCGTTATGATCTTTTACTAAGAAATTTTAAATTATCTATTAAATTATCTTTTACAAGGAATATAATTATGTAAACCTTTTAAACATGTATTAGGCTCAATGATCATTACCGTTATAATCTTTTATAAAGAAATTTTAAATGATCTATTAAATTATCTTTTTCAAAGAAGATAATCATGTCAAGGTTTTTAGCATTTATTAGGACCGATGATCGTTACCACTATGATCTTCTAATAAGAAATTTTAAATTATCTAGTAAATTATCTTTTACAAAGAAGATAATTATGTCAACTTTTTTAGCATTTATTAGGCCAAATGATGGTTACCGTCATCATCTTTTAATAAGAAAGGTTAAATGATCTATTAAATTATCTTTTCCGAAGAAGATAATCAAGTCAAGTTTTTTAGCATTTATTAGGCCCAATGATCGTTACCGTTATGATCTTTTTAAAAAAAAATTTAAATGATCTATTAAATTATCTTTTACAAAGAAGATAATTATGTCAAGTTTTTTATCATTTATTAGGCCCTATGATTGTTAACGTTATTATCTTTTAATAAGAAATTTTAAATAATCTATTAAATTATCGTTTACAAAGAAGATAAATATGTCAACTTTTTTAGCATTTATTAGGCCTAATGATCATTACCGTTATGATCTTTTATAAAAATATTTTAGATAATGTGTTACATTATCTTCTACAAAGGAGATAATCATGCCAGGTTTTTTAGCATTTATTAGGCCCAATGATCGTTAACGTTATCATCTTTTAATAAGAAATTTTAAATTATCTAGTAAATTATCTTTTATAAAGAAGATAACTATGTCAACTTTTTTAACATTTATTAGGGCCAATGACCGTTACCTTTGTGATTTTTATAAATAAATTTTAAATGATCTATTAAATTATCTTTTACAAAGAATATAATTATGTCAACTTTTTTAACATTGATTGGGCCAAATAATCGTTACCGTTATCATCTATTATAAACAAATTTTAAATGATCTATTAAATTATCTTTTACAAAGAAGATAATTATGTCAACTTTTTTAGCATGTATTAGGCCTAATAGTTGTTACCGTTATGATCTTTTATAAAGAAAATTTAAATTATCTAGTAAATTATCTTTTTATAAAGAAGATAATTATGTCAACTTTTTTAGCATTCATTAGGCCCAATGATCGTTGCCGTTATGATCTTTGATAAAGAAATTTAAAATTATCTATTAAATTGTCTTTTTACAAAGAAGATAATTATGTAAACTTTTTTAGCATTTATTAGGCCACTGATTGTTACCGTTATGATCTTTTATAAAGAAATTTTAAATTGTCTAGTAAATTATCTTTTACAAAGAGGATAATTATGTTCACTTTTTTAGAATTTATTAGGTGCAATAATCGTTATCGTTATGATCTTTTATAAATAAATTTTAAATGATCTATTAAATTATCTTTTACAAAGAATATAATTATGACAACTTTTTTAACATTGATTAGGCCAAATAATCGTTACTGTTATCATCTATTATAAACAAATTTTAAATGATCTATTAAATTATCTTTTACAAAGAAGATAATTATGTCAACTTTTTTAGCATTTATTAGGCCCAATGATCATTACCGTTATAATCTTTTATAAACAAATCTTAAATGATCTATTAAATTATCTTTTACAAAGAAGATAATCATGTCAACTTTTTTTAGCTTTTACTAGGCCCAATGATCCTTACCACTATGATCTTCTAATAAGACATTTTAAATTATCTAGTAAATTATCTTTTACAAAGAAGATAATTATGTCAACTTATTTAGCATTTATTAGGCCAATGATCGTTACCGATGTTTTACAAAAAAAATTTAGATGATCTATTAAATTATCTTCTACAAAGAAGATAATCATGTAAGGTTTTTAAGCATTTATTCGGCCAAATGATCGTTAACGTTATGATATTTTAATATGAAATTTTCAATTATCTATTAAATTGTCTTTTACAAAGAAGGTAATTATGTCAACATTTTTAGCATTTATTACGCCCAATGATCGTTACCGTCCTGATGTTTTACTAAAGAAATTTTAAATGATCTATTAAATTATACTTTACACAGAAGATAATTATGTTTTTAGCATTTAGTAGGCCCAATAATCCTTATCATTATGATCTTTTATAAAGAAATTTTAAATGGCCTATTAAAATATCTTTGACAAAGAATATAATTATGTGAACTTTTTTAGCATTTATTAGGCCCAATGATCAATACCGTTATGATCTTTTATAAAGAAATTTTAAAATATCTAGTAAATTATCTTTTACAAATAACATAATTATGTCAACTTTTTAGCAGTTATTAGGCCCAATGATCGTTACCGTTAGGATCTTTTAATAAATAAATTTTAAATGATCTATTAAATTATATTTTACAAAGAATATAATTATGTCAGGTTTTTTAGCATTTATTAAGCCCAATGATCGTTAACATTATGATCTTTTAATACGAAATTTTAAATTATCTATTAAATTATCTGTTACAAAGAAGATAATTATGTTAACTCTTTTAGCTTTTATTAGGCCCAATGATCGTTACCGTCATGATATTTTAATAAAGACATTTTAAATCATCTATTAAATTTTCTTTTAGAAAGAAGATAATTATGTCAAGTTTTTTAGCATTTATTAGGCCTAATGATCATTACCATTATGATCTCTTAATAAGGAATTTTAAATGATCTATTAAATTATCTTTTACAAAGACGATAATCATGTCGAGTTTTTTAGCATTTATTAGGCCCAATGATCCTCGGCATTATGATCTTCTAATAAGAAATTTTAAATTATCTAGTAAATTATATTTTACAAAGAAGATAATTATGTCAACTTCTTTAGAAGTTATTCGGCCCAGTGATCGTTACCGTTATGATCTTTTAATAAATAAATTTTAAATGATCTATTAAAGTATCCTTTACAAAGAATATAATTATGTCAAATTTTTTAGCATTTATTAGGCCCAATGATCGTTACCGTTATAGTTTTTTAATAAATAAATTTTAAATTATCTATTAAATTATCTATTAAATTATCTTTTACAAATAACATAATTATGTCAACTTTTTTAGCATTAATTAGGCACAATGATCGTTACCGTTATGATCTTTTATTAAGAAATTTTAAATGATCTATTAAATTATCTTTTACAAAGAAGATAATTATGTAAACTTTTTTAGCATTTATTAGGCCCAATGATGATTACCATTATGATCTTTTTAGAAGAAATTTTAAATTATCTTTTACAAAGAAGATAATTATGTCCCCTTTTAAGAATTTATTAGGCCCAATGATCATTGCCGTTACGATCTTTTATAAAAAAAATTTTAAATGATCTATTAAATTATCTTTTACAAAGAAGACAATTATGTCAACTTTTATAGCATTTATTAGGCCCAATGATCATTACCGTTATGATCTTTTATAAAGAAATTTTAAATGATCTATGAAATTATGTTTTACAAAGAGGATAATTATGTCATGTTTTTTAGCATTTATTAGGCCCAATGATGGTTACCGTCATAATCTTTTGATAAATAAATTTTAAATTATCTATTAAATAATCTTTGACAAAGAAGATAATTATGATAACTTTTTCAGCATTTATTCGGCCCAATGATCGTTACCGTTATGATCTTTTATAAAAAAAATTTAGATAATCTATTAAATTATCTTTTACAAAGAAGATAATTATGTCAACTTTTTTAGCATTTATTAGGCCCAATAGTCCTTACTGTTATGATCTTTTATAAAGAAATTTTAAATTATCTATTAAATTATCTTTTGCAAAGAAGATAATTATGTCAACTTTTTTAGCATGTATTAGGCCCAATGATCGTTACCGTCATGATATTTTAATAAAGAAATTTTAAATGATCTATTAAATTATCTTTTACAACGAAGATAACTATGTCAACCTTTTAGCATTTATTAGCCCAATAATCCTTACCGTTATGATCTTTTAATAAGAAATTTTAAATTATCTATTAAATTATCTTTTACAAGGAATATAATTATGTAAACTTTTTTAGCATGTATTAGGCCCAATGATCATTACCGTTATAATCTTTTATAAAGAAATTTTAAATGATGTATTAAATTATCTTTTTCAAAGAAGATAATCATGTCAAGGTTTTTAGCATTTATTAGAACCGATGATAGTTACCACTATGATCTTCTAATAAGAAATTTTAAATTATCTAGTAAATTATCTTTTACAAAGAAGATAATTATGTCAACTTTTTTAGCATTTATTAGGTCAAATGATCCTTACCGTGATCATCTTTTAATAAGAAAGTTTAAATGATCTATTAAATTATCTTTTTCAAAGAAGATTATCAAGTCAAGTTGTTTAGCATTTATTAGGCCCAATGATCGTTACCGTTATGATCTTTTATAAAAATATTTTAAATGATCTAGTAAATTATCTTTTACAAAGACGAGAATTATGTCAAGTTTTTTATCATTTATTAGGCCCAATGATTGTTAACGTTATAATCTTTTAATAAGAAATTTTAGATGATCTATTAAATTATCCTTTACAAAGAAGATAATTATGTCAACTTTTTTAGCATTCATTAGGCCTAATGATCGTTACCGTTATGATCTTTTATAAAAAAATTTTAGATGATCTGTTAAATTATCTTCTCGAAAGAAGATAATCATGTCATGTTTTTTAGCATTTATTAGGCCCAATGATCGTTAACGTTATCATATTTTAATATGAAATTTTAAATTATCTATTAAATTATCTTTTACAAAGAAGATAATTATGTCAACATTTTTAACATGTATTAGGCCTAATGATTGTTACCGTTATGATCTTTTATAAAGAAAATTTAAATTATCTAGTAAATTATCTTTTTATAAAGAAGATAATTATGTCAACTTTTTTAGCATTCATTAGGCCCAATGATCGTTACCGTTATGATCTTTGATAAAGAAATTTAAAATTATCTAGTAAATTATCTTTTTACAAAGAAGATAATTATGTCAACTTTTTTAGCATTTATTAGGCCCAATGATTGTTACCATTATGATCTTTGATAAAGAAATTTTAAATTATCTAGTAAATTATCTTTTACAAAAAGGATAATTACGTTCACTTTTTTAGAATTTATTAGGCGCAATAATCGTTACTGTTATGATCTTTTATAAATAAATTTTGAATGAACTATTAAATTATCTTTTACAAAGAAGATAATTATGTCAACTTTTTTAGCATGTATTCGGCCCAATAATCGTTAGCGTTATCATATTTAAATAAGAAAATTTAAATGATCTATTAAATTATCTTTTACAAAGAAGGGAATTATGTCAAGTTTTTTATCATTTATTAGGCCCAATGATTGTTAACGTTATAATCTTTTAATAAGAAATTTTAAATGATCTATTAAATTATCCTTTACAAAGAAGATAATTATGTCAACTTTTTTAGCATTCATTAGGCCTAATGATCGTTACCGTTATGATCTTTTATAAAAAAATTTTAGATGATCTGTTAAATTATCTTCTAGAAAGAAGATAATCATGTCAGGTTTTTTAGCATTTATTAGGCCCAATGATCGTTAACGTTATCATCTTTTAATATGAACTTTTAAATTATCTATTAAATTATCTTTTACAAAGAAGATAATTATGTCAACTTTTTTAGCATTTATTAGGCCCAATGATCGTTACCATCATGATATTTTAATAAAGAAATTTTAAATAATCTATTAAATTATCTTTTACAACAAAGATAATTATGTCAACGTTTTTAGCATTTATTAGCCCCAATGATCATTACCTTTATCATCTTTTAATAGGAAATTTTAAATTATCTAGTAAATTATCTTTTAGAAAGAAGATAATTATGTCAACTTTTTTAACATTTATTAGGGCCAATGATCGTTACCGTTGTGATTTTTATAAATAAATTTTAAATGATCTATTAAATTATCTTTTACAAAGAATATAATTATGTCAAATTTTTTAACATTGATTAGGCAAATAATCTTTACTGTTATCATCTATTATAAATAAATTTTAAATGATCTATTAAATTATCATTTTACAAAGAAGATAATTATGTCAACTTTTTTAGCATTTATTAGGCCAATGATTGTTACCATTATGATCTTTGATAAAGAAGTTTTAAATTATCTAGTAAATTATCTTTTACAAAAAGGATAATTATGTTCACTTTTTTAGAATTTATTAGGCTCAATAATTGTTACTGTTATGATCTTTTATAAATAAATTTAAATGAACTATTAAATTATCTTTTACAAAGAAGATAATTATGTCAACTTTTTTAGCATGTATTCGGCCCAATAATCGTTAGCGTTATCATCTTTAAATAAAAAAATTTAAATTATCTAGTAAATTAACTTTTACAAAGAAGATAATTATGCCAATTTTTTTAGCATTCATTAGGCTCAATGATAGTTACCGTTATGATATTTTATAAACAAATTTTAAATGATCTATTAAATTACCTTTTACAAAGAAGATAATTATGTCAACTTTTTTAGCTTTTACTAGGCCCAATGATCCTTACTGTTATGATCTTTTACTAAGAAATTTTAAATTATCTAGTAAATTATCTTTTACGAAGAAGATAATTATGTCCACTTTTTCAGCATTTATTAGGCGCAATAATCATTACCATTATGATCTTTTATCAAGAAATTTTCAATGATCTATTAAATTATCTTTTACAAAGAAAATAATTATGTCAACTTTTTTAGCATGTATTCGGCCCAATGATCGTTACCGTTAAGATCTTTTAATAAGAAAATTTAAATGATCTATTAAATTATCTTTTACAAAGAAGATAATTATGTCAACTTTTTTAGCATGTATTCGGCCCAATGATCGTTACCGTTATGATCTTTTAATAAGAAAATTTAAATTATCTAGTAAATTATCTTTCAGAAACAAGATAATTATGTCAACTCTTTAAGCATTTATTAGGCCAATCATCGTTACGCTATGATCTTTTAATAAGAAATTTTAAATTATCTAGTTAATTATCTTTTACAAAGAAGATAATTATGTGAACTTTTTTAGCATGTACTAGGCCCAATAATGTTACCGTTATGATCTTTTATAAAGAAGTTTTAAATGATGTATTAAATTATCTTTGAGAAAAAAGATAATTATGTCAACATTTTTAGCATTTATTAGCCCCAATGATCGTTACCATTATGATCTTATAATAAGAAATTTTAAATTATCTAGTAAATTATCTTTTAGAAAGAAGATAATTATGTCAACTTTTTTAGCATTTATTTGTCCCAATGATCGTTACCGTTATCATATTTTATAAAAAAATTGTAAATGATCTATTAAATTATCTTTTACAAAGAAGATAATTATGTCAAGTATTTTATCATGTATTAGACCCAATGATCGTGAACGTTATGATCTTTTAATAAGAAATTTTAAATTATCTATTAAATTATCTTTTACAAAGAAGATAATTATGTCAACTTCTTTAGCATTTATGAGGCCCAATGATCGTTACCATTATGATCTTTTAGTAAGAAATTTTAAATTATCTACTAAATTATCTTTTACGAAGAAAATAATTATGTCAACTTTTTTAGCATTTATTAGGCCCAATGATCGTTACTGTTATGATGTTTTATAAAAAAAATTTAAATAATCTATTAAATTATCTTTGACAAAGAAGATAATCATTTCAAGTTTTTTAGCATTTATTAAGCCTGATGATCATTAACGTTATGATATTTTAAGATGAAATTTGAAATTATCTGTTAAATTGTCTTTTACAAAGAAGATAATTATGTCAACTTTTTTAGAATTTATTAGGCCCAATGATCGTTACCGTTGTCGTTTTTATAAATAAGTTTTAAATGATCTATTAAATTATCTTTGACAAAGAATATAATTATGTCAACTTTTTTAACATTGATTAGGCCAAATAATCGTTACCGTTATCATGTATTATAAAAAAATTTTAAATGATCTATTAAATTATCTTTTACAAAGAAGATAATTCTGTAAACTTTTTTAGCATTTATTAGGCCCAATGATCGTTACCGTCATGATCTTTTAATAAATAAATTTTAAATGATCTATTAAATTATCTTTTACAAAGAAGATAATTATGTCAACTTTTTTAGCATTTATTAGGCCCAATGAACATTACCATTATGATCTTTTATAAAAAAAAAATTAAATGATCTATTAAATTGTCTTTTACAAAGAAGATAATTCTGTAAACTTTTTTAGCATTTATTAGACCCAATGATCGTTACCGTCATGATCTTTTAATAAAGAAATTTTAAATGATCTATTAAATTATCTTTTACAAAGAAGATAATTATGCCAACTTTTTTAGTATTTATTAGACCCAATGATCGTTACCATCATGATGTTTTAATAAAGAAATTTTAAATTATCTAGTAAATTACCTTTGACAAAGAAGATAATTATGTCAACTTTTTTAGCATTTATTAGGCCCAATGAACATTACCGTTATGATATTTTATAAAAAAATTTTAAATGATCTATTAAATTATCTTTTACAAAGAAGATAATTACGTCAACTTTTTAGCATTTATCAGGCCCAATGATCGTTACCGTTATGATCTTTTACAAAGAAATTTTCAATTATCTATTAAATTGTCTTTTACAAAGAAGATAATTATGTCAACTTCTTCAACATTTATTAGGCCCAATGATCGTTACCGTTATGATCTTTTCATAAAGACATTTTAATTGATCTATTAAATTATCTTTTACAAAGAAGATAATTATGTCAACTTTTTTAGCATTTATTAGGCCCAATGAACATTACCATTATGATCTTTTATAAAAAAAAAATTAAATGATCTATTAAATTGTCTTTTACAAAGAAGATAATTCTGTAAACTTTTTTAGCATTTATTAGACCCAATGATCGTTACCGTCATGATCTTTTAATAAAGAAATTTTAAATGATCTATTAAATTATCTTTTACAAAGAAGATAATTATGCCAACTTTTTTAGTATTTATTAGACCCAATGATCGTTACCGTCATGATGTTTTAATAAAGAAATTTTAAATTATCTAGTAAATTACCTTTGACAAAGAAGATAATTATGTCAACTTTTTTAGCATTTATTAGGCCCAATGAACATTACCGTTATGATATTTTATAAAAAAATTTGAAATGATCTATTAAATTATCTTTTACAAAGAAGATAATTACGTCAACTTTTTAGCATTTATCAGGCCCAATGATCGTTACCGTTATGATCTTTTACAAAGAAATTTTCAATTATCTATTAAATTGTCTTTTACAAAGAAGATAATTATGTCAACTTTTTCAGCATTTATTAGGCCCAATGATCGTTACCGTTATGATCTTTTAATAAAGAAATTTTAATTGATCTATTAAATTATCCTTTACAAAGAAGATAATTATGTCCACTTTTTTAGCATTTATTAGGTCCGATGATCGTTATCGTTATGGTCTTTTATAAAAAAATTTTAATTGATCTATTAAATTATCTTTTACAAAGAAGATAATTATGTCCCCTTTTAAGCATTCATTAGGCCCAGTGATGGTTACCATTATGATCTTGTCATAAGAAATTTTCAATTATCTATTAAATTGTCTTTTACAAAGAAGATAATTATGTCAATTTTTTAGCATTTATTACGCCCAATGATCGTTACCGTCATGATGTTTTACTAAAGACATTTTAAATGATCTATTAAATTATATTTTACACAGAATTATAATTATGTTTTTAGCATTTATTAGGCCCAATAATCCTTTTCGCATTTATTAGGCCTAATGATCAATACCGTTATGATCTTTTATAAAGAAATTTTAAAATATCTAGTAAATTATCTTTTACAAATAACATAATTATGTCAACTTTTTGAGCATTTAGTAGGCCCAATGATCGTTACTCTTAGGATCTTTTAATAAATAAATTTTAAATTATCTGTTACAAAGAAGATAATTATGTTAAATTTTTTAGCATTTATGAGGCCCAATGATCGTTACCGTCATGATATTTTAATAAAGAAATTTTAAATTATCTATTAAATTACCTTTTAAAAAAAGATAATCATGTCAGGTTTTTTAGCATTTATTAACCCCAATGATCGTTAACGTTATGATCTTTTAATACAAAATTTTAAATTATCTATTAAATTATCTGTTACAAAGAAGATAATTATGTTAACTTTTTTAGCATTTATTAGGCCCATTGATCGTTACCGTCATGATATTTTAATAAATAAATTTTAAATCATCTATTAAATTATCTTTTACAAAGAAGATAATTATGTCAACGTTTTTTAGCATTTATTAGGCCCAATGATCCTCAGCATTATGATCTTCTAATAACAAATTTTAGATTATCTAGTAAATTATATTTTACAAAGAAAATAATTATGTTAAATTCTTTAGCAGTTTTAGGCCCAATGATCGTTACTGTTATGATCTTTTAATAAATAAATTTTAAATGATCTATTAAATTATCTTTTACAAAGAAGATAATCATGTCAAGTTTTTTAGCATTTATTAGGCCCAATGATCCTCAGCATTATGATCTTCTAATAACAAATTTTAGATTATCTAGTAAATTATATTTTACAAAGAAAATAATTATGTTAAATTCTTTAGCAGGTTTAGGCCCAATGATCGTTACTGTTATGATCTTTTAATAAATAAATTTTAAATGATCTATTAAATGATCTTTTACAAAGAATATAATTATGTCAACTTCTTTAGCATTTATTAGGCCCAATGATCGTTACCGTGATGATCTTTTAATAAATAAAATCTAAATTATCTATTAAATTATCTTTTACAAATAACATAATTATGTCAACTTTTTCAAAATTAATTAGGCCCAATGATCTTTACCGTTATGATCTTTTATTAAGAAATTTTAAATGATCTTTTAAATTATCTTTTAAAAAGAAGATAATTATGTCAATGTTTTTAGCATTTATTAGGCCCAATGATCATTACCATTATGATCTTTTCAGAAGAAATTTAAAATTATCTACTAAATTATATTTTACAAATAAGATAATTACATCCCCTTTTAAGTATTTATTAGGCCCAATGATCATTACCGTTACGATCTTTTATAAAAAAATTTTAAATGATCTATTAAATTATCTTTTACAAAGAATACAATTATGTCAACTTTTATAGCATTTATTTGGCCCAATGATCATTACCGTTATGATCTTTTATAAAGAAATTTTTAATGATCTATTAAATTATCTTTTAAAAAGAGGATAATTGTGTCAAGTTTTTTAGCATTTCTTTTGCCCAATGATCATTACCATGATGATCTTTTAAAAAGAAATTTTAAATTATCTAGTAAATTATCTTTTACAAAGGAGATAATTATGTCAACTTTTTTAGCATTTATTAGGCCCAATGATGGTTACCGTTATAATCTTTTAATAAATAAATTTAAAATTATCTATTAAATAATATTTGACAAAGAAGATAATTATGTCAACTTTTTTAGCATTTATTAGGCCCAATGATCGTTACCGTTATGATCTTTTATAAATAAATTTTAAATGATCTATTAAATTATCTTTTACAAAAAAGATAATTAATTTAAATTTTTTAGCATTTCTTAGGCCCAACAATTGTTACCGTTATGATCTTTTATAAAAAAATTTTAAATGATCTATTAAATTATCTTGTACAAAGAAGACAATTATGTCAACTTTTATAGCATTTATTTGGCCCAATGATCATTACCGTTATGATCTTTTATAAAGAAATTTTTAATGATCTATTAAATTATCTTTTACAAAGAGGATAATTATGTCAAGTTTTTTAGCATTTCTTTTGCCCAATGATCATTACCATGATGATCTTTTAAAAAGAAATTTTAAATTATCTAGTAAATTATCTTTTACAAAGGAGATATTTATGTCAACTTTTTTAGCATTTATTAGGCCCAATGATGGTTACCGTTATAATCTTTTAATAAATAAATTTAAAATTATCTATTAAATAATCTTTTAAAAAGAAGATAATTATGTCAACTTTTTTAGCATGTATTAGGTCCAATGATCGTTACCGTCATGATATTTTAATAAAGAAATTTTAAATGATCTATTAAATTATCTTTTACAACGAAGATAACTATGTCAACTTTTTAGCATTTATTAGCCCAGTAACCGTTACAGTTATGATCTTTTAAAAAGAAGTTTTAAATTATTTATTAAATTATCTTTTACCAGGAATATAATTATGTAAACTTTTTTAGCATGTATTAGGCCCAATGATCATTACCGTTATGATCTTTTATAAAGAAGTTTTAACTGATATATTAAATTAACTTTGACAAAGAAGATAATTATGTCAACTTTTTTAGCATTTACTAGGCGAATGATCATTACCGTTATGATCTTTTATTAAAAAATTTTAAATTATCTGGTAAATTATCTTTTACAAAGGAGATAATTATGTCAACTTTTTAGAGGCCCAATGATGGTTACCCTTATAATCTTTTAATAAATAAATTTAAAATTATCTATTAAATAATCTTTGACAAAGAAGATAATTATGTTAACTTTTTTAGCAGTTATTAGGCCCAATGATCGTTACCGTTATGATCTTTTATAAAAAAAATTTAAATAATCTATTAAATTATCTTTTACAAAGAAGATAATTATGTCAACTTTTTTATCACTTCTTAGGCCCAATGATCGTTAACGTTATGATCTTCTAGTTAGAAATTTTAAATTATCTATTAAATTAACTTTTACAAAGAAGCTAATTATGTCAACTTTTTTAGCATTTATTAGGCCCAATAGTCGTTACCGTTACGATCTTTTATAAATAAATTTTAAATGATCTATTAAATTATCTTTTACAAAAAAAATAATTAATTTAAATTTTTTAACATTTCTTAGGCCCAACGATTGTTACCGTTATGATCTTTTATAAGGAAATTTTAAATTATCTATTAAATTATCTTTTACAAAGAAGATAATTATG
The DNA here is from genome assembly GCA_037954015.1 of Psophocarpus tetragonolobus. Taxonomy (NCBI): domain Eukaryota; kingdom Viridiplantae; phylum Streptophyta; class Magnoliopsida; order Fabales; family Fabaceae; genus Psophocarpus; species Psophocarpus tetragonolobus. Next base: position 61,728,824 of record CM075688.1, read on the forward strand.
TCAACTTTTTAAGCATTTAGTAGGCCCAATGATCGTTACCGTTATGATATTTTATAAATAAATTTTAAATGATCTATTAAATTACCTTTTACAAAGAAGATAATTATGTCAACTTTTTTAGCTTTTACTAGGCCCTATGATCCTTACCGTTATGATCTTTTACTAAGAAATTTTAAATTATCTAGTAAATTATCTTTTACGAAGAAGATAATTATGTTCACTTTTTAAGCATTTATTAGGCGCAATAATTGTTACCATTATGATCTTTTATCAAGAAATTTTCAGTGATCTATTAAATTATCTTTTACAAAGAAAATAATTATGTCAACTTTTTTAGCATGTATTTGGCCCAATGATCGTTACCGTTATGATCTTTTAATAAGAAAATTTAAATGATCTATTAAATTATCTTTTAGAAAGAAGATAATTATGTCAACTTTTTTAGCATGTATTCGGCCCAATGATCATTACCATTATGATCTTTTAATAAGAAAATTTAAATTATCTAGTAAATTATCTTTTACAAACAAGATAATTATGTCAACTTTTTAAGCATTTATTAGGCCAATCATCGTTACCGCTATGATCTTTGAATAAGAAATTTTAAATTATCTAGTAAATTATCTTTTACAAAGAAGATAATTATGTGAACTTTTTTAGCATGTACTAGGCCCAATAATGTTACCGTTATGATCTTTTATAAAGAATTTTTAGATGATGTTTTAAATTATCTTTGACAAAAAAGATAATTATGTCAACATTTTTAGCATTTATTAGCCCCAATGATCGTTACCATTATGATCTTATAATAAGGAATTTTAAATTATCTAGTAAATTATCTTTTGGAAAGAAGATAATTATGTCAACTTTTTTAGCATTTATTTGTCCCAATGATCGTTACCGTTATCATATTTTATAAAAAAATTGTACATGATCTATTAAATTATCTTTTACAAAGAAGATAATTATGTCAAGTATTTTATCATGTATTAGACCCAATGATCGTGAACGTTATGATCTTTTAATAAGAAATTTTAAATTATCTATTAAATTATCTTTTACAAAGAAGATAATTATGTCAACTTCTTTAGCATTTATGAGGCCCAATGATCGTTACCATTATGATCTTTTAGTAAGAAATTTTAAATTATCTAGTAAATTATCTTTTACAAATAACATAATTATGTCAATTTGTTTACCATTTATTAGGCCCAATGATCGTTACCGTTATGATCTTTTAATAAAGAAATTTTAAATGATCTATTAAAGTATGCTTTACAAAGAAAATAATTATATCAACTTTTTTAGCATTTATTAGGCCCAATGATCGTTACTGTTATGATGTTTTATAAAAAATATTTAAATAATCTATTAAATTATCTTTGACAAAGAAGATAATCATGTCAGGTTTTTTAGCATTTATTAAGCCTGATGATCATTAACGTTATGATATTTTAATATGAAATTTGAAATTATCTATTAAATTGTATTTTACAAAGAAGATAACTATGTCAAATTTTTTAGCATTTATTAGGCCCAATGATCGTTACCGTCATGATATTTTAATAAAGAAATTTTAAATGATCTCTTAAATTATCTTTTACAATGAAGATAATTATGTCAACGTTTTCAACATTTATTAGCCCCATGATCGTTACCATTATGATCTTTTAATAAGAAATTTTAAATTATCTAGTAAATTATCTTTTAGAAAGAAGATAATTATGCCAACTATTTTAACATTTATTAGGCCCAATGATCGTTACTGTTGTCGTTTTTATAAATAAGTTTTAAATGATCTATTAATTTATCTTTGACAAAGAATATAATTATGTCAACTTTTTTAACATTGATTAGGCCAAATAATCGTTACCGTTATCATCTATTATAAAAAATTTTAAATGATCTATTAAATTATCTTTTACAAAGAAGATAATTCTGTAAACTTTTTTAGCATTTATTAGGCCCAATGATCGCTACCGTCATGATCTTTTAATAAATAAATTTTAAATGATGTATTAAATTATCTTTTACAAAGAAGATAATTATGCCAACTTTTTTAGCATTTATTTGGCCCAATGATCGTTACCGTTATGATCTTTTAATAAAGAAATTTTAAATTATCTAGTAAATTACCTTTGACAAAGAAGATAATTATGTCAACTTTTTTAGCATTTATTAGGCCAATGAACATTATTATTATGATCTTTTATAAAAAAAAATTTAAAGGATCTATTAAATTGTCTTTTACAAAGAAGATAATTCTGTAAACTTTTTTAGCATTTGTTAGACCCAATGATCGTTACCGTCATGATCTTTTAATAAAGAAATTTTAAATGATCTGTTAAATTATCTTTTACAAAGAAGATAATTATGCCAACTTTTTTAGCATTTATTAGACCCAATGATCGTTACCGTCATGATCTTTTAATAAAGAAATTTTAAATTATCTAGTAAATTACCTTTGGCAAAGAAGATAATTATGTCAACTTTTTTAGCATTTATTAGGCCCAATGAACATTACCGTTATGATATTTTATAAAAAAATTTTAAATGATCTATTAAATTATCTTTTACAAAGAAGATAATTACGTCAACTTTTTAGCATTTATCAGGCCCAATGATCGTTACCGTTATGATCTTTTACAAACAAATTTTCAATTATCTATTAAATTGTCTTTTACAAAGAAGATAATCATGTCAAGTTTTTTAGCATTTATTAGGCCCAATGATCCTCAGCATTATGATCTTCTAATAATAAATTTTAAATTATCTAGTAAATTATATTTTACAAAGAAGATAATTATGTCAACTTCTTTAGCAGTTATTAGGCCCAGTGATCATTACCGTTAAGATCTATTAATAAATAAATTTTAAATGATCTATTAAATGATCTTTTACAAAGAATATAATTATGTCAACTTCTTTAGCATTTATTAGGCCCAATGATCTTTACCGTTATAATCTTTTAATAAATAAATTTTAAATTATCTATTAAATTATCTTTTACAAATAACAGAATTATGTCAACTTTTTTAGCATTAATTAGGCCCAATGATCGTTACCATTATGCTCTTTTATTAAGAAATTTTAAATGATCTTTTAAATTATCTTTTAAAAAGAAGATAATTATGTCAACGTTTTTAGCATTTATTAGGCCCAATGATCATTACCATTATGATCTTTTCAGAAGAAATTTAAAATTATCTACTAAATTATCTTACAAAGAAGATAATTATATCCCCTTTTAAGCATTTATTAGGCCCAACGATCATTGCCGTTACGATATTTTATAAATAAATTTTAAATGATCTATTAAATTATCTTTTACAAAGAAGACAATTATGTCAACTTTTATAGCATTTATTTGACCCAATGATCATTACCGTTATGATCTTTTATAAAGAAATTTATAATGATCTATTAAATTATCTTTTACAAAGAGGATAATTATGTCAAGTGTTTTAGCATTTCTTTTGCCCAATGATCATTACCATGATGATCTTTTAAAAAGAAATTTTAACTTATCTAGTAAATTATCTTTTACAAAGGAGATAATTATGTCAACTTTTTTAGCATTTATTAGGCCCAATGATGGTTACCGTTATAATCTTTTAATAAATAAATTTAAAATTATCTATTAAATAATCTTTGACAAAGAAGATAATTATGTCAACTTTTTTAGCATTTATTTGGCCCAATGATCGTTACCGTTATGATCTTTTATAAATAAATTTTAAATGATCTATTAAATTATCTTTTACAAAAAAGATAATTAATTTAAATTTTTTACCATTTCTTAGGCCCAACGATTGTTACCGTTATGATCTTTTATAAAAAAAATTTAAATGATCTATTAAATTATGTTGTACAAAGAATACAATTATGTCAACTTTTATAGCATTTATTTGGCCCAATGATCATTACCGTTATGATCTTTTATAAAGAAATTTTTAATGATCTATTAAATTATCTTTTACAAAGAGGATAATTATGTCAAGTTTTTTAGCATTTCTTTTGCCCAATGATCATTACCATGATGATCTTTTAAAAAGAAATTTTAAATTATCTAGTAAATTATCTTTTACAAAGGAGATAATTATGTCAACTTTTTTAGCATTTATTAGGCCCAATAATGGTTACCGTTATAATCTTTTAATAAATAGATTTAAAATTATCTATTAAATAATCTTTTACAAAGAAGATAATTATGTCAACTTTTTTAGCATGTGTTAGGTCCAATGATCGTTACCGTCATGATATTTTAATAAAGAAATTTTAAATGATCTATTAAATTATCTTTTACAACGAAGATAACTATGTCCACTTTTTAGCATTTATTAGCCCAGTAACCCTTACAGTTATGATCTTTTAAAAAGAAATTTTAAATTATCTATTAAATTATCTTTTACAAGGAATATAATTATGTAAACTTTTTTAGCATGTATTAGGCCGAATGATCATTACCGTTATGATCTTTTATCAAGAAGTTTTAAATGGTATCTTAAATTAACTTTGACAAACAAGATAATTGTGTCAACTTTTTTAGCATTTACCAGGCGAATGATCATTACCGTTATGATCTTTTATTAAAAATTTTAAATTATCTGGTAAATTATCTTTTACGAAGGAGATAATTATGTCAACTTTTTTACCATTTATTGGGCCCAATGATGGTCACCGTTATAATCTTTTAATAAATAAATTTAAAATTATCTATTAAATAATCTTTGACAAAGAAGATAATTATGTTAACTTTTTTAGCATTTATTAGGCCCAATGATCGTTACCGTTATAATCTTTTATAAAAAACATTTAAATAATCTATTAAATTATCTTTTACAAAGAAGATAATTATGTCACATTTTTTATCATTTATTAGGCCCAATGATCGTTAACGTTATGATCTTCTAATTAGAAATTTTAAATTATCTATTAAATTATATTTTACGAAGAAGCTAATTATGTCAACTTTTTTATCATTTATTAGGCCCAATAGTCCTTACCGTTACGATCTTTTATAAATAAATTTTAAATGATCTATTAAATTATCTTTTACAAAAAAGATAATTAAGTTAAATTTTTTAACATTTCTTAGGCCCAACGATTGTTACCGTTATGATCTTTTATAAGGAAATTTTAAATTATCTATTAAATTATTTTTTGCAAAGAAGATAATTATGTCAACTTTTTTAGCATTTATTAGGCCCAATGATCGTTACCGTTATGTTCTTTTATAAATAAATTTTAAATGATCTATTAAATTATCTTTTACAAAAAAGATAATTAATTTAAATTTTTTAGCATTTCTTAGGCCCAACGATTGTTACTGTTATGATCTTTTATCAAGAAATTTAAATTATCTATTAAATTATCTTTTACAAAGAAGACAATTATGTCAACTTTTATAGCATTTATTTGGCCCAATGATCATTACCGTTATGATCTTTTATAAAGAAATTTTTAATTATCTATTAAATTATCTTTTACAAAGAGGATAATTATGTCAAGTTTTTTAGCATTTCTTTTGCCCAATGATCATTACCATGATGATCTTTTAAAAAGAAATTTTAAATTATCTAGTAAACTATCTTCTACAAAGGAGATAATTATGTCAACTTTTTTAGCATTTATTAGGCCCAACGATGGTTACCGTTATAATCTTTTAATAAATAAATTTAAAATTATCTATTAAATAATCTTTGACAAAGAAGATAATTATGTTAACTTTTTTAGCATTTATTAGGCCCAATGATTGTTACCATTATGATCTTTTATAAAAAAAATTTAAATAATCTATTAAATTATCTTTTACAAAGAAGATAATTATTTCAAGTTTTTTATCATTTATTAGGCCCAATGATCGTTAACGTTATGATCTTCTAATTAGAAATTTTAAATTATCTATTAAATTATCTTTTACAAAGAAGCTAATTATGTCAACTTTTTTAGCATTTATTGGGCCCAATAGTCCTTCCTGTTACGATCTTTTATAAATAAATTTTAAATGATCTATTAAATTATCTTTTACAAAAAAGATAATTAATTTAAATTTTTTAACATTTCTTAGGCCCAACGATTGTTACCGTTATGATCTTTTATAAGGAAATTTTAAATTATCTATTAAATTATCTTTTACAAAGAAGATAATTATGTCAACTTTTTTAGCATTTATTAGGCCCAAAGATCGTTACCGTTATGATCTTTTATAAATAAATTTTAAATGGTCTATTAAATTATCTTTTACAGAAAAGATAATTAATTTAAATTTTTTAGCATTTCTTAGGCCCAACGATTGTTACCATTATGATCTTTTATAAAGAAATTTTAATTTATCTATTAAATTATCTTTTACAAAGAAGACAATTATGTCAACTTTTATAGCATTTATTTGGCCCAATGATCAGTACCGTTATGATCTTTTATAAAGAAATTTTTAATTATCTATTAAATTATCGTTTACAAAGAGGATAATTATGTCAAGTTTTTTAGCATTTCTTTTGCCCAATGATCATTACCATGATGATCTTTTAAAAAGAAATTTTAAATTATCTAGTAAACTATCTTTTAAAAAAGGAGATAATTATGTCAACTTTTTTAGCATTCATTAGGCCCAACGATGGTTACCGTTATAATCTTTTAATAAATAAATTTAAAATTATCTATTAAATAATCTTTGACAAAGAAGATAATTATGTTAACTTTTTTAGCATTTATTAGGCCCAATGATCGTTACCGTTATGATCTTTTATAAAAAAAATTTAAATAATCTATTAAATTATCTTTTACAAAGAAGATAATTATGTCAAGTTTTTTATCATTTATTAGGCCCAATGATCGTTAACGTTATGATCTTCTAATTAGAAATTTTAAATTATCTATTAAATTATCTTTTACAAAGAAGCTAATTATGTCAACTTTTTTAGCATTTATTAGGCCCAATAGTCCTACCCGTTACGATCTTTTATAAATAAATTTTAAATGATCTATTAAATTATCTTTTACAAAAAAGATAATTAATTTAAATTTTTTAACATTTCTTAGGCCCAACGATTGTTACCGTTATGATCTTTTATAAGGAAATTTTAAATTATCTATTAAATTATTTTTTGCAAAGAAGGTAATTATGTCAACTTTTCTAGCATTTATTAGGCCCAATGATCGTTACCGTTATGCTCTTTTATAAATAAATTTTAAATGATCTATTAAATTATCTATTACAAAAAAGATAATTAATTTAAATTTTTTAGCATTTCTTAGGCCCAACGATTGTTACCGTTATGATCTTTTAGAAAGAAATTTTAAATTATGTATTAAATTATCTTTTACAAAGAAGACAATTATGTCAACTTTTATAGCATTTATTTGGCCCAATGATCATTACCGTTATGATCTTTTATAAAGAAAGTTTTAATTATCTATTAAATTATCTTTTACAAAGAGGATAATTATGTCAAGTTTTTTAGCATTTCTTTTGCCCAATGATCATTACCATGATGATCTTTTAAAAAGAAATTTTAAATTATCTAGTAAACTATCTTTTACAAAGGAGATAATTATGTCAACTTTTTTAGCATTTATTAGGCCCAACTATGGTTACCGTTATAATCTTTTAATAAATAAATTTAAAATTATCTATTAAATAATCTTTGACAAAGAAGATAATTATGTTAACTTTTTTAGCATTTATTAGGCCCAATGATCGTTACCGTTATGATCTTTTATAAAAAAATTTTAAATAATCTATTAAATTATCTTTTACAAAGAAGATAATTATGTCAAGTTTTTTATCATTTATTAGGCCCAATGATCGTTAACGTTATGATCTTCTAATTAGAAATTTTAAATTATCTATTAAATTATCTTTTACAAAGAAGCTAATTATGTCAACTTTTTTATCATTTATTAGGCCCAATAGTCCTTACCGTTACGATCTTTTATAAATAAATTTTAAATGATCTATTAAATTATCTTTTACAAAAAACATAATTAATTTAAATTTTTTAACATTTCTTAGGCCCAACGATTGTTACCGTTATGATCTTTTATAAGGAAATTTTAAATTATCTATTAAATTATTTTTTGCAAAGAAGATAATTATGTCAACTTTTCTAGCATTTATTAGGCCCAATGATCGTTACCGTTATGCTCTTTTATAAATAAATTTTAAATGATCTATTAAATTATCTATTACAAAAAAGATAATTACTTTAAATTTTTTAGCATTTCTTAGGCCCAACGATTGTTACCGTTATGATCTTTTATAAAGAAATTTTAAATTATCTATTAAATTATCTTTTACAAAGAAGACAATTATGTCAACTTTTATAGCATTTATTTGGCCCAATGATCATTACCGTTATGATCTTTTATAAAGAAATTTTTAATTATCTATTAAATTATCTTTTATAAAGAGGATAATTATGTCAAGTTTTTTAGCATTTCTTTTGCCCAATGATCATTACCATGATGATCTTTTAAAAAGAAATTTTAAATTATCTAGTAAACTATCTTTTACAAAGGAGATAATTATGTCAACTTTTTTAGCATTTATTAGGCCCAACTATGGTTACCGTTATAATCTTTTAATAAATAAATTTAAAATTATCTATTCAATAATCTTTAACAAAGAAGATAATTATGTTAACTTTTTTAGCATTTATTAGGCCCAATGATCGTTACCGTTATGATCTTTTATAAAAAAATTTTAAATAATCTATTAAATTATCTTTTACAAAGAAGATAATTATGTCAAGTTTTTTATCATTTATTAGGCCCAATGATCCTTAACGTTATGATCTTCTAATTAGAAATTTTAAATTATCTATTAAATTATCTTTTACAAAGAAGCTAATTATGTCAACTTTTTTAGCATTTATTAGGCCCAATAGTCCTTCCTGTTACGATCTTTTATAAATAAATTTTAAATGATCTATTAAATTATCTTTTACAAAAAACATAATTAATTTAAATTTTTTAACATTTCTTAGGCCCAACGATTGTTACCGTTATGATCTTTTATAAGGAAATTTTAAATTATCTATTAAATTATTTTTTGCAAAGAAGATAATTATGTCAACTTTTCTAGCATTTATTAGGCCCAATGATCGTTACCGTTATGCTCTTTTATAAATAAATTTTAAATGATCTATTAAATTATCTATTACAAAAAAGATAATTAGTTTAAATTTTTTAGCATTTCTTAGGCCCAACGATTGTTACTGTTATGATCTTTTATAAAGAAATTTTAAATTATCTATTAAATTATCTTTTACAAAGAAGACAATTATGTCAACTTTTTTAGCATTTATTAGGCCCAATGATCGTTACCGTTATGATCTTTTATAAATAAATTTTAAATGGTCTATTAAATTATCTTTTACAAAAAAGATAATTAATTTAAATTTTTTAGCATTTCTTAGGCCCAACGATTGTTACCGTTATGACCTTTTATAAAGAAATTTTAAATTATCTATTAAATTATCTTTTACAAAGAAGACAATTATGTCAACTTTTATAGCATTTATTTGGCCCAATGATCAGTACCGTTATGATCTTTTATAAAGAAATTTTTAATTATCTATTAAATTATCTTTTACAAAGAGGATAATTATGTCAAGTTTTTTAGCATTTCTTTTGCCCAATGATCATTACCATGATGATCTTTTAAAAAGAAATTTTAAATTATCTAGTAAACTATCTTTTAAAAAAGGAGATAATTATGTCAACTTTTTTAGCATTTATTAGGCCCAACGATGGTTACCGTTATAATCTTTTAATAAATAAATTTAAAATTATCTATTAAATAATCTTTGACAAAGAAGATAATTATGTTAACTTTTTTAGCATTTATTAGGCCCAATGATCGTTACCGTTATGATCTTTTATAAAAAAATTTTAAATAATCTATTAAATTATCTTTTACAAAGAAGATAATTATGTCAAGTTTTTTATCATTTATTAGGCCCAATGATCGTTAACGTTATGATCTTCTAATTAGAAATTTTAAATTATCTATTAAATTATCTTTTACAAAGAAGCTAATTATGTCAACTTTTTTAGCATTTATTAGGCCCAATAGTCCTACCCGTTACGATCTTTTATAAATAAATTTTAAATGATCTATTAAATTATCTTTTACAAAAAAGATAATTAATTTAAATTTTTTAACATTTCTTAGGCCCAACGATTGTTACCGTTATGATCTTTTATAAGGAAATTTTAAATTATCTATTAAATTATTTTTTGCAAAGAAGGTAATTATGTCAACTTTTCTAGCATTTATTAGGCCCAATGATCGTTACCGTTATGCTCTTTTATAAATAAATTTTAAATGATCTATTAAATTATCTATTACAAAAAAGATAATTAATTTAAATTTTTTAGCATTTCTTAGGCCCAACGATTGTTTCCGTTATGATCTTTTAGAAAGAAATTTTAAATTATCTATTAAATTATCTTTTACAAAGAAGACAATTATGTCAACTTTTATAGCATTTATTTGGCCCAATGATCATTACCGTTATGATCTTTTATAAAGAAATTTTTAATTATCTATTAAATTATCTTTTACAAAGAGGATAATTTTGTCAAGTTTTTTAGCATTTCTTTTGCCCAATGATCATTACCATGATGATCTTTTAAAAAGAAATTTTAAATTATCTAGTAAACTATCTTTTACAAAGGAGATAATTATGTCAACTTTTTTAACATTTATTAGGCCCAACTATGGTTACCGTTATAATCTTTTAATAAATAAATTTAAAATTATCTATTAAATAATCTTTGACAAAGAAGATAATTATGTTAACTTTTTTAGCATTTATTAGGCCCAATGATCGTTACCGTTATGATCTTTTATAAAAAAATTTTAAATAATCTATTAAATTATCTTTTACAAAGAAGATAATTATGTCAAGTTTTTTATCATTTATTAGGCCCAATGATCGTTAACGTTATGATCTTCTAATTAGAAATTTTAAATTATCTATTAAATTATCTTTTACAAAGAAGCTAATTATGTCAACTTTTTTATCATTTATTAGGCCCAATAGTCCTTACCGTTACGATCTTTTATAAATAAATTTTAAATGATCTATTAAATTATCTTTTACAAAAAACATAATTAATTTAAATTTTTTAACATTTCTTAGGCCCAACGATTGTTACCGTTATGATCTTTTATAAGGAAATTTTAAATTATCTATTAAATTATCTTTTACAAAGAAGATAATTATGTCAACTTTTTTAGCATTTATTAGGCCCAATGATCGTTACCGTTATGATCTTTTATAAATAAATTTTAAATGGTCTATTAAATTATCTTTTACAAAAAAGATAATTAATTTAAATTTTTTAGCATTTCTTAGGCCCAACGATTGTTACCGTTATGATCTTTTATAAAGAAATTTTAAATTATCTATTAAATTATCTTTTACAAAGAAGACAATTATATCAACTTTTATAGCATTTATTTGGCCCAATGATCAGTACCGTTATGATCTTTTATAAAGAAATTTTTAATTATCTATTAAATTATCTTTTACAAAGAGGATAATTATGTCAAGTTTTTTAGCATTTCTTTTGCCCAATGATCATTACCATGATGATCTTTTAAAAAGAAATTTTAAATTATCTAGTAAACTATCTTTTAAAAAAGAAGATAATTATGTCAACTTTTTTAGCATTTATTAGGCCCAACGATGGTTACCGTTATAATCTTTTAATAAATAAATTTAAAATTATCTATTAAATAATCTTTGACAAAGACGATAATTATGTTAACTTTTTTAGCATTTATTAGGCCCAATGATCGTTACCGTTATGATATTTTATAAAAAAAATTTAAATAATCTATTAAATTATCTTTTACAAAGAAGATAATTATGTCAAGTTTTTTATCATTTATTAGGCCCAATGATCGTTAACGTTATGATCTTCTAATTAGAAATTTTAAATTATCTATTAAATTATCTTTCACAAAGAAGCTAATTATGTCAACTTTTTTAGCATTTATTAGGCCCAATAGTCCTACCCGTTACGATCTTTTATAAATAAATTTTAAATGATCTATTAAATTATCTTTTACAAAAAAGATAATTAATTTAAATTTTTTAACATTTCTTAGGCCAAACTATTGTTACCGTTATGATCTTTTATAAGGAAATTTTAAATTATCTATTAAATTATATTTTGCAAAGAAGGTAATTATGTCAACTTTTCTAGCATTTATTAGGCCCAATGATCGTTACCGTTATGCTCTTTTATAAATAAATTTTAAATGATCTATTAAATTATCTATTTCAAAAAAGATAATTAATTTAAATTTTTTAGCATTTCTTAGGCCCAACGATTGTTACCGTTATGATCTTTTAGAAAGAAATTTTAAATTATCTATTAAATTATCTTTTACAAAGAAGACAATTATGTCAACTTTTATAGCATTTATTTGGCCCAATGATCATTACCGTTATGATCTTTTATAAAGAAAGTTTTAATTATCTATTAAATTATCTTTTACAAAGAGGATAATTTTGTCAAGTTTTTTAGCATTTCTTTTGTCCAATGATCATTACCATGATGATCTTTTAAAAAGAAATTTTAAATTATCTAGTAAACTATCTTTTACAAAGGAGATAATTATGTCAACTTTTTTAGCATTTATTAGGCCCAACTATGGTTACCGTTATAATCTTTTAATAAATAAATTTAAAATTATCTATTAAATAATCTTTGACAAAGAAGATAATTATGTTAACTTTTTTAGCATTTATTAGGCCCAATGATCGTTACCGTTATGATCTTTTATAAAAAAATTTTAAATAATCTATTAAATTATCTTTTACAAAGAAGATAATTATGTCAAGTTTTTTATCATTTATTAGGCCCAATGATCGTTAACGTTATGATCTTCTAATTAGAAATTTTAAATTATCTATTAAATTATCTTTTACAAAGAAGCTAATTATGTCAACTTTTTTATCATTTATTAGGCCCAATAGTCCTTACCGTTACGATCTTTTATAAATAAATTTTAAATGATCTATTAAATTATCTTTTACAAAAAACATAATTAATTTAAATTTTTTAACATTTCTTAGGCCCAACGATTGTTACTGTTATGATCTTTTATAAGGAAATTTTAAATTATCTATTAAATTATCTTTTACAAAGAAGATAATTATGTCAACTTTTTTAGCATTTATTAGGCCCAATGATCGTTACCGTTATGATCTTTTATAAATAAATTTTAAATGGTCTATTAAATTATCTTTTACAAAAAAGATAATTAATTTAAATTTTTTAGCATTTCTTAGGCCCAACGATTGTTACCGTTATGATCTTTTATAAAGAAATTTTAAATTATCTATTAAATTATCTTTTACAAAGAAGACAATTATGTCAACTTTTATAGCATTTATTTGGCCCAATGATCAGTACCGTTATGATCTTTTATAAATAAATTTTTAATTATCTATTAAATTATCTTTTACAAAGAGGATAATTATGTCAAGTTTTTTAGCATTTCTTTTGCCCAATGATCATTACCATGATGATCTTTTAAAAAGAAATTTTAAATTATCTAGTAAACTATCTTTTAAAAAAGGAGATAATTATGTCAACTTTTTTAGCATTTATTAGGCCCAACGATGGTTACCGTTATAATCTTTTAATAAATAAATTTAAAATTATCTATTAAATAATCTTTGACAAAGACGATAATTATGTTAACTTTTTTAGCATTTATTAGGCCCAATGATCGTTACCGTTATGATCTTTTATAAAAAAAATTTAAATAATCTATTAAATTATCTTTTACAAAGAAGATAATTATGTCAAGTTTTTTATCATTTATTAGGCCCAATGATCGTTAACGTTATGATCTTCTAATTAGAAATTTTAAATTATCTATTAAATTATCTTTTACAAAGAAGCTAATTATGTCAACTTTTTTAGCATTTATTAGGCCCAATAGTCCTACCCGTTACGATCTTTTATAAATAAATTTTAAATGATCTATTAAATTATCTTTTACAAAAAAGATAATTAATTTAAATTTTTTAACATTTCTTAGGCCCAACTATTGTTACCGTTATGATCTTTTATAAGGAAATTTTAAATTATCTATTAAATTATTTTTTGCAAAGAAGGTAATTATGTCAACTTTTCTAGCATTTATTAGGCCCAATGATCGTTACCGTTATGCTCTTTTATAAATAAATTTTAAATGATCTATTAAATTATCTATTACAAAAAAGATAATTAATTTAAATTTTTTAGCATTTCTTAGGCCCAACGATTGTTACCGTTATGATCTTTTAGAAAGAAATTTTAAATTATCTATTAAATTATCTTTTACAAAGAAGACAATTATGTCAACTTTTATAGCATTTATTTGGCCCAATGATCATTACCGTTATGATCTTTTATAAAGAAAGTTTTAATTATCTATTAAATTATCTTTTACAAAGAGGATAATTTTGTCAAGTTTTTTAGCATTTCTTTTGCCCAATGATCATTACCATGATGATCTTTTAAAAAGAAATTTTAAATTATCTAGTAAACTATCTTTTACAAAGGAGATAATTATGTCAACTTTTTTAGCATTTATTAGGCCCAACTATGGTTACCGTTATAATCTTTTAATAAATAAATTTAAAATTATCTATTAAATAATCTTTGACAAAGAAGATAATTATGTTAACTTTTTTAGCATTTATTAGGCCCAATGATCGTTACCGTTATGATCTTTTATAAAAAAATTTTAAATAATCTATTAAATTATCTTTTACAAAGAAGATAATTATGTCAAGTTTTTTATCATTTATTAGGCCCAATGATCGTTAACGTTATGATCTTCTAATTAGAAATTTTAAATTATCTATTAAATTATCTTTTACAAAGAAGCTAATTATGTCAACTTTTTTATCATTTATTAGGCCCAATAGTCCTTACCGTTACGATCTTTTATAAATAAATTTTAAATGATCTATTAAATTATCTTTTACAAAAAACATAATTAATTTAAATTTTTTAACATTTCTTAGGCCCAACGATTGTTACTGTTATGATCTTTTATAAGGAAATTTTAAATTATCTATTAAATTATCTTTTACAAAGAAGATAATTATGTCAACTTTTTTAGCATTTATTAGGCCCAATGATCGTTACCGTTATGATCTTTTATAAATAAATTTTAAATGGTCTATTAAATTATCTTTTACAAAAAAGATAATTAATTTAAATTTTTTAGCATTTCTTAGGCCCAACGATTGTTACCGTTATGATCTTTTATAAAGAAATTTTAAATTATCTATTAAATTATCTTTTACAAAGAAGACAATTATGTCAACTTTTATAGCATTTATTTGGCCCAATGATCAGTACCGTTATGATCTTTTATAAAGAAATTTTTAATTATCTATTAAATTATCTTTTACAAAGAGGATAATTATGTCAAGTTTTTTAGCATTTCTTTTGCCCAATGATCATTACCATGATGATCTTTTAAAAAGAAATTTTAAATTATCTAGTAAACTATCTTTTACAAAGGAGATAATTATGTCAACTTTTTTAGCATTTATTAGGCCCAACGATGGTTACCGTTATAATCTTTTAATAAATAAATTTAAAATTATCTATTAAATAATCTTTGACAAAGAAGATAATTATGTTAACTTTTTTAGCATTTATTAGGCCCAATGATTGTTACCATTATGATCTTTTATAAAAAAAATTTAAATAATCTATTAAATTATCTTTTACAAAGAAGATAATTATTTCAAGTTTTTTATCATTTATTAGGCCCAATGATCGTTAACGTTATGATCTTTTAATTAGAAATTTTAAATTATCTATTAAATTATCTTTTACAAAGAAGCTAATTATGTCAACTTTTTTAGCATTTATTAGGCCCAATAGTCCTTCCTGTTACGATCTTTTATAAATAAATTTTAAATGATCTATTAAATTATCTTTTACAAAAAAGATAATTAATTTAAATTTTTTAACATTTCTTAGGCCCAACGATTGTTACCGTTATGATCTTTTATAAGGAAATTTTAAATTATCTATTAAATTATCTTTTACAAAGAAGATAATTATGTCAACTTTTTTAGCATTTATTAGGCCCAATGATCGTTACCGTTATGATCTTTTATAAATAAATTTTAAATGATCTATTAAATTATCTTTTACAAAAAAGATAATTAATTTAAATTTTTTAACATTTCTTAGGCCCAACGATTGTTACCGTTATGATCTTTTATAAGGAAATTTTAAATTATCTATTAAATTATTTTTTGCAAAGAAGATAATTATGTCAACTTTTCTAGCATTTATTAGGCCCAATGATCGTTACCGTTATGCTCTTTTATAAATAAATTTTAAATGATCTATTAAATTATCTATTACAAAAAAGATAATTAGTTTAAATTTTTTAGCATTTCTTAGGCCCAACGATTGTTACTGTTATGATCTTTTATAAAGAAATTTTAAATTATCTTTTACAAAGAAGACAATTATGTCAACTTTTATAGCATTTATTTGGCCCAGTGATCATTACCGTTATGATCTTTTATAAAGAAATTTTTAATTATCTATTAAATTATCTTTTACAAAGAGGATAATTATGTCAAGTTTTTTAGCATTTCTTTTGCCCAATGATCATTACCATGATGATCTTTTAAAAAGAAATTTTAAATTATCTAGTAAACTATCTTTTACAAAGGAGATAATTATGTCAACTTTTTTAGCATTTATTAGGCCCAACGATGGTTACCGTTATAATCTTTTAATAAATAAATTTAAAATTATCTATTAAATAATCTTTGACAAAGAAGATAATTATGTTAACTTTTTTAGCATTTATTAGGCCCAATGATTGTTACCATTATGATCTTTTATAAAAAAAATTTAAATAATCTATTAAATTATCTTTTACAAAGAAGATAATTATTTCAAGTTTTTTATCATTTATTAGGCCCAATGATCGTTAACGTTATGATCTTTTAATTAGAAATTTTAAATTATCTATTAAATTATCTTTTACAAAGAAGCTAATTATGTGAACTTTTTTAGCATTTATTAGGCCCAATAGTCCTTCCTGTTACGATCTTTTATAAATAAATTTTAAATGATCTATTAAATTATCTTTTACAAAAAAGATAATTAATTTAAATTTTTTAACATTTCTTAGGCCCAACGATTGTTACCGTTATGATCTTTTATAAGGAAATTTTAAATTATCTATTAAATTATCTTTTACAAAGAAGATAATTATGTCAACTTTTTTAGCATTTATTAGGCCCAATGATCGTTACCGTTATGATCTTTTATAAATAAATTTTAAATGGTCTATTAAATTATCTTTTACAGAAAAGATAATTAATTTAAATTTTTTAGCATTTCTTAGGCCCAACGATTGTTACCGTTATGATCTTTTATAAAGAAATTTTAAATTATCTATTAAATTATCTTTTACAAAGAAGACAATTATGTCAACTTTTATAGCATTTATTTGGCCCAATGATCAGTACCGTTATGATCTTTTATAAAGAAATTTTTAATTATCTATTAAATTATCTTTTACAAAGAGGATAATTATGTCAAGTTTTTTAGCATTTCTTTTGCCCAATGATCATTACCATGATGATCTTTTAAAAAGAAATTTTAAATTATCTAGTAAACTATCTTTTACAAAGGAGATAATTATGTCAACTTTTTTAGCATTTATTAGGCCCAACTATGGTTACCGTTATAATCTTTTAATAAATAAATTTAAAATTATCTATTAAATAATCTTTGACAAAGAAGATAATTATGTTAACTTTTTTAGCATTTATCAGGCCCAATGATCGTTACCGTTATGATCTTTTATAAAAAATTTTTAAATAATCTATTAAATTATCTTTTACAAAGAAGATAATTATGTCAAGTTTTTTATCATTTATTAGGCCCAATGATCGTTAACGTTATGATCTTCTAATTAGAAATTTTAAATTATCTATTAAATTATCTTTTACAAAGAAGCTAATTATGTCAACTTTTTTAGCATTTATTAGGCCCAATAGTCCTACCCGTTACGATCTTTTATAAATAAATTTTAAATGATCTATTAAATTATCTTTTACAAAAAAGATAATTAATTTAAATTTTTTAACATTTCTTAGGCCCAACTATTGTTACCGTTATGATCTTTTATAAGGAAATTTTAAATTATCTATTAAATTATTTTTTGCAAAGAAGGTAATTATGTCAACTTTTCTAGCATTTATTAGGCCCAATGATCGTTACCGTTATGCTCTTTTATAAATAAATTTTAAATGATCTATTAAATTATCTATTACAAAAAAGATAATTAATTTAAATTTTTTAGCATTTCTTAGGCCCAACGATTGTTACCGTTATGATCTTTTAGAAAGAAATTTTAAATTATCTATTAAATTATCTTTTACAAAGAAGACAATTATGTCAACTTTTATAGCATTTATTTGGCCCAATGATCATTACCGTTATGATCTTTTATAAAGAAAGTTTTAATTATCTATTAAATTATCTTTTACAAAGAGGATAATTTTGTCAAGTTTTTTAGCATTTCTTTTGCCCAATGATCATTACCATGATGATCTTTTAAAAAGAAATTTTAAATTATCTAGTAAACTATCTTTTACAAAGGAGATAATTATGTCAACTTTTTTAGCATTTATTAGGCCCAACTATGGTTACCGTTATAATTTTTTAATAAATAAATTTAAAATTATCTATTAAATAATCTTTGACAAAGAAGATAATTATGTTAACTTTTTTAGCATTTATTAGGCCCAATGATCGTTACCGTTATGATCTTTTATAAAAAAATTTTAAATAATCTATTAAATTATCTTTTACAAAGAAGATAATTATGTCAAGTTTTTTATCATTTATTAGGCCCAATGATCGTTAACGTTATGATCTTCTAATTAGAAATTTTAAATTATCTATTAAATTATCTTTTACAAAGAAGCTAATTATGTCAACTTTTTTATCATTTATTAGGCCCAATAGTCCTTACCGTTACGATCTTTTATAAATAAATTTTAAATGATCTATTAAATTATCTTTTACAAAAAACATAATTAATTTAAATTTTTTAACATTTCTTAGGCCCAACGATTGTTACCGTTATGATGTTTTATAAGGAAATTTTAAATTATCTATTAAATTATTTTTTGCAAAGAAGATAATTATGTCAACTTTTCTAGCATTTATTAGGCCCAATGATCGTTACCGTTATGCTCTTTTATAAATAAATTTTAAATGATCTATTAAATTATCTATTACAAAAAAGATAATTAGTTTAAATTTTTTAGCATTTCTTAGGCCCAACGATTGTTACTGTTATGATCTTTTATAAAGAAATTTTAAATTATCTATTAAATTATCTTTTACAAAGAAGACAATTATGTCAACTTTTATAGCATTTATTTGGCCCAGTGATCATTACCGTTATGATCTTTTATAAAGAAATTTTTAATTATCTATTAAATTATCTTTTACAAAGAGGATAATTATGTCAAGTTTTTTAGCATTTCTTTTGCCCAATGATCATTACCATGATGATCTTTTAAAAAGAAATTTTAAATTATCTAGTAAACTATCTTTTACAAAGGAGATAATTATGTCAACTTTTTTAGCATTTATTAGGCCCAACGATGGTTACCGTTATAATCTTTTAATAAATAAATTTAAAATTATCTATTAAATAATCTTTGACAAAGAAGATAATTATGTTAACTTTTTTAGCATTTATTAGGCCCAATGATTGTTACCATTATGATCTTTTATAAAAAAAATTTAAATAATCTATTAAATTATCTTTTACAAAGAAGATAATTATTTCAAGTTTTTTATCATTTATTAGGCCCAATGATCGTTAACGTTATGATCTTTTAATTAGAAATTTTAAATTATCTATTAAATTATCTTTTACAAAGAAGCTAATTATGTGAACTTTTTTAGCATTTATTAGGCCCAATAGTCCTTCCTGTTACGATCTTTTATAAATAAATTTTAAATGATCTATTAAATTATCTTTTACAAAAAAGATAATTAATTTAAATTTTTTAACATTTCTTAGGCCCAACGATTGTTACCGTTATGATCTTTTATAAGGAAATTTTAAATTATCTATTAAATTATCTTTTACAAAGAAGATAATTATGTCAACTTTTTTAGCATTTATTAGGCCCAATGATCGTTACCGTTATGATCTTTTATAAATAAATTTTAAATGGTCTATTAAATTATCTTTTACAGAAAAGATAATTAATTTAAATTTTTTAGCATTTCTTAGGCCCAACGATTGTTACCGTTATGATCTTTTAGAAAGAAATTTTAAATTATCTATTAAATTATCTTTTACAAAGAAGACAATTATGTCCACTTTTATAGCATTTATTTGGCCCAATGATCATTACCGTTATGATCTTTTATAAAGAAAGTTTTAATTATCTATTAAATTATCTTTTACAAAGAGGATAATTTTGTCAAGTTTTTTAGCATTTCTTTTGCCCAATGATCATTACCATGATGATCTTTTAAAAAGAAATTTTAAATTATCTAGTAAACTATCTTTTACAAAGGAGATAATTATGTCAACTTTTTTAGCATTTATTAGGCCCAACTATGGTTACCGTTATAATCTTTTAATAAATAAATTTAAAATTATCTATTAAATAATCTTTGACAAAGAAGATAATTATGTTAACTTTTTTAGCATTTATTAGGCCCAATGATCGTTACCGTTATGATCTTTTATAAAAAAATTTTAAATAATCTATTAAATTATCTTTTACAAAGAAGATAATTATGTCAAGTTTTTTATCATTTATTAGGCCCAATGATCGTTAACGTTATGATCTTCTAATTAGAAATTTTAAATTATCTATTAAATTATCTTTTACAAAGAAGCTAATTATGTCAACTTTTTTATCATTTATTAGGCCCAATAGTCCTTACCGTTACGATCTTTTATAAATAAATTTTAAATGATCTATTAAATTATCTTTTACAAAAAACATAATCAATTTAAATTTTTTAACATTTCTTAGGCCCAACGATTGTTACCGTTATGATCTTTTATAAGGAAATTTTAAATTATCTATTAAATTATTTTTTGCAAAGAAGATAATTATGTCAACTTTTCTAGCATTTATTAGGCCCAATGATCGTTACCGTTATGCTCTTTTATAAATAAATTTTAAATGATCTATTAAATTATCTATTACAAAAAAGATAATTACTTTAAATTTTTTAGCATTTCTTAGGCCCAACGATTGTTACCGTTATGATCTTTTATAAAGAAATTTTAAATTATCTATTAAATTATCTTTTACAAAGAAGACAATTATGTCAACTTTTATAGCATTTATTTGGCCCAATGATCATTACCGTTATGATCTTTTATAAAGAAATTTTTAATTATCTATTAAATTATCTTTTACAAAGAGGATAATTATGTCAAGTTTTTTAGCATTTCTTTTGCCCAATGATCATTACCATGATGATCTTTTAAAAAGAAATTTTAAATTATCTAGTAAACTATCTTTTACAAAGGAGATAATTATGTCAACTTTTTTAGCATTTATTAGGCCCAACTATGGTTACCGTTATAATCTTTTAATAAATAAATTTAAAATTATCTATTAAATAATCTTTGACAAAGAAGATAATTATGTTAACTTTTTTAGCATTTATTAGGCCCAATGATCGTTACCGTTATGATCTTTTATAAAAAAATTTTAAATAATCTATTAAATTATCTTTTACAAAGAAGATAATTATGTCAAGTTTTTTATCATTTATTAGGCCCCATGATCATTAACGTTATGATCTTCTAATTAGAAATTTTAAATTATCTATTAAATTATCTTTTACAAAGAAGCTAATTATGTCAACTTTTTTATCATTTATTAGGCCCAATAGTCCTTACCGTTACGATCTTTTATAAATAAATTTTAAATGATCTATTAAATTATCTTTTACAAAAAACATAATCAATTTAAATTTTTTAACATTTCTTAGGCCCAACGATTGTTACCGTTATGATCTTTTATAAGGAAATTTTAAATTATCTATTAAATTATTTTTTGCAAAGAAGATAATTATGTCAACTTTTCTAGCATTTATTAGGCCCAATGATCGTTACCGTTATGCTCTTTTATAAATAAATTTTAAATGATCTATTAAATTATCTATTACAAAAAAGATAATTACTTTAAATTTTTTAGCATTTCTTAGGCCCAACGATTGTTACCGTTATGATCTTTTATAAAGAAATTTTAAATTATCTATTAAATTATCTTTTACAAAGAAGACAATTATGTCAACTTTTATAGCATTTATTTGGCCCAATGATCATTACCGTTATGATCTTTTATAAAGAAATTTTTAATTATCTATTAAATTATCTTTTACAAAGAGGATAATTATGTCAAGTTTTTTAGCATTTCTTTTGCCCAATGATCATTACCATGATGATCTTTTAAAAAGAAATTTTAAATTATCTAGTAAACTATCTTTTACAAAGGAGATAATTATGTCAACTTTTTTAGCATTTATTAGGCCCAACGATGGTTACCGTTATAATCTTTTAATAAATAAATTTAAAATTATCTATTAAATAATCTTTGACAAAGAAGATAATTATGTTAACTTTTTTAGCATTTATTAGGCCCAATGATCGTTACCGTTATGATATTTTATAAAAAAAATTTAAATTATCTTTTACAAAGAAGATAATTATTTTTTTTATCATTTATTAGGCCCAATGATCGTTAACGTTATGATCTTCTAATTAGAAATTTTAAATTATCTATTAAATTATCTTTTACAAAGAAGCTAATTATGTCAACTTTTTTATCATTTATTAGGCCCAATAGTCCTTACCGTTACGATCTTTTATAAATAAATTTTAAATGATCTATTAAATTATCTTTGACAAAGAAGATAATTATGTTAACTTTTTTAGCATTTATTAGGCCCAATGATCGTTACCGTTATGATCTTTTATAAAAAAATTTTAAATTATCTATTAAATTATCTTTTACAAAGAAGATAATTATGTCAAGTTTTTTATCATTTATTAGGCCCAATGATCGTTAACATTATGATCTTCTAATTAGATATTTTAAATTATCTATTAAATTATCTTTTACAAAGAAGCTAATTATGTCAACTTTTTTATCATTTATTAGGCCCAATAGTCCTTACCGTTACGATTTTTTATAAATAAATTTTAAATGATCTATTAAATTATCTTTTACAAAAAACATAATTAATTTAAATTTTTTAACATTTCTTAGGCCCAACGATTGTTACCGTTATGATCTTTTATAAGGAAATTTTAAATTATCTATTAAATTATTTTTTGCAAAGAAGATAATTATGTCAACTTTTCTAGCATTTATTAGGCCCAATGATCGTTACCATTATGCTCTTTTATAAATAAATTTTAAATGATCTATTAAATTATCTATTACAAAAAAGATAATTAATTTATATTTTTTAGCATTTCTTAGGCCCAACGATTGTTACCGTTATGATCTTTTATAAAGAAATTTTAAATTATCTATTAAATTATCTTTTACAAAGAAGACAATTATGTCAACTTTTATAGCATTTATTTGGCCCAATGATCATTACCGTTATGATCTTTTATAAAGAAATTTTTAATTATCTATTAAATTATCTTTTACAAAGAGGATAATTATGTCAAGTTTTTTAGCATTTCTTTTGCCCAATGATCATTACCATGATGATCTTTTAAAAAGAAATTTTAAATTATCTAGTAAACTATCTTTTACAAAGGAGATAATTATGTCAACTTTTTTAGCATTTATTAGGCCCAACGATGGTTACCGTTATAATCTTTTAATAAATAAATTTAAAATTATCTATTAAATAATCTTTGACAAAGAAGATAATTATGTTAACTTTTTTAGCATTTATTAGGCCCAATGATCGTTACCGTTATGATCTTTTATAAAAAAAATTTAAATTATCTTTTACAAAGAAGATAATTATTTTTTTTATCATGTATTAGGCCCAATGATCGTTAACGTTATGATCTTCTAATTAGAAATTTTAAATTATCTATTAAATTATCTTTTACAAAGAAGCTAATTATGTCAACTTTTTTATCATTTATTAGGCCCAATAGTCCTTACCGTTACGATCTTTTATAAATAAATTTTAAATGATCTATTAAATTATCTTTTACAAAAGAGATAATTAATTTAAATTTTTTAACATTTCTTAGGCCCAACGATTGTTACGTTATGATCTTTTATAAGGAAATTTTAAATTATCTATTAAATTATCTTTTGCAAAGAAGATAATTATGTCAACTTTTTTAGCATTTATTAGGCCCAATAGTCCTTACCGTTATGATCTTTTTATAAATAAATTTTAAATGATCTATTAAATTATCTTTTACAAAAAAGATAATTAATTTAAATTTTTTAACATTTCTTAGGCCCAACGATTGTTACCGTTATGATCTTTTATAAGGAAATTTTAAATTATCTATTAAATTATTTTTTGCAAAGAAGATAATTATGTCAACTTTTTTAGCATGTATTAGGCCCAATGATCGTTACCGTCATGATATTTTAATAAAGAAATTTTAAATGATCTATTAAATTATCTTTTACAACGACGATAACTATGTTAACTTTTTAGCATTTATTAGCCCAATAATCCTTACCGTTATTATCTTTTAATAAGATATTTTAAATTATCTATTAAATTATCTTTTACAAGGAATATAATGATGTAAACTTTTTTAGCATGTATTAGGCCCAGTGATCATGACCGTTATGATCTTTTATAAAGAAGTTTTGAATGATCTATTAAATTAACTTTGACAAAGAAGATAATTGTGTCAACTTTTTAAGCATTTATTAGGCGAATGATCGTTACCGTTATGATCTTTTATTAAAAAATTTTAAATTATCTGGTAAATTATCTTTTACAAAGAAGATAATTATTTCAACATTTTTAGCATTTATTAGGCCCAATGATGGTTACCGTTATAATCTTTTAATAAGTAAATTTTAAATTATCTATTAAATAATCTTTGACAAAGAAGATAATTATGTTAACTTTTTAGCATTTGTTAGACCCAATGATCGTTACCGTTATAATCTTTTATAAACAAAATTTAAATAATCTATTAAATTATCTTTTACAAAGAAGAAAATTATGTCAACCTTTTTCGCATTTATTAGGCCCAATGATCGTTACCGTCATGATATTTTAATAAAGAAATTTTAAATGATCTAATAAATTATCATTTACAAGGAATCTAATTATGTCAACTTTTTAGCATTTATTAGGCCCAATAATCCTTACCGTTATGATCTTTTAATAAGAAATTTTAAATTATCTAGTAAATTATCTTTTACAAAGAGGATACTTATGTGAACTTTTTTAGCATGTACTAGGCCGAATAATGTTACCGTTATGATCTTTTATAAAGAAGTTTTAAATTATCTATTAAATTATCTTTGACAAAAAAGATAATTATGGAAACATTTTTAGCATTTATTAGCCCCAATGGTCGTTACCATTATGATCTTATAAGAAGAAATTTTAAATTATCTAGTAAATTATCTTTTAGAAAGAAGATAATTATGTCAACTTTTTTAGCATTTATTAGGCCCAATGATCGTTAACGTTATGATCTTCTAATTAGAAATTTTAAATTGTCTATTAAATTATCTTTTACAAAGATGCTAATTATGTCAACTTTTTTCACATTTATTAGGCCCAATAGTCCTTACCGTTATGATCTTTTTATAAATAAATTTTAAATGATCTATTAAATTATCTTTTACAAAAAAGATAATTAATTTAAATTTTTTAACATTTCTTAGGCCCAACGATTGTTACCGTTATGATCTTTTATAAGGAAATTTTAAATTATCTATTAAATTATTTTTTGCAAAGAAGATAATTATGTCAACTTTTTTAGCATGTATTAGGCCCAATGATCGTTACCGTCATGATATTTTAATAAAGAAATTTTAAATGATCTATTAAATTATCTTTTACAACGACGATAACTATGTTAACTTTTTAGCATTTATTAGCCCAATAATCCTTACCGTTATTATCTTTTAATAAGATATTTTAAATTATCTATTAAATTATCTTTTACAAGGAATATAATGATGTAAACTTTTTTAGCATGTATTAGGCCCAGTGATCATGACCATTATGATCTTTTATAAAGAAGTTTTAAATGATCTATTAAATTAACTTTGACAAAGAAGATAATTGTGTCAACTTTTTAAGCATTTATTAGGCCCAACGATGGTTACCGTTATAATTTTTTAATAAATAAATTTAAAATTATCTATTAAATAATCTTTGACAAAGAAGATAATTATGTTAACTTTTTTAGCATTTATTAGGCCCAATGATCGTTACCGTTATGATCTTCTAATTAGAAATTTTAAATTATCTATTAAATTATCTTTTACAAAGATGCTAATTATGTCAACTTTTTTCACATTTATTAGGCCCAATAGTCCTTACCGTTACGATCTTTTTATAAATAAATTTTAAATGATCTATTAAATTATCTTTTACAAAAAAGATAATTAATTTAAATTTTTTAACATTTCTTAGGCCCAACGATTGTTACCGTTATGATCTTTTATAAGGAAATTTTAAATTATCTATTAAATTATTTTTTGCAAAGAAGATAATTATGTCAACTTTTCTAGCATTTATTAGGCCCAATGATCGTTACCGTTATGCTCTTTTATAAATAAATTTTAAATGATCTATTAAATTATCTATTACAAAAAATATAATTAATTTAAATTTTTTAGCATTAGGCCCAACGATTGTTACCGTTATGATCTTTTCTAAAGAAATTTTAAATTATCTATTAAATTATCTTTTACAAAGAAGACAATTATGTCAACTTTTATAGCATTTATTTGGCCCAATGATCATTACCGTTATGATCTTTTATAAAGAAATTTTTAATTATCTATTAAATTATCTTTTACAAAGAGGATAATTATGTCAAGTTTTTTAGCATTTCTTTTGCCCAATGATCATTACCATGATGATCTTTTAAAAAGAAATTTTAAATTATCTAGTAAACTATCTTTTACAAAGGAGATAATTATGTCAACTTTTTTAGAATTTATTAGGCCCAACGATGGTTACCGTTATAATTTTTTAATAAATAAATTTAAAATTATCTATTAAATAATCTTTGACAAAGAAGATAATTATGTTAACTTTTTTAGCATTTATTAGGCCCAATGATCGTTACCGTTATGATCTTTTATAAAAAAAATTTAAATTATCTTTTACAAAGAAGATAATTATTTCAAGTTTTTTATCATTTATTAGGCCCAATGATCGTTAACATTATGATCTTCTAATTAGAAATTTTAAATTATCTATTAAATTATCTTTTACAAAGAAGCTAATTATGTCAACTTTTTTATCATTTATTAGGCCCAATAGTCCTTACCGTTACGATCTTTTATAAGTAAATTTTAAATGATCTATTAAATTATCTTTTACAATAGAGATAATTAATTTAAATTTTTTAACATTTCTTAGGCCCAACGATTGTTACGTTATGATCTTTTATAAGGAAATTTTAAATTATCTATTAAATTATCTTTTGCAAAGAAGATAATTATGTCAACTTTTTTAGCATTTATTAGGCCCAATGATCGTTACCGTTATGATCTTTTATAAATAAATTTTAAATGATCTATTAAATTATCTTTTACAAAAAAGATAATTAATTTAAAATTTTTAGCATTTCTTAGGCCCAACGATTGTTATCGTTATGATCTTTTATAAAGAAATTTTAAATTATCTATTAAATTATCTTCTACAAAGAAGATAATTATGTCAACTTTTTTAGCATGTATTAGGCCCAATGATCGTTACCGTCATGATATTTTAATAAAGAAATTTTAAATGATCTATTAAATTATCTTTTACAACGACGATAACTATGTCAACTTTTTAGCATTTATTAGCCCAATAATCCTTACCGTTATTATCTTTTAATAAGATATTTTAAATTATCTATTAAATTATCTTTTACAAGGAATATAATTATGTAAACTTGTTTAGCATGTATTAGGCCCAGTGATCATGACCGTTATGATCTTTTATAAAGAAGTTTTAAATGATCTATTAAATTAACTTTGACAAAGAAGATAATTGTGTCAACTTTTTTAGCATTTATTAGGCGAATGATCGTTACCGTTATGATCTTTTATTAAAAAATTTTAAATTATCTGGTAAATTATCTTTTACAAAGAAGATAATTATGTCAACTTTTTTAGCATTTATTAGGCGCAATGATGGTTACCGTTATAATCTTTTAATAAGTAAATTTTAAATTATCTATTAAATAATCTTTGACAAAGAAGATAATTATGTTAACTTTTTAGCATTTGTTAGACCCAATGATCGTTACCGTTATAATCTTTTCTAAAAAAAATTTAAATAATCTATTAAATTATCTTTTACAAAGAAGAAAATTATGTCAACCTTTTTAGCATTTATTCGGCCCAATGATCGTTACCGTCATGATATTTTAATAAAGAAATTTTAAATGATCTAATAAATTATCATTTACAAGGAATCTAATTATGTCAACTTTTTAGCATTTATTAGGCCCAATAATCCTTACCGTTATGATCTTTTAATAAGAAATTTTAAATTATCTAGTAAATTATCTTTTACAAAGATGCTAATTATGTGAACTTTTTTCACATTTATTAGGCCCAATAGTCCTTACCGTTACGATATTTGTATAAATAAATTTTAAATGATCTATTAAATTATCTTTTACAAAAAAGATAATTAATTTAAATTTTTTAACATTTCTTAGACCCAACGATTGTTACCGTTATCATCTTTTATAAGGAAATTTTGAATTATTTATTAAATTATCTTTTACAAAAAGATAATTATGTCAACTTTTTTAGCATGTATTAGGCCCAATGATCATTACCGTTATAATCTTTTATAAAGAAGTTTTAAATGATCTATTAAATTAACTTTGACAAAGAAGATAATTGTGTCAACTTTTTTAGCATTTATTAGGCGAATGATCGTTACCGTTATGATCTTTTATTAAAAAATTTTAAATTATCTGGTAAATTATCTTTTACAAAGGAGATAATTATGTAAACTTTTTTAGCAGTTATTAGGCCGAATGATGGTTACCGTTATAATCTTTTAATAAGTAAATTTAACATTATCTATTAAATAATCTTTGACAAAGAAGATAATTATGTTAACTTTTTAGCAGTTGTTAGGCCCAATGATCGTTACCGTTATAATCTTTTATAAACAAAATTTAAATAGTCTATTAAATTATCTTTTACAAAGAAGATAATTATGTCAAGTTTTTTATCATTTATTAGGCCGAATGATCGTTAACGTTATGATCTTCTAATTAGAAATTTTAAATTATCTATTAAATTATCTTTTACAAAGAAGCTAATTATGTCAACTTTTTTAGCATTTATTAGGCCCAATAGTCCTTACCGTTATGATCTTTTTTATAAATAAATTTTAAATGATCTATTAAATTAACTTTTACAAAAAAGATAATTAATTTAAATTTTTTAACATTTCTTAGGCCCAACAATTGTTACCGTTATCATCTTTTATAAGGAAATTTTAAATTATCTATTAAATTATCTTTTACAAAGAAGATAATTATGTCAACTTTTTTAGCATGTATTAGGCCCAATGATCGTTACCGTCATGATATTTTAATAAAGAAATTTCAAATGATCTATTAAATTATCTTTTACAACGAAGATAACTATGTCAACTTTTTAACATTTATTAGGCCCAATAATCCTTACCGTTATGATCTTTTAATAAGAAATTTTAAATTATCTAGTAATTTATCTTTTACAAAGAGGATAACTATGTGAACTTTTTTAACATGTACTAAGCTCAATTATCTTACCATTATGATCTTTTATAAAAAAGTTTTAAATGATCTATTAAATTAACTTTGACAAACAAGATAATTGTGTCAACTTTTTTAGCATTTATTAGGCCAACGATCGTTACCGTTATGATCTTTTATAAAAAAATTTTAAATGATCTATTAAATTATCTTTTACAGAGAAGAGAATTATGTCAAGTTTTTTATCATTTGTTAGACCCAATGATTGTTACCGTTATGTTATTTTATAAAAAAAATTTTAAATAATCTATTAAATTATCTTTTACAAAGAAGATAATTATGTCAAGTATTTTATCATTTGTTAGACCCAATGATTGTTACCGTTATGAGATTTTATTAAGAAATTTTAAATAATCTATTAAATTATCTTTTACAAAGAAGAAAATTATGTCAACCTTTTTAGCATTTATTCAGCCCAATGATCGTTACCATCATGATATTTTAATAAAGAAATTTTAAATGATCTAATAAATTATCATTTACAAGGAATATAATTATGTCAACTTTTTAGCATTTATTAGGCCCAATAATCCTTACCGTTATGATCTTTTAACAAGAAATTTTAAATTATCTAGTAAATTATCTTTTACAAAGAGGATACTTATGTGAGCTTTTTTAACATGTACTAGGCCCAATAATGTTACCGTTATGATCTTTTATAAAGAAGTTTTAAATTATCTATTAAGTTATCTTTGACAAAAAAGATAATTATGGCAACATTTTTAGCATTTATTAGCCCCAATGGTCCTTACCATTATGATCTTATAATAAGAAATTTTAAATTATCTAGTAAATTATCTTTTAGAAAGAAGATAATTATGTCAACTTTTTTACCATTTATTAGGCCCAATGATCGTTAACGTTATGATCTTCTAATTAGAAATTTTAAATTATCTATTAAATTATCTTTTACAAAGAAGCTAATTATGTCAACTTTTTTATCATTTATTAGGCCCAATAGTCCTTACCGTTACGATCTTTTATAAATACATTTTAAATGATCTATTAAATTATCTTTTACAAAAGAGATAATTAATTTAAATTTTTTAACATTTCTTAGGCCCAACGATTGTTACCGTTATGATCTTTTATAAAAAAAATTTAAATAATCTATTAAATTATCTTTTACAAAGAAGATAATTATGTCAAGTTTTTTATCATTTATTAGGCCCAATGATCGTTAACGTTATGATCTTCTAATTAGAAATTTTAAATTATCTATTAAATTATCTTTTACAAAGAAGCTAATTATGTCAACTTTTTTAGCATTTATTAGGCCCAATAGTCCTCCCCGTTACGATCTTTTATAAATAAATTTTAAATGATCTATTAAATTATCTTTTACAAAAAAGATAATTAATTTAAATTTTTTAACATTTCTTAGGCCCAACGATTGTTACCGTTATGATCTTTTATAAGGAAATTTTAAATTATGTATTAAATTATCTTTTACAAAGAAGATAATTATGTTAACTTTTTTAGCATTTATTAGGCCCAATGATCGTTACCGTTATGATCTTTTATAAATAAATTTTAAATGGTCTATTAAATTATCTTTTACAAAAAAATAATTAATTTAAATTTTTTAGCATTTCTTAGGCCCAACGATTGTTACCGTTATGATCTTTTATAAAAAAATTTTAAATGATCTATTAAATTATCTTGTACAAAGAAGACAATTATGTCAACTTTTATAGCATTTATTTGGCCCAATGATCATTACCGTTATGATCTTTAATAAGGAAATTTTTAATGATCTATTAAATTATCTTTTACAAAGAGGATAATTATGTCAGGTTTTTTAGCATTTCTTTTGCCCAATGATCATTACCATGATGATCTTTTAAAAATAAATTTTAAATTATCTAGTAAATTATCTTTTACAAAGGAGATAATTATGTCAACTTTTTTAGCATTTATTAGGCCCAAGGATGGTTACCGTTATAATATTTTAATAAATAAATTTAAAATTATCTATTAAATAATCTTTGACAAAGAAGATAATTATGTTAACTTTTTTAGCATTTATTAGGCCCAATGATCGTTACCGTTATGATCTTTTACAAAAAAAATTTAAATAATTTATTAAATTATCTTTTACAAAGAAGATAATTATGTCAAGTTTTTTATCATTTATTAGGCCTAATGATTGGTAACGTTATGATCTTCTAATTAGAAATTTTAAATTATCTATTAAATTATCTTTTACAAAGAAGCTAATTATGTCAACTTTTTTATCATTTATTAGGCACAATAGTCCTTACCATTACGATCTTTTATAAATAAATTTTAAATGATCTATTAAATTATCTTTTACAAAAAAGATAATTAATTTAAATTTTTTAACATTTCTTAAGCCCAACGTTTGTTACCGTTATGATCTTTTATAAGGAAATTTAAAATTATTTATTAAATTATCTTTTGCAAAGAAGATAATTATGTCAACTTTTTAGCATTTATTAGGCTCAATGATCGTTACCGTTATGATCTTTTATAAATAAATTTTAAATGATCTATTAAATTATCTTTTACAAAAAAGATAATTAATTTAAATTTTTTAGCATTTCTTAGGCCCAACGATTGTTACCGTTATGATCTTTTATAAGGAAATTTTAAATTATCTATTAAATTATCTTTTACAAAGAAGATAATTATGTTAACTTTTTTAGCATTTATTAGGCCCAATGATCGTTACCGTTATGATCTTTTATAAAAAAATTTTAAATGGTCTATTAAATTATCTTTTACAAAAAAGATAATTAATTTAAATTTTTTAACATTTCTTAGGACCAACGATTGTTACCATTATGATCTTTTATAAAAAAATTTTAAATGATCTATTAAATTATCTTGTACAAAGAAGACAATTATGTCAACTTTTATAGCATTTATTTGGCCCAATGATCATTACCGTTATGATCTTTAATAAGGAAATTTTTAATGATCTATTAAATTATCTTTTACAAAGAGGATAATTATGTCAGGTTTTTTAGCATTTCTTTTGCCCAATGATCATTACCATGATGATCTTTTAAAAATAAATTTTAAATTATCTAGTAAATTATCTTTTACAAAGGAGATAATTATGTCAACTTTTTTAGCATTTATTAGGCCCAATGATGGTTACCGTTATAATCTTTTAATAAATAAATTTAAAATTATCTATTAAATAATCTTTGACAAAGAAGATAATTATGTTAACTTTTTTAGCATTTATTAGGCCCAATGATCGTTACCGTTATGATCTTTTATAAACAAAATTTAAATAATTTATTAAATTATCTTTTACAAAGAAGATAATTATGTCAAGTTTTTTATCATT
This sequence comes from Psophocarpus tetragonolobus, assembly GCA_037954015.1. Classification (NCBI taxonomy): domain Eukaryota; kingdom Viridiplantae; phylum Streptophyta; class Magnoliopsida; order Fabales; family Fabaceae; genus Psophocarpus; species Psophocarpus tetragonolobus. The sequence continues at coordinate 61,762,168 of CM075688.1, forward strand.
TATTAGGCCTAATGATTGGTAACGTTATGATCTTCTAATTAGAAATTTTAAATTATCTATTAAATTATCTTTTAGAAAGAAGCTAATTATGTCAACTTTTTTATCATTTATTAGGCACAATAGTCCTTACCATTACGATCTTTTATAAATAAATTTTAAATGATCTATTAAATTATCTTTTACAAAAAAGATAATTAATTTAAATTTTTTAACATTTCTTAAGCCCAACGATTGTTACCGTTATGATCTTTTATAAGGAAATTTTAAATTATTTATTAAATTATCTTTTGCAAAGAAGATAATTATGTCAACTTTTTAGCATTTATTAGGCTCAATGATCGTTACCGTTATGATCTTTTATAAATAAATTTTAAATGATCTATTAAATTATCTTTTACAAAAAAGATAATTAATTTAAATTTTTTAGCATTTCTTAGGCCCAACGATTGTTACCGTTATGATCTTTTATAAGGAAATTTTAAATTATCTATTAAATTATCTTTTACAAAGAAGATAATTATGTTAACTTTTTTAGCATTTATTAGGCCCAATGATCGTTACCGTTATGATCTTTTATAAAAAAATTTTAAATGGTCTATTAAATTATCTTTTACAAAAAAGATAATTAATTTAAATTTTTTAACATTTCTTAGGACCAACGATTGTTACCGTTATGATCTTTTATAAAAAAATTTTAAATGATCTATTAAATTATCTTGTACAAAGAAGACAATTATGTCAACTTTTATAGCATTTATTTGGCCCAATGATCATTACCGTTATGATCTTTAATAAGGAAATTTTTAATGATCTATTAAATTATCTTTTACAAAGAGGATAATTATGTCAGGTTTTTTAGCATTTCTTTTGCCCAATGATCATTACCATGATGATCTTTTAAAAATAAATTTTAAATTATCTAGTAAATTATCTTTTACAAAGGAGATAATTATGTCAACTTTTTTAGCATTTATTAGGCCCAATGATGGTTACCGTTATAATCTTTTAATAAATAAATTTAAAATTATCTATTAAATAATCTTTGACAAAGAAGATAATTATGTTAACTTTTTTAGCATTTATTAGGCCCAATGATCGTTACCGTTATGATCTTTTATAAACAAAATTTAAATAATTTATTAAATTATCTTTTACAAAGAAGATAATTATGTCAAGTTTTTTATCATTTATTAGGCCTAATGATTGGTAACGTTATGATCTTCTAATTAGAAATTTTAAATTATCTATTAAATTATCTTTTAGAAAGAAGCTAATTATGTCAACTTTTTTATCATTTATTAGGCACAATAGTCCTTACCATTACGATCTTTTATAAATAAATTTTAAATGATCTATTAAATTATCTTTTACAAAAAAGATAATTAATTTAAATTTTTTAACATTTCTTAAGCCCAACGATTGTTACCGTTATGATCTTTTATAAGGAAATTTTAAATTATTTATTAAATTATCTTTTGCAAAGAAGATAATTATGTCAACTTTTTAGCATTTATTAGGCTCAATGATCGTTACCGTTATGATCTTTTATAAATAAATTTTAAATGATCTATTAAATTATCTTTTACAAAAAAGATAATTAATTTAAATTTTTTAGCATTTCTTAGGCCCAACGATTGTTACCGTTATGATCTTTTATAAGGAAATTTTAAATTATCTATTAAATTATCTTTTACAAAGAAGATAATTATGTTAACTTTTTTAGCATTTATTAGGCCCAATGATCGTTACCGTTATGATCTTTTATAAAAAAATTTTAAATGGTCTATTAAATTATCTTTTACAAAAAAGATAATTAATTTAAATTTTTTAACATTTCTTAGGACCAACGATTGTTACCGTTATGATCTTTTATAAAAAAATTTTAAATGATCTATTAAATTATCTTGTACAAAGAAGACAATTATGTCAACTTTTATAGGATTTATTTGGCCCAATGATCATTACCGTTATGATCTTTAATAAGGAAATTTTTAATGATCTATTAAATTATCTTTTACAAAGAGGATAATTATGTCAGGTTTTTTAGCATTTCTTTTGCCCAATGATCATTACCATGATGATCTTTTAAAAATAAATTTTAAATTATCTAGTAAATTATCTTTTACAAAGGAGATAATTATGTCAACTTTTTTAGCATTTATTAGGCCCAATGATGGTTACCGTTATAATCTTTTAATAAATAAATTTAAAATTATCTATTAAATAATCTTTGACAAAGAAGATAATTATGTTAACTTTTTTAGCATTTATTAGGCCCAATGATCGTTACCGTTATGATCTTTTATAAACAAAATTTAAATAATTTATTAAATTATCTTTTACAAAGAAGATAATTATGTCAAGTTTTTTATCATTTATTAGGCCTAATGATTGGTAACGTTATGATCTTCTAATTAGAAATTTTAAATTATCTATTAAATTATCTTTTAGAAAGAAGCTAATTATGTCAACTTTTTTATCATTTATTAGGCACAATAGTCCTTACCATTACGATCTTTTATAAATAAATTTTAAATGATCTATTAAATTATCTTTTACAAAAAAGATAATTAATTTAAATTTTTTAACATTTCTTAAGCCCAACGATTGTTACCGTTATGATCTTTTATAAGGAAATTTTAAATTATTTATTAAATTATCTTTTGCAAAGAAGATAATTATGTCAACTTTTTAGCATTTATTAGGCTCAATGATCGTTACCGTTATGATCTTTTATAAATAAATTTTAAATGATCTATTAAATTATCTTTTACAAAAAAGATAATTAATTTAAATTTTTTAGCATTTCTTAGGCCCAACGATTGTTACCGTTATGATCTTTTATAAGGAAATTTTAAATTATCTATTAAATTATCTTTTACAAAGAAGATAATTATGTTAACTTTTTTAGCATTTATTAGGCCCAATGATCGTTACTGTTATGATCTTTTATAAAAAAATTTTAAATGGTCTATTAAATTATCTTTTACAAAAAAGATAATTAATTTAAATTTTTTAACATTTCTTAGGACCAACGATTGTTACCGTTATGATCTTTTATAAAAAAATTTTAAATGATCTATTAAATTATCTTGTACAAAGAAGACAATTATGTCAACTTTTATAGCATTTATTTGGCCCAATGATCATTACCGTTATGATCTTTAATAAGGAAATTTTTAATGATCTATTAAATTATCTTTTACAAAGAGGATAATTATGTCAGGTTTTTTAGCATTTCTTTTGCCCAATGATCATTACCATGATGATCTTTTAAAAATAAATTTTAAATTATCTAGTAAATTATCTTTTACAAAGGAGATAATTATGTCAACTTTTTTAGCATTTATTAGGCCCAATGATGGTTACCGTTATAATCTTTTAATAAATAAATTTAAAATTATCTATTAAATAATCTTTGACAAAGAAGATAATTATGTTAACTTTTTTAGCATTTATTAGGCCCAATGATCGTTACCGTTATGATCTTTTATAAACAAAATTTAAATAATTTATTAAATTATCTTTTACAAAGAAGATAATTATGTCAAGTTTTTTATCATTTATTAGGCCTAATGATTGGTAACGTTATGATCTTCTAATTAGAAATTTTAAATTATCTATTAAATTATCTTTTACAAAGAAGCTAATTATGTCAACTTTTTTATCATTTATTAGGCACAATAGTCCTTACCGTCACGATCTTTTATAAATAAATTTTAAATAATCTATTAAATTATCTTTTACAAAAAAGATAATTAATTTAAATTTTTTAACATTTCTTAAGCCCAACGATTGTTACCGTTATGATCTTTTATAAGGAAATTTTAAATTATTTATTAAATTATCTTTTGCAAAGAAGATAATTATGTCAACTTTTTTAGCATTTATTAGGCTCAATGATCGTTACCGTTATGATCTTTTATAAATAAATTTTAAATGATCTATTAAATTATCTTTTACAAAAAAGATAATTAATTTAAATTTTTTAGCATTTCTCAGGCCCAACGATTGTTACCGTTATGATCTTTTATAAAGAAATTTTAAATTATCTATTAAATTATCTTTTACAAAGAATACAATTATGTCAACTTTTATAGCATTTATTTGGCCCAATGATCATTACCGTTATGATCTTTTATAAGGAAATTTTTAATGATCTATTAAATTATCTTTTACAAAGAGGATAATTATGTCAAGTTTTTTAGCATTTCTTTTGCCCAATGATCATTACCATGATGATCTTTTAAAAAGAAATTTTAAATTATCTAGTAAACTATCTTTTACAAAGGAGATAATTATGTCAACTTTTTTAGCATTTATTAGGCCCAACGATGGTTACCGTTATAATCTTTTAATAAATAAATTTAAAATTATCTATTAAATAATCTTTGACAAAGAAGATAATTATGTTAACTTTTTTAGCATTTATTAGGCCCAATGATCGTTACCGTTATGATCTTTTATAAAAAAAATTTAAATTATCTTTTACAAAGAAGATAATTATTTCAAGTTTTTTATCATTTATTAGGCCCAATGATCGTTAACGTTATGATCTTCTAATTAGAAATTTTAAATTATCTATTAAATTATATTTTACAAAGAAGCTAATTATGTCAACTTTTTTATCATTTATTAGGCCCAATAGTCCTTACCGTTACGATCTTTTATAAATAAATTTTAAATGATCTATTAAATTATCTTTTACAATAGAGATAATTAATTTAAATTTTTTAACATTTCTTAGGCCCAACGATTGTTACGTTATGATCTTTTATAAGGAAATTTTAAATTATCTATTAAATTATCTTTTGCAAAGAAGATAATTATGTCAACTTTTTTAGCATTTATTAGGCCCAATGATCGTTACCGTTATGATATTTTATAAATAAATTTTAAATGATCTATTAAATTATCTTTTACAAAAAATATAATTAATTTAAAATATTTAGCATTTCTTAGGCCAAACGATTGTTATCGTTATGATCTTTTATAAAGAAATTTTAAATTATCAATTAAATTATCTTTCACAAAGAAGATAATTATGTCAACTTTTTTAGCATGTATTAGGCCCAATTATCGTTACCGTCATGATATTTTATAAATAAATTTTAAATGATCTAGTAAATTATGTTTTACAAAAAAGATAATTAATTTAAAATATTTAGCATTTCTTAGGCCCAACGATTGTTACCGTTATGATCTTTTATAAAGAAGTTTTAAATTATCTATTAAATTATCTTTGACAAAAAAGATAATTATGGCAACATTTTTAGCATTTATTAGCCCCAATGGTCGTTACCATTATGATCTTAAAAGAAGAAATTTTAAATTATCTAGTAAATTATCTTTTAGAAAGAAGATAATTATGTCAACTTTTTTAGCATTTATTAGGCCCAATGATCGTTAACCTTATGATATTCTAATTAGAAATTTTAAATTATCTATTAAATTATCTTTTACAAAGAAGCTAATTATGTCAGCTTTTTTCACATTTATTAGGCCCAATAGTCCTTACCGTTACGATCTTTTTATAAATAAATTTTAAATGATCTATTAAATTATCTTTTACAAAAAAGATAATTAATTTAAATTTTTTAACATTTCTTAGGCCCAACGATTGTTACCGTTATGATCTTTTATAAGGAAATTTTAAATTATCTATTAAATTATTTTTTGCAAAGAAGATAATTATGTCAACTTTTCTAGCATTTATTAGGCCCAATGATCGTTACCGTTATGCTCTTTTATAAATAAATTTTAAATGATCTATTAAATTATCTATTACAAAAAAGATAATTAATTTAAATTTTTTAGCATTTCTTAGGCCCAACGATTGTTACCGTTATGATCTTTTATAAAGAAATTTTAAATTATCTATTAAATTAACTTTTACAAAGAAGACAATTATGTCAACTTTTATAGCATTTATTTGGCCCAATGATCATTACCGTTATGATCTTTTATAAAGAAATTTTTAATTATCTATTAAATTATCTTTTACAAAGAGGATAATTATGTCAAGTTTTTTAGCATTTCTTTTGCCCAATGATCATTACCATGATGATCTTTTAAAAATAAATTTTAAATTATCTAGTAAACTATCTTTTACAAAGGAGATAATTATGTCAACTTTTTTAGAATTTATTAGGCCCAACGATGGTTACCGTTATAATTTTTTAATAAATAAATTTAAAATTATCTATTAAATAATCTTTGACAAAGAAGATAATTATGTTAACTTTTTTAGCATTTATTAGGCCCAATGATCGTTACCGTTATGATCTTTTATAAAAAAAATTTAAATTATCTTTTACAAAGAAGATAATTATTTCAAGTTTTTTACCATTTATTAGGCCCAATGATCGTTAACGTTATGATCTTCTAATTAGAAATTTTAAATTATCTATTAAATTATCTTTTACAAAGAAGCTAATTATGTCAACTTTTTTATCATTTATTAGGCCCAATAGTCCTTACCGTTACGATCTTTTATAAATAAATTTTAAATGATCTATTAAATTATCTTTTACAATAGAGATAATTAATTTAAATTTGTTAACATTTCTTAGGCCCAACGATTGTTCCGTTATGATCTTTTATAAGGAAATTTTAAATTATCTATTAAATTATCTTTTGCAAAGAAGATAATTATGTCAACTTTTTTAGTATTTATTAGGCCCAATGATCGTTACCGTTATGATCTTTTATAAATAAATTTTAAATGATCTATTAAATTATCTTTTACAAAAAAGATAATTAATTTAAAATATTTAGCATTTCTTAAGCCCAACGATTGTTATCGTTATGATCTTTTATAAAGAAATTTTAAATTATCTATTAAATTATCTTTTACAAAAAAGATAATTATGTCAACTTTTTTAGCATGTATTAGGCCCAATTATCGTTACCGTCATGATATTTTATAAATAAATTTTAAATGATCTAGTAAATTATGTTTTACAAAAAAGATAATTAATTTAAAATATTTAGCATTTCTTAGGCCCAACGATTGTTACCGTTATGATCTTTTATAAAGAAGTTTTAAATTATCTATTAAATTATCTTTGACAAAAAAGATAATTATGGCAACATTTTTAGCATTTATTAGCCCCAATGGTCGTTACCATTATGATCTTAAAAGAAGAAATTTTAAATTATCTAGTAAATTATCTTTTAGAAAGAAGATAATTATCTCAACTTTTTTAGCATTTATTAGGCCCAATGATCGTTAACGTTATGATCTTCTAATTAGAAATTTTAAATTATCTATTAAATTATCTTTTACAAAGATGCTAATTATGTCAGCTTTTTTCACATTTATTAGGCCCAATAGTCCTTACCGTTACGATCTTTTTATAAATAAATTTTAAATGATCTATTAAATTATCTTTTACAAAAAAGATAATTAATTTAAATTTTTTAACATTTCTTAGGCCCAACGATTGTTACCGTTATGATCTTTTATAAGGAAATTTTAAATTATCTATTAAATTATTTTTTGCAAAGAAGATAATTATGTCAACTTTTCTAGCATTTATTAGGCCCAATGATCGTTACCGTTATGCTCTTTTATAAATAAATTTTAAATGATTTATTAAATTATCTATTACAAAAAAGATAATTAATTTAAATTTTTTAGCATTTCTTAGGCCCAACGATTGTTACCGTTATGATCTTTTATAAAGAAATTTTAAATTATCTATTAAATTATTTTTTGCAAAGAAGATAATTATGTCAACTTTTCTAGCATTTATTAGGCCCAATGATCGTTACCGTTATGCTCTTTTATAAATAAATTTTAAATGATCTATTAAATTATCTATTACAAAAAAGATAATTAATTTAAATTTTTTAGCATTTCTTAGGCCCAACGATTGTTACCGTTATGATCTTTTATAAAGAAATTTTAAATTATCTATTAAATTAACTTTTACAAAGAAGAAAATTATGTCAACTTTTATAGCATTTATTTGGCCCAATGATCATTACCGTTATGATCTTTTATAAAGAAATTTTTAATTATCTATTAAATTATCTTTTACAAAGAGGATAATTATGTCAAGTTTTTTAGCATTTCTTTTGCCCAATGATCATTACCATGATGATCTTTTAAAAATAAATTTTAAATTATCTAGTAAACTATCTTTTACAAAGGAGATAATTATGTCAACTTTTTTAGAATTTATTAGGCCCAACGATGGTTACCGTTATAATTTTTTAATAAATAAATTTAAAATTATCTATTAAATAATCTTTGACAAAGAAGATAATTATGTTAACTTTTTTAGCATTTATTAGGCCCAATGATCGTTACCGTTATGATCTTTTATAAAAAAAATTTAAATTATCTTTTACAAAGAAGATAATTATTTCAAGTTTTTTACCATTTATTAGGCCCAATGATCGTTAACGTTATGATCTTCTAATTAGAAATTTTAAATTATCTATTAAATTATCTTTTACAAAGAAGATAATTATGTCAACTTTTTTAGTATTTATTAGGCCCAATGATCGTTACCGTTATGATCTTTTATAAATAAATTTTAAATGATCTATTAAATTATCTTTTACAAAAAAGATAATTAATTTAAAATATTTAGCATTTCTTAAGCCCAACGATTGTTATCGTTATGATCTTTATAAAGAAATTTTAAATTATCTATTAAATTATCTTTTACAAAAAAGATAATTATGTCAACTTTTTTAGCATGTATTAGGCCCAATGATCGTTACCGTCATGATATTTTAATAAAGAAATTTTAAATGATCTATTAAATTATCTTTTACAATGACGATAACTATGTCAACTTTTTAGCATTTATTAGCCCAATAATCCTTACCGTTATTATCTTTTAATAAGATATTTGAAATTATCTATTAAATTATCTTTTACAAGGAATATAATTATGTAAACTTTTTTAGCATGTATTAGGCCCAGTGATCATGACCGTTATGATCTTTTATAAAGAAGTTTTAAATGATCTATTAAATTAACTTTGACAAAGAAGATAATTATGTCAACTTTTTTAGCATTTATTAGGCGAATGATCGTTACCGTTATGATCTTTTATTAAAAAATTTTAAATTATCTGGTAAATTATCTTTTACAAAGAAGATAATTATGTCAACTTTTTTAGCATTTATTAGGCCCAATGATGGTTACCGTTATAATCTTTTAATAAGTAAATTTTAAATTATCTATTAAATAATCTTTGACAAAGAAGATAATTATGTTAACTTTTTAGCATTTGTTAGACCCAATGATCGTTACCGTTATAATCTTTTCTAAAAAAAATTTAAATAATCTATTAAATTATCTTTTACAAAGAAGAAAATTATGTCAACCTTTTTAGCATTTATTCGGCCCAATGATCGTTACCGTCATGATATTTTAATAAAGAAATTTTAAATGATCTAATAAATTATCATTTACAAGGAATCTAATTATGTCAACTTTTTAGCATTTATTAGGCCCAATAATCCTTACCGTTATGATCTTTTAATAAGAAATTTTAAATTATCTAGTAAATTATCTTTTACAAAGATGCTAATTATGTGAACTTTTTTCACATTTATTAGGCCCAATAGTCCTTACCGTTACGATATTTTTATAAATAAATTTTAAATGATCTATTAAATTATCTTTTACAAAAAAGATAATTAATTTAAATTTTTTAACATTTCTTAGACTCAACAATTGTTACCGTTATCATCTTTTATAAGGAAATTTTGAATTATTTATTAAATTATCTTTTACAAAGAAGATAATTATGTCAACTTTTTTAGCATGTATTAGGCCCAATGATCATTACCGTTATGATCTTTTATAAAGAAGTTTTAAATGATCTGTTAAATTAACTTTGACAAAGAAGATAATTGTGTCAACTTTTTTAGCATTTATTAGGCGAATGATCGTTACCGTTATGATCTTTTAGTAAAAAATTTTAAATTATCTGGTAAATTATCTTTTACAAAGGAGATAATTATGTAAACTTTTTTAGCATTTATTAGGCCGAATGATGGTTACCGTTATAATCTTTTAATAAGTAAATTTTAAATTATCTATTAAATAATCTTTGACAAAGAAGATAATTATGTTAACTTTTTAGCATTTGTTAGACCCAATGATCGTTACCGTTATAATCTTTTCTAAAAAAAATTTAAATAATCTATTAAATTATCTTTTACAAAGAAGAAAATTATGTCAACCTTTTTAGCATTTATTCGGCCCAATGATCGTTACCGTCATGATATTTTAATAAAGAAATTTTAAATGATCTAATAAATTATAATTTACAAGGAATCTAATTATGTCAACTTTTTAGCGTTTATTAGGCCCAATAATCCTTACCGTTATGATCTTTTAATAAGAAATTTTAAATTATCTAGTAAATTATCTTTTACAAAGAGGATACTTATGTTAACTTTTTTAGCATGTACTAGGCCCAATAATGTTACCGTTATGATCTTTTATAAAGAAGTTTTAAATTATCTATTAAATTATCTTTGACAAAAAAGATAATTATGGAAACATTTTTAGCATTTATTAGCCCCAATGGTCGTTACCATTATGATCTTATAAGAAAAAATTTTAAATGATCTAGTAAATTATCTTTTAGAAAGAAGATAATTATGTCAACTTTTTTAGCATTTATTAGGCCCAATGATCGTTAACGTTATGATCTTCTAATTAGAAATTTTAAATTATCTAGTAAATTATCTTTTACAAAGATGCTAATTATGTCAACTTTTTTCACATTTATTAGGCCCAATAGTCCTTACCGTTACGATATTTTTATAAATAAATTTTAAATGATCTATTAAATTATCTTTTACAAAAAAGATAATTAATTTAAATTTTTTAACATTTCTTAGACTCAACGATTGTTACCGTTATCATCTTTTATAAGGAAATTTTGAATTATTTATTAAATTATCTTTTACAAAGAAGATAATTATGTCAACTTTTTTAGCATGTATTAGGCCCAATGATCATTACCGTTATGATCTTTTATAAAGAAGTTTTAAATGATCTGTTAAATTAACTTTGACAAAGAAGATAATTGTGTCAACTTTTTTAGCATTTATTAGGCGAATGATCGTTACCGTTATGATCTTTTATTAAAAAATTTTAAATTATCTGGTAAATTATCTTTTACAAAGGAGATAATTATGTAAACTTTTTTAGCATTTATTAGGCCGAATGATGGTTACCGTTATAATCTTTTAATAAGTAAATTTAAAATTATCTATTAAATAATCTTTGACAAAGAAGATAATTATGTTAACTTTTTAGCATTTGTTAGACCAAATGATCGTTACCGTTATAATCTTTTATAAAAAAATTTAAATAATCTACTAAATTCTCTTTTACAAATAAGAAAATTATGTCAACCTTTTTAGCATTTATTCGGCCCAATGATCGTTACCGTCATGATATTTTAATAAAGAAATTTTAAATGATCTAATAAATTATCATTTACAAGGAATCTAATTATGTCAACTTTTTAGCATTTATTAGGCCCAATAATCCTTACCGTTATGATCTTTTAATAAGAAATTTTAAATTATCTAGTAAATTATCTTTTACAAAGATGCTAATTATGTGAACTTTTTTCACATTTATTAGGCCCAATAGTCCTTACCGTTACGATATTTTTATAAATAAATTTTAAATGATCTATTAAATTATCTTTTACAAAAAAGATAATTAATTTAAATTTTTTAACATTTCTTAGACTCAATGATTGTTACCGTTATCATCTTTTATAAGGAAATTTTGAATTATTTATTAAATTATCTTTTACAAAGAAGATAATTATGTCAACTTTTTTAGCATGTATTAGGCCCAATGATCATTACCGTTATGATCTTTTATAAAGAAGTTTTAAATGATCTATTAAATTAACTTTGACAAAGAAGATAATTGTGTCAACTTTTTTAGCATTTATTAGGCGAATGATCGTTACCGTTATGATCTTTTATTAAAAAATTTTAAATTATCTGGTAAATTATCTTTTACAAAGGAGATAATTATGTAAACTTTTTTAGCATTTATTAGGCCGAATGATGGTTACCGTTATAATCTTTTAATAAGTAAATTTAAAATTATCTATTAAATAATCTTTGACAAAGAAGATAATTATGTTAACTTTTTAGCATTTGTTAGGCCCAATGATCGTTACCGTTATAATCTTTTATAAACAAAATTTAAATAATCTATTAAATTATCTTTTACAAAGAAGATAATTATGTCAAGTTTTTTATCATTTATTAGGCCGAATGATCGTTAACGTTATGATCTTCTAATTAGAAATTTTAAATTATCTATTAAATTATCTTTTACAAAGAAGCTAATTATGTCAACTTTTTTAGCATTTATTAGGCCCAATAGTCCTTACCGTTACGATCTTTTTATAAATAAATTTTAAATGATCTATTAAATTATCTTTTACAAAAAAGATAATTAATTTAAATTTTTTAACATTTCTTAGGCCCAACAATTGTTACCGTTATCATCTTTTATAAGGAAATTTTAAATTATCTATTAAATTATCTTTTACAAAGAAGATAATTATGTCAACTTTTTTAGCATGTATTAGGCCCAATGATCGTTACCGTCATGATATTTTAATAAAGAAATTTTAAATGATCTATTAAATTATCTTTTACAACGAAGATAACTATGTCAACTTTTTAACATTTATTAGGCCCAATAATCCTTACCGTTATGATCTTTTAATAAGAAATTTTAAATTATCTAGTAATTTATCTTTTACAAAGAGGATAACTATGTGAACTTTTTTAACATGTACTAAGCTCAATTATCTTACCATTATGATCTTTTATAAAAAAGTTTTAAATGATCTATTAAATTAACTTTGACAAACAAGATAATTGTGTCAACTTTTTTAGCATTTATTAGGCCAATGATCGTTACCGTTATGATCTTTTATAAAAAAATTTTAAATGATCTATTAAATTATCTTTTACAAAGAAGAGAATTATGTCAAGTTTTTTATCATTTGTTAGACCCAATGATTGTTACCGTTATGTTATTTTATAAAAAAAATTTTAAATAATCTATTAAATTATCTTTTACAAAGAAGATAATTATGTCAAGTATTTTATCATTTGTTAGACCCAATGATCGTTACCGTTATGAGATTTTATTAAGAAATTTTAAATAATCTATTAAATTATCTTTTACAAAGAAGAAAATTATGTCAACCTTTTTAGCATTTATTCAGCCCAATGATCGTTACCATCATGATATTTTAATAAAGAAATTTTAAATGATCTAATAAATTATCATTTACAAGGAATATAATTATGTCAACTTTTTAGCATTTATTAGGCCCAATAATCCTTACCGTTATGATCTTTTAACAAGAAATTTTAAATTATCTAGTAAATTATCTTTTACAAAGAGGATACTTATGTGAGCTTTTTTAGCATGTACTAGGCCAAATAATGTTACCGTTATGATCTTTTATAAAGAAGTTTTAAATTATCTATTAAATTATCTTTGACAAAAAAGATAATTATGGCAACATTTTTAGCATTTATTAGCCCCAATGGTCCTTACCATTATGATCTTATAATAAGAAATTTTAAATTATCTAGTAAATTATCTTTTAGAAAGAAGATAATTATGTCAACTTTTTTAGCATTTATTAGGCCCAATGATCGTTAACGTTATGATCTTCTAATTAGAAATTTTAAATTATCTATTAAATTATCTTTTACAAAGAAGCTAATTATGTCAACTTTTTTATCATTTATTAGGCCCAATAGTCCTTACCGTTACGATCTTTTATAAATAAATTTTAAATGATCTATTAAATTATCTTTTACAAAAGAGATAATTAATTTGAATTTTTTAACATTTCTTAGGCCCAACGATTGTTACGTTATTATCTTTTATAAGGAAATTTTAAATTATCTATTAAATTATCTTTTGCAAAGAAGATAATTATGTCAACTTTTTTAGCATTTATTAGGCCCAATGATCGTTACCGTTATGATCTTTTATAAATAAATTTTAAATGATCTATTAAATTATCTTTTACAATAAAGATAATTAATTTAAAATTTTTAGCATCTCTTAGGCCCAACGATTGTTATCATTATGATCTTTTATAAAGAAATTTTAAATTATCTACTAAATTATCTTCAAGAAAGAAGATAACTATGTCAACTTTTTTAGCATTTACTACGCCCAATGATCGTTACCGTCATGATCTTTTAAAAAGAAATTTTAAATGATCTATTAAATTATCTTTTACAAAGAAGATAATTATGTCCCCTTTTCAACATTTATTACGCCCAATGATTGTTACCGTTATGATCTTTTCATAAGAAATTTTCAATTACCTATTAAATTGTCTTTTACAAAGAAAATAATTATGTCAACTTTTCTAGCATTTATTAGGCCCAATGATCGTTACCGTCATGATCTTTTAATAAAGAAATTTTAAATGATCTATGAAATTAAATTTTACAAAGAAGATAATTATGCTTTTAGCATTTCTTAGGCTCAATAATCCTTATCGTTATGATCTTTTATAAAGAAATTTTAAATGACCTATTAAATTATCTTTTACAAAAAAGATAATTAAATTAAATTTTTTAGCATTTCTTAGGCCCAACGATTATTACCGTTATGATCGTTTATAAAGAAATTTTAAATTATCTATTAAATTATCTTTTAGAAAGAAGATAATTATGTGAACTTTTTTAGCATTTATTAGCCCCAATGATCGTTACCGTTATGATATTTTATAAAAAAAAATTTAAATGATCTATTAAATTATCTTTTACAAAGAAGATAATTATGTCAAGTATTTTATCATTTGTTAGACCAATGATCGTTAACGTTATGATCTTTTAATAAGAAATTTTAAATTATCTATTAAATTATGTTTTCCAAAGAAGATAATTATGTCAACTTCTTTAGCTTTTATTAGGCCTAATGATCGTTACCATTATGATCTTTTAATAAGAAATTTTAAATTATCTAGTAAATTATCTTTAACAAATAGCATAATTATGTCAACTTTTTCACCATTTATTAGGCCCAATGATCGTTAGCATTACGATCATTTAATAAAGAAATTTTAAATGATTTATTAAACTATGATTTACAAAGAAGATAATTATGTCAACTTTTTTAGCATTTCTTAGGCCCAACGATTGTTACCGTTATGATCTTTTATAAAGAAATTTTAAATTATCTAGTAAATTACCTTTTACAAAGAAGATAATTATGTCAACTTTTTTAGCATTTATTAGGCCCAATGATCGTTACTGTTATGATCTTTTATTAAGAAATTTTAAATGATCTATTAGATTATCTTTTTGAAAGAAGATAATCATGTCCAGTTTTTTAGCATTTATTAGGCCCAATGATCGTTACCGTTATGATCTTTTAATAAAGAAATTTTAAATGATCTATGAAATTAAATTTTACAAAGAAGATAATTATGCTTTTAGCATTTCTTAGGCTCAATAATCCTTATCGTTATGATCTTTTATAAAGAAATTTTAAATGACCTATTAAATTATATTTTACAAAAAAGATAATTAAATTAAATTTTTTAGCATTTCTTAGGCCCAACGATTATTACCGTTATGATCGTTTATAAAGAAATTTTAAATTATCTATTAAATTATCTTTTAGAAAGAAGATAATTATGTGAACTTTTTTAGCATTTATTAGCCCCAATTATCGTTACCGTTATGATATTTTATAAAAAAAAATTTAAATGATCTATTAAATTATCTTTTACAAAGAAGATAATTATGTCAAGTATTTTATCATTTGTTAGACCAATGATCGTTAACGTTATGATCTTTTAATAAGAAATTTTAAATTATCTATTAAATTATGTTTTCCAAAGAAGATAATTATGTCAACTTCTTTAGCTTTTATTAGGCCCAATGATCGTTACCATTATGATCTTTTAATAAGAAATTTTAAATTATCTAGTAAATTATCTTTAACAAATAGCATAATTATGTCAACTTTTTTACCATTTATTAGGCCCAATGATCGTTAGCGTTACGATCATTTAATAAAGAAATTTAAATGATTTATTAAACTATGATTTACAAAGAAGATAATTATGTCAACTTTTTTAGCATTTATTAGGCCCAATGATCGTTAACGTTATGATCTTCTAATTAGAAATTTTAAATTATCTATTAAATTATCTTTTACAAAAAAGCTAATTATGTCAACTTTTTTATCATTTATTATGCCCAATAGTCCTTACCGTTACGATCTTTTATAAATAAATTTTAAATGATCTATTAAATTATCTTTTACAAAAGAGATAATTAATTTGAATTTTTTAACATTTCTTAGGCCCAACGATTGTTACGTTATTATCTTTTATAAGGAAATTTTAAATTATCTATTAAATTATCTTTTGCAAAGAAGATAATTATGTCAACTTTTTTAGCATTTATTAGGCCCAATGATCGTTACCGTTATGATCTTTTATAAATAAATTTTAAATGATCTATTAAATTATCTTTTACAAAAAAGATAATTAATTTAAAATTTTTAGCATTTCTTAGGCCCAACGATTGTTATCATTATGATCTTTTATAAAGAAATTTTAAATTATCTACTAAATTATCTTCAAGAAAGAAGATAACTATGTCAACTTTTTTAGCATTTACTACGCCCAATGATCGTTACCGTCATGATCTTTTAAAAAGAAATTTTAAATGATCTATTAAATTATCTTTTACAAAGAAGATAATTATGTCCCCTTTTCAACATTTATTACGCCCAATGATTGTTACCGTTATGATCTTTTCATAAGAAATTTTCAATTACCTATTAAATTGTCTTTTACAAAGAAAATAATTATGTCAACTTTTCTAGCATTTATTAGGCCCAATGATCGTTACCGTCATGATCTTTTAATAAAGAAATTTTAAATGATCTATGAAATTAAATTTTACAAAGAAGATAATTATGCTTTTAGCATTTCTTAGGCTCAATAATCCTTATCGTTATGATCTTTTATAAAGAAATTTTAAATGACCTATTAAATTATCTTTTACAAAAAAGATAATTAAATTAAATTTTTTAGCATTTCTTAGGCCCAACGATTATTACCGTTATGATCGTTTATAAAGAAATTTTAAATTATCTATTAAATTATCTTTTAGAAAGAAGATAATTATGTGAACTTTTTTAGCATTTATTAGCCCCAATGATCGTTACCGTTATGATATTTTATAAAAAAAAATTTAAATGATCTATTAAATTATCTTTTACAAAGAAGATAATTATGTCAAGTATTTTATCATTTGTTAGACCAATGATCGTTAACGTTATGATCTTTTAATAAGAAATTTTAAATTATCTATTAAATTATGTTTTCCAAAGAAGATAATTATGTCAACTTCTTTAGCTTTTATTAGGCCTAATGATCGTTACCATTATGATCTTTTAATAAGAAATTTTAAATTATCTAGTAAATTATCTTTAACAAATAGCATAATTATGTCAACTTTTTCACCATTTATTAGGCCCAATGATCGTTAGCATTACGATCATTTAATAAAGAAATTTTAAATGATTTATTAAACTATGATTTACAAAGAAGATAATTATGTCAACTTTTTTAGCATTTCTTAGGCCCAACGATTGTTACCGTTATGATCTTTTATAAAGAAATTTTAAATTATCTAGTAAATTACCTTTTACAAAGAAGATAATTATGTCAACTTTTTTAGCATTTATTAGGCCCAATGATCGTTACTGTTATGATCTTTTATTAAGAAATTTTAAATGATCTATTAGATTATCTTTTTGAAAGAAGATAATCATGTCCAGTTTTTTAGCATTTATTAGGCCCAATGATCGTTACCGTTATGATCTTTTAATAAAGAAATTTTAAATGATCTATGAAATTAAATTTTACAAAGAAGATAATTATGCTTTTAGCATTTCTTAGGCTCAATAATCCTTATCGTTATGATCTTTTATAAAGAAATTTTAAATGACCTATTAAATTATCTTTTACAAAAAAGATAATTAAATTAAATTTTTTAGCATTTCTTAGGCCCAACGATTATTACCGTTATGATCGTTTATAAAGAAATTTTAAATTATCTATTAAATTATCTTTTAGAAAGAAGATAATTATGTGAACTTTTTTAGCATTTATTAGCCCCAATTATCGTTACCGTTATGATATTTTATAAAAAAAAATTTAAATGATCTATTAAATTATCTTTTACAAAGAAGATAATTATGTCAAGTATTTTATCATTTGTTAGACCAATGATCGTTAACGTTATGATCTTTTAATAAGAAATTTTAAATTATCTATTAAATTATGTTTTCCAAAGAAGATAATTATGTCAACTTCTTTAGCTTTTATTAGGCCTAATGATCGTTACCATTATGATCTTTTAATAAGAAATTTTAAATTATCTAGTAAATTATCTTTAACAAATAGCATAATTATGTCAACTTTTTCACCATTTATTAGGCCCAATGATCGTTAGCATTACGATCATTTAATAAAGAAATTTTAAATGATTTATTAAACTATGATTTACAAAGAAGATAATTATGTCAACTTTTTTAGCATTTCTTAGGCCCAACGATTGTTACCGTTATGATCTTTTATAAAGAAATTTTAAATTATCTAGTAAATTACCTTTTACAAAGAAGATAATTATGTCAACTTTTTTAGCATTTATTAGGCCCAATGATCGTTACTGTTATGATCTTTTATTAAGAAATTTTAAATGATCTATTAGATTATCTTTTTGAAAGAAGATAATCATGTCCAGTTTTTTAGCATTTATTAGGCCCAATGATCGTTACCGTTATGATCTTTTAATAAAGAAATTTTAAATGATCTATGAAATTAAATTTTACAAAGAAGATAATTATGCTTTTAGCATTTCTTAGGCTCAATAATCCTTATCGTTATGATCTTTTATAAAGAAATTTTAAATGACCTATTAAATTATCTTTTACAAAAAAGATAATTAAATTAAATTTTTTAGCATTTCTTAGGCCCAACGATTATTACCGTTATGATCGTTTATAAAGAAATTTTAAATTATCTATTAAATTATCTTTTAGAAAGAAGATAATTATGTGAACTTTTTTAGCATTTATTAGCCCCAATTATCGTTACCGTTATGATATTTTATAAAAAAAAATTTAAATGATCTATTAAATTATCTTTTACAAAGAAGATAATTATGTCAAGTATTTTATCATTTGTTAGACCAATGATCGTTAACGTTATGATCTTTTAATAAGAAATTTTAAATTATCTATTAAATTATGTTTTCCAAAGAAGATAATTATGTCAACTTCTTTAGCTTTTATTAGGCCCAATGATCGTTACCATTATGATCTTTTAATAAGAAATTTTAAATTATCTAGTAAATTATCTTTAACAAATAACATAATTATGTCAACTTTTTTACCATTTATTAGGCCCAATGATCGTTAGCGTTACGATCATTTAATAAAGAAATTTAAATGATTTATTAAACTATGATTTACAAAGAAGATAATTATGTCAACTTTTTTAGCATTTATTAGGCCCAATGATCGTTACCGTTATGATCTTTTATTAAGAAATTTTATATGATCTATTAGATTATATTTTTGAAAGAAGATAATCATGTCAAGTTTTTTAGCATTTATTAGGCCCAATGATCGTTACCGTTATGATCTTTTAATAAAGAAATTTTAAATGATCTATGAAATTAAATTTTACAAAGAAGATAATTATGCTTTTAGCATTTCTTAAGCTCAATAATCCTTATCGTTATGATCTTTTATAAAGAAATTTTAAATGACCTATTAAATTATCTTTTCCAGAAAAGATAATTAAATTAAATTATTTAGCATTTCTTAGGGCAACGATTATTACCGTTATGATCGTTTATAAAGAAATTTTAAATTATCTATTAAATTATCTTTTAGAAAGAAGATAATTATGTGAACTTTTTTAGCATTTATTAGTCCCAATGATTGTTACCGTTATGATATTTTATAAAAAAAAAATTAAATGATCTATTAAATTATCTTTTACAAAGAAGATAATTATGTCAAGTATTTTATCATTTGTTAGACCCAATGATCGTTAACGTTATGATCTTTTAATAAGAAATTTTAAATTATCTTTTCCAAAGAAGATAATTATGTCAACTTCTTTAGCATTTATTAGGCCCAATGATCGTTACCATTATGATCTTTTAATAAGAAATTTTAAATTATCTAGTAAATTATCTTTAACAAATAACATAATTATGTCAACTTTTTTACCATTTATTAGGCCCAATTATCGTTAGCGTTACGATCATTTAATAAAGAAATTTTTGATGATTTATTAAACTATGCTTTAAAAAAAAGATAATTATGTTAACTTTTTTAGCATTTATTAGGCCCAATGATCGTTACTGTTATGATTTTTATAAAAAAAATTAAATAATCTATTAAATTATCTTTTACAAAGAAGATAATCATGTCAGGTTTTTTAGCATTTATTAAGCCCAATGATCGTCAACGTTATGATATTTTAATACGAAATTTCAAATTATCTATTAAATTGTCTTTTACAAAGAAGATAATTATGTCAACTTTTTTAGCATTTATTAGGCCCAATGATCGTTACCGTCATGATCTTTTAAAAATAAATTTTAAATGATCTATTAAATTATATTTTACAAAGAAGATAATTATGTGCACTTTTTTAGCATTTATTAGGCCCAATGATCGTTACCGTTATGATCTTTTAATAAAGAAATTTTTGAATATCTACTAAATTATCTTCAAGAAAGAAGATAACTATGTCAACTTTTTTAGCATTTACTACGCCCAATGATCGTTACCGTCATATCTTTTAAAAAGAAATTTTAAATGATCTATTAAATTATCTTTTACAAAGAAGATAATTATGTCCCCTTTTCAACATTTATTACGCCCAATGATTGTTACCGTTATGATCTTTTCATAAGAAATTTTCAATTACCTATTAAATTGTCTTTTACAAAGAAAATAATTATGTCAACTTTTCTAGCATTTATTAGGCCCAATGATCGTTACCGTGATGATCTTTTAATAAAGAAATTTTAAATGATCTATGAAATTAAATTTTACAAAGAAGATAATTATGCTTTTAGCATTTCTTAGGCTCAATAATCCTTATCGTTATGATCTTTTATAAAGAAATTTTAAATGACCTATTAAATTATCTTTTACAAAAAAGATAATGAAATTAAATTTTTTAGCATTTCTTAGGCCCAACGATTATTACCGTTATGATTGTCTATAAAGAAATTTTAAATTATCTATTAAATTATCTTTTAGAAAGAAGATAATTATGTGAACTTTTTTAGCATTTATTAGTCCTAATGATCGTTACCGTTATGATATTTTATAAAAAAAATTTTAAATGATCTATTAAATTATCTTTTACAAAGAAGATAATTATGTCAAGTATTTTATCATTTGTTAGACCCAATGATCGTTAACGTTATGATCTTTTAATAAGAAATTTTAAATTATCTATTAAATTATCTTTTCCAAAGAAGATAATTATGTCAACTTCTTTAGCATTTATTAGGCCCAATGATCGTTACCATTATGATCTTTTAATAAGAAATTTTAAATTATCTAGTAAATTATCTTTAACAAATAACATAATTATGTCAATTTTTTTACCATTTATTAGGCCCAATGATCGTTAGAGTTACGATCATTTAATAAAGAAATTTTAAATAATTTATTAAACTATGCTTTAGAAAGAAGATAATTATGTGAACTTTTTTAGCATTTATTAGTCCCAATGATTGTTACCGTTATGATATTTTATAAAAAAAAAAATTAAATGATCTATTAAATTATCTTTTACAAAGAAGATAATTATGTCAAGTATTTTATCATTTGTTAGACCCAATGATCGTTAACGTTATGATCTTTTAATAAGAAATTTTAAATTATCTTTTCCAAAAAAGTTAATTATGTCAACTTCTTTAGCATTTATTAGGCCCAATGATCGTTACCATTATGATCTTTTAATAAGAAATTTTAAATTATCTAGTAAATTATCTTTAACAAATAACATAATTATGTCAACTTTTTTACCATTTATTAGGCCCAATTATTGTTAGCGTTACGATCATTTAATAAAGAAATTTTTGATGATTTATTAAACTATGCTTTAAAAAAAAGATAATTATGTTAACTTTTTTAGCATTTATTAGGCCCAATGATCGTTACTGTTATGATTTTTATAAAAAAAATTAAATAATCTATTAAATTATCTTTTACAAAGAAGATAATCATGTCAGGTTTTTTAGCATTTATTAAGCCCAATGATCGTCAACGTTATGATATTTTAATACGAAATTTCAAATTATCTATTAAATTGTCTTTTACAAAGAAGATAATTATGTCAACTTTTTTAGCATTTATTAGGCCCAATGATCGTTACCGTCATGATCTTTTAAAAATAAATTTTAAATTATCTATTAAATTATCTTTTCCAAAGAAGATAATTATGTCAACTTCTTTAGCATTTATTAGGCCCAATGATCGTTACCATTATGATCTTTTAATAAGAAATTTTAAATTATCTAGTAAATTATCTTTAACAAATAACATAATTATGTCAACTTTTTTACCATTTATTAGGCCCAATGATCGTTAGAGTTACGATCATTTAATAAAGAAATTTTAAATAATTTATTAAACTATGCTTTAGAAAGAAGATAATTATGTGAACTTTTTTAGCATTTATTAGTCCCAATGATTGTTACCGTTATGATATTTTATAAAAAAAAAATTAAATGATCTATTAAATTATCTTTTACAAAGAAGATAATTATGTCAAGTATTTTATCATTTGTTAGACCCAATGATCGTTAACGTTATGATCTTTTAATAAGAAATTTTAAATTATCTATTAAATTATCTTTTCCAAAAAAGTTAATTATGTCAACTTCTTTAGCATTTATTAGGCCCAATGATCGTTACCATTATGATCTTTTAATAAGAAATTTTAAATTATCTAGTAAATTATCTTTAACAAATAACATAATTATGTCAACTTTTTTACCATTTATTAGGCCCAATTATCGTTAGCGTTACGATCATTTAATAAAGAAATTTTTGATGATTTATTAAACTATGCTTTAAAAAAAAGATAATTATGTTAACTTTTTTAGCATTTATTAGGCCCAATGATCGTTACTGTTATGATTTTTATAAAAAAAATTAAATAATCTATTAAATTATCTTTTACAAAGAAGATAATCATGTCAGGTTTTTTAGCATTTATTAAGCCCAATGATCGTCAACGTTATGATATTTTAATACGAAATTTCAAATTATCTATTAAATTGTCTTTTACAAAGAAGATAATTATGTCAACTTTTTTAGCATTTATTAGGCCCAATGATCGTTACCGTCATGATCTTTTAAAAATAAATTTTAAATTATCTATTAAATTATCTTTTCCAAAGAAGATAATTATGTCAACTTCTTTAGCATTTATTAGGCCCAATGATCGTTACCATTATGATCTTTTAATAAGAAATTTTAAATTATCTAGTAAATTATCTTTAACAAATAACATAATTATGTCAACTTTTTTACCATTTATTAGGCCCAATGATCGTTAGAGTTACGATCATTTAATAAAGAAATTTTAAATAATTTATTAAACTATGCTTTAGAAAGAAGATAATTATGTGAACTTTTTTAGCATTTATTAGTCCCAATGATTGTTACCGTTATGATATTTTATAAAAAAAAAATTAAATGATCTATTAAATTATCTTTTACAAAGAAGATAATTATGTCAAGTATTTTATCATTTGTTAGACCCAATGATCGTTAACGTTATGATCTTTTAATAAGAAATTTTAAATTATCTATTAAATTATCTTTTCCAAAGAAGATAATTATGTCAACTTCTTTAGCATTTATTAGGCCCAATGATCGTTACCATTATGATCTTTTAATAAGAAATTTTAAATTATCTAGTAAATTATCTTTAACAAATAACATAATTATGTCAACTTTTTTACCATTTATTAGGCCCAATGATCGTTAGAGTTACGATCATTTAATAAAGAAATTTTAAATAATTTATTAAACTATGCTTTAGAAAGAAGATAATTATGTGAACTTTTTTAGCATTTATTAGTCCCAATGATTGTTACCGTTATGATATTTTATAAAAAAAAAATTAAATGATCTATTAAATTATCTTTTACAAAGAAGATAATTATGTCAAGTATTTTATCATTTGTTAGACCCAATGATCGTTAACGTTATGATCTTTTAATAAGAAATTTTAAATTATCTATTAAATTATCTTTTCCAAAAAAGTTAATTATGTCAACTTCTTTAGCATTTATTAGGCCCAATGATCGTTACCATTATGATCTTTTAATAAGAAATTTTAAATTATCTAGTAAATTATCTTTAACAAATAACATAATTATGTCAACTTTTTTACCATTTATTAGGCCCAATTATCGTTAGCGTTACGATCATTTAATAAAGAAATTTTTGATGATTTATTAAACTATGCTTTAAAAAAAAGATAATTATGTTAACTTTTTTAGCATTTATTAGGCCCAATGATCGTTACTGTTATGATTTTTATAAAAAAAATTAAATAATCTATTAAATTATCTTTTACAAAGAAGATAATCATGTCAGGTTTTTTAGCATTTATTAAGCCCAATGATCGTCAACGTTATGATATTTTAATACGAAATTTCAAATTATCTATTAAATTGTCTTTTACAAAGAAGATAATTATGTCAACTTTTTTAGCATTTATTAGGCCCAATGATCGTTACCGTCATGATCTTTTAAAAATAAATTTTAAATTATCTATTAAATTATCTTTTCCAAAGAAGATAATTATGTCAACTTCTTTAGCATTTATTAGGCCCAATGATCGTTACCATTATGATCTTTTAATAAGAAATTTTAAATTATCTAGTAAATTATCTTTAACAAATAACATAATTATGTCAACTTTTTTACCATTTATTAGGCCCAATGATCGTTAGAGTTACGATCATTTAATAAAGAAATTTTAAATAATTTATTAAACTATGCTTTAGAAAGAAGATAATTATGTGAACTTTTTTAGCATTTATTAGTCCCAATGATTGTTACCGTTATGATATTTTATAAAAAAAAAATTAAATGATCTATTAAATTATCTTTTACAAAGAAGATAATTATGTCAAGTATTTTATCATTTGTTAAACCCAATGATCGTTAACGTTATGATCTTTTAATAAGAAATTTTAAATTATCTATTAAATTATCTTTTCCAAAAAAGTTAATTATGTCAACTTCTTTAGCATTTATTAGGCCCAATGATCGTTACCATTATGATCTTTTAATAAGAAATTTTAAATTATCTAGTAAATTATCTTTAACAAATAACATAATTATGTCAACTTTTTTACCATTTATTAGGCCCAATTATCGTTAGCGTTACGATCATTTAATAAAGAAATTTTTGATGATTTATTAAACTATGCTTTAAAAAAAAGATAATTATGTTAACTTTTTTAGCATTTATTAGGCCCAATGATCGTTACTGTTATGATTTTTGTAAAAAAAATTAAATAATCTATTAAATTATCTTTTACAAAGAAGATAATCATGTCAGGTTTTTTAGCATTTATTAAGCCCAATGATCGTCAACGTTATGATATTTTAATACGAAATTTCAAATTATCTATTAAATTGTCTTTTACAAAGAAGATAATTATGTCAACTTTTTTAGCATTTATTAGGCCCAATGATCGTTACCGTCATGATCTTTTAAAAATAAATTTTAAATTATCTATTAAATTATCTTTTCCAAAGAAGATAATTATGTCAACTTCTTTAGCATTTATTAGGCCCAATGATCGTTACCATTATGATCTTTTAATAAGAAATTTTAAATTATCTAGTAAATTATCTTTAACAAATAACATAATTATGTCAACTTTTTTACCATTTATTAGGCCCAATTATCGTTAGCGTTACGATCATTTAATAAAGAAATTTTTGATGATTTATTAAACTATGCTTTAAAAAAAAGATAATTATGTTAACTTTTTTAGCATTTATTAGGCCCAATGATCGTTACTGTTATGATTTTTGTAAAAAAAATTAAATAATCTATTAAATTATCTTTTACAAAGAAGATAATCATGTCAGGTTTTTTAGCATTTATTAAGCCCAATGATCGTCAACGTTATGATATTTTAATACGAAATTTCAAATTATCTATTAAATTGTCTTTTACAAAGAAGATAATTATGTCAACTTTTTTAGCATTTATTAGGCCCAATGATCGTTACCGTCATGATCTTTTAAAAATAAATTTTAAATTATCTATTAAATTATCTTTTCCAAAGAAGATAATTATGTCAACTTCTTTAGCATTTATTAGGCCCAATGATCGTTACCATTATGATCTTTTAATAAGAAATTTTAAATTATCTAGTAAATTATCTTTAACAAATAACATAATTATGTCAACTTTTTTACCATTTATTAGGCCCAATGATCGTTAGAGTTACGATCATTTAATAAAGAAATTTTAAATAATTTATTAAACTATGCTTTAGAAAGAAGATAATTATGTGAACTTTTTTAGCATTTATTAGTCCCAATGATTGTTACCGTTATGATATTTTATAAAAAAAAAATTAAATGATCTATTAAATTATCTTTTACAAAGAAGATAATTATGTCAAATATTTTATCATTTGTTAGACCCAATGATCGTTAACGTTATGATCTTTTAATAAGAAATTTTAAATTATCTATTAAATTATCTTTTCCAAAAAAGTTAATTATGTCAACTTCTTTAGCATTTATTAGGCCCAATGATCGTTACCATTATGATCTTTTAATAAGAAATTTTAAATTATCTAGTAAATTATCTTTAACAAATAACATAATTATGTCAACTTTTTTACCATTTATTAGGCCCAATTATCGTTAGCGTTACGATCATTTAATAAAGAAATTTTTGATGATTTATTAAACTATGCTTTAAAAAAAAGATAATTATGTTAACTTTTTTAGCATTTATTAGGCCCAATGATCGTTACTGTTATGATTTTTATAAAAAAAATTAAATAATCTATTAAATTATCTTTTACAAAGAAGATAATCATGTCAGGTTTTTTAGCATTTATTAAGCCCAATGATCGTCAACGTTATGATATTTTAATACGAAATTTCAAATTATCTATTAAATTGTCTTTTACAAAGAAGATAATTATGTCAACTTTTTTAGCATTTATTAGGCCCAATGATCGTTACCGTCATGATCTTTTAAAAATAAATTTTAAATTATCTATTAAATTATCTTTTCCAAAGA
This sequence comes from Psophocarpus tetragonolobus, assembly GCA_037954015.1. Taxonomy (NCBI): domain Eukaryota; kingdom Viridiplantae; phylum Streptophyta; class Magnoliopsida; order Fabales; family Fabaceae; genus Psophocarpus; species Psophocarpus tetragonolobus. The sequence continues at coordinate 61,789,587 of CM075688.1, forward strand.
AGATAATTATGTCAACTTCTTTAGCATTTATTAGGCCCAATGATCGTTACCATTATGATCTTTTAATAAGAAATTTTAAATTATCTAGTAAATTATCTTTAACAAATAACATAATTATGTCAACTTTTTTACCATTTATTAGGCCCAATGATCGTTAGAGTTACGATCATTTAATAAAGAAATTTTAAATAATTTATTAAACTATGCTTTAGAAAGAAGATAATTATGTGAACTTTTTTAGCATTTATTAGTCCCAATGATTGTTACCGTTATGATATTTTATAAAAAAAAAATTAAATGATCTATTAAATTATCTTTTACAAAGAAGATAATTATGTCAAGTATTTTATCATTTGTTAGACCCAATGATCGTTAACGTTATGATCTTTTAATAAGAAATTGTAAATTATCTATTAAATTATCTTTTCCAAAAAAGTTAATTATGTCAACTTCTTTAGCATTTATTAGGCCCAATAATCGTTACCATTATGATCTTTTAATAAGAAATTTTAAATTATCTAGTAAATTATCTTTAACAAATAACATAATTATGTCAACTTTTTTACCATTTATTAGGCCCAATTATCGTTAGCGTTACGATCATTTAATAAAGAAATTTTTGATGATTTATTAAACTATGCTTTAAAAAAAAGATAATTATGTTAACTTTTTTAGCATTTATTAGGCCCAATGATCGTTACTGTTATGATTTTTATAAAAAAAATTAAATAATCTATTAAATTATCTTTTACAAAGAAGATAATCATGTCAGGTTTTTTAGCATTTATTAAGCCCAATGATCGTCAACGTTATGATATTTTAATACGAAATTTCAAATTATCTATTAAATTGTCTTTTACAAAGAAGATAATTATGTCAACTTTTTTAGCATTTATTAGGCCCAATGATCGTTACCGTCATGATCTTTTAAAAATAAATTTTAAATTATCTATTAAATTATCTTTTCCAAAGAAGATAATTATGTCAACTTCTTTAGCATTTATTAGGCCCAATGATCGTTACCATTATGATCTTTTAATAAGAAATTTTAAATTATCTAGTAAATTATCTTTAACAAATAACATAATTATGTCAACTTTTTTACCATTTATTAGGCCCAATTATCGTTAGCGTTACGATCATTTAATAAAGAAATTTTTGATGATTTATTAAACTATGCTTTAAAAAAAAGATAATTATGTTAACTTTTTTAGCATTTATTAGGCCCAATGATCGTTACTGTTATGATTTTTATAAAAAAAATTAAATAATCTATTAAATTATCTTTTACAAAGAAGATAATCATGTCAGGTTTTTTAGCATTTATTAAGCCCAATGATCGTCAACGTTATGATATTTTAATACGAAATTTCAAATTATCTATTAAATTGTCTTTTACAAAGAAGATAATTATGTCAACTTTTTTAGCATTTATTAGGCCCAATGATCGTTACCGTCATGATCTTTTAAAAATAAATTTTAAATTATCTATTAAATTATCTTTTCCAAAGAAGATAATTATGTCAACTTCTTTAGCATTTATTAGGCCCAATGATCGTTACCATTATGATCTTTTAATAAGAAATTTTAAATTATCTAGTAAATTATCTTTAACAAATAACATAATTATGTCAACTTTTTTACCATTTATTAGGCCCAATGATCGTTAGAGTTACGATCATTTAATAAAGAAATTTTAAATAATTTATTAAACTATGCTTTAGAAAGAAGATAATTATGTGAACTTTTTTAGCATTTATTAGTCCCAATGATTGTTACCGTTATGATATTTTATAAAAAAAAAATTAAATGATCTATTAAATTATCTTTTACAAAGAAGATAATTATGTCAAGTATTTTATCATTTGTTAGACCCAATGATCGTTAACGTTATGATCTTTTAATAAGAAATTGTAAATTATCTATTAAATTATCTTTTCCAAAAAAGTTAATTATGTCAACTTCTTTAGCATTTATTAGGCCCAATAATCGTTACCATTATGATCTTTTAATAAGAAATTTTAAATTATCTAGTAAATTATCTTTAACAAATAACATAATTATGTCAACTTTTTTACCATTTATTAGGCCCAATTATCGTTAGCGTTACGATCATTTAATAAAGAAATTTTTGATGATTTATTAAACTATGCTTTAAAAAAAAGATAATTATGTTAACTTTTTTAGCATTTATTAGGCCCAATGATCGTTACTGTTATGATTTTTATAAAAAAAATTAAATAATCTATTAAATTATCTTTTACAAAGAAGATAATCATGTCAGGTTTTTTAGCATTTATTAAGCCCAATGATCGTCAACGTTATGATATTTTAATACGAAATTTCAAATTATCTATTAAATTGTCTTTTACAAAGAAGATAATTATGTCAACTTTTTTAGCATTTATTAGGCCCAATGATCGTTACCGTCATGATCTTTTAAAAATAAATTTTAAATTATCTATTAAATTATCTTTTCCAAAGAAGATAATTATGTCAACTTCTTTAGCATTTATTAGGCCCAATGATCGTTACCATTATGATCTTTTAATAAGAAATTTTAAATTATCTAGTAAATTATCTTTAACAAATAACATAATTATGTCAACTTTTTTACCATTTATTAGGCCCAATTATCGTTAGCGTTACGATCATTTAATAAAGAAATTTTTGATGATTTATTAAACTATGCTTTAAAAAAAAGATAATTATGTTAACTTTTTTAGCATTTATTAGGCCCAATGATCGTTACTGTTATGATTTTTATAAAAAAAATTAAATAATCTATTAAATTATCTTTTACAAAGAAGATAATCATGTCAGGTTTTTTAGCATTTATTAAGCCCAATGATCGTCAACGTTATGATATTTTAATACGAAATTTCAAATTATCTATTAAATTGTCTTTTACAAAGAAGATAATTATGTCAACTTTTTTAGCATTTATTAGGCCCAATGATCGTTACCGTCATGATCTTTTAAAAATAAATTTTAAATTATCTATTAAATTATCTTTTCCAAAGAAGATAATTATGTCAACTTCTTTAGCATTTATTAGGCCCAATGATCGTTACCATTATGATCTTTTAATAAGAAATTTTAAATTATCTAGTAAATTATCTTTAACAAATAACATAATTATGTCAACTTTTTTACCATTTATTAGGCCCAATGATCGTTAGAGTTACGATCATTTAATAAAGAAATTTTAAATAATTTATTAAACTATGCTTTAGAAAGAAGATAATTATGTGAACTTTTTTAGCATTTATTAGTCCCAATGATTGTTACCGTTATGATATTTTATAAAAAAAAAATTAAATGATCTATTAAATTATCTTTTACAAAGAAGATAATTATGTCAAGTATTTTATCATTTGTTAGACCCAATGATTGTTAACGTTATGATCTTTTAATAAGAAATTTTAAATTATCTATTAAATTATCTTTTCCAAAAAAGTTAATTATGTCAACTTCTTTAGCATTTATTAGGCCCAATGATCGTTACCATTATGATCTTTTAATAAGAAATTTTAAATTATCTAGTAAATTATCTTTAACAAATAACATAATTATGTCAACTTTTTTACCATTTATTAGGCCCAATTATCGTTAGCGTTACGATCATTTAATAAAGAAATTTTTTATGATTTATTAAACTATGCTTTAAAAAAAAGATAATTATGTTAACTTTTTTAGCATTTATTAGGCCCAATGATCGTTACTGTTATGATTTTTATAAAAAAAATTAAATAATCTATTAAATTATCTTTTACAAAGAAGATAATCATGTCAGGTTTTTTAGCATTTATTAAGCCCAATGATCGTCAACGTTATGATATTTTAATACGAAATTTCAAATTATCTATTAAATTGTCTTTTACAAAGAAGATAATTATGTCAACTTTTTTAGCATTTATTAGGCCCAATGATCGTTACCGTCATGATCTTTTAAAAATAAATTTTAAATTATCTATTAAATTATCTTTTCCAAAGAAGATAATTATGTCAACTTCTTTAGCATTTATTAGGCCCAATGATCGTTACCATTATGATCTTTTAATAAGAAATTTTAAATTATCTAGTAAATTATCTTTAACAAATAACATAATTATGTCAACTTTTTTACCATTTATTAGGCCCAATGATCGTTAGAGTTACGATCATTTAATAAAGAAATTTTAAATAATTTATTAAACTATGCTTTAGAAAGAAGATAATTATGTGAACTTTTTTAGCATTTATTAGTCCCAATGATTGTTACCGTTATGATATTTTATAAAAAAAAAATTAAATGATCTATTAAATTATCTTTTACAAAGAAGATAATTATGTCAAGTATTTTATCATTTGTTAGACCCAATGATCGTTAACGTTATGATCTTTTAATAAGAAATTTTAAATTATCTATTAAATTATCTTTTCCAAAAAAGTTAATTATGTCAACTTCTTTAGCATTTATTAGGCCCAATGATCGTTACCATTATGATCTTTTAATAAGAAATTTTAAATTATCTAGTAAATTATCTTTAACAAATAACATAATTATGTCAACTTTTTTACCATTTATTAGGCCCAATTATCGTTAGCGTTACGATCATTTAATAAAGAAATTTTTGATGATTTATTAAACTATGCTTTAAAAAAAAGATAATTATGTTAACTTTTTTAGCATTTATTAGGCCCAATGATCGTTACTGTTATGATTTTTATAAAAAAAATTAAATAATCTATTAAATTATCTTTTACAAAGAAGATAATCATGTCAGGTTTTTTAGCATTTATTAAGCCCAATGATCGTCAACGTTATGATATTTTAATACGAAATTTCAAATTATCTATTAAATTGTCTTTTACAAAGAAGATAATTATGTCAACTTTTTTAGCATTTATTAGGCCCAATGATCGTTACCGTCATGATCTTTTAAAAATAAATTTTAAATTATCTATTAAATTATCTTTTCCAAAGAAGATAATTATGTCAACTTCTTTAGCATTTATTAGGCCCAATGATCGTTACCATTATGATCTTTTAATAAGAAATTTTAAATTATCTAGTAAATTATCTTTAACAAATAACATAATTATGTCAACTTTTTTACCATTTATTAGGCCCAATTATCGTTAGCGTTACGATCATTTAATAAAGAAATTTTTGATGATTTATTAAACTATGCTTTAAAAAAAAGATAATTATGTTAACTTTTTTAGCATTTATTAGGCCCAATGATCGTTACTGTTATGATTTTTATAAAAAAAATTAAATAATCTATTAAATTATCTTTTACAAAGAAGATAATCATGTCAGGTTTTTTAGCATTTATTAAGCCCAATGATCGTCAACGTTATGATATTTTAATACGAAATTTCAAATTATCTATTAAATTGTCTTTTACAAAGAAGATAATTATGTCAACTTTTTTAGCATTTATTAGGCCCAATGATCGTTACCGTCATGATCTTTTAAAAATAAATTTTAAATTATCTATTAAATTATCTTTTCCAAAGAAGATAATTATGTCAACTTCTTTAGCATTTATTAGGCCCAATGATCGTTACCATTATGATCTTTTAATAAGAAATTTTAAATTATCTAGTAAATTATCTTTAACAAATAACATAATTATGTCAACTTTTTTACCATTTATTAGGCCCAATGATCGTTAGAGTTACGATCATTTAATAAAGAAATTTTAAATAATTTATTAAACTATGCTTTAGAAAGAAGATAATTATGTGAACTTTTTTAGCATTTATTAGTCCCAATGATTGTTACCGTTATGATATTTTATAAAAAAAAAATTAAATGATCTATTAAATTATCTTTTACAAAGAAGATAATTATGTCAAGTATTTTATCATTTGTTAGACCCAATGATTGTTAACGTTATGATCTTTTAATAAGAAATTTTAAATTATCTATTAAATTATCTTTTCCAAAAAAGTTAATTATGTCAACTTCTTTAGCATTTATTAGGCCCAATGATCGTTACCATTATGATCTTTTAATAAGAAATTTTAAATTATCTAGTAAATTATCTTTAACAAATAACATAATTATGTCAACTTTTTTACCATTTATTAGGCCCAATTATCGTTAGCGTTACGATCATTTAATAAAGAAATTTTTTATGATTTATTAAACTATGCTTTAAAAAAAAGATAATTATGTTAACTTTTTTAGCATTTATTAGGCCCAATGATCGTTACTGTTATGATTTTTATAAAAAAAATTAAATAATCTATTAAATTATCTTTTACAAAGAAGATAATCATGTCAGGTTTTTTAGCATTTATTAAGCCCAATGATCGTCAACGTTATGATATTTTAATACGAAATTTCAAATTATCTATTAAATTGTCTTTTACAAAGAAGATAATTATGTCAACTTTTTTAGCATTTATTAGGCCCAATGATCGTTACCGTCATGATCTTTTAAAAATAAATTTTAAATTATCTATTAAATTATCTTTTCCAAAGAAGATAATTATGTCAACTTCTTTAGCATTTATTAGGCCCAATGATCGTTACCATTATGATCTTTTAATAAGAAATTTTAAATTATCTAGTAAATTATCTTTAACAAATAACATAATTATGTCAACTTTTTTACCATTTATTAGGCCCAATGATCGTTAGAGTTACGATCATTTAATAAAGAAATTTTAAATAATTTATTAAACTATGCTTTAGAAAGAAGATAATTATGTGAACTTTTTTAGCATTTATTAGTCCCAATGATTGTTACCGTTATGATATTTTATAAAAAAAAAATTAAATGATCTATTAAATTATCTTTTACAAAGAAGATAATTATGTCAAGTATTTTATCATTTGTTAGACCCAATGATTGTTAACGTTATGATCTTTTAATAAGAAATTTTAAATTATCTATTAAATTATCTTTTCCAAAAAAGTTAATTATGTCAACTTCTTTAGCATTTATTAGGCCCAATGATCGTTACCATTATGATCTTTTAATAAGAAATTTTAAATTATCTAGTAAATTATCTTTAACAAATAACATAATTATGTCAACTTTTTTACCATTTATTAGGCCCAATTATCGTTAGCGTTACGATCATTTAATAAAGAAATTTTTTATGATTTATTAAACTATGCTTTAAAAAAAAGATAATTATGTTAACTTTTTTAGCATTTATTAGGCCCAATGATCGTTACTGTTATGATTTTTATAAAAAAAATTAAATAATCTATTAAATTATCTTTTACAAAGAAGATAATCATGTCAGGTTTTTTAGCATTTATTAAGCCCAATGATCGTCAACGTTATGATATTTTAATACGAAATTTCAAATTATCTATTAAATTGTCTTTTACAAAGAAGATAATTATGTCAACTTTTTTAGCATTTATTAGGCCCAATGATCGTTACCGTCATGATCTTTTAAAAATAAATTTTAAATTATCTATTAAATTATCTTTTCCAAAGAAGATAATTATGTCAACTTCTTTAGCATTTATTAGGCCCAATGATCGTTACCATTATGATCTTTTAATAAGAAATTTTAAATTATCTAGTAAATTATCTTTAACAAATAACATAATTATGTCAACTTTTTTACCATTTATTAGGCCCAATGATCGTTAGAGTTACGATCATTTAATAAAGAAATTTTAAATAATTTATTAAACTATGCTTTAGAAAGAAGATAATTATGTGAACTTTTTTAGCATTTATTAGTCCCAATGATTGTTACCGTTATGATATTTTATAAAAAAAAAATTAAATGATCTATTAAATTATCTTTTACAAAGAAGATAATTATGTCAAGTATTTTATCATTTGTTAGACCCAATGATCGTTAACGTTATGATCTTTTAATAAGAAATTTTAAATTATCTATTAAATTATCTTTTCCAAAAAAGTTAATTATGTCAACTTCTTTAGCATTTATTAGGCCCAATGATCGTTACCATTATGATCTTTTAATAAGAAATTTTAAATTATCTAGTAAATTATCTTTAACAAATAACATAATTATGTCAACTTTTTTACCATTTATTAGGCCCAATTATCGTTAGCGTTACGATCATTTAATAAAGAAATTTTTGATGATTTATTAAACTATGCTTTAAAAAAAAGATAATTATGTTAACTTTTTTAGCATTTATTAGGCCCAATGATCGTTACTGTTATGATTTTTATAAAAAAAATTAAATAATCTATTAAATTATCTTTTACAAAGAAGATAATCATGTCAGGTTTTTTAGCATTTATTAAGCCCAATGATCGTCAACGTTATGATATTTTAATACGAAATTTCAAATTATCTATTAAATTGTCTTTTACAAAGAAGATAATTATGTCAACTTTTTTAGCATTTATTAGGCCCAATGATCGTTACCGTCATGATCTTTTAAAAATAAATTTTAAATTATCTATTAAATTATCTTTTCCAAAGAAGATAATTATGTCAACTTCTTTAGCATTTATTAGGCCCAATGATCGTTACCATTATGATCTTTTAATAAGAAATTTTAAATTATCTAGTAAATTATCTTTAACAAATAACATAATTATGTCAACTTTTTTACCATTTATTAGGCCCAATGATCGTTAGAGTTACGATCATTTAATAAAGAAATTTTAAATAATTTATTAAACTATGCTTTAGAAAGAAGATAATTATGTGAACTTTTTTAGCATTTATTAGTCCCAATGATTGTTACCGTTATGATATTTTATAAAAAAAAAATTAAATGATCTATTAAATTATCTTTTACAAAGAAGATAATTATGTCAAGTATTTTATCATTTGTTAGACCCAATGATCGTTAACGTTATGATCTTTTAATAAGAAATTTTAAATTATCTATTAAATTATCTTTTCCAAAAAAGTTAATTATGTCAACTTCTTTAGCATTTATTAGGCCCAATGATCGTTACCATTATGATCTTTTAATAAGAAATTTTAAATTATCTAGTAAATTATCTTTAACAAATAACATAATTATGTGCACTTTTTTAGCATTTATTAGGCCCAATTATCGTTAGCGTTACGATCATTTAATAAAGAAATTTTTGATGATTTATTAAACTATGCTTTAAAAAAAAGATAATTATGTTAACTTTTTTAGCATTTATTAGGCCCAATGATCGTTACTGTTATGATTTTTATAAAAAAAATTAAATAATCTATTAAATTATCTTTTACAAAGAAGATAATCATGTCAGGTTTTTTAGCATTTATTAAGCCCAATGATCGTCAACGTTATGATATTTTAATACGAAATTTCAAATTATCTATTAAATTGTCTTTTACAAAGAAGATAATTATGTCAACTTTTTTAGCATTTATTAGGCCCAATGATCGTTACCGTCATGATCTTTTAAAAATAAATTTTAAATTATCTATTAAATTATCTTTTCCAAAGAAGATAATTATGTCAACTTCTTTAGCATTTATTAGGCCCAATGATCGTTACCATTATGATCTTTTAATAAGAAATTTTAAATTATCTAGTAAATTATCTTTAACAAATAACATAATTATGTCAACTTTTTTACCATTTATTAGGCCCAATGATCGTTAGAGTTACGATCATTTAATAAAGAAATTTTAAATAATTTATTAAACTATGCTTTAGAAAGAAGATAATTATGTGAACTTTTTTAGCATTTATTAGTCCCAATGGTTGTTACCGTTATGATATTTTATAAAAAAAAAATTAAATGATCTATTAAATTATCTTTTACAAAGAAGATAATTATGTCAAGTATTTTATCATTTGTTAGACCCAATGATCGTTAACGTTATGATCTTTTAATAAGAAATTTTAAATTATCTATTAAATTGTCTTTTACAAAGAAGATAATTATGTCAACTTTTTTAGCATTTATTAGGCCCAATGATCGTTACCGTCATGATCTTTTAAAAATAAATTTTAAATGATCTATTAAATTATATTTTACAAAGAAGATAATTATGTGCACTTTTTTAGCATTTATTAGGCCCAATGATCGTTACCGTTATGATCTTTTAATAAAGAAATTTTTTAATATCTACTAAATTATCTTCAAGAAAGAAGATAACTATGTCAACTTTTTTAGCATTTACTACGCCCCATGATCGTTACTGTCATGATCTTTTAAAAAGAAATTTTAAATGATCTATTAAATTATCTTTTACAAAGAAGATAATTATGTCCCCTTTTCAACATTTATTACGCCCAATGATTGTTACCGTTATGATCTTTTCATAAGAAATTTTCAATTACCTATTAAATTGTCTTTTACAAAGAAAATAATTTTGTCAACTTTTCTAGCATTTATTAGGCCCAATGATCGTTACCGTGATGATCTTTTAATAAAGAAATTTTAAATGATCTATGAAATTAAATTTTACAAAGAAGATAATTATGCTTTTAGCATTTCTTAGGCTCAATAACCCTTATCGTTATGATCTTTTATAAAGAAATTTTAAATGACCTATTAAATTATCTTTTACAAAAAAGATAATGAAATTAAATTTTTTAGCATTTCTTAGGCCCAACGATTATTACCGTTATGATCGTCTATAAAGAAATTTTAAATTATCTATTAAATTATCTTTTAGAAAGAAGATAATTATGTGAACTTTTTTAGCATTTATTAGTCCTAATGATCGTTACCGTTATGATATTTTATAAAAAAAATTTTAAATGATCTATTAAATTATCTTTTACAAAGAAGATAATTATGTCAAGTATTTTATCATTTGTTAGACCCAATGATCGTTAACGTTATGATCTTTTAATAAGAAATTTTAAATTATCTATTAAATTATCTTTTCCAAAGAAGATAATTATGTCAACTTCTTTAGCATTTATTAGGCCCAATGATCGTTACCATTATGATCTTTTAATAAGAAATTTTAAATTATCTAGTAAATTATCTTTAACAAATAACATAATTATGTCAACTTTTTTACCATTTATTAGGCCCAATTATCGTTAGCGTTACGATCATTTAATAAAGAAATTTTTGATGATTTATTAAACTATGCTTTAAAAAAAAGATAATTATGTTAACTTTTTTAGCATTTATTAGGCCCAATGATCGTTACTGTTATGATTTTTATAAAAAAAATTAAATAATCTATTAAATTATCTTTTACAAAGAAGATAATCATGTCAGGTTTTTTAGCATTTATTAAGCCCAATGATCATCAACGTTATGATATTTTAATACGAAATTTCAAATTATCTATTAAATTGTCTTTTACAAAGAAGATAATTATGTCAACTTTTTTAGCATTTATTAGGCCCAATGATCGTTACCGTCATGATCTTTTAAAAATAAATTTTAAATGATCTATTAAATTATATTTTACAAAGAAGATAATTATGTGCACTTTTTTAGCATTTATTAGGCCCAATGATCGTTACCGTTATGATCTTTTAATAAAGAAATTTTTTAATATCTACTAAATTATCTTCAAGAAAGAAGATAACTATGTCAACTTTTTTAGCATTTACTACGCCCCATGATCGTTACTGTCATGATCTTTTAAAAAGAAATTTTAAATGATCTATTAAATTATCTTTTACAAAGAAGATAATTATGTCCCCTTTTCAACATTTATTACGCCCAATGATTGTTACCGTTATGATCTTTTCATAAGAAATTTTCAATTACCTATTAAATTGTCTTTTACAAAGAAAATAATTATGTCAACTTTTCTAGCATTTATTAGGCCCAATGATCGTTACCGTGATGATCTTTTAATAAAGAAATTTTAAATGATCTATGAAATTAAATTTTACAAAGAAGATAATTATGCTTTTAGCATTTCTTAGGCTCAATAACCCTTATCGTTATGATCTTTTATAAAGAAATTTTAAATGACCTATTAAATTATCTTTTACAAAAAAGATAATGAAATTAAATTTTTTAGCATTTCTTAGGCCCAACGATTATTACCGTTATGATCGTCTATAAAGAAATTTTAAATTATCTATTAAATTATCTTTTAGAAAGAAGATAATTATGTGAACTTTTTTAGCATTTATTAGTCCTAATGATCGTTACCGTTATGATATTTTATAAAAAAAATTTTAAATGATCTATTAAATTATCTTTTACAAAGAAGATAATTATGTCAAGTATTTTATCATTTGTTAGACCCAATGATCGTTAACGTTATGATCTTTTAATAAGAAATTTTAAATTATCTATTAAATTATCTTTTCCAAAGAAGATAATTATGTCAACTTCTTTAGCATTTATTAGGCCCAATGATCGTTACCATTATGATCTTTTAATAAGAAATTTTAAATTATCTAGTAAATTATCTTTAACAAATAACATAATTATGTCAACTTTTTTACCATTTATTAGGCCCAATGATCGTTAGAGTTACGATCATTTAATAAAGAAATTTTAAATAATTTATTAAACTATGCTTTAGAAAGAAGATAATTATGTGAACTTTTTTAGCATTTATTAGTCCCAATGATTGTTACCGTTATGATATTTTATAAAAAAAAAATTAAATGATCTATTAAATTATCTTTTACAAAGAAGATAATTATGTCAAGTATTTTATCATTTGTTAGACCCAATGATCGTTAACGTTATGATCTTTAAATAAGAAATTTTAAATTATCTATTAAATTATCTTTTCCAAAAAAGTTAATTATGTCAACTTCTTTAGCATTGATTAGGCCCAATGATCGTTACCATTATGATCTTTTAATAAGAAATTTTAAATTATCTAGTAAATTATCTTTAACAAATAACATAATTATGTCAACTTTTTTACCATTTATTAGGCCCAATTATCGTTAGCGTTACGATTATTTAATAAAGAAATTTTTGATGATTTATTAAACTATGCTTTAAAAAAAAGATAATTATGTTAACATTTTTAGCATTTATTAGGCCCAATGATCGTTACTGTTATGATTTTTATAAAAAAAATTAAATAATCTATTAAATTATCTTTTACAAAGAAGATAATCATGTCAGGTTTTTTAGCATTTATTAAGCCCAATGATCGTCAACGTTATGATATTTTAATACGAAATTTCAAATTATCTATTAAATTGTCTTTTACAAAGAAGATAATTATGTCAACTTTTTTAGCATTTATTAGGCCCAATGATCGTTACCATCATGATCTTTTAAAAATAAATTTTAAATGATCTATTAAATTATATTTTACAAAGAAGATAATTATGTGCACTTTTTTAGCATTTATTAGGCCCAATGATCGTTACCGTTATGATCTTTTAATAAAGAAATTTTTGAATATCTACTAAATTATCTTCAAGAAAGAAGATAACTATGTCAACTTTTTTAGCATTTACTACGCCCAATGATCGTTACCGTCATGATCTTTTAAAAAGAAATTTTAAATGATCTATTAAATTATCTTTTACAAAGAAGATAATTATGTCCCCTTTTCAACATTTATTACGCCCAATGATTGTTACCGTTATGATCTTTTCATAAGAAATTTTCAATTACCTATTAAATTGTCTTTTACAAAGAAAATAATTATGTCAACTTTTCTAGCATTTATTAGGCCCAATGATCGTTACCGTCATGATCTTCTAATAAAAAAATTTTTAATGATCTATTAAATTAAATTTTACAAAGAACATAATTATGCTTTTAGCATTTATTAGGATCAATAATCGTTTTCGTTGTGATTTTTATATAAAATTTTAAATGACCTATTAAATTATCTTTTACAAAAAAGATAATTAATTTAATTTTTTTAGCATTTCTTAGGCCCAACGATTGTTACCGTTATGATCTTTTATAAAGAAATTTTAAATTATCTAGTAAATTACCTTTTACAAAGAAGATAATTATGTCAACTTTTTTAGCATTTATTAGGCCCAATGATCATTACTGTTATGATCTTTTATTAAGAAATTTTAAATGATCTATTAGATTATCTTTTTGAAAGAAGATAATCATGTCAAGTTTTTTAGCATTTATTAGGCCCAATGATCGTTACCGTTATGATCTTTTAATAAAGAAATTTTAAATGATCTATGAAATTAAATTTTACAAAGAAGATAATTATGCTTTTAGCATTTCTTAGGCACAATAATCCTTATCGTTATGATCTTTTATAAAGAAATTTTAAATGACCTATTAAATTATCTTTTACAAAAAAGATAATTAAATTAAATTTTTTAGCATTTCTTACGCCCAACGATTATTACCGTTATGATCGTTTATAAAGAAATTTTAAATTATCTATTAAATTATCTTTTAGAAAGAAGATAATTATGTGAACTTTTTTAGCATTTATTAGTCCTAATGATCGTTACCGTTATGATATTTTATAAAAAAAATTTTAAATGATCTATTAAATTATCTTTTACAAAGAAGATAATTATGTCAAGTATTTTATCATTTGTTAGACCCAATGATCGTTAACGTTATGATCTTTTAATAAGAAATTTTAAATTATCTGTTAAATTATGTTTTCCAAAGAAGATAATTATGTCAACTTCTTTAGCTTTTATTAGGCCCAATGATCGTTACCATTATGATCTTTTAATAAGAAATTTTAAATTATCTAGTAAATTATCTTTAACAAATAGCATAATTATGTCAACTTTTTTACCATTTATTAGGCCCAATGATCGTTAGCGTTACGATCATTTAATAAAGAAATTTTAAATGATTTATTAAACTATGATTTACAAAGAAGATAATTATGTCAACTTTTTTAGCATTTATTAGGCCCAATGATCGTTACCGTTATGATCTTTTATTAAGAAATTTTAAATGATCTATTAGATTATATTTTTAAAAGAAGATAATCATGTCATGTTTTTTAGCATTTATTAGGCCCAATGATCGTTACCGTTATGATCTTTTAATAAAGAAATTTTAAATGATCTATGAAATTAAATTTTACAAAGAAGATAATTATGCTTTTAGCATTTCTTAGGCTCAATAATCCTTATCGTTATGATCTTTTATAAAGAAATTTTAAATGACCTATTAAATTATCTTTTCCAGAAAAGATAATTAAATTAAATTATTTATCATTTCTTAGGGCAACGATTATTACCGTTATGATCGTTTATAAAGAAATTTTAAATTATCTATTAAATTATCTTTTAGAAAGAAGGTAATTATGTGAACTTTTTTAGCATTTATTAGTCCCAATGATTGTTACCGTTATGATATTTTATAAAAAAATAATTAAATGATCTATTAAATTATCTTTTACAAAGAAGATAATTATGTCAAGTATTTTATCATTTGTTAGACCCAATGATCGTTAACGTTATGATCTTTTAATAAGAAATTTTAAATTATCTATTAAATTATGTTTTCCAAAGAAGATAATTATGTCAACTTGTTTAGCTTTTATTAGGCCCAATGATCGTTACCATTATGATCTTTTAATAAGAAATTTTAAATTATCTAGTAAATTATCTTTAACAAATAGCATAATTATGTCAACTTTTTTACCATTTATTAGGCCCAATGATCGTTAGCGTTACGATCATTTAATAAAGAAATTTTAAATGATTTATTAAACTATGATTTACAAAGAAGATAATTATGTCAACTTTTTTAGCATTTATTAGGCCCAATGATCGTTACCGTTATGATCTTTTATTAAGAAATTTTAAATGATCTATTAGATTATATTTTTGAGAGAAGATAATCATGTCAAGTTTTTTAGCATTTATTAGGCCCAATGATCGTTACCGTTATGATCTTTTAATAAAGAAATTTTAAATGATCTATGAAATTAAATTTTACAAAGAAGATAATTATGCTTTTAGCATTTCTTAGGCTCAATAATCCTTATCGTTATGATCTTTTATAAAGAAATTTTAAATGACCTATTAAATTATCTTTTCCTGAAAAGATAATTAAATTAAATTATTTAGCATTTCTTAGGGCAACGATTATTACCGTTATGATCGTTTATAAAGAAATTTTAAATTATCTATTAAATTATCTTTTAGAAAGAAGATAATTATGTGAACTTTTTTAGCATTTATTAGTCCCAATGATTGTTACCGTTATGATATTTTATAAAAAAAAAATTAAATGATCTATTAAATTATCTTTTACAAAGAAGATAATTATGTCAAGTATTTTATCATTTGTTAGACCCAATGATCGTTAACGTTATGATCTTTTAATAAGAAATTTTAAATTATCTATTAAATTATCTTTTCCAAAAAAGATAATTATGTCAACTTCTTTAGCATTTATTAGGCCCAATGATCGTTACCATTATGATCTTTTAATAAGAAATTTTAAATTATCTAGTAAATTATCTTTAACAAATAACATAATTATGTCAACTTTTTTACCATTTATTAGGCCCAATTATCGTTAGCGTTACGATCATTTAATCAAGAAATTTTTGATGATTTATTAAACTATGCTTTAAAAAAAAGATAATTATGTTAACTTTTTTAGCATTTATTAGGCCCAATGATCGTTACTGTTATGATTTTTATAAAAAAAATTAAATAATCTATTAAATTATCTTTTACAAAGAAGATAATCATGTCAGGTTTTTTAGCATTTATTAAGCCCAATGATCGTCAACGTTATGATATTTTAATACGAAATTTCAAATTATCTATTAAATTGTCTTTTACATGCAGATAATTATGTCAACGTTTTTAGCATTTATTAGGTCCAATGATCGTTACCTTCATGATCTTTTAAAAATAAATTTTAAATGATCTATTAAATTATATTTTACAAAGAAGATAATTATGTGCACTTTTTTAGCATTTATTAGGCCCAATGATCGTTACCGTTATGATCTTTTAATAAAGAAATTTTTGAATATCTACTAAATTATCTTCAAGAAAGAAGATAACTATGTCAACTTTTTTAGCATTTACTACGCCCAATGATCGTTACCGTCATGATCTTTTAAAAAGAAATTTTAAATGATCTATTAAATTATCTTTTACAAAGAAGATAATTATGTCCCCTTTTCAACATTTATTACGCCCAATGATTGTTACCGTTATGATCTTTTCATAAGAAATTTTCAATTACCTATTAAATTGTCTTTTACAAAGAAAATAATTATGTCAACTTTTCTAGCATTTATTAGGCCCAATGATCGTTACCGTCATGATCTTTTAATAAAGAAATTTTTAATGATCTATTAAATTAAATTTTACAAAGAACATAATTATGCTTTTAGCATTTATTAGGATCAATAATCGTTTTCGTTATGATTTTTATATAAAATTTTAAATGACCTATTAAATTATCTTTTACAAAAAAGATAATTAATTTAATTTTTTTAGCATTTCTTAGGCCCAACGATTGTTACCGTTATGATCTTTTATAAAGAAATTTTAAATTATCTAGTAAATTACCTTTTACAAAGAAGATAATTATGTCAACTTTTTTAGCATTTATTAGGCTCAATGATCGTTACTGTTATGATCTTTTATTAAGAAATTTTAAATGATCTATTAGATTATCTTTTTGAAAGAAGATAATCATGTCAAGTTTTTTAGCATTTATTAGGCCCAATGATCGTTACCGTTATGATCTTTTAATAAAGAAATTTTAAATGATCTATGAAATTAAATTTTACAAAGAAGATAATTATGCTTTTAGCATTTCTTAGGCTCAATAATCCTTATCGTTATGATCTTTTATAAAGAAATTTTAAATGACCTATTAAATTATCTTTTACAAAAAAGATAATTAAATTAAGTTTTTTAGCATTTCTTAGGCCCAACGATTATTACCGTTATGATCGTTTATAAAGAAATTTTAAGTTATCTATTAAATTATCTTTTAGAAAGAAGATAATTATGTGAACTTTTTTAGCATTTATTAGTCCTAATGATCGTTAACGTTATGATATTTTATAAAAAAAATTTTAAATGATCTATTAAATTATCTTTTACAAAGAAGATAATTATGTCAAGTATTTTATCATTTGTTAGACCCAATGATCGTTAACGTTATGATCTTTTAATAAGAAATTTTAAATTATCTATTAAATTATCTTTTCCAAAGAAGATAATTATGTCAACTTCTTTAGCATTTATTAGGCCCAATGATCGTTACCATTATGATCTTTTAATAAGAAATTTTAAATTATCTAGTAAATTATCTTTAACAAATAACATAATTATGTCAACTTTTTTACCATTTATTAGGCCCAATGATCGTTATAGTTACGATCATTTAATAAAGAAATTTTAAATAATTTATTAAACTATGCTTTAGAAAGAAGATAATTATGTGAACTTTTTTAGCATTTATTAGTCCCAATGATTGTTACCGTTATGATATTTTATAAAAAAAAAATTAAATGATCTATTAAATTATGTTTTACAAAGAAGATAATTATGTCAAGTATTTTATCATTTGTTAGACCCAATGATCGTTAACGTTATGATCTTTTAATAAGAAATTTTAAATTATCTATTAAATTATCTTTTCCAAAAAAGATAATTATGTCAACTTCTTTAGCATTTATTAGGCCCAATGATCGTTACCATTATGATCTTTTAATAAGAAATTTTAAATGATCTATTAGATTATATTTTTGAAAGAAGATAATCATGTCAAGTTTTTTAGCATTTATTAGGCCCAATGATCGTTACCGTTATGATCTTTTAATAAAGAAATTTTAAATGATCTATGAAATTAAATTTTACAAAGAAGATAATTATGCTTTTAGCATTTCTTAGGCTCAATAATCCTTATCGTTATGATCTTTTATAAAGAAATTTTGAATGACCTATTAAATTATCTTTTACAAAAAAGATAATTAAATTAAATTTTTTAGCATTTCTTAGGCCCAACGATTATTACCGTTATGATCGTTTATAAAGAAATTTTAAATCATCTATTAATTTATCTTTTAGAAAGAAGATAATTATGTGAACTTCTTTAGCATTTATTAGGCCCAATGATCATTACCATTATGATCTTTTAATAAGAAATTTTAAATTATCTAGTAAATTATCTTTAACAAATAACATAATTATGTCAACTTTTTTACCATTTATTAGGCCCAATGATCGTTAGCGTTACGATCATTTAATAAAGAAATTTTTGATGATTTATTAAACTATGCTTTAAAAAAAAGATAATTATGTTAACTTTTTTAGCATTTATTAGGCCCAATGATCGTTACTGTTATGATTTTTATAAAAAAAATTAAATAATCTATTAAATTATCTTTTACAAAGAAGATAATCATGTCAGGTTTTTTAGCATTTATTAAGCCCAATGATCGTCAACGTTATGATATTTTAATACGAAATTTCAAATTATCTATTAAATTGTCTTTTACATGCAGATAATTATGTCAACGTTTTTAGCATTTATTAGGTCCAATGATCGTTACCTTCATGATCTTTTAAAAATAAATTTTAAATGATCTATTAAATTATATTTTACAAAGAAGATAATTATGTGCACTTTTTTAGCATTTATTAGGCCCAATGATCGTTACCGTTATGATCTTTTAATAAAGAAATTTTTGAATATCTACTAAATTATCTTCAAGAAAGAAGATAACTATGTCAACTTTTTTAGCATTTACTACGCCCAATGATCGTTACCGTCATGATCTTTTAAAAAGAAATTTTAAATGATCGATTAAATTATCTTTTACAAAGAAGATAATTATGTCCCCTTTTCAACATTTATTACGCCCAATGATTGTTACCGTTATGATCTTTTCATAACAAAATTTTCAATTACCTATTAAATTGTCTTTTACAAAGAAAATAATTATGTCAACTTTTCTAGCATTTATTAGGCCCAATGATCGTTACCGTCATGATCTTTTAATAAAGAAATTTTTAATGATCTATTAAATTAAATTTTACAAAGAACATAATTATGCTTTTAGCATTTATTAGGATCAATAATCGTTTTCGTTATGATTTTTATATAAAATTTTAAATGACCTATTAAATTATCTTTTACAAAAAAGATAATTAATTTAATTTTTTTAGCATTTCTTAGGCCCAACGATTGTTACCGTTATGATCTTTTATAAAGAAATTTTAAATTATCTAGTAAATTACCTTTTACAAAGAAGATAATTATGTCAACTTTTTTAGCATTTATTAGGCTCAATGATCGTTACTGTTATGATCTTTTATTAAGAAATTTTAAATGATCTATTAGATTATCTTTTTGAAAGAAGATAA
Source organism: Psophocarpus tetragonolobus (assembly GCA_037954015.1). Lineage (NCBI taxonomy): Eukaryota > Viridiplantae > Streptophyta > Magnoliopsida > Fabales > Fabaceae > Psophocarpus > Psophocarpus tetragonolobus. Next base: position 61,809,745 of record CM075688.1, read on the forward strand.
TCATGTCAAGTTTTTTAGCATTTATTAGGCCCAATGATCGTTACCGTTATGATCTTTTAATAAAGAAATTTTAAATGATCTATGAAATTAAATTTTACAAAGAAGATAATTATGCTTTTAGCATTTCTTAGGCTCAATAATCCTTATCGTTATGATCTTTTATAAAGAAATTTTAAATGACCTATTAAATTATCTTTTACAAAAAAGATAATTAAATTAAGTTTTTTAGCATTTCTTAGGCCCAACGATTATTACCGTTATGATCGTTTATAAAGAAATTTTAAGTTATCTATTAAATTATCTTTTAGAAAGAAGATAATTATGTGAACTTTTTTAGCATTTATTAGTCCTAATGATCGTTAACGTTATGATATTTTATAAAAAAAATTTTAAATGATCTATTAAATTATCTTTTACAAAGAAGATAATTATGTCAAGTATTTTATCATTTGTTAGACCCAATGATCGTTAACGTTATGATCTTTTAATAAGAAATTTTAAATTATCTATTAAATTATCTTTTCCAAAGAAGATAATTATGTCAACTTCTTTAGCATTTATTAGGCCCAATGATCGTTATCATTATGATCTTTTAATAAGAAATTTTAAATTATCTAGTAAATTATCTTTAACAAATAACATAATTATGTCAACTTTTTTACCATTTATTAGGCCCAATGATCGTTATAGTTACGATCATTTAATAAAGAAATTTTAAATAATTTATTAAACTATGCTTTAGAAAGAAGATAATTATGTGAACTTTTTTAGCATTTACTAGTCCCAATGATTGTTACCGTTATGATATTTTATAAAAAAAAAATTAAATGATCTATTAAATTATGTTTTACAAAGAAGATAATTATGTCAAGTATTTTATCATTTGTTAGACCCAATGATCGTTAACGTTATGATCTTTTAATAAGAAATTTTAAATTATCTATTAAATTATCTTTTCCAAAAAAGATAATTATGTCAACTTCTTTAGCATTTATTAGGCCCAATGATCGTTACCATTATGATCTTTTAATAAGAAATTTTAAATGATCTATTAGATTATATTTTTGAAAGAAGATAATCATGTCAAGTTTTTTAGCATTTATTAGGCCCAATGATCGTTACCGTTATGATCTTTTAATAAAGAAATTTTAAATGATCTATGAAATTAAATTTTACAAAGAAGATAATTATGCTTTTAGCATTTCTTAGGCTCAATAATCCTTATCGTTATGATCTTTTATAAAGAAATTTTGAATGACCTATTAAATTATCTTTTACAAAAAAGATAATTAAATTAAATTTTTTAGCATTTCTTAGGCCCAACGATTATTACCGTTATGATCGTTTATAAAGAAATTTTAAATCATCTATTAATTTATCTTTTAGAAAGAAGATAATTATGTGAACTTCTTTAGCATTTATTAGGCCCAATGATCATTACCATTATGATCTTTTAATAAGAAATTTTAAATTATCTAGTAAATTATCTTTAACAAATAACATAATTATGTCAACTTTTTTACCATTTATTAGGCCCAATGATCGTTAGCGTTACGATCATTTAATAAAGAAATTTTAAATGATTTATTAAACTATGCTTTACAAAAAAGATAATTATGTCAACTTTTTTTGCATTTATTAGGCTCAATGATCGTTACCGTTATGATCTTTTATTAAGAAATTTTAAATGATCTATTAGATTATATTTTTGAAAGAAGATAATCATGTCAAGTTTTTTAGCATTTATTAGGCCCAATGATCGTTACCGTTATGATCTTTTAATAAAGAAATTTTAAATGATCTATGAAATTAAATTTTACAAAGAAGATAATTATGCTTTTAGCATTTCTTAGGCTCAATAATCCTTATCGTTATGATCTTTTATAAAGAAATTTTAAATGACCTATTATATTATCTTTTCCAGAAAAGATAATTAAATTAAATTATTTAGCATTTCTTAGGGCAACGATTATTACCGTTATGATCGTTTATAAAGAAATTTTAAATTATCTATTAAATTATCTTTTAGAAAGAAGATAATTATGTGAACTTTTTTAGCATTTATTAGTCCCAATGATCGTTGCCGTTATGATATTTTATAAAAAAAAATTAAATGATCTATTAAATTATCTTTTACAAAGAAGATAATTATGCCAAGTATTTTATCATTTGTTAGACCCAATAATCGTTACCTTTATGATCTTTTAATAAGAAATTTTAAATTATCTATTAAATTATCTTTTCCAAAGAAGATAATTATGTCAACTTCTTTAGCATTTATTAGGCCCAATGATCGTTACCATTATGATCTTTTAATAAGAAATTTTAAATTATCTAGTAAATTATCTTTAACAAATAACATAATTATGTCAACTTTTTTACCATTTATTAGGCCCAATGATCGTTAGCGTTACGATCATTTAATAAAGAAATTTTAAATAATTTATTAAACTATGCTTTACAAAGAAGATAATTATGTCAACTTTTTTAGCATTTATTAGGCCCAATGATCGTTACCGTTATGATCTTTTATTAATAAATTTTAAATGATCTATTAGATTATATTTTTGAAAGAAGATAATCATGTCAAGTTTTTTAGCATTTATTAGGCCTAATGATCGTTACCGTTATGATCTTTTAATAAAGAAATTTTAAATGATCTATGAAATTAAATTTTACAAAGAAGATAATTATGCTTTTAGCATTTCTTAGGCTCAATAATCCTTATCGTTATGATCTTTTATAAAGAAATTTTAAATGACCTATTAAATTATCTTTTACAAAAAAGATAATTAAATTAAATTGTTTAGCATTTCTTAGGCCCAACGATTATTACCGTTATGATCGTTTATAAAGAAATTTTAAACCATCTATTAAATTATCTTTTAGAAAGAAGATAATTATGTGAACTTTTTTAGCATTTATTAGCTCCAATGATCGTTACCGTTATGATATTTTATAAAAAAAATTTTAAATGATCTATTAAATTATCTTTTACTAAGAAGATAATTATGACAAGTATTTTATCATTTGTTAGACCCAATGATCGTTACCTTTATGATCTTTTAATAAGAAAATTTAAATTATCTATTAAATTATCTTTTCTAAAGAAGATAATTATGTCAACTTCTTTAGCATTTATTAGGCCCAATGATCGTTACCATTATGATCTTTTAATAAGAAATTTTAAATTATCTAGTAAATTATCTTTAACAAATAACATAATTATGTCAACTTTTTTACCATTTATTAGGCCCAATGATCGTTAGCGTTACGATCATTTAATAAAGAAATTTTAAATAATTTATTAAACTATGCTTTACAAAGAAGATAATTATGTCAACTTTTTTAGCATTTATTAGGCCCAATGATCGTTACCGTTATGATCTTTTATTAATAAATTTTAAATGATCTATTAGATTATATTTTTGAAAGAAGATAATCATGTCAAGTTTTTTAGCATTTATTAGGCCTAATGATCGTTACCGTTATGATCTTTTAATAAAGAAATTTTAAATGATCTATGAAATTAAATTTTACAAAGAAGATAATTATGCTTTTAGCATTTCTTAGGCTCAATAATCCTTATCGTTATGATCTTTTATAAAGAAATTTTAAATGACCTATTAAATTATCTTTTACAAAAAAGATAATTAAATTAAATTGTTTAGCATTTCTTAGGCCCAACGATTATTACCGTTATGATCGTTTATAAAGAAATTTTAAACCATCTATTAAATTATCTTTTAGAAAGAAGATAATTATGTGAACTTTTTTAGCATTTATTAGCTCCAATGATCGTTACCGTTATGATATTTTATAAAAAAAAATTTAAATGATCTATTAAATTATCTTTTACAAAGAAGATAATTATGACAAGTATTTTATCATTTGTTAGACCCAATGATCGTTACCTTTATGATCTTTTAATAAGAAAATTTAAATTATCTATTAAATTATCTTTTCTAAAGAAGATAATTATGTCAACTTCTTTAGCATTTATTAGGCCCAATGATCGTTACCATTATGATCTTTTAATAAGAAATTTTAAATTATCTAGTAAATTATCTTTAACAAATAACATAATTATGTCAACTTTTTTACCATTTATTAGGCCCAATGATCGTTAGCGTTACGATCATTTAATAAAGAAATTTTAAATGATTTATTAAACTATGCTTTACAAAGAAGATAATTATGTCAACTTTTTTTGCATTTATTAGGCTCAATGATCGTTACCGTTATGATCTTTTATTAAGAAATTTTAAATGATCTATTAGATTATATTTTTGAAAGAAGATAATCATGTCAAGTTTTTTAGCATTTATTAGGCCCAATGATCGTTACCGTTATGATCTTTTAATAAAGAAATTTTAAATGATCTATGAAATTAAATTTTACAAAGAAGATAATTATGCTTTTAGCATTTCTTAGGCTCAATAATCCTTATCGTTATGATCTTTTATAAGGAAATTTTAAATGACCTATTATATTATCTTTTCCATAAAAGATAATTTAATTAAATTATTTAGCTTTTCTTAGGGCAACGATTATTACCGTTATGATCGTTTATAAAGAAATTTTAAATTATCTATTAAATTATCTTTTAGAAAGAAGATAATTATGTGAACTTTTTTAGCATTTATTAGTCCCAATGATCGTTACCGTTATGATATTTTATAAAAAAAAAATTAAATGATCTATTAAATTATCTTTTACAAAGAAGATAATTATGTCAAGCATTTTATCATTTGTTAGACCCAATGATCGTTAACGTTATGATCTTTTAATAAGAAATTTTAAATTATCTATTAAATTATCTTTTCCAAAGAAGATAATTATGTCAACTTCTTTAGCATTTATTAGGCCCAATGATCGTTACCATGATGATCTTTTAATAAGAAATTTTAAATTATCTAGTAAATTATCTTTAACAAATAACATAATTATGTCAACTTTTTTACCATTTATTAGGGCCAATGATCGTTAGCATTACGATCATTTAATAAAGAAATTTTAAATGATTTATTAAACTATGCTTTACAAAGAAGATAATTATGTCAACTTTTTTAGCATTTATTAGGCCCAATGATTGTTACTGTCATGATCTTTTATAAAAAAAAATTAAATAATCCATTAAATTATCTTTTACAAAGAAGATAATCATGTCACGTTTTTTAGCATTTATTAAGCCCAATGATCGTTAACATTATGATATTTTAATAGGAAATTTCAAATTATCTATTATATTGTCTTTTACAAACAAGATAATTATGTCAACTTTGTTAGCATTTATTAGACCCGATGATCGTTACCATTATGATCTTTTAATAAGAAATTTTAAATTATCTAGTAAATTATCTTTTACAAAGAAGATAATTATATAAATTTTTTTAGCATTTATTAGGCCCAATGATGGTTACTGTCATGATCTTTTAAAAAGAAATTTTAAATGATCTATTAAATTATATTTTACAAAGAAGATAATTATGTCAATTTTTTTAGCATTTATTAGGCCCAATGATCGTTACCGTTATGATCTTTTAATAAAGAAATTTTAAAAGATCTACTAAATTATCTTATAGAAAGAAGATAACTATGTCAACTTTTTTAGCATTTACTAGGCCCAATGATCGTTACCGTCATGATCTTTTAAAAAGAAATTTTAAATGATCTATTAAATTATATTTTACAAAGAAGATAATTATGTCAATTTTTTTAGCATTTATTAGGCCCAATGATCGTTACCGTTATGCTCTTTTAATAAAGAAATTTTAAAAGATCTACTAAATTATCTTCGAGAAAGAAGATAACTATGTCAACTTTTTTAGCATTTACTAGGCCCAATGATTGTTACCGTCATGATCTTTTAATAAAGAAATTTTAAATGATCTATAAAAGTATCTTTTACAGCGAAGATAATTATGTCCACGTTTTTAGCATCTATTATTCCCAATGATCATTACCATTATGATCTTTTAATAAGCAATTTTAAATTATCTAGTAAATTATCTTTTAGAAAGAAGATAATTATGTCAACTTTTTTAACATTTATTTGGCCCAATGATCGTTACCGTTGTGATTTTTATAAATAAATTTTAAATGATCTATTAAATTATCTTTTACAAAGAATATAATTATGTCAACTTTTTTAACATTGATTAGGCCAAATAATCATTACCGTTATCATCTATTATAAACAAATTTTAAATGATCTATTAAATTATCTTTTACAAAGAAGATAATTATGTCAACTTTTTTAGCATTTATTAGGCCCAATGATCGTTACCGTCATGATATTTTATTAAGAAATTTTAAATGATCTATTAGATTATCTTTTTCAAAGAAGATAATCATGTCAAGTTTTTTAGCATTTATTAGGCCCAATGATCGTTACCGTTATGATCTTTTAATAAAAAAATTTTAAATGATCTATTAAATTAAATTTTACAAAGAAGATAATCATGTCAGGTTTTTTAGCATTTATTAAGCCCAATGATCGTTAACATGATGATATTTTAATACGAAATTTGAAATTATCTATTAAATTGTCCTTTACATGCAGATAATTATGTCAACTTTTTTAGCATTTATTAAGCCTGATGATCGTTACCATTATGATCTTTTAATAAGAAATTTTAAATTATCTAGTAAATTATCTTTTACAAAGATGATAATTATGTCAAGTTTTCTAGCATTTATTAGGGCCAATGATCGTTACCGTCTTGATCTTTTAAAAAGAAATTTAAAATGATCTATTAAATTATATTTTACAAAGAAGATAATTATGTCAACATTTTTAGCAATGATCGTTACTGTTATGATCTTTTAATAAAGAAATTTTAAATGATCTATTAAAGTATCTTTTACAATGAAGATAATTATCTCAACGTTTTTAGCATTTATTAGCCCCAATGATCGTTACCATTATGATCTTCTAATAAGAAATTTTAAATTATCTAGTAAATTATCTTTTAGAAAGAAGATAATTATGTCAACTTTTTTAACATTTATTAGGCCCAACGATCGTTACCGTTGTGATTTTTATAAATAAATTTTAAATGATCTATTAAATTATCTTTTACAAAGAATATAATTATGTCAACTTTTTTAACATTGATTAGGCCAAATAATCATTACCGTTATCATCTATTATAAACAAATTTTAAATGATCTATTAAATTATCTTTTACAAAGAAGATAATTATGTCAACTTTTTTAGCATTTATTAGGCCCAATGATCGTTATCGTCATGATCTTTTAATAAAGAAATTTTAAATGATCTATTAAATTATCTTTTACAACGAAGATAATTATGTCAACTTTTTTAACATTTATTTGGCCCAATGATCGTTACTGTTGTGATTTTTATAAATAAATTTTAAATGATCTATTAAATTATCTTTTACAAAGAATATAATTATGTCAACTTTTTTAACATTGATTAGGCCAAATAATCGTTACCGTTATCATCTATTATAAACAAATTTTAAATGATCTATTAAATTATCTTTTACAAAGAAGATAATTATGTCAACTTTTTTGGCATTTATTAGGCCCAATGATCGTTACCGTCATGATCTTTTAATAAAGAAATTTTAAATGATCTATTAAATTATCTTTTACAACATAGATAATTATGTCAACTTTTTTAGCATGTATTAGGCCTAATGATTGTTACCCTTATGATCTTTCATAAAGAAATTTTAAATTATCTAGTAAATTACCTTTTACAAAGAAGATAATTATGTCAACTTTTTTAGTATTTATTAGGCCAAATGATCGTTACCATCATGATCTTTTAATAAAGAAATTTTAAATGATCTATTAAATTATCTTTTACAACATAGATAATTATGTCAACTTTTTTAGCATGTATTAGGCCTAACGATTGTTACCCTCATGATCTTTTAATAAAGAAATTTTAAATGATCTATTAAATTATCTTTTACAACAAAGATAATTATGTCAACTTTTTTAGCATGTATTAGGCCTAATGATTGTTACCCTTATGATCTTTTAATAAGAAATTTTAAATTATCTAGTAAATTATCTTTTAGAAAGAAGATAATTATTTCAACTTTTTTAACATTTATTAGGCCCAATGATTGTTACCGTTGTGGTTTTTATAAATAAATTTTAAATGATCTATTAAATTATATTTTGCAAAGAATATAATTATGTTAACTTTTTTCACATTGATTACGCCAAATAATCGTTACCGTTATCATCTGTTATAAACAAATTTTAAATGATCTATTAAATTATCTTTTACAAAGAAGATAATTATGTCAAATTTTTTAGCATTTATTAGGCCCAATGATCGTTACTGTTATGATCTTTTAATAAACAAATTTTAATTAATCTATTAAATTATCTTTTAGAAAGAATATAATTATGTCAACTTTTTTAGCATGTATTAGGCCCAATGATCATTACTGTTTTGATCTTTTAAAGGAAATTTTAAATGATCTATTAAATTATCTTTTTCAAAAAAGATAATCATGTCAGGGTTTTTAGCATTTATTAGGACCAATGATCGTTAGCATTATGATCTTCTAATAAGAAATTTTAAATTATCTAGTAAATTATCTTTTACAAAGAAGATAATTATGTCAACTTTTTTAGGATTTATTAGGCAAAATGATCGTTACCGTCATGATCTTTTAATAAGAAATTTTAAATGATCTATTAAATTATCTTTTTCAAAGAAGATAATCATGTGAAGTCTTTTAGCATTTATTAGGCCCAATGATCGTTGCCGTTATGATCTTTTATAAAAAAAATGGTAAACGATCTATTAAATTATCTTTTACAAATAACATAATTATGTCAACTTTTTTAGCATTTATTAGGCCCAATGATCGTTACCGTTATGATCTTTTATTAAGAAATTTTAAATGATCTATTAAATTATCTTTAACAAAGAAGATAATTATGTCAACTTTTTTAGCATTTATTAGTCCCAACGATCATTACCATTATGATCTTTTCAAAAGAAATTTTAAATTATCTAGTAAATTATCTTTTACAAAGAAGATAATTATGTCCCCTTTTAAGAATTTATTAGGCCCAATGATCATTACCATTATGATCTTTTATAAAAAAATTTTAAATGACCTGTTAAATTATCTTTTACAAAGAGGATAATTATGTCAAGTTTTTTAGCATTTATTAGGCCCAATGATCATTACCATTATGATCATTTAATAAGAAATTTTAAATTATCTAGTAAATTATCTTTTACAAGGAAGATAATTATGTCAACTTTTTTAGCATTTATTAGGCCCAATGATGGTTACCGTTATAATCTTTTAATAAAGAAATTTTAAATGATCTATCAAATAATGTTTGACAAAGAAGATAATTATGTCAACTTTTTTAGCATTTATTCGGCCCAATGATCGTTACCATTATGAACTTTTAATAAGAAATTTTAAAATATCTAGTAAATTATATTTTACAAACAACATAATTATGTCAACTTTTTTAGCATTTATTAGGCCCAATGATCGTTACCATTATGATCTTATAATAAGAAATTTTAAATTATCTAGTAAATTATCTTTTAGAGAGAAGATAATTATGTCAACTTTTTTGGCATTTATTAGTCCCAATGATCATTACCGTTATGATATTTTATAAAAAAATTTTAAATAATCTATTAAATTATCTTTTACAAAGAAGATAATCATGTCAGGTTTTTTAGCATTTATTAAGCCCAATGATCGTTAACGTTATGATATTTTAATACGAAATTTGAAATTATCTATTAAATTGTCTTTTACAAAGAAGATAATTATGTCCACTTTTTAGCATTTATTAGGCCCAATGATCGTTACCATTATGATCTTTTAATAAGAAATTTTAAATTATCTAGTAACCTATCTTTTACAAAGAGGATAACTATGTGAACTTTTTTAGCATGTACTAGGCCTAATAATCTTACCGTTATGATCTTTTATAAAGAAGTTTTAAATCATCGATTAAATTATCTTTGACAAAGAACATAATTATGTCAACTTTTTTAGCATTTATTTGGCCAATGATCGTTACCGTTATGATTTTTTATTAAAAAATTTTAAATTATCTGGTAAATTATCTTTTACAAATAACATAATTATTTCAACTTTTTTAGCGTTTATTAGGCCCAATGATCGTTACCTTTATGATCTTTTATTAAGAAATTTTAAACAATCTATTAAATTATCTTTTACAAAGAAGATAATTATGTCAACTTTTTTAGCATTTAGTCGGCCCAATGATCGTTACCATTATAAACTTTTAATAAGAAATTTTAAATTATCTAGTAAATTATATTTTTCAAATAACACAAATATGTCAACTTTTTTAGCATTTATTAGGCCCAATGATCGTTACCATTATGATCTTATAATAAGAAATTTTAAATTATCTAGTAAATTATCGTTTAGAGAAAAGATAATTATGTCAACTTTTTTGGCATTTATTAGTCCCAATGATCATTACCGTTATGATATTTTATAAAAAAATTTTAAATAATCTATTAAATTATCTTTTACAAAGAAGATAATCATGTCAGGTTTTTTAGCATTTATTAAACCCAATGATTGTTAACGTTATGATATTTTAATAGGAAATTTGAAATTATCTATTAAATTGTCTTTTACAAAGAAGATAATTATGTCCACTTTTTTCGCATTTATTAGGCCCAATGATCGTTACCATTATGATCTTTTAATAAGAAATTTTAAATTATCTAGTAAATTATCTTTTACAAAGAAGATAATTATGTCAAATTTTTTAGCATTTATTAGGCCCAATGATCGTTACCGTCATGATCTTTCAATCACGAAATTTTAACTGGTCTATGGAATTAAATTTTACAAAGAAGGTAATTCTGCTTTTAGCATTTATTAGGCTCAATAATTCTTATCGTTATGATCTTTTATAAAGAAAATTTAAATGACCTATTAAATTATCTTTTACAAAAAAGATAATTATGTCAACTTTTTTAGCATGTATTAGGCCTAATAATTGTTACTGTTATGATCTTTTAATAAACAAATTTTAACTAATCTATTAAATTATCCTTTAGAAAGAATATAATTATGTCAACTTTTTTAGCATGTATTAGGCCCAATGATCATTACTGTTATGATCTTTTATAAGGAAATTTTAAATGATCTATTAAATTATCTTTTTCAAAAAAGATAATCATGTCAGGATTTTTAGCATTTATTAGGACCAATGGTCGTTAGCATTATGATCTTCTAATAAGAAATTTTAAATTATCTAGTAAATTATCTTTTACAAAGAAGATAATTATGTCAACTTTTTTAGCATTTATTAGCCAAAATGATCGTTACCGTCATGATCTTTTAATAAGAAATTTTAAATGATCTATTAAATTATCTTTTTCAAAGAAGATAATCATGTGAAGTCTTTTAGCATTTATTAGGCCCAATGATCGTTGCCGTTATGATCTTTTATAAAAAAAATTGTAAACGATCTATTAAATTATCTTTTAAAAATAAGATAATTATGTCAACTTTTGTAGCATTTATTAGGCCCAATGATCGTTACCGTTATGATCTTTTATTAAGAAATTTTAAATGATCTATTAAATTATCTTTTACAAAGAAGATAATTATGTCAACTTTTTTAGCATTTATTAGGCCCAACGATCGTTACCGTTATGATCTTTTATAAAGAAATTTTAAATGATCTATTAAACTATCTTTTACAAAGAAGACAATTATGTCAACTTTTTTGGCATTTATTAGGCCCAATGATCGTTACCGTCATGATCTTTTAATAAAGAAATTTTAAATGATCTATTAAATTATCTTTTACAACGAAGATAATTATGTCAACTTTTTTAACATTTATTTGGCCCAATGATCGTTACTGTTGTGATTTTTATAAATAAATTTTAAATGATCTATTAAATTATCTTTTACAAAGAATATAATTATGTCAACTTTTTTAACATTGATTAGGCCAAATAATCGTTACCGTTATCATCTATTATAAACAAATTTTAAATGATCTATTAAATTATCTTTTACAAAGAAGATAATTATGTCAACTTTTTTGGCATTTATTAGGCCCAATGATCGTTACCGTCATGATCTTTTAATAAAGAAATTTTAAATGATCTATTAAATTATCTTTTACAACATAGATAATTATGTCAACTTTTTTAGCATGTATTAGGCCTAATGATTGTTACCCTTATGATCTTTCATAAAGAAATTTTAAATTATCTAGTAAATTACCTTTTACAAAGAAGATAATTATGTCAACTTTTTTAGTATTTATTAGGCCAAATGATCGTTACCATCATGATCTTTTAATAAAGAAATTTTAAATGATCTATTAAATTATCTTTTACAACATAGATAATTATGTCAACTTTTTTAGCATGTATTAGGCCTAACGATTGTTACCCTCATGATCTTTTAATAAAGAAATTTTAAATGATCTATTAAATTATCTTTTACAACAAAGATAATTATGTCAACTTTTTTAGCATGTATTAGGCCTAATGATTGTTACCCTTATGATCTTTTAATAAGAAATTTTAAATTATCTAGTAAATTATCTTTTAGAAAGAAGATAATTATTTCAACTTTTTTAACATTTATTAGGCCCAATGATTGTTACCGTTGTGGTTTTTATAAATAAATTTTAAATGATCTATTAAATTATATTTTGCAAAGAATATAATTATGTTAACTTTTTTCACATTGATTACGCCAAATAATCGTTACCGTTATCATCTGTTATAAACAAATTTTAAATGATCTATTAAATTATCTTTTACAAAGAAGATAATTATGTCAAATTTTTTAGCATTTATTAGGCCCAATGATCGTTACTGTTATGATCTTTTAATAAACAAATTTTAATTAATCTATTAAATTATCTTTTAGAAAGAATATAATTATGTCAACTTTTTTAGCATGTATTAGGCCCAATGATCATTACTGTTTTGATCTTTTAAAGGAAATTTTAAATGATCTATTAAATTATCTTTTTCAAAAAAGATAATCATGTCAGGGTTTTTAGCATTTATTAGGACCAATGATCGTTAGCATTATGATCTTCTAATAAGAAATTTTAAATTATCTAGTAAATTATCTTTTACAAAGAAGATAATTATGTCAACTTTTTTAGGATTTATTAGGCAAAATGATCGTTACCGTCATGATCTTTTAATAAGAAATTTTAAATGATCTATTAAATTATCTTTTTCAAAGAAGATAATCATGTGAAGTCTTTTAGCATTTATTAGGCCCAATGATCGTTGCCGTTATGATCTTTTATAAAAAAAATGGTAAACGATCTATTAAATTATCTTTTACAAATAACATAATTATGTCAACTTTTTTAGCATTTATTAGGCCCAATGATCGTTACCGTTATGATCTTTTATTAAGAAATTTTAAATGATCTATTAAATTATCTTTAACAAAGAAGATAATTATGTCAACTTTTTTAGCATTTATTAGTCCCAACGATCATTACCATTATGATCTTTTCAAAAGAAATTTTAAATTATCTAGTAAATTATCTTTTACAAAGAAGATAATTATGTCCCCTTTTAAGAATTTATTAGGCCCAATGATCATTACCATTATGATCTTTTATAAAAAAATTTTAAATGACCTGTTAAATTATCTTTTACAAAGAGGATAATTATGTCAAGTTTTTTAGCATTTATTAGGCCCAATGATCATTACCATTATGATCATTTAATAAGAAATTTTAAATTATCTAGTAAATTATCTTTTACAAGGAAGATAATTATGTCAACTTTTTTAGCATTTATTAGGCCCAATGATGGTTACCGTTATAATCTTTTAATAAAGAAATTTTAAATGATCTATCAAATAATGTTTGACAAAGAAGATAATTATGTCAACTTTTTTAGCATTTATTCGGCCCAATGATCGTTACCATTATGAACTTTTAATAAGAAATTTTAAAATATCTAGTAAATTATATTTTACAAACAACATAATTATGTCAACTTTTTTAGCATTTATTAGGCCCAATGATCGTTACCATTATGATCTTATAATAAGAAATTTTAAATTATCTAGTAAATTATCTTTTAGAGAGAAGATAATTATGTCAACTTTTTTGGCATTTATTAGTCCCAATGATCATTACCGTTATGATATTTTATAAAAAAATTTTAAATAATCTATTAAATTATCTTTTACAAAGAAGATAATCATGTCAGGTTTTTTAGCATTTATTAAGCCCAATGATCGTTAACGTTATGATATTTTAATACGAAATTTGAAATTATCTATTAAATTGTCTTTTACAAAGAAGATAATTATGTCCACTTTTTAGCATTTATTAGGCCCAATGATCGTTACCATTATGATCTTTTAATAAGAAATTTTAAATTATCTAGTAACCTATCTTTTACAAAGAGGATAACTATGTGAACTTTTTTAGCATGTACTAGGCCTAATAATCTTACCGTTATGATCTTTTATAAAGAAGTTTTAAATCATCGATTAAATTATCTTTGACAAAGAACATAATTATGTCAACTTTTTTAGCATTTATTTGGCCAATGATCGTTACCGTTATGATTTTTTATTAAAAAATTTTAAATTATCTGGTAAATTATCTTTTACAAATAACATAATTATTTCAACTTTTTTAGCGTTTATTAGGCCCAATGATCGTTACCTTTATGATCTTTTATTAAGAAATTTTAAACAATCTATTAAATTATCTTTTACAAAGAAGATAATTATGTCAACTTTTTTAGCATTTAGTCGGCCCAATGATCGTTACCATTATAAACTTTTAATAAGAAATTTTAAATTATCTAGTAAATTATATTTTTCAAATAACACAAATATGTCAACTTTTTTAGCATTTATTAGGCCCAATGATCGTTACCATTATGATCTTATAATAAGAAATTTTAAATTATCTAGTAAATTATCGTTTAGAGAAAAGATAATTATGTCAACTTTTTTGGCATTTATTAGTCCCAATGATCATTACCGTTATGATATTTTATAAAAAAATTTTAAATAATCTATTAAATTATCTTTTACAAAGAAGATAATCATGTCAGGTTTTTTAGCATTTATTAAACCCAATGATTGTTAACGTTATGATATTTTAATAGGAAATTTGAAATTATCTATTAAATTGTCTTTTACAAAGAAGATAATTATGTCCACTTTTTTCGCATTTATTAGGCCCAATGATCGTTACCATTATGATCTTTTAATAAGAAATTTTAAATTATCTAGTAAATTATCTTTTACAAAGAAGATAATTATGTCAAATTTTTTAGCATTTATTAGGCCCAATGATCGTTACCGTCATGATCTTTCAATCACGAAATTTTAACTGGTCTATGGAATTAAATTTTACAAAGAAGGTAATTCTGCTTTTAGCATTTATTAGGCTCAATAATTCTTATCGTTATGATCTTTTATAAAGAAAATTTAAATGACCTATTAAATTATCTTTTACAAAAAAGATAATTATGTCAACTTTTTTAGCATGTATTAGGCCTAATAATTGTTACTGTTATGATCTTTTAATAAACAAATTTTAACTAATCTATTAAATTATCCTTTAGAAAGAATATAATTATGTCAACTTTTTTAGCATGTATTAGGCCCAATGATCATTACTGTTATGATCTTTTATAAGGAAATTTTAAATGATCTATTAAATTATCTTTTTCAAAAAAGATAATCATGTCAGGATTTTTAGCATTTATTAGGACCAATGGTCGTTAGCATTATGATCTTCTAATAAGAAATTTTAAATTATCTAGTAAATTATCTTTTACAAAGAAGATAATTATGTCAACTTTTTTAGCATTTATTAGCCAAAATGATCGTTACCGTCATGATCTTTTAATAAGAAATTTTAAATGATCTATTAAATTATCTTTTTCAAAGAAGATAATCATGTGAAGTCTTTTAGCATTTATTAGGCCCAATGATCGTTGCCGTTATGATCTTTTATAAAAAAAATTGTAAACGATCTATTAAATTATCTTTTAGAAATAAGATAATTATGTCAACTTTTGTAGCATTTATTAGGCCCAATGATCGTTACCGTTATGATCTTTTATTAAGAAATTTTAAATGATCTATTAAATTATCTTTTACAAAGAAGATAATTATGTCAACTTTTTTAGCATTTATTAGGCCCAATGATCGTTACCGTTATGATCTTTTATAAAGAAATTTTAAATGATCTATTAAACTATCTTTTACAAAGAAGACAATTATGTCAACTTTTTTGGCATTTATTAGGCCCAATGATCGTTCCCGTCATGGTATTTTATTAAAGAAATTGTAAATGATCTATTAAATTATCTTTTACAACGAAGATAATTATGTCAACTTTT
This sequence comes from Psophocarpus tetragonolobus, assembly GCA_037954015.1. NCBI lineage: Eukaryota > Viridiplantae > Streptophyta > Magnoliopsida > Fabales > Fabaceae > Psophocarpus > Psophocarpus tetragonolobus. Next base: position 61,826,138 of record CM075688.1, read on the forward strand.
TTAGCATTTATTCGGCCCAATGATCGTTACCATTATGATCTTATAATAAGAAATTTTAAATTATCTAGTAAATTATATTTTAGAGAGAAGATAATTATGTCAACTTTTTTGGCATTTATTAGTCCCAATGATCATTACCGTTATGATATTTTATAAAAAAATTTAAATAATCTATTAAATTATCTTTTACAAAGAAGATAATCATGTCAGGTTTTTTAGCATTTATTAAGCCCAATGATCGTTAACGTTATGATATTTTAATACGAAATTTGAAATTATCTATTAAATTGTCTTTTACAAAGAAGATAATTATGTCCACTTTTTTAGCATTTATTAGGCCCAATGATCGTTACCATTATGATCTTTTAATAAGAAATTTTAAATTATCTAGTAAATTATCTTTTACAAAGACGATAACTATGTGAACTTTTTTAGCATGTACTAGGCCCAATAACATTACCGTTATGATCTTTTATAAAGAAGTTTTAAATCATCTATTAAATTATCTTTTAAAAAAAAGATAATTATGTCAAGTTTTTTAGCATTTATTAGGCCAATGATCGTTACTGTTATGATCTTTTATTAAAAAATTTTAAATTATCTGGTAAATTATCTTTTACAAATAACATAATTATTTCAACTTTTTTAGCGTTTATTAGGCCCAATGATCGTTACCATTATGATCTTTTATTAAGAAATTTTAAACAATCTATTAAATTATCTTTTACAAAGAAGATAATTATGTCAACTTTTTTAGCATTTATTTGGCCCAATGATCATTACCATTATGAACTTTTAATAAGAAATTTTAAATTATCTAGTAAATTATATTTTACAAATAACATAATTATGTCAACTTTTTTAGCATTTATTAGGCCCAATGATCGTTACCATTATGATCTTATAATAAGAAATTTTAAATTATCTAGTAAATTATCTTTTAGAGAGAAGATAATGATGTCAACTTTTTTGGCATTTAGTAGTCCCAATGATCATTACCGTTATGATATTTTATAAAAAAAATTTAAATAATCTATTAAATTATCTTTTACAAAGAAGATAATCATGTTAGGTTTTTTAGCATTTATTAAGCCCAATGATTGTTAACGTTATGATATTTTAATACGAAATTTGAAATTATCTATTAAATTGTCTTTTACAAAGGAGATAATTATGTCCACTTTTTTAGCATTTATTAGGCCCAATGATCGTTACCATTATGATCTTTTAATAAGAAATTTTAAATTATCTAGTAAATTATCTTTTACAAAGAAGATAATTATGTCAATTTTTTTAGCATTTATTAGGCCCAATGATCGTTATCGTTATGATCTTTTAATAAAGAAATTTTAAAAGATCTACCATATTATCTTCGAGAAAGAAGATAACTATGTCAACTTTTTTAGCATTTACTAGGCCCAATGATCGTTACCGCATGATCTTTTAAAAAGAAATTCTAAATGATCTATTAAATTATATTTTACAAAGAATATAATTAGTCTACTTTATAGCATTTATTGGGCCAATGATCGTTACCGTTATGATCTTTTATAAAGTAATCTTAAATGATGTATTAAATTATCTTTTACAAAGAAGATAATTATCTCCCCTTTTCAACATTTATTAGGCCCAATGATTGTTACCGTTATGATATTTTCATAAGAAATTTTAAATTATCTATTAAAATGTCTTTTACAAAGAAATTAATTATGTCAACTTTTTTAGCATTTATTCGGCCAATGATCGTTACCATTATGAACTTTTAATAAGAAATTTTAAATTATCTAGTAAATTATATTTTACAAATAACATAACTTTGTCAACTTTTTTAACATTGATTAGGCCAAATAATCGTTACCGTTATCATCTATTATAAACAAATTTAAATTATCTATTAAATTATCTTTTACAAAGAAGATAATTATGTCAACTTTTTTAGCATTTATTAGGCCAAATGATCGTTACCGTCATGATCTTTTATTAAGAAATTTTAAATGATCTACTAGATTATCTTTTTCAAAGAAGATAGTCATGTCGAGTTTTTTAGCATTTATTAGGTCCAATGATCGTTACCGTTATGATCTTTTAATAAAGAAATTTTAAATGATCTATTAAATTAAATTTTACAAAGACAATAATTATGCTTTTAGCATTAATAGGCTCAATAATCCTTATCGTTATGATCTTTTATAAAGAAATTTTAAATGACCTATTAAATTATGTTTTACAAAAAAGATAATTAATTTAAATTTTTTAGCATATCTTAGGCCCAACGATTGTTACCGTTATGATCTTATATAAAGAAATTTTAAATTATCTATTAAATTATCTTTTACAAAGAAGATAATTATGTCAGGTTTTTTAGCATGTATTAGGCCTATTGATTGTTACCGTTATGATCTTTTATACATAAATTTTAAATTATCTAGCAAATTACCTTTTACAAAAAAGATAATTATGTCAACTTTTTTAGCATTTATTAGGCCCAATGATCGTTACTGTTATGATCCTTTATAAAAAAAATTTAAATAATCTATTAAATTATCTTTTACAAATAATATAATCATGTCAGGTTGCTTAGCATTTATTAAGCCCAATGATCGTTAACATGATGATATTTTAATACGAAATTTGACATTATCTATTAAGTTGTCTTTTACAAAGAAGATAATTATGTCAACTTTTTTAGCATTTATTAGGCCCGATGATCGTTACCATTATGATCTTTTAATAAGAAATTTTAAATTATCTAGTAAATTATCTTTTACAAAGAAGATAATTATGTCAAGTTTTTTAGCATTTATTAGGCCCAATGATCGTTACCATTATGATCTTATAATAAGAAATTTTAAATTATCTAGTAAATTATCTTTTAGAAAGAAGATAATTATGTCAACTTTTTTGGCATTTATTAGTCCCAATGATCATTACCATTATAATATTTTATAAAAAAAATTTAAATAATCTATTAAATTATCTTTTGCAAAGAAGATAATCATGTCAGGTTTTTTAGCATTTATTAAGCCCAATGATCGTTAACGTTATGATATTTTAATACAAAATTTGAAATTATCTATTAAATTGTCTTTTACAAAGACGATAATTATGTCCACTTTTTTAGCATTTATTAGGCCCAATGATCGTTACCATTATGATCTTTAAATAAGAAATTTTAAATTATCTAGTAAATTATCTTTTACAAAGAAGACAATTATGTCAAGTTTTTTAGCATTTATTAGGCCAAATGATCGTTACCATCATGATTTCTAATAAGAAATTTTAAATGATCTATTAAATTATCTTTTACAAAGAAGATAATTATGTCAAGTTTTTTATCATTTATTAGGCCAATGATTGTTAACGTTATGATCTTTTAAGAAGAAATTTTAAATGATCTATTAAATTATCCTTTACAAAAAATATAATTATGTCAACTTTTTTAGCATTTATTAGGCCCAATAGTCCTTACCGTTGCGATCTTTTATAAAGAAATTTTAAATGATCTATTAAATTATCTTTTACAAAGAAGACAATTATGTCAACTTTTTAGCATTTATTAGGCCAAATGATCGTTACCATCATGATCTTTTAATAAGAAATTTTAAATGATCTATTAAATTATCTTTTACAAAGAAGATAATTGTGTCAAGTTTTTTATCATTTATTAGGCCAATGATTGTTAACGTTATGATCTTTTATAAAGAAATTTTAAATGATCTATTAAATTATCTTTTACAAAGAAGACAATTATGTTAACTCTTTTAGCATTTATTCGGCCAGTGATCGTTACCATTATGAACTTTTAATAAGAAATTTTAAATTATCTAGTAAATTATCTTTTACAAAGAGGATAATTATGTGAACTTTTTTAGCATGTAATAGGCCCAATAATCTTACCGTTATGATTTTTTATAAAGAAGTGTTAAATGATCTATTAAATTATCTTTGACAAAACTGATAATTATGTCCACATTTTTAGCATTTATTAGCCCCAATGATCGTTACCATTATGATCTTATAATAAGAAATTTTAAATTATTTAGTAAACTATCTTTTAGAAAGAAGATAATTATGTGAACTTTTTTAGCATTTATTAGTCCCAATGATCATTACCGTTATGATATTTTATAAAAAAATTTTAAATAATCTATTAAATTATCTTTTACAAAGAAGATAATCATGTCAGCTTTTTTAGCATTTATTAAGCCCAATGATTGTCTTTTACACAGAAGATAATTATGTCAACTTTTTTAGCATTTATTAGGCCCAACGATCGTTACCATTATGATCTTTTAATAAGAAATTTTAAATTATCTAGTACATTATCTTTTACAAAGAAGATAATTATGTCAAGCTTTTTGCATTTATTAGGCTAAATGATCGTTACCGTCATGATCTTTTAATAAGAAATTTTAAATGATCTATTAAATTATCTTTTTCAAAGAAGATAATCATGTCAAGTTTTTAGCATTTATTAGGCCCAATGATCATTACCGTTATGATATTTTATAAAAAAAATTTAAATGATCTATTAAATTATCTTTTACAAAGAAGATAATTATGTCAAGTTTTTTATCATTTAGTAGGCCCAATGATCGTTAATGTTATGATCTTCTAATTAGAAATTTTAAATTATCTATTAAATTATCTTTAACAAAGAAACTAATTATATCAACGTTTTTAGCATTTATTAGGGCCAATAGTCCTTACCGTTACGATCTTTTATAAAGAAATTTTAAATGATCTATTAAATTATCTTTTACAAAGAAGACAATTATGTCAGCTATTTAGCATTTATTAGGCCCAATGATCGTTACGTTATGATCTTTTATAAAGAAATTTTAAATGATCTATTAAATTATCTTTTACAAAGAAGACAATTATGTCAACTTTTTTAGCATTTATTAGGCCCAATGATCGTTACCGTCATGATAGAAATTTTAAATGATCTATTAAATTATCTTTTACAATGAAGATAATTATGTCAACTTTTTAGCATTTATTAGGCCCAATAATCCTTACCGTCATGATCTTTTAATAAGAAATTTTAAATTATCTAGTAAACTATCTTTTACAAAGAGGATAACTATGTGAACTTTTTAGCATGTACTAGGCCCAATAATCTTACCGTTATGATCTTTTATAAAGAAGTTTTAAATGATCTATTAAATTATCTTTGACAACGAAGATAATTATGTCAACATTTTTAGCATTTATTAGCCCCAATGATATTTACCATTATGATCTTTTAATAAGAAATTTTAAATTATCTATTAAATTATCTTTTAGAAAGAAGATAATTATGTAAACTTTTTTAGCATCTATTAGGCCCAATGATCGTTACCATCATCATCTTTAAATAAAGAAATTTTAAATGATCTATTAAATTATCTTTTACAAAGAAGATAGTTATGTCCCCTTTTAAGCATTTATTAGGCCCACTGATCGTTACTGTTATTATCCTTTCATAAGAAATTTGCATTTATCTATTAAATTGTCTTTTCCAAAGAAGATAATTATGCATTTAGCATTTATTAGGCTTAATAATCCTTATCGTTATGATCTTTTATAAGGAAATTTTAAATGACCTGTTATAATTAATTTAAATTTTTTAGCATTACTTAGGCCCAACGATTGTTACCGTTATGATATTTTATAAAGAGATTTTAAATGATCTATTAAATTATCTTTTACAAAGAAGATAATTATGTCAAGTTTTTTAGCATTTATTGGACCCAATGATCGTTACCATTATGATCTTTTAATAAGAAATTTTAAATTATCTAGTAAATTATCTTTTACAAGGAAGATAATTATATAAAATTTTTTAGCATTTATTAGGCCCAATGATCGTTACCGTGATGATCTTTTAATAAATAAATTTTAAATGATGTATTAAGTTATCTTTCACAAAGAATATAATTATGTCAACTTTTTTAGCATTTAGTAGGCCCAATGATCGTTACCGTTATGATCTTTTAATAAATAAATTTTAAATGATGTATTAAATTATCTTTTAGAAAGAATATAATTATATCAACTTTTTTAGCATTTATTAGGCCCAATGATCGTTACCGTTATGATCTTCTATAATGAAATTTTAAATTATCTACTAAATTATCTTTCACAAAGAAGATAGTTATGTCAAGTTTTTTAGCATTTATTAGGCCCAATGATCGTTACAGTTGTGATCTTTTATAAATAAATTTTAAAGGATCTATTAAATTATCTTTTACAAAGAATATAATCATGTCAACTTTTTTAGCATTGATTAGGCCAAATAATCGTTACCGTTATCATCTATTATAAACAAATTTTAAAAGATCTATTAAATTATATTTTACAAAGAAGATAATTATGTCAACTTTTTTAGCATTTATTAGGCCCAATCATCATTACCATTATGATCTTTGAATAAGAAATTTTAAATTATCTTTTACAAAGAAGATAATTATGTCCTATTTTAAGCATTTATTAGGCCTAATGATCATTACCGTTGTGATCTTTTATAATGAAATTTTAAATTATCTATTAAATTATCTTTTACAAAGAAGATAATTATGTCAAGTTTTTTAGCATTTTCTAGGCCCAATGATCGTTACCATTATGATCTTTTAATAAGAAATTTTGAATTATCTAGTAAATTATCTTTTACAAAGAAGATAATTATGTCCCATTTTAAGCATTTATTACGCCCAATGACCATTACTGTTATGATCTTTTATAAAAAAACCTTAAATGATCTATTAAATTATCTTTTACAAACAAGACAACTATGTCAAGTTTTTTAGCATTTACTAGGCCCAATGATCGTTACCGTTATGATGTTTTAATAAGAAATTTTCAATTATCTATTAAATTGCCTTTTACAAAGGAGATAATTATGTAAACTTTTTTAGCATTTATTAGGCCCAATTATCGTTACCGTCATGATCTTTTAATAAGGAAATTTTAAATGATCTATTAAATGATCTTTTACAAAGAAGATAATTATGTCCACTTTTTTTACATTGATTAGGACAAATAATCGTTACCATTGTCATCTATTGTAAGCAAATTTTAAATGATCTATTAAATTATCCTTTACAAAGAAGATAATTATGTCAACTTTTTTAACATTGATTAGGCCAAATAATCGTTACAGTTATCATCTATTATAAACAAATTTTAAAAGATCTATTAAATTATCTTCTACAAAGAATAGAATTATGTCAAGTTTTTTAGCATTTATTAGGCCCAATAATCCTTACCGTTGTGATCTTTTATACAGAAATTTTAAATGATCTATTAAATTATCATTTACAAAAAAGACAATTAATTCAAATTTGTTGGCATTTCTTAGGCCCAATGATTTTTAACGTTATGATCTTTTATAAAGAAATTTTAAATAATCTATTAAGTTATATTTTACAAAGAAGATAATTATGTCAACGTTTTTAACATTTATTAGGCCCAACGATCGTTACTGCTATGATCATTTATAAAGAGATTTTAAATGATCTATTAAATTATCTTTTACAAAGAAGATAATTACGTGAACTTTTTTAGCATTTATTAGGCCCAATGATTGTTACCGTTATGATCTTGTATAATGAAATTTTAAATTATCTATTAAATTATCTTTTACAAAGAAGATAATTATGTCAAGTTTTTTAGCATTTTCTAGGCCCAATGATCGTTACCATTATGATCTTTTAATAAGAAATTTTAAATTATCTAGTAAATTATCTTTTGCAAAGAAGATAATTATGTCAACTTTTTTAGCATTTATTAGGCCAAATGATCGTTACCGTTATGATCTTTTAATAAATAAATTTTAAATGATCTATTAAATTATCTTTTAGAAAGAAGATAATTATGTCCACTTTTTTGACATTGATTAGGCCAAATAATCGTTACCATTATCATCTATTATAAGCAAATTTTAAATGATCTATTAAATTATCTTTTACAAAGAAGGTAATTATGTCAACTTTTTTAACATTGATTAGGCCAAATAATCGTTACAGTTATCATCTATTATAAACGAATTTTAAAAGATCTACTAAATTATCTTTTACAAATAATAGAATTATGTCAAGTTTTTTAGCATTTATTAGGCTCAATCATCATTACAATTATGATCTTTGAATAAGAAATTTTAAATTATCTAGTAAATTATCTTTTACAAAGAAGATAATTATGCCCCATTTTAAGCATTTATTAGGCCCAATGATCATTACTGTTATGATCTTTTATAAAAAAAACTTAAATGATCTATTAAATTATCTTTTACAAACAAGACAATTATGTCAACTTTGTTAGCATTTACTAGGCCCAATGATCGTTCCCGTTATGATGATTGAATAAAAAATTTTAAATTATCTATTAAATTACCTTTTACAAAGGAGATAATTATGTAAACTTTTTTAACATTTATTAGGCCCAATGATCGTTACTGTCATGATATTTTAATAAAAAAATTTTAAATGATCTATTAAATTATCTTTTACAAAGAAGATATTATGTCCACTTTTTTGACATTGATTAGGACAGATAATTGTTACCGTTATCATCTATTGTAAGCAAATTTTAAATGATCTATTAAATTATCCTTTACAAAGAAGATAATATTGTCAACTTTTCTAACATTGATTAGGCCAAATAATCGTTACAGTTATCATCTATTATAAACAAATTTTAAAAGATCTATTAAATTATCTTTTACAAAGAATAGAATTATGTCAAGTTTTTTAGCATTTATTAGGCCCAATAATTCTTACCGTTGTGATCTTTTATAAAGAAATTTTAAATGATCTATTAAATTATCATTTACAAAAAAGACAATTCATTTAAATTTGTTGGCATTTCTTAGCCCCAATGATTGTTAACGTTATGATCTTTTATAAAAAAATTTTAAATAGTCTATTAAGTTATATTTTACAAAGAAGATAATTATGTCAATGTTTTTAACATTTATTAGGCGCAACGATCGTTACTGTTATGATCATTTATAGAGAGATTTTAAATGATCTATTAAATTATCTTTTACAAAGAAGATAATTACGTCAACTTTTTTAGCATTTATTAGGCCCAATGATTGTTACCGTTATGATCTTGTATAATGAAATTTTAAATTATCAATTAAATTATCTTTTACAAAGAAGATAATTATGTCAAGTTTTTTAGCATTTACTACGCCCAATGATCGTTACCATTATGATCTTTTAATAAGAAATTTTAAATTATCTAGTAAATTATCTTTTGCAAAGAAGATAATTATGTCAACTTTTTTAGCATTTATTAGGCCAAATTATCGTTACCGTTATAATCTTTTAATAAATAAATTTTAAATGATCTACTAAATTAGCTTTTACAAAGAAGATAATTATGTCCACTTTTTTGACATTGATTAGGCCAAATAATCGTTACCATTATCATCTATTATAAGCAAATTTTAAATGATCTATTAAATTATCTTTTACAAAGAAGATAATTATGTCAACCTTTTTAACATTGATTAGGCCAAATAATCGTTACAGTTATCATCTATTATAAACGAATTTTAAAAGATCTATTAAATTATCTTTTACAAAGAATAGAATTATGTCAACTTTTTTAGCATTTATTAGGCCCGATGATCGTTACCGTTATGATCTTCTATAATGAAATTTTAAATTATATATTAAATTATCTTTTACAAAGAAGATAGTTATGTCAAGTTTTTTAGCATTTATTAGGCGCAATGATCGTTACCGTCATGATCTTTTAATAAAGAAATTTTAATTGATCTATTAAATTATCTTTTACAAAGAAGATAATTATGTCCACTTTTTTGACATTGATTAGGACAAATAATCGTTACCGTTATCATCTATTGTAAGAAAACTTTAAATGATCTATTAAATTATCTTTTACAAAGAAGATAATTATGTCAACTTTTTTAACATTGATTAGGCCAAATAATCGTTACAGTTATCATCTATTATAAATAAATTTTAAAAGATCTATTAAAATATCTTTTACAAAGAATAGAATTATGTTAACTTTTTTAGCATTTATTAGGCCCAATGATCGTTACCATTATGATCTTCTATAATGAAATTTTAAATTATCTTTTACAAAGAAGATAGTTATGTCAAGTTTTTTAGCATTTATTAGGCCCAATGATCGTTACAGTTATGATCTTTTATAAATAAATTTTAAATGATCTATTAAATTATCTTTTACAAAGAATATAATCATGTCAACTTTTTTAACATTGATTAGGCCAAATAATCGTTACCGTTATCATCTATTATAAAGAAATTTTAAAAGATCTATTAAATTATATTTTACAAAGAAGATAATTATGTCAACTTTTTTAGCATTTATTAGGCCCAATCATCATTACCATTATGATATTTGAATAAGAAATTTTAAATTCTCTAGTAAATTATCTTTTACAAAGAAGATAATTATGTCCCATTTTAAGCATTTATTAGGCCCAATGATCATTACCGTTATGATCTTTTATAAAAAAAACTTAAATGATCTATTAAATTATCTTTTACAAACATGACAATTATGTCAACTTTTTTAGCATTTATTAGGCCCAATGATCGTTACCGTCATGATGTTTTAATAAAGAGATTTTAAATGATCTTTTAAATTATCTTTTACAAAGAAGATAAATATGTCCACTTTTTTTACATTGATTAGGACAAATAATCGTTACCGTTATCATCTATTGTAAGCAAATTTTAAATGATCTATTAAATTATCCTTTACAAAGAAGATAATTATGTCAACTTTTCTAACATTGATTAGGCCAAATAATCGTTACAGTTATCATCTATTATAAACAAATTTTAAAAGATCTATTAAATTATCTTTTACAAAGAATAGAATTATGTCAAGTTTTTTAGCATTTATTAGGCCTAATAATTCTTACCGTTGTGATCTTTTATAAAGAAATTTTAAATGATCTATTAAATTATCATTTACAAAAAAGACAATTAATTTAAATTTGTTGGCATTTCTTAGGCCCAATGATTGTTAACGTTATGATCTTTTATAAAGAAATTTTAAATAGTCTATTAAGTTATATTTTACAAAGAAGATAATTATGTCAATGTTTTTAACATTTATTAGGCCCAACGATCGTTACTGTTATGATCATTTATAAAGAGATTTTAAATGATCTATTAAATTATCTTTTACAAAGAAGATAATTACGTCAACTTTTTTAGCATTTATTAGGCCCAATGATTGTTACCGTTATGATCTTGTATAATGAAATTTTAAATTATCAATTAAATTATCTTTTACAAAGAAGATAATTATGTCAAGTTTTTTAGCATTTACTAGGCCCAATGATCGTTACCATTATGATCTTTTAATAAGAAATTTTAAATTATCTAGTAAATTATCTTTTGCAAAGAAGATAATTATGTCAACTTTTTTAGCATTTATTAGGCCAAATTATCGTTACCGTTATGATCTTTTAATAAATAAATTTTAAATGATCTATTAAATTAGCTTTTACAAAGAAGATAATTATGTCCACTTTTTTGACATTGATTAGGCCAAATAATCGTTACCATTATCATCTATTATAAGCAAATTTTAAATGATCTATTAAATTATCTTTTACAAAGAAGATAATTATGTCAACCTTTTTAACATTGATTAGGCCAAATAATCGTTACAGTTATCATCTATTATAAACGAATTTTAAAAGATCTATTAAATTATCTTTTACAAAGAATAGAATTATGTCAACTTTTTTAGCATTTATTAGGCCCGATGATCGTTACCGTTATGATCTTCTATAATGAAATTTTAAATTATATATTAAATTATCTTTTACAAAGAAGATAGTTATGTCAAGTTTTTTAGCATTTATTAGGCGCAATGATCGTTACCGTCATGATCTTTTAATAAAGAAATTTTAATTGATCTATTAAATTATCTTTTACAAAGAAGATAATTATGTCCACTTTTTTGACATTGATTAGGACAAATAATCGTTACCGTTATCATCTATTGTAAGAAAACTTTAAATGATCTATTAAATTATCTTTTACAAAGAAGATAATTATGTCAACTTTTTTAACATTGATTAGGCCAAATAATCGTTACAGTTATCATCTATTATAAATAAATTTTAAAAGATCTATTAAAATATCTTTTACAAATAATAGAATTATGTTAACTTTTTTAGCATTTATTAGGCCCAATGATCGTTACCATTATGATCTTCTATAATGAAATTTTAAATTATCTATTAAATTATCTTTTACAAAGAAGATAGTTATGTCAAGTTTTTTAGCATTTATTAGGCCCAATGATCGTTACAGTTATGATCTTTTATAAATAAATTTTAAATGATCTATTAAATTATCTTTTACAAAGAATATAATCATGTCAACTTTTTTAACATTGATTAGGCCAAATAATCGTTACCGTTATCATCTATTATAAAGAAATTTTAAAAGATCTATTAAATTATATTTTACAAAGAAGATAATTATGTCAACTTTTTTAGCATTTATTAGGCCCAATCATCATTACCATTATGATATTTGAATAAGAAATTTTAAATTCTCTAGTAAATTATCTTTTACAAAGAAGATAATTATGTCCCATTTTAAGCATTTATTAGGCCCAATGATCATTACCGTTATGATCTTTTATAAAAAAAACTTAAATGATCTATTAAATTATCTTTTGCAAACAAGACAATTATGTCAACTTTTTTAGCATTTATTAGGCCCAATGATCGTTACCGTCATGATGTTTTAATAAAGAGATTTTAAATGATCTATTAAATTATCTTTTACAAAGAAGATAAATATGTCCACTTTTTTGACATTGATTAATACAAATAATCGTTACCGTTATCATCTATTGTAAGAAAATTTTAAATGGTCTACTAAATTATCTTTTACAAAGAAGATAATTATGTCAACTTTTTTAACATTGATTAGGCCAACTAATCGTTACAGTTATCATCTGTTATAAACAAATTTTTGAAGATATATTCAATTATCTTTTACAAAGAATAGAATTATGTCAACTTTTTTAGCATTTATTAGGCCCAATGATCGTTACCATTATGATCTTCTATAATGAAATTTTAAATTATCTATTAAATTATCTTTTACAAAGAAGATAGTTATGTCAAGTTGTTTAGCATTTATTAGGCCCAATGATCGTTACAGTTGTGATCTTTTAATAAAAAATTTTAAATTATTTAGTAAATTATCTTTTACAAAGAAGATAATTATGTCAACTTTTTTAATATTAATTAGGCCCAATGATCGTTACCGTTATGATCTTTTAATATGAAATTTTAAATTATCTATTAAATTATCTTTTACAAAGAAGGAAATTATGTCAACTTTTTTAGCATTTATTAGGCCCAATAATCCTTACCGTTATGATCTTTTATAAAGAAATTTTAAATGATCTATTAAATTATCTTTTACAAAGAAGATAATTATGTCAAGTTTTTTAGCATTTATTGGTCACAATGATCGTTACCATTATCATCTTTTAATAAGAAATTTTAAATTATCTAGTAAATTATCTTTTACAACGAAGATAATTATGTCAACTTTTTTAGCATTTATTAGGCCCAATGATCGTTACCATGCTGATCTTTTAATAAATAAATTTTAAATGATGTATTAAATTATCTTTTACAAAGAATATAATTATGTCGACTTTTTTAGGATTTATTAGGCCCAATGATCGTTGCCGTTTTGATCTTTTAATAAATAAATTTTAAATGATGTATTAAATTATCTTTTAGAAAGAATATAATTATATCAACTTTTTTATCATTTATTAGGCCCAATGATCGTTGCCGTTTTGATCTTTTAATAAATAAATTTTAAATGATGTATTAAATTATCTTTTACAAAGAATATAATTATGTCGACTTTTTTAGGATTTATTAGGCCCAATGATCGTTGCCGTTTTGATCTTTTAATAAATAAATTTTAAATGATGTATTAAATTAGCTTTTAGAAAGAATATAATTATATCAACTTTTTTAGCATTTATTAGGCCCAATGATCGTTACCGTTATGATCTTCTATAACGAAATTTTAAATTATCTACTAAATTATCTTTTACAAAGAAGATAGTTATGTCAAGTTTTTTAGCATTTATTAGGCCCAATGATCGTTACAGTTGTGATATTTTATAAATTAATTTTAAATGATATATTAAATTATCTTTTACAAAGAATATAATCATGTCACCTTTTTTAACATTGATTAGGCCAAATAATCGTTACCGTTATCATCGATTATAAACAAATTTTAAAAGATCTATTAAATTATATTTTACAAAGAATATAATTATGTCACCTTTTTTAGCCTTTATTAGGCCCAATCATCATTACCATTATGTTCTTTGAATAAGAAATTTTGAATTATCTAGTAAATTATCTTTTACAAAGAAGATAATTATGTCCCATTTTAAGCATTTATTACGCCCAATGACCATTACTGTTATGATCTTTTATAAAAAAACCTTAAATGATCTATTAAATTATCTTTTACAAACAAGACAATTATGTCATGTTTTTTAGCATTTACTAGGCCCAATGATCGTTACCGTTATGATGTTTTAATAAGAAATTTTCAATTATCTATTAAATTGCCTTTTACAAAGGAGATAATTATGTAAACTTTTTTAGCATTTATTAGGCCCAATTATCGTTACCGTCATGATCTTTTTATAAAGAAATTTTAAATGATCTATTAAATGATCTTTTACAAAGAAGATAATTATGTCCACTTTTTTTACATTGATTAGGACAAATAATCGTTACCGTTGTCATCTATTGTAAGCAAATTTTAAATGATCTATTAAATTATCCTTTACAAAGAAGATAATTATGTCAACTTTTTTAACATTGATTAGGCCAAATAATCGTTACAGTTATCATCTATTATAAACAAATTTTAAAAGATCTATTAAATTATCTTCTACAAAGAATAGAATTATGTCAAGTTTTTTAGCATTTATTAGGCCCAATAATCCTTACCGTTGTGATCTTTTATAAAGAAATTCTAAATGACCTATTAAATTATCATTTACAAAAAAGACAATTAATTTAAATTTGTTGGCATTTCTTAGGCCCAATGATTGTTAACGTTATGATCTTTTATAAAGAAATTTTAAATAATCTATTAAGTTATATTTTACAAAGAAGATAGTTATGTCAAGTTTTTTAGCATTTATTAGGC
Source organism: Psophocarpus tetragonolobus (assembly GCA_037954015.1). Taxonomy (NCBI): domain Eukaryota; kingdom Viridiplantae; phylum Streptophyta; class Magnoliopsida; order Fabales; family Fabaceae; genus Psophocarpus; species Psophocarpus tetragonolobus. The sequence goes on from CM075688.1 coordinate 61,841,362, forward strand.
CCAATGATCGTTACAGTTGTCATATTTTATAAATAAATTTTAAATGATCTATTAAATTATCTTTTACAAAGAATATAATCATGTCACCTTTTTTAACATTGATTAGGCCAAATAATCGTTACCTTTATCATCTATTATAAACAAATTTTAAAAGATCTATTAAATTATATTTTACAAAGAAGATAATTATGTCAACTTTTTTAGCATTTATTAGGTCCAATCATCATTACCATTATGATCTTTGAATAAGAAAGTTTAAATTATATAGTAAATTATGTTTTACAAAGAAGATAATTATGTCCCATATTAAGCATTTATTAGGCCCAATGATCATTACTGTTATGATCTGTTATAAAAAAAACTTAAATGATCTATTAAATTATCTTTTACAAACAAGACAATTATGTCAACTTTTTTAGCATTTACTAGGCCCAATGATCGTTACCGTTATGATGTTTTAATAAAAAATTTTCAATTATCTATTAAATTGCCTTTTACAAAGGAGATAATTATGTAAACTTTTTTAGCATTTATTAGGCCCAATGATCGTTACCGTCATGATCTTTTAATAAAGAAATTTTAAATGATCTATTAAATTATCTTTTACAAAGAAGATAATTATGTCCACTTTTGTTACATTGATTAGGACAAATAATCGCTACCGTTATCATCTATTGTAAGCAAATTTTAAATGATCTATTAAATTATCCTTTACAAAGAAGATAATTATGTCAACTTTTTTAACATTGATTAGGCCAAATAATCGTTACAGTTATCATCTATTATAAACGAATTTTAAAAGATCTATTAAATTATCTTTTACAAAGAATAGAATTATGTCAACTTTTTTAGCATTTATTAGGCCCGATGATCGTTACCGTTATGATCTTCTATAATGAAATTTTAAATTATATATTAAATTATCTTTTACAAAGAAGATAGTTATGTCAAGTTTTTTAGCATTTATTAGGCGCAATGATCGTTACCGTCATGATCTTTTAATAAAGAAATTTTAATTGATCTATTAAATTATCTTTTACAAAGAACATAATTATGTCCACTTTTTTGACATTGACTAGGACAAATAATCGTTACCGTTATCATCTATTGTAAGAAAACTTTAAATGATCTATTAAATTATCTTTTACAAAGAAGATAATTATGTCAACTTTTTTAACATTGATTAGGCCAAATAATCGTTACAGTTATCATCTATTATAAATAAATTTTAAAAGATCTATTAAAATATCTTTTACAAAGAATAGAATTATGTTAACTTTTTTAGCATTTATTAGGCCCAATGATCGTTACCATTATGATCTTCTATAATGAAATTTTAAATTATCTTTTAAAAAGAAGATAGTTATGTCAAGTTTTTTAGCATTTATTAGGCCCAATGATCGTTACAGTTATGATCTTTTATAAATAAATTTTAAATGATCTATTAAATTATCTTTTACAAAGAATATAATCATGTCACCTTTTTTAACATTGATTAGGCCAAATAATCGTTACCTTTATCATCTATTATAAACAAATTTTAAAAGATCTATTAAATTATATTTTACAAAGAAGATAATTATGTCAACTTTTTTAGCATTTATTAGGCCCAATCATCATTACCATTATGATCTTTGAATAAGAAAGTTTAAATTATCTAGTAAATTATGTTTTACAAAGAAGATAATTATGTCCCATATTAAGCATTTATTAGGCCCAATGATCATTACTGTTATGATCTGTTATAAAAAAAACTTAAATGATCTATTAAATTATCTTTTACAAACAAGACAATTATGTCAACTTTTTTAGCATTTACTAGGCCCAATGATCGTTACCGTTATGATGTTTTAATAAAAAAATTTCAATTATCTATTAAATTGCCTTTTACAAAGGAGATAATTATGTAAACTTTTTTAACATTTATTAGGCCCAATGATCGTTACCGTCATGATCTTTTAATAAAGAAATTTTAAATGATCTATTAAATTATCTTTTACAAAGAAGATAATTATGTCCACTTTTGTTACATTGATTAGGACAAATAATCGCTACCGTTATCATCTATTGTAAGCAAATTTTAAATGATCTATTAAATTATCCTTTACAAAGAAGATAATTATGTCAACTTTTTTAACATTTATTAGGCCAAATAATCGTTACAGTTATCATCTATTATAAAAAAATTTTAAAAGATCTATTAAATTATATTTTACAAAGAATACAATTATGTCAACTTTTTTAGCATTTATTAGGCCCAATGATCGTTACCGTTATGATCTTCTATAATGAAATTTTAAATTATCTATTAAATTATCTTTTACAAAGAAGATAGTTATGTCTAGTTTTTTAGCATTTATTAGGCCCAATGATCGTTACCGTCATGGTCTTTTAATAAAGAAATTTTAAATGATCTATTAAATTATCTTTTACAAAGAAGATAATTATGTCCACTTTTTTGACATTGATTAGGACAAATAATCGTTACCGTTATCATCTATTTAAGAAAATTTTAAATGATCTATTAAATTATCTTTTACAAAGAAGATAATTATGTCAACTTTTTTAACATTGATTAGGCCAAATAATCGTTACAGTTATCATCTATTATAAACAAATTTTGAAAGATCTATTAAATTATCTTTTACAAAGAATATAATTATGTGAACTTTTTTAGCATTTATTAGGCCCAATGATCGTTACCGTTATGATCTTCTATAATGAAATTTTAAATTATCTATTAAATTATCTTTTACAAAGAAGATAGTTATGTCAAGTTTTTTAGCATTTATTAGGCCCAATGATCGTTACCGTTATGATCTTCTATAATGAAATTTTAAATTATCTATTAAATTATCTTTTACAAAGAAGATAGTTATATCAAGTTTTTTAGCATTTATTAGGCCCAATGATCGTTACAGTTGTGATCTTTTAATAAAAAATTTTAAATTATTTAGTAAATTATCTTTTACAAAGAAGATAATTATGTCAACTTTTTAAATATTAATTAGGCCCTATGATCGTTACCGTTATGATCTTTTATTATGAAATTTTAAATTATCTATTAAATTATCTTTTACAAAGAAGATAGTTATGTCATGTTTTTTAGCATTTATTAGGCCCAATGATCCTTACCGTCATGATCTTTTAATAAAGAAATTTTAAATGATCTATTAAATTATCTTTTACAAAGAAGATAATTATGTCCACTTTTTTGACATTGATTAGGACAAATAATCGTTACCGTTATCATCTATTGTAAGAAAATTTTAAATGATCTATTAAATTATCTTTTACAAAGAAGATAATTATGTCAACTTTTTTAACATTGCTTAGGCCAAATAATCGTTACAGTTATCATCTATTATAAACAAATTTTAAAAGATCTATTAAATTATCTTTTACAAAGAATAGAATTATGTCAACTTTTTTAGCATTTATTAGGTCCAATGATCGTTACCGTTATGATCTTCTATAATGAAATTTTAAATTATCTATTAAATTATCTTTTACAAAGAAGATAGTTATGTCAAGTTTTTTAGCATTTATTAGGCCCAATGATCGTTACAGTTGTGATCTTTTAATAAAAGATTTTAAATTATTTAGTAAATTATCCTTTACAAAGAAGATAATTATGTCAACTTTTTTAATATTAATAAGGCCCAATGATCGTTACCGTTATGATCTTTTAATATGAAATTTTAAATTATCTATTAAATTATCTTTTACAAAGAAGGAAATTATGTCAACTTTTTTAGCATTTATTAGGCCCAATAATCCTTACCGTTATGATCTTTTATAAAGAAATTTTAAATGATCTATTAAATGATCTTTTACAAAGAAGATAATTATGTCAAGTTTTTTAGCCTTTATTGGGCCCAATGATCGTTACCATTATGATCTTTTAATATGAAATTTTAAATTATCTATTAAATTATCTTTTACAAAGAAGGAAATTATGTCAACTTTTTTAGCATTTATTAGGCCCAATAATCCTTACCGTTATGATCTTTTATAAAGAAATTTTAAATGATCTATTAAATTATCTTTTACAAAGAAGATAATTATGTCAAGTTTTTTAGCATTTATTGTGCCCAATGATCGTTACCATTATGATCTTTTAATAAGAAATTTTCAATTATCTATTAAATTGACTTTTACAAAGGAGATAATTATGTAAACTTTTTTAGCATTTATTAGGCCCAATGATCATTACCGTCATGATCTTTTAATAAATAAATTTTAAATGATCTATTAAATTATCTTTTACAAAGAAGATAATTATGTCAACTTTTTTAACATTGATTAGGCCAAATAATCGTTACAGTTATCATCTATTATAAACAAATTTTAAAAGATCTATTAAATTATCTTTTACAAAGAATAGAATTATGTCAAGTTTTTTAGCATTTATTAGGCCCAATAATCCTTACCGTTGTGATCTTTTATAAAGAAATTTTAAATGATCTATTAAATTATCATTTACAAAAAAGACAATTAATTTAAATTTGTTGGCATTTCTTAGGCCCAATGATTGTTAACGTTATGATCTTTTATAAAGAAATTTTAAATAATCTATTAAGTTATATTTTACAAAGAAGATAATTATGTCAACGTTTTTAACATTTATTAGGCCCAACGATCGTTACTGTTATGATCATTTATAAAGAGATTTTAAATGATCTATTAAATTATCTTTTACAAAGAAGATAATTACGTCAACTTTTTTAGCATTTATTAGGCCCAATGATTGTTACCATTATGATCTTGTATAATGAAATTTTATATTATCTATTAAGTTATCTTTTACAAAAAAGATAATTATGTCAAGTTTTTTAGCATTTACTAGGCCCAATGATCGTTACCATTATGATCTTTTAATAAGAAATTTTAAATTATCTAGTAAATTATCTTTTGCAAAGAAGATAATTATGTCAACTTTGTTAGCATTTATTAGGCCAAATGATCGTCACCGTTATGATCTTTTAATAAATAAATTTTAAATGATCTATTAAATTATCTTTTACAAAGAAGATAATTATGTCCACTTTTTTGACATTGATTAGGCCAAATAATCGTTACCATTATCATCTATTATAAGCAAATTTTAAAAGATCTATTAAATTATCTTTTACAAAGAATACAATTATGTCAAGTTTTTTAGCATTTATTAGGCCCAATGATCGTTACAGTTGTGATCTTTTAATAAAAAATTTTAAATTATTTAGTAAATTATCTTATAAAAGAAGATAATTATGTCAACTTTTTTAATATTAATTAGGCCCAATGATCGTTACCGTTATGATCTTTTAATATGAAATTTTAAATTATCTTTTACAAAGAAGGAAATTATGTCAACTTTTTTAGCATTTATTAGGCCCAATAATCCTTACCGTTATGATCTTTTATAAAGAAATTTTAAATGATCTATTAAATTATCTTTTACAAAAAAGATAGTTAATTTAAATTTTTTAGCATTTCTTAGGCCCAAGGATTGTTACCGTGATGATATTTTATAAAGAGATTTTAAATGATCTATTAAATTATCTTTTACAAAGAAGATAATTATGTCAAGTTTTTTAGCATTTATTGGGCCCAATGATCGTTACCATTATGATCTTTTAATAAGAAATTTTAAATTATCTAGTAAATTATCTTTTACAAGGAAGATAATTATGTCAACTTTTTTAGCATTTATTAGGCCCAATGATCGTTACCGTTATGATCTTTTAATAAATAAATTTTAAATGATGTATTAAATTATCTTTTACAAGGAATATAATTATGTCAACTTTTTTAGCATTTATTAGGCCCAATGATCGTTACCGTTATGATCTTTTAATAAATCAATTTTTAATGATCTATTAGATTATCTTTTACAAAGAAAATAATTATGTCAACTTTTTTGACATTGATTAGGCCAAATAATCGTTACCGTTGTCATCTATTATAAACAAATTTAAAATGATCTATTAAATTATCTTTTACAAAGAACATAATTATGTCAACTTTTTTAGCATGTATTAGGCCCAATAATGGTTACCATTATGATCTTTTAATAAGAAATTTTAAATTATCTAGTAAATTATCTTTTACAAAAAAGATAGTTAATTTAAATTTTTTAGCATTTCTTAGGCCCAAGGATTGTTACCGTTATGATATTTTATAAAGAGATTTTAAATGATCTATTAAATTATCTTTTACAAAGAAGATAATTATGTCAAGTTTTTTAGCATTTATTGGGCCCAATGATCGTTACCATTATGATCTTTTAATAAGAAATTTTCAATTATCTATTAAATTGACTTTTACAAAGGAGATAATTATGTAAATTTTTTTAGCATTTATTAGGCCCAATGATCATTACCGTCATGATCTTTTAATAAATAAATTTTAAATGATCTATTAAATTATCTTTTACAAAGAAGATAATTATGTCAACTTCTTTAACATTGATTAGGCCAAATAATCGTTACAGTTATCATCTATTATAAACAAATTTTAAAAGATCTATTAAATTATCTTTTACAAAGAATAGAATTATGTCAAGTTTTTTAGCATTTATTAGGCCCAATAATCCTTACCGTTGTGATCTTTCATAGAGAAATTTTAAATGATCTATTAAATTATCATTTACAAAAAAGACAATTAATTTAAATTTGTTGGCATTTCTTAGGCCCAATGATTGTTAACGTTATGATCTTTTATAAAGAAATTTTAAATAATCTATTAAGTTATATTTTACAAAGAAGATAATTATGTCAACGTTTTTAACATTTATTAGGCCCAACGATCGTTACTGTTATGATCATTTATAAAGAGATTTTAAATGATCTATTAAATTATCTTTTACAAAGAAGATAATTACGTCAACTTTTTTAGCATTTATTAGGCCCAATGATTGTTACCATTATGATCTTGTATAATGAAATTTTAAATTATCTATTAAGTTATCTTTTACAAAGAAGATAATTATGTCAAGTTTTTTAGCATTTACTAGGCCCAATGATCGTTACCATTATGATATTTTAATAAGAAATTTTAAATTATCTAGTAAATTATCTTTTGCAAAGAAGATAATTATGTCAACTTTTTTAGCATTTATTAGGCCAAATGATCGTCACCGTTATGATCTTTTAATAAATAAATTTTAAATGATCTATTAAATTATCTTTTACAAAGAAGATAATTATGTCCACTTTTTTGACATTGATTAGGCCAAATAATCGTTACCATTATCATCTATTATAAGCAAATTTTAAAAGATCTATTAAATTATCTTTTACAAAGAATACAATTATGTCAACTTTTTTAGCATTTATTAGGCCCAATGATCGTTACCGTTATGATCTTCTATAATGAAATTTTAAATTATCTATTAAATTATCTTTTACAAAGAAGATAGTTATGTCAAGTTTTTTAGCATTTATTAGGCCCAATGATCGTTACAGTTGTGATCTTTTATAAATAAATTTTAAATGATCTATTAAATTATCTTTTACAAAGAATATAATCATGTCAACTTTTTTAACATTGATTAGGCCAAATAATCGTTACCGTTATCATCTATTATAAACAAATTTTAAAAGATCTATTAAATTATATTTTACAAAGAAGATAATTATGTCAACTTTTTTAGCATTTATTAGGCCCAATCATCATTACTATTATGATCTTTGAATAAGAAATTTTAAATTGTCTAGTAAATTATCTTTTAGAAAGAAGATAATTATGTCCCATTTTAAGCATTTATTAGGCCCAATGATCATTACCGTTATGATCTTTTATAAAAAAAACTTAAATGATCTATTAAATTATCTTTTACAAACAAGACAATTATGTCAACTTTTTTAGCATTTACTAGGACCAATGATCGTTACCGTTATGATGTTTTAATAAGAAATTTTCAATTATCTATTAAATTGCCTTTTACAAAGCAGATAATTATGTAAACTTTTTTAGCATTTATTAGGCCCAATGATCGTTACCGTCATGATCTTTTAATAAAGAAATTTTAAATGATCTATTAAATTATCTTTTACAAAGAAGATAATTATATCCACTTTTTTGACATTGATTAGGACGAATAATCGTTACCGTTATCATCTATTGTAAGAAAATTTTAAATGATCTATTAAATTATCTTTTACAAAGAAGATAATTATGTCAATTTTTTTAACATTGATTAGGCCAAATAATCGTTACAGTTATCATCTATTATAAACAAATTTTGAAAGATCTATTAAATTATCTTTTACAAAGAATATAATTATGTGAACTTTTTTAGCATTTATTAGGCCTAATGATCGTTACCGTTATGATCTTCTATAATAAAATTTTAAATTATCTATTAAATTATCTTTTACAAAGAAGATAGTTATGTTAAGTTTTTTAGCATTTATTAGGCCCAATGATCGTTACAGTTGTGATCTTTTAATAAAAAATTTTAAATTATTTAGTAAATTATCTTTTACAAAGAAGATAATTATGTCAACTTTTTTAATATTAATTAGGCCCAATGATCGTTACCGTTATGATCTTTTAATATGAACTTTTAAATTATCTATTAAATTATCTTTTACAAAGAAGGAAATTATGTCAACTTTTTTAGCATTTATTAGGCCCAATAATCCTTACCGTTATGATCTTTTATAAAGAAATTTTAAATGATCTATTAAATTATCTTTTACAAAAAAGATAGTTAATTTAAATTTTTTAGCATTTCTTAGGCCCAAGGATTGTTACTGTTATGATATTTTATAAAGAGATTTTAAATGATCTATTAAATTATCTTTTACAAAGAAGATAATTATGTCAAGTTTTTTAGCATTTATTGGGCCCAATGATCGTTACCATTATGATCTTTTAATAAGAAATTTTAAATTATCTAGTAAATTATATTTTACAAGGAAGATAATTATGTCAACTTTTTTAGCATTTATTAGGCCCAATGATCGTTACCGTTATGATCTTTTAATAAATAAATTTTAAATGATGTATTAAATTATCTTTTACAAGGAATATAATTATGTCAATTTTTTAGCATTTATTAGGCCCAATGATCGTTACCGTTATGATCTTTTAATAAATAAATTTTAAATGATCTATTAGATTATCTTTTACAAAGAAAATAATTATGTCAACTTTTTTGACATTGATTAGGCCAAATAATCGTTACCGTTGTCATCTATTATAAACAAATTTAAAATGATCTATTAAATTATCTTTTACAAAGAAGATAATTATGTCAACTTTTTTAGCATGTATTAGGCCCAATAATGGTTACCATTATGATCTTTTAATAAGAAATTTTAAATTATCAAGTAAATTATCTATTAAATTATCTTTTACAAAAAAGATAGTTAATTTAAATTTTTTAGCATTTCTTAGGCCCAAGGATTGTTACCGTTATGATATTTTATAAAGAGATTTTAAATGATCTATTAAATTATCTTTTATAAAGAAGATAATTATGTCAAGTTTTTTAGCATTTATTGGGCCCAATGATCGTTACCATTATGATCTTTTAATAAGAAATTTTAAATTATCTAGTAAATGATCTTTTACAAGGAAGATAATTATGTCAACTTTTTTAGCATTTATTAGGCCCAATGATCGTTACCGTTATGATCTTTTAATAAATAAATTTTAAATGATGTAATAAATTATCTTTTACAAGAAATATAATTATGTCAACTTTTTTAGCATTTATTAGGCCCAATGATCGTTACCGTTATGATCTTTTAATAAATAAATTTTAAATGATCTATTAGATTATCTTTTACAAAGAAAATAATTATGTCAACTTTTTTGACATTGATTAGGCCAAATAATCGTTACCGTTGTCATCTATTATAAACAAATTTAAAATGATCTATTAAATTATCTTTTAGAATGAAGATAATTATGTCAACTTTTTTAGCATGTATTAGGCCCAATAATGGTTACCATTATGATCTTTTAATAAGAAATTTTAAATTATCTAGTAAATTATCTTTTACAAAAAAGATAGTTAATTTAAATTTTTTAGCATTTCTTAGGCCCAAGGATTGTTACCCTTATGATATTTTATAAAGAGATTTTAAATGATCTATTAAATTATCTTTTACAAAGAAGATAATTATGTGAAGTTTTTTAGCATTTACTGGGCCCAATGATCGTTACCATTATGATCTTTTAATAAGAAATTTTCAATTATCTATTAAATTGAATTTTACTCAATTATCTATTAAATTGAATTTTACAAAGGAGATAATTATGTAAACTTTTTTAGCATTTATTAGGCCCAATGATCATTACCGTCATGATCTTTTAATAAATAAATTTTAAATGATCTATTAAATTATCTTTTACAAAGAAGATAATTATGTCAACTTTTTTAACATTGATTAGGCCAAATAATCGTTACAGTTATCATCTATTATAAACAAATTTTAAAAGATCTATTAAATTATCTTTTACAAAGAATAGAATTATGTCAAGTTTTTTAGCATTTATTAGGCCCAATAATCCTTACCGTTGTGATCTTTTATAGAGAAATTTTAAATGATCTATTATATTATCATTTACAAAAAAGACAATTAATTTAAATTTGTTGGCATTTCTTAGGCCCAATGATTGTTAACGTTATGATCTTTTATAAAGAAATTTTAAATAATCTATTAAGTTATATTTTACAAAGAAGATAATTATGTCAACGTTTTTAACATTTATTAGGCCCAACGATCGTTACTGTTATGATCATTTATAAAGAGATTTTAAATGATCTATTAAATTATCTTTTACAAAGAAGATAATTACGTCAACTTTTTTAGCATTTATTAGGCCCAATGATTGTTACCATTATGATCTTGTATAATGAAATTTTAAATTATCTATTAAGTTATCTTTTACAAAGAAGATAATTATGTCAAGTTTTTTAGCATTTACTAGGCCCAATGATCGTTACCATTATGATATTTTAATAAGAAATTTTAAATTATCTAGTAAATTATCTTTTGCAAAGAAGATAATTATGTCAACTTTTTTAGCATTTATTAGGCCAAATGATCGTCACCGTTATGATCTTTTAATAAATAAATTTTAAATGATCTATTAAATTATCTTTTACAAAGAAGATAATTATGTCCACTTTTTTGACATTGATTAGGCCAAATAATCGTTACCATTATCATCTATTATAAGCAAATTTTAAAAGATCTATTAAATTATCTTTTACAAAGAATACAATTATGTCAACTTTTTTAGCATTTATTAGACCCAATGATCGTTACCGTTATGATCTTCTATAATGAAATTTTAAATTATCTATTAAATTATCTTTTACAAAGAAGATAGTTATGTCAAGTTTTTTAGCATTTATTAGGCCCAATGATCGTTACAGTTGTGATCTTTTATAAATAAATTTTAAATGATATATTAAATTATCTTTTACAAAGAATATAATCATGTCAACTTTTTTAACATTGATTAGGCCAAATAATCGTTACCGTTATCATCTATTATAAACAAATTTTAAAAGATCTATTAAATTATATTTTACAAAGAAGATAATTATGTCAACTTTTTTAGCATTTATTAGGCCCAATCATCATTACTATTATGATCTTTGAATAAGAAATTTTAAATTGTCTAGTAAATTATCTTTTACAAAGAAGATAATTATGTCCCATTTTAAGCATTTATTAGGCCCAATGATCATTACCGTTATGATCTTTTATAAAAAAAACTTAAATGATCTATTAAATTATCTTTTACAAACAAGACAATTATGTCAACTTTTTTAGCATTTACTAGGACCAATGATCGTTACCGTTATGATGTTTTAATAAGAAATTTTCAATTATCTATTAAATTGCCTTTTACAAAGCAGATAATTATGTAAACTTTTTTAGCATTTATTAGGCCCAATGATCGTTACCGTCATGATCTTTTAATAAAGAAATTTTAAATGATCTATTAAATTATCTTTTACAAAGAAGATAATTATGTCCACTTTTTTGACATTGATTAGGACGAATAATCGTTACCGTTATCATCTATTGTAAGAAAATTTTAAATGATCTATTAAATTATCTTTTACAAAGAAGATAATTATGTCAATTTTTTTAACATTGATTAGGCCAAATAATCGTTACCGTTGTCATCTATTATAAACAAATTTAAAATGATCTATTAAATTATCTTTTACAAAGAAGATAATTATGTCAACTTTTTTAGGATGTATTAGGCCCAATAATGGTTACCATTATGATCTTTTAATAAGAAATTTTAAATTATCTAGTAAATTATCTTTTACAAATAAGGTAATTAAGTAAACCTTTTTAGCATTTATTAGGCCCAATGATCGTTACCGTTATGATATTTTATAAAAAAATTTTAAATGATCTATTAAATTATCTTTTACAAAGAAGATAATTATGTCAACTTTTTTAGCATTTATTATTCCCAATGATCGTTGCCGTTATGATCTTTCAATAAATAAATTTTAACTGATCTATTAAATTATCTTTTACAAAGAATAGAATTATGTCAAGTTTTTTAGCATTTGTTAGGCCTAATGATTGTTACTGTTATCATCTTTTATAAATAAATTTTAACTGATCTATTAAAATATTTTTTACAAAGAATATAATTATGTCAACTTTTTTAGTATTTATTAGGCCCAATGATCATTACCTTTATGATCTTTTAATAAATAAATTTTAAATGATCTATTAAATTATCTTTTACAAAGTAGATAATTATGTCAACTTTTTTAGCATTTGTTAGGCCAATGATCGTTATTGTTATGATCTTTTAATAAGAAATTTTAAATGATCTATTAAATTATCTTTGACAAAAAAGATAATTAGTTTAAATTTTTTAGCATTTGTTAGGCGCAATGATTGTTACCGTTATGATCTTTTATAAAGAAATTTTAACGGATCTATTAAATTATTTTTTAGAAACAATATAATTATGTCAACTTTTTTAGTATTTATTAAGCCCAATGATCATTACCGTTATGATCTTTTAATAAATAAATTTTAAATGATGTATTAAATTATCTTTTGCAAAGAAGATAATTATATCAACTTTTTTAGCATTTATTAGGCCCAAATATCGTTACCGTGATGATCTTTTATACAGAAATTTTAAATGATCTATTAAATTATTTTTTACAAAGAATATAATCATCTTAACTTTTGTAGTATTTATTAGGCCCAATGTTATGATCTTTTATAACGAAATTTTAACTGATCTATTAAATTATCTTTTACAAAGAAGAAAATTATGTCAACTTTTTTAGCATTTATTAGGCCCAATAATCCTTACCGTTATGATCTTTTATAAAGAAATTTTAAAAGATCTATTAAATTATCTTTTACAAAAAAGATAGTTAATTTAAATTTTTTAGCATTTCTTAAGCCCAACGATTGTTACCGTTATCATATTTTATAAAGAGATTTTAAATGATCTATTAAATTATCTTTTACAAAGAAGATAATTATGTCAAGTTTTTTAGCATTTATGGGGCCCAATGATCGTTACCATTATGATCTTTTAATAAGAAATTTTAAATTATCTAGTAAATTATCTTTTACAAGGAAGATAATTATGTCAACTTTTTTAGCATTTATTAGGCCCAATGATCCTTACTGTGATGATCTTTTAATAAATGTATTTTAAATGATTTTATAAATTATCTTTTACAAAGAATATAATTATGTCAACTTTTTTAGCATTTATTAGGCCCAATGATCGTTACCGTTATGATCTTTTAATAAATAAATTTTAAATGATGTATTAAACTATCTTTTACAAAGAATATAATTATATCAACTTTTTTAGCATTTATTAGGCCCAATGATCGTTACCGTTATGATCTTCTATAATGAAATTTTAAATTATCTACTAAATTATCTTTTACAAAGAAGATAGTTATGTCAAGTTTTTTAGCATTTATTAGGCCCAATGATCGTTACAGTTGTGATCTTTTATAAATAAATTTTAAATAATTTATTAAATTATCTTTTACAAAGAATATAATCATGTCAAGTTTTTTAACATTGATTAGGCCAAATAATCGTTACCGTTATCATCTATTATAAACAAATTTTAAAAGATCTATTAAATTATATTTTACAAAGAAGATAACTATGTCAACTTTTTTAGCATTTATTAGGCCCAATCATCATTACCATTATGATATTTGAATAAGAAATTTTAAATTATCTAGTAAATTATCTTTTACAAAGAAGATAATTATGTCCCATTTTAAGCATTTTTTAGGCCCAATGATCATTACTGTTATGATCTTTTATAAAAAAAACTTAAATGATCTATTAAATTATCTTTTACAAACAAGACAATTATGTCAACTTTTTTAGCATTTACTTGCCCAATGATCGTTACCGTTATGATGTTTTAATAAGAAATTTTCAATTATCTATTAAATTGACTTTTACACAGGAGATAATTATGTAAACTTTTTTAGCATTTATTAGGCCCAATGATCATTACCGTCATGATCTTTTAATAAATAAATTTTAAATGATCTATTAAATTATCTTTTACAAAGAAGATAATTATGTCAACTTTTTAAACATTGATTAGGCCAAATAATCGTTACAGTTATCATCTATTATAAACAAATTTTAAAAGATCTATTAAATTATCTTTTACAAAGAATACAATTATGTCAAGTTTTTTAGCATTTATTAGGCCCAATAATCCTTACCGTTGTGATCTTTTATAAAGAAATTTTAAATGATCTATTAAATTATCATTTACAAAAAAGACAATTAATTTAAATTTGTTGGCATTTCTTAGGCCCAATGGTTGTTAATGTTATGATCTTTTATAAAGAAATTTTAAATAATCTATTAAGTTATATTTTACAAAGAAGATAATTATGTCAACGTTTTTAACATTTATTAGGCCCAACGATCGTTACTGTTATGATCATTTATAAAGAGATTTTAAATGATCTATTAAATTATCTTTTACAAAGAAGATAATTACGTCAACTTTTTTAGCATTTATTAAGCCCAATGATTGTTACCGTTATGATCTTGTATAATGAAATTTTAAATTATCTATTAAGTTATCTTTTACAAAGAAGATAATTATGTCAAGTTTTTTAGCATTTACTAGGCCCAATGATCGTTACCATTATGATCTTTTAATAAGAAATTTTAAATTATCTAGTAAATTATCTTTTGCAAAGAAGATAATTATGTCAACTTTTTTAGCATTTATTAGGCCAAATGATCGTCACCGTTATGATCTTTTAATAAATAAATTTTAAATGATCTATTAAAATATCTTTTACAAAGAAGATAATTATGTCCACTTTTTTGACATTGATTAGGCCAAATAATCGTTACCATTATCATCTATTATAAGCAAATTTTAAATGATCTATTAAATTATCTTTTACAAAGAAGATAATTATGTCAACTTTTTTAACATTGATTAGGCCAAATAATCGTTACAGTTATCATCTATTATAAATAAATTTTAAAAGATCTATTAAATTATCTTTTACAAAGAATACAATTATGTCAACTTTTTTAGCCTTTATTAGGCCCAATGATAGTTACCGTTATGATCTTCTATAATGAAATTTTAAATTATCTATTAAATTATCTTTTATAAAGAAGATAGTTATGTCAAGTTTTTTAGCATTTATTAGGCCCAATGATCGTTACAGTTGTGATCTTTATAAATAAATTTTAAATTATCTTTTACAAAGAATATAATCATGTCAACTTTTTTAACATTGATTAGGCCAAATAATCGTTACCGTTATCATCTATTATAAACAAATTTTAAAAGATCTATTAAATTATATTTTACAAAGAAGATAATTATGTCAACTTTTTTAGCATTTATTAGGCCCAATCATCATTACTATTATGATCTTTGAATAAGAAATTTTAAATTGTCTAGTAAATTATCTTTTACAAAGAAGATAATTATGTCCCATTTTAAGCATTTATTAGGCCCAATGATCATTACCGTTATGATCTTTTATAAAAAAAACTTAAATGATCTATTAAATTATCTTTTACAAACAAGACAATTATGTCAACTTTTTTAGCATTTACTAGGACCAATGATCGTTACCGTTATGATGTTTTAATAAGAAATTTTCAATTATCTATTAAATTGCCTTTTACAAAGCAGATAATTATGTAAACTTTTTTAGCATTTATTAGGCCCAATGATCGTTACCGTCATGATCTTTTAATAAAGAAATTTTAAATGATCTATTAAATTATCTTTTACAAAGAAGATAATTATGTCCACTTTTTTGACATTGATTAGGACGAATAATCGTTACCGTTATCATCTATTGTAAGAAAATTTTAAATGATCTATTAAATTATCTTTTACAAAGAAGATAATTATGTCAATTTTTTTAACATTGATTAGGCCAAATAATCGTTACCGTTGTCATCTATTATAAACAAATTTAAAATGATCTATTAAATTATCTTTTACAAAGAAGATAATTATGTCAACTTTTTTAGGATGTATTAGGCCCAATAATGGTTACCATTATGATCTTTTAATAAGAAATTTTAAATTATCTAGTAAATTATCTTTTACAAATAAGGTAATTAAGTAAACCTTTTTAGCATTTATTAGGCCCAATGATCGTTACCGTTATGATATTTTATAAAAAAATTTTAAATGATCTATTAAATTATCTTTTACAAAGAAGATAATTATGTCAACTTTTTTAGCATTTATTATTCCCAATGATCGTTGCCGTTATGATCTTTCAATAAATAAATTTTAACTGATCTATTAAATTATCTTTTACAAAGAATAGAATTATGTCAAGTTTTTTAGCATTTGTTAGGCCTAATGATTGTTACTGTTATCATCTTTTATAAATAAATTTTAACTGATCTATTAAAATATTTTTTACAAAGAATATAATTATGTCAACTTTTTTAGTATTTATTAGGCCCAATGATCATTACCTTTATGATCTTTTAATAAATAAATTTTAAATGATCTATTAAATTATCTTTTACAAAGTAGATAATTATGTCAACTTTTTTAGCATTTGTTAGGCCAATGATCGTTATTGTTATGATCTTTTAATAAGAAATTTTAAATGATCTATTAAATTATCTTTGACAAAAAAGATAATTAGTTTAAATTTTTTAGCATTTGTTAGGCGCAATGATTGTTACCGTTATGATCTTTTATAAAGAAATTTTAACGGATCTATTAAATTATTTTTTAGAAACAATATAATTATGTCAACTTTTTTAGTATTTATTAAGCCCAATGATCATTACCGTTATGATCTTTTAATAAATAAATTTTAAATGATGTATTAAATTATCTTTTGCAAAGAAGATAATTATATCAACTTTTTTAGCATTTATTAGGCCCAAATATCGTTACCGTGATGATCTTTTATACAGAAATTTTAAATGATCTATTAAATTATTTTTTACAAAGAATATAATCATCTTAACTTTTGTAGTATTTATTAGGCCCAATGTTATGATCTTTTATAACGAAATTTTAACTGATCTATTAAATTATCTTTTACAAAGAAGAAAATTATGTCAACTTTTTTAGCATTTATTAGGCCCAATAATCCTTACCGTTATGATCTTTTATAAAGAAATTTTAAAAGATCTATTAAATTATCTTTTACAAAAAAGATAGTTAATTTAAATTTTTTAGCATTTCTTAAGCCCAACGATTGTTACCGTTATCATATTTTATAAAGAGATTTTAAATGATCTATTAAATTATCTTTTACAAAGAAGATAATTATGTCAAGTTTTTTAGCATTTATGGGGCCCAATGATCGTTACCATTATGATCTTTTAATAAGAAATTTTAAATTATCTAGTAAATTATCTTTTACAAGGAAGATAATTATGTCAACTTTTTTAGCATTTATTAGGCCCAATGATCCTTACTGTGATGATCTTTTAATAAATGTATTTTAAATGATTTTATAAATTATCTTTTACAAAGAATATAATTATGTCAACTTTTTTAGCATTTATTAGGCCCAATGATCGTTACCGTTATGATCTTTTAATAAATAAATTTTAAATGATGTATTAAACTATCTTTTACAAAGAATATAATTATATCAACTTTTTTAGCATTTATTAGGCCCAATGATCGTTACCGTTATGATCTTCTATAATGAAATTTTAAATTATCTACTAAATTATCTTTTACAAAGAAGATAGTTATGTCAAGTTTTTTAGCATTTATTAGGCCCAATGATCGTTACAGTTGTGATCTTTTATAAATAAATTTTAAATAATTTATTAAATTATCTTTTACAAAGAATATAATCATGTCAAGTTTTTTAACATTGATTAGGCCAAATAATCGTTACCGTTATCATCTATTATAAACAAATTTTAAAAGATCTATTAAATTATATTTTACAAAGAAGATAACTATGTCAACTTTTTTAGCATTTATTAGGCCCAATCATCATTACCATTATGATATTTGAATAAGAAATTTTAAATTATCTAGTAAATTATCTTTTACAAAGAAGATAATTATGTCCCATTTTAAGCATTTTTTAGGCCCAATGATCATTACTGTTATGATCTTTTATAAAAAAAACTTAAATGATCTATTAAATTATCTTTTACAAACAAGACAATTATGTCAACTTTTTTAGCATTTACTTGCCCAATGATCGTTACCGTTATGATGTTTTAATAAGAAATTTTCAATTATCTATTAAATTGACTTTTACACAGGAGATAATTATGTAAACTTTTTTATCATTTATTAGGCCCAATGATCATTACCGTCATGATCTTTTAATAAATAAATTTTAAATGATCTATTAAATTATCTTTTACAAAGAAGATAATTATGTCAACTTTTTAAACATTGATTAGGCCAAATAATCGTTACAGTTATCATCTATTATAAACAAATTTTAAAAGATCTATTAAATTATCTTTTACAAAGAATACAATTATGTCAAGTTTTTTAGCATTTATTAGGCCCAATAATCCTTACCGTTGTGATCTTTTATAAAGAAATTTTAAATGATCTATTAAATTATCATTTACAAAAAAGACAATTAATTTAAATTTGTTGGCATTTCTTAGGCCCAATGGTTGTTAATGTTATGATCTTTTATAAAGAAATTTTAAATAATCTATTAAGTTATATTTTACAAAGAAGATAATTATGTCAACGTTTTTAACATTTATTAGGCCCAACGATCGTTACTGTTATGATCATTTATAAAGAGATTTTAAATGATCTATTAAATTATCTTTTACAAAGAAGATAATTACGTCAACTTTTTTAGCATTTATTAAGCCCAATGATTGTTACCGTTATGATCTTGTATAATGAAATTTTAAATTATCTATTAAGTTATCTTTTACAAAGAAGATAATTATGTCAAGTTTTTTAGCATTTACTAGGCCCAATGATCGTTACCATTATGATCTTTTAATAAGAAATTTTAAATTATCTAGTAAATTATCTTTTGCAAAGAAGATAATTATGTCAACTTTTTTAGCATTTATTAGGCCAAATGATCGTCACCGTTATGATCTTTTAATAAATAAATTTTAAATGATCTATTAAAATATCTTTTACAAAGAAGATAATTATGTCCACTTTTTTGACATTGATTAGGCCAAATAATCGTTACCATTATCATCTATTATAAGCAAATTTTAAATGATCTATTAAATTATCTTTTACAAAGAAGATAATTATGTCAACTTTTTTAACATTGATTAGGCCAAATAATCGTTACAGTTATCATCTATTATAAATAAATTTTAAAAGATCTATTAAATTATCTTTTACAAAGAATACAATTATGTCAACTTTTTTAGCCTTTATTAGGCCCAATGATAGTTACCGTTATGATCTTCTATAATGAAATTTTAAATTATCTATTAAATTATCTTTTATAAAGAAGATAGTTATGTCAAGTTTTTTAGCATTTATTAGGCCCAATGATCGTTACAGTTGTGATCTTTATAAATAAATTTTAAATTATCTTTTACAAAGAATATAATCATGTCAACTTTTTTAACATTGATTAGGCCAAATAATCGTTACCGTTATCATCTATTATAAACAAATTTTAAAAGATCTATTAAATTATATTTTACAAAGAAGATAATTATGTCAACTTTTTTAGCATTTATTAGGCCCAATCATCATTACTATTATGATCTTTGAATAAGAAATTTTAAATTGTCTAGTAAATTATCTTTTACAAAGAAGATAATTATGTCCCATTTTAAGCATTTATTAGGCCCAATGATCATTACCGTTATGATCTTTTATAAAAAAAACTTAAATGATCTATTAAATTATCTTTTACAAACAAGACAATTATGTCAACTTTTTTAGCATTTACTAGGACCAATGATCGTTACCGTTATGATGTTTTAATAAGAAATTTTCAATTATCTATTAAATTGCCTTTTACAAAGCAGATAATTATGTAAACTTTTTTAGCATTTATTAGGCCCAATGATCGTTACCGTCATGATCTTTTAATAAAGAAATTTTAAATGATCTATTAAATTATCTTTTACAAAGAAGATAATTATGTCCACTTTTTTGACATTGATTAGGACGAATAATCGTTACCGTTATCATCTATTGTAAGAAAATTTTAAATGATCTATTAAATTATCTTTTACAAAGAAGATAATTATGTCAATTTTTTTAACATTGATTAGGCCAAATAATCGTTACCGTTGTCATCTATTATAAACAAATTTAAAATGATCTATTAAATTATCTTTTACAAAGAAGATAATTATGTCAACTTTTTTAGGATGTATTAGGCCCAATAATGGTTACCATTATGATCTTTTAATAAGAAATTTTAAATTATCTAGTAAATTATCTTTTACAAATAAGGTAATTAAGTAAACCTTTTTAGCATTTATTAGGCCCAATGATCGTTACCGTTATGATATTTTATAAAAAAATTTTAAATGATCTATTAAATTATCTTTTACAAAGAAGATAATTATGTCAACTTTTTTAGCATTTATTATTCCCAATGATCGTTGCCGTTATGATCTTTCAATAAATAAATTTTAACTGATCTATTAAATTATCTTTTACAAAGAATAGAATTATGTCAAGTTTTTTAGCATTTGTTAGGCCTAATGATTGTTA
Organism: Psophocarpus tetragonolobus; assembly: GCA_037954015.1. Taxonomy (NCBI): domain Eukaryota; kingdom Viridiplantae; phylum Streptophyta; class Magnoliopsida; order Fabales; family Fabaceae; genus Psophocarpus; species Psophocarpus tetragonolobus. The sequence continues at coordinate 61,862,533 of CM075688.1, forward strand.
CTGTTATCATCTTTTATAAATAAATTTTAACTGATCTATTAAAATATTTTTTACAAAGAATATAATTATGTCAACTTTTTTAGTATTTATTAGGCCCAATGATCATTACCTTTATGATCTTTTAATAAATAAATTTTAAATGATCTATTAAATTATCTTTTACAAAGTAGATAATTATGTCAACTTTTTTAGCATTTGTTAGGCCAATGATCGTTATTGTTATGATCTTTTAATAAGAAATTTTAAATGATCTATTAAATTATCTTTGACAAAAAAGATAATTAGTTTAAATTTTTTAGCATTTGTTAGGCGCAATGATTGTTACCGTTATGATCTTTTATAAAGAAATTTTAACGGATCTATTAAATTATTTTTTAGAAACAATATAATTATGTCAACTTTTTTAGTATTTATTAAGCCCAATGATCATTACCGTTATGATCTTTTAATAAATAAATTTTAAATGATGTATTAAATTATCTTTTGCAAAGAAGATAATTATATCAACTTTTTTAGCATTTATTAGGCCCAAATATCGTTACCGTGATGATCTTTTATACAGAAATTTTAAATGATCTATTAAATTATTTTTTACAAAGAATATAATCATCTTAACTTTTGTAGTATTTATTAGGCCCAATGTTATGATCTTTTATAACGAAATTTTAACTGATCTATTAAATTATCTTTTACAAAGAAGAAAATTATGTCAACTTTTTTAGCATTTATTAGGCCCAATAATCCTTACCGTTATGATCTTTTATAAAGAAATTTTAAAAGATCTATTAAATTATCTTTTACAAAAAAGATAGTTAATTTAAATTTTTTAGCATTTCTTAAGCCCAACGATTGTTACCGTTATCATATTTTATAAAGAGATTTTAAATGATCTATTAAATTATCTTTTACAAAGAAGATAATTATGTCAAGTTTTTTAGCATTTATGGGGCCCAATGATCGTTACCATTATGATCTTTTAATAAGAAATTTTAAATTATCTAGTAAATTATCTTTTACAAGGAAGATAATTATGTCAACTTTTTTAGCATTTATTAGGCCCAATGATCCTTACTGTGATGATCTTTTAATAAATGTATTTTAAATGATTTTATAAATTATCTTTTACAAAGAATATAATTATGTCAACTTTTTTAGCATTTATTAGGCCCAATGATCGTTACCGTTATGATCTTTTAATAAATAAATTTTAAATGATGTATTAAACTATCTTTTACAAAGAATATAATTATATCAACTTTTTTAGCATTTATTAGGCCCAATGATCGTTACCGTTATGATCTTCTATAATGAAATTTTAAATTATCTACTAAATTATCTTTTACAAAGAAGATAGTTATGTCAAGTTTTTTAGCATTTATTAGGCCCAATGATCGTTACAGTTGTGATCTTTTATAAATAAATTTTAAATAATTTATTAAATTATCTTTTACAAAGAATATAATCATGTCAAGTTTTTTAACATTGATTAGGCCAAATAATCGTTACCGTTATCATCTATTATAAACAAATTTTAAAAGATCTATTAAATTATATTTTACAAAGAAGATAACTATGTCAACTTTTTTAGCATTTATTAGGCCCAATCATCATTACCATTATGATATTTGAATAAGAAATTTTAAATTATCTAGTAAATTATCTTTTACAAAGAAGATAATTATGTCCCATTTTAAGCATTTTTTAGGCCCAATGATCATTACTGTTATGATCTTTTATAAAAAAAACTTAAATGATCTATTAAATTATCTTTTACAAACAAGACAATTATGTCAACTTTTTTAGCATTTACTTGCCCAATGATCGTTACCGTTATGATGTTTTAATAAGAAATTTTCAATTATCTATTAAATTGACTTTTACACAGGAGATAATTATGTAAACTTTTTTAGCATTTATTAGGCCCAATGATCATTACCGTCATGATCTTTTAATAAATAAATTTTAAATGATCTATTAAATTATCTTTTACAAAGAAGATAATTATGTCAACTTTTTAAACATTGATTAGGCCAAATAATCGTTACAGTTATCATCTATTATAAACAAATTTTAAAAGATCTATTAAATTATCTTTTACAAAGAATACAATTATGTCAAGTTTTTTAGCATTTATTAGGCCCAATAATCCTTACCGTTGTGATCTTTTATAAAGAAATTTTAAATGATCTATTAAATTATCATTTACAAAAAAGACAATTAATTTAAATTTGTTGGCATTTCTTAGGCCCAATGGTTGTTAATGTTATGATCTTTTATAAAGAAATTTTAAATAATCTATTAAGTTATATTTTACAAAGAAGATAATTATGTCAACGTTTTTAACATTTATTAGGCCCAACGATCGTTACTGTTATGATCATTTATAAAGAGATTTTAAATGATCTATTAAATTATCTTTTACAAAGAAGATAATTACGTCAACTTTTTTAGCATTTATTAAGCCCAATGATTGTTACCGTTATGATCTTGTATAATGAAATTTTAAATTATCTATTAAGTTATCTTTTACAAAGAAGATAATTATGTCAAGTTTTTTAGCATTTACTAGGCCCAATGATCGTTACCATTATGATCTTTTAATAAGAAATTTTAAATTATCTAGTAAATTATCTTTTGCAAAGAAGATAATTATGTCAACTTTTTTAGCATTTATTAGGCCAAATGATCGTCACCGTTATGATCTTTTAATAAATAAATTTTAAATGATCTATTAAAATATCTTTTACAAAGAAGATAATTATGTCCACTTTTTTGACATTGATTAGGCCAAATAATCGTTACCATTATCATCTATTATAAGCAAATTTTAAATGATCTATTAAATTATCTTTTACAAAGAAGATAATTATGTCAACTTTTTTAACATTGATTAGGCCAAATAATCGTTACAGTTATCATCTATTATAAATAAATTTTAAAAGATCTATTAAATTATCTTTTACAAAGAATACAATTATGTCAACTTTTTTAGCCTTTATTAGGCCCAATGATAGTTACCGTTATGATCTTCTATAATGAAATTTTAAATTATCTATTAAATTATCTTTTATAAAGAAGATAGTTATGTCAAGTTTTTTAGCATTTATTAGGCCCAATGATCGTTACAGTTGTGATCTTTATAAATAAATTTTAAATTATCTTTTACAAAGAATATAATCATGTCAACTTTTTTAACATTGATTAGGCCAAATAATCATTACCGTTATCATCTATTATAAACAAATTTTAAAAGATCTATTAAATTATATTTTACAAAGAACATAATTATGTCAACTTTTTTAGCATTTATTAGGCCCAATCATCATTACTATTATGATCTTTGAATAAGAAATTTTAAATTGTCTAGTAAATTATCTTTTAGAAAGAAGATAATTATGTCCCACTTTAAGCATTTATTAGACCCAATGATCATTACCGTTATGATCTTTTATAAAAAAAACTTAAATGATCTATTAAATTATCTTTTACAAACAAGACAATTATGCAACTTTTTTAGCATTTACTAGGACCAATGATCGTTACCGTTATGATGTTTTAATAAGAAATTTTCAATTATCTATTAAATTGCCTTTTACAAAGAAGATAATTATGTAAACTTTTTTAGCATTTATTAGGCCCAATGATCGTTACCGTCATGATCTTTTAACAAAAAAATTTTAAATGATCTATTAAATTATCTTTTACAAAGAAGATAATTATGTCCACTTTTTCGACATTGATTAGGACAAATAATCGTTACCGTTATCATTTATTGTAAGAAAATTTTAAATGATCTATTAAATTATCTTTTACAAAGAAGATAATTATGTCAACTTTTTTAACATTAATTAGGCCAAATAATCGTTACAGTTATCATCTATTATAAACAAATTTTGAAAGATCTGTTAAATTATCTTTTACAAAGAATATAATTATGTGAACTTTTTTAGCATTTATTAGGCCCAATGATCGTTACCGTTATGATCTTCTATAATGAAATTTTAAATTGTCTATTAAATTATCTTTTAAAAAGACGATAGTTATGTCAAGTTTTTTAGCATTTATTAGGCCCAATGATCGTTACAGTTGTGATCTTTTAATAAAAAATTTTAAATTATTTAGTAAATTATCTTTTACAAAGAAGATAATTATGTCAACTTTTTTAACATTGATTAGGCCAAATAATCGTTACAGTTATCATCATTTATAAACAAATTTTAAAAGATCTATTAAATTATCTTTTACAAAGAATACAATTATGTCAACTTTTTTAGCATTTATTAGGCCCAATGATTGTTACCGTTATGATCTTTTAATATGAAATTTTAAATTATCTATTAAATTATCTTTTACAAAGAAGGAAATTATGTCAACTTTTTTAGCATTTATTAGGCCCAATAATCCTTACTGTTATGATCTTTTATAAAGAAATTTTAAATGATCTATTAAATTATCTTTTACAAAAAAGATAGTTAATTTAAATTTTTTAGCATTTCTTAGGCCCAACGATTGTTACCGTTATGATATTTTATAAAGAGATTTTAAATGATCTATTAAATTATCTTTTACAAAGAAGATAATTATGTGAAATTTTTTAGCATTTATTGGGCCCAATGATCGTTACCATTATGATCTTTTAATAAGAAATTTTAAATTATCTAGTAAATTATCTTTTACAAGGAAGATAATTATGTCAACTTCTTTAGCATTTATTAGGCCCAATGATCGTTACCGTTATGATCTTTTAATAAATAAATTTTAAATGATGTATTAAATTATCTTTTACAAAGAATATAATTATGTCAACTTTTTTAGCATTTATTAGGCCCAATGATCGTTACCGTTATGATCTTTTAATAAATAAATTTTAAATGATCTATTAGATTATCTTTTACAAAGAAAATAATTATGTCAACTTTGTTAGCATGTATTAGGCCCAATAATGGTTACCATTATGATCTTTTAATAAGAAATTTTAAATTATCTAGTAAATTATCTTTTAGAAATAAGGTAATTATGTCTACTTTTTTAGCATTTATTAGGCCCAATGATCGTTACCGTTATGATATTTTATAAAAAAATTTTAAATGATCTATTAAATTATCTTTTACAAAGAAGATAATTATGTCAACTTTTTTAGCATTTATTATTCCCAATCATCGTTGCCGTTATGATCTTTTAATAAATAAATTTTAACTGATCTATTAAATTATCTTTTACAAAGAATAGAATTATGTCAAGTTTTTTAGCATTTGTTAGGCCTAATGATTGTTACTATTATCATCTTTTATAAATAAATTTTAACTGATCTATTAAAATATTTTTTACAAAGAATATAATTATGTCAACTTTTTTAGTATTTATTAGGCCCAATGATCATTACCGTTATGATCTTTTAATAAATAAATTTTAAATGATGTATTAAATTATCTTTTGCAAAGAACATAATTATGTCAACTTTTTTAGCATTTATTAGGCCCAAATATCGTTACCGTGATGATCTTTTATACAGAAATTTTAAATGATCTATTAAATTATTTTTTACAAAGAATATAATTATCTTAACTTTTGTAGTATTTATTAGGCCCAATGTTATGATCTTTTATAACGAAATTTTAAATGATTTATTAAATTATCTTTTACAACGAAGATAATTATATCAACTTTTTACCATTAATTAGGCCCAATAATCCTTACTGTTATAATCTTTTATAAAGAAATTTTAAATGACCTATTAAATTATCTTTTACAAAAATAGATAAGTAATTTAATTTTGTTAGCATTTTTTAGGCCCAATGATTGTTACCATTATGATCTTTTATAAAGAAATTTTAAATAATCTATTAAATTATCTTTTACAAAGAAGGAAATTATGTAAACTTTTTAAGGATTTATTAGGCCCAATAATCCTTACCGTTATGATCTTCTAATTAGAAATTTTAAATTATCTATTAAATTGTCTTTTACAAATAAGGAAATTATGTCAACTTTTTTAGCATTTATTAGGCCCAATAATCCTTACCGTTATGATCTTTTATAAAGAAATTTTAAATGATCTATTAAATTATCTTTTACAAAAAAGATAGTTAATTTAAATTTTTTAGCATTTCTTAGGCCCAACGATTGTTACCGTTATGATATTTTATAAAGAGATTTTAAATGATCTATTAAATTATCTTTTACAAAGAAGATAATTATGTCAAGTTTTTTAGCATTTATTGGGCCCAATGATCGTTACCATTATGATCTTTTAATAAGAAATTTTAAATTATCTAGTAAATTATCTTTTACAAGGAAGATAATTATGTCAACTTTTTTAGCATTTATTAGTCCCAATGATCGTTACCGTGATGATCTTTTAATAAATAAATTTTAAATGATGTATTAAATTATCTTTTACAAAGAATATAATTATGTCAACTTTTTTAGCATTTATTAGGCCCAATGATCGTTACCGTTATGATCTTTTAATAAATAAATTTTAAATGATGTATTAAATTATCTTTTACAAAGAATATAATTATATCAACTTTTTTAGCATTTATTAGGCCCAATGATCGTTACCGTTATGATCTTCTATAATGAAATTTTAAATTATCTACTAAATTATCTTTTACAAAGAAGATAGCTATGTCAAGTTTTTTTGCATTTATTAGGCCCAATGATCGTTACAGTTGTGATCTTTTATAAATAAATTTTAAATAATTTATTAAATTATCTTTTACAAAGAATATAATCATGTCAACTTTTTTAAAATTGATTAGGCCAAATAATCGTTACCGTTATCATCTATTATAAACAAATTTTAAAAGATCTATTAAATTATATTTTACAAAGAAGATAATTATGTCAACTTTTTTAGCATTTATTAGGCCCAATCATCATTACCATTATGATCTTTGAATAAGAAATTTTAAATTATCTAGTAAATTATCATTTACAAAGAAGATAATTATGTCCCATTTTAAGCATTTATTAGGCCCAACGATCATTACTGTTATGATCTTTTATAAAAAAAACTTAAATGATCTATTAAATTATCTTTTACAAACAAGACAATTATGTCAACTTTTTTAGCATTTACTAGGCCCAATGATCGTTACCGTTATGATGTTTTAATAAATAAATTTTAAATGATCTATTAAATTATCTTTTACAAAGAAGATAATTATGTCAACTTTTTTAACATTGATTAGGCCAAATAATCATTACAGTTATCATCTATTATAAACAAATTTTAAAAGATCTATAAAATTATCTTTTACAAAGAATACAATTATGTCAACTTTTTTAGCATTTATTAGGCCCAATGATCGTTACCGTTATGATCTTCTATAATGAAATTTTAAATTATCTATTAAATTATCTTTTACAAAGAAGATAGTTATGTCAAGTTTTTTAGCATTTATTAGGCCCAATGATCGTTACAGTTATGATCTTTTATAAATAAATTTTAAATGATGTATTAAATTATCTTTTACAAAGAATATAATCATATCAACTTTTTTAACATTGATTAGGCCAAATAATCGTTACCATTATCATCTATTATAAACAAATTTTAAAAGATATATTAAATTATATTTTACAAAGAAGATAATTATGTCAACTTTTTTAGCATTTATTAGGCCCAATCATCATTACTATTATGATCTTTGAATAATAGATTTTAAATTGTCTAGTAAATTATCTTTTACAAAGAAGATAATTATGTCCCATTTTAAGCATTTATTAGGCCCAATTATCATTACCGTTATGATCTTTTATAAAAAAAACTTAAATGATCCATTAAATTATCTTTTACAAACAAGACAATTATGTCAACTTTTTTAGCATTTACTAGGAGTAATGATCGTTACCGTTATGATGTTTTAATAAGAAATTTTCAAAATTATCTATTAAATTGCCTTTTACAAAGAAGATAATTATGTAAACTTTTTTAGCATTTATTAGGCCCAATGATCGTTACCGTCATGATCTTTTAATAAAGAAATTTTAAATGATCTATTAAATTATCTTTTACAAAGAAGATAATTATGTCCACTTTTTTGACATTGATTAGGACAAATAATCGTTACCGTTATCATCTATTGTAAGAAAATTTTAAATGATCTATTAAATTATCTTTTACAAAGAAGATAATTATGTCAACTTTTTTAACATTGATTAGGTCAAATAATCGTTACAGTTATCATCTATTATAAACAAATTTTGAAAGATCTATTAAATTATCTTTTACAAAGAATATAATTATGTGAACTTTTTTAGCATTTATTAGGCCCCATGATCGTTACCGTTATGATCTTCTATAATGAAATTTTAAATTATCTATTAAATTATTTTTTACAAAGAAGATAGTTATGTCAAGTTTTTTAGCATTTATTAGGCCCAATGATCGTTACAGTTGTGATCTTTTAATAAAAAATTTTAAATTATTTAGTAAATTATCTTTTACAAATAAGATAATTATGTCAACTTTTTTAATATTAATTAGGCCCAATGATCGTTACCGTTATGATCTTTTAATATGAAATTTTAAATTATCTATTAAATTATCTTTTACAAAGAAGGAAATTATGTCAACTTTTTTAGCATTTATTAGGCCCAATAATCCTTACCGTTATGATCTTTTATAAAGAAATTTTAAATGATCTATTAAATTATCTTTTACAAAAAAGATAGTTAATTTAAATTTTTTAGCATTTCTTAGGCCCAACGATTGTTACCGTTATGATATTTTATAAAGAGATTTTAAATGTTCTATTAAATTATCTTTTACAAAGAAGATAATTATGTCAAGTTTTTTAGCATTTATTGGGCCCAATGATCGTTACCATTATGATCTTTTAATAAGAAATTTTAAATTATCTAGTAAATTATCTTTTACGAGGAAGATAATTATGTAAACTTTTTTAGCATTTATTAGGCCCAATGATCGTTACCGTTATGATCTTTTAATAAATAAATTTTAAATTATGTATTAAATTATCTTTTACAAAGAATATAATTATGTAAACTTTTTTAGCATTTATTAGGCCCAATGATCGTTACCGTTATGATCTTTTAATAAATAAATTTTAAATGATCTATTAGATTATCTTTTACAAAGAAAATAATTATGACAACTTTTTTGACATTGATTAGGCCAAATAATCGTTACCGTTGTCATCTATTATAAACAAATTTTAAATGATCTATTAAATTATCTTTTGCAAAGAAGATAATTATGTCAACTTTTTTAGCATGTATTAGGCCCAATAATGGTTACCATTATGATCTTTTAATAAGAAATTTTAAATTATCTAGTAAATTATCTTTTAGAAATAAGGTAATTATGTCATATTTTTTAGCATTTATTAGGCCCAATGATCGTTACCGTTATGATATTTTATAAAAAAATTTTAAATGATCTATTAAATTATCTTTTACAAAGAAGATAATTATGTCAACTTTTTTAGCATTTATTATTCCCAATGATCGTTGCCGTTATGATCTTTTAATAAATAAATTTTAACTGATCTATTAAATTATCTTTTACAAAGAATAGAATTATGTCAAGTTTTTTAGCATTTGTTAGGCCTAATGATTGTTACTGTTATCATCTTTTATAAATAAATTTTAGCTGATCTATTAAAATATTTTTTACAAAGAATATAATTATGTCAACTTTTTTAGTATTTATTAGGCCCAATGATCATTACCTTTATGATCTTTTAATAAATAAATTTTAGATGATCTATTAAATTATCTTTTACAAAGTAGATAATTATGTCAACTTTTTTAGCATTTGTTAGGCCAATGATCGTTACTGTTATGATCTTTTAATAAGAAATTTTAAATGATCTATTAAATTATCTTTGACAAAAAAGATAATTAGTGTAAATTTTTTAGCATTTGTTAGGCGCAATGATTGTTACCGTTATGATCTTTTATAAAGAAATTTTAACGGATATATTAAATTATTTTTTAGAAACAATATAATTATGTCAAGTTTTTTAGTATTTATTAAGCCCAATGATCATTACCGTTATGATATTTTAATAAATAAATTTTAAATGATGTATTAAATTATCTTTTGCAAAGAACATAATTATGTCAACTTTTTTAGCATTTATTAGGCCCAAATATCGTTACCGTGATGATCTTTTATACAGAAATTTTAAATGATCTATTAAATTACTTTTTACAAACAATATAATTATCTTAACTTTTGTAGTATTTATTAGGCCCAATGTTATGATCTTTTATAACGAAATTTTAAATGATTTATTAAATTATCTTTTACAACGAAGATAATTATATCAACTTTTTACCATTTATTTGGCCCAATAATCCTTACCGTTATAATCTTTTATAAAGAAATTTTAAATGACCTATTAAATTATCTTTTAAAAAAATAGATAAGTGATTTAATTTTGTTAGAATTTTTTAGGCCCAATGATTGTTACCATTATGATCTTTTATAAAGAAATTTTAAATAATCTATTAAATTATCTTTTACAACAAAGGAAATTATGTCAACTTTTTTAGCATTTATTAGGCCCAATAATCCTTACCGTTATGATCTTCTAATTAGAAATTTTAAATTATCTATTAAATTATCTTTTACAAAGAAGGAAATTATGTCAACTTTTTTAGCATTTATCAGGCCCAATAATCCTTACCGTTATGATCTTTTATAAAGAAAATTTAAATGATCTATTAAATTATCTTTTACAAAAAAGATAGTTAATTTAAATTTTTTAGCATTTCTTAGGCCCAACGATTGTTACCGTTATGATATTTTATAAAGAGATTTTAAATGATCTATTAAATTATCTTTTACAAAGAAGATAATTATGTCAAGTTTTTTAGCATTTATTAGGCCCAATGATCGTTACCATTATGATCTTTTAATAAGAAATTTTAAATTATCTAGTAAATTATCTTTTACAAGGAAGATAATTATGTCAACTTTTTTAGCATTTATTAGGCCCAATGATCGTTACCGTGATGATGTTTTAATAAATAAATTTTAAATGATGTATTAAATTTCTTTTACAAAGAATATAATTATGTCAACTTTTTTAGCATTTATTAGGCCCAATGATCGTTACCGTTATGATCTTTTAATAAATAAATTTTAAATGATGTATTAAATTATCTTTTACAAAGAATATAATTATATCAACTTTTTTAGCATTTATTAGGCTCAATGATCGTTACCGTTATGATCTTCTATAATGAAATTTTAAATTATCTACTAAATTATCTTTTATGTTTTTTTCAACCATGAGAAAATTTGTTTGAATTAAGTTAAAAATGTTGTAAAAATATAATTGGTTAAAAAAATCAATGTAAAAATTTTGATATAATTACAAAATTCTAAATATTTTTATATTTACAGTGTTGCAAAAATCAATTCGATCACTAACCCGATCAAGGCAAATGATCAATAGATTAGTGGTCGGATAACTCAATCCCACCCGATTTATATATAAAAAAAATAAAAAAAACATAACATCACAATTTTCACTTTTTACATTCTCAAATCACATAAAAAATAAAGAGAAAATAAAAAGTAAGAAGTGACATTATTTAAAATATTTTTTTAAAGAAAAAAACTAAACTTAACCCGAGTAGGATGAACTCGGTCCGAGTTACCATTTTTTACTTGAACTAGTTAGTTCAAACTGAGTCAACTATTTCTTTGGAGAACATGGATGTACAAGGGTTAGGAAGAGTAGTCTATCTGTTGTAAAAATTTTCACATAGTGTTATTTTTTGGCTGTCAATAGACAACTATCGTGACTTTTTTCACATATATGCATTATCATTTTTCCATCCATCACCAACATATTAGTTTTGACAAAAGTTGTTATCACTTGCACAAAATAAGAATCGTTCATTCCTTACCCAAGTTCTAAAACCGGTGATATTTGTGTATATTTTTCATTTCACACCATTTTATTTCTTCTCCTTCTTATACTCCACATTGTGGACAAAAGTTTGGAATTGACAATAATGCATTTATTTTAAAAAATAGATCCTTAAAAGAATAAAAGTTTATCAACATTTGCTCAATATGTTCCCATGTACCATAGTTTTTCTTGATGTTAATGCTTTGAGAAGATGTTATAAGCTAGGCTAACAATTTTCAATAATTCATTCAAAATATGCACAAAAGAGGACAAGATACCCTTTGTAAATTAATTCGTGTAAGAAATGCCTTTCAACTAAAAATCTTTACTCCAGGAGACACTTACAGGACTACGACTTCCAAGTTACATTTCATTCTCCATAATCTTCAATGTCCTTTTCGTTACCAAATTTATACCCGACTTTCAATGTATACACCAGATTATGTTGGATGCAAAGTTGATGACATAAATACAAGGATAAACTATGTTTTTGGTATATGAACTTTTTCAGATTTATGATTTTGGTACATAATTTTTTTGTTGATTAGTCAAAGTACGCACACACTTTTTCTGTCTAACATTTTAGTCCTTCTGTTTATTTTATCTGTTAAGTGGTGACATCCCCAAAAACTTTAGTTAATAAAATAAGAGTAAATTATGCTTTTTGTATATAAAATTTTCAAATTTATGATTTTAGTACACAAACTTTTTAGGCTAAATTATACATGAGTATTATGGCACTTAGGTACTTTGTGCCCCCCTTATTTTTTTGCTCAGTTATTGCCCCTAAACTTTTTAAAAAGCATAACTTTGCCCTTCTGTTAGATTGAGATCGTTGACTGTTAGAAATACAACGTTGACTTGAAAATTATCAAAGTAATTTAGGGTTTTGGTTATCCTTTATCCCAAATAGATGCGGTAAAGTTCTTCTTCTTCTTCTCATCTGCACTGAGCTTCTTCATCTTGTTTCTCATTTGTGCTTTTTTCCAAGGAAGAAACTGGAAGTTCCTACAGCTCAAATTCTTAACCTAGAAGGCGTCGAATGATGTGCAGTTGCAGGATGTAAGCTCCATTGGTCACATCATAGATGCAACACAACCCAGGGAGAAGATTTTATGGGTGAGGCATTAATGTTAGGCATAATATTGAAAGTTAAAGTGTTTGTTTTTTATGTTTTTCATGTATAATTTGTAACCCATGTTGTCGGATGGACGAAATGCAGGTCATAAGGACTAGAGGATGTAATTTTTTTTAATGGTATCCAATGCTGAACAATAGAGAGCAAAGAATCATTCTCAGTTTGCTCAAGAGGATGAAAGAGTTTCAACAATCAAAGTGTAGACAAGAGAAAAATATGTAAGAATCGAACAAAAGGGAAAGGTTACTTGGTGTTGAGTTGATTATTTGTTTAGGAATTGTGTTCATTCTTGTTGTTACCATTGTTGTTAGGGGTAGCTATTAATGTTAGGATTGTTTGGTTTAGTGTAGGGGAATTTGAGTGTATGAAAAGAATGTCATTTGAATTTATGTATTGTGTCATTTAGATGCAATAGTTGAGTAAGATCATTGTGTAATATTCTGTTACATATAATGAGATGTTTTAAGTTAATTTCGTATTGTAATGGTAATTTGAAGTTTTCATATACCCTGCTATAGCAGATCTCTTGAACCATTTAAGTGAATGTTAATTTGAAGTTGAAAGTTGTGGCTAAATTTCAAGAACTATACTAGAGCCTTATGAGTAGTTGTTAATTTGAAGTTGGCATATAACCTGCTATAGTAGACATTTGCAACCCTTTAAGTAAATGTGAATTTAAAGTTGAAAGTTGTGGATAAATTTGAAGAACCATACCAAAACCATATCAGTAGTTGTTATTTTGAAGTTGAAAGTGAATGTGTAATTGCAGAACCATACAACCCATATCATTTACTTGTTAATTTGAAGAAGCATAGTAGAACCATATCATACCAATATTCTGAAAACCAATATGTCATATCATACCAAATTTTCTAATCTTCCAAAGTTTCTAACCTATCAAATATTGTAACCTACGAAATACTAATGTCATATAACACCTAAATACCAATGAAAACTAATGTGGCTGCTATATGACAGTATAATCTAAACCAATGTGGCTGCCATATAACACCTAAATAGTAATGAAAACCAATGAAAAAGAAATTCTAATCTGCCTAATATTTTGTTCTAGTATGCACAACAGACCCATAATTCAATTTGACTAGACCAGTGCATCTCCCATATACTAGACCCATAATTTAGTTTTCTATAAATACAACCCATATATCAGACCCATAATCCAGTTATAATTTGAATTTCACCAGACTAGTGCAATACTATACCATACTAGAACCCATAATTTGAATTTCAACTTCAAATACTAAACCAGAACTTACTATCTCCAACATCATCAAGATTTGCACATGTTTGAGTTGGCAAAACTGAAGTATGTAAAGCATGTTATGTTAGACACTGACCAAATTAGCATATAAGAATACAAAAGAAACCAACCTCAATTGACCAATATTTAATTTCCAACTACCTGACCCTATTTTACACCAACCAACAATAAAGTAAATAGGAAACCAACTAAAGTGGCAACACATGAAACTTTCTCCCAAACCTAGACATTGACCCCATTCAACAACAAGTTCAAAAATTCAAATTTGACATAAAATAATGTAAACCCATCACCCCACAACAACAAAATGACAAAACATTGACCACATTCACTTACCTAGAACAGTATGGCTCTTTGTCTTTCCTTTTTTCCACATCATGTTGTCTTTCCGACACCGTCAACAGTTTTTACCTTCAATCCCTAACCTTCAATCACTCACCAATGCTTAGGGTTTCACTTCTCAGAGAATCAATGGTGAAAAAGAGCGACCAACTTTTCCTCTCTCCAGGCAGGCCACAGTGAAAATAAAGAAGAACAAAATTACCGTTCCATAATAACCCATTGCAACAATTTAATTATGTTTTAATTTTGAAACTAAGTTTGTCAATTCATTAATTACAGTTTTAGGGTTTTCACATAAGCAAGCCAACGTTGTCTTCTAACAGGCAATGGTCTCAATCTGACAAAAAGAAGAAGGTTACACTTTTTAAAAATTTTAGGGGCAATAAATAAGCAAAAAAAATGGCACAAAAAGTACCAAGTGCCAAAATATGAGGTCATCGGGTATAATTTAGCCAACTTTTTATTGACTGGTCAAGATATACAAATATTTTTTTTGTTCAACATCTTAGTTTTTCTATTTATTTTTGCTATTATGTGATGACATATTATTTTATTAATTAAATTTCTAGGTGATTTTTATTACATTTTGTGGTAGTTTTTTTTTCATCATGAATTAAAAAGAAATATTATTCATCTTCTTTCCAACACTTCCTCTACCTATTTCACTACCTCATTCCCATGTGTCCCTCTACCCCATGTAAAGTCCGCTACTATGACTGATTAACATAAAATTTGAATACCAAAACCATAAATTTGAAAAACTTCATGTATCCAAAACATATTTTACCCATAAAATAATAATAATTAGAGTGACACGTCACTACGTAATGGCTAAAATAAAGGGAAGATAAAAAATCTTAGACGGAAAAAATATTTGTATACCTTTACTAGTCAACAAAAAGTTTATATACCAAAACCATAAATTTGAAAAAGTTCATGTACCAAAAATATAGTTATCCTATAACTCCATAAGATTCTTAACAAAGTATTTTTGGAAAGATTGAGAATTTTTTTCCAATAACTCTATTCAATCTCGTTCTATCTAGAGCTAACTTGTTATTCAACTGCTACTTTTTATTTTTCTTTTACCATTACATTGACTATCTTAAGAGGATTAATCATCTAAAAATGGTTTTATAATATTTTAGTTTAAGTAATAATAACTTATACATAAATTATATGAATGAAGAACTATTTTGATCCCTGAATTAAATATATAGTTGCTGCACTTGAATCTCTAAAAAAAATTGTTTGACAAATTAGTCCTTATTCTACTATCCAAATCGATTTATAAAATGATATCTCAATCACTTTTAAGTGTGTTTAAAATATACAATGTTATGTACAACACTTTAGAAACCAATTTGCATAATATTATAAATATATAATCATCAAAGACTAATTTTAAACTAGGTTAACATGATTATTTTTTTAAAATTATTAATTATATAAATATAAATATAAAATCTTCAAAGTATATATTTTAGTTTTTTTTATATTAAAACATCAATGAACAAAAAATGAAAAAGAAATATTTAATTATGTCTTCTTATTCTTATTTCATATTAATTATGAGTTTTAAATTACTCACAACATTATTATGATTAATAACTATAAAACTATACTTTAATGATTATAAATATAAATATAAATTGATATTTAAAAAAATTAAGATACTTAATATAAGTTAAAATATAAGTTAAGTATCTTACTTGTTTTTTTTTTTAAATATTAATTGATATGAAGTATATACATATAGTTATAATCTTTTTAAGTATCTTAAACTTTACTACATATGCAATAAATGCAAGTTAAGTATCTTATGTTTTTTCTAAATATCTTAAACTTTACTTTATATATATTTATATTTTTTTTTAGTACAGTAGCTAACTAAGACGACAAAAAAAAATAATTAAAAGCAGCTTTAGTCAATAATGCATAAACACAAATGTCTTATATGTCTACATGTGTCAAGAGGTCTAGGTAGCTAAGTTGATTCACACATAGTAAATTTTTGACAATTCAATTTCTATTAGAACAAAAAAAAAATTCTATAACTCTTTTACCTATTATCACAAAGCCTTTAGACGTAAAATAAATCTTACTGAATAAATATTTATTACAAATTTTTATATATTTAGTTAAATTTTTTAAGTAAAAGTAAAAAAAATAAAAAATGATTTATTTTAAAAAATTGTTTTGAAAAAAAAAGTGATACATTTAAAAAAAACTCTTTTTATAATTATACTCAAATATAAAATTATAAAAAGTTTTACTATAATAAAAATCTATTATAAATAAATTACTTACTTTTAAAATCACTTTTTTAACATAAACAAATAATTCTATATAAAAATTATTTTTACATTAAAAGTACTAATTTATTTGTTTTCTTTTTAAAGTTATTTTATTAAATTATTTAATTTTATCTAAACACAATTTTAATTAAAATATAATTTAGAAAACTACTAAAAAAATGAAACATTTAGTTATAAATCTCCTCTACTAGACATCCAATCAAATCAATGATGAACACAATTACCTGTTTCATCGCGAAATTAACATACTATCTCAATGCTAACATGTCTTATAGAGGGTGGTTTAAAAAATGGTCACTATTTTCTCTCAATTCTTTCTTTCTTTTCTCTTGCTCCTGCCTCTCTCAATTTCATGTCACAATTTTTTTTAATATTTTTATTTTATATTTTTAAATTTTTAAATTTCTAAATTTTATCTAGATATAAAATTCTAAAATAAATAATTTATTATTTTTTAAAATTTAAAATTTATTTTTTTTTATTTTTTATGTTTCAGATATAATTTTTTTAAATATAAAAACAATTAAATATATATTTTTTATTTTTTATGTTTCAGATATAAATTTTTTAAATACAAAAACAATTAAGTATATATTTTTTTATTTTTTATGTTTCAGATATAAATCTTCTCCACGCAATATATGTGAGTACTGGGACAAACTTACAATAGATATTATATCCACCGACTTCGGATTACTTTGGTAATTGGACTTTGGGTTGGCTAATTGGTATTCTTTCTCAAGTCTACCAATTACGATGATATAATTATTTCTTATCAATTTAATAACTATATATATATATATATATTTAAATTTTAAAATTCTATTATATAATTATTTAATTATAATAGTTATTGAAATATTTCCACATAAAATGCCCTTAAAAATAACAAAACCCATAAACATCAATGTTTTCCCTGTTGCCTCTTTCACATTCATAGTGCTTCCCTTCCTCTCTTACATTCACAGTATTGTGGTAGGATATGTTATCTACTTGATAGGAATGACAAGAAGATATATGCAAGGAAAGAAAGAATAAAATAATACTAATGTAAAAAAAAAATTGTTTTCATAATCTATATTACAAAGTATACATTATTTCTATTTTTATCTTAGGGTAACAAAAAAATTAGATCTATGTATAAAAAGAATTTCAATTCAATGATGAATTAAAATAGAGCAAATTACATCAAACTTCTTATATATTTAACTCTTTAAATCTATCACTTTTTTATTTTTTTACATTACTTTTACTCTCTAAGAGTGGTTGAGGTCTCTTAAAAAATAGTAGTAATATATTTTTATTTTTTGTATAAGAAGAAAAATCAAAGTAAAATCTCAAAAAAATTGACATAATAAAAGTCAAAAAATAAATAAAAGTTATGGTATAGGGAAAATACTAGATATAATAACTTAAAAGAACAAAATTTAAAAAGGTATCAATTTTAATTTTTAAAATAAGATCATCTAATTCAAAGTTATTCTCTTGTAAGTTTGTCCCTGCACCGACGTATATTATATTGCATGGAGAAAATGGCATCACATCGATTCATTGTCATTTACTATAGAAGCTGACATTTTTATTATTTAATTACAATCAAAGTATTTTATATTTTAGTGTGATCGTGTGAGGTAGCGTTGTTCCTTATGATAATTGGGCTATTTTGGAAAAATATTATGATATTAATATGGAATATTCAATAACTTGTGATTATTTTTGTTAAAAAATTTAATTGATTATATTTAGAAAATTCTTTCCTTTTAAATAATATTTTTCATTTATATTATTGAAATATCAAACATTATTTAGGGAGATTTATACTAGAAGAACTCCCGAATCAGACATAACCATAAACCAGACCCACCTCAGAACTGGACCTAATCCTAGACTGAACTACCTCAAAACTGGACTTGGATTGGACGTACCTATAGAGCCTGGCCTAATCCCAGAGTAGTTAGATATCTCAGCTCGGGTAGGATCCATCACCCCAAGTGAATTGTCCAAACTACCCTTTTTAGGTAAATCAAAATCTTAATGACCTAAGCGTCAAAGTGTTTTTGCATGTAATCACTGTACTAGCTCAAAGTAGTTATTAAAATATTATATTACTTATTTTGACTTAAATTTCTCTAATTTACTTAATTAAATATTTAGTATTATGTATTAAAAAAATTATAATTTTGCTTAATATAAATACACCATTTTCATATCTTGCTGAGTTTTGAAAAACTATAGCATAAATAATTAGAAAGATGAATTAGAACTCAAATAATCTATATATCGAATTAAAATAAAAAGATGAACACACACAATATAAATAATTTAGTATTAATGATATGTTATAACAATTTATATATAAATAATTTAGTAATCTAATATCATTTATATATAAAACCTTGTGCAGTCAACCCATCCTAGGTTGTCATGCTTGTGTACTCACATTTCTATTTTGATATGCTATAACAATTTTTAATTTAATATATTTTTTAATAACATATATAATATAAATAATTCACTGTCATTTTGCGTATAATAATTTTAGTTTAGTATGCTTTGAAATATATTTTATTAATTTTCATACTTCTTTGTTTATGATAATATGATACAAACATGTCATATCATCAAGGAATATGTCAGAATTGCAATGAATTTCAAAAAATTGACAAAGGAGAGGTTTGAATAGAATTCAAAATGTTGTTATGAGTTTTTTCATTTTTATTAAAAATATTTATGATCAAAAGTATACATATATTAATAGTGTTGAAGGAAGATTGATTATGTTCAAATATATATATATATATATATATATATATATATTATAGATAGTAGGATAATTACCTCTATTGGATATCAATGTAATTTTTTATGAAGGTTATAAGGTTGATCTAGCGGCAATGTCCATATATGGGGGAGAGATAGGTCTTTAGTTCAAATATCTCTTTTAAAAAAATAATTTTTGTTTGTGTTTTTTAAAAACGGTAGAATAGTTATTTTGAAAAATGAACATCAAAAGGGGGGATTCTTTTTATTAATAGTATAGATTATAGATATAATATGACAATTATGTATGTTGGATATAAATATTTTAAAGTAGTTGTTTTCTTAAAGTTATAAGGTTGACTCACCTAGTGACAAAAGTCTATATATATATATATATATAAGGGAAAAAGTATATATAAGGGAGAGATAGGTCGTGGGTTGAATCTCTCTTTTAGCAAAATAGTATTTATTTTTGTTTTTTTTAAATGGTAGAATAGGTATTCTAAAAAGTGGACATAAAAAAAAGGAATTCCATTTTTATTAATAGTAGACATTATAGGGCTCATAATTTTTACACTGACGTTGACTCATAATTTTTTATTTATGTGACTTTTGTAGTACTAACTAATAAAGTCAACAAACTTACCCATAAATGAAGGATTGTAATTGAATGTCAATATATACCAATTAAACTCTAATATGTATATATATATATATATATATATTATACATTATTTATAATACAATACTTATGGATGTTGGGTATAAGCATTTTAAAATAATTTCTTTTTTATAAGGTTATAAGGTTTATCTAGTTGCAAAGTGAGGAGACAGAGGTTGTAGGTTCAAATCCCTCCTTTGACAAAATAGTTTATTTTTTAATTTTTGAATAAGTATATGGGGAGAATATGTATTTTGAAAATGTACATCAAAAGATGAATATTAATAATATAGGTTATTATTATTATTATTATTAGTATTATCCATGGACTCACCTTATATGGTACCCGCAAAAATAGTCTCATGTGGGAGCGAGTATAATTACCTGCAAAAATGGGTATGGGTATATAAATTAATAAGTATATAGGTACCGAGTGTGTATGAGGATGAAGATTAAAGTTGTTGCCTGTGCAAGTATGAGACTCAGTATGGATACATTTCTTAAACGTGGATATGAGGATCAACACTACAGTACCCTACCCATTGCTATGCCTATGCTAACTATGAATTTACATTAACAATAATAAAATAATTAAAATGCTATGACAATTTTAGTTCTCCATAAAAAAAACAAAGTATTATGATTTCTATTATATTAATGAAAGTCATAGAACTAATATATATGTAACAAAATTTATATTGATTAATACTTTAAAAGTCATATAAATAAATAGTTATGATTGAATGTCAATGTAAAATTCTTTTACACTAGAAGTCCATACCAATTAATTTTTACACTATCAATGAATATCAAAACATTAAGAATTTTGTACTTACATCCAAATTTTTACTTTTACTTTGCTTTTATAAATTAGATTTCTACAATATTTTTAAATTAATTCCAACATCTATTTTATCGTGGTTAAAAAAATCCAATTTGTAAAAAACATATGAAAATAACCAAAACTTATGTGTCAACATATGCAAAGAAAAGCAACGAGGAGGACGAATGAAGCACCACGATTTCTCATTTTGTCAAATTCCAAACTTTGGGGCATCACATGCATTTTTTTCTCCTTTTTATTTTTTTTTTCTTCCTTAAAATTCAAACCCTCTTTACTTTGTTCTAACTTCAAAGCATCTTAGAAATTACTCTGTGGCAGAAAAGACATTCATTCTCTATAACCTTGCATTAACATAACTTTGTGTCTTGTGTTCTTCTCACAGAAAAAATTATTCATTATTATTAATATTATTTATTATTATTATTATTATTATTATTATTATTATTATTATTATTATTATTTTGAAGAATAAATAAATTTTGCCAAATTTCATGTTCTATTGTTCAACTTATATCAATATTTAAGCAATAAGAGATAAAAATTATAAATTAAAATCGTTTCTTGTCATTATTATTATAAATTATAAATTTTAATTAGTTGGCATGTATGTTATTTAACTTGAGTAATCTTTAAAGGAAAAAATGTAAAAAGAGATTTTTTTTTTGTCAAATGCGGTATAAGTGTGTGGCATTGTGTATCACTGCTAACATTGTACTTGTGGCACATTAAGGATTTAATTAATTATTGAAATGGAAGAAATATAATTAACCTTCTTGGTCCCTTTTTTAAGTTTCTATTTTTTAGAAAATTTATGGTTTTATTTATTTTTTATGTGTAAAAGTTTCAAATTACATTATTTATTTCTTATTAATTATACCCATATTTTTTGTGAATAAAAATAAATGAACATTTTATTAAGAGTGTTTTTCAACGAGAAAAATGGAAAATGACATAATAAAAAAAACTAACAATTGATACGTAAAGAATTTTAAAGTTAATTATTATTTTATATTTATTATATTTTGAAACTTATTAGATTATTTATTTATATATAATTTAATTTTTTTATTTTAAATAGATATTTGAAGATAGATATATAAATAGATATAATTGAAAAACAAAAATTATATATTACTTGAAAAGAAAAAATTAAAATACTATGAAGATAGATATATAAATAGATATTGATAATTATATATTACTATGTATTATACATAATAAAAGATTACAAGTAAGTTTTAAAATATGCTAAGATCAATGTCCAAGCATTACAGAATTAATTGAATATAAAAATATGATTTAAATATAAAAAATTATCAATAAAATAAATTTTATTAATTTAAAATTTATTATAAACACTTCATTGTAAATGATGTTTTTAAGATATTGTGGGTATTTTTTTTATTGAAATTAAGCTTTTTAATTGTCAATTTTTTTAAGGTTATCATTATAAGAGAAAATTTATTGAATATAAATTAATAAAAATAAATCATAAAATATTTTCTTATAAATTATATATTTCATATTTATTATAATATTTAGAAAATATAACATAACTAACTTAATTTTATAATCGTTAAAGATATTTCAATGATTTTATAGAATATAATCATAATAATATTGTGATTGAATTAATCACTAATATGATTTCACCTTCATATAGTCCATATGAAGTAAAAACAAAAAACATGTGTAGTTCTTATTATTTAATTTTAATATCATATATCTTATTTTTATATATCAATCTTTTACATTTGTATGCATAATTCTTATGACATTGTTATTTTTATATAATTCTAATTGATAAAAACTATGAAAAATTAATTTTCAACAAACAATTTCTAATAACCTTATAATTTTTCTTATGCTTATTAGATGTGTTTTTATATATTTAAAATTCAATAAAAGTTATCTTTGTATATATATATATATATAATATTTCTTAACAATTATAGTACAGTGTATAATTTGATAATTTATATTTATATATTTCTTATAAAAGATTTGGATAATTGTGACTCGTTCGGGATTTTAAGGTAACAAAAATCACTACTTTGACTCAATATTAAACAGACTTGACTACTTGTAAGTTATTAGATTGAGATTTTAAATTGACAAAAAATATTTATTTGATTTAAATTTATTTACTATGACATAAAATAGAGTAAATTATAGTAATACTATCTCAATTTTCATATCTTAATCTCCCTTTAAATTTAAAAGTATGAGGGTAAGATTTTTTATACTGATGTTTAATCACAAACCTTAATTTATGGTAAGTTTATTGACTTTACCAATTAATATTTTAAAAGTCTTATAAATGAAGATATGTGATTAAATGTCAGTGTAATATTTTTTACAGTGGGCATACAAAAAACAAACTACAATATCAGTGCATACTCATTAAACTCTTATAATAATATCTTTTATATGTTTGAAAACATTATACTGACAACCTTATCAAACCTTAGGCAGTCACTCTCTCAATAATACGAAAGTAATGATTAAAAAAATAGAAATGTATATATAATTACACTAAATTTTAAGAAATATTATTATAATTTACTCTATAAAATAATAATGTAAATTTGGACACGTGGCATTATTTTTATATAGAACATATGACATTATTTGATTACTTTGTTACTTGTCAATTTTTATTCTTAGTAATTATCTTATATTGCTCTCTTACCCTACATTCATTCTTTATGTACTTTTAAAGGAAGTTTTAGCTTTCCATAACTATTGTTTAAAAGTAAGGTTATCAATATTGAGAATGGAACTTCCGTAAATTTGATTTGTAAACTTGTAAAGAGTTTACTTCAGATAAAAAATTAATAATTAAATACCTATAAATAAAATTTATAAATAATATAATCGCAAATTTAACATTTTAAAAATGTGTAGTATATAAATAACTCAGAATTAAGTATATTTAAAAAAAATTTAAAATAATAAATTATTAAAATTAATAAGTACATTTACTAAGCATGATGGATTTGTTTATTAAAACAGCAAAAAAATGACTATTTTAAGTAAAAAATAGTTGAACCAAATACACCAAAAAAATAGAAAGTTGCTTAAAATAAGTTTTTTTTTTAAAAATAAACTTAACAAAATGTACCCTTGGTTATAATATTATTGATTGAATGACTACAATCTAATGTGAATAATTACTGACTAATGCAAATAAAAAATTATTAGATCAATTTTAGTTTTGAATAAATTTTAAGAGACATATAATTAACATATATATGGAACCACCATGAACTTGAACATATATTCACATGGATCAAGTTTAACATAAACTAAAATTAATATATACTTGAAAATAGATGGTTTATTATACTAATTAATGTGATGGATAAATGCAATGGCGTACAACATGGATGAATGGAGGGTCGGAGGCTATGGCAGAATAGAGTCAAAATTAGAACCGCGTCTGCTATGGCAGAATTGCATTTTGCCTGAATCTATGGTGGAACAAAATCACTCAATCACGTATTCACGGAAGCTCTGTGTTAATGAGTGCCCGTTAGAAGCTATGGTGGAACAGAAGCTTTGACACAATGAGAATGCACTCAATCCAGTGAGTGAAGCGAAGCGAAGAGAGGATTTAGGTATTTGGCAGAATGGAAGTGACGAAGTGAAGAGAGGATAAAACCTGAGTAAGATCCTAACAACGTCATTTTAGAGTGAATAATAGTTAAATGAAATTTTTGGGTAATATCATGAACTCGTGTATAAACTCACAAGTTTATCTAAGTTTACCGATTTTATCACACTTTTACCGAGTTTACTCAAAAAACGAGTTTACTCACGATTTAACTCAATAAGGTCCCTAAAGTCATAAAATCATACTATTTTGCAAGTTATAACGCGATTTTGATCAAAAGTTTTAGATGAAATTATGGATGCATCCCTCAAATTAAATTTAATTATAGAGGAACCATTTTTTTAAATTATACAAACCCTTTACTTTTATGTACTCATTGCAGTTGTACCCCTCTTTTGAAAATTTTGTAATATCATACATAAATTTATTACATATGTACTGCCTAAGTTTTGTATGATATTATACATGTATCGCCTAAGTTTTGTATGCTATTACGCATGCAACCCTATATTTTTCAAACTTTACAGTCAACACTTCTCTCACCTTCATTGTTTTACTGTTACGAAACTTGAAGAAAAATATAATTCATGTCACATCCACATGAAATAAAACGTAATAATGTAAAAATAAATGGAAACATGTGTAGTTTGAAAAGGAGGACTACAGTAATAATTAGTACATAAAAATAAGGACATATGTGCAATTTAAAGAAAAGAGAAAGTGTTTGTAATTACACTAAACCTGTGGGGCTACATCTGTAATTACTTCAAAGTTTTATTTCATAAAGTTTTTTTTTGTGAAAATAAAATTTTACTTCAAAATAATTGTCGATTTAGTAATTTAGTTTAAAGTTTAATTGGTATGTTCTGATAGTGTAAAAGAATATTACACTAACATTTAATCACATCTTTTAATTTATATGACTTTTAACTTATAAATTGGTAATGTTAACAAACTTAGCATAAATTAAGAGTTGTAATTGAATGTACATTTACTTATTAAACTATTTAGTATAAATGAATTAAATTGATTTAATTAAGCTTGAATATCTCATAGATATTGATACAAATTTTCAGAGTAGTAGATTTGATTTAACGAATTCAATTGCTTCTATAAGGGCTTTTTGCTATATTATATAACATAAATTTAAAATAATTTTCTAAAATAAAAAATTAAAATATTTTTTAAGATCATATATATTTTACTTATATATGTTGATATAAAATTGATAGATTTTTATATGTTCATTAATTAGTTTTTTGAATCTTAAATAATTAACAAAATTGTATCATACTATTAAAGAAAAATATATTTATTTATATATTTTTATATAAGTAAAATAGTTGCAATAAAATACACTTATTTTATTATACGGATAAAATAAAATTATAATATGTGAAAATAATTACATGAAATTAATTATCAACATATAATTAAATGTTGAATAATTTGATAATTATATTAATATAAATTTACTTTGATCACTTTTAAAAATATAATTGAAAATAAAAATTTATATATCAACACTATGAATTAAAATATATTTTTTAATATAAAAAATTAATATATGTCAACGTTATAAATTAGGATATACTACTCAACTTTAAAAAACTAAAAAGATGTACTTTTTTTATTAGTAGAAAGTAGAAACGTGTATATTAAAGAACATTTATAATGTGATGATAAAAAAATGGTTGAGTCAAATAAATCAATATCCTAAAAACGGACTTAAATTTGTAACCTATCTATTTTAATATATTGACTAAATGTTTACCTTCACCAAAAAGAAAAGTAGGAGAAACCCCGAGGAAAGCCGCTATTAAAGAAACAAACAAGTTGCTAGATACAGGGTTTATTTAAGAAGCACATTACATGACTTGATTAACCAATATCGTCATGGTCCTTAAAGGAAATGGAAAATGGCACATGTGCACAAACTATACGGATTTGAACAAAGCATGCCTGAAAGACGCATACGTTATTCCGAGTATAGATCGGCTTCTTGATGGAGCCGTTGGAGATCGGGTGATGAGTTTCCTAGATGCATATTTAGGGTATAATAAACTTTGAATGTACCTAACCGATTAGGATAAAACATCTTTCATAATAGACAATGCCAATTATTGCTACAAGGTCATGCTTTTTGGCTTGAAGAATGCAAGGGTGACATATCAACGATTAATGGATAAAATTTTTAAAAGTCAAATTGGAAGAAACATTGAGGTTTATGTAGACGACATAGTGGTCAAATAAGACAACTATAAGAAACATGCAAATGACCTGTTTGTAACATTCTCCTCTCTTAGAAAATATCATAAGAGTTTAAACCCAGCTAAGTGTGTCTTTGGAGTTGAGAGTAGAAAATTCCTCTGTTTCATGCTCTTGCAGAAGGGATAGAGGTCAATCCCGATAACTGTCAGGTAGTCATTAACATGAGAAGCCCGCATAACAAAAAGAATTATAGAAGCTCACAGGATGGTTGATGTCCATTTCAAGGTTCCAACCAAGGTTAGTAGATAAAAGCAAACATATGGTCAGGTTAGTGAGAGAAAACTCCAAGTTTGAATGGATAGATGACTGTGAGACAGCCATCCGAGAGCTCGAAGCCTTCTTCTTTGCCTCATTAACACTACTGAAGCTAGTTTTTGAGGAAAACCTCTTGCTATACCTCTCGGCAACCAATAAGGTCATTATGCGGTGGTGGTCCAAAAGGTTAAACAACTTCAGGAGCCCATATACTTCATTAGCTGAACACTCCACGAGCCCAAGCAAAGGTACCGTATTATTAAAAAGCTTGGCTTAACCTTGGTCACAACCTCAAAACGTTTGAGACCATACTTCTAAGGATATTAAGTGGTGGTCAAAACGAACTATCCCATCTTCAAGGTATTGCGAAACCTAAACTAGTAGGATGGATGATATCATGGTCAGTTGAGTTGTCCAAGTTCAGCCGACTTAGCCAAGGAGATGGGAGCAACAAAGTTGGTCTACTGAAGTGACTCGCAACCTACCGTGTCTCAACTTAGTGGAAAATACCAAGTCAAATGTTCTCTTTTACTACAATATTACTATGCAGTTAACAACTTCAAAAAACATATCGATCACCTTATGATTGAACATGTTAAGAGAAATGACAACAATCGAGCTGACATTTTGGCTAAATTGACCAGTACTGAAAAGTCAGGTCAATATAAGATAGTCATCCAACATACCTTGGAGGAACCAACTGTTAGAAATCCTATGGGCCTACAGATGCACACCAT
The DNA here is from genome assembly GCA_037954015.1 of Psophocarpus tetragonolobus. Classification (NCBI taxonomy): domain Eukaryota; kingdom Viridiplantae; phylum Streptophyta; class Magnoliopsida; order Fabales; family Fabaceae; genus Psophocarpus; species Psophocarpus tetragonolobus. The sequence goes on from CM075688.1 coordinate 61,890,657, forward strand.
ATTCAGTAACCCGGGAGACTCCTTATAACCTCACGTACTAGCTCTACTATGTAATATAGACTAATGTACTATTTTTCCTACCACCAATCTTTTTCCCAAGTGGGTGTTGACTGGGGAGGTTTTAATAAGACATCCATTTTGATTAATTAAACAAGTCTACCTTTTCCCATATAATTTTGTTGCATACACCTCACTGATATCTCTACTCGGTATTCTCGTTCCATAAAACGTGTATTTATCGACGTATACACGGAAGGGCAGTTACATTCACAATGAATGACTCCTTTTGACATATGCTTGGCATGGAATCTTCATTCTATAAGGAAAATGATCCCACTGACACAAATACAACAAAACTACAGCCAACTAATGTCGTGGTTAACTCGGCAATTCAGTCATCACACCATAAAAAATCACCATTTAGTTTACGAGCACACACATGGATCATTCAACCTAAGACTTAACAAATAAAATAAGTAACATTTATAACACCATAAAGAACGATTAACGTAGACATACATGTCCTGGAAAAGTGATAGCGCAGTTATCATTAATCATTTTACTCGAAATCAGTGTTAGTATTACAAAAGGGGATGTGTAAGCATCCTAGGTACTACAAAATAATGGCTCTTAAATGGCCATGATCTCAATTCTATAAACAAACTAATGGTCTTTATATGAACACTATTACAATCAATGATAAACCCCTAGAAACAAAAAAGAGCTTAAAAATGGAAGTTAAGCAGGGGAGCATCTTTGGCGGTAGTTTCTACATCAACGTCTGAATCCATGATCATGTCGTGATCCACATCAAATTGGGTTACATTAACTTGATAGAGAAAGGAATTCTGGTGAACATCCTTCTTAAAACCTTTAATGACTGATTTTGATGGTTACCTTGGCCTCATCCGTGATGTTGGATTTATCAGCTTCCAACACGGTCTCCCTTTTTGACACCTCGACCAAGTCAGCCTTGGCCTTATGAGATGATCCTACATCGTCTTTGGCTCTTTCTCAGCAAACTGTAGTTGTCTTCCTCAACTTTCACTTTCCCCTTTAGATTAACAGCTCCTGAGAAAGGAGACTATTGGCCAATAAGGCTTCGATAAAGAAGTGAAATACTCCAAGAGCTCTTTGTTTAGCTTCTCCATCCCTGTGTTCTTTACTACATCATGAATCAACCTTTGGATGAACATCCAAGCATGAGCTTGCAATTTTTATAACTGGTCATTATCTCTTTGGCTGTTGGACCATCAATCAACTCGAACACTTCCAGGATGTACCCGATTATTTTTGTCTTCTTCCTCATTCTATAAGTGACCTGTTTGGCATAGAGGTGTTGGGCAAGTCTGCTAACTTCTCAAAACTTACAGTCTTCTGGGTGAGCTTCTTAGAAGGGACACTTGACTTATCTCCCCCTTCCGGCTCCTTCCTCTTCTTGTTGTTCTTCCTTTTCCTTGTATTGTCGGGCGGCGGAGGTAGCGGGTCGAGCAGACTAGTAACCTTAGGCCTCATTGCCACGTTTTCTTTCTTACTTTCCTAAGTCTGGCCCTTGCGAATTTTCTTGAACGAGAACCAAGAACCCTTCGATACTTTGTCAGCCATAACACCTATAAAGACAACAAAAATTAGCCAAGTAAAAATTATGAACTGAAAGTAAATTGATAAGGACGATGACTTAGTATCCAACCCAGGGCCAGGATCAATAGACAATGTCAATCTCAAAATAGACTTCGTGAGAAGTCGGTGGGGAAGATCATCCAAAATAGACCGTAACTTTAAGTCGTTCTCCAGCATATGTGATCTCAGCCACTCACCATTGTGGGTTCGACGTCCAATAGAAGGGAAATGTAGGTTGGTTGTTTCGTCAAACATGTACTTACGACCCCAAGGTCCAGCATTGTCCTTGAAGAACCTTCGCTTGAAATCCTTTAAGGACGAGGTATATGGACTAAGCAGACTTGTTACATATGTCCATACTAAAGATGTCATTCTCTGCATCTAGTACAGTGAGGTCGGTAGAACTTATCTACAATCCACTGTAAGTCCCTAACTTTGGTATGGCAGAACCTATATGACAAGACGGAAGGCTTCACCTTCTTATTCCCTACAAGTGTAGAGTCATTAACCACCTTGGCTACAAGGTTCCTAGCCACAGTTAATTGCCTTGTACGAGCCGACACCACATCTACGGAACTGGAGACTTCGACACCACACCTTGGAACTCTCACACTCTCCATCTTCGGAAGATGATGACCCAGTATGGGATGACTTGCTCAAACTCGTCAACATGACTTCTTACAGTTGTGAAAGTTCCCGTACCTTGAACGTTTTGTCTCCTCATGCAATAGGCGCACTTCTCAGGATATTTTTCATGCATTTCAAATTTGAAATTATCATGTTCCGTCACTATTCCCATGTGAGCTTGGGGGCATGTGTACCGAGAAGACCTCGAAAGACATAATCTCGTCACTACTTAGAAACTAGTCACACCTCAGTCAACAAAGTAACAAACTTAACACACAACCGTTGGTGATACGTTCCAAGGAGAACCAAGCAACTCGTGATGTTTCTTCCATGGACATGACAACACTGGCCTTAGTACTGCATTAACCAAGTAAGACGATGTAGAGATATTTGTCTTGACGAATCCAAAAATTATAAGATGGATTGGAAGACACACCAGAGGTAGTGGTAAATGGTTTTGGGGGGACAAGGTGTGTCAACTGTGATGTAGCCTTCAAGGTCATGGGTTATATGCAGAGAATGAATCTATCAATACCACACAAGATAATTGAAGGAGTTTAGTTTGATAAGGAGTTTGGTGGTGGTGTTAAATTCTTGAAGATCCTTTGGATCATAAAGGGTGAAGGAGGAGTAGCAGTAGATGTGGATGAGTGAGAGGCCATTGCATGAAAAGGAAGGCTTGCTAAACAATTGGTTTTAATTTGATATCATATAGAATAGTGACACGTTAAAAAAGGAAGCCTATTATTCATTCAATCATAATTATAGTGCATAAAGGTTGCACTTATATAGGTGTTGAATATAAACTGATAAGTTAAATAATCATCAGTATAATGACAAACTGATAATTATTAGTATCAAGATAAATAACAAACTGATAAAAATAACAATTGAACAAATAACAAATATAATGATAACAAATCTAAAATGATAAAGTACTAAGTTAGTACTTCTACACAAAACTTCATTAAACACACACGTTGTGCGAGGTATGGAGAACACACTATAGCCAACATAGTCAAATACCCATTTTTTAAGCATCAAGCTTCCCACAAAAAAAAGTCTCTTTTTCCTTCATTACACGACAAATCGAAGCTAAAGAACCACTGAAAGTGTTAATACATCTTTGTTCCTGCACTTCTATTAGTAAGTACTGTAATAACAACTTTGAGTAGTGCCAAATGGGTAGAGAATGGTGACCTTGCCACATTCCCTTTGTTGTAGAATTTAAAGCATCCTTCCCTACCCATTTAGCCTGACCTAAAGTTGTTCCTTCAACCCTTCCTTTCTTACGACTTGCAACCCAAAATTTTTAAAATAACATATAAAAGTAAAACTTTTTGGTGTTTATTTGTTATTTTTGTGCAATACACACATGCACACACACTTACCCACACCCCCTCCCCCACAGACACATGCACATACACAGTACCTACATAACCATGCACACACCTACTTACCCATACTCATGCATACACGACGCACACATACCCACTTACACATGCAAATATGTTATATCGTACCCCATTTTATAAAGGATAAAATAAGCTCTTAAATGCTTATATGAAACAGCGCAAGTGTTTTTTAATTTTTAGAGATATTTAATGTCTTTGTTTACTGCATATCTTGTTAAGTAATATCTTTGTTATAAAAACTAGACTGAACTGCTCTGTTCGATCGGAAAACTAGTGAATCAGTTTGGTAACCAGTTCGGTCAATCCTAAAAGTCGGTGGAAACAAATATCAGTATTCTAACTGATGGTTCAACTAGTTTGTATTTTTTTTTAATTTTTTTTATTTTGCTATATCCACCCCTCATTTTCCTAAATCAACCAATTTTTAATTAAAAAACTAACAAAATATAGCAATATGAAGGTGTATTTAGTAAAATTATTTTTCTGCTTTTATAATTACAACCTTAATACATTTTTTATTTTATAATCTTTAATTGTCATAGTACATTAATAATAAAAAAATATTATTTTATTAAGACTGATTCAACCACTGATTCAATAACGATTGAACAAATGAACTAGTGTTTTCACTGATTCCATCACCGGTCCAGTTTTAAAAACATAGATTAATATACATGCAAATTCACGAAGGATAAGAACACTAAAGTCCTATGAATAATTAAATCTGTTTTGCTTCTCAAACTAAAAGGTTTTACATCTAATTGCTAAAATTGTTATTTTTAATATCCTTATGACAATGCAGATAGAACTATTTGTAATTTGTTGTAGTTTTTACCTTTTAGACACTATAATTTAATTTTTAATTTAAATAAAATTCCTAATGGATGAAAACAACAAGAAAATATAAAATTGTTGGTTAAAAATTAAATTTTTACAGTTTTTATCAATTAGAATTATATGAAAATATAATAGCATAACAAAAGTTATGCATTCAAATATAAAAAAATTATATATAAAAATAACATATATGATATTAAAATTAAATTACAAGAACTACACATATTTTTTGTGTTTACTTCGTATTGACTATATGAGAGTGAAATCATATAAATGATTAATTCAATCACAATGTTATTATGATTATATTCTATAAAATCATCCTCATATCTTTAACTATTATAAAGTTGGGTTTGTTATGTTATTTATTTTTTAAAATATTAATAAATATAAAATATATATAATTTTAAGAAAATATAAGATAATTTATTTTTACAATTTATATAATTTATGTTTATGTTATGTATTTTTTAAAATATTAATAATATGAAATATATAATTTATAAGAAAATATGAGATAATTTATTTTTATAAATTTGGATTCAATAAAATATCTCTTATGATGATAACCTTAAAAAAATTGACAATTAAAAATCTTAATTTCAATAAAAAAATACCCACAATATCTTAAAAAATAATTTACATTGAATTGTTTATAATAAATTATTATTAATAAAATTTATTTTATTAATAATTTTTATATTTAAATGACATTTTTATATTCAAATAAATTTGTGTAATGCTTTGACATTTGATCTTAGCATTTTTTAAAACTTTTAATTTTTTTATTATATAATAGATAGTAATATATAATTATTAATATCTATTTATATATCTATCTTCATAATACTTTTTTTTTGTATAAATCTAGATAGAATCTGACTAGTTTCTTAACAAAATCTAATTGGTTAATCACGGTAAATCTAAATAAGTTAGTAGGATTAGCTAGTACATGTGGATTCTATAAACTTTGTTGGGAAAGTAGTCTCACATCTAGAATCAGTACAACAAAATATGTCTACAGTTACATATTTTATATTATTATGTAATAAAATTATAATTGAGAACCTGAAATAAATAAATTAAGCTTTAAAGTGATTAACTTAAGATAAAAAAAATTATAAAATGAAATTATTATTTTATAAATTTTATAATAATCTAAAGCATAATTTATTGTTAAATTATTCTTAATTTTATAGAAATCCAATACAAGTTAATTAATATATTTTTCATGATTTTATTAAATTATTTTTAAATTTTTATATATGAGTTCTTTTATTTATGAATTTTCATAAATTTTTGTTGCTTCTTTCTAATATTTTCTTGGTCTATCTATCAGTTCAATTCCTATGTTTAAATCTCACATTACTTAACCAAATTCTTTGCTTTATATTTAAGGAAATATCTATACATACTATCTAGAGTTGTTTTGTATTTAAAATAGAAACAAATTTATATACAAATAATTATTTTAACAAGTTGCTAAAAAGATAGTAAGAGTAAAAAAATAATTAATTTTTAAACTTTTCACCTATCACTTGTTAGTTTTTTTTCTCTTATGGTGCTATTTTTCATTTTTTTTCATTGAAAATCACTTATAATAATTTTTCTCTCTATGTTTCTTCAAAAAAATATGGGTATGATTAATAAAAAATAATTAATATCATTTTAAACTTTAAAAAATAAAAACATATTTTTTTCAAAAAATAGAAACTTAAAAAAGGGACTACCTAGTTAATTACTTTCCTTCTATCTCACTAACCAATTAAATCTTAATTTGTCCCACGTACAATCTATCTTAGGAGTGATAAGAGACAATGCCACAAGTTCCCTATTCCCTATTTGACCATAAAAAATCTCTTTCTTACAATTTGTTCTTTAAGAATAACATATATGCAAATTATTTTAATTTTTAATTTTTATCTCTTGTTCTTTAAATATTGACCTAAGTTGTACAAGATGAAGTTTGGAAACATTTATTTATTTTTAAAATATAAAATAATGATAATAATAAATAATATTAATAACAATGAAAAGTTTTCTCTAGGAGAAGAACACAGCACACAGAGCATTCTGCTATGTTTTCTAAAATGCTTTCGGTTAGAACAAAGCAAAAAGGGTAGAGCCATCAAAACAATTTCATATCTGTGGGCCAACCTGACCCACCTTGAATATGGGTCGGTCGGGGAAAAAAAACAACTCAAACGAGTTGCAATAGCTAAAAATCAACCCGGCTCACTTCAAACTTGACCGGTACGGGTTCAACTCAGGTGGACCGAGCCAGGCCGTATTCCACCACTAAATATTTATTATTTTAATATTTGATTATTTTACTAACTATTTATTATTTACTTGTTAATTTGAAGAAGCATAGTAGAACCATATCATACCAATATGCTGAAAACCAACATGTCATATCATACCAAATTTTCTAATCTGCTAAATATTGTAACTTGCGAAATGCTAATCTATCATATAACACCTAAATACCAATTAAAACTAATGTGGCTGCTATATGATAGTATAATCTAAAGCAATGTGGTGGTCATATAACACCTAAATAGCAATGAAAACCAATGAAAAAACAATTCTAATCTACCCAATATTTTGTTCTAGTATGCACAACAACCCATAATTCAATTTGACAAGACTAGTGCAACCTATATACTAGACCCATAATTTAGTTTTCTATAAATGCAACTCATATATCACACCCATAATTAAGTTATAATTTGAATTTCACCAGACCAGTGCAATACTATACCATACTAGAACCCATAATTTGAATTTCAACCTACCAAACCAAAACTTACTATCTCCATCATCATTAAGATTTGCACATGTTTGAGCTGGCAAAACTGAAGTATGTAAAGCATCTTAGACACTAACCAAATTAGCATATATAAATACAAAAGAAACCAACCTCAATTGACCACTATTTAATTTCCAACTACCTGACCCCATTTTACACCAACCAACAATAAAGTTAATGGGAACCCAACTAAAGTGGCAACACATGAAACTTTCTCCCAAACCTAGACACTGTCCCCATGCTACAACAAGTTCAAAAATTCAAATTTGAAGTAAAGTAATGTAAACCCATCTCCCCACAACAACAAAATGACAAAGCATTTACCACATTCACTTACCTAGAACAATATATAGGGCTCTTTGTCTTTCCTTCTTTCCACATCATGTCATCTTTCCGACACCGTCAACGGTTTTCACCTTCAATCACTCACCAATGCTTAGGGTTTCACTTATCAGAGATTCAATGGCAAAAAGTGCAACCAACTTTCCTTCCCTCCAGGCAAGGCACAATGAAAATAAAGAAGAACAAAATTACCATTGCATAATAACCCATTGCAACAATTTAATTATGTTTTAATTTTGAAACTAAGTTTGTCAATTCATTCATTACAGTTTTAGGGTTTTCACATAAGCAAGTCAACATTGTCTTCTAACAGTCAATGGTCTCAATCTAACAAAAAGAAGAAAGTTACACTTTTTTAAAAATTTTAGGGGCAATAGCTGAGCAAAAAAAAAGGCGCAAAAGTACCAAGTGCCAAAATAGGGGTCATTGGGTATAATTTAGCCAACTTTTTATTGATTGGTCAAGATATACAAATATTTTTTTTGTTCAAGATCTTAGTTTTTCTATTTATTTTTGCTGTTATGTGATGACATATCACTTCATTTATTATTATTTTATTAATTAAATTTCTGGGTGATTTTTATTACATTTTGTGGTAGTTTTTTTGTCATCACGAATTAAAAAGAAATATTGTTCATCTTCTTTCCAACACTTCCTCTACCTATTTCGCTACCTCATTCCCATGTGTCCCTCTACCCCATGTAAAGTCCACTACTATGATCGATTAACATAAAATTTGAATACCAAAACCATAAATTTGAAAAAAGTTCATGTATAAAAAATTTATTTTACCCATAAAATAATAATAATTAGAGTGACATGTCACTACTTAACGGCTAAAATAAAGGGAAGATCTAAAATGTTAGACGAAAAAAATATTTGTATACCTTGACTAGTCAACAAAAAATTTTATATACCAAAACCATAAATTTGAAAAAGTTCATGTACCAAAAATTTAGTTTATCCTAAAAACAATAATCAAAACTTTTTTTTAATGAACCAATAATCAAAACTTATTTATTATAATAATTGTTAGATTCAATCAATTTTACAATAGAATTAATTAGTTAATGAAGAATTTATTTTCTAACATTAATAATATTTATTATGCAATAGTTTTGATAATTTTTAAATAATAATATATATTATTTGCAAAAGATAATAACAGTATATATTTCAAATATGATAAAAATTTAGATATATAATTATTAAAATAATAATATACCAAACCATTGGTATTATAACTAATATCTAGTAATAAAAATTTTTATTATATTTATAATAAAAAATAAAAATATTATTAAAATTATAAAATTAATATGCTTATTATATAGTTTTGATATTATAAGTTAATAGTAAGAAATGATAGAAAAAATAGATATATAAAATATAAATATTGTAATAATAAAATTACACATTATATTGATAATTTGGTCAAACCATTTTTCTAATATAGTTACTTTAAAATATGTTTCAAGAAAAATAATAATTAAAAATAAGGTAAATTAAATTTAGGAACATAATGTTTTGTAAAATTACACATATTATTATTAGTTTCGAAAGCTTTGTATAACTAGTAGTTCCTACAAGTACCTTTAGTAATTTTGATGATAACAAATAGATATATTCATCTTGATTGATAAGCTATGAGTGACTTATTGTTCAAAGAATACTTAGTGATAGGAGTGAAGTGACTTTGTACACTTGGTCAAACCCAGTAGGAGTCTAACTGTAAAATCAGAAATGATTTATGTACTCTTGCCAAAAATGACATAAAGAATATTTGTAATTCTATAACAATTGTTATATAATGAAACCTTAAAATTGACGTTGATTTTAATTTAAAAATGTTTTTATAAAAGAATATTTGTGAACTATTTTAAAATTGTAGACAATCTATTAGAGCTAACTTGTTATTTCAACTGCTACTTTTTATTTTTCTTTTACCATTACATTGACTATCCTAATAGGATTAATCCATCTAAAAAAGGTTTTATAATATTTTATTTTAATTAATAATAACTTATACATAAATTATATGAATGAAGAACCATTTTGATCCCTGAATTAAATATATAGTTGCTGCACTTGAATCTCTAAAAAAAATGTTTGTCAAATTAATCCTTATTTTACTATCTAAATCGATTTCTAAAATGATATCTCAATCACTTTTAAGTGTGTTTAAAATATACAATGTTTTGTACAACGCCTTAGAAACCAATTTGCATAATAACATAAATATATAATCATCAAAGACTAATTTTAAACTAGGTTAACATGATTATTTTTTGAAAATTATTAATTATATAAATATAAATATATAATCATCAAAGTATATATTTTAATTTTTTTATATTAAAACATCAATGAACAAAAAATGAAAAAGAAATATTTAATTATGTTTTCTTATTCTTATTTCATATTAATTATGCGTTTTAAATCACTCACAACATTATTGTGATTAATAACTATAAAACTATACTTTAATGATTATAAATATAAATATAAATTGATATTTAAAAAAAGGTAAGATACTTAATATAAGTAAAAATATAAGTTATGTATCTTAATTATTTTAAAAAAAAATATCAATTGATATGAAGTATATACATATAGTTATAATTTTTTTAAGTATCTTAAACTTTACTATGTATGCAATAAATGCAAGTTAAGTATCTTATATATTTTTTTAAATATCTTAAATTTTACCATATATATATATATATATATATATATAATTTTTTTAGTACAGTAGCTAACTAAGATGACAGAAAAAATAAATTAAAAACAGCTTTAGTCAATAATGCATAAACACAAATTATTTTTACATTAAAAGCACTAATTTATTTGTTTCTTTTTAAAATTATATTATTAAATTATTTAATTTTGTCTGGACATAATTTTAATTAAAATATAATTTAGAAAACTACTAAAAAAATAATTAGTTGAATTTTTAAAATATACTAAATAATAATTATTTTAAATAATTTGTCTTTAACTCCTATAGGATAAATAAGAAAATGAGTTAAGGTGAACCGATTTTTCACCATCATATTTTGTTTTATTTTTTTTAAGTATGAATTTTGGTTATTGGGTAAATAATTTTTATCTCTCTTTTTTATGTTTTTTCTCTCAATTTTTTCTTTCTTTTCTCTTGCTCCTGCGTTTCTCATTTTCATGTCACAATTTTTTAAAGATTTTTATTTTATATTTTTAAATTTTTAAATTTCTAATTTTATCTAGATATAAAATTCTAAAATAAATAATTTATTATTTTTTAAAATTCAAAATTTAATTTTTTTTGTTTTTTTATTTTTAGATATAAATTTTTTAAATATAAAAATAATTAAGTATATATTTTTTATTAGAATATTTATAAATACTGATAAAATAAAAAAAAATTATTTGAAATTTAAAAAAAATAATTCATATTACATCAACACAATTAATGATCAAAAGTTACATTGGGTAAACAAAATTCATGCAGTTAATAGCTATTAGTCTAATGTTCCTAGACAGAAAAGATATTTTTTTTTAGAATGATTGATCTCATGTAATTTGTACGCATTGAACAATAAGTTTTATTACTTAGTGTTTTTTTAAATAGACCATTATACACATTGAATATGTATTCTAACATGTATATTGAATGTATGTAGTATGAACAATTGTGGCACACTTATATGAACAACAACAACATGCAAACTTCTGAAATTTTTCATTGTCACGTATGAGCATGCAAACATCACAATCGACTTATGCTTACAAGTTATCCATGAATCTTTCTTCCTTTTCATCATCTATTCGCATTTAAGTTAGTAGAAATTTGTCAATGAATCTTATTATAGACAATGTGCAAAGTGTTCATCGCAAGAATAAGATAAATCAACCAGAAAAAAAACAAACGTCAAAATATCCTAAGAAGCAAACAACATCCAATGATGGTAGACAAGAGCATATTATCATTAGGTTACCCATGATTATTATTTCAAAAATTTGTAAAAATTATGATTTGTTAATGATATTTTTTTATTTTTTCATGTTATTAAAATGTACTTTTTCAATATCTAATAATAATTATTTACTTAAATTTAAATAATAATTAAATTTAAAATAACAAAACAATACATATTTTAGAATATTCACATATTTGTTAGAAATGATTACCACCTAGTACAAAAGAATCATGTTCAAACTTACAACTTTCACTCTATAATTTTTTAACCATTATGCAATATAAAATAGAGATAGTGACAAAAACATCCATCACTCTATATATATAGAGATGGGAAAATGCACCCCACTAACTTGCTAGCAATGTTGTAAGCATCTCAGGGGATTTTCTAAATTAATAAATTTATCATTCTCTTATCTGTAATAATTAGTATACAAATTTTTTATTTTTCAATTTATTCTTCATAACCACTTAATATAAATTAACTTCCTTACCAAATCAATGAATGATAAATAAGAATAAATTATTGTTTATATTGTTTCCATATCTGTCAATCCAAAACCATTCTTATTTATCATTTATTGATAAGAACAACAACACAATGTAACTTGAAGTCTTCCAAAGGAAAAGACATTCATATTTTATTGTCAATTTAACAGAATTGCAATAAGAGGAAATTTCAACATAAATAACAACAATTTCAAAAACACATTATAACGTGAGAGGTTCTTGAGACTATACTCAACCAAAGTCCAGATTTTCAAAAAACAATTACAACATCGACTTCTTAAAAAAGGTTGATATGTATGTTTGAATGAGTAATGACAAAATTGATTTTAAATGAAATTGATTATGATTAGATTGATTTTGAGATAATGAAATTTATATTTGAATGTTTTTATTATAAAAACATATTTAGAGTAAAATCTATCATAAAATTATTCATCTAATGCAAAAGTTCTTTTCTACAGAGTTGTGAATATTATATTATAATATAGGCGTGAGCTATGTTACCAATGTTTTTATTCACTCAATACATTTTTCACATAATATAATAGTTGAAATTGGAACAGAAAGGTGGGATCTGCAGAAAAAGATATTGGAAGATATACTTTTTAGAGACAACTCTTTACATTTTCTTATGAAAAAAATTATGTAGGAAGATATACTTTTTAAAAAATTTTAAAAATTTTTTAAAGAAAAAGCTTTTTACAACGTTTAAACAAGAGCTGTAAAACATCTATTCTCGTTTTACAACACCAACTTTTACAACACTTTTAAAAATGTTTTAAAAGGCTTTAAATAAGGGTTGTAAAAAATCTATACACACCATCTACAGTTGTTTTGTATTTAAAATAGAAACAAATGTATATACAAATAAGTAGTTTAATAAGTTACTAAAGATATAGTAAGAGTAAAAAAATAATTAATTTGAAAACTTTTCACCTATCACTTGTTAGTTTTTTTTCTTATGGTGCTATTTTTCATTTTTTTTTTCATTGAAAATAACTCATAATAATTAATAAAATGTTATTGTTTAAAAGTAAGGTTATCAATATAGGAGACGACATGTGATAAAATGTTAATTTATTCTTCCTAAAAAATATATGGTTATAATTAATAAAAAATAATTAAAATAGTTTAAACTTTAAAAAATAAAAACATAAATTTTTCAAAAAATATAAACTTAAAAAAGGGACTATCGGGTTAATTACTTTCGTTCTATCTGACTAACCAAATCTTAATGTGTCACATGTACAATCTATCTTAGAAGTGATAAGAGAAAATGCCACAAGTTCCCTATTTGACAATAAAAAATCTATTTCTTACAATTTGTTCTTTAAGAATAACATATATGCAAATTATTTTAATTTTTAATTTTTATCTCTTATTCTTTAAATATTGACCTAAGTTGTACAAGATGAAATTTGGCAACATTTATTTATTTTTAAATAATAATAATAATAATAATAATAAATAATATTAATAATAATAAAAAAATTTCTCTAGGAGAAAAACACAAAACACAAAGCATTCTGCTATGTTTTCTAAAATGCTTTCAGTCAGAACAAAGCAAAGAGGGTAGAGCCATCAAAACAGGTTCAAATCTGTGGGCCAACCCGACCCACCATGAATACGGGTCAAATGGGCAAAAAAATAAGATAAACAAGTTGCAATAGCTAAAATCAACCCAACTCACTTCAGACCTGACCCATATGAGTTCAACTCAGATGGGCCAAGCCAGCCCGTATTCAACCACTAAATATTTATTATTTTAATATTTTATTATTTTACTAGTTATCATTCAACCCTTGTTCAAACGAACGGATGAGAGTTATTATATATTGTTTGCACTTGTCTGCTGTCTTTCTTCTCGTGCTTGTTCCTTCAAATGTCCTCCTTCAACCCGACCCAAAGTGAAATGTCCAAACTACTCTTTTTAGGTAAATCAAAATCTTAATGACCTAACCCCAAGCACAAAGATGTAGACATTATAGAGGGTAACAAGTGCGAGTTTGACTACTAATTATTACTTTTCAGGTGACATATTGTACCTTTAAGAAAATAGTAATCTTTCATCTGACTTAAGCGTCGGAGTGTTTTTGCATGTAATCATTGTATAGCTCAGAGTAGTCATTAAAAAGGAGGTTTAGAGTAGTTATTAAAATATTATATTATTTATTTTGACTTAAATTCCTCTAAATTACTTAATTAAAAATTTTTGCATATTTATTTTAAATATTTAGTATTATGTATTAAAAAAAATTTAATTTTGCTTAATATAAATACATCATTCATATCTTGTTGAGTTTTGAAAAACTATATCATAAATAATTAGAAAGATGAATTAGAATTCAAATAATTTATATATCAAATTAAAATAAAAAGATGAACACACACAATATAAATAATGTAGTATTAATGATATGTTATAACAATTTTTATATAAATAATTTAGTAATCTAATATAATTTATATAGAAAACCTTGTGCACTCACCCCATCCTAGGTTGTCATGCTTGTGTATTCACATTTCTATCTTGATATGCTATAACAATTTTACATTTTTAATTTAATCTATTTTGTAATAACATAATATAATATAAATAATTCACTATGTCATTTTGCGTATAATAATTTTAGTTTAGTATTTTTGAAATATATTTTATTAATTTTTATATTTCTTTGTTTATAACAATATGATACAAACATGTCATATCATCAACGAATATGTCAAAATTGCAATGGATTTCAAAAAATTGACAAAGGTGAGGTTTGAATAGAATTCAAAATGTTGTTATGTGTTTTTGAATTTTTATTAAAAATATTTATGATCAAAAGTATACATATATTAACAGTGTTTAAGGAAGATTGATTAATGTACAAATATATATATATATATATATATAAGCGAGAGAGTATATATAAGGGAGAGATAGGTTGTGGGTTGAATCTTTCTTTTAGCAAAATAGTTTTTCTTTTTGTTTTTTTTTAAAATGGTAGGATAGGTATTCTAAAAAGTGGTCATCAAAAAGAGGAATTCCATTTTTATTAATAGTATACATTATAATATATATATATATATATATATATATATATATTGTCAGTGTAAATGATTTTTACACTAATGTTGACACATAATTTTTCATTTATGTAACTTTTATAGTACTAACTAATAAAGTCAACAAACTTACCATGAATGAAGGATTGTAATTGAATGTCAATGTATACCAATTAAACTCTAATATATATATTATACATTATTGATAATAGAATAATTATGGATGTTGGATATAAACATTTTAAAGTAATTTTTTTCTTATAAGGTTATAAGGTTGATCTAGTTGCAAACTGAGGAGACAGAGGTTGTAGGTTCAAATCCCTCATTTGAAAAAATAGTTTATTTTTTAATTTTCAAATAAGTATATGGGTAGAATATGTATTTCGAAAAGTGGACATCAAAAGAGAAATATTAATAATATAGGTTATTATTATTATTAGTATGGTACCCGCAAAAGTACTCTCATGTGGGAGCGAGTATAATTACCTGCAAAAATGGGTACGGGTACCCATCCCATCTCGCACCTTATATATATATATATATATATATAATTTAATATGATTACATTATATGATATTAAATATGATATTTTTTAGTAGATAATATTACTAAAAATATTATTTTTTATTATAATATATGACAAATAATGTAACTATAGAGTAAAAAGAGGTATACAACATATTTTACACAAATTTAATAAAATAAAAATACAAGTTACAAGAAAAATGAGTTATTATAAAATAACTTAATAAAGTTACAATATTATTTATCTATTTTAAAAATACATATTTATTTATTATCTCTATACATAAGTAAAGGACGGGTCAGATATAAGTATATAGATACCCAGTGTGTACTGTGATGAAGATTAAAGTCGTTGTTTGTGCAAGTATGAGACCGAGTATGGATACATTTCTTAAACGTGGATATGGGGATCAACACTACAGTACTCTACCCATTGCTATCCTATGCTAACTATCAATTTACTTTAACAATAATAAAATAATTAAAATGCTATTACCATTATATTAATGAAAGTCATAGAAGTAATATATATATATATATATATATATATATATATATAACTTTAATTGGTATGTATTGATAGTGTAACAAATTTTATATTGATTAATACTTTAAAAGTCATATAAATAAATAGTTATGATTGAATGTCAGTGTAAAATTCTTTTACACTATGAGTACATACCAATTAATTTTTATACTATCAATGAATATCAAAACATTTAGAATTTTGTACTTACATCAAAATTTTTAATTTTATTTTGCTTTTATAAATTATATTTGTACAATATTTTTAAATTACTTCCAACATCTATTTTATCTTTGTTAAAAAATCCAATTTATCAAAAATAGATGAAAATAACCAAAACTTATGTGTCAACATATGCAGAGAAGAACAATGAGGAGGATGAGTGAAGTACTATGATTTCTCATTTTCTCAAATTCCAAACTTTGGGCCATCACTTGCATTTTTTTTTCTTTTTTTTTTCTTCCTTAAAATTCAAACCCTCTTTACTTTGTTCTAACTTCAAAGCATCTTAAAAATTACTCTATGGCAGAAGAGGCATCGGTTCTTTACAACCTTGCATGAACATAACGTTGTGTCTTGTGTTCTTCTCGTAGAAAAAATTATTTATTATTATTAATTTTATTTATTATTATTATTATTATTTTTAAAAATAAATAAATGTTGCCAAATTTCATGTTCTAGTGTTCAACTTATATCAATATTTAAGCAATATGAGATGAAAATTAGAAATTAAAATCGTTTCTTTTCATTATTATTATAAATTATAAATTTTAATTAGTTGGCATATATGTTATTTAACTTGAGTAATCTTTAAAGGAAAAAAAATGTGAAAAGAGTTTCTTTTTGTCAAATGCAGTATAAGTGTGTGGCATTGTGTATCACTTCTAACATTGTACGCGTGACACATTAAGGATTTAATTGATTATTGAAATGGAAGAAAGATAATTAACCTTCTTGGTCCCTTTTTTTAGTTCTATTTTTTTAGAAAATTTATGGTTTTATTTATTTTTTATTTTTCAAAGTTTGAAATTACATTAATTATTTCTTATTAATTATACCCATATTTTTGTTAATAAAAATAAATGAACATTTCATTAAGAGTGTCTTTCAACGAGAAAAATGGAAAATGACATAATAAAAAAAACTAACAAGTGATACGTAAAGAATTTTGAAGTTAATTATTATTTTATCATTATTATATTTTGAAACTTATTAGATTATTTATTTATATATAATTTAATTTTTTTAATTTTAAATAGATATTTGAAGATAGATATATAAACAGATATACTTGAAAAACAAAAATTATATATTACTTGAAAAACAAAAATTAAAGCACTATGAAGATAGATATATAAATAGATATTGATAATTATATATTACTATGTGTTATACATAATAAAATATTACAAGTAAATTTTAAAATATGCTAAGATCAATGCCCAAGCATTACACAATTTATTTGAATATAAGAATCTGATTTAAATATAAAAATATCAATAAAATAAATTTTATTAATTTAAAATTTATTATAAACAAGTCCTTGTAAATGATGTTTTTAAGATATTGTGGGTATTTTTTTATTGAAATTAAGCTTTTTAATTGTCAATTTTTTTAAGGTATCATTATAAGATAAAATTTATTGAATATAAATTTATAAAAATAAATCACCAAATATTTTCTTATAAATTATATATTTCATATTTATTATAACATTTAAAAAATTATTACATAACTATCCTAATTTTATAATCGTTAAAGATATTTCAATGATTTTATAGATTATAATCATAATAATATTGTGATTGAATTAATCATTAATATGATTTCACCCTCGTATAGTCAATATGAAGTAAACACAAAAAACATGTGTAGTTCTTATTATTTAATTTTAATATCATATATCTTATTTTTATATATCAATATTTTATATTTGTATGCATAAGTCTGATGATATTATTATTGATAAAAATTGTGAAAAATTAATTTTCAACAAACATATATCTTATGCTTGTTAGAGGTGTTTTTATTTATTAAAAATTCAATAAAAGTTATCTTTGTATATATATATATATATATATATATATATATATATAATATTCTTAACAATTATAGTACAATGTATAATTTGATAATTTATTTTTATATATTTCTTATAAATGATTTGGATAATTGTGAGTCGTTCGGGATTTTAATGTAACAAAAATCACTGCTTTGACTCAATATTAGAGAGACTTCACTGCTTGTAAGTTATTAGATTGAGATTTTAGGTTGACAAAAATATTTATTTGATTTAAATTTATTTACTATAACATAAAATAGAGTAAGTTACAGTAATAATATCTCAATTTTCATATCTTAATTTCCCTTTAACTTTAAAAACACATTATTTTAAGAATTTAATTAATATGTATTGTGAGGGTAAGATTTTTTATACTAACGTTTAATCAAAACCCTTAATTTATGGTAAGTTTATTGACTTTACCAATTAATATTTTAAAATTCATATAAATGAAGATATGTGATTAAATGTTAGTGTAATATTCTTTTACAGTGAGCTTACAAAAAAATATTTTTTTACAATGTCCGTGCATGCTCATTAAACTCTTATAATGATATCTTCTATATGTTTCAAAACATTATACTGACAACCTTATCAAACCTTAGGCAGTCACTCTCTCAGTAATATGAAAGTAATGATTAAAAAAATAGAAATGTATATATAATTACACTAAATTTTAAGAAATTTTACTATAATTTACTATATAAAATTATAATGTAAATTTGGACGTGTGGCATTATGTTTTTTGTAGAACATATGACATTATTTGATTACTTTGTTACTTGTCAATTTTTATTCTCAGTAATTATCTTATATTGCTCTCTTACCCTACATAAGTATTGTTTAAAAGTCAGCTTATCAATATTGAGAACAGGAGTACAGACCCTTTACTTTTATGTACTCATTACAGTTGTACCCCTCTTTTGAAAATTTTGTAATATCATTCATAAATTTATTACATGTGTACTACCTAAGTTTTGTATGATATTATACATGTACCCGTAATTTTTGTATGCTATTACACATGCATCCCTATATTTTTCAAACTTCACAGTCGATACTTCTCTCACCTTCATTATTTGACTGTTACGAAACTTGAAGAAAAAAAATAATTCATGTGATATCCACATGAAATAAAACGTAATAATGCAAAAATAAATGGAAACATGTGTAGTTTTAAAATGAGGACTACAGTAATAATGAATACATAAAAATAAGGAGATATGTATAGTTTAAAAAAAAAAAAGAGAAAGTATTTGTAATTATACTAAACCTGTGGGGCTACATCTGTAATTACTTCAAAGTTTTATTTCATAAATTTTTTTGTATGAAAATAAAAATTCACTTCAAAATAATTGTTGATTTAATAATTTAGTTTAAAGTTTAATTAGTATGTACTAATAGTATAAAAGAATATTACACTAACATTTAATCACATCTTTTAATTTATATGACTTTTAAATTATAAATTGGTAATGTTAACAAACTTAGCATAAATTAAGAGTTTTAATTGAATGTAAATTTACTAATTAAACTATTTAGTATAAATGAATTAAATTGATTTAATTAAGCTTGAATATCTTATAGATATTGATACAATTTTTCACAGTAATAGATTTGATTTAACGAATTAAATTGCTCTTATCAAGGCTTTTTATTGACATAAATTTAAAATAATTTTCTAAAATAAAAAATTAAAATACTTTTTAAGATGACAATGATGTATATATTTTAATTATATATGTTGATATAAAATTCATAGATTTTTATATGTTCATTAATTAGTTTTTTAAATCTTAAATAATTAACAAAATTGTATCACACTATTAAATAAAAATATATTTATTTATATATTTTTATATAAGTAAAATAGCTGCAATAAATACAATTATTTTATTATATGGATAAAATAAAATTATAATATGTAAAAATAATTACATGAAATTAATTATTAACATATAATTAAATTTTGAATAATTTGAAAATTATATTAATATAAATTTAATTTGATCACTTTTAAAACTATAAATTGAAAATAAAAATTTATATATCAACACTATGAATTAAAATATATTTTTAATATAAAAAATTAATATATGTCAACGTTATAAATTAGGATTTACTTCTCAACTTTAAAAAACTAAAAAGATGTACCTTTTTTTATTAGTAGAAAGTAGAAACATGTATATTAAGGAATATTTATAACGTGATGATAAAAAAATGGACGGTTGACATGAAAAGCCCGCATAATAAAAAAAGAATTATAGAAGCTCACAGGACGGTTGACGTCCCTTTCAAGGTTCTAGCGAAGGTTAGTAGATAAAAGCAAATATATGGTCAAGTTAGTGAGAAAAAACTCCAAGTTTGAACGGATAAATGACTGTAAGACAGCCATCCAAGAGCTCAAAGCCTTTTTTTTTGCCTCACAAACACTACTGAAGCTAGTTACCAGGGAAAACCTCTTGCTATACCTCTTGGCGACCAACGAGGTCGTTATGCAGTGGTGGTCCAAAAGGTTAAACAACTTCAGGAGCCCAAATACTTCATTAGCCAAACATTCCACGAGCCCGAGCAAAGGTACCAAATTATTAAAAAGCTTGGCTTAACCTTGGTCACAACCTCAAGACATCTGAGACCATACTTCTAAGGATGTCAAGTGGTGGTCAAAACGGACTATCCCATCTTCAAGGTCTTGTACAAACCTAAACTAGTAGGATAGATGATATCATGGTTAGTTGAGTTGTCCAAGTTCGGCCGACTTAGCCAAGGAGATGGGAGCAACAAAGTTGGTCTGCCGAAGTGACTCACAACCGTGTCTCAACTCAGTGGAAAATACCAAGTCAAATGTTCTCTTTTACTACAATATTACTATGCAGTTAACAACTTCAAAAAACATTTTGATCACCTTAAGATTGACACATGTTAAAAGAAATGACGACAACCGAGTCAACATCCTCGCTAAATTGGCCAGTACTAAAAAGTCAGGTCAATATAAGATAGTATCCAACATACCTTGGAGGAACCAACTGTTTACCACATGCTAGTCGCTGTTATTGAACAGGAACCCATTTGGATGATGACAATAAGAAATTGATTAGAAAGGAGATAGTAATCGGCTGACGACAAATCAGTCTGAGCACTATGCATGAGGGTAGTAAGGTTCGTATTAATAGGAGACGAAATGTTCAAGCAAGGATACTCGATGTCATTCCTCAAGTGCCTCCCCTGGCCCAAAGGGATTATGTTTTGCAAGAAATTCACCGAGAGGTGTGCAGGTTTCACTCTGGCGCTCGTGCTATAGCTGCCAAAGTCATGAGGGTAGAGTATTACTAGCCCACAATCAAGTGAGATGCTAAAATGTTCATTAAGAACTGCAAGGATTGTTAGCAACATGGGAACCTCACAAGAGCACCTCTGCATGAATTAAGAAGCATCACTTCGCCATGGCCCTTTGCGATTTGGAGAATGGATATCATCGACCTTTTCCCCTCAAAGAAGGGACAGTGCGAGTTCCAGATTATTACTATTGATTATTTTAGTAACTGGAATGAGGTCGAATCCCTATCTCAGATCATCGCCAAGAACGTCCAAAAATTCACATGGTAGAACATTATATATCATTTTTGCATCCTCATACTATCGTCACGGACAATGGTCGGGAATTCATTGATAAAAGGTTTGAGGAATTCTTTAAAGGATTACATGTAATTCATGTGTCCACGTCGGTAGAACACCTATAGATAAACGATCAGGTTGAAGCCACGAATAAGGTTATATTGCAAGAGTTGAACAAAAGACTTGCCATGAATAAGGGTAGATGGACTGAGGAGCTATCAAAAATCCTATTGGCCTACAGATATACACCATATTCAGTAACCCAGGACACTCCTTATAGCCTTACATACGCCATAGACACCATGATCCCGATAGAACTAGAAACATGCAAGAAAAGGGCTACTAATACAAGACAAATTTCAAATCGAGGTCCTACAAGCAAGGAGACCTCGTTTAGCGAATGAGGGGAGAAGCCTAACGAGAACCCGAACAAGGCAAGTTTGCATCAAACTGGGAAGACCCTTTCAGAATCAACTAAAATCTGGATAATGGAGCTTACAAACTAAAGCATCTCTTAGGAGAAATCTTACCAAGATCGTGGAATATTGCAACACACCTCAAATTTTATTACAGTTAGCTCTCCTATGTAATATAGACCGATGTACTATTTTTCCTACCACCAATCTTTTTCCCAAGTGGGTGTTGAATGGGGAGGTTTTAATAAGACATCCATTTTTATTAATTAAACAAGTCTACCTTTTATCATATAAGTTTGTTGCATACACCTCACTGATATCTCTACTCGATAATCTTGTTTCGTAAAACATGTATTTGTCAATGTATACATGGAAAGCAGTTCCATTCACAATGAATGACTCCTTTTGACATATGCTCGGCATGGAAGCTTCATTCTATAAAGAGAATGATCCCAGCGACACAAATACAACAAAACTACAACCAACCAATGTCGTGGTTAACTCGGCAATTCGGTCATCACACCATAAAAAATCACTATTCAGTTTAGGAGCATACACATGGATCATTCAACCTAAGACTTAACAAATAAAATAAATAACATTTATAACACCATAAAGAACACTTACAGTAGACATACATGTCATGGAAAAGTGAAAGGGCAGTTATCATTAATCATTTTACCCGAAATCGGTGTTAATATTACAAAAGGGGATGTGTAAGCATTCTAGGTACTACAAAACAATGGCTCTTAAATTTCCATGATCTCCGTTCTATAAAAAAACTAATGGTCTTTATATGACCACTATTACAATCAATGATAAAACCCTAGAAATAGAAAAGAGCTTAAAAATGGAAGTTAAGAAGGGGAGCATCATCAACAGTAGTTTCTGCATCAACATCTGAATTCGTGATCTCTTTATCAAGAAGCATGGACCCTGATTGATGCTGTGATCCACATCAAATTGGGTCATATTAACTTGATAGAGAAATGAAATCTAGTGAACATCCTTCTTAAAACCTTTAATAGCTGATTTCGATGGTTGCCTTGACATCCCTTTTGGACACCTCGACCAAGTTGGCTTTGGCCTTATGAGATGATCTGACATCGTCTTTAGCTCTTTTCAGCAAACTGGTAGTTGTCTTCCTCAACTTTCACTTTCCCTTTGAGATTAACAGCTCCTCAGAAAGGTGACTATTGGCCGACAACGCTTCAACAAGAGAAGTGCGAGACTCCATGAGCTTTTTCTTTAGCTTCTCTATCCCTATGTTCTTTAGCGCATCTCAAATCAACCTTTGGATCAACATCCAAGCACGAGCTTGCAATTTTGTATAATTGGTCATTATATCCTCGACTATTGGACCATCAATCAACTCCAACTCTTCCAGGGTGTACCCGACTATTTTTGTCTTCTTCCTTATTCTCAAGTCTGGGAGGAAGAACCGTTTAACATAGAGGTGTTGGCGAGTCTGCTGACTTCTCAAAACTTAAAGTCTTCTGAGTGAGCTTCTTAGAAGGGACACCTGACTTATATCCCTCTTCTGGCTCCTTCCTCTTGTTGTTATCCTTCCTCTTCCTTGTATTTTCGAGCAACAAAGGTTGCAGGTTGAGCAGACTAGTACCCTTAAGCCCCATTGCCATGCTCTCTTTCTTGCTTTCCTTAGTCTAGCACTCATGAATTTTGTTGAATGAGAACCAAAAACCCTTTGGTACTTTGTCAGCTATAACACCTACAAAGATAACAAAAATTAGCAAAGTTAAAATTATGAAATGAAAGTAAATTGCTAAGGTCGATGACTTTGTATCCAACCCAGGGCCAGGATCAGTAGACAATGTTGACCTCAAAATAGACTTCGTGAGAAGTCGGTAGGGAAAATCGTCCAAAATAGATTGTAACTTTAAGTCGTTCTCTAGCATATACGACCTCAACCACTTACCATCGTGGGTTTGGCATCCAATATAAGGGAAATCTAGGTCGGTTGTTCTCGTCATACATGTATTTATGACCCCGAGGTCCAGCACTAACCTTGAAGAACCGTCACTTGAAATCCTTTAAGGAAGAGGTTTATGGACTAAACAGACAAAAATTCTAGTGACCCATCAATGAAACCCACATCGGGGTCTCACCTAGGCGAACACAATAGTGGTATAGGAAAATCCTAGGATTGGGCTCTACTGTAGATCATTCGAAATGACTGAAGATTGGTCGTTATTGGGATGCAATTGGATTGGTGCCACATTCAACACATGGAGCATAAGTATCATGAACTCATCAAATGGGATTTGAATGTGAAACTTCAAGAAAAGGCGGCCATACATAAAAAAGAAATTTTCACCGGAATCACCCTGGCCAAAACAAACCCTATCAGACTTTTCACATATGTCCATACTAAAGATATCATTCTCTGCATCTGGTAGAGTGAGTTCGGTGGAAGTTATCTACAATCCACTGTAAGTGCCTAACTTTGTTATGGCACAACCTATATGACAAGACGGAAGGCTTCACCCACTCATACCCTGCAAGGGTAGAGTCATTAACCACCTCGGCTACCGGGTTCACAGCCACGGTTAATTGCTTTGCACAAGCCGACACCACCTCTATGGAATTGGATACTTCACCCCCAGTATTATGGACTACCGACCCTAGAACTCTCGCACTCTCCATCCTTGGAAGATGATGACTTAGTATGGCATGACTTGCTCAAACTCATCGACATGATACATACCTTTTACTTACAAGACATTTGATATTAGATTATCAGATATTGCTACACTCCATAGTGTCAGAAAGCATGGTGGATGGAGAATATGTCTGCAACCCTATTTATAGATAGCCGGCCCATTGAGCCTAACGTGCTAGTTAACCCCAGCCATCTGATCGCATGTAATCAATAGTTCCCAGGTGTCCACTTGTTAGAGAGCAGGACTACCTAGGCACCTACTATAGAAGCCCCAACTTCTTAGGGTTGTGACGGTTCTCGTACCTTGCACGTTTTGTCTCCCCATGCAACACGTGCACCTCTTGGGATATATTTCATGCACTTTGAATTTCAACTTATCATTGTCCATAACTATTCCCATGTGAGCTTGGGGGCATGTGTACCAAGAAGACCTCAGAAGACATAATCTCATCACTGCTTAGAACCTAGTCACACCTCAGTTTACAAAGTAACAAACTTCACACACAATCATTAGTGATACGTTCCAAGGACAACCAAGCAACTCGTGATGTTTCTTCCATGGACATGACGATGATGGCCTTAGTACTACATTAACAAAGTAAGATGATGTAGAGATATTTGTCTTGACGAATCAAAAAATTATAAGATGGATTGGAAGACACACCAGAGGCAGTGGTAAATGGTTTTGGGGGGATAACGTGTGTCAACTGTGATGTAGCCTTCAAGGTTATGGGTTACATGCAGATAATGAATCTATCAATACCACACAGGATAATTGGAGGAGTTTAGTTTGATAGGGAGTTGGGTAGTGGTGTTAAATTCCTCAAGATCCTTTGGATCATAAAGGGTGGGAGGAGGAATGGCAGTAGATGTGGACGAGTGAGAGGCCATTGGATGAAAGCTATTAGTTACACAGTAAAAAAGGAAGCTATTATTAATTCAATCATAATTAGAGTGAATAAATGTTGCACTTATATAGGTGTTGAATATAAACTGATAAGTTAAATAATTATCATTATAATGACAAACTGATAATTATTAGTATTAAGATAAATAACAAACTGATAAAAATAATAATTGAAAGCAAATCTAAAAAGATAAAGTACTAAGTTAGTACTCCTACACAAAACTCATCTTCCCACACACCCCTTTCCCATTTGAAGCTTCCATTCCATTTTTCGATCATCACACAACAAATCAAAGCTAAAGCATTACCGAAAATGTTAAGAGATCTTTGTTCATTCACTTCTATTAGTAAGTATTGCAATATCAACTTTGAGTAGTGCCAAATGGGTAGAGAATGGTGACCTTGCCACGTTCCCTTTGTTGTAGAAGCTAAAACATCATTCCCTACCCATTTAGCCTGACCTAAAGTTGTTCCTTCAACCTTTTCTTTGTTACAACTTATAACCAGTACCTATATAACCATGCACACACCTACTCACTTATACTGACGCATACACGATGCACACACACACAGTACCTATATAACTATGCGTACATCTACTCACCTATACCCACGCATACACGATGCATACACACACCCACTTACACATGCAAATATGTTATATTGTACCCCATTTTATGAAGGATAACATGAGCTCTTAAATGCTTGTAAAAAACAACACAAGTGTTTTTTAATTTTTCGTAGATACTTAATGTCTTTATTTACTATATATCTTGTTAAGTAATATCTATGTTATAAAAACCAGATTGGATTGCTCTGTTCGATTGGAAAACCGGTGAATCGGTCTTGTAACCAGTTCAGTCAATCCTTAATCGTAAAAGTCAGTGGAAACAAATATTATTATTCTAACCAGTGGTTCAACCAATTTGCATTTTTTTTTAATTTTTTTTATTTTGCTATATCCACCCCTCATTTTCCTAGATCAACCAATTTTTAATTAAAAAATTAAGAAAACTTAGCAATATGAATGTGTATTTAGTAAAATTATTTTTATCCTTTTTATAATTACAACCTTGATACATTTTTTCTTTTATAATCTTAATTGTTATAGTACATTAATAATAAATGAATATTATTTTATTAAGACTGATTCAACCACTGATTCAATAACGGTTGAATAAATGAACCAGTGTTTTTATTGATTCCATCACTATTCCAATTTTAAAAACATAGACTAATATACATGAAAATTCACGAAGGATAAGAACATTAAAGTCCTATAAAGAATTTGAGGTTGAGGTTTCACAAAAGTGTAATTTGAGTTTGAGGTTGCACAATCTTTTATTCAAATTGTAGTAAATAAATTTAAATCAAATAAATATGTGTTGTCAACTTAAAATCTCGATCTAACAACCTAATCTAACAACATAGAAGAAGTCAAGTCTCTAACATATATTGAGTCAAAGCAATTATTTTTGTTAAATTAAAATCTCGATCTAACCACTCACACTTGTCCAAATCATTTATATGTAATATATAAACATAGATTGTTAAATTATATATCGAACTATAGTTATTAAGAATATTATATATATATATATATATATAAAAGTTAACTTTTATTGAATTATGAATAAATAAGAACACATTTAATAAGCAAAAGTTTCCAAATAGCTATATATTAAATTAAAATTTAATTATATTAAAAGACATCAATATGTCTTTAGTTCTTGATATTAATTTATTTAAATTTGTTTTGCTTCTCAAATTAAAAGGTTTTACACCTATTTGCTAAAATTGTTATTTTTAATCCCTATGACAATGCAGATAGAACTATTTGCAATTAGTTGTATTTTTTAGTTTTTAGACACTGTAATTTAATTTTTAATTTAAATTAAATGAAATTCCTAATGGCTTAAAACAACAATAAAATATAAAATTTTTGGTTAAAAATTAAATTTTTACAGTTTTTATCAATTAGAATTATATGAAAATATAATAACATAAGAACAATTATACATTCAAATATATAAAAATAACATATATGATATTAAAATTAAATTACAAGAATTGCACATATTTTTTGTGTTTACTTCATATTGACTATATGAGAGTGAAATCATATAAATGATTAATTCAATCACAATATTATTATGATTATATTCTATAAAATCATCCTCATATCTTTAAATATTATAAAGTTGGGTTTATTATGCTACGTATTTTTCTAAATATTAATAAATATGAAATATGAGATAATTTATTTTTATAATTCAACAAATTTCTCTCATGATGATAAACTTAGAAAACTTGACAATTAAAAATCTTAATTTCAATTAAAAAATGCCAAAAATATCTTAAAAACATAATTTACATTGCATTCTTTATAATAAATTATTAATTAATAAAAATTTTTTATTAATAATTTTTATATTTAAATCACATTTTATATTCAAAAAAATTTGTGTAATACTTTGACATTTGATCTTAGCATATTTTAAAACTTATAATTTTTTTATTATACAATACATAGTAATATATAATTATTAATATCTATTTATATATCTATCTCCATAGTACTTTTTTTTCGGGTATAAATATAGATAGAATCTAACTAGTTTCTTAACAAAATATAACTAGTTAACCATGGTAAATCTAAATAAGTTAGTAGGATTACCTAGTACATCCGGATTCTATAAACTTTGTTGGGAAAAGTAGTCTCACATCTAGAATCAGTACGACAAAAGATGTCTACAGTTATGTATTTTATATTATTATTTAATAAAATTATAATTGAGAACCTGAAAAAAAAGTAAATAAAGTTTTAAAGTGATTAAATTAAGATAAAAAAGTTTATAAAATGAAATTAATATTTTATACTAATCTAAACCATAATTTATTGTTAAATTATTTTTAATTTTACAGGAATCCAATACAAGTTAATTAATATATTTTACATGATTTTATTAAATTAATTTGTATTTTTTATTTTTTACGATTATATATGAGTTCTTTTATTTATGATTTTTCATAATTTTTTTTTGCTTCTTTCTAATATTTTCTTGGTGTATCTATCGATTCAATTCCTATGTTTATACCTTACATTACTTAACCAAATTCATTTGCTTTATATTTAAGTAAATATCTATACATACCATCTAGAGTTGTTTTGTATTTAAAATAGAAACAGATTTATATACAAATAAGTAATTTAATAAGTTTTTAAAGATATAGTAAGAGTAAAAAATTAATTAATTTGAAAACTTTTCACCTATCACTTGTTAGTTTTTTTTTTCTTATGGTGCTATCTTTCATTTTTTTTTCATTGAAAATCACTCATAATAGTTTTTCTCTCTGTGATAAAATGTTCATTTATTCTTCTTAAAAAAAATATGGGTATAATTAATAAAAAATAATTAATATACTTTTAAACTTTAAAAAATAAAAAATAAATAAAACATAAAATTTTCAAAAAATAGAAACTTAAAAAAGGGACTACCGGGTTAATTACTTTCTTTCTATCTCACTAAAAAAATTAAATCTTAATGTGTCACACGTAAAATCTATCGTAGGAGTGATAAGAGACAATGCCACAAGTTCCCTATTCCCTATTTGACCATAAAAAATCTCTTTCTTACAATTTGTTCTTTAAGAATAACATATATGCAAATTATTTTAATTTTTAATTTTTATCTCTTGTTCTTTAAATATTGACCTAAGTTGTACAAGAAGATGTTTGACAACACGTATTTATTTTTAAAAAATAAAATAATAATAATAATAAATAATAATAATAATAATAAATTTTCTCTAGGAGAAGAACACAACACACAGAACATTCTGCTATGTTTTCTAACATACCACCATGAATACGGGTCGGCCGAGAAAAACAAATAAGTCAAACGAGTTGCAATAGCTAAAAATAAACCCGGCCCACTTCAGACCTGACCTATACGGGTTCAACTCAAGTGGGCCGAGCCAGCGCGTATTTAATCACTAAATATTTATTATTTTAATATTTTATTATTTTACTAAATATTTATTATTCAACCTATTAAACATTTATTATTTAAACTATTATATTACATAATCAAATCGAAGATATTTTTTTTTAATTTTAAATAAAGACTTAATTAAATAATTAGTTTCAAAATTTTAAATAATCTCAATTTTTAAAATAATTTTTTTATTTTTTTGTAGGTTGGTGGGTTGGCCTGTATAACCCACTAACTCGTGGTAGGTTGGGTCAGGCTAACATATTGAGTAAGAAAGTTTAAATGAGATGGGTTAGGTTGATCCATTTTTTTGATGGGTTAAGGTGGACTGACCCATATGCGTCAAACCAACCCGTTTTGACAGCTATAAAAAAGGGTTTGAATTTCAAGAAAAAAAAAAGAAAGGGAGAAAAAATGTACAGTATGGCGCTCAGTCCAAATCACAATTAAGAATTTGAGAAGATGAGGATGGGTGACAATCATGAAGAAGAACACCCTCGTTCAAACGAACGGATGAATGCTTATATGTTGTTTGCACATGTCCGCTGTTTTTCTTCTCATGCTTGTTCCTTCAACTGTCCTTCTTGTTCTTTTTCTAGATGTTATCCCATAAGTTTTGGGTATTTTTATCTGTTTTCGATAAAATCATGTTTTTTTTAATCATGAGAAAATATGTTTGAATTAAGTTAAAAATGTTGTACAAATCTAATTCGTTAAAAAAATCAATGTAAATATATTGATATAATTACAAAATTCTAAATATTTTGATATTACAGTGTTGTAAAAACTGATTCGATCACTAACCCGGTCAAGGCAAATGATCAATAGATTAGTGGTAAGATAACTTAACCTAACCCGAACCCGATTTATATATATATATATAAACGTAACATCACAATTTTCACTTTCTACATTCTCAAATTGCATAAAAAATAAAGAGAAAATAAAAAAGTAAGAAATGACATCATTTAAAATATTTTGATACTTTCTACACATTATATATATACACTCTTGTGACTCCAAAGATAATGGAAGTCATGATTTTTTTTTAAAAATCCGAACTAACTAAGACCTTCTTTTTCTTTTTATTTTGAGGGAGAACTATTCTATTATTTTTAAAGTAAATTGATAGGTAACAAAGCATTGAGAGGGGGCCAACAAGAGATAAGAGTGACTAATACTAGTTTTAATTATGTGGTGTTTTATAGTGATACGAGCAATTTGAATCCACTTACTCCAAAAGTAAGTATAAAAAAATTTTTGCTCATCCTATTCGTTCATTTTCTTGAAATCTAATGGTTGTAATGAGTAATTAATCTTAACCATTAGATTTCAAGAAAATGAAGGATGATGATAAAAAGTAAGTCTTTTATACTTACTCTTGGAGTGAATAGATATGCTCCATATATATATCGACACACAAATACATATATATATATATATATATACATGCATATATACATATATATATATATACACTCTTGTGACTCCAAAGATAATGGAAATCATGATTTTTTTAAAGATCCGAACTAACTAAGACCTTTCTTTTTCTTTTTATTGAGGGAGAACTAGTATATTATTGTCAAAGTAAATTGATAGGCAGTAGAGCATTAAGAGGGGGCCAACAAGAGATAAGAGTGACTAATACTAGTTTTAATTTTATGGTGTTTTATAGTGATACGTGCAATTTGAATATTGATAGTGTTAAATAAGTTTGGAATTATCCTCACTTTAAATGCTTAACTCATAGAACTAGAATTCCTTTTGCACAAGTTTTAACAGGAACTATAGTTAGTGTTTCCCTGCTTTAATATTAGCCATGTAAATGGTTGTTTGCAATACAGTGATAGAATTCTTGATCCATTTTACATAATTCATGGAATGAATGCAATGGGTGATAAGTACTGTTCTACAGAATGTTGGGATAATTCTATCACTTGAATAGTTGATGTTGGTTGAATTTGGTGATGAGTCATCACTTGTAGTAGTTTGTGTTGATAAATTTCGAGATCTTGGTTTGAGAGAAATGCAAACTATAGAGATATATGTAAAATATTAATAAATCATGATGAAGATGATAGATAATAATATATAACTATAGTGATTAGTTATTATGCGAAATTTAGTTCCTAATTTTCACTTTTCATGTTTCTTCAAATTAAGTGAAGATGAACTCTCATCTACTGGTATAGAATTAAGTATTATTGTTGCAAGATAATTAATTGAGAAATAACAAACTAAAAGAAATAAAATGCTAAACAATGAAAAAACATTGAGCAAATAAAAGTAACTAAATGACCAGAAAACAAAAAAAACTTTCAGAAAATGAAAACATAAGAATGAAAAAATACATATTTTAATAGACCTTTAAATTAACTTTAATGGAAGAATTTTCAATAAAAAAATAGAAAATACTATTGAAGTAAGACTTCAATATTTTCGTGAATTTGTTAACGAAGTATGCAATTTTTTAGTAGCAAAATCTGAAATTGATTCTCGAGAAAAATATATAAAGCCGTATAGGGAATTAAGTTTTATACTTTAAAATATATCTTTTCAAAATTCCTTAATTTTATTATTCTTTAGCCTTATATATAAAAAAGTTAGAATGAAGAGAGAAAATTTTAAACGAAGTAATGAGCAAATGACAAATTTAGAACTAAAACAAATACACATACTACATGTTTTCAATAAACATAATGAGATTCGCTCATTTTCCAACAAAGGAGCTTAGAAGAGGTTATGAGTACTGGTGTTTAAAGGATCTGCTTAGGGGTAACAATGTAACCTCCTTTTTTTAAGAACAATAACATATTAATAAAAGACGTAATTTATATTAGTAAGTTTAATTTAAATTTTTAATTATTTTTATAAATAAATAAAGAATTGATTTTATGATAAAATAAATGTTAAGTTTAGACTTAGTGTTAAAAATCTTAAACCAATGGCTATCCTAGAGTAAATAAAAAGAGTTAGGGTACTACGCTTTAGTTTCCATTTCTAACTTTCTTGAGGGAGCTTGAGGAGCAAGCCACACCCTTATGTACAAATCTTCATTTGAGGGTAAAGGTTGAGTGGGAAATTGTCTCTCACTAGCGTATATAGAGAATATAGATAGTGAAGCAATTCCTATGTTTCTATAGATTCACATGCATGCGGTTGGAAAATTGTGAACACTTGAAAATCATAACATGTTTTCTACGTGACTTTGATTATTACATTATTTGTATAAATTCAATTTTCACTACTACAAAAAAGGCTTTATAAAAGGTTTGTTTACATTAATTATGTTATAAATGTTGTAGGAAAACTTACAGTCGCAACATTGTAATTTTTTGAAAGATCGTAAAACATTTCTTATAAATAATTGTTATAAAGTTTTTAATTTTGAAACAATTATGTTGAAAAACGTTTTACTAGGGTAAATGCAACTACTTGATTAACTCTTTGCTCCAAATCCCTAATCAACTTTTTCTTTCAAGGCTCTAAATCCTTCATCTTCTCAGCTAGCGTTCAACGTGGATGAGGATGTGTGCCCTCTTTGATGTGTTTTTACTCCTATTTGCGCCTTACCACAAACATGTTTTTCTGAAACTAGAAACACCACACCGTTAAAAACTTCTCTCTCTCTCTAACTCTCTGGCACTTCCTAGGGTTTCCTTCACTCGCATCTCAATTTCGTAACTTCATCTCTAACTCTCTCTTGGTTTGTCAAGGTAGTCAACCATGGCGTTCCCTTGGAGTTCATGGCCCGTTTGGAGAATCGAGCTCTCGATTTTTTTGCATGCAACCCTAGTGTCTAAAGACAAGGCTACTCATCTTGACCCTTATGTCTATGAAAGCAAAAGAAATGGCAATAATTATGTCATATATCCCAAAACACTTCTACTTTTTCAGCAAAACCCACAAATTTTTAGGTATTTATATATATCTTTTCAAAACAAAAAGTCCCCTGGTTTCTATTTATTTGCTTTTTGTTCTCAATGTTCATTTTAAAATTTAAAGAAATCACGTAGACATATTTTCTTTTCTTATGGGTGTTTATTATAGGTGTGTTATAGAGGAGTACATAGTGGCAGTGAAGAAGATGTGTTGTGAGGCATTAGAACTAATAGCTGAGGGGTTGAAGATAGGAGCAAGAGCGAGCTTAGCAAATTGAAAGGGATGAAAGAAGTGATACTTGCTTGGTGGTGAATCGGTATCGAACATTTCTTACTTAGTAGCTTGATTGTTATTATTGTTATGACTTTTGCAGTCTTCCTTGGTCACTAATGGGGTTTTCTTAAGCAACTAATTTATATGGCTATATTTTTTCCTGATATGCTTGAAGAAGGGACATCCTGATTTGTAAAGTTGTTTTGTGAATGGAGTTTATAATGATTTTAAAGGAAAATCTGCATATGGTTCCCAATTTAAAATAAGCTATCACTATGAGCTGAAAGAGAAGGTATCATGAAATTAATTCAAGGATTAAAGTTGGAAGGAAGCATTCTTGGTTGTGGAGTCATATTTCACAATTTCAGCTCAATTAGGTATCTATGTTGAAGTTCATAGTTATGGTTTATGATTCTTTTAATAGTTTATAACTTTCAACTATTTTTCCGTTCTAGATTTGAAGGCTCAAGATGAAGAGGTTTTAGTACATACATTATATATAATAATTTAATAATAATAATAATATAATATATTATTATTATTATTATTATTATTATTATTATTATTATTATTATTTTGGCTTGATTTAAAGTGATGGATGGATTCTTAAAAAAAGTATTGAGTCTGTGAGTTTCTAGTGGTTTTATTATTTTTTATGGTTTTAATTCATAAAGAAATATAAATAATTCTAATTAAAGTAATTGAAATAAACATGCATATATTTTGAGTTAAAAATTAAGGTAATTATTTATATGGTTGGACGTTCAATAGTGTTAATTGGGTTGTTTTATATATACTTTTCTATATTATGGTATTATTTTCTCAATGGCACATGGTTAATAAAATATTTTATTAGCAAAGGAAAACTCTGGGTTTGAATCACTTTATGTCAATTTTCCTTCATGTTGTCTAGGTCTCTTAATGCTAATTCTATTTGATTTTGTAAATTTGATATTTTTTAATTATATGTACTAATGATTGAAGTGGAATTTGAATTAAATGCTTAAAGTTAAGTAATTTTATTTTTAATGTTAAAAGCTTAATAGTTAAGAAGTTTTGGGCTTGTAACCTTATATCGTGGTGGTGGTGGTGTGTTTGCTGCTTTATATTTTTCTTTTCTAAAAGCACTCACTTGATCCTTAAGTCTATTATGTTTTCCTTTCTGTGGGTATTGGTCTTTTCTAGGTGGCAACAATGTTAAGCCTAGTTAGAAACAGACTGACAGGAGATTACAAGAGGCTACAGCAAGAGCCACTTGCAGGAATCAGTGGTGCCATCAAGATAACAACATAATGTTAAGTTAAATGATGGTATGTTAAGTTAAATTTTTGTCACTTTATTACAGTGAGTTCTACAGTGTTGTTGAAAATTTTCATCCATAGGGTAATGGAGGTGAAGAAGCTTTTGTTAAAAATAGGAATTCCAATTAATGATTATTCCTAAATGGCTATATGTAAAAGGCAATTAAGATTTGAAATAATAAT
Organism: Psophocarpus tetragonolobus; assembly: GCA_037954015.1. Classification (NCBI taxonomy): domain Eukaryota; kingdom Viridiplantae; phylum Streptophyta; class Magnoliopsida; order Fabales; family Fabaceae; genus Psophocarpus; species Psophocarpus tetragonolobus. The sequence continues at coordinate 61,926,191 of CM075688.1, forward strand.
GTGTACTTTTGACACTTTTTAGATAATAATAGTTTGATTATGTAACGGAGAATGGATAAAAATGGGTATTTATATACTAGAATAGTGATGATAACAATCACATCATATATATATATTTTTTTATGCAGGTATTTTGTGACTTTGAAGAAATATCTACAAGTGCAGGAAGTTGTACAAAATGGACAAGAATTTCTTTTAAAAATTAGAAATAGTTAGTCTTTAGGATGAATTAAATTGTTTTTGGACTTAGTTAAAGAAAAAGCTTTTTACAAGTTTAAAAAAGGGTTGTAAAACATCTAACTTTTTACAACACCAGCTTTCACAACACTTCTAAAAATTTTTTAAAAGGCTTTAAATAAGTGTTGTAAAAAACCTATTTTCTAGTAGTGTTTGTTCCTTTTGTATGATTGGAAATCATGTGTATTTGGTGTTAATTTTTGTAATTGATTCTCTAAGTGTAACATCCCAAAATTTAAAATACACATATTCGAATAATAATTCAAATGATATGAATCCTTTGTCAGTTTAGGATTCTGAAAGGACCCTAGGAATTTAGCTTGCCGCGTTAACAAAATTAATCAACGTGGAATGCAAACAATTGCAAAAAATAAACTGAATAGAATTACTATCAAACTTTTAGGCACAGAATGGAAATTAAAAGTTATTGAAATTCAACGATTAAATGAGTTTTTGAATAGTGTAGGACTTTCCTGTCATAGAGTTTGCTGGGCAGAATTGAGTATGAATGGAAAAGACAGAAAATGGAATTGTAATTGATAGACTCCACACTTCCAAGGATGAAAGATATGTATATGAGATTGCACACACAAAGGAGTGAATTACCTTTGATAAATGTCAAAAGATTTTGGATTGTCAAGAACCCAAAGGAGAGAAAACTCAACTAGTTTTTTATTTCCAAAATATTCTGTCTTACATATGAATCTTGCCCAAATTTATATGCCTAATAAACTCAGCTTGTGTAGGTTTAGTGGCTTTCTAAATTCAGTGGAAGTTACAAAATAATAAAAACTAATAATGGGCAACTTAATAACAAAGTGTAACTGCCAAAGCAAATTAAACATGTATACTAATTAGAATTGATAACCTAGGTGGCTGCAACTTTAATTAGACAATTTTGGTTGCCCACTATTAACTAAGTAAACTCCAAGAAAATGATTTTAATTTATTACAAATTTTTCTTCCATTAAGGTCAAGCATTACTCTCTTCAGTCCTGAGACAATTAACAATTTTAAACTTTATTTCTTCAATGTTTGGCTCTTTTTGCAAAAGGGCTGCCAATACTTGTTGAATAGCTTCCTTAGCTCTTCTTGTCCTTGCCCTTGTCATAGGTCTTCCAAGTCCTTCAAGCTTCATGTCCTCATCACTCCCCCCCTCTTGAAGAGGATTTGTCCCAAAATCAATAGCATCTTCATCTGCATCAAAGAGAGTTAAATCAGACACATTAAAAGTAGCACTAACATTATACTCATCTGGAAGATCAATCTTATAGGCATTGTCATTGATCTTTTCTAGAACTTGGAAAGGACCATCTCCCCTTGGTTGGAGTTTTGACTTTCTTTGTTTAGGGAACCTTTCCTTTCTCGTGTGTACCCAAACCTAATCACCAGGTTGGAACATGATCTTCTTCCTACCCTTGTTAGCTTGCCTTGCATAACTCTTATTTTTTCTTTTCAATTTGAGCCTTCACTTGCTCATGCAACTTCTTCACATACTCAGCTTTAGCTTGTGCTTCATTATGCTTAAACATAGAAATGTTAGGCATGGACAACAAATCAAGAGGAGTCAAAGGATTGAACCCATACACAATTTCAAACGGGAACAATTAGTCGTGCTATGGACAACCCTATTATAAGCAAACTCAACATGAGGCAAACATGCTTCCCAAGACTTAAGATTTTTCTTTAAAACAGTCCTAAGCAATGTGCCTAAAGTCCTATTGACTACCTCAGTCTGACCATCAGTTTGTGGGTGGCAAGTAGTAGAAAACAACAATTTAGTACCAATTTTACCCCACAAGGTCCTCCAAAAGTGACTAAGGAATTTTGCATCCCTATCACTCACAATGCTCCTTGGCAGTCCATGAAGTCTCACTATTTCCTTGAAAAATAAACCAGCCACATGGCTAGCATCATCCACCTTCTTGCAAGGAATGAAGTGTGCCATCTTGGAAAACCTATCAACAACAACAAACACAGAATCCTTCTCATTCTTTGTTTTAGGCAACCCCAAAACAAAGTCCATAGAAATGTCAGTCCAAGGATATTCAGGAACAGGCAAAGGAGTATACAGTCCATGAGGCTTAACCTTAGATTTGGCCTTTTTACAGACAATGCAGTGGTCACAAAACTTATGCACATATCGTTTCATATGAGGCCAAAAGAAATGCTCTTGCAAAATCTCCAAAGTCTTTTGAACCCCAAAGTGGCTCATCAAACCACCTTCATGTGATTCAATCACAAGCAACTCCCTAATGGAACACTTAGGTACACACAATTTATTTGTTTTAAATAAGAATCCATTATGCCTAATTTTCAGAAAACCTTTCACATGCAGCAAATATTTCAGCAAAATCAACATCATGCTTATACATGCCTTTCAAAGACTCAAGACCAAACAATTTAGTTTCAAGCATAGAAAGCAATGCATGCCTCCTAGAAAGTGCATCAACCACTATATTTCCTTTCCCCTTTTTATGTTTGATGACATACGGAAATTGCTCTAAAAACTCTACCCACTTAGCATGCCTCTTGTTAAGCTTGCCTTGTCCTTTCAAATATTTGAATGACTCATGATCACTATGAATGACAAACTCTTTGGGTAACAAATAATCTCTGCCAAGTTTGTAAAGCTCTAACCAATGCATACAATTCCTTATCATAAGTAGAATAGTTAAGGGCAACCCCACTTAACTTTTGACTAAAATAAGCAATCGGATGCCCATCTTGCAACAAAACAGCCCCAATACCAACATTTGATGCATCACACTCTATTTCAAATGATTTTGCAAAATTAGGCATGGAAAGAATAGGAGCATTAGTTAGCCTATGCTTAAGGGCAGCAAAGGCCTTCTCTTGCTTCTTTCCCCATTTAAAAACCACATTCTTTTTAATAATTTCATTTAGAGGTGCAGCTAATGTACTGAAATCTTTAACAAATCTCCTATAGAAACTTGCTAAACCATGAAATCCCTTCACCTCACTCACAGACTTAGGTGTTGGCCATTCTTGGATGGCCTTAACCTTTTCGTCATCAACTAATACACCTTTAGAACTAATAACAAAGCCCAAAAATACCACATGATCAGTACAAAAAATGCATTTTTCTAGATTGGCATACAATTGTTCTTTTCTAAGCACATTCAAAATAGATTGCAAATGCTCAACATGCAACTCAAGACTAGTGCTATAGATCAGAATATCATCAAAGTACACTACAACAAATTTTCCAATAAACTCCCTTAAAACATGATTCATTAATCTCCTGAAAGTAATAGGCGCATTAGTCAAACCAAATGGCATAACCAACCACTCATACAATCCATATTTAGTTTTAAAGGTAGTTTTCCATTCATCGCCTTCTCTAATCCTAATCTGATTATAGCCACTTTTCAAGTCTATTTTTGAGAACACACATGTACCATAAAGTTCATCGAGAAGATCATCTAACCTGGGAATTGGATGCCTATACTTGATGGTGATGTTGTTTATGGCTCTACAATCAGAACACATCCTCCAAGAGCCATCTTTCTTTGGCACCAGAATCATAGGTACAACACACAGGCTCATGCTATCTCTCACTCAACCTTTGCTCATGAGTTCAGCCACTTGCCTTTCAATCTCCTTAGTTTCTTGTGGATTGCTCCTATATGCTGGTCGATTGGGTAATGATGCTCCTGGAATGAGATCAATGTGATGCTCAATTCCCCTCAAAGGTGGCAATCCACTAGGTACACTCTCTGGAAAAACATCTTGGAAATTCTGCATAAGAGGTTTAACACAAGAAGGCAATTCAAAATTTTCAAATTGGTTAGCATGCAAAAACTGACTTTTACAATACAACAAATATAGGGGTTGTCTTGCACAAAGCAGCCTCTTAACTTCCTCTTTTTTTTCTAAATAAGTATGTTTTTCCTCAAGTGTTTCAATATCTTTCGTTTCTCTATTTTTCCTCTCAAGTTTTTCGCTCTTCCTCTCAAATGTTTCACTCTTTCTTTCATTTGCTAACTTTTCTCTCATTTTGATTTGATCCTCACACACCTCTTTAGGAGACAAAGGCTTGAGAACCAACTTTTTATCCTGATACATGAAAGAAAATTTGTTAGTGAAGTCGTCATGAATGGCTTTGGTATCATACTGCCACGGCCTTCCCAAAAGGTTATGGCTAGCCTCCATGGGAACCACATCACATATGACTTTATCTTGATATTTTCCAATGGAGAACGAAACTATTGCTTGTTGTTTCACTTGAACTTCTTCTCCTTCACTAAGCCATTGAAGTTTATATGGTCTAGGATGTGGTGTGGTGTCCATGTTCATCTTTGACACTAATCTTGAACTCACCACATTGGTACAACTCCCTCCATCAATAATTACCAAACAAACATTGCCATTAACTGAACATCTTGTGTGAAAGATGTTCTCCCTTTGAGATGCATCCTCGGCCTTGACTTGACTTCCAAGCATCCTCCTAATCATATACAACTCTCCTACATTAGCCTTCAATTCTCCATCACTCTCCTCTTCTTCTCCACCACTAGCTTCTGATTGGCTTGGCTATTCCCCTTTATCTTTGAGAAGAAGAATCTTCTTTGTGGGACACTCATAGGCATAATGACGCATGCCCAAGCACTTGAAACACTTCATTTCTCTAGTCTTTTTAGGAGGATGTTCAGGTTGCTTTTGAGGTGTTTTTCCATGGTTAGAAAGTGATGCATTGCTTGAGGAGGCAGCACCCTCTTTCCTAACTCTATCCTTCCAATTTGAAGGATTATACCCAGTAGAACTTCTTCTTGTTGTACTCTTTCATTTTATTTATTGTTCAACTTGAATAGCCTTATGTAAAAGGTCTTCCATCTCCACAAACTCCTGCAACTCAACAACATCTCTAATGTCATGATTTAAACCACTAAGGAAGCGAGCCATAGTTAGCTCAGGGTCTTCTTCAATTTGGGCTTGGATGATTAGCATTTCCATCTCCTTATAATACTCCTCCACTCCCTTGCTTCCTTGAGACAATTTCTGAAGTTTTAATTTTATATCCCTATGAAAGCTAGAAGGTATATACCGCCTCCTCATGATCCTCTTCATTTCAGCCCAAGTGTCCACCCTAGGCTCCTCATTTCTAATCCTCTCCCTTTGCAACATATTCCACCAAATGAGTGCATAATCAGAAAATTCACCAGCTGCAAGTCTCACCTTTTGCTCCTCACTATAATTGTTGCAAGAAAACACATGCTCAATTTTTAACTCCCACTCCAAGTATGCCTCAGGATCACTCCTACCCTTGAAAGGAGACACATTCAACTTCACTCCTTCTATTCGTCCTTCATTTCTATTTGGCCTTCCTCCTCCTCCTTGTTGGGTTCTATTCTCCAATTGGTCTAACCTCTCATGGAATTCATCTTGTTGTTGCTTCATCAATCTCTATAAATGCTGAGATAATGCAGTAATTTGAAGTTGAAGATCATTGTTATTATTTCTTTCTGCCATGATAAACAAACAGGTCAAATGTCACGAGAAAAAGTATGTATGTGGTGTTTGAAAATGTTCTCACCCACTCAAGTGTTTGCGCTAAAAAAAAATTGGCTTTTACTATAATGAAACTCTCTTGCCTTTTTCCTCTTTATTCCTCCTTAAGTTCTTAACAAACCAAAAGAGAAAAACTCAAAGACAAACACCAATTGTGTGCAGGCAAATAAGACACAAGAAAACTAACAAAAATGACTAAAATGAAACCCAACGAAAGCAACAAATACTAGGACAACAACTGGAACTTTTTTTTTTTTTACACCAACAAGACAGAAGAAATTTGTCTCAAAATGAAAACAAAGGAAGTACGAAAAGAAATGGACAAAAACTGGGTACACAAAAACAAAGGTAGAAACAGCCACAACCAGAATTTTGAGTAGAAAATTGTGCAGCCAATTTTAACAAGTAAAGACACAAATAGAGGATAAAATTTTGGCTTAAAATGAAACTAACAAGTGCAGCAACATCCAGCAAGAATGCGCAGTATATGTGAAGCCAAAACAGAGTGGAATTAACACAATTTGTAACCAAGAAGTGCAGCCCAAAATTTCAGAAATGTAAACTAACAAGGTGCAGTAATTTTTCCTTCAAATCAAACACAATATTACCTTCAAAATGAAGAATTTCTAGCATGAACCATTCAGCCAATTTTATTTTTTTTAAACTCATTTGCATTCTTTGTTTTGCTTCTTTTTTTTTTCTCTATATTTTTTTTTCTTCAGATTTTCAGAATTCCTCTTCCTTTTTTTTTTTTTTTTTAGAATCTCATATTTTTTTAAGGGCTTAACTTTTGCAATGGTTCAGCCTAACTGATTGACAGTTAAGGTAATATTATTGATGATAAGAATCAAGGAAAGAAATTACCTGGAGTGCAGCCTTGCAATTCCTAGAAACCAAAGCTCTGATACCAAATGACATGAATCCTCTGTCAGTTTAGGATTCTGAAAGGACCCTAGGAATTTAGCTTGCCGTGTTAACAAAATTAATCAACGTGGAATGCAAACAATTGCAAAAAATAAACTGAATAGAATTACTATCAAACTTTTAGACACAGAATGGAAATTAAAAGTTATTGAAATTCAACGATTAAACAAGTTTTTGAATAGTGTAGGACTTTCCTGTCATAGAGTTCGCTGGGCAGAATTGAGTATGAATGGAAAAGACAGAAAATGGAATTGGAATTGATAGACTCCACACTTCCAATGATGGAAGATATGTCTACGAGATTGCACACACAAAGGGGTGAATTACCTTTGATAAATCTCAAAAGATTTTGGATTGTCAAGAACCCAAAGGAGAGAAAACTCAACTAGTTTTTTATTTCCAAAATATTCTGTCTTACATATGAATCTTGCCCAAATTTATATTCCTAATAAAATCAGCTTGTGTAGGTTTAGTGGCTTTCTAAATTCAGCTGAAGTTACAAAATCATAAAAACTAATAATGGGCAGCTTAAAAACAAAGTGTAACTGCCAAAGCAAATTAAACATGTATACTAATTAGAATTGATAACCTAGGTGGCTGCAACTTTAATTAGACAATTCTGGTTGCCCACTATTAACTAAGTAAACTCCAAGACAATTCCATTAAGGTCAAGCATTGCTCTCTTCAGTCCTGAGACAATTAACAATTTTAAACTTTATTTCTTCAATGTTTGGCTCTTTTTGCAAAAGGGCTGCCAATACTTGTTGGATAGCTTTTTTAGCTCTTCTTGTCCTTGCCCTTGTCATAGGTCCTTCAAGTCCTTCAAGCTTCATGTCCTAATCACAGTTAAGAGAAGATAGATTAAGTTGTTAAAAAATATTAATTAAAAGATTAAACTCTCAGAAATTTTTAAATAAAGAAGATTAAAATAATATTTCCTTTAAAATAAAAATAAGATAAAACAAATAAAAGATTTGATATCACTTTGAAAAACAAGATTTAGATAATATTCCCTTTAAAATAGAAATAAGATAAAACAAATATACTATTTTGGATTTAATACAGAAAAATCAATCTTTTATAGAAAAATATAGAAAAGGTAAAACAACCCTAAACTAATATATATAGGGTTAACTAGTTCCCTCATAATATCATAGATTAGTTGATTCTTCTAGGGTTGAGAAAGAGGAACATAGGAGTAGAATAATTAAAGTGGTGGGATCTCGCTTCAAGAGGTGAGTAAAATGACTTTTAAAACCCTCCATGGTATGACTTTTAAAAAGTGTGTGTATATATATGTATATATATATATGCATATATATATATATATGTTTTTTGAATCATGAAATAGTATTAGCGTACCACTTTAATAGTGTAAATTTATGTTGTGCTAATTGAGTGAGATATCTCCATTTGGAATGGGGATGAAATTTGATATACATCCATTTGGAATGGTTGTATAAGATACATCTGTTTAATACGGGGAAGAGGTTTTACTATGATAGCATGGGGAAGGCAATGGGATGCCATTGTATGGAATATAAGTTCATAGACCTTTTTGAAGAATCTACTAAAAACCTGGATCTGGGAACCATAAAGTGTGAGCGAGTGATCATGAGTATCATGATAATTTGTGGATTGTGTGTTTGCATCGAAAACTATTTTTATCGTATTTATTGTTATTGCTAGAAATTATTTGGATAAATCTTTATTTATATATAAATAAAGATACTTTTTATTACTGAGGGTACCATGGTTGTTTTTTCGGATTCCGTGCCGGCTGAGAACAACATTATTTGCGAACCTCTTTTAAAAACTTGTTTTATTCACTGAGATTATTATCTCATTAAAAGTGTTGTTTTCAGAGCCCTAGAGAGAAGTTTTGGAAATAGAAGGAGACTTGAAGACCTAGTTTGTTATTAATAAAAATTTTCTTGTAGTATTTGTTTGTAACGATTTTAGAATATAATGCCCTTGTAATTGTTTTCGTTTTCCAGAGACCCAAATTTGAGGATTATATTTTGGTTATTATGTAAGAATTCATGTAAATTTATTATTTACTTTAAATTCTTTACTATTTTTATTATGGGTTATTACTGTAACGACAAATGCTATACTAAGTGAGTAGTGTATGGATGGCCCATCTAGTATAGTGAAATTGGAAAATTAATGCTACAATAAGGAAGTTTAGATGTATGGAAATTATGCTTAAAAAGTATGAGTTTTTAATTTTTGAAAATAGTTTTAGGTATCCAAAACCTTGCTTAATTATGCATTGCTTATGCTATAAGGACCGGTTTAATAAATAAATTATTAATGGAAAGAAAATAAATGTTACGAAAAATTAAATGTTTAATTATCTTAGATTAATATAGCAGTGGGAGAATAACTGAGTTTATTTATAATATCAATACTAGTTAATTAATTTGATAGAATAGTTGAGGTGGGGAGTGAAATATAACAATTATTTCTTGGTTTCGAAGAGTTTTGATTGACTTTTGAGGAGTTTTTAAAAATCTGTTTGGGAGGGGATGTGAATAGCAAGTCGGAACTCACTAAACTCAATTCACTCCCTTTTCTTCGTTTTTTCTTTTCTTCCCCCTTTCTTCTTATCTTTTTTCTTCTTCGATTTTCTTTCTTCTCTATCACTTCAATTCTCTCCCTCACTGTTTTCTTCCGTGCATTGCATGGTTAGCTTCTGGTTGAAAGATTTTGACGTGGTCTATTTCATAGCTCATATTGCTGAGTGATCTCTATTATAGGTAAGTCTTATCTTGAATCAATGAACGTTTCTTTGATAATTTTTTATCTTGTCATTCCAGTTAAAAAGGAAATTTCTTTGAAAATCTTAATTTATAAGGTTCTTGTTTAATTTGGGATTTTTTTCAGTTTCTGTGAATTTTCTTCTGGTGGATTTCTCTATTTTCTTTTGAATTAGCTTTGAAAAGGAGACATAGGTAAGAGAAACTTTTTATTCATTTTAAATTTGAAAAATTATGATTTTACAAGTATTAAGATAGATAGTTATGATTGATTTAACTTTTGAACTGATTTTGATTGTTATGTGAAATTTGTTACTGTGGTAATTGATGAATGGTATTGGTTGAATTGGTTTTCTGTGACAAGAACTGAATTTATTGGGTTGACAATGTATTATTTGGAATTGTGGTGTAATACATATAATTGGAATGCATACTGAGGATATATTTACGTTGTTGGTTACGGGCAATTACAGTCGGGTAACTTAGCCTTGGATGATATCTTTGGTGGGATACATTGATGTTAGGGACACAAATGAATATATATATTATACATTATTGATAATAGAATAATTATGGATGTTGGATATAAACATTTTAAAGTAATTTTTTTCTTATAAGGTTATAAGGTTGATCTAGTTGCAAAGTGAGGAGACAAAGGTTGTAGGTTCAAATCCCTCATTTGACAAAATAGTTTATTTTTTAATTTTCAAATAAGTATATGGGTAGAATATGTATTTTGAAAAGTGGACATCAAAAGAGGAATATTAAGAATATAGATTATTATTATTATTATCATTATTATTATTATTAGTATATAATAATTACCTGCAAAAATGGGTACGGGTACCCGTCTCCTCGCACCTTTTATATATATATAAAATTTAATATGATTACATTATATGATATTAAATATGATAATTTTGAGTAGATAATATTACTAAAAATATTATTTATTATTATAATATATGATAAATAATATAACTATAGAGTAAAAAGAGATATACAACATATTTTACACAAATTTAATAAAATAAAAATACAAGTTACAAGAAAAATGAGTTATTTATAAAATAACTTAATAAAGTGACAATATTATTTAATATTATGGTAAAAAAAAATATTTATGCGTAATCATATAAAACTTTACGAAGTATTTATAATTTGTTCTATGTTTGATATTATGTTGGTTTATTTTTTATATTATATTTATTTATTTTAAAAATATATTTATTTATTATCTCTATACATAAGTAAAAGGCGGGTTAGATATAAGAATATAGGTACCCAGTGTGTACGGGGAAGAAGATTAAAGTCGTTGCCTGTGCAAATATGAGACCAAATATGCATACATTTCTTAAATGTGGATACAAGGATCAACACTGTAGTATCATACTCATTGCTATCCCTACACTAACTATCAATTTACTTTAATTATAATAAAATAATTAAAATGCTATTACAATTTTAGTTCTCCATAAAAAAAAGAAAGTATTATGATTTCCATTATATTAATGAAAATCATAGAATTAATATATATATGAGTTTAATTGGTATGCACTATTAACATAATAAATTTTATATTGATTAATACTTTAAAAGTCATATAAATAAATAGTTATGATTGAACTAATTAAACTCTATTTATATTTGTTTCTATGTTCAACATATATATTTTGTACTTACATCAACACTTTGATTTTGCTTTTATAAATAAAAGTTATGATTGTACGTTAGTGTAAAATTCTTTTACACTATGAGTGCGTACCAATTAATCTTTGCACTGTCAATGAATATCAAAACATTTAGAATTTTGTACTTACATAAAAATTTTTACTTTTATTTGGCTTTTATAAATTAGATTTGAACAGTATTTTTAAATTAATTCTAGCATTTACTTTATCTTGGTAAAAAAAATCTAATTTATCAAAAACAGATGAAAATAACCAAAATTTATGTGTCAACATATGCAGAGAAGAGCAACAAGGAGCATGAGTGAAGCACCATGATTTCTCATTTTCTCGAATTCCAAACTTTGGGCCATCACGTGCATTTTTTTTCTCTTTTTTTTTTCTTCCTTAAAATTCAAACCCTCTTTACCTTGTTCTAACTTCAAAGCATCTTAGAAATTACTTTGTGGCAGAAGAGGCATCGGTTCTTTACAACCTTGTATGAACATAACTTTGTGTCTTGTGTTCTTCTCGCAGAAAAAATTATTCATTATTATTATTATTATTTTTAAAGATAAATAAATGTTGCCAAATTTCATGTTCTATTGTTCAAATTATATAAATATTTAAGCAATAAAAGATAAAAAATAGAAATTAAAATCATTTCTTTTTATTATTATAATAAATTATAAAGTTTAATTAGTTGACATGTATGTTATTCAAATTGAGTAATCTTTAAAGTAAAAAAATGTGAAAAGAGATTTTTTTTTTGTCAAATGCGGTATAAGTGTGTGACATTGCGTATCACTTCTAACATTGTATGTGTGGCACATTAAGGATTTAATTGATTATTGAAATGGAAGAAATATAATTAACCTTCTTGGCTCCTTTTTTAAGTTTCTATTTTTTTAGAAAATTTATGGTTTTATTTATTCGTTATCTGTAAAAGTTTCAAATTACATTAATTATTTCTTATTAATTATACCCATATTTTTTGTGAATAAAAATAAATGAGCATTTTATTAAGAGTGACTTTCAACGAGAAAAATAGAAAATGACATAATAAAAAAAACTAACAAGTGATACGTAAAGAATTTTAAATTTAATTATTATTTTATCTTTATTATATTTTTAAACTTATTAGATTATTTATTATATATAATTTAATTTTTTTATTTTAAATAGATAATTGAAGATAGATATATAAATAGATATAATTGAAAAACAAAAATTATATGCTACTTGAAAAATAAAAATTAAAGTACTATGAAGATAGATATATAAATAGATATTGATAATTATATACTACTATGTATTATACATAATAAAAAAGTACAAGTAAGTTTTAAAATATGCTAAGATCAATGTCCAAGCATTACAAAATTTATTTGAATATAAAAATCTGATTTAAATATTAAAAATCATTGCTAACTTAAATTCTATTAATTTAAAATTTAGTATAAACAATTTTATTATAATATAAATTTATAAAAATAAATCATCAAATATTTTCTTATAAATTATATATTTCATATTTATTATAAAATTTTAAAAAATATAACATAACTAACTTAATTTTATACTCGTTAAAGATATTTCAATGATTTTATAGAATATAATCATAATAATATTGTGATTGAATTAATCACTAATATGATTTCACCCTCATATAGTCAATATGAAATACACACAAAAATCATGTGGTTCTTATTATTTAATTTTAATATCATATATCTTATTTTTATATATCAATCTTGGATACTTGTATGCATAATTCTGATGATATTATTATTTTTATATAATTCTAATTGATAAAAACTCTGAAAAATTAATTTTCAACAAACAATTTCTAATAACCTTATAATTTTCTTATGCTTATTAGACGTGTTTTTATATATTTAACATTCAATAAAAGTTATCTTTGTGTGTGTGTATATATATATATATATATATATATATAATATTCTTAACAATTATAGTACAATGTATAATTTGATAATTTATATTTATATGTTTCTTATAAAAGATTTGGATAATTGTGAGTCGTTCGGGATTTTAATGTAAGAAAATCAAAAAGCCTTCTTCTTTGCCTCACCAACACTATTGAAGCTAGTTACCTAGGAAAACCTCTTGCTATACCTCCGTTGACCAACGAGGTCGTTATGCGGTAGTCGTCCAAAAGTTTAAACAACTTCAAGAGCCCATCTACTTCATTAGCCGAACACTCCACGAGCCTGAGCAAAGGTACTAGATTATTAAAAAGCTTGGTGTAACCTTGGTCACAACCTCAAGAGGTCTGAGACCATACTTTTAAGGATATCCAGTGGTGGTCAAAATGAACTATCCCATCTTCAAGGTCTTATGCAAACCTAAACTAGTAGGATGGATGATATCCTGGTCAGTTAAGTTGTCCAAGTTCGGCCGACTTAGCCAAGGAGATGGGAGCAACAAAAGTGACTCATAACTTACCGTGTCTCAACTCAGTGGAAAATACCAAGTCAAATTTTCTCTTTTACTAAAATATTACTATGCAATTAAAAACTTCAAAAAAAAATTTTATCACCTTATGATTGAACATGTTAAGATAAATGACAATAATCGAGCCGTCTTCCTCGCTAAATTGGCCAATACCTAAAAGTTAGGTCAATATAAGACAGTCATCTAACATACCTTGGAGGAACCAACTGTTAGAAATCCTATGGCCCTACAGATGCACACCACATTCAGTAACCTGGGAGACTCCTTATAGCCTCACGTATGACACAGACACCATGATCCCGATAGAAGTGGGAGAAGAACCTTCATTTTTATGACAATTGTACAATGAAGGCAATGATGAGTAAATGTTAGTAGAATTGGACTTAGCACAAAAGTTGATAATTATTAATATCAAGATAAATAACAAACTGATAAAAATAACAATTGAAAAAATAATAAATATAATGATAACAAATCTAAAAAGATAAAGTACTGAGTTAGTACTTCTACAAAAAACTCATCTTCCTACACACCCTTTTCCCATTTGAAGCTTCCATTCCATTCTTCCTTTGTGCCTTACAGCTTTTTCCCACACCAACATTGTTCCTTAAGTTTTTGTTATTTATTCAACTTCATTAAGCACATGCGTTGTGCATGGTGTGGAGAACACACTATAGCCAACACAGTCAAATACCCATTTTTTAAGGATCAAGCTTCCCTAAAAAAAAATCTCTTTTTCCTTCATCACACCACAAATCGAAGCTAAAGGACCACCAAAAGTGTTAATAGATCTTTGTTCCTTCATTTTTATTAGTAAGTATTGCAATAAAAACTTTGAGTAGTGCCAAATGGGTAGAGAATGGTGACCTTGCCACGTTCCCTTCACTTCTATTAGTAAGTATTGCAATAACAACTTTGAGTAGTGCCAAATGGGTAGAGAATGGTGACCTTGCCACGTTCCCTTCGCTTTTATTAGTAAGTATTGCAATAACAACTTTGAATTAGTCTGGTAACCGGTTCGGTCAATGCTAAAAGTCGGTGGAAACAAATATCAATATTCTAACCGGTGGTTTAACCAGTTTGTATTTTTTTTATTTTATTTTTATTTTTCTATATCCACCCCTCATTTTCCTAAATCAACCAATTTTTAATTAAAAAACTAAGAAAACTTAGCAATATGAAGGTGTATTCAGTAAAATTGTTTTTATCCTTTTATAATTACAACCTTAATACATTTTTTCTTTTATAATCTTAATTGTTATAGTACATTAATAAAAAAAATATTATTTTATTAAGACTGATTCAACCACTAATTCAATAACGATTGAACAAATAAACCAGTGTTTTCAACGATTCCATCACCAAACCAGTTTTGAAAACATAGATTAATATACATGCAAATTCACGAAGGATAAGAACACTAAAGTCCTATGAAGAATTAAATCTGTTTTGCTTCTCAAATTAGAAAGTTTTACACCTAATTGCTAAAATTGTTATTTTTAATATCCCTATGATAATGCAGATAGAACTATTTCCAATTTGTTGTATTTTTTACCTTTTAGACACTATAATTTAATTTTTAATTTAAATAAAATTCCTAATGGATGAAAACAACAAGAAAATATAAAATTGTTGGTTAAAAATTAAATTTTTACAGTTTTTATCAATTAGAATTATATGAAAATATAATAACACAAGAAAAATTATGTATTCAAATATAAAAAAGTTATATATAAAAATAAAATATATGATATTAAAATTAAATTACAAGAACTACACATATTTTTTGTGTTTACATCATATTGACTATATGAGAGTGAAATCATATAAGTGATTAATTCAATCACAATATTATTATGATTATATTCTATAAAATCATCCTCATATCTTTAACTATTATAAAGTTGTGTTTGTTATGTTATGTATTTTTGTAAATATTAATTCATATAAAGTATATATAAGTTATAAGAAAATATAAGTTAACTTTATTTTTATAATTTATATAATTTATATTTATGTTATGTATTTTTTAAAATGTTAATAAATATAAAATATATAATTTATAAGAAAATATGAGATAATTTATTTTTATAAATTTATATTCAATAAAATTTCTGTTATGATGATTACCTTAAAAAAATTGAAATTAAAAATCTTAATTTCAATAAAAAAATACCCACAATATCTTAAAAAGATAATTTATATTGAATTGTTTATAATAAATTATTAATTAATAAAATTTGTTTTATTAATAATTTTTATATTTAAATGAGATTTTTATATTCAAATAAATTTGTGTAATTCTTTGACATTTGATCTTAGCATATTTTAAAACTTTTAATTTTTTTATTATATAATACATAGTAATATATAATTATTAATATCTATTTATATATCTATCCCCATAGTACTTTTTTTTGTATAAATCTTGATAGAATCTGACTAGTTTCTTACCAAAATCTAATTGGTTAACCACGGAAAATCTAAATCAGTTAGTAGGATTAGTTAGTACATCTAGATTCTATAAACTTTGTTGAGAAAGTAGTTTCACATCTAAAATTAGTACGACAACAAATGTCTACAATTACATTTTTTATATTCTTATTTAATAAACTTATAATTGAGAACCTAAAAAAATAAATTAAGTTTTAAAGTGATTAAATTAAGATAAAAAAATTTATAAAACGAAACTATTATTTTATAAATTTTATAATAATCTAAAGCATAATTTATTGTTAATTATTTTTAATTTTATAGAAGTCAAATACAAGTTAATTAATATATTTTACATGATTTTATTAAATTATTTTTAATTTTTTATTTTTTACGATTATATATGAGTTCTTTTATTTATGAATTTTCATAAATTTCTGTTGCTTCTTTCTAATATTTTCTTGGTGTATCTATCCATTCAATTCCTATGTTTAAACCTCACATTACTTAACCAAATTCATTTGTTTTATATTTAACTAAATATCTATACATACCATCTAGAGTTGTTTTATATTTAAAATAGAAACAAATTTATATACAAATAAGTAGTTTAATAAGTTTCTAAAAAGATAGTAAGAGTAAAAAAATAATTAATTTAAAAACTTTTCACCTATCACTTGTTAGTGTTTTTTTTCTTATGGTGCTATTTTTCATTTTTTTCATTGAAAATCACTCATAATAATTTTTCTCTCTATGTGATAAAACTTTCATTTATTCTTCTTCAAAAAAAATATGGTATAATTAATATAGTTTTAAACTTTAAAAAATAAAAACATAATTAAATCTTAGTGTGTCACATGTACAATCTATCTTATGAGTGATAAGAGACAATGCCACAAGTTCCATATTCCCTATTTGACCATAAAAAATCTCTTTCTTACAATTTTTTCTTTAAGAATAACATATATGCAAATTATTTTAATTTTTAATTTTTATCTCTTGTTCTTTAAATATTGACCAAAGTTGTACAAGATGAAATGTGGGAACATTTATTTATTTTTAAAAAATTAAATAAAAATAATAAATAATATTAATGATAATGAAAATTTTTCTCTAGGAGAAGAACACAGCACACAAAGCATTCTGCTATGTTTTCTGAAATGCTTCCAGTTAGAACAAAGCAAAGAGGGTGGAGCCATAAAAAATGGGTTCAAATATGTGCCCTAACCTGACCCACCATGAATACGGCTCGATGAGGCAAAAAATAAGACAAACAAGTTGCAATAGCTAATAATCAACCCGACTCACTTCAGACCCGACCCATACGGGTTCAACTCAGGTGGGCCGAGTCAGCCCGTATTCAACCACTAAATATTTATTATTTTAATATTTTATTATTTTACTAAATATTTATTATTCAACCCATTAAACATTTATGATTTAAACTATTATATTACATAATGAAATAGAAAATATTTTTCTTAGCTTTAAATAAAGACTTAATTAAATAATTGGTTTTAAAATTTTAAATAATCTCAACTTTTAAAATATTTTTTTTTTATTTTTTGGTAGGTTGGTGGGTTGGCCCGTATAGCCCACTAACCTGTGCTAGGCCGGGCTGGGCTAACAGATTGAGTAAGAAAGTTTAAATGAGTCAAGTTGGGTTGACTCGTTTTTCTGATGGGTCAAGGTGGGCTGAGCCATATGGGCCAAACCAACCTGTTTTGACAGCTATAAAAGAAGGTTTCAATTTCAATAAAAAAAGAAAAAGAAATGGAGAAAAAATGTATAGCATGGCGCTTAGTCCAAATTACAATTAGGAATTTGTCTATATTTTTGGACAAATTTAACTCAAAACAAATAATATACTACTATTTTGCATGTTTCTGTTTAACCTTTATTTGGTGTTGACTACTGTTATGTGATTTATAAAAGCATGAAAAATCTGCGCCGAAAGTTAATGGAGGATCCATTGTCATGCATAATAAGTATTACAGGACGTGGTTGTTACTTCATGAAAAAACATTAGTACTTAGGGTTTAGTTCAAAATGTAAAGGAAATAGTTTCAAATTTTGTTTGGATAATTGGATAGTAAAAAGTTAGGAATTTTTTAGGAGTTAGTAGTTTTTTAAAAAAAAGATAGATAACAAAAAGTTATGAATTTTTTAAGAGCTAATAGTTTTTAAAAACAAAATTATTCCAAATAATTTTTTCAGACGATCTTATATTTTCAGCTATTAGTTGTTTTTTTTACGACTTTATCCTTTATCTCTTCTTACATGATAAAATATGTTTCTCTTCTTCATTTCCCTCTCCATTAATATAATATAGTAATTTATAAACATATAATTATAGAAAATTATAATTTAAATATGTAATTTAAAATTTGTCTATTTAATTATCAAAATCTATAATTTAAAAAACATTCGTACTTAGGGTTTAGTTCAAAATGTAAAGGAAATAGTTTCAACTTTTGTTTGGATAATTGGATAGTAAAAAGTTAGGCATTTTTTAGGAGTTAGTAGTTTTTTAAAAAAAAGATAGATAACAAAATGTTATGAACTTTTTAAGAGCTAATAGTTTTTAAAAATAAATTACTCCAAATAATTTTTTCAGACGATCTTATATTTTCAGCTATTAGTTGTTTTTTTTACGACTTTATCCTTTATCTCTTCTTACATGATAAAATATGTTTCTCTTCTTCATTTCCCTCTCCATTAATATAATATAGTAATTTATAAACATATAATTATAGAAAATTATAATTTAAATATGTAATTTAAAATTTGTCTATTTAATTATCAAAATCTATAATTTAAAAAACATTCGTACTTAGGGTTTAGTTTAAAATGTAAAGGAAATAGTTTCAACTTTTGTTTGGATAATTGGATAGTAAAAAGTTAGGACTTTTTTAGGAGTTAGTAGTTTTTTAAAAAAAAGATAGATAACAAAAAGTTATGAACTTTTTAAGACCTAATAGTTTTTAAAAACAAAATTACTCCAAATAATTTTTTCAGACGATCTTATATTTTCAGCTATTAGTTGTTTTTTTTACGACTTTATCCTTTATCTCTTCTTACATGATAAAATATGTTTCTCTTCTTCGTTTCCCTCTCCATTAATATAATATAGTAATTTATAAACATATAATTATAGAAAATTATAATTTAAATATGTAATTTAAAATTTGTCTATTTAATTATCAAAATCTATAATTTAAAAAACATTCGTACTTAGGGTTTAGTTCAAAATGTAAAGGAAATAGTTTCAACTTTTGTTTGGATAATTCGATTGTAAAAAGTTATAAATTTTTTAGGAGTTAGTAGTTTTAAAACAAAAAAAGATAGATAACAAAAAGTTATGAATTTTTTAAGAGCTAATAGTTTTTAAAAAGAAATTACTCCAAATAGTTTTTTCAGACGATCTTATATTTTCAGCTATTAGTTTTTTTTTATGACTTTATCCTTTATCTCTTCTTACATGATAAAATATGTTTCTCTTCTTCATTTCCCTCTCCATTAATATAATATAGTAATTTATAAACATATAATTATAGAAAATTATAATTTAAATATGAAATTTAAAATTTGTATATTTAATTATCAAAATCTATAATTTAAATATATGATTATAATAATTTATAATTTAAACACTTCATTGTTGACATAATAACTCATGATATCTTTATTTGTTATTTTACAACTTTCAGTTTGTTGATTAGTTAATTTTACCAAATACTTACAACTAGCTTCTCAACTTTAAGTTAGTTTTTAGTTTTTAGTATCTTTTTACCTTTCAACTCTGTTTTTAGCTTTGAGTTAATTTTTCAACTAATTTTAACAAATACACCTAAATTCAACAGCAAAAGAGAGATAAGGTGTTCATTTGAATATTATTAGATTTAATATCCTTAAACAACACTCATATTTAAGAAATGTAGATGAGAAAATATATTTTAAAAAATCACTATGTATAATTATATGGATCCCACCAAAATATAAAATACTTTGAATGTAATAAGAAAATGAAAATGTTAGCTTCTATGGCAAAACAGAATGCATTGACTTGAGGTCATCTTCTCCATGTAACATATGTGAGTACTGGGACAAACTTACAATAGATATTATATCCACCGACTTTGGATTACTGTGGTAATTGGACTTTGGGTTGGCTAATTGGTATTCTTTCTCAAGTCTACAAATTACAATGATATAATTATTTCTTATCAATTTAATAACTATATATATACATATATATTTAAATTTTAAAATTCTATTATATAATTATTTAATTATAATAGTTATTGAAATATTTCCACATAAAATGCCCTTAAAAATAAAAAAACCCATGATTTTTTGAATTTATTAATTAATACATAAAACATCATTCTTTCCCTATTGCCTCTTTCACATTCATAGTGCTTCCCTTCCTCTCTTACATTCACAGTATTGTGGTAGGATATGTTATCTACTTGATAGGAATGACAAAAAGATATATGCGAGGAAAGAAAGAATAAAATAATAATAATGTAAAAAAAAGTGTTTTCATAATCTATATTACGAAGTATACATTATTTCTATTTTTATCTTAGGGTAAAAAAAACTTGGATCTATGTATAAAAAGAATTTCAATTCAATGATGAATTAAAATAGATCAAATCACACCAAATTTCTTATATATTTAACTCTTTAAATCTACCACCTTTTTATTTTTTTACATTACTTTTACTCTCTAAGAGTGGTTGGCATCTCCTAAAAAATAGTAGTAATATAGTTTTTATTTTCTGTATAAGAATAAAAATCAAAGTAAAATCTCAGAAAAATTGACATAATAAAGTTCAAAAAATAAAAAAAAAGTTATAGTGAAGGGAAAATACTAGATATAATAAATTAAAAGAAAAAAATTTAAAAAGTATGTATTTTACTTTTTAAAATAAGATAATCTAATTAAAAGTTATTCTCTTGTAAGTTTATCCCTGCACTGACTTATATTATATTGCATGGAGAAAATGGCATCACATCGATTCATTGTCATTTGCTATAGAAGCTGACATTTTTATTCTTTAATTAAAATCAAAGTATTTTATATTTTAGTGGGATCGTGTGAGGCAGTGTTGTTCCTTGTAATAATTGGGATATTTAGGAAAAATATTATGATATTAATATGGAATATTCAATAACTTGTGATTAATTTTGTTAAAAAATTTAATTGATTATATTTAGAAAATGATTTCTTTTTAGATAATATTTTTCAATTATATTATTGAAATATCAAACATTATTTAGGGAGATTTATACTGGAAGAACTCCCGAATCAGACCTAACCCTAGACCGAACCTACCTTAGAATTGGACCTAATCCTGGACTGAACTACCTCAAAACCATATATACCCTTGGACTGGGCGTACCTATAGAGCCTGACCTAATCCCAGAGTAGTCAGGTATCTCGGCTCGGGTAGGATCCATCACCCCATGTGAAATGTCCAAACTACCCTTTTTAGGTAAATCAAAATCTTAATGACTTAAGCGTTAGAGTGTTTTTTCATGTAATCACTGTACTAACTCAGAGTAGTTATTAAAATATTATATTATTTATTTTGACTTAAATTCCTCTAATTTACTTAATTAACAATTTTTTCATATTTATTTTTAAATATTTAGTATTATGTATTAAAAAAAATTAATTTTGCTTAATATAAATACATCATTCATATCTTGTTGAGTTTTGAAAAATTATAGTGTAAATAATTAGAAAGATGAATTAGAATTCAAATAACTTATATATCAAATTAAAATAAAAAGGTGCACACATACAATATAAATATATATATATATATATATATATATATATATATATTATAGATAGTAGGATAATTACCTCTGTTGGATATCAATGTAATTTTTTTATGAAGGTTATGAGGTTGATCTAGTGCCAATGTCTATATATGGGGGAGGGATAGGTCTTTAGTTCAAACATCTCTTTTAAAAAAATAGTTTTTCTTTGTGTTTTTTAAAAAGGGTAGAATAGTTATTTTTAAAAATGAACATCAAAAGGGGGAATTCTTTTTATTAATAGTATAGATATAGTATATAATATAGTATCATAGATCATAGATATAATATGACAATTATGTATGTTAGATATAAATATTTTAAAGTAGTTTTTTTCTTAAAGTTATAAGGTTGACTAACCTAGTCACAAAAGTGTATACATTATAATATATATACACTGTCAATGTAAAATATTTTTATGCTGACATTGACTCATAATTTTCATTTATGTGACTTTTAAAGTATTAACTAATAAACTCAACAAACTTACCATGAATGAAGGATTGTAATTGAATGTCAATGTATACCAATTAAACTTTAATATATATATATATATATATATATTATAGATTATTGATAATAGAATAATTATGGATGCTGGATATAAACATTTTAAAGTAATTTTTTTCTTATAAGGTTATAAGGTTGATCTAGTTGTAAAGTGAGGAGACAGAGGTTGTAGGTTCAAATCCCTCATTTGACAAAATAATTTATTTTTTAATTTTCAAATAAGTATATGGGTAGAATATGTATTTCAAAAAGTGGACATCAAAAGCGGAATATTAATAATATAAATTATTATTATTATTATTATTATTATTATTCATGGACTCAGACCCTATATGGTACCGGCAAAAATACTCTCATATGGGAGCAAGTATAATTACTTGCAAAAATGGGTACGGGTACCCATCCCGCCTCGCACCTTTTATATATATATATATATATATATATATAATTAAATATGATTACATTATATAATATTAAATATGATATTTTTGAGTAGATAAATTACTAAAAATATTATTTTGATTATAATATATGATAAATAATATAACTATAGAGTAAAAAGAGATATACAACATATTTTACACAAATTTAATAAAATAAAAATACAAGTTACAAGAAAAATGAGTTATTTATAAAATAACTTAATAAAGTTACAATATTATTTAATATTATGGTAAAAAAAAAGGTTTATGCGTAATCATATAAAACTTTAGGAAGTATTTTATAATTTGTTCTATGTTTGATATTATGTTGGTTTTTTTATATTATATTTATCTATTTTAAACATATTTATTTATTTATTATCTCTATACATAAGTAAAGGGTGGGTCAGTTATAAGTATATTGGTGCCTAGTGTGTACGGGGATGAAGATTAAAGTTGTTGTCTGTGCAAGTATGAGATCGAGTATGGATACATATCTTAAACATGGATATGGGGATCAACACTATAGTACCTACCCATTGCTATCGCTATGCTAACTATCAATTTACTTTAACAATAATAAAATAATTAAAATTCTATTACAATTTTAGTTCTCCATAAAAAAAAGAAAGTATTGTTATTTCCATTATATTAATGAAAGTCATAGAAGTAATATATATATATATATATATATATATATATATATATATATATATATATATATGAGTTCAATTGGTATTCATTATTAGTGTAACAAATTTTATATTGATTAATACTTTAAAAGTCATATAAATAAATAGTTATGATTGAACTAATTAAACTTTATTTAGAGTTTAATTGGTATACACTGTGAGTGTAAAGATTTTTATACTAACATTCAATCAAATCCTTCATTCATGCTAAACTTATTGACTTTATGCATTACTACTTTAAAAGTCACATAAATGAAAAGTTATGATTGAATGTCAGTGTAAAAATCTTTTACACTAACAGTGTATACCAATTAAACTCCTTTATTTATATTTGTTTCAATGTTCAACATATATATATTTTATACTTACATCAATACTTTGATTTTGCTTTTATAAATAAATAGTTATGATTGAACGTCAGTGTAAAATTCTTTTATACTATGAGTGCATACTAATTAATTTTTACACTATCAATGAATAATAAAAACATTTAAAATTTTGTACTTACATCAAAATTTTTACTTTTATTTTGCTTTTATAAATTAGATTTGTACAATATTTTTAAATTAATTCCTACATCTATTTTATCTTGGTTAAAAAAATCCAATTTATCAAAAACAGATGAAAATAACCAAAACTTATGTGTCAACATATGCAGAGAAGAACAACGAGGATATGAGTGAAGCACCATAATTTCTCATTTTCTCAAATTCCAAACTTTGGGCCATCACGTGCTTTTTTTTTTCTTTTTTTTCTTCCTTAAAATTCAAACCCTCTTTACTTTCTTCTAACTTCAAAGCATCTTAGAAATTACTTTATGGCAGAAGAGGCATTGGTTCTCTACAACCTGGCATGAACATAACTTTGTGTGTTGTGTTCTTCTCACAGAAAAAATTATTCATTATTATTAATGTTTATTATTATTATTATTATTTTTAAAAATAAATAAATGTTGCGAATTTTCATGTTCTGTTGTTCAACTTATATTTAAGCAATAAGAAATAAAAATTAGAAATTAAAATTATTTCTTTTCATTATTATTATAAATGATAAAGTTTAATGAGTTTGCATGTATGTTATTTAACTTGACTAATCTTTAAAGGAAAAAAATGTGAAAAGAGATATTTTTTTGTGTCAAATGCAGTGTAAGTGTGTGGTATTGTGTATCACTTATAACATTGTACATGTCACACATTAAAGATTTAATTGATTATTGAAATGGAAGAATTATTATTAACCTTCTTGGTCCCTTTTTTAAGTTTCTATTTTTTTAGAAAATTTATGGTTTTATTTATTTTTTATCTCTAAAATTTTCAAATTACATTAATTATTTCTTATTAATTATACCCATATTTTTTATGAATAAAAATAAATGAACATTTTATTAAGAGTGGTTTTCAATGAGAAAAATGGAAGATGACATAATAAAAAAACTAACAAGTGATACGTAAAGAATTTTAAAGTTAATTATTATTTTATCTTTATTATATTTTGAAACTTATTAGATTATTTATTTATATATAATTTAATTTTTTATTTTAAATAGATATTTGAAGATAGATATATAAATAGATATACTTGAAAAAAAAATTATATATTACTTGAAAAACAAAAATTAAAGTACTATGAAGATAGATATATAAATAGATATTGATAATTATATATTACTATGTGTTATACATAATAAAAAATTACAAGTAAATTTTAAAATATGCTAAGATCAATGTCCAAGCATGACAAAATTTATTTGAATATAAAAATCTGATTTAAATATAAAAAATTATCAATAAAATAAATTTTATTAATTTAAAATTTATTACAAACAATTCATTGTAAATGATGTTTTTAAGATATTGTGGGTATTTTTTTTATTGAAATTAACCTTTTTAATTGTCAATTTGTTTAAGGATATCATTATAAGATAAAATTTATTGAATATAAATTTATAAAAATAAATCATCAAATATTTACTTATAAATTATATATTTCAGATTTATTATAACATTTAAAAAGGTATAACATAATAAACTAATTTTATAATTGTTAAAGATATTTCAATGATTTAATAGAATATAATCATAATAATATTGTGATTGAATTAATCACTAATATGATGTCACCCTCGTATAGTCAATATGAAGTAAACACAAAAAACATGTGTAGTTCTTATTATTTAATTTTAATGTCATATATCTTATTTTTATATATCAATCTTTTATATTTTTATGCATAATTTTGATGATATTATTATTTTTATATAATTCTAATTTATAAAAAATGTGAAAAATTAATTTTCAACAAACAATTTCTAATAACCTTATAGTTAGTTGTTCTTATGCTTATTAGACATGTTTTTATTTATTAAAAATTCAATAAAAGTTATCTTTGTATATATATATATATATATATATATATTATTCTTAACAATTATAGTACAAAAATCACTGCTTTGGCTCAATATTAAAGAGACTTTACTGTTTGTAAGTTGTTAGATTGAGATTTTAAGTTGACAAAAAATATTTATTTGATTTAAATTTATTTACTATAACATAAAATAAAGTAAATTACAGTAATAGTATCTCAATTTTCATATCTTAATCTCCCTTTAACTTTAAAAACACATTATTTTAAGAATTTAATTAATATGTATTCCGAGGGTAAGATTTTTTATAATGATGTTTAATCTCAATCCTTAATTTATGATAAGTTTATTGACTTTACCAATTAATATTTTAAAAGTCATATAAATGAAGATATATGATTAAATGTTAGTGTAATATTCTTTTACAGTGGGCTTACAAAAAAAATATTTTTTTACAATGTCAATGCATACTCATTAAACTATTATAATAATATCTTCTATATGTTTAAAAACATTATACTCACAACCTTATTAAACCTTAGGCAATCACTCTCTCAGTAATATGAAAGTAATGATTAAAAAATAGAAATGTACATATAATTACACTAAATTTTAAGAAATTTTATTATAATTTACTCTATAAAATAATAATGTAAATTTGGACGCGTGACATTATTTTTTTTATAGAACATATGGCATTCTTTGATTACTTTGTTACTTGTCAATTTTTATTCTCAGTAATTATCTTGCTCTCTTACCCTACATCCATTCTTTATGTATTTTTAAAGGAAGTTTTAGCTTTCCATATCTATTGTTTAAAAGTAAGGTTATCAATATTGAGAAAAGGAGTACAGACCCTTTACTTTTTATGTACTCATTACAGTTGTACCCCTCTTTTGAAAATTTTGTAATATCATACATAAATTTATTACATATGTACTGCCTAAGTTTTGTATGATATTATACATGTATCCCTAGGTTTTGTATGTTGTTACACATGCACCCTTATATTTTTCAAACTTCACAATCGACACTTCTCTCACCTTCATTGTTTGACTGTCACGAAACTTGAAGAAAAAAAATAATTCATTTGACATCCACAGGAAATAAGACATAATAATGCTAAAATAAATGGAAACATGTGTAGTTTGAAAATGAGGACTACAGTAATAATGAGTACATAAAAATAAGGAGATGTGTAGTTTAAAGAAAAAAAAAAGTATTTGTAATTACACTAAACCTGTTGGGCTACATCTGTAATTACTTCAAAGTTTTATTTCATGAATTTTTTTTTGTAAAAATAAAAATTCACTTCAAAATAATTGTCGATTTAGTAATTTAGTTAAATTTTAATTAGTATGTACTGACAGTATAAAAGAATATTACACTAACATTTAATCACATCTTTTAATTTATATGACTTTTAAATTATAAATTGGTAATGTTAACAAACTTAGCATAAATTAAGAGTTGTAATTGAATGTAAATTTACTAATTAAACTATTTAGTATAAATGAATTAAATCTAAGCTTGAATATCTTATCGATATTGATACAATTTTTCACAGTAGTAGATTTGATTTAACGAATTAAATTGCTCCTATCAAGGCTTTTTATTATATTATTTAACATAAATTTAAAATAATTTTCTAAAGGAAAAAAATTAAAATACTTTTTAAGATCATAATGATGTATATATTTTACTTATATATGTTGATATAAAATTCATAGATTTTTATATGTTCATTAATTAGTTTTTTAAATCTTAAATAATTAACCAAATTGTATCACACTATTAAATAAAAATATATTTATTTATATATTTTTATATAAGTAAAATAGTTGCAATAAACACTTATTTTATTATATGGATAAAATAAAATTATAATATGTGAAAATAATTACATGAAATTAATTATCAACATATAATTAAATTTTGAATAATTTGAAAATTATATTAATATAAATTTTATTTGATCACTTTTAAAAATATAAATTGAAAATAAAAATTTATATCTCAACACTATGAATTAAAATATATTTTAATATAAAAATTAATACATGTCAACGTTATAAATTAGGATTACTTCTCAACTTTAAAAAACTAAAAATATGTACCTTTTTTCATTAGTAGAAAGTAAAAACATGTATATTAAGGAACATTTATAACTTGATGATAAAAAAATGGACTGTTGACATGAGAAGCTCGCATAACAAAAAAGAATTATAGAAGCTCACAGGATGGTTGACGTTCCTTTCAAGGTTCCAGCCAAGGTTAGTAGATAAAAGCAAACATATGGTCAGGTTAGTGAGAAAAAACTCCAAGGTTGAATAGATAGATGACTGTAAGACAGCCATCCGAGAGCTCAAAGCCTTCTTCTTTGCCTCACCAGCACTATTGAAGCTAGTTACCAAGGAAAACCTCTTGCTATACCTCTCGGTGACCAACAAGGTCGTTATGCGGTGGTGGTCCAAAAGGTTAAACAACTTTAGGGGCCAATATACTTCATTAGGCAACACTCCACGAGCTCGAGCAAAGGTACCAAATTATTAAAAAGCTTGGCTTAACCTTGGTAACAACCTCAAGACGTCTGAGACCATACTTCTAAAGATATCAAGTGGTGGTCAAAACAGACTATCCCATCTTCAAGGTCTTGCACAAACCTAAACTAGTAGGATGGATGACATCATGGTTAGTTGAGTTGTCCAAGTTCGGGCGACTTAGCCAAGGAGATGGGAGCAACAAAGTTGGTCTGCCGAAGTACTCATAACCGTGTCTCAACCCAATGGAAAATACCAAGTCAAATGTTCTCTTTTACTACAATATTACTATGCAGTTAACAACTTCAAAAAACATTTCGATCACCTTAGGATTGAACATGTTAAGAGAAATGACAACAACCGAGTCAACATCCTCGCTAAATTAGCCAGTACTAAAAAGTTAGGTCAATATAAGACAGTTATCCAACATACCTTGGAGGAACCAACTGTTAGAAATCCTTTGGGCCTACAAATACACACCACATTCAGTAACCTGGGAGACTCCTTATAGCCTCACGTATGACATAAACACCATGATCCCAATAGAAGTGGGAGAAGAACTTTCATTTCGATGATAGTTGTACAATGAAGGCAATGATGAGTAGATGTTAGTAGAATTGGACTTAGCACAGAAGTTGATAGATAAGGAAGTCATATAAGAGTAAACATGGAAGAAAAGGGCTACTAAAAATACAACAAAAATTTCAAATCAAGGTCCTTCAAGCAAGGAGACCTCATTTGGCGAATGAGGGAAGAAGCTGAACGAGAACCTGAACAAGGAAAGTTTGCATCAAACTGGGAAGACCTTTTTAGAATCAACTAAAATTTGGATAATGGACTTACAAACTAGAGAATCTCTTAGGATACCAAGGTCGTGGAATATTGCAACATACCTCAATAGTTTTTCTATTTAGCCAACTTAGGGGGTCATTGGGTATAATTTAGCCAACTTTTTATTTATTGGTCAAGATATACAAATATTTTTTTTGTTCAAGATCTTATTTTTTCTATTTATTTTTGCTATTATGTGATGACATATCACTTCATTTATTATTATTTTATTAATTAAATTTCTGGGTGATTTTAATTACATTTTGTGGTAGTTTTTTGTCATCACGAATTAAAAAGAAATATTATTCGTCTTCTTTCCAACACTTCCTCTACCTATTTCACTACCTCATTCCCATGTGTCCCTCTACCCCATGTAAAGTCCACTACTATGACCGATTAACAAAATTTGAATACCAAAACCATAAATTTAAAAAAAGTTCATGTATCAAAAACATATTTTACCCATAAAATAATAATAATTAGAGTGACATGTCACTACTTAATGGCTAAAATAAATGGAAGTTCTAACATGTTAGACGGAAAATATATTTGTATACCTTGACTACTCAACAAAAAGTTTATATACCAAAACCATAAATTTGAAAAAGTTCATGCACAAAAAATATAGTTTATCTTAAAAACAATAATCAAAACTTTTGTTTAAGGAAACAATAATCAAAACTTATTTATTATAATAATTGTTATATTTAATCAATTTTACAATAGAATTAATTAGTTAATGAAGAATTTATTTTTTAACATTAATAATATTTATTATGCAATAGTTTTGATAATTTTTAAATAATAAAATATATGATTTGTAAATGATAATAACAGTATATATTTCAAATATGATAAAAATTTATATATATAATTATTAAAATAATAATATACAAAATCATTGGTATTATAACTAATGTCTAGTAATAAAAATTTGTTTTATATTTATAATAAAAAATAAAAAATATTATTAAAATTATAAAATTAACATACTTATTATATAGTTTTGATATTATAAGTTAACAGTAAGAAATGATAGAAAAAATAGATATATAAAATATAAACATTGTAATAATAAATTACACATTATATTGATAATTTGGTCAAACCATTTTTCTAATATAGTTACTTTAAAATATGTTTCAAGAAAAATAATAATTAAAAATAAGGTAAATTAAATTTAGGCACATAATGCTTTGTAAAATTACACATATTATTATTAGTTTCAAAAGCTTTGTATGACTAGAAGTTCCTACAGGTACCTTTAGTAATTTTGATCATAACAAATAGATATATTCATCTTGATTTATAAGTTAGGAGTGACTTATTGTTCAAAGAATACTTAGTGATAGGAGTGACGTGACTTTGTATACTTGGTCAAACCTAGTAGGATATAACTGTAAAATCAGAAATGGTTTATGTACTCTTGCCAGAAATGACATAAAGAATATTTGTAATTGTATAACATTATTATGATTAATAACTATAAAACTATACTTTAATGATTATATATATAAATTGATATTTAAAAAAAAGGTAAGATACTTAATATAATTTAAAATATACGTTAAGTATCTTACTTTTTTTAAAAAAGAAATATTAATTGATATGTAGTATATACATATAGTTATAATTTTTTTAAGTATCTTAAAGTTTACTATGTAAGCAATAAATGCAAGTTAAGTATCATATATTTTTTTTAAATATCTTAAACTTTACTTTATATATATTTATAATTTTTTTGGTACAGTAGCTAACTAAGACGGAAAAAAAATTAAAAACAACTTTAGTCAATAACGCATAAACACAAATGTCTTATAGGTCTATATGTGTCAGGGGTCTAGGTAGCTTTGATTCATGTATTGTAAATTCTCGACACTTCAATTTCTATTAGAACAAAAAAAAATTCTATAACTCCTTTACCTATTATCAAAGAGCATGTAGATGTAAAAATACATCTTACTCAATAAATATTTACTACAAATTTTTATATATTTAGTTAAATTTTTTAAGTGAAAACTAAACAAATCGAAAATGGCTTATTTTAAAAAACTGTTTTGGAAAAAAAAAGTGAATACATTTAAAAAAACTCTTTTTATAATTATAATCAAATATAAAATTATAAAAACTTTTTACTACAATAAAAATATATTATAAATAAAAATTTTTTACTATAAAAATCTATTATAAAAACTTTTTACTATAATAAAAATCTATTATAAAAATTATTTAAATTATTTTTACACTAAAAGCACTAATTTATATTTTTATTTTGAAAATTATTTTATTAAATTATTTAAATTTTTCTGGACACAATTTTAATTAAAATATAATTTAGAAAACTAAAAAAATGAAACATTTAGTTATAAATCTCCTCTACTAGACATCGAATCAAATCAATGATGGACACAATTACCCACTTCATCGTGAAATTAACATACTATCTCAATGCTAAGATGTCTTATAGCGGTGGTTTAAAAAATGGTCACTATTTTTTAAATCCATTGAGTTGTATATAAATAATGAATGTATTAAATAAATGTAAAATTTGTCGAATTTTTTTAAAATATACTAAAAAATAATTATTTTAAATAATCTGTCTTGAACTCCTATAGGATTAATAAGAAAATGAGTTAAGGTGAACCAATTTTTCACCAACATATTTTGTTCTATGTTTTCTAAGTATGAATTTTGCTTATTGGGTAAATAATTTTTTATCTCTCTTTTTTATGTTTTTTCTCTCAATTTTTTCTTTCTCTTCTCTTGCTCCTGCCTCTCATTTTCACGTCACAATTTTTTTAAGATTTTTATATATATATATATATATACACACACATACACACACACACACACATATATATATATATATATATATATATATATATATATATGTATATACACACTTTTTAAAAGTCATAACATGGAGGGTTTTAAAAGTCATTTTACTCACCTCTTGAAGCAAGATCCCACCACTTTAATTCTTCTGCTCCTATGTTCCTCTTTCTCAACCCTAGAAGAATTAACTAATCTATGATATTATGAGGGAACTAGTTAACCCTATATATATTAGTTTAGGGTTAGTTTTACCCTTTCTATATTTTTCTATAAAAGATTGAATTTTCCATATTAAATCCGAAATAGTATATTTATTTTATCTTATTTCTATTTTAAAGGAAATATTATCTTAATCTTGTTTGTTCAAAATTTCTGACAGTTTAATCTTTTAATAAGTTTTTTTTAACAACTTAATCTATCTTCTCTTAATTGAATTATTATTCAAATATTTGTATTTTAAATTTTGGGATGTTACACTTAGAGAATCAATTACAAAAATTAACATCAAATACACATGATTTCCAATCATACAAAAGGAACAAACATTACTAGAAAATAGGTTTTTTACAACACTTATTTAAAGCTTTTTAAAACATTTTTAAAAGTGTTGTAAAAGCTGGTGTTGTAAAAAGTTAGATGTTTTACAACCTTTTTTAAACGTTGTAAAAAGCTTTTTCTTTAACTAAGTCCAAAAACAATTTAATTCATCCTAAAGACTAATTATTTCTAATTTTAAAAGAAAATCTTGTCAATTTTGTACAACTCCCTTCAGGAGCACTTGTAGATATTTCTTCAAAGTCACAAAAAACCTGCATAAAAAATAAAAATATGATGTGATTGTTATCATCACTATTCTAGTATATAAATACCCATTTTTATCCATTCTCCGTTACATAGTCAAACTATTATTATCTAAAAAGTGTCAAAAGTACACATTATTATTTCAAATCTTAATTGCCTTTTATATATAGCCATTTAGGAATAATTATTAATTGGAATTCCTATTTTTAACAAAAGCTTCTTCACCTCCTTTACCCTGTAGATGAAAATTTTCAACAACACTGCAGAACTTACTATAATAAAGTGACAAAAATTTAACTTAACATACCATCATTTAACTTAACATTATGTTATTATCTTGAGGGCAACACTGATTCCTGCAAGTGGCTCTTGCTGTAGCCTCTTGAAATCTCCCGTCAGTCTTTTTCTAACTAGGCTTAACATTATCATCACCTAGAAAAGACAAGTACCCACAGAAAGGAAAAAATAATAGACTTAAGAATCAAGTGCTTTTAGAAAAGAAAAATATAAAGCAGCAAACACACCACCACCACGATATAAGGTTACAAGCACAAAATTTCTTAACTATTAAGCTTTTAACATTAAAAATAAAATTACTTAACTTTAAGCATTTAACATTAAAATCAATTCAAATTCCACTTCAATCATTAGTACATATAATTAAAAAAATATAAAATTTACAAAATCAAATAGAATTAGCATTAAGAGACCTAGACAACATGGAGGAAAATTGACATAAAGTGATTAAAACCCAGAGTTTTCCTTTGCTGATAAAATATTTTATTAACCATGTGCCATTGAGAAAATAATACCATAATATAGAAAAGTATATATAAAACAACCCAATTAACACTATTGAATGTCCAAAGACCAACCCATATAAATAATTACCTTAATTTTTAACTCAGAATATATGCATGTTTATTTCAGTTACTTTAATTGGAATTATTTATATTGCTTTATGAATTGAAAACATAAAAAATGATAAAACCACTAGAAACTCACAGACTCAATACTTTTTTTAAGAATCCACCCATCACTTTAAATCAAGCCAAAATAATAATAATAATAATAATAATAATAATAATAATATATTATATTATTATTATTAATTTATTATATATAATGTATGTACTAAAAGCTCTTCATCTCAAGCTTTCAAATCTGGAAAGGAAAAATAGTTCAAAGTTATAAACTATTAAAAGAATCATAAACCATAACTATGAACTTCAACATATATACCTAATTGAGCTGAATGCTTCCTTCCAACTTTAATCCTTGAATTAATTTCATGATACCTTCTCTTTTAGCTCATAGTGATAGCTTATTTTAAATTGGGAACCATATGCAGATTTTCCTTCAAAATCATTATAAAATGCATTCACAAAACAACTTTACCAATCAGGATGTCCCTTCTTCAAGCATATCAGGAAAAAATATAGCCATATAAATTGGTTGCTTAAGAAAACCCTATTAGTGACCAAGGAAGACTGCAAAAGCCATAATAATAATAACAATCAAGCTACTGAGTAAGAAATGTTCGATACCGATTCACCCCCAAGCAAGTATCACTTCTTTCATCCCCTTTAATTTGCTATGCTCGTTCTTGCTCCTATCTTCAACCCCTCAGCCGTTAGTTCCAATGCCTCACAACACATCTTCTTCACTGCCCTATGTACTCCTCCATAACACCTATAATAAACAACCATAAGAAAAGAAAACATGTCTACATGATTTCTTTAAATTTTAAAATGAACATTGAGAACAAAAAGCAAATAAATATAAACCAGGGTACTTTTTGTTTTGAAAAGATATTTATAAATACCCAAAAATTTATGTGTTTTGCTGAAAAAGTAGAAGTGTTTTGGGACATATGACATAATTGTTGCCATTTCTTTTGCTTTCATAGCCATAAGGGTCAAGATAAGTAGCCTTGTCTTTAGACACTAGGGTTGCATGCAAAAAAAATCGAGAGCTTTATTCTCCAATTGGGCCATGAACTCCAAGGGAACACCATGGTTGACTACCTTGACAAACCAAGAGAGAGTTAGAGATGAAATTACGAAATTGAGATGTGATTGAAGGAAACCCTAGGAAGTGCCAGAGAGTTAGAGAGAGAGAGAAGTTTTTAACCTTGTGGTGTTTCTAGTTTCAGAAAAACATGTTTGTGGTGAGGTGCAAATGAGAGTAAAAACACATCGGAGAGGACACACATCTTCATCCATGTTGAACGCTAGCTGAGAAGATGAAGGATTTAGAGCCTTGAGAGAAAAAGTTGATTAGGGATTTGGAGCAAAGAGTGAATCAAGGAGTCGCATTTACCCTAGTAAAATGTTTTTCAACATAATTGTTTCAAAATTAAAAACTTTATAACAATCATTTCTAAGAAATGTTTTACGATCTTTCATAAAATTACAATGTTGCGATTGTAAGTTTTCCTACAACATTTATAACATAATTGATGTAAACATGCCTTTTAGAAAGCCTTTTTTGTAATAGTGAAAATTGAATTGATACAAAAAATGTAATAATCAAAGTCACGTATAAAACATGTTATGATTTTCAGGTGTTCACAATTTTCCAACCGCATGTATGTGAATCTATAGAAACTTAGAAATTGCTTCACTGTCTATATTCTCTATATATGCTAGTGAGAGATAATTCCCCACTCAACCTTTACCCTCAAATGAAGATTTGTATGTAAGGGTATGGCTTGCTCCTCAAGCTCCCTCGAGAAAGTTAGAAATGGAAACTAAAGTGTAGTACCCTAGCTCCTTTATCGTTTTGGTATTCAAATTTTATGTTAATCGGTCATTTAACCATTATTCTTCAAATTTATTCTGCTCGACCTGCTACCTCTACTGCTCGACAATACAAGGAAAAGGAAGGACAACAAGAAGAGGAAGGAGCTGGAAGGGGGAGATAAGTCAGGTGTCCCTTCTAAGAAGCTCACCCAAAAGACTGTAAGATTTGAGAAGTTAGCAGACTCACCCAACACCTCTATGTCGAACGAGTTCTTTTGCCCAGACTTGAGAATGAGGAAGAAGACAAAAATAGTCGGCGAAGTTCTAAACGATATTAATTATTTTTTATTAATTATACCCATATTTTTTTTAAGAATAAATGAACATTTTATCATATAGAAAGAAAAATTATTATGAGTGATTTTCAATGAAAAAAAATGAAAAATAACACAATAAGAAAAAAAAAACTAGCAAGTGATAGGTGAAAAGTTTTAAAATTAATTATTTTTTTACTCTTACTATCTTTTTAGAAACTTATTAAACTAATTATTTGTATACAAATTTGTTTCTAGTTTAAATACCAAACAACTCTAGATGGTATGTATAGACATTTACTTAAATATAAAGCAAATGAATTTGGTTAAGTAATGTGAGGTTTAAACATAGGAATTGAACCGATAGATACACCAAGAAAATATTAGAAAGAAGCAATAGAAATTTATGAAAATTCATAAATAAAATAACTCATATAATCATAAAAAATAGAAAATTAAAAATAATTTAATAAAATTATGTAAAATATATTAATTAACTTGTATTGGATTTCTATAAAATTAAAAATAATTTAACAGTAAATTATGCTTTAGATTATTATAAAATTTATAAAATAATAATTTCGTTTTATAAATTTTTTTATCTTAATTTAATCACTTTAAAACTTAATTTATTTTTTTCAGGTTCTCAATTATAATTTTATTAAATAATAATATAAAATATATAACTGTAGACATCTTTTGTCGTACTGATTCTAGATGTGAAGCTACTTTCCCAACAACAAAGTTTATAGAATCCAGATGTACTAGCTAATCCTACTAACTTATTTGGATTTACCATGGATAACCAATTAGATTTTGTTAAGAAACTAGTCAGATTCTATCTAGATTTATACCCAAAAAAAAAAAGTACTATGGGGATAGATATATAAATAGATAGTAATAATTATATATTACTATGTATTATATAATAAAAAAAATTAAAAGTTTTAAAATATTCTAAGATCAACTGTAGAAGCATTACATAAATTTATTTGAATATAAAAATGTCATTTAAATATCAAAATTACTAATAAAATAAATTTTATTAATTAATAATTTATTATAAACAATTCAATGTAAATTATGTTTTTAAGATATTGTGGGTATGTTTTTATTGAAATTAAGATTTTTAATTGTGAATTTTTTTAAGGTTATCATCGCAACAGAAATTTTATTGAATATAAATTTATAAAAACAAATTATCTCATATTTTCTTATAAATTATATATTTTATATTTATTAACATTTTAAAAAATATATAACATAAATATAAATTATATAAATTATAAAAATAAGTTATCCTATATTTTCTTATAAATTATATATATTTTATATGTATTAATATTTACAAAAATACATAACATAACAAACCGAACTTTATAATAGTTAAAGATATGAGGATGATTTTATAGAATATAATCATAATAATATTGTAATTAAATTAATCATTTATATGATTTCACTCTCATATAGTCAATATGAAGTAAACACAAAAAATATGTGTAGTTCTTGTAATTTAATTTTAATATCATATATGTTATTTTTATATATAATTTTTTTATATTTGAATGCATAGTTTTTCTTATGTTATTATATTTTCATATAATTATAATTGATAAAAAATGTAAAATTTAATTTTTAACCAACTATTTTATATTTTCTTGTTGTTTTCATCCATTAGGAATTTTATTTAAATTAAAAATTAAATTATAGTGTCTAAAAGGTAAAAAATACAACAAATTGCAAATAGTTCTATCAATTCATAGGGATATTAAAAATAACAATTTTAGCAATTAGGTGTAAAACCTTTTAATTTGAGAAGCAAAACAGATTTAATTCTTCATAGGACTTTAGTGTTTTTATCCTTCGTGAATTTGCATGCATATTAATCTATGTTTTTAAAACTGGACCAGTGATGGAATCAGTGAAAACACTAGTGGTTGAATCAGTCTTAATAAAATAATATTTTTTTATTATTAATGTACTATAACAATTAAGATTATAAAAGAAAAAATGTATTAAGGTTGTAATTATAAAAGGATAAAAATAATTTTACTGAATACACCTTCATATTGCTAAGTTTTCTTAGTTTTTTAATTAAAAATTGTTTGATTTAGGAAAATGAGGGGTGGATATAGCAAAATAAAAAAAAATGAAAAAAAATACAAACCGGTTGAACCACCGATTAGAATACTGATATTTGTTTCCACTGACTTTTAGGATTGACCAAACCGGTTACCAAACCAATTCAAAGTTGTTATTGCAATATTTACTAATAGAAGTGAAGGGAACACGACAAGGTCACCATTCTCTACCCATTTGGCACTACTCAAAGTTGTTATTGCAATACTTACTAATAGAAGTGAAGGAACAAAGATCTATTAATGCTTTTGGTGGTGCTTTAGCTTTGATTCATGGTGTGATGAAGGAAAAAAAGACTTTTTTTGTGGGAAGTTTGATCCTTAAAAAATGGGTATTTGACTGTGTTGGCTATAGTGCGTTCTCCACACCTTGCACAAGCGTGTGTTTAATGAAGTTGAATAAATAACAAAAAATTAAGAAACAATGTTGGTGTGGGAAAAAGCTAAGTTTTTTTTTTCTAGGAGGGTGAAATAGAAGTTGTAAGGCACAAAGGAAGAATGGAATGGAAGCTTCAAATGGGAAAGGGGTGTGTGAGAAGATGAGTTTTGTGTAGAAGTACTAAGTACTTTATCTTTTTAGATTTGTTATCATTATATTTGTTATTTTTTCAATTGTTATTTTTATCAGTCTGTTATTTATTTTTATACTAATAATTATCAGTTTGTCATTATACTAATAATTATTTAACTTATCAGTTATATTCAACACCTATATAAGTGCAACCTTTATGCACTCTAATTATGATTGAATTAATAATAGGCTTCCTTTGTTACTCTATCACTATTTTATATGATATCAAATTAAAGCTAATTGTTTAACAAACCTTCCTTTTCATCTAATGGCCTCTCACTCGTCTACATCTACTGCCATTCCTCCTCCCACCCTTTATGATCCAAAGGATCTTCAGCAATTTAACACCACCACCCAACTCCCTATCAAACTAAACTCCTTCAATTATCCTGTGTGGTATTGATAGATTCATTCTATGCATGTAACCTGTGACCTTGAAGGC
The DNA here is from genome assembly GCA_037954015.1 of Psophocarpus tetragonolobus. Lineage (NCBI taxonomy): Eukaryota > Viridiplantae > Streptophyta > Magnoliopsida > Fabales > Fabaceae > Psophocarpus > Psophocarpus tetragonolobus. The sequence continues at coordinate 61,965,261 of CM075688.1, forward strand.
TACATAACAGTTGACACACCTTGGTCCCCCCAAAACCATTTACCGCTGCCTCTGGTGTGTCTTCCAATCCATCTTATAACTTTTGGATTCGTCAAGACAAATATCTCTACATCGTCTTACTTGGTTAATGCAGTACTAAGGCTAGTGTTGTCATGTCCATGGCAGAAACATCATGAGTTGCTTGGTTGTCCTTGGAACGTATCACCAACGATTGTGTGTGAAGTTTTTTATTTTGTTGACCGAGGTGTGACTAGTTTCTAAGCAGTGACGAGATTATGTCTTCCAAGGTCTTCTTGGTACACATGCCACCAAGCTCACATGAGAATAGTGATGGACCATGATAAGTTGAAATTTGAAATGCATGAAATATATCCCAAGAGGTGTACGTGTTGCATGGGGACTGTCATAACCCTAAGAAGTTAGGATGTCTAGAGTAGGTTCTTAGGTAGTCCTACTCTCTGACAAGTGGACACCTGGGGACCGTTAATTAATTGCGATTAGATGGTTGGGTTTAACTGGCATGTTGGGCTCGATGGGCCAGCTTTCTATTAATAGGGTTATAGACAAGCTCTCCATCCACGACGCTTTCTGACACTCTAGAGTGTAGCAATATCTGATAATCCAATATCAAACATTTTGTAACTAAAAGGTATGTATCATGTCGATGAGTTTGAGAAAGTCCTCCCATACTGGGTCATCATCTTCCAAGGATGGAGAGTGCGAGAGTTCCAGGGTTGGTAGTCGTCCTTAATACTGGGGGCGAAGTCTCCAGTTCCGTTGATGTGGTGTCGACTCGTGCAGGGCAGTTAACCATGGCTGCGAATGATGGAGGACCATCATTATGGCATCAAATAGGACTCATCACAAGATCCATGGAAAGAAGAATAGAAGAAGAGGAAGGTCATACCACACCAAGAGCATTAATGATCACATGTGTGGACTTTGGTGCATCTGCCTAGTCTTTTGCTTGTTTTCCTTATTTTTCCCTTGTATTTTGGGGAACCTTAATTACTTAGGATTTCATTGTGTATTTTTATTTAGCCTTTGTATTATATGGAAAATTAGTTTAGGATTTATTTTGGGACTTAAACCTTGACTTGTGAGGTCAAAAGTCCATTTCTTTCATTTTCTAAACACAAGGGCATTTTAGTCATTTGCAAGGAGGGACCTACATTTCATTTGAGGTACATTTAGGGTTCATTTGAGAGGCATTTATCTCTCAAAATTTCGTGCAAATGGCCTAGAGGCCTCCCACCCTCTCTTTAAATACCCTAGGTTAGACTACATGTAGTCACTTTGGATATAGTGGATATTTGAGAGAGTTTTCCTCATCATTCCTTTTCCTTAGTCATTTAGGGATCTCTTGGCCCCTTTCCTCTCATATCTACCTTAGAAGGAGCATGGGTCTCCCTAGGATTGGCCTTCACCCTCTCCAAGTGAAGTCAGCTAGACAAAGAGACACCATCCAACCACCATCGCCCAAAACACCATTCTTTTGTCTCCATTTTTCATTAACCACTTTCACTTTTCATAAGCCCCATTTTCACACCTATTTCAGCCCTTGAAGAAGATCCATTTCAACATCTCATCTTGGAGAAGAGTTGTGACACCATGGAGAAGGTTGAGCCGTCAGCAAACTCAGTAGTCGAGGTGGTTAATGACTTTACACTTGCAGGGTATGAGTGGGTGAAGCCTTCCATTTTGTCATATAGGTTGTTACACACCAAAGTTAGGGTCTTATAGTGGATTATAGATACCTGCGATCGACCTCACTATACCAAACACAGAGAATGACATCTTTAGTATGGACATATGTAACAAGTTCGATAGGGTTTATTTTGGCCAGGGTGATTCCGGTGAAGATTTCTTTTTTATGTATGACCGCTTTTTCTTGAAGTTTCACATTTGACTCCCACTGATGAGTTCATGATGCTCGTGCTCTGTATGTTGAATGTGGCACCAAGCCAATTGCATCCCAATAGCTGGGCTGCTTTGTAGTTGTTTCGAACGCTCTACAGGGCACTGTACATAGAGCCCAATCCTAGGATTTTCCTATACCACTATTGTGTTCGCCTAGGTGAGACCCCGATGTGGGTTTCATTGATAGGTTAGTATAATTTTTGTCTGCTTAGTCCATATACCTTTTCCTTGAAGGATTTCAAGGGAGGGTTCTTCAAGGTCAGTGCTAGACCTCGGGGTCAGTACATGTATGACGAGAACAATCGACCTAGATTTTCCTTCTATTGGACACCGAACCCAAGATGGTGAGTGGCTGAGGTCGCATATGCTGGAGAACGACTTAAAGTTACTATCTATTTTGGACGATCTTCCCCACCGACTTCTCACAAAGTCTATTTTAAGGTTAACACTGTCTACTGATCCTGGCCCTAGGTTGGATACTAATTCATGGTCCTTAGCAATTTACTTTTAGTTCATAATTTTTACTTGGCTAATTTTCGTTGTCTTTGTAGGTGTTATGGCTAACAAAGTACTGAAGGGTTCTTGTTCTCGTTCAAGAAAATTTGTGAAGGTCAGACTCAGGAAAGCAAGAAAAAAGAACGTGGCAATGGGGCCTAAGGGTACTGGTCTGCTCGATGTGCTACCTCCGCCACCTGACAATACATGAAAAATGAAGGAAAACAAGAAGAGGAAGGAGCTGGAAGGGGTAGATAAGTCAGGTGTCGCTTCTAAGAAGCTCACCTAGAAGACTGTAAGTTTTGAGAAGTTAGTAGACTCGCCTAACACCTCTATGTCGAACGGGTTCTTCCGCCTAGACTTGAGAATGAGGAAGAAGACAAAAATAGTCAGGTACACCCTGGAAGAGTTGAATTTGATTGATGGTCCAACAGTCGAGGAGATAATGACCAGTTATACAAATTGCAAGCTGAAGAACATAGGGATGGAGAAGCTAAAGAAAGAGCTCCTCGAGTATCGCACTTCTCTTGTCGAAGCTTTGTCGGCAATAGTCTCCTTTCTGAGGAGCTATTAATCTCAAGGGGAAAGTGAAAGTTGAGGAAGACATCTACCAATTTTTTGAAAAAGAGCTAAAGACGACGTCAGGCCATCTCATAAGGCCAAGGCTGACTTGGTCGAGGTGTCAAAAAAGGAGACCGTGTTGGAAGCTGACAAAGACGACATCATGGATGAGGCCAAGGCAATCAGCGACATCAGCCATTAAAGGTTTTAAGAAGGATGTTCACTAGACTGCCTTTCTCTATCAGGTTAATGTGGCCCAATTTGATGTGGATTATGACATCTATCAGGGTCGAATACTTCTTGAGAAAGAGATCACGAATTCAGACGTTTATGCAGAAACTACCGCTGATGATGCTCCCCTACTTAAATTCCATTTTTAAGCTCCTTTTTGTTTCTAGGGGTTTATCATTGATTGTATTAGTGGCATATAAAGACCATTAGTTTTTTTATAGAGCTAAGATCATGGCCATTTAAGAGCCATTGTTTTGTAGGACATACATGTCTACTTTAAGCGTTCTTTATGGTGTTATAAATGTTACTTATTTTATTTGTTAAGCCTTAGGTTGAATGATCCGTGTGTGTGCTCGTAAACTGAATGGTGATTTTTATGGTGTGACAACTGAATTGCTGAGTTAACCACGATATTGGTTGGTTGTAGTTTTGTTGTATTTGTGTCGGTGGGATCATACTCTTTATAGAATGAAACTTCCATGCCGAGCATATGTCAAAAGGAGTCATTCATTATGAATAGAATTGCCCTTCTGTGTATACATCGATAAATACACGTTTTACCGAGTAGAGATATCAGTGAGGTGTATGCAACAAACTTATATGATAGAAGGTAAACTTGTTTGATTAATCAAAATGGATGTCTTATTAAAACCTCCCCACTCAACACCCACTTGGGAAAAAGATTGGTGGTAGGAAAAATATTACATCGGTCTATATTACATAGGAAGCTAACTATAATAAAATTTGAGGTGTGTTGAATATTCCATGACCTTGGTAAGATTTCTCCTAATAGATGCTCTAGTTTGTAAGCTCCATTATTTAGATTTTAGTTGATTTTGAAAAGGTCTTCCCAGTTTGATGCAAACTTTCCTTGTTCGGGTTCTCGTTGGGATTCTCCCCTCATTTGCCAAATGAGGTCTCCTTGCTTGAAGGACCTCGATCTGAAATTTGTGTTGTATTTTTAGTAGCCCTTTTCTTGCATGTTTCCTCTTGTATGACTGCCTTATCTCTCAACTTTTGTGCTAAGTCCAATCTACTAACACCTACTCATCATTGCCTTCATTGTACAATTGTCATAAAAATGAAGGTTCTTCTCCCACTTCTGTCGAGATCATGGTGTCTATGTCATACGTGAGGCTATAAGGAGTCTCCCAGGTTACTGAATATGGTGTAAAGGCCAATAGGATTTCTAACAGTTGGTTCCTCCAAGGTATGTTGGATGACTATCTTATATTGACCTAAATTTTTAGTACTGGCCAATTTAGCGAGGATGTTGACTCTGTTGTTGTCATTTCTCTTAACATGTTCAATCATAAGGTGCTCGAAATGTTTTTTGAAGTTGTTAACTGCATGGTAATATTGTAGTAAAAGAGAACATTTGACTTGGTATTTTCCACTAAGTTGAGACACGGTAAGTTGTGAGTCACTTCTGTTGCTCCCATCTCCCTGGCCAAGTCGACCAAACTTGGACAACTCAACTGACCATGATATCATCCATCCTACTAGCTTAGGTTTGTGCAAGACCTATAAGATGGGATAGTCCGTTTTTACCACCACTTGATATCCTTAGAAGTATGTTCTTGGACGTCTTAAGGTTGTGACCAAGGTTAAGCCAAGCTTTTTAATAATCTGGTACCTTTGCTCGAGCTCATGGAGTGTTCGACTAATAAAGTATATGGCCTCCTGAAGTTGTTTAACCTTTTGGACCACCACCACATAACGACCTTGTTGGTCACCAAGAGGTATAGCAAGAGGTTTTCCTCAGTAACTAGCTTCAGTAGTGTTCATAAGGCAAAGAAGAAAGAAGGTTTTGAGCTCTCGGATGGTTGTCTCACAATCATCTATCCATTCAAACCTAGAGTTTTTTCTCACTAACCTGACCATATGTTTGGTTTTATCTACTAACCTTGGTTGGAACCTTGAAAGGGACATCAACCGTCCTATGAGCTTCTATAATTCTTTTAGGTTATGCGGGATTCTCATGTCTGACTACCTGACACTTGTCAGGATTGACCTCTATCCCTTGTTCAAGAGCATGAAACTGAGGAATTTTTTGCTCTCAACTCCGAAGACACGCTTAGCTGGGTTTAATCTCTTATGATATTTTCTAAGAGAGGAGAATGTTTCAGATAGGTCATTTGCATGTTTCTCATAGTTTCCCCATTTGACCACTATGTCGTCTACATAAACCTCAATGTTTCTTCCAATTTGACTCTTAAAAATTTTATCCATCAATCGTTGATATGTCACCCCTACACTCTTCAAGGCAAAATGCATGACCTTGTAGCAATAATTGGCATTGTTTGTCACGAAGGATGTTTTATCCTCATCGGGTGGGTACATTCAAAGTTGATTATACCCTAAATATGCATCTAGTAGACTCATCACCCGATGTCCAGCGGCTCCATCAAGAAGCAGATCTATACTCAGAATAAGGTATGCGTCTTTTAGGCATGCTTTGTTCAAATCCACATAGTTTGTGCACATGTGCCATTTTCCATTTCCTTTAAGGACCATGACGACATTGGCTAACTAAGTCATGTAATGTGCTTCTCGGATAAACCTTGTGTCTAGCAACTTGTTTGTTTCTTTAATAGCAACTTTCCTCAGGGTTTCTCCTATACTTTTCTTTTTGGTGAAGGTAATAATTTAATAAATATATTAAAATAGATAGTTACAAATTTAAGTCCATTTTTAGGATATTGATTTATTTGAGTCAACCATTTTTTTATCATCACATTATAAATTTTCTTTAATATACATGTTTCTACTTTCTACTAATAAAAAAAGTTCCTCTTTTTAGTTTTTTAAAGTTGAGAAGTATATCCTAATTTATAATGTTGACATATATTAATTTTTTATATTAAAAATATATTTTAATTCATAGTGTTGATATAAATTTTTATTTTCAATTTATATTTTTAAAAGTTATCAAATTAAATTTATATTAATATAATTATCAAATTATTCAACATTTAATTATATGTTGATAATTAATTTCATGTAATTATTTTCACATATTATAATTTTATTTTATCCATATAATAAAATAAGTGTATTTTATTGCAACTATTTTAGTTATACAAAAATATATAAATAAATATATTTTTATTTAATAGTATGATACAATTTTGTTAATTATTTAAGATTTAAAAAACTAATTAATGAACATATAAAAATCCATCAATTTTATATCAACATATATAAGTAAAATATATATATCATTATGATCTTAAAAAGTATTTTAATTTTTTATTTTCGAAAATTATTTTAAATTTATGTTAAATAATATAACAAAATGCCTTGATAGGAGCAATTTAATTTGTTAAATCAAATCTACTGTTGTGAAAATTTGTATCAATATCTATAAGATATTCAAGCTTAATTAAATAAATTTAATTAATTTATAATAAATAGTTTAATTAGTAAATTTACATTCAATTACAACTCTTAATTTTTGCTAAGTTTGTTAACATTACCAATTTATAATTTAAAAGTCATATAAATTAAAAGATGTGATTAAATGTTAGTGTAATATTCTTTTACACTGTCAGTACATAGTAATTAAACTTTAAACTAAACTACTAAATCGACAATTATTTTGAAGTGAATTTTTATTTTCACAAAAAATAGTTTATGAAATAAAACTTTGAAGTAATTACAGATGTAGCCCCACAAGTTTAGTGTAATTACAAATACTTTTCTTTTTTTTAAAACTACACATATCTCCTTATTTTTATGTACTGATTATTACTGTAGTCCTCCTTTTCAAACTACACAGGTTTCCATTTATTTTTTCATTATTACGTTTTATTTCACGTGGATGTGACATGAATTATTTTTTTCTTCAAAGTTTCGTAACAGTCAAACAATGAAAGTGAGAGAAGTGTCGACTGTAAAGTTTAAAAAATATAGGGGTTCATGTATAATAGCATACAAAACTTAAGGGGTACATGCATAATATCATACAAAACTTAGGCAGTACATATGTAATAAATTTATGTATGATATTACAAAAATTTCAAAAGAGGGGTAGAACTGCAATGAGTACATAAAACTAAAGGGACTGTTTAATTTTAAGAAATGGTGCATCTATAATTAAATTTAATTTGAGGGGTGCATCCATAATTACATCTAAAACTTTTGATCATGATTATCAAAATTCCATTATAACTCGTAAAATCGTACGATTTTATGACTTTAGGGACCTTATTGAGTTAAATTATGAGTAAAATTATTTTTTGAGTAAACTCAGTAAACTCGTGATAATATCAGTAAACTCAAGTAAACTTGCGAGTTTACACATGAGTTCAAGATATTACCCGAAAATTTCACTTAACCATTATTCACTCTAAAACGACGTTGTTTAGCATCTTACTCAGGTTTTATCCTCTCTTCACTTCATCCCTTCCATTTCGCAAAATCCCTAAATCTTCTCTTCGCTTTGCTTCACTCACTACAATGAGTGCATTCCCATTGTGTCAAAGCTTTTGTTCCACCATAGCTTCCGACGGGCACTAATTAACATAGAGGTTCCGTGAATATGTGATTGAGTGATTTTGTTCCACCATAGATTTAGGCAAAATGCAATTCTGCCATAGCAGACATGGTTCTGATTCTGACTCGATTCTGCCACAGTCTGCGACCTCATCCATGTCGTACGCCATTCCATTTATCCATCACATTAATTAGTACAATAAACCATCTATTTTCAAGTATATATTAATTTTAGTTTATATTAAACTTGATCCATGTGAATAGATGTACACATTTGTGATGGTTCCATATATCATTTAATTATATATCTCTTAAAATTTATTCAAAACTAAAATTGATCTAATAATATTTTGTTTGCATTAGTCAATAATTATAAACATTAGATTGTAGTCATTCAATCAATAATATTATAACCAAGGGTACATTCTGTTAAGTTTATTTAAAAAAAAAAACTTATTTTAAGCAACTTTCTATTTTTTTGTGTATTTGGGTAAACTATTTAATAAACAAATCCTTCATGCTTAGTAAATTTACTTATTAATTTTAATAATTGCTTATTTGAGAATTGTTTTTTTAAATATACTCAATTCCGAGTTATTTATATACTACACATTGTTAAAATGTTAAATTTGCGATTATATTATTTATAAATTTTATTTATAGGTATTTAATTATTAATTTTTTATCTGAAGTAAACTCTTTTTGATTTTACAAATCAAATTTACGAAACTCCCATGCTCAATATTGATAACCTTACTTTTAAACAATAGTTATGGAAAGCTAAAACTTCCTTTAAAAATACATAAAGAATGGATGTAGGGTAAGAGAGCAATATAAGACAATTACTGAGAATAAAAATTGACAAGTAGCAAAGTAATCAAATAATGCCATATGTTCTATAAAAAAATAATGCCATGCATCCAAATTTACATTATTATTTTATAGAGTAATTATAATAAAATTTCTTAAAATTTAGTGTAATTATATGTACACTTCTCTTTTTTTAATCATTACTTTCGTATTACTAAGAGTGACTCCCTAAGGTTTGATAAGGTTGTCAATATAATGTTTTGAAACATATAGAAGATATTATTATAAGACTTTAATGAGTATGCACTAACATTGTAAAAAAAATATTTTTTTTGTAAGCCTATTGTAAAAGAATATTACACTCATATTTAATTACATATCTTCATTTATATGACTTTTAAAATATTAATTGGTAAAGTCAATAAACTTACCATAAATTAAGGGTTGTGATTAAACGTCAGTATAAAAAATATTACCCTCACAATACATATTAATTAAATTCTTAAAATAATGTGTTTTTAAAGTTAAAGGGAGATTAAGATATGAAAACTGAGATAGTATTAATGTAACTTACTCTATTTTATATTATAGTAAATAAATTTAAATCAAATAATATATATATACAAAGATAACTTAAAATCTCAATCTAACAACTTACAAGCAGTCAAGTCTCTTTAATATTGAGTCAAAGCAATGATTTTTGTTACACTAAAATCCCGAATGACTCACAATTATCCAGATCTTTTATAAGAAATATATAAATATAAATTATTAAATTATACATTGTACTATAATTGTTAAGAATATTGTATATATGTATATATATATATATATATATATATATACACAAAGATAACTTTTATTGAATGTTAAATATATAAAAACACGTCTAATAAGCATAAGAAAAATTATAAGGTTATTAGAAATTGTTTGTTAAAAATTAATTTTTCATAGTTTTTATCAATTAGAATTATATAAAAATAATAATATCATCAGAATTATGCATACAAATATAAAATATTGATATATAAAAATAAGATATATCATATTAAAATTAAATAATAAGAATTGCGCATGTTTTTTGTGTTTACTTCATATTGACTATACGAGGGTGAAATCATATTAGTAATTAATTGAATCACAATATTATTATGATTATATTCTATAAAATCATTGAAATATCTTTAACGATTATAAAATTAAGTTAGTTATGGTATATTTTTTTAAATTTCATAATAAATATGAAATATATAATTTATAAGAAAATATTTGATGATTTATTTTTATAAATTTATATTATAATAAAATTGTTTATAATAAATTTTAAATTAATAAAATTTAAGTTAGCATTGAAATTTTATAATAAATTTTAAATTAATAAAATTTATGTTATAGATAATTTTTAATATTTAAATCAGATTTTTATTTTCAAATAACTTCTGTAATGCTTGGACATTGATCTTAGCATATTTTAAAACTTACTTGGAATTTTTTATTATGTATAATACACAGTAATATATAATTATCAATATCTATTTATATATCTATCTTCATAGTACTTTAATTTTTGTTTTCAAGTAATATATAATTTTTGTTTTTAAAGTATATCTATTTATATATCTATCTTCAACTATCTATTTAAAATAAAAAAAATTAAATTATATATAAATAAATCATCTAATAAGTTTCAAAATATAATAAAGATAAAATAATAATTAAATTTAAAATTCTTAACATATCACCTATTAGTTTTTTTTTATTATGTCATTTTCCATTTTTCTTGTTGAAAGTCACTCTTAATAAAATGTTCATTTATTTTTTTCACAAAAAATATGGGTATAATTAATAAGAAATAATTAATGTAATTTGAAAATTTTACAGATAAAGAATAAATAAAACCATAAATTTTCTAAAAAAATAGAAACTTAAAAAAGGGACCAAGAAGGTTAATTATATTTCTTCCATTTCAATAATCAATTAAATCCTTAATGTGCCACACATACAATGTTAGAAGTGATACACAATGCCACACACTTATACCGCATTTGACAAAAAAAAATCTCTTTTCACATTTTTTCCTTTAAAGATTACTCAAGTTCAATAACATACATGGCAACTAATTAAACTTTATAATTTATAATAATAATAAAAAGAAACGATTTTAATTTCTAATTTTTATCTCTTATTGCTTAAATATTGATGTAAGTTGAACAATAGAACCTGAAATTTGGAAACATTTATTTATTTTTAATAATAATAATAATAATAATGAATAATGTTTTCTGCGAGAAGAAGACAAGACACAAGTTATGTTCATGCAAGGTTGTAGAGAACCGATGTCTCTTTTGCCAGAGAGTAATTTCTAAGATACTTTGAAGGTAAAGAGGGTTTGAATTTTAAGGAATAAAAAAAAAAGAGAACAAAAATGCACGTGATGGCCCAAAGTTTGGAATTCGAGAAAATGAGAAATCATGGTGCTTCACTCATCTCCTTGTTGCTCTTCTCTACATATGTTGACGCATAAGTTTTGGTTATTTTCATCTGTTTTTGATAAATTGGATTTTTTTAATATATGTTTTAATTAATTTTAAAATATTGTACAAATCTAATTTATAAAAGCAAAATAAAAGTAAAAATTTTGATGTAAGAACAAAATTCTAAATGTTTCGATATTCATTGATAGTGTAAAAATTAATTGGTATGCACTCACAGTATAAAGAATTTTACACTGACGTTCAATCATAACTATTTATTTATAAAAGCAAAATCAAAGTATTGATGTAAGTACAAAATATATTTGTTGAACATAGAAACAAATATAAATAGAGTTTAATTAGTTCAATCATAACTATTTATTTATATGATTTTTAAAGTATTAATCAATATAAAATTTGTTACGCTAACAATGCATACCAATTAAACTCATATATATTACTTCTATGACTTTCATTACTATAATGAAAATCATACTACTTTATTTTTTTTTATGGAGAGCTAAAATTGTAATTGCATTTTAATTATTTTATTATTGTTAAAGTAAATTGATAGTTAGCATAGGGATAACAATGGATAGGGTACTATAGTGTTGATTCTCATATCCACATTTAAGAAATGTATCCATACTCGGTCTCATACTTGGACAGGCAACAACTTTAATCTTCATCACTGTACACACTAGGTACCTATATACTTATATCTGACCCGCCCTTTACTTATGTATAGAGATAATAAATAAATATATTTTTAAAATAAATAAATATAATATAAAAAAAAACCAACATAATATCAAACATAGAACAAATTATAAAATACTTCCTAAAGTTTTATATAATTACGCATAAACCTTTTTTTTACCATAATATTAAATAATATTGTAACTTTATTAAGTTATTTTATAAATAACTCATTTTTCTTGTAACTTGTATTTTTATTTTATTAAATTTTTGTAAAATATGTTGTATATCTATTTTTACTCTATAGTTATATTATTTATCATATATTATAATAAAAAATAATATTTTAAGTAATATTATCTACTCCAAAATATCAGATTTAATATTATATAATGTAATCATATTAAATTTTATATATATACATATATATATATATATATATATATATATATATATATATAAAAGGTACGAGGCGAGACGGTTACCCGTACCCATTTTTGCGGGTACCACATAGGGTGGAGTCCATGGATAATACTAATAATAATAATAATAATCTATTATTATTAAAAAATAAACTATTTTGTCAAATGAGGGATTTGAACCTACAAGCTCTGTCTCCTCACTTTGCAACAAGATCAACCTTATAACCTTATAAGAAAATTATTACTTTAAAATGTTTATATCCAACATCCATAATTATTCTATTATCAATATCTATAATATATATATATATATATATATATATATATATATATATATATTAGAGTTTAATTGGTATACATTGGCATTTAATTACAATCCTTCATTCATAGTAAGTTTGCTGACTTTATTAGTTAGTACTTTAAAAGTTACATAAATGAAAAATTATGAGTCAACGTCACTGTAAAAATCTTTTACAGTTAGAGTGTATATATATTATAATGTATACTATTAATAAAAATGGAATTCCTCTTTTTGATGACCACCTTTTAAAATACCTATTCTACCATTTAAAAAAAATAAAAAGAAAAACTATTTTGCTAAAAGAGAGATTCGACCCACGACCTATCTCTCCCTTATATATACTCTCTCCCTTATAACTTTAAGAAAAAATTACTTTAAAATATTTATATCCAACGTACATAATTGTCATATTATATCTATAATCTATAATATTATATTACATACTATATCTATACTATTAATAAAAAGAATTCCCCCTTTTGATGTTCATTTTTCAAAATAACTATTCTACCCTTTTTTAAAAAACACAAAGAAAAACTATTTTGTTAAAAGAGATATTTGAACTACAAACCTATTTGTCCCCTATATATGGACACAAATAAAAGTTGATTAGGGATTAGGGATTTCAAGATAATTTTTTTAAAATTAAAAAATTTAAAACAATTATTTCTAAGAAATGTTTTACGATCTTTAAAAAAATTACAATGTTGCGACTGTAAGTTTTCCTACAAAATTTATGACATAATTGATGTAAACATGCCTTTTAGAAAGCCTTTTTTGTAGTAGTGAAAATTGAATTGATACCAACAATGTAATAATCAAAGTCACGTATAAAACATGTTATGATTTTCAGATGTTCACAATTTTCGAACCGCATGCATGTGAATTTATAGAAACTTAGGAATTGCTTCACTATCTATATTCCCTATATATGCTAGTGAGACATAATTTCCCACTCAAACTTTACCCCCAAATGAACATTTGTGTGTAAGGGTGTGACTTGCTCCTCAAGCTCCCACGACAAAGTTAGAAATGGAAACTAAAGCATAGTACCCTAGCTTCTTTTATTTACTCTAGGATAACCATTGGTTTGAGATTTTTAACTAAGTATAAACTTAACCTTTAGACTATCTTATTATCAATACCCACTTTTTTTATTATAAAATCAATTCTTAATTTATTTAATAAAAATAATTAAAAATTAAATTAAACTTACTAATATAAATTACGCCTTTTATTAATATGTTATAGTTCTTAAAAAAAGGAGGTTACATTGTTACCCCTAAGCAGCTCCTTTAAACACCAATACTCATAAGCTCTTCTAAGCTCCTTTGTTAGAAATGCAGCTAATCTCATTCTGCTTATTAAAACCATGTAATATGTGTATTTGTTTTAGTTCTAAATTTGTCATTTGCTTATTACTTTGTTTAACATTTTCTCTCTTCATTCTATGTTTTTTTATATATAAGGCTAAAGAATAATCAAATTAAGAAAATTTGAAAAGATATATGTTAAAGTATAAAACTTAATTCCCTATAGAGCTCTACATATTTTTCTCGAGAATCAATTTTAGATTTTGCTACTAAACAATTGCATACTTCATTAACAACTTCACAAAAATATTGAAGTCTTACTTCATTAGTATTTTCTACTTTTTTATTGAAAATTCTTCCATTAAAGTTAATTTAAATGTCTATTAACAATATGTATTTTTTCATTCTTATGTTTTCATTTGCTAAAAGTTTTTTTTTGTTTTCTGATCATTTTGTTACTTTTATTTGCTCAATTTTTTTTCATTGCTTAGGATTTTATTTCTTTTAGTTTGTTATTTATCAATTAATTATCTTGCAAAAATAATACTTAATTATGTACTAGTAGATGAGAGTTCATCTCCACTTAATTTGAAGAAACATGAAAAGTGAAAATTAGGAACTAAATTTCGCATAATAACTAATCACTATAGTTATATATTATTATCTATCATCTTCATCATTATTTATTATTATTATTATTTTATTTTATTTTACATATATCTCTATAGTTTGCATTTCTCTCAAACCAGGATCTCTAAATTTATCAACACAAACTACTACAAGTGATGACTCATCACCAGATTCAACCGACATAAACTATTCAAATGATAGAATTATCCCAACATTATGTAGAATAGTATTTATCATCCATTGCATTCATTCTATGAATTATGTAAAATGGATCAAGAATTCTATCACTGTATTGCAAACAACCATTTACATGGCCAATATTAAAGCAGGAAAACACTAACTATAGTTCCTGTTAAAACTTGTGCAAAAGGAATTCTAGTTCTATGAGTTAAGCATTTAAAGTGAGGATGATTCCAAACTTATTTAACACTATCAATATTTAAATTGTATGTATCACTATAAAACACCATACAATGAAAACTAGTATTAGTCACTCTTTTCTCTTCTTGGCCCCCTCTCAATGCTCTGTTACCTATCAATTTACTTTAACAATAATAGAATAGTTCTCCATCAAAATAAAAAGACAAAAAAAGCTCTTAGTTAGTTCGGATCTTTAAAAAAAATCACGATTTCCATTATCTTTGGAGTCACAAGAGTGTATATATATATATATATATATAGATATATATGTATATATATACATATGTGTGTATATATATATATATGTATTTGTGTTTGTCGATATATATATATATGGAGGAGATCGACTTATTCCAAGAGGAAGTATAAAAGACTTACTTTTTATCATCATCCTTCTTTTTCTTGAAATCTAATGGTTAAGATTAATTACTCATTACAACCATCAGATTTTAAGAAAATGAATGGATAGGATAAGCAGTAAGTTTTTTATACTTACTTTTGGAGTAAGTGGATTCCCTCCCATATATATATATATATATATATATATATATATATATATATATTACTTCTATGCTGAACAAATCAAATGAATATTCATAGTTGTGAAAATTGGTTCAGACGGGACGTATCATATAATCAAACCAGTTTTTCTAAAAGACCAGGAACATAGTTGACCCGCTTTGAACTGACTAGTTGATCCTAGTCGAGTTAAGTTTAGTTTTTTTCTTTAAAAAAATATTTTAAATGATGTCATTTCTTACTTTTTTATTTTCTCTTTATTTTTATGCAATTTGAGAATTAGAAAATGAAAATTGTGTTGTTACACCATGGACTGAAGTCCATTTTATAGCATAATTCACCCAGTCTCTTGTTCATCCCAAGTGATATAGGATTTCCTCCTACATATCTTAAACAATGTGTAACTTCTAAAATGTATTATTTTCATAGCATTCAACAGAAACTACTTCAATTATACATATTGTGTCAATTGGCTCATTTAT
Organism: Psophocarpus tetragonolobus; assembly: GCA_037954015.1. NCBI lineage: Eukaryota > Viridiplantae > Streptophyta > Magnoliopsida > Fabales > Fabaceae > Psophocarpus > Psophocarpus tetragonolobus. The sequence continues at coordinate 61,981,035 of CM075688.1, forward strand.
CAACATTTTTATAAGGTTTAGACTATAAATTAACCACATAGGAATATTCTAGGATCTTTTTCCTTATGTTTTCAACTCAAAGTAATTTAGAATTTAGAAGTGTAAGAGTTTTATGACTGAAAAAATTCAAACCAAGAGGGGGGCTGGCTAAATTGGGTTTCAAAAACTTTGTTTTGTTTATCCTGAAAAAAATAAAACTTTGAACTTTTAGGATATATTGAATCAAATGAAATTGTAGCTAATTTAGATTGAATAATATGCAATCTCTTTATGAAAATTACAATCAAGAGTGCACAACAACAATTTAGATAAGATTTTAATTCGTGCTTTTACTGAATTAACTGTATCTTGCAACATATGCGAATAATGCGAAAACAATTAAAACATAAAGAGAGATAGCAGAGATAAAGATAGATAACACAAGAATTTATATTGATTCGGCAAAAGCTAGGGCTACATCTAGTTTTCAATCCACAAGACAACTTGTGTTGGATTGAATCCATTAAAATAAATAGAGTTATACACAAAAAATCACAAGCACAAGCAATCACAACATGCACTAGTTCTAAAAACCTATAAAAATTTATTCTAACCATGCAAAACCTATGCACGAATTTCACTATATAATAAACTACCTAGATGTGAATTATACAACCAAAACACTTAAAAGAAAGAATAAAGGGTTGATGTCACCTGAGAGATTGAATGCAAATGATAGAGCAAATTCAGGTTATCAACAAACTCAATGTTCAATGTGCAATCTTTGGATTTTCAAATTGGATCTTGATTCAATCTTTATGAGTTTCTTGTAGAGAAGTTTAAGAGCTTTTTTATCCTTTGAAAATCGTAGATTTTATCTCGCAATTTGATCTTTCGAAAATGTTCTTTATTTTTTCAAAGTTTGTATGTTCAAATTTTATATAAAAATGTTTAAGCTTTGTTTTAATCAATTATTTTGAGCATTTAATTGATTAAAATGTTCAAAACTCATTTCCAGATTGATTAGTATCAATTTAATCGATTATCTAAAGTATTTAATCGATTAAATTTTTCATTGAACCTGTTTTAGCCAACAAGCACATATTAATAGATTATTACAAGTTGCTAATCAATTAATACATCATTTAATCGATTATGATGGTAATTTAATATATTAAAACTACAACTCATGCATTTTAATAAACTAAATTACTTTAGAAATCAATTACTTGCTAGATCAATGAGATAAATCAGATTTTTCAAAACATTGTAGATGAATATCTCATTCATGCTTTAAATGGCTAATCCAAGTCAAGAATCTAGGAGAATAATCAAAATTTGTTCAAAGATGATGTAAATGCACAATGAGACAAAGATATTTCTAACCTATATGGATGCATGAGTCACAAACATTCAATTAAAAAGAGAGTAACTTCCATCCTAGGTTATGCTTAGAGTTCATCATCACAACTATAAAGCTAATATTAATCAACATAATAAAATTTTATCATCTTCATCTTTTGAGGTTGATGAGGAGTGAGTTCCAACAAACTCTAACAAACTCCTCTTTTTTATGATGACCAAGCAATCTGTGTATACTTAAAGGCTAACTATTTCTAATTTTTTTTTAAAAAATCTTATCCATTTTGTACAACTTCCTTCAGGAGCTTTTGTAGATATTTCTTCAAAGTCACAAAAAACCTGCATAAAAAATAAAAATATAATGTGATCGTTATCATCACTATTCTAGTATATAAATACCCATTTTATCCATTCTCCGTTACATAATCAAACTATTATTATCTAAAAAGTGTCAAAAGTACACATTATTATTTCAAACCTTAATTGCCTATTACATATAGCCATTTAGGAATAATCATTAATTGGAATTCCTATTTCTAACAAAAGCTTCTTCACCTCCTTTACCCTATAGATGAAAATTTTCAACAGCACTACAGAACTTATTGTAATAAAGTGACAAAAATTTAACTTAACATACCATTATTTTACAAAATCAAATAGAATTAGCATTAAGAGACCTAGACAACATGGAGGAAAATTGACATAAAGGGATTCAAACCCAGAACTTTCCTTTGCTGATAAAATATTTTATTAACCATGTGCCATTGAGAAAATAATACCATAATATAGAAAAGTATATATAAAACAACCCAATTAACACTATTGAACCTCCAAAGACCAACCCATATAAAATGCATTCACATCAAAAGCCATAAAAACAATAACAATCAAGTTACTAGAGTAAGAAATGTCCGATACCGATTCACCCCCAAGCAAGTATCACTTCTTTTATCCCTTTCAATTTTCTAAGCTCCTTCTTGCTCTTATCCTCAACCCTTCAGCCGTTAGTTCCAAGGCCTCACAACACATCTTCTTTACTGCCCCTATGTACTCCTCCATAACACACCTATAATAAACACCACATAAGAAAAGAAAACATGTCTATGTGATTTCTTTAAATTTTAAAATGGATATTAAGAAAAAAAAGCAAATAAATAGAAACTAGGGGACTTTTTGTTTTGAAAAGATATATATAAATACCTAAAAAAATTGTGGGTTTTGCTGAAAAAGTAGAAGTGTTTTGGGATATTTGATATAACTGTTGCCATTTCTTTTGCTTTTATAGCCAGAAGGGTCAGGATGAGTAGCCTTATCTTTAGACACTAGGGTTGCATGCGAAAAAATCAGGAGCTTGATTCTCCAAACAGGTCATGAACTCCAAGGGAACACCATGGTTGACTACCTTGACAAACCAAGAGAGAGTTAGATATGAAGTTACGAAATTGAGATGCGATTGAAGGAAACCCTAGGAAGTGCCAGAAAGTTAGAGAGAGAGAAGTTTTCAATGGTCTTCTGTTTCCAGTTTCAGCAAAACATGTTTGTGGTGAGGCAGAAATGGGAGTAAAACATATCGGAGAGGACACATATCTTCATCCACGTTGAATGCTAGCTGAGAAGATAAAGGATTTGGAGCCTTGAAAGAAAAAAGTTCATTAGGGATTTGTAGCAAAAAGTGAATCAAGAAGTCGCAAGGGCAGGGAGAAAATAAATTTACCCTAGTCGCAAAGTGAATAACCTATTATAAGCTCCTTTGATAGAAAATGAGCTAATCTCATTATGCTTCTTAAAAACATGTTTATGTGTATTTGTTTCTATTCTAAATTTGTCATTTGCTTATTAATTTGTTTAACATTTTCTCTCTTCATTCTAATTTTTTTTATATATAAGGCTAAAGAATAATCAAATTAAGAAAATTTGAAAAGATATATGTTAAAGTATAAAACTTAATTCCCTATACGGCTCTACATATTTTTCTCGAGAATCAATTTCAGATTTTGCTACTAAACAATTGCATACTTCACTAACAACTTCACAAAAATATTGAAGTCTTACTTCATTAGTATTTTCTATTTTTTTATTGAAAATTCTTCCATTAAAGTTAATTTAAAGGTCTATTAACATATGTGTTTTTTCATTCTTATGTTTTCATTTACTAAAAGTTTTTTTTTGTTTTCTGATCATTTTGTTACTTTTATTTGCTCAATTTTTTTTCATTGCTTAGGATTTTATTTCTTTTAGTTTGTTAATTATCAATTAATTATCTTGCAAAAACAATACTTAATTATGTACTAGTAGATGAGAGTTCATCTTCACTTAATTTGAAGAAACATGAAAAGTGAAAATTAGGAACTAAATTTTGCATAATAACTAATCACTATGGTTATATATTATTATCTATCATCTTCATAATTATTTTTTATTATTATTATTTTATTTTATTTTACATATATCTCTATAGTTTGCATTTCTCTCAAACGAGGATCTCTAAATTTATCAACACAAACTACTGCAAGTGATGACTCATCACCAGATTCAACCGACATCAACTATTCAAATGATAGAATTATCCCAACATTCTGTAGAATAGTACTTATCATCCATTGCATTCATTCCATGAATTATGTAAAATGGATCAAGAATTCTATCACTGTATTGCAAACAACCATTTACATGGCAAATATTAAAGCAGGAAAACACTAACTATAGTTCCTGTTAAAACTTGTGCAAAAGGAATTATAGTTCTCTGAGTTAAGTATTTAAAGTGAGGATGATTCCAAACTTATTTAACACTATCAATATTCAAATTGCACGTATCACTATAAAACACCATAGAATTAAAACTAGTATTAGTCACTCTTCCCTTTTGTTGGCCCCCTCTCAATGCTCTGCTACCTATCAATTTACTTTAACAATAATAGAATAATTCTCCATAAAAAAAAGGAAAAAAAAGTCTTAGTTAGTTCGGATCTTTAAAAAAAATCATGATTTCCATTATCTTTGGAGTCACAAGGGTGTGTGTATATATATATATATATATGTATGTATGTATAAATATATATATATATATATATATATATGTATGTGTGTGTGTCTGTATATATATGGAGGAGATCTACTCACTCCAAGAGTAAGTATAAAATACTTACTTTTTATCATCATCCTTCTTTTTCTTTAAATCTAATGGTTAAGATTAATTACTCATTACAACCATCATATTTCAAGAAAATGAATGGATAGGATGAGTAGTAAGTTTTTTATACTTACTTCTGGAGTAAGTGGATATTATTACTTCTATTCTGAACAAATCAAATAAATATTCATAGTTGTGAAAATCGGTTTAGACTGGACCTATCATATAATCGAACTGGTTTTTCTAAAAGAGTAGGAACATAGTTGACTCGGTTTGAAGTGACTAATTCAAGTAAAAAACGATAACTTGGACCAAGTTGATCCTAGTCGGGTTAAGTTTAGTTTTTTCTTTAAAAAAATATTTTAAATAAGGTCATTTGTTACTTTTTTATTTTCTCTTTATTTTTATGGGATTTGAGAATATAGAAAGTGAAAATTGTGATGTTACATTTTTTATTTTTTTATATATAAATAGGGTTAGATTGAGTTATTTGACAACTAATCTATTGATCATTTGCCTAGACCGGATTAGTGATTGAATCGGTTTTTACAACACTGTAAATATCAAAATATTTAGAAGTTTGTAATTATATCAAAATTTTTACATTGATTTTTTTAACCAATTAGATTTGTAGAACGTTTTTAACTTAATTCAAACATATTTTCTCATGATTGAAAAAAACATGAATTTATCGAAAACAGATGAAAATACCCAAAACTTATGGGATAGCATCTAGAAAAAGAACAAGGAGTACAGTTCAAGGAACAATCACAAGAAGAAAGACAACGTGCAAGTGTAAACAACATATATGCACTCTCATCCATTCATTTGAACGATGGTGTTCTTCTTCATGATTGCCACTTATCCTCATCTTCTCAAATTCATAATTGTGATTTGGACTGAGGGTCATACTATACACTATTTCTCCCTTTCTATTTGTTTCTTGAAATTCAAACCGTCTTTTATAGTTGTCAAAACGGGTTGGTTTGGCCCATATTGGTCAGCCCACCTTGGCCCATCAGAAAAACAGGTCAACCTAACCCGACACATTTAAACTTTCTTACTCAATCTGTTAGCCTGACCCGGCCTACCACAGGTTGGTGGGTTATACAAGCCAAACCACCAACCTACCAAAAAATAAAAAAAAAATATTTTAAAATTGAGATTATTTAAAATTTTAAAACTAATTATTTAATTAAGTATTTATTTAAAATAAGAAAATATTTTCTATTTGATTATGTAATAATAAATATTTAGTAAAATAATAAGATATTAAAATAATAAATATTTAGTGGTTGAATACGAGTTGGCCTGACCTACCTGAGTTGAACAAGTATGGGTCGGGTCTGAAGTGAGCCTGGTTGATTTGTAGCTATTGCAACTCATTTGTCTTATTTTTTTTGTCCGATCGACTCGTATTCATGGTGGGTTAGGTTGGCCCACAGATTTGAACCTGTTTTGATGGCTCTACCCTCTTTGCTTTGTTCTAACTCGAAGCATTTTAAAAACATAGCAAAATACTCTGTGGTTTGTGTTCTTCTCCTAGAGAAAAAATTTCATTATTATTAATATTATTTAATATTATTTTATTTTTAAAAATAAATAAATGTTGCCAAATTTCATCTTGTACAACTTAGGTCAATATTTAAAGAACAAGAGATAAAAATTAAAAATTATAATAATTTGCATATATGTTATTCTTAACGAACAAATTGTAAGAAAGAGACTTTTTATGGTCAAATAAGGAATAGGGAACTTGTGGCATTGTGTCTTATCACTCCTAAGATAGATTGTACGTGTGACACATTAAGATTTAATTGGTTAGTGAGATAGAAGGAAAGTAATTAACCTGGTAGTCAAATAGGGAATAGGGAACTTGTGGCATTATCTCTTATTACTCTCTTACTATCTTTTTAGAAACTTATTAAACTACTTATTTGTATATAAATTTGTTTTTTATTTTAAATACCAAACAACTCTAGATGGTATGTATAGATATTTACTTAAATATAAAGCAAATGAATTTGGCTAAGTAATGTGAGGTTTAAACATAGGAATTGAACCGATAGATACACCAAGAAAATATTAGAAAGAAGCAACAGAAATTTATGAAAATTCATAAATAAAAGAACTTATATATAATCGTAAAAAATAAAAACTAATTTAATAAAATCATGTAAAATATATTAATTAACTTGTATTGAATTTCTATAAAATTAAAAATAATTTAACAATAAATTATGCTTTAGATTATTATAAAATTTATAAAATACTAATTTCATTTTATAATTTTTTTTATCTTAATTTAATCACTTTAAAACTTAATTTATTTTTTTCAGGTTCTCAATTATAATTTTATTAAATAATAATATAAAACATATAACTGTAGACATCTTTTGTCGTACTGATTCTAGATGTTAAACTACTTTCCCAACAAAGTTTATAGAATCCACATGTACTAGCTAATCCTACTAACTTATTTAGATTTACCATGGTTAACAAATTAGCATTTGTTAAGAAACTAGTCAGATTCTATCTAGATTTATACCCAAAAAAAAGTACTATAGAGATAGATATATAAATAGCTATTAATAATTATATATTACTATGTATTATATAATAAAAAAATTTAAAATATGCTAAGATCAGATGTCAAAGCATTACACAAATTTATTTGAATATAAAAATGTCATTTAAATATAAAAATTATTAATAAAATAAATTTTATTAATTAATAATTTATTATAAACAATTCAATGTAAATTATCTTTTTAAGATATTGTGGGAATTTTTTTGTTGAAATTAAGATTTTTAATTGTCAATGTTTTTAAGGTTATCATCATAAGAGAAATTTTATTGAATATAAATTTATAAAAATAAATTATCTCATATTTTCTTATAAATTATATATTTCATATTTATTAACATTTTAAAAATACATAACATAAATATAAATTATGAAAATAAATTATCTTATATTTTATTATAAATTATATATATTTTATATTTATTAATATTTGCAAAAATACATAACATAACAAACCCAACTTTATAATAGTTGAAGATATGAGGATGATTTTATAGAATATAATCATAATAATATTGTGATTGAATTAATCATTTATATGATTTCACTATCATATAGTCAATATGAAGTAAATACAAAAAATATGTCCAGTTCTTGTAATTTAATTTTAATATCATATATGCTATTTTTATATATAATTTTTTTATATTTGAATGCATAATTTTTCTTATGTTACTATATTTTCATATAATTCTAATTGATAAAAATTGTAAAAATTTAATTTTTAACCAACATGCATGACCTTATAGCAATAATTGGCATTGTTTGTTATGAAGGATGTTTTATCCTCATCGGGTGGGAACATTGGAAGTTGATTATACCCTGAATATGCATATAGAAAACTCATCACCCGATGTCCAGCGGCTCCATCAAGAAGTTGATCTATACTCGGAATAAGGTATGCGTCTTTTAGGCATGCTTTGTTCAAATCTGTATAGTTTGTGCACATGTGCCATTTTCCATTTCCTTTAAGGACCATGACAACATTAGCTAACCAAGTCATCTAATGTGCTTCTCGGATAAACCCTGTGATGCATGCCTCCCTTGATCTTTTTCTAGAGGTTTTCTTCTTTGGTGAAATGGTTTATGGAAAGGTAAGAAGTGAGGTGGTTTTAGGAGCCACTTAAGGAAAGATAAGCCTAACAGAGAAAGTTTGCCACAAGGGATGGAACCCTTGATAAAAACCTAAGGAATTCTCAAAGAGAGAAGGGTGGACACTAAGAGAATTTTGGCCAACTCAAGGTTTTTACATTCAATAAAGTGTAAAAAATACAAGAGTGTGAAGGAGCACCTTTTTATAGAGGGATCTAACCTCTTGGACAAGTCAAGAAGGAAAGGAAGGGCTAGGATTAAAACGAGTCATCCAAGGGAGGAGGATTGAAGCCCAAAGTCCAATCAATCCCCTCCTTTAGATGAAAATTGGTGCCCAAGTTACCTCATCCAAGGGCCAAGATTACCCCTTTATTAGTTTTGGGTTTTATTTAGGAAAAGAGGGTGTAGTTATCAAACTACCCCCTTATTTCCTAAATAAAGGCCCAAAAGCTAATCTTACCCCTTCTTATTGCTAAGACACCTCCTAGAAAATTAAATGGACTAATACATGTCCAAAATAAAATCCTAGGTTCCTAAAATAAAAATTACAAGTAAATAAGTCATTACTTGCATAACTTGATGGTCATATGGAGGTGAGATCTTCATCCTTCTACTCTAGCCATGTCTTCTTCTATTCTCCTAGCCATGGCCCTAGTGATAAGGCCCTTGCTTGGGGAGAATGCATCATCTCCTCCCCCTTGGGAAGGATTTGACCTCAAATCTAATAGGTCCTCCTCTTCTTCATCAGTACCTACAAAAGGGATCAAATCACAAACATTAAAGGTAGTACTGACACCGTAGTCCTCAAGGAGATCTAATATGTATGCATTATTGTTCACTCTCTTGAGGACTTGAAAGGGACCATCTCCTCGGGGGCTAAGCTTGGATTTCCTTTGAGTAGGGAAGCGATCCTTCCTCAAATGAAGCCATACCCAATACCCTTCATTGAAGATAATTTCTTTCCTGCCCCTATTGGCTTTACTAGCATACTCTTTTGAATGATGTTCAATGTTGGCCTTTACCCTTTCATGTAATTTTTTAACAAAATCCGCTCTTACTATTTCCTTGTTTGTGAACAGAAGAAGGGAATGGTAAGGGCAAGATATCAAGAGGAGTGAGGGGGTTGAAGCCATAAACAACTTCCAAGGGAGAATGCTTGGTGGTCCTTTGAACCACCCGGTTGTATGCAAACTCAATATGGGGTAGGTATTCATCCCAAGACTTGTGATTTCCTCGAAGAAGTGTCCTAAGCATAGTAGATAGAGATCTATTTACTACCTCAGTCTGCCCATCAGTTTGGGGGTGACATGTGCTAGAAAATAAGAGTTTAGTTCCTAGCCTTGTCCACAATGTTTTCCAAAAGTGGCTAAGAAACTTCACATCTCTATCAGAGACTATGGATTGGGGAATTCCATGTAAACGGACAACTTCTTTAAAGAAAAGTCTCGCGATGTTGCTCGCATCATCTATCTTGTGGCATGGTATAAAGTGAGCCATTTTTGAAAATCTATCTACCACCACAAAGATAGAGTCTGCACCTCGTTGGGTTCGAGGCAGGCCAAGGATGAAATCCATACTAATATCCAGCCAAGGTGCAGAAGGAGTAGGTAAGGGTGTGTACAATCCATGAGCCATTGTCTTAGATTTAGCTTGCAAGAAAGCAATGCATCTACGACAATGTCTATAGACGTCTTTCTATATATAGGGCCAAAAGAATTTTTCTTGTAAAAGCAGAAGAGTTTTGTTAATTCCAAAATGCCCCATGAGCCCACCCTCATGGCTCTCTTTTGTCAAAAGATTTCTCATAGATCCTTGGGGTACACAAAGTCTGCTACCTTTGAAAAGGTACCCCTCACTCACAAAGAACCCATTTTGGGTTTTACATGCAAATGTAGAGGCAGCATAAATGGATCCAAAATCCTTATCAGAAAGATACATTTCTCTAATATTATCAAATCCAAGAATCTTTGCACTTAAGGTGGTGTAAAGGGTATGTCTACGAGACAAAGCATCAGCCACCACATTATGTTTTCCTTCTTGTATTTGATGATATAAGGGAAAGTCTCAAGAAATTCTACCCATTTAGCATTCCTTTTATTAAAGAGTACTATGAATGATGAACTCCCTGGGTACAAGATAATGTTCCCAAGTTTGAAGGGCCCTTATCAAAGAGTAAAACTCTTTATCATAGGTGGGGTAGTTTAAGGCGGCTCCATTTAATTTTTCACTAAAATAAGCCACGAGATGACCACCTTGTAACAACACAGCTCCCACATCCACTCCCGATGCATCACACTCTAGCTCAAAAGTTTTAGAAAAGTCAGGAAGAGCTAAAACTGGTGCACGGGTTAGTTTCTCTTTGATAAGTTCAAAGGCTTTTTGTTGTTTTTCACCCCAAAGGAAAGGAGTATCCTTCTTCACCAAATCATTGATTGTGAGAAAAGTGTGGAGAAGTTAGGCACAAAGCACCTATAAAAGCTCGCGAGACCATGAAAACTCTTATCTCAGTCACACTTTTTGGGGTGGGCCATTCTTGGATGACTTTGATTTTGTCGGGGTCCACTTGAACCCCATTTTTATTAACTATAAAACCTAAGAACACCACACTCTCCACACAAAAATTACATTTTTAAAGATTTCCATAGAGTTGGTGTGACCTAAGAATGCAAAAGACGTGCCTAAGATGGCCTACATGTTCATCTAGGCTCTTGCTATACACTAAGATGTCATCAAAGTAAACTACACAAAATTTTCCTAAGGAATCCCTAAGGACATGATTCATATGCCTCATGAAGGTGCTTGGGGCATTGGTAAGCCCAAAGGGCATTACCAACCACTCATAAAGCCCAAACTTGGTCTTAAAAGCGATTTTCCACTCATCACCTTCCTTCATGCGGATTTGGTGATAACCACTCTTAAGATCAATTTTCGAAAATAATTGGGCCCCATGCAATTCATCAAGCATGTCATCAAGCCTAGGGATAGGGTGCCTATATTTGATGTGATGTTATTGATTGCTCGACAATCAATGCACATCCTCCATTGGCCATTCTTCTTAGGCACCAACAAGACTGACACAGCACAAGGGCTTAGGCTCTCTTGAACCCAACCTTTCTCCAATAGTTCTTGGACTTGAGATTCAATCTCCTTGGTCTCTATGGGATTAGTCCTATAAGTAGGCCTATTAGGCAGGCTAGCCCCAGGTACCAAGTCTATTTGGTGTTCTATACCCCTAATTGGAGGAAGTCCTTTGGGAACTTCATTAGGGAATATATCACCAAACTCCTTTAAAAGCTCTTGAACCTCTTGAGGTAGGTTCTCATGTCCAAGTTCTATAGCAGTGCTAGAATTAGAAGGGAAAAAAGTAGAGGGGGAAGAAATGGGGGATGCCTTTTTGCAAAGGAGGAGATAGAAAGGTCTGTTAGTTAAGGGGGCTTCCTTTAAATCCAATTTTATCGCAAATAAACTCCCTTTACTAATGACTTTCTTGGAAGGGGCACCAAGTTCCAACTCAACCTCCTTACCCCTTTCAAGCTTTAGGGGTAAAGCTTTGCTTTTTTTTTTCTCCTCATCTCTCTTATGTTTCATGATGAGTTGGTCCTCCGCCACTTGTAAAGGTGTTAGAGGACACAACTTAATGGGCTTATCCTTATGAGTGAGGATGATGTTATTGGAATGGCCATGGTGTATGGATTTCTTATCAAGTTGCCATGGTCTTCCTAGCAAGATATGACCAGCTTCCATTGGAACTATGTCACATAGGATCTCATCTTTATAAGACCCAATGGAAATTGGAACCTTGACTTGCTCATTGGCCTCCATTTCCCCTTGCTCATTGAGCCATTGAAGCTTGCAAGGCTAAGGGTGGGGAAGTGGGGTCAAGGCTAGCTTTTCCACCAACCTTGAGCTACAACAATTGCAGCATGACCCACTATCCACAATGAGGGAACATATTTTGTCATTCACCTTACAGCGAGTGTGGAATATGTTCTCCCTTTGAGATGAGGACATTTTCAAAGGTTGGCTTCCAAGAAGCCTTCTTATCATTAAGAGGTCTCCCTCACATGCATAGGCAGTTTCATCACAATCAGATTGGTATCCATGAACCCCTTCTCCTTCGCTCTCACTAGAGGAGTGTGAGCTAGACTCACTACTATAAACATCTTGGGCCGTCATGATGATGTTTCTCTTAGTAGGGCATTGAGAGGCAATGTGGCCTCTCCCAAGACATTTAAAGCATTTGATACTACTAACTTTCTCATGAGAGTTAGTAGTAGGGGTTTTTCTCTCTACATGTGATGTTTTATACTCTTTGAAGTGCTTGGGATGTTCCTCTTTGGGGTAACTCTTGAAAGAATTCCCCTTAGGTTGGTCCCTCTTTACATAAGGTGGGTTATCCTTTTTAAAGGTTTTCCTTCTAAGTTGATTTTCCACTTTGATGCAAAGTTGAACTAACTCATCAAGGGAATTGTATGAGAAGAGCTCCACCTTATCACGAATTTCGGGGCTCAACCCACACAAAAACCTTGCCATAGTGGCCTTGGGTTCCTCAATGATACCTGCCCTCAAGATAAGAAGTTCCATCTTTTGTCTATACTTTTCTATACTAAGGTTGGTTTGCCTTAGCCTTTGGAGTCTATCCAAAAGATCTCTTTCATACCAAGAGGGAATATGCCTTCTTCTTAGAGCACTTCTAAGATCATTCCAATATCTTATGGAAGGCATATTGGTGCGGATTCTCGCATTGGTTAACCCAACCAACCAATGCATGGCATGCCCTTGGAAGCTAAGGGTTGCCATTGGAACCTTTCTTTCTTCTCTTACCTCATGGCAAGTGAAGAGTTGTTCTACCTTGATTTCCCAATCAAGGTAGGCTTCCACATCTTCCCTCCCATGAGATCAATTTTGGGCTCCCTGGGAGGGGCCCCATTATTAGGCATGGATGAATGGGAGTTTCTCCTAGGATGATTGTAGTATTATTCCTCACTTTCACTCCTATGGGTATGTCTAGATGGGGAACCTAAGGCTATCCCTTTCATTTTGTAATTCTCAGCATTCCCATGCTTTCTTTTTTCTTCTTCTTTCTCTTTTCTTCTTTCTCTTTCTTTTCTTTCTCTCCTTTCTTCATCTTCTCTCCTGTCTCTTATTCTTCTCTCTTCCTTCTCTCTTTTTTCTCTCTTTTCTTCCTCTCTTTCTTTTATTTTTCTTTTCTCCTTGGACTCTTTTTCTCTCCTTTTTTCTTCTCTTCTCTCTTGTTCTTTTGCCATCCACTCCCTAAAGTCCATGTTTAAGTTTTCTAGAGTGTAATCTTTAGAAATATTTCTTTGGTTTACACTCTTGTTTGATGAATAACTATGAGCACTAGAGTGGGTGTGTGATGTCATTGTGCTTGAATTTCTAAGAGGAAAAAGGTGGCTAAAAACTTTTCACAAACAAACACTCCTCTCTTTTTTTGTTTTCTTGCCTAAAATGGCTTGATAAGTCTTTGGAACTCTTTAGCATTCTAAGTGCTTTGAATAAGAAAAATAAAGCAAGAATTTTAAAGCAAAAATTCAAAAGAGAAGGGATCTAAATCGAGCTCCTAAGGTGTTGAAGGAAGTGTACCATTTCTTCCTTCTTCACCTAATTTTCGAGAAACTAAAAAATTAACTAAATCTTATTACAACCAAAGGGAGGGCCTTAAGGGCACTCAAACTCCCAACTACAAAATTAATACACCTAAATTAAAGAAAAAGTAAAGTCTTCAAAAAATGATTCTCCAAATGCTCCCTCAAATCAAAGTCCTCACGGCTAGGTGTGTTTCCTTTTGAGGTGATCCCTTAGGCTCTTAGTCCAACCTTCCAAAATATGCTACCCTTGTGGTAAGCTCCTTTTTCAAGCTTTCTCCCAAAAGTGGCATTAACACACAAACCAAAGAAACCAAAAGTAGCAAGGGGAGGTGCGAATAGAAACTCAAAAAGCAATAAAAGATTACACAATCAAAAGGACACTTAACCAAATGGTAAGAGTATATAAGACAAACTTTTTTGATTTAAAAGACAAGCAACAACTAAAAGGTAAACAAAAGAAAGAGAGCACACAATGGAATACCTAAGAATGACACTAGATTAAAGAGTAGAAAGACACAAATATCAAGTTCTAGCGTACCAAAAGTAATAAAATTTCTTTTAAGGTTCCAAGTTCAAAGTTGAAGCACTTGCTAATTTTAGGTTAGGTACATCAAATGAATTTTTCAAACTTTCTTTTCTTTTGTTTATTCTCTTTTTTTTTTTTTGAATCCTTCGTTGTTTTTTTTTTGTATTTTATTTTAGACTTTGTTTTCTTTTTTTTTTAATATTTACTAGATGCACCTAACTTGATTGTGAATTTAGTGCTTAATAACAAAGAGTTATGCACTTGGAACAATAAAGAAAATTAAAAGCAACAATTTAGGTACTACTAGAAATGACTTCAACATGCAAAGTAGCTATAGATGTGTTAATGGTTTAGTAGTTTGGTGTGCCATTGGACTCAACCTTTGTTAAGTTTTCAGTAATTTGTTGAACACAAATACCAAACTTATAGCTTAAGTGAAAGCACCCACAAACAAGAACTACTTTTTCCACACAAATGAGCTACTAATTATACGTATAAGGAAAATAAAGACAAACAGAATTGAGCAACTATTTTGGAATTTATTTTTTTTTAAGAATATGCTTGAAACTAAATGAACATGAACCTCTAAAGAGACTTAGACATGAGGTATGACCCTCTATATTGCTCAGTTTAAGAAGTTTCAAAAGCTTTTTGTAAAAACAAAAGAGGCTAAACTTAAAAGGAATTAATAGAGAAAATGGGAAACTATAAACATGACTTATAGACAACTACACAAGAGTATAAAAGTGAAAAATGAAAGCTAAAAATAAGGCAAAAACAAGGCAACTAGGTGCAAGGAAACACAAGAATTTGGTCTAAATTTCTTGACCACAAGGTTGTGGAATTCACCACAACGGCATGGATTTTTAGCAAGAAATTCTCAAAACCAAAATTCAAGCAAGAAAGCACCCAACTCAAAGCTTAAGCAGAAATTAATGAATATGGGAGAGACGTAGATGTAAAGAAAAGAAAAATATAAATTGCATCAAGCAAAAAAATAAATGGCGCAAATAAACTATAACTCAAAACAATAAACTCAAGCATAAATGGAAATGATAAACAACAATGGAAAGCCAGAAAAAATTTTAGAAATTAAAGATAAAATAAAATAGGAAAACAGAAAGAAAAAATAAATGAGGTAGGAAGAGAGTTTAGACCTCTAGAACCAATGCTCTGATACCAAATGATGCATGCCTCCCTTGATCTTTTTCTAGAGGTTTTCTTCTTTGGTGAAATGGTTTATGGAAAGGTAAAAAGTGAGGTGGTTTTAGGCGCCACTTAAGGAAAGATAAGCCTAAGAGGGAAAGTTTGCCACAAGGGATGGAACCCTTGATAAAAACCTAAGGAATTCTCAAAGAGAGAAGGGTGGACACTAAGAGAATTTTGACCAACTCAAGGTTTTTCCATTCAATAAAGTGTAAAAAATACAAGAGTGTGAAGGAGCACCTTTTTATAGAGAGAGCTAACCTCTTGGACAATTCAAGAAGGAAAGGAAGGGCTAGGATTAAAAGGAGTCATCCAAGGGAGGAGGATTGAAGCCCAAAGTCCAATCAATCCCCTCCTTTAGATGAAAATTGGTGCCCAAGTTACCTCATCCAAGGGCCAAGATTACTCCTTTATTAGTTTTGGGTTTCATTTAGGAAAAGACGGTGTAGTTATCAAACTACCCCCTTATTTCCTAAATAAAGGCCCAAAAGCTAATATTACCCCTTCTTATTACTAAGACACCTCCTAGAAAATTAAATGGACTAATACATGTCCAAAATAAAATCCTAGGTTCCTAAAATAAAAATTACAAGTAAATAAGTCATGACTTGCATAACTTGATGGTCATATGGAGGTGAGATCTTCCTCCTTCTACTCTAGCCATGTCTTCTTCTATTCTCCTAGCCATGGCCCTATTGATAGGGCCCTTGCTTGGGGAGAATGCATCATCTCCTCCCTCTTGGGAAGGATTTGACCTCAAATCTGATAGGTCCTCCTCTTCTTCATCAGTACCTACAAAAGGGATCAAATCACAAACATTAAAGGTAGTACTGACACCATGACTAGGAGAATAGAAGAAGACATGGCTAGAGTAGAAGGAGAAAGATCTCACCTCCATATGACCATAAAGTTATGCAAGTCATGACTTATTTACTTGTAATTTTTATTTTAGGAACCTAGGATTTTATTTTGGACATGTATTAGCCCATTTAATTTTCTAGGAGGTGTCTTAGTAATAAGAAGGGGTAAGATTAGCTTTTGGGCCTTTATTTAGGAAATAAGGGGGTAGTTTGATAACTACACCCTATTTTCCTAAATAAAGCCCAAAACTAATAAAGGAGTAATCTTGGCCCTTGGATGAGGTAACTTGGGCACCAATTTTCATCTAAAGGAGGGGATTGATTGGACTTTGGGCTTCAATCCTCCTCCCTTGGATGACTCCTTTTAATCCTAGCCCTTCCTTTCCTTCTTGACTTGTCCAAGAGGTTAGCTCCCTCTATAAAAAGGTGCTCCTTCACACTCTTGTTTTTTTTACACTTTATTGAATGGAAAAACCTTGAGTTGGCCAAAATTCTCTTAGTGTCCACCCTTCTCTCTTTGATAATTCCTTAGGTTTTTATCAAGGGTTCCATCCCTTGTGGCAAACTTTCCCTCTTAGGCTTATCTTTCCTTAAGTGGCACCTAAAACCACCTCACTTCTTACCTTTCCATAAACCATTTCACCAAAGAAGAAAACCTCTAGAAAAAGATCAAGGGAGGCATGCATCACCCTGTGTCTAGCAACTTGTTTGTTTCTTTAATAGCAGCTTTCCTCGGGGTTTCTCTTACTTTTCTTTTTGGTGAAGGTAAACATTTAATAAATATATCATACAAAACTTAGGCAGTACATATGTAATAAATTTATGTATGATATTACAAAATTTTCAAAAGAGGGGTACAACTGCAATGAGTACATAAAAGTAAAGGGTCTGTATAATTTTAAAAAATGGTGCATCTATAATTAAATTTAATTTGAGGGGTGCATCCATAATTACATCTAAAACTTTTGATCATGGTTATCAAAATCTTGTTATAACTCATAAAATCGTACGATTATATGACTTTAGGGACCTTATTGAGTTAAATCGTGAGTAAACTCATTTTTTGAGTAAACTTGGTAATCTTGTGATAATATTGGTAAACTAAGTAAACTTGCAAGTTTATACACGAGTTCAAGATATTACCCGAAAAATTCATTTAACCATTATTCACTCTGAAACGGTGTTGTTTAGCATCTTACTCAGCTTTTATCCTCTCTTAACTTCGTCACTTCCATTCTGCCAAATCCCTAAATGGTCTCTTCGCTTCACTTCACTCACTGCATTGAGTGCATTCCCATTGTGTCAAATCTTCTGTTCCACCATAGCTTCCGGTTGCACTCATTAACACAAAGATTTCGTGAATACGTGATTGAGTGATTTTGTTCCACCATAGATTCAGGAAAAATGCAATTCTGCCATCGCAGACACGGTTCTGATTCTGACTCTATTCTGCCACAGCCTCTGACCCTCCATTCATCCATGTCGTACACCATTCCGTTTATCCATCACATTAATTAGTACAATAAACCGTCTATTTTCAAGTATATATTAATTTTAGTTTATATTAAACTTGATCCATGTGAATATATGTACACGTTTGTGGTTCCATATATCAGTTAATTATATATCTCTTAAAATTTATTCAAAACTAAAATTTTATTAATAATACTATAACCAAGGGTACATTTTGTTAAGTTTATTTAAAAAAAAAAAAACTTATTTTAAGCAACTTTATATTTTTTTGTGTATTTGGTTAAACTATTTTTTACTTAAAATAGTAATCTTTTTGCTATTTTTAATAAACAAATCCTTCATGCTTAGTAAATGTACTTATTCATTTTAATAATTTCTTATTTTACAATTGTTTTTTTAAATATACTTAATTTCGAGTTATTTATATACTACACATTGTTAAAATGTTAAATTTGCGGTAATATTATTTATAAATTTTATTTATAAGTATTTAATTATTAATTTTTTATCAGAAGTAAACTTTTTACGAGTTTACAAATCAAATTTATAGAACTCCCATTCTCAATATTGATAACCTTACATTTAAACAATAGTTATGGAAAGCTAAAACTTCCTTTAAAAATACATAAAGAATGGATGTAGGGTAAGAGAGAAATATAAGATAATTACTGAGAATAAAATTTTACAAGTAACAAAGTAGTCAAATAATGTCATTTGTTCTATAAAAAAATAATGCCACGCGTCCAAATTTACATTATTATTTTATAGAGTAAATTATAATAAAATTTCTTAAAATTTAGTGCAATTATATATACATTTCTATTTTTTAATCATTACTTGTGTATTACTAAGAGAGTGATTGCCTAAGGTTTCATAAGGTTGTTAGTATAATGTTTTGAAACATATAGAAGATATTATTATAAGAGTTTAATGCGTATGCACTGACATTGTAAAAAAATATTTTTTTTGTAAGCCCACTGTAAAAGAATATTACACTGACAGTTAATCACATATCTTCATTTATATGACTTTTAAAATATTAATTGGTAAAGTCAATAAACTTACTATAAATTAAGGGTTGTGATTAAACGTCAGTATAAAACATCTTACCCTTACAATACATATTAATTAAATTCTTAAAATAATGTGTTTTTAAAGTTAAAGGGAGATTAAGATATGAAAATTGAGATAGTATTACTGTAATTTACTCTATTTTATGTTATAGTAAATAAATTTAAATCAAATAAATATTTTTTTGTCAACTTAAATTCTCAATCTAACAACTTACAAGTAGTCAAGTCTCTTTAATATTGAGTCAAAGCATGATTTTTGTTACATTAAAATCCCGAACGACTCACAATTATCCAAATCTTTTATAAGAAATATATAAATATAAATTATCAAATTATACATTGTACTGTAATTTTTAAGAATATTATATATATATATACACAAAGATAACTTTTATTGAATTTTAAATATATAAAAACAAGGCTAATAAGCATAAGAAAAATTATAAGGTTAGTAGAAATTGTTTGTTGAAAATTAATTTTTCATAGTTTTTATCCATTAGAATTGTATAAAAATAATAATACCATCATAATCATGCATACAAATATAAAAGATTGACATATAAATATATAAGATATAAGATATTAAAATTAAATAATAAGAACTACACATGGTTTTTGTGTTTACTTCATATTGACTATACGAGAGTGAAATCATATTAGTGATTAATTCAATCACAATATTATTATGATTATATTCTATAAAATCATTGAAATATTTTTAAAGATTATAAAATTAAGTTACAAAATTCTAAATGTTTTGATATTCATTTATAAAAGAAAAATAAAAGTAAAAAATTTGATGTAAGTACAAATTTCTAAATGTTTTGATATTCATTGATAGTGTAAAAATTAATTGGTATGCACTCATAGTGCAAAAGAATTTTACACTGACATTCAATCATAACTATTTATTTATAAAAGAAAAATCAAAGTATTGATGTAAGTACAAAATATATATGTTGAACATAGAAACAAATATAAATAAAGTTTAATTAGTTCAATCATAACTATTTATTTATATCACTTTTAAAGTATTAATCAATCTAAAATTTTTTACACTAACAATGCATACCAATTAAACTCATATATATATATATATATATATATATATATATATATATATATTACTTCTATGACTTTTATTATTATAATGGAAATCATAATACTTTCTTTTTTTATGGAGAACTAAAATTGTAATAGAATTTTAATTATTTTATTATTGTTAAAGTAAATTGATGGTTAGCATAGGGATAACAATGGGTAGGGTACTATAGTGTTGATCCTTGTTTAAGAAATGTATATTGTTGATCCTTATATCCACTTTAAGAAATGTATCTATAGTCGGTCTCATACTTGCACAGACAATGACTTTAATCTTCATCCCTGTACACACTGGGTACCTATATACTTATATCTGACCCGCCCTTTACTTATGTATAGAGATAATAAATAAATATAGTATAAAAAACAAACCAACATAATATCAAACATAGAACAAATTATAAAATACTTTCTAAAGTTTTATATGATTACGCATAAACCTTTTTTGACCATAATATTGTAACTTTATTAAGTTATTCTATAAATAACTCATTTTTCTTGTAACTTGTATTTTTATTTTATTAAATTTGTGTAAAATATGTTGTATATCTCTTTTTACTCTATAGTTATATTATTTATCATATATTATAATAAAAAATAATATTTTAGTGATATTATCTACGCAAAATTATCATATTTAATATTATGTAATGTAATCATATTAAATTTTATATATACATATATATAGAAGGTGCGAGGCGGGACGCGTACCCGTACCCATTTTTACAGGTAATTATACAGATCTTTTTGTCATTCCTATTAAGTAGATAACATATCGTACCCCAATACCGTGAATGTAAGAGAGGAAGGGAAGCACTATGAATATGAAAGAGGAAACAGGGAAAATAGTGATGTTTCATGTACTTAATTAATAAATTCAAAAAATCATGGGTTTTGTTATTTTTAAGGACATTTTATGTGGAAATATTTCAATAACTATTATAATTAAATAATTATATAATAGAATTTTAAAATTTAAATATATACGTGTATATATAGTTATTAAATTGATAAGGAAATAATTATATCATTGTAATTTGTAGACTTGAGAAAGAATACCAATTAGCCAACCCAAGGTTCAATTACCAAAGTAATCTGAAGTTGGTGGATATAATATCTATTGTAAGTTTGTCCCAACACTCACGTATATTGCATGGAGAAGATGACCTCAAGTCTATGCGTTCTGTTTTGCCATAGAAGCTAACCTATTCATTTTCTTATTACATTCAAAGTATTTTATATTTTGGTGGGATCCATTTGGGGCAACATGTTGTTGATTATCAATTTGAATCCAGCTAACTATTTTTAGTTATTTTTTAAAATATATTTTCTCATCTACAATTCTTAAATATGAGTGTTATTTAAGGATATTAAATCTAATAATATTCAAATGAACACCTTATCTGTCTTTTGCTATTGAATTTAGGGTGTATTTGTTAAAATTAGTTGAAAAATTAACTCAAAGCTAAAAAGATAGTTGAAAGGTAAAAGGTCACTAAAAGCTGAAAATTAACTTAAAGTTGAAAAGCTAGTTGTAAGTATTTGGTAAAATTAATTAATCAACAAACTGAAAGTTGTAAAATAACAAATAAAGATATAATGAGTTGTTATGTCAACAATGAAGTGTTTAAATTATAAATTATTATAATCATATATTTAAATTATAGATTTCTATAATTAAATATATAAATTTTAAATTACATAGTTAAATTATAATTTTCTATAATTATATGTTTAAATTATAAATTACTATAATTATATTAATGGAGAGAGAAACAAAGAAGAGAAACATTTTATCATGTAAGAAGAGAGAATTAGTAGGGAACAATACCTTAATTAATGAAGGATAAAGTTGTAAAACAAAACACCTAATAGCTGAAAATATAAGATCGTCTGAAAAAAGTACTTGGAGTAATTTCTCTTTAAAAACTATTTACTCTTAAAAAATTCCTAACTTTTTGCTATCTATTTTTTTTAAAAAAACTACTAACTCCTAAAAAATTCCTAACTTTTTACTATCCAATTATCCAAACAAAAGTTAAAAGTATTTCTTTTACATTTTGAACTAAACCCTAAATACGAATGGATCCTCACCAAATAAACGTTAAATAGAACATGCAAAACAATAGTATATTATTTGTTTTGAGTTAAATTTGTCCAAAAATATAGACAAATTCCTAATTGTGATTTGGACTAAGTGTCATACTGTACATTTTTTCTCCCTTTCTTTTCTTTTTTTCTTGAAATTCAAACCCTCTTTTATAACTGTCAAAATAGGTTGGTTTGGCCCATATGGCTCAGCCCACCTTGACCCATCATAAAAATGGGTCAACCTAACCCAGCTCATTTAAACTTTCTTACTCAATCTGTTAGCCCGCCTCGGCTACCACGGGTTGGTGGATTATACAGGCCAACCCACCAACCTACCAAAAAATTAAAAAAATATTTTAAACATTGAGATTATTTAAAATTTTAAAACTAATTATTTAATTAAGTATTTATTTAAAATTAAGAAAAATATTTTCTATTTCATTATGTAATATGATAGTTTAAATCATAAATGTTTAATGCGTTGAATAATAAATATTTAGTAAAATAATAAAATATTAAAATAATAAATATTTAGTGGTTGAATTGAATACGGGGCTCGGCCCGTTTGAGTTAAACCCGTTTTGGTCCGGTCTGAAGTGAGCCAGGTTGATTATTAGCTATTGCAACTCATTTGTCTGTTGTTTTTTTTTTGTCTATCCAACCCGTATTCATTGTGGGTCGGGTTCGCCCACAGATTTGAACCCGTTTTAAAAAACATAGCAGAATGCATTGTGTGCTGTATTCTTCTTCTAGAGAAAAATTTTCATTATTATTAATATTATTTTTTATTATTATTATTTTATTTTTTAAAAATAAATAAATATTGTCAAATTTCATCTTGTAAAACTTAGGTCAATATTTAAAGAACAAGAGATAAAAATTAAAAATTAAAATAATTTGCATATATCTTATTCTTAAATAACAAATTGTAAGAAGTAGATTTTTTATGGTCAAATAGGAAATAGGGAATTTGTGGCATTTTCTCTTTTCACTCCTAAGATAGATTGTACGTGTGACACATTAAGATATGGTTACTAAGATAGAAGGAAAGTAATTAACCCGGTAGTCCCTGTTTTAAGTTTCTACTTTTTGTATAATTTATGTTTTTATTTATTTTTTACTTTTTAAAGTTTAAAACTATATTAATTATTTTTTATTAATTATAACTATTTTTTAAAGAAGAATAAATGAACATTTTATCGCATAGAGAGAAAAATTATTATGAGTGATTTTCAATTAAAAAAATGAAAAATAGCACCATAAGAAAAAAAACTAACAAGTGATAGGTGAAAAGTTTTCAAATTAATTATTCTTTTACTATTACTATCTCTTTAGAAACTTATTTAAAAGTGTATAGATTTTTCACAACCCTTATTTAAAGCCTTTTAAAACATTTTTAAAAGTGTTGTAAAAGTTGGTGGTGTAAAAAGTTAGATGTTTTACAACACTTTTTTAAACGTTGTAAAAAGCTTTTTCTTTAAAACATTTTTTTAAATGTTTTAAAAAGTATATCTTTCTACATAATTTTTTTCATAAGAAAATGTAAAGAGTTCTCTCTAAAAGTATATCTTCCTACATCCTTTTTTTCATAATAAAATGTAAACAGTTGTTTCTTTAAAACACTTGAATTTTTGTTTCTTTAAAATAGTTGTAAACAGTTGATTATAAATTAAACCGAACTAAATTGGATTTAAATCAAACTAGTTCAATAAATATTATCTGAACTATTTTTAAACCATTTCTGTTCGAACCGAACTGATTTAAAAATTAGTTCCATTCACAGGTTTTAAAAGAAAATTTTTTTCTGCACATCCCACCTTTCTATTCCAATTTCAACTTTTATGTGAAAAATGTGTTGGGTGAATAAAAACATTTCTAACATAGCTCATGCCTATATTATAATATAATATTCACAACTTTATAGAAATTGGTTGAAGAATTAGTTGAAGAATTTTATAATAGAAATTGGGTGAATAAAAACATTTCTAGCATTAGTTGAAGAATTTTATAATATATTTTACTCTGAATTTGTTTTTATAATAAAAACATTCAAATATAAATTTCATTATCTCAAAATCAATCTAATCATAATCAATTTTTTTAATACTCATTCAAACATACATATCAACCTTTAGTAGATGTTGTAATTGTTTTTTTTTTAAATCTAGACTTCACTTGAGTGTAGTCTAAAGAACCTCTCATGTTACAATGTGTTTTTGAAATTGTTGTTATTTATGTTGGAATTTCCTCTTATTGAAATTCTGTTAATTGACAATAAAATATGAATGTCTTTTCTTTTGGCAGACTTCAAGTTACATTGTGTTGTTGTTCATATCAATAAATGATAAATAAGAATGGTTTTGGAGTGACAATAAGCATACCCAATTTCTTATGAATTATAGGCACAAATAATTGTTTGTAATATTTGTTTATATTCACTGATTGGATATGTATGACACACTATATATAATTTTTAATTTTCGATTTTAGTGAGGGTAGTTTGAACCTTTATAGAGGCTTTGATAAATTAAATTTTTTTAAATAAAAAGTTTACTTTAAGATAAACAATCTTAAATAAGTAGTAGATAAAGTAAATAAATAAAAAGGAAGAACAGAAGAAAAATAGAAAAAAATCAAAATATAAGAAGAGTTTGCAAAATTATGAAAGAAAAACATCGATTTGGTAAGGAAGTTAGTTAATTTATTATTAAGTGGTTATCAAGAATAAATTGAAAAATAAAAAACTTGTATACTAATTATTACAGATTAGAGAATGATAAATTTATTAATTTATAAAATCCCCTGAGATTCTTACAAAATTGCTAGCAAGTTAGTGGGGTGCATTGTTCCATCTCTGTATATATAGAGTGATGGATGTTTTTGTCACTATCTCTATTTGTATTGTATAATGGTTAAAAAATTATAAAGTGAAAGTTGTAAGTTTTGAACATGATTCTTTTGTACTAGGTGGTAATCATTTTCTAATAAATATGTGAATATTCTAAAATATGTATTGTTTTTCTATTTTAAATTTAATTATTATTTAAATTTTAAGTAAATAATTATTATTAGATATTGAAAAAGTACATTTTAATAATACAAAAAATTAAAAAAAATATCATTAACGAATCATAATTTTTACAAATATTTGAAAGAACAATCATGGGTAATAAGATTCATTGACAAACCATGGGTAATAAGATTCATTGAAAAATTAAAAAAATATCATTAACAAACCATGCTCTTGTCTACCATCATTGGATGTTGTTTGCTTCTTGGGATATTTTGACGTTTATTTTCTTTTCGGTTGATTTGTCTTATTCTCACGATGAACACTTTGCACATTGTCTATAATAAGATTCATTGACAAATTTCTACTAACTTAAATGCGAAAAGATGAAAAGTAAGAAAGATTCATGGATGACTTGTAAGCATAAGTCGATTATGATGTTTGTATGCTCATACTGACAATGAAAAATTTCTAAAGTTTGCATGTTGTTGCTATGCGTATAAGTGTGCCACAATTGTTCATGCTACATACATCCAATATACACATTAGAATACATATTCAATGTGTATAATGATCTATTTAAAAAAACACTAGGTAATAAAACTTATTGTTCAATGCATAGAAATTAGATGAGATCAATCATTCTAAAAACATGTCTTTTCTATCTAGGAACATTAGACTAATAGCTATTAACTGCATTAATTTTGTTTACCCAATGTAACTTTTGATCACTAATTGTGTTGATCTAATATGAATAATTTCTTTTAAATTTCAAAAAATATTTTTTTATCTTTTATCAGTATTTATAAATATTCTAATAAAAAATATATACTTAATTATTTTTATATTTAAAAAATTTATATCTGGAACATAAAAAATACAAAAATAAAAAAAATTAAATTTTGAATTTTAAAAAATAATAAATTATTTATTTTAGAATTTTATATCTAGATAAAATTAGAAATTTCAAAATTTAAAAACTAAAATAAAAATATTAAAAAAAAATTGTGACGTGAAAATGAGAAATGCAGGAGTAAGAGAAAAGAAAGAAAAAATTGAGAGAAAAAACATAAAAAAGAGAGATAAAAATTATTTACCCAATAACCAAAATTCATACTTAAAAAACACAAAACAAAATATGCTTTTGAAAAATCGGTTCAGCTTGACTCATTTTCTTATTAATCCTATTGGAGTTAAAGACAGATTATTTAAAATAATTACTATTTAGTATATTTTAAAAAATTCAAATAATTTTACATTTATTTAATACATTCATTATCTATATACAATTCAATGGATTTAAAAAACAGTGACCATTTTTTAAACCACCCTCTATAAGACATCTTAGCATTGAAATAGTATGTTAATTTCGTGATGGAGCGGGTAATTGTGTCCATCATTGATTTGATTCGATGTCAAGTAGAGGAGATTTATAACTAAATTTTTCATTTTTTTAGTAGTTTTATAAATTATGTTTTAATTAAAATTGTGTCTAGATAAAATTAAATAATTTAATGAAATAATTTTAAAAAGAAAACAAATAAATGAGTGCTTTTAATGTAAAAATAATTTTTATATAGAATTATTTTTTTATGTTAAAAGAGTGATTTTAAAAGTAATTAATTTATTTATAATATATTTTTATGATAGTAAAAAGTTTTTATAATTTTATATTTGAGTATAATTATAAAAAGAGTTTTTTTAAATGTATCAATCTTTCTTTCCAAAACAGGTTTCTAAAATAAGTCATTTTCAATTTTTTTACTTTTCAGTTAAAAAATTTAAGTAAATATATAAAAATTTGTAATAAATATTTAATCAATAAGATGTATTTTTACATCTAAATGTTATGTGATAATAGGTAAAGGAGTTATAGATTTTTTTTTGTTCTAATATAAAATGAAGTGTCAAAAATTTACACGTGTGAATCAACTTAGCTACCTAGACCCCTTGATACATATAGACCTATAAGACATTTGTGTTTATGCATTATTTACTAAAGATGTTTTTAATTTTTTTTGTTGTCGTCTTAGTTAGCTACAATACTAAAAAAATTATAAATATATATAAAGTAAAGTTTAAGATATTTTAAAAAATTATAACATACTTAACTTGCATTTATTGCATACGTAATAAAGTTTAAGATACTTAAAATAATTATAACTATATGTATATACTTCATATCAATTAATATTTTTTTTTAAAAAAAAGTAAGATACTTAAATTAAAAAATAATCATGTTAACCTAGTTTCAAATTAGTCTTCGATGTACATAACATTGTATATTTTAAACACACTTAAAGGTGATTGAGATATCATTTTAGAAATCGATTTGGATAATAGAATAGGGACTAATTTGTCAAAATTACTAAAGGTACCTGTAGGAACTTCTAGTCATACAAAGCTTTCGAAACTAATAATAATATGTGTAATTTTACAAATAATTATGTGCCTAAATTTAATTACCTTATTTTTAATTATTATTTTTCCCAAAAAATATTTTAAAGTAACTATATTAGAAAAATTGTTTGACCAAATTATCAATATAATGTGTAATTTTATTATTACAATATTTATATTTTATATATCTATTTTTTCTATTGTTTCTTACTATTAACTTATAATATCAAAACTATATAATAAGTATGTTAATTTTATAATTTTAATAATATTTTTTATTCTTTTATTTTTTATTATAAATATAATACAATTTTTTATTAATAGATATTAGTTATAATACCAATGGTTTTGTATATTATTATTTTAATAATTATATATCTAAATTTTTATCATATTTGAAATATATATTGTTATTATCTTTTACAAATAATATATATTATTATTTAAAAATTATCAAAACTATTGCATAATAAATATTATTAATGTTAGAAAATAAATTCTTCATTAACTAATTAATTCTATTGTAAAATTGATTAAATCTAACAATTATTATAATAAATAAGTTTTGATTATTGGTTCCTTAAAAAAAAGTTTTGATTATTGTTTTTAGGATAAACTATATTTTTGGTACATGAACTTTTTCAAATTTATGATTTTGGTATATAAACTTTTTGTTCACTAGTCAAGGTATACAAATATTTTTTCCGTCTAACATTTTAGATCTTCCCTTTATTTTAGCTATTAAGTAGTGACGTGTCACTCTAATTATTATTATTTTATGGGAAAAATATGCTTTTGATACATTAAATTTTTCAAATTTATGGTTTTGGTATTCAAATTTTATGTTAATCGGTCATAGTAGTGGACTTTACATGGGGTAGAGGGACACATGAGAATGATATAGTGAAATAGGTAGAGGAAGTGTTGGAAAGAAGATGAATAATATTTCTTTTTAATTCGTGATGACA
Organism: Psophocarpus tetragonolobus; assembly: GCA_037954015.1. NCBI lineage: Eukaryota > Viridiplantae > Streptophyta > Magnoliopsida > Fabales > Fabaceae > Psophocarpus > Psophocarpus tetragonolobus. The sequence continues at coordinate 62,009,502 of CM075688.1, forward strand.
AAAAAACTACCACAAAATGTAATAAAAATCACCCAGAAATTTAATTAATAAAATAATAATATATGAAGTGATATGTCATTACATAATAGAAAAAATAAATAGAAAAACTAAGATGTTGAACAAAAAAATATTTGTATATCTTGACCACTCAATAAAAAGTTGGCTAAATTATACCCGATGACCCCTTGTTTTGGCACTGGGTACTTTTTGCACCCCTTTTTTTTGCTCAGTTATTACCCTAAAATTTTAAAAAAAGTGTAAATTTCTTCTTTTTGTCAGATTGAGACCATTAACTGTTAGAAGACAATGTTGACTTGCTTATGTGAAAACCCTAAAACTGTAATTAATAAATTGAAAAACTTAGTTTCAAAATTAAAATATAACTAAATTGTTGCAATGGGTTATTATGCAACGGTAATTTTATTCTTCTTTATTTTCACTACTCTCTACCTGGAGAGAGGGAAAGTTGATCACGCTTTTTTCCCATTGACTCTCTGAGAAGTCTTACCATGTTTATTTTTGTTCAACGGTAATATCCTCTAAATAATGGCCGAGGTGATAGATAATGGATTAGATGTTTGGTGTATGATTTATAAATGTGTGTGATGTATTATTTAACAAGAACATGATTTGAGATAGTGTGATTGATGATATGAGTCAACGGTGCCTAAGAGGGAGTCATTCTAGCTACAATTAGGAATTAAATTTAGTACCACCGCTATACAAAGCTTCAACCGTTAGATATTGTTTATTTTTTTAAGTAGATTCTTAAGACGTTAATATTTATTCAATGGTGGGATCATTGAAATAATATCCAGAGTGACAAAACTGAGTTAGAATAACAATTATATTTTCAACATCTTGTACCATACTTTATATTGTCTTGAGTGTTTGTAGAATAGTGTAACCGATGGATTTGGTTAATTATTAGGTAGTGGATTGGTAAGATACTAATATTTTTTTACAATGGTGGGATCATCTAAAAAATGTACGTAGTGAGAGATAATGAAATAGAGTAAGAACTATATTTTTAGCATCTTAATTATACCTGCAGCAGATTTAGTTTTGAGCATCGGTACATTAGTTGAACTATTTGATTTCACTTATCTTTGCTTTGTAGGTTCTTAACATATTTATTTGGGTTCAACGATAATATTCTGAAAATAATGCCTGGAGTGAGAGATAATGAATTAGATATTTGGTGTATGATTTATCAATGTGCTTGATGTATTATTTAATATGAACATGATTTGAGATCGCGTGATTGATGCTATGAGTCAACGATACCTAAGAGGGAGTCATTCTTGCTGTAGCTAGGAATGAAATTTAGTACCACAGCGATACAATTCTTCAACCGTTATATATTGTTTACTTTTTTATAGTAGGTTCTTAAGATGTTAATCTTTATTTTCAATGGTGGGATCATCGAAATAATATCGAGAGTGACAAAATGGAGTCAGAATAACAATTGTATTTTCAACATCTTGTACGATACTTTATATTGTCTTGAGTGTCTGTAGAATAGCATAACCGTTGGATTTGGTTTAGTTTTTGGTAGTAGGTTGGTAAGATATCAATATTTATTTTCGACGGTGGGATCATCTAAATAATGTAGGTGGTGAGAGATAATGAACTGAAAGTAAGAGCTATATTTTTAGGATCTTAATTATACTTGTAGTAGATTTAGTTTTGAGCGTCTGTACATTAGTTGAATTGTTGGATTTGGTTTATCTTTGGATCGTAGGTTATTAACGTATTTATTTTGCTTCAACAGTGATATCCTCAAAATAATGGCTGAAGTGAGAGATAATGGATTAGATGTTTGGTGTATGATTTATAAATGTCTGTGATGTATTATTTAACCAGAAAATGAATTGAGATAGTATATGAGTCACCGGTTCGTCAGGGGGAGTCATACTAGCTACACAGTTAGGAATGAAATTTAGTACCACCGCTATACAATTCTTCAACCGTTAGATATTTTTTATCTTTTTATAGTAGGTTCTTAAGATGTTAATCTTTATTTTCAATGGTGGGATCGTCGAAATAATATCTAGAGTGACAAAATGGAGTTAGAATAACAATTATATTTGCAGCATCTTGGACGATACTTTATACTGTCTTGAGTGCCTGTAGAATAGTGTAACCGTTAGATTTACTTTATTTTTGGCTAGTGGATTGCTAAGATATTAATATTTATTATCATCGGTGGGATCATCTAAATATTGTACATAGTGAAAGATAATGAAAATAGAGTAAGAATTGTATTTTTAGAATATTTTCAGACATTATTCTCAGCAAGAATGACTCCCTCTTAGGTATCATTGACTCATAGCATCAATCACGCGATCTCAAATCATATTCATGTTAAATAAGACATCACACACATTGATAAATCATACACCAAATATCTAATTCATTATCTCTCACTCCAGACATTATTTTCAAAATATTATCATTGAACCCAAATAAATATGTTAAGAACCTACAAAGCAAAGATAAGTGAAATCTAATAGTTCAACTAATGTACTGATGTGACCATGCCTAGCCAAGGACCTATCACTAGGGCCATGGCTAGAAGGATTGAAGAAGACCTAGACCTTGCAGACAAAGGAAGACTTCACCTCCTATGGAGAGTGAAGATATTAGGCTAGGGACTTTAGTTAATAAAATGTAATTTTCCTTTATTTTAATTTTGAGGAGCATTAAGAATTTAATTTGGGACATGTATTTAGTCCATTTTTTATTTTTAGTAGGTGTCTTAGGAATTTAGAGGGTGGATTTAGCTTTTTGGGTCTTTATGAAGGAAATAAGGGGTAGCCTTGATATCTACACCCCTCTTTTCCTACATAAACCCCCTAAGCTAATAAGAAGGAATCTTGGCCCTTGGTTTGAGAAACTTGGGCACCAAGTTTGATGATCTAAGGAGGGAATTGTTTCTCAATTCTCCTCCCTTAGTCTCCTCCCTTAGATCTCTCCTTTTAATCCTAGCCCTTCTTTTTTAGGTTATCTTGTTCAAGAGGTTAGCTACCTCTATAAATAGGAGCTCCTCCCTCACTTGTATTTTTTACACTTGAATTTAATCCTAGAGACCATATTGGTTGAGGTTTTTACCTTCGAGCGTCCCCCTTTCTCCTTTGTGAGAGCTTCTAAGAGTTATCAAGAACATCAAAAGGGGGAATGTTTTTTATTAATAGTATAGATATAGTATATAATATAATGTCATATATTATAGATATAATATGACAATTATGTATGTTGGATATAAATATTTTAAAGTAGTTTTTTTCTTAAAGTTATACGGTTGACTGACCTAGTCACAAAAGTGTATAAATTATAATGTATATACATTGTCAGTATAAAAGATTTTTACACTGACGTTGACTCATAATTTTCATTTATGTGACTTTTAAAGTATTAACTAATATAAAGGATTGTAATTGAATGTCAATGTATACCAATTAAACTCTAATATATATATATATATATATATATATTATAGATTATTGATAATAGAATAATTATGGATGTTGGATATAAACATTTTAGAGTAATTTTTTCTTATGAGGTTATAAGGTTGATCTAGTTGCAAAGTGAGGAGACAGAGGTTGTAGGTTCAAATCCCTCATTTGACAAAATAGTTTATTTTTTAATTTTCAAATAAGTATGCAAGTAGAATATGTATTTCGAAAAGTGGACATCAAAAGAGGAATATTAATAATATAGATTATTATTATAGTTATTATTATTAGTATTATTCATGGACTCAGACCCTATATGGTACCGGCAATAATACTCAGGAGACACTTACAAGACTACGACTTCCAAGTTACATTTCATTCTCCATAATCTTCAATGTCCTTTTGGTTACCAAATTTATACCTATAGGCGTTATGCCTGACTTTCAATGTATACACCAGATTATTTTTTATGCAAAGTTGATGACATAAATAAAAGGATAAACTATGTTTTTGGTATATGAACTTTTTATAATTTATGATTTTGGTACATAATGTTTTTGTTGATTGGTCAAAGTATACACACATTTTTTCTGTCCAACATTTTAGTCCTTTTGTTTATTTTATCCGTTAAGTGGTGACGTCGCCGAAAAATTTAATTAATAAAATAAGAGTAAACTATGTTTTCTGTATATAAAATTTTTCAGATTTATGATTTTAGTACACAAACTTTTTAGGCTAAATTATACATGATGCCCCCTATTATGGCACTTAGGTACTTTGTGCCCCCCTTATTTTTTTTCTCAGTTATTGCCCCTAAACTTTTTAAAAAGTATAACTTTGCCCTTTTGTTAGATTGAGATCGTTGACTATTAGAAATACAACGTTGACTTGAAAATTACCAAAGTAAATGGGAAACCAACTAAAGTGGCAACACATGAAACTTTCTCCCAAACCTAGACACTGACCCCATTCTACAACAAGTTAAAAAATTCTAATTTGAAGTAAAATAATATAAATCCATCACCCCACAACAACAAAATGACAAAACATTGACCACATTCACTTACCTAGAATAGTATATAGGGCTCAATGCTAAAAAATTGTACATAATTATCTTCATTCTAAAAGATAACTTCAAAGATCATTTAAAGTTTTTATATTAAAGATGATAACGGTAACGATCATTGGGCCTAATAAATGCTAAAAAATTGTAAATAATTACCTTCTTTCTAAAAGATAATTTAATAGATCATTTAGAATTTCTTTATTAAAGATCATAACGGTAACGATCATTGGTCCTAATAAATGCTAAAGAATTGTAAATAATTATATTCTTTCTAAAACATAATTTAATAGATCATTTAAAATTTCTTTATTAAAGATCATAAGGGTAACAATCATTGGAACTAATAAATGATAAAAAATTGTAAATAATTATCTTCTTTGTAAAAGATAATTTAATAGATCAGTTCAAAATTTCTTTATTAAAGATCATAACGGTAACGATCATTGGGCCTAATAAATGCTAAAGAATTTGAAATAATTATCTTCTTTGTGAATCATAATTGAATAGATCATTTAAAGTTTTTTTATTAAAGGTTTTAACGGTAACAATCATTGGGCCTAATAAATGCTAAAAAATTGTACATAATTATCTTCATTCTAAAAGATAACTTAAAAGATCATTTAGAATTTCTTTATTAAAGATCATAACGGTAACGATCATTGGTCCTAATAAATGCTAAAGAATTGTAAATAATTATATTCTTTCTAAAACATAATTTAATAGATCATTTAAAATTTCTTTATTAAAGATCATAAGGGTAACAATCATTGGGACTAATAAATGCTAAAAAATTGTAAATAATTATCTTCTTTGTAAAAGATAATTTAATAGATCATTTCAAAATTTCTTTATTAAAGATCATAACGGTAACGATCATTGGGCCTAATAAATGCAAAAGAATTTGAAATAATTATCTTCTTTGTGAATCATAATTGAATAGATCATTTAAAGTTTTCTTATTAAAGGTCTTAACGGTAACAATCATTGGGCCTAATAAATGCTAAACAATTGTACATAATTATCTTCATTCTAAAAGATAACTTCAAAGATCATTTAAAGTTTTTATATTAAAGATGATAACGGTAACGATCATTGGGCCTAATAAATGCTAAAAAATTGTAAATAATTACCTTCTTTCTAAAAGATAATTTAATAGATCATTTCAAATTTCTTTATTAAAGATCATAACGGTAACGATCATTGGGCCTAATAAATGCTAAAGAATTGTAAATAATTATATTCTTTCTAAAACATAATTTAATAGATCATTTAAAATTTCTTTATTAAAGTTCATAAGGGTAACAATTATTGGGCCTAATAAATGCTAAAAAATTGTAAATAATTATCTTCTTTGCAAAAGATAATTTAATAGATCATTTAAAATTTCTTTATTAAAGATCATAACGGTAACAACATTGGGCCTAATAAATGCTAAAGAATTTGAAATAATTATCTTCTTTGTGAATCATAATTGAAAAGATCATTTAAAGTTTCTTTATTAAAGATCATAACAGTAACGATCATTGGGTCTAATAAATGCTAAAAAATTGTAAATAATTATCTTCCTTCTAAAAGATAATTTAATAGATCATTTAGAATTTCTTTATTAAAGATCATAACGGTAACGATCATTGGTCCTAATAAATGCTAAAGAATTGTAAATAATTATATTCTTTCTAAAACATAATTTAATAGATCATTTAAAATTTCTTTATTAAAGATCATAAGGGTAACAATCATTGGGACTAATAAATGCTAAAAAATTGTAAATAATTATCTTCTTTGTAAAAGATAATTTAATAGATCATTTCAAAATTTCTTTATTAAAGATCATAACGGTCACGATCATTGGGCCTAATAAATGCAAAAGAATTTGAAATAATTATCTTCTTTGTGAATCATAATTGAATAGATCATTTAAAGTTTTCTTATTAAAGGTCTTAACGGTAACAATCATTGGGCCTAATAAATGCTAAAAAATTGTACATAATTATCTTCATTCTAAAAGATAACTTCAAAGATCATTTAAAGTTTTTATATTAAAGATGATAACGGTAACGATCATTGGGCCTAATAAATGCTAAAAAATTGTAAATAATTACCTTCTTTCTAAAAGATAATTTAATAGATCATTTAAAATTTCTTTATTAAAGATCATAACGGTAACGATCATTGGGCCTAATAAATGCTAAAGAATTGTAAATAATTATATTCTTTCTAAAACATAATTTAATAGATCATTTAAAATTTCTTTATTAAAGTTCATAAGGGTAACAATTATTGGGCCTAATAAATGCTAAAAAATTGTAAATAATTATCTTCTTTGCAAAAGATAATTTAATAGATCATTTAAAATTTCTTTATTAAAGATCATAACGGTAACAACATTGGGCCTAATAAATGCTAAAGAATTTGAAATAATTATCTTCTTTGTGAATCATAATTGAAAAGATCATTTAAAGTTTCTTTATTAAAGATCATAACAGTAACGATCATTGGGTCTAATAAATGCTAAAAAATTGTAAATAATTATCTTCTTTCTAAAAGATAATTTAATAGATCATTTAGAATTTCTTTATTAAAGATCATAACGGTAACGATCATTGGTCCTAATAAATGCTAAAGAATTGTAAATAATTATATTCTTTCTAAAACATAATTTAATACATCATTTAAAATTTCTTTATTAAAGATCATAAGGGTAACAATCATTGGGACTAATAAATGCTAAAAAATTGTAAATAATTATCTTCTTTGTAAAAGATAATTTAATAGATCATTTCAAAATTTCTTGATTAAATATCATAACGGTAACGATCATTGGGCCTAATAAATGCTAAAGAATTTGAAATAATTATCTTCTTTGTGAATCATAATTGAATAGATCATTTAAAGTTTTTTTATTAAAGGTCTTAACGGTAACAATCATTGGGCCTAATAAATGCTAAAAAATTGTACATAATTATCTTCATTCTAAAAGATAACTTCAAAGATCATTTAAAGTTTTTATATTAAAGATGATAACGGTAACGATCATTGGGCCTAATAAATGCTAAAAAATTTTAAATAATTACCTTCTTTCTAAAAGATAATTTAATAGATCATTTAAAATTTCTTTATTAAAGATCATAAGGGTAACAATCATTGGGACTAATAAATGCTAAAAAATTCTAAATAATTATCTTCTTTGTAAAAGATAATTTAATAGATCATTTCAAAATTTCTTTATTAAAGATCATAACGGTAACGATCATTGGGCCTAATAAATGCTAAAGAATTGTAAATAATTATATTCTTTCTAAAACATAATTTAATAGATCATTTAAAATTTCTTTATTAAAGATCATAAGGTTAACAATCATTGGGCCTAATAAATGCTAAAAAGTTGTAAATAATTATCTTCTTTGCAAAAGATAATTTAATAGATCATTTAAAATTTCTTTATTAAAGATCATAACGGTAACGATCATTTGGCCTAATAAATGCTAAAGAATTTGAAATAATTATCTTCTTTGTGAATCATAATTGAAAAGATCATTTAAAGTTTCTTTATTAAAGATCATAACAGTAACGATCATTGGGTCTAATAAATGCTAAAAAATTGTAAATAATTATCTTCCTTCTAAAAGATAATTTAATAGATCATTTAGAATTTCTTTATTAAAGATCATAACGGTAACGATCATTGGTCCTAATAAATGCTAAAGAATTGTAAATAATTATATTCTTTCTAAAACATAATTTAATAGATCATTTAAAATTTCTTTATTAAAGATCATAAGGGTAACAATCATTGGGACTAATAAATGCTAAAAAATTGTAAATAATTATCTTCTTTGTAAAAGATAATTTAATAGATCATTTCAAAATTTCTTTATTAAAGATCATAACGGTCACGATCATTGGGCCTAATAAATGCAAAAGAATTTGAAATAATTATCTTCTTTGTGAATCATAATTGAATAGATCATTTAAAGTTTTCTTATTAAAGGTCTTAACGGTAACAATCATTGGGCCTAATAAATGCTAAAAAATTGTACATAATTATCTTCATTCTAAAAGATAACTTCAAAGATCATTTAAAGTTTTTATATTAAAGATGATAACGGTAACGATCATTGGGCCTAATAAATGCTAAAAAATTGTAAATAATTACCTTCTTTCTAAAAGATAATTTAATAGATCATTTAAAATTTCTTTATTAAAGATCATAACGGTAACGATCATTGGGCCTAATAAATGCTAAAGAATTGTAAATAATTATATTCTTTCTAAAACATAATTTAATAGATCATTTAAAATTTCTTTATTAAAGTTCATAAGGGTAACAATTATTGGGCCTAATAAATGCTAAAAAATTGTAAATAATTATCTTCTTTGCAAAAGATAATTTAATAGATCATTTAAAATTTCTTTATTAAAGATCATAACGGTAACAACATTGGGCCTAATAAATGCTAAAGAATTTGAAATAATTATCTTCTTTGTGAATCATAATTGAAAAGATCATTTAAAGTTTCTTTATTAAAGATCATAACAGTAACGATCATTGGGTCTAATAAATGCTAAAAAATTGTAAATAATTATCTTCTTTCTAAAAGATAATTTAATAGATCATTTAGAATTTCTTTATTAAAGATCATAACGGTAACGATCATTGGTCCTAATAAATGCTAAAGAATTGTAAATAATTATATTCTTTCTAAAACATAATTTAATACATCATTTAAAATTTCTTTATTAAAGATCATAAGGGTAACAATCATTGGGACTAATAAATGCTAAAAAATTGTAAATAATTATCTTCTTTGTAAAAGATAATTTAATAGATCATTTCAAAATTTCTTGATTAAATATCATAACGGTAACGATCATTGGGCCTAATAAATGCTAAAGAATTTGAAATAATTATCTTCTTTGTGAATCATAATTGAATAGATCATTTAAAGTTTTTTTATTAAAGGTCTTAACGGTAACAATCATTGGGCCTAATAAATGCTAAAAAATTGTACATAATTATCTTCATTCTAAAAGATAACTTCAAAGATCATTTAAAGTTTTTATATTAAAGATGATAACGGTAACGATCATTGGGCCTAATAAATGCTAAAAAATTTTAAATAATTACCTTCTTTCTAAAAGATAATTTAATAGATCATTTAAAATTTCTTTATTAAAGATCATAAGGGTAACAATCATTGGGACTAATAAATGCTAAAAAATTCTAAATAATTATCTTCTTTGTAAAAGATAATTTAATAGATCATTTCAAAATTTCTTTATTAAAGATCATAACGGTAACGATCATTGGGCCTAATAAATGCTAAAGAATTGTAAATAATTATATTCTTTCTAAAACATAATTTAATAGATCATTTAAAATTTCTTTATTAAAGATCATAAGGTTAACAATCATTGGGCCTAATAAATGCTAAAAAGTTGTAAATAATTATCTTCTTTGCAAAAGATAATTTAATAGATCATTTAAAATTTCTTTATTAAAGATCATAACGGTAACGATCATTTGGCCTAATAAATGCTAAAGAATTTGAAATAATTATCTTCTTTGTGAATCATAATTGAAAAGATCATTTAAAGTTTCTTTATTAAAGATCATAACAGTAACGATCATTGGGTCTAATAAATGCTAAAAAATTATAAATAATTATCTTCTTTCTAAAAGATAATTTAATAGATCATTTAGAATTTCTTTATTAAAGATCATAACGGTAACGATCATTGGTCCTAATAAATGCTAAAGAATTGTAAATAATTATATTCTTTCTAAAACATAATTTAATAGATCATTTAAAATTTCTTTATTAAAGATCATAAGGGTAACAATCATTGGGACTAATAAATGCTAAAAAATTGTAAATAATTATCTTCTTTGTAAAAGATAATTTAATAGATCATTTCAAAATTTCTTTATTAAAGATCATAACAGTAACGATCATTGGGCCTAATAAATGCTAAAGAATTTGAAATAATTATCTTCTTTGTGAATCATAATTGAAAAGATCATTTAAAGTTTCTTTATTAAAGATCATAACAGTAACGATCATTGGGTCTAATAAATGCTTAAAAATTGTAAATAATTATCTTCTTTCTAAAAGATAATTTAATAGATCATTTAGAATTTCTTTATTAAAGATCATAACGGTAACGATCATTGGTCCTAATAAATGCTAAAGAATTGTAAATAATTATATTCTTTCTAAAACATAATTTAATAGATCATTTAAAATTTCTTTATTAAAGATCATAACGGTAACAATCATTGGGCCTAATAAATGCTAAAGAATTTGAAATAATTTTCTTCTTTGTGAATCATAATTGAAAAGATCATTTAAAGTTTCTTTATTAAAGATCATAACAGTAACGATCATTGGGTCTAATAAATGCTTAAAAATTGTAAATAATTATCTTCTTTCTAAAAGATAATTTAATAGATCATTTAGAATTTCTTTATTAAAGATCATAACGGTAACGATCATTGGGCCTAATAAATGCTAAAGAATTGTAAATAATTATATTCTTTCTAAAACATAATTTAATAGATCATTTAAAATTTCTTTATTAAAGATCATAAGGGTAACAATCATTGGGCCTAATAAATGCTAAAAAGTTGTAAATAATTATCTTCTTTGCAAAAGATAATTTAATAGATCATTTAAAATTTCTTTATTAAAGATCATAACGGTAACGATCATTGGGCCTAATAAATGCTAAAGAATTTGAAATAATTATCTTCTTTGTGAATCATAATTGAAAAGATCATTTAAAGTTTCTTTATTAAAGATCATAACAGTAACGATCATTGGGTCTAATAAATGCTAAAAAATTGTAAATAATTATCTTCTTTCTAAAAGATAATTTAATAGATCATTTAGAATTTCTTTATTAAAGATCATAACGGAAATGATCATTGGTCCTAATAAATGCTAAAGAATTGTAAATAATTCTATTCTTGCTAAAACATAATTTAATAGATCATTTAAAATTTATTTATTAAAGATCATAAGGGTAACAATCATTGGGCCTAATAAATGCTAAAAAATTGTCAGTAATTATTTTCTTTGCAAAAGATAATTTAATAGATCATTTAAAATTTCTTTATTAAAGATCATAACGGTAACAATCATTGGGCCTAATAAATGCTAAAGAATTTGAAATAATTATCTTCTTTGTGAATCATAATTGAAAAGATCATTTAAAGTTTCTTTATTAAAGATCATAACAGTAACGATCATTGGGTCTAATAAATGCTTAAAAATTGTAAATAATTATCTTCTTTCTAAAAGATAATTTAATAGATCATTTAGAATTTCTTTATTAAAGATCATAACGGTAACGATCATTGGGCCAAATAAATGCTAAAAAATTGTAAATAATTATATTCTTTCTAAAACATAATTTAATAGCTCATTTAAAATTTCTTTATTAAAGATCATAAGGGTAACAATCATTGGGCCTAATAAATGCTAAAAAATTGTCAATAATCATCTTCTTTGCAAAAGATAATTTAATAGATCATTTAAAATTTCTTTATTAAAGATCATAACGGTAACAATCATTGGGCCTAATAAATGCTAAAGAATTTGAAATAATTATCTTCTTTGTGAATCATAATTGAATAGATCATTTAAAGTTTTTTTATTAAAGGTCTTAACGGTAACAATCATTGGGCCTAATAAATGCTAAAAAATTGTACATAATTATCTTCATTCTAAAAGATAACTTAAAAGATCATTTAGAATTTCTTTATTAAAGATCATAACGGTAACGATCATTGGTCCTAATAAATGCTAAACAATTGTAAATAATTATATTTTTTCTAAAACATAATTTAATAGATCATTTAAAATTTCTTTATTAAAGATCATAAGGGTAACAATCATTGGGACTAATAAATGCTAAAAAATTGTAAATAATTATCTTCTTTGTAAAAGATAATTTAATAGATCATTTCAAAATTTCTTTATTAAAGATCATAACGGTAACGATCATTGGGCCTAATAAATGCAAAAGAATTTGAAATAATTATCTTCTTTGTGAATCATAATTGAATAGATCATTTAAAGTTTTCTTATTAAAGGTCTTAACGGTAACAATCATTGGGCCTAATAAATGCTAAAAAATTGTACATAATTATCTTCATTCTAAAAGATAACTTCAAAGACCATTTAAAGTTTTTATATTAAAGATGATAACGGTAACGATCATTGGGCCTAATAAATGCTAAAAAATTGTAAATAATTACCTTCTTTCTAAAAGATAATTTAATAGATCATTTAAAATTTCTTTATTAAAGATCATAACGGTAACGATCATTGGGCCTAATAAATGCTAAAGAATTGTAAATAATTATATTCTTTCTAAAACTTAATTTAATAGATCATTTAAAATTTCTTTATTAAAGATCATAAGGGTAGCAATCATTGGGACTAATAAATGCTAAAAAATTCTAAATAATTATCTTCTTTGTAAAAGATAATTTAATAGATCATTTCAAAATTTCTTTATTAAAGATCATAACGGTAACGATCATTGGGCCTAATAAATGCTAAAGAATTGTAAATAATTATATTCTTTCTAAAACATAATTTAATAGATCATTTAAAATTTCTTTATTAAAGATCATAAGGGTAACAATCATTGGGCCTAATAAATGCTAAAAAATTGTAAATAATTATCTTCTTTGCAAAAGATAATTTAATAGATCATTTAAAATTTCTTTATTAAAGATCATAACGGTAACGATCATTGGGCCTAATAAATGCTAAAGAATTTGAAATAATTATCTTCTTTGTGAATCATAATTGAAAAGATCATTTAAAGTTTCTTTATTAAAGATCATAACAGTAACGATCATTGGGTCTAATAAATGCTAAAAAATTGTAAATAATTATCTTCTTTCTAAAAGATAATTTAATAGATCATTTAGAATTTCTTTATTAAAGATCATAACGGTAACGATCATTGGTCCTAATAAATGCTAAAGAATTGTAAATAATTATATTCTTTCTAAAACATAATTTAATAGATCATTTAAAATTTCTTTATTAAAGATCATAAGGGTAACAATCATTGGGACTAATAAATGCTAAAAAATTGTAAATAATTATCTTCTTTGTAAAAGATAATTTAATAGATCAGTTCAAAATTTCTTTATTAAAGATCATAACGGTAACGATCATTGGGCCTAATAAATGCTAAAGAATTTGAAATAATTATCTTCTTTGTGAATCATAATTGAATAGATCATTTAAAGTTTTTTTATTAAAGGTCTTAACGGTAACAATCATTGGGCCTAATAAATGCTAAAAAATTGTTCATAATTATCTTCATTCTAAAAGATAACTTAAAAGATCATTTAGAATTTCTTTATTAAAGATCATAACGGTAACCATCATTGGTCCTAATAAATGCTAAAGAATTGTAAATAATTATATTCTTTCTAAAACATAATTTAATAGATCATTTAAAATTTCTTTATTAAAGATCATAAGGGTAACAATCATTGGGACTAATAAATGCTAAAAAATTGTAAATAATTATCTTCTTTGTAAAAGATAATTTAATAGATCATTTCAAAATTTCTTTATTAAAGATCATAACGGTAACGATCATTGGGCCTAATAAATGCTAAAGAATTTGAAATAATTATCTTCTTTGTGAATCATAATTGAATAGATCATTTAAAGTTTTTTTATTAAAGGTCTTAACTGTAACAATCATTGGGCCTAATAAATGCTAAAAAATTGTACATAATTATCTTCATTCTAAAAGATAACTTCAAAGATCATTTAAAGTTTTTATATTAAAGATGATAATGGTAACGATCATTGGGCCTAATAAATGCTAAAAAATTGTAAATAATTACCTTCTTTCTAAAAGATAATTTAATAGATCATTTAAAATTTCTTTATTAAAGATCATAAGGGTAACAATCATTGGGCCTAATAAATGCTAAAGAATTTGAAATAATTATATTCTTTGTAAAAGATAATTTAATAGATCATTTCAAAATTTCTTTATTAAAGATCATAACGGTAACGATCATTGGGCCTAATAAATGCTAAAGAATTTGAAATAATTATCTTCTTTGTGAATCATAATTGAATAGATCATTTAAAGTTTTTTTATTAAAGGTCTTAACTGTAACAATCATTGGGCCTAATAAATGCTAAAAAATTGTACATAATTATCTTCATTCTAAAAGATAACTTCAAAGATCATTTAAAGTTTTTATATTAAAGATGATAATGGTAACAATCATTGGGCCTAATAAATGCTAAAAAATTGTAAATAATTACCTTCTTTCTAAAAGATAATTTAATAGATCATTTAAAATTTCTTTATTAAAGATCATAACGGTAACGATCATTGGGCCTAATAAATGCTAAAAAATTCTAAATAATTATCTTCTTTCTAAAACATAATTTAATAGATCATTTAAATTTCCTTATTAAAGATCATAAGGGTAACAATCATTGGGACTAATAAATGCTAAAAAATTCTAAATAATTATCTTCTTTGTAAAAGATAATTTAATAGATCATTTCAAAATTTCTTTGTTAAAGATCATAACGGTAACGATCATTGGGCCTAATAAATGCTAAAGAATTTGAAATAATTATCTTCTTTGTGAATCATAATTGAAAAGATCATTTAAAGTTTCTTTATTAAAGATCATAACAGTAACGATCATTGGGTCTAATAAATGCTTAAAAATTGTAAATAATTATCTTCTTTCTAAAAGATAATTTAATAGATCATTTAGAATTTCTTTGTTAAAGATCATAACGGTAACGATCATTGGTCCTAATAAATGCTAAAGAATTGTAAATAATTATATTCTTTCTAAAACATAATTTAATAGATCATTTAAATTTCCTTATTAAAGATCATAAGGGTAACAATCATTGGGACTAATAAATGCTAAAAAATTCTAAATAATTATCTTCTTTGTAAAAGATAATTTAATAGATCAGTTCAAAATTTCTTTATTAAAGATCATAACGGTAACGATCATTGGGCCTAATAAATGCTAAAGAATTTGAAATAATTATCTTCTTTGTGAATCATAATTGAAAAGATCATTTAAAGTTTCTTTATTAAAGATCATAACAGTAACGATCATTGGGTCTAATAAATGCTAAAAAATTGTAAATAATTATCTTCTTTCTAAAAGATAATTTAATAGATCATTTAGAATTTCTTTATTAAAGATCATAACGGTAACGATCATTGGTCCTAATAAATGCTAAAGAATTGTAAATAATTATATTCTTTCTAAAACATAATTTAATAGATCATTTAAAATTTCTTTATTAAAGATCATAAGGGTAACAATCATTGGGACTAATAAATGCTAAAAAATTGTAAATAATTATCTTCTTTGTAAAAGATAATTTAATAGATCATTTCAAAATTTCTTTATAAAAGATCATAACGGTAACGATCATTGGGCCTAATAAATGCTAAAGAATTTGAAATAATTATCTTCTTTGTGAATCATAATTGAAAAGATCATTTAAAGTTTCGTTATTAAAGATTATAACAGTAACGATCATTGGGTCTAATAAATGCTTAAAAATTGTAAATAATTATCTTCTTTCTAAAAGATAATTTAATAGATCATTTAGAATTTCTTTATTAAAGATCATAACGGTAACGATCATTGGTCCTAATAAATGCTAAAGAATTGTAAATAATTATATTCTTTCTAAAACATAATTTAATAGATCATTTAAATTTCCTTATTAAAGATCATAAGGGTAACAATCATTGGGACTAATAAATGCTAAAAAATTCTAAATAATTATCTTCTTTGTAAAAGATAATTTAATAGATCATTTCAAAATTTCTTTATTAAAGATCATAACGGTAACGATCATTGGGCCTAATAAATGCTAAAGAATTGTAAATAATTATATTCTTTCTAAAACATAATTTAATAGATCATTTAAAATTTCTTTATTAAAGATCATAAGGGTAACAATCATTGGGCCTAATAAATGCTAAAAAGTTGTAAATAATTATCTTCTTTGCAAAAGATAATTTAATAGATCATTTAAAATTTCTTTATTAAAGATCATAACGGTAACGATCATTGGGCCTAATAAATGCTAAAGAATTTGAAATAATTATCTTCTTTGTGAATCATAATTGAAAAGATCATTTATAGTTTCTTTATTAAAGATCATAACAGTAACGATCATTGGGTCTAATAAATGCTAAAAAATTGTAAATAATTATCTTCTTTCTAAAAGATAATTTAATAGATCATTTAGAATTTCTTTATTAAAGATCATAACGGTAACGATCATTGGTCCCAATAAATGCTAAAGAATTGTAAATAATTCTATTCTTGCTAAAACATAATTTAATAGATCATTTAAAATTTATTTATTAAAGATCATAAGGGTAACAATCATTGGGCCTAATAAATGCTAAAAAATTGTCAATAATTATCTTCTTTGCAAAAGATAATTTAATAGATCATTTAAAATTTCTTTATTAAAGATCATAACGGTAACAATCATTGGGCCTAATAAATGCTAAAGAATTTGAAATAATTATCTTCTTTGTGAATCATAATTGAAAAGATCATTTAAAGTTTCTTTATTAAAGATCATAACAGTAACGATCATTAGGTCTAATAAATGCTTAAAAATTGTAAATAATTATCTTCTTTCTAAAAGATAATTTAATAGATCATTTAGAATTTCTTTATTAAAGATCATAACGGTAACGATCATTGGGCCAAATAAATGCTAAAGAATTGTAAATAATTATATTCTTTCTAAAACATAATTTAACAGATCATTTAAAATTTCTTTATTAAAGATCATAAGGGTAACAATCATTGGGCCTAATAAATGCTAAAAAGTTGTAAATAATTATCTTCTTTGCAAAAGATAATTTAATAGATCATTTAAAATTTCTTTATAAAAGATCATAACGGTAACGATCATTGGGCCTAATAAATGCTAAAGAATTTGAAATAATTATCTTCTTTGTGAATCATAATTGAAAAGATCATTTAAAGTTTCGTTATTAAAGATTATAACAGTAACGATCATTGGGTCTAATAAATGCTTAAAAATTGTAAATAATTATCTTCTTTCTAAAAGATAATTTAATAGATCATTTAGAATTTCTTTATTAAAGATCATAACGGTAACGATCATTGGTCCTAATAAATGCTAAAGAATTGTAAATAATTATATTCTTTCTAAAACATAATTTAATAGATCATTTAAATTTCCTTATTAAAGATCATAAGGGTAACAATCATTGGGACTAATAAATGCTAAAAAATTCTAAATAATTATCTTCTTTGTAAAAGATAATTTAATAGATCATTTCAAAATTTCTTTATTAAAGATCATAACGGTAACGATCATTGGGCCTAATAAATGCTAAAGAATTGTAAATAATTATATTCTTTCTAAAACATAATTTAATAGATCATTTAAAATTTCTTTATTAAAGATCATAAGGGTAACAATCATTGGGCCTAATAAATGCTAAAAAGTTGTAAATAATTATCTTCTTTGCAAAAGATAATTTAATAGATCATTTAAAATTTCTTTATTAAAGATCATAACGGTAACGATCATTGGGCCTAATAAATGCTAAAGAATTTGAAATAATTATCTTCTTTGTGAATCATAATTGAAAAGATCATTTATAGTTTCTTTATTAAAGATCATAACAGTAACGATCATTGGGTCTAATAAATGCTAAAAAATTGTAAATAATTATCTTCTTTCTAAAAGATAATTTAATAGATCATTTAGAATTTCTTTATTAAAGATCATAACGGTAACGATCATTGGTCCCAATAAATGCTAAAGAATTGTAAATAATTCTATTCTTGCTAAAACATAATTTAATAGATCATTTAAAATTTATTTATTAAAGATCATAAGGGTAACAATCATTGGGCCTAATAAATGCTAAAAAATTGTCAATAATTATCTTCTTTGCAAAAGATAATTTAATAGATCATTTAAAATTTCTTTATTAAAGATCATAACGGTAACAATCATTGGGCCTAATAAATGCTAAAGAATTTGAAATAATTATCTTCTTTGTGAATCATAATTGAAAAGATCATTTAAAGTTTCTTTATTAAAGATCATAACAGTAACGATCATTAGGTCTAATAAATGCTTAAAAATTGTAAATAATTATCTTCTTTCTAAAAGATAATTTAATAGATCATTTAGAATTTCTTTATTAAAGATCATAACGGTAACGATCATTGGGCCAAATAAATGCTAAAGAATTGTAAATAATTATATTCTTTCTAAAACATAATTTAACAGATCATTTAAAATTTCTTTATTAAAGATCATAAGGGTAACAATCATTGGGCCTAATAAATGCTAAAAAGTTGTAAATAATTATCTTCTTTGCAAAAGATAATTTAATAGATCATTTAAAATTTCTTTATAAAAGATCATAACGGTAACGATCATTGGGCCTAATAAATGCTAAAGAATTTGAAATAATTATCTTCTTTGTGAATCATAATTGAAAAGATCATTTAAAGTTTCGTTATTAAAGATTATAACAGTAACGATCATTGGGTCTAATAAATGCTTAAAAATTGTAAATAATTATCTTCTTTCTAAAAGATAATTTAATAGATCATTTAGAATTTCTTTATTAAAGATCATAACGGTAACGATCATTGGTCCTAATAAATGCTAAAGAATTGTAAATAATTATATTCTTTCTAAAACATAATTTAATAGATCATTTAAATTTCCTTATTAAAGATCATAAGGGTAACAATCATTGGGACTAATAAATGCTAAAAAATTCTAAATAATTATCTTCTTTGTAAAAGATAATTTAATAGATCATTTCAAAATTTCTTTATTAAAGATCATAACGGTAACGATCATTGGGCCTAATAAATGCTAAAGAATTGTAAATAATTATATTCTTTCTAAAACATAATTTAATAGATCATTTAAAATTTCTTTATTAAAGATCATAAGGGTAACAATCATTGGGCCTAATAAATGCTAAAAAGTTGTAAATAATTATCTTCTTTGCAAAAGATAATTTAATAGATCATTTAAAATTTCTTTATTAAAGATCATAACGGTAACGATCATTGGGCCTAATAAATGCTAAAGAATTTGAAATAATTATCTTCTTTGTGAATCATAATTGAAAAGATCATTTATAGTTTCTTTATTAAAGATCATAACAGTAACGATCATTGGGTCTAATAAATGCTAAAAAATTGTAAATAATTATCTTCTTTCTAAAAGATAATTTAATAGATCATTTAGAATTTCTTTATTAAAGATCATAACGGTAACGATCATTGGTCCCAATAAATGCTAAAGAATTGTAAATAATTCTATTCTTGCTAAAACATAATTTAATAGATCATTTAAAATTTATTTATTAAAGATCATAAGGGTAACAATCATTGGGCCTAATAAATGCTAAAAAATTGTCAATAATTATCTTCTTTGCAAAAGATAATTTAATAGATCATTTAAAATTTCTTTATTAAAGATCATAACGGTAACAATCATTGGGCCTAATAAATGCTAAAGAATTTGAAATAATTATCTTCTTTGTGAATCATAATTGAAAAGATCATTTAAAGTTTCTTTATTAAAGATCATAACAGTAACGATCATTAGGTCTAATAAATGCTTAAAAATTGTAAATAATTATCTTCTTTCTAAAAGATAATTTAATAGATCATTTAGAATTTCTTTATTAAAGATCATAACGGTAACGATCATTGGGCCAAATAAATGCTAAAGAATTGTAAATAATTATATTCTTTCTAAAACATAATTTAACAGATCATTTAAAATTTCTTTATTAAAGATCATAAGGGTAACAATCATTGGGCCTAATAAATGCTAAAAAGTTGTAAATAATTATCTTCTTTGCAAAAGATAATTTAATAGATCATTTAAAATTTCTTTATTAAAGATCATAACGGTAACGATCATTGGGCCTAATAAATGCTAAAGAATTTGAAATAATTATCTTCTTTGTGAATCATAATTGAATAGATCATTTAAAGTTTCTTTATTAAAGGTCTTAACGGTAACAATCATTGGGTCTAATAAATGCTAAAAAATTATACATAATTATCTACTTTCTAAAAGATAACTTAAAAGATCATTTAGAATTTCTTTATTAAAGATCATAACGGTAACGATCATTGGTCCTAATAAATGCTAAAGAATTGTAAATAATTATCTTCTTTGTAAAAGATAATTTAATAGATCATTTCAAAATTTCTTTATTAAAGATCATAAGGGTAACAATCATTGGGCCTAATAAATGCTAAAGAATTTGAAATAATTATATTCTTTGTAAAAGATAATTTAATAGATCATTTCAAAATTTCTTTATTAAAGATCATAACGGTAACGATCATTGGGCCTAATAAATGCTAAAGAATTTGAAATAATTATCTTCTTTGTGAATCATAATTGAATAGATCATTTAAAGTTTTTTTATTAAAGGTCTTAACGGTAACAATCATTGGGCCTAATAAATGCTAAAAAATTGTAGATAATTATCTTCATTCTAAAAGATAACTTAAAAGATCATTTAAAGTTTTTATATTAAAGATGATAACGGTAACGATCATTCGGCCTAATAAATGCTAAAAAATTGTAAATAATTACCTTCTTTCTAAAAGATAATTTAATAGATCATTTAAAATTTCTTTATTAAAGATCATAACGGTAACGATCATTGGGCCTAATAAATGCTAAAGAATTGTAAATAATTCTATTCTTGCTAAAACATAATTTAATAGATCATTTAAAATTTCTTTATTAAAGATCATAAGGGTAACAATCATTGGGCCTAATAAATGCTAAAAAATTGTCAATAATCATCTTCTTTGCAAAAGATAATTTAATAGATCATTTAAAATTTCTTTATTAAAGATCATAACGGTAACAATCATTGGGCCTAATAAATGCTAAAGAATTTGAAATAATTATCTTCTTTGTGAATCATAATTGAAAAGATCATTTAAAGTTTCTTTATTAAAGATCATAACAGTAACGATCATTGGGTCTAATAAATGCTTAAAAATTGTAAATAATTATGTTCTTTCTAAAAGATAATTTAATAGATCATTTACAATTTCTTTATTAAAGATCATAACGGTAACGATCATTGGTCCTAATAAATGCTAAAGAATTGTAAATAATTATATTCTTTCTAAAACATAATTTAATAGATCATTTAAATTTCCTTATTAAAGATCATAAGGGTAACAATCATTGGGACTAATAAATGCTAAAAAATTCTAAATAATTATCTTCTTTGTAAAAGATAATTTAATAGATCATTTCAAAATTTCTTTATTAAAGATCATAGCGGTAACGATCATTGGGCCTAATAAATGCTAAAGAATTGTAAATAATTATATTCTTTCTAAAACATAATTTAATAGATCATTTAAAATTTCTTTATTAAAGATCATAAGGGTAACAATCATTGGGCCTAATAAATGCTAAAAAGTTGTAAATAATTATCTTCTTTGCAAAAGATAATTTAATAGATCATTTAAAATTTCTTTATTAAAAATCATAACGGTAACGATCATTGGGCCTAATAAATGCTAAAGAATTTGAAATAATTATCTTCTTTGTGAATCATAATTGAAAAGATCATTTAAAGTTTCTTTATTAAAGATCATAACAGTAACGATCATTGGGTCTAATAAATGCTAAAAAATTGTAAATAATTATCTTCTTTCTAAAAGATAATTTAATAGATCATTTAGAATTTCTTTATTAAAGATCATAACGGTAACGATCATTGGTCCTAATAAATGCTAAAGAATTGTAAATAATTCTATTCTTGCTAAAACATAATTTAATAGATCATTTAAAATTTATTTATTAAAGATCATAAGGGTAACAATCATTGGGCCTAATAAATGCTAAAAAATTGTCAATAATTATCTTCTTTGCAAAAGATAATTTAATAGATCATTTAAAATTTCTTTATTAAAGATCATAACGGTAACAATCATTGGGCCTAATAAATGCTAAAGAATTTGAAATAATTATCTTCTTTGTGAATCATAATTGAAAAGATCATTTAAAGTTTCTTTATTAAAGATCATAACAGTAACGATCATTGGGTCTAATAAATGCTTAAAAATTGTAAATAATTATCTTCTTTCTAAAAGATAATTTAATAGATCATTTAGAATTTCTTTATTAAAGATCATAACGGTAACGATCATTGGGCCAAATAAATGCTAAAGAATTGTAAATAATTATATTCTTTCTAAAACATAATTTAACAGATCATTTAAAATTTCTTTATTAAAGATCATAAGGGTAACAATCATTGGGCCTAATAAATGCTAAAAAGTTGTAAATAATTATCTTCTTTGCAAAAGATAATTTAATAGATCATTTAAAATTTCTTTATTAAAGATCATAACGGTAACGATCATTGGGCCTAATAAATGCTAAAGAATTTGAAATAATTATCTTCTTTGTGAATCATAATTGAATAGATCATTTAAAGTTTCTTTATTAAAGGTCTTAACGGTAACAATCATTGGGTCTAATAAATGCTAAAAAATTGTACATAATTATCTACTTTCCAAAAGATAACTTAAAAGATCATTTAGAATTTCTTTATTAAAGATCATAACGGTAACGATCATTGGTCCTAATAAATGCTAAAGAATTGTAAATAATTATCTTCTTTGTAAAAGATAATTTAATAGATCATTTCAAAATTTCTTTATTAAAGATCATAAGGGTAACAATCATTGGGCCTAATAAATGCTAAAGAATTTGAAATAATTATATTCTTTGTAAAAGATAATTTAATAGATCATTTCAAAATTTCTTTATTAAAGATCATAACGGTAACGATCATTGGGCCTAATAAATGCTAAAGAATTTGAAATAATTATCTTCTTTGTGAATCATAATTGAATAGATCATTTAAAGTTTTTTTATTAAAGGTCTTAACGGTAACAATCATTGGGCCTAATAAATGCTAAAAAATTGTAGATAATTATCTTCATTCTAAAAGATAACTTAAAAGATCATTTAAAGTTTTTATATTAAAGATGATAACGGTAACGATCATTGGGCCTAATAAATGCTAAAAAATTGTAAATAATTACCTTCTTTCTAAAAGATAATTTAATAGATCATTTAAAATTTCTTTATTAAAGATCATAACGGTAACGATCATTGGGCCTAATAAATGCTAAAGAATTGTAAATAATTATATTCTTTCTAAAACATAATTTAATAGATCATTTAAAATTTCTTTATTAAAGATCATAAGGGTAACAATCATTGGGCCTAATAAATGCTAAAAAGCTGTAAATAATTATCTTCTTTGCAAAAGATAATTTAATAGATCATTTAAAATTTCTTTATTAAAGATCATAACGGTAACGATCATTGGGCCTAATAAATGCTAAAGAATTTGAAATAATTATCTTCTTTGTGAATCATAATTGAATAGATCATTTGAAGTTTCTTTATTAAAGGTCTTAACGGTAACAATCATTGGGTCTAATAAATGCTAAAAAATTGTACATAATTATCTTCTTTCTAAAAGATAACTTAAAAGATCATTTAGAATTTCTTTATTAAAGATCATAACGGTAACGATCATTGGTCCTAATAAATGCTAAAGAATTGTAAATAATTATCTTCTTTGTAAAAGATAATTTAATAGATCATTTCAAAATTTCTTTATTAAAGATCATAAGGGTAACAATCATTGGGCCTAATAAATGCTAAAGAATTTGAAATAATTATATTCTTTGTAAAAGATAATTTAATAGATCATTTCAAAATTTCTTTATTACAGATCATAACGGTAACGATCATTGGGCCTAATAAATGCTAAAGAATTTGAAATAATTATCTTCTTTGTGAATCATAATTGAATAGATCATTTAAAGTTTTTTTATTAAAGGTCTTAACGGTAACAATCATTGGGCCTAATAAATGCTAAAAAATTGTACATAATTATCTTCATTCTAAAAGATAACTTAAAAGATCATTTAAAGTTTTTATATTAAAGATGATAACGGTAACGATCATTGGGCCTAATAAATGCTAAAAAATTGTAAATAATTACCTTCTTTCTAAAAGATAATTTAATAGATCATTTAAAATTTCTTTATTAAAGATCATAACGGTAGCGATCATTGGGCCTAATAAATGCTAAAGAATTGTAAATAATTCTATTCTTGCTAAAACATAATTTAATAGATCATTTAAAATTTCTTTATTAAAGATCATAAGGGTAACAATCATTGGGACTAATAAATGCTAAAAAATTCTAAATAATTATCTTCTTTGTAAAAGATAATTTAATAGATCATTTCAAAATTTCTTTATTAAAGATCATAGCGGTAACGATCATTGGGCCTAATAAATGCTAAAGAATTGTAAATAATTATATTCTTTCTAAAACATAATTTAATAGATCATTTAAATTTCCTTATTAAAGATCATAAGGGTAACAATCATTGGGACTAATAAATGCTAAAAAATTCTAAATAATTATCTTCTTTGTAAAAGATAATTTAATAGATCATTTCAAAATTTCTTTATTAAAGATCATAGCGGTAACGATCATTGGGCCTAATAAATGCTAAAGAATTGTAAATAATTATATTCTTTCTAAAACATAATTTAATAGATCATTTAAAATTTCTTTATTAAAGATCATAAGGGTAACAATCATTGGGCCTAATAAATGCTAAAAAGTTGTAAATAATTATCTTCTTTGCAAAAGATAATTTAATAGATCATTTAAAATTTCTTTATTAAAAATCATAACGGTAACGATCATTGGGCCTAATAAATGCTAAAGAATTTGAAATAATTATCTTCTTTGTGAATCATAATTGAAAAGATCATTTAAAGCTTCTTTATTAAAGATCATAACAGTAACGATCATTGGGTCTAATAAATGCTAAAAAATTGTAAATAATTATCTTCTTTCTAAAAGATAATTTAATAGATCATTTAGAATTTCTTTATTAAAGATCATAACGGTAACGATCATTGGTCCTAATAAATGCTAAAGAATTGTAAATAATTCTATTCTTGCTAAAACATAATTTAATAGATCATTTAAAATTTATTTATTAAAGATCATAAGGGTAACAATCATTGGGCCTAATAAATGCTAAAAAATTGTCAATAATTATCTTCTTTGCAAAAGATAATTTAATAGATCATTTAAAATTTCTTTATTATAACGGTAACAATCATTGGGCCTAATAAATGCTAAAGAATTTGAAATAATTATCTTCTTTGTGAATCATAATTGAAAAGATCATTTAAAGTTTCTTTATTAAAGATCATAACAGTAACGATCATTGGGTCTAATAAATGCTTAAAAATTGTAAATAATTATCTTCTTTCTAAAAGATAATTTAATAGATCATTTAGAATTTCTTTATTAAAGATCATAACGGTAACGATCATTGGGCCAAATAAATGCTAAAGAATTGTAAATAATTATATTCTTTCTAAAACATAATTTAACAGATCATTTAAAATTTCTTTATTAAAGATCATAAGGGTAACAATCATTGGGCCTAATAAATGCTAAAAAGTTGTAAATAATTATCTTCTTTGCAAAAGATAATTTAATAGATCATTTAAAATTTCTTTATTAAAGATCATAACGGTAACGATCATTGGGCCTAATAAATGCTAAAGAATTTGAAATAATTATCTTCTTTGTGAATCATAATTGAATAGATCATTTAAAGTTTCTTTATTAAAGGTCTTAACGGTAACAATCATTGGGTCTAATAAATGCTAAAAAATTGTACATAATTATCTACTTTCAAAAAGATAACTTAAAAGATCATTTAGAATTTCTTTATTAAAGATCATAACGGTAACGATCATTGGTCCTAATAAATGCTAAAGAATTGTAAATAATTATCTTCTTTGTAAAAGATAATTTAATAGATCATTTCAAAATTTCTTTATTAAAGATCATAAGGGTAACAATCATTGGGCCTAATAAATGCTAAAGAATTTGAAATAATTATATTCTTTGTAAAAGATAATTTAATAGATCATTTCAAAATTTCTTTATTAAAGATCATAACGGTAACGATCATTGGGCCTAATAAATGCTAAAGAATTTGAAATAATTATCTTCTTTGTGAATCATAATTGAATAGATCATTTAAAGTTTTTTTATTAAAGGTCTTAACGGTAACAATCATTGGGCCTAATAAATGCTAAAAAATTGTAGATAATTATCTTCATTCTAAAAGATAACTTAAAAGATCATTTAAAGTTTTTATATTAAAGATGATAACGGTAACGATCATTGGGCCTAATAAATGCTAAAAAATTGTAAATAATTACCTTCTTTCTAAAAGATAATTTAATAGATCATTTAAAATTTCTTTATTAAAGATCATAACGGTAACGATCATTGGGCCTAATAAATGCTAAAGAATTGTAAATAATTATATTCTTTCTAAAACATAATTTAATAGATCATTTAAAATTTCTTTATTAAAGATCATAAGGGTAACAATCATTGGGCCTAATAAATGCTAAAAAGCTGTAAATAATTATCTTCTTTGCAAAAGATAATTTAATAGATCATTTAAAATTTCTTTATTAAAGATCATAACGGTAACGATCATTGGGCCTAATAAATGCTAAAGAATTTGAAATAATTATCTTCTTTGTGAATCATAATTGAATAGATCATTTGAAGTTTCTTTATTAAAGGTCTTAACGGTAACAATCATTGGGTCTAATAAATGCTAAAAAATTGTACATAATTATCTTCTTTCTAAAAGATAACTTAAAAGATCATTTAGAATTTCTTTATTAAAGATCATAACGGTAACGATCATTGGTCCTAATAAATGCTAAAGAATTGTAAATAATTATCTTCTTTGTAAAAGATAATTTAATAGATCATTTCAAAATTTCTTTATTAAAGATCATAAGGGTAACAATCATTGGGCCTAATAAATGCTAAAGAATTTGAAATAATTATATTCTTTGTAAAAGATAATTTAATAGATCATTTCAAAATTTCTTTATTACAGATCATAACGGTAACGATCATTGGGCCTAATAAATGCTAAAGAATTTGAAATAATTATCTTCTTTGTGAATCATAATTGAATAGATCATTTAAAGTTTTTTTATTAAAGGTCTTAACGGTAACAATCATTGGGCCTAATAAATGCTAAAAAATTGTACATAATTATCTTCATTCTAAAAGATAACTTAAAAGATCATTTAAAGTTTTTATATTAAAGATGATAACGGTAACGATCATTGGGCCTAATAAATGCTAAAAAATTGTAAATAATTACCTTCTTTCTAAAAGATAATTTAATAGATCATTTAAAATTTCTTTATTAAAGATCATAACGGTAGCGATCATTGGGCCTAATAAATGCTAAAGAATTGTAAATAATTCTATTCTTGCTAAAACATAATTTAATAGATCATTTAAAATTTCTTTATTAAAGATCATAAGGGTAACAATCATTGGGACTAATAAATGCTAAAAAATTCTAAATAATTATCTTCTTTGTAAAAGATAATTTAATAGATCATTTCAAAATTTCTTTATTAAAGATCATAGCGGTAACGATCATTGGGCCTAATAAATGCTAAAGAATTGTAAATAATTATATTCTTTCTAAAACATAATTTAATAGATCATTTAAATTTCCTTATTAAAGATCATAAGGGTAACAATCATTGGGACTAATAAATGCTAAAAAATTCTAAATAATTATCTTCTTTGTAAAAGATAATTTAATAGATCATTTCAAAATTTCTTTATTAAAGATCATAGCGGTAACGATCATTGGGCCTAATAAATGCTAAAGAATTGTAAATAATTATATTCTTTCTAAAACATAATTTAATAGATCATTTAAATTTCCTTATTAAAGATCATAAGGGTAACAATCATTGGGACTAATAAATGCTAAAAAATTCTAAATAATTATCTTCTTTGTAAAAGATAATTTAATAGATCATTTCAAAATTTCTTTATTAAAGATCATAGCGGTAACGATCATTGGGCCTAATAAATGCTAAAGAATTGTAAATAATTATATTCTTTCTAAAACATAATTTAATAGATCATTTAAAATTTCTTTATTAAAGATCATAAGGGTAACAATCATTGGGCCTAATAAATGCTAAAAAGTTGTAAATAATTATCTTCTTTGCAAAAGATAATTTAATAGATCATTTAAAATTTCTTTATTAAAAATCATAACGGTAACGATCATTGGGCCTAATAAATGCTAAAGAATTTGAAATAATTATCTTCTTTGTGAATCATAATTGAAAAGATCATTTAAAGTTTCTTTATTAAAGATCATAAC
Source organism: Psophocarpus tetragonolobus (assembly GCA_037954015.1). Lineage (NCBI taxonomy): Eukaryota > Viridiplantae > Streptophyta > Magnoliopsida > Fabales > Fabaceae > Psophocarpus > Psophocarpus tetragonolobus. Next base: position 62,038,453 of record CM075688.1, read on the forward strand.
AGTAACGATCATTGGGTCTAATAAATGCTAAAAAATTGTAAATAATTATCTTCTTTCTAAAAGATAATTTAATAGATCATTTAGAATTTCTTTATTAAAGATCATAACGGTAACGATCATTGGTCCTAATAAATGCTAAAGAATTGTAAATAATTCTATTCTTGCTAAAACATAATTTAATAGATCATTTAAAATTTATTTATTAAAGATCATAAGGGTAACAATCATTGGGCCTAATAAATGCTAAAAAATTGTCAATAATTATCTTCTTTGCAAAAGATAATTTAATAGATCATTTAAAATTTCTTTATTATAACGGTAACAATCATTGGGCCTAATAAATGCTAAAGAATTTGAAATAATTATCTTCTTTGTGAATCATAATTGAAAAGATCATTTAAAGTTTCTTTATTAAAGATCATAACAGTAACGATCATTGGGTCTAATAAATGCTTAAAAATTGTAAATAATTATCTTCTTTCTAAAAGATAATTTAATAGATCATTTAGAATTTCTTTATTAAAGATCATAACGGTAACGATCATTGGGCCAAATAAATGCTAAAGAATTGTAAATAATTATATTCTTTCTAAAACATAATTTAACAGATCATTTAAAATTTCTTTATTAAAGATCATAAGGGTAACAATCATTGGGCCTAATAAATGCTAAAAAGTTGTAAATAATTATCTTCTTTGCAAAAGATAATTTAATAGATCATTTAAAATTTCTTTATTAAAGATCATAACGGTAACGATCATTGGGCCTAATAAATGCTAAAGAATTTGAAATAATTATCTTCTTTGTGAATCATAATTGAATAGATCATTTAAAGTTTCTTTATTAAAGGTCTTAACGGTAACAATCATTGGGTCTAATAAATGCTAAAAAATTGTACATAATTATCTACTTTCAAAAAGATAACTTAAAAGATCATTTAGAATTTCTTTATTAAAGATCATAACGGTAACGATCATTGGTCCTAATAAATGCTAAAGAATTGTAAATAATTATCTTCTTTGTAAAAGATAATTTAATAGATCATTTCAAAATTTCTTTATTAAAGATCATAAGGGTAACAATCATTGGGCCTAATAAATGCTAAAGAATTTGAAATAATTATATTCTTTGTAAAAGATAATTTAATAGATCATTTCAAAATTTCTTTATTAAAGATCATAACGGTAACGATCATTGGGCCTAATAAATGCTAAAGAATTTGAAATAATTATCTTCTTTGTGAATCATAATTGAATAGATCATTTAAAGTTTTTTTATTAAAGGTCTTAACGGTAACAATCATTGGGCCTAATAAATGCTAAAAAATTGTAGATAATTATCTTCATTCTAAAAGATAACTTAAAAGATCATTTAAAGTTTTTATATTAAAGATGATAACGGTAACGATCATTGGGCCTAATAAATGCTAAAAAATTGTAAATAATTACCTTCTTTCTAAAAGATAATTTAATAGATCATTTAAAATTTCTTTATTAAAGATCATAACGGTAACGATCATTGGGCCTAATAAATGCTAAAGAATTGTAAATAATTATATTCTTTCTAAAACATAATTTAATAGATCATTTAAAATTTCTTTATTAAAGATCATAAGGGTAACAATCATTGGGCCTAATAAATGCTAAAAAGTTGTAAATAATTATCTTCTTTGCAAAAGATAATTTAATAGATCATTTAAAATTTCTTTATTAAAGATCATAACGGTAACAATTATTGGGCCTAATAAATGCTAAAGAATTTGAAATAATTATCTTCTTTGTGAATCATAATTGAATAGATCATTTGAAGTTTCTTTATTAAAGGTCTTAACGGTAACAATCATTGGGTCTAATAAATGCTTAAAAATTGTACATAATTATCTTCTTTCTAAAAGATAACTTAAAAGATCATTTAGAATTTCTTTATTAAAGATCATAACGGTAACGATCATTGGTCCTAATAAATGCTAAAGAATTGTAAATAATTATCTTCTTTGTAAAAGATAATTTAATAGATCATTTCAAAATTTCTTTATTAAAGATCATAAGGGTAACAATCATTGGGCCTAATAAATGCTAAAGAATTTGAAATAATTATATTCTTTGTAAAAGATAATTTAATAGATCATTTCAAAATTTCTTTATTAAAGATCATAACGGTAACGATCATTGGGCCTAATAAATGCTAAACAATTTGAAATAATTATCTTCTTTGTGAATCATAATTGAATAGATCATTTAAAGTTTTTTTATTAAAGGTCTTAACGGTAACAATCATTGGGCCTAATAAATGCTAAAAAATTGTACATAATTATCTTCATTCTAAAAGATAACTTAAAAGATCATTTAAAGTTTTTATATTAAAGATGATAACGGTAACGATCATTGGGCCTAATAAATGCTAAAAAATTGTAAATAATTACCTTCTTTCTAAAAGATAATTTAATAGATCATTTAAAATTTCTTTATTAAAGATCATAACGGTAGCGATCATTGGGCCTAATAAATGCTAAAGAATTGTAAATAATTCTATTCTTGCTAAAACATAATTTAATAGATCATTTAAAATTTCTTTATTAAAGATCATAAGGGTAACAATCATTGGGCCTAATAAATGCTAAAAAATTGTCAATAATTATCTTCTTTGCAAAAGATAATTTAATAGATCATTTAAAATTTCTTTATTAAAGATCATAATGGTAACAATCATTGGGCCTAATAAATGCTAAAGAATTTGAAAGAATTATCTTCTTTGTGAATCATAATTGAAAAGATCATTTAAAGTTTCTTTATTAAAGATCATAACAGTAACGATCATTGGGTCTAATAAATGCTTAAAAATTGTAAATAATTATCTTCTTTCTAAAAGATAATTTAATAGATCATTTAGAATTTCTTTATTAAAGATCATAACGGTAACGATCATTGGGCCTAATAAATGCTAAAGAATTGTAAATAATTATATTCTTTCTAAAACATAATTTAATAGATCATTTAAAATTTCTTTATTAAAGATCATAAGGGTAACAATCATTGGGCCTAATAAATGCTAAAAAGTTGTAAATAATTATCTTCTTTGCAAAAGATAATTTAATAGATCATTTAAAATTTCTTTATTAAAGATCATAACGGTAACGATCATTGGGCCTAATAAATGCTAAAGAATTTGAAATAATTATCTTCTTTGTGAATCATAATTGAATAGATCATTTAAAGTTTCTTTATTAAAGGTCTTAACGGTAACAATCATTGGGTCTAATAAATGCTAAAAAATTGTACATAATTATCATCTTTCTAAAAGATAACTTAAAAGATCATTTAGAATTTCTTTATTAAAGATCATAACGGTAACGATCATTGGTCCTAATAAATGCTAAAGAATTGTAAATAATTATCTTCTTTGTAAAAGATAATTTAATAGATCATTTCAAAATTTCTTTATTAAAGATCATAAGGGTAACAATCATTGGGCCTAATAAATGCTAAAGAATTTGAAATAATTATATTCTTTGTAAAAGATAATTTAATAGATCATTTCAAAATTTCTTTATTAAAGATCATAACGGTAATGATCATTGGGCCTAATAAATGCTAAAGAATTTGAAATAATTATCTTCTTTGTGAATCATAATTGAATAGATCATTTAAAGTTTTTTTATTAAAGGTCTTAACGGTAACAATCATTGGGCCTAATAAATGCTAAAAAATTGTACATAATTATCTTCATTCTAAAAGATAACTTCAAAGATCATTTAAAGTTTTTATATTAAAGATGATAACGGTAACGATCATTGGGCCTAATAAATGCTAAAAAATTTTAAATAATTACCTTCTTTCTAAAAGATAATTTAATAGATCATTTAAAATTTCTTTATTAAAGATCATAACGGTAACGATCATTGGGCCTAATAAATGCTAAAGAATTGTAAATAATTATATTCTTTCTAAAACATAATTTAATAGATAATTTAAAATTTCTTTATTAAAGATCATAAGGGTAACAATCATTGGGCCTAATAAAAGCTAAAAAGTTGTAAATAATTATCTTCTTTGCAAAAGATAATTTAATAGATCATTTAAAATTTCTTTATTAAAGATCATAACGGTAACGATCATTGGGCCTAATAAATGCTAAAGAATTTGAAATAATTATCTTCTTTGTGAATCATAATTGAAAAGATCATTTAAAGTTTCTTTATTAAAGATCATAACAGTAACGATCATTGGGTCTAATAAATGCTAAAAAATTGTAAATAATTATCTTCTTTCTAAAAGATAATTTAATAGATCATTTAGAATTTCTTTATTAAAGATCATAACGATAACGATCGTTGGTCCTAATAAATGCTAAAGAATTGTAAATAATTATATTCTTTCTAAAACATAATTTAATAGATCATTTAAAATTTCTTTATTAAAGATCATAAGGGTAACAATCATTGGGACTAATAAATGCTAAAAAATTGTAAATAATTATCTTCTTTGTAAAAGATAATTTAATAGATCATTTCAAAATTTCTTTATTAAAGATCATAACGGTAACGATCATTGGGCCTAATAAATGCTAAAGAATTGTAAATAATTATATTCTTTCTAAAACATAATTTAATAGATCATTTAAAATTTCTTTATTAAAGATCATAAGGGTAACAATCATTGGGACTAATAAATGCTAAAAAATTCTAAATAATTATCTTCTTTGTAAAAGATAATTTAATAGATCATTTCAAAATTTCTTTATTAAAGATCATAACGGTAACGATCATTGGGCCTAATAAATGCTAAAGAATTGTAAATAATTATATTCTTTCTAAAACATAATTTAATAGATCATTTAAAATTTCTTTATTAAAGATCATAAGGGTAACAATCATTGGGCCTAATAAATGCTAAAAAGTTGTAAATAATTATCTTCTTTGCAAAAGATAATTTAATAGATCATTTAAAATTTCTTTATTAAAGATCATAACGGTAACGATCATTGGGCCTAATAAATGGTAAAGAATTTGAAATAATTATCTTCTTTGTGAATCATAATTGAAAAGATCATTTAAAGTTTTTTTATTAAAGATCATAACAGTAACGATCATTGGGTCTAATAAATGCTAAAAAATTGTAAATAATTATCTTCTTTCTAAAAGATAATTTAATAGATCATTTAGAATTTCTTTATTAAAGATCATAACGGTAACGATCATTGGTCCTAATAAATGCTAAAGAATTGTAAATAATTATATTCTTTCTAAAACATAATTTAATAGATCATTTAAAATTTCTTTATTAAAGATCATAAGGGTAACAATCATTGGGACTAATAAATGCTAAAAAATTGTAAATAATTATCTTCTTTGTAAAAGATAATTTAATAGATCATTTCAAAATTTCTTTATTAAAGATCATAACGGTAACAACATTGGGCCTAATAAATGCTAAAGAATTTGAAATAATTATCTTCTTTGTGAATCATAATTGAAAAGATCATTTAAAGTTTCTTTATTAAAGATCATAACAGTAACGATCATTGGGTCTAATAAATGCTTAAAAATTGTAAATAATTATCTTCTTTCTAAAAGATAATTTAAAAGATCATTTAGAATTTCTTTATTAAAGATCATAACGGTAACGATCATTGGTCCTAATAAATGCTAAAGAATTGTAAATAATTATATTCTTTCTAAAACATAATTTAATAGATCATTTAAATTTCCTTATTAAAGATCATGAGGGTAACAATCATTGGAACTAATAAATGCTAAAAAATTCTAAATAATTATCTTCTTTGTAAAAGATAATTTAATAGATCATTTCAAAATTTCTTTATTAAAGATCATAAAGGTAACGATCATTGGGCCTAATAAATGCTAAAGAATTGTAAATAATTATATTCTTTCTAAAACATAATTTAATAGATCATTTAAAATTTCTTTATTAAAGATCATAAGGGTAACAATCATTGGGCCTAATAAATGCTAAAAAATTGTAAATAATTATCTTCTTTGTAAAAGATAATTTAATAGATCATTTCAAAATTTCTTTATTAAAGATCATAACGGTAACGATCATTGGGCCTAATAAATGCTAAAGAATTTGAAATAATTATCTTCTTTGTGAATCATAATTGAAAAGATCATTTAAAGTTTCTTTATTAAAGATCAAAACAGTAACGATCATTGGGCCTAATAAATGCTAAAAAATTGTAAATAATTATCTTCTTTCTAAAAAATAATTTAATAGATCATTTAGAATTTCTTTATTAAAGATCATAACGGTAACGATCATTGGTCCTAATAAATGCTAAAGAATTTGAAATAATTATCTTCTTTGTGAATCATAATTGAATAGATCATTTAAAGTTTGTTTATTAAAGGTCTTAACGGTAACAATCATTGGGCCTAATAAATGCTAAAAAATTGTACATAATTATCTTCATTCTAAAAGATAACTTCAAAGATCATTTAAAGTTTTTATATTAAAGATGATAACGGTAACGATCATTGGGCCTAATAAATGCTAAAAAATTGTAAATAATTACCTTCTTTCTAAAAGATAATTTAATAGATCATTTAAAATTTCTTTATTAAAGATCATAACGGTAATGATCATTGGGCCTAATAAATGTTAAAGAATTGTAAATAATTATATTCTTTCTAAAACATAATTTAATAGATCATTTAAAATTTTTTTATTAAAGTTCATAAGGGTAACAATCATTAGGCCTAATAAATGCTAAAAACTTGTAAATAATTATATTCTTTGAAAAAGATAATTTAATAGATCATTTAAAATTTCTTTATTAAAGATCATAACGGTAACGATCATTGGGCCTAATAAATGCTAAAGAATTTGAAATAATTATCTTCTTTGTGAATCATAATTGAAAAGATCATTTAAAGTTTTTTTATTAAAGATCATAACAGTAACGATCATTGGGTCTAATAAATGCTAAAAAATTGTAAATAATTATCTTCTTTCTAAAAGATAATTTAATAGATCATTTAGAATTTCTTTATTAAAGATCATAACGGTAACGATCATTGGTCCTAATAAATGCTAAAGAATTGTAAATAATTATATTCTTTCTAAAACATAATTTAATAGATCATTTAAATTTCCTTATTAAAGATCATAAGAGTAACAATCATTGGGACTAATAAATTCTAAAAAATTCTAAATAATTATCTTCTTTGTAAAAGATAATTTAATAGATCATTTCAAAATTTCTTTATTAAAGATCATAAGGGTAACAATCATTGGGCCTAATAAATGCTAAAGAATTTGAAATAATTATATTCTTTGTAAAAGATAATTTAATAGATCATTTCAAAATTTCTTTATTAAAGATCATAACGGTAACGATCATTGGGCCTAATAAATGCTAAAGAATTTGAAATAATTATCTTCTTTGTGAATCATAATTGAATAGATCATTTAAAGTTTTTTTAGTAAAGGTCTTAACGGTAACAATCATTGGGCCTAATAAATGCTAAAAAATTGTACATAATTATCTTCATTCTAAAAGATAACTTAAAAGATCATTTAAAGTTTTTATATTAAAGATGATAACGGTAACGATCATTGGGCCTAATAAATGCTAAAAAATTGTAAATAATTACCTTCTTTCTAAAAGATAATTTAATAGATCATTTAAAGTTTTTTTATTAAAGGTCTTAACGGTAACAATCATTGGGCCTAATAAATGCTAAAAAATTGTACATAATTATCTTCATTCTAAAAGATAACTTCAAAGATCATTTAAAGTGTTTATATTAAAGATGATAACGGTAACGATCATTGGGCCTAATAAATGCTAAAAAATTTTAAATAATTACCTTCTTTCTAAAAGATAATTTAATAGATCATTTAAAATTTCTTTATTAAAGATCATAACGGTAACAATCATTGGGCCTAATAAATGCTAAAGAATTTGAAATAATTATCTTCTTTGTGAATCATAATTGAAAAGATCATTTAAAGTTTCTTTATTAAAGATCATAACAGTAACGATCAATGGGTCTAATAAATGCTTAAAAATTGTAAATAATTATCTTCTTTCTAAAAGATAATTTAATAGATTATTTAGAATTTCTTTATTAAAGATCATAACGGTAACGATCATTGGGCCTAATAAATGCTAAAGAATTGTAAATAATTATATTCTTTCTAAAACATAATTTAATAGAACATTTAAAATTTCTTTATTAAAGATCATAAGGGTAACAATCATTGGGACTAATAAATGCTAAAAAATTGTAAATAATTATCTTCTTTGTAAAAGATAATTTTATAGATCATTTCAAAATTTCTTTATTAAAGATCATAACGGTAACGATCATTGGGCCTAATAAATGCTAAAGAATTTGAAATAATTATCTTCTTTGTGAATCATAATTGAAAAGATCATTTAAAGTTTCTTTATTAAAGATCATAACAGTAACGATCATTGGGTCTAATAAATGCTTAAAAATTGTAAATAATTATCTTCTTTCTAAAAGATAATTTAATAGATCATTTAGAATTTCTTTATTAAAGATCATAACGGTAACGATCATTGGTCCTAATAAATGCTAAAGAATTGTAAATAATTATATTCTTTCTAAAACATAATTTAATAGATCATTTAAATTTCCTTATTAAAGATCATAAGGGTAACAATCATTGGGACTAATAAATGCTAAAAAATTCTAAATAATTATCTTCTTTGTAAAAGATAATTTAATAGATCATTTCAAAATTTCTTTATTAAAGATCATAACGGTAACGATCATTGGGCCTAATAAATGCTAAAGAATTGTAAATAATTATATTCTTTCTAAAACATAATTTAATAGATCATTTAAAATTTCTTTATTAAAGATCATAAGGGTAACAATCATTGGGCCTAATAAATGCTAAAAAGTTGTAAATAATTATCTTCTTTGCAAAAGATAATTTAATAGATCATTTAAAATTTCTTTATTAAAGATCATAACGGTAACGATCATTGGGCCTAATAAATGCTAAAGAATTTGAAATAATTATCTTCTTTGTGAATCATAATTGAATAGATCATTTAAAGTTTTTTTAGTAAAGGTCTTAACGGTAACAATCATTGGGCCTAATAAATGCTAAAAAATTGTACATAATTATCTTCATTCTAAAAGATAACTTAAAAGATCATTTAAAGTTTTTATATTAAAGATGATAACGGTAACGATCATTGGGCCTAATAAATGCTAAAAAATTGTAAATAATTACCTTCTTTCTAAAAGATAATTTAATAGATCATTTAAAGTTTTTTTATTAAAGGTCTTAACGGTAACAATCATTGGGCCTAATAAATGCTAAAAAATTGTACATAATTATCTTCATTCTAAAAGATAACTTCAAAGATCATTTAAAGTTTTTATATTAAAGATGATAACGGTAACGATCATTGGGCCTAATAAATGCTAAAAAATTTTAAATAATTACCTTCTTTCTAAAAGATAATTTAATAGATAATTTAAAATTTCTTTATTAAAGATCATAACGGTAACAATCATTGGGCCTAATAAATGCTAAAGAATTTGAAATAATTATCTTCTTTGTGAATCATAATTGAAAAGATCATTTAAAGTTTCTTTATTAAAGATCATAACAGTAACGATCAATGGGTCTAATAAATGCTTAAAAATTGTAAATAATTATCTTCTTTCTAAAAGATAATTTAATAGATCATTTAGAATTTCTTTATTAAAGATCATAACGGTAACGATCATTGGGCCTAATAAATGCTAAAGAATTGTAAATAATTATATTCTTTCTAAAACATAATTTAATAGATCATTTAAAATTTCTTTATTAAAGATCATAAAGGTAACAATCATTGGGACTAATAAATGCTAAAAAATTGTAAATAATTATCTTCTTTGTAAAAGATAATTTAATAGATCATTTCAAAATTTCTTTATTAAAGATCATAACGGTAACGATCATTGGGCCTAATAAATGCTAAAGAATTTGAAATAATTATCTTCTTTGTGAATCATAATTGAAAAGATCATTTAAAGTTTCTTTATTAAAGATCATAACAGTAACGATCATTGGGTCTAATAAATGCTTAAAAATTGTAAATAATTATCTTCTTTCTAAAAGATAATTTAATAGATCATTTAGAATTTCTTTATTAAAGATCATAACGGTAACGATCATTGGTCCTAATAAATGCTAAAGAATTGTAAATAATTATATTCTTTCTAAAACATAATTTAATAGATCATTTAAATTTCCTTATTAAAGATCATAAGGGTAACAATCATTGGGACTAATAAATGCTAAAAAATTCTAAATAATTATCTTCTTTGTAAAAGATAATTTAATAGATCATTTCAAAATTTCTTTATTAAAGATCATAACGGTAACGATCATTGGGCCTAATAAATGCTAAAGAATTGTAAATAATTATATTCTTTCTAAAACATAATTTAATAGATCACTTAAAATTTCTTTATTAAAGATCATAAGGGTAACAATCATTGGGCCTAATAAATGCTAAAAAGTTGTAAATAATTATCTTCTTTGCAAAAGATAATTTAATAGATCATTTAAAATTTCTTTATTAAAGATCATAACGGTAACGATCATTGGGCCTAATAAATGCTAAAGAATTTGAAATAATTATCTTCTTTGTGAATCATAATTGAAAAGATCATTTAAAGTTTCTTTATTAAAGATCATAACAGTAACGATCATTGGGTCTAATAAATGCTAAAAAATTGTAAATAATTATCTTCTTTCTAAAAAATAATTTAATAGATCATTTAGAATTTCTTTATTAAAGATCATAACGGTAACGATCATTGGTCCTAATAAATGCTAAAGAATTGTAAATAATTATATTCTTTCTAAAACATAATTTAATAGATCATTTAAAATTTCTTTATTAAAGATCATAAGGGTAACAATCATTGGGACTAATAAATGCTAAAAAATTGGAAATAATTATCTTCTTTGTAAAAGATAATTTAATAGATCATTTCAAAATTTCTTTATTAAATATCATAACGGTAACGATCATTGGGCCTAATAAATGCTAAAGAATTTGAAATAATTATCTTCTTTGTGAATCATAATTGAATAGATCATTTAAAGTTTTTTTATTAAAGGTCTTAACGGTAACAATCATTGGGCCTAATAAATGCTAAAAAATTGTACATAATTATCTTCATTCTAAAGGATAACTTCAAAGATCATTTAAAGTTTTTATATTAAAGATGATAACGGTAACGATCATTGGGCCTAATAAATGCTAAAAAATTTTAAATAATTACCTTCTTTCTAAAAGATAATTTAATAGATCATTTAAAATTTCTTTATTAAAGATCATAACGGTAACAATCATTGGGCCTAATAAATGCTAAAGAATTTGAAATAATTATCTTCTTTGTGAATCATAATTGAAAAGATCATTTAAAGTTTCTTTATTAAAGATCATAACAGTAACGATCATTGGGTCTAATAAATGCTTAAAAATTGTAAATAATTATCTTCTTTCTAAAAGATAATTTAATAGATCATTTAGAATTTATTTATTAAAGATCATAACGGTAACGATCATTGGTCCTAATAAATGCTGAAGAATTGTAAATAATTATATTCTTTCTAAAACATAATTTAATAGATCATTTAAATTTCCTTATTAAAGATCATAAGGGTAACAATCATTGGGACTAATAAATTCTAAAAAATTCTAAATAATTATCTTCTTTGTAAAAGATAATTTAATAGATCATTTCAAAATTTCTTTATTAAAGATCATAAGGGTAACAATCATTGGGCCTAATAAATGCTAAAGAATTTGAAATAATTATATTCTTTGTAAAAGATAATTTAATAGATCATTTCAAAATTTCTTTATTAAAGATCATAACGGTAACGATCATTGGGCCTAATAAATGCTAAAGAATTTGAAATAATTATCTTCTTTGTGAATCATAATTGAATAGATCATTTAAAGTTTTTTTAGTAAAGGTCTTAACGGTAACAATCATTGGGCCTAATAAATGCTAAAAAATTGTACATAATTATCTTCATTCTAAAAGATAACTTAAAAGATCATTTAAAGTTTTTATATTAAAGATGATAACGGTAACGATCATTGGGCCTAATAAATGCTAAAAAATTGTAAATAATTACCTTCTTTCTAAAAGATAATTTAATAGATCATTTAAAGTTTTTTTATTAAAGGTCTTAACGGTAACAATCATTCGGCCTAATAAATGCTAAAAAATTGTACATAATTATCTTCATTCTAAAAGATAACTTCAAAGATCATTTAAAGTTTTTATATTAAAGATGATAACGGTAACGATCATTGGGCCTAATAAATGCTAAAAAATTTTAAATAATTACCTTCTTTCTAAAAGATAATTTAATAGATCATTTAAAATTTCTTTATTAAAGATCATAACGGTAACAATCATTGGGCCTAATAAATGCTAAAGAATTTGAAATAATGATCTTCTTTGTGAATCATAATTGAAAAGATCATTTAAAGTTTCTTTATTAAAGATCATAACAGTAACGATCAATGGGTCTAATAAATGCTTAAAAATTGAAAATAATTATCTTCTTTCTAAAAGATAATTTAATAGATCATTTAGAATTTCTTTATTAAAGATCATAACGGTAACGATCATTGGGCCTAATAAATGCTAAAGAATTGTAAATAATTATATTCTTTCTAAAACATAATTTAATAGATCATTTAAAATTTCTTTATTAAAGATCATAAGGGTAACAATCATTGGGACTAATAAATGCTAAAAAATTGTAAATAATTATCTTCTTTGTAAAAGATAATTTTATAGATCATTTCAAAATTTCTTTATTAAATATCATAACGGTAACGATCATTGGGCCTAATAAATGCTAAAGAATTTGAAATAATTATCTTCTTTGTGAATCATAATTGAATAGATCATTTAAAGTTTTTTTATTAAAGGTCTTAACGGTAACAATCATTGGGCCTAATAAATGCTAAAAAATTGTACATAATTATCTTCATTCTAAAGGATAACTTCAAAGATCATTTAAAGTTTTTATATTAAAGATGATAACGGTAACGATCATTGGGCCTAATAAATGCTAAAAAATTTTAAATAATTACCTTCTTTCTAAAAGATAATTTAATAGATCATTTAAAATTTCTTTATTAAAGATCATAACGGTAACAATCATTGGGCCTAATAAATGCTAAAGAATTTGAAATAATTATCTTCTTTGTGAATCATAATTGAAAAGATCATTTAAAGTTTCTTTATTAAAGATCATAACAGTAACGATCATTGGGTCTAATAAATGCTTAAAAATTGTAAATAATTATCTTCTTTCTAAAAGATAATTTAATAGATCATTTAGAATTTCTTTATTAAAGATCATAACGGTAACGATCATTGGGCCTAATAAATGCTAAAGAATTGTAAATAATTATATTCTTTCTAAAACATAATTTAATAGATCATTTAAAATTTCTTTATTAAAGATCATAAAGGTAACAATCATTGGGACTAATAAATGCTAAAAAATTGTAAATAATTATCTTCTTTGTAAAAGATAATTTAATAGATCATTTCAAAATTTCTTTATTAAAGATCATAACGGTAACGATCATTGGGCCTAATAAATGCTAAAGAATTTGAAATAATTATCTTCTTTGTGAATCATAATTGAAAAGATCATTTAAAGTTTCTTTATTAAAGATCATAACAGTAACGATCATTGGGTCTAATAAATGCTTAAAAATTGTAAATAATTATCTTCTTTCTAAAAGATAATTTAATAGATCATTTAGAATTTCTTTATTAAAGATCATAACGGTAACGATCATTGGTCCTAATAAATGCTAAAGAATTGTAAATAATTATATTCTTTCTAAAACATAATTTAATAGATCATTTAAATTTCCTTATTAAAGATCATAAGGGTAACAATCATTGGGACTAATAAATGCTAAAAAATTCTAAATAATTATCTTCTTTGTAAAAGATAATTTAATAGATCATTTCAAAATTTCTTTATTAAAGATCATAACGGTAACGATCATTGGGCCTAATAAATGCTAAAGAATTGTAAATAATTATATTCTTTCTAAAACATAATTTAATAGATCATTTAAAATTTCTTTATTAAAGATCATAAGGGTAACAATCATTGGGCCTAATAAATGCTAAAAAGTTGTAAATAATTATCTTCTTTGCAAAAGATAATTTAATAGATCATTTAAAATTTCTTTATTAAAGATCATAACGGTAACGATCATTGGGCCTAATAAATGCTAAAGAATTTGAAATAATTATCTTCTTTGTGAATCATAATTGAAAAGATCATTTAAAGTTTCTTTATTAAAGATCATAACAGTAACGATCATTGGGTCTAATAAATGCTAAAAAATTGTAAATAATTATCTTCTTTCTAAAAAATAATTTAATAGATCATTTAGAATTTCTTTATTAAAGATCATAACGGTAACGATCATTGGTCCTAATAAATGCTAAAGAATTGTAAATAATTATATTCTTTCTAAAACATAATTTAATAGATCATTTAAAATTTCTTTATTAAAGATCATAAGGGTAACAATCATTGGGACTAATAAATGCTAAAAAATTGGAAATAATTATCTTCTTTGTAAAAGATAATTTAATAGATCATTTCAAAATTTCTTTATTAAATATCATAACGGTAACGATCATTGGGCCTAATAAATGCTAAAGAATTTGAAATAATTATCTTCTTTGTGAATCATAATTGAATAGATCATTTAAAGTTTTTTTATTAAAGGTCTTAACGGTAACAATCATTGGGCCTAATAAATGCTAAAAAATTGTACATAATTATCTTCATTCTAAAGGATAACTTCAAAGATCATTTAAAGTTTTTATATTAAAGATGATAACGGTAACGATCATTGGGCCTAATAAATGCTAAAAAATTTTAAATAATTACCTTCTTTCTAAAAGATAATTTAATAGATCATTTAAAATTTCTTTATTAAAGATCATAACGGTAACAATCATTGGGCCTAATAAATGCTAAAGAATTTGAAATAATTATCTTCTTTGTGAATCATAATTGAAAAGATCATTTAAAGTTTCTTTATTAAAGATCATAACAGTAACGATCATTGGGTCTAATAAATGCTTAAAAATTGTAAATAATTATCTTCTTTCTAAAAGATAATTTAATAGATCATTTAGAATTTCTTTATTAAAGATCATAACGGTAACGATCATTGGTCCTAATAAATGCTGAAGAATTGTAAATAATTATATTCTTTCTAAAACATAATTTAATAGATCATTTAAATTTCCTTATTAAAGATCATAAGGGTAACAATCATTGGGACTAATAAATTCTAAAAAATTCTAAATAATTATCTTCTTTGTAAAAGATAATTTAATAGATCATTTCAAAATTTCTTTATTAAAGATCATAAGGGTAACAATCATTGGGCCTAATAAATGCTAAAGAATTTGAAATAATTATATTCTTTGTAAAAGATAATTTAATAGATCATTTCAAAATTTCTTTATTAAAGATCATAACGGTAACGATCATTGGGCCTAATAAATGCTAAAGAATTTGAAATAATTATCTTCTTTGTGAATCATAATTGAATAGATCATTTAAAGTTTTTTTAGTAAAGGTCTTAACGGTAACAATCATTGGGACTAATAAATGCTAAAAAATTGTACATAATTATCTTCATTCTAAAAGATAACTTAAAAGATCATTTAAAGTTTTTATATTAAAGATGATAACGGTAACGATCATTGGGCCTAATAAATGCTAAAAAATTGTAAATAATTACCTTCTTTCTAAAAGATAATTTAATAGATCATTTAAAGTTTTTTTATTAAAGGTCTTAACGGTAACAATCATTCGGCCTAATAAATGCTAAAAAATTGTACATAATTATCTTCATTCTAAAAGATAACTTCAAAGATCATTTAAAGTTTTTATATTAAAGATGATAACGGTAACGATCATTGGGCCTAATAAATGCTAAAAAATTTTAAATAATTACCTTCTTTCTAAAAGATAATTTAATAGATCATTTAAAATTTCTTTATTAAAGATCATAACGGTAACAATCATTGGGCCTAATAAATGCTAAAGAATTTGAAATAATGATCTTCTTTGTGAATCATAATTGAAAAGATCATTTAAAGTTTCTTTATTAAAGATCATAACAGTAACGATCAATGGGTCTAATAAATGCTTAAAAATTGAAAATAATTATCTTCTTTCTAAAAGATAATTTAATAGATCATTTAGAATTTCTTTATTAAAGATCATAACGGTAACGATCATTGGGCCTAATAAATGCTAAAGAATTGTAAATAATTATATTCTTTCTAAAACATAATTTAATAGATCATTTAAAATTTCTTTATTAAAGATCATAAGGGTAACAATCATTGGGACTAATAAATGCTAAAAAATTGTAAATAATTATCTTCTTTGTAAAAGATAATTTTATAGATCATTTCAAAATTTCTTTATTAAAGATCATAACGGTAACGATCATTGGGCCTAATAAATGCTAAAGAATTTGAAATAATTATCTTCTTTGTGAATCATAATTGAAAAGATCATTTAAAGTTTCTTTATTAAAGATCATAACAGTAACGATCATTGGGTCTAATAAATGCTTAAAAATTGTAAATAATTATCTTCTTTCTAAAAGATAATTTAATAGATCATTTAGAATTTCTTTATTAAAGATCATAACGGTAACGATCATTGGTCCTAATAAATGCTAAAGAATTGTAAATAATTATATTCTTTCTAAAACATAATTTAATAGATCATTTAAATTTCCTTATTAAAGATCATAAGGGTAACAATCATTGGGACTAATAAATGCTAAAAAATTCTAAATAATTATCCTCTTTGTAAAAGATAATTTAATAGATCATTTCAAAATTTCTTTATTAAAGATCATAACGGTAACGATCATTGGGCCTAATAAATGCTAAAGAATTGTAAATAATTATATTCTTTCTAAAACATAATTTAATAGATCATTTAAAATTTCTTTATTAAAGATCATAAGGGTAACAATCATTGGGCCTAATAAATGCTAAAAAGTTGTAAATAATTATCTTCTTTGCAAAAGATAATTTAATAGATCATTTAAAATTTCTTTATTAAAGATCATAACGGTAACGATCATTGGGCCTAATAAATGCTAAAGAATTTGAAATAATTATCTTCTTTGTGAATCATAATTGAATAGATCATTTAAAGTTTTTTTAGTAAAGGTCTTAACGGTAACAATCATTGGGCCTAATAAATGCTAAAAAATTGTACATAATTATCTTCATTCTAAAAGATAACTTAAAAGATCATTTAAAGTTTTTATATTAAAGATGATAACGGTAACGATCATTGGGCCTAATAAATGCTAAAAAATTGTAAATAATTACCTTCTTTCTAAAAGATAATTTAATAGATCATTTAAAGTTTTTTTATTAAAGGTCTTAACGGTAACAATCATTGGGCCTAATAAATGCTAAAAAATTGTACATAATTATCTTCATTCTAAAAGATAACTTCAAAGATCATTTAAAGTTTTTATATTAAAGATGATAACGGTAACGATCATTGGGCCTAATAAATGCTAAAAAATTTTAAATAATTACCTTCTTTCTAAAAGATAATTTAATAGATAATTTAAAATTTCTTTATTAAAGATCATAACGGTAACAATCATTGGGCCTAATAAATGCGAAAGAATTTGAAATAATTATCTTCTTTGTGAATCATAATTGAAAAGATCATTTAAAGTTTCTTTATTAAAGATCATAACAGTAACGATCAATGGGTCTAATAAATGCTTAAAAATTGTAAATAATTATCTTCTTTCTAAAAGATAATTTAATAGATCATTTAGAATTTCTTTATTAAAGATCATAACGGTAACGATCATTGGGCCTAATAAATGCTAAAGAATTGTAAATAATTATATTCTTTCTAAAACATAATTTAATAGATCATTTAAAATTTCTTTATTAAAGATCATAAGGGTAACAATCATTGGGACTAATAAATGCTAAAAAATTGTAAATAATTATCTTCTTTGTAAAAGATAATTTTATAGATCATTTCAAAATTTCTTTATTAAAGATCATAACGGTAACGATCATTGGGCCTAATAAATGCTAAAGAATTTGAAATAATTATCTTCTTTGTGAATCATAATTGAAAAGATCATTTAAAGTTTCTTTATTAAAGATCATAACAGTAACGATCATTGGGTCTAATAAATGCTTAAAAATTGTAAATAATTATCTTCTTTCTAAAAGATAATTTAATAGATCATTTCAAAATTTCTTTATTAAAGATCATAACGGTAACGATCATTGGGCCTAATAAATGCTAAAGAATTGTAAATAATTATATTCTTTCTAAAACATAATTTAATAGATCATTTAAAATTTCTTTATTAAAGATCATAAGGGTAACAATCATTGGGCCTAATAAATGCTAAAAAGTTGTAAATAATTATCTTCTTTGCAAAAGATAATTTAATAGATCATTTAAAATTTCTTTATTAAAGATCATAACGGTAACGATCATTGGGCCTAATAAATGCTAAAGAATTTGAAATAATTATCTTCTTTGTGAATCATAATTGAAAAGATCATTTAAAGTTTCTTTATTAAAGATCATAACAGTAACGATCATTGGGTCTAATAAATGCTAAAAAATTGTAAATAATTATCTTCTTTCTAAAAGATAATTAAATAGATCATTTAGAATTTCTTTATTAAAGATCATAACGGTAACGATCATTGGTCCTAATAAATGCTAAAGAATTGTAAATAATTATATTCTTTCTAAAACATAATTTAATACATCATTTAAAATTTCTTTATTAAAGATCATAAGGGTAACAATCATTGGGACTAATAAATGCTAAAAAATTGTAAATAATTATCTTCTTTGTAAAAGATAATTTAATAGATCATTTCAAAATTTCTTGATTAAATATCATAACTGTAACGATCATTGGGCCTAATAAATGCTAAAGAATTTGAAATAATTATCTTCTTTGTGAATCATAATTGAATAGATCATTTAAAGTTTTTTTATTAAAGGTCTTAACGGTAACAATCATTGGGCCTAATAAATGCTAAAAAATTGTACATAATTATCTTCATTCTAAAAGATAACTTCAAAGATCATTTAAAGTTTTTATATTAAAGATGATAACGGTAACGATCATTGGGCCTAATAAATGCTAAAAAATTTTAAATAATTACCTTCTTTCTAAAAGATAATTTAATAGATCATTTAAAATTTCTTTATTAAAGATCATAACGGTAACAATCATTGGGCCTAATAAATGCTAAAGAATTTGAAATAATTATCTTCTTTGTGAATCATAATTGAAAAGATCATTTAAAGTTTCTTTATTAAAGATCATAACAGTAACGATCATTGGGTCTAATAAATGCTTAAAAATTGTAAATAATTATCTTCTTTCTAAAATATAATTTAATAGATCATTTAGAGTTTATTTATTAAAGATCATAACGGTAACGATCATTGGTCCTAATAAATGCTGAAGAATTGTAAATAATTATATTCTTTCTAAAACATAATTTAATAGATCATTTAAATTTCCTTATTAAAGATCATAAGGGTAACAATCATTGGGACTAATAAATGCTAAAAAATTCTAAATAATTATCTTCTTTGTAAAAGATAATTTAATAGATCATTTCAAAATTTCTTTATTAAAGATCATAACGGTAACGATCATTGGGCCTAATAAATGCTAAAGAATTGTAAATAATTATATTCTTTCTAAAACATAATTTAATAGATCATTTAAAATTTCTTTATTAAAGATCATAAGGGTAACAATCATTGGGCCTAATAAATGCTAAAAAGTTGTAAATAATTATCTTCTTTGCAAAAGATAATTTAATAGATCATTTAAAATTTCTTTATTAAAGATCATAATGGTAACGATCATTGGGCCTAATAAATGCTAAAGAATTTGAAATAATTATCTTCTTTGTGAATCATAATTGAAAAGATCATTTAAAGTTTTTTTATTAAAGGTCTTAACGGTAACAATCATTGGGCCTAATAAATGCTAAAAAATTGTACATAATTATCTTCATTCTAAAAGATAACTTAAAAGATCATTTAAAGTTTTTATATTAAAGATGATAACGGTAACGATCATTGGGCCTAATAAATGCTAAAAAATTGTAAATAATTACCTTCTTTCTAAAAGATAATTTAATAGATCATTTAAAATTTCTTTATTAAAGATCATAACGGTAACGATCATTGGGCCTAATAAATGCTAAAGAATTGTAAATAATTCTATTCTTGCTAAAACATAATTTAATAGATCATTTAAAATTTCTTTATTAAAGATCATAAGGGTAACAATTATTGGGCCTAATAAATGCTAAAAAATTGTCAATAATTATCTTCTTTGCAAAAGATAATTTAATAGATCATTTAAAATTTCTTTATTAAAGATCATAACGGTAACAATCATTGGGCCTAATAAATGCTAAAGAATTTGAAATAATTATCTTCTTTGTGAATCATAATTGAAAAGATCATTTAAAGTTTCTTTATTAAAGATCATAACAGTAACGATCATTGGGTCTAATAAATGCTTAAAAATTGTAAATAATTATCTTCTTTCTAAAAGATAATTTAATAGATCATTTAGAATTTCTTTATTAAAGATCATAACGGTAACGATCATTGGTCCTAATAAATGCTAAAGAATTGTAAATAATTATATTCTTTCTAAAACATAATTTAATAGATCATTTAAATTTCCTTATTAAAGATCATAAGGGTAACAATCATTGGGACTAATAAATGCTAAAAAATTCTAAATAATTATCCTCTTTGTAAAAGATAATTTAATAGATCATTTCAAAATTTCTTTATTAAAGATCATAACGGTAACGATCATTGGGCCTAATAAATGCTAAAGAATTGTAAATAATTATATTCTTTCTAAAACATAATTTAATAGATCATTTAAAATTTCTTTATTAAAGATCATAAGGGTAACAATCATTGGGCCTAATAAATGCTAAAAAGTTGTAAATAATTATCTTCTTTGCAAAAGATAATTTAATAGATCATTTAAAATTTCTTTATTAAAGATCATAACGGTAACGATCATTGGGCCTAATA
Organism: Psophocarpus tetragonolobus; assembly: GCA_037954015.1. Lineage (NCBI taxonomy): Eukaryota > Viridiplantae > Streptophyta > Magnoliopsida > Fabales > Fabaceae > Psophocarpus > Psophocarpus tetragonolobus. The sequence continues at coordinate 62,059,659 of CM075688.1, forward strand.
AATGCTAAAGAATTTGAAATAATTATCTTCTTTGTGAATCATAATTGAATAGATCATTTAAAGTTTTTTTAGTAAAGGTCTTAACGGTAACAATCATTGGGCCTAATAAATGCTAAAAAATTGTACATAATTATCTTCATTCTAAAAGATAACTTAAAAGATCATTTAAAGTTTTTATATTAAAGATGATAACGGTAACGATCATTGGGCCTAATAAATGCTAAAAAATTGTAAATAATTACCTTCTTTCTAAAAGATAATTTAATAGATCATTTAAAGTTTTTTTATTAAAGGTCTTAACGGTAACAATCATTGGGCCTAATAAATGCTAAAAAATTGTACATAATTATCTTCATTCTAAAAGATAACTTCAAAGATCATTTAAAGTTTTTATATTAAAGATGATAACGGTAACGATCATTGGGCCTAATAAATGCTAAAAAATTTTAAATAATTACCTTCTTTCTAAAAGATAATTTAATAGATAATTTAAAATTTCTTTATTAAAGATCATAACGGTAACAATCATTGGGCCTAATAAATGCGAAAGAATTTGAAATAATTATCTTCTTTGTGAATCATAATTGAAAAGATCATTTAAAGTTTCTTTATTAAAGATCATAACAGTAACGATCAATGGGTCTAATAAATGCTTAAAAATTGTAAATAATTATCTTCTTTCTAAAAGATAATTTAATAGATCATTTAGAATTTCTTTATTAAAGATCATAACGGTAACGATCATTGGGCCTAATAAATGCTAAAGAATTGTAAATAATTATATTCTTTCTAAAACATAATTTAATAGATCATTTAAAATTTCTTTATTAAAGATCATAAGGGTAACAATCATTGGGACTAATAAATGCTAAAAAATTGTAAATAATTATCTTCTTTGTAAAAGATAATTTTATAGATCATTTCAAAATTTCTTTATTAAAGATCATAACGGTAACGATCATTGGGCCTAATAAATGCTAAAGAATTTGAAATAATTATCTTCTTTGTGAATCATAATTGAAAAGATCATTTAAAGTTTCTTTATTAAAGATCATAACAGTAACGATCATTGGGTCTAATAAATGCTTAAAAATTGTAAATAATTATCTTCTTTCTAAAAGATAATTTAATAGATCATTTCAAAATTTCTTTATTAAAGATCATAACGGTAACGATCATTGGGCCTAATAAATGCTAAAGAATTGTAAATAATTATATTCTTTCTAAAACATAATTTAATAGATCATTTAAAATTTCTTTATTAAAGATCATAAGGGTAACAATCATTGGGCCTAATAAATGCTAAAAAGTTGTAAATAATTATCTTCTTTGCAAAAGATAATTTAATAGATCATTTAAAATTTCTTTATTAAAGATCATAACGGTAACGATCATTGGGCCTAATAAATGCTAAAGAATTTGAAATAATTATCTTCTTTGTGAATCATAATTGAAAAGATCATTTAAAGTTTCTTTATTAAAGATCATAACAGTAACGATCATTGGGTCTAATAAATGCTAAAAAATTGTAAATAATTATCTTCTTTCTAAAAGATAATTAAATAGATCATTTAGAATTTCTTTATTAAAGATCATAACGGTAACGATCATTGGTCCTAATAAATGCTAAAGAATTGTAAATAATTATATTCTTTCTAAAACATAATTTAATACATCATTTAAAATTTCTTTATTAAAGATCATAAGGGTAACAATCATTGGGACTAATAAATGCTAAAAAATTGTAAATAATTATCTTCTTTGTAAAAGATAATTTAATAGATCATTTCAAAATTTCTTGATTAAATATCATAACTGTAACGATCATTGGGCCTAATAAATGCTAAAGAATTTGAAATAATTATCTTCTTTGTGAATCATAATTGAATAGATCATTTAAAGTTTTTTTATTAAAGGTCTTAACGGTAACAATCATTGGGCCTAATAAATGCTAAAAAATTGTACATAATTATCTTCATTCTAAAAGATAACTTCAAAGATCATTTAAAGTTTTTATATTAAAGATGATAACGGTAACGATCATTGGGCCTAATAAATGCTAAAAAATTTTAAATAATTACCTTCTTTCTAAAAGATAATTTAATAGATCATTTAAAATTTCTTTATTAAAGATCATAACGGTAACAATCATTGGGCCTAATAAATGCTAAAGAATTTGAAATAATTATCTTCTTTCTGAATCATAATTGAAAAGATCATTTAAAGTTTCTTTATTAAAGATCATAACAGTAACGATCATTGGGTCTAATAAATGCTTAAAAATTGTAAATAATTATCTTCTTTCTAAAATATAATTTAATAGATCATTTAGAGTTTATTTATTAAAGATCATAACGGTAACGATCATTGGTCCTAATAAATGCTGAAGAATTGTAAATAATTATATTCTTTCTAAAACATAATTTAATAGATCATTTAAATTTCCTTATTAAAGATCATAAGGGTAACAATCATTGGGACTAATAAATGCTAAAAAATTCTAAATAATTATCTTCTTTGTAAAAGATAATTTAATAGATCATTTCAAAATTTCTTTATTAAAGATCATAACGGTAACGATCATTGGGCCTAATAAATGCTAAAGAATTGTAAATAATTATATTCTTTCTAAAACATAATTTAATAGATCATTTAAAATTTCTTTATTAAAGATCATAAGGGTAACAATCATTGGGCCTAATAAATGCTAAAAAGTTGTAAATAATTATCTTCTTTGCAAAAGATAATTTAATAGATCATTTAAAATTTCTTTATTAAAGATCATAATGGTAACGATCATTGGGCCTAATAAATGCTAAAGAATTTGAAATAATTATCTTCTTTGTGAATCATAATTGAAAAGATCATTTAAAGTTTTTTTATTAAAGGTCTTAACGGTAACAATCATTGGGCCTAATAAATGCTAAAAAATTGTACATAATTATCTTCATTCTAAAAGATAACTTAAAAGATCATTTAAAGTTTTTATATTAAAGATGATAACGGTAACGATCATTGGGCCTAATAAATGCTAAAAAATTGTAAATAATTACCTTCTTTCTAAAAGATAATTTAATAGATCATTTAAAATTTCTTTATTAAAGATCATAACGGTAACGATCATTGGGCCTAATAAATGCTAAAGAATTGTAAATAATTCTATTCTTGCTAAAACATAATTTAATAGATCATTTAAAATTTCTTTATTAAAGATCATAAGGGTAACAATTATTGGGCCTAATAAATGCTAAAAAATTGTCAATAATTATCTTCTTTGCAAAAGATAATTTAATAGATCATTTAAAATTTCTTTATTAAAGATCATAACGGTAACAATCATTGGGCCTAATAAATGCTAAAGAATTTGAAATAATTATCTTCTTTGTGAATCATAATTGAAAAGATCATTTAAAGTTTCTTTATTAAAGATCATAACAGTAACGATCAATGGGTCTAATAAATGCTTAAAAATTGTAAATAATTATCTTCTTTCTAAAAGATAATTTAATAGATCATTTAGAATTTCTTTATTAAAGATCATAACGGTAACGATCATTGGGCCTAATAAATGCTAAAGAATTGTAAATAATTATATTCTTTCTAAAACATAATTTAATAGATCATTTAAAATTTCTTTATTAAAGATCATAAGGGTAACAATCATTGGGACTAATAAATGCTAAAAAATTGTAAATAATTATCTTCTTTGTAAAAGATAATTTTATAGATCATTTCAAAATATCTTTATTAAATATCATAACGGTAACGATCATTGGGCCTAATAAATGCTAAAGAATTTGAAATAATTATCTTCTTTGTGAATCATAATTGAATAGATCATTTAAAGTTTTTTTATTAAAGGTCTTAACGGTAACAATCATTGGGCCTAATAAATGCTAAAAAATTGTACATAATTATCTTCATTCTAAAAGATAACTTAAAAGATCATTTAAAGTTTTTATATTAAAGATGATAACGGTAACGATCATTGGGCCTAATAAATGCTAAAAAATTGTAAATAATTATCTTCTTTGTAAAAGATAATTTTATAGATCATTTCAAAATTTCTTTATTAAAGATCATAACGGTAACGATCATTGGGCCTAATAAATGCTAAAGAATTTGAAATAATTATCTTCTTTGTGAATCATAATTGAAAAGATCATTTAAAGTTTCTTTATTAAAGATCATAACAGTAACGATCATTGGGTCTAATAAATGCTTAAAAATTGTAAATAATTATCTTCTTTCTAAAAGATAATTTAATAGATCATTTAGAATTTCTTTATTAAAGATCATAACGGTAACGATCATTGGTCCTAATAAATGCTAAAGAATTGTAAATAATTATATTCTTTCTAAAACATAATTTAATAGATCATTTAAATTTCCTTATTAAAGATCATAAGGGTAACAATCATTGGGACTAATAAATGCTAAAAAATTCTAAATAATTATCTTCTTTGTAAAAGATAATTTAATAGATCATTTCAAAATTTCTTTATTAAAGATCATAACGGTAACGATCATTGGGCCTAATAAATGCTAAAGAATTGTAAATAATTATATTCTTTCTAAAACATAATTTAATAGATCATTTAAAATTTCTTTATTAAAGATCATAAGGGTAACAATCATTGGGCCTAATAAATGCTAAAAAGTTGTAAATAATTATCTTCTTTGCAAAAGATAATTTAATAGATCATTTAAAATTTCTTTATTAAAGATCATAACGGTAACGATCATTGGGCCTAATAAATGCTAAAGAATTTGAAATAATTATCTTCTTTGTGAATCATAATTGAAAAGATCATTTAAAGTTTCTTTATTAAAGATCATAACAGTAACGATCATTGGGTCTAATAAATGCTAAAAAATTGTAAATAATTATCTTCTTTCTAAAAGATAATTTAATAGATCATTTAGAATTTCTTTATTAAAGATCATAACGGTAACGATCATTGGTCCTAATAAATGCTAAAGAATTGTAAATAATTATATTCTTTCTAAAACATAATTTAATACATCATTTAAAATTTCTTTATTAAAGATCATAAGGGTAACAATCATTGGGACTAATAAATGCTAAAAAATTGTAAATAATTATCTTCTTTGTAAAAGATAATTTAATAGATCATTTCAAAATTTCTTGATTAAATATCATAACGGTAACGATCATTGGGCCTAATAAATGCTAAAGAATTTGAAATAATTATCTTCTTTGTGAATCATAATTGAATAGATCATTTAAAGTTTTTTTATTAAAGGTCTTAACGGTAACAATCATTGGGCCTAATAAATGCTAAAAAATTGTACATAATTATCTTCATTCTAAAAGATAACTTCAAAGATCATTTAAAGTTTTTATATTAAAGATGATAACGGTAACGATCATTGGGCCTAATAAATGCTAAAAAATTTTAAATAATTACCTTCTTTCTAAAAGATAATTTAATAGATCATTTAAAATTTCTTTATTAAAGATCATAACGGTAACAATCATTGGGCCTAATAAATGCTAAAGAATTTGAAATAATTATCTTCTTTGTGAATCATAATTGAAAAGATCATTTAAAGTTTCTTTATTAAAGATGATAACGGTAACGATCATTGGGCCTAATAAATGCTAAAAAATTGTAAATAATTACCTTCTTTCTAAAAGATAATTTAATAGATCATTTAAAATTTCTTTATTAAAGATCATAACGGTAACGATCATTGGGCCTAATAAATCCTAAAGAATTGTAAATAATTCTATTCTTGCTAAAACATAATTTAATAGATCATTTAAAATTTCTTTATTAAAGATCATAAGGGTAACAATTATTGGGCCTAATAAATGCTAAAAAATTGTCAATAATTATCTTCTTTGCAAAAGATAATTTAATAGATCATTTAAAATTTCTTTATTAAAGATCATAACGGTAACAATCATTGGGCCTAATAAATGCTAAAGAATTTGAAATAATTATCTTCTTTGTGAATCATAATTGAAAAGATCATTTAAAGTTTCTTTATTAAAGATCATAACAGTAACGATCAATGGGTCTAATAAATGCTTAAAAATTGTAAATAATTATCTTCTTTCTAAAAGATAATTTAATAGATCATTTAGAATTTCTTTATTAAAGATCATAACGGTAACGATCATTGGGCCTAATAAATTCTAAAGAATTGTAAATAATTATATTCTTTCTAAAACATAATTTAATAGATCATTTAAAATTTCTTTATTAAAGATCATAAGGGTAACAATCATTGGGACTAATAAATGCTAAAAAATTGTAAATAATTATCTTCTTTGTAAAAGATAATTTTATAGATCATTTCAAAATATCTTTATTAAATATCATAACGGTAACGATCATTGGGCCTAATAAATGCTAAAGAATTTGAAATAATTATCTTCTTTGTGAATCATAATTGAATAGATCATTTAAAGTTTTTTTATTAAAGGTCTTAACGGTAAGAATCATTGGGCCTAATAAATGCTAAAAAATTGTACATAATTATCTTCATTCTAAAAGATAACTTAAAAGATCATTTAAAGTTTTTATATTAAAGATGATAACGGTAACGATCATTGGGCCTAATAAATGCTAAAAAATTGTAAATAATTATCTTCTTTGTAAAAGATAATTTTATAGATCATTTCAAAATTTCTTTATTAAAGATCATAACGGTAACGATCATTGGGCCTAATAAATGCTAAAGAATTGTAAATAATTATATTCTTTCTAAAACATAATTTAATAGATCATTTAAAATTTCTTTATTAAAGATCATAAGGGTAACAATCATTGGGCCTAATAAATGCTAAAAAGTTGTAAATAATTATCTTCTTTGCAAAAGATAATTTAATAGATCATTTAAAATTCCTTTATTAAAGATCATAACGGTAACGATCATTGGGGCTAATAAATGCTAAAGAATTTGAAATAATTATCTTCTTTGTGAATCATAATTGAAAAGATCATTTAAAGTTTCTTTATTAAAGATCATAACAGTAACGATCATTGGGTCTAATAAATGCTAAAAAATTGTAAATAATTATCTTCTTTCTAAAAGATAATTTAATAGATCATTTAAAATTTCTTTATTAAAGATCATAACGGTAACGATCATTGGGCCTAATAAATGCTAAAGAATTTGAAATAATTATCTTCTTTGTGAATCATAATTGAAAAGATCATTTAAAGTTTCTTTATTCAAGATCATAACAGTAACGATCATTGGGTCTAATAAATGCTAAAAAATTGTAAATAATTATCTTCTTTCAAAAAGATAATTTAATAGATCATTTAAAATTTCTTTATTAAAGATCATAACAGTAACGATCATTGGGCCTAATAAATGCTAAAGAATTGTAAATAATTCTATTCTTGCTAAAACATAATTTAATAGATCATTTAAAATTTCTTTATTAAAGATCATAAGGGTAACAATCATTGGGCCTAATAAATGCTAAAAAATTGTCAATAATTATCTTCTTTGCAAAAGATAATTTAATAGATCATTTAAAATTTCTTTATTAAAGATCATAACGGTAACAATCATTGGGCCTAATAAATGCTAAAGAATTTGAAATAATTATCTTCTTTGTGAATCATAATTGAAAAGATCATTTAAAGTTTCTTTATTAAAGATCATAACAGTAACGATCAATGGGTCTAATAAATGCTTAAAAATTGTAAATAATTATCTTCTTTCTAAAAGATAGTTTAATAGATCATTTAGAATTTCTTTATTAAAGATCATAACGGTAACGATCATTGGGCCTAATAAATGCTAAAGAATTGTAAATAATTATATTCTTTCTAAAACATAATTTAATAGATCATTTAAAATTTCTTTCTTAAAGATCATAAGGGTAACAATCATTGGGACTAATAAATGCTAAAAAATTGTAAATAATTATCTTCTTTGTAAAAGATAATTTTATAGATCATTTCAAAATATCTTTATTAAATATCATAACGGTAACGATCATTGGGCCTAATAAATGCTAAAGAATTTGAAATAATTATCTTCTTTGTGAATCATAATTGAATAGATCATTTAAAGTTTTTTTATTAAAGGTCTTAACGGTAACCATCATTGGGCCTAATAAATGCTAAAAAATTGTACATAATTATCTTCATTCTAAAAGATAACTTCAAAGATCATTTAAAGTTTTTATATTAAAGATGATAATGGTAACGATCATTGGGCCTAATAAATGCTAAAAAATTTTAAATAATTACCTTCTTTCTAAAAGATAATTTAATAGATCATTTAAAATTTCTTTATTAAAGATCATAACGGTAACAATCATTGGGCCTAATAAATGCTAAAGAATTTGAAATAATTATCTTCTTTGTGAATCATAATTGAAAAGATCATTTAAAGTTTCTTTATTAAAGATCATAACAGTAACGATCATTGGGTCTAATAAATGCTTAAAAATTGTAAATAATTATCTTCTTTCTAAAAGATAATTTAATAGATCATTTAGAATTTCTTTATTAAAGATCATAACGGTAACGATCATTGGGCCTAATAAATGCTAAAGAATTGTAAATAATTATATTCTTTCTAAAACATAATTTAATAGATCATTTAAAATTTCTTTATTAAAGATCATAAGGGTAACAATCATTAGGCCTAATAAATGCTAAAGAATTTGAAATAATTATCTTCTTTGTGAATCATAATTGAAAAGATCATTTAAAGTTTCTTTATTAAAGATCATAACAGTAACGATCATTGGGTCTAATAAATGCTAAAAAATTGTAAATAATTATCTTCTTTCTAAAAGATAATTTAATAGATCATTTAGAATTTCTTTATTAAAGATCATAACGGTAATGATCATTGGTCCTAATAAATGCTAAAGAGTTGTAAATAATTATATTCTTTCTAAAACATAATTTAATCGATCATTTAAAATTTCTTTATTAAAGATCATAAGGGTAACAATCATTGGGACTAATAAATGCTAAAAAATTGTAAATAATTATCTTCTTTGTAAAAGATAATTTAATAGATCATTTCAAAATTTCTTTATTAAAGATCATAACGGTAACGATCATTGGGCCTAATAAATGCTAAAGAATTTGAAATAATTATCTTCTTTGTGAATCATAATTGAAAAGATCATTTAAAGTTTCTTTATTAAAGATCATAACAGTAATGATCATTGGGTCTAATAAATGCTTAAAAATTGTAAATAATTATCTTCTTTCTAAAAGATAATTTAATAGATCATTTAGAATTTCTTTATTAAAGATCATAACGGTAACGATCATTGGTCCTAATAAATGCTAAAGAATTGTAAATAATTATATTCTTTCTAAAACATAATTTAATAGATTATTTAAATTTCCTTATTAAAGATCATAAGGGTAACAATCATTGGGACTAATAAATGCTAAAAAATTCTAAATAATTATCTTCTTTGTAAAAGATAATTTAATAGATCATTTCAAAATTTCTTTATTAAAGATCATAACGGTAACGATCATTGGGCCTAATAAATGCTAAAGAATTGTAAATAATTATATTCTTTCTAAAACATAATTTAATAGATCATTTAAAATTTCTTTATTAAAGATCATAAGGGTAACAATCATTGGGCCTAATAAATGCTAAAAAGTTGTAAATAATTATCTTCTTTGCAAAAGATAATTTAATAGATCATTTAAAATTTCTTTATTAAAGATCATAACGGTAACGATCATTGGGGCTAATAAATGCTAAAGAATTTGAAATAATTATCTTCTTTGTGAATCATAATTGAAAAGATCATTTAAAGTTTCTTTATTAAAGATCATAACAGTAACGATCATTGGGTCTAATAAATGCTAAAAAATTGTAAATAATTATCTTCTTTCTAAAAGATAATTTAATAGATCATTTAAAATTTCTTTATTAAAGATCATAACGGTAACGATCATTGGGCCTAATAAATGCTAAAGAATTTGAAATAATTATCTTCTTTGTGAATCATAATTGAAAAGATCATTTAAAGTTTCTTTATTAAAGATCATAACAGTAACGATCATTGGGTCTAATAAATGCTAAAAAATTGTAAATAATTATCTTCTTTCTAAAAGATAATTTAATAGATCATTTAGAATTTCTTTATTAAAGATCATAACGGTAACGATCATTGGTCCTAATAAATGCTAAAGAATTGTAAATAATTATATTCTTTCTAAAACATAATTTAATAGATCATTTAAAATTTCTTTATTAAAGATCATAAGGGTAACAATCATTGGGACTAATAAATGCTAAAAAATTGTAAATAATTATCTTCTTTGTAAAAGATAATTTAATAGATCATTTCAAAATTTCTTTATTAAATATCATAACGGTAACGATCATTGGGCCTAATAAATGCTAAAGAATTTGAAATAATTATCTTCTTTGTGAATCATAATTGAATAGATCATTTAAAGTTTTTTTATTAAAGGTCTTAACGGTAACAATCATTGGGCCTAATAAATGCTAAAAAATTGTACATAATTATCTTCATTCTAAAAGATAACTTCAAAGATCATTTAAAGTTTTTATATTAAAGATGATAATGGTAACGATCATTGGGCCTAATAAATGCTAAAAATTTTTAAATAATTACCTTCTTTCTAAAAGATAATTTAATAGATCATTTAAAATTTCTTTATTAAAGATCATAACGGTAACAATCATTGGGCCTAATACATGCTAAAGAATTTGAAATAATTATCTTCTTTGTGAATCATAATTGAAAAGATCATTTAAAGTTTCTTTATTAAAGATCATAACAGTAACGATCATTGGGTCTAATAAATGCTTAAAAATTGTAAATAATTATCTTCTTTCTAAAAGATAATTTAATAGATCATTTAGAATTTCTTTATTAAAGATCATAACGGTAACGATCATTGGGCCTAATAAATGCTAAAGAATTGTAAATAATTATATTCTTTCTAAAACATAATTTAATAGATCATTTAAAATTTCTTTATTAAAGATCATAAGGGTAACAATCATTGGGCCTAATAAATGCTAAAGAATTTGAAATAATTATCTTCTTTGTGAATCATAATTGAAAAGATCATTTAAAGTTTCTTTATTAAAGATCATAACAGTAACGATCATTGGGTCTAATAAATGCTAAAATATTGTAAATAATTATCTTCTTTCTAAAAGATAATTTAATAGATCATTTAGAATTTCTTTATTAAAGATCATAACGGTAACGATCATTGGTCCTAATAAATGCTAAAGAGTTGTAAATAATTATATTCTTTCTAAAACATAATTTAATCGATCATTTAAAATTTCTTTATTAAAGATCATAAGGGTAACAATCATTGGGACTAATAAATGCTAAAAAATTGTAAATAATTATCTTCTTTGTAAAAGATAATTTAATAGATCATTTCAAAATTTCTTTATTAAAGATCATAACGGTAACGATCATTGGGCCTAATAAATGCTAAAGAATTTGAAATAATTATCTTCTTTGTGAATCATAATTGAAAAGATCATTTAAAGTTTCTTTATTAAAGATCATAACAGTAACGATCATTGGGTCTAATAAATGCTTAAAAATTGTAAATAATTATCTTCTTTCTAAAAGATAATTTAATAGATCATTTAGAATTTCTTTATTAAAGATCATAACGGTAACGATCATTGGTCCTAATAAATGCTAAAGAATTGTAAATAATTATATTCTTTCTAAAACATAATTTAATAGATCATTTAAATTTCCTTATTAAAGATCATAAGGGTAACAATCATTGGGACTAATAAATGCTAAAAATTCTAAATAATTATCTTCTTTCTAAAAGATAATTTAATAGATCATTTAAAATTTCTTTATTAAAGATCATAACGGTAACGATCATTGGGCCTAATAAATGCTAAAGAATTGTAAATAATTATATTCTTTCTAAAACATAATTTAATAGATCATTTAAAATTTCTTTATTAAAGTTCATAAGGGTAACAATCATTGGGCCTAATAAATGCTAAAAACTTGTAAATAATTATATTCTTTGCAAAAGATAATTTAATAGATCATTTAAAATTTCTTTATTAAAGATCATAACGGTAATGATCATTGGGCCTAATAAATGCTAAAGAATTTGAAATAATTATCTTCTTTGTGAATCATAATTGAAAAGATCATTTAAAGTTTTTTTATTAAAGATCATAACAGTAACGATCATTGGGTCTAATAAATGCTAAAAAATTGTAAATAATTATCTTCTTTCTAAAAGATAATTTAATAGATCATTTAGAATTTCTTTATTAAAGATCATAACGGTAACGATCATTGGTCCTAATAAATGCTAAAGAATTGTAAATAATTATATTCTTTCTAAAACATAATTTAATAGATCATTTAAATTTCCTTATTAAAGATCATAAGGGTAACAATCATTGGGACTAATAAATGCTAAAAAATTCTAAATAATTATCTTCTTTGTAAAAGATAATTTAATAGATCATTTCAAAATTTCTTTATTAAAGATCATAACGGTAACGATCATTGGGCCTAATAAATGCTAAAGAATTGTAAATAATTATATTATTTCTAAAACATAATTTAATAGATCATTTAAAATTTCTTTATTAAAGATCATAAGGGTAACAATCATTGGGCCTAATAAATGCTAAAAAGTTGTAAATAATTATCTTCTTTGCAAAAGATAATTTAATAGATCATTTAAAATTTCTTTATTAAAGATCATAACGGTAACGATCATTGGGCCTAATAAATGCTAAAGAATTTGAAATAATTATCTTCTTTGTGAATCATAATTGAAAAGATCATTTAAAGTTTTTTTATTAAAGATCATAACAGTAACGATCATTGGGTCTAATAAATGCTAAAAAATTGTAAATAATTATCTTCTTTCTAAAAGATAATTTAATAAATCATTTAGAATTTCTTTATTAAAGATCATAACGGTAACGATCATTGGTCCTAATAAATGCTAAAGAATTGTAAATAATTATATTCTTTCTAAAACATAATTTAATAGATCATTTAAAATTTCTTTATTAAAGATCATAAGGGTAACAATCATTGGGACTAATAAATGCTAAAAAATTGTAAATAATTATCTTCTTTGTAAAAGATAATTTAATAGATCATTTCAAAATTTCTTTATTAAAGATCATAACGGTAACAACATTGGGCCTAATAAATGCTAAAGAATTTGAAATAATTATCTTCTTTGTGAATCATAATTGAAAAGATCCTTTAAAGTTTCTTTATTAAAGATCATAACAGTAACGATCATTGGGTCTAATAAATGCTAAAAAATTGTAAATAATTATCTTCTTTCTAAAAGATAATTTAATAGATCATTTAGAATTTCTTTATTAAAGATCATAACGGTAACGATCATTGGTCCTAATAAATGCTAAAGAATTTGAAATAATTATCTTCTTTGTGAATCATAATTGAATAGATCATTTAAAGTTTTTTTATTAAAGGTCTTAACGGTAACAACCATTGGGCCTAATAAATGCTAAAAAATTGTACATAATTATCTTCATTCTAAAAGATAACTTCAAAGATCATTTAAAGTTTTTATATTAAAGATGATAACGGTAACGATCATTGGGCCTAATAAATGCTAAAAAATTGTAAATAATTACCTTCTTTCTAAAAGATAATTTAATAGATCATTTAAAATTTCTTTATTAAAGATCATAACGGTAACGATCATTGGGCCTTATAAATGCTAAAGAATTGTAAATAATTATATTCTTTCTAAAACATAATTTAATAGATCATTTAAAATTTCTTTATTAAAGTTCATAAGGGTAACAATCATTAAAGTTCATAAGGGTAACAATCATTGGGCCTAATAAATGCTAAAAACTTGTAAATAATTATATTCTTTGCAAAAGATAATTTAATAGATCATTTAAAATTTCTTTATTAAAGATCATAACGGTAACGATCATTGGGCCTAATAAATGCTAAAGAATTTGAAATAATTATCTTCTTTGTGAATCATAATTGAAAAGATCATTTAAAGTTTTTTTATTAAAGATCATAACAGTAACGATCATTGGGTCTAATAAATGCTAAAAAATTATAAATAATTATCTTCTTTCTAAAAGATAATTTAATAGATCATTTAGAATTTCTTTATTAAAGATCATAACGGTAACGATCATTGGTCCTAATAAATGCTAAAGAATTGTAAATAATTATATTCTTTCTAAAACATAATTTAATAGATCATTTAAATTTCCTTATTAAAGATCATAAGGGTAACAATCATTAGGACTAATAAATGCTAAAAAATTCTAAATAATTATCTTCTTTGTAAAAGATAATTTAATAGACCATTTCAAAATTTCTTTATTAAAGATCATAACGGTAACGATCATTGGGCCTAATAAATGCTAAAGAATTGTAAATAATTATATTCTTTCTAAAACATAATTTAATAGATCATTTAAAATTTCTTTATTAAAGATCATAAGGGTAACAATCATTGGGCCTAATAAATGCTAAAAAGTTGTAAATAATTATCTTCTTTGCAAAAGATAATTTAATAGATCATTTAAAATTTCTTTATTAAAGATCATAACGGTAACGATCATTGGGCCTAATAAATGCTAAAGAATTTGAAATAATTATCTTCTTTGTGAATCATAATTGAATAGATCATTTAAAGTTTTTTTATTAAAGGTCTTAACGGTAACAATCATTGGGCCTAATAAATGCTAAAAAATTGTACATAATTATCTTCATTCTAAAAGATAACTTCAAAGATCATTTAAAGTTTTTATATTAAAGATGATAACGGTAACGATCATTGGGCCTAATAAATGCTAAAAAATTGTAAATAATTACCTTCTTTCTAAAAGATAATTTAATAGATCATTTAAAATCTTTATTAAAGATCATAACGGTAACGATCATTGGCCCTATTAAATGCTAAAGAATTGTAAATAATTATATTCTTTCTAAAACATAATTTAATAGATCATTTAGAATTTCTTTATTAAAGATCATAACGGTAATGATCATTGGTCCTAATAAATGCTAAATAATTTGAAATAATTATATTCTTTCTAAAACATAATCTAATAGATCATTTAAAATTTCTTTATTAAAGTTCATAAGGGTAACAATCATTGGGCCTAATAAATGCTAAAAACTTGTAAATAATTATATTCTTTGCAAAAGATAATTTAATAGATCATTTAAAATTTCTTTATTAAAGATCATAACGGTAACGATCATTGGGCCTAATAAATGCTAAAGAATTTGAAATAATTATCTTCTTTGTGAATCATAATTGAAAAGATCATTTAAAGTTTTTTTATTAAAGATCATAACAGTAACGATCATTGGGTCTAATAAATGCTAAAAAATTGTAAATAATTACCTTCTTTCTAAAAGATAATTTAATAGATCATTTAAAATTTCTTTATTAAAGATCATAACGGTAACGATCATTGGGCCTAATAAATGCTAAAGAATTGTAAATAATTATACTCTTTCTAAAACATAATTTAATAGATCATTTAAAATTTCTTTATTAAAGATCATAAGGGTAACAATAATTGGGACTAATAAATGCTAAAAAATTGTAAATAATTATCTTCTTTGTAAAAGATAATTTAATAGATCATTTCAAAATTTCTTTATTAAAGATCATAACGGTAACAACATTGGGCCTAATAAATGCTAAAGAATTTGAAATAATTATCTTCTTTGTGAATCATAATTGAAAAGATCATTTAAAGTTTCTTTATTAAAGATCATAACAGTAACGATCATTGGGTCTAATAAATGCTAAAAAATTGTAAATAATTATCTTCTTTGTAAAAGATAATTTAATAGATCATTTAGAATTTCTTTATTAAAGATCATAACGGTAACGATCATTGGTCCTAATAAATGCTAAAGAATTTGAAATAATTATCTTCTTTGTGAATCATAATTGAATAGATCATTTAAAGTTTTTATATTAAAGATGATAACGGTAACGATCATTGGGCCTAATAAATGCTAAAAAATTGTAAATAATTACCTTCTTTCTAAAAGATAATTTAATAGATCATTTAAAATCTTTATTAAAGATCATAACGGTAACGATCATTGGCCCTAATAAATGCTAAAGAATTGTAAATAATTATATTCTTTCTAAAACATAATTTAATAGATCATTTAGAATTTCTTTATTAAAGATCATAACGGTAACGATCATTGGTCCTAATAAATGCTAAATAATTTGAAATAATTATATTCTTTGTGAATCATAATTGAATAGATCATTTAAAGTTTTTTTATTAAAGGTCTTAACGGTAACAACCATTGGGCCTAATAAATGCTAAAAAATTGTACATAATTATCTTCATTCTAAAAGATAACTTCAAAGATCATTTAAAGTTTTTATATTAAAGATCATAAGGGTAACAATCATTGGGCCTAATAAATGCTAAAAAGTTGTAAATAATTATCTTCTTTGCAAAAGATAATTTAATAGATCATTTAAAATTTCTTTATTAAAGATCATAACGGTAACGATCATTGGTCCTAATAAATGCTAAAGAATTGTAAATAATTATATTCTTTCTAAAACATAATTTAATAGATCATTTAAAATTTCTTTATTAAAGATCATAAGGGTAACAATCATTGGGACTAATAAATGCTAAAAAATTGTAAATAATTATCTTCTTTGTAAAAGATAATTTAATAGATCATTTCAAAATTTCTTTATTAAAGATCATAACGGTAACAACATTGGGCCTAATAAATGCTAAAGAATTTGAAATAATTATCTTCTTTGTGAATCATAATTGAAAAGATCATTTAAAGTTTTTTTATTAAAGATCATAACAGTAACGATCATTGGGTCTAATAAATGCTAAAAAATTGTAAATAATTATCTTCTATCTAAAAGATAATTTAATAGATCATTTAGAATTTCTTTATTAAAGATCATAACGGTAACGATCATTGGTCCTAATAAATGCTAAAGAATTGTAAATAATTATATTCTTTCTAAAACATAATTTAATAGATCATTTAAAATTTCTTTATTAAAGATCATAAGGGTAACAATCATTGGGACTAATAAATGCTAAAAAATTGTAAATAATTATCTTCTTTGTAAAAGATAATTTAATAGATCATTTCAAAATTTCTTTATTAAAGATCATAACGGTAACAACATTGGGCCTAATAAATGCTAAAGAATTTGAAATAATTATCTTCTTTGTGAATCATAATTGAAAAGATCATTTAAAGTTTCTTTATTAAAGATCATAACAGTAACGATCATTGGGTCTAATAAATGCTAAAAAATTGTAAATAATTATCTTCTTTCTAAAAGATAATTTAATAGATCATTTAAAATTTCTTTATTAAAGATCATAACGGTAACGATCATTGGGCCTAATAAATGCTAAAGAATTTGAAATAATTATCTTCTTTGTGAATCATAATTGAAAAGATCATTTAAAGTTTCTTTATTAAAGATCATAACAGTAACGATCATTGGGTCTAATAAATGCTAAAAAATTGTAAATAATTATCTTCTTTCTAAAAGATAATTTAATAGATCATTTAAAATTTCTTTATTAAAGATCATAACGGTAACGATCATTGGGCCTAATAAATGCTAAAGAATTTGAAATAATTATCTTCTTTGTGAATCATAATTGAAAAGATCATTTAAAGTTTCTTTATTAAAGATCATAACAGTAACGATCATTGGGTCTAATAAATGCTAAAAAATTGTAAATAATTATCTTCTTTCTAAAAGATAATTTAATAGATCATTTAGAATTTCTTTATTAAAGATCATAACGGTAACGATCATTGGTCCTAATAAATGCTAAAGAATTTGAAATAATTATCTTCTTTGTGAATCATAATTGAAAAGATCATTTAAATTTTCTTTATTAAAGATCATAACAGTAACGATCATTGGGTCTAATAAATGCTAAAAAATTGTAAATAATTATCTTCTTTCTAAAAGATAATTTAATAGATCATTTAGAATATCTTTATTAAAGATCATAACGGTAACGATCATTGGTCCTAATAAATGCTAAAGAATTGTAAATAATTATATTCTTTCTAAAACATAATTTAATAGATCATTTAAATTTCCTTATTAAAGATCATAAGGGTAACAATCATTGGGACTAATAAATGCTAAAAAATTCTAAATAATTATCTTCTTTGTAAAAGATAATTTAATAGATCATTTCAAAATTTCTTTATTAAAGATCATAACGGTAACAACATTGGGCCTAATAAATGCTAAAGAATTTGAAATAATTATCTTCTTTGTGAATCATAATTGAAAAGATCATTTAAAGTTTCTTTATTAAAGATCATAACAGTAACGATCATTGGGTCTAATAAATGCTAAAAAATTGTAAATAATTATCTTCTTTCTAAAAGATAATTTAATAGATCATTTAGAATTTCTTTATTAAAGATCATAACGGTAACGATCATTGGTCCTAATAAATGCTAAAGAATTTGAAATAATTATCTTCTTTGTGAATCATAATTGAATAGATCATTTAAAGTTTTTTTATTAAAGGTCTTAACGGTAACAATCATTGGGCCTAATAAATGCTAAAAAATTGTACATAATTATCTTCATTCTAAAAGATAACTTCAAAGATCATTTAAAGTTTTTATATTAAAGATGATAACGGTAACGATCATTGGGCCTAATAAATGCTAAAAAATTGTAAATAATTACCTTCTTTCTAAAAGATAATTTAATAGATCATTTAAAATTTCTTTATTAAAGATCATAACGGTAACGATCATTGGGCCTAATAAATGCTAAAGAATTGTAAATAATTATATTCTTTCTAAAACATAATCTAATAGATCATTTAAAATTTCTTTATTAAAGTTCATAAGGGTAACAATCATTGGGCCTAATAAATGCTAAAAACTTGTAAATAATTATATTCTTTGCAAAAGATAATTTAATAGATCATTTAAAATTTCTTTATTAAAGATCATAACGGTAACGATCATTGGGCCTAATAAATGCTAAAGAATTTGAAATAATTATCTTCTTTGTGAATCATAATTGAAAAGATCATTTAAAGTTTTTTTATTAAAGATCATAACAGTAACGATCATTGGGTCTAATAAATGCTAAAAAATTGTAAATAATTACCTTCTTTCTAAAAGATAATTTAATAGATCATTTAAAATTTCTTTATTAAAGATCATAACGGTAACGATCATTGGGCCTAATAAATGCTAAAGAATTGTAAATAATTATACTCTTTCTAAAACATAATTTAATAGATCATTTAAAATTTCTTTATTAAAGTTCATAAGGGTAACAATCATTGGGCCTAATAAATGCTAAAAACTTGTAAATAATTATATTCTTTGCAAAAGATAATTTAATAGATCATTTAAAATTTATTTATTAAAGATGATAACGGTAACAACATTGGGCCTAATAAATGCTAAAGAATTTGAAATAATTATCTTCTTTGTGAATCATAAATGAAAAGATCATTTAAATTTTCTTTATTAAAGATCATAACGGTAACGATCATTGGTCCTAATAAATGCTAAAGAATTGTAAATAATTATATTCTTTCTAAAACATAATTTAATAGATCATTTAAAATTTCTTTATTAAAGATCATAAGGGTAACAATCATTGGGACTAATAAATGCTAAAAAATTGTAAATAATTATCTTCTTTGTAAAAGATAATTTAATAGATCATTTCAAAATTTCTTTATTAAAGATCATAACGGTAACAACATTGGGCCTAATAAATGCTAAAGAATTTGAAATAATTATCTTCTTTGTGAATCATAATTGAAAAGATCATTTAAAGTTTTTTTATTAAAGATCATAACAGTAACGATCATTGGGTCTAATAAATGCTAAAAAATTGTAAATAATTATCTTCTTTCTAAAAGATAATTTAATAGATCATTTAGAATTTCTTTATTAAAGATCATAACGGTAACGATCATTGGTCCTAATAAATGCTAAAGAATTGTAAATAATTATATTCTTTCTAAAACATAATTTAATAGATCATTTAAAATTTCTTTATTAAAGATCATAAGGGTAACAATCATTGGGACTAATAAATGCTAAAAAATTGTAAATAATTATCTTCTTTGTAAAAGATAATTTAATAGATCATTTCAAAATTTCTTTATTAAAGATCATAACGGTAACAACATTGGGCCTAATAAATGCTAAAGAATTTGAAATAATTATCTTCTTTGTGAATCATAATTGAAAAGATCATTTAAAGTTTCTTTATTAAAGATCATAACAGTAACGATCATTGGGTCTAATAAATGCTAAAAAGTTGTAAATAATTATCTTCTTTCTAAAAGATAATTTAATAGATCATTTAAAATTTCTTTATTAAAGATCATAACGGTAACGATCATTGGGCCTAATAAATGCTAAAGAATTTGAAATAATTATCTTCTTTGTCAATCATAATTGAAAAGATCATTTAAAGTTTCTTTATTAAAGATCATAACAGTAACGATCATTGGGTCTAATAAATGCTAAAAAATTGTAAATAATTATCTTCTTTCTAAAAGATAATTTAATAGATCATTTAGAATTTCTTTATTAAAGTTCATAACGGTAACGATCATTGGTCCTAATAAATGCTAAAGAATTTGAAATAATTATCTTCTTTGTGAATCATAATTGAAAAGATCATTTAAATTTTCTTTATTAAAGATCATAACAGTAACGATCATTGGGTCTAATAAATGCTAAAAAATTGTAAATAATTATCTTCTTTCTAAAAGATAATTTAATAGATCATTTAGAATTTCTTTATTAAAGATCATAACGGTAAGGATCATTGGTCCTAATAAATGCTAAAGAATTGTAAATAATTATATTCTTTCTAAAACATAATTTAATAGATCATTTAAATTTCCTTATTAAAGATCATAAGGGTAACAATCATTGGGACTAATAAATGCTAAAAAATTCTAAATAATTATCTTCTTTGTAAAAGATAATTTAATAGATCATTTCAAAATTTCTTTATTAAAGATCATAACGGTAACAACATTGGGCCTAATAAATGCTAAAGAATTTGAAATAATTATCTTCTTTGTGAATCATAATTGACAAGATCATTTAAAGTTTCTTTATTAAAGATCATAACAGTAACGATCATTGGGTCTAATAAATGCTAAAAAATTGTAAATAATTATCTTCTTTCTAAAAGATAATTTAATAGATCATTTAGAATTTCTTTATTAAAGATCATAACGGTAACGATCATTGGTCCTAATAAATGCTAAAGAATTTGAAATAATTATCTTCTTTGTGAATCATAATTGAATAGATCATTTAAAGTTTTTTTATTAAAGGTCTTAACGGTAACAATCATTGGGCCTAATAAATGCTAAAAAATTGTACATAATTATCTTCATTCTAAAAGATAACTTCAAAGATCATTTAAAGTTTTTATATTAAAGATGATAACGGTAACGATCATTGGGCCTAATAAATGCTAAAAAATTGTAAATAATTACCTTCTTTCTAAAAGATAATTTAATAGATCATTTAAAATTTCTTTATTAAAGATCATAACGGTAACGATCATTGGGCCTAATAAATGCTAAAGAATTGTAAATAATTATATTCTTTCTAAAACATAATCTAATAGATCATTTAAAATTTCTTTATTAAAGTTCATAAGGGTAACAATCATTGGGCCTAATAAATGCTAAAAACTTGTAAATAATTATATTCTTTGCAAAAGATAATTTAATAGATCATTTAAAATTTCTTTATTAAAGATCATAACGGTAACGATCATTGGGCCTAATAAATGATAAAGAATTTGAAATAATTATCTTCTTTGTGAATCATAATTGAAAAGATCATTTAAAGTTTTTTTATTAAAGATCATAACAGTAACGATCATTGGGTCTAATAAATGCTAAAAAATTGTAAATAATTACCTTCTTTCTAAAAGATAATTTAATAGATCATTTAAAATTTCTTTATTAAAGATCATAACGGTAACGATCATTGGGCCTAATAAATGCTAAAGAATTGTAAATAATTATACTCTTTCTAAAACATAATTTAATAGATCATTTAAAATTTCTTTATTAAAGTTCATAAGGGTAACAATCATTGGGCCTAATAAATGCTAAAAACTTGTAAATAATTATATTCTTTGCAAAAGATAATTTAATAGATCATTTAAAATTTCTTTATTAAAGATGATAACGGTAACAACATTGGGCCTAATAAATGCTAAAGAATTTGAAATAATTATCTTCTTTGTGAATCATAATTGAAAAGATCATTTAAATTTTCTTTATTAAAGATCATAACAGTAACGATCATTGGGTCTAATAAATGCTAAAAAATTGTAAATAATTATCTTCTTTCTAAAAGATAATTTAATAGATCATTTAGAATTTCTTTATTAAAGATCATAACGGTAACGATCATTGGTCCTAATAAATGCTAAAGAATTGTAAATAATTATATTCTTTCTAAAACATAATTTAATAGATCATTTAAATTTCCTTATTAAAGATCATAAGGGTAACAATCATTGGGACTAATAAATGCTAAAAAATTCTAAATAATTATCTTCTTTGTAAAAGATAATTTAATAGATCATTTCAAAATTTCTTTATTAAAGATCATAACGGTAACAACATTGGGCCTAATAAATGCTAAAGAATTTGAAATAATTATCTTCTTTGTGAATCATAATTGAAAAGATCATTTAAAGTTTCTTTATTAAAGATCATAACAGTAACGATCATTGGGTCTAATAAATGCTAAAAAATTGTAAATAATTATCTTCTTTCTAAAAGATAATTTAATAGATCATTTAGAATTTCTTTATTAAAGATCATAACGGTAACGATCATTGGTCCTAATAAATGCTAAAGAATTTGAAATAATTATCTTCTTTGTGAATCATAATTGAATAGATCATTTAAAGTTTTTTTATTAAAGGTCTTAACGGTAACAATCATTGGGCCTAATAAATGCTAAAAAATTGTACATAATTATCTTCATTCTAAAAGATAACTTCAAAGATCATTTAAAGTTTTTATATTAAAGATGATAACGGTAACGATCATTGGGCCTAATAAATGCTAAAAAATTGTAAATAATTACCTTCTTTCTAAAAGATAATTTAATAGATCATTTAAAATTTCTTTATTAAAGATCATAACCGTAACGATCATTGGGCCTAATAAATGCTAAAGAATTGTAAATAATTATATTCTTTCTAAAACATAATCTAATAGATCATTTAAAATTTCTTTATTAAAGTTCATAAGGGTAACAATCATTGGGCCTAATAAATGCTAAAAACTTGTAAATAATTATATTCTTTGCAAAAGATAATTTAATAGATCATTTAAAATTTCTTTATTAAAGATGATAACGGTAACAACATTGGGCCTAATAAATGCTAAAGAATTTGAAATAATTATCTTCTTTGTGAATCATAATTGAAAAGATCATTTAAAGTTTCTTTATTAAAGATCATAACAGTAACGATCATTGGGTCTAATAAATGCTAAAAAATTGTAAATAATTATCTTCTTTCTAAAAGATAATTTAATAGATCATTTAGAATTTCTTTATTAAAGTTCATAACGGTAACGATCATTGGGCCTAATAAATGCTAAAGAATTTGAAATAATTATCTTCTTTGTGAATCATAATTGAAAAGATCATTTAAAGTTTTTTTATTAAAGATCATAACAGTAACGATCATTGGGTCTAATAAATGCTAAAAAATTGTAAATAATTACCTTCTTTCTAAAAGATAATTTAATAGATCATTTAAAATTTCTTTATTAAAGATCATAACGGTAACGATCATTGGGCCTAATAAATGCTAAAGAATTGTAAATAATTATACTCTTTCTAAAACATAATTTAATAGATCATTTAAAATTTCTTTATTAAAGTTCATAAGGGTAACAATCATTGGGCCTAATAAATGCTAAAAACTTGTAAATAATTATATTCTTTGCAAAAGATAATTTAATAGATCATTTAAAATTTCTTTATTAAAGATGATAACGGTAACAACATTGGGCCTAATAAATGCTAAAGAATTTGAAATAATTATCTTCTTTGTGAATCATAATTGAAAAGATCATTTAAATTTTCTTTATTAAAGATCATAACAGTAACGATCATTGGGTCTAATAAATGCTAAAAAATTGTAAATAATTATCTTCTTTCTAAAAGATAATTTAATAGATCATTTAGAATTTCTTTATTAAAGATCATAACGGTAACGATCATTGGTCCTAATAAATGCTAAAGAATTGTAAATAATTATATTCTTTCTAAAACATAATTTAATAGATCATTTAAATTTCCTTATTAAAGATCATAAGGGTAACAATCATTGGGACTAATAAATGCTAAAAAATTCTAAATAATTATCTTCTTTGTAAAAGATAATTTAATAGATCATTTCAAAATTTCTTTATTAAAGATCATAACGGTAACAACATTGGGCCTAATAAATGCTAAAGAATTTGAAATAATTATCTTCTTTGTGAATCATAATTGCAAAGATCATTTAAAGTTTCTTTATTAAAGATCATAACAGTAACGATCATTGGGTCTAATAAATGCTAAAAAATTGTAAATAATTATCTTCTTTCTAAAAGATAATTTAATAGATCATTTAGAATTTCTTTATTAAAGATCATAACGGTAACGATCATTGGTCCTAATAAATGCTAAAGAATTTGAAATAATTATCTTCTTTGTGAATCATAATTGAATAGATCATTTAAAGTTTTTTTATTAAAGGTCTTAACGGTAACAATCATTGGGCCTAATAAATGCTAAAAAATTGTACATAATTATCTTCATTCTAAAAGATAACTTCAAAGATCATTTAAAGTTTTTATATTAAAGATGATAACGGTAACGATCATTGGGCCTAATAAATGCTAAAAAATTGTAAATAATTACCTTCTTTCTAAAAGATAATTTAATAGATCATTTAAAATTTCTTTATTAAAGATCATAACGGTAACGATCATTGGGCCTAATAAATGCTAAAGAATTGTAAATAATTATATTCTTTCTAAAACATAATCTAATAGATCATTTAAAATTTCTTTATTAAAGTTCATAAGGGTAACAATCATTGGGCCTAATAAATGCTAAAAACTTGTAAATAATTATATTCTTTGCAAAAGATAATTTAATAGATCATTTAAAATTTCTTTATTAAAGATGATAACGGTAACAACATTGGGCCTAATAAATGCTAAAGAATTTGAAATAATTATCTTCTTTGTGAATCATAATTGAAAAGATCATTTAAAGTTTCTTTATTAAAGATCATAACAGTAACGATCATTGGGTCTAATAAATGCTAAAAAATTGTAAATAATTATCTTCTTTCTAAAAGATAATTTAATAGATCATTTAGAATTTCTTTATTAAAGTTCATAACGGTAACGATCATTGGGCCTAATAAATGCTAAAGAATTTGAAATAATTATCTTCTTTGTGAATCATAATTGAAAAGATCATTTAAAGTTTTTTTATTAAAGATCATAACAGTAACGATCATTGGGTCTAATAAATGCTAAAAAATTGTAAATAATTACCTTCTTTCTAAAAGATAATTTAATAGATCATTTAAAATTTCTTTATTAAAGATCATAACGGTAACGATCATTGGGCCTAATAAATGCTAAAGAATTGTAAATAATTATACTCTTTCTAAAACATAATTTAATAGATCATTTAAAATTTCTTTATTAAAGTTCATAAGGGTAACAATCATTGGGCCTAATAAATGCTAAAAACTTGTAAATAATTATATTCTTTGCAAAATATAATTTAATAGATCATTTAAAATTTCTTTATTAAAGATGATAACGGTAACAACATTGGGCCTAATAAATGCTAAAGATTTTGAAATAATTATCTTCTTTGTGAATAATACTTGAAAAGATCATTTAAAGTTTCTTTATTAAAGATCATAACAGTAACGATCATTGGGTCTAATAAATGCTAAAAAATTGTAAATAATTATCTTCTTTCTAAAAGATAATTTAATAGATCATTTAGAATTTCTTTATTAAAGATCATAACGGTAACGATCATTGGTCCTAATAAATGCTAAAGAATTGTAAATAATTATATTCTTTCTAAAACATAATTTAATAGATCATTTAAAATTTCCTTCTTAAATATCATAAGGGTAACAATCATTGGGACTAATAAATGCTAAAAATCCTAAATAATTATCTTCTTTGTAAAAGATAATTTAATAGATCATTTCAAAATTTCTTTATTAAAGATGATAACGGTAACGATCATTGGGCCTAATAAATGCTAAAGAATTGTAAATAATTATATTCTTTCTAAAGCATAATTTAATAGATCATTTAAAATTTCTTTATTAAAGATCATAAGGGTAACAATCATTGGGCCTAATAAATGCTAAAAAGTTGAAAATAATTATCTTCTTTGCAAAATATAATTTAATAGATCATTTAAAATTTCTTTATTAAAGATCATAACGGTAACGATCATTGGGCCTAATAAATGCTAAAGAATTTGAAATAATTATCTTCTTTGTGAATCAATTGTAAATAATTATATTCTTTCTAAAGCATAATTTAATAGATCATTTAAAATTTCTTTATTAAAGATCATAAGGGTAACAATCATTGGGCCTAATAAATGCTAAAAAGTTGAAAATAATTATCTTCTTTGCAAAATATAATTTAATAGATCATTTAAAATTTCTTTATTAAAGATCATAACGGTAACGATCATTGGGCCTAATAAATGCTAAAGAATTTGAAATAATTATCTTCTTTGTGAATCATAATTGAAAAGATCATTTAAAGTTTCTTTATTAAAGATCATAACAGTAACGATCATTGGGTCTAATAAATGCTAAAAAATTGTAAATAATTATCTTCTTTCTAAAAGATAATTTAATAGATCATTTCAAAATTTCTTTATTAAAGATCATAACGGTAACGATCATTGGGCCTAATAAATGCTAAAGAATTTGAAATAACTATCTTCTTTGTGAATCATAATTGAAAATATCATTTAAAGTTACTTTATTAAAGATCATAACAGTAACGATCATTGGGTCTAATAAATGCTTAAAAATTGTAAATAATTATCTTCTTTCTAAAAGATAATTTAATAGATCATTTAGAATTTCTTTATTAAAGATCATAACGGTAACGATCATTGGTCCTAATAAATGCTAAAGAATTGTAAATAATTATATTCTTTCTAAAACATAATTTAATAGATCATTTAAATTTCCTTATTAAAGATCATAAGGGTAACAATCATTGGGATTAATAAATGCTAAAAAATTCTAAATAATTATCTTCTTTGTAAAAGATAATTTAATAGATCATTTCAAAATTTCTTTATTAAAGATCATAACGGTAACGATCATTGGGCCTAATAAATGCTAAAGAATTGTAAATAATTATATTCTTTCTAAAACACAATTTAATAGATCATTTAAAATTTCTTTATTAAAGATCATAAGGGTAACAATCATTGGGCCTAATAAATGCTAAAAAGTTGTAAATAATTATCTTCTTTGCAAAAGATAATTTAATAGATCATTTAAAATTTCTTTATTAAAGATCATAACGGTAACGATCATTGGGCCTAATAAATGCTAAAGAATTTGAAATAATTATCTTCTTTGTGAATCATAATTGAAAAGATCATTTAAAGTTTCTTTATTAAAGATCATAACAGTAACGATCATTGGGTCTAATAAATGCTAAAAAATTGTAAATAATTATCTTCTTTCTAAAAGATAATTTAATAGATCATTTAGAATTTCTTTAATAAAGATCATAACGGTAACGATCATTGTCCTAATAAATGCTAAAGAATTGTAAATAATTATATTCTTTCTAAAACATAATTTAATAGATCATTTAAAATTTCTTTATTAAAGATCATAAGGGTAACAATCATTGGGACTAATAAATGCTAAAAAATTGTAAATAATTATCTTCTTTGTAAAAGATAATTTAATAGATCATTTCAAAATTTCTTTATTAAAGATCATAACGGTAACGATCATTGGGCCTAATAAATGCTAAAGAATTTGAAATAATTATCTTCTTTGTGAATCATAATTGAAAAGATCATTTAAAGTTTCTTTATTAAAGATCATAACAGTAACGATCATTGGGTCTAATAAATGCTTAAAAATTGTAAATAATTATCTTTTTTCTAAAAGATAATTTAATAGATCATTTAGAATTTCTTTATTAAAGATCATAACGGTAACGATCATTGGTCCTAATAAATGCTAAAGAATTGTAAATAATTATATTCTTTCTAAAACATAATTTAATAGATCATTTAAAATTTCTTTATTAAAGATCATAAGGGTAACAATCATTGGGACTAATAAATGCTAAAAAATTGTAAATAATTATCTTCTTTGTAAAAGATAATTTAATAGATCATTTCAAAATTTCTTTATTAAAGATCATAACGGTAACAACATTGGGCCTAATAAATGCTAAAGAATTTGAAATAATTATCTTCTTTGTGAATCATAATTGAAAAGATCATTTAAAGTTTCTTTATTAAAGATCATAACAGTAACGATCATTGGGTCTAATAAATGCTAAAAAATTGTAAATAATTATCTTCTTTCTAAAAGATAATTTAATAGATCATTTAGAATTTCTTTATTAAAGATCATAACGGTAACGATCATTGGTCCTAATAAATGCTAAAGAATTTGAAATAATTATCTTCTTTGTGAATCATAATTGAATAGATCATTTAAAGTTTTTTTATTAAAGGTCTTAACGGTAACAATCATTGGGCCTAATAAATGCTAAAAAATTGTACATAATTATCTTCATTCTAAAAGATACCTTCAAAGATCATTTAAAGTTTTTATATTAAAGATGATAACGGTAACGATCATTGGGCCTAATAAATGCTAAAAAATTGTAAATAATTACCTTCTTTCTAAAAGATAATTTAATAGATCATTTAAAATTTCTTTATTAAAGATCATAACGGTAACGATCATTGGGCCTAATAAATGCTAAAGAATTGTAAATAATTATATTCTTTCTAAAACATAATTTAATAGATCATTTAAAATTTCTTTATTAAAGTTCATAAGGGTAACAATCATTGGGCCTAATAAATGCTAAAAACTTGTAAATAATTATATTCTTTGCAAAAGATAATTTAATAGATCATTTAAAATTTCTTTATTAAAGATCATAACGGTAACGATCATTGGGCCTAATAAATGCTAAAGAATTTGAAATAATTATCTTCTTTGTGAATCATAATTGAAAAGATCATTTAAAGTTTTTTTATTAAAGATCATAACAGTAACGATCATTGGGTCTAATAAATGCTAAAAAATTGTAAATAATTATCTTCTTTCTAAAAGATAATTTAATAGATCATTTAGAATTTCTTTATTAAAGATCATAACGGTAACAATCATTGGTCCTAATAAATGCTAAAGAATTGTAAATAATTATATTCTTTCTAAAACATAATTTAATAGATCATTTAAAATTTCTTTATTAAAGATCATAAGGGTAACAATCATTGGGACTAATAAATGCTAAAAAATTGTAAATAATTATCTTCTTTGTAAAAGATAATTTAATAGATCATTTCAAATTTTTTTTATTAAAGATCATAACGGTAACAACATTGGGCCTAATAAATGCTAAAGAATTTGAAATAATTATCTTCTTTGTGAATCATAATTGAAAAGATCATTTAAAGTTTTTTTATTAAAGATCATAACAGTAACGATCATTGGGTCTAATAAATGCTAAAAAATTGTAAATAATTATCTTCTTTCTAAAAGATAATTTAATAGATCATTTAGAATTTCTTTATTAAAGATCATAACGGTAACGATCATTGGTCCTAATAAATGCTAAAGAATTGTAAATAATTATATTCTTTCTAAAACATAATTTAATAGATCATTTAAATTTCCTTATTAAAGATCATAAGGGTAACAATCATTGGGACTAATAAATGCTAAAAAATTCTAAATAATTATCTTCTTTGTAAAAGATAATTTAATAGATCATTTCAAAATTTATTTATTAAAGATCATAACGGTAACGATCATTGGGCCTAATAAATGCTAAAGAATTGTAAATAATTATATTCTTTCTAAAACATAATTTAATAGATCATTTAAAATTTCTTTATTAAAGATCATAAGGGTAACAATCATTGGGCCTAATAAATGCTAAAAAGTTGTAAATAATTATCTTCTTTGCAAAAGATAATTTAATAGATCATTTAAAATTTCTTTATTAAAGATCATAACGGTAACGATCATTGGGCCTAATAAATGCTAAAGAATTTGAAATAATTATCTTCTTTGTGAATCATAATTGAAAAGATCATTTAAAGTTTCTTTATTAAAGATCATAACAGTAACGATCATTGGGTCTAATAAATGCTAAAAAATTGTAAATAATTATCTTCTTTCTAAAAGATAATTTAATAGATCATTTAGAATTTCTTTATTAAAGATCATAACGGTAACGATCATTGGTCCTAATAAATGCTAAAGAATTGTAAATAATTATATTCTTTCTAAAACATAATTTAATAGATCATTTAAAATTTCTTTATTAAAGATCATAAGGGTAACAATCATTGGGACTAATAAATGCTAAAAAATTGTAAATAATTATCTTCTTTGTAAAAGATAATTTAATAGATCATTTCAAAATTTCTTTATTAAAGATCATAACGGTAACGATCATTGGGCCTAATAAATGCTAAAGAATTTGAAATAATTATCTTCTTTGTGAATCATAATTGAATATATCATTTAAAGTTTTTTTATTAAAGGTCTTAACGGTAACAATCATTGGGCCTAATAAATGCTAAAAAATTGTACATAATTATCTTCATTCTAAAAGATAACTTAAAAGATCATTTAGAATTTCTTTATTAAAGATCATAACGGTAACGATCATTGGTCCTAATAAATGCTAAAGAATTGTAAATAATTCTATTCTTGCTAAAACATAATTTAATAGATCATTTAAAATTTCTTTATTAAAGATCATAAGGGTAACAATCATTGGGACTAATAAATGCTAAAAAATTGTAAATAATTATATTCTTTGTAAAAGATAATTTAATAGATCATTTCAAAATTTCTTTATTAAAGATCATAACGGTAACGATCATTGGGCCTAATAAATGCTAAAGAATTTGAAATAATTATCTTCTTTGTGAATCATAATTGAATAGATCATTTAAAGTTTTTTTATTAAAGGTCTTAACGGTAACAATCATTGGGCCTAATAAATGCTAAAAAATTGTACATAATTATCTTCATTCTAAAAGATAACTTAAAAGATCATTTAGAATTTCTTTATTAAAGATCATAACGGTAACGATCATTGGTCCTAATAAATGCTAAAGAATTGTAAATAATTCTATTCTTGCTAAAACATAATTTAATAGATCATTTAAAATTTCTTTATTAAAGATCATAAGGGTAACAATCATTGGGACTAATAAATGCTAAAAAATTGTAAATAATTATCTTCTTTGCAAAAGATAATTTAATAGATCATTTAAAATTTCTTTATTAAAGATCATAACGGTAACAATCATTGGGCCTAATAAATGCTAAAGAATTTGAAATAATTATCTTCTTTGTGAATCATAATTGAAAAGATCATTTAAAGTTTCTTTATTAAAGATCATAACAGTAACGATCATTGGGTCTAATAAATGCTTAAAAATTGTAAATAATTATCTTCTTTCTAAAAGATAATTTAATAGATCATTTAGAATTTCTTTATTAAAGATCATAACGGTAACGATCATTGGGCCTAATAAATGCTAAAGAATTGTAAATAATTATATTCTTTCTAAAACATAATTTAATAGATCATTTAAAATTTCTTTATTAAAGATCATAAGGGTAACAATCATTGAGCCTAATAAATGCTAAAAAGTTGTAAATAATTATCTTCTTTGCAAAAGATAATTTAATAGATCATTTAAAATTTCTTTATTAAAGATCATAACGGTAACGATCACTGGGCCTAATAAATGCTAAAGAATTTGAAATAATTATCTTCTTTGTGAATCATAATTGAAAAGATCATTTAAAGTTTCTTTATTAAAGATCATAACAGTAACGATCATTGGGTCTAATAAATGCTTAAAAATTGTAAATAATTATCTTCTTTCTAAAAGATAATTTAATAGATCATTTAGAATTTCTTTATTAAAGATCATAACGGTAACGATCATTGGTCCTAATAAATGCTAAAGAATTGTAAATAATTATATTCTTTCTAAAACATAATTTAATAGATCATTTAAATTTCCTTATTAAAGATCATAAGGGTAACAATCATTGGGACTAATAAATGCTAAAAAATTCTAAATAATTATCTTCTTTGTAAAAGATAATTTAATAGATCATTTCAAAATTTCTTTATTAAAGATCATAACGGTAACGATCATTGGGCCTAATAAATGCTAAAGAATTGTAAATAATTATATTCTTTCTAAAACATAATTTAATAGATCATTTAAAATTTCTTTATTAAAGATCATAAGGGTAACAATCATTGAGCCTAATAAATGCTAAAAAGTTGTAAATAATTATCTTCTTTGCAAAAGATAATTTAATAGATCATTTAAAATTTCTTTATTAAAGATCATAACGGTAACGATCATTGGGCCTAATAAATGCTAAAGAATTTGAAATAATTATCTTCTTTGTGAATCATAATTGAAAAGATCATTTAAAGTTTCTTTATTAAAGATCATAACAGTAACGATCATTGGGTCTAATAAATGCTAAAAAATCGTAAATAATTATCTTCTTTCTAAAAGATAATTTAATAGATCATTTAGAATTTCTTTATTAAAGATCATAACGGTAACGATCATTGGTCGTAATAAATGCTAAAGAATTGTAAATAATTATATTCTTTCTAAAAGATAATTTAATAGATCATTTAAAATTTTTTTATTAAAGATCATAAGGGTAACAATCATTGGGACTAATAAATGCTAAAAAATTGTAAATAATTATCTTCTTTGTAAAAGATAATTTAATAGATCATTTCAAAATTTCTTTATTAAAGATCATAACGGTAACGATCATTGGGCCTAATAAATGCTAAAGAATTTGAAATAATTATCTTCTTTGTGAATCATAATTGAATAGATCATTTAAAGTTTTTTTATTAAAGGTCTTAACGGTAACAATCATTGGTCCTAATAAATGCTAAAAAATTGTAAATAATTACCTTCTTTCTAAAAGATAATTTAATAGATCATTTAAAATTTCTTTATTAAAGATCATAACAGTAACGATCTTTAGACCTAATAAATGCTAAAGAATTGTAAATAATTATATTCTTTCTAAAACATAATTTAATAGATCATTTAAAATTTCTTTATTAAAGATCATAACGGTAACGATCATTGGTCCTAATAAATGCTAAAGAATTGTCAATAATTATATTCTTTCTAAAACATAATTTAATAGATCATTTAAAATTTCTTTATTAAAGATCATAAGGGTAACAATCATTGGGACTAATAAATGCTAAAAAATTGTAAATAATTATCTTCTTTGTAAAAGATAATTTAATAGATAATTTCAAAATTTCTTTATTAAAGATCATAACGGTAACGATCATTGGGCGTAATAAATGCTAAAGAATTTGAAATAGTTATCTTCTTTGTGAATCATAATTGAATAGATCATTTAAAGTTTTTTTATTAAAGGTCTTAACGGTAACAAATGATTGGTCCTAATAAATGCTAAAAAATTGTACATAATTATCTTCATTCTAAAAGATAACTTAAAAGATCATTTAGAATTTCTTTATTAAAGATCATAACGGTAACGATCATTGGTCCTAATAAATGCTAAAGAATTGTAAATAATTATATTCTTTCTAAAACATAATTTAATAGATCATTTAAAATTTCTTTATTAAAGATCATAAGAGTAACAATCATTGGGACTAATAAATGCTAAAAAATTGTAAATAATTATCTTCTTTGTAAAAGATAATTTAATAGATCAGTTCAAAATTTCTTTATTAAAGATCATAACGGTAACGATCATTGGGCCTAATAAATGCTAAAGAATTTGAAATAATTATCTTCTTTGTGAATCATAATTGAATAGATCATTTAAAGTTTTTTTATTAAAGGTCTTAACGGTAACAATCATTGGGCCTAATAAATGCTAAAAAATTGTACATAATTATCTTCATTCTAAAAGATAACTTAAAAGATCATTTAGAATTTCTTTATTAAAGATCATAACGGTAACCATCATTGGTCCTAATAAATGCTAAAGAATTGTAAATAATTATATTCTTTCTAAAACATAATTTAATAGATCATTTAAAATTTCTTTATTAAAGATCATAAGGGTAACAATCATTGGGCCTAATAAATGCTAAAAAGTTGAAAATAATTATCTTCTTTGCAAAATATAATTTAATAGATCATTTAAAATTTCTTTATTAAAGATCATAACGGTAACGATCATTGGGCCTAATAAATGCTAAAGAATTTGAAATAATTATCTTCTTTGTGAATCATAATTGAAAAGATCATTTAAAGTTTCTTTATTAAAGATCATAACAGTAACGATCATTGGGTCTAATAAATGCTAAAAAATTGTAAATAATTATCTTCTTTCTAAAAGATAATTTAATAGATCATTTCAAAATTTCTTTATTAAAGATCATAACGGTAACGATCATTGGGCCTAATAAATGCTAAAGAATTTGAAATAACTATCTTCTTTGTGAATCATAATTGAAAATATCATTTAAAGTTACTTTATTAAAGATCATAACAGTAACGATCATTGGGTCTAATAAATGCTTAAAAATTGTAAATAATTATCTTCTTTCTAAAAGATAATTTAATAGATCATTTAGAATTTCTTTATTAAAGATCATAACGGTAACGATCATTGGTCCTAATAAATGCTAAAGAATTGTAAATAATTATATTCTTTCTAAAACATAATTTAATAGATCATTTAAATTTCCTTATTAAAGATCATAAGGGTAACAATCATTGGGATTAATAAATGCTAAAAAATTCTAAATAATTATCTTCTTTGTAAAAGATAATTTAATAGATCATTTCAAAATTTCTTTATTAAAGATCATAACGGTAACGATCATTGGGCCTAATAAATGCTAAAGAATTGTAAATAATTATATTCTTTCTAAAACACAATTTAATAGATCATTTAAAATTTCTTTATTAAAGATCATAAGGGTAACAATCATTGGGCCTAATAAATGCTAAAAAGTTGTAAATAATTATCTTCTTTGCAAAAGATAATTTAATAGATCATTTAAAATTTCTTTATTAAAGATCATAACGGTAACGATCATTGGGCCTAATAAATGCTAAAGAATTTGAAATAATTATCTTCTTTGTGAATCATAATTGAAAAGATCATTTAAAGTTTCTTTATTAAAGATCATAACAGTAACGATCATTGGGTCTAATAAATGCTAAAAAATTGTAAATAATTATCTTCTTTCTAAAAGATAATTTAATAGATCATTTAGAATTTCTTTAATAAAGATCATAACGGTAACGATCATTGTCCTAATAAATGCTAAAGAATTGTAAATAATTATATTCTTTCTAAAACATAATTTAATAGATCATTTAAAATTTCTTTATTAAAGATCATAAGGGTAACAATCATTGGGACTAATAAATGCTAAAAAATTGTAAATAATTATCTTCTTTGTAAAAGATAATTTAATAGATCATTTCAAAATTTCTTTATTAAAGATCATAACGGTAACGATCATTGGGCCTAATAAATGCTAAAGAATTTGAAATAATTATCTTCTTTGTGAATCATAATTGAAAAGATCATTTAAAGTTTCTTTATTAAAGATCATAACAGTAACGATCATTGGGTCTAATAAATGCTTAAAAATTGTAAATAATTATCTTTTTTCTAAAAGATAATTTAATAGATCATTTAGAATTTCTTTATTAAAGATCATAACGGTAACGATCATTGGTCCTAATAAATGCTAA
Organism: Psophocarpus tetragonolobus; assembly: GCA_037954015.1. Classification (NCBI taxonomy): domain Eukaryota; kingdom Viridiplantae; phylum Streptophyta; class Magnoliopsida; order Fabales; family Fabaceae; genus Psophocarpus; species Psophocarpus tetragonolobus. Next base: position 62,095,798 of record CM075688.1, read on the forward strand.
AGAATTGTAAATAATTATATTCTTTCTAAAACATAATTTAATAGATCATTTAAAATTTCTTTATTAAAGATCATAAGGGTAACAATCATTGGGACTAATAAATGCTAAAAAATTGTAAATAATTATCTTCTTTGTAAAAGATAATTTAATAGATCATTTCAAAATTTCTTTATTAAAGATCATAACGGTAACAACATTGGGCCTAATAAATGCTAAAGAATTTGAAATAATTATCTTCTTTGTGAATCATAATTGAAAAGATCATTTAAAGTTTCTTTATTAAAGATCATAACAGTAACGATCATTGGGTCTAATAAATGCTAAAAAATTGTAAATAATTATCTTCTTTCTAAAAGATAATTTAATAGATCATTTAGAATTTCTTTATTAAAGATCATAACGGTAACGATCATTGGTCCTAATAAATGCTAAAGAATTTGAAATAATTATCTTCTTTGTGAATCATAATTGAATAGATCATTTAAAGTTTTTTTATTAAAGGTCTTAACGGTAACAATCATTGGGCCTAATAAATGCTAAAAAATTGTACATAATTATCTTCATTCTAAAAGATACCTTCAAAGATCATTTAAAGTTTTTATATTAAAGATGATAACGGTAACGATCATTGGGCCTAATAAATGCTAAAAAATTGTAAATAATTACCTTCTTTCTAAAAGATAATTTAATAGATCATTTAAAATTTCTTTATTAAAGATCATAACGGTAACGATCATTGGGCCTAATAAATGCTAAAGAATTGTAAATAATTATATTCTTTCTAAAACATAATTTAATAGATCATTTAAAATTTCTTTATTAAAGTTCATAAGGGTAACAATCATTGGGCCTAATAAATGCTAAAAACTTGTAAATAATTATATTCTTTGCAAAAGATAATTTAATAGATCATTTAAAATTTCTTTATTAAAGATCATAACGGTAACGATCATTGGGCCTAATAAATGCTAAAGAATTTGAAATAATTATCTTCTTTGTGAATCATAATTGAAAAGATCATTTAAAGTTTTTTTATTAAAGATCATAACAGTAACGATCATTGGGTCTAATAAATGCTAAAAAATTGTAAATAATTATCTTCTTTCTAAAAGATAATTTAATAGATCATTTAGAATTTCTTTATTAAAGATCATAACGGTAACAATCATTGGTCCTAATAAATGCTAAAGAATTGTAAATAATTATATTCTTTCTAAAACATAATTTAATAGATCATTTAAAATTTCTTTATTAAAGATCATAAGGGTAACAATCATTGGGACTAATAAATGCTAAAAAATTGTAAATAATTATCTTCTTTGTAAAAGATAATTTAATAGATCATTTCAAATTTTTTTTATTAAAGATCATAACGGTAACAACATTGGGCCTAATAAATGCTAAAGAATTTGAAATAATTATCTTCTTTGTGAATCATAATTGAAAAGATCATTTAAAGTTTTTTTATTAAAGATCATAACAGTAACGATCATTGGGTCTAATAAATGCTAAAAAATTGTAAATAATTATCTTCTTTCTAAAAGATAATTTAATAGATCATTTAGAATTTCTTTATTAAAGATCATAACGGTAACGATCATTGGTCCTAATAAATGCTAAAGAATTGTAAATAATTATATTCTTTCTAAAACATAATTTAATAGATCATTTAAATTTCCTTATTAAAGATCATAAGGGTAACAATCATTGGGACTAATAAATGCTAAAAAATTCTAAATAATTATCTTCTTTGTAAAAGATAATTTAATAGATCATTTCAAAATTTATTTATTAAAGATCATAACGGTAACGATCATTGGGCCTAATAAATGCTAAAGAATTGTAAATAATTATATTCTTTCTAAAACATAATTTAATAGATCATTTAAAATTTCTTTATTAAAGATCATAAGGGTAACAATCATTGGGCCTAATAAATGCTAAAAAGTTGTAAATAATTATCTTCTTTGCAAAAGATAATTTAATAGATCATTTAAAATTTCTTTATTAAAGATCATAACGGTAACGATCATTGGGCCTAATAAATGCTAAAGAATTTGAAATAATTATCTTCTTTGTGAATCATAATTGAAAAGATCATTTAAAGTTTCTTTATTAAAGATCATAACAGTAACGATCATTGGGTCTAATAAATGCTAAAAAATTGTAAATAATTATCTTCTTTCTAAAAGATAATTTAATAGATCATTTAGAATTTCTTTATTAAAGATCATAACGGTAACGATCATTGGTCCTAATAAATGCTAAAGAATTGTAAATAATTATATTCTTTCTAAAACATAATTTAATAGATCATTTAAAATTTCTTTATTAAAGATCATAAGGGTAACAATCATTGGGACTAATAAATGCTAAAAAATTGTAAATAATTATCTTCTTTGTAAAAGATAATTTAATAGATCATTTCAAAATTTCTTTATTAAAGATCATAACGGTAACGATCATTGGGCCTAATAAATGCTAAAGAATTTGAAATAATTATCTTCTTTGTGAATCATAATTGAATATATCATTTAAAGTTTTTTTATTAAAGGTCTTAACGGTAACAATCATTGGGCCTAATAAATGCTAAAAAATTGTACATAATTATCTTCATTCTAAAAGATAACTTAAAAGATCATTTAGAATTTCTTTATTAAAGATCATAACGGTAACGATCATTGGTCCTAATAAATGCTAAAGAATTGTAAATAATTCTATTCTTGCTAAAACATAATTTAATAGATCATTTAAAATTTCTTTATTAAAGATCATAAGGGTAACAATCATTGGGACTAATAAATGCTAAAAAATTGTAAATAATTATATTCTTTGTAAAAGATAATTTAATAGATCATTTCAAAATTTCTTTATTAAAGATCATAACGGTAACGATCATTGGGCCTAATAAATGCTAAAGAATTTGAAATAATTATCTTCTTTGTGAATCATAATTGAATAGATCATTTAAAGTTTTTTTATTAAAGGTCTTAACGGTAACAATCATTGGGCCTAATAAATGCTAAAAAATTGTACATAATTATCTTCATTCTAAAAGATAACTTAAAAGATCATTTAGAATTTCTTTATTAAAGATCATAACGGTAACGATCATTGGTCCTAATAAATGCTAAAGAATTGTAAATAATTCTATTCTTGCTAAAACATAATTTAATAGATCATTTAAAATTTCTTTATTAAAGATCATAAGGGTAACAATCATTGGGACTAATAAATGCTAAAAAATTGTAAATAATTATCTTCTTTGCAAAAGATAATTTAATAGATCATTTAAAATTTCTTTATTAAAGATCATAACGGTAACAATCATTGGGCCTAATAAATGCTAAAGAATTTGAAATAATTATCTTCTTTGTGAATCATAATTGAAAAGATCATTTAAAGTTTCTTTATTAAAGATCATAACAGTAACGATCATTGGGTCTAATAAATGCTTAAAAATTGTAAATAATTATCTTCTTTCTAAAAGATAATTTAATAGATCATTTAGAATTTCTTTATTAAAGATCATAACGGTAACGATCATTGGGCCTAATAAATGCTAAAGAATTGTAAATAATTATATTCTTTCTAAAACATAATTTAATAGATCATTTAAAATTTCTTTATTAAAGATCATAAGGGTAACAATCATTGAGCCTAATAAATGCTAAAAAGTTGTAAATAATTATCTTCTTTGCAAAAGATAATTTAATAGATCATTTAAAATTTCTTTATTAAAGATCATAACGGTAACGATCACTGGGCCTAATAAATGCTAAAGAATTTGAAATAATTATCTTCTTTGTGAATCATAATTGAAAAGATCATTTAAAGTTTCTTTATTAAAGATCATAACAGTAACGATCATTGGGTCTAATAAATGCTTAAAAATTGTAAATAATTATCTTCTTTCTAAAAGATAATTTAATAGATCATTTAGAATTTCTTTATTAAAGATCATAACGGTAACGATCATTGGTCCTAATAAATGCTAAAGAATTGTAAATAATTATATTCTTTCTAAAACATAATTTAATAGATCATTTAAATTTCCTTATTAAAGATCATAAGGGTAACAATCATTGGGACTAATAAATGCTAAAAAATTCTAAATAATTATCTTCTTTGTAAAAGATAATTTAATAGATCATTTCAAAATTTCTTTATTAAAGATCATAACGGTAACGATCATTGGGCCTAATAAATGCTAAAGAATTGTAAATAATTATATTCTTTCTAAAACATAATTTAATAGATCATTTAAAATTTCTTTATTAAAGATCATAAGGGTAACAATCATTGAGCCTAATAAATGCTAAAAAGTTGTAAATAATTATCTTCTTTGCAAAAGATAATTTAATAGATCATTTAAAATTTCTTTATTAAAGATCATAACGGTAACGATCATTGGGCCTAATAAATGCTAAAGAATTTGAAATAATTATCTTCTTTGTGAATCATAATTGAAAAGATCATTTAAAGTTTCTTTATTAAAGATCATAACAGTAACGATCATTGGGTCTAATAAATGCTAAAAAATCGTAAATAATTATCTTCTTTCTAAAAGATAATTTAATAGATCATTTAGAATTTCTTTATTAAAGATCATAACGGTAACGATCATTGGTCGTAATAAATGCTAAAGAATTGTAAATAATTATATTCTTTCTAAAAGATAATTTAATAGATCATTTAAAATTTTTTTATTAAAGATCATAAGGGTAACAATCATTGGGACTAATAAATGCTAAAAAATTGTAAATAATTATCTTGTTTGTAAAAGATAATTTAATAGATCATTTCAAAATTTCTTTATTAAAGATCATAACGGTAACGATCATTGGGCCTAATAAATGCTAAAGAATTTGAAATAATTATCTTCTTTGTGAATCATAATTGAATAGATCATTTAAAGTTTTTTTATTAAAGGTCTTAACGGTAACAATCATTGGTCCTAATAAATGCTAAAAAATTGTAAATAATTACCTTCTTTCTAAAAGATAATTTAATAGATCATTTAAAATTTCTTTATTAAAGATCATAACAGTAACGATCTTTAGACCTAATAAATGCTAAAGAATTGTAAATAATTATATTCTTTCTAAAACATAATTTAATAGATCATTTAAAATTTCTTTATTAAAGATCATAACGGTAACGATCATTGGTCCTAATAAATGCTAAAGAATTGTCAATAATTATATTCTTTCTAAAACATAATTTAATAGATCATTTAAAATTTCTTTATTAAAGATCATAAGGGTAACAATCATTGGGACTAATAAATGCTAAAAAATTGTAAATAATTATCTTCTTTGTAAAAGATAATTTAATAGATAATTTCAAAATTTCTTTATTAAAGATCATAACGGTAACGATCATTGGGCGTAATAAATGCTAAAGAATTTGAAATAGTTATCTTCTTTGTGAATCATAATTGAATAGATCATTTAAAGTTTTTTTATTAAAGGTCTTAACGGTAACAAATGATTGGTCCTAATAAATGCTAAAAAATTGTACATAATTATCTTCATTCTAAAAGATAACTTAAAAGATCATTTAGAATTTCTTTATTAAAGATCATAACGGTAACGATCATTGGTCCTAATAAATGCTAAAGAATTGTAAATAATTATATTCTTTCTAAAACATAATTTAATAGATCATTTAAAATTTCTTTATTAAAGATCATAAGAGTAACAATCATTGGGACTAATAAATGCTAAAAAATTGTAAATAATTATCTTCTTTGTAAAAGATAATTTAATAGATCAGTTCAAAATTTCTTTATTAAAGATCATAACGGTAACGATCATTGGGCCTAATAAATGCTAAAGAATTTGAAATAATTATCTTCTTTGTGAATCATAATTGAATAGATCATTTAAAGTTTTTTTATTAAAGGTCTTAACGGTAACAATCATTGGGCCTAATAAATGCTAAAAAATTGTACATAATTATCTTCATTCTAAAAGATAACTTAAAAGATCATTTAGAATTTCTTTATTAAAGATCATAACGGTAACCATCATTGGTCCTAATAAATGCTAAAGAATTGTAAATAATTATATTCTTTCTAAAACATAATTTAATAGATCATTTAAAATTTCTTTATTAAAGATCATAAGGGTAACAATCATTGGGACTAATAAATGCTAAAAAATTGTGAATAATTATCTTCTTTGTAAAAGATAATTTAATAGATCATTTCAAAATTTCTTTATTAAAGATCATAACGGTAACAACATTGGGCCTAATAAATGCTAAAGAATTTGAAATAATTATCTTCTTTGTGAATCATAATTGAAAAGATCATTTAAAGTTTTTTTATTAAAGATCATAACAGTAACGATCATTGGGTCTAATAAATGCTAAAAAATTGTAAATAATTATCTTCTTTCTAAAAGATAATTTAATAGATCATTTAGAATTTCTTTATTAAAGATCATAACGGTAACGATCATTGGTCCTAATAAATGCTAAAGAATTGTAAATAATTATATTCTTTCTAAAACATAATTTAATAGATCATTTAAATTTCCTTATTAAAGATCATAAGGGTAACAATCATTGGGACTAATAAATGCTAAAAAATTCTAAATAATTATCTTCTTTGTAAAAGATAATTTAATAGATCATTTCAAAATTTCTTTATTAAAGATCATAACGGTAACGATCATTGGGCCTAATAAATGCTAAAGAATTGTAAATAATTATATTCTTTCTAAAACATAATTTAATAGATCATTTAAAATTTCTTTATTAAAGATCATAAGGGTAACAATCATTGTGCCTAATAAATGCTAAAAAGTTGTAAATAATTATCTTCTTTGCAAAAGATAATTTAATAGATCATTTAAAATTTCTTTATTAAAGATCATAACGGTAACGATCATTGGGCCTAATAAATGCTAAAGAATTTGAAATAATTATCTTCTTTGTGAATCATAATTGAAAAGATCATTTAAAGTTTCTTTATTAAAGATCATAACAGTAACGATCATTGGGTCTAATAAATGCTAAAAAAGTGTAAATAATTATCTTCTTTCTAAAAGATAATTTAATAGATCATTTAGAATTTCTTTATTAAAGATCATAACGGTAACGATCATTGGTCCTAATAAATGCTAAAGAATTGTAAATAATTATATTCTTGCTAAAACATAATTTAATAGATCATTTAAAATTTCTTTATTAAAGATCATAAGGGTAACAATCATTGGGACTAATAAATGCTAAAAAATTGTAAATAATTATATTCTTTGTAAAAGATAATTTAATAGATCATTTCAAAATTTCTTTATTAAAGATCATAACGGTAACGATCATTGGGCCTAATAAATGCTAAAGAATTTGAAATAATTATCTTCTTTGTGAATCATAATTGAATAGATCATTTAAAGTTTTTTTATTAAAGGTCTTAACGGTAACAATCATTGGGCCTAATAAATGCTAAAAAATTGTACATAATTATCTTCATTCTAAAAGATAACTTAAAAGATCATTTAGAATTTCTTTATTAAAGATCATAACGGTAACGGTCATTGGTCCTAATAAATGCTAAAGAATTGTAAATAATTCTATTCTTGCTAAAACATAATTTAATAGATCATTTAAAATTTCTTTATTAAAGATCATAAGGGTAACAATCATTGGGACTAATAAATGCTAAAAAATTGTAAATAATTATCTTCTTTGCAAAAGATAATTTAATAGATCATTTAAAATTTCTTTATTAAAGATCATAACGGTAACAATCATTGGGCCTAATAAATGCTAAAGAATTTGAAATAATTATCTTCTTTGTGAATCATAATTGAAAAGATCATTTAAAGTTTCTTTATTAAAGATCATAACAGTAACGATCATTGGGTCTAATAAATGCTTAAAAATTGTAAATAATTATCTTCTTTCTAAAAGATAATTTAATAGATCATTTAGAATTTCTTTATTAAAGATCATAACGGTAACGATCATTGGGCCTAATAAATGCTAAAGAATTGTAAATAATTATATTCTTTCTAAAACATAATTTAATAGATCATTTAAAATTTCTTTATTAAAGATCATAAGGGTAACAATCATTGAGCCTAATAAATGCTAAAAAGTTGTAAATAATTATCTTCTTTGCAAAAGATAATTTAATAGATCATTTAAAATTTCTTTATTAAAGATCATAACGGTAACGATCACTGGGCCTAATAAATGCTAAAGAATTTGAAATAATTATCTTCTTTGTGAATCATAATTGAAAAGATCATTTAAAGTTTCTTTATTAAAGATCATAACAGTAACGATCATTGGGTCTAATAAATGCTTAAAAATTGTAAATAATTATCTTCTTTCTAAAAGATAATTTAATAGATCATTTAGAATTTCTTTATTAAAGATCATAACGGTAACGATCATTGGTCCTAATAAATGCTAAAGAATTGTAAATAATTATATTCTTTCTAAAACATAATTTAATAGATCATTTAAATTTCCTTATTAAAGATCATAAGGGTAACAATCATTGGGACTAATAAATGCTAAAAAATTCTAAATAATTATCTTCTTTGTAAAAGATAATTTAATAGATCATTTCAAAATTTCTTTATTAAAGATCATAACGGTAACGATCATTGGGCCTAATAAATGCTAAAGAATTGTAAATAATTATATTCTTTCTAAAACATAATTTAATAGATCATTTAAAATTTCTTTATTAAAGATCATAAGGGTAACAATCATTGAGCCTAATAAATGCTAAAAAGTTGTAAATAATTATCTTCTTTGCAAAAGATAATTTAATAGATCATTTAAAATTTCTTTATTAAAGATCATAACGGTAACGATCATTGGGCCTAATAAATGCTAAAGAATTTGAAATAATTATCTTCTTTGTGAATCATAATTGAAAAGATCATTTAAAGTTTCTTTATTAAAGATCATAACAGTAACGATCATTGGGTCTAATAAATGCTAAAAAATCGTAAATAATTATCTTCTTTCTAAAAGATAATTTAATAGATCATTTAGAATTTCTTTATTAAAGATCATAACGGTAACGATCATTGGTCGTAATAAATGCTAAAGAATTGTAAATAATTATATTCTTTCTAAAAGATAATTTAATAGATCATTTAAAATTTTTTTATTAAAGATCATAAGGGTAACAATCATTGGGACTAATAAATGCTAAAAAATTGTAAATAATTATCTTCTTTGTAAAAGATAATTTAATAGATCATTTCAAAATTTCTTTATTAAAGATCATAACGGTAACGATCATTGGGCCTAATAAATGCTAAAGAATTTGAAATAATTATCTTCTTTGTGAATCATAATTGAATAGATCATTTAAAGTTTTTTTATTAAAGGTCTTAACGGTAACAATCATTGGTCCTAATAAATGCTAAAAAATTGTAAATAATTACCTTCTTTCTAAAAGATAATTTAATAGATCATTTAAAATTTCTTTATTAAAGATCATAACAGTAACGATCTTTAGACCTAATAAATGCTTAAGAATTGTAAATAATTATATTCTTTCTAAAACATAATTTAATAGATCATTTAAAATTTCTTTATTAAAGATCATAACGGTAACGATCATTGGTCCTAATAAATGCTAAAAAATTGTAAATAATTATATTCTTTCTAAAACATAATTTAATAGATCATTTAAAATTTCTTTATTAAAGATCATAAGGGTAACAATCATTGGGACTAATAAATGCTAAAAAATTGTAAATAATTATCTTCTTTGTAAAAGATAATTTAATAGATAATTTCAAAATTTCTTTATTAAAGATCATAACGGTAACGATCATTGGGCCTAATAAATGCTAAAGAATTTGAAATAATTATCTTCTTTGTGAATCATAATTGAATAGATCATTTAAAGTTTTTTTATTAAAGGTCTTAACGGTAACAATCATTGGGCCTAATAAATGCTAAAAAATTGTACATAATTATCTTCATTCTAAAAGATAACTTAAAAGATCATTTAGAATTTCTTTATTAAAGATCATAACGGTAACCATCATTGGTCCTAATAAATGCTAAAGAATTGTAAATAATTATATTCTTTCTAAAACATAATTTAATAGATCATTTAAAATTTCTTTATTAAAGATCATAAGGGTAACAATCATTGGGACTAATAAATGCTAAAAAATTGTAAATAATTATCTTCTTTGTAAAAGATAATTTAATAGATCATTTCAAAATTTCTTTATTAAAGATCATAACGGTAACAACATTGGGCCTAATAAATGCTAAAGAATTTGAAATAATTATCTTCTTTGTGAATCATAATTGAAAAGATCATTTAAAGTTTTTTTATTAAAGATCATAACAGTAACGATCATTGGGTCTAATAAATGCTAAAAAATTGTAAATAATTATCTTCTTTCTAAAAGATAATTTAATAGATCATTTAGAATTTCTTTATTAAAGATCATAACGGTAACGATCATTGGTCCTAATAAATGCTAAAGAATTGTAAATAATTATATTCTTTCTAAAACATAATTTAATAGATCATTTAAATTTCCTTATTAAAGATCATAAGGGTAACAATCATTGGGACTAATAAATGCTAAAAAATTCTAAATAATTATCTTCTTTGTAAAAGATAATTTAATAGATCATTTCAAAATTTCTTTATTAAAGATCATAACGGTAACGATCATTGGGCCTAATAAATGCTAAAGAATTGTAAATAATTATATTCTTTCTAAAACATAATTTAATAGATCATTTAAAATTTCTTTATTAAAGATCATAAGGGTAACAATCATTGTGCCTAATAAATGCTAAAAAGTTGTAAATAATTATCTTCTTTGTAAAAGATAATTTAATAGATCATTTCAAAATTTCTTTATGAAAGATCATAACGGTAACGATCATTGGGCCTAATAAATGCTAAAGAATTTGAAATAATTATCTTCTTTGTGAATCATAATTGAATAGATCATTTAAAGTTTTTTTATTAAAGCTCTTAACGGTAACAATCATTGGGCCTAATAAATGCTAAAAAATTGTACATAATTATCTTCATTCTAAAAGATAACTTAAAAGATCATTTAGAATTTCTTTATTAAAGATCATAACGGTAACGATCATTGGTCCTAATAAATGCTAAAGAATTGTAAATAATTCTATTCTTGCTAAAACATAATTTAATAGATCATTTAAAATTTCTTTATTAAAGATCATAAGGGTAACAATCATTGGGACTAATAAATGCTAAAAAATTGTAAATAATTATATTCTTTGTAAAAGATAATTTAATAGATCATTTCAAAATTTCTTTATTAAAGATCATAACGGTAACGATCATTGGGCCTAATAAATGCTAAAGAATTTGAAATAATTATCTTCTTTGTGAATCATAATTGAATAGATCATTTAAAGTTTTTTTATTAAAGGTCTTAACGGTAACAATCATTGGGCCTAATAAATGCTAAAAAATTGTACATAATTATCTTCATTCTAAAAGATAACTTAAAAGATCATTTAAAGTTTTTATATTAAAGATGATAACGGTAACGATCATTGGGCCTAATAAATGCTAAAAAATTGTAAATAATTACCTTCTTTCTAAAAGATAATTTAATAGATCATTTAAAATTTCTTTATTAAAGATCATAATGGTAACGATCATTGGGCCTTATAAATGCTAAAGAATTGTAAATAATTCTATTCTTGCTAAAACATAATTTAATAGATCATTTAAAATTTCTTTATTAAAGATCATAAGGGTAACAATCATTGGGCCTAATAAATGCTAAAAAATTGTAAATAATTATCTTCTTTGCAAAAGATAATTTAATAGATCATTTAAAATTTCTTTATTAAAGATCATAACGGTAACAATCATTGGGCCTAATAAATGCTAAAGAATTTGAAATAATTATCTTCTTTGTGAATCATAATTGAAAAGATCATTTAAAGTTTCTTTATTAAAGATCATAACAGTAACGATCATTGGGTCTAATAAATGCTTAAAAATTGTAAATAATTATCTTCTTTCTAAAAGATAATTTAATAGATCATTTAGAATTTCTTTATTAAAGATCATAACGGTAACGATCATTGGGCCTAATAAATGCTAAAGAATTGTAAATAATTATATTCTTTCTAAAACATAATTTAATAGATCATTTAAAATTTCTTTATTAAAGATCATAAGGGTAACAATCATTGGGCCTAATAAATGCTAAAAAGTTGTAAATAATTATCTTCTTTGCAAAAGATAATTTAATAGATCATTTAAAATTTCTTTATTAAAGATCATAACGGTAACGATCACTGGGCCTAATAAATGCTAAAGAATTTGAAATAATTATCTTCTTTGTGAATCATAATTGAAAAGATCATTTAAAGTTTCTTTATTAAAGATCATAACAGTAACGATCATTAGGTCTAATAAATGCTTAAAAATTGTAAATAATTATCTTCTTTCTAAAAGATAATTTAATAGATCATTTAGAATTTCTTTATTAAAGATCATAACGGTAACGATCATTGGTCCTAATAAATGCTAAAGAATTGTAAATAATTATATTCTTTCTAAAACATAATTTAATAGATCATTTAAATTTCCTTATTAAAGATCATAAGGGTAACAATCATTGGGACTAATAAATGCTAAAAAATTCTAAATAATTATCTTCTTTGTAAAAGATAATTTAATAGATCATTTCAAAATTTCTTTATTAAAGATCATAACGGTAACGATCATTGGGCCTAATAAATGCTAAAGAATTGTAAATAATTATATTCTTTCTAAAACATAATTTAATAGATCATTTAAAATTTCTTTATTAAAGATCATAAGGGTAACAATCATTGAGCCTAATAAATGCTAAAAAGTTGTAAATAATTATCTTCTTTGCAAAAGATAATTTAATAGATCATTTAAAATTTCTTTATTAAAGATCATAACGGTAACGATCATTGGGCCTAATAAATGCTAAAGAATTTGTAATAATTATCTTCTTTGTGAATCATAATTGAAAAGATCATTTAAAGTTTCTTTATTAAAGATCATAACAGTAACGATCATTGGGTCTAATAAATGCTAAAAAATCGTAAATAATTATCTTCTTTCTAAAAGATAATTTAATAGATCATTTAGAATTTCTTTATTAAAGATCATAACGGTAACGATCATTGGTCGTAATAAATGCTAAAGAATTGTAAATAATTATATTCTTTCTAAAAGATAATTTAATAGATCATTTAAAATTTCTTTATTAAAGATCATAAGGGTAACAATCATTGGGACTAATAAATGCTAAAAAATTGTAAATAATTATCTTCTTTGTAAAAGATAATTTAATAGATCATTTCAAAATTTCTTTATTAAAGATCATAACGGTAACGATCATTGGGCCTAATAAATGCTAAAGAATTTGAAATAATTATCTTCTTTGTGAATCATAATTGAAAAGATCATTTAAAGTTTCTTTATTAAAGATCATAACAGTAACGATCATTGGGTCTAATAAATGCTAAAAAATCGTAAATAATTATCTTCTTTCTAAAAGATAATTTAATAGATCATTTAGAATTTCTTTATTAAAGATCATAACGGTAACGATCATTGGTCGTAATAAATGCTAAAGAATTGTAAATAATTATATTCTTTCTAAAAGATAATTTAATAGATCATTTAAAATTTCTTTATTAAAGATCATAAGGGTAACAATCATTGGGACTAATAAATGCTAAAAAATTGTAAATAATTATCTTCTTTGTAAAAGATAATTTAATAGATCATTTCAAAATTTCTTTATTAAAGATCATAACGGTAACGATCATTGGGCCTAATAAATGCTAAAGAATTTGAAATAATTGTCTTCTTTGTGAATCATAATTGAATAGATCATTTAAAGTTTTTTTATTAAAGGTCTTAACGGTAACAATCATTGGTCCTAATAAATGCTAAAAAATTGTAAATAATTACCTTCTTTCTAAAAGATAATTTAATAGATCATTTAAAATTTCTTTATTAAAGATCATAACAGTAACGATCTTTAGACCTAATAAATGCTAAAGAATTGTAAATAATTATATTCTTTCTAAAACATAATTTAATAGATCATTTAAAATTTCTTTATTAAAGATCATAATGGTAACGATCATTGGTCCTAATAAATGCTAAAGAATTGTAAATAATTATATTCTTTCTAAAACATAATTTAATAGATCATTTAAAATTTCTTTATTAAAGATCATAAGGGTAACAATCATTGGGACTAATAAATGCTAAAAAATTGTAAATAATTATCTTCTTTGTAAAAGATAATTTCAAAATTTCTTTATTAAAGATCATAACGGTAACGATCATTGGGCGTAATAAATGCTAAAGAATTTGAAATAGTTATCTTCTTTGTGAATCATAATTGAATAGATCATTTAAAGTTTTTTTATTAAAGGTCTTAACGGTAACAATCATTGGTCCTAATAAATGCTAAAAAATTGTAAATAATTACCTTCTTTCTAAAAGATAATTTAATAGATCATTTAAAATTTCTTTATTAAAGATCATAACAGTAACGATCTTTAGACCTAATAAATGCTAAAGAATTGTAAATAATTATATTCTTTCTAAAACATAATTTAATAGATCATTTAAAATTTCTTTATTAAAGATCATAACGGTAACGATCATTGGTCCTAATAAATGCTAAAGAATTGTAAATAATTATATTCTTTCTAAAACATAATTTAATAGATCATTTAAAATTTCTTTATTAAAGATCATAAGGGTAACAATCATTGGGACTAATAAATGCTAAAAAATTGTAAATAATTATCTTCTTTGTAAAAGATAATTTAATAGATAATTTCAAAATTTCTTTATTAAAGATCATAACGGTAACGATCATTGGGCGTAATAAATGCTAAAGAATTTGAAATAGTTATCTTCTTTGTGAATCATAATTGAATAGATCATTTAAAGTTTTTTTATTAAAGGTCTTAACGGTAACAATCATTGGTCCTAATAAATGCTAAAAAATTGTACATAATTATCTTCATTCTAAAAGATAACTTAAAAGATCATTTAGAATTTCTTTATTAAAGATCATAACGGTAACGATCATTGGTCCTAATAAATGCTAAAGAATTGTAAATAATTATATTCTTTCTAAAACATAATTTAATAGATCATTTAAAATTTCTTTATTAAAGATCATAAGAGTAACAATCATTGGGACTAATAAATGCTAAAAAATTGTAAATAATTATCTTCTTTGTAAAAGATAATTTAATAGATCAGTTCAAAATTTCTTTATTAAAGATCATAACGGTAACGATCATTGGGCCTAATAAATGCTAAAGAATTTGAAATAATTATCTTCTTTGTGAATCATAATTGAATAGATCATTTAAAGTTTTTTTATTAAAGGTCTTAACGGTAACAATCATTGGGCCTAATAAATGCTAAAAAATTGTACATAATTATCTTCATTCTAAAAGATAACTTAAAAGATCATTTAGAATTTCTTTATTAAAGATCATAACGGTAACCATCATTGGTCCTAATAAATGCTAAAGAATTGTAAATAATTATATTCTTTCTAAAACATAATTTAATAGATCATTTAAAATTTCTTTATTAAAGATCATAAGGGTAACAATCATTGGGACTAATAAATGCTAAAAAATTGTGAATAATTATCTTCTTTGTAAAAGATAATTTAATAGATCATTTCAAAATTTCTTTATTAAAGATCATAACGGTAACAACATTGGGCCTAATAAATGCTAAAGAATTTGAAATAATTATCTTCTTTGTGAATCATAATTGAAAAGATCATTTAAAGTTTTTTTATTAAAGATCATAACAGTAACGATCATTGGGTCTAATAAATGCTAAAAAATTGTAAATAATTATCTTCTTTCTAAAAGATAATTTAATAGATCATTTAGAATTTCTTTATTAAAGATCATAACGGTAACGATCATTGGTCCTAATAAATGCTAAAGAATTGTAAATAATTATATTCTTTCTAAAACATAATTTAATAGATCATTTAAATTTCCTTATTAAAGATCATAAGGGTAACAATCATTGGGACTAATAAATGCTAAAAAATTCTAAATAATTATCTTCTTTGTAAAAGATAATTTAATAGATCATTTCAAAATTTCTTTATTAAAGATCATAACGGTAACGATCATTGGGCCTAATAAATGCTAAAGAATTGTAAATAATTATATTCTTTCTAAAACATAATTTAATAGATCATTTAAAATTTCTTTATTAAAGATCATAAGGGTAACAATCATTGTGCCTAATAAATGCTAAAAAGTTGTAAATAATTATCTTCTTTGCAAAAGATAATTTAATAGATCATTTAAAATTTCTTTATTAAAGATCATAACGGTAACGATCATTGGGCCTAATAAATGCTAAAGAATTTGAAATAATTATCTTCTTTGTGAATCATAATTGAAAAGATCATTTAAAGTTTCTTTATTAAAGATCATAACAGTAACGATCATTGGGTCTAATAAATGCTAAAAAATTGTAAATAATTATCTTCTTTCTAAAAGATAATTTAATAGATCATTTAGAATTTCTTTATTAAAGATCATAACGGTAACGATCATTGGTCCTAATAAATGCTAAAGAATTGTAAATAATTATATTCTTGCTAAAACATAATTTAATAGATCATTTAAAATTTCTTTATTAAAGATCATAAGGGTAACAATCATTGGGACTAATAAATGCTAAAAAATTGTAAATAATTATATTCTTTGTAAAAGATAATTTAATAGATCATTTCAAAATTTCTTTATTAAAGATCATAACGGTAACGATCATTGGGCCTAATAAATGCTAAAGAATTTGAAATAATTATCTTCTTTGTGAATCATAATTGAATAGATCATTTAAAGTTTTTTTATTAAAGGTCTTAACAGTAACAATCATTGGGCCTAATAAATGCTAAAAAATTGTACATAATTATCTTCATTCTAAAAGATAACTTAAAAGATCATTTAGAATTTCTTTATTAAAGATCATAACGGTAACGATCATTGGTCCTAATAAATGCTAAAGAATTGTAAATAATTCTATTCTTGCTAAAACATAATTTAATAGATCATTTAAAATTTCTTTATTAAAGATCATAAGGGTAACAATCATTGGGACTAATAAATGCTAAAAAATTGTAAATAATTATCTTCTTTGCAAAAGATAATTTAATAGATCATTTAAAATTTCTTTATTAAAGATCATAACGGTAACAATCATTGGGCCTAATAAATGCTAAAGAATTTGAAATAATTATCTTCTTTGTGAATCATAATTGAAAAGATCATTTAAAGTTTCTTTATTAAAGATCATAACAGTAACGATCATTGGGTCTAATAAATGCTTAAAAATTGTAAATAATTATCTTCTTTCTAAAAGATAATTTAATAGATCATTTAGAATTTCTTTATTAAAGATCATAACGGTAACGATCATTGGGCCTAATAAATGCTAAAGAATTGTAAATAATTATATTCTTTCTAAAACATAATTTAATAGATCATTTAAAATTTCTTTATTAAAGATCATAAGGGTAACAATCATTGAGCCTAATAAATGCTAAAAAGTTGTAAATAATTATCTTCTTTGCAAAAGATAATTTAATAGATCATTTAAAATTTCTTTATTAAAGATCATAACGGTAACGATCACTGGGCCTAATAAATGCTAAAGAATTTGAAATAATTATCTTCTTTGTGAATCATAATTGAAAAGATCATTTAAAGTTTCTTTATTAAAGATCATAACAGTAACGATCATTGGGTCTAATAAATGCTTAAAAATTGTAAATAATTATCTTCTTTCTAAAAGATAATTTAATAGATCATTTAGAATTTCTTTATTAAAGATCATAACGGTAACGATCATTGGTCCTAATAAATGCTAAAGAATTGTAAATAATTATATTCTTTCTAAAACATAATTTAATAGATCATTTAAATTTCCTTATTAAAGATCATAAGGGTAACAATCATTGGGACTAATAAATGCTAAAAAATTCTAAATAATTATCTTCTTTGTAAAAGATAATTTAATAGATCATTTCAAAATTTCTTTATTAAAGATCATAACGGTAACGATCATTGGGCCTAATAAATGCTAAAGAATTGTAAATAATTATATTCTTTCTAAAACATAATTTAATAGATCATTTAAAATTTCTTTATTAAAGATCATAAGGGTAACAATCATTGAGCCTAATAAATGCTAAAAAGTTGTAAATAATTATCTTCTTTGCAAAAGATAATTTAATAGATCATTTAAAATTTCTTTATTAAAGATCATAACGGTAACGATCATTGGGCCTAATAAATGCTAAAGAATTTGAAATAATTATCTTCTTTGTGAATCATAATTGAAAAGATCATTTAAAGTTTCTTTATTAAAGATCATAACAGTAACGATCATTGGGTCTAATAAATGCTAAAAAATCGTAAATAATTATCTTCTTTCTAAAAGATAATTTAATAGATCATTTAGAATTTCTTTATTAAAGATCATAACGGTAACGATCATTGGTCGTAATAAATGCTAAAGAATTGTAAATAATTATATTCTTTCTAAAAGATAATTTAATAGATCATTTAAAATTTTTTTATTAAAGATCATAAGGGTAACAATCATTGGGACTAATAAATGCTAAAAAATTGTAAATAATTATCTTCTTTGTAAAAGATAATTTAATAGATCATTTCAAAATTTCTTTATTAAAGATCATAACGGTAACGATCATTGGGCCTAATAAATGCTAAAGAATTTGAAATAATTATCTTCTTTGTGAATCATAATTGAATAGATCATTTAAAGTTTTTTTATTAAAGGTCTTAACGGTAACAATCATTGGTCCTAATAAATGCTAAAAAATTGTAAATAATTACCTTCTTTCTAAAAGATAATTTAATAGATCATTTAAAATTTCTTTATTAAAGATCATAACAGTAACGATCTTTAGACCTAATAAATGCTTAAGAATTGTAAATAATTATATTCTTTCTAAAACATAATTTAATAGATCATTTAAAATTTCTTTATTAAAGATCATAACGGTAACGATCATTGGTCCTAATAAATGCTAAAGAATTGTAAATAATTATATTCTTTCTAAAACATAATTTAATAGATCATTTAAAATTTCTTTATTAAAGATCATAAGGGTAACAATCATTGGGACTAATAAATGCTAAAAAATTGTAAATAATTATTTTCTTTGTAAAAGATAATTTAATAGATAATTTCAAAATTTCTTTATTAAAGATCATAACGGTAACGATCATTGGGCCTAATAAATGCTAAAGAATTTGAAATAATTATCTTCTTTGTGAATCATAATTGAATAGATCATTTAAAGTTTTTTTATTAAAGGTCTTAACGGTAACAATCATTGGGCCTAATAAATGCTAAAAAATTGTACATAATTATCTTCATTCTAAAAGATAACTTAAAAGATCATTTAGAATTTCTTTATTAAAGATCATAACGGTAACCATCATTGGTCCTAATAAATGCTAAAGAATTGTAAATAATTATATTCTTTCTAAAACATAATTTAATAGATCATTTAAAATTTCTTTATTAAAGATCATAAGGGTAACAATCATTGGGACTAATAAATGCTAAAAAATTGTAAATAATTATCTTCTTTGTAAAAGATAATTTAATAGATCATTTCAAAATTACTTTATTAAAGATCATAACGGTAACAACATTGGGCCTAATAAATGCTAAAGAATTTGAAATAATTATCTTCTTTGTGAATCATAATTGAAAAGATCATTTAAAGTTTTTTTATTAAAGATCATAACAGTAACGATCATTGGGTCTAATAAATGCTAAAAAATTGTAAATAATTATCTTCTTTCTAAAAGATAATTTAATAGATCATTTAGAATTTCTTTATTAAAGATCATAACGGTAACGATCATTGGTCCTAATAAATGCTAAAGAATTGTAAATAATTATATTCTTTCTAAAACATAATTTAATAGATCATTTAAATTTCCTTATTAAAGATCATAAGGGTAACAATCATTGGGACTAATAAATGCTAAAAAATTCTAAATAATTATCTTCTTTGTAAAAGATAATTTAATAGATCATTTCAAAATTTCTTTATTAAAGATCATAACGGTAACGATCATTGGGCCTAATAAATCCTAAAGAATTGTAAATAATTATATTCTTTCTAAAACATAATTTAATAGATCATTTAAAATTTCTTTATTAAAGATCATAAGGGTAACAATCATTGTGCCTAATAAATGCTAAAAAGTTGTAAATAATTATCTTCTTTGCAAAAGATAATTTAATAGATCATTTAAAATTTCTTTATTAAAGATCATAACGGTAACGATCATTGGGCCTAATAAATGCTAAAAAATTTGAAATAATTATCTTCTTTGTGAATCATAATTGAAAAGATCATTTAAAGTTTCTTTATTAAAGATCATAACAGTAACGATCATTGGGTCTAATAAATGCTAAAAAATTGTAAATAATTATCTTCTTTCTAAAAGATAATTTAATAGATCATTTAGAATTTCTTTATTAAAGATCATAACGGTAACGATCATTGGTCCTAATAAATGCTAAAGAATTGTAAATAATTATATTCTTTCTAAAACATAATTTAATAGATCATTTAAAATTTTTTTATTAAAGATCATAAGGGTAACAATCATTGGGACTAATAAATGCTAAAAAATTGTAAATAATTATCTTCTTTGTAAAAGATAATTTAATAGATCATTTCAAAATTTCTTTATTAAAGATCATAACGGTAACGATCATTGGGCCTAATAAATGCTAAAGAATTTGAAATAATTATCTTCTTTGTGAATCATAATTGAATAGATCATTTAAAGTTTTTTTATTAAAGGTCTTAACGGTAACAATCATTGGTCCTAATAAATGCTAAAAAATTGTAAATAATTACCTTCTTTCTAAAAGATAATTTAATAGATCATTTAAAATTTCTTTATTAAAGATCATAACAGTAACGATCTTTAGACCTAATAAATGCTTAAGAATTGTAAATAATTATATTCTTTCTAAAACATAATTTAATAGATCATTTAAAATTTCTTTATTAAAGATCATAACGGTAACGATCATTGGTCCTAATAAATGCTAAAGAATTGTAAATAATTATATTCTTTCTAAAACATAATTTAATAGATCATTTAAAATTTCTTTATTAAAGATCATAAGGGTAACAATCATTGTGCCTAATAAATGCTAAAAAGTTGTAAATAATTATCTTCTTTGCAAAAGATAATTTAATAGATCATTTAAAATTTCTTTATTAAAGATCATAACGGTAACGATCATTGGGCCTAATAAATGCTAAAAAATTTGAAATAATTATCTTCTTTGTGAATCATAATTGAAAAGATCATTTAAAGTTTCTTTATTAAAGATCATAACAGTAACGATCATTGGGTCTAATAAATGCTAAAAAATTGTAAATAATTATCTTCTTTCTAAAAGATAATTTAATAGATCATTTAGAATTTCTTTATTAAAGATCATAACGGTAACGATCATTGGTCCTAATAAATGCTAAAGAATTGTAAATAATTATATTCTTTCTAAAACATAATTTAATAGATCATTTAAAATTTCTTTATTAAAGATCATAAGGGTAACAATCATTGGGACTAATAAATGCTAAAAAATTGTAAATAATTATCTTCTTTGTAAAAGATAATTTAATAGATCATTTCAAAATTTCTTTATGAAAGATCATAACGGTAACGATCATTGGGCCTAATAAATGCTAAAGAATTTGAAATAATTATCTTCTTTGTGAATCATAATTGAATAGATCATTTAAAGTTTTTTTATTAAAGCTCTTAACGGTAACAATCATTGGGCCTAATAAATGCTAAAAAATTGTACATAATTATCTTCATTCTAAAAGATAACTTAAAAGATCATTTAGAATTTCTTTATTAAAGATCATAACGGTAACGATCATTGGTCCTAATAAATGCTAAAGAATTGTAAATAATTCTATTCTTGCTAAAACATAATTTAATAGATCATTTAAAATTTCTTTATTAAAGATCATAAGGGTAACAATCATTGGGACTAATAAATGCTAAAAAATTGTAAATAATTATATTCTTTGTAAAAGATAATTTAATAGATCATTTCAAAATTTCTTTATTAAAGATCATAACGGTAACGATCATTGGGCCTAATAAATGCTAAAGAATTTGAAATAATTATCTTCTTTGTGAATCATAATTGAATAGATCATTTAAAGTTTTTTTATTAAAGGTCTTAACGGTAACAATCATTGGGCCTAATAAATGCTAAAAAATTGTACATAATTATCTTCATTCTAAAAGATAACTTAAAAGATCATTTAAAGTTTTTATATTAAAGATGATAACGGTAACGATCATTGGGCCTAATAAATGCTAAAAAATTGTAAATAATTACCTTCTTTCTAAAAGATAATTTAATAGATCATTTAAAATTTCTTTATTAAAGATCATAATGGTAACGATCATTGGGCCTTATAAATGCTAAAGAATTGTAAATAATTCTATTCTTGCTAAAACATAATTTAATAGATCATTTAAAATTTCTTTATTAAAGATCATAAGGGTAACAATCATTGGGCCTAATAAATGCTAAAAAATTGTAAATAATTATCTTCTTTGCAAAAGATAATTTAATAGATCATTTAAAATTTCTTTATTAAAGATCATAACGGTAACAATCATTGGGCCTAATAAATGCTAAAGAATTTGAAATAATTATCTTCTTTGTGAATCATAATTGAAAAGATCATTTAAAGTTTCTTTATTAAAGATCATAACAGTAACGATCATTGGGTCTAATAAATGCTTAAAAATTGTAAATAATTATCTTCTTTCTAAAAGATAATTTAATAGATCATTTAGAATTTCTTTATTAAAGATCATAACGGTAACGATCATTGGGCCTAATAAATGCTAAAGAATTGTAAATAATTATATTCTTTCTAAAACATAATTTAATAGATCATTTAAAATTTCTTTATTAAAGATCATAAGGGTAACAATCATTGGGCCTAATAAATGCTAAAAAGTTGTAAATAATTATCTTCTTTGCAAAAGATAATTTAATAGATCATTTAAAATTTCTTTATTAAAGATCATAACGGTAACGATCACTGGGCCTAATAAATGCTAAAGAATTTGAAATAATTATCTTCTTTGTGAATCATAATTGAAAAGATCATTTAAAGTTTCTTTATTAAAGATCATAACAGTAACGATCATTAGGTCTAATAAATGCTTAAAAATTGTAAATAATTATCTTCTTTCTAAAAGATAATTTAATAGATCATTTAGAATTTCTTTATTAAAGATCATAACGGTAACGATCATTGGTCCTAATAAATGCTAAAGAATTGTAAATAATTATATTCTTTCTAAAACATAATTTAATAGATCATTTAAATTTCCTTATTAAAGATCATAAGGGTAACAATCATTGGGACTAATAAATGCTAAAAAATTCTAAATAATTATCTTCTTTGTAAAAGATAATTTAATAGATCATTTCAAAATTTCTTTATTAAAGATCATAACGGTAACGATCATTGGGCCTAATAAATGCTAAAGAATTGTAAATAATTATATTCTTTCTAAAACATAATTTAATAGATCATTTAAAATTTCTTTATTAAAGATCATAAGGGTAACAATCATTGAGCCTAATAAATGCTAAAAAGTTGTAAATAATTATCTTCTTTGCAAAAGATAATTTAATAGATCATTTAAAATTTCTTTATTAAAGATCATAACGGTAACGATCATTGGGCCTAATAAATGCTAAAGAATTTGAAATAATTATCTTCTTTGTGAATCATAATTGAAAAGATCATTTAAAGTTTCTTTATTAAAGATCATAACAGTAACGATCATTGGGTCTAATAAATGCTAAAAAATCGTAAATAATTATCTTCTTTCTAAAAGATAATTTAATAGATCATTTAGAATTTCTTTATTAAAGATCATAACGGTAACGATCATTGGTCGTAATAAATGCTAAAGAATTGTAAATAATTATATTCTTTCTAAAAGATAATTTAATAGATCATTTAAAATTTCTTTATTAAAGATCATAAGGGTAACAATCATTGGGACTAATAAATGCTAAAAAATTGTAAATAATTATCTTCTTTGTAAAAGATAATTTAATAGATCATTTCAAAATTTCTTTATTAAAGATCATAACGGTAACGATCATTGGGCCTAATAAATGCTAAAGAATTTGAAATAATTATCTTCTTTGTGAATCATAATTGAAAAGATCATTTAAAGTTTCTTTATTAAAGATCATAACAGTAACGATCATTGGGTCTAATAAATGCTAAAAAATCGTAAATAATTATCTTCTTTCTAAAAGATAATTTAATAGATCATTTAGAATTTCTTTATTAAAGATCATAACGGTAACGATCATTGGTCGTAATAAATGCTAAAGAATTGTAAATAATTATATTCTTTCTAAAAGATAATTTAATAGATCATTTAAAATTTCTTTATTAAAGATCATAAGGGTAACAATCATTGGGACTAATAAATGCTAAAAAATTGTAAATAATTATCTTCTTTGTAAAAGATAATTTAATAGATCATTTCAAAATTTCTTTATTAAAGATCATAACGGTAACGATCATTGGGCCTAATAAATGCTAAAGAATTTGAAATAATTGTCTTCTTTGTGAATCATAATTGAATAGATCATTTAAAGTTTTTTTATTAAAGGTCTTAACGGTAACAATCATTGGTCCTAATAAATGCTAAAAAATTGTAAATAATTACCTTCTTTCTAAAAGATAATTTAATAGATCATTTAAAATTTCTTTATTAAAGATCATAACAGTAACGATCTTTAGACCTAATAAATGCTAAAGAATTGTAAATAATTATATTCTTTCTAAAACATAATTTAATAGATCATTTAAAATTTCTTTATTAAAGATCATAACGGTAACGATCATTGGTCCTAATAAATGCTAAAGAATTGTAAATAATTATATTCTTTCTAAAACATAATTTAATAGATCATTTAAAATTTCTTTATTAAAGATCATAAGGGTAACAATCATTGGGACTAATAAATGCTAAAAAATTGTAAATAATTATCTTCTTTGTAAAAGATAATTTAATAGATAATTTCAAAATTTCTTTATTAAAGATCACAACGGTAACGATCATTGGGCGTAATAAATGCTAAAGAATTTGAAATAGTTATCTTCTTTGTGAATCATAATTGAATAGATCATTTAAAGTTTTTTTATTAAAGGTCTTAACGGTAACAATCATTGGTCCTAATAAATGCTAAAAAATTGTAAATAATTACCTTCTTTCTAAAAGATAATTTAATAGATCATTTAAAATTTCTTTATTAAAGATCATAACAGTAACGATCTTTAGACCTAATAAATGCTAAAGAATTGTAAATAATTATATTCTTTCTAAAACATAATTTAATAGATCATTTAAAATTTCTTTATTAAAGATCATAACGGTAACGATCATTGGTCCTAATAAATGCTAAAGAATTGTAAATAATTATATTCTTTCTAAAACATAATTTAATAGATCATTTAAAATTTCTTTATTAAAGATCATAAGGGTAACAATCATTGGGACTAATAAATGCTAAAAAATTGTAAATAATTATCTTCTTTGTAAAAGATAATTTAATAGATAATTTCAAAATTTCTTTATTAAAGATCATAACGGTAACGATCATTGGGCGTAATAAATGCTAAAGAATTTGAAATAGTTATCTTCTTTGTGAATCATAATTGAATAGATCATTTAAAGTTTTTTTATTAAAGGTCTTAACGGTAACAATCATTGGTCCTAATAAATGCTAAAAAATTGTACATAATTATCTTCATTCTAAAAGATAACTTAAAAGATCATTTAGAATTTCTTTATTAAAGATCATAACGGTAACGATCATTGGTCCTAATAAATGCTAAAGAATTGTAAATAATTATATTCTTTCTAAAACATAATTTAATAGATCATTTAAAATTTCTTTATTAAAGATCATAAGAGTAACAATCACTGGGACTAATAAATGCTAAAAAATTGTAAATAATTATCTTCTTTGTAAAAGATAATTCAATAGATCAGTTCAAAATTTCTTTATTAAAGATCATAACGGTAACGATCATTGGGCCTAATAAATGCTAAAGAATTTGAAATAATTATCTTCTTTGTGAATCATAATTGAATAGATCATTTAAAGTTTTTTTATTAAAGGTCTTAACGGTAACAATCATTGGGCCTAATAAATGCTAAAAAATTGTACATAATTATCTTCATTCTAAAAGATAACTTAAAAGATCATTTAGAATTTCTTTATTAAAGATCATAACGGTAACCATCATTGGTCCTAATAAATGCTAAAGAATTGTAAATAATTATATTCTTTCTAAAACATAATTTAATAGATCATTTAAAATTTCTTTATTAAAGATCATAAGGGTAACAATCATTGGGACTAATAAATGCTAAAAAATTGTGAATAATTATCTTCTTTGTAAAAGATAATTTAATAGATCATTTCAAAATTTCTTTATTAAAGATCATAACGGTAACAACATTGGGCCTAATAAATGCTAAAGAATTTGAAATAATTATCTTCTTTGTGAATCATAATTGAAAAGATCATTTAAAGTTTTTTTATTAAAGATCATAACAGTAACGATCATTGGGTCTAATAAATGCTAAAAAATTGTAAATAATTATCTTCTTTCTAAAAGATAATTTAATAGATCATTTAGAATTTCTTTATTAAAGATCATAACGGTAACGATCATTGGTCCTAATAAATGCTAAAGAATTGTAAATAATTATATTCTTTCTAAAACATAATTTAATAGATCATTTAAATTTCCTTATTAAAGATCATAAGGGTAACAATCATTGGGACTAATAAATGCTAAAAAATTCTAAATAATTATCTTCTTTGTAAAAGATAATTTAATAGATCATTTCAAAATTTCTTTATTAAAGATCATAACGGTAACGATCATTGGGCCTAATAAATGCTAAAGAATTGTAAATAATTATATTCTTTCTAAAACATAATTTAATAGATCATTTAAAATTTCTTTATTAAAGATCATAAGGGTAACAATCATTGTGCCTAATAAATGCTAAAAAGTTGTAAATAATTATCTTCTTTGCAAAAGATAATTTAATAGATCATTTAAAATTTCTTTATTAAAGATCATAACGGTAACGATCATTGGGCCTAATAAATGCTAAAGAATTTGAAATAATTATCTTCTTTGTGAATCATAATTGAAAAGATCATTTAAAGTTTCTTTATTAAAGATCATAACAGTAACGATCATTGGGTCTAATAAATGCTAAAAAATTGTAAATAATTATCTTCTTTCTAAAAGATAATTTAATAGATCATTTAGAATTTCTTTATTAAAGATCATAACGGTAACGATCATTGGTCCTAATAAATGCTAAAGAATTGTAAATAATTATATTCTTGCTAAAACATAATTTAATAGATCATTTAAAATTTCTTTATTAAAGATCATAAGGGTAACAATCATTGGGACTAATAAATGCTAAAAAATTGTAAATAATTATATTCTTTGTAAAAGATAATTTAATAGATCATTTCAAAATTTCTTTATTAAAGATCATAACGGTAACGATCATTGGGCCTAATAAATGCTAAAGAATTTGAAATAATTATCTTCTTTGTGAATCATAATTGAATAGATCATTTAAAGTTTTTTTATTAAAGGTCTTAACGGTAACAATCATTGGGCCTAATAAATGCTAAAAAATTGTACATAATTATCTTCATTCTAAAAGATAACTTAAAAGATCATTTAGAATTTCTTTATTAAAGATCATAACGGTAACGATCATTGGTCCTAATAAATGCTAAAGAATTGTAAATAATTCTATTCTTGCTAAAACATAATTTAATAGATCATTTAAAATTTCTTTATTAAAGATCATAAGGGTAACAATCATTGGGACTAATAAATGCTAAAAAATTGTAAATAATTATCTTCTTTGCAAAAGATAATTTAATAGATCATTTAAAATTTCTTTATTAAAGATCATAACGGTAACAATCATTGGGCCTAATAAATGCTAAAGAATTTGAAATAATTATCTTCTTTGTGAATCATAATTGAAAAGATCATTTAAAGTTTCTTTATTAAAGATCATAACAGTAACGATCATTGGGTCTAATAAATGCTTAAAAATTGTAAATAATTATCTTCTTTCTAAAAGATAATTTAATAGATCATTTAGAATTTCTTTATTAAAGATCATAACGGTAACGATCATTGGGCCTAATAAATGCTAAAGAATTGTAAATAATTATATTCTTTCTAAAACATAATTTAATAGATCATTTAAATTTCCTTATTAAAGATCATAAGGGTAACAATCATTGGGACTAATAAATGCTAAAAAATTCTAAATAATTATCTTCTTTGTAAAAGATAATTTAATAGATCATTTCAAAATTTCTTTATTAAAGATCATAACGGTAACGATCATTGGGCCTAATAAATGCTAAAGAATTGTAAATAATTATATTCTTTCTAAAACATAATTTAATAGATCATTTAAAATTTCTTTATTAAAGATCATAAGGGTAACAATCATTGTGCCTAATAAATGCTAAAAAGTTGTAAATAATTATCTTCTTTGCAAAAGATAATTTAATAGATCATTTAAAATTTCTTTATTAAAGATCATAACGGTAACGATCATTGGGCCTAATAAATGCTAAAGAATTTGAAATAATTATCTTCTTTGTGAATCATAATTGAAAAGATCATTTAAAGTTTCTTTATTAAAGATCATAACAGTAACGATCATTGGGTCTAATAAATGCTAAAAAATTGTAAATAATTATCTTCTTTCTAAAAGATAATTTAATAGATCATTTAGAATTTCTTTATTAAAGATCATAACGGTAACGATCATTGGTCCTAATAAATGCTAAAGAATTGTAAATAATTATATTCTTGCTAAAACATAATTTAATAGATCATTTAAAATTTCTTTATTAAAGATCATAAGGGTAACAATCATTGGGACTAATAAATGCTAAAAAATTGTAAATAATTATATTCTTTGTAAAAGATAATTTAATAGATCATTTCAAAATTTCTTTATTAAAGATCATAACGGTAACGATCATTGGGCCTAATAAATGCTAAAGAATTTGAAATAATTATCTTCTTTGTGAATCATAATTGAATAGATCATTTAAAGTTTTTTTATTAAAGGTCTTAACGGTAACAATCATTGGGCCTAATAAATGCTAAAAAATTGTACATAATTATCTTCATTCTAAAAGATAACTTAAAAGATCATTTAGAATTTCTTTATTAAAGATCATAACGGTAACGATCATTGGTCCTAATAAATGCTAAAGAATTGTAAATAATTCTATTCTTGCTAAAACATAATTTAATAGATCATTTAAAATTTCTTTATTAAAGATCATAAGGGTAACAATCATTGGGACTAATAAATGCTAAAAAATTGTAAATAATTATCTTCTTTGCAAAAGATAATTTAATAGATCATTTAAAATTTCTTTATTAAAGATCATAACGGTAACAATCATTGGGCCTAATAAATGCTAAAGAATTTGAAATAATTATCTTCTTTGTGAATCATAATTGAAAAGATCATTTAAAGTTTCTTTATTAAAGATCATAACAGTAACGATCATTGGGTCTAATAAATGCTTAAAAATTGTAAATAATTATCTTCTTTCTAAAAGATAATTTAATAGATCATTTAGAATTTCTTTATTAAAGATCATAACGGTAACGATCATTGGGCCTAATAAATGCTAAAGAATTGTAAATAATTATATTCTTTCTAAAACATAATTTAATAGATCATTTAAAATTTCTTTATTAAAGATCATAAGGGTAACAATCATTGAGCCTAATAAATGCTAAAAAGTTGTAAATAATTATCTTCTTTGCAAAAGATAATTTAATAGATCATTTAAAATTTCTTTATTAAAGATCATAACGGTAACGATCACTGGGCCTAATAAATGCTAAAGAATTTGAAATAATTATCTTCTTTGTGAATCATAATTGAAAAGATCATTTAAAGTTTCTTTATTAAAGATCATAACAGTAACGATCATTGGGTCTAATAAATGCTTAAAAATTGTAAATAATTATCTTCTTTCTAAAAGATAATTTAATAGATCATTTAGAATTTCTTTATTAAAGATCATAACGGTAACGATCATTGGTCCTAATAAATGCTAAAGAATTGTAAATAATTATATTCTTTCTAAAACATAA
Source organism: Psophocarpus tetragonolobus (assembly GCA_037954015.1). Classification (NCBI taxonomy): domain Eukaryota; kingdom Viridiplantae; phylum Streptophyta; class Magnoliopsida; order Fabales; family Fabaceae; genus Psophocarpus; species Psophocarpus tetragonolobus. Next base: position 62,126,199 of record CM075688.1, read on the forward strand.
TTTAATAGATCATTTAAATTTCCTTATTAAAGATCATAAGGGTAACAATCATTGGGACTAATAAATGCTAAAAAATTCTAAATAATTATCTTCTTTGTAAAAGATAATTTAATAGATCATTTCAAAATTTCTTTATTAAAGATCATAACGGTAACGATCATTGGGCCTAATAAATGCTAAAGAATTGTAAATAATTATATTCTTTCTAAAACATAATTTAATAGATCATTTAAAATTTCTTTATTAAAGATCATAAGGGTAACAATCATTGAGCCTAATAAATGCTAAAAAGTTGTAAATAATTATCTTCTTTGCAAAAGATAATTTAATAGATCATTTAAAATTTCTTTATTAAAGATCATAACGGTAACGATCATTGGGCCTAATAAATGCTAAAGAATTTGAAATAATTATCTTCTTTGTGAATCATAATTGAAAAGATCATTTAAAGTTTCTTTATTAAAGATCATAACAGTAACGATCATTGGGTCTAATAAATGCTAAAAAATCGTAAATAATTATCTTCTTTCTAAAAGATAATTTAATAGATCATTTAGAATTTCTTTATTAAAGATCATAACGGTAACGATCATTGGTCGTAATAAATGCTAAAGAATTGTAAATAATTATATTCTTTCTAAAAGATAATTTAATAGATCATTTAAAATTTTTTTATTAAAGATCATAAGGGTAACAATCATTGGGACTAATAAATGCTAAAAAATTGTAAATAATTATCTTCTTTGTAAAAGATAATTTAATAGATCATTTCAAAATTTCTTTATTAAAGATCATAACGGTAACGATCATTGGGCCTAATAAATGCTAAAGAATTTGAAATAATTATCTTCTTTGTGAATCATAATTGAATAGATCATTTAAAGTTTTTTTATTAAAGGTCTTAACGGTAACAATCATTGGTCCTAATAAATGCTAAAAAATTGTAAATAATTACCTTCTTTCTAAAAGATAATTTAATAGATCATTTAAAATTTCTTTATTAAAGATCATAACAGTAACGATCTTTAGACCTAATAAATGCTTAAGAATTGTAAATAATTATATTCTTTCTAAAACATAATTTAATAGATCATTTAAAATTTCTTTATTAAAGATCATAACGGTAACGATCATTGGTCCTAATAAATGCTAAAGAATTGTAAATAATTATATTCTTTCTAAAACATAATTTAATAGATCATTTAAAATTTCTTTATTAAAGATCATAAGGGTAACAATCATTGGGACTAATAAATGCTAAAAAATTGTAAATAATTATCTTCTTTGTAAAAGATAATTTAATAGATAATTTCAAAATTTCTTTATTAAAGATCATAACGGTAACGATCATTGGGCCTAATAAATGCTAAAGAATTTGAAATAATTATCTTCTTTGTGAATCATAATTGAATAGATCATTTAAAGTTTTTTTATTAAAGGTCTTAACGGTAACAATCATTGGGCCTAATAAATGCTAAAAAATTGTACATAATTATCTTCATTCTAAAAGATAACTTAAAAGATCATTTAGAATTTCTTTATTAAAGATCATAACGGTAACCATCATTGGTCCTAATAAATGCTAAAGAATTGTAAATAATTATATTCTTTCTAAAACATAATTTAATAGATCATTTAAAATTTCTTTATTAAAGATCATAAGGGTAACAATCATTGGGACTAATAAATGCTAAAAAATTGTAAATAATTATCTTCTTTGTAAAAGATAATTTAATAGATCATTTCAAAATTTCTTTATTAAAGATCATAACGGTAACAACATTGGGCCTAATAAATGCTAAAGAATTTGAAATAATTATCTTCTTTGTGAATCATAATTGAAAAGATCATTTAAAGTTTTTTTATTAAAGATCATAACAGTAACGATCATTGGGTCTAATAAATGCTAAAAAATTGTAAATAATTATCTTCTTTCTAAAAGATAATTTAATAGATCATTTAGAATTTCTTTATTAAAGATCATAACGGTAACGATCATTGGTCCTAATAAATGCTAAAGAATTGTAAATAATTATATTCTTTCTAAAACATAATTTAATAGATCATTTAAATTTCCTTATTAAAGATCATAAGGGTAACAATCATTGGGACTAATAAATGCTAAAAAATTCTAAATAATTATCTTCTTTGTAAAAGATAATTTAATAGATCATTTCAAAATTTCTTTATTAAAGATCATAACGGTAACGATCATTGGGCCTAATAAATGCTAAAGAATTGTAAATAATTATATTCTTTCTAAAACATAATTTAATAGATCATTTAAAATTTCTTTATTAAAGAGCATAAGGGTAACAATCATTGTGCCTAATAAATGCTAAAAAGTTGTAAATAATTATCTTCTTTGCAAAAGATAATTTAATAGATCATTTAAAATTTCTTTATTAAAGATCATAACGGTAACGATCATTGGGCCTAATAAATGCTAAAAAATTTGAAATAATTATCTTCTTTGTGAATCATAATTGAAAAGATCATTTAAAGTTTCTTTATTAAAGATCATAACAGTAACGATCATTGGGTCTAATAAATGCTAAAAAATTGTAAATAATTATCTTCTTTCTAAAAGATAATTTAATAGATCATTTAGAATTTCTTTATTAAAGATCATAACGGTAACGATCATTGGTCCTAATAAATGCTAAAGAATTGTAAATAATTATATTCTTTCTAAAACATAATTTAATAGATCATTTAAAATTTCTTTATTAAAGATCATAAGGGTAACAATCATTGGGACTAATAAATGCTAAAAAATTGTAAATAATTATCTTCTTTGTAAAAGATAATTTAATAGATCATTTCAAAATTTCTTTATGAAATATCATAACGGTAACGATCATTGGGCCTAATAAATGCTAAAGAATTTGAAATAATTATCTTCTTTGTGAATCATAATTGAATAGATCATTTAAAGTTTTTTTATTAAAGCTCTTAACGGTAACAATCATTGGGCCTAATAAATGCTAAAAAATTGTACATAATTATCTTCATTCTAAAAGATAACTTAAAAGATCATTTAGAATTTCTTTATTAAAGATCATAACGGTAACGATCATTGGTCCTAATAAATGCTAAAGAATTGTAAATAATTCTATTCTTGCTAAAACATAATTTAATAGATCATTTAAAATTTCTTTATTAAAGATCATAAGGGTAACAATCATTGGGACTAATAAATGCTAAAAAATTGTAAATAATTATATTCTTTGTAAAAGATAATTTAATAGATCATTTCAAAATTTCTTTATTAAAGATCATAACGGTAACGATCATTGGGCCTAATAAATGCTAAAGAATTTGAAATAATTATCTTCTTTGTGAATCATAATTGAATAGATCATTTAAAGTTTTTTTATTAAAGGTCTTAACGGTAACAATCATTGGGCCTAATAAATGCTAAAAAATTGTACATAATTATCTTCATTCTAAAAGATAACTTAAAAGATCATTTAAAGTTTTTATATTAAAGATGATAACGGTAACGATCATTGGGCCTAATAAATGCTAAAAAATTGTAAATAATTACCTTCTTTCTAAAAGATAATTTAATAGATCATTTAAAATTTCTTTATTAAAGATCATAATGGTAACGATCATTGGGCCTTATAAATGCTAAAGAATTGTAAATAATTCTATTCTTGCTAAAACATAATTTAATAGATCATTTAAAATTTCTTTATTAAAGATCATAAGGGTAACAATCATTGGGCCTAATAAATGCTAAAAAATTGTAAATAATTATCTTCTTTGCAAAAGATAATTTAATAGATCATTTAAAATTTCTTTATTAAAGATCATAACGGTAACAATCATTGGGCCTAATAAATGCTAAAGAATTGTAAATAATTATATTCTTTCTAAAACATAATTTAATAGATCATTTAAATTTCCTTATTAAAGATCATAAGGGTAACAATCATTGGGACTAATAAATGCTAAAAAATTCTAAATAATTATCTTCTTTGTAAAAGATAATTTAATAGATCATTTCAAAATTTCTTTATTAAAGATCATAACGGTAACGATCATTGGGCCTAATAAATGCTAAAGAATTGTAAATAATTATATTCTTTCTAAAACATAATTTAATAGATCATTTAAAATTTCTTTATTAAAGATCATAAGGGTAACAATCATTGTGCCTAATAAATGCTAAAAAGTTGTAAATAATTATCTTCTTTGCAAAAGATAATTTAATAGATCATTTAAAATTTCTTTATTAAAGATCATAACGGTAACGATCATTGGGCCTAATAAATGCTAAAAAATTTGAAATAATTATCTTCTTTGTGAATCATAATTGAAAAAATCATTTAAAGTTTCTTTATTAAAGATCATAACAGTAACGATCATTGGGTCTAATAAATGCTAAAAAATTGTAAATAATTATCTTCTTTCTAAAAGATAATTTAATAGATCATTTAGAATTTCTTTATTAAAGATCATAACGGTAACGATCATTGGTCCTAATAAATGCTAAAGAATTGTAAATAATTATATTCTTTCTAAAACATAATTTAATAGATCATTTAAAATTTCTTTATTAAAGATCATAAGGGTAACAATCATTGGGACTAATAAATGCTAAAAAATTGTAAATAATTATCTTCTTTGTAAAAGATAATTTAATAGATCATTTCAAAATTTCTTTATGAAAGATCATAACGGTAACGATCATTGGGCCTAATAAATGCTAAAGAATTTGAAATAATTATCTTCTTTGTGAATCATAATTGAATAGATCATTTAAAGTTTTTTTATTAAAGCTCTTAACGGTAACAATCATTGGGCCTAATAAATGCTAAAAAATTGTACATAATTATCTTCATTCTAAAAGATAACTTAAAAGATCATTTAGAATTTCTTTATTAAAGATCATAACGGTAACGATCATTGGTCCTAATAAATGCTAAAGAATTGTAAATAATTCTATTCTTGCTAAAACATAATTTAATAGATCATTTAAAATTTCTTTATTAAAGATCATAAGGGTAACAATCATTGGGACTAATAAATGCTAAAAAATTGTAAATAATTATATTCTTTGTAAAAGATAATTTAATAGATCATTTCAAAATTTCTTTATTAAAGATCATAACGGTAACGATCATTGGGCCTAATAAATGCTAAAGAATTTGAAATAATTATCTTCTTTGTGAATCATAATTGAATAGATCATTTAAAGTTTTTTTATTAAAGGTCTTAACGGTAACAATCATTGGGCCTAATAAATGCTAAAAAATTGTACATAATTATCTTCATTCTAAAAGATAACTTAAAAGATCATTTAAAGTTTTTATATTAAAGATGATAACGGTAACGATCATTGGGCCTAATAAATGCTAAAAAATTGTAAATAATTACCTTCTTTCTAAAAGATAATTTAATAGATCATTTAAAATTTCTTTATTAAAGATCATAATGGTAACGATCATTGGGCCTTATAAATGCTAAAGAATTGTAAATAATTCTATTCTTGCTAAAACATAATTTAATAGATCATTTAAAATTTCTTTATTAAAGATCATAAGGGTAACAATCATTGGGCCTAATAAATGCTAAAAAATTGTAAATAATTATCTTCTTTGCAAAAGATAATTTAATAGATCATTTAAAATTTCTTTATTAAAGATCATAACGGTAACAATCATTGGGCCTAATAAATGCTAAAGAATTTGAAATAATTATCTTCTTTGTGAATCATAATTGAAAAGATCATTTAAAGTTTCTTTATTAAAGATCATAACAGTAACGATCATTGGGTCTAATAAATGCTTAAAAATTGTAAATAATTATCTTCTTTCTAAAAGATAATTTAATAGATCATTTAGAATTTCTTTATTAAAGATCATAACGGTAACGATCATTGGGCCTAATAAATGCTAAAGAATTGTAAATAATTATATTCTTTCTAAAACATAATTTAATAGATCATTTAAAATTTCTTTATTAAAGATCATAAGGGTAACAATCATTGGGCCTAATAAATGCTAAAAAGTTGTAAATAATTATCTTCTTTGCAAAAGATAATTTAATAGATCATTTAAAATTTCTTTATTAAAGATCATAACGGTAACGATCACTGGGCCTAATAAATGCTAAAGAATTTGAAATAATTATCTTCTTTGTGAATCATAATTGAAAAGATCATTTAAAGTTTCTTTATTAAAGATCATAACAGTAACGATCATTAGGTCTAATAAATGCTTAAAAATTGTAAATAATTATCTTCTTTCTAAAAGATAATTTAATAGATCATTTAGAATTTCTTTATTAAAGATCATAACGGTAACGATCATTGGTCCTAATAAATGCTAAAGAATTGTAAATAATTATATTCTTTCTAAAACATAATTTAATAGATCATTTAAATTTCCTTATTAAAGATCATAAGGGTAACAATCATTGGGACTAATAAATGCTAAAAAATTCTAAATAATTATCTTCTTTGTAAAAGATAATTTAATAGATCATTTCAAAATTTCTTTATTAAAGATCATAACGGTAACGATCATTGGGCCTAATAAATGCTAAAGAATTGTAAATAATTATATTCTTTCTAAAACATAATTTAATAGATCATTTAAAATTTCTTTATTAAAGATCATAAGGGTAACAATCATTGAGCCTAATAAATGCTAAAAAGTTGTAAATAATTATCTTCTTTGCAAAAGATAATTTAATAGATCATTTAAAATTTCTTTATTAAAGATCATAACGGTAACGATCATTGGGCCTAATAAATGCTAAAGAATTTGAAATAATTATCTTCTTTGTGAATCATAATTGAAAAGATCATTTAAAGTTTCTTTATTAAAGATCATAACAGTAACGATCATTGGGTCTAATAAATGCTAAAAAATCGTAAATAATTATCTTCTTTCTAAAAGATAATTTAATAGATCATTTAGAATTTCTTTATTAAAGATCATAACGGTAACGATCATTGGTCGTAATAAATGCTAAAGAATTGTAAATAATTATATTCTTTCTAAAAGATAATTTAATAGATCATTTAAAATTTCTTTATTAAAGATCATAAGGGTAACAATCATTGGGACTAATAAATGCTAAAAAATTGTAAATAATTATCTTCTTTGTAAAAGATAATTTAATAGATCATTTCAAAATTTCTTTATTAAAGATCATAACGGTAACGATCATTGGGCCTAATAAATGCTAAAGAATTTGAAATAATTATCTTCTTTGTGAATCATAATTGAAAAGATCATTTAAAGTTTCTTTATTAAAGATCATAACAGTAACGATCATTGGGTCTAATAAATGCTAAAAAATCGTAAATAATTATCTTCTTTCTAAAAGATAATTTAATAGATCATTTAGAATTTCTTTATTAAAGATCATAACGGTAACGATCATTGGTCCTAATAAATGCTAAAGAATTGTAAATAATTATATTCTTTCTAAAACATAATTTAATAGATCATTTAAAATTTCTTTATTAAAGATCATAAGGGTAACAATCATTGGGACTAATAAATGCTAAAAAATTGTAAATAATTATCTTCTTTGTAAAAGATAATTTAATAGATCATTTCAAAATTTCTTTATTAAAGATCATAACGGTAACGATCATTGGGCCTAATAAATGCTAAAGAATTTGAAATAATTGTCTTCTTTGTGAATCATAATTGAATAGATCATTTAAAGTTTTTTTATTAAAGGTCTTAACGGTAACAATCATTGGTCCTAATAAATGCTAAAAAATTGTAAATAATTACCTTCTTTCTAAAAGATAATTTAATAGATCATTTAAAATTTCTTTATTAAAGATCATAACAGTAACGATCTTTAGACCTAATAAATGCTAAAGAATTGTAAATAATTATATTCTTTCTAAAACATAATTTAATAGATCATTTAAAATTTCTTTATTAAAGATCATAATGGTAACGATCATTGGTCCTAATAAATGCTAAAGAATTGTAAATAATTATATTCTTTCTAAAACATAATTTAATAGATCATTTAAAATTTCTTTATTAAAGATCATAAGGGTAACAATCATTGGGACTAATAAATGCTAAAAAATTGTAAATAATTATCTTCTTTGTAAAAGATAATTTAATAGATAATTTCAAAATTTCTTTATTAAAGATCATAACGGTAACGATCATTGGGCGTAATAAATGCTAAAGAATTTGAAATAGTTATCTTCTTTGTGAATCATAATTGAATAGATCATTTAAAGTTTTTTTATTAAAGGTCTTAACGGTAACAATCATTGGTCCTAATAAATGCTAAAAAATTGTAAATAATTACCTTCTTTCTAAAAGATAATTTAATAGATCATTTAAAATTTCTTTATTAAAGATCATAACAGTAACGATCTTTAGACCTAATAAATGCTAAAGAATTGTAAATAATTATATTCTTTCTAAAACATAATTTAATAGATCATTTAAAATTTCTTTATTAAAGATCATAACGGTAACGATCATTGGTCCTAATAAATGCTAAAGAATTGTAAATAATTATATTCTTTCTAAAACATAATTTAATAGATCATTTAAAATTTCTTTATTAAAGATCATAAGGGTAACAATCATTGGGACTAATAAATGCTAAAAAATTGTAAATAATTATCTTCTTTGTAAAAGATAATTTAATAGATAATTTCAAAATTTCTTTATTAAAGATCATAACGGTAACGATCATTGGGCGTAATAAATGCTAAAGAATTTGAAATAGTTATCTTCTTTGTGAATCATAATTGAATAGATCATTTAAAGTTTTTTTATTAAAGGTCTTAACGGTAACAATCATTGGTCCTAATAAATGCTAAAAAATTGTACATAATTATCTTCATTCTAAAAGATAACTTAAAAGATCATTTAGAATTTCTTTATTAAAGATCATAACGGTAACGATCATTGGTCCTAATAAATGCTAAAGAATTGTAAATAATTATATTCTTTCTAAAACATAATTTAATAGATCATTTAAAATTTCTTTATTAAAGATCATAAGAGTAACAATCATTGGGACTAATAAATGCTAAAAAATTTTAAATAATTATCTTCTTTGTAAAAGATAATTTAATAGATCATTTCAAAATTTCTTTATTAAAGATCATAACGGTAACGATCATTGGGCCTAATAAATGCTAAAGAATTTGAAATAATTATCTTCTTTGTGAATCATAATTGAAAAAATCATTTAAAGTTTTTTTATTAAAGGTCTTAACGGTAACAATCATTGGTCCTAATAAATGCTAAAAAATTGTACATAATTATCTTCATTCTAAAAGATAACTTAAAAGATCGTTTAGAATTTCTTTATTAAAGATCATAACGGTAACGATCATTGGTCCTAATAAATGCTAAAGAATTGTAAATAATTATATTCTTTCTAAAACATAATTTAATAGATCATTTAAAATTTCTTTATTAAAGATCATAACGGTAACGATCATTGGTCCTAATAAATGCTAAAGAATTGTAAATAATTATATTCTTTCTAAAACATAATTTAATAGATCATTTAAAATTTCTTTATTAAAGATCATAAGAGTAACAATCATTGGGACTAATAAATGCTAAAAAATTTTAAATAATTATCTTCTTTGTAAAAGATAATTTAATAGATCATTTCAAAATTTCTTTATTAAAGATCATAACGGTAACGATCATTGGGCCTAATAAATGCTAAAGAATTTGAAATAATTATCTTCTTTGTGAATCATAATTGAAAAAATCATTTAAAGTTTTTTTATTAAAGGTCTTAACGGTAACAATCATTGGTCCTAATAAATGCTAAAAAATTGTACATAATTATCTTCATTCTAAAAGATAACTTAAAAGATCGTTTAGAATTTCTTTATTAAAGATCATAACGGTAACGATCATTGGTCCTAATAAATGCTAAAGAATTGTAAATAATTATATTCTTTCTAAAACATAATTTAATAGATCATTTAAAATTTCTTTATTAAAGATCATAAGGGTAACAATCATTGGGACTAATAAATGCTAAAAAATTGTAAATAATTATCTTCTTTGTAAAAGATAATTTAATAGATAATTTCAAAATTTCTTTATTAAAGATCATAACGGTAACCATCATTGGGCCTAATAAATGCTAAAGAATTTGAAATAATTATCTTCTTTGTGAATCATAATTGAATAGATAATTTAAAGTTTTTTTATTAAAGGTCTTAACGGTAACAATCATTGGTCCTAATAAATGCTAAAAAATTGTACATAATTATCTTCATTCTAAAAGATAACTTAAAAGATCATTTAGAATTTCTTTATTAAAGATCATAACGGTAACGATCATTGGTCCTAATAAATGCTAAAGAATTGTAAATAATTATATTCTTTCTAAAACATAATTTAATAGATCATTTAAAATTTCTTTATTAAAGATCATAAGAGTAACAATCATTGGGACTAATAAATGCTAAAAAATTTTAAATAATTATCTTCTTTGTAAAAGATAATTTAATAGATCATTTCAAAATTTCTTTATTAAAGATCATAACGGTAACGATCATTGGGCCTAATAAATGCTAAAGAATTTGAAATAATTATCTTCTTTGTGAATTATAATTGAAAAAATCATTTAAAGTTTTTTTATTAAAGGTCTTAACGGTAACAATCATTGGTCCTAATAAATGCTAAAAAATTGTACATAATTATCTTCATTCTAAAAGATAACTTAAAAGATCATTTAGAATTTCTTTATTAAAGATCATAACGGTAACGATCATTGGTCCTAATAAATGCTAAAGAATTGTAAATAATTATATTCTTTCTAAAACATAATTTAATAGATCATTTAAAATTTCTTTATTAAAGATCATAAGAGTAACAATCATTGGGACTAATAAATGCTAAAAAATTTTAAATAATTATCTTCTTTGTAAAAGATAATTTAATAGATCATTTCAAAATTTCTTTATTAAAGATCATAACGGTAACGATCATTGGGCCTAATAAATGCTAAAGAATTTGAAATAATTATCTTCTTTGTGAATTATAATTGAAAAAATCATTTAAAGTTTTTTTATTAAAGGTCTTAACGGTAACAATCATTGGTCCTAATAAATGCTAAAAAATTGTACATAATTATCTTCATTCTAAAAGATAACTTAAAAGATCATTTAGAATTTCTTTATTAAAGATCATAACGGTAACGATCATTGGTCCTAATAAATGCTAAAGAATTGTAAATAATTATATTCTTTCTAAAACATAATTTAATAGATCATTTAAAATTTCTTTATTAAAGATCATAAGGGTAACAATCATTGGGACTAATAAATGCTAAAAAATTGTAAATAATTATCTTCTTTGTAAAAGATAATTTAATAGATCATTTCAAAATTTCTTTATTAAAGATCATAACGGTAACGATCATTGGGCCTAATAAATGCTAAATAATTTGAAATAATTATCTTCTTTGTGAATCATAATTGAATAGATTATTTAAAGTTTTTTTATTAAAGGTCTTAACGGTAACAATCATTGGGCCTAATAAATGCTAAAAAATTGTACATAATTATCTTCATTCTAAAAGATAACTTAAAAGATCATGTAAAGTTTTTATATTAAATATGATAACGGTAACGATCATTGGGCCTAATAAATGCTAAAAAATTGTAAATAATTACCTTCTTTCTAAAAGATAATTTAATAGATCATTTAAAATTTCTTTATTAAAGATCATAACAGTAACGATCTTTGGGCCTAATAAATGCTAAAGAATTGTAAATAATTATATTCTTTCTAAAACATAATTTAATAGATCATTTAAAATTTCTTTATCAAAGATCATAACGGTAACGATCATTGGGCCTAATAAATGCTAAAGAATTGTAAATAATTCTATTCTTGCTAAAACTTAATTTAATATATCATTTAAAATTTCTTTATTAAAGATCATAAGGGTAACAATCATTGGGCCTAATAAATGCTAAAAAATTGTAAATAATTATATTCTTTGAAAAAGATAATTTAATAGATCATTTAAAATTTCTTTATTAAAGATGATAACGGTAACAACATTGGGCCTAATAAATGCTAAAGAATTTGAAATAATTATCTTCTTTGTGAATCATAATTGAAAAGATCATTTAAAGTTTCTTTATTAAAGATGATAACAGTAACGATCATTGGGTCTAATAAATGCTAAAAAATTGTAAATAATTATCTTCTTTCTAAAAGATAATTTAATAGATCATTTAGAATTTCTTTATTAAAGATCATAACGGTAACGATCATTGGTCCTAACAAATGCTAAAGAATTGTAAATAATTATATTCTTTCTAAAACATAATTTAATAGATCATTTAAAATTTCTTTATTAAAGATCATAAGGGTAACAATCATTGGGACTAATAAATGCTAAAAAATTGTAAATAATTATCTTCTTTGTAAAAGATAATTTAATAGATCATTTCAAAATTTCTTTATTAAAGATCATAACGGTAACGATCATTGGGCCTAATAAATGCTAAAGAATTTGAAATAATTATCTTCTTTGTGAATCATAATTGAATAGATCATTTAAAGTTTTTTTATTAAAGGTCTTAACGGTGACAATCATTGGGCCTAATAAATGCTAAAAAAGTGTACATAATTATCTTCATTCTAAAAGATAACTTAAAAGATCATTTAGAATTTCTTTATTAAAGATCATAACGGTAACGATCATTGGTCCTAATAAATGCTAAAGAATTGTAAATAATTCTATTCTTGCTAAAACATAATTTAATAGATCATTTAAAATTTCTTTATTAAAGATCATAAGGGTAACAATCATTGGGACTAATAAATGCTAAAAAATTGTAAATAATTATATTCTTTGTAAAAGATAATTTAATAGATCATTTCAAAATTTCTTTATTAAAGATCATAACGGTAACGATCATTGGGCCTAATAAATGCTAAAGAATTCGAAATAATTATCTTCTTTGTGAATCATAATTGAATAGATCATTTAAAGTTTTTTTATTAAAGGTCTTAACGGTAACAATCATTGGGCCTAATAAATGCTAAAAAATTGTACATAATTATCTTCATTCTAAAAGATAACTTAAAAGATCAATTAAAGTTTTTATATTAAAGATGATAACGGTAACGATCATTGGGCCTAATAAATGCTAAAAAATTGTAAATAATTACCTTCTTTCTACAAGTTAATTTAATAGATCATTTAAAATTTCTTTATTAAAGATCATAACGGTAACGATCATTGGGCCTAATAAATGCTAAAGAATTGTAAATAATTCTATTCTTGCTAAAACATAATTTAATAGATCATTTAAAATTTCTTTATTAAAGATCATAAGGGTAACAATCATTGGGCCTAATAAATGCTAAAAAATTGTAAATAATTATCTTCTTTGCAAAAGATAATTTAATAGATCATTTAAAATTTCTTTATTAAAGATCATAACAGTAACAATCATTGGGCCTAATAAATGCTAAAGAATTTGAAATAATTATCTTCTTTGTGAATCATAATTGAAAAGATCATTTAAAGTTTCTTTATTAAAGATCATAACAGTAACGATCATTGGGTCTAATAAATGCTTAAAAATTGTAAATAATTATCTTCTTTCTAAAAGATAATTTAATAGATCATTTAGAATTTCTTTATTAAAGATCACAACGGTAACGATCATTGGGCCTAATAAATGCTAAAGAATTGTAAATAATTATATTCTTTCTAAAACATAATTTAATAGATCATTTAAATTTTCTTTATTAAAGATCATAAGGGTAACAATCATTGGGCCTAATAAATGCTAAAAAGTTGTAAATAATTATCTTCTTTGCAAAATATAATTTAATAGATCATTTAAAATTTCTTTATTAAAGATCATAACGGTAACGATCACTGGGCCTAATAAATGCTAAAGAATTTGAAATAATTATCTTCTTTGTGAATCATAATTGAAAAGATCATTTAAAGTTTCTTTATTAAAGATCATAACAGTAACGATCATTGGGTCTAATAAATGCTTAAAAATTGTAAATAATTATCTTTTTTCTAAAAGATAATTTAATAGATCATTTAGAATTTCTTTATTAAAGATCATAACGGTAACGATCATTGGTCCTAATAAATGCTAAAGAATTGTAAATAATTATATTCTTTCTAAAACATAATTTAATAGATCATTTAAATTTCCTTATTAAAGATCATAAGGGTAACAATCATTGGGACTAATAAATGCTAAAAATTCTAAATAATTATCTTCTTTCTAAAAGATAATTTAATAGATCATTTAAAATTTCTTTATTAAAGATCATAACGGTAACGATCATTGGGCCTAATAAATGCTAAAGAATTGTAAATAATTATATTCTTTCTAAAACATAATTTAATAGATCATTTAAAATTTCTTTATTAAAGTTCATAAGGGTAACAATCATTGGGCCTAATAAATGCTAAAAACTTGTAAATAATTATATTCTTTGCAAAAGATAATTTAATAGATCATTTCAAAATTTCTTTATTAAAGATCATAACGGTAACGATCATTGGGCCTAATAAATGCTAAAGAATTTGAAATAATTATCTTCTTTGTGAATCATAATTGAATAGATCATTTAAAGTTTTTTTATTAAAGGTCTTAACGGTAACAATCATTGGTCCTAATAAATGCTAAAAAATTGTAAATAATTACCTTCTTTCCAAAAGATAATTTAATAGATCATTTAAAATTTCTTTATTAAAGATCATAACAGTAACGATCTTTAGACCTAATAAATGCTAAAGAATTGTAAATAATTATATTCTTTCTAAAACATAATTTAATAGATCATTTAAAATTTCTTTATTAAAGATCATAAGGGTAACAATCATTGGGCCTAATAAATGGCAAAGAATTTTAAATAATTATATTCTTTCTAAAACATAATTTAATAGATCATTTAAAATTTCTTTATTAAAGATCATAAGGGTAACAATCATTGGGACTAATAAATGCTAAAAAATTGTAAATAATTATCTTGTTTGTAAAAGATAATTTAATAGATCATTTCAAAATTTCTTTATTAAAGATCATAACGGTAACGATCATTGGGCCTAATAAATGCTAAAGAATTTGAAATAATTATCTTCTTTGTGAATCATAATTGAATAGATCATTTAAAGTTTTTTTATTAAAGGTCTTAACGGTGACAATCATTGGGCCTAATAAATGCTAAAAAAGTGTACATAATTATCTTCATTCTAAAAGATAACTTAAAAGATCATTTAGAATTTCTTTATTAAAGATCATAACGGTAACGATCATTGGTCCTAATAAATGCTAAAGAATTGTAAATAATTCTATTCTTGCTAAAACATAATTTAATAGATCATTTAAAATTTCTTTATTAAAGATCATAAGGGTAACAATCATTGGGACTAATAAATGCTAAAAAATTGTAAATAATTATATTCTTTGTAAAAGATAATTTAATAGATCATTTCAAAATTTCTTTATTAAAGATCATAACGGTAACGATCATTGGGCCTAATAAATGCTAAAGAATTTGAAATAATTATCTTCTTTGTGAATCATAATTGAATAGATCATTTAAAGTTTTTTTATTAAAGGTCTTAACGGTAACAATCATTGGGCCTAATAAATGCTAAAAAATTGTACATAATTATCTTCATTCTAAAAGATAACTTAAAAGATCAATTAAAGTTTTTATATTAAAGATGATAACGGTAACGATCATTGGGCCTAATAAATGCTAAAAAATTGTAAATAATTACCTTCTTTCTACAAGATAATTTAATAGATCATTTAAAATTTCTTTATTAAAGATCATAACGGTAACGATCATTGGGCCTAATAAATGCTAAAGAATTGTAAATAATTCTATTCTTGCTAAAACATAATTTAATAGATCATTTAAAATTTCTTTATTAAAGATCATAAGGGTAACAATCATTGGGCCTAATAAATGCTAAAAAATTGTAAATAATTATCTTCTTTGCAAAAGATAATTTAATAGATCATTTAAAATTTCTTTATTAAAGATCATAACGGTAACAATCATTGGGCCTAATAAATGCTAAAGAATTTGAAATAATTATCTTCTTTGTGAATCATAATTGAAAAGATCATTTAAAGTTTCTTTATTAAAGATCATAACAGTAACGATCATTGGGTCTAATAAATGCTTAAAAATTGTAAATAATTATCTTCTTTCTAAAAGATAATTTAATAGATCATTTAGAATTTCTTTATTAAAGATCATAACGGTAACGATCATTGGGCCTAATAAATGCTAAAGAATTGTAAATAATTATATTCTTTCTAAAACATAATTTAATAGATCATTTAAATTTTCTTTATTAAAGATCATAAGGGTAACAATCATTGGGCCTAATAAATGCTAAAAAGTTGTAAATAATTATCTTCTTTGCAAAATATAATTTAATAGATCATTTAAAATTTCTTTATTAAAGATCATAACGGTAACGATCACTGGGCCTAATAAATGCTAAAGAATTTGAAATAATTATCTTCTTTGTGAATCATAATTGAAAAGATCATTTAAGGTTTCTTTATTAAAGATCATAACAGTAACGATTATTGGGTCTAATAAATGCTTAAAAATTGTAAATAATTATCTTCTTTCTAAAAGATAATTTAATAGATCATTTAGAATTTCTTTATTAAAGATCATAACGGTAACGATCATTGGTCCTAATAAATGCTAAAGAATTGTAAATAATTATATTCTTTCTAAAACATAATTTAATAGATCATTTAAATTTCCTTATTAAAGATCATAAGGGTAACAATCATTGGGACTAATAAATGCTAAAAAATTCTAAATAATTATCTTCTTTGTAAAAGATAATTTAATAGATCATTTCAAAATTTCTTTATTAAAGATCATAACGGTAACGATCATTGGGCCTAATAAATGCTAAACAATTGTAAATAATTATATTCTTTCTAAAACATAATTTAATAGATCATTTAAAATTTCTTTATTAAAGATCATAAGGGTAACAATCATTGAGCCTAATAAATGCTAAAAAGTTGTAAATAATTATCTTCATTGCAAAAGATAATTTAATAGATCATTTCAAAATTTCTTTATTAACGATCATAACGGTAACGATCATTGGGCCTAATAAATGCTAAAGAATTTGAAATAATTATCTTCTTTGTGAATCATAATTGAATAGATCATTTAAAGTTTTTTTATTAAAGGTCTTAACGGTAACAATCATTGGTCCTAATAAATGCTAAAAAATTGTAAATAATTACCTTCTTTCTAAAAGATAATTTAATAGATCATTTAAAATTTCTTTATTAAAGATCATAACAGTAACGATCTTTAGACCTAATAAATGCTAAAGAATTGTAAATAATTATATTCTTTCTAAAACATAATTTAATAGATCATTTAAAATTTCTTTATTAAAGATCATAAGGGTAACAATCATTGGGCCTAATAAAAGCTAAAAAGTTGTAAATAATTATCTTCTTTGCAAAAGATGATTTAATAGATCATTTAAAATTTCTTTATTAAAGATCATAACGGTAACGATCATTGGGCCTAATAAATGCTAAAGAATTTGAAATAATTATCTTCTTTGTGAATCATAATTGAAAAGATCATTTAAAGTTTCTTTATTAAAGATCATAACAGTAACGATCATTGGGTCTAATAAATGCTAAAAAATTGTAAATAATTATCTTCTTTCTAAAAGATAATTTAATAGATCATTTAGAATTTCTTTATTAAAGATCATAACGGTAACGATCATTGGTCCTAATAAATGCTAAAGAATTGTAAATAATTATATTCTTTCTAAAACATAATTTAATAGATCATTTAAAATTTCTTTATTAAAGATCATAAGGGTAACAATCATTGGGACTAATAAATGCTAAAAAATTGTAAATAATTATCTTCTTTGTAAAAGATAATTTAATAGATCATTTCAAAATTTCTTTATTAAATATCATAACGGTAACGATCATTGGGCCTAATAAATGCTAAAGAATTTGAAATAATTATCTTCTTTGTGAATCATAATTGAAAAGATCATTTAAAGTTTCTTTATTAAAGATCATAACAGTAACGATCATTGGGTCTAATAAATGCTTAAAAATTGTAAATAATTATCTTCTTTCTAAAAGATAATTTAATAGATCATTTAGAATTTCTTTATTAAAGATCATAACGGTAACGATCGTTGGTCCTAATAAATGCTAAAGAATTGTAAATAATTATATTCTTTCTAAAACATAATTTAATAGATCATTTAAATTTCCTTATTAAAGATCATAAGGGTAACAATCATTGGGACTAATAAATGCTAAAAAATTCTAAATAATTATCTTCTTTGTAAAAGATAATTTAATAGATCATTTCAAAATTTCTTTATTAAAGATCATAACGGTAACGATCATTGGGCCTAATAAATGCTAAAGAATTGTAAATAATTATATTCTTTCTAAAACATAATTTAATAGATCATTTAAAATTTCTTTATTAAAGATCATAAGGGCAACAATCATTGGGCCTAATAAATGCTAAAAAGTTGTAAATAATTATCTTCTTTGCAAAAGATAATTTAATAGATCATTTAAAATTTCTTTATTAAAGATCATAACGGTAACGATCATTGGGCCTAATAAATGCTAAAGAATTTGAAATAATTATCTTCTTTGTGAATCATAATTGAAAAGATCATTTAAAGTTTCTTTATTAAAGATCATAACAGTAACGATCATTGGGTCTAATAAATGCTAAAAAATCGTAAATAATTATCTTCTTTCTAAAAGATAATTTAATAGATCATTTAGAATTTCTTTATTAAAGATCATAACGGTAACGATCATTGGTCCTAATAAATGCTAAAGAATTGTAAATAGTTATATTCTTTCTAAAAGATAATTTAATAGATCATTTAAAATTTCTTTATTAAAGATCATAAGGGTAACAATCATTGGGACTAATAAATGCTAAAAAATTGTAAATAATTATCTTCTTTGTAAAAGATAATTTAATAGATCATTTCAAAATTTCTTTATTAAATATCATAACGGTAACGATCATTGGGCCTAATAAATGCTAAAGAATTTGAAATAATTATCTTCTTTGTGAATCATAATTGAATAGATCATTTAAAGTTTTTTTATTAAAGGTCTTAACGGTAACAATCATTGGTCCTAATAAATGCTAAAAAATTGTAAATAATTACCTTCTTTCTAAAAGATAATTTAATAGATCATTTAAAATTTCTTTATTAAAGATCATAACAGTAACGATCTTTAGGCCTAATAAATGCTAAAGAATTGTAAATAATTATATTCTTTCTAAAACATAATTTAATAGATCATTTAAAATTTCTTTATTAAAGATCATAACGGTAACGATCATTGGTCCTAATAAATGCTAAAGAATTGTAAATAATTATATTCTTTCTAAAACATAATTTAATAGATCATTAAAAATTTCTTTATTAAAGATCATAAGGGTAACAATCATTGGGACTAATAAATGCTAAAAAATTGTAAATAATTATCTTCTTTGTAAAAGATAATTTAATAGATAATTTCAAAATTTCTTTATTAAAGATCATAACGGTAACGATCATTGGGCCTAATAAATGCTAAATAATTTGAAATAATTATCTTCTTTGTGAATCATAATTGAATAGATCATTTAAAGTTTTTTTATTAAAGGTCTTAACGGTAACAATCATTGGTCCTAATAAATGCTAAAAAATTGTACATAATTATCTTCATTCTAAAAGATAACTTAAAAGATCATTTAGAATTTCTTTATTAAAGATCATAACGGTAACGATCATTGGTCCTAATAAATGCTAAAGAAGTGTAAATAATTATATTCTTTCTAAAACATAATTTAATAGATCATTTAAAATTTCTTTATTAAAGATCATAAGGGTAACAATCATTGGGACTAATAAATGCTAAAAAATTGTAAATAATTATCTTCTTTGTAAAAGATAATTTAATAGATCATTTCAAAATTTCTTTATTAAATATCATAACGGTAACGATCATTGGGCCTAATAAATGCTAAATAATTTGAAATAATTATCTTCTTTGTGAATCATAATTGAATAGATTATTTAAAGTTTTTTTATTAAAGGTCTTAACGGTAACAATCATTGGGCCTAATAAATGCTAAAAAATTCTAAATAATTATCTTCTTTGTAAAAGATAATTTAATAGATCATTTCAAAATTTCTTTATTAAAGATCATAACGGTAACGATCATTGGGCCTAATAAATGCTAAATAATTGTAAATAATTATATTCTTTCTAAAACATAATTTAATAGATCATTTAAAATTTCTTTATTAAAGATCATAAGGGTAACAATCATTGGGCCTAATAAATGCTAAAAAGTTGTAAATAATTATCTTCTTTGCAAAAGATAATTTAATAGATCATTTAAAATTTCTTTATTAAAGATCATAACAGTAACGATCTTTAGGCCTAATAAATGCTAAAGAATTGTAAATAATTATATTCTTTCTAAAACATAATTTAATAGATCATTTAAAATTTCTTTATTAAAGATCATAACGGTAACGATCATTGGTCCTAATAAATGCTAAAGAATTGTAAATAATTATATTCTTTCTAAAACATAATTTAATAGATCATTAAAAATTTCTTTATTAAAGATCATAAGGGTAACAATCATTGGGACTAATAAATGCTAAAAAATTGTAAATAATTATCTTCTTTGTAAAAGATAATTTAATAGATAATTTCAAAATTTCTTTATTAAAGATCATAACGGTAACGATCATTGGGCCTAATAAATGCTAAATAATTTGAAATAATTATCTTCTTTGTGAATCATAATTGAATAGATCATTTAAAGTTTTTTTATTAAAGGTCTTAACGGTAACAATCATTGGTCCTAATAAATGCTAAAAAATTGTACATAATTATCTTCATTCTAAAAGATAACTTAAAAGATCATTTAGAATTTCTTTATTAAAGATCATAACGGTAACGATCATTGGTCCTAATAAATGCTAAAGAAGTGTAAATAATTATATTCTTTCTAAAACATAATTTAATAGATCATTTAAAATTTCTTTATTAAAGATCATAAGGGTAACAATCATTGGGACTAATAAATGCTAAAAAATTGTAAATAATTATCTTCTTTGTAAAAGATAATTTAATAGATCATTTCAAAATTTCTTTATTAAATATCATAACGGTAACGATCATTGGGCCTAATAAATGCTAAATAATTTGAAATAATTATCTTCTTTGTGAATCATAATTGAATAGATTATTTAAAGTTTTTTTATTAAAGGTCTTAACGGTAACAATCATTGGGCCTAATAAATGCTAAAAAATTCTAAATAATTATCTTCTTTGTAAAAGATAATTTAATAGATCATTTCAAAATTTCTTTATTAAAGATCATAACGGTAACGATCATTGGGCCTAATAAATGCTAAATAATTGTAAATAATTATATTCTTTCTAAAACATAATTTAATAGATCATTTAAAATTTCTTTATTAAAGATCATAACGGTAACGATCATTGGTCCTAATAAATGCTAAAGAATTGTAAATAATTATATTCTTTCCAAAACATAATTTAATAGATCATTAAAAATTTCTTTATTAAAGATCATAAGGGTAACAATCATTGGGACTAATAAATGCTAAAAAATTGTAAATAATTATCTTCTTTGTAAAAGATAATTTAATAGATCATTTCAAAATTTCTTTATTAAATATCATAACGGTAACGATCATTGGGCCTAATAAATGCTAAAGAATTTGAAATAATTATCTTCTTTGTGAATCATAATTGAATAGATCATTTAAAGTTTTTTTATTAAAGGTCTTAACGGTAACAATCATTGGTCCTAATAAATGCTAAAAAATTGTAAATAATTACCTTCTTTCTAAAAGATAATTTAATAGATCATTTAAAATTTCTTTATTAAAGATCATAACAGTAACGATCTTTAGGCCTAATAAATGCTAAAGAATTGTAAATAATTATATTCTTTCTAAAACATAATTTAATAGATCATTTAAAATTTCTTTATTAAAGATCATAACGGTAACGATCATTGGTCCTAATAAATGCTAAAGAATTGTAAATAATTATATTCTTTCTAAAACATAATTTAATAGATCATTAAAAATTTCTTTATTAAAGATCATAAGGGTAACAATCATTGGGACTAATAAATGCTAAAAAATTGTAAATAATTATCTTCTTTGTAAAAGATAATTTAATAGATAATTTCAAAATTTCTTTATTAAAGATCATAACGGTAACGATCATTGGGCCTAATAAATGCTAAATAATTTGAAATAATTATCTTCTTTGTGAATCATAATTGAATAGATCATTTAAAGTTTTTTTATTAAAGGTCTTAACGGTAACAATCATTGGTCCTAATAAATGCTAAAAAATTGTACATAATTATCTTCATTCTAAAAGATAACTTAAAAGATCATTTAGAATTTCTTTATTAAAGATCATAACGGTAACGATCATTGGTCCTAATAAATGCTAAAGAAGTGTAAATAATTATATTCTTTCTAAAACATAATTTAATAGATCATTTAAAATTTCTTTATTAAAGATCATAAGGGTAACAATCATTGGGACTAATAAATGCTAAAAAATTGTAAATAATTATCTTCTTTGTAAAAGATAATTTAATAGATCATTTCAAAATTTCTTTATTAAATATCATAACGGTAACGATCATTGGGCCTAATAAATGCTAAATAATTTGAAATAATTATCTTCTTTGTGAATCATAATTGAATAGATTATTTAAAGTTTTTTTATTAAAGGTCTTAACGGTAACAATCATTGGGCCTAATAAATGCTAAAAAATTCTAAATAATTATCTTCTTTGTAAAAGATAATTTAATAGATCATTTCAAAATTTCTTTATTAAAGATCATAACGGTAACGATCATTGGGCCTAATAAATGCTAAATAATTGTAAATAATTATATTCTTTCTAAAACATAATTTAATAGATCATTTAAAATTTCTTTATTAAAGATCATAACGGTAACGATCATTGGTCCTAATAAATGCTAAAGAATTGTAAATAATTATATTCTTTCCAAAACATAATTTAATAGATCATTAAAAATTTCTTTATTAAAGATCATAAGGGTAACAATCATTGGGACTAATAAATGCTAAAAAATTGTAAATAATTATCTTCTTTGTAAAAGATAATTTAATAGATCATTTCAAAATTTCTTTATTAAATATCATAACGGTAACGATCATTGGGCCTAATAAATGCTAAAGAATTTGAAATAATTATCTTCTTTGTGAATCATAATTGAATAGATCATTTAAAGTTTTTTTATTAAAGGTCTTAACGGTAACAATCATTGGTCCTAATAAATGCTAAAAAATTGTAAATAATTACCTTCTTTCTAAAAGATAATTTAATAGATCATTTAAAATTTCTTTATTAAAGATCATAACAGTAACGATCTTTAGGCCTAATAAATGCTAAAGAATTGTAAATAATTATATTCTTTCTAAAACATAATTTAATAGATCATTTAAAATTTCTTTATTAAAGATCATAACGGTAACGATCATTGGTCCTAATAAATGCTAAAGAATTGTAAATAATTATATTCTTTCTAAAACATAATTTAATAGATCATTAAAAATTTCTTTATTAAAGATCATAAGGGTAACAATCATTGGGACTAATAAATGCTAAAAAATTGTAAATAATTATCTTCTTTGTAAAAGATAATTTAATAGATAATTTCAAAATTTCTTTATTAAAGATCATAACGGTAACGATCATTGGGCCTAATAAATGCTAAATAATTTGAAATAATTATCTTCTTTGTGAATCATAATTGAATAGATCATTTAAAGTTTTTTTATTAAAGGTCTTAACGGTAACAATCATTGGTCCTAATAAATGCTAAAAAATTGTACATAATTATCTTCATTCTAAAAGATAACTTAAAAGATCATTTAGAATTTCTTTATTAAAGATCATAACGGTAACGATCATTGGTCCTAATAAATGCTAAAGAAGTGTAAATAATTATATTCTTTCTAAAACATAATTTAATAGATCATTTAAAATTTCTTTATTAAAGATCATAAGGGTAACAATCATTGGGACTAATAAATGCTAAAAAATTGTAAATAATTATCTTCTTTGTAAAAGATAATTTAATAGATCATTTCAAAATTTCTTTATTAAATATCATAACGGTAACGATCATTGGGCCTAATAAATGCTAAATAATTTGAAATAATTATCTTCTTTGTGAATCATAATTGAATAGATTATTTAAAGTTTTTTTATTAAAGGTCTTAACGGTAACAATCATTGGGCCTAATAAATGCTAAAAAATTCTAAATAATTATCTTCTTTGTAAAAGATAATTTAATAGATCATTTCAAAATTTCTTTATTAAAGATCATAACGGTAACGATCATTGGGCCTAATAAATGCTAAATAATTGTAAATAATTATATTCTTTCTAAAACATAATTTAATAGATCATTTAAAATTTCTTTATTAAAGATCATAAGGGTAACAATCATTGGGCCTAATAAATGCTAAAAAGTTGTAAATAATTATCTTCTTTGCAAAAGATAATTTAATAGATCATTTAAAATTTCTTTATTAAAGATCATAACAGTAACGATCTTTAGGCCTAATAAATGCTAAAGAATTGTAAATAATTATATTCTTTCTAAAACATAATTTAATAGATCATTTAAAATTTCTTTATTAAAGATCATAACGGTAACGATCATTGGTCCTAATAAATGCTAAAGAATTGTAAATAATTATATTCTTTCTAAAACATAATTTAATAGATCATTAAAAATTTCTTTATTAAAGATCATAAGGGTAACAATCATTGGGACTAATAAATGCTAAAAAATTGTAAATAATTATCTTCTTTGTAAAAGATAATTTAATAGATAATTTCAAAATTTCTTTATTAAAGATCATAACGGTAACGATCATTGGGCCTAATAAATGCTAAATAATTTGAAATAATTATCTTCTTTGTGAATCATAATTGAATAGATCATTTAAAGTTTTTTTATTAAAGGTCTTAACGGTAACAATCATTGGTCCTAATAAATGCTAAAAAATTGTACATAATTATCTTCATTCTAAAAGATAACTTAAAAGATCATTTAGAATTTCTTTATTAAAGATCATAACGGTAACGATCATTGGTCCTAATAAATGCTAAAGAAGTGTAAATAATTATATTCTTTCTAAAACATAATTTAATAGATCATTTAAAATTTCTTTATTAAAGATCATAAGGGTAACAATCATTGGGACTAATAAATGCTAAAAAATTGTAAATAATTATCTTCTTTGTAAAAGATAATTTAATAGATCATTTCAAAATTTCTTTATTAAATATCATAACGGTAACGATCATTGGGCCTAATAAATGCTAAATAATTTGAAATAATTATCTTCTTTGTGAATCATAATTGAATAGATTATTTAAAGTTTTTTTATTAAAGGTCTTAACGGTAACAATCATTGGGCCTAATAAATGCTAAAAAATTCTAAATAATTATCTTCTTTGTAAAAGATAATTTAATAGATCATTTCAAAATTTCTTTATTAAAGATCATAACGGTAACGATCATTGGGCCTAATAAATGCTAAATAATTGTAAATAATTATATTCTTTCTAAAACATAATTTAATAGATCATTTAAAATTTCTTTATTAAAGATCATAAGGGTAACAATCATTGGGCCTAATAAATGCTAAAAAGTTGTAAATAATTATCTTCTTTGCAAAAGATAATTTAATAGATCATTTAAAATTTCTTTATTAAAGATCATAACGGTAACGATCATTAGGCCTAATAAATGCTAAAGAATTTGAAATAATTATCTTCTTTGTGAATCATATTTGAAAAGATCATTTAAAGTTTCTTTATTAAAGATCATAACAGTAACGATCATTGGGTCTAATAAATGCTAAAAAATCGTAAATAATTATCTTCTTTCTAAAAGATAATTTAATAGATCATTTAGAATTTCTTTATTAAAGATCATAACGGTAACGATCATTGGTCGTAATAAATGCTAAAGAATTGTAAATAATTATATTCTTTCTAAAAGATAATTTAATAGATCATTTAAAATTTCTTTATTAAAGATCATAAGGGTAACAATCATTGGGACTAATAAATGCTAAAAAATTGTAAATAATTATCTTCTTTGTAAAAGATAATTTAATAGATCATTTCAAAATTTCTTTATTAAAGATCATAACGGTAACGATCATTGGGTCTAATAAATGCTAAAGAATTTGAAATAATTATCTTCTTTGTGAATCATAATTGAATAGATCATTTAAAGTTTTTTTATTAAAGGTCTTAACGGTAACAATCATTGGTCCTAATAAATGCTAAAAAATTGTAAATAATTACCTTCTTTCTAAAAGATAATTTAATAGATCATTTAAAATTTCTTTATTAAAGATCATAACAGTAACGATCTTTAGGCCTAATAAATGCTAAAGAATTGTAAATAATTATATTCTTTCTAAAACATAATTTAATAGATCATTTAAAATTTCTTTATTAAAGATCATAACGGTAACGATCATTGGTCCTAATAAATGCTAAAGAATTGTAAATAATTATATTCTTTCTAAAACATAATTTAATAGATCATTAAAAATTTCTTTATTAAAGATCATAAGCGTAACAATCATTGGGACTAATAAATGCTAAAAAATTGTAAATAATTATCTTCTTTGCAAAAGATAATTTAATAGATCATTTAAAATTTATTTATTAAAGATCATAACGGTAACAATCATTGGGCCTAATAAATGCTAAGGAATTTGAAATAATTATCTTCTTTATGAATCATAATTGAAAAGATCATTTAAAGTTTCTTTATTAAAGATCATAACAGTAACGATTATTGGGTCTAATAAATGCTTAAAAATTGTAAATAATTATCTTCTTTCTAAAAGATAATTTAATAGATCATTTAGAATTTCTTTATTAAAGATCATAACGGTAACGATCATTGGTCCTAATAAATGCTAAAGAATTGTAAATAATTATATTCTTGCTAAAACATAATTTAATAGATCATTTAAAATTTCTTTATTAAAGATCATAAGGGTAACAATCATTGGGCCTAATAAATGCTAAAAAATTGTACATAATTATCTTCATTCTAAAAGATAACTTAAAAGATCATTTAGAATTTCTTTATTAAAGATCATAACGGTAACGATCATTGGTCCTAATAAATGCTAAAGAATTGTAAATAATTATATTCTTTCTAAAACATAATTTAATAGATCATTTAAAATTTCTTTATTAAAGATCATAAGGGTAACAATCATTGGGACTAATAAATGCTAAAAAATTGTAAATAATTATATTCTTTGTAAAAGATAATTTAATAGATCATTTCAAAATTTCTTTATTAAAGATCATAACGGTAACGATCATTGGGCCTAATAAATGCTAAAGAATTTGAAATAATTATCTTCTTTGTGAATCATAATTGAATAGATCATTTAAAGTTTTTTTATTAAAGGTCTTAACGGTAACAATCATTGGGCTAATAAATGCTAAAAAATTGTACATAATTATCTTCATTCTAAAAGATAACTTAAAATATCATTTAAAGTTTTTATATTAAAGATGATAACGGTAACGATCATTGGGCCTAATAAATGCTAAAAATTGTAAATAATTACCTTCTTTCTAAAAGATAATTTAATAGATTATTTAAAGTTTCTTTATTAAAGATCATAACGGTAACGATCATTGGGCCTAATAAATGCTAAAGAATTGTACATAATTATATTCTTTCTAAAACATAATTTAATAGATCATTTAAAATTTCTTTATTAAAGATCATAATGGTAACAATCATTGGGACTAATAAATGCTAAAAAATTGTAAATAATTATCTTCTTTGCAAAAGATAATTTAATAGATTATATAAAATTTCTTTATTAAAGATCATAACGGTAACGATCATTGGGCCTAATAAATGCTAAAGAATTTGAAATAATTATCTTCTTTGTGAATCATAATTGAAAAAATCATTTAAAGTTTCTTTATTAAAGATCATAACAGTAACGATCATTGGGTCTAATAAATGCTAAAAAATTGTAAATAATTATCTTCTTTCTAAAAAATAATTTAATAGATCATTTAGAATTTCTTTATTAAAGATCATAACGGTAACGATCATTGGTCCTAATAAATGCTAAAGAATTGTAAATAATTATATTCTTTCTAAAACATAATTTAATAGATCATTTAAAATTTCTTTATTAAAGATCATAAGGGTAACAATCATTGGGACTAATAAATGCTAAAAAATTGTAAATAATTATCTTCTTTGTAAAAGATAATTTAATAGATCATTTCAAAATTTCTTTATTAAAGATCATAACGGTAACGATCATTGGGCCTAATAAATGCTAAATAATTTGAAATAATTATCTTCTTTGTGAATCATAATTGAATAGATTATTTAAAGTTTTTTTATTAAAGGTATTAACGGTAACAATCATTGGGCCTAATAAATGCTAAAAAATTGTACATAATTATCTTCATTCTAAAAGATAACTTAAAAGATCATTTAAAGTTTTTATATTAAAGATGATAACGGTAACGATCATTGGGCCTAATAAATGCTAAAGAATTGTAAATAATTACCTTCTTTCTAAAAGATAATTTAATAGATCATTTAAAATTTCTTTATTAAAGATCATAACAGTAACCATCTTTGGGCCTAATAAATGCTAAAGAATTGTAAATAATTATATTCTTTCTAAAACATAATTTAATAGATCATTTAAAATTTCTTTATTAAAGATCATAAGGGTAACAATCATTGGGCCTAATAAATGCTAAAAAATTGTAAATAATTATCTTCTTTGCAAAAGATAATTTAATAGATCATTTAAAATTTCTTTATTAAAGATCATAACGGTAACAATCATTGGGCCTAATAAATGCTAAGGAATTTGAAATAATTATCTTCTTTATGAATCATAATTGAAAAGATCATTTAAAGTTTCTTTATTAAAGATCATAACAGTAACGATTATTGGGTCTAATAAATGCTTAAAAATTGTAAATAATTATCTTCTTTCTAAAAGATAATTTAATAGATCATTTAGAATTTCTTTATTAAAGATCATAACGGTAACGATCATTGGTCCTAATAAATGCTAAAGAATTGTAAATAATTATATTCTTGCTAAAACATAATTTAATAGATCATTTAAAATTTCTTTATTAAAGATCATAAGGGTAACAATCATTGGGCCTAATAAATGCTAAAAAATTGTACATAATTATCTTCATTCTAAAAGATAACTTAAAAGATCATTTAGAATTTCTTTATTAAAGATCATAACGGTAACGATCATTGGTCCTAATAAATGCTAAAGAATTGTAAATAATTATATTCTTTCTAAAACATAATTTAATAGATCATTTAAAATTTCTTTATTAAAGATCATAAGGGTAACAATCATTGGGACTAATAAATGCTAAAAAATTGTAAATAATTATATTCTTTGTAAAAGATAATTTAATAGATCATTTCAAAATTTCTTTATTAAAGATCATAACGGTAACGATCATTGGGCCTAATAAATGCTAAAGAATTTGAAATAATTATCTTCTTTGTGAATCATAATTGAATAGATCATTTAAAGTTTTTTTATTAAAGGTGTTAACGGTAACAATCATTGGGCTAATAAATGCTAAAAAATTGTACATAATTATCTTCATTCTAAAAGATAACTTAAAATATCATTTAAAGTTTTTATATTAAAGATGATAACGGTAACGATCATTGGGCTTAATAAATGCTAAAAATTGTAAATAATTACCTTCTTTCTAAAGGATAATTTAATAGATTATTTAAAGTTTCTTTATTAAAGATCATAACGGTAACGATCATTGGGCCTAATAAATGCTAAAGAATTGTACATAATTATATTCTTTCTAAAACATAATTTAATAGATCATTTAAAATTTCTTTATTAAAGATCATAATGGTAACAATCATTGGGACTAATAAATGCTAAAAAATTGTAAATAATTATCTTCTTTGCAAAAGATAATTTAATAGATTATATAAAATTTCTTTATTAAAGATCATAACGGTAACGATCATTGGGCCTAATAAATGCTAAAGAATTTGAAATAATTATCTTCTTTGTGAATCATAATTGAATAGATCATTTAAAGTTTTTTTATTAAAGGTCTTAACGGTAACAATCATTGGGCTAATAAATGCTAAAAAATTGTACATAATTATCTTCATTCTAAAAGATAACTTAAAATATCATTTAAAGTTTTTATATTAAAGATGATAACGGTAACGATCATTGGGCCTAATAAATGCTAAAAATTGTAAATAATTACCTTCTTTCTAAAAGATAATTTAATAGATTATTTAAAGTTTCTTTATTAAAGATCATAACGGTAACGATCATTGGGCCTAATAAATGCTAAAGAATTGTACATAATTATATTCTTTCTAAAACATAATTTAATAGATCATTTAAAATTTCTTTATTAAAGATCATAATGGTAACAATCATTGGGACTAATAAATGCTAAAAAATTGTAAATAATTATCTTCTTTGCAAAAGATAATTTAATAGATTATATAAAATTTCTTTATTAAAGATCATAACGGTAACGATCATTGTGCCTAATAAATGCTAAAGAATTTGAAATAATTATCTTCTTTGTGAATCATAATTGAAAAAATCATTTAAAGTTTCTTTATTAAAGATCATAACAGTAACGATCATTGGGTCTAATAAATGCTAAAAAATTGTAAATAATTATCTTCTTTCTAAAAAATAATTTAATAGATCATTTAGAATTTCTTTATTAAAGATCATAACGGTAACGATCATTGGTCCTAATAAATGCTAAAGAATTGTAAATAATTATATTCTTTCTAAAACATAATTTAATAGATCATTTAAAATTTCTTTATTAAAGATCATAAGGGTAACAATCATTGGGACTAATAAATGCTAAAAAATTGTAAATAATTATCTTCTTTGTAAAAGATAATTTAATAGATCATTTCAAAATTTCTTTATTAAAGATCATAACGGTAACGATCATTGGGCCTAATAAATGCTAAATAATTTGAAATAATTATCTTCTTTGTGAATCATAATTGAATAGATTATTTAAAGTTTTTTTATTAAAGGTATTAACGGTAACAATCATTGGGCCTAATAAATGCTAAAAAATTGTACATAATTATCTTCATTCTAAAAGATAACTTAAAAGATCATTTAAAGTTTTTATATTAAAGATGATAACGGTAACGATCATTGGGCCTAATAAATGCTAAAGAATTGTAAATAATTACCTTCTTTCTAAAAGATAATTTAATAGATCATTTAAAATTTCTTTATTAAAGATCATAACAGTAACCATCTTTGGGCCTAATAAATGCTAAAGAATTGTAAATAATTATATTCTTTCTAAAACATAATTTAATAGATCATTTAAAATTTCTTTATTAAAGATCATAAGGGTAACAATCATTGGGCCTAATAAATGCTAAAAAATTGTAAATAATTATCTTCTTTGCAAAAGATAATTTAATAGATCATTTAAAATTTCTTTATTAAAGATCATAACGGTAACAATCATTGGGCCTAATAAATGCTAAGGAATTTGAAATAATTATCTTCTTTATGAATCATAATTGAAAAGATCATTTAAAGTTTCTTTATTAAAGATCATAACAGTAACGATTATTGGGTCTAATAAATGCTTAAAAATTGTAAATAATTATCTTCTTTCTAAAAGATAATTTAATAGATCATTTAGAATTTCTTTATTAAAGATCATAACGGTAACGATCATTGGTCCTAATAAATGCTAAAGAATTGTAAATAATTATATTCTTGCTAAAACATAATTTAATAGATCATTTAAAATTTCTTTATTAAAGATCATAAGGGTAACGATCATTGGGCCTAATAAATGCTAAAAATTGTAAATAATTACCTTCTTTCTAAAAGATAATTTAATAGATCATTTAAAATTTCTTTATTAAAGATCATAACAGTAACCATCTTTGGGCCTAATAAATGCTAAAGAATTGTAAATAATTATATTCTTTCTAAAACATAATTTAATAGATCATTTAAAATTTCTTTATTAAAGATCATAAGGGTAACAATCATTGGGCCTAATAAATGCTAAAAAATTGTAAATAATTATCTTCTTTGCAAAAGATAATTTAATAGATCATTTAAAATTTCTTTATTAAAGATCATAACGGTAACAATCATTGGGCCTAATAAATGCTAAGGAATTTGAAATAATTATCTTCTTTATGAATCATAATTGAAAAGATCATTTAAAGTTTCTTTATTAAAGATCATAACAGTAACGATTATTGGGTCTAATAAATGCTTAAAAATTGTAAATAATTATCTTCTTTCTAAAAGATAATTTAATAGATCATTTAGAATTTCTTTATTAAAGATCATAACGGTAACGATCATTGGTCCTAATAAATGCTAAAGAATTGTAAATAATTATATTCTTGCTAAAACATAATTTAATAGATCATTTAAAATTTCTTTATTAAAGATCATAAGGGTAACAATCATTGGGCCTAATAAATGCTAAAAAATTGTACATAATTATCTTCATTCTAAAAGATAACTTAAAAGATCATTTAGAATTTCTTTATTAAAGATCATAACGGTAACGATCATTGGTCCTAATAAATGCTAAAGAATTGTAAATAATTATATTCTTTCTAAAACATAATTTAATAGATCATTTAAAATTTCTTTATTAAAGATCATAAGGGTAACAATCATTGGGACTAATAAATGCTAAAAAATTGTAAATAATTATATTCTTTGTAAAAGATAATTTAATAGATCATTTCAAAATTTCTTTATTAAAGATCATAACGGTAACGATCATTGGGCCTAATAAATGCTAAAGAATTTGAAATAATTATCTTCTTTGTGAATCATAATTGAATAGATCATTTAAAGTTTTTTTATTAAAGGTCTTAACGGTAACAATCATTGGGCTAATAAATGCTAAAAAATTGTACATAATTATCTTCATTCTAAAAGATAACTTAAAATATCATTTAAAGTTTTTATATTAAAGATGATAACGGTAACGATCATTGGGCCTAATAAATGCTAAAAATTGTAAATAATTACCTTCTTTCTAAAAGATAATTTAATAGATTATTTAAAGTTTCTTTATTAAAGATCATAACGGTAACGATCATTGGGCCTAATAAATGCTAAAGAATTGTACATAATTATATTCTTTCTAAAACATAATTTAATAGATCATTTAAAATTTCTTTATTAAAGATCATAATGGTAACAATCATTGGGACTAATAAATGCTAAAAAATTGTAAATAATTATCTTCTTTGCAAAAGATAATTTAATAGATTATATAAAATTTCTTTATTAAAGATCATAACGGTAACGATCATTGGGCCTAATAAATGCTAAAGAATTTGAAATAATTATCTTCTTTGTGAATCATAATTGAAAAAATCATTTAAAGTTTCTTTATTAAAGATCATAACAGTAACGATCATTGGGTCTAATAAATGCTAAAAAATTGTAAATAATTATCTTCTTTCTAAAAAATAATTTAATAGATCATTTAGAATTTCTTTATTAAAGATCATAACGGTAACGATCATTGGTCCTAATAAATGCTAAAGAATTGTAAATAATTATATTCTTTCTAAAACATAATTTAATAGATCATTTAAAATTTCTTTATTAAAGATCATAAGGGTAACAATCATTGGGACTAATAAATGCTAAAAAATTGTAAATAATTATCTTCTTTGTAAAAGATAATTTAATAGATCATTTCAAAATTTCTTTATTAAAGATCATAACGGTAACGATCATTGGGCCTAATAAATGCTAAAGAATTTGAAATAATTATCTTCTTTGTGAATCATAATTGAAAAGATCATTTAAAGTTTCTTTATTAAAGATCATAACAGTAACGATTATTGGGTCTAATAAATGCTTAAAAATTGTAAATAATTATCTTCTTTCTAAAAGATAATTTAATAGATCATTTAGAATTTCTTTATTAAAGATCATAACGGTAACGATCATTGGTCCTAATAAATGCTAAAGAATTGTAAATAATTATATTCTTGCTAAAACATAATTTAATAGATCATTTAAAATTTCTTTATTAAAGATCATAAGGGTAACAATCATTGGGCCTAATAAATGCTAAAAAATTGTACATAATTATCTTCATTCTAAAAGATAACTTAAAAGATCATTTAGAATTTCTTTATTAAAGATCATAACGGTAACGATCATTGGTCCTAATAAATGCTAAAGAATTGTAAATAATTATATTCTTTCTAAAACATAATTTAATAGATCATTTAAAATTTCTTTATTAAAGATCATAAGGGTAACAATCATTGGGACTAATAAATGCTAAAAAATTGTAAATAATTATATTCTTTGTAAAAGATAATTTAATAGATCATTTCAAAATTTCTTTATTAAAGATCATAACGGTAACGATCATTGGGCCTAATAAATGCTAAAGAATTTGAAATAATTATCTTCTTTGTGAATCATAATTGAATAGATCATTTAAAGTTTTTTTATTAAAGGTCTTAACGGTAACAATCATTGGGCTAATAAATGCTAAAAAATTGTACATAATTATCTTCATTCTAAAAGATAACTTAAAATATCATTTAATTTTTTATATTAAAGATGATAACGGTAACGATCATTGGGCCTAATAAATGCTAAAAATTGTAAATAATTACCTTCTTTCTAAAAGATAATTTAATAGATTATTTAAAGTTTCTTTATTAAAGATCATAACGGTAACGATCATTGGGCCTAATAAATGCTAAAGAATTGTACATAATTATATTCTTTCTAAAACATAATTTAATAGATCATTTAAAATTTCTTTATTAAATATCATAATGGTAACAATCATTGGGACTAATAAATGCTAAAAAATTGTAAATAATTATCTTCTTTGCAAAAGATAATTTAATAGATTATATAAAATTTCTTTATTAAAGATCATAACGGTAACGATCATTGGGCCTAATAAATGCTAAAGAATTTGAAATAATTATCTTCTTTGTGAATCATAATTGAATAGATCATTTAAAGTTTTTTTATTAAAGGTCTTAACGGTAACAATCATTGGGCTAATAAATGCTAAAAAATTGTACATAATTATCTTCATTCTAAAAGATAACTTAAAATATCATTTAAAGTTTTTATATTAAAGATGATAACGGTAACGATCATTGGGCCTAATAAATGCTAAAAATTGTAAATAATTACCTTCTTTCTAAAAGATAATTTAATAGATTATTTAAAGTTTCTTTATTAAAGATCATAACGGTAACGATCATTGGGCCTAATAAATGCTAAAGAATTGTACATAATTATATTCTTTCTAAAACATAATTTAATAGATCATTTAAAATTTCTTTATTAAAGATCATAATGGTAACAATCATTGGGACTAATAAATGCTAAAAAATTGTAAATAATTATCTTCTTTGCAAAAGATAATTTAATAGATTATATAAAATTTCTTTATTAAAGATCATAACGGTAACGATCATTGGGCCTAATAAATGCTAAAGAATTTGAAATAATTATCTTCTTTGCAAAAGATAATTTAATAGATTATATAAAATTTCTTTATTAAAGATCATAACGGTAACGATCATTGGGCCTAATAAATGCTAAAGAATTGTAAATAATTATCTTCTTTGCAAAAGATAATTTAATAGATTATATAAAATTTCTTTATTAAAGATCATAACGGTAACGATCATTGGGCCTAATAAATGCTAAAGAATTTGAAATAATTATCTTCTTTGCAAAAGATAATTTAATAGATTATATAAAATTTCTTTATTAAAGATCATAACGGTAACGATCATTGGGCCTAATAAATGCTAAAGAATTTGAAATAATTATCTTCTTTGTGAATCATAATTGAATAGATCATTTAAAGTTTTTTTATTAAAGGTCTTAACGGTAACAATCATTGGGCTAATAAATGCTAAAAAATTGTACATAATTATCTTCATTCTAAAAGATAACTTAAAATATCATTTAAAGTTTTTATATTAAAGATGATAACGGTAACGATCATTGGGCCTAATAAATGCTAAAAATTGTAAATAATTACCTTCTTTCTAAAAGATAATTTAATAGATTATTTAAAGTTTCTTTATTAAAGATCATAACGGTAACGATCATTGGGCCTAATAAATGCTAAAGAATTGTACATAATTATATTCTTTCTAAAACATAATTTAATAGATCATTTAAAATTTCTTTATTAAAGATCATAATGGTAACAATCATTGGGACTAATAAATGCTAAAAAATTGTAAATAATTATCTTCTTTGCAAAAGATAATTTAATAGATTATATAAAATTTCTTTATTAAAGATCATAACGGTAACGATCATTGGTCCTAATAAATGCTAAAGAATTGTAAATAATTATATTCTTTCTAAAACATAATTTAATAGATCATTTAAAATTTCTTTATTAAAGATCATAAGGGTAACAATCATTGGGACTAATAAATGCTAAAAAATTGTAAATAATTATATTCTTTGTAAAAGATAATTTAATAGATCATTTCAAAATTTCTTTATTAAAGATCATAACGGTAACGATCATTGGGCCTAATAAATGCTAAAGAATTTGAAATAATTATCTTCTTTGTGAATCATAATTGAATAGATCATTTAAAGTTTTTTTATTAAAGGTCTTAACGGTAACAATCATTGGGCTAATAAATGCTAAAAAATTGTACATAATTATCTTCATTCTAAAAGATAACTTAAAATATCATTTAAAGTTTTTATATTAAAGATGATAACGGTAACGATCATTGGGCCTAATAAATGCTAAAAATTGTAAATAATTACCTTCTTTCTAAAAGATAATTTAATAGATTATTTAAAGTTTCTTTATTAAAGATCATAACGGTAACGATCATTGGGCCTAATAAATGCTAAAGAATTGTACATAATTATATTCTTTCTAAAACATAATTTAATAGATCATTTAAAATTTCTTTATTAAATATCATAATGGTAACAATCATTGGGACTAATAAATGCTAAAAAATTGTAAATAATTATCTTCTTTGCAAAAGATAATTTAATAGATTATATAAAATTTCTTTATTAAAGATCATAACGGTAACGATCATTGGGCCTAATAAATGCTAAAGAATTTGAAATAATTATCTTCTTTGTGAATCATAATTGAAAAAATCATTTAAAGTTTCTTTATTAAAGATCATAACAGTAACGATCATTGGGTCTAATAAATGCTAAAAAATTGTAAATAATTATCTTCTTTCTAAAAAATAATTTAATAGATCATTTAGAATTTCTTTATTAAAGATCATAACGGTAACGATCATTGGTCCGAATAAATGCTAAAGAATTGTAAATAATTATATTCTTTCTAAAACATAATTTAATAGATGATTTAAAATTTCTTTATTAAAGATCGTAAGGGTAACAATCATTGGGACTAATAAATGCTAAAAAATTGTAAATAATTATCTTCTTTGTAAAAGATAATTTAATAGATCATTTCAAAATTTCTTTATTAAAGATCATAACGGTAACGATCATTGGGCCTAATAAATGCTAAATAATTTGAAATAATTATCTTCTTTGTGAATCATAATTGAATAGATTATTTAAAGTTTTTTTATTAAAGGTATTAACGGTAACAATCATTGGGCCTAATAAATGCTAAAAAATTGTACATAATTATCTTCATTCTAAAAGATAACTTAAAAGATCATTTAAAGTTTTTATATTAAAGATGATAACGGTAACGATCATTGGGCCTAATAAATGCTAAAGAATTGTAAATAATTACCTTCTTTCTAAAAGATAATTTAATAGATCATTTAAAATTTCTTTATTAAAGATCATAACAGTAACCATCTTTGGGCCTAATAAATGCTAAAGAATTGTAAATAATTATATTCTTTCTAAAACATAATTTAATAGATCATTTAAAATTTCTTTATTAAAGATCATAAGGGTAACAATCATTGGGCCTAATAAATGCTAAAAAATTGTAAATAATTATCTTCTTTGCAAAAGATAATTTAATAGATCATTTAAAATTTCTTTATTAAAGATCATAACGGTAACAATCATTGGGCCTAATAAATGCTAAGGAATTTGAAATAATTATCTTCTTTATGAATCATAATTGAAAAGATCATTTAAAGTTTCTTTATTAAAGATCATAACAGTAACGATTATTGGGTCTAATAAATGCTTAAAAATTGTAAATAATTATCTTCTTTCTAAAAGATAATTTAATAGATCATTTAGAATTTCTTTATTAAAGATCATAACGGTAACGATCATTGGTCCTAATAAATGCTAAAGAATTGTAAATAATTATATTCTTGCTAAAACATAATTTAATAGATCATTTAAAATTTCTTTATTAAAGATCATAAGGGTAACAATCATTGGGCCTAATAAATGCTAAAAAATTGTACATAATTATCTTCATTCTAAAAGATAACTTAAAAGATCATTTAGAATTTCTTTATTAAAGATCATAACGGTAACGATCATTGGTCCTAATAAATGCTAAAGAATTGTAAATAATTATATTCTTTCTAAAACATAATTTAATAGATCATTTAAAATTTCTTTATTAAAGATCGTAAGGGTAACAATCATTGGGACTAATAAATGCTAAAAAATTGTAAATAATTATCTTCTTTGTAAAAGATAATTTAATAGATCATTTCAAAATTTCTTTATTAAAGATCATAACGGTAACGATCATTGGGCCTAATAAATGCTAAATAATTTGAAATAATTATCTTCTTTGTGAATCATAATTGAATAGATTATTTAAAGTTTTTTTATTAAAGGTATTAACGGTAACAATCATTGGGCCTAATAAATGCTAAAAAATTGTACATAATTATCTTCATTCTAAAAGATAACTTAAAAGATCATTTAAAGTTTTTATATTAAAGATGATAACGGTAACGATCATTGGGCCTAATAAATGCTAAAGAATTGTAAATAATTACCTTCTTTCTAAAAGATAATTTAATAGATCATTTAAAATTTCTTTATTAAAGATCATAACAGTAACCATCTTTGGGCCTAATAAATGCTAAAGAATTGTAAATAATTATATTCTTTCTAAAACATAATTTAATAGATCATTTAAAATTTCTTTATTAAAGATCATAAGGGTAACAATCATTGGGCCTAATAAATGCTAAAAAATTGTAAATAATTATCTTCTTTGCAAAAGATAATTTAATAGATCATTTAAAATTTCTTTATTAAAGATCATAACGGTAACAATCATTGGGCCTAATAAATGCTAAGGAATTTGAAATAATTATCTTCTTTATGAATCATAATTGAAAAGATCATTTAAAGTTTCTTTATTAAAGATCATAACAGTAACGATTATTGGGTCTAATAAATGCTTAAAAATTGTAAATAATTATCTTCTTTCTAAAAGATAATTTAATAGATCATTTAGAATTTCTTTATTAAAGATCATAACGGTAACGATCATTGGTCCTAATAAATGCTAAAGAATTGTAAATAATTATATTCTTGCTAAAACATAATTTAATAGATCATTTAAAATTTCTTTATTAAAGATCATAAGGGTAACAATCATTGGGCCTAATAAATGCTAAAAAATTGTACATAATTATCTTCATTCTAAAAGATAACTTAAAAGATCATTTAGAATTTCTTTATTAAAGATCATAACGGTAACGATCATTGGTCCTAATAAATGCTAAAGAATTGTAAATAATTATATTCTTTCTAAAACATAATTTAATAGATCATTTAAAATTTCTTTATTAAAGATCATAAGGGTAACAATCATTGGGACTAATAAATGCTAAAAAATTGTAAATAATTATATTCTTTGTAAAAGATAATTTAATAGATCATTTCAAAATTTCTTTATTAAAGATCATAACGGTAACGATCATTGGGCCTAATAAATGCTAAAGAATTTGAAATAATTATCTTCTTTGTGAATCATAATTGAATAGATCATTTAAAGTTTTTTTATTAAAGGTCTTAACGGTAACAATCATTGGGCTAATAAATGCTAAAAAATTGTACATAATTATCTTCATTCTAAAAGATAACTTAAAATATCATTTAAAGTTTTTATATTAAAGATGATAACGGTAACGATCATTGGGCCTAATAAATGCTAAAAATTGTAAATAATTACCTTCTTTCTAAAAGATAATTTAATAGATTATTTAAAGTTTCTTTATTAAAGATCATAACGGTAACGATCATTGGGCCTAATAAATGCTAAAGAATTGTACATAATTATATTCTTTCTAAAACATAATTTAATAGATCATTTAAAATTTCTTTATTAAAGATCATAATGGTAACAATCATTGGGACTAATAAATGCTAAAAAATTGTAAATAATTATCTTCTTTGCAAAAGATAATTTAATAGATTATATAAAATTTCTTTATTAAAGATCATAACGGTAACGATCATTGGGCCTAATAAATGCTAAAGAATTTGAAATAATTATCTTCTTTGTGAATCATAATTGAAAAAATCATTTAAAGTTTCTTTATTAAAGATCATAACAGTAACGATCATTGGGTCTAATAAATGCTAAAAAATTGTAAATAATTATCTTCTTTCTAAAAAATAATTTAATAGATCATTTAGAATTTCTTTATTAAAGATCATAACGGTAACGATCATTGGTCCGAATAAATGCTAAAGAATTGTAAATAATTATATTCTTTCTAAAACATAATTTAATAGATGATTTAAAATTTCTTTATTAAAGATCGTAAGGGTAACAATCATTGGGACTAATAAATGCTAAAAAATTGTAAATAATTATCTTCTTTGTAAAAGATAATTTAATAGATCATTTCAAAATTTCTTTATTAAAGATCATAACGGTAACGATCATTGGGCCTAATAAATGCTAAATAATTTGAAATAATTATCTTCTTTGTGAATCATAATTGAATAGATTATTTAAAGTTTTTTTATTAAAGGTATTAACGGTAACAATCATTGGGCCTAATAAATGCTAAAAAATTGTACATAATTATCTTCATTCTAAAAGATAACTTAAAAGATCATTTAAAGTTTTTATATTAAAGATGATAACGGTAACGATCATTGGGCCTAATAAATGCTAAAGAATTGTAAATAATTACCTTCTTTCTAAAAGATAATTTAATAGATCATTTAAAATTTCTTTATTAAAGATCATAACAGTAACCATCTTTGGGCCTAATAAATGCTAAAGAATTGTAAATAATTATATTCTTTCTAAAACATAATTTAATAGATCATTTAAAATTTCTTTATTAAAGATCATAAGGGTAACAATCATTGGGCCTAATAAATGCTAAAAAATTGTAAATAATTATCTTCTTTGCAAAAGATAATTTAATAGATCATTTAAAATTTCTTTATTAAAGATCATAACGGTAACAATCATTGGGCCTAATAAATGCTAAGGAATTTGAAATAATTATCTTCTTTATGAATCATAATTGAAAAGATCATTTAAAGTTTCTTTATTAAAGATCATAACAGTAACGATTATTGGGTCTAATAAATGCTTAAAAATTGTAAATAATTATCTTCTTTCTAAAAGATAATTTAATAGATCATTTAGAATTTCTTTATTAAAGATCATAACGGTAACGATCATTGGTCCTAATAAATGCTAAAGAATTGTAAATAATTATATTCTTGCTAAAACATAATTTAATAGATCATTTAAAATTTCTTTATTAAAGATCATAAGGGTAACAATCATTGGGCCTAATAAATGCTAAAAAATTGTACATAATTATCTTCATTCTAAAAGATAACTTAAAAGATCATTTAGAATTTCTTTATTAAAGATCATAACGGTAACGATCATTGGTCCTAATAAATGCTAAAGAATTGTAAATAATTATATTCTTTCTAAAACATAATTTAATAGATCATTTAAAATTTCTTTATTAAAGATCGTAAGGGTAACAATCATTGGGACTAATAAATGCTAAAAAATTGTAAATAATTATCTTCTTTGTAAAAGATAATTTAATAGATCATTTCAAAATTTCTTTATTAAAGATCATAACGGTAACGATCATTGGGCCTAATAAATGCTAAATAATTTGAAATAATTATCTTCTTTGTGAATCATAATTGAATAGATTATTTAAAGTTTTTTTATTAAAGGTATTAACGGTAACAATCATTGGGCCTAATAAATGCTAAAAAATTGTACATAATTATCTTCATTCTAAAAGATAACTTAAAAGATCATTTAAAGTTTTTATATTAAAGATGATAACGGTAACGATCATTGGGCCTAATAAATGCTAAAGAATTGTAAATAATTACCTTCTTTCTAAAAGATAATTTAATAGATCATTTAAAATTTCTTTATTAAAGATCATAACAGTAACCATCTTTGGGCCTAATAAATGCTAAAGAATTGTAAATAATTATATTCTTTCTAAAACATAATTTAATAGATCATTTAAAATTTCTTTATTAAAGATCATAAGGGTAACAATAATTGGGCCTAATAAATGCTAAAAAATTGTAAATAATTATCTTCTTTGCAAAAGATAATTTAATAGATCATTTAAAATTTCTTTATTAAAGATCATAACGGTAACAATCATTGGGCCTAATAAATGCTAAGGAATTTGAAATAATTATCTTCTTTATGAATCATAATTGAAAAGATCATTTAAAGTTTCTTTATTAAAGATCATAACAGTAACGATTATTGGGTCTAATAAATGCTTAAAAATTGTAAATAATTATCTTCTTTCTAAAAGATAATTTAATAGATCATTTAGAATTTCTTTATTAAAGATCATAACGGTAACGATCATTGGTCCTAATAAATGCTAAAGAATTGTAAATAATTATATTCTTGCTAAAACATAATTTAATAGATCATTTAAAATTTCTTTATTAAAGATCATAAGGGTAACAATCATTGGGCCTAATAAATGCTAAAAAATTGTACATAATTATCTTCATTCTAAAAGATAACTTAAAAGATCATTTAGAATTTCTTTATTAAAGATCATAACGGTAACGATCATTGGTCCTAATAAATGCTAAAGAATTGTAAATAATTATATTCTTTCTAAAACATAATTTAATAGATCATTTAAAATTTCTTTATTAAAGATCATAAGGGTAACAATCATTGGGACTAATAAATGCTAAAAAATTGTAAATAATTATATTCTTTGTAAAAGATAATTTAATAGATCATTTCAAAATTTCTTTATTAAAGATCATAACGGTAACGATCATTGGGCCTAATAAATGCTAAAGAATTTGAAATAATTATCTTCTTTGTGAATCATAATTGAATAGATCATTTAAAGTTTTTTTATTAAAGGTCTTAACGGTAACAATCATTGGGCTAATAAATGCTAAAAAATTGTACATAATTATCTTCATTCTAAAAGATAACTTAAAATATCATTTAAAGTTTTTATATTAAAGATGATAACGGTAACGATCATTGGGCCTAATAAATGCTAAAAATTGTAAATAATTACCTTCTTTCTAAAAGATAATTTAATAGATTATTTAAAGTTTCTTTATTAAAGATCATAACGGTAACGATCATTGGGCCTAATAAATGCTAAAGAATTGTACATAATTATATTCTTTCTAAAACATAATTTAATAGATCATTTAAAATTTCTTTATTAAAGATCATAATGGTAACAATCATTGGGACTAATAAATGCTAAAAAATTGTAAATAATTATCTTCTTTGCAAAAGATAATTTAATAGATTATATAAAATTTCTTTATTAAAGATCATAACGGTAACGATCATTGGGCCTAATAAATGCTAAAGAATTTGAAATAATTATCTTCTTTGTGAATCATAATTGAAAAAATCATTTAAAGTTTCTTTATTAAAGATCATAACAGTAACGATCATTGGGTCTAATAAATGCTAAAAAATTGTAAATAATTATCTTCTTTCTAAAAAATAATTTAATAGATCATTTAGAATTTCTTTATTAAAGATCATAACGGTAACGATCATTGGTCCTAATAAATGCTAAAGAATTGTAAATAATTATATTCTTTCTAAAACATAATTTAATAGATCATTTAAAATTTCTTTATTAAAGATCATAAGGGTAACAATCATTGGGACTAATAAATGCTAAAAAATTGTAAATAATTATCTTCTTTGTAAAAGATAATTTAATAGATCATTTCAAAATTTCTTTATTAAAGATCATAACGGTAACGATCATTGGGCCTAATAAATGCTAAATAATTTGAAATAATTATCTTCTTTGTGAATCATAATTGAATAGATTATTTAAAGTTTTTTTATTAAAGGTATTAACGGTAACAATCATTGGGCCTAATAAATGCTAAAAAATTGTACATAATTATCTTCATTCTAAAAGATAACTTAAAAGATCATTTAAAGCTTTTATATTAAAGATGATAACGGTAACGATCATTGGGCCTAATAAATGCTAAAGAATTGTAAATAATTACCTTCTTTCTAAAAGATAATTTAATAGATCATTTAAAATTTCTTTATTAAAGATCATAACAGTAACCATCTTTGGGCCTAATAAATGCTAAAGAAT
Source organism: Psophocarpus tetragonolobus (assembly GCA_037954015.1). NCBI lineage: Eukaryota > Viridiplantae > Streptophyta > Magnoliopsida > Fabales > Fabaceae > Psophocarpus > Psophocarpus tetragonolobus. Next base: position 62,171,020 of record CM075688.1, read on the forward strand.
TGTAAATAATTATATTCTTTCTAAAACATAATTTAATAGATCATTTAAAATTTCTTTATTAAATATCATAAGGGTAACAATCATTGGGCCTAATAAATGCTAAAAAATTGTAAATAATTATCTTCTTTGCAAAAGATAATTTAATAGATCATTTAAAATTTCTTTATTAAAGATCATAACGGTAACAATCATTGGGCCTAATAAATGCTAAGGAATTTGAAATAATTATCTTCTTTATGAATCATAATTGAAAAGATCATTTAAAGTTTCTTTATTAAAGATCATAACAGTAACGATTATTGGGTCTAATAAATGCTTAAAAATTGTAAATAATTATCTTCTTTCTAAAAGATAATTTAATAGATCATTTAGAATTTCTTTATTAAAGATCATAACGGTAACGATCATTGGTCCTAATAAATGCTAAAGAATTGTAAATAATTATATTCTTGCTAAAACATAATTTAATAGATCATTTAAAATTTCTTTATTAAAGATCATAAGGGTAACAATCATTGGGCCTAATAAATGCTAAAAAATTGTACATAATTATCTTCATTCTAAAAGATAACTTAAAAGATCATTTAGAATTTCTTTATTAAAGATCATAACGGTAACGATCATTGGTCCTAATAAATGCTAAAGAATTGTAAATAATTATATTCTTTCTAAAACATAATTTAATAGATCATTTAAAATTTCTTTATTAAAGATCATAAGGGTAACAATCATTGGGACTAATAAATGCTAAAAAATTGTAAATAATTATATTCTTTGTAAAAGATAATTTAATAGATCATTTCAAAATTTCTTTATTAAAGATCATAACGGTAACGATCATTGGGCCTAATAAATGCTAAAGAATTTGAAATAATTATCTTCTTTGTGAATCATAATTGAATAGATCATTTAAAGTTTTTTTATTAAAGGTCTTAACGGTAACAATCATTGGGCTAATAAATGCTAAAAAATTGTACATAATTATCTTCATTCTAAAAGATAACTTAAAATATCATTTAAAGTTTTTATATTAAAGATGATAACGGTAACGATCATTGGGCCTAATAAATGCTAAAAATTGTAAATAATTACCTTCTTTCTAAAAGATAATTTAATAGATTATTTAAAGTTTCTTTATTAAAGATCATAACGGTAACGATCATTGGGCCTAATAAATGCTAAAGAATTGTACATAATTATATTCTTTCTAAAACATAATTTAATAGATCATTTAAAATTTCTTTATTAAAGATCATAATGGTAACAATCATTGGGACTAATAAATGCTAAAAAATTGTAAATAATTATCTTCTTTGCAAAAGATAATTTAATAGATTATATAAAATTTCTTTATTAAAGATCATAACGGTAACGATCATTGGGCCTAATAAATGCTAAAGAATTTGAAATAATTATCTTCTTTGTGAATCATAATTGAAAAAATCATTTAAAGTTTCTTTATTAAAGATCATAACAGTAACGATCATTGGGTCTAATAAATGCTAAAAAATTGTAAATAATTATCTTCTTTCTAAAAAATAATTTAATAGATCATTTAGAATTTCTTTATTAAAGATCATAACGGTAACGATCATTGGTCCTAATAAATGCTAAAGAATTGTAAATAATTATATTCTTTCTAAAACATAATTTAATAGATCATTTAAAATTTCTTTATTAAAGATCATAAGGGTAACAATCATTGGGACTAATAAATGCTAAAAAATTGTAAATAATTATCTTCTTTGTAAAAGATAATTTAATAGATCATTTCAAAATTTCTTTATTAAAGATCATAACGGTAACGATCATTGGGCCTAATAAATGCTAAATAATTTGAAATAATTATCTTCTTTGTGAATCATAATTGAATAGATTATTTAAAGTTTTTTTATTAAAGGTATTAACGGTAACAATCATTGGGCCTAATAAATGCTAAAAAATTGTACATAATTATCTTCATTCTAAAAGATAACTTAAAAGATCATTTAAAGTTTTTATATTAAAGATGATAACGGTAACGATCATTGGGCCTAATAAATGCTAAAGAATTGTAAATAATTACCTTCTTTCTAAAAGATAATTTAATAGATCATTTAAAATTTCTTTATTAAAGATCATAACAGTAACCATCTTTGGGCCTAATAAATGCTAAAGAATTGTAAATAATTATATTCTTTCTAAAACATAATTTAATAGATCATTTAAAATTTCTTTATTAAAGATCATAAGGGTAACAATCATTGGGCCTAATAAATGCTAAAAAATTGTAAATAATTATCTTCTTTGCAAAAGATAATTTAATAGATCATTTAAAATTTCTTTATTAAAGATCATAACGGTAACAATCATTGGGCCTAATAAATGCTAAGGAATTTGAAATAATTATCTTCTTTATGAATCATAATTGAAAAGATCATTTAAAGTTTCTTTATTAAAGATCATAACAGTAACGATTATTGGGTCTAATAAATGCTTAAAAATTGTAAATAATTATCTTCTTTCTAAAAGATAATTTAATAGATCATTTAGAATTTCTTTATTAAAGATCATAACGGTAACGATCATTGGTCCTAATAAATGCTAAAGAATTGTAAATAATTATATTCTTGCTAAAACATAATTTAATAGATCATTTAAAATTTCTTTATTAAAGATCATAAGGGTAACAATCATTGGGCCTAATAAATGCTAAAAAATTGTACATAATTATCTTCATTCTAAAAGATAACTTAAAAGATCATTTAGAATTTCTTTATTAAAGATCATAACGGTAACGATCATTGGTCCTAATAAATGCTAAAGAATTGTAAATAATTATATTCTTTCTAAAACATAATTTAATAGATCATTTAAAATTTCTTTATTAAAGATCATAAGGGTAACAATCATTGGGACTAATAAATGCTAAAAAATTGTAAATAATTATATTCTTTGTAAAAGATAATTTAATAGATCATTTCAAAATTTCTTTATTAAAGATCATAACGGTAACGATCATTGGGCCTAATAAATGCTAAAGAATTTGAAATAATTATCTTCTTTGTGAATCATAATTGAATAGATCATTTAAAGTTTTTTTATTAAAGGTCTTAACGGTAACAATCATTGGGCTAATAAATGCTAAAAAATTGTACATAATTATCTTCATTCTAAAAGATAACTTAAAATATCATTTAAAGTTTTTATATTAAAGATGATAACGGTAACGATCATTGGGCCTAATAAATGCTAAAAATTGTAAATAATTACCTTCTTTCTAAAAGATAATTTAATAGATTATTTAAAGTTTCTTTATTAAAGATCATAACGGTAACGATCATTGGGCCTAATAAATGCTAAAGAATTGTACATAATTATATTCTTTCTAAAACATAATTTAATAGATCATTTAAAATTTCTTTATTAAAGATCATAAGGGTAACAATCATTGGGCCTAATAAATGCTAAAAAATTGTACATAATTATCTTCATTCTAAAAGATAACTTAAAAGATCATTTAGAATTTCTTTATTAAAGATCATAACGGTAACGATCATTGGGCCTAATAAATGCTAAAGAATTGTAAATAATTATATTCTTTCTAAAACATAATTTAATAGATCATTTAAAATTTCTTTATTAAAGATCATAAGGGTAACAATCATTGGGACTAATAAATGCTAAAAAATTGTAAATAATTATATTCTTTGTAAAAGATAATTTAATAGATCATTTCAAAATTTCTTTATTAAAGATCATAACGGTAACGATCATTGGGCCTAATAAATGCTAAAGAATTTGAAATAATTATCTTCTTTGTGAATCATAATTGAATAGATCATTTAAAGTTTTTTTATTAAAGGTCTTAACGGTAACAATCATTGGGCTAATAAATGCTAAAAAATTGTACATAATTATCTTCATTCTAAAAGATAACTTAAAATATCATTTAAAGTTTTTATATTAAAGATGATAACGGTAACGATCATTGGGCCTAATAAATGCTAAAAATTGTAAATAATTACCTTCTTTCTAAAAGATAATTTAATAGATTATTTAAAGTTTCTTTATTAAAGATCATAACGGTAACGATCATTGGGCCTAATAAATGCTAAAGAATTGTACATAATTATATTCTTTCTAAAACATAATTTAATAGATCATTTAAAATTTCTTTATTAAAGATCATAATGGTAACAATCATTGGGACTAATAAATGCTAAAAAATTGTAAATAATTATCTTCTTTGCAAAAGATAATTTAATAGATTATATAAAATTTCTTTATTAAAGATCATAACGGTAACGATCATTGGGCCTAATAAATGCTAAAGAATTTGAAATAATTATCTTCTTTGTGAATCATAATTGAAAAAATCATTTAAAGTTTCTTTATTAAAGATCATAACAGTAACGATCATTGGGTCTAATAAATGCTAAAAAATTGTAAATAATTATCTTCTTTCTAAAAAATAATTTAATAGATCATTTAGAATTTCTTTATTAAAGATCATAACGGTAACGATCATTGGTCCTAATAAATGCTAAAGAATTGTAAATAATTATATTCTTGCTAAAACATAATTTAATAGATCATTTAAAATTTCTTTATTAAAGATCATAAGGGTAACAATCATTGGGCCTAATAAATGCTAAAAAATTGTACATAATTATCTTCATTCTAAAAGATAACTTAAAAGATCATTTAGAATTTCTTTATTAAAGATCATAACGGTAACGATCATTGGTCCTAATAAATGCTAAAGAATTGTAAATAATTATATTCTTTCTAAAACATAATTTAATAGATCATTTAAAATTTCTTTATTAAAGATCATAAGGGTAACAATCATTGGGACTAATAAATGCTAAAAAATTGTAAATAATTATATTCTTTGTAAAAGATAATTTAATAGATCATTTCAAAATTTCTTTATTAAAGATCATAACGGTAACGATCATTGGGCCTAATAAATGCTAAAGAATTTGAAATAATTATCTTCTTTGTGAATCATAATTGAATAGATCATTTAAAGTTTTTTTATTAAAGGTCTTAACGGTAACAATCATTGGGCTAATAAATGCTAAAAAATTGTACATAATTATCTTCATTCTAAAAGATAACTTAAAAGATCATTTAAAGTTTTTATATTAAAGATGATAACGGTAACGATCATTGGGCCTAATAAATGCTAAAAATTGTAAATAATTACCTTCTTTCTAAAAGATAATTTAATAGATTATTTAAAGTTTCTTTATTAAAGATCATAACGGTAACGATCATTGGGCCTAATAAATGCTAAAGAATTGTAAATAATTATATTCTTTCTAAAACATAATTTAATAGATCATTTAAAATTTCTTTATTAAAGATCATAATGGTAACAATCATTGGGACTAATAAATGCTAAAAAATTGTAAATAATTATCTTCTTTGCAAAAGATAATTTAATAGATTATATAAAATTTCTTTATTAAAGATCATAACGGTAACGATCATTGGGCCTAATAAATGCTAAAGAATTTGAAATAATTATCTTCTTTGTGAATCATAATTGAAAAAATCATTTAAAGTTTCTTTATTAAAGATCATAACAGTAACGATCATTGGGTCTAATAAATGCTAAAAAATTGTAAATAATTATCTTCTTTCTAAAAAATAATTTAATAGATCATTTAGAATTTCTTTATTAAAGATCATAACGGTAACGATCATTGGTCCCAATAAATGCTAAAGAATTGTAAATAATTATATTCTTTCTAAAACATAATTTAATAGATCATTTAAAATTTCTTTATTAAAGATCATAAGGGTAACAATCATTGGGACTAATAAATGCTAAAAAATTGTAAATAATTATCTTCTTTGTAAAAGATAATTTAATAGATCATTTCAAAATTTCTTTATTAAAGATCATAACGGTAACGATCATTGGGCCTAATAAATGCTAAATAATTTGAAATAATTATCTTCTTTGTGAATCATAATTGAATAGACTATTTAAAGTTTTTTTATTAAAGGTCTTAACGGTAACAATCATTGGGCCTAATAAATGCTAAAAAATTGTACATAACGGTAACGATCATTGGGCCTAATAAATGCTAAAAAATTGTAAATAATTACCTTCTTTCTAAAAGATAATTTAATAGATCATTTAAAATTTCTTTATTAAAGATCATAACAGTAACGATCTTTAGGCCTAATAAATGCTAAAGAATTGTAAATAATTATATTCTTTCTAAAACATAATTTAATAGATCATTTAAAATTTCTTTATTAAAGATCATAACGGTAACGATCATTGGGCCTAATAAATGCTAAAGAATTGTAAATAATTCTATTCTTGCTAAAACATAATTTAATAGATCATTTAAATTTCTTTATTAAAGATCATAAGGGTAACAATCATTGGGCCTAATAAATGCTAAAAAATTGTACATAATTATCTTCATTCTAAAAGATAACTTAAAAGATCATTTAGAATTTCTTTATTAAAGATCATAACGGTAACGATCATTGGTCCTAATAAATGCTAAAGAATTGTAAATAATTATATTCTTTCTAAAACATAATTTAATAGATCATTTAAAATTTCTTTATTAAAGATCATAAGGGTAACAATCATTGGGACTAATAAATGCTAAAAAATTGTAAATAATTATATTCTTTGTAAAAGATAATTTAATAGATCATTTCAAAATTTCTTTATTAAAGATCATAACGGTAACGATCATTGGGCCTAATAAATGCTAAAGAATTTGAAATAATTATCTTCTTTGTGAATCATAATTGAATAGATCATTTAAAGTTTTTTTATTAAAGGTCTTAACGGTAACAATCATTGGGCTAATAAATGCTAAAAAATTGTACATAATTATCTTCATTCTAAAAGATAACTTAAAAGATCATTTAAAGTTTTTATATTAAAGATGATAACGGTAACGATCATTGGGCCTAATAAATGCTAAAAATTGTAAATAATTACCTTCTTTCTAAAAGATAATTTTATAGATTATTTAAAGTTTCTTTATTAAAGATCATAACGGTAACGATCATTGGGCCTAATAAATGCTAAAGAATTGTAAATAATTATATTCTTTCTAAAACATAATTTAATAGATCATTTAAAATTTCTTTATTAAAGATCATAATGGTAACAATCATTGGGACTAATAAATGTTAAAAAATTGTAAATAATTATCTTCTTTGCAAAAGATAATTTAATAGATTATATAAAATTTCTTTATTAAAGATCATAACGGTAACGATCATTGGGCCTAATAAATGCTAAAGAATTTGAAATAATTATCTTCTTTGTGAATCATAATTGAAAAAATCATTTAAAGTTTCTTTATTAAAGATCATAACAGTAACGATCATTGGGTCTAATAAATGCTAAAAAATTGTAAATAATTATCTTCTTTCTAAAAAATAATTTAATAGATCATTTAGAATTTCTTTATTAAAGATCATAACGGTAACGATCATTGGGCCTAATAAATGCTAAATAATTTGAAATAATTATCTTCTTTGTGAATCATAATTGAATAGACTATTTAAAGTTTTTTTATTAAAGGTCTTAACGGTAACAATCATTGGGCCTAATAAATGCTAAAAAATTGTACATAATTATCTTCATTCTAAAAGATAACTTAAAAGATCATTTAAAGTTTTTATATTAAAGATGATAACGGTAACGATCATTGGGCCTAATAAATGCTAAAAAATTGTAAATAATTACCTTCTTTCTAAAAGATAATTTAATAGATCATTTAAAATTTCTTTATTAAAGATCATAACAGTAACGATCTTTAGGCCTAATAAATGCTAAAGAATTGTAAATAATTATATTCTTTCTAAAACATAATTTAATAGATCATTTAAAATTTCTTTATTAAAGATCATAACGGTAACGATCATTGGGCCTAATAAATGCTAAAGAATTGTAAATAATTCTATTCTTGCTAAAACATAATTTAATAGATCATTTAAATTTCTTTATTAAAGATCATAAGGGTAACAATCATTGGGCCTAATAAATGCTAAAAAATTGTAAATAATTATCTTCTTTGCAAAAGATAATTTAATAGATCATTTAAAATTTCTTTATTAAAGATCATAACGGTAACAATCATTGGGCCTCATAAATGCTAAAGAATTTGAAATAATTATCTTCTTTGTGAATCATAATTGAAAAGATCATTTAAAGTTTCTTTATTAAAGATCATAACAGTAACGATCATTGGGTCTAATAAATGCTTAAAAATTGTAAATAATTATCTTCTTTCTAAAAGATAATTTAATAGATCATTTATAATTTCGTTATTAAAGATCATAACGGTAACGATCATTGGTCCTAATAAATGCTAAAGAATTGTAAATAATTATATTCTTTCTAAAACATAATTTAATAGATCATTTAAAATTTCTTTATTAAAGATCATAAGGGTAACAATCATTGGGCCTAATAAATGCTAAAAAATTGTAACTAATTATCTTCTTTGTAAAAGATAATTTAATAGATCATTTATAATTTCGTTATTAAAGATCATAACGGTAACGATCATTGGTCCTAATAAATGCTAAAGAATTGTAAATAATTATATTCTTTCTAAAACATAATTTAATAGATCATTTAAAATTTCTTTATTAAAGATCATAAGGGTAACAATCATTGGGCCTAATAAATGCTAAAAAATTGTAACTAATTATCTTCTTTGTAAAAGATAATTTAATAGATCATTTCAAAATTTCTTTATTAAAGATCATAACGGTAACGATCATTGGGCCTAATAAATGCTAAAGAATTTGAAATAATTATCTTCTTTGTGAATCATAATTGAATAGATCATTTAAAGTTTCTTTATTAAAGATCATAACAGTAACGATCATTGGGTCTAATAAATGCTAAAAAATTGTAAATAATTATCTTCTTTCTAAAAGATAATTTAATAGATCATTTAGAATTTCTTTATTAAAGATCATAACGGTAACGATCATTGGTCCTAAGAAATGCTAAAGAATTGTAAGTAATTATATTCTTTCTAAAACATAATTTAATAGATCATTTAAAATTTCTTTATTAAAGATCATAAGGGTAACAATCATTGGGACTAATAAATGCTAAAAAATTGTAAATAATTATCTTCTTTGTAAAAGATAATTTAATAGATCATTTCAAAATTTCTTTATTAAAGATCATAACGGTAACGATCATTGGGCCTAATAAATGCTAAATAATTTGAAATAATTATCTTCTTTGTGAATCATAATTGAATAGATTATTTAAAGTTTTTTTATTAAAGGTCTTAATGGTAACAATCATTGGGCCTAATAAATGCTAAAAAATTGTACATAATTATCTTTATTCTAAAAGATAACTTAAAAGATCATTTAAAGTTTTTATATTAAAGATGATAACGGTAACGATTATTGGGCCTAATAAATGCTAAAAAATTGTAAATAATTACCTTCTTTCTAAAAGATAATTTAATAGATCATTTAAAATTTCTTTATTAAAGATCATAACAGTAACGATCTTTGGGCCTAATAAATGCTAAAGAATTGTAAATAATTATATTCTTTCTAAAACATAATTTAATAGATCATTTAAAATTTCTTTATTAAAGATCATAACGGTAACGATCATTGGGCCTAATAAATGCTAAAGAATTGTAAATAATTCTATTCTTGCTAAAACATAATTTAATAGATCATTTAAATTTCTTTATTAAAGATCATAAGGGTAACAATCATTGGGCCTAATAAATGCTAAAAAATTGTAAATAATTATCTTCTTTGCAAAAGATAATTTAATAGATCATTTAAAATTTCTTTATTAAAGATCATAACGGTAACAATCATTGGGCCTCATAAATGCTAAAGAATTTGAAATAATTATCTTCTTTGTGAATCATAATTGAAAAGATCATTTAAAGTTTCTTTATTAAAGATCATAACAGTAACGATCATTGGGTCTAATAAATGCTTAAAAATTGTAAATAATTATCTTCTTTCTAAAAGATAATTTAATAGATCATTTATAATTTCGTTATTAAAGATCATAACGGTAACGATCATTGGTCCTAATAAATGCTAAAGAATTGTAAATAATTATATTCTTTCTAAAACATAATTTAATAGATCATTTAAAATTTCTTTATTAAAGATCATAAGGGTAACAATCATTGGAACTAATAAATGCTAAAAAATTGTAACTAATTATCTTCTTTGTAAAAGATAATTTAATAGATCATTTATAATTTCGTTATTAAAGATCATAACGGTAACGATCATTGGTCCTAATAAATGCTAAAGAATTGTAAATAATTATATTCTTTCTAAAACATAATTTAATAGATCATTTAAAATTTCTTTATTAAAGATCATAAGGGTAACAATCATTGGGCCTAATAAATGCTAAAAAATTGTAACTAATTATCTTCTTTGTAAAAGATAATTTAATAGATCATTTCAAAATTTCTTTATTAAAGATCATAACGGTAACGATCATTGGGCCTAATAAATGCTAAAGAATTTGAAATAATTATCTTCTTTGTGAATCATAATTGAATAGATCATTTAAAGTTTCTTTATTAAAGATCATAACAGTAACGATCATTGGGTCTAATAAATGCTAAAAAATTGTAAATAATTATCTTCTTTCTAAAAGATAATTTAATAGATCATTTAGAATTTCTTTATTAAAGATCATAACGGTAACGATCATTGGTCCTAAGAAATGCTAAAGAATTGTAAGTAATTATATTCTTTCTAAAACATAATTTAATAGATCATTTAAAATTTCTTTATTAAAGATCATAAGGGTAACAATCATTGGGACTAATAAATGCTAAAAAATTGTAAATAATTATCTTCTTTGTAAAAGATAATTTAATAGATCATTTCAAAATTTCTTTATTAAAGATCATAACGGTAACGATCATTGGGCCTAATAAATGCTAAATAATTTGAAATAATTATCTTCTTTGTGAATCATAATTGAATAGATTATTTAAAGTTTTTTTATTAAAGGTCTTAACGGTAACAATCATTGGGCCTAATAAATGCTAAAAAATTGTACATAATTATCTTCATTCTAAAAGATAACTTAAAAGATCATTTAAAGTTTTTATATTAAAGATGATAACGGTAACGATTATTGGGCCTAATAAATGCTAAAAAATTGTAAATAATTACCTTCTTTCTAAAAGATAATTTAATAGATCATTTAAAATTTCTTTATTAAAGATCATAACAGTAACGATCTTTGGGCCTAATAAATGCTAAAGAATTGTAAATAATTATATTCTTTCTAAAACATAATTTAATAGATCATTTAAAATTTCTTTATTAAAGATCATAACGGTAACGATCATTGGGCCTAATAAATGCTAAAGAATTGTAAATAATTCTATTCTTGCTAAAACATAATTTAATAGATCATTTAAAATTTCTTTATTAAAGATCCTAAGGGTAACAATCATTGGGCCTAATAAATGCTAAAAAATTGTAAATAATTATCTTCTTTGCAAAAGATAATTTAATATATTATTTAAAATTTCTTTATTAAAGATTATAACGGTAACGATCATTGGGCCTAATAAATGCTAAAGAATTTGAAATAATTATCTTCTTTGTGAATCATAATTGAAAAGATCATTTAAAGTTTCTTTATTAAAGATCATAACGGTAACGATCATTGGGTCTAATAAATGCTAAAAAATTGTAAATAATTATCTTCTTTCTAAAAGATAATTTAATAGATCATTTAGAATTTCTTTATTAAAGATCATAACGGTAACGATCATTGGTCCTAATAAATGCTAAAGAATTGCAAGTAATTATATTCTTTCTAAAACATAATTTAATAGATCATTTAAAATTTCTTTATTAAAGATCATAAGGGTAACAATCATTGGGACTAATAAATGCTAAAAAATTGTAAATAATTATCTTCTTTGTAAAAGATAATTTAATAGATCATTTCAAAATTTCTTTATTAAAGATCATAACGGTAACGATCATTGGGCCTAATAAATGCTAAATAATTTGAAATAATTATCTTCTTTGTGAATCATAATTGAATAGATTATTTAAAGTTTTTTTATTAAAGGTCTTAACGGTAACAATCATTGGGCCTAATAATTGCTAAAAAATTGTACATAATTATCTTCATTCTAAAAGATAACTTAAAAGATCATTTAAAGTTTTTATATTAAAGATGATAACGGTAACGATCATTGGGCCTAATAAATGCTAAAAAATTGTAAATAATTACCTTCTTTCTAAAAGATAATTTAATAGATCATTTAAAATTTCTTTATTAAAGATCATAACAGTAACGATCTTTGGGCCTAATAAATGCTAAAGAATTTGAAATAATTACCTTCTTTGTGAATCATAATTGAAAAAATCATTTAAAGTTTTTATATTAAAGGTCTTAACGGTAACAATCATTGGTCCTAATAAATGCTAAAAAATTGTACATAATTATCTTCATTCTAAAAGATAACTTAAAAGATCATTTAGAATTTCTTTATTAAAGATCATAACGGTAACGATCATTGGTCCTAATAAATGCTAAAGAATTGTAAATAATTATATTCTTTCTAAAACATAATTTAATAGATCATTTAAAATTTCTTTATTAAAGATCATAAGGGTAACAATCATTGGGACTAATAAATGCTAAAAAATTGTAAATAATTATCTTCTTTGTAAAAGATAATTTAATAGATCATTTCAAAATTTCTTTATTAAAGATCATAACGGTAACGATCATTGGGCCTAATAAATGCTAAAGAATTTGAAATAATTATCTTCTTTGTGAATCATAATTGGGCCTAATAAATGCTAAAGAATTTGAAATAATTATCTTCTTTGTGAATCTTAATTGAATAGATCATTTAAAGTTTTTTTATTAAAGGTCTTAACGGTAACAATCATTGGGCCTAATAAATGCTAAAAAATTGTACATAATTATCTTCATTTTAAAAGATAACTTAAAAGATCATTTAAAGTTTCTTTATTAAAGATCATAACAGTAACGATCATTGGGTCTAATAAATGCTAAAAAATTGTAAATAATTATCTTCTTTCTAAAAGATAATTTAATAGATCATTTAGAATTTCTTTATTAAAGATCATAACGGTAACGATCATTGGTCCTAATAAATGCTAAAGAATTGTAAGTAATTATATTCTTTCTAAAACATAATTTAATAGATCATTTAAAATTTCTTTATTAAAGATCATAAGGGTAACAATCATTGGGACTAATAAATGCTAAAAAATTGTAAATAATTATCTTCTTTGTAAAAGATAATTTAATAGATCATTTCAAAATTTCTTTATTAAAGATCATAACGGTAAGGATCATTGGGCCTAATAAATGCTAAATAATTTGAAATAATTATCTTCTTTGTGAATCATAATTGAATAGATTATTTAAAGTTTTTTTATTAAAGGTCTTAACGGTAACAATCATTGGGCCTAATAATTGCTAAAAAATTGTACATAATTATCTTCATTCTAAAAGATAACTTAAAAGATCATTTAAAGTTTTTATATTAAAGATGATAACGGTAACGATCATTGAGCCTAATAAATGCTAAAAAATTGTAAATAATTACCTTCTTTCTAAAAGATAATTTAATAGATCATTTAAAATTTCTTTATTAAAGATCATAACAGTAACGATCTTTGGGCCTAATAAATGCTAAAGAATTGTAAATAATTATATTCTTTCTAAAACATAATTTAATAGATCATTTAAAATTTCTTTATTAAAGATCATAACGGTAACGATCATTGGGCCTAATAAATGCTAAAGAATTGTAAATAATTCTATTCTTGCTAAAACATAATTTAATAGATCATTTAAAATTTCTTTATTAAAGATCATAAGGGTAACAATCATTGGGCCTAATAAATGCTAAAAAATTGTAAATAATTATCTTCTTTGCAAAAGATAATTTAATAGATCATTTAAAATTTCTTTATTAAAGATCATAACGGTAACAATCATTGGGCCTAATAAATGCTAAAGAATTTGAAATAATTATCTTCTTTGTGAATCATAATTGAAAAGATCATTTAAAGTTTCTTTATTAAAGATCATAATAGTAACGATCATTGGGTCTAATAAATGCTAAAAAATTGTAAATAATTATCTTCTTTCTAAAAGATAATTTAATAGATCATTTAGAATTTCTTTATTAAAGATCATAACGGTAACGATCATTCGTCCTAATAAATGCTAAAGAATTGTGAATAATTATATTCTTTCTAAAACATAATTTAATAGATCATTTAAAATTTCTTTATTAAAGATCATAAGGGTAACAATCATTGGGACTAATAAATGCTAAAAAATTGTAACTAATTATCTTCTTTGTAAAAGATAATTTAATAGATCATTTCAAAATTTCTTTATTAAAGATCATAACGGTAACGATCATTGGGCCTAATAAATGCTAAAGAATTTGAAATAATTATCTTCTTTGTGAATCATAATTGAATAGATCATTTAAAGTTTTTTTATTAAAGGTCTTAACGGTAACAATCATTGGGCCTAATAAATGCTAAAAATTTGTACATAATTATGTTCAATCTAAAAGATAACTTAAAAGATCATTTAAAGTTTTTTTATTAAAGATCATAACAGTAACGATCATTGTGCCTAATAAATGCTAAAAAATTGTAAATAATTATCTTCTTTCTAAAAGATAATATAATTGATCATTTAAAATTTCTTTATTAAAGATCATAACGGTAACGATCATTGGGCCTAATAAATGCTAAAGAATTTGAAATAATTATCTTCTTTGTGAATCATAATTGAAAAGATCATTTAAAGTTTCTTTATTAAAGGTCTTAACGGTAACAATCATTGGCCTAATAAATGCTAAAAAATTGTACATAATTATCTTCATTCTAAAAGATAACTTAAAAGATCATTTAAAGTTTTTTTATTAAAGATCATAACGGTAACGATCATTGGGCCTAATAAATGCTAAAAAATTGTAAATAATTACCTTCTTTCTAAAAGATAATTTAATAGATCATTTAAAATTTCTTTATTAAAGATCATAACGGTAACAATCATTGGGCCTAATAAATGCTAAAGAATTGTAAATAATTATATTCTTTCTAAAACATAATTTAATAGATCATTTAAAATTTCTTTATTAAAGATCCTAAGGGTAACAATCATTGGGCCTAATAAATGCTAAAAAATTGTAAATAATTATCTTCTTTGTAAAAGATAATTTAATAGATCATTTAAAATTTCTTTATTAAAGATCATAACGGTAACGATCATTGGGCCTAATAAATGCTAAAGAATTTGAAATAATTATCTTTGTGAATCATAATTGAGTAGATCATTTAAAGTTTTTTTATTAAAGGTCTTAACGGTAACAATCATTGGCCTAATAAATGCTAAAAAATTATACATAATTATCTTCAATCTAAAAGATAACTTAAAAGATCATTTAGAATTTCTTTATTAAAGATCATAACGGTAACGATCATTGGTCCTAATAAATGCTAAAGAATTGTAAATAATTATATTCTTTGTAAAACATAATTTAATAGATCATTTAAAATTTCTTTATTAAAGATCATAACGGTAACAATCATTGGGCCTAATAAATGCTAAAGAATTGTAAATAATTATATTCTTTCTAAAACATAATTTAATAGATCATTTAAAATTTCTTTATTAAAGATCCTAAGGGTAACAATCATTGGGCCTAATAAATGCTAAAAAATTGTAAATAATTATCTTCTTTGTAAAAGATAATTTAATAGATCATTTCAAAATTTCTTTATTAAAGATCATAACGGTAAGGATCATTGGGCCTAATAAATGCTAAATAATTTGAAATAATTATCTTCTTTGTGAATCATAATTGAATAGATTATTTAAAGTTTTTTTATTAAAGGTCTTAACGGTAACAATCATTGGGCCTAATAATTGCTAAAAAATTGTACATAATTATCTTCATTCTAAAAGATAACTTAAAAGATCATTTAAAGTTTTTATATTAAAGATGATAACGGTAACGATCATTGAGCCTAATAAATGCTAAAAAATTGTAAATAATTACCTTCTTTCTAAAAGATAATTTAATAGATCATTTAAAATTTCTTTATTAAAGATCATAACAGTAACGATCTTTGGGCCTAATAAATGCTAAAGAATTGTAAATAATTATATTCTTTCTAAAACATAATTTAATAGATCATTTAAAATTTCTTTATTAAAGATTATAACGGTAACGATCATTGGGCCTAATAAATGCTAAAGAATTGTAAATAATTCTATTCTTGCTAAAACATAATTTAATAGATCATTTAAAATTTCTTTATTAAAGATCATAAGGGTAACAATCATTGGGCCTAATAAATGCTAAAAAATTGTAAATAATTATCTTCTTTGCAAAAGATAATTTAATAGATCATTTAAAATTTCTTTATTAAAGATCATAACGGTAACAATCATTGGGCCTAATAAATGCTAAAGAATTTGAAATAATTATCTTCTTTGTGAATCATAATTGAAAAGATCATTTAAAGTTTCTTTATTAAAGATCATAATAGTAACGATCATTGGGTCTAATAAATGCTAAAAAATTGTAAATAATTATCTTCTTTCTAAAAGATAATTTAATAGATCATTTAGAATTTCTTTATTAAAGATCATAACGGTAACGATCATTCGTCCTAATAAATGCTAAAGAATTGTGAATAATTATATTCTTTCTAAAACATAATTTAATAGATCATTTAAAATTTCTTTATTAAAGATCATAAGGGTAACAATCATTGGGACTAATAAATGCTAAAAAATTGTAACTAATTATCTTCTTTGTAAAAGATAATTTAATAGATCATTTCAAAATTTCTTTATTAAAGATCATAACGGTAACGATCATTGGGCCTAATAAATGCTAAAGAATTTGAAATAATTATCTTCTTTGTGAATCATAATTGAATAGATCATTTAAAGTTTTTTTATTAAAGGTCTTAACGGTAACAATCATTGGGCCTAATAAATGCTAAAAATTTGTACATAATTATGTTCAATCTAAAAGATAACTTAAAAGATCATTTAAAGTTTTTTTATTAAAGATCATAACAGTAACGATCATTGTGCCTAATAAATGCTAAAAAATTGTAAATAATTATCTTCTTTCTAAAAGATAATATAATTGATCATTTAAAATTTCTTTATTAAAGATCATAACGGTAACGATCATTGGGCCTAATAAATGCTAAAGAATTTGAAATAATTATCTTCTTTGTGAATCATAATTGAAAAGATCATTTAAAGTTTCTTTATTAAAGGTCTTAACGGTAACAATCATTGGCCTAATAAATGCTAAAAAATTGTACATAATTATCTTCATTCTAAAAGATAACTTAAAAGATCATTTAAAGTTTTTTTATTAAAGATCATAACGGTAACGATCATTGGGCCTAATAAATGCTAAAAAATTGTAAATAATTACCTTCTTTCTAAAAGATAATTTAATAGATCATTTAAAATTTCTTTATTAAAGATCATAACGGTAACAATCATTGGGCCTAATAAATGCTAAAGAATTGTAAATAATTATATTCTTTCTAAAACATAATTTAATAGATCATTTAAAATTTCTTTATTAAAGATCCTAAGGGTAACAATCATTGGGCCTAATAAATGCTAAAAAATTGTAAATAATTATCTTCTTTGTAAAAGATAATTTAATAGATCATTTAAAATTTCTTTATTAAAGATCATAACGGTAACGATCATTGGGCCTAATAAATGCTAAAGAATTTGAAATAATTATCTTTGTGAATCATAATTGAGTAGATCATTTAAAGTTTTTTTATTAAAGGTCTTAACGGTAACAATCATTGGCCTAATAAATGCTAAAAAATTATACATAATTATCTTCAATCTAAAAGATAACTTAAAAGATCATTTAGAATTTCTTTATTAAAGATCATAACGGTAACGATCATTGGTCCTAATAAATGCTAAAGAATTGTAAATAATTATATTCTTTGTAAAACATAATTTAATAGATCATTTAAAATTTCTTTATTAAAGATCATAACGGTAACAATCATTGGGCCTAATAAATGCTAAAGAATTGTAAATAATTATATTCTTTCTAAAACATAATTTAATAGATCATTTAAAATTTCTTTATTAAAGATCCTAAGGGTAACAATCATTGGGCCTAATAAATGCTAAAAAATTGTAAATAATTATCTTCTTTGTAAAAGATAATTTAATAGATCATTTCAAAATTTCTTTATTAAAGATCATAACGGTAAGGATCATTGGGCCTAATAAATGCTAAATAATTTGAAATAATTATCTTCTTTGTGAATCATAATTGAATAGATTATTTAAAGTTTTTTTATTAAAGGTCTTAACGGTAACAATCATTGGGCCTAATAATTGCTAAAAAATTGTACATAATTATCTTCATTCTAAAAGATAACTTAAAAGATCATTTAAAGTTTTTATATTAAAGATGATAACGGTAACGATCATTGAGCCTAATAAATGCTAAAAAATTGTAAATAATTACCTTCTTTCTAAAAGATAATTTAATAGATCATTTAAAATTTCTTTATTAAAGATCATAACAGTAACGATCTTTGGGCCTAATAAATGCTAAAGAATTGTAAATAATTATATTCTTTCTAAAACATAATTTAATAGATCATTTAAAATTTCTTTATTAAAGATTATAACGGTAACGATCATTGGGCCTAATAAATGCTAAAGAATTGTAAATAATTCTATTCTTGCTAAAACATAATTTAATAGATCATTTAAAATTTCTTTATTAAAGATCATAAGGGTAACAATCATTGGGCCTAATAAATGCTAAAAAATTGTAAATAATTATCTTCTTTGCAAAAGATAATTTAATAGATCATTTAAAATTTCTTTATTAAAGATCATAACGGTAACAATCATTGGGCCTAATAAATGCTAAAGAATTTGAAATAATTATCTTCTTTGTGAATCATAATTGAAAAGATCATTTAAAGTTTCTTTATTAAAGATCATAATAGTAACGATCATTGGGTCTAATAAATGCTAAAAAATTGTAAATAATTATCTTCTTTCTAAAAGATAATTTAATAGATCATTTAGAATTTCTTTATTAAAGATCATAACGGTAACGATCATTCGTCCTAATAAATGCTAAAGAATTGTGAATAATTATATTCTTTCTAAAACATAATTTAATAGATCATTTAAAATTTCTTTATTAAAGATCATAAGGGTAACAATCATTGGGACTAATAAATGCTAAAAAATTGTAACTAATTATCTTCTTTGTAAAAGATAATTTAATAGATCATTTCAAAATTTCTTTATTAAAGATCATAACGGTAACGATCATTGGGCCTAATAAATGCTAAAGAATTTGAAATAATTATCTTCTTTGTGAATCATAATTGAATAGATCATTTAAAGTTTTTTTATTAAAGGTCTTAACGGTAACAATCATTGGGCCTAATAAATGCTAAAAATTTGTACATAATTATGTTCAATCTAAAAGATAACTTAAAAGATCATTTAAAGTTTTTTTATTAAAGATCATAACAGTAACGATCATTGTGCCTAATAAATGCTAAAAAATTGTAAATAATTATCTTCTTTCTAAAAGATAATATAATTGATCATTTAAAATTTCTTTATTAAAGATCATAACGGTAACGATCATTGGGCCTAATAAATGCTAAAGAATTTGAAATAATTATCTTCTTTGTGAATCATAATTGAAAAGATCATTTAAAGTTTCTTTATTAAAGGTCTTAACGGTAACAATCATTGGGCCTAATAAATGCTAAAAAATTGTACATAATTATCTTCATTCTAAAAGATAACTTAAAAGATCATTTAAAGTTTTTTTATTAAAGATCATAACGGTAACGATCATTGGGCCTAATAAATGCTAAAAAATTGTAAATAATTACCTTCTTTCTAAAAGATAATTTAATAGATCATTTAAAATTTCTTTATTAAAGATCATAACGGTAACAATCATTGGGCCTAATAAATGCTAAAGAATTGTAAATAATTATATTCTTTCTAAAACATAATTTAATAGATCATTTAAAATTTCTTTATTAAAGATCCTAAGGGTAACAATCATTGGGCCTAATAAATGCTAAAAAATTGTAAATAATTATCTTCTTTGTAAAAGATAATTTAATAGATCATTTAAAATTTCTTTATTAAAGATCATAACGGTAACGATCATTGGGCCTAATAAATGCTAAAGAATTTGAAATAATTATCTTTGTGAATCATAATTGAGTAGATCATTTAAAGTTTTTTTATTAAAGGTCTTAACGGTAACAATCATTGGCCTAATAAATGCTAAAAAATTGTACATAATTATCTTCAATCTAAAAGATAACTTAAAAGATCATTTAGAATTTCTTTATTAAAGATCATAACGGTAACGATCATTGGTCCTAATAAATGCTAAAGAATTGTAAATAATTATATTCTTTGTAAAACATAATTTAATAGATCATTTAAAATTTCTTTATTAAAGATCATAACGGTAACAATCATTGGGCCTAATAAATGCTAAAGAATTGTAAATAATTATATTCTTTCTAAAACATAATTTAATAGATCATTTAAAATTTCTTTATTAAAGATCCTAAGGGTAACAATCATTGGGCCTAATAAATGCTAAAAAATTGTAAATAATTATCTTCTTTGTAAAAGATAATTTAATAGATCATTTCAAAATTTCTTTATTAAAGATCATAACGGTAAGGATCATTGGGCCTAATAAATGCTAAATAATTTGAAATAATTATCTTCTTTGTGAATCATAATTGAATAGATTATTTAAAGTTTTTTTATTAAAGGTCTTAACGGTAACAATCATTGGGCCTAATAATTGCTAAAAAATTGTACATAATTATCTTCATTCTAAAAGATAACTTAAAAGATCATTTAAAGTTTTTATATTAAAGATGATAACGGTAACGATCATTGAGCCTAATAAATGCTAAAAAATTGTAAATAATTACCTTCTTTCTAAAAGATAATTTAATAGATCATTTAAAATTTCTTTATTAAAGATCATAACAGTAACGATCTTTGGGCCTAATAAATGCTAAAGAATTGTAAATAATTATATTCTTTCTAAAACATAATTTAATAGATCATTTAAAATTTCTTTATTAAAGATTATAACGGTAACGATCATTGGGCCTAATAAATGCTAAAGAATTGTAAATAATTCTATTCTTGCTAAAACATAATTTAATAGATCATTTAAAATTTCTTTATTAAAGATCATAAGGGTAACAATCATTGGGCCTAATAAATGCTAAAAAATTGTAAATAATTATCTTCTTTGCAAAAGATAATTTAATAGATCATTTAAAATTTCTTTATTAAAGATCATAACGGTAACAATCATTGGGCCTAATAAATGCTAAAGAATTTGAAATAATTATCTTCTTTGTGAATCATAATTGAAAAGATCATTTAAAGTTTCTTTATTAAAGATCATAATAGTAACGATCATTGGGTCTAATAAATGCTAAAAAATTGTAAATAATTATCTTCTTTCTAAAAGATAATTTAATAGATCATTTAGAATTTCTTTATTAAAGATCATAACGGTAACGATCATTCGTCCTAATAAATGCTAAAGAATTGTGAATAATTATATTCTTTCTAAAACATAATTTAATAGATCATTTAAAATTTCTTTATTAAAGATCATAAGGGTAACAATCATTGGGACTAATAAATGCTAAAAAATTGTAACTAATTATCTTCTTTGTAAAAGATAATTTAATAGATCATTTCAAAATTTCTTTATTAAAGATCATAACGGTAACGATCATTGGGCCTAATAAATGCTAAAGAATTTGAAATAATTATCTTCTTTGTGAATCATAATTGAATAGATCATTTAAAGTTTTTTTATTAAAGGTCTTAACGGTAACAATCATTGGGCCTAATAAATGCTAAAAATTTGTACATAATTATGTTCAATCTAAAAGATAACTTAAAAGATCATTTAAAGTTTTTTTATTAAAGATCATAACAGTAACGATCATTGTGCCTAATAAATGCTAAAAAATTGTAAATAATTATCTTCTTTCTAAAAGATAATATAATTGATCATTTAAAATTTCTTTATTAAAGATCATAACGGTAACGATCATTGGGCCTAATAAATGCTAAAGAATTTGAAATAATTATCTTCTTTGTGAATCATAATTGAAAAGATCATTTAAAGTTTCTTTATTAAAGGTCTTAACGGTAACAATCATTGGGCCTAATAAATGCTAAAAAATTGTACATAATTATCTTCATTCTAAAAGATAACTTAAAAGATCATTTAAAGTTTTTTTATTAAAGATCATAACGGTAACGATCATTGGGCCTAATAAATGCTAAAAAATTGTAAATAATTACCTTCTTTCTAAAAGATAATTTAATAGATCATTTAAAATTTCTTTATTAAAGATCATAACGGTAACAATCATTGGGCCTAATAAATGCTAAAGAATTGTAAATAATTATATTCTTTCTAAAACATAATTTAATAGATCATTTAAAATTTCTTTATTAAAGATCCTAAGGGTAACAATCATTGGGCCTAATAAATGCTAAAAAATTGTAAATAATTATCTTCTTTGTAAAAGATAATTTAATAGATCATTTAAAATTTCTTTATTAAAGATCATAACGGTAACGATCATTGGGCCTAATAAATGCTAAAGAATTTGAAATAATTATCTTTGTGAATCATAATTGAGTAGATCATTTAAAGTTTTTTTATTAAAGGTCTTAACGGTAACAATCATTGGCCTAATAAATGCTAAAAAATTGTACATAATTATCTTCAATCTAAAAGATAACTTAAAAGATCATTTAGAATTTCTTTATTAAAGATCATAACGGTAACGATCATTGGTCCTAATAAATGCTAAAGAATTGTAAATAATTATATTCTTTGTAAAACATAATTTAATAGATCATTTAAAATTTCTTTATTAAAGATCATAACGGTAACAATCATTGGGCCTAATAAATGCTAAAGAATTGTAAATAATTATATTCTTTCTAAAACATAATTTAATAGATCATTTAAAATTTCTTTATTAAAGATCCTAAGGGTAACAATCATTGGGCCTAATAAATGCTAAAAAATTGTAAATAATTATCTTCTTTGTAAAAGATAATTTAATAGATCATTTCAAAATTTCTTTATTAAAGATCATAACGGTAAGGATCATTGGGCCTAATAAATGCTAAATAATTTGAAATAATAATCTTCTTTGTGAATCATAATTGAATAGATTATTTAAAGTTTTTTTATTAAAGGTCTTAACGGTAACAATCATTGGGCCTAATAATTGCTAAAAAATTGTACATAATTATCTTCATTCTAAAAGATAACTTAAAAGATCATTTAAAGTTTTTATATTAAAGATGATAACGGTAACGATCATTGAGCCTAATAAATGCTAAAAAATTGTAAATAATTACCTTCTTTCTAAAAGATAATTTAATAGATCATTTAAAATTTCTTTATTAAAGATCATAACAGTAACGATCTTTGGGCCTAATAAATGCTAAAGAATTGTAAATAATTATATTCTTTCTAAAACATAATTTAATAGATCATTTAAAATTTCTTTATTAAAGATTATAACGGTAACGATCATTGGGCCTAATAAATGCTAAAGAATTGTAAATAATTCTATTCTTGCTAAAACATAATTTAATAGATCATTTAAAATTTCTTTATTAAAGATCATAAGGGTAACAATCATTGGGCCTAATAAATGCTAAAAAATTGTAAATAATTATCTTCTTTGCAAAAGATAATTTAATAGATCATTTAAAATTTCTTTATTAAAGATCATAACGGTAACAATCATTGGGCCTAATAAATGCTAAAGAATTTGAAATAATTATCTTCTTTGTGAATCATAATTGAAAAGATCATTTAAAGTTTCTTTATTAAAGATCATAATAGTAACGATCATTGGGTCTAATAAATGCTAAAAAATTGTAAATAATTATCTTCTTTCTAAAAGATAATTTAATAGATCATTTAGAATTTCTTTATTAAAGATCATAACGGTAACGATCATTCGTCCTAATAAATGCTAAAGAATTGTGAATAATTATATTCTTTCTAAAACATAATTTAATAGATCATTTAAAATTTCTTTATTAAAGATCATAAGGGTAACAATCATTGGGACTAATAAATGCTAAAAAATTGTAACTAATTATCTTCTTTGTAAAAGATAATTTAATAGATCATTTCAAAATTTCTTTATTAAAGATCATAACGGTAACGATCATTGGGCCTAATAAATGCTAAAGAATTTGAAATAATTATCTTCTTTGTGAATCATAATTGAATAGATCATTTAAAGTTTTTTTATTAAAGGTCTTAACGGTAACAATCATTGGGCCTAATAAATGCTAAAAATTTGTACATAATTATGTTCAATCTAAAAGATAACTTAAAAGATCATTTAAAGTTTTTTTATTAAAGATCATAACAGTAACGATCATTGTGCCTAATAAATGCTAAAAAATTGTAAATAATTATCTTCTTTCTAAAAGATAATATAATTGATCATTTAAAATTTCTTTATTAAAGATCATAACGGTAACGATCATTGGGCCTAATAAATGCTAAAGAATTTGAAATAATTATCTTCTTTGTGAATCATAATTGAAAAGATCATTTAAAGTTTCTTTATTAAAGGTCTTAACGGTAACAATCATTGGGCCTAATAAATGCTAAAAAATTGTACATAATTATCTTCATTCTAAAAGATAACTTAAAAGATCATTTAAAGTTTTTTTATTAAAGATCATAACGGTAACGATCATTGGGCCTAATAAATGCTAAAAAATTGTAAATAATTACCTTCTTTCTAAAAGATAATTTAATAGATCATTTAAAATTTCTTTATTAAAGATCATAACGGTAACAATCATTGGGCCTAATAAATGCTAAAGAATTGTAAATAATTATATTCTTTCTAAAACATAATTTAATAGATCATTTAAAATTTCTTTATTAAAGATCCTAAGGGTAACAATCATTGGGCCTAATAAATGCTAAAAAATTGTAAATAATTATCTTCTTTGTAAAAGATAATTTAATAGATCATTTAAAATTTCTTTATTAAAGATCATAACGGTAACGATCATTGGGCCTAATAAATGCTAAAGAATTTGAAATAATTATCTTTGTGAATCATAATTGAGTAGATCATTTAAAGTTTTTTTATTAAAGGTCTTAACGGTAACAATCATTGGCCTAATAAATGCTAAAAAATTGTACATAATTATCTTCAATCTAAAAGATAACTTAAAAGATCATTTAGAATTTCTTTATTAAAGATCATAACGGTAACGATCATTGGTCCTAATAAATGCTAAAGAATTGTAAATAATTATATTCTTTGTAAAACATAATTTAATAGATCATTTAAAATTTCTTTATTAAAGATCATAACGGTAACAATCATTGGGCCTAATAAATGCTAAAGAATTGTAAATAATTATATTCTTTCTAAAACATAATTTAATAGATCATTTAAAATTTCTTTATTAAAGATCCTAAGGGTAACAATCATTGGGCCTAATAAATGCTAAAAAATTGTAAATAATTATCTTCTTTGTAAAAGATAATTTAATAGATCATTTCAAAATTTCTTTATTAAAGATCATAACGGTAAGGATCATTGGGCCTAATAAATGCTAAATAATTTGAAATAATTATCTTCTTTGTGAATCATAATTGAATAGATTATTTAAAGTTTTTTTATTAAAGGTCTTAACGGTAACAATCATTGGGCCTAATAATTGCTAAAAAATTGTACATAATTATCTTCATTCTAAAAGATAACTTAAAAGATCATTTAAAGTTTTTATATTAAAGATGATAACGGTAACGATCATTGAGCCTAATAAATGCTAAAAAATTGTAAATAATTACCTTCTTTCTAAAAGATAATTTAATAGATCATTTAAAATTTCTTTATTAAAGATCATAACAGTAACGATCTTTGGGCCTAATAAATGCTAAAGAATTGTAAATAATTATATTCTTTCTAAAACATAATTTAATAGATCATTTAAAATTTCTTTATTAAAGATTATAACGGTAACGATCATTGGGCCTAATAAATGCTAAAGAATTGTAAATAATTCTATTCTTGCTAAAACATAATTTAATAGATCATTTAAAATTTCTTTATTAAAGATCATAAGGGTAACAATCATTGGGCCTAATAAATGCTAAAAAATTGTAAATAATTATCTTCTTTGCAAAAGATAATTTAATAGATCATTTAAAATTTCTTTATTAAAGATCATAACGGTAACAATCATTGGGCCTAATAAATGCTAAAGAATTTGAAATAATGATCTTCTTTGTGAATCATAATTGAAAAGATCATTTAAAGTTTCTTTATTAAAGATCATAATAGTAACGATCATTGGGTCTAATAAATGCTAAAAAATTGTAAATAATTATCTTCTTTCTAAAAGATAATTTAATAGATCATTTAGAATTTCTTTATTAAAGATCATAACGGTAACGATCATTCGTCCTAATAAATGCTAAAGAATTGTGAATAATTATATTCTTTCTAAAACATAATTTAATAGATCATTTAAAATTTCTTTATTAAAGATCATAAGGGTAACAATCATTGGGACTAATAAATGCTAAAAAATTGTAACTAATTATCTTCTTTGTAAAAGATAATTTAATAGATCATTTCAAAATTTCTTTATTAAAGATCATAACGGTAACGA
Organism: Psophocarpus tetragonolobus; assembly: GCA_037954015.1. Taxonomy (NCBI): domain Eukaryota; kingdom Viridiplantae; phylum Streptophyta; class Magnoliopsida; order Fabales; family Fabaceae; genus Psophocarpus; species Psophocarpus tetragonolobus. Next base: position 62,197,868 of record CM075688.1, read on the forward strand.
TCATTGGGCCTAATAAATGCTAAAGAATTTGAAATAATTATCTTCTTTGTGAATCATAATTGAATAGATCATTTAAAGTTTTTTTATTAAAGGTCTTAACGGTAACAATCATTGGGCCTAATAAATGCTAAAAATTTGTACATAATTATGTTCAATCTAAAAGATAACTTAAAAGATCATTTAAAGTTTTTTTATTAAAGATCATAACAGTAACGATCATTGTGCCTAATAAATGCTAAAAAATTGTAAATAATTATCTTCTTTCTAAAAGATAATATAATTGATCATTTAAAATTTCTTTATTAAAGATCATAACGGTAACGATCATTGGGCCTAATAAATGCTAAAGAATTTGAAATAATTATCTTCTTTGTGAATCATAATTGAAAAGATCATTTAAAGTTTCTTTATTAAAGGTCTTAACGGTAACAATCATTGGGCCTAATAAATGCTAAAAAATTGTACATAATTATCTTCATTCTAAAAGATAACTTAAAAGATCATTTAAAGTTTTTTTATTAAAGATCATAACGGTAACGATCATTGGGCCTAATAAATGCTAAAAAATTGTAAATAATTACCTTCTTTCTAAAAGATAATTTAATAGATCATTTAAAATTTCTTTATTAAAGATCATAACGGTAACAATCATTGGGCCTAATAAATGCTAAAGAATTGTAAATAATTATATTCTTTCTAAAACATAATTTAATAGATCATTTAAAATTTCTTTATTAAAGATCCTAAGGGTAACAATCATTGGGCCTAATAAATGCTAAAAAATTGTAAATAATTATCTTCTTTGTAAAAGATAATTTAATAGATCATTTAAAATTTCTTTATTAACGATCATAACGGTAACGATCATTGGGCCTAATAAATGCTAAAGAATTTGAAATAATTATCTTTGTGAATCATAATTGAGTAGATCATTTAAAGTTTTTTTATTAAAGGTCTTAACGGTAACAATCATTGGCCTAATAAATGCTAAAAAATTGTACATAATTATCTTCAATCTAAAAGATAACTTAAAAGATCATTTAGAATTTCTTTATTAAAGATCATAACGGTAACGATCATTGGTCCTAATAAATGCTAAAGAATTGTAAATAATTATATTCTTTGTAAAACATAATTTAATAGATCATTTAAAATTTCTTTATTAAAGATCATAAGGGTAACAATCATTGGGACTAATAAATGCTAAAAAATTGTAAATAATTATCTTCTTTGTAAAAGATAATATAATTGATCATTTAAAATTTCTTTATTAAAGATCATAACGGTAACGATCATTGGGCCTAATAAATGCTAAAGAATTTGAAATAATTATCTTCTTTGTGAATCATAATTGAAAAGATCATTTAAAGTTTCTTTATTAAAGGTCTTAACGGTAACAATCATTGGGCCTAATAAATGCTAAAAAATTGTACATAATTATCTTCATTCTAAAAGATAACTTAAAAGATCATTTAAAGTTTTTTTATTAAAGATCATAACGGTAACGATCATTGGGCCTAATAAATGCTAAAAAATTGTAAATAATTACCTTCTTTCTAAAAGATAATTTAATAGATCATTTAAAATTTCTTTATTAAAGATCATAACGGTAACAATCATTGGGCCTAATAAATGCTAAAGAATTGTAAATAATTATATTCTTTCTAAAACATAATTTAATAGATCATTTAAAATTTCTTTATTAAAGATCCTAAGGGTAACAATCATTGGGCCTAATAAATGCTAAAAAATTGTAAATAATTATCTTCTTTGTAAAAGATAATTTAATAGATCATTTAAAATTTCTTTATTAAAGATCATAACGGTAACGATCATTGGGCCTAATAAATGCTAAAGAATTTGAAATAATTATCTTTGTGAATCATAATTGAGTAGATCATTTAAAGTTTTTTTATTAAAGGTCTTAACGGTAACAATCATTGGCCTAATAAATGCTAAAAAATTGTACATAATTATCTTCAATCTAAAAGATAACTTAAAAGATCATTTAGAATTTCTTTATTAAAGATCATAACGGTAACGATCATTGGTCCTAATAAATGCTAAAGAATTGTAAATAATTATATTCTTTGTAAAACATAATTTAATAGATCATTTAAAATTTCTTTATTAAAGATCATAAGGGTAACAATCATTGGGACTAATAAATGCTAAAAAATTGTAAATAATTATCTTCTTTGTAAAAGATAATATAATTGATCATTTAAAATTTCTTTATTAAAGATCATAACGGTAACGATCATTGGGCCTAATAAATGCTAAAGAATTTGAAATAATTATCTTCTTTGTGAATCATAATTGAATAGATCATTTAAAGTTTTTTTATTAAAGGTCTTAACGGTAACAATCATTGGGCCTAATAAATGCTAAAAATTTGTACATAATTATGTTCATTCTAAAAGATAACTTAAAAGATCATTTAAAGTTTTTTTATTAAAGATCATAACAGTAACGATCATTGTGCCTAATAAATGCTAAAAAATTGTAAATAATTATCTTCTTTCTAAAAGATAATATAATTGATCATTTAAAATTTCTTTATTAAAGATCATAACGGTAACGATCATTGGGCCTAATAAATGCTAAAGAATTTGAAATAATTATCTTCTTTGTGAATCATAATTGAAAAGATCATTTAAAGTTTCTTTATTAAAGGTCTTAACGGTAACAATCATTGGGCCTAATAAATGCTAAAAAATTGTACATAATTATCTTCATTCTAAAAGATAACTTAAAAGATCATTTAAAGTTTTTTTATTAAAGATCATAACGGTAACGATCATTGGGCCTAATAAATGCTAAAAAATTGTAAATAATTACCTTCTTTCTAAAAGATAATTTAATAGATCATTTAAAATTTCTTTATTAAAGATCATAACGGTAACAATCATTGGGCCTAATAAATGCTAAAGAATTGTAAATAATTATATTCTTTCTAAAACATAATTTAATAGATCATTTAAAATTTCTTTGTTAAAGATCCTAAGGGTAACAATCATTGGGCCTAATAAATGCTAAAAAATTGTAAATAATTATCTTCTTTGTAAAAGATAATTTAATAGATCATTTAAAATTTCTTTATTAAAGATCATAACGATAACGATCATTGGGCCTAATAAATGCTAAAGAATTTGAAATAATTATCTTTGTGAATCATAATTGAGTAGATCATTTAAAGTTTTTTTATTAAAGGTCTTAACGGTAACAATCATTGGCCTAATAAATGCTAAAAAATTGTACATAATTATCTTCAATCTAAAAGATAACTTAAAAGATCATTTAGAATTTCTTTATTAAAGATCATAACGGTAACGATCATTGGTCCTAATAAATGCTAAAGAATTGTAAATAATTATATTCTTTGTAAAACATAATTTAATAGATCATTTAAAATTTCTTTATTAAAGATCATAAGGGTAACAATCATTGGGACTAATAAATGCTAAAAAATTGTAAATAATTATCTTCTTTGTAAAAGATAATATAATTGATCATTTAAAATTTCTTTATTAAAGATCATAACGGTAACGATCATTGGGCCTAATAAATGCTAAAGAATTTGAAATAATTATCTTCTTTGTGAATCATAATTGAATAGATCATTTAAAGTTTTTTTATTAAAGGTCTTAACGGTAACAATCATTGGGCCTAATAAATGCTAAAAATTTGTACATAATTATGTTCATTCTAAAAGATAACTTAAAAGATCATTTAAAGTTTTTTTATTAAAGATCATAACAGTAACGATCATTGTGCCTAATAAATGCTAAAAAATTGTAAATAATTATCTTCTTTCTAAAAGATAATATAATTGATCATTTAAAATTTCTTTATTAAAGATCATAACGGTAACGATCATTGGGCCTAATAAAGGCTAAAGAATTTGAAATAATTATCTTCTTTGTGAATCATAATTGAAAAGATCATTTAAAGTTTCTTTATTAAAGGTCTTAACGGTAACAATCATTGGGCCTAATAAATGCTAAAAAATTGTACATAATTATCTTCATTCTAAAAGATAACTTAAAAGATCATTTAAAGTTTTTTTATTAAAGATCATAACGGTAACGATCATTGGGCCTAATAAATGCTAAAAAATTGTAAATAATTACCTTCTTTCTAAAAGATAATTTAATAGATCATTTAAAATTTCTTTATTAAAGATCATAACGGTAACAATCATTGGGCCTAATAAATGCTAAAGAATTGTAAATAATTATATTCTTTCTAAAACATAATTTAATAGATCATTTAAAATTTCTTTATTAAAGATCCTAAGGGTAACAATCATTGGGCCTAATAAATGCTAAAAAATTGTAAATAATTATCTTCTTTGTAAAAGATAATTTAATAGATCATTTAAAATTTCTTTATTAAAGATCATAACGGTAACGATCATTGGGCCTAATAAATGCTAAAGAATTTGAAATAATTATCTTTGTGAATCATAATTGAGTAGATCATTTAAAGTTTTTTTATTAAAGGTCTTAACGGTAACAATCATTGGCCTAATAAATGCTAAAAAATTGTACATAATTATCTTCAATCTAAAAGATAACTTAAAAGATCATTTAGAATTTCTTTATTAAAGATCATAACGGTAACGATCATTGGTCCTAATAAATGCTAAAGAATTGTAAATAATTATATTCTTTGTAAAACATAATTTAATAGATCATTTAAAATTTCTTTATTAAAGATCATAAGGGTAACAATCATTGGGACTAATAAATGCTAAAAAATTGTAAATAATTATCTTCTTTGTAAAAGATAATATAATTGATCATTTAAAATTTCTTTATTAAAGATCATAACGGTAACGATCATTGGGCCTAATAAATGCTAAAGAATTTGAAATAATTATCTTCTTTGTGAATCATAATTGAAAAGATCATTTAAAGTTTCTTTATTAAAGGTCTTAACGGTAACAATCATTGGGCCTAATAAATGCTAAAAAATTGTACATAATTATCTTCATTCTAAAAGATAACTTAAAAGATCATTTAAAGTTTTTTTATTAAAGATCATAACGGTAACGATCATTGGGCCTAATAAATGCTAAAAAATTGTAAATAATTACCTTCTTTCTAAAAGATAATTTAATAGATCATTTAAAATTTCTTTATTAAAGATCATAACGGTAACAATCATTGGGCCTAATAAATGCTAAAGAATTGTAAATAATTATATTCTTTCTAAAACATAATTTAATAGATCATTTAAAATTTCTTTATTAAAGATCCTAAGGGTAACAATCATTGGGCCTAATAAATGCTAAAAAATTGTAAATAATTATCTTCTTTGTAAAAGATAATTTAATAGATCATTTAAAATTTCTTTATTAAAGATCATAACGGTAACGATCATTGGGCCTAATAAATGCTAAAGAATTTGAAATAATTATCTTTGTGAATCATAATTGAGTAGATCATTTAAAGTTTTTTTATTAAAGGTCTTAACGGTAACAATCATTGGCCTAATAAATGCTAAAAAATTGTACATAATTATCTTCAATCTAAAAGATAACTTAAAAGATCATTTAGAATTTCTTTATTAAAGATCATAACGGTAACGATCATTGGTCCTAATAAATGCTAAAGAATTGTAAATAATTATATTCTTTGTAAAACATAATTTAATAGATCATTTAAAATTTCTTTATTAAAGATCATAAGGGTAACAATCATTGGGACTAGTAAATGCTAAAAAATTGTAAATAATTATCTTCTTTGTAAAAGATAATATAATTGATCATTTAAAATTTCTTTATTAAAGATCATAACGGTAACGATCATTGGGCCTAATAAATGCTAAAGAATTTGAAATAATTATCTTCTTTGTGAATCATAATTGAATAGATCATTTAAAGTTTTTTTATTAAAGGTCTTAACGGTAACAATCATTGGGCCTAATAAATGCTAAAAATTTGTACATAATTATGTTCATTCTAAAAGATAACTTAAAAGATCATTTAAAGTTTTTTTATTAAAGATCATAACAGTAACGATCATTGTGCCTAATAAATGCTAAAAAATTGTAAATAATTATCTTCTTTCTAAAAGATAATATAATTGATCATTTAAAATTTCTTTATTAAAGATCATAACGGTAACGATCATTGGGCCTAATAAATGCTAAAGAATTTGAAATAATTATCTTCTTTGTGAATCATAATTGAAAAGATCATTTAAAGTTTCTTTATTAAAGGTCTTAACGGTAACAATCATTGGGCCTAATAAATGCTAAAAAATTGTACATAATTATCTTCATTCTAAAAGATAACTTAAAAGATCATTTAAAGTTTTTTTATTAAAGATCATAACGGTAACGATCATTGGGCCTAATAAATGCTAAAAAATTGTAAATAATTACCTTCTTTCTAAAAGATAATTTAATAGATCATTTAAAATTTCTTTATTAAAGATCATAACGGTAACAATCATTGGGCCTAATAAATGCTAAAGAATTGTAAATAATTATATTCTTTCTAAAACATAATTTAATAGATCATTTAAAATTTCTTTATTAAAGATCCTAAGGGTAACAATCATTGGGCCTAATAAATGCTAAAAAATTGTAAATAATTATCTTCTTTGTAAAAGATAATTTAATAGATCATTTAAAATTTCTTTATTAACGATCATAACGGTAACGATCATTGGGCCTAATAAATGCTAAAGAATTTGAAATAATTATCTTTGTGAATCATAATTGAGTAGATCATTTAAAGTTTTTTTATTAAAGGTCTTAACGGTAACAATCATTGGCCTAATAAATGCTAAAAAATTGTACATAATTATCTTCAATCTAAAAGATAACTTAAAAGATCATTTAGAATTTCTTTATTAAAGATCATAACGGTAACGATCATTGGTCCTAATAAATGCTAAAGAATTGTAAATAATTATATTCTTTGTAAAACATAATTTAATAGATCATTTAAAATTTCTTTATTAAAGATCATAAGGGTAACAATCATTGGGACTAATAAATGCTAAAAAATTGTAAATAATTATCTTCTTTGTAAAAGATAATATAATTGATCATTTAAAATTTCTTTATTAAAGATCATAACGGTAACGATCATTGGGCCTAATAAATGCTAAAGAATTTGAAATAATTATCTTCTTTGTGAATCATAATTGAAAAGATCATTTAAAGTTTCTTTATTAAAGGTCTTAACGGTAACAATCATTGGGCCTAATAAATGCTAAAAAATTGTACATAATTATCTTCATTCTAAAAGATAACTTAAAAGATCATTTAAAGTTTTTTTATTAAAGATCATAACGGTAACGATCATTGGGCCTAATAAATGCTAAAAAATTGTAAATAATTACCTTCTTTCTAAAAGATAATTTAATAGATCATTTAAAATTTCTTTATTAAAGATCATAACGGTAACAATCATTGGGCCTAATAAATGCTAAAGAATTGTAAATAATTATATTCTTTCTAAAACATAATTTAATAGATCATTTAAAATTTCTTTATTAAAGATCCTAAGGGTAACAATCATTGGGCCTAATAAATGCTAAAAAATTGTAAATAATTATCTTCTTTGTAAAAGATAATTTAATAGATCATTTAAAATTTCTTTATTAAAGATCATAACGGTAACGATCATTGGGCCTAATAAATGCTAAAGAATTTGAAATAATTATCTTTGTGAATCATAATTGAGTAGATCATTTAAAGTTTTTTTATTAAAGGTCTTAACGGTAACAATCATTGGCCTAATAAATGCTAAAAAATTGTACATAATTATCTTCAATCTAAAAGATAACTTAAAAGATCATTTAGAATTTCTTTATTAAAGATCATAACGGTAACGATCATTGGTCCTAATAAATGCTAAAGAATTGTAAATAATTATATTCTTTGTAAAACATAATTTAATAGATCATTTAAAATTTCTTTATTAAAGATCATAAGGGTAACAATCATTGGGACTAGTAAATGCTAAAAAATTGTAAATAATTATCTTCTTTGTAAAAGATAATATAATTGATCATTTAAAATTTCTTTATTAAAGATCATAACGGTAACGATCATTGGGCCTAATAAATGCTAAAGAATTTGAAATAATTATCTTCTTTGTGAATCATAATTGAATAGATCATTTAAAGTTTTTTTATTAAAGGTCTTAACGGTAACAATCATTGGGCCTAATAAATGCTAAAAATTTGTACATAATTATGTTCATTCTAAAAGATAACTTAAAAGATCATTTAAAGTTTTTTTATTAAAGATCATAACAGTAACGATCATTGTGCCTAATAAATGCTAAAAAATTGTAAATAATTATCTTCTTTCTAAAAGATAATATAATTGATCATTTAAAATTTCTTTATTAAAGATCATAACGGTAACGATCATTGGGCCTAATAAATGCTAAAGAATTTGAAATAATTATCTTCTTTGTGAATCATAATTGAAAAGATCATTTAAAGTTTCTTTATTAAAGGTCTTAACGGTAACAATCATTGGGCCTAATAAATGCTAAAAAATTGTACATAATTATCTTCATTCTAAAAGATAACTTAAAAGATCATTTAAAGTTTTTTTATTAAAGATCATAACGGTAACGATCATTGGGCCTAATAAATGCTAAAAAATTGTAAATAATTACCTTCTTTCTAAAAGATAATTTAATAGATCATTTAAAATTTCTTTATTAAAGATCATAACGGTAACAATCATTGGGCCTAATAAATGCTAAAGAATTGTAAATAATTATATTCTTTCTAAAACATAATTTAATAGATCATTTAAAATTTCTTTATTAAAGATCCTAAGGGTAACAATCATTGGGCCTAATAAATGCTAAAAAATTGTAAATAATTATCTTCTTTGTAAAAGATAATTTAATAGATCATTTAAAATTTCTTTATTAACGATCATAACGGTAACGATCATTGGGCCTAATAAATGCTAAAGAATTTGAAATAATTATCTTTGTGAATCATAATTGAGTAGATCATTTAAAGTTTTTTTATTAAAGGTCTTAACGGTAACAATCATTGGCCTAATAAATGCTAAAAAATTGTACATAATTATCTTCAATCTAAAAGATAACTTAAAAGATCATTTAGAATTTCTTTATTAAAGATCATAACGGTAACGATCATTGGTCCTAATAAATGCTAAAGAATTGTAAATAATTATATTCTTTGTAAAACATAATTTAATAGATCATTTAAAATTTCTTTATTAAAGATCATAAGGGTAACAATCATTGGGACTAATAAATGCTAAAAAATTGTAAATAATTATCTTCTTTGTAAAAGATAATATAATTGATCATTTAAAATTTCTTTATTAAAGATCATAACGGTAACGATCATTGGGCCTAATAAATGCTAAAGAATTTGAAATAATTATCTTCTTTGTGAATCATAATTGAATAGATCATTTAAAGTTTTTTTATTAAAGGTCTTAACGGTAACAATCATTGGGCCTAATAAATGCTAAAAATTTGTACATAATTATCTTCATTCTAAAAGATAACTTAAAAGATCATTTAAAGTTTTTTTATTAAAGATCATAACAGTAACGATCATTGTGCCTAATAAATGCTAAAAAATTGTAAATAATTATCTTCTTTCTAAAAGATAATATAATTGATCATTTAAAATTTCTTTATTAAAGATCATAACGGTAACGATCATTGGGCCTAATAAATGCTAAAGAATTTGAAATAATTATCTTCTTTGTGAATCATAATTGAAAAGATCATTTAAAGTTTCTTTATTAAAGGTCTTAACGGTAACAATCATTGGGCCTAATAAATGCTAAAAAATTGTACATAATTATCTTCATTCTAAAAGATAACTTAAAAGATCATTTAAAGTTTTTTTATTAAAGATCATAACGGTAACGATCATTGGGCCTAATAAATGCTAAAAAATTGTAAATAATTACCTTCTTTCTAAAAGATAATTTAATAGATCATTTAAAATTTCTTTATTAAAGATCATAACGGTAACAATCATTGGGCCTAATAAATGCTAAAGAATTGTAAATAATTATATTCTTTCTAAAACATAATTTAATAGATCATTTAAAATTTCTTTATTAAAGATCCTAAGGGTAACAATCATTGGGCCTAATAAATGCTAAAAAATTGTAAATAATTATCTTCTTTGTAAAAGATAATTTAATAGATCATTTAAAATTTCTTTATTAACGATCATAACGGTAACGATCATTGGGCCTAATAAATGCTAAAGAATTTGAAATAATTATCTTTGTGAATCATAATTGAGTAGATCATTTAAAGTTTTTTTATTAAAGGTCTTAACGGTAACAATCATTGGCCTAATAAATGCTAAAAAATTGTACATAATTATCTTCAATCTAAAAGATAACTTAAAAGATCATTTAGAATTTCTTTATTAAAGATCATAACGGTAACGATCATTGGTCCTAATAAATGCTAAAGAATTGTAAATAATTATATTCTTTGTAAAACATAATTTAATAGATCATTTAAAATTTCTTTATTAAAGATCATAAGGGTAACAATCATTGGGACTAATAAATGCTAAAAAATTGTAAATAATTATCTTCTTTGTAAAAGATAATATAATTGATCATTTAAAATTTCTTTATTAAAGATCATAACGGTAACGATCATTGGGCCTAATAAATGCTAAAGAATTTGAAATAATTATCTTCTTTGTGAATCATAATTGAAAAGATCATTTAAAGTTTCTTTATTAAAGGTCTTAACGGTAACAATCATTGGGCCTAATAAATGCTAAAAAATTGTACATAATTATCTTCATTCTAAAAGATAACTTAAAAGATCATTTAAAGTTTTTTTATTAAAGATCATAACGGTAACGATCATTGGGCCTAATAAATGCTAAAAAATTGTAAATAATTACCTTCTTTCTAAAAGATAATTTAATAGATCATTTAAAATTTCTTTATTAAAGATCATAACGGTAACAATCATTGGGCCTAATAAATGCTAAAGAATTGTAAATAATTATATTCTTTCTAAAACATAATTTAATAGATCATTTAAAATTTCTTTATTAAAGATCCTAAGAGTAACAATCATTGGGCCTAATAAATGCTAAAAAATTGTAAATAATTATCTTCTTTGTAAAAGATAATTTAATAGATCATTTAAAATTTCTTTATTAAAGATCATAACGGTAACGATCATTGGGCCTAATAAATGCTAAAGAATTTGAAATAATTATCTTTGTGAATCATAATTGAGTAGATCATTTAAATTTTTTTTATTAAAGGTCTTAACGGTAACAATCATTGGCCTAATAAATGCTAAAAAATTGTACATAATTATCTTCAATCTAAAAGATAACTTAAAAGATCATTTAGAATTTCTTTATTAAAGATCATAACGGTAACGATCATTGGTCCTAATAAATGCTAAAGAATTGTAAATAATTATATTCTTTGTAAAACATAATTTAATAGATCATTTAAATTTTCTTTATTAAAGATCATAAGGGTAACAATCATTGGGACTAATAAATGCTAAAAAATTGTAAATAATTATCTTCTTTGTAAAAGATAATATAATTGATCATTTAAAATTTCTTTATTAAAGATCATAACGGTAACGATCATTGGGCCTAATAAATGCTAAAGAATTTGAAATAATTATCTTCTTTGTGAATCATAATTGAATAGATCATTTAAAGTTTTTTTATTAAAGGTCTTAACGGTAACAATCATTGGGCCTAATAAATGCTAAAAATTTGTACATAATTATGTTCATTCTAAAAGATAACTTAAAAGATCATTTAAAGTTTTTTTATTAAAGATCATAACAGTAACGATCATTGTGCCTAATAAATGCTAAAAAATTGTAAATAATTATCTTCTTTCTAAAAGATAATATAATTGATCATTTAAAATTTCTTTATTAAAGATCATAACGGTAACGATCATTGGGCCTAATAAATGCTAAAGAATTTGAAATAATTATCTTCTTTGTGAATCATAATTGAAAAGATCATTTAAAGTTTCTTTATTAAAGGTCTTAACGGTAACAATCATTGGGCCTAATAAATGCTAAAAAATTGTACATAATTATCTTCATTCTAAAAGATAACTTAAAAGATCATTTAAAGTTTTTTTATTAAAGATCATATCGGTAACGATCATTGGGCCTAATAAATGCTAAAAAATTGTAAATAATTACCTTCTTTCTAAAAGATAATTTAATAGATCATTTAAAATTTCTTTATTAAAGATCATAACGGTAACAATTATTGGGCCTAATAAATGCTAAAGAATTGTAAATAATTATATTCTTTCTAAAACATAATTTAATAGATCATTTAAAATTTCTTTATTAAAGATCCTAAGGGTAACAATCATTGGGCCTAATAAATGCTAAAAAATTGTAAATAATTATCTTCTTTGTAAAAGATAATTTAATAGATCATTTAAAATTTCTTTATTAAAGATCATAACGGTAACGATCATTGGGCCTAATAAATGCTAAAGAATTTGAAATAATTATCTTTGTGAATCATAATTGAGTAGATCATTTAAAGTTTTTTTATTAAAGGTCTTAACGGTAACAATCATTGGCCTAATAAATGCTAAAAAATTGTACATAATTATCTTCAATCTAAAAGATAACTTAAAAGATCATTTAGAATTTCTTTATTAAAGATCATAACGGTAACGATCATTGGTCCTAATAAATGCTAAAGAATTGTAAATAATTATATTCTTTGTAAAACATAATTTAATAGATCATTTAAAATTTCTTTATTAAAGATCATAAGGGTAACGATCATTGTGCCTAATAAATGCTAAAAAATTGTAAATAATTATCTTCTTTCTAAAAGATAATATAATTGATCATTTAAAATTTCTTTATTAAAGATCATAACGGTAACGATCATTGGGCCTAATAAATGCTAAAGAATTTGAAATAATTATCTTCTTTGTGAATCATAATTGAAAAGATCATTTAAAGTTTCTTTATTAAAGGTCTTAACGGTAACAATCATTGGGCCTAATAAATGCTAAAAAATTGTACATAATTATCTTCATTCTAAAAGATAACTTAAAAGATCATTTAAAGTTTTTTTATTAAAGATCATAACGGTAACGATCATTGGGCCTAATAAATGCTAAAAAATTGTAAATAATTACCTTCATCTAAAAGATAATTTAATAGATCATTTAAAATTTCTTTATTAAAGATCATAACGGTAACAATCATTGGGCCTAATAAATGCTAAAGAATTGTAAATAATTATATTCTTTCTAAAACATAATTTAATAGATCATTTAAAATTTCTTTATTAAAGATCCTAAGGGTAACAATCATTGGGCCTAATAAATGCTAAAAAATTGTAAATAATTATCTTCTTTGTAAAAGATAATTTAATAGATCATTTAAAATTTCTTTATTAAAGATCATAACGGTAACGATCATTGGGCCTAATAAATGCTAAAGAATTTGAAATAATTATCTTTGTGAATCATAATTGAGTAGATCATTTAAAGTTTTTTTATTAAAGGTCTTAACGGTAACAATCATTGGCCTAATAAATGCTAAAAAATTGTACATAATTATCTTCAATCTAAAAGATAACTTAAAAGATCATTTAGAATTTCTTTATTAAAGATCATAACGGTAACGATCATTGGTCCTAATAAATGCTAAAGAATTGTAAATAATTATATTCTTTGTAAAACATAATTTAATAGATCATTTAAAATTTCTTTATTAAAGATCATAAGGGTAACAATCATTGGGACTAATAAATGCTAAAAAATTGTAAATAATTATCTTCTTTGTAAAAGATAATATAATTGATCATTTAAAATTTCTTTATTAAAGATCATAACGGTAACGATCATTGGGCCTAATAAATGCTAAAGAATTTGAAATAATTATCTTCTTTGTGAATCATAATTGAAAAGATCATTTAAAGTTTCTTTATTAAAGGTCTTAACGGTAACAATCATTGGGCCTAATAAATGCTAAAAAATTGTACATAATTATCTTCATTCTAAAAGATAACTTAAAAGATCATTTAAAGTTTTTTTATTAAAGATCATAACGGTAACGATCATTGGGCCTAATAAATGCTAAAAAATTGTAAATAATTACCTTCTTTCTAAAAGATAATTTAATAGATCATTTAAAATTTCTTTATTAAAGATCATAACGGTAACAATCATTGGGCCTAATAAATGCTAAAGAATTGTAAATAATTATATTCTTTCTAAAACATAATTTAATAGATCATTTAAAATTTCTTTATTAAAGATCCTAAGGGTAACAATCATTGGGCCTAATAAATGCTAAAAAATTGTAAATAATTATCTTCTTTGTAAAAGATAATTTAATAGATCATTTAAAATTTCTTTATTAAAGATCATAACGGTAACGATCATTGGGCCTAATAAATGCTAAAGAATTTGAAATAATTATCTTTGTGAATCATAATTGAGTAGATCATTTAAAGTTTTTTTATTAAAGGTCTTAACGGTAACAATCATTGGCCTAATAAATGCTAAAAAATTGTACATAATTATCTTCAATCTAAAAGATAACTTAAAAGATCATTTAGAATTTCTTTATTAAAGATCATAACGGTAACGATCATTGGTCCTAATAAATGCTAAAGAATTGTAAATAATTATATTCTTTGTAAAACATAATTTAATAGATCATTTAAAATTTCTTTATTAAAGATCATAAGGGTAACAATCATTGGGACTAATAAATGCTAAAAAATTGTAAATAATTATCTTCTTTGTAAAAGATAATATAATTGATCATTTAAAATTTCTTTATTAAAGATCATAACGGTAACGATCATTGGGCCTAATAAATGCTAAAGAATTTGAAATAATTATCTTCTTTGTGAATCATAATTGAAAAGATCATTTAAAGTTTCTTTATTAAAGGTCTTAACGGTAACAATCATTGGGCCTAATAAATGCTAAAAAATTGTACATAATTATCTTCATTCTAAAAGATAACTTAAAAGATCATTTAAAGTTTTTTTATTAAAGATCATAACGGTAACGATCATTGGGCCTAATAAATGCTAAAAAATTGTAAATAATTACCTTCTTTCTAAAAGATAATTTAATAGATCATTTAAAATTTCTTTATTAAAGATCATAACGGTAACAATCATTGGGCCTAATAAATGCTAAAGAATTGTAAATAATTATATTCTTTCTAAAACATAATTTAATAGATCATTTAAAATTTCTTTATTAAAGATCCTAAGGGTAACAATCATTGGGCCTAATAAATGCTAAAAAATTGTAAATAATTATCTTCTTTGTAAAAGATAATTTAATAGATCATTTAAAATTTCTTTATTAAAGATCATAACGGTAACGATCATTGGGCCTAATAAATGCTAAAGAATTTGAAATAATTATCTTCTTTGTGAATCATAATTGAATAGATCATTTAAAGTTTTTTTATTAAAGGTCTTAACGGTAACAATCATTGGGCCTAATAAATGCTAAAAATTTGTACATAATTATGTTCATTCTAAAAGATAACTTAAAAGATCATTTAAAGTTTTTTTATTAAAGATCATAACAGTAACGATCATTGTGCCTAATAAATGCTAAAAAATTGTAAATAATTATCTTCTTTCTAAAAGATAATATAATTGATCATTTAAAATTTCTTTATTAAAGATCATAACGGTAACGATCATTGGGCCTAATAAATGCTAAAGAATTTGAAATAATTATCTTCTTTGTGAATCATAATTGAAAAGATGATTTAAAGTTTCTTTATTAAAGGTCTTAACGGTAACAATCATTGGGCCTAATAAATGCTAAAAAATTGTACATAATTATCTTCATTCTAAAAGATAACTTAAAAGATCATTTAAAGTTTTTTTATTAAAGATCATAACGGTAACGATCATTGGGCCTAATAAATGCTAAAAAATTGTAAATAATTACCTTCTTTCTAAAAGATAATTTAATAGATCATTTAAAATTTCTTTATTAAAGATCATAACGGTAACAATCATTGGGCCTAATAAATGCTAAAGAATTGTAAATAATTATCTTCTTTGTAAAAGATAATTTAATAGATCATTTAAAATTTCTTTATTAAAGATCCTAAGGGTAACAATCATTGGGCCTAATAAATGCTAAAAAATTGTAAATAATTATCTTCTTTGTAAAAGATAATTTAATAGATCATTTAAAATTTCTTTATTAAAGATCATAACGGTAACGATCATTGGGCCTAATAAATGCTAAAGAATTTGAAATAATTATCTTTGTGAATCATAATTGAGTAGATCATTTAAAGTTTTTTTATTAAAGGTCTTAACGGTAACAATCATTGGCCTAATAAATGCTAAAAAATTGTACATAATTATCTTCAATCTAAAAGATAACTTAAAAGATCATTTAGAATTTCTTTATTAAAGATCATAACGGTAACGATCATTGGTCCTAATAAATGCTAAAGAATTGTAAATAATTATATTCTTTGTAAAACATAATTTAATAGATCATTTAAAATTTCTTTATTAAAGATCATAAGGGTAACAATCATTGGGACTAATAAATGCTAAAAAATTGTAAATAATTATCTTCTTTGTAAAAGATAATATAATTGATCATTTAAAATTTCTTTATTAAAGATCATAACGGTAACGATCATTGGGCCTAATAAATGCTAAAGAATTTGAAATAATTATCTTCTTTGTGAATCATAATTGAAAAGATCATTTAAAGTTTCTTTATTAAAGGTCTTAACGGTAACAATCATTGGGCCTAATAAATGCTAAAAAATTGTACATAATTATCTTCATTCTAAAAGATAACTTAAAAGATCATTTAAAGTTTTTTTATTAAAGATCATAACGGGAACGATCATTGGGCCTAATAAATGCTAAAAAATTGTAAATAATTACCTTCTTTCTAAAAGATAATTTAATAGATCATTTAAAATTTCTTTATTAAAGATCATAACGGTAACAATCATTGGGCCTAATAAATGCTAAAGAATTGTAAATAATTATATTCTTTCTAAAACATAATTTAATAGATCATTTAAAATTTCTTTATTAAAGATCCTAAGGGTAACAATCATTGGGCCTAATAAATGCTAAAAAATTGTAAATAATTATCTTCTTTGTAAAAGATAATTTAATAGATCATTTAAAATTTCTTTATTAAAGATCATAACGGTAACGATCATTGGGCCTAATAAATGCTGAAGAATTTGAAATAATTATCTTTGTGAATCATAATTGAGTAGATCATTTAAAGTTTTTTTATTAAAGGTCTTAACGGTAACAATCATTGGCCTAATAAATGCTAAAAAATTGTACATAATTATCTTCAATCTAAAAGATAACTTAAAAGATCATTTAGAATTTCTTTATTAAATTTCATAACGGTAACGATCATTGGTCCTAATAAATGCTAAAGAATTGTAAATAATTATATTCTTTGTAAAACATAATTTAATAGATCATTTAAAATTTCTTTATTAAAGATCATAAGGGTAACAATCATTGGGACTAATAAAT
Source organism: Psophocarpus tetragonolobus (assembly GCA_037954015.1). Classification (NCBI taxonomy): domain Eukaryota; kingdom Viridiplantae; phylum Streptophyta; class Magnoliopsida; order Fabales; family Fabaceae; genus Psophocarpus; species Psophocarpus tetragonolobus. The sequence goes on from CM075688.1 coordinate 62,215,429, forward strand.
GCTAAAAAATTGTAAATAATTATCTTCTTTGTAAAAGATAATATAATTGATCATTTAAAATTTCTTTATTAAAGATCATAACGGTAACGATCATTGGGCCTAATAAATGCTAAAGAATTTGAAATAATTATCTTCTTTGTGAATCATAATTGAAAAGATCATTTAAAGTTTCTTTATTAAAGGTATTAACGGTAACAATCATTGGGCCTAATAAATTCTAAAAAATTGTACATAATTATCTTCATTCTAAAAGATAACTTAAAAGATCATTTAAAGTTTTTTTATTAAAGATCATAACGGTAACGATCATTGGGCCTAATAAATGCTAAAAAATTGTAAATAATTACCTTCTTTCTAAAAGATAATTTAATAGATCATTTAAAATTTCTTTATTAAAGATCATAACGGTAACAATCATTGGGCCTAATAAATGCTAAAGAATTGTAAATAAATATATTCTTTCTAAAACATAATTTAATAGATCATTTAAAATTTCTTTATTAAAGATCCTAAGGGTAACAATCATTGGGCCTAATAAATGCTAAAAAATTGTAAATAATTATCTTCTTTGTAAAAGATAATTTAATAGATCATTTAAAATTTCTTTATTAAAGATCATAACGGTAACGATCATTGGGCCTAATAAATGCTAAAAAATTGTAAATAATTATCTTCTTCCTAAAACATAATTTAATAGATCATTTAAAATGTCTTCATTAAAGATCATAAGAGTAATGATTATTGGGCCTAATAAATGCTAAAGAATTTGAAATAATTATCTTCTTTGTGAATCATAATTGAAAAGATCATTTAAAGTGTTTTTATTAAAGATCATAACGGTAATGATCATTGGTCCTAATAAATGCTAAAAAATTGTAAATAATTATCTTCTTTCTCAAAGATAATTTAATAGATCATATAGAATTTCTTTATTAAAGATCATAACGGTAACGATCATTGGGCCTAATAAATGCTGAAGAATTTGAAATAATTATCTTTGTGAATCATAATTGAGTAGATCATTTAAAGTTTTTTTATTAAAGGTCTTAACGGTAACAATCATTGGCCTAATAAATGCTAAAACATTGTACATAATTATCTTCAATCTAAAAGATAACTTAAAAGATCATTTAGAATTTCTTTATTAAAGATCATAACGGTAACGATCATTGGTCCTAATAAATGCTAAAGAATTGTAAATAATTATATTCTTTGTAAAACATAATTTAATAGATCATTTAAAATTTCTTTATTAAAGATCATAAGGGTAACAATCATTGGGACTAATAAATGCTAAAAAATTGTTAATAATTATCTTCTTTGTAAAAGATAATTTAATAGATCATTTCAAAATTTCTTTATTAAAGATCATAACGGTAACGATCATTGGGCCTAATAAATGCTAAAGATTTTGAAATAGTTATCTTCTTTGTGAATCATAATTGAATAGATCATTAAAAATTTCTTTATTAAAGATCATAAGGGTAACAATTATTGGGCCTAATAAATGCTAAAAAATTGTAATTAATTATCTTCTTTGTAAAAGATAATTTAATAGATCATTTAAAATTTCTTTATTAAAGATCATAACGGTAACGATCATTGGGCCTAATAAATGCTAAAAAATTGTAAATAATTACCTTCTTTCTAAAAGATAATTTAATAGATCATTTAAAATTTCTTTATTAAAGATCATAACGGTAACAATCATTGGGCCAAATAAATGCTAAAGAATTGTAAATAATTATATTCTTTCTAAAACATCATTTAATAGATCATTTAAAATTTCTTTATTAAAGATCCTAAGGGTAACAATCATTGGGCCTAATAAATGCTAAAAAATTGTAAATAATTATCTTCTTTGTAAAAGATAATTTAATAGATCATTTAAAATTTCTTTATTAAAGATCATAACGGTAACGATCATTGGGCCTAATAAATGCTAAAAAATTGTAAATAATTATCTTCTTCCTAAAAGATAATTTAATAGATCATTTAAAATTTCTTCATTAAAGATCATAAGAGTAATGATCATTGGGCCTAATAAATGCTAAAGAATTTCAAATAATTATCTTCTTTGTGAATCATAATTGAAAAGATCATTTAAAGTGTTTTTATTAAAGATCATAACGGTAATGATCATTGGTCCTAATAAATGCTAAAAAATTGTAAATAATTATCTTCTTTCTCAAAGATAATTTAATAGATCATATAGAATTTCTTTATTAAAGATCATAACGGTAACGATCATTGGGCCTAATAAATGCTAAAGATTTTGAAATAGTTATCTTCTTTGTGAATCATAATTGAATAGATCATTTAAAGTTTTTTTATTAAAGGTCTTAACGGTAACAATCATTGGCCTAATAAATGCTAAAAAATTGTACATAATTATCTTCAATCTAAAAGATAACTTAAAAGATCATTTAGAATTTCTTTATTAAAGATCATAACGGTAACGATCATTGGTCCTAATAAATGCTAAAGAATTGTAAATAATTATATTCTTTGTAAAACATAATTTAATAGATCATTTAAAATTTCTTTATTAAAGATCATAAGGGTAACAATCATTGGGACTAATAAATGCTAAAAAATTGTAACTAATTATCTTCTTCGTAAAAGATAATTTAATAGATCATTTCAAAATTTCTTTATTAAAGATCATAACGGTAACGATCATTGGGCCTAATAAATGCTAAAGAATTTGAAATAATTATCTTCTTTGTGAATCATAATTGAATAGATCATTTAAAGTTTTTTTATTAAAGGTCTTAACGGTAACAATCATTGGCCTAATAAATGCTAAAAATTTGTACATAATTATGTTCATTCTAAAAGATAACTTAAAAGATCATTTAGAATTTCTTTATTAAAGATCATAACGGTAACGATCATTGGGCCTAATAAATGCTAAAAAATTGTAAATAATTACCTTCTTTCTAAAAGATAATTTAATAGATCATTTAAAATTTCTTTATTAAAGATCATAATGGTAACAATCATTGGGCCTAATAAATGCTAAAAAATTGTAAATAATTATCTTCTTTGCAAAAGATAATTTAATAGATCATTTAAAATTTCTTTATTAAAGATCATAACGGTAACGATCATTGGGCCTAATAAATGCTAAAGAATTTGAAATAATTATATTCTTTCTAAAACATAATTTAATAGATCATTAAAAATTTCTTTATTAAAGATCATAAGGGTAACAATTATTGGGCCTAATAAATGCTAAAAAATTGTAATTAATTATCTTCTTTGTAAAAGATAATTTAATAGATCATTTAAAATTTCTTTATTAAAGATCATAACGGTAACGATCATTGGGCCTAATAAATGCTAAAAAATTGTAAATAATTACCTTCTTTCTAAAAGATAATTTAATAGATCATTTAAAATTTCTTTATTAAAGATCATAACGGTAACAATCATTGGGCCAAATAAATGCTAAAGAATTGTAAATAATTATATTCTTTCTAAAACATCATTTAATAGATCATTTAAAATTTCTTTATTAAAGATCCTAAGGGTAACAATCATTGGGCCTAATAAATGCTAAAAAATTGTAAATAATTATCTTCTTTGTAAAAGATAATTTAATAGATCATTTAAAATTTCTTTATTAAAGATCATAACGGTAACGATCATTGGGCCTAATAAATGCTAAAAAATTGTAAATAATTATCTTCTTCCTAAAAGATAATTTAATAGATCATTTAAAATTTCTTCATTAAAGATCATAAGAGTAATGATCATTGGGCCTAATAAATGCTAAAGAATTTGAAATAATTATCTTCTTTGTGAATCATAATTGAAAAGATCATTTAAAGTGTTTTTATTAAAGATCATAACGGTAATGATCATTGGTCCTAATAAATGCTAAAAAATTGTAAATAATTATCTTCTTTCTCAAAGATAATTTAATAGATCATATAGAATTTCTTTATTAAAGATCATAACGGTAACGATCATTGGGCCTAATAAATGCTGAAGAATTTGAAATAATTATCTTTGTGAATCATAATTGAATAGATCATTTAAAGTTTTTTTATTAAAGGTCTTAACGGTAACAATCATTGGCCTAATAAATGCTAAAAAATTGTACATAATTATCTTCATTCTAAAAGATAACTTAAAAGATCATTTAGAATTTCTTTATTAAAGATCATAACGGTAACGATCATTGGTCCTAATAAATGCTAAAGAATTGTAAATAATTATATTCTTTCTAAAACATAATTTAATAGATCATTTAAAATTTCTTTATTAAAGATCATAAGGGTAACAATCATTGGGACTAATAAATGCTAAAAAATTGTAAATAATTATCTTCTTTGTAAAAGATAATTTAATAGATCATTTCAAAATTTCTTTATTAAAGATCATAACGGTAACGATCATTGGGCCTAATAAATGCTAAAGATTTTGAAATAGTTATCTTCTTTGTGAATCATAATTGAATAGATCATTTAAAGTTTTTTTATTAAAGGTCTTAACGGTAACAATCATTGGCCTAATAAATGCTAAAAAATTGTACATAATTATCTTCAATCTAAAAGATAACTTAAAAGATCATTTAGAATTTCTTTATTAAAGATCATAACGGTAACGATCATTGGTCCTAATAAATGCTAAAGAATTGTAAATAATTATATTCTTTGTAAAACATAATTTAATAGATCATTTAAAATTTCTTTATTAAAGATCATAAGGGTAACAATCATTGGGACTAATAAATGCTAAAAAATTGTAACTAATTATCTTCTTTGTAAAAGATAATTTAATAGATCATTTCAAAATTTCTTTATTAAAGATCATAACGGTAACGATCATTGGGCCTAATAAATGCTAAAAAATTGTAAATAATTATCTTCTTCCTAAAACATAATTTAATAGATCATTTAAAATGTCTTCATTAAAGATCATAAGAGTAATGATCATTGGGCCTAATAAATGCTAAAGAATTTCAAATAATTATCTTCTTTGTGAATCATAATTGAAAAGATCATTTAAAGTGTTTTTATTAAAGATCATAACGGTAATGATCATTGGTCCTAATAAATGCTAAAAAATTGTAAATAATTATCTTCTTTCTCAAAGATAATTTAATAGATCATATAGAATTTCTTTATTAAAGATCATAACGGTAACGATCATTGGGCCTAATAAATGCTGAAGAATTTGAAATAATTATCTTTGTGAATCATAATTGAATAGATCATTTAAAGTTTTTTTATTAAAGGTCTTAACGGTAACAATCATTGGCCTAATAAATGTTAAAAAATTGTACATAATTATCTTCAATCTAAAAGATAACTTAAAAGATCATTTAGAATTTCTTTATTAAAGATCATAACGGTAACGATCATTGGTCCTAATAAATGCTAAAGAATTGTAAATAATTATCTTCTTTGTAAAACATAATTTAATAGATCATTTAAAATTTCTTTATTAAAGATCATAAGGGTAACAATCATTGGGACTAATAAATGCTAAAAAATTGTAAATAATTATCTTCTTTGTAAAAGATAATTTAATAGATCATTTCAAAATTTCTTTATTAAAGATCATAACGGTAACGATCATTGGGCCTAATAAATGCTAAAGATTTTGAAATAGTTATCTTCTTTGTGAATCATAATTGAATAGATCATTTAAAGTTTTTTTATTAAAGGTCTTAACGGTAACAATCATTGGGCCTAATAAATGCTAAAAAATTGTACATAATTATCTTCATTCTAAAAGATAACTTAAAACATCATTTAAAGTTTTTTTATTAAAGATCATAACGGTAACGATCATTGGGCCTAATAAATGCTAAAAAATTGTAAATAATTACCTTCTTTCTAAAAGATAATTTAATAGATCATTTAAAATTTCTTTATTAAAGATCATAATGGTAACAATCATTGGGCCTAATAAATGCTAAAAAATTGTAAATAATTATCTTCTTTGCAAAAGATAATTTAATAGATCATTTAAAATTTCTTTATTAAAGATCATAACGGTAACGATCATTGGGCCTAATAAATGCTAAAGAATTTGAAATAATTATATTCTTTCTAAAACATAATTTAATAGATCATTAAAAATTTCTTTATTAAAGATCATAAGGGTAACAATTATTGGGCCTAATAAATGCTAAAAAATTGTAATTAATTATCTTCTTTGTAAAAGATAATTTAATAGATCATTTAAAATTTCTTTATTAAAGATCATAACGGTAACGATCATTGGGCCTAATAAATGCTAAAAAATTGTAAATAATTACCTTCTTTCTAAAAGATAATTTAATAGATCATTTAAAATTTCTTTATTAAAGATCATAACGGTAACAATCATTGGGCCAAATAAATGCTAAAGAATTGTAAATAATTATATTCTTTCTAAAACATCATTTAATAGATCATTTAAAATTTCTTTATTAAAGATCCTAAGGGTAACAATCATTGAGCCTAATAAATGCTAAAAAATTGTAAATAATTGTCTTCTTTGTAAAAGATAATTTAATAGATCATTTAAAATTTCTTTATTAAAGATCATAACGGTAACGATCATTGGGCCTAATAAATGCTAAAAAATTGTAAATAATTATCTTCTTCCTAAAAGATAATTTAATAGATCATTTAAAATTTCTTCATTAAAGATCATAAGAGTAATGATCATTGGGCCTAATAAATGCTAAAGAATTTGAAATAATTATCTTCTTTGTGAATCATAATTGAAAAGATCATTTAAAGTGTTTTTATTAAAGATCATAACGGTAATGATCATTGGGCCTAATAAATGCTAAAAAATTGTAAATAATTATCTTCTTTCTCAAAGATAATTTAATAGATCATATAGAATTTCTTTATTAAAGATCATAACGGTAACGATCATTGGGCCTAATAAATGCTGAAGAATTTGAAATAATTATCTTTGTGAATCATAATTGAACAGATCATTTAAAGTTTTTTTATTAAAGGTCTTAACGGTAACAATCATTGGCCTAATAAATGCTAAAAAATTGTACATAATTATCTTCATTATAAAAGATAACTTAAAAGATCATTTAGAATTTCTTTATTAAAGATCATAACGGTAACGATCATTGGTCCTAATAAATGCTAAAGAATTGTAAATAATTATATTCTTTCTAAAACATAATTTAATAGATCATTTCAAAATTTCTTTATTAAAGATCATAACGGTAACGATCATTGGTCCTAATAAATGCTAAAGAATTGTAAATAATTATATTCTTTCTAAAACATAATTTAATAGATCATTTCAAAATTTTTTTATTAAAGGTCTTAACGGTAACACTCATTGGGCCTAATAAATGCTAAAAAATTGTACATAATTATCTTCATTCTAAAAGATAACTTAAAAGATCATTTAAAGTTTTTTTATTAAAGATCATAACGGTAACGATCATTGGGCCTAATAAATGCTAAAAAATTGTAAATAATTACCTTCTTTCTAAAATATAATTTAATAGATCATTTAAAATTTCTTTATTAAAGATCATAACGGTAACGATCATTGGGTCTAATAAATGCTAAAGAATTGTAAATAATTATATTCTTTCTAAAACATAATTTAATAGATCATTTAAAATTTCTTTATTAAAGATCATAAGGGTAACAATCATTGGGACTAATAAATGCTAAAAAATTGTAAATAATTATCTTCTTTGTAAAAGATAATTTAATAGATCATTTCAAAATTTCTTTATTAAAGATCATAACGGTAACGATCATTGGGCCTAATAAATGCTAAAGATTTTGAAATAGTTATCTTCTTTGTGAATCATAATTGAATAGATCATTTAAAGTTTTTTTATTAAAGGTCTTAACGGTAACAATCATTGGCCTAATAAATGCTAAAAAATTGTACATAATTATCTTCAATCTAAAAGATAACTTAAAAGATCATTTAGAATTTCTTTATTAAAGATCATAACGGTAACGATCATTGGTCCTAATAAATGCTAAAGAATTGTAAATAATTATATTCTTTGTAAAACATAATTTAATAGATCATTTAAAATTTCTTTATTAAAGATCATAAGGGTAACAATCATTGGGACTAATAAATGCTAAAAAATTGTAACTAATTATCTTCTTTGTAAAAGATAATTTAATAGATCATTTCAAAATTTCTTTATTAAAGATCATAACGGTAACGATCATTGGGCCTAATAAATGCTAAAGAATTTGAAATAATTATCTTCTTTGTGAATCATAATTGAATAGATCATTTAAAGTTTTTTTATTAAAGGTCTTAACGGTAACAATCATTGGGCCTAATAAATGCTAAAAATTTGTACATAATTATGTTCATTCTAAAAGATAACTTAAAAGATCATTTAAAGTTTTTTTATTAAAGATCATAACAGTAACGATCATTGTGCCTAATAAATGCTAAAAAATTGTAAATAATTATCTTCTTTCTAAAAGATAATATAATTGATCATTTAAAATTTCTTTATTAAAGATCATAACGGTAACGATCATTGGGCCTAATAAATGCTAAAGAATTTGAAATAATTATCTTCTTTGTGAATCATAATTGAAAAGATCATTTAAAGTTTCTTTATTAAAGGTCTTAACGGTAACAATCATTGGGCCTAATAAATGCTAAAAAATTGTACATAATTATCTTCATTCTAAAAGATAACTTAAAAGATCATTTAAAGTTTTTTTATTAAAGATCATAACGGTAACGATCATTGGGCCTAATAAATGCTAAAAAATTGTAAATAATTACCTTCTTTCTAAAAGATAATTTAATAGATCATTTAAAATTTCTTTATTAAAGATCATAACGGTAACAATCATTGGGCCTAATAAATGCTAAAGAATTGTAAATAATTATATTCTTTCTAAAACATAATTTAATAGATCATTTAAAATTTCTTTATTAAAGATCCTAAGGGTAACAATCATTGGGCCTAATAAATGCTAAAAAATTGTAAATAATTATCTTCTTTGTAAAAGATAATTTAATAGATCATTTAAAATTTCTTTATTAAAGATCATAACGGTAACGATCATTGGGCCTAATAAATGCTAAAAAATTGTAAATAATTATCTTCTTCCTAAAAGATAATTTAATAGATCATTTAAAATTTCTTCATTAAAGATCATAAGAGTAATGATCATTGGGCCTAATAAATGCTAAAGAATTTGAAATAATTATCTTCTTTGTGAATCATAATTGAAAAGATCATTTAAAGTGTTTTTATTAAAGATCATAACGGTAATGATCATTGGTCCTAATAAATGCTAAAAAATTGTAAATAATTATCTTCTTTCTCAAAGATAATTTAATAGATCATATAGAATTTCTTTATTAAAGATCATAACGGTAACGATCATTGGGCCTAATAAATGCTGAAGAATTTGAAATAATTATCTTTGTGAATCATAATTGAATAGATCATTTAAAGTTTTTTTATTAAAGGTCTTAACGGTAACAATCATTGGCCTAATAAATGCTAAAAAATTGTACATAATTATCTTCATTCTAAAAGATAACTTAAAAGATCATTTAGAATTTCTTTATTAAAGATCATAACGGTAACGATCATTGGTCCTAATAAATGCTAAAGAATTGTAAATAATTATATTCTTTCTAAAACATAATTTAATAGATCATTTAAAATTTCTTTATTAAAGATCATAAGGGTAACAATCATTGGGACTAATAAATGCTAAAAAATTGTAAATAATTATCTTCTTTGTAAAAGATAATTTAATAGATCATTTCAAAATTTCTTTATTAAAGATCATAACGGTAACGATCATTGGGCCTAATAAATGCTAAAGATTTTGAAATAGTTATCTTCTTTGTGAATCATAATTGAATAGATCATTTAAATTTTTTTTATTAAAGGTCTTAACGGTAACAATCATTGGGCCTAATAAATGCTAAAAAATTGTACATAATTATCTTCATTCTAAAAGATAACTTAAAAGATCATTTAAAGTTTTTTTATTAAAGATCATAACGGTAACGATCATTGGGCCTAATAAATGCTAAAAAATTGTAAATAATTATCTTTTTTCTCAAAGATAATTTAATAGATCATATAGAATTTCTTTATTAAAGATCATAACGGTAACGATCATTGGGCCTAATAAATGCTGAAGAATTTGAAATAATTATCTTTGTGAATCATAATTGAATAGATCATTTAAAGTTTTTTTATTAAAGGTCTTAACGGTAACAATCATTGGCCTAATAAATGCTAAAAAATTGTACATAATTATCTTCAATCTAAAAGATAACTTAAAAGATCATTTAGAATTTCTTTATTAAATATCATAACGGTAACGATCATTGGTCCTAATAAATGCTAAAGAATTGTAAATAATTATATTCTTTCTAAAACATAATTTAATAGATCATTTAAAATTTCTTTATTAAAGATCATAAGGGTAACAATCATTGGGACTAATAAATGCTAAAAAATTGTAAATAATTATCTTCTTTGTAAAAGATAATTTAATAGATCATTTCAAATTTTCTTTATTAAAGATCATAACGGTAACGATCATTGGGCCTAATAAATGCTAAAGATTTTGAAATAGTTATCTTCTTTGTGAATCATAATTGAATAGATCATTTAAAGTTTTTTTATTAAAGGTCTTAACGGTAACAATCATTGGGCCTAATAAATGCTAAAAAATTGTACATAATTATCTTCATTCTAAAAGATAACTTAAAAGATCATTTAAAGTTTTTTTATTAAAGATCATAACGGTAACGATCATTGGGCCTAATAAATGCTAAAAAATTGTAAATAATTACCTTCTTTCTAAAAGATAATTTAATAGATCATTTAAAATTTCTTTATTAAAGATCATAATGGTAACAATCATTGGACCTAATAAATGCTAAAAAATTGTAAATAATTATCTTCTTTGCAAAAGATAATTTAATAGATCATTTAAAATTTCTTTATTAAAGATCATAACGGTAACGATCATTGGGCCTAATAAATGCTAAAGAATTTGAAATAATTATCTTCTTTGTGAATCATAATTGAAAAGATAATTTAAAGTTTCTTTATTAAAGATCATAACAGTAACGATCATTGGGTCTAATAAATGCTAAAAAATTGTAAATAATTATCTTCTTTCTAAAAGATAATTTAATAGATCATTTAGAATTTCTTTATTAAAGATCATAACGGTAACAATCATTGGGCCTAATAAATGCTAAAGAATTTTAAATAATTATATTCTTTCTAAAACATAATTTAATAGATCATTAAAAATTTCTTTATTAAAGATCATAAGGGTAAGAATTATTGGGCCTAATAAATGCTAAAAAATTGTAATTAATTATCTTCTTTGTAAAAGATAATTTAATAGATCATTTAAAATTTCTTTATTAAAGATCATAACGGTAACGATCCTTGGGCCTAATAAATGCTAAAGAATTTGAAATAATTATCTTCTTTATGAATCATAATTGAAAAGATCATTTAAAGTTTCTTTATTAAATATCATAACAGTAACGATCATTGAGTCTAATAAATGCTAAAAAATTGTAAATAATTATCTTCTTTCTAAAAGATAATTTAATAGATCATTTAGAATTTCTTTATTAAAGATCATAACGGTAACGATCATTGGTCCTAATAAATGCTAAAGAATTGTAAATAATTATATTCTTTCTAAAACATAATTTAATAGATCATTTAAATTTTCTTTATTAAAGATCATAAGGGTAACAATCATTGGGACTAATAAATGCTAAAAAATTGTAAATAATTATCTTCTTTGTAAAAGATAATTTAATAGATCATTTCAAAATTTCTTTATTAAAGATCATAACGGTAACGATCATTGGGCCTAATAAATGCTAAAGAATTTGAAATAATTATCTTCTTTGTGAATCATAATTGAATAGATCATTTAAAGTTTTTTTATTAAAGGTCTTAACGGTAACAATCATTGGGCCTAATAAATGCTAAAAAATTGTACATAATTATCTTCATTCTAAAAGATAATTTAATAGATCATTTAAAATTTCTTTATTAAAGATCATAACGGTAACAATCATTGGGCCAAATAAATGCTAAAGAATTGTAAATAATTATATTCTTTCTAAAACATCATTTAATAGATCATTTAAAATTTCTTTATTAAAGATCCTAAGGGTAACAATCATTGGGCCTAATAAATGCTAAAAAATTGTAAATAATTATCTTCTTTGTAAAAGATAATTTAATAGATCATTTAAAATTTCTTTATTAAAGATCATAACGGTAACGATCATTGGGCCTAATAAATGCTAAAAAATTGTAAATAATTATCTTCTTCCTAAAAGATAATTTAATAGATCATTTAAAATTTCTTCATTAAAGATCATAAGAGTAATGATCATTGGGCCTAATAAATGCTAAAGAATTTGAAATAATTATCTTCTTTGTGAATCATAATTGAAAAGATCATTTAAAGTGTTTTTATTAAAGATCATAACGGTAATGATCATTGGTCCTAATAAATGCTAAAAAATTGTAAATAATTATCTTCTTTCTCAAAGATAATTTAATAGATCATATAGAATTTCTTTATTAAAGATCATAACGGTAATGATCATTGGGCCTAATAAATGCTAAAGAATTTGAAATAATTATCTTCTTTGTGAATCATAATTGAATAGATCATTTAAAGTTTTTTTATTAAAGGTCTTAACGGTAACAATCATTGGCCTAATAAATGCTAAAAAATTGTACATAATTATCTTCATTCTAAAAGATAACTTAGAATTTCTTTATTAAAGATCATAACGGTAACGATCATTGGTCCTAATAAATGCTAAAGAATTGTAAATAATTATATTCTTTCTAAAACATAATTTAATAGATCATTTAAAATTTCTTTATTAAAGATCATAAGGGTAACAATCATTGGGACTAATAAATGCTAAAAAATTGTAAATAATTATCTTCTTTGTAAAAGATAATTTAATAGATCATTTCAAAATTTCTTTATTAAAGATCATAACGGTAACGATCATTGGGCCTAATAAATGCTAAAGATTTTGAAATAGTTATCTTCTTTGTGAATCATAATTGAATAGATCATTTAAAGTTTTTTTATTAAAGGTCTTAACGGTAACAATCATTGGGCCTAATAAATGCTAAAAAATTGTACATAATTATCTTCATTCTAAAAGATAACTTAAAAGATCATTTAAAGTTTTTTTATTAAAGATCATAATGGTAACGATCATTGGGCCTAATAAATGCTAAAAAATTGTAAATAATTACCTTCTTTCTAAAAGATAATTTAATAGATCATTTAAAATTTCTTTATTAAAGATCATAATGGTAACAATCATTGGGCCTAATAAATGCTAAAAAATTGTAAATAATTATCTTCTTTGCAAAAGATAATTTAATAGATCATTTAAAATTTCTTTATTAAAGATCATAACGGTAACGATCATTGGGCCTAATAAATGCTAAAGAATTTGAAATAATTATCTTCTTTGTGAATCATAATTGAAAAGATAATTTAAAGTTTCTTTATTAAAGATCATAACAGTAACGATCATTGGGTCTAATAAATGCTAAAAAATTGTAAATAATTATCTTCTTTCTAAAAGATAATTTAATAGATCATTTAGAATTTCTTTATTAAAGATCATAACGGTAACAATCATTGGGCCTAATAAATGCTAAAGAATTTTAAATAACTATATTCTTTCTAAAACATAATTTAATAGATCATTAAAAATTTCTTTATTAAAGATCATAAGGTTAAGAATTATTGGGCCTAATAAATGCTAAAAAATTGTAATTAATTATCTTCTTTGTAAAAGATAATTTAATAGATCATTTAAAATTTCTTTATTAAAGATCATAACGGTAACGATCATTGGGCCTAATAAATGCTAAAGAATTTGAAATAATTATCTTCTTTATGAATCATAATTGAAAAGATCATTTAAAGTTTCTTTATTAAATATCATAACAGTAACGATCATTGGGTCTAATAAATGCTAAAAAATTGTAAATAATTATCTTCTTTCTAAAAGATAATTTAATAGATCATTTAGAATTTCTTTATTAAAGATCATAACGGTAACGATCATTGGTCCTAATAAATGCTAAAGAATTGTAAATAATTATATTCTTTCTAAAACATAATTTAATAGATCATTTAAATTTTCTTTATTAAAGATCATAAGGGTAACAATCATTGGGACTAATAAATGCTAAAAAATTGTAAATAATTATCTTCTTTGTAAAAGATAATTTAATAGATCATTTCAAAATTTCTTTATTAAAGATCATAACGGTAACGATCATTGGGCCTAATAAATGCTAAAGAATTTGAAATAATTATCTTCTTTGTGAATCATAATTGAATAGATCATTTAAAGTTTTTTTATTAAAGGTCTTAACGGTAACAATCATTGGGCCTAATAAATGCTAAAAAATTGTACATAATTATCTTCATTCTAAAAGATAATTTAATAGATCATTTAAAATTTCTTTATTAAAGATCATAACGGTAACAATCATTGGGCCAAATAAATGCTAAAGAATTGTAAATAATTATATTCTTTCTAAAACATCATTTAATAGATCATTTAAAATTTCTTTATTAAAGATCCTAAGGGTAACAATCATTGGGCCTAATAAATGCTAAAAAATTGTAAATAATTATCTTCTTTGTAAAAGATAATTTAATAGATCATTTAAAATTTCTTTATTAAAGATCATAACGGTAACGATCATTGGGCCTAATAAATGCTAAAAAATTGTAAATAATTATCTTCTTCCTAAAAGATAATTTAATAGATCATTCAAAATTTCTTCATTAAAGATCATAAGAGTAATGATCATTGGGCCTAATAAATGCTAAAGAATTTGAAATAATTATCTTCTTTGTGAATCATAATTGAAAAGATCATTTAAAGTGTTTTTATTAAAGATCATAACGGTAATGATCATTGGTCCTAATAAATGCTAAAAAATTGTAAATAATTATCTTCTTTCTCAAAGATAATTTAATAGATCATATAGAATTTCTTTATTAAAGATCATAACGGTAATGATCATTGGGCCTAATAAATGCTAAAGAATTTGAAATAATTATCTTCTTTGTGAATCATAATTGAATAGATCATTTAAAGTTTTTTTATTATAGGTCTTAACGGTAACAATCATTGGCCTAATAAATGCTAAAAAATTGTACATAATTATCTTCATTCTAAAAGATAACTTAGAATTTCTTTATTAAAGATCATAACGGTAACGATCATTGGTCCTAATAAATGCTAAAGAATTGTAAATAATTATATTCTTTCTAAAACATAATTTAATAGATCATTTAAAATTTCTTTATTAAAGATCATAAGGGTAACAATCATTGGGACTAATAAATGCTAAAAAATTGTAAATAATTATCTTCTTTGTAAAAGATAATTTAATAGATCATTTCAAAATTTCTTTATTAAAGATCATAACGGTAACGATCATTGGGCCTAATAAATGCTAAAGATTTTGAAATAGTTATCTTCTTTGTGAATCATAATTGAATAGATCATTTAAAGTTTTTTTATTAAAGGTCTTAACGGTAACAATCATTGGGCCTAATAAATGCTAAAAAATTGTACATAATTATCTTCATTCTAAAAGATAACTTAAAAGATCATTTAAAGTTTTTTTATTAAAGATCATAATGGTAACGATCATTGGGCCTAATAAATGCTAAAAAATTGTAAATAATTACCTTCTTTCTAAAAGATAATTTAATAGATCATTTAAAATTTCTTTATTAAAGATCATAATGGTAACAATCATTGGGCCTAATAAATGCTAAAAAATTGTAAATAATTATCTTCTTTGCAAAAGATAATTTAATAGATCATTTAAAATTTCTTTATTAAAGATCATAACGGTAACGATCATTGGGCCTAATAAATGCTAAAGAATTTGAAATATTTATCTTCTTTGTGAATCATAATTGAAAAGATAATTTAAAGTTTCTTTATTAAAGATCATAACAGTAACGATCATTGGGTCTAATAAATGCTAAAAAATTGTAAATAATTATCTTCTTTCTAAAAGATAATTTAATAGATCATTTAGAATTTCTTTATTAAAGATCATAACGGTAACAATCATTGGGCCTAATAAATGCTAAAGAATTTTAAATAACTATATTCTTTCTAAAACATAATTTAATAGATCATTAAAAATTTCTTTATTAAAGATCATAAGGGTAAGAATTATTGGGCCTAATAAATGCTAAAAAATTGTAATTAATTATCTTCTTTGTAAAAGATAATTTAATAGATCATTTAAAATTTCTTTATTAAAGATCATAACGGTAACGATCATTGGGCCTAATAAATGCTAAAGAATTTGAAATAATTATCTTCTTTATGAATCATAATTGAAAAGATCATTTAAAGTTTCTTTATTAAATATCATAACAGTAACGATCATTGGGTCTAATAAATGCTAAAAAATTGTAAATAATTATCTTCTTTCTAAAAGATAATTTAATAGATCATTTAGAATTTCTTTATTAAAGATCATAACGGTAACGATCATTGGTCCTAATAAATGCTAAAGAATTGTAAATAATTATATTCTTTCTAAAACATAATTTAATAGATCATTTAAAATTTCTTTATTAAAGATCATAAGGGTAACAATCATTGGGACTAATAAATGCTAAAAAATTGTAAATAGTTATCTTCTTTGTAAAAGATAATTTAATAGATCATTTCAAAATTTCTTTATTATCATAACGGTAACGATCATTGGGTCTAATAAATGCTAAATAATTTGAAATAATTATCTTCTTTGTGAATCATAATTGAATAGATTATTTAAAGTTTTTTTATTAAAGGTCTTAACGGTAACAATCATTGGGCCTAATAAATGCTAAAAAATTGTACATAATTATCTTCATTCTAAAAGATAACTTAAAAGATCATTTAAAGTTTTTATATTAAAGATGATAACGGTAACGATCATTGGGCCTAATAAATGCTAAAAATTGTAAATAATTACCTTCTTTCGAAAAGATAATTTAATAGATCATTTAAAGTTTCTTTATTAAAGATCATAACGGTAACGATCATTGGGCCTAATAAATGCTAAAGAATTGTAAATAATTATATTCTTTCTAAAACATAATTTAATAGATCATTTAAAATTTCTTTATTAAAGATCATAAGGGTAACAATCATTGGGCCTAATAAATGCTAAAAAATTGTACATAATTATCTTCATTCTAAAAGATAACTTAAAAGATCATTTAAAGTTTTTATATTAAAGATGATAACGGTAACGATCATTGGGCCTAATAAATGCTAAAAAATTGTAAATAATTACCTTCTTTCTAAAAGATAATTTAATAGATCATTTAAAATTTCTTTATTAAAGATCATAACAGTAACGATCTTTGGGCCTAATAAATGCTAAAGAATTGTAAATAATTATATTCTTTCTAAAACATAATTTAATAGATAATTTAAAATTTCTTTATTAAAGATCATAACGGTAACGATCATTGGGCCTAATAAATGCTAAAGAATTGTAAATAATTCTATTCTTGCTAAAACATAATTTAATAGATCATTTAAAATTTCTTTATTAAAGATCATAAGGGTAACAATCATTGGGACTAATAAATGCTAAAAAATTGTAAATAATTATCTTCTTTGTAAAAGATAATTTAATAGATCATTTAAAATTTCTTTATTAAAGAGCATAACGGTAACGATCATTGGGCCTAATAAATGCTAAAGAATTTGAAATAATTATCTTCTTTGTGAATTATAATTGAATAGATCATTTAAAGTTTCTTTATTAAAGGTCTTAACGGTAACAATCATTGGTCCTAATAAATGCTAAAAAATTGTACATAATTATCTTCATTCTAAAAGATAACTTAAAAGATCATTTAGAATTTCTTTATTAAAGATCATAACGGTAACGATCATTGGTCCTAATAAATGCTAAAGAATTGTAAATAATTATATTCTTTCTAAAACATAATTTAATAGATCATTTAAAATTTCTTTATTCTAGATCATAAGGGTAACAATCATTGGGACTAATAAATGCTAAAAAATTTTAAATAATTATCTTCTTTGTAAAAGATAATTTAATAGATCATTTCAAAATTTCTTTATTAAAGATCATAACGGTAACGATCATTGGGCCTAATAAATGCTAAAGAATTTGAAATAATTATCTTCTTTGTGAATCATAATTGAATAGATCATTTAAAGTTTTTTTATTAAAGGTCTTAACGGTAACAATCATTGGGCCCAATAAATGCTAAAAAATTGTACATAATTATCTTCATTCTAAAAGATAACTTAAAAGATCATTTAAAGTTTTTATATTAAAGATGATAACGGTAACGATCATTGGGCCTAATAAATGCTAAAAATTGTAAATAATTACCTTCTTTCGAAAAGATAATTTAATAGATCATTTAAAGTTTCTTTATTAAAGATCATAACGGTAACGATCATTGGGCCTAATAAATGCTAAAGAATTGTAAATAATTATATTCTTTCTAAAACATAATTTAATAGATCATTTAAAATTTCTTTATTAAAGATCATAAGGGTAACAATCATTGGGCCTAATAAATGCTAAAAAATTGTAAATAATTATCTTCTTTGCAAAAGATAATTTAATTGATCATTTAAAATTTCTTTATTAAAGATCATAACGGTAACGATCATTGGGCCTAATAAATGCTAAAGAATTTGAAATAATTATCTTCTTTGTGAATCATAATTGAATAGATCATTTAAAGTTTTTTTATTAAAGGT
This sequence comes from Psophocarpus tetragonolobus, assembly GCA_037954015.1. Classification (NCBI taxonomy): domain Eukaryota; kingdom Viridiplantae; phylum Streptophyta; class Magnoliopsida; order Fabales; family Fabaceae; genus Psophocarpus; species Psophocarpus tetragonolobus. Next base: position 62,234,254 of record CM075688.1, read on the forward strand.
CTTAACGGTAACAATAATTGGGCCTAATAAATGCTAAAAAATTGTACATAATTATCTTCATTCTAAAAGATAACTTAAAAGATCATTTAAAGTTTTTTTATTAAAGATCATAACAGTAACGATCATTGGGTCTTATAAATGCTAAAAAATTGTAAATAATTATCTTCTTTCTAAAACATAATTTAATAGATCATTTAGAATTTCTTTATTAAAGATCATAACGGTAACGATCATTGGTCCTAATAAATGCTAAAGAATTGTAAATAATTATATTCTTTCTAAAACATAATTTAATAGATCATTTAAAATTTCTTTATTAAAGATCATAAGGGTAACAATCATTGGGACTAATAAATGCTAAAAAATTGTAAATAATTATCTTCTTTGTAAAAGATAATTTAATTGATCATTTCAAAATTTCTTTATTAAAGATCATAACGGTAACGATCATTGGGCCTAATAAATGCTAAAGAATTTGAAATAATTATCTTCTTTGTGAATCATAATTGAATAGATCATTTAAAGTTTTTTTATTAAAGGTCTTAACGGTAACAATCATTGGGCCTAATAAATGCTAAAAAATTGTACATAATTATCTTCATTCTAAAAGATAACTTAAAAGATCATTTAAAGTTTTTTTATTAAAGATCATAACAGTAACGATCATTGGGCCTAATAAATGCTAAAAAATTGTAAATAATTACCTTCTTTCTAAAAGATAATTTAATAGATCATTTAAAATTTCTTTATTAAAGATCATAACGGTAACAATCATTGGGCCAAATAAATGCTAAAGAATTGTAAATAATTATATTCTTTCTAAAACATCATTTAATAGATCATTTAAAATTTCTTTATTAAAGATCTTAAGGGTAACAATCATTGGGCCTAATAAATGCTAAAAAATTGTAAATAATTATCTTCTTTGTAAAAGATAATTTAATAGATCATTTAAAATTTCTTTATTAAAGATCATAACGGTAACGATTATTGGGCCTAATAAATGCTAAAGAATTTTAAATAACTATATTCTTTCTAAAACATAATTTAATAGATCATTAAAAATTTCTTTATTAAAGATCATAAGGGTAAGAATTATTGGGCCTAATAAATGCTAAAAAATTGTAATTAATTATCTTCTTTGTAAAAGATAATTTAATAGATCATTTAAAATTTCTTTATTAAAGATCATAACGGTAACGATCATTGGGCCTAATAAATGCTAAAGAATTTGAAATAATTATCTTCTTTATGAATCATAATTGAAAAGATCATTTAAAGTTTCTTTATTAAATATCATAACAGTAACGATCATTGGGTCTAATAAATGCTAAAAAATTGTAAATAATTATCTTCTTTCTAAAAGATAATTTAATAGATCATTTAGAATTTCTTTATTAAAGATAATAACGGTAACGATCATTGGTCCTAATAAATGCTAAAGAATTGTAAATAATTATATTCTTTCTAAAACATAATTTAATAGATCATTTAAAATTTCTTTATTAAAGATCATAAGGGTAACAATCATTGGGACTAATAAATGCTAAAAAATTGTAAATAATTATCTTCTTTGTAAAAGATAATTTAATAGATCATTTCAAAATTTCTTTATTATCATAACGGTAACGATCATTGGGTCTAATAAATGCTAAATAATTTGAAATAATTATCTTCTTTGTGAATCATAATTGAATAGATTATTTAAAGTTTTTTTATTAAAGGTCTTAACGGTAACAATCATTGGGCCTAATAAATGCTAAAAAATTGTACATAATTATCTTCATTCTAAAAGATAACTTAAAAGATCATTTGAAGTTTTTATATTAAAGATGATAACGGTAACGATCATTGGGCCTAATAAATGCTAAAAATTGTAAATAATTACCTTCTTTCGAAAAGATAATTTAATAGATCATTTAAAGTTTCTTTATTAAAGATCATAACGGTAACGATCATTGGGCCTAATAAATGCTAAAGAATTGTAAATAATTATATTCTTTCTAAAACATAATTTAATAGATCATTTAAAATTTCTTTATTAAAGATCATAAGGGTAACAATCATTGGGCCTAATAAATGCTAAAAAATTGTACATAATTATCTTCATTCTAAAAGATAACTTAAAAGATCATTTAAAGTTTTTATATTAAAGATGATAACGGTAACGATCATTGGGCCTAATAAATGCTAAAAAATTGTAAATAATTACCTTCTTTCTAAAAGATAATTTAATAGATCATTTAAAATTTCTTTATTAAAGATCATAACAGTAACGATCTTTGGGCCTAATAAATGCTAAAGAATTGTAAATAATTATATTCTTTCTAAAACATAATTTAATAGATAATTTAAAATTTCTTTATTAAAGATCATAACGGTAACGATCATTGGGCCTAATAAATGCTAAAGAATTGTAAATAATTCTATTCTTGCTAAAACATAATTTAATAGATCATTTAAAATTTCTTTATTAAAGATCATAAGGGTAACAATCATTGGGACTAATAAATGCTAAAAAATTGTAAATAATTATCTTCTTTGTAAAAGATAATTTAATAGATCATTTAAAATTTCTTTATTAAAGAGCATAACGGTAACGATCATTGGGCCTAATAAATGCTAAAGAATTTGAAATAATTATCTTCTTTGTGAATCATAATTGAATAGATCATTTAAAGTTTTTTTATTAAAGGTCTTAACGGTAACAATCATTGGGCCTAATAAATGCTAAAAAATTGTACATAATTATCTTCATTCTAAAAGATAACTTAAAAGATCATTTAAAGTTTTTATATTAAAGATGATAACGGTAACGATCATTGGGCCTAATAAATGCTAAAAATTGTAAATAATTACCTTCTTTCGAAAAGATAATTTAATAGATCATTTAAAGTTTCTTTATTAAAGATCATAACGGTAACGATCATTGGGCCTAATAAATGCTAAAGAATTGTAAATAATTATATTCTTTCTAAAACATAATTTAATAGATCATTTAAAATTTCTTTATTAAAGATCATAAGGGTAACAATCATTGGGCCTAATAAATGCTAAAAAATTGTAAATAATTATCTTCTTTGCAAAAGATAATTTAATTGATCATTTAAAATTTCTTTATTAAAGATCATAACGGTAACGATCATTGGGCCTAATAAATGCTAAAGAATTTGAAATAATTATCTTCTTTGTGAATCATAATTGAATAGATCATTTAAAGTTTTTTTATTAAAGGTCTTAACGGTAACAATCATTGGGCCTAATAAATGCTAAAAAATTGTACATAATTATCTTCATTCTAAAAGATAACTTAAAAGATCATTTAAAGTTTTTTTATTAAAGATCATAACAGTAACGATCATTGGGTCTAATAAATGCTAAAAAATTGTAAATAATTATCTTCTTTCTAAAAGATAATTTAATAGATCATTTAGAATTTCTTTATTAAAGATCATAACGGTAACGATCATTGGTCCTAATAAATGCTAAAGAATTGTAAATAATTATATTCTTTCTAAAACATAATTTAATAGATCATTTAAAATTTCTTTATTAAAGATCATAAGGGTAACAATCATTGGGACTAATAAATGCTAAAAAATTGTAAATAATTATCTTCTTTGTAAAAGATAATTTAATAGATCATTTCAAAATTTCTTTATTAAAGATCATAACGGTAACGATCATTGGGCCTAATAAATGCTAAAGAATTTGAAATAATTATCTTCTTTGTGAATCATAATTGAATAGATCATTTAAAGTTTTTTTATTAAAGGTCTTAACGGTAACAATCATTGGGCCTAATAAATGCTAAAAAATTGTACATAATTATCTTCATTCTAAAAGATAACTTAAAAGATCATTTAAAGTTTTTTTATTAAAGATCATAACAGTAACGATCATTGGGCCTAATAAATGCTAAAAAATTGTAAATAATTACCTTCTTTCTAAAAGATAATTTAATAGATCATTTAAAATTTCTTTATTAAAGATCATAACGGTAACAATCATTGGGCCAAATAAATGCTAAAGAATTGTAAATAATTATATTCTTTCTAAAACATCATTTAATAGATCATTTAAAATTTCTTTATTAAAGATCTTAAGGGTAACAATCATTGGGCCTAATAAATGCTAAAAAATTGTAAATAATTATCTTCTTTGTAAAAGATAATTTAATAGATCATTTAAAATTTCTTTATTAAAGATCATAACGGTAACGATCATTGGGCCTAATAAATGCTAAAAAATTGTAAATAATTATCTTCTTCCTAAAAGATAATTTAATAGATCATTTAAAATTTCTTCATTAAAGATCATAAGAGTAATGATCATTGGGCCTAATAAATGCTAAAAAATTTGAAATAATTATCTTCTTTGTGAATCATAATTGAAAAGATCATTTAAAGTGTTTTTATTAAAGATCATAACGGTAATGATCATTGGTCCTAATAAATGCTAAAAAATTGTAAATAATTATCTTCTTTCTCAAAGATAATTTAATAGATCATATAGAATTTCTTTATTAAAGATCATAACGGTAACGATCATTGGGCCTAATAAATGCTAAAGAATTTGAAATAATTATCTTCTTTGTGAATCATAATTTAATAGATCATTTAAAGTTTTTTTATTAAAGGTCTTAACGGTAACAATCATTGGCCTAATAAATGCTAAAAAATTGTACATAATTATCTTCATTCTAAAAGATAACTTAAAAGATCATTTAGAATTTCTTTATTAAAGATCATAACGGTAACGATCATTGGTCCTAATAAATGCTAAAGAATTGTAAATAATTATATTCTTTCTAAAACATAATTTAATAGATCATTTAAAATTTCTTTATTAAAGATCATAAGGGTAACAATCATTGGGACTAATAAATGCTAAAAAATTGTAAATAATTATCTTCTTTGTAAAAGATAATTTAATAGATCATTTCAAAATTTCTTTATTAAAGATCATAACGGTAACGATCATTGGGCCTAATAAATGCTAAAGAATTTGAAATAATTATCTTCTTTGTGAATCATAATTGAATAGATCATTTAAAGTTGTTTTATTAAAGGTCTTAACGGTAACAATCATTGGGCCTAATAAATGCTAAAAAATTGTACATAATTATCTTCATTCTAAAAGATAACTTAAAAGATAATTTAGAATTTCTTTATTAAAGATCATAACGGTAACGATCATTGGTCCTAATAAATGCTAAACAATTGTAAATAATTATATTCTTTCTAAAACATAATTTAATAGATCATTTAAAATTTCTTTATTAAAGATCATAAGGGTAACAATCATTGGGACTAATAAATGCTAAAAAATTGTAAATAATTATCTTCTTTGTAAAAGATAATTTAATAGATCATTTCAAAATTTCTTTATTAAAGATCATAACAGTAACGATCATTGGGCCTAATAAATGCTAAAGAATTTGAAATAATTATCTTCTTTGTGAATCATAATTGAATAGATCATTTAAAGTTTTTTTATTAAAGGTCTTAACGGTAACAATCATTGGGCCTAATAAATTCTAAAAAATTGTACATAATTATCTTCTTTGTAAAAGATAAATTAAAAGATCATTTAAAGTTTTTTTATTAAAGATCATAACGGTAACGATCATTGGGCCTAATAAATGCTAAAAAATTGTAAATAATTATCTTCTTTCTAAAAGATAATTTAATAGATCATTTAGAATTTCTTTATTAAAGATCATAACGGTAACAATCAATGGGCCTAATAAATGCTAAAGAATTTTAAATAATTATATTCTTTCTAAAACATAATTTAATAGATCATTTAAAATTTCTTTATTAAAGATCATAAGGGTAACAATCATTGGGCCTAATAAATGCTAAAAAATTGTAAATAATTATCTTCTTTGCAAAAGATAATTTAATAGATCATTTAAAATTTCTTTATTAAAGATCATAACGGTAACGATCATTGGTCCTAATAAATGCTAAAGAATTTGAAATAATTATCTTCTTTGTGAATCATAATTGAAAAGATCATTTAAAGTTTCTTTATTAAAGATCATAATAGTAACGATCATTGGGTCTAATAAATGCTAAAAAATTGTAAATAATTATCTTCTTTCTAAAAGATAATTTAATAGATCATTTAGAATTTCTCTATTAAAGATCATAACGGTAACGATCATTGGTCCTAATAAATGCTAAAGAATTGTAAATAATTATATTCTTTCTAAAACATAATTTAATAGATCATTTAAAATTTCTTTATTAAAGATCCTAAGGGTAACAATCATTGGGACAAATAAATGCTAAACAATTTTAAATAATTATCTTCTTTGTAAAAGCTAATTTAATAGATCATTTCAAAATTTCTTTATTAAAGATCATAACGGTAACGATCATTGGGCCTCAGAAATGCTAAAGAATTTGAAATAATTATCTTCTTTGTGAATCATAATTGAATAGATCATTTAAAGTTTTTGTATTAAAGGTCTTAACGGTAACAATCATTGGGCCTAATAAATGCTAAAAAATTGTACATAATTATCTTCATTCTAAAAGATAACTTAAAAGATCATTTAAAGTTTTTTTATTAAAGATCATAACGGTAACGATCATTGAGCCTAATAAATGCTAAAAAATTGTAAATAATTACCTTCTTTCTAAAAGATAATTTAATAGATCATTTAAAATTTCTTTATTAAAGATCATAATGGTAACAATCATTGGGCCTAATAAATGCTAAAAAATTGTAAATAATTATCTTCTTTGCAAAAGATAATTTAATAGATCATTTAAAATTTCTTTATTAAAGATCATAACGGTAACGATCATTGGGCCTAATAAATGCTAAAGAATTTGAAATAATTATCTTCTTTGTGAATCATAATTGAAAAGATCATTTAAAGTTTCTTTATTAAAGATCATAACAGTAACGATCATTGGGTCTAATAAATGCTAAAAAATTGTAAATAATTATCTTCTTTCTAAAAGATAATTTAATAGATCATTTAGAATTTCTTTATTAAAGATCATAACGGTAACGATCATTGGTCCTAATAAATGCTAAAGAATTGTAAATAATTATATTCTTTCTAAAACATAATTTAATAGATCATTTAAAATTTCTTTATTAAAGATCCTAAGGGTAACAATCATTGTGACTAATAAATGCTAAAAAATTTTAAATAATTATCTTCTTTGTAAAAGATAATTTAATAGATCATTTCAAAATTTCTTTATTAAAGATCATAACGGTAACGATCATTGGGCCTAAAAAATGCTAAAGAATTTGAAATAATTATCTTCTTTGTGAATCATAATTGAATAGATCATTTAAAGTTTTTTTATTAAAAGTCTTAACGGTAACAATCATTGGGCCTAATAAATGCTAAAAAATTGTACATAATTATCTTCATTCTAAAAGATAACTTAAAAGATCATTTAAAGTTTTTTTATTAAAGATCATAACGGTAACGATCATTAGGCCTAATAAATGCTAAAAAATTGTAAATAATTACCTTCTTTCTAAAAGATAATTTAATAGATCATTTAAAATTTCTTTATTAAAGATCATAATGGTAACAATCATTGGGCCTAATAAATGCTAAAAAATTGTAAATAATTATCTTCTTTGCAAAAGATAATTTAATAGATCATTTAAAATTTCTTTATTAAAGATCATAACGGTAACGATCACTGGGCCTAATAAATGCTAAAGAATTTGAAATAATTATCTTCTTTGTGAATCATAATTGAAAAGATCATTTAAAGTTTCTTTATTAAAGATCATAACAGTAACGATCATTGGGTCTAATAAATGCTAAAAAATTGTAAATAATTATCTTCTTTCTAAAAGATAATTTAATAGATCATTTAGAATTTCTTTATTAAAGATCACAACGGTAACGATCATTGGTCCTAATAAATGCTAAAGAATTGTAAATAATTATATTCTTTCTAAAACATAATTTAATAGATCATTTAAAATTTCTTTATTAAATATCATAAGGGTAACAATCATTGGGCCTAATAAATGCTAAAAAATTGTAAATAATTATCTTCTTTGTAAAAGATAATTTAATAGATCATTTCAAAATTTCTTTATTAAAGATCATAACGGTAACGATCATTGGGCCTAATAAATGCTAAAGAATTTGAAATAATTATCTTCTTTGTGAATCATAATTGAATAGATTATTTAAAGTTTTTTTATGAAAGGTCTTAACGGTAACAATCATTGGGCCTAATAAATGCTAAAAAATTGTACATAATTATCTTCATTCTAAAAGATAACTTAAAAGATCATTTAAAGTTTTTATATTAAAGATGATAACGGTAACGATCATTGGGCCTAATAAATGCTAAAAAATTGTAAATAATTACCTTCTTTCTAAAAGATAATTTAATAGATCATTTAAAATTTCTTTATTAAAGATCATAACGGTAACGATCTTTGGGCCTAATAAATGCTAAAGAATTGTAAATAATTATATTCTTTCTAAAACATAATTTAATAGATCATTTAAAATTTCTTTATTAAAGATCATAAGGGTAACAATCATTGGGCCTAATAAATGCTAAAAAATTGTAAATAATTATCTTCTTTGCAAAAGATAATTTAATAGATCATTTAAAATTTCTTTATTAAAGATCATAACGGTAACGATCATTGGGCCTAATAAATGCTAAAGAATTTGAAATAATTATCTTCTTTGTGAATCATAATTGAAAAGATCATTTAAAGTTTCTTTATTAAATATCATAACAGTAACGATCATTGGGTCTAATAAATGCTAAAAAATTGTAAATAATTATCTTCTTTCTAAAAGATAATTTAATAGATCATTTAGAATTTCTTTATTAAAGATCACAACGGTAACGATCATTGGTCCTAATAAATGCTAAAGAATTGTAAATAATTATATTCTTTCTAAAACATAATTTAATAGATCATTTAAAATTTCTTTATTAAAGATCATAAGGGTAACAATCATTGGGCCTAATAAATGCTAAAAAATTGTAAATAATTATCTTCTTTGCAAAAGATAATTTAATAGATCATTTAAAATTTCTTTATTAAAGATCATAACGGTAACGATCATTGGGCCTAATAAATGCTAAAGAATTTGAAATAATTATCTTCTTTGTGAATCATAATTGAAAAGATCATTTAAAGTTTCTTTATTAAAGATCATAATAGTAACGATCATTGGGTCTAACAAATGCTAAAAAATTGTAAATAATTATCTTCTTTCTAAAACATAATTTAATAGATCATTTAGAATTTCTTTATTAAAGATCATAACGGTAACGATCATTGGTCCTAATAAATGCTAAAGAATTGTAAATAATTATATTCTTTCTAAAACATAATTTAATAGATCATTTAAAATTTCTTTATTAAAGATCATAAGGGTAACAATCATTGGGACTAATAAATGCTAAAAAATTGTAAATAATTATCTTCTTTGTAAAAGATAATTTAATAGATCATTTCAAAATTTCTTTATTAAAGATCATAACGGTAACGATCATTGGGCCTAATAAATGCTAAAGAATTTGAAATAATTATCTTCTTTGTGAATCATAATTGAATAGATTATTTAAAGTTTTTTTATTAAAGGTCTTAACGGTAACAATCATTGGGCCTAATAAATGCTAAAAAATTGTAGATAATTATCTTCATTCTAAAAGATAACTTAAAAGATCATTTAAAGTTTTTATATTAAAGATGATAACGGTAACGATCACTGGGGCTAATAAATGCTAAAAAATTGTAAATAATTACCTTCTTTCTAAAAGATAATTTAATAGATCATTTAAAATTTCTTTATTAAAGATCATAACGGTAACGATCTTTGGGCCCAATAAATGCTAAAGAATTGTAAATAATTATATTCTTTCTAAAACATAATTTAATAGATCATTTAAAATTTCTTTATTAAAGATCATAAGGGTAACAATCATTGGGCCTAATAAATGCTAAAAAATTGTAAATAATTATCTTCTTTGCAAAAGATGATTTAATAGATCATTTAAAATTTCTTTATTAAAGATCATAACGGTAACGATCATTGGGCCTAACAAATGCTAAAGAATTTGAAATAATTATCTTCTTTGTGAATCATAATTGAAAAGAACATTTAAAGTTTCTTTATTAAAGATCATAACAGTAACGATCATTGGGTCTAATAAATGCTTAAAAATTGTAAATAATTATCTTCTTTGTAAAAGATAATTTAATAGATCATTTAGAATTTCTTTATTAAAGATCATAACGGTAACGATCATTGGTCCTAATAAATGCTAAAGAATTGTAAATAATTATATTCTTTCTAAAACATAATTTAATAGATCATTTAAAATTTCTTTATTAAAGATCATAAGGGTAACAATCATTGGGACTAATAAATGCTAAAAAATTGTAAAAAATTATCTTCTTTGTAAAAGATAATTTAATAGATCATTTCAAAATTTCTTTATTAAAGGTCTGAACGGTAACAATCATTGGGCCTAATAAATGCTAAAAAATTGTACATAATTATCTTCATTCTAAAAGATAACTTAAAAGATCATTTAAAGTTTTTTTATTAAAGATCATAACGGTAACGATCATTGGGCCTAATAAATGCTAAAAATTTGTAAATAATTATATTCTTTGTAAAAGATAATTTAATAGATCATTTCAAAATTTCTTTATTAAAGATGATAACGGTAACGATCATTGGGCCTAATAAATGCTAAAGAATTTGAAATAATTATCTTCTTTGTGAATCATAATTGAATAGATCATTTAAATTTTTTTTATTAAAGGTCTTAACGGTAACAATCATTGGGCCTAATAAATGCTAAAAAATTGTACATAATTATCTTCATTCTAAAAGATAACTTAAAAGATCATTTAAAGTTTTTTTATTAAAGATCATAACGGTAACGATCATTGGGCCTAATAAATGCTAAAAATTTGTAAATAATTATCTTCTTTCTAAAAGATAATTTAATAGATCATTTAGAATTTCTTTATTAAAGATCATAACGGTAACAATCATTGGGCCTAATAAATGCTAAAAAATTGTAAATAATTATATTCTTTCTAAAACATAATTTAGTAGATCATTTAAAATTTCTTTAGTAAAGATCCTAAGGGTAACAATCATTGGGACTAATAAATGCTAAAAAATTGTAAATAATTATCTTCTTTGTAAAAGATAATTTAATAGATCATTTCAAAATTTCTTTATTAAAGATCATAATGGTAACGATCATTGGGCCTAATAAATGCTAAAGAATTTGAAATAATTATCTTCTTTGTGAATCATAATTGAATAGATCATTTAAAGTTTTTTTATTAAAGGTCTTAACGGTAACAATCATTGGGCCTAATAAATGCTAAAAAATTGTACATAATTATCTTCATTCTAAAAGATAACTTAAAAGATCATTTAAAGTTTTTTTATTAAAATCATAACGGTAATGATCATTGGGCCTAATAAATGCTAAAAAATTGTAAATAATTACCTTCTTTCTAAAAGATAATTTAATAGATCATTTAAAATTTCTTTATTAAAGATCATAACGGTAACAATCATTGGGCCTAATAAATGCTAAAGAATTGTAAATAATTATATTCTTTATAAAACATAATTTAATAGATCATTTAAAATGTCTTTATTAAAGATCCTAAGGGTAACAATCATTGGGCCTAATAAATGCTAAAAAATTGTAAATAATTATCTTCTTTGTAAAAGATAATTTAATAGATCATTTAAAATTTCTTTATTAAAGATCATAACGGTAACGATCATTGGGCCTAATAAATGCTAAAAAATTGTAAATAATTATCTTCATTCTAAACGATAATTTAATAGATCATTTAAAATTTCTTCATTAAAGATCATAAGAGTAATGATCATTGGGCCTAATAAATGCTAAAGAATTTGAAATAATTATCTTTTTTGTGAATCATAATTGAAAAGATCATTTAAAGTGTTTTTATTAAAGATCATAACGGTAATGATCATTGCTCCTAATAAATGCTAAAAAATTGTAAATAATTATCTTCTTTCTCAAAGATAATTTAATAGATCATATAGAATTTCTTTATTAAAGATCATAACGGTAACGATCATTGGGCCTAATAAATGCTAAAGAATTTGAAATAATTATCTTCTTTGTGAATCATTATTGAATAGATCATTTAAAGTTTTTTTATTAAAGGTCTTAACGGTAACAATCATTGCCGTAATAAATGCTAAAAAATTGTAAATAATTATCTTCTTTCTAAAAGATAATTTAATAGATTATTTAAAATTTCTTTATTAAAGATCATAACGGTAACAATCATTGGGCCTAATAAATGCTAAAGAATTGTAAATAATTATATTCTTTATAAAACATAATTTAATAGATCATTTAAAATGTCTTTATTAAAGATCCTAAGGGTAACAATCATTTGGCCTAATAAATGCTAAAAAATTGTAAATAATTATCTTCTTTGTAAAAGATAATTTAATAGATCATTTAAAATTTCTTTATTAAAGATCATAACGGTAACGATCATTGGGCCTAATAAATGCTAAAAAATTGTAAATAATTATCTTCTTTCTAAAAGATAATTTAATAGATCATTTAAAATTTCTTCATTAAAGATCATAAGAGTAATGATCATTGGGCCTAATAAATGCTAAAGAATTTGAAATAATTATCTTCTTTGTGAATCATAATTGAAAAGATCATTTAAAGTGTTTTTATTAAAGATCATAACGGTAATGATCATTGCTCCTAATAAATGCTAAAAAATTGTAAATAATTATCTTCTTTCTCAAAGATAATTTAATAGATCATATAGAATTTCTTTATTAAAGATCATAACGGTAACGATCATTGGGCCTAACAAATGCTAAAGAATTTGAAATAATTATCTTCTTTGTGAATCATAATTGAATAGATCATTTAAAGTTTTTTTATTAAAGGTCTTAACGGTAACAATCATTGCCGTAATAAATGCTAAAAAATTGTACATAATTATCTTCATTCTAAAAGATAACTTAAAAGATCATTTAGAATTTCTTTATTAAAGATCATAACGGTAACGATCATTGGTCCTAATAAATGCTAAAGAATTGTAAATAATTATATTCTTTCTAAAACATAATTTAATAGATCATTTAAAATTTCTTTATTAAAGATCATAAGGGTAACAATCATTGGGCCTAATAAATGCTAAAAAATTGTAAATAATTATCTTCTTTGTAAAAGATAATTTAATAGATCATTTAAAATTTCTTTATTAAAGATCATAACGGTAACGATCATTGGGCCTAATAAATGCTAAAAAATTGTAAATAATTATCTTCTTTCTAAAAGATAATTTAATAGATCATTTAAAATTTCTTCATTAAAGATCATAAGAGTAATGATCATTGGGCCTAATAAATGCTAAAGAATTTGAAATAATTATCTTCTTTGTGAATCATAATTGAAAAGATCATTTAAAGTGTTTTTATTAAAGATCATAACGGTAATGATCATTGCTCCTAATAAATGCTAAAAAATTGTAAATAATTATCTTCTTTCTCAAAGATAATTTAATAGATCATATAGAATTTCTTTATTAAAGATCATAACGGTAACGATCATTGGGCCTAATAAATGCTAAAGAATTTGAAATAATTATCTTCTTTGTGAATCATAATTGAATAGATCATTTAAAGTTTTTTTATTAAAGGTCTTAACGGTAACAATCATTGCCGTAATAAATGCTAAAAAATTGTACATAATTATCTTCATTCTAAAAGATAACTTAAAAGATCATTTAGAATTTCTTTATTAAAGATCATAACGGTAACGATCATTGGTCCTAATAAATGCTAAAGAATTGTAAATAATTATATTCTTTCTAAAACATAATTTAATAGATCATTTAAAATTTCTTTATTAAAGATCATAAGGGTAACAATCATTGGGACTAATAAATGCTAAAAAATTGTAAATCATTATCTTCTTTGTAAAAGATAATTTAATAGATCATTTCAAAATTTCTTTATTAAAGATCATAACGGTAACGATCATTGGGCCTAATAAATGCTAAAGAATTTGAAATAATTATCTTCTTTGTGAATCATAATTGAATAGATAATTTAAAGTGTTTTTATTAAAGGTCTTAACGGTAACAATCATTGGGCCTAATAAATGCTAAAAAATTGTACATAATTATCTTCATTCTAAAAGATAACTTAAAAGATCATTTAAAGTTTTTTTATTAAAGATCATAACGGTAACGATCATTGGGCCTAATAAATGCTAAAAAATTGTAAATAATTATCTTCTTTCTAAAAGATAATTTAATAGATCATTTAGAATTTCTTGATTAAAGATCATAACGGTAACAATCATTGGGCCTAATAAATGCTAAAAAATTGTAAATAATTACCTTCTTTCTAAAAGATAATTTAATAGATCATTTAAAATTTCTTTATTAAAGATCATAACAGTAACAATCATTGGGCCTAATAAATGCTAAAGAATTGTAAATAATTATATTCTTTCTAAAACATAATTTAATAGATCATTTAAAATTTCTTTATTAAAGATCCTAAGGGTAACAATCATTGGGCCTAATAAATGCTAAAAAAGTGTAAATAATTATCTTCTTTGTAAAAGATAATTTAATAGATCATTTAAAATTTCTTTATTAAAGATCATAACGGTAACGATCATTGGGCCTAATAAATGCTAAAAAATTGTAAATAATTATCTTATTCCTAAAAGATAATTTAATAGATCATTTAAAATTTCTTCATTAAAGATCATAAGAGTAATGATCATTGGGCCTAATAAATGCTAAAGAATTTGAAATAATTATCTTCTTTGTGAATCATAATTGAAAAGATCATTTAAAGTTTCTTTATTAAATATCATAACAGTAACGATCATTGGGTCTAATAAATGCTAAAAAATTGTAAATAATTATCTTCTTTGTAAAAGATAATTTAATAGATCATTTAAAATTTTTTTATTAAAGATCATAACGGTAATGATCATTGGTCCTAATAAATGCTAAAAAATTGTAAATAATTATCTTCTTTCTCAAAGATAATTTAATAGATCATATAGAATTTCTTTATTAAAGATCATAACGGTAACGATCATTGGGCCTAATAAATGCTAAAGAATCTGAAATAATTATCTTCTTTATGAATCATAATTGAAAAGATCATTTAAAGTTTCTTTATTAAATATCATAACAGTAACGATCATTGGGTCTAATAAATGCTAAAAAATTGTAAATAATTATCTTCTTTCTAAAAGATAATTTAATAGATCATTTAGAATTTCTTTATTAAAGATCATAACGGTAACGATCATTGGTCCTAATAAATGCTAAAGAATTGTAAATAATTATATTCTTTCTAAAACATAATTTAATAGATCATTTAAAATTTCTTTATTAAAGATCATGAGGGTAACAATCATTGGGACTAATAAATGCTAAAAAATTGTAAATAATTATCTTCTTTGTAAAAGATAATTTAATAGATCATTTCAAAATTTCTTTATTAAAGATCATAACGGTAAGGATCATTGGGCCTAATAAACGCTAAAGAATTTGAAATAATTATCTTCTTTGTGAGTCATAATTGAAAAGATCATTTAAAGTGTTTTTATTAAAGATCATAACGGTAATGATCATTGGTCCTAATAAATGCTAAAAAATTGTAAATAATTATCTTCTTTCTCAAAGATAATTTAATAGATCATATAGATTTTCTTTATTAAAGATCATAACGGTAACGATCATGGGGCCTAATAAATGCTAAAGAATTTGAAATAATTATCTTCTTTGTGAATCATATTTGAATAGATCATTTAAAGTTTTTTTATTAAAGGTCTTAACGGTAACGATCATTGGGCCTAATAAATGCTAAAAAAGTGGTCATAATTATGTTCATTCTAAAAGATAACTTAAAAGATCATTTAGAATTTCTTTCTTAAAGATCATAACGGTAACGATCATTGGGCCTAATAAATGCTAAAAATTGTAAATAATTATCTTCTTTCTAAAAGATAATTTAATAGATCATTTAGAATTTCTTTATTAAAGATCATAACGGTAACAATCATTGGGCCTAATAAATGCTAAAGAATTTTAAATAATTATATTCTTTCTAAAACATAATTTAATCGATCATTTAAAATTTCTTTATTAAAGATCACAAGGGTAACAATCGTTGGGCCTAATAAATGCTAAAAAATTATAAATAATTGTCTTCTTTGTAAAAGATAATTTAATAGATCATTTAAAATTTCTTTATTAAAGATCATAACGCTAACGATCATTGAGCCTAATAAATGCTAAAGAATTTGAAATAATTATCTTCTTTGTGAATCATAATTGAAAAGATCATTTAAAGTTTCTTTATTAAATATCATAACCGTAACGATCATTGGGTCTAATAAATGCTAAAAAATTGTAAATAATTATCTTCTTTCTAAAAGATAATTTAATAGATCATTTAGAATTTCTTTATTAAAGATCATAACGGTAACGATCATTGGTCCTAATAAATGCTAAAGAATTGTAAATAATTATATTCTTTCTAAAACATAATTTAATAAATCATTTAAAATTTCTTTATTAAAGATCATGAGGGTAACAATCATTGGGACTAATAAATGCTAAAAAATTGTAAATAATTATCTTCTTTGTAAAAGTTAATTTAATAGATCATTTCAAAATTTCTTTATTAAAGATCATAACGGTAAGGATCATTCGCCCTAATAAACGCTAAAGAATTTGAAATAATTATCTTCTTTCTGAGTCATAATTGAAAAGATCATTCAAAGTGTTTTTATTAAAGATCATAACGGTAATGATCATTGGTCCTAATAAATGCTAAAAAATTGTAAATAATTATCTTCTTTCTCAAAGATAATTTAATAGATCATATAGATTTTCTTTATTAAAGATCATAACGGTAACGATCATGGGGCCTAATAAATGCCAAAGAATTTGAAATAATTATCTTCTTTGTGAATCATATTTGAATAGATCATTTAAAGTTTTTTTATTAAAGGTCTTAACGGTAACGATCATTGGGCCTAATAAATGCTAAAAAAGTGGTCATAATTATGTTCATTCTAAAAGATAACTTAAAAGATCATTTAGAATTTCTTTCTTAAAGATCATAACGGTAACGATCATTGGGCCTAATAAATGCTAAAAATTGTAAATAATTATCTTCTTTCTAAAAGATAATTTAATAGATCATTTAGAATTTCTTTATTAAAGATCATAACGGTAACAATCATTGGGCCTAATAAATGCTAAAGAATTTTAAATAATTATATTCTTTCTAAAACATAATTTAATCGATCATTTAAAATTTCTTTATTAAAGATCACAAGGGTAACAATCGTTGGGCCTAATAAATGCTAAAAAATTATAAATAATTGTCTTCTTTGTAAAAGATAATTTAATAGATCATTTAAAATTTCTTTATTAAAGATCATAACGCTAACGATCATTGGGCCTAATAAATGCTAAAGAATTTGAAATAATTATCTTCTTTGTGAATCATAATTGAAAAGATCATTTAAAGTTTCTTTATTAAATATCATAACCGTAACGATCATTGGGTCTAATAAATGCTAAAAAATTGTAAATAATTATCTTCTTTCTAAAAGATAATTTAATAGATCATTTAGAATTTCTTTATTAAAGATCATAACGGTAACGATCATTGGTCCTAATAAATGCTAAAGAATTGTAAATAATTATATTCTTTCTAAAACATAATTTAATAAATCATTTAAAATTTCTTTATTAAAGATCATGAGGGTAACAATCATTGGGACTAATAAATGCTAAAAAATTGTAAATAATTATCTTCTTTGTAAAAGTTAATTTAATAGATCATTTCAAAATTTCTTTATTAAAGATCATAACGGTAAGGATCATTCGCCCTAATAAACGCTAAAGAATTTGAAATAATTATCTTCTTTCTGAGTCATAATTGAAAAGATCATTCAAAGTGTTTTTATTAAAGATCATAACGGTAATGATCATTGGTCCTAATAAATGCTAAAAAATTGTAAATAATTATCTTCTTTCTCAAAGATAATTTAATAGATCATATAGATTTTCTTTATTAAAGATCATAACGGTAACGATCATGGGGCCTAATAAATGCCAAAGAATTTGAAATAATTATCTTCTTTGTGAATCATATTTGAATAGATCATTTAAAGTTTTTTTATTAAAGGTCTTAACGGTAACGATCATTGGGCCTAATAAATGCTAAAAAATTGGTCATAATTATCTTCATTCTAAAAGATAACTTAAAAGATCATTTAGAATTTCTTTCTTAAAGATCATAACGGTAACGATCATTGGGCCTAATAAATGCTAAAAATTGTAAATAATTATCTTCTTTCTAAAAGATAATTTAATAGATCATTTAGAATTTCTTTATTAAAGATCATAACGGTAACAATCATTGGGCCTAATAAATGCTAAAGAATTTTAAATAATTATATTCTTTCTAAAACATAATTTAATAGATCATTTAAAATTTCTTTATTAAAGATCATAAGGGTAACAATCATTGGGCCTAATAAATGCTAAAAAATTGTAAATAATTATCTTCTTTGTAAAAGATAATTTAATAGATCATTTAAAATTTCTTTATTAAAGATCATAACGGTAACGATCATTGGGCCTAATAAATGCTAAAGAATTTGAAATAATTATCTTCTTTTTGAATCCTAATTGGAAAGATCATTTAAAGTTTCTTTATTAAATATCATAACAGTAACGATCATTGGGTATAATAAATGCTAAAAAATTGTAAATAATTATCTTCTTTCTAAAAGATAATTTAATAGATCATTTAGAATTTCTTTATTAAAGATCATAACGGTAACGATCATTGGTCCTAATAAATTCTAAAGAATTGTAAATAATTATATTCTTTCTAAAACATAATTTAATAGATCATTTAAAATTTCTTTATTAAAGATCATGAGGGTAACAATCATTGGAACTAATAAATGCTAAAAAATTGTAAATAATTATCTTCTTTGTAAAAGATAATTTAATAGATCATTTCAAAATTTCTTTATTAAAGATCATAACGGTAACGATCATTGGGCCTAATAAACGCTAAAGAATTTGAAATAATTATCTTCTTTGTGAGTCATAATTGAAAAGATCATTTAAAGTGTTTTTATTAAAGATCATAACGGTAATGATCATTGGTCCTAATAAATGCTAAAAAATTGTAAATAATTATCTTCTTTCTCAAAGATAATTTAATAGATCATATAGAATTTCTTTATTAAAGATCATAACGGTAACGATCATTGGGCCTAATAAATGCTAAAGAATTTGAAATAATTGTCTTCTTTGTGAATCATAATTGAATAGATCATTTAAAGTTTTTTTATTAAAGGTCTTAACGGTAACAATCATTGGGCCTAATAAATGCTAAAAAATTGTACATAATTATCTTCTTTCTAAAAGATAACTTAAAAGATCATTTAAAGTTTTTTTATTAAAGATCATAACGGTAACGATCATTGGACCTAATAAATGCTAAAAAATTGTAAATAATTATCTTCTTTCTAAAAGATAATTTAATAGATCATTTAGAATTTCTTTATTAAAGATCATAACGGTAACAATCATTGGGCCTAATAAATGCTAAAAAATTGTAAATAATTACCTTCTTTCTAAAAGTTAATTTAATAGATCATTTAAAATTTCTTTATTAAAGATCATAACGGTAACAATCATTGGGCCTAATAAATGCTAAAGAATTGTAAATAATTATATTCTTTCTAAAACATAATTTAATAGATCATTTAAAATTTCTTTATTAAAGATCCTAAGGGTAACAATCATTGGGCCTAATAAATGCTAAAAAAGTGTAAATAATTATCTTCTTTGTAAAAGATAATTTAATAGATCATTTAAAATTTCTTTATTAAAGATCATAACGGTAACGATCATTGGGCCTAATAAATGCTAAAAAATTGTAAATAATTATCTTATTCCTAAAAGATAATTTAATAGATCATTTAAAATTTCTTCATTAAAGATCATAAGAGTAATGATCATTGGGCCTAATAAATGCTAAAGAATTTGAAATAATTATCTTCTTTGTGAATCATAATTGAAAAGATCATTTAAAGTGTTTTTATTAAAGATCATAACGGTAATGATCATTGGTCCTAATAAATGCTAAAAAATTGTAAATAATTATCTTCTTTCTCAAAGATAATTTAATAGATCATATAGAATTTCTTTATTAAAGATCATAACGGTAACGATCATTGGGCCTAATAAATGCTAAAGAATCTGAAATAATTATCTTCTTTATGAATCATAATTGAAAAGATCATTTAAAGTTTCTTTATTAAATATCATAACAGTAACGATCATTGGGTCTAATAAATGCTAAAAAATTGTAAATAATTATCTTCTTTCTAAAAGATAATTTAATAGATCATTTAGAATTTCTTTATTAAAGATCATAACGGTAACGATCATTGGTCCTAATAAATGCTAAAGAATTGTAAATAATTATATTCTTTCTAAAACATAATTTAATAGATCATTTAAAATTTCTTTATTAAAGATCATGAGGGTAACAATCATTGGGACTAATAAATGCTAAAAAATTATAAATAATTATCTTCTTTGTAAAAGATAATTTAATAGATCATTTCAAAATTTCTTTATTAAAGATCATAACGGTAAGGATCATTGGGCCTAATAAACGCTAAAGAATTTGAAATAATTATCTTCTTTGTGAGTCATAATTGAAAAGATCATTTAAAGTGTTTTTATTAAAGATCATAACGGTAATGATCATTGGTCCTAATAAATGCTAAAAAATTGTAAATAATTATCTTCTTTCTCAAAGATAATTTAATAGATCATATAGATTTTCTTTATTAAAGATCATAACGGTAACGATCATGGGGCCTAATAAATGCTAAAGAATTTGAAATAATTATCTTCTTTGTGAATCATATTTGAATAGATCATTTAAAGTTTTTTTATTAAAGGTCTTAACGGTAACGATAATTGGGCCTAATAAATGCTAAAAAATTGGTCATAATTATCTTCATTCTAAAAGATAACTTAAAAGATCATTTAGAATTTCTTTCTTAAAGATCATAACGGTAACGATCATTGGGCCTAATAAATGCTAAAAATTGTAAATAATTATCTTCTTTCTAAAAGATAATTTAATAGATCATTTAGAATTTCTTTATTAAAGATCATAACGGTAACAATCATTGGGCCTAATAAATGCTAAAGAATTTTAAATAATTATATTCTTTCTAAAACATAATTTAATAAATCATTTAAAATTTCTTTATTAAAGATCACAAGGGTAACAATCGTTGGGCCCAATAAATGCTAAAAAATTGTAAATAATTATCTTCTTTGTAAAAGATAATTTAATAGATCATTTAGAATTTCTTTATTAAAGATCATAACGGTAACAATCATTGGGCCTAATAAATGCTAAAGAATTTTAAATAATTATATTCTTTCTAAAACATAATTTAATAGATCATTTAAAATTTCTTTATTAAAGATCACAAGGGTAACAATCGTTGGGCCCAATAAATGCTAAAAAATTGTAAATAATTATCTTCTTTGTAAAAGATAATTTAATAGATCATTTAGAATTTCTTTATTAAAGATCATAACGGTAACGATCATTGGTCCTAATAAATGCTAAAGAATTGTAAATAATTATATTCTTTCTAAAACATAATTTAATAGATCATTTAAAATTTCTTTATTAAAGATCATGAGGGTAACAATCATTGGGACTAATAAATGCTAAAAAATTGTAAATAATTATCTTCTTTGTAAAAGATAATTTAATAGATCATTTCAAAATTTCTTTATTAAAGATCATAACGGTAAGGATCATTGGGCCTAATAAACGCTAAAGAATTTGAAATAATTATCTTCTTTGTGAGTCATAATTGAAAAGATCATTTAAAGTGTTTTTATTAAAGATCATAACGGTAATGATCATTGGTCCTAATAAATGCTAAAAAATTGTAAATAATCATCTTCTTTCTCAAAGATAATTTAATAGATCATATAGATTTTCTTTATTAAAGATCATAACGGTAACGATCATGGGGCCTAATAAATGCTAAAGAATTTGAAATAATTATCTTCTTTGTGAATCATATTTGAATAGATCATTTAAAGTTTTTTTATTAAAGGCCTTAACGGTAACGATCATTGGGCCTAATAAATGCTAAAAAATTGGTCATAATTATCTTCATTCTAAAAGATAATTTAATAGATCATTTAGAATTTCTTTATTAAAGATCATAACGGTAACAATCATTGGGCCTAATAAATGCTAAAGAATTTTAAATAATTATATTCTTTCTAAAACATAATTTAATAGATCATTTAAAATTTCTTTATTAAAGATCACAAGGGTAACAATCGTTGGGCCCAATAAATACTAAAAAATTGTAAATAATTATCTTCTTTGTAAAAGATAATTTAATAGATCATTTAAAATTTCTTTATTAAAGATCATAACGGTAACGATCATTGAGGCTAATAAATGCTAAAGAATTTGAAATAATTATCTTCTTTGTGAATCATAATTGAAAAGATCATTTAAAGTTTTTTTATTAAATATCATAACCGTAACGATCATTGGGTCTAATAAATGCTAAAAAATTGTAAATAATTATCTTCTTTCTAAAAGATAATTTAATAGATCATTTAGAATTTCTTTATTAAAGATCATAACGGTAACGATCATTGGTCCTAATAAATGCTAAAGAATTGTAAATAATTATATTCTTTCTAAAACATAATTTAATAGATCATTTAAAATTTCTTTATTAAAGATCATGAGGGTAACAATCATTGGGACTAATAAATGCTAAAAAATTGTAAATAATTATCTTCTTTGTAAAAGATAATTTAATAGATCATTTCAAAATTTCTTTATTAAAGATCATAACGGTAAGGATCATTGGGCCTAATAAACGCTAAAGAATTTGAAATAATTATCTTCTTTGTGAGTCATAATTGAAAAGATCATTTAAAGTGTTTTTATTAAAGATCATAACGGTAATGATCATTGGTCCTAATAAATGCTAAAAAATTGTAAATAATTATCTTCTTTCTCAAAGATAATTTAATAGATCATATAGATTTTCTTTATTAAAGATCATAACGGTAACGATCATGGGGCCTAATAAATGCTAAAGAATTTGAAATAATTATCTTCTTTGTGAATCATATTTGAATACATCATTTAAGGTTTTTTTATTAAAGGTCTTAACGGTAACGATCATTGGGCCTAATAAATGCTAAAAAATTGGTCATAATTATCTTCATTCTAAAAGATAACTTAAAAGATCATTTAGAATTTCTTTCTTAAAGATCATAACGGTAACAATCATTGGGCCTAATAAATGCTAAAAATTGTAAATAATTATCTTCTTTCTAAAAGATAATTTAATAGATCATTTAGAATTTCTTTATTAAAGATCATAACGGTAACAATCATTGGGCCTAATAAATGCTAAAGAATTTTAAATAATTATATTCTTTCTAAAACATAATTTAATAGATCATTTAAAATTTCTTTATTAAAGATCACAAGGGTAACAATCGTTGGGCCCAATAAATGCTAAAAAATTGTAAATAATTATCTTCTTTGTAAAAGATAATTTAATAGATCATTTAGAATTTCTTTATTAAAGATCATAACGGTAACGATCATTGGTCCTAATAAATGCTAAAGAATTGTAAATAATTATATTCTTTCTAAAACATAATTTAATAGATCATTTAAAATTTCTTTATTAAAGATCATGAGGGTAACAATCATTGGGACTAATAAATGCTAAAAAATTGTAAATAATTATCTTCTTTGTAAAAGATAATTTAATAGATCATTTCAAAATTTCTTTATTAAAGATCATAACGGTAAGGATCATTGGGCCTAATAAACGCTAAAGAATTTGAAATAATTATCTTCTTTGTGAGTCATAATTGAAA
The DNA here is from genome assembly GCA_037954015.1 of Psophocarpus tetragonolobus. Lineage (NCBI taxonomy): Eukaryota > Viridiplantae > Streptophyta > Magnoliopsida > Fabales > Fabaceae > Psophocarpus > Psophocarpus tetragonolobus. The sequence goes on from CM075688.1 coordinate 62,258,314, forward strand.
AGATCATTTAAAGTGTTTTTATTAAAGATCATAACGGTAATGATCATTGGTCCTAATAAATGCTAAAAAATTGTGAATAATCATCTTCTTTCTCAAAGATAATTTAATAGATCATATAGATTTTCTTTATTAAAGATCATAACGGTAACGATCATGGGGCCTAATAAATGCTAAAGAATTTGAAATAATTATCTTCTTTGTGAATCATATTTGAATAGATCATTTAAAGTTTTTTTATTAAAGGTCTTAACGGTAACGATCATTGGGCCTAATAAATGCTAAAAAATTGGTCATAATTATCTTCATTCTAAAAGATAACTTAAAAGATCATTTAGAATTTCTTTCTTAAAGATCATAACGGTAACGATCATTGGGCCTAATAAATGCTAAAAATTGTAAATAATTATATTCTTTCTAAAAGATAATTTAATAGATCATTTAGAATTTCTTTATTAAAGATCATAACGGTAACAATCATTGGGCCTAATAAATGCTAAAGAATTTTAAATAATTATATTCTTTCTAAAACATAATTTAATAGATCATTTAAAATTTCTTTATTAAAGATCACAAGGGTAACAATCGTTGGGCCCAATAAATGCTAAAAAATTGTAAATAATTATCTTCTTTGTAAAAGATAATTTAATAGATCATTTAAAATTTCTTTATTAAAGATCATAATGGTAACGATCATTGAGCCTAATAAATGCTAAAGAATTTGAAATAATTATCTTCTTTGTGAATCATAATTGAAAAGATCATTTAAAGTTTCTTTATTAAATATCATAACCGTAACGATCATTGGGTCTAATAAATGCTAAAAAATTGTAAATAATTATCTTCTTTCTAAAAGATAATTTAATAGATCATTTAGAATTTCTTTATTAAAGATCATAACGGTAACGATCATTGGTCCTAATAAATGCTAAAGAATTGTAAATAATTATATTCTTTCTAAAACATAATTTAATAGATCATTTAGAATTTCTTTATTAAAGATCATAACGGTAACAATCATTGGGCCTAATAAATGCTAAAGAATTTTAAATAATTATATTCTTTCTAAAACATAATTTAGTAGATCATTTAAAATTTCTTTATTAAAGATCACAAGGGTAACAATCGTTGGGCCCAATAAATGCTAAAAAATTGTAAATAATTATCTTCTTTGTAAAAGATAATTTAATAGATCATTTAGAATTTCTTTATTAAAGATCATAACGGTAACGATCATTGGGCCTAATAAATGCTAAAGAATTGTAAATAATTATATTCTTTCTAAAACATAATTTAATAGATCACTTAAAATTTCTTTATTAAAGATCATAAGGGTAACAATCATTGGGACTAATAAATGCTAAAAAATTGTAAATAATTATCTTCTTTGTAAAAGATAATTTAATAGATCATTTAAAATTTATTTATTAAAGATCATAACGGTAACGATCATTGAGCCTAATAAATGCTAAAGAATTTGAAATAATTATCTTCTTTGTGAATCATAATTGAAAAGATCATTTAAAGTTTCTTTATTAAATATCATAACCGTAACGATCATTGGGTCTAATAAATGCTAAAAAATTGTAAATAATTATCTTCTTTCTAAAAGATAATTTAATAGATCATTTAGAATTTCTTTATTAAAGATCATAACGGTAACGATCATTGGTCCTAATAAATGCTAAAGAATTGTAAATAATTATATTCTTTCTAAAACATAATTTAATAGATCATTTAGAATTTCTTTATTAAAGATCATAACGGTAACAATCATTGGGCCTAATAAATGCTAAAGAATTTTAAATAATTATATTCTTTCTAAAACATAATTTAATAGATCATTTAAAATTTCTTTATTAAAGATCACAAGGGTAACAATCGTTGGGCCCAATAAATGCTAAAAAATTGTAAATAATTATCTTCTTTGTAAAAGATAATTTAATAGATCATTTAGAATTTCTTTATTAAAGATCATAACGGTAACGATCATTGGGCCTAATAAATGCTAAAGAATTGTAAATAATTATATTCTTTCTAAAACATAATTTAATAGATCACTTAAAATTTCTTTATTAAAGATCATAAGGGTAACAATCATTGGGACTAATAAATGCTAAAAAATTGTAAATAATTATCTTCTTTGTAAAAGATAATTTAATAGATCATTTTAAAATTTCTTTATTAAAGATCATAACGGTAACGATCATTGGGCCTAATAAATGCTAAATAATTTGAAATAATTATCTTCTTTGTGAATCATAATTGAATAGATTATTTAAAGTTTTTTTATTAAAGGTCTTGACGGTAACGATCATTGGGCCTAATAAATGCTAAAAAAGTGGTCATAATTATGTTCATTCTAAAAGATAACTTAAAAGATCATTTAGAATTTCTTTCTTAAAGATCATAACGGTAACGATCATTGGGCCTAATAAATGCTAAAAATTGTAAATAATTATCTTCTTTCTAAAAGATAATTTAATAGATCATTTAGAATTTCTTTATTAAAGATCATAACGGTAACAATCATTGGGCCTAATAAATGCTAAAGAATTTTAAATAATTATATTCTTTCTAAAACATAATTTAATAGATCATTTAAAATTTCTTTATTAAAGATCACAAGGGTAACAATCGTTGGGCCTAATAAATGCTAAAAAATTGTAAATAATTGTCTTCTTTGTAAAAGATAATTTAATAGATCATTTAAAATTTCTTTATTAAAGATCATAACGGTAACGATCATTGGGCCTAATAAATGCTAAAGAATTTGAAATAATTATCTTCTTTGTGAATCATAATTGAAAAGATCATTTAAAGTTTCTTTATTAAAAATCATAACCGTAACGATCATTGGGTCTAATAAATGCTAAAAAATTGTAAATAATTATCTTCTTTCTAAAAGATAATTTAATAGATCATTTAGAATTTCTTTATTAAAGATCATAACGGTAACGATCATTGGTCCTAATAAATGCTAAAGAATTGTAAATAATTATATTCTTTCTAAAACATAATTTAATAGATCATTTAAAATTTCTTTATTAAAGATCATGAGGGTAACAATCATTGGGACTAATAAATGCTAAAAAATTGTAAATAATTATCTTCTTTGTAAAAGATAATTTAATAGATCATTTCAAAATTTCTTTATTAAAGATCATAACGGTAAGGATCATTGGGCCTAATAAACGCTAAAGAATTTGAAATAATTATCTTCTTTGTGAGTCATAATTGAAAAGATCATTTAAAGTGTTTTTATTAAAGATCATAACGGTAATGATCATTGGTCCTAATAAATGCTAAAAAATTGTGAATAATCATCTTCTTTCTCAAAGATAATTTAATAGATCATATAGATTTTCTTTATTAAAGATCATAACGGTAACGATCATGGGGCCTAATAAATGCTAAAGAATTTGAAATAATTATCTTCTTTGTGAATCATATTTGAATAGATCATTTAAAGTTTTTTTATTAAAGGTCTTAACGGTAACGATCATTGGGCCTAATAAATGCTAAAAAATTGGTCATAATTATCTTCATTCTAAAAGATAACTTAAAAGATCATTTAGAATTTCTTTCTTAAAGATCATAACGGTAACGATCATTGGGCCTAATAAATGCTAAAAATTGTAAATAATTATATTCTTTCTAAAAGATAATTTAATAGATCATTTAGAATTTCTTTATTAAAGATCATAACGGTAACAATCATTGGGCCTAATAAATGCTAAAGAATTTTAAATAATTATATTCTTTCTAAAACATAATTTAATAGATCATTTAAAATTTCTTTATTAAAGATCACAAGGGTAACAATCGTTGGGCCCAATAAATGCTAAAAAATTGTAAATAATTATCTTCTTTGTAAAAGATAATTTAATAGATCATTTAAAATTTCTTTATTAAAGATCATAATGGTAACGATCATTGAGCCTAATAAATGCTAAAGAATTTGAAATAATTATCTTCTTTGTGAATCATAATTGAAAAGATCATTTAAAGTTTCTTTATTAAATATCATAACCGTAACGATCATTGGGTCTAATAAATGCTAAAAAATTGTAAATAATTATCTTCTTTCTAAAAGATAATTTAATAGATCATTTAGAATTTCTTTATTAAAGATCATAACGGTAACGATCATTGGTCCTAATAAATGCTAAAGAATTGTAAATAATTATATTCTTTCTAAAACATAATTTAATAGATCATTTAGAATTTCTTTATTAAAGATCATAACGGTAACAATCATTGGGCCTAATAAATGCTAAAGAATTTTAAATAATTATATTCTTTCTAAAACATAATTTAGTAGATCATTTAAAATTTCTTTATTAAAGATCACAAGGGTAACAATCGTTGGGCCCAATAAATGCTAAAAAATTGTAAATAATTATCTTCTTTGTAAAAGATAATTTAATAGATCATTTAGAATTTCTTTATTAAAGATCATAACGGTAACGATCATTGGGCCTAATAAATGCTAAAGAATTGTAAATAATTATATTCTTTCTAAAACATAATTTAATAGATCACTTAAAATTTCTTTATTAAAGATCATAAGGGTAACAATCATTGGGACTAATAAATGCTAAAAAATTGTAAATAATTATCTTCTTTGTAAAAGATAATTTAATAGATCATTTTAAAATTTCTTTATTAAAGATCATAACGGTAACGATCATTGGGCCTAATAAATGCTAAATAATTTGAAATAATTATCTTCTTTGTGAATCATAATTGAATAGATTATTTAAAGTTTTTTTATTAAAGGTCTTGACGGTAACGATCATTGGGCCTAATAAATGCTAAAAAAGTGGTCATAATTATGTTCATTCTAAAAGATAACTTAAAAGATCATTTAGAATTTCTTTCTTAAAGATCATAACGGTAACGATCATTGGGCCTAATAAATGCTAAAAATTGTAAATAATTATCTTCTTTCTAAAAGATAATTTAATAGATCATTTAGAATTTCTTTATTAAAGATCATAACGGTAACAATCATTGGGCCTAATAAATGCTAAAGAATTTTAAATAATTATATTCTTTCTAAAACATAATTTAATAGATCATTTAAAATTTCTTTATTAAAGATCACAAGGGTAACAATCGTTGGGCCTAATAAATGCTAAAAAATTGTAAATAATTGTCTTCTTTGTAAAAGATAATTTAATAGATCATTTAAAATTTCTTTATTAAAGATCATAACGGTAACGATCATTGGGCCTAATAAATGCTAAAGAATTTGAAATAATTATCTTCTTTGTGAATCATAATTGAAAAGATCATTTAAAGTTTCTTTATTAAAAATCATAACCGTAACGATCATTGGGTCTAATAAATGCTAAAAAATTGTAAATAATTATCTTCTTTCTAAAACATAATTTAATAGATCATTTAGAATTTCTTTATTAAAGATCATAACGGTAACGATCATTGGTCCTAATAAATGCTAAAGAATTGTAAATAATTATATTCTTTCTAAAACATAATTTAATAGATCATTTAAAATTTCTTTATTAAAGATCATGAGGGTAACAATCATTGGGACTAATAAATGCTAAAAAATTGTAAATAATTATCTTCTTTGTAAAAGATAATTTAATAGATCATTTCAAAATTTCTTTATTAAAGATCATAACGGTAAGGATCATTGGGCCTAATAAACGCTAAAGAATTTGAAATAATTATCTTCTTTGTGAGTCATAATTGAAAAGATCATTTAAAGTGTTTTTATTAAAGATCATAACGGTAATGATCATTGGTCCTAATAAATGCTAAAAAATTGTGAATAATCATCTTCTTTCTCAAAGATAATTTAATAGATCATATAGATTTTCTTTATTAAAGATCATAACGGTAACGATCATGGGGCCTAATAAATGCTAAAGAATTTGAAATAATTATCTTCTTTGTGAATCATATTTGAATAGATCATTTAAAGTTTTTTTATTAAAGGTCTTAACGGTAACGATCATTGGGCCTAATAAATGCTAAAAAATTGGTCATAATTATCTTCATTCTAAAAGATAACTTAAAAGATCATTTAGAATTTCTTTCTTAAAGATCATAACGGTAACGATCATTGGGCCTAATAAATGCTAAAAATTGTAAATAATTATATTCTTTCTAAAAGATAATTTAATAGATCATTTAGAATTTCTTTATTAAAGATCATAACGGTAACAATCATTGGGCCTAATAAATGCTAAAGAATTTTAAATAATTATATTCTTTCTAAAACATAATTTAATAGATCATTTAAAATTTCTTTATTAAAGATCACAAGGGTAACAATCGTTGGGCCCAATAAATGCTAAAAAATTGTAAATAATTATCTTCTTTGTAAAAGATAATTTAATAGATCATTTAAAATTTCTTTATTAAAGATCATAATGGTAACGATCATTGAGCCTAATAAATGCTAAAGAATTTGAAATAATTATCTTCTTTGTGAATCATAATTGAAAAGATCATTTAAAGTTTCTTTATTAAATATCATAACCGTAACGATCATTGGGTCTAATAAATGCTAAAAAATTGTAAATAATTATCTTCTTTCTAAAAGATAATTTAATAGATCATTTAGAATTTCTTTATTAAAGATCATAACGGTAATGATCATTGGTCCTAATAAATGCTAAAAAATTGTGAATAATCATCTTCTTTCTCAAAGATAATTTAATAGATCATATAGATTTTCTTTATTAAAGATCATAACGGTAACGATCATGGGGCCTAATAAATGCTAAAGAATTTGAAATAATTATCTTCTTTGTGAATCATATTTGAATAGATCATTTAAAGTTTTTTTATTAAAGGTCTTAACGGTAACGATCATTGGGCCTAATAAATGCTAAAAAATTGGTCATAATTATCTTCATTCTAAAAGATAACTTAAAAGATCATTTAGAATTTCTTTCTTAAAGATCATAACGGTAACGATCATTGGGCCTAATAAATGCTAAAAATTGTAAATAATTATATTCTTTCTAAAAGATAATTTAATAGATCATTTAGAATTTCTTTATTAAAGATCATAACGGTAACAATCATTGGGCCTAATAAATGCTAAAGAATTTTAAATAATTATATTCTTTCTAAAACATAATTTAATAGATCATTTAAAATTTCTTTATTAAAGATCACAAGGGTAACAATCGTTGGGCCCAATAAATGCTAAAAAATTGTAAATAATTATCTTCTTTGTAAAAGATAATTTAATAGATCATTTAAAATTTCTTTATTAAAGATCATAATGGTAACGATCATTGAGCCTAATAAATGCTAAAGAATTTGAAATAATTATCTTCTTTGTGAATCATAATTGAAAAGATCATTTAAAGTTTCTTTATTAAATATCATAACCGTAACGATCATTGGGTCTAATAAATGCTAAAAAATTGTAAATAATTATCTTCTTTCTAAAAGATAATTTAATAGATCATTTAGAATTTCTTTATTAAAGATCATAACGGTAACGATCATTGGTCCTAATAAATGCTAAAGAATTGTAAATAATTATATTCTTTCTAAAACATAATTTAATAGATCATTTAGAATTTCTTTATTAAAGATCATAACGGTAACAATCATTGGGCCTAATAAATGCTAAAGAATTTTAAATAATTATATTCTTTCTAAAACATAATTTAGTAGATCATTTAAAATTTCTTTATTAAAGATCACAAGGGTAACAATCGTTGGGCCCAATAAATGCTAAAAAATTGTAAATAATTATCTTCTTTGTAAAAGATAATTTAATAGATCATTTAGAATTTCTTTATTAAAGATCATAACGGTAACGATCATTGGGCCTAATAAATGCTAAAGAATTGTAAATAATTATATTCTTTCTAAAACATAATTTAATAGATCACTTAAAATTTCTTTATTAAAGATCATAAGGGTAACAATCATTGGGACTAATAAATGCTAAAAAATTGTAAATAATTATCTTCTTTGTAAAAGATAATTTAATAGATCATTTTAAAATTTCTTTATTAAAGATCATAACGGTAACGATCATTGGGCCTAATAAATGCTAAAGAATTTGAAATAATTATCTTCTTTGTGAATCATATTTGAATAGATCATTTAAAGTTTTTTTATTAAAGGTCTTAACGGTAACGATCATTGGGCCTAATAAATGCTAAAAAATTGGTCATAATTATCTTCATTCTAAAAGATAACTTAAAAGATCATTTAGAATTTCTTTCTTAAAGATCATAACGGTAACGATCATTGGGCCTAATAAATGCTAAAAATTGTAAATAATTATATTCTTTCTAAAAGATAATTTAATAGATCATTTAGAATTTCTTTATTAAAGATCATAACGGTAACAATCATTGGGCCTAATAAATGCTAAAGAATTTTAAATAATTATATTCTTTCTAAAACATAATTTAATAGATCATTTAAAATTTCTTTATTAAAGATCACAAGGGTAACAATCGTTGGGCCCAATAAATGCTAAAAAATTGTAAATAATTATCTTCTTTGTAAAAGATAATTTAATAGATCATTTAAAATTTATTTATTAAAGATCATAACGGTAACGATCATTGAGCCTAATAAATGCTAAAGAATTTGAAATAATTATCTTCTTTGTGAATCATAATTGAAAAGATCATTTAAAGTTTCTTTATTAAATATCATAACCGTAACGATCATTGGGTCTAATAAATGCTAAAAAATTGTAAATAATTATCTTCTTTCTAAAAGATAATTTAATAGATCATTTAGAATTTCTTTATTAAAGATCATAACGGTAACGATCATTGGTCCTAATAAATGCTAAAGAATTGTAAATAATTATATTCTTTCTAAAACATAATTTAATAGATCATTTAGAATTTCTTTATTAAAGATCATAACGGTAACAATCATTGGGCCTAATAAATGCTAAAGAATTTTAAATAATTATATTCTTTCTAAAACATAATTTAATAGATCATTTAAAATTTCTTTATTAAAGATCACAAGGGTAACAATCGTTGGGCCCAATAAATGCTAAAAAATTGTAAATAATTATCTTCTTTGTAAAAGATAATTTAATAGATCATTTAGAATTTCTTTATTAAAGATCATAACGGTAACGATCATTGGGCCTAATAAATGCTAAAGAATTGTAAATAATTATATTCTTTCTAAAACATAATTTAATAGATCACTTAAAATTTCTTTATTAAAGATCATAAGGGTAACAATCATTGGGACTAATAAATGCTAAAAAATTGTAAATAATTATCTTCTTTGTAAAAGATAATTTAATAGATCATTTTAAAATTTCTTTATTAAAGATCATAACGGTAACGATCATTGGGCCTAATAAATGCTAAATAATTTGAAATAATTATCTTCTTTGTGAATCATAATTGAATAGATTATTTAAAGTTTTTTTATTAAAGGTCTTGACGGTAACGATCATTGGGCCTAATAAATGCTAAAAAAGTGGTCATAATTATGTTCATTCTAAAAGATAACTTAAAAGATCATTTAGAATTTCTTTCTTAAAGATCATAACGGTAACGATCATTGGGCCTAATAAATGCTAAAAATTGTAAATAATTATCTTTTTTCTAAAAGATAATTTAATAGATCATTTAGAATTTCTTTATTAAAGATCATAACGGTAACAATCATTGGGCCTAATAAATGCTAAAGAATTTTAAATAATTATATTCTTTCTAAAACATAATTTAATAGATCATTTAAAATTTCTTTATTAAAGATCACAAGGGTAACAATCGTTGGGCCCAATAAATGCTAAAAAATTGTAAATAATTATCTTCTTTGTAAAAGATAATTTAATAGATCATTTAAAATTTCTTTATTAAAGATCATAACGGTAACGATCATTGAGCCTAATAAATGCTAAAGAATTTGAAATAATTATCTTCTTTGTGAATCATAATTGAAAAGATCATTTAAAGTTTCTTTATTAAATATCATAACCGTAACGATCATTGGGTCTAATAAATGCTAAAAAATTGTAAATAATTATCTTCTTTCTAAAAGATAATTTAATAGATCATTTAGAATTTCTTTATTAAAGATCATAACGGTAACGATCATTGGGCCTAATAAATGCTAAAGAATTGTAAATAATTATATTCTTTCTAAAACATAATTTAATAGATCATTTAGAATTTCTTTATTAAAGATCACAAGGGTAACAATCGTTGGGCCCAATAAATGCTAAAAAATTGTAAATAATTATCTTCTTTGTAAAAGATAATTTAATAGATCATTTAAAATTTCTTTATTAAAGATCATAACGGTAACGATCATTGGGCCTAATAAATGCTAAAGAATTGTAAATAATTATATTCTTTCTAAAACATAATTTAATAGATCACTTAAAATTTCTTTATTAAAGATCATAAGGGTAACAATCATTGGGACTAATAAATGCTAAAAAATATTAAATAATTATCTTCTTTGTAAAAGATAATTTAATAGATCATTTCAAAATTTCTTTATTAAAGATCATAACGGTAACGATCATTGGGCCTAATAAATGCTAAATAATTTGAAATAATTATCTTCTTTGTGAATCATAATTGAATAGATTATTTAAAGTTTTTTTATTAAAGGTCTTGACGGTAACGATCATTGGGCCTAATAAATGCTAAAAAAGTGGTCATAATTATCTTCATTCTAAAAGATAACTTAAAAGATCATTTAGAATTTCTTTCTTAAAGATCATAACGGTAACGATCATTGGGCCTGATAAATGCTAAAGAATTTGAAATAATTATCTTCTTTGTGAATCATAATTGAAAAGATCATTTAAAGTTTCTTTATTAAATATCATAACCGTAACGATCATTGGGTCTAATAAATGCTAAAAAATTGTAAATAATTATCTTCTTTGTAAAAGATAATTTAATAGATCATTTAAAATTTCTTTATTAAAGATCATAACGGTAACGATCATTGGGCCTAATAAATGCTAAAGAATTTGAAATAATTATCTTCTTTGTGAATCATAATTGAAAAGATCATTTAAAGTTTCTTTATTAAATATCATAACCGTAACGATCATTGGGTCTAATAAATGCTAAAAAATTGTAAATAATTATCTTCTTTCTAAAAGATAATTTAATAGATCATTTAGAATTTCTTTATTAAAGATCATAACGGTAACGATCATTGGTCCTAATAAATGCTAAAGAATTGTAAATAATTATATTCTTTCTAAAACATAATTTAATAGATCATTTAAAATTTCTTTATTAAAGATCATGAGGGTAACAATCATTGGGACTAATAAATGCTAAAAAATTGTAAATAATTATCTTCTTTGTAAAAGATAATTTAATAGATCATTTCAAAATTTCTTTATTAAAGATCATAACGGTAAGGATCATTGGGCCTAATAAACGCTAAAGAATTTGAAATAATTATCTTCTTTGTGAGTCATAATTGAAAAGATCATTTAAAGTGTTTTTATTAAAGATCATAACGGTAATGATCATTGGTCCTAATAAATGCTAAAAAATTGTAAATAATTATCTTTTTTCTCAAAGATAATTTAATAGATCATTTAGAATTTCTTTATTAAAGCTCATAACGGTAACAATCATTGGGCCTAATAAATGCTAAAGAATTTTAAATAATTATATTCTTTCTAAAACATAATTTAATAGATCATTTAAAATTTCTTTATTAAAGATCACAAGGGTAACAATCGTTGGGCCCAATAAATGCTAAAAAATTGTAAATAATTATCTTCTTTGTAAAAGATAATTTAATAGATCATTTAAAATTTCTTTATTAAAGATCATAACGGTAACGATCATTGGGCCTAATAAATGCTAAAGAATTGTAAATAATTATATTCTTTCTAAAACATAATTTAATAGATCACTTAAAATTTCTTTATTAAAGATCATAAGGGTAACAATCATTGGGACTAATAAATGCTAAAAAATTGTAAATAATTATCTTCTTTGTAAAAGATAATTTAATAGATCATTTCAAAATTTCTTTATTAAAGATCATAACGGTAACGATCATTGGGCCTAATAAATGCTAAATAATTTGAAATAATTATCTTCTTTGTGAATCATAATTGAATAGATTATTTAAAGTTTTTTTATTAAAGGTCTTGACGGTAACGATCATTGGGCCTAATAAATGCTAAAAAAGTGGTCATAATTATGTTCATTCTAAAAGATAACTTAAAAGATCATTTAGAATTTCTTTCTTAAAGATCATAACGGTAACGATCATTGGGCCTAATAAATGCTAAAAATTGTAAATAATTATCTTCTTTCTAAAAGATAATTTAATAGATCATTTAGAATTTCTTTATTAAAGATCATAACGGTAACAATCATTGGGCCTAATAAATGCTAAAGAATTTTAAATAATTATATTCTTTCTAAAACATAATTTAATAGATCATTTAAAATTTCTTTATTAAAGATCACAAGGGTAACAATCGTTGGGCCTAATAAATGCTAAAAAATTGTAAATAATTGTCTTCTTTGTAAAAGATAATTTAATAGATCATTTAAAATTTCTTTATTAAAGATCATAACGGTAACGATCATTGGGCCTAATAAATGCTAAAGAATTTGAAATAATTATCTTCTTTGTGAATCATAATTGAAAAGATCATTTAAAGTTTCTTTATTAAAAATCATAACCGTAACGATCATTGGGTCTAATAAATGCTAAAAAATTGTAAATAATTATCTTCTTTCTAAAAGATAATTTAATAGATCATTTAGAATTTCTTTATTAAAGATCATAACGGTAACGATCATTGGTCCTAATAAATGCTAAAGAATTGTAAATAATTATATTCTTTCTAAAACATAATTTAATAGATCATTTAAAATTTCTTTATTAAAGATCATGAGGGTAACAATCATTGGGACTAATAAATGCTAAAAAATTGTAAATAATTATCTTCTTTGTAAAAGATAATTTAATAGATCATTTCAAAATTTCTTTATTAAAGATCATAACGGTAAGGATCATTGGGCCTAATAAACGCTAAAGAATTTGAAATAATTATCTTCTTTGTGAGTCATAATTGAAAAGATCATTTAAAGTGTTTTTATTAAAGATCATAACGGTAATGATCATTGGTCCTAATAAATGCTAAAAAATTGTAAATAATTATCTTCTTTCTCAAAGATAATTTAATAGATCATATAGATTTTCTTTATTAAAGATCATAACGGTAACGATCATGGGGCCTAATAAATGCTAAAGAATTTGAAATAATTATCTTCTTTGTGAATCATATTTGAATACATCATTTAAAGTTTTTTTATTAAAGGTCTTAACGATAACGATCATTGGGCCTAATAAATGCTAAAAAATTGGTCATAATTATCTTCATTCTAAAAGATAACTTAAAAGATCATTTAGAATTTCTTTCTTAAAGATCATAACGGTAACGATCATTGGGCCTAATAAATGCTAAAAATTGTAAATAATTATCTTCTTTCTAAAAGATAATTTAATAGATCATTTAGAATTTCTTTATTAAAGATCATAACGGTAACAATCATTGGGCCTAATAAATGCTAAAGAATTTTAAATAATTATATTCTTTCTAAAACATAATTTAATAGATCATTTAAAATTTCTTTATTAAAGATCACAAGGGTAACAATCGTTGGGCCTAATAAATGCTAAAAAATTGTAAATAATTATCTTCTTTGTAAAAGATAATTTAATAGATCATTTAAAATTTCTTTATTAAAGATCATAACGGTAACGATCATTGGGCCTGATAAATGCTAAAGAATTTGAAATAATTATCTTCTTTGTGAATCATAATTGAAAAGATCATTTAAAGTTTCTTTATTAAATATCATAACCGTAACGATCATTGGGTCTAATAAATGCTAAAAAATTGTAAATAATTATCTTCTTTGTAAAAGATAATTTAATAGATCATTTAAAATTTCTTTATTAAAGATCATAACGGTAACGATCATTGGGCCTAATAAATGCTAAAGAATTTGAAATAATTATCTTCTTTGTGAATCATAATTGAAAAGATCATTTAAAGTTTCTTTATTAAATATCATAACCGTAACGATCATTGGGTCTAATAAATGCTAAAAAATTGTAAATAATTATCTTCTTTCTAAAAGATAATTTAATAGATCATTTAGAATTTCTTTATTAAAGATCATAACGGTAACGATCATTGGTCCTAATAAATGCTAAAGAATTGTAAATAATTATATTCTTTCTAAAACATAATTTAATAGATCATTTAAAATTTCTTTATTAAAGATCATGAGGGTAACAATCATTGGGACTAATAAATGCTAAAAAATTGTAAATAATTATCTTCTTTGTAAAAGATAATTTAATAGATCATTTCAAAATTTCTTTATTAAAGATCATAACGGTAAGGATCATTGGGCCTAATAAACGCTAAAGAATTTGAAATAATTATCTTCTTTGTGAGTCATAATTGAAAAGATCATTTAAAGTGTTTTTATTAAAGATCATAACGGTAATGATCATTGGTCCTAATAAATGCTAAAAAATTGTAAATAATTATCTTTTTTCTCAAAGATAATTTAATAGATCATTTAGAATTTCTTTATTAAAGCTCATAACGGTAACAATCATTGGGCCTAATAAATGCTAAAGAATTTTAAATAATTATATTCTTTCTAAAACATAATTTAATAGATCATTTAAAATTTCTTTATTAAAGATCACAAGGGTAACAATCGTTGGGCCCAATAAATGCTAAAAAATTGTAAATAATTATCTTCTTTGTAAAAGATAATTTAATAGATCATTTAAAATTTCTTTATTAAAGATCATAACGGTAACGATCATTGGGCCTAATAAATGCTAAAGAATGGTAAATAATTATATTCTTTCTAAAACATAATTTAATAGATCACTTAAAATTTCTTTATTAAAGATCATAAGGGTAACAATCATTGGGACTAATAAATGCTAAAAAATTGTAAATAATTATCTTCTTTGTAAAAGATAATTTAATAGATCATTTCAAAATTTCTTTATTAAAGATCATAACGGTAACGATCATTGGGCCTAATAAATGCTAAATAATTTGAAATAATTATCTTCTTTGTGAATCATAATTGAATAGATTATTTAAAGTTTTTTTATTAAAGGTCTTGACGGTAACGATCATTGGGCCTAATAAATGCTAAAAAAGTGGTCATAATTATGTTCATTCTAAAAGATAACTTAAAAGATCATTTAGAATTTCTTTCTTAAAGATCATAACGGTAACGATCATTGGGCCTAATAAATGCTAAAAATTGTAAATAATTATCTTCTTTCTAAAAGATAATTTAATAGATCATTTAGAATTTCTTTATTAAAGATCATAACGGTAACAATCATTGGGCCTAATAAATGCTAAAGAATTTTAAATAATTATATTCTTTCTAAAACATAATTTAATAGATCATTTAAAATTTCTTTATTAAAGATCAGAAGGGTAACAATCGTTGGGCCTAATAAATGCTAAAAAATTGTAAATAATTGTCTTCTTTGTAAAAGATAATTTAATAGATCATTTAAAATTTCTTTATTAAAGATCATAACGGTAACGATCATTGGGCCTAATAAATGCTAAAGAATTTGAAATAATTATCTTCTTTGTGAATCATAATTGAAAAGATCATTTAAAGTTTCGTTATTAAAAATCATAACCGTAACGATCATTGGGTCTAATAAATGCTAAAAAATTGTAAATAATTATCTTCTTTCTAAAAGATAATTTAATAGATCATTTAGAATTTCTTTATTAAAGATCATAACGGTAACGATCATTGGTCCTAATAAATGCTAAAGAATTGTAAATAATTATATTCTTTCTAAAACATAATTTAATAGATCATTTAAAATTTCTTTATTAAAGATCATGAGGGTAACAATCATTGGGACTAATAAATGCTAAAAAATTGTAAATAATTATCTTCTTTGTAAAAGATAATTTAATAGATCATTTCAAAATTTCTTTATTAAAGATCATAACGGTAAGGATCATTGGGCCTAATAAACGCTAAAGAATTTGAAATAATTATCTTCTTTGTGAGTCATAATTGAAAAGATCATTTAAAGTGTTTTTATTAAAGATCATAACGGTAATGATCATTGGTCCTAATAAATGCTAAAAAATTGTAAATAATTATCTTCTTTCTCAAAGATAATTTAATAGATCATATAGATTTTCTTTATTAAAGATCATAACGGTAACGATCATGGGGCCTAATAAATGCTAAAGAATTTGAAATAATTATCTTCTTTGTGAATCATATTTGAATACATCATTTAAAGTTTTTTTATTAAAGGTCTTAACGATAACGATCATTGGGCCTAATAAATGCTAAAAAATTGGTCATAATTATCTTCATTCTAAAAGATAACTTAAAAGATCATTTAGAATTTCTTTCTTAAAGATCATAACGGTAACGATCATTGGGCCTAATAAATGCTAAAAATTGTAAATAATTATCTTCTTTCTAAAAGATAATTTAATAGATCATTTAGAATTTCTTTATTAAAGATCATAACGGTAACAATCATTGGGCCTAATAAATGCTAAAAATTTTAAATAATTATATTCTTTCTAAAACATAATTTAATAGATCATTTAAAATTTCTTTATTAAAGATCACAAGGGTAACAATCGTTGGGCCTAATAAATGCTAAAAAATTGTAAATAATTATCTTCTTTGTAAAAGATAATTTAATAGATCATTTAAAATTTCTTTATTAAAGATCATAACGGTAACGATCATTGGGCCTGATAAATGCTAAAGAATTTGAAATAATTATCTTCTTTGTGAATCATAATTGAAAAGATCATTTAAAGTTTCTTTATTAAATATCATAACCGTAACGATCATTGGGTCTAATAAATGCTAAAAAATTGTAAATAATTATCTTCTTTGTAAAAGATAATTTAATAGATCATTTAAAATTTCTTTATTAAAGATCATAACGGTAACGATCATTGGGCCTAATAAATGCTAAAGAATTGTAAATAATTATATTCTTTCTAAAACATAATTTAATAGATCACTTAAAATTTCTTTATTAAAGATCATAAGGGTAACAATCATTGGGACTAATAAATGCTAAAAAATTGTAAATAATTATCTTCTTTGTAAAAGATAATTTAATAGATCATTTCAAAATTTCTTTATTAAAGATCATAACGGTAACGATCATCGGGCCTAATAAATGCTAAATAATTTGAAATAATTATCTTCTTTGTGAATCATAATTGAATAGATTATTTAAAGTTTTTTTATTAAAGGTCTTGACGGTAACGATCATTGGGCCTAATAAATGCTAAAAAAGTGGTCATAATTATGTTCATTCTAAAAGATAACTTAAAAGATCATTTAGAATTTCTTTCTTAAAGATCATAACGGTAACGATCATTGGGCCTAATAAATGCTAAAGAATTGTAAATAATTATATTCTTTCTAAAACATAATTTAATAGATCACTTAAAATTTCTTTATTAAAGATCATAAGCGTAACAATCATTGGGACTAATAAATGCTAAAAAATTGTAAATAATTATCTTCTTTGTAAAAGATAATTTAATAGATCATTTAAAATTTCTTTATTAAAGATCATAACGGTAACGATCATTGGGCCTAATAAATGCTAAAGAATTTGAAATAATTATCTTCTTTGTGAATCATAATTGAAAAGATCATTTAAAGTTTCTTTATTAAATATCATAACCGTAACGATCATTGGGTCTAATAAATGCTAAAAAATTGTAAATAATTATCTTCTTTCTAAAAGATAATTTAATAGATCATTTAGAATTTCTTTATTAAAGATCATAACGGTAACGATCATTGGTCCTAATAAATGCTAAAGAATTGTAAATAATTATATTCTTTCTAAAACATAATTTAATAGATCATTTAAAATTTCTTTATTAAAGATCATGAGGGTAACAATCATTGGGACTAATAAATGCTAAAAAATTGTAAATAATTATCTTCTTTGTAAAAGATAATTTAATAGATCATTTCAAAATTTCTTTATTAAAGATCATAACGGTAAGGATCATTGGGCCTAATAAACGCTAAAGAATTTGAAATAATTATCTTCTTTGTGAGTCATAATTGAAAAGATCATTTAAAGTGTTTTTATTAAAGATCATAACGGTAATGATCATTGGTCCTAATAAATGCTAAAAAATTGTAAATAATTATCTTCTTTCTCAAAGATAATTTAATAGATCATTTAGAATTTCTTTATTAAAGATCATAACGGTAACAATCATTGGGCCTAATAAATGCTAAAGAATTTTAAATAATTATATTCTTTCTAAAACATAATTTAATAGATCATTTAAAATTTCTTTATTAAAGATCACAAGGGTAACAATCGTTGGGCCCAATAAATGCTAAAAAATTGTAAATAATTATCTTCTTTGTAAAAGATAATTTAATAGATCATTTAAAATTTCTTTATTAAAGATCATAACGGTAACGATCATTGGGCCTAATAAATGCTAAAGAATTGTAAATAATTATATTCTTTCTAAAACATAATTTAATAGATCACTTAAAATTTCTTTATTAAAGATCATAAGGGTAACAATCATTGGGACTAATAAATGCTAAAAAATTGTAAATAATTATCTTCTTTGTAAAAGATAATTTAATAGATCATTTCAAAATTTCTTTATTAAAGATCATAACGGTAACGATCATTGGGCCTAATAAATGCTAAATAATTTGAAATAATTATCTTCTTTGTGAATCATAATTGAATAGATTATTTAAAGTTTTTTTATTAAAGGTCTTGACGGTAACGATCATTGGGCCTAATAAATGCTAAAAAAGTGGTCATAATTATGTTCATTCTAAAAGATAACTTAAAAGATCATTTAGAATTTCTTTCTTAAAGATCATAACGGTAACGATCATTGGGCCTAATAAATGCTAAAAATTGTAAATAATTATCTTCTTTCTAAAAGATAATTTAATAGATCATTTAGAATTTCTTTATTAAAGATCATAACGGTAACAATCATTGGGCCTAATAAATGCTAAATAATTGTAAATAATTATATTCTTTCTAAAACATAATTTAATAGATCACTTAAAATTTCTTTATTAAAGATCATAAGGGTAACAATCATTGGGACTAATAAATGCTAAAAAATTGTAAATAATTATCTTCTTTGTAAAAGATAATTTAATAGATCATTTAAAATTTCTTTATTAAAGATCATAACGGTAACGATCATTGGTCCTAATAAATGCTGAAGAATTGTAAATAATTATATTCTTTCTAAAACATAATTTAATAGATCATTTAAAATTTCTTTATTAAAGATCATGAGGGTAACAATCATTGGGACTAATAAATGCTAAAAAATTGTAAATAATTATCTTCTTTGTAAAAGATAATTTAATAAATCATTTCAAAATTTCTTTATTAAAGATCATAACGGTAAGGATCATTGGGCCTAATAAACGCTAAAGAATTTGAAATAATTATCTTCTTTGTGAGTCATAATTGAAAAGATCATTTAAAGTGTTTTTATTAAAGATCATAACGGTAATGATCATTGGTCCTAATAAATGCTAAAAAATTGAAAATAATTATCTTCTTTCTCAAAGATAATTTAATAGATCATTTAGAATTTCTTTATTAAAGCTCATAACGGTAACAATCATTGGGCCTAATAAATGCTAAAGAATTTTAAATAATTATATTCTTTCTAAAACATAATTTAATAGATCATTTAAAATTTCTTTATTAAAGATCACAAGGGTAACAATCGTTGGGCCCAATAAATGCTAAAAAATTGTAAATAATTTTCTTCTTTGTAAAAGATAATTTAATAGATCATTTAAAATTTCTTTATTAAAGATCATAACGGTAACGATCATTGGGCCTAATAAATGCTAAAGAATTGTAAATAATTATATTCTTTCTAAAACATAATTTAATAGATCACTTAAAATTTCTTTATTAAAGATCATAAGGGTAACAATCATTGGGACTAATAAATGCTAAAAAATTGTAAATAATTATCTTCTTTGTAAAAGATAATTTAATAGATCATTGGGCCTAATAAATGCTAAATAATTTGAAATAATTATCTTCTTTGTGAATCATAATTGAATAGATTATTTAAAGTTTTTTTATTAAAGGTCTTGACGATAACGATCATTGGGCCTAATAAATGCTAAAAAAGTGGTCATAATTATGTTCATTCTAAAAGATAACTTAAAAGATCATTTAGAATTTCTTTCTTAAAGATCATAACGGTAACGATCATTGGGCCTAATAAATGCTAAAAATTGTAAATAATTATCTTCTTTCTAAAAGATAATTTAATAGATCATTTAGAATTTCTTTATTAAAGATCATAACGGTAACAATCATTGGGCCTAATAAATGCTAAAGAATTTTAAATAATTATATTCTTTCTAAAACATAATTTAATAGATCATTTAAAATTTCTTTATTAAAGATCACAAGGGTAACAATCGTTGGGCCTAATAAATGCTAAAAAATTGTAAATAATTGTCTTCTTTGTAAAAGATAATTTAATAGATCATTTAAAATTTCTTTATTAAAGATCATAACGGTAACGATCATTGGGCCTAATAAATGCTAAAGAATTTGAAATAATTATCTTCTTTGTGAATCATAATTGAAAAGATCATTTAAAGTTTCTTTATTAAAAATCATAACCGTAACGATCATTGGGTCTAATAAATGCTAAAAAATTGTAAATAATTATCTTCTTTCTAAAAGATAATTTAATAGATCATTTAGAATTTCTTTATTAAAGATCATAACGGTAACGATCATTGGTCCTAATAAATGCTAAAGAATTGTAAATAATTATATTCTTTCTAAAACATAATTTAATAGATCATTTAAAATTTCTTTATTAAAGATCATGAGGGTAACAATCATTGGGACTAATAAATGCTAAAAAATTGTAAATAATTATCTTCTTTGTAAAAGATAATTTAATAGATCATTTCAAAATTTCTTTATTAAAGATCATAACGGTAAGGATCATTGGGCCTAATAAACGCTAAAGAATTTGAAATAATTATCTTCTTTGTGAGTCATAATTGAAAAGATCATTTAAAGTGTTTTTATTAAAGATCATAACGGTAATGATCATTGGTCCTAATAAATGCTAAAAAATTGTAAATAATTATCTTCTTTCTCAAAGATAATTTAATAGATCATATAGATTTTCTTTATTAAAGATCATAACGGTAACGATCATGGGGCCTAATAAATGCTAAAGAATTTGAAATAATTATCTTCTTTGTGAATCATATTTGAATACATCATTTAAAGTTTTTTTATTAAAGGTCTTAACGATAACGATCATTGGGCCTAATAAATGCTAAAAAATTGGTCATAATTATCTTCATTCTAAAAGATAACTTAAAAGATCATTTAGAATTTCTTTCTTAAAGATCATAACGGTAACGATCATTGGGCCTAATAAATGCTAAAAATTGTAAATAATTATCTTCTTTCTAAAAGATAATTTAATAGATCATTTAGAATTTCTTTATTAAAGATCATAACGGTAACAATCATTGGGCCTAATAAATGCTAAAGAATTTTAAATAATTATATTCTTTCTAAAACATAATTTAATAGATCATTTAAAATTTCTTTATTAAAGATCACAAGGGTAACAATCGTTGGGCCTAATAAATGCTAAAAAATTGTAAATAATTATCTTCTTTGTAAAAGATAATTTAATAGATCATTTAAAATTTCTTTATTAAAGATCATAACGGTAACGATCATTGGGCCTAATAAATGCTAAAGAATTTGAAATAATTATCTTCTTTGTGAATCATAATTGAAAAGATCATTTAAAGTTTCTTTATTAAATATCATAACCGTAACGATCATTGGGTCTAATAAATGCTAAAAAATTGTAAATAATTATCTTCTTTCTAAAAGATAATTTAATGGATCATTTAGAATTTCTTTATTAAAGATCATAACGGTAACGATCATTGGTCCTAATAAATGCTAAAGAATTGTAAATAATTATATTCTTTCTAAAACATAATTTAATAGATCATTTAAAATTTCTTTATTAAAGATCATGAGGGTAACAATCATTGGGACTAATAAATGCTAAAAAATTGTAAATAATTATCTTCTTTGTAAAAGATAATTTAATAGATCATTTCAAAATTTCTTTATTAAAGATCATAACGATAAGGATCATTGGGCCTAATAAACGCTAAAGAATTTGAAATAATTATCTTCTTTGTGAGTCATAATTGAAAAGATCATTTAAAGTGTTTTTATTAAAGATCATAACGGTAATGATCATTGGTCCTAATAAATGCTAAAAAATTGTAAATAATTATCTTCTTTCTCAAAGATAATTTAATAGATCATATAGATTTTCTTTATTAAAGATCATAACGGTAACGATCATGGGGCCTAATAAATGCTAAAGAATTTGAAATAATTATCCTCTTTGTGAATCATATTTGAATACATCATTTAAAGTTTTTTTATTAAAGGTCTTAACGGTAACGATCATTGGGCCTAATAAATGCTAAAAAATTGGTCATAATTATCTTCATTCTAAAAGGTAACTTAAAAGATCATTTAAAATTTCTTTATTAAAGATCATAAGGGTAACAATCATTGGGCCTAATAAATGCTAAAAAATTGTAAATAATTATCTGCTTTGTAAAAGATAATTTAATAGATCATTTAAAATTTCTTTATTAAAGATCATAACGGTAACGATCATTGGGCCTAATAAATGCTAAAGAATTTGAAATAATTATCTTCTTTGTGAATCATAATTGAAAAGATCATTTAAAGTTTCTTTATTAAATATCATAACAGTAACGATCATAGGGTCTAATAAATGCTAAAAAATTGTAAATAATTATCTTCTTTCCAAAAGATAATTTAATAGATCATTTAGAATTTCTTTATTAAAGATCATAACGGTAACGATCATTGGTCCTAATAAATGCTAAAGAATTGTAAATAATTATATTCTTTCTAAAACATAATTTAATAGATCATTTAAAATTTCTTTATTAAAGATCATGAGGGTAACAATCATTGGGACTAATAAATGCTAAAAAATTGTAAATAATTATCTTCTTTGTAAAAGATAATTTAATAGATCATTTCAAAATTTCTTTATTAAAGATCATAACGGTAACGATCATTGAGCCAAATAAACGCTAAAGAATTTGAAATAATTATCTTCTTTGTGAGTCATAATTGAAAAGATCATTTAAAGTGTTTTTATTAAAGATCATAACGGTAATGATCATTGGTCCGAATAAATGCTAAAAAATTGTAAATAATTATCTTCTTTCTCAAAGATAATTTAATAGATCATATAGAATTTCTTTCTTAAAGATCATAACGGTAACGATCATGGGGCCTAATAAATGCTAAAGAATTTGAAATAATTATCTTCTTTATGAATCATATTTGAATAGATCATTTAAAGTTTTTTTATTAAAGGTCTTAACGGTAACGATCATTGGGCCTAATAAATGCTAAAAAATTGATCATAATTATCTTCATTCTAAAAGATAACTTAAAACATCATTTAGAATTTCTTTATTAAAGATCATAACGGTAACGATCATTGGGCCTAATAAATGCTAAAGAATTTGAAATAATTATCTTCTTTGTGAATCATAATTGACAACATCATATAAAGTTTTTTTATTAAAGATCATAACGGTAACGATCATTGGGCCTAATAAATGCTAAAGAATTGTAAATAATTAAATTCTTTCTAAAACATAATTTAATAGATCATTTAAAATTTCTTTATTAAAGATCATAAGGGTAACAATCACAGGTACTAATAAATGCTAAAAAATTGTAAATAATTATCTTCTTTGTAAAAGATAATTTAATAGATCATTTCAAAATTTCTTTATTAAAGATCATAACGGTAACGATCATTGGGCCTAATAAATGCTAAAGAATTTGAAATAATTATCTTCTTTGTGAATCATAATTGAATAGATCATTTAAAGTTTTTTTATTAAAGGTCTTAACGGTAACAATCATTGGGCCTAATAAATGCTAAAAAATTGTACATAATTATCTTCATTCTAAAAGATAACTTAAAAGATCATTTAAAGTTTTTTTATTAAAGATCATAACGGTAACGATCATTGGGCCTAAATAAATGCTAAAATATTGTAAATAATTACCTTCTTTCTAAAAGATAATTTAATAGATCATTTAAAATTTCTTTATTAAAGATCATAACGGTAACAATCATTGGGCCTAATAAATGCTAAAAAATTGTAAATAATTATCTTCTTTGTAAAAGATAATTTAATAGATCATTTCAAAATTTCTTTATTAAAGATCATAACGGTAACGATCATTGGGCCTAATAAACGCTAAAGAATTTGAAATAATTATCTTCTTTGTGAGTGATAATTGAAAAGATCATTTAAAGTGTTTTTATTAAAGATCATAACGGTAATGATCATTGGTCCTAATAAATGCTAAAAAATTGTAAATAATTATCTTCTTTCTCAAAGATAATTTAATAGATCATTTAGAATTTCTTTATTAAAGATCATAACGATAACGATCATTGGGCCTAATAAATGCTAAAGAATTTGAAATAATTATTTTCTTTGTGAATCATAATTGACAACATCATATAAAGTTTTTTTATTAAAGATCATAACGGTAACGATCATTGGGCCTAATAAATGCTAAAAAATTGTAAATAATTATCTTCTTTCTAAAAGATAATTTAATAGATCATTTAGAATTTCTTTATTAAAGATCATAACGGTAACAATCATTGGGCCTAATAAATGCTAAAGAATTTTAAATAATTATATTCTTTCTAAAACATAATTTAATAGATCATTTAAAATTTCTTTATTAAAGATCATAAGGGTAACAATCATTGGGCCTAATAAATGCTAAAAAATTGTAAATAATTATCTGCTTTGTAAAAGATAATTTAATAGATCATTTAAAATTTCTTTATTAAAGATCATAATGGTAACGATCATTGGGCCTAATAAATGCTAAAGAATTTGAAATAATTATCTTCTTTGTGAATCATAATTGAAAAGATCATTTAAAGTTTCTTTATTAAATATCATAACAGTAACGATCATAGGGTCTAATAAATGCTAAAAAATTGTAAATAATTATCTTCTTTCCAAAAGATAATTTAATAGATCATTTAGAATTTCTTTATTAAAGATCATAACGGTAACGATCATTGGTCCTAATAAATGCTAAAGAATTGTAAATAATTATATTCTTTCTAAAACATAATTTAATAGATCATTTAAAATTTCTTTATTAAAGATCATGAGGGTAACAATCATTGGGACTAATAAATGCTAAAAAATTGTAAATAATTATCTTCTTTGTAAAAGATAATTTAATAGATCATTTCAAAATTTCTTTATTAAAGATCATAACGGTAAGGATCATTGGGCCTAATAAACGCTAAAGAATTTGAAATAATTATCTTCTTTGTGAGTCATAATTGAAAAGATCATTTAAAGTGTTTTTATTAAAGATCATAACAGTTATGATCATTGGTCCGAATAAATGCTAAAAAATTGTAAATAATTATCTTCTTTCTCAAAGATAATTTAATAGATCATATAGAATTTCTTTCTTAAAGATCATAACGGTAACGATCATGGGGCCTAATAAATGCTAAAGAATTTGAAATAATTATCTTCTTTGTGAATCATATTTGAATAGATCATTTAAAGTTTTTTTATTAAAGGTCTTAACGGTAACGATCATTGGGCCTAATAAATGCTAAAAAATTGATCATAATTATCTTCATTCTAAAAGATAACTTAAAAGATCATTTAGAATTTCTTTATTAAAGATCATAACGGTAACGATCATTGGGCCTAATAAATGCTAAAGAATTTGAAATAATTATCTTCTTTGTGAATCATAATTGACAACATCATATAAAGTTTTTTTATTAAAGATCATAACGGTAACGATCATTGGGCCTAATAAATGCTAAAAAATTGTAAATAATTAGCTTCTTTCTAAAAGATAATTTAATAGATCATTTAGAATTTCTTTATTAAAGATCATAACGGTAACAATCATTGGGCCTAATAAATGCTAAAGAATTTTAAATAATTATATTCTTTCTAAAACATAATTTAATAGATCATTTAAAATTTCTTTATTAAAGATCATAAGGGTAACAATCATTGGGCCTAATAAATGCTAAAAAATTGTAAATAATTATCTTCTTTGTAAAAGATAATTTAATAGATCATTTTAAATTTCTTTATTAAAGATCATAGCGGTAACGATCATTGGGCCTAATAAATGCTAAAGAATTTGAAATAATTATCTTCTTTGTGAATCATAATTGAAAAGATCGTTTAAAGTGTTTTTATTAAAGATCATAACGGTAATGATCATTGGTCCTAATAAATGCTAAAAAATTGTAAATAATTATCTTCTTTCTCAAAGATAATTTAATAGATCATATAGAATTTCTTTATTAAAGATCATAACGGTAACGATCATGGGGCCTAATAAATGCTAAAGAATTTGAAATAATTATCTTCTTTGTGAATCATATTTGAATAGATCATTTAAAGTTTTTTTATTAAAGGTCTTAACGGTAACGATCATTGGGCCTAATAAATGCTAAAAAATTGGTCATAATTATCTTCATTCTAAAAGATAACTTAAAAGATCATTTAGAATTTCTTTATTAAAGATCATAACGGTAACGATCATTGGGCGCTAAAGAATTTGAAATAATTATCCTCTTTGTGAATCATAATTGACAACATCATTTAAAGTTTTTTTATTAAAGATTATAACGGTAACGATCATTGGGCCTAATAAATACTAAAAAATTGTAAATAATTATCTTTTTTCTAAAAGATAATTTAATAGATCATTTAGAATTTCTTTATTAAAGATCATAATGGTAACAATCATTGGGCCTAATAAATGGCAAAGAATTTTAAATAATTATATTCTTTCTAAAACATAATTTAATAGATCATTTAAAATTTCTTTATTAAAGATCATAAGGGTAACAATCATTGGGCCTAATAAATGCTAAAAAATTGTAAATAATTATCTTCTTTGTAAAAGATAATTTAATAGACCATTTAAAATTTCTTTATTAAAGATCATAACGGTAACGATCATTGGGCCTAATAAATGCTAAAGAATTTGAAATAATTATCTTCTTTGTGAATCATAATTGAAAAGATCATTTAAAGTGTTTTTATTAAAGATCATAACGGTAATGATCATTGGTCCTAATAAATTCTAAAAAATTGTAAATAATTATCTTCTTTCTCAAAGATAATTTAATAGATCATATAGAATTTCTTTATTAAAGATCATAACGGTAACGATCATGGGGCCTAATAAATGCTAAAGAATTTGAAATAATTATCTTCTTTGTGAATCATATTTGAATAGATTATTTAAAGTTTTTTTATTAAAGGTCTTAACGGTAACGATCACTGGGCCTAATAAATGCTAAAAAATTGTACATAATTATCTTCATTCTAAAAGATAACTTAAAAGATCATTTAAAGTTTTTTTATTAAAGATCATAACGGTAACGATCATTAGGCCTAATAAATGCTAAAAAATTGTAAATAATTATCTTCTTTCTAAAAGATAATTTAATAGATCATTTAGAATTTCTTTATTAAAGATCATAACGGTAACGATCATTGGTCCTAATAAATGCTAAAGAATTGTAAATAATTATATTCTTTCTAAAACATAATTTAATAGATCATTTAAAATTTCTTTATTAAAGATCATGAGGGTAACAATCATTGGGACTAATAAATGCTAAAAAATTGTAAATAATTATCTTCTTTGTAAAAGATAATTTATTAGATCATTTCAAAATTTCTTTATTAAAGATCATAACGGTAACGATCATCGGGCCTAATAAACGCTAAAGAATTTGAAATACTTATCTTCTTTGTGAGTCATAATTGAAAAGATCATTTAAAGTGTTTTTATTAAAGATCATAATGGTAATGATCATTGGTCCTAATAAATGCTAAAAAATTGTAAATAATTATCTTCTTTCTCAAAGATAATTTAATAGATCATATAGAATTTCTTTATTAAAGATCATAACGGTAACGATCATGGGGCCTAATAAATGCTAAAGAATTTGAAATAATTATCTTCTTTGTGAATCATATTAGAATAGATCATTTAAAGTTTCTTTATTAAATATCATAACAGTAACGATCATTGGGTCTAATAAATGCTAAAAAATTGTAAATAATTATCTTCTTTCTAAAAGATAATTTAATAGATCATTTAGAATTTCTTTATTAAAGGTCTTAACGGTAACGATCATTGGGCCTAATAAATGCTAAAAAATTGGTCATAATTATCTTCATTCTAAAAGATAACTTAAAAGATCATTTAGAATTTCTTTATTAAAGATCATAACGGTAACGATCATTGGGCCTAATAAATGCTAAAAAATTGTAAATAATTATCTTCTTTCTAAAAGATAATTTAATAGATCATTTAGAATTTCTTTATTAAAGATCATAACGGTAACAATCATTGGGCCTAATAAATGCTAAATAATTTTAAATAATTATATTTTTCTAAAACATAATTTTGATCATTTAAAATTTCTTTATTAAAGATCATACGGGTAACAATCATTGGGCCTAATAAATGCTAAAAAATTGTAAATAATTATCTTCTTTGTAAAAGATAATTTAATAGATCATTTAAAATTTCTTTATTAAAGATCATAACGATAACGATCATTGGGCCTAATAAATGCTAAAGAATTTGAAATAATTATCTTCTTTGTGAATCATAATTGAAAAGATCATTTAAAGTTTCTTTATTAAATATCATAACAGTAACGATCATTGGGTCTAATAAATGCTAAAAAATTGTAAATAATTATCTTCTTTCCAAAAGATAATTTAATAGATCATTTAGAATTTCTTTATTAAAGATCATAACGGTAACGATCATTGGGCCTAATAAATGCTAAAGAATTTTAAATAATTATATTCTTTCTAAAACATAATTTAATAGATCATTTAAAATTTCTTTATTAAAGATCATAAGGGTAACAATCATTGGGCCTAATAAATGCTAAAAAATTGTAAATAATTATCTTCTTTGTGAAAGATAATTTAATAGATCATTTGAAATTTCTTTATTAAAGATCATAACGGTAACGATCATTGGGCCTAATAAATGCTAAAGAATTTGAAATAATTATCTTCTTTGTGAATCATAATTGAAAAGATCATTTAAAGTGTTTTTATTAAAGATCATAACGGTAATGATCATTGGTCCTAATAAATGCTAAAAAATTGTAAATAATTATCTTCTTTCTCAAAGATAATTTAATAGATCATATAGAATTTCTTTATTAAAGATCATAACGGTAACGATCATGGGGCCTAATAAATGCTAAAGAATTTGAAATAATTATCTTCTTTGTGAAACATATTTGAATAGATTATTTAAAGTTTTTTTATTAAAGGTCTTAACGGTAACGATCATTGGGCCTAATAAATGCTAAAAAATTGGTCATAATTATCTTCATTCTAAAAGATAACTTAAAAGATCATTTAGAATTTCTTTATTAAAGATCATAACGGTAACGATCATTGGGCCTAATAAATGCTAAAGAATTTGAAATAATTATCTTCATTGTGAATCATAATTGACAACATCATATAAAGTTTTTTTAATAAAGATCATAACGGTAACGATCATTGGGCCTAATAAATGCTAAAAAATTGTAAATAATTATCTTCTTTCTAAAAGATAATTTAATAGATCATTTAGAATTTCTTTATTAAAGATCATAACGGTAACAATCATTGGGCCTAATAAATGCTAAATAATTTTAAATAATTATATTTTTCTAAAACATAATTTTGATCATTTAAAATTTCTTTATTAAAGATCATACGGGTAACAATCATTGGGCCTAATAAATGCTAAAAAATTGTAAATAATTATCTTCTTTGTAAAAGATAATTTAATAGATCATTTAAAATTTCTTTATTAAAGATCATAACGATAACGATCATTAGGCCTAATAAATGCTAAAGAATTTGAAATAATTATCTTCTTTGTGAATCATAATTGAAAAGATCATTTAAAGTTTCTTTATTAAATATCATAACAGTAACGATCATTGGGTCTAATAAATGCTAAAAAATTGTAAATAATTATCTTCTTTCCAAAAGATAATTTAATAGATCATTTAGAATTTCTTTATTAAAGATCATAACGGTAACGATCATTGGGCCTAATAAATGCTAAAGAATTTTAAATAATTATATTCTTTCTAAAACATAATTTAATAGATCATTTAAAATTTCTTTATTAAAGATCATAAGGGTAACAATCATTGGGCCTAATAAATGCTAAAAAATTGTAAATAATTATCTTCTTTGTGAAAGATAATTTAATAGATCATTTGAAATTTCTTTATTAAAGATCATAACGGTAACGATCATTGGGCCTAATAAATGCTAAAGAATTTGAAATAATTATCTTCTTTGTGAATCATAATTGAAAAGATCATTTAAAGTGTTTTTATTAAAGATCATAACGGTAATAATCATTGGTCCTAATAAATGCTAAAAAATTGTAAATAATTATCTTCTTTCTCAAAGATAATTTAATAGATCATATAGAATTTCTTTATTAAAGATCATAACGGTAACGATCATGGGGCCTAATAAATGCTAAAGAATTTGAAATAATTATCTTCGTTGTGAAACATATTTGAATAGATTATTTAAAGTTTTTTTATTAAAGGTCTTAACGGTAACGATCATTGGGCCTAATAAATGCTAAAAAATTGGTCATAATTATCTTCATTCTAAAAGATAACTTAAAAGATCATTTAGAATTTCTTTATTAAAGATCATAACGGTAACGATCTTTGGGCCTAATAAATGCTAAAGAATTTGAAATAATTATCTTCTTTGTGAATCATAATTGACAACATCATATAAAGTTTTTTTAATAAAGATCATAACGGTAACGATCATTGGGCCTAATAAATGCTAAAAAATTGTAAATAATTATCTTCTTTCTAAAAGATAATTTAATAGATCATTTAGAATTTCTTTATTAAAGATCATAACGGTAACAATCATTGGGGCTAATAAATGCTAAAGAATTGTAAATAAATATATTCTTTCTAAAACATAATTTAATAGATCATTTAAAATTTCTTTATTAAAGATCATAACGGTAACGCTCATTGGGCCTAATAAATGCTAAAGAATTTGAAATAATTATCTTCTTTGTGAATCATAATTGAAAAGATCATTTAAAGTTTCCTTATTAAATATCATAACAGTAACGATCATTGGGTCTAACAAATGCTAAAAAATTGTAAATAATTATCTTCTTTCTAAAAGATAATTTAATAGATCATTTAGAATTTCGTTATTAAAGATCATAACGGTAACAATCATTGGGGCTAATAAATGCTAAAGAATTGTAAATAAATATATTCTTTCTAAAACATAATTTAATAGATCATTTAAAATTTCTTTATTAAAGATCATAACGGTAACGATCATTGGGCCTAATAAATGCTAAAGAATTTGAAATAATTATCTTCTTTGTGAATCATAATTGAAAAGATCATTTAAAGTTTCTTTATTAAATATCATAACAGTAACGATCATTGGGTCTAACAAATGCTAAAAAATTGTAAATAATTATCTTCTTTCCAAAAGATAATTTAATAGATCATTTAGAATTTCTTTATTAAAGATCATAACGGTAACGATCATTGGTCCTAATAAATGCTAAAGAATTGTAAATAATTATATTCTTTCTAAAACATAATTTAATAGATCATTTGAAATTTCTTTATTAAAGATCATGAGGGTAACAATCATTGGGACTAATAAATGCTAAAAAATTATAAATAATTATCTTCTTTGTAAAAGCTAATTTAATAGATCATTTCAAAATTTCTTTATTAAAGATCATAACGGTAACGATCATTGGGCCTAATAAACGCTAAAGAATTTGAAATAATTATCTTCTTTGTGAGTCATAATTGAAAAGATCATTTAAAGTTTTTTTATTAAAGGTCTTAACGGTAACGATCATTGGGCCTAATAAATGCTAAAAAATTGGTCATAATTATCTTCATTCTAAAAGATAACTTAAAAGATCATTTAGAATTTCTTTATTAAAGATCATAACGGTAACGAACATTGGGCCTAATAAATGCTAAAGAATTTGAAATAATTATCTTCTTTGTGAATCATAATTAACAACATCATATAAAGTTTTTTTATTAAAGATCATAACGGTAACGATCATTGGGCCTAATAAATGCTAAAAAATTATAAATAATTATCTTCTTTCTAAAAGATAATTTAATAGATCATTTCGAATTTCTTTATTAAAGATCATAACGGTAACAATCATTGGGCCTAATAAATGCTAAATAATTTTAAATAATTATATTCTTTCTAAAACATAATTTAATAGATCATTTAAAATTTCTTTATTAAAGATCATAAGGGTAACAATCATTGGGCCTAATAAATGCTAAAAAATTGTAAATAATTATCTTCTTTGTAAAAGATAATTTAATAGATCATTTCAAATTTCTTTATTAAAGATCATAACGGTAACGATCATTGGGCCTAATAAATGCTAAAGAATTGGTCATAATTATCTTCATTCTAAAAGATAACTTAAAAGATCATTTAGAATTTCTTTATTAAAGATCATAACGGTAACGAACATTGGGCCTAATAAATGCCAAAGAATTTGAAATAATTATCTTCTTTGTGAATCATAATTGACAACATCATATAAAGTTTTTTTATTAAAGATCATAACGGTAACGATCATTGGGCCTAATAAATGCTAAAAAATTGTAAATAATTATCTTCTTTCTAAAAGATAATTTAATAGATCATATAGAATTTCTTTATTAAAGATCATAACGGTAACGATCATGGGGCCTAATAAATGCTAAAGAATTTGAAATAATTATCTTCTTTGTGAAACATATTTGAATAGATTATTTAAAGTTTTTTTATTAAAGGTCTTAACGGTAACGATCATTGGGCCTAATAAATGCTAAAAAATTGGTCATAATTATCTTCATTCTAAAAGATAACTTAAAAGATCATTTAGAATTTCTTTATTAAAGATCATAACGGTAACGATCATTGGGCCTAATAAATGCTAAAGAATTTGAAATAATTATCTTCTTTGTGAATCATAATTGACAACATCATATAAAGTTTTTTTAATAAAGATCATAACGGTAACGATCATTGGGCCTAATAAATGCTAGAAAATTGTAAATAATTATCTTCTTTCTAAAAGATAATTTAATAGATCATTTAGAATTTCTTTATTAAAGATCATAACGGTAACAATCATTGGGGCTAATAAATGCTAAAGAATTGTAAATAAATATATTCTTTCTAAAACATAATTTAATAGATCATTTAAAGTTTCTTTATTAAAGATCATAACGGTAACGATCATTGGGCCTAATAAATGCTAAAGAATTTGAAATAATTATCTTCTTTGTGAATCATAATTGACAACATCATATAAAGTTTTTTTATTAAAGATCATAACGGTAACGATCATTGGGCCTAATAAATGCTAAAAAATTGTAAATAATTATCTTCTTTCTAAAAGATAATTTAATAGATCATTTCGAATTTCTTTGTTAAAGATCATAACGGTAACAATCGTTGGGCCTAATAAATGCTAAAAAATTGGTCATAATTATCTTCATTCTAAAAGATAACTTAAAAGATCATTTAGAATTTCTTTATTAAAGATCATAACGGTAACGAACATTGGGCCTAATAAATGCCAAAGAATTTGAAATAATTATCTTCTTTGTGAATCATAATTGACAACATCATATAAAGTTTTTTTATTAAAGATCAGAACGGTAACGATCATTGGGCCTAATAAATGCTAAAAAATTGTAAATAATTATCTTCTTTCTAAAAGATAATTTAATAGATCATTTCGAATTTCTTTATTAAAGATCATAACGGTAACAATCATTGGGCCTAATAAATGCTAAATAATTTTAAATAATTATATTCTTTCTAAAACATAATTTAATAGATCATTTAAAATTTCTTTATTAAAGATCATAAGGGTAACAATCATTGGGCCTAATAAATGCTAAAAAATTGTAAATAATTATCTTCTTTGTAAAAGATAATTTAATAGATCATTTAAAATTTCTTTATTAAAGATCATAACGATAACGATCATTGGGCCTAATAAATGCTAAAGAATTTGAAATAATTATCTTCTTTGTGAATCATAATTGAAAAGATCATTTAAAGTTTCTTTATTAAATATCATAACAGTAACGATCATTGGGTCTAATAAATGCTAAAAAATTGTAAATAATTATCTTCTTTCCAAAAGATAATTTAATAGATCATTTAGAATTTCTTTATTAAAGATCATAACGGTAACAATCATTGGGGCTAATAAATGCTAAAAAATTGTAAATAAATATATTCTTTCTAAAACATAATTTAATAGATCATTTAAAATTTCTTTATTAAAGATCATAACGGTAACGATCATTGGGCCTAATAAATGCTAAAAAATTGTAAATAATTATCTTCTTTGTGAAAGATAATTTAATAGATCATTTGAAATTTTTTTATTAAAGATCATAACGGTAACGATCATTGGGCCTAATAAATGCTAAAGAATTTGAAATAATTATCTTCTTTGTGAATCATAATTGAAAAGAT
Source organism: Psophocarpus tetragonolobus (assembly GCA_037954015.1). Taxonomy (NCBI): domain Eukaryota; kingdom Viridiplantae; phylum Streptophyta; class Magnoliopsida; order Fabales; family Fabaceae; genus Psophocarpus; species Psophocarpus tetragonolobus. The sequence goes on from CM075688.1 coordinate 62,293,155, forward strand.
CATTTAAAGTGTTTTTATTAAAGATCATAACGGTAATGATCATTGGTCCTAATAAATGCTAAAAAATTGTAAATAATTATCTTCTTTCTCAAAGATAATTTAATAGATCATATAGAATTTCTTTATTAAAGATCATAACGGTAACGATCATGGGGCCTAATAAATGCTAAAGAATTTGAAATAATTATCTTCTTTGTGAAACATATTTGAATAGATTATTTAAAGTTTTTTTATTAAAGGTCTTAACGGTAACGATCATTGGGCCTAATAAATGCTAAAAAATTGGTCATAATTATCTTCATTCTAAAAGATAACTTAAAAGATCATTTAGAATTTCTTTATTAAAGATCATAACGGTAACGATCATTGGGCCTAATAAATGCTAAAGAATTTGAAATAATTATCTTCTTTGTGAATCATAATTGACAACATCATATAAAGTTTTTTTAATAAAGATCATAACGGTAACGATCATTGGGCCTAATAAATGCTAAAAAATTGTAAATAATTATCTTCTTTCTAAAACATAATTTAATAGATCATTTAAAATTTGTTTATTAAAGATCATAAGGGTAACAATCATTGGGCCTAATAAATGCTAAAAGATTGTAAATAATTATCTTCTTTGTAAAAGATAATTTAATAGATCATTTAACATTTCTTTATTAAAGATCATAACGGTAACGATCATTGGGCCTAATAAATGCTAAAGAATTTGAAATAATTATCTTCTTTGTGAATCATAATTGAAAAGATCATTTAAAGTTCTTTATTAAATATCATAACAGTAACGATCATTGGGTCTAATAAATGCTAAAAAATTGTAAATAATTATCTTCTTTCCAAAAGATAATTTAATAGATCATTTAGAATTTCTTTATTAAAGATCATAACGGTAACGATCATTGGTCCTAATAAATGCTAAAGAGTTGTAAATAATTATATTCTTTCTAAAACATAATTTAATAGATCATTTAAAATTTCTTTATTAAAGATAATGAGGGTAACAATCATTGGGACTAATAAATGCTAAAAAATTGTAAATAATTATCTTCTTTGTAAAAGATAATTTAATAGATCATTTCAAAATTTTTTTATTAAAGATCATAACGGTAACGATCATTGGGCCTAATAAACGCTAAAGAATTTGAAATAATTATCTTCTTTGTGAGTCATAATTGAAAAGATCATTTAAAGTGTTTTTTTTAAAGATCATAATGGTAATGATCATTGGTCCTAATAAATGCTAAAAAATTGTAAATAATTATCTTCTTTCTCAAAGATAATTTAATAGATCATATAGAATTTCTTTATTAAAGATCATAACGGTAACGATCATGGGGCCTAATAAATGCTAAAGAATTTGAAATAATTATCTTCTTTGTGAATCATATTTGAATAGATCATTTAAAGTTTTTTTATTAAAGGTCTTAACGGTAACGATCATTGGGCCTAATAAATGCTAAAAAATTGGTCATAATTATCTTCATTCTAAAAGATAACTTAAAAGATCATTTAGAATTTCTTTATTAAAGATCATAACGGTAACGATCATTGGGCCTAATAAATGCTAAAGAATTTGAAATAATTATCTTCTTTGTGAATCATAATTGACAACATCATATAAAGTTTTTTTAATAAAGATCATAACGGTAACGATCATTGGGCCTAATAAATGCTAAAAAATTGTAAATAATTATCTTCTTTCTAAAACATAATTTAATAGATCATTTAAAATTTCTTTATTAAAGATCATAAGGGTAACAATCATTGGGCCTAATAAATGCTAAAAGATTGTAAATAATTATCTTCTTTGTAAAAGATAATTTAATAGATCATTTAAAATTTCTTTATTAAAGATCATAACGGTAACGATCATTGGGCCTAATAAATGCTAAAGAATTTGAAATAATTATCTTCTTTGTGAATCATAATTGAAAAGATCATTTAAAGTTCTTTATTAAATATCATAACAGTAACGATCATTGGGTCTAATAAATGCTAAAAAATTGTAAATAATTATCTTCTTTCCAAAAGATAATTTAATAGATCATTTAGAATTTCTTTATTAAAGATCATAACGGTAACGATCATTGGTCCTAATAAATGCTAAAGAGTTGTAAATAATTGTATTCTTTCTAAAACATAATTTAATAGATCATTTAAAATTTCTTTATTAAAGATAATGAGGGTAACAATCATTGGGACTAATAAATGCTAAAAAATTGTAAATAATTATCTTCTTTGTAAAAGATAATTTAATAGATCATTTCAAAATTTTTTTATTAAAGATCATAACGGTAACGATCATTGGGCCTAATAAACGCTAAAGAATTTGAAATAATTATCTTCTTTGTGAGTCATAATTGAAAAGATCATTTAAAGTGTTTTTATTAAAGATCATAACGGTAATGATCATTGGTCCTAATAAATGCTAAAAAATTGTAAATAATTATCTTCTTTCTCAAAGATAATTTAATAGATCATATAGAATTTCTTTATTAAAGATCATAACGGTAACGATCATGGGCCCTAATAAATGCTAAAGAATTTGAAATAATTATCTTCTTTGTGAATCATATTTGAATAGATTATTTAAAGTTTTTTTATTAAAGGTCTTAACGGTAACGATCATTGGGCCTAATAAATGCTAAAAAATTGGTCATAATTATCTTCATTCTAAAAGATAACTTAAAAGATCATTTAGAATTTCTTTATTAAAGATCATAACGGTAACGATCATTGGGAATAAATGCTAAAGAATTTGAAATAATTATCTTCTTTGTGAATCATAATTGACAACACCATATAAAGTTTTTTATTAAAGATCATAACGGTAACGATCATTGGGCCTAATAAATGCTAAAAAATTGTAAATAATTATCTTCTTTCTAAAAGATAATTTAATAGATCATTTAGAATTTCTTTATTAAAGATAATAACGGTAACAATCATTGGGGCTAATAAATGCTAAAGAATTGTAAATAAATATATTCTTTCTAAAACATAATTTAATAGATCATTTAAAATTTCTTTATTAAAGATCATAAGGGTAACAATCATTGGGCCTAATAAATGCTAAAAAATTGTAAATAATTATCTTCTTTGTAAAAGATAATTTAATAGATCATTTAAAATTTCTTTATTAAAGATCATAACGGTAACGATCATTGGGCCTAATAAATGCTAAAGAATTTGAAATAATTATCTTCTTTGTGAATCATAATTGAAAAGATCATTTAAAGTTTCTTTATTAAAGATCATAACAGTAACGATCATTGGGTCTAATAAATGCTAAAAAATTGTAAATAATTATCTTCTTTCTAAAAGATAATTTAATAGATCATTTAGAATTTCTTTATTAAAAATCATAACGGTAACGATCATTGGTCCTAATAAATGCTAAAGAATTGTATATAATTATATTCTTTCTAAAACATAATTTAATAGATCATTTAAAATTTCTTTATTAAAGATCATAAGGGTAACAATCATTAGGACTAATAAATGCTAAAAAATTGTAAATAATTATCTTCTTTGTAAAAGATAATTTAATAGATCATTTCAAAATTTCTTTATTAAAGATCATAACGGTAACGATCATTGGGCCTAATAAATGCTAAAGAATTTGAAATAATTATCTTCTTTGTGAATCATAATTGAATAGATCATTTAAAGTTTTTTTATTAAAGGTCTTAACGGTAACAATCATTGGCCTAATAAATGCTAAAAAATTGTACATAATTATCTTCATTCTAAAAGATAACTTAAAAGATCATTTAGAATTTCTTTATTAAATATCATAACGGTAACGGTCATTGGTCCTAATAGATGCTAAAGAATTGTAAATAATTATATTCTTTCTAAAACATAATTTAATAGATCATTTAAAATTTCTTTATTAAAGATCATAAGGGTAACAATCATTGGGACTAATAAATGCTAAAAAATTGTAAATAATTATCTTCTTTGTAAAAGATTATTTAATAGATCATTTCAAAATTTCTTTATTAAAGATTATAACGGTAACGATCATTGGGCCTAATAAATGCTAAAGAATTTGAAATAATTATCTTCTTTGTGAATCATAATTGAATAGATCATTAAAAGTTTTTTTATTAAAGGTCTTACGGTAACAATCATTGGGCCTAATAAATGCTAAAAAATTGTACATAATTATCTTCATTCTAAAAGATAACTTAAAAGATCATTTAAAGTTTTTATATTAAAGATCATAACGGTAACGATCATTGGGCCTAATAAATGCTAAAAAATTGTAAATAATTACCTTCTTTCTAAAAGATAATTTAATAGATCATTTAAAATTTCTTTATTAAAGATCATAACGGTAACGATCATTGGGCCTAATAAATGCTAAAGAATTGTAAATAATTATATTCTTTCTAAAACATAATTTAATAGATCATTTAAAATTTCTTTATTAAAGATCATAAGGGTAACAATCATTGGGCCTAATAAATGCTAAAAAATTGTAAATAATTATCTTCTTTATAAAAGATAATTTAATAGATCATTTAAAATTTCTTTATTAAAGATCATAACGGTAACGATCATTGGGCCTAATAAATGCTAAAGAATTTGAAATAATTATCTTCTTTGTGAATCATAATTGAAAAGATCATTTAAAGTTTCTTTATTAAAGATCATAACAGTAACGATCATTGGGTCTAATAAATGCTAAAAAATTGTAAATAATTATCTTCTTTCTAAAAGACAATTTAATAGATCATTTAGAATTTCTTTATTAAAGATTATAACGGTAACGATCATTGGTCCTAATAAATGCTAAAGAATTGTATATAATTATATTCTTTCTAAAACATAATTTAATAGATCATTTAAAATTTCTTTATTAAAGATCATAAGGGTAACAATCATTAGGACTAATAAATGCTAAAAAATTGTAAATAATTATCTTCTTTGTAAAAGATAATTTAATAGATCATTTAAAATTTCTTTATTAAAGATCATAACGGTAACGATCATTGGGCCTAATAAATGCTAAAGAATTTGAAATAATTATCTTCTTTGTGAATCATAATTGAAAAGATCATTTAAAGTTTCTTTATTAAAGATCATAACAGTAACGATCATTGGGTCTAATAAATGCTAAAAAATTGTAAATAATTATCTTCTTTCTAAAAGATAATTTAATAGATCATTTAGAATTTCTTTATTAAAAATCATAACGGTAACGATCATTGGTCCTAATAAATGCTAAAGAATTGTATATAATTATATTCTTTCTAAAACATAATTTAATAGATCATTTAAAATTTCTTTATTAAAGATCATAAGGGTAACAATCATTAGGACTAATAAATGCTAAAAAATTGTAAATAATTATCTTCTTTGTAAAAGATAATTTAATAGATCATTTCAAAATTTCTTTATTAAAGATCATAACGGTAACGATCATCGGGCCTAATAAATGCTAAAGAATTTGAAATAATTATCTTCTTTGTGAATCATAATTGAATAGATCATTTAAAGTTTTTTTATTAAAGGTCTTAACGGTAACAATCATTGGCCTAATAAATGCTAAAAAATTGTACATAATTATCTTCATTCTAAAAGATAACTTAAAAGATCATTTAGAATTTCTTTATTAAATATCATAACGGTAACGGTCATTGGTCCTTATAGATGCTAAAGAATTGTAAATAATTATATTCTTTCTAAAACATAATTTAATAGATCATTTAAAATTTCTTTATTAAAGATCATAAGGGTAACAATCATTGGGACTAATAAATGCTAAAAAATTGTAAATAATTATCTTCTTTGTAAAAGATAATTTAATAGATCATTTCAAAATTTCTTTATTAAAGATTATAACGGTAACGATCATTGGGCCTAATAAATGCTAAAGAATTTGAAATAATTATCTTCTTTGTGAATCATAATTGAATAGATCATTAAAAGTTTTTTTATTAAAGGTCTTACGGTAACAATCATTGGGCCTAATAAATGCTAAAAAATTGTACATAATTATCTTCATTCTAAAAGATAACTTAAAAGATCATTTAAAGTTTTTATATTAAAGATCATAACGGTAACGATCATTGGGCCTAATAAATGCTAAAAAATTGTAAATAATTACCTTCTTTCTAAAAGATAATTTAATAGATCATTTAAAATTTCTTTATTAAAGATCATAACGGTAACGATCATTGGGCCTAATAAATGCTAAAGAATTGTAAATAATTATATTCTTTCTAAAACATAATTTAATAGATCATTTAAAATTTCTTTATTAAAGATCATAAGGGTAACAATCATTGGGCCTAATAAATGCTAAAAAATTGTAAATAATTATCTTCTTTATAAAAGATAATTTAATAGATCATTTAAAATTTCTTTATTAAAGATCATAACGGTAACGATCATTGGGCCTAATAAATGCTAAAGAATTTGAAATAATTATCTTCTTTGTGAATCATAATTGAAAAGATCATTTAAAGTTTCTTTATTAAAGATCATAACAGTAACGATCATTGGGTCTAATAAATGCTAAAAAATTGTAAATAATTATCTTCTTTCTAAAAGACAATTTAATAGATCATTTAGAATTTCTTTATTAAAGATTATAACGGTAACGATCATTGGTCCTAATAAATGCTAAAGAATTGTAAATAATTATATTCTTTCTAAAACATAATTTAATAGATCATTTAACATTTCTTTATTAAAGATCATAAGGGTAACAATCATTGGGACTAATAACTGCTAAAAAATTGTAAATAATTATCTTCTTTGTAAAAGATAATTTAATAGATCATTTCAAAATTTCTTTATTAAAGATCATAACGGTAACGATCACTGGGCCTAATAAATGCTAAAGAATTTGAAATAATTATCTTCTTTGTGAATCATAATTGAATAGATCATTTAAAGTTTTTTTATTAAAGGTCTTAACGGTAACAATCATTGGCCTAATAAATGCTAAAAAATTGTACATAATTATCTTTATTCTAAAAGATAACTTAAAAGATCATTTAGAATTTCTTTATTAAAGATCATAACGGTAACGATCATTGGTCCTAATAAATGCTAAAGAATTGTAAATAATTATATTCTTTCTAAAACATAATTTAATAGATCATTTAAAATTTCTTTATTAAAAAAATCATAAGGGTAACAATCATTGGGACTAATAAATGCTAAAAAATTGTAAATAATTATCTTCTTTGTAAAAGATAATTTAATAGATCATTTCAAAATTTCTTTATTAAAGATCATAACGGTAACGATCATTGGGCCTAATAAATGCTAAAGAATTTGAAATAATTATCTTCTTTGTGAATCATAATTGAATAGATCATTTAAAGTTTTTTTATTAAAGGTCTTAACGGTAACGATCATTGGGCCTAATAAATGCTAAAAAATTGGTCATAATTACCTTCATTCTAAAAGATAACTTAAAAGATCATTTAGAATTTCTTTATTAAAGATCATAACGGTAACGATCATTGGGCCTAATAAATGCTAAAGAATTTGAAATAATTATCTTCTTTGTGAATCATAATTGAGAACATCATTTAAAGTTTTTTTATTAAAGATCATAACGGTAACGATCATTGGGCCTAATAAATGCTAAAAAATTGTAAATAATTATCTTCTTTCTAAAAGATAATTTAATAGATCATTTAGAATTTCTTTTTGAAAGATCATAACCGTAACAATCATTGGGCCTAATAAATGCTAAAGAATTTTAAATAATTATATTCTTTCTAAAACATAATTTAATAGATCATTTAAAATTTCTTTATTAAAGATCATAAGGGTAATGATCATTGGGCCTAATAAATGCTAAAGAATTTGAAATAATTATCTTCTTTGTGAATCATAATTGAAAAGATCATTTAAAGTTTCTTTATTAAATATCATAACAGTAACGATCATTGGGTCTAATAAATGCTAAAAAGTTGTAAATAATTATCTTCTTTCTAAAAGATAATTTAATAGATCATTTACAATTTCTTTATTAAAGATCATAATGGTAACGATCATTGGTCCTAATAAATGGTAACGAATCGTAAATAATTATATTCTTTCTAAAACATAATTTAATAGATCATTTAAAATTTCTTTATTAAAGATCATAAGGGTAACGATCATTGGGCCTAATAAATGCTAAAGAATTTGAAATAATTATCTTCTTTGTGAATCATAATTGAAAAGATCATTTAAAGTTTCTTTATTAAATATCATAACAGTAACGATCATTGGGTCTAATAAATGCTAAAAAATTGCAAAATAATTATCTTCTTTCTCAAAGATAATTTAATAGATCATATAGAATTTCTTTATTAAAGATCATAACGGTAACGATCATTGGGCCTAATAAATGCTAAAAAATTTGAAATAATTATCTTCTTTGTGAATCATAATTGACAACATCATTTAAAGTTTTTTTATTAAAGATCATAACGGTAACGATCATTGGGCCAAATAAATGCTAAAAAAATGTAAATAATTATCTTCTTTCTAAAAGATAATTTAATAGATCATTGAGAATTTCTTTATTAAAGATCATAACGGTAACGATCATTGGGCCTAATAAATGCTAAAGAATTTGAAATAATTATCTTCTTTGTGAATCATAATTGAATAGATCATTTAAAGTTTTTTTATTAAAGGTCTTAACGGTAACAATCATTGGGCCTAATAAATGCTAAAAAATTGTACATAATTATATTCATTCTAAAAGATAACTTAAAAGATCATTCAAAGTTTTTTTATTAAAGATCATAACGGTAACGATCATTGGGCCTAATAAATGCTAAAGAATTTGAAATAATTATCTTCTTTGTGAATCATAATTGACAACATCATTTAAAGTTTTTTTATTAAAGATCATAACGGTAACGATCATTTGGCCTAATAAATGCTAAAAAATTGTAAATAATTATCTTCTTTCTAAAAGATAATTTAATAGATCATTTAAAATTTCTTTATTAAAGATCATAACGGTAACAATCATTGGGCCTAATAAATGCTAAAGAATTTTAAATAATTATATTCTTTCTAAAACATAATTTAATAGATCATTTAAAATTTCTTTATTAAAGATCATAAGGGTAACAATCATTGGGCCTAATAAATGCTAAAAAATTGTAAATAATTATCTTCTTTGTAAAAGATAATTTAATAGATGATTTAAAATTTATTTATTAAAGATCATCACGGTAACGATCATTGGGCCTAATAAATGCTAAAAAATTGTAAATAATTATCTTCTTTCTAAAAGATAATTTAATAGATCATTTAGAATTTCTTTTTGAAAGATCATAACCGTAACAATCATTGGGCCTAATAAATGCTAAAGAATTTTAAATAATTATATTCTTTCTAAAACATAATTTAATAGATGATTTAAAATTTCTTTATTAAAGATCGTAAGGGTAACGATCATTGGGCCTAATAAATGCTAAATAATTTGAAATAATTATCTTCTTTGTGAATCATAATTGAAAAGATCATTTAAAGTTTCTTTATTAAATATCATAACAGTAACGATCATTGGGTCTAATAAATGCTAAAAAATTGCAAAATAATTATCTTCTTTCTCAAAGATAATTTAATAGATCATATAGAATTTCTTTATTAAAGATCATAACGGTAACGATCATTGGGCCTAATAAATGCTAAAGAATTTGAAATAATTATCTTCTTTGTGAATCATAATTGACAACATCATTTAAAGTTTTTTTATTAAAGATCATAATGGTAACGATCATTGGGCCTAATAAATGCTAAAAAATTGTAAATAATTATCTTCTTTCTAAAAGATAATTTAATAGATCATTGAGAATTTCTTTATTAAAGATCATAACGGTAACGATCATTGGGCCTAATAAATGCTAAAGAATTTGAAATAATTATCTTCTTTGTGAATCATAATTGAATAGATCATTTAAAGTTTTTTTATTAAAGGTCTTAACGGTAACAATCATTGGGCCTAATAAATGCTAAAAAATTGTACATAATTATCTTCATTCTAAAAGATAACTTAAAAGATCATTTAAAGTTTTTTTATTAAAGATCATAACGGTAACGATCAGTGGGCCTAATAAATGCTAAAAAATTGTAAATAATTATCTTCTTTCTAAAGGATAATTTGATAGATCATTTAGAATTTCTTTATTAAAGATGATAACGGTAACAATCATTGGGCCTAATAAATGCTAAAAAATTATAAATAATTATCTTTTTTGTAAAAGATAATTTAATAGATCATTTAAAATTTCTTTATTAAAGATCATAACGGTAACGATCATTGGGCCTAATAAATGCTAAAGAATTTGAAATAATTATCTTCTTTGTGAATCATAATTGAAAAGATCATTTAAAGTTTCTTTATTAAATATCATAAGAGTAACGATCATTGGGTCTAATAAATGCTAAAAAATTGTAAATAATTATCTTCTTTCTAAAAGATAATTTAACAGATCATTTAGAATTTCTTTATTAAAGATCATAACGGTAACGATCATTGGTCCTAATAAATGCTAAATAATTGTAAATAATTATCTTCTTTCTAAAAGATAATTTAATAGATCATTTCAAAATTTCTTTATTAAAGATCATAACGGTAACGATCATTGGGCCTAATAAACGCTAAAGAATTTGAAATAATTATCTTCTTTGTGAGTCATAATTGAAAAGATCATTTAAAGTGTTTTTATTAAAGATCATAACGGTAATGATCATTGGTCCTAATAAATGCTAAAAAATTGTAAATAATTATCTTCTTTCTCAAACATAATTTAATAGATCATATAGAATTTCTTTATTAAAGATCATAACGGTAATGATCATGGGGCCTAATAAATGCTAAAGAATTTGAAATAATTATCTTTTTTGTGAATCATATTTGAATAGATCATTTAAAGTTTTTTTATTAAAGGTCTTAACGGTAACGATCATTGGGCTTAATAAATGCTAAAAAATTGGTCATAATTACCTTCATTCTAAAAGATAACTTAAAAGATCATTTAGAATTTCTTTATTAAAGATCATAACGGTAACGATCATTGGGCCTAATAAATGCTAAAGAATTTGAAATAATTATCTTCTTTGTGAATCATAATTGACAACATCATTTAAAGTTTTTTTATTAAAGATCATAACGGTAACGATCATTGGGCCTAATAAATGCTAAAAAATTGTAAATAATTATCTTCTTTCTAAAAGATAATTTAATAGATCATTTAGAGTTTCTTTTTGAAAGATCATAACCGTAACAATCATTGGGCCTAATAAATGCTAAAGAATTTTAAATAATTATATTCTTTCTAAAACATAATTTAATAGATCATTTAAAATTTCTTTATTAAAGATCATAAGGGTAACGATCATTGGGCCTAATAAATGCTAAAGAATTTGAAATAATTATCTTCTTTGTGAATCATAATTGAAAAGATCATTTAAAGTTTCTTTATTAAATATCATAACAGTAACGATCATTGGGTCTAATAAATGCTAAAAAATTGTAAATAATTATCTTCTTTCTAAAAGATAATTTAATAGATCATTTACAATTTCTTTATTAAAGATCATAATGGTAACGATCATTGGTCCTAATAAATGCTAACGAATTGTAAATAATTATATTCTTTCTAAAACATAATTTAATAGATCATTTAAAATTTCTTTATTAAAGATCATAAGGGTAACGATCATTGGGCCTAATAAATGCTAAAGAATTTGAAATAATTATCTTCTTTGTGAATCATAATTGAAAAGATCATTTAAAGTTTCTTTATTAAATATCATAACAGTAACGATCATTGGGTCTAATAAATGCTAAAAAATTGCAAAATAATTATCTTCTTTCTCAAAGATAATTTAATAGATCATATAGAATTTCTTTATTAAAGATCATAACGGTAACGATCATTGGGCGTAATAAATGCTAAAGAATTTGAAATAATTATCTTCTTTGTGAATCATAATTGACAACATCATATAAAGTTTTTTTAATAAAGATCATAACGGTAACGATCATTGGGCCTAATAAATGCTAGAAAATTGTAAATAATTATCTTCTTTCTAAAAGATAATTTAATAGATCATTTAAAATTTCTTTATTAAAGATCATAACGGTAACAATCATTGGGCCTAATAAATGCTAAAGAATTTTAAATAATTATATTCTTTCTAAAACATAATTTAATAGATCATTTAAAATTTCTTTATTAAAGATCATAAGGGTAACAATCATTGGGCCTAATAAATGCTAAAAAATTGTAAATAATTATCTTTTTTGTAAAAGATAATTTAATAGATCATTTAAAATTTATTTATTAAAGATCATAACGGTAACGATCATTGGGCCTAATAAATGCTAAAAAATTGTAAATAATTATCTTCTTTCTAAAAGATAATTTAATAGATCATTTAGAATTTCTTTTTGAAAGATCATAACCGTAACAATCATTGGGCCTAATAAATGCTAAAGAATTTTAAATAATTATATTCTTTCTAAAACATAATTTAATAGATGATTTAAAATTTCTTTATTAAAGATCATAAGGGTAACGATCATTGGGCCTAATAAATGCTAAATAATTTGAAATAATTATCTTCTTTGTGAATCATAATTGAAAAGATCATTTAAAGTTTCTTTATTAAATATCATAACAGTAACGATCATTGGGTCTAATAAATGCTAAAAAATTGCAAAATAATTATCTTCTTTCTCAAAGATAATTTAATAGATCATATAGAATTTCTTTATTAAAGATCATAACGGTAACGATCATTGGGCCTAATAAATGCTAAAGAATTTGAAATAATTATCTTCTTTGTGAATCATAATTGACAACATCATTTAAAGTTTTTTTATTAAAGATCATAATGGTAACGATCATTGGGCCTAATAAATGCTAAAAAATTGTAAATAATTATCTTCTTTCTAAAAGATAATTTAATAGATCATTGAGAATTTCTTTATTAAAGATCATAACGGTAACGATCATTGGGCCTAATAAATGCTAAAGAATTTGAAATAATTATCTTCTTTGTGAATCATAATTGAATAGATCATTTAAAGTTTTTTTATTAAAGGTCTTAACGGTAACAATCATTGGGCCTAATAAATGCTAAAAAATTGTACATAATTATCTTCATTCTAAAAGATAACTTAAAAGATCATTTAAAGTTTTTTTATTAAAGATCATAACGGTAACGATCATTGGGCCTAATAAATGCTAAAAAATTGTAAATAATTATCTTCTTTCTAAAGGATAATTTGATAGATCATTTAGAATTTCTTTATTAAAGATGATAACGGTAACAATCATTGGGCCTAATAAATGCTAAAGAATTTTAAATAATTGTATTCTTTCTAAAACATAATTTAATAGATCATTTAAAATTTCTTTATTAAAGATCATAAGGGTAACAATCATTGGGCCTAATAAATGCTAAAAAATTATAAATAATTATCTTTTTTGTAAAAGATAATTTAATAGATCATTTAAAATTTCTTTATTAAAGATCATAACGGTAACGATCATTGGGCCTAATAAATGCTAAAGAATTTGAAATAATTATCTTCTTTGTGAATCATAATTGAAAAGATCATTTAAAGTTTCTTTATTAAATATCATAACAGTAACGATCATTGGGTCTAATAAATGCTAAAAGATTGTAAATAATTATCTTCTTTCTAAAAGATAATTTAACAGATCATTTAGAATTTCTTTATTAAAGATCATAACGGTAACGATCATTGGTCCTAATAAATGCTAAATAATTGTAAATAATTATCTTCTTTCTAAAAGATAATTTAATAGATCATTTCAAAATTTCTTTATTAAAGATCATAACGGTAACGATCATTGGGCCTAATAAACGCTAAAGAATTTGAAATAATTATCTTCTTTGTGAGTCATAATTGAAAAGATCATTTAAAGTGTTTTTATTAAAGATCATAACGGTAATGATCATTGGTCCTAATAAATGCTAAAAAATTGTAAATAATTATCTTCTTTCTCAAACATAATTTAATAGATCATATAGAATTTCTTTATTAAAGATCATAACGGTAATGATCATGGGGCCTAATAAATGCTAAAGAATTTGAAATAATTATCTTTTTTGTGAATCATATTTGAATAGATCATTTAAAGTTTTTTTATTAAAGGTCTTAACGGTAACGATCATTGGGCCTAATAAATGCTAAAAAATTGGTCATAATTACCTTCATTCTAAAAGATAACTTAAAAGATCATTTAGAATTTCTTTATTAAAGATCATAACGGTAACGATCATTGGGCCTAATAAATGCTAAAGAATTTGAAATAATTATCTTCTTTGTGAATCATAATTGACAACATCATTTAAAGTTTTTTTATTAAAGATCATAACGGTAACGATCATTGGGCCTAATAAATGCTAAAAAATTGTAAATAATTATCTTCTTTCTAAAAGATAATTTAATAGATCATTTAGAGTTTCTTTTTGAAAGATCATAACCGTAACAATCATTGGGCCTAATAAATGCTAAAGAATTTTAAATAATTATATTCTTTCTAAAACATAATTTAATAGATCATTTAAAATTTCTTTATTAAAGATCATAAGGGTAACGATCATTGGGCCTAATAAATGCTAAAGAATTTGAAATAATTATCTTCTTTGTGAATCATAATTGAAAAGATCATTTAAAGTTTCTTTATTAAATATCATAACAGTAACGATCATTGGGTCTAATAAATGCTAAAAAATTGTAAATAATTATCTTCTTTCTAAAAGATAATTTAATAGATCATTTACAATTTCTTTATTAAAGATCATAATGGTAACGATCATTGGTCCTAATAAATGCTAACGAATTGTAAATAATTATATTCTTTCTAAAACATAATTTAATAGATCATTTAAAATTTCTTTATTAAAGATCATAAGGGTAACGATCATTGGGCCTAATAAATGCTAAAGAATTTGAAATAATTATTTTCTTTGTGAATCATAATTGAAAAGATCATTTAAAGTTTCTTTATTAAATATCATAACAGTAACGATCATTGGGTCTAATAAATGCTAAAAAATTGCAAAATAATTATCTTCTTTCTCAAAGATAATTTAATAGATCATATAGAATTTCTTTATTAAAGATCATAACGGTAACGATCATTGGGCCTAATAAATGCTAAAGAATTTGAAATAATTATCTTCTTTGTGAATCATAATTGACAACATCATATAAAGTTTTTTTAATAAAGATCATAACGGTAACGATCATTGGGCCCAGTAAATGCTAGAAAATTGTAAATAATTATCTTCTTTCTAAAAGATAATTTAATAGATCATTTAAAATTTCTTTATTAAAGATCATAACGGTAACAATCATTGGGCCTAATAAATGCTAAAGAATTTTAAATAATTATATTCTTTCTAAAACATAATTTAATAGATCATTTAAAATTTCTTTATTAAAGATCATAAGGGTAACAATCATTGGGCCTAATAAATGCTAAAAAATTGTAAATAATTATCTTTTTTGTAAAAGATAATTTAATAGATCATTTAAAATTTATTTATTAAAGATCATAACGGTAACGATCATTGGGCCTAATAAATGCTAAAAAATTGTAAATAATTATCTTCTTTCTAAAAGATAATTTAATAGATCATTTAGAATTTCTTTTTGAAAGATCATAACCGTAACAATCATTGGGCCTAATAAATGCTAAAGAATTTTAAATAATTATATTCTTTCTAAAACATAATTTAATAGATGATTTAAAATTTCTTTATTAAAGATCATAAGGGTAACGATCATTGGGCCTAATAAATGCTAAATAATTTGAAATAATTATCTTCTTTGTGAATCATAATTGAAAAGATCATTTAAAGTTTCTTTATTAAATATCATAACAGTAACGATCATTGGGTCTAATAAATGCTAAAAAATTGTAAATAATTATCTTCTTTCTCAAAGATAATTTAATAGATCATATAGAATTTCTTTATTAAAGATCATAACGGTAACGATCATTGGGCCTAATAAATGCTAAAGAATTTGAAATAATTATCTTCTTTGTGAATCATAATTGACAACATCATTTAAAGTTTTTTTATTAAAGATCATAATGGTAACAATCATTGGGCCTAATAAATGCTAAAAAATTGTAAATAATTATCTTCTTTCTAAAAGATAATTTAATAGATCATTGAGAATTTCTTTATTAAAGATCATAACGGTAACGATCATTGGGCCTAATAAATGCTAAAGAATTTGAAATAATTATCTTCTTTGTGAATCATAATTGAATAGATCATTTAAAGTTTTTTTATTAAAGGTCTTAACGGTAACAATCATTGGGCCTAATAAATGCTAAAAAATTGTACATAATTATCTTCATTCTAAAAGATAACTTAAAAGATCATTTAAAGTTTTTTTATTAAAGATCATAACGGTAACGATCATTGGGCCTAATAAATGCTAAAAAATTGTAAATAATTATCTTCTTTCTAAAGGATAATTTGATAGATCATTTAGAATTTCTTTATTAAAGATGATAACGGTAACAATCATTGGGCCTAATAAATGCTAAAGAATTTTAAATAATTGTATTCTTTCTAAAACATAATTTAATAGATCATTTAAAATTTCTTTATTAAAGATCATAAGGGTAACAATCATTGGGCCTAATAAATGCTAAAAAATTATAAATAATTATCTTTTTTGTAAAAGATAATTTAATAGATCATTTAAAATTTCTTTATTAAAGATCATAACGGTAACGATCATTGGGCCTAATAAATGCTAAAGAATTTGAAATAATTATCTTCTTTGTGAATCATAATTGAAAAGATCATTTAAAGTTTCTTTATTAAATATCATAACAGTAACGATCATTGGGTCTAATAAATGCTAAAAAATTGTAAATAATTATCTTCTTTCTAAAAGATAATTTAACAGATCATTTAGAATTTCTTTATTAAAGATCATAACGGTAACGATCATTGGTCCTAATAAATGCTAAATAATTGTAAATAATTATCTTCTTTCTAAAAGGTAATTTAATAGATCATTTCAAAATT
The DNA here is from genome assembly GCA_037954015.1 of Psophocarpus tetragonolobus. Classification (NCBI taxonomy): domain Eukaryota; kingdom Viridiplantae; phylum Streptophyta; class Magnoliopsida; order Fabales; family Fabaceae; genus Psophocarpus; species Psophocarpus tetragonolobus. Next base: position 62,310,237 of record CM075688.1, read on the forward strand.
TCTTTATTAAAGATCATAACGGTAACGATCATTGGGCCTAATAAACGCTAAAGAATTTGAAATAATTATCTTCTTTGTGAGTCATAATTGAAAAGATCATTTAAAGTGTTTTTATTAAAGATCATAACGGTAATGATCATTGGTCCTAATAAATGCTAAAAAATTGTAAATAATTATCTTCTTTCTCAAACATAATTTAATAGATCATATAGAATTTCTTTATTAAAGATCATAACGGTAATGATCATGGGGCCTAATAAATGCTAAAGAATTTGAAATAATTATCTTCTTTGTGAATCATATTTGAATAGATCATTTAAAGTTTTTTTATTAAAGGTCTTAACGGTAACGATCATTGGGCCTAATAAATGCTAAAAAATTGGTCATAATTACCTTCATTCTAAAAGATAACTTAAAAGATCATTTAGAATTTCTTTATTAAAGATCATAACGGTAACGATCATTGGGCCTAATAAATGCTAAAGAATTTGAAATAATTATCTTCTTTGTGAATCATAATTGACAACATCATTTAAAGTTTTTTTATTAAAGATCATAACGGTAACGATCATTGGGCCTAATAAATGCTAAAAAATTGTAAATAATTATCTTCTTTCTAAAAGATAATTTAATAGATCATTTAGAATTTCTTTTTGAAAGATCATAACCGTAACAATCATTGGGCCTAATAAATGCTAAAGAATTTTAAATAATTATATTCTTTCTAAAACATAATTTAATAGATCATTTAAAATTTCTTTATTAAAGATCATAAGGGTAACGATCATTGGGCCTAATAAATGCTAAAGAATTTGAAATAATTATCATCTTTGTGAATCATAATTGAAAAGATCATTTAAAGTTTCTTTATTAAATATCATAACAGTAACGATCATTGGGTCTAATAAATGCTAAAAAATTGTAAATAATTATCTTCTTTCTAAAAGATAATTTAATAGATCATTTACAATTTCTTTATTAAAGATCATAATGGTAACGATCATTGGTCCTAATAAATGCTAAAGAATTTGAAATAATTATCTTTTTTGTAAAAGATAATTTAATAGATCATTTAAAATTTATTTATTAAAGATCATAACGGTAACGATCATTGGGCCTAATAAATGCTAAAAAATTGTAAATAATTATCTTCTTTCTAAAAGATAATTTAATAGATCATTTAGAATTTCTTTTTGAAAGATCATAACCGTAACAATCATTGGGCCTAATAAATGCTAAAGAATTTTAAATAATTATATTCTTTCTAAAACATAATTTAATAGATGATTTAAAATTTCTTTATTAAAGATCATAAGGGTAACGATCATTGGGCCTAATAAATGCTAAATAATTTGAAATAATTATCTTCTTTGTGAATCATAATTGAAAAGATCATTTAAAGTTTCTTTATTAAATATCATAACAGTAACGATCATTGGGTCTAATAAATGCTAAAAAATTGTAAATAATTATCTTCTTTCTCAAAGATAATTTAATAGATCATATAGAATTTCTTTATTAAAGATCATAACGGTAACGATCATTGGGCCTAATAAATGCTAAAGAATTTGAAATAATTATCTTCTTTGTGAATCATAATTGACAACATCATTTAAAGTTTTTTTATTAAAGATCATAATGGTAACGATCATTGGGCCTAATAAATGCTAAAAAATTGTAAATAATTATCTTCTTTCTAAAAGATAATTTAATAGATCATTGAGAATTTCTTTATTAAAGATCATAACGGTAACGATCATTGGGCCTAATAAATGCTAAAGAATTTGAAATAATTATCTTCTTTGTGAATCATAATTGAATAGATCATTTAAAGTTTTTTTATTAAAGGTCTTAACGGTAACAATCATTGGGCCTAATAAATGCTAAAAAATTGTACATAATTATCTTCATTCTAAAAGATAACTTAAAAGATCATTTAAAGTTTTTTTATTAAAGATCATAACGGTAACGATCATTGGGCCTAATAAATGCTAAAAAATTGTAAATAATTATCTTCTTTCTAAAGGATAATTTGATAGATCATTTAGAATTTCTTTATTAAAGATGATAACGGTAACAATCATTGGGCCTAATAAATGCTAAAGAATTTTAAATAATTGTATTCTTTCTAAAACATAATTTAATAGATCATTTAAAATTTCTTTATTAAAGATCATAAGGGTAACAATCATTGGGCCTAATAAATGCTAAAAAATTATAAATAATTATCTTTTTTGTAAAAGATAATTTAATAGATCATTTAAAATTTCTTTATTAAAGATCATAACGGTAACGATCATTGGGCCTAATAAATGCTAAAGAATTTGAAATAATTATCTTCTTTGTGAATCATAATTGAAAAGATCATTTAAAGTTTCTTTATTAAATATCATAACAGTAACGATCATTGGGTCTAATAAATGCTAAAAAATTGTAAATAATTATCTTCTTTCTAAAAGATAATTTAACAGATCATTTAGAATTTCTTTATTAAAGATCATAACGGTAACGATCATTGGTCCTAATAAATGCTAAATAATTGTAAATAATTATCTTCTTTCTAAAAGGTAATTTAATAGATCATTTCAAAATTTCTTTATTAAAGATCATAACGGTAACGATCATTGGGCCTAATAAACGCTAAAGAATTTGAAATAATTATCTTCTTTGTGAGTCATAATTGAAAAGATCATTTAAAGTGTTTTTATTAAAGATCATAACGGTAATGATCATTGGTCCTAATAAATGCTAAAAAATTGTAAATAATTATCTTCTTTCTCAAACATAATTTAATAGATCATATAGAATTTCTTTATTAAAGATCATAACGGTAATGATCATGGGGCCTAATAAATGCTAAAGAATTTGAAATAATTATCTTCTTTGTGAATCATATTTGAATAGATCATTTAAAGTTTTTTTATTAAAGGTCTTAACGGTAACGATCATTGGGCCTAATAAATGCTAAAAAATTGGTCATAATTACCTTCATTCTAAAAGATAACTTAAAAGATCATTTAGAATTTCTTTATTAAAGATCATAACGGTAACGATCATTGGGCCTAATAAATGCTAAAGAATTTGAAATAATTATCTTCTTTGTGAATCATAATTGACAACATCATTTAAAGTTTTTTTATTAAAGATCATAACGGTAACGATCATTGGGCCTAATAAATGCTAAAAAATTGTAAATAATTATCTTCTTTCTAAAAGATAATTTAATAGATCATTTAGAATTTCTTTTTGAAAGATCATAACCGTAACAATCATTGGGCCTAATAAATGCTAAAGAATTTTAAATAATTATATTCTTTCTAAAACATAATTTAATAGATCATTTAAAATTTCTTTATTAAAGATCATAAGGGTAACGATCATTGGGCCTAATAAATGCTAAAGAATTTGAAATAATTATCATCTTTGTGAATCATAATTGAAAAGATCATTTAAAGTTTCTTTATTAAATATCATAACAGTAACGATCATTGGGTCTAATAAATGCTAAAAAATTGTAAATAATTATCTTCTTTCTAAAAGATAATTTAATAGATCATTTACAATTTCTTTATTAAAGATCATAATGGTAACGATCATTGGTCCTAATAAATGCTAAAGAATTTGAAATAATTATCTTCTTTGTGAATCATAATTGACAACATCATATAAAGTTTTTTTAATAAAGATCATAACGGTAACGATCATTGGGCCTAATAAATGCTAGAAAATTGTAAATAATTATCTTCTTTCTAAAAGATAATTTAATAGATCATTTAAAATTTCTTTATTAAAGATCATAACGGTAACAATCATTGGGCCTAATAAATGCTAAAGAATTTTAAATAATTATATTCTTTCTAAAACATAATTTAATAGATCATTTAAAATTTCTTTATTAAAGATCATAAGGGTAACAATCATTGGGCCTAATAAATGCTAAAAAATTGTAAATAATTATCTTTTTTGTAAAAGATAATTTAATAGATCATTTAAAATTTATTTATTAAAGATCATAACGGTAACGATCATTGGGCCTAATAAATGCTAAAAAATTGTAAATAATTATCTTCTTTCTAAAAGATAATTTAATAGATCATTTAGAATTTCTTTTTGAAAGATCATAACCGTAACAATCATTGGGCCTAATAAATGCTAAAGAATTTTAAATAATTATATTCTTTCTAAAACATAATTTAATAGATCATTTAAAATTTCTTTATTAAAGATCATAAGGGTAACGATCATTGGTCCTAATAAATGCTAACGAATTGTAAATAATTATATTCTTTCTAAAACACAATTTAATAGATCATTTAAAATTTCTTTATTAAAGATCATAAGGGTAACGATCATTGGGCCTAATAAATGCTAAAGAATTTGAAATAATTATCTTCTTTGTGAATCATAATTGACAACATCATTTAAAGTTTTTTTATTAAAGATCATAATGGTAACGATCATTGGGCCTAATAAATGCTAAAAAATTGTAAATAATTATCTTCTTTCTAAAAGATAATTTAATAGATCATTGAGAATTTCTTTATTAAAGATCATAACGGTAACGATCATTGGGCCTAATAAATGCTAAAGAATTTGAAATAATTATCTTCTTTGTGAATCATAATTGAATAGATCATTTAAAGTTTTTTTATTAAAGGTCTTAACGGTAACAATCATTGGGCCTAATAAATGCTAAAAAATTGTACATAATTATCTTCATTCTAAAAGATAACTTAAAAGATCATTTAAAGTTTTTTTATTAAAGATCATAACGGTAACGATCATTGGGCCTAATAAATGCTAAAAAATTGTAAATAATTATCTTCTTTCTAAAAGGTAATTTAATAGATCATTTCAAAATTTCTTTATTAAAGATCATAACGGTAACGATCATTGGGCCTAATAAACGCTAAAGAATTTGAAATAATTATCTTCTTTGTGAGTCATAATTGAAAAGATCATTTAAAGTGTTTTTATTAAAGATCATAACGGTAATGATCATTGGTCCTAATAAATGCTAAAAAATTGTAAATAATTATCTTCTTTCTCAAACATAATTTAATAGATCATATAGAATTTCTTTATTAAAGATCATAACGGTAATGATCATGGGGCCTAATAAATGCTAAAGAATTTGAAATAATTATCTTCTTTGTGAATCATATTTGAATAGATCATTTAAAGTTTTTTTATTAAAGGTCTTAACGGTAACGATCATTGGGCCTAATAAATGCTAAAATATTGGTCATAATTACCTTCATTCTAAAAGATAACTTAAAAGATCATTTAGAATTTCTTTATTAAAGATCATAACGGTAACGATCATTGGGCCTAATAAATGCCAAAGAATTTGAAATAATTATCTTCTTTGTGAATCATAATTGACAACATCATTTAAAGTTTTTTTATTAAAGATCATAACGGTAACGATCATTGGGCCTAATAAATGCTAAAAAATTGTAAATAATTATCTTCTTTCTAAAAGATAATTTAATAGATCATTTAGAATTTCTTTTTGAAAGATCATAACCGTAACAATCATTGGGCCTAATAAATGCTAAAGAATTTTAAATAATTATATTCTTTCTAAAACATAATTTAATAGATCATTTAAAATTTCTTTATTAAAGATCATAAGGGTAACGATCATTGGGCCTAATAAATGCTAAAGAATTTGAAATAATTATCATCTTTGTGAATCATAATTGAAAAGATCATTTAAAGTTTCTTTATTAAATATCATAACAGTAACGATCATTGGGTCTAATAAATGCTAAAAAATTGTAAATAATTATCTTCTTTCTAAAAGATAATTTAATAGATCATTTACAATTTCTTTATTAAAGATCATAATGGTAACGATCATTGGTCCTAATAAATGCTAAAGAATTTGAAATAATTATCTTCTTTGTGAATCATAATTGACAACATCATATAAAGTTTTTTTAATAAAGATCATAACGGTAACGATCATTGGGCCTAATAAATGCTAGAAAATTGTAAATAATTATCTTCTTTCTAAAAGATAATTTAATAGATCATTTAAAATTTCTTTATTAAAGATCATAACGGTAACAATCATTGGGCCTAATAAATGCTAAAGAATTTTAAATAATTATATTCTTTCTAAAACATAATTTAATAGATCATTTAAAATTTCTTTATTAAAGATCATAAGGGTAACAATCATTGGGCCTAATAAATGCTAAAAAATTGTAAATAATTATCTTTTTTGTAAAAGATAATTTAATAGATCATTTAAAATTTATTTATTAAAGATCATAACAGTAACGATCATTGGGCCTAATAAATGCTAAAAAATTGTAAATAATTATCTTCTTTCTAAAAGATAATTTAATAGATCATTTAGAATTTCTTTTTGAAAGATCATAACCGTAACAATCATTGGGCCTAATAAATGCTAAAGAATTTTAAATAATTATATTCTTTCTAAAACATAATTTAATAGATCATTTAAAATTTCTTTATTAAAGATCATAAGGGTAACGATCATTGGTCCTAATAAATGCTAACGAATTGTAAATAATTATATTCTTTCTAAAACATAATTTAATAGATCATTTAAAATTTCTTTATTAAAGATCATAAGGGTAACGATCATTGGGCCTAATAAATGCTAAAGAATTTGAAATAATTATCTTCTTTGTGAATCATAATTGACAACATCATTTAAAGTTTTTTTATTAAAGATCATAATGGTAACGATCATTGGGCCTAATAAATGCTAAAAAATTGTAAATAATTATCTTCTTTCTAAAAGATAATTTAATAGATCATTGAGAATTTCTTTATTAAAGATCATAACGGTAACGATCATTGGGCCTAATAAATGCTAAAGAATTTGAAATAATTATCTTCTTTGTGAATCATAATTGAATAGATCATTTAAAGTTTTTTTATTAAAGGTCTTAACGGTAACAATCATTGGGCCTAATAAATGCTAAAAAATTGTACATAATTATCTTCATTCTAAAAGATAACTTAAAAGATCATTTAAAGTTTTTTTATTAAAGATCATAACGGTAACGATCATTGGGCCTAATAAATGCTAAAAAATTGTAAATAATTATCTTCTTTCTAAAGGATAATTTGATAGATCATTTAGAATTTCTTTATTAAAGATGATAACGGTAACAATCATTGGGCCTAATAAATGCTAAAGAATTTTAAATAATTGTATTCTTTCTAAAACATAATTTAATAGATCATTTAAAATTTCTTTATTAAAGATCATAAGGGTAACAATCATTGGGCCTAATAAATGCTAAAAAATTATAAATAATTATCTTTTTTGTAAAAGATAATTTAATAGATCATTTAAAATTTCTTTATTAAAGATCATAACGGTAACGATCATTGGGCCTAATAAATGCTAAAGAATTTGAAATAATTATCTTCTTTGTGAATCATAATTGAAAAGATCATTTAAAGTTTCTTTATTAAATATCATAACAGTAACGATCATTGGGTCTAATAAATGCTAAAAAATTGTAAATAATTATCTTCTTTCTAAAAGATAATTTAACAGATCATTTAGAATTTCTTTATTAAAGATCATAACGGTAACGATCATTGGTCCTAATAAATGCTAAATAATTGTAAATAATTATCTTCTTTCTAAAAGATAATTTAATAGATCATTTCAAAATTTCTTTATTAAAGATCATAACGGTAACGATCATTGGGCCTAATAAACGCTAAAGAATTTGAAATAATTATCTTCTTTGTGAGTCATAATTGAAAAGATCATTTAAAGTGTTTTTATTAAAGATCATAACGGTAATGATCATTGGTCCTAATAAATGCTAAAAAATTGTAAATAATTATCTTCTTTCTCAAACATAATTTAATAGATCATGTAGAATTTCTTTATTAAAGATCATAACGGTAATGATCATGGGGCCTAATAAATGCTAAAGAATTTGAAATAATTATCTTCTTTGTGAATCATATTTGAATAGATCATTTAAAGTTTTTTTATTAAAGGTCTTAACGGTAACGATCATTGGGCCTAATAAATGCTAAAAAATTGGTCATAATTACCTTCATTCTAAAAGATAACTTAAAAGATCATTTAGAATTTCTTTATTAAAGATCATAACGGTAACGATCATTGGGCCTAATAAATGCTAAAGAATTTGAAATAATTATCTTCTTTGTGAATCATAATTGACAACATCATTTAAAGTTTTTTTATTAAAGATCATAACGGTAACGATCATTGGGCCTAATAAATGCTAAAAAATTGTAAATAATTATCTTCTTTCTAAAAGATAATTTAATAGATCATTTAGAATTTCTTTTTGAAAGATCATAACCGTAACAATCATTGGGCCTAATAAATGCTAAAGAATTTTAAATAATTATATTCTTTCTAAAACATAATTTAATAGATCATTTAAAATTTCTTTATTAAAGATCATAAGGGTAACGATCATTGGGCCTAATAAATGCTAAAGAATTTGAAATAATTATCTTCTTTGTGAATCATAATTGAAAAGATCATTTAAAGTTTCTTTATTAAATATCATAACAGTAACGATCATTGGGTCTAATAAATGCTAAAAAATTGTAAATAATTATCTTCTTTCTAAAATATAATTTAATAGATCATTTACAATTTCTTTATTAAAGATCATAATGGTAACGATCATTGGTCCTAATAAATGCTAACGAATTGTAAATAATTATATTCTTTCTAAAACATAATTTAATAGATCATTTAAAATTTCTTTATTAAAGATCATAAGGGTAACGATCATTGGGCCTAATAAATGCTAAAGAATTTGAAATAATTATCTTCTTTGTGAATCATAATTGAAAAGATCATTTAAAGTTTCTTTATTAAATATCATAACAGTAACGATCATTGGGTCTAATAAATGCTAAAAAATTGCAAAATAATTATCTTCTTTCTCAAAGATAATTTAATAGATCATATAGAATTGCTTTATTAAAGATCATAACGGTAACGATCATTGGGCCTAATAAATGCTAAAGAATTTGAAATAATTATCTTCTTTGTGAATCATAATTGACAACATCATATAAAGTTTTTTTAATAAAGATCATAACGGTAACGATCATTGGGCCTAATAAATGCTAGAAAATTGTAAATAATTATCTTCTTTCTAAAAGATAATTTAATAGATCATTTAAAATTTCTTTATTAAAGATCATAACGGTAAAAATCATTGGGCCTAATAAATGCTAAAGAATTTTAAATAATTATATTCTTTCTAAAACATAATTTAATAGATCATTTAAAATTTCTTTATTAAAGATCATAAGGGTAACAATCATTGGGCCTAATAAATGCTAAAAAATTGTAAATAATTATCTTTTTTGTAAAAGATAATTTAATAGATCATTTAAAATTTATTTATTAAAGATCATAACGGTAACGATCATTGGGCCTAATAAATGCTAAAAAATTGTAAATAATTATCTTCTTTCTAAAAGATAATTTAATAGATCATTTAGAATTTCTTTTTGAAAGATCATAACCGTAACAATCGTTGGGCCTAATAAATGCTAAAGAATTTTAAATAATTATATTCTTTCTAAAACATAATTTAATAGATCATTTAAAATTTCTTTATTAAAGATCATAAGGGTAACGATCATTGGTCCTAATAAATGCTAACGAATTGTAAATAATTATATTCTTTCTAAAACATAATTTAATAGATCATTTAAAATTTCTTTATTAAAGATCATAAGGGTAACGATCATTGGGCCTAATAAATGCTAAAGAATTTGAAATAATTATCTTCTTTGTGAATCATATATGAATAGATCATTTAAAATTTCTTTATTAAAGATCATAAGGGTAACAATCATTGGGCCTAATAAATGCTAAAAAATTGTAAATAATTATCTTCTTTGTAAAAGATAATTTAATAGATCATTTAAAATTTATTTATTAAAGATCATAACGGTAACGATCATTGGGCCTAATAAATGCTAAAAAATTGTAAATAATTATCTTCTTTCTAAAAGATAATTTAATAGATCATTTAGAATTTCTTTTTGAAAGATCATAACCGTAACAATCATTGGTCCTAATAAATGCTAAAAGAATTGTAAATAATTATATTCTTTCTAAAACATAATTTAATAGATCATTTAAAATTTCTTTCTTAATGATCATAAGGGTAACAATCATTGGGACTAATAAATGCTAAAAAATTGTAAATAATTATCTTCTTTGTAAAAGATAACTTAATAGATCATTTCAAAATTTCTTTATTAAAGATCATAACGGTAACGATCATTGGGCCTAATAAATGCTAAAGAATTTCAAATAATTATCTTCTTTGTGAATCATAATTGAATAGATCATTTAAAGTTTTTTTATTAAAGGTCTTAACGGTAACAATCATTGGCCTAATAAATGCTAAAAAATTGTACATAATTATCTTCATTCTAAAAGATAACTTAAAAGATCATTTAAAATTTCTTTATTAAAGATCATAACGGTAACAATCATTGGGCCTAATAAATGCTAAAGAATTTTAAATAATTATATTCTTTCTAAAACATAATTTAATAGATCATTTAAAATTTCTTTATTAAAGATCATAACGGTAACAATCATTGGGCCTAATAAATGCTAAAAAATTGTAAATAATTATCTTCTTTGTAAAAGATAATTTAATAGATCATTTAAAATTTATTTATTAAAGATCATAACGGTAACGATCATTGGGCCTAATAAATGCTAAAAAATTGTAAATAATTATCTTCTTTATAAAAGATAATTTAATAGATCATTTAGAATTTCTTTTTGAAAGATCATAACCGTAACAATCATTGGGCCTAATAAATGCTAAAGAATTTTAAATAATTATATTCTTTCTAAAACATAATTTAATAGATCATTTAAAATTTCTTTATTAAAGATCATAAGGGTAACGATCATTGGTCCTAATAAATGCTAACGAATTGTAAATAATTATATTCTTTCTAAAACATAATTTAATAGATCATTTAAAATTTCTTTATTAAAGATCATAAGGGTAACGATCATTGGGCCTAATAAATGCTAAAGAATTTGAAATAATTATCTTCTTTGTGAATCATATTTGAATAGATCATTTAAAATTTCTTTATTAAAGATCATAAGGGTAACAATCATTGGGCCTAATAAATGCTAAAAAATTGTAAATAATTATCTTCTTTGTAAAAGATAATTTAATAGATCATTTAAAATTTATTTATTAAAGATCATAACGGTAACGATCATTGGGCCTAATAAATGCTAAAAAATTGTAAATAATTATCTTCTTTCTAAAAGATAATTTAATAGATCATTTAGAATTTCTTTTTGAAAGATCATAACCGTAACAATCATTGGTCCTACTAAATGCTAAAAGAATTGTAAATAATTATATTCTTTCTAAAACATAATTTAATAGATCATTTAAAATTTCTTTATTAATGATCATAAGGGTAACAATCATTGGGACTAATAAATGCTAAAAAATTGTAAATAATTATCTTCTTTGTAAAAGATAACTTAATAGATCATTTCAAAATTTCTTTATTAAAGATCATATCGGTAACGATCATTGGGCCTAATAAATGCTAAAGAATTTCAAATAATTATCTTCTTTGTGAATCATAATTGAATAGATCATGTAAAGTTTTTTTATTAAAGGTCTTAACGGTAACAATCATTGGCCTAATAAATGCTAAAAAATTGTACATAATTATCTTCATTCTAAAAGATAACTTAAAAGATCATTTAAAATTTCTTTATTAAAGATCATAACGGTAACAATCATTGGGCCTAATAAATGCTAAAGAATTTTAAATAATTATATTCTTTCTAAAACATAATTTAATAGATCATTTAAAATTTCTTTATTAAAGATCATAACGGTAATGATCATGGGGCCTAATAAATGCTAAAAAATTGTAAATAATTATCTTCTTTGTAAAAGATAATTTAATAGATCATTTAAAATTTATTTATTAAAGATCATAACGGTAACGATCATTGGGCCTAATAAATGCTAAAAAATTGTAAATAATTATCTTCTTTATAAAAGATAATTTAATAGATCATTTAGAATTTCTTTTTGAAAGATCATAACCGTAACAATCATTGGGCCTAATAAATGCTAAAGAATTTTAAATAATTATATTCTTTCTAAAACATAATTTAATAGATCATTTAAAATTTCTTTATTAAAGATCATAAGGGTAACGATCATTGGGCCTAATAAATGCTAAAGAATTTGAAATAATTATCTTCTTTGTGAATCATAATTGAAAAGATCATTTAAAGTTTCTTTATTAAATATCATAACAATAACGATCATTGGGTCTAATAAATGCTAAAAAATTGTAAATAATTATCTTCTTTCTAAAAGATAATTTAATAGATCATTTACAATTTCTTTATTAAAGATCATAATGGTAACGATCATTGGTCCTAATAAATGCTAACGAATTGTAAATAATTATATTCTTTCTAAAACATAATTTAATAGATCATTTAAAATTTCTTTATTAAAGATCATAAGGGTAACGATCATTGGGCCTAATAAATGCTAAAGAATTTGAAATAATTATCTTCTTTGTAAATCATAATTGAAAAGATCATTTAAAGTTTCTTTATTAAATATCATAACAGTAACGATCATTGGGTCTAATAAATGCTAAAAAATTGCAAAATAATTATCTTCTTTCTCAAAGATAATTTAATAGATCATATAGAATTTCTTTATTAAAGATCATAACGGTAACGATCATTGGGCCTAATAAATGCTAACGAATTGTAAATAATTATATTCTTTCTAAAACATAATTTAATAGATCATTTAAAATTTCTTTATTAAAGATCATAAGGGTAACGATCATTGGGCCTAATAAATGCTAAAGAATTTGAAATAATTATCTTCTTTGTGAATCATAATTGAAAAGATCATTTAAAGTTTCTTTATTAAATATCATAACAGTAACGATCATTGGGTCTAATAAATGCTAAAGAATTTTAAATAATTATATTCTTTCTAAAACATAATTTAATAGATCATTTAAAATTTCTTTATTAAAGATCATAAGGGTAACGATCATTGGTCCTAATAAATGCTAACGAATTGTAAATAATTATATTCTTTCTAAAACATAATTTAATAGATCATTTAAAATTTCTTTATTAAAGATCATAAGGGTAACGATCATTGGGCCTAATAAATGCTAAAGAATTTGAAATAATTATCTTCTTTGTGAATCATATTTGAATAGATCATTTAAAATTTCTTTATTAAAGATCATAAGGGTAACAATCATTGGGCCTAATAAATGCTAAAAAATTGTAAATAATTATCTTCTTTGTAAAAGATAATTTAATAGATCATTTAAAATTTATTTATTAAAGATCATAACGGTAACGATCATTGGGCCTAATAAATGCTAAAAAATTGTAAATAATTATCTTCTTTCTAAAAGATAATTTAATAGATCATTTAGAATTTCTTTTTGAAAGATCATAACCGTAACAATCATTGGTCCTAATAAATGCTAAAAGAATTGTAAATAATTATATTCTTTCTAAAACATAATTTAATAGATCATTTAAAATTTCTTTCTTAATGATCATAAGGGTAACAATCATTGAGACTAATAAATGCTAAAAAATTGTAAATAATTATCTTCTTTGTAAAAGATAACTTAATAGATCATTTCAAAATTTCTTTATTAAAGATCATAACGGTAACGATCATTGGGCCTAATAAATGCTAAAGAATTTCAAATAATTATCTTCTTTGTGAATCATAATTGAATAGATCATTTAAAGTTTTTTTATTAAAGGTCTTAACGGTAACAATCATTGGCCTAATAAATGCTAAAAAATTGTACATAATTATCTTCATTCTAAAAGATAACTTAAAAGATCATTTAAAATTTCTTTATTAAAGATCATAACGGTAACAATCATTGGGCCTAATAAATGCTAAAGAATTTTAAATAATTATATTCTTTCTAAAACATAATTTAATAGATCATTTAAAATTTCTTTATTAAAGATCATAAGGGTAACAATCATTGGGCCTAATAAATGCTAAAAAATTGTAAATAATTATCTTCTTTGTAAAAGATAATTTAATAGATCATTTAAAATTTATTTATTAAAGATCATAACGGTAACGATCATTGGGCCTAATAAATGCTAAAAAATTGTAAATAATTATCTTCTTTCTAAAAGATAATTTAATAGATCATTCAGAATTTCTTTTTGAAAGATCATAACCGTAACAATCATTGGGCCTAATAAATGCTAAAGAATTTTAAATAATTATATTCTTTCTAAAACATAATTTAATAGATCATTTAAAATTTCTTTATTAAAGATCATAACGGTAACGATCATTGGGCCTAATAAATGCTAAAGAATTTTAAATAATTATATTCTTTCTAAAACATAATTTAATAGATCATTTAAAATTTCTTTATTAAAGATCATAAGGGTAACAATCATTGGGCCTAATAAATGCTAAAAAATTGTAAATAATTATCTTCTTTGTAAAAGATAATTTAATAGATCATTTAAAATTTATTTATTAAAGATCATAACGGTAACGATCATTGGGCCTAATAAATGCTAAAAAATTGTAAATAATTATCTTCTTTCTAAAAGATAATTTAATAGATCATTTAGAATTTCTTTTTGAAAGATCATAACCGTACCAATCATTGGTCCTAATAAATGCTAAAGAATTGTAAATAATTATATTCTTTCTAAAACATAATTTAATAGATCATTTAAAATTTCTTTATTAATGATCATAAGGGTAACAATCATTGGGACTAATAAATGCTAAAAAATTGTAAATAATTATCTTCTTTGTAAAAGATAACTTAATAGATCATTTCAAAATTTCTTTATTAAAGATCATAACGGTAACGATCATTGGGCCTAATAAATGCTAAAGAATTTCAAATAATTATCTTCTTTGTGAATCATAATTGAATAGATCATTTAAAGTTTTTTTATTAAAGGTCTTAACGGTAACAATCATTGGCCTAATAAATGCTAAAAAATTGTACATAATTATCTTCATTCTAAAAGATAACTTAAAAGATCATTTAGAATTTCTTTATTAAAGATCATAACGGTAACGATCATTGGTCCTAATAAATGCTAAAGAATTATAAATAATTATATTCTTTCTAAAACATAATTTAATAGATCATTTAAAATTTCTTTATTAATGATCATAAGGGTAACAATTATTGGGACTAATAAATGCTAAAAAATAGTAAATAATTATCTTCTTTGTAAAAGATAATTTATTAGATCATTTCAAAATTTCTTTACTAAAGATCATAACCGTAACGATCATTGGGCCTAATAAATGCTAAAGAAATTGAAATAATTATCTTCTTTGTGAGTCATAATTGAAAAGATCATTTAAAGTGTTTTTATTAAAGATCATAACGGTAATGATCATTGGTCCTAATAAATGCTAAAAAATTGTAAATAATTATCTTCTTTCTCAAAGATAATGTAATAGATCATATAGAATTTCTTTATTAAAGATCATAACGGTAACGATCATGGGGCCTAATAAATGCTAAAGAATTTTAAATAATTATCTTCTTTGTGAATCATATTTGAATAGATCATTTAAAGTTTTTTTATTAAAGGTCTTAACGGTAACGATCATTGGGCCTCATAAATGCTAAAAAATTGGTCATAATTATCTTCATTCTAAAAGATAACTTAAAAGATCATTTAGAATTTCTTTATTAAAGATCATAACGGTAACGATCATTGGGCCTAATAAATACTAAAGAATTTGAAATAATTATCTTCTTTGTGAATCATAATTGACAACATCATTTAAAGTTTTTTTATTAAAGATCGTAACGGTAACGATCATTGCGCCTAATAAATGCTAAAAAATTGTAAATAATTATCTTCTTTCTAAAAGATAATTTAATAGTTCATTTAGAATTTCTTTATTAAAGATCATAAGGGTAACAATCATTGGGACTAATAAATGCTAAAGAATTTTAAATAATTATCTTCTTTCTAAAAGATAATTTAATAGATCATTTAGAATTTCTTTTTGAAAGATCATAACCGTAACAATCATTGGGCCTAATAAATGCTAAAGAATTTGAAATAATTATCTTCTTTGTGAATCATAATTGACAACATCATTTAAAGTTTTTTTATTAAAGATCATAACGGTAACGATCATTGGGCCTAATAAATGCTAAAAAATTGTAAATAATTATCTTCTTTCTAAAAGATAATTTAATAGTTCATTTAGAATTTCTTTATTAAAGATCATAACGGTAACAATCATTGGGACTAATAAATGCTAAAAAATTGTAAATAATTATCTTCTTTGTAAAAGATAATTTAATAGATCATTTCAAAATTTCTTTATTAAAGATCATAACGGTAACGATCATTGGGCCTAATAAACGCTAAAGAATTTGAAATAATTATCTTCTTTGTGAGTCATAATTGAAAAGATCATTTAAAGTGTTTTTATTAAAGATCATAACGGTAATGATCATTGGTCCTAATAAATGCTAAAAAATTGTAAATAATTATCTTCTTTCTCAAAGATAATTTAATAGATCATATAGAATTTCTTTATTAAAGATCATAACGGTAACGATCATGGGGCCTAATAAATGCTAAAGAATTTGAAATAATTATCTTCTTTGTGAATCATATTTGAATAGATCATTTAAAGTTTTTTTATTAAAGGTCTTAACGGTAACGATCATTGGGCCTAATAAATGCTAAAAAATTGGTCATAATTATCTTCATTCTAAAAGATAACTTAAAAGATCATTTAGAATTTCTTTATTAAAGATCATAACGGTAACGATCATTGGGCCTAATAAATGCTAAAGAATTTGAAATAATTATGTTCTTTGTGAATCATAATTGACAACATCATTTAAAGTTTTTTTATTAAAGATCATAACGGTAACGATCATTGGGCCTAATAAATGCTAAAAAATTGTAAATAATTATCTTCTTTCTAAAAGATAATTTAATAGATCATTTAGAATTTCTTTTTGAAAGATCATAACCGTAACAATCATTGGGCCTAATAAATGCTAAAGAATTTTAAATAATTATCTTCTTTCTAAAAGATAATTTAATAGATCATTTAGAATTTCTTTTTGAAAGATCATAACCGTAACAATCATTGGGCCTAATAAATGCTAAAGAATTTGAAATAATTATCTTCTTTGTGAATCATAATTGACAACATCATTTAAAGTTTTTTTATTAAAGATCATAACGGTAACGATCATTGGGCCTAATAAATGCTAAAAAATTGTAAATAATTATCTTCTTTCTAAAAGATAATTTAATAGTTCATTTAGAATTTCTTTATTAAAGATCATAACGGTAACAATCATTGGGACTAATAAATGCTAAAAAATTGTAAATAATTATCTTCTTTGTAAAAGATAATTTAATAGATCATTTCAAAATTTCTTTATTAAAGATCATAACGGTAACGATCATTGGGCCTAATAAACGCTAAAGAATTTGAAATAATTATCTTCTTTGTGAGTCATAATTGAAAAGATCATTTAAAGTGTTTTTATTAAAGATCATAACGGTAATGATCATTGGTCCTAATAAATGCTAAAAAATTGTAAATAATTATCTTCTTTCTCAAAGATAATGTAATAGATCATATAGAATTTCTTTATTAAAGATCATAACGGTAACGATCATGGGGCCTAATAAATGCTAAAGAATTTGAAATAATTATCTTCTTTGTGAATCATATTTGAATAGATCATTTAAAGTTTTTTTATTAAAGGTCTTAACGGTAACGATCATTGGGCCTCATAAATGCTAAAAAATTGGTCATAATTATCTTCATTCTAAAAGATAACTTAAAAGATCATTTAGAATTTCTTTATTAAAGATCATAACGGTAACGATCATTGGGCCTAATAAATACTAAAGAATTTGAAATAATTATCTTCTTTGTGAATCATAATTGACAACATCATTTAAAGTTTTTTTATTAAAGATCGTAACGGTAACGATCATTGCGCCTAATAAATGCTAAAAAATTGTAAATAATTATCTTCTTTCTAAAAGATAATTTAATAGTTCATTTAGAATTTCTTTATTAAAGATCATAAGGGTAACAATCATTGGGACTAATAAATGCTAAAAAATTGTAAATAATTATCTTCTTTGTAAAAGATAATTTAATAGATCATTTCAAAATTTCTTTATTAAAGATCATAACGGTAACGATCATTGGGCCTAATAAACGCTAAAGAATTTGAAATAATTATCTTCTTTGTGAGTCATAATTGAAAAGATCATTTAAAGTGTTTTTATTAAAGATCATAACGGTAATGATCATTGGTCCTAATAAATGCTAAAAAATTGTAAATAATTATCTTCTTTCTCAAAGATAATTTAATAGATCATTTAGAATTTCTTTATTAAAGATCATAACGGTAACAATCATTGGGACTAATAAATGCTAAAAAATTGTAAATAATTATCTTCTTTGTAAAAGATAATTTAATAGATCATTTCAAAATTTCTTTATTAAAGATCATAACGGTAACGATCATTGGGCCTAATAAACGCTAAAGAATTTGAAATAATTATCTTCTTTGTGAGTCATAATTGAAAAGATCATTTAAAGTTTTTTTATTAAAGATCATAACGGTAATGATCATTGGTCCTAATAAATGCTAAAAAATTGTAAATAATTATCTTCTTTCTCAAAGATAATTTAATAGATCATATAGAATTTCTTTATTAAAGATCATAACGGTAACGATCATGGGGCCTAATAAATGCTAAAGAATTTGAAATAATTATCTTCTTTGTGAATCATATTTGAATAGATCATTTAAAGTTTTTTTATTAAAGGTCTTAACGGTAACGATCATTGGGCCTAATAAATGCTAAAAAATTGATCATAATTATCTTCATACTAAAAGATAACTTAAAAGATCATTTAGAATTTCTTTATTAAAGATCATAACGGTAACGATCATTGGGCCTAATAAATGCTAAAAAATTGTAAATAATTATCTTCTTTCTAAAAGATAATTTAATAGATCATTTAGAATTTCTTTATTAAAGATCATAACGGTAACAATCATTGGGTCTAATAAATGCTAAAGAATTTTAAATAATTATATTCTTTCTAAAACATAATTTAATAGATCATTTAAAATTTCTTTATTAAAGATCATAAGGGTAACAATCATTGGGCCTAATAAATGCTAAAAAATTGTAAATAATTATCTTCTTTGTAAAAGATAATTTAATAGATCATTTAAAATTTCTTTAGTAAAGATCATAACGGTAACGATCATTGGGCCTAATAAATGCTAAAGAATTTGAAATAATTATCTTCTTTGTGAATCATAATTGAAAAGATCATTTAAAGTTTCTTTATTAAATATCATAACAGTAACGATCATTGGGTCTAATAAATGCTAAAAAATTGTAAATAATTATCTTCTTTCTAAAAGATAATTTAATAGATCATTTAGAATTTCTTTATTAAAGATCATAACGGTAACGATCATTGGTCCTAATAAATGCTAAAGAATTGTAAATAATTATATTCTTTCTAAAACATAATTTAATAGATCATTTAAAATTTCTTTATTAAAGATCATGAGGGTAACAATCATTGGGACTAATAAATGCTAAAAAATTGTAAATAATTATCTTCTTTGTAAAAGATAATTTAATAGATCATTTCAAAATTTCTTTATTAAAGATCATAACGGTAACGATCATTGGGCCTAATAAACGCTAAAGAATTTGAAATAATTATCTTCTTTGTGAGTCATAATTGAAAAGATCATTTAAAGTGTTTTTATTAAAGATCATAACGGTAATGATCATTGGTCCTAATAAATGCTAAAAAATTGTAAATAATTATCTTCTTTCTCAAAGATAATTTAATAGATCATATAGAATTTCTTTATTAAAGATCATAACGGTAACGATCATGGGGCCTAATAAATGCTAAAGAATTTGAAATAATTATCTTCTTTGTGAATCATATTTGAATAGATCATTTAAAGTTTTTTTATTAAAGGTCTTAACGGGAACGATCATTGGGCCTAATAAATGCTAAAAAATTGGTCATAATTATCTTCATTCTAAAAGATAACTTAAAAGATCATTTAGAATTTCTTTATTAAAGATCATAACGGTAACGATCATTGGGCCTAATAAATGCTAAAGAATTTGAAATAATTATCTTCTTTGTGAATCATAATTGACAACATCATTTAAAGTTTTTTTATTAAAGATCATAACGGTAACGATCATTGGGCCTAATAAATGCTAAAAAATTGTAAATAATTATCTTCTTTCTAAAAGATAATTTAATAGATCATTTAGAATTTCTTTTTGAAAGATCATAACTGTAACAATCATTGGGCCTAATAAATGCTAAAGAATTTTAAATAATTATCTTCTTTCTAAAAGATAATTTAATAGATCATTTAGAATTTCTTTTTGAAAGATCATAACCGTAACAATCATTGGGCCTAATAAATGCTAAAGAATTTGAAATAATTATCTTCTTTGTGAATCATAATTGACAACATCATTTAAAGTTTTTTTATTAAAGATCATAACGGTAACGATCATTGGGCCTAATAAATGCTAAAAAATTGTAAATAATTATCTTCTTTCTAAAAGATAATTTAATAGTTCATTTAGAATTTCTTTATTAAAGATCATAACGGTAACAATCATTGGGACTAATAAATGCTAAAAAATTGTAAATAATTATCTTCTTTGTAAAAGATAATTTAATAGATCATTTCAAAATTTCTTTATTAAAGATCATAACGGTAACGATCATTGGGCCTAATAAACGCTAAAGAATTTGAAATAATTATCTTCTTTGTGAGTCATAATTGAAAAGATCATTTAAAGTGTTTTTATTAAAGATCATAACGGTAATGATCATTGGTCCTAATAAATGCTAAAAAATTGTAAATAATTATCTTCTTTCTCAAAGATAATTTAATAGATCATATAGAATTTCTTTATTAAAGATCATAACGGTAACGATCATGGGGCCTAATAAATGCTAAAGAATTTGAAATAATTATCTTCTTTGTGAATCATATTTGAATAGATCATTTAATGTTTTTTTATTAAAGGTCTTAACGGTAACGATCATTGGGCCTAATAAATGCTAAAAAATTGGTCATAATTATCTTCATTCTAAAAGATAACTTAAAAGATCATTTAGAATTTCTTTATTAAAGATCATAACGGTAACGATCATTGGGCCTAATAAATGCTAAAGAATTTGAAATAATTATCTTCTTTGTGAATCATAATTGACAACATCATTTAAAGTTTTTTTATTAAAGATCATAACGGTAACGATCATTGGGCCTAATAAATGCTAACAAATTGTAAATAATTATCTTCTTTCTAAAAGATAATTCAATAGATCATTTAGAATTTCTTTTTGAAAGATCATAACCGTAACAATCATTGGGCCTAATAAATGCTAAAGAATTTTAAATAATTATCTTCTTTCTAAAAGATAATTTAATAGATCATTTAGAATTTCTTTTTGAAAGATCATAACCGTAACAATCATTGGGCCTAATAAATGCTAAAGAATTTGAAATAATTATCTTCTTTGTGAATCATAATTGACAACATCATTTAAAGTTTTTTTATTAAAGATCATAACGGTAACGATCATTGGGCCTAATAAATGCTAAAAAATTGTAAATAATTATCTTCTTTCTAAAAGATAATTTAATAGTTCATTTAGAATTTCTTTATTAAAGATCATAACGGTAACAATCATTGGGACTAATAAATGCTAAAAAATTGTAAATAATTATCTTCTTTGTAAAAGATAATTTAATAGATCATTTCAAAATTTCTTTATTAAAGATCATAACGGTAACGATCATTGGGCCTAATAAACGCTAAAGAATTTGAAATAATTATCTTCTTTGTGAGTCATAATTGAAAAGATCATTTAAAGTTTTTTTATTAAAGATCATAACGGTAATGATCATTGGTCCTAATAAATGCTAAAAAATTGTAAATAATTATCTTCTTTCTCAAAGATAATTTAATAGATCATATAGAATTTCTTTATTAAAGATCATAACGGTAACGATCATGGGGCCTAATAAATGCTAAAGAATTTGAAATAATTATCTTCTTTGTGAATCATATTTGAATAGATCATTTAAAGTTTTTTTATTAAAGGTCTTAACGGTAACGATCATTGGGCCTAATAAATGCTAAAAAATTGATCATAATTATCTTCATACTAAAAGATAACTTAAAAGATCATTTAGAATTTCTTTATTAAAGATCATAACGGTAACGATCATTGGGCCTAATAAATGCTAAAAAATTGTAAATAATTATCTTCTTTCTAAAAGATAATTTAATAGATCATTTAGAATTTCTTTATTAAAGATCATAACGGTAACAATCATTGGGTCTAATAAATGCTAAAGAATTTTAAATAATTATATTCTTTCTAAAACATAATTTAATAGATCATTTAAAATTTCTTTATTAAAGATCATAAGGGTAACAATCATTGGGCCTAATAAATGCTAAAAAATTGTAAATAATTATCTTCTTTGTAAAAGATAATTTAATAGATCATTTAAAATTTCTTTAGTAAAGATCATAACGGTAACGATCATTGGGCCTAATAAATGCTAAAGAATTTGAAATAATTATCTTCTTTGTGAATCATAATTGAAAAGATCATTTAAAGTTTCTTTATTAAATATCATAACAGTAACGATCATTGGGTCTAATAAATGCTAAAAAATTGTAAATAATTATCTTCTTTCTAAAAGATAATTTAATAGATCATTTAGAATTTCTTTATTAAAGATCATAACGGTAACGATCATTGGTCCTAATAAATGCTAAAGAATTGTAAATAATTATATTCTTTCTAAAACATAATTTAATAGATCATTTAAAATTTCTTTATTAAAGATCATGAGGGTAACAATCATTGGGACTAATAAATGCTAAAAAATTGTAAATAATTATCTTCTTTGTAAAAGATAATTTAATAGATCATTTCAAAATTTCTTTATTAAAGATCATAACGGTAACGATCATTGGGCCTAATAAACGCTAAAGAATTTGAAATAATTATCTTCTTTGTGAATCATAATTGAAAAGATCATTTAAAGTGTTTTTATTAAAAATCATAACGGTAATGATCATTGGTCCTAATAAATGCTAAAAAATTGTAAATAATTATCTTCTTTCTCAAAGATAATTTAATAGATCATATAGAATTTCTTTAT
This sequence comes from Psophocarpus tetragonolobus, assembly GCA_037954015.1. Classification (NCBI taxonomy): domain Eukaryota; kingdom Viridiplantae; phylum Streptophyta; class Magnoliopsida; order Fabales; family Fabaceae; genus Psophocarpus; species Psophocarpus tetragonolobus. The sequence goes on from CM075688.1 coordinate 62,333,589, forward strand.
TAAAGATCATAACGGTAACGATCATGGGGCCTAATAAATGCTAAAGAATTTGAAATAATTATCTTCTTTGTGAATCATATTTGAATAGATCATTTAAAGTTTTTTTATTAAAGGTCTTAACGGTAACGATCATTGGGTATAATAAATGCTAAAAAATTGGTCAGAATTATCTTCATTCTAAAAGATAACTTAAAAGATCATTTAGAATTTCTTTATTAAAGATCATAACGGTAACGATCATTGGGCCTAATAAATGCTAAAGAATTTGAAATAATTATCTTCTTTGTGAATCATAATTGACAACATCATTTAAAGTTTTTTTATTAAAGATCATAACGGTAACGATCATTGGGCCTAATAAATGCTAAAAAATTGTAAATAATTATCTTCTTTCAAAAAGATAATTTAATAGTTCATTTAGAATTTCTTTATTAAAGATCATAACGGTAACAATCATTGGGCCTAATAAATGCTAAAGAATTTTAAATAATTATATTCTTTCTAAAACATAATTTAATAGATCATTTAAAATTTCTTTATTAAAGATCATAAGGGTAACAATCATTGGGCCTAATAAATGCTAAAAAATTGTAAATAAATATCTTCTTTGTAAAAGATAATTTAATAGATCATTTAAAATTTCTTTATTAAAGATCATAACGGTAACGATCATTGGGCCTAATAAATGCTAAAGAATTTGAAATAATTATCTTCTTTGTGAATCATAATTGAAAAGGTCATTTGAAGTTTCTTTATTAAATATCATAACAGTAACGATCATTGGGTCTAATAAATGCTAAAAAATTGTAAATAATTATCTTCTTTCTAAAAGGTAATTTAATAGATCATTTAGAATTTCTTTATTAAAGATCATAACGGTAACGATCATTGGTCCTAATAAATGCTAAAGAATTGTAAATAATTATATTCTTTCTAAAACATAATTTAATAGATCATTTAAAATTTCTTTATTAAAGATCATGAGGGTAACAATCATTGGGACTAATAAATGCTAAAAAATTGTAAATAATTATCTTCTTTGTAAAAGATAATTTAATAGATCATTTCAAAATTTCTTTATTAAAGATCATAACGGTAACGATCATTGGGCCTAATAAACGCTAAAGAATTTGAAATAATTATCTTCTTTGTGAGTCATAATTGAAAAGATCATTTAAAGTGTTTTTATTAAAGATCATAACGGTAATGATCATTGTTCCTAATAAATGCTAAAAAATTGTAAATAATTATCTTCTTTCTCAAAGATAATTTAATAGATCATATAGAATTTCTTTATTAAAGATCATAACGGTAACGATCATGGCGCCTAATAAATGCTAAAGAATTTGAAATAATTATCTTCTTTGTGAATCATATTTGAATAGATCATTTAAAGTTTTTTTATTAAAGGTCTTAACGGTAACAATCATTGGGCCTAATAAATGCTAAAAAATTGGTCATAATTATCTTCATTTTAAAAGATAACTTAAAAGATCATTTAGAATTTCTTTATTAAAGATCATAACGGTAACGATCATTGGGCCTAATAAATGCTAAAGAATTTGAAATAATTATCTTCTTTGTGAATCATAATTGACAACATCATTTAAAGTTTTTTTATTAAAGATCATAACGGTAACGATCATTGGGCCTAATAAATGCTAAAAAATTGTAAATAATTATCTTCTTTGTAAAAGATAATTTAATAGATCAATTAAAATTTCTTTATTAAAGATCATAACGGTAACGATCATTGGGCCTAATAAATGCTAAAGAATTTGAAATAATTATCTTCTTTGTGAATCATAATTGAAAAGATCATTTAAAGTTTCTTTATTAAATATCATAACAGTAACGATCATTGGGTCTAATAAATGCTAAATAATTGTAAATAATTATCTTCTTTCTAAAAGATAATTTAATAGATCATTTAGAATTTCTTTATTAAAGATCATAACGGTAACGATCATTGGTCCTAATAAATGCTAAAGAATTGTAAATAATTATATTCTTTCTAAAACATAATTTAATAGATCATTTAGAATTTCTTTATTAAAGATCATGAGGGTAACAATCATTGGGACTAATAAATGCTAAAAAATTGTAAATAATTATCTTCTTTGTAAAAGATAATTTAATAGATCATTTCAAAATTTCTTTATTAAAGATCATAACGGTAACGATCATTGGGCCTAATAAATGCTAAAGAATTTGAAATAATTATCTTCTTTGTGAGTCATAATTGAAAAGATCATTTAAAGTGTTTTTATTAAAGATCATAACGGTAATGATCATTGGTCCTAATAAATGCTAAAAAATTGTAAATAATTATCTTCTTTCTCAAAGATAATTTAATAGATTATATAGAATTTCTTTATTAAAGATCATAACGGTAACGATCATGGGTCCTAATAAATGCTAAAGAATTTGAAATAATTACCTTTTTTGTGAATCATAATTGAATAGATCATTTAAAGTTTTTTTAATAAAGATCATAATGGTAACGATCATTGGGCCTAATAAATGGTAAAGAATTCGAAATAATTACCTTCTTTGTGAACCATAATTGAATAGATCATTTAAAGCTTTTTTAATAAAGATCATAACGGAAACGATCATTGGGCCTAATAAATGCTAAAAAATTGTAAATAATTATCTTCTTTCTCAAAGATAATTTAATAGATCATATAGAATTTCTTTATTAAAGATCATAACGGTAACGATCATGGGGCCTAATAAATGCTAAAGAATTTGATATAATTATCTTCTTTGTGAATCATATTTGAATAGATCATTTAAAGTTTTTTTATTAAAGGTCTTAACGGTAACGATCATTGGGCCTAATAAATGCTAAAAAATTGGTCATAATTATCTTCATTCTAAAAGATAACTTAAAAGATCATTTAGAATTTCTTTATTAAAGATCATAACGGTAAAGATCATTGGGCCTAATAAATGCTAAAGAATTTGAAATAATTATCTTCTTTGTGAATCATAATTGACAACATCATTTAAAGTTTTTTTATTAAAGATCATAACGGTAACGATCATTGGGCCTAATAAATGCTAAAAAATTGTAAATAATTATCTTCTTTCTAAAAGATAATTTAATAGTTCATTTAGAATTTCTTTATTAAAGATCATAACGGTAACGATCATTGGTCCTAATAAATGCTAAAGAATTTTAAATAATTATATTCTATCTAAAACATAATTTAATAGATCATTTAAAATTTCTTTATTAAAGATCATAAGGGTAACAATCATTGGGCCTAATAAATGCTAAAAAATTGTAAATAATTATCTTCTTTGTAAAAGATAATTTAATAGATCAATTAAAATTTCTTTATTAAAGATCATAACGGTAATGATCATTGGTCCTAATAAATGCTAAAAAATTGTAAATAATTATCTTCTTTCTCAAAGATAATTTAATAGATCATATAGAATTTCTTTATTAAAGATCATAACGGTAATGATCATGGGGCCTAATAAATGCTAAAGAATTTGAAATAATTATCTTCTTTGTGAATCATATTTGAATAGATCATTTAAAGTTTTTTTATTAAAGGTCTTAACGGTAACAATCATTGGGCCTAATAAATGCTAAAAAATTGGTCATAATTATCTTCATTTTAAAAGATAACTTAAAAGATCATTTAGAATTTCTTTATTAAAGATCATAACGGTAACGATCATTGGGCCTAATAAATGCTAAAGAATTTGAAATAATTATCTTCTTTGTGAATCATAATTGACAACATCATTTAAAGTTTTTTTATTAAAGATCATAACGGTAACGATCATTGGGCCTAATAAATGCTAAAAAATTGTAAATAATTATCTTCTTTGTAAAAGATAATTTAATAGATCAATTAAAATTTCTTTATTAAAGATCATAACGGTAACGATCATTGGGCCTAATAAATGCTAAAGAATTTGAAATAATTATCTTCTTTGTGAATCATAATTGAAAAGATCATTTAAAGTTTCTTTATTAAATATCATAACAGTAACGATCATTGGGTCGAATAAATGCTAAATAATTGTAAATAATTATCTTCTTTCTAAAAGATAATTTAATAGATCATTTAGAATTTCTTTATTAAAGATCATAACGGTAACGATCATTGGTCCTAATAAATGCTAAAGAATTGTAAATAATTATATTCTTTCTAAAACATAATTTAATAGATCATTTACAATTTCTTTATTAAAGATCATGAGGGTAACAATCATTGGGACTAATAAATGCTAAAAAATTGTAAATAATTATCTTCTTTGTAAAAGATAATTTAATAGATCATTTCAAAATTTCTTTATTAAAGATCATAACGGTAACGATCATTGGGCCTAATAAACGCTAAAGAATTTGAAATAATTATCTTCTTTGTGAGTCATAATTGAAAAGATCATTTAAAGTGTTTTTATTAAAGATCATAACGGTAATGATCATTGGTCCTAATAAATGCTAAAAAATTGTAAATAATTATCTTCTTTCTCAAAGATAATTTAATAGATCATATAGAATTTCTTTATTAAAGATCATAACGGTAACGATCATGGGTCCTAATAAATGCTAAAGAATTTGAAATAATTACCTTCTTTGTGAACCATAATTGAATAGATCATTTAAAGCTTTTTTAATAAAGATCATAACGGAAACGATCATTGGGCCTAATAAATGCTAAAAAATTGTAAATAATTATCTTCTTTCTCAAAGATAATTTAATAGATCATATAGAATTTCTTTGTTAAAGATCATAACGGTAACGATCATGGGGCCTAATAAATGCTAAAGAATTTGAAATAATTATCTTCTTTGTGAATCATATTTGAATAGATCATTTAAAGTTTTTTTATTAAAGGTCTTAATGGTAACGATCATTGGGCCTAATAAATGCTAAAAAATTTGTCATAATTATCTTCATTTTAAAAGATAACTTAAAAGATCATTTAGAATTTCTTTATTAAAGATGATAACGGTAACGATCATTGGGCTTAATAAATGCTAAAGAATTTGAAATAATTATCTTCTTTGTGAATCATAATTGACAATATCATTTAAAGTTTTTTTATTAAAGATCATAGCGGTAACGATCATTGGCCCTAATAAATGCTAAAAAATTGTAAATAATTATCTTCTTTCTAAAAGATAATTTAATAGATCATTTAGAATTTCTTTATTAAAGATCATAACGGTAACGATCATTGGGCCTAATAAATGCTAAAGAATTTGAAATAATTATCTTCTTTGTGAATCATAATTGAATAGATCATTTAAAGTTTTTTTATTAAAGGTCTTAACGGTAACAATCATTGGGCCTAATAAATGCTAAAAAATTGTACATAATTATCTTCATTCTAAAAGATAACTTAAAAGATCATTTAAAGTTTTTTTATTAAAGATCATAACGGTAACGATCATTGGGCCTAATAAATGCTAAAAAATTGTAAATAATTATCTTCTTTCTAAAGGATAATTTGATAGATCATTTAGAATTTCTTTATTAAAGATGATAACGGTAACAATCATTGGGCCTAATAAATGCTAAAGAATTTTAAATAATTGTATTCTTTCTAAAACATAATTTAATAGATCATTTAAAATTTCTTTATTAAAGATCATAACGGTAACAATCATTGGGCCTAATAAATGCTAAAAAATTGTAAATAATTATCTTCTTTGTAAAAGATAATTTAATAGATCATTTAAAATTTCTTTATTAAAGATCATAACGGTAACGATCATTGGGCCTAATAAATGCTAAAGAATTTGAAATAATTATCTTCTTTGTGAATCATAATTGAAAAGATCATTTAAAGTTTCTTTATTAAATATCATAACAGTAACGATCACTGGGTCTAATAAATGCTAAAAAATTGTAAATAATTATCTTCTTTCTAAAAGATAATTTAACAGATCATTTAGAATTTCTTTATTAAAGATCATAACGGTAACGATCATTGGTCCTAATAAATGCTAAAGAATTGTAAATAATTATCTTCTTTCTAAAAGATAATTTAATAGATCATTTCAAAATTTCATTATTAAAGATCATAACGGTAACGATCATTGGGTCTAATAAACGCTAAAGAATTTGAAATAATTATCTTCTTTGTGAGTCATAATTGAAAAGATCATTTAAAGTGTTTTTATTAAAGATCATAACGGTAATGATCATTGGTGCTAATAAATGCTAAAAAATTGTAAATAATTATCTTCTTTCTCAAAGATAATGTAATAGATCATATAGAATTTTTTTATTAAAGATCATAACGATAACGATCATGGGGCCTAATAAATGCTAAAGAATTTTAAATAATTATCTTCTTTGTGAATCATATTTGAATAGATCATTTAAAGTTTTTTTATTAAAGGTCTTAACGGTAACGATCATTGGGCCTAATAAATGCTAAAAAATTGGTCATAATTATCTTCATTCTAAAAGATAACTTAAAAGATCATTTAGAATTTCTTTATTAAAGATCATAACGGTAACGATCATTGGGCCTAATAAATGCTAAATAATTTGAAATAATTATCTTCTTTGTGAATCATAATTGACAACATCATTTAAAGTTTTTTTATTAAAGATCGTAACGGTAACGATCATTGGGCCTAATAAATGCTAAAAACTTGTAAATAATTATCTTCTTTCTAAAGGATAATTTGATAGATCATTTAGAATTTCTTTATTAAAGATGATAACGGTAACAATCATTGGGCCTAATAAATGCTAAAGAATTTTAAATAATTGTATTCTTTCTAAAACATAATTTAATAGATCATTTAAAATTTCTTTATTAAAGATCATAAGGGTAACAATCATTGGGCCTAATAAATGCTAAAAAATTGTAAATAATTATCTTCTTTGTAAAAGATAATTTAATAGATCATTTAAAATTTCTTTATTAAAGATCATAACGGTAACGATCATTGGGCCTAATAAATGCTAAAGAATTTGAAATAATTATCTTCTTTGTGAATCATAATTGAAAAGATCATTTAAAGTTTCTTTATTAAATATCATAACAGTAACGATCATTGGGTCTAATAAATGCTAAAAAATTGTAAATAATTATCTTCTTTCTAAAAGATAATTTAACAGATCATTTAGAATTTCTTTATTAAAGATCATAACGGTAACGATCATTGGTCCTAATAAATGCTAAAGAATTGTAAATAATTATCTTCTTTCTAAAAGATAATTTAATAGATCATTTCAAAATTTCATTATTAAAGATCATAACGGTAACGATCATTGGGCCTAATAAACGCTAAAGAATTTGAAATAATTATCTTCTTTGTGAGTCATAATTGAAAAGATCATTTAAAGTGTTTTTATTAAAGATCATAACGGTAATGATCATTGGTGCTAACAAATGCTAAAAAATTGTAAATAATTATCTTCTTTCTCAAACATAATTTAATAGATCATATAGAATTTCTTTATTAAAGATCATAACGGTAATGATCATGGGGCCTAATAAATGCTAAAGAATTTGAAATAATTATCTTCTTTGTGAATCATATTTGAATAGATCATTTAAAGTTTTTTTATGAAAGGTCTTAACGGTAACGATCATTGGGCCTAATAAATGCTAAAAAATTGGTCATAATTACCTTCATTCTAAAAGATAACTTAAAAGATCATTTAGAATTTCTTTATTAAAGATCATAACGGTAACGATCATTGGGCCTAATAAATGCTAAAGAATTTGAAATAATTATCTTCTTTGTGAATCATAATTGACAACATCATTTAAAGTTTTTTTATTAAAGATCATAACGGTAACGATCATTGGGCCTAATAAATGCTAAAAAATTGTAAATAATTATCTTCTTTCTAAAAGATAATTTAATAGATCATTTAGAATTTCTTTTTGAAAGATCATAACCGTAACAATCATTGGGCCTAATAAATGCTAAAGAATTTTAAATAATTATATTCTTTCTAAAACATAATTTAATAGATCATTTAAAATTTCTTTATTAAAGATCATAAGGGTAACGATCATTGGGCCTAATAAATGCTAAAGAATTTGAAATAATTATCTTCTTTGTGAATCATAATTGAAAAGATCATTTAAAGTTTCTTTATTAAATATCATAACAGTAACGATCATTGGGTCTAATAAATGCTAAAAAATTGTAAATAATTATCTTCTTTCTAAAAGATAATTTAATAGATCATTTAGAATTTCTTTATTAAAGATCATAATGGTAACGATCATTGGTCCTAATAAATGCTAACGAATTGTAAATAATTATATTCTTTCTAAAACATAATTTAATAGATCATTTAAAATTTCTTTATTAAAGATCATAAGGGTAACGATCATTGGGCCTAATAAATGCTAAAGAATTTGAAATAATTATCTTCTTTGTGAATCATAATTGAAAAGATCATTTAAAGTTTCTTTATTAAATATCATAACAGTAATGATCATTGGGTCTAATAAATGCTAAAAAATTGTAAATAATTATCTTCTTTCTAAAAGATAATTTAATAGATCATTTAGAATTTCTTTATTAAAGATCATAATGGTAACGATCATTGGTCCTAATAAATGCTAACGAATTGTAAATAATTATATTCTTTCTAAAACATAATTTAATAGATCATTTAAAATTTCTTTATTAAAGATCATAAGGGTAACGATCATTGGGCCTAATAAATGCTAAAGAATTTGAAATAATTATCTTCTTTGTGAATCATAATTGAAAAGATCATTTAAAGTTTCTTTATTAAATATCATAACAGTAACGATCATTGGGTCTAATAAATGCTAAAAAATTGTAAATAATTATCTTCTTTCTCAAAGATAATTTAATAGATCATATAGAATTTCTTTATTAAAGATCATAACGGTAACGATCATTGGGCCTAGTAAATGCTAAAGAATTTGAAATAATTATCTTCTTTGTGAATCATAATTTACAACATCATTTAAAGTTTTTTTATTAAAGATCATAACGGTAACGATCATTGGGCCTAATAAATGCTAAAAAATTGTAAATAATTATCTTCTTTCTAAAAGATAATTTAATAGATCATTTAAAATTTCTTTATTAAAGATCATAACGGTAACAATCATTGGGCCTAATAAATGCTAAAGAATTTTAAATAATTATATTCTTTCTAAAACATAATTTAATAGATCATTTAAAATTTCTTTATTAAAGATCATAACGGTAATGATCATGGGGCCTAATAAATGCTAAAGAATTTGAAATAATTATCTTCTTTGTGAATCATATTTGAATAGATCATTTAAAGTTTTTTTATTAAAGGTCTTAACGGTAACGATCATTGGGCCTAATAAATGCTAAAAAATTGGTCATAGTTACGTTCATTCTAAAAGATAACTTAAAAGATCATTTAGAATTTCTTTATTAAAGATCATAACGGTAACGATCATTGGGCCTAATAAATGCTAAAGAATTTGAAATAATTATCTTCTTTGTGAATCATAATTGACAACATCATTTAAAGTTTTTTTATTAAAGATCATAACGGTAACGATCATTGGGCCTAATAAATGCTAAAAAATTGTAAATAATTATCTTCTTTCTAAAAGATAATTTAATAGATCATTTAGAATTTCTTTTTGAAAGATCATAACCGTAACAATCATTGGGCCTAATAAATGCTAAAGAATTTTAAATAATTATATTCTTTCTAAAACATAATTTAATAGATCATTTAAAATTTCTTTATTAAAGATCATAAGGGTAACGATCATTGGGCCTAATAAATGCTAAAGAATTTGAAATAATTATCTTCTTTGTGAATCATAATTGAAAAGATCATTTAAAGTTTCTTTATTAAATATCATAACAGTAACGATCATTGGGTCTAATAAATGCTAAAAATTGTAAATAATTATCTTCTTTCTAAAAGATAATTTAATAGATCATTTAGAATTTCTTTATTAAAGATCATAATGGTAACGATCATTGGTCCTAATAAATGCTAACGAATTGTAAATAATTATATTCTTTCTAAAACATAATTTAATAGATCATTTAAAATTTCTTTATTGAAGATCATAAGGGTAACGATCATTGGGCCTAATAAATGCTAAAGAATTTGAAATAATTATCTTCTTTGTGAATCATAATTGAAAAGATCATTTAAAGTTTCTTTATTAAATATAAAATTTCTTTATTAAAGATCATAAGGGTAACGATCATTGGGCCTAATAAATGCTAAAGAATTTGAAATAATTATCTTCTTTGTGAATCATAATTGAAAAGATCATTTAAAGTTTCTTTATTAAATATCATAACAGTAACGATCATTGGGTCTAATAAATGCTAAAAAATTGTAAATAATTATCTTCTTTCTAAAAGATAATTTAATAGATCATTTAGAATTTCTTTATTAAAGATCATAATGGTAACGATCATTGGTCCTAATAAATGCTAACGAATTGTAAATAATTATATTCTTTCTAAAACATAATTTAATAGATCATTTAAAATTTCTTTATTAAAGATCATAAGGGTAACGATCATTGGGCCTAATAAATGCTAAAGAATTTGAAATAATTATCTTCTTTGTGAATCATAATTGAAAAGATCATTTAAAGTTTCTTTATTAAATATCATAACAGTAATGATCATTGGGTCTAATAAATGCTAAAAAATTGTAAATAATTATCTTCTTTCTAAAAGATAATTTAATAGATCATTTAGAATTTCTTTATTAAAGATCATAATGGTAACGATCATTGGTCCTAATAAATGCTAACGAATTGTAAATAATTATATTCTTTCTAAAACATAATTTAATAGATCATTTAAAATTTCTTTATTAAAGATCATAAGGGTAACGATCATTGGGCCTAATAAATGCTAAAGAATTTGAAATAATTATCTTCTTTGTGAATCATAATTGAAAAGATCATTTAAAGTTTCTTTATTAAATATCATAACAGTAACGATCATTGGGTCTAATAAATGCTAAAAAATTGTAAATAATTATCTTCTTTCTCAAAGATAATTTAATAGATCATATAGAATTTCTTTATTAAAGATCATAACGGTAACGATCATTGGGCCTAATAAATGCTAAAGAATTTGAAATAATTATCTTCTTTGTGAATCATAATTTACAACATCATTTAAAGTTTTTTTATTAAAGATCATAACGGTAACGATCATTGGGCCTAATAAATGCTAAAAAATTGTAAATAATTATCTTCTTTCTAAAAGATAATTTAATAGATCATTTAAAATTTCTTTATTAAAGATCATAACGGTAACAATCATTGGGCCTAATAAATGCTAAAGAATTTTAAATAATTATATTCTTTCTAAAACATAATTTAATAGATCATTTAAAATTTCTTTATTAAAGATCATAACGGTAATGATCATGGGGCCTAATAAATGCTAAAGAATTTGAAATAATTATCTTCTTTGTTAATCATATTTGAATAGATCATTTAAAGTTTTTTTATTAAAGGTCTTAACGGTAACGATCATTGGGCCTAATAAATGCTAAAAAATTGGTCATAATTACCTTCATTCTAAAAGATAACTTAAAAGATCATTTAGAATTTCTTTTTGAAAGATCATAACCGTAACAATCATTGGGCCTAATAAATGCTAAAGAATTTTAAATAATTATATTCTTCTAAAACATAATTTAATAGATCATTTAAAATTTCTTTATTAAAGATCATAAGGGTAACGATCATTGGGCCTAATAAATGCTAAAGAATTTGAAATAATTATCTTCTTTGTGAATCATAATTGAAAAGATCATTTAAAGTTTCTTTATTAAATATCATAACAGTAACGATCATTGGGTCTAATAAATGCTAAAAAATTGTAAATAATTATCTTCTTTCTAAAAGATAATTTAATAGATCATTTAGAATTTCTTTATTAAAGATCATAATGGTAACGATCATTGGTCCTAATAAATGCTAACGAATTGTAAATAATTATATTCTTTCTAAAACATAATTTAATAGATCATTTAAAATTTCTTTATTGAAGATCATAAGGGTAACGATCATTGGGCCTAATAAATGCTAAAGAATTTGAAATAATTATCTTCTTTGTGAATCATAATTGAAAAGATCATTTAAAGTTTCTTTATTAAATATAAAATTTCTTTATTAAAGATCATAAGGGTAACGATCATTGGGCCTAATAAATGCTAAAGAATTTGAAATAATTATCTTCTTTGTGAATCATAATTGAAAAGATCATTTAAAGTTTCTTTATTAAATATCATAACAGTAACGATCATTGGGTCTAATAAATGCTAAAAAATTGTAAATAATTATCTTCTTTCTCAAAGATAATTTAATAGATCATATAGAATTTCTTTATTAAAGATCATAACGGTAACGATCATTGGGCCTAATAAATGCTAAAGAATTTGAAATAATTATCTTCTTTGTGAATCATAATTGACAACATCATTTAAAGTTTTTTTATTAAAGATCATAACGGTAACGATCATTGGGCCTAATAAATGCTAAAAAATTGTAAATAATTATCTTCTTTCTAAAAGATAATTTAATAGATCATTTAAAATTTCTTTATTAAAGATCATAACGGTAACAATCATTGGGCCTAATAAATGCTAAAGAATTTTAAATAATTATATTCTTTCTAAAACATAATTTAATAGATCATTTAAAATTTCTTTATTAAAGATCATAAGGGTAACAATCATTGGGCCTAATAAATGCTAAAAAATTGTAAATAATTATCTTCTTTGTAAAGGATAATTTAATAGATCATTTAAAATTTATTTATTAAAGATCATAACGGTAACGATCATTGGGCCTAATAAATGCTAAAGAATTTGAAATAATTATCTTCTTTGTGAATCATAATTGAAAAGATCATTTAAAGTTTCTTTATTAAAGACCATAACAGTAACGATCATTGGGTCTAATAAATGCTAAAAAATTGTAAATAATTATCTTCTTTCTAAAATATAATTTAATAGATCATTTAGAATTTCTTTATTAAAGATCATAACGGTAACGATCATTGGTCCTAATAAATGCTAAAGAATTGTAAATAATTATATTCTTTCTAAAACATAATTTAATAGATCATTTAAAATTTCTTTATTAATGATCATAAGGGTAACAATCATTGGGACTAATAAATGCTAAAAAATTGTAAATAATTATCTTCTTTGTAAAAGATAACTTAATAGATCATTTCAAAATTTCTTTATTAAAGATTATAACGGTAACGATCATTGGGCCTAATAAATGCTAAAGAATTTCAAATAATTATCTTCTTTGTGAATCATAATTGAATAGATCATTTAAAGTTTTTTTATTAAAGGTCTTAACGGTAACAATCATTGGCCTAATAAATGCTAAAAAATTGTACATAATTATCTTCATTCTAAAAGATAACTTAAAAGATAATTTAGAATTTCTTTATTAAAGATCATAACGGTAACGATCATTGGTCCTAATAAATGCTAAAGAATTATAAATAATTATATTCTTTCTAAAACATAATTTAATAGATCATTTAAAATTTCTTTATTAATGATCATAAGGGTAACAATTATTGGGACTAATAAATGCTAAAAAATAGTAAATAATTATCTTCTTTGTAAAAGATAATTTATTAGATCATTTCAAAATTTCTTTATTAAAGATCATAACCGTAACGATCATTGGGCCTAATAAATGCTAAAGAAATTGAAATAATTATCTTCTTTGTGAGTCATAATTGAAAAGATCATTTAAAGTGTTTTTATTAAAGATCATAACGGTAATGATCATTGGTCCTAATAAATGCTAAAAAATTGTAAATAATTATCTTCTTTCTCAAAGATAATGCAATAGATCATATAGAATTTCTTTATTAAAGATCATAACGGTAACGATCATGGGGCCTAATAAATGCTAAAGAATTTTAAATAATTATCTTCTTTGTGAATCATATTTGAATAGATCATTTAAAGTTTTTTTATTAAAGGTCTTAACGGTAACGATCATTGGGCCTAATAAATGCTAAAAAATTGGTCATAATTATCTTCATTCTAAAAGATAACTTAAAAGATCATTTAGAATTTCTTTATTAAAGATCATAACGGTAACGATCATTGGGCCTAATAAATGCTAAAGAATTTGAAATAATTATCTTCTTTGTGAATCATAATTGAACCATCATTTAAAGTTTTTTTATTAAAGATCGTAACGGTAACGATCATTGGGCCTAATAAATGCTAAAAAATTGTAAATAATTATCTTCCTTCTAAAAGATAATTTAATAGTTCATTTAGAATTTCTTTATTAATGATCATAAGGGTAACAATCATTGGGACTAATAAATGCTAAAAAATTGTAAATAATTATCTTCTTTGTAAAAGATAACTTAATAGATCATTTCAAAATTTCTTTATTAAAGATCATAACGGTAACGATCATTGGGCCTAATAAATGCTAAAGAATTTCAAATAATTATCTTCTTTGTGAATCATAATTGAATAGATCATTTAAAGTTTTTTTATTAAAGGTCTTAACGGTAACAATCATTGGCCTAATAAATGCTAAAAAATTGTACATAATTATCTTCATTCTAAAAGATAACTTAAAAGATCATTTAGAATTTCTTTATTAAAGATCATAACGGTAACGATCATTGGTCCTAATAAATGCTAAAGAATTATAAATAATTATATTCTTTCTAAAACATAATTTAATAGATCATTTAAAATTTCTTTATTAATGATCATAAGGGTAACAATTATTGGGACTAATAAATGCTAAAAAATAGTAAATAATTATCTTCTTTGTAAAAGATAATTTATTAGATCATTTCAAAATTTCTTTATTAAAGATCATAACCGTAACGATCATTGGGCCTAATAAATGCTAAAGAAATTGAAATAATTATCTTCTTTGTGAGTCATAATTGAAAAGATCATTTAAAGTGTTTTTATTAAAGATCATAACGGTAATGATCATTGGTCCTAATAAATGCTAAAAAATTGTAAATAATTATCTTCTTTCTCAAAGATAATGTAATAGATCATATAGAATTTCTTTATTAAAGATCATAACGGTAACGATCATGGGGCCTAATAAATGCTAAAGAATTTTAAATAATTATCTTCTTTGTGAATCATATTTGAATAGATCATTTAAAGTTTTTTTATTAAAGGTCTTAACGGTAACGATCATTGGGCCTAATAAATGCTAAAAAATTGGTCATAATTATCTTCATTCTAAAAGATAACTTAAAAGATCATTTAGAATTTCTTTATTAAAGATCATAACGGTAACGATCATTGGGCCTAATAAATGCTAAAGAATTTGAAATAATTATCTTCTTTGTGAATCATAATTGAACCATCATTTAAAGTTTTTTTATTAAAGATCGTAACGGTAACGATCATTGGGCCTAATAAATGCTAAAAAATTGTAAATAATTATCTTCTTTCTAAAAGATAATTTAATAGTTCATTTAGAATTTCTTTATTAAAGATCATAATGGTAACAATCATTGGGACTAATAAATGCTAAAAAATTATAAATAATTATCTTCTTTGTAAAAGATAATTTAATAGATCATTTCAAAATTTCTTTATTAAAGATCATAACGGTAACGATCATTGGGCCTAATAAACGCTAAAGAATTTGAAATAATTATCTTCTTTGTGAGTCATAATTGAAAAGATCATTTAAAGTGTTTTTATTAAAGATCATAACGGTAATGATCATTGGTCCTAATAAATGCTAAAAAATTGTAAATAATTATCTTCTTTCTCAAAGATAATTTAATAGATCATATAGAATTTCTTTATTAAAGATCATAACGGTAACGATCATGGGGCCTAATAAATGCTAAAGAATTTGAAATAATTATCTTCTTTGTGAATCATATTTGAATAGATCATTTAAAGTTTTTTTATTAAAGGTCTTAACGGTAACGATCATTGGGCCTAATAAATGCTAAAAAATTGGTCATAATTATCTTCATTCTAAAAGATAACTTAAAAGATCATTTAGAATTTCTTTATTAAAGATGATAACGGTAACGATCATTGGGCCTAATAAATGCTAAAGAATTTGAAATAATTATCTTCTTTGTGAATCATAATTGACAACATCATTTAAAGTTTTTTTATGAAAGATCATAACGGTAACGATCATTGGGCCTAATAAATGCTAAAAAATTGTAAATAATTATCTTCTTTCTAAAAGATAATTTAATAGTTCATTTAGAATTTCTTTATTAAAGATCATAACGGTAACAATCATTGGGACTAATAAATGCTAAAAAATTGTAAATAATTATCTTCTTTGTAAAAGATAATTTAATAGATCATTTCAAAATTTCTTTATTAAAGATCATAACGGTAACGATCATTGGGCCTAATAAACGCTAAAGAATTTGAAATAATTATCTTCTTTGTGAGTCATGATTGAAAAGATCATTTAAAGTGTTTTTATTAAAGA
This sequence comes from Psophocarpus tetragonolobus, assembly GCA_037954015.1. NCBI lineage: Eukaryota > Viridiplantae > Streptophyta > Magnoliopsida > Fabales > Fabaceae > Psophocarpus > Psophocarpus tetragonolobus. The sequence goes on from CM075688.1 coordinate 62,350,056, forward strand.
TCATAACGGTAATGATCATTGGTCCTAATAAATGCTAAAAAATTGTAAATAATTATCTTCTTTCTCAAAGATAATTTAATAGATCATATAGAATTTCTTTATTAAAGATCATAACGGTAACGATCATGGGGCCTAATAAATGCTAAAGAATTTGAAATAATTATCTTTTTTGTGAATCATATTTGAATAGATCATTTAAAGTTTTTTTATTAAACGTCTTAACGGTAACGATCATTGGGCCTAATAAATGCTAAAAAATTGTAAATAATTATATTCTTTCTAAAACATAATTTAATAGATCATTTAAAATTTCTTTATTAAAGATCATAAGGGTAACAATCATTGGGCCTAATAAATGCTAAAAAATTGTAAATAATTATCTTCTTTGTAAAAGATAATTTAATAGATCATTTATAATTTCTTTATTAAAGATCATACCGGTAACGATCATTGGGCCTAATAAATGCTAAAAAATTGTAAATAATTATCTTCTTTGTAAAAGATAATTTAATAGATCAATTAAAATTTCTTTATTAAAGATCATAACGGTAACGATCATTGGGTCTAATAATTGCTAAAGAATTTGAAATAATTATCTTCTTTGTGAATCATAATTGAAAAGATCATTTAAAGTTTCTTTATTAAATATCATAACAGTAACGATCATTGGGTCTAATAAATGCTAAATAATTGTAAATAATTATCTTCTTTCTAAAAGATAATTTAATAGATCATTTAGAATTTCTTTATTAAAGATCATAACGGTAACGATCATTGGTCCTAATAAATGCTAAAGAATTGTAAATAATTATATTCTTTCTAAAACATAATTTAATAGATCATTTAAAATTTCTTTATTAAAGATCATAAGGGTAACAATCATTGGGCCTAATAAATGCTAAAAAATTGTAAATAATTATCTTCTTTGTAAAAGATAATTTAATAGATCATTTATAATTTCTTTATTAAAGATCATACCGGTAACGATCATTGGGCCTAATAAATGCTAAAAAATTGTAAATAATTATCTTCTTTGTAAAAGATAATTTAATAGATCAATTAAAATTTCTTTATTAAAGATCATAACGGTAACGATCATTGGGCCTAATAATTGCTAAAGAATTTGAAATAATTATCTTCTTTGTGAATCATAATTGAAAAGATCATTTAAAGTTTCTTTATTAAATATCATAACAGTAACGATCATTGGGTCTAATAAATGCTAAATAATTGTAAATAATTATCTTCTTTCTAAAAGATAATTTAATAGATCATTTAGAATTTCTTTGTTAAAGATCATAACGGTAACGATCATTGGGCCTAATAAACGCTAAAGAATTTGAAATAATTATCTTCTTTGTGAGTCATGATTGAAAAGATCATTTAAAGTGTTTTTATTAAAGATCATAACGGTAATGATCATTGGTCCTAATAAATGCTAAAAAATTGTAAATAATTATCTTCTTTCTCAAAGATAATTTAATAGATCATATAGAATTTCTTTATTAAAGATCATAACTGTAACGATCATGGGGCCTAATAAATGCTAAAGAATTTGAAATAATTATCTTCTTTGTGAATCATATTTGAATAGATCATTTAAAGTTTTTTTATTAAAGGTCTTAACGGTAACGATCATTGGGCCTAATAAATGCTAAAAAATTGGTCATAATTATCTTCATTCTAAAAGATAACTTAAAAGATCATTTAGAATTTCTTTATTAAAGATCATAAAGGTAACGATCATTGGGCCTAATAAATGCTAAAGAATTTGAAATAATTATCTTCTTTGTGAATCATAATTGACAACATCATTTAAAGTTTTTTTACAAAAGATCATAACGGTAACGATCATTGGGCCTAATAAATGCTAAAAAATTGTAAATAATTATCTTCTTTCTAAAAGATAATTTAATAGTTCATTTAGAATTTCTTTATTAAAGATCATAACGGTAACAATCATTGGGCCTAATAAATGCTAAAGAATTTTAAATAATTATATTCTTTCTAAAACATAATTTAATCGATCATTTAAAATTTCTTTATTAAAGATCATAAGGGTAACAATCATTGGGCCTAATAAATGCTAAAAAATTGTGAATAATTATCTTCTTTGTATAAGATAATTTAATAGATCAATTAAAATTTCTTTCTTAAAGATCATAACGGTAACGATCATTGGGCCTAATAAATGCTAAAGAATTTGAAATAATTATCTTCTTTGTGAATCATAATTGAAAAGATCATTTAAAGTTTCTTTATTAAATATCATAACAGTAACGATCATTGGGTCTAATAAATGCTAAAAAATTGTAAATAATTATCTTCTTTCTAAAAGATAATTTAATAGATCATTTAGAATTTCTTTATTAAAGATCATAACGGTAACGATCATTGGTCCTAATAAATGCTAAAGAATTGTAAATAATTATCTTCTTTCTAACAGATAATTTAATAGATCATTTAGAATTTCTTTATTGAAGATCATAACGGTAACAATCATTGGGTCTAATAAATGCTAAAGAATTTTAAATAATTATATTCTTTCTAAAACATAATTTAATAGATCATTTAAAATTTCTTTATTAAAGATCATAAGGGTAACAATCATTGGGCCTAATAAATGCTAAAAAATTGTAAATAATTATCTTCTTTGTAAAAGATAATTTAATAGATCATTTAAAATTTCTTTATTAAAGATCATAACGGTAACGATCATTGGGCCTAATAAATGCTAAAGAATTTGAAATAATTATCTTCTTTGTGAATCATAATTGAAAAGATCATTTAAAGTGTTTTTATTAAAGGTCTTAACGGTAACGATCATTGGGGCTAATAAATGCTAAAAAATTGATCATAATTATCTTCATTCTAAAAGATAACTTAAAAGATCATTTAGATTTCTTTATTAAAGATCATAACGGTAACGATCATTGGGCCTAATAAATGCTAAAAAATTGTAAATAATTATCTTCTTTCTAAAAGATAATTTAATAGATCATTTAGAATTTCTTTATTAAAGATCATAACGGTAACAATCATTGGGTCTAATAAATGCTAAAGAATTTTAAATAATTATATTCTTTCTAAAACATTATTTAATAGATCATTTAAAATTTCTTTATTAAAGATCATAACGGTAACGATCATTGGGCCTAATAAATGCTAAAAAATGGTAAATAATTATCTTCTTTGTAAAAGATAATTTAATAGATCAATTAAAATTTCTTTATTAAAGATCATAACGGTAACGATCATTGGGCCTAATAAATGCTAAAGAATTTGAAATAATTATCTTCTTTGTGAATCATAATTGAAAAGATCATTTAAAGTTTCTTTATTAAATATCATAACAGTAACGATCATTGGGTCTAATAAATGCTAAAAAATTGTAAATAATTATCTTCTTTCCAAAAGATAATTTAATAGATCATTTAGAATTTCTTTATTAAAGATCATAACGGTAACGATCATTGGTCCTAATAAATGCTAAAGAATTGTAAATAATTATATTCTTTCTAAAACATAATTTAATAGATCATTTAAAACTTCTTTATTAAAGATCATGAGGGTAACAATCATTGGGACTAATAAATGCTAAAAAATTGTAAATAATTATCTTCTTTGTAAAATATAATTTAATAGATCATTTCAAAATTTCTTTATTAAAGATCATAACGGTAACGATCATTGGGCCTAATAAACGCTAAAGAATTTGAAATAATTATCTTCTTTGTGAGTCATAATTGAAAAGATCATTTAAAGTGTTTTTATTAAAAATCATAACGGTAATGATCATTGGTCCTAATAAATGCTAAAAAATTGTAAATAATTATCTTCTTTCTCAAAGATAATTTAATAGATCATATAGAATTTCTTTATTAAAGATCATAACGGTAACGATCATGGGGCCTAATAAATGCTAAAGAATTTGAAATAATTATCTTCTTTGTGAATCATATTTGAATAGATCATTTAAAGTTTTTTTATTAAAGGTCTTAACGGTAACGATCATTGGGCATAATAAATGCTAAAAAATTGGTCATAATTATCTTCATTCTAAAAGATAACCTAAAAGATCATTTAGAATTTCTTTATTAAAGATCATAACGGTAACGATCATTGGGCCTAATAAATGCTAAAGAATTTGAAATAATTATCTTCTTTGTGAATCATAATTGACAACATCATTTAAAGTTTTTTTATTAAAGATCATAACGGTAACGATCATTGGGCCTAATAAATGCTAAAAAATGGTAAATAATTATCTTCTTTGTAAAAGATAATTTAATAGATCAATTAAAATTTCTTTATTAAAGATCATAACGGTAACGATCATTGGGCCTAATAAATGCTAAAGAATTTGAAATAATTATCTTCTTTGTGAATCATAATTGAAAAGATCATTTAAAGTTTCTTTATTAAATATCATAACAGTAACGATCATTGGGTCTAATAAATGCTAAATAATTGTAAATAATTATCTTCTTTCTAAAAGATAATTTAATAGATCATTTAGAATTTCTTTATTAAAGATCATAACGGTAACGATCATTGGTCCTAATAAATGCTAAAGAATTGTAAATAATTATATTCTTTCTAAAACATAATTTGGTAGATCATTTAAAATTTCTTTATTAAAGATCATAAGGGTAACAATCATTGGGCCTAATAAATGCTAAAAAATTGTAAATAATTATCTTCTTTGTAATAGATAATTTAATAGATCAATTAGAATTTCTTTATTAAAGATCATAACGGAAACGATCATTGGGCCTAATAAATGCTAAAAAATTGTAAATAATTATCTTCTTTCTCAAAGATAATTTAATAGATCATATAGAATTTCTTTGTTAAAGATCATAACGGTAACGATCATGGGGCCTAATAAATGCTAAAGAATTTGAAATAATTATCTTCTTTGTGAATCATATTTGAATAGATCATTTAAAGTTTTTTTATTAAAGGTCTTAACGGAAACGATCATTGGGCCTAATAAATGCTAAAAAATTGTAAATAATTATCTTCTTTCTCAAAGATAATTTAATAGATCATATAGAATTTCTTTATTAAAGATCATAACGGTAACGATCATGGGGCCTAATAAATGCTAAAGAATTTGAAATAATTATCTTCTTTGTGAATCATATTTGAATAGATCATTTAAAGTTTTTTTATTAAAGGTCTTAACGGTAACGATCATTGGGCCTAATAAATGCTAAAAAATTGGCCATAATTATCTTCATTTTAAAAGATAACTTAAAAGATCATTTAGAATTTCTTTATTAAAGATCGTAACGGTAAAGATCATTGGGCCTAATAAATGCTAAAGAATTTGAAATAATTATCTTCTTTGTGAATCATAATTGACAACATCATTTAAAGTTTTTTTATTAAAGATCATAACGGTAACGATCATTGGGCCTAATAAATGCTAAAAAATTGTAAATAATTATCTTCTTTCTAAAAGATAATTTAATAGTTCATTTAGAATTTCTTTATTAAAGATCATAACGGTAACAATCATTGGGCCTAATAAATGCTAAAGAATTTTAAATAATTATATTCTTTCTAAAACATAATTTAATAGATCATTTAAAATTTCTTTATTAAAGATCATAAGGGTAACAATCATTGGGCCTAATACATGCTAAAAAATTGTAAATAATTATCTTCTTTGTAAAAGATAATTTAATAGATCAATTAAAATTTCTTTATTAAAGATCATAACGGTAATGATCATTGGTCCTAATAAATGCTAAAAAATTGTAAATAATTATCTTCTTTCTCAAAGATAATTTAATAGATCATATAGAATTTCTTTATTAAAGATCATAACGGTAATGATCATGGGGCCGAATAAATGCTAAAGAATTTGAAATAATTATCTTCTTTGTGAATCATATTTGAATAGATCATTTAAAGTTTTTTTATTAAAGGTCTTAACGGTAACAATCATTGGGCCTAATAAATGCTAAAAAATTGGTCATAATTATCTTCATTTTAAAAGATAACTTAAAAGATCATTTAGAATTTCTTTATTAAAGATCATAACGGTAACGATCATTGGGCCTAACAAATGCTAAAGAATTTGAAATAATTATCTTCTTTGTGAATCATAATTGACAACATCATTTAAAGTTTTTTTATTAAAGATCATAACGGTAACGATCATTGGGCCTAATAAATGCTAAAAAATTGTAAATAATTATCTTCTTTGTAAAAGATAATTTAATAGATCAATTAAAATTTCTTTATTAAAGATCATAACGGTAACGATCATTGGGCCTAATAAATGCTAAAGAATTTGAAATAATTATCTTCTTTGTGAATCATAATTGAAAAGATCATTTAAAGTTTCTTTATTAAATATCATAACAGTAACGATAATTGAGTCTAATAAATGCTAAATAATTGTAAATAATTATCTTCTTTCTAAAAGATAATTTAATAGATCATTTAGAATTTCTTTATTAAAGATCATAACGGTAACGATCATTGGTCCTAATAAATGCTAAAGAATTGTAAATAATTATATTCTTTCTAAAGCATAATTTAATAGATCATTTAAAATTTCTTTATTAAAGATCATGAGGGTAACAATCATTGGGACTAATAAATGCTAAAAAATTGTAAATAATTATCTTCTTTGTAAAAGATAATTTAATAGATCATTTCAAAATTTCTTTATTAAAGAACATAACGGTAACGATCATTGGGCCTAATAAACGCTAAAGAATTTGAAATAATTATCTTCTTTGTGAGTCATAATTGAAAAGATCATTTAAAGTGTTTTTATTAAAGATCATAACGGTAATGATCATTGGTCCTAATAAATGCTAAAAAATTGTAAATAATTATCTTCTTTCTCAAAGATAATTTAATAGATCATATAGAATTTCTTTATTAAAGATCATAACGGTAACGATCATGGGTCCTAATAAATGCTAAAGAATTTGAAATAATTACCTTCTTTGTGAACCATAATTGAATAGATCATTTAAAGCTTTTTTAATAAAGATCATAACGGAAACGATCATTGGGCCTAATAAATGCTAAAAAATTGTAAATAATTATCTTCTTTCTCAAAGATAATTTAATAGATCATACAGAATTTCTTTGTTAAAGATCATAACGGTAACGATCATGGGGCCTAATAAATGCTAAAGAATTTGAAATAATTATCTTCTTTGTGAATCATATTTGAATAGATCATTTAAAGTTTTTTTATTAAAGGTCTTAACGGTAACGATCATTGGGCCTAATAAATGCTAAAAAATTGGTCATAATTATCTTCATTTTAAAAGATAACTTAAAAGATCATTTAGAATTTCTTTATTAAAGATCATAACGGTAACGATCATTGGGCTTAATAAATGCTAAAGAATTTGAAATAATTATCTTCTTTGTGAATCATAATTGACAACATCATTTAAAGTTTTTTTATTAAAGATCATAGCGGTAACGATCATTGGGCCTAATAAATGCTAAAAAATTGTAAATAATTATCTTCTTTCTAAAAGATAATTTAATAGATCATTTAGAATTTCTTTATTAAAGATCATAACGGTAACAATCATTGGGCCTAATAAATGCTAAAGAATTTTAAATAATTATATTCTTTCTAAAACATAATTTAATAGATCATTTAAAATTTCTTTATTAAAGATCATCAGGGTAACAATCATTGGGCCTAATAAATGCTAAAAAATTGTAAATAATTATCTTCTTTGTAAAAGATAATTTAATAGATCAATTAAAATTTCTTTATTAAAGATCATAACGGTAACGATCATTGGGCCTAATAAATGCTAAAGAATTTGAAATAATTATCTTCTTTGTGAGTCATAATTGAAAAGATCAGTTAAAGTGTTTTTATTAAAGATGATAACTGTAATGATCATTGGTCCTAATAAATGCTAAAAAATTGTAAATAATTATCTTCTTTCTCAAAGATAATTTAATAGATCATATAGAATTTCTTTATTAAAGATCATAACGGTAACGATCATGGGTCCTAATAAATGCTAAAGAATTTGAAATAATTACCTTCTTTGTGAATCATAATTGAATAGATCATTTAAAGTTTTTTTAATAAAGATCATAACGGTAATGATCATTGGGCCTAATAAATGGTGAAGAATTCGAAATAATTACCTTCTTTGTGAACCATAATTGAACAGATCATTTAAAGCTTTTTTAATAAAGATCATAAAGGAAACGATCATTGGGCCTAATAAATGCTAAAAAATTGTAAATAATTATCTTCTTTCTCAAAGATAATTTAATAGATCATATAGAATTTCTTTATTAAAGATCATAACGGTAACGATCATGGGGCCTAATAAATGCTAAAGAATTTGAAATAATTATCTTCTTTGTGAATCATATTTGAATAGATCATTTAAAGTTTTTTTATTAAAGGTCTTAACGGTAACGATCATTGGGCCTAATAAATGCTAAAAAATTGGTCATAATTATCTTCATTCTAAAAGATAACTTAAAAGATCATTTAGAATTTCTTTATTAAAGATCATAACGGTAAAAATCATTGGGCCTAATAAAATGCTAAAGAATTTGAAATAATTATCTTCTTTGTGAATCATAATTGGCAACATCATTTAAAGTTTTTTTATTAAAGATCATAACGGTAACGATCATTGGGCCTAATAAATGCTAAAAAATTGTAAATAATTATCTTCTTTCTAAAAGATAATTTAATAGTTCATTTAGAATTTCTTTATTAAAGATCATAACGGTAACAATCATTGGGCCTAATAAATGCTAAAGAATTTTAACTAATTATATTCTTTCTAAAACATAATTTAATAGATCATTTAAAATTTCTTTATTAAAGATCATAAGGGTAACAATCATTGGGCCTAATAAATGCTAAAAAATTGTAAATAATTATCTTCTTTGTAAAAGATAATTTAATAGATCAATTGAAATTTCTTTATTAAAGATCATAACGGTAACGATCATTGGGCCTAATAAATGCTAAAGAATTTGAAATAATTATCTTCTTTGTGAATCATAATTGAAAAGATCATTTAAAGTTTCTTTATTAAATATCATAACAGTAACGATCATTGGGTCTAATAAATGCTAAAAAATTGTAAATAATTATCTTCTTTCTAAAAGATAATTTAATAGATCATTTAGAATTTCTTTATTAAAGATCATAACGGTAACGATCATTGGTCCTAATAAATGCTAAAGAATTGTAAATAATTATATTCTTTCTAAAACATAATTTAATAGATCATTTAAAATTTCTTTGTTAAAGATCATGAGGGTAACAATCATTGGGACTAATAAATGCTAAAAAATTGTAAATAATTATCTTCTTTGTAAAAGATAATTTAATAGATCATTTCAAAATTTCTTTATTAAAGATCATAACGGTAACGATCATTGGGCCTAATAAACGCTAAAGAATTTGAAATAATTATCTTCTTTGTGAGTCATAATTGAAAAGATCATTTAAAGTGTTTTTATTAAAGATCATAACGGTAATCATCATTGGTCCTAATAAATGCTAAAAAATTATAATAATTATCATCTTTCTCAAAGATAATTTAAGAGATCATATAGAATTTCTTTATTAAAGATCATAACGGTAACGATCATGGGGCCTAATAAATGCTAAAGAATTTGAAATAATTATCTTTTTTGTGAATCATATTTGAATAGATCATTTAAAGTTTTTTTATTAAAAACGGTAACGATCATTGGGCCTAATAAATGCTAAAAAATTAGTCATAATTATCTTCATTCTAAAAGATAACTTAAAAGATCATTTAGAATTTCTTTATTAAAGATCATAACGGTAAGGATCATTGGGCCTAATAAATGCTAAAAAATTGTAAATAATTATCTTCTTTCTAAAAGATAATTTAATACATCATTTAGAATTTCTTTATTAAAGATCATAACGGTAACAATCATTGGGTCTAATAAATGCTAAAGAATTTTAAATAATTATATTCTTTCTAAAACATAATTTAATAGATCATTTAAAATTTCTTTATTAAAAATCATAACGGTAACAATCATTGAGCCGAATAAATGGTAAAAAATTGTAAATAATTATCTTCTTTGTAAAAGATAATTTAATAGATCATTTAAAATTTCTTTATTAAAGATCATAACGGTAACGATCATTGGGCCTAATAAATGCTAAAGAATTTGAAATAATTATCTTCTTTGTGAATCATAATTGAAAAGATCATTTAAAGTTTCTTTATTAAATATCATAACAGTAACGATCATGGGTCTAATAAATGCTAAAAAATTGTAAATAATTATCTTCTTTCTAAAAGATAATTTAATAGATCATTTAGAATTTCTTTATTAAAGATCATAACGGTAACGATGATTGGTCCTAATAAATGCTAAAGAATTGTAAATAATTATATTCTTTCTAAAACATAATTTAATAGATCATTTAAAATTTCTTTATTAAAGATCATGAGGGTAACAATCATTGGGACTAATAAATGCTAAAAAATTGTAAATAATTATCTTCTTTGTAAAAGATAATTTAATAGATCATTTCAAAATTTCTTTATTAAAGATCATAACGGTAACGATCATTGGGCCTAATAAACGCTAAAGAATTTGAAATAATTATCTTCTTTGTGAGTCATAATTGAAAAGATCAGTTAAAGTGTTTTTATTAAAGATGATAACGGTAATGATCATTGGTCCTAATAAATGCTAAAAAATTGTAAATAATTATCTTCTTTCTCAAAGATAATTTAATAGATCATATAGAATTTCTTTATTAAAGATCATAACGGTAACGATCATGGGTCCTAATAAATGCTAAAGAATTTGAAATAATTACCTTCTTTGTGAATCATAATTGAATAGATCATTTAAAGTTTTTTTAATAAAGATCATAACGGTAACGATCATTGGGCCTAATAAATGGTAAAGAATTCGAAATAATTACCTTCTTTGTGAACCATAATTGAATAGATCATTTAAAGCTTTTTTAATAAAGATCATAACGGAAACGATCATTGGGCCTAATAAATGCTAAAAAATTGTAAATAATTATCTTCTTTCTCAAAAATAATTTAATAGATCATATAGAATTTCTTTATTAAAGATCATAACGGTAACGATCATTGGGCCTAATAAACGCTAAAGAATTTGAAATAATTATCTTCTTTGTGAATCATAATTGACAACATCATTTAAAGTTTTTTTATTAAAGATCATAACGGTAACGATCATTGGGCCTAATAAACGCTAAAAATTTGAAATAATTATCTTCTTTGTGAGTCATAATTGAAAAGATCATTTAAAGTGTTTTTATTAAAGATCATAACAGTAATGATCATTGGTCCTAATAAATGCTAAAAAATTGTAAATATTTATATTCTTTCTAAAACATAATTTAATAGATCATTTAAAATTTCTTTATTAAAGATCATGAGGGTAACAATCATTGGGACTAATAAATGCTAAAAAATTGTAAATAATTATCTTCTTTGTAAAAGATAATTTAATAGATCATTTCAAAATTTCTTTATTAAAGATCATAACGGTAACGATCATTGGGCCTAATAAACGCTAAAGAATTTGAAATAATTATCTTCTTTGTGAGTCATAATTGAAAAGATCATTTAAAGTGTTTTTATTAAAGATCATAACGGTAATGATCATTGGTCCTAATAAATGCTAAAAAATTGTAAATAATTATCTTCTTTCTCAAAGATAATTTAATAGATCATATAAAATTTCTTTATTAAAGATCATAACGGTAACGATCATAGGGCGTAATAAATGCTAAAAAATTTGAAATAATTATCTTCTTTGTGAAAATCATATTTGAATAGATCATTTAAAGTTTTTTTATTAAAGGTCTTAACGGTAACGATCATTGGGCCTAATAAATGCTAAAAAATTGGTCATAATTATCTTCGTTCTAAAAGATAACTTAAAAGATCATTTCGAATTTCTTTATTAAAGATCATAACGGTAACGATCATTGGGCCTAATAAATGCTAAAAAATTGTAAATAATTATCTTCTTTCTAAAAGATAATTTAATAGATCATATAGAATTTCTTTATTAAAGATCATAACGGTAACGATCATTGGGCCTAATAAACGCTAAAGAATTTGAAATAATTATCTTCTTTGTGAATCATAATTGACAACATCATTTAAAGTTTTTTTATTAAAGATCATAACGGTAACGATCATTGGGACTAATAAATGCTAAAAAATTGTAAATAATTATCTTCTTTCTAAAAGATAATTTAATAGATCATTGAGAATTTCTTTATTAAAGATCATAACCGTAACAATCATTGGGCCTAATAAATGCTAAAGAATTTTAAATAATTATATTCTTTCTAAAACATAATTTAATAGATCATTTAAAATTTCTTTATTAAAGATCATGAGGGTAACAATCATTGGGACTAATAAATGCTAAAAAATTGTAAATAATTATCTTCTTTGTAAAAGATAATTTAATAGATCATTTCAAAATTTCTTTATTAAAGATCATAACGGTAACGATCATTGGGCCTAATAAACGCTAAAGAATTTGAAATAATTATCTTCTTTGTGAGTCATAATTGAAAAGATCATTTAAGGTGTTTTTATTAAAGATCATAACGGTAATGATCATTGGCCCTAATAAATGCTAAAAAATTGTAAATATTTATATTCTTTCTAAAACATAATTTAATAGATCATTTAAAATTTCTTTATTAAAGATCATGAGGGTAACAATCATTGGGACTAATAAATGCTAAAAAATTGTAAATAATTATCTTCTTTGTAAAAGATAATTTAATAGATCATTTCAAAATTTCTTTATTAAAGATCATAACGGTAACGATCATTGGGCCTAATAAACGCTAAAGAATTTGAAATAATTATCTTCTTTGTGAGTCATAATTGAAAAGATCATTTAAAGTGTTTTTATTAAAGATCATAACGGTAATGATCATTGGTCCTAATAAATGCTAAAAAATTGTAAATAATTATCTTCTTTCTAAAAGATAATTTAATAGATCATTGAGAATTTCTTTATTAAAGATCATAACCGTAACAAACATTGGGCCTAATAAATGCTAAAGAATTTTAAATAATTATATTCTTTCTAAAACATAATTTAATAGATCATTTAAAATTTCTTTATTAAAGATCATAATACTAACGATCATTGGGCCTAATAAATGCTAAAAAATTGTAAATAATTATCTTCTTTGTAAAAGATAACTTAGTAGATCATTTAGAATTTCTTTATTAAAGATCATAACGGTAACGATCATTGGGCCTAATAAATGCTAAAGAATTTGAAATAATTATCTTCTTTGTGAATCATAATTGAAAAGATCATTTAAAGTTTCTTTATTAAATATCATAACAGTAACGATCATTGGGTCTAATAAATGCTAAAAAATTGTAAATAATTATCTTCTTTCTAAAAGATAATTTAATAGATCATTTAGAATTTCTTTATTAAAGATCATAACGGTAACGATCATTGGTCCTAATAAATCCTAAAGAATTGTAAATAATTATATTCTTTCTAAAACATAATTTAATAGATCATTTAAAATTTCTTTATTAAAGATCATGAGGGTAACAATCATTGGGACTAATAAATGCTAAAAAATTGTAAATAATTATCTTCTTTGTAAAAGATAATTTAATAGATCATTTCAAAATTTCTTTATTAAAGATCATAACGGTAACGATCATTGGGGATAATAAACGCTAAAGAATTTCAAATAATTATCTTCTTTGTGAGTCATAATTGAAAAGATGATTTAAAGTGTTTTTATTAAAGATCATAACGGTAATGATCATTGGTCCTAATAAATGCTAAAAAATTGTAAATAATTATCTTCTTTCTCAAAGATAATTTAATAGATCATATAGAATTTCTTTATTAAAGATCATAACGGTAACGATCATGGGGCCTATTAAATGCTAAAGAATTTGAAATAATTATCTTCTTTGTGAATCATATTTGAATAGATCATTTAAAGTTTTTTTATTAAAGGTCTTAACGGTAACGATCATTGGGCCTAATAAATGCTAAAAAATTGGTCATAATTATCTTCATTCTAAAAGATAACTTACAAGATCATTTAGAATTTCTTTATTAAAGATCATAACGGTAATGATCATTGGGCCTAATAAAGGCTAAAGAATTTGAAATAACTATCTTCTTTGTGAATCATAATTGACAACATCATTTAAAGTTTTTTTATTAAAGATCATAACGGTAACGATCATTGGGCCTAATAAATGCTAAAAAATTGTAAATAATTATCTTCTTTCTAAAAGATAATTTAATAGATCATTGAGAATTTCTTTATTAAAGATCATAACCGTAACAATCATTGGGCCTAATAAATGCTAAAGAATTTTAAATAATTATATTCTTTCTAAAACATAATTTAATAGATCATTTAAAATTTCTTTATTAAAGATCATAAGGGTAACAATCATTGGGCCTAATAAATGCTAAAAAATTGTAAATAATTATCTTCTTTGTAAAAGATAATTTAATAGATCATTTAAAATTTCTTTATTAAAGATCATAATGGTAACGATCATTGGGCCTAATAAATGCTAAAGAATTTGAAATAATTATCTTCTTTGTGAATCATAATTGAAAAGATCATTTAAAGTTTCTTTATTAAAGATCATGAGGGTAACAATCATTGGGACTAATAAATGCTAAAAAATTGTAAATAATTATCTTCTTTGTAAAAGATAATTTAATAGATCATTTCAAAATTTCTTTATTAAAGATCATAACGGTAACGATCATTGGGCCTAATAAACGCTAAAGAATTTGAAATAATTATCTTCTTTGTGAGTCATAATTGAAAAGATCATTTAAGGTGTTTTTATTAAAGATCATAACGGTAATGATCATTGGTCCTAATAAATGCTAAAAAATTGTAAATATTTATATTCTTTCTAAAACATAATTTAATAGATCATTTAAAATTTCTTTATTAAAGATCATAAGGGTAACAATCATTGGGCCTAATAAATGCTAAAAAATTGTAAATAATTATCTTCTTTGTAAAAGATAATTTAATAGATCATTTAAAATTTCTTTATTAAAGATCATAATGGTAACGATCATTGGGCCTAATAAATGCTAAAGAATTTGAAATAATTATCTTCTTTGTGAATCATAATTGAAAAGATCATTTAAAATTTCTTTATTAAAGATCATGAGGGTAACAATCATTGGGACTAATAAATGCTAAAAAATTGTAAATAATTATCTTCTTTGTAAAAGATAATTTAATAGATCATTTCAAAATTTCTTTATTAAAGATCATAACGGTAACGATCATTGGGCCTAATAAACGCTAAAGAATTTGAAATAATTATCTTCTTTGTGAGTCATAATTGAAAAGATCATTTAAGGTGTTTTTATTAAAGATCATAACGGTAATGATCATTGGTCCTAATAAATGCTAAAAAATTGTAAATATTTATATTCTTTCTAAAACATAATTTAATAGATCATTTAAAATTTCTTTATTAAAGATCATGAGGGTAACAATCATTGGGACTAATAAATGCTAAAAAATTCTAAATAATTATCTTCTTTGTAAAAGATAATTTAATAGATCATTTCAAAATTTCTTTATTAAAGATCATAACGGTAACGATCATTGGGCCTAATAAACGCAAAAGAATTTGAAATAATTATCTTCTTTGTGAGTCATAATTGAAAAGATCATTTAAAGTGTTTTTATTAAAGATCATAACGGTAATGATCATTGGTCCTAATAAATGCTAAAAAATTGTAAATAATTATCTTCTTTCTAAAAGATAATTTAATAGATCATTGAGAATTTCTTTATTAAAGATCATAACCGTAACAATCATTGGGCCTAATAAATGCTAAAGAATTTTAAATAATTATATTCTTTCTAAAACATAATTTAATAGATCATTTAAAATTTCTTTATTAAAGATCATAATACTAACGATCATTGGGCCTAATAAATGCTAAAAAATTGTAAATAATTATCTTCTTTGTAAAAGATAACTTAGTAGATCATTTAGAATTTCTTTATTAAAGATCATAACGGTAACGATCATTGGGCCTAATAAATGCTAAAGAATTTGAAATAATTATCTTCTTTGTGAATCATAATTGAAAAGATCATTTAAAGTTTCTTTATTAAATATCATAACAGTAACGATCATTGGGTCTAATAAATGCTAAAAAATTGTAAATAATTATCTTCTTTCTAAAAGATAATTTAATAGATCATTTAGAATTTCTTTATTAAAGATCATAACGGTAACGATCATTGGTCCTAATAAATCCTAAAGAATTGTAAATAATTATATTCTTTCTAAAACATAATTTAATAGATCATTTAAAATTTCTTTATTAAAGATCATGAGGGTAACAATCATTGGGACTAATA
Organism: Psophocarpus tetragonolobus; assembly: GCA_037954015.1. Lineage (NCBI taxonomy): Eukaryota > Viridiplantae > Streptophyta > Magnoliopsida > Fabales > Fabaceae > Psophocarpus > Psophocarpus tetragonolobus. The sequence continues at coordinate 62,366,506 of CM075688.1, forward strand.
AATGCTAAAAAATTGTAAATAATTATCTTCTTTGTAAAAGATAATTTAATAGATCATTTCAAAATTTCTTTATTAAAGATCATAACGGTAACGATCATTGGGGCTAATAAACGCTAAAGAATTTCAAATAATTATCTTCTTTGTGAGTCATAATTGAAAAGATGATTTAAAGTGTTTTTATTAAAGATCATAACGGTAATGATCATTGGTCCTAATAAATGCTAAAAAATTGTAAATAATTATCTTCTTTCTCAAAGATAATTTAATAGATCATATAGAATTTCTTTATTAAAGATCATAACGGTAACGATCATGGGGCCTAATAAATGCTAAAGAATTTGAAATAATTATCTTCTTTGTGAATCATATTTGAATAGATCATTTAAAGTTTTTTTATTAAAGGTCTTAACGGTAACGATCATTGGGCCTAATAAATGCTAAAAAATTGGTCATAATTATCTTCATTCTAAAAGATAACTTAAAAGATCATTTAGAATTTCTTTATTAAAGATCATAACGGTAATGATCATCGGGCCTAATAAAGGCTAAAGAATTTGAAATAATTATCTTCTTTGTGAATCATAATTGACAACATCATTTAAAGTTTTTTTATTAAAGATCATAACGGTAACGATCATTGGGCCTAATAAATGCTAAAAAATTGTAAATAATTATCTTCTTTCTAAAAGATAATTTAATAGATCATTGAGAATTTCTTTATTAAAGATCATAACCGTAACAATCATTGGGCCTAATAAATGCTAAAGAATTTTAAATAATTATAATCTTTCTAAAACATAATTTAATAGATCATTTAAAATTTCTTTATTAAAGATCATAAGGGTAACAATCATTGGGCCTAATAAATGCTAAAAAATTGTAAATAATTATCTTCTTTGTAAAAGATAATTTAATAGATCATTTAAAATTTCTTTATTAAAGATCATAATGGTAACGATCATTGGGCCTAATAAATGCTAAAGAATTTGAAATAATTATCTTCTTTGTGAATCATAATTGAAAAGATCATTTAAAGTTTCTTTATTAAATATCATAACAGTAACGATCATTTGGTCTAATAAATGCTAAAAAATTGTAAATAATTATCTTCTTTCTAAAAGATAATTTAATAGATCATTTAGAATTTCTTTATTAGAGATCATAACGGTAACGATCATTGGTCCTAATAAATGCTAAAGAATTGTAAATAATTATATTCTTTCTAAAACATAATTTAATAGATCATTTAAAATTTCTTTATTAAAGATCATCAGGGTAACAATCATTGGGACTAATAAATGCTAAAAAATTGTAAATAATTATCTTCTTTGTAAAAGATAATTTAATAGATCATTTCAAAATTTCTTTATTAAAGATCATAATGGTAACGATCATTGGGCCTAATAAACGCTAAAGAATTTGAAATAATTATCTTCTTTGTGAGTCATAATTGAAAAGATCATTTAAAGTGTTTTTATTAAAGATCATAACAGTAATGATCATTGGTCCTAATAAATGCTAAAAAATTGTAAATATTTATATTCTTTCTAAAACATAATTTAATAGATCATTTAAAATTTCTTTATTAAAGATCATGAGGGCAACAATCATTGGGACTAATAAATGCTAAAAAATTGTAAATAATTATCTTCTTTGTAAAAGATAATTTAATAGATCATTTCAAAATTTCTTTATTAAAGATCATAACGGTAACGATCATTGGGCCTAATAAACGCTAAAGAATTTGAAATAATTATCTTCTTTGTGAGTCATAATTGAAAAGATCATTTAAAGTGTTTTTATTAAAGATCATAACGGTAATGATCATTGGTCCTAATAAATGCTAAAAAATTGTAAATAATTATCTTCTTTCTCAAAGATAATTTAATAGATCATATAGAATTTCTTTATTAAAGATCATAACGGTAACGATCATGGGGCTAATAAATGCTAAAGAATTTGAAATAATTATCTTCGTTGTGAATCATATTTGAATAGATCATTTAAAGTTTTTTTATTAAAGGTCGTAACGGTAACGATCATTGGGCCTAATAAATGCTAAAAAATTGGTCATAATTATCTTCATTCTAAAAGATAACTTAAAAGATCATTTAGAATTTCTTTATTAAAGATCATAATGGTAACGATCATTGGGCCTAATAAATGCTAAAGAATTTGAAATAATTATCTTCTTTGTGAATCATAATTGACAACATCATTTAAAGTTTTTTTATTAAAGATCATAACGGTAACGATCATTGGGCCTAATAAATGCTCAAAAATTGTAAATAATTATCTTCTTTCTAAAAGATAATTTAATAGATCATTGAGAATTTCTTTATTAAAGATCATAACCGTAACAGTCATTGGGCCTAATAAATGCTAAAGAATTTTAAATAATTATATTCTTTCTAAAACATAATTTAATAGATCATTTAAAATTTCTTTATTAAAGATCATAATATTAATGATCATTGGGCCTAATAAATGCTAAAAAATTGTAAATAATTATCTTCTTTGTAAAAGATAACTTAGTAGATCATTTAGAATTTCTTTATTAAAGATCATAACGGTAACGATCATTGGGCCTAATAAATGCTAAAGAATTTGAAATAATTATCTTCTTTGTGAATCACAATTGAAAAGATCATTTAAAGTTTCTTTATTAAATATCATAACAGTAACGATCATTGGGTCTAATAAATGCTAAAAAATTGTAAATAATTATCTTCTTTCTAAAAGATAATTTAATAGATCATTTAGAATTTCTTTATTAAAGATCATAACGGTAACGATCATTGGTCCTAATAAATCCTAAAGAATTGTAAATAATTATATTCTTTCTAAAACATAATTTAATAGATCATTTAAAATTTCTTTATTAAAGATCATGAGGGTAACAATCATTGGGACTAATAAATGCTAAAAAATTGTAAATAATTATCTTCTTTGTAAAAGATAATTTAATAGATCATTTCAAAATTTCTTTATTAAAGATCATAACGGTAACGATCATTGGGCCTAATAAACGCTAAAGAATTTGAAATAATTATCTTCTTTGTGAGTCATAATTGAAAAGATCATTTAAAGTGTTTTTATTAAAGATCATAACGGTAATGATCATTGGTCCTAATAAATGCTAAAAAATTGTAAATATTTATATTCTTTCTAAAACATAATTTAATAGATCATTTAAAATTTCTTTATTAAAGATCATAAGGGTAACAATCATTGGGCCTAATAAATGCTAAAAAATTGTAAATAATTATCTTCTTTGTAAAAGATAATTTAATAGATCATTTAAAATTTCTTTATTAAAGATCATAACGGTAACGATCATTGGGCCTAATAAATGCTAAAGAATTTGAAATAATTATCTTCTTTGTGAGTCATAATTGAAAAGATCATTTAAAGTGTTTTTATTAAAGATCATAACGGTAATGATCATTGGTCCTAATAAATGCTAAAAAATTGTAAATAATTATCTTCTTTCTCAAAGATAATTTAATAGATCATATAGAATTTCTTTATTAAAGATCATAAGGGTAACAATCATTGGGCCTAATAAATGCTAAAAAATTGTAAATAATTATCTTCTTTGTAAAAGATAATTTAATAGATCATTTAAAATTTCTTTATTAAAGATCATAACGGTAACGATCATTGGGCCTAATAAATGCTAAAGAATTTGAAATAATTATCTTCTTTGTGAGTCATAATTGAAAAGATCATTTAAAGTGTTTTTATTAAAGATCATAACGGTAATGATCATTGGTCCTAATAAATGCTAAAAAATTGTAAATAATTATCTTCTTTCTCAAAGATAATTTAATAGATCATTTAAAATTTCTTTATTAAAGATCATAATGGTAACGATCATTGGGCCTAATAAATGCTAAAGAATTTGAAATAATTATCTTCTTTGTGAATCATAATTGAAAAGATCATTTAAAGTTTCTTTATTAAATATCATAACAGTAACGATCATTTGGTCTAATAAATGCTAAAAAATTGTAAATAATTATCTTCTTTCTAAAAGATAATTTAATAGATCATTTAGAATTTCTTTATTAGAGATCATAACGGTAACGATCATTGGTCCTAATAAATGCTAAAGAATTGTAAATAATTATATTCTTTCTAAAACATAATTTAATAGATCATTTAAAATTTCTTTATTAAAGATCATCAGGGTAACAATCATTGGGACTAATAAATGCTAAAAAATTGTAAATAATTATCTTCTTTGTAAAAGATAATTTAATAGATCATTTCAAAATTTCTTTATTAAAGATCATAATGGTAACGATCATTGGGCCTAATAAACGCTAAAGAATTTGAAATAATTATCTTCTTTGTGAGTCATAATTGAAAAGATCATTTAAAGTGTTTTTATTAAAGATCATAACAGTAATGATCATTGGTCCTAATAAATGCTAAAAAATTGTAAATATTTATATTCTTTCTAAAACATAATTTAATAGATCATTTAAAATTTCTTTATTAAAGATCATGAGGGCAACAATCATTGGGACTAATAAATGCTAAAAAATTGTAAATAATTATCTTCTTTGTAAAAGATAATTTAATAGATCATTTCAAAATTTCTTTATTAAAGATCATAACGGTAACGATCATTGGGCCTAATAAACGCTAAAGAATTTGAAATAATTATCTTCTTTGTGAGTCATAATTGAAAAGATCATTTAAAGTGTTTTTATTAAAGATCATAACGGTAATGATCATTGGTCCTAATAAATGCTAAAAAATTGTAAATAATTATCTTCTTTCTCAAAGATAATTTAATAGATCATATAGAATTTCTTTATTAAAGATCATAACGGTAACGATCATGGGGCTAATAAATGCTAAAGAATTTGAAATAATTATCTTCGTTGTGAATCATATTTGAATAGATCATTTAAAGTTTTTTTATTAAAGGTCTTAACGGTAACGATCATTGGGCCTAATAAATGCTAAAAAATTGGTCATAATTATCTTCATTCTAAAAGATAACTTAAAAGATCATTTAGAATTTCTTTATTAAAGATCATAATGGTAACGATCATTGGGCCTAATAAATGCTAAAGAATTTGAAATAATTATCTTCTTTGTGAATCATAATTGACAACATCATTTAAAGTTTTTTTATTAAAGATCATAACGGTAACGATCATTGGGCCTAATAAATGCTCAAAAATTGTAAATAATTATCTTCTTTCTAAAAGATAATTTAATAGATCATTGAGAATTTCTTTATTAAAGATCATAACCGTAACAGTCATTGGGCCTAATAAATGCTAAAGAATTTTAAATAATTATATTCTTTCTAAAACATAATTTAATAGATCATTTAAAATTTCTTTATTAAAGATCATAATATTAATGATCATTGGGCCTAATAAATGCTAAAAAATTGTAAATAATTATCTTCTTTGTAAAAGATAACTTAGTAGATCATTTAGAATTTCTTTATTAAAGATCATAACGGTAACGATCATTGGGCCTAATAAATGCTAAAGAATTTGAAATAATTATCTTCTTTGTGAATCACAATTGAAAAGATCATTTAAAGTTTCTTTATTAAATATCATAACAGTAACGATCATTGGGTCTAATAAATGCTAAAAAATTGTAAATAATTATCTTCTTTCTAAAAGATAATTTAATAGATCATTTAGAATTTCTTTATTAAAGATCATAACGGTAACGATCATTGGTCCTAATAAATCCTAAAGAATTGTAAATAATTATATTCTTTCTAAAACATAATTTAATAGATCATTTAAAATTTCTTTATTAAAGATCATGAGGGTAACAATCATTGGGACTAATAAATGCTAAAAAATTGTAAATAATTATCTTCTTTGTAAAAGATAATTTAATAGATCATTTCAAAATTTCTTTATTAAAGATCATAACGGTAACGATCATTGGGCCTAATAAACGCTAAAGAATTTGAAATAATTATCTTCTTTGTGAGTCATAATTGAAAAGATCATTTAAAGTGTTTTTATTAAAGATCATAACGGTAATGATCATTGGTCCTAATAAATGCTAAAAAATTGTAAATATTTATATTCTTTCTAAAACATAATTTAATAGATCATTTAAAATTTCTTTATTAAAGATCATAAGGGTAACAATCATTGGGCCTAATAAATGCTAAAAAATTGTAAATAATTATCTTCTTTGTAAAAGATAATTTAATAGATCATTTAAAATTTCTTTATTAAAGATCATAACGGTAACGATCATTGGGCCTAATAAATGCTAAAGAATTTGAAATAATTATCTTCTTTGTGAGTCATAATTGAAAAGATCATTTAAAGTGTTTTTATTAAAGATCATAACGGTAATGATCATTGGTCCTAATAAATGCTAAAAAATTGTAAATAATTATCTTCTTTCTCAAAGATAATTTAATAGATCATATAGAATTTCTTTATTAAAGATCATAAGGGTAACAATCATTGGGCCTAATAAATGCTAAAAAATTGTAAATAATTATCTTCTTTGTAAAAGATAATTTAATAGATCATTTAAAATTTCTTTATTAAAGATCATAACGGTAACGATCATTGGGCCTAATAAATGCTAAAGAATTTGAAATAATTATCTTCTTTGTGAGTCATAATTGAAAAGATCATTTAAAGTGTTTTTATTAAAGATCATAACGGTAATGATCATTGGTCCTAATAAATGCTAAAAAATTGTAAATAATTATCTTCTTTCTCAAAGATAATTTAATAGATCATTTAAAATTTCTTTATTAAAGATCATAATGGTAACGATCATTGGGCCTAATAAATGCTAAAGAATTTGAAATAATTATCTTCTTTGTGAATCATAATTGAAAAGATCATTTAAAGTTTCTTTATTAAATATCATAACAGTAACGATCATTTGGTCTAATAAATGCTAAAAAATTGTAAATAATTATCTTCTTTCTAAAAGATAATTTAATAGATCATTTAGAATTTCTTTATTAGAGATCATAACGGTAACGATCATTGGTCCTAATAAATGCTAAAGAATTGTAAATAATTATATTCTTTCTAAAACATAATTTAATAGATCATTTAAAATTTCTTTATTAAAGATCATCAGGGTAACAATCATTGGGACTAATAAATGCTAAAAAATTGTAAATAATTATCTTCTTTGTAAAAGATAATTTAATAGATCATTTCAAAATTTCTTTATTAAAGATCATAACGGTAACGATCATTGGGCCTAATAAACGCTAAAGAATTTGAAATAATTATCTTCTTTGTGAGTCATAATTGAAAAGATCATTTAAAGTGTTTTTATTAAAGATCATAACAGTAATGATCATTGGTCCTAATAAATGCTAAAAAATTGTAAATATTTATATTCTTTCTAAAACATAATTTAATAGATCATTTAAAATTTCTTTATTAAAGATCATGAGGGCAACAATCATTGGGACTAATAAATGCTAAAAAATTGTAAATAATTATCTTCTTTGTAAAAGATAATTTAATAGATCATTTCAAAATTTCTTTATTAAAGATCATAACGGTAACGATCATTGGGCCTAATAAACGCTAAAGAATTTGAAATAATTATCTTCTTTGTGAGTCATAATTGAAAAGATCATTTAAAGTGTTTTTATTAAAGATCATAACGGTAATGATCATTGGTCCTAATAAATGCTAAAAAATTGTAAATAATTATCTTCTTTCTCAAAGATAATTTAATAGATCATATAGAATTTCTTTATTAAAGATCATAACGGTAACGATCATGGGGCTAATAAATGCTAAAGAATTTGAAATAATTATCTTCGTTGTGAATCATATTTGAATAGATCATTTAAAGTTTTTTTATTAAAGGTCTTAACGGTAACGATCATTGGGCCTAATAAATGCTAAAAAATTGGTCATAATTATCTTCATTCTAAAAGATAACTTAAAAGATCATTTAGAATTTCTTTATTAAAGATCATAATGGTAACGATCATTGGGCCTAATAAATGCTAAAGAATTTGAAATAATTATCTTCTTTGTGAATCATAATTGACAACATCATTTAAAGTTTTTTTATTAAAGATCATAACGGTAACGATCATTGGGCCTAATAAATGCTCAAAAATTGTAAATAATTATCTTCTTTCTAAAAGATAATTTAATAGATCATTGAGAATTTCTTTATTAAAGATCATAACCGTAACAGTCATTGGGCCTAATAAATGCTAAAGAATTTTAAATAATTATATTCTTTCTAAAACATAATTTAATAGATCATTTAAAATTTCTTTATTAAAGATCATAATATTAATGATCATTGGGCCTAATAAATGCTAAAAAATTGTAAATAATTATCTTCTTTGTAAAAGATAACTTAGTAGATCATTTAGAATTTCTTTATTAAAGATCATAACGGTAACGATCATTGGGCCTAATAAATGCTAAAGAATTTGAAATAATTATCTTCTTTGTGAATCACAATTGAAAAGATCATTTAAAGTTTCTTTATTAAATATCATAACAGTAACGATCATTGGGTCTAATAAATGCTAAAAAATTGTAAATAATTATCTTCTTTCTAAAAGATAATTTAATAGATCATTTAGAATTTCTTTATTAAAGATCATAACGGTAACGATCATTGGTCCTAATAAATCCTAAAGAATTGTAAATAATTATATTCTTTCTAAAACATAATTTAATAGATCATTTAAAATTTCTTTATTAAAGATCATGAGGGTAACAATCATTGGGACTAATAAATGCTAAAAAATTGTAAATAATTATCTTCTTTGTAAAAGATAATTTAATAGATCATTTCAAAATTTCTTTATTAAAGATCATAACGGTAACGATCATTGGGCCTAATAAACGCTAAAGAATTTGAAATAATTATCTTCTTTGTGAGTCATAATTGAAAAGATCATTTAAAGTGTTTTTATTAAAGATCATAACGGTAATGATCATTGGTCCTAATAAATGCTAAAAAATTGTAAATATTTATATTCTTTCTAAAACATAATTTAATAGATCATTTAAAATTTCTTTATTAAAGATCATAAGGGTAACAATCATTGGGCCTAATAAATGCTAAAAAATTGTAAATAATTATCTTCTTTGTAAAAGATAATTTAATAGATCATTTAAAATTTCTTTATTAAAGATCATAACGGTAACGATCATTGGGCCTAATAAATGCTAAAGAATTTGAAATAATTATCTTCTTTGTGAGTCATAATTGAAAAGATCATTTAAAGTGTTTTTATTAAAGATCATAACGGTAATGATCATTGGTCCTAATAAATGCTAAAAAATTGTAAATAATTATCTTCTTTCTCAAAGATAATTTAATAGATCATATAGAATTTCTTTATTAAAGATCATAAGGGTAACAATCATTGGGCCTAATAAATGCTAAAAAATTGTAAATAATTATCTTCTTTGTAAAAGATAATTTAATAGATCATTTAAAATTTCTTTATTAAAGATCATAACGGTAACGATCATTGGGCCTAATAAATGCTAAAGAATTTGAAATAATTATCTTCTTTGTGAGTCATAATTGAAAAGATCATTTAAAGTGTTTTTATTAAAGATCATAACGGTAATGATCATTGGTCCTAATAAATGCTAAAAAATTGTAAATAATTATCTTCTTTCTCAAAGATAATTTAATAGATCATATAGAATTTCTTTATTAAAGATCATAACGGTAACGATCATGGGGCCTAATAAATGCTAAAGAATTTGAAATAATTATCTTCTTTGTGAATCATATTTGAATAGATCATTTAAAGTTTTTTTATTAAAGGTCTTAACGGTAACGATCATTGGGCCTAATAAATGCTAAAAAATTGGTCATAATTATCTTCATTCTAAAAGATAACTTAAAAGATCATTTAGAATTTCTTTATTAAAGATCATAACGGTAATGATCATTGGGCCTAATAAAGGCTAAAGAATTTGAAATAATTATCTTCTTTGTGAATCACAATTGAAAAGATCATTTAAAGTTTCTTTATTAAATATCATAACAGTAACGATCATTGGGTCTAATAAATGCTAAAAAATTGTAAATAATTATCTTCTTTCTAAAAGATAATTTAATAGATCATTTAGAATTTCTTTATTAAAGATCATAACGGTAACGATCATTGGTCCTAATAAATGCTAAAAAATTGTAAATATTTATATTCTTTCTAAAACATAATTTAATAGATCATTTAAAATTTCTTTATTAAAGATCATAAGGGTAACAATCATTGGGCCTAATAAATGCTAAAAAATTGTAAATAATTATCTTCTTTGTAAAAGATAATTTAATAGATCATTTAAAATTTCTTTATTAAAGATCATAACGGTAACGATCATTGGGCCTAATAAATGCTAAAGAATTTGAAATAATTATCTTCTTTGTGAGTCATAATTGAAAAGATCATTTAAAGTGTTTTTATTAAAGATCATAACGGTAATGATCATTGGTCCTAATAAATGCTAAAAAATTGTAAATAATTATCTTCTTTCTCAAAGATAATTTAATAGATCATATAGAATTTCTTTATTAAAGATCATAAGGGTAACAATCATTGGGCCTAATAAATGCTAAAAAATTGTAAATAATTATCTTCTTTGTAAAAGATAATTTAATAGATCATTTAAAATTTCTTTATTAAAGATCATAACGGTAACGATCATTGGGCCTAATAAATGCTAAAGAATTTGAAATAATTATCTTCTTTGTGAGTCATAATTGAAAAGATCATTTAAAGTGTTTTTATTAAAGATCATAACGGTAATGATCATTGGTCCTAATAAATGCTAAAAAATTGTAAATAATTATCTTCTTTCTCAAAGATAATTTAATAGATCATATAGAATTTCTTTATTAAAGATCATAACGGTAACGATCATGGGGCCTAATAAATGCTAAAGAATTTGAAATAATTATCTTCTTTGTGAATCATATTTGAATAGATCATTTAAAGTTTTTTTATTAAAGGTCTTAACGGTAACGATCATTGGGCCTAATAAATGCTAAAAAATTGGTCATAATTATCTTCATTCTAAAAGATAACTTAAAAGATCATTTAGAATTTCTTTATTAAAGATCATAACGGTAATGATCATTGGGCCTAATAAAGGCTAAAGAATTTGAAATAATTATCTTCTTTGTGAATCATAATTGACAACATCATTTAAAGTTTTTTTATTAAAGATCATAACGGTAACGATCATTGGGCCTAATAAATGCTAAAAAATTGTAAATAATTATCTTCTTTCTAAAAGATAATTTAATAGATCATTGAGAATTTCTTTATTAAAGATCATAACCGTAACAATCATTGGGCCTAATAAATGCTAAAGAATTTTAAATAATTATAATCTTTCTAAAACATAATTTAATAGATCATTTAAAATTTCTTTATTAAAGATCATAAGGGTAACAATCATTGGGCCTAATAAATGCTAAAAAATTGTAAATAATTATCTTCTTTGTAAAAGATAATTTAATAGATCATTTAAAATTTCTTTATTAAAGATCATAATGGTAACGATCATTGGGCCTAATAAATGCTAAAGAATTTGAAATAATTATCTTCTTTGTGAATCATAATTGAAAAGATCATTTAAAGTTTCTTTATTAAATATCATAACAGTAACGATCATTTGGTCTAATAAATGCTAAAAAATTGTAAATAATTATCTTCTTTCTAAAAGATAATTTAATAGATCATTTAGAATTTCTTTATTAGAGATCATAACGGTAACGATCATTGGTCCTAATAAATGCTAAAGAATTGTAAATAATTATATTCTTTCTAAAACATAATTTAATAGATCATTTAAAATGTCTTTATTAAAGATCATCAGGGTAACAATCATTGGGACTAATAAATGCTAAAAAATTGTAAATAATTATCTTCTTTGTAAAAGATAATTTAATAGATCATTTCAAAATTTCTTTATTAAAGATCATAACGGTAACGATCATTGGGCCTAATAAACGCTAAAGAATTTGAAATAATTATCTTCTTTGTGAGTCATAATTGAAAAGATCATTTAAAGTGTTTTTATTAAAGATCATAACGGTAATGATCATTGGTCCTAATAAATGCTAAAAAATTGTAAATATTTATATTCTTTCTAAAACATAATTTAATAGATCATTTAAAATTTCTTTATTAAAGATCATAAGGGTAACAATCATTGGGCCTAATAAATGCTAAAAAATTGTAAATAATTATCTTCTTTGTAAAAGATAATTTAATAGATCATTTAAAATTTCTTTATTAAAGATCATAACGGTAACGATCATTGGGCCTAATAAATGCTAAAGAATTTGAAATAATTATCTTCTTTGTGAATCATAATTGAAAAGATCATTTAAAGTTTCTTTATTAAAGATCATGAGGGTAACAATCATTGGGACTAATAAATGCTAAAAAATTGTAAATAATTATCTTCTTTGTAAAAGATAATTTAATAGATCATTTCAAAATTTCTTTATTAAAGATCATAACGGTAACGATCATTGGGGCTAATAAACGCTAAAGAATTTCAAATAATTATCTTCTTTGTGAGTCATAATTGAAAAGATGATTTAAAGTGTTTTTATTAAAGATCATAACGGTAATGATCATTGGTCCTAATAAATGCTAAAATTGTAAATAATTATCTTCTTTCTCAAAGATAATTTAATAGATCATATAGAATTTCTTTATTAAAGATCATAACGGTAACGATCATGGGGCCTAATAAATGCTAACGAATTTGAAATAATTATCTTCTTTGTGAATCATATTTGAATAGATCATTTAAAGTTTTTTTATTAAAGGTCTTAACGGTAACGATCATTGGGCCTAATAAATGCTAAAAAATTGGTCATAATTATCTTCATTCTAAAAGATAACTTAAAAGATCATTTAGAATTTCTTTATTAAAGATCATAACGGTAATGATCATTGGGCCTAATAAAGGCTAAAGAATTTGAAATAATTATCTTCTTTGTGAATCATAATTGACAACATCATTTAAAGTTTTTTTATTAAAGATCATAACGGTAACGATCATTGGGCCTAATAAATGCTAAAAAATTGTAAATAATTATCTTCTTTCTAAAAGATAATTTAATAGATCATTGAGAATTTCTTTATTAAAGATCATAACCGTAACAATCATTGGGCCTAATAAATGCTAAAGAATTTTAAATAATTATAATCTTTCTAAAACATAATTTAATAGATCATTTAAAATTTCTTTATTAAAGATCATAAGGGTAACAATCATTGGGCCTAATAAATGCTAAAAAATTGTAAATAATTATCTTCTTTGTAAAAGATAATTTAATAGATCATTTAAAATTTCTTTATTAAAGATCATAATATTAATGATCATTGGGCCTAATAAATGCTAAAAAATTGTAAATAATTATCTTCTTTGTAAAAGATAACTTAGTAGATCATTTAGAATTTCTTTATTAAAGATCATAACGGTAACGATCATTGGGCCTAATAAATGCTAAAGAATTTGAAATAATTATCTTCTTTGTGAATCACAATTGAAAAGATCATTTAAAGTTTCTTTATTAAATATCATAACAGTAACGATCATTGGGTCTAATAAATGCTAAAAAATTGTAAATAATTATCTTCTTTCTAAAAGATAATTTAATAGATCATTTAGAATTTCTTTATTAAAGATCATAACGGTAACGATCATTGGTCCTAATAAATCCTAAAGAATTGTAAATAATTATATTCTTTCTAAAACATAATTTAATAGATCATTTAAAATTTCTTTATTAAAGATCATGAGGGTAACAATCATTGGGACTAATAAATGCTAAAAAATTGTAAATAATTATCTTCTTTGTAAAAGATAATTTAATAGATCATTTCAAAATTTCTTTATTAAAGATCATAACGGTAACGATCATTGGGGCTAATAAACGCTAAAGAATTTCAAATAATTATCTTCTTTGTGAGTCATAATTGAAAAGATGATTTAAAGTGTTTTTATTAAAGATCATAACGGTAATGATCATTGGTCCTAATAAATGCTAAAAAATTGTAAATAATTATCTTCTTTCTCAAAGATAATTTAATAGATCATATAGAATTTCTTTATTAAAGATCATAACGGTAACGATCATGAGGCCTAATAAATGCTAAAGAATTTGAAATAATTATCTTCTTTGTGAATCATATTTGAATAGATCATTTAAAGTTTTTTTATTAAAGGTCTTAACGGTAACGATCATTGGGCCTAATAAATGCTAAAAAATTGGTCATAATTATCTTCATTCTAAAAGATAACTTAAAAGATCATTTAGAATTTCTTTATTAAAGATCATAACGGTAATGATCATTGGGCCTAATAAAGGCTAAAGAATTTGAAATAATTATCTTCTTTGTGAATCATAATTGACAACATCATTTAAAGTTTTTTTATTAAAGATCATAGCGGTAACGATCATTGGGCCTAATAAATGCTAAAAAATTGTAAATAATTATCTTGTTTCTAAAAGATAATTTAATAGATCATTTAGAATTTCTTTATTAAAGATCATAAGGGTAACAATCGTTGGGCCTAATAAATGCTAAAAAATTGTAAATAATTATCTTCTTTCTAAAAGATAATTTAACAGATCATTTAGAATTTCTTTATTAAAGATCATAACGGTAACGATCATTGGTCCTAATAAATGCTAAAAAATTGTAAATAATTATCTTGTTTCTAAAAGATAATTTAATAGATCATTTAAAATTTCTTTATTAAAGATCATAACGGTAACGATCATTGGTCCTAATAAATGCTAAAGAATTTGAAATAATTATCTTCTTTGTGAATCATAATTGAAAAGATCATTTAAAGTTTCTTTATTAAATATCATAACAGTAACGATCATTGGGTCTAATAAATGCTAAAAAATTGTAAATAATTATCTTCTTTCTAAAAGATAATTTAACAGATCATTTAGAATTTCTTTATTAAAGATCATAACGGTAACGATCATTGGTCCTAATAAATGCTAAAAAATTGTAAATAATTATCTTGTTTCTAAAAGATAATTTAATAGATCATTTAAAATTTCTTTATTAAAGATCATAAGGGTAACAATCATTGGGCCTAATAAATGCTAAAAAATTGTAAATAATTATCTTCTTTGTAAAAGATAATTTAATAGATCATTTAAAATTTCTTTATTAAAGATCATAATGGTAACGATCATTGGGCCTAATAAATGCTAAAGAATTTGAAATAATTATCTTCTTTGTGAATCATAATTGAAAAGATCATTTAAAGTTTCTTTATTAAATATCATAACAGTAACGATCATTGGGTCTAATAAATGCTAAAAAATTGTAAATAATTATCTTCTTTCTAAAAGATAATTTAATAGATCATTTAGAACTTCTTTATTAGAGATCATAACGGTAACGATCATTGGTCCTAATAAACGCTAAAGAATTGTAAATAATTATATTCTTTCTAAAACATAATTTAATAGATCATTTAAAATTTCTTTATTAAAGATCATGAGGGTAACAATCATTGGGACTAATAAATGCTAAAAAATTGTAAATAATTATCTTCTTTGTAAAAGATAATTTAATAGATCATTTCAAAATTTCTTTATTAAAGATCATAACGGTAACGATCATTGGGCCTAATAAACGCTAAAGAATTTGAAATAATTATCTTCTTTGTGAGTCATAATTGAAAAGATCATTTAAAGTGTTTTTATTAAAGATCATAACGGTAATGATCATTGGTCCTAATAAATGCTAAAAAATTGTAAATATTTATATTCTTTCTAAAACATAATTTAATAGATCATTTAAAATTTCTTTATTAAAGATCATGAGGGTAACAACCATTGGGACTAATAAATGCAAAAAAATTGTAAATAATTATCTTCTTTGTAAAAGATAATTTAATAGATTAAAATTTCTTTATTAAAGATCATAACGGTAACGATCATTGGGCCTAATAAACGCTAAAGAATTTGAAATAATTATCTTCTTTGTGAGTCATAATTGAAAAGATCATTTAAAGTGTTTTTATTAAAGATCATAACGGTAATGATCATTGGTCCTAATAAATGCTAAAAAATTGTAAATATTTATATTCTTTCTAAAACATAATTTAATAGATCATTTAAAATTTCTTTATTAAAGATCATAAGGGTAACAATCATTGGGCCTAATAAATGCTAAAAAATTGTAAATAATTATCTTCTTTCTAAAAGATAATTTAATAGATCATTTAGAACTTCTTTATTAGAGATCATAACGGTAACGATCATTGGTCCTAATAAACGCTAAAGAATTGTAAATAATTATATTCTTTCTAAAACATAATTTAATAGATCATTTAAAATTTCTTTATTAAAGATCATGAGGGTAACAATCATTGGGACTAATAAATGCTAAAAAATTGTAAATAATTATCTTCTTTGTAAAAGATAATTTAATAGATCATTTCAAAATTTCTTTATTAAAGATCATAACGGTAACGATCATTGGGCCTAATAAACGCTAAAGAATTTGAAATAATTATCTTCTTTGTGAGTCATAATTGAAAAGATCATTTAAAGTGTTTTTATTAAAGATCATAACGGTAATGATCATTGGTCCTAATAAATGCTAAAAAATTGTAAATATTTATATTCTTTCTAAAACATAATTTAATAGATCATTTAAAATTTCTTTATTAAAGATCATGAGGGTAACAACCATTGGGACTAATAAATGCAAAAAAATTGTAAATAATTATCTTCTTTGTAAAAGATAATTTAATAGATTAAAATTTCTTTATTAAAGATCATAACGGTAACGATCATTGGGCCTAATAAACGCTAAAGAATTTGAAATAATTATCTTCTTTGTGAGTCATAATTGAAAAGATCATTTAAAGTGTTTTTATTAAAGATCATAACGGTAATGATCATTGGTCCTAATAAATGCTAAAAAATTGTAAATATTTATATTCTTTCTAAAACATAATTTAATAGATCATTTAAAATTTCTTTATTAAAGATCATAAGGGTAACAATCATTGGGCCTAATAAATGCTAAAAAATTGTAAATAATTATCTTCTTTGTAAAAGATAATTTAATAGATCATTTAAAATTTCTTTATTAAAGATCATAATGGTAACGATCATTGGGCCTAATAAATGCTAAAGAATTTGAAATAATTATCTTCTTTGTGAATCATAATTGAAAAGATCATTTAAAGTTTCTTTATTAAAGATCATGAGGGTAACAATCATTGGGACTAATAAATGCTAAAAAATTGTAAATAATTATCTTCTTTGTAAAAGATAATTTAATAGATCATTTCAAAATTTCTTTATTAAAGATCATAACGGTAACGATCATTGGGGCTAATAAACGCTAAAGAATTTCAAATAATTATCTTCTTTGTGAGTCATAATTGAAAAGATGATTTAAAGTGTTTTTATTAAAGATCATAACGGTAATGATCATTGGTCCTAATAAATGCTAAAAAATTGTAAATAATTATCTTCTTTCTCAAAGATAATTTAATAGATCATATAGAATTTCTTTATTAAAGATCATAACGGTAACGATCATGGCGCCTAATAAATGCTAAAGAATTTGAAATAATTATCTTCTTTGTGAATCATATTTGAATAGATCATTTAAAGTTTTTTTATTAAAGGTCTTAACGGTAACGATCATTGGGCCTAATAAATGCTAAAAAATTGGTCATAATTATCTTCATTCTAAAAGATAACTTAAAAGATCATTTAGAATTTCTTTATTAAAGATCATAACGGTAAGGATCATTGGGCCTAATAAATGCTAAAAAATTGTAAATAATTATCTTCTTTCTAAAAGATAATTTAATAGATCATTTAGAATTTCTTTATTAAAGATCATAACGGTAACAATCATTGGGTCTAATAAATGCTAAAGAATTTTAAATAATTATATTCTTTCTAAAACATAATTTAATAGATCATTTAAAATTTCTTTATTAAAGATCATAAGGGTAACAATCATTGGGCCTAATAAATGCTAAAAAATTGTAAATAATTATCTTCTTTGTAAAAGATAATTTAATAGATCATTTAAAATTTCTTTATTAAAGATCATAATGGTAACGATCATTGGGCCTAATAAATGCTAAAGAATTTGAAATAATTATCTTCTTTGTGAATCATAAATGAAAAGATCATTTAAAGTTTCTTTATTAAATATCATAACAGTAACGATCATTTGGTCTAATAAATGCTAAAAAATTGTAAATAATTATCTTCTTTCTAAAAGATAATTTAATAGATCATTTAGAATTTCTTTATTAGAGATCATAACGGTAACGATCATTGGTCCTAATAAATGCTAAAGAATTGTAAATAATTATATTCTTTCTAAAACATAATTTAATAGATCATTTAAAATTTCTTTATTAAAGATCATCAGGGTAACAATCATTGGGACTAATAAATGCTAAAAAATTGTAAATAATTATCTTCTTTGTAAAAGATAATTTAATAGATCATTTCAAAATTTCTTTATTAAAGATCATAACGGTAACGATCATTGGGCCTAATAAACGCTAAAGAATTTGAAATAATTATCTTCTTTGTGAGTCACAATTGAAAAGATCATTTAAAGTGTTTTTATTAAAGATCATAACGGTAATGATCATTGGTCCTAATAAATGCTAAAAAATTGTAAATATTTATATTCTTTCTAAAACATAATTTAATAGATCATTTAAAATTTCTTTATTAAAGATCATGAGGGTAACAATCATTGGGACTAATAAATGCTAAAATATTGTAAATAATTATCTTCTTTGTAAAAGATAATTTAATACATCATTTCAAAATTTCTTTATTAAAGATCATAACGGTAACGATCATTGGGCCTAATAAATGCTAAAGAATTTGAAATAATTATCTTCTTTGTGAATCATAATTGAAAAGATCATTTAAAGTTTCTTTATTAAATATCATAACAGTAACGATCATTGGGTCTAATAAATGCTAACAAATTGTAAATAATTATCTTCTTTCTAAAAGATAATTTAATAGATCATTTAGAATTTCTTTATTAAAGATCATAACGGTAACGATCATTGGTCCTAATAAATGCTAAAGAATTGTAAACAATTATCTTCTTTGTGAGTCATAGTTGAAAAGATGATTTAAAGTGTTTTTATTAAAGATCATAACGGTAATGATCATTGGTCCTAATAAATGCTAAAAAATTGTAAATAATTATCTTCTTTCTCAAAGATAATTTAATAGATCATATAGAATTTCTTTATTAAAGATCATAACGGTAACGATCATGGGGCCTAATAAATGCTAAAGAATTTGAAATAATTATCTTCTTTGTGAATCATATTTGAATAGATCATTTAAAGTTTTTTTATTAAAGGTCTTAATGGTAACGATCATTGGGCCTAATAAATGCTAAAAAATTGGTCATAATTATCTTCATTCTAAAAGATAACTTAAAAGATCATTTAGAATTTCTTTATTAAAGATCATAACGGTAATGATCATTGGGCCTAATAAAGGCTAAAGAATTTGAAATAATTATCTTCTTTGTGAATCATAATTGACAACATCATTTAAAGTTTTTTTTATTAAAGATCATAACGGTAACGATCATTGGGCCTAATAAATGCTAAAAAATTGTAAATAATTATCTTCTTTCTAAAAGATAATTTAATAGATCATTGAGAATTTCTTTTTTAAAGATCATAACCGTAACAATCATTGGGCCTAATAAATGCTAAAGAATTTTAAATAATTATATTCTTTCTAAAACATAATTTAATAGATCATTTAAAATTTCTTTATTAAAGATCATAAGGGTAACAATCATTGGGCCTAATAAATGCTAAAAAATTGTAAATAATTATCTTCTTTGTAAAAGATAATTTAATAGATCATTTCAAAATTTCTTTATTAAAGATCATAACGGTAATGATCATTGAGCCTAATAAAGGCTAAAGAATTTGAAATAATTATCTTCTTTGTGAATCATAATTGACAACATCATTTAAAGTTTTTTTATTAAAGATCATAACGGTAACGATCATTGGGCCTAATAAATGCTAAAAAATTGTAAATAATTACCTTCTTTCTAAAAGATAATTTAATAGATCATTGAGAATTTCTTTATTAAAGATCATAACCGTAACAATCATTGGGCCTAATAAATGCTAAAGAATTTTAAATAATTATAATCTTTCTAAAACATAATTTAATAGATCATTTAAAATTTCTTTATTAAAGATCATAAGGGTAACAATCATTGGGCCTAATAAATGCTAAAAAATTGTAAATAATTATCTTCTTTGTAAAAGATAATTTAATAGATCATTTAAAATTTCTTTATTAAAGATCATAATGGTAACGATCATTGGGCCTAATAAATGCTAAAGAATTTGAAATAATTATCTTCTTTGTGAATCATAATTGAAAAGATCATTTAAAGTTTCTTTATTAAATATCATAACAGTAACGATCATTTGGTCTAATAAATGCTAAAAAATTGTAAATAATTATCTTCTTTCTAAAAGATAATTTAATAGATCATTTAGAATTTCTTTATTAGAGATCATAACGGTAACGATCATTGGTCCTAATAAATGCTAAAGAATTGTAAATAATTATATTCTTTCTAAAACATAATTTAATAGATCATTTAAAATTTCTTTATTAAAGATCATCAAGGTAACAATCATTGGGACTAATAAATGCTAAAAAATTGTAAATAATTATCTTCTTTGTAAAAGATAATTTAATAGATCATTTCAAAATTTCTTTATTAAAGATCATAACGGTAACGATCATTGGGCCTAATAAACGCTAAAGAATTTGAAATAATTATCTTCTTTGTGAGTCATAATTGAAAAGATCATTTAAAGTGTTTTTATTAAAGATCATAACGGTAATGATCATTGGTCCTAATAAATGCTAAAAAATTGTAAATATTTATATTCTTTCTAAAACATAATTTAATAGATCATTTAAAATTTCTTTATTAAAGATCATGAGGGTAACAATCATTGGGACTAATAAATGCTAAAATATTGTAAATAATTATCTTCTTTGTAAAAGATAATTTAATACATCATTTCAAAATTTCTTTATTAAAGATCATAACGGTAACGATCATTGGGCCTAATAAATGCTAAAGAATTTGAAATAATTATCTTCTTTGTGAATCATAATTGAAAAGATCATTTAAAGTTTCTTTATTAAATATCATAACAGTCACGATCATTTGGTCTAATAAATGCTAAAAAATTGTAAATAATTATCTTCTTTCTAAAAGATAATTTAATAGATCATTTAGAATTTCTTTATTAGAGATCATAACGGTAACGATCATTGGTCCTAATAAATGCTAAAGAATTGTAAATAATTATATTCTTTCTAAAACATAATTTAATAGATCATTTAAAATTTCTTTATTAAAGATCATCAGGGTAACAATCATTGGGACTAATAAATGCTAAAAAATTGTAAATAATTATCTTCTTTGTAAAAGATAATTTAATAGATCATTTCAAAATTTCTTTATTAAAGATCATAACGGTAACGATCATTGGGCCTAATAAACGCTAAAGAATTTGAAATAATTATCTTCTTTGTGAATCATAATTGACAACATCATTTAAAGTTTTTTTATTAAAGATCATAACGGTAACGATCATTGGGCCTAATAAATGCTCAAAAATTGTAAATAATTATCTTCTTTCTAAAAGATAATTTAATAGATCATTGAGAATTTCTTTATTAAAGATCATAACCGTAACAATCATTGGGCCTAATAAATGCTAAAGAATTTTAAATAATTATATTCTTTCTAAAACATAATTTAATAGATCATTTAAAATTTCTTTATTAAAGATCATAAGGGTAACAATCATTGGGCCTAATAAATGCTAAAAAATTGTAAATAATTATCTTCTTTGTAAAAGATAATTTAATAGATCATTTAAAATTTCTTTATTAAAGATCATAATGGTAACGATCATTAGGCCTAATAAATGCTAAAGAATTTGAAATAATTATCTTCTTTGTGAGTCATAATTGAAAAGATCATTTAAAGTGTTTTTATTAAAGATCATAACGGTAATGATCATTGGTCCTAATAAATGCTAAAAAATTGTAAATAATTATCTTCTTTCTCAAAGATAATTTAATAGATCATATAGAATTTCTTTATTAAAGATCATAACGGTAACGATCATGGGGCCTAATAAATGCTAAAGAATTTGAAATAATTATCTTCTTTGTGAATCATATTTGAATAGATCATTTAAAGTTTTTTTATTAAAGGTCTTAACGGTAACGATCATTGGGCCTAATAAATGCTAAAAAATTGGTCATAATTATCTTCATTCTAAAAGATAACTTAAAAGATCATTTAGAATTTCTTTATTAAAGATCATAACGGTAATGATCATTGGGCCTAATAAAGGCTAAAGAATTTGAAATAATTATCTTCTTTGTGAATCATAATTGACAACATCATTTAAAGTTTTTTTATTAAAGATCATAACGGTAACGATCATTGGGCCTAATAAATGCTAAAAAATTGTAAATAATTATCTTCTTTCTAAAAGATAATTTAATAGATCATTGAGAATTTCTTTATTAAAGATCATAACCGTAACAATCATTGGGCCTAATAAATGCTAAAGAATTTTAAATAATTATATTCTTTCTAAAACATAATTTAATAGATCATTTAAAATTTCTTTATTAAAGATCATAAGGGTAACAATCATTGGGCCTAATAAATGCTAAAAAATTGTAAATAATTATCTTCTTTGTAAAAGATAATTTAATAGATCATTTAAAATTTCTTTATTAAAGATCATAATGGTAACGATCATTGGGCCTAATAAATGCTAAAGAATTTGAAATAATTATCTTCTTTGTGAGTCATAATTGAAAAGGTCATTTAAAGTGTTTTTATTAAAGATCATAACGGTAATGATAATTGGTCCTAATAAATGCTAAAAAATTGTAAATATTTATATTCTTTCTAAAACATAATTTTATAGATCATTTAAAATTTCTTTATTAAAGATCATGAGGGTAACAATCATTGGGACTAATAAATGCTAAAAAATTGTAAATAATTATCTTCTTTGTAAAAGATAATTTAATAGATCATTTCAAAATTTCTTTATTAAAGATCATAACGGTAACGATCATTGGGCCTAATAAACGCTAAAGAATTTGAAATAATTATCTTCTTTGTGAATCATAATTGACAACATCATTTAAAGTTTTTTTATTAAAGATCATAACGGTAACGATCATTGGGCCTAATAAATGCTCAAAAATTGTAAATAATTATCTTCTTTCTAAAAGATAATTTAATAGATCATTGAGAATTTCTTTATTAAAGATCATAACCGTAACAATCATTGGGCCTAATAAATGCTAAAGAATTTTAAATAATTATATTCTTTCTAAAACATAATTTAATAGATCATTTAAATTTTTTTTATTAAAGATCATAACGGTAACGATCATTGGGCCTAATAAATGCTAAAAAATTGTAAATAATTATCTTCTTTCTAAAAGATAATTTAATAGATCATTGAGAATTTCTTTATTAAAGATCATAACCGTAACAATTATTGGGCCTAATAAATGCTAAAGAATTTTAAATAATTATATTCTTTCTAAAACATAATTTAATAGATCATTTAAAATTTCTTTATTAAAGATCATAAGGGTAACAATCATTGGGCCTAATAAATGCTAAAAAATTGTAAATAATTATCTTCTTTGTAAAAGATAATTTAATAGATCATTTAAAATTTCTTTATTAAAGATCATAATGATAACGATCATTGGGCCTAATAAATGCTAAAGAATTTGAAATAATTATCTTCTTTGTGAGTCATAATTGAAAAGATCATTTAAAGTGTTTTTATTAAAGATCATAACGGTAATGATCATTGGTCCTAATAAATGCTAAAAAATTGTAAATATTTATATTCTTTCTAAAACATAATTTAATAGATCATTTAAAATTTCTTTATTAAAGATCATGAGGGTAACAATCATTGGGACTAATAAATGCTAAAAAATTGTAAATAATTATCTTCTTTGTAAAAGATAATTTAATAGATCATTTCAAAATTTCTTTATTAAAGATCATAACGGTAACGATCATTGGGCCTAATAAACGCTAAAGAATTTGAAATAATTATCTTCTTTGTGAATCATAATTGACAACATCATTTAAAGTTTTTTTATTAAAGATCATAACGGTAACGATCATTGGGCCTAATAAATGCTAAAAAATTGTAAATAATTATCTTCTTTCTAAAAGATAATTTAATAGATCATTGAGAATTTCTTTATTAAAGATCATAACCGTAACAATCATTGGGCCTAATAAATGCTAAAGAATTTTAAATAATTATATTCTTTCTAAAACATAATTTAATAGATCATTTAAAATTTCTTTATTAAAGATCATAAGGGTAACAATCATTGGGCCTAATAAATGCTAAAAAATTGTAAATAATTATCTTCTTTGTAAAAGATAATTTAATAGATCATTTAAAATTTCTTTATTAAAGATCATAATGGTAACGATCATTGGGCCTAATAAATGCTAAAGAATTTGAAATAATTATCTTCTTTGTGAGTCATAATTGAAAAGGTCATTTAAAGTGTTTTTATTAAAGATCATAACGGTAATGATAATTGGTCCTAATAAATGCTAAAAAATTGTAAATATTTATATTCTTTCTAAAACATAATTTTATAGATCATTTAAAATTTCTTTATTAAAGATCATGAGGGTAACAATCATTGGGACTAATAAATGCTAAAAAATTGTAAATAATTATCTTCTTTGTAAAAGATAATTTAATAGATCATTTCAAAATTTCTTTATTAAAGATCATAACGGTAACGATCATTGGGCCTAATAAACGCTAAAGAATTTGAAATAATTATCTTCTTTGTGAATCATAATTGACAACATCATTTAAAGTTTTTTTATTAAAGATCATAACGGTAACGATCATTGGGCCTAATAAATGCTCAAAAATTGTAAATAATTATCTTCTTTCTAAAAGATAATTTAATAGATCATTGAGAATTTCTTTATTAAAGATCATAACCGTAACAATCATTGGGCCTAATAAATGCTAAAGAATTTTAAATAATTATATTCTTTCTAAAACATAATTTAATAGATCATTTAAATTTTTTTTATTAAAGATCATAACGGTAACGATCATTGGGCCTAATAAATGCTAAAAAATTGTAAATAATTATCTTCTTTCTAAAAGATAATTTAATAGATCATTGAGAATTTCTTTATTAAAGATCATAACCGTAACAATTATTGGGCCTAATAAATGCTAAAGAATTTTAAATAATTATATTCTTTCTAAAACATAATTTAATAGATCATTTAAAATTTCTTTATTAAAGATCATAAGGGTAACAATCATTGGGCCTAATAAATGCTAAAAAATTGTAAATAATTATCTTCTTTGTAAAAGATAATTTAATAGATCATTTAAAATTTCTTTATTAAAGATCATAATGATAACGATCATTGGGCCTAATAAATGCTAAAGAATTTGAAATAATTATCTTCTTTGTGAGTCATAATTGAAAAGATCATTTAAAGTGTTTTTATTAAAGATCATAACGGTAATGATCATTGGTCCTAATAAATGCTAAAAAATTGTAAATATTTATATTCTTTCTAAAACATAATTTAATAGATCATTTAAAATTTCTTTATTAAAGATCATGAGGGTAACAATCATTGGGACTAATAAATGCTAAAAAATTGTAAATAATTATCTTCTTTGTAAAAGATAATTTAATAGATCATTTCAAAATTTCTTTATTAAAGATCATAACGGTAACGATCATTGGGCCTAATAAACGCTAAAGAATTTGAAATAATTATCTTCTTTGTGAATCATAATTGACAACATCATTTAAAGTTTTTTTATTAAAGATCATAACGGTAACGATCATTGGGCCTAATAAATGCTCAAAAATTGTAAATAATTATCTTCTTTCTAAAAGATAATTTAATAGATCATTGAGAATTTCTTTATTAAAGATCATAACCGTAACAATCATTGGGCCTAATAAATGCTAAAGAATTTTAAATAATTATATTCTTTCTAAAACATAATTTAATAGATCATTTAAAATTTTTTTATTAAAGATCATAACGGTAACGATCATTGGGCCTAATAAATGCTAAAAAATTGTAAATAATTATCTTCTTTCTAAAAGATAATTTAATAGATCATTGAGAATTTCTTTATTAAAGATCATAACCGTAACAATCATTGGGCCTAATAAATGCTAAAGAATTTTAAATAATTATATTCTTTCTAAAACATAATTTAATAGATCATTTAAAATTTCTTTATTAAAGATCATAAGGCTAACCATCATTGGGCCTAATAAATGCTAAAAAATTGTAAATAATTATCTTCTTTGTAAAAGATAATTTAATAGATCATTTAAAATTTCTTTATTAAAGATCATAATGGTAACGATCATTGGGCCTAATAAATGCTAAAGAATTTGAAATAATTATCTTCTTTGTGAGTCATAATTGAAAAGATCATTTAAAGTGTTTTTATTAAAGATCGTAACGGTAATGATCATTGGTCCTAATAAATGCTAAAAAATTGTAAATATTTATATTCTTTCTAAAACATAATTTAATAGATCATTTAAAATTTCTTTATTAAAGATCATGAGGGTAACAATCATTGGGACTAATAAATGCTAAAAAATTGTAAATAATTATCTTCTTTGTAAAAGATAATTTAATAGATCATTTCAAAATTTCTTTATTAAAGATCATAACGGTAACGATCATTGGGCCTAATAAACGCTAAAGAATTTGAAATAATTATCTTCTTTGTGAATCATAATTGACAACATCATTTAAAGTTTTTTTATTAAAGATCATAACGGTAACGATCATTGGGCCTAATAAATGCTCAAAAATTGTAAATAATTATCTTCTTTCTAAAAGATAATTTAATAGATCATTGAGAATTTCTTTATTAAAGATCATAACCGTAACAATCATTGGGCCTAATAAATGCTAAAGAATTTTAAATAATTATATTCTTTCTAAAACATAATTTAATAGATCATTTAAAATTTCTTTATTAAAGATCATAAGGGTAACGATCATTGGGCCTAATAAATACTAAAAAATTGTAAATAATTATCTTCTTTGTAAAAGATAACTTAATAGATCATTTAGAATTTCTTTATTAAAGATCATAACGGTAACGATCATTGGGCCTAATAAATGCTAAAGAATTTGAAATAATTATCTTCTTTGTGAATCATAATTTAAAAGATCATTTAAAGTTTCTTTATTAAATATCATAACAGTAACGATCATTGGGTCTAATAAATGCTAAAAAATTGTAAATAATTATCTTCTTTCTAAAAGATAATTTAATAGATCATTTAGAATTTCTTTATTAAAGATCATAACGGTAACGATCATTGGTCCTAATAAATGCTAAAGAATTGTAAATAATTATCTTCTTTGTGAGTCATAATTGAAAAGATGATTTAAAGTGTTTTTATTAAAGATCATAACGGTAATGATCATTGGTCCTAATAAATGCTAAAAAATTGTAAATAATTATCTTCTTTCTCAAAGATAATTTAATAGATCATATAGAATTTCTTTATTAAAGATCATAACGGTAACGATCATGGGGCCTAATAAATGCTAAAGAATTTGAAATAATTATCTTCTTTGTGAATCATATTTGAATAGATCATTTAAAGTTTTTTTATTAAAGGTCTTAACGGTAACGATCATTGGGCCTAATAAATGCTAAAAAATTGGTCATAATTATCTTCATTCTAAAAGATAACTTAAAAGATCATTTAGAATTTCTTTATTAAAGATCATAACGGTAATGATCATTGGGCCTAATAAAGGCTAAAGAATTTGAAATAATTATCTTCTTTGTGAATCATAATTGACAACATCATTTAAAGTTTTTTTATTAAAGATCATAACGGTAACGATCATTGGGCCTAATAAATGCTAAAAAATTGTAAATAATTATCTTCTTTCTAAAAGATAATTTAATAGATCATTGAGAATTTATTTATTAAAGATCATAACCGTAACAATCATTGGGCCTAATAAATGCTAAAGAATTTTAAATAATTATATTCTTTCTAAAACATAATTTAATAGATCATTTAAAATTTCTTTATTAAAGATCATAAGGGTAACAATCATTGGGCCTAATAAATGCTAAAAAATTGTAAATAATTATCTTCTTTGTAAAAGATAATTTAATAGATCATTTAAAATTTCTTTATTAAAGATCATAATGGTAACGATCATTGGGCCTAATAAATGCTAAAGAATTTGAAATAATTATCTTCTTTGTGAATCATAATTGAAAAGATCATTTAAAGTTTCTTTATTAAATATCATAACAGTAACGATCATTTGGTCTAATAAATGCTAAAAAATTGTAAATAATTATCTTCTTTCCAAAAGATAATTTAATAGATCATTTAAAATTTCTTTATTAAAGATCATGAGGGTAACAATCATTGGGACTAATAAATGGTAAAAAATTGTAAATAATTATCTTCTTTGTAAAAGATAATTTAATAGATCATTTCAAAATTTCTTTATTAAAGATCATAACGGTAACGATCATTGGGCCTAATAAACGCTAAAGAATTTGAAATAATTATCTTCTGTGTGAGTCATAATTGAAAAGATCATTTAAAGTGTTTTTATTAAAGATCATAACGGTAATGATCATTGGTCCTAATAAATGCTAAAAAATTGTAAATAATTATCTTCTTTCTCAAAGATAATTTAATAGATCATATAGAATTTCTTTATTAAATTTCATAACGGTAACGATCATGGGGCTAATAAATGCTAAAGAATTTGAAATAATTATCTTCGTTGTGAATCATATTTGAATAGATCATTTAAAGTTTTTTTATTAAAGGTCTTAACGGTAACGATCATTGGGCCTAATAAATGCTAAAAAATTGGTCATAATTATCTTCATTCTAAAAGATAACTTAAAAGATCATTTAGAATTTCTTTATTAAAGATCATAACGGTAACGATCATTGGGCCTAATAAATGCTAAAGAATTTGAAATAATTATCTTCTTTGTGAATCATAATTGACAACATCATTTAAAGTTTTTTTATTAAAGATCATAACGGTAACGATCATTGGGCCTAATAAATGCTCAAAAATTGTAAATAATTATCTTCTTTCTAAAGGATAATTTAATAGATCATTGAGAATTTCTTTATTAAAGATCATAACCGTAACAATCATTGGGCCTAATAAATGCTAAAGAATTTTAAATAATTATATTCTTTCTAAAACATAATTTAATAGACCATTTAAAATTTCTTTATTAAAGATCATAAGGGTAACGATCATTGGGCCTAATAAATGCTAAAAAATTGTAAATAATTATCTTCTTTGTAAAAGATAACTTAATAGATCATTTAGAATTTCTTTATTAAAGATCATAACGGTAACGATCATTGGGCCTAATAAATGCTAAAGAATTTGAAATAATTATCTTCTTTGTGAATCATAATTGAAAAGATCATTTAAAGTTTCTTTATTAAATATCATAACAGTAACGATCATTGGGTCTAATAAATGCTAAAAAATTGTAAATAATTATCTTCTTTCTAAAAGATAATTTAATAGATCATTCAGAATTTCTTTATTAAAGATCATAACGGTAATTATCATTGGGCCTAATAAATGCTAAAGAATTTTAAATAATTATATTCTTTCTAAAACATAATTTAATAGATCATTTAAAATTTCTTTATTAAAGATCATAAGGGTAACAATCATTGGGACTAATAAATGCTAAAAAATTGTAAATAATTATCTTCTTTGTAAAAGATAATTTAATAGATCATTTCAAAATTTCTTTATTAAAGATCATAACGGTAACGATCATTGGGCCTAATAAACGCTAAAGAATTTGAAATAATTATCTTCTTTGTGAATCATATTTGAATAGATCATTTAAAGTTTTTTTATTAAAGGTCTTAACCGTAACGATCATTGGGCCTAATAAATGCTAAAACATTGGTCATAATTATCTTCATTCTAAATGATAACTTAAAAGATCATTTAGAATTTCTTTACTAAAGATCATAACGGTAATGATCATTGGGCCTAATAAATGCTAAAGAATTTGAAATAATTATCTTCTTTGTGAATCATAATTGACATCATCATTTAAAGTTTTTTTATTAAAGATCATAATGGTAACGATCATTGGGCCTAATAAATGCTAAAAAATTGTAAATAATTATCTTCTTTCTAAAAGATAATTTAATAGATCATTCAGAATTTCTTTATTAAAGATCATAAGGGTAACAATCATTGGGCCTAATAAATGCTAAAGAATTTTAAATAATTATATTCTTTCTAAAACATAATTTAATAGATCATTTAAAATTTCTTTATTAAAGATCATAAGGGTAACAATCATTGGGCCTAATAAATGCTAAAAAATTGTAAATAATTATCTTCTTTGTGAAAGATAATTTAATAGATCATTTAAAATTTCTTTATTAAAGATCATAAGGTAACGATCATTAGGCCTAATAAATGCTAAAGAATTTTAAATAATTATATTCTTTCTAAAACATAATTTAATAGATCATTTAAAATTTCTTTATTAAAGATCATAAGGGTAACAATCATTGGGACTAATAAATGCTAAAAAATTGTAAATAATTATCTTTTTTGTAAAAGATAATTTAATAGATCATTTCAAAATTTCTTTATTAAAGATCATAACGGTAACGATCATTGGGCCTAATAAACGCTAAAGAATTTGAAATAATTATCTTCTTTGTGAATCATATTTGAATAGATCATTTAAAGTTTTTTTATTAAAGGTCTTAACGGTAACGATCATTGGGCCTAATAAATGCTAAAACATTGGTCATAATTATCTTCATTCTAAATGATAACTTAAAAGATCATTTAGAATTTCTTTACTAAAGATCATAACGGTAATGATCATTGGGCCTAATAAATGCTAAAGAATTTGAAATAATTATCTTCTTTGTGAATCATAATTGACATCATCATTTAAAGTTTTTTTATTAAAGATCATAATGGTAACGATCATTGGGCCTAATAAATGCTAAAAAATTGTAAATAATTATCTTCTTTCTAAAAGATAATTTAATAGATCATTCAGAATTTCTTTATTAAAGATCATAAGGTTAACAATCATTGGGCCTAATAAATGCTAAAGAATTTTAAATAATTATATTCTTTCTAAAACATAATTTAATAGATCATTTAAAATTTCTTTATTAAAGATCATAAGGGTAACAATCATTGGGCCTAATAAATGCTAAAAAATTGTAAATAATTATCTTCTTTGTGAAAGATAATTTAATAGATCATTTAAAATTTCTTTATTAAAGATCATAAGGTAACGATCATTAGGCCTAATAAATGCTAAAGAATTTGAAATAGTTATCTTCTTTGTGAATCATAATTGAAAAGATCATTTAAAGTTTCTTTATTAAATATCATAACAGTAACGATCATTGGGTCTAATAAATGCTAAAAAATTGTAAATAATTATCTTCTTTCTAAAAGATAATTTAATAGATCATTTAGAATTTCTTTATTAAAGATCATAACGGTAACGATCATTGGTCCTAATAAATGCTAAAGAATTGTAAATAATTATATTCTTTCTAAAACATAATTTAATAGATCATTTAAAATTTCTTTATTAAAGATCATGAGGGTAACAATCATTGGGACTAATAAATGCTAAAAAATTGTAAATAATTATCTTCTTTGTAAAAGATAATTTAATAGATCATTTCAAAATTTCTTTATTAAAGATCATAACGGTAACGATCATTTGGCCTAATAAACGCTAAAGAATTTCAAATAATTATCTTCTTTGTGAGTCATAATTGAAAAGATCATTTAAAGTGTTTTTATTAAAGGTCTTAACGGTAACGATCATTGGGCCTAGTAAATGCTAAAAAATTGGTCATAATTATCTTCATTCTAAAAGATAACTTAAAAGATCATTTAGAATTTCTTTATTAAAGATCATGAGGGTAACGATCATTGGGCCTAATAAATGCTAAAGAATTTGAAATAATTATCTTCTTTGTGAATCATAATTGACAACATCATTTAAAGTTTTTTTATTAAAGATCATAACGGTAACGATCATTGGTCCTAATAAATGCTAAAAAATTGTAAATAAGTATCTTCTTTCTCAAAGATAATTTAATAGATCATATAGAATTTCTTTATTAAAGATCATAACGGTAACCATCATGGGGCCTAATAAATGCTAAAGAATTTGAAATAATTATCTTCTTTGTGAATCATATTTGAATAGATCATTTAAAGTTTTTTTATTAAAGGTCTTAACGGTAACGATCATTGGGCCTAATAAATGCTAAAAAATTGGTCATAATTATCTTCATTCTAAATGATAACTTAAAAGATCATTTAGAATGTCTTTACTAAAGATCATAACGGTAATGATCATTGGGCCTAATAAATGCTAAAGAATTTGAAATAATTATCTTCTTTGTGAATCATAATTGACATCATCATTTAAAGTTTTTTTATTAAAGATCATAATGGTAACGATCATTGCGCCTAATAAATGCTAAAAAATTGTAAATAATTATCTTCTTTCTAAAAGATAATTTAATAGATCATTCAGAATTTCTTTATTAGAGATCATAAGGGTAACAATCATTGGGCCTAATAAATGCTAAAGAATTTTAAATAATTATATTCTTTCTAAAACATAATTTAATAGATCATTTAAAATTTCTTTATTAAAGATCATAAGGGTAACAATCATTGGGCCTAATAAATGCTAAAAAATTGTAAATAATTATCTTCTTTGTGAAAGATAATTTAATAGATCATTTAAAATTTCTTTATTAAAGATCATAAGGTAACGATCATTAGGCCTAATAAATGCTAAAGAATTTGAAATAGTTATCTTCTTTGTGAATCATAATTGAAAAGATCATTTAAAGTTTGTTTATTAAATATCATAACAGTAACGATCATTGGGTCTAATAAATGCTAAAAAATTGTAAATAATTATCTTCTTTCTAAAAGATAATTTAATAGATCATTTAGAATTTCTTTATTAAAGATCATAACGGTAACGATCATTGGTCCTAAGAAATCCTAAAGAATTGTAAATAATTATATTCTTTCTAAAACATAATTTAATAGATCATTTAAAATTTCTTTATTAAAGATCATGAGGGTAACAATCATTGGGACTAATAAATGCTAAAAAATTGTAAATAATTATCTTCTTTGTAAAAGATAATTTAATAGATCATTTCAAAATTTCTTTATTAAAGATCATAACGGTAACGATCATTGGGCCTAATAAACGCTAAAGAATTTCAAATAATTATCTTCTTTGTGAGTCATAATTGAAAAGATGATTTAAAGTGTTTTTATTAAAGATCATAACGGTAATGATCATTGGTCCTAATAAATGCTAAAAAATTGTAAATAATTATCTTCTTTCTCAAAGATAATTTAATAGATCATTCAGAATTTCTTTATTAAAGATCATAAGGGTAACAATCATTGGGCCTAATAAATGCTAAAGAATTTTAAATAATTATATTCTTTCTAAAACATAATTTAATAGATCATTTAAAATTTCTTTATTAAAGATCATAAGGGTAACAATCATTGGGCCTAATAAATGCTAAAAAATTGTAAATAATTATCTTCTTTGTGAAAGATAATTTAATAGATCATTTAAAATTTCTTTATTAAAGATCATAAGGTAACGATCATTAGGCCTAATAAATGCTAAAGAATTTGAAATAGTTATCTTCTTTGTGAATCATAATTGAAAAGATCATTTAAAGTTTCTTTATTAAATATCATAACAGTAACGATCATTGGGTCTAATAAATGCTAAAAAATTGTAAATAATTATCTTCTTTCTAAAAGATAATTTAATAGATCATTTAGAATTTCTTTATTAAAGATCATAACGGTAACGATCATTGGTCCTAATAAACGCTAAAGAATTGTAAATAATTATATTCTTTCTAAAACATAATTTAATAGATCATTTAAAATTTCTTTATTAAAGATCATGAGGGTAACAATCATTGGGACTAATAAATGCTAAAAAATTGTAAATAATTATCTTCTTTGTAAAAGATAATTTAATAGATCATTTCAAAATTTCTTTATTAAAGATCATAACGGTAACGATCATTTGGCCTAATAAACGCTAAAGAATTTCAAATAATTATCTTCTTTGTGAGTCATAATTGAAAAGATCATTTAAAGTGTTTTTATTAAAGGTCTTAACGGTAACGATCATTGGGCCTAGTAAATGCTAAAAAATTGGTCATAATTATCTTCATTCTAAAAGATAACTTAAAAGATCATTTAGAATTTCTTTATTAAAGATCATGAGGGTAACGATCATTCGGCCTAATAAATGCTAAAGAATTTGAAATAATTATCTTCTTTGTGAATCATAATTGACAACATCATTTAAAGTTTTTTTATTAAAGATCATAACGGTAACGATCATTGGTCCTAATAAATGCTAAAAAATTGTAAATAAGTATCTTCTTTCTCAAAGATAATTTAATAGATCATATAGAATTTCTTTATTAAAGATCATAACGGTAACGATCATGGGGCCTAATAAATGCTAAAGAATTTGAAATAATTATCTTCTTTGTGAATCATATTTGAATAGATCATTTAAAGTTTTTTTATTAAAGGTCTTAACAGTAACGATCATTGGGCCTAATAAATGCTAAAAAATTGGTCATAATTATCTTCATTCTAAAAGATAACTTAAAAGATCATTTAGAATTTCTTTATTAAAGATCATAACGGTAATGATCATTGGGCCTAATAAAGGCTAAAGAATTTGAAATAATTATCTTCTTTGTGAATCATAATTGACAACATCATTTAAAGTTTTTTTATTAAAGATCATAACGGTAACGATCATTGGTCCTAATAAATGCTAAAAAATTGTAAATAATTATCTTCTTTCTCAAAGATAATTTAATAGATCATATAGAATTTCTTTATTAAATTTCATAACGGTAACGATCATGGGGCTAATAAATGCTAAAGAATTTGAAATAATTATCTTCGTTGTGAATCATATTTGAATAGATCATTTAAAGTTTTTTTATTAAAGGTCTTAACGGTAACGATCATTGGGCCTAATAAATGCTAAAAAATTGGTCATAATTATCTTCATTCTAAAAGATAACTTAAAAGATCATTTAGAATTTCTTTATTAAAGATCATAACGGTAACGATCATTGGGCCTAATAAATGCTAAAGAATTTGAAATAATTATCTTCTTTGTGAATC
Organism: Psophocarpus tetragonolobus; assembly: GCA_037954015.1. Lineage (NCBI taxonomy): Eukaryota > Viridiplantae > Streptophyta > Magnoliopsida > Fabales > Fabaceae > Psophocarpus > Psophocarpus tetragonolobus. The sequence goes on from CM075688.1 coordinate 62,401,985, forward strand.
ATAATTGACAACATCATTTAAAGTTTTTTTATTAAAGATCATAACGGTAACGATCATTGGGCCTAATAAATGCTCAAAAATTGTAAATAATTATCTTCTTTCTAAAGGATAATTTAATAGATCATTGAGAATTTCTTTATTAAAGATCATAACCGTAACAATCATTGGGCCTAATAAATGCTAAAGAATTTTAAATAATTATATTCTTTCTAAAACATAATTTAATAGACCATTTAAAATTTCTTTATTAAAGATCATAAGGGTAACGATCATTGGGCCTAATAAATGCTAAAAAATTGTAAATAATTATCTTCTTTGTAAAAGATAACTTAATAGATCATTTAGAATTTCTTTATTAAAGATCATAACGGTAACGATCATTGGGCCTAATAAATGCTAAAGAATTTGAAATAATTATCTTCTTTGTGAATCATAATTGAAAAGATCATTTAAAGTTTCTTTATTAAATATCATAACAGTAACGATCATTGGGTCTAATAAATGCTAAAAAATTGTAAATAATTATCTTCTTTCTAAAAGATAATTTAATAGATCATTCAGAATTTCTTTATTAAAGATCATAACGGTAATTATCATTGGGCCTAATAAATGCTAAAGAATTTTAAATAATTATATTCTTTCTAAAACATAATTTAATAGATCATTTAAAATTTCTTTATTAAAGATCATAAGGGTAACAATCATTGGGACTAATAAATGCTAAAAAATTGTAAATAATTATCTTCTTTGTAAAAGATAATTTAATAGATCATTTCAAAATTTCTTTATTAAAGATCATAACGGTAACGATCATTGGGCCTAATAAACGCTAAAGAATTTGAAATAATTATCTTCTTTGTGAATCATATTTGAATAGATCATTTAAAGTTTTTTTATTAAAGGTCTTAACGGTAACGATCATTGGGCCTAATAAATGCTAAAACATTGGTCATAATTATCTTCATTCTAAATGATAACTTAAAAGATCATTTAGAATTTCTTTACTAAAGATCATAACGGTAATGATCATTGGGCCTAATAAATGCTAAAGAATTTGAAATAATTATCTTCTTTGTGAATCATAATTGACATCATCATTTAAAGTTTTTTTATTAAAGATCATAATGGTAACGATCATTGGGCCTAATAAATGCTAAAAAATTGTAAATAATTATCTTCTTTCTAAAAGATAATTTAATAGATCATTCAGAATTTCTTTATTAAAGATCATAAGGGTAACAATCATTGGGCCTAATAAATGCTAAAGAATTTTAAATAATTATATTCTTTCTAAAACATAATTTAATAGATCATTTAAAATTTCTTTATTAAAGATCATAAGGGTAACAATCATTGGGCCTAATAAATGCTAAAAAATTGTAAATAATTATCTTCTTTGTGAAAGATAATTTAATAGATCATTTAAAATTTCTTTATTAAAGATCATAAGGTAACGATCATTAGGCCTAATAAATGCTAAAGAATTTTAAATAATTATATTCTTTCTAAAACATAATTTAATAGATCATTTAAAATTTCTTTATTAAAGATCATAAGGGTAACAATCATTGGGACTAATAAATGCTAAAAAATTGTAAATAATTATCTTCTTTGTAAAAGATAATTTAATAGATCATTTCAAAATTTCTTTATTAAAGATCATAACGGTAACGATCATTGGGCCTAATAAACGCTAAAGAATTTGAAATAATTATCTTCTTTGTGAATCATATTTGAATAGATCATTTAAAGTTTTTTTATTAAAGGTCTTAACGGTAACGATCATTGGGCCTAATAAATGCTAAAACATTGGTCATAATTATCTTCATTCTAAATGATAACTTAAAAGATCATTTAGAATTTCTTTACTAAAGATCATAACGGTAATGATCATTGGGCCTAATAAATGCTAAAGAATTTGAAATAATTATCTTCTTTGTGAATCATAATTGACATCATCATTTAAAGTTTTTTTATTAAAGATCATAATGGTAACGATCATTGGGCCTAATAAATGCTAAAAAATTGTAAATAATTATCTTCTTTCTAAAAGATAATTTAATAGATCATTCAGAATTTCTTTATTAAAGATCATAAGGGTAACAATCATTGGGCCTAATAAATGCTAAAGAATTTTAAATAATTATATTCTTTCTAAAACATAATTTAATAGATCATTTAAAATTTCTTTATTAAAGATCATAAGGGTAACAATCATTGGGCCTAATAAATGCTAAAAAATTGTAAATAATTATCTTCTTTGTGAAAGATAATTTAATAGATCATTTAAAATTTCTTTATTAAAGATCATAAGGTAACGATCATTAGGCCTAATAAATGCTAAAGAATTTGAAATAGTTATCTTCTTTGTGAATCATAATTGAAAAGATCATTTAAAGTTTCTTTATTAAATATCATAACAGTAACGATCATTGGGTCTAATAAATGCTAAAAAATTGTAAATAATTATCTTCTTTCTAAAAGATAATTTAATAGATCATTTAGAATTTCTTTATTAAAGATCATAACGGTAACGATCATTGGTCCTAATAAATGCTAAAGAATTGTAAATAATTATATTCTTTCTAAAACATAATTTAATAGATCATTTAAAATTTCTTTATTAAAGATCATGAGGGTAACAATCATTGGGACTAATAAATGCTAAAAAATTGTAAATAATTATCTTCTTTGTAAAAGATAATTTAATAGATCATTTCAAAATTTCTTTATTAAAGATCATAACGGTAACGATCATTTGGCCTAATAAACGCTAAAGAATTTCAAATAATTATCTTCTTTGTGAGTCATAATTGAAAAGATCATTTAAAGTGTTTTTATTAAAGGTCTTAACGGTAACTCATTGGGCCTAGTAAATGCTAAAAAATTGGTCATAATTATCTTCATTCTAAAAGATAACTTAAAAGATCATTTAGAATTTCTTTATTAAAGATCATGAGGGTAACGATCATTGGGCCTAATAAATGCTAAAGAATTTGAAATAATTATCTTCTTTGTGAATCATAATTGACAACATCATTTAAAGTTTTTTTATTAAAGATCATAACGGTAACGATCATTGGTCCTAATAAATGCTAAAAAATTGTAAATAAGTATCTTCTTTCTCAAAGATAATTTAATAGATCATATAGAATTTCTTTATTAAAGATCATAACGGTAACGATCATGGGGCCTAATAAATGCTAAAGAATTTGAAATAATTATCTTCTTTGTGAATCATATTTGAATAGATCATTTAAAGTTTTTTTATTAAAGGTCTTAACGGTAACGATCATTGGGCCTAATAAATGCTAAAAAATTGGTCATAATTATCTTCATTCTAAATGATAACTTAAAAGATCATTTAGAATGTCTTTACTAAAGATCATAACGGTAATGATCATTGGGCCTAATAAATGCTAAAGAGTTTGAAATAATTATCTTCTTTGTGAATCATAATTGACATCATCATTTAAAGTTTTTTTATTAAAGATCATAATGGTAACGATCATTGCGCCTAATAAATGCTAAAAAATTGTAAATAATTATCTTCTTTCTAAAAGATAATTTAATAGATCATTCAGAATTTCTTTATTAAAGATCATAAGGGTAACAATCATTGGGCCTAATAAATGCTAAAGAATTTTAAATAATTATATTCTTTCTAAAACATAATTTAATAGATCATTTAAAATTTCTTTATTAAAGATCATAAGGGTAACAATCATTGGGCCTAATAAATGCTAAAAAATTGTAAATAATTATCTTCTTTGTGAAAGATAATTTAATAGATCATTTAAAATTTCTTTATTAAAGATCATAAGGTAACGATCATTAGGCCTAATAAATGCTAAAGAATTTGAAATAGTTATCTTCTTTGTGAATCATAATTGAAAAGATCATTTAAAGTTTCTTTATTAAATATCATAACAGTAACGATCATTGGGTCTAATAAATGCTAAAAAATTGTAAATAATTATCTTCTTTCTAAAAGATAATTTAATAGATCATTTAGAATTTCTTTATTAAAGATCATAACGGTAACGATCATTGGTCCTAAGAAATCCTAAAGAATTGTAAATAATTATATTCTTTCTAAAACATAATTTAATAGATCATTTAAAATTTCTTTATTAAAGATCATGAGGGTAACAATCATTGGGACTAATAAATGCTAAAAAATTGTAAATAATTATCTTCTTTGTAAAAGATAATTTAATAGATCATTTCAAAATTTCTTTATTAAAGATCATAACGGTAACGATCATTGGGCCTAATAAACGCTAAAGAATTTCAAATAATTATCTTCTTTGTGAGTCATAATTGAAAAGATGATTTAAAGTGTTTTTATTAAAGATCATAACGGTAATGATCATTGGTCCTAATAAATGCTAAAAAATTGTAAATAATTATCTTCTTTCTCAAAGATAATTTAATAGATCATTCAGAATTTCTTTATTAAAGATCATAAGGGTAACAATCATTGGGCCTAATAAATGCTAAAGAATTTTAAATAATTATATTCTTTCTAAAACATAATTTAATAGATCATTTAAAATTTCTTTATTAAAGATCATAAGGGTAACAATCATTGGGCCTAATAAATGCTAAAAAATTGTAAATAATTATCTTCTTTGTGAAAGATAATTTAATAGATCATTTAAAATTTCTTTATTAAAGATCATAAGGTAACGATCATTAGGCCTAATAAATGCTAAAGAATTTGAAATAGTTATCTTCTTTGTGAATCATAATTGAAAAGATCATTTAAAGTTTCTTTATTAAATATCATAACAGTAACGATCATTGGGTCTAATAAATGCTAAAAAATTGTAAATAATTATCTTCTTTCTAAAAGATAATTTAATAGATCATTTAGAATTTCTTTATTAAAGATCATAACGGTAACGATCATTGGTCCTAATAAATGCTAAAGAATTGTAAATAATTATATTCTTTCTAAAACATAATTTAATAGATCATTTAAAATTTCTTTATTAAAGATCATGAGGGTAACAATCATTGGGACTAATAAATGCTAAAAAATTGTAAATAATTATCTTCTTTGTAAAAGATAATTTAATAGATCATTTCAAAATTTCTTTATTAAAGATCATAACGGTAACGATCATTTGGCCTAATAAACGCTAAAGAATTTCAAATAATTATCTTCTTTGTGAGTCATAATTGAAAAGATCATTTAAAGTGTTTTTATTAAAGGTCTTAACGGTAACGATCATTGGGCCTAGTAAATGCTAAAAAATTGGTCATAATTATCTTCATTCTAAAAGATAACTTAAAAGATCATTTAGAATTTCTTTATTAAAGATCATGAGGGTAACGATCATTGGGCCTAATAAATGCTAAAGAATTTGAAATAATTATCTTCTTTGTGAATCATAATTGACAACATCATTTAAAGTTTTTTTATTAAAGATCATAACGGTAACGATCATTGGTCCTAATAAATGCTAAAAAATTGTAAATAAGTATCTTCTTTCTCAAAGATAATTTAATAGATCATATAGAATTTCTTTATTAAAGATCATAACGGTAACGATCATGGGGCCTAATAAATGCTAAAGAATTTGAAATAATTATCTTCTTTGTGAATCATATTTGAATAGATCATTTAAAGTTTTTTTATTAAAGGTCTTAACAGTAACGATCATTGGGCCTAATAAATGCTAAAAAATTGGTCATAATTATCTTCATTCTAAAAGATAACTTAAAAGATCATTTAGAATTTCTTTATTAAAGATCATAACGGTAATGATCATTGGGCCTAATAAAGGCTAAAGAATTTGAAATAATTATCTTCTTTGTGAATCATAATTGACAACATCATTTAAAGTTTTTTTATTAAAGATCATAACGGTAACGATCATTGGGCCTAATAAATGCTAAAAAATTGTAAATAATTATCTTCTTTCTAAAAGATAATTTAATAGATCATTTAGAATTTCTTTATTAAAGATCATAACGGTAACGATCATTGGTCCTAATAAATGCTAAAGAATTGTAAATAATTATATTCTTTCTAAAACATAATTTAATAGATCATTTAAAATTTCTTTATTAAAGATCATGAGGGTAAAAATCATTGGGACTAATAAATGCTAAAAAATTGTAAATAATTATCTTCTTTGTAAAAGATAATTTAATAGATCATTTCAAAATTTCTTTATTAAAGATCAAAACGGTAACGATCATTGGGCCTAATAAACGCTAAAGAATTTGAAATAATTATCTTGTTTGTGAGTCATAATTGAGAAGATCATTTAAAGTGTTTTTATTAAAGATCATAACGGTAATGATCATTGGTCCTAATAAATGCTAAAAAATTGTAAATAATTATCTTCTTTCTCAAAGATAATTTAATAGATCATATAGAATTTCTTTATTAAAGATCATAACGGTAACGATCATTGGGCCTAATAAATGCTAAAGAATTTGAAATAATTATCTTCTTTGTGAATCATAATTGACAACATCATTTAAAGTTTTTTTATTAAAGATCATAACGGTAACGATCATTGGGCCTAATAAATGCTCAAAAATTGTAAATAATTATCTTCTTTCTAAAGGATAATTTAATAGATCATTGAGAATTTCTTTATTAAAGATCATAACCGTAACAATCATTGGGCCTAATAAATGCTAAAGAATTTTAAATAATTATATTCTTTCTAAAACATAATTTAATAGACCATTTAAAATTTCTTTATTAAAGATCATAAGGGTAACGATCATTGGGCCTAATAAATGCTAAAAAATTGTAAATAATTATCTTCTTTGTAAAAGATAACTTAATAGATCATTTAGAATTTCTTTATTAAAGATCATAACGGTAACGATCATTGGGCCTAATAAATGCTAAAGAATTTGAAATAATTATCTTCTTTGTGAATCATAATTGAAAAGATCATTTAAAGTTTCTTTATTAAATATCATAACAGTAACGATCATTGGGTCTAATAAATGCTAAAAAATTGTAAATAATTATCTTCTTTCTAAAAGATAATTTAATAGATCATTTAGAATTTCTTTATTAAAGATCATAACGGTAACGATCATTGGTCCTAATAAATGCTAAAGAATTGTAAATAATTATATTCTTTCTAAAACATAATTTAATAGATCATTTAAAATTTCTTTATTAAAGATCATGAGGGTAACAATCATTGGGACTAATAAATGCTAAAAAATTGTAAATAATTATCTTCTTTGTAAAAGATAATTTAATAGATCATTTCAAAATTTCTTTATTAAAGATCATAACGGTAACGATCATTTGGCCTAATAAACGCTAAAGAATTTCAAATAATTATCTTCTTTGTGAGTCATAATTGAAAAGATCATTTAAAGTGTTTTTATTAAAGGTCTTAACGGTAACGATCATTGGGCCTAGTAAATGCTAAAAAATTGGTCATAATTATCTTCATTCTAAAAGATAACTTAAAAGATCATTTAGAATTTCTTTATTAAAGATCATGAGGGTAACGATCATTGGGCCTAATAAATGCTAAAGAATTTGAAATAATTATCTTCTTTGTGAATCATAATTGACAACATCATTTAAAGTTTTTTTATTAAAGATCATAACGGTAACGATCATTGGTCCTAATAAATGCTAAAAAATTATAAATAAGTATCTTCTTTCTCAAAGATAATTTAATAGATCATATAGAATTTCTTTATTAAAGATCATAACGGTAACGATCATGGGGCCTAATAAATGCTAAAGAATTTGAAATAATTATCTTCTTTGTGAATCATATTTGAATAGATCATTTAAAGTTTTTTTATTAAAGGTCTTAACGGTAACGATCATTGGGCCTAATAAATGCTAAAAAATTGGTCATAATTATCTTCATTCTAAATGATAACTTAAAAGATCATTTAGAATGTCTTTACTAAAGATCATAACGGTAATGATCATTGGGCCTAATAAATGCTAAAGAATTTGAAATAATTATCTTCTTTGTGAATCATAATTGACATCATCATTTAAAGTTTTTTTATTAAAGATCATAATGGTAACGATCATTGCGCCTAATAAATGCTAAAAAATTGTAAATAATTATCTTCTTTCTAAAAGATAATTTAATAGATCATTCAGAATTTCTTTATTAAAGATCATAAGGGTAACAATCATTGGGCCTAATAAATGCTAAAGAATTTTAAATAATTATATTCTTTCTAAAACATAATTTAATAGATCATTTAAAATTTCTTTATTAAAGATCATAAGGGTAACAATCATTGGGCCTAATAAATGCTAAAAAATTGTAAATAATTATCTTCTTTGTGAAAGATAATTTAATAGATCATTTAAAATTTCTTTATTAAAGATCATAAGGTAACGATCATTAGGCCTAATAAATGCTAAAGAATTTGAAATAGTTATCTTCTTTGTGAATCATAATTGAAAAGATCATTTAAAGTTTCTTTATTAAATATCATAACAGTAACGATCATTGGGTCTAATAAATGCTAAAAAATTGTAAATAATTATCTTCTTTCTAAAAGATAATTTAATAGATCATTTAGAATTTCTTTATTAAAGATCATAACGGTAACGATCATTGGTCCTAAGAAATCCTAAAGAATTGTAAATAATTATATTCTTTCTAAAACATAATTTAATAGATCATTTAAAATTTCTTTATTAAAGATCATGAGGGTAACAATCATTGGGACTAATAAATGCTAAAAAATTGTAAATAATTATCTTCTTTGTAAAAGATAATTTAATAGATCATTTCAAAATTTCTTTATTAAAGATCATAACGGTAACGATCATTGGGCCTAATAAACGCTAAAGAATTTCAAATAATTATCTTCTTTGTGAGTCATAATTGAAAAGATGATTTAAAGTGTTTTTATTAAAGATCATAACGGTAATGATCATTGGTCCTAATAAATGCTAAAAAATTGTAAATAATTATCTTCTTTCTCAAAGATAATTTAATAGATCATTCAGAATTTCTTTATTAAAGATCATAAGGGTAACAATCATTGGGCCTAATAAATGCTAAAGAATTTTAAATAATTATATTCTTTCTAAAACATAATTTAATAGATCATTTAAAATTTCTTTATTAAAGATCATAAGGGTAACAATCATTGGGCCTAATAAATGCTAAAAAATTGTAAATAATTATCTTCTTTGTGAAAGATAATTTAATAGATCATTTAAAATTTCTTTATTAAAGATCATAAGGTAACGATCATTAGGCCTAATAAATGCTAAAGAATTTGAAATAGTTATCTTCTTTGTGAATCATAATTGAAAAGATCATTTAAAGTTTCTTTATTAAATATCATAACAGTAACGATCATTGGGTCTAATAAATGCTAAAAAATTGTAAATAATTATCTTCTTTCTAAAAGATAATTTAATAGATCATTTAGAATTTCTTTATTAAAGATCATAACGGTAACGATCATTGGTCCTAATAAATGCTAAAGAATTGTAAATAATTATATTCTTTCTAAAACATAATTTAATAGATCATTTAAAATTTCTTTATTAAAGATCATGAGGGTAACAATCATTGGGACTAATAAATGCTAAAAAATTGTAAATAATTATCTTCTTTGTAAAAGATAATTTAATAGATCATTTCAAAATTTCTTTATTAAAGATCATAACGGTAACGATCATTTGGCCTAATAAACGCTAAAGAATTTCAAATAATTATCTTCTTTGTGAGTCATAATTGAAAAGATCATTTAAAGTGTTTTTATTAAAGGTCTTAACGGTAACGATCATTGGGCCTAGTAAATGCTAAAAAATTGGTCATAATTATCTTCATTCTAAAAGATAACTTAAAAGATCATTTAGAATTTCTTTATTAAAGATCATGAGGGTAACGATCATTGGGCCTAATAAATGCTAAAGAATTTGAAATAATTATCTTCTTTGTGAATCATAATTGACAACATCATTTAAAGTTTTTTTATTAAAGATCATAACGGTAACGATCATTGGTCCTAATAAATGCTAAAAAATTGTAAATAAGTATCTTCTTTCTCAAAGATAATTTAATAGATCATATAGAATTTCTTTATTAAAGATCATAACGGTAACGATCATGGGGCCTAATAAATGCTAAAGAATTTGAAATAATTATCTTCTTTGTGAATCATATTTGAATAGATCATTTAAAGTTTTTTTATTAAAGGTCTTAACAGTAACGATCATTGGGCCTAATAAATGCTAAAAAATTGGTCATAATTATCTTCATTCTAAAAGATAACTTAAAAGATCATTTAGAATTTCTTTATTAAAGATCATAACGGTAATGATCATTGGGCCTAATAAAGGCTAAAGAATTTGAAATAATTATCTTCTTTGTGAATCATAATTGACAACATCATTTAAAGTTTTTTTATTAAAGATCATAACGGTAACGATCATTGGGCCTAATAAATGCTAAAAAATTGTAAATAATTATCTTCTTTCTAAAAGATAATTTAATAGATCATTTAGAATTTCTTTATTAAAGATCATAACGGTAACGATCATTGGTCCTAATAAATGCTAAAGAATTGTAAATAATTATATTCTTTCTAAAACATAATTTAATAGATCATTTAAAATTTCTTTATTAAAGATCATGAGGGTAAAAATCATTGGGACTAATAAATGCTAAAAAATTGTAAATAATTATCTTCTTTGTAAAAGATAATTTAATAGATCATTTCAAAATTTCTTTATTAAAGATCAAAACGGTAACGATCATTGGGCCTAATAAACGCTAAAGAATTTGAAATAATTATCTTGTTTGTGAGTCATAATTGAGAAGATCATTTAAAGTGTTTTTATTAAAGATCATAACGGTAATGATCATTGGTCCTAATAAATGCTAAAAAATTGTAAATAATTATCTTCTTTCTCAAAGATAATTTAATAGATCATATAGAATTTCTTTATTAAAGATCATAACGGTAACGATCATTGGGCCTAATAAATGCTAAAGAATTTGAAATAATTATCTTCTTTGTGAATCATAATTGACAACATCATTTAAAGTTTTTTTATTAAAGATCATAACGGTAACGATCATTGGGCCTAATAAATGCTCAAAAATTGTAAATAATTATCTTCTTTCTAAAGGATAATTTAATAGATCATTGAGAATTTCTTTATTAAAGATCATAACCGTAACAATCATTGGGCCTAATAAATGCTAAAGAATTTTAAATAATTATATTCTTTCTAAAACATAATTTAATAGACCATTTAAAATTTCTTTATTAAAGATCATAAGGGTAACGATCATTGGGCCTAATAAATGCTAAAAAATTGTAAATAATTATCTTCTTTGTAAAAGATAACTTAATAGATCATTTAGAATTTCTTTATTAAAGATCATAACGGTAACGATCATTGGGCCTAATAAATGCTAAAGAATTTGAAATAATTATCTTCTTTGTGAATCATAATTGAAAAGATCATTTAAAGTTTCTTTATTAAATATCATAACAGTAACGATCATTGGGTCTAATAAATGCTAAAAAATTGTAAATAATTATCTTCTTTCTAAAAGATAATTTAATAGATCATTCAGAATTTCTTTATTAAAGATCATAACGGTAATTATCATTGGGCCTAATAAATGCTAAAGAATTTTAAATAATTATATTCTTTCTAAAACATAATTTAATAGATCATTTAAAATTTCTTTGTTAAAGATCATAAGGGTAACAATCATTGGGACTAATAAATGCTAAAAAATTGTAAATAATTATCTTCTTTGTAAAAGATAATTTAATAGATCATTTCAAAATTTCTTTATTAAAGATCATAACGGTAACGATCATTGGGCCTAATAAACGCTAAAGAATTTGAAATAATTATCTTCTTTGTGAATCATATTTGAATAGATCATTTAAAGTTTTTTTATTAAAGGTCTTAACGGTAACGATCATTGGGCCTAATAAATGCTAAAACATTGGTCATAATTATCTTCATTCTAAATGATAACTTAAAAGATCATTTAGAATTTCTTTACTAAAGATCATAACGGTAATGATCATTGGGCCTAATAAATGCTAAAGAATTTGAAATAATTATCTTCTTTGTGAATCATAATTGACATCATCATTTAAAGTTTTTTTATTAAAGATCATAATGGTAACGATCATTGGGCCTAATAAATGCTAAAAAATTGTAAATAATTATCTTCTTTCTAAAAGATAATTTAATAGATCATTCAGAATTTCTTTATTAAAGATCATAAGGGTAACAATCATTGGGCCTAATAAATGCTAAAGAATTTTAAACAATTATATTCTTTCTAAAACATAATTTAATAGATCATTTAAAATTTCTTTATTAAAGATCATAAGGGTAACAATCATTGGGCCTAATAAATGCTAACAAATTGTAAATAATTATCTTCTTTCTAAAAGATAATTTAATAGATCATTCAGAATTTCTTTATTAAAGATCATAACGGTAATTATCATTGGGCCTAATAAATGCTAAAGAATTTTAAATAATTATATTCTTTCTAAAACATAATTTAATAGATCATTTAAAATTTCTTTATTAAAGATCATAAGGGTAACAATCATTGGGACTAATAAATGCTAAAAAATTGTAAATAATTATCTTCTTTGTAAAAGATAATTTAATAGATCATTTCAAAATTTCTTTATTAAAGATCATAACGGTAACGATCATTGGGCCTAATAAACGCTAAAGAATTTGAAATAATTATCTTCTTTGTGAATCATATTTGAATAGATCATTTAAAGTTTTTTTATTAAAGGTCTTAACGGTAACGATCATTGGGCCTAATAAATGCTAAAACATTGGTCATAATTATCTTCATTCTAAATGATAACTTAAAAGATCATTTAGAATTTCTTTACTAAAGATCATAACGGTAATGATCATTGGGCCTAATAAATGCTAAAGAATTTGAAATAATTATCTTCTTTGTGAATCATAATTGACATCATCATTTAAAGTTTTTTTATTAAAGATCATAATGGTAACGATCATTGGGCCTAATAAATGCTAAAAAATTGTAAATAATTATCTTCTTTCTAAAAGATAATTTAATAGATCATTCAGAATTTCTTTATTAAAGATCATAAGGGTAACAATCATTGGGCCTAATAAATGCTAAAGAATTTTAAATAATTATATTCTTTCTAAAACATAATTTAATAGATCATTTAAAATTTCTTTATTAAAGATCATAAGGGTAACAATCATTGGGCCTAATAAATGCTAAAAAATTGTAAATAATTATCTTCTTTGTGAAAGATAATTTAATAGATCATTTAAAATTTCTTTATTAAAGATCATAAGGTAACGATCATTAGGCCTAATAAATGCTAAAGAATTTTAAATAATTATATTCTTTCTAAAACATAATTTAATAGATCATTTAAAATTTCTTTATTAAAGATCATAAGGGTAACAATCATTGGGACTAATAAATGCTAAAAAATTGTAAATAATTATCTTCTTTGTAAAAGATAATTTAATAGATCATTTCAAAATTTCTTTATTAAAGATCATAACGGTAACGATCATTGGGCCTAATAAACGCTAAAGAATTTGAAATAATTATCTTCTTTGTGAATCATATTTGAATAGATCATTTAAAGTTTTTTTATTAAAGGTCTTAACGGTAACGATCATTGGGCCTAATAAATGCTAAAACATTGGTCATAATTATCTTCATTCTAAATGATAACTTAAAAGATCATTTAGAATTTCTTTACTAAAGATCATAACGGTAATGATCATTGGGCCTAATAAATGCTAAAGAATTTGAAATAATTATCTTCTTTGTGAATCATAATTGACATCATCATTTAAAGTTTTTTTATTAAAGATCATAATGGTAACGATCATTGGGCCTAATAAATGCTAAAAAATTGTAAATAATTATCTTCTTTCTAAAAGATAATTTAATAGATCATTCAGAATTTCTTTATTAAAGATCATAAGGGTAACAATCATTGGGCCTAATAAATGCTAAAGAATTTTAAATAATTATATTCTTTCTAAAACATAATTTAATAGATCATTTAAAATTTCTTTATTAAAGATCATAAGGGTAACAATCATTGGGCCTAATAAATGCTAAAAAATTGTAAATAATTATCTTCTTTGTGAAAGATAATTTAATAGATCATTTAAAATTTCTTTATTAAAGATCATAAGGTAACGATCATTAGGCCTAATAAATGCTAAAGAATTTGAAATAGTTATCTTCTTTGTGAATCATAATTGAAAAGATCATTTAAAGTTTCTTTATTAAATATCATAACAGTAACGATCATTGGGTCTAATAAATGCTAAAAAATTGTAAATAATTATCTTCTTTCTAAAAGATAATTTAATAGATCATTTAGAATTTCTTTATTAAAGATCATAACGGTAACGATCATTGGTCCTAATAAATGCTAAAGAATTGTAAATAATTATATTCTTTCTAAAACATAATTTAATAGATCATTTAAAATTTCTTTATTAAAGATCATGAGGGTAACAATCATTGGGACTAATAAATGCTAAAAAATTGTAAATAATTATCTTCTTTGTAAAAGATAATTTAATAGATCATTTCAAAATTTCTTTATTAAAGATCATAACGGTAACGATCATTTGGCCTAATAAACGCTAAAGAATTTCAAATAATTATCTTCTTTGTGAGTCATAATTGAAAAGATCATTTAAAGTGTTTTTATTAAAGGTCTTAACGGTAACGATCATTGGGCCTAGTAAATGCTAAAAAATTGGTCATAATTATCTTCATTCTAAAAGATAACTTAAAAGATCATTTAGAATTTCTTTATTAAAGATCATGAGGGTAACGATCATTGGGCCTAATAAATGCTAAAGAATTTGAAATAATTATCTTCTTTGTGAATCATAATTGACAACATCATTTAAAGTTTTTTTATTAAAGATCATAACGGTAACGATCATTGGTCCTAATAAATGCTAAAAAATTGTAAATAAGTATCTTCTTTCTCAAACATAATTTAATAGATCATATAGAATTTCTTTATTAAAGATCATAACGGTAACGATCATGGGGCCTAATAAATGCTAAAGAATTTGAAATAATTATCTTCTTTGTGAATGATATTTGAATAGATCATTTAAAGTTTTTTTATTAAAGGTCTTAACGGTAACGATCATTGGGCCTAATCAATGCTAAAAAATTGGTCATAATTATCTTCATTCTAAATGATAACTTAAAAGATCATTTAGAATGTCTTTACTAAAGATCATAACGGTAATGATCATTGGGCCTAATAAATGCTAAAGAATTTGAAATAATTATCTTCTTTGTGAATCATAATTGACATCATCATTTAAAGTTTTTTTATTAAAGATCATAATGGTAACGATCATTGCGCCTAATAAATGCTAAAAAATTGTAAATAATTATCTTCTTTCTAAAAGATAATTTAATAGATCATTCAGAATTTCTTTATTAAAGATCATAAGGGTAACAATCATTGGGCCTAATAAATGCTAAAGAATTTTAAACAATTATATTCTTTCTAAAACATAATTTAATAGATCATTTAAAATTTCTTTATTAAAGATCATAAGGGTAACAATCATTGGGCCTAATAAATGCTAAAAAATTGTAAATAATTATCTTCTTTGTGAAAGATAATTTAATAGATCATTTAAAATTTCTTTATTAAAGATCATAAGGTAACGATCATTAGGCCTAATAAATGCTAAAGAATTTGAAATAGTTATCTTCTTTGTGAATCATAATTGAAAAGATCATTTAAAGTTTCTTTATTAAATATCATAACAGTAACGATCATTGGGTCTAATAAATGCTAAAAAATTGTAAATAATTATCTTCTTTCTAAAAGATAATTTAATAGATCATTTAGAATTTCTTTATTAAAGATCATAACGGTAACGATCATTGGTCCTAAGAAATCCTAAAGAATTGTAAATAATTATATTCTTTCTAAAACATAATTTAATAGATCATTTAAAATTTCTTTATTAAAGATCATGAGGGTAACAATCATTGGGACTAATAAATGCTAAAAAATTGTAAATAATTATCTTCTTTGTAAAAGATAATTTAATAGATCATTTCAAAATTTCTTTATTAAAGATCATAACGGTAACGATCATTGGGCCTAATAAACGCTAAAGAATTTCAAATAATTATCTTCTTTGTGAGTCATAATTGAAAAGATGATTTAAAGTGTTTTTATTAAAGATCATAACGGTAATGATCATTGGTCCTAATAAATGCTAAAAAATTGTAAATAATTATCTTCTTTCTCAAAGATAATTTAATAGATCATTCAGAATTTCTTTATTAAAGATCATAAGGGTAACAATCATTGGGCCTAATAAATGCTAAAGAATTTTAAATAATTATATTCTTTCTAAAACATAATTTAATAGATCATTTAAAATTTCTTTATTAAAGATCATAAGGGTAACAATCATTGGGCCTAATAAATGCTAAAAAATTGTAAATAATTATCTTCTTTGTGAAAGATAATTTAATAGATCATTTAAAATTTCTTTATTAAAGATCATAAGGTAACGATCATTAGGCCTAATAAATGCTAAAGAATTTGAAATAGTTATCTTCTTTGTGAATCATAATTGAAAAGATCATTTAAAGTTTCTTTATTAAATATCATAACAGTAACGATCATTGGGTCTAATAAATGCTAAAAAATTGTAAATAATTATCTTCTTTCTAAAAGATAATTTAATAGATCATTTAGAATTTCTTTATTAAAGATCATAACGGTAACGATCATTGGTCCTAATAAATGCTAAAGAATTGTAAATAATTATATTCTTTCTAAAACATAATTTAATAGATCATTTAAAATTTCTTTATTAAAGATCATGAGGGTAACAATCATTGGGACTAATAAATGCTAAAAAATTGTAAATAATTATCTTCTTTGTAAAAGATAATTTAATAGATCATTTCAAAATTTCTTTATTAAAGATCATAACGGTAACGATCATTTGGCCTAATAAACGCTAAAGAATTTCAAATAATTATCTTCTTTGTGAGTCATAATTGAAAAGATCATTTAAAGTGTTTTTATTAAAGGTCTTAACGGTAACGATCATTGGGCCTAGTAAATGCTAAAAAATTGGTCATAATTATCTTCATTCTAAAAGATAACTTAAAAGATCATTTAGAATTTCTTTATTAAAGATCATGAGGGTAACGATCATTGGGCCTAATAAATGCTAAAGAATTTGAAATAATTATCTTCTTTGTGAATCATAATTGACAACATCATTTAAAGTTTTTTTATTAAAGATCATAACGGTAACGATCATTGGTCCTAATAAATGCTAAAAAATTGTAAATAAGTATCTTCTTTCTCAAAGATAATTTAATAGATCATATAGAATTTCTTTATTAAAGATCATAACGGTAACGATCATGGGGCCTAATAAATGCTAAAGAATTTGAAATAATTATCTTCTTTGTGAATCATATTTGAATAGATCATTTAAAGTTTTTTTATTAAAGGTCTTAACAGTAACGATCATTGGGCCTAATAAATGCTAAAAAATTGGTCATAATTATCTTCATTCTAAAAGATAACTTAAAAGATCATTTAGAATTTCTTTATTAAAGATCATAACGGTAATGATCATTGGGCCTAATAAAGGCTAAAGAATTTGAAATAATTATCTTCTTTGTGAATCATAATTGACAACATCATTTAAAGTTTTTTTATTAAAGATCATAACGGTAACGATCATTGGGCCTAATAAATGCTAAAAAATTGTAAATAATTATCTTCTTTCTAAAAGATAATTTAATAGATCATTTAGAATTTCTTTATTAAAGATCATAACGGTAACGATCATTGGTCCTAATAAATGCTAAAGAATTGTAAATAATTATATTCTTTCTAAAACATAATTTAATAGATCATTTAAAATTTCTTTATTAAAGATCATGAGGGTAAAAATCATTGGGACTAATAAATGCTAAAAAATTGTAAATAATTATCTTCTTTGTAAAAGATAATTTAATAGATCATTTCAAAATTTCTTTATTAAAGATCAAAACGGTAACGATCATTGGGCCTAATAAACGCTAAAGAATTTGAAATAATTATCTTGTTTGTGAGTCATAATTGAAAAGATCATTTAAAGTGTTTTTATTAAAGATCATAACGGTAATGATCATTGGTCCTAATAAATGCTAAAAAATTGTAAATAATTATCTTCTTTCTCAAAGATAATTTAATAGATCATATAGAATTTCTTTATTAAAGATCATAAAGGTAACGATCATGGGTCTAGGGTTGAAATAATTATCTTCTTTGTGAATCATAATTGACAACATCATTTAAAGTTTTTTTATTAAAGATCATAACGGTAACGATCATTGGGCCTAATAAATGCTAAAAAATTGTAAATAATTACCTTCTTTCTAAAAGATAATTTAATAGATCATTGAGAATTTATTTATTAAAGATCATAACCGTAACAATCATTGGGCCTAATAAATGCTAAAGAATTTTAAATAATTATATTCTTTCTAAAACATAATTTAATAGATCATTTAAAATTTCTTTATTAAAGATCATAATGGTAACGATCATTGGGCCTAATAAATGCTAAAAAATTGTAAATAATTATCTTCTTTGTAAAAGATAACTTAATAGATCATTTAGAATTTCTTTATTAAAGATCATAACGGTAACGATCATTGGGCCTAATAAATGCTAAAGAATTTGAAATAATTATCTTCTTTGTGAATCATAATTGAAAAGATCATTTAAAGTTTCTTTATTAAATATCATAACAGTAACGATCATTGGGTCTAATAAATGCTAAAAAATTGTAAATAATTATCTTCTTTCTAAAAGATAATTTAATAGATCATTTAGAATTTCTTTATTAAAGATCATAACGGTAACGATCATTGGTCCTAATAAATGCTAAAGAATTGTAAATAATTATATTCTTTCTAAAACATAATTTAATAGATCATTTAAAATTTCTTTATTAAAGATCATGAGGGTAACAATCATTGGGACTAATAAATGCTAAAAAATTGTAAATAATTATCTTCTTTGTAAAAGATAATTTAATAGATCATTTCAAAATTTCTTTATTAAAGATCAAAACGGTAACGATCATTGGGCCTAATAAACGCTAAAGAATTTCAAATAATTATCTTCTTTGTGAGTCATAATTGAAAAGATGATTTAAAGTGTTTTTATTAAAGATCATAACGGTAATGATCATTGGTCCTAATAAATGCTAAAAAATTGTAAATAATTATCTTCTTTCTCAAAGATAATTTAATAGATCATATAGAATTTCTTTATTAAATATCATAACGGTAACGATCATGGGGCCTAATAAATGCTAAAGAATTTGAAATAATTATCTTCTTTGTGAATCATATTTGAATAGATCGTTTAAAGTTTTTTTATTAAAGGTCTTAACGGTAACAATCATTGGGCCTAATAAATGCTAACAAATTGGTCATAATTATCTTCATTTTAAAAGATAACTTAAAAGATCATTTAGAATTTCTTTATTAAATATCATAACGGTAACGATCATTGGTCCTAATAAATGCTAAAGAATTGTAAATAATTATATTCTTTCTAAAACATAATTTAATAGATCATTTAAAATTTCTTTATTAAAGATCATGAGGGTAACAATCATTGGGACTAATAAATGCTAAAAAATTGTAAATAATTATCTTCTTTGTAAAAGATAATTTAATAGATCATTTCAAAATTTCTTTATTAAAGATCAAAATGGTAACAATCATTGGGCCTAATAAACGCTAAAGAATTTGAAATAATTATCTTGTCTGTGAGTCATAATTGAAAAGATCATTTAAAGTGTTTTTATTAAAGATCATAACGGTAATGATCATTGGTCCTAATAAATGCTAAAAAATTGTAAATAATTATCTTCTTTCTCAAAGATAATTTAATAGATCATATAGAATTTCTTTATTAAAGATCATAAAGGTAACGATCATGGGTCTAGGGTTGAAATAATTATCTTCTTTGTGAATCATAATTGACAACATCATTTAAAGTTTTTTTATTAAAGATCATAACGGTAACGATCATTGGGCCTAATAAATGCTAAAAAATTGTAAATAATTATCTTCTTTCTAAAAGATAATTTAATAGATCATTGAGAATTTATTTATTAAAGATCATAACCGTAACAATCATTGGGCCTAATAAATGCTAAAGAATTTTAAATAATTATATTCTTTCTAAAACATAATTTAATAGATCATTTAAAATTTCTTTATTAAAGATCATAATGGTAACGATCATTGGGCCTAATAAATGCTAAAAAATTGTAAATAATTATCTTCTTTGTAAAAGATAACTTAATAGATCATTTAGAATTTCTTTATTAAAGATCATAACGGTAACGATCATTGGGCCTAATAAATTCTAAAGAATTTGAAATAATTATCTTCTTTGTGAATCATAATTGAAAAGATCATTTAAAGTTTCTTTATTAAATATCATAACAGTAACGATCATTGGGTCTAATAAATGCTAAAAAATTGTAAATAATTATCTTCTTTCTAAAAGATAATTTAATAGATCATTTAGAATTTCTTTATTAAAGATCATAACGGTAACGATCATTGGTCCTAATAAATGCTAAAGAATTGTAAATAATTATATTCTTTCTAAAACATAATTTAATAGATCATTTAAAATTTCTTTATTAAAGATCATGAGGGTAACAATCATTGGGACTAATAAATGCTAAAAAATTGTAAATAATTATCTTCTTTGTAAAAGATAATTTAATAGATCATTTCAAAATTTCTTTATTAAAGATCAAAACGGTAACGATCATTGGGCCTAATAAACGCTAAAGAATTTCAAATAATTATCTTCTTTGTGAGTCATAATTGAAAAGATGATTTAAAGTGTTTTTATTAAAGATCATAACGGTAATGATCATTGGTCCTAATAAATGCTAAAAAATTGTAAATAATTATCTTCTTTCTCAAAGATAATTTAATAGATCATATAGAATTTCTTTATTAAAGATCATAACGGTAACGATCATGGGGCCTAATAAATGCTAAAGAATTTGAAATAATTATCTTCTTTGTGAATCATATTTGAATAGATCATTTAAAGTTTTTTTATTAAAGGTCTTAACGGTAACAATCATTGGGCCTAATAAATGCTAACAAATTGGTCATAATTATCTTCATTTTAAAAGATAACTTAAAAGATCATTTAGAATTTCTTTATTAAAGATCATAACGGTAACGATCATTGGTCCTAATAAATGCTAAAGAATTGTAAATAATTATATTCTTTCTAAAACATAATTTAATAGATCATTTAAAATTTCTTTATTAAAGATCATGAGGGTAACAATCATTGGGACTAATAAATGCTAAAAAATTGTAAATAATTATCTTCTTTGTAAAAGATAATTTAATAGATCATTTCAAAATTTCTTTATTAAAGATCAAAATGGTAACAATCATTGGGCCTAATAAACGCTAAAGAATTTGAAATAATTATCTTGTTTGTGAGTCATAATTGAAAAGATCATTTAAAGTGTTTTTATTAAAGATCATAACGGTAATGATCATTGGTCCTAATAAATGCTAAAAAATTGTAAATAATTATCTTCTTTCTCAAAGATAATTTAATAGATCATATAGAATTTCTTTATTAAAGATCATAAAGGTAACGATCATGGGTCTAGGGTTGAAATAATTATCTTCTTTGTGAATCATAATTGACAACATCATTTAAAGTTTTTTTATTAAAGATCATAACGGTAACGATCATTGGGCCTAATAAATGCTAAAAAATTGTAAATAATTATCTTCTTTCTCAAAGATAATTTAATAGATCATATAGAATTTCTTTATTAAAGATCATAACCGTAACGATCATGGGGCCTAATAAATGCTAAAGAATTTGAAATAATTATCTTCTTTGTGAATCATAATTGACAACATCATTTAAATTTTTTTTATTAAAGGTCTTAACGGTAACAATCATTGGGCCTAATAAATGCTAACAAATTGGTCATAATTATCTTCATTTTAAAAGATAACTTAAAAGATCATTTAGAATTTCTTTATTAAAGATCATAACGGTAACGATCATTGGGCCTAATAAATGCTAAAGAATTTGAAATAATTATCTTCTTTGTGAATCATAATTGACAACATCATTTAAAGTTTTTTTATTAAAGATCATAGCGGTAACGATCATTGGGCCTAATAAATACTAAAAAATTGTAAATAATTATCTTCTTTCTAAAAGATAATTTAATAGATCATTTAGAATTTCTTTATTAAAGATCATAACGGTAACAATCATTGGGCCTAATAAATGCTAAAGAATTTTAAATAATTATATTCTTTGTAAAACATAATTTAATAGATCATTTAAAATTTCTTTATTAAAGATCATAAGGGTAACAATCATTGGGCCTAATAAATGCTAAAAAATTGTAAATAATTATTTTCTTTGTAAAAGATAATTTAATAGATCATTTAAAATTTCTTTATTAAAGATCATAACGGTAACGATCATTGGGCCTAATAAATGCTAAAGAATTTGAAATAATTATCTTCTTTGTGAATCATAATTGAAAAGATTATTTAAAGTTTCTTTATTAAATATCATAACAGTAACGATCATTGGGTCTAATAAATGCTAAAAAATTGTAAATAATTATCTTCTTTCTAAAAGATAATTTAATAGATCATTTAGAATTTCTTTATAAAAGATCATAACGGTAACGATCATTGGTCCTAATAAATGCTAAAGAATTGTAAATAATTATATTCTTTCTAAAACATAATTTAATAGATCATTTAAAATTTCTTTATTAAAGATCATGAGGGTAACAATCATTGGGACTAATAAATGCTAAAAAATTGTAAATAATTATCTCCTTTGTAAAAGATAATTTAATAGATCATTTCAAAATTTCTTTATTAAAGATCATAACGGTAACGATCATTGGGCCTAATAAACGCTAAAGAATTTGAAATAATTATCTTCTTTGTGAGTCATAATTGAAAAGATCATTTAAAGTGTTTTTATTAAAGATCATAACGGTAATGATCATTGGTCCTAATAAATGCTAAAAAATTGTAAATAATTATCTTCTTTCTCAAAGATAATTTAATAGATCATATAGAATTTCTTTATTAAAGATCATAACGGTAACGATCATGGGGCCTAATAAATGCTAAAGAATTTGAAATAATTATCTTCTTTGTGAATCATATTTGAATAGATCATTTAAAGTTTTTTTATTAAAGGTCTTAACGGTAACGATCATTGGGCCTAATAAATGCTAAAAAATTGGTCATAATTATCTTCATTCTAAAAGATAACTTAAAAGATCATTTAGAATTTCTTTATTAAAGATCATAACGGTAACGATCATTGGGCCTAATAAATGCTAAAGAATTTGAAATAATTATCTTCTTTGTGAATCATAATTGACAACATCATTTAAAGTTTTTTTATTAAAGATCATAACGGTAACAATCATTGGGCCTAATAAATGCTAAAAAATTGTAAATAATTATCTTCTTTCTAAAAGATAATTTAATAGATCATTTAGAATTTCTTTATTAAAGATCATAACGGTAAAAATCATTGGGCCTAATAAATGCTAAAGAATTTTAAATAATTATATTCTTTGTAAAACATAATTTAATAGATCATTTAAAATTTCTTTATTAAAGATCATAAGGGTAACAATCATTGGGCCTAATAAATGCTAAAAAATTGTAAATAATTATCTTCTTTGTGAAAGATAATTTAATAGATCATTTAAAATTTCTTTATTAAAGATCATAACGGTAACGATCATTGGCCCTAATAAATGCTAAAGAATTTGAAATAATTATCTTCTCTGTGAATCATAATTGAAAAGATCATTTAAAGTTTGTTTATTAAATATCATAACAGTAACGATCATTGGATCTAATAAATGCTAAAAAATTGTAAATAATTATCTTCTTTCTAAAAGATAATTTAATAGATCATTTAGAATTTCTTTATTAAAGATCATAACGGTAACGATCATTGGTCCTAATAAATCCTAAAGAATTGTAAATAATTATATTCTTTCTAAAACATAATTTAATAGATCATTTAAAATTTCTTTATTAAAGATCATGAGGGTAACAATCATTGGGACTAATAAATGCTAAAAAATTGTAAATAATTATCTCCTTTGTAAAAGATAATTTAATAGATCATTTCAAAATTTCTTTATTAAAGATCATAACGGTAACGATCATTGGGCCTAATAAACGCTAAAGAATTTGAAATAATTATCTTCTTTGTGAGTCATAATTGAAAAGATCATTTAAAGTGTTTTTATTAAAGATCATAACGGTAATGATCATTGGTCCTAATAAATGCTAAAAAATTGTAAATAATTATCTTCTTTCTCAAAGATAATTTAATAGATCATATAGAATTTCTTTATTAAAGATCATAACGGTAACGATCATGGGGCCTAATAAATGCTAAAGAATTTGAAATAATTATCTTCTTTGTGAATCATATTTGAATAGATCATTTAAAGTTTTTTTATTAAAGGTCTTAACGGTAACGATCATTGGGCCTAATAAATGCTAAAAAATTGGTCATAATTATCTTCATTCTAAAAGATAACTTAAAAGATCATTTAGAATTTCTTTATTAAAGATCATAACGGTAACGATCATTGGGCCTAATAAATGCTAAAGAATTTGAAATAATTATCTTCTTTGTGAATCATAATTGACAACATCATTTGAAGTTTTTTTATTAAAGATCATAACGGTAACGATCATTGGGCCTAATAAATGCTAAAAAATTGTAAATAATTATCTTCTTTCTAAAAGATAATTTAATAGATCATTTAGAATTTCTTTATTAAAGATCATAACGGTAACAATCATTGGGCCTAATAAATGCTAAAGAATTTTAAATAATTATATTCTTTGTAAAACATAATTTAATAGATCATTTAAAATTTCTTTATTAAAGATCATAAGGGTAACAATCATTGGGCCTAATAAATGCTAAAAAATTGTAAATAATTATCTTCTTTGTGAAAGATAATTTAATAGATCATTTAAAATTTCTTTATTAAAGATCATAACGGTAACGATCATTGGCCCTAATAAATGCTAAAGAATTTGAAATAATTATCTTCTCTGTGAATCATAATTGAAAAGATCATTTAAAGTTTGTTTATTAAATATCATAACAGTAACGATCATTGGATCTAATAAATGCTAAAAAATTGTAAATAATTATCTTCTTTCTAAAAGATAATTTAATAGATCATTTAGAATTTCTTTATTAAAGATCATAACGGTAACGATCATTGGTCCTAATAAATCCTAAAGAATTGTAAATAATTATATTCTTTCTAAAACATAATTTAATAGATCATTTAAAATTTCTTTATTAAAGATCATGAGGGTAACAATCATTGGGACTAATAAATGCTAAAAAATTGTAAATAATTATCTCCTTTGTAAAAGATAATTTAATAGATCATTTCAAAATTTCTTTATTAAAGATCATAACGGTAACGATCATTGGGCCTAATAAACGCTAAAGAATTTGAAATAATTATCTTCTTTGTGAGTCATAATTGAAAAGATCATTTAAAGTGTTTTTATTAAAGATCATAACGGTAATGATCATTGGTCCTAATAAATGCTAAAAAATTGTAAATAATTATCTTCTTTCTCAAAGATAATTTAATAGATCATATAGAATTTCTTTATTAAAGATCATAACGGTAACGATCATGGGGCCTAATAAATGCTAAAGAATTTGAAATAATTATCTTCTTTGTGAATCATATTTGAATAGATCATTTAAAGTTTTTTTATTAAAGGTCTTAACGGTAACGATCATTGGGCCTAATAAATGCTAAAAAATTGGTCATAATTATCTTCATTCTAAAAGATAACTTAAAAGATCATTTAGAATTTCTTTATTAAAGATCATAACGGTAACGATCATTGGGCCTAATAAATGCTAAAGAATTTGAAATAATTATCTTCTTTGTGAATCATAATTGACAACATCATTTAAAGTTTTTTTATTAAAGATCATAACGGTAACGATCATTGGGCCTAATAAATGCTAAAAAATTGTAAATAATTATCTTCTTTCTAAAAGATAATTTAATAGATCATTTAGAATTTCTTTATTAAAGATCATAACGGTAACAATCATTGGGCCTAATAAATGCTAAAGAATTTTAAATAATTATATTCTTTGTAAAACATAATTTAATAGATCATTTAAAATTTCTTTATTAAAGATCATAAGGGTAACAATCATTGGGCCTAATAAATGCTAAAAAATTGTAAATAATTATCTTCTTTGTGAAAGATAATTTAATAGATCATTTAAAATTTCTTTATTAAAGATCATAACGGTAACGATCATTGGCCCTAATAAATGCTAAAGAATTTGAAATAATTATCTTCTCTGTGAATCATAATTGAAAAGATCATTTAAAGTTTGTTTATTAAATATCATAACAGTAACGATCATTGGATCTAATAAATGCTAAAAAATTGTAAATAATTATCTTCTTTCTAAAAGATAATTTAATAGATCATTTAGAATTTCTTTATTAAAGATCATAACGGTAACGATCATTGGTCCTAATAAATCCTAAAGAATTGTAAATAATTATATTCTTTCTAAAACATAATTTAATAGATCATTTAAAATTTCTTTATTAAAGATCATGAGGGTAACAATCATTGGGACTAATAAATGCTAAAAAATTGTAAATAATTATCTCCTTTGTAAAAGATAATTTAATAGATCATTTCAAAATTTCTTTATTAAAGATCATAACGGTAACGATCATTGGGCCTAATAAACGCTAAAGAATTTGAAATAATTATCTTCTTTGTGAGTCATAATTGAAAAGATCATTTAAAGTGTTTTTATTAAAGATCATAACGGTAATGATCATTGGTCCTAATAAATGCTAAAAAATTGTAAATAATTATCTTCTTTCTCAAAGATAATTTAATAGATCATATAGAATTTCTTTATTAAAGATCATAACGGTAACGATCATGGGGCCTAATAAATGCTAAAGAATTTGAAATAATTATCTTCTTTGTGAATCATATTTGAATAGATCATTTAAAGTTTTTTTATTAAAGGTCTTAACGGTAACGATCATTGGGCCTAATAAATGCTAAAAAATTGGTCATAATTATCTTCATTCTAAAAGATAACTTAAAAGATCATTTAGAATTTCTTTATTAAAGATCATAACGGTAACGATCATTGGGCCTAATAAATGCTAAAGAATTTGAAATAATTATCTTCTTTGTGAATCATAATTGACAACATCATTTAAAGTTTTTTTATTAAAGATCATAACGGTAACGATCATTGGGCCTAATAAATGCTAAAAAATTGTAAATAATTATCTTCTTTCTAAAAGATAATTTAATAGATCATTTAGAATTTCTTTATTAAAGATCATAACGGTAACAATCATTGGGCCTAATAAATGCTAAAGAATTTTAAATAATTATATTCTTTGTAAAACATAATTTAATAGATCATTTAAAATTTCTTTATTAAAGATCATAAGGGTAACAATCATTGGGCCTAATAAATGCTAAAAAATTGTAAATAATTATCTTCTTTGTGAAAGATAATTTAATAGATCATTTAAAATTTCTTTATTAAAGATCATAACGGTAACGATCATTGGCCCTAATAAATGCTAAAGAATTTGAAATAATTATCTTCTCTGTGAATCATAATTGAAAAGATCATTTAAAGTTTGTTTATTAAATATCATAACAGTAACGATCATTGGATCTAATAAATGCTAAAAAATTGTAAATAATTATCTTCTTTCTAAAAGATAATTTAATAGATCATTTAGAATTTCTTTATTAAAGATCATAACGGTAACGATCATTGGTCCTAATAAATCCTAAAGAATTGTAAATAATTATATTCTTTCTAAAACATAATTTAATAGATCATTTAAAATTTCTTTATTAAAGATCATGAGGGTAACAATCATTGGGACTAATAAATGCTAAAAAATTGTAAATAATTATCTCCTTTGTAAAAGATAATTTAATAGATCATTTCAAAATTTCTTTATTAAAGATCATAACGGTAACGATCATTGGGCCTAATAAACGCTAAAGAATTTGAAATAATTATCTTCTTTGTGAGTCATAATTGAAAAGATCATTTAAAGTGTTTTTATTAAAGATCATAACGGTAATGATCATTGGTCCTAATAAATGCTAAAAAATTGTAAATAATTATCTTCTTTCTCAAAGATAATTTAATAGATCATATAGAATTTCTTTATTAAAGATCATAACGGTAACGATCATGGGGCCTAATAAATGCTAAAGAATTTGAAATAATTATCTTCTTTGTGAATCATATTTGAATAGATCATTTAAAGTTTTTTTATTAAAGGTCTTAACGGTAACGATCATTGGGCCTAATAAATGCTAAAAAATTGGTCATAATTATCTTCATTCTAAAAGATAACTTAAAAGATCATTTAGAATTTCTTTATTAAAGATCATAACGGTAACGATCATTGGGCCTAATAAATGCTAAAGAATTTGAAATAATTATCTTCTTTGTGAATCATAATTGACAACATCATTTAAAGTTTTTTTATTAAAGATCATAACGGTAACGATCATTGGGCCTAATAAATGCTAAAAAATTGTAAATAATTATCTTCTTTCTAAAAGATAATTTAATAGATCATTTAGAATTTCTTTATTAATGATCATAACGGTAACAATCATTGGGCCTAATAAATGCTAAAGAATTTTAAATAATTATATTCTTTCTAAAACATAATTTAATAGATCATTTAAAATTTCTTTATTAAAGATCATAAGGGTAACAATCATTGGGACTAATAAATGCTAAAAAATTGTAAATAATTATATTCTTTCTAAAACATAATTTAATAGATCATTTAAAATTTCTTTATTAAAGATCATAAGGGTAACAATCATTGGGCCTAATAAATGCTAAAAAATTGTAAATAATTATCTTCTTTGTAAAAGATAATTTAATAGATCATATAAAATTTCTTTATTAAAGATCATAACGGTAACGATCATTGGGCCTAATAAATGCTAAAGAATTTGAAATAATTATCTTCTTTGTGAATCATAATTGAAAAGATCATTTAAAGTTTCTTTATTAAAGATCATAACAGTAACGATCATTGGGTCCAATAAATGCTAAAGAATTGTAAATAATTATATTCTTTCTAAAACATAATTGAATAGATCATTTAAAATTTCTTTATTAAAGATCATAAGGGTAACAATCATTGGGCCTAATAAATGCTAAAAAATTGTAAATAATTTTCTTCTTTGTAAAAGATAATTTAATAGATCATTTAAAATTTCTTTATTGAAGATCATAACGGTAACGATCATTGGGCCTAATAAATGCTAAAGAATTTGAAATAATTATCTTCTTTGTGAATCATAATTGAAAAGATCATTTAAAGTTTCTTTATTAAAGATCATAACAGTAACGATCATTGGGTCTAATAAATGCTAAAAAATTGTAAATAATTATCTTCTTTCTAAAAGATAATTTAATAGATCATATAGAATTTCTTTATTAAAGATCATAACGGTAACGATCATGGGGCCTAATAAATGCTAAAAAATTTGAAATAATTATCTTCTTTGTGAATCATATTTGAATAGATCATTTAAAGTTTTTTTATTAAAGGTCTTAACGGTAACGATCATTGGGCCTAATAAATGCTAAAAAATTGGTCATAATTATCTTCGTTCTAAAAGATAACTTAAAAGATCATTTAGAATTTCTTTATTAAAGATCATAACGGTAACGATCATTGGGCCTAATAAATGCTAAAAAATTGTAAATAATTATCTTCTTTCTAAAAGATAATTTAATAGATCATTTAGAATTTCTTTATTAAAGATCATAACGGTAACGATCATTGGGCCTAATAAATGCTAAAGAATTTGAAATAATTATCTTCTTTGTGAATCATAATTGACAACATCATTTAAAGTTTTTTTATTAAAGATCATAGCGGTAACGATCATTGGGCCTAATAAATGCTAAAAAATTGTAAATAATTATCTTCTTTCTAAAAGATAATTTAATAGATCATTTAGAATTTCTTTATTAAAGATCATAACGGTAACAATCATTGGGCCTAATAAATGCTAAAGAATTTTAAATAATTATATTCTTTCTAAAACATAATTTAATAGATCATTTAAAATTTCTTTATTAAAGATCATAAGGGTAACAATCATAATAAATGCTAAAAAATTGTAAATAATTATCTTCTTTGTAAAAGATAATTTAATAGATCATTTAAAATTTCTTTATTAAAGATCATGAGGGCAACAATCATTGGGACTAATAAATGCTAAAAAATTATAAATAATTATCTTCTTTGTAAAAGATAATTTAATAGATCATTTCAAAATTTCTTTATTAAAGATCATAACGGTAACGATCATTGGGCCTAATAAACGCTAAAGAATTTGAAATAATTATCTTCTTTGTGAGTCATAATTGAAAAGATCATTTAAAGTGTTTTTATTA
Organism: Psophocarpus tetragonolobus; assembly: GCA_037954015.1. Lineage (NCBI taxonomy): Eukaryota > Viridiplantae > Streptophyta > Magnoliopsida > Fabales > Fabaceae > Psophocarpus > Psophocarpus tetragonolobus. The sequence goes on from CM075688.1 coordinate 62,432,657, forward strand.
AAGATCATAACGGTAATAATCATTGGTCCTAATATATGCTAAAAAATTGTAAATAATTATCTTCTTTCTCAAAGATAATTTAATAGATCATATAGAATTTCTTTATTAAAGATCATAACGGTAACGATCATGGGGCCTAATAAATGCTAAAGAATTTGAAATGATTATCTTCTTTGTGAATCATATTTGAATAGATCATTTAAAGTTTTTTTATTAAAGGTATTAACGGTAACGATCATTGGGCCTAATAAATGCTAAAAAATTGGTCATAATTATCTTCATTCTAAAAGATAACTTAAAAGATCATTTTGAATTTCTTTATTAAAGATCATAACGATAACGATCATTGGGCTTAATAAATGCTAAAGAATTTGAAATAATTATCTTCTTTGTGAATCATAATTGACAACATCATTTAAAGTTTTTTTATTAAAGATCATAACGGTAACGATCATTGGGCCTAATAAATGCTAAAAAATTGTAAATAATTATCTTCTTTCTAAAAGATAATTTAATAGATCATTTAGAATTTCTTTATTAAAGATCATAACGGTAACAATCATTGGGCCTAATAAATGCTAAAGAATTTTAAATAATTATATTCTTTGTAAAACATAATTTAATAGATCATTTAAAATTTCTTTATTAAAGATCATAAGGGTAACAATCATTGGGCCTAATAAATGCTAAAAAATTGTAAATAATTATCTTCTTTGTGAAAGATAATTTAATAGATCATTTAAAATTTCTTTATTAAAGATCATAACGGTAACGATCATTGGCCCTAATAAATGCTAAAGAATTTGAAATAATTATCTTCTCTGTGAATCATAATTGAAAAGATCATTTAAAGTTTGTTTATTAAATATCATAACAGTAACGATCATTGGATCTAATAAATGCTAAAAAATTGTAAATAATTATCTTCTTTCTAAAAGATAATTTAATAGATCATTTAGAATTTCTTTATTAAAGATCATAACGGTAACGATCATTGGTCCTAATAAATCCTAAAGAATTGTAAATAATTATATTCTTTCTAAAACATAATTTAATAGATCATTTAAAATTTCTTTATTAAAGATCATGAGGGTAACAATCATTGGGACTAATAAATGCTAAAAAATTGTAAATAATTATCTCCTTTGTAAAAGATAATTTAATAGATCATTTCAAAATTTCTTTATTAAAGATCATAACGGTAACGATCATTGGGCCTAATAAACGCTAAAGAATTTGAAATAATTATCTTCTTTGTGAGTCATAATTGAAAAGATCATTTAAAGTGTTTTTATTAAAGATCATAACGGTAATGATCATTGGTCCTAATAAATGCTAAAAAATTGTAAATAATTATCTTCTTTCTCAAAGATAATTTAACAGATCATATAGAATTTCTTTATTAAAGATCATAACGGTAACGATCATGGGGCCTAATAAATGCTAAAGAATTTGAAATAATTATCTTCTTTGTGAATCATATTTGAATAGATCATTTAAAGTTTTTTTATTAAAGGTCTTAACGGTAACGATCATTGGGCCTAATAAATGCTAAAAAATTTGTCATAATTATCTTCATTCTAAAAGATAACTTAAAAGATCATTTAGAATTTCTTTATTAAAGATCATAACGGTAACGATCATTGGGCCTAATAAATGCTAAAGAATTTGAAATAATTATCTTCTTTGTGAATCATAATTGACAACATCATTTAAAGTTTTTTTATTAAAGATCATAACGGTAACGATCATTGGGCCTAATAAATGCTAAAAAATTGTAAATAATTATCTTCTTTCTAAAAGATAATTTAATAGATCATTTAGAATTTCTTTATTAAAGATCATAACGGTAACAATCATTGGGCCTAATAAATGCTAAAGAATTTTAAATAATTATATTCTTTGTAAAACATAATTTAATAGATCATTTAAAATTTCTTTATTAAAGATCATAAGGGTAACAATCATTGGGCCTAATAAATGCTAAAAAATTGTAAATAATTATCTTCTTTGTGAAAGATAATTTAATAGATCATTTAAAATTTCTTTATTAAAGATCATAACGGTAACGATCATTGGCCCTAATAAATGCTAAAGAATTTGAAATAATTATCTTCTCTGTGAATCATAATTGAAAGATCATTTAAAGTTTGTTTATTAAATATCATAACAGTAACGATCATTGGATCTAATAAATGCTAAAAAATTGTAAATAATTATCTTCTTTCTAAAAGATAATTTAATAGATCATTTAGAATTTCTTTATTAAAGATCATAACGGTAACGATCATTGGTCCTAATAAATCCTAAAGAATTGTAAATAATTATATTCTTTCTAAAACATAATTTAATAGATCATTTAAAATTTCTTTATTAAAGATCATGAGGGTAACAATCATTGGGACTAATAAATGCTAAAAAATTGTAAATAATTATCTCCTTTGTAAAAGATAATTTAATAGATCATTTCAAAATTTCTTTATTAAAGATCATAACGGTAACGATCATTGGGCCTAATAAACGCTAAAGAATTTGAAATAATTATCTTCTTTGTGAGTCATAATTGAAAAGATCATTTAAAGTGTTTTTATTAAAGATCATAACGGTAATGATCATTGGTCCTAATAAATGCTAAAAAATTGTAAATAATTATCTTCTTTCTCAAAGATAATTTAACAGATCATATAGAATTTCTTTATTAAAGATCATAACGGTAACGATCATGGGGCCTAATAAATGCTAAAGAATTTGAAATAATTATCTTCTTTGTGAATCATATTTGAATAGATCATTTAAAGTTTTTTTATTAAAGGTCTTAACGGTAACGATCATTGGGCCTAATAAATGCTAAAAAATTGGTCATAATTATCTTCATTCTAAAAGATAACTTAAAAGATCATTTAGAATTTCTTTATTAAAGATCATAACGGTAACGATCATTGGGCCTAATAAATGCTAAAGAATTTGAAATAATTATCTTCTTTGTGAATCATAATTGACAACATCATTTAAAGTTTTTTTATTAAAGATCATAACGGTAACGATCATTGGGCCTAATAAATGCTAAAAAATTGTAAATAATTATCTTCTTTCTAAAAGATAATTTAATAGATCATTTAGAATTTCTTTATTAAAGATCATAACGGTAACAATCATTGGGCCTAATAAATGCTAAAGAATTTTAAATAATTATATTCTTTGTAAAACATAATTTAATAGATCATTTAAAATTTCTTTATTAAAGATCATAAGGGTAACAATCATTGGGCCTAATAAATGCTAAAAAATTGTAAATAATTATCTTCTTTGTGAAAGATAATTTAATAGATCATTTAAAATTTCTTTATTAAAGATCATAACGGTAACGATCATTGGTCCTAATAAATGCTAAAGAATTTGAAATAATTATCTTCTCTGTGAATCATAATTGAAAAGATCATTTAAAGTTTGTTTATTAAATATCATAACAGTAACGATCATTGGATCTAATAAATGCTAAAAAATTGTAAATAATTATCTTCTTTCTAAAAGATAATTTAATAGATCATTTAGAATTTCTTTATTAAAGATCATAACGGTAACGATCATTGGTCCTAATAAATCCTAAAGAATTGTAAATAATTATATTCTTTCTAAAACATAATTTAATAGATCATTTAAAATTTCTTTATTAAAGATCATGAGGGTAACAATCATTGGGACTAATAAATGCTAAAAAATTGTAAATAATTATCTCCTTTGTAAAAGATAATTTAATAGATCATTTCAAAATTTCTTTATTAAAGATCATAACGGTAACGATCATTGGGCCTAATAAACGCTAAAGAATTTGAAATAATTATCTTCTTTGTGAGTCATAATTGAAAAGATCATTTAAAGTGTTTTTATTAAAGATCATAACGGTAATGATCATTGGTCCTAATAAATGCTAAAAAATTGTAAATAATTATCTTCTTTCTCAAAGATAATTTAACAGATCATATAGAATTTCTTTATTAAAGATCATAACGGTAACGATCATGGGGCCTAATAAATGCTAAAGAATTTGAAATAATTATCTTCTTTGTGAATCATATTTGAATAGATCATTTAAAGTTTTTTTATTAAAGGTCTTAACGGTAACGATCATTGGGCCTAATAAATGCTAAAAAATTGGTCATAATTATCTTCATTCTAAAAGATAACTTAAAAGATCATTTAGAATTTCTTTATTAAAGATCATAACGGTAACGATCATTGGGCCTAATAAATGCTAAAGAATTTGAAATAATTATCTTCTTTGTGAATCATAATTGACAACATCATTTAAAGTTTTTTTATTAAAGATCATAACGGTAACGATCATTGGGCCTAATAAATGCTAAAAAATTGTAAATAATTATCTTCTTTCTAAAAGATAATTTAATAGATCATTTAGAATTTCTTTATTAATGATCATAACGGTAACAATCATTGGGCCTAATAAATGCTAAAGAATTTTAAATAATTATATTCTTTCTAAAACATAATTTAATAGATCATTTAAAATTTCTTTATTAAAGATCATAAGGGTAACAATCATTGGGACTAATAAATGCTAAAAAATTGTAAATAATTATATTCTTTCTAAAACATAATTTAATAGATCATTTAAAATTTCTTTATTAAAGATCATAAGGGTAACAATCATTGGGCCTAATAAATGCTAAAAAATTGTAAATAATTATCTTCTTTGTAAAAGATAATTTAATAGATCATATAAAATTTCTTTATTAAAGATCATAACGGTAACGATCATTGGGCCTAATAAATGCTAAAGAATTTGAAATAATTATCTTCTTTGTGAATCATAATTGAAAAGATCATTTAAAGTTTCTTTATTAAAGATCATAACAGTAACGATCATTGGGTCCAATAAATGCTAAAGAATTGTAAATAATTATATTCTTTCTAAAACATAATTGAATAGATCATTTAAAATTTCTTTATTAAAGATCATAAGGGTAACAATCATTGGGCCTAATAAATGCTAAAAAATTGTAAATAATTTTCTTCTTTGTAAAAGATAATTTAATAGATCATTTAAAATTTCTTTATTAAAGATCATAACGGTAACGATCATTGGGCCTAATAAATGCTAAAGAATTTGAAATAATTATCTTCTTTGTGAATCATAATTGAAAAGATCATTTAAAGTTTCTTTATTAAAGATCATAACAGTAACGATCATTGGGTCTAATAAATGCTAAAAAATTGTAAATAATTATCTTCTTTCTAAAAGATAATTTAATAGATCATATAGAATTTCTTTATTAAAGATCATAACGGTAACGATCATGGGGCCTAATAAATGCTAAAAAATTTGAAATAATTATCTTCTTTGTGAATCATATTTGAATAGATCATTTAAAGTTTTTTTATTAAAGGTCTTAACGGTAACGATCATTGGGCCTAATAAATGCTAAAAAATTGGTCATAATTATCTTCGTTCTAAAAGATAACTTAAAAGATCATTTAGAATTTCTTTATTAAAGATCATAACGGTAACGATCATTGGGCCTAATAAATGCTAAAAAATTGTAAATAATTATCTTCTTTCTAAAAGATAATTTAATAGATCATTTAGAATTTCTTTATTAAAGATCATAACGGTAACGATCATTGGGCCTAATAAATGCTAAAGAATTTGAAATAATTATCTTCTTTGTGAATCATAATTGACAACATCATTTAAAGTTTTTTTATTAAAGATCATAGCGGTAACGATCATTGGACCTAATAAATGCTAAAAAATTGTAAATAATTATCTTCTTTCTAAAAGATAATTTAATAGATCATTTAGAATTTCTTTATTAAAGATCATAACGGTAACAATCATTGGGCCTAATAAATGCTAAAGAATTTTAAATAATTATATTCTTTCTAAAACATAATTTAATAGATCATTTAAAATTTCTTTATTAAAGATCATAAGGGTAACAATCATAATAAATGCTAAAAAATTGTAAATAATTATCTTCTTTGTAAAAGATAATTTAATAGATCATTTAAAATTTCTTTATTAAAGATCATGAGGGCAACAATCATTGGGACTAATAAATGCTAAAAAATTATAAATAATTATCTTCTTTGTAAAAGATAATTTAATAGATCATTTCAAAATTTCTTTATTAAAGATCATAACGGTAACGATCATTGGGCCTAATAAACGCTAAAGAATTTGAAATAATTATCTTCTTTGTGAGTCATAATTGAAAAGATCATTTAAAGTGTTTTTATTAAAGATCATAACGGTAATAATCATTGGTCCTAATATATGCTAAAAAATTGTAAATAATTATCTTCTTTCTCAAAGATAATTTAATAGATCATATAGAATTTCTTTATTAAAGATCATAACGGTAACGATCATGGGGCCTAATAAATGCTAAAGAATTTGAAATGATTATCTTCTTTGTGAATCATATTTGAATAGATCATTTAAAGTTTTTTTATTAAAGGTATTAACGGTAACGATCATTGGGCCTAATAAATGCTAAAAAATTGGTCATAATTATCTTCATTCTAAAAGATAACTTAAAAGATCATTTAGAATTTCTTTATTAAAGATCATAACGATAACGATCATTGGGCTTAATAAATGCTAAAGAATTTGAAATAATTATCTTCTTTGTGAATCATAATTGACAACATCATTTAAAGTTTTTTTATTAAAGATCATAACGGTAACGATCATTGGGCCTAATAAATGCTAAAAAATTGTAAATAATTATCTTCTTTCTAAAAGATAATTTAATAGATCATTTAGAATTTCTTTATTAAAGATCATAACGGTAACAATCATTGGGCCTAATAAATGCTAAAGAATTTTAAATAATTATATTCTTTGTAAAACATAATTTAATAGATCATTTAAAATTTCTTTATTAAAGATCATAAGGGTAACAATCATTGGGCCTAATAAATGCTAAAAAATTGTAAATAATTATCTTCTTTGTGAAAGATAATTTAATAGATCATTTAAAATTTCTTTATTAAAGATCATAACGGTAACGATCATTGGCCCTAATAAATGCTAAAGAATTTGAAATAATTATCTTCTCTGTGAATCATAATTGAAAAGATCATTTAAAGTTTGTTTATTAAATATCATAACAGTAACGATCATTGGATCTAATAAATGCTAAAAAATTGTAAATAATTATCTTCTTTCTAAAAGATAATTTAATAGATCATTTAGAATTTCTTTATTAAAGATCATAACGGTAACGATCATTGGTCCTAATAAATCCTAAAGAATTGTAAATAATTATATTCTTTCTAAAACATAATTTAATAGATCATTTAAAATTTCTTTATTAAAGATCATGAGGGTAACAATCATTGGGACTAATAAATGCTAAAAAATTGTAAATAATTATCTCCTTTGTAAAAGATAATTTAATAGATCATTTCAAAATTTCTTTATTAAAGATCATAACGGTAACGATCATTGGGCCTAATAAATGCTAAAGAATTTGAAATAATTATCTTCTTTGTGAATCATAATTGAAAAGATCATTTAAAGTTTCTTTATTAAAGATCATAACAGTAACGATCATTGGGTCCAATAAATGCTAAAGAATTGTAAATAATTATATTCTTTCTAAAACATAATTGAATAGATCATTTAAAATTTCTTTATTAAAGATCATAAGGGTAACAATCATTGGGCCTAATAAATGCTAAAAAATTGTAAATAATTTTCTTCTTTGTAAAAGATAATTTAATAGATCATTTAAAATTTCTTTATTAAAGATCATAACGGTAACGATCATTGGGCCTAATAAATGCTAAAGAATTTGAAATAATTATCTTCTTTGTGAATCATAATTGAAAAGATCATTTAAAGTTTCTTTATTAAAGATCATAACAGTAACGATCATTGGGTCTAATAAATGCTAAAAAATTGTAAATAATTATCTTCTTTCTAAAAGATAATTTAATAGATCATATAGAATTTCTTTATTAAAGATCATAACGGTAACGATCATGGGGCCTAATAAATGCTAAAAAATTTGAAATAATTATCTTCTTTGTGAATCATATTTGAATAGATCATTTAAAGTTTTTTTATTAAAGGTCTTAACGGTAACGATCATTGGGCCTAATAAATGCTAAAAAATTGGTCATAATTATCTTCGTTCTAAAAGATAACTTAAAAGATCATTTAGAATTTCTTTATTAAAGATCATAACGGTAACGATCATTGGGCCTAATAAATGCTAAAAAATTGTAAATAATTATCTTCTTCTAAAAGATAATTTAATAGATCATTTAGAATTTCTTTATTAAAGATCATAACGGTAATGATCATTGGGCCTAATAAATGCTAAAGAATTTGAAATAATTATCTTCTTTGTGAATCATAATTGACAACATCATTTAAAGTTTTTTTATTAAAGATCATAGCGGTAACGATCATTGGGCCTAATAAATGCTAAAAAATTGTAAATAATTATCTTCTTTCTAAAAGATAATTTAATAGATCATTTAGAATTTCTTTATTAAAGATCATAACGGTAACAATCATTGGGCCTAATAAATGCTAAAGAATTTTAAATAATTATATTCTTTCTAAAACATAATTTAATAGATCATTTAAAATTTCTTTATTAAAGATCATAAGGGTAACAATCATAATAAATGCTAAAAAATTGTAAATAATTATCTTCTTTGTAAAAGATAATTTAATAGATCATTTAAAATTTCTTTATTAAAGATCATGAGGGCAACAATCATTGGGACTAATAAATGCTAAAAAATTATAAATAATTATCTTCTTTGTAAAAGATAATTTAATAGATCATTTCAAAATTTCTTTATTAAAGATCATAACGGTAACGATCATTGGGCCTAATAAACGCTAAAGAATTTGAAATAATTATCTTCTTTGTGAGTCATAATTGAAAAGATCATTTAAAGTGTTTTTATTAAAGATCATAACGGTAATAATCATTGGTCCTAATATATGCTAAAAAATTGTAAATAATTATCTTCTTTCTCAAAGATAATTTAATAGATCATATAGAATTTCTTTATTAAAGATCATAACGGTAACGATCATGGGGCCTAATAAATGCTAAAGAATTTGAAATGATTATCTTCTTTGTGAATCATATTTGAATAGATCATTTAAAGTTTTTTTATTAAAGGTATTAACGGTAACGATCATTGGGCCTAATAAATGCTAAAAAATTGGTCATAATTATCTTCATTCTAAAAGATAACTTAAAAGATCATTTTGAATTTCTTTATTAAAGATCATAACGATAACGATCATTGGGCTTAATAAATGCTAAAGAATTTGAAATAATTATCTTCTTTGTGAATCATAATTGACAACATCATTTAAAGTTTTTTTATTAAAGATCATAACGGTAACGATCATTGGGCCTAATAAATGCTAAAAAATTGTAAATAATTATCTTCTTTCTAAAAGATAATTTAATAGATCATTTAGAATTTCTTTATTAAAGATCATAACGGTAACAATCATTGGGCCTAATAAATGCTAAAGAATTTTAAATAATTATATTCTTTCTAAAACATAATTTAATAGATCATTTAAAATTTCTTTATTAAAGATCATAAGGGTAACAATCATAATAAATGCTAAAAAATTGTAAATAATTATCTTCTTTGTAAAAGATAATTTAATAGATCATTTAAAATTTCTTTATTAAAGATCATGAGGGCAACAATCATTGGGACTAATAAATGCTAAAAAATTATAAATAATTATCTTCTTTGTAAAAGATAATTTAATAGATCATTTCAAAATTTCTTTATTAAAGATCATAACGGTAACGATCATTGGGCCTAATAAACGCTAAAGAATTTGAAATAATTATCTTCTTTGTGAGTCATAATTGAAAAGATCATTTAAAGTGTTTTTATTAAAGATCATAACGGTAATAATCATTGGTCCTAATATATGCTAAAAAATTGTAAATAATTATCTTCTTTCTCAAAGATAATTTAATAGATCATATAGAATTTCTTTATTAAAGATCATAACGGTAACGATCATGGGGCCTAATAAATGCTAAAGAATTTGAAATGATTATCTTCTTTGTGAATCATATTTGAATAGATCATTTAAAGTTTTTTTATTAAAGGTATTAACGGTAACGATCATTGGGCCTAATAAATGCTAAAAAATTGGTCATAATTATCTTCATTCTAAAAGATAACTTAAAAGATCATTTAGAATTTCTTTATTAAAGATCATAACGATAACGATCATTGGGCTTAATAAATACTAAAGAATTTGAAATAATTATCTTCTTTGTGAATCATAATTGACAACATCATTTAAAGTTTTTTTATTAAAGATCATAACGGTAACGATCATTGGGCCTAATAAATGCTAAAAAATTGTAAATAATTATCTTCTTTCTAAAAGATAATTTAATAGATCATTTAGAATTTCTTTATTAAAGATCATAACGGTAACAATCATTGGGCCTAATAAATGCTAAAGAATTTTAAATAATTATATTCTTTGTAAAACATAATTTAATAGATCATTTAAAATTTCTTTATTAAAGATCATAAGGGTAACAATCATTGGGCCTAATAAATGCTAAAAAATTGTAAATAATTATCTTCTTTGTGAAAGATAATTTAATAGATCATTTAAAATTTCTTTATTAAAGATCATAACGGTAACGATCATTGGCCCTAATAAATGCTAAAGAATTTGAAATAATTATCTTCTCTGTGAATCATAATTGAAAAGATCATTTAAAGTTTGTTTATTAAATATCATAACAGTAACGATCATTGGATCTAATAAATGCTAAAAAATTGTAAATAATTATCTTCTTTCTAAAAGATAATTTAATAGATCATTTAGAATTTCTTTATTAAAGATCATAACGGTAACGATCATTGGTCCTAATAAATCCTAAAGAATTGTAAATAATTATATTCTTTCTAAAACATAATTTAATAGATCATTTAAAATTTCTTTATTAAAGATCATGAGGGTAACAATCATTGGGACTAATAAATGCTAAAAAATTGTAAATAATTATCTCCTTTGTAAAAGATAATTTAATAGATCATTTCAAAATTTCTTTATTAAAGATCATAACGGTAACGATCATTGGGCCTAATAAACGCTAAAGAATTTGAAATAATTATCTTCTTTGTGAGTCATAATTGAAAAGATCATTTAAAGTGTTTTTATTAAAGATCATAACGGTAATGATCATTGGTCCTAATAAATGCTAAAAAATTGTAAATAATTATCTTCTTTCTCAAAGATAATTTAACAGATCATATAGAATTTCTTTATTAAAGATCATAACGGTAACGATCATGGGGCCTAATAAATGCTAAAGAATTTGAAATAATTATCTTCTTTGTGAATCATATTTGAATAGATCATTTAAAGTTTTTTTATTAAAGGTCTTAACGGTAACGATCATTGGGCCTAATAAATGCTAAAAAATTTGTCATAATTATCTTCATTCTAAAAGATAACTTAAAAGATCATTTAGAATTTCTTTATTAAAGATCATAACGGTAACGATCATTGGGCCTAATAAATGCTAAAGAATTTGAAATAATTATCTTCTTTGTGAATCATAATTGACAACATCATTTAAAGTTTTTTTATTAAAGATCATAACGGTAACGATCATTGGGCCTAATAAATGCTAAAAAATTGTAAATAATTATCTTCTTTCTAAAAGATAATTTAATAGATCATTTAGAATTTCTTTATTAAAGATCATAACGGTAACAATCATTGGGCCTAATAAATGCTAAAGAATTTTAAATAATTATATTCTTTGTAAAACATAATTTAATAGATCATTTAAAATTTCTTTATTAAAGATCATAAGGGTAACAATCATTGGGCCTAATAAATGCTAAAAAATTGTAAATAATTATCTTCTTTGTGAAAGATAATTTAATACATCATTTAAAATTTCTTTATTAAAGATCATAACGGTAACGATCATTGGCCCTAATAAATGCTAAAGAATTTGAAATAATTATCTTCTCTGTGAATCATAATTGAAAAGATCATTTAAAGTTTGTTTATTAAATATCATAACAGTAACGATCATTGGATCTAATAAATGCTAAAAAATTGTAAATAATTATCTTCTTTCTAAAAGATAATTTAATAGATCATTTAGAATTTCTTTATTAAAGATCATAACGGTAACGATCATTGGTCCTAATAAATCCTAAAGAATTGTAAATAATTATATTCTTTCTAAAACATAATTTAATAGATCATTTAAAATTTCTTTATTAAAGATCATGAGGGTAACAATCATTGGGACTAATAAATGCTAAAAAATTGTAAATAATTATCTCCTTTGTAAAAGATAATTTAATAGATCATTTCAAAATTTCTTTATTAAAGATCATAACGGTAACGATCATTGGGCCTAATAAACGCTAAAGAATTTGAAATAATTATCTTCTTTGTGAGTCATAATTGAAAAGATCATTTAAAGTGTTTTTATTAAAGATCATAACGGTACTGATCATTGGTCCTAATAAATGCTAAAAAATTGTAAATAATTATCTTCTTTCTCAAAGATAATTTAATAGATCATATAGAATTTCTTTATTAAAGATCATAACGGTAACGATCATGGGGCCTAATAAATGCTAAAGAATTTGAAATAATTATCTTCTTTGTGAATCATATTTGAATAGATCATTTAAAGTTTTTTTATTAAAGGTCTTAACGGTAACGATCATTGGGCCTAATAAATGCTAAAAAATTTGTCATAATTATCTTCATTCTAAAAGATAACTTAAAAGATCATTTAGAATTTCTTTATTAAAGATCATAACGGTAACGATCATTGGGCCTAATAAATGCTAAAGAATTTGAAATAATTATCTTCTTTGTGAATCATAATTGACAACATCATTTAAAGTTTTTTTATTAAAGATCATAACGGTAACGATCATTGGGCCTAATAAATGCTAAAAAATTGTAAATAATTATCTTCTTTCTAAAAGATAATTTAATAGATCATTTAGAATTTCTTTATTAAAGATCATAACGGTAACAATCATTGGGCCTAATAAATGCTAAAGAATTTTAAATAATTATATTCTTTGTAAAACATAATTTAATAGATCATTTAAAATTTCTTTATTAAAGATCATAAGGGTAACAATCATTGGGCCTAATAAATGCTAAAAAATTGTAAATAATTATCTTCTTTGTGAAAGATAATTTAATACATCATTTAAAATTTCTTTATTAAAGATCATAACGGTAACGATCATTGGCCCTAATAAATGCTAAAGAATTTGAAATAATTATCTTCTCTGTGAATCATAATTGAAAAGATCATTTAAAGTTTGTTTATTAAATATCATAACAGTAACGATCATTGGATCTAATAAATGCTAAAAAATTGTAAATAATTATCTTCTTTCTAAAAGATAATTTAATAGATCATTTAGAATTTCTTTATTAAAGATCATAACGGTAACGATCATTGGTCCTAATAAATCCTAAAGAATTGTAAATAATTATATTCTTTCTAAAACATAATTTAATAGATCATTTAAAATTTCTTTATTAAAGATCATGAGGGTAACAATCATTGGGACTAATAAATGCTAAAAAATTGTAAATAATTATCTCCTTTGTAAAAGATAATTTAATAGATCATTTCAAAATTTCTTTATTAAAGATCATAACGGTAACGATCATTGGGCCTAATAAACGCTAAAGAATTTGAAATAATTATCTTCTTTGTGAGTCATAATTGAAAAGATCATTTAAAGTGTTTTTATTAAAGATCATAACGGTACTGATCATTGGTCCTAATAAATGCTAAAAAATTGTAAATAATTATCTTCTTTCTCAAAGATAATTTAATAGATCATATAGAATTTCTTTATTAAAGATCATAACGGTAACGATCATGGGGCCTAATAAATGCTAAAGAATTTGAAATAATTATCTTCTTTGTGAATCATATTTGAATAGATCATTTAAAGTTTTTTTATTAAAGGTCTTAACGGTAACGATCATTGGGCCTAATAAATGCTAAAAAATTGGTCATAATTATCTTCATTCTAAAAGATAACTTAAAAGATCATTTAGAATTTCTTTATTAAAGATCATAACGGTAACGATCATTGGGCCTAATAAATGCTAAAGAATTTGAAATAATTATCTTCTTTGTGAATCATAATTGACAACATCATTTAAAGTTTTTTTATTAAAGATCATAACGGTAACGATCATTGGGCCTAATAAATGCTAAAAAATTGTAAATAATTATCTTCTTTCTAAAAGATAATTTAATAGATCATTTAGAATTTCTTTATTAATGATCATAACGGTAACAATCATTGGGCCTAATAAATGCTAAAGAATTTTAAATAATTATATTCTTTCTAAAACATAATTTAATAGATCATTTAAAATTTCTTTATTAAAGATCATAAGGGTAACAATCATTGGGCCTAATAAATGCTAAAAAATTGTAAATAATTATCTTCTTTGTAAAAGATAATTTAATAGATCATTTAAAATTTATTTATTAAAGATCATAACGGTAACGATCATTGGCCCTAATAAATGCTAAAGAATTTGAAATAATTATCTTCTTTGTGAATCATAATTGAAAAGATCATTTAAAGTTTCTTTATTAAATATCATAACAGTAACGATCATTGGGTCTAATAAATGCTAAAAAATTGTAAATAATTATCTTCTTTCTAAAAGATAATTTAATAGATCATTTAGAATTTCTTTATTAAAGATCATAACGGTAATGATCATTGGTCCTAATAAATCCTAAAGAATTGTAAATAATTATATTCTTTCTAAAACATAATTTAATAGATCATTTAAAATTTCTTTATTAAAGATCATGAGGGTAACAATCATTGGGACTAATAAATGCTAAAAAATTGTAAATAATTATCTTCTTTGTAAAAGATAATTTAATAGATCATTTCAAAATTTCTTTATTAAAGATCATAACGGTAACGATCATTGGGCCTAATAAACGGTAAAGAATTTGAAATAATTATCTTCTTTGTGAGTCATAATTGAAAAGATCATTTAAAGTGTTTTTATTAAAGATAATAACGGTAATGATCATTGGTCCTAATAAATGCTAAAAAATTGTAAATAATTATCTTCTTTCTCAAAGATAATTTAATAGATCATATAGAATTTCTTTATTAAAGATCATAACGGTAACGATCATGGGGCCTAATAAATGCTAAAGAATTTGAAATGATTATCTTCTTTGTGAATCATATTTGAATAGATCATTTAAAGTTTTTTTATTAAAGGTATTAACGGTAACGATCATTGGGCCTAATAAATGCTAAAAAATTGGTCATAATTATCTTCATTCTAAAAGATAACTTAAAAGATCATTTAGAATTTCTTTATTAAAGATCATAACGATAACGATCATTGGGCTTAATAAATGCTAAAGAATTTGAAATAATTATCTTCTTTGTGAATCATAATTGACAACATCATTTAAAGTTTTTTTATTAAAGATCATAACGGTAACGATCATTGGGCTTAATAAATGCTAAAAAATTGTAAATAATTATCTTCTTTCTAAAAGATAATTTAATAGATCATTTAGAATTTCTTTATTAAAGATCATAACGGTAACAATCATTGGGCCTAATAAATGCTAAAGAATTTTAAATAATTATATTCTTTGTAAAACATAATTTAATAGATCATTTAAAATTTCTTTATTAAAGATCATAAGGGTAACAATCATTGGGCCTAATAAATGCTAAAAAATTGTAAATAATTATCTTCTTTGTGAAAGATAATTTAATAGATCATTTAAAATTTCTTTATTAAAGATCATAACGGTAACGATCATTGGCCCTAATAAATGCTAAAGAATTTGAAATAATTATCTTCTCTGTGAATCATAATTGAAAAGATCATTTAAAGTTTGTTTATTAAATATCATAACAGTAACGATCATTGGATCTAATAAATGCTAAAAAATTGTAAATAATTATCTTCTTTCTAAAAGATAATTTAATAGATCATTTAGAATTTCTTTATTAAAGATCATAACGGTAACGATCATTGGTCCTAATAAATCCTAAAGAATTGTAAATAATTATATTCTTTCTAAAACATAATTTAATAGATCATTTAAAATTTCTTTATTAAAGATCATGAGGGTAACAATCATTGGGACTAATAAATGCTAAAAAATTGTAAATAATTATCTCCTTTGTAAAAGATAATTTAATAGATCATTTCAAAATTTCTTTATTAAAGATCATAACGGTAACGATCATTGGGCCTAATAAACGCTAAAGAATTTGAAATAATTATCTTCTTTGTGAGTCATAATTGAAAAGATCATTTAAAGTGTTTTTATTAAAGATCATAACGGTAATGATCATTGGTCCTAATAAATGCTAAAAAATTGTAAATAATTATCTTCTTTCTCAAAGATAATTTAATAGATCATATAGAATTTCTTTATTAAAGATCATAACGGTAACGATCATGGGGCCTAATAAATGCTAAAGAATTTGAAATAATTATCTTCTTTGTGAATCATATTTGAATAGATCATTTAAAGTTTTTTTATTAAAGGTATTAACGGTAACGATCATTGGGCCTAATAAATGCTAAAAAATTGGTCATAATTATCTTCATTCTAAAAGATAACTTAAAAGATCATTTAGAATTTCTTTATTAAAGATCATAACGATAACGATCATTGGGCTTAATAAATGCTAAAGAATTTGAAATAATTATCTTCTTTGTGAATCATAATTGACAACATCATTTAAAGTTTTTTTATTAAAGATCATAACGGTAACGATCATTGGGCCTAATAAATGCTAAAAAATTGTAAATAATTATCTTCTTTCTAAAAGATAATTTAATAGATCATTTAGAATTTCTTTATTAAAGATCATAACGGTAACAATCATTGGGCCTAATAAATGCTAAAGAATTTTAAATAATTATATTCTTTGTAAAACATAATTTAATAGATCATTTAAAATTTCTTTATTAAAGATCATAAGGGTAACAATCATTGGGCCTAATAAATGCTAAAAAATTGTAAATAATTATCTTCTTTGTGAAAGATAATTTAATAGATCATTTAAAATTTCTTTATTAAAGATCATAACGGTAACGATCATTGGCCCTAATAAATGCTAAAGAATTTGAAATAATTATCTTCTCTGTGAATCATAATTGAAAAGATCATTTAAAGTTTGTTTATTAAATATCATAACAGTAACGATCATTGGATCTAATAAATGCTAAAAAATTGTAAATAATTATCTTCTTTCTAAAAGATAATTTAATAGATCATTTAGAATTTCTTTATTAAAGATCATAACGGTAACGATCATTGGTCCTAATAAATCCTAAAGAATTGTAAATAATTATATTCTTTCTAAAACATAATTTAATAGATCATTTAAAATTTCTTTATTAAAGATCATGAGGGTAACAATCATTGGGACTAATAAATGCTAAAAAATTGTAAATAATTATCTCCTTTGTAAAAGATAATTTAATAGATCATTTCAAAATTTCTTTATTAAAGATCATAACGGTAACGATCATTGGGCCTAATAAACGCTAAAGAATTTGAAATAATTATCTTCTTTGTGAGTCATAATTGAAAAGATCATTTAAAGTGTTTTTATTAAAGATCATAACGGTAATGATCATTGGTCCTAATAAATGCTAAAAAATTGTAAATAATTATCTTCTTTCTCAAAGATAATTTAATAGATCATATAGAATTTCTTTATTAAAGATCATAACGGTAACGATCATGGGGCCTAATAAATGCTAAAGAATTTGAAATAATTATCTTCTTTGTGAATCATATTTGAATAGATCATTTAAAGTTTTTTTATTAAAGGTATTAACGGTAACGATCATTGGGCCTAATAAATGCTAAAAAATTGGTCATAATTATCTTCATTCTAAAAGATAACTTAAAAGATCATTTAGAATTTCTTTATTAAAGATCATAACGATAACGATCATTGGGCTTAATAAATGCTAAAGAATTTGAAATAATTATCTTCTTTGTGAATCATAATTGACAACATCATTTAAAGTTTTTTTATTAAAGATCATAACGGTAACGATCATTGGGCCTAATAAATGCTAAAAAATTGTAAATAATTATCTTCTTTCTAAAAGATAATTTAATAGATCATTTAGAATTTCTTTATTAAAGATCATAACGGTAACAATCATTGGGCCTAATAAATGCTAAAGAATTTTAAATAATTATATTCTTTGTAAAACATAATTTAATAGATCATTTAAAATTTCTTTATTAAAGATCATAAGGGTAACAATCATTGGGCCTAATAAATGCTAAAAAATTGTAAATAATTATCTTCTTTGTGAAAGATAATTTAATAGATCATTTAAAATTTCTTTATTAAAGATCATAACGGTAACGATCATTGGCCCTAATAAATGCTAAAGAATTTGAAATAATTATCTTCTCTGTGAATCATAATTGAAAAGATCATTTAAAGTTTGTTTATTAAATATCATAACAGTAACGATCATTGGATCTAATAAATGCTAAAAAATTGTAAATAATTATCTTCTTTCTAAAAGATAATTTAATAGATCATTTAGAATTTCTTTATTAAAGATCATAACGGTAACGATCATTGGTCCTAATAAATCCTAAAGAATTGTAAATAATTATATTCTTTCTAAAACATAATTTAATAGATCATTTAAAATTTCTTTATTAAAGATCATGAGGGTAACAATCATTGGGACTAATAAATGCTAAAAAATTGTAAATAATTATCTCCTTTGTAAAAGATAATTTAATAGATCATTTCAAAATTTCTTTATTAAAGATCATAACGGTAACGATCATTGGGCCTAATAAACGCTAAAGAATTTGAAATAATTATCTTCTTTGTGAGTCATAATTGAAAAGATCATTTAAAGTGTTTTTATTAAAGATCATAACGGTAATGATCATTGGTCCTAATAAATGCTAAAAAATTGTAAATAATTATCTTCTTTCTCAAAGATAATTTAATAGATCATATAGAATTTCTTTATTAAAGATCATAACGGTAACGATCATGGGGCCTAATAAATGGTAAAGAATTTGAAATAATTATCTTCTTTGTGAATCATATTTGAATAGATCATTTAAAGTTTTTTTATTAAAGGTCTTAACGGTAACGATCATTGGGCCTAATAAATGCTAAAAAATTGGTCATAATTATCTTCATTCTAAAAGATAACTTAAAAGATCATTTAGAATTTCTTTATTAAAGATCATAACGGTAACGATCATTGGGCCTAATAAATGCTAAAGAATTTGAAATAATTATCTTCTTTGTGAATCATAATTGACAACATCATTTAAAGTTTTTTTATTAAAGATCATAACGGTAACGATCATTGGGCCTAATAAATGCTAAAAAATTGTAAATAATTATCTTCTTTCTAAAAGATAATTTAATAGATCATTTAGAATTTCTTTATTAATGATCATAACGGTAACAATCATTGGGCCTAATAAATGCTAAAGAATTTTAAATAATTATATTCTTTCTAAAACATAATTTAATAGATCATTTAAAATTTCTTTATTAAAGATCATAAGGGTAACAATCATTGGGCCTAATAAATGCTAAAAAATTGTAAATAATTATCTTCTTTGTAAAAGATAATTTAATAGATCATTTAAAATTTATTTATTAAAGATCATAACGGTAACGATCATTGGGCCTAATAAATGCTAAAGAATTTGAAATAATTATCTTCTTTGTGAATCATAATTGAAAAGATCATTTAAAGTTTCTTTATTAAAGACCATAACAGTAACGATCATTGGGTCTAATAAATGCTAAAAAATTGTAAATAATTATCTTCTTTCTAAAAGATAATTTAATAGATCATTTAGAATTTCTTTATTAAAGATCATAACGGTAACGATCATTGGTCCTAATAAATGCTAAAGAATTGTAAATAATTATATTCTTTCTAAAACATAATTTAATAGATCATTTAAAATTTCTTTATTAAAGATCATATGGGTAACAATCATTGGGACTAATAAATGCTAAAAAACTGTAAATAATTATCTTGTTTGTAAAAGATAATTTAATAGATCATTTCAAAATTTCTTTATTAAAGATCATAACGGTAACGATCATTGGGCATAATAAATGCTAAAGAATTTGAAATAATTATCTTCTTTGTGAATCATAATTGAATAGATCATTTAAAGTTTTTTTATTAAAGGTCTTAACGGTAACAATCATTGGGCCTAATAAATGCTAAAAAATTGTACATAATTATCTTCATTCTAAAAGATAATTTAATAGATCATTTAGAATTTCTTTATTAAATATCATAACGGTAATGATCATTGGTCCTAATAAATCCTAAAGAATTGTAAATAATTATATTCTTTCTAAAACATAATTTAAT
This sequence comes from Psophocarpus tetragonolobus, assembly GCA_037954015.1. Classification (NCBI taxonomy): domain Eukaryota; kingdom Viridiplantae; phylum Streptophyta; class Magnoliopsida; order Fabales; family Fabaceae; genus Psophocarpus; species Psophocarpus tetragonolobus. The sequence goes on from CM075688.1 coordinate 62,453,145, forward strand.
AGATCATTTAAAATTTCTTTATTAAAGATCATGAGGGTAACAATCATTGGGACTAATAAATGCTAAAAAATTGTAAATAATTATCTTCTTTGTAAAAGATAATTTAATAGATCATTTCAAAATTTCTTTATTAAAGATCATAACGGTAACGATCATTGGGCCTAATAAACGGTAAAGAATTTGAAATAATTATCTTCTTTGTGAGTCATAATTGAAAAGATCATTTAAAGTGTTTTTATTAAAGATAATAACGGTAATGATCATTGGTCCTAATAAATGCTAAAAAATTGTAAATAATTATCTTCTTTCTCAAAGATAATTTAATAGATCATATAGAATTTCTTTATTAAAGATCATAACGGTAACGATCATGGGGCCTAATAAATGCTAAAGAATTTGAAATGATTATCTTCTTTGTGAATCATATTTGAATAGATCATTTAAAGTTTTTTTATTAAAGGTATTAACGGTAACGATCATTGGGCCTAATAAATGCTAAAAAATTGGTCATAATTATCTTCATTCTAAAAGATAACTTAAAAGATCATTTAGAATTTCTTTATTAAAGATCATAACGATAACGATCATTGGGCTTAATAAATGCTAAAGAATTTGAAATAATTATCTTCTTTGTGAATCATAATTGACAACATCATTTAAAGTTTTTTTATTAAAGATCATAACGGTAACGATCATTGGGCCTAATAAATGCTAAAAAATTGTAAATAATTATCTTCTTTCTAAAAGATAATTTAATAGATCATTTAGAATTTCTTTATTAAAGATCATAACGGTAACAATCATTGGGCCTAATAAATGCTAAAGAATTTTAAATAATTATATTCTTTGTAAAACATAATTTAATAGATCATTTAAAATTTCTTTATTAAAGATCATAAGGGTAACAATCATTGGGCCTAATAAATGCTAAAAAATTGTAAATAATTATCTTCTTTGTGAAAGATAATTTAATAGATCATTTAAAATTTCTTTATTAAAGATCATAACGGTAACGATCATTGGCCCTAATAAATGCTAAAGAATTTGAAATAATTATCTTCTTTGTGAATCATAATTGAAAAGATCATTTAAAGTTTCTTTATTAAAGACCATAACAGTAACGATCATTGGGTCTAATAAATGCTAAAAAATTGTAAATAATTATCTTCTTTCTAAAAGATAATTTAATAGATCATTTAGAATTTCTTTATTAAAGATCATAACGGTAACGATCATTGGTCCTAATAAATGCTAAAGAATTGTAAATAATTATATTCTTTCTAAAACATAATTTAATAGATCATTTAAAATTTCTTTATTAAAGATCATATGGGTAACAATCATTGGGACTAATAAATGCTAAAAAACTGTAAATAATTATCTTCTTTGTAAAAGATAATTTAATAGATCATTTCAAAATTTCTTTATTAAAGATCATAACGGTAACGATCATTGGGCATAATAAATGCTAAAGAATTTGAAATAATTATCTTCTTTGTGAATCATAATTGAATAGATCATTTAAAGTTTTTTTATTAAAGGTCTTAACGGTAACAATCATTGGGCCTAATAAATGCTAAAAAATTGTACATAATTATCTTCATTCTAAAAGATAATTTAATAGATCATTTAGAATTTCTTTATTAAATATCATAACGGTAATGATCATTGGTCCTAATAAATCCTAAAGAATTGTAAATAATTATATTCTTTCTAAAACATAATTTAATAGATCATTTAAAATTTCTTTATTAAAGATCATGAGGGTAACAATCATTGGGACTAATAAATGCTAAAAAATTGTAAATAATTATCTTCTTTGTAAAAGATAATTTAATAGATCATTTCAAAATTTCTTTATTAAAGATCATAACGGTAACGATCATTGGGCCTAATAAACGGTAAAGAATTTGAAATAATTATCTTCTTTGTGAGTCATAATTGAAAAGATCATTTAAAGTGTTTTTATTAAAGATAATAACGGTAATGATCATTGGTCCTAATAAATGCTAAAAAATTGTAAATAATTATCTTCTTTCTCAAAGATAATTTAATAGATCATATAGAATTTCTTTATTAAAGATCATAACGGTAACGATCATGGGGCCTAATAAATGCTAAAGAATTTGAAATGATTATCTTCTTTGTGAATCATATTTGAATAGATCATTTAAAGTTTTTTTATTAAAGGTATTAACGGTAACGATCATTGGGCCTAATAAATGCTAAAAAATTGGTCATAATTATCTTCATTCTAAAAGATAACTTAAAAGATCATTTAGAATTTCTTTATTAAAGATCATAACGATAACGATCATTGGGCTTAATAAATGCTAAAGAATTTGAAATAATTATCTTCTTTGTGAATCATAATTGACAACATCATTTAAAGTTTTTTTATTAAAGATCATAACGGTAACGATCATTGGGCCTAATAAATGCTAAAAAATTGTAAATAATTATCTTCTTTCTAAAAGATAATTTAATAGATCATTTAGAATTTCTTTATTAAAGATCATAACGGTAACAATCATTGGGCCTAATAAATGCTAAAGAATTTTAAATAATTATATTCTTTGTAAAACATAATTTAATAGATCATTTAAAATTTCTTTATTAAAGATCATAAGGGTAACAATCATTGGGCCTAATAAATGCTAAAAAATTGTAAATAATTATCTTCTTTGGGAAAGATAATTTAATAGATCATTTAAAATTTCTTTATTAAAGATCATAACGGTAACGATCATTGGCCCTAATAAATGCTAAAGAATTTGAAATAATTATCTTCTCTGTGAATCATAATTGAAAAGATCATTTAAAGTTTGTTTATTAAATATCATAACAGTAACGATCATTGGATCTAATAAATGCTAAAAAATTGTAAATAATTATCTTCTTTCTAAAAGATAATTTAATAGATCATTTAGAATTTCTTTATTAAAGATCATAACGGTAACGATCATTGGTCCTAATAAATCCTAAAGAATTGTAAATAATTATATTCTTTCTAAAACATAATTTAATAGATCATTTAAAATTTCTCTATTAAAGATCATGAGGGTAACAATCATTGGGACTAATAAATGCTAAAAAATTGTAAATAATTATCTCCTTTGTAAAAGATAATTTAATAGATCATTTCAAAATGTCTTTATTAAAGATCATAACGGTAACGATCATTGGGCCTAATAAACGCTAAAGAATTTGAAATAATTATCTTCTTTGTGAGTCATAATTGAAAAGATCATTTAAAGTGTTTTTATTAAAGATCATAACGGTAATGATCATTGGTCCTAATAAATGCTAAAAAATTGTAAATAATTATCTTCTTTCTCAAAGATAATTTAATAGATCATATAGAATTTCTTTATTAAAGATCATAACGGTAACGATCATGGGGCCTAATAAATGCTAAAGAATTTGAAATAATTATCTTCTTTGTGAATCATATTTGAATAGATCATTTAAAGTTTTTTTATTAAAGGTATTAACGGTAACGATCATTGGGCCTAATAAATGCTAAAAAATTGGTCATAATTATCTTCATTCTAAAAGATAACTTAAAAGATCATTTAGAATTTCTTTATTAAAGATCATAACGATAACGATCATTGGGCTTAATAAATGCTAAAGAATTTGAAATAATTATCTTCTTTGTGAATCATAATTGACAACATCATTTAAAGTTTTTTTATTAAAGATCATAACGGTAACGATCATTGGGCCTAATAAATGCTAAAAAATTGTAAATAATTATCTTCTTTCTAAAAGATAATTTAATAGATCATTTAGAATTTCTTTATTAAAGATCATAACGGTAACAATCATTGGGCCTAATAAATGCTAAAGAATTTTAAATAATTATATTCTTTGTAAAACATAATTTAATAGATCATTTAAAATTTCTTTATTAAAGATCATAAGGGTAACAATCATTGGGCCTAATAAATGCTAAAAAATTGTAAATAATTATCTTCTTTGTGAAAGATAATTTAATAGATCATTTAAAATTTCTTTATTAAAGATCATAACGGTAACGATCATTGGCCCTAATAAATGCTAAAGAATTTGAAATAATTATCTTCTCTGTGAATCATAATTGAAAAGATCATTTAAAGTTTGTTTATTAAATATCATAACAGTAACAATCATTGGATCTAATAAATGCTAAAAAATTGTAAATAATTATCTTCTTTCTAAAAGATAATTTAATAGATCATTTAGAATTTCTTTATTAAAGATCATAACGGTAACGATCATTGGGCATAATAAATGCTAAAGAATTTGAAATAATTATCTTCTTTGTGAATCATAATTGAATAGATCATTTAAAGTTTTTTTATTAAAGGTCTTAACGGTAACAATCATTGGGCCTAATAAATGCTAAAAAATTGTACATAATTATCTTCATTCTAAAAGATAATTTAATAGATCATTTAGAATTTCTTTATTAAAGATCATAACGGTAACGATCATTGGTCCTAATAAATCCTAAAGAATTGTAAATAATTATATTCTTTCTAAAACATAATTTAATAGATCATTTAAAATTTCTTTATTAAAGATCATGAGGGTAACAATCATTGGGACTAATAAATGCTAAAAAATTGTAAATAATTATCTCCTTTGTAAAAGATAATTTAATAGATCATTTCAAAATGTCTTTATTAAAGATCATAACGGTAACGATCATTGGGCCTAATAAACGCTAAAGAATTTGAAATAATTATCTTCTTTGTGAGTCATAATTGAAAAGATCATTTAAAGTGTTTTTATTAAAGATCATAACGGTAATGATCATTGGTCCTAATAAATGCTAAAAAATTGTAAATAATTATCTTCTTTCTCAAAGATAATTTAATAGATCATATAGAATTTCTTTATTAAAGATCATAACGGTAACGATCATGGGGCCTAATAAATGCTAAAGAATTTGAAATAATTATCTTCTTTGTGAATCATATTTGAATAGATCATTTAAAGTTTTTTTATTAAAGGTATTAACGGTAACGATCATTGGGCCTAATAAATGCTAAAAAATTGGTCATAATTATCTTCATTCTAAAAGATAACTTAAAAGATCATTTAGAATTTCTTTATTAAAGATCATAACGATAACGATCATTGGGCTTAATAAATGCTAAAGAATTTGAAATAATTATCTTCTTTGTGAATCATAATTGACAACATCATTTAAAGTTTTTTTATTAAAGATCATAACGGTAACGATCATTGGGCCTAATAAATGCTAAAAAATTGTAAATAATTATCTTCTTTCTAAAAGATAATTTAATAGATCATTTAGAATTTCTTTATTAATGATCATAACGGTAACAATCATTGGGCCTAATAAATGCTAAAGAATTTTAAATAATTATATTGTTTCTAAAACATAATTTAATAGATCATTTAAAATTTCTTTATTAAAGATCATAAGGGTAACAATCATTGGGCCTAATAAATGCTAAAAAATTGTAAATAATTATCTTCTTTGTAAAAGATAATTTAATAGATCATTTAAAATTTATTTATTAAAGATCATAACGGTAACGATCATTGGGCCTAATAAACGCTAAAGAATTTGAAATAATTATCTTCTTTGTGAGTCATAATTGAAAAGATCATTTAAAGTGTTTTTATTAAAGATCATAACGGTAATGATCATTGGTCCTAATAAATGCTAAAAAATTGTAAATAATTATCTTCTTTCTCAAAGATAATTTAATAGATCATATAGAATTTCCTTATTAAAGATCATAACGGTAACGATCATGGGGCCTAATAAATGCTAAAGAATTTGAAATAATTATCTTCTTTGTGAATCATATTTGAATAGATCATTTAAAGTTTTTTTATTAAAGGTCTTAACGGTAACGATCATTGGGCCTAATAAATGCTAAAAAATTGGTCATAATTATCTTCATTCTAAAAGATAACTTAAAAGATCATTTAGAATTTCTTTATTAAAGATCATAACGATAACGATCATTGGGCTTAATAAATGCTAAAGAATTTGAAATAATTATCTTCTTTGTGAATCATAATTGACAACATCATTTAAAGTTTTTTTATTAAAGATCATAACGGTAACGATCATTGGGCCTAATAAATGCTAAAAAATTGTAAATAATTATCTTCTTTCTAAAAGATAATTTAATAGATCATTTAGAATTTCTTTATTAAAGATCATAACGGTAACAATCATTGGGCCTAATAAATGCTAAAGAATTTTAAATAATTATATTCTTTGTAAAACATAATTTAATAGATCATTTAAAATTTCTTTATTAAAGATCATAAGGGTAACAATCATTGGGCCTAATAAATGCTAAAAAATTGTAAATAATTATCTTCTTTGTGAAAGATAATTTAATAGATCATTTAAAATTTCTTTATTAAAGATCATAACGGTAACGATCATTGGCCCTAATAAATGCTAAAGAATTTGAAATAATTATCTTCTCTGTGAATCATAATTGAAAAGATCATTTAAAGTTTGTTTATTAAATATCATAACAGTAACAATCATTGGATCTAATAAATGCTAAAAAATTGTAAATAATTATCTTCTTTCTAAAAGATAATTTAATAGATCATTTAGAATTTCTTTATTAAAGATCATAACGGTAACGATCATTGGTCCTAATAAATCCTAAAGAATTGTAAATAATTATATTCTTTCTAAAACATAATTTAATAGATCATTTAAAATTTCTTTATTAAAGATCATGAGGGTAACAATCATTGGGACTAATAAATGCTAAAAAATTGTAAATAATTGTCTCCTTTGTAAAAGATAATTTAATAGATCATTTCAAAATGTCTTTATTAAAGATCATAACGGTAACGATCATTGGGCCTAATAAACGCTAAAGAATTTGAAATAATTATCTTCTTTGTGAGTCATAATTGAAAAGATCATTTAAAGTGTTTTTATTAAAGATCATAACGGTAATGATCATTGGTCCTAATAAATGCTAAAAAATTGTAAATAATTATCTTCTTTCTCAAAGATAATTTAATAGATCATATAGAATTTCTTTATTAAAGATCATAACGGTAACGATCATGGGGCCTAATAAATGCTAAAGAATTTGAAATAATTATCTTCTTTGTGAATCATATTTGAATAGATCATTTAAAGTTTTTTTATTAAAGGTATTAACGGTAACGATCATTGGGCCTAATAAATGCTAAAAAATTGGTCATAATTATCTTCATTCTAAAAGATAACTTAAAAGATCATTTAGAATTTCTTTATTAAAGATCATAACGATAACGATCATTGGGCTTAATAAATGCTAAAGAATTTGAAATAATTATCTTCTTTGTGAATCATAATTGACAACATCATTTAAAGTTTTTTTATTAAAGATCATAACGGTAACGATCATTGGGCCTAATAAATGCTAAAAAATTGTAAATAATTATCTTCTTTCTAAAAGATAATTTAATAGATCATTTAGAATTTCTTTATTAATGATCATAACGGTAACAATCATTGGGCCTAATAAATGCTAAAGAATTTTAAATAATTATATTGTTTCTAAAACATAATTTAATAGATCATTTAAAATTTCTTTATTAAAGATCATAAGGGTAACAATCATTGGGCCTAATAAATGCTAAAAAATTGTAAATAATTATCTTCTTTGTAAAAGATAATTTAATAGATCATTTAAAATTTATTTATTAAAGATCATAACGGTAACGATCATTGGGCCTAATAAACGCTAAAGAATTTGAAATAATTATCTTCTTTGTGAGTCATAATTGAAAAGATCATTTAAAGTGTTTTTATTAAAGATCATAACGGTAATGATCATTGGTCCTAATAAATGCTAAAAAATTGTAAATAATTATCTTCTTTCTCAAAGATAATTTAATAGATCATATAGAATTTCCTTATTAAAGATCATAACGGTAACGATCATGGGGCCTAATAAATGCTAAAGAATTTGAAATAATTATCTTCTTTGTGAATCATATTTGAATAGATCATTTAAAGTTTTTTTATTAAAGGTCTTAACGGTAACGATCATTGGGCCTAATAAATGCTAAAAAATTGGTCATAATTATCTTCATTCTAAAAGATAACTTAAAAGATCATTTAGAATTTCTTTATTAAAGATCATAACAGTAACGATCATTGGGCCTAATAAATGCTAAAGAATTTGAAATAATTATCTTCTTTGTGAATCATAATTGACAACATCATTTAAAGTTTTTTTATTAAAGATCATAAAGGTAACGATCATTGGGCCTAATAAATGCTAAAAAATTGTAAATAATTATCTTCTTTCTAAAAGATAATTTAATAGATCATTTAGAATTTCTTTATTAATGATCATAACGGTAACAATCATTGGGCCTAATAAATGCTAAAGAATTTTAAATAATTATATTGTTTCTAAAACATAATTTAATAGATCATTTAAAATTTCTTTATTAAAGATCATAAGGGTAACAATCATTGGGCCTAATAAATGCTAAAAAATTGTAAATAATTATCTTCTTTGTAAAAGATAATTTAATAGATCATTTAAAATTTATTTATTAAAGATCATAACGGTAACCATCATTGGGCCTAATAAATGCTAAAGAATTTGAAATAATTATCTTCTTTGTGAATCATAATTGAAAAGATCATTTAAAGTTTCTTTATTAAAGACCATAACAGTAACGATCATTGGGTCTAATAAATGCTAAAAAATTGTAAATAATTATCTTCTTTCTAAAAGATAATTTAATAGATCATTTAGAATTTCTTTATTAAAGATCATAACGGTAACGATCATTGGTCCTAATAAATGCTAAAGAATTGTAAATAATTATATTCTTTCTAAAACATAATTTAATAGATCATTTAAAATTTCTTTATTAAAGATCATATGGGTAACAATCATTGGGACTAATAAATGCTAAAAAACTGTAAATAATTATCTTCTTTGTAAAAGATAATTTAATAGATCATTTCAAAATTTCTTTATTAAAGATCATAACGGTAACGATCATTGGGCATAATAAATGCTAAAGAATTTGAAATAATTATCTTCTTTGTGAATCATATTTGAATAGATCATTTAAAGTTTTTTTATTAAAGGTATTAACGGTAACGATCATTGGGCCTAATAAATGCTAAAAAATTGGTCATAATTATCTTCATTCTAAAAGATAACTTAAAAGATCATTTAGAATTTCTTTATTAAAGATCATAACGATAACGATCATTGGGCTTAATAAATGCTAAAGAATTTGAAATAATTATCTTCTTTGTGAATCATAATTGACAACATCATTTAAAGTTTTTTTATTAAAGATCATAACGGTAACGATCATTGGGCCTAATAAATGCTAAAAAATTGTAAATAATTATCTTCTTTCTAAAAGATAATTTAATAGATCATTTAGAATTTCTTTATTAATGATCATAACGGTAACAATCATTGGGCCTAATAAATGCTAAAGAATTTTAAATAATTATATTGTTTCTAAAACATAATTTAATAGATCATTTAAAATTTCTTTATTAAAGATCATAAGGGTAACAATCATTGGGCCTAATAAATGCTAAAAAATTGTAAATAATTATCTTCTTTGTAAAAGATAATTTAATAGATCATTTAAAATTTATTTATTAAAGATCATAACGGTAACGATCATTGGGCCTAATAAACGCTAAAGAATTTGAAATAATTATCTTCTTTGTGAGTCATAATTGAAAAGATCATTTAAAGTGTTTTTATTAAAGATCATAACGGTAATGATCATTGGTCCTAATAAATGCTAAAAAATTGTAAATAATTATCTTCTTTCTCAAAGATAATTTAATAGATCATATAGAATTTCCTTATTAAAGATCATAACGGTAACGATCATGGGGCCTAATAAATGCTAAAGAATTTGAAATAATTATCTTCTTTGTGAATCATATTTGAATAGATCATTTAAAGTTTTTTTATTAAAGGTCTTAACGGTAACGATCATTGGGCCTAATAAATGCTAAAAAATTGGTCATAATTATCTTCATTCTAAAAGATAACTTAAAAGATCATTTAGAATTTCTTTATTAAAGATCATAACAGTAACGATCATTGGGCCTAATAAATGCTAAAGAATTTGAAATAATTATCTTCTTTGTGAATCATAATTGACAACATCATTTAAAGTTTTTTTATTAAAGATCATAACGGTAACGATCATTGGGCCTAATAAATGCTAAAAAATTGTAAATAATTATCTTCTTTCTAAAAGATAATTTAATAGATCATTTAGAATTTCTTTATTAATGATCATAACGGTAACAATCATTGGGCCTAATAAATGCTAAAGAATTTTAAATAATTATATTGTTTCTAAAACATAATTTAATAGATCATTTAAAATTTCTTTATTAAAGATCATAAGGGTAACAATCATTGGGCCTAATAAATGCTAAAAAATTGTACATAATTATCTTCTTTGTAAAAGATAATTTAATAGATCATTTAAAATTTATTTATTAAAGATCATAACGGTAACGATCATTGGGCCTAATAAATGCTAAAGAATTTGAAATAATTATCTTCTTTGTGAATCATAATTGAAAAGATCATTTAAAGTTTCTTTATTAAAGACCATAACAGTAACGATCATTGGGTCTAATAAATGCTAAAAAATTGTAAATAATTATCTTCTTTCTAAAAGATAATTTAATAGATCATTTAGAATTTCTTTATTAAAGATCATAACGGTAACGATCATTGGTCCTAATAAATGCTAAAGAATTGTAAATAATTATATTCTTTCTAAAACATAATTTAATAGATCATTTAAAATTTCTTTATTAAAGATCATATGGGTAACAATCATTGGGACTAATAAATGCTAAAAAACTGTAAATAATTATCTTCTTTGTAAAAGATAATTTAATAGATCATTTCAAAATTTCTTTATTAAAGATCATAACGGTAACGATCATTGGTCATAATAAATGCTAAAGAATTTGAAATAATTATCTTCTTTGTGAATCATAATTGAATAGATCATTTAAAGTTTTTTTATTAAAGGTCTTAACGGTAACAATCATTGGGCGTAATAAATGCTAAAAAATTGTACATAATTATCTTCATTCTAAAAGATAACTTAAAAGATCATTTAGAATTTCTTTATTAAAGACCATAACGGTAACGATCATTGGTCCTAATAAATGCTAAAGAATTGTAAATAATTATATTCTTTCTAAAACATAATTGAATACATCATTTAAAATTTCTTTATTAAAGATCATAAGGGTAACAATCATTGGGACTAATAAATACTAAAAAATTGTAAATAATTATCTTCTTTGTAAAAGATAATTTAATAGATCATTTCAAAATTTCTTTATTAAAGATCATAACGGTAATGATCATTGGGCCTAATAAACGCTAAAGAATTTGAAATAATTATCTTCTTTGTGAGTCATAATTGAAAAGATCATTTAAAATGTTTTTATTAAAGATCATAACGGTAACAATCATTGGGCCTAATAAATGCTAAAAAATTGTACATAATTATCTTCATTCTAAAAGATAACTTAAAAGATCATTTAGAATTTCTTTATTAAAGACCATAACGGTAACGATCATTGGTCCTAATAAATGCTAAAGAATTGTAAATAATTATATTCTTTCTAAAACATAATTTAATACATCATTTAAAATTTCTTTATTAAAGATCATAAGGGTAACAATCATTGGGACTAATAAATACTAAAAAATTGTAAATAATTATCTTCTTTGTAAAAGATAATTTAATAGATCATTTCAAAATTTCTTTATTAAAGATCATAACGGTAATGATCATTGGGCCTAATAAACGCTAAAGAATTTGAAATAATTATCTTCTTTGTGAGTCATAATTGAAAAGATCATTTAAAATGTTTTTATTAAAGATCATAACGGTAATGATCATTGGTCCTAATAAATGCTAAAAAATTGTAAATAATTATCTTCTTTCTCAAAGATAATTTAATAGATCATTTAGAATTTCTTTATTAAAGATCATAACGGTAACGATCATTGGTCCTAATAAATCCTAAAGAATTGTAAATAATTATATTCTTTCTAAAACATAATTTAATAGATCATTTAAAATTTCTTTATTAAAGATCATGAGGGTAACAATCATTGGGACTAATAAATGCTAAAAAATTGTAAATAATTATCTCCTTTGTAAAAGATAATTTAATAGATCATTTCAAAATTTCTTTATTAAAGATCATAACGGTAACGATCATTGGGCCTAATAAACGCTAAAGAATTTGAAATAATTATCTTCTTTGTGAGTCATAATTGAAAAGATCATTTAAAGTGTTTTTATTAAAGATCATAACGGTAATGATCATTAGTCCTAATAAATGCTAAAAAATTGTAAATAATTATCTTCTTTCTCAAAGATAATTTAATAGATCATATAGAATTTCTTTATTAAAGATCATAACGGTAACGATCATGGGGCCTAATAAATGCTAAAGAATTTGAAATAATTATCTTCTTTGTGAATCATATTTGAATAGATCATTTAAAGTTTTTTTATTAAAGGTCTTAACGGTAACGATCATTGGGCCTAATAAATGCTAAAAAATTGGTCATAATTATCTTCATTCTAAAAGATAACTTAAAAGATCATTTAGAATTTCTTTATTAAAGACCATAACGGTAACGATCATTGGTCCTAATAAATGCTAAAGAATTGTAAATAATTATATTCTTTCTAAAACATAATTTAATAGATCATTTAAAATTTCTTTATTAAAGATCATAAGGGTAACAATCATTGGGCCTAATAAATGCTAAAAAATTGTAAATAATTATCTTCTTTGTGAAAGATAATTTAATAGATCATTTAAAATTTCTTTATTAAAGATCATAACGGTAACGATCATTGGCCCTAATAAATGCTAAAGAATTTGAAATAATTATCTTCTCTGTGAATCATAATTGAAAAGATCATTTAAAGTTTGTTTATTAAATATCATAACAGTAACGATCATTGGATCTAATAAATGCTAAAAAATTGTAAATAATTATCTTCTTTCTAAAAGATAATTTAATAGATCATTTAGAATTTCTTTATTAAAGATCATAACGGTAACGATCATTGGTCCTAATAAATCCTAAAGAATTGTAAATAATTATATTCTTTCTAAAACATAATTTAATAGATCATTTAAAATTTCTTTATTAAAGATCATGAGGGTAACAATCATTGGGACTAATAAATGCTAAAAAATTGTAAATAATTATCTCCTTTGTAAAAGATAATTTAATAGATCATTTCAAAATTTCTTTATTAAAGATCATAACGGTAACGATCATTGGGCCTAATAAACGCTAAAGAATTTGAAATAATTATCTTCTTTGTGAGTCATAATTGAAAAGATCATTTAAAGTGTTTTTATTAAAGATCATAACGGTAATGATCATTGGTCCTAATAAATGCTAAAAAATTGTAAATAATTATCTTCTTTCTCAAAGATAATTTAATAGATCATATAGAATTTCTTTATTAAAGATCATAACGGTAACGATCATGGGGCCTAATAAATGCTAAAGAATTTGAAATAATTATCTTCTTTGTGAATCATATTTGAATAGATCATTTAAAGTTTTTTTATTAAAGGCCTTAACGGTAACGATCATTGGGCCTAATAAATGCTAAAGAATTTGAAATAATTATCTTCTTTGTGAATCATATTTGAATAGATCATTTAAAGTTTTTTTATTAAAGGTCTTAACGGTAATGATCATTGGTCCTAATAAATGCTAAAAAATTGTAAATAATTATCTTCTTTCTCAAAGATAATTTAATAGATCATATAGAATTTCTTTATTAAAGATCATAACAGTAACGATCATGGGGCCTAATAAATGCTAAAGAATTTGAAATAATTATCTTCTTTGTGAATCATATTTGAATAGATCATTTAAAGTTTTTTTATTATAGGTCTTAACGGTAACGATCATTGGGCCTAATAAATGCTAAAAAATTGGTCATAATTATCTTCATTCTAAAAGATAACTTAAAAGATCATTTAGAATTTCTTTATTAAAGATCATAACGGTAACGATCATTGGGCCTAATAAATGCTAAAGAATTTAAAATAATTATCTTCTTTGTGAATCATAATTGACAACATCATTGAAAGGTTTTTTATTAAAGATCATAACGGTAACGATCATTGGGCCTAATAAATGCTAAAAAATTGTAAATAATTATCTTCTTTCTAAAAGATAATTTAATAGATCATTTAGAATTTCTTTATTAAAGATCATAACGGCAACGATCATTGGTCCTAATAAATGCTAAAGAATTGTAAATAATTATATTCTTTCTAAAACATAATTTAATAGATCATTTAAAATTTCTTTATTAAAGATCATATGGGTAACAATCATTGGGACTAATAAATGCTAAAAAACTGTAAATAATTATCTTCTTTGTAAAAGATAATTTAATAGATCATTTCAAAATTTCTTTATTAAAGATCATAACGGTAACGATCATTGGGCATAATCAATGCTAAAGAATTTGAAATAATTATCTTCTTTGTGAATCATAATTGAATAGATCATTTAAAGTTTTTTTATTAATGGTCTTAACGGTAACAATCATTGGGCCTAATAAATGCTAAAAAATTGTACATAATTATCTTCATTCTAAAAGATAACTTAAAAGATCATTTAGAATTTCTTTATTAAAGACCATAACGGTAACGATCATTGGTCCTAATAAATGCTAAAGAATTGTAAATAATTATATTCTTTCTAAAACATAATTTAATACATCATTTAAAATTTCTTTATTAAAGATCATAAGGGTAACAATCATTGGGACTAATAAATACTAAAAAATTGTAAATAATTATCTTCTTTGTAAAAGATAATTTAATAGATCATTTCAAAATTTCTTTATTAAAGATCATAACGGTAGTGATCATTGGGCCTAATAAACGCTAAAGAATTTGAAATAATTATCTTCTTTGTGAGTCATAATTGAAAAGATCATTTAAAGTGTTTTTATTAAAGATCATAACGGTAATGATCATTGGTCTTAATAAATGCTAAAAAATTGTAAATAATTATCTTCTTTCTCAAAGATAATTTAATAGATCATATAGAATTTCTTTATTAAAGATCATAACGGTAACGATCATGGGGCCTAATAAATGCTAAAGAATTTGAAATAATTATCTTCTTTGTGAATCATATTTGAATAGATCATTTAAAGTTTTTTTATTAAAGGTCTTAACGGTAACGATCATTGGGCCTAATAAATGCTAAAAAATTGGTCATAATTATCTTCATTCTAAAAGATAACTTAAAAGATCATTTAGAATTTCTTTATTAAAGATCATAACGGTAACAATCATTGAGCCTAATAAATGCTAAAGAATTTGAAATAATTATCTTCTTTGTGAATCATAATTGACAACACAATTTAAAGTTTTTTTATTAAAGATCATAACGGTAACGATCATTGGGTCTAATAAATGCTAAAAAATTGTAAATAATTATCTTCTTTCTAAAAGATAATTTAATAGATCATTTAGAATTTCTTTATTAAAGATCATAACGGTAACAATCATTGGCCTAATAAATGCTAAAGAATTTTAAATAATTATATTCTTTCTAAAACATAATTTAATAGATCATTTAAAATTTCTTTATTAAAGTTCATAAGGGTAACAATCATTGGGCCTAATAAATGCTAAAAAATTGTAAATAATTATCTTCTTTGTAAAAGATAATTTAATAGATCATTTAAAATTTATTTATTAAAGATCATAACGGTAACAATCATTGGGCCTAATAAATGCTAAAGAATTTTAAATAATTATATTCTTTCTAAAACATAATTTAATAGATCATTTAAAATTTTGTTTATTAAAGATCATAAGGGTAACAATCATTGGGCCTAATAAATGCTAAAAAATTGTAAATAATTATCTTCTTTGTAAAAGATAATTTAATAGATCATTTAAAATTTATTTATTAAAGATCATAACGGTAACGATCATTGGGCCTAATAAATGCTAAAGAATTTGAAATAATTATCTTCTTTGTGAATCATAATTGAATAGATCATTTAAAGTTTTTTTATTAAAGGCCTTAACGGTAACAATCATTGGGCCTAATAAATGCTAAAAAATGGTACATAATTATCTTCATTCTAAAAGATAACTTAAAAGATCATTTAGAATTTCTTTATTAAAGATCATAACGGTAACCATCATTGGTCATAATAAATGCTAAAGAATTGTAAATAATTATATTCTTTCTAAAACATAATTTAATAGATCATTTAAAATTTCTTTATTAAAGATCTTAAGGGTAACAATCATTGGGACTAATAAATGCTAAAAAATTGTAAATAATGATCTTCTTTGTAAAAGATAATTTAATAGATCATTTCAAAATTTATATATTAAAGATCATAACGGTAACGATCATTGGGCCTAATAAATGCTAAAGAATTTGAAATAATTATCTTCTTTGTGAATCATAATTGAATAGATCATTTAAAGTTTTTTTATTAAAGGTCTTAACGGTAACAATCATTGGGCCTCATAAATGCTAAAAAATTGTACATAATTATCTTCATTCTAAAAGATAACTTAAAAGATCATTTAAAGTTTTTTATTAAAGATCATAACGGTAACGATCATTGGGCCTAATAAATGCTAAAAAATTGTAAATAATTACCTTCTTTCCAAAAGATAATTTAATAGATCATTTAAAATTTCTTTATTAAAGATCATAACGGTAACGATCATTGCGCCTAATAAATGCTAAAGAATTGTAAATAATTATATTCTTTCTAAAACATAATTTAATAGATCATTTAAAATTTCTTTATTAAAGATCATAAGGGTAACAATCATTGTGCCTAATAAATGCTAAAAAATTGTAAATAATTATCTTCTTTGTAAAAGATAATTTAATAGATCATTTAAAATTTCTTTATTAAAGATCATAACGGTAACGATCATTGGGCCTAATAAATGCTAAAGAATTTGAAATAATTATCTTCTTTGTGAATCATAATTGAAAAGATCATTTAAAGTTTCTTTATTAAAGATCATAACAGTAACGATCATTGGGTCTAATAAATGCTAAAAAATTGTAAATAATTATCTTCTTTCTAAAAGATAATTTAATAGATCATTTAGAATTTCTTTATTAATGACCATAACGGTAACGATCATTGGTCCTAATAAATGCTAAAGAATTGAAAATAATTATATTCTTTCTAAAACATAATTTAATAGATCATTTAAAATTTCTTTATTAAAGATCATATGGGTAACAATCATTGGGACTAATAAATGCTAAAAAATTGTAAACAATTATCTTCTTTGTAAAACATAATTTAATAGATCATTTGAAAATTTCTTTATTAAAGATCATAACGGTAACGATCATTGGGCCTAATAAATGCTAAAGAATTTGAAATAATTATCTTCTTTGTGAATCATAATTGAATAGATGATTTAAAGTTTTTTTATTAAAGCCTTAACGGTAACAATCATTGGGCCTAATAAATGCTAAAAAATTGTACATAATTATCTTCATTCTAAAAGATAACTTAAAAGATCATTTAGAATTTCTTTATTAAAGACCATAACGGTAACGATGATTGGTCCTAATAAATGCTAAAGAATTGTAAATAATTATATTCTTTCTAAAACATAATTTAATAGATCATTTAAAATTTCTTTATTAAAGATCATAAGGGTAACAATCATTGGGCCTAATAAATGCTAAAAAATTGTAAATAATTATCTTCTTTGTGAAAGATAATTTAATAGATCATTTAAAATTTCTTTATTAAAGATCATAACGGTAACGATCATTGGCCCTAATAAATGCTAAAGAATTTGAAATAATTATCTTCTTTGTGAATCATAATTGAAAAGATCATTTAAAGTTTCTTTATTAAATATCATAACAGTAACGATCATTGGGTCTAATAAATGCTAAAAAATTGTAAATAATTATCTTCTTTCTAAAAGATAATTTAATAGATCATTTAGAATTTCTTTATTAAAGATCATAACGGTAACAATCATTGGGCCTAATAAATGCTAAAGAATTTTAAATAATTATATTCTTTGTAAAACATAATTTAATAGATCATTTAAAATTTCTTTATTAAAGATCATAAGGGTAACAATCATTGGGCCTAATAAATGCTAAAAAATTGTAAATAATTATCTTCTTTGTAAAAGATAATTTAATAGATCATTTAAAATTTATTTATTAAAGATCATAACGGTAACGATCATTGGGCCTAATAAATGCTAAAGAATTTGAAATAATTATCTTCTTTGTGAATCATAATTGAATAGATCATTTAAAGTTTTTTTATTAAAGGCCTTAATGGTAACAATCATTGGGCCTAATAAATGCTAAAAAATTGTACATAATTATCTTCATTCTAAAGGATAACTTAAAAGATCATTTAGAATTTCTTTATTAAAGATCATAACGGTAACGATCATTGGTCCTAATAAATGCTAAAGAATTGTAAATAATTATATTCTTTCTAAAACATAATTTAATAGATCATTTAAAATTTCTTTATTAAAGATCATAAGGGTAACAATCATTGGGACTAATAAATGCTAAAAAATTGTAAATAATTATCTTCTTTGTAAAAGATAATTTAATAGATCATTTCAAAATTTCTTTATTAAAGATCATAACGGTAACGATCATTGGGCCTAATAAATGCTAAAGAATTTCAAATAATTATCTTCTTTGTGAATCATAATTGAATAGATCATTTAAAGTTTTTTTATTAAAGGTCTTAACGGTAACAATCATTGGGCCTAATAAATGCTAAAAAATTGTACATAATTATCTTCATTCTAAAAGATAACTTAAAAGATCATTTAAAGTTTTTTTATTAAAGATCATAACGGTAACGATCATTGGGCCTAATAAATGTTAAAAAATTGTAAATAATTACCTTCTTTCCAAAAGATAATTTAATTGATCATTTAAAATTTCTTTATTAAAGATCATAACGGTAACGATCATTGGGCCTAATAAATGCTAAAGAATTGAAAATAATTATATTCTTTCTAAAACATAATTTAATAGATCATTTAAAATTTCTTTATTAAAGATCATAAGGGTAACAATCATTGGGCCTAATAAATGCTAAAAAATTGTAAATAATTATCTTCTTTGTAAAAGATAATTTAATAGATCATTTAAAATTTCTTTATTAAAGATCATAGCGGTAACGATCATTGGGCCTAATAAATGCTAAAGAATTTGAAATAATTATCTTCTTTGTGAATCATAATTGAAAAGATCATTAAAAGTTTCTTTATTAAAGATCATAACAGTAACGATCATTGGGTCTAATAAATGCTAAAAAATTGTAAATAATTATCTTCTTTCTAAAAGATAATTTAATAGATCATTTAGAATTTCTTTATTAATGACCATAACGGTAACGATCATTGGTCCTAATAAATGCTAAAGAATTGTAAATAATTATATTCTTTCTAAAACATAATTTAATAGATCATTTAAAATTTCTTTATTAAAGATCATAAGGGTAACAATCATTGGGCCTAATAAATGCTAAAAAATTGTAAATAATTATCTTCTTTGTAAAAGATAATTTAATAGATCATTTAAAATTTATTTATTAAAGATCATAACGGTAACGATCATTGGGCCTAATAAATGCTAAAGAATTTGAAATAATTATCTTCTTTGTGAATCATAATTGAAAAGATCATTTAAAGTTTCTTTATTAAAGATCATAACAGTAACGATCATTGGGTCTAATAAATGCTAAAAAATTGTAAATAATTATCTTCTTTCTAAAAGATAATTTGATAGATCATTTAGAATTTCTTTATTAAAGATCATAACGGTAACAATCATTGGGCCTAATAAATGCTAAAGAATTTTAAATAATTATATTCTTTCTAAAACATAATTTAATAGATCATTTAAAATTTCTTTATTAAAGATCATAAGGGTAACAATCATTGGGCCTAATAAATGCTAAAAAATTGTAAATAATTATCTTCTTTGTAAAAGATAATTTAATAGATCATTTAAAATTTATTTATTAAAGATCATAATGGTAACGATCATTGGGCCTAATAAATGCTAAAGAATTTGAAATAATTATCTTCTTTGTGAATCATAATTGAATAGATCATTTAAAGTTTTTTTATTAAAGGTCTTAACGGTAACAATCATTGGGCCTAATAAATGCTAAAAAATTGTACATAATTATCTTCATTCTAAAAGATAACTTAAAAGATCATTTAAAGTTTTTTTATTAAAGATCATAACGGTAACGATCATTGGGCCTAATAAATGCTAAAAAATTGTAAATAATTACCTTCTTTCCAAAAGATAATTTAATAGATCATTTAAAATTTCTTTATTAAAGATCATAACGGTAACGATCATTGGGCCTAATAAATGCTAAAGAATTGAAAATAATTATATTCTTTCTAAAACATAATTTAATAGATCATTTAAAATTTCTTTATTAAAGATCATAACGGTAACGATCATTGGGCCTAATAAATGCTAAAGAATTTGAAATAATTATCTTCTTTGTGAATCATAATTGAAAAGATCATTTAAAGTTTCTTTATTAAAGATCATAACAGTAACGATCATTGGGTCTAATAAATGCTAAAAAATTGTAAATAATTATCTTCTTTCTAAAAGATAATTTAATAGATCATTTAGAATTTCTTTATTAGTGACCATAACGGTAACGATCATTGATCCTAATAAATGCTAAAGAATTGTAAATAATTATATTCTTTCTAAAACATAATTTAATAGATCATTTAAAATTTCTTTATTAAAGATCATAAGGGTAACAATCATTGGGACTAATAAATGCTAAAAAATTGTAAACAATTATCTTCTTTGTAAAACATAATTTAATAGATCATTTGAAAATTTCTTTATTAAAGATCATAACGGTAACGATCATTGGGCCTAATAAATGCTAAAGAATTTGAAATAATTATCTTCTTTGTGAATCATAATTGAATAGATGATTTAAAGTTTTTTTATTAAAGCCTTAACGGTAACAATCATTGGGCCTAATAAATGCTAAAAAATTGTACATAATTATCTTCATTCTAAAAGATAACTTAAAAGATCATTTAGAATTTCTTTATTAAAGACCATAACGGTAACGATCATTGGTCCTAATAAATGCTAAAGAATTGTAAATAATTATATTCTTTCTAAAACATAATTTAATAGATCATTTAAAATTTCTTTATTAAAGATCATAAGGGTAACAATCATTGGGCCTAATAAATGCTAAAAAATTGTAAATAATTATCTTCTTTGTGAAAGATAATTTAATAGATCATTTAAAATTTCTTTATTAAAGATCATAACGGTAACGATCATTGGCCCTAATAAATGCTAAAGAATTTGAAATAATTATCTTCTTTGTGAATCATAATTGAAAAGATCATTTAAAGTTTCTTTATTAAATATCATAACAGTAACGATCATTGGGTCTAATAAATGCTAAAAAATTGTAAATAATTATCTTCTTTCTAAAAGATAATTTAATAGATCATTTAGAATTTCTTTATTAAAGATCATAACGGTAACAATCATTGGGCCTAATAAATCCTAAAGAATTGTAAATAATTATATTCTTTCTAAAACATAATTTAATAGATCATTTAAAATTTCTTTATTAAAGATCATGAGGGTAACAATCATTGGGACTAATAAATGCTAAAAAATTGTAAATAATTATCTTCTTTGTAAAAGATAATTTAATAGATCATTTAAAATTTATTTATTAAAGATCATAACGGTAACGATCATTGGGCCTAATAAATGCTAAAGAATTTGAAATAATTATCTTCTTTGTGAATCATAATTGAATAGATCATTTAAAGTTTTTTTATTAAAGGCCTTAACGGTAACAATCATTGGGCCTAATAAATGCTAAAAAATTGTACATAATTATCTTCATTCTAAAGGATAACTTAAAAGATCATTTAGAATTTCTTTATTAAAGATCATAACGGTAACGATCATTGGTCCTAATAAATGCTAAAGAATTGTAAATAATTATATTCTTTCTAAAACATAATTTAATAGATCATTTAAAATTTCTTTATTAAAGATCATAAGGGTAACAATCATTGGGACTAATAAATGCTAAAAAATTGTAAATAATTATCTTCTTTGTAAAAGATAATTTAATAGATCATTTCAAAATTTCTTTATTAAAGATCATAACGGTAACGATCATTGGGCCTAATAAATGCTAAAGAATTTCAAATAATTATCTTCTTTGTGAATCATAATTGAATAGATCATTTAAAGTTTTTTTATTAAAGGTCTTAACGGTAACAATCATTGGGCCTAATAAATGCTAAAAAATTGTACATAATTATCTTCATTCTAAAAGATAACTTAAAAGATCATTTAAAGTTTTTTTATTAAAGATCATAACGGTAACGATCATTGGGCCTAATAAATGCTAAAGAATTGTAAATAATTACCTTCTTTCCAAAAGATAATTTAATAGATCATTTAAAATTTCTTTATTAAAGATCATAACGGTAACGATCATTGCGCCTAATAAATGCTAAAGAATTGTAAATAATTATATTCTTTCTAAAACATAATTTAATAGATCATTTAAAATTTCTTTATTAAAGATCATAAGGGTAACAATCATTGTGCCTAATAAATGCTAAAAAATTGTAAATAATTATCTTCTTTGTAAAAGATAATTTAATAGATCATTTAAAATTTCTTTATTAAAGATCATAACGGTAACGATCATTGGGCCTAATAAATGCTAAAGAATTTGAAATAATTATCTTCTTTGTGAATCATAATTGAAAAGATCATTTAAAGTTTCTTTATTAAAGATCATAACAGTAACGATCATTGGGTCTAATAAATGCTAAAAAATTGTAAATAATTATCTTCTTTCTAAAAGATAATTTAATAGATCATTTAGAATTTCTTTATTAATGACCATAACGGTAACGATCATTGGTCCTAATAAATGCTAAAGAATTGAAAATAATTATATTCTTTCTAAAACATAATTTAATAGATCATTTAAAATTTCTTTATTAAAGATCATATGGGTAACAATCATTGGGACTAATAAATGCTAAAAAATTGTAAACAATTATCTTCTTTGTAAAACATAATTTAATAGATCATTTGAAAATTTCTTTATTAAAGATCATAACGGTAACGATCATTGGGCCTAATAAATGCTAAAGAATTTGAAATAATTATCTTCTTTGTGAATCATAATTGAATAGATGATTTAAAGTTTTTTTATTAAAGCCTTAACGGTAACAATCATTGGGCCTAATAAATGCTAAAAAATTGTACATAATTATCTTCATTCTAAAAGATAACTTAAAAGATCATTTAGAATTTCTTTATTAAAGACCATAACGGTAACGATGATTGGTCCTAATAAATGCTAAAGAATTGTAAATAATTATATTCTTTCTAAAACATAATTTAATAGATCATTTAAAATTTCTTTATTAAAGATCATAAGGGTAACAATCATTGGGCCTAATAAATGCTAAAAAATTGTAAATAATTATCTTCTTTGTGAAAGATAATTTAATAGATCAATTAAAATTTCTTTATTAAAGATCATAACGGTAACGATCATTGGCCCTAATAAATGCTAAAGAATTTGAAATAATTATCTTCTTTGTGAATCATAATTGAAAAGATCATTTAAAGTTTCTTTATTAAATATCATAACAGTAACGATCATTGGGTCTAATAAATGCTAAAAAATTGTAAATAATTATCTTCTTTCTAAAAGATAATTTAATAGATCATTTAGAATTTCTTTATTAAAGATCATAACGGTAACAATCATTGGGCCTAATAAATGCTAAAGAATTTTAAATAATTATATTCTTTGTAAAACATAATTTAATAGATCATTTAAAATTTCTTTATTAAAGATCATAAGGGTAACAATCATTGGGCCTAATAAATGCTAAAAAATTGTAAATAATTATCTTCTTTGTAAAAGATAATTTAATAGATCATTTAAAATTTATTTATTAAAGATCATAACGGTAACGATCATTGGGCCTAATAAATGCTAAAGAATTTGAAATAATTATCTTCTTTGTGAATCATAATTGAATAGATCATTTAAAGTTTTTTTATTAAAGGCCTTAACGGTAACAATCATTGGGCCTAATAAATGCTAAAAAATTGTACATAATTATCTTCATTCTAAAGGATAACTTAAAAGATCATTTAGAATTTCTTTATTAAAGATCATAACGGTAACGATCATTGGTCCTAATAAATGCTAAAGAATTGTAAATAATTATATTCTTTCTAAAACATAATTTAATAGATCATTTAAAATTTCTTTATTAAAGATCATAAGGGTAACAATCATTGGGACTAATAAATGCTAAAAAATTGTAAATAATTATCTTCTTTGTAAAAGATAATTTAATAGATCATTTCAAAATTTCTTTATTAAAGATCATAACGGTAACGATCATTGGGCCTAATAAATGCTAAAGAATTTCAAATAATTATCTTCTTTGTGAATCATAATTGAATAGATCATTTAAAGTTTTTTTATTAAAGGTCTTAACGGTAACAATCATTGGGCCTAATAAATGCTAAAAAATTGTACATAATTATCTTCATTCTAAAAGATAACTTAAAAGATCATTTAAAGTTTTTTTATTAAAGATCATAACGGTAACGATCATTGGGCCTAATAAATGTTAAAAAATTGTAAATAATTACCTTCTTTCCAAAAGATAATTTAATTGATCATTTAAAATTTCTTTATTAAAGATCATAACGGTAACGATCATTGGGCCTAATAAATGCTAAAGAATTGAAAATAATTATATTCTTTCTAAAACATAATTTAATAGATCATTTAAAATTTCTTTATTAAAGATCATAAGGGTAACAATCATTGGGCCTAATAAATGCTAAAAAATTGTAAATAATTATCTTCTTTGTAAAAGATAATTTAATAGATCATTTAAAAATTCTTTATTAAAGATCATAGCGGTAACGATCATTGGGCCTAATAAATGCTAAAGAATTTGAAATAATTATCTTCTTTGTGAATCATAATTGAAAAGATCATTAAAAGTTTCTTTATTAAAGATCATAACAGTAACGATCATTGGGTCTAATAAATGCTAAAAAATTGTAAATAATTATCTTCTTTCTAAAAGATAATTTAATAGATCATTTAGAATTTCTTTATTAATGACCATAACGGTAACGATCATTGGTCCTAATAAATGCTAAAGAATTGTAAATAATTATATTCTTTCTAAAACATAATTTAATAGATCATTTAAAATTTCTTTATTAAAGATCATAAGGGTAACAATCATTGGGCCTAATAAATGCTAAAAAATTGTAAATAATTATCTTCTTTGTAAAAGATAATTTAATAGATCATTTAAAATTTATTTATTAAAGATCATAACGGTAACGATCATTGGGCCTAATAAATGCTAAAGAATTTGAAATAATTATCTTCTTTGTGAATCATAATTGAAAAGATCATTTAAAGTTTCTTTATTAAAGATCATAACAGTAACGATCATTGGGTCTAATAAATGCTAAAAAATTGTAAATAATTATCTTCTTTCTAAAAGATAATTTGATACATCATTTAGAATTTCTTTATTAAAGATCATAACGGTAACAATCATTGGGCCTAATAAATGCTAAAGAATTTTAAATAATTATATTCTTTCTAAAACATAATTTAATAGATCATTTAAAATTTCTTTATTAAAGATCATAAGGGTAACAATCATTGGGCCTAATAAATGCTAAAAAATTGTAAATAATTATCTTCTTTGTAAAAGATAATTTAATAGATCATTTAAAATTTATTTATTAAAGATCATAATGGTAACGATCATTGGGCCTAATAAATGCTAAAGAATTTGAAATAATTATCTTCTTTGTGAATCATAATTGAATAGATCATTTAAAGTTTTTTTATTAAAGGTCTTAACGGTAACAATCATTGGGCCTAATAAATGCTAAAAAATTGTACATAATTATCTTCATTCTAAAAGATAACTTAAAAGATCATTTAAAGTTTTTTTATTAAAGATCATAACGGTAACGATCATTGGGCCTAATAAATGCTAAAAAATTGTAAATAATTACCTTCTTTCCAAAAGATAATTTAATAGATCATTTAAAATTTCTTTATTAAAGATCATAACGGTAACGATCATTGGGCCTAATAAATGCTAAAGAATTGAAAATAATTATATTCTTTCTAAAACATAATTTAATAGATCATTTAAAATTTCTTTATTAAAGATCATAACGGTAACGATCATTGGGCCTAATAAATGCTAAAGAATTTGAAATAATTATCTTCTTTGTGAATCATAATTGAAAAGATCATTTAAAGTTTCTTTATTAAAGATCATAACAGTAACGATCATTGGGTCTAATAAATGCTAAAAAATTGTAAATAATTATCTTCTTTCTAAAAGATAATTTAATAGATCATTTAGAATTTCTTTATTAGTGACCATAACGGTAACGATCATTGGTCCTAATAAATGCTAAAGAATTGTAAATAATTATATTCTTTCTAAAACATAATTTAATAGATCATTTAAAATTTCTTTATTAAAGATCATAAGGGTAACAATCATTGGGACTAATAAATGCTAAAAAATTGTAAACAATTATCTTCTTTGTAAAACATAATTTAATAGATCATTTGAAAATTTCTTTATTAAAGATCATAACGGTAACGATCATTGGGCCTAATAAATGCTAAAGAATTTGAAATAATTATCTTCTTTGTGAATCATAATTGAATAGATGATTTAAAGTTTTTTTATTAAAGCCTTAACGGTAACAATCATTGGGCCTAATAAATGCTAAAAAATTGTACATAATTATCTTCATTCTAAAAGATAACTTAAAAGATCATTTAGAATTTCTTTATTAAAGACCATAACGGTAACGATCATTGGTCCTAATAAATGCTAAAGAATTGTAAATAATTATATTCTTTCTAAAACATAATTTAATAGATCATTTAAAATTTCTTTATTAAAGATCATAAGGGTAACAATCATTGGGCCTAATAAATGCTAAAAAATTGTAAATAATTATCTTCTTTGTGAAAGATAATTTAATAGATCATTTAAAATTTCTTTATTAAAGATCATAACGGTAACGATCATTGGCCCTAATAAACGGTAAAGAATTTGAAATAATTATCTTCTTTGTGAGTCATAATTGAAAAGATCATTTAAAGTGTTTTTATTAAAGATCATAATGGTAATGATCATTGGTCCTAATAAATGCTAAAAAATTGTAAATAATTATCTTCTTTCTCAAAGATAATTTAATAGATCATATAGAATTTCTTTATTAAAGATCATAACGGCAACGATCATGGGGCCTAATAAATGCTAAAGAATTTGAAGTAATTATCTTCTTTGTGAATCATATTTGAATAGATCATTTAAAGTTTTTTAATTAAAGGTCTTAACGGTAACGATCATTGGGCCTAATAAATGCTAAAAAATTGGTCATAATTATCTTCATTCTAAAAGATAACTTAAAAGATCATTTAGAATTTCTTTATTAAAGATCATAACGGTAACGATCATTTGGCCTAATAAATGCTAAAGAATTTGAAATAATTATCTTCTTTGTGAATCATAATTGGCAACATCATTTAAAGTTTTTTTATTAAAGATCATAACGGTAACGATCATTGGGCCTAATAAATGCTAAAAAATTGTAAATAATTATCTTCTTTCCAAAAGATAATTTAATAGATCATTTAAAATTTCTTTATTAAAGATCATAACGGTAACGATCATTGGGCCTAATAAATGCTAAAGAATTGAAAATAATTATATTCTTTCTAAAACATAATTTAATAGATCATTTAAAATTTCTTTATTAAAGATCATAAGGGTAACAATCATTGGGCCTAATAAATGCTAAAAAATTGTAAATAATTATCTTCTTTGTAAAAGATAATTTAATAGATCATTTAAAATTTCTTTATTAAAGATCATAACGGTAACGATCATTGGGCCTAATAAATGCTAAAGAATTGAAAATAATTATATTCTTTCTAAAACATAATTTAATAGATCATTTAAAATTTCTTTATTAAAGATCATAAGGGTAACAATCATTGGGCCTAATAAATGCTAAAAAATTGTAAATAATTATCTTCTTTGTAAAAGATAATTTAATAGATCATTTAAAATTTCTTTATTAAAGATCATAACGGTAACGATCATTGGGCCTAATAAATGCTAAAGAATTTGAAGTAATTATCTTCTTTGTGAATCATATTTGAATAGATCATTTAAAGTTTTTTTATTAAAGGCCTTAACGGTAACGATCATTGGGCCTAATAAATGCTAAAAAATTGGTCATAATTATCTTCATTCTAAAAGATAACTTAAAAGATCATTTAGAATTTCTTTATTAAAGATCATAACGGTAACGATCATTTGGCCTAATAAATGCTAAAGAATTTGAAATAATTATCTTCTTTGTGAATCATAATTGGCAACATCATTTAAAGTTTTTTTATTAAAGATCATAACGGTAACGATCATTGGGCCTAATAAATGCTAAAAAATTGTAAATAATTATCTTCTTTCTAAAAGATAATTTAATAGATCATTTAGAATTTCTTTATTAAAGATCATAACGGTAACGATCATTGGGCCTAATAAATGCTAAAGAATTTTAAATAATTATATTCTTTCTAAAACATAATTTAATAGATCATTTAAAATTTCTTTATTAAAGATCATAAGGGTAACAATCATTGGGCCTAATAAATGCTAAAAAATTGTAAATAATTATCTTCTTTGTAAAAGATAATTTAATAGATCATTTAAAATTTATTTATTAAAGATCATAACGGTAACGATCATTGGGCCTAATAAATGCTAAAGAATTTTAAATAATTATCTTCTTTGTGAATCATAATTGAATAGATCATTTAAAGTTTTTTTATTAAAGGCCTTAACGGTAACAATCATTGGGCCTAATAAATGCTAAAAAATTGTACATAATTATCTTCATTCTAAAAGATAACTTAAAAGATCATTTAGAATTTCTTTATTAAAGACCATAACGGTAACGATCATTGGGCCTAATAAATGCTAAAGAATTGTAAATAATTATATTCTTTCTAAAACATAATTTAATAGATCATTTAAAATTTCTTTATTAAAGATCATAAGGGTAACAATCATTGGGCCTAATAAATGCTAAAAAATTGTAAATAATTATCTTCTTTGTAAAAGATAATTTAATAGATCATTTAAAATTTATTTATTAAAGATCATAACGGTAACAATCATTGGGCCTAATAAATGCTAAAGAATTTTAAATAATTATATTCTTTCTAAAACATAATTTAATAGATCATTTAAAATTTCTTTATTAAAGATCATAAGGGTAACAATCATTGGGCCTAATAAATGCTAAAAAATTGTAAATAATTATCTTCTTTGTAAAAGATAATTTAATAGATCATTTAAAATTTATTTATTAAAGATCATAACGGTAACGATCATTGGGCCTAATAAATGCTAAAAAATTTGAAATAATTATCTTCTTTGTGAATCATAATTGAATAGATCATTTAAAGTTTTTTTATTAAAGGCCTTAACGGTAACAATCATTGGGCCTAATAAATGCTAAAAAATTGTACATAATTATCTTCATTCTAAAAGATAACTTAAAAGATCATTTAGAATTTCTTTATTAAAGACCATAACGGTAACGATCATTGGGCCTAATAAATGCTAAAGAATTGTAAATAATTATATTCTTTCTAAAACATAATTTAATAGATCATTTAAAATTTCTTTATTAAAGATCATAAGGGTAACAATCATTGGGACTAATAAATGCTAAAAAATTGTAAACAATAATCTTCTTTGTAAAACATAATTTAATAGATCATTTCAAAATTTCTTTATTAAAGATCATAACGGTAACGATCATTGGGCCTAATAAATGCTAAAGAATTTGAAATAATTATCTTCTTTGTGAATCATAATTGAATAGATGATTTAAAGTTTTTTTATTAAAGGCCTTAACGGTAACAATCATTGGGCCTAATAAATGCTAAAAAATTGTACATAATTATCTTCATTCTAAAAGATAACTTAAAAGATCATTTAAAGTTTTTTTATTAAAGATCATAACGGTAACGATAATTGGGCCTAATAAATGCTAAAAAATTGTAAATAATTACCTTCTTTCTAAAAGATAATTTAATAGATCATTTAAAATTTCTTTATTAAAGATCATAACGGTAATGATCATTGGGCCTAATAAATGCTAAAGAATTGTAAATAATTATCTTCTTTGTAAAAGATAATTTAATAGATCATTTCAAAATTTCTTTATTAAAGATCATAACGGTAACGATCATTGAGCCTAATAAATGCTAAAGAATTTGAAATAATTATCTTCTTTGTGAATCATAATTGAAAAGATCGTTTAAAGTTTCTTTATTAAAGATCATAACAGTAACGATCATTGGGTCTAATAAATGCTAAAAAATTGTAAATAATTATCTTCTTTCTAAAAGATAATTTAATAGATCATTTAGAATTTCTTTATTAATGACCATAACGGTAACGATCATTGGTCCTAATAAATGCTAAAGAATTGTAAATAATTATATTCTTTCTAAAACATAATTTAATAGATCATTTAAAATTTCTTTATTAAAGATCATAAGGGTAACAATCATTGGGACTAATAAATGCTAAAAAATTGTAAACAATTATCTTCTTTGTAAAACATAATTTAATAGATCATTTGAAAATTTCTTTATTAAAGATCATAACGGTAACGATCATTGGGCCTAATAAATGCTAAAGAATTTGAAATAATTATCTTCTTTGTGAATCATAATTGAATACATGATTTAAAGTTTTTTTATTAGAGGCCTTAACGGTAACAATCATTGGGCCTAATAAATGCTAAAAAATTGTACATAATTATCTTCATTCTAAAAGATAACTTAAAAGATCATTTAGAATTTCTTTATTAAAGACCATAACGGTAACGATCATTGGTCCTAATAAATGCTAAAGAATTGTAAATAATTATATTCTTTCTAAAACATAATTTAATAGATCATTTAAAATTTCTTTATTAAAGATCATGAGGGTAACAATCATTGGGACTAATAAATGCTAAAAAATTGTAAATAATTATCTTCTTTGTAAAAGGTAATTTAATAGATCATTTCAAAATTTCTTTATTAAAGATCATAACGGTAACGATCATTGGGCCTAGTAAACGGTAAAGAATTTGAAATAATTATCTTCTTTGTGAGTCATAATTGAAAAGATCATTTAAAGTGTTTTTATTAAAGATCATAACGGTAATGATCATTGGTCCTAATAAATGCTAAAAAATTGTAAATAATTATCTTCTTTCTCAAAGATAATTTAATAGATCATATAGAATTTCTTTATTAAAGATCATAACGGCAACGATCATGGGCCCTAATAAATGCTAAAGAATTTGAAGTAATTATCTTCTTTGTGAATCATATTTGAATAGATCATTTAAAGTTTTTTTATTAAAGGTCTTAACGGTAACGATCATTGGGCCTAATAAATGCTAAAAAATTGGTCATAATTATCTTCATTCTAAAAGATAACTTAAAAGATCATTTAGAATTTCTTTATTAAAGATCATAACGGTAACGATCATTTGGCCTAATAAATGCTAAAGAATTTGAAATAATTATCTTCTTTGTGAATCATAATTGGCAACATCATTTAAAGTTTTTTTATTAAAGATCATAACGGTAACGATCATTGGGCCTAATAAATGCTAAAAAATTTTAAATAATTATATTCTTTCTAAAACATAATTTAATAGATCATTTAAAATTTCTTTATTAAAGATCATAAGGGTAACAATCATTGGGCCTAATAAATGCTAAAAAATTGTAAATAATTATCTTCTTTGTAAAAGATAATTTAATAGATCATTTAAAATTTATTTATTAAAGATCATAACGGTAACAATCATTGGGCCTAATAAATGCTAAAGAATTTTAAATAATTATATTCTTTCTAAAACATAATTTAATAGATCATTTAAAATTTCTTTATTAAAGATCATAAGGGTAACAATCATTGGGCCTAATAAATGCTAAAAAATTGTAAATAATTATCTTCTTTGTAAAAGATAATTTAATAGATCATTTAAAATTTATTTATTAAAGATCATAACGGTAACGATCATTGGGCCTAATAAATGCTAAAGAATTTGAAATAATTATCTTCTTTGTGAATCATAATTGAATAGATCATTTAAAGTTTTTTTATTAAAGGCCTTAACGGTAACAATCATTGGGCCTAATAAATGCTAAAAAATTGTACATAATTATCTTCATTCTAAAAGATAACTTAAAAGATCATTTAGAATTTCTTTATTAAAGACCATAACAGTAACGATCATTGGGCCTAATAAATGCTAAAGAATTGTAAATAATTATATTCTTTCTAAAACATAATTTAATAGATCATTTAAAATTTCTTTATTAAAGATCATAAGGGTAACAATCATTGGGCCTAATAAATGCTAAAATATTGTAAATAATTATCTTCTTTCTAAAAGATAATTTAATAGATCATTTAGAATTTCTTTATTAAAGACAATAACGGTAACGATCATTGGTCCTAATAAATGCTAAAGAATTGTAAATAATTATATTCTTTCTAAAACATAATTTAATAGATCATTTAAAATTTCTTTATTAAAGATCATAAGGGTAACAATCATTGGGACTAATAAATGCTAAAAAATTGTAAACAATTATCTTCTTTGTAAAACATAATTTAATAGATCATTTCAAAATTTCTTTATTAAAGATCATAACGGTAACGATCATTGGGCCTAATAAATGCTAAAGAATTTGAAATAATTATCTTCTTTGTGAATCATAATTGAATAGATGATTTAAAGTTTCTTTATTAAAGATCATAACAGTAACGATCATTGGGTCTAATAAATGCTAAAAAATTGTAAATAATTATCTTCTTTCTAAAAGATAATTTAATAGATCATTTAGAATTTCTTTATTAAAGACAATAACGGTAACGATCATTGGTCCTAATAAATGCTAAAGAATTGTAAATAATTATATTCTTTCTAAAACATAATTTAATAGATCATTTAAAATTTCTTTATTAAAGATCATAAGGGTAACAATCATTGGGACTAATAAATGCTAAAAAATTGTAAACAATTATCTTCTTTGTAAAACATAATTTAATAGATCATTTCAAAATTTCTTTATTAAAGATCATAACGGTAACGATCATTGGGCCTAATAAATGCTAAAGAATTGTAAATAATTATCTTCTTTGTAAAAGATAATTTAATAGATCATTTCAAAATTTCTTTATTAAAGATCATAACGGTAACGATCATTGGGCCTAATAAATGCTAAAGAATTTGAAATAATTATCTTCTTTGTGAATCATAATTGAAAAGATCATTTAAAGTTTCTTTATTAAAGATCATAACAGTAACGATCATTGGGTCTAATAAATGCTAAAAAATTGTAAATAATTATCTTCTTTCTAAAAGATAATTTAATAGATCATTTAGAATTTCTTTATTAAAGACAATAACGGTAACGATCATTGGTCCTAATAAATGCTAAAGAATTGTAAATAATTATATTCTTTCTAAAACATAATTTAATAGATCATTTAAAATTTCTTTATTAAAGATCATAAGGGTAACAATCATTGGGACTAATAAATGCTAAAAAATTGTAAACAATTATCTTCTTTGTAAAACATAATTTAATAGATCATTTCAAAATTTCTTTATTAAAGATCATAACGGTAACGATCATTGGGCCTAATAAATGCTAAAGAATTTGAAATAATTATCTTCTTTGTGAATCATAATTGAATAGATGATTTAAAGTTTTTTTATTAAAGGCCTTAACGGTAACAATCATTGGGCCTAATAAATGCTAAAAAATTGTACATAATTATCTTCATTCTAAAAGATAACTTAAAAGATCATTTAAAGTTTTTTTATTAAAGATCATAACGGTAACGATAATTGGTCCTAATAAATGCTAAAAAATTGTAAATAATTACCTTCTTTCTAAAAGATAATTTAATAGATCATTTAAAATTTCTTTATTAAAAATCATAACGGTAACGATCATTGGGCCTAATAAATGCTAAAGAATTGTAAATAATTATCTTCTTTCTAAAAGATAATTTAATAGATCATTTCAAAATTTCTTTATTAAAGATCATAACGGTAACGATCATTGGGCCTAATAAATGCTAAAGAATTTGAAATAATTATCTTCTTTGTGAATCATAATTGAATAGATGATTTAAAGTTTTTTTATTAAACGCCTTAACGGTAACAATCATTGGGCCTGATAAATGCTAAAAAATTGTACATAATTATCTTCATTCTAAAAGATAACTTAAAAGATCATTTAAAGTTTTTTTATTAAAGATCATAACGGTAACGATAATTGGGCCTAATAAATGCTAAAAAATTGTAAATAATTACCTTCTTTCTAAAAGATAATTTAATAGATCATTTAAAATTTCTTTATTAAAGATCATAACGGTAACGATCATTGGGCCTAATAAATGCTAAAGAATTGTAAATAATTATCTTCTTTGTAAAAGATAATTTAATAGATCATTTCAAAATTTCTTTATTAAAGATCATAACGGTAACGATCATTGGGCCTAATAAATGCTAAAGAATTTGAAATAATTATCTTCTTTGTGAATCATAATTGAAAAGATCATTTAAAGTTTCTTTATTAAAGATCATAACAGTAACGATCATTGGGTCTAATAAATGCTAAAAAATTGTAAATAATTATCTTCTTTCTAAAAGATAATTTAATAGATCATTTAGAATTTCTTTATTAAAGACAATAACGGTAACGATCATTGGTCCTAATAAATGCTAAAGAATTGTAAATAATTATATTCTTTCTAAAACATAATTTAATAGATCATTTAAAATTTCTTTATTAAAGATCATAAGGGTAACAATTATTGGGACTAATAAATGCTAAAAAATTGTAAACAATTATCTTCTTTGTAAAACATAATTTAATAGATCATTTAAAATTTCTTTATTAAAGATCATAAGGGTAACAATTATTGGGACTAATAAATGCTAAAAAATTGTAAACAATTATCTTCTTTGTAAAACATAATTTAATAGATCATTTCAAAATTTCTTTATTAAAGATCATAACGGTAACGATCATTGGGCCTAATAAATGCTAAAGAATTTGAAATAATTATCTTCTTTGTGAATCATAATTGAATAGATGATTTAAAGTTTTTTTATTAAAGGCCTTAACGGTAACAATCATTGGGCCTAATAAATGCTAAAAAATTGTACATAATTATCTTCATTCTAAAAGATAACTTAAAAGATCATTTAGAATTTCTTTATTAAAGACCATAACGGTAACGATCATTGGTCCTAATAAATGCTAAAAAATTGTAAATAATTACCTTCTTTCTAAAAGATAATTTAATAGATCATTTAAAATTTCTTTATTAAAAATCATAACGGTAACGATCATTGGGCCTAATAAATGCTAAAGAATTGTAAATAATTATCTTCTTTGTAAAAGATAATTTAATAGATCATTTCAAAATTTCTTTATTAAAGATCATAACGGTAACGATCATTGGGCCTAATAAATGCTAAAAGATTGTAATTAATTATCTTCTTTCTAAAAGATAATTTAATAGATCATTTAGAATTTCTTTGTTAAAGATCATAACGGTAACGATCATTGGTCCTAATAAATGCTAAAGAATTTGAAATAATTACATTCTTTGTGAATCATAATTGAATAGATCACTTAAAGTTTTTTTATTGAAGATCATAACGGTAACGATCATTGGGCCTAATAAATGCTAAAGAATTGTAAATAATTATCTTCTTTGTAAAAGATAATTTAATAGATCATTTCAAAATTTCTTTATTAAAGATCATAACGGTAACGATTATTGGGCCTAATAAATGCTAAAGAATTTGAAATAATTATCTTCTTTGTGAATCATAATTGAATAGATCATTTAAAGTTTTTTTATTAAAGGTCTTAACGGTAACAATCATTGGGCCTAATAAATGCTAAAAAATTGTACATAATTATCTTCATTCTAAAAGATAACTTAAAAGATCATTTAAAGTTTTTTTATTAAAGATCATAACGGTAACGATCATTGGGCCTAATAAATGCTAAAAAATTGTAAATAATTACCTTCTTTCTAAAAGATAATTTAATAGATCATTTCAAAATTTCTTTATTAAAGATCATAACGGTAACGATCATTGGGCCTAATAAATGCTAAAAGATTGTAATTAATTATCTTCTTTCTAAAAGATAATTTAATAGATCATTTAGAATTTCTTTGTTAAAGATCATAACGGTAACGATCATTGGTCCTAATAAATGCTAAAGAATTTGAAATAATTACATTCTTTGTGAATCATAATTGAATAGATCACTTAAAGTTTTTTTAATGAAGATCATAACGGTAACGATCATTGGGCCTAATAAATGCTAAAGAATTGTAAATAATTATCTTCTTTGTAAAAGATAATTTAATAGATCATTTCAAAATTTCTTTATTAAAGATCATAACGGTAACGATTATTGGGCCTAATAAATGCTAAAGAATTTGAAATAATTATCTTCTTTGTGAATCATAATTGAATAGATCATTTAAAGTTTTTTTATTAAAGGTCTTAACGGTAACAATCATTGGGCCTAATAAATGCTAAAAAATTGTACATAATTATCTTCATTCTAAAAGATAACTTAAAAGATCATTTAAAGTTTTTTTATTAAAGATCATAACGGTAACGATCATTGGGCCTAATAAATGCTAAAAAATTGTAAATAATTACCTTCTTTCTAAAAGATAATTTAATAGATCCTTTAAAATTTCTTTATTAAAGATCATAACGGTAACGATCATTGGTCCTAATAAATGCTAAAGAATTGTAAATAATTATATTCTTTCTAAAACATAATTTAATAGATCATTTAAAATTTCTTTATTGAAGATCATAAGGGTAACAATCATTGGGACTAATAAATGCTAAAAAATTGTAAACAATTATCTTCTTTGTAAAACATAATTTAATAGATCATTTGAAAATTTCTTTATTAAAGATCATAACGGTAACGATCATTGGGCCTAATAAATGCTAAAGAATTTGAAATAATTATCTTCTTTGTGAATCATAATTGAATAGATGATTTAAAGTTTTTTTATTAAAGGCCTTAACGGTAACAATCATTGGGCCTAATAAATGCTAAAAAATTGTACATAATTATCTTCATTCTAAAAGATAACTTAAAAGATCATTTAGAATTTCTTTATTAAAGACCATAACGGTAACGATCATTGGTCCTAATAAATGCTAAAGAATTGTAAATAATTATATTCTTTCTAAAACATAATTTAATAGATCATTTAAAATTTCTTTATTAAAGATCATAAGGGTAACAATCATTGGGCCTAATAAATGCTAAAGAATTGTAAATAATTATCTTCTTTGTAAAAGGTAATTTAATAGATCATTTCAAAATTTCTTTATTAAAGATCATAACGGTAACGATCATTGGGCCTAATAAATGCTAAAGAATTTGAAATAATTATCTTCTTTGTGAATCATAATTGAATAGATGATTTAAAGTTTTTTTATTAAAGGCCTTAACGGTAACAATCATTGGGCCTAATAAATGCTAAAAAATTGTACATAATTATCTTCATTCTAAAAGATAACTTAAAAGATCATTTAAAGTTTTTTTATTAAAGATCATAACGGTAACGATAATTGGGCCTAATAAATGCTAAAAAATTGTAAATAATTACCTTCTTTCTAAAAGATAATTTAATAGATCATTTAAAATTTCTTTATTAAAGATCATAACGGTAACGATCATTGGGCCTAATAAATGCTAAAGAATTGTAAATAATTATCTTCTTTGTAAAAGATAATTTAATAGATCATTTCAAAATTTCTTTATTAAAGATCATAACGGTAACGATCATTGGGCCTAATAAATGCTAAAGAATTTGAAATAATTATCTTCTTTGTGAATCATAATTGAAAAGATCATTTAAAGTTTCTTTATTAAAGATCATAACAGTAACGATCATTGGGTCTAATAAATGCTAAAAAATTGTAAATAATTATCTTCTTTCTAAAAGATAATTTAATAGATCATTTAGAATTTCTTTATTAAAGACAATAACGGTAACGATCATTGGTCCTAATAAATGCTAAAGAATTGTAAATAATTATATTCTTTCTAAAACATAATTTAATAGATCATTTAAAATTTCTTTATTAAAGATCATAAGGGTAACAATCATTGGGACTAATAAATGCTAAAAAATTGTAAACAATTATCTTCTTTGTAAAACATAATTTAATAGATCATTTCAAAATTTCTTTATTAAAGATCATAACGGTAACGATCATTGGGCCTAATAAATGCTAAAGAATTTGAAATAATTATCTTCTTTGTGAATCATAATTGAATAGATGATTTAAAGTTTTTTTATTAAAGGCCTTAACGGTAACAATCATTGGGCCTAATAAATGCTAAAAAATTGTACATAATTATCTTCATTCTAAAAGATAACTTAAAAGATCATTTAAAGTTTTTTTATTAAAGATCATAACGGTAACGATAATTGGTCCTAATAAATGCTAAAAAATTGTAAATAATTACCTTCTTTCTAAAAGATAATTTAATAGATCATTTAAAATTTCTTTATTAAAAATCATAACGGTAACGATCATTGGGCCTAATAAATGCTAAAGAATTGTAAATAATTATCTTCTTTGTAAAAGATAATTTAATAGATCATTTCAAAATTTCTTTATTAAAGATCATAACGGTAACGATCATTGGGCCTAATAAATGCTAAAGAATTTGAAATAATTATCTTCTTTGTGAATCATAATTGAATAGATCATTTAAAGTTTTTTTATTGAATGTCTTAACGGTAACAATCATTGGGCCTAATAAATGCTAAAAAATTGTACATAATTATCTTCATTCTAAAAGATAACTTAAAAGATCATTTAAAGTTTTTTTATTAAAGATCATAACGGTAACGATCATTGGGCCTAATAAATGCTAAAAAATTGTAAATAATTACCTTCTTTCTAAAAGATAATTTAATAGATCATTTAAAATTTCTTTATTAAAGATCATAACGGTAACGATCATTGGGCCTAATAAATGCTAAAGAATTGTAAATAATTATATTCTTTCTAAAACATAATTTAATAGATCATTTAAAATTTCTTTATTAAAGATCATAAGGGTAACAATCATTGGGCCTAATAAATGCTAAAAAATTGTAAATAATTATCTTCTTTGTAAAAGATAATTTAATAGATCATTTAAAATTTCTTTATTAAAGATCATAACGGTAACGATCATTGGGCCTAATAAATGCTAAAGAATTTGAAATAATTATCTTCTTTGTGAATCATAATTGAAAAGATCATTTAAAGTTTCTTTATTAAAGATCATAACAGTAACGATCATTGGGTCTAATAAATGCTAAAAAATTGTAAACAATTATCTTCTTTCTAAAAGATAATTTAATAGATCATTTAGAATTTCTTTATTAAAGATCATAACGGTAACGATCATTGGTCCTAATAAATGCTAAAGAATCGTAAATAATTATATTCTTTCTAAAACATAATTTAATAGATCATTTAAAATTTCTTTATTAAAGATCATAAGGGTAACAATTATTGGGACTAATAAATGCTAAAAAATTGTAAACAATTATCTTCTTTGTAAAACATAATTTAATAGATCATTTCAAAATTTCTTTATTAAAGATCATAACGGTAACGATCATTGGGCCTAATAAATGCTAAAGAATTTGAAATAATTATCTTCTTTGTCAATCATAATTGAATAGATGATTTAAAGTTTTTTTATGAAAGGCCTTAACGGTAACAATCATTGGGCCTAATAAATGCTAAAAAATTGTACATAATTATCTTCATTCTAAAAGATAACTTAAAAGATCATTTAAAGTTTTTTTATTAAAGATCATAACGGTAACGATAATTGGTCCTAATAAATGCTAAAAAATTGTAAATAATTACCTTCTTTCTAAAAGATAATTTAATAGATCATTTAAAATTTCTTTATTAAAAATCATAACGGTAACGATCATTGGGCCTAATAAATGCTAAAGAATTGTAAATAATTATCTTCTTTGTAAAAGATAATTTAATAGATCATTTCAAAATTTCTTTATTAAAGATCATAACGGTAACGATCATTGGGCCTAATAAATGCTAAAAGATTGTAATTAATTATCTTCTTTCTAAAAGATAATTTAATAGATCATTTAGAATTTCTTTGTTAAAGATCATAACGGTAACGATCATTGGTCCTAATAAATGCTAAAGAATTTGAAATAATTACATTCTTTGTGAATCATAATTGAATAGATCACTTAAAGTTTTTTTAATGAAGATCATAACGGTAACGATCATTGGGCCTAATAAATGCTAAAAAATTGTAAATAATTATCTTCTTTGTAAAAGAGAATTTAATAAATCATTTAAAATTTCTTTATTAAAGATCATAACAGTAACGATCATTGGGCCTAATAAATGCTAAAGAATTTGAAATAATTATCTTCTTTGTGAATCATAATTGAAAAGATCATTTAAAGTTTCTTTATTAAAGATCATAACAGTAACGATCATTGGGTCTAATAAATGCTAAAAAATTGTAAATAATTATCTTCTTTCTAAAAGATAATTTAATAGATCATTTAGAATTTCTTTATTAAAGATCATAACGGTAACGATCATTGGTCCTAATAAATGCTAAAGAATTGTAAATAATTATATTCTTTCTAAAACATAATTTAATAGATCATTTAAAATTTCTTTATTAAAGATCATAAGGGTAACAATCATTGGGACTAATAAATGCTAAAAAATTGTAAACAATTATCTTCTTTGTAAAACATAATTTAATAGATCATTTCAAAATTTCTTTATTAAAGATCATAACGGTAACGGTCATTGGGCCTAATAAATGCTAAAGAATTTGAAATAATTATCTTCTTTGTGAATCATAATTGAATAGATGATTTAAACTTTTTTTATTAAAGGCCTTAACGGTAACAATCATTGGGCCTAATAAATGCTAAAAAATTGTACATAATTATCTTCATTCTAAAAGATAACTTAAAAGATCATTTAGAATTTCTTTATTAAAGATCATAACGGTAACGATCATTGGTCCTAATAAATGCTAAAGAATTGTAAATAATTATATTCTTTCTAAAACATAATTTAATAGATCATTTAAAATTTCTTTATTAAAGATCATAACGGTAACGATTATTGGGCCTAATAAATCCTAAAGAATTGTAAATAATTATATTCTTTCTAAAACATAATTTAATAGATCATTTAAAATTTCTTTATTAAAGATCATAAGGGTAACAATCATTGGGCCTAATAAATTCTAAAAAATTGTAAATAATTATCTTCTTTGTAAAAGATAATTTAATAGATCATTTAAAATTTCTTTATTAAAGATCATAACGGTAACGATCATTGGGCCTAATAAATGCTAAAGAATTTGAAATAATTATCTTCTTTGTCAATCATAGTTGAAAAGATCATTTAAAGTTTCTTTAAAAGATCATAACAGTAACGATCATTGGGTCTAATAAATGCTAAAAAATTGTAAATAATTATGTTCTTTCTAAAAGATAATTTAATAGATCATTTAGAATTTCTTTATTAAAGATCATCACGGTAACGATCATTGGTCCTAATAAATGCTAAAGAATTGTAAATAATTATATTCTTTCTAAAACATAATTTAATAGATCATTTAAAATTTCTTTATTAAAGATCATAAGGGTAACAATCATTGGGACTAATAAATGCTAAAAAATTGTAAACAATTATCTTTTTTGTAAAAGATAATTTAATAGATCATTTCAAAATTTCTTTATTAAAGATCATAACGGTAACGATGATTCGGCCTAATAAATGCTAAAGAATTTGAAATAATTATCCTCTTTGTGAATCATAATTGAATAGATCATTTAAAGTTTTTTTATTAAAGGTCTTAACGGTAACAATCATTGGGCCTATTAATGCTAAAAAATTGTACATAATTATCTTCATTCTAAAAGATAACTTAAAAGATCATTTAGAATTTCTTTATTAAAGATCTTAACGGTAACGATTATTGGTCCTAATAAATGCTAAAGAATTGTAAATAATTATATTCTTTCTAAAACATAATTTAATAGATCATTTAAAATTTCTTTATTAGAGATCATAAGGGTAACAATCATTGGGACTAATAAATGCTAAAAAATTGTAAATAATTATCTTCTTTGTAAAAGATAATTTAATAGATCATTTCAATATTTCTTTATTAAAGATCATAACGGTAACGATCATTGGGCCTAATAAATGATAAAGAATTTGAAATAATTATCTTCTTTGTGAATCATAATTGAATAGATGATTTAAAGTTTTTTTATTAAAGGTCTTAACGGTAACAATCATTGGGCCTAATAAATGCTAAAAAATTGTACATAATTATCTTCATTCTAAAAGATAACTTAAAAGATCATTTAAAGTTTTTTTATTAAAGATCATAACGGTAACGATAATTGGGCCTAATAAATGCTAAAAAATTGTAAATAATTACCTTCTTTCTAAAAGATAATTTAATAGATCATTTAAAATTTCTTTATTAAAGATCATAACGGTAACGATCATTGGGCCTAATAAATGCTAAAGAATTGTAAATAATTATATTCTTTCTAAAACATAATTTAATAGATCATTTAAAATTTCTTTATTAAAGATCGTAAGGGTAACAATCATTGGGCCTAATAAATGCTAAAAAATTGTAAATAATTATCTTCTTTGTAAAAGAGAATTTAATAAATCATTTAAAATTTCTTTATTAAAGATCATAACAGTAACGATCATTGGGCCTAATAAATGCTAAAGAATTTGAAATAATTATCTTCTTTGTGAATCATAATTGAAAAGATCATTTAAAGTTTCTTTATTAAAGATCATAACAGTAACGATCATTGGGTCTAATAAATGCTAAAAAATTGTAAATAATTATCTTCTTTCTAAAAGATAATTTAATAGATCATTTAGAATTTCTTTATTAAAGATCATAACGGTAACGATCATTGGTCCTAATAAATGCTAAAGAATTGTAAATAATTATATTCTTTCTAAAACATAATTTAATAGATCATTTAAAATTTCTTTATTAAAGATCATAAGGGTAACAATCATTGGGACTAATAAATGCTAAAAAATTGTAAACAATTATCTTCTTTGTAAAACATAATTTAATAGATCATTTCAAAATTTCTTTATTAAAGATCATAACGGTAACGATCATTGGGCCTAATAAATGCTAAAGAATTTGAAATAATTATCTTCTTTGTGAATCATAATTGAATAGATGATTTAAACTTTTTTTATTAAAGGCCTTAACGGTAACAATCATTGGGCCTAATAAATGCTAAAAAATTGTACATAATTATCTTCATTCTAAAAGATAACTTAAAAGATCATTTAGAATTTCTTTATTAAAGATCATAACGGTAACGATTATTGGTCCTAATAAATGCTAAAGAATTGTAAATAATTATATTCTTTCTAAAACATAATTTAATAGATCATTTAAAATTTCTTTATTAAAGATCATAACGGTAACGATTATTGGGCCTAATAAATCCTAAAGAATTGTAAATAATTATATTCTTTCTAAAACATAATTTAATAGATCATTTAAAATTTCTTTATTAAAGATCATAAGGGTAACAATCATTGGGCCTAATAAATTCTAAAAAATTGTAAATAATTATCTTCTTTGTAAAAGATAATTTAATAGATCATTTAAAATTTCTTTATTAAAGATCATAACGGTAACGATCATTGGGCCTAATAAATGCTAAAGAATTTGAAATAATTATCTTCTTTGTCAATCATAGTTGAAAAGATCATTTAAAGTTTCTTTAAA
Source organism: Psophocarpus tetragonolobus (assembly GCA_037954015.1). NCBI lineage: Eukaryota > Viridiplantae > Streptophyta > Magnoliopsida > Fabales > Fabaceae > Psophocarpus > Psophocarpus tetragonolobus. Next base: position 62,497,380 of record CM075688.1, read on the forward strand.
AGATCATAACAGTAACGATCATTGGGTCTAATAAATGCTAAAAAATTGTAAATAATTATGTTCTTTCTAAAAGATAATTTAATAGATCATTTAGAATTTCTTTATTAAAGATCATCACGGTAACGATCATTGGTCCTAATAAATGCTAAAGAATTGTAAATAATTATATTCTTTCTAAAACATAATTTAATAGATCATTTAAAATTTCTTTATTAAAGATCATAAGGGTAACAATCATTGGGACTAATAAATGCTAAAAAATTGTAAACAATTATCTTTTTTGTAAAAGATAATTTAATAGATCATTTCAAAATTTCTTTATTAAAGATCATAACGGTAACGATGATTCGGCCTAATAAATGCTAAAGAATTTGAAATAATTATCCTCTTTGTGAATCATAATTGAATAGATCATTTAAAGTTTTTTTATTAAAGGTCTTAACGGTAACAATCATTGGGCCTATTAATGCTAAAAAATTGTACATAATTATCTTCATTCTAAAAGATAACTTAAAAGATCATTTAGAATTTCTTTATTAAAGATCTTAACGGTAACGATTATTGGTCCTAATAAATGCTAAAGAATTGTAAATAATTATATTCTTTCTAAAACATAATTTAATAGATCATTTAAAATTTCTTTATTAGAGATCATAAGGGTAACAATCATTGGGACTAATAAATGCTAAAAAATTGTAAATAATTATCTTCTTTGTAAAAGATAATTTAATAGATCATTTCAAAATTTCTTTATTAAAGATCATAACGGTAACGATCATTGGGCCTAATAAATGCTAAAGAATTTGAAATAATTATCTTCTTTGTGAATCATAATTGAATAGATGATTTAAAGTTTTTTTATTAAAGGTCTTAACGGTAACAATCATTGGGCCTAATAAATGCTAAAAAATTGTACATAATTATCTTCATTCTAAAAGATAACTTAAAAGATCATTTAAAGTTTTTTTATTAAAGATCATAACGGTAACGATAATTGGGCCTAATAAATGCTAAAAAATTGTAAATAATTACCTTCTTTCTAAAAGATAATTTAATAGATCATTTAAAATTTCTTTATTAAAGATCATAACGGTAACGATCATTGGGCCTAATAAATGCTAAAGAATTGTAAATAATTATATTCTTTCTAAAACATAATTTAATAGATCATTTAAAATTTCTTTATTAAAGATCGTAAGGGTAACAATCATTGGGCCTAATAAATGCTAAAAAATTGTAAATAATTATCTTCTTTGTAAAAGAGAATTTAATAAATCATTTAAAATTTCTTTATTAAAGATCATAACAGTAACGATCATTGGGCCTAATAAATGCTAAAGAATTTGAAATAATTATCTTCTTTGTGAATCATAATTGAAAAGATCATTTAAAGTTTCTTTATTAAAGATCATAACAGTAACGATCATTGGGTCTAATAAATGCTAAAAAATTGTAAATAATTATCTTCTTTCTAAAAGATAATTTAATAGATCATTTAGAATTTCTTTATTAAAGATCATAACGGTAACGATCATTGGTCCTAATAAATGCTAAAGAATTGTAAATAATTATATTCTTTCTAAAACATAATTTAATAGATCATTTAAAATTTCTTTATTAAAGATCATAAGGGTAACAATCATTGGGACTAATAAATGCTAAAAAATTGTAAACAATTATCTTCTTTGTAAAACATAATTTAATAGATCATTTCAAAATTTCTTTATTAAAGATCATAACGGTAACGATCATTGGGCCTAATAAATGCTAAAGAATTTGAAATAATTATCTTCTTTGTGAATCATAATTGAATAGATGATTTAAACTTTTTTTATTAAAGGCCTTAACGGTAACAATCATTGGGCCTAATAAATGCTAAAAAATTGTACATAATTATCTTCATTCTAAAAGATAACTTAAAAGATCATTTAGAATTTCTTTATTAAAGATCATAACGGTAACGATCATTGGTCCTAATAAATGCTACAGAATTGTAAATAATTATATTCTTTCTAAAACATAATTTAATAGATCATTTAAAATTTCTTTATTAAAGATCATAACGGCAACGATTATTGGGCCTAATAAATCCTAAAGAATTGTAAATAATTATATTCTTTCTAAAACATAATTTAATAGATCATTTAAAATTTCTTTATTAAAGATCATAAGGGTAACAATCATTGGGCCTAATAAATTCTAAAAAATTGTAAATAATTATCTTCTTTGTAAAAGATAATTTAATAGATCATTTAAAATTTCTTTATTAAAGATCATAACGGTAACGATCATTGGGCCTAATAAATGCTAAAGAATTTGAAATAATTATCTTCTTTGTCAATCATAGTTGAAAAGATCATTTAAAGTTTCTTTAAAAGATCATAACAGTAACGATCATTGGGTCTAATAAATGCTAAAAAATTGTAAATAATTATGTTCTTTCTAAAAGATAATTTAATAGATCATTTAGAATTTCTTTATTAAAGATCATCACGGTAACGATCATTGGTCCTAATAAATGCTAAAAAATTGTAAATAATTATATTCTTTCTAAAACATAATTTAATAGATCATTTAAAATTTCTTTATTAAAGATCATAAGGGTAACAATCATTGGGACTAATAAATGCTAAAAAATTGTAAACAATTATCTTTTTTGTAAAAGATAATTTAATAGATCATTTCAAAATTTCTTTATTAAAGATCATAACGGTAACGATCATTCGGCCTAATAAATGCTAAAGAATTTGAAATAATTATCTTCTTTGTGAATCATAATTGAATAGATCATTTAAAGTTTTTTTATTAAAGGTCTTAACGGTAACAATCATTGGGCCTAATAAATGCTAAAAAATTGTACATAATTATCTTCATTCTAAAAGATAACTTAAAAGATCATTTAGAATTTCTTTATTAAAGATCTTAACGGTAACGATTATTGGTCCTAATAAATGCTAAAGAATTGTAAATAATTATATTCTTTCTAAAACATAATTTAATAGATCATTTAAAATTTCTTTATTAGAGATCATAAGGGTAACAATCATTGGGACTAATAAATGCTAAAAAATTGTAAATAATTATCTTCTTTGTAAAAGATAATTTAATAGATCATTTCAAAATTTCTTTATTAAAGATCATAACGGTAACGATCATTGGGCCTAATAAATGCTAAAGAATTTGAAATAATTATCTTCTTTGTGAATCATAATTGAATAGATGATTTAAAGTTTTTTTATTAAAGGTCTTAACGGTAACAATCATTGGGCCTAATAAATGCTAAAAAATTGTACATAATTATCTTCATTCTAAAAGATAACTTAAAAGATCATTTAAAGTTTTTTTATTAAAGATCATAACGGTAACGATAATTGGGCCTAATAAATGCTAAAAAATTGTAAATAATTACCTTCTTTCTAAAAGATAATTTAATAGATCATTTAAAATTTATTTATTAAAGATCATAGCGGTAACGATTATTGGGCCTAATAAATCCTAAAGAATTGTAAATAATTATATTCTTTCTAAAACATAATTTAATAGATCATTTAAAATTTCTTTATTAAAGATCATAAGGGTAACAATCATTGGGCCTAATAAATGCTAAAAAATTGTAAACAATTATCTTCTTTGTAAAAGATAATTTAATAGATCATTTAAAATTTCTTTATTAAAGATCATAACGGTAACGATCATTGGGCCTAATAAATGCTAAAGAATTTGAAATAATTATCTTCTTTGTCAATCATATTTGAAAAGATCATTTAAAGATTCTTTATTAAAGATCATAACAGTAACGATCATTGGGCCTAATAAATGCTAAAGAATTTGAAATAATTATCTTCTTTGTGAATCATAATTGAATAGATCATTTAAAGTTTTTTTATTAAAGGTCTTAACGGTAACAATCATTGGGCCTAATAAATGCTAAAAAATTGTCAATAATTACCTTCTTTCTAAAAGATAATTTAATAGATCATTTAAAATTTCTTTATTAAAGATCATAACGGTAACGATTATTGGGCCTAATAAATCCTAAAGAATTGTAAATAATTATATTCTTTCTAAAACATAATTTAATAGATCATTTAAAATTTCTTTATTAAAGATCATAAGGGTAACAATCATTGGGCCTAATAAATGCGAAAAAATTGTAAATAATTATCTTCTTTGTAAAAGATAATTTAATAGATCATTTAAAATTTATTTATTAAAGATCATAACGGTAACGATCATTGGGCCTAATAAATACTAAAGAATTTGAAATAATTATCTTCTTTGTGAATCATAATTGACAACATCATTTAAAGTTTTTTTATTAAAGATCATAACGGTAACGATCATTGGGCCTAATAAATGCTAAAAAATTGTAAATAATTATCTTCTTTCTAAAAGATAATTTAATAGATCATTTAGAATTTCTTTATTAAAGATCATAAAGGTAACAATCTTTGGGCCTAATAAATGCTAAAGAATTTTAAATAATTATATTCTTTCTAAAACATAATTTAATAGATCATTTAAAATTTCTTTATTAAAGATCATAAGGGTAACAATCATTGGGCCTAATAAATGCTAAAAAATTGTAAATAATTATCTTCTTTGTAAAAGATAATTTAATAGATCATTTAAAATTTATTTATTAAAGATCATAACGGTAACAATCATTGGGCCTAATAAATGCTAAAGAATTGTAAATAATTATCTTCTTTGTAAAAGATAATTTAATATATCATTTAAAATTTATTTATTAAAGATCATAACGGTAACGATCATTGGGCCTAATAAATGCTAAAGAATTTGAAATAATTATCTTCTTTGTGAATCATAATTGAATAGATCATTTAAAGTTTTTTTATTAAAGGCCTTAACGGTAACAATCATTGGGCCTAATAAATGCTAAAAAATTGTACATAATTATCTTCATTCTAAAAGATAACTTAAAAGGTCATTTAGAATTTCTTTATTAAAGATCATAACGGTAACGATCATTGGTCCTAATAAATGCTAAAGAATTTGAAATAATTATCTTCTTTGTCAATCATATTTGAAAAGATCATTTAAAGTTTCTTTATTAAAGATCATAACAGTAACGATCATTGGGTCTAATAAATGCTAAAAAATTGTAAATAATTATGTTCTTTCTAAAAGATAATTTAATAGATCATTTAGAATTTCTTTATTAAAGATCATAACGGTAACGATCATTGGTCCTAATAAATGCTAAAGAATTGTAAATAATTATATTCTTTCTAAAACATAATTTAATAGATCATTTAAAATTTCTTTATTAAAGATCATAAGGGTAACAATCATTGGGACTAATAAATGCTAAAAAATTGTAAACAATTATCTTCTTTGTAAAAGATAATTTAATAGATCATTTCAAAATTTCTTTATTAAAGATCATAACGGTAACGATCATTGGGCCTAATAAATGCTAAAGAATTTGAAATAATTATCTTCTTTGTGAATCATAATTGAATAGATCATTTAAAGTTTTTTTATTAAAGGTCTTAACGGTAACATTCATTGGGCCTAATAAATGCTAAAAAATTGTCAATAATTACCTTCTTTCTAAAAGATAATTTAATAGATCATTTAAAATTTCTTTATTAAAGATCATAACGGTAACGATTATTGGGCCTAATAAATCCTAAAGAATTGTAAATAATTATATTCTTTCTAAAACATAATTTAATAGATCATTTAAAATTTCTTTATTAAAGATCATAAGGGTAACAATCATTGGGCCTAATAAATGCTAAAAAATTGTAAATAATTATCTTCTTTGTAAAAGATAATTTAATATATCATTTAAAATTTATTTATTAAAGATCATAACGGTAACGATCATTGGGCCTAATAAATGCTAAAGAATTTGAAATAATTATCTTCTTTGTGAATCATAATTGAATAGATCATTTAAAGTTTTTTTATTAAAGGCCTTAACGGTAACAATCATTGGGCCTAATAAATGCTAAAAAATTGTACATAATTATCTTCATTCTAAAAGATAACTTAAAAGGTCATTTAGAATTTCTTTATTAAAGATCATAACGGTAACGATCATTGGTCCTAATAAATGCTAAAGAATTTGAAATAATTATCTTCTTTGTCAATCATATTTGAAAAGATCATTTAAAGTTTCTTTATTAAAGATCATAACAGTAACGATCATTGGGTCTAATAAATGCTAAAAAATTGTAAATAATTATGTTCTTTCTAAAAGATAATTTAATAGATCATTTAGAATTTCTTTATTAAAGATCATAACGGTAACGATCATTGGTCCTAATAAATGCTAAAGAATTGTAAATAATTATATTCTTTCTAAAACATAATTTAATAGATCATTTAAAATTTCTTTATTAAAGATCATAAGGGTAACAATCATTGGGACTAATAAATGCTAAAAAATTGTAAACAATTATCTTCTTTGTAAAAGATAATTTAATAGATCATTTCAAAATTTCTTTATTAAAGATCATAACGGTAACGATCATTGGGTCTAATAAATGCTAAAGAATTTGAAATAATTATCTTCTTTGTGAATCATAATTGAATAGATCATTTAAAGTTTTTTTATTAAAGGTCTTAACGATAACAATCATTGGGCCTAATAAATGCTAAAAAATTGTCAATAATTACCTTCTTTCTAAAAGATAATTTAATAGATCATTTAAAATTTCTTTATTAAAGATCATAACGGTAACGATTATTGGGCCTAATAAATCCTAAAGAATTGTAAATAATTATATTCTTTCTAAAACATAATTTAATAGATCATTTAAAATTTCTTTATTAAAGATCATAAGGGTAACAATCATTGGGCCTAATAAATGCGAAAAAATTGTAAATAATTATCTTCTTTGTAAAAGATAATTTAATAGATCATTTAAAATTTATTTATTAAAGATCATAACGGTAACGATCATTGGGCCTAATAAATACTAAAGAATTTGAAATAATTATCTTCTTTGTGAATCATAATTGACAACATCATTTAAAGTTTTTTTATTAAAGATCATAACGGTAACGATCATTGGGCCTAATAAATGCTAAAAAATTGTAAATAATTATCTTCTTTCTAAAAGATAATTTAATAGATCATTTAGAATTTCTTTATTAAAGATCATAACGGTAACAATCTTTGGGCCTAATAAATGCTAAAGAATTTTAAATAATTATATTCTTTCTAAAACATAATTTAATAGATCATTTAAAATTTCTTTATTAAAGATCATAAGGGTAACAATCATTGGGCCTAATAAATGCTAAAAAATTGTAAATAATTATCTTCTTTGTAAAAGATAATTTAATAGATCATTTAAAATTTATTTATTAAAGATCATAACGGTAACAATCATTGGGCCTAATAAATGCTAAAGAATTTTAAATAATTATATTCTTTCTAAAACATAATTTAATAGATCATTTAAAATTTCTTTATTAAAGATCATAAGGGTAACAATCATTGGGCCTAATAAATGCTAAAAAATTGTAAATAATTATCTTCTTTGTAAAAGATAATTTAATATATCATTTAAAATTTATTTATTAAAGATCATAACGGTAACGATCATTGGGCCTAATAAATGCTAAAGAATTTGAAATAATTATCTTCTTTGTGAATCATAATTGAATAGATCATTTAAAGTTTTTTTATTAAAGGCCTTAACGGTAACAATCATTGGGCCTAATAAATGCTAAAAAATTGTACATAATTATCTTCATTCTAAAAGATAACTTAAAAGGTCATTTAGAATTTCTTTATTAAAGATCATAACGGTAACGATCATTGGTCCTAATAAATGCTAAAGAATTTGAAATAATTATCTTCTTTGTCAATCATATTTGAAAAGATCATTTAAAGTTTCTTTATTAAAGATCATAACAGTAACGATCATTGGGTCTAATAAATGCTAAAAAATTGTAAATAATTATGTTCTTTCTAAAAGATAATTTAATAGATCATTTAGAATTTCTTTATTAAAGATCATAACGGTAACGATCATTGGTCCTAATAAATGCTAAAGAATTGTAAATAATTATATTCTTTCTAAAACATAATTTAATAGATCATTTAAAATTTCTTTATTAAAGATCATAAGGGTAACAATCATTGGGACTAATAAATGCTAAAAAATTGTAAATAATTATCTTCTTTGTAAAAGATAATTTAATAGATCATTTCAAAATTTCTTTATTAAAGATCATAACGGTAACGATCATTGGGCCTAATAAATGCTAAAGAATTTGAAATAATTATCTTCTTTGTGAATCATAATTGAATAGATCATTTAAAGTTTTTTTATTAAAGGTCTTAACGGTAACAATCATTGGGCCTAATAAATGCTAAAAAATTGTACATAATTATCTTCATTCTAAAAGATAACTTAAAAGATCATTTAAAGTTTTTTTATTAAAGATCATAACGGTAACGATCATTGGGCCTAATAAATGCTAAAAAATTGTCAATAATTACCTTTTTTCTAAAAGATAATTTAATAGATCATTTAAAATTTCTTTATTAAAGATCATAACGGTAACGATTATTGGGCCTAATAAATCCTAAAGAATTGTAAATAATTATATTCTTTCTAAAACATAATTTAATAGATCATTTAAAATTTCTTTATTAAAGATCATAAGGGTAACAATCATTGGGCCTAATAAATGCGAAAAAATTGTAAATAATTATCTTCTTTGTAAAAGATAATTTAATAGGTCATTTAAAATTTCTTTATTAAAGATCATAACGGTAACGATCATTGGGCCTAATAAATGCTAAAGAATTTGAAATAATTATCTTCTTTGTCAATCATAATTGAAAAGATCATTTAAAGTTTCTTTATTAAAGATCATAACAGTAACGATCATTGGGTCTAATAAATGCTAAAAAATTGTAAATAATTATCTTCTTTCTAAAAGATAATTTAATAGATCATTTAGAATTTCTTTATTAAAGATCATAACGGTAACGATCATTGGTCCTAATAAATGCTAAAGAATTGTAAATAATTATATTCTTTCTAAAACATAATTTAATAGATCATTTAAAATTTCTTTATTAAAGATCATAAGGGTAACAATCATTGGGACTAATAAATGCTAAAAAATTGTAAACAATTATCTTCTTTGTAAAAGATAATTTAATAGATCATTTCAAAATTTCTTTATTAAAGATCATAACGGCAACGATCATTGGGCCTAATAAACGCTAAAGAATTTGAAATAATTATCTTCTTTGTGAGTCATAATTGAAAAGATCATTTAAAGTGTTTTTATTAAAGATCATAACGGTAATGATCATTGGTCCTAATAAAAGCTAAAAAATTGTAAATAATTATCTTCTTTCTCAAAGATAATTTAATAGATCATATAGAATTTCTTTATTAAAGATCATAACGGTAACGATCATGGGGCCTAATAAATGCTAAAGAATTTGAAATAATTATCTTCTTTGTGAATCATATTTGAATAGATCATTTAAAGTTTTTTTATTAAAGGTCTTAACGGTAACGATCATTGGGCCTAATAAATGCTAAAAAATTGTACATAATTATCTTCATTCTAAAAGATAACTTAAAAGATCATTTAGAATTTCTTTATTAAAGATCATAACGGTAACGATCATTGGTCCTAATAAATGCTAAAGAATTGTAAATAATTATATTCTTTCTAAAACATAATTTAATAGATCATTTAAAATTTCTTTATTAAAGATCATAAGGGTAACAATCATTGGGACTAATAGTTCTAAAAAATTGTAAATAATTATCTTCTTTGTGAAAGATAATTTAATAGATCATTTCAAAATTTCTTTATTAAAGATCATAACGGTAACGATCATTGGGCGTAATAAATGCTGAAGAATTTGAAATAATTATCTTCTTTGTGAATCATAATTGAATAGATCATTTAAAGTTTTTTTATTAAAGGTCTTAACGGTAACAATCATTGGGCCTAATAAATGCTAAAAAATTGTACATAATTATCTTCATTCTAAAAGATAACTTAAAAGATCATTTAAAGTTTTTTTATTAAAGATCATAACGGTAACGATCATTGGGCCTAATAAATGCTAAAAAATTGTCAATAATTACCTTTTTTCTAAAAGATAATTTAATAGATCATTTAAAATTTCTTTATTAAAGATCATAACGGTAACGATTATTGGGCCTAATAAATCCTAAAGAATTGTAAATAATTATATTCTTTCTAAAACATAATTTAATAGATCATTTAAAATTTCTTTATTAAAGATCATAAGGGTAACAATCATTGGGACTAATAAATGCGAAAAAATTGTAAATAATTATCTTCTTTGTAAAAGATAATTTAATAGGTCATTTAAAATTTCTTTATTAAAGATCATAACGGTAACGATCATTGGGCCTAATAAATGCTAAGGAATTTGAAATAATTATCTTCTTTGTGAATCATAATTGAATAGATCATTTAAAGTTTCTTTATTAAAGATCATAACAGTAACGATCATTGGGTCTAATAAATGCTAAAAAATTGTAAATAATTATGTTCTTTCTAAAAGATAATTTAGTAGATCATTTAGAATTTCTTTATTAAAGATCATAACGGTAACGATCATTGGTCCTAATAAATGCTAAAGAATTGTAAATAATTATATTCTTTCTAAAACATAATTTAATAGATCATTTAAAATTTCTTTATTAAAGACCATAAGGGTAACAATCATTGGGACTAATAAATGCTAAAAAATTGTAAACAATTATCTTCTTTGTAAAAGATAATTTAATAGATCATTTCAAAATTTCTTTATTAAAGATCATAACGGTAACGATCATTGGGCCTAATAAACGCTAAAGAATTTGAAATAATTATCTTCCTTGTGAGTCATAATTGAAAAGATCATTTAAAGTGTTTTTATTAAAGATCATAACGGTAATGATCATTGGTCCTAATAAATGCTAAAAAATTGTAAATAATTATCTTCTTTCTCAAAGATAATTTAATAGATCATATAGAATTTCTTTATTAAAGATCATAACGGTAACGATCATGGGGCCTAATAAATGCTAAAGAATTTGAAATAATTATCTTCTTTGTGAATCATATTTGAATAGATCATTTAAAGTTTTTTTATTAAAGGTCTTAACGGTAACGATCATTGGGCCTAATAAATGCTAAAAGATTGTACATAATTATCTTCATTCTAAAAGATAACTTAAAAGATCATTTAGAATTTCTTTATTAAAGATCATAACGGTAACAATCATTGGTCCTAATAAATGCTAAAGAATTGTAAATAATTATACTCTTTCTAAAACATAATTTAATAGATCATTTAAAATTTCTTTATTAAAGATCATAAGGGTAACAATCATTGGGACTAATAGTTGCTAAAAAATTGTAAATAATTATCTTCTTTGTAAAAGATAATTTAATAGATCATTTCAAAATTTCTTTATTAAAGATCATAACGGTAACGATCATTGGGCCTAATAAATGCTGAAGAATTTGAAATAATTATCTTCTTTGTGAATCATAATTGAATAGATCATTTAAAGTTTTTTTATTAAAGGTCTTAACGGTAACAATCATTGGGCCTAATAAATGCTAAAAAATTGTACATAATTATCTTCATTCTAAAAGATAACTTAAAAGATCATTTAGAATTTCTTTATTAAAGACCATAACGGTAACGATCATTGGTCCTAATAAATGCTAAAGAATTGTAAATAATTATATTCTTTCTAAAACATAATTTAATACATCATTTAAAATTTCTTTATTAAAGATCATAAGGGTAACAATCATTGGGACTAATAAATACTAAAAAATTGTAAATAATTATCTTCTTTGTAAAAGATAATTTAATAGATCATTTCAAAATTTCTTTATTAAAGATCATAACGGTAATGATCATTGGGCCTAATAAACGCTAAAGAATTTGAAATAATTATCTTCTTTGTGAGTCATAATTGAAAAGATCATTTAAAGTGTTTTTATTAAAGATCATAACGGTGATGATCATTGGTCCTAATAAATGCTAAAAAATTGTAAATAATTATCTTCTTTCTCAAAGATAATTTAATAGATCATATAGAATTTCTTTATTAAAGATCATAACGGTAACGATCATGGGACCTAATAAATGCTAAAGAATTTGAAATAATTATCTTCGTTGTGAATCATATTTGAATAGATCATTTAAAGTTTTTTTATTAAAGATCTTAACGGTAACGATCATTGGGCCTAATAAATGCTAAAAAATTGGTCATAATTATCTTCGTTCTAAAAGATAACTTAAAAGATCATTTAGACTTTCTTTATTAAAGATCATAACGGTAACGATCATTTGGCCTAATAAATGCTAAAGAATTTGAAATAATTATCTTCTTTGTGAATCATAATTGACAACATCATTTAAAGTTTTTTTATTAAAGATCATAACGGTAACGATCATTGGGCCTAATAAATGCTAAAAAATTGTACATAATTATCTTCATTCTAAAAGATAACTTAAAAGATCATTTAAAGTTTTTTTATTAAAGATCATAACGGTAACGATCATTGGGCCTAATAAATGCTAAAAAATTGTAAATAATTACCTTCTTTCTAAAAGATAATTTAATAGATCATTTAAAATTTCTTTATTAAAGATCATAACGGTAACGATCATTGGGCCTAATAAATGCTAAAGAATTGTAAATAATTATATTCTTTCTAAAACATAATTTAATAGATCATTTAAAATTTCTTTATTAAAGATCATAAGGGTAACAATCATTGGGCCTAATAAATGCGAAAAAATTGTAAATAATTATCTTCTTTGTAAAAGATAATTTAATAGATCATTTAAAATTTCTTTATTAAAGATCATAACGGTAACGATCATTGGGCCTAATAAATGCTAAAGAATTTAAAATAATTATCTTCTTTGTGAATCATAATTGAAAAGATCATTTAAAGTTTCTTTATTAAAGATCATAACAGTAACGATCATTGGGTCTAATAAATGCTAAAAAATTGTAAATAATTATCTTCTTTCTAAAACATAATTTAATAGATCATTTAGAATTTCTTTATTAAAGACCATAACGGTAACGATCATTGGTCCTAATAAATGCTAAAGAATTGTAAATAATTATATTCTTTCTAAAACATAATTTAATAGATCATTTAAAATTTCTTTATTAAAGATCATAAGGGTAACAATCATTGGGACTAATAAATGCTAAAAAATTGTAAACAATTATCTTCTTTGTAAAACATAATTTAATAGATCATTTCAAAATTTCTTTATTAAAGATCATAACGGTAACAATTATTGGGCCTAATAAATGCTAAAGAATTTGAAATAATTATCTTCTTTGTGAATCATAATTGAATAGATGATTTAAAGTTTTTTTATTAAAGGCCTTAACGGTAACAATCATTGGGCCTAATAAATGCTAAAAAATTGTACATAATTATCTTCATTCTAAAAGATAACTTAAAAGATCATTTAAAGTTTTTTTATTAAAGATCATAACGGTAACGATAATTGGGCCTAATAAATGCTAAAAAATTGTAAATAATTACCTTCTTTCTAAAAGATAATTTAATAGATCATTTAAAATTTCTTTATTAAAGATCATAACGGTAACGATCATTGGGCCTAATAAATGCTAAAGAATTGTAAATAATTATCTTCTTTGTAAAAGATAATTTAATAGATCATTTCAAAATTTCTTTATTAAAGATCATAACGGTAACGATCATTGGGCCTAATAAATGCTAAAGAATTTGAAATAATTATCTTCTTTGTGAATCATAATTGAAAAGATCATTTAAAGTTTCTTTATTAAAGATCATAACAGTAACGATCATTGGGTCTAATAAATGCTAAAAAATTGTAAATAATTATCTTCTTTCTAAAAGATAATTTAATAGATCATTTAGAATTTCTTTATTAAAGACCATAACGGTAACGATCATTGGTCCTAATAAATGCTAAAGAATTGTAAATAATTATATTCTTTCTAAAACATAATTTAATAGATCATTTAAAATTTCTTTATTAAAGATCATAAGGGTAACAATCATTGGGACTAATAAATGCTAAAAAATTATAAACAATTATCTTCTTTGTAAAACATAATTTAATAGATCATTTCAAAATTTCTTTATTAAAGATCATAACGGTAACAATCATTGGGCCTAATAAATGCTAAAGAATTTGAAATAATTATCTTCTTTGTGAATCATAATTGAATAGATGATTTAAAGTTTTTTTATTAAAGGCCTTAACGGTAACAATCATTGGGCCTAATAAATGATAAAAAATTGTACATAATTATCTTCATTCTAAAAGATAACTTAAAAGATCATTTAAAGTTTTTTTATTAAAGATCATAACGGTAACGATAATTGGGCCTAATAAATGCTAAAAAATTGTAAATAATTACCTTCTTTCTAAAAGATAATTTAATAGATCATTTAAAATTTCTTTATTAAAGATCATAACGGTAACGATCATTGGGCCTAATAAATGCTAAAGAATTGTAAATAATTATCTTCTTTGTAAAAGATAATTTAATAGATCATTTCAAAATTTCTTTATTAAAGATCATAACGGTAACGATCATTGGGCCTAATTAATGCTAAAGAATTTGAAATAATTATCTTCTTTGTGAATCATAATTGAAAAGATCATTTAAAGTTTCTTTATTAAAGATCATAACAGTAACGATCATTGGGTCTAATAAATGCTAAAAAATTGTAAATAATTATCTTCTTTCTAAAAGATAATTTAATAGATCATTTAGAATTTCTTTATTAAAGATCATAACGGTAACGATCATTGGTCCTAATAAATGCTAAAGAATTGTAAATAATTATATTCTTTCTAAAACATAATTTAATAGATCATTTAAAATTTCTTTATTAAAGATCATAAGGGTAACAATCATTGGGACTAATAAATGCTAAAAAATTGTAAAGAATTATCTTCTTTGTAAAAGATAATTTAATAGATCATTTCAAAATTTCTTTATTAAAGATCATAACGGTAACGATCATTGGGCCTAATAAATGCTAAAGAATTTGAAATAATTATCTTCTTTGTGAATCATAATTGAATAGATGATTTAAAGTTTTTTTATTAAAGGCCTTAACGGTAACAATCATTGGGCCTAATAAATGCTAAAAAATTGTACATAATTATCTTCATTCTAAAAGATAACTTAAAAGATCATTTAAAGTTTTTTTATTAAAGATCATAACGGTAACGATAATTGGGCCTAATAAATGCTAAAAAATTGTAAATAATTACCTTCTTTCTAAAAGATAATTTAATAGATCATTTAAAATTTCTTTATTAAAGATCATAACGGTAACGATCATTGGGCCTAATAAATGCTAAAGAATTGTAAATAATTATCTTCTTTGTAAAAGATAATTTAATAGATCATTTCAAAATTTCTTTATTAAAGATCATAACGGTAACGATCATTGGGCCTAATAAATGCTAAAGAATTTGAAATAATTATCTTCTTTGTGAATAATAATTGAATAGATCATTTAAAGTTTTTTTATTAAAGGTCTTAACGGTAACAATCATTGGGCCTAATAAATGCTAAAAAATTGTACATAATTATCTTCATTCTAAAAGATAACTTAAAAGATCATTTAAAGTTTTTTTATTAAAGATCATAACGGTAACGATCATTGGGCCTAATAAATGCTAAAAAATTGTAAATAATTACCTTCTTTCTAAAAGATAATTTAATAGATCATTTAAAATTTCTTTATTAAAGATCATAACCGTAACGATCATTGGGCCTAATAAATGCTAAAGAATTGTAAATAATTATATTCTTTCTAAAACATAATTTAATAGATCATTTAAAATTTCTTTATTAAAGATGATAAGGGTAACAATCATTGGGCCTAATAAATGCTAAAAAATTGTAAATAATTATCTTCTTTGTAAAAGATAATTTAATAGATCATTTAAAATTTCTTTATTAAAGATCATAACGGTAACGATCATTGGGCCTAATTAATGCTAAAGAATTTGAAATAATTATCTTCTTTGTGAATCATAATTGAAAAGATCATTTAAAGTTTCTTTATTAAAGATCATAACAGTAACGATCATTGGGTCTAATAAATGCTAAAAAATTGTAAATAATTATCTTCTTTCTAAAAGATAATTTAATAGATCATTTAGAATTTCTTTATTAAAGATCATAACGGTAACGATCATTGGTCCTAATAAATGCTAAAGAATTGTAAATAATTATATTCTTTCTAAAACATAATTTAATAGATCATTTAAAATTTCTTTATTAAAGATCATAAGGGTAACAATCATTGGGACTAATAAATGCTAAAAAATTGTAAAGAATTATCTTCTTTGTAAAAGATAATTTAATAGATCATTTCAAAATTTCTTTATTAAAGATCATAACGGTAACGATCATTGGGCCTAATAAATGCTAAAGAATTTGAAATAATTATCTTCTTTGTGAATCATAATTGAATAGATGATTTAAAGTTTTTTTATTAAAGGCCTTAACGGTAACAATCATTGGGCCTAATAAATGCTAAAAAATTGTACATAATTATCTTCATTCTAAAAGATAACTTAAAAGATCATTTAAAGTTTTTTTATTAAAGATCATAACGGTAACGATAATTGGGCCTAATAAATGCTAAAAAATTGTAAATAATTACCTTCTTTCTAAAAGATAATTTAATAGATCATTTAAAATTTCTTTATTAAAGATCATAACGGTAACGATCATTGGGCCTAATAAATGCTAAAGAATTGTAAATAATTATCTTCTTTGTAAAAGATAATTTAATAGATCATTTCAAAATTTCTTTATTAAAGATCATAACGGTAACGATCATTGGGCCTAATAAATGCTAAAGAATTTGAAATAATTATCTTCTTTGTGAATCAGAATTGAATAGATCATTTAAAGTTTTTTTATTAAAGGTCTTAACGGTAACAATCATTGGGCCTAATAAATGCTAAAAAATTGTACATAATTATCTTCATTCTAAAAGATAACTTAAAAGATCATTTAAAGTTTTTTTATTAAAGATCATAACGGTAACGATCATTGGGCCTAATAAATGCTAAAAAATTGTAAATAATTACCTTCTTTCTAAAAGATAATTTAATAGATCATTTAAAATTTCTTTATTAAAGATCATAACGGTAACGATCATTGGGCCTAATAAATGCTAAAAAATTGTAAATAATTATATTCTTTCTAAAACATAATTTAATAGATCATTTAAAATTTCTTTATTAAAGATCATAAGGGTAACAATCATTGGGCCTAATAAATGCTAAAAAATTGTAAATAATTATCTTCTTTGTAAAAGATAATTTAATAGATCATTTAAAATTTCTTTATTAAAGATCATAACGGTAACGATCATTGGGCCTAATAAATGCTAAAGAATTTGAAATAATTATCTTCTTTGTGAATCAGAATTGAAAAGATCATTTAAAGTTTCTTTATTAAAGATCATAACAGTAACGATCATTGGGTCTAATAAATGCTAAAAAATTGTAAATAATTATCTTCTTTCTTAAAGAGAATTTAATAGATCATTTAGAATTTCTTTATTAAAGATCATAACGGTAACGATCATTGGTCCTAATAAATGCTAAAGAATTGTAAATAATTACCTTCTTTCTAAAAGATAATTTAATAGATCATTTAAAATTTCTTTATTAAAGATCATAACGGTAACGATCATTGGGCCTAATAAATGCTAAAGAATTGTAAATAATTATCTTCTTTGTAAAAGATAATTTAATAGATCATTTCAAAATTTCTTTATTAAAGATCATAACGGTAACGATCATTGGGCCTAATAAATGCTAAAGAATTTGAAATAATTATCTTCTTTGTGAATCAGAATTGAATAGATCATTTAAAGTTTTTTTATTAAAGGTCTTAACGGTAACAATCATTGGGCCTAATAAATGCTAAAAAATTGTACATAATTATCTTCATTCTAAAAGATAACTTAAAAGATCATTTAAAGTTTTTTTATTAAAGATCATAACGGTAACGATCATTGGGCCTAATAAATGCTAAAAAATTGTAAATAATTACCTTCTTTCTAAAAGATAATTTAATAGATCATTTAAAATTTCTTTATTAAAGATCATAACGGTAACGATCATTGGGCCTAATAAATGCTAAAAAATTGTAAATAATTATATTCTTTCTAAAACATAATTTAATAGATCATTTAAAATTTCTTTATTAAAGATCATAAGGGTAACAATCATTGGGCCTAATAAATGCTAAAAAATTGTAAATAATTATCTTCTTTGTAAAAGATAATTTAATAGATCATTTAAAATTTCTTTATTAAAGATCATAACGGTAACGATCATTGGGCCTAATAAATGCTAAAGAATTTGAAATAATTATCTTCTTTGTGAATCATAATTGAAAAGATCATTTAAAGTTTCTTTATTAAAGATCATAACAGTAACGATCATTGGGTCTAATAAATGCTAAAAAATTGTAAATAATTATCTTCTTTCTAAAAGATAATTTAATAGATCATTTAGAATTTCTTTATTAAAGATCATAACGGTAACGATCATTGGTCCTAATAAATGCTAAAGAATTGTAAATAATTATATTCTTTCTAAAACATAATTTAATAGATCATTTAAAATTTCTTTATTAAAGATCATAAGGGTAACAATCATTGTGACTAATAAATGCTAAAAAATTGTAAACAATTATCTTCTTTGTAAAAGATAATTTAATAGATCATTTCAAAATTTCTTTATTAAACATCATAACGGTAACGGTCATTGGGCCTAATAAATGCTAAAGAATTTGAAATAATTATCTTCTTTGTGAATCATAATTGAATAGATCATTTAAAGTTTTTTTATTAAAGGTCTTAACGGTAACAATCATTGGGCCTAATAAATGCTAAAAAATTGTACATAATTATCTTCATTCTAAAAGATAACTTAAAAGATCATTTAAAGTTTTTTTATTAAAGATCATAACGGTAACGATCATTGGGCCTAATAAATGCTAAAAAATTGTCAATAACTACCTTCTTTCTAAAAGATAATTTAATAGATCATTTAAAATTTCTTTATTAAAGATCATAACGGTAACGATTGTTGGGCCTAATAAATCCTAAAGAATTTTAAATAATTATATTCTTTCTAAAACATAATTTAATAGATCATTTAAAATTTCTTTATTAAAGATCATAAGGGTAACAATCATTGGGCCTAATAAATGCGAAAAAATTGTAAATAATTATCTTCTTTGTACAAGATAATTTAATAGATCATTTAAAATTTCTTTATTAAAGATCATAACGGTAACGATCATTGGGCCTAACAAATGCTAAAGATTTTGAAATAATTATCTTCTTTGTCAATCATAATTGAAAAGATCATTTAAAGTTTGTTTATTAAAGATCATAACAGTAACGATCATTGGGTCTAATAAATGCTAAAAAATTGTAAATAATTATGTTCTTTCTAAAAGATAATTTAATAGATCATTTAGAATTTCTTTATTAAAGATCATAACGGTAACGATCATTGGTCCTAATAAATGCTAAAGAATTGTAAATAATTATATTCTTTCTAAAACATAATTTAATAGATCATTTAAAATTTCTTGATTAAAGATCATAAGGGTAACAATCATTGGGACTAACAAATGCTAAAAAATTGTAAACAATTATCTTCTTTGTAAAAGATAATTTAATAGATCATTTCAAAATTTCTTTATTAAAGATCATAACGGTAACGATCATTGGGCCTAATAAATGCTAAAGAATTTGAAATAATTATCTTCTTTGTGAATCATAATTGAAAAGATCATTTAAAGTTTCTTTATTAAAGATCATAACAGTAACGATCATTGGGTCTAATAAATGCTAAAAAATTGTAAATAATTATCTTCTTTCTAAAAGATAATTTAATAGATCATTTAGAATTTCTTTATTAAAGATCATAACGGTAACGATCATTGGTCCTAATAAATGCTAAAGAATTGTAAATAATTATATTCTTTCTAAAACATAATTTAATAGATCATTTAAAATTTCTTTATTAAAGATCATAAAGGTAACAATCATTGGGACTAATAAATGCTAAAAAATTGTAAACAATTATCTTCTTTGTAAAACATAATTTAATAGATCATTTCAAAATTTCTTTATTAAAGATCATAACGGTAACGATCATTGGGCCTAATAAATGCTAAAGAATTTGAAATAATTATCTTCTTTGTGAATCATAATTGAATAGATGGTTTAAAGTTTTTTTATTAAAGGCCTTAACGGTAACAATCATTGGTCCTAATAAATGCTAAAAAATTGTACATAATTATCTTCATTCTAAAAGATAACTTAAAAGATCATTTAAAGTTTTTTTATTAAAGATCATAACGGTAACGATAATTGGGCCTAATAAATGCTAAAAAATTGTAAATAATTACCTTCTTTCTAAATGATAATTTAATAGATCATTTAAAATTTCTTTATTAAAGATCATAACGGTAACGATCATTGGGCCTAATAAATGCTAAAGAATTGTAAATAATTATATTCTTTCTAAAACATAATTTAATAGATCATTTAAAATTTCTTTATTAAAGATCTTAAGGGTAACAATCATTGGGCCTAATAAATGGTAAAAAATTGTAAATAATTATCTTCTTTGTAAAAGATAATTTAATAGATCATTTAAAATTTCTTTATTAAAGATCATAACGGTAACGATCATTGGGCCTAATAAATGCTAAAGAATTTGAAATAATTATCTTCTTTGTGAATCAGAATTGAAAAGATCATTTAAAGTTTCTTTATTAAAGATCATAACAGTAACGATCATTGGGTCTAATAAATGCTAAAAAATTGTAAATAATTATCTTCTTTCTTAAAGAGAATTTAATAGATCATTTAGAATTTCTTTATTAAAGATCATAACGGTAACGATCATTGGTCCTAATAAATGCTAAAGAATTGTAAATAATTATATTCTTTCTAAAACATAATTTAATAGATCATTTAAAATTTCTTTATTAAAGATCATAAGGGTAACAATCATTGGGACTAATAAATGCTAAAAAATTGTAAATAATTATCTTCTTTGTAAAAGATAATTTAATAGATCATTTCAAAATTTCTTTATTAAAGATCATAACGGTAACGATCATTGGGCCTAATAAATGCTAAAGAATTTGAAATAATTATCTTCTTTGTGAATCATAATTGAATAGATCATTTAAAGTTTTTTTATTAAAAGTCTTAACGGTAACAATCATTGGGCCTAATAAATGCTAAAAAATTGTACATAATTATCTTCATTCTAAAAGATAACTTAAAAGATTATTTAAAGTTTTTTTATTAACGATCATAACGGTAACGATCATTGGGCCTAATAAATGCTAAAGAATTTGAAATAATTATCTTCTTTGTGAGTCATACTTGAATAGATCATTTAAAGTTTTTTTATTAAAGGTCTTAACGGTAAAAATCATTGGGCCTAATAAATGCTAAAAAATTGTACATAATTATCTTCATTCTAAAAGATAACTTAAAAGATCATTTAGAATTTCTTTATGAAAGATCATAACGGTAACGATCATTGGTCCTAATAAATGCTAAAGAATTGTAAATAATTATATTCTTTCTAAAATATAATTTAATAGATCATTTAAAATTTCTTTATTAAAGATCATAAGGGTAACAATCATTGGGACTAATAAATGCTAAAAAATTGTAAATTATTATCTTCTTCGTAAAAGATAATTTAATAGATCATTTCAAAATTTCTTTATTAAAGATCATAACGGTAACGATCATTGGGCCTAATAAATGCTAAAGAATTTGAAATAATTATCTTCTTTGTGAATCATAATTGAATAGATCATTTAAAGTTTTTTTATTAAAGGTCTTAACGGTAACAATCATTGGGCCTAATAAATGCTAAAAAATTGTACATAATTATCTTCATTCTAAAAGATAACTTAAAAGATCAATTAGAATTTCTTTATGAAAGATCATAACGGTAACGATCATTGGTCCTAATAAATGCTAAAGAATTGTAAATAATTATATTCTTTCTAAAATATAATTTAATAGATCATTTAAAATTTCTTTATTAAAGATCATAAGGGTAACAATCATTGGGACTAATAAATGCTAAAAAATTGTAAATAATTATCTTCTATGTAAAAGATAATTTAACAGATCATTTCAAAATTTCTTTATTAAAGATCATAACGGTAACGATCATTGGGCCTAATAAATGATAAAGAATTTGAAATAATTATCTTCTTTGTGAATCATAATTGAAAAGATCATTTAAAGTTTCTTTATTAAAGATCATAACCATAACGATCATTGTGTCTAATAAATGCTAAAAAATTGTAAATAATTATCTTCTTTCTAAAAGATAATTTAATAGATCATTTAGAATTTCTTTATTAAAGATCATAACGGTAACGATCATTGGTGCTAATAAATGCTAAAGAATTGTAAATAATTATATTCTTTCTAAAACATAATTTAATAGATCATTTAAAATTTCTTTATTAAAGATCATAAGGGTAACAATCATTGGGACTAATAAATGCTAAAAAATTGTAAATAATTATCTTCTTTGTAAAAGATAATTTAATAGATCATTTCAAAATTTCTTTATTAAAGATCATAACGGTAACGATCATTGGGCCTAATAAATGCTAAATAATTTGAAATAATTATCTTCTTTGTGAATCATAATTGAATAGATCATTTAAAGTTTTTTTATTAAAGGTCTTAACGGTAACAATCATTGGGCCTAATAAATGCTAAAAAATTGTACATAATTATCTTCATTCTAAAAGATAACTTAAAAGATCATTTAGAATTTCTTTATGAAAGATCATAACGGTAACGATCATTGGTCCTAATAAATGCTAAAGAATTGTAAATAATTATATTCTTTCTAAAATATAACTTAATAGATCATTTAAAATTTCTTTATTAAAGATCATAAGGGTAACAATCATTGGGACTAATAAATGCTAAAAAATTGTAAATAATTATCTTCTTTGTAAAAGATAATTTAATAGATCATTTCAAAATTTCTTTATTAAAGATCATAACGGTAACGATCATTGGGCCTAATAAATGATAAAGAATTTGAAATAATTATCTTCTTTGTGAATCATAATTGAAAAGATCATTTAAAGTTTCTTTATTAAAGATCATAACCATAACGATCATTGTGTCTAATAAATGCTAAAAAATTGTAAATAATTATCTTCTTTCTAAAAGATAATTTAATAGATCATTTAGAATTTCTTTATTAAAGATCATAACGGTAACGATCATTGGTCCTAATAAATGCTAAAGAATTGTAAATAATTATATTCTTTCTAAAACATAATTTAATAGATCATTTAAAATTTCTTTATTAAAGATCATAAAGGTAACAATCATTGGGACTAATAAATGCTAAAAAATTGTAAACAATTATCTTCTTTGTAAAACATAATTTAATAGATCATTTCAAAATTTCTTTATTAAAGATCATAACGGTAACGATCATTGGGCCTAATAAATGCTAAAGAATTTGAAATAATTATCTTCTTTGTGAATCATAATTGAAAAGATCATTTAAAGTTTCTTTATTAAAGATCATAACAGTAACGATCATTGGGTCTAATAAATGCTAAAAAATTGTAAATAATTATCTTCTTTCTAAAAGATAATTTAATAGATCATTTAGAATTTCTTTATTAAAGATCATAACGGTAACGATCATTGGTCCTAATAAATGCTAAAGAATTGTAAATAATTATATTCTTTCTAAAACATAATTTAATAGATCATTTAAAATTTCTTTATTAAAGATCATAAGGGTAACAATCATTGTGACTAATAAATGCTAAAAAATTGTAAACAATTATCTTCTTTGTAAAAGATAATTTAATAGATCATTTCAAAATTTCTTTATTAAACATCATAACGGTAACGGTCATTGGGCCTAATAAATGCTAAAGAATTTGAAATAATTATCTTCTTTGTGAATCATAATTGAATAGATCATTTAAAGTTTTTTTATTAAAGGTCTTAACGGTAACAATCATTGGGCCTAATAAATGCTAAAAAATTGTACATAATTATCTTCATTCTAAAAGATAACTTAAAAGATCATTTAAAGTTTTTTTATTAAAGATCATAACGGTAACGATCATTGGGCCTAATAAATGCTAAAAAATTGTCAATAACTACCTTCTTTCTAAAAGATAATTTAATAGATCATTTAAAATTTCTTTATTAAAGATCATAACGGTAACGATTGTTGGGCCTAATAAATCCTAAAGAATTTTAAATAATTATATTCTTTCTAAAACATAATTTAATAGATCATTTAAAATTTCTTTATTAAAGATCATAAGGGTAACAATCATTGGGCCTAATAAATGCGAAAAAATTGTAAATAATTATCTTCTTTGTACAAGATAATTTAATAGATCATTTAAAATTTCTTTATTAAAGATCATAACGGTAACGATCATTGGGCCTAACAAATGCTAAAGATTTTGAAATAATTATCTTCTTTGTCAATCATAATTGAAAAGATCATTTAAAGTTTGTTTATTAAAGATCATAACAGTAACGATCATTGGGTCTAATAAATGCTAAAAAATTGTAAATAATTATGTTCTTTCTAAAAGATAATTTAATAGATCATTTAGAATTTCTTTATTAAAGATCATAACGGTAACGATCATTGGTCCTAATAAATGCTAAAGAATTGTAAATAATTATATTCTTTCTAAAACATAATTTAATAGATCATTTAAAATTTCTTGATTAAAGATCATAAGGGTAACAATCATTGGGACTAACAAATGCTAAAAAATTGTAAACAATTATCTTCTTTGTAAAAGATAATTTAATAGATCATTTCAAAATTTCTTTATTAAAGATCATAACGGTAACGATCATTGGGCCTAATAAATGCTAAAGAATTTGAAATAATTATCTTCTTTGTGAATCATAATTGAAAAGATCATTTAAAGTTTCTTTATTAAAGATCATAACAGTAACGATCATTGGGTCTAATAAATGCTAAAAAATTGTAAATAATTATCTTCTTTCTAAAAGATAATTTAATAGATCATTTAGAATTTCTTTATTAAAGATCATAACGGTAACGATCATTGGTCCTAATAAATGCTAAAGAATTGTAAATAATTATATTCTTTCTAAAACATAATTTAATAGATCATTTAAAATTTCTTTATTAAAGATCATAAAGGTAACAATCATTGGGACTAATAAATGCTAAAAAATTGTAAACAATTATCTTCTTTGTAAAACATAATTTAATAGATCATTTCAAAATTTCTTTATTAAAGATCATAACGGTAACGATCATTGGGCCTAATAAATGCTAAAGAATTTGAAATAATTATCTTCTTTGTGAATCATAATTGAATAGATGGTTTAAAGTTTTTTTATTAAAGGCCTTAACGGTAACAATCATTGGTCCTAATAAATGCTAAAAAATTGTACATAATTATCTTCATTCTAAAAGATAACTTAAAAGATCATTTAAAGTTTTTTTATTAAAGATCATAACGGTAACGATAATTGGGCCTAATAAATGCTAAAAAATTGTAAATAATTACCTTCTTTCTAAATGATAATTTAATAGATCATTTAAAATTTCTTTATTAAAGATCATAACGGTAACGATCATTGGGCCTAATAAATGCTAAAGAATTGTAAATAATTATATTCTTTCTAAAACATAATTTAATAGATCATTTAAAATTTCTTTATTAAAGATCTTAAGGGTAACAATCATTGGGCCTAATAAATGGTAAAAAATTGTAAATAATTATCTTCTTTGTAAAAGATAATTTAATAGATCATTTAAAATTTCTTTATTAAAGATCATAACGGTAACGATCATTGGGCCTAATAAATGCTAAAGAATTTGAAATAATTATCTTCTTTGTGAATCAGAATTGAAAAGATCATTTAAAGTTTCTTTATTAAAGATCATAACAGTAACGATCATTGGGTCTAATAAATGCTAAAAAATTGTAAATAATTATCTTCTTTCTTAAAGAGAATTTAATAGATCATTTAGAATTTCTTTATTAAAGATCATAACGGTAACGATCATTGGTCCTAATAAATGCTAAAGAATTGTAAATAATTATATTCTTTCTAAAACATAATTTAATAGATCATTTAAAATTTCTTTATTAAAGATCATAAGGGTAACAATCATTGGGACTAATAAATGCTAAAAAATTGTAAATAATTATCTTCTTTGTAAAAGATAATTTAATAGATCATTTCAAAATTTCTTTATTAAAGATCATAACGGTAACGATCATTGGGCCTAATAAATGCTAAAGAATTTGAAATAATTATCTTCTTTGTGAATCATAATTGAATAGATCATTTAAAGTTTTTTTATTAAAAGTCTTAACGGTAACAATCATTGGGCCTAATAAATGCTAAAAAATTGTACATAATTATCTTCATTCTAAAAGATAACTTAAAAGATTATTTAAAGTTTTTTTATTAACGATCATAACGGTAACGATCATTGGGCCTAATAAATGCTAAAGAATTTGAAATAATTATCTTCTTTGTGAGTCATACTTGAATAGATCATTTAAAGTTTTTTTATTAAAGGTCTTAACGGTAAAAATCATTGGGCCTAATAAATGCTAAAAAATTGTACATAATTATCTTCATTCTAAAAGATAACTTAAAAGATCATTTAGAATTTCTTTATGAAAGATCATAACGGTAACGATCATTGGTCCTAATAAATGCTAAAGAATTGTAAATAATTATATTCTTTCTAAAATATAATTTAATAGATCATTTAAAATTTCTTTATTAAAGATCATAAGGGTAACAATCATTGGGACTAATAAATGCTAAAAAATTGTAAATTATTATCTTCTTTGTAAAAGATAATTTAATAGATCATTTCAAAATTTCTTTATTAAAGATCATAACGGTAACGATCATTGGGCCTAATAAATGCTAAAGAATTTGAAATAATTATCTTCTTTGTGAATCATAATTGAATAGATCATTTAAAGTTTTTTTATTAAAGGTCTTAACGGTAACAATCATTGGGCCTAATAAATGCTAAAAAATTGTACATAATTATCTTCATTCTAAAAGATAACTTAAAAGATCAATTAGAATTTCTTTATGAAAGATCATAACGGTAACGATCATTGGTCCTAATAAATGCTAAAGAATTGTAAATAATTATATTCTTTCTAAAATATAATTTAATAGATCATTTAAAATTTCTTTATTAAAGATCATAAGGGTAACAATCATTGCGACTAATAAATGCTAAAAAATTGTAAATAATTATCTTCTATGTAAAAGATAATTTAACAGATCATTTCAAAATTTCTTTATTAAAGATCATAACGGTAACGATCATTGGGCCTAATAAATGATAAAGAATTTGAAATAATTATCTTCTTTGTGAATCATAATTGAAAAGATCATTTAAAGTTTCTTTATTAAAGATCATAACCATAACGATCATTGTGTCTAATAAATGCTAAAAAATTGTAAATAATTATCTTCTTTCTAAAAGATAATTTAATAGATCATTTAGAATTTCTTTATTAAAGATCATAACGGTAACGATCATTGGTGCTAATAAATGCTAAAGAATTGTAAATAATTATATTCTTTCTAAAACATAATTTAATAGATCATTTAAAATTTCTTTATTAAAGATCATAAGGGTAACAATCATTGGGACTAATAAATGCTAAAAAATTGTAAATAATTATCTTCTTTGTAAAAGATAATTTAATAGATCATTTCAAAATTTCTTTATTAAAGATCATAACGGTAACGATCATTGGGCCTAATAAATGCTAAATAATTTGAAATAATTATCTTCTTTGTGAATCATAATTGAATAGATCATTTAAAGTTTTTTTATTAAAGGTCTTAACGGTAACAATCATTGGGCCTAATAAATGCTAAAAAATTGTACATAATTATCTTCATTCTAAAAGATAACTTAAAAGATCATTTAGAATTTCTTTATGAAAGATCATAACGGTAACGATCATTGGTCCTAATAAATGCTAAAGAATTGTAAATAATTATATTCTTTCTAAAATATAACTTAATAGATCATTTAAAATTTCTTTATTAAAGATCATAAGGGTAACAATCATTGGGACTAATAAATGCTAAAAAATTGTAAATAATTATCTTCTTTGTAAAAGATAATTTAATAGATCATTTCAAAATTTCTTTATTAAAGATCATAACGGTAACGATCATTGGGCCTAATAAATGATAAAGAATTTGAAATAATTATCTTCTTTGTGAATCATAATTGAAAAGATCATTTAAAGTTTCTTTATTAAAGATCATAACCATAACGATCATTGTGTCTAATAAATGCTAAAAAATTGTAAATAATTATCTTCTTTCTAAAAGATAATTTAATAGATCATTTAGAATTTCTTTATTAAAGATCATAACGGTAACGATCATTGGTCCTAATAAATGCTAAAGAATTGTAAATAATTATATTCTTTCTAAAACATAATTTAATAGATCATTTAAAATTTCTTTATTAAAGATCATAAAGGTAACAATCATTGGGACTAATAAATGCTAAAAAATTGTAAACAATTATCTTCTTTGTAAAACATAATTTAATAGATCATTTCAAAATTTCTTTATTAAAGATCATAACGGTAACGATCATTGGGCCTAATAAATGCTAAAGAATTTGAAATAATTATCTTCTTTGTGAATCATAATTGAAAAGATCATTTAAAGTTTCTTTATTAAAGATCATAACAGTAACGATCATTGGGTCTAATAAATGCTAAAAAATTGTAAATAATTATCTTCTTTCTAAAAGATAATTTAATAGATCATTTAGAATTTCTTTATTAAAGATCATAACGGTAACGATCATTGGTCCTAATAAATGCTAAAGAATTGTAAATAATTATATTCTTTCTAAAACATAATTTAATAGATCATTTAAAATTTCTTTATTAAAGATCATAAAGGTAACAATCATTGGGACTAATAAATGCTAAAAAATTGTAAACAATTATCTTCTTTGTAAAACATAATTTAATAGATCATTTCAAAATTTCTTTATTAAAGATCATAACGGTAACGATCATTGGGCCTAATAAATGCTAAAGAATTTGAAATAATTATCTTCTTTGTGAATCATAATTGAATAGATGGTTTAAAGTTTTTTTATTAAAGGCCTTAACGGTAACAATCATTGGTCCTAATAAATGCTAAAAAATTGTACATAATTATCTTCATTCTAAAAGATAACTTAAAAGATCATTTAAAGTTTTTTTATTAAAGATCATAACGGTAACGATAATTGGGCCTAATAAATGCTAAAAAATTGTAAACAATTATCTTCTTTGTAAAACATAATTTAATAGATCATTTCAAAATTTCTTTATTAAAGATCATAACGGTAACGATCATTGGGCCTAATAAATGCTAAAGAATTGGAAATAATTATCTTCTTTGTGAATCATAATTGAAAAGATCATTTAAAGTTTCTTTATTAAAGATCATAACAGTAACGATCATTGGGTCTAATAAATGCTAAAAAATTGTAAATAATTATCTTCTTTCTAAAAGATAATTTAATAGATCATTTAGAATTTCTTTATTAAAGATCATAACGGTAACGATCATTGGTCCTAATAAATGCTAAAGAATTGTAAATAATTATATTCTTTCTAAAACATAATTTAATAGATCATTTAAAATTTCTTTATTAAAGATCATAAAGGTAACAATCATTGGGACTAATAAATGCTAAAAAATTGTAAACAATTATCTTCTTTGTAAAACATAATTTAATAGATCATTTCAAAATTTCTTTATTAAAGATCATAACGGTAACGATCATTGGGCCTAATAAATGCTAAAGAATTTGAAATAATTATCTTCTTTGTGAATCATAATTGAATAGATGGTTTAAAGTTTTTTTATTAAAGGCCTTAACGGTAACAATCATTGGTCCTAATAAATGCTAAAAAATTGTACATAATTATCTTCATTCTAAAAGATAACTTAAAAGATCATTTAGAATTTCTTTATGAAAGATCATAACAGTAACGATCATTGGTCCTAATAAATGCTAAAGAATTGTAAATAATTATATTCTTTCTAAAATATAATTTAATAGATCATTTAAAATTTCTTTATTAAAGATCATAAGGGTAACAATCATTGGGACTAATAAATGCTAAAAAATTGTAAATTATTATCTTCTTTGTAAAAGATAATTTAATAGATCATTTCAAAATTTCTTTATTAAAGATCATAACGGTAACGATCATTGGGCCTAATAAATGCTAAAGAATTTGAAATAATTATCTTCTTTGTGAATCATAATTGAATAGATCATTTAAAGTTTTTTTATTAAAGGTCTTAACGGTAACAATCATTGGGCCTAATAAATGCTAAAAAATTGTACATAATTATCTTCATTCTAAAAGATAACTTAAAAGATCAATTAGAATTTCTTTATGAAAGATCATAACGGTAACGATCATTGGTCCTAATAAATGCTAAAGAATTGTAAATAATTATATTCTTTCTAAAATATAATTTAATAGATCATTTAAAATTTCTTTATTAAAGATCATAAGGGTAACAATCATTGGGACTAATAAATGCTAAAAAATTGTAAATAATTATCTTCTATGTAAAAGATAATTTAACAGATCATTTCAAAATTTCTTTATTAAAGATCATAACGGTAACGATCATTGGGCCTAATAAATGATAAAGAATTTGAAATAATTATCTTCTTTGTGAATCATAATTGAAAAGATCATTTAAAGTTTCTTTATTAAAGATCATAACCATAACGATCATTGTGTCTAATAAATGCTAAAAAATTGTAAATAATTATCTTCTTTCTAAAAGATAATTTAATAGATCATTTAGAATTTCTTTATTAAAGATCATAACGGTAACGATCATTGGTGCTAATAAATGCTAAAGAATTGTAAATAATTATATTCTTTCTAAAACATAATTTAATAGATCATTTAAAATTTCTTTATTAAAGATCATAAGGGTAACAATCATTGGGACTAATAAATGCTAAAAAATTGTAAATAATTATCTTCTTTGTAAAAGATAATTTAATAGATCATTTCAAAATTTCTTTATTAAAGATCATAACGGTAACGATCATTGGGCCTAATAAATGCTAAATAATTTGAAATAATTATCTTCTTTGTGAATCATAATTGAATAGATCATTTAAAGTTTTTTTATTAAAGGTCTTAACGGTAACAATCATTGGGCCTAATAAATGCTAAAAAATTGTACATAATTATCTTCATTCTAAAAGATAACTTAAAAGATCATTTAGAATTTCTTTATGAAAGATCATAACGGTAACGATCATTGGTCCTAATAAATGCTAAAGAATTGTAAATAATTATATTCTTTCTAAAATATAACTTAATAGATCATTTAAAATTTCTTTATTAAAGATCATAAGGGTAACAATCATTGGGACTAATAAATGCTAAAAAATTGTAAATAATTATCTTCTTTGTAAAAGATAATTTAATAGATCATTTCAAAATTTCTTTATTAAAGATCATAACGGTAACGATCATTGGGCCTAATAAATGATAAAGAATTTGAAATAATTATCTTCTTTGTGAATCATAATTGAAAAGATCATTTAAAGTTTCTTTATTAAAGATCATAACCATAACGATCATTGTGTCTAATAAATGCTAAAAAATTGTAAATAATTATCTTCTTTCTAAAAGATAATTTAATAGATCATTTAGAATTTCTTTATTAAAGATCATAACGGTAACGATCATTGGTCCTAATAAATGCTAAAGAATTGTAAATAATTATATTCTTTCTAAAACATAATTTAATAGATCATTTAAAATTTCTTTATTAAAGATCATAAAGGTAACAATCATTGGGACTAATAAATGCTAAAAAATTGTAAACAATTATCTTCTTTGTAAAACATAATTTAATAGATCATTTCAAAATTTCTTTATTAAAGATCATAACGGTAACGATCATTGGGCCTAATAAATGCTAAAGAATTTGAAATAATTATCTTCTTTGTGAATCATAATTGAAAAGATCATTTAAAGTTTCTTTATTAAAGATCATAACAGTAACGATCATTGGGTCTAATAAATGCTAAAAAATTGTAAATAATTATCTTCTTTCTAAAAGATAATTTAATAGATCATTTAGAATTTCTTTATTAAAGATCATAACGGTAACGATCATTGGTCCTAATAAATGCTAAAGAATTGTAAATAATTATATTCTTTCTAAAACATAATTTAATAGATCATTTAAAATTTCTTTATTAAAGATCATAAAGGTAACAATCATTGGGACTAATAAATGCTAAAAAATTGTAAACAATTATCTTCTTTGTAAAACATAATTTAATAGATCATTTCAAAATTTCTTTATTAAAGATCATAACGGTAACGATCATTGGGCCTAATAAATGCTAAAGAATTTGAAATAATTATCTTCTTTGTGAATCATAATTGAATAGATGGTTTAAAGTTTTTTTATTAAAGGCCTTAACGGTAACAATCATTGGTCCTAATAAATGCTAAAAAATTGTACATAATTATCTTCATTCTAAAAGATAACTTAAAAGATCATTTAAAGTTTTTTTATTAAAGATCATAACGGTAACGATAATTGGGCCTAATAAATGCTAAAAAATTGTAAATAATTACCTTCTTTCTAAATGATAATTTAATAGATCATTTAAAATTTCTTTATTAAAGATCATAACGGTAACGATCATTGGGCCTAATAAATGCTAAAGAATTGTAAATAATTATATTCTTTCTAAAACATAATTTAATAGATCATTTAAAATTTCTTTATTAAAGATCTTAAGGGTAACAATCATTGGGCCTAATAAATGGTAAAAAATTGTAAATAATTATCTTCTTTGTAAAAGATAATTTAATAGATCATTTAAAATTTCTTTATTAAAGATCATAACGGTAACGATCATTGGGCCTAATAAATGCTAAAGAATTTGAAATAATTATCTTCTTTGTGAATCAGAATTGAAAAGATCATTTAAAGTTTCTTTATTAAAGATCATAACAGTAACGATCATTGGGTCTAATAAATGCTAAAAAATTGTAAATAATTATCTTCTTTCTTAAAGAGAATTTAATAGATCATTTAGAATTTCTTTATTAAAGATCATAACGGTAACGATCATTGGTCCTAATAAATGCTAAAGAATTGTAAATAATTATATTCTTTCTAAAACATAATTTAATAGATCATTTAAAATTTCTTTATTAAAGATCATAAGGGTAACAATCATTGGGACTAATAAATGCTAAAAAATTGTAAATAATTATCTTCTTTGTAAAAGATAATTTAATAGATCATTTCAAAATTTCTTTATTAAAGATCATAACGGTAACGATCATTGGGCCTAATAAATGCTAAAGAATTTGAAATAATTATCTTCTTTGTGAATCATAATTGAATAGATCATTTAAAGTTTTTTTATTAAAAGTCTTAACGGTAACAATCATTGGGCCTAATAAATGCTAAAAAATTGTACATAATTATCTTCATTCTAAAAGATAACTTAAAAGATTATTTAAAGTTTTTTTATTAACGATCATAACGGTAACGATCATTGGGCCTAACAAATGCTAAAGAATTTGAAATAATTATCTTCTTTGTGAGTCATACTTGAATAGATCATTTAAAGTTTTTTTATTAAAGGTCTTAACGGTAAAAATCATTGGGCCTAATAAATGCTAAAAAATTGTACATAATTATCTTCATTCTAAAAGATAACTTAAAAGATCATTTAGAATTTCTTTATGAAAGATCATAACAGTAACGATCATTGGTCCTAATAAATGCTAAAGAATTGTAAATAATTATATTCTTTCTAAAATATAATTTAATAGATCATTTAAAATTTCTTTATTAAAGATCATAAGGGTAACAATCATTGGGACTAATAAATGCTAAAAAATTGTAAATAATTATCTTCTTTGTAAAAGATAATTTAATAGATCATTTCAAAATTTCTTTATTAAAGATCATAACGGTAACGATCATTGGGCCTAATAAATGCTAAAGAATTTGAAATAATTATCTTCTTTGTGAATCATAATTGAATAGATCATTTAAAGTTTTTTTATTAAAGGTCTTAACGGTAACAATCATTGGGCCTAATAAATGCTAAAAAATTGTACATAATTATCTTCATTCTAAAAGATAACTTAAAAGATCAATTAGAATTTCTTTATGAAAGATCATAACGGTAACGATCATTGGTCCTAATAAATGCTAAAGAATTGTAAATAATTATATTCTTTCTAAAATATAATTTAATAGATCATTTAAAATTTCTTTATTAAAGATCATAAGGGTAACAATCATTGGGACTAATAAATGCTAAAAAATTGTAAATAATTATCTTCTATGTAAAAGATAATTTAACAGATCATTTCAAAATTTCTTTATTAAAGATCATAACGGTAACGATCATTGGGCCTAATAAATGATAAAGAATTTGAAATAATTATCTTCTTTGTGAATCATAATTGAAAAGATCATTTAAAGTTTCTTTATTAAAGATCATAACCATAACGATCATTGTGTCTAATAAATGCTAAAAAATTGTAAATAATTATCTTCTTTCTAAAAGATAATTTAATAGATCATTTAGAATTTCTTTATTAAAGATCATAACGGTAACGATCATTGGTCCTAATAAATGCTAAAGAATTGTAAATAATTATATTCTTTCTAAAACATAATTTAATAGATCATTTAAAATTTCTTTATTAAAGATCATAAGGGTAACAATCATTGGGACTAATAAATGCTAAAAAATTGTAAATAATTATCTTCTTTGTAAAAGATAATTTAATAGATCATTTCAAAATTTCTTTATTAAAGATCATAACGGTAACGATCATTGGGCCTAATAAATGCTAAAGAATTTGAAATAATTATCTTCTTTGTGAATCATAATTGAATAGATCATTTAAAGTTTTTTTATTAAAGGTCTTAACGGTAACAATCATTGGGCCTAATAAATGCTAAAAAATTGTACATAATTATCTTCATTCTAAAAGATAACTTAAAAGATCATTTAGAATTTCTTTATGAAAGATCATAACGGTAACGATCATTGGTCCTAATAAATGCTAAAGAATTGTAAATAATTATATTCTTTCTAAAATATAATTTAATAGATCATTTAAAATTTCTTTATTAAAGATCATAAGGGTAACAATCATTGGGACTAATAAATGCTAAAAAATTGTAAATAATTATCTTCTTTGTAAAAGATAATTTAATAGATCATTTCAAAATTTCTTTATTAAAGATCATAACGGTAACGATCATTGGGCCTAATAAATGATAAAGAATTTGAAATAATTATCTTCTTTGTGAATCATAATTGAAAAGATCATTTAAAGTTTCTTTATTAAAGATCATAACCATAACGATCATTGTGTCTAATAAATGCTAAAAAATTGTAAATAATTATCTTCTTTCTAAAAGATAATTTAATAGATCATTTAGAATTTCTTTATTAAAGATCATAACGGTAACGATCATTGGTCCTAATAAATGCTAAAGAATTGTAAATAATTATATTCTTTCTAAAACATAATTTAATAGATCATTTAAAATTTCTTTATTAAAGATCATAAGGGTAACAATCATTGGGACTAATAAATGCTAAAAAATTGTAAATAATTATCTTCTTTGTAAAAGATAATTTAATAGATCATTTCAAAATTTCTTTATTAAAGATCATAACGGTAACGATCATTGGGCCTAATAAATGCTAAAGAATTTGAAATAATTATCTTCTTTGTGAATCATAATTGAATAGATTATTTAAAGTTTTTTTATTAAAGGTCTTAACGGTAACAATCATTGGGCCTAATAAATGCTAAAAAATTGTACATAATTATCTTCATTCTAAAAGATAACTTAAAAGATCATTTAGAATTTCTTTATGAAAGATCATAACGCTAACGATCATTGGTCCTAATAAATGCTAAAGAATTGTAAATAATTATATTCTTTCTAAAATATAATTTAATAGATCATTTAAAATTTCTTTATTAAAGATCATAAGGGTAACAATCATTGGGACTAATAAATGCTAAAAAATTGTAAATAATTATCTTCTTTGTAAAAGATAATTTAATAGATCATTTCAAAATTTCTTTATTAAAGATCATAACGGTAACGATCATTGGGCCTAATAAAGGATAAAGAATTTGAAATAATTATCTTCTTTGTGAATCATAATTGAAAAGATCATTTAAAGTTTCTTTATTAAAGATCATAACCATAACGATCATTGTGTCTAATAAATGCTAAAAAATTGTAAATAATTATCTTCTTTCTAAAAGATAATTTAATAGATCATTTAGAATTTCTTTATTAAAGATCATAACGGTAACGATCATTGGTCCTAATAAATGCTAAAGAATTGTAAATAATTATATTCTTTCTAAAACATAATTTAATAGATCATTTAAAATTTCTTTATTAAAGATCATAAGGGTAACAATCATTGGGACTAATAAATGCTAAAAAATTGTAAATAATTATCTTCTTTGTAAAAGATAATTTAATAGATCATTTCAAAATTTCTTTATTAAAGATCATAACGGTAACGATCATTGGGCCTAATAAATGCTAAAGAATTTGAAATAATTATCTTCTTTGTGAATCATAATTGAATAGATCATTTAAAGTTTTTTTATTAAAGGTCTTAACGGTAACAATCATTGGGCCTAATAAATGCTAAAAAATTGTACATAATTATCTTCATTCTAAAAGATAACTTAAAAGATCATTTAGAATTTCTTTATGAAAGATCATAACGGTAACGATCATTGGTCCTAATAAATGCTAAAGAATTGTAAATAATTATATTCTTTCTAAAATATAATTTAATAGATCATTTAAAATTTCTTTATTAAAGATCATAAGGGTAACAATCATTGGGACTAATAAATGCTAAAAAATTGTAAATAATTATCTTCTTTGTAAAAGATAATTTAATAGATCATTTCAAAATTTCTTTATTAAAGATCATAACGGTAACGATCATTGGGCCTAATAAATGATAAAGAATTTGAAATAATTATCTTCTTTGTGAATCATAATTGAAAAGATCATTTAAAGTTTCTTTATTAAAGATCATAACCATAACGATCATTGTGTCTAATAAATGCTAAAAAATTGTAAATAATTATCTTCTTTCTAAAAGATAATTTAATAGATCATTTAGAATTTCTTTATTAAAGATCATAACGGTAACGATCATTGGTGCTAATAAATGCTAAAGAATTGTAAATAATTATATTCTTTCTAAAACATAATTTAATAGATCATTTAAAATTTCTTTATTAAAGATCATAAGGGTAACAATCATTGGGACTAATAAATGCTAAAAAATTGTAAATAATTATCTTCTTTGTAAAAGATAATTTAATAGATCATTTCAAAATTTCTTTATTAAAGATCATAACGGTAACGATCATTGGGCCTAATAAATGCTAAAGAATTTGAAATAATTATCTTCTTTGTGAATCATAATTGAATAGATCATTTAAAGTTTTTTTATTAAAGGTCTTAACGGTAACAATCATTGGGCCTAATAAATGCTAAAAAATTGTACATAATTATCTTCATTCTAAAAGATAACTTAAAAGATCATTTAAAGTTTTTTTATTAAAGATCATAACGGTAACGATCATTGGGCCTAATAAATGCTAAAAAATTGTAAATAATTACCTTCTTTCTAAAAGATAATTTAATAGATCATTTAAAATTTCTTCATTAAAGATCATAACGGTAACAATCATTGGGACTAATAAATGCTAAAAAATTGTAAATAATTATCTTCTTTGTAAAAGATAATTTAATAGATCATTTCAAAATTTCTTTATTAAAGATCATAACGGTAACGATCATTCGGCCTAATAAATGCTAAAGAATTTGAAATAATTATCTTCTTTGTGAATCATAATTGAATAGATCATTTAAAGTTTTTTTATTAGAGGTCTTAACGGTAACAATCATTGGGCCTAATAAATGCTAAACAATTGTACATAATTATCTTCATTCTAAAAGATAACTTAAAAGATTATTTAAAGTTTTTTTATTAACGATCATAACGGTAACGATCATTGGGCCTAATAAATGCGAAAGAATTTGAAATAATTATCTTCTTTGTGAGTCATACTTGAATAGATCATTTAAAGTTTTTTTATTAAAGGGCTTAACGGTAAAAATCATTGGGCCTAATAAATGCTAAAAAATTGTACGTAATTATCTTCATTCTAAAAGATAACTTAAAAGATCATTTAGAATTTCTTTATGAAAGATCATAACGGTAACGATCATTGGTCCTAATAAATGCTAAAGAATTGTAAATAATTATATTCTTTCTAAAATATAATTTAATAGATCATTTAAAATTTCGTTATTAAAGATCATAAGGGTAACAATCATTGGGACTAATAAATGCTAAAAAATTGTAAATAATTATCTTCTTTGTAAAAGATAATTTAATAGATCATTTCAAAATTTCTTTATTAAAGATCATAACGGTAACGATCATTGGGCCTAATAAATGCTAAAGAATTTGAAATAATTATCTTCTTTGTGAATCATAATTGAATAGATCATTTAAAGTTTTTTTATTAAAGGTCTTAACGGTAACAATCATTGGGCCTAATAAATGCTAAAAAATTGTACATAATTATCTTCATTCTAAAAGATAACTTAAAAGATCATTTAGAATTTCTTTATGAAAGATCATAACGGTAACGATCATTGGTCCTAATAAATGCTAAAGAATTGTAAATAATTATATTCTTTCTAAAATATAATTTAATAGATCATTTAAAATTTCTTTATTAAAGATCATAAGGGTAACAATCATTGGGACTAATAAATGCTAAAAAATTGTAAATAATTATCTTCTTTGTAAAAGATAATTTAATAGATCATTTCAAAATTTCTTTATTAAAGATCATAACGGTAACGATCATTGGGCCTAATAAATGCTAAAGAATTTGAAATAATTATCTTCTTTGTGAATCATAATTGAATAGATCATTTAAAGTTTTTTTATTAAAGGTCTTAACGGTAACAATCATTGGGCCTAATAAATGCTAAAAAATTGTACATAATTATCTTCATTCTAAAAGATAACTTAAAAGATCATTTAGAATTTCTTTATGAAAGATCATAACGGTAACGATCATTGGTCCTAATAAATGCTAAAGAATTGTAAATAATTATATTCTTTCTAAAATATAATTTAATAGATCATTTAAAATTTCTTTATTAAAGATCATAAGGGTAACAATCATTGGGACTAATAAATGCTAAAAAATTGTAAATAATTATCTTCTTTGTAAAAGATAATTTAATAGATCATTTCAAAATTTCTTTATTAAAGATCATAACGGTAACGATCATTGGGCCTAATAAAGGATAAAGAATTTGAAATAATTATCTTCTTTGTGAATCATAATTGAAAAGATCATTTAAAGTTTCTTTATTAAAGATCATAACCATAACGATCATTGTGTCTAATAAATGCTAAAAAATTG
Organism: Psophocarpus tetragonolobus; assembly: GCA_037954015.1. Lineage (NCBI taxonomy): Eukaryota > Viridiplantae > Streptophyta > Magnoliopsida > Fabales > Fabaceae > Psophocarpus > Psophocarpus tetragonolobus. The sequence goes on from CM075688.1 coordinate 62,537,123, forward strand.
TAAATAATTATCTTCTTTCTAAAAGATAATTTAATAGATCATTTAGAATTTCTTTATTAAAGATCATAACGGTAACGATCATTGGTCCTAATAAATGCTAAAGAATTGTAAATAATTATATTCTTTCTAAAACATAATTTAATAGATCATTTAAAATTTCTTTATTAAAGATCATAAGGGTAACAATCATTGGGACTAATAAATGCTAAAAAATTGTAAATAATTATCTTCTTTGTAAAAGATAATTTAATAGATCATTTCAAAATTTCTTTATTAAAGATCATAACGGTAACGATCATTGGGCCTAATAAAGGATAAAGAATTTGAAATAATTATCTTCTTTGTGAATCATAATTGAAAAGATCATTTAAAGTTTCTTTATTAAAGATCATAACCATAACGATCATTGTGTCTAATAAATGCTAAAAAATTGTAAATAATTATCTTCTTTCTAAAAGATAATTTAATAGATCATTTAGAATTTCTTTATTAAAGATCATAACGGTAACGATCATTGGTCCTAATAAATGCTAAAGAATTGTAAATAATTATATTCTTTCTAAAACATAATTTAATAGATCATTTAAAATTTCTTTATTAAAGATCATAAGGGTAACAATCATTGGGACTAATAAATGCTAAAAAATTGTAAATAATTATCTTCTTTGTAAAAGATAATTTAATAGATCATTTCAAAATTTCTTTATTAAAGATCATAACGGTAACGATCATTGGGCCTAATAAATGCTAAAGAATTTGAAATAATTATCTTCTTTGTGAATCATAATTGAATAGATCATTTAAAGTTTTTTTATTAAAGGTCTTAACGGTAACAATCATTGGGCCTAATAAATGCTAAAAAATTGTACATAATTATCTTCATTCTAAAAGATAACTTAAAAGATCATTTAGAATTTCTTTATGAAAGATCATAACGGTAACGATCATTGGTCCTAATAAATGCTAAAGAATTGTAAATAATTATATTCTTTCTAAAATATAACTTAATAGATCATTTAAAATTTCTTTATTAAAGATCATAAGGGTAACAATCATTGGGACTAATAAATGCTAAAAAATTGTAAATAATTATCTTCTTTGTAAAAGATAATTTAATAGATCATTTCAAAATTTCTTTATTAAAGATCATAACGGTAACGATCATTGGGCCTAATAAATGATAAAGAATTTGAAATAATTATCTTCTTTGTGAATCATAATTGAAAAGATCATTTAAAGTTTCTTTATTAAAGATCATAACCATAACGATCATTGTGTCTAATAAATGCTAAAAAATTGTAAATAATTATCTTCTTTCTAAAAGATAATTTAATAGATCATTTAGAATTTCTTTATTAAAGATCATAACGGTAACGATCATTGGTCCTAATAAATGCTAAAGAATTGTAAATAATTATATTCTTTCTAAAACATAATTTAATAGATCATTTAAAATTTCTTTATTAAAGATCATAAAGGTAACAATCATTGGGACTAATAAATGCTAAAAAATTGTAAACAATTATCTTCTTTGTAAAACATAATTTAATAGATCATTTCAAAATTTCTTTATTAAAGATCATAACGGTAACGATCATTGGGCCTAATAAATGCTAAAGAATTTGAAATAATTATCTTCTTTGTGAATCATAATTGAAAAGATCATTTAAAGTTTCTTTATTAAAGATCATAACAGTAACGATCATTGGGTCTAATAAATGCTAAAAAATTGTAAATAATTATCTTCTTTCTAAAAGATAATTTAATAGATCATTTAGAATTTCTTTATTAAAGATCATAACGGTAACGATCATTGGTCCTAATAAATGCTAAAGAATTGTAAATAATTATATTCTTTCTAAAACATAATTTAATAGATCATTTAAAATTTCTTTATTAAAGATCATAAAGGTAACAATCATTGGGACTAATAAATGCTAAAAAATTGTAAACAATTATCTTCTTTGTAAAACATAATTTAATAGATCATTTCAAAATTTCTTTATTAAAGATCATAACGGTAACGATCATTGGGCCTAATAAATGCTAAAGAATTTGAAATAATTATCTTCTTTGTGAATCATAATTGAATAGATGGTTTAAAGTTTTTTTATTAAAGGCCTTAACGGTAACAATCATTGGTCCTAATAAATGCTAAAAAATTGTACATAATTATCTTCATTCTAAAAGATAACTTAAAAGATCATTTAAAGTTTTTTTATTAAAGATCATAACGGTAACGATAATTGGGCCTAATAAATGCTAAAAAATTGTAAATAATTACCTTCTTTCTAAATGATAATTTAATAGATCATTTAAAATTTCTTTATTAAAGATCATAACGGTAACGATCATTGGGCCTAATAAATGCTAAAGAATTGTAAATAATTATATTCTTTCTAAAACATAATTTAATAGATCATTTAAAATTTCTTTATTAAAGATCTTAAGGGTAACAATCATTGGGCCTAATAAATGGTAAAAAATTGTAAATAATTATCTTCTTTGTAAAAGATAATTTAATAGATCATTTAAAATTTCTTTATTAAAGATCATAACGGTAACGATCATTGGGCCTAATAAATGCTAAAGAATTTGAAATAATTATCTTCTTTGTGAATCAGAATTGAAAAGATCATTTAAAGTTTCTTTATTAAAGATCATAACAGTAACGATCATTGGGTCTAATAAATGCTAAAAAATTGTAAATAATTATCTTCTTTCTTAAAGAGAATTTAATAGATCATTTAGAATTTCTTTATTAAAGATCATAACGGTAACGATCATTGGTCCTAATAAATGCTAAAGAATTGTAAATAATTATATTCTTTCTAAAACATAATTTAATAGATCATTTAAAATTTCTTTATTAAAGATCATAAGGGTAACAATCATTGGGACTAATAAATGCTAAAAAATTGTAAATAATTATCTTCTTTGTAAAAGATAATTTAATAGATCATTTCAAAATTTCTTTATTAAAGATCATAACGGTAACGATCATTGGGCCTAATAAATGCTAAAGAATTTGAAATAATTATCTTCTTTGTGAATCATAATTGAATAGATCATTTAAAGTTTTTTTATTAAAAGTCTTAACGGTAACAATCATTGGGCCTAATAAATGCTAAAAAATTGTACATAATTATCTTCATTCTAAAAGATAACTTAAAAGATTATTTAAAGTTTTTTTATTAACGATCATAACGGTAACGATCATTGGGCCTAACAAATGCTAAAGAATTTGAAATAATTATCTTCTTTGTGAGTCATACTTGAATAGATCATTTAAAGTTTTTTTATTAAAGGTCTTAACGGTAAAAATCATTGGGCCTAATAAATGCTAAAAAATTGTACATAATTATCTTCATTCTAAAAGATAACTTAAAAGATCATTTAGAATTTCTTTATGAAAGATCATAACAGTAACGATCATTGGTCCTAATAAATGCTAAAGAATTGTAAATAATTATATTCTTTCTAAAATATAATTTAATAGATCATTTAAAATTTCTTTATTAAAGATCATAAGGGTAACAATCATTGGGACTAATAAATGCTAAAAAATTGTAAATAATTATCTTCTTTGTAAAAGATAATTTAATAGATCATTTCAAAATTTCTTTATTAAAGATCATAACGGTAACGATCATTGGGCCTAATAAATGCTAAAGAATTTGAAATAATTATCTTCTTTGTGAATCATAATTGAATAGATCATTTAAAGTTTTTTTATTAAAGGTCTTAACGGTAACAATCATTGGGCCTAATAAATGCTAAAAAATTGTACATAATTATCTTCATTCTAAAAGATAACTTAAAAGATCAATTAGAATTTCTTTATGAAAGATCATAACGGTAACGATCATTGGTCCTAATAAATGCTAAAGAATTGTAAATAATTATATTCTTTCTAAAATATAATTTAATAGATCATTTAAAATTTCTTTATTAAAGATCATAAGGGTAACAATCATTGGGACTAATAAATGCTAAAAAATTGTAAATAATTATCTTCTATGTAAAAGATAATTTAACAGATCATTTCAAAATTTCTTTATTAAAGATCATAACGGTAACGATCATTGGGCCTAATAAATGATAAAGAATTTGAAATAATTATCTTCTTTGTGAATCATAATTGAAAAGATCATTTAAAGTTTCTTTATTAAAGATCATAACCATAACGATCATTGTGTCTAATAAATGCTAAAAAATTGTAAATAATTATCTTCTTTCTAAAAGATAATTTAATAGATCATTTAGAATTTCTTTATTAAAGATCATAACGGTAACGATCATTGGTCCTAATAAATGCTAAAGAATTGTAAATAATTATATTCTTTCTAAAACATAATTTAATAGATCATTTAAAATTTCTTTATTAAAGATCATAAGGGTAACAATCATTGGGACTAATAAATGCTAAAAAATTGTAAATAATTATCTTCTTTGTAAAAGATAATTTAATAGATCATTTCAAAATTTCTTTATTAAAGATCATAACGGTAACGATCATTGGGCCTAATAAATGCTAAAGAATTTGAAATAATTATCTTCTTTGTGAATCATAATTGAATAGATCATTTAAAGTTTTTTTATTAAAGGTCTTAACGGTAACAATCATTGGGCCTAATAAATGCTAAAAAATTGTACATAATTATCTTCATTCTAAAAGATAACTTAAAAGATCATTTAGAATTTCTTTATGAAAGATCATAACGGTAACGATCATTGGTCCTAATAAATGCTAAAGAATTGTAAATAATTATATTCTTTCTAAAATATAATTTAATAGATCATTTAAAATTTCTTTATTAAAGATCATAAGGGTAACAATCATTGGGACTAATAAATGCTAAAAAATTGTAAATAATTATCTTCTTTGTAAAAGATAATTTAATAGATCATTTCAAAATTTCTTTATTAAAGATCATAACGGTAACGATCATTGGGCCTAATAAATGATAAAGAATTTGAAATAATTATCTTCTTTGTGAATCATAATTGAAAAGATCATTTAAAGTTTCTTTATTAAAGATCATAACCATAACGATCATTGTGTCTAATAAATGCTAAAAAATTGTAAATAATTATCTTCTTTCTAAAAGATAATTTAATAGATCATTTAGAATTTCTTTATTAAAGATCATAACGGTAACGATCATTGGTCCTAATAAATGCTAAAGAATTGTAAATAATTATATTCTTTCTAAAACATAATTTAATAGATCATTTAAAATTTCTTTATTAAAGATCATAAGGGTAACAATCATTGGGACTAATAAATGCTAAAAAATTGTAAATAATTATCTTCTTTGTAAAAGATAATTTAATAGATCATTTCAAAATTTCTTTATTAAAGATCATAACGGTAACGATCATTGGGCCTAATAAATGCTAAAGAATTTGAAATAATTATCTTCTTTGTGAATCATAATTGAATAGATTATTTAAAGTTTTTTTATTAAAGGTCTTAACGGTAACAATCATTGGGCCTAATAAATGCTAAAAAATTGTACATAATTATCTTCATTCTAAAAGATAACTTAAAAGATCATTTAGAATTTCTTTATGAAAGATCATAACGCTAACGATCATTGGTCCTAATAAATGCTAAAGAATTGTAAATAATTATATTCTTTCTAAAATATAATTTAATAGATCATTTAAAATTTCTTTATTAAAGATCATAAGGGTAACAATCATTGGGACTAATAAATGCTAAAAAATTGTAAATAATTATCTTCTTTGTAAAAGATAATTTAATAGATCATTTCAAAATTTCTTTATTAAAGATCATAACGGTAACGATCATTGGGCCTAATAAAGGATAAAGAATTTGAAATAATTATCTTCTTTGTGAATCATAATTGAAAAGATCATTTAAAGTTTCTTTATTAAAGATCATAACCATAACGATCATTGTGTCTAATAAATGCTAAAAAATTGTAAATAATTATCTTCTTTCTAAAAGATAATTTAATAGATCATTTAGAATTTCTTTATTAAAGATCATAACGGTAACGATCATTGGTCCTAATAAATGCTAAAGAATTGTAAATAATTATATTCTTTCTAAAACATAATTTAATAGATCATTTAAAATTTCTTTATTAAAGATCATAAGGGTAACAATCATTGGGACTAATAAATGCTAAAAAATTGTAAATAATTATCTTCTTTGTAAAAGATAATTTAATAGATCATTTCAAAATTTCTTTATTAAAGATCATAACGGTAACGATCATTGGGCCTAATAAATGCTAAAGAATTTGAAATAATTATCTTCTTTGTGAATCATAATTGAATAGATCATTTAAAGTTTTTTTATTAAAGGTCTTAACGGTAACAATCATTGGGCCTAATAAATGCTAAAAAATTGTACATAATTATCTTCATTCTAAAAGATAACTTAAAAGATCATTTAGAATTTCTTTATGAAAGATCATAACGGTAACGATCATTGGTCCTAATAAATGCTAAAGAATTGTAAATAATTATATTCTTTCTAAAATATAATTTAATAGATCATTTAAAATTTCTTTATTAAAGATCATAAGGGTAACAATCATTGGGACTAATAAATGCTAAAAAATTGTAAATAATTATCTTCTTTGTAAAAGATAATTTAATAGATCATTTCAAAATTTCTTTATTAAAGATCATAACGGTAACGATCATTGGGCCTAATAAATGATAAAGAATTTGAAATAATTATCTTCTTTGTGAATCATAATTGAAAAGATCATTTAAAGTTTCTTTATTAAAGATCATAACCATAACGATCATTGTGTCTAATAAATGCTAAAAAATTGTAAATAATTATCTTCTTTCTAAAAGATAATTTAATAGATCATTTAGAATTTCTTTATTAAAGATCATAACGGTAACGATCATTGGTGCTAATAAATGCTAAAGAATTGTAAATAATTATATTCTTTCTAAAACATAATTTAATAGATCATTTAAAATTTCTTTATTAAAGATCATAAGGGTAACAATCATTGGGACTAATAAATGCTAAAAAATTGTAAATAATTATCTTCTTTGTAAAAGATAATTTAATAGATCATTTCAAAATTTCTTTATTAAAGATCATAACGGTAACGATCATTGGGCCTAATAAATGCTAAAGAATTTGAAATAATTATCTTCTTTGTGAATCATAATTGAATAGATCATTTAAAGTTTTTTTATTAAAGGTCTTAACGGTAACAATCATTGGGCCTAATAAATGCTAAAAAATTGTACATAATTATCTTCATTCTAAAAGATAACTTAAAAGATCATTTAAAGTTTTTTTATTAAAGATCATAACGGTAACGATCATTGGGCCTAATAAATGCTAAAAAATTGTAAATAATTACCTTCTTTCTAAAAGATAATTTAATAGATCATTTAAAATTTCTTCATTAAAGATCATAACGGTAACAATCATTGGGACTAATAAATGCTAAAAAATTGTAAATAATTATCTTCTTTGTAAAAGATAATTTAATAGATCATTTCAAAATTTCTTTATTAAAGATCATAACGGTAACGATCATTCGGCCTAATAAATGCTAAAGAATTTGAAATAATTATCTTCTTTGTGAATCATAATTGAATAGATCATTTAAAGTTTTTTTATTAGAGGTCTTAACGGTAACAATCATTGGGCCTAATAAATGCTAAACAATTGTACATAATTATCTTCATTCTAAAAGATAACTTAAAAGATTATTTAAAGTTTTTTTATTAACGATCATAACGGTAACGATCATTGGGCCTAATAAATGCGAAAGAATTTGAAATAATTATCTTCTTTGTGAGTCATACTTGAATAGATCATTTAAAGTTTTTTTATTAAAGGGCTTAACGGTAAAAATCATTGGGCCTAATAAATGCTAAAAAATTGTACGTAATTATCTTCATTCTAAAAGATAACTTAAAAGATCATTTAGAATTTCTTTATGAAAGATCATAACGGTAACGATCATTGGTCCTAATAAATGCTAAAGAATTGTAAATAATTATATTCTTTCTAAAATATAATTTAATAGATCATTTAAAATTTCGTTATTAAAGATCATAAGGGTAACAATCATTGGGACTAATAAATGCTAAAAAATTGTAAATAATTATCTTCTTTGTAAAAGATAATTTAATAGATCATTTCAAAATTTCTTTATTAAAGATCATAACGGTAACGATCATTGGGCCTAATAAATGCTAAAGAATTTGAAATAATTATCTTCTTTGTGAATCATAATTGAATAGATCATTTAAAGTTTTTTTATTAAAGGTCTTAACGGTAACAATCATTGGGCCTAATAAATGCTAAAAAATTGTACATAATTATCTTCATTCTAAAAGATAACTTAAAAGATCATTTAGAATTTCTTTATGAAAGATCATAACGGTAACGATCATTGGTCCTAATAAATGCTAAAGAATTGTAAATAATTATATTCTTTCTAAAATATAATTTAATAGATCATTTAAAATTTCTTTATTAAAGATCATAAGGGTAACAATCATTGGGACTAATAAATGCTAAAAAATTGTAAATAATTATCTTCTTTGTAAAAGATAATTTAATAGATCATTTCAAAATTTCTTTATTAAAGATCATAACGGTAACGATCATTGGGCCTAATAAATGCTAAAGAATTTGAAATAATTATCTTCTTTGTGAATCATAATTGAATAGATCATTTAAAGTTTTTTTATTAAAGGTCTTAACGGTAACAATCATTGGGCCTAATAAATGCTAAAAAATTGTACATAATTATCTTCATTCTAAAAGATAACTTAAAAGATCATTTAGAATTTCTTTATGAAAGATCATAACGGTAACGATCATTGGTCCTAATAAATGCTAAAGAATTGTAAATAATTATATTCTTTCTAAAATATAATTTAATAGATCATTTAAAATTTCTTTATTAAAGATCATAAGGGTAACAATCATTGGGACTAATAAATGCTAAAAAATTGTAAATAATTATCTTCTTTGTAAAAGATAATTTAATAGATCATTTCAAAATTTCTTTATTAAAGATCATAACGGTAACGATCATTGGGCCTAATAAAGGATAAAGAATTTGAAATAATTATCTTCTTTGTGAATCATAATTGAAAAGATCATTTAAAGTTTCTTTATTAAAGATCATAACCATAACGATCATTGTGTCTAATAAATGCTAAAAAATTGTAAATAATTATCTTCTTTCTAAAAGATAATTTAATAGATCATTTAGAATTTCTTTATTAAAGATCATAACGGTAACGATCATTGGTCCTAATAAATGCTAAAGAATTGTAAATAATTATATTCTTTCTAAAACATAATTTAATAGATCATTTAAAATTTCTTTATTAAAGATCATAAGGGTAACAATCATTGGGACTAATAAATGCTAAAAAATTGTAAATAATTATCTTCTTTGTAAAAGATAATTTAATAGATCATTTCAAAATTTCTTTATTAAAGATCATAACGGTAACGATCATTGGGCCTAATAAATGCTAAAGAATTTGAAATAATTATCTTCTTTGTGAATCATAATTGAATAGATCATTTAAAGTTTTTTTATTAAAGGTCTTAACGGTAACAATCATTGGGCCTAATAAATGCTAAAAAATTGTACATAATTATCTTCATTCTAAAAGATAACTTAAAAGATCATTTAGAATTTCTTTATGAAAGATCATAACGGTAACGATCATTGGTCCTAATAAATGCTAAAGAATTGTAAATAATTATATTCTTTCTAAAATATAATTTAATAGATCATTTAAAATTTCTTTATTAAAGATCATAAGGGTAACAATCATTGGGACTAATAAATGCTAAAAAATTGTAAATAATTATCTTCTTTGTAAAAGATAATTTAATAGATCATTTCAAAATTTCTTTATTAAAGATCATAACGGTAACGATCATTGGGCCTAATAAATGATAAAGAATTTGAAATAATTATCTTCTTTTTGAATCATAATTGAAAAGATCATTTAAAGTTTCTTTATTAAAGATCATAACCATAACGATCATTGTGTCTAATAAATGCTAAAAAATTGTAAATAATTATCTTCTTTCTAAAAGATAATTTAATAGATCATTTAGAATTTCTTTATTAAAGATCATAACGGTAACGATCATTGGTGCTAATAAATGCTAAAGAATTGTAAATAATTATATTCTTTCTAAAACATAATTTAATAGATCATTTAAAATTTCTTTATTAAAGATCATAAGGGTAACAATCATTGGGACTAATAAATGCTAAAAAATTGTAAATAATTATCTTCTTTGTAAAAGATAATTTAATAGATCATTTCAAAATTTCTTTATTAAAGATCATAACGGTAACGATCATTGGGCCTAATAAATGCTAAAGAATTTGAAATAATTATCTTCTTTGTGAATCATAATTGAATAGATCATTTAAAGTTTTTTTATTAAAGGTCTTAACGGTAACAATCATTGGGCCTAATAAATGCTAAAAAATTGTACATAATTATCTTCATTCTAAAAGATAACTTAAAAGATCATTTAAAGTTTTTTTATTAAAGATCATAACGGTAACGATCATTGGGCCTAATAAATGCTAAAAAATTGTAAATAATTACCTTCTTTCTAAAAGATAATTTAATAGATCATTTAAAATTTCTTTATTAAAGATCATAACGGTAACAATCATTGGGACTAATAAATGCTAAAAAATTGTAAATAATTATCTTCTTTGTAAAAGATAATTTAATAGATCATTTCAAAATTTCTTTATTAAAGATCATAACGGTAACGATCATTGGGCCTAATAAATGCTAAAGAATTTGAAATAATTATCTTCTTTGTGAATCATAATTGAATAGATCATTTAAAGTTTTTTTATTAGAGGTCTTAACGGTAACAATCATTGGGCCTAATAAATGCTAAACAATTGTACATAATTATCTTCATTCTAAAAGATAACTTAAAAGATTATTTAAAGTTTTTTTATTAACGATCATAACGGTAACGATCATTGGGCCTAATAAATGCGAAAGAATTTGAAATAATTATCTTCTTTGTGAGTCATACTTGAATAGATCATTTAAAGTTTTTTTATTAAAGGGCTTAACGGTAAAAATCATTGGGCCTAATAAATGCTAAAAAATTGTACGTAATTATCTTCATTCTAAAAGATAACTTAAAAGATCATTTAGAATTTCTTTATGAAAGATCATAACGGTAACGATCATTGGTCCTAATAAATGCTAAAGAATTGTAAATAATTATATTCTTTCTAAAATATAATTTAATAGATCATTTAAAATTTCGTTATTAAAGATCATAAGGGTAACAATCATTGGGACTAATAAATGCTAAAAAATTGTAAATAATTATCTTCTTTGTAAAAGATAATTTAATAGATCATTTCAAAATTTCTTTATTAAAGATCATAACGGTAACGATCATTGGGCCTAATAAATGCTAAAGAATTTGAAATAATTATCTTCTTTGTGAATCATAATTGAATAGATCATTTAAAGTTTTTTTATTAAAGGTCTTAACGGTAACAATCATTGGGCCTAATAAATGCTAAAAAATTGTACATAATTATCTTCATTCTAAAAGATAACTTAAAAGATCATTTAGAATTTCTTTATGAAAGATCATAACGGTAACGATCATTGGTCCTAATAAATGCTAAAGAATTGTAAATAATTATATTCTTTCTAAAATATAATTTAATAGATCATTTAAAATTTCTTTATTAAAGATCATAAGGGTAACAATCATTGGGACTAATAAATGCTAAAAAATTGTAAATAATTATCTTCTTTGTAAAAGATAATTTAATAGATCATTTCAAAATTTCTTTATTAAAGATCATAACGGTAACGATCATTGGGCCTAATAAATGCTAAAGAATTTGAAATAATTATCTTCTTTGTGAATCATAATTGAATAGATCATTTAAAGTTTTTTTATTAAAGGTCTTAACGGTAACAATCATTGGGCCTAATAAATGCTAAAAAATTGTACATAATTATCTTCATTCTAAAAGATAACTTAAAAGATCATTTAGAATTTCTTTATGAAAGATCATAACGGCGGTAACGATCATTGGTCCTAATAAATGCTAAAGAATTGTAAATAATTATATTCTTTCTAAAATATAATTTAATAGATCATTTAAAATTTCTTTATTAAAGATCATAAGGGTAACAATCATTGGGACTAATAAATGCTAAAAAATTGTAAATAATTATCTTCTTTGTAAAAGATAATTTAATAGATCATATCAAAATTTCTTTATTAAAGATCATAACGGTAACGATCATTGGGCCTAATAAATGATAAAGAATTTGAAATAATTATCTTCTTTGTGAATCATAATTGAAAAGATCATTTAAAGTTTCTTTATTAAAGATCATAACCATAACGATCATTGTGTCTAATAAATGCTAAAAAATTGTAAATAATTATCTTCTTTCTAAAAGATAATTTAATAGATCATTTAGAATTTCTTTATTAAAGATCATAACGGTAACGATCATTGGTCCTAATAAATGCTAAAGAATTGTAAATAATTATATTCTTTCTAAAACATAATTTAATAGATCATTTAAAATTTCTTTATTAAAGATCATAAGGGTAACAATCATTGGGACTAATAAATGCTAAAAAATTGTAAATAATTATCTTCTTTGTAAAAGATAATTTAATAGATCATTTCAAAATTTCTTTATTAAAGATCATAACGGTAACGATCATTGGGCCTAATAAATGCTAAAGAATTTGAAATAATTATCTTCTTTGTGAATCATAATTGAATAGATCATTTAAAGTTTTTTTATTAAAGGTCTTAACGGTAACAATCATTGGGCCTAATAAATGCTAAAAAATTGTACATAATTATCTTCATTCTAAAAGATAACTTAAAAGATCATTTAGAATTTCTTTATGAAAGATCATAACGGTAACGATCATTGGTCCTAATAAATGCTAAAGAATTGTAAATAATTATGTTCTTTCTAAAATATAATTTAATAGATCATTTAAAATTTCTTTATTAAAGATCATAAGGGTAACAATCATTGGGACTAATAAATGCTAAAAAATTGTAAATAATTATCTTCTTTGTAAAAAATAATTTAATAGATCATTTCAAAATTTCTTTATTAAAGATCATAACGGTAACGATCATTGGGCCTAATAAATGATAAAGAATTTGAAATAATTATCTTCTTTGTGAATCATAATTGAAAAGATCATTTAAAGTTTGTTTATTAAAGATCATAACCATAACGATCATTGTGTCTAATAAATGCTAAAAAATTGTAAATAATTATCTTCTTTCTAAAAGATAATTTAATAGATCATTTAGAATTTCTTTATTAAAGATCATAACGGTAACGATCATTGGTCCTAATAAATGCTAAAGAATTGTAAATAATTATATTCTTTCTAAAACATAATTTAATAGATCATTTAAAATTTCTTTATTAAAGATCATAAGGGTAACAATCATTGGGACTAATAAATGCTAAAAAATTGTAAATAATTATCTTCTTTGTAAAAGATAATTTAATAGATCATTTCAAAATTTCTTTATTAAAGATCATAACGGTAACGATCATTGGGCCTAATAAATGCTAAAGAATTTGAAATAATTATCTTCTTTGTGAATCATAATTGAATAGATCATTTAAAGTTTTTTTATTAAAGGTCTTAACGGTAAAAATCATTGGGCCTAATAAATGCTAAAAAATTGTACATAATTATCTTCATTCTAAAAGATAACTTAAAAGATCATTTAGAATTTCTTTATGAAAGATCATAACGGTAACGATCATTGGTCCTAATAAATGCTAAAGAATTGTAAATAATTATATTCTTTCTAAAATATAATTTAATAGATCATTTAAAATTTCTTTATTAAAGATCATAAGGGTAACAATCATTGGGACTAATAAATGCTAAAAAATTGTAAATAATTATCTTCTTTGTAAAAGATGATTTAATAGATCATTTCAAAATTTCTTTATTAAAGATCATAACGGTAACGATCATTGGGCCTAATAAATGCTAAAGAATTTGAAATAATTATCTTCTTTGTGAATCATAATTGAATAGATCATTTAAAGTTTTTTTATTAAAGGTCTTAACGGTAACAATCATTGGGCCTAATAAATGCTAAAAAATTGTACATAATTATCTTCATTCTAAAAGATAACTTAAAAGATTATTTAAAGTTTTTTTATTAACGATCATAACGGTAACGATCATTGGGCCTAATAAATGCTAAAAAATTGTAAATAATTACCTTCTTTCTAAAAGATAATTTAATAGATCATTTAAAATTTCTTTATTAAAGGTCATAACGGTAACGATCATTGGGCCTAATAAATGCTAAAGAATTGTAAATAATTATATTCTTTCTAAAACATAATTTAATAGATCATTTAAAATTTCTTTATTAAAGATCATAAGCGTAACAATCATTGGGCCTAATAAATGCTAAAAAATTGTAAATAATTATCTTCTTTATAAAAGATAATTTAATAGATCATTTAAAATTTCTTTATTAAAGATCATAACGGTAACGATCATTGGGCCTAATAAATGCTAAAGAATTTGAAATAATTATCTTCTTTGTGAATCATAATTGAATAGATCATTTAAAGTTTTTTTATTAAAGGTCTTAATGGTAACAATCATTGGGCCTAATAAATGCTAAAAAATTGTACATAATTATCTTCATTCTAAAAGATAACTTAAAAGATCATTTAGAATTTCTTTATTAAAGATCATAACGGTAACGATCATTGGTCCTAATAAATGCTAAAGAATTGTAAATAATTACCTTCTTTCTGAAAGATAATTTAATAGATCATTTAAAATTTCTTTATTAAAGATCATAACGGTAACGATCATTGGGCCTAATAAATCCTAAAAAATTCTAAATAATTATCTTCTTTGTAAAAGATAATTTAATAGATTATTTAAAATTTCTTTATTAAAGATCATAACGGTAACGATCATTGGGCCTAATAAATGCTAAAGAATTTGAAATAATTATCTTCTTTGTGAATCATAATTGGATAGATCATTTAAAGTTTTTTTTATTAAAGGTCTTAAGGGTAACAATCATTGGGCCTAATAAATGCTAAAAAATTGTACATAATTATCTTCATTCTAAAAGATAACTTAAAAGATCATTTAGAATTTCTTTATTAAAGATCATAACGGTAACGATCATTGGTCCTAATAAATGCTAAAGAATTGTAAATAATTATATTCTTTCTAAAATATAATTTAATAGATCATTTAAAATTTCTTTATTAAAGATCATAAGGGTAACAATCATTGGGACTAATAAATTCTAAAAAATTGTAAACAATTATCTTCTTTGTAAAAGATAATTTAATAGATCATTTCAAAATTTCTTTATTAAAGATCATAACGGTAACGATCATTGGGCCTAATAAATGCTAAAGAATTTGAAATAATTATCTTCTTTGTGAATCATACTTGAATAGATCATTTAAAGTTTTTTTATTAAAGGTCTTAACGGTAACAATCATTGGGCCTAATAAATGCTAAAAAATTGTACATAATTATCTTCATTCTAAAAGATAACTTAAAACATTATTTAAAGTTTTTTTATTAACGATCATAATGGTAACGATCATTGGGCTTAATAAATGCTAAAAAATTGTAAATAATTACCTTCTTTCTAAAAGATAATTTAATAGATCATTTAAAATTTCTTTATTAAAGATCATAACGGTAACGATCATTGGTCCTAATAAATGATAAAGAATTGTAAATAATTATATTCTTTCTAAAACATAATTTAATAGATCAATTAAAATTTCTTTATTAAAGATCATAAGGGTAACAATCATTGGGACTAATAAATGCTAAAAAATTGTAAATAATTATCTTCTTTGTAAAAGATAATTTAATAGATCATTTCAAAATTTCTTTAAAGATCATAACGGTAACGATCATTGGGCCTAATAAATGCTAAAGAATTTGAAATAATTATCTTCTTTGTGAATCATAATTGAATAGATCATTTAAAGTTTTTTTATTAAAGGTCTTAACGGTAAAAATCATTGGGCCTAATAAATGCTAAAAAATTGTACATAATTATCTTCATTCTAAAAGATAACTTAAAAGATCATTTAGAATTTCTTTATTAAAGATCATAACGGTAACGATCATTGGTCCTAATAAATGCTAAAGAATTGTAAATAATTATATTCTTTCTAAAACATAATTTAATAGATCATTTAAAATTTCTTTATTAAAGATCATAAGGGTAACAATCATTGGGACTAATAAATGCTAAAAAATTGTAAATAATTATCTTCTTTGTAAAAGATAATTTAATAGATCATTTCAAAATTTCTTTATTAAAGATCATAACGGTAAGGATCATTGGGCCTAATAAATGCTAAAGAATTTGAAATAATTATCTTCTTTGTGAATCATAATTGAATAGATCATTTAAAGTTTTTTTATTAAAGGTCTTAACGGTAACAATCATTGGGCCTAATAAATGCTAAAAAATTGTACATAATTATCTTTATTCTAAAAGATAACTTAAAAGATCATTTAGAATTTCTTTATTAAAGATCATAACGGTAACGATCATTGGTCCTAATAAATGCTAAAGAATTGTAAATAATTATATTCTTTCTAAAACATAATTTAATAGATCATTTAAAATTTCTTTATTAAAGATCATAAGGGTAACAATCATTGGGACTAATAAATGCTAAAAAATTGTAAATAATTATCTTCTTTGTAAAAGATAATTTAATAGATCATTTCAAAATTTCTTTATTAAAGATCATAACGGTAACGATCATTGGGCCTAATAAATGCTAAAGAATTTGAAATAATTATCTTCTTTGTGAATCATAATTGAATAGATCATTTAAAGTTTTTTTATTAAAGGTCTTAATGGTAACAATCATTGGGCCTAATAAATGCTAAAAAATTGTACATAATTATCTTCATTCTAAAAGATAACTTAAAAGATCATTTAAAGTTTTTTTATTAAAGATCATAACGGTAACGATCATTGGGCCTAATAAATGCTAAAAAATTGTAAATAATTACCTTCTTTCTAAACGATAATTTAATAGATCATTTAAAATTTCTTTATTAAAGATCATAACGGTAACGATCATTGGGCCTAATAAATGCTAAAGAATTGTAAATAATTATATTCTTTCTAAAACATAATTTAATAGATCATTTAAAATTTCTTTATTAAAGATCATAAGGGTAACAATCATTGGGCCTAATAAATGCTAAAAAATTGTAAATAATTATCTTCTTTGTAAAAGATAATTTAATACATCATTTAAAATTTCTTTATTAAAGATCATAACGGTAACGATCATTGGGCCTAATAAATGCTAAAGAATTTGAAATAATTATCTTCTTTGTGAATCATAATTGAATAGATCATTGAAAGTTTCTTTATTAAAGATCATAACAGTAACAATCATTGGGTCTAATAAATGCTAAAAAATTGTAAATAATTATCTTCTTTGTAAAAGATAATTTAATAGATCATTTCAAAATTTCTTTAAAGATCATAACGGTAACGATCATTGGGCCTAATAAATGCTAAAGAATTTGAAATAATTATCTTCTTTGTGAATCATAATTGAATAGATCATTTAAAGTTTTTTTATTAAAGGTCTTAACGGTAAAAATCATTGGGCCTAATAAATGCTAAAAAATTGTACATAATTATCTTCATTCTAAAAGATAACTTAAAAGATCATTTAGAATTTCTTTATTAAAGATCATAACGGTAACGATCATTGGTCCTAATAAATGCTAAAGAATTGTAAATAATTATATTCTTTCTAAAACATAATTTAATAGATCATTTAAAATTTCTTTATTAAAGATCATAAGGGTAACAATCATTGGGACTAATAAATGCTAAAAAATTGTAAATAATTATCTTCTTTGTAAAAGATAATTTAATAGATCATTTCAAAATTTCTTTATTAAAGATCATAACGGTAACGATCATTGGGCCTAATAAATGCTAAAGAATTTGAAATAATTATCTTCTTTGTGAATCATAATTGAATAGATCATTTAAAGTTTTTTTATTAAAGGTCTTAACGGTAACAATCATTGGGCCTAATAAATGCTAAAAAATTGTACATAATTATCTTTATTCTAAAAGATAACTTAAAAGATCATTTAGAATTTCTTTATTAAAGATCATAACGGTAACGATCATTGGTCCTAATAAATGCTAAAGAATTGTAAATAATTATATTCTTTCTAAAACATAATTTAATAGATCATTTAAAATTTCTTTATTAAAGATCATAAGGGTAACAATCATTGGGACTAATAAATGCTAAAAAATTGTAAATAATTATCTTCTTTGTAAAAGATAATTTAATAGATCATTTCAAAATTTCTTTATTAAAGATCATAACGGTAACGATCATTGGGCCTAATAAATGCTAAAGAATTTGAAATAATTATCTTCTTTGTGAATCATAATTGAATAGATCATTTAAAGTTTTTTTATTAAAGGTCTTAACGGTAACAATCATTGGGCCTAATAAATGCTAAAAAATTGTACATAATTATCTTCATTCTAAAAGATAACTTAAAAGATCATTTAAAGTTTTTTTATTAAAGATCATAACGGTAACGATCATTGGGCCTAATAAATGCTAAAAAATTGTAAATAATTACCTTCTTTCTAAACGATAATTTAATAGATCATTTAAAATTTCTTTATTAAAGATCATAACGGTAACGATCATTGGGCCTAATAAATGCTAAAGAATTGTAAATAATTATATTCTTTCTAAAACATAATTTAATAGATCATTTAAAATTTCTTTATTAAAGATCATAAGGGTAACAATCATTGGGCCTAATAAATGCTAAAAAATTGTAAATAATTATCTTCTTTGTAAAAGATAATTTAATACATCATTTAAAATTTCTTTATTAAAGATCATAACGGTAACGATCATTGGGCCTAATAAATGCTAAAGAATTTGAAATAATTATCTTCTTTGTGAATCATAATTGAATAGATCATTGAAAGTTTCTTTATTAAAGATCATAACAGTAACAATCATTGGGTCTAATAAATGCTAAAAAATTGTAAATAATTATCTTCTTTCTAAAAGATAATTTAATAGATCATTTAGAATTTCTTTATTAAAGATCATAACGGTAACGATCATTGGTCCTAATAAATGCTAAAGAATTGTAAATAATTATATTCTTTCTAAAACATAATTTAATAGATCATTTAAAATTTCTTTATTAAAGATCATAAGGGTAACAATCATTGGGACTAATAAATGCTAAAAAATTGTAAATAATTATCTTCTTTGTAAAAGATAATTTAATAGATCATTTCAAAATTTCTTTATTAAAGATCATAACGGTAACGATCATTGGGCCTAATAAATGCTAAAGAATTTGAAATAATTATCTTCTTTGTGAATCATAATTGAATAGATCATTTAAAGTTTTTTTATTAAAGGTCTTAACGGTAACACTCATTGGGCCTAATAAATGCTAAAAAATTGTACATAATTATCTTCATTCTAAAAGATAACTTAAAAGATCATTTAAAGTTTTTTTATTAAAGATCATAACGGTAACGATCATTGGGCCTAATAAATGCTAAAAAATTGTAAATAATTACCTTCTTTCTAAACGATAATTTAATAGATCATTTAAAATTTCTTTATTAAAGATCATAACGGTAACGATCATTGGGTCTAATAAATGCTAAAGAATTGTAAATAATTATATTCTTTCTAAAACATAATTTAATAGATCATTTAAAATTTCTTTATTAAAGATCATAAGGGTAACAATCATTGGGCCTAATAAATGCTAAAAAATTGTAAATAATTATCTTCTTTGTAAAAGATAATTTAATACATCATTTAAAATTTCTTTATTAAAGATCATAACGGTAACGATCATTGGGCCTAATAAATGCTAAAGAATTTGAAATAATTATCTTCTTTGTGAATCATAATTGAAAAGATCATTTAAAGTTTCTTTATTAAAGATCATAACAGTAACGATCAATGGGTCTAATAAATGCTAAAAAATTGTAAATAATTATCTTCTTTCTAAAAGATAACTTAATAGATCATTTAGAATTTCTTTATTAAAGATCATAACGGTAACGATCATTGGTCCTAATAAATGCTAAAGAATTGTAAATAATTATATTCTTTCTAAAACATAATTTAATAGATCATTTAAAATTTCTTTATTAAAGATCATAAGGGTAACAATCATTGGGACTAATAAATGCTAAAAAATTGTAAATAATTATCTTCTTTGTAAAAGATAATTTAATAGATCATTTCAAAATTTCTTTATTAAAGATCATAACGGTAACGATCATTAGGCCTAATAAATGCTAAAGAATTTGAAATAATTATCTTCTTTGTGAATCATAATTGAATAGATCATTTAAAGTTTTTTTATTAAAGGTCTTAACGGTAACAATCATTGGGCCTAATAAATGCTAAAAAATTGTACATAATTATCTTCATTCTAAAAGATAACTTAAAAGATCATTTAAAGTTTCTTTATTAAAGATCATAACGGTAACGATCATTGGGCCTAATAAATGCTAAAAAATTTGAAATAATTATCTTCTTTGTGAATCATAATTGAATAGATCATTTAAAGTTTTTTTATTAGAGGTCTTAACGGTAACAATCATTAGGCCTAATAAATGCTAAACAATTGTACATAATTATCTTCATTCTAAAAGATAACTTAAAAGATTATTTAAAGTTTTTTTATTAAAGATCATAACGGTAACGATCATTGGGCCTAATAAATGCTAAAAAATTGTAAATAATTACCTTCTTTCTAAACGATAATTTAATAGATCATTTAAAATTTCTTTATTAAAGATCATAACGGTAACGATCATTGGGTCTAATAAATGCTAAAGAATTGTAAATAATTATATTCTTTCTAAAACATAATTTAATAGATCATTTAAAATTTCTTTATTAAAGATCATAAGGGTAACAATCATTGGGCCTAATAAATGCTAAAACATTGTAAATAATTATCTTCTTTGTAAAAGATAATTTAATACATCATTTAAAATTTCTTTATTAAAGATCATAACGGTAACGATCATTGGGCCTAATAAATGCTAAAGAATTTGAAATAATTATCTTCTTTGTGAATCATAATTGAAAAGATCATTTAAAGTTTCTTTATTAAAGATCATAACAGTAACGATCAATGGGTCTAATAAATGCTAAAAAATTGTAAATAATTATCTTCTTTCTAAAAGATAACTTAATAGATCATTTAGAATTTCTTTATTAAAGATCATAACGGTAACGATCATTGGTCCTAATAAATGCTAAAGAATTGTAAATAATTATATTCTTTCTAAAACATAATTTAATAGATCATTTAAAATTTCTTTATTAAAGATCATAAGGGTAACAATCATTGGGACTAATAAATGCTAAAAAATTGTAAATAATTATCTTCTTTGTAAAAGATAATTTAATAGATCATTTCAAAATTTCTTTATTAAAGATCATAACGGTAACGATCATTGGGCCTAATAAATGCTAAAGAATTTGAAATAATTATCTTCTTTGTGAATCATAATTGAATAGATCATTTAAAGTTTTTTTATTAAAGGTCTTAACGGTAACAATCATTGGGCCTAATAAATGCTAAAAAATTGTACATAATTATCTTTATTCTAAAAGATAACTTAAAAGATCATTTAGAATTTCTTTATTAAAGATCATAACGGTAACGATCATTGGTCCTAATAAATGCTAAAGAATTGTAAATAATTATATTCTTTCTAAAACATAATTTAATAGATCATTTAAAATTTCTTTATTAAAGATCATAAGGGTAACAATCATTGGGACTAATAAATGCTAAAAAATTGTAAATAATTATCTTCTTTGTAAAAGATAATTTAATAGATCATTTCAAAATTTCTTTATTAAAGATCATAACGGTAACGATCATTGGGCCTAATAAATGCTAAAGAATTTGAAATAATTATCTTCTTTGTGAATCATAATTGAATAGATCATTTAAAGTTTTTTTATTAAAGGTCTTAACGGTAACAATCATTGGGCCTAATAAATGCTAAAAAATTGTACATAATTATCTTCATTCTAAAAGATAACTTAAAAGATCATTTAAAGTTTTTTTATTAAAGATCATAACGGTAACGATCATTGGGCCTAATAAATGCTAAAAAATTGTAAATAATTACCTTCTTTCTAAACGATAATTTAATAGATCATTTAAAATTTCTTTATTAAAGATCATAACGGTAACGATCATTGGGCCTAATAAATGCTAAAGAATTGTAAATAATTATATTCTTTCTAAAACATAATTTAATAGATCATTTAAAATTTCTTTATTAAAGATCATAAGGGTAACAATCATTGGGCCTAATAAATGCTAAAAAATTGTAAATAATTATCTTCTTTGTAAAAGATAATTTAATACATCATTTAAAATTTCTTTATTAAAGATCATAACGGTAACGATCATTGGGCCTAATAAATGCTAAAGAATTTGAAATAATTATCTTCTTTGTGAATCATAATTGAATAGATCATTGAAAGTTTCTTTATTAAAGATCATAACAGTAACAATCATTGGGTCTAATAAATGCTAAAAAATTGTAAATAATTATCTTCTTTCTAAAAGATAATTTAATAGATCATTTAGAATTTCTTTATTAAAGATCATAACGGTAACGATCATTGGTCCTAATAAATGCTAAAGAATTGTAAATAATTATATTCTTTCTAAAACATAATTTAATAGATCATTTAAAATTTCTTTATTAAAGATCATAAGGGTAACAATCATTGGGACTAATAAATGCTAAAAAATTGTAAATAATTATCTTCTTTGTAAAAGATAATTTAATAGATCATTTCAAAATTTCTTTATTAAAGATCATAACGGTAACGATCATTGGGCCTAATAAATGCTAAAGAATTTGAAATAATTATCTTCTTTGTGAATCATAATTGAATAGATCATTTAAAGTTTTTTTATTAAAGGTCTTAACGGTAACACTCATTGGGCCTAATAAATGCTAAAAAATTGTACATAATTATCTTCATTCTAAAAGATAACTTAAAAGATCATTTAAAGTTTTTTTATTAAAGATCATAACGGTAACGATCATTGGGCCTAATAAATGCTAAAAAATTGTAAATAATTACCTTCTTTCTAAACGATAATTTAATAGATCATTTAAAATTTCTTTATTAAAGATCATAACGGTAACGATCATTGGGTCTAATAAATGCTAAAGAATTGTAAATAATTATATTCTTTCTAAAACATAATTTAATAGATCATTTAAAATTTCTTTATTAAAGATCATAAGGGTAACAATCATTGGGCCTAATAAATGCTAAAAAATTGTAAATAATTATCTTCTTTGTAAAAGATAATTTAATACATCATTTAAAATTTCTTTATTAAAGATCATAACGGTAACGATCATTGGGCCTAATAAATGCTAAAGAATTTGAAATAATTATCTTCTTTGTGAATCATAATTGAAAAGATCATTTAAAGTTTCTTTATTAAAGATCATAACAGTAACGATCAATGGGTCTAATAAATGCTAAAAAATTGTAAATAATTATCTTCTTTCTAAAAGATAACTTAATAGATCATTTAGAATTTCTTTATTAAAGATCATAACGGTAACGATCATTGGTCCTAATAAATGCTAAAGAATTGTAAATAATTATATTCTTTCTAAAACATAATTTAATAGATCATTTAAAATTTCTTTATTAAAGATCATAAGGGTAACAATCATTGGGACTAATAAATGCTAAAAAATTGTAAATAATTATCTTCTTTGTAAAAGATAATTTAATAGATCATTTCAAAATTTCTTTATTAAAGATCATAACGGTAACGATCATTGGGCCTAATAAATGCTAAAGAATTTGAAATAATTATCTTCTTTGTGAATCATAATTGAATAGATCATTTAAAGTTTTTTTATTAAAGGTCTTAACGGTAACAATCATTGGGCCTAATAAATGCTAAAAAATTGTACATAATTATCTTCATTCTAAAAGATAACTTAAAAGATCATTTAAAGTTTCTTTATTAAAGATCATAACGGTAACGATCATTGGGCCTAATAAATGCTAAAAAATTTGAAATAATTATCTTCTTTGTGAATCATAATTGAATAGATCATTTAAAGTTTTTTTATTAGAGGTCTTAACGGTAACAATCATTGGGCCTAATAAATGCTAAACAATTGTACATAATTATCTTCATTCTAAAAGATAACTTAAAAGATTATTTAAAGTTTTTTTATTAACGATCATAACGGTAACGATCATTGGACCTAATAAATGCTAAAGAATTTGAAATAATTATCTTCTTTGTGAGTCATACTTGAATAGATCATTTAAAGTTTTTTTATTAAAGGTCTTAACGGTAAAAATCATTGGGCCTAATAAATGCTAAAAAATTGTACATAATTATCTTCATTCTAAAAGATAACTTAAAAGATCATTTAGAATTTCTTTATGAAAGATCATAACGGTAACGATCATTGGTCCTAATAAATGCTAAAGAATTGTAAATAATTATATTCTTTCTAAAATATAATTTAATAAATCATTTAAAATTTCTTTATTAAAGATCATAAGGGTAACAATCATTGGGACTAATAAATGCTAAAAAATTGTAAATAATTATCTTCTTTGTAAAAGATGATTTAATAGATCATTTCAAAATTTCTTTATTAAAGATCATAACGGTAACGATCATTGGGCCTAATAAATGCTAAAGAATTTGAAATAATTATCTTCTTTGTGAATCATAATTGAATAGATCATTTAAAGTTTTTTTATTAAAGGTCTTAACGGTAACAATCATTGGGCCTAATAAATGCTAAAAAATTGTACATAATTATCTTCATTCTAAAAGATAACTTAAAAGATTATTTAAAGTTTTTTTATTAACGATCATAACGGTAACGATCATTGGGCCTAATAAATGCTAAAAAATTGTAAATAATTACCTTCTTTCTAAAAGATAATTTAATAGATCATTTAAAATTTCTTTATTAAAGATCATAACGGTAACGATCATTGGGCCTAATAAATGCTAAAGAATTGTAAATAATTATATTCTTTCTAAAACATAATTTAATAGATCATTTAAAATTTCTTTATTAAAGATCAAAAGCGTAACAATCATTGGGCCTAATAAATGCTAAAAAATTGTAAATAATTATCTTCTTTGTAAAAGATAATTTAATAGATCATTTAAAATTTCTTTATTAAAGATCATAACGGTAACGATCATTGGGCCTAATAAATGCTAAAGAATTTGAAATAATTATCTTCTTTGTGAATCATAATTGAAAATATCATTTAAAGTTTCTTTATTAAAGATCATAACAGTAACGATGATTGGGTCTAATAAATGCTAAAAAATTGTAAATAATTATCTTCTTTCTAAAAGATAATTTAATAGATCATTTAGAATTTCTTTATTAAAGATCATAACGGTAACGATCATTGGTCCTAATAAATGCTAAAGAATTGTAAATAATTATATTCTTTCTAAAACATAATTTAATAGATCATTTAAAATTTCTTTATTAAAGATCATAAGGGTAACAATCATTGGGACTAATAAATGCTAAAAAATTGTAAACAGTTATCTTCTTTGTAAAAGATAATTTAATAGATCATTTCAAAATTTCTTTATTAAAGATCATAACGGTAACGATCATTGGGCCTAATAAATGCTAAAGAATTTGAAATAATTATCTTCTTTGTGAATCATAATTGAATAGATCATTTAAAGTTTTTTTATTAAAGGTCTTAATGGTAACAATCATTGGGCCTAATAAATGCTAAAAAATTGTACATAATTATCTTCATTCTAAAAGATAACTTAAAAGATCATTTAGAATTTCTTTATTAAAGATCATAACGGTAACGATCATTGGTCCTAATAAATGCTAAAGAATTGTAAATAATTACCTTCTTTCTGAAAGATAATTTAATAGATCATTTAAAATTTCTTTATTAAAGATCATAACGGTAACGATCATTGGGCCTAATAAATCCTAAAAAATTCTAAATAATTATCTTCTTTGTAAAAGATAATTTAATAGATTATTTAAAATTTCTTTATTAAAGATCATAACGGTAACGATCATTGGGCCTAATAAATGCTAAAGAATTTGAAATAATTATCTTCTTTGTGAATCATAATTGGATAGATCATTTAAAGTTTTTTTTATTAAAGGTCTTAAGGGTAACAATCATTGGGCCTAATAAATGCTAAAAAATTGTACATAATTATCTTCATTCTAAAAGATAACTTAAAAGATCATTTAGAATTTCTTTATTAAAGATCATAACGGTAACGATCATTGGTCCTAATAAATGCTAAAGAATTGTAAATAATTATATTCTTTCTAAAATATAATTTAATAGATCATTTAAAATTTCTTTATTAAAGATCATAAGGGTAACAATCATTGGGACTAATAAATTCTAAAAAATTGTAAACAATTATCTTCTTTGTAAAAGATAATTTAATAGATCATTTCAAAATTTCTTTATTAAAGATCATAACGGTAACGATCATTGGGCCTAATAAATGCTAAAGAATTTGAAATAATTATCTTCTTTGTGAATCATACTTGAATAGATCATTTAAAGTTTTTTTATTAAAGGTCTTAACGGTAACAATCATTGGGCCTAATAAATGCTAAAAAATTGTACATAATTATCTTCATTCTAAAAGATAACTTAAAAGATTATTTAAAGTTTTTTTATTAACGATCATAATGGTAACGATCATTGGGCCTAATAAATGCTAAAAAATTGTAAATAATTACCTTCTTTCTAAAAGATAATTTAATAGATCATTTAAAATTTCTTTATTAAAGATCATAACGGTAACGATCATTGGTCCTAATAAATGACAAAGAATTGTAAATAATTATATTCTTTCTAAAACATAATTTAATAGATCATTTAAAATTTCTTTATTAAAGATCAT
This sequence comes from Psophocarpus tetragonolobus, assembly GCA_037954015.1. NCBI lineage: Eukaryota > Viridiplantae > Streptophyta > Magnoliopsida > Fabales > Fabaceae > Psophocarpus > Psophocarpus tetragonolobus. The sequence goes on from CM075688.1 coordinate 62,564,235, forward strand.
AAGGGTAACAATCATTGGGACTAATAAATGCTAAAAAATTGTAAATAATTATCTTCTTTGTAAAAGATAATTTAATAGATCATTTCAAAATTTCTTTAAAGATCATAACGGTAACGATCATTGGGCCTAATAAATGCTAAAGAATTTGAAATAATTATCTTCTTTGTGAATCATAATTGAATAGATCATTTAAAGTTTTTTTATTAAAGGTCTTAACGGTAAAAATCATTGGGCCTAATAAATGCTAAAAAATTGTACATAATTATCTTCATTCTAAAAGATAACTTAAAAGATCATTTAGAATTTCTTTATTAAAGATCATAACGGTAACGATCATTGGTCCTAATAAATGCTAAAGAATTGTAAATAATTATATTCTTTCTAAAACATAATTTAATAGATCATTTAAAATTTCTTTATTAAAGATCATAAGGGTAACAATCATTGGGACTAATAAATGCTAAAAAATTGTAAATAATTATCTTCTTTGTAAAAGATAATTTAATAGATCATTTCAAAATTTCTTTATTAAAGATCATAACGGTAACGATCATTGGGCCTAATAAATGCTAAAGAATTTGAAATAATTATCTTCTTTGTGAATCATAATTGAATAGATCATTTAAAGTTTTTTTATTAAAGGTCTTAACGGTAACAATCATTGGGCCTAATAAATGCTAAAAAATTGTACATAATTATCTTCATTCTAAAAGATAACTTAAAAGATCATTTAAAGTTTTTTTATTAAAGATCATAACGGTAACGATCATTGGGCCTAATAAATGCTAAAAAATTGTAAATAATTACCTTCTTTCTAAAAGATAATTTAATAGATCATTTAAAATTTCTTTATTTAAGATCATAACGGTAACGATCATTGGGCCTAATAAATGCTAAAGAATTGTAAATAATTATATTCTTTCTAAAACATAATTTAATAGATCATTTAAAATTTCTTTATTAAAGATCATAAGGGTAACAATCATTGGGCCTAATAAATGCTAAAAAATTGTAAATAATTATCTTCTTTGTAAAAGATAATTTAATACATCATTTAAAATTTCTTTATTAAAGATCATAACGGTAATGATCATTGGGCCTAATAAATGCTAAAGAATTTGAAATAATTATCTTCTTTGTGAATCATAATTGAATAGATCATTGAAAGTTTCTTTATTAAAGATCATAACAGTAACAATCATTGGGTCTAATAAATGCTAAAAAATTGTAAATAATTATCTTCTTTCTAAAAGATAATTTAATAGATCATTTAGAATTTCTTTATTAAAGATCATAACGGTAACGATCATTGGTCCTAATAAATGCTAAAGAATTGTAAATAATTATATTCTTTCTAAAACATAATTTAATAGATCATTTAAAATTTCTTTATTAAAGATCATAAGGGTAACAATCATTGGGACTAATAAATGCTAAAAAATTGTAAATAATTATCTTCTTTGTAAAAGATAATTTAATAGATCATTTCAAAATTTCTTTATTAAAGATCATAACGGTAACGATCATTAGGCCTAATAAATGCTAAAGAATTTGAAATAATTATCTTCTTTGTGAATCATAATTGAATAGATCATTTAAAGTTTTTTTATTAAAGGTCTTAACGGTAACACTCATTGGGCCTAATAAATGCTAAAAAATTGTACATAATTATCTTCATTCTAAAAGATAACTTAAAAGATCATTTAAAGTTTTTTTATTAAAGATCATAACGGTAACGATCATTGGGCCTAATAAATGCTAAAAAATTGTAAATAATTACCTTCTTTCTAAAATATAATTTAATAGATCATTTAAAATTTCTTTATTAAAGATCATAACGGTAACGATCATTGGGTCTAATAAATGCTAAAGAATTGTAAATAATTATATTCTTTCTAAAACATAATTTAATAGATCATTTAAAATTTCTTTATTAAAGATCATAAGGGTAACAATCATTGGGACTAATAAATGCTAAAAAATTGTAAATAATTATCTTCTTTGTAAAATATAATTTAATAGATCATTTCAAAATTTCTTTATTAAAGATCATAACGGTAACGATCATTGGGCCTAATAAATGCTAAAGAATTTGAAATAATTATCTTCTTTGTGAATCATAATTGAATAGATCATTTAAATTTTTTTTATTAAAGGTCTTAACGGTAACAATCATTGGGCCTAATAAATGCTAAAAAATTGTACATAATTATCTTCATTCTAAAAGATAACTTAAAAGATCATTTAAAGTTTTTTTATTAAAGATCATAACGGTAACGATCATTGGGCCTAATAAATGCTAAAAAATTGTAAATAATTACCTTCTTTCTAAAAGATAATTTAATAGATCATTTAAAATTTCTTTATTAAAGATCATAACGATAACGATCATTGGGTCTAATAAATGCTAAAGAATTGTAAATAATTATCTTCTTTGTAAAAGATAATTTAATAGATCATTTCAAAATTTCTTTATTAAAGATCATAACGGTAACGATCATTGGGCCTAATAAATGCTAAAGAATTTGAAATAATTATCTTCTTTGTGAATCATAATTGAATAGATCATTTAAAGTTTTTTTATTAAAGGTCTTAACGGTAACAATCATTGGGCCTAATAAATGCTAAAAAATTGTACATAATTATCTTTATTCTAAAAGATAACTTAAAAGATCATTTAGAATTTCTTTATTAAAGATCATAACGGTAACGATCATTGGTCCTAATAAATGCTAAAGAATTGTAAATAATTATATTCTTTCTAAAACATAATTTAATAGATCATTTAAAATTTCTTTATTAAAGATCATAAGGGTAACGATCATTGGGCCTAATAAATGCTAAAGAATTTGAAATAATTATCTTCTTTGTGAATCATAATTGAATAGATCATTGAAAGTTTCTTTATTAAAGATCATAACAGTAACAATCATTGGGTCTAATAAATGCTAAAAAATTGTAAATAATTATCTTCTTTCTAAAAGATAATTTAATAGATCATTTAGAATTTCTTTATTAAAGATCATAACAGTAACGATCATTGGTCCTAATAAATGCTAAAGAATTGTAAATAATTATATTCTTTCTAAAACATAATTTAATAGATCATTTAAAATTTCTTTATTAAAGATCATAAGGGTAACAATCATTGGGACTAATAAATGCTAAAAAATTGTAAATAATTATCTTCTTTGTAAAAGATAATTTAATAGATCATTTCAAAATTTCTTTATTAAAGATCATAACGGTAACGATCATTGGGCCTAATAAATGCTAAAGAATTTGAAATAATTATCTTCTTTGTGAATCATAATTGAATAGATCATTTAAAGTTTTTTTATTAAAGGTCTTAACGGTAACACTCATTGGGCCTAATAAATGCTAAAAAATTGTACTTAATTATCTTCATTCTAAAAGATAACTTAAAAGATCATTTAAAGTTTTTTTATTAAAGATCATAACGGTAACGATCATTGGGCCTAATAAATGCTAAAAAATTGTAAATAATTACCTTCTTTCTAAAATATAATTTAATAGATCATTTAAAATTTCTTTTTTAAAGATCATAACGGTAACGATCATTGGGTCTAATAAATGCTAAAGAATTGTAAATAATTATATTCTTTCTAAAACATAATTTAATAGATCATTTAAAATTTCTTTATTAAAGATCATAAGGGTAACAATCATTGGGACTAATAAATGCTAAAAAATTGTAAATAATTATCTTCTTTGTAAAATATAATTTAATAGATCATTTCAAAATTTCTTTATTAAAGATCATAACGGTAACGATCATTGGGCCTAATAAATGCTAAAGAATTTGAAATAATTATCTTCTTTGTGAATCATAATTGAATAGATCATTTAAATTTTTTTTATTAAAGGTCTTAACGGTAACAATCATTGGGCCTAATAAATGCTAAAAAATTGTACATAATTATCTTCATTCTAAAAGATAACTTAAAAGATCATTTAAAGTTTTTTTATTAAAGATCATAACGGTAACGATCATTGGGCCTAATAAATGCTAAAAAATTGTAAATAATTACCTTCTTTCTAAAAGATAATTTAATAGATCATTTAAAATTTCTTTATTAAAGATCATAACGATAACGATCATTGGGTCTAATAAATGCTAAAGAATTGTAAATAATTATCTTCTTTGTAAAAGATAATTTAATAGATCATTTCAAAATTTCTTTATTAAAGATCATAACGGTAACGATCATTGGGCCTAATAAATGCTAAAGAATTTGAAATAATTATCTTCTTTGTGAATCATAATTGAATAGATCATTTAAAGTTTTTTTATTAAAGGTCTTAACGGTAACAATCATTGGGCCTAATAAATGCTAAAAAATTGTACATAATTATCTTTATTCTAAAAGATAACTTAAAAGATCATTTAGAATTTCTTTATTAAAGATCATAACGGTAACGATCATTGGTCCTAATAAATGCTAAAGAATTGTAAATAATTATATTCTTTCTAAAACATAATTTAATAGATCATTTAAAATTTCTTTATTAAAGATCATAAGGGTAACAATCATTGGGACTAATAAATGCTAAAAAATTGTAAATAATTATCTTCTTTGTAAAAGATAATTTAATAGATCATTTCAAAATTTCTTTATTAAAGATCATAACGGTAACGATCATTGGGCCTAATAAATGCTAAAGAATTTGAAATAATTATCTTCTTTGTGAATCATAATTGAATAGATCATTTAAAGTTTTTTTATTAAAGGTCTGAACGGTAACAATCATTGGGCCTAATAAATGCTAAAAAATTGTACATAATTATCTTCATTCTAAAAGATAACTTAAAAGATCATTTAAAGTTTTTTTATTAAAGATCATAATGGTAACGATCATTGGGCCTAATAAATGCTAAAAAATTGTAAATAATTACCTTCTTTCTAAACGATAATTTAATAGATCATTTAAAATTTCTTTATTTAAGATCATAACGGTAACGATCATTGGGCCTAATAAATGCTAAAGAATTGTAAATAATTATATTCTTTCTAAAACATAATTTAATAGATCATTTAAAATTTCTTTATTAAAGATCATAAGGGTAACAATCATTGGGCCTAATAAATGCTAAAAAATTGTAAATAATTATCTTCGTTGTAAAAGATAATTTAATACATCATTTAAAATTTCTTTATTAAAGATCATAACGGTAACGATCATTGGGCCTAATAAATGCTAAAGAATTTGAAATAATTATCTTCTTTGTGAATCATAATTGAATAGATCATTGAAAGTTTCTTTATTAAAGATCATAACAGTAACAATCATTGGGTCTAATAAATGCTAAAGAATTGTAAATAATTATATTCTTTCTAAAACATAATTTAATAGATCATTTAAAATTTCTTTATTAAAGATCATAAGGGTAACAATCATTGGGACTAATAAATGCTAAAAAATTGTAAATAATTATCTTCTTTGTAAAAGATAATTTAATAGATCATTTCAAAATTTCTTTATTAAAGATCATAACGGTAACGATCATTGGGCCTAATAAATGCTAAAGAATTTGAAATAATTATCTTCTTTGTGAATCATAATTGAATAGATCATTTAAAGTTTTTTTATTAAAGGTCTTAACGGTAACAATCATTGGGCCTAATAAATGCTAAAAAATTGTACATAATTATCTTTATTCTAAAAGATAACTTAAAAGATCATTTAGAATTTCTTTATTAAAGATCATAACGGTAACGATCATTGGTCCTAATAAATGCTAAAGAATTGTAAATAATTATATTCTTTCTAAAACATAATTTAATAGATCATTTAAAATTTCTTTATTAAAGATCATAAGGGTAACAATCATTGGGACTAATAAATGCTAAAAAATTGTAAATAATTATCTTCTTTGTAAAAGATAATTTAATAGATCATTTCAAAATTTCTTTATTAAAGATCATAACGGTAACGATCATTGGGCCTAATAAATGCTAAAGAATTTGAAATAATTATCTTCTTTGTGAATCATAATTGAATAGATCATTTAAAGTTTTTTTATTAAAGGTCTGAACGGTAACAATCATTGGGCCTAATAAATGCTAAAAAATTGTACATAATTATCTTCATTCTAAAAGATAACTTAAAAGATCATTTAAAGTTTTTTTATTAAAGATCATAATGGTAACGATCATTGGGCCTAATAAATGCTAAAAAATTGTAAATAATTACCTTCTTTCTAAACGATAATTTAATAGATCATTTAAAATTTCTTTATTTAAGATCATAACGGTAACGATCATTGGGCCTAATAAATGCTAAAGAATTGTAAATAATTATATTCTTTCTAAAACATAATTTAATAGATCATTTAAAATTTCTTTATTAAAGATCATAAGGGTAACAATCATTGGGCCTAATAAATGCTAAAAAATTGTAAATAATTATCTTCGTTGTAAAAGATAATTTAATACATCATTTAAAATTTCTTTATTAAAGATCATAACGGTAACGATCATTGGGCCTAATAAATGCTAAAGAATTTGAAATAATTATCTTCTTTGTGAATCATAATTGAATAGATCATTGAAAGTTTCTTTATTAAAGATCATAACAGTAACAATCATTGGGTCTAATAAATGCTAAAAAATTGTAAATAATTATCTTCTTTCTAAAAGATAATTTAATAGATCATTTAGAATTTCTTTATTAAAGATCATAACGGTAACGATCATTGGTCCTAATAAATGCTAAAGAATTGTAAATAATTATATTCTTTCTAAAACATAATTTAATAGATCATTTAAAATTTCTTTATTAAAGATCATAAGGGTAACAATCATTGGGACTAATAAATGCTAAAAAATTGTAAATAATTATCTTCTTTGTAAAAGATAATTTAATAGATCATTTCAAAATTTCTTTATTAAAGATCATAACGGTAACGATCATTGGGCCTAATAAATGCTAAAGAATTTGAAATAATTATCTTCTTTGTGAATCATAATTGAATAGATCATTTAAAGTTTTTTTATTAAAGGTCTTAACGGTAACAATCATTGGGCCTAATAAATGCTAAAAAATTGTACATAATTATCTTTATTCTAAAAGATAACTTAAAAGATCATTTAGAATTTCTTTATTAAAGATCATAACGGTAACGATCATTGGTCCTAATAAATGCTAAAGAATTGTAAATAATTATATTCTTTCTAAAACATAATTTAATAGATCATTTAAAATTTCTTTATTAAAGATCATAAGGGTAACAATCATTGGGACTAATAAATGCTAAAAAATTGTAAATAATTATCTTCTTTGTAAAAGATAATTTAATAGATCATTTCAAAATTTCTTTATTAAAGATCATAACGGTAACGATCATTGGGCCTAATAAATGCTAAAGAATTTGAAATAATTATCTTCTTTGTGAATCATAATTGAATAGATCATTTAAAGTTTTTTTATTAAAGGTCTGAACGGTAACAATCATTGGGCCTAATAAATGCTAAAAAATTGTACATAATTATCTTCATTCTAAAAGATAACTTAAAAGATCATTTAAAGTTTTTTTATTAAAGATCATAATGGTAACGATCATTGGGCCTAATAAATGCTAAAAAATTGTAAATAATTACCTTCTTTCTAAACGATAATTTAATAGATCATTTAAAATTTCTTTATTTAAGATCATAACGGTAACGATCATTGGGCCTAATAAATGCTAAAGAATTGTAAATAATTATATTCTTTCTAAAACATAATTTAATAGATCATTTAAAATTTCTTTATTAAAGATCATAAGGGTAACAATCATTGGGCCTAATAAATGCTAAAAAATTGTAAATAATTATCGTCGTTGTAAAAGATAATTTAATACATCATTTAAAATTTCTTTATTAAAGATCATAACGGTAACGATCATTGGGCCTAATAAATGCTAAAGAATTTGAAATAATTATCTTCTTTGTGAATCATAATTGAATAGATCATTGAAAGTTTCTTTATTAAAGATCATAACAGTAACAATCATTGGGTCTAATAAATGCTAAAAAATTGTAAATAATTATCTTCTTTCTAAAAGATAATTTAATAGATCATTTAGAATTTCTTTATTAAAGATCATAACGGTAACGATCATTGGTCCTAATAAATGCTAAAGAATTGTAAATAATTATATTCTTTCTAAAACATAATTTAATAGATCATTTAAAATTTCTTTATTAAAGATCATAAGGGTAACAATCATTGGGACTAATAAATGCTAAAAAATTGTAAATAATTATCTTCTTTGTAAAAGATAATTTAATAGATCATTTCAAAATTTCTTTATTAAAGATCATAACGGTAACGATCATTGGGCCTAATAAATGCTAAAGAATTTGAAATAATTATCTTCTTTGTGAATCATAATTGAATAGATCATTTAAAGTTTTTTTATTAAAGGTCTTAACGGTAACACTCATTGGGCCTAATAAATGCTAAAAAATTGTACATAATTATCTTCATTCTAAAAGATAACTTAAAAGATCATTTAAAGTTTTTTTATTAAAGATCATAACGGTAACGATCATTGGGCCTAATAAATGCTAAAAAATTGTAAATAATTACCTTCTTTCTAAAATATAATTTAATAGATCATTTAAAATTTCTTTATTAAAGATCATAACGGTAACGATCATTGGGTCTAATAAATGCTAAAGAATTGTAAATAATTATATTCTTTCTAAAACATAATTTAATAGATCATTTAAAATTTCTTTATTAAAGATCATAAGGGTAACAATCATTGGGACTAATAAATGCTAAAAAATTGTAAATAATTATCTTCTTTGTAAAATATAATTTAATAGATCATTTCAAAATTTCTTTATTAAAGATCATAACGGTAACGATCATTGGGCCTAATAAATGCTAAAGAATTTGAAATAATTATCTTCTTTGTGAATCATAATTGAATAGATCATTTAAATTTTTTTTATTAAAGGTCTTAACGGTAACAATCATTGGGCCTAATAAATGCTAAAAAATTGTACATAATTATCTTCATTCTAAAAGATAACTTAAAAGATCATTTAAAGTTTTTTTATTAAAGATCATAACGGTAACGATCATTGGGCCTAATAAATGCTAAAAAATTGTAAATAATTACCTTCTTTCTAAAAGATAATTTAATAGATCATTTAAAATTTCTTTATTAAAGATCATAACGATAACGATCATTGGGTCTAATAAATGCTAAAGAATTGTAAATAATTATCTTCTTTGTAAAAGATAATTTAATAGATCATTTCAAAATTTCTTTATTAAAGATCATAACGGTAACGATCATTGGGCCTAATAAATGCTAAAGAATTTGAAATAATTATCTTCTTTGTGAATCATAATTGAATAGATCATTTAAAGTTTTTTTATTAAAGGTCTTAACGGTAACAATCATTGGGCCTAATAAATGCTAAAAAATTGTACATAATTATCTTTATTCTAAAAGATAACTTAAAAGATCATTTAGAATTTCTTTATTAAAGATCATAACGGTAACGATCATTGGTCCTAATAAATGCTAAAGAATTGTAAATAATTATATTCTTTCTAAAACATAATTTAATAGATCATTTAAACTTTCTTTATTAAAGATCATAAGGGTAACAATCATTGGGACTAATAAATGCTAAAAAATTGTAAATAATTATCTTCTTTGTAAAAGATAATTTAATAGATCATTTCAAAATTTCTTTATTAAAGATCATAACGGTAACGATCATTGGGCCTAATAAATGCTAAAGAATTTGAAATAATTATCTTCTTTGTGAATCATAATTGAATAGATCATTTAAAGTTTTTTTATTAAAGGTCTTAACGGTAACAATCATTGGGCCTAATAAATGCTAAAAAATTGTACATAATTATCTTCATTCTAAAAGATAACTTAAAAGATCATTTAAAGTTTTTTTATTAAAGATCATAACGGTAACGATCATTGGGCCTAATAAATGCTAAAAAATTGTAAATAATTACCTTCTTTCTAAAAGATAATTTAATAGATCATTTAAAATTTCTTTATTTAAGATCATAACGGTAACGATCATTGGGCCTAATAAATGCTAAAGAATTGTAAATAATTATATTCTTTCTAAAACATAATTTAATAGATCATTTAAAATTTCTTTATTAAAGATCATAAGGGTAACAATCATTGGGCCTAATAAATGCTAAAAAATTGTAAATAATTATCTTCTTTGTAAAAGATAATTTAATACATCATTTAAAATTTCTTTATTAAAGATCATAACGGTAACGATCATTGGGCCTAATAAATGCTAAAGAATTTGAAATAATTATCTTCTTTGTGAATCATAATTGAAAAGATCATTTAAAGTTTCTTTATTAAAGATCATAACAGTAACGATCAATGGGTCTAATAAATGCTAAAAAATTGTAAATAATTATCTTCTTTCTAAAAGATAACTTAATAGATCATTTAGAATTTCTTTATTAAAGATCATAACGGTAACGATCATTGGTCCTAATAAATGCTAAAGAATTGTAAATAATTATATTCTTTCTAAAACATAATTTAATAGATCATTTAAAATTTCTTTATTAAAGATCATAAGGGTAACAATCATTGGGACTAATAAATGCTAAAAAATTGTAAATAATTATCTTCTTTGTAAAAGATAATTTAATAGATCATTTCAAAATTTCTTTATTAAAGATCATAACGGTAACGATCATTGGGCCTAATAAATGCTAAAGAATTTGAAATAATTATCTTCTTTGTGAATCATAATTGAATAGATCATTTAAAGTTTTTTTATTAAAGGTCTTAACGGTAACAATCATTGGGCCTAATAAATGCTAAAAAATTGTACATAATTATCTTCATTCTAAAAGATAACTTAAAAGATCATTTAAAGTTTTTTTATTAAAGATCATAACGGTAACGATCATTGGGCCTAATAAATGCTAAAGAATTTGAAATAATTATCTTCTTTGTGAATCATAATTGAATAGATCATTTAATGTTTTTTTATTAAAGGTCTTAACGGTAAAAATCATTGGGCCTAATAAATGCTAAAAAATTGTACATAATTATCTTCATTCTAAAAGATAACTTAAAAGATCATTTAGAATTTCTTTATTAAAGATCATAACGGTAACGATCATTGGTCCTAATAAATGCTAAAGAATTGTAAATAATTATATTCTTTCTAAAACATAATTTAATAGATCATTTAAAATTTCTTTATTAAAGATCATAAGGGTAACAATCATTGGGACTAATAAATGCTAAAAAATTGTAAATAATTATCTTCTTTGTAAAATATAATTTAATAGATCATTTCAAAATTTCTTTATTAAAGATCATAACGGTAACGATCATTGGGCCTAATAAATGCTAAAGAATTTGAAATAATTATCTTCTTTGTGAATCATAATTGAATAGATCATTTAAATTTTTTTTATTAAAGGTCTTAACGGTAACAATCATTGGGCCTAATAAATGCTAAAAAATTGTACATAATTATCTTCATTCTAAAAGATAACTTAAAAGATCATTTAAAGTTTTTTTATTAAAGATCATAACGGTAACGATCATTGGGCCTAATAAATGCTAAAAAATTGTAAATAATTACCTTCTTTCTAAAAGATAATTTAATAGATCATTTAAAATTTCTTTATTAAAGATCATAACGATAACGATCATTGGGTCTAATAAATGCTAAAGAATTGTAAATAATTATCTTCTTTGTAAAAGATAATTTAATAGATCATTTCAAAATTTCTTTATTAAAGATCATAACGGTAACGATCATTGGGCCTAATAAATGCTAAAGAATTTGAAATAATTATCTTCTTTGTGAATCATAATTGAATAGATCATTTAAAGTTTTTTTATTAAAGGTCTTAACGGTAACAATCATTGGGCCTAATAAATGCTAAAAAATTGTACATAATTATCTTTATTCTAAAAGATAACTTAAAAGATCATTTAGAATTTCTTTATTAAAGATCATAACGGTAACGATCATTGGTCCTAATAAATGCTAAAGAATTGTAAATAATTATATTCTTTCTAAAACATAATTTAATAGATCATTTAAACTTTCTTTATTAAAGATCATAAGGGTAACAATCATTGGGACTAATAAATGCTAAAAAATTGTAAATAATTATCTTCTTTGTAAAAGATAATTTAATAGATCATTTCAAAATTTCTTTATTAAAGATCATAACGGTAACGATCATTGGGCCTAATAAATGCTAAAGAATTTGAAATAATTATCTTCTTTGTGAATCATAATTGAATAGATCATTTAAAGTTTTTTTATTAAAGGTCTTAACGGTAACAATCATTGGGCCTAATAAATGCTAAAAAATTGTACATAATTATCTTCATTCTAAAAGATAACTTAAAAGATCATTTAAAGTTTTTTTATTAAAGATCATAACGGTAACGATCATTGGGCCTAATAAATGCTAAAAAATTGTAAATAATTACCTTCTTTCTAAAAGATAATTTAATAGATCATTTAAAATTTCTTTATTTAAGATCATAACGGTAACGATCATTGGGCCTAATAAATGCTAAAGAATTGTAAATAATTATATTCTTTCTAAAACATAATTTAATAGATCATTTAAAATTTCTTTATTAAAGATCATAAGGGTAACAATCATTGGGCCTAATAAATGCTAAAAAATTGTAAATAATTATCTTCTTTGTAAAAGATAATTTAATACATCATTTAAAATTTCTTTATTAAAGATCATAACGGTAACGATCATTGGGCCTAATAAATGCTAAAGAATTTGAAATAATTATCTTCTTTGTGAATCATAATTGAAAAGATCATTTAAAGTTTCTTTATTAAAGATCATAACAGTAACGATCAATGGGTCTAATAAATGCTAAAAAATTGTAAATAATTATCTTCTTTCTAAAAGATAACTTAATAGATCATTTAGAATTTCTTTATTAAAGATCATAACGGTAACGATCATTGGTCCTAATAAATGCTAAAGAATTGTAAATAATTATATTCTTTCTAAAACATAATTTAATAGATCATTTAAAATTTCTTTATTAAAGATCATAAGGGTAACAATCATTGGGACTAATAAATGCTAAAAAATTGTAAATAATTATCTTCTTTGTAAAAGATAATTTAATAGATCATTTCAAAATTTCTTTATTAAAGATCATAACGGTAACGATCATTGGGCCTAATAAATGCTAAAGAATTTGAAATAATTATCTTCTTTGTGAATCATAATTGAATAGATCATTTAAAGTTTTTTTATTAAAGGTCTTAACGGTAACAATCATTGGGCCTAATAAATGCTAAAAAATTGTACATAATTATCTTCATTCTAAAAGATAACTTAAAAGATCATTTAAAGTTTTTTTATTAAAGATCATAACGGTAACGATCATTGGGCCTAATAAATGCTAAAGAATTTGAAATAATTATCTTCTTTGTGAATCATAATTGAATAGATCATTTAATGTTTTTTTATTAAAGGTCTTAACGGTAAAAATCATTGGGCCTAATAAATGCTAAAAAATTGTACATAATTATCTTCATTCTAAAAGATAACTTAAAAGATCATTTAGAATTTCTTTATTAAAGATCATAACGGTAACGATCATTGGTCCTAATAAATGCTAAAGAATTGTAAATAATTATATTCTTTCTAAAACATAATTTAATAGATCATTTAAAATTTCTTTATTAAAGATCATAAGGGTAACAATCATTGGGACTAATAAATGCTAAAAAATTGTAAATAATTATCTTCTTTGTAAAATATAATTTAATAGATCATTTCAAAATTTCTTTATTAAAGATCATAACGGTAACGATCATTGGGCCTAATAAATGCTAAAGAATTTGAAATAATTATCTTCTTTGTGAATCATAATTGAATAGATCATTTAAATTTTTTTTATTAAAGGTCTTAACGGTAACAATCATTGGGCCTAATAAATGCTAAAAAATTGTACATAATTATCTTCATTCTAAAAGATAACTTAAAAGATCATTTAAAGTTTTTTTATTAAAGATCATAACGGTAACGATCATTGGGCCTAATAAATGCTAAAAAATTGTAAATAATTACCTTCTTTCTAAAAGATAATTTAATAGATCATTTAAAATTTCTTTATTAAAGATCATAACGATAACGATCATTGGGTCTAATAAATGCTAAAGAATTGTAAATAATTATCTTCTTTGTAAAAGATAATTTAATAGATCATTTCAAAATTTCTTTATTAAAGATCATAACGGTAACGATCATTGGGCCTAATAAATGCTAAAGAATTTGAAATAATTATCTTCTTTGTGAATCATAATTGAATAGATCATTTAAAGTTTTTTTATTAAAGGTCTTAACGGTAACAATCATTGGGCCTAATAAATGCTAAAAAATTGTACATAATTATCTTTATTCTAAAAGATAACTTAAAAGATCATTTAGAATTTCTTTATTAAAGATCATAACGGTAACGATCATTGGTCCTAATAAATGCTAAAGAATTGTAAATAATTATATTCTTTCTAAAACATAATTTAATAGATCATTTAAACTTTCTTTATTAAAGATCATAAGGGTAACAATCATTGGGACTAATAAATGCTAAAAAATTGTAAATAATTATCTTCTTTGTAAAAGATAATTTAATAGATCATTTCAAAATTTCTTTATTAAAGATCATAACGGTAACGATCATTGGGCCTAATAAATGCTAAAGAATTTGAAATAATTATCTTCTTTGTGAATCATAATTGAATAGATCATTTAAAGTTTTTTTATTAAAGGTCTTAACGGTAACAATCATTGGGCCTAATAAATGCTAAAAAATTGTACATAATTATCTTAATTCTAAAAGATAACTTAAAAGATCATTTAAAGTTTTTTTATTAAAGATCATAACGGTAACGATCATTGGGCCTAATAAATGCTAAAAAATTGTAAATAATTACCTTCTTTCTAAAAGATAATTTAATAGATCATTTAAAATTTCTTTATTTAAGATCATAACGGTAACGATCATTGGGCCTAATAAATGCTAAAGAATTGTAAATAATTATATTCTTTCTAAAACATAATTTAATAGATCATTTAAAATTTCTTTATTAAAGATCATAAGGGTAACAATCATTGGGCCTAATAAATGCTAAAAAATTGTAAATAATTATCTTCTTTGTAAAAGATAATTTAATACATCATTTAAAATTTCTTTATTAAAGATCATAACGGTAACGATCATTGGGCCTAATAAATGCTAAAGAATTTGAAATAATTATCTTCTTTGTGAATCATAATTGAAAAGATCATTTAAAGTTTCTTTATTAAAGATCATAACAGTAACGATCAATGGGTCTAATAAATGCTAAAAAATTGTAAATAATTATCTTCTTTCTAAAAGATAACTTAATAGATCATTTAGAATTTCTTTATTAAAGATCATAACGGTAACGATCATTGGTCCTAATAAATGCTAAAGAATTGTAAATAATTATATTCTTTCTAAAACATAATTTAATAGATCATTTAAAATTTCTTTATTAAAGATCATAAGGGTAACAATCATTGGGACTAATAAATGCTAAAAAATTGTAAATAATTATCTTCTTTGTAAAAGATAATTTAATAGATCATTTCAAAATTTCTTTATTAAAGATCATAACGGTAACGATCATTGGGCCTAATAAATGCTAAAGAATTTGAAATAATTATCTTCTTTGTGAATCATAATTGAATAGATCATTTAAAGTTTTTTTATTAAAGGTCTTAACGGTAACAATCATTGGGCCTAATAAATGCTAAAAAATTGTACATAATTATCTTCATTCTAAAAGATAACTTAAAAGATCATTTAAAGTTTTTTTATTAAAGATCATAACGGTAACGATCATTGGGCCTAATAAATGCTAAAGAATTTGAAATAATTATCTTCTTTGTGAATCATAATTGAATAGATCATTTAATGTTTTTTTATTAAAGGTCTTAACGGTAAAAATCATTGGGCCTAATAAATGCTAAAAAATTGTACATAATTATCTTCATTCTAAAAGATAACTTAAAAGATCATTTAGAATTTCTTTATTAAAGATCATAACGGTAACGATCATTGGTCCTAATAAATGCTAAAGAATTGTAAATAATTATATTCTTTCTAAAACATAATTTAATAGATCATTTAAAATTTCTTTATTAAAGATCATAAGGGTAACGATCATTGGGCCTAATAAATGCTAAAGAATTGTAAATAATTATATTCTTTCTAAAACATAATTTAATAGATCATTTAAAATTTCTTTATTAAAGATCATAAGGGTAACAATCATTGGGCCTAATAAATGCTAAAAAATTGTAAATAATTATCTTCTTTGTAAAAGATAATTTAATACATCATTTAAAATTTCTTTATTAAAGATCATAACGGTAACGATCATTGGGCCTAATAAATGCTAAAGAATTTGAAATAATTATCTTCTTTGTGAATCATAATTGAAAAGATCATTTAAAGTTTCTTTATTAAAGATCATAACAGTAACGATCAATGGGTCTAATAAATGCTAAAAAATTGTAAATAATTATCTTCTTTCTAAAAGATAACTTAATAGATCATTTAGAATTTCTTTATTAAAGATCATAACGGTAACGATCATTGGTCCTAATAAATGCTAAAGAATTGTAAATAATTATATTCTTTCTAAAACATAATTTAATAGATCATTTAAAATTTCTTTATTAAAGATCATAAGGGTAACAATCATTGGGACTAATAAATGCTAAAAAATTGTAAATAATTATCTTCTTTGTAAAAGATAATTTAATAGATCATTTCAAAATTTCTTTATTAAAGATCATAACGGTAACGATCATTGGGCCTAATAAATGCTAAAGAATTTGAAATAATTATCTTCTTTGTGAATCATAATTGAATAGATCATTTAAAGTTTTTTTATTAAAGGTCTTAACGGTAACAATCATTGGGCCTAATAAATGCTAAAAAATTGTACATAATTATCTTCATTCTAAAAGATAACTTAAAAGATCATTTAAAGTTTTTTTATTAAAGATCATAACGGTAACGATCATTGGGCCTAATAAATGCTAAAGAATTTAAAATAATTATCTTCTTTGTGAATCATAATTGAATAGATCATTTAATGTTTTTTTATTAAAGGTCTTAACGGTAAAAATCATTGGGCCTAATAAATGCTAAAAAATTGTACATAATTATCTTCATTCTAAAAGATAACTTAAAAGATCATTTAGAATTTCTTTATTAAAGATCATAACGGTAACGATCATTGGTCCTAATAAATGCTAAAGAATTGTAAATAATTATATTCTTTCTAAAACATAATTTAATAGATCATTTAAAATTTCTTTATTAAAGATCATAAGGGTAACAATCATTGGGACTAATAAATGCTAAAAAATTGTAAATAATTATCTTCTTTGTAAAATATAATTTAATAGATCATTTCAAAATTTCTTTATTAAAGATCATAACGGTAACGATCATTGGGCCTAATAAATGCTAAAGAATTTGAAATAATTATCTTCTTTGTGAATCATAATTGAATAGATCATTTAAATTTTTTTTATTAAAGGTCTTAACGGTAACAATCATTGGGCCTAATAAATGCTAAAAAATTGTACATAATTATCTTCATTCTAAAAGATAACTTAAAAGATCATTTAAAGTTTTTTTATTAAAGATCATAACGGTAACGATCATTGGGCCTAATAAATGCTAAAAAATTGTAAATAATTACCTTCTTTCTAAAAGATAATTTAATAGATCATTTAAAATTTCTTTATTAAAGATCATAACGATAACGATCATTGGGTCTAATAAATGCTAAAGAATTGTAAATAATTATCTTCTTTGTAAAAGATAATTTAATAGATCATTTCAAAATTTCTTTATTAAAGATCATAACGGTAACGATCATTGGGCCTAATAAATGCTAAAGAATTTGAAATAATTATCTTCTTTGTGAATCATAATTGAATAGATCATTTAAAGTTTTTTTATTAAAGGTCTTAACGGTAACAATCATTGGGCCTAATAAATGCTAAAAAATTGTACATAATTATCTTTATTCTAAAAGATAACTTAAAAGATCATTTAGAATTTCTTTATTAAAGATCATAACGGTAACGATCATTGGTCCTAATAAATGCTAAAGAATTGTAAATAATTATATTCTTTCTAAAACATAATTTAATAGATCATTTAAACTTTCTTTATTAAAGATCATAAGGGTAACAATCATTGGGACTAATAAATGCTAAAAAATTGTAAATAATTATCTTCTTTGTAAAAGATAATTTAATAGATCATTTCAAAATTTCTTTATTAAAGATCATAACGGTAACGATCATTGGGCCTAATAAATGCTAAAGAATTTGAAATAATTATCTTCTTTGTGAATCATAATTGAATAGATCATTTAAAGTTTTTTTATTAAAGGTCTTAACGGTAACAATCATTGGGCCTAATAAATGCTAAAAAATTGTACATAATTATCTTAATTCTAAAAGATAACTTAAAAGATCATTTAAAGTTTTTTTATTAAAGATCATAACGGTAACGATCATTGGGCCTAATAAATGCTAAAAAATTGTAAATAATTACCTTCTTTCTAAAAGATAATTTAATAGATCATTTAAAATTTCTTTATTTAAGATCATAACGGTAACGATCATTGGGCCTAATAAATGCTAAAGAATTGTAAATAATTATATTCTTTCTAAAACATAATTTAATAGATCATTTAAAATTTCTTTATTAAAGATCATAAGGGTAACAATCATTGGGCCTAATAAATGCTAAAAAATTGTAAATAATTATCTTCTTTGTAAAAGATAATTTAATACATCATTTAAAATTTCTTTATTAAAGATCATAACGGTAACGATCATTGGGCCTAATAAATGCTAAAGAATTTGAAATAATTATCTTCTTTGTGAATCATAATTGAAAAGATCATTTAAAGTTTCTTTATTAAAGATCATAACAGTAACGATCAATGGGTCTAATAAATGCTAAAAAATTGTAAATAATTATCTTCTTTCTAAAAGATAACTTAATAGATCATTTAGAATTTCTTTATTAAAGATCATAACGGTAACGATCATTGGTCCTAATAAATGCTAAAGAATTGTAAATAATTATATTCTTTCTAAAACATAATTTAATAGATCATTTAAAATTTCTTTATTAAAGATCATAAGGGTAACAATCATTGGGACTAATAAATGCTAAAAAATTGTAAATAATTATCTTCTTTGTAAAAGATAATTTAATAGATCATTTCAAAATTTCTTTATTAAAGATCATAACGGTAACGATCATTGGGCCTAATAAATGCTAAAGAATTTGAAATAATTATCTTCTTTGTGAATCATAATTGAATAGATCATTTAAAGTTTTTTTATTAAAGGTCTTAACGGTAACAATCATTGGGCCTAATAAATGCTAAAAAATTGTACATAATTATCTTCATTCTAAAAGATAACTTAAAAGATCATTTAAAGTTTTTTTATTAAAGATCATAACGGTAACGATCATTGGGCCTAATAAATGCTAAAGAATTTGAAATAATTATCTTCTTTGTGAATCATAATTGAATAGATCATTTAATGTTTTTTTATTAAAGGTCTTAACGGTAAAAATCATTGGGCCTAATAAATGCTAAAAAATTGTACATAATTATCTTCATTCTAAAAGATAACTTAAAAGATCATTTAGAATTTCTTTATTAAAGATCATAACGGTAACGATCATTGGTCCTAATAAATGCTAAAGAATTGTAAATAATTATATTCTTTCTAAAACATAATTTAATAGATCATTTAAAATTTCTTTATTAAAGATCATAAGGGTAACGATCATTGGGCCTAATAAATGCTAAAGAATTGTAAATAATTATATTCTTTCTAAAACATAATTTAATAGATCATTTAAAATTTCTTTATTAAAGATCATAAGGGTAACAATCATTGGGCCTAATAAATGCTAAAAAATTGTAAATAATTATCTTCTTTGTAAAAGATAATTTAATATATCATTTAAAATTTCTTTATTAAAGATCATAACGGTAACGATCATTGGGCCTAATAAATGCTAAAGAATTTGAAATAATTATCTTCTTTGTGAATCATAATTGAAAAGATCATTTAAAGTTTCTTTATTAAAGATCATAACAGTAACGATCAATGGGTCTAATAAATGCTAAAAAATTGTAAATAATTATCTTCTTTCTAAAAGATAACTTAATAGATCATTTAGAATTTCTTTATTAAAGATCATAACGGTAACGATCATTGGTCCTAATAAATGCTAAAGAATTGTAAATAATTATATTCTTTCTAAAACATAATTTAATAGATCATTTAAAATTTCTTTATTAAAGATCATAAGGGTAACAATCATTGGGACTAATAAATGCTAAAAAATTGTAAATAATTATCTTCTTTGTAAAAGATAATTTAATAGATCATTTCAAAATTTCTTTATTAAAGATCATAACGGTAACGATCATTGGGCCTAATAAATGCTAAAGAATTTGAAATAATTATCTTCTTTGTGAATCATAATTGAATAGATCATTTAAAGTTTTTTTATTAAAGGTCTTAACGGTAACAATCATTGGGCCTAATAAATGCTAAAAAATTGTACATAATTATCTTCATTCTAAAAGATAACTTAAAAGATCATTTAAAGTTTTTTTATTAAAGATCATAACGGTAACGATCATTGGGCCTAATAAATGCTAAAGAATTTGAAATAATTATCTTCTTTGTGAATCATAATTGAATAGATCATTTAATGTTTTTTTATTAAAGGTCTTAACGGTAAAAATCATTGGGCCTAATAAATGCTAAAAAATTGTACATAATTATCTTCATTCTAAAAGATAACTTAAAAGATCATTTAGAATTTCTTTATTAAAGATCATAACGGTAACGATCATTGGTCCTAATAAATGCTAAAGAATTGTAAATAATTATATTCTTTCTAAAACATAATTTAATAGATCATTTAAAATTTCTTTATTAAAGATCATAAGGGTAACGATCATTGGGACTAATAAATGCTAAAAAATTGTAAATAATTATCTTCTTTGTAAAATATAATTTAATAGATCATTTCAAAATTTCTTTATTAAAGATCATAACGGTAACGATCATTGGGCCTAATAAATGCTAAAGAATTTGAAATAATTATCTTCTTTGTGAATCATAATTGAATAGATCATTTAAATTTTTTTTATTAAAGGTCTTAACGGTAACAATCATTGGGCCTAATAAATGCTAAAAAATTGTACATAATTATCTTCATTCTAAAAGATAACTTAAAAGATCATTTAAAGTTTTTTTATTAAAGATCATAACGGTAACGATCATTGGGCCTAATAAATGCTAAAAAATTGTAAATAATTACCTTCTTTCTAAAAGATAATTTAATAGATCATTTAAAATTTCTTTATTAAAGATCATAACGATAACGATCATTGGGTCTAATAAATGCTAAAGAATTGTAAATAATTATCTTCTTTGTAAAAGATAATTTAATAGATCATTTCAAAATTTCTTTATTAAAGATCATAACGGTAACGATCATTGGGCCTAATAAATGCTAAAGAATTTGAAATAATTATCTTCTTTGTGAATCATAATTGAATAGATCATTTAAAGTTTTTTTATTAAAGGTCTTAACGGTAACAATCATTGGGCCTAATAAATGCTAAAAAATTGTACATAATTATCTTTATTCTAAAAGATAACTTAAAAGATCATTTAGAATTTCTTTATTAAAGATCATAACGGTAACGATCATTGGTCCTAATAAATGCTAAAGAATTGTAAATAATTATATTCTTTCTAAAACATAATTTAATAGATCATTTAAACTTTCTTTATTAAAGATCATAAGGGTAACAATCATTGGGACTAATAAATGCTAAAAAATTGTAAATAATTATCTTCTTTGTAAAAGATAATTTAATAGATCATTTCAAAATTTCTTTATTAAAGATCATAACGGTAACGATCATTGGGCCTAATAAATGCTAAAGAATTTGAAATAATTATCTTCTTTGTGAATCATAATTGAATAGATCATTTAAAGTTTTTTTATTAAAGGTCTTAACGGTAACAATCATTGGGCCTAATAAATGCTAAAAAATTGTACATAATTATCTTAATTCTAAAAGATAACTTAAAAGATCATTTAAAGTTTTTTTATTAAAGATCATAACGGTAACGATCATTGGGCCTAATAAATGCTAAAAAATTGTAAATAATTACCTTCTTTCTAAAAGATAATTTAATAGATCATTTAAAATTTCTTTATTTAAGATCATAACGGTAACGATCATTGGGCCTAATAAATGCTAAAGAATTGTAAATAATTATATTCTTTCTAAAACATAATTTAATAGATCATTTAAAATTTCTTTATTAAAGATCATAAGGGTAACAATCATTGGGCCTAATAAATGCTAAAAAATTGTAAATAATTATCTTCTTTGTAAAAGATAATTTAATACATCATTTAAAATTTCTTTATTAAAGATCATAACGGTAACGATCATTGGGCCTAATAAATGCTAAAGAATTTGAAATAATTATCTTCTTTGTGAATCATAATTGAAAAGATCATTTAAAGTTTCTTTATTAAAGATCATAACAGTAACGATCAATGGGTCTAATAAATGCTAAAAAATTGTAAATAATTATCTTCTTTCTAAAAGATAACTTAATAGATCATTTAGAATTTCTTTATTAAAGATCATAACGGTAACGATCATTGGTCCTAATAAATGCTAAAGAATTGTAAATAATTATATTCTTTCTAAAACATAATTTAATAGATCATTTAAAATTTCTTTATTAAAGATCATAAGGGTAACAATCATTGGGACTAATAAATGCTAAAAAATTGTAAATAATTATCTTCTTTGTAAAAGATAATTTAATAGATCATTTCAAAATTTCTTTATTAAAGATCATAACGGTAACGATCATTGGGCCTAATAAATGCTAAAGAATTTGAAATAATTATCTTCTTTGTGAATCATAATTGAATAGATCATTTAAAGTTTTTTTATTAAAGGTCTTAACGGTAACAATCATTGGGCCTAATAAATGCTAAAAAATTGTACATAATTATCTTCATTCTAAAAGATAACTTAAAAGATCATTTAAAGTTTTTTTATTAAAGATCATAACGGTAACGATCATTGGGCCTAATAAATGCTAAAGAATTTGAAATAATTATCTTCTTTGTGAATCATAATTGAATAGATCATTTAATGTTTTTTTATTAAAGGTCTTAACGGTAAAAATCATTGGGCCTAATAAATGCTAAAAAATTGTACATAATTATCTTCATTCTAAAAGATAACTTAAAAGATCATTTAGAATTTCTTTATTAAAGATCATAACGGTAACGATCATTGGTCCTAATAAATGCTAAAGAATTGTAAATAATTATATTCTTTCTAAAACATAATTTAATAGATCATTTAAAATTTCTTTATTAAAGATCATAAGGGTAACAATCATTGGGACTAATAAATGCTAAAAAATTGTAAATAATTATCTTCTTTGTAAAAGATAATCTAATAGATCATTTCAAAATTTCTTTATTAAAGATCATAACGGTAACGATCATTGGGCCTAATAAATGCTAAAGAATTTGAAATAATTATCTTCTTTGTGAATCATAATTGAATAGATCATTTAAAGTTTTTTTATTAAAGGTCTTAACGGTAACAATCATTGGGCCTAATAAATGCTAAAAAATTGTACATAATTATCTTTATTCTAAAAGATAACTTAAAAGATCATTTAGAATTTCTTTATTAAAGATCATAACGGTAACGATCATTGGTCCTAATAAATGCTAAAGAATTGTAAATAATTATATTCTTTCTAAAACATAATTTAATAGATCATTTAAAATTTCTTTATTAAAGATCATAAGGGTAACAATCATTGGGACTAATAAATGCTAAAAAATTGTAAATAATTATCTTCTTTGTAAAAGATAATTTAATAGATCATTTCAAAATTTCTTTATTAAAGATCATAACGGTAACGATCATTGGGCCTAATAAATGCTAAAGAATTTGAAATAATTATCTTCTTTGTGAATCATAATTGAATAGACCATTTAAAGTTTTTTTATTAAAGGTCTTAACGGTAACAATCATTGGGCCTAATAAATGCTAAAAAATTGTACATAATTATCTTCATTCTAAAAGATAACTTAAAAGATCATTTAAAGTTTTTTTATTAAAGATCATAACGGTAACGATCATTGGGCCTAATAAATGCTAAAAAATTGTAAATAATTACCTTCTTTCTAAAAGATAATTTAATAGATCATTTAAAATTTCTTTATTTAAGATCATAACGGTAACGATCATTGGGCCTAATAAATGCTAAAGAATTGTAAATAATTATATTCTTTCTAAAACATAATTTAATAGATCATTTAAAATTTCTTTATTAAAGATCATAAGGGTAACAATCATTGGGCCTAATAAATGCTAAAAAATTGTAAATAATTATCTTCTTTGTAAAAGATAATTTAATACATCATTTAAAATTTCTTTATTAAAGATCATAACGGTAACGATCATTGGGCCTAATAAATGCTAAAGAATTTGAAATAATTATCTTCTTTGTGAATCATAATTGAATAGATCATTGAAAGTTTCTTTATTAAAGATCATAACAGTAACAATCATTGGGTCTAATAAATGCTAAAAAATTGTAAATAATTATCTTCTTTCTAAAAGATAATTTAATAGATCATTTAGAATTTCTTTATTAAAGATCATAACGGTAACGATCATTGGTCCTAATAAATGCTAAAGAATTGTAAATAATTATATTCTTTCTAAAACATAATTTAATAGATCATTTAAAATTTCTTTATTAAAGATCATAAGGGTAACAATCATTGGGACTAATAAATGCTAAAAAATTGTAAATAATTATCTTCTTTGTAAAAGATAATTTAATAGATCATTTCAAAATTTCTTTATTAAAGATCATAACGGTAACGATCATTGGGCCTAATAAATGCTAAAGAATTTGAAATAATTATCTTCTTTGTGAATCATAATTGAATAGATCATTTAAAGTTTTTTTATTAAAGGTCTTAACGGTAACACTCATTGGGCCTAATAAATGCTAAAAAATTGTACATAATTATCTTCATTCTAAAAGATAACTTAAAAGATCATTTAAAGTTTTTTTATTAAAGATCATAACGGTAACGATCATTGGGCCTAATAAATGCTAAAAAATTGTAAATAATTACCTTCTTTCTAAAATATAATTTAATAGATCATTTAAAATTTCTTTATTAAAGATCATAACGGTAACGATCATTGGGTCTAATAAATGCTAAAGAATTGTAAATAATTATATTCTTTCTAAAACATAATTTAATAGATCATTTAAAATTTCTTTATTAAAGATCATAAGGGTAACAATCATTGGGACTAATAAATGCTAAAAAATTGTAAATAATTATCTTCTTTGTAAAATATAATTTAATAGATCATTTCAAAATTTCTTTATTAAAGATCATAACGGTAACGATCATTGGGCCTAATAAATGCTAAAGAATTTGAAATAATTATCTTCTTTGTGAATCATAATTGAATAGATCATTTAAATTTTTTTTATTAAAGGTCTTAACGGTAACAATCATTGGGCCTAATAAATGCTAAAAAATTGTACATAATTATCTTCATTCTAAAAGATAACTTAAAAGATCATTTAAAGTTTTTTTATTAAAGATCATAACGGTAACGATCATTGGGCCTAATAAATGCTAAAAAATTGTAAATAATTACCTTCTTTCTAAAAGATAATTTAATAGATCATTTAAAATTTCTTTATTAAAGATCATAACGATAACGATCATTGGGTCTAATAAATGCTAAAGAATTGTAAATAATTATATTCTTTCTAAAACATAATTTAATAGATCATTTAAAATTTCTTTATTAAAGATCATAAGGGTAACAATCATTGGGCCTAATAAATGCTAAAAAATTGTAAATAATTATCTTCTTTGTAAAAGATAATTTAATACATCATTTAAAATTTCTTTATTAAAGATCATAACGGTAACGATCATTGGGCCTAATAAATGCTAAAGAATTTGAAATAATTATCTTCTTTGTGAATCATAATTGAAAAGATCATTTAAAGTTTCTTTATTAAAGATCATAACAGTAACGATCAATGGGTCTAATAAATGCTAAAAAATTGTAAATAATTATCTTCTTTCTAAAAGATAACTTAATAGATCATTTAGAATTTCTTTATTAAAGATCATAACGGTAACGATCATTGGTCCTAATAAATGCTAAAGAATTGTAAATAATTATATTCTTTCTAAAACATAATTTAATAGATCATTTAAAATTTCTTTATTAAAGATCATAAGGGTAACAATCATTGGGACTAATAAATGCTAAAAAATTGTAAATAATTATCTTCTTTGTAAAAGATAATTTAATAGATCATTTCAAAATTTCTTTATTAAAGATCATAACGGTAACGATCATTGGGCCTAATAAATGCTAAAGAATTTGAAATAATTATCTTCTTTGTGAATCATAATTGAATAGATCATTTAAAGTTTTTTTATTAAAGGTCTTAACGGTAACAATCATTGGGCCTAATAAATGCTAAAAAATTGTACATAATTATCTTCATTCTAAAAGATAACTTAAAAGATCATTTAAAGTTTTTTTATTAAAGATCATAACGGTAACGATCATTGGGCCTAATAAATGCTAAAAAATTGTAAATAATTACCTTCTTTCTAAAATATAATTTAATAGATCATTTAAAATTTCTTTATTAAAGATCATAACGGTAACGATCATTGGGCCTAATAAATGCTAAAGAATTGTAAATAATTATATTCTTTCTAAAACATAATTTAATAGATCATTTAAAATTTCTTTATTAAAGATTATAAGGGTAACAATCTTTGGGACTAATAAATGCTAAAAAATTGTAAACAATTATCTTCTTTGTAAAACATAATTTAATAGATCATTTCAAAATTTCTTTATTAAAGATCATAACGGTAACGATCATTGGGCCTAATAAATGCTAAAGAATTTGAAATAATTATCTTCTTTGTGAATCATAATTGAATAGATCATTTAAAGTTTTTTTATTAAAGGTCTTAACGGTAACAATCATTGGGCCTAATAAATGCTAAAAAATTGTACATAATTATCTTTATTCTAAAAGATAACTTAAAAGATCATTTAGAATTTCTTTATTAAAGATCATAACGGTAACGATCATTGGTCCTAATAAATGCTAAAGAATTGTAAATAATTATATTCTTTCTAAAACATAATTTAATAGATCATTTAAAATTTCTTTATTAAAGATCATAAGGGTAACAATCATTGGGACTAATAAATGCTAAAAAATTGTAAATAATTATCTTCTTTGTAAAAGATAATTTAATAGATCATTTCAAAATTTCTTTATTAAAGATCATAACGGTAACGATCATTGGGCCTAATAAATGCTAAAGAATTTGAAATAATTATCTTCTTTGTGAATCATAATTGAATAGACCATTTAAAGTTTTTTTATTAAAGGTCTTAACGGTAACAATCATTGGGCCTAATAAATGCTAAAAAATTGTACATAATTATCTTCATTCTAAAAGATAACTTAAAAGATCATTTAAAGTTTTTTTATTAAAGATCATAACGGTAACGATCATTGGGCCTAATAAATGCTAAAAAATTGTAAATAATTACCTTCTTTCTAAAAGATAATTTAATAGATCATTTAAAATTTCTTTATTTAAGATCATAACGGTAACGATCATTGGGCCTAATAAATGCTAAAGAATTGTAAATAATTATATTCTTTCTAAAACATAATTTAATAGATCATTTAAAATTTCTTTATTAAAGATCATAAGGGTAACAATCATTGGGCCTAATAAATGCTAAAAAATTGTAAATAATTATCTTCTTTGTAAAAGATAATTTAATACATCATTTAAAATTTCTTTATTAAAGATCATAACGGTAACGATCATTGGGCCTAATAAATGCTAAAGAATTTGAAATAATTATCTTCTTTGTGAATCATAATTGAATAGATCATTGAAAGTTTCTTTATTAAAGATCATAACAGTAACAATCATTGGGTCTAATAAATGCTAAAAAATTGTAAATAATTATCTTCTTTCTAAAAGATGATTTAATAGATCATTTAGAATTTCTTTATTAAAGATCATAACGGTAACGATCATTGGTCCTAATAAATGCTAAAGAATTGTAAATAATTATATTCTTTCTAAAACATAATTTAATAGATCATTTAAAATTTCTTTATTAAAGATCGTAAGGTAACAATCATTGGGACTAATAAATGCTAAAAAATTGTAAATAATTATCTTCTTTGTAAAAGCTAATTTAATAGATCATTTCAAAATTTCTTTATTAAAGATCATAACGGTAACGATCATTGGGCCTAATAAATGCTAAAGAATTTGAAATAATTATCTTCTTTGTGAATCATAATTGAATAGATCATTTAAAGTTTTTTTATTAAAGGTCTTAACGGTAACACTCATTGGGCCTAATAAATGCTAAAAAATTGTACATAATTATCTTAATTCTAAAAGATAACTTAAAAGATCATTTAAAGTTTTTTTATTAAAGATCATAACGGTAACGATCATTGGGCCTAATAAATGCTAAAAAATTGTAAATAATTACCTTCTTTCTAAAATATAATTTAATAGATCATTTAAAATTTCTTTATTAAAGATCATAACGGTAACGATCATTGGGTCTAATAAATGCTAAAGAATTGTAAATAATTATATTCTTTCTAAAACATAATTTAATAGATCATTTAAAATTTCTTTATTAAAGATCATAAGGGTAACAATCATTGGGACTAATAAATGCTAAAAAATTGTAAATAATTATCTTCTTTGTAAAATATAATTTAATAGATCATTTCAAAATTTCTTTATTAAAGATCATAACGGTAACGATCATTGGGCCTAATAAATGCTAAAGAATTTGAAATAATTATCTTCTTTGTGAATCATAATTGAATAGATCATTTAAATTTTTTTTATTAAAGGTCTTAACGGTAACAATCATTGGGCCTAATAAATGCTAAAAAATTGTACATAATTATCTTCATTCTAAAAGATAACTTAAAAGATCATTTAAAGTTTTTTTATTAAAGATCATAACGGTAACGATCATTGGGCCTAATAAATGCTAAAAAATTGTAAATAATTACCTTCTTTCTAAAAGATAATTTAATAGATCATTTAAAATTTCTTTATTTAAGATCATAACGGTAACGATCATTGGGCCTAATAAATGCTAAAGAATTGTAAATAATTATATTCTTTCTAAAACATAATTTAATAGATCATTTAAAATTTCTTTATTAAAGATCATAAGGGTAACAATCATTGGGCCTAATAAATGCTAAAAAATTGTAAATAATTATCTTCTTTGTAAAAGATAATTTAATACATCATTTAAAATTTCTTTATTAAAGATCATAACGGTAACGATCATTGGGCCTAATAAATGCTAAAGAATTTGAAATAATTATCTTCTTTGTGAATCATAATTGAAAAGATCATTTAAAGTTTCTTTATTAAAGATCATAACAGTAACGATCAATGGGTCTAATAAATGCTAAAAAATTGTAAATAATTATCTTCTTTCTAAAAGATAACTTAATAGATCATTTAGAATTTCTTTATTAAAGATCATAACGGTAACGATCATTGGTCCTAATAAATGCTAAAGAATTGTAAATAATTATATTCTTTCTAAAACATAATTTAATAGATCATTTAAAATTTCTTTATTAAAGATCATAAGGGTAACAATCATTGGGACTAATAAATGCTAAAAAATTGTAAATAATTATCTTCTTTGTAAAAGATAATTTAATAGATCATTTCAAAATTTCTTTATTAAAGATCATAACGGTAACGATCATTGGGCCTAATAAATGCTAAAGAATTTGAAATAATTATCTTCTTTGTGAATCATAATTGAATAGATCATTTAAAGTTTTTTTATTAAAGGTCTTAACGGTAACAATCATTGGGCCTAATAAATGCTAAAAAATTGTACATAATTATCTTCATTCTAAAAGATAACTTAAAAGATCATTTAAAGTTTTTTTATTAAAGATCATAACGGTAACGATCATTGGGCCTAATAAATGCTAAAGAATTTGAAATAATTATCTTCTTTGTGAATCATAATTGAATAGATCATTTAATGTTTTTTTATTAAAGGTCTTAACGGTAAAAATCATTGGGCCTAATAAATGCTAAAAAATTGTACATAATTATCTTCATTCTAAAAGATAACTTAAAAGATCATTTAGAATTTCTTTATTAAAGATCATAACGGTAACGATCATTGGTCCTAATAAATGCTAAAGAATTGTAAATAATTATATTCTTTCTAAAACATAATTTAATAGATCATTTAAAATTTCTTTATTAAAGATCATAAGGGTAACAATCATTGGGACTAATAAATGCTAAAAAATTGTAAATAATTATCTTCTTTGTAAAAGATAATCTAATAGATCATTTCAAAATTTCTTTATTAAAGATCATAACGGTAACGATCATTGGGCCTAATAAATGCTAAAGAATTTGAAATAATTATCTTCTTTGTGAATCATAATTGAATAGATCATTTAAAGTTTTTTTATTAAAGGTCTTAACGGTAACAATCATTGGGCCTAATAAATGCTAAAAAATTGTACATAATTATCTTTATTCTAAAAGATAACTTAAAAGATCATTTAGAATTTCTTTATTAAAGATCATAACGGTAACGATCATTGGTCCTAATAAATGCTAAAGAATTGTAAATAATTATATTCTTTCTAAAACATAATTTAATAGATCATTTAAAATTTCTTTATTAAAGATCATAAGGGTAACAATCATTGGGACTAATAAATGCTAAAAAATTGTAAATAATTATCTTCTTTGTAAAAGATAATTTAATAGATCATTTCAAAATTTCTTTATTAAAGATCATAACGGTAACGATCATTGGGCCTAATAAATGCTAAAGAATTTGAAATAATTATCTTCTTTGTGAATCATAATTGAATAGACCATTTAAAGTTTTTTTATTAAAGGTCTTAACGGTAACAATCATTGGGCCTAATAAATGCTAAAAAATTGTACATAATTATCTTCATTCTAAAAGATAACTTAAAAGATCATTTAAAGTTTTTTTATTAAAGATCATAACGGTAACGATCATTGGGCCTAATAAATGCTAAAAAATTGTAAATAATTACCTTCTTTCTAAAAGATAATTTAATAGATCATTTAAAATTTCTTTATTTAAGATCATAACGGTAACGATCATTGGGCCTAATAAATGCTAAAGAATTGTAAATAATTATATTCTTTCTAAAACATAATTTAATAGATCATTTAAAATTTCTTTATTAAAGATCATAAGGGTAACAATCATTGGGCCTAATAAATGCTAAAAAATTGTAAATAATTATCTTCTTTGTAAAAGATAATTTAATACATCATTTAAAATTTCTTTATTAAAGATCATAACGGTAACGATCATTGGGCCTAATAAATGCTAAAGAATTTGAAATAATTATCTTCTTTGTGAATCATAATTGAATAGATCATTGAAAGTTTCTTTATTAAAGATCATAACAGTAACAATCATTGGGTCTAATAAATGCTAAAAAATTGTAAATAATTATCTTCTTTCTAAAAGATAATTTAATAGATCATTTAGAATTTCTTTATTAAAGATCATAACGGTAACGATCATTGGTCCTAATAAATGCTAAAGAATTGTAAATAATTATATTCTTTCTAAAACATAATTTAATAGATCATTTAAAATTTCTTTATTAAAGATCATAAGGGTAACAATCATTGGGACTAATAAATGCTAAAAAATTGTAAATAATTATCTTCTTTGTAAAAGATAATTTAATAGATCATTTCAAAATTTCTTTATTAAAGATCATAACGGTAACGATCATTGGGCCTAATAAATGCTAAAGAATTTGAAATAATTATCTTCTTTGTGAATCATAATTGAATAGATCATTTAAAGTTTTTTTATTAAAGGTCTTAACGGTAACACTCATTGGGCCTAATAAATGCTAAAAAATTGTACATAATTATCTTCATTCTAAAAGATAACTTAAAAGATCATTTAAAGTTTTTTTATTAAAGATCATAACGGTAACGATCATTGGGCCTAATAAATGCTAAAAAATTGTAAATAATTACCTTCTTTCTAAAATATAATTTAATAGATCATTTAAAATTTCTTTATTAAAGATCATAACGGTAACGATCATTGGGTCTAATAAATGCTAAAGAATTGTAAATAATTATATTCTTTCTAAAACATAATTTAATAGATCATTTAAAATTTCTTTATTAAAGATCATAAGGGTAACAATCATTGGGACTAATAAATGCTAAAAAATTGTAAATAATTATCTTCTTTGTAAAATATAATTTAATAGATCATTTCAAAATTTCTTTATTAAAGATCATAACGGTAACGATCATTGGGCCTAATAAATGCTAAAGAATTTGAAATAATTATCTTCTTTGTGAATCATAATTGAATAGATCATTTAAATTTTTTTTATTAAAGGTCTTAACGGTAACAATCATTGGGCCTAATAAATGCTAAAAAATTGTACATAATTATCTTCATTCTAAAAGATAACTTAAAAGATCATTTAAAGTTTTTTTATTAAAGATCATAACGGTAACGATCATTGGGCCTAATAAATGCTAAAAAATTGTAAATAATTACCTTCTTTCTAAAAGATAATTTAATAGATCATTTAAAATTTCTTTATTAAAGATCATAACGATAACGATCATTGGGTCTAATAAATGCTAAAGAATTGTAAATAATTATATTCTTTCTAAAACATAATTTAATAGATCATTTAAAATTTCTTTATTAAAGATCATAAGGGTAACAATCATTGGGCCTAATAAATGCTAAAAAATTGTAAATAATTATCTTCTTTGTAAAAGATAATTTAATACATCATTTAAAATTTCTTTATTAAAGATCATAACGGTAACGATCATTGGGCCTAATAAATGCTAAAGAATTTGAAATAATTATCTTCTTTGTGAATCATAATTGAAAAGATCATTTAAAGTTTCTTTATTAAAGATCATAACAGTAACGATCAATGGGTCTAATAAATGCTAAAAAATTGTAAATAATTATCTTCTTTCTAAAAGATAACTTAATAGATCATTTAGAATTTCTTTATTAAAGATCATAACGGTAACGATCATTGGTCCTAATAAATGCTAAAGA
The DNA here is from genome assembly GCA_037954015.1 of Psophocarpus tetragonolobus. Lineage (NCBI taxonomy): Eukaryota > Viridiplantae > Streptophyta > Magnoliopsida > Fabales > Fabaceae > Psophocarpus > Psophocarpus tetragonolobus. Next base: position 62,597,690 of record CM075688.1, read on the forward strand.
ATTGTAAATAATTATATTCTTTCTAAAACATAATTTAATAGATCATTTAAAATTTCTTTATTAAAGATCATAAGGGTAACAATCATTGGGACTAATAAATGCTAAAAAATTGTAAATAATTATCTTCTTTGTAAAAGATAATTTAATAGATCATTTCAAAATTTCTTTATTAAAGATCATAACGGTAACGATCATTGGGCCTAATAAATGCTAAAGAATTTGAAATAATTATCTTCTTTGTGAATCATAATTGAATAGATCATTTAAAGTTTTTTTATTAAAGGTCTTAACGGTAACAATCATTGGGCCTAATAAATGCTAAAAAATTGTACATAATTATCTTCATTCTAAAAGATAACTTAAAAGATCATTTAAAGTTTTTTTATTAAAGATCATAACGGTAACGATCATTGGGCCTAATAAATGCTAAAAAATTGTAAATAATTACCTTCTTTCTAAAATATAATTTAATAGATCATTTAAAATTTCTTTATTAAAGATCATAACGGTAACGATCATTGGGCCTAATAAATGCTAAAGAATTGTAAATAATTATATTCTTTCTAAAACATAATTTAATAGATCATTTAAAATTTCTTTATTAAAGATTATAAGGGTAACAATCTTTGGGACTAATAAATGCTAAAAAATTGTAAACAATTATCTTCTTTGTAAAACATAATTTAATAGATCATTTCAAAATTTCTTTATTAAAGATCATAACGGTAACGATCATTGGGCCTAATAAATGCTAAAGAATTTGAAATAATTATCTTCTTTGTGAATCATAATTGAATAGATCATTTAAAGTTTTTTTATTAAAGGTCTTAACGGTAACAATCATTGGGCCTAATAAATGCTAAAAAATTGTACATAATTATCTTTATTCTAAAAGATAACTTAAAAGATCATTTAGAATTTCTTTATTAAAGATCATAACGGTAACGATCATTGGTCCTAATAAATGCTAAAGAATTGTAAATAATTATATTCTTTCTAAAACATAATTTAATAGATCATTTAAAATTTCTTTATTAAAGATCATAAGGGTAACAATCATTGGGACTAATAAATGCTAAAAAATTGTAAATAATTATCTTCTTTGTAAAAGATAATTTAATAGATCATTTCAAAATTTCTTTATTAAAGATCATAACGGTAACGATCATTGGGCCTAATAAATGCTAAAGAATTTGAAATAATTATCTTCTTTGTGAATCATAATTGAATAGACCATTTAAAGTTTTTTTATTAAAGGTCTTAACGGTAACAATCATTGGGCCTAATAAATGCTAAAAAATTGTACATAATTATCTTCATTCTAAAAGATAACTTAAAAGATCATTTAAAGTTTTTTTATTAAAGATCATAACGGTAACGATCATTGGGCCTAATAAATGCTAAAAAATTGTAAATAATTACCTTCTTTCTAAAAGATAATTTAATAGATCATTTAAAATTTCTTTATTTAAGATCATAACGGTAACGATCATTGGGCCTAATAAATGCTAAAGAATTGTAAATAATTATATTCTTTCTAAAACATAATTTAATAGATCATTTAAAATTTCTTTATTAAAGATCATAAGGGTAACAATCATTGGGCCTAATAAATGCTAAAAAATTGTAAATAATTATCTTCTTTGTAAAAGATAATTTAATACATCATTTAAAATTTCTTTATTAAAGATCATAACGGTAACGATCATTGGGCCTAATAAATGCTAAAGAATTTGAAATAATTATCTTCTTTGTGAATCATAATTGAATAGATCATTGAAAGTTTCTTTATTAAAGATCATAACAGTAACAATCATTGGGTCTAATAAATGCTAAAAAATTGTAAATAATTATCTTCTTTCTAAAAGATGATTTAATAGATCATTTAGAATTTCTTTATTAAAGATCATAACGGTAACGATCATTGGTCCTAATAAATGCTAAAGAATTGTAAATAATTATATTCTTTCTAAAACATAATTTAATAGATCATTTAAAATTTCTTTATTAAAGATCGTAAGGTAACAATCATTGGGACTAATAAATGCTAAAAAATTGTAAATAATTATCTTCTTTGTAAAAGCTAATTTAATAGATCATTTCAAAATTTCTTTATTAAAGATCATAACGGTAACGATCATTGGGCCTAATAAATGCTAAAGAATTTGAAATAATTATCTTCTTTGTGAATCATAATTGAATAGATCATTTAAAGTTTTTTTATTAAAGGTCTTAACGGTAACACTCATTGGGCCTAATAAATGCTAAAAAATTGTACATAATTATCTTAATTCTAAAAGATAACTTAAAAGATCATTTAAAGTTTTTTTATTAAAGATCATAACGGTAACGATCATTGGGCCTAATAAATGCTAAAAAATTGTAAATAATTACCTTCTTTCTAAAATATAATTTAATAGATCATTTAAAATTTCTTTATTAAAGATCATAACGGTAACGATCATTGGGTCTAATAAATGCTAAAGAATTGTAAATAATTATATTCTTTCTAAAACATAATTTAATAGATCATTTAAAATTTCTTTATTAAAGATCATAAGGGTAACAATCATTGGGACTAATAAATGCTAAAAAATTGTAAATAATTATCTTCTTTGTAAAATATAATTTAATAGATCATTTCAAAATTTCTTTATTAAAGATCATAACGGTAACGATCATTGGGCCTAATAAATGCTAAAGAATTTGAAATAATTATCTTCTTTGTGAATCATAATTGAATAGATCATTTAAATTTTTTTTATTAAAGGTCTTAACGGTAACAATCATTGGGCCTAATAAATGCTAAAAAATTGTACATAATTATCTTCATTCTAAAAGATAACTTAAAAGATCATTTAAAGTTTTTTTATTAAAGATCATAACGGTAACGATCATTGGGCCTAATAAATACTAAAAAATTGTAAATAATTACCTTCTTTCTAAAAGATAATTTAATAGATCATTTAAAATTTCTTTATTAAAGATCATAACGATAACGATCATTGGGTCTAATAAATGCTAAAGAATTGTAAATAATTATATTCTTTCTAAAACATAATTTAATAGATCATTTAAAATTTCTTTATTAAAGATCATAAGGGTAACAATCATTGGGCCTAATAAATGCTAAAAAATTGTAAATAATTATCTTCTTTGTAAAAGATAATTTAATACATCATTTAAAATTTCTATATTAAAGATCATAACGGTAACGATCATTGGGCCTAATAAATGCTAAAGAATTTGAAATAATTATCTTCTTTGTGAATCATAATTGAAAAGATCATTTAAAGTTTCTTTATTAAAGATCATAACAGTAACGATCAATGGGTCTAATAAATGCTAAAAAATTGTAAATAATTATCTTCTTTCTAAAAGATAACTTAATAGATCATTTAGAATTTCTTTATTAAAGATCATAACGGTAACGATCATTGGTCCTAATAAATGCTAAAGAATTGTAAATAATTATATTCTTTCTAAAACATAATTTAATAGATCATTTAAAATTTCTTTATTAAAGATCATAAGGGTAACAATCATTGGGACTAATAAATGCTAAAAAATTGTAAATAATTATCTTCTTTGTAAAAGATAATTTAATAGATCATTTCAAAATTTCTTTATTAAAGATCATAACGGTAACGATCATTGGGCCTAATAAATGCTAAAGAATTTGAAATAATTATCTTCTTTGTGAATCATAATTGAATAGATCATTTAAAGTTTTTTTATTAAAGGTCTTAACGGTAACAATCATTGGGCCTAATAAATGCTAAAAAATTGTACATAATTATCTTCATTCTAAAAGATAACTTAAAAGATCATTTAAAGTTTTTTTATTAAAGATCATAACGGTAACGATCATTGGGCCTAATAAATGCTAAAAAATTGTAAATAATTACCTTCTTTCTAAAATATAATTTAATAGATCATTTAAAATTTCTTTATTAAAGATCATAACGGTAACGATCATTGGGCCTAATAAATGCTAAAGAATTGTAAATAATTATATTCTTTCTAAAACATAATTTAATAGATCATTTAAAATTTCTTTATTAAAGATTATAAGGGTAACAATCTTTGGGACTAATAAATGCTAAAAAATTGTAAACAATTATCTTCTTTGTAAAACATAATTTAATAGATCATTTCAAAATTTCTTTATTAAAGATCATAACGGTAACGATCATTGGGCCTAATAAATGCTAAAGAATTTGAAATAATTATCTTCTTTGTGAATCATAATTGAATAGATCATTTAAAGTTTTTTTATTAAAGGTCTTAACGGTAACAATCATTGGGCCTAATAAATGCTAAAAAATTGTACATAATTATCTTTATTCTAAAAGATAACTTAAAAGATCATTTAGAATTTCTTTATTAAAGATCATAACTGTAACGATCATTGGTCCTAATAAATGCTAAAGAATTGTAAATAATTATATTCTTTCTAAAACTTAATTTAATAGATCATTTAAAATTTCTTTATTAAAGATCATAACGATAACGATCATTGGGTCTAATAAATGCTAAAGAATTGTAAATAATTATATTCTTTCTAAAACATAATTTAATAGATCATTTAAAATTTCTTTATTAAAGATCATAAGGGTAACAATCATTGGGCCTAATAAATGCTAAAAAATTGTAAATAATTATCTTCTTTGTAAAAGATAATTTAATACATCATTTAAAATTTCTTTATTAAAGATCATAACGGTAACGATCATTGGGCCTAATAAATGCTAAAGAATTTGAAATAATTATCTTCTTTGTGAATCATAATTCAAAAGATCATTTAAAGTTTCTTTATTAAAGATCATAACAGTAACGATCAATGGGTCTAATAAATGCTAAAAAATTGTAAATAATTATCTTCTTTCTAAAAGATAACTTAATAGATCATTTAGAATTTCTTTATTAAAGATCATAACGGTAACGATCATTGGTCCTAATAAATGCTAAAGAATTGTAAATAATTATATTCTTTCTAAAACATAATTTAATAGATCATTTAAAATTTCTTTATTAAAGATCATAAGGGTAACAATCATTGGGACTAATAAATGCTAAAAAATTGTAAATAATTATCTTCTTTGTAAAAGATAATTTAATAGATCATTTCAAAATTTCTTTATTAAAGATCATAACGGTAACGATCATTGGGCCTAATAAATGCTAAAGAATTTGAAATAATTATCTTCTTTGTGAATCATAATTGAATAGATCATTTAAAGTTTTTTTATTAAAGGTCTTAACGGTAACAATCATTGGGCCTAATAAATGCTAAAAAATTGTACATAATTATCTTCATTCTAAAAGATAACTTAAAAGATCATTTAAAGTTTTTTTATTAAAGATCATAACGGTAACGATCATTGGGCCTAATAAATGCTAAAAAATTGTAAATAATTACCTTCTTTCTAAAATATAATTTAATAGATCATTTAAAATTTCTTTATTAAAGATCATAACGGTAACGATCATTGGGCCTAATAAATGCTAAAGAATTGTAAATAATTATATTCTTTCTAAAACATAATTTAATAGATCATTTAAAATTTCTTTATTAAAGATTATAAGGGTAACAATCTTTGGGACTAATAAATGCTAAAAAATTGTAAACAATTATCTTCTTTGTAAAACATAATTTAATAGATCATTTCAAAATTTCTTTATTAAAGATCATAACGGTAACGATCATTGGGCCTAATAAATGCTAAAGAATTTGAAATAATTATCTTCTTTGTGAATCATAATTGAATAGATCATTTAAAGTTTTTTTATTAAAGGTCTTAACGGTAACAATCATTGGGCCTAATAAATGCTAAAAAATTGTACATAATTATCTTTATTCTAAAAGATAACATAAAAGATCATTTAGAATTTCTTTATTAAAGATCATAACTGTAACGATCATTGGTCCTAATAAATGCTAAAGAATTGTAAATAATTATATTCTTTCTAAAACTTAATTTAATAGATCATTTAAAATTTCTTTATTAAAGATCATAACGATAACGATCATTGGGTCTAATAAATGCTAAAGAATTGTAAATAATTATATTCTTTCTAAAACATAATTTAATAGATCATTTAAAATTTCTTTATTAAAGATCATAAGGGTAACAATCATTGGGCCTAATAAATGCTAAAAAATTGTAAATAATTATCTTCTTTGTAAAAGATAATTTAATACATCATTTAAAATTTCTTTATTAAAGATCATAACGGTAACGATCATTGGGCCTAATAAATGCTAAAGAATTTGAAATAATTATCTTCTTTGTGAATCATAATTCAAAAGATCATTTAAAGTTTCTTTATTAAAGATCATAACAGTAACGATCAATGGGTCTAATAAATGCTAAAAAATTGTAAATAATTAACTTCTTTCTAAAAGATAACTTGATAGATCATTTAGAATTTCTTTATTAAAGATCATAACGGTAACGATCATTGGTCCTAATAAATGCTAAAGAATTGTAAATAATTATATTCTTTCTAAAACATAATTTAATAGATCATTTAAAATTTCTTTATTAAAGATCATAAGGGTAACAATCATTGGGACTAATAAATGCTAAAAAATTGTAAATAATTATCTTCTTTGTAAAAGATAATTTAATAGATCATTTCAAAATTTCTTTATTAAAGATCATAACGGTAACGATCATTGGGCCTAATAAATGCTAAAGAATTTGAAATAATTATCTTCTTTGTGAATCATAATTGAATAGATCATTTAAAGTTTTTTTATTAAAGGTCTTAACGGTAACAATCATTGGGCCTAATAAATGCTAAAAAATTCTACATAATTATCTTCATTCTAAAAGATAACTTAAAAGATCATTTAGAATTTCTTTATTAAAGATCATAACGGTAACGATCATTGGTCCTAATAAATGTTAAAGAATTGTAAATAATTATATTCTTTCTAAAACATAATTTAATAGATCATTTAAAATTTCTTTATTAAAGATTATAAGGGTAACAATCTTTGGGACTAATAAATGCTAAAAAATTGTAAACAATTATCTTCTTTGTAAAACATAATTTAATAGATCATTTCAAAATTTCTTTATTAAAGATCATAACGGTAACGATCATTGGGCCTAATAAATGCGAAAGAATTTGAAATAATTATCTTCTTTGTGAATCATAGTTGAATAGATCATTTAAAGTTTTTTTATTAAAGGTCTTAACGGTAACAATCATTGGGCCTAATAAATGCTAAAAAATTGTACATAATTATCTTCATTCTAAAAGATAACTTAAAAGATCATTTAGAATTTCCTTATTAAAGATCATAACGGTAACGATCATTGGTCCTAATAAATGCTAAAGAATTGTAAATAATTATATTCTTTCTAAAACATAATTTAATAGATCATTTAAAATTTCTTTATTAAAGATCATAACGATAACGATCATTGGGTCTAATAAATGCTAAAGAATTGTAAATAATTATATTCTTTCTAAAACATAATTTAATAGATCATTTAAAATTTCTTTATTAAAGATCATAAGGGTAACAATCATTGGGCCTAATAAATGCTAAAAAATTGTAAATAATTATCTTCTTTGTAAAAGATAATTTAATACATCATTTAAAATTTCTTTATTAAAGATCATAACGGTAACGATCATTGGTCCTAATAAATGCTAAAGAATTGTAAATAATTATATTCTTTCTAAAACATAATTTAATAGATCATTTAAAATTTCTTTATTAAAGATTATAAGGGTAACAATCTTTGGGACTAATAAATGCTAAAAAATTGTAAACAATTATCTTCTTTGTAAAACATAATTTAATAGATCATTTCAAAATTTCTTTATTAAAGATCATAACGGTAACGATCATTGGGCCTAATAAATGCTAAAGAATTTGAAATAATTATCTTCTTTGTGAATCATAATTGAATACATCATTTAAAGTTTTTTTATTAAAGGTCTTAACGGTAACAATCATTGGGACTAATAAATGCTAAAAAATTGTAAATAATTATCTTCTTTGTAAAAGATAATTTAATAGATCATTTCAAAATTTCTTTATTAAAGATCATAACGGTAACGATCATTGGGCCTAATAAATGCTAAAGAATTTGAAATAATTATCTTCTTTGTGAATCATAGTTGAATAAATCATTTAAAGTTTTTTTATTAAAGGTCTTAACGGTAACAATCATTGGGCCTAATAAATGCTAAAAAATTGTACATAATTATCTTCATTCTAAAAGATAACTTAAAAGATCATTTAAAGTTTTTTTATTAAAGATCATAACGGTAACGATCATTGGGCCTAATAAATGCTAAAAAATTGTAAATAATTACCTTCTTTCTAAAAGATAATTTAATAGATCATTTAAAATTTCTTTATTAAAGATCATAACGGTAACGATCATTGGGCCTAATGCTAAAGAATTGTAAATAATTATATTCTTTCTAAAACATAATTTAATAGATCATTTAAAATTTCTTTATTAAAGATCATAAGGGTAACAATCATTGGGCCTAATAAATGCTAAAAAATTGTAAATAATTATCTTCTTTGTAAAAGATAATTTAATACATCATTTAAAATTTCTTTATTAAAGATCATAACGGTAACGATCATTGGGCCTAATAAATGCTAAAGAATTTGAAATAATTATCTTCTTTGTGAATCATAATTGAAAAGATCATTTAAAGTTTCTTTATTAAAGATCATAACAGTAACGATCAATGGGTCTAATAAATGCTAAAAAATTGTAAATAATTATCTTCTTTCTAAAAGATAACTTAATAGATCATTTAGAATTTCTTTATTAAAGATCATAACGGTAACGATCATTGGTCCTAATAAATGCTAAAGAATTGTAAATAATTATATTCTTTCTAAAACATAATTTAATAGATCATTTAAAATTTCTTTATTAAAGATTATAAGGGTAAAAATCTTTGGGACTAATAAATGCTAAAAAATTGTAAACAATTATCTTCTTTGTAAAACATAATTTAATAGATCATTTCAAAATTTCTTTATTAAAGATCATAACGGTAACGATCATTGGGCCTAATAAATGCTAAAGAATTTGAAATAATTATCTTCTTTGTGAATCATAATTGAATAGATCATTTAAAGTTTTTTTATTAAAGGTCTTAACGGTAACAATCATTGGGACTAATAAATGCTAAAAAATTGTAAATAATTATCTTCTTTGTAAAAGATAATTTAATAGATCATTTCAAAATTTCTTTATTAAAGATCATAACGGTAACGATCATTGGGCCTAATAAATGCTAAAGAATTTGAAATAATTATCTTCTTTGTGAATCATAGTTGAATAGATCATTTAAAGTTTTTTTATTAAAGGTCTTAACGGTAAAAATCATTGGGCCTAATAAATGCTAAAAAATTGTACATAATTATCTTCATTCTAAAAGATAACTTAAAAGATCATTTAAAGTTTTTTTATTAAAGATCATAACGGTAACGATCATTGGGCCTAATAAATGCTAAAAAATTGTAAATAATTACCTTCTTTCTAAAAGATAATTTAATAGATCATTTAAAATTTCTTTATTAAAGATCATAACGGTAACGATCATTGGGCCTAATGCTAAAGAATTGTAAATAATTATATTCTTTCTAAAACATAATTTAATAGATCATTTAAAATTTCTTTATTAAAGATCATAAGGGTAACAATCATTGGGCCTAATAAATGCTAAAAAATTGTAAATAATTATCTTCTTTGTAAAAGATAATTTAATACATCATTTAAAATTTCTTTATTAAAGATCATAACGGTAACGATCATTGGGCCTAATAAATGCTAAAGAATTTGAAATAATTATCTTCTTTGTGAATCATAATTGAAAAGATCATTTAAAGTTTCTTTATTAAAGATCATAACAGTAACGATCAATGGGTCTAATAAATGCTAAAAAATTGTAAATAATTATCTTCTTTCTAAAAGATAACTTAATACATCATTTAGAATTTCTTTATTAAAGATCATAACGGTAACGATCATTGGTCCTAATAAATGCTAAAGAATTGTAAATAATTATATTCTTTCTAAAACATAATTTAATAGATCATTTAAAATTTCTTTATTAAAGATCATAACGGTAACAATCATTGGGACTAATAAATGCTAAAGAATTGTAAATAATTATATTCTTTCTAAAACATAATTTAATAGATTATTTAAAATTTCTTTATTAAAGATTATAAGGGTAACAATCTTTGGGACTAATAAATGCTAAAAAATTGTAAACAATTATCTTCTTTGTAAAACATAATTTAATAGATCATTTCAAAATTTCTTTATTAAAGATCATAACGGTAACGATCATTGGGCCTAATAAATGCTAAAGAATTTGAAATAATTATCTTCTTTGTGAATCATAATTGAATAGATCATTTAAAGTTTTTTTATTAAAGGTCTTAACGGTAACAATCATTGGGCCTAATAAATGCTAAAAAATTGTACATAATTATCTTTATTCTAAAAGATAACTTAAAAGATCATTTAGAATTTCTTTATTAAAGATCATAACGGTAACGATCATTGGTCCTAATAAATGCTAAAGAATTGTAAATAATTATATTCTTTCTAAAACATAATTTAATAGATCATTTAAAATTTCTTTATTAAAGATCATAAGGGTAACAATCATTGGGACTAATAAATGCTAAAAAATTGTAAATAATTATCTTCTTTGTAAAAGATAATTTAATAGATCATTTCAAAATTTCTTTATTAAAGATCATAACGGTAACGATCATTGGGCCTAATAAATGCTAAAGAATTTGAAATAATTATCTTCTTTGTGAATCATAGTTGAATAAATCATTTAAAGTTTTTTTATTAAAGGTCTTAACGGTAACAATCATTGGGCCTAATAAATGCTAAAAAATTGTACATAATTATCTTCATTCTAAAAGATAATTTAATAGACCATTTAAAATTTCTTTATTAAAGATCATAACGGTAACGATCATTGGGCCTAATAAATGCTAAAGAATTGTAAATAATTATATTCTTTCTAAAACATAATTTAATAGATCATTTAAAATTTCTTTATTAAAGATCATAAGGGTAACAATCATTGGGCCTAATAAATGCTAAAAAATTGTAAATAATTATCTTCTTTGTAAAAGATAATTTAATACATCATTTAAAATTTCTTTATTAAAGATCATAACGGTAACGATCATTGGGCCTAATAAATGCTAAAGAATTTGAAATAATTATCTTCTTTGTGAATCATAATTGAAAAGATCATTTAAAGTTTCTTTATTAAAGATCATAACAGTAACGATCAATGGGTCTACTAAATGCTAAAAAATTGTAAATAATTATCTTCTTTCTAAAAGATAACTTAATAGATCATTTAGAATTTCTTTATTAAATATCATAACGGTAACGATCATTGGTCCTAATAAATGCTAAAGAATTGTAAATAATTATATTCTTTCTAAAACATAATTTAATAGATCATTTAAAATTTCTTTATTAAAGATCATAAGGGTAACAATCATTGGGACTAATAAATGCTAAAAAATTGTAAATAATTATCTTGTATGTAAAAGATAATTTAATAGATCATTTCAAAATTTCTTTATTAAAGATCATAACGGTAACGATCATTGGGCCTAATAAATGCTAAAGAATTTGAAATAATTATCTTCTTTGTGAATCATAATTGAATAGATCATTTAAAGTTTTTTTATTAAAGGTCTTAACGGTAACACTCATTGGGCCTAATAAATGCTAAAAAATTGTACATAATTATCTTCATTCTAAAAGATAACTTAAAAGATCATTTAGAATTTCTTTATTAAAGATCATAACGGTAATGATCATTGGTCCTAATAAATGCTAAAGAATTGTAAATAATTATATTCTTTCTAAAACATAATTTAATAGATCATTTAAAATTTCTTTATTAAAGATCATAACGGTAACGATCATTGGTCCTAATAAATGCTAAAGAATTGTAAATAATTATATTCTTTCTAAAACATAATTTAATAGATCATTTAAAATTTCTTTATTAAAGATCATAACGGTAACGATCATTGGGCCTAATAAATGCTAAAGAATTGTAAATAATTATATTCTTTCTAAAACATAATTTAATAGATTATTTAAAATTTCTTTATTAAAGATTATAAGGGTAACAATCTTTGGGACTAATAAATGCTAAAAAATTGTAAACAATTATCTTCTTTGTAAAACATAATTTAATAGATCATTTCAAAATTTCTTTATTAAAGATCATAACGGTAACGATCATTGGGCCTAATAAATGCTAAAGAATTTGAAATAATTATCTTCTTTGTGAATCATAATTGAATAGATCATTTAAAGTTTTTTTATTAAAGGTCTTAACGGTAACAATCATTGGGCCTAATAAATGCTAAAAAATTGTACATAATTATCTTTATTCTAAAAGATAACTTAAAAGATCATTTAGAATTTCTTTATTAAAGATCATAACGGTAACGATCATTGGTCCTAATAAATGCTAAAGAATTGTAAATAATTATATTCTTTCTAAAACATAATTTAATAGATCATTTAAAATTTCTTTATTAAAGATCATAAGGGTAACAATCATTGGGACTAATAAATGCTAAAAAATTGTAAATAATTATCTTCTTTGTAAAAGATAATTTAATAGATCATTTCAAAATTTCTTTATTAATGATCATAACGGTAACGATCATTGGGCCTAATAAATGCTAAAGAATTTGAAATAATTATCTTCTTTGTGAATCATAGTTAAATAGATCATTTAAAGTTTTTTTATTAAAGGTCTTAACGGTAATAATCATTGGGCCTAATAAATGCTAAAAAATTGTACATAATTATCTTCATTCTAAAAGATAATTTAATAGATCATTTAAAATTTCTTTATTAAAGATCATAACGGTAACGATCATTGGGCCTAATAAATGCTAAAGAATTGTAAATAATTATATTCTTTCTAAAACATAATTTAATAGATCATTTAAAATTTCTTTATTAAAGATCATAAGGGTAACAATCATTGGGCCTAATAAATGCTAAAAAATTGTAAATAATTATCTTCTTTGTAAAAGATAATTTAATACATCATTTAAAATTTCTTTATTAAAGATCATAACGGTAACGATCATTGGGCCTAATAAATGCTAAAGAATTTGAAATAATTATCTTCTTTGTGAATCATAATTGAAAAGATCATTTAAAGTTTCTTTATTAAAGATCATAACAGTAACGATCAATGGGTCTACTAAATGCTAAAAAATTGTAAATAATTATCTTCTTTCTAAAAGATAACTTAATAGATCATTTAGAATTTCTTTATTAAATATCATAACGGTAACGATTATTGGTCCTAATAAATGCTAAAGAATTGTAAATAATTATATTCTTTCTAAAACATAATTTAATAGATCATTTAAAATTTCTTTATTAAAGATCATAAGGGTAACAATCATTGGGACTAATAAATGCTAAAAAATTGTAAATAATTATCTTCTTTGTAAAAGATAATTTAATAGATCATTTCAAAATTTCTTTATTAAAGATCATAACGGTAACGATCATTGGGCCTAATAAATGCTAAAGAATTTGAAATAATTATCTTCTTTGTGAATCATAATTGAATAGATCATTTAAAGTTTTTTTATTAAAGGTCTTAACGGTAACACTCATTGGGCCTAATAAATGCTAAAAAATTGTACATAATTATCTTCATTCTAAAAGATAACTTAAAAGATCATTTAGAATTTCTTTATTAAAGATCATAACGGTAACGATCATTGGTCCTAATAAATGCTAAAGAATTGTAAATAATTATATTCTTTCTAAAACATAATTTAATAGATCATTTAAAATTTCTTTATTAAAGATCATAACGGTAACGATCATTGGGCCTAATAAATGCTAAAGAATTGTAAATAATTATATTCTTTCTAAAACATAATTTAATAGATTATTTAAAATTTCTTTATTAAAGATTATAAGGGTAACAATCTTTGGGACTAATAAATGCTAAAAAATTGTAAACAATTATCTTCTTTGTAAAACATAATTTAATAGATCATTTCAAAATTTCTTTATTAAAGATCATAACGGTAACGATCATTGGGCCTAATAAATGCTAAAGAATTTGAAATAATTATCTTCTTTGTGAATCATAATTGAATAGATCATTTAAAGTTTTTTTATTAAAGGTCTTAACGGTAACAATCATTGGGCCTAATAAATGCTAAAAAATTGTACATAATTATCTTTATTCTAAAAGATAACCTAAAAGATCATTTAGAATTTCTTTATTAAAGATCATAACGGTAACAATCATTGGTCCTAATAAATGCTAAAGAATTGTAAATAATTATATTCTTTCTAAAACATAATTTAATAGATCATTTAAAATTTCTTTATTAAAGATCATAAGGGTAACAATCATTGGGACTAATAAATGCTAAAAAATTGTAAATAATTATCTTGTATGTAAAAGATAATTTAATAGATCATTTCAAAATTTCTTTATTAAAGATCATAACGGTAACGATCATTGGGCCTAATAAATGCTAAAGAATTTGAAATAATTATCTTCTTTGTGAATTATAATTGAATAGATCATTTAAAGTTTTTTTATTAAAGGTCTTAACGGTAACACTCATTGGGCCTAATAAATGCTAAAAAATTGTACATAATTATCTTCATTCTAAAAGATAACTTAAAAGATCATTTAGAATTTCTTTATTAAAGATCATAACGGTAATGATCATTGGTCCTAATAAATGCTAAAGAATTGTAAATAATTATATTCTTTCTAAAACATAATTTAATAGATCATTTAAAATTTCTTTATTAAAGATCATAACGGTAACGATCATTGGGCCTAATAAATGCTAAAGAATTGTAAATAATTATATTCTTTCTAAAACATAATTTAATAGATTATTTAAAATTTCTTTATTAAAGATTATAAGGGTAACAATCTTTGGGACTAATAAATGCTAAAAAATTGTAAACAATTATCTTCTTTGTAAAACATAATTTAATAGATCATTTCAAAATTTCTTTATTAAAGATCATAACGGTAACGATCATTGGGCCTAATAAATGCTAAAGAATTTGAAATAATTATCTTCTTTGTGAATCATAATTGAATAGATCATTTAAAGTTTTTTTATTAAAGGTCTTAACGGTAACAATCATTGGGCCTAATAAATGCTAAAAAATTGTACATAATTATCTTTATTCTAAAAGATAACTTAAAAGATCATTTAGAATTTCTTTATTAAAGATCATAACGGTAACGATCATTGGTCCTAATAAATGCTAAAGAATTGTAAATAATTATATTCTTTCTAAAACATAATTTAATAGATCATTTAAAATTTCTTTATTAAAGATCATAAGGGTAACAATCATTGGGACTAATAAATGCTAAAAAATTGTAAATAATTATCTTCTTTGTAAAAGATAATTTAATAGATCATTTCAAAATTTCTTTATTAATGATCATAACGGTAACGATCATTGGGCCTAATAAATGCTAAAGAATTTGAAATAATTATCTTCTTTGTGAATCATAGTTAAATAGATCATTTAAAGTTTTTTTATTAAAGGTCTTAACGGTAATAATCATTGGGCCTAATAAATGCTAAAAAATTGTACATAATTATCTTCATTCTAAAAGATAATTTAATAGATCATTTAAAATTTCTTTATTAAAGATCATAACGGTAACGATCATTGGGCCTAATAAATGCTAAAGAATTGTAAATAATTATATTCTTTCTAAAACATAATTTAATAGATCATTTAAAATTTCTTTATTAAAGATCATAAGGGTAACAATCATTGGGCCTAATAAATGCTAAAAAATTGTAAATAATTATCTTCTTTGTAAAAGATAATTTAATACATCATTTAAAATTTCTTTATTAAAGATCATAACGGTAACGATCATTGGGCCTAATAAATGCTAAAGAATTTGAAATAATTATCTTCTTTGTGAATCATAATTGAAAAGATCATTTAAAGTTTCTTTATTAAAGATCATAACAGTAACGATCAATGGGTCTACTAAATGCTAAAAAATTGTAAATAATTATCTTCTTTCTAAAAGATAACTTAATAGATCATTTAGAATTTCTTTATTAAATATCATAACGGTAACGATCATTGGTCCTAATAAATGCTAAAGAATTGTAAATAATTATATTCTTTCTAAAACATAATTTAATAGATCATTTAAAATTTCTTTATTAAAGATCATAAGGGTAACAATCATTGGGACTAATAAATGCTAAAAAATTGTAAATAATTATCTTCTTTGTAAAAGATAATTTAATAGATCATTTCAAAATTTCTTTATTAAAGATCATAACGGTAACGATCATTGGGCCTAATAAATGCTAAAGAATTTGAAATAATTATCTTCTTTGTGAATCATAATTGAATAGATCATTTAAAGTTTTTTTATTAAAGGTCTTAACGGTAACACTCATTGGGCCTAATAAATGCTAAAAAATTGTACATAATTATCTTCATTCTAAAAGATAACTTAAAAGATCATTTAGAATTTCTTTATTAAAGATCATAACGGTAACGATCATTGGTCCTAATAAATGCTAAAGAATTGTAAATAATTATATTCTTTCTAAAACATAATTTAATAGATCATTTAAAATTTCTTTATTAAAGATCATAACGGTAACGATCATTGGGCCTAATAAATGCTAAAGAATTGTAAATAATTATATTCTTTCTAAAACATAATTTAATAGATTATTTAAAATTTCTTTATTAAAGATTATAAGGGTAACAATCTTTGGGACTAATAAATGCTAAAAAATTGTAAACAATTATCTTCTTTGTAAAACATAATTTAATAGATCATTTCAAAATTTCTTTATTAAAGATCATAACGGTAACGATCATTGGGCCTAATAAATGCTAAAGAATTTGAAATAATTATCTTCTTTGTGAATCATAATTGAATAGATCATTTAAAGTTTTTTTATTAAAGGTCTTAACGGTAACAATCATTGGGCCTAATAAATGCTAAAAAATTGTACATAATTATCTTTATTCTAAAAGATAACTTAAAAGATCATTTAGAATTTCTTTATTAAAGATCATAACGGTAACGATCATTGGTCCTAATAAATGCTAAAGAATTGTAAATAATTATATTCTTTCTAAAACATAATTTAATAGATCATTTAAAATTTCTTATTAAAGATCATAAGGGTAACAATCATTGGGACTAATAAATGCTAAAAAATTGTAAATAATTATCTTCTTTGTAAAAGATAATTTAATAGATCATTTCAAAATTTCTTTATTAAAGATCATAACGGTAACGATCATTGGGCCTAATAAATGCTAAAGAATTTGAAATAATTATCTTCTTTGTGAATCATAGTTGAATAGATCATTTAAAGTTTTTTTATTAAAGGTCTTAACGGTAACAATCATTGGGCCTAATAAATGCTAAAAAATTGTACATAATTATCTTCATTCTAAAAGATAATTTAATAGATCATTTAAAATTTCTTTATTAAAGATCATAACGGTAACGATCATTGGGCCTAATAAATGCTAAAGAATTGTAAATAATTATATTCTTTCTAAAACATAATTTAATAGATCATTTAAAATTTCTTTATTAAAGATCATAAGGGTAACAATCATTGGGCCTAATAAATGCTAAAAAATTGTAAATAATTATCTTCTTTGTAAAAGATAATTTAATACATCATTTAAAATTTCTTTATTAAAGATCATAACGGTAACGATCATTGGGCCTAATAAATGCTAAAGAATTTGAAATAATTATCTTCTTTGTGAATCATAATTGAAAAGATCATTTAAAGTTTCTTTATTAAAGATCATAACAGTAACGATCAATGGGTCTACTAAATGCTAAAAAATTGTAAATAATTATCTTCTTTCTAAAAGATAACTTAATAGATCATTTAGAATTTCTTTATTAAACATCATAACGGTAACGATCATTGGTCCTAATAAATGCTAAAGAATTGTAAATAATTATATTCTTTCTAAAACATAATTTAATAGATCATTTAAAATTTCTTTATTAAAGATCATAAGGGTAACAATCATTGGGACTAATAAATGCTAAAAAATTGTAAATAATTATCTTCTATGTAAAAGATAATTTAATAGATCATTTCAAAATTTCTTTATTAAAGATCATAACGGTAACGATCATTGGGCCTAATAAATGCTAAAGAATTTGAAATAATTATCTTCTTTGTGAATCATAGTTGAATAGATCATTTAAAGTTTTTTTATTAAAGGTCTTAACGGTAACAATCATTGGGCCTAATAAATGCTAAAAAATTGTACATAATTATCTTCATTCTAAAAGATAATTTAATAGATCATTTAAAATTTCTTTATTAAAGATCATAACGGTAACGATCATTGGGCCTAATAAATGCTAAAGAATTGTAAATAATTATATTCTTTCTAAAACATAATTTAATAGATCATTTAAAATTTCTTTATTAAAGATCATAAGGGTAACAATCATTGGGCCTAATAAATGCAAAAAAATTGTAAATAATTATCTTCTTTGTAAAAGATAATTTAATACATCATTTAAAATTTCTTTATTAAAGATCATAACGGTAACGATCATTGGGCCTAATAAATGCTAAAGAATTTGAAATAATTATCTTCTTTGTGAATCATAATTAAAAAGATCATTTAAAGTTTCTTTATTAAAGATCATAACAGTAACGATCAATGGGTCTACTAAATACTAAAAAATTGTAAATAATTATCTTCTTTCTAAAAGATAACTTAATAGATCATTTAGAATTTCTTTATTAAATATCATAACGGTAACGATCATTGGTCCTAATAAATGCTAAAGAATTGTAAATAATTATATTCTTTCTAAAACATAATTTAATAGATCATTTAAAATTTCTTTATTAAAGATCATAAGGGTAACAATCATTGGGACTAATAAATGCTAAAAAATTGTAAATAATTATCTTCTTTGTAAAAGATAATTTAATAGATCATTTCAAAATTTCTTTATTAAAGATCATAACGGTAACGATCATTGGGCCTAATAAATGCTAAAGAATTTGAAATAATTATCTTCTTTGTGAATCATAATTGAATAGATCATTTAAAGTTTTTTTATTAAAGGTCTTAACGGTAACACTCATTGGGCCTAATAAATGCTAAAAAATTGTACATAATTATCTTCATTCTAAAAGATAAGTTAAAAGATCATTTAGAATTTCTTTATTAAAGATCATAACGGTAACGATCATTGGTCCTAATAAATGCTAAAGAATTGTAAATAATTATATTCTTTCTAAAACATAATTTAATAGATCATTTAAAATTTCTTTATTAAAGATCATAACGGTAACGATCATTGGGCCTAATAAATGCTAAAGAATTGTAAATAATTATATTCTTTCTAAAACATAATTTAATAGATTATTTAAAATTTCTTTATTAAAGATTATAAGGGTAACAATCTTTGGGACTAATAAATGCTAAAAAATTGTAAACAATTATCTTCTTTGTAAAACATAATTTAATAGATCATTTCAAAATTTCTTTATTAAAGATCATAACGGTAACGATCATTGGGCCTAATAAATGCTAAAGAATTTGAAATAATTATCTTCTTTGTGAATCATAATTGAATAGATCATTTAAAGTTTTTTTATTAAAGGTCTTAACGGTAACAATCATTGGGCCTAATAAATGCTAAAAAATTGTACATAATTATCTTTATTCTAAAAGATAACTTAAAAGATCATTTAGAATTTCTTTATTAAAGATCATAACGGTAACGATCATTGGTCCTAATAAATGCTAAAGAATTGTAAATAATTATATTCTTTCTAAAACATAATTTAATAGATCATTTAAAATTTCTTTATTAAAGATCATAAGGGTAACAATCATTGGGACTAATAAATGCTAAAAAATTGTAAATAATTATCTTCTTTGTAAAAGATAATTTAATAGATCATTTCAAAATTTCTTTATTAAAGATCATAACGGTAACGATCATTGGGCCTAATAAATGCTAAAGAATTTGAAATAATTATCTTCTTTGTGAATCATAGTTGAATAGATCATTTAAAGTTTTTTTATTAAAGGTCTTAACGGTAACAATCATTGGGCCTAATAAATGCTAAAAAATTGTACATAATTATCTTCATTCTAAAAGATAATTTAATAGATCATTTAAAATTTCTTTATTAAAGATCATAACGGTAACGATCATTGGGCCTAATAAATGCTAAAGAATTGTAAATAATTATATTCTTTCTAAAACATAATTTAATAGATCATTTAAAATTTCTTTATTAAAGATCATAAGGGTAACAATCATTGGGCCTAATAAATGCTAAAAAATTGTAAATAATTATCTTCTTTGTAAAAGATAATTTAATACATCATTTAAAATTTCTTTATTAAAGATCATAACGGTAACGATCATTGGGCCTAATAAATGCTAAAGAATTTGAAATAATTATCTTCTTTGTGAATCATAATTGAAAAGATCATTTAAAGTTTCTTTATTAAAGATCATAACAGTAACGATCAATGGGTCTACTAAATGCTAAAAAATTGTAAATAATTATCTTCTTTCTAAAAGATAACTTAATAGATCATTTAGAATTTCTTTATTAAATATCATAACGGTAACGATCATTGGTCCTAATAAATGCTAAAGAATTGTAAATAATTATATTCTTTCTAAAACATAATTTAATAGATCATTTAAAATTTCTTTATTAAAGATCATAAGGGTAACAATCATTGGGACTAATAAATGCTAAAAAATTGTAAATAATTATCTTCTTTGTAAAAGATAATTTAATAGATCATTTCAAAATTTCTTTATTAAAGATCATAACGGTAACGATCATTGGGCCTAATAAATGCTAAAGAATTTGAAATAATTATCTTCTTTGTGAATCGTAATTGAATAGATCATTTAAAGTTTTTTTATTAAAGGTCTTAACGGTAACACTCATTGGGCCTAATAAATGCTAAAAAATTGTACATAATTATCTTCATTCTAAAAGATAACTTAAAAGATCATTTAGAATTTCTTTATTAAAGATCATAACGGTAACGATCATTGGTCCTAATAAATGCTAAAGAATTGTAAATAATTATATTCTTTCTAAAACATAATTTAATAGATCATTTAAAATTTCTTTATTAAAGATCATAAGGGTAACAATCATTGGGACTAATAAATGCTAAAAAATTGTAAATAATTATCTTCTTTGTAAAAGATAATTTAATAGATCATTTCAAAATTTCTTTATTAAAGATCATAACGGTAACGATCATTGGGCCTAATAAATGCTAAAGAATTTGAAATAATTATCTTCTTTGTGAATCATAGTTGAATAGATCATTTAAAGTTTTTTTATTAAAGGTCTTAACGGTAACAATCATTGGGCCTAATAAATGCTAAAAAATTGTACATAATTATCTTCATTCTAAAAGATAATTTAATAGATCATTTAAAATTTCTTTATTAAAGATCATAACGGTAACGATCATTGGGCCTAATAAATGCTAAAGAATTGTAAATAATTATATTCTTTCTAAAACATAATTTAATAGATCATTTAAAATTTCTTTATTAAAGATCATAAGGGTAACAATCATTGGGCCTAATAAATGCTAAAAAATTGTAAATAATTATCTTCTTTGTAAAAGATAATTTAATACATCATTTAAAATTTCTTTATTAAAGATCATAACGGTAACGATCATTGGGCCTAATAAATGCTAAAGAATTTGAAATAATTATCTTCTTTGTGAATCATAATTGAAAAGATCATTTAAAGTTTCTTTATTAAAGATCATAACAGTAACGATCAATGGGTCTACTAAATGCTAAAAAATTGTAAATAATTATCTTCTTTCTAAAAGATAACTTAATAGATCATTTAGAATTTCTTTATTAAATATCATAACGGTAACGATCATTGGTCCTAATAAATGCTAAAGAATTGTAAATAATTATATTCTTTCTAAAACATAATTTAATAGATCATTTAAAATTTCTTTATTAAAGATCATAAGGGTAACAATCATTGGGACTAATAAATGCTAAAAAATTGTAAATAATTATCTTCTTTGTAAAAGATAATTTAATAGATCATTTCAAAATTTCTTTATTAAAGATCATAACGGTAACGATCATTGGGCCTAATAAATGCTAAAGAATTTGAAATAATTATCTTCTTTGTGAATCATAATTGAATAGATCATTTAAAGTTTTTTTATTAAAGGTCTTAACGGTAACACTCATTGGGCCTAATAAATGCTAAAAAATTGTACATAATTATCTTCATTCTAAAAGATAACTTAAAAGATCATTTAGAATTTCTTTATTAAAGATCATAACGGTAACGATCATTGGTCCTAATAAATGCTAAAGAATTGTAAATAATTATATTCTTTCTAAAACATAATTTAATAGATCATTTAAAATTTCTTTATTAAAGATCATAACGGTAACGATCATTGGGCCTAATAAATGCTAAAGAATTGTAAATAATTATATTCTTTCTAAAACATAATTTAATAGATCATTTAAAATTTCTTTATTAAAGATCATAACGGTAACGATCATTGGGCCTAATAAATGCTAAAGAATTGTAAATAATTATATTCTTTCTAAAACATAATTTAATAGATTATTTAAAATTTCTTTATTAAAGATTATAAGGGTAACAATCTTTGGGACTAATAAATGCTAAAAAATTGTAAACAATTATCTTCTTTGTAAAACATAATTTAATAGATCATTTCAAAATTTCTTTATTAAAGATCATAACGGTAACGATCATTGGGCCTAATAAATGCTAAAGAATTTGAAATAATTATCTTCTTTGTGAATCATAATTGAATAGATCATTTAAAGTTTTTTTATTAAAGGTCTTAACGGTAACAATCATTGGGCCTAATAAATGCTAAAAAATTGTACATAATTATCTTTATTCTAAAAGATAACTTAAAAGATCATTTAGAATTTCTTTATTAAAGATCATAACGGTAACGATCGTTGGTCCTAATAAATTCTAAAGAATTGTAAATAATTATATTCTTTCTAAAACATAATTTAATAGATCATTTAAAATTTCTTTATTAAAGATCATAAGGGTAACAATCATTGGGACTAATAAATGCTAAAAAATTGTAAATAATTATCTTCTTTGTAAAAGATAATTTAATAGATCATTTCAAAATTTCTTTATTAAAGATCATAACGGTAACGATCATTGGGCCTAATAAATGCTAAAGAATTTGAAATAATTATCTTCTTTGTGAATCATAGTTGAATAGATCATTTAAAGTTTTTTTATTAAAGGTCTTAACGGTAACAATCATTGGGCCTAATAAATGCTAAAAAATTGTACATAATTATCTTCATTCTAAAAGATAACTTAAAAGATCATTTAAAGTTTTTTTATTAAAGATCATAACGGTAACGATCATTGGGCCTAATAAATGCTAAAAAATTGTAAATAATTACCTTCTTTCTAAAAGATAATTTAATAGATCATTTAAAATTTCTTTATTAAAGATCATAACGGTAACGATCATTGGGCCTAATAAATGCTAAAGAATTGTAAATAATTATATTCTTTCTAAAACATAATTTAATAGATCATTTAAAATTTCTTTATTAAAGATCATAAGGGTAACAATCATTGGGCCTAATAAATGCTAAAAAATTGTAAATAATTATCTTCTTTCTAAAAGATAATTTAATAGATCATTTAGAATTTCTTTATTAAAGATCATAACGGTAACGATCATTGGTCCTAATAAATGCTAAAGAATTGTAAATAATTATATTCTTTCTAAAACATAATTTAATAGATCATTTAAAATTTCTTTATTAAAGATCATAACGGTAACGATCAGTGGGCCTAATAAATGCTAAAGAATTTGAAATAATTATCTTCTTTGTGAATCATAATTGAAAAGATCATTTAAAGTTTCTTTATTAAAGATCATAACAGTAACGATCATTGGGTCTAATAAATGCTAAAAAATTGTAAATAATTATCTTCTTTCTAAAAGATAATTTAATAGATCATTTAGAATTTCTTTATTAAAGATCATAACGGTAACGATCATTGGTCCTAATAAATGCTAAAGAATTGTAAATAATTATATTCTTTCTAAAACATAATTTAATAGATCATTTAAAATTTCTTTATTAAAGATCATAAGGGTAACAATCATTGGGACTAACAAATGCTAAAAAATTGTAAATAATTATCTTCTTTGTAAAACATAATTTAATAGATCATTTCAAAATTTCTTTATTAAAGATCATAACGGTAACGATCATTGGGCCTAATAAATGCTAAAGAATTTGAAATAATTATCTTCTTTGTGAATCATAATTGAATAGATCATTTAAAGTTTTTTTATTAAAGGTCTTAACGGTAACAATCATTGGGCCTAATAAATGCTAAAAAATTGTACATAATTATCTTTATTCTAAAAGATAACTTAAAAGATCATTTAGAATTTCTTTATTAAAGATCATAACGGTAACGATCGTTGGTCCTAATAAATGCTAAAGAATTGTAAATAATTATATTCTTTCTAAAACATAATTTAATAGATCATTTAAAATTTCTTTATTAAAGATCATAAGGGTAACAATCATTGGGACTAATAAATGCTAAAAAATTGTAAATAATTATCTTCTTTGTAAAAGATAATTTAATAGATCATTTCAAAATTTCTTTATTAAAGATCATAACGGCAACGATCATTGGGCCTAATAAATGCTAAAGAATTTGAAATAATTAACTTCTTTGTGAATCATAATTGAATAGATCATTTAAAGTTTTTTTATTAAAGGTCTTAACGGTAACACTCATTGGGCCTAATAAATGCTAAAAAATTGTACATAATTATCTTCATTCTAAAAGATAACTTAAAAGATCATTTAGAATTTCTTTATTAAAGATCATAACGGTAACGATCATTGGTCCTAATAAATGCTAAAGAATTGTAAATAATTATATTCTTTCTAAAACATAATTTAATAGATCATTTAAAATTTCTTTATTAAAGATCATAACGGTAACGATCATTGGGCCTAATAAATGCTAAAGAATTGTAAATAATTATATTCTTTCTAAAACATAATTTAATAGATTATTTAAAATTTCTTTATTAAAGATTATAAGGGTAACAATCTTTGGGACTAATAAATGCTAAAAAATTGTAAACAATTATCTTCTTTGTAAAACATAATTTAATAGATCATTTCAAAATTTCTTTATTAAAGATCATAACGGTAACGATCATTGGGCCTAATAAATGCTAAAGAATTTGAAATAATTATCTTCTTTGTGAATCATAATTGAATAGATCATTTAAAGTTTTTTTATTAAAGGTCTTAACGGTAACAATCATTGGGCCTAATAAATGCTAAAAAATTGTACATAATTATCTTTATTCTAAAAGATAACTTAAAAGATAATTTAGAATTTCTTTATTAAAGATCATAACGGTAACGATCGTTGGTCCTAATAAATTCTAAAGAATTGTAAATAATTATATTCTTTCTAAAACATAATTTAATAGATCATTTAAAATTTCTTTATTAAAGATCATAAGGGTAACAATCATTGGGACTAATAAATGCTAAAAAATTGTAAATAATTATCTTCTTTGTAAAAGATAATTTAATAGATCATTTCAAAATTTCTTTATTAAAGATCATAACGGTAACGATCATTGGGCCTAATAAATGCTAAAGAATTTGAAATAATTATCTTCTTTGTGAATCATAGTTGAATAGATCATTTAAAGTTTTTTTATTAAAGGTCTTAACGGTAACAATCATTGGGCCTAATAAATGCTAAAAAATTGTACATAATTATCTTCATTCTAAAAGATAACTTAAAAGATCATTTAAAGTTTTTTTATTAAAGATCATAACGGTAACGATCATTGGGCCTAATAAATGCTAAAAAATTGTAAATAATTACCTTCTTTCTAAAAGATAATTTAATAGATCATTTAAAATTTCTTTATTAAAGATCATAACGGTAACGATCATTGGGCCTAATAAATGCTAAAGAATTGTAAATAATTATATTCTTTCTAAAACATAATTTAATAGATCATTTAAAATTTCTTTATTAAAGATCATAAGGGTAACAATCATTGGGCCTAATAAATGCTAAAAAATTGTAAATAATTATCTTCTTTCTAAAAGATAATTTAATAGATCATTTAGAATTTCTTTATTAAAGATCATAACGGTAACGATCATTGGTCCTAATAAATGCTAAAGAATTGTAAATAATTATATTCTTTCTAAAACATAATTTAATAGATCATTTAAAATTTCTTTATTAAAGATCATAAGGGTAACAATCATTGGGACTAACAAATGCTAAAAAATTGTAAATAATTATCTTCTTTGTAAAAGATAATTTAATAGATCATTTCAAAATTTCTTTATTAAAGATCATAACGGTGACGATCATTGGGCCTAATAAATGCTAAAGAATTTGAAATAATTATCTTCTTTGTGAATCATAATTGAATAGATCATTTAAAGTTTTTTTATTAAAGGTCTTAACGGTAACAATCATTGGGCCTAATAAATGCTAAAAAATTGTACATAATTATCTTCATTCTAAAAGATAACTTAAAAGATCATTTAGAATTTCTTTATTAAAGATCATAACGGTAACGATCATTGGTCCTAATAAATGCTAAAGAATTGTAAATAATTATATTCTTTCTAAAACATAATTTAATAGATCATTTAAAATTTCTTTATTAAAGATCATAACGGTAACGATCATTGGGCCTAATAAATGCTAAAGAATTGTAAATAATTATATTCTTTCTAAAACATAATTTAATAGATTATTTAAAATTTCTTTATTAAAGATTATAAGGGTAACAATCTTTGGGACTAATAAATGCTAAAAAATTGTAAACAATTATCTTCTTTGTAAAACATAATTTAATAGATCATTTCAAAATTTCTTTATTAAAGATCATAACGGTAACGATCATTGGGCCTAATAAATGCTAAAGAATTTGAAATAATTATCTTCTTTGTGAATCATAATTGAATAGATCATTTAAAGTTTTTTTATTAAAGGTCTTAACGGTAACAATCATTGGGCCTAATAAATGCTAAAAAATTGTACATAATTATCTTTATTCTAAAAGATAACTTAAAAGATCATTTAGAATTTCTTTATTAAAGATCATAACGGTAACGATCATTGGTCCTAATAAATGCTAAAGAATTGTAAATAATTATATTCTTTCTAAAACATAATTTAATAGATCATTTAAAATTTCTTTATTAAAGATCATAACGGTAACGATCATTGGGCCTAATAAATGCTAAAGAATTGTAAATAATTATATTCTTTCTAAAACATAATTTAATAGATTATTTAAAATTTCTTTATTAAAGATTATAAGGGTAACAATCTTTGGGACTAATAAATGCTAAAAAATTGTAAACAATTATCTTCTTTGTAAAACATAATTTAATAGATCATTTCAAAATTTCTTTATTAAAGATCATAACGGTAACGATCATTGGGCCTAATAAATGCTAAAGAATTTGAAATAATTATCTTCTTTGTGAATCATAATTGAATAGATCATTTAAAGTTTTTTTATTAAAGGTCTTAACGGTAACAATCATTGGGCCTAATAAATGCTAAAAAATTGTACATAATTATCTTTATTCTAAAAGATAACTTAAAAGATCATTTAGAATTTCTTTATTAAAGATCATAACGGTAACGATCATTGGTCCTAATAAATGCTAAAGAATTGTAAATAATTATATTCTTTCTAAAACATAATTTAATAGATCATTTAAAATTTCTTTATTAAAGATCATAACGGTAACGATCATTGGGCCTAATAAATGCTAAAGAATTGTAAATAATTATATTCTTTCTAAAACATAATTTAATAGATTATTTAAAATTTCTTTATTAAAGATTATAAGGGTAACAATCTTTGGGACTAATAAATGCTAAAAAATTGTAAACAATTATCTTCTTTGTAAAACATAATTTAATAGATCATTTCAAAATTTCTTTATTAAAGATCATAACGGTAACGATCATTGGGCCTAATAAATGCTAAAGAATTTGAAATAATTATCTTCTTTGTGAATCATAATTGAATAGATCATTTAAAGTTTTTTTATTAAAGGTCTTAACGGTAACAATCATTGGGCCTAATAAATGCTAAAAAATTGTACATAATTATCTTTATTCTAAAAGATAACTTAAAAGATCATTTAGAATTTCTTTATTAAAGATCATAACGGTAACGATCATTGGTCCTAATAAATGCTAAAGAATTGTAAATAATTATATTCTTTCTAAAACATAATTTAAAAGATCATTTAAAGTTTTTTTATTAAAGATCATAACGGTAACGATCATTGGGCCTAATAAATGCTAAAAAATTGTAAATAATTACCTTCTTTCTAAAAGATAATTTAATAGATCATTTAAAATTTCTTTATTAAAGATCATAACGGTAACGATCATTGGGCCTAATAAATGCTAAAGAATTGTAAATAATTATATTCTTTCTAAAACATAATTTAATAGATCATTTAAAATTTCTTTATTAAAGATCATAAGGGTAACAATCATTGGGCCTAATAAATGCTAAAAAATTGTAAATAATTATCTTCTTTCTAAAAGATAATTTAATAGATCATTTAGAATTTCTTTATTAAAGATCATAACGGTAACGATCATTGGTCCTAATAAATGCTAAAGAATTGTAAATAATTATATTCTTTCTAAAACATAATTTAATAGATCATTTAAAATTTCTTTATTAAAGATCATAAGGGTAACAATCATTGGGACTAACAAATGCTAAAAAATTGTAAATAATTATCTTCTTTGTAAAAGATAATTTAATAGATCATTTCAAAATTTCTTTATTAAAGATCATAACGGTGACGATCATTGGGCCTAATAAATGCTAAAGAATTTGAAATAATTATCTTCTTTGTGAATCATAATTGAATAGATCATTTAAAGTTTTTTTATTAAAGGTCTTAACGGTAACAATCATTGGGCCTAATAAATGCTAAAAAATTGTACATAATTATCTTCATTCTAAAAGATAACTTAAAAGATCATTTAGAATTTCTTTATTAAAGATCATAACGGTAACGATCATTGGTCCTAATAAATGCTAAAGAATTGTAAATAATTATATTCTTTCTAAAACATAATTTAATAGATCATTTAAAATTTCTTTATTAAAGATCATAACGGTAACGATCATTGGGCCTAATAAATGCTAAAGAATTGTAAATAATTATATTCTTTCTAAAACATAATTTAATAGATTATTTAAAATTTCTTTATTAAAGATTATAAGGGTAACAATCTTTGGGACTAATAAATGCTAAAAAATTGTAAACAATTATCTTCTTTGTAAAACATAATTTAATAGATCATTTCAAAATTTCTTTATTAAAGATCATAACGGTAACGATCATTGGGCCTAATAAATGCTAAAGAATTTGAAATAATTATCTTCTTTGTGAATCATAATTGAATAGATCATTTAAAGTTTTTTTATTAAAGGTCTTAACGGTAACAATCATTGGGCCTAATAAATGCTAAAAAATTGTACATAATTATCTTTATTCTAAAAGATAACTTAAAAGATCATTTAGAATTTCTTTATTAAAGATCATAACGGTAACGATCATTGGTCCTAATAAATGCTAAAGAATTGTAAATAATTATATTCTTTCTAAAACATAATTTAATAGATCATTTAAAATTTCTTTATTAAAGATCATAAGGGTAACAATCATTGGGACTAATAAATGCTAAAAAATTGTAAATAATTATCTTCTTTGTAAAAGATAATTTAATAGATCATTTCAAAATTTCTTTATTAAAGATCATAACGGTAACGATCATTGGGCCTAATAAATGCTAAAGAATTTGAAATAATTATCTTCTTTGTGAATCATAGTTGAATAGATCATTTAAAGTTTTTTTATTAAAGGTCTTAACGGTAACAATCATTGGGCCTAATAAATGCTAAAAAATTGTACATAATTATCTTCATTCTAAAAGATAATTTAATAGATCATTTAAAATTTCTTTATTAAAGATCATAACGGTAACGATCATTGGGCCTAATAAATGCTAAAGAATTGTAAATAATTATATTCTTTCTAAAACATAATTTAATAGATCATTTAAAATTTCTTTATTAAAGATCATAAGGGTAACAATCATTGGGCCTAATAAATGCTAAAAAATTGTAAATAATTATCTTCTTTGTAAAAGATAATTTAATACATCATTTAAAATTTCTTTATTAAAGATCATAACGGTAACGATCATTGGGCCTAATAAATGCTAAAGAATTTGAAATAATTATCTTCTTTGTGAATCATAATTGAAAAGATCATTTAAAGTTTCTTTATTAAAGATCGTAACAGTAACGATCAATGGGTCTACTAAATGCTAAAAAATTGTAAATAATTATCTTCTTTCTAAAAGATCATAACGGTAACGATCATTGGGCCTAATAAATGCTAAAGAATTTGAAATAATTATCTTCTTTGTGAATCATAGTTGAATAGATCATTTAAAGTTTTTTTATTAAAGGTCTTAACGGTAACAATCATTGGGCCTAATAAATGCTAAAAAATTGTACATAATTATCTTCATTCTAAAAGATAACTTAAAAGAGCATTTAAAGTGTTTTTATTAAAGATCATAACGGTAACGATCATTGGGCCTAATAAATGCTAAAAAATTGTAAATAATTACCTTCTTTCTAAAAGATAATTTAATAGATCATTTAAAATTTCTTTATTAAAGATCATAACGGTAACGATCATTGGGCCTAATAAATGCTAAAGAATTGTAAATAATTATATTCTTTCTAAAACATAATTTAATAGATCATTTAAAATTTCTTTATTAAAGATCATAAGGGTAACAATCATTGGGCCTAATAAATGCTAAAAAATTGTAAATAATTATCTTCTTTGTAAAAGATAATTTAATACATCATTTCAAAATTTCTTTATTAAAGATCATAAGGGTAACAATCATTGGGCCTAATAAATGCTAAAGAATTTGAAATAATTATATTCTTTGTAAAAGATAATTTAATAGATCATTTCAAAATTTCTTTATTAAAGATCATAACGGTAACGATCAGTGGGCCTAATAAATGCTAAAGAATTTGAAATAATTATCTTCTTTGTGAATCATAATTGAAAAGATCATTTAAAGTTTCTTTATTAAAGATCATAACAGTAACGATCATTGGGTCTAATAAATGCTAAAAAATTGTAAATAATTATCTTCTTTCTAAAAGATAATTTAATAGATCATTTAGAATTTCTTTATTAAAGATCATAACGGTAACGATCATTGGTCCTAATAAATGCTAAAGAATTGTAAATAATTATATTCTTTCTAAAACATAATTTAATAGATCATTTAAAATTTCTTTATTAAAGATCATAAGGGTAACAATCATTGGGACTAATAAATGCTAAAAAATTGTAAACAGTTATCTTCTTTGTAAAAGATAATTTAATAGATCATTTCAAAATTTCTTTATTAAAGATCATAACGGTAACGATCATTGGGCCTAATAAATGCTAAAGAATTTGAAATAATTATCTTCTTTGTGAATCATAATTGAATAGATCATTTAAAGTTTTTTTATTAAAGGTCTTAATGGTAACAATCATTGGGCCTAATAAATGCTAAAAAATTGTACATAATTATCTTCATTCTAAAAGATAACTTAAAAGATCATTTAGAATTTCTTTATTAAAGATCATAACGGTAACGATCATTGGTCCTAATAAATGCTAAAGAATTGTAAATAATTATATTCTTTCTAAAACATAATTTAATAGATCATTTAAAATTTCTTTATTAAAGATCATAAGGGTAACAATCATTGGGACTAATAAATGCTAAAAAATTGTAAATAATTATCTTCTTTGTAAAAGATAATTTAATAGATCATTTCAAAATTTCTTTATTAAAGATCATAACGGTAACGATCATTGGGCCTAATAAATGCTAAAGAATTTGAAATAATTATCTTCTTTGTGAATCATAGTTGAATAGATCATTTAAAGTTTTTTTATTAAAGGTCTTAACGGTAACAATCATTGGGCCTAATAAATGCTAAAAAATTGTACATAATTATCTTCATTCTAAAAGATAACTTAAAAGATCATTTAAAGTGTTTTTATTAAAGATCATAACGGTAACGATCATTGGGCCTAATAAATGCTAAAAAATTGTAAATAATTACCTTCTTTCTAAAAGATAATTTAATAGATCATTTAAAATTTCTTTATTAAAGATCATAACGGTAACGATCATTGGGCCTAATAAATGCTAAAGAATTGTAAATAATTATATTCTTTCTAAAACATAATTTAATAGATCATTTAAAATTTCTTTATTAAAGATCATAAGGGTAACAATCATTGGGCCTAATAAATGCTAAAAAATTTGAAATAATTATCTTCTTTGGGAATCATAATTGAATAGATCATTTAAAGTTTTTTTATTAAAGGTCTTAACGGTAACACTCATTGGGCCTAATAAATGCTAAAAAATTGTACATAATTATCTTCATTCTAAAAGATAACTTAAAAGATCATTTAGAATTTCTTTATTAAAGATCATAACGGTAACGATCATTGGTCCTAATAAATGCTAAAGAATTGTAAATAATTATATTCTTTCTAAAACATAATTTAATAGATCATTTAAAATTTCTTTATTAAAGATCATAACGGTAACGATCATTGGGCCTAATAAATGCTAAAGAATTGTAAATAATTATATTCTTTCTAAAACATAATTTAATAGATCATTTAAAATTTCTTTATTAAAGATTATAAGGGTAACAATCTTTGGGACTAATAAATGCTAAAAAATTGTAAACAATTATCTTCTTTGTAAAACATAATTTAATAGATCATTTCAAAATTTCTTTATTAAAGATCATAACGGTAACGATCATTGGGCCTAATAAATGCTAAAGAATTTGAAATAATTATCTTCTTTGTGAATCATAATTGAATAGATCATTTAAAGTTTTTTTATTAAAGGTCTTAACGGTAACAATCATTGGGACTAATAAATGCTAAAAAATTGTAAATAATTATCTTCTTTGTAAAAGATAATTTAATAGATCATTTCAAAATTTCTTTATTAAAGATCATAACGGTAACGATCATTGGGCCTAATAAATGCTAAAGAATTTGAAATAATTATCTTCTTTGTGAATCATAGTTGAATAGATCATTTAAAGTTTTTTTATTAAAGGTCTTAACGGTAACAATCATTGGGCCTAATAAATGCTAAAAAATTGTACATAATTATCTTCATTCTAAAAGATAACTTAAAAGATCATTTAAAGGTTTTTTTATTAAAGATCATAACGGTAACGATCATTGGGCCTAATAAATGCTAAAAAATTGTAAATAATTACCTTCTTTCTAAAAGATAATTTAATAGATCATTTAAAATTTCTTTATTAAAGATCATAACGGTAACGATCATTGGGCCTAATAAATGCTAAAGAATTGTAACTAATTATATTCTTTCTAAAACATAATTTAATAGATCATTTAAAATTTCTTTATTAAAGATCATAAGGGTAACAATCATTGGGCCTAATAAATGCTAAAAAATTGTAAA
Organism: Psophocarpus tetragonolobus; assembly: GCA_037954015.1. Taxonomy (NCBI): domain Eukaryota; kingdom Viridiplantae; phylum Streptophyta; class Magnoliopsida; order Fabales; family Fabaceae; genus Psophocarpus; species Psophocarpus tetragonolobus. Next base: position 62,631,510 of record CM075688.1, read on the forward strand.
TAATTATCTTCTTTGTAAAAGATAATTTAATACATCATTTAAAATTTCTTTATTAAAGATCATAACGGTAACGAACAGTGGGCCTAATAAATGCTAAAGAATTTGAAATAATTATCTTCTTTGTGAATCATAATTGAAAAGATCATTTAAAGTTTCTTTATTAAAGATCATAACAGTAACGATCATTGGGTCTAATAAATGCTAAAAAATTGTAAATAATTATCTTCTTTCTAAAAGATAATTTAATAGATCATTTAGAATTTCTTTATTAAAGATCATAACGGTAACGATCATTGGTCCTAATAAATGCTAAGAAATTTGAAATAATTATCTTCTTTGTGAATCATAATTGAATAGATCATTTAAAGTTTTTTTATTAAAGGTCTTAACGGTAACACTCATTGGGCCTAATAAATGCTAAAAAATTGTACATAATTATCTTCATTCTAAAAGATAACTTAAAAGATCATTTAGAATTTCTTTATTAAAGATCATAACGGTAACGATCATTGGTCCTAATAAATGCTAAAGAATTGTAAATAATTATATTCTTTCTAAAACATAATTTAATAGATCATTTAAAATTTCTTTATTAAAGATCATAACGGTAACGATCATTGGGCCTAATAAATGCTAAAGAATTGTAAATAATTATATTCTTTCTAAAACATAATTTAATAGATCATTTAAAATTTCTTTATTAAAGATTATAAGGGTAACAATCTTTGGGACTAATAAATGCTAAAAAATTGTAAACAATTATCTTCTTTGTAAAACATAATTTAATAGATCATTTCAAAATTTCTTTATTAAAGATCATAACGGTAACGATCATTGGGCCTAATAAATGCTAAAGAATTTGAAATAATTATCTTCTTTGTGAATCATAATTGAATAGATCATTTAAAGTTTTTTTATTAAAGGTCTTAACGGTAACAATCATTGGGACTAATAAATGCTAAAAAATTGTAAATAATTATCTTCTTTGTAAAAGATAATTTAATAGATCATTTCAAAATTTCTTTATTAAAGATCATAACGGTAACGATCATTGGGCCTAATAAATGCTAAAGAATTTGAAATAATTATCTTCTTTGTGAATCATAGTTGAATAGATCATTTAAAGTTTTTTTATTAAAGGTCTTAACGGTAACAATCATTGGGCCTAATAAATGCTAAAAAATTGTACATAATTATCTTCATTCTAAAAGATAACTTAAAAGATCATTTAAAGGTTTTTTTATTAAAGATCATAACGGTAACGATTATTGGGCCTAATAAATGCTAAAAAATTGTAAATAATTACCTTCTTTCTAAAAGATAATTTAATAGATCATTTAAAATTTCTTTATTAAAGATCATAACGGTAACGATCATTGGGCCTAATAAATGCTAAAGAATTGTAACTAATTATATTCTTTCTAAAACATAATTTAATAGATCATTTAAAATTTCTTTATTAAAGATCATAAGGGTAACAATCATTGGGCCTAATAAATGCTAAAAAATTGTAAATAATTATCTTCTTTGTAAAAGATAATTTAATACATCATTTAAAATTTCTTTATTAAAGATCATAACGGTAACGAACAGTGGGCCTAATAAATGCTAAAGAATTTGAAATAATTATCTTCTTTGTGAATCATAATTGAAAAGATCATTTAAAGTTTCTTTATTAAAGATCATAACAGTAACGATCATTGGGTCTAATAAATGCTAAAAAATTGTAAATAATTATCTTCTTTCTAAAAGATAATTTAATAGATCATTTAGAATTTCTTTATTAAAGATCATAACGGTAACGATCATTGGTCCTAATAAATGCTAAAGAATTGTAAATAATTATATTCTTTCTAAAACATAATTTAATAGATCATTTAAAATTTCTTTATTAAAGATCATAAGGGTAACAATCATTGGGACTAATAAATGCTAAAAAATTGTAAATAATTATCTTCTTTGTAAAAGATAATTTAATAGATCATTTCAAAATTTCTTTATTAAAGATCATAACGGTAACGATCATTGGGCCTAATAAATGCTAAAGAATTTGAAATAATTATCTTCTTTGTGAATCATAATTGAAAAGATCATTTAAAGTTTCTTTATTAAAGATCATAACAGTAACGATCATTGGGTCTAATAAATGCTAAAAAATTGTAAATAATTATCTTCTTTCTAAAAGATAATTTAATAGATCATTTAGAATTTCTTTATTAAAGATCATAACGGTAACGATCATTGGTCCTAATAAATGCTAAAGAATTGTAAATAATTATATTCTTTCTAAAACATAATTAAATAGATCATTTAAAATTTCTTTATTAAAGATCATAAGGGTAACAATCATTGGGACTAATAAATGCTAAAAAATTGTAAATAATTATCTTCTTTGTAAAAGATAATTTAATAGATCATTTCAAAATTTCTTTATTAAAGATCATAACGGTAACGATCATTGGGCCTAATAAATGCTAAAAAATTTGAAATAATTATCTTCTTTGTGAATCATAATTGAATAGATCATTTAGAGTTTTTTTATTAAAGGTCTTAACGGTAACACTCATTGGGCCTAATAAATGCTAAAAAATTGTACATAATTATCTTCATTCTAAAAGATAACTTAAAAGATCATTTAGAATTTCTTTATTAAAGATCATAACGGTAACGATCATTGGTCCTAATAAATGCTAAAGAATTGTAAATAATTATATTCTTTCTAAAACATAATTTAATAGATCATTTAAAATTTCTTTATTAAAGATCATAACGGTAACGATCATTGGGCCTAATAAATGCTAAAGAATTGTAAATAATTATATTCTTTCTAAAACATAATTTAATAGATCATTTAAAATTTCTTTATTAAAGATTATAAGGGTAAAAATCTTTGGGACTAATAAATGCTAAAAAATTGTAAACAATTATCTTCTTTGTAAAACATAATTTAATAGATCATTTCAAAATTTCTTTATTAAAGATCATAACGGTAACGATCATTGGGCCTAATAAATGCTAAAGAATTTGAAATAATTATCTTCTTTGTGAATCATAATTGAATAGATCATTTAAAGTTTTTTTATTAAAGGTCTTAACGGTAACAATCATTGGGACTAATAAATGCTAAAAAATTGTAAATAATTATCTTCTTTGTAAAAGATAATTTAATAGATCATTTCAAAATTTCTTTATTAAAGATCATAACGGTAACGATCATTGGGCCTAATAAATGCTAAAGAATTTGAAATAATTATCTTCTTTGTGAATCATAGTTGAATAGATCATTTAAAGTTTTTTTATTAAAGGTCTTAACGGTAACAATCATTGGGCCTAATAAATGCTAAAAAATTGTACATAATTATCTTCATTCTAAAAGATAACTTAAAAGATCATTTAAAGGTTTTTTTATTAAAGATCATAACGGTAACGATCATTGGGCCTAATAAATGCTAAAAAATTATAAATAATTACCTTCTTTCTAAAAGATAATTTAGTAGATCATTTAAAATTTCTTTATTAAAGATCATAACGGTAACGATCATTGGGCCTAATAAATGCTAAAGAATTGTAAATAATTATATTCTTTCTAAAACATAATTTAATAGATCATTTAAAATTTCTTTATTAAAGATCATAAGGGTAACAATCATTGGGCCTAATAAATGCTAAAAAATTGTAAATAATTATCTTCTTTGTAAAAGATAATTTAATACATCATTTAAAATTTCTTTATTAAAGATCATAACGGTAACGATCAGTGGGCCTAATAAATGCTAAAGAATTTGAAATAATTATCTTCTTTGTGAATCATAATTGAAAAGATCATTTAAAGTTTCTTTATTAAAGATCATAACAGTAACGATCATTGGGTCTAATAAATGCTAAAAAATTGTAAATAATTATCTTCTTTCTAAAAGATAATTTAATAGATCATTTAGAATTTCTTTATTAAAGATCATAACGGTAACGATCATTGGTCCTAATAAATGCTAAAGAATTGTAAATAATTATATTCTTTCTAAAACATAATTTAATAGATCATTTAAAATTTCTTTATTAAAGATCATAAGGGTAACAATCATTGGAACTAATAAATGCTAAAAAATTGTAAATAATTATCTTCTTTGTAAAAGATAATTTAATAGATCATTTCAAAATTTCTTTATTAAAGATCATAACGGTAACGATCATTGGGCCTAATAAATGCTAAAAAATTTGAAATAATTATCTTCTTTGTGAATCATAATTGAATAGATCATTTAGAGTTTTTTTATTAAAGGTCTTAACGGTAACACTCATTGGGCCTAATAAATGCTAAAAAATTGTACATAATTATCTTCATTCTAAAAGATAACTTAAAAGATCATTTAGAATTTCTTTATTAAAGATCATAACGGTAACGATCATTGGTCCTAATAAATGCTAAAGAATTGTAAATAATTATATTCTTTCTAAAACATAATTTAATAGATCATTTAAAATTTCTTTATTAAAGATCATAACGGTAACGATCATTGGGCCTAATAAATGCTAAAGAATTGTAAATAATTATATTCTTTCTAAAACATAATTTAATAGATCATTTAAAATTTCTTTATTAAAGATTATAAGGGTAAAAATCTTTGGGACTAATAAATGCTAAAAAATTGTAAACAATTATCTTCTTTGTAAAACATAATTTAATAGATCATTTCAAAATTTCTTTATTAAAGATCATAACGGTAACGATCATTGGGCCTAATAAATGCTAAAGAATTTGAAATAATTATCTTCTTTGTGAATCATAATTGAATAGATCATTTAAAGTTTTTTTATTAAAGGTCTTAACGGTAACAATCATTGGGACTAATAAATGCTAAAAAATTGTAAATAATTATCTTCTTTGTAAAAGATAATTTAATAGATCATTTCAAAATTTCTTTATTAAAGATCATAACGGTAACGATCATTGGGCCTAATAAATGCTAAAGAATTTGAAATAATTATCTTCTTTGTGAATCATAGTTGAATAGATCATTTAAAGTTTTTTTATTAAAGGTCTTAACGGTAACAATCATTGGGCCTAATAAATGCTAAAAAATTGTACATAATTATCTTCATTCTAAAAGATAACTTAAAAGATCATTTAAAGGTTTTTTTATTAAAGATCATAACGGTAACGATCATTGGGCCTAATAAATGCTAAAAAATTATAAATAATTACCTTCTTTCTAAAAGATAATTTAGTAGATCATTTAAAATTTCTTTATTAAAGATCATAACGGTAACGATCATTGGGCCTAATAAATGCTAAAGAATTGTAAATAATTATATTCTTTCTAAAACATAATTTAATAGATCATTTAAAATTTCTTTATTAAAGATCATAAGGGTAACAATCATTGGGCCTAATAAATGCTAAAAAATTGTAAATAATTATCTTCTTTGTAAAAGATAATTTAATACATCATTTAAAATTTCTTTATTAAAGATCATAACGGTAACGATCAGTGGGCCTAATAAATGCTAAAGAATTTGAAATAATTATCTTCTTTGTGAATCATAATTGAAAAGATCATTTAAAGTTTCTTTATTAAAGATCATAACAGTAACGATCATTGGGTCTAATAAATGCTAAAAAATTGTAAATAATTATCTTCTTTCTAAAAGATAATTTAATAGATCATTTAGAATTTCTTTATTAAAGATCATAACGGTAACGATCATTGGTCCTAATAAATGCTAAAGAATTGTAAATAATTATATTCTTTCTAAAACATAATTTAATAGATCATTTAAAATTTCTTTATTAAAGATCATAAGGGTAACAATCATTGGAACTAATAAATGCTAAAAAATTGTAAATAATTATCTTCTTTGTAAAAGATAATTTAATAGATCATTTCAAAATTTCTTTATTAAAGATCATAACGGTAACGATCATTGGGCCTAATAAATGCTAAAAAATTTGAAATAATTATCTTCTTTGTGAATCATAATTGAATAGATCATTTAAAGTTTTTTTATTAAAGGTCTTAACGGTAACACTCATTGGGCCTAATAAATGCTAAAAAATTGTACATAATTATCTTCATTCGAAAAGATAACTTAAAAGATCATTTAGAATTTCTTTATTAAAGATCATAACGGTAACGATCATTGGTCCTAATAAATGCTAAAGAATTGTAAATAATTATATTCTTTCTAAAACATAATTTAATAGATCATTTAAAATTTCTTTATTAAAGATCATAACGGTAACGATCATTGAGCCTAATAAATGCTAAAGAATTGTAAATAATTATATTCTTTCTAAAACATAATTTAATAGATCATTTAAAATTTCTTTATTAAAGATTATAAGGGTAAAAATCTTTGGGACTAATAAATGCTAAAAAATTGTAAACAATTATCTTCTTTGTAAAACATAATTTAATAGATCATTTCAAAATTTCTTTATTAAAGATCATAACGGTAACGATCATTGGGCCTAATAAATGCTAAAGAATTTGAAATAATTATCTTCTTTGTGAATCATAATTGAATAGATCATTTAAAGTTTTTTTATTAAAGGTCTTAACGGTAACAATCATTGGGACTAATAAATGCTAAAAAATTGTAAATAATTATCTTCTTTGTAAAAGATAATTTAATAGATCATTTCAAAATTTCTTTATTAAAGATCATAATGGTAACGATCATTGGGCCTAATAAATGCTAAAGAATTTGAAATAATTATCTTCTTTGTGAATCATAGTTGAATAGATCATTTAAAGTTTTTTTATTAAAGGTCTTAACGGTAACAATCATTGGGCCTAATAAATGCTAAAAAATTGTACATAATTATCTTCATTCTAAAAGATAACTTAAAAGATCATTTAAAGGTTTTTTTATTAAAGATCATAACGGTAACGATCATTGGGCCTAATAAATGCTAAAAAATTGTAAATAATTACCTTCTTTCTAAAAGATAATTTAGTAGATCATTTAAAATTTCTTTATTAAAGATCATAACGGTAACGATCATTGGGCCTAATAAATGCTAAAGAATTGTAAATAATTATATTCTTTCTAAAACATAATTTAGTAGATCATTTAAAATTTCTTTATTAAAGATCATAAGGGTAACAATCATTGGGCCTAATAAATGCTAAAAAATTGTAAATAATTATCTTCTTTGTAAAAGATAATTTAATACATCATTTAAAATTTCTTTATTAAAGATCATAACGGTAACGATCAGTGGGCCTAATAAATGCTAAAGAATTTGAAATAATTATCTTCTTTGTGAATCATAATTGAAAAGATCATTTAAAGTTTCTTTATTAAAGATCATAACAGTAACGATCATTGGGTCTAATAAATGCTAAAAAATTGTAAATAATTATCTTCTTTCTAAAAGATAATTTAATAGATCATTTAGAATTTCTTTATTAAAGATCATAACGGTAACGATCATTGGTCCTAATAAATGCTAAAGAATTGTAAATAATTATATTCTTTCTAAAACATAATTTAATAGATCATTTAAAATTTCTTTATTAAAGATCATAAGGGTAACAATCATTGGGACTAATAAATGCTAAAAAATTGTAAATAATTATCTTCTTTGTAAAAGATAATTTAATAGATCATTTCAAAATTTCTTTATTAAAGATCATAACGGTAACGATCATTGGGCCTAATAAATGCTAAAGAATTTGAAATAATTATCTTCTTTGTGAATCATAGTTGAATAGATCATTTAAAGTTTTTTTATTAAAGGTCTTAACGGTAACAATCATTGGGCCTAATAAATGCTAAAAAATTGTACATAATTATCTTCATTCTAAAAGATAACTTAAAAGATCATTTAAAGGTTTTTTTATTAAAGATCATAACGGTAACGATCATTGGGCCTAATAAATGCTAAAAAATTATAAATAATTACCTTCTTTCTAAAAGATAATTTAGTAGATCATTTAAAATTTCTTTATTAAAGATCATAACGGTAACGATCATTGGGCCTAATAAATGCTAAAGAATTGTAAATAATTATATTCTTTCTAAAACATAATTTAATAGATCATTTAAAATTTCTTTATTAAAGATCATAAGGGTAACAATCATTGGGCCTAATAAATGCTAAAAAATTGTAAATAATTATCTTCTTTGTAAAAGATAATTTAATACATCATTTAAAATTTCTTTATTAAAGATCATAACGGTAACGATCAGTGGGCCTAATAAATGCTAAAGAATTTGAAATAATTATCTTCTTTGTGAATCATAATTGAAAAGATCATTTAAAGTTTCTTTATTAAAGATCATAACAGTAACGATCATTGGGTCTAATAAATGCTAAAAAATTGTAAATAATTATCTTCTTTCTAAAAGATAATTTAATAGATCATTTAGAATTTCTTTATTAAAGATCATAACGGTAACGATCATTGGTCCTAATAAATGCTAAAGAATTGTAAATAATTATATTCTTTCTAAAACATAATTTAATAGATCATTTAAAATTTCTTTATTAAAGATCATAAGGGTAACAATCATTGGAACTAATAAATGCTAAAAAATTGTAAATAATTATCTTCTTTGTAAAAGATAATTTAATAGATCATTTCAAAATTTCTTTATTAAAGATCATAACGGTAACGATCATTGGGCCTAATAAATGCTAAAAAATTTGAAATAATTATCTTCTTTGTGAATCATAATTGAATAGATCATTTAAAGTTTTTTTATTAAAGGTCTTAACGGTAACACTCATTGGGCCTAATAAATGCTAAAAAATTGTACATAATTATCTTCATTCGAAAAGATAACTTAAAAGATCATTTAGAATTTCTTTATTAAAGATCATAACGGTAACGATCATTGGTCCTAATAAATGCTAAAGAATTGTAAATAATTATATTCTTTCTAAAACATAATTTAATAGATCATTTAAAATTTCTTTATTAAAGATCATAACGGTAACGATCATTGAGCCTAATAAATGCTAAAGAATTGTAAATAATTATATTCTTTCTAAAACATAATTTAATAGATCATTTAAAATTTCTTTATTAAAGATTATAAGGGTAAAAATCTTTGGGACTAATAAATGCTAAAAAATTGTAAACAATTATCTTCTTTGTAAAACATAATTTAATAGATCATTTCAAAATTTCTTTATTAAAGATCATAACGGTAACGATCATTGGGCCTAATAAATGCTAAAGAATTTGAAATAATTATCTTCTTTGTGAATCATAATTGAATAGATCATTTAAAGTTTTTTTATTAAAGGTCTTAACGGTAACAATCATTGGGACTAATAAATGCTAAAAAATTGTAAATAATTATCTTCTTTGTAAAAGATAATTTAATAGATCATTTCAAAATTTCTTTATTAAAGATCATAATGGTAACGATCATTGGGCCTAATAAATGCTAAAGAATTTGAAATAATTATCTTCTTTGTGAATCATAGTTGAATAGATCATTTAAAGTTTTTTTATTAAAGGTCTTAACGGTAACAATCATTGGGCCTAATAAATGCTAAAAAATTGTACATAATTATCTTCATTCTAAAAGATAACTTAAAAGATCATTTAAAGGTTTTTTTATTAAAGATCATAACGGTAACGATCATTGGGCCTAATAAATGCTAAAAAATTGTAAATAATTACCTTCTTTCTAAAAGATAATTTAGTAGATCATTTAAAATTTCTTTATTAAAGATCATAACGGTAACGATCATTGGGCCTAATAAATGCTAAAGAATTGTAAATAATTATATTCTTTCTAAAACATAATTTAGTAGATCATTTAAAATTTCTTTATTAAAGATCATAAGGGTAACAATCATTGGGCCTAATAAATGCTAAAAAATTGTAAATAATTATCTTCTTTGTAAAAGATAATTTAATACATCATTTAAAATTTCTTTATTAAAGATCATAACGGTAACGATCAGTGGGCCTAATAAATGCTAAAGAATTTGAAATAATTATCTTCTTTGTGAATCATAATTGAAAAGATCATTTAAAGTTTCTTTATTAAAGATCATAACAGTAACGATCATTGGGTCTAATAAATGCTAAAAAATTGTAAATAATTATCTTCTTTCTAAAAGATAATTTAATAGATCATTTAGAATTTCTTTATTAAAGATCATAACGGTAACGATCATTGGTCCTAATAAATGCTAAAGAATTGTAAATAATTATATTCTTTCTAAAACATAATTTAATAGATCATTTAAAATTTCTTTATTAAAGATCATAAGGGTAACAATCATTGGGACTAATAAATGCTAAAAAATTGTAAATAATTATCTTCTTTGTAAAAGATAATTTAATAGATCATTTCAAAATTTCTTTATTAAAGATCATAACGGTAACGATCATTGGGCCTAATAAATGCTAAAAAATTTGAAATAATTATCTTCTTTGTGAATCATAATTGAATAGATCATTTAAAGTTTTTTTATTAAAGGTCTTAACGGTAACACTCATTGGGCCTAATAAATGCTAAAAAATTGTACATAATTATCTTCATTCTAAAAGATAACTTAAAAGATCATTTAGAATTTCTTTATTAAAGATTATAACGGTAACGATCATTGGTCCTAATAAATGCTAAAGAATTGTAAATAATTATATTCTTTCTAAAACATAATTTAATAGATCATTTAAAATTTCTTTATTAAAGATCATAACGGTAACGATCATTGGGCCTAATAAATGCTAAAGAATTGTAAATAATTATATTCTTTCTAAAACATAATTTAATAGATCATTTAAAATTTCTTTATTAAAGATTATAAGGGTAAAAATCTTTGGGACTAATAAATGCTAAAAAATTGTAAACAATTATCTTCTTTGTAAAACATAATTTAATAGATCATTTCAAAATTTCTTTATTAAAGATCATAACGGTAACGATCATTGGGCCTAATAAATGCTAAAGAATTTGAAATAATTATCTTCTTTGTGAATCATAATTGAATAGATCATTTAAAGTTTTTTTATTAAAGGTCTTAACGGTGACAATCATTGGGACTAATAAATGCTAAAAAATTGTAAATAATTATCTTCTTCGTAAAAGATAATTTAATAGATCATTTCAAAATTTCTTTATTAAAGATCATAACGGTAACGATCATTGGGCCTAATAAATGCTAAAGAATTTGAAATAATTATCTTCTTTGTGAATCATAGTTGAATAGATCATTTAAAGTTTTTTTATTAAAGGTCTTAACGGTAACAATCATTGGGCCTAATAAATGCTAAAGAATTGTAAATAATTATATTCTTTCTAAAACATAATTTAATAGATCATTTAAAATTTCTTTATTAAAGATCATAAGGGTAACAATCATTGGGACTAATAAATGCTAAAAAATTGTAAATAATTATCTTCTTTGTAAAAGATAATTTAATAGATCATTTCAAAATTTCTTTATTAAAGATCATAACGGTAACGATCATTGGGCCTAATAAATGCTAAAAAATTTGAAATAATTATCTTCTTTGTGAATCATAATTGAATAGATCATTTAAAGTTTTTTTATTAAAGGTCTTAACGGTAACACTCATTGGGCCTAATAAATGCTAAAAAATTGTACATAATTATCTTCATTCTAAAAGATAACTTAAAAGATCATTTAGAATTTCTTTATTAAAGATTATAACGGTAACGATCATTGGTCCTAATAAATGCTAAAGAATTGTAAATAATTATATTCTTTCTAAAACATAATTTAATAGATCATTTAAAATTTCTTTATTAAAGATCATAACGGTAACGATCATTGGGCCTAATAAATGCTAAAGAATTGTAAATAATTATATTCTTTCTAAAACATAATTTAATAGATCATTTAAAATTTCTTTATTAAAGATTATAAGGGTAAAAATCTTTGGGACTAATAAATGCTAAAAAATTGTAAACAATTATCTTCTTTGTAAAACATAATTTAATAGATCATTTCAAAATTTCTTTATTAAAGATCATAACGGTAACGATCATTGGGCCTAATAAATGCTAAAGAATTTGAAATAATTATCTTCTTTGTGAATCATAATTGAATAGATCATTTAAAGTTTTTTTATTAAAGGTCTTAACGGTGACAATCATTGGGACTAATAAATGCTAAAAAATTGTAAATAATTATCTTCTTCGTAAAAGATAATTTAATAGATCATTTCAAAATTTCTTTATTAAAGATCATAACGGTAACGATCATTGGGCCTAATAAATGCTAAAGAATTTGAAATAATTATCTTCTTTGTGAATCATAGTTGAATAGATCATTTAAAGTTTTTTTATTAAAGGTCTTAACGGTAACAATCATTGGGCCTAATAAATGCTAAAAAATTGTACATAATTATCTTCATTCTAAAAGATAACTTAAAAGATCATTTAAAGTTTTTTTATTAAAGATCATAACGGTAACGATCATTGGGCCTAATAAATGCTAAAAAATTGTAAATAATTACCTTCTTTCTAAAAGATAATTTAATAGATCATTTAAAATTTCTTTATTAAAGATCATAACGGTAACGATCATTGGGCCTAATAAATGCTAAAGAATTGTAAATAATTATATTCTTTCTAAAACATAATTTAATAGATCATTTAAAATTTCTTTATTAAAGATCATAAGGGTAACAATCTTTGGGACTAATAAATGCTAAAAAATTGTAAACAATTATCTTCTTTGTAAAACATAATTTAATAGATCATTTCAAAATTTCTTTATTAAAGATCATAACGGTAACGATCATTGGGCCTAATAAATGCTAAAGAATTTGAAATAATTATCTTCTTTGTGAATCATAATTGAATAGATCATTTAAAGTTTTTTTATTAAAGGTCTTAACGGTAACAATCATTGGGACTAATAAATGCTAAAAAATTGTAAATAATTATCTTCTTTGTAAAAGATAATTTAATAGATCATTTCAAAATTTCTTTATTAAAGATCATAACGGTAACGATCATTGGGCCTAATAAATGCTAAAGAATTTGAAATAATTATCTTCTTTGTGAATCATAGTTGAATAGATCATTTAAAGTTTTTTTATTAAAGGTCTTAACGGTAACAATCATTGGGCCTAATAAATGCTAAAAAATTGTACATAATTATCTTCATTCTAAAAGATAACTTAAAAGATCATTTAAAGTTTTTTTATTAAAGATCATAACGGTAACGATCATTGGGCCTAATAAATGCTAAAAAATTGTAAATAATTACCTTCTTTCTAAAAGATAATTTAATAGATCATTTAAAATTTCTTTATTAAAGATCATAACGGTAACGATCATTGGGCCTAATAAATGCTAAAGAATTGTATATAATTATATTCTTTCTAAAACATAATTTAATAGATCATTTAAAATTTCTTTATTAAAGATCATAAGGGTAACAATCATTGGGCCTAATAAATGCTAAAAAATTGTAAATAATTATCTTCTTTGTAAAAGATAATTTAATACATCATTTAAAATTTCTTTATTAAAGATCATAACGGTAACGATCAGTGGGCCTAATAAATGCTAAAGAATTTGAAATAATTATCTTCTTTGTGAATCATAATTGAAAAGATCATTTAAAGTTTCTTTATTAAAGATCATAACAGTAACGATCATTGGGTCTAATAAATGCTAAAAAATTGTAAATAATTATCTTCTTTCTAAAAGATAATTTAATAGATCATTTAGAATTTCTTTATTAAAGATCATAACGGTAACGATCATTGGTCCTAATAAATGCTAAAGAATTGTAAATAATTATATTCTTTCTAAAACATAATTTAATAGATCATTTAAAATTTCTTTATTAAAGATCATAAGGGTAACAATCATTGGGACTAATAAATGCTAAAAAATTGTAAATAATTATCTTCTTTGTAAAAGATAATTTAATAGATCATTTCAAAATTTCTTTATTAAAGATCATAACGGTAACGATCATTGGGCCCAATAAATGCTAAAAAATTTGAAATAATTATCTTCTTTGTGAATCATATTTGAATAGATCATTTAAAGTTTTTTTATTAAAGGTCTTAACGGTAACACTCATTGGGCCTAATAAATGCTAAAAAATTGTACATAATTATCTTCATTCTAAAAGATAACTTAAAAGATCATTTAGAATTTCTTTATTAAAGATCATAACGGTAACGATCATTGGTCCTAATAAATGCTAAAGAATTGTAAATAATTATATTCTTTCTAAAACATAATTTAATAGATCATTTAAAATTTCTTTATTAAAGATCATAACGGTAACGATCATTGGGCCTAATAAATGCTAAAGAATTGTAAATAATTATATTCTTTCTAAAACATAATTTAATAGATCATTTAAAATTTCTTTATTAAAGATTATAAGGGTAAAAATCTTTGGGACTAATAAATGCTAAAAAATTGTAAACAATTATCTTCTTTGTAAAACATAATTTAATAGATCATTTCAAAATTTCTTTATTAAAGATCATAACGGTAACGATCATTGGGCCTAATAAATGCTAAAGAATTTGAAATAATTATCTTCTTTGTGAATCATAATTGAATAGATCATTTAAAGTTTTTTTATTAAAGGTCTTAACGGTAACAATCATTGGGACTAATAAATGCTAAAAAATTGTAAATAATTATCTTCTTTGTAAAAGATAATTTAATAGATCATTTCAAAATTTCTTTATTAAAGATCATAACGGTAACGATCATTGGGCCTAATAAATGCTAAAGAATTTGAAATAATTATCTTCTTTGTGAATCATAGTTGAATAGATCATTTAAAGTTTTTTTATTAAAGGTCTTAACGGTAACAATCATTGGGCCTAATAAATGCTAAAAAATTGTACATAATTATCTTCATTCTAAAAGATAACTTAAAAGATCATTTAAAGTTTTTTTATTAAAGATCATAACGGTAACGATCATTGGCCCTAATAAATGCTAAAAAATTGTAAATAATTACCTTCTTTCTAAAAGATAATTTAATAGATCATTTAAAATTTCTTTATTAAAGATCATAACGGTAACGATCATTGGGCCTAATAAATGCTAAAGAATTGTATATAATTATATTCTTTCTAAAACATAATTTAATAGATCATTTAAAATTTCTTTATTAAAGATCATAAGGGTAACAATCATTGGGCCTAATAAATGCTAAAAAATTGTAAATAATTATCTTCTTTGTAAAAGATAATTTAATACATCATTTAAAATTTCTTTATTAAAGATCATAACGGTAACGATCAGTGGGCCTAATAAATGCTAAAGAATTTGAAATAATTATCTTCTTTGTGAATCATAATTGAAAAGATCATTTAAAGTTTCTTTATTAAAGATCATAACAGTAACGATCATTGGGTCTAATAAATGCTAAAAAATTGTAAATAATTATCTTCTTTCTAAAAGATAATTTAATAGATCATTTAGAATTTCTTTATTAAAGATCATAACGGTAACGATCATTGGTCCTAATAAATGCTAAAGAATTGTAAATAATTATATTCTTTCTAAAACATAATTTAATAGATCATTTAAAATTTCTTTATTAAAGATCATAAGGGTAACAATCATTGGGACTAATAAATGCTAAAAAATTGTAAATAATTATCTTCTTTGTAAAAGATAATTTAATAGATCATTTCAAAATTTCTTTATTAAAGATCATAACGGTAACGATCATTGGGCCTAATAAATGCTAAAGAATTTGAAATAATTATCTTCTTTGTGAATCATAATTGAAAAGATCATTTAAAGTTTCTTTATTAAAGATCATAACAGTAACGATCATTGGGTCTAATAAATGCTAAAAAATTGTAAATAATTATCTTCTTTCTAAAAGATAATTTAATAGATCATTTAGAATTTCTTTATTAAAGATCATAACGGTAACGATCATTGGTCCTAATAAATGCTAAAGAATTGTAAATAATTATATTCTTTCTAAAACATAATTTAATAGATCATTTAAAATTTCTTTATTAAAGATCATAAGGGTAACAATCATTGGGACTAATAAATGCTAAAAAATTGTAAATAATTATCTTCTTTGTAAAAGATAATTTAATAGATCATTTCAAAATTTCTTTATTAAAGATCATAACGGTAACGATCATTGGGCCTAATAAATGCTAAAGAATTTGAAATAATTATCTTCTTTGTGAATCATAGTTGAATAGATCATTTAAAGTTTTTTTATTAAAGGTCTTAACGGTAACAATCATTGGGCCTAATAAATGCTAAAAAATTGTACATAATTATCTTCATTCTAAAAGATAACTTAAAAGATCATTTAAAGTTTTTTTATTAAAGATCATAACGGTAACGATCATTGGGCCTAATAAATGCTAAAAAATTGTAAATAATTACCTTCTTTCTAAAAGATAATTTAATAGATCATTTAAAATTTCTTTATTAAAGATCATAACGGTAACGATCATTGGGCCTAATAAATGCTAAAGAATTGTAAATAATTATATTCTTTCTAAAACATAATTTAATAGATCATTTAAAATTTCTTTATTAAAGATCATAAGGGTAACAATCTTTGGGACTAATAAATGCTAAAAAATTGTAAACAATTATCTTCTTTGTAAAACATAATTTAATAGATCATTTCAAAATTT
Organism: Psophocarpus tetragonolobus; assembly: GCA_037954015.1. Lineage (NCBI taxonomy): Eukaryota > Viridiplantae > Streptophyta > Magnoliopsida > Fabales > Fabaceae > Psophocarpus > Psophocarpus tetragonolobus. The sequence goes on from CM075688.1 coordinate 62,648,117, forward strand.
CTTTATTAAAGATCATAACGGTAACGATCATTGGGCCTAATAAATGCTAAAGAATTTGAAATAATTATCTTCTTTGTGAATCATAATTGAATAGATCATTTAAAGTTTTTTTATTAAAGGTCTTAACGGTAACAATCATTGGGACTAATAAATGCTAAAAAATTGTAAATAATTATCTTCTTTGTAAAAGATAATTTAATAGATCATTTCAAAATTTCTTTATTAAAGATCATAACGGTAACGATCATTGGGCCTAATAAATGCTAAAGAATTTGAAATAATTATCTTCTTTGTGAATCATAGTTGAATAGATCATTTAAAGTTTTTTTATTAAAGGTCTTAACGGTAACAATCATTGGGCCTAATAAATGCTAAAAAATTGTACATAATTATCTTCATTCTAAAAGATAACTTAAAAGATCATTTAAAGTTTTTTTATTAAAGATCATAACGGTAACGATCATTGGGCCTAATAAATGCTAAAAAATTGTAAATAATTACCTTCTTTCTAAAAGATAATTTAATAGATCATTTAAAATTTCTTTATTAAAGATCATAACGGTAACGATCATTGGGCCTAATAAATGCTAAAGAATTGTATATAATTATATTCTTTCTAAAACATAATTTAATAGATCATTTAAAATTTCTTTATTAAAGATCATAAGGGTAACAATCATTGGGCCTAATAAATGCTAAAAAATTGTAAATAATTATCTTCTTTGTAAAAGATAATTTAATACATCATTTAAAATTTCTTTATTAAAGATCATAACGGTAACGATCAGTGGGCCTAATAAATGCTAAAGAATTTGAAATAATTATCTTCTTTGTGAATCATAATTGAAAAGATCATTTAAAGTTTCTTTATTAAAGATCATAACAGTAACGATCATTGGGTCTAATAAATGCTAAAAAATTGTAAATAATTATCTTCTTTCTAAAAGATAATTTAATAGATCATTTAGAATTTCTTTATTAAAGATCATAACGGTAACGATCATTGGTCCTAATAAATGCTAAAGAATTGTAAATAATTATATTCTTTCTAAAACATAATTTAATAGATCATTTAAAATTTCTTTATTAAAGATCATAAGGGTAACAATCATTGGGACTAATAAATGCTAAAAAATTGTAAATAATTATCTTCTTTGTAAAAGATAATTTAATAGATCATTTCAAAATTTCTTTATTAAAGATCATAACGGTAACGATCATTGGGCCCAATAAATGCTAAAAAATTTGAAATAATTATCTTCTTTGTGAATCATATTTGAATAGATCATTTAAAGTTTTTTTATTAAAGGTCTTAACGGTAACACTCATTGGGCCTAATAAATGCTAAAAAATTGTACATAATTATCTTCATTCTAAAAGATAACTTAAAAGATCATTTAGAATTTCTTTATTAAAGATCATAACGGTAACGATCATTGGTCCTAATAAATGCTAAAGAATTGTAAATAATTATATTCTTTCTAAAACATAATTTAATAGATCATTTAAAATTTCTTTATTAAAGATCATAACGGTAACGATCATTGGGCCTAATAAATGCTAAAGAATTGTAAATAATTATATTCTTTCTAAAACATAATTTAATAGATCATTTAAAATTTCTTTATTAAAGATTATAAGGGTAAAAATCTTTGGGACTAATAAATGCTAAAAAATTGTAAACAATTATCTTCTTTGTAAAACATAATTTAATAGATCATTTCAAAATTTCTTTATTAAAGATCATAACGGTAACGATCATTGGGCCTAATAAATGCTAAAGAATTTGAAATAATTATCTTCTTTGTGAATCATAATTGAATAGATCATTTAAAGTTTTTTTATTAAAGGTCTTAACGGTAACAATCATTGGGACTAATAAATGCTAAAAAATTGTAAATAATTATCTTCTTTGTAAAAGATAATTTAATAGATCATTTCAAAATTTCTTTATTAAAGATCATAACGGTAACGATCATTGGGCCTAATAAATGCTAAAGAATTTGAAATAATTATCTTCTTTGTGAATCATAGTTGAATAGATCATTTAAAGTTTTTTTATTAAAGGTCTTAACGGTAACAATCATTGGGCCTAATAAATGCTAAAAAATTGTACATAATTATCTTCATTCTAAAAGATAACTTAAAAGATCATTTAAAGTTTTTTTATTAAAGATCATAACGGTAACGATCATTGGCCCTAATAAATGCTAAAAAATTGTAAATAATTACCTTCTTTCTAAAAGATAATTTAATAGATCATTTAAAATTTCTTTATTAAAGATCATAACGGTAACGATCATTGGGCCTAATAAATGCTAAAGAATTGTATATAATTATATTCTTTCTAAAACATAATTTAATAGATCATTTAAAATTTCTTTATTAAAGATCATAAGGGTAACAATCATTGGGCCTAATAAATGCTAAAAAATTGTAAATAATTATCTTCTTTGTAAAAGATAATTTAATACATCATTTAAAATTTCTTTATTAAAGATCATAACGGTAACGATCAGTGGGCCTAATAAATGCTAAAGAATTTGAAATAATTATCTTCTTTGTGAATCATAATTGAAAAGATCATTTAAAGTTTCTTTATTAAAGATCATAACAGTAACGATCATTGGGTCTAATAAATGCTAAAAAATTGTAAATAATTATCTTCTTTCTAAAAGATAATTTAATAGATCATTTAGAATTTCTTTATTAAAGATCATAACGGTAACGATCATTGGTCCTAATAAATGCTAAAGAATTGTAAATAATTATATTCTTTCTAAAACATAATTTAATAGATCATTTAAAATTTCTTTATTAAAGATCATAAGGGTAACAATCATTGGGACTAATAAATGCTAAAAAATTGTAAATAATTATCTTCTTTGTAAAAGATAATTTAATAGATCATTTCAAAATTTCTTTATTAAAGATCATAACGGTAACGATCATTGGGCCTAATAAATGCTAAAGAATTTGAAATAATTATCTTCTTTGTGAATCATAATTGAAAAGATCATTTAAAGTTTCTTTATTAAAGATCATAACAGTAACGATCATTGGGTCTAATAAATGCTAAAAAATTGTAAATAATTATCTTCTTTCTAAAAGATAATTTAATAGATCATTTAGAATTTCTTTATTAAAGATCATAACGGTAACGATCATTGGTCCTAATAAATGCTAAAGAATTGTAAATAATTATATTCTTTCTAAAACATAATTTAATAGATCATTTAAAATTTCTTTATTAAAGATCATAAGGGTAACAATCATTGGGACTAATAAATGCTAAAAAATTGTAAATAATTATCTTCTTTGTAAAAGATAATTTAATAGATCATTTCAAAATTTCTTTATTAAAGATCATAACGGTAACGATCATTGGGCCTAATAAATGCTAAAGAATTTGAAATAATTATCTTCTTTGTGAATCATAGTTGAATAGATCATTTAAAGTTTTTTTATTAAAGGTCTTAACGGTAACAATCATTGGGCCTAATAAATGCTAAAAAATTGTACATAATTATCTTCATTCTAAAAGATAACTTAAAAGATCATTTAAAGTTTTTTTATTAAAGATCATAACGGTAACGATCATTGGGCCTAATAAATGCTAAAAAATTGTAAATAATTACCTTCTTTCTAAAAGATAATTTAATAGATCATTTAAAATTTCTTTATTAAAGATCATAACGGTAACGATCATTGGGCCTAATAAATGCTAAAGAATTGTAAATAATTATATTCTTTCTAAAACATAATTTAATAGATCATTTAAAATTTCTTTATTAAAGATCATAAGGGTAACAATCTTTGGGACTAATAAATGCTAAAAAATTGTAAACAATTATCTTCTTTGTAAAACATAATTTAATAGATCATTTCAAAATTTCTTTATTAAAGATCATAACGGTAACGATCATTGGGCCTAATAAATGCTAAAGAATTTGAAATAATTATCTTCTTTGTGAATCATAATTGAATAGATCATTTAAAGGTTTTTTATTAAAGGTCTTAACGGTAACAATCATTGGGACTAATAAATGCTAAAAAATTGTAAATAATTATCTTCTTTGTAAAAGATAATTTAATAGATCATTTCAAAATTTCTTTATTAAAGATCATAACGGTAACGATCATTGGGCCTAATAAATGCTAAAGAATTTGAAATAATTATCTTCTTTGTGAATCATAGTTGAATAGATCATTTAAAGTTTTTTTATTAAAGGTCTTAACGGTAACAATCATTGGGCCTAATAAATGCTAAAAAATTGTACATAATTATCTTCATTCTAAAAGATAACTTAAAAGATCATTTAAAGTTTTTTTATTAAAGATCATAACGGTAACGATCATTGGGCCTAATAAATGCTAAAAAATTGTAAATAATTACCTTCTTTCTAAAAGATAATTTAATAGATCATTTAAAATTTCTTTATTAAAGATCATAACGGTAACGATCATTGGGCCTAATAAATGCTAAAGAATTGTATATAATTATATTCTTTCTAAAACATAATTTAATAGATCATTTAAAATTTCTTTATTAAAGATCATAAGGGTAACAATCATTGGGCCTAATAAATGCTAAAAAATTGTAAATAATTATCTTCTTTGTAAAAGATAATTTAATACATCATTTAAAATTTCTTTATTAAAGATCATAACGGTAACGATCAGTGGGCCTAATAAATGCTAAAGAATTTGAAATAATTATCTTCTTTGTGAATCATAATTGAAAAGATCATTTAAAGTTTCTTTATTAAAGATCATAACAGTAACGATCATTGGGTCTAATAAATGCTAAAAAATTGTAAATAATTATCTTCTTTCTAAAAGATAATTTAATAGATCATTTAGAATTTCTTTATTAAAGATCATAACGGTAACGATCATTGGTCCTAATAAATGCTAAAGAATTGTAAATAATTATATTCTTTCTAAAACATAATTTAATAGATCATTTAAAATTTCTTTATTAAAGATCATAAGGGTAACAATCATTGGGACTAATAAATGCTAAAAAATTGTAAATAATTATCTTCTTTGTAAAAGATAATTTAATAGATCATTTCAAAATTTCTTTATTAAAGATCATAACGGTAACGATCATTGGGCCCAATAAATGCTAAAAAATTTGAAATAATTATCTTCTTTGTGAATCATATTTGAATAGATCATTTAAAGTTTTTTTATTAAAGGTCTTAACGGTAACACTCATTGGGCCTAATAAATGCTAAAAAATTGTACATAATTATCTTCATTCTAAAAGATAACTTAAAAGATCATTTAGAATTTCTTTATTAAAGATCATAACGGTAACGATCATTGGTCCTAATAAATGCTAAAGAATTGTAAATAATTATATTCTTTCTAAAACATAATTTAATAGATCATTTAAAATTTCTTTATTAAAGATCATAACGGTAACGATCATTGGGCCTAATAAATGCTAAAGAATTGTAAATAATTATATTCTTTCTAAAACATAATTTAATAGATCATTTAAAATTTCTTTATTAAAGATTATAAGGGTAAAAATCTTTGGGACTAATAAATGCTAAAAAATTGTAAACAATTATCTTCTTTGTAAAACATAATTTAATAGATCATTTCAAAATTTCTTTATTAAAGATCATAACGGTAACGATCATTGGGCCTAATAAATGCTAAAGAATTTGAAATAATTATCTTCTTTGTGAATCATAATTGAATAGATCATTTAAAGTTTTTTTATTAAAGGTCTTAACGGTAACAATCATTGGGACTAATAAATGCTAAAAAATTGTAAATAATTATCTTCTTTGTAAAAGATAATTTAATAGATCATTTCAAAATTTCTTTATTAAAGATCATAACGGTAACGATCATTGGGCCTAATAAATGCTAAAGAATTTGAAATAATTATCTTCTTTGTGAATCATAGTTGAATAGATCATTTAAAGTTTTTTTATTAAAGGTCTTAACGGTAACAATCATTGGGCCTAATAAATGCTAAAAAATTGTACATAATTATCTTCATTCTAAAAGATAACTTAAAAGATCATTTAAAGTTTTTTTATTAAAGATCATAACGGTAACGATCATTGGCCCTAATAAATGCTAAAAAATTGTAAATAATTACCTTCTTTCTAAAAGATAATTTAATAGATCATTTAAAATTTCTTTATTAAAGATCATAACGGTAACGATCATTGGGCCTAATAAATGCTAAAGAATTGTATATAATTATATTCTTTCTAAAACATAATTTAATAGATCATTTAAAATTTCTTTATTAAAGATCATAAGGGTAACAATCATTGGGCCTAATAAATGCTAAAAAATTGTAAATAATTATCTTCTTTGTAAAAGATAATTTAATACATCATTTAAAATTTCTTTATTAAAGATCATAACGGTAACGATCAGTGGGCCTAATAAATGCTAAAGAATTTGAAATAATTATCTTCTTTGTGAATCATAATTGAAAAGATCATTTAAAGTTTCTTTATTAAAGATCATAACAGTAACGATCATTGGGTCTAATAAATGCTAAAAAATTGTAAATAATTATCTTCTTTCTAAAAGATAATTTAATAGATCATTTAGAATTTCTTTATTAAAGATCATAACGGTAACGATCATTGGTCCTAATAAATGCTAAAGAATTGTAAATAATTATATTCTTTCTAAAACATAATTTAATAGATCATTTAAAATTTCTTTATTAAAGATCATAAGGGTAACAATCATTGGGACTAATAAATGCTAAAAAATTGTAAATAATTATCTTCTTTGTAAAAGATAATTTAATAGATCATTTCAAAATTTCTTTATTAAAGATCATAACGGTAACGATCATTGGGCCCAATAAATGCTAAAGAATTTGAAATAATTATCTTCTTTGTGAATCATAATTGAAAAGATCATTTAAAGTTTCTTTATTAAAGATCATAACAGTAACGATCATTGGGTCTAATAAATGCTAAAAAATTGTAAATAATTATCTTCTTTCTAAAAGATAATTTAATAGATCATTTAGAATTTCTTTATTAAAGATCATAACGGTAACGATCATTGGTCCTAATAAATGCTAAAGAATTGTAAATAATTATATTCTTTCTAAAACATAATTTAATAGATCATTTAAAATTTCTTTATTAAAGATCATAAGGGTAACAATCATTGGGACTAATAAATGCTAAAAAATTGTAAATAATTATCTTCTTTGTAAAAGATAATTTAATAGATCATTTCAAAATTTCTTTATTAAAGATCATAACGGTAACGATCATTGGGCCTAATAAATGCTAAAGAATTTGAAATAATTATCTTCTTTGTGAATCATAGTTGAATAGATCATTTAAAGTTTTTTTATTAAAGGTCTTAACGGTAACAATCATTGGGCCTAATAAATGCTAAAAAATTGTACATAATTATCTTCATTCTAAAAGATAACTTAAAAGATCATTTAAAGTTTTTTTATTAAAGATCATAACGGTAACGATCATTGGGCCTAATAAATGCTAAAAAATTGTAAATAATTACCTTCTTTCTAAAAGATAATTTAATAGATCATTTAAAATTTCTTTATTAAAGATCATAACGGTAACGATCATTGGGCCTAATAAATGCTAAAGAATTGTAAATAATTATATTCTTTCTAAAACATAATTTAATAGATCATTTAAAATTTCTTTATTAAAGATCATAAGGGTAACAATCTTTGGGACTAATAAATGCTAAAAAATTGTAAACAATTATCTTCTTTGTAAAACATAATTTAATAGATCATTTCAAAATTTCTTTATTAAAGATCATAACGGTAACGATCATTGGGCCTAATAAATGCTAAAGAATTTGAAATAATTATCTTCTTTGTGAATCATAATTGAATAGATCATTTAAAGTTTTTTTATTAAAGGTCTTAACGGTAACAATCATTGGGACTAATAAATGCTAAAAAATTGTAAATAATTATCTTCTTTGTAAAAGATAATTTAATAGATCATTTCAAAATTTCTTTATTAAAGATCATAACGGTAACGATCATTGGGCCTAATAAATGCTAAAGAATTTGAAATAATTATCTTCTTTGTGAATCATAGTTGAATAGATCATTTAAAGTTTTTTTATTAAAGGTCTTAACGGTAACAATCATTGGGCCTAATAAATGCTAAAAAATTGTACATAATTATCTTCATTCTAAAAGATAACTTAAAAGATCATTTAAAGTTTTTTTATTAAAGATCATAACGGTAACGATCATTGGGCCTAATAAATGCTAAAAAATTGTAAATAATTACCTTCTTTCTAAAAGATAATTTAATAGATCATTTAAAATTTCTTTATTAAAGATCATAACGGTAACGATCATTGGGCCTAATAAATGCTAAAGAATTGTATATAATTATATTCTTTCTAAAACATAATTTAATAGATCATTTAAAATTTCTTTATTAAAGATCATAAGGGTAACAATCATTGGGCCTAATAAATGCTAAAAAATTGTAAATAATTATCTTCTTTGTAAAAGATAATTTAATACATCATTTAAAATTTCTTTATTAAAGATCATAACGGTAACGATCAGTGGGCCTAATAAATGCTAAAGAATTTGAAATAATTATCTTCTTTGTGAATCATAATTGAAAAGATCATTTAAAGTTTCTTTATTAAAGATCATAACAGTAACGATCATTGGGTCTAATAAATGCTAAAAAATTGTAAATAATTATCTTCTTTCTAAAAGATAATTTAATAGATCATTTAGAATTTCTTTATTAAAGATCATAACGGTAACGATCATTGGTCCTAATAAATGCTAAAGAATTGTAAATAATTATATTCTTTCTAAAACATAATTTAATAGATCATTTAAAATTTCTTTATTAAAGATCATAAGGGTAACAATCATTGGGACTAATAAATGCTAAAAAATTGTAAATAATTATCTTCTTTGTAAAAGATAATTTAATAGATCATTTCAAAATTTCTTTATTAAAGATCATAACGGTAACGATCATTGGGCCCAATAAATGCTAAAAAATTTGAAATAATTATCTTCTTTGTGAATCATATTTGAATAGATCATTTAAAGTTTTTTTATTAAAGGTCTTAACGGTAACACTCATTGGGCCTAATAAATGCTAAAAAATTGTACATAATTATCTTCATTCTAAAAGATAACTTAAAAGATCATTTAGAATTTCTTTATTAAAGATCATAACGGTAACGATCATTGGTCCTAATAAATGCTAAAGAATTGTAAATAATTATATTCTTTCTAAAACATAATTTAATAGATCATTTAAAATTTCTTTATTAAAGATCATAACGGTAACGATCATTGGGCCTAATAAATGCTAAAGAATTGTAAATAATTATATTCTTTCTAAAACATAATTTAATAGATCATTTAAAATTTCTTTATTAAAGATTATAAGGGTAAAAATCTTTGGGACTAATAAATGCTAAAAAATTGTAAACAATTATCTTCTTTGTAAAACATAATTTAATAGATCATTTCAAAATTTCTTTATTAAAGATCATAACGGTAACGATCATTGGGCCTAATAAATGCTAAAGAATTTGAAATAATTATCTTCTTTGTGAATCATAATTGAATAGATCATTTAAAGTTTTTTTATTAAAGGTCTTAACGGTAACAATCATTGGGACTAATAAATGCTAAAAAATTGTAAATAATTATCTTCTTTGTAAAAGATAATTTAATAGATCATTTCAAAATTTCTTTATTAAAGATCATAACGGTAACGATCATTGGGCCTAATAAATGCTAAAGAATTTGAAATAATTATCTTCTTTGTGAATCATAGTTGAATAGATCATTTAAAGTTTTTTTATTAAAGGTCTTAACGGTAACAATCATTGGGCCTAATAAATGCTAAAAAATTGTACATAATTATCTTCATTCTAAAAGATAACTTAAAAGATCATTTAAAGTTTTTTTATTAAAGATCATAACGGTAACGATCATTGGCCCTAATAAATGCTAAAAAATTGTAAATAATTACCTTCTTTCTAAAAGATAATTTAATAGATCATTTAAAATTTCTTTATTAAAGATCATAACGGTAACGATCATTGGGCCTAATAAATGCTAAAGAATTGTATATAATTATATTCTTTCTAAAACATAATTTAATAGATCATTTAAAATTTCTTTATTAAAGATCATAAGGGTAACAATCATTGGGCCTAATAAATGCTAAAAAATTGTAAATAATTATCTTCTTTGTAAAAGATAATTTAATACATCATTTAAAATTTCTTTATTAAAGATCATAACGGTAACGATCAGTGGGCCTAATAAATGCTAAAGAATTTGAAATAATTATCTTCTTTGTGAATCATAATTGAAAAGATCATTTAAAGTTTCTTTATTAAAGATCATAACAGTAACGATCATTGGGTCTAATAAATGCTAAAAAATTGTAAATAATTATCTTCTTTCTAAAAGATAATTTAATAGATCATTTAGAATTTCTTTATTAAAGATCATAACGGTAACGATCATTGGTCCTAATAAATGCTAAAGAATTGTAAATAATTATATTCTTTCTAAAACATAATTTAATAGATCATTTAAAATTTCTTTATTAAAGATCATAAGGGTAACAATCATTGGGACTAATAAATGCTAAAAAATTGTAAATAATTATCTTCTTTGTAAAAGATAATTTAATAGATCATTTCAAAATTTCTTTATTAAAGATCATAACGGTAACGATCATTGGGCCTAATAAATGCTAAAGAATTTGAAATAATTATCTTCTTTGTGAATCATAATTGAAAAGATCATTTAAAGTTTCTTTATTAAAGATCATAACAGTAACGATCATTGGGTCTAATAAATGCTAAAAAATTGTAAATAATTATCTTCTTTCTAAAAGATAATTGAATAGATCATTTAGAATTTCTTTATTAAAGATCATAACGGTAACGATCATTGGTCCTAATAAATGCTAAAGAATTGTAAATAATTATATTCTTTCTAAAACATAATTTAATAGATCATTTAAAATTTCTTTATTAAAGATCATAAGGGTAACAATCATTGGGACTAATAAATGCTAAAAAATTGTAAATAATTATCTTCTTTGTAAAAGATAATTTAATAGATCATTTCAAAATTTCTTTATTAAAGATCATAACGGTAACGATCATTGGGCCTAATAAATGCTAAAGAATTTGAAATAATTATCTTCTTTGTGAATCATAGTTGAATAGATCATTTAAAGTTTTTTTATTAAAGGTCTTAACGGTAACAATCATTGGGCCTAATAAATGCTAAAAAATTGTACATAATTATCTTCATTCTAAAAGATAACTTAAAAGATCGTTTAAAGTTTTTTTATTAAAGATCATAACGGTAACGATCATTGGGCCTAATAAATGCTAAAAAATTGTAAATAATTACCTTCTTTCTAAAAGATAATTTAATAGATCATTTAAAATTTCTTTATTAAAGATCATAACGGTAACGATCATTGGGCCTAATAAATGCTAAAGAATTGTAAATAATTATATTCTTTCTAAAACATAATTTAATAGATCATTTAAAATTTCTTTATTAAAGATCATAAGGGTAACAATCTTTGGGACTAATAAATGCTAAAAAATTGTAAACAATTATCTTCTTTGTAAAACATAATTTAATAGATCATTTCAAAATTTCTTTATTAAAGATCATAACGGTAACGATCATTGGGCCTAATAAATGCTAAAGAATTTGAAATAATTATCTTCTTTGTGAATCATAATTGAATAGATCATTTAAAGTTTTTTTATTAAAGGTCTTAACGGTAACACTCATTGGGCCTAATAAATGCTAAAAAATTGTACATAATTATCTTCATTCTAAAAGATAACTTAAAAGATCATTTAGAATTTCTTTATTAAAGATTATAACGGTAACGATCATTGGTCCTAATAAATGCTAAAGAATTGTAAATAATTATATTCTTTCTAAAACATAATTTAATAGATCATTTAAAATTTCTTTATTAAAGATCATAACGGTAACGATCATTGGGCCTAATAAATGCTAAAGAATTGTAAATAATTATATTCTTTCTAAAACATAATTTAATAGATCATTTAAAATTTCTTTATTAAAGATTATAAGGGTAAAAATCTTTGGGACTAATAAATGCTAAAAAATTGTAAACAATTATCTTCTTTGTAAAACATAATTTAATAGATCATTTCAAAATTTCTTTATTAAAGATCATAACGGTAACGATCATTGGGCCTAATAAATGCTAAAGAATTTGAAATAATTATCTTCTTTGTGAATCATAATTGAATAGATCATTTAAAGTTTTTTTATTAAAGGTCTTAACGGTGACAATCATTGGGACTAATAAATGCTAAAAAATTGTAAATAATTATCTTCTTCGTAAAAGATAATTTAATAGATCATTTCAAAATTTCTTTATTAAAGATCATAACGGTAACGATCATTGGGCCTAATAAATGCTAAAGAATTTGAAATAATTATCTTCTTTGTGAATCATAGTTGAATAGATCATTTAAAGTTTTTTTATTAAAGGTCTTAACGGTAACAATCATTGGGCCTAATAAATGCTAAAAAATTGTACATAATTATCTTCATTCTAAAAGATAACTTAAAAGATCATTTAAAGTTTTTTTATTAAAGATCATAACGGTAACGATCATTGGGCCTAATAAATGCTAAAAAATTGTAAATAATTACCTTCTTTCTAAAAGATAATTTAATAGATCATTTAAAATTTCTTTATTAAAGATCATAACGGTAACGATCATTGGGCCTAATAAATGCTAAAGAATTGTAAATAATTATATTCTTTCTAAAACATAATTTAATAGATCATTTAAAATTTCTTTATTAAAGATCATAAGGGTAACAATCTTTGGGACTAATAAATGCTAAAAAATTGTAAACAATTATCTTCTTTGTAAAACATAATTTAATAGATCATTTCAAAATTTCTTTATTAAAGATCATAACGGTAACGATCATTGGGCCTAATAAATGCTAAAGAATTTGAAATAATTATCTTCTTTGTGAATCATAATTGAATAGATCATTTAAAGTTTTTTTATTAAAGGTCTTAACGGTAACAATCATTGGGACTAATAAATGCTAAAAAATTGTAAATAATTATCTTCTTTGTAAAAGATAATTTAATAGATCATTTCAAAATTTCTTTATTAAAGATCATAACGGTAACGATCATTGGGCCTAATAAATGCTAAAGAATTTGAAATAATTATCTTCTTTGTGAATCATAGTTGAATAGATCATTTAAAGTTTTTTTATTAAAGGTCTTAACGGTAACAATCATTGGGCCTAATAAATGCTAAAAAATTGTACATAATTATCTTCATTCTAAAAGATAACTTAAAAGATCATTTAAAGTTTTTTTATTAAAGATCATAACGGTAACGATCATTGGGCCTAATAAATGCTAAAAAATTGTAAATAATTACCTTCTTTCTAAAAGATAATTTAATAGATCATTTAAAATTTCTTTATTAAAGATCATAACGGTAACGATCATTGGGCCTAATAAATGCTAAAGAATTGTATATAATTATATTCTTTCTAAAACATAATTTAATAGATCATTTAAAATTTCTTTATTAAAGATCATAAGGGTAACAATCATTGGGCCTAATAAATGCTAAAAAATTGTAAATAATTATCTTCTTTGTAAAAGATAATTTAATACATCATTTAAAATTTCTTTATTAAAGATCATAACGGTAACGATCAGTGGGCCTAATAAATGCTAAAGAATTTGAAATAATTATCTTCTTTGTGAATCATAATTGAAAAGATCATTTAAAGTTTCTTTATTAAAGATCATAACAGTAACGATCATTGGGTCTAATAAATGCTAAAAAATTGTAAATAATTATCTTCTTTCTAAAAGATAATTTAATAGATCATTTAGAATTTCTTTATTAAAGATCATAACGGTAACGATCATTGGGCCTAATAAATGCTAAAGAATTGTATATAATTATATTCTTTCTAAAACATAATTTAATAGATCATTTAAAATTTCTTTATTAAAGATCATAAGGGTAACAATCATTGGGCCTAATAAATGCTAAAAAATTGTAAATAATTATCTTCTTTGTAAAAGATAATTTAATACATCATTTAAAATTTCTTTATTAAAGATCATAACGGTAACGATCAGTGGGCCTAATAAATGCTAAAGAATTTGAAATAATTATCTTCTTTGTGAATCATAATTGAAAAGATCATTTAAAGTTTCTTTATTAAAGATCATAACAGTAACGATCATTGGGTCTAATAAATGCTAAAAAATTGTAAATAATTATCTTCTTTCTAAAAGATAATTTAATAGATCATTTAGAATTTCTTTATTAAAGATCATAACGGTAACGATCATTGGTCCTAATAAATGCTAAAGAATTGTAAATAATTATATTCTTTCTAAAACATAATTTAATAGATCATTTAAAATTTCTTTATTAAAGATCATAAGGGTAACAATCATTGGGACTAATAAATGCTAAAAAATTGTAAATAATTATCTTCTTTGTAAAAGATAATTTAATAGATCATTTCAAAATTTCTTTATTAAAGATCATAACGGTAACGATCATTGGGCCCAATAAATGCTAAAAAATTTGAAATAATTATCTTCTTTGTGAATCATATTTGAATAGATCATTTAAAGTTTTTTTATTAAAGGTCTTAACGGTAACACTCATTGGGCCTAATAAATGCTAAAAAATTGTACATAATTATCTTCATTCTAAAAGATAACTTAAAAGATCATTTAGAATTTCTTTATTAAAGATCATAACGGTAACGATCATTGGTCCTAATAAATGCTAAAGAATTGTAAATAATTATATTCTTTCTAAAACATAATTTAATAGATCATTTAAAATTTCTTTATTAAAGATCATAACGGTAACGATCATTGGGCCTAATAAATGCTAAAGAATTGTAAATAATTATATTCTTTCTAAAACATAATTTAATAGATCATTTAAAATTTCTTTATTAAAGATTATAAGGGTAAAAATCTTTGGGACTAATAAATGCTAAAAAATTGTAAACAATTATCTTCTTTGTAAAACATAATTTAATAGATCATTTCAAAATTTCTTTATTAAAGATCATAACGGTAACGATCATTGGGCCTAATAAATGCTAAAGAATTTGAAATAATTATCTTCTTTGTGAATCATAATTGAATAGATCATTTAAAGTTTTTTTATTAAAGGTCTTAACGGTAACAATCATTGGGACTAATAAATGCTAAAAAATTGTAAATAATTATCTTCTTTGTAAAAGATAATTTAATAGATCATTTCAAAATTTCTTTATTAAAGATCATAACGGTAACGATCATTGGGCCTAATAAATGCTAAAGAATTTGAAATAATTATCTTCTTTGTGAATCATAGTTGAATAGATCATTTAAAGTTTTTTTATTAAAGGTCTTAACGGTAACAATCATTGGGCCTAATAAATGCTAAAAAATTGTACATAATTATCTTCATTCTAAAAGATAACTTAAAAGATCATTTAAAGTTTTTTTATTAAAGATCATAACGGTAACGATCATTGGGCCTAATAAATGCTAAAAAATTGTAAATAATTACCTTCTTTCTAAAAGATAATTTAATAGATCATTTAAAATTTCTTTATTAAAGATCATAACGGTAACGATCATTGGGCCTAATAAATGCTAAAGAATTGTATATAATTATATTCTTTCTAAAACATAATTTAATAGATCATTTAAAATTTCTTTATTAAAGATCATAAGGGTAACAATCATTGGGCCTAATAAATGCTAAAAAATTGTAAATAATTATCTTCTTTGTAAAAGATAATTTAATACATCATTTAAAATTTCTTTATTAAAGATCATAACGGTAACGATCAGTGGGCCTAATAAATGCTAAAGAATTTGAAATAATTATCTTCTTTGTGAATCATAATTGAAAAGATCATTTAAAGTTTCTTTATTAAAGATCATAACAGTAACGATCATTGGGTCTAATAAATGCTAAAAAATTGTAAATAATTATCTTCTTTCTAAAAGATAATTTAATAGATCATTTAGAATTTCTTTATTAAAGATCATAACGGTAACGATCATTGGGCCTAATAAATGCTAAAGAATTGTATATAATTATATTCTTTCTAAAACATAATTTAATAGATCATTTAAAATTTCTTTATTAAAGATCATAAGGGTAACAATCATTGGGCCTAATAAATGCTAAAAAATTGTAAATAATTATCTTCTTTGTAAAAGATAATTTAATACATCATTTAAAATTTCTTTATTAAAGATCATAACGGTAACGATCATTGGGCCTAATAAATGCTAAAGAATTTGAAATAATTATCTTCTTTGTGAATCATAATTGAAAAGATCATTTAAAGTTTCTTTATTAAAGATCATAACAGTAACGATCATTGGGTCTAATAAATGCTAAAAAATTGTAAATAATTATCTTCTTTCTAAAAGATAATTGAATAGATCATTTAGAATTTCTTTATTAAAGATCATAACGGTAACGATCATTGGTCCTAATAAATGCTAAAGAATTGTAAATAATTATATTCTTTCTAAAACATAATTTAATAGATCATTTAAAATTTCTTTATTAAAGATCATAAGGGTAACAATCATTGGGACTAATAAATGCTAAAAAATTGTAAATAATTATCTTCTTTGTAAAAGATAATTTAATAGATCATTTCAAAATTTCTTTATTAAAGATCATAACGGTAACGATCATTGGGCCTAATAAATGCTAAAGAATTTGAAATAATTATCTTCTTTGTGAATCATAGTTGAATAGATCATTTAAAGTTTTTTTATTAAAGGTCTTAACGGTAACAATCATTGGGCCTAATAAATGCTAAAAAATTGTACATAATTATCTTCATTCTAAAAGATAATTTAAAAGATCATTTAAAGTTTTTTTATTAAAGATCATAACGGTAACGATCATTGGGCCTAATAAATGCTAAAAAATTGTAAATAATTACCTTCTTTCTAAAAGATAATTTAGTAGATCATTTAAAATTTCTTTATTAAAGATCATAACGGTAACGATCATTGGGCCTAATAAATGCTAAAGAATTGTAAATAATTATATTCTTTCTAAAACATAATTTAATAGATCATTTAAAATTTCTTTATTAAAGATCATAAGGGTAACAATCATTGGGCCTAATAAATGCTAAAAAATTGTAAATAATTATCTTCTTTGTAAAAGATAATTTAATACATCATTTAAAATTTCTTTATTAAAGATCATAACGGTAACGATCAGTGGGCCTAATAGATGCTAAAGAATTTGAAATAATTATCTTCTTTGTGAATCATAATTGAAAAGATCATTTAAAGTTTCTTTATTAAAGATCATAACAGTAACGATCATTGGGTCTAATAAATGTTAAAAATTGTAAATAATTATCTTCTTTCTAAAAGATAATTTAATAGATCATTTAGAATTTCTTTATTAAAGATCATAACGGTAACGATCATTGGTCCTAATAAATGCTAAAGAATTGTAAATAATTATCTTCTTTCTAAAACATAATTTAATAGATCATTTAAAATTTCTTTATTAAAGATCATAAGGGTAACAATCATTGGGACTAATAAATGCTAAAAAATTGTAAATAATTATCTTCTTTGTAAAAGATAATTTAATAGATCATTTCAAAATTTCTTTATTAAAGATCATAACGGTAACGATCATTGGGCCTAATAAATGCTAAAGAATTTGAAATAATTATCTTCTTTGTGAATCATAATTGAATAGATCATTTAAAGTTTTTTTATTAAAGGTCTTAACGGTAACACTCATTGGGCCTAATAAATGCTAAAAAATTGTACATAATTATCTTCATTCTAAAAGATAACTTAAAAGATCATTTAGAATTTCTTTATTAAAGATCATAACGGTAACGATCATTGGTCCTAATAAATGCTAAAGAATTGTAAATAATTATATTCTTTCTAAAACATAATTTAATAGATCATTTAAAATTTCTTTATTAAAGATCATAACGGTAACGATCATTGGGCCTAATAAATGCTAAAGAATTGTAAATAATTATATTCTTTCTAAAACATAATTTAATAGATCATTTAAAATTTCTTTATTAAAGATTATAAGGGTAACAATCTTTGGGACTAATAAATGCTAAAAAATTGTAAACAATTATCTTCTTTGTAAAACATAATTTAATAGATCATTTCAAAATTTCTTTATTAAAGATCATAACGGTAACGATCATTGGGCCTAATAAATGCTAAAGAATTTGAAATAATTATCTTCTTTGTGAATCATAATTGAATAGATCATTTAAAGTTTTTTTATTAAAGGTCTTAACGGTAACAATCATTGGGCCTAATAAATGCTAAAAAATTGTACATAATTATCTTTATTCTAAAAGATAACTTAAAAGATCATTTAGAATTTCTTTATTAAAGATCATAACGGTAACGATCATTGGTCCTAATAAATGCTAAAGAATTGTAAATAATTATATTCTTTCTAAAACATAATTTAATAGATCATTTAAAATTTCTTTATTAAAGATCATAAGGGTAACAATCTTTGGGACTAATAAATGCTAAAAAATTGTAAATAATTATCTTCTTTGTAAAACATAATTTAATAGATCATTTCAAAATTTCTTTATTAAAGATCATAACGGTAACGATCATTGGGCCTAATAAATGCTAAAGAATTTGAAATAATTATCTTCTTTGTGAATCATAGTTGAATAGATCATTTAAAGTTTTTTTATTAAAGGTCTTAACGGTAACAATCATTGGGCCTAATAAATGCTAAAAAATTGTACATAATTATCTTCATTCTAAAAGATAACTTAAAAGATCATTTAAAGTTTTTTTATTAAAGATCATAACGTTAACGATCATTGGGCCTAATAAATGCTAAAAAATTGTAAATAATTACCTTCTTTCTAAAAGATAATTTAATAGATCATTTAAAATTTCTTTATTAAAGATCATAACGGTAACGATCATTGGGCCTAATAAATGCTAAAGAATTGTAAATAATTATATTCTTTCTAAAACATAATTTAATAGATCATTTAAAATTTCTTTATTAAAGATCATAAGGGTAACAATCATTGCGCCTAATAAATGCTAAAAAATTGTAAATAATTATCTTCTTTGTAAAAGATAATTTAATACATCATTTAAAATTTCTTTATTAAAGATCATAACGGTAACGATCAGTGGGCCTAATAAATGCTAAAGAATTTTAAATAATTATCTTCTTTGTGAATCATAATTGAAAAGATCATTTAAAGTTTCTTTATTAAAGATCATAACAGTAACGATCATTGGGTCTAATAAATGCTAAAAAATTGTAAATAATTATCTTCTTTCTAAAAGATAATTTAATAGATCATTTAGAATTTCTTTATTAAAGATCATAACGGTAACGATCATTGGTCCTAATAAATGCTAAAGAATTGTAAATAATTATATTCTTTCTAAAACATAATTTAATAGATCATTTAAAATTTCTTTATTAAAGATCATAAGGGTAACAATCATTGGGACTAATAAATGCTAAAAAATTGTAAATAATTATCTTCTTTGTAAAAGATAATTTAATAGATCATTTCAAAATTTCTTTATTAAAGATCATAACGGTAACGATCATTGGGGCTAATAAATGCTAAAGAATTTGAAATAATTATCTTCTTTGTGAATCATAATTGAATAGATCATTTAAAGTTTTTTTATTAAAGGTCTTAACGGTAACAATCATTGGGCCTAATAAATGCTAAAAAATTGTACATAATTATCTTCATTCTAAAAGATAACTTAAAAGATCATTTAGAATTTCTTTATTAAAGATCATAACGGTAACGATCATTGGTCCTAATAAATGCTAAAGAATTTTAAATAATTATATTCTTTTTAAAACATAATTTAATAGATCATTTAAAATTTCTTTATTAAAGATCATAACGGTAACAATCATTGGGACTAATAAATGCTAAAAAATTGTAAATAATTATCTTCTTTGTAAAAGATAATTTAATAGATCATTTCAAAATTTCTTTATTAAAGATCATAACGGTAACGATCATTGGGCCTAATAAATGCTAAAGAATTTGAAATAATTATCTTCTTTGTGAATCATAGTTGAATAGATCATTTAAAGTTTTTTTATTAAAGGTCTTAACGGTAACAATCATTGGGCCTAATAAATGCTAAAAAATTGTACATAATTATCTTCATTCTAAAAGATAACTTAAAAGATCATTTAGAATTTCTTTATTAAAGATCATAACGGTAACGATCATTGGTCCTAATAAATGCTAAAGAATTGTAAATAATTATATTCTTTCTAAAACATAATTTAATAGATCATTTAAAATTTCTTTATTAAAGATCATAACGATAACGATCATTGGGTCTAATAAATGCTAAAGAATTGTAAATAATTATATTCTTTCTAAAACATAATTTAATAGATCATTTAAAATTTCTTTATTAAAGATCATAAGGGTAACAATCATTGGGCCTAATAAATGCTAAAAAATTGTAAATAATTATCTTCTTTGTAAAAGATAATTTAATACATCATTTAAAATTTCTTTATTAAAGATCATAACGGTAACGATCATTGGGCCTAATAAATGCTAAAGAATTTGAAATAATTATCTTCTTTGTGAATCATAATTGAAAAGATCATTTAAAGTTTCTTTATTAAAGATCATAACAGTAACGATCATTGGGTCTAATAAATGCTAAAAAATTGTAAATAATTACCTTCTTTCTAAAATATAATTAAATAGATCATTTAAAATTTCTTTATTAAAGATCATAACGGTAACGATCATTGGGCCTAATAAATGCTAAAGAATTTGAAATAATTATCTTCTTTGTGAATCATAATTGAATAGATCATTTAAAGTTTTTTTATTAAAGGTCTTAACGGTAACAATCATTGGGCCTAATAAATGCTAAAAAATTGTACATAATTATCTTCATTCTAAAAGATAACTTAAAAGATCATTTAAAGTTTTTTTATTAAAGATCATAACGGTAACGATCATTGGGCCTAATAAATGCTAAAAAATTGTAAATAATTACCTTCTTTCTAAAATATAATTTAATAGATCATTTAGAATTTCTTTATTAAAGATCATAACGGTAACGATCATTGGTCCTAATAAATGCTAAAGAATTTTAAATAATTATATTCTTTCTAAAACATAATTTAATAGATCATTTAAAATTTCTTTATTAAAGATCATAACGGTAACGATCATTGGGCCTAATAAATGCTAAAGAATTGTAAATAATTATATTCTTTCTAAAACATAATTTAATAGATTATTTAAAATTTCTTTATTAAAGATTATAAGGGTAACAATCTTTGGAACTAATAAATGCTAAAAAATTGTAAACAGTTATCTTCTTTGTAAAACATAATTTAATAGATCATTTCAAAATTTCTTTATTAAAGATCATAACGGTAACGATCATTGGGCCTAATAAATGCTAAAGAATTTGAAATAATTATCTTCTTTGTGAATCATAATTGAATAGATCATTTAAAGTTTTTTTATTAAAGGTCTTAACGGTAACAATCATTGGGCCTAATAAATGCTAAAAAATTGTACATAATTATCTTTATTCTAAAAGATAACTTAAAAGATCATTTAGAATTTCTTTATTAAAGATCATAACGGTAACGATCATTGGTCCTAATAAATGCTAAAGAATTTTAAATAATTATATTCTTTCTAAAACATAATTTAATAGATCATTTAAAATTTCTTTATTAAAGATCATAACGGTAACGATCATTGGGCCTAATAAATGCTAAAGAATTGTAAATAATTATATTCTTTCTAAAACATAATTTAATAGATTATTTAAAATTTCTTTATTAAAGATTATAAGGGTAACAATCTTTGGAACTAATAAATGCTAAAAAATTGTAAACAATTATCTTCTTTGTAAAACATAATTTAATAGATCATTTCAAAATTTCTCTATTAAAGATCATAACGGTAACGATCATTGGGCCTAATAAATGCTAAAGAATTTGAAATAATTATCTTCTTTGTGAATCATAATTGAATAGATCATTTAAAGTTTTTTTATTAAAGGTCTTAACGGTAACAATCATTGGGCCTAATAAATGCTAAAAAATTGTACATAATTATCTTCATTCTAAAAGATAACTTAAAAGATCATTTAGAATTTCTTTATTAAAGATCATAACGGTAACGATCATTGGTCCTAATAAATGCTAAAGAATTTTAAATAATTATATTCTTTCTAAAACATAATTTAATAGATCATTTAAAATTTCTTTATTAAAGATCATAACGGTAACGATCATTGGGCCTAATAAATGCTAAAGAATTGTAAATAATTATATTCTTTCTAAAACATAATTTAATAGATTATTTAAAATTTCTTTATTAAAGATTATAAGGGTAACAATCTTTGGAACTAATAAATGCTAAAAAATTGTAAACAATTATCTTCTTTGTAAAACATAATTTAATAGATCATTTCAAAATTTCTTTATTAAAGATCATAACGGTAACGATCATTGGGCCTAATAAATGCTAAAGAATTTGAAATAATTATCTTCTTTGTGAATCATAATTGAATAGATCATTTAAAGTTTTTTTATTAAAGGTCTTAACGGTAACAATCATTGGGCCTAATAAATGCTAAAAAATTGTACATAATTATCTTTATTCTAAAAGATAACTTAAAAGATCATTTAGAATTTCTTTATTAAAGATCATAACGGTAACGATCATTGGTCCTAATAAATGCTAAAGAATTGTAAATAATTATATTCTTTCTAAAACATAATTTAATAGATCATTTAAAATTTCTTTATTAAAGATCATAAGGGTAACAATCATTGGGACTAATAAATGCTAAAAAATTGTAAATAATTATCTTCTTTGTAAAAGATAATTTAATAGATCATTTCAAAATTTCTTTATTAAAGATCATAACGGTAACGATCATTGGGCCTAATAAATGCTAAAGAATTTGAAATAATTATCTTCTTTGTGAATCATAGTTGAATAGATCATTTAAAGTTTTTTTATTAAAGGTCTTAACGGTAACAATCATTGGGCCTAATAAATGCTAAAAAATTGTACATAATTATCTTCATTCTAAAAGATAACTTAAAAGATCATTTAGAATTTCTTTATTAAAGATCATAACGGTAACGATCATTGGTCCTAATAAATGCTAAAGAATTGTAAATAATTATATTCTTTCTAAAACATAATTTAATAGATCATTTAAAATTTCTTTATTAAAGATCATAACGATAACGATCATTGGGTCTAATAAATGCTAAAGAATTGTAAATAATTATATTCTTTCTAAAACATAATTTAATAGATCATTTAAAATTTCTTTATTAAAGATCATAAGGGTAACAATCATTGGGCCTAATAAATGCTAAAAAATTGTAAATAATTATCTTCTTTGTAAAAGATAATTTAATACATCATTTAAAATTTCTTTATTAAAGATCATAACGGTAACGATCATTGGGCCTAATAAATGCTAAAGAATTTGAAATAATTATCTTCTTTGTGAATCATAATTGAAAAGATCATTTAAAGTTTCTTTATTAAAGATCATAACAGTAACGATCATTGGGTCTAATAAATGCTAAAAAATTGTAAATAATTACCTTCTTTCTAAAATATAATTAAATAGATCATTTAAAATTTCTTTATTAAAGATCATAACGGTAACGATCATTGGGCCTAATAAATGCTAAAGAATTTGAAATAATTATCTTCTTTGTGAATCATAATTGAATAGATCATTTAAAGTTTTTTTATTAAAGATCATAAGGGTAACAATCATTGGGACTAATAAATGCTAAAAAATTGTAAATAATTATCTTCTTTGTAAAAGATAATTTAATAGATCATTTCAAAATTTCTTTATTAAAGATCATAACGGTAACGATCATTGGGCTTAATAAATGCTAAAGAATTTGAAATAATTATCTTCTTTGTGAATCATAATTGAATAGATCATTTAAAGTTTTTTTATTAAAGGTCTTAACGGTAACAATCATTGGGCCTAATAAATGCTAAAAAATTGTACATAATTATCTTCATTCTAAAAGATAACTTAAAAGATCATTTAAAGTTTTTTTATTAAAGATCATAACGGTAACGATCATTGGGCCTAATAAATGCTAAAAAATTGTAAATAATTACCTTCTTTCTAAAAGATAATTTAATAGATCATTTAAAATTTCTTTATTAAAGATCATAACGATAACGATCATTGGGTCTAATAAATTCTAAAGAATTGTAAATAATTATATTCTTTCTAAAACATAATTTAATAGATCATTTAAAATTTCTTTATTAAAGATCATAAGGGTAACAATCATTGGGCCTAATAAATGCTAAAAAATTGTAAATAATTATCTTCTTTGTAAAAGATAATTTAATACATCATTTAAAATTTCTTTATTAAAGATCATAACGGTAACGATCATTGGGCCTAATAAATGCTAAAGAATTTGAAATAATTATCTTCTTTGTGAATCATAATTGAAAAGATCATTTAAAGTTTCTTTATTAAAGATCATAACAGTAACGATCAATGGGTCTAATAAATGCTAAAGAATTGTAAATAATTATATTCTTTCTAAAACATAATTTAATAGATCATTTAAAATTTCTTTATTAAAGATCATAACGGTAACGATCATTGGGCCTAATAAATGCTAAAGAATTGTAAATAATTATATTCTTTCTAAAACATAATTTAATAGATCATTTAAAATTTCTTTATTAAAGATTATAAGGGTAACAATCTTTGGGACTAATAAATGCTAAAAAATTGTAAAAAATTATCTTCTTTGTAAAACATAATTTAATAGATCATTTCAAAATTTCTTTATTAAAGATCATAACGGTAACGATCATTGGGCCTAATAAATGCTAAAGAATTTGAAATAATTATCTTCTTTGTGAATCATAATTGAATAGATCATTTAAAGTTTTTTTATTAAAGGTCTTAACGGTAACAATCATTGGGCCTAATAAATGCTAAAAAATTGTACATAATTATCTTCATTCTAAAAGATAACTTAAAAGATCATTTAGAATTTCTTTATTAAAGATCATAACGGTAACGATCATTGGTCCTAATAAATGCTAAAGAATTTTAAATAATTATATTCTTTCTAAAACATAATTTAATAGATCATTTAAAATTTCTTTATTAAAGATCATAACGGTAACGATCATTGGGCCTAATAAATGCTAAAGAATTGTAAATAATTATATTCTTTCTAAAACATAATTTAATAGATTATTTAAAATTTCTTTATTAAAGATTATAAGGGTAACAATCTTTGGAACTAATAAATGCTAAAAAATTGTAAACAATTATCTTCTTTGTAAAACATAATTTAATAGATCATTTCAAAATTTCTTTATTAAAGATCATAACGGTAACGATCATTGGGCCTAATAAATGCTAAAGAATTTGAAATAATTATCTTCTTTGTGAATCATAATTGAATAGATCATTTAAAGTTTTTTTATTAAAGGTCTTAACGGTAACAATCATTGGGCCTAATAAATGCTAAAAAATTGTACATAATTATCTTTATTCTAAAAGATAACTTAAAAGATCATTTAGAATTTCTTTATTAAAGATCATAACGGTAACGATCATTGGTCCTAATAAATGCTAAAGAATTGTAAATAATTATATTCTTTCTAAAACATAATTTAATAGATCATTTAAAATTTCTTTATTAAAGATCATAAGGGTAACAATCATTGGGACTAATAAATGCTAAAAAATTGTAAATAATTATCTTCTTTGTAAAAGATAATTTAATAGATCATTTCAAAATTTCTTTATTAAAGATCATAACGGTAACGATCATTGGGCCTAATAAATGCTAAAGAATTTGAAATAATTATCTTCTTTGTGAATCATAGTTGAATAGATCATTTAAAGTTTTTTTATTAAAGGTCTTAACGGTAACAATCATTGGGCCTAATAAATGCTAAAAAATTGTACATAATTATCTTCATTCTAAAAGATAACTTAAAAGATCATTTAGAATTTCTTTATTAAAGATCATAACGGTAACGATCATTGGTCCTAATAAATGCTAAAGAATTGTAAATAATTATATTCTTTCTAAAACATAATTTAATAGATCATTTAAAATTTCTTTATTAAAGATCATAACGATAACGATCATTGGGTCTAATAAATGCTAAAGAATTGTAAATAATTATATTCTTTCTAAAACATAATTTAATAGATCATTTAAAATTTCTTTATTAAAGATCATAAGGGTAACAATCATTGGGCCTAATAAATGCTAAAAAATTGTAAATAATTATCTTCTTTGTAAAAGATAATTTAATACATCATTTAAAATTTCTTTATTAAAGATCATAACGGTAACGATCATTGGGCCTAATAAATGCTAAAGAATTTGAAATAATTATCTTCTTTGTGAATCATAATTGAAAAGATCATTTAAAGTTTCTTTATTAAAGATCATAACAGTAACGATCATTGGGTCTAATAAATGCTAAAAAATTGTAAATAATTACCTTCTTTCTAAAATATAATTAAATAGATCATTTAAAATTTCTTTATTAAAGATCATAACGGTAACGATCATTGGGCCTAATAAATGCTAAAGAATTTGAAATAATTATCTTCTTTGTGAATCATAATTGAATAGATCATTTAAAGTTTTTTTATTAAAGATCATAAGGGTAACAATCATTGGGACTAATAAATGTTAAAAAATTGTAAATAATTATCTTCTTTGTAAAAGATAATTTAATAGATCATTTCAAAATTTCTTTATTAAAGATCATAACGGTAACGATCATTGGGCCTAATAAATGCTAAAGAATTTGAAATAATTATCTTCTTTGTGAATCATAATTGAATAGATCATTTAAAGTTTTTTTATTAAAGGTCTTAACGGTAACAATCATTGGGCCTAATAAATGCTAAAAAATTGTACATAATTATCTTCATTCTAAAAGATAACTTAAAAGATCATTTAGAATTTCTTTATTAAAGATCATAACGGTAACGATCATTGGTCCTAATAAATGCTAAAGAATTTTAAATAATTATATTCTTTCTAAAACATAATTTAATAGATCATTTAAAATTTCTTTATTAAAGATCATAACGGTAA
The DNA here is from genome assembly GCA_037954015.1 of Psophocarpus tetragonolobus. NCBI lineage: Eukaryota > Viridiplantae > Streptophyta > Magnoliopsida > Fabales > Fabaceae > Psophocarpus > Psophocarpus tetragonolobus. The sequence continues at coordinate 62,675,399 of CM075688.1, forward strand.
CGATCATTGGGCCTAATAAATGCTAAAGAATTGTAAATAATTATATTCTTTCTAAAACATAATTTAATAGATTATTTAAAATTTCTTTATTAAAGATTATAAGGGTAACAATCTTTGGAACTAATAAATGCTAAAAAATTGTAAACAATTATCTTCTTTGTAAAACATAATTTAATAGATCATTTCAAAATTTCTTTATTAAAGATCATAACGGTAACGATCATTGGGCCTAATAAATGCTAAAGAATTTGAAATAATTATCTTCTTTGTGAATCATAATTGAATAGATCATTTAAAGTTTTTTTATTAAAGGTCTTAACGGTAACAATCATTGGGCCTAATAAATGCTAAAAAATTGTACATAATTATCTTTATTCTAAAAGATAACTTAAAAGATCATTTAGAATTTCTTTATTAAAGATCATAACGGTAACGATCATTGGTCCTAATAAATGCTAAAGAATTGTAAATAATTATATTCTTTCTAAAACATAATTTAATAGATCATTTAAAATTTCTTTATTAAAGATCATAAGGGTAACAATCATTGGGACTAATAAATGCTAAAAAATTGTAAATAATTATCTTCTTTGTAAAAGATAATTTAATAGATCATTTCAAAATTTCTTTATTAAAGATCATAACGGTAACGATCATTGGGCCTAATAAATGCTAAAGAATTTGAAATAATTATCTTCTTTGTGAATCATAGTTGAATAGATCATTTAAAGTTTTTTTATTAAAGGTCTTAACGGTAACAATCATTGGGCCTAATAAATGCTAAAAAATTGTACATAATTATCTTCATTCTAAAAGATAACTTAAAAGATCATTTAGAATTTCTTTATTAAAGATCATAACGGTAACGATCATTGGTCCTAATAAATGCTAAAGAATTGTAAATAATTATATTCTTTCTAAAACATAATTTAATAGATCATTTAAAATTTCTTTATTAAAGATCATAACGATAACGATCATTGGGTCTAATAAATGCTAAAGAATTGTAAATAATTATATTCTTTCTAAAACATAATTTAATAGATCATTTAAAATTTCTTTATTAAAGATCATAAGGGTAACAATCATTGGGCCTAATAAATGCTAAAAAATTGTAAATAATTATCTTCTTTGTAAAAGATAATTTAATACATCATTTAAAATTTCTTTATTAAAGATCATAACGGTAACGATCATTGGGCCTAATAAATGCTAAAGAATTTGAAATAATTATCTTCTTTGTGAATCATAATTGAAAAGATCATTTAAAGTTTCTTTATTAAAGATCATAACAGTAACGATCATTGGGTCTAATAAATGCTAAAAAATTGTAAATAATTACCTTCTTTCTAAAATATAATTAAATAGATCATTTAAAATTTCTTTATTAAAGATCATAACGGTAACGATCATTGGGCCTAATAAATGCTAAAGAATTTGAAATAATTATCTTCTTTGTGAATCATAATTGAATAGATCATTTAAAGTTTTTTTATTAAAGATCATAAGGGTAACAATCATTGGGACTAATAAATGCTAAAAAATTGTAAATAATTATCTTCTTTGTAAAAGATAATTTAATAGATCATTTCAAAATTTCTTTATTAAAGATCATAACGGTAACGATCATTGGGCCTAATAAATGCTAAAGAATTTGAAATAATTATCTTCTTTGTGAATCATAATTGAATAGATCATTTAAAGTTTTTTTATTAAAGGTCTTAACGGTAACAATCATTGGGCCTAATAAATGCTAAAAAATTGTACATAATTATCTTCATTCTAAAAGATAACTTAAAAGATCATTTAAAGTTTTTTTATTAAAGATCATAACGGTAACGATCATTGGGCCTAATAAATGCTAAAAAATTGTAAATAATTACCTTCTTTCTAAAAGATAATTTAATAGATCATTTAAAATTTCTTTATTAAAGATCATAAGGGTAACAATCATTGGGCCTAATAAATGCTAAAAAATTGTAAATAATTATCTTCTTTGTAAAAGATAATTTAATACATCATTTAAAATTTCTTTATTAAAGATCATAACGGTAACGATCATTGGGCCTAATAAATTCTAAAGAATTTGAAATAATTATCTTCTTTGTGAATCATAATTGAAAAGATCATTTAAAGTTTCTTTATTAAAGATCATAACAGTAACGATCAATGGTTCTAATAAATGCTAAAGAATTGTAAATAATTATATTCTTTCTAAAACATAATTTAATAGATCATTTAAAATTTCTTTATTAAAGATCATAACGGTAACGATCATTGGGCCTAATAAATGCTAAAGAATTGTAAATAATTATATTCTTTCTAAAACATAATTTAATAGATCATTTAAAATTTCTTTATTAAAGATTATAAGGGTAACAATCTTTGGGACTAATAAATGCTAAAAAATTGTAAAAAATTATCTTCTTTGTAAAACATAATTTAATAGATCATTTCAAAATTTCTTTATTAAAGATCATAACGGTAACGATCATTGGGCCTAATAAATGCTAAAGAATTTGAAATAATTATCTTCTTTGTGAATCATAATTGAATAGATCATTTAAAGTTTTTTTATTAAAGGTCTTAACGGTAACAATCATTGGGCCTAATAAATGCTAAAAAATTGTACATAATTATCTTCATTCTAAAAGATAACTTAAAAGATCATTTAGAATTTCTTTATTAAAGATCATAACGGTAACGATCATTGGTCCTAATAAATGCTAAAGAATTTTAAATAATTATATTCTTTCTAAAACATAATTTAATAGATCATTTAAAATTTCTTTATTAAAGATCATAACGGTAACGATCATTGGGCCTAATAAATGCTAAAGAATTGTAAATAATTATATTCTTTCTAAAACATAATTTAATAGATTATTTAAAATTTCTTTATTAAAGATTATAAGGGTAACAATCTTTGGAACTAATAAATGCTAAAAAATTGTAAACAATTATCTTCTTTGTAAAACATAATTTAATAGATCATTTCAAAATTTCTTTATTAAAGATCATAACGGTAACGATCATTGGGCCTAATAAATGCTAAAGAATTTGAAATAATTATCTTCTTTGTGAATCATAATTGAATAGATCATTTAAAGTTTTTTTATTAAAGGTCTTAACGTTAACAATCATTGGGCCTAATAAATGCTAAAAAATTGTACATAATTATCTTTATTCTAAAAGATAACTTAAAAGATCATTTAGAATTTCTTTATTAAAGATCATAACGGTAACGATCATTGGTCCTAATAAATGCTAAAGAATTGTAAATAATTATATTCTTTCTAAAACATAATTTAATAGATCATTTAAAATTTCTTTATTAAAGATCATAAGGGTAACAATCATTGGGACTAATAAATGCTAAAAAATTGTAAATAATTATCTTCTTTGTAAAAGATAATTTAATACATCATTTAAAATTTCTTTATTAAAGATCATAACGGTAACGATCAGTGGGCCTAATAAATGCTAAAGAATTTGAAATAATTATCTTCTTTGTGAATCATAATTGAAAAGATCATTTAAAGTTTCTTTATTAAAGATCATAACAGTAACGATCATTGGGTCTAATAAATGCTAAAAAATTGTAAATAATTATCTTCTTTCTAAAAGATAATTTAATAGATCATTTAGAATTTCTTTATTAAAGGTCATAACGGTAACGATCATTGGTCCTAATAAATGCTAAAGAATTGTAAATAATTATATTCTTTCTAAAACATAATTTAATAGATCATTTAAAATTTCTTTATTAAAGATCATAACGATAACGATCATTGGGACTAATAAATGCTAAAAAATTGTAAATAATTATCTTCTTTGTAAAACATAATTTAATAGATCATTTCAAAATTTCTTTATTAAAGATCATAACGGTAACGATCATTGGGCCTAATAAATGCTAAAGAATTTGAAATAATTATCTTCTTTGTGAATCATAATTGAATAGATCATTTAAAGTTTTTTTATTAAAGGTCTTAACGGTAACAATCATTGGGCCTAATAAATGCTAAAAAATTGTACATAATTATCTTCATTCTAAAAGATAACTTAAAAGATCATTTAGAATTTCTTTATTAAAGATCATAACGGTAACGATCATTGGTCCTAATAAATGCTAAAGAATTTTAAATAATTATATTCTTTCTAAAACATAATTTAATAGATCATTTAAAATTTCTTTATTAAAGATCATAACGGTAACGATCATTGGGCCTAATAAATGCTAAAGAATTGTAAATAATTATATTCTTTCTAAAACATAATTTAATAGATTATTTAAAATTTCTTTATTAAAGATTATAAGGGTAACAATCTTTGGAACTAATAAATGCTAAAAAATTGTAAACAATTATCTTCTTTGTAAAACATAATTTAATAGATCATTTCAAAATTTCTTTATTAAAGATCATAACGGTAACGATCATTGGGCCTAATAAATGCTAAAGAATTTGAAATAATTATGTTCTTTGTGAATCATAATTGAATAGATCATTTAAAGTTTTTTTATTAAAGGTCTTAATGGTAACAATCATTGGGCCTAATAAATGCTAAAAAATTGTACATAATTATCTTTATTCTAAAAGATAACTTAAAAGATCATTTAGAATTTCTTTATTAAAGATCATAACGGTAACGATCATTGGTCCTAATAAATGCTAAAGAATTGTAAATAATTATATTCTTTCTAAAACATAATTTAATAGATCATTTAAAATTTCTTTATTAAAGATCATAAGGGTAACAATCATTGGGACTAATAAATGCTAAAAAATTGTAAATAATTATCTTCTTTGTAAAAGATAATTTAATAGATCATTTCAAAATTTCTTTATTAAAGATCATAACGGTAACGATCATTGGGCCTAATAAATGCTAAAGAATTTGAAATAATTATCTTCTTTGTGAATCATAGTTGAATAGATCATTTAAAGTTTTTTTATTAAAGGTCTTAACGGTAACAATCATTGGGCCTAATAAATGCTAAAAAATTGTACATAATTATCTTCATTCTAAAAGATAACTTAAAAGATCATTTAGAATTTCTTTATTAAAGATCATAACGGTAACGATCATTGGTCCTAATAAATGCTAAAGAATTGTAAATAATTATATTCTTTCTAAAACATAATTTAATAGATCATTTAAAATTTCTTTATTAAAGATCATAACAATAACGATCATTGGGTCTAATAAATGCTAAAGAATTGTAAATAATTATATTCTTTCTAAAACATAATTTAATAGATCATTTAAAATTTCTTTATTAAAGATCATAAGGGTAACAATCATTGGGCCTAATAAATGCTAAAAAATTGTAAATAATTATCTTCTTTGTAAAAGATAATTTAATACATCATTTAAAATTTCTTTATTAAAGATCATAACGGTAACGATCATTGGGCCTAATAAATGCTAAAGAATTTGAAATAATTATCTTCTTTGTGAATCATAATTGAAAAGATCATTTAAAGTTTCTTTATTAAAGATCATAACAGTAACGATCATTGGGTCTAATAAATGCTAAAAAATTGTAAATAATTACCTTCTTTCTAAAATATAATTAAATAGATCATTTAAAATTTCTTTATTAAAGATCATAACGGTAACGATCATTGGGCCTAATAAATGCTAAAGAATTTGAAATAATTATCTTCTTTGTGAATCATAATTGAATAGATCATTTAAAGTTTTTTTATTAAAGATCATAAGGGTAACAATCATTGGGACTAATAAATGCTAAAAAATTGTAAATAATTATCTTCTTTGTAAAAGATAATTTAATAGATCATTTCAAAATTTCTTTATTAAAGATCATAACGGTAACGATCATTGGGCCTAATAAATGCTAAAGAATTTGAAATAATTATCTTCTTTGTGAATCATAATTGAATAGATCATTTAAAGTTTTTTTATTAAAGGTCTTAACGGTAACAATCATTGGGCCTAATAAATGCTAAAAAATTGTACATAATTATCTTCATTCTAAAAGATAACTTAAAAGATCATTTAAAGTTTTTTTATTAAAGATCATAACGGTAACGATCATTGGGCCTAATAAATGCTAAAAAATTGTAAATAATTACCTTCTTTCTAAAATATAATTTAATAGATCATTTAAAATTTCTTTATTAAAGATCATAACGGTAACGATCATTGGGTCTAATAAATGCTAAAGAATTGTAAATAATTATATTCTTTCTAAAACATAATTTAATAGATCATTTAAAATTTCTTTATTAAAGATCATAAAGGTAACAATCATTGGGACTAATAAATGCTAAAAAATTGTAAATAATTATCTTCTTTGTAAAAGATAATTTAATAGATCATTTCAAAATTTCTTTATTAAAGATCATAACGGTAACTATCATTGGGCCTAATAAATGCTAAAGAATTTGAAATAATTATCTTCTTTGTGAATCATAATTGAATAGATCATTTAAATTTTTTTTATTAAAGGTCTTAACGGTAACAATCATTGGGCCTAATAAATGCTAAAAAATTGTACATAATTATCTTCATTCTAAAAGATAACTTAAAAGATCATTTAAAGTTTTTTTATTAAAGATCATAACGGTAACGATCATTGGGCCTAATAAATGCTAAAAAATTGTAAATAATTACCTTATTTCTAAAAGATAATTTAATAGATCATTTAAAATTTCTTTATTAAAGATCATAACGATAACGATCATTGGGTCTAATAAATTCTAAAGAATTGTAAATAATTATATTCTTTCTAAAATATAATTTAATAGATCATTTAAAATTTCTTTATTAAAGATCATAAGGGTAACAATCATTGGGCCTAATAAATGCTAAAAAATTGTAAATAATTATCTTCTTTGTAAAAGATAATTTAATACATCATTTAAGATTTCTTTATTAAAGATCATAACGGTAACGATCATTGGGCCTAATAAATGCTAAAGAATTTGAAATAATTATCTTCTTTGTGAATCATAATTGAAAAGATCATTTAAAGTTTCTTTATTAAAGATCATAACAGTAACGATCAATGGGTCTAATAAATGCTAAAGAATTGTAAATAATTATATTCTTTCTAAAACATAATTTAATAGATCATTTAAAATTTCTTTATTAAAGATCATAACGGTAACGATCATTGGGCCTAATAAATGCTAAAGAATTGTAAATAATTATATTCTTTCTAAAACATAATTTAATAGATCATTTAAAATTTCTTTATTAAAGATTATAAGGGTAACAATCTTTGGGACTAATAAATGCTAAAAAATTGTAAAAAATTATCTTCTTTGTAAAACATAATTTAATAGATCATTTCAAAATTTCTTTATTAAAGATCATAACGGTAACGATCATTGGGCCTAATAAATGCTAAAGAATTTGAAATAATTATCTTCTTTGTGAATCATAATTGAATAGATCATTTAAATTTTTTTTATTAAAGGTCTTAACGGTAACAATCATTGGGCCTAATAAATGCTAAAAAATTGTACATAATTATCTTCATTCTAAAAGATAACTTAAAAGATCATTTAGAATTTCTTTATTAAATATCATAACGATAACGATCATTGGTCCTAATAAATGCTAAAGAATTGTAAATAATTATATTCTTTCTAAAACATAATTTAATAGATCATTTAAAATTTCTTTATTAAAGATCATAAGGGTAACAATCATTGGGACTAATAAATGCTACAAAATTGTAAATAATTATCTTCTTTGTAAAAGATAATTTAATAGATCATTTCAAAATTTCTTTATTAAAGATCATAACGGTAACGATCATTGGGCCTAATAAATGCTAAACAATTTGAAATAATTATCTTCTTTGTGAATCATAATTGAATAGATCATTTAAATTTTTTTTATTAAAGGTCTTAACGGTAACAATCATTGGGCCTAATAAATGCTAAAAAATTGTACATAATTATCTTCATTCTAAAAGATAACTTAAAAGATCATTTAAAGTTTTTTTATTAAAGATCATAACGGTAACGATCATTGGGCCTAATAAATGCTAAAAAATTGTAAATAATTACCTTCTTTCTAAAAGATAATTTAATAGATCATTTAAAATTTCTTTATTAAAGATCATAACGATAACGATCATTGGGTCTAATAAATGCTAAAGAATTGTAAATAATTATATTCTTTCTAAAACATAATTTAATAGATCATTTCAAAATTTCTTTATTAAAGATCATAACGGTAACGATCATTGGGCCTAATAAATGCTAAAGAATTTGAAATAATTATCTTCTTTGTGAATCATAATTGAATAGATCATTTAAAGTTTTTTTATTAAAGGTCTTAACGGTAACAATCATTGGGCCTAATAAATGCTAAAAAATTGTACATAATTATCTTCATTCTAAAAGATAACTTAAAAGATCATTTAGAATTTCTTTATTAAAGATCATAACGGTAACGATCATTGGTCCTAATAAATGCTAAAGAATTGTAAATAATTATATTCTTTCTAAAACATAATTTAATAGATCATTTAAAATTTCTTTATTAAAGATCATAAGGGTAACAATCTTTGGGACTAATAAATGCTAAAAAATTGTAAAAAATTATATTCTTTGTAAAACATAATTTAATAGATCATTTCAAAATTTCTTTATTAAAGATCATAACGGTAACGATCATTGGGCCTAATAAATGCTAAAGAATTTGAAATAATTATCTTCTTTGTGAATCATAATTGAATAGATCATTTAAAGTTTTTTTATTAAAGGTCTTAACGGTAACAATCATTGGGCCTAATAAATGCTAAAAAATTGTACATAATTATCTTTATTCTAAAAGATAACTTAAAAGATCATTTAGAATTTCTTTATTAAATATCATAACGATAACGATCATTGGTCCTAATAAATGCTAAAGAATTGTAAATAATTATATTCTTTCTAAAACATAATTTAATAGATCATTTAAAATTTCTTTATTAAAGATCATAAGGGTAACAATCATTGGGACTAATAAATGCTACAAAATTGTAAATAATTATCTTCTTTGTAAAAGATAATTTAATAGATCATTTCAAAATTTCTTTATTAAAGATCATAACGGTAACGATCATTGGGCCTAATAAATGCTAAACAATTTGAAATAATTATCTTCTTTGTGAATCATAATTGAATAGATCATTTAAATTTTTTTTATTAAAGGTCTTAACGGTAACAATCATTGGGCCTAATAAATGCTAAAAAATTGTACATAATTATCTTCATTCTAAAAGATAACTTAAAAGATCATTTAAAGTTTTTTTATTAAAGATCATAACGGTAACGATCATTGGGCCTAATAAATGCTAAAAAATTCTAAATAATTACCTTCTTTCTAAAAGATAATTTAATAGATCATTTAAAATTTCTTTATTAAAGATCATAACGATAACGATCATTGGGTCTAATAAATGCTAAAGAATTGTAAATAATTATATTCTTTCTAAAACATAATTTAATAGATCATTTCAAAATTTCTTTATTAAAGATCATAACGGTAACGATCATTGGGCCTAATAAATGCTAAAGAATTTGAAATAATTATCTTCTTTGTGAATCATAATTGAATAGATCATTTAAAGTTTTTTTATTAAAGGTCTTAACGGTAACAATCATTGGGCCTAATAAATGCTAAAAAATTGTACATAATTATCTTCATTCTAAAAGATAACTTAAAAGATCATTTAGAATTTCTTTATTAAAGATCATAACGGTAACGATCATTGGTCCTAATAAATGCTAAAGAATTGTAAATAATTATATTCTTTCTAAAACATAATTTAATAGATCATTTAAAATTTCTTTATTAAAGATCATAACGGTAACGATCATTGGGCCTAATAAATGCTAAAGAATTGTAAATAATCATATTCTTTCTAAAACATAATTTAATAGATCATTTAAAATTTCTTTATTAAAGATTATAAGGGTAACAATCTTTGGGACTAATAAATGCTAAAAAATTGTAAACAATTATCTTCTTTGTAAAACATAATTTAATAGATCATTTCAAAATTTCTTTATTAAAGATCATAACGGTAACGATCATTGGGCCTAATAAATGCTAAAGAATTTGAAATAATTATCTTCTTTGTGAATCATAGTTGAATAGATCATTTAAAGTTTTTTTATTAAAGGTCTTAACGGTAACAATCATTGGGCCTAATAAATGCTAAAAAATTGTACATAATTATCTTCATTCTAAAAGATAACTTAAAAGATCATTTAGAATTTCTTTATTAAAGATCATAACGGTAACGATCATTGGTCCTAATAAATGCTAAAGAATTGTAAATAATTATATTCTTTCTAAAACATAATTTAATAGATCATTTAAAATTTCTTTATTAAAGATCATAACGATAACGATCATTGGGTCTAATAAATGCTAAAGAATTGTAAATAATTATATTCTTTCTAAAACATAATTTAATAGATCATTTAAAATTTCTTTATTAAAGATCATAAGGGTAACAATCATTGGGCCTAATAAATGCTAAAAAATTGTAAATAATTATCTTCTTTGTAAAAGATAATTTAATACATCATTTAAAATTTCTTTATTAAAGATCATAACGGTAACGATCATTGGGCCTAATAAATGCTAAAGAATTTGAAATAATTATCTTCTTTGTGAATCATAATTGAAAAGATCATTTAAAGTTTCTTTATTAAAGATCATAACAGTAACGATCATTGGGTCTAATAAATGCTAAAAAATTGTAAATAATTACCTTCTTTCTAAAATATAATTAAATAGATCATTTAAAATTTCTTTATTAAAGATCATAACGGTAACGATCATTGGGCCTAATAAATGCTAAAGAATTTGAAATAATTATCTTCTTTGTGAATCATAATTGAATAGATCATTTAAAGTTTTTTTATTAAAGATCATAAGGGTAACAATCATTGGGACTAATAAATGCTAAAAAATTGTAAATAATTATCTTCTTTGTAAAAGATAATTTAATAGATCATTTCAAAATTTCTTTATTAAAGATCATAACGGTAACGATCATTGGGCCTAATAAATGCTAAAGAATTTGAAATAATTATCTTCTTTGTGAATCATAATTGAATAGATCATTTAAAGTTTTTTTATTAAAGGTCTTAACGGTAACAATCATTGGGCCTAATAAATGCTAAAAAATTGTACATAATTATCTTCATTCTAAAAGATAACTTAAAAGATCATTTAGAATTTCTTTATTAAAGATCATAACGGTAACGATCATTGGTCCTAATAAATGCTAAAGAATTGTAAATAATTATATTCTTTCTAAAATATAATTTAATAGATCATTTAAAATTTCTTTATTAAAGATCATAATGGTAACGATCATTGGGTCTAATAAATGCTAAAGAATTGTAAATAATTATATTCTTTCTAAAACATAATTTAATAGATCATTTAAAATTTCTTTATTAAAGATCATAAGGGTAACAATCATTGGGACTAATAAATGCTAAAAAATTGTAAATAATTATCTTCTTTGTAAAAGATAATTTAATAGATCATTTCAAAATTTCTTTATTAAAGATCATAACGGTAACTATCATTGGGCCTAATAAATGCTAAAGAATTTGAAATAATTATCTTCTTTGTGAATCATAATTGAATAGATCATTTAAATTTTTTTTATTAAAGGTCTTAACGGTAACAATCATTGGGCCTAATAAATGCTAAAAAATTGTACATAATTATCTTCATTCTAAAAGATAACTTAAAAGATCATTTAAAGTTTTTTTATTAAAGATCATAACGGTAACGATCATTGGGCCTAATAAATGCTAAAAAATTGTAAATAATTACCTTCTTTCTAAAAGATAATTTAATAGATCATTTAAAATTTCTTTATTAAAGATCATAACGATAACGATCATTGGGTCTAATAAATTCTAAAGAATTGTAAATAATTATATTCTTTCTAAAACATAATTTAATAGATCATTTAAAATTTCTTTATTAAAGATCATAAGGGTAACAATCATTGGGCCTAATAAATGCTAAAAAATTGTAAATAATTATCTTCTTTGTAAAAGATAATTTAATACATCATTTAAAATTTCTTTATTAAAGATCATAACGGTAACGATCATTGGGCCTAATAAATGCTAAAGAATTTGAAATAATTATCTTCTTTGTGAATCATAATTGAAAAGATCATTTAAAGTTTCTTTATTAAAGATCATAACAGTAACGATCAATGGGTCTAATAAATGCTAAAGAATTGTAAATAATTATATTCTTTCTAAAACATAATTTAATAGATCATTTAAAATTTCTTTATTAAAGATCATAACGGTAACGATCATTGGGCCTAATAAATGCTAAAGAATTGTAAATAATTATATTCTTTCTAAAACATAATTTAATAGATCATTTAAAATTTCTTTATTAAAGATTATAAGGGTAACAATCTTTGGGACTAATAAATGCTAAAAAATTGTAAAAAATTATCTTCTTTGTAAAACATAATTTAATAGATCATTTCAAAATTTCTTTATTAAAGATCATAACGGTAACGATCATTGGGCCTAATAAATGCTAAAGAATTTGAAATAATTATCTTCTTTGTGAATCATAATTGAATAGATCATTTAAAGTTTTTTTATTAAAGGTCTTAACGGTAACAATCATTGGGCCTAATAAATGCTAAAAAATTGTACATAATTATCTTTATTCTAAAAGATAACTTAAAAGATCATTTAGAATTTCTTTATTAAATATCATAACGATAACAATCATTGGTCCTAATAAATGCTAAAGAATTGTAAATAATTATATTCTTTCTAAAACATAATTTAATAGATCATTTAAAATTTCTTTATTAAAGATCATAAGGGTAACAATCGTTGGGACTAATAAATGCTACAAAATTGTAAATAATTATCTTCTTTGTAAAAGATAATTTAATAGATCATTTCAAAATTTCTTTATTAAAGATCATAACGGTAACGATCATTGGGCCTAATAAATGCTAAAGAATTTGAAATAATTATCTTCTTTGTGAATCATAATTGAATAGATCATTTAAATTTTTTTTATTAAAGGTCTTAACGGTAACAATCATTGGGCCTAATAAATGCTAAAAAATTGTACATAATTATCTTCATTCTAAAAGATAACTTAAAAGATCATTTAAAGTTTTTTTATTAAAGATCATAACGGTAACGATCATTGGGCCTAATAAATGCTAAAAAATTGTAAATAATTACCTTCTTTCTAAAAGATAATTTAATAGATCATTTAAAATTTCTTTATTAAAGATCATAACGATAACGATCATTGGGTCTAATAAATGCTAAAGAATTGTAAATAATTATATTCTTTCTAAAACATAATTTAATAGATCATTTCAAAATTTCTTTATTAAAGATCATAACGGTAACGATCATTGGGCCTAATAAATGCTAAAGAATTTGAAATAATTATCTTCTTTGTGAATCATAATTGAATAGATCATTTAAAGTTTTTTTATTAAAGGTCTTAACGGTAACAATCATTGGGCCTAATAAATGCTAAAAAATTGTACATAATTATCTTCATTCTAAAAGATAACTTAAAAGATCATTTAGAATTTCTTTATTAAAGATCATAACGGTAACGATCATTGGTCCTAATAAATGCTAAAGAATTGTAAATAATTATATTCTTTCTAAAACATAATTTAATAGATCATTTAAAATTTCTTTATTAAAGATCATAACGGTAACGATCATTGGGCCTAATAAATGCTAAAGAATTGTAAATAATCATATTCTTTCTAAAACATAATTTAATAGATCATTTAAAATTTCTTTATTAAAGATTATAAGGGTAACAATCTTTGGGACTAATAAATGCTAAAAAATTGTAAACAATTATCTTCTTTGTAAAACATAATTTAATAGATCATTTCAAAATTTCTTTATTAAAGATCATAACGGTAACGATCATTGGGCCTAATAAATGCTAAAGAATTTGAAATAATTATCTTCTTTGTGAATCATAATTGAATAGATCATTTAAAGTTTTTTTATTAAAGGTCTTAACGGTAACAATCATTGGGCCTAATAAATGCTAAAAAATTGTACATAATTATCTTTATTCTAAAAGATAACTTAAAAGATCATTTAGAATTTCTTTATTAAAGATCATAACGATAACGATCATTGGTCCTAATAAATGCTAAAGAATTGTAAATAATTATATTCTTTCTAAAACATAATTTAATAGATCATTTAAAATTTCTTTATTAAAGATCATAAGGGTAACAATCATTGGGACTAATAAATGCTAAAAAATTGTAAATAATTATCTTCTTTGTAAAAGATAATTTAATAGATCATTTCAAAATTTCTTTATTAAAGATCATAACGGTAACGATCATTGGGCCTAATAAATGCTAAAGAATTTGAAATAATTATCTTCTTTGTGAATCATAGTTGAATAGATCATTTAAAGTTTTTTTATTAAAGGTCTTAACGGTAACGATCATTGGTCCTAATAAATGCTAAAGAATTGTAAATAATTATATTCTTTCTAAAACATAATTTAATAGATCATTTAAAATTTCTTTATTAAAGATCATAACGGTAACGATCATTGGGCCTAATAAATGCTAAAGAATTGTAAATAATTATATTCTTTCTAAAACATAATTTAATAGATCATTTAAAATTTCTTTATTAAAGATCATAAGGGTAACAATCATTGGGCCTAATAAATGCTAAAAAATTGTAAATAATTATCTTCTTTGTAAAAGATAATTTAATACATCATTTAAAATTTCTTTATTAAAGATCATAACGGTAACGATCATTGGGCCTAATAAATGCTAAAGTATTTGAAATAATTATCTTCTTTGTGAATCATAATTGAAAAGATCATTTAAAGTTTCTTTATTAAAGATCATAACAGTAACGATCAATGGGTCTAATAAATGCTAAAAAATTGTAAATAATTATCTTCTTTCTAAAAGATAACTTAATAGATCATTTAGAATTTCTTTATTAAAGATCATAACGGTAACGATCATTGGTCCTAATAAATGCTAAAGAATTGTAAATAATTATATTCTTTCTAAAACATAATTTAATAGATCATTTAAAATTTCTTTATTAAAGATCATAAGGGTAACAATCATTGGGACTAATAAATGCTAAAAAATTGTAAATAATTATCTTCTTTGTAAAAGATAATTTAATAGATCATTTCAAAATTTCTTTATTAAAGATCATAACGGTAACGATCATTGGGCCTAATAAATGCTAAAGAATTTGAAATAATTATGTTCTTTGTGAATCATAATTGAATAGATCATTTAAAGTTTTTTTATTAAAGGTCTTAACGGTAACAATCATTGGGCCTAATAAATGCTAAAAAATTGTACATAATTATCTTCATTCTAAAAGATAACTTAAAAGATCATTTAGAATTTCTTTATTAAAGATCATAACGGTAACGATCATTGGTCCTAATAAATGCTAAAGAATTGTAAATAATTATATTCTTTCTAAAACATAATTTAATAGATCATTTAAAATTTCTTTATTAAAGATCATAAGGGTAACAATCATTGGGACTAATAAATGCTAAAAAATTGTAAATAATTATCTTCTTTGTAAAAGATAATTTAATAGATCATTTCAAAATTTCTTTATTAAAGATCATAACGGTAACGATCATTGGGCCTAATAAATGCTAAAGAATTTGAAATAATTATCTTCTTTGTGAATCATAATTGAATAGATCATTTAAAGTTTTTTTATTAAAGGTCTTAACGGTAACAATCATTGGGCCTAATAAATGCTAAAAAATTGTACATAATTATCTTCATTCTAAAAGATAACTTAAAAGATCATTTAGAATTTCTTTATTAAAGATCATAACGGTAACGATCATTGGTCCTAATAAATGCTAAAGAATTGTAAATAATTTTATTCTTTCTAAAACATAATTTAATAGATCATTTAAAATTTCTTTATTAAAGATCATAACGGTAACGATCATTGGGCCTAATAAATGCTAAAGAATTGTATATAATTATATTCTTTCTAAAACATAATTTAATAGATCATTTAAAATTTCTTTATTAAAGATCATAAGGGTAACAATCATTGGGACTAATAAATGCTAAAAAATTGTAAACAATTATCTTCTTTGTAAAAGATAATTTAATAGATCATTTAAAAATTTCTTTATTAAAGATCATAACGGTAACGATCATTGGGCCTAATAAATGCTAAAGAATTTGAAATAATTATCTTCTTTGTGAATCATAATTGAATAGATCATTTAAAGTTTTTTTATTAAAGGTCTTAACGGTAACAATCATTGGGCCTAATAAATGCTAAAAAATTGTACATAATTATCTTCATTCTAAAAGATAACTTAAAAGATCATTTAAAGTTTTTTTATTAAAGATCATAACGGTAACGATCATTGGGCCTAATAAATGCTAAAAAATTGTAAATAATTACCTTCTTTCTAAAAGATAATTTAATAGATCATTTAAAATTTCTTTATTAAAGATCATAACGGTAACGATCATTGGGTCTAATAAATGCTAAAGAATTGTAAATAATTATATTCTTTCTAAAACATAATTTAATAGATCATTTAAAATTTCTTTATTAAAGATCATAAGGGTAACAATCATTGGGCCTAATAAATGCTAAAAAATTGTAAATAATTATCTTCGTTGTAAAAGATAATTTAATACATCATTGAAAATTTCTTTATTAAAGATCATAACGGTAACGATCATTGGGCCTAATAAATGCTAAAGAATTTGAAATAATTATCTTCTTTGTGAATCATAATTGAAAAGATCATTTAAAGTTTCTTTATTAAAGATCATAACAGTAACGATCAATCGGTCTAATAAATGCTAAAAAATTGTAAATAATTATCTTCTTTCTAAAAGATAACTTAATAGATCATTTAGAATTTCTTTATTAAAGATCATAACGGTAACGATCATTGGTCCTAATAAATGCTAAAGAATTGTAAATAATTATATTCTTTCTAAAACATAATTTAATAGATCATTTAAAATTTCTTTATTAAAGATCATAAGGGTAACAATCATTGGGCCTAATAAATGCTAAAAAATTGTAAATAATTATCTTCGTTGTAAAAGATAATTTAATACATCATTGAAAATTTCTTTATTAAAGATCATAACGGTAACGATCATTGGGCCTAATAAATGCTAAAGAATTTGAAATAATTATCTTCTTTGTGAATCATAATTGAAAAGATCATTTAAAGTTTCTTTATTAAAGATCATAACAGTAACGATCAATCGGTCTAATAAATGCTAAAAAATTGTAAATAATTATCTTCTTTCTAAAAGATAACTTAATAGATCATTTAGAATTTCTTTATTAAAGATCATAACGGTAACGATCATTGGTCCTAATAAATGCTAAAGAATTGTAAATAATTATATTCTTTCTAAAACATAATTTAATAGATCATTTAAAATTTCTTTATTAAAGATCATAAGGGTAACAATCATTGAGACTAATAAATGCTAAAAAATTGTAAATAATTATCTTCTTTGTAAAAGATAATTTAATAGATCATTTCAAAATTTCTTTATTAAAGATCATAACGGTAACGATCATTGGGCCTAATAAATGCTAAAGAATTTGAAATAATTATGTTCTTTGTGAATCATAATTGAATAGATCATTTAAAGTTTTTTTATTAAAGGTCTTAACGGTAACAATCATTGGGCCTAATAAATGCTAAAAAATTGTACATAATTATCTTCATTCTAAAAGATAACTTAAAAGATCATTTAGAATTTCTTTATTAAAGATCATAACGGTAACGATCATTGGTCCTAATAAATGCTAAAGAATTGTAAATAATTATATTCTTTCTAAAACATAATTTAATAGATCATTTAAAATTTCTTTATTAAAGATCATAAGGGTAACAATCATTGGGACTAATAAATGCTAAAAAATTGTAAATAATTATCTTCTTTGTAAAAGATAATTTAATAGATCATTTCAAAATTTCTTTATTAAAGATCATAACGGTAACGATCATTGGGCCTAATAAATGCTAAACAATTTGAAATAATTATCTTCTTTGTGAATCATAATTGAATAGATTATTTAAAGTTTTTTTATTAAAGGTCTTAACGGTAACAATCATTGGGCCTAATAAATGCTAAAAAATTGTACATAATTATCTTCATTCTAAAAGATAACTTAAAAGATCATTTAAAGTTTTTTTATTAAAGATCACAACGGTAACGATCATTGGGCCTAATAAATGCTAAAAAATTGTAAATAATTACCTTCTTTCTAAAAGATAATTTAATAGATCATTTAAAATTTCTTTATTAAAGATTATAACGGTAACGATCATTGGGTCTAATAAAAGCTAAAGAATTGTAAATAATTATATTCTTTCTAAAACATAATTTAATAGATCATTTCAAAATTTCTTTATTAAAGATCATAAGGGTAACGATCATTGGGCCTAATAAATGCTAAAAAATTGTAAATAATTATCTTCTTTGTAAAAGATAATTTAATACATCATTGAAAATTTCTTTATTAAAGATCATAACGGTAACGATCATTGGGCCTAATAAATGCTAAAGAATTTGAAATAATTATCTTCTTTGTGAATCATAATTGAAAAGATCATTTAAAGTTTCTTTATTAAAGATCATAACAGTAACGATCAATCGGTCTAATAAATGCTAAAAAATTGTAAATAATTATCTTCTTTCTAAAAGATAACTTAATAGATCATTTAGAATTTCTTTATTAAAGATCATAACGGTAACGATCATTGGTCCTAATAAATGCTAAAGAATTGTAAATAATTATATTCTTTCTAAAACATAATTTAATAGATCATTTAAAATTTCTTTATTAAAGATCATAAGGGTAACAATCATTGAGACTAATAAATGCTAAAAAATTGTAAATAATTATCTTCTTTGTAAAAGATAATTTAATAGATCATTTCAAAATTTCTTTATTAAAGATCATAACGGTAACGATCATTGGGCCTAATAAATGCTAAAGAATTTGAAATAATTATGTTCTTTGTGAATCATAATTGAATAGATCATTTAAAGTTTTTTTATTAAAGGTCTTAACGGTAACAATCATTGGGCCTAATAAATGCTAAAAAATTGTACATAATTATCTTCATTCTAAAAGATAACTTAAAAGATCATTTAGAATTTCTTTATTAAAGATCATAACGGTAACGATCATTGGTCCTAATAAATGCTAAAGAATTGTAAATAATTATATTCTTTCTAAAACATAATTTAATAGATCATTTAAAATTTCTTTATTAAAGATCATAAGGGTAACAATCATTGGGACTAATAAATGCTAAAAAATTGTAAATAATTATCTTCTTTGTAAAAGATAATTTAATAGATCATTTCAAAATTTCTTCATTAAAGATCATAACGGTAACGATCATTGGGCCTAATAAATGCTAAAGAATTTGAAATAATTATCTTCTTTGTGAATCATAATTGAATAGATCATTTAAAGTTTTTTTATTAAAGGTCTTAACGGTAACAATCATTGGGCCTAATAAATGCTAAAAAATTGTACATAATTATCTTCATTCTAAAAGATAACTTAAAAGATCATTTAAAGTTTTTTTATTAAAGATCATAACGGTAACGATCATTGAGCCTAATAAATGCTAAAAAATTGTAAATAATTACCTTCTTTCTAAAAGATAATTTAATAGATCATTTAAAATTTCTTTATTAAAGATCATAACGGTAACGATCATTGGGCCTAATAAATGCTAAAGAATTGTAAACAATTATCTTCTTTGTAAAAGATAATTTAATAGATCATTTCAAAATTTCTTTATTAAAGATCATAACAGTAACGACCATTGGGCCTAATAAATGCTAAAAAATTTGAAATAATTATCTTTTTTGTGAATCATAATTGAATAGATCATTTAAAGTTTTTTTATTAAAGGTCTTAACGCTAACAATCATTGGGCCTAATAAATGCTAAAAAAATGTACATAATTATCTTCATTCTAAAAGATAACTTAAAAGATCATTTAGAATTTCTTTATTAAAGACCATAACAGTAACGATCATTGGTCCTAATAAATGCTAAAGAATTGTAAATAATTATATTCTTTCTAAAACATAATTTAATAGATCATTTAAAATTTCTTTATTAAAGATCATAAGGGTAACAATCATTGGGACTAATAAATGCTAAAAAATTGTAAATAATTATCTTCTTTGTAAAAGATAATTTAATAGATCATTTCAAAATTTCTTTATTAAAGATCATAACGGTAACGATCATTGGGCCTAATAAATGCTAAAGAATTTGAAATAATTATCTTCTTTGTGAATCATAATTGAATAGATCATTTAAAGTTTTTTTATTAAAGGTCTTAACGGTAATAATCATTGGGCCTAATAAATGCTAAAAAATTGTACATAATTATCTTAATTCTAAAAGATAACTTGAAAGATCATTTAGAATTTCTTTATTAAAGATCATAACGGTATGGATCATTGGTCCTAATAAATGCTAAAGAATTGTAAATAATTATATTCTTTCTAAAATATAATTTAATAGATCATTTAAAATTTCTTTATTAAAGATCATAACGGTAACAATCATTGGGACTAATAAATGCTAAAAAATTGTAAATAATTATCTTCTTTGTAAAAGATAATTTAATAGATCATTTCAAAATTTCTTTATTAAAGATCATAACGGTAACGATCATTGGGCCTAATAAATGCTAAAGAATTTGAAATAATTATGTTCTTTGTGAATCATAATTGAATAGATCATTTAAAGTTTTTTTATTAAAGGTCTTAACGGTAACAATCATTGGGCCTAATAAATGCTAAAAAATTGTACATAATTATCTTCATTCTAAAAGATAACTTAAAAGATCATTTAGAATTTCTTTATTAAAGATCATAACGGTAACGATCATTGGTCCTAATAAATGCTAAAGAATTGTAAATAATTATATTCTTTCTAAAACATAATTTAATAGATCATTTAAAATTTCTTTATTAAAGATCATAAGGGTAACAATCATTGGGACTAATAAATGCTAAAAAATTGTAAATAATTATCTTCTTTGTAAAAGATAATTTAATAGATCATTTCAAAATTTCTTTATTAAAGATCATAACGGTAACGATCATTGGGCCTAATAAATGCTAAACAATTTGAAATAATTATCTTCTTTGTGAATCATAATTGAATAGATCATTTAAAGTTTTTTTATTAAAGGTTTTAACGGTAACAATCATTGGGCCTAATAAATGCTAAAAAATTGTACATAATTATCTTCATTCTAAAAGATAACTTAAAAGATCATTTAGAATTTCTTTATTAAAGATCATAACGGTAACGATCATTGGTCCTAATAAATGCTAAAGAATTGTAAATAATTATATTCTTTCTAAAACATAATTTAATAGATCATTTAAAATTTCTTTATTAAAGATCATAACGGTAACGATCATTGGGCCTAATAAATGCTAAAGAATTGTAAATAATTATATTCTTTCTAAAACATAATTTAATAGATCATTTAAAATTTCTTTATTAAAGATCATAAGGGTAACAATCATTGGGCCTAATAAATGCTAAAAAATTGTAAATAATTATCTTCTTTGTAAAAGATAATTTAATAGATCATTGAAAATTTCTTTATTAAAGATCATAACGGTAATGATCATTGGGCCTAATAAATGATAAAGAATATGAAATAATTATCTTCTTTGTGAATCATAATTGAAAAGATCATTTAAAGTTTCTTTATTAAAGATCATAACAGTAACGATCATTGGGTCTAATAAATGCTAAAAAATTGTAAATAGTTATCTTCTTTCTAAAAGATAATTTAATAGATCATTTAGAATTTCTTTATTAAAGATCATAACGGTAACGATCATTGGTCCTAATAAATGCTAAATAATTGTAAATAATTATATTCTTTCTAAAACATAATTTAATAGATCATTTAAAATTTCTTTATTAAAGATTATAAGGGTAACAATCTTTGGGACTAATAAATGCTAAAAAATTTTAAACAATTATCTTCTTTGTAAAACATAATTTAATAGATCATTTCAAAATTTCTTTATTAAAGATCATAACGGTAACGATAATTGGGCCTAATAAATGCTAAAGAATTTGAAATAATTATCTTCTTTGTGAATCATAATTGAATAGATCATTTAAAGTTTTTTTATTAAAGGTCTTAACGGTAACAATCATTGGGCCTAATAAATGCTAAAAAATTGTACATAATTATCTTCATTCTAAAAGATAACTTAAAAGATCATTTAGAATTTCTTTATTAAAGATCATAACGGTAACGATCATTGGTCCTAATAAATGCTAAAGAATTGTAAATAATTATATTCTTTCTAAAACATAATTTAATAGATCATTTAAAATTTCTTTATTAAACATCATAAGGGTAACAATCATTGGGACTAATAAATGCTAAAAAATTGTAAATAATTATCTTCTTTGTAAAAGATAATTTAATAGATCATTTCAAAATTTCTTTATTAAAGATCATAACGGTAACGATCATTGGGCCTAATAAATGCTAAAGAATTTGAAATAATTATCTTCTTTGTGAATCATAATTGAATAGATCATTTAAAGTTTTTTTATTAAAGGTCTTAACGGTAACAATCATTGGGCCTAATAAATGCTAAAAAATTGTACATAATTATCTTCATTCTAAAAGATAACTTAAAAGATCATTTAAAGTTTTTTTATTAAAGGTCTTAACGGTAACAATCATTGGGCCTAATAAATGCTAAAAAATTGTACATAATTATCTTCATTTTAATAGATAACTTAAAAGATCATTTAAAGTTTTTTTATTAAAGATCATAACGGTAACGATCATTGGGCCTAATAAATGCTAAAAAATTGTAAATAATTACCTTCTTTCTAAAAGATAATTTAATATATCATTTAAAATTTCTTTATTAAAGATCATAACGGTAACAATCATTGGGACTAATAAATGCTAAAAAATTGTAAATAATTATCTTCTTTGTAAAAGATAATTTAATAGATCATGTCAAAATTTCTTTATTAAAGATCATAACGGTAACGATCATTGGGCCTAATAAATGCTAAAGAATTTGAAATAATTATCTTCTTTGTGAATCATAATTGAATAGATCATTTAAAGTTTTTTTATTAAAGGTCTTAACGGTAACAATCATTGGGCCTAATAAATGCTAAAAAATTGTACATAATTATCTTAATTCTAAAAGATAACTTGAAAGATCATTTAGAATTTCTTTATTAAAGATCATAACGGTATGGATCATTGGTCCTAATAAATGCTAAAGAATTGTAAATAATTATATTCTTTCTAAAATATAATTTAATAGATCATTTAAAATTTCTTTATTAAAGATCATAACGGTAACAATCATTGGGACTAATAAATGCTAAAAAATTGTAAATAATTATCTTCTTTGTAAAAGATAATTTAATAGATCATTTCAAAATTTCTTTATTAAAGATCATAACGGTAACGATCATTGGGCCTAATAAATGCTAAAGAATTTGAAATAATTATGTTCTTTGTGAATCATAATTGAATAGATCATTTAAAGTTTTTTTATTAAAGGTCTTAACGGTAACAATCATTGGGCCTAATAAATGCTAAAAAATTGTACATAATTATCTTCATTCTAAAAGATAACTTAAAAGATCATTTAGAATTTCTTTATTAAAGATCATAACGGTAACGATCATTGGTCCTAATAAATGCTAAAGAATTGTAAATAATTATATTCTTTCTAAAACATAATTTAATAGATCATTTAAAATTTCTTTATTAAAGATCATAAGGGTAACAATCATTGGGACTAATAAATGCTAAAAAATTGTAAATAATTATCTTCTTTGTAAAAGATAATTTAATAGATCATTTCAAAATTTCTTTATTAAAGATCATAACGGTAACGATCATTGGGCCTAATAAATGCTAAAAAATTTGAAATAATTATCTTTTTTGTGAATCATAATTGAATAGATCATTTAAAGTTTTTTTATTAAAGGTCTTAACGGTAACAATCATTGGGCCTAATAAATGCTAAAAAATTGTACATAATTATCTTCATTTTAATAGATAACTTAAAAGATCATTTAAAGTTTTTTTATTAAAGATCATAACGGTAACGATCATTGGGCCTAATAAATGCTAAAAAATTGTAAATAATTATCTTCTTTCTAAAAGATAATTTAATAGATCATTTAGAATTTCTTTATTAAAGATCATAACGGTAACGATCATTGGTCCTAATAAATGCTAAATAATTGTAAATAATTATATTCTTTCTAAAACATAATTTAATAGATCATTTAAAATTTCTTTATTAAAGATTATAAGGGTAACAATCTTTGGGACTAATAAATGCTAAAAAATTTTAAACAATTATCTTCTTTGTAAAACATAATTTAATAGATCATTTCAAAATTTCTTTATTAAAGATCATAACGGTAACGATCATTGGGCCTAATAAATGCTAAAGAATTTGAAATAATTATCTTCTTTGTGAATCATAATTGAATAGATCATTTAAAGTTTTTTTATTAAAGGTTTTAACGGTAACAATCATTGGGCCTAATAAATGCTAAAAAATTGTACATAATTATCTTCATTCTAAAAGATAACTTAAAAGATCATTTAAAGTTTTTTTATTAAACATCATAACGGTAACGATCATTGGGCCTAATAAATGCTAAAAAATTGTAAATAATTACGTTCTTTCTAAAAGATAATTTAATAGATCATTTAAAATTTCTTTATTAAAGATCATAACGGTAACGATCATTGGGCCTAATAAATGCTAAAGAATTGTAAACAATTATCTTCTTTGTAAAAGATAATTTAATAGATCATTTCAAAATTTCTTTATTAAAGATCATAACGGTAACGATCATTGGGCCTAATAAATGCTAAAAAATTTGAAATAATTATCTTTTTTGTGAATCATAATTGAATAGATCATTTAAAGTTTTTTTATTAAAGGTCTTAACGGTAACAATCATTGGGCCTAATAAATGCTAAAAAATTGTACATAATTATCTTCATTCTAAAAGATAACTTAAAAGATCATTTAAAGTTTTTTTATTAAAGGTCTTAACGGTAACAATCATTGGGCCTAATAAATGCTAAAAAATTGTACATAATTATCTTCATTTTAATAGATAACTTAAAACATCATTTAAAGTTTTTTTATTAAAGATCATAACGGTAACGATCATTGGGCCTAATAAATGCTAAAAAATTGTAAATAATTACCTTCTTTCTAAAAGATAATTTAATATATCATTTAAAATTTCTTTATTAAAGATCATAACGGTAACGATCATTGGGCCTAATAAATGCTAAAGAATTGTAAATAATTATATTCTTTTTAAAACATAATTTAATAGATCATTTAAAATTTCTTTATTAAAGATCATAACGGTAACAATCATTGGGCCTAATAAATGATAAAGAATTTGAAATAATTATCTTCTTTGTGAATCATAATTGAAAAGATCATTTAAAGTTTCTTTATTAAAGATCATAACAGTAACGATCATTGGGTCTAATAAATGCTAAAAAATTGTAAATAATTATCTTCTTTCTAAAAGATAATTTAATAGATCATTTAGAATTTCTTTATTAAAGATCATAACGGTAACGATCATTGGTCCTAATAAATGCTAAATAATTGTAAATAATTATATTCTTTCTAAAACATAATTTAATAGATCATTTAAAATTTCTTTATTAAAGATTACAAGGGTAACAATCTTTGGGACTAATAAATGCTAAAAAATTTTAAACAATTATCTTCTTTGTAAAACATAATTTAATAGATCATTTCAAAATTTCTTTATTAAAGATCATAACGGTAACGATCATTGGGCCTAATAAATGCTAAAGAATTTGAAATAATTATCTTCTTTGTGAATCATAATTGAATAGATCATTTAAAGTTTTTTTATTAAAGGTCTTAACGGTAACAATCATTGGGCCTAATAAATGCTAAAAAATTGTACATAATTATCTTCATTCTAAAAGATAACTTAAAAGATCATTTAAAGTTTTTTTATTAAAGATCATAACGGTAACGATCATTGGGCCTAATAAATGCTAAAAAATTGTAAATAATTACCTTCTTTCTAAAAGATAATTTAATAGATTATTTAAAATTTCTTTATTAAAGATCATAACGGTAACGATCATTGGGCCTAATAAATGCTAAAGAATTGTAAATAATTATATTCTTTCTAAAACATAATTTAATAGATCATTTAAAATTTCTTTATTAAAGATCATAAGGGTAACAATCATTGGGCCTAATAAATGCTAAAAAATTGTAAATAATTATCTTATTTGTAAAAGATAATTTAATAGATCATTTAAAATTTCTTTATTAAAGATCATAACGGTAACGATCATTGGGCCTAATAAATGCTAAAGAATTTGAAATAATTATCTTCTTTGTGAATCATAATTGAGAAGATCATTTAAAGTTTCTTTATTAAAGATCATAACAGTAACGATCATTGGGTCTAATAAATGCTAAAAAATTGTAAATAATTATGTTCTTTCTAAGAGATAATTTAATAGATCATTTAGAATTTCTTTATTAAAGATCATAACGGTAACGATCATTGGTCCTAATAAATGCTAAAGAATTGTAAATAATTATATTCTTTCTAAAACATAATTTAATAGATCATTTAAAATTTCTTTATTAAAGATCATAAGGGTAACAATCATTGGGACTAATAAATGCTAAAAAATTGTAAACAATTATCTTCTTTGTAAAAGATAATTTAATAGATCATTTCAAAATTTCTTTATTAAAGATCATAACGGTAACGATCATTGGGCCTAATAAATGCTAAAGAATTTGAAATAATTATCTTCTTTGTGAGTCATACTTGAATAGATAATTTAAAGTTTTTTTATTAAAGGTCTTAACAGTAACAATCATTGGGCCTAATAAATGCTAAAAAATTGTACATAATTATCTTCATTCTAAAAGATAACTTAAAAGATTATTTAAAGTTTTTTTATTAAAGATCATAACGGTAACGATCATTGGGCCTAATAAATGCTAAAAAATTGTAAATAATTACCTTCTTTCTAAAAGATAATTTAATAGATCATTTAGAATTTCTTTATTAAAGATCATAACGGTAACGATCATTGGTCCTAATAAATGCTAAAGAATTGTAAATAATTATATTCTTTCTAAAACATAATTTAATAGATCATTTAAAATTTCTTTATTAAAGATCATAAGGGTAACAATCATTGGGACTAATAAATGCTAAAAAATTGTAAACAATTATCTTCTTTGTAAAAGATAATTTAATAGATCATTTCAAAATTTCTTTATTAAAGATCATAACGGTAACGATCATTGGGCCTAATAAATGCTAAAGAATTTGAAATAATTATCTTCTTTGTGAGTCATACTTGAATAGATAATTTAAAGTTTTTTTATTAAAGGTCTTAACAGTAACAATCATTGGGCCTAATAAATGCTAAAAAATTGTACATAATTATCTTCATTCTAAAAGATAACTTAAAAGATTATTTAAAGTTTTTTTATTAAAGATCATAACGGTAACGATCATTGGTCCTAATAAATGCTAAAGAATTGTAAATAATTATATTCTTTATAAAATATAATTTAATAGATCATTTAAAATTTCTTTATTAAAGATCATAAGGGTAACAATCATTGGGACTAATAAATGCTAAAAAATTGTAAATAATTATCTTCTTTGTAAAAGATAATTTAATAGATCATTTCAAAATTTCTTTATTAAAGATCATAACGGTAACGATCATTGGCCCTAATAAATGCTAAAGAATTTGAAATAATTATCTTCTTTGTGAATCATAATTGAATAGATCATTTAAAGTTTTTTTATTAAAGGTCTTAACGGTAACAATCATTGGGCCTAATAAATGCTAAAAAATTGTACATAATTATCTTCATTCTAAAAGATAACTTAAAAGATCATTTAAAGTTTTTTTATTAAAGATCATAACGGTAACGATCATTGGGCCTAATAAATGCTAAAGAATTTGAAATAATTATCTTCCTTGTGAATCATAATTGAATAGATCATTTAAAGTTTTTTTATTAAAGGTCTTAACGGTAAAAATCATTGGGCCTAATAAATGCTAAAAAATTGTACATAATTATCTTCATTCTAAAAGATAACTTAAAAGATCATTTAGAATTTCTTTATGAAAGATCATAACGGTAACGATCATTGGTCCTAATAAATGCTAAAGAATTGTAAATAATTATATTCTTTATAAAATATAATTTAATAGATCATTTAAAATTTCTTTATTAAAGATCATAACGGTAACGATCATTGGGCCTAATAAATCCTAAAGAATTTGAAATAATTATCTTCCTTGTGAATCATAATTGAATAGATCACTTAAAGTTTTTTTATTAAAGGTCTTAACGGTAAAAATCATTGGGCCTAATAAATGCTAAAAAATTGTACATAATTATCTTCATTCTAAAAGATAACTTAAAAGATCATTTAGAATTTCTTTATGAAAGATCATAACGGTAACGATCATTGGTCCTAATAAATGCTAAAGAATTGTAAATAATTATATTCTTTATAAAATATAATTTAATAGATCATTTAAAATTTCTTTATTAAAGATCATAAGGGTAACAATCATTGGGACTAATAAATGCTAAAAAATTGTAAATAATTATCTTCTTTGTAAAAGATAATTTAATAGATCATTTCAAAATTTCTTTATTAAAGATCATAACGGTAACGATCATTGGGCCTAATAAATGCTAAAGAATTTGAAATAATTATCTTCTTTGTGAATCATAATTGAATAGATCATTTAAAGTTTTTTTATTAAAGGTCTTAACGGTAACAATCATTGGGCCTAATAAATGCTAAAAAATTGTACATAATTATCTTCATTCTAAAAGATAACTTAAAAGATCATTTAAAGTTTTTTTATTAAAGATCATAACGGTAACGATCATTGGGCCTAATAAATGCTAAAGAATTTGAAATAATTATCTTCCTTGTGAATCATAATTGAATAGATCATTTAAAGTTTTTTTATTAAAGGTCTTAACGGTAAAAATCATTGGGCCTAATAAATGCTAAAAAATTGTACATAATTATCTTCATTCTAAAAGATAACTTAAAAGATCATTTAGAATTTCTTTATGAAAGATCATAACGGTAACGATCATTGGTCCTAATAAATGCTAAAGAATTGTAAATAATTATATTCTTTATAAAATATAATTTAATAGATCATTTAAAATTTCTTTATTAAAGATCATAACGGTAACGATCATTGGGCCTAATAAATCCTAAAGAATTTGAAATAATTATCTTCCTTGTGAATCATAATTGAATAGATCATTTAAAGTTTTTTTATTAAAGGTCTTAACGGTAAAAATCATTGGGCCTAATAAATGCTAAAAAATTGTACATAATTATCTTCATTCTAAAAGATAACTTAAAAGATCATTTAGAATTTCTTTATGAAAGATCATAACGGTAACGATCATTGGTCCTAATAAATGCTAAAGAATTGTAAATAATTATATTCTTTATAAAATATAATTTAATAGATCATTTAAAATTTCTTTATTAAAGATCATAAGGGTAACAATCATTGGGACTAATAAATGCTAAAGAATTTGAAATAATTATCTTCTTTGTGAGTCATACTTGAATAGATAATTTAAAGTTTTTTTATTAAAGGTCTTAACAGTAACAATCATTGGGCCTAATAAATGCTAAAAAATTGTAAATAATTATCTTCTTTCTAAAAGATAATTTAATAGATCATTTAGAATTTCTTTATTAAAGATCATAACGGTAACGATCATTGGTCCTAATAAATGCTAAATAATTGTAAATAATTATATTCTTTC
Source organism: Psophocarpus tetragonolobus (assembly GCA_037954015.1). Taxonomy (NCBI): domain Eukaryota; kingdom Viridiplantae; phylum Streptophyta; class Magnoliopsida; order Fabales; family Fabaceae; genus Psophocarpus; species Psophocarpus tetragonolobus. The sequence continues at coordinate 62,705,415 of CM075688.1, forward strand.
TAAAACATAATTTAATAGATCATTTAAAATTTCTTTATTAAAGATTACAAGGGTAACAATCTTTGGGACTAATAAATGCTAAAAAATTTTAAACAATTATCTTCTTTGTAAAACATAATTTAATAGATCATTTCAAAATTTCTTTATTAAAGATCATAACGGTAACGATCATTGGGCCTAATAAATGCTAAAGAATTTGAAATAATTATCTTCTTTGTGAATCATAATTGAATAGATCATTTAAAGTTTTTTTATTAAAGGTCTTAACGGTAACAATCATTGGGCCTAATAAATGCTAAAAAATTGTACATAATTATCTTCATTCTAAAAGATAACTTAAAAGATCATTTAAAGTTTTTTTATTAAAGATCATAACGGTAACGATCATTGGGCCTAATAAATGCTAAAAAATTGTAAATAATTACCTTCTTTCTAAAAGATAATTTAATAGATTATTTAAAATTTCTTTATTAAAGATCATAACGGTAACGATCATTGGGCCTAATAAATGCTAAAGAATTGTAAATAATTATATTCTTTCTAAAACATAATTTAATAGATCATTTAAAATTTCTTTATTAAAGATCATAAGGGTAACAATCATTGGGCCTAATAAATGCTAAAAAATTGTAAATAATTATCTTATTTGTAAAAGATAATTTAATAGATCATTTAAAATTTCTTTATTAAAGATCATAACGGTAACGATCATTGGGCCTAATAAATGCTAAAGAATTTGAAATAATTATCTTCTTTGTGAATCATAATTGAGAAGATCATTTAAAGTTTCTTTATTAAAGATCATAACAGTAACGATCATTGGGTCTAATAAATGCTAAAAAATTGTAAATAATTATGTTCTTTCTAAGAGATAATTTAATAGATCATTTAGAATTTCTTTATTAAAGATCATAACGGTAACGATCATTGGTCCTAATAAATGCTAAAGAATTGTAAATAATTATATTCTTTCTAAAACATAATTTAATAGATCATTTAAAATTTCTTTATTAAAGATCATAAGGGTAACAATCATTGGGACTAATAAATGCTAAAAAATTGTAAACAATTATCTTCTTTGTAAAAGATAATTTAATAGATCATTTCAAAATTTCTTTATTAAAGATCATAACGGTAACGATCATTGGGCCTAATAAATGCTAAAGAATTTGAAATAATTATCTTCTTTGTGAGTCATACTTGAATAGATAATTTAAAGTTTTTTTATTAAAGGTCTTAACAGTAACAATCATTGGGCCTAATAAATGCTAAAAAATTGTACATAATTATCTTCATTCTAAAAGATAACTTAAAAGATTATTTAAAGTTTTTTTATTAAAGATCATAACGGTAACGATCATTGGGCCTAATAAATGCTAAAAAATTGTAAATAATTACCTTCTTTCTAAAAGATAATTTAATAGATCATTTAGAATTTCTTTATGAAAGATCATAACGGTAACGATCATTGGTCCTAATAAATGCTAAAGAATTGTAAATAATTATATTCTTTATAAAATATAATTTAATAGATCATTTAAAATTTCTTTATTAAAGATCATAAGGGTAACAATCATTGGGACTAATAAATGCTAAAAAATTGTAAATAATTATCTTCTTTGTAAAAGATAATTTAATAGATCATTTCAAAATTTCTTTATTAAAGATCATAACGGTAACGATCATTGGGCCTAATAAATGCTAAAGAATTTGAAATAATTATCTTCTTTGTGAATCATAATTGAATAGATCATTTAAAGTTTTTTTATTAAAGGTCTTAACGGTAACAATCATTGGGCCTAATAAATGCTAAAAAATTGTACATAATTATCTTCATTCTAAAAGATAACTTAAAAGATCATTTAAAGTTTTTTTATTAAAGATCATAACGGTAACGATCATTGGGCCTAATAAATGCTAAAGAATTTGAAATAATTATCTTCCTTGTGAATCATAATTGAATAGATCATTTAAAGTTTTTTTATTAAAGGTCTTAACGGTAAAAATCATTGGGCCTAATAAATGCTAAAAAATTGTACATAATTATCTTCATTCTAAAAGATAACTTAAAAGATCATTTAGAATTTCTTTATGAAAGATCATAACGGTAACGATCATTGGTCCTAATAAATGCTAAAGAATTGTAAATAATTATATTCTTTATAAAATATAATTTAATAGATCATTTAAAATTTCTTTATTAAAGATCATAAGGGTAACAATCATTGGGACTAATAAATGCTAAAGAATTTGAAATAATTATCTTCTTTGTGAGTCATACTTGAATAGATAATTTAAAGTTTTTTTATTAAAGGTCTTAACAGTAACAATCATTGGGCCTAATAAATGCTAAAAAATTGTAAATAATTATCTTCTTTCTAAAAGATAATTTAATAGATCATTTAGAATTTCTTTATTAAAGATCATAACGGTAACGATCATTGGTCCTAATAAATGCTAAATAATTGTAAATAATTATATTCTTTCTAAAACATAATTTAATAGATCATTTAAAATTTCTTTATTAAAGATTACAAGGGTAACAATCTTTGGGACTAATAAATGCTAAAAAATTTTAAACAATTATCTTCTTTGTAAAACATAATTTAATAGATCATTTCAAAATTTCTTTATTAAAGATCATAACGGTAACGATCATTGGGCCTAATAAATGCTAAAGAATTTGAAATAATTATCTTCTTTGTGAATCATAATTGAATAGATCATTTAAAGTTTTTTTATTAAAGGTCTTAACGGTAACAATCATTGGGCCTAATAAATGCTAAAAAATTGTACATAATTATCTTCATTCTAAAAGATAACTTAAAAGATCATTTAAAGTTTTTTTATTAAAGATCATAACGGTAACGATCATTGGGCCTAATAAATGCTAAAAAATTGTAAATAATTACCTTCTTTCTAAAAGATAATTTAATAGATTATTTAAAATTTCTTTATTAAAGATCATAACGGTAACGATCATTGGGCCTAATAAATGCTAAAGAATTGTAAATAATTATATTCTTTCTAAAACATAATTTAATAGATCATTTAAAATTTCTTTATTAAAGATCATAAGGGTAACAATCATTGGGCCTAATAAATGCTAAAAAATTGTAAATAATTATCTTATTTGTAAAAGATAATTTAATAGATCATTTAAAATTTCTTTATTAAAGATCATAACGGTAACGATCATTGGGCCTAATAAATGCTAAAGAATTTGAAATAATTATCTTCTTTGTGAATCATAATTGAGAAGATCATTTAAAGTTTCTTTATTAAAGATCATAACAGTAACGATCATTGGGTTTAATAAATGCTAAAAAATTGTAAATAATTATGTTCTTTCTAAGAGATAATTTAATAGATCATTTAGAATTTCTTTATTAAAGATCATAACGGTAACGATCATTGGTCCTAATAAATGCTAAAGAATTGTAAATAATTATATTCTTTCTAAAACATAATTTAATAGATCATTTAAAATTTCTTTATTAAAGATCATAAGGGTAACAATCATTGGGACTAATAAATGCTAAAAAATTGTAAACAATTATCTTCTTTGTAAAAGATAATTTAATAGATCATTTCAAAATTTCTTTATTAAAGATCATAACGGTAACGATCATTGGGCCTAATAAATGCTAAAGAATTTGAAATAATTATCTTCTTTGTGAGTCATACTTGAATAGATAATTTAAAGTTTTTTTATTAAAGGTCTTAACAGTAACAATCATTGGGCCTAATAAATGCTAAAAAATTGTACATAATTATCTTCATTCTAAAAGATAACTTAAAAGATTATTTAAAGTTTTTTTATTAAAGATCATAACGGTAACGATCATTGGGCCTAATAAATGCTAAAAAATTGTAAATAATTACCTTCTTTCTAAAAGATAATTTAATAGATCATTTAGAATTTCTTTATTAAAGATCATAACAGTAACGATCATTGGGTCTAATAAATGCTAAAAAATTGTAAATAATTATCTTCTTTCTAAAAGATAATTTAATAGATCATTTAGAATTTCTTTATTAAAGATCATAACGGTAACGATCATTGGTCCTAATAAATGCTAAATAATTGTAAATAATTATATTCTTTCTAAAACATAATTTAATAGATCATTTAAAATTTCTTTATTAAAGATTACAAGGGTAACAATCTTTGGGACTAATAAATGCTAAAAAATTTTAAACAATTATCTTCTTTGTAAAACATAATTTAATAGATCATTTCAAAATTTCTTTATTAAAGATCATAACGGTAACGATCATTGGGCCTAATAAATGCTAAAGAATTTGAAATAATTATCTTCTTTGTGAGTCATACTTGAATAGATAATTTAAAGTTTTTTTATTAAAGGTCTTAACAGTAACAATCATTGGGCCTAATAAATGCTAAAAAATTGTACATAATTATCTTCATTCTAAAAGATAACTTAAAAGATTATTTAAAGTTTTTTTATTAAAGATCATAACGGTAACGATCATTGGGCCTAATAAATGCTAAAAAATTGTAAATAATTACCTTCTTTCTAAAAGATAATTTAATAGATCATTTAGAATTTCTTTATTAAAGATCATAACGGTAACGATCATTGGTCCTAATAAATGCTAAAGAATTGTAAATAATTATATTCTTTCTAAAACATAATTTAATAGATCATTTAAAATTTCTTTATTAAAGATCATAAGGGTAACAATCATTGGGACTAATAAATGCTAAAAAATTGTAAACAATTATCTTCTTTGTAAAAGATAATTTAATAGATCATTTAAAGTTTCTTTATTAAAGATCATAACAGTAACGATCATTGGGTCTAATAAATGCTAAAAAATTGTAAATAATTATCTTCTTTCTAAAAGATAATTTAATAGATCATTTAGAATTTCTTTATTAAAGATCATAACGGTAACGATCATTGGTCCTAATAAATGCTAAATAATTGTAAATAATTATATTCTTTCTAAAACATAATTTAATAGATCATTTAAAATTTCTTTATTAAAGATTACAAGGGTAACAATCTTTGGGACTAATAAATGCTAAAAAATTTTAAACAATTATCTTCTTTGTAAAACATAATTTAATAGATCATTTCAAAATTTCTTTATTAAAGATCATAACGGTAACGATCATTGGGCCTAATAAATGCTAAAGAATTTGAAATAATTATCTTCTTTGTGAATCATAATTGAATAGATCATTTAAAGTTTTTTTATTAAAGGTCTTAACGGTAACAATCATTGGGCCTAATAAATGCTAAAAAATTGTACATAATTATCTTCATTCTAAAAGATAACTTAAAAGATCATTTAAAGTTTTTTTATTAAAGATCATAACGGTAACGATCATTGGGCCTAATAAATGCTAAAAAATTGTAAATAATTACCTTCTTTCTAAAAGATAATTTAATAGATTATTTAAAATTTCTTTATTAAAGATCATAACGGTAACGATCATTGGGCCTAATAAATGCTAAAGAATTGTAAATAATTATATTCTTTCTAAAACATAATTTAATAGATCATTTAAAATTTCTTTATTAAAGATCATAAGGGTAACAATCATTGGGCCTAATAAATGCTAAAAAATTGTAAATAATTATCTTATTTGTAAAAGATAATTTAATAGATCATTTAAAATTTCTTTATTAAAGATCATAACGGTAACGATCATTGGGCCTAATAAATGCTAAAGAATTTGAAATAATTATCTTCTTTGTGAATCATAATTGAGAAGATCATTTAAAGTTTCTTTATTAAAGATCATAACAGTAACGATCATTGGGTCTAATAAATGCTAAAAAATTGTAAATAATTATGTTCTTTCTAAGAGATAATTTAATAGATCATTTAGAATTTCTTTATTAAAGATCATAACGGTAACGATCATTGGTCCTAATAAATGCTAAAGAATTGTAAATAATTATATTCTTTCTAAAACATAATTTAATAGATCATTTAAAATTTCTTTATTAAAGATCATAAGGGTAACAATCATTGGGACTAATAAATGCTAAAAAATTGTAAACAATTATCTTCTTTGTAAAAGATAATTTAATAGATCATTTCAAAATTTCTTTATTAAAGATCATAACGGTAACGATCATTGGGCCTAATAAATGCTAAAGAATTTGAAATAATTATCTTCTTTGTGAGTCATACTTGAATAGATAATTTAAAGTTTTTTTATTAAAGGTCTTAACAGTAACAATCATTGGGCCTAATAAATGCTAAAAAATTGTACATAATTATCTTCATTCTAAAAGATAACTTAAAAGATTATTTAAAGTTTTTTTATTAAAGATCATAACGGTAACGATCATTGGGCCTAATAAATGCTAAAAAATTGTAAATAATTACCTTCTTTCTAAAAGATAATTTAATAGATCATTTAGAATTTCTTTATTAAAGATCATAACGGTAACGATCATTGGTCCTAATAAATGCTAAAGAATTGTAAATAATTATATTCTTTCTAAAACATAATTTAATAGATCATTTAAAATTTCTTTATTAAAGATCATAAGGGTAACAATCATTGGGACTAATAAATGCTAAAAAATTGTAAACAATTATCTTCTTTGTAAAAGATAATTTAATAGATCATTTCAAAATTTCTTTATTAAAGATCATAACGGTAACGATCATTGGGCCTAATAAATGCTAAAGAATTTGAAATAATTATCTTCTTTGTGAGTCATACTTGAATAGATAATTTAAAGTTTTTTTATTAAAGGTCTTAACAGTAACAATCATTGGGCCTAATAAATGCTAAAAAATTGTACATAATTATCTTCATTCTAAAAGATAACTTAAAAGATTATTTAAAGTTTTTTTATTAAAGATCATAACGGTAACGATCATTGGGCCTAATAAATGCTAAAAAATTGTAAATAATTACCTTCTTTCTAAAAGATAATTTAATAGATCATTTAAAATTTCTTTATTAAAGATCATAACGGTAACGATCATTGGTCCTAATAAATGATAAAGAATTGTAAATAATTATATTCTTTCTAAAACATAATTTAATAGATCATTTAAAATTTCTTTATTAAAGATCATAAGGGTAACAATCATTGGGACTAATAAATGCTAAAAAATTATAAATAATTATCTTCTTTGTAAAAGATAATTTAATAGATCATTTCAAAATTTCTTTATTAAAGATCATAACGGTAACGATCATTGGGCCTAATAAATCCTAAAGAATTTGAAATAATTATCTTCCTTGTGAATCATAATTGAATAGATCATTTAAAGTTTTTTTATTAAAGGTCTTAACGGTAAAAATCATTGGGCCTAATAAATGCTAAAAAATTGTACATAATTATCTTCATTCTAAAAGATAACTTAAAAGATCATTTAGAATTTCTTTATGAAAGATCATAACGGTAACGATCATTGGTCCTAATAAATGCTAAAGAATTGTAAATAATTATATTCTTTATAAAATATAATTTAATAGATCATTTAAAATTTCTTTATTAAAGATCATAAGGGTAACAATCATTGGGACTAATAAATGCTAAAAAATTGTAAATAATTATCTTCTTTGTAAAAGATAATTTAATAGATCATTTCAAAATTTCTTTATTAAAGATCATAACGGTAACGATCATTGGGCCTAATAAATGCTAAAGAATTTGAAATAATTATCTTCTTTGTGAATCATAATTGAATAGATCATTTAAAGTTTTTTTATTAAAGGTCTTAACGGTAACAATCATTGGGCCTAATAAATGCTAAAAAATTGTACATAATTATCTTCATTCTAAAAGATAACTTAAAAGATTATTTAAAGTTTTTTTATTAAAGATCATAACGGTAACGATCATTGGGCCTAATAAATGCTAAAAAATTGTACATAATTATCTTCATTCTAAAAGATAACTTAAAAGATCATTTAGAATTTCTTTATGAAAGATCATAACGGTAACGATCATTGGTCCTAATAAATGCTAAAGAATTGTAAATAATTATATTCTTTCTAAAACATAATTTAATAGATCATTTAAAATTTCTTTATTAAAGATCATAAGGGTAACAATCATTGGGACTAATAAATGCTAAAAAATTATAAATAATTATCTTCTTTGTAAAAGATAATTTAATAGATCATTTCAAAATTTCTTTATTAAAGATCATAACGGTAACGATCATTGGGCCTAATAAATCCTAAAGAATTTGAAATAATTATCTTCCTTGTGAATCATAATTGAATAGATCATTTAAAGTTTTTTTATTAAAGGTCTTAACGGTAAAAATCATTGGGCCTAATAAATGCTAAAAAATTGTACATAATTATCTTCATTCTAAAAGATAACTTAAAAGATCATTTAGAATTTCTTTATGAAAGATCATAACGGTAACGATCATTGGTCCTAATAAATGCTAAAGAATTGTAAATAATTATATTCTTTATAAAATATAATTTAATAGATCATTTAAAATTTCTTTATTAAAGATCATAAGGGTAACAATCATTGGGACTAATAAATGCTAAAAAATTGTAAATAATTATCTTCTTTGTAAAAGATAATTTAATAGATCATTTCAAAATTTCTTTATTAAAGATCATAACGGTAACGATCATTGGGCCTAATAAATGCTAAAGAATTTGAAATAATTATCTTCTTTGTGAATCATAATTGAATAGATCATTTAAAGTTTTTTTATTAAAGGTCTTAACGGTAACAATCATTGGGCCTAATAAATGCTAAAAAATTGTACATAATTATCTTCATTCTAAAAGATAACTTAAAAGATCATTTAAAGTTTTTTTATTAAAGATCATAACGGTAACGATCATTGGGCCTAATAAATGCTAAAGAATTTGAAATAATTATCTTCCTTGTGAATCATAATTGAATAGATCATTTAAAGTTTTTTTATTAAAGGTCTTAACGGTAAAAATCATTGGGCCTAATAAATGCTAAAAAATTGTACATAATTATCTTCATTCTAAAAGATAACTTAAAAGATCATTTAGAATTTCTTTATGAAAGATCATAACGGTAACGATCATTGGTCCTAATAAATGCTAAAGAATTGTAAATAATTATATTCTTTATAAAATATAATTTAATAGATCATTTAAAATTTCTTTATTAAAGATCATAACGGTAACGATCATTGGCCCTAATAAATGCTAAAGAATTGTAAATAATTATATTCTTTCTAAAACATAATTTAATAGATCATTTAAAATTTCTTTATTAAAGATCATAAGGGTAACAATCATTGGGCCTAATAAATGCTAAAAAATTGTACATAATTATCTTCATTCTAAAAGATAACTTAAAAGATCATTTAGAATTTCTTTATGAAACATCATAACGGTAACGATCATTGGTCCTAATAAATGCTAAAGAATTGTAAATAATTATATTCTTTATAAAATATAATTTAATAGATCATTTAAAATTTCTTTATTAGAGATCATAAGGGTAACAATCATTGGGACTAATAAATGCTAAAAAATTGTAAATAATTATCTTCTTTGTAAAAGATAATTTAATAGATCATTTCAAAATTTCTTTACTAAAGATCATAACGGTAACGATCATTGGGCCTAATAAATGCTAAAGAATTGTAAATAAGTATATTCTTTTTAAAACATAATTTAATAGATCATTTAAAATTTCTTTATTAAAGATCATAACGGTAACAATCATTGGGCCTAATAAATGATAAAGAATTTGAAATAATTATCTTCTTTGTGAATCATAATTGAAAAGATCATTTAAAGTTTCTTTATTAAAGATCATAACAGTAACGATCATTGGGTCTAATAAATGCTAAAAAATTGTAAATAATTATCTTCTTTCTAAAAGATAATTTAATAGATCATTTAGAATTTCTTTATTAAAGATCATAACGGTAACGATCATTGGTCCTAATAAATGCTAAATAATTGTAAATAATTATATTCTTTCTAAAACATAATTTAATAGATCATTTAAAATTTCTTTATTAAAGATTATAAGGGTAACAATCTTTGGGACTAATAAATGCTAAAAAATTTTAAACAATTATCTTCTTTGTAAAACATAATTTAATAGATCATTTCAAAATTTCTTTATTAAAGATCATAACGGTAACGATCATAGGGCCTAATAAATGCTAAAGAATTTGAAATAATTATCTTCTTTGTGAATCATAATTGAATAGATCATTTAAAGTTTTTTTATTAAAGGTCTTAACGGTAACAATCATTGGGCCTAATAAATGCTAAAAAATTGTACATAATTATCTTCATTCTAAAAGATAACTTAAAAGATCATTTAAAGTTTTTTTATTAAAGATCATAACGGTAACGATCATTGGGCCTAATAAATGCTAAAAAATTGTAAATAATTACCTTCTTTCTAAAAGATAATTTAATAGATTATTTAAAATTTCTTTATTAAAGATCATAACGGTAACGATCATTGGGCCTAATAATTGCTAAAGAATTGTAAATAATTATATTCTTTCTAAAACATAATTTAATAGATCATTTAAAATTTCTTTATTAAAGATCATAAGGGTAACAATCATTGGGCCTAATAAATGCTAAAAAATTGTAAATAATTATCTTATTTGTAAAAGATAATTTAATAGATCATTTAAAATTTCTTTATTAAAGATCATAACGGTAACGATCATTGGGCCTAATAAATGCTAAAGAATTTGAAATAATTATCTTCTTTGTGAATCATAATTGAAAAGATCATTTAAAGTTTCTTTATTAAAGATCATAACAGTAACGATCATTGGGTCTAATAAATGCTAAAAAATTGTAAATAATTATCTTCTTTCTAAAAGATAATTTAATAGATCATTTAGAATTTCTTTATTAAAGATCATAACGGTAACGATCATTGGTCCTAATAAATGCTAAAGAATTGTAAATAATTATATTCTTTCTAAAACATAATTTAATAGATCATTTAAAATTTCTTTATTAAAGATCATAAGGGTAACAATCATTGGGACTAATAAATGCTAAAAAATTGTAAACAATTATCTTCTTTGTAAAAGATAATTTAATAGATCATTTCAAAATTTCTTTATTAAAGATCATAACGGTAACGGTCATTGGGCCTAATAAATGCTAAAGAATTTGAAATAATTATCTTCTTTGTGAGTCATACTTGAATAGATCATTTAAAGTTTTTTTATTAAAGGTCTTAACGGTAACAATCATTGGGCCTAATAAATGCTAAAAAATTGTACATAATTATCTTCATTCTAAAAGATAACTTAAAAGATTATTTAAAGTTTTTTTATTAAAGATCATAACGGTAACGATCATTGGGCCTAATAAATGCTAAAAAATTGTAAATAATTACCTTCTTTCTAAAAGATAATTTAATAGATCATTTAAAATTTCTTTATTAAAGATCATAACGGTAACGATCATTGGTCCTAATAAATGATAAAGAATTGTAAATAATTATATTCTTTCTAAAACATAATTTAATAGATCATTTAAAATTTCTTTATTAAAGATCATAAGGGTAACAATCATTGGGACTAATAAATGCTAAAAAATTATAAATAATTATCTTCTTTGTAAAAGATAATTTAATAGATCATTTCAAAATTTCTTTATTAAAGATCATAACGGTAACGATCATTGGGCCTAATAAATCCTAAAGAATTTGAAATAATTATCTTCCTTGTGAATCATAATTGAATAGATCATTTAAAGTTTTTTTATTAAAGGTCTTAACGGTAAAAATCATTGGGCCTAATAAATGCTAAAAAATTGTACATAATTATCTTCATTCTAAAAGATAACTTAAAAGATCATTTAGAATTTCTTTATGAAAGATCATAACGGTAACGATCATTGGTCCTAATAAATGCTAAAGAATTGTAAATAATTATATTCTTTATAAAATATAATTTAATAGATCATTTAAAATTTCTTTATTAAAGATCATAAGGGTAACAATCATTGGGACTAATAAATGCTAAAAAATTGTAAATAATTATCTTCTTTGTAAAAGATAATTTAATAGATCATTTCAAAATTTCTTTATTAAAGATCATAACGGTAACGATCATTGGGCCTAATAAATGCTAAAGAATTTGAAATAATTATCTTCTTTGTGAATCATAATTGAATAGATCATTTAAAGTTTTTTTATTAAAGGTCTTAACGGTAACAATCATTGGGCCTAATAAATGCTAAAAAATTGTACATAATTATCTTCATTCTAAAAGATAACTTAAAAGATCATTTAAAGTTTTTTTATTAAAGATCATAACGGTAACGATCATTGGGCCTAATAAATGCTAAAAAATTGTAAATAATTACCTTCTTTCTAAAAGATAATTTAATAGATCATTTAAAATTTCTTTATTAAAGATCATAACGGTAACGATCATTGGCCCTAATAAATGCTAAAGAATTGTAAATAATTATATTCTTTCTAAAACATAATTTAATAGATCATTTAAAATTTCTTTATTAAAGATCATAAGGGTAACAATCATTGGGCCTAATAAATGCTAAAAAATTGTACATAATTATCTTCATTCTAAAAGATAACTTAAAAGATCATTTAGAATTTCTTTATGAAACATCATAACGGTAACGATCATTGGTCCTAATAAATGCTAAAGAATTGTAAATAATTATATTCTTTATAAAATATAATTTAATAGATCATTTAAAATTTCTTTATTAGAGATCATAAGGGTAACAATCATTGGGACTAATAAATGCTAAAAAATTGTAAATAATTATCTTCTTTGTAAAAGATAATTTAATAGATCATTTCAAAATTTCTTTACTAAAGATCATAACGGTAACGATCATTGGGCCTAATAAATGCTAAAGAATTTGAAATAATTATCTTCTTTGTGAATCATAATTGAATAGATCATTTAAAGTTTTTTTATTAAAGGTCTTAATGGTAACAATCATTGGGCCTAATAAATGCTAAAAAATTGTACATAATTATCTTCATTCTAAAAGATAACTTAAAAGATCATTTAAAGTTTTTTTATTAAAGATCATAACGGTAACGATCATTGGGCCTAATAAATGCTAAAAAATTGTAAATAATTACCTTCTTTCTAAAAGATAATTTAATAGATCATTTAAAATTTCTTTATTAAAGATCATAACGGTAACGATCATTGGTCCTAATAAATTCTAAAGAATTGTAAATAATTATATTCTTTCTAAAACATAATTTAATAGATCATTTAAAATTTCTTTATTAAAGATCATAAGGGTAACAATCATTGGGACTAATAAATGCTAAAAAATTGTAAATAATTATCTTCTTTGTAAAAGATAATTTAATAGATCATTTCAAAATTTCTTTATTAAAGATCATAACGGTAACGATCATTGGGCCTAATAAATGCTAAAGAATTTGAAATAATTATCTTCTTTGTGAATCATAACTGAATAGATCATTTAAAGTTTTTTTATTAAAGGTCTTAACGGTAAAAATCATTGGGCCTAATAAATGCTAAAAAATTGTACATAATTATCTTCATTCTAAAAGATAACTTAAAAGATCATTTAAAGTTTTTTTATTAAAGATCATAACGGTAACGATCATTGGGCCTAATAAATGCTAAAAAATTGTAAATAATTACCTTCTTTCTAAAAGATAATTTAATAGATCATTTAAAATTTCTTTATTAAAGATCATAACGGTAACGATCATTGGGCCTAATAAATGCTAAAGAATTTGAAATAATTATCTTCTTTGTGAATCATAATTGAATAGATCATTTAAAGTTTTTTTATTAAAGATCATAACGGTAACGATCATTGGTCCTAATAAATGCTAAGGAATTTGAAATAATTATCTTCTTTCTGAATCATAATTGAAAAGATCATTTAAAGTTTCTTTATTAAAGATCATAACAGTAACGATCATTGGGTCTAATAAATGCTAAAAAATTGTAAATAATTACCTTCTTTCTAAAAGATAATTTAATAGATCATTTAAAATTTCTTTATTAAAGATCATAACGGTAACGATCATTGGTCCTAATAAATGATAAAGAATTGTAAATAATTATATTCTTTCTAAAACATAATTTAATAGATCATTTAAAATTTCTTTATTAAAGATCATAAGGGTAACAATCATTGGGACTAATAAATGCTAAAAAATTATAAATAATTATCTTCTTTGTAAAAGATAATTTAATAGATCATTTCAAAATTTCTTTATTAAAGATCATAACGGTAACGATCATTGGGCCTAATAAATCCTAAAGAATTTGAAATAATTATCTTCCTTGTGAATCATAATTGAATAGATCATTTAAAGTTTTTTTATTAAAGGTCTTAACGGTAAAAATCATTGGGCCTAATAAATGCTAAAAAATTGTACATAATTATCTTCATTCTAAAAGATAACTTAAAAGATCATTTAGAATTTCTTTATGAAAGATCATAACGGTAACGATCATTGGTCCTAATAAATGCTAAAGAATTGTAAATAATTATATTCTTTATAAAATATAATTTAATAGATCATTTAAAATTTCTTTATTAAAGATCATAAGGGTAACAATCATTGGGACTAATAAATGCTAAAAAATTGTAAATAATTATCTTCTTTGTAAAAGATAATTTAATAGATCATTTCAAAATTTCTTTATTAAAGATCATAACGGTAACGATCATTGGGCCTAATAAATGCTAAAGAATTTGAAATAATTATCTTCTTTGTGAATCATAATTGAATAGATCATTTAAAGTTTTTTTATTAAAGGTCTTAACGGTAACAATCATTGGGCCTAATAAATGCTAAAAAATTGTACATAATTATCTTCATTCTAAAAGATAACTTAAAAGATCATTTAAAGTTTTTTTATTAAAGATCATAACGGTAACGATCATTGGGCCTAATAAATGCTAAAAAATTGTAAATAATTACCTTCTTTCTAAAAGATAATGTAATAGATCATTTAAAATTTCTTTATTAAAGATCATAACGGTAACGATCATTGGCCCTAATAAATGCTAAAGAATTGTAAATAATTATATTCTTTCTAAAACATAATTTAATAGATCATTTAAAATTTCTTTATTAAAGATCATAAGGGTAACAATCATTGGGCCTAATAAATGCTAAAAAATTGTAAATAATTATCTTCTTTGTAAAAGATAATTTAATAGATCATTTAAAATTTTTTTATTAAAGATCATAACGGTAACGATCATTGGTCCTAATAAATGCTAAGGAATTTGAAATAATTATCTTCTTTCTGAATCATAATTGAAAACATCATTTAAAGTTTCTTTATTAAAGATCATAACAGTAACGATCATTGGGTCTAATAAATGCTAAAAAATTGTAAATAATTATCTTCTTTCTAAAAGATAATTTAATAGATCATTTAGAATTTCTTTATTAAAGATCATAACGGTAACGATCATTGGTCCTAATAAATGCTAAAGAATTGTAAATAATTATATTCTTTCTAAAATATAATTTAATAGATCATTTAAAATTTTGTATTAAAGATCATAAGGGTAACAATCATTGGGACTAATAAATGCTAAAAAATTGTAAACAATTATCTTCTTTGTAAAAGATAATTTAATAGATCATTTCAAAATTTCTTTATTAAAGATCATAACGGTAATGATCATTGGGCCTAATAAATGCTAAAGAATTTGAAATAATTATCTTCTTTGTGAATCATAATTGAATAGATCATTTAAAGTTTTTTTATTAAAGATCATAACGGTAACGATCATTGGTCCTAATAAATGCTAAGGAATTTGAAATAATTATCTTCTTTCTGAATCATAATTGAAAAGATCATTTAAAGTTTCTTTATTAAAGATCATAACAGTAACGATCATTGGGTCTAATAAATGCTAAAAAATTGTAAATAATTACCTTCTTTCTAAAAGATAATTTAATAGATCATTTAAAATTTCTTTATTAAAGATCATAACGGTAACGATCATTGGTCCTAATAAATGATAAAGAATTGTAAATAATTATATTCTTTCTAAAACATAATTTAATAGATCATTTAAAATTTCTTTATTAAAGATCATAAGGGTAACAATCATTGGGACTAATAAATGCTAAAAAATTATAAATAATTATCTTCTTTGTAAAAGATAATTTAATAGATCATTTCAAAATTTCTTTATTAAAGATCATAACGGTAACGATCATTGGGCCTAATAAATCCTAAAGAATTTGAAATAATTATCTTCCTTGTGAATCATAATTGAATAGATCATTTAAAGTTTTTTTATTAAAGGTCTTAACGGTAAAAATCATTGGGCCTAATAAATGCTAAAAAATTGTACATAATTATCTTCATTCTAAAAGATAACTTAAAAGATCATTTAGAATTTCTTTATGAAAGATCATAACGGTAACGATCATTGGTCCTAATAAATGCTAAAGAATTGTAAATAATTATATTCTTTATAAAATATAATTTAATAGATCATTTAAAATTTCTTTATTAAAGATCATAAGGGTAACAATCATTGGGACTAATAAATGCTAAAAAATTGTAAATAATTATCTTCTTTGTAAAAGATAATTTAATAGATCATTTCAAAATTTCTTTATTAAAGATCATAACGGTAACGATCATTGGGCCTAATAAATGCTAAAGAATTTGAAATAATTATCTTCTTTGTGAATCATAGTTGAATAGATCATTTAAAGTTTTTTTATTAAAGGTCTTAACGGTAACAATCATTGGGCCTAATAAATGCTAAAAAATTGTACATAATTATCTTCATTCTAAAAGATAACTTAAAAGATCATTTAAAGTTTTTTTATTAAAGATCATAACGGTAACGATCATTGGGCCTAATAAATGCTAAAAAATTGTAAATAATTACCTTCTTTCTAAAAGATAATTTAATAGATCATTTAAAATTTCTTTATTAAAGATCATAACGGTAACGATCATTGGCCCTAATAAATGCTAAAGAATTGTAAATAATTATATTCTTTCTAAAACATAATTTAATAGATCATTTAAAATTTCTTTATTAAAGATCATAAGGGTAACAATCATTGGGCCTAATAAATGCTAAAAAATTGTACATAATTATCTTCATTCTAAAAGATAACTTAAAAGATCATTTAGAATTTCTTTATGAAACATCATAACGGTAACGATCATTGGTCCTAATAAATGCTAAAGAATTGTAAATAATTATATTCTTTATAAAATATAATTTAATAGATCATTTAAAATTTCTTTATTAGAGATCATAAGGGTAACAATCATTGGGACTAATAAATGCTAAAAAATTGTAAATAATTATCTTCTTTGTAAAAGATAATTTAATAGATCATTTCAAAATTTCTTTACTAAAGATCATAATGGTAACGATCATTGGGCCTAATAAATGCTAAAGAATTTGAAATAATTATCTTCTTTGTGAATCATAATTGAATAGATCATTTAAAGTTTTTTTATTAAAGGTCTTAATGGTAACAATCATTGGGCCTAATAAATGCTAAAAAATTGTACATAATTATCTTCATTCTAAAAGATAACTTAAAAGATCATTTAAAGTTTTTTTATTAAAGATCATAACGGTAACGATCATTGGGCCTAATAAATGCTAAAAAATTGTAAATAATTACCTTCTTTCTAAAAGATAATTTAATAGATCATTTAAAATTTCTTTATTAAAGATCATAACGGTAACGATCATTGGTCCTAATAAATTCTAAAGAATTGTAAATAATTATATTCTTTCTAAAACATAATTTAATAGATCATTTAAAATTTCTTTATTAAAGATCATAAGGGTAACAATCATTGGGACTAATAAATGCTAAAAAATTGTAAATAATTATCTTCTTTGTAAAAGATAATTTAATAGATCATTTCAAAATTTCTTTATTAAAGATCATAACGGTAACGATCATTGGGCCTAATAAATGCTAAAGAATTTGAAATAATTATCTTCTTTGTGAATCATAACTGAATAGATCATTTAAAGTTTTTTTATTAAAGGTCTTAACGGTAACAATCATTGGGCCTAATAAATGCTAAAAAATTGTACATAATTATCTTCATTCTAAAAGATAACTTAAAAGATCATTTAAAGTTTTTTTATTAAAGATCATAACGGTAACGATCATTGGGCCTAATAAATGCTAAAAAATTGTAAATAATTACCTTCTTTCTAAAAGATAATTTAATAGATCATTTAAAATTTCTTTATTAAAGATCATAACGGTAACGATCATTGGGCCTAATAAATGCTAAAGAATTGTAAATAATTATATTCTTTTTAAAACATAATTTAATAGATCATTTAAAATTTCTTTATTAAAGATCATAAGGGTAACAATCATTGGGCCTAATAAATGCTAAAAAATTGTAAATAATTATCTTCTTTGTAAAAGATAATTTAATAGATCATTTAAAATTTTTTTATTAAAGATCATAACGGTAACGATCATTGGTCCTAATAAATGCTAAGGAATTTGAAATAATTATCTTCTTTCTGAATCATAATTGAAAAGATCATTTAAAGTTTCTTTATTAAAGATCATAACAGTAACGATCATTGGGTCTAATAAATGCTAAAAAATTGTAAATAATTATCTTCTTTCTAAAAGATAATTTAATAGATCATTTAGAATTTCTTTATTAAAGATCATAACGGTAACGATCATTGGTCCTAATAAATGCTAAAGAATTGTAAATAATTATATTCTTTCTAAAATATAATTTAATAGATCATTTAAAATTTTGTATTAAAGATCATAAGGGTAACAATCATTGGGACTAATAAATGCTAAAAAATTGTAAACAATTATCTTCTTTGTAAAAGATAATTTAATAGATCATTTCAAAATTTCTTTATTAAAGATCATAACGGTAACGATCATTGGGCCTAATAAATGCTAAAGAATTTGAAATAATTATCTTCTTTGTGAATCATAATTGAATAGATCATTTAAAGTTTTTTTATTAAAGGTCTTAACGGTAACAATCATTCGGCCTAATAAATGCTAAAAAATTGTACATAATTATCTTCATTCTAAAAGATAACTTAAAAGATCATTTAAAGTTTTTTTATTAAAGATCATAACGGTAACGATCATTGGGCCTAATAAATGCTAAAAAATTGTAAATAATTACCTTCTTTCTAAAAGATAATTTAATAGATTATTTAAAATTTCTTTATTAAAGATCATAACGGTAACGATCATTGGGCCTAATAATTGCTAAAGAATTGTAAATAATTATATTCTTTCTAAAACATAATTTAATAGATCATTTAAAATTTCTTTATTAAAGATCATAAGGGTAACAATCATTGGGCCTAATAAATGCTAAAAAATTGTAAATAATTATCTTATTTGTAAAAGATAATTTAATAGATCATTTAAAATTTCTTTATTAAAGATCATAACGGTAACGATCATTGGGCCTAATAAATGCTAAAGAATTTGAAATAATTATCTTCTTTGTGAATCATAATTGAGAAGATCATTTAAAGTTTCTTTATTAAAGATCATAACAGTAACGATCATTGGGTCTAATAAATGCTAAAAAATTGTAAATAATTATGTTCTTTCTAAGAGATAATTTAATACATCATTTAGAATTTCTTTATTAAAGATCATAACGGTAACGATCATTGGTCCTAATAAATGCTAAAGAATTGTAAATAATTATATTCTTTCTAAAACATAATTTAATAGATCATTTAAAATTTCTTTATTAAAGATCATAAGGGTAACAATCATTGGGACTAATAAATGCTAAAAAATTGTAAACAATTATCTTCTTTGTAAAAGATAATTTAATAGATCATTTCAAAATTTCTTTATTAAAGATCATAACGGTAACGGTCATTGGGCCTAATAAATGCTAAAGAATTTGAAATAATTATCTTCTTTGTGAGTCATACTTGAATAGATCATTTAAAGTTTTTTTATTAAAGGTCTTAACGGTAACAATCATTGGGCCTAATAAATGCTAAAAAATTGTACATAATTATCTTCATTCTAAAAGATAACTTAAAAGATTATTTAAAGTTTTTTTATTAAAGATCATAACGGTAACGATCATTGGGCCTAATAAATGCTAAAAAATTGTAAATAATTACCTTCTTTCTAAAAGATAATTTAATAGATCATTTAAAATTTCTTTATTAAAGATCATAACGGTAACGATCATTGGTCCTAATAAATGATAAAGAATTGTAAATAATTATATTCTTTCTAAAACATAATTTAATAGATCATTTAAAATTTCTTTATTAAAGATCATAAGGGTAACAATCATTGGGACTAATAAATGCTAAAAAATTATAAATAATTATCTTCTTTGTAAAAGATAATTTAATAGATCATTTCAAAATTTCTTTATTAAAGATCATAACGGTAACGATCATTGGGCCTAATAAATCCTAAAGAATTTGAAATAATTATCTTCCTTGTGAATCATAATTGAATAGATCATTTAAAGTTTTTTTATTAAAGGTCTTAACGGTAAAAATCATTGGGCCTAATAAATGCTAAAAAATTGTACATAATTATCTTCATTCTAAAAGATAACTTAAAAGATCATTTAGAATTTCTTTATGAAAGATCATAACGGTAACGATCATTGGTCCTAATAAATGCTAAAGAATTGTAAATAATTATATTCTTTATAAAATATAATTTAATAGATCATTTAAAATTTCTTTATTAAAGATCATAAGGGTAACAATCATTGGGACTAATAAATGCTAAAAAATTGTAAATAATTATCTTCTTTGTAAAAGATAATTTAATAGATCATTTCAAAATTTCTTTATTAAAGATCATAACGGTAACGATCATTGGGCCTAATAAATGCTAAAGAATTTGAAATAATTATCTTCTTTGTGAATCATAATTGAATAGATCATTTAAAGTTTTTTTATTAAAGGTCTTAACGGTAACAATCATTGGGCCTAATAAATGCTAAAAAATTGTACATAATTATCTTCATTCTAAAAGATAACTTAAAAGATCATTTAAAGTTTTTTTATTAAAGATCATAACGGTAACGATCATTGGGCCTAATAAATGCTAAAAAATTGTAAATAATTACCTTCTTTCTAAAAGATAATTTAATAGATCATTTAAAATTTCTTTATTAAAGATCATAACGGTAATGATCATTGGCCCTAATAAATGCTAAAGAATTGTAAATAATTATATTCTTTCTAAAACATAATTTAATAGATCATTTAAAATTTCTTTATTAAAGATCATAAGGGTAACAATCATTGGGCCTAATAAATGCTAAAAAATTGTACATAATTATCTTCATTCTAAAAGATAACTTAAAAGATCATTTAGAATTTCTTTATGAAACATCATAACGGTAACGATCATTGGTCCTAATAAATGCTAAAGAATTGTAAATAATTATATTCTTTATAAAATATAATTTAATAGATCATTTAAAATTTCTTTATTAGAGATCATAAGGGTAACAATCATTGGGACTAATAAATGCTAAAAAATTGTAAATAATTATCTTCTTTGTAAAAGATAATTTAATAGATCATTTCAAAATTTCTTTACTAAAGATCATAACGGTAACGATCATTGGGCCTAATAAATGCTAAAGAATTTGAAATAATTATCTTCTTTGTGAATCATAATTGAATAGATCATTTAAAGTTTTTTTATTAAAGGTCTTAATGGTAACAATCATTGGGCCTAATAAATGCTAAAAAATTGTACATAATTATCTTCATTCTAAAAGATAACTTAAAAGATCATTTAAAGTTTTTTTATTAAAGATCATAACGGTAACGATCATTGGGCCTAATAAATGCTAAAAAATTGTAAATAATTACCTTCTTTCTAAAAGATAATTTAATAGATCATTTAAAATATCTTTATTAAAGATCATAACGGTAACGATCATTGGTCCTAATAAATTCTAAAGAATTGTAAATAATTATATTCTTTCTAAAACATAATTTAATAGATCATTTAAAATTTCTTTATTAAAGATCATAAGGGTAACAATCATTGGGACTAATAAATGCTAAAAAATTGTAAATAATTATCTTCTTTGTAAAAGATAATTTAATAGATCATTTCAAAATTTCTTTATTAAAGATCATAACGGTAACGATCATTGGGCCTAATAAATGCTAAAGAATTTGAAATAATTATCTTCTTTGTGAATCATAACTGAATAGATCATTTAAAGTTTTTTTATTAAAGGTCTTAACGGTAACAATCATTGGGCCTAATAAATGCTAAAAAATTGTACATAATTATCTTCATTCTAAAAGATAACTTAAAAGATCATTTAAAGTTTTTTTATTAAAGATCATAACGGTAACGATCATTGGGCCTAATAAATGCTAAAAAATTGTAAATAATTACCTTCTTTCTAAAAGATAATTTAATAGATCATTTAAAATTTCTTTATTAAAGATCATAACGGTAACGATCATTGGGCCTAATAAATGCTAAAGAATTGTAAATAATTATATTCTTTTTAAAACATAATTTAATAGATCATTTAAAATTTCTTTATTAAAGATCATAAGGGTAACAATCATTGGGCCTAATAAATGCTAAAAAATTGTAAATAATTATCTTCTTTGTAAAAGATAATTTAATAGATCATTTAAAATTTTTTTATTAAAGATCATAACGGTAACGATCATTGGTCCTAATAAATGCTAAGGAATTTGAAATAATTATCTTCTTTCTGAATCATAATTGAAAAGATCATTTAAAGTTTCTTTATTAAAGATCATAACAGTAACGATCATTGGGTCTAATAAATGCTAAAAAATTGTAAATAATTATCTTCTTTCTAAAAGATAATTTAATAGATCATTTAGAATTTCTTTATTAAAGATCATAACGGTAACGATCATTGGTCCTAATAAATGCTAAAGAATTGTAAATAATTATATTCTTTCTAAAATATAATTTAATAGATCATTTAAAATTTTGTATTAAAGATCATAAGGGTAACAATCATTGGGACTAATAAATGCTAAAAAATTGTAAACAATTATCTTCTTTGTAAAAGATAATTTAATAGATCATTTCAAAATTTCTTTATTAAAGATCATAACGGTAACGATCATTGGGCCTAATAAATGCTAAAGAATTTGAAATAATTATCTTCTTTGTGAATCATAATTGAATAGATCATTTAAAGTTTTTTTATTAAAGGTCTTAATGGTAACAATCATTGGGCCTAATAAATGCTAAAAATTTGTACATAATTATCTTCATTCTAAAAGATAACTTAAAAGATCATTTAGAATTTCTTTATTAAAGATCATAACGGTAACGATCATTGGTCCTAATAAATGCTAAAGAATTGTAAATAATTATATTCTTTCTAAAACATAATTTAATAGATCATTTAAAATTTCTTTATTAAAGATCATAAGGGTAACAATCATTGGGACTAATAAATGCTAAAAAATTGTAAATAATTATCTTCTTTGTAAAAGCTAATTTAATAGATCATTTCAAAATTTCTTTATTAAAGATCATAACGGTAACGATCGTTGGGCCTAATAAATGCTAAAGAATTTGAAATAATTATCTTCTTTGTGAATCATAACTGAATAGATCATTTATAGTTTTTTTATTAAAGGTCTTAACGGTAACAATCATTGGGCCTAATAAATGCTAAAAAATTGTACATAATTATCTTCATTCTAAAAGATAACTTAAAAGATCATTTAAAGTTTTTTTATTAAAGATCATAACGGTAACGATCATTGGGCCTAATAAATGCTAAAAAATTGTAAATAATTACCTTCTTTCTAAAAGATAATTTAATAGATCTTTTAAAATTTCTTTATTAAAGATCATAACGGTAACGATCATTGGGCCTAATAAATCCTAAAGAATTGTAAATAATTATATTCTTTCTAAAACATAATTTAATAGATCATTTAAAATTTCTTTATTAAAGATCATAAGGGTAACAATCATTGGGCCTAATAAATGCTAAAAAATTGTAAATAATTATCTTCTTTGTAAAAGATAATTTAATAGATCATTTAAAATTTCTTTATTAAAGATGATAACGGTAACGATCATTGGGCCTAATAAATGCTAAAGAATTTGAAATAATTATCTTCTTTGTGAATCATAATTGAAAAGATCATTTAAAGTTTTTTTATTAAAGGTCTTAACGGTAACAATCATTGGGCCTAATAAATGCTAAAAAATTGTACATAATTATCTTCATTCTAAAAGATAACTTAAAAGATCATTTAAAGTTTTTTTATTAAAGATCATAACGGTAACGATCATTGGGCCTAATAAATGCTAAAAAATTGTAAATAATTACCTTCTTTCTAAAAGATAATTTAATAGATCTTTTAAAATTTCTTTATTAAAGATCATAACGGTAACGATCATTGGGCCTAATAAATCCTAAAGAATTGTAAATAATTATATTCTTTCTAAAACATAATTTAATAGATCATTTAAAATTTCTTTATTAAAGATCATAAGGGTAACAATCATTGGGCCTAATAAATGCTAAAAAATTGTAAATAATTATCTTCTTTCTAAAAGATAATTTAATAGATCATTTAGAATTTCTTTATTAAAGATCATAACGGTAACGATCATTGGGCCTAATAAATCCTAAAGAATTTGAAATAATTATCTTCTTTGTGAATCATAATTGAATAGATCATTTAAAGTTTTTTTATTAAAGGTCTTAACGGTAAAAATCATTGGGCCTAATAAATGCTAAAAAATTGTACATAATTATCTTCATTCTAAAAGATAACTTAAAAGATCATTTAGAATTTCTTTATTAAAGATCATAACGGTAACGATCATTGGTCCAAATAAATGCTAAAGAATTGTAAATAATTATATTCTTTCTAAAACATAATTTAATAGATCATTTAAAATTTCTTTATTAAAGATCATAAGGGTAACAATCATTGGGACTAATAAATGCTAAAAAATTGTAAATAATTATCTTCTTTGTAAAAGCTAATTTAATAGATCATTTCAAAATTTCTTTATTAAAGATCATAACGGTAACGATCGTTGGGCCTAATAAATGCTAAAGAATTTGAAATAATTATCTTCTTTGTGAATCATAATTGAATAGATCATTTAAAGTTTTTTGATTAAAGGTCTTAACGGTAAAAATCATTGGGCCTAATAAATGCTAAAAAATTGTACATAATTATCTTCATTCTAAAAGATAACTTAAAAGATAATTTAAAGTTTTTTTATTAAAGATCATAACGGTAACGATCATTGGGCGTAATAAATGCTAAAAAATTGTAAATAATTACCTTCTTTCTAAAAGATAATTTAATAGATCATTTAAAATTTCATTATTAAAGATCATAACGGTAACAATCATTGGGCCTAATAAATGCTAAAGAATTGTAAATAATTATATTCTTTATAAAACATAATTTAATAGATCATTTAAAATTTCTTTATTAAAGATCATAAGGGTAACAATCATTGGGCCTAATAAATGCTAAAAAATTGTAAATAATTATCTTCTTTGTAAAAGATAAGTTAATAGATCATTTAAAATTTCTTTATTAAAGATGATAACGGTAACGATCATTGGGCCTAATAAATGCTAAAGAATTTGAAATAATTATCTTCTTTGTGAATCATAATTGAATAGATCATTTAAAGTTTTTTTATTAAAGGTCTTAACGGTAACAATCATTGGGCCTAATAAATGCTAAAAAATTGTACATAATTATCTTCATTCTAAAAGATAACTTAAAAGATCATTTAGAATTTCTTTATTAAAGATCATAACGGTAACGATCATTGGTCCTAATAAATGCTAAAGAATTGTAAATAATTATATTCTTTCTAAAATATAATTTAATAGATCATTTAAAATTTCTTTATTAAAGATCATAAGGGTAACAATCATTGGGACTAATAAATGCTAAAAAATTGTAAATAATTATCTTCTTTGTAAAAGATAATTTAATAGATCATTTCAAAATTTCTTTATTAAAGATCATAACGGTAACGATCATTGGGCCTAATAAATGCTAAAGAATTTGAAATAATTATCTTCTTTGTGAATCATAATTGAATAGATCATTTAAAGTTTTTTTATTAAAGGTCTTAACGGTAACAATCATTGGGCCTAATAAATGCTAAAAAATTGTACATAATTATCTTCATTCTAAAAGATAACTTAAAAGATCATTTAAAGTTTTTTTATTAAAGATCATAACGGTAACGATCATTGGGCCTAATAAATGCTAAAAAATTGTAAATAATTACCTTCTTTCTAAAAGATAATTTAATAGATCATTTAAAATTTCTTTATTAAAGATCATAACGGTAACGATCATTGGGCCTAATAAATGCTAAAGAATTTGAAATAATTATCTTCTTTGTGAATCATAATTGAAAAGATCATTTAAAGTTTCTTTATTAAAGATCATAACAGTAACGATCATTGGCTCTAATAAATGCTAAAAAATTGTAAATAATTATCTTCTTTGTAAAAGATAATTTAATAGATCATTTCAAAATTTCTTTATTAAAGATCATAACGGTAACGATCATTGGGCCTAATAAATGCTAAAGAATTTGAAATAATTATCTTCTTTGTGAATCATAATTGAATAGATCATTTAAAGTTTTTTTATTATAGGTCTTAACGGTAACAATCATTGGGCCTAATAAATGCTAAAAAATTGTACATAATTATCTTCATTCTAAAAGATAACTTAAAAGATTATTTAAAGTTTTTTTATTAAAGATCATAACGGTAACGATCATTGGGCCTAATAAATGCTAAAAAATTGTACATAATTATCTTCATTCTAAAAGATAACTTAAAAGATCATTTAGAATTTCTTTATTAAAGATCATAACGGTAACGATCATTGGTCCTAATAAATGCTAAAGAATTGTAAATAATTATATTCTTTCTAAAATATAATTTAATAGATCATTTAAAATTTCTTTATTAAAGATCATAAGGGTAACAATCATTGGGACTAATAAATGCTAAAAAATTGTAAATAATTATCTTCTTTGTAAAAGATAATTTAATAGATCATTTCAAAATTTCTTTATTAAAGATCATAACGGTAACGATCATTGGGCCTAATAAATGCTAAAGAATTTGAAATAATTATCTTCTTTGTGAATCATAATTGAATAGATCATTTAAAGTTTTTTTATTAAAGGTCTTAACGGTAATAATCATTGGGCCTAATAAATGCTAAAAAATTGTACATAATTATCTTCATTCTAAAAGATAACTTAAAAGATCATTTAAAGTTTTTTTATTAAAGATCATAACGGTAACGATCATTGGGCCTAATAAATGCTAAAAAATTGTAAATAATTACCTTCTTTCTAAAAGATAATTTAATAGATCATTTAAAATTTCTTTATTAAAGATCATAACGGTAACGATCATTGGGCCTAATTAATGCTAAAGAATTGTAAATAATTATATTCTTTCTAAAACATAATTTAATAGATCATTTAAAATTTCTTTATTAAAGATCATAAGGGTAACAATCATTGGGCCTAATAAATGCTAAAAAATTGTAAATAATTATCTTCTTTGTAAAAGATAATTTAATAGATCATTTAAAATTTCTTTATTAAAGATCATAACGGTAACGATCATTGGGCCTAATAAATGCTAAAGAATTTGAAATAATTATCTTCTTTGTGAATCATAATTGAAAAGATCATTTAAAGTTTCTTTATTAAAGATCATAACAGTAACGATCATTGGGTCTAACAAATGCTAAAAATTTGTACATAATTATCTTCATTCTAAAAGATAATTTAATAGATCATTTAGAATTTCTTTATTAAAGATCATAACGGTAACGATCATTGGTCCTAATAAATGCTAAAGAATTGTACATAATTATCTTCATTCTAAAAGATAACTTAAAAGATCATTTAAAGTTTTTTTATTAAAGGTCTTAACGGTAACAATCATTGGGCCTAATAAATGCTAAAAAATTGTACATAATTATCTTCATTTTAAAAGATAACTTAAAAGATCATTTAAAGTTTTTTTATTAAAGATCATAACGGTAACGATCATTGGGCCTAATAAATGCTAAAAAATTGTAAATAATTACCTTCTTTCTAAAAGATAATTTAATATATCATTTAAAATTTCTTTATTAAAGATCATAACGGTAACGATCATTGGGCCTAATAAATGCTAAAGAATTGTAAATAATTATATTCTTTTTAAAACATAATTTAATAGATCATTTAAAATTTCTTTATTAAAGATCATAAGGGTAACAATCATTGGGCCTAATAAATGCTAAAAAATTGTAAATAATTATCTTCTTTGTAAAAGATAATTTAATAGATCATTTAAAATTTCTTTATTAAAGATCATAACGGTAACGATCATTGGGCCTAATAAATGCTAAAGAATTTGAAATAATTATCTTCTTTGCGAATCATAATTGAAAAGATCATTTAAAGTTTCTTTATTAAAGATCATAACAGTAACGATCATTGGGTCTAACAAATGCTAAAAAACTGTAAATAATTATCTTCTTTCTAAAAGATAATTTAATAGATCATTTAGAATTTCTTTATTAAAGATCATAACGGTAACGATCATTGGTCCTAATAAATGCTAAAGAATTGTACATAATTATCTTCATTCTAAAAGATAACTTAAAAGATCATTTAAAGTTTTTTTATTAAAGGTCCTAACGGTAACAATCATTGGGCCTAATAAATGCTAAAAAATTGTACATAATTATCTTCATTCTAAAAGATAACTTAAAAGATCATTTAGAATTTCTTTATTAAAGATCATAACGGTAACGATCATTGGTCCTAATAAATGCTAAAGAATTGTAAATAATTATATTCTTTCTAAAATATAATTTAATAGATCATTTAAAATTTCTTTATTAAAGATCATAAGGGTAAGAATCATTGGGACTAATAAATGCTAAAAAATTGTAAATAATTATCTTCTTTGTAAAAGATAATTTAATAGATCATTTCAAAATTTCTTTATTAAAGATCATAATGGTAACGATCATTGGGCCTAATAAATGCTAAAGAATTTGAAATAATTATCTTCTTTGTGAATCATCATTGAATAGATCATTTAAAGTTTTTTTATTAAAGGTCTTAATGGTAACAATCATTGGGCCTAATAAATGCTAAAAAATTGTACATAATTATCTTCATTCTAAAAGATAACTTAAAAGATCATTTAGAATTTCTTTATTAAAGATCATAACGGTAACGATCATTGGTCCTAATAAATGCTAAAGAATTGTAAATAATTACCTTCTTTCTAAAAGATAATTTAATAGATCATTTAAAATTTCTTTATTAAAGATCATAACGGTAACGATCATTGGTCCTAATAAATGCTAACGAATTGTAAATAATTATATTCTTTCTAAAACATAATTAATAGATCATTTAAAATTTCTTTATTAAAGATCATAAGGGTAACAATCATTGGGACTACTAAATGCTAAAAAATTGCAAATAATTATCTTCTTTGTAAAAGATAATTTAATAGATTATTTAAAATTTCTTTATTAAAGATCATAATGGTAACGATCATTGGGCCTAATAAATGCTAAAGAATTTGAAATAATTATCTTCTTTGTGAATCATAATTGAAAAGATCATTTAAAGTTTCTTTATTAAAGATCATAACAGTAACGATCATTGGCTCTAATAAATGCTAAAAAATTGTAAATAATTATCTTCTTTGTAAAAGATAATTTAATAGATCATTTCAAAATTTCTTTATTAAAGATCATAACGGTAACGATCATTGGGCCTAATAAATGCTAAAGAATTTGAAATAATTATCTTCTTTGTGAATCATAATTGAATAGATCATTTAAAGTTTTTTTATTATAGGTCTTAACGGTAACAATCATTGGGCCTAATAAATGCTAAAAAATTGTACATAATTATCTTCATTCTAAAAGATAACTTAAAAGATTATTTAAAGTTTTTTTATTAAAGATCATAACGGTAACGATCATTGGGCCTAATAAATGCTAAAAAATTGTAAATAATTACCTTCTTTCTAAAAGATAATTTAATAGATCATTTAAAATTTCTTTATTAAAGATCATAACGGTAACGATCATTGGTCCTAATAAATGCCAAATAATTGTAAATAATTATATTCTTTCTAAAACATAATTTAATAGATCATTTAAAATTTCTTTATTAAAGATCATAAGGGTAACAATCATTGGGACTAATAAATGCTAAAAAATTGTAAATAATTATATTCTTTGTAAAAGATAATTTAATAGATCATTTCAAAATTTCTTTATTAAAGATCATAACGGTAACGATCATTGGGCCTAATAAATGCTAAAGAATTTGAAATAATTATCTTCTTTGTGAATCATAATTGAATAGATCATTTAAAGTTTTTTTATTAAAGGTCTTAACGGTAACAATCATTGGGCCTAATAAATGCTAAAAAATTGTACATAATTCTCTTAAAAGATTATTTAAAGTTTTTTTATTAAAGATCATAACGGTAACGATCATTGGGCATAATAAATGCTAAAAAATTGTAAATAATTACCTTCTTTCTAAAAGATAATTTAATAGATCATTTAAAATTTCTTTATTAAAGATCATAACGGTAACGATCATTGGGCCTAATAAATGCTAAACAATTGTAAATAATTATATTCTTTCTAAAACATAGCTTAATAGATCATTTAAAATTTCTTTATTAAAGATCATAAGGGTAACAATCATTGGGCCTACTAAATGCTAAAAAATTGTAAATAATTATCTTCTTTGTAAAAGATAATTTAATAGATTATTTAAAATTTTTTTATTAAAGATCATAACGGTAACGATCATTGGGCCTAATAAATGCTAAAGAATTTGAAATAATTATCTTCTTTGTGAATCATAATTGAATAGATCATTTAAAGTTTTTTTATTAAAGGTCTTAACGGTAATAATCATTGGGCCTAATAAATGCTAAAAAATTGTACATAATTATCTTCATTCTAAAAGATAACTTAAAAGATCATTTAAAGTTTTTTTATTAAAGATCATAACGGTAACGATCATTGGGCCTAATAAATGCTAAAAAATTGTAAATAATTACCTTCTTTCTAAAAGATAATTTAATAGATCATTTAAAATTTCTTTATTAAAGATCATAACGGTAACGATCATTGGGCCTAATAAATGCTAAAAAATTGTAAATAATTACCTTCTTTGTAAAAGATAATTTAATAGATCATTTCAAAATTTCTTTATTAAAGATCATAACGGTAACGATCATTGGGCCTAATAAATGCTAAAGAATTTGAAATAATTATCTTCTTTGTGAATCATAATTGAATAGATCATTTAAAGTTTTTTTATTAAAGGTCTTAACGGTAACAATCATTGGGCCTAATAAATGCTAAAAAATTGTACATAATTATCTTCATTCTAAAAGATAACTTAAAAGATTATTTAAAGTTTTTTTATTAAAGATCATAACGGTAACGATCATTGGGCCTAATAAATGCTAAAAAATTGTAAATAATTACCTTCTTTCTAAAAGATAATTTAATAGATCACTTAAAATTTCTTTATTAAAGATCATAACGGTAACGATCATTGGTCCTGATAAATGCTAAAGAATTGTAAATAATTATATTCTTTCTAAAACATAATTTAATAGATCATTTAAAAATTTCTTTATTAAAGATCATAACGGTAACGATCATTGGGCCTAATAAATGCTAAAGAATTTGAAATAATTATCTTCTTTGTGAATCATAATTGAATAGATCATTTAAAGTTTTTTTATTAAAGGTCTTAACGGTAACAATCATTGGGCCTAATAAATGCTAAAAAATTGTACATAATTATCTTCATTCTAAAAGATAACTTAAAAGATTATTTAAAGTTTTTTTATTAAAGATCATAACGGTAACGATCATTGGGCCTAATAAATGCTAAAAAATTGTAAATAATTACCTTCATTCTAAAAGATAACTTAAAAGATCATTTAAAGTTTTTTTATTAAAGATCATAACGGTAACGATCATTGGGCCTAATAAATGCTAAAAAATTGTAAATAATTACCTTCTTTCTAAAAGATAATTTAATAGATCATTTAAAATTTCTTTATTAAAGATCATAACGGTAACGATCATTGGGCCTAATAAATGCTAAAAAATTGTAAATAATTACCTTCTTTGTAAAAGATAATTTAATAGATCATTTCAAAATTTCTTTATTAAAGATCATAACGGTAACGATCATTGGGCCTAATAAATGCTAAAGAATTTGAAATAATTATCTTCTTTGTGAATCATAATTGAATAGATCATTTAAAGTTTTTTTATTAAAGGTCTTAACGGTAACAATCATTGGGCCTAATAAATGCTAAAAAATTGTACATAATTATCTTCATTCTAAAAGATAACTTAAAAGATTATTTAAAGTTTTTTTATTAAAGATCATAACGGTAACGATCATTGGGCCTAATAAATGCTAAAAAATTGTAAATAATTACCTTCTTTCTAAAAGATAATTTAATAGATCACTTAAAATTTCTTTATTAAAGATCATAACGGTAACGATCATTGGTCCTGATAAATGCTAAAGAATTGTAAATAATTATATTCTTTCTAAAACATAATTTAATAGATCATTTAAAAATTTCTTTATTAAAGATCATAACGGTAACGATCATTGGGCCTAATAAATGCTAAAGAATTTGAAATAATTATCTTCTTTGTGAATCATAATTGAATAGATCATTTAAAGTTTTTTTATTAAAGGTCTTAACGGTAATAATCATTGGGCCTGATAAATGCTAAAAAATTGTACATAATTATCTTCATTCTAAAAGATAACTTAAAAGATCATTTAAAGTTTTTTTATTAAAGATCATAACGGTAACGATCATTGGGCCTAATAAATGCTAAAAAATTGTAAATAATTACCTTCTTTCTAAAAGATAATTTAATAGATCATTTAAAATTTCTTTATTAAAGATCATAACGGTAACGATCATTGGGCCTAATAAATGCTAAACAATTGTAAATAATTATATTCTTTCTAAAACATAGCTTAATAGATCATTTAAAATTTCTTTATTAAAGATCATAAGAGTAACAATCATTGGGCCTACTAAATGCTAAAAAATTGTAAATAATTATCTTCTTTGTAAAAGATAATTTAATAGATTATTTAAAATGTTTTTATTAAAGATCATAACGGTAACGATCATTGGGCCTAATAAATGCTAAAGAATTTGAAATAATTATCTTCGTTGTGAATCATAATTGAATAGATCATTTAAAGTTTTTTTATTAAAGGTCTTAACGGTAATAATCATTGGGCCTAATAAATGCTAAAAAATTGTACATAATTATCTTCATTCTAAAAGATAACTTAAAAGATCATTTAAAGTTTTTTTATGAAAGATCATAACGGTAACGATCATTGGGCCTAATAAATGCTAAAAAATTGTAAATAATTACCTTCTTTCTAAAAGATAATTTAATAGATCATTTAAAATTTCTTTATTAAAGATCATAACGGTAACGATCATTGGGCCTAATAAATGCTAAAAAATTGTAAATAATTATCTTCTTTCTAAAAGATAATTTAATAGATCATTTCAAAATTTCTTTATTAAAGATCATAACGGTAACGATCATTGGGCCTAATAAATGCTAAAGAATTTGAAATAATTATCTTCTTTGTGAATCATAATTGAATAGATCATTTAAAGTTTTTTTATTAAAGGTCTTAACGGTAACAATCATTGGGCCTAATAAATGCTAAAAAATTGTACATAATTATCTTCATTCTAAAAGATAACTTAAAAGATTATTTAAAGTTTTTTTATTAAAGATCATAACGGTAACGATCATTGGGCCTAATAAATGCTAAAAAATTGTAAATAATTACCTTCTTTCTAAAAGATAATTTAATAGATCACTTAAAATTTCTTTATTAAGGATCATAACGGTAACGATCATTGGTCCTAATAAATGCTAAAGAATTGTAAATAATTATATTCTTTCTAAAACATAATTTAATAGATCATTTAAAATTTCTTTATTAAAGATCATAACGGTAACGATCATTGGTCCTAATAAACGCTAAAGAATTGTAAATAATTACCTTCTTTCTAAAAGATAATTTAATAGATCATTTAAAATTTCTTTATTAAAGATCATAACGGTAACGATCATTGGTCCTAATAAATGCTAACGAATTGTAAATAATTATATTCTTTCTAAAACATAATTTAATAGATCATTTAAAATTTCTTTATTAAAGATCATAAGGGTAACAATCATTGGGACTACTAAATGCTAAAAAATTGTAAATAATTATCTTCTTTGTAAAAGATAATTTAATAGATTATTTAAAATTTCTTTATTAAAGATCATAATGGTAACGATCATTGGGCCTAATAAATGCTAAAGAATTGTAAATAATTACCTTCTTTCTAAAAGATAATTTAATAGATCATTTAAAATTTCTTTATTAAAGATCATAACGGTAACGATCATTGGGCCTAATAAATGCTAAAAAATTGTAAATAATTACCTTCTTTGTAAAAGATAATTTAATAGATCATTTCAAAATTTCTTTATTAAAGATCATAACGGTAACGATCATTGGGCCTAATAAATGCTAAAGAATTTGAAATAATTATCTTCTTTGTGAATCATAATTGAATAGATCATTTAAAGTTTTTTTATTAAAGGTCTTAACGGTAACAATCATTGGGCCTAATAAATGCTAAAAAATTGTACATAATTATCTTCATTCTAAAAGATAACTTAAAAGATTATTTAAAGTTTTTTTATTAAAGATCATAACGGTAACGATCATTGGGCCTAATAAATGCTAAAAAATTGTAAATAATTACCTTCTTTCTAAAAGATAATTTAATAGATCACTTAAAATTTCTTTATTAAAGATCATAACGGTAACGATCATTGGTCCTGATAAATGCTAAAGAATTGTAAATAATTATATTCTTTCTAAAACATAATTTAATAGATCATTTAAAAATTTCTTTATTAAAGATCATAACGGTAACGATCATTGGGCCTAATAAATGCTAAAGAATTTGAAATAATTATCTTCTTTGTGAATCATAATTGAATAGATCATTTAAAGTTTTTTTATTAAAGGTCTTAACGGTAATAATCATTGGGCCTGATAAATGCTAAAAAATTGTACATAATTATCTTCATTCTAAAAGATAACTTAAAAGATCATTTAAAGTTTTTTTATTAAAGATCATAACGGTAACGATCATTGGGCCTAATAAATGCTAAAAAATTGTAAATAATTACCTTCTTTCTAAAAGATAATTTAATAGATCATTTAAAATTTCTTTATTAAAGATCATAACGGTAACGATCATTGGGCCTAATAAATGCTAAACAATTGTAAATAATTATATTCTTTCTAAAACATAGCTTAATAGATCATTTAAAATTTCTTTATTAAAGATCATAAGAGTAACAATCATTGGGCCTACTAAATGCTAAAAAATTGTAAATAATTATCTTCTTTGTAAAAGATAATTTAATAGATTATTTAAAATGTTTTTATTAAAGATCATAACGGTAACGATCATTGGGCCTAATAAATGCTAAAGAATTTGAAATAATTATCTTCGTTGTGAATCATAATTGAATAGATCATTTAAAGTTTTTTTATTAAAGGTCTTAACGGTAATAATCATTGGGCCT
Source organism: Psophocarpus tetragonolobus (assembly GCA_037954015.1). Classification (NCBI taxonomy): domain Eukaryota; kingdom Viridiplantae; phylum Streptophyta; class Magnoliopsida; order Fabales; family Fabaceae; genus Psophocarpus; species Psophocarpus tetragonolobus. The sequence continues at coordinate 62,741,152 of CM075688.1, forward strand.
AATAAATGCTAAAAAATTGTACATAATTATCTTCATTCTAAAAGATAACTTAAAAGATCATTTAAAGTTTTTTTATGAAAGATCATAACGGTAACGATCATTGGGCCTAATAAATGCTAAAAAATTGTAAATAATTACCTTCTTTCTAAAAGATAATTTAATAGATCATTTAAAATTTCTTTATTAAAGATCATAACGGTAACGATCATTGGGCCTAATAAATGCTAAAAAATTGTAAATAATTATCTTCTTTCTAAAAGATAATTTAATAGATCATTTCAAAATTTCTTTATTAAAGATCATAACGGTAACGATCATTGGGCCTAATAAATGCTAAAGAATTTGAAATAATTATCTTCTTTGTGAATCATAATTGAATAGATCATTTAAAGTTTTTTTATTAAAGGTCTTAACGGTAACAATCATTGGGCCTAATAAATGCTAAAAAATTGTACATAATTATCTTCATTCTAAAAGATAACTTAAAAGATTATTTAAAGTTTTTTTATTAAAGATCATAACGGTAACGATCATTGGGCCTAATAAATGCTAAAAAATTGTAAATAATTACCTTCTTTCTAAAAGATAATTTAATAGATCACTTAAAATTTCTTTATTAAGGATCATAACGGTAACGATCATTGGTCCTAATAAATGCTAAAGAATTGTAAATAATTATATTCTTTCTAAAACATAATTTAATAGATCATTTAAAATTTCTTTATTAAAGATCATAACGGTAACGATCATTGGGCCTAATAAATGCTAAAAAATTGTAAATAATTACCTTCTTTCTAAAAGATAATTTAATAGATCATTTAAAATTTCTTTATTAAAGATCATAACGGTAACGATCATTGGTCCTAATAAATGCTAAAGAATTGTAAATAATTATATTCTTTCTAAAACATAATTTAATAGATCATTTAAAATTTCTTTATTAAAGATCATAAGGGTAACAATCATTGGGACTAATAAATGCTAAAAAATTGTAAATAATTATATTCTTTGTAAAAGATAATTTAATAGATCATTTCAAAATTTCTTTATTAAAGATCATAACGGTAACGATCATTGGGCCTAATAAATGCTAAAGAATTTGAAATAATTATCTTCTTTGTGAATCATAATTGAATAGATCATTTAAAGTTTTTTTATTAAAGGTCTTAACGGTAACAATCATTGGGCCTAATAAATGCTAAAAAATTGTACATAATTCTCTTCATTCTAAAAGATAACTTAAAAGATTATTTAAAGTTTTTTTATTAAAGATCATAACGGTAACGATCATTGGGCATAATAAATGCTAAAAAATTGTAAATAATTACCTTCTTTCTAAAAGATAATTTAATAGATCATTTAAAATTTCTTTATTAAAGATCATAACGTTAACGATCATTGGGCCTAATAAATGCTAAACAATTGTAAATAATTATATTCTTTCTAAAACATAGTTTAATAGATCATTTAAAATTTCTTTATTAAAGATCATAAGGGTAACAATCATTGGGCCTACTAAATGCTAAAAAATTGTAAATAATTATCTTCTTTGTAAAAGATAATTTAATAGATTATTTAAAATTTTTTTATTAAAGATCATAACGGTAACGATCGTTGGGCCTAATAAATGCTAAAGAATTTGAAATAATTATCTTCCTTGTGAATCATAATTGAATACATCATTTAAAGTTTTTTTATTAAAGGTCTTAACGGTAATAATCATTGGGCCTAATAAATGCTAAAAAATTGTACATAATTATCTTCATTCTAAAAGATAACTTAAAAGATCATTTAAAGTTTTTTTATTAAAGATCATAACGGTAATGATCATTGGGCCTAATAAATGCTAAAAAATGGTAAATAATTACCTTCTTTCTAAAAGATAATTTAATAGATCATTTAAAATTTCTTTATTAAAGATCATAACGGTAACGATCATTGGGCCTAATAAATGCTAAAGAATTGTAAATAATTATATTCTTTCTAAAACATAATTTAATAGATCATTTAAAATTTCTTTATTAAAGATCATAAGGGTAACAATCATTGGGCCTAATAAATGCTAAAAAATTGTAAATAATTATCTTCTTTGTAAAAGATAATTTAATAGATCATTTAAAATTTCTTTATTAAAGATCATAACGGTAACGATCATTGGGCCTAATAAATGCTAAAGAATTTGAAATAATTATCTTCTTTGTGAATCATAATTGAAAAGATCATTTAAAGTTTCTTTATTAAAGATCATAACAGTAACGATCATTGGGTCTAATAAATGCTAAAAAATTGTAAATAATTATCTTCTTTCTAAAAGATAATTTAATAGATCATTTAGAATTTCTTTATTAAAGATCATAACGGTAATGATCATTGGTCCTAATAAATGCTAAAGAATTGTACATAATTATCTTCATTCTAAAAGATAACTTAAAAGATCATTTAAAGTTTTTTTATTAAAGGTCTTAATGGTAACAATCATTGGGCCTAATAAATGCTAAAAAATTATACATAATTATCTTCATTCTAAAAGATAACTTAAAAGATCATTTAGAATTTCTTTATTAAAGATCATAACGGTAACGATCATTGGGCCTAATAAATGCTAAAAAATTGTAAATAATTACCTTCTTTCTAAAAGATAATTTAATAGATCATTTAAAATTTCTTTATTAAAGATCATAACGGTAACGATCATTGGGCCTAATAAATGCTAAACAATTGTAAATAATTATATTCTTTCTAAAACATAGCTTAATAGATCATTTAAAATTTCTTTATTAAAGATCATAAGAGTAACAATCATTGGGCCTACTAAATGCTAAAAAAATGTAAATAATTATCTTCTTTGTAAAAGATAATTTAATAGATTATTTAAAATGTTTTTATTAAAGATCATAACGGTAACGATCATTGGGCCTAATAAATGCTAAAGAATTTGAAATAATTATCTTCTTTGTGAATCATAATTGAATAGATCATTTAAAGTTTTTTTATTAAAGGTCTTAACGGTAATAATCATTGGGCCTAATAAATGCTAAAAAATTGTACATAATTATCTTCATTCTAAAAGATAACTTAAAAGATCATTTAAAGTTTTTTTATTAAAGATCATATCGGTAACGATCATTGGGCCTAATAAATGCTAAAAAATTGTAAATAATTACCTTCTTTCTAAAAGATAATTTAATAGATCATTTAAAATTTCTTTATTAAAGATCATAACGGTAACGATCATTGGTCCTAATAAATGCTAAAGAATTGTAAATAATTATATTCTTTCTAAAACATAATTTAATAGATCATTTAAAATTTCTTTATTAAAGATCATAAGGGTAACAATCATTGGGACTAATAAATGCTAAAAAATTGTAAATAATTATATTCTTTGTAAAAGATAATTTAATAGATCATTTCAAAATTTCTTTATTAAAGATCATAACGGTAACGATCATTGGGCCTAATAAATGCTAAAGAATTTGAAATAATTATCTTCTTTGTGAATCATAATTGAATAGATCATTTAAAGTTTTTTTATTAAAGGTCTTAACGGTAACAATCATTGGGCCTAATAAATGCTAAAAAATTGTACATAATTCTCTTCATTCTAAAAGATAACTTAAAAGATTATTTAAAGTTTTTTTATTAAAGATCATAACGGTAACGATCATTGGGCATAATAAATGCTAAAAAATTGTAAATAATTACCTTCTTTCTAAAAGATAATTTAATAGATCATTTAAAATTTCTTTATTAAAGATCATAACGTTAACGATCATTGGGCCTAATAAATGCTAAACAATTGTAAATAATTATATTCTTTCTAAAACATAGTTTAATAGATCATTTAAAATTTCTTTATTAAAGATCATAAGGGTAACAATCATTGGGCCTACTAAATGCTAAAAAATTGTAAATAATTATCTTCTTTGTAAAAGATAATTTAATAGATTATTTAAAATTTTTTTATTAAAGATCATAACGGTAACGATCGTTGGGCCTAATAAATGCTAAAGAATTTGAAATAATTATCTTCCTTGTGAATCATAATTGAATACATCATTTAAAGTTTTTTTATTAAAGGTCTTAACGGTAATAATCATTGGGCCTAATAAATGCTAAAAAATTGTACATAATTATCTTCATTCTAAAAGATAACTTAAAAGATCATTTAAAGTTTTTTTATTAAAGATCATAACGGTAATGATCATTGGGCCTAATAAATGCTAAAAAATGGTAAATAATTACCTTCTTTCTAAAAGATAATTTAATAGATCATTTAAAATTTCTTTATTAAAGATCATAACGGTAACGATCATTGGGCCTAATAAATGCTAAAGAATTGTAAATAATTATATTCTTTCTAAAACATAATTTAATAGATCATTTAAAATTTCTTTATTAAAGATCATAAGGGTAACAATCATTGGGCCTAATAAATGCTAAAAAATTGTAAATAATTATCTTCTTTGTAAAAGATAATTTAATAGATCATTTAAAATTTCTTTATTAAAGATCATAACGGTAACGATCATTGGGCCTAATAAATGCTAAAGAATTTGAAATAATTATCTTCTTTGTGAATCATAATTGAAAAGATCATTTAAAGTTTCTTTATTAAAGATCATAACAGTAACGATCATTGGGTCTAATAAATGCTAAAAAATTGTAAATAATTATCTTCTTTCTAAAAGATAATTTAATAGATCATTTAGAATTTCTTTATTAAAGATCATAACGGTAATGATCATTGGTCCTAATAAATGCTAAAGAATTGTACATAATTATCTTCATTCTAAAAGATAACTTAAAAGATCATTTAAAGTTTTTTTATTAAAGGTCTTAATGGTAACAATCATTGGGCCTAATAAATGCTAAAAAATTATACATAATTATCTTCATTCTAAAAGATAACTTAAAAGATCATTTAGAATTTCTTTATTAAAGATCATAACGGTAACGATCATTGGGCCTAATAAATGCTAAAAAATTGTAAATAATTACCTTCTTTCTAAAAGATAATTTAATAGATCATTTAAAATTTCTTTATTAAAGATCATAACGGTAACGATCATTGGGCCTAATAAATGCTAAACAATTGTAAATAATTATATTCTTTCTAAAACATAGCTTAATAGATCATTTAAAATTTCTTTATTAAAGATCATAAGAGTAACAATCATTGGGCCTACTAAATGCTAAAAAATTGTAAATAATTATCTTCTTTGTAAAAGATAATTTAATAGATTATTTAAAATGTTTTTATTAAAGATCATAACGGTAACGATCATTGGGCCTAATAAATGCTAAAGAATTTGAAATAATTATCTTCTTTGTGAATCATAATTGAATAGATCATTTAAAGTTTTTTTATTAAAGGTCTTAACGGTAATAATCATTGGGCCTAATAAATGCTAAAAAATTGTACATAATTATCTTCATTCTAAAAGATAACTTAAAAGATCATTTAAAGTTTTTTTATTAAAGATCATATCGGTAACGATCATTGGGCCTAATAAATGCTAAAAAATTGTAAATAATTACCTTCTTTCTAAAAGATAATTTAATAGATCATTTAAAATTTCTTTATTAAAGATCATAACGGTAACGATCATTGGTCCTAATAAATGCTAAAGAATTGTAAATAATTATATTCTTTCTAAAACATAATTTAATAGATCATTTAAAATTTCTTTATTAAAGATCATAAGGGTAACAATCATTGGGACTAATAAATGCTAAAAAATTGTAAATAATTATATTCTTTGTAAAAGATAATTTAATAGATCATTTCAAAATTTCTTTATTAAAGATCATAACGGTAACGATCATTGGGCCTAATAAATGCTAAAGAATTTGAAATAATTATCTTCTTTGTGAATCATAATTGAATAGATCATTTAAAGTTTTTTTATTAAAGGTCTTAACGGTAACAATCATTGGGCCTAATAAATGCTAAAAAATTGTACATAATTCTCTTCATTCTAAAAGATAACTTAAAAGATTATTTAAAGTTTTTTTATTAAAGATCATAACGGTAACGATCATTGGGCATAATAAATGCTAAAAAATTGTAAATAATTACCTTCTTTCTAAAAGATAATTTAATAGATCATTTAAAATTTCTTTATTAAAGATCATAACGTTAACGATCATTGGGCCTAATAAATGCTAAACAATTGTAAATAATTATATTCTTTCTAAAACATAGTTTAATAGATCATTTAAAATTTCTTTATTAAAGATCATAAGGGTAACAATCATTGGGCCTACTAAATGCTAAAAAATTGTAAATAATTATCTTCTTTGTAAAAGATAATTTAATAGATTATTTAAAATTTTTTTATTAAAGATCATAACGGTAACGATCGTTGGGCCTAATAAATGCTAAAGAATTTGAAATAATTATCTTCCTTGTGAATCATAATTGAATACATCATTTAAAGTTTTTTTATTAAAGGTCTTAACGGTAATAATCATTGGGCCTAATAAATGCTAAAAAATTGTACATAATTATCTTCATTCTAAAAGATAACTTAAAAGATCATTTAAAGTTTTTTTATTAAAGATCATAACGGTAATGATCATTGGGCCTAATAAATGCTAAAAAATGGTAAATAATTACCTTCTTTCTAAAAGATAATTTAATAGATCATTTAAAATTTCTTTATTAAAGATCATAACGGTAACGATCATTGGGCCTAATAAATGCTAAAGAATTGTAAATAATTATATTCTTTCTAAAACATAATTTAATAGATCATTTAAAATTTCTTTATTAAAGATCATAAGGGTAACAATCATTGGGCCTAATAAATGCTAAAAAATTGTAAATAATTATCTTCTTTGTAAAAGATAATTTAATAGATCATTTAAAATTTCTTTATTAAAGATCATAACGGTAACGATCATTGGGCCTAATAAATGCTAAAGAATTTGAAATAATTATCTTCTTTGTGAATCATAATTGAAAAGATCATTTAAAGTTTCTTTATTAAAGATCATAACAGTAACGATCATTGGGTCTAATAAATGCTAAAAAATTGTAAATAATTATCTTCTTTCTAAAAGATAATTTAATAGATCATTTAGAATTTCTTTATTAAAGATCATAACGGTAATGATCATTGGTCCTAATAAATGCTAAAGAATTGTACATAATTATCTTCATTCTAAAAGATAACTTAAAAGATCATTTAAAGTTTTTTTATTAAAGGTCTTAATGGTAACAATCATTGGGCCTAATAAATGCTAAAAAATTATACATAATTATCTTCATTCTAAAAGATAACTTAAAAGATCATTTAGAATTTCTTTATTAAAGATCATAACGGTAACGATCATTGGGCCTAATAAATGCTAAAAAATTGTAAATAATTACCTTCTTTCTAAAAGATAATTTAATAGATCATTTAAAATTTCTTTATTAAAGATCATAACGGTAACGATCATTGGGCCTAATAAATGCTAAACAATTGTAAATAATTATATTCTTTCTAAAACATAGCTTAATAGATCATTTAAAATTTCTTTATTAAAGATCATAAGAGTAACAATCATTGGGCCTACTAAATGCTAAAAAATTGTAAATAATTATCTTCTTTGTAAAAGATAATTTAATAGATTATTTAAAATGTTTTTATTAAAGATCATAACGGTAACGATCATTGGGCCTAATAAATGCTAAAGAATTTGAAATAATTATCTTCTTTGTGAATCATAATTGAATAGATCATTTAAAGTTTTTTTATTAAAGGTCTTAACGGTAATAATCATTGGGCCTAATAAATGCTAAAAAATTGTACATAATTATCTTCATTCTAAAAGATAACTTAAAAGATCATTTAAAGTTTTTTTATTAAAGATCATATCGGTAACGATCATTGGGCCTAATAAATGCTAAAAAATTGTAAATAATTACCTTCTTTCTAAAAGATAATTTAATAGATCATTTAAAATTTCTTTATTAAAGATCATAACGGTAACGATCATTGGGCCTAATAAATGCTAAAAAATTGTAAATAATTATCTTCTTTGTAAAAGATAATTTAATAGATCATTTCAAAATTTCTTTATTAAAGATCATAACGGTAACGATCATTGGGCCTAATAAATGCTAAAGAATTTGAAATAATTATCTTCTTTGTGAATCATAATTGAATAGATCATTTAAAGTTTTTTTATTAAAGGTCTTAACGGTAACAATCATTGGGCCTAATAAATGCTAAAAAATTGTACATAATTATCTTCATTCTAAAAGATAACTTAAAAGATTATTTAAAGTTTTTTTATTAAAGATCATAACGGTAACGATCATTGGGCCTAATAAATGCTAAAAAATTGTAAATAATTACCTTCTTTCTAAAAGATAATTTAATAGATCACTTAAAATTTCTTTATTAAAGATCATAACGGTAACGATCATTGGTCCTAATAAATGCTAAAGAATTGTAAATAATTATATTCTTTCTAAAACATAATTTAATAGATCATTTAAAATTTCTTTATTAAAGATCATAACGGTAACGATCATTGGTCCTAATAAATGCTAAAGAATTGTAAATAATTACCTTCTTTCTAAAAGATAATTTAATAGATCATTTAAAATTTCTTTATTAAAGATCATAACGGTAACGATCATTGGTCCTAATAAATGCTAACGAATTGTAAATAATTATATTCTTTCTAAAACATAATTTAATAGATCATTTAAAATTTCTTTATTAAAGATCATAAGGGTAACAATCATTGGGACTACTAAATGCTAAAAAATTGTAAATAATTATCTTCTTTGTAAAAGATAATTTAATAGATTATTTAAAATTTCTTTATTAAAGATCATAATGGTAACGATCATTGGGCCTAATAAATGCTAAAGAATTTGAAATAATTATCTTCTTTGTGAATCATAATTGAAAAGATCATTTAAATTTTCTTTATTAAAGATCATAACAGTAACGATCATTGGCTCTAATAAATGCTAAAAAATTGTAAATAATTATCTTCTTTGTAAAAGATAATTTAATAGATCATTTCAAAATTTCTTTATTAAAGATCATAACGGTAACGATCATTGGGCCTAATAAATGCTAAAGAATTTGAAATAATTATCTTCTTTGTGAATCATAATTGAATAGATCATTTAAAGTTTTTTTATTATAGGTCTTAACGGTAACAATCATTGGGCCTAATAAATGCTAAAAAATTGTACATAATTATCTTCATTCTAAAAGATAACTTAAAAGATTATTTAAAGTTTTTTTATTAAAGATCATAACGGTAACGATCATTGGGCCTAATAAATGCTAAAAAATTGTAAATAATTACCTTCTTTCTAAAAGATAATTTAATAGATCATTTAAAATTTCTTTATTAAAGATCATAACGGTAACGATCATTGGTCCTAATAAATGCTAAAGAATTGTAAATAATTATATTCTTTCTAAAACATAATTTAATAGATCATTTAAAATTTCTTTATTAAAGATCATAAGGGTAACAATCATTGGGACTAATAAATGCTAAAAAATTGTAAATAATTATATTCTTTGTAAAAGATAATTTAATAGATCATTTCAAAATTTCTTTATTAAAGATCATAACGGTAACGATCATTGGGCCTAATAAATGCTAAAGAATTTGAAATAATTATCTTCTTTGTGAATCATAATTGAATAGATCATTTAAAGTTTTTTTATTAAAGGTCTTAACGGTAACAATCATTGGGCCTAATAAATGCTAAAAAATTGTACATAATTCTCTTCATTCTAAAAGATAACTTAAAAGATTATTTAAAGTTTTTTTATTAAAGATCATAACGGTAACGATCATTGGGCATAATAAATGCTAAAAAATTGTAAATAATTACCTTCTTTCTAAAAGATAATTTAATAGATCATTTAAAATTTCTTTATTAAAGATCATAACGGTAACGATCATTGGGCCTAATAAATGCTAAACAATTGTAAATAATTATATTCTTTCTAAAACATAGTTTAATAGATCATTTAAAATTTCTTTATTAAAGATCATAAGGGTAACAATCATTGGGCCTACTAAATGCTAAAAAATTGTAAATAATTATCTTCTTTGTAAAAGATAATTTAATAGATTATTTAAAATTTTTTTATTAAAGATCATAACGGTAACGATCATTGGGCCTAATAAATGCTAAAGAATTTGAAATAATTATCTTCTTTGTGAATCATAATTGAATAGATCATTTAAAGTTTTTTTATTAAAGGTCTTAACGGTAATAATCATTGGGCCTAATAAATGCTAAAAAATTGTACATAATTATCTTCATTCTAAAAGATAACTTAAAAGATCATTTAAAGTTTTTTTATTAAAGATCATAACGGTAATGATCATTGGGCCTAATAAATGCTAAAAAATTGTAAATAATTACCTTCTTTCTAAAAGATAATTTAATAGATCATTTAAAATTTCTTTATTAAAGATCATAACGGTAACGATCATTGGGCCTAATAAATGCTAAAGAATTGTAAATAATTATATTCTTTCTAAAACATAATTTAATAGATCATTTAAAATTTCTTTATTAAAGATCATAAGGGTAACAATCATTGGGCCTAATAAATGCTAAAAAATTGTAAATAATTATCTTCTTTGTAAAAGATAATTTAATAGATCATTTAAAATTTCTTTATTAAAGATCATAACGGTAACGATCATTGGGCCTAATAAATGCTAAAGAATTTGAAATAATTATCTTCTTTGTGAATCATAATTGAAAAGATCATTTAAAGTTTCTTTATTAAAGATCATAACAGTAACGATCATTGGGTCTAATAAATGCTAAAAAATTGTAAATAATTATCTTCTTTCTAAAAGATAATTTAATAGATCATTTAGAATTTCTTTATTAAAGATCATAACGGTAACGATCATTGGTCCTAATAAATGCTAAAGAATTGTACATAATTATCTTCATTCTAAAAGATAACTTAAAAGATCATTTAAAGTTTTTTTATTAAAGGTCTTAATGGTAACAATCATTGGGCCTAATAAATGCTAAAAAATTATACATAATTATCTTCATTCTAAAAGATAACTTAAAAGATCATTTAGAATTTCTTTATTAAAGATCATAACGGTAACGATCATTGGTCCTAATAAATGCTAAAGAATTGTAAATAATTATATTCTTTCTAAAACATAATTTAATAGATCATTTAAAATTTCTTTATTAAAGATCATAACGGTAACAATCATTGGGACTAATAAATGCTAAAGAATTTGAAATAATTATCTTCTTTGTGAATCATAATTGAATAGATCATTTAAAGTTTTTTTATTAAAGGTCTTAACGGTAACAATCATTGGGCCTAATAAATGCTAAAAAATTGTACATAATTATCTTCATTCTAAAAGATAACTTAAAAGATTATTTAAAGTTTTTTTATTAAAGATCATAACGGTAACGATCATTGGGCCTAATAAATGCTAAAAAATTGTAAATAATTACCTTCTTTCTAAAAGATAATTTAATAGATCATTTAAAATTTCTTTATTAAAGATCATAACGGTAACGATCATTGGGCCTAATAAATGCTAAAGAATTTGAAATAATTATCTTCTTTGTGAATCATAATTGAAAAGATCATTTAAAGTTTCTTTATTAAAGATCATAACAGTAACGATCATTGGGTCTAACAAATGCTAAAAAACTGTAAATAATTATCTTCTTTCTAAAAGATAATTTAATAGATCATTTAGAATTTCTTTATTAAAGATCATAACGGTAACGATCATTGGTCCTAATAAATGCTAAAGAATTGTACATAATTATCTTCATTCTAAAAGATAACTTAAAAGATCATTTAAAGTTTTTTTATTAAAGGTCCTAACGGTAACAATCATTGGGCCTAATAAATGCTAAAAAATTGTACATAATTATCTTCATTCTAAAAGATAACTTAAAAGATCATTTAGAATTTCTTTATTAAAGATCATAACGGTAACGATCATTGGTCCTAATAAATGCTAAAGAATTGTAAATAATTATATTCTTTCTAAAATATAATTTAATAGATCATTTAAAATTTCTTTATTAAAGATCATAAGGGTAAGAATCATTGGGACTAATAAATGCTAAAAAATTGTAAATAATTATCTTCTTTGTAAAAGATAATTTAATAGATCATTTCAAAATTTCTTTATTAAAGATCATAATGGTAACGATCATTGGGCCTAATAAATGCTAAAGAATTTGAAATAATTATCTTCTTTGTGAATCATCATTGAATAGATCATTTAAAGTTTTTTTATTAAAGGTCTTAATGGTAACAATCATTGGGCCTAATAAATGCTAAAAAATTGTACATAATTATCTTCATTCTAAAAGATAACTTAAAAGATCATTTAGAATTTCTTTATTAAAGATCATAACGGTAACGATCATTGGTCCTAATAAATGCTAAAGAATTGTAAATAATTACCTTCTTTCTAAAAGATAATTTAATAGATCATTTAAAATTTCTTTATTAAAGATCATAACGGTAACGATCATTGGTCCTAATAAATGCTAACGAATTGTAAATAATTATATTCTTTCTAAAACATAATTAATAGATCATTTAAAATTTCTTTATTAAAGATCATAAGGGTAACAATCATTGGGACTACTAAATGCTAAAAAATTGCAAATAATTATCTTCTTTGTAAAAGATAATTTAATAGATTATTTAAAATTTCTTTATTAAAGATCATAATGGTAACGATCATTGGGCCTAATAAATGCTAAAGAATTTGAAATAATTATCTTCTTTGTGAATCATAATTGAAAAGATCATTTAAAGTTTCTTTATTAAAGATCATAACAGTAACGATCATTGGCTCTAATAAATGCTAAAAAATTGTAAATAATTATCTTCTTTGTAAAAGATAATTTAATAGATCATTTCAAAATTTCTTTATTAAAGATCATAACGGTAACGATCATTGGGCCTAATAAATGCTAAAGAATTTGAAATAATTATCTTCTTTGTGAATCATAATTGAATAGATCATTTAAAGTTTTTTTATTATAGGTCTTAACGGTAACAATCATTGGGCCTAATAAATGCTAAAAAATTGTACATAATTATCTTCATTCTAAAAGATAACTTAAAAGATTATTTAAAGTTTTTTTATTAAAGATCATAACGGTAACGATCATTGGGCCTAATAAATGCTAAAAAATTGTAAATAATTACCTTCTTTCTAAAAGATAATTTAATAGATCATTTAAAATTTCTTTATTAAAGATCATAACGGTAACGATCATTGGTCCTAATAAATGCCAAATAATTGTAAATAATTATATTCTTTCTAAAACATAATTTAATAGATCATTTAAAATTTCTTTATTAAAGATCATAAGGGTAACAATCATTGGGACTAATAAATGCTAAAAAATTGTAAATAATTATATTCTTTGTAAAAGATAATTTAATAGATCATTTCAAAATTTCTTTATTAAAGATCATAACGGTAACGATCATTGGGCCTAATAAATGCTAAAGAATTTGAAATAATTATCTTCTTTGTGAATCATAATTGAATAGATCATTTAAAGTTTTTTTATTAAAGGTCTTAACGGTAACAATCATTGGGCCTAATAAATGCTAAAAAATTGTACATAATTCTCTTAAAAGATTATTTAAAGTTTTTTTATTAAAGATCATAACGGTAACGATCATTGGGCATAATAAATGCTAAAAAATTGTAAATAATTACCTTCTTTCTAAAAGATAATTTAATAGATCATTTAAAATTTCTTTATTAAAGATCATAACGGTAACGATCATTGGGCCTAATAAATGCTAAACAATTGTAAATAATTATATTCTTTCTAAAACATAGCTTAATAGATCATTTAAAATTTCTTTATTAAAGATCATAAGGGTAACAATCATTGGGCCTACTAAATGCTAAAAAATTGTAAATAATTATCTTCTTTGTAAAAGATAATTTAATAGATTATTTAAAATTTTTTTATTAAAGATCATAACGGTAACGATCATTGGGCCTAATAAATGCTAAAGAATTTGAAATAATTATCTTCTTTGTGAATCATAATTGAATAGATCATTTAAAGTTTTTTTATTAAAGGTCTTAACGGTAATAATCATTGGGCCTAATAAATGCTAAAAAATTGTACATAATTATCTTCATTCTAAAAGATAACTTAAAAGATCATTTAAAGTTTTTTTATTAAAGATCATAACGGTAACGATCATTGGGCCTAATAAATGCTAAAAAATTGTAAATAATTACCTTCTTTCTAAAAGATAATTTAATAGATCATTTAAAATTTCTTTATTAAAGATCATAACGGTAACGATCATTGGGCCTAATAAATGCTAAAAAATTGTAAATAATTACCTTCTTTGTAAAAGATAATTTAATAGATCATTTCAAAATTTCTTTATTAAAGATCATAACGGTAACGATCATTGGGCCTAATAAATGCTAAAGAATTTGAAATAATTATCTTCTTTGTGAATCATAATTGAATAGATCATTTAAAGTTTTTTTATTAAAGGTCTTAACGGTAACAATCATTGGGCCTAATAAATGCTAAAAAATTGTACATAATTATCTTCATTCTAAAAGATAACTTAAAAGATTATTTAAAGTTTTTTTATTAAAGATCATAACGGTAACGATCATTGGGCCTAATAAATGCTAAAAAATTGTAAATAATTACCTTCTTTCTAAAAGATAATTTAATAGATCACTTAAAATTTCTTTATTAAAGATCATAACGGTAACGATCATTGGTCCTGATAAATGCTAAAGAATTGTAAATAATTATATTCTTTCTAAAACATAATTTAATAGATCATTTAAAAATTTCTTTATTAAAGATCATAACGGTAACGATCATTGGGCCTAATAAATGCTAAAGAATTTGAAATAATTATCTTCTTTGTGAATCATAATTGAATAGATCATTTAAAGTTTTTTTATTAAAGGTCTTAACGGTAACAATCATTGGGCCTAATAAATGCTAAAAAATTGTAAATAATTATCTTCTTTCTAAAAGATAATTTAATAGATCATTTAGAATTTCTTTATTAAAGATCATAACGGTAACGATCATTGGTCCTAATAAATGCTAAAGAATTGTACATAATTATCTTCATTCTAAAAGATAACTTAAAAGATCATTTAAAGTTTTTTTATTAAAGGTCTTAATGGTAACAATCATTGGGCCTAATAAATGCTAAAAAATTATACATAATTATCTTCATTCTAAAAGATAACTTAAAAGATCATTTAGAATTTCTTTATTAAAGATCATAACGGTAACGATCATTGGTCCTAATAAATGCTAAAGAATTGTAAATAATTATATTCTTTCTAAAACATAATTTAATAGATCATTTAAAATTTCTTTATTAAAGATCATAACGGTAACAATCATTGGGACTAATAAATGCTAAAGAATTTGAAATAATTATCTTCTTTGTGAATCATAATTGAATAGATCATTTAAAGTTTTTTTATTAAAGGTCTTAACGGTAACAATCATTGGGCCTAATAAATGCTAAAAAATTGTACATAATTATCTTCATTCTAAAAGATAACTTAAAAGATTATTTAAAGTTTTTTTATTAAAGATCATAACGGTAACGATCATTGGGCCTAATAAATGCTAAAAAATTGTAAATAATTACCTTCTTTCTAAAAGATAATTTAATAGATCATTTAAAATTTCTTTATTAAAGATCATAACGGTAACGATCATTGGGCCTAATAAATGCTAAAGAATTTGAAATAATTATCTTCTTTGTGAATCATAATTGAAAAGATCATTTAAAGTTTCTTTATTAAAGATCATAACAGTAACGATCATTGGGTCTAACAAATGCTAAAAAACTGTAAATAATTATCTTCTTTCTAAAAGATAATTTAATAGATCATTTAGAATTTCTTTATTAAAGATCATAACGGTAACGATCATTGGTCCTAATAAATGCTAAAGAATTGTACATAATTATCTTCATTCTAAAAGATAACTTAAAAGATCATTTAAAGTTTTTTTATTAAAGGTCCTAACGGTAACAATCATTGGGCCTAATAAATGCTAAAAAATTGTACATAATTATCTTCATTCTAAAAGATAACTTAAAAGATCATTTAGAATTTCTTTATTAAAGATCATAACGGTAACGATCATTGGTCCTAATAAATGCTAAAGAATTGTAAATAATTATATTCTTTCTAAAATATAATTTAATAGATCATTTAAAATTTCTTTATTAAAGATCATAAGGGTAAGAATCATTGGGACTAATAAATGCTAAAAAATTGTAAATAATTATCTTCTTTGTAAAAGATAATTTAATAGATCATTTCAAAATTTCTTTATTAAAGATCATAATGGTAACGATCATTGGGCCTAATAAATGCTAAAGAATTTGAAATAATTATCTTCTTTGTGAATCATCATTGAATAGATCATTTAAAGTTTTTTTATTAAAGGTCTTAATGGTAACAATCATTGGGCCTAATAAATGCTAAAAAATTGTACATAATTATCTTCATTCTAAAAGATAACTTAAAAGATCATTTAGAATTTCTTTATTAAAGATCATAACGGTAACGATCATTGGTCCTAATAAATGCTAAAGAATTGTAAATAATTACCTTCTTTCTAAAAGATAATTTAATAGATCATTTAAAATTTCTTTATTAAAGATCATAACGGTAACGATCATTGGTCCTAATAAATGCTAACGAATTGTAAATAATTATATTCTTTCTAAAACATAATTAATAGATCATTTAAAATTTCTTTATTAAAGATCATAAGGGTAACAATCATTGGGACTACTAAATGCTAAAAAATTGCAAATAATTATCTTCTTTGTAAAAGATAATTTAATAGATTATTTAAAATTTCTTTATTAAAGATCATAATGGTAACGATCATTGGGCCTAATAAATGCTAAAGAATTTGAAATAATTATCTTCTTTGTGAATCATAATTGAAAAGATCATTTAAAGTTTCTTTATTAAAGATCATAACAGTAACGATCATTGGCTCTAATAAATGCTAAAAAATTGTAAATAATTATCTTCTTTGTAAAAGATAATTTAATAGATCATTTCAAAATTTCTTTATTAAAGATCATAACGGTAACGATCATTGGGCCTAATAAATGCTAAAGAATTTGAAATAATTATCTTCTTTGTGAATCATAATTGAATAGATCATTTAAAGTTTTTTTATTATAGGTCTTAACGGTAACAATCATTGGGCCTAATAAATGCTAAAAAATTGTACATAATTATCTTCATTCTAAAAGATAACTTAAAAGATTATTTAAAGTTTTTTTATTAAAGATCATAACGGTAACGATCATTGGGCCTAATAAATGCTAAAAAATTGTAAATAATTACCTTCTTTCTAAAAGATAATTTAATAGATCATTTAAAATTTCTTTATTAAAGATCATAACGGTAACGATCATTGGTCCTAATAAATGCCAAATAATTGTAAATAATTATATTCTTTCTAAAACATAATTTAATAGATCATTTAAAATTTCTTTATTAAAGATCATAAGGGTAACAATCATTGGGACTAATAAATGCTAAAAAATTGTAAATAATTATATTCTTTGTAAAAGATAATTTAATAGATCATTTCAAAATTTCTTTATTAAAGATCATAACGGTAACGATCATTGGGCCTAATAAATGCTAAAGAATTTGAAATAATTATCTTCTTTGTGAATCATAATTGAATAGATCATTTAAAGTTTTTTTATTAAAGGTCTTAACGGTAACAATCATTGGGCCTAATAAATGCTAAAAAATTGTACATAATTCTCTTAAAAGATTATTTAAAGTTTTTTTATTAAAGATCATAACGGTAACGATCATTGGGCATAATAAATGCTAAAAAATTGTAAATAATTACCTTCTTTCTAAAAGATAATTTAATAGATCATTTAAAATTTCTTTATTAAAGATCATAACGGTAACGATCATTGGGCCTAATAAATGCTAAACAATTGTAAATAATTATATTCTTTCTAAAACATAGCTTAATAGATCATTTAAAATTTCTTTATTAAAGATCATAAGGGTAACAATCATTGGGCCTACTAAATGCTAAAAAATTGTAAATAATTATCTTCTTTGTAAAAGATAATTTAATAGATTATTTAAAATTTTTTTATTAAAGATCATAACGGTAACGATCATTGGGCCTAATAAATGCTAAAGAATTTGAAATAATTATCTTCTTTGTGAATCATAATTGAATAGATCATTTAAAGTTTTTTTATTAAAGGTCTTAACGGTAATAATCATTGGGCCTAATAAATGCTAAAAAATTGTACATAATTATCTTCATTCTAAAAGATAACTTAAAAGATCATTTAAAGTTTTTTTATTAAAGATCATAACGGTAACGATCATTGGGCCTAATAAATGCTAAAAAATTGTAAATAATTACCTTCTTTCTAAAAGATAATTTAATAGATCATTTAAAATTTCTTTATTAAAGATCATAACGGTAACGATCATTGGGCCTAATAAATGCTAAAAAATTGTAAATAATTACCTTCTTTGTAAAAGATAATTTAATAGATCATTTCAAAATTTCTTTATTAAAGATCATAACGGTAACGATCATTGGGCCTAATAAATGCTAAAGAATTTGAAATAATTATCTTCTTTGTGAATCATAATTGAATAGATCATTTAAAGTTTTTTTATTAAAGGTCTTAACGGTAACAATCATTGGGCCTAATAAATGCTAAAAAATTGTACATAATTATCTTCATTCTAAAAGATAACTTAAAAGATTATTTAAAGTTTTTTTATTAAAGATCATAACGGTAACGATCATTGGGCCTAATAAATGCTAAAAAATTGTAAATAATTACCTTCTTTCTAAAAGATAATTTAATAGATCACTTAAAATTTCTTTATTAAAGATCATAACGGTAACGATCATTGGTCCTGATAAATGCTAAAGAATTGTAAATAATTATATTCTTTCTAAAACATAATTTAATAGATCATTTAAAAATTTCTTTATTAAAGATCATAACGGTAACGATCATTGGGCCTAATAAATGCTAAAGAATTTGAAATAATTATCTTCTTTGTGAATCATAATTGAATAGATCATTTAAAGTTTTTTTATTAAAGGTCTTAACGGTAACAATCATTGGGCCTAATAAATGCTAAAAAATTGTACATAATTATCTTCATTCTAAAAGATAACTTAAAAGATTATTTAAAGTTTTTTTATTAAAGATCATAACGGTAACGATCATTGGGCCTAATAAATGCTAAAAAATTGTAAATAATTACCTTCATTCTAAAAGATAACTTAAAAGATCATTTAAAGTTTTTTTATTAAAGATCATAACGGTAACGATCATTGGGCCTAATAAATGCTAAAAAATTGTAAATAATTACCTTCTTTCTAAAAGATAATTTAATAGATCATTTAAAATTTCTTTATTAAAGATCATAACGGTAACGATCATTGGGCCTAATAAATGCTAAAAAATTGTAAATAATTACCTTCTTTGTAAAAGATAATTTAATAGATCATTTCAAAATTTCTTTATTAAAGATCATAACGGTAACGATCATTGGGCCTAATAAATGCTAAAGAATTTGAAATAATTATCTTCTTTGTGAATCATAATTGAATAGATCATTTAAAGTTTTTTTATTAAAGGTCTTAACGGTAACAATCATTGGGCCTAATAAATGCTAAAAAATTGTACATAATTATCTTCATTCTAAAAGATAACTTAAAAGATTATTTAAAGTTTTTTTATTAAAGATCATAACGGTAACGATCATTGGGCCTAATAAATGCTAAAAAATTGTAAATAATTACCTTCTTTCTAAAAGATAATTTAATAGATCACTTAAAATTTCTTTATTAAAGATCATAACGGTAACGATCATTGGTCCTGATAAATGCTAAAGAATTGTAAATAATTATATTCTTTCTAAAACATAATTTAATAGATCATTTAAAAATTTCTTTATTAAAGATCATAACGGTAACGATCATTGGGCCTAATAAATGCTAAAGAATTTGAAATAATTATCTTCTTTGTGAATCATAATTGAATAGATCATTTAAAGTTTTTTTATTAAAGGTCTTAACGGTAATAATCATTGGGCCTGATAAATGCTAAAAAATTGTACATAATTATCTTCATTCTAAAAGATAACTTAAAAGATCATTTAAAGTTTTTTTATTAAAGATCATAACGGTAACGATCATTGGGCCTAATAAATGCTAAAAAATTGTAAATAATTACCTTCTTTCTAAAAGATAATTTAATAGATCATTTAAAATTTCTTTATTAAAGATCATAACGGTAACGATCATTGGGCCTAATAAATGCTAAACAATTGTAAATAATTATATTCTTTCTAAAACATAGCTTAATAGATCATTTAAAATTTCTTTATTAAAGATCATAAGAGTAACAATCATTGGGCCTACTAAATGCTAAAAAATTGTAAATAATTATCTTCTTTGTAAAAGATAATTTAATAGATTATTTAAAATGTTTTTATTAAAGATCATAACGGTAACGATCATTGGGCCTAATAAATGCTAAAGAATTTGAAATAATTATCTTCTTTGTGAATCATAATTGAATAGATCATTTAAAGTTTTTTTATTAAAGGTCTTAACGGTAATAATCATTGGGCCTAATAAATGCTAAAAAATTGTACATAATTATCTTCATTCTAAAAGATAACTTAAAAGATCATTTAAAGTTTTTTTATTAAAGATCATAACGGTAACGATCATTGGGCCTAATAAATGCTAAAAAATTGTAAATAATTACCTTCTTTCTAAAAGATAATTTAATAGATCATTTAAAATTTCTTTATTAAAGATCATAACGGTAACGATCATTGGGCCTAATAAATGCTAAAAAATTGTAAATAATTATCTTCTTTCTAAAAGATAATTTAATAGATCATTTCAAAATTTCTTTATTAAAGATCATAACGGTAACGATCATTGGGCCTAATAAATGCTAAAGAATTTGAAATAATTATCTTCTTTGTGAATCATAATTGAATAGATCATTTAAAGTTTTTTTATTAAAGGTCTTAACGGTAACAATCATTGGGCCTAATAAATGCTAAAAAATTGTACATAATTATCTTCATTCTAAAAGATAACTTAAAAGATTATTTAAAGTTTTTTTATTAAAGATCATAACGGTAACGATCATTGGGCCTAATAAATGCTAAAAAATTGTAAATAATTACCTTCTTTCTAAAAGATAATTTAATAGATCACTTAAAATTTCTTTATTAAGGATCATAACGGTAACGATCATTGGTCCTAATAAATGCTAAAGAATTGTAAATAATTATATTCTTTCTAAAACATAATTTAATAGATCATTTAAAATTTCTTTATTAAAGATCATAACGGTAACGATCATTGGTCCTAATAAACGCTAAAGAATTGTAAATAATTACCTTCTTTCTAAAAGATAATTTAATAGATCATTTAAAATTTCTTTATTAAAGATCATAACGGTAACGATCATTGGTCCTAATAAATGCTAACGAATTGTAAATAATTATATTCTTTCTAAAACATAATTTAATAGATCATTTAAAATTTCTTTATTAAAGATCATAAGGGTAACAATCATTGGGACTACTAAATGCTAAAAAATTGTAAATAATTATCTTCTTTGTAAAAGATAATTTAATAGATTATTTAAAATTTCTTTATTAAAGATCATAATGGTAACGATCATTGGGCCTAATAAATGCTAAAGAATTTGAAATAATTATCTTCTTTGTGAATCATAATTGAAAAGATCATTTAAATTTTCTTTATTAAAGATCATAACAGTAACGATCATTGGCTCTAATAAATGCTAAAAAATTGTAAATAATTATCTTCTTTGTAAAAGATAATTTAATAGATCATTTCAAAATTTCTTTATTAAAGATCATAACGGTAACGATCATTGGGCCTAATAAATGCTAAAGAATTTGAAATAATTATCTTCTTTGTGAATCATAATTGAATAGATCATTTAAAGTTTTTTTATTATAGGTCTTAACGGTAACAATCATTGGGCCTAATAAATGCTAAAAAATTGTACATAATTATCTTCATTCTAAAAGATAACTTAAAAGATTATTTAAAGTTTTTTTATTAAAGATCATAACGGTAACGATCATTGGGCCTAATAAATGCTAAAAAATTGTAAATAATTACCTTCTTTCTAAAAGATAATTTAATAGATCATTTAAAATTTCTTTATTAAAGATCATAACGGTAACGATCATTGGTCCTAATAAATGCTAAAGAATTGTAAATAATTATATTCTTTCTAAAACATAATTTAATAGATCATTTAAAATTTCTTTATTAAAGATCATAAGGGTAACAATCATTGGGACTAATAAATGCTAAAAAATTGTAAATAATTATATTCTTTGTAAAAGATAATTTAATAGATCATTTCAAAATTTCTTTATTAAAGATCATAACGGTAACGATCATTGGGCCTAATAAATGCTAAAGAATTTGAAATAATTATCTTCTTTGTGAATCATAATTGAATAGATCATTTAAAGTTTTTTTATTAAAGGTCTTAACGGTAACAATCATTGGGCCTAATAAATGCTAAAAAATTGTACATAATTCTCTTCATTCTAAAAGATAACTTAAAAGATTATTTAAAGTTTTTTTATTAAAGATCATAACGGTAACGATCATTGGGCATAATAAATGCTAAAAAATTGTAAATAATTACCTTCTTTCTAAAAGATAATTTAATAGATCATTTAAAATTTCTTTATTAAAGATCATAACGTTAACGATCATTGGGCCTAATAAATGCTAAACAATTGTAAATAATTATATTCTTTCTAAAACATAGTTTAATAGATCATTTAAAATTTCTTTATTAAAGATCATAAGGGTAACAATCATTGGGCCTACTAAATGCTAAAAAATTGTAAATAATTATCTTCTTTGTAAAAGATAATTTAATAGATTATTTAAAATTTTTTTATTAAAGATCATAACGGTAACGATCGTTGGGCCTAATAAATGCTAAAGAATTTGAAATAATTATCTTCCTTGTGAATCATAATTGAATACATCATTTAAAGTTTTTTTATTAAAGGTCTTAACGGTAATAATCATTGGGCCTAATAAATGCTAAAAAATTGTACATAATTATCTTCATTCTAAAAGATAACTTAAAAGATCATTTAAAGTTTTTTTATTAAAGATCATAACGGTAATGATCATTGGGCCTAATAAATGCTAAAAAATGGTAAATAATTACCTTCTTTCTAAAAGATAATTTAATAGATCATTTAAAATTTCTTTATTAAAGATCATAACGGTAACGATCATTGGGCCTAATAAATGCTAAAGAATTGTAAATAATTATATTCTTTCTAAAACATAATTTAATAGATCATTTAAAATTTCTTTATTAAAGATCATAAGGGTAACAATCATTGGGCCTAATAAATGCTAAAAAATTGTAAATAATTATCTTCTTTGTAAAAGATAATTTAATAGATCATTTAAAATTTCTTTATTAAAGATCATAACGGTAACGATCATTGGGCCTAATAAATGCTAAAGAATTTGAAATAATTATCTTCTTTGTGAATCATAATTGAAAAGATCATTTAAAGTTTCTTTATTAAAGATCATAACAGTAACGATCATTGGGTCTAATAAATGCTAAAAAATTGTAAATAATTATCTTCTTTCTAAAAGATAATTTAATAGATCATTTAGAATTTCTTTATTAAAGATCATAACGGTAATGATCATTGGTCCTAATAAATGCTAAAGAATTGTACATAATTATCTTCATTCTAAAAGATAACTTAAAAGATCATTTAAAGTTTTTTTATTAAAGGTCTTAATGGTAACAATCATTGGGCCTAATAAATGCTAAAAAATTATACATAATTATCTTCATTCTAAAAGATAACTTAAAAGATCATTTAGAATTTCTTTATTAAAGATCATAACGGTAACGATCATTGGGCCTAATAAATGCTAAAAAATTGTAAATAATTACCTTCTTTCTAAAAGATAATTTAATAGATCATTTAAAATTTCTTTATTAAAGATCATAACGGTAACGATCATTGGGCCTAATAAATGCTAAACAATTGTAAATAATTATATTCTTTCTAAAACATAGCTTAATAGATCATTTAAAATTTCTTTATTAAAGATCATAAGAGTAACAATCATTGGGCCTACTAAATGCTAAAAAATTGTAAATAATTATCTTCTTTGTAAAAGATAATTTAATAGATTATTTAAAATGTTTTTATTAAAGATCATAACGGTAACGATCATTGGGCCTAATAAATGCTAAAGAATTTGAAATAATTATCTTCTTTGTGAATCATAATTGAATAGATCATTTAAAGTTTTTTTATTAAAGGTCTTAACGGTAATAATCATTGGGCCTAATAAATGCTAAAAAATTGTACATAATTATCTTCATTCTAAAAGATAACTTAAAAGATCATTTAAAGTTTTTTTATTAAAGATCATATCGGTAACGATCATTGGGCCTAATAAATGCT
Organism: Psophocarpus tetragonolobus; assembly: GCA_037954015.1. NCBI lineage: Eukaryota > Viridiplantae > Streptophyta > Magnoliopsida > Fabales > Fabaceae > Psophocarpus > Psophocarpus tetragonolobus. The sequence continues at coordinate 62,765,770 of CM075688.1, forward strand.
AAAAAATTGTAAATAATTACCTTCTTTCTAAAAGATAATTTAATAGATCATTTAAAATTTCTTTATTAAAGATCATAACGGTAACGATCATTGGGCCTAATAAATGCTAAAAAATTGTAAATAATTATCTTCTTTGTAAAAGATAATTTAATAGATCATTTCAAAATTTCTTTATTAAAGATCATAACGGTAACGATCATTGGGCCTAATAAATGCTAAAGAATTTGAAATAATTATCTTCTTTGTGAATCATAATTGAATAGATCATTTAAAGTTTTTTTATTAAAGGTCTTAATGGTAACAATCATTGGGCCTAATAAATGCTAAAAAATTATACATAATTATCTTCATTCTAAAAGATAACTTAAAAGATCATTTAGAATTTCTTTATTAAAGATCATAACGGTAACGATCATTGGGCCTAATAAATGCTAAAAAATTGTAAATAATTACCTTCTTTCTAAAAGATAATTTAATAGATCATTTAAAATTTCTTTATTAAAGATCATAACGGTAACGATCATTGGGCCTAATAAATGCTAAACAATTGTAAATAATTATATTCTTTCTAAAACATAGCTTAATAGATCATTTAAAATTTCTTTATTAAAGATCATAAGAGTAACAATCATTGGGCCTACTAAATGCTAAAAAATTGTAAATAATTATCTTCTTTGTAAAAGATAATTTAATAGATTATTTAAAATGTTTTTATTAAAGATCATAACGGTAACGATCATTGGGCCTAATAAATGCTAAAGAATTTGAAATAATTATCTTCTTTGTGAATCATAATTGAATAGATCATTTAAAGTTTTTTTATTAAAGGTCTTAACGGTAATAATCATTGGGCCTAATAAATGCTAAAAAATTGTACATAATTATCTTCATTCTAAAAGATAACTTAAAAGATCATTTAAAGTTTTTTTATTAAAGATCATATCGGTAACGATCATTGGGCCTAATAAATGCTAAAAAATTGTAAATAATTACCTTCTTTCTAAAAGATAATTTAATAGATCATTTAAAATTTCTTTATTAAAGATCATAACGGTAACGATCATTGGGCCTAATAAATGCTAAAAAATTGTAAATAATTATCTTCTTTGTAAAAGATAATTTAATAGATCATTTCAAAATTTCTTTATTAAAGATCATAACGGTAACGATCATTGGGCCTAATAAATGCTAAAGAATTTGAAATAATTATCTTCTTTGTGAATCATAATTGAATAGATCATTTAAAGTTTTTTTATTAAAGGTCTTAACGGTAACAATCATTGGGCCTAATAAATGCTAAAAAATTGTACATAATTATCTTCATTCTAAAAGATAACTTAAAAGATTATTTAAAGTTTTTTTATTAAAGATCATAACGGTAACGATCATTGGGCCTAATAAATGCTAAAAAATTGTAAATAATTACCTTCTTTCTAAAAGATAATTTAATAGATCACTTAAAATTTCTTTATTAAAGATCATAACGGTAACGATCATTGGTCCTAATAAATGCTAAAGAATTGTAAATAATTATATTCTTTCTAAAACATAATTTAATAGATCATTTAAAATTTCTTTATTAAAGATCATAACGGTAACGATCATTGGTCCTAATAAATGCTAAAGAATTGTAAATAATTACCTTCTTTCTAAAAGATAATTTAATAGATGATTTAAAATTTCTTTATTAAAGATCATAACGGTAACGATCATTGGTCCTAATAAATGCTAACGAATTGTAAATAATTATATTCTTTCTAAAACATAATTTAATAGATCATTTAAAATTTCTTTATTAAAGATCATAAGGGTAACAATCATTGGGACTACTAAATGCTAAAAAATTGTAAATAATTATCTTCTTTGTAAAAGATAATTTAATAGATTATTTAAAATTTCTTTATTAAAGATCATAATGGTAACGATCATTGGGCCTAATAAATGCTAAAGAATTTGAAATAATTATCTTCTTTGTGAATCATAATTGAAAAGATCATTTAAATTTTCTTTATTAAAGATCATAACAGTAACGATCATTGGCTCTAATAAATGCTAAAAAATTGTAAATAATTATCTTCTTTGTAAAAGATAATTTAATAGATCATTTCAAAATTTCTTTATTAAAGATCATAACGGTAACGATCATTGGGCCTAATAAATGCTAAAGAATTTGAAATAATTATCTTCTTTGTGAATCATAATTGAATAGATCATTTAAAGTTTTTTTATTATAGGTCTTAACGGTAACAATCATTGGGCCTAATAAATGCTAAAAAATTGTACATAATTATCTTCATTCTAAAAGATAACTTAAAAGATTATTTAAAGTTTTTTTATTAAAGATCATAACGGTAACGATCATTGGGCCTAATAAATGCTAAAAAATTGTAAATAATTACCTTCTTTCTAAAAGATAATTTAATAGATCATTTAAAATTTCTTTATTAAAGATCATAACGGTAACGATCATTGGTCCTAATAAATGCTAAAGAATTGTAAATAATTATATTCTTTCTAAAACATAATTTAATAGATCATTTAAAATTTCTTTATTAAAGATCATAAGGGTAACAATCATTGGGACTAATAAATGCTAAAAAATTGTAAATAATTATATTCTTTGTAAAAGATAATTTAATAGATCATTTCAAAATTTCTTTATTAAAGATCATAACGGTAACGATCATTGGGCCTAATAAATGCTAAAGAATTTGAAATAATTATCTTCTTTGTGAATCATAATTGAATAGATCATTTAAAGTTTTTTTATTAAAGGTCTTAACGGTAACAATCATTGGGCCTAATAAATGCTAAAAAATTGTACATAATTCTCTTCATTCTAAAAGATAACTTAAAAGATTATTTAAAGTTTTTTTATTAAAGATCATAACGGTAACGATCATTGGGCATAATAAATGCTAAAAAATTGTAAATAATTACCTTCTTTCTAAAAGATAATTTAATAGATCATTTAAAATTTCTTTATTAAAGATCATAACGGTAACGATCATTGGGCCTAATAAATGCTAAACAATTGTAAATAATTATATTCTTTCTAAAACATAGTTTAATAGATCATTTAAAATTTCTTTATTAAAGATCATAAGGGTAACAATCATTGGGCCTACTAAATGCTAAAAAATTGTAAATAATTATCTTCTTTGTAAAAGATAATTTAATAGATTATTTAAAATTTTTTTATTAAAGATCATAACGGTAACGATCATTGGGCCTAATAAATGCTAAAGAATTTGAAATAATTATCTTCTTTGTGAATCATAATTGAATAGATCATTTAAAGTTTTTTTATTAAAGGTCTTAACGGTAATAATCATTGGGCCTAATAAATGCTAAAAAATTGTACATAATTATCTTCATTCTAAAAGATAACTTAAAAGATCATTTAAAGTTTTTTTATTAAAGATCATAACGGTAATGATCATTGGGCCTAATAAATGCTAAAAAATTGTAAATAATTACCTTCTTTCTAAAAGATAATTTAATAGATCATTTAAAATTTCTTTATTAAAGATCATAACGGTAACGATCATTGGGCCTAATAAATGCTAAAGAATTGTAAATAATTATATTCTTTCTAAAACATAATTTAATAGATCATTTAAAATTTCTTTATTAAAGATCATAAGGGTAACAATCATTGGGCCTAATAAATGCTAAAAAATTGTAAATAATTATCTTCTTTGTAAAAGATAATTTAATAGATCATTTAAAATTTCTTTATTAAAGATCATAACGGTAACGATCATTGGGCCTAATAAATGCTAAAGAATTTGAAATAATTATCTTCTTTGTGAATCATAATTGAAAAGATCATTTAAAGTTTCTTTATTAAAGATCATAACAGTAACGATCATTGGGTCTAATAAATGCTAAAAAATTGTAAATAATTATCTTCTTTCTAAAAGATAATTTAATAGATCATTTAGAATTTCTTTATTAAAGATCATAACGGTAACGATCATTGGTCCTAATAAATGCTAAAGAATTGTACATAATTATCTTCATTCTAAAAGATAACTTAAAAGATCATTTAAAGTTTTTTTATTAAAGGTCTTAATGGTAACAATCATTGGGCCTAATAAATGCTAAAAAATTATACATAATTATCTTCATTCTAAAAGATAACTTAAAAGATCATTTAGAATTTCTTTATTAAAGATCATAACGGTAACGATCATTGGTCCTAATAAATGCTAAAGAATTGTAAATAATTATATTCTTTCTAAAACATAATTTAATAGATCATTTAAAATTTCTTTATTAAAGATCATAACGGTAACAATCATTGGGACTAATAAATGCTAAAAAATTGTAAATAATTATCTTCTTTGTAAAAGATAATTTAATAGATCATTTCAAAATTTCTTTATTAAAGATCATAACGGTAACGATCATTGGGCCTAATAAATGCTAAAGAATTTGAAATAATTATCTTCTTTGTGAATCATAATTGAATAGATCATTTAAAGTTTTTTTATTAAAGGTCTTAATGGTAACAATCATTGGGCCTAATAAATGCTAAAAAATTGTACATAATTATCTTCATTCTAAAAGATAACTTAAAAGATCATTTAGAATTTCTTTATTAAAGATCATAACGGTAACGATCATTGGCCTTAATAAATGCTAAAGAATTGTAAATAATTACCTTCTTTCTAAAAGATAATTTAATAGATCATTTAAAATTTCTTTATTAAAGATCATAACGGTAACGATCATTGGTCCTAATAAATGCCAACGAATTGTAAATAATTATATTCTTTCTAAAACATAATTTAATAGATCATTTAAAATTTCTTTATTAAAGATCATAAGGGTAACAATCATTGGGACTACTAAATGCTAAAAAATTGTAAATAATTATCTTCTTTGTAAAAGATAATTTAATAGATTATTTAAAATTTCTTTATTAAAGATCATAATGGTAACGATCATTGGGCCTAATAAATGCTAAAGAATTTGAAATAATTATCTTCTTTGTGAATCATAATTGAAAAGATCATTTAAAGTTTCTTTATTAAAGATCATAACAGTAACGATCATTGGCTCTAATAAATGCTAAAAAATTGTAAATAATTATCTTCTTTGTAAAAGATAATTTAACAGATCATTTCAAAATTTCTTTATTAAAGATCATAACGGTAACGATCATTGGGCCTAATAAATGCTAAAGAATTTGAAATAATTATCTTCTTTGTGAATCATAATTTAATAGATCATTTAAAGTTTTTTTATTATAGGTCTTAACGGTAACAATCATTGGGCCTAATAAATGCTAAAAAATTGTACATCATTATCTTCATTCTAAAAGATAACTTAAAAGATTATTTAAAGTTTTTTTATTAAAGATCATAACGGTAACGATCATTGGGCCTAATAAATGCTAAAAAATTGTAAATAATTACCTTCTTTCTAAAAGATAAGTTAATAGATCATTTAAAATTTCTTTATTAAAGAGCATAACGGTAACGATCATTGGTCCTAATAAATGCTAAAGAATTGTAAATAATTATATTCTTTCTAAAACATAATTTAATAGATCATTTAAAATTTCTTTATTAAAGATCATAAGGGTAACAATCATTGGGACTAATAAATGCTAAAAAATTGTAAATAATTATATTCTTTGTAAAAGATAATTTAATAGATCATTTCAAAATTTCTTTATTAAAGATCATAACGGTAACGATCATTGGGCCTAATAAATGCTAAAGAATTTGAAATAATTATCTTCTTTGTGAATCATAATTGAATAGATCATTTAAAGTTTTTTTATTAAAGGTCTTAACGGTAACAATCATTGGGCCTAATAAATGCTAAAAAATTGTACATAATTCTCTTCATTCTAAAAGATAACTTAAAAGATTATTTAAAGTTTTTTTATTAAAGATCATAACGGTAACGATCATTGGGCATAATAAATGCTAAAAAATTGTAAATAATTACCTTCTTTCTAAAAGATAATTTAATAGATCATTTAAAATTTCTTTATTAAAGATCATAACGGTAACGATCATTGGGCCTAATAAATGCTAAACAATTGTAAATAATTATATTCTTTCTAAAACATAGCTTAATAGATCATTTAAAATTTCTTTATTAAAGATCATAAGGGTAACAATCATTGGGCCTACTAAATTCTAAAAAATTGTAAATAATTATCTTCTTTGTAAAAGATAATTTAATAGATTATTTAAAATTTTTTTATTAAAGATCATAACGGTAACGATCATTGGGCCTAATAAATGCTAAAGAATTTGAAATAATTATCTTCTTTGTGAATCATAATTGAATAGATCATTTAAAGTTTTTTTATTAAAGGTCTTAACGGTAATAATCATTGGGCCTAATAAATGCTAAAAAATTGTACATAATTATCTTCATTCTAAAAGATAACTTAAAAGATCATTTAAAGTTTTTTTATTAAAGATCATAACGGTAACGATCATTGGGCCTAATAAATGCTAAAAAATTGTAAATAATTACCTTCTTTCTAAAAGATAATTTAATAGATCATTTAAAATTTCTTTATTAAAGATCATAACGGTAACGATCATTGGGCCTAATAAATGCTAAAAAATTGTAAATAATTATCTTCTTTGTAAAAGATAATTTAATAGATCATTTCAAAATTTCTTTATTAAAGATCATAACGGTAACGATCATTGGGCCTAATAAATGCTAAAGAATTTGAAATAATTATCTTCTTTGTGAATCATAATTGAATAGATCATTTAAAGTTTTTTTATTAAAGGTCTTAACGGTAACAATCATTGGGCCTAATAAATGCTAAAAAATTGTACATAATTATCTTCATTCTAAAAGATAACTTAAAAGATTATTTAAAGTTTTTTTATTAAAGATCATAACGGTGACGATCATTGGGCCTAATAAATGCTAAAAAATTGTAAATAATTACCTTCTTTCTAAAAGATAATTTAATAGATCACTTAAAATTTCTTTATTAAAGATCATAACGGTAACGATCATTGGTCCTAATAAATGCTAAAGAATTGTAAATAATTATATTCTTTCTAAAACATAATTTAATAGATCATTTAAAATTTCTTTATTAAAGATCATAACGGTAACAATCATTGGGACTAATAAATGCTAAAAAATTGTAAATAATTATCTTCTTTGTAAAAGATAATTTAATAGATCATTTCAAAATTTCTTTATTAAAGATCATAACGGTAACGATCATTGGGCCTAATAAATGCTAAAGAATTTGAAATAATTATCTTCTTTGTGAATCATAATTGAATAGATCATTTAAAGTTTTTTTATTAAAGGTCTTAATGGTAACAATCATTGGGCCTAATAAATGCTAAAAAATTGTACATAATTATCTTCATTCTAAAAGATAACTTAAAAGATCATTTAGAATTTCTTTATTAAAGATCATAACGGTAACGATCATTGGTCTTAATAAATGCTAAAGAATTGTAAATAATTACCTTCTTTCTAAAAGATAATTTAATAGATCATTTAAAATTTCTTTATTAAAGATCATAACGGTAACGATCATTGGTCCTAATAAATGCTAACGAATTGTAAATAATTATATTCTTTCTAAAACATAATTTAATAGATCATTTAAAATTTCTTTATTAAAGATCATAAGGGTAACAATCATTGGGACTACTAAATGCTAAAAAATTGTAAATAATTATCTTCTTTGTAAAAGATAATTTAATAGATTATTTAAAATTTCTTTATTAAAGATCATAATGGTAACGATCATTGGGCCTAATAAATGCTAAAGAATTTGAAATAATTATCTTCTTTGTGAATCATAATTGAAAAGATCATTTAAAGTTTCTTTATTAAAGATCATAACAGTAACGATCATTGGCTCTAATAAATGCAAAAAAATTGTAAATAATTATCTTCTTTGTAAAAGATAATTTAACAGATCATTTCAAAATTTCTTTATTGAAGATCATAACGGTAACGATCATTGGGCCTAATAAATGCTAAAGAATTTGAAATAATTATCTTCTTTGTGAATCATAATTGAATAGATCATTTAAAGTTTTTTTATTATAGGTCTTAACGGTAACAATCATTGGGCCTAATAAATGCTAAAAAATTGTACATAATTATCTTCATTCTAAAAGATAACTTAAAAGATTATTTAAAGTTTTTTTATTAAAGATCATAACGGTAACGATCATTGGGCCTAATAAATGCTAAAAAATTGTAAATAATTACCTTCTTTCTAAAACATAATTTAATAGATCATTTAAAATTTCTTTATTAAAGATCATAACGGTAACGATCATTGGTCCTAATAAATGCTAAAGAATTGTAAATAATTATATTCTTTCTAAAACATAATTTAATAGATCATTTAAAATTTCTTTATTAAAGATCATAAGGGTAACAATCATTGGGACTAATAAATGCTAAAAAATTGTAAATAATTATATTCTTTGTAAAAGATAATTTAATAGATCATTTCAAAATTTCTTTATTAAAGATCATAACGGTAACGATCATTGGGCCTAATAAATGCTAAAGAATTTGAAATAATTATCTTCTTTGTGAATCATAATTGAATAGATCATTTAAAGTTTTTTTATTAAAGGTCTTAACGGTAACAATCATTGGGCCTAATAAATGCTAAAAAATTGTACATAATTCTCTTCATTCTAAAAGATAACTTAAAAGATTATTTAAAGTTTTTTTATTAAAGATCTTAACGGTAACGATCATTGGGCATAATAAATGCTAAAAAATTGTAAATAATTACCTTCTTTCTAAAAGATAATTTAATAGATCATTTAAAATTTCTTTATTAAAGATCATAACGGTAACGATCATTGGGCCTAATAAATGCTAAACAATTGTAAATAATTATATTCTTTCTAAAACATAGCTTAATAGATCATTTAAAATTTCTTTATTAAAGATCATAAGGGTAACAATCATTGGGCCTACTAAATGCTAAAAAATTGTAAATAATTATCTTCTTTGTAAAAGATAATTTAATAGATTATTTAAAATTTTTTTATTAAACATCATAACGGTAACGATCATTGGGCCTAATAAATGCTAAAGAATTTGAAATAATTATCTTCTTTGTGAATCATAATTGAATAGATCATTTAAAGTTTTTTTATTAAAGGTCTTAACGGTAATAATCATTGGGCCTAATAAATGCTAAAAAATTGTACATAATTATCTTCATTCTAAAAGATAACTTAAAAGATCATTTAAAGTTTTTTTATTAAAGATCATAACGGTAACGATCATTGGGCCTAATAAATGCTAAAAAATTGTAAATAATTACCTTCTTTCTAAAAGATAATTTAATAGATCATTTAAAATTTCTTTATTAAAGATCATAACGGTAACGATCATTGGGCCTAATAAATGCTAAAAAATTGTAAATAATTATCTTCTTTGTAAAAGATAATTTAATAGATCATTTCAAAATTTCTTTATTAAAGATCATAACGGTAACGATCATTGGGCCTAATAAATGCTAAAGAATTTGAAATAATTATCTTCTTTGTGAATCATAATTGAATAGATCATTTAAAGTTTTTTTATTATAGGTCTTAACGGTAACAATCATTGGGCCTAATAAATGCTAAAAAATTGTACATAATTATCTTCATTCTAAAAGATAACTTAAAAGATTATTTAAAGTTTTTTTATTAAAGATCATAACGGTAACGATCATTGGGCATAATAAATGCTAAAAAATTGTAAATAATTACCTTCTTTCTAAAAGATAATTTAATAGATCATTTAAAATTTCTTTATTAAAGATCATAACGGTAACGATCATTGGGCCTAATAAATGCTAAACAATTGTAAATAATTATATTCTTTCTAAAACATAGCTTAATAGATCATTTAAAATTTCTTTATTAAAGATCATAAGGGTAACAATCATTGGGCCTACTAAATTCTAAAAAATTGTAAATAATTATCTTCTTTGTAAAAGATAATTTAATAGATTATTTAAAATTTTTTTATTAAAGATCATAACGGTAACGATCATTGGGCCTAATAAATGCTAAAGAATTTGAAATAATTATCTTCTTTGTGAATCATAATTGAATAGATCATTTAAAGTTTTTTTATTAAAGGTCTTAACGGTAATAATCATTGGGCCTAATAAATGCTAAAAAATTGTACATAATTATCTTCATTCTAAAAGATAACTTAAAAGATCATTTAAAGTTTTTTTATTAAAGATCATAACGGTAACGATCATTGGGCCTAATAAATGCTAAAAAATTGTAAATAATTACCTTCTTTCTAAAAGATAATTTAATAGATCATTTAAAATTTCTTTATTAAAGATCATAACGGTAACGATCATTGGGCCTAATAAATGCTAAAAAATTGTAAATAATTATCTTCTTTGTAAAAGATAATTTAATAGATCATTTCAAAATTTCTTTATTAAAGATCATAACGGTAACGATCATTGGGCCTAATAAATGCTAAAGAATTTGAAATAATTATCTTCTTTGTGAATCATAATTGAATAGATCATTTAAAGTTTTTTTATTAAAGGTCTTAACGGTAACAATCATTGGGCCTAATAAATGCTAAAAAATTGTACATAATTATCTTCATTCTAAAAGATAACTTAAAAGATTATTTAAAGTTTTTTTATTAAAGATCATAACGGTGACGATCATTGGGCCTAATAAATGCTAAAAAATTGTAAATAATTACCTTCTTTCTAAAAGATAATTTAATAGATCACTTAAAATTTCTTTATTAAAGATCATAACGGTAACGATCATTGGTCCTAATAAATGCTAAAGAATTGTAAATAATTATATTCTTTCTAAAACATAATTTAATAGATCATTTAAAATTTCTTTATTAAAGATCATAACGGTAACAATCATTGGGACTAATAAATGCTAAAAAATTGTAAATAATTATCTTCTTTGTAAAAGATAATTTAATAGATCATTTCAAAATTTCTTTATTAAAGATCATAACGGTAACGATCATTGGGCCTAATAAATGCTAAAGAATTTGAAATAATTATCTTCTTTGTGAATCATAATTGAATAGATCATTTAAAGTTTTTTTATTAAAGGTCTTAATGGTAACAATCATTGGGCCTAATAAATGCTAAAAAATTGTACATAATTATCTTCATTCTAAAAGATAACTTAAAAGATCATTTAGAATTTCTTTATTAAAGATCATAACGGTAACGATCATTGGTCTTAATAAATGCTAAAGAATTGTAAATAATTACCTTCTTTCTAAAAGATAATTTAATAGATCATTTAAAATTTCTTTATTAAAGATCATAACGGTAACGATCATTGGTCCTAATAAATGCTAACGAATTGTAAATAATTATATTCTTTCTAAAACATAATTTAATAGATCATTTAAAATTTCTTTATTAAAGATCATAAGGGTAACAATCATTGGGACTACTAAATGCTAAAAAATTGTAAATAATTATCTTCTTTGTAAAAGATAATTTAATAGATTATTTAAAATTTCTTTATTAAAGATCATAATGGTAACGATCATTGGGCCTAATAAATGCTAAAGAATTTGAAATAATTATCTTCTTTGTGAATCATAATTGAAAAGATCATTTAAAGTTTCTTTATTAAAGATCATAACAGTAACGATCATTGGCTCTAATAAATGCAAAAAAATTGTAAATAATTATCTTCTTTGTAAAAGATAATTTAACAGATCATTTCAAAATTTCTTTATTAAAGATCATAACGGTAACGATCATTGGGCCTAATAAATGCTAAAGAATTTGAAATAATTATCTTCTTTGTGAATCATAATTGAATAGATCATTTAAAGTTTTTTTATTATAGGTCTTAACGGTAACAATCATTGGGCCTAATAAATGCTAAAAAATTGTACATAATTATCTTCATTCTAAAAGATAACTTAAAAGATTATTTAAAGTTTTTTTATTAAAGATCATAACGGTAACGATCATTGGGCCTAATAAATGCTAAAAAATTGTAAATAATTACCTTCTTTCTAAAACATAATTTAATAGATCATTTAAAATTTCTTTATTAAAGATCATAACGGTAACGATCATTGGTCCTAATAAATGCTAAAGAATTGTAAATAATTATATTCTTTCTAAAACATAATTTAATAGATCATTTAAAATTTCTTTATTAAAGATCATAAGGGTAACAATCATTGGGACTAATAAATGCTAAAAAATTGTAAATAATTATATTCTTTGTAAAAGATAATTTAATAGATCATTTCAAAATTTCTTTATTAAAGATCATAACGGTAACGATCATTGGGCCTAATAAATGCTAAAGAATTTGAAATAATTATCTTCTTTGTGAATCATAATTGAATAGATCATTTAAAGTTTTTTTATTAAAGGTCTTAACGGTAACAATCATTGGGCCTAATAAATGCTAAAAAATTGTACATAATTCTCTTCATTCTAAAAGATAACTTAAAAGATTATTTAAAGTTTTTTTATTAAAGATCTTAACGGTAACGATCATTGGGCATAATAAATGCTAAAAAATTGTAAATAATTACCTTCTTTCTAAAAGATAATTTAATAGATCATTTAAAATTTCTTTATTAAAGATCATAACGGTAACGATCATTGGGCCTAATAAATGCTAAACAATTGTAAATAATTATATTCTTTCTAAAACATAGCTTAATAGATCATTTAAAATTTCTTTATTAAAGATCATAAGGGTAACAATCATTGGGCCTACTAAATGCTAAAAAATTGTAAATAATTATCTTCTTTGTAAAAGATAATTTAATAGATTATTTAAAATTTTTTTATTAAACATCATAACGGTAACGATCATTGGGCCTAATAAATGCTAAAGAATTTGAAATAATTATCTTCTTTGTGAATCATAATTGAATAGATCATTTAAAGTTTTTTTATTAAAGGTCTTAACGGTAATAATCATTGGGCCTAATAAATGCTAAAAAATTGTACATAATTATCTTCATTCTAAAAGATAACTTAAAAGATCATTTAAAGTTTTTTTATTAAAGATCATAACGGTAACGATCATTGGGCCTAATAAATGCTAAAAAATTGTAAATAATTACCTTCTTTCTAAAAGATAATTTAATAGATCATTTAAAATTTCTTTATTAAAGATCATAACGGTAACGATCATTGGGCCTAATAAATGCTAAAAAATTGTAAATAATTATCTTCTTTGTAAAAGATAATTTAATAGATCATTTCAAAATTTCTTTATTAAAGATCATAACGGTAACGATCATTGGGCCTAATAAATGCTAAAGAATTTGAAATAATTATCTTCTTTGTGAATCATAATTGAATAGATCATTTAAAGTTTTTTTATTAAAGGTCTTAACGGTAACAATCATTGGGCCTAATAAATGCTAAAAAATTGTACATAATTCTCTTCATTCTAAAAGATAACTTAAAAGATTATTTAAAGTTTTTTTATTAAAGATCATAACGGTAACGATCATTGGGCATAATAAATGCTAAAAAATTGTAAATAATTACCTTCTTTCTAAAAGATAATTTAATAGATCATTTAAAATTTCTTTATTAAAGATCATAACGGTAACGATCATTGGGCCTAATAAATGCTAAACAATTGTAAATAATTATATTCTTTCTAAAACATAGCTTAATAGATCATTTAAAATTTCTTTATTAAAGATCATAAGGGTAACAATCATTGGGCCTACTAAATGCTAAAAAATTGTAAATAATTATCTTCTTTGTAAAAGATAATTTAATAGATTATTTAAAATTTTTTTATTAAAGATCATAACGGTAACGATCATTGGGCCTAATAAATGCTAAAGAATTTGAAATAATTATCTTCTTTGTGAATCATAATTGAATAGATCATTTAAAGTTTTTTTATTAAAGGTCTTAACGGTAATAATCATTGGGCCTAATAAATGCTAAAAAATTGTACATAATTATCTTCATTCTAAAAGATAACTTAAAAGATCATTTAAAGTTTTTTTATTAAAGATCATAACGGTAACGATCATTGGGCCTAATAAATGCTAAAAAATTGTAAATAATTACCTTCTTTCTAAAAGATAATTTAATAGATCATTTAAAATTTCTTTATTAAAGATCATAACGGTAACGATCATTGGGCCTAATAAATGCTAAAAAATTGTAAATAATTATCTTCTTTGTAAAAGATAATTTAATAGATCATTTCAAAATTTCTTTATTAAAGATCATAACGGTAACGATCATTGGGCCTAATAAATGCTAAAGAATTTGAAATAATTATCTTCTTTGTGAATCATAATTGAATAGATCATTTAAAGTTTTTTTATTAAAGGTCTTAACGGTAACAATCATTGGGCCTAATAAATGCTAAAAAATTGTACATAATTATCTTCATTCTAAAAGATAACTTAAAAGATTATTTAAAGTTTTTTTATTAAAGATCATAACGGTAACGATCATTGGGCCTAATAAATGCTAAAAAATTGTAAATAATTACCTTCTTTCTAAAAGATAATTTAATAGATCACTTAAAATTTCTTTATTAAAGATCATAACGGTAACGATCATTGGTCCTAATAAATGCTAAAGAATTGTAAATAATTATATTCTTTCTAAAACATAATTTAATAGATCATTTAAAATTTCTTTATTAAAGATCATAACGGTAACAATCATTGGGACTAATAAATGCTAAAAAATTGTAAATAATTATCTTCTTTGTAAAAGATAATTTAATAGATCATTTCAAAATTTCTTTATTAAAGATCATAACGGTAACGATCATTGGGCCTAATAAATGCTAAAGAATTTGAAATAATTATCTTCTTTGTGAATCATAATTGAATAGATCATTTAAAGTTTTTTTATTAAAGGTCTTAACGGTAACAATCATTGGGCCTAATAAATGCTAAAAAATTGTACATAATTATCTTCATTCTAAAAGATAACTTAAAAGATTATTTAAAGTTTTTTTATTAAAGATCATAACGGTAACGATCATTGGGCCTAATAAATGCTAAAAAATTGTAAATAATTACCTTCTTTCTAAAAGATAATTTAATAGATCACTTAAAATTTCTTTATTAAAGATCATAACGGTAACGATCATTGGTCCTAATAAATGCTAAAGAATTGTAAATAATTATATTCTTTCTAAAACATAATTTAATAGATCATTTAAAATTTCTTTATTAAAGATCATAACGGTAACGATCATTGGTCCTAATAAATGCTAAAGAATTGTAAATAATTACCTTCTTTCTAAAAGATAATTTAATAGATCATTTAAAATTTCTTTATTAAAGATCATAACGGTAACGATGATTGGTCCTAATAAATGCTAACGAATTATAAATAATTATATTCTTTCTAAAACATAATTTAATAGATCATTTAAAATTTCTTTATTAAAGATCATAAGGGTAACAATCATTGGGACTACTAAATGCTAAAAAATTGTAAATAATTATCTTCTTTGTAAAAGATAATTTAATAGATTATTTAAAATTTCTTTATTAAAGATCATAATGGTAACGATCATTGGGCCTAATAAATGCTAAAGAATTTGAAATAATTATCTTCTTTGTGAATCATAATTGAATAGATCATTTAAAGTTTTTTTATTAAAGGTCTTAACGGTAACAATCATTGGGCCTAATAAATGCTAAAAAATTGTACATAATTATCTTCATTCTAAAAGATAACTTAAAAGATTATTTAAAGTTTTTTTATTAAAGATCATAACGGTAACGATCATTGGGCCTAATAAATGCTAAAAAATTGTAAATAATTACCTTCTTTCTAAAAGATAATTTAATAGATCACTTAAAATTTCTTTATTAAAGATCATAACGGTAACGATCATTGGTCCTAATAAATGCTAAAGAATTGTAAATAATTATATTCTTTCTAAAACATAATTTAATAGATCATTTAAAATTTCTTTATTAAAGATCATAACGGTAACGATCATTGGTCCTAATAAATGCTAAAGAATTGTAAATAATTACCTTCTTTCTAAAAGATAATTTAATAGATCATTTAAAATTTCTTTATTAAAGATCATAACGGTAACGATCATTGGTCCTAATAAATGCTAACGAATTATAAATAATTATATTCTTTCTAAAACATAATTTAATAGATCATTTAAAATTTCTTTATTAAAGATCATAAGGGTAACAATCATTGGGACTACTAAATGCTAAAAAATTGTAAATAATTATCTTCTTTGTAAAAGATAATTTAATAGATTATTTAAAATTTCTTTATTAAAGATCATAATGGTAACGATCATTGGGCCTAATAAATGCTAAAGAATTTGAAATAATTATCTTCTTTGTGAATCATAATTGAAAAGATCATTTAAATTTTCTTTATTAAAGATCATAACAGTAACGATCATTGGCTCTAATAAATGCTAAAAAATTGTAAATAATTATCTTCTTTGTAAAAGATAATTTAATAGATCATTTCAAAATTTCTTTATTAAAGATCATAACGGTAACGATCATTGGGCCTAATAAATGCTAAAGAATTTGAAATAATTATCTTCTTTGTGAATCATAATTGAATAGATCATTTAAAGTTTTTTTATTATAGGTCTTAACGGTAACAATCATTGGGCCTAATAAATGCTAAAAAATTGTACATAATTATCTTCATTCTAAAAGATAACTTAAAAGATTATTTAAAGTTTTTTTATTAAAGATCATAACGGTAACGATCATTGGGCCTAATAAATGCTAAAAAATTGTAAATAATTACCTTCTTTCTAAAAGATAATTTAATAGATCACTTAAAATTTCTTTATTAAAGATCATAACGGTAACGATCATTGGTCCTAATAAATGCTAAAGAATTGTAAATAATTATATTCTTTCTAAAACATAATTTAATAGATCATTTAAAATTTCTTTATTAAAGATCATAACGGTAACAATCATTGGGACTAATAAATGCTAAAAAATTGTAAATAATTATCTTCTTTGTAAAAGATAATTTAATAGATCATTTCAAAATTTCTTTATTAAAGATCATAACGGTAACGATCATTGGGCCTAATAAATGCTAAAGAATTTGAAATAATTATCTTCTTTGTGAATCATAATTGAATAGATCATTTAAAGTTTTTTTATTAAAGGTCTTAACGGTAACAATCATTGGGCCTAATAAATGCTAAAAAATTGTACATAATTATCTTCATTCTAAAAGATAACTTAAAAGATTATTTAAAGTTTTTTTATTAAAGATCATAACGGTAACGATCATTGGGCCTAATAAATGCTAAAAAATTGTAAATAATTACCTTCTTTCTAAAAGATAATTTAATAGATCACTTAAAATTTCTTTATTAAAGATCATAACGGTAACGATCATTGGTCCTAATAAATGCTAAAGAATTGTAAATAATTATATTCTTTCTAAAACATAATTTAATAGATCATTTAAAATTTCTTTATTAAAGATCATAACGGTAACGATCATTGGTCCTAATAAATGCTAAAGAATTGTAAATAATTACCTTCTTTCTAAAAGATAATTTAATAGATCATTTAAAATTTCTTTATTAAAGATCATAACGGTAACGATCATTGGTCCTAATAAATGCTAACGAATTATAAATAATTATATTCTTTCTAAAACATAATTTAATAGATCATTTAAAATTTCTTTATTAAAGATCATAAGGGTAACAATCATTGGGACTACTAAATGCTAAAAAATTGTAAATAATTATCTTCTTTGTAAAAGATAATTTAATAGATTATTTAAAATTTCTTTATTAAAGATCATAATGGTAACGATCATTGGGCCTAATAAATGCTAAAGAATTTGAAATAATTATCTTCTTTGTGAATCATAATTGAATAGATCATTTAAAGTTTTTTTATTAAAGGTCTTAACGGTAACAATCATTGGGCCTAATAAATGCTAAAAAATTGTACATAATTATCTTCATTCTAAAAGATAACTTAAAAGATTATTTAAAGTTTTTTTATTAAAGATCATAACGGTAACGATCATTGGGCCTAATAAATGCTAAAAAATTGTAAATAATTACCTTCTTTCTAAAAGATAATTTAATAGATCACTTAAAATTTCTTTATTAAAGATCATAACGGTAACGATCATTGGTCCTAATAAATGCTAAAGAATTGTAAATAATTATATTCTTTCTAAAACATAATTTAATAGATCATTTAAAATTTCTTTATTAAAGATCATAACGGTAACGATCATTGGTCCTAATAAATGCTAAAGAATTGTAAATAATTACCTTCTTTCTAAAAGATAATTTAATAGATCATTTAAAATTTCTTTATTAAAGATCATAACGGTAACGATCATTGGTCCTAATAAATGCTAACGAATTATAAATAATTATATTCTTTCTAAAACATAATTTAATAGATCATTTAAAATTTCTTTATTAAAGATCATAAGGGTAACAATCATTGGGACTACTAAATGCTAAAAAATTGTAAATAATTATCTTCTTTGTAAAAGATAATTTAATAGATTATTTAAAATTTCTTTATTAAAGATCATAATGGTAATGATCATTGGGCCTAATAAATGCTAAAGAATTTGAAATAATTATCTTCTTTGTGAATCATAATTGAAAAGATCATTTAAATTTTCTTTATTAAAGATCATAACAGTAACGATCATTGGCTCTAATAAATGCTAAAAAATTGTAAATAATTATCTTCTTTGTAAAAGATAATTTAATAGATCATTTCAAAATTTCTTTATTAAAGATCATAACGGTAACGATCATTGGGCCTAATAAATGCTAAAGAATTTGAAATAATTATCTTCTTTGTGAATCATAATTGAATAGATCATTTAAAGTTTTTTTATTATAGGTCTTAACGGTAACAATCATTGGGCCTAATAAATGCTAAAAAATTGTACATAATTATCTTCATTCTAAAAGATAACTTAAAAGATTATTTAAAGTTTTTTTATTAAAGATCATAACGGTAACGATCATTGGGCCTAATAAATGCTAAAAAATTGTAAATAATTACCTTCTTTCTAAAAGATAATTTAATAGATCACTTAAAATTTCTTTATTAAAGATCATAACGGTAACGATCATTGGTCCTAATAAATGCTAAAGAATTGTAAATAATTATATTCTTTCTAAAACATAATTTAATAGATCATTTAAAATTTCTTTATTAAAGATCATAACGGTAACAATCATTGGGACTAATAAATGCTAAAAAATTGTAAATAATTATCTTCTTTGTAAAAGATAATTTAATAGATCATTTCAAAATTTCTTTATTAAAGATCATAACGGTAACGATCATTGGGCCTAATAAATGCTAAAGAATTTGAAATAATTATCTTCTTTGTGAATCATAATTGAATAGATCATTTAAAGTTTTTTTATTAAAGGTCTTAACGGTAACAATCATTGGGCCTAATAAATGCTAAAAAATTGTACATAATTATCTTCATTCTAAAAGATAACTTAAAAGATTATTTAAAGTTTTTTTATTAAAGATCATAACGGTAACGATCATTGGGCCTAATAAATGCTAAAAAATTGTAAATAATTACCTTCTTTCTAAAAGATAATTTAATAGATCACTTAAAATTTCTTTATTAAAGATCATAACGGTAACGATCATTGGTCCTAATAAATGCTAAAGAATTGTAAATAATTATATTCTTTCTAAAACATAATTTAATAGATCATTTAAAATTTCTTTATTAAAGATCATAACGGTAACGATCATTGGTCCTAATAAATGCTAAAGAATTGTAAATAATTACCTTCTTTCTAAAAGATAATTTAATAGATCATTTAAAATTTCTTTATTAAAGATCATAACGGTAACGATCATTGGTCCTAATAAATGCTAACGAATTATAAATAATTATATTCTTTCTAAAACATAATTTAATAGATCATTTAAAATTTCTTTATTAAAGATCATAAGGGTAACAATCATTGGGACTACTAAATGCTAAAAAATTGTAAATAATTATCTTCTTTGTAAAAGATAATTTAATAGATTATTTAAAATTTCTTTATTAAAGATCATAATGGTAACGATCATTGGGCCTAATAAATGCTAAAGAATTTGAAATAATTATCTTCTTTGTGAATCATAATTGAATAGATCATTTAAAGTTTTTTTATTAAAGGTCTTAACGGTAACAATCATTGGGCCTAATAAATGCTAAAAAATTGTACATAATTATCTTCATTCTAAAAGATAACTTAAAAGATTATTTAAAGTTTTTTTATTAAAGATCATAACGGTAACGATCATTGGGCCTAATAAATGCTAAAAAATTGTAAATAATTACCTTCTTTCTAAAAGATAATTTAATAGATCACTTAAAATTTCTTTATTAAAGATCATAACGGTAACGATCATTGGTCCTAATAAATGCTAAAGAATTGTAAATAATTATATTCTTTCTAAAACATAATTTAATAGATCATTTAAAATTTCTTTATTAAAGATCATAACGGTAACGATCATTGGTCCTAATAAATGCTAAAGAATTGTAAATAATTACCTTCTTTCTAAAAGATAATTTAATAGATCATTTAAAATTTCTTTATTAAAGATCATAACGGTAACGATCATTGGTCCTAATAAATGCTAACGAATTATAAATAATTATATTCTTTATAAAACATAATTTAATAGATCATTTAAAATTTCTTTATTAAAGATCATAAGGGTAACAATCATTGGGACTACTAAATGCTAAAAAATTGTAAATAATTATCTTCTTTGTAAAAGATAATTTAATAGATTATTTAAAATTTCTTTATTAAAGATCATAATGGTAACGATCATTGGGCCTAATAAATGCTAAAGAATTTGAAATAATTATCTTCTTTGTGAATCATAATTGAAAAGATCATTTAAATTTTCTTTATTAAAGATCATAACAGTAACGATCATTGGCTCTAATAAATGCTAAAAAATTGTAAATAATTATCTTCTTTGTAAAAGATAATTTAATAGATCATTTCAAAATTTCTTTATTAAAGATCATAACGGTAACGATCATTGGGCCTAATAAATGCTAAAGAATTTGAAATAATTATCTTCTTTGTGAATCATAATTGAATAGATCATTTAAAGTTTTTTTATTATAGGTCTTAACGGTAACAATCATTGGGCCTAATAAATGCTAAAAAATTGTACATAATTATCTTCATTCTAAAAGATAACTTAAAAGATTATTTAAAGTTTTTTTATTAAAGATCATAACGGTAACGATCATTGGGCCTAATAAATGCTAAAAAATTGTAAATAATTACCTTCTTTCTAAAAGATAATTTAATAGATCACTTAAAATTTCTTTATTAAAGATCATAACGGTAACGATCATTGGTCCTAATAAATGCTAAAGAATTGTAAATAATTATATTCTTTCTAAAACATAATTTAATAGATCATTTAAAATTTCTTTATTAAAGATCATAACGGTAACGATCATTGGTCCTAATAAATGCTAAAGAATTGTAAATAATTACCTTCTTTCTAAAAGATAATTTAATAGATCATTTAAAATTTCTTTATTAAAGATCATAACGGTAACGATCATTGGTCCTAATAAATGCTAACGAATTATAAATAATTATATTCTTTCTAAAACATAATTTAATAGATCATTTAAAATTTCTTTATTAAAGATCATAAGGGTAACAATCATTGGGACTACTAAATGCTAAAAAATTGTAAATAATTATCTTCTTTGTAAAAGATAATTTAATAGATTATTTAAAATTTCTTTATTAAAGATCATAATGGTAACGATCATTGGGCCTAATAAATGCTAAAGAATTTGAAATAATTATCTTCTTTGTGAATCATAATTGAATAGATCATTTAAAGTTTTTTTATTAAAGGTCTTAACGGTAACAATCATTGGGCCTAATAAATGCTAAAAAATTGTACATAATTATCTTCATTCTAAAAGATAACTTAAAAGATTATTTAAAGTTTTTTTATTAAAGATCATAACGGTAACGATCATTGGGCCTAATAAATGCTAAAAAATTGTAAATAATTACCTTCTTTCTAAAAGATAATTTAATAGATCACTTAAAATTTCTTTATTAAAGATCATAACGGTAACGATCATTGGTCCTAATAAATGCTAAAGAATTGTAAATAATTATATTCTTTCTAAAACATAATTTAATAGATCATTTAAAATTTCTTTATTAAAGATCATAACGGTAACGATCATTGGTCCTAATAAATGCTAAAGAATTGTAAATAATTACCTTCTTTCTAAAAGATAATTTAATAGATCATTTAAAATTTCTTTATTAAAGATCATAACGGTAACGATCATTGGTCCTAATAAATGCTAACGAATTATAAATAATTATATTCTTTCTAAAACATAATTTAATAGATCATTTAAAATTTCTTTATTAAAGATCATAAGGGTAACAATCATTGGGACTACTAAATGCTAAAAAATTGTAAATAATTATCTTCTTTGTAAAAGATAATTTAATAGATTATTTAAAATTTCTTTATTAAAGATCATAATGGTAACGATCATTGGGCCTAATAAATGCTAAAGAATTTGAAATAATTATCTTCTTTGTGAATCATAATTGAAAAGATCATTTAAATTTTCTTTATTAAAGATCATAACAGTAACGATCATTGGCTCTAATAAATGCTAAAAAATTGTAAATAATTATCTTCTTTGTAAAAGATAATTTAATAGATCATTTCAAAATTTCTTTATTAAAGATCATAACGGTAACGATCATTGGGCCTAATAAATGCTAAAGAATTTGAAATAATTATCTTCTTTGTGAATCATAATTGAATAGATCATTTAAAGTTTTTTTATTATAGGTCTTAACGGTAACAATCATTGGGCCTAATAAATGCTAAAAAATTGTACATAATTATCTTCATTCTAAAAGATAACTTAAAAGATTATTTAAAGTTTTTTTATTAAAGATCATAACGGTAACGATCATTGGGCCTAATAAATGCTAAAAAATTGTAAATAATTACCTTCTTTCTAAAAGATAATTTAATAGATCACTTAAAATTTCTTTATTAAAGATCATAACGGTAACGATCATTGGTCCTAATAAATGCTAAAGAATTGTAAATAATTATATTCTTTCTAAAACATAATTTAATAGATCATTTAAAATTTCTTTATTAAAGATCATAACGGTAACAATCATTGGGACTAATAAATGCTAAAAAATTGTAAATAATTATCTTCTTTGTAAAAGATAATTTAATAGATCATTTCAAAATTTCTTTATTAAAGATCATAACGGTAACGATCATTGGGCCTAATAAATGCTAAAGAATTTGAAATAATTATCTTCTTTGTGAATCATAATTGAATAGATCATTTAAAGTTTTTTTATTAAAGGTCTTAACGGTAACAATCATTGGGCCTAATAAATGCTAAAAAATTGTACATAATTATCTTCATTCTAAAAGATAACTTAAAAGATTATTTAAAGTTTTTTTATTAAAGATCATAACGGTAACGATCATTGGGCCTAATAAATGCTAAAAAATTGTAAATAATTACCTTCTTTCTAAAAGATAATTTAATAGATCACTTAAAATTTCTTTATTAAAGATCATAACGGTAACGATCATTGGTCCTAATAAATGCTAAAGAATTGTAAATAATTATATTCTTTCTAAAACATAATTTAATAGATCATTTAAAATTTCTTTATTAAAGATCATAACGGTAACGATCATTGGTCCTAATAAATGCTAAAGAATTGTAAATAATTACCTTCTTTCTAAAAGATAATTTAATAGATCATTTAAAATTTCTTTATTAAAGATCATAACGGTAACGATCATTGGTCCTAATAAATGCTAACGAATTATAAATAATTATATTCTTTCTAAAACATAATTTAATAGATCATTTAAAATTTCTTTATTAAAGATCATAAGGGTAACAATCATTGGGACTACTAAATGCTAAAAAATTGTAAATAATTATCTTCTTTGTAAAAGATAATTTAATAGATTATTTAAAATTTCTTTATTAAAGATCATAATGGTAACGATCATTGGGCCTAATAAATGCTAAAGAATTTGAAATAATTATCTTCTTTGTGAATCATAATTGAATAGATCATTTAAAGTTTTTTTATTAAAGGTCTTAACGGTAACAATCATTGGGCCTAATAAATGCTAAAAAATTGTACATAATTATCTTCATTCTAAAAGATAACTTAAAAGATTATTTAAAGTTTTTTTATTAAAGATCATAACGGTAACGATCATTGGGCCTAATAAATGCTAAAAAATTGTAAATAATTACCTTCTTTCTAAAAGATAATTTAATAGATCACTTAAAATTTCTTTATTAAAGATCATAACGGTAACGATCATTGGTCCTAATAAATGCTAAAGAATTGTAAATAATTATATTCTTTCTAAAACATAATTTAATAGATCATTTAAAATTTCTTTATTAAAGATCATAACGGTAACGATCATTGGTCCTAATAAATGCTAAAGAATTGTAAATAATTACCTTCTTTCTAAAAGATAATTTAATAGATCATTTAAAATTTCTTTATTAAAGATCATAACGGTAACGATCATTGGTCCTAATAAATGCTAACGAATTATAAATAATTATATTCTTTATAAAACATAATTTAATAGATCATTTAAAATTTCTTTATTAAAGATCATAAGGGTAACAATCATTGGGACTACTAAATGCTAAAAAATTGTAAATAATTATCTTCTTTGTAAAAGATAATTTAATAGATTATTTAAAATTTCTTTATTAAAGATCATAATGGTAACGATCATTGGGCCTAATAAATGCTAAAGAATTTGAAATAATTATCTTCTTTGTGAATCATAATTGAAAAGATCATTTAAATTTTCTTTATTAAAGATCATAACAGTAACGATCATTGGCTCTAATAAATGCTAAAAAATTGTAAATAATTATCTTCTTTGTAAAAGATAATTTAATAGATCATTTCAAAATTTCTTTATTAAAGATCATAACGGTAACGATCATTGGGCCTAATAAATGCTAAAGAATTTGAAATAATTATCTTCTTTGTGAATCATAATTGAATAGATCATTTAAAGTTTTTTTATTATAGGTCTTAACGGTAACAATCATTGGGCCTAATAAATGCTAAAAAATTGTACATAATTATCTTCATTCTAAAAGATAACTTAAAAGATTATTTAAAGTTTTTTTATTAAAGATCATAACGGTAACGATCATTGGGCCTAATAAATGCTAAAAAATTGTAAATAATTACCTTCTTTCTAAAAGATAATTTAATAGATCACTTAAAATTTCTTTATTAAAGATCATAACGGTAACGATCATTGGTCCTAATAAATGCTAAAGAATTGTAAATAATTATATTCTTTCTAAAACATAATTTAATAGATCATTTAAAATTTCTTTATTAAAGATCATCACGGTAACAATCATTGGGACTAATAAATGCTAAAAAATTGTAAATAATTATCTTCTTTGTAAAAGATAATTTAATAGATCATTTCAAAATTTCTTTATTAAAGATCATAACGGTAACGATCATTGGGCCTAATAAATGCTAAAGAATTTGAAATAATTATCTTCTTTGTGAATCATAATTGAATAGATCATTTAAAGTTTTTTTATTAAAGGTCTTAACGGTAACAATCATTGGGCCTAATAAATGCTAAAAAATTGTACATAATTATCTTCATTCTAAAAGATAACTTAAAAGATTATTTAAAGTTTTTTTATTAAAGATCATAACGGTAACGATCATTGGGCCTAATAAATGCTAAAAAATTGTAAATAATTACCTTCTTTCTAAAAGATAATTTAATAGATCACTTAAAATTTCTTTATTAAAGATCATAACGGTAACGATCATTGGTCCTAATAAATGCTAAAGAATTGTAAATAATTATATTCTTTCTAAAACATAATTTAATAGATCATTTAAAATTTCTTTATTAAAGATCATAACGGTAACGATCATTGGTCCTAATAAATGCTAAAGAATTGTAAATAATTACCTTCTTTCTAAAAGATAATTTAATAGATCATTTAAAATTTCTTTATTAAAGATCATAACGGTAACGATCATTGGTCCTAATAAATGCTAACGAATTATAAATAATTATATTCTTTCTAAAACATAATTTAATAGATCATTTAAAATTTCTTTATTAAAGATCATAAGGGTAACAATCATTGGGACTACTAAATGCTAAAAAATTGTAAATAATTATCTTCTTTGTAAAAGATAATTTAATAGATTATTTAAAATTTCTTTATTAAAGATCATAATGGTAACGATCATTGGGCCTAATAAATGCTAAAGAATTTGAAATAATTATCTTCTTTGTGAATCATAATTGAATAGATCATTTAAAGTTTTTTTATTAAAGGTCTTAACGGTAACAATCATTGGGCCTAATAAATGCTAAAAAATTGTACATAATTATCTTCATTCTAAAAGATAACTTAAAAGATTATTTAAAGTTTTTTTATTAAAGATCATAACGGTAACGATCATTGGGCCTAATAAATGCTAAAAAATTGTAAATAATTACCTTCTTTCTAAAAGATAATTTAATAGATCACTTAAAATTTCTTTATTAAAGATCATAACGGTAACGATCATTGGTCCTAATAAATGCTAAAGAATTGTAAATAATTATATTCTTTCTAAAACATAATTTAATAGATCATTTAAAATTTCTTTATTAAAGATCATAACGGTAACGATCATTGGTCCTAATAAATGCTAAAGAATTGTAAATAATTACCTTCTTTCTAAAAGATAATTTAATAGATCATTTAAAATTTCTTTATTAAAGATCATAACGGTAACGATCATTGGTCCTAATAAATGCTAACGAATTATAAATAATTATATTCTTTCTAAAACATAATTTAATAGATCATTTAAAATTTCTTTATTAAAGATCATAAGGGTAACAATCATTGGGACTACTAAATGCTAAAAAATTGTAAATAATTATCTTCTTTGTAAAAGATAATTTAATAGATTATTTAAAATTTCTTTATTAAAGATCATAATGGTAACGATCATTGGGCCTAATAAATGCTAAAGAATTTGAAATAATTATCTTCTTTGTGAATCATAATTGAAAAGATCATTTAAATTTTCTTTATTAAAGATCATAACAGTAACGATCATTGGCTCTAATAAATGCTAAAAAATTGTAAATAATTATCTTCTTTGTAAAAGATAATTTAATAGATCATTTCAAAATTTCTTTATTAAAGATCATAACGGTAACGATCATTGGGCCTAATAAATGCTAAAGAATTTGAAATAATTATCTTCTTTGTGAATCATAATTGAATAGATCATTTAAAGTTTTTTTATTATAGGTCTTAACGGTAACAATCATTGGGCCTAATAAATGCTAAAAAATTGTACATAATTATCTTCATTCTAAAAGATAACTTAAAAGATTATTTAAAGTTTTTTTATTAAAGATCATAACGGTAACGATCATTGGGCCTAATAAATGCTAAAAAATTGTAAATAATTACCTTCTTTCTAAAAGATAATTTAATAGATCATTTAAAATTTCTTTATTAAAGATCATAACGG
Organism: Psophocarpus tetragonolobus; assembly: GCA_037954015.1. Lineage (NCBI taxonomy): Eukaryota > Viridiplantae > Streptophyta > Magnoliopsida > Fabales > Fabaceae > Psophocarpus > Psophocarpus tetragonolobus. The sequence continues at coordinate 62,793,420 of CM075688.1, forward strand.
TAACGATCATTGGTCCTAATAAATGCTAAAGAATTGTAAATAATTATATTATTTCTAAAACATAATTTAATAGATCATTTAAAATTTCTTTATTAAAGATCATAAGGGTAACAATCATTGGGACTAATAAATGCTAAAAAATTGTAAATAATTATCTTCTTTGTAAAAGATAATTTAATAGATCATTTCAAAATTTCTTTATTAAAGATCATAACGGTAACGATCATTGGGCCTAATAAATGCTAAAGAATTTGAAATAATTATCTTCTTTGTGAATCATAATTGAATAGATCATTTAAAGTTTTTTTATTAAAGGTCTTAACGGTAACAATCATTGGGCCTAATAAATGCTAAAAAATTGTACATAATTCTCTTCATTCTAAAAGATAACTTAAAAGATTATTTAAAGTTTTTTTATTAAAGATCATAACGGTAACGATCATTGGGCATAATACATGCTAAAAAATTGTAAATAATTACCTTCTTTCTAAAAGATAATTTAATAGATCATTTAAAATTTCTTTATTAAAGATCATAACGGTAACGATCATTGGGCCTAATAAATGCTAAACAATTGTAAATAATTATATTCTTTCTAAAACATAGTTTAATAGATCATTTAAAATTTCTTTATTAAAGATCATAAGGGTAACAATCATTGGGCCTACTAAATGCTAAAAAATTTTAAATAATTATCTTCTTTGTAAAAGATAATTTAATAGATTATTTAAAATTTTTTTATTAAAGATCATAATGGTAACGATCATTGGGCCTAATAAATGCTAAAGAATTTGAAATAATTATCTTCTTTGTGAATCATAATTGAAAAGATCATTTAAAGTTTCTTTATTAAAGATCATAACAGTAACGATCATTGGGTCTAATAAATGCTAAAAAATTGTAAATAATTATCTTCTTTCTAAAAGATAATTTAATAGATCATTTAGAATTTCTTTATTAAAGATCATAACGGTAACAATCATTGGGACTAATAAATGCTAAAAAATTGTAAATAATTATCTTCTTTGTAAAAGATAATTTAATAGATCATTTCAAAATTTCTTTATTAAAGATCATAACGGTAACGATCATTGGGACTAATAAATGCTAAAGAATTTGAAATAATTATCTTCTTTGTGAATCATAATTGAATAGATCATTTAAGGTTTTTTTATTAAAGGTCTTAACGGTAACAATCATTCGGCCTAATAAATGCTAAAAAATTGTATATAATTATCTTCATTCTAAAAGATAACTTGAAAGATTATTTAAAGTTTTTTTATTAAAGATCATAACGGTAACGATCATTGGGCCTAATAAATGCTAAAAAATTGTAAATAATTACCTTCTTTCTAAAAGATAATTTAATAGATCATTTAAAATTTCTTTATTAAAGATCATAACGGTAACGATCATTGGTCCTAATAAATGCTAAAGAATTGTAAATAATTATATTCTTTCTAAAACATAATTTAATAGATCATTTAAAATTTCTTTATTAAAGATCATAAGGGTAACAATCATTGGGACTAATAAATGCTAAAAAATTGTAAATAATTATCTTCTTTGTAAAAGATAATTTAATAGATCATTTTAAAATTTCTTTATTAAAGATCATAACGGTAACGATCATTGGGACTAATAAATGCTAAAGAATTTGAAATAATTATCTTCTTTGTGAATCATAATTGAATAGATCATTTAAGGTTTTTTTATTAAAGGTCTTAACGGTAACAATCATTCGGCCTAATAAATGCTAAAAAATTGTACATAATTATCTTCATTATAAAAGATAACTTGAAAGATTATTTAAAGTTTTTTTATTAAAGATCATAACGGTAACGATCATTGGGCCTAATAAATGCTAAAAAATTGTAAATAATTACCTTCTTTCTAAAAGATAATTTAATAGATCATTTAAAATTTCTTTATTAAAGATCATAACGGTAACGATCATTGGTCCTAATAAATGCTAAAGAATTGTAAATAATTATATTCTTTCTAAAACATAATTTAATAGATCATTTAAAATTTCTTTATTAAAGATCATAAGGGTAACAATCATTGGGACTAATAAATGCTAAAAAATTGTAAATAATTATCTTCTTTGTAAAAGATAATTTAATAGATCATTTTAAAATTTCTTTATTAAAGATCATAACGGTAACGATCATTGGGACTAATAAATGCTAAAGAATTTGAAATAATTATCTTCTTTGTGAATCATAATTGAATAGATCATTTAAGGTTTTTTTATTAAAGGTCTTAACGGTAACAATCATTCGGCCTAATAAATGCTAAAAAATTGTACATAATTATCTTCATTCTAAAAGATAACTTGAAAGATTATTTAAAGTTTTTTTATTAAAGATCATAACGGTAACGATCATTGGGCCTAATAAATGCTAAAAAATTGTAAATAATTACCTTCTTTCTAAAAGATAATTTAATAGATCATTTAAAATTTCTTTATTAAAGATCATAACGGTAACGATCATTGGGCCTAATAAATGCTAAAGAATTTGAAATAATTATCTTCTTTGTGAATCATAATTGAAAAGATCATTTAAAGTTTCTTTATTAAAGATCATAACAGTAACGATCATTGGGTCTAATAAATGCTAAAAAATTGTAAATAATTATCTTCTTTGTAAAAGATAATTTAATAGATCATTTAGAATTTCTTTATTAAAGATCATAACAGTAACAATCATTGGGACTAATAAATGCTAAAAAATTGTAAATAATTATCTTCTTTGTAAAAGATAATTTAATAGATCATTTAAAATTTCTTTATTAAAGATCATAACGGTAACGATCATTGGGCCTAATAAATGCTAAAGAATTTGAAATAATTATCTTCTTTGTGAATCATAATTGAATAGATCATTTAAAGTTTTTTTATTAAAGGTCTTAACGGTAACAATCATTGGGCCTAATAAATGCTAAAAAATTGTACATAATTATCTTCATTCTAAAAGATAACTTAAAAGATTATTTAAAGTTTTTTTATTAAAGATCATAACGGTAACGATCATTGGGCCTAATAAATGCTAAAAAATTGTAAATAATTACCTTCTTTCTAAAAGATAATTTAATAGATCATTTAAAATTTCTTTATTAAAGATCATAACGGTAACGATCATTGGTCCTAATAAATGCTAAAGAATTGTAAATAATTATATTCTTTCTAAAACATAATTTAATAGATCATTTAAAATTTCTTTATTAAAGATCATAACGGTAACAATCATTGGGACTAATAAATGCTAAAAAATTGTAAATAATTATCTTCTTTGTAAAAGATAATTTAATAGATCATTTTAAAATTTCTTTATTAAAGATCATAACGGTAACGATCATTGGGACTAATAAATGCTAAAGAATTTGAAATAATTATCTTCTTTGTGAATCATAATTGAATAGATCATTTAAGGTTTTTTTATTAAAGGTCTTAACGGTAACAATCATTCGGCCTAATAAATGCTAAAAAATTGTACATAATTATCTTCATTCTAAAAGATAACTTGAAAGATTATTTAAAGTTTTTTTATTAAAGATCATAACGGTAACGATCATTGGGCCTAATAAATGCTAAAAAATTGTAAATAATTACCTTCTTTCTAAAAGATAATTTAATAGATCATTTAAAATTTCTTTATTAAAGATCATAACGGTAACGATCATTGGGCCTAATAAATGCTAAAGAATTTGAAATAATTATCTTCTTTGTGAATCATAATTGAAAAGATCATTTAAAGTTTCTTTATTAAAGATCATAACAGTAACGATCATTGGGTCTAATAAATGCTAAAAAATTGTAAATAATTATCTTCTTTCTAAAAGATAATTTAATAGATCATTTAGAATTTCTTTATTAAAGATCATAACGGTAACAATCATTGGGACTAATAAATGCTAAAAAATTGTAAATAATTATCTTCTTTGTAAAAGATAATTTAGTAGATCATTTAAAATTTCTTTATTAAAGATCATAACGGTAACGATCATTGGGCCTAATAAATGCTAAAGAATTTGAAATAATTATCTTCTTTGTGAATCATAATTGAATAGATCATTTAAAGTTTTTTTATTAAAGGTCTTAACGGTAACAATCATTGGGCCTAATAAATGCTAAAAAATTGTACATAATTATCTTCATTCTAAAAGATAACTTAAAAGATTATTTAAAGTTTTTTTATTAAAGATCATAACGGTAACGATCATTGGGCCTAATAAATGCTAAAAAATTGTAAATAATTACCTTCTTTCTAAAAGATAATTTAATAGATCATTTAAAATTTCTTTATTAAAGATCATAACGGTAACGATCATTGGTCCTAATAAATGCTAAAGAATTGTAAATAATTATATTCTTTCTAAAACATAATTTAATAGATCATTTAAAATTTCTTTATTAAAGATCATAAGGGTAACAATCATTGGGACTAATAAATGCTAAAAAATTGTAAATAATTATCTTCTTTGTAAAAGATAATTTAATAGATCATTTAAAATTTCTTTATTAAAGATCATAACGGTAACGATCATTGGGCCTAATAAATGCTAAAGAATTTGAAATAATTATCTTCTTTGTGAATCATAATTGAAAAGATCATTTAAAGTTTCTTTATTAAAGATCATAACAGTAACGATCATTGGGTCTAATAAATGCTAAAAAATTGTAAATAATTATCTTCTTTCTAAAAGATAATTTAATAGATCATTTAGAATTTCTTTATTAAAGATCATAACGGTAACAATCATTGGGACTAATAAATGTTAAAAAATTGTAAATAATTATCTTCTTTGTAAAAGATAATTTAATAGATCATTTAAAATTTCTTTATTAAAGATCATAACGGTAACGATCATTGGGCCTAATAAATGCTAAAGAATTTGAAATAATTATCTTCTTTGTGAATCATAATTGAATAGATCATTTAAAGTTTTTTTATTAAAGGTCTTAACGGTAACAATCATTGGGCCTAATAAATGCTAAAAAATTGTACATAATTATCTTCATTCTAAAAGATAACTTAAAAGATTATTTAAAGTTTTTTTATTAAAGATCATAACGGTAACGATCATTGGGCCTAATAAATGCTAAAAAATTGTAAATAATTACCTTCTTTCTAAAAGATAATTTAATAGATCATTTAAAATTTCTTTATTAAAGATCATAACGGTAACGATCATTGGTCCTAATAAATGCTAAAGAATTGTAAATAATTATATTCTTTCTAAAACATAATTTAATAGATCATTTAAAATTTCTTTATTAAAGATCATAAGGGTAACAATCATTGGGACTAATAAATGCTAAAAAATTGTAAATAATTATCTTCTTTGTAAAAGATAATTTAATAGATCATTTAAAATTTCTTTATTAAAGATCATAACGGTAACGATCATTGGGCCTAATAAATGCTAAAGAATTTGAAATAATTATCTTCTTTGTGAATCATAATTGAAAAGATCATTTAAAGTTTCTTTATTAAAGATCATAACAGTAACGATCATTGGGTCTAATAAATGCTAAAAAATTGTAAATAATTATCTTCTTTCTACAAGATAATTTAATAGATCATTTAGAATTTCTTTATTAAAGATCATAACGGTAACAATCATTGGGACTAATAAATGTTAAAAAATTGTAAATAATTATCTTCTTTGTAAAAGATAATTTAATAGATCATTTAAAATTTCTTTATTAAAGATCATAACGGTAACGATCATTGGGCCTAATAAATGCTAAAGAATTTGAAATAATTATCTTCTTTGTGAATCATAATTGAATAGATCATTTAAAGTTTTTTTATTAAAGGTCTTAACGGTAACAATCATTGGGCCTAATAAATGCTAAAAAATTGTACATAATTATCTTCATTCTAAAAGATAACTTAAAAGATTATTTAAAGTTTTTTTATTAAAGATCATAACGGTAACGATCATTGGGCCTAATAAATGCTAAAAAATTGTAAATAATTACCTTCTTTCTAAAAGATAATTTAATAGATCATTTAAAATTTCTTTATTAAAGATCATAACGGTAACGATCATTGGGCCTAATAAATACTAAACAATTGTAAATAATTATATTCTTTCTAAAACATAGTTTAATAGATCATTTAAAATTTCTTTATTAAAGATCATAAGGGTAACAATCATTGGGCCTACTAAATGCTAAAAAATTGTAAATAATTATCTTCTTTGTAAAAGATAATTTAATAGATTATTTAAAATTTTTTTATTAAAGATCATAACGGTAACGATCATTGGGCCTAATAAATGCTAAAGAATTTGAAATAATTATCTTCTTTGTGAATCACAATTGAAAAGATCATTTAAAGTTTCTTTATTAAAGATCATAACAGTAACGATCATTGGGTCTAATAAATGCTAAAAAATTGTAAATAATTATCTTCTTTCTAAAAGATAATTTAACAGATCATTTAGAATTTCTTTATTAAAGATCATAACGGTAACAATCATTGGGACTAATAAATGCTAAAAAATTGTAAATAATTATCTTCTTTGTAAAAGATAATTTAATAGATCATTTCAAAATTTCTTTATTAAAGATCATAACGGTAACGATCATTGGGACTAATAAATGCTAAAGAATTTGAAATAATTATCTTCTTTGTGAATCATAATTGAATAGATCATTTAAGGTTTTTTTATTAAAGGTCTTAACGGTAACAATCATTCGGCCTAATAAATGCTAAAAAATTGTACATAATTATCTTCATTCTAAAAGATAACTTGAAAGATTATTTAAAGTTTTTTTATTAAAGATCATAACGGTAACGATCATTGGGCCTAATAAATGCTAAAAAATTGTAAATAATTACCTTCTTTCTAAAAGATAATTTAATAGATCATTTAAAATTTCTTTATTAAAGATCATAACGGTAACGATCATTGGTCCTAATAAATGCTAAAGAATTGTAAATAATTATATTCTTTCTAAAACATAATTTAATAGATCATTTAAAATTTCTTTATTAAAGATCATAACGGTAACAATCATTGGGACTAATAAATGCTAAAAAATTGTAATTAATTATCTTCTTTGTAAAAGATAATTTAATAGATCATTTCAAAATTTCTTTATTAAAGATCATAACGGTAACGATCATTGGGACTAATAAATGCTAAAGAATTTGAAATAATTATCTTCTTTGTGAATCATAATTGAATAGATCATTTAAGGTTTTTTTATTAAAGGTCTTAACGGTAACAATCATTCGGCCTAATAAATGCTAAAAAATTGTACATAAATATCTTCATTCTAAAAGATAACTTGAAAGATTATTTAAAGTTTTTTTATTAAAGATCATAACGGTAACGATCATTGGGCCTAATAAATGCTAAAAAATTGTAAATAATTACCTTCTTTCTAAAAGATAATTTAATAGATCATTTAAAATTTCTTTATTAAAGATCATAACGGTAACGATCATTGGTCCTAATAAATGCTAAAGAATTGTAAATAATTATATTCTTTCTAACACATAATTTAATAGATCATTTAAAATTTCTTTATTAAAGATCATAAGGGTAACAATCATTGGGACTAATAAATGCTAAAAAATTGTAAATAATTATCTTCTTTGTAAAAGATAATTTAATAGATCATTTCAAAATTTCTTTATTAAAGATCATAACGGTAACGATCATTGGGACTAATAAATGCTAAAGAATTTGAAATAATTATCTTCTTTGTGAATCATAATTGAATAGATCATTTAAGGTTTTTTTGTTAAAGGTCTTAACGGTAACAATCATTGGGCCTAATAAATGTTAAAAAATTGTACATAATTATCTTCATTCTAAAAGATAACTTAAAAGATCATTTAGAATTTCTTTATTAAAGATCATAACGGTAACGATCATTGCTCCTAATAAATGCTAAAGAAATGTAAATAATTACCTGCTTTCTAAAAGATAATTTAATAGATCATTTAAAATTTCTTTATTAAAGATCATAACGGTAACGATCATTGGTCCTAATAAATGCTAAAGAATTGTAAATAATTATATTCTTTCTAAAACATAATTTAATAGATCATTTAAAATTTCTTTATTAAAGATCATAAGGGTAACAATCATTGGGACTACTAAATGCTAAAAAATTGTAAATAATTATCTTCTTTGTAAAAGATAATTTAATAGATCATTTAAAATTTCTTTATTAAAGATCATAACGGTAACGATCATTGGTCCTAATAAATGCTAAAGAATTGTAAATAATTATATTCTTTCTAAAACATAATTTAATAGATCATTTAAAATTTCTTTATTAAAGATCATAAGGGTAACAATCATTGGGACTAATAAATGCTAAAAAATTGTAAATAATTATCTTCTTTGTAAAAGATAATTTAATAGATCATTTCAAAATTTCTTTATTAAAGATCATAACGGTAACGATCATTGGGCCTAATAAATGCTAAAGAATTTGAAATAATTATCTTCTTTGTGAATCATAATTGAATAGATCATTTAAAGTTTTTTTATTAAAGGTCTTAACGGTAACAATCATTGGGCCTAATAAATGCTAAAAAATTGTACATAATTCTCTTCATTCTAAAAGATAACTTAAAAGATTATTTAATGTTTTTTTATTAAAGATCATAACGGTAACGATCATTGGGCATAATAAATGCTAAAAAATTGTAAATAATTACCTTCTTTCTAAAAGATAATTTAATGGATCATTTAAAATTTCTTTATTAAAGATCATAACGGTAACGATCATTGGGCCTAATAAATGCTAAACAATTGTAAATAATTATATTCTTTCTAAAACATAGTTTAATAGATCATTTAAAATTTCTTTATTAAAGATCATAAGGGTAACAATCATTGGGCCTACTAAATGCTAAAAAATTGTAAATAATTATCTTCTTTGTAAAAGATAATTTAATAGATTATTTAAATTTTTTTTATTAAAGATCATAACGGTAACGATCATTGGGCCTAATAAATGCTAAAGAATTTGAAATAATTATCTTCTTTGTGAATCATAATTGAAAAGATCATTTAAAGTTTCTTTATTAAAGATCATAACAGTAACGATCATTGGGTCTAATAAATGCTAAAAAATTGTAAATAATTATCTTCTTTCTAAAAGATAATTTAATAGATCATTTAGAATTTCTTTATTAAAGATCTTAACGGTAACGATCATTGGTCCTAATAAATGCTAAAGAATTGTAAATAACTATATTCTTTCTAAAACATAATTTAATAGATCATTTAAAATTTCCTTATTAAAGATCATAAGGGTAACAATCATTGGGACTAATAAATGCTAAAAAATTGCAAATAATTATCTTCTTTGTAAAAGATAATTTAATAGATCATTTCAAAATTTCTTTATTAAAGATCATAACGGTAACGATCATTGGGCCTAATAAATGCTAAAGAATTTGAAATAATTATCTTCTTTGTGAATCATAATTGAATAGATCATTTAAAGTTTTTTTATTAAAGGTCTTAACGGTAACAATCATTGGGCCTAATAAATGCTAAAAAATTGTACATAATTATCTTCATTCTAAAAGATAACTTAAAAGATTATTTAAAGTTTTTTTATTAAAGATCATAACGGTAACGATCATTGGGCCTAATAAATGCTAAAAAATTGTAAATAATTACCTTCTTTCTAAAAGATAATTTAATAGATCATTTAAAATTTCTTTATTAAAAATCATAACGGTAACGATCATTGGTCCTAATAAATGCTAAAGAATTGTAAATAATTATATTCTTTCTAAAACATAATTTAATAGATCATTTAAAATTTCTTTATTAAAGATCATAAGGGTAACAATCATTGGGACTAATAAATGCTAAAAAATTGTAAATATTTATCTTCTTTGTAAAAGATAATTTAATAGATCATTTCAAAATTTCTTTATTAAAGATCATAACGGTAACGATCATTGGGACTAATAAATGCTAAAGAATTTGAAATAATTATCTTCTTTGTGAATCATAATTGAATAGATCATTTAAGGTTTTTTTATTAAAGGTCTTAACGGTAACAATCATTGGGCCTAATAAATGCTAAAAAATTGTACATAATTATCTTCATTCTAAAAGATAACTTAAAAGATCATTTAGAATTTCTTTATTAAAGATCATAACGGTAACGATCATTGGTCCTAATAAATGCTAAAGAATTGTAAATAATTACCTTCTTTCTAAAAGATAATTTAATAGATCATTTAAAATTTCTCTATTAAAGATCATAACGGTAACGATCATTGGTCCTAATAAATGCTAAAGAATTGTAAATAATTATATTCTTTCTAAAACATAATTTAATACATCATTTAAAATTTCTTTATTAAAGATCATAACGGGAACGATCATTGGTCCTAATAAATGCTAAAGAATTGTAAATAATTATATTCTTTCTATAAACATAATTTAATAGATCATTTAAAATTTCTTTATTAAAGATCATAAGGGTAACAATCATTGGGACTACTAAATGCTAAAAAATTGTAAATAATTATCTTCTTTGTAAAAGATAATTTAATAGATCATTTAAAATTTCTTTATTAAAGATCATAACGGTAACGATCATTGGTCCTAATAAATGCTAAAGAATTGTAAATAATTATATTCTTTCTAAAACATAATTTAATAGATCATTTAAAATTTCTTTATTAAAGATCATAAGGGTAACAATCATTGGGACTACTAAATGCTAAAAAATTGTAAATAATTATCTTCTTTGTAAAAGATAATTTAATAGATCATTTAAAATTTCTTTATTAAAGATCATAACGGTAACGATCATTGGTCCTAATAAATGCTAAAGAATTGTAAATAATTATATTCTTTCTAAAACATAATTTAATAGATCATTTAAAATTTCTTTATTAAAGATCATAAGGTAACAATCATTGGGACTAATAAATGCTAAAAAATAGTAAATAATTATCTTCTTTGTAAAAGATAATTTAATAGATCATTTCAAAATTTCTTTATTAAAGATCATAACGGTAACGATCATTGGGCCTAATAAATGCTAAAGAATTTGAAATAATTATCTTCTTTGTGAATCATAATTGAATAGATCATTTAAAGTTTTTTTATTAAAGGTCTTAACGGTAACAATCATTGGGCCTAATAAATGCTAAAAAATTGTACATAATTCTCTTCATTCTAAAAGATAACTTAAAAGATTATTTAAAGTTTTTTTATTAAAGATCATAACGGTAACGATCATTGGGCATAATAAATGCTAAAAAATTGTAAATAATTACCTTCTTTCTAAAAGATAATTTAATGGATCATTTAAAATTTCTTTATTAAAGATCATAACGGTAACGATCATTGGGCCTAATAAATGCTAAACAATTGTAAATAATTATATTCTTTCTAAAACATAGTTTAATAGATCATTTAAAATTTCTTTATTAAAGATCATAAGGGTAACAATCATTGGGCCTACTAAATGCTAAAAAATTGTAAATAATTATCTTCTTTGTAAAAGATAATTTAATAGATTATTTAAAATTTTTTTATTAAAGATCATAACGGTAACGATCATTGGGCCTAATAAATGCTAAAGAATTTGAAATAATTATCTTCTTTGTGAATCATAATTGAAAAGATCATTTAAAGTTTCTTTATTAAAGATCATAACAGTAACGATCATTGGGTCTAATAAATGCTAAAAAATTGTAAATAATTATCTTCTTTGTAAAAGATAATTTAATAGATCATTTAAAATTTCTTTATTAAAGATCATAACGGTAACGATCATTGGTCCTAATAAATGCTAAAGAATTGTAAATAATTATATTCTTTCTAAAACATAATTTAATAGATCATTTAAAATTTCTTTATTAAAGATCATAAGGTAACAATCATTGGGACTAATAAATGCTAAAAAATAGTAAATAATTATCTTCTTTGTAAAAGATAATTTAATAGATCATTTAAAATTTCTTTATTAAAGATCATAACGGTAACGATCATTGGTCCTAATAAATGCTAAAGAATTGTAAATAATTATATTCTTTCTAAAACATAATTTAATAGATCATTTAAAATTTCTTTATTAAAGATCATAAGGTAACAATCATTGGGACTAATAAATGCTAAAAAATAGTAAATAATTATCTTCTTTGTAAAAGATAATTTAATAGATCATTTCAAAATTTCTTTATTAAAGATCATAACGGTAACGATCATTGGGCCTAATAAATGCTAAAGAATTTGAAATAATTATCTTCTTTGTGAATCATAATTGAATAGATCATTTAAAGTTTTTTTATTAAAGGTCTTAACGGTAACAATCATTGGGCCTAATAAATGCTAAAAAATTGTACATAATTCTCTTCATTCTAAAAGATAACTTAAAAGATTATTTAAAGTTTTTTTATTAAAGATCATAACGGTAACGATCATTGGGCATAATAAATGCTAAAAAATTGTAAATAATTACCTTCTTTCTAAAAGATAATTTAATGGATCATTTAAAATTTCTTTATTAAAGATCATCACGGTAACGATCATTGGGCCTAATAAATGCTAAACAATTGTAAATAATTATATTCTTTCTAAAACATAGTTTAATAGATCATTTAAAATTTCTTTATTAAAGATCATAAGGGTAACAATCATTGGGCCTACTAAATGCTAAAAAATTGTAAATAATTATCTTCTTTGTAAAAGATAATTTAATAGATTATTTAAAATTTTTTTATTAAAGATCATAACGGTAACGATCATTGGGCCTAATAAATGCTAAAGAATTTGAAATAATTATCTTCTTTGTGAATCATAATTGAAAAGATCATTTAAAGTTTCTTTATTAAAGATCATAACAGTAACGATCATTGGGTCTAATAAATGCTAAAAAATTGTAAATAATTATCTTCTTTGTAAAAGATAATTTAATAGATCATTTAAAATTTCTTTATTAAAGATCATAACGGTAACGATCATTGGTCCTAATAAATGCTAAAGAATTGTAAATAATTATATTCTTTCTAAAACATAATTTAATAGATCATTTAAAATTTCTTTATTAAAGATCATAAGGTAACAATCATTGGGACTAATAAATGCTAAAAAATAGTAAATAATTATCTTCTTTGTAAAAGATAATTTAATAGATCATTTCAAAATTTCTTTATTAAAGATCATAACGGTAACGATCATTGGGCCTAATAAATGCTAAAGAATTTGAAATAATTATCTTCTTTGTGAATCATAATTGAGTAGATCATTTAAAGTTTTTTTATTAAAGGTCTTAACGGTAACAATCATTGGGCCTAATAAATGCTAAAAAATTGTACATAATTATCTTCATTCTAAAAGATAACTTAAAAGATTATTTAAAGTTGTTTTATTAAAGATCATAACGGTAACGATCATTGGGCCTAATAAATGCTAAAAAATTGTAAATAATTACCTTCTTTCTAAAAGATAATTTAATAGATCATTTAAAATTTATTTATTAAAGATCATAACGGTAACGATCATTGGTCCTAATAAATGCTAAAGAATTGTAAATAATTATATTCTTTCTAAAACATAATTTAATAGATCATTTAAAATTTCTTTATTAAAGATCATAAGGGTAACAATCATTGGGACTAATAAATGCTAAAAAATTGTAAATAATTATCTTCTTTGTAAAAGATAATTTAATAGATCATTTAGAATTTCTTTATTAAAGATCTTAACGGTAACGATCATTGGTCCTAATAAATGCTAAAGAATTGTAAATAACTATATTCTTTCTAAAACATAATTTAATAGATCATTTAAAATTTCCTTCTTAAAGATCATAAGGGTAACAATCATTGGGACTAATAAATGCTAAAAAATTGCAAATAATTATCTTCTTTGTAAAAGATAATTTAATAGATCATTTCAAAATTTCTTTATTAAAGATCATAACGGTAACGATCATTGGGCCTAATAAATGCTAAAGAATTTGAAATAATTATCTTCTTTGTGAATCATAATTGAATAGATCATTTAAAGTTTTTTTATTAAAGGTCTTAACGGTAACAATCATTGGGCCTAATAAATGCTAAAAAATTGTACATAATTATCTTCATTCTAAAAGATAACTTAAAAGATTATTTAAAGTTGTTTTATTAAAGATCATAACGGTAACGATCATTGGGCCTAATAAATGCTAAAAAATTGTAAATAATTACCTTCTTTCTAAAAGATAATTTAATAGATCATTTAAAATTTATTTATTAAAGATCATAACGGTAACGATCATTGGTCCTAATAAATGCTAAAGAATTGTAAATAATTATATTCTTTCTAAAACATAATTTAATAGATCATTTAAAATTTCTTTATTAAAGATCATAAGGGTAACAATCATTGGGACTAATAAATGCTAAAAAATTGTAAATAATTATCTTCTTTGTAAAAGATAATTTAATAGATCATTTCAAAATTTCTTTATTAAAGATCATAACGGTAACGATCATTGGGCCTAATAAATGCTAAAGAATTTGAAATAATTATCTTCTTTGTGAATCATAATTGAATAGATCATTTAAAGTTTTTTTATTAAAGGTCTTAACGGTAACAATCATTGGGCCTAATAAATGCTAAAAAATTGTACATAATTCTCTTCATTCTAAAAGATAACTTAAAAGATTATTTAAAGTTTTTTTATTAAAGATCATAACGGTAACGATCATTGGGCATAATAAATGCTAAAAAATTGTAAATAATTACCTTATTTCTAAAAGATAATTTAATGGATCATTTAAAATTTCTTTATTAAAGATCATAACTGTAACGATCATTGGGCCTAATAAATGCTAAACAATTGTAAATAATTATATTCTTTCTAAAACATAGTTTAATAGATCATTTAAAATTTCTTTATTAAAGATCATAAGGGTAACAATCATTGGGCCTACTAAATGCTAAAAAATTGTAAATAATTATCTTCTTTGTAAAAGATAATTTAATAGATTATTTAAAATTTTTTTATTAAAGATCATAACGGTAACGATCATTGGGCCTAATAAATGCTAAAGAATTTGAAATAATTATCTTCTTTGTGAATCATAATTGAAAAGATCATTTAAAGTTTCTTTATTAAAGATCATAACAGTAACGATCATTGGGTCTAATAAATGCTAAAAAATTGTAAATAATTATCTTCTTTCTAAAAGATAATTTAATAGATCATTTAGAATTTCTTTATTAAAGATCTTAACGGTAACGATCATTGGTCCTAATAAATGCTAAAGAATTGTAAATAACTATATTCTTTCTAAAACATAATTTAATAGATCATTTAAAATTTCCTTATTAAAGATCATAAGGGTAACAATCATTGGGACTAATAAATGCTAAAAAATTGCAAATAATTATCTTCTTTGTAAAAGATAATTTAATAGATCATTTCAAAATTTCTTTATTAAAGATCATAACGGTAACGATCATTGGGCCTAATAAATGCTAAAGAATTTGAAATAATTATCTTCTTTGTGAATCATAATTGAATAGATCATTTAAAGTTTTTTTATTAAAGGTCTTAACGGTAACAATCATTGGGCCTAATAAATGCTAAAAAATTGTACATAATTATCTTCATTCTAAAAGATAACTTAAAAGATTATTTAAAGTTGTTTTATTAAAGATCATAACGGTAACGATCATTGGGCCTAATAAATGCTAAAAAATTGTAAATAATTACCTTCTTTCTAAAAGATAATTTAATAGATCATTTAAAATTTATTTATTAAAGATCATAACGGTAACGATCATTGGTCCTAATAAATGCTAAAGAATTGTAAATAATTATATTCTTTCTAAAACATAATTTAATAGATCATTTAAAATTTCTTTATTAAAGATCATAAGGGTAACAATCATTGGGACTAATAAATGCTAAAAAATTGTAAATAATTATCTTCTTTGTAAAAGATAATTTAATAGATCATTTCAAAATTTCTTTATTAAAGATCATAATGGTAACGATCATTGGGCCTAATAAATGCTAAAGAATTTGAAATAATTATCTTCTTTGTGAATCATAATTGAATAGATCATTTAAAATTTTTTTATTAAAGGTCTTAACGGTAACAATCATTGGGCCTAATAAATGCTAAAAAATTGTACATAATTCTCTTCATTCTAAAAGATAACTTAAAAGATTATTTAAAGTTTTTTTATTAAAGATCATAACGGTAACGATCATTGGGCATAATAAATGCTAAAAAATTGTAAATAATTACCTTCTTTCTAAAAGATAATTTAATGGATCATTTAAAATTTCTTTATTAAAGATCATAACTGTAACGATCATTGGGCCTAATAAATGCTAAACAATTGTAAATAATTATATTCTTTCTAAAACATAGTTTAATAGATCATTTAAAATTTCTTTATTAAAGATCATAAGGGTAACAATCATTGGGCCTACTAAATGCTAAAAAATTGTAAATAATTATCTTCTTTGTAAAAGATAATTTAATAGATTATTTAAAATTTTTTTATTAAAGATCATAACGGTAACGATCATTGGGCCTAATAAATGCTAAAGAATTTGAAATAATTATCTTCTTTGTGAATCATAATTGAAAAGATCATTTAAAGTTTCTTTATTAAAGATCATAACAGTAACGATCATTGGGTCTAATAAATGCTAAAAAATTGTAAATAATTATCTTCTTTCTAAAAGATAATTTAATAGATCATTTAGAATTTCTTTATTAAAGATCTTAACGGTAACGATCATTGGTCCTAATAAATGCTAAAGAATTGTAAATAACTATATTCTTTCTAAAACATAATTTAATAGATCATTTAAAATTTCCTTATTAAAGATCATAAGGGTAACAATCATTGGGACTAATAAATGCTAAAAAATTGCAAATAATTATCTTCTTTGTAAAAGATAATTTAATAGATCATTTCAAAATTTCTTTATTAAAGATCATAACGGTAACGATCATTGGGCCTAATAAATGCTAAAGAATTTGAAATAATTATCTTCTTTGTGAATCATAATTGAGTAGATCATTTAAAGTTTTTTTATTAAAGGTCTTAACGGTAACAATCATTGGGCCTAATAAATGCTAAAAAATTGTACATAATTATCTTCATTCTAAAAGATAACTTAAAAGATTATTTAAAGTTGTTTTATTAAAGATCATAACGGTAACGATCATTGGGCCTAATAAATGCTAAAAAATTGTAAATAATTACCTTCTTTCTAAAAGATAATTTAATAGATCATTTAAAATTTATTTATTAAAGATCATAACGGTAACGATCATTGGTCCTAATAAATGCTAAAGAATTGTAAATAATTATATTCTTTCTAAAACATAATTTAATAGATCATTTAAAATTTCTTTATTAAAGATCATAAGGGTAACAATCATTGGGACTAATAAATGCTAAAAAATTGTAAATAATTATCTTCTTTGTAAAAGATAATTTAATAGATCATTTCAAAATTTCTTTATTAAAGATCATAATGGTAACGATCATTGGGCCTAATAAATGCTAAAGAATTTGAAATAATTATCTTCTTTGTGAATCATAATTGAATAGATCATTTAAAATTTTTTTATTAAAGGTCTTAACGGTAACAATCATTAGGCCTAATAAATGCTAAAAAATTGTACATAATTCTCTTCATTCTAAAAGATAACTTAAAAGATTATTTAAAGTTTTTTTATTAAAGATCATAACGGTAACGATCATTGGGCATAATAAATGCTAAAAAATTGTAAATAATTACCTTCTTTCTAAAAGATAATTTAATGGATCATTTAAAATTTCTTTATTAAAGATCATAACTGTAACGATCATTGGGCCTAATAAATGCTAAACAATTGTAAATAATTATATTCTTTCTAAAACATAGTTTAATAGATCATTTAAAATTTCTTTATTAAAGATCATAAGGGTAACAATCATTGGGCCTACTAAATGCTAAAAAATTGTAAATAATTATCTTCTTTGTAAAAGATAATTTAATAGATTATTTAAAATTTTTTTATTAAAGATCATAACGGTAACGATCATTGGGCCTAATAAATGCTAAAGAATTTGAAATAATTATCTTCTTTGTGAATCATAATTGAAAAGATCATTTAAAGTTTCTTTATTAAAGATCATAACAGTAACGATCATTGAGTCTAATAAATGCTAAAAAATTGTAAATAATTATCTTCTTTCTAAAAGATAATTTAATAGATCATTTAGAATTTCTTTATTAAAGATCTTAACGGTAACGATCATTGGTCCTAATAAATGCTAAAGAATTGTAAATAACTATATTCTTTCTAAAACATAATTTAATAGATCATTTAAAATTTCCTTATTAAAGATCATAAGGGTAACAATCATTGGGACTAATAAATGCTAAAAAATTGCAAATAATTATCTTCTTTGTAAAAGATAATTTAATAGATCATTTCAAAATTTCTTTATTAAAGATCATAACGGTAACGATCATTGGGCCTAATAAATGCTAAAGAATTTGAAATAATTATCTTCTTTGTGAATCATAATTGAATAGATCATTTAAAGTTTTTTTATTAAAGGTCTTAACGGTAACAATCATTGGGCCTAATAAATGCTAAAAAATTGTACATAATTATCTTCATTCTAAAAGATAACTTAAAAGATTATTTAAAGTTGTTTTATTAAAGATCATAACGGTAACGATCATTGGGCCTAATAAATGCTAAAAAATTGTAAATAATTACCTTCTTTCTAAAAGATAATTTAATAGATCATTTAAAATTTATTTATTAAAGATCATAACGGTAACGATCATTGGTCCTAATAAATGCTAAAGAATTGTAAATAATTATATTCTTTCTAAAACATAATTTAATAGATCATTTAAAATTTCTTTATTAAAGATCATAAGGGTAACAATCATTGGGACTAATAAATGCTAAAAAATTGTAAATAATTATCTTCTTTGTAAAAGATAATTTAATAGATCATTTCAAAATTTCTTTATTAAAGATCATAATGGTAACGATCATTGGGCCTAATAAATGCTAAAGAATTTGAAATAATTATCTTCTTTGTGAATCATAATTGAATAGATCATTTAAAATTTTTTTATTAAAGGTCTTAACGGCAACAATCATTGGGCCTAATAAATGCTAAAAAATTGTACATAATTCTCTTCATTCTAAAAGATAACTTAAAAGATTATTTAAAGTTTTTTTATTAAAGATCATAACGGTAACGATCATTGGGCATAATAAATGCTAAAAAATTGTAAATAATTACCTTCTTTCTAAAAGATAATTTAATGGATCATTTAAAATTTCTTTATTAAAGATCATAACTGTAACGATCATTGGGCCTAATAAATGCTAAACAATTGTAAATAATTATATTCTTTCTAAAACATAGTTTAATAGATCATTTAAAATTTCTTTATTAAAGATCATAAGGGTAACAATCATTGGGCCTACTAAATGCTAAAAAATTGTAAATAATTATCTTCTTTGTAAAAGATAATTTAATAGATTATTTAAAATTTTTTTATTAAAGATCATAACGGTAACGATCATTGGGCCTAATAAATGCTAAAGAATTTGAAATAATTATCTTCATTCTAAAAGATAACTTAAAAGATTATTTAAAGTTGTTTTATTAAAGATCATAACGGTAACGATCATTGGGCCTAATAAATGCTAAAAAATTGTAAATAATTACCTTCTTTCTAAAAGATAATTTAATAGATCATTTAAAATTTATTTATTAAAGATCATAACGGTAACGATCATTGGTCCTAATAAATGCTAAAGAATTGTAAATAATTATATTCTTTCTAAAACATAATTTAATAGATCATTTAAAATTTCTTTATTAAAGATCATAAGGGTAACAATCATTGGGACTAATAAATGCTAAAAAATTGTAAATAATTATCTTCTTTGTAAAAGATAATTTAATAGATCATTTCAAAATTTCTTTATTAAAGATCATAACGGTAACGATCATTGGGACTAATAAATGCTAAAGAATTTGAAATAATTATCTTCTTTGTGAATCATAATTGAATAGATCATTTAAGGTTTTTTATTAAAGGTCTTAACGGTAACAATCATTGGGCCTAATAAATGCTAAAAAATTGTACATAATTATCTTCATTCTAAAAGATAACTTAAAAGATCATTTAGAATTTCTTTATTAAAGATCATAACGGTAACGATCATTGGTCCTAATAAATGCTAAAGAATTGTAAATAATTACCTTCTTTCTAAAAGATAATTTAATAGATCATTTAAAATTTCTTTATTAAAGATCATAACGGTAACGATCATTGGTCCTAATAAATGCTAAAGAATTGTAAATAATTATATTCTTTCTAAAACATAATTTAATAGATCATTTAAAATTTCTTTATTAAAGATCATAACGGTAACGATCATTGGTCCTAATAAATGCTAAAGAATTGTCAATAATTATATTCTTTCTAAAACATAATTTAATAGATCATTTAAAATTTCTTTATTAAAGATCATAAGGGTAACAATCATTGGGACTACTAAATGCTAAAAAATTGTAAATAATTATCTTCTTTGTAAAAGATAATTTAATAGATCATTTAAAATTTCTTTATTAAAGATCATAACGGTAACGATCATTGGTCCTAATAAATGCTAAAGAATTGTAAATAATTATATTCTTTCTAAAACATAATTTAATAGATCATTTAAAATTTCTTTATTAAAGATCATAAGGGTAACAATCATTGGGACTACTAAATGCTAAAAAATTGTAAATAATTATCTTCTTTGTAAAAGATAATTTAATAGATCATTTAAAATTTCTTTATTAAAGATCATAACGGTAACGATCATTGGTCGTAATAAATGCTAAAGAATTGTAAATAATTATATTCTTTCTAAAACATAATTTAATAGATCATTTAAAATTTCTTTATTAAAGATCATAAGGGTAACAATCATTGGGACTAATAAATGCTAAAAAATTGTAAATAATTATCTTCTTTGTAAAAGATAATTTAATAGATCATTTCAAAATTTCTTTATTAAAGATCATAACGGTAACGATCATTGGGCCTAATAAACGCTAAAGAATTTGAAATAATTATCTTCTTTGTGAATCATAATTGAATAGATCATTTAAAGTTTTTTTATTAAAGGTCTTAACGGTAACAATCATTGGGCCTAATAAATGCTAAAAAATTGTACATAATTCTCCTCATTCTAAAAGATAACTTAAAAGATTATTTAAAGTTTTTTTATTAAAGATCATAACGGTAACGATCATTGGGCATAATAAATGCTAAAAAATTGTAAATAATTACCTTCTTTCTAAAAGATAATTTAATGGATCATTTAAAATTTCTTTATTAAAGATCATAACGGTAACGATCATTGGGCCTAATAAATGCTAAACAATTGTAAATAATTATATTCTTTCTAAAACATAGTTTAATAGATCATTTAAAATTTCTTTATTAAAGATCATAAGGGTAACAATCATTGGGCCTACTAAATGCTAAAAAATTGTAAATAATTATCTTCTTTGTAAAAGATAATTTAATAGATTATTTAAAATTTTTTTATTAAAGATCATAACGGTAACGATCATTGGGCCTAATAAATGCTAAAGAATTTGAAATAATTATCTTCTTTGTGAATCATAATTGAAAAGATCATTTAAAGTTTCTTTATTAAAGATCATAACAGTAACGATCATTGGGTCTAATAAATGCTAAAAAATTGTAAATAATTATCTTCTTTCTAAAAGATAATTTAATAGATCATTTAGAATTTCTTTATTAAAGATCTTAACGGTAACGATCATTGGTCCTAATAAATGCTAAAGAATTGTAAATAACTATATTCTTTCTAAAACATAATTTAATAGATCATTTAAAATTTCCTTATTAAAGATCATAAGGGTAACAATCATTGGGACTAATAAATGCTAAAAAATTGCAAATAATTATCTTCTTTGTAAAAGATAATTTAATAGATCATTTCAAAATTTCTTTATTAAAGATCATAACGGTAACGATCATTGGGCCTAATAAATGCTAAAGAATTTGAAATAATTATCTTCTTTGTGAATCATAATTGAATAGATCATTTAAAGTTTTTTTATTAAAGGTCTTAACGGTAACAATCATTGGGCCTAATAAATGCTAAAAAATTGTACATAATTATCTTCATTCTAAAAGATAACTTAAAAGATTATTTAAAGTTGTTTTATTAAAGATCATAACGGTAACGATCATTGGGCCTAATAAATGCTAAAAAATTGTAAATAATTACCTTCTTTCTAAAAGATAATTTAATAGATCATTTAAAATTTATTTATTAAAGATCATAACGGTAACGATCATTGGTCCTAATAAATGCTAAAGAATTGTAAATAATTATATTCTTTCTAAAACATAATTTAATATATCATTTAAAATTTCTTTATTAAAGATCATTAGGGTAACAATCATTGGGACTAATAAATGATAAAAAATTGTAAATAATTATCTTCTTTGTAAAAGATAATTTAATAGATCATTTCAAAATTTCTTTATTAAAGATCATAACGGTAACGATCATTGGGACTAATAAATGCTAAAGAATTTGAAATAATTATCTTCTTTGTGAATCATAATTGAATAGATCATTTAAGGTTTTTTTATTAAAGGTCTTAACGGTAACAATCATTGGGCCTAATAAATGCTAAAAAATTGTACATAATTATCTTCATTCTAAAAGATAACTTAAAAGATCATTTAGAATTTCTTTATTAAAGATCATAACGGTAACGATCATTGGTCCTAATAAATGCTAAAGAATTGTAAATAATTACCTTCTTTCTAAAAGATAATTTAATAGATCATTTAAAATTTCTTTATTAAAGATCATAACGGTAACGATCATTGGTCCTAATAAATGCTAAAGAATTGTAAATAATTATATTCTTTCTAAAACATAATTTAATAGATCATTTAAAATTTCTTTATTAAAGATCATAACGGTAACGATCATTGGTCCTAATAAATGCTAAAGAATTGTAAATAATTATATTCTTTCTAAAACATAATTTAATAGATCATTTAAAATTTCTTTATTAAAGATCATAAGGGTAACAATCATTGGGACTACTAAATGCTAAAAAATTGTAAATAATTATCTTCTTTGTAAAAGATAATTTAATAGATCATTTCAAAATTTCTTTATTAAAGATCATAACGGTAACTATCATTGGGCCTAATAAATGCTAAAGAATTTGAAATAATTATCTTCTTTGTGAATCATAATTGAATAGATCATTTAAAGTTTTTTTATTAAAGGTCTTAACGGTAACAATCATTGGGACTAATAAATGCTAAAAAATTGTAAATAATTATCTTCTTTGTAAAAGATAATTTAATAGATCATTTCAAAATTTCTTTATTAAAGATCATAACGGTAACGATCATTGGGCCTAATAAATGCTAAAGAATTTGAAATAATTATCTTCTTTGTGAATCATAATTGAATAGATCATTTAAAGTTGTTTTATTAAAGATCATAACGGTAACGATCATTGGGCCTAATAAATGCTAAAAAATTGTAAATAATTACCTTCTTTCTAAAAGATAATTTAATAGATCATTTAAAATTTATTTATTAAAGATCATAACGGTAACGATCATTGGTCCTAATAAATGCTAAAGAATTGTAAATAATTATATTCTTTCTAAAACATAATTTAATATATTATTTAAAATTTCTTTATTAAAGATCATTAGGGTAACAATCATTGGGACTAATAAATGATAAAAAATTGTAAATAATTATCTTCTTTGTAAAAGATAATTTAATAGATCATTTCAAAATTTCTTTATTAAAGATCATAACGGTAACGATCATTGGGACTAATAAATGCTAAAGAATTTGAAATAATTATCTTCTTTGTGAATCATAATTGAATAGATCATTTAAGGTTTTTTTATTAAAGGTCTTAACGGTAACAATCATTGGGCCTAATAAATGCTAAAAAATTGTACATAATTATCTTCATTCTAAAAGATAACTTAAAAGATCATTTAGAATTTCTTTATTAAAGATCATAACGGTAACGATCATTGGTCCTAATAAATGCTAAAGAATTGTAAATAATTACCTTCTTTCTAAAAGATAATTTAATAGATCATTTAAAATTTCTTTATTAAAGATCATAACGGTAACGATCATTGGTCCTAATAAATGCTAAAGAATTGTAAATAATTATATTCTTTCTAAAACATAATTTAATAGATCATTTAAAATTTCTTTATTAAAGATCATAACGGTAACGATCATTGGTCCTAATAAATGCTAAAGAATTGTAAATAATTATATTCTTTCTAAAACATAATTTAATAGATCATTTAAAATTTCTTTATTAAAGATCATAAGGGTAACAATCATTGGGTCTAATAAATGCTAAAAAATTGTAAATAATTACCTTCTTTCTAAAAGATAATTTAATGGATCATTTAAAATTTCTTTATTAAAGATCATAACGGTAACGATCATTGGGCCTAATAAATGCTAAACAATTGTAAATAATTATATTCTTTCTAAAACATAGTTTAATAGATCATTTAAAATTTCTTTATTAAAGATCATAAGGGTAACAATCATTGGGCCTACTAAATGCTAAAAAATTGTAAATAATTATCTTCTTTGTAAAAGATAATTTAATAGATTATTTAAAATTTCTTTATTAAAGATCATAAGGGTAACAATCATTGGGCCTACTAAATGCTAAAAAATTGTAAATAATTATCTTCTTTGTAAAAGATAATTTAATAGATCATTTAGAATTTCTTTATTAAAGATCTTAACGGTAACGATCATTGGTCCTAATAAATGCTAAAGAATTGTAAATAACTATATTCTTTCTAAAACATAATTTAATAGATCATTTAAAATTTCCTTATTAAAGATCATAAGGGTAACAATCATTGGGACTAATAAATGCTAAAAAATTGCAAATAATTATCTTCTTTGTAAAAGATAATTTAATAGATCATTTAAAATTTCTTTATTAAAGATCATAACTGTAACGATCATTGGTCCTAATAAATGCTAAAGAATTGTAAATAATTATATTCTTTCTAAAACATAATTTAATAGGTCATTTAAAATTTCTTTATTAAAGATCATAAGGGTAACAATCATTGGGACTACTAAATGCTAAAAAATTGTAAATAATTATCTTCTTTGTAAAAGATAATTTAATAGATCATTTAAAATTTCTTTATTAAAGATCATAACGGTAACGATCATTGGTCCTAATAAATGCTAAAGAATTGTAAATAATTATATTCTTTCTAAAACATAATTTAATAGATCATTTAAAATTTCTTTATTAAAGATCATAAGGGTAACAATCCTTGGGACTACTAAATGCTAAAAAATTGTAAATAATTATCTTCTTTGTAAAAGATAATTTAATAGATCATTTAAAATTTCT
The DNA here is from genome assembly GCA_037954015.1 of Psophocarpus tetragonolobus. Classification (NCBI taxonomy): domain Eukaryota; kingdom Viridiplantae; phylum Streptophyta; class Magnoliopsida; order Fabales; family Fabaceae; genus Psophocarpus; species Psophocarpus tetragonolobus. The sequence continues at coordinate 62,818,914 of CM075688.1, forward strand.
TTATTAAAGATCATAACGGTAACGATCATTGGTCCTAATAAATGCTAAAGAATTGTAAATAATTATATTCTTTCTAAAACATAATTTAATAGATCATTTAAAATTTCTTTATTAAAGATCATAAGGGTAACAATCATTGGGACTAATAAATGCTAAAAAATTGTAAATAATTATCTTCTTTGTAAAAGATAATTTAATAGATCATTTCAAAATTTCTTTATTAAAGATCATAACGGTAACGATCATTGGGCTTAATAAATGCTAAAGAATTTGAAATAATTATCTTCTTTGTGAATCATAATTGAATAGATCATTTAAAGTTTTTTTATTAAAGGTCTTAACGGTAACAATCATTGGGCCTAATAAATGCTAAAAAATTGTACATAATTCTCTTCATTCTAAAAGATAACTTAAAAGATTATTTAAAGTTTTTTTATTAAAGATCATAACGGTAACGATCATTGGGCATAATAAATGCTAAAAAATTGTAAATAATTACCTTCTTTCTAAAAGATAATTTAATAGATCATTTAAAATTTCTTTTTTAAAGATCATAACGGTAACGATCATTGGGCCTAATAAATGCTAAACAATTGTAAATAATTATATTCTTTCTAAAACATAGTTTAATAGATCATTTAAAATTTCTTTATTAAAGATCATAAGGGTAACAATCATTGGGCCTACTAAATGCTAAAAAATTGTAAATAATTATCTTCTTTGTAAAAGATAATTTAATAGATTATTTAAAATTTTTTTATTAAAGATCATAACGGTAACGATCATTGGGCCTAATAAATGCTAAAGAATTTGAAATAATTATCTTCTTTGTGAATCATAATTGAAAAGATCATTTAAAGTTTCTTTATTAAAGATCATAACAGTAACGATCATTGGGTCTAATAAATGCTAAAAAATTGTAAATAATTATCTTCTTTCTAAAAGATAATTTAATAGATCATTTAGAATTTCTTTGTTAAAGATCATAACGGTAACGATCATTGGTCCTAATAAATGCTAAAGAATTGTAAATAACTATATTCTTTCTAAAACATAATTTAATAGATCATTTAAAATTTCCTTATTAAAGATCATAAGGGTAACAATCATTGGGACTAATAAATGCTAAAAAATTGCAAATAATTATCTTCTTTGTAAAAGATAATTTAATAGATCATTTCAAAATTTCTTTATTAAAGATCATAACGGTAACGATTATTGGGCCTAATAAATGCTAAAGAATTTGAAATAATTATCTTCTTTGTGAATCATAATTGAATAGATCATTTAAAGTTTTTTTATTAAAGGTCTTAACGGTAACAATCATTGGGCCTAATAAATGCTAAAAAATTGTACATAATTATCTTCATTCTAAAAGTTAACTTAAAAGATTATTTAAAGTTTTTTTATTAAAGACGATAACGGTAACGATCATTGGGCCTAATAAATGCTAAAAAATTGTAAATAATTACCTTCTTTCTAAAAGATAATTTAATAGATCATTTAAAATTTCTTTATTAAAGATCATAACGGTAACGATCATTGGTCCTAATAAATGCTAAAGAATTGTAAATAATTATATTCTTTCTAAAACATAATTTAATAGATCATTTAAAATATCTTTATTAAAGATCATAAGGGTAACAATCATTGGGACTAATAAATGCTAAAAAATTGTAAATAATTATCTTCTTTTTAAAAGATAATTTAATAGATCATTTCAAAATTTCTTTATTAAAGATCATAACGGTAACGATCATTGGGACTAATAAATGCTAAAGAATTTGAAATAATTATCTTCTTTGTGAATCATAATTGAATAGATCATTTAAGGTTTTTTTATTAAAGGTCTTAACGGTAACAATCATTGGGCCTAATAAATGCTAAAAAATTGTACATAATTATCTTCATTCTAAAAGATAACTTAAAAGATCATTTAGAATTTCTTTATTAAAGATCATAAAAGTAACGATCATTGGTCCTAATAAATGCTAAAGAATTGTAAATAATTACCTTCTTTCTAAAAGATAATTTAATATATCATTTAAAATTTCTTTATTAAAGATCATAACGGTAACGATCATTGGTCCTAATAAATGCTAAAGAATTGTAAATAATTATATTCTTTCTAAAACATAATTTAATAGATCATTTAAAATTTCTTTATTAAAGATCATAAGGGTAACAATCATTGGGACTACTAAATGCTAAAAAATTGTAAATAATTATCTTCTTTGTAAAAGATAATTTAATACATTATATAAAATTTCTTTATTAAAGATCATAACGGTAACGATCATTGGGCCTAATAAATGCTAAAGAATTTGAAATAATTATCTTCTTTGTGAATCATAATTGAAAAGATCATTTAAAGTTTCTTTATTAAAGATCATAACAGTAACGATCATTGGGTCTAATAAATGCTAAAAAATTGTAAATAATTATCTTCTTTCTAAAAGATAATTTAATAGATTATTTAGAATTTCTTTGTTAAAGATCATAACGGTAACGATCATTGGTCCTAATAAATGCAAAAGAATTGTAAATAACTATATTCTTTCTAAAACATAATTTAATAGATCATTTAAGATTTCTTTATTAAAGATCATAAGGGTAACAATCATTGGGACTAATAAATGCTAAAAAATTGTAAATAATTATCTTCTTTGTAAAAGATAATTTAATAGATCATTTCAAAATTTCTTTATTAAAGATCATAACGGTAACGATCATTGGGCCTAATAAATGCTAAAGAATTTGAAATAATTATCTTCTTTGTGAATCATAATTGAATAGATCATTTAAAGTTTCTTTATTAAAGATCATAACAGTAACGATCATTGGCTCTAATAAATGCTAAAAAATTGTAAATAATTATATTCTTTGTAAAAGATAATTTAATAGATCATTTCAAAATTTCTTTATTAAAGATCATAAGGGTAATAATCATTGGGACTAATAAATGCTAAAAAATTGTAAATAATTATCTTCTTTGTAAAAGATAATTTAATAGATCATTTCAAAATTTCTTTATTAAAGATCATAACGGTAACGATCATTGGGCCTAATAAATGCTAAAGAATTTGAAATAATTATCTTCTTTGTGAATCATAATTGAATAGATTATTTAAAATTTCTTTATTAAAGATCATAACGGTAACGATCATTGGGCCTAATAAATGCTAAACAATTGTAAATAATTATATTCTTTCTAAAACATACTTTAATAGATCATTTAAAATTTCTTTATTAAAGATCATAAGGGTAACAATCATTGGGCCTACTAAATGCTAAAAAATTGTAAATAATTATCTTCTTTGTAAAAGATATTTAATACATTATATAAAATTTCTTTATTAAAGATCATAACGGTAACGATCATTGGGCCTAATAAATGCTAAAGAATTTGAAATAATTATCTTCTTTGTGAATCATAATTGAAAAGATCATTTAAAGTTTCTTTATTAAAGATCATAACAGTAACGATCATTGGGTCTAATAAATGCTAAAAAATTGTAAATAATTATCTTCTTTCTAAAAGATAATTTAATAGATTATTTAGAATTTCTTTGTTAAAGATCATAACGGTAACGATCATTGGTCCTAATAAATGCAAAAGAATTGTAAATAACTATATTCTTTCTAAAACATAATTTAATAGATCATTTAAGATTTCTTTATTAAAGATCATAAGGGTAACAATCATTGGGACTAATAAATGCTAAAAAATTGTAAATAATTATCTTCTTTGTAAAAGATAATTTAATAGATCATTTCAAAATTTCTTTATTAAAGATCATAACGGTAACGATCATTGGGCCTAATAAATGCTAAAGAATTTGAAATAATTATCTTCTTTGTGAATCATAATTGAATAGATCATTTAAAGTTTTTTTATTAAAGGTCTTAACGGTAACAATCATTGGGCCTAATAAATGCTAAAAAATTGTACATAATTATCTTCATTCTAAAAGATAACTTAAAAGATTATTTAAAGTTTTTTTATTAAAGATCATAACGGTAACGATCATTGGGCCTAATAAATGCTAAAAAATTGTAAATAATTACCTTCTTTCTAAAAGATAATTTAATAGATCATTTAAAATTTCTTTATTAAAGATCATAACGGTAACGATCATTGGTCCTAATAAATGCTAAAGAATTGTAAATAATTATATTCTTTCTAAAACATAATTTAATAGATCATTTAAAATTTCTTTATTAAAGATCATAAGGGTAACAATCATTGGGACTAATAAATGCTAAAAAATTGTAAATAATTATCTTCTTTGTAAAAGATAATTTAATAGATCATTTCAAAATTTCTTTATTAAAGATCACAACGGTAACGATCATTGGGCGTAATAAATGCTAAAAAATTGTACATAATTATCTTCATTCTAAAAGATAACTTAAAAGATCATTTAGAATTTCTTTATTAAAGATCATAAAAGTAACGATCATTGGTCCTAATAAATGCTAAAGAATTGTAAATAATTACCTTCTTTCTAAAAGATAATTTAATATATCATTTAAAATTTCTTTATTAAAGATCATAACGGTAACGATCATTGGTCCTAATAAATGCTAAAGAATTGTAAATAATTATATTCTTTCTAAAACATAATTTAATAGATCATTTAAAATTTCTTTATTAAAGATCATAAGGGTAACAATCATTGGGACTACTAAATGCTAAAAAATTGTAAATAATTATCTTCTTTGTAAAAGATAATTTAATACATTATATAAAATTTCTTTATTAAAGATCATAACGGTAACGATCATTGGGCCTAATAAATGCTAAAGAATTTGAAATAATTATCTTCTTTGTGAATCATAATTGAAAAGATCATTTAAAGTTTCTTTATTAAAGATCATAACAGTAACGATCATTGGGTCTAATAAATGCTAAAAAATTGTAAATAATTATCTTCTTTCTAAAAGATAATTTAATAGATTATTTAGAATTTCTTTGTTAAAGATCATAACGGTAACGATCATTGGTCCTAATAAATGCAAAAGAATTGTAAATAACTATATTCTTTCTAAAACATAATTTAATAGATCATTTAAAATTTCTTTATTAAAGATCATAAGGGTAACAATCATTGGGACTACTAAATGCTAAAAAATTGTAAATAATTATCTTCTTTGTAAAAGATAATTTAATACATTATATAAAATTTCTTTATTAAAGATCATAACGGTAACGATCATTGGGCCTAATAAATGCTAAAGAATTTGAAATAATGATCTTCTTTGTGTATCATAATTGAAAAGATCATTTAAAGTTTCTTTATTAAAGATCATAACAGTAACGATCATTGGCTCTAATAAATGCTAAAAAATTGTAAATAATTATCTTCTTTGTAAAAGATAATTTAATAGATCATTTCAAAATTTCTTTATTAAAGATCATAAGGGTAATAATCATTGGGACTAATAAATGCTAAAAAATTGTAAATAATTATCTTCTTTGTAAAAGATAATTTAATAGATCATTTCAAAATTTCTTTATTAAAGATCATAACGGTAACGATCATTGGGCCTAATAAATGCTAAAGAATTTGAAATAATTATCTTCTTTGTGAATCATAATTGAATAGATTATTTAAAATTTCTTTATTAAAGATCATAACGGTAACGATCATTGGGCCTAATAAATGCTAAACAATTGTAAATAATTATATTCTTTCTAAAACATACTTTAATAGATCATTTAAAATTTCTTTATTAAAGATCATAAGGGTAACAATCATTGGGCCTACTAAATGCTAAAAAATTGTAAATAATTATCTTCTTTGTAAAAGATAATTTAATAGATTATTTAAAATTTTTTTATTAAAGATCATAACGGTAACGATCATTGGGCCTAATAAATGCTAAAGAATTTGAAATAATTATCTTCTTTGTGAATCATAATTGAAAAGATCATTTAAAGTTTCTTTATTAAAGATCATAACAGTAACGATCATTGGGTCTAATAAATGCTAAAAAATTGTAAATAATTATCTTCTTTCTAAAAGATAATTTAATAGATTATTTAGAATTTCTTTGTTAAAGATCATAACGGTAACGATCATTGGTCCTAATAAATGCAAAAGAATTGTAAATAACTATATTCTTTCTAAAACATAATTTAATAGATCATTTAAGATTTCTTTATTAAAGATCATAAGGGTAACAATCATTGGGACTAATAAATGCTAAAAAATTGTAAATAATTATCTTCTTTGTAAAAGATAATTTAATAGATCATTTCAAAATTTCTTTATTAAAGATCATAACGGTAACGATCATTGGGCCTAATAAATGCTAAAGAATTTGAAATAATTATCTTCTTTGTGAATCATAATTGAATAGATCATTTAAAGTTTTTTTATTAAAGGTCTTAACGGTAACAATCATTGGGCCTAATAAATGCTAAAAAATTGTACATAATTATCTTCATTCTAAAAGATAACTTAAAAGATTATTTAAAGTTTTTTTATTAAAGATCATAACGGTAACGATCATTGGGCCTAATAAATGCTAAAAAATTGTAAATAATTACCTTCTTTCTAAAAGATAATTTAATAGATCATTTAAAATTTCTTTATTAAAGATCATAACGGTAACGATCATTGGTCCTAATAAATGCTAAAGAATTGTAAATAATTATATTCTTTCTAAAACATAATTTAATAGATCATTTAAAATTTCTTTATTAAAGATCATAAGGGTAACAATCATTGGGACTAATAAATGCTAAAAAATTGTAAATAATTATCTTCTTTGTAAAAGATAATTTAATAGATCATTTCAAAATTTCTTTATTAAAGATCACAACGGTAACGATCATTGGGCGTAATAAATGCTAAAGAATTTGAAATAATTATCTTCTTTGTGAATCATAATTGAAAAGATCATTTAAAGTTTCTTTATTAAAGATCATAACAGTAACGATCATTGGCTCTAATAAATGCTAAAAAATTGTAAATAATTATCTTCTTTGTAAAAGATAATTTAATAGATCATTTCAAAATTTCTTTATTAAAGATCATAAGGGTAATAATCATTGGGACTAATAAATGCTAAAAAATTGTAAATAATTATCTTCTTTGTAAAAGATAATTTAATAGATTATTTAAAATTTTTTTATTAAAGATCATAACGGTAACGATCATTGGGCCTAATAAATGCTAAAGAATTTGAAATAATTATCTTCTTTGTGAATCATAATTGAAAAGATCATTTAAAGTTTCTTTATTAAAGATCATAACAGTAACGATCATTGGGTCTAATAAATGCTAAAAAATTGTAAATAATTATCTTCTTTCTAAAAGATAATTTAATAGATTATTTAGAATTTCTTTGTTAAAGATCATAACGGTAACGATCATTGGTCCTAATAAATGCAAAAGAATTGTAAATAACTATATTCTTTCTAAAACATAATTTAATAGATCATTTAAGATTTCTTTATTAAAGATCATAAGGGTAACAATCATTGGGACTAATAAATGCTAAAAAATTGTAAATAATTACCTTCTTTCTAAAAGATAATTTAATAGATCGTTTAAAATTTCTTTATTAAAGATCATAACGGTAACGATCATTGGTCCTAATAAATGCTAAAGAATTGTAAATAATTATATTCTTTCTAAAACATAATTTAATAGATCATTTAAAATTTCTTTATTAAAGATCATAAGGGTAACAATCATTGGGACTACTAAATGCTAAAAAATTGTAAATAATTATCTTCTTTGTAAAAGATAATTTAATACATTATATAAAATTTCTTTATTAAAGATCATAACGGTAACGATCATTGGGCCTAATAAATGCTAAAGAATTTGAAATAATGATCTTCTTTGTGAATCATAATTGAAAAGATCATTTAAAGTTTCTTTATTAAAGATCATAACAGTAACGATCATTGGCTCTAATAAATGCTAAAAAATTGTAAATAATTATCTTCTTTGTAAAAGATAATTTAATAGATCATTTCAAAATTTCTTTATTAAAGATCATAAGGGTAATAATCATTGGGACTAATAAATGCTAAAAAATTGTAAATAATTATCTTCTTTGTAAAAGATAATTTAATAGATCATTTCAAAATTTCTTTATTAAAGATCATAACGGAAACGATCATTGGGCCTAATAAATGCTAAAGAATTTGAAATAATTATCTTCTTTGTGAATCATAATTGAGTAGATTATTTAAAATTTCTTTATTAAAGATCATAACGGTAACGATCATTGGGCCTAATAAATGCTAAACAATTGTAAATAATTATATTCTTTCTAAAACATACTTTAATAGATCATTTAAAATTTCTTTATTAAAGATCATAAGGGTAACAATCATTGGGCCTACTAAATGCTAAAAAATTGTAAATAATTATCTTCTTTGTAAAAGATAATTTAATAGATTATTTAAAATTTTTTTATTAAAGATCATAACGGTAACGATCATTGGGCCTAATAAATGCTAAAGAATTTGAAATAATTATCTTCTTTGTGAATCATAATTGAAAAGATCATTTAAAGTTTCTTTATTAAAGATCATAACAGTAACGATCATTGGGTCTAATAAATGCTAAAAAATTGTAAATAATTATCTTCTTTCTAAAAGATAATTTAATAGATTATTTAGAATTTCTTTGTTAAAGATCATAACGGTAACGATAATTGGTCCTAATAAATGCAAAAGAATTGTAAATAACTATATTCTTTCTAAAACATAATTTAATAGATCATTTAAGATTTCTTTATTAAAGATCATAAGGGTAACAATCATTGGGACTAATAAATGCTAAAAAATTGTAAATAATTATCTTCTTTGTAAAAGATAATTTAATAGATCATTTCAAAATTTCTTTATTAAAGATCATAACGGTAACGATCATTGGGCCTAATAAATGCTAAAGAATTTGAAATAATTATCTTCTTTGTGAATCATAATTGAATAGATCATTTAAAGTTTTTTTATTAAAGGTCTTAACGGTAACAATCATTGGGCCTAATAAATGCTAAAAAATTGTACATAATTATCTTCATTCTAAAAGATAACTTAAAAGATTATTTAAAGTTTTTTTATTAAAGATCATAACGGTAACGATCATTGGGCCTAATAAATGCTAAAAAATTGTAAATAATTACCTTCTTTCTAAAAGATAATTTAATAGATCATTTAAAATTTCTTTATTAAAGATCATAACGGTAACGATCATTGGTCCTAATAAATGCTAAAGAATTGTAAATAATTATATTCTTTCTAAAACATAATTTAATAGATCATTTAAAATTTCTTTATTAAAGATCATAAGGGTAACAATCATTGGGACTAATAAATGCTAAAAAATTGTAAATAATTATCTTCTTTGTAAAAGATAATTTAATAGATCATTTCAAAATTTCTTTATTAAAGATCACAACGGTAACGATCATTGGGCCTAATAAATGCTAAAGAATTTGAAATAATTATCTTCTTTGTGAATCATAATTGAATAGATCATTTAAGGTTTTTTTGTTAAAGGTCTTAACGGTAACAATCATTGGGCCTAATAAATGTTAAAAAATTGTACATAATTATCATCATTCTAAAAGATAACTTAAAAGATCATTTAGAATTTCTTTATTAAAGATCATAACGGTAACGATCATTGGTCCTAATAAATGCTAAAGAATTGTAAATAATTACCTGCTTTCTAAAAGATAATTTAATAGATCATTTAAAATTTCTTTATTAAAGATCATAACGGTAACGATCATTGGTCCTAATAAATGCTAAAGAATTGTAAATAATTATATTCTTTCTAAAACATAATTTAATAGATCATTTAAAATTTCTTTATTAAAGATCATAAGGGTAACAATCATTGGGACTACTAAATGCTAAAAAATTGTAAATAATTATCTTCTTTGTAAAAGATAATTTAATAGATCATTTAAAATTTGTTTATTAAAGATCATAACGGTAACGATCATTGGTCCTAATAAATGCTAAAGAATTGTAAATAATTATATTCTTTCTAAAACATAATTTAATAGATCATTTAAAATTTCTTTATTAAAGATCATAAGGGTAACAATCATTGGGACTAATAAATGCTAAAAAATTGTAAATAATTATCATCTTTGTAAAAGATAATTTAATAGATCATTTCAAAATTTCTTTATTAAAGATCATAACGGTAACGATCATTGGGCCTAATAAATGCTAAAGAATTTGAAATAATTATCTTCTTCGTGAATCATAATTGAATAGATTATTTACGGTTTTTTTATTAAAGGTCTTAACGGTAACAATCATTGGGCCTAATAAATGCTAAAAAATTGTACATAATTATCTTCATTCTAAAAGATAACTTAAAAGATCATTTAGAATTTCTTTATTAAAGATCATAACGGTAACGATCATAGGTCCTAATAAATGCAAAAGAATTGTAAATAATTATATTCTTTCTAAAATATAATTTCATAGATCATTTAAAATTTCTTTATTAAAGATCATAACGGTAACAATCATTGGGACTAATAAATGCTAAAAAATTGAAAATAATTATCTTCTTTGTAAAAGATAATTTAATAGATCATTTCAAAATTTCTTTATTAAAGATCATAACGGTAACGATCATTGGGACTAATAAATGCTAAAGAATTTGAAATAATTATCTTCTTTGTGAATCATAATTGAATAGATCATTTAAGGTTTTTTTATTAAAGGTCTTAACGGTAACAATCATTGGGCCTAATAAATGCTAAAAAATTGTACATAATTATCTTCATTCTAAAAGATAACTTGAAAGATTATTTAAAGTTTTTTTATTAAAGATCATAACGGTAACGATCATTGGGCCTAATAAATGCTAAAAAATTGTAAATAATTACCTTCTTTCTAAAAGATAATTTAATAGATCATTTAAAATTTCTTTATTAAAGATCATAACGGTAACGATCATTGGTCCTAATAAATGCTAAAGAATTGTAAATAATTATATTCTTTCTAAAACATAATTTAATAGATCATTTAAAATTTCTTTATTAAAGATCATAAGGGTAACAATCATTGGGACTAATAAATGCTAAAAAATTGTAAATAATTATCTTCTTTGTAAAAGATAATTTAATAGATCATTTCAAAATTTCTTTATTAAAGATCATAACGGTAACGATCATTGGGCCTAATAAATGCTAAAGAATTTGAAATAATTATCTTCTTTGTGAATCATAATTGAATAGATCATTTAAAGTTTTTTTATTAAAGGTCTTAACGGTAACAATCATTGGGCCTAATAAATGCTAAAAAATTGTACATAATTCTCTTCATTCTAAAAGATAACTTAAAAGATTATTTAAAGTTTTTTTATTAAAGATCATAACGGTAATGATCATTGGGCATAATAAATGCTAAAAAATTGTAAATAATTACCTTCTTTCTAAAAGATAATTTAATAGATCATTTAAAATTTCTTTTTTAAAGATCATAACGGTAACGATCATTGGGCCTAATAAATGCTAAACAATTGTAAATAATTATATTCTTTCTAAAACATAGTTTAATAGATCATTTAAAATTTCTTTATTAAAGATCATAAGGGTAACAATCATTGGGCCTACTAAATGCTAAAAAATTGTAAATAATTATCTTCTTTGTAAAAGATAATTTAATAGATTATTTAAAATTTTTTTATTAAAGATCATAACGGTAACGATCATTGGGCCTAATAAATGCTAAAGAATTTGAAATAATTATCTTCTTTGTGAATCATAATTGAAAAGATCATTTAAAGTTTCTTTATTAAAGATCATAACAGTAACGATCATTGGGTCTAATAAATGCTAAAAAATTGTAAATAATTATCTTCTTTCTAAAAGATAATTTAATAGATCATTTAGAATTTCTTTGTTAAAGATCATAACGGTAACGATCATTGGTCCTAATAAATGCAAAAGAATTGTAAATAACTATATTCTTTCTAAAACATAATTTAATAGATCATTTCAAATTTCCTTATTAAAGATCATAAGGGTAACAATCATTGGGACTAATAAAGCTAAAAAATTGTAAATAATTATCTTCTTTGTAAAAGATAATTTAATAGATCATTTCAAAATTTCTTTATTAAAGATCATAACGGTAACGATCATTGGGCCTAATAAATGCTAAAGAATTTGAAATAATTATCTTCTTTGTGAATCATAATTGAATAGATCATTTAAAGTTTTTTTATTAAAGGTCTTAACGGTAACAATCATTGGGCCTAATAAATGCTAAAAAATTCTACATAATTATCTTCATTCTAAAAGATAACTTAAAAGATTATTTAAAGTTTTTTTATTAAAGATCATAACGGTAACGATCATTGGGCCTAATAAATGCTAAAGAATTGTAAATAACTATATTCTTTCTAAAAGATAATTTAATAGATCATTTAAAATTTCTTTATTAAAGATCATAACGGTAACGATCATTGGTCCTAATAAATGCTAAAGAATTGTAAATAATTATATTATTTCTAAAAGATAATTTAATAGATCATTTAAAATTTCTTTATTAAAGATCATAAGGGTAACAATCATTGGGACTAATAAATGCTAAAAAATGTTAAATAATTATCTTCTTTGTAAAAGATAATTTAATAGATCATTTCAAAATTTCTTTATTAAAGATCATAACGGTAACGATCATTGGGACTAATAAATGCTAAAGAATTTGAAATAATTATCTTCTTTGTGAATCATAATTGAATAGATCATTTAAGGTTTTTTTATTAAAGGTCTTAACGGTAACAATCATTCGGCCTAATAAATGCTAAAAAATTGTACATAATTATCTTCATTCTAAAAGATAACTTGAAAGATTATTTAAAGTTTTTTTATTAAAGATCATAACGGTAACGATCATTGGGCCTAATAAATGCTAAAAAATTGTAAATAATTACCTTCTTTCTAAAAGATAATTTAATACATCATTTAAAATTTCTTTATTAAAGATCATAACGGTAACGATCATTGGTCCTAACAAATGCTAAAGAATTGTAAATAATTATATTCTTTCTAAAACATAATTTAGTAGATCATTTAAAATTTCTTTATTAAAGATCATAAGGGTAACAATCATTGGGACTAATAAATGCTCAAAAATTGTAAATAATTATCTTCTTTGTAAAAGATAATTTAATAGATCATTTCAAAATTTCTTTATTAAAGATCATAACGGTAACGATCATTGGGCCTAATAAATGGTAAAGAATTTGAAATAATTATTTTCTTTGTGAATCATAATTGAATAGATCATTTAAAGTTTTTTTATTAAAGGTCTTAACGGTAATAATCATTGGGCCTAATAAATGCTAAAAAATTGTACATAATTATCTTCATTCTAAAAGATAACTTAAAAGATCATTTAGAATTTCTTTATTAAAGATCATAACGGTAACGATGATTGGTCCTAATAAATGCTAAAGAATTGTAAATAATTATATTCTTTCTAAAATATAATTTAATAGATCATTTAAAATTTCTTTATTAAAGATCATAAGGGTAACAATCATTGGGACTAATAAATGCTAAAAAATTGTAAATAATTATCTTCTTTGTAAAAGATAATTTAATAGATCATTTCAAAATTTCTTTATTAAAGATCATAACGGTAACCATCATTGGGCCTAATAAATCCTAAAGAATTTGAAATAATTATCTTCTTTGTGAATCATAATTGAATACATCATTTAAAGTTTTTTTATTAAAGGTCTTAACGGTAAAAATCATTGGGCCTAATAAATGCTAAAAAATTGTACATAATTATCTTCATTCTAAAAGATAACTTAAAAGATCATTTAGAATTTCTTTATTAAAGATCATAACGGTAACGATCATTGGTCCTAATAAATGCTAAAGAATTGTAAATAATTATATTCTTTCTAAAATATAATTTAATAGATCATTTAAAATTTCTTTATTAAAGATCATAAGGGTAACAATCATTGGGACTAATAAATGCTAAAAAATTGTAAATAATTATCTTCTTTGTAAAAGATAATTTAATAGATTATTTAAAATTTCTTTATTAAAGATCATAACGGTAACGATCATTTGGCCTAACAAATGCTAAAGAATTTGAAATAATTATCTTCTTTGTGAATCATAATTGAAAAGATCATTTAAAGTTTCTTTATTAAAGATCATAACAGTAACGATCATTGGGTCTAATAAATGCTACAAAATTGTAAATAATTATCTTCTTTCTAAAAGATAATTTAATAGATCATTTAGAATTTCTTTATTAAAGATCATAACGGTAACTATCATTGGTCCTAATAAATGCTAAAGAATTGTAAATAATTATATTCTTTCTAAAACATAATTTAGTAGATCATTTAAAATTTCTTTATTAAAGATCATAAGGGTAAAAATCATTGGGACTAATAAATGCTAAAAAATTGTAAATAATTATCTTCTTTGTAAAAGATAATTTAATAGATCATTTCAAAATTTCTTTATTAAAGATCATAACGGTAACGATCATTGGGCTTAATAAATGCTAAAGAATTTGAAATAATTATCTTCTTTGTTAATCATAATTGAATAGATCATTTAAAGTTTTTTTATTAAAGGTCTTAACGGTAACAATCATTGGGCCTAATAAATGCTAAAAAATTGTACATAATTATCTTCATTCTAAAGGATAACTTAAAAGATCATTTAAAGTTTCTTTATTAAAGATCATAACAGTAACGATCATTGGGTCTAATAAATGCTAAAAAATTGTAAATAATTATCTTCTTTCTAAAAGATAATTTAATAGATCATTTAGAATTTCTTTATTAAAGATCATAACGGTAACGATCATTGGTCCTAATAAATGCTAAAGAATTGTAAATAATTATATTCTTTCTAAAATATAATTTAATAGATCATTTAAAATTTCTTTATTAAAGATCATAAGGGTAACAATCATTGGGACTAATAAATGCTAAAAAATTGTAAATAATTATCTTCTTTGTAAAAGATAATTTAATAGATCATTTCAAAATTTCTTTATTAAAGATCATAACGGTAACGATCATTGGCCTACTAAATGCTAAAGAATTTGAAATAATTATCTTCTTTGTGAATCATAATTGAATAGATCATTTAAAGTTTTTTATTAAAGGTCTTAACGGTAACAATCATTGGGCCTAATAAATGCTAAAAAATTGTACATAATTATCTTCATTCTAAAAGATAACTTAAAAGATCATTTAGAATTTCTTTATTAAAGATCATAACGGTAACGATCATTGGTCCTAATAAATGCTAAAGAATTGTAAATAATTATATTATTTCTAAAAGATAATTTAATAGATCATTTAAAATTTCTTTATTAAAGATCATAAGGGTAACAATCATTGGGACTAATAAATGCTAAAAAATTTTAAATAATTATCTTCTTTGTAAAAGATAATTTAATAGATCATTTCAAAATTTCTTTATTAAAGATCATAACGGTAACCATCATTGGGCCTAATAAATCCTAAAGAATTTGAAATAATTATCTTCTTTGTGAATCATAATTGAATACATCATTTAAAGTTTTTTTATTAAAGGTCTTAACGGTAAAAATCATTGGGCCTAATAAATGCTAAAAAATTGTACATAATTATCTTCATTCTAAAAGATAACTTAAAAGATCATTTAGAATTTCTTTATTAAAGATCATAACGGTAACGATCATTGGTCCTAATAAATGCTAAAGAATTGTAAATAATTATATTCTTTCTAAAATATAATTTAATAGATCATTTAAAATTTCTTTATTAAAGATCATAAGGGTAACAATCATTGGGACTAATAAATGCTAAAAAATTTTAAATAATTATCTTCTTTGTAAAAGATAATTTAATAGATCATTTCAAAATTTCTTTATTAAAGATCATAACGGTAACCATCATTGGGCCTAATAAATCCTAAAGAATTTGAAATAATTATCTTCTTTGTGAATCATAATTGAATACATCATTTAAAGTTTTTTTATTAAAGGTCTTAACAGTAAAAATCATTGGGCCTAATAAATGCTAAAAAATTGTACATAATTATCTTCATTCTAAAAGATAACTTAAAAGATCATTTAGAATTTCTTTATTAAAGATCATAACGGTAACGATCATTGGTCCTAATAAATGCTAAAGAATTGTAAATAATTATATTCTTTCTAAAATATAATTTAATAGATCATTTAAAATTTCTTTATTAAAGATCATAAGGGTAACAATCATTGGGACTAATAAATGCTAAAAAATTGTAAATAATTATCTTCTTTGTAAAAGATAATTTAATAGATTATTTAAAATTTCTTTATTAAAGATCATAACGGTAACGATCATTTGGCCTAATAAATGCTAAAGAATTTGAAATAATTATCTTCTTTGTGAATCATAATTGAATAGATCATTTAAAGTTTTTTTATTAAAGGTCTTAACGGTAACAATCATTGGGCCTAATAAATGCTAAAAAATTGTACATAATTATCTTCATTCTAAAAGATAACTTAAAAGATCATTTAGAATTTCTTTATTAAAGATCATAACGGTAACGATCATTGGTCCTAATAAATGCTAAAGAATTGTAAATAATTATATTATTTCTAAAAGATAATTTAATAGATCATTTAAAATTTCTTTATAAAAGATCATAAGGGTAACAATCATTGGGACTAATAAATGCTAAAAAATTTTAAATAATTATCTTCTTTGTAAAAGATAATTTAATAGATCATTTCAAAATTTCTTTATTAAAGATCATAACGGTAACGATCATTGGGCCTAATAAATCCTAAAGAATTTGAAATAATTATCTTCTTTGTGAATCATAATTGAATACATCATTTAAAGTTTTTTTATTAAAGGTCTTAACAGTAAAAATCATTGGGCCTAATAAATGCTAAAAAATTGTACATAATTATCTTCATTCTAAAAGATAACTTAAAAGATCATTTAGAATTTCTTTATTAAAGATCATAACGGTAACGATCATTGGTCCTAATAAATGCTAAAGAATTGTAAATAATTATATTCTTTCTAAAATATAATTTAATAGATCATTTAAAATTTCTTTATTAAAGATCATAAGGGTAACAATCATTGGGACTAATAAATGCTAAAAAATTGTAAATAATTATCTTCTTTGTAAAAGATAATTTAATAGATTATTTAAAATTTCTTTATTAAAGATCATAACGGTAACGATCATTTGGCCTAATAAATGCTAAAGAATTTGAAATAATTATCTTCTTTGTGAATCATAATTGAATAGATCATTTAAAGTTTTTTTATTAAAGGTCTTAACGGTAACAATCATTGGGCCTAATAAATGCTAAAAAATTGTACATAATTATCTTCATTCTAAAAGATAACTTAAAAGATCATTTAGAATTTCTTTATTAAAGATCATAACGGTAACGATCATTGGTCCTAATAAATGCTAAAGAATTGTAAATAATTATATTCTTTCTAAAATATAATTTAATAGATCATTTAAAATTTCTTTATTAAAGATCATAAGGGTAACAATCATTGGGACTAATAAATGCTAAAAAATTGTAAATAATTATCTTCTTTGTAAAAGATAATTTAATAGATTATTTAAAATTTCTTTATTAAAGATCATAACGGTAACGATCATTTGGCCTAACAAATGCTAAAGAATTTGAAATAATTATCTTCTTTGTGAATCATAATTGAAAAGATCATTTAAAGTTTCTTTATTAAAGATCATAACAGTAACGATCATTGGGTCTAATAAATGCTACAAAATTGTAAATAATTATCTTCTTTCTAAAAGATAATTTAATAGATCATTTAGAATTTCTTTATTAAAGATCATAACGGTAACGATCATTGGTCCTAATAAATGCTAAAGAATTGTAAATAATTATATTCTTTCTAAAACATAATTTAGTAGATCATTTAAAATTTCTTTATTAAAGATCATAAGGGTAAAAATCATTGGGACTAATAAATGCTAAAAAATTGTAAATAATTATCTTCTTTGTAAAAGATAATTTAATAGATCATTTCAAAATTTCTTTATTAAAGATCATAACGGTAACGATCATTGGGCTTAATAAATGCTAAAGAATTTGAAATAATTATCTTCTTTGTTAATCATAATTGAATAGATCATTTAAAGTTTTTTTATTAAAGGTCTTAACGGTAACAATCATTGGGCCTAATAAATGCTAAAAAATTGTACATAATTATCTTCATTCTAAAGGATAACTTAAAAGATCATTTAAAGTTTCTTTATTAAAGATCATAACAGTAACGATCATTGGGTCTAATAAATGCTAAAAAATTGTAAATAATTATCTTCTTTCTAAAAGATAATTTAATAGATCATTTAGAATTTCTTTATTAAAGATCATAACGGTAACGATCATTGGTCCTAATAAATGCTAAAGAATTGTAAATAATTATATTCTTTCTAAAATATAATTTAATAGATCATTTAAAATTTCTTTATTAAAGATCATAAGGGTAACAATCATTGGGACTAATAAATGCTAAAAAATTGTAAATAATTATCTTCTTTGTAAAAGATAATTTAATAGATCATTTCAAAATTTCTTTATTAAAGATCATAACGGTAACGATCATTGGCCTACTAAATGCTAAAGAATTTGAAATAATTATCTTCTTTGTGAATCATAATTGAATAGATCATTTAAAGTTTTTTATTAAAGGTCTTAACGGTAACAATCATTGGGCCTAATAAATGCTAAAAAATTGTACATAATTATCTTCATTCTAAAAGATAACTTAAAAGATCATTTAGAATTTCTTTATTAAAGATCATAACGGTAACGATCATTGGTCCTAATAAATGCTAAAGAATTGTAAATAATTATATTATTTCTAAAAGATAATTTAATAGATCATTTAAAATTTCTTTATTAAAGATCATAAGGGTAACAATCATTGGGACTAATAAATGCTAAAAAATTTTAAATAATTATCTTCTTTGTAAAAGATAATTTAATAGATCATTTCAAAATTTCTTTATTAAAGATCATAACGGTAACCATCATTGGGCCTAATAAATCCTAAAGAATTTGAAATAATTATCTTCTTTGTGAATCATAATTGAATACATCATTTAAAGTTTTTTTATTAAAGGTCTTAACGGTAAAAATCATTGGGCCTAATAAATGCTAAAAAATTGTACATAATTATCTTCATTCTAAAAGATAACTTAAAAGATCATTTAGAATTTCTTTATTAAAGATCATAACGGTAACGATCATTGGTCCTAATAAATGCTAAAGAATTGTAAATAATTATATTCTTTCTAAAATATAATTTAATAGATCATTTAAAATTTCTTTATTAAAGATCATAAGGGTAACAATCATTGGGACTAATAAATGCTAAAAAATTTTAAATAATTATCTTCTTTGTAAAAGATAATTTAATAGATCATTTCAAAATTTCTTTATTAAAGATCATAACGGTAACCATCATTGGGCCTAATAAATCCTAAAGAATTTGAAATAATTATCTTCTTTGTGAATCATAATTGAATACATCATTTAAAGTTTTTTTATTAAAGGTCTTAACAGTAAAAATCATTGGGCCTAATAAATGCTAAAAAATTGTACATAATTATCTTCATTCTAAAAGATAACTTAAAAGATCATTTAGAATTTCTTTATTAAAGATCATAACGGTAACGATCATTGGTCCTAATAAATGCTAAAGAATTGTAAATAATTATATTCTTTCTAAAATATAATTTAATAGATCATTTAAAATTTCTTTATTAAAGATCATAAGGGTAACAATCATTGGGACTAATAAATGCTAAAAAATTGTAAATAATTATCTTCTTTGTAAAAGATAATTTAATAGATTATTTAAAATTTCTTTATTAAAGATCATAACGGTAACGATCATTTGGCCTAATAAATGCTAAAGAATTTGAAATAATTATCTTCTTTGTGAATCATAATTGAATAGATCATTTAAAGTTTTTTTATTAAAGGTCTTAACGGTAACAATCATTGGGCCTAATAAATGCTAAAAAATTGTACATAATTATCTTCATTCTAAAAGATAACTTAAAAGATCATTTAGAATTTCTTTATTAAAGATCATAACGGTAACGATCATTGGTCCTAATAAATGCTAAAGAATTGTAAATAATTATATTATTTCTAAAAGATAATTTAATAGATCATTTAAAATTTCTTTATAAAAGATCATAAGGGTAACAATCATTGGGACTAATAAATGCTAAAAAATTTTAAATAATTATCTTCTTTGTAAAAGATAATTTAATAGATCATTTCAAAATTTCTTTATTAAAGATCATAACGGTAACGATCATTGGGACTAATAAATGCTAAAGAATTTGAAATAATTATCTTCTTTGTGAATCATAATTGAATAGATCATTTAAGGTTTTTTTATTAAAGGTCTTAACGGTAACAATCATTGGGCCTAATAAATGCTAAAAAATTGTACATAATTATCTTCATTTTAAAAGATAACTTGAAAGATTATTTAAAGTTTTTTTATAAAAGATCATAACGGTAACGATCATTGGGCCAAATAAATGCTAAAAAATTGTAAATAATTACCTTTTTTCTAAAAGATAATTTAATAGATCATTTAAAATTTCTTTATTAAAGATCATAACGGTAACGATCATTGGTCCTAATAAATGCTAAAGAATTGTAAATAATTATATTTTTTGTAAAATATAATTTAATAGATCATTTAAAATTTCTTTATTAAAGATCATAAGGGTAACAATCTTTGGGACTAATAAATGCTAAAAAATTGTAAATAATTATCTTCTTTGTAAAAGATAATTTAATAGATCATTTCAAAATTTCTTTATTAAAGATCATAACGGTAACCATCATTGGGCCTAATAAATCCTAAAGAATTTGAAATAATTATCTTCTTTGTGAATCATAATTGAATAGATCATTTAAAGTTTTTTTATTAAAGGTCTTAACGGTAAAAATCATTGGGCCTAATAAATGCTAAAAAATTGTACATAATTATCTTCATTCTAAAAGATAACTTAAAAGATCATTTAGAATTTCTTTATTAAAGATCATAACGGTAACGATCATTGGTCCTAATAAATGCTAAAGAATTGTAAATAATTATATTCTTTCTAAAATATAATTTAATAGATCATTTAAAATTTCTTTATTAAAGATCATAAGGGTAACAATCATTGGGACTAATAAATGCTAAAAAATTGTAAATAATTATCTTCTTTGTAAAAGATAATTTAATAGATTATTTAAAATTTCTTTATTAAAGATCATAAAGGTAACGATCATTTGGCTTAATAAATGCTAAAGAATTTGAAATAATTATCTTCTTAAAGTTTCTTTATTAAAGATCATAACAGTAACGATCATTGGGTCTAATAAATGCTACAAAATTGTAAATAATTATCTTCTTTCTAAAAGATAATTTAATAGATCATTTAGAATTTCTTTATTAAAGATCATAACGGTAACGATCATTGGTCCTAATAAATGCTAAAGAATTGTAAATAATTATATTATTTCTAAAAGATAATTTAATAGATCATTTAAAATTTCTTTATTAAAGATCATAAGGGTAACAATCATTGGGACTCATAAATGCTAAAAAATTTTAAATAATTATCTTCTTTGTAAAAGATAATTTAATAGATCATTTCAAAATTTCTTTATTAAAGATCATAACGGTAACGATCATTGGGACTAATAAATGCTAAAGAATTTGAAATAATTATCTTCTTTGTGAATCATAATTGAATAGATCATTTAAGGTTTTTTTATTAAAGGTCTTAACGGTAACAATCATTGGGCCTAATAAATGCTAAAAAATTGTACATAATTATCTTCATTCTAAAAGATAACTTGAAAGATTATTTAAAGTTTTTTTATTAAAGATCATAACGGTAACGATCATTGGGCCTAATAAATGCAAAAAAATTGTAAATAATTACCTTTTTTCTAAAAGATAATTTAATAGATCATTTAAAATTTCTTTATTAAAGATCATAACGGTAACGATCATTGGTCCTAATAAATGCTAAAGAATTGTAAATAATTATATTCTTTCTAAAACATAATTTAATAGATCATTTAAAATTTCTTTATTAAAGATCATAAGGGTAACAATCATTGGGACTAATAAATGCTAAAAAATTGTAAATAATTATCTTCTTTGTAAAAGATAATTTAATAGATCATTTCAAAATTTCTTTATTAAAGATCATAACGGTAACGATCATTGGCCTAATAAATGCTAAAGAATTTGAAATAATTATCTTCTTTGTGAATCATAATTGAATAGATCATTTAAAGTTTTTTTATTAAAGGTCTTAACGGTAACAATCATTGGGCCTAATAAATGCTAAAAAATTGTACATAATTATCTTCATTCTAAAAGATAACTTAAAAGATCATTTAGAATTTCTTTATTAAAGATCATAACGGTAACGATCATTGGTCCTAATAAATGCTAAAGAATTGTAAATAATTATATTATTTCTAAAAGATAATTTAATAGATCATTTAAAATTTCTTTATTAAAGATCATAAGGGTAACAATCATTGGGACTAATAAATGCTAAAAAATTTTAAATAATTATCTTCTTTGTAAAAGATAATTTAATAGATCATTTCAAAATTTCTTTATTAAAGATCATAACGGTAACCATCATTGGGCCTAATAAATCCTAAAGAATTTGAAATAATTATCTTCTTTGTGAATCATAATTGAATACATCATTTAAAGTTTTTTTATTAAAGGTCTTAACGGTAAAAATCATTGGGCCTAATAAATGCTAAAAAATTGTACATAATTATCTTCATTCTAAAAGATAACTTAAAAGATCATTTAGAATTTCTTTATTAAAGATCATAACGGTAACGATCATTGGTCCTAATAAATGCTAAAGAATTGTAAATAATTATATTCTTTCTAAAATATAATTTAATAGATCATTTAAAATTTCTTTATTAAAGATCATAAGGGTAACAATCATTGGGACTAATAAATGCTAAAAAATTTTAAATAATTATCTTCTTTGTAAAAGATAATTTAATAGATCATTTCAAAATTTCTTTATTAAAGATCATAACGGTAACCATCATTGGGCCTAATAAATCCTAAAGAATTTGAAATAATTATCTTCTTTGTGAATCATAATTGAATACATCATTTAAAGTTTTTTTATTAAAGGTCTTAACAGTAAAAATCATTGGGCCTAATAAATGCTAAAAAATTGTACATAATTATCTTCATTCTAAAAGATAACTTAAAAGATCATTTAGAATTTCTTTATTAAAGATCATAACGGTAACGATCATTGGTCCTAATAAATGCTAAAGAATTGTAAATAATTATATTCTTTCTAAAATATAATTTAATAGATCATTTAAAATTTCTTTATTAAAGATCATAAGGGTAACAATCATTGGGACTAATAAATGCTAAAAAATTGTAAATAATTATCTTCTTTGTAAAAGATAATTTAATAGATTATTTAAAATTTCTTTATTAAAGATCATAACGGTAACGATCATTTGGCCTAATAAATGCTAAAGAATTTGAAATAATTATCTTCTTTGTGAATCATAATTGAATAGATCATTTAAAGTTTTTTTATTAAAGGTCTTAACGGTAACAATCATTGGGCCTAATAAATGCTAAAAAATTGTACATAATTATCTTCATTCTAAAAGATAACTTAAAAGATCATTTAGAATTTCTTTATTAAAGATCATAACGGCAACGATCATTGGTCCTAATAAATGCTAAAGAATTGTAAATAATTATATTATTTCTAAAAGATAATTTAATAGATCATTTAAAATTTCTTTATAAAAGATCATAAGGGTAACAATCATTGGGACTAATAAATGCTAAAAAATTTTAAATAATTATCTTCTTTGTAAAAGATAATTTAATAGATCATTTCAAAATTTCTTTATTAAAGATCATAACGGAAACGATCATTGGGACTAATAAATGCTAAAGAATTTGAAATAATTATCTTCTTTGTGAATCATAATTGAATAGATCATTTAAGGTTTTTTTATTAAAGGTCTTAACGGTAACAATCATTGGGCCTAATAAATGCTAAAAAATTGTACATAATTATCTTCATTTTAAAAGATAACTTGAAAGATTATTTAAAGTTTTTTTATAAAAGATCATAACGGTAACGATCATTGGGCCAAATAAATGCTAAAAAATTGTAAATAATTACCTTTTTTCTAAAAGATAATTTAATAGATCATTTAAAATTTCTTTATTAAAGATCATAACGGTAACGATCATTGGTCCTAATAAATGCTAAAGAATTGTAAATAATTATATTTTTTGTAAAATATAATTTAATACATCATTTAAAATTTCTTTATTAAAGATCATAAGGGTAACAATCTTTGGGAGTAATAAATGCTAAAAAATTGTAAATAATTATCTTCTTTGTAAAAGATAATTTAATAGATCATTTCAAAATTTCTTTATTAAAGATCATAACGGTAACCATCATTGGGCCTAATAAATCCTAAAGAATTTGAAATAATTATCTTCTTTGTGAATCATAATTGAAAAGATCATTTAAAGTTTCTTTATTAAAGATCATAACAGTAACGATCATTGGGTCTAATAAATGCTACAAAATTGTAAATAATTATCTTCTTTCTAAAAGATAATTTAATAGATCATTTAGAATTTCTTTATTAAAGATCATAACGGTAACGATCATTGGTCCTAATAAATGCTAAAGAATTGTAAATAATTATATTATTTCTAAAAGATAATTTAATAGATCATTTAAAATTTCTTTATTAAAGATCATAAGGGTAACAATCATTGGGACTCATAAATGCTAAAAAATTTTAAATAATTATCTTCTTTGTAAAAGATAATTTAATAGATCATTTCAAAATTTCTTTATTAAAGATCATAACAGTAACGATCATTGGGACTAATAAATGCTAAAGAATTTGAAATAATTATCTTCTTTCTGAATCATAATTGAATAGATCATTTAAGGTTTTTTTATTAAAGGTCTTAACGGTAACAATCATTGGGCCTAATAAATGCTAAAAAATTGTACATAATTATCTTCATTCTAAAAGATAACTTGAAAGATTATTTAAAGTTTTTTTATTAAAGATCATAACGGTAACGATCATTGGGCCTAATAAATGCTAAAAAATTGTAAATAATTACCTTTTTTCTAAAAGATAATTTAATAGATCATTTAAAATTTCTTTATTAAAGATCATAACGGTAACGATCATTGGTCCTAATAAATGCTAAAGAATTGTAAATAATTATATTCTTTCTAAAACATAATTTAATAGATCATTTAAAATTTCTTTATTAAAGATCATAAGGGTAACAATCATTGGGACTAATAAATGCTAAAAAATTGTAAATAATTATCTTCTTTGTGAAAGATAATTTAATAGATCATTTCAAAATTTCTTTATTAAAGATCATAACGGTAACGATCATTGGCCTAATAAATGCTAAAGAATTTGAAATAATTATCTTCTTTGTGAATCATAATTGAATAGATCATTTAAAGTTTTTTTATTAAAGGTCTTAACGGTAACAATCATTGGGCCTAATAAATGCTAAAAAATTGTACATAATTATCTTCATTCTAAAAGATAACTTAAAAGATCATTTAGAATTTCTTTATTAAAGATCATAACGGTAACGATCATTGGTCCTAATAAATGCTAAAGAATTGTAAATAATTATATTCTTTCTAAAATATAATTTAATAGATCATTTAAAATTTCTTTATTAAAGATCATAAGGGTAACAATCATTGGGACTAATAAATGCTAAAAAATTTTAAATAATTATCTTCTTTGTAAAAGATAATTTAATAGATCATTTCAAAATTTCTTTATTAAAGATCATAACGGTAACCATCATTGGGCCTAATAAATCCTAAAGAATTTGAAATAATTATCTTCTTTGTGAATCATAATTGAATACATCATTTAAAGTTTTTTTATTAAAGGTCTTAACAGTAAAAATCATTGGGCCTAATAAATGCTAAAAAATTGTACATAATTATCTTCATTCTAAAAGATAACTTAAAAGATCATTTAGAATTTCTTTATTAAAGATCATAACGGTAACGATCATTGGTCCTAATAAATGCTAAAGAATTGTAAATAATTATATTCTTTCTAAAATATAATTTAATAGATCATTTAAAATTTCTTTATTAAAGATCATAAGGGTAACAATCATTGGGACTAATAAATGCTAAAAAATTGTAAATAATTATCTTCTTTGTAAAAGATAATTTAATAGATTATTTAAAATTTCTTTATTAAAGATCATAACGGTAACGATCATTTGGCCTAATAAATGCTAAAGAATTTGAAATAATTATCTTCTTTGTGAATCATAATTGAATAGATCATTTAAAGTTTTTTTATTAAAGGTCTTAACGGTAACAATCATTGGGCCTAATAAATGCTAAAAAATTGTACATAATTATCTTCATTCTAAAAGATAACTTAAAAGATCATTTAGAATTTCTTTATTAAAGATCATAACGGCAACGATCATTGGTCCTAATAAATGCTAAAGAATTGTAAATAATTATATTATTTCTAAAAGATAATTTAATAGATCATTTAAAATTTCTTTATAAAAGATCATAAGGGTAACAATCATTGGGACTAATAAATGCTAAAAAATTTTAAATAATTATCTTCTTTGTAAAAGATAATTTAATAGATCATTTCAAAATTTCTTTATTAAAGATCATAACGGTAACGATCATTGGGACTAATAAATGCTAAAGAATTTGAAATAATTATCTTCTTTGTGAATCATAATTGAATAGATCATTTAAGGTTTTTTTATTAAAGGTCTTAACGGTAACAATCATTGGGCCTAATAAATGCTAAAAAATTGTACATAAT
The DNA here is from genome assembly GCA_037954015.1 of Psophocarpus tetragonolobus. Taxonomy (NCBI): domain Eukaryota; kingdom Viridiplantae; phylum Streptophyta; class Magnoliopsida; order Fabales; family Fabaceae; genus Psophocarpus; species Psophocarpus tetragonolobus. The sequence goes on from CM075688.1 coordinate 62,845,879, forward strand.
TATCTTCATTTTAAAAGATAACTTGAAAGATTATTTAAAGTTTTTTTATAAAAGATCATAACGGTAACGATCATTGGGCCAAATAAATGCTAAAAAATTGTAAATAATTACCTTTTTTCTAAAAGATAATTTAATAGATCATTTAAAATTTCTTTATTAAAGATCATAACGGTAACGATCATTGGTCCTAATAAATGCTAAAGAATTGTAAATAATTATATTTTTTGTAAAATATAATTTAATACATCATTTAAAATTTCTTTATTAAAGATCATAAGGGTAACAATCTTTGGGAGTAATAAATGCTAAAAAATTGTAAATAATTATCTTCTTTGTAAAAGATAATTTAATAGATCATTTCAAAATTTCTTTATTAAAGATCATAACGGTAACCATCATTGGGCCTAATAAATCCTAAAGAATTTGAAATAATTATCTTCTTTGTGAATCATAATTGAAAAGATCATTTAAAGTTTCTTTATTAAAGATCATAACAGTAACGATCATTGGGTCTAATAAATGCTACAAAATTGTAAATAATTATCTTCTTTCTAAAAGATAATTTAATAGATCATTTAGAATTTCTTTATTAAAGATCATAACGGTAACGATCATTGGTCCTAATAAATGCTAAAGAATTGTAAATAATTATATTATTTCTAAAAGATAATTTAATAGATCATTTAAAATTTCTTTATTAAAGATCATAAGGGTAACAATCATTGGGACTCATAAATGCTAAAAAATTTTAAATAATTATCTTCTTTGTAAAAGATAATTTAATAGATCATTTCAAAATTTCTTTATTAAAGATCATAACAGTAACGATCATTGGGACTAATAAATGCTAAAGAATTTGAAATAATTATCTTCTTTCTGAATCATAATTGAATAGATCATTTAAGGTTTTTTTATTAAAGGTCTTAACGGTAACAATCATTGGGCCTAATAAATGCTAAAAAATTGTACATAATTATCTTCATTCTAAAAGATAACTTGAAAGATTATTTAAAGTTTTTTTATTAAAGATCATAACGGTAACGATCATTGGGCCTAATAAATGCTAAAAAATTGTAAATAATTACCTTTTTTCTAAAAGATAATTTAATAGATCATTTAAAATTTCTTTATTAAAGATCATAACGGTAACGATCATTGGTCCTAATAAATGCTAAAGAATTGTAAATAATTATATTCTTTCTAAAACATAATTTAATAGATCATTTAAAATTTCTTTATTAAAGATCATAAGGGTAACAATCATTGGGACTAATAAATGCTAAAAAATTGTAAATAATTATCTTCTTTGTGAAAGATAATTTAATAGATCATTTCAAAATTTCTTTATTAAAGATCATAACGGTAACGATCATTGGCCTAATAAATGCTAAAGAATTTGAAATAATTATCTTCTTTGTGAATCATAATTGAATAGATCATTTAAAGTTTTTTTATTAAAGGTCTTAACGGTAACAATCATTGGGCCTAATAAATGCTAAAAAATTGTACATAATTATCTTCATTCTAAAAGATAACTTAAAAGATCATTTAGAATTTCTTTATTAAAGATCATAACGGTAACGATCATTGGTCCTAATAAATGCTAAAGAATTGTAAATAATTATATTATTTCTAAAAGATAATTTAATAGATCATTTAAAATTTCTTTATTAAAGATCATAAGGGTAACAATCATTGGGACTAATAAATGCTAAAAAATTGTAAATAATTATCTTCTTTGTAAAAGATAATTTAATAGATCATTTCAAAATTTCTTTATTAAAGATCATAACGGTAACGATCATTGGGCCTAATAAATGCTAAAGAATTTGAAATAATTATCTTCTTTGTGAATCATAATTGAATAGATTATTTACAGTTTTTTTATTAAAGGTCTTAACGGTAACAATAATTGGGCCTAATAAATGCTAAAAAATTGTACATAATTATCTTCATTCTAAAAGATAACTTAAAAGATCATTTAGAATTTCTTTATTAAAGATCATAACGGTAACGATCATAGGTCCTAATAAATGCAAAAGAATTGTAAATAATTATATTCTTTCTAAAATATAATTTCATAGATCATTTAAAATTTCTTTATTAAAGATCATAACGGTAACAATCATTGGGACTAATAAATGCTAAAAAATTGTAAATAATTATCTTCTTTGTAAAACATAATTTAATAGATCATTTAAAATTTCTTTATTAAAGATCATAAGGGTAACAATCATTGGGACTACTAAATGCTAAAAAATTGTAAATAATTATCTTCTTTGTAAAAGATAATTTAATAGATCATTTAAAATTTCTTTATTAAAGATCATAACGGTAACGATCATTGGTCCTAATAAATGCTAAAGAATTGTAAATAATTATATTCTTTCTAAAACATAATTTAATAGATCATTTAAAATTTCTTTATTAAAGATCATAAGGGTAACAATCATTGGGACTAATAAATGCTAAAAAATTGTAAATAATTATCTTCTTTCTAAAAGATAATTTAACAGATCATTTAGAATTTCTTTATTAAAGATCATAACGGTAACAATCATTGGGACTAATAAATGCTAAAAAATTGTAAATAATTATCTTCTTTGTAAAAGATAATTTAATAGATCATTTCAAAATTTCTTTATTAAAGATCATAACGGTAACGATCATTGGGACTAATAAATGCTAAAGAATTTGAAATAATTATCTTCTTTGTGAATCATAATTGAATAGATCATTTAAGGTTTTTTTATTAAAGGTCTTAACGGTAACAATCATTCGGCCTAATAAATGCTAAAAAATTGTACATAATTATCTTCATTCTAAAAGATAACTTGAAAGATTATTTAAAGTTTTTTTATTAAAGATCATAACGGTAACGATCATTGGGCCTAATAAATGCTAAAAAATTGTAAATAATTACCTTCTTTCTAAAAGATAATTTAATAGATCATTTAAAATTTCTTTATTAAAGATCATAACGGTAACGATCATTGGTCCTAATAAATGCTAAAGAATTGTAAATAATTATATTCTTTCTAAAACATAATTTAATAGATCATTTAAAATTTCTTTATTAAAGATCATAAGGGTAACAATCATTGGGACTACTAAATGCTAAAAAATTGTAAATAATTATCTTCTTTGTAAAAGATAATTTAATAGATCATTTAAAATTTCTTTATTAAAGATCATAACGGTAACGATCATTGGTCCTAATAAATGCTAAAGAATTGTAAATAATTATATTCTTTCTAAAACATAATTTAATAGATCATTTAAAATTTCTTTATTAAAGATCATAAGGGTAACAATCATTGGGACTAATAAATGCTAAAAAATTGTAAATAATTATCTTCTTTGTAAAAGATAATTTAATAGATCATTTCAAAATTTCTTTATTAAAGATCATAACGGTAACGATCATTGGGCCTAATAAATGCTAAAGAATTGTAAATAATTATATTCTTTCTAAAACATAATTTAATAGATCATTTAAAATTTCTTTATTAAAGATCATAAGGGTAACAATCATTGGGACTAATAAATGCTAAAAAATTGTAAATAATTATCTTCTTTGTAAAAGATAATTTAATAGATCATTTCAAAATTTCTTTATTAAAGATCATAACGGTAACGATCATTGGGCCTAATAAATGCTAAAGAATTTGAAATAATTATCTTCTTTGTGAATCATAATTGAATAGATTATTTACAGTTTTTTTATTAAAGGTCTTAACGGTAACAATAATTGGGCCTAATAAATGCTAAAAAATTGTACATAATTATCTTCATTCTAAAAGATAACTTAAAAGATCATTTAGAATTTCTTTATTAAAGATCATAACGGTAACGATCATAGGTCCTAATAAATGCAAAAGAATTGTAAATAATTATATTCTTTCTAAAATATAATTTCATAGATCATTGGGCCTAGCAAATGCTAAAAAAGTTTACATAATTATCTTCGTTGTAAAAGATAATTTAATAGATCATTTAAAATTTCTTTATAAAAGATCATAACAGTAACGATCATTGGGCCTAATAAATGCTAAAAAGGTTAACATAATTATCTTCTTTGTGAAATATAATTTAATAGATCATTTAAAATTTCTTTATGAAAGATCATAACAGGAACGATTATTGGGCCTAATAAATGGTAAAAAAGTTCACATAATTATCTTCTGTGTAAAAGATAATTTACTAGACAATTTAAAATTTCTTATTAAAAGATCATAACGGTGCCGATCAATGGGCCTAGTAAATGCTGAAAAAGCTTACATAATTATCTTCTTTGTAAAACATAATTTAATAGATCATTTAAAATTTCATTATAAAAGATCATGACGGCAACGATCATTGGGCCAAATAAATGCTAAAAAGGCTAACATAATTATCTTCTTTGTGAAAGATAATTTAATAGATCATTTAAAATTTCTTTATAAAAGATAATAACGGTAACGATCATTGGGCATAATAAATGCTAAAAAAGTTGACATAATTATCTTCTTTGTAAAAGATAATTTACTAGAGAATTTCAAATTTCTTATTAGAAGATCATAACGATAACTATCATCGGGCCTAATAAATGCTAAAAAAGTTGACATAATTATCTTCTTTGTAAAAGATAATTTACTAGACAATTTAAAATTTCTTATTAAAAGATCATAACGGTACCGATCAATGGGCCTAGTAAATGCTAAAAAAGTTTACATAATTATCTTCTTTGTAAAAGATAATTTAATAGATCATTTAAAATTTCTTTATAAAAGATCATAACAGTAACGATCATTGGGCCTAATAAATGCTAAAAAGGTTAACATAATTATCTTCTTTGTGAAACATAATTTCATAGATCATTTAAAATTTCTTTATGAAAGATCATAACGGTAACGATTATTGGGCCTAATAAATGCTAAAAAAGTTGACATAATTATCTTCTTTGTAAAAGATAATTTACTAGACAATTTAAAATTTCTTATTAAAAGATCATAACGGTGCCGATCAATGGGCCTAGTAAATGCTGAAAAAGCTTACATAATTATCTTCTTTGTAAAACATAATTTAATAGATCATTTAAAATTTCATTATAAAAGATCATGACGGCAACGATCATTGGGCCTAATAAATGCTAAAAAGGCTAACATAATTATCTTCTTTGTGAAAGATATTTTAATAGATCATTTAAAATTTCTTTATAAAAGATCATAACGGTAACAATCATTGGGCCTAATAAATGGTAAAAAAGTTGACATAATTATCTTCTTTGTAAAAGATAATTTACTAGACAATTTAAAATTTCTTACTAAAAGATCATAACGCTAATGATTAATGGGCCTAGTAAATGCTAAAAAAGTTCACATAATTATCTTGTTTGTAAAAGATAATTTACTAGACAATTTAAAATTTATTATTAAAAGATCATAATGGTAACGATCATTGGGCCTAATAAATGCTAAAAAAGTTGACATAATTATCTTCTTTGTAAAAGATAATTTAATAGATCATTTAAAATTTCTTTATAAAAGGTCATAACGGTAACAATCATTGGGCCTAATAAATGCTTAAAAGGTTGACATAATTATCTTCTTTGTGAAATATAATTTAATAGATCATTTAAAATTTCTTTGTGAAAGATCACAACGGTAACGATCATTGGGTGTAATAAATGCTAAAAAAGTTGACATAATTATCTTCTTTGTAAAAGATAATTTACTAGACAATTTAAAATTTCTTATTAAAAGATCATAACGGTAACGATCACTGGGCCTAATAAATGCTGAAGCAGCTAACATAAATATATTCTTTGTTAAAGATAATTTAATAGATCATTTAAAATTTCTTTGTGAAAGATCATAACGGTAACGATCATTGGGCCTAATAAATGCTAAAAAAGCTAACATAATTATCTTCTTTGTGAAAGATAATTTAATAGATCCTTTAAAATTTCTTTATAAAAGATTATAACGGTAACGATCATTGGGCATAATAAATACTAAAAAAGTTGACATAATTATCTTCTTTGTAACAGATAATTTACTAGACAATTTAAAATTTCTTATTAAAAGATCATAACGGTACCGATCAATGGGCCTAGCAAATGCTAAAAAAGTTTACATAATTATCTTCGTTGTAAAAGATAATTTAATAGATCATTTAAAATTTCTTTATAAAAGATCATAACAGTAACGATCATTGGGCCTAATAAATGCTAAAAAGGTTAACATAATTATCTTCTTTGTGAAATATAATTTAATAGATCATTTAAAATTTCTTTATGAAAGATCATAACGGGAACGATTATTGGGCCTAATAAATGGTAAAAAAGTTGACATAATTATCTTCTGTGTAAAAGATAATTTACTAGACAATTTAAAATTTCTTATTAAAAGATCATAACGGTGCCGATCAATGGGCCTAGTAAATGCTGAAAAAGCTTACATAATTATCTTCTTTGTAAAACATAATTTAATAGATCATTTAAAATTTCATTATAAAAGATCATGACGGCAACGATCATTGGGCCAAATAAATGCTAAAAAGGCTAACATAATTATCTTCTTTGTGAAAGATAATTTAATAGATCATTTAAAATTTCTTTATAAAAGATAATAACGGTAACGATCATTGGGCATAATAAATGCTAAAAAAGTTGACATAATTATCTTCTTTGTAAAAGATAATTTACTAGAGAATTTCAAATTTCTTATTAGAAGATCATAACGATAACTATCATCGGGCCTAATAAATGCTAAAAAAGTTGACATAATTATCTTCTTTGTAAAAGATAATTTACTAGACAATTTAAAATTTCTTATTAAAAGATCATAACGGTACCGATCAATGGGCCTAGTAAATGCTAAAAAAGTTTACATAATTATCTTCTTTGTAAAAGATAATTTAATAGATCATTTAAAATTTCTTTATAAAAGATCATAACAGTAACGATCATTGGGCCTAATAAATGCTAAAAAGGTTAACATAATTATCTTCTTTGTGAAACATAATTTAATAGATCATTTAAAATTTCTTTATGAAAGATCATAACGGTAACGATTATTGAGCCTAATAAATGCTAAAAAAGTTGACATAATTATCTTCTTTGTAAAAGATAATTTACTAGACAATTTAAAATTTCTTATTAAAAGATCATAACGGTGCCGATCAATGGGCCTAGTAAATGCTGAAAAAGCTTACATAATTATCTTCTTTGTAAAACATAATTTAATAGATCATTTAAAATTTCATTATAAAAGATCATGACGGCAACGATCATTGGGCCTAATAAATGCTAAAAAGGCTAACATAATTATCTTCTTTGTGAAAGATATTTTAATAGATCATTTAAAATTTCTTTATAAAAGATCATAACGGTAACAATCATTGGGCCTAATAAATGGTAAAAAAGTTGACATAATTATCTTCTTTGTAAAAGATAATTTACTAGACAATTTAAAATTTCTTACTAAAAGATCATAACGCTAATGATTAATGGGCCTAGTAAATGCTAAAAAAGTTCACATAATTATCTTGTTTGTAAAAGATAATTTACTAGACAATTTAAAATTTATTATTAAAAGATCATAACGGTAACGATCATTGGGCCTAATAAATGCTAAAAAAGTTGACATAATTATCTTCTTTGTAAAAGATAATTTAATAGATCATTTAAAATTTCTTTATAAAAGGTCATAACGGTAACAATCATTGGGCCTAATAAATGCTTAAAAGGTTGACATAATTATCTTCTTTGTGAAATATAATTTAATAGATCATTTAAAATTTCTTTGTGAAAGATCACAACGGTAACGATCATTGGGTCTAATAAATGCTAAAAAAGTTGACATAATTATCTTCTTTGTAAAAGATAATTTACTAGACAATTTAAAATTTCTTATTAAAAGATCATAACGGTAACGATCACTGGGCCTAATAAATGCTGAAGCAGCTAACATAAATATATTCTTTGTTAAAGATAATTTAATAGATCATTTAAAATTTCTTTGTGAAAGATCATAACGGTAACGATCATTGGGCCTAATAAATGCTAAAAAAGCTAACATAATTATCTTCTTTGTGAAAGATAATTTAATAGATCCTTTAAAATTTCTTTATAAAAGATTATAACGGTAATGATCATTGGGCATAATAAATACTAAAAAAGTTGACATAATTATCTTCTTTGTAAAAGATAATTTACTAGACAATTTAAAATTTCTTATTAAAAGATCATAACGGTAACGATCATTGGGACTAATAAATACTAAAAAAGTTAACATAATTATCTTCTTTGTAAAAGATAATTTACTAGACAATTTAAAATTTCTTTATAAAAGATCATAACGGTAACGATCATTGGGCCTAATAAATGCTAAAAAGGTTAACATAATTATCTTCTTTGTGAAAGATAATTTAATAGATCATTTAAAATTTCTTTATAAAAGATCATAACGGTAACAATCATTGGGCCTAATAAATGGTAAAAAAGTTGACATAATTATCTTCTTTGTAAAAGATAATTGACTAGACAATTTAAAATTTCTTATTAAAAGATCATAACGGTAACGATCACTGGGCCTAATAAATGCTGAAGCAGCTAACATAAATATATTCTTTGTTAAAGATAATTTAATAGATCATTTAAAATTTCTTTATAAAAGATCATAACGGTAACAATCATTGGGCCTAATAAATGCTAAAAAGGTTAACATAATTATCTTCTTTGTGAAATATAATTTAATAGATCATTTAAAATTTCTTTAAAAAAAATCATAACAGTCACAATCATTGGGCCTAATAAATGCTAAAAAAGTTGACATAATTATCTTCTTTGTAAAAGACAATTTAATAGATTATTTAAAATTTCTTTATAAAAGGTCATAACGGTAACGATCATTGGGCCTAATAAATGCTAAAAAAGTTGACATAATTATCTTCTTTGTAAAAGATAATTTAATAGATCATTTAAAATTTCTTTATAAAAGGTCATAACGGTAACGATCATTGGGCCTAATAAATGCTAAAAAGGTTAACATAATTATCTTCTTTGTGAAAGATATTTTAATACATCATTTAAAATTTCTTTGTGAAAGATCATAACGGTAACGATCATTGGGCCTAATAAATGCTAAAAAAGTTGACATAATTATCTTCTTTGTAAAAGATAATTTACTAGACAATTTCAAATTTCTTATTAGAAGATCATAACGGTAACGATCATTGGGCCTAATAAATGCTAAAAAAGTTGACATAATTATCTTCTTTGTAAAAGATAATTTACTAGACGATTTAAAATTTCTTATTAAAAGATCATAACGGTACCGATCAATGGGCCTAGTAAATGCTAAAAAAGTTTACATAATTATCTTCTTTGTAAAAGATAATTAAATAGATCATTTAAAATTTCTTTATAAAAGATCATAACAGTAACGATCATTGGGCCTAATAAATGCTAAAAAGGTTAACATAATTATCTTCTTTGTGAAACATAATTTAATAGATCATTTAAAATTTCTTTATGAAAGATCATAACGGTAACGATTATTGGGCCTAATAAATGCTAAAAAAGTTGACATAATTATCTTCTTTGTAAAAGATAATTTACTAGACAATTTAAAATTTCTTATTAAAAGATCATAACGGTGCCGATCAATGGGCCTAGTAAATGCTGAAAAAGCTTACATAATTATCTTCTTTGTAAAATATAATTTAATAGATCATTTAAAATTTCATTATAAAAGATCATGACGGCAACGATCATTGGGCCTAATAAATGCTAAAAAGGCTAACATAATTATCTTCTTTGTGAAAGATAATTTAATAGATCATTTAAAATTTCTTTATAAAAGATAATAACGGTAACGATCATTGGGCCTAATAAATGCTAAAAAAGTTGACATAATTATCTTCTTTGTAAAAGATAATTTACTAGAGAATTTCAAATTTCTTATTAGAACATCATAACGATAACTATCATCGGGCCTAATAAATGCTAAAAAAGTTGACATAATTATCTTCTTTGTAAAAGATAATTTACTAGACAATTTAAAATTTCTTATTAAAAGATCATAACGGTACCGATCAATGGGCCTAGCAAATGCTAAAAAAGTTTACATAATTATCTTCGTTGTAAAAGATAATTTAATAGATCATTTAAAATTTCTTTATAAAAGATCATAACAGTAACGATCATTGGGCCTAATAAATGCTAAAAAGGTTAACATAATTATCTTCTTTGTGAAATATAATTTAATAGATCATTTAAAATTTCTTTATGAAAGATCATAACGGTAACGATTATTGGGCCTAATAAATGGTAAAAAAGTTGACATAATTATCTTCTGTGTAAAAGATAATTTACTAGACAATTTAAAATTTCATATTAAAAGATCATAACGGTGCCGATCAATGGGCCTAGCAAATGCTGAAAAAGCTTACAAAATTATCTTCTTTGTAAAACATAATTTAATAGATCATTTAAAATTTCATTATAAAAGATCATGACGGCAACGATCATTGGGCCTAATAAATGCTAAAAAGGCTAACATAATTATCTTCTTTGTGAAAGATAATTTAATAGATCATTTAAAATTTCTTTATAAAAGATTATAACGGTAACGATCATTGGGCCTAATAAATACTAAAAAAGTTGACATAATTATCTTCTTTGTAAAAGATAATTTACTAGACAATTTAAAATTTCTTTATAAAAGATCATAACGGTAACGATCATTGGGACTAATAAATACTAAAAAAGTTAACATAATTATCTTCTTTGTAAAAGATAATTTACTAGACAATTTAAAATTTCTTTATAAAAGATCATAACGGTAACGATCATTGGGCCTAATAAATGCTAAAAAGGTTAACATAATTATCTTCTTTGTGAAAGATAATTTAATAGATCATTTAAAATTTCTTTATAAAAGATCATAACGGTAACGATCATTGGGCCTAATAAATGGTAAAAAATTTGACATAATTATCTTCTTTGTAAAAGATAATTTACTAGACAATTTAAAATTTTTTATTAAAAGATCATAACGGTAACGATCACTGGGCCTAATAACTGCTGAAGCAGCTAACATAAATATATTCTTTGTTAAAGATAATTTAATCGATCATTTATAATTTCTTTAAAAAAGATCATAACAGTCACAATCATTGGGCCTAATAAATGCTAAAAAAGTTGACATAATTATCTTCTTTGTAAAAGACAATTTAATACATCATTTAAAATTTCTTTGAAAAAGATGATAACGCTAACGATTATTGGGCCTAATAAATGCTAAAAAAGTTCACATAATTATCTTCTTTGTAAAAGATAATTTACTAGACAATTTAAAATTTCTTACTAAAAGATCATAACGCTAATGATTAATGGGCCTAGTAAATGCTAAAAAAGTTCACATAATTATCTTGTTTGTAAAAGATAATTTACTAGACAATTTAAAATTTATTATTAAAAGATCATAACGGTAACGATCATTGGGCCTAATAAATGCTAAAAAAGTTGACATAATTATCTTCTTTGTAAAAGATAATTTAATAGATCATTTAAAATTTCTTTATAAAAGGTCATAACAGTAACAGTCATTGGGCCTAATAAATGCTTAAAAGGTTGACATAATTATCTTCTTTGTGAAATATAATTTAATAGATCATTTAAAATTTCTTTGTGAAAGATCACAACGGTAACGATCATTGGGCCTAATAAATGCTAAAAAAGTTGACATAATTATCTTCTTTGTAAAAGATAATTTACTAGACAATTTAAAATTTCTTATTAAAAGATCATCACGGTAACGATCACTGGGCCTAATAAATGCTGAAGCAGCTAACATAAATATATTCTTTGTTAAAGATAATTTAATAGATCATTTAAAATTTCTTTAAAAAAGATCATAACAGTCACAATCATTGGGCCTAATAAATGCTAAAAAAGTTGACATAATTATCTTCTTTGTAAAAGACAATTTAATACATCATTTAAAATTTCTTTGAAAAAGATGATAACGCTAACGATTATTGGGCCTAATAAATGCTAAAAAAGTTGACATAATTATCTTCTTTGTAAAAGATAATTTACTAGACAATTTAAAATTTCTTACTAAAAGATCATAACGCTAACGATTAATGGGCCTAGTAAATGCTAAAAAAGTTGACATAATTATCTTGTTTGTAAAAGATAATTTACTAGACAATTTAAAATTTATTATTAAAAGATCATAACGGTACCGATCAATGGGCCTAGTAAATGCTAAAAAAGTTTACATAATTATCTTCTTTGTAAAAGATAATTAAATAGATCATTTAAAATTTCTTTATAAAAGATCATAACAGTAACGATCATTGGGCCTAATAAATGCTAAAAAGGTTAACATAATTATCTTCTTTGTGAAACATAATTTAATAGATCATTTAAAATTTCTTTATGAAAGATCATAACGGTAACGATTATTGGGCCTAATAAATGCTAAAAAAGTTGACATAATTATCTTCTTTGTAAAAGATAATTTACTAGACAATTTAAAATTTCTTATTAAAAGATCATAACGCTGCCGATCAATGGGCCTAGTAAATGCTGAAAAAGCTTATATAATTATCTTCTTTGTAAAATATAATTTAATAGATCATTTAAAATTTCATTATAAAAGATCATGACGGCAACGATCATTGGGCCTAATAAATGCTAAAAAGGCTAACATAATTATCTTCTTTGTGAAAGATAATTTAATAGATCATTTAAAATTTCTTTATAAAAGATAATAACGGTAACGATCATTGGGACTAATAAATGCTAAAAAAGTTGACATAATTATCTTCTTTGTAAAAGATAATTTAGTAGACAATTTAAAATTTCTTATTAAAAGATCATAACGGTACCGATCAATGGGCCTAGCAAATGCTAAAAAAGTTTACATAATTATCTTCGTTGTAAAAGATAATTTAATAGATCATTTAAAATTTCTTTATAAAAGATCATAACAGTAACGATCATTGGGCCTAATTAATGCTAAAAAGGTTAACATAATTATCTTCTTTGTGAAATATAATTTAATAGATCATTTAAAATTTCTTTATGAAAGATCATAACGGTAACGATTATTGGGCCTAATAAATGGTAAAAAAGTTGACATAATTATCTTCTGTGTAAAAGATAATTTACTAGACAATTTAAAATTTCATATTAAAAGATCATAACGGTGCCGATCAATGGGCCTAGCAAATGCTGAAAAAGCTTACAAAATTATCTTCTTTGTAAAACATAATTTAATAGATCATTTAAAATTTCATTATAAAAGATCATGACGGCAACGATCATTGGGCCTAATAAATGCTAAAAAGGCTAACATAATTATCTTCTTTGTGAAAGATAATTTAATAGATCATTTAAAATTTCTTTATAAAAGATAATAACGGTAACGATCATTGGGACTAATAAATGCTAAAAAAGTTGACATAATTATCTTCTTTGTAAAAGATAATTTACTAGAGAATTTCAAATTTCTTATTAGAAGATCATAACGATAACTATCATCGGGCCTAATAAATGCTAAAAAAGTTGACATAATTATCTTCTTTGTAAAAGATAATTTAGTAGACAATTTAAAATTTCTTATTAAAAGATCATAACGGTACCGATTAATGGGCCTAGCAAATGCTAAAAAAGTTTACATAATTATCTTCGTTGTAAAAGATAATTTAATAGATCATTTCAAATTTCTTTATAAAAGATCATAACAGTAACGATCATTGGGCCTAATAAATGCTAAAAAGGTTAACATAATTATCTTCTTTGTGAAATATAATTTAATAGATCATTTAAAATTTCTTTATGAAAGATCATAACGGTAACGATTATTGGGCCTAATAAATGGTAAAAAAGTTGACATAATTATCTTCTGTGTAAAAGATAATTTACTAGACAATTTAAAATTTCATATTAAAAGATCATAACGGTGCCGATCAATGGGCCTAGCAAATGCTGAAAAAGCTTACATAATTATCTTCTTTGTAAAACATAATTTAATAGATCATTTAAAATTTCATTATAAAAGATCATGACGGCAACGATCATTGGGCCTAATAAATGCTAAAAATGCTAACATAATTATCTTCTTTGTGAAAGATAATTTAATAGATCATTTAAAATTTCTTTATAAAAGATTATAACGGTAACGATCATTGGGCCTAATAAATACTAAAAAAGTTGACATAATTATCTTCTTTGTAAAAGATAATTTACTAGACAATTTAAAATTTCTTTATAAAAGATCATAACGGTAACGATCATTGGGACTAATAAATACTAAAAAAGTTAACATAATTATCTTCTTTGTAAAAGATAATTTACTAGACAATTTAAAATTTCTTTATAAAAGATCATAACGGTAACGATCATTGGGCCTAATAAATGCTAAAAAGGTTAACATAATTATCTTCTTTGTGAAAGATAATTTAATAGATCATTTAAAATTTCTTTATAAAAGATCATAACGGTAACGATCATTGGGCATAATAAATGGTAAAAAAGTTGACATAATTATCTTCTTTGTAAAAGATAATTTACTAGACAATTTAAAATTTTTTATTAAAAGATCATAACGGTAACGATCACTGGGCCTAATAACTGCTGAAGCAGCTAACATAAATATATTCTTTGTTAAAGATAATTTAATCGATCATTTATAATTTCTTTAAAAAAGATCATAACAGTCACAATCATTGGGCCTAATAAATGCTAAAAAAGTTGACATAATTATCTTCTTTGTAAAAGACAATTTAATACATCATTTAAAATTTCTTTGAAAAAGATGATAACGCTAACGATTATTGGGCCTAATAAATGCTAAAAAAGTTGACATAATTATCTTCTTTGTAAAAGATAACTTACTAGACAATTTAAAATTTCTTACTAAAAGATCATAACGCTAATGATTAATGGGCCTAGTAAATGCTAAAAAAGTTCACATAATTATCTTGTTTGTAAAAGATAATTTACTAGACAATTTAAAATTTATTATTAAAAGATCATAACGGTAACGATCATTGGGCCTAATAAATGCTAAAAAAGTTGACATAATTATCTTCTTTGTAAAAGATAATTTAATAGATCATTTAAAATTTCTTTATAAAAGGTCATAACGGTAACAGTCATTGGGCCTAATAAACGCTTAAAAGGTTGACATAATTATCTTCTTTGTGAAATATAATTTAATAGATCATTTAAAATTTCTTTGTGAAAGATCACAACGGTAACGATCATTGGGCCTAATAAATGCTAAAAAAGTTGACATAATTATCTTCTTTGTAAAAGATAATTTACTAGACAATTTAAAATTTCTTATTAAAAGATCATCACGGTAACGATCACTGGGCCTAATAAATGCTGAAGCAGCTAACATAAATATATTCTTTGTTAAAGATAATTTAATAGATCATTTAAAATTTCTTTAAAAAAGATCATAACAGTCACAATCATTGGGCCTAATAAATGCTAAAAAAGTTGACATAATTATCTTCTTTGTAAAAGACAATTTAATACATCATTTAAAATTTCTTTGAAAAAGATGATAACGCTAACGATTATTGGGCCTAATAAATGCTAAAAAAGTTGACATAATTATCTTCTTTGTAAAAGATAATTTACTAGACAATTTAAAATTTCTTACTAAAAGATCATAACGCTAACGATTAATGGGCCTAGTAAATGCTAAAAAAGTTGACATAATTATCTTGTTTGTAAAAGATAATTTACTAGACAATTTAAAATTTATTATTAAAAGATCATAACGGTAACGATCATTGGGCCTAGTAAATGCTAAAAAAGTTTACATAATTATCTTCTTTGTAAAAGATAATTTAATAGATCATTTAAAATTTCTTTATAAAAGATCATAACGGTAACGATCATTGGGCCTAATAAATGCTAAAAAAGTTGACATAATTATCTTCTTTGTAAAAGATAATTTACTAGACAATTTCAAATTTGTTATTAGAAGATCATAACGGTAACGATTATTGGGCCTAATAAATGCTAAAAAGGTTAACATAATTATCTTCTTTGTTAAAGATAATTTAATAGATCATTTAAAATTTCTTTAAAAAAGATCATAACAGTCACAATCATTGGGCCTAATAAATGCTAAAAAAGTTGACATAATTATCTTCTTTGTAAAAGACAATTTAATAGATTATTTAAAATTTCTTTATAAAAGGTCATAACGGTAACGATCATTGGGCCTAATAAATGCTAAAAAAGTTGACATAATCATCTTCTTTGTAAAAGGTAATTTAATAGATCATTTAAAATTTCTTTATAAAAGGTCATAACGGTAACGATCATTGGGCCTAATAAATGCTAAAAAGGTTAACATAATTATCTTCTTTGTGAAAGATAATTTAATACATCATTTAAAATTTCTTTGTGAAAGATCATAACGGTAACGATCATTGGGCCTAATAAATACTAAAAAAGTTGACATAATTATCTTCTTTGTAAAAGATAATTTACTAGACAATTTAAAATTTCTTTATAAAAGATCATAACGGTAACGATCATTGGGACTAATAAATACTAAAAAAGTTAACATAATTATCTTCTTTGTAAAAGATAATTTACTAGACAATTTAAAATTTCTTTATAAAAGATCATAACGGTAACGATCATTGGGCCTAATAAATGCTAAAAAGGTTAACATAATTATCTTCTTTGTGAAAGATAATTTAATAGATCATTTAAAATTTCTTTATAAAAGATCATAACGGTAACGATCATTGGGCATAATAAATGGTAAAAAAGTTGACATAATTATCTTCTTTGTAAAAGATAATTTACTAGACAATTTAAAATTTTTTATTAAAAGATCATAACGGTAACGATCACTGGGCCTAATAACTGCTGAAGCAGCTAACATAAATATATTCTTTGTTAAAGATAATTTAATCGATCATTTATAATTTCTTTAAAAAAGATCATAACAGTCACAATCATTGGGCCTAATAAATGCTAAAAAAGTTGACATAATTATCTTCTTTGTAAAAGACAATTTAATACATCATTTAAAATTTCTTTGAAAAAGATGATAACGCTAACGATTATTGGGCCTAATAAATGCTAAAAAAGTTGACATAATTATCTTCTTTGTAAAAGATAACTTACTAGACAATTTAAAATTTCTTACTAAAAGATCATAACGCTAATGATTAATGGGCCTAGTAAATGCTAAAAAAGTTCACATAATTATCTTGTTTGTAAAAGATAATTTACTAGACAATTTAAAATTTATTATTAAAAGATCATAACGGTAACGATCATTGGGCCTAATAAATGCTAAAAAAGTTGACATAATTATCTTCTTTGTAAAAGATAATTTACTAGACAATTTAAAATTTCTTATTAAAAGATCATCACGCTAACGATCACTGGGCCTAATAAATGCTGAAGCAGCTAACATAAATATATTCTTTGTTAAAGATAATTTAATAGATCATTTAAAATTTCTTTAAAAAAGATCATAACAGTCACAATCATTGGGCCTAATAAATGCTAAAAAAGTTGACATAATTATCTTCTTTGTAAAAGACAATTTAATACATCATTTAAAATTTCTTTGAAAAAGATGATAACGCTAACGATTATTGGGCCTAATAAATGCTAAAAAAGTTGACATAATTATCTTCTTTGTAAAAGATAATTTACTAGACAATTTAAAATTTCTTACTAAAAGATCATAACGCTAACGATTAATGGGCCTAGTAAATGCTAAAAAAGTTGACATAATTATCTTGTTTGTAAAAGATAATTTACTAGACAATTTAAAATTTATTATTAAAAGATCATAACGGTAATGATCATTGGGCCTAGTAAATGCTAAAAAAGTTTACATAATTATCTTCTTTGTAAAAGATAATTTAATAGATCATTTAAAATTTCTTTATAAAAGATCATAACGGTAACGATCATTGGGCCTAATAAATGCTAAAAAAGTTGACATAATTATCTTCTTTGTAAAAGATAATTTACTAGACAATTTCAAATTTGTTATTAGAAGATCATAACGGTAACGATTATTGGGCCTAATAAATGCTAAAAAGGTTAACATAATTATCTTCTTTGTTAAAGATAATTTAATAGATCATTTAAAATTTCTTTAAAAAAGATCATAACAGTCACAATCATTGGGCCTAATAAATGCTAAAAAAGTTGACATAATTATCTTCTTTGTAAAAGACAATTTAATAGATTATTTAAAATTTCTTTATAAAAGGTCATAACGGTAACGATCATTGGGCCTAATAAATGCTAAAAAAGTTGACATAATCATCTTCTTTGTAAAAGATAATTTAATAGATCATTTAAAATTTCTTTATAAAAGGTCATAACGGTAACGATCATTGGGCCTAATAAATGCTAAAAAGGTTAACATAATTATCTTCTTTGTGAAAGATAATTTAATACATCATTTAAAATTTCTTTGTGAAAGATCATAACGGTAACGATCATTGGGCCTAATAAATGCTAAAAAAGTTGACATAATTATCTTCTTTGTAAAAGATAATTTACTAGACAATTTCAACTTTCTTATTAGAAGATCATAACGGTAACGATCATTGGGCCTAATAAATGCTAAAAAAGTTGACATAATTATCTTCTTTGTAAAAGATAATTTACTAGACAATTTAAAATTTCTTATTAAAAGATCATAACGGTACCGATCAATGGGCCTAGTAAATGCTAAAAAAGTTTACATAATTATCTTCTTTGTAAAAGATAATTTAATAGATCATTTAAAATTTCTTTATAAAAGATCATAACGGTAACGATCATTGGGCCTAATAAATGCTAAAAAAGTTGACATAATTATCTTCTTTGTAAAAGATAATTTACTAGACAATTTCAAATTTCTTATTAGAAGATCATAACGGTAACGATTATTGGGCCTAATAAATGCTAAAAAAGTTGACATAATTATCTTCTTTGTAAAAGATAATTTACTAGACAATTTAAAATTTCTTATTAAAAGATCATAACGGTGCCGATCAATGGACCTAGTAAATGCTGAAAAAGCTTACATAAATATCTTCTTTGTAAAACATAATTTAATAGATCATTTAAAATTTCATTATAAAAGATCATGACGGCAACGATCATTGGGCCTAATAAATGCTAAAAAGGCTAACATAATTATCTTCTTTGTGAAAGATAATTTAATAGATCATTTAAAATTTCTTTATAAAATATAATAACGGTAACGATCATTGGGCCTAATAAATGCTGAAAAAGTTGACATAATTATCTTCTTTGTAGAAGATAATTTACTAGAGAATTTCAAATTTCTTATTAGAAGATCATAACGATAACTATCATCGGGCCTAATAAATGCTAAAAAAGTTGACATAATTATCTTCTTTGTAACAGATAATTTACTAGACAATTTAAAATTTCTTATTAAAAGATCATAACGGTACCGATCAATGGGCCTAGCAAATGCTAAAAAAGTTTACATAATTATCTTCGTTGTAAAAGATAATTTAATAGATCATTTAAAATTTCTTTATAAAAGATCATAACAGTAACGATCATTGGGCCTAATAAATGCTAAAAAGGTTAACATAATTATCTTCTTTGTGAAATATAATTTAATAGATCATTTAAAATTTCTTTATGAAAGATCATAACGGTAACGATTATTGGGCCTAATAAATGGTAAAAAAGTTGACATAATTATCTTCTGTGTAAAAGATAATTTACTAGACAATTTAAAATTTCTTATTAAAAGATCATAACGGTGCCGATCAATGGGCCTAGTAAATGCTGAAAAAGCTTACATAATTATCTTCTTTGTAAAACATAATTTAATAGATCATTTAAAATTTCATTATAAAAGATCATGACGGCAACGATCATTGGGCCTAATAAATGCTAAAAAGGCTAACATAATTATCTTCTTTGTAAAAGATAATTTACTAGACAATTTAAAATTTCTTATTAAAAGATCATCACGGTAACGATCACTGGGCCTAATAAATGCTGAAGCAGCTAACATAAATATATTCTTTGTTAAAGATAATTTAATAGATCATTTAAGATTTCTTTAAAAAAGATCATAACAGTCACAATCATTGGGCCTAATAAATGCTAAAAAAGTTGACATAATTATCTTCTTTGTAAAAGAGAATTTAATACATCATTTAAAATTTCTTTGAAAAAGATGATAACGCTAACGATTATTGGGCCTAATAAATGCTAAAAAAGTTGACATAATTATCTTCTTTGTAAAAGATAATTTACTAGACAATTTAAAATTTCTTACTAAAAGATCATAACGCTAACGATTAATGGGCCTAGTAAATGCTAAAAAAGTTGACATAATTATCTTGTTTGTAAAAGATAATTTACTAGACAATTTAAAATTTATTATTAAAAGATCATAACGGTAATGATCATTGGGCCTAGTAAATGCTAAAAAAGTTTACATAATTATCTTCTTTGTAAAAGATAATTTAATAGATCATTTAAAATTTCTTTATAAAAGATCATAACGGTAACGATCATTGGGCCTAATAAATGCTAAAAAAGTTGACATAATTATCTTCTTTGTAAAAGATAATTTACTAGACAATTTCAAATTTGTTATTAGAAGATCATAACGGTAACGATTATTGGGCCTAATAAATGCTAAAAAGGTTAACATAATTATCTTCTTTGTTAAAGATAATTTAATAGATCATTTAAAATTTCTTTAAAAAAGATCATAACAGTCACAATCATTGGGCCTAATAAATGCTAAAAAAGTTGACATAATTATCTTCTTTGTAAAAGACAATTTAATAGATTATTTAAAATTTCTTTATAAAAGGTCATAACGGTAACGATCATTGGGCCTAATAAATGCTAAAAAAGTTGACATAATCATCTTCTTTGTAAAAGATAATTTAATAGATCATTTAAAATTTCTTTATAAAAGGTCATAACGGTAACGATCATTGGGCCTAATAAATGCTAAAAAGGTTAACATAATTATCTTCTTTGTGAAAGATAATTTAATACATCATTTAAAATTTCTTTGTGAAAGATCATAACGGTAACGATCATTGGGCCTAATAAATGCTAAAAAAGTTGACATAATTATCTTCTTTGTAAAAGATAATTTACTAGACAATTTCAACTTTCTTATTAGAAGATCATAACGGTAACGATCATTGGGCCTAATAAATGCTAAAAAAGTTGACATAATTATCTTCTTTGTAAAAGATAATTTACTAGACAATTTAAAATTTCTTATTAAAAGATCATAACGGTACCGATCAATGGGCCTAGTAAATGCTAAAAAAGTTTACATAATTATCTTCTTTGTAAAAGATAATTTAATAGATCATTTAAAATTTCTTTATAAAAGATCATAACGGTAACGATCATTGGGCCTAATAAATGCTAAAAAAGTTGACATAATTATCTTCTTTGTAAAAGATAATTTACTAGACAATTTCAAATTTCTTATTAGAAGATCATAACGGTAACGATTATTGGGCCTAATAAATGCTAAAAAAGTTGACATAATTATCTTCTTTGTAAAAGATAATTTACTAGACAATTTAAAATTTCTTATTAAAAGATCATAACGGTGCCGATCAATGGACCTAGTAAATGCTGAAAAAGCTTACATAAATATCTTCTTTGTAAAACATAATTTAATAGATCATTTAAAATTTCATTATAAAAGATCATGACGGCAACGATCATTGGGCCTAATAAATGCTAAAAAGGCTAACATAATTATCTTCTTTGTGAAAGATAATTTAATAGATCATTTAAAATTTCTTTATAAAATATAATAACGGTAACGATCATTGGGCCTAATAAATGCTGAAAAAGTTGACATAATTATCTTCTTTGTAGAAGATAATTTACTAGAGAATTTCAAATTTCTTATTAGAAGATCATAACGATAACTATCATCGGGCCTAATAAATGCTAAAAAAGTTGACATAATTATCTTCTTTGTAACAGATAATTTACTAGACAATTTAAAATTTCTTATTAAAAGATCATAACGGTACCGATCAATGGGCCTAGCAAATGCTAAAAAAGTTTACATAATTATCTTCGTTGTAAAAGATAATTTAATAGATCATTTAAAATTTCTTTATAAAAGATCATAACAGTAACGATCATTGGGCCTAATAAATGCTAAAAAGGTTAACATAATTATCTTCTTTGTGAAATATAATTTAATAGATCATTTAAAATTTCTTTATGAAAGATCATAACGGTAACGATTATTGGGCCTAATAAATGGTAAAAAAGTTGACATAATTATCTTCTGTGTAAAAGATAATTTACTAGACAATTTAAAATTTCTTATTAAAAGATCATAACGGTGCCGATCAATGGGCCTAGTAAATGCTGAAAAAGCTTACATAATTATCTTCTTTGTAAAACATAATTTAATAGATCATTTAAAATTTCATTATAAAAGATCATGACGGCAACGATCATTGGGCCTAATAAATGCTAAAAAGGCTAACATAATTATCTTCTTTGTAAAAGATAATTTACTAGACAATTTAAAATTTCTTATTAAAAGATCATCACGGTAACGATCACTGGGCCTAATAAATGCTGAAGCAGCTAACATAAATATATTCTTTGTTAAAGATAATTTAATAGATCATTTAAGATTTCTTTAAAAAAGATCATAACAGTCACAATCATTGGGCCTAATAAATGCTAAAAAAGTTGACATAATTATCTTCTTTGTAAAAGAGAATTTAATACATCATTTAAAATTTCTTTGAAAAAGATGATAACGCTAACGATTATTGGGCCTAATAAATGCTAAAAAAGTTGACATAATTATCTTCTTTGTAAAAGATAATTTACTAGACAATTTAAAATTTCTTACTAAAAGATCATAACGCTAACGATTAATGGGCCTAGTAAATGCTAAAAAAGTTGACATAATTATCTTGTTTGTAAAAGATAATTTACTAGACAATTTAAAATTTATTATTAAAAGATCATAACGGTAACGATCATTGGGACTAATAAATACTAAAAAAGTTAACATAATTATCTTCTTTGTAAAAGATAATTTACTAGACAATTTAAAATTTCTTTATAAAAGATAATAACGGTAACGATCATTGGGCCTAATAAATGCTAAAAAGGTTAACATAATTATCTTCTTTGTGAAAGATAATTTAATAGATCATTTAAAATTTCTTTATAAAAGATCATAACGGTAACGATCATTGGGCATAATAAATGGTAAAAAAGTTGACATAATTATCTTCTTTGTAAAAGATAGTTTACTAGACAATTTAAAATTTCTTATTAAAAGATCATAACGCTGCCGATCAATGGGCCTAGTAAATGCTGAAAAACCTTATATAATTATCTTCTTTGTAAAATATAATTTAATAGATCATTTAAAATTTCATTATAAAAGATCATGACGGCAACGATCATTGGGCCTAATAAATGCTAAAAAGGCTAACATAATTATCTTCTTTGTGAAAGATAATTTAATAGATCATTTAAAATTTCTTTATAAAAGATAATAACGGTAACGATCATTGGGCATAATAAATACTAAAAAAGTTGACATAATTATCTTCTTTGTAAAAGATAATTTACTAGACAATTTAAAATTTCTTTATAAAAGATCATAACGCTAACGATCATTGGGCCTAATAAATGCCAAAAAGGTTAACATAATTATCTTCTTTGTGAAAGATAATTTAATAGATCATTTAAAATTTCTTTATAAAAGATCATAACGGTAACGATCATTGGGCCTAATAAATGGTAAAAAAGTTGACATAATTATCTTCTTTGTAAAAGATAATTTACTAGACAATTTCAAATTTCTTATTAGAAGATCATAACGGTAACGATTATTGGGCCTAATAAATGCTAAAAAAGTTGACATAATTATCTTCTTTGTAAAAGATAATTTACTAGACAATTTAAAATTTCTTATTAAAAGATCATAACGGTGCCGATCAATGGACCTAGTAAATGCTAAAAAAGCTTACATAAATATCTTCTTTGTAAAACATAATTTAATAGATCATTTAAAATTTCTTTATAAAAGATCATAACAGTAACGATCATTGGGCCTAATAAATGCTAAAAAGGTTAACATAATTATCTTCTTTGTGAAATATAATTTAATAGATCATTTAAAATTTCTTTATGAAAGATCATAACGGTAACGATTATTGGGCCTAATAAATGGTAAAAAAGTTGACATAATTATCTTCTGTGTAAAAGATAATTTACTAGACAATTTAAAATTTCTTATTAAAAGATCATAACGGTGCCGATCAATGGGCCTAGTAAATGCTGAAAAAGCTTACATAATTATCTTCTTTGTAAAACATAATTTAATAGATCATTTAAAATTTCATTATAAAAGATCATGACGGCAACGATCATTGGGCCTAATAAATGCTAAAAAGGCTAACATAATTATCTTCTTTGTAAAAGATAACTTACTAGACAATTTAAAATTTCTTATTAAAAGATCATCACGGTAACGATCACTGGGCCTAATAAATGCTGAAGCAGCTAACATAAATATATTCTTTGTTAAAGATAATTTAATAGATCATTTAGAATTTCTTTAAAAAAGATCATAACAGTCACAATCATTGGGCCTAATAAATGCTAAAAAAGTTGACATAATTATCTTCTTTGTAAAAGACAATTTAATACATCATTTAAAATTTCTTTGAAAAAGATGATAACGCTAACGATTATTGGGCCTAATAAATGCTAAAAAAGTTGACATAATTATCTTCTTTGTAAAAGATAATTTACTAGACAATTTAAAATTTCTTACTAAAAGATCATAACGCTAACGATTAATGGGCCTAGTAAATGCTAAAAAAGTTGACATAATTATCTTGTTTGTAAAAGATAATTTACTAGACAATTTAAAATTTATTATTAAAAGATCATAACGGTAACGATCATTGGGCCTAGTAAATGCTAAAAAAGTTTACATAATTATCTTCTTTGTAAAAGATAATTTAATAGATCATTTAAAATTTCTTTATAAAAGATCATAACGGTAACGATCATTGGGCCTAATAAATGCTAAAAAAGTTGACATAATTATCTTCTTTGTAAAAGATAATTTACTAGACAATTTCAAATTTGTTATTAGAAGATCATAACGGTAACGATTATTGGGCCTAATAAATGCTAAAAAGGTTAACATAATTATCTTCTTTGTTAAAGATAATTTAATAGATCATTTAAAATTTCTTTAAAAAAGATCATAACAGTCACAATCATTGGGCCTAATAAATGCTAAAAAAGTTGACATAATTATCTTCTTTGTAAAAGACAATTTAATAGATTATTTAAAATTTCTTTATAAAAGGTCATAACGGTAACGATCATTGGGCCTAATAAATGCTAAAAAAGTTGACATAATCATCTTCTTTGTAAAAGATAATTTAATAGATCATTTAAAATTTCTTTATAAAAGGTCATAACGGTAACGATCATTGGGCCTAATAAATGCTAAAAAGGTTAACATAATTATCTTCTTTGTGAAAGATAATTTAATACATCATTTAAAATTTCTTTGTGAAAGATCATAACGGTAACGATCATTGGGCCTAATAAATGCTAAAAAAGTTGACATAATTATCTTCTTTGTAAAAGATAATTTACTAGACAATTTCAACTTTCTTATTAGAAGATCATAACGGTAACGATCATTGGGCCTAATAAATGCTAAAAAAGTTGACATAATTATCTTCTTTGTAAAAGATAATTTACTAGACAATTTAAAATTTCTTATTAAAAGATCATAACGGTACCGATCAATGGGCCTAGTAAATGCTAAAAAAGTTTACATAATTATCTTCTTTGTAAAAGATAATTTAATAGATCATTTAAAATTTCTTTATAAAAGATCATAACGGTAACGATCATTGGGCCTAATAAATGCTAAAAAAGTTGACATAATTATCTTCTTTGTAAAAGATAATTTACTAGACAATTTCAAATTTCTTATTAGAAGATCATAACGGTAACGATTATTGGGCCTAATAAATGCTAAAAAAGTTGACATAATTATCTTCTTTGTAAAAGATAATTTACTAGACAATTTAAAATTTCTTATTAAAAGATCATAACGGTGCCGATCAATGGACCTAGTAAATGCTGAAAAAGCTTACATAAATATCTTCTTTGTAAAACATAATTTAATAGATCATTTAAAATTTCATTATAAAAGATCATGACGGCAACGATCATTGGGCCTAATAAATGCTAAAAAGCCTAACATAATTATCTTCTTTGTGAAAGATAATTTAATAGATCATTTAAAATTTCTTTATAAAATATAATAACGGTAACGATCATTGGGCCTAATAAATGCTGAAAAAGTTGACATAATTATCTTCTTTGTAGAAGATAATTTACTAGAGAATTTCAAATTTCTTATTAGAAGATCATAACGATAACTATCATCGGGCCTAATAAATGCTAAAAAAGTTGACATAATTATCTTCTTTGTAACAGATAATTTACTAGACAATTTAAAATTTCTTATTAAAAGATCATAACGGTACCGATCAATGGGCCTAGCAAATGCTAAAAAAGTTTACATAATTATCTTCGTTGTAAAAGATAATTTAATAGATCATTTAAAATTTCTTTATAAAAGATCATAACAGTAACGATCATTGGGCCTAATAAATGCTAAAAAGGTTAACATAATTATCTTCTTTGTGAAATATAATTTAATAGATCATTTAAAATTTCTTTATGAAAGATCATAACGGTAACGATTATTGGGCCTAATAAATGGTAAAAAAGTTGACATAATTATCTTCTGTGTAAAAGATAATTTACTAGACAATTTAAAATTTCTTATTAAAAGATCATAACGGTGCCGATCAATGGGCCTAGTAAATGCTGAAAAAGCTTACATAATTATCTTCTTTGTAAAACATAATTTAATAGATCATTTAAAATTTCATTATAAAAGATCATGACGGCAACGATCATTGGGCCTAATAAATGCTAAAAAGGCTAACATAATTATCTTCTTTGTAAAAGATAATTTACTAGACAATTTAAAATTTCTTATTAAAAGATCATCACGGTAACGATCACTGGGCCTAATAAATGCTGAAGCAGCTAACATAAATATATTCTTTGTTAAAGATAATTTAATAGATCATTTAAAATTTCTTTAAAAAAGATCATAACAGTCACAATCATTGGGCCTAATAAATGCTAAAAAAGTTGACATAATTATCTTCTTTGTAAAAGACAATTTAATACATCATTTAAAATTTCTTTGAAAAAGATGATAACGCTAACGATTATTGGGCCTAATAAATGCTAAAAAAGTTGACATAATTATCTTCTTTGTAAAAGATAATTTACTAGACAATTTAAAATTTCTTACTAAAAGATCATAACGCTAACGATTAATGGGCCTAGTAAATGCTAAAAAAGTTGACATAATTATCTTGTTTGTAAAAGATAATTTACTAGACAATTTAAAATTTATTATTAAAAGATCATAACGGTAACGATCATTGGGACTAATAAATACTAAAAAAGTTAACATAATTATCTTCTTTGTAAAAGATAATTTACTAGACAATTTAAAATTTCTTTATAAAAGATCATAACGGTAACGATCATTGGGCCTAATAAATGCTAAAAAGGTTAACATAATTATCTTCTTTGTGAAAGATAATTTAATAGATCATTTAAAATTTCTTTATAAAAGATCATAACGGTAACGATCATTGGGCATAATAAATGGTAAAAAAGTTGACATAATTATCTTCTTTGTAAAAGATAATTTACTAGACAATTTAAAATTTCTTATTAAAAGATCATAACGCTGCCGATCAATGGGCCTAGTAAATGCTGAAAAAGCTTATATAATTATCTTCTTTGTAAAATATAATTTAATAGATCATTTAAAATTTCATTATAAAAGATCATGACGGCAACGATCATTGGGCCTAATAAATGCTAAAAAGGCTAACATAATTATCTTCTTTGTGAAAGATAATTTAATAGATCATTTAAAATTTCTTTATAAAAGATAATAACGGTAACGATCATTGGGCATAATAAATACTAAAAAAGTTGACATAATTATCTTCTTTGTAAAAGATAATTTACTAGACAATTTAAAATTTCTTTATAAAAGATCATAACGCTAACGATCATTGGGCCTAATAAATGCTAAAAAGGTTAACATAATTATCTTCTTTGTGAAAGATAATTTAATAGATCATTTAAAATTTCTTTATAAAAGATCATAACGGTAACGATCATTGGGCCTAATAAATGGTAAAAAAGTTGACATAATTATCTTCTTTGTAAAAGATAATTTACTAGACAATTTCAAATTTCTTATTAGAAGATCATAACGGTAACGATTATTGGGCCTAATAAATGCTAAAAAAGTTGACATAATTATCTTCTTTGTAAAAGATAATTTACTAGACAATTTAAAATTTCTTATTAAAAGATCATAACGGTGCCGATCAATGGACCTAGTAAATGCTAAAAAAGCTTACATAAATATCTTCTTTGTAAAACATAATTTAATAGATCATTTAAAATTTCTTTATAAAAGATCATAACAGTAACGATCATTGGGCCTAATAAATGCTAAAAAGGTTAACATAATTATCTTCTTTGTGAAATATAATTTAATAGATCATTTAAAATTTCTTTATGAAAGATCATAACGGTAACGATTATTGGGCCTAATAAATGGTAAAAAAGTTGACATAATTATCTTCTGTGTAAAAGATAATTTAACAGATCATTTCAAAATTTCTTTATTAAAGATCATAACGGTAACGATCATTGGGCCTAATAAATGATAAAGAATTTGAAATAATTATCTTCTTTGTGAATCATAATTGAAAAGATCATTTAAAGTTTCTTTATTAAAGATCATAACCATAACGATCATTGTGTCTAATAAATGCTAAAAAATTGTAAATAATTATCTTCTTTCTAAAAGATAATTTAATAGATCATTTAGAATTTCTTTATTAAAGATCATAACGGTAACGATCATTGGTCCTAATAAATGCTAAAGAATTGTAAATAATTATATTCTTTCTAAAACATAATTTAATAGATCATTTAAAATTTCTTTATTAAAGATCATAAGGGTAACAATCATTGGGACTAATAAATGCTAAAAAATTGTAAATAATTATCTTCTTTGTAAAAGATAATTTAATAGATCATTTCAAAATTTCTTTATTAAAGATCATAACGGTAACGATCATTGGGCCTAATAAATGCTAAAGAATTTGAAATAATTATCTTCTTTGTGAATCATAATTGAATAGATCATTTAAAGTTTTTTTATTAAAGGTCTTAACGGTAACAATCATTGGGCCTAATAAATGCTAAAAAATTGTAAATAATTATCTTCTTTCTAAAAGATAATTTAATAGATCATTTAGAATTTCTTTATTAAAGATCATAACGGTAACGATCATTGGTCCTAATAAATGCTAAAGAATTGTAAATAATTATATTCTTTCTAAAACATAATTTAATAGATCATTTAAAATTTCTTTATTAAAGATCATAAGGGTAACAATCATTGGGACTAATAAATGCTAAAAAATTGTAAATAATTATCTTCTTTGTAAAAGATAATTTAATAGATCATTTCAAAATTTCTTTATTAAAGATCATAACGGTAACGATCATTGGGCCTAATAAATGCTAAAGAATTTGAAATAATTATCTTCTTTGTGAATCATAATTGAATAGATCATTTAAAGTTTTTTTATTAAAGGTCTTAACGGTAACAATCATTGGGCCTAATAAATGCTAAAAAATTGTACATAATTATCTTCATTCTAAAAGATAACTTAAAAGATCATTTAGAATTTCTTTATGAAAGATCATAACGGTAACGATCATTGGTCCTAATAAATGCTAAAGAATTGTAAATAATTATATTCTTTCTAAAATATAATTTAATAGATCATTTAAAATTTCTTTATTAAAGATCATAAGGGTAACAATCATTGGGACTAATAAATGCTAAAAAATTGTAAATAATTATCTTCTTTGTAAAAGATAATTTAATAGATCATTTCAAAATTTCTTTATTAAAGATCATAACGGTAACGATCATTGGGCCTAATAAAGGATAAAGAATTTGAAATAATTATCTTCTTTGTGAATCATAATTGAAAAGATCATTTAAAGTTTCTTTATTAAAGATCATAACCATAACGATCATTGTGTCTAATAAATGCTAAAAAATTGTAAATAATTATCTTCTTTCTAAAAGATAATTTAATAGATCATTTAGAATTTCTTTATTAAAGATCATAACGGTAACGATCATTGGTCCTAATAAATGCTAAAGAATTGTAAATAATTATATTCTTTCTAAAACATAATTTAATAGATCATTTAAAATTTTTTTATTAAAGATCATAAGGGTAACAATCATTGGGACTAATAAATGCTAAAAAATTGTAAATAATTATCTTCTTTGTAAAAGATAATTTAATAGATCATTTCAAAATTTCTTTATTAAAGATCATAACGGTAACGATCATTGGGCCTAATAAATGCTAAAGAATTTGAAATAATTATCTTCTTTGTGAATCATAATTGAATAGATCATTTAAAGTTTTTTTATTAAAGGTCTTAACGGTAACAATCATTGGGCCTAATAAATGCTAAAAAATTGTACATAATTATCTTCATTCTAAAAGATAACTTAAAAGATCATTTAGAATTTCTTTATGAAAGATCATAACGGTAACGATCATTGGTCCTAATAAATGCTAAAGAATTGTAAATAATTATATTCTTTCTAAAATATAATTTAATAGATCATTTAAA
This sequence comes from Psophocarpus tetragonolobus, assembly GCA_037954015.1. Taxonomy (NCBI): domain Eukaryota; kingdom Viridiplantae; phylum Streptophyta; class Magnoliopsida; order Fabales; family Fabaceae; genus Psophocarpus; species Psophocarpus tetragonolobus. The sequence goes on from CM075688.1 coordinate 62,876,777, forward strand.
ATTTCTTTATTAAAGATCATAAGGGTAACAATCATTGGGAGTAATAAATGCTAAAAAATTGTAAATAATTATCTTCTTTGTAAAAGATAATTTAATAGATCATTTCAAAATTTCTTTATTAAAGATCATAACGGTAACGATCATTGGGCCTAATAAATGATAAAGAATTTGAAATAATTATCTTCTTTGTGAATCATAATTGAAAAGATCATTTAAAGTTTCTTTATTAAAGATCATAACCATAACGATCATTGTGTCTAATAAATGCTAAAAAATTGTAAATAATTATCTTCTTTCTAAAAGATAATTTAATAGATCATTTAGAATTTCTTTATTAAAGATCATAACGGTAACGATCATTGGTGCTAATAAATGCTAAAGAATTGTAAATAATTATATTCTTTCTAAAACATAATTTAATAGATCATTTAAAATTTCTTTATTAAAGATCATAAGGGTAACAATCATTGGGACTAATAAATGCTAAAAAATTGTAAATAATTATCTTCTTTGTAAAAGATAATTTAATAGATCATTTCAAAATTTCTTTATTAAAGATCATAACGGTAACGATCATTGGGCCTAATAAATGCTAAAGAATTTGAAATAATTATCTTCTTTGTGAATCATAATTGAATAGATCATTTAAAGTTTTTTTATTAAAGGTCTTAACGGTAACAATCATTGGGCCTAATAAATGCTAAAAAATTGTACATAATTATCTTCATTCTAAAAGATAACTTAAAAGATCATTTAAAGTTTTTTTATTAAAGATCATAACGGTAACGATCATTGGGCCTAATAAATGCTAAAAAATTGTAAATAATTACCTTCTTTCTAAAAGATAATTTAATAGATCATTTAAAATTTCTTTATTAAAGATCATAACGGTAACAATCATTGGGACTAATAAATGCTAAAAAATTGTAAATAATTATCTTCTTTGTAAAAGATAATTTAATAGATCATTTCAAAATTTCTTTATTAAAGATCATAACGGTAACGATCATTGGGCCTAATAAATGCTAAAGAATTTGAAATAATTATCTTCTTTGTGAATCATAATTGAATAGATCATTTAAAGTTTTTTTATTAGAGGTCTTAACGGTAACAATCATTGGGCCTAATAAATGCTAAACAATTGTACATAATTATCTTCATTCTAAAAGATAACTTAAAAGATTATTTAAAGTTTTTTTATTAACGATCATAACGGTAACGATCATTGGGCCTAATAAATGCGAAAGAATTTGAAATAATTATCTTCTTTGTGAGTCATACTTGAATAGATCATTTAAAGTTTTTTTATTAAAGGGCTTAACGGTAAAAATCATTGGGCCTAATAAATGCTAAAAAATTGTACGTAATTATCTTCATTCTAAAAGATAACTTAAAAGATCATTTAGAATTTCTTTATGAAAGATCATAACGGTAACGATCATTGGTCCTAATAAATGCTAAAGAATTGTAAATAATTATATTCTTTCTAAAATATAATTTAATAGATCATTTAAAATTTCGTTATTAAAGATCATAAGGGTAACAATCATTGGGACTAATAAATGCTAAAAAATTGTAAATAATTATCTTCTTTGTAAAAGATAATTTAATAGATCATTTCAAAATTTCTTTATTAAAGATCATAACGGTAACGATCATTGGGCCTAATAAATGCTAAAGAATTTGAAATAATTATCTTCTTTGTGAATCATAATTGAATAGATCATTTAAAGTTTTTTTATTAAAGGTCTTAACGGTAACAATCATTGGGCCTAATAAATGCTAAAAAATTGTACATAATTATCTTCATTCTAAAAGATAACTTAAAAGATCATTTAGAATTTCTTTATGAAAGATCATAACGGCGGTAACGATCATTGGTCCTAATAAATGCTAAAGAATTGTAAATAATTATATTCTTTCTAAAATATAATTTAATAGATCATTTAAAATTTCTTTATTAAAGATCATAAGGGTAACAATCATTGGGACTAATAAATGCTAAAAAATTGTAAATAATTATCTTCTTTTTAAAAGATAATTTAATAGATCATATCAAAATTTCTTTATTAAAGATCATAACGGTAACGATCATTGGGCCTAATAAATGATAAAGAATTTGAAATAATTATCTTCTTTGTGAATCATAATTGAAAAGATCATTTAAAGTTTCTTTATTAAAGATCATAACCATAACGATCATTGTGTCTAATAAATGCTAAAAAATTGTAAATAATTATCTTCTTTCTAAAAGATAATTTAATAGATCATTTAGAATTTCTTTATTAAAGATCATAACGGTAACGATCATTGGTCCTAATAAATGCTAAAGAATTGTAAATAATTATATTCTTTCTAAAACATAATTTAATAGATCATTTAAAATTTCTTTATTAAAGATCATAAGGGTAACAATCATTGGGACTAATAAATGCTAAAAAATTGTAAATAATTATCTTCTTTGTAAAAGATAATTTAATAGATCATTTCAAAATTTCTTTATTAAAGATCATAACGGTAACGATCATTGGGCCTAATAAATGCTAAAGAATTTGAAATAATTATCTTCTTTGTGAATCATAATTGAATAGATCATTTAAAGTTTTTTTATTAAAGGTCTTAACGGTAACAATCATTGGGCCTAATAAATGCTAAAAAATTGTACATAATTATCTTCATTCTAAAAGATAACTTAAAAGATCATTTAGAATTTCTTTATGAAAGATCATAACGGTAACGATCATTGGTCCTAATAAATGCTGAAGAATTGTAAATAATTATGTTCTTTCTAAAATATAATTTAATAGATCATTTAAAATTTGTTTATTAAAGATCATAAGGGTAACAATCATTGGGACTAATAAATGCTAAAAAATTGTAAATAATTATCTTCTTTGTAAAAGATAATTTAATAGATCATTTCAAAATTTCTTTATTAAAGATCATAACGGTAACGATCATTGGGCCTAATAAATGATAAAGAATTTGAAATAATTATCTTCTTTGTGAATCATAATTGAAAAGATCATTTAAAGTTTGTTTATTAAAGATCATAACCATAACGATCATTGTGTCTAATAAATGCTAAAAAATTGTAAATAATTATCTTCTTTCTAAAAGATAATTTAATAGATCATTTAGAATTTCTTTATTAAAGATCATAACGGTAACGATCATTGGTCCTAATAAATGCTAAAGAATTGTAAATAATTATATTCTTTCTAAAACATAATTTAATAGATCATTTAAAATTTCTTTATTAAAGATCATAAGGGTAACAATCATTGGGACTAATAAATGCTAAAAAATTGTAAATAATTATCTTCTTTGTAAAAGATAATTTAATAGATCATTTCAAAATTTCTTTATTAAAGATCATAACGGTAACGATCATTGGGCCTAATAAATGCTAAAGAATTTGAAATAATTATCTTCTTTGTGAATCATAATTGAATAGATCATTTAAAGTTTTTTTATTAAAGGTCTTAACGGTAAAAATCATTGGGCCTAATAAATGCTAAAAAATTGTACATAATTATCTTCATTCTAAAAGATAACTTAAAAGATCATTTAGAATTTCTTTATGAAAGATCATAACGGTAACGATCATTGGTCCTAATAAATGCTAAAGAATTGTAAATAATTATATTCTTTCTAAAATATAATTTAATAGATCATTTAAAATTTCTTTATTAAAGATCATAAGGGTAACAATCATTGGGACTAATAAATGCTAAAAAATTGTAAATAATTATCTTCTTTGTAAAAGATGATTTAATAGATCATTTCAAAATTTCTTTATTAAAGATCATAACGGTAACGATCATTGGGCCTAATAAATGCTAAAGAATTTGAAATAATTATCTTCTTTGTGAATCATAATTGAATAGATCATTTAAAGTTTTTTTATTAAAGGTCTTAACGGTAACAATCATTGGGCCTAATAAATGCTAAAAAATTGTACATAATTATCTTCATTCTAAAAGATAACTTAAAAGATTATTTAAAGTTTTTTTATTAACGATCATAACGGTAACGATCATTGGGCCTAATAAATGCTAAAAAATTGTAAATAATTACCTTCTTTCTAAAAGATAATTTAATAGATCATTTAAAATTTCTTTATTAAAGATCATAACGGTAACGATCATTGGGCCTAATAAATGCTAAAGAATTGTAAATAATTATATTCTTTCTAAAACATAATTTAATAGATCATTTAAAATTTCTTTATTAAAGATCATAAGCGTAACAATCATTGGGCCTAATAAATGCTAAAAAATTGTAAATAATTATCTTCTTTATAAAAGATAATTTAATAGATCATTTAAAATTTCTTTATTAAAGATCATAACGGTAACGATCATTGGGCCTAATAAATGCTAAAGAATTTGAAATAATTATCTTCTTTGTGAATCATAATTGAATAGATCATTTAAAGTTTTTTTATTAAAGGTCTTAATGGTAACAATCATTGGGCCTAATAAATGCTAAAAAATTGTACATAATTATCTTCATTCTAAAAGATAACTTAAAAGATCATTTAGAATTTCTTTATTAAAGATCATAACGGTAACGATCATTGGTCCTAATAAATGCTAAAGAATTGTAAATAATTACCTTCTTTCTGAAAGATAATTTAATAGATCATTTAAAATTTCTTTATTAAAGATCATAACGGTAACGATCATTGGGCCTAATAAATCCTAAAAAATTCTAAATAATTATCTTCTTTGTAAAAGATAATTTAATAGATTATTTAAAATTTCTTTATTAAAGATCATAACGGTAACGATCATTGGGCCTAATAAATGCTAAAGAATTTGAAATAATTATCTTCTTTGTGAATCATAATTGGATAGATCATTTAAAGTTTTTTTTATTAAAGGTCTTAAGGGTAACAATCATTGGGCCTAATAAATGCTAAAAAATTGTACATAATTATCTTCATTCTAAAAGATAACTTAAAAGATCATTTAGAATTTCTTTATTAAAGATGATAACGGTAACGATCATTGGTCCTAATAAATGCTAAAGAATTGTAAATAATTATATTCTTTCTAAAATATAATTTAATAGATCATTTAAAATTTCTTTATTAAAGATCATAAGGGTAACAATCATTGGGACTAATAAATTCTAAAAAATTGTAAACAATTATCTTCTTTGTAAAAGATAATTTAATAGATCATTTCAAAATTTCTTTATTAAAGATCATAACGGTAACGATCATTGGGCCTAATAAATGCTAAAGAATTTGAAATAATTATCTTCTTTGTGAATCATACTTGAATAGATCATTTAAAGTTTTTTTATTAAAGGTCTTAACGGTAACAATCATTGGGCCTAATAAATGCTAAAAAATTGTACATAATTATCTTCATTCTAAAAGATAACTTAAAAGATTATTTAAAGTTTTTTTATTAACGATCATAATGGTAACGATCATTGGGCCTAATAAATGCTAAAAAATTGTAAATAATTACCTTCTTTCTAAAAGATAATTTAATAGATCATTTAAAATTTCTTTATTAAAGATCATAACGGTAATGATCATTGGTCCTAATAAATGATAAAGAATTGTAAATAATTATATTCTTTCTAAAACATAATTTAATAGATCAATTAAAATTTCTTTATTAAAGATCATAAGGGTAACAATCATTGGGACTAATAAATGCTAAAAAATTGTAAATAATTATCTTCTTTGTAAAAGATAATTTAATAGATCATTTCAAAATTTCTTTAAAGATCATAACGGTAACGATCATTGGGCCTAATAAATGCTAAAGAATTTGAAATAATTATCTTCTTTGTGAATCATAATTGAATAGATCATTTAAAGTTTTTTTATTAAAGGTCTTAACGGTAAAAATCATTGGGCCTAATAAATGCTAAAAAATTGTACATAATTATCTTCATTCTAAAAGATAACTTAAAAGATCATTTAGAATTTCTTTATTAAAGATCATAACGGTAACGATCATTGGTCCTAATAAATGCTAAAGAATTGTAAATAATTATATTCTTTCTAAAACATAATTTAATAGATCATTTAAAATTTCTTTATTAAAGATCATAAGGGTAACAATCATTGGGACTAATAAATGCTAAAAAATTGTAAATAATTATCTTCTTTGTAAAAGATGATTTAATAGATCATTTCAAAATTTCTTTATTAAAGATCATAACGGTAACGATCATTGGGCCTAATAAATGCTAAAGAATTTGAAATAATTATCTTCTTTGTGAATCATAATTGGATAGATCATTTAAAGTTTTTTTTATTAAAGGTCTTAAGGGTAACAATCATTGGGCCTAATAAATGCTAAAAAATTGTACATAATTATCTTCATTCTAAAAGATAACTTAAAAGATCATTTAGAATTTCTTTATTAAAGATGATAACGGTAACGATCATTGGTCCTAATAAATGCTAAAGAATTGTAAATAATTATATTCTTTCTAAAATATAATTTAATAGATCATTTAAAATTTCTTTATTAAAGATCATAAGGGTAACAATCATTGGGACTAATAAATTCTAAAAAATTGTAAACAATTATCTTCTTTGTAAAAGATAATTTAATAGATCATTTCAAAATTTCTTTATTAAAGATCATAACGGTAACGATCATTGGGCCTAATAAATGCTAAAGAATTTGAAATAATTATCTTCTTTGTGAATCATACTTGAATAGATCATTTAAAGTTTTTTTATTAAAGGTCTTAACGGTAACAATCATTGGGCCTAATAAATGCTAAAAAATTGTACATAATTATCTTCATTCTAAAAGATAACTTAAAAGATTATTTAAAGTTTTTTTATTAACGATCATAATGGTAACGATCATTGGGCCTAATAAATGCTAAAAAATTGTAAATAATTACCTTCTTTCTAAAAGATAATTTAATAGATCATTTAAAATTTCTTTATTAAAGATCATAACGGTAATGATCATTGGTCCTAATAAATGATAAAGAATTGTAAATAATTATATTCTTTCTAAAACATAATTTAATAGATCAATTAAAATTTCTTTATTAAAGATCATAAGGGTAACAATCATTGGGACTAATAAATGCTAAAAAATTGTAAATAATTATCTTCTTTGTAAAAGATAATTTAATAGATCATTTCAAAATTTCTTTAAAGATCATAACGGTAACGATCATTGGGCCTAATAAATGCTAAAGAATTTGAAATAATTATCTTCTTTGTGAATCATAATTGAATAGATCATTTAAAGTTTTTTTATTAAAGGTCTTAACGGTAAAAATCATTGGGCCTAATAAATGCTAAAAAATTGTACATAATTATCTTCATTCTAAAAGATAACTTAAAAGATCATTTAGAATTTCTTTATTAAAGATCATAACGGTAACGATCATTGGTCCTAATAAATGCTAAAGAATTGTAAATAATTATATTCTTTCTAAAACATAATTTAATAGATCATTTAAAATTTCTTTATTAAAGATCATAAGGGTAACAATCATTGGGACTAATAAATGCTAAAAAATTGTAAATAATTATCTTCTTTGTAAAAGATGATTTAATAGATCATTTCAAAATTTCTTTATTAAAGATCATAACGGTAACGATCATTGGGCCTAATAAATGCTAAAGAATTTGAAATAATTATCTTCTTTGTGAATCATAATTGGATAGATCATTTAAAGTTTTTTTTATTAAAGGTCTTAAGGGTAACAATCATTGGGCCTAATAAATGCTAAAAAATTGTACATAATTATCTTCATTCTAAAAGATAACTTAAAAGATCATTTAGAATTTCTTTATTAAAGATGATAACGGTAACGATCATTGGTCCTAATAAATGCTAAAGAATTGTAAATAATTATATTCTTTCTAAAATATAATTTAATAGATCATTTAAAATTTCTTTATTAAAGATCATAAGGGTAACAATCATTGGGACTAATAAATTCTAAAAAATTGTAAACAATTATCTTCTTTGTAAAAGATAATTTAATAGATCATTTCAAAATTTCTTTATTAAAGATCATAACGGTAACGATCATTGGGCCTAATAAATGCTAAAGAATTTGAAATAATTATCTTCTTTGTGAATCATACTTGAATAGATCATTTAAAGTTTTTTTATTAAAGGTCTTAACGGTAACAATCATTGGGCCTAATAAATGCTAAAAAATTGTACATAATTATCTTCATTCTAAAAGATAACTTAAAAGATTATTTAAAGTTTTTTTATTAACGATCATAATGGTAACGATCATTGGGCCTAATAAATGCTAAAAAATTGTAAATAATTACCTTCTTTCTAAAAGATAATTTAATAGATCATTTAAAATTTCTTTATTAAAGATCATAACGGTAATGATCATTGGTCCTAATAAATGATAAAGAATTGTAAATAATTATATTCTTTCTAAAACATAATTTAATAGATCAATTAAAATTTCTTTATTAAAGATCATAAGGGTAACAATCATTGGGACTAATAAATGCTAAAAAATTGTAAATAATTATCTTCTTTGTAAAAGATAATTTAATAGATCATTTCAAAATTTCTTTAAAGATCATAACGGTAACGATCATTGGGCCTAATAAATGCTAAAGAATTTGAAATAATTATCTTCTTTGTGAATCATAATTGAATAGATCATTTAAAGTTTTTTTATTAAAGGTCTTAACGGTAAAAATCATTGGGCCTAATAAATGCTAAAAAATTGTACATAATTATCTTCATTCTAAAAGATAACTTAAAAGATCATTTAGAATTTCTTTATTAAAGATCATAACGGTAACGATCATTGGTCCTAATAAATGCTAAAGAATTGTAAATAATTATATTCTTTCTAAAACATAATTTAATAGATCATTTAAAATTTCTTTATTAAAGATCATAAGGGTAACAATCATTGGGACTAATAAATGCTAAAAAATTGTAAATAATTATCTTCTTTGTAAAAGATAATTTAATAGATCATTTCAAAATTTCTTTATTAAAGATCATAACGGTAACGATCATTGGGCCTAATAAATGCTAAAGAATTTGAAATAATTATCTTCTTTGTGAATCATACTTGAATAGATCATTTAAAGTTTTTTTATTAAAGGTCTTAACGGTAACAATCATTGGGCCTAATAAATGCTAAAAAATTGTACATAATTATCTTCATTCTAAAAGATAACTTAAAAGATTATTTAAAGTTTTTTTATTAACGATCATAATGGTAACGATCATTGGGCCTAATAAATGCTAAAAAATTGTAAATAATTACCTTCTTTCTAAAAGATAATTTAATAGATCATTTAAAATTTCTTTATTAAAGATCATAACGGTAATGATCATTGGTCCTAATAAATGATAAAGAATTGTAAATAATTATCTTCATTCTAAAAGATAACTTAAAAGATCATTTAAAGTTTTTTTATTAAAGATCATAAGGGTAACAATCATTGGGACTAATAAATGCTAAAAAATTGTAAATAATTATCTTCTTTGTAAAAGATAATTTAATAGATCATTTCAAAATTTCTTTATTAAAGATCATAACGGTAACGATCATTGGGCCTAATAAATGCTAAAGAATTTGAAATAATTATCTTCTTTGTGAATCATACTTGAATAGATCATTTAAAGTTTTTTTATTAAAGGTCTTAACGGTAACAATCATTGGGCCTAATAAATGCTAAAAAATTGTACATAATTATCTTCATTCTAAAAGATAACTTAAAAGATTATTTAAAGTTTTTTTATTAACGATCATAATGGTAACGATCATTGGGCCTAATAAATGCTAAAAAATTGTACATAATTATCTTCATTCTAAAAGATAACTTAAAAGATCATTTAGAATTTCTTTATTAAAGATCATAACGGTAACGATCATTGGTCCTAATAAATGCTAAAGAATTGTAAATAATTATATTCTTTCTAAAACATAATTTAATAGATCATTTAAAATTTCTTTATTAAAGATCATAAGGGTAACAATCATTGGGACTAATAAATGCTAAAAAATTGTAAATAATTATCTTCTTTGTAAAAGATAATTTAATAGATCATTTCAAAATTTCTTTATTAAAGATCATAACGGTAACGATCATTGGGCCTAATAAATGCTAAAGAATTTGAAATAATTATCTTCTTTGTGAATCATACTTGAATAGATCATTTAAAGTTTTTTTATTAAAGGTCTTAACGGTAACAATCATTGGGCCTAATAAATGCTAAAAAATTGTACATAATTATCTTCATTCTAAAAGATAACTTAAAAGATTATTTAAAGTTTTTTTATTAACGATCATAATGGTAACGATCATTGGGCCTAATAAATGCTAAAAAATTGTAAATAATTACCTTCTTTCTAAAAGATAATTTAATAGATCATTTAAAATTTCTTTATTAAAGATCATAACGGTAATGATCATTGGTCCTAATAAATGATAAAGAATTGTAAATAATTATATTCTTTCTAAAACATAATTTAATAGATCAATTAAAATTTCTTTATTAAAGATCATAAGGGTAACAATCATTGGGACTAATAAATGCTAAAAAATTGTAAATAATTATCTTCTTTGTAAAAGATAATTTAATAGATCATTTCAAAATTTCTTTAAAGATCATAACGGTAACGATCATTGGGCCTAATAAATGCTAAAGAATTTGAAATAATTATCTTCTTTGTGAATCATAATTGAATAGATCATTTAAAGTTTTTTTATTAAAGGTCTTAACGGTAAAAATCATTGGGCCTAATAAATGCTAAAAAATTGTACATAATTATCTTCATTCTAAAAGATAACTTAAAAGATCATTTAGAATTTCTTTATTAAAGATCATAACGGTAACGATCATTGGTCCTAATAAATGCTAAAGAATTGTAAATAATTATATTCTTTCTAAAACATAATTTAATAGATCATTTAAAATTTCTTTATTAAAGATCATAAGGGTAACAATCATTGGGACTAATAAATGCTAAAAAATTGTAAATAATTATCTTCTTTGTAAAAGATAATTTAATAGATCATTTCAAAATTTCTTTATTAAAGATCATAACGGTAACGATCATTGGGCCTAATAAATGCTAAAGAATTTGAAATAATTATCTTCTTTGTGAATCATAATTGAATAGATCATTTAAAGTTTTTTTATTAAAGGTCTTAACGGTAAAAATCATTGGGCCTAATAAATGCTAAAAAATTGTACATAATTATCTTCATTCTAAAAGATAACTTAAAAGATCATTTAGAATTTCTTTATGAAAGATCATAACGGTAACGATCATTGGTCCTAATAAATGCTAAAGAATTGTAAATAATTATATTCTTTCTAAAATATAATTTAATAGATGATTTAAAATTTCTTTATTAAAGATCATAAGGGTAACAATCATTGGGACTAATAAATGCTAAAAAATTGTAAATAATTATCTTCTTTGTAAAAGATGATTTAATAGATCATTTCAAAATTTCTTTATTAAAGATCATAACGGTAACGATCATTGGGCCTAATAAATGCTAAAGAATTTGAAATAATTATCTTCTTTGTGAATCATAATTGAATAGATCATTTAAAGTTTTTTTATTAAAGGTCTTAACGGTAACAATCATTGGGCCTAATAAATGCTAAAAAATTGTACATAATTATCTTCATTCTAAAAGATAACTTAAAAGATTATTTAAAGTTTTTTTATTAACGATCATAACGGTAACGATCATTGGGCCTAATAAATGCTAAAAAATTGTAAATAATTACCTTCTTTCTAAACGATAATTTAATAGATCATTTAAAATTTCTTTATTAAAGATCATAACGGTAACGATCATTGGGCCTAATAAATGCTAAAGAATTGTAAATAATTATATTCTTTCTAAAACATAATTTAATAGATCATTTAAAATTTCTTTATTAAAGATCATAAGGGTAACAATCATTGGGCCTAATAAATGCTAAAAAATTGTAAATAATTATCTTCTTTGTAAAAGATAATTTAATACATCATTTAAAATTTCTTTATTAAAGATCATAACGGTAACGATCATTGGGCCTAATAAATGCTAAAGAATTTGAAATAATTATCTTCTTTGTGAATCATAATTGAATAGATCATTGAAAGTTTCTTTATTAAAGATCATAACAGTAACAATCATTGGGTCTAATAAATGCTAAAAAATTGTAAATAATTATCTTCTTTGTAAAAGATAATTTAATAGATCATTTCAAAATTTCTTTAAAGATCATAACGGTAACGATCATTGGGCCTAATAAATGCTAAAGAATTTGAAATAATTATCTTCTTTGTGAATCATAATTGAATAGATCATTTAAAGTTTTTTTATTAAAGGTCTTAACGGTAAAAATCATTGGGCCTAATAAATGCTAAAAAATTGTACATAATTATCTTCATTCTAAAAGATAACTTAAAAGATCATTTAGAATTTCTTTATTAAAGATCATAACGGTAACGATCATTGGTCCTAATAAATGCTAAAGAATTGTAAATAATTATATTCTTTCTAAAACATAATTTAATAGATCATTTAAAATTTCTTTATTAAAGATCATAAGGGTAACAATCATTGGGACTAATAAATGCTAAAAAATTGTAAATAATTATCTTCTTTGTAAAAGATAATTTAATAGATCATTTCAAAATTTCTTTATTAAAGATCATAACGGTAACGATCATTGGGCCTAATAAATGCTAAAGAATTTGAAATAATTATCTTCTTTGTGAATCATAATTGAATAGATCATTTAAAGTTTTTTTATTAAAGGTCTTAACGGTAACAATCATTGGGCCTAATAAATGCTAAAAAATTGTACATAATTATCTTTATTCTAAAAGATAACTTAAAAGATCATTTAGAATTTCTTTATTAAAGATCATAACGGTAACGATCATTGGTCCTAATAAATGCTAAAGAATTGTAAATAATTATATTCTTTCTAAAACATAATTTAATAGATCATTTAAAATTTCTTTATTAAAGATCATAAGGGTAACAATCATTGGGACTAATAAATGCTAAAAAATTGTAAATAATTATCTTCTTTGTAAAAGATAATTTAATAGATCATTTCAAAATTTCTTTATTAAAGATCATAACGGTAACGATCATTGGGCCTAATAAATGCTAAAGAATTTGAAATAATTATCTTCTTTGTGAATCATAATTGAATAGATCATTTAAAGTTTTTTTATTAAAGGTCTTAACGGTAAAAATCATTGGGCCTAATAAATGCTAAAAAATTGTACATAATTATCTTCATTCTAAAAGATAACTTAAAAGATCATTTAGAATTTCTTTATGAAAGATCATAACGGTAACGATCATTGGTCCTAATAAATGCTAAAGAATTGTAAATAATTATATTCTTTCTAAAATATAATTTAATAGATCATTTAAAATTTCTTTATTAAAGATCATAAGGGTAACAATCATTGGGACTAATAAATGCTAAAAAATTGTAAATAATTATCTTCTTTGTAAAAGATGATTTAATAGATCATTTCAAAATTTCTTTATTAAAGATCATAACGGTAACGATCATTGGGCCTAATAAATGCTAAAGAATTTGAAATAATTATCTTCTTTGTGAATCATAATTGAATAGATCATTTAAAGTTTTTTTATTAAAGGTCTTAACGGTAACAATCATTGGGCCTAATAAATGCTAAAAAATTGTACATAATTATCTTCATTCTAAAAGATAACTTAAAAGATTATTTAAAGTTTTTTTATTAACGATCATAACGGTAACGATCATTGGGCCTAATAAATGCTAAAAAATTGTAAATAATTACCTTCTTTCTAAACGATAATTTAATAGATCATTTAAAATTTCTTTATTAAAGATCATAACGGTAACGATCATTGGGCCTAATAAATGCTAAAGAATTGTAAATAATTATATTCTTTCTAAAACATAATTTAATAGATCATTTAAAATTTCTTTATTAAAGATCATAAGGGTAACAATCATTGGGCCTAATAAATGCTAAAAAATTGTAAATAATTATCTTCTTTGTAAAAGATAATTTAATACATCATTTAAAATTTCTTTATTAAAGATCATAACGGTAACGATCATTGGGCCTAATAAATGCTAAAGAATTTGAAATAATTATCTTCTTTGTGAATCATAATTGAATAGATCATTGAAAGTTTCTTTATTAAAGATCATAACAGTAACAATCATTGGGTCTAATAAATGCTAAAAAATTGTAAATAATTATCTTCTTTGTAAAAGATAATTTAATAGATCATTTCAAAATTTCTTTAAAGATCATAACGGTAACGATCATTGGGCCTAATAAATGCTAAAGAATTTGAAATAATTATCTTCTTTGTGAATCATAATTGAATAGATCATTTAAAGTTTTTTTATTAAAGGTCTTAACGGTAAAAATCATTGGGCCTAATAAATGCTAAAAAATTGTACATAATTATCTTCATTCTAAAAGATAACTTAAAAGATCATTTAGAATTTCTTTATTAAAGATCATAACGGTAACGATCATTGGTCCTAATAAATGCTAAAGAATTGTAAATAATTATATTCTTTCTAAAACATAATTTAATAGATCATTTAAAATTTCTTTATTAAAGATCATAAGGGTAACAATCATTGGGACTAATAAATGCTAAAAAATTGTAAATAATTATCTTCTTTGTAAAAGATAATTTAATAGATCATTTCAAAATTTCTTTATTAAAGATCATAACGGTAACGATCATTGGGCCTAATAAATGCTAAAGAATTTGAAATAATTATCTTCTTTGTGAATCATAATTGAATAGATCATTTAAAGTTTTTTTATTAAAGGTCTTAACGGTAACAATCATTGGGCCTAATAAATGCTAAAAAATTGTACATAATTATCTTTATTCTAAAAGATAACTTAAAAGATCATTTAGAATTTCTTTATTAAAGATCATAACGGTAACGATCATTGGTCCTAATAAATGCTAAAGAATTGTAAATAATTATATTCTTTCTAAAACATAATTTAATAGATCATTTAAAATTTCTTTATTAAAGATCATAAGGGTAACAATCATTGGGACTAATAAATGCTAAAAAATTGTAAATAATTATCTTCTTTGTAAAAGATAATTTAATAGATCATTTCAAAATTTCTTTATTAAAGATCATAACGGTAACGATCATTGGGCCTAATAAATGCTAAAGAATTTGAAATAATTATCTTCTTTGTGAATCATAATTGAATAGATCATTTAAAGTTTTTTTATTAAAGGTCTTAACGGTAAAAATCATTGGGCCTAATAAATGCTAAAAAATTGTACATAATTATCTTCATTCTAAAAGATAACTTAAAAGATCATTTAGAATTTCTTTATGAAAGATCATAACGGTAACGATCATTGGTCCTAATAAATGCTAAAGAATTGTAAATAATTATATTCTTTCTAAAATATAATTTAATAGATCATTTAAAATTTCTTTATTAAAGATCATAAGGGTAACAATCATTGGGACTAATAAATGCTAAAAAATTGTAAATAATTATCTTCTTTGTAAAAGATGATTTAATAGATCATTTCAAAATTTCTTTATTAAAGATCATAACGGTAACGATCATTGGGCCTAATAAATGCTAAAGAATTTGAAATAATTATCTTCTTTGTGAATCATAATTGAATAGATCATTTAAAGTTTTTTTATTAAAGGTCTTAACGGTAACAATCATTGGGCCTAATAAATGCTAAAAAATTGTACATAATTATCTTCATTCTAAAAGATAACTTAAAAGATTATTTAAAGTTTTTTTATTAACGATCATAACGGTAACGATCATTGGGCCTAATAAATGCTAAAAAATTGTAAATAATTACCTTCTTTCTAAACGATAATTTAATAGATCATTTAAAATTTCTTTATTAAAGATCATAACGGTAACGATCATTGGGCCTAATAAATGCTAAAGAATTGTAAATAATTATATTCTTTCTAAAACATAATTTAATAGATCATTTAAAATTTCTTTATTAAAGATCATAAGGGTAACAATCATTGGGCCTAATAAATGCTAAAAAATTGTAAATAATTATCTTCTTTGTAAAAGATAATTTAATACATCATTTAAAATTTCTTTATTAAAGATCATAACGGTAACGATCATTGGGCCTAATAAATGCTAAAGAATTTGAAATAATTATCTTCTTTGTGAATCATAATTGAATAGATCATTGAAAGTTTCTTTATTAAAGATCATAACAGTAACAATCATTGGGTCTAATAAATGCTAAAAAATTGTAAATAATTATCTTCTTTGTAAAAGATAATTTAATAGATCATTTCAAAATTTCTTTAAAGATCATAACGGTAACGATCATTGGGCCTAATAAATGCTAAAGAATTTGAAATAATTATCTTCTTTGTGAATCATAATTGAATAGATCATTTAAAGTTTTTTTATTAAAGGTCTTAACGGTAAAAATCATTGGGCCTAATAAATGCTAAAAAATTGTACATAATTATCTTCATTCTAAAAGATAACTTAAAAGATCATTTAGAATTTCTTTATTAAAGATCATAACGGTAACGATCATTGGTCCTAATAAATGCTAAAGAATTGTAAATAATTATATTCTTTCTAAAACATAATTTAATAGATCATTTAAAATTTCTTTATTAAAGATCATAAGGGTAACAATCATTGGGACTAATAAATGCTAAAAAATTGTAAATAATTATCTTCTTTGTAAAAGATAATTTAATAGATCATTTCAAAATTTCTTTATTAAAGATCATAACGGTAACGATCATTGGGCCTAATAAATGCTAAAGAATTTGAAATAATTATCTTCTTTGTGAATCATAATTGAATAGATCATTTAAAGTTTTTTTATTAAAGGTCTTAACGGTAACAATCATTGGGCCTAATAAATGCTAAAAAATTGTACATAATTATCTTTATTCTAAAAGATAACTTAAAAGATCATTTAGAATTTCTTTATTAAAGATCATAACGGTAACGATCATTGGTCCTAATAAATGCTAAAGAATTGTAAATAATTATATTCTTTCTAAAACATAATTTAATAGATCATTTAAAATTTCTTTATTAAAGATCATAAGGGTAACAATCATTGGGACTAATAAATGCTAAAAAATTGTAAATAATTATCTTCTTTGTAAAAGATAATTTAATAGATCATTTCAAAATTTCTTTATTAAAGATCATAACGGTAACGATCATTGGGCCTAATAAATGCTAAAGAATTTGAAATAATTATCTTCTTTGTGAATCATAATTGAATAGATCATTTAAAGTTTTTTTATTAAAGGTCTTAACGGTAACAATCATTGGGCCTAATAAATGCTAAAAAATTGTACATAATTATCTTCATTCTAAAAGATAACTTAAAAGATCATTTAAAGTTTTTTTATTAAAGATCATAACGGTAACGATCATTGGGCCTAATAAATGCTAAAAAATTGTAAATAATTACCTTCTTTCTAAACGATAATTTAATAGATCATTTAAAATTTCTTTATTAAAGATCATAACGGTAACGATCATTGGGCCTAATAAATGCTAAAGAATTGTAAATAATTATATTCTTTCTAAAACATAATTTAATAGATCATTTAAAATTTCTTTATTAAAGATCATAAGGGTAACAATCATTGGGCCTAATAAATGCTAAAAAATTGTAAATAATTATCTTCTTTGTAAAAGATAATTTAATACATCATTTAAAATTTCTTTATTAAAGATCATAACGGTAACGATCATTGGGCCTAATAAATGCTAAAGAATTTGAAATAATTATCTTCTTTGTGAATCATAATTGAATAGATCATTGAAAGTTTCTTTATTAAAGATCATAACAGTAACAATCATTGGGTCTAATAAATGCTAAAAAATTGTAAATAATTATCTTCTTTCTAAAAGATAATTTAATAGATCATTTAGAATTTCTTTATTAAAGATCATAACGGTAACGATCATTGGTCCTAATAAATGCTAAAGAATTGTAAATAATTATATTCTTTCTAAAACATAATTTAATAGATCATTTAAAATTTCTTTATTAAAGATCATAAGGGTAACAATCATTGGGACTAATAAATGCTAAAAAATTGTAAATAATTATCTTCTTTGTAAAAGATAATTTAATAGATCATTTCAAAATTTCTTTATTAAAGATCATAACGGTAACGATCATTGGGCCTAATAAATGCTAAAGAATTTGAAATAATTATCTTCTTTGTGAATCATAATTGAATAGATCATTTAAAGTTTTTTTATTAAAGGTCTTAACGGTAACACTCATTGGGCCTAATAAATGCTAAAAAATTGTACATAATTATCTTCATTCTAAAAGATAACTTAAAAGATCATTTAAAGTTTTTTTATTAAAGATCATAACGGTAACGATCATTGGGCCTAATAAATGCTAAAAAATTGTAAATAATTACCTTCTTTCTAAAATATAATTTAATAGATCATTTAAAATTTCTTTATTAAAGATCATAACGGTAACGATCATTGGGTCTAATAAATGCTAAAGAATTGTAAATAATTATATTCTTTCTAAAACATAATTTAATAGATCATTTAAAATTTCTTTATTAAAGATCATAAGGGTAACAATAATTGGGCCTAATAAATGCTAAAAAATTGTAAATAATTATCTTCTTTGTAAAAGATAATTTAATACATCATTTAAAATTTCTTTATTAAAGATCATAACGGTAACGATCATTGGGCCTAATAAATGCTAAAGAATTTGAAATAATTATCTTCTTTGTGAATCATAATTGAAAAGATCATTTAAAGTTTCTTTATTAAAGATCATAACAGTAACGATCAATGGGTCTAATAAATGCTAAAAAATTGTAAATAATTATCTTCTTTCTAAAAGATAACTTAATAGATCATTTAGAATTTCTTTATTAAAGATCATAACGGTAACGATCATTGGTCCTAATAAATGCTAAAGAATTGTAAATAATTATATTCTTTCTAAAACATAATTTAATAGATCATTTAAAATTTCTTTATTAAAGATCATAAGGGTAACAATCATTGGGACTAATAAATGCTAAAAAATTGTAAATAATTATCTTCTTTGTAAAAGATAATTTAATAGATCATTTCAAAATTTCTTTATTAAAGATCATAACGGTAACGATCATTGGGCCTAATAAATGCTAAAGAATTTGAAATAATTATCTTCTTTGTGAATCATAATTGAATAGATCATTTAAAGTTTTTTTATTAAAGGTCTTAACGGTAACAATCATTGGGCCTAATAAATGCTAAAAAATTGTACATAATTATCTTCATTCTAAAAGATAACTTAAAAGATCATTTAAAGTTTCTTTATTAAAGATCATAACGGTAACGATCATTGGGCCTAATAAATGCTAAAAAATTTGAAATAATTATCTTCTTTGTGAATCATAATTGAATAGATCATTTAAAGTTTTTTTATTAAAGGTCTTAACGGTAACAATCATTGGGCCTAATAAATGCTAAAAAATTGTACATAATTATCTTCATTCTAAAAGATAACTTAAAAGATCATTTAAAGTTTTTTTATTAAAGATCATAACGGTAACGATCATTGGGCCTAATAAATGCTAAAAAATTGTAAATAATTACCTTCTTTCTAAACGATAATTTAATAGATCATTTAAAATTTCTTTATTAAAGATCATAACGGTAACGATCATTGGGCCTAATAAATGCTAAAGAATTGTAAATAATTATATTCTTTCTAAAACATAATTTAATAGATCATTTAAAATTTCTTTATTAAAGATCATAAGGGTAACAATCATTGGGCCTAATAAATGCTAAAAAATTGTAAATAATTATCTTCTTTGTAAAAGATAATTTAATACATCATTTAAAATTTCTTTATTAAAGATCATAACGGTAACGATCATTGGGCCTAATAAATGCTAAAGAATTTGAAATAATTATCTTCTTTGTGAATCATAATTGAATAGATCATTGAAAGTTTCTTTATTAAAGATCATAACAGTAACAATCATTGGGTCTAATAAATGCTAAAAAATTGTAAATAATTATCTTCTTTCTAAAAGATAATTTAATAGATCATTTAGAATTTCTTTATTAAAGATCATAACGGTAACGATCATTGGTCCTAATAAATGCTAAAGAATTGTAAATAATTATATTCTTTCTAAAACATAATTTAATAGATCATTTAAAATTTCTTTATTAAAGATCATAAGGGTAACAATCATTGGGACTAATAAATGCTAAAAAATTGTAAATAATTATCTTCTTTGTAAAAGATAATTTAATAGATCATTTCAAAATTTCTTTATTAAAGATCATAACGGTAACGATCATTGGGCCTAATAAATGCTAAAGAATTTGAAATAATTATCTTCTTTGTGAATCATAATTGAATAGATCATTTAAAGTTTTTTTATTAAAGGTCTTAACGGTAACACTCATTGGGCCTAATAAATGCTAAAAAATTGTACATAATTATCTTCATTCTAAAAGATAACTTAAAAGATCATTTAAAGTTTTTTTATTAAAGATCATAACGGTAACGATCATTGGGCCTAATAAATGCTAAAAAATTGTAAATAATTACCTTCTTTCTAAACGATAATTTAATAGATCATTTAAAATTTCTTTATTAAAGATCATAACGGTAACGATCATTGGGTCTAATAAATGCTAAAGAATTGTAAATAATTATATTCTTTCTAAAACATAATTTAATAGATCATTTAAAATTTCTTTATTAAAGATCATAAGGGTAACAATAATTGGGCCTAATAAATGCTAAAAAATTGTAAATAATTATCTTCTTTGTAAAAGATAATTTAATACATCATTTAAAATTTCTTTATTAAAGATCATAACGGTAACGATCATTGGGCCTAATAAATGCTAAAGAATTTGAAATAATTATCTTCTTTGTGAATCATAATTGAAAAGATCATTTAAAGTTTCTTTATTAAAGATCATAACAGTAACGATCAATGGGTCTAATAAATGCTAAAAAATTGTAAATAATTATCTTCTTTCTAAAAGATAACTTAATAGATCATTTAGAATTTCTTTATTAAAGATCATAACGGTAACGATCATTGGTCCTAATAAATGCTAAAGAATTGTAAATAATTATATTCTTTCTAAAACATAATTTAATAGATCATTTAAAATTTCTTTATTAAAGATCATAAGGGTAACAATCATTGGGACTAATAAATGCTAAAAAATTGTAAATAATTATCTTCTTTGTAAAAGATAATTTAATAGATCATTTCAAAATTTCTTTATTAAAGATCATAACGGTAACGATCATTGGGCCTAATAAATGCTAAAGAATTTGAAATAATTATCTTCTTTGTGAATCATAATTGAATAGATCATTTAAAGTTTTTTTATTAAAGGTCTTAACGGTAACAATCATTGGGCCTAATAAATGCTAAAAAATTGTACATAATTATCTTCATTCTAAAAGATAACTTAAAAGATCATTTAAAGTTTCTTTATTAAAGATCATAACGGTAACGATCATTGGGCCTAATAAATGCTAAAAAATTTGAAATAATTATCTTCTTTGTGAATCATAATTGAATAGATCATTTAAAGTTTTTTTATTAGAGGTCTTAACGGTAACAATCATTGGGCCTAATAAATGCTAAACAATTGTACATAATTATCTTCATTCTAAAAGATAACTTAAAAGATTATTTAAAGTTTTTTTATTAACGATCATAACGGTAACGATCATTGGACCTAATAAATGCTAAAGAATTTGAAATAATTATCTTCTTTGTGAGTCATACTTGAATAGATCATTTAAAGTTTTTTTATTAAAGGTCTTAACGGTAAAAATCATTGGGCCTAATAAATGCTAAAAAATTGTACATAATTATCTTCATTCTAAAAGATAACTTAAAAGATCATTTAGAATTTCTTTATGAAAGATCATAACGGTAACGATCATTGGTCCTAATAAATGCTAAACAATTGTAAATAATTATATTCTTTCTAAAATATAATTTAATAAATCATTTAAAATTTCTTT
Source organism: Psophocarpus tetragonolobus (assembly GCA_037954015.1). Taxonomy (NCBI): domain Eukaryota; kingdom Viridiplantae; phylum Streptophyta; class Magnoliopsida; order Fabales; family Fabaceae; genus Psophocarpus; species Psophocarpus tetragonolobus. The sequence continues at coordinate 62,898,840 of CM075688.1, forward strand.
ATTAAAGATCATAAGGGTAACAATCATTGGGACTAATAAATGCTAAAAAATTGTAAATAATTATCTTCTTTGTAAAAGATGATTTAATAGATCATTTCAAAATTTCTTTATTAAAGATCATAACGGTAACGATCATTGGGCCTAATAAATGCTAAAGAATTTGAAATAATTATCTTCTTTGTGAATCATAATTGAATAGATCATTTAAAGTTTTTTTATTAAAGGTCTTAACGGTAACAATCATTGGGCCTAATAAATGCTAAAAAATTGTACATAATTATCTTCATTCTAAAAGATAACTTAAAAGATTATTTAAAGTTTTTTTATTAACGATCATAACGGTAACGATCATTGGGCCTAATAAATGCTAAAAAATTGTAAATAATTACCTTCTTTCTAAAAGATAATTTAATAGATCATTTATAATTTCTTTATTAAAGATCATAACGGTAACGATCATTGGGCCTAATAAATGCTAAAGAATTGTAAATAATTATATTCTTTCTAAAACATAATTTAATAGATCATTTAAAATTTCTTTATTAAAGATCAAAAGCGTAACAATCATTGGGCCTAATAAATGCTAAAAAATTGTAAATAATTATCTTCTTTGTAAAAGATAATTTAATAGATCATTTAAAATTTCTTTATTAAAGATCATAACGGTAACGATCATTGGGCCTAATAAATGCTAAAGAATTTGAAATAATTATCTTCTTTGTGAATCATAATTGAAAATATCATTTAAAGTTTCTTTATTAAAGATCATAACAGTAACGATGATTGGGTCTAATAAATGCTAAAAAATTGTAAATAATTATCTTCTTTCTAAAAGATAATTTAATAGATCATTTAGAATTTCTTTATTAAAGATCATAACGGTAACGATCATTGGTCCTAATAAATGCTAAAGAATTGTAAATAATTATATTCTTTCTAAAACATAATTTAATAGATCATTTAAAATTTCTTTATTAAAGATCATAAGGGTAACAATCATTGGGACTAATAAATGCTAAAAAATTGTAAACAGTTATCTTCTTTGTAAAAGATAATTTAATAGATCATTTCAAAATTTCTTTATTAAAGATCATAACGGTAACGATCATTGGGCCTAATAAATGCTAAAGAATTTGAAATAATTATCTTCTTTGTGAATCATAATTGAATAGATCATTTAAAGTTTTTTTATTAAAGGTCTTAATGGTAACAATCATTGGGCCTAATAAATGCTAAAAAATTGTACATAATTATCTTCATTCTAAAAGATAACTTAAAAGATCATTTAGAATTTCTTTATTAAAGATCATAACGGTAACGATCATTGGTCCTAATAAATGCTAAAGAATTGTAAATAATTACCTTCTTTCTGAAAGATAATTTAATAGATCATTTAAAATTTCTTTATTAAAGATCATAACGGTAACGATCATTGGGCCTAATAAATCCTAAAAAATTCTAAATAATTATCTTCTTTGTAAAAGATAATTTAATAGATTATTTAAAATTTCTTTATTAAAGATCATAACGGTAACGATCATTGGGCCTAATAAATGCTAAAGAATTTGAAATAATTATCTTCTTTGTGAATCATAATTGGATAGATCATTTAAAGTTTTTTTTATTAAAGGTCTTAAGGGTAACAATCATTGGGCCTAATAAATGCTAAAAAATTGTACATAATTATCTTCATTCTAAAAGATAACTTAAAAGATCATTTAGAATTTCTTTATTAAAGATCATAACGGTAACGATCATTGGTCCTAATAAATGCTAAAGAATTGTAAATAATTATATTCTTTCTAAAATATAATTTAATAGATCATTTAAAATTTCTTTATTAAAGATCATAAGGGTAACAATCATTGGGACTAATAAATTCTAAAAAATTGTAAACAATTATCTTCTTTGTAAAAGATAATTTAATAGATCATTTCAAAATTTCTTTATTAAAGATCATAACGGTAACGATCAGTGGGCCTAATAAATGCTAAAGAATTTGAAATAATTATCTTCTTTGTGAATCATACTTGAATAGATCATTTAAAGTTTTTTTATTAAAGGTCTTAACGGTAACAATCATTGGGCCTAATAAATGCTAAAAAATTGTACATAATTATCTTCATTCTAAAAGATAACTTAAAAGATTATTTAAAGTTTTTTTATTAACGATCATAATGGTAACGATCATTGGGCCTAATAAATGCTAAAAAATTGTAAATAATTACCTTCTTTCTAAAAGATAATTTAATAGATCATTTAAAATTTCTTTATTAAAGATCATAACGGTAACGATCATTGGTCCTAATAAATGATAAAGAATTGTAAATAATTATATTCTTTCTAAAACATAATTTAATAGATCATTTAAAATTTCTTTATTAAAGATCATAAGGGTAACAATCATTGGGACTAATAAATGCTAAAAAATTGTAAATAATTATCTTCTTTGTAAAAGATAATTTAATAGATCATTTCAAAATTTCTTTAAAGATCATAACGCTAACGATCATTGGGCCTAATAAATGCTAAAGAATTTGAAATAATTATCTTCTTTGTGAATCATAATTGAATAGATCATTTAAAGTTTTTTTATTAAAGGTCTTAACGGTAAAAATCATTGGGCCTAATAAATGCTAAAAAATTGTACATAATTATCTTCATTCTAAAAGATAACTTAAAAGATCATTTAGAATTTCTTTATTAAAGATCATAACGGTAACGATCATTGGTCCTAATAAATGCTAAAGAATTGTAAATAATTATATTCTTTCTAAAACATAATTTAATAGATCATTTAAAATTTCTTTATTAAAGATCATAAGGGTAACAATCATTGGGACTAATAAATGCTAAAAAATTGTAAATAATTATCTTCTTTGTAAAAGATAATTTAATAGATCATTTCAAAATTTCTTTATTAAAGATCATAACGGTAACGATCATTGGGCCTAATAAATGCTAAAGAATTTGAAATAATTATCTTCTTTGTGAATCATAATTGAATAGATCATTTAAAGTTTTTTTATTAAAGGTCTTAACGGTAACAATCATTGGGCCTAATAAATGCTAAAAAATTGTACATAATTATCTTCATTCTAAAAGATAACTTAAAAGATCATTTAAAGTTTTTTTATTAAAGATCATAACGGTAACGATCATTGGGCCTAATAAATGCTAAAAAATTGTAAATAATTACCTTCTTTCTAAAAGATAATTTAATAGATCATTTAAAATTTCTTTATTTAAGATCATAACGGTAACGATCATTGGGCCTAATAAATGCTAAAGAATTGTAAATAATTATATTCTTTCTAAAACATAATTTAATAGATCATTTAAAATTTCTTTATTAAAGATCATAAGGGTAACAATCATTGGGCCTAATAAATGCTAAAAAATTGTAAATAATTATCTTCTTTGTAAAAGATAATTTAATACATCATTTAAAATTTCTTTATTAAAGATCATAACGGTAACGATCATTGGGCCTAATAAATGCTAAAGAATTTGAAATAATTATCTTCTTTGTGAATCATAATTGAATAGATCATTGAAAGTTTCTTTATTAAAGATCATAACAGTAACAATCATTGGGTCTAATAAATGCTAAAAAATTGTAAATAATTATCTTCTTTCTAAAAGATAATTTAATAGATCATTTAGAATTTCTTTATTAAAGATCATAACGGTAACGATCATTGGTCCTAATAAATGCTAAAGAATTGTAAATAATTATATTCTTTCTAAAACATAATTTAATAGATCATTTAAAATTTCTTTATTAAAGATCATAAGGGTAACAATCATTGGGACTAATAAATGCTAAAAAATTGTAAATAATTATCTTCTTTGTAAAAGATAATTTAATAGATAATTTCAAAATTTCTTTATTAAAGATCATAACGGTAACGATCATTGGGCCTAATAAATGCTAAAGAATTTGAAATAATTATCTTCTTTGTGAATCATAATTGAATAGATCATTTAAAGTTTTTTTATTAAAGGTCTTAACGGTAACACTCATTGGGCCTAATAAATGCTAAAAAATTGTACATAATTATCTTCATTCTAAAAGATAACTTAAAAGATCATTTAAAGTTTTTTTATTAAAGATCATAACGGTAACGATCATTGGGCCTAATAAATGCTAAAAAATTGTAAATAATTACCTTCTTTCTAAAATATAATTTAATAGATCATTTAAAATTTCTTTATTAAAGATCATAACGGTAACGATCATTGGGTCTAATAAATGCTAAAGAATTGTAAATAATTATATTCTTTCTAAAACATAATTTAATAGATCATTTAAAATTTCTTTATTAAAGATCATAAGGGTAACAATCATTGGGACTAATAAATGCTAAAAAATTGTAAATAATTATCTTCTTTGTAAAATATAATTTAATAGATCATTTCAAAATTTCTTTATTAAAGATCATAACGGTAACGATCATTGGGCCTAATAAATGCTAAAGAATTTGAAATAATTATCTTCTTTGTGAATCATAATTGAATAGATCATTTAAATTTTTTTTATTAAAGGTCTTAACGGTAACAATCATTGGGCCTAATAAATGCTAAAAAATTGTACATAATTATCTTCATTCTAAAAGATAACTTAAAAGATCATTTAAAGTTTTTTTATTAAAGATCATAACGGTAACGATCATTGGGCCTAATAAATGCTAAAAAATTGTAAATAATTACCTTCTTTCTAAAAGATAATTTAATAGATCATTTAAAATTTCTTTATTAAAGATCATAACGATAACGATCATTGGGTCTAATAAATGCTAAAGAATTGTAAATAATTATCTTCTTTGTAAAAGATAATTTAATAGATCATTTCAAAATTTCTTTATTAAAGATCATAACGGTAACGATCATTGGGCCTAATAAATGCTAAAGAATTTGAAATAATTATCTTCTTTGTGAATCATAATTGAATAGATCATTTAAAGTTTTTTTATTAAAGGTCTTAACGGTAACAATCATTGGGCCTAATAAATGCTAAAAAATTGTACATAATTATCTTTATTCTAAAAGATAACTTAAAAGATCATTTAGAATTTCTTTATTAAAGATCATAACGGTAACGATCATTGGTCCTAATAAATGCTAAAGAATTGTAAATAATTATATTCTTTCTAAAACATAATTTAATAGATCATTTAAAATTTCTTTATTAAAGATCATAAGGGTAACGATCATTGGGCCTAATAAATGCTAAAGAATTTGAAATAATTATCTTCTTTGTGAATCATAATTGAATAGATCATTGAAAGTTTCTTTATTAAAGATCATAACAGTAACAATCATTGGGTCTAATAAATGCTAAAAAATTGTAAATAATTATCTTCTTTCTAAAAGATAATTTAATAGATCATTTAGAATTTCTTTATTAAAGATCATAACGGTAACGATCATTGGTCCTAATAAATGCTAAAGAATTGTAAATAATTATATTCTTTCTAAAACATAATTTAATAGATCATTTAAAATTTCTTTATTAAAGATCATAAGGGTAACAATCATTGGGACTAATAAATGCTAAAAAATTGTAAATAATTATCTTCTTTGTAAAAGATAATTTAATAGATCATTTCAAAATTTCTTTATTAAAGATCATAACGGTAACGATCATTGGGCCTAATAAATGCTAAAGAATTTGAAATAATTATCTTCTTTGTGAATCATAATTGAATAGATCATTTAAAGTTTTTTTATTAAAGGTCTTAACGGTAACACTCATTGGGCCTAATAAATGCTAAAAAATTGTACATAATTATCTTCATTCTAAAAGATAACTTAAAAGATCATTTAAAGTTTTTTTATTAAAGATCATAACGGTAACGATCATTGGGCCTAATAAATGCTAAAAAATTGTAAATAATTACCTTCTTTCTAAAATATAATTTAATAGATCATTTAAAATTTCTTTATTAAAGATCATAACGGTAACGATCATTGGGTCTAATAAATGCTAAAGAATTGTAAATAATTATATTCTTTCTAAAACATAATTTAATAGATCATTTAAAATTTCTTTATTAAAGATCATAAGGGTAACAATCATTGGGACTAATAAATGCTAAAAAATTGTAAATAATTATCTTCTTTGTAAAATATAATTTAATAGATCATTTCAAAATTTCTTTATTAAAGATCATAACGGTAACGATCATTGGGCCTAATAAATGCTAAAGAATTTGAAATAATTATCTTCTTTGTGAATCATAATTGAATAGATCATTTAAATTTTTTTTATTAAAGGTCTTAACGGTAACAATCATTGGGCCTAATAAATGCTAAAAAATTGTACATAATTATCTTCATTCTAAAAGATAACTTAAAAGATCATTTAAAGTTTTTTTATTAAAGATCATAACGGTAACGATCATTGGGCCTAATAAATGCTAAAAAATTGTAAATAATTACCTTCTTTCTAAAAGATAATTTAATAGATCATTTAAAATTTCTTTATTAAAGATCATAACGATAACGATCATTGGGTCTAATAAATGCTAAAGAATTGTAAATAATTATCTTCTGTGTAAAAGATAATTTAATAGATCATTTCAAAATTTCTTTATTAAAGATCATAACGGTAACGATCATTGGGCCTAATAAATGCTAAAGAATTTGAAATAATTATCTTCTTTGCGAATCATAATTGAATAGATCATTTAAAGTTTTTTTATTAAAGGTCTTAACGGTAACAATCATTGGGCCTAATAAATGCTAAAAAATTGTACATAATTATCTTTATTCTAAAAGATAACTTAAAAGATCATTTAGAATTTCTTTATTAAAGATCATAACGGTAACGATCATTGGTCCTAATAAATGCTAAAGAATTGTAAATAATTATATTCTTTCTAAAACATAATTTAATAGATCATTTAAAATTTCTTTATTAAAGATCATAAGGGTAACAATCATTGGGACTAATAAATGCTAAAAAATTGTAAATAATTATCTTCTTTGTAAAAGATAATTTAATAGATCATTTCAAAATTTCTTTATTAAAGATCATAACGGTAACGATCATTGGGCCTAATAAATGCTAAAGAATTTGAAATAATTATCTTCTTTGTGAATCATAATTGAATAGATCATTTAAAGTTTTTTTATTAAAGGTCTTAACGGTAACAATCATTGGGCCTAATAAATGCTAAAAAATTGTACATAATTATCTTCATTCTAAAAGATAACTTAAAAGATCATTTAAAGTTTTTTTATTAAAGATCATAATGGTAACGATCATTGGGCCTAATAAATGCTAAAAAATTGTAAATAATTACCTTCTTTCTAAACGATAATTTAATAGATCATTTAAAATTTCTTTATTTAAGATCATAACGGTAACGATCATTGGGCCTAATAAATGCTAAAGAATTGTAAATAATTATATTCTTTCTAAAACATAATTTAATAGATCATTTAAAATTTCTTTATTAAAGATCATAAGGGTAACAATCATTGGGCCTAATAAATGCTAAAAAATTGTAAATAATTATCTTCTTTGTAAAAGATAATTTAATACATCATTTAAAATTTCTTTATTAAAGATCATAACGGTAACGATCATTGGGCCTAATAAATGCTAAAGAATTTGAAATAATTATCTTCTTTGTGAATCATAATTGAATAGATCATTGAAAGTTTCTTTATTAAAGATCATAACAGTAACAATCATTGGGTCTAATAAATGCTAAAAAATTGTAAATAATTATCTTCTTTCTAAAAGATAATTTAATAGATCATTTAGAATTTCTTTATTAAAGATCATAACGGTAACGATCATTGGTCCTAATAAATGCTAAAGAATTGTAAATAATTATATTCTTTCTAAAACATAATTTAATAGATCATTTAAAATTTCTTTATTAAAGATCATAAGGGTAACAATCATTGGGACTAATAAATGCTAAAAAATTGTAAATAATTATCTTCTTTGTAAAAGATAATTTAATAGATCATTTCAAAATTTCTTTATTAAAGATCATAACGGTAACGATCATTGGGCCTAATAAATGCTAAAGAATTTGAAATAATTATCTTCTTTGTGAATCATAATTGAATAGATCATTTAAAGTTTTTTTATTAAAGGTCTTAACGGTAACACTCATTGGGCCTAATAAATGCTAAAAAATTGTACATAATTATCTTCATTCTAAAAGATAACTTAAAAGATCATTTAAAGTTTTTTTATTAAAGATCATAACGGTAACGATCATTGGGCCTAATAAATGCTAAAAAATTGTAAATAATTACCTTCTTTCTAAAATATAATTTAATAGATCATTTAAAATTTCTTTATTAAAGATCATAACGGTAACGATCATTGGGTCTAATAAATGCTAAAGAATTGTAAATAATTATATTCTTTCTAAAACATAATTTAATAGATCATTTAAAATTTCTTTATTAAAGATCATAAGGGTAACAATCATTGGGACTAATAAATGCTAAAAAATTGTAAATAATTATCTTCTTTGTAAAATATAATTTAATAGATCATTTCAAAATTTCTTTATTAAAGATCATAACGGTAACGATCATTGGGCCTAATAAATGCTAAAGAATTTGAAATAATTATCTTCTTTGTGAATCATAATTGAATAGATCATTTAAATTTTTTTTATTAAAGGTCTTAACGGTAACAATCATTGGGCCTAATAAATGCTAAAAAATTGTACATAATTATCTTCATTCTAAAAGATAACTTAAAAGATCATTTAAAGTTTTTTTATTAAAGATCATAACGGTAACGATCATTGGGCCTAATAAATGCTAAAAAATTGTAAATAATTACCTTCTTTCTAAAAGATAATTTAATAGATCATTTAAAATTTCTTTATTAAAGATCATAACGATAACGATCATTGGGTCTAATAAATGCTAAAGAATTGTAAATAATTATCTTCTTTGTAAAAGATAATTTAATAGATCATTTCAAAATTTCTTTATTAAAGATCATAACGGTAACGATCATTGGGCCTAATAAATGCTAAAGAATTTGAAATAATTATCTTCTTTGTGAATCATAATTGAATAGATCATTTAAAGTTTTTTTATTAAAGGTCTTAACGGTAACAATCATTGGGCCTAATAAATGCTAAAAAATTGTACATAATTATCTTTATTCTAAAAGATAACTTAAAAGATCATTTAGAATTTCTTTATTAAAGATCATAACGGTAACGATCATTGGTCCTAATAAATGCTAAAGAATTGTAAATAATTATATTCTTTCTAAAACATAATTTAATAGATCATTTAAAATTTCTTTATTAAAGATCATAAGGGTAACAATCATTGGGACTAATAAATGCTAAAAAATTGTAAATAATTATATTCTTTGTAAAAGATAATTTAATAGATCATTTCAAAATTTCTTTATTAAAGATCATAACGGTAACGATCATTGGGCCTAATAAATGCTAAAGAATTTGAAATAATTATCTTCTTTGTGAATCATAATTGAATAGATCATTTAAAGTTTTTTTATTAAAGGTCTTAACGGTAACAATCATTGGGCCTAATAAATGCTAAAAAATTGTACATAATTATCTTCATTCTAAAAGATAACTTAAAAGATCATTTAAAGTTTTTTTATTAAAGATCATAACGGTAACGATCATTGGGCCTAATAAATGCTAAAAAATTGTAAATAATTACCTTCTTTCTAAAAGATAATTTAATAGATCATTTAAAATTTCTTTATTTAAGATCATAACGGTAACGATCATTGGGCCTAATAAATGCTAAAGAATTGTAAATAATTATATTCTTTCTAAAACATAATTTAATAGATCATTTAAAATTTCTTTATTAAAGATCATAAGGGTAACAATCATTGGGCCTAATAAATGCTAAAAAATTGTAAATAATTATCTTCTTTGTAAAAGATAATTTAATACATCATTTAAAATTTCTTTATTAAAGATCATAACGGTAACGATCATTGGGCCTAATAAATGCTAAAGAATTTGAAATAATTATCTTCTTTGTGAATCATAATTGAAAAGATCATTTAAAGTTTCTTTATTAAAGATCATAACAGTAACGATCAATGGGTCTAATAAATGCTAAAAAATTGTAAATAATTATCTTCTTTCTAAAAGATAACTTAATAGATCATTTAGAATTTCTTTATTAAAGATCATAACGGTAACGATCATTGGTCCTAATAAATGCTAAAGAATTGTAAATAATTATATTCTTTCTAAAACATAATTTAATAGATCATTTAAAATTTCTTTATTAAAGATCATAAGGGTAACAATCATTGGGACTAATAAATGCTAAAAAATTGTAAATAATTATCTTCTTTGTAAAAGATAATTTAATAGATCATTTCAAAATTTCTTTATTAAAGATCATAACGGTAACGATCATTGGGCCTAATAAATGCTAAAGAATTTGAAATAATTATCTTCTTTGTGAATCATAATTGAATAGATCATTTAAAGTTTTTTTATTAAAGGTCTTAACGGTAACAATCATTGGGCCTAATAAATGCTAAAAAATTGTAAATAATTATCTTCATTCTAAAAGATAACTTAAAAGATCATTTAAAGTTTTTTTATTAAAGATCATAACGGTAACGATCATTGGGCCTAATAAATGCTAAAGAATTTGAAATAATTATCTTCTTTGTGAATCATAATTGAATAGATCATTTAATGTTTTTTTATTAAAGGTCTTAACGGTAAAAATCATTGGGCCTAATAAATGCTAAAAAATTGTACATAATTATCTTCATTCTAAAAGATAACTTAAAAGATCATTTAGAATTTCTTTATTAAAGATCATAACGGTAACGATCATTGGTCCTAATAAATGCTAAAGAATTGTAAATAATTATATTCTTTCTAAAACATAATTTAATAGATCATTTAAAATTTCTTTATTAAAGATCATAAGGGTAACAATCATTGGGACTAATAAATGCTAAAAAATTGTAAATAATTATCTTCTTTGTAAAAGATAATCTAATAGATCATTTCAAAATTTCTTTATTAAAGATCATAACGGTAACGATCATTGGGCCTAATAAATGCTAAAGAATTTGAAATAATTATCTTCTTTGTGAATCATAATTGAATAGATCATTTAAAGTTTTTTTATTAAAGGTCTTAACGGTAACAATCATTGGGCCTAATAAATGCTAAAAAATTGTACATAATTATCTTTATTCTAAAAGATAACTTAAAAGATCATTTAGAATTTCTTTATTAAAGATCATAACGGTAACGATCATTGGTCCTAATAAATGCTAAAGAATTGTAAATAATTATATTCTTTCTAAAACATAATTTAATAGATCATTTAAAATTTCTTTATTAAAGATCATAAGGGTAACAATCATTGGGACTAATAAATGCTAAAAAATTGTAAATAATTATCTTCTTTGTAAAAGATAATTTAATAGATCATTTCAAAATTTCTTTATTAAAGATCATAACGGTAACGATCATTGGGCCTAATAAATGCTAAAGAATTTGAAATAATTATCTTCTTTGTGAATCATAATTGAATAGACCATTTAAAGTTTTTTTATTAAAGGTCTTAACGGTAACAATCATTGGGCCTAATAAATGCTAAAAAATTGTACATAATTATCTTCATTCTAAAAGATAACTTAAAAGATCATTTAAAGTTTTTTTATTAAAGATCATAACGGTAACGATCATTGGGCCTAATAAATGCTAAAAAATTGTAAATAATTACCTTCTTTCTAAAAGATAATTTAATAGATCATTTAAAATTTCTTTATTTAAGATCATAACGGTAACGATCATTGGGCCTAATAAATGCTAAAGAATTGTAAATAATTATATTCTTTCTAAAACATAATTTAATAGATCATTTAAAATTTCTTTATTAAAGATCATAAGGGTAACAATCATTGGGCCTAATAAATGCTAAAAAATTGTAAATAATTATCTTCTTTGTAAAAGATAATTTAATACATCATTTAAAATTTCTTTATTAAAGATCATAACGGTAACGATCATTGGGCCTAATAAATGCTAAAGAATTTGAAATAATTATCTTCTTTGTGAATCATAATTGAATAGATCATTGAAAGTTTCTTTATTAAAGATCATAACAGTAACAATCATTGGGTCTAATAAATGCTAAAAAATTGTAAATAATTATCTTCTTTCTAAAAGATAATTTAATAGATCATTTAGAATTTCTTTATTAAAGATCATAACGGTAACGATCATTGGTCCTAATAAATGCTAAAGAATTGTAAATAATTATATTCTTTCTAAAACATAATTTAATAGATCATTTAAAATTTCTTTATTAAAGATCATAAGGGTAACAATCATTGGGACTAATAAATGCTAAAAAATTGTAAATAATTATCTTCTTTGTAAAAGATAATTTAATAGATCATTTCAAAATTTCTTTATTAAAGATCATAACGGTAACGATCATTGGGCCTAATAAATGCTAAAGAATTTGAAATAATTATCTTCTTTGTGAATCATAATTGAATAGATCATTTAAAGTTTTTTTATTAAAGGTCTTAACGGTAACACTCATTGGGCCTAATAAATGCTAAAAAATTGTACATAATTATCTTCATTCTAAAAGATAACTTAAAAGATCATTTAAAGTTTTTTTATTAAAGATCATAACGGTAACGATCATTGGGCCTAATAAATGCTAAAAAATTGTAAATAATTACCTTCTTTCTAAAATATAATTTAATAGATCATTTAAAATTTCTTTATTAAAGATCATAACGGTAACGATCATTGGGTCTAATAAATGCTAAAGAATTGTAAATAATTATATTCTTTCTAAAACATAATTTAATAGATCATTTAAAATTTCTTTATTAAAGATCATAAGGGTAACAATCATTGGGACTAATAAATGCTAAAAAATTGTAAATAATTATCTTCTTTGTAAAATATAATTTAATAGATCATTTCAAAATTTCTTTATTAAAGATCATAACGGTAACGATCATTGGGCCTAATAAATGCTAAAGAATTTGAAATAATTATCTTCTTTGTGAATCATAATTGAATAGATCATTTAAATTTTTTTTATTAAAGGTCTTAACGGTAACAATCATTGGGCCTAATAAATGCTAAAAAATTGTACATAATTATCTTCATTCTAAAAGATAACTTAAAAGATCATTTAAAGTTTTTTTATTAAAGATCATAACGGTAACGATCATTGGGCCTAATAAATGCTAAAAAATTGTAAATAATTACCTTCTTTCTAAAAGATAATTTAATAGATCATTTAAAATTTCTTTATTAAAGATCATAACGATAACGATCATTGGGTCTAATAAATGCTAAAGAATTGTAAATAATTATATTCTTTCTAAAACATAATTTAATAGATCATTTAAAATTTCTTTATTAAAGATCATAAGGGTAACAATCATTGGGCCTAATAAATGCTAAAAAATTGTAAATAATTATCTTCTTTGTAAAAGATAATTTAATACATCATTTAAAATTTCTTTATTAAAGATCATAACGGTAACGATCATTGGGCCTAATAAATGCTAAAGAATTTGAAATAATTATCTTCTTTGTGAATCATAATTGAAAAGATCATTTAAAGTTTCTTTATTAAAGATCATAACAGTAACGATCAATGGGTCTAATAAATGCTAAAAAATTGTAAATAATTATCTTCTTTCTAAAAGATAACTTAATAGATCATTTAGAATTTCTTTATTAAAGATCATAACGGTAACGATCATTGGTCCTAATAAATGCTAAAGAATTGTAAATAATTATATTCTTTCTAAAACATAATTTAATAGATCATTTAAAATTTCTTTATTAAAGATCATAAGGGTAACAATCATTGGGACTAATAAATGCTAAAAAATTGTAAATAATTATCTTCTTTGTAAAAGATAATTTAATAGATCATTTCAAAATTTCTTTATTAAAGATCATAACGGTAACGATCATTGGGCCTAATAAATGCTAAAGAATTTGAAATAATTATCTTCTTTGTGAATCATAATTGAATAGATCATTTAAAGTTTTTTTATTAAAGATCTTAACGGTAACAATCATTGGGCCTAATAAATGCTAAAAAATTGTACATAATTATCTTCATTCTAAAAGATAACTTAAAAGATCATTTAAAGTTTTTTTATTAAAGATCATAACGGTAACGATCATTGGGCCTAATAAATGCTAAAAAATTGTAAATAATTACCTTCTTTCTAAAATATAATTTAATAGATCATTTAAAATTTCTTTATTAAAGATCATAACGGTAACGATCATTGGGCCTAATAAATGCTAAAGAATTGTAAATAATTATATTCTTTCTAAAACATAATTTAATAGATCATTTAAAATTTCTTTATTAAAGATTATAAGGGTAACAATCTTTGGGACTAATAAATGCTAAAAAATTGTAAACAATTATCTTCTTTGTAAAACATAATTTAATAGATCATTTCAAAATTTCTTTATTAAAGATCATAACGGTAACGATCATTGGGCCTAATAAATGCTAAAGAATTTGAAATAATTATCTTCTTTGTGAATCATAATTGAATAGATCATTTAAAGTTTTTTTATTAAAGGTCTTAACGGTAACAATCATTGGGCCTAATAAATGCTAAAAAATTGTACATAATTATCTTTATTCTAAAAGATAACTTAAAAGATCATTTAGAATTTCTTTATTAAAGATCATAACGGTAACGATCATTGGTCCTAATAAATGCTAAAGAATTGTAAATAATTATATTCTTTCTAAAACATAATTTAATAGATCATTTAAAATTTCTTTATTAAAGATCATAAGGGTAACAATCATTGGGACTAATAAATGCTAAAAAATTGTAAATAATTATCTTCTTTGTAAAAGATAATTTAATAGATCATTTCAAAATTTCTTTATTAAAGATCATAACGGTAACGATCATTGGGCCTAATAAATGCTAAAGAATTTGAAATAATTATCTTCTTTGTGAATCATAATTGAATAGACCATTTAAAGTTTTTTTATTAAAGGTCTTAACGGTAACAATCATTGGGCCTAATAAATGCTAAAAAATTGTACATAATTATCTTCATTCTAAAAGATAACTTAAAAGATCATTTAAAGTTTTTTTATTAAAGATCATAACGGTAACGATCATTGGGCCTAATAAATGCTAAAAAATTGTAAATAATTACCTTCTTTCTAAAAGATAATTTAATAGATCATTTAAAATTTCTTTATTTAAGATCATAACGGTAACGATCATTGGGCCTAATAAATGCTAAAGAATTGTAAATAATTATATTCTTTCTAAAACATAATTTAATAGATCATTTAAAATTTCTTTATTAAAGATCATAAGGGTAACAATCATTGGGCCTAATAAATGCTAAAAAATTGTAAATAATTATCTTCTTTGTAAAAGATAATTTAATACATCATTTAAAATTTCTTTATTAAAGATCATAACGGTAACGATCATTGGGCCTAATAAATGCTAAAGAATTTGAAATAATTATCTTCTTTGTGAATCATAATTGAATAGATCATTGAAAGTTTCTTTATTAAAGATCATAACAGTAACAATCATTGGGTCTAATAAATGCTAAAAAATTGTAAATAATTATCTTCTTTCTAAAAGATGATTTAATAGATCATTTAGAATTTCTTTATTAAAGATCATAACGGTAACGATCATTGGTCCTAATAAATGCTAAAGAATTGTAAATAATTATATTCTTTCTAAAACATAATTTAATAGATCATTTAAAATTTCTTTATTAAAGATCGTAAGGTAACAATCATTGGGACTAATAAATGCTAAAAAATTGTAAATAATTATCTTCTTTGTAAAAGCTAATTTAATAGATCATTTCAAAATTTCTTTATTAAAGATCATAACGGTAACGATCATTGGGCCTAATAAATGCTAAAGAATTTGAAATAATTATCTTCTTTGTGAATCATAATTGAATAGATCATTTAAAGTTTTTTTATTAAAGGTCTTAACGGTAACACTCATTGGGCCTAATAAATGCTAAAAAATTGTACATAATTATCTTAATTCTAAAAGATAACTTAAAAGATCATTTAAAGTTTTTTTATTAAAGATCATAACGGTAACGATCATTGGGCCTAATAAATGCTAAAAAATTGTAAATAATTACCTTCTTTCTAAAATATAATTTAATAGATCATTTAAAATTTCTTTATTAAAGATCATAACGGTAACGATCATTGGGTCTAATAAATGCTAAAGAATTGTAAATAATTATATTCTTTCTAAAACATAATTTAATAGATCATTTAAAATTTCTTTATTAAAGATCATAAGGGTAACAATCATTGGGACTAATAAATGCTAAAAAATTGTAAATAATTATCTTCTTTGTAAAATATAATTTAATAGATCATTTCAAAATTTCTTTATTAAAGATCATAACGGTAACGATCATTGGGCCTAATAAATGCTAAAGAATTTGAAATAATTATCTTCTTTGTGAATCATAATTGAATAGATCATTTAAATTTTTTTTATTAAAGGTCTTAACGGTAACAATCATTGGGCCTAATAAATGCTAAAAAATTGTACATAATTATCTTCATTCTAAAAGATAACTTAAAAGATCATTTAAAGTTTTTTTATTAAAGATCATAACGGTAACGATCATTGGGCCTAATAAATGCTAAAAAATTGTAAATAATTACCTTCTTTCTAAAAGATAATTTAATAGATCATTTAAAATTTCTTTATTAAAGATCATAACGATAACGATCATTGGGTCTAATAAATGCTAAAGAATTGTAAATAATTATATTCTTTCTAAAACATAATTTAATAGATCATTTAAAATTTCTTTATTAAAGATCATAAGGGTAACAATCATTGGGCCTAATAAATGCTAAAAAATTGTAAATAATTATCTTCTTTGTAAAAGATAATTTAATACATCATTTAAAATTTCTGTATTAAAGATCATAACGGTAACGATCATTGGGCCTAATAAATGCTAAAGAATTTGAAATAATTATCTTCTTTGTGAATCATAATTGAAAAGATCAGTTAAAGTTTCTTTATTAAAGATCATAACAGTAACGATCAATGGGTCTAATAAATGCTAAAAAATTGTAAATAATTATCTTCTTTCTAAAAGATAACTTAATAGATCATTTAGAATTTCTTTATTAAAGATCATAACGGTAACGATCATTGGTCCTAATAAATGCTAAAGAATTGTAAATAATTATATTCTTTCTAAAACATAATTTAATAGATCATTTAAAATTTCTTTATTAAAGATCATAAGGGTAACAATCATTGGGACTAATAAATGCTAAAAAATTGTAAATAATTATCTTCTTTGTAAAAGATAATTTAATAGATCATTTCAAAATTTCTTTATTAAAGATCATAACGGTAACGATCATTGGGCCTAATAAATGCTAAAGAATTTGAAATAATTATCTTCTTTGTGAATCATAATTGAATAGATCATTTAAAGTTTTTTTATTAAAGGTCTTAACGGTAACAATCATTGGGCCTAATAAATGCTAAAAAATTGTACATAATTATCTTCATTCTAAAAGATAACTTAAAAGATCATTTAAAGTTTTTTTATTAAAGATCATAACGGTAACGATCATTGGGCCTAATAAATGCTAAAAAATTGTAAATAATTACCTTCTTTCTAAAATATAATTTAATAGATCATTTAAAATTTCTTTATTAAAGATCATAACGGTAACGATCATTGGGCCTAATAAATGCTAAAGAATTGTAAATAATTATATTCTTTCTAAAACATAATTTAATAGATCATTTAAAATTTCTTTATTAAAGATTATAAGGGTAACAATCTTTGGGACTAATAAATGCTAAAAAATTGTAAACAATTATCTTCTTTGTAAAACATAATTTAATAGATCATTTCAAAATTTCTTTATTAAAGATCATAACGGTAACGATCATTGGGCCTAATAAATGCTAAAGAATTTGAAATAATTATCTTCTTTGTGAATCATAATTGAATAGATCATTTAAAGTTTTTTTATTAAAGGTCTTAACGGTAACAATCATTGGGCCTAATAAATGCTAAAAAATTGTACATAATTATCTTTATTCTAAAAGATAACTTAAAAGATCATTTAGAATTTCTTTATTAAAGATCATAACTGTAACGATCATTGGTCCTAATAAATGCTAAAGAATTGTAAATAATTATATTCTTTCTAAAACTTAATTTAATAGATCATTTAAAATTTCTTTATTAAAGATCATAACGATAACGATCATTGGGTCTAATAAATGCTAAAGAATTGTAAATAATTATATTCTTTCTAAAACATAATTTAATAGATCATTTAAAATTTCTTTATTAAAGATCATAAGGGTAACAATCATTGGGCCTAATAAATGCTAAAAAATTGTAAATAATTATCTTCTTTGTAAAAGATAATTTAATACATCATTTAAAATTTCTTTATTAAAGATCATAACGGTAACGATCATTGGGCCTAATAAATGCTAAAGAATTTGAAATAATTATCTTCTTTGTGAATCATAATTCAAAAGATCATTTAAAGTTTCTTTATTAAAGATCATAACAGTAACGATCAATGGGTCTAATAAATGCTAAAAAATTGTAAATAATTATCTTCTTTCTAAAAGATAACTTAATAGATCATTTAGAATTTCTTTATTAAAGATCATAACGGTAACGATCATTGGTCCTAATAAATGCTAAAGAATTGTAAATAATTATATTCTTTCTAAAACATAATTTAATAGATCATTTAAAATTTCTTTATTAAAGATCATAAGGGTAACAATCATTGGGACTAATAAATGCTAAAAAATTGTAAATAATTATCTTCTTTGTAAAAGATAATTTAATAGATCATTTCAAAATTTCTTTATTAAAGATCATAACGGTAACGATCATTGGGCCTAATAAATGCTAAAGAATTTGAAATAATTATCTTCTTTGTGAATCATAATTGAATAGATCATTTAAAGTTTTTTTATTAAAGGTCTTAACGGTAACAATCATTGGGCCTAATAAATGCTAAAAAATTGTACATAATTATCTTCATTCTAAAAGATAACTTAAAAGATCATTTAAAGTTTTTTTATTAAAGATCATAACGGTAACGATCATTGGGCCTAATAAATGCTAAAAAATTGTAAATAATTACCTTCTTTCTAAAATATAATTTAATAGATCATTTAAAATTTCTTTATTAAAGATCATAACGGTAACGATCATTGGGCCTAATAAATGCTAAAGAATTGTAAATAATTATATTCTTTCTAAAACATAATTTAATAGATCATTTAAAATTTCTTTATTAAAGATTATAAGGGTAACAATCTTTGGGACTAATAAATGCTAAAAAATTGTAAACAATTATCTTCTTTGTAAAACATAATTTAATAGATCATTTCAAAATTTCTTTATTAAAGATCATAACGGTAACGATCATTGGGCCTAATAAATGCTAAAGAATTTGAAATAATTATCTTCTTTGTGAATCATAATTGAATAGATCATTTAAAGTTTTTTTATTAAAGGTCTTAACGGTAACAATCATTGGGCCTAATAAATGCTAAAAAATTGTACATAATTATCTTTATTCTAAAAGATAACTTAAAAGATCATTTAGAATTTCTTTATTAAAGATCATAACTGTAACGATCATTGGTCCTAATAAATGCTAAAGAATTGTAAATAATTATATTCTTTCTAAAACTTAATTTAATAGATCATTTAAAATTTCTTTATTAAAGATCATAACGATAACGATCATTGGGTCTAATAAATGCTAAAGAATTGTAAATAATTATATTCTTTCTAAAACATAATTTAATAGATCATTTAAAATTTCTTTATTAAAGATCATAAGGGTAACAATCATTGGGCCTAATAAATGCTAAAAAATTGTAAATAATTATCTTCTTTGTAAAAGATAATTTAATACATCATTTAAAATTTCTTTATTAAAGATCATAACGGTAACGATCATTGGGCCTAATAAATGCTAAAGAATTTGAAATAATTATCTTCTTTGTGAATCATAATTCAAAAGATCATTTAAAGTTTCTTTATTAAAGATCATAACAGTAACGATCAATGGGTCTAATAAATGCTAAAAAATTGTAAATAATTAACTTCTTTCTAAAAGATAACTTGATAGATCATTTAGAATTTCTTTATTAAAGATCATAACGGTAACGATCATTGGTCCTAATAAATGCTAAAGAATTGTAAATAATTATATTCTTTCTAAAACATAATTTAATAGATCATTTAAAATTTCTTTATTAAAGATCATAAGGGTAACAATCATTGGGACTAATAAATGCTAAAAAATTGTAAATAATTATCTTCTTTGTAAAAGATAATTTAATAGATCATTTCAAAATTTCTTTATTAAAGATCATAACGGTAACGATCATTGGGCCTAATAAATGCTAAAGAATTTGAAATAATTATCTTCTTTGTGAATCATAATTGAATAGATCATTTAAAGTTTTTTTATTAAAGGTCTTAACGGTAACAATCATTGGGCCTAATAAATGCTAAAAAATTCTACATAATTATCTTCATTCTAAAAGATAACTTAAAAGATCATTTAGAATTTCTTTATTAAAGATCATAACGGTAACGATCATTGGTCCTAATAAATGCTAAAGAATTGTAAATAATTATATTCTTTCTAAAACATAATTTAATAGATCATTTAAAATTTCTTTATTAAAGATTATAAGGGTAACAATCTTTGGGACTAATAAATGCTAAAAAATGGTAAACAATTATCTTCTTTGTAAAACATAATTTAATAGATCATTTCAAAATTTCTTTATTAAAGATCATAACGGTAACGATCATTGGGCCTAATAAATGCGAAAGAATTTGAAATAATTATCTTCTTTGTGAATCATAGTTGAATAGATCATTTAAAGTTTTTTTATTAAAGGTCTTAACGGTAACAATCATTGGGCCTAATAAATGCTAAAAAATTGTACATAATTATCTTCATTCTAAAAGATAACTTAAAAGATCATTTAGAATTTCCTTATTAAAGATCATAACGGTAACGATCATTGGTCCTAATAAATGCTAAAGAATTGTAAATAATTATATTCTTTCTAAAACATAATTTAATAGATCATTTAAAATTTCTTTATTAAAGATCATAACGATAACGATCATTGGGTCTAATAAATGCTAAAGAATTGTAAATAATTATATTCTTTCTAAAACATAATTTAATAGATCATTTAAAATTTCTTTATTAAAGATCATAAGGGTAACAATCATTGGGCCTAATAAATGCTAAAAAATTGTAAATAATTATCTTCTTTGTAAAAGATAATTTAATACATCATTTAAAATTTCTTTATTAAAGATCATAACGGTAACGATCATTGGTCCTAATAAATGCTAAAGAATTGTAAATAATTATATTCTTTCTAAAACATAATTTAATAGATCATTTAAAATTTCTTTATTAAAGATTATAAGGGTAACAATCTTTGGGACTAATAAATGCTAAAAAATTGTAAACAATTATCTTCTTTGTAAAACATAATTTAATAGATCATTTCAAAATTTCTTTATTAAAGATCATAACGGTAACGATCATTGGGCCTAATAAATGCTAAAGAATTTGAAATAATTATCTTCTTTGTGAATCATAATTGAATACATCATTTAAAGTTTTTTTATTAAAGGTCTTAACGGTAACAATCATTGGGACTAATAAATGCTAAAAAATTGTAAATAATTATCTTCTTTGTAAAAGATAATTTAATAGATCATTTCAAAATTTCTTTATTAAAGATCATAACGGTAACGATCATTGGGCCTAATAAATGCTAAAGAATTTGAAATAATTATCTTCTTTGTGAATCATAGTTGAATAAATCATTTAAAGTTTTTTTATTAAAGGTCTTAACGGTAACAATCATTGGGCCTAATAAATGCTAAAAAATTGTACATAATTATCTTCATTCTAAAAGATAACTTAAAAGATCATTTAAAGTTTTTTTATTAAAGATCATAACGGTAACGATCATTGGGCCTAATAAATGCTAAAAAATTGTAAATAATTACCTTCTTTCTAAAAGATAATTTAATAGATCATTTAAAATTTCTTTATTAAAGATCATAACGGTAACGATCATTGGGCCTAATGCTAAAGAATTGTAAATAATTATATTCTTTCTAAAACATAATTTAATAGATCATTTAAAATTTCTTTATTAAAGATCATAAGGGTAACAATCATTGGGCCTAATAAATGCTAAAAAATTGTAAATAATTATCTTCTTTGTAAAAGATAATTTAATACATCATTTAAAATTTCTTTATTAAAGATCATAACGGTAACGATCATTGGGCCTAATAAATGCTAAAGAATTTGAAATAATTATCTTCTTTGTGAATCATAATTGAAAAGATCATTTAAAGTTTCTTTATTAAAGATCATAACAGTAACGATCAATGGGTCTAATAAATGCTAAAAAATTGTAAATAATTATCTTCTTTCTAAAAGATAACTTAATAGATCATTTAGAATTTCTTTATTAAAGATCATAACGGTAACGATCATTGGTCCTAATAAATGCTAAAGAATTGTAAATAATTATATTCTTTCTAAAACATAATTTAATAGATCATTTAAAATTTCTTTATTAAAGATTATAAGGGTAACAATCTTTGGGACTAATAAATGCTAAAAAATTGTAAACAATTATCTTCTTTGTAAAACATAATTTAATAGATCATTTCAAAATTTCTTTATTAAAGATCATAACGGTAACGATCATTGGGCCTAATAAATGCTAAAGAATTTGAAATAATTATCTTCTTTGTGAATCATAATTGAATAGATCATTTAAAGTTTTTTTATTAAAGGTCTTAACGGTAACAATCATTGGGACTAATAAATGCTAAAAAATTGTAAATAATTATCTTCTTTGTAAAAGATAATTTAATAGATCATTTCAAAATTTCTTTATTAAAGATCATAACGGTAACGATCATTGGGCCTAATAAATGCTAAAGAATTTGAAATAATTATCTTCTTTGTGAATCATAGTTGAATAGATCATTTAAAGTTTTTTTATTAAAGGTCTTAACGGTAACAATCATTGGGCCTAATAAATGCTAAAAAATTGTACATAATTATCTTCATTCTAAAAGATAACTTAAAAGATCATTTAAAGTTTTTTTATTAAAGATCATAACGGTAACGATCATTGGGCCTAATAAATGCTAAAAAATTGTAAATAATTACCTTCTTTCTAAAAGATAATTTAATAGATCATTTAAAATTTCTTTATTAAAGATCATAACGGTAACGATCATTGGGCCTAATGCTAAAGAATTGTAAATAATTATATTCTTTCTAAAACATAATTTAATAGATCATTTAAAATTTCTTTATTAAAGATCATAAGGGTAACAATCATTGGGCCTAATAAATGCTAAAAAATTGTAAATAATTATCTTCTTTGTAAAAGATAATTTAATACATCATTTAAAATTTCTTTATTAAAGATCATAACGGTAACGATCATTGGGCCTAATAAATGCTAAAGAATTTGAAATAATTATCTTCTTTGTGAATCATAATTGAAAAGATCATTTAAAGTTTCTTTATTAAAGATCATAACAGTAACGATCAATGGGTCTAATAAATGCTAAAAAATTGTAAATAATTATCTTCTTTCTAAAAGATAACTTAATACATCATTTAGAATTTCTTTATTAAAGATCATAACGGTAACGATCATTGGTCCTAATAAATGCTAAAGAATTGTAAATAATTATATTCTTTCTAAAACATAATTTAATAGATCATTTAAAATTTCTTTATTAAAGATCATAACGGTAACAATCATTGGGACTAATAAATGCTAAAGAATTGTAAATAATTATATTCTTTCTAAAACATAATTTAATAGATTATTTAAAATTTCTTTATTAAAGATTATAAGGGTAACAATCTTTGGGACTAATAAATGCTAAAAAATTGTAAACAATTATCTTCTTTGTAAAACATAATTTAATAGATCATTTCAAAATTTCTTTATTAAAGATCATAACGGTAACGATCATTGGGCCTAATAAATGCTAAAGAATTTGAAATAATTATCTTCTTTGTGAATCATAATTGAATAGATCATTTAAAGTTTTTTTATTAAAGGTCTTAACGGTAACAATCATTGGGCCTAATAAATGCTAAAAAATTGTACATAATTATCTTTATTCTAAAAGATAACTTAAAAGATCATTTAGAATTTCTTTATTAAAGATCATAACGGTAACGATCATTGGTCCTAATAAATGCTAAAGAATTGTAAATAATTATATTCTTTCTAAAACATAATTTAATAGATTATTTAAAATTTCTTTATTAAAGATTATAAGGGTAACAATCTTTGGGACTAATAAATGCTAAAAAATTGTAAACAATTATCTTCTTTGTAAAACATAATTTAATAGATCATTTCAAAATTTCTTTATTAAAGATCATAACGGTAACGATCATTGGGCCTAATAAATGCTAAAGAATTTGAAATAATTATCTTCTTTGTGAATCATAATTGAATAGATCATTTAAAGTTTTTTTATTAAAGGTCTTAACGGTAACAATCATTGGGCCTAATAAATGCTAAAAAATTGTACATAATTATCTTTATTCTAAAAGATAACTTAAAAGATCATTTAGAATTTCTTTATTAAAGATCATAACGGTAACGATCATTGGTCCTAATAAATGCTAAAGAATTGTAAATAATTATATTCTTTCTAAAACATAATTTAATAGATCATTTAAAATTTCTTTATTAAAGATCATAAGGGTAACAATCATTGGGACTAATAAATGCTAAAAAATTGTAAATAATTATCTTCTTTGTAAAAGATAATTTAATAGATCATTTCAAAATTTCTTTATTAAAGATCATAACGGTAACGATCATTGGGCCTAATAAATGCTAAAGAATTTGAAATAATTATCTTCTTTGTGAATCATAGTTGAATAGATCATTTAAAGTTTTTTTATTAAAGGTCTTAACGGTAACAATCATTGGGCCTAATAAATGCTAAAAAATTGTACATAATTATCTTCATTCTAAAAGATAATTTAATAGACCATTTAAAATTTCTTTATTAAAGATCATAACGGTAACGATCATTGGGCCTAATAAATGCTAAAGAATTGTAAATAATTATATTCTTTCTAAAACATAATTTAATAGATCATTTAAAATTTCTTTATTAAAGATCATAAGGGTAACAATCATTGGGCCTAATAAATGCTAAAAAATTGTAAATAATTATCTTCTTTGTAAAAGATAATTTAATACATCATTTAAAATTTCTTTATTAAAGATCATAACGGTAACGATCATTGGGCCTAATAAATGCTAAAGAATTTGAAATAATTATCTTCTTTGTGAATCATAATTGAAAAGATCATTTAAAGTTTCTTTATTAAAGATCATAACAGTAACGATCAATGGGTCTACTAAATGCTAAAAAATTGTAAATAATTATCTTCTTTCTAAAAGATAACTTAATAGATCATTTAGAATTTCTTTATTAAATATCATAACGGTAACGATCATTGGTCCTAATAAATGCTAAAGAATTGTAAATAATTATATTCTTTCTAAAACATAATTTAATAGATCATTTAAAATTTCTTTATTAAAGATCATAAGGGTAACAATCATTGGGACTAATAAATGCTAAAAAATTGTAAATAATTATCTTGTATGTAAAAGATAATTTAATAGATCATTTCAAAATTTCTTTATTAAAGATCATAACGGTAACGATCATTGGGCCTAATAAATGCTAAAGAATTTGAAATAATTATCTTCTTTGTGAATCATAATTGAATAGATCATTTAAAGTTTTTTTATTAAAGGTCTTAACGGTAACACTCATTGGGCCTAATAAATGCTAAAAAATTGTACATAATTATCTTCATTCTAAAAGATAACTTAAAAGATCATTTAGAATTTCTTTATTAAAGATCATAACGGTAATGATCATTGGTCCTAATAAATGCTAAAGAATTGTAAATAATTATATTCTTTCTAAAACATAATTTAATAGATCATTTAAAATTTCTTTATTAAAGATCATAACGGTAACGATCATTGGGCCTAATAAATGCTAAAGAATTGTAAATAATTATATTCTTTCTAAAACATAATTTAATAGATTATTTAAAATTTCTTTATTAAAGATTATAAGGGTAACAATCTTTGGGACTAATAAATGCTAAAAAATTGTAAACAATTATCTTCTTTGTAAAACATAATTTAATAGATCATTTCAAAATTTCTTTATTAAAGATCATAACGGTAACGATCATTGGGCCTAATAAATGCTAAAGAATTTGAAATAATTATCTTCTTTGTGAATCATAATTGAATAGATCATTTAAAGTTTTTTTATTAAAGGTCTTAACGGTAACAATCATTGGGCCTAATAAATGCTAAAAAATTGTACATAATTATCTTTATTCTAAAAGATAACTTAAAAGATCATTTAGAATTTCTTTATTAAAGATCATAACGGTAACGATCATTGGTCCTAATAAATGCTAAAGAATTGTAAATAATTATATTCTTTCTAAAACATAATTTAATAGATCATTTAAAATTTCTTTATTAAAGATCATAAGGGTAACAATCATTGGGACTAATAAATGCTAAAAAATTGTAAATAATTATCTTCTTTGTAAAAGATAATTTAATAGATCATTTCAAAATTTCTTTATTAATGATCATAACGGTAACGATCATTGGGCCTAATAAATGCTAAAGAATTTGAAATAATTATCTTCTTTGTGAATCATAGTTAAATAGATCATTTAAAGTTTTTTTATTAAAGGTCTTAACGGTAATAATCATTGGGCCTAATAAATGCTAAAAAATTGTACATAATTATCTTCATTCTAAAAGATAATTTAATAGATCATTTAAAATTTCTTTATTAAAGATCATAACGGTAACGATCATTGGGCCTAATAAATGCTAAAGAATTGTAAATAATTATATTCTTTCTAAAACATAATTTAATAGATCATTTAAAATTTCTTTATTAAAGATCATAAGGGTAACAATCATTGGGCCTAATAAATGCTAAAAAATTGTAAATAATTATCTTCTTTGTAAAAGATAATTTAATACATCATTTAAAATTTCTTTATTAAAGATCATAACGGTAACGATCATTGGGCCTAATAAATGCTAAAGAATTTGAAATAATTATCTTCTTTGTGAATCATAATTGAAAAGATCATTTAAAGTTTCTTTATTAAAGATCATAACAGTAACGATCAATGGGTCTACTAAATGCTAAAAAATTGTAAATAATTATCTTCTTTCTAAAAGATAACTTAATAGATCATTTAGAATTTCTTTATTAAATATCATAACGGTAACGATTATTGGTCCTAATAAATGCTAAAGAATTGTAAATAATTATATTCTTTCTAAAACATAATTTAATAGATCATTTAAAATTTCTTTATTAAAGATCATAAGGGTAACAATCATTGGGACTAATAAATGCTAAAAAATTGTAAATAATTATCTTCTTTGTAAAAGATAATTTAATAGATCATTTCAAAATTTCTTTATTAAAGATCATAACGGTAACGATCATTGGGCCTAATAAATGCTAAAGAATTTGAAATAATTATCTTCTTTGTGAATCATAATTGAATAGATCATTTAAAGTTTTTTTATTAAAGGTCTTAACGGTAACACTCATTGGGCCTAATAAATGCTAAAAAATTGTACATAATTATCTTCATTCTAAAAGATAACTTAAAAGATCATTTAGAATTTCTTTATTAAAGATCATAACGGTAACGATCATTGGTCCTAATAAATGCTAAAGAATTGTAAATAATTATATTCTTTCTAAAACATAATTTAATAGATCATTTAAAATTTCTTTATTAAAGATCATAACGGTAACGATCATTGGGCCTAATAAATGCTAAAGAATTGTAAATAATTATATTCTTTCTAAAACATAATTTAATAGATTATTTAAAATTTCTTTATTAAAGATTATAAGGGTAACAATCTTTGGGACTAATAAATGCTAAAAAATTGTAAACAATTATCTTCTTTGTAAAACATAATTTAATAGATCATTTCAAAATTTCTTTATTAAAGATCATAACGGTAACGATCATTGGGCCTAATAAATGCTAAAGAATTTGAAATAATTATCTTCTTTGTGAATCATAATTGAATAGATCATTTAAAGTTTTTTTATTAAAGGTCTTAACGGTAACAATCATTGGGCCTAATAAATGCTAAAAAATTGTACATAATTATCTTTATTCTAAAAGATAACTTAAAAGATCATTTAGAATTTCTTTATTAAAGATCATAACGGTAACGATCATTGGTCCTAATAAATGCTAAAGAATTGTAAATAATTATATTCTTTCTAAAACATAATTTAATAGATCATTTAAAATTTCTTTATTAAAGATCATAAGGGTAACAATCATTGGGACTAATAAATGCTAAAAAATTGTAAATAATTATCTTGTATGTAAAAGATAATTTAATAGATCATTTCAAAATTTCTTTATTAAAGATCATAACGGTAACGATCATTGGGCCTAATAAATGCTAAAGAATTTGAAATAATTATCTTCTTTGTGAATCATAATTGAATAGATCATTTAAAGTTTTTTTATTAAAGGTCTTAACGGTAACACTCATTGGGCCTAATAAATGCTAAAAAATTGTACATAATTATCTTCATTCTAAAAGATAACTTAAAAGATCATTTAGAATTTCTTTATTAAAGATCATAACGGTAATGATCATTGGTCCTAATAAATGCTAAAGAATTGTAAATAATTATATTCTTTCTAAAACATAATTTAATAGATCATTTAAAATTTCTTTATTAAAGATCATAACGGTAACGATCATTGGGCCTAATAAATGCTAAAGAATTGTAAATAATTATATTCTTTCTAAAACATAATTTAATAGATTATTTAAAATTTCTTTATTAAAGATTATAAGGGTAACAATCTTTGGGACTAATAAATGCTAAAAAATTGTAAACAATTATCTTCTTTGTAAAACATAATTTAATAGATCATTTCAAAATTTCTTTATTAAAGATCATAACGGTAACGATCATTGGGCCTAATAAATGCTAAAGAATTTGAAATAATTATCTTCTTTGTGAATCATAATTGAATAGATCATTTAAAGTTTTTTTATTAAAGGTCTTAACGGTAACAATCATTGGGCCTAATAAATGCTAAAAAATTGTACATAATTATCTTTATTCTAAAAGATAACTTAAAAGATCATTTAGAATTTCTTTATTAAAGATCATAACGGTAACGATCATTGGTCCTAATAAATGCTAAAGAATTGTAAATAATTATATTCTTTCTAAAACATAATTTAATAGATCATTTAAAATTTCTTTATTAAAGATCATAAGGGTAACAATCATTGGGACTAATAAATGCTAAAAAATTGTAAATAATTATCTTCTTTGTAAAAGATAATTTAATAGATCATTTCAAAATTTCTTTATTAATGATCATAACGGTAACGATCACTGGGCCTAATAAATGCTAAAGAATTTGAAATAATTATCTTCTTTGTGAATCATAGTTAAATAGATCATTTAAAGTTTTTTTATTAAAGGTCTTAACGGTAATAATCATTGGGCCTAATAAATGCTAAAAAATTGTACATAATTATCTTCATTCTAAAAGATAATTTAATAGATCATTTAAAATTTCTTTATTAAAGATCATAACGGTAACGATCATTGGGCCTAATAAATGCTAAAGAATTGTAAATAATTATATTCTTTCTAAAACATAATTTAATAGATCATTTAAAATTTCTTTATTAAAGATCATAAGGGTAACAATCATTGGGCCTAATAAATGCTAAAAAATTGTAAATAATTATCTTCTTTGTAAAAGATAATTTAATACATCATTTAAAATTTCTTTATTAAAGATCATAACGGTAACGATCATTGGGCCTAATAAATGCTAAAGAATTGTAAATAATTATATTCTTTCTAAAACATAATTTAATAGATTATTTAAAATTTCTTTATTAAAGATTATAAGGGTAACAATCTTTGGGACTAATAAATGCTAAAAAATTGTAAACAATTATCTTCTTTGTAAAACATAATTTAATAGATCATTTCAAAATTTCTTTATTAAAGATCATAACGGTAACGATCATTGGGCCTAATAAATGCTAAAGAATTTGAAATAATTATCTTCTTTGTGAATCATAATTGAATAGATCATTTAAAGTTTTTTTATTAAAGGTCTTAACGGTAACAATCATTGGGCCTAATAAATGCTAAAAAATTGTACATAATTATCTTTATTCTAAAAGATAACTTAAAAGATCATTTAGAATTTCTTTATTAAAGATCATAACGGTAACGATCATTGGTCCTAATAAATGCTAAAGAATTGTAAATAATTATATTCTTTCTAAAACATAATTTAATAGATCATTTAAAATTTCTTTATTAAAGATCATAAGGGTAACAATCATTGGGACTAATAAATGCTAAAAAATTGTAAATAATTATCTTGTATGTAAAAGATAATTTAATAGATCATTTCAAAATTTCTTTATTAAAGATCATAACGGTAACGATCATTGGGCCTAATAAATGCTAAAGAATTTGAAATAATTATCTTCTTTGTGAATCATAATTGAATAGATCATTTAAAGTTTTTTTATTAAAGGTCTTAACGGTAACACTCATTGGGCCTAATAAATGCTAAAAAATTGTACATAATTATCTTCATTCTAAAAGATAACTTAAAAGATCATTTAGAATTTCTTTATTAAAGATCATAACGGTAATGATCATTGGTCCTAATAAATGCTAAAGAATTGTAAATAATTATATTCTTTCTAAAACATAATTTAATAGATCATTTAAAATTTCTTTATTAAAGATCATAACGGTAACGATCATTGGGCCTAATAAATGCTAAAGAATTGTAAATAATTATATTCTTTCTAAAACATAATTTAATAGATTATTTAAAATTTCTTTATTAAAGATTATAAGGGTAACAATCTTTGGGACTAATAAATGCTAAAAAATTGTAAACAATTATCTTCTTTGTAAAACATAATTTAATAGATCATTTCAAAATTTCTTTATTAAAGATCATAACGGTAACGATCATTGGGCCTAATAAATGCTAAAGAATTTGAAATAATTATCTTCTTTGTGAATCATAATTGAATAGATCATTTAAAGTTTTTTTATTAAAGGTCTTAACGGTAACAATCATTGGGCCTAATAAATGCTAAAAAATTGTACATAATTATCTTTATTCTAAAAGATAACTTAAAAGATCATTTAGAATTTCTTTATTAAAGATCATAACGGTAACGATCATTGGTCCTAATAAATGCTAAAGAATTGTAAATAATTATATTCTTTCTAAAACATAATTTAATAGATCATTTAAAATTTCTTTATTAAAGATCATAAGGGTAACAATCATTGGGACTAATAAATGCTAAAAAATTGTAAATAATTATCTTCTTTGTAAAAGATAATTTAATAGATCATTTCAAAATTTCTTTATTAATGATCATAACGGTAACGATCACTGGGCCTAATAAATGCTAAAGAATTTGAAATAATTATCTTCTTTGTGAATCATAGTTAAATAGATCATTTAAAGTTTTTTTATTAAAGGTCTTAACGGTAATAATCATTGGGCCTAATAAATGCTAAAAAATTGTACATAATTATCTTCATTCTAAAAGATAATTTAATAGATCATTTAAAATTTCTTTATTAAAGATCATAACGGTAACGATCATTGGGCCTAATAAATGCTAAAGAATTGTAAATAATTATATTCTTTCTAAAACATAATTTAATAGATCATTTAAAATTTCTTTATTAAAGATCATAAGGGTAACAATCATTGGGCCTAATAAATGCTAAAAAATTGTAAATAATTATCTTCTTTGTAAAAGATAATTTAATACATCATTTAAAATTTCTTTATTAAAGATCATAACGGTAACGATCATTGGGCCTAATAAATGCTAAAGAATTTGAAATAATTATCTTCTTTGTGAATCATAATTGAAAAGATCATTTAAAGTTTCTTTATTAAAGATCATAACAGTAACGATCAATGGGTCTACTAAATGCTAAAAAATTGTAAATAATTATCTTCTTTCTAAAAGATAACTTAATAGATCATTTAGAATTTCTTTATTAAATATCATAACGGTAACGATCATTGGTCCTAATAAATGCTAAAGAATTGTAAATAATTATATTCTTTCTAAAACATAATTTAATAGATCATTTAAAATTTCTTTATTAAAGATCATAAGGGTAACAATCATTGGGACTAATAAATGCTAAAAAATTGTAAATAATTATCTTCTTTGTAAAAGATAATTTAATAGATCATTTCAAAATTTCTTTATTAAAGATCATAACGGTAACGATCATTGGGCCTAATAAATGCTAAAGAATTTGAAATAATTATCTTCTTTGTGAATCATAATTGAATAGATCATTTAAAGTTTTTTTATTAAAGGTCTTAACGGTAACACTCATTGGGCCTAATAAATGCTAAAAAATTGTACATAATTATCTTCATTCTAAAAGATAACTTAAAAGATCATTTAGAATTTCTTTATTAAAGATCATAACGGTAACGATCATTGGTCCTAATAAATGCTAAAGAATTGTAAATAATTATATTCTTTCTAAAACATAATTTAATAGATCATTTAAAATTTCTTTATTAAAGATCATAACGGTAACGATCATTGGGCCTAATAAATGCTAAAGAATTGTAAATAATTATATTCTTTCTAAAACATAATTTAATAGATTATTTAAAATTTCTTTATTAAAGATTATAAGGGTAACAATCTTTGGGACTAATAAATGCTAAAAAATTGTAAACAATTATCTTCTTTGTAAAACATAATTTAATAGATCATTTCAAAATTTCTTTATTAAAGATCATAACGGTAACGATCATTGGGCCTAATAAATGCTAAAGAATTTGAAATAATTATCTTCTTTGTGAATCATAATTGAATAGATCATTTAAAGTTTTTTTATTAAAGGTCTTAACGGTAACAATCATTGGGCCTAATAAATGCTAAAAAATTGTACATAATTATCTTTATTCTAAAAGATAACTTAAAAGATCATTTAGAATTTCTTTATTAAAGATCATAACGGTAACGATCATTGGTCCTAATAAATGCTAAAGAATTGTAAATAATTATATTCTTTCTAAAACATAATTTAATAGATCATTTAAAATTTCTTTATTAAAGATCATAAGGGTAACAATCATTGGGACTAATAAATGCTAAAAAATTGTAAATAATTATCTTCTTTGTAAAAGATAATTTAATAGATCATTTCAAAATTTCTTTATTAAAGATCATAACGGTAACGATCATTGGGCCTAATAAATGCTAAAGAATTTGAAATAATTATCTTCTTTGTGAATCATAGTTGAATAGATCATTTAAAGTTTTTTTATTAAAGGTCTTAACGGTAACAATCATTGGGCCTAATAAATGCTAAAAAATTGTACATAATTATCTTCATTCTAAAAGATAATTTAATAGATCATTTAAAATTTCTTTATGAAAGATCATAACGGTAACGATCATTGGGCCTAATAAATGCTAAAGAATTGTAAATAATTATATTCTTTCTAAAACATAATTTAATAGATCATTTAAAATTTCTTTATTAAAGATCATAAGGGTAACAATCATTGGGCCTAATAAATGCTAAAAAATTGTAAATAATTATCTTCTTTGTAAAAGATAATTTAATACATCATTTAAAATTTCTTTATTAAAGATCATAACGGTAACGATCATTGGGCCTAATAAATGCTAAAGAATTTGAAATAATTATCTTCTTTGTGAATCATAATTGAAAAGATCATTTAAAGTTTCTTTATTAAAGATCATAACAGTAACGATCAATGGGTCTACTAAATGCTAAAAAATTGTAAATAATTATCTTCTTTCTAAAAGATAACTTAATAGATCATTTAGAATTTCTTTATTAAACATCATAACGGTAACGATCATTGGTCCTAATAAATGCTAAAGAATTGTAAATAATTATATTCTTTCTAAAACATAATTTAATAGATCATTTAAAATTTCTTTATTAAAGATCATAAGGGTAACAATCATTGGGACTAATAAATGCTAAAAAATTGTAAATAATTATCTTCTATGTAAAAGATAATTTAATAAATCATTTCAAAATTTCTTTATTAAAGATCATAACGGTAACGATCATTGGGCCTAATAAATGCTAAAGAATTTGAAATAATTATCTTCTTTGTGAATCATAGTTGAATAGATCATTTAAAGTTTTTTTATTAAAGGTCTTAACGGTAACAATCATTGGGCCTAATAAATGCTAAAAAATTGTACATAATTATCTTCATTCTAAAAGATAATTTAATAGATCATTTAAAATTTCTTTATTAAAGATCATAACGGTAACGATCATTGGGCCTAATAAATGCTAAAGAATTGTAAATAATTATATTCTTTCTAAAACATAATTTAATAGATCATTTAAAATTTCTTTATTAAAGATCATAAGGGTAACAATCATTGGGCCTAATAAATGCAAAAAAATTGTAAATAATTATCTTCTTTGTAAAAGATAATTTAATACATCATTTAAAATTTCTTTATTAAAGATCATAACGGTAACGATCATTGGGCCTAATAAATGCTAAAGAATTTGAAATAATTATCTTCTTTGTGAATCATAATTAAAAAGATCATTTAAAGTTTCTTTATTAAAGATCATAACAGTAACGATCAATGGGTCTACTAAATACTAAAAAATTGTAAATAATTATCTTCTTTCTAAAAGATAACTTAATAGATCATTTAGAATTTCTTTATTAAATATCATAACGGTAACGATCATTGGTCCTAATAAATGCTAAAGAATTGTAAATAATTATATTCTTTCTAAAACATAATTTAATAGATCATTTAAAATTTCTTTATTAAAGATCATAACGGTAACGATCATTGGGCCTAATAAATGCTAAAGAATTGTAAATAATTATATTCTTTCTAAAACATAATTTAATAGATTATTTAAAATTTCTTTATTAAAGATTATAAGGGTAACAATCTTTGGGACTAATAAATGCTAAAAAATTGTAAACAATTATCTTCTTTGTAAAACATAATTTAATAGATCATTTCAAAATTTCTTTATTAAAGATCATAACGGTAACGATCATTGGGCCTAATAAATGCTAAAGAATTTGAAATAATTATCTTCTTTGTGAATCATAATTGAATAGATCATTTAAAGTTTTTTTATTAAAGGTCTTAACGGTAACAATCATTGGGCCTAATAAATGCTAAAAAATTGTACATAATTATCTTTATTCTAAAAGATAACTTAAAAGATCATTTAGAATTTCTTTATTAAAGATCATAACGGTAACGATCATTGGTCCTAATAAATGCTAAAGAATTGTAAATAATTATATTCTTTCTAAAACATAATTTAATAGATCATTTAAAATTTCTTTATTAAAGATCATAAGGGTAACAATCATTGGGACTAATAAATGCTAAAAAATTGTAAATAATTATCTTCTTTGTAAAAGATAATTTAATAGATCATTTCAAAATTTCTTTATTAAAGATCATAACGGTAACGATCATTGGGCCTAATAAATGCTAAAGAATTTGAAATAATTATCTTCTTTGTGAATCATAGTTGAATAGATCATTTAAAGTTTTTTTATTAAAGGTCTTAACGGTAACAATCATTGGGCCTAATAAATGCTAAAAAATTGTACATAATTAGCTTCATTCTAAAAGATAATTTAATAGATCATTTAAAATTTCTTTATTAAAGATCATAACGGTAACGATCATTGGGCCTAATAAATGCTAAAGAATTGTAAATAATTATATTCTTTCTAAAACATAATTTAATAGATCATTTAAAATTTCTTTATTAAAGATCATAAGGGTAACAATCATTGGGCCTAATAAATGCTAAAAAATTGTAAATAATTATCTTCTTTGTAAAAGATAATTTAATACATCATTTAAAATTTCTTTATTAAAGATCATAACGGTAACGATCATTGGGCCTAATAAATGCTAAAGAATTTGAAATAATTATCTTCTTTGTGAATCATAATTGAAAAGATCATTTAAAGTTTCTTTATTAAAGATCATAACAGTAACGATCAATGGGTCTACTAAATGCTAAAAAATTGTAAATAATTATCTTCTTTCTAAAAGATAACTTAATAGATCATTTAGAATTTCTTTATTAAATATCATAACGGTAACGATCATTGGTCCTAATAAATGCTAAAGAATTGTAAATAATTATATTCTTTCTAAAACATAATTTAATAGATCATTTAAAATTTCTTTATTAAAGATCATAAGGGTAACAATCATTGGGACTAATAAATGCTAAAAAATTGTAAATAATTATCTTCTTTGTAAAAGATAATTTAATAGATCATTTCAAAATTTCTTTATTAAAGATCATAACGGTAACGATCATTGGGCCTAATAAATGCTAAAGAATTTGAAATAATTATCTTCTTTGTGAATCATAATTGAATAGATCATTTAAAGTTTTTTTATTAAAGGTCTTAACGGTAACACTCATTGGGCCTAATAAATGCTAAAAAATTGTACATAATTATCTTCATTCTAAAAGATAACTTAAAAGATCATTTAGAATTTCTTTATTAAAGATCATAACGGTAACGATCATTGGTCCTAATAAATGCTAAAGAATTGTAAATAATTATATTCTTTCTAAAACATAATTTAATAGATCATTTAAAATTTCTTTATTAAAGATCATAACGGTAACGATCATTGGGCCTAATAAATGCTAAAGAATTGTAAATAATTATATTCTTTCTAAAACATAATTTAATAGATTATTTAAAATTTCTTTA
Organism: Psophocarpus tetragonolobus; assembly: GCA_037954015.1. Lineage (NCBI taxonomy): Eukaryota > Viridiplantae > Streptophyta > Magnoliopsida > Fabales > Fabaceae > Psophocarpus > Psophocarpus tetragonolobus. The sequence goes on from CM075688.1 coordinate 62,935,932, forward strand.
TTAAAGATTATAAGGGTAACAATCTTTGGGACTAATAAATGCTAAAAAATTGTAAACAATTATCTTCTTTGTAAAACATAATTTAATAGATCATTTCAAAATTTCTTTATTAAAGATCATAACGGTAACGATCATTGGGCCTAATAAATGCTAAAGAATTTGAAATAATTATCTTCTTTGTGAATCATAATTGAATAGATCATTTAAAGTTTTTTTATTAAAGGTCTTAACGGTAACAATCATTGGGCCTAATAAATGCTAAAAAATTGTACATAATTATCTTTATTCTAAAAGATAACTTAAAAGATCATTTAGAATTTCTTTATTAAAGATCATAACGGTAACGATCGTTGGTCCTAATAAATGCTAAAGAATTGTAAATAATTATATTCTTTCTAAAACATAATTTAATAGATCATTTAAAATTTCTTTATTAAAGATCATAAGGGTAACAATCATTGGGACTAATAAATGCTAAAAAATTGTAAATAATTATCTTCTTTGTAAAAGATAATTTAATAGATCATTTCAAAATTTCTTTATTAAAGATCATAACGGTAACGATCATTGGGCCTAATAAATGCTAAAGAATTTGAAATAATTATCTTCTTTGTGAATCATAGTTGAATAGATCATTTAAAGTTTTTTTATTAAAGGTCTTAACGGTAACAATCATTGGGCCTAATAAATGCTAAAAAATTGTACATAATTATCTTCATTCTAAAAGATAACTTAAAAGATCATTTAAAGTTTTTTTATTAAAGATCATAACGGTAACGATCATCGGGCCTAATAAATGCTAAAAAATTTTAAATAATTACCTTCTTTCTAAAAGATAATTTAATAGATCATTTAAAATTTCTTTATTAAAGATCATAACGGTAACGATCATTGGGCCTAATAAATGCTAAAGAATTGTAAATAATTATATTCTTTCTAAAACATAATTTAATAGATTATTTAAAATTTCTTTATTAAAGATTATAAGGGTAACAATCTTTGGGACTAATAAATGCTAAAAAATTGTAAACAATTATCTTCTTTGTAAAACATAATTTAATAGATCATTTCAAAATTTCTTTATTAAAGATCATAACGGTAACGATCATTGGGCCTAATAAATGCTAAAGAATTTGAAATAATTATCTTCTTTGTGAATCATAATTGAATAGATCATTTAAAGTTTTTTTATTAAAGGTCTTAACGGTAACAATCATTGGGCCTAATAAATGCTAAAAAATTGTACATAATTATCTTTATTCTAAAAGATAACTTAAAAGATCATTTAGAATTTCTTTATTAAAGATCATAACGGTAACGATCGTTGGTCCTAATAAATGCTAAAGAATTGTGAATAATTATATTCTTTCTAAAACATAATTTAATAGATCATTTAAAATTTCTTTATTAAAGATCATAAGGGTAATAATCATTGGGACTAATAAATGCTAAAAAATTGTAAATAATTATCTTCTTTGTAAAAGATAATTTAATAGATCATTTCAAAATTTCTTTATTAAAGATCATAACGGCAACGATCATTGGGCCTAATAAATGCTAAAGAATTTGAAATAATTATCTTCTTTGTGAATCATAATTGAATAGATCATTTAAAGTTTTTTTATTAAAGGTCTTAACGGTAACACTCATTGGGCCTAATAAATGCTAAAAAATTGTACATAATTATCTTCATTCTAAAAGATAACTTAAAAGATCATTTAGAATTTCTTTATTAAAGATCATAACGGTAACGATCATTGGTCCTAATAAATGCTAAAGAATTGTAAATAATTATATTCTTTCTAAAACATAATTTAATAGATCATTTAAAATTTCTTTATTAAAGATCATAAGGGTAACAATCATTGGGCCTAATAAATGCTAAAAAATTGTAAATAATTATCTTCTTTCTAAAAGATAATTTAATAGATCATTTAGAATTTCTTTATTAAAGATCATAACGGTAACGATCATTGGTCCTAATAAATGCTAAAGAATTGTAAATAATTATATTCTTTCTAAAACATAATTTAATAGATCATTTAAAATTTCTTTATTAAAGATCATAAGGGTAACAATCATTGGGACTAACAAATGCTAAAAAATTGTAAATAATTATCTTCTTTGTAAAAGATAATTTAATAGATCATTTCAAAATTTCTTTATTAAAGATCATAACGGTGACGATCATTGGGCCTAATAAATGCTAAAGAATTTGAAATAATTATCTTCTTTGTGAATCATAATTGAATAGATCATTTAAAGTTTTTTTATTAAAGGTCTTAACGGTAACAATCATTGGGCCTAATAAATGCTAAAAAATTGTACATAATTATCTTCATTCTAAAAGATAACTTAAAAGATCATTTAGAATTTCTTTATTAAAGATCATAACGGTAACGATCATTGGTCCTAATAAATGCTAAAGAATTGTAAATAATTATATTCTTTCTAAAACATAATTTAATAGATCATTTAAAATTTCTTTATTAAAGATCATAACGGTAACGATCATTGGGCCTAATAAATGCTAAAGAATTGTAAATAATTATATTCTTTCTAAAACATAATTTAATAGATTATTTAAAATTTCTTTATTAAAGATTATAAGGGTAACAATCTTTGGGACTAATAAATGCTAAAAAATTGTAAACAATTATCTTCTTTGTAAAACATAATTTAATAGATCATTTCAAAATTTCTTTATTAAAGATCATAACGGTAACGATCATTGGGCCTAATAAATGCTAAAGAATTTGAAATAATTATCTTCTTTGTGAATCATAATTGAATAGATCATTTAAAGTTTTTTTATTAAAGGTCTTAACGGTAACAATCATTGGGCCTAATAAATGCTAAAAAATTGTACATAATTATCTTTATTCTAAAAGATAACTTAAAAGATCATTTAGAATTTCTTTATTAAAGATCATAACGGTAACGATCATTGGTCCTAATAAATGCTAAAGAATTGTAAATAATTATATTCTTTCTAAAACATAATTTAATAGATCATTTAAAATTTCTTTATTAAAGATCATAAGGGTAACAATCATTGGGACTAATAAATGCTAAAAAATTGTAAATAATTATCTTCTTTGTAAAAGATAATTTAATAGATCATTTCAAAATTTCTTTATTAAAGATCATAACGGTAACGATCATTGGGCCTAATAAATGCTAAAGAATTTGAAATAATTATCTTCTTTGTGAATCATAGTTGAATAGATCATTTAAAGTTTTTTTATTAAAGGTCTTAACGGTAACAATCATTGGGCCTAATAAATGCTAAAAAATTGTACATAATTATCTTCATTCTAAAAGATAATTTAATAGATCATTTAAAATTTCTTTATTAAAGATCATAACGGTAACGATCATTGGGCCTAATAAATGCTAAAGAATTGTAAATAATTATATTCTTTCTAAAACATAATTTAATAGATCATTTAAAATTTCTTTATTAAAGATCATAAGGGTAACAATCATTGGGCCTAATAAATGCTAAAAAATTGTAAATAATTATCTTCTTTGTAAAAGATAATTTAATACATCATTTAAAATTTCTTTATTAAAGATCATAACGGTAACGATCATTGGGCCTAATAAATGCTAAAGAATTTGAAATAATTATCTTCTTTGTGAATCATAATTGAAAAGATCATTTAAAGTTTCTTTATTAAAGATCATAACAGTAACGATCAATGGGTCTACTAAATGCTAAAAAATTGTAAATAATTATCTTCTTTCTAAAAGATAACTTAATAGATCATTTAGAATTTCTTTATTAAATATCATAACGGTAACGATCATTGGTCCTAATAAATGCTAAAGAATTGTAAATAATTATATTCTTTCTAAAACATAATTTAATAGATCATTTAAAATTTCTTTATTAAAGATCATAAGGGTAACAATCATTGGGACTAACAAATGCTAAAAAATTGTAAATAATTATCTTCTTTGTAAAAGATAATTTAATAGATCATTTCAAAATTTCTTTATTAAAGATCATAACGGTAACGATCATTGGGCCTAATAAATGCTAAAGAATTTGAAATAATTATCTTCTTTGTGAATCATAATTGAATAGATCATTTAAAGTTTTTTTATTAAAGGTCTTAACGGTAACACTCATTGGGCCTAATAAATGCTAAAAAATTGTACATAATTATCTTCATTCTAAAAGATAACTTAAAAGATCATTTAGAATTTCTTTATTAAAGATCATAACGGTAACGATCATTGGTCCTAATAAATGCTAAAGAATTGTAAATAATTATATTCTTTCTAAAACATAATTTAATAGATCATTTAAAATTTCTTTATTAAAGATCATAACGGTAACGATCATTGGGCCTAATAAATGCTAAAGAATTGTAAATAATTATATTCTTTCTAAAACATAATTTAATAGATTATTTAAAATTTCTTTATTAAAGATTATAAGGGTAACAATCTTTGGGACTAATAAATGCTAAAAAATTGTAAACAATTATCTTCTTTGTAAAACATAATTTAATAGATCATTTCAAAATTTCTTTATTAAAGATCATAACGGTAACGATCATTGGGCCTAATAAATGCTAAAGAATTTGAAATAATTATCTTCTTTGTGAATCATAATTGAATAGATCATTTAAAGTTTTTTTATTAAAGGTCTTAACGGTAACAATCATTGGGCCTAATAAATGCTAAAAAATTGTACATAATTATCTTTATTCTAAAAGATAACTTAAAAGATCATTTAGAATTTCTTTATTAAAGATCATAACGGTAACGATCGTTGGTCCTAATAAATGCTAAAGAATTGTAAATAATTATATTCTTTCTAAAACATAATTTAATAGATCATTTAAAATTTCTTTATTAAAGATCATAAGGGTAACAATCATTGGGACTAATAAATGCTAAAAAATTGTAAATAATTATCTTCTTTGTAAAAGATAATTTAATAGATCATTTCAAAATTTCTTTATTAAAGATCATAACGGTAACGATCATTGGGCCTAATAAATGCTAAAGAATTTGAAATAATTATCTTCTTTGTGAATCATAGTTGAATAGATCATTTAAAGTTTTTTTATTAAAGGTCTTAACGGTAACAATCATTGGGCCTAATAAATGCTAAAAAATTGTACATAATTATCTTCATTCTAAAAGATAACTTAAAAGATCATTTAAAGTTTTTTTATTAAAGATCATAACGGTAACGATCATCGGGCCTAATAAATGCTAAAAAATTTTAAATAATTACCTTCTTTCTAAAAGATAATTTAATAGATCATTTAAAATTTCTTTATTAAAGATCATAACGGTAACGATCATTGGGCCTAATAAATGCTAAAGAATTGTAAATAATTATATTCTTTCTAAAACATAATTTAATAGATTATTTAAAATTTCTTTATTAAAGATTATAAGGGTAACAATCTTTGGGACTAATAAATGCTAAAAAATTGTAAACAATTATCTTCTTTGTAAAACATAATTTAATAGATCATTTCAAAATTTCTTTATTAAAGATCATAACGGTAACGATCATTGGGCCTAATAAATGCTAAAGAATTTGAAATAATTATCTTCTTTGTGAATCATAATTGAATAGATCATTTAAAGTTTTTTTATTAAAGGTCTTAACGGTAACAATCATTGGGCCTAATAAATGCTAAAAAATTGTACATAATTATCTTTATTCTAAAAGATAACTTAAAAGATCATTTAGAATTTCTTTATTAAAGATCATAACGGTAACGATCGTTGGTCCTAATAAATGCTAAAGAATTGTGAATAATTATATTCTTTCTAAAACATAATTTAATAGATCATTTAAAATTTCTTTATTAAAGATCATAAGGGTAACAATCATTGGGACTAATAAATGCTAAAAAATTGTAAATAATTATCTTCTTTGTAAAAGATAATTTAATAGATCATTTCAAAATTTCTTTATTAAAGATCATAACGGCAACGATCATTGGGCCTAATAAATGCTAAAGAATTTGAAATAATTATCTTCTTTGTGAATCATAATTGAATAGATCATTTAAAGTTTTTTTATTAAAGGTCTTAACGGTAACACTCATTGGGCCTAATAAATGCTAAAAAATTGTACATAATTATCTTCATTCTAAAAGATAACTTAAAAGATCATTTAGAATTTCTTTATTAAAGATCATAACGGTAACGATCATTGGTCCTAATAAATGCTAAAGAATTGTAAATAATTATATTCTTTCTAAAACATAATTTAATAGATCATTTAAAATTTCTTTATTAAAGATCATAACGGTAACGATCATTGGGCCTAATAAATGCTAAAGAATTGTAAATAATTATATTCTTTCTAAAACATAATTTAATAGATTATTTAAAATTTCTTTATTAAAGATTATAAGGGTAACAATCTTTGGGACTAATAAATGCTAAAAAATTGTAAACAATTATCTTCTTTGTAAAACATAATTTAATAGATCATTTCAAAATTTCTTTATTAAAGATCATAACGGTAACGATCATTGGGCCTAATAAATGCTAAGGAATTTGAAATAATTATCTTCTTTGTGAATCATAATTGAATAGATCATTTAAAGTTTTTTTATTAAAGGTCTTAACGGTAACAATCATTGGGCCTAATAAATGCTAAAAAATTGTACATAATTATCTTTATTCTAAAAGATAACTTAAAAGATCATTTAGAATTTCTTTATTAAAGATCATAACGGTAACGATCGTTGGTCCTAATAAATTCTAAAGAATTGTAAATAATTATATTCTTTCTAAAACATAATTTAATAGATCATTTAAAATTTCTTTATTAAAGATCATAAGGGTAACAATCATTGGGACTAATAAATGCTAAAAAATTGTAAATAATTATCTTCTTTGTAAAAGATAATTTAATAGATCATTTCAAAATTTCTTTATTAAAGATCATAACGGTAACGATCATTGGGCCTAATAAATGCTAAAGAATTTGAAATAATTATCTTCTTTGTGAATCATAGTTGAATAGATCATTTAAAGTTTTTTTATTAAAGGTCTTAACGGTAACAATCATTGGGCCTAATAAATGCTAAAAAATTGTACATAATTATCTTCATTCTAAAAGATAACTTAAAAGATCATTTAAAGTTTTTTTATTAAAGATCATAACGGTAACGATCATTGGGCCTAATAAATGCTAAAAAATTGTAAATAATTACCTTCTTTCTAAAAGATAATTTAATAGATCATTTAAAATTTCTTTATTAAAGATCATAACGGTAACGATCATTGGGCCTAATAAATGCTAAAGAATTGTAAATAATTATATTCTTTCTAAAACATAATTTAATAGATCATTTAAAATTTCTTTATTAAAGATCATAAGGGTAACAATCATTGGGCCTAATAAATGCTAAAAAATTGTAAATAATTATCTTCTTTGTAAAAGATAATTTAATACATCATTTAAAATTTCTTTATTAAAGATCATAACGGTAACGATCAGTGGGCCTAATAAATGCTAAAGAATTTGAAATAATTATCTTCTTTGTGAATCATAATTGAAAAGATGATTTAAAGTTTCTTTATTAAAGATCATAACAGTAACGATCATTGGGTCTAATAAATGCTAAAAAATTGTAAATAATTATCTTCTTTCTAAAAGATAATTTAATAGATCATTTAGAATTTCTTTATTAAAGATCATAACGGTAACGATCATTGGTCCTAATAAATGCTAAAGAATTGTAAATAATTATATTCTTTCTAAAACATAATTTAATAGATCATTTAAAATTTCTTTATTAAAGATCATAAGGGTAACAATCATTGGGACTAACAAATGCTAAAAAATTGTAAATAATTATCTTCTTTGTAAAACATAATTTAATAGATCATTTCAAAATTTCTTTATTAAAGATCATAACGGTAACGATCATTGGGCCTAATAAATGCTAAAGAATTTGAAATAATTATCTTCTTTGTGAATCATAATTGAATAGATCATTTAAAGTTTTTTTATTAAAGGTCTTAACGGTAACAATCATTGGGCCTAATAAATGCTAAAAAATTGTACATAATTATCTTTATTCTAAAAGATAACTTAAAAGATCATTTAGAATTTCTTTATTAAAGATCATAACGGTAACGATCGTTGGTCCTAATAAATGCTAAAGAATTGTAAATAATTATATTCTTTCTAAAACATAATTTAATAGATCATTTAAAATTTCTTTATTAAAGATCATAAGGGTAACAATCATTGGGACTAATAAATGCTAAAAAATTGTAAATAATTATCTTCTTTGTAAAAGATAATTTAATAGATCATTTCAAAATTTCTTTATTAAAGATCATAACGGCAACGATCATTGGGCCTAATAAATGCTAAAGAATTTGAAATAATTAACTTCTTTGTGAATCATAATTGAATAGATCATTTAAAGTTTTTTTATTAAAGGTCTTAACGGTAACACTCATTGGGCCTAATAAATGCTAAAAAATTGTACATAATTATCTTCATTCTAAAAGATAACTTAAAAGATCATTTAGAATTTCTTTATTAAAGATCATAACGGTAACGATCATTGGTCCTAATAAATGCTAAAGAATTGTAAATAATTATATTCTTTCTAAAACATAATTTAATAGATCATTTAAAATTTCTTTATTAAAGATCATAACGGTAACGATCATTGGGCCTAATAAATGCTAAAGAATTGTAAATAATTATATTCTTTCTAAAACATAATTTAATAGATTATTTAAAATTTCTTTATTAAAGATTATAAGGGTAACAATCTTTGGGACTAATAAATGCTAAAAAATTGTAAACAATTATCTTCTTTGTAAAACATAATTTAATAGATCATTTCAAAATTTCTTTATTAAAGATCATAACGGTAACGATCATTGGGCCTAATAAATGCTAAAGAATTTGAAATAATTATCTTCTTTGTGAATCATAATTGAATAGATCATTTAAAGTTTTTTTATTAAAGGTCTTAATGGTAACAATCATTGGGCCTAATAAATGCTAAAAAATTGTACATAATTATCTTTATTCTAAAAGATAACTTAAAAGATCATTTAGAATTTCTTTATTAAAGATCATAACGGTAACGATCGTTGGTCCTAATAAATTCTAAAGAATTGTAAATAATTATATTCTTTCTAAAACATAATTTAATAGATCATTTAAAATTTCTTTATTAAAGATCATAAGGGTAACAATCATTGGGACTAATAAATGCTAAAAAATTGTAAATAGTTATCTTCTTTGTAAAAGATAATTTAATAGATCATTTCAAAATTTCTTTATTAAAGATCATAACGGTAACGATCATTGGGCCTAATAAATGCTAAAGAATTTGAAATAATTATCTTCTTTGTGAATCATAGTTGAATAGATCATTTAAAGTTTTTTTATTAAAGGTCTTAACGGTAACAATCATTGGGCCTAATAAATGCTAAAAAATTGTACATAATTATCTTCATTCTAAAAGATAACTTAAAAGATCATTTAAAGTTTTTTTATTAAAGATCATAACGGTAACGATCATTGGGCCTAATAAATGCTAAAAAATTGTAAATAATTACCTTCTTTCTAAAAGATAATTTAATAGATCATTTAAAATTTCTTTATTAAAGATCATAACGGTAACGATCATTGGGCCTAATAAATGCTAAAGAATTGTAAATAATTATATTCTTTCTAAAACATAATTTAATAGATCATTTAAAATTTCTTTATTAAAGATCATAAGGGTAACAATCATTGGGCCTAATAAATGCTAAAAAATTGTAAATAATTATCTTCTTTCTAAAAGATAATTTAATAGATCATTTAGAATTTCTTTATTAAAGATCATAACGGTAACGATCATTGGTCCTAATAAATGCTAAAGAATTGTAAATAATTATATTCTTTCTAAAACATAATTTAATAGATCATTTAAAATTTCTTTATTAAAGATCATAACGGTAACGATCAGTGGGCCTAATAAATGCTAAAGAATTTGAAATAGTTATCTTCTTTGTGAATCATAATTGAAAAGATCATTTAAAGTTTCTTTATTAAAGATCATAACAGTAACGATCATTGGGTCTAATAAATGCTAAAAAATTGTAAATAATTATCTTCTTTCTAAAAGATAATTTAATAGATCATTTAGAATTTATTTATTAAAGATCATAACGGTAACGATCATTGGTCCTAATAAATGCTAAAGAATTGTAAATAATTATATTCTTTCTAAAACATAATTTAATAGATCATTTAAAATTTCTTTATTAAAGATCATAAGGGTAACAATCATTGGGACTAACAAATGCTAAAAAATTGTAAATAATTATCTTCTTTGTAAAACATAATTTAATAGATCATTTCAAAATTTCTTTATTAAAGATCATAACGGTAACGATCATTGGGCCTAATAAATGCTAAAGAATTTGAAATAATTATCTTCTTTGTGAATCATAATTGAATAGATCATTTAAAGTTTTTTTATTAAAGGTCTTAACGGTAACAATCATTGGGCCTAATAAATGCTAAAAAATTGTACATAATTATCTTTATTCTAAAAGATAACTTAAAAGATCATTTAGAATTTCTTTATTAAAGATCATAACGGTAACGATCGTTGGTCCTAATAAATGCTAAAGAATTGTAAATAATTATATTCTTTCTAAAACATAATTTAATAGATCATTTAAAATTTCTTTATTAAAGATCATAAGGGTAACAATCATTGGGACTAATAAATGCTAAAAAATTGTAAATAATTATCTTCTTTGTAAAAGATAATTTAATAGATCATTTCAAAATTTCTTTATTAAAGATCATAACGGCAACGATCATTGGGCCTAATAAATGCTAAAGAATTTGAAATAATTAACTTCTTTGTGAATCATAATTGAATAGATCATTTAAAGTTTTTTTATTAAAGGTCTTAACGGTAACACTCATTGGGCCTAATAAATGCTAAAAAATTGTACATAATTATCTTCATTCTAAAAGATAACTTAAAAGATCATTTAGAATTTCTTTATTAAAGATCATAACGGTAACGATCATTGGTCCTAATAAATGCTAAAGAATTGTAAATAATTATATTCTTTCTAAAACATAATTTAATAGATCATTTAAAATTTCTTTATTAAAGATCATAACGGTAACGATCATTGGGCCTAATAAATGCTAAAGAATTGTAAATAATTATATTCTTTCTAAAACATAATTTAATAGATTATTTAAAATTTCTTTATTAAAGATTATAAGGGTAACAATCTTTGGGACTAATAAATGCTAAAAAATTGTAAACAATTATCTTCTTTGTAAAACATAATTTAATAGATCATTTCAAAATTTCTTTATTAAAGATCATAACGGTAACGATCATTGGGCCTAATAAATGCTAAAGAATTTGAAATAATTATCTTCTTTGTGAATCATAATTGAATAGATCATTTAAAGTTTTTTTATTAAAGGTCTTAACGGTAACAATCATTGGGCCTAATAAATGCTAAAAAATTGTACATAATTATCTTTATTCTAAAAGATAACTTAAAAGATAATTTAGAATTTCTTTATTAAAGATCATAACGGTAACGATCGTTGGTCCTAATAAATTCTAAAGAATTGTAAATAATTATATTCTTTCTAAAACATAATTTAATAGATCATTTAAAATTTCTTTATTAAAGATCATAAGGGTAACAATCATTGGGACTAATAAATGCTAAAAAATTGTAAATAATTATCTTCTTTGTAAAAGATAATTTAATAGATCATTTCAAAATTTCTTTATTAAAGATCATAACGGTAACGATCATTGGGCCTAATAAATGCTAAAGAATTTGAAATAATTATCTTCTTTGTGAATCATAGTTGAATAGATCATTTAAAGTTTTTTTATTAAAGGTCTTAACGGTAACAATCATTGGGCCTAATAAATGCTAAAAAATTGTACATAATTATCTTCATTCTAAAAGATAACTTAAAAGATCATTTAAAGTTTTTTTATTAAAGATCATAACGGTAACGATCATTGGGCCTAATAAATGCTAAAAAATTGTAAATAATTACCTTCTTTCTAAAAGATAATTTAATAGATCATTTAAAATTTCTTTATTAAAGATCATAACGGTAACGATCATTGGGCCTAATAAATGCTAAAGAATTGTAAATAATTATATTCTTTCTAAAACATAATTTAATAGATCATTTAAAATTTCTTTATTAAAGATCATAAGGGTAACAATCATTGGGCCTAATAAATGCTAAAAAATTGTAAATAATTATCTTCTTTCTAAAAGATAATTTAATAGATCATTTAGAATTTCTTTATTAAAGATCATAACGGTAACGATCATTGGTCCTAATAAATGCTAAAGAATTGTAAATAATTATATTCTTTCTAAAACATAATTTAATAGATCATTTAAAATTTCTTTATTAAAGATCATAAGGGTAACAATCATTGGGACTAACAAATGCTAAAAAATTGTAAATAATTATCTTCTTTGTAAAAGATAATTTAATAGATCATTTCAAAATTTCTTTATTAAAGATCATAACGGTGACGATCATTGGGCCTAATAAATGCTAAAGAATTTGAAATAATTATCTTCTTTGTGAATCATAATTGAATAGATCATTTAAAGTTTTTTTATTAAAGGTCTTAACGGTAACAATCATTGGGCCTAATAAATGCTAAAAAATTGTACATAATTATCTTCATTCTAAAAGATAACTTAAAAGATCATTTAGAATTTCTTTATTAAAGATCATAACGGTAACGATCATTGGTCCTAATAAATGCTAAAGAATTGTAAATAATTATATTCTTTCTAAAACATAATTTAATAGATCATTTAAAATTTCCTTATTAAAGATCATAACGGTAACGATCATTGGGCCTAATAAATGCTAAAGAATTGTAAATAATTATATTCTTTCTAAAACATAATTTAATAGATTATTTAAAATTTCTTTATTAAAGATTATAAGGGTAACAATCTTTGGGACTAATAAATGCTAAAAAATTGTAAACAATTATCTTCTTTGTAAAACATAATTTAATAGATCATTTCAAAATTTCTTTATTAAAGATCATAACGGTAACGATCATTGGGCCTAATAAATGCTAAAGAATTTGAAATAATTATCTTCTTTGTGAATCATAATTGAATAGATCATTTAAAGTTTTTTTATTAAAGGTCTTAACGGTAACAATCATTGGGCCTAATAAATGCTAAAAAATTGTACATAATTATCTTCATTCTAAAAGATAACTTAAAAGATCATTTAGAATTTCTTTATTAAAGATCATAACGGTAACGATCATTGGTCCTAATAAATGCTAAAGAATTGTAAATAATTATATTCTTTCTAAAACATAATTTAATAGATCATTTAAAATTTCTTTATTAAAGATCATAACGGTAACGATCATTGGGCCTAATAAATGCTAAAGAATTGTAAATAATTATATTCTTTCTAAAACATAATTTAATAGATTATTTAAAATTTCTTTATTAAAGATTATAAGGGTAACAATCTTTGGGACTAATAAATGCTAAAAAATTGTAAACAATTATCTTCTTTGTAAAACATAATTTAATAGATCATTTCAAAATTTCTTTATTAAAGATCATAACGGTAACGATCATTGGGCCTAATAAATGCTAAAGAATTTGAAATAATTATCTTCTTTGTGAATCATAATTGAATAGATCATTTAAAGTTTTTTTATTAAAGGTCTTAACGGTAACAATCATTGGGCCTAATAAATGCTAAAAAATTGTACATAATTATCTTTATTCTAAAAGATAACTTAAAAGATCATTTAGAATTTCTTTATTAAAGATCATAACGGTAACGATCATTGGTCCTAATAAATGCTAAAGAATTGTAAATAATTATATTCTTTCTAAAACATAATTTAAAAGATCATTTAAAGTTTTTTTATTAAAGATCATAACGGTAACGATCATTGGGCCTAATAAATGCTAAAAAATTGTAAATAATTACCTTCTTTCTAAAAGATAATTTAATAGATCATTTAAAATTTCTTTATTAAAGATCATAACGGTAACGATCATTGGGCCTAATAAATGCTAAAGAATTGTAAATAATTATATTCTTTCTAAAACATAATTTAATAGATCATTTAAAATTTCTTTATTAAAGATCATAAGGGTAACAATCATTGGGCCTAATAAATGCTAAAAAATTGTAAATAATTATCTTCTTTCTAAAAGATAATTTAATAGATCATTTAGAATTTCTTTATTAAAGATCATAACGGTAACGATCATTGGTCCTAATAAATGCTAAAGAATTGTAAATAATTATATTCTTTCTAAAACATAATTTAATAGATCATTTAAAATTTCTTTATTAAAGATCATAAGGGTAACAATCATTGGGACTAACAAATGCTAAAAAATTGTAAATAATTATCTTCTTTGTAAAAGATAATTTAATAGATCATTTCAAAATTTCTTTATTAAAGATCATAACGGTGACGATCATTGGGCCTAATAAATGCTAAAGAATTTGAAATAATTATCTTCTTTGTGAATCATAATTGAATAGATCATTTAAAGTTTTTTTATTAAAGGTCTTAACGGTAACAATCATTGGGCCTAATAAATGCTAAAAAATTGTACATAATTATCTTCATTCTAAAAGATAACTTAAAAGATCATTTAGAATTTCTTTATTAAAGATCATAACGGTAACGATCATTGGTCCTAATAAATGCTAAAGAATTGTAAATAATTATATTCTTTCTAAAACATAATTTAATAGATCATTTAAAATTTCTTTATTAAAGATCATAACGGTAACGATCATTGGGCCTAATAAATGCTAAAGAATTGTAAATAATTATATTCTTTCTAAAACATAATTTAATAGATTATTTAAAATTTCTTTATTAAAGATTATAAGGGTAACAATCTTTGGGACTAATAAATGCTAAAAAATTATAAACAATTATCTTCTTTGTAAAACATAATTTAATAGATCATTTCAAAATTTCTTTATTAAAGATCATAACGGCAACGATCATTGGGCCTAATAAATGCTAAAGAATTTGAAATAATTAACTTCTTTGTGAATCATAATTGAATAGATCATTTAAAGTTTTTTTATTAAAGGTCTTAACGGTAACAATCATTGGGCCTAATAAATGCTAAAAAATTGTACATAATTATCTTTATTCTAAAAGATAACTTAAAAGATCATTTAGAATTTCTTTATTAAAGATCATAACGGTAACGATCGTTGGTCCTAATAAATTCTAAAGAATTGTAAATAATTATATTCTTTCTAAAACATAATTTAATAGATCATTTAAAATTTCTTTATTAAAGATCATAAGGGTAACAATCATTGGGACTAATAAATGCTAAAAAATTGTAAATAATTATCTTCTTTGTAAAAGATAATTTAATAGATCATTTCAAAATTTCTTTATTAAAGATCATAACGGTAACGATCATTGGGCCTAATAAATGCTAAAGAATTTGAAATAATTATCTTCTTTGTGAATCATAGTTGAATAGATCATTTAAAGTTTTTTTATTAAAGGTCTTAACGGTAACAATCATTGGGCCTAATAAATGCTAAAAAATTGTACATAATTATCTTCATTCTAAAAGATAACTTAAAAGATCATTTAAAGTTTTTTTATTAAAGATCATAACGGTAACGATCATTGGGCCTAATAAATGCTAAAAAATTGTAAATAATTACCTTCTTTCTAAAAGATAATTTAATAGATCATTTAAAATTTCTTTATTAAAGATCATAACGGTAACGATCATTGGGCCTAATAAATGCTAAAGAATTGTAAATAATTATATTCTTTCTAAAACATAATTTAATAGATCATTTAAAATTTCTTTATTAAAGATCATAAGGGTAACAATCATTGGGCCTAATAAATGCTAAAAAATTGTAAATAATTATCTTCTTTGTAAAAGATAATTTAATACATCATTTAAAATTTCTTTATTAAAGATCATAACGGTAACGATCAGTGGGCCTAATAAATGCTAAAGAATTTGAAATAATTATCTTCTTTGTGAATCATAATTGAAAAGATGATTTAAAGTTTCTTTATTAAAGATCATAACAGTAACGATCATTGGGTCTAATAAATGCTAAAAAATTGTAAATAATTATCTTCTTTCTAAAAGATAATTTAATAGATCATTTAGAATTTCTTTATTAAAGATCATAACGGTAACGATCATTGGTCCTAATAAATGCTAAAGAATTGTAAATAATTATATTCTTTCTAAAACATAATTTAATAGATCATTTAAAATTTCTTTATTAAAGATCATAAGGGTAACAATCATTGGGACTAACAAATGCTAAAAAATTGTAAATAATTATCTTCTTTGTAAAACATAATTTAATAGATCATTTCAAAATTTCTTTATTAAAGATCATAACGGTAACGATCATTGGGCCTAATAAATGCTAAAGAATTTGAAATAATTATCTTCTTTGTGAATCATAATTGAATAGATCATTTAAAGTTTTTTTATTAAAGGTCTTAACGGTAACAATCATTGGGCCTAATAAATGCTAAAAAATTGTACATAATTATCTTTATTCTAAAAGATAACTTAAAAGATCATTTAGAATTTCTTTATTAAAGATCATAACGGTAACGATCGTTGGTCCTAATAAATGCTAAAGAATTGTAAATAATTATATTCTTTCTAAAACATAATTTAATAGATCATTTAAAATTTCTTTATTAAAGATCATAAGGGTAACAATCATTGGGACTAATAAATGCTAAAAAATTGTAAATAATTATCTTCTTTGTAAAAGATAATTTAATAGATCATTTCAAAATTTCTTTATTAAAGATCATAACGGCAACGATCATTGGGCCTAATAAATGCTAAAGAATTTGAAATAATTAACTTCTTTGTGAATCATAATTGAATAGATCATTTAAAGTTTTTTTATTAAAGGTCTTAACGGTAACACTCATTGGGCCTAATAAATGCTAAAAAATTGTACATAATTATCTTCATTCTAAAAGATAACTTAAAAGATCATTTAGAATTTCTTTATTAAAGATCATAACGGTAACGATCATTGGTCCTAATAAATGCTAAAGAATTGTAAATAATTATATTCTTTCTAAAACATAATTTAATAGATCATTTAAAATTTCTTTATTAAAGATCATAACGGTAACGATCATTGGGCCTAATAAATGCTAAAGAATTGTAAATAATTATATTCTTTCTAAAACATAATTTAATAGATTATTTAAAATTTCTTTATTAAAGATTATAAGGGTAACAATCTTTGGGACTAATAAATGCTAAAAAATTGTAAACAATTATCTTCTTTGTAAAACATAATTTAATAGATCATTTCAAAATTTCTTTATTAAAGATCATAACGGTAACGATCATTGGGCCTAATAAATGCTAAAGAATTTGAAATAATTATCTTCTTTGTGAATCATAATTGAATAGATCATTTAAAGTTTTTTTATTAAAGGTCTTAACGGTAACAATCATTGGGCCTAATAAATGCTAAAAAATTGTACATAATTATCTTTATTCTAAAAGATAACTTAAAAGATCATTTAGAATTTCTTTATTAAAGATCATAACGGTAACGATCGTTGGTCCTAATAAATTCTAAAGAATTGTAAATAATTATATTCTTTCTAAAACATAATTTAATAGATCATTTAAAATTTCTTTATTAAAGATCATAAGGGTAACAATCATTGGGACTAATAAATGCTAAAAAATTGTAAATAGTTATCTTCTTTGTAAAAGATAATTTAATAGATCATTTCAAAATTTCTTTATTAAAGATCATAACGGTAACGATCATTGGGCCTAATAAATGCTAAAGAATTTGAAATAATTATCTTCTTTGTGAATCATAGTTGAATAGATCATTTAAAGTTTTTTTATTAAAGGTCTTAACGGTAACAATCATTGGGCCTAATAAATGCTAAAAAATTGTACATAATTATCTTCATTCTAAAAGATAACTTAAAAGATCATTTAAAGTTTTTTTATTAAAGATCATAACGGTAACGATCATTGGGCCTAATAAATGCTAAAAAATTGTAAATAATTACCTTCTTTCTAAAAGATAATTTAATAGATCATTTAAAATTTCTTTATTAAAGATCATAACGGTAACGATCATTGGGCCTAATAAATGCTAAAGAATTGTAAATAATTATATTCTTTCTAAAACATAATTTAATAGATCATTTAAAATTTCTTTATTAAAGATCATAAGGGTAACAATCATTGGGCCTAATAAATGCTAAAAAATTGTAAATAATTATCTTCTTTCTAAAAGATAATTTAATAGATCATTTAGAATTTCTTTATTAAAGATCATAACGGTAACGATCATTGGTCCTAATAAATGCTAAAGAATTGTAAATAATTATATTCTTTCTAAAACATAATTTAATAGATCATTTAAAATTTCTTTATTAAAGATCATAACGGTAACGATCAGTGGGCCTAATAAATGCTAAAGAATTTGAAATAGTTATCTTCTTTGTGAATCATAATTGAAAAGATCATTTAAAGTTTCTTTATTAAAGATCATAACAGTAACGATCATTGGGTCTAATAAATGCTAAAAAATTGTAAATAATTATCTTCTTTCTAAAAGATAATTTAATAGATCATTTAGAATTTATTTATTAAAGATCATAACGGTAACGATCATTGGTCCTAATAAATGCTAAAGAATTGTAAATAATTATATTCTTTCTAAAACATAATTTAATAGATCATTTAAAATTTCTTTATTAAAGATCATAAGGGTAACAATCATTGGGACTAACAAATGCTAAAAAATTGTAAATAATTATCTTCTTTGTAAAACATAATTTAATAGATCATTTCAAAATTTCTTTATTAAAGATCATAACGGTAACGATCATTGGGCCTAATAAATGCTAAAGAATTTGAAATAATTATCTTCTTTGTGAATCATAATTGAATAGATCATTTAAAGTTTTTTTATTAAAGGTCTTAACGGTAACAATCATTGGGCCTAATAAATGCTAAAAAATTGTACATAATTATCTTTATTCTAAAAGATAACTTAAAAGATCATTTAGAATTTCTTTATTAAAGATCATAACGGTAACGATCGTTGGTCCTAATAAATGCTAAAGAATTGTAAATAATTATATTCTTTCTAAAACATAATTTAATAGATCATTTAAAATTTCTTTATTAAAGATCATAAGGGTAACAATCATTGGGACTAATAAATGCTAAAAAATTGTAAATAATTATCTTCTTTGTAAAAGATAATTTAATAGATCATTTCAAAATTTCTTTATTAAAGATCATAACGGCAACGATCATTGGGCCTAATAAATGCTAAAGAATTTGAAATAATTAACTTCTTTGTGAATCATAATTGAATAGATCATTTAAAGTTTTTTTATTAAAGGTCTTAACGGTAACACTCATTGGGCCTAATAAATGCTAAAAAATTGTACATAATTATCTTCATTCTAAAAGATAACTTAAAAGATCATTTAGAATTTCTTTATTAAAGATCATAACGGTAACGATCATTGGTCCTAATAAATGCTAAAGAATTGTAAATAATTATATTCTTTCTAAAACATAATTTAATAGATCATTTAAAATTTCTTTATTAAAGATCATAACGGTAACGATCATTGGGCCTAATAAATGCTAAAGAATTGTAAATAATTATATTCTTTCTAAAACATAATTTAATAGATTATTTAAAATTTCTTTATTAAAGATTATAAGGGTAACAATCTTTGGGACTAATAAATGCTAAAAAATTGTAAACAATTATCTTCTTTGTAAAACATAATTTAATAGATCATTTCAAAATTTCTTTATTAAAGATCATAACGGTAACGATCATTGGGCCTAATAAATGCTAAAGAATTTGAAATAATTATCTTCTTTGTGAATCATAATTGAATAGATCATTTAAAGTTTTTTTATTAAAGGTCTTAACGGTAACAATCATTGGGCCTAATAAATGCTAAAAAATTGTACATAATTATCTTTATTCTAAAAGATAACTTAAAAGATAATTTAGAATTTCTTTATTAAAGATCATAACGGTAACGATCGTTGGTCCTAATAAATTCTAAAGAATTGTAAATAATTATATTCTTTCTAAAACATAATTTAATAGATCATTTAAAATTTCTTTATTAAAGATCATAAGGGTAACAATCATTGGGACTAATAAATGCTAAAAAATTGTAAATAATTATCTTCTTTGTAAAAGATAATTTAATAGATCATTTCAAAATTTCTTTATTAAAGATCATAACGGTAACGATCATTGGGCCTAATAAATGCTAAAGAATTTGAAATAATTATCTTCTTTGTGAATCATAGTTGAATAGATCATTTAAAGTTTTTTTATTAAAGGTCTTAACGGTAACAATCATTGGGCCTAATAAATGCTAAAAAATTGTACATAATTATCTTCATTCTAAAAGATAACTTAAAAGATCATTTAAAGTTTTTTTATTAAAGATCATAACGGTAACGATCATTGGGCCTAATAAATGCTAAAAAATTGTAAATAATTACCTTCTTTCTAAAAGATAATTTAATAGATCATTTAAAATTTCTTTATTAAAGATCATAACGGTAACGATCATTGGGCCTAATAAATGCTAAAGAATTGTAAATAATTATATTCTTTCTAAAACATAATTTAATAGATCATTTAAAATTTCTTTATTAAAGATCATAAGGGTAACAATCATTGGGCCTAATAAATGCTAAAAAATTGTAAATAATTATCTTCTTTCTAAAAGATAATTTAATAGATCATTTAGAATTTCTTTATTAAAGATCATAACGGTAACGATCATTGGTCCTAATAAATGCTAAAGAATTGTAAATAATTATATTCTTTCTAAAACATAATTTAATAGATCATTTAAAATTTCTTTATTAAAGATCATAAGGGTAACAATCATTGGGACTAACAAATGCTAAAAAATTGTAAATAATTATCTTCTTTGTAAAAGATAATTTAATAGATCATTTCAAAATTTCTTTATTAAAGATCATAACGGTGACGATCATTGGGCCTAATAAATGCTAAAGAATTTGAAATAATTATCTTCTTTGTGAATCATAATTGAATAGATCATTTAAAGTTTTTTTATTAAAGGTCTTAACGGTAACAATCATTGGGCCTAATAAATGCTAAAAAATTGTACATAATTATCTTCATTCTAAAAGATAACTTAAAAGATCATTTAGAATTTCTTTATTAAAGATCATAACGGTAACGATCATTGGTCCTAATAAATGCTAAAGAATTGTAAATAATTATATTCTTTCTAAAACATAATTTAATAGATCATTTAAAATTTCCTTATTAAAGATCATAACGGTAACGATCATTGGGCCTAATAAATGCTAAAGAATTGTAAATAATTATATTCTTTCTAAAACATAATTTAATAGATTATTTAAAATTTCTTTATTAAAGATTATAAGGGTAACAATCTTTGGGACTAATAAATGCTAAAAAATTGTAAACAATTATCTTCTTTGTAAAACATAATTTAATAGATCATTTCAAAATTTCTTTATTAAAGATCATAACGGTAACGATCATTGGGCCTAATAAATGCTAAAGAATTTGAAATAATTATCTTCTTTGTGAATCATAATTGAATAGATCATTTAAAGTTTTTTTATTAAAGGTCTTAACGGTAACAATCATTGGGCCTAATAAATGCTAAAAAATTGTACATAATTATCTTCATTCTAAAAGATAACTTAAAAGATCATTTAGAATTTCTTTATTAAAGATCATAACGGTAACGATCATTGGTCCTAATAAATGCTAAAGAATTGTAAATAATTATATTCTTTCTAAAACATAATTTAATAGATCATTTAAAATTTCTTTATTAAAGATCATAACGGTAACGATCATTGGGCCTAATAAATGCTAAAGAATTGTAAATAATTATATTCTTTCTAAAACATAATTTAATAGATTATTTAAAATTTCTTTATTAAAGATTATAAGGGTAACAATCTTTGGGACTAATAAATGCTAAAAAATTGTAAACAATTATCTTCTTTGTAAAACATAATTTAATAGATCATTTCAAAATTTCTTTATTAAAGATCATAACGGTAACGATCATTGGGCCTAATAAATGCTAAAGAATTTGAAATAATTATCTTCTTTGTGAATCATAATTGAATAGATCATTTAAAGTTTTTTTATTAAAGGTCTTAACGGTAACAATCATTGGGCCTAATAAATGCTAAAAAATTGTACATAATTATCTTTATTCTAAAAGATAACTTAAAAGATCATTTAGAATTTCTTTATTAAAGATCATAACGGTAACGATCATTGGTCCTAATAAATGCTAAAGAATTGTAAATAATTATATTCTTTCTAAAACATAATTTAAAAGATCATTTAAAGTTTTTTTATTAAAGATCATAACGGTAACGATCATTGGGCCTAATAAATGCTAAAAAATTGTAAATAATTACCTTCTTTCTAAAAGATAATTTAATAGATCATTTAAAATTTCTTTATTAAAGATCATAACGGTAACGATCATTGGGCCTAATAAATGCTAAAGAATTGTAAATAATTATATTCTTTCTAAAACATAATTTAATAGATCATTTAAAATTTCTTTATTAAAGATCATAAGGGTAACAATCATTGGGCCTAATAAATGCTAAAAAATTGTAAATAATTATCTTCTTTCTAAAAGATAATTTAATAGATCATTTAGAATTTCTTTATTAAAGATCATAACGGTAACGATCATTGGTCCTAATAAATGCTAAAGAATTGTAAATAATTATATTCTTTCTAAAACATAATTTAATAGATCATTTAAAATTTCTTTATTAAAGATCATAAGGGTAACAATCATTGGGACTAACAAATGCTAAAAAATTGTAAATAATTATCTTCTTTGTAAAAGATAATTTAATAGATCATTTCAAAATTTCTTTATTAAAGATCATAACGGTGACGATCATTGGGCCTAATAAATGCTAAAGAATTTGAAATAATTATCTTCTTTGTGAATCATAATTGAATAGATCATTTAAAGTTTTTTTATTAAAGGTCTTAACGGTAACAATCATTGGGCCTAATAAATGCTAAAAAATTGTACATAATTATCTTCATTCTAAAAGATAACTTAAAAGATCATTTAGAATTTCTTTATTAAAGATCATAACGGTAACGATCATTGGTCCTAATAAATGCTAAAGAATTGTAAATAATTATATTCTTTCTAAAACATAATTTAATAGATCATTTAAAATTTCTTTATTAAAGATCATAACGGTAACGATCATTGGGCCTAATAAATGCTAAAGAATTGTAAATAATTATATTCTTTCTAAAACATAATTTAATAGATTATTTAAAATTTCTTTATTAAAGATTATAAGGGTAACAATCTTTGGGACTAATAAATGCTAAAAAATTGTAAACAATTATCTTCTTTGTAAAACATAATTTAATAGATCATTTCAAAATTTCTTTATTAAAGATCATAACGGTAACGATCATTGGGCCTAATAAATGCTAAAGAATTTGAAATAATTATCTTCTTTGTGAATCATAATTGAATAGATCATTTAAAGTTTTTTTATTAAAGGTCTTAACGGTAACAATCATTGGGCCTAATAAATGCTAAAAAATTGTACATAATTATCTTCATTCTAAAAGATAACTTAAAAGATCATTTAGAATTTCTTTATTAAAGATCATAACGGTAACGATCATTGGTCCTAATAAATGCTAAAGAATTGTAAATAATTATATTCTTTCTAAAACATAATTTAATAGATCATTTAAAATTTCTTTATTAAAGATCATAACGGTAACGATCATTCGGCCTAATAAATGCTAAAGAATTGTAAATAATTATATTCTTTCTAAAACATAATTTAATAGATTATTTAAAATTTCTTTATTAAAGATTATAAGGGTAACAATCTTTGGGACTAATAAATGCTAAAAAATTGTAAACAATTATCTTCTTTGTAAAACATAATTTAATAGATCATTTCAAAATTTCTTTATTAAAGATCATAACGGTAACGATCATTGGGCCTAATAAATGCTAAAGAATTTGAAATAATTATCTTCTTTGTGAATCATAATTGAATAGATCATTTAAAGTTTTTTTATTAAAGGTCTTAACGGTAACAATCATTGGGCCTAATAAATGCTAAAAAATTGTACATAATTATCTTTATTCTAAAAGATAACTTAAAAGATCATTTAGAATTTCTTTATTAAAGATCATAACGGTAACGATCATTGGTCCTAATAAATGCTAAAGAATTGTAAATAATTATATTCTTTCTAAAACATAATTTAATAGATCATTTAAAATTTCTTTATTAAAGATCATAAGGGTAACAATCATTGGGACTAATAAATGCTAAAAAATTGTAAATAATTATCTTCTTTGTAAAAGATAATTTAATAGATCATTTCAAAATTTCTTTATTAAAGATCATAACGGTAACGATCATTGGGCCTAATAAATGCTAAAGAATTTGAAATAATTATCTTCTTTGTGAATCATAGTTGAATAGATCATTTAAAGTTTTTTTATTAAAGGTCTTAACGGTAACAATCATTGGGCCTAATAAATGCTAAAAAATTGTACATAATTATCTTCATTCTAAAAGATAACTTAAAAGATCATTTAAAGTGTTTTTATTAAAGATCATAACGGTAACGATCATTGGGCCTAATAAATGCTAAAAAATTGTAAATAATTACCTTCTTTCTAAAAGATAATTTAATAGATCATTTAAAATTTCTTTATTAAAGATCATAACGGTAACGATCATTGGGCCTAATAAATGCTAAAGAATTGTAAATAATTATATTCTTTCTAAAACATAATTTAATAGATCATTTAAAATTTCTTTATTAAAGATCATAAGGGTAACAATCATTGGGCCTAATAAATGCTAAAAAATTGTAAATAATTATCTTCTTTGTAAAAGATAATTTAATACATCATTTAAAATTTCTTTATTAAAGATCATAACGGTAACGATCAGTGGGCCTAATAAATGCTAAAGAATTTGAAATAATTATCTTCTTTGTGAATCATAATTGAAAAGATCATTTAAAGTTTCTTTATTAAAGATCATAACAGTAACGATCATTGGGTCTAATAAATGCTAAAAAATTGTAAATAATTATCTTCTTTCTAAAAGATAATTTAATAGATCATTTAGAATTTCTTTATTAAAGATCATAACGGTAACGATCATTGGTCCTAATAAATGCTAAAGAATTGTAAATAATTATATTCTTTCTAAAACATAATTTAATAGATCATTTAAAATTTCTTTATTAAAGATCATAAGGGTAACAATCATTGGGACTAATAAATGCTAAAAAATTGTAAATAATTATCTTCTTTGTAAAAGATAATTTAATAGATCATTTCAAAATTTCTTTATTAAAGATCATAACGGTAACGATCATTGGGCCTAATAAATGCTAAAGAATTTGAAATAATTATCTTCTTTGTGAATCATAGTTGAATAGATCATTTAAAGTTTTTTTATTAAAGGTCTTAACGGTAACAATCATTGGGCCTAATAAATGCTAAAAAATTGTACATAATTATCTTCATTCTAAAAGATAACTTAAAAGATCATTTAAAGTGTTTTTATTAAAGATCATAACGGTAACGATCATTGGGCCTAATAAATGCTAAAAAATTGTAAATAATTACCTTCTTTCTAAAAGATAATTTAATAGATCATTTAAAATTTCTTTATTAAAGATCATAACGGTAACGATCATTGGGCCTAATAAATGCTAAAGAATTGTAAATAATTATATTCTTTCTAAAACATAATTTAATAGATCATTTAAAATTTCTTTATTAAAGATCATAAGGGTAACAATCATTGGGCCTAATAAATGCTAAAAAATTGTAAATAATTATCTTCTTTGTAAAAGATAATTTAATACATCATTTAAAATTTCTTTATTAAAGATCATAACGGTAACGATCAGTGGGCCTAATAAATGCTAAAGAATTTGAAATAATTATCTTCTTTGTCAATCATAATTGAAAAGATCATTTAAAGTTTCTTTATTAAAGATCATAACAGTAACGATCATTGGGTCTAATAAATGCTAAAAAATTGTAAATAATTATCTTCTTTCTAAAAGATAATTTAATAGATCATTTAGAATTTCTTTATTAAAGATCATAACGGTAACGATCATTGGTTCTAATAAATGCTAAAGAATTGTAAATAATTATATTCTTTCTAAAACATAATTTAATAGATCATTTAAAATTTCTTTATTAAAGATCATAAGGGTAACAATCATTGGGACTAATAAATGCTAAAAAATTGTAAATAATTATCTTCTTTGTAAAAGATAATTTAATAGATCATTTCAAAATTTCTTTATTAAAGATCATAACGGTAACGATCATTGGGCCTAATAAATGCTAAAAAATTTGAAATAATTATCTTCTTTGTGAATCATAATTGAATAGATCATTTAAAGTTTTTTTATTAAAGGTCTTAACGGTAACACTCATTGGGCCTAATAAATGCTAAAAAATTGTACATAATTATCTTCATTCTAAAAGATAACTTAAAAGATCATTTAGAATTTCTTTATTAAAGATCATAACGGTAACGATCATTGGTCCTAATAAATGCTAAAGAATTGTAAATAATTATATTCTTTCTAAAACATAATTTAATAGATCATTTAAAATTTCTTTATTAAAGATCATAACGGTAACGATCATTGGGCCTAATAAATGCTAAAGAATTGTAAATAATTATATTCTTTCTAAAACATAATTTAATAGATCATTTAAAATTTCTTTATTAAAGATTATAAGGGTAACAATCTTTGGGACTAATAAATGCTAAAAAATTGTAAACAATTATCTTCTTTGTAAAACATAATTTAATAGATCATTTCAAAATTTCTTTATTAAAGATCATAACGGTAACGATCATTGGGCCTAATAAATGCTAAAGAATTTGAAATAATTATCTTCTTTGTGAATCATAATTGAATAGATCATTTAAAGTTTTTTTATTAAAGGTCTTAACGGTAACAATCATTGGGACTAATAAATGCTAAAAAATTGTAAATAATTATCTTCTTTGTAAAAGATAATTTAATAGATCATTTCAAAATTTCTTTATTAAAGATCATAACGGTAACGATCATTGGGCCTAATAAATGCTAAAGAATTTGAAATAATTATCTTCTTTGTGAATCATAGTTGAATAGATCATTTAAAGTTTTTTTATTAAAGGTCTTAACGGTAACAATCATTGGGCCTAATAAATGCTAAAAAATTGTACATAATTATCTTCATTCTAAAAGATAACTTAAAAGATCATTTAAAGGTTTTTTTATTAAAGATCATAACGGTAACGATCATTGGGCCTAATAAATGCTAAAAAATTGTAAATAATTACCTTCTTTCTAAAAGATAATTTAATAGATCATTTAAAATTTCTTTATTAAAGATCATAACGGTAACGATCATTGGGCCTAATAAATGCTAAAGAATTGTAACTAATTATATTCTTTCTAAAACATAATTTAATAGATCATTTAAAATTTCTTTATTAAAGATCATAAGGGTAACAATCATTGGGCCTAATAAATGCTAAAAAATTGTAAATAATTATCTTCTTTGTAAAAGATAATTTAATACATCATTTAAAATTTCTTTATTAAAGATCATAACGGTAACGAACAGTGGGCCTAATAAATGCTAAAGAATTTGAAATAATTATCTTCTTTGTGAATCATAATTGAAAAGATCATTTAAAGTTTCTTTATTAAAGATCATAACAGTAACGATCATTGGGTCTAATAAATGCTAAAAAATTGTAAATAATTATCTTCTTTCTAAAAGATAATTTAATAGATCATTTAGAATTTCTTTATTAAAGATCATAACGGTAACGATCATTGGTCCTAATAAATGCTAAAGAATTGTAAATAATTATATTCTTTCTAAAACATAATTTAATAGATCATTTAAAATTTCTTTATTAAAGATCATAAGGGTAACAATCATTGGGACTAATAAATGCTAAAAAATTGTAAATAATTATCTTCTTTGTAAAAGATAATTTAATAGATCATTTCAAAATTTCTTTATTAAAGATCATAACGGTAACGATCATTGGGCCTAATAAATGCTAAAGAATTTGAAATAATTATCTTCTTTGTGAATCATAATTGAAAAGATCATTTAAAGTTTCTTTATTAAAGATCATAACAGTAACGATCATTGGGTCTAATAAATGCTAAAAAATTGTAAATAATTATCTTCTTTCTAAAAGATAATTTAATAGATCATTTAGAATTTCTTTATTAAAGATCATAACGGTAACGATCATTGGTCCTAATAAATGCTAAAGAATTGTAAATAATTATATTCTTTCTAAAACATAATTTAATAGATCATTTAAAATTTCTTTATTAAAGATCATAAGGGTAACAATCATTGGGACTAATAAATGCTAAAAAATTGTAAATAATTATCTTCTTTGTAAAAGATAATTTAATAGATCATTTCAAAATTTCTTTATTAAAGATCATAACGGTAACGATCATTGGGCCTAATAAATGCTAAAAAATTTGAAATAATTATCTTCTTTGTGAATCATAATTGAATAGATCATTTAGAGTTTTTTTATTAAAGGTCTTAACGGTAACACTCATTGGGCCTAATAAATGCTAAAAAATTGTACATAATTATCTTCATTCTAAAAGATAACTTAAAAGATCATTTAGAATTTCTTTATTAAAGATCATAACGGTAACGATCATTGGTCCTAATAAATGCTAAAGAATTGTAAATAATTATATTCTTTCTAAAACATAATTTAATAGATCATTTAAAATTTCTTTATTAAAGATCATAACGGTAACGATCATTGGGCCTAATAAATGCTAAAGAATTGTAAATAATTATATTCTTTCTAAAACATAATTTAATAGATCATTTAAAATTTCTTTATTAAAGATTATAAGGGTAAAAATCTTTGGGACTAATAAATGCTAAAAAATTGTAAACAATTATCTTCTTTGTAAAACATAATTTAATAGATCATTTCAAAATTTCTTTATTAAAGATCATAACGGTAACGATCATTGGGCCTAATAAATGCTAAAGAATTTGAAATAATTATCTTCTTTGTGAATCATAATTGAATAGATCATTTAAAGTTTTTTTATTAAAGGTCTTAACGGTAACAATCATTGGGACTAATAAATGCTAAAAAATTGTAAATAATTATCTTCTTTGTAAAAGATAATTTAATAGATCATTTCAAAATTTCTTTATTAAAGATCATAACGGTAACGATCATTGGGCCTAATAAATGCTAAAGAATTTGAAATAATTATCTTCTTTGTGAATCATAGTTGAATAGATCATTTAAAGTTTTTTTATTAAAGGTCTTAACGGTAACAATCATTGGGCCTAATAAATGCTAAAAAATTGTACATAATTATCTTCATTCTAAAAGATAACTTAAAAGATCATTTAAAGGTTTTTTTATTAAAGATCATAACGGTAACGATCATTGGGCCTAATAAATGCTAAAAAATTATAAATAATTACCTTCTTTCTAAAAGATAATTTAGTAGATCATTTAAAATTTCTTTATTAAAGATCATAACGGTAACGATCATTGGGCCTAATAAATGCTAAAGAATTGTAAATAATTATATTCTTTCTAAAACATAATTTAATAGATCATTTAAAATTTCTTTATTAAAGATCATAAGGGTAACAATCATTGGGCCTAATAAATGCTAAAAAATTGTAAATAATTATCTTCTTTGTAAAAGATAATTTAATACATCATTTAAAATTTCTTTATTAAAGATCATAACGGTAACGATCAGTGGGCCTAATAAATGCTAAAGAATTTGAAATAATTATCTTCTTTGTGAATCATAATTGAAAAGATCATTTAAAGTTTCTTTATTAAAGATCATAACAGTAACGATCATTGGGTCTAATAAATGCTAAAAAATTGTAAATAATTATCTTCTTTCTAAAAGATAATTTAATAGATCATTTAGAATTTCTTTATTAAAGATCATAACGGTAACGATCATTGGTCCTAATAAATGCTAAAGAATTGTAAATAATTATATTCTTTCTAAAACATAATTTAATAGATCATTTAAAATTTCTTTATTAAAGATCATAAGGGTAACAATCATTGGGACTAATAAATGCTAAAAAATTGTAAATAATTATCTTCTTTGTAAAAGATAATTTAATAGATCATTTCAAAATTTCTTTATTAAAGATCATAACGGTAACGATCATTGGGCCTAATAAATGCTAAAAAAATTGAAATAATTATCTTCTTTGTGAATCATAATTGAATAGATCATTTAAAGTTTTTTTATTAAAGGTCTTAACGGTAACACTCATTGGGCCTAATAAATGCTAAAAAATTGTACATAATTATCTTCATTCTAAAAGATAACTTAAAAGATCATTTAGAATTTCTTTATTAAAGATCATAACGGTAACGATCATTGGTCCTAATAAATGCTAAAGAATTGTAAATAATTATATTCTTTCTAAAACATAATTTAATAGATCATTTAAAATTTCTTTATTAAAGATCATAACGGTAACGATCATTGAGCCTAATAAATGCTAAAGAATTGTAAATAATTATATTCTTTCTAAAACATAATTTAATAGATCATTTAAAATTTCTTTATTAAAGATTATAAGGGTAAAAATCTTTGGGACTAATAAATGCTAAAAAATTGTAAACAATTATCTTCTTTGTAAAACATAATTTAATAGATCATTTCAAAATTTCTTTATTAAAGATCATAACGGTAACGATCATTGGGCCTAATAAATGCTAAAGAATTTGAAATAATTATCTTCTTTGTGAATCATAATTGAATAGATCATTTAAAGTTTTTTTATTAAAGGTCTTAACGGTAACAATCATTGGGACTAATAAATGCTAAAAAATTGTAAATAATTATCTTCTTTGTAAAAGATAATTTAATAGATCATTTCAAAATTTCTTTATTAAAGATCATAACGGTAACGATCATTGGGCCTAATAAATGCTAAAGAATTTGAAATAATTATCTTCTTTGTGAATCATAGTTGAATAGATCATTTAAAGTTTTTTTATTAAAGGTCTTAACGGTAACAATCATTGGGCCTAATAAATGCTAAAAAATTGTACATAATTATCTTCATTCTAAAAGATAACTTAAAAGATCATTTAAAGGTTTTTTTATTAAAGATCATAACGGTAACGATCATTGGGCCTAATAAATGCTAAAAAATTGTAAATAATTACCTTCTTTCTAAAAGATAATTTAGTAGATCATTTAAAATTTCTTTATTAAAGATCATAACGGTAACGATCATTGGGCCTAATAAATGCTAAAGAATTGTAAATAATTATATTCTTTCTAAAACATAATTTAGTAGATCATTTAAAATTTCTTTATTAAAGATCATAAGGGTAACAATCATTGGGCCTAATAAATGCTAAAAAATTGTAAATAATTATCTTCTTTGTAAAAGATAATTTAATACATCATTTAAAATTTCTTTATTAAAGATCATAACGGTAACGATCAGTGGGCCTAATAAATGCTAAAGAATTTGAAATAATTATCTTCTTTGTGAATCATAATTGAAAAGATCATTTAAAGTTTCTTTATTAAAGATCATAACAGTAACGATCATTGGGTCTAATAAATGCTAAAAAATTGTAAATAATTATCTTCTTTCTAAAAGATAATTTAATAGATCATTTAGAATTTCTTTATTAAAGATCATAACGGTAACGATCATTGGTCCTAATAAATGCTAAAGAATTGTAAATAATTATATTCTTTCTAAAACATAATTTAATAGATCATTTAAAATTTCTTTATTAAAGATCATAAGGGTAACAATCATTGGGACTAATAAATGCTAAAAAATTGTAAATAATTATCTTCTTTGTAAAAGATAATTTAATAGATCATTTCAAAATTTCTTTATTAAAGATCATAACGGTAACGATCATTGGGCCTAATAAATGCTAAAAAATTTGAAATAATTATCTTCTTTGTGAATCATAATTGAATAGATCATTTAAAGTTTTTTTATTAAAGGTCTTAACGGTAACACTCATTGGGCCTAATAAATGCTAAAAAATTGTACATAATTATCTTCATTCTAAAAGATAACTTAAAAGATCATTTAGAATTTCTTTATTAAAGATTATAACGGTAACGATCATTGGTCCTAATAAATGCTAAAGAATTGTAAATAATTATATTCTTTCTAAAACATAATTTAATAGATCATTTAAAATTTCTTTATTAAAGATCATAACGGTAACGATCATTGGGCCTAATAAATGCTAAAGAATTGTAAATAATTATATTCTTTCTAAAACATAATTTAATAGATCATTTAAAATTTCTTTATTAAAGATTATAAGGGTAAAAATCTTTGGGACTAATAAATGCTAAAAAATTGTAAACAATTATCTTCTTTGTAAAACATAATTTAATAGATCATTTCAAAATTTCTTTATTAAAGATCATAACGGTAACGATCATTGGGCCTAATAAATGCTAAAGAATTTGAAATAATTATCTTCTTTGTGAATCATAATTGAATAGATCATTTAAAGTTTTTTTATTAAAGGTCTTAACGGTGACAATCATTGGGACTAATAAATGCTAAAAAATTGTAAATAATTTTCTTCTTCGTAAAAGATAATTTAATAGATCATTTCAAAATTTCTTTATTAAAGATCATAACGGTAACGATCATTGGGCCTAATAAATGCTAAAGAATTTGAAATAATTATCTTCTTTGTGAATCATAGTTGAATAGATCATTTAAAGTTTTTTTATTAAAGGTCTTAACGGTAACAATCATTGGGCCTAATAAATGCTAAAGAATTGTAAATAATTATATTCTTTCTAAAACATAATTTAATAGATCATTTAAAATTTCTTTATTAAAGATCATAAGGGTAACAATCATTGGGACTAATAAATGCTAAAAAATTGTAAATAATTATCTTCTTTGTAAAAGATAATTTAATAGATCATTTCAAAATTTCTTTATTAAAGATCATAACGGTAACGATCATTGGGCCTAATAAATGCTAAAAAATTTGAAATAATTATCTTCTTTGTGAATCATAATTGAATAGATCATTTAAAGTTTTTTTATTAAAGGTCTTAACGGTAACACTCATTGGGCCTAATAAATGCTAAAAAATTGTACATAATTATCTTCATTCTAAAAGATAACTTAAAAGATCATTTAGAATTTCTTTATTAAAGATTATAACGGTAACGATCATTGGTCCTAATAAATGCTAAAGAATTGTAAATAATTATATTCTTTCTAAAACATAATTTAATAGATCATTTAAAATTTCTTTATTAAAGATCATAACGGTAACGATCATTGGGCCTAATAAATGCTAAAGAATTGTAAATAATTATATTCTTTCTAAAACATAATTTAATAGATCATTTAAAATTTCTTTATTAAAGATTATAAGGGTAAAAATCTTTGGGACTAATAAATGCTAAAAAATTGTAAACAATTATCTTCTTTGTAAAACATAATTTAATAGATCATTTCAAAATTTCTTTATTAAAGATCATAACGGTAACGATCATTGGGCCTAATAAATGCTAAAGAATTTGAAATAATTATCTTCTTTGTGAATCATAATTGAATAGATCATTTAAAGTTTTTTTATTAAAGGTCTTAACGGTGACAATCATTGGGACTAATAAATGCTAAAAAATTGTAAATAATTATCTTCTTCGTAAAAGATAATTTAATAGATCATTTCAAAATTTCTTTATTAAAGATCATAACGGTAACGATCATTGGGCCTAATAAATGCTAAAGAATTTGAAATAATTATCTTCTTTGTGAATCATAGTTGAATAGATCATTTAAAGTTTTTTTATTAAAGGTCTTAACGGTAACAATCATTGGGCCTAATAAATGCTAAAAAATTGTACATAATTATCTTCATTCTAAAAGATAACTTAAAAGATCATTTAAAGTTTTTTTATTAAAGATCATAACGGTAACGATCATTGGGCCTAATAAATGCTAAAAAATTGTAAATAATTACCTTCTTTCTAAAAGATAATTTAATAGATCATTTAAAATTTCTTTATTAAAGATCATAACGGTAACGATCATTGGGCCTAATAAATGCTAAAGAATTGTAAATAATTATATTCTTTCTAAAACATAATTTAATAGATCATTTAAAATTTCTTTATTAAAGATCATAAGGGTAACAATCTTTGGGACTAATAAATGCTAAAAAATTGTAAACAATTATCTTCTTTGTAAAACATAATTTAATAGATCATTTCAAAATTTCTTTATTAAAGATCATAACGGTAACGATCATTGGGCCTAATAAATGCTAAAGAATTTGAAATAATTATCTTCTTTGTGAATCATAATTGAATAGATCATTTAAAGTTTTTTTATTAAAGGTCTTAACGGTAACAATCATTGGGACTAATAAATGCTAAAAAATTGTAAATAATTATCTTCTTTGTAAAAGATAATTTAATAGATCATTTCAAAATTTCTTTATTAAAGATCATAACGGTAACGATCATTGGGCCTAATAAATGCTAAAGAATTTGAAATAATTATCTTCTTTGTGAATCATAGTTGAATAGATCATTTAAAGTTTTTTTATTAAAGGTCTTAACGGTAACAATCATTGGGCCTAATAAATGCTAAAAAATTGTACATAATTATCTTCATTCTAAAAGATAATTTAAAAGATCATTTAAAGTTTTTTTATTAAAGATCATAACGGTAACGATCATTGGGCCTAATAAATGCTAAAAAATTGTAAATAATTACCTTCTTTCTAAAAGATAATTTAATAGATCATTTAAAATTTCTTTATTAAAGATCATAACGGTAACGATCATTGGGCCTAATAAATGCTAAAGAATTGTAAATAATTATATTCTTTCTAAAACATAATTTAATAGATCATTTAAAATTTCTTTATTAAAGATCATAAGGGTAACAATCATTGGGCCTAATAAATGCTAAAAAATTGTAAATAATTATCTTCTTTGTAAAAGATAATTTAATACATCATTTAAAATTTCTTTATTAAAGATCATAACGGTAACGATCAGTGGGCCTAATAAATGCTAAAGAATTTGAAATAATTATCTTCTTTGTGAATCATAATTGAAAAGATCATTTAAAGTTTCTTTATTAAAGATCATAACAGTAACGATCATTGGGTCTAATAAATGCTAAAAAATTGTAAATAATTATCTTCTTTCTAAAAGATAATTTAATAGATCATTTAGAATTTCTTTATTAAAGATCATAACGGTAACGATCATTGGTCCTAATAAATGCTAAAGAATTGTAAATAATTATATTCTTTCTAAAACATAATTTAATAGATCATTTAAAATTTCTTTATTAAAGATCATAAGGGTAACAATCATTGGGACTAATAAATGCTAAAAAATTGTAAATAATTATCTTCTTTGTAAAAGATAATTTAATAGATCATTTCAAAATTTCTTTATTAAAGATCATAACGGTAACGATCATTGGGCCTAATAAATGCTAAAGAATTTGAAATAATTATCTTCTTTGTGAATCATAGTTGAATAGATCATTTAAAGTTTTTTTATTAAAGGTCTTAACGGTAACAATCATTGGGCCTAATAAATGCTAAAAAATTGTACATAATTATCTTCATTCTAAAAGATAATTTAAAAGATCATTTAAAGTTTTTTTATTAAAGATCATAACGGTAACGATCATTGGGCCTAATAAATGCTAAAAAATTGTAAATAATTACCTTCTTTCTAAAAGATAATTTAATAGATCATTTAAAATTTCTTTATTAAAGATCATAACGGTAACGATCATTGGGCCTAATAAATGCTAAAGAATTGTAAATAATTATATTCTTTCTAAAACATAATTTAATAGATCATTTAAAATTTCTTTATTAAAGATCATAAGGGTAACAATCATTGGGCCTAATAAATGCTAAAAAATTGTAAATAATTATCTTCTTTGTAAAAGATAATTTAATACATCATTTAAAATTTCTTTATTAAAGATCATAACGGTAACGATCAGTGGGCCTAATAGATGCTAAAGAATTTGAAATAATTATCTTCTTTGTGAATCATAATTGAAAAGATCATTTAAAGTTTCTTTATTAAAGATCATAACAGTAACGATCATTGGGTCTAATAAATGTTAAAAATTGTAAATAATTATCTTCTTTCTAAAAGATAATTTAATAGATCATTTAGAATTTCTTTATTAAAGATCATAACGGTAACGATCATTGGTCCTAATAAATGCTAAAGAATTGTAAATAATTATATTCTTTCTAAAACATAATTTAATAGATCATTTAAAATTTCTTTATTAAAGATCATAAGGGTAACAATCATTGGGACTAATAAATGCTAAAAAATTGTAAATAATTATCTTCTTTGTAAAAGATAATTTAATAGATCATTTCAAAATTTCTTTATTAAAGATCATAACGGTAACGATCATTGGGCCCAATAAATGCTAAAAAACTTGAAATAATTATCTTCTTTGTGAATCATATTTGAATAGATCATTTAAAGTTTTTTTATTAAAGGTCTTAACGGTAACACTCATTGGGCCTAATAAATGCTAAAAAATTGTACATAATTATCTTCATTCTAAAAGATAACTTAAAAGATCATTTAGAATTTCTTTATTAAAGATCATAACGGTAACGATCATTGGTCCTAATAAATGCTAAAGAATTGTAAATAATTATATTCTTTCTAAAACATAATTTAATAGATCATTTAAAATTTCTTTATTAAAGATCATAACGGTAACG
The DNA here is from genome assembly GCA_037954015.1 of Psophocarpus tetragonolobus. NCBI lineage: Eukaryota > Viridiplantae > Streptophyta > Magnoliopsida > Fabales > Fabaceae > Psophocarpus > Psophocarpus tetragonolobus. The sequence goes on from CM075688.1 coordinate 62,972,955, forward strand.
ATCATTGGGCCTAATAAATGCTAAAGAATTGTAAATAATTATATTCTTTCTAAAACATAATTTAATAGATCATTTAAAATTTCTTTATTAAAGATTATAAGGGTAAAAATCTTTGGGACTAATAAATGCTAAAAAATTGTAAACAATTATCTTCTTTGTAAAACATAATTTAATAGATCATTTCAAAATTTCTTTATTAAAGATCATAACGGTAACGATCATTGGGCCTAATAAATGCTAAAGAATTTGAAATAATTATCTTCTTTGTGAATCATAATTGAATAGATCATTTAAAGTTTTTTTATTAAAGGTCTTAACGGTAACAATCATTGGGACTAATAAATGCTAAAAAATTGTAAATAATTATCTTCTTTGTAAAAGATAATTTAATAGATCATTTCAAAATTTCTTTATTAAAGATCATAACGGTAACGATCATTGGGCCTAATAAATGCTAAAGAATTTGAAATAATTATCTTCTTTGTGAATCATAGTTGAATAGATCATTTAAAGTTTTTTTATTAAAGGTCTTAACGGTAACAATCATTGGGCCTAATAAATGCTAAAAAATTGTACATAATTATCTTCATTCTAAAAGATAACTTAAAAGATCATTTAAAGTTTTTTTATTAAAGATCATAACGGTAACGATCATTGGCCCTAATAAATGCTAAAAAATTGTAAATAATTACCTTCTTTCTAAAAGATAATTTAATAGATCATTTAAAATTTCTTTATTAAAGATCATAACGGTAACGATCATTGGGCCTAATAAATGCTAAAGAATTGTATATAATTATATTCTTTCTAAAACATAATTTAATAGATCATTTAAAATTTCTTTATTAAAGATCATAAGGGTAACAATCATTGGGCCTAATAAATGCTAAAAAATTGTAAATAATTATCTTCTTTGTAAAAGATAATTTAATACATCATTTAAAATTTCTTTATTAAAGATCATAACGGTAACGATCAGTGGGCCTAATAAATGCTAAAGAATTTGAAATAATTATCTTCTTTGTGAATCATAATTGAAAAGATCATTTAAAGTTTCTTTATTAAAGATCATAACAGTAACGATCATTGGGTCTAATAAATGCTAAAAAATTGTAAATAATTATCTTCTTTCTAAAAGATAATTTAATAGATCATTTAGAATTTCTTTATTAAAGATCATAACGGTAACGATCATTGGTCCTAATAAATGCTAAAGAATTGTAAATAATTATATTCTTTCTAAAACATAATTTAATAGATCATTTAAAATTTCTTTATTAAAGATCATAAGGGTAACAATCATTGGGACTAATAAATGCTAAAAAATTGTAAATAATTATCTTCTTTGTAAAAGATAATTTAATAGATCATTTCAAAATTTCTTTATTAAAGATCATAACGGTAACGATCATTGGGCCTAATAAATGCTAAAGAATTTGAAATAATTATCTTCTTTGTGAATCATAATTGAAAAGATCATTTAAAGTTTCTTTATTAAAGATCATAACAGTAACGATCATTGGGTCTAATAAATGCTAAAAAATTGTAAATAATTATCTTCTTTCTAAAAGATAATTGAATAGATCATTTAGAATTTCTTTATTAAAGATCATAACGGTAACGATCATTGGTCCTAATAAATGCTAAAGAATTGTAAATAATTATATTCTTTCTAAAACATAATTTAATAGATCATTTAAAATTTCTTTATTAAAGATCATAAGGGTAACAATCATTGGGACTAATAAATGCTAAAAAATTGTAAATAATTATCTTCTTTGTAAAAGATAATTTAATAGATCATTTCAAAATTTCTTTATTAAAGATCATAACGGTAACGATCATTGGGCCTAATAAATGCTAAAGAATTTGAAATAATTATCTTCTTTGTGAATCATAGTTGAATAGATCATTTAAAGTTTTTTTATTAAAGGTCTTAACGGTAACAATCATTGGGCCTAATAAATGCTAAAAAATTGTACATAATTATCTTCATTCTAAAAGATAATTTAAAAGATCATTTAAAGTTTTTTTATTAAAGATCATAACGGTAACGATCATTGGGCCTAATAAATGCTAAAAAATTGTAAATAATTACCTACTTTCTAAAAGATAATTTAATAGATCATTTAAAATTTCTTTATTAAAGATCATAACGGTAACGATCATTGGGCCTAATAAATGCTAAAGAATTGTAAATAATTATATTCTTTCTAAAACATAATTTAATAGATCATTTAAAATTTCTTTATTAAAGATCATAAGGGTAACAATCATTGGGCCTAATAAATGCTAAAAAATTGTAAATAATTATCTTCTTTGTAAAAGATAATTTAATACATCATTTAAAATTTCTTTATTAAAGATCATAACGGTAACGATCAGTGGGCCTAATAGATGCTAAAGAATTTGAAATAATTATCTTCTTTGTGAATCATAATTGAAAAGATCATTTAAAGTTTCTTTATTAAAGATCATAACAGTAACGATCATTGGGTCTAATAAATGTTAAAAATTGTAAATAATTATCTTCTTTCTAAAAGATAATTTAATAGATCATTTAGAATTTCTTTATTAAAGATCATAACGGTAACGATCATTGGTCCTAATAAATGCTAAAGAATTGTAAATAATTATATTCTTTCTAAAACATAATTTAATAGATCATTTAAAATTTCTTTATTAAAGATCATAAGGGTAACAATCATTGGGACTAATAAATGCTAAAAAATTGTAAATAATTATCTTCTTTGTAAAAGATAATTTAATAGATCATTTCAAAATTTCTTTATTAAAGATCATAACGGTAACGATCATTGGGCCTAATAAATGCTAAAGAATTTGAAATAATTATCTTCTTTGTGAATCATAATTGAATAGATCATTTAAAGTTTTTTTATTAAAGGTCTTAACGGTAACACTCATTGGGCCTAATAAATGCTAAAAAATTGTACATAATTATCTTCATTCTAAAAGATAACTTAAAAGATCATTTAGAATTTCTTTATTAAAGATCATAACGGTAACGATCATTGGTCCTAATAAATGCTAAAGAATTGTAAATAATTATATTCTTTCTAAAACATAATTTAATAGATCATTTAAAATTTCTTTATTAAAGATCATAACGGTAACGATCATTGGGCCTAATAAATGCTAAAGAATTGTAAATAATTATATTCTTTCTAAAACATAATTTAATAGATCATTTAAAATTTCTTTATTAAAGATTATAAGGGTAACAATCTTTGGGACTAATAAATGCTAAAAAATTGTAAACAATTATCTTCTTTGTAAAACATAATTTAATAGATCATTTCAAAATTTCTTTATTAAAGATCATAACGGTAACGATCATTGGGCCTAATAAATGCTAAAGAATTTGAAATAATTATCTTCTTTGTGAATCATAATTGAATAGATCATTTAAAGTTTTTTTATTAAAGGTCTTAACGGTAACAATCATTGGGCCTAATAAATGCTAAAAAATTGTACATAATTATCTTTATTCTAAAAGATAACTTAAAAGATCATTTAGAATTTCTTTATTAAAGATCATAACGGTAACGATCATTGGTCCTAATAAATGCTAAAAAATTGTAAATAATTATATTCTTTCTAAAACATAATTTAATAGATCATTTAAAATTTCTTTATTAAAGATCATAAGGGTACCAATCATTGGGACTAATAAATGCTAAAAAATTGTAAATAATTATCTTCTTTGTAAAAGATAATTTAATAGATCATTTCAAAATTTCTTTATTAAAGATCATAACGGTAACGATCATTGGGCCTAATAAATGCTAAAGAATTTGAAATAATTATCTTCTTTGTGAATCATAGTTGAATAGATCATTTAAAGTTTTTTTATTAAAGGTCTTAACGGTAACAATCATTGGGCCTAATAAATGCTAAAAAATTGTACATAATTATCTTCATTCTAAAAGATAACTTAAAAGATCATTTAAAGTTTTTTTATTAAAGATCATAACGTTAACGATCATTGGGCCTAATAAATGCTAAAAAATTGTAAATAATTACCTTCTTTCTAAAAGATAATTTAATAGATCATTTAAAATTTCTTTATTAAAGATCATAACGGTAACGATCATTGGGCCTAATAAATGCTAAAGAATTGTAAATAATTATATTCTTTCTAAAACATAATTTAATAGATCATTTAAAATTTCTTTATTAAAGATCATAAGGGTAACAATCATTGCGCCTAATAAATGCTAAAAAATTGTAAATAATTATCTTCTTTGTAAAAGATAATTTAATACATCATTTAAAATTTCTTTATTAAAGATCATAACGGTAACGATCAGTGGGCCTAATAAATGCTAAAGAATTTTAAATAATTATCTTCTTTGTGAATCATAATTGAAAAGATCATTTAAAGTTTCTTTATTAAAGATCATAACAGTAACGATCATTGGGTCTAATAAATGCTAAAAAATTGTAAATAATTATCTTCTTTCTAAAAGATAATTTAATAGATCATTTAGAATTTCTTTATTAAAGATCATAACGGTAACGATCATTGGTCCTAATAAATGCTAAAGAATTGTAAATAATTATATTCTTTCTAAAACATAATTTAATAGATCATTTAAAATTTCTTTATTAAAGATCATAAGGGTAACAATCATTGGGACTAATAAATGCTAAAAAATTGTAAATAATTATCTTCTTTGTAAAAGATAATTTAATAGATCATTTCAAAATTTCTTTATTAAAGATCATAACGGTAACGATCATTGGGGCTAATAAATGCTAAAGAATTTGAAATAATTATCTTCTTTGTGAATCATAATTGAATAGATCATTTAAAGTTTTTTTATTAAAGGTCTTAACGGTAACAATCATTGGGCCTAATAAATGCTAAAAAATTGTACATAATTATCTTCATTCTAAAAGATAACTTAAAAGATCATTTAGAATTTCTTTATTAAAGATCATAACGGTAACGATCATTGGTCCTAATAAATGCTAAAGAATTTTAAATAATTATATTCTTTTTAAAACATAATTTAATAGATCATTTAAAATTTCTTTATTAAAGATCATAACGGTAACAATCATTGGGACTAATAAATGCTAAAAAATTGTAAATAATTATCTTCTTTGTAAAAGATAATTTAATAGATCATTTCAAAATTTCTTTATTAAAGATCATAACGGTAACGATCATTGGGCCTAATAAATGCTAAAGAATTTGAAATAATTATCTTCTTTGTGAATCATAGTTGAATAGATCATTTAAAGTTTTTTTATTAAAGGTCTTAACGGTAACAATCATTGGGCCTAATAAATGCTAAAAAATTGTACATAATTATCTTCATTCTAAAAGATAACTTAAAAGATCATTTAGAATTTCTTTATTAAAGATCATAACGGTAACGATCATTGGTCCTAATAAATGCTAAAGAATTGTAAATAATTATATTCTTTCTAAAACATAATTTAATAGATCATTTAAAATTTCTTTATTAAAGATCATAACGATAACGATCATTGGGTCTAATAAATGCTAAAGAATTGTAAATAATTATATTCTTTCTAAAACATAATTTAATAGATCATTTAAAATTTCTTTATTAAAGATCATAAGGGTAACAATCATTGGGCCTAATAAATGCTAAAAAATTGTAAATAATTATCTTCTTTGTAAAAGATAATTTAATACATCATTTAAAATTTCTTTATTAAAGATCATAACGGTAACGATCATTGGGCCTAATAAATGCTAAAGAATTTGAAATAATTATCTTCTTTGTGAATCATAATTGAAAAGATCATTTAAAGTTTCTTTATTAAAGATCATAACAGTAACGATCATTGGGTCTAATAAATGCTAAAAAATTGTAAATAATTACCTTCTTTCTAAAATATAATTAAATAGATCATTTAAAATTTCTTTATTAAAGATCATAACGGTAACGATCATTGGGCCTAATAAATGCTAAAGAATTTGAAATAATTATCTTCTTTGTGAATCATAATTGAATAGATCATTTAAAGTTTTTTTATTAAAGGTCTTAACGGTAACAATCATTGGGCCTAATAAATGCTAAAAAATTGTACATAATTATCTTCATTCTAAAAGATAACTTAAAAGATCATTTAAAGTTTTTTTATTAAAGATCATAACGGTAACGATCATTGGGCCTAATAAATGCTAAAAAATTGTAAATAATTACCTTCTTTCTAAAAGATAATTTAATAGATCATTTAAAATTTCTTTATTAAAGATCATAACGATAACGATCATTGGGTCTAATAAATTCTAAAGAATTGTAAATAATTATATTCTTTCTAAAACATAATTTAATAGATCATTTAAAATTTCTTTATTAAAGATCATAAGGGTAACAATCATTGGGCCTAATAAATGCTAAAAAATTGTAAATAATTATCTTCTTTGTAAAAGATAATTTAATACATCATTTAAAATTTCTTTATTAAAGATCATAACGGTAACGATCATTGGGCCTAATAAATGCTAAAGAATTTGAAATAATTATCTTCTTTGTGAATCATAATTGAAAAGATCATTTAAAGTTTCTTTATTAAAGATCATAACAGTAACGATCAATGGGTCTAATAAATGCTAAAGAATTGTAAATAATTATATTCTTTCTAAAACATAATTTAATAGATCATTTAAAATTTCTTTATTAAAGATCATAACGGTAACGATCATTGGGCCTAATAAATGCTAAAGAATTGTAAATAATTATATTCTTTCTAAAACATAATTTAATAGATCATTTAAAATTTCTTTATTAAAGATTATAAGGGTAACAATCTTTGGGACTAATAAATGCTAAAAAATTGTAAAAAATTATCTTCTTTGTAAAACATAATTTAATAGATCATTTCAAAATTTCTTTATTAAAGATCATAACGGTAACGATCATTGGGCCTAATAAATGCTAAAGAATTTGAAATAATTATCTTCTTTGTGAATCATAATTGAATAGATCATTTAAAGTTTTTTTATTAAAGGTCTTAACGGTAACAATCATTGGGCCTAATAAATGCTAAAAAATTGTACATAATTATCTTCATTCTAAAAGATAACTTAAAAGATCATTTAGAATTTCTTTATTAAAGATCATAACGGTAACGATCATTGGTCCTAATAAATGCTAAAGAATTTTAAATAATTATATTCTTTCTAAAACATAATTTAATAGATCATTTAAAATTTCTTTATTAAAGATCATAACGGTAACGATCATTGGGCCTAATAAATGCTAAAGAATTGTAAATAATTATATTCTTTCTAAAACATAATTTAATAGATTATTTAAAATTTCTTTATTAAAGATTATAAGGGTAACAATCTTTGGAACTAATAAATGCTAAAAAATTGTAAACAATTATCTTCTTTGTAAAACATAATTTAATAGATCATTTCAAAATTTCTTTATTAAAGATCATAACGGTAACGATCATTGGGCCTAATAAATGCTAAAGAATTTGAAATAATTATCTTCTTTGTGAATCATAATTGAATAGATCATTTAAAGTTTTTTTATTAAAGGTCTTAACGGTAACAATCATTGGGCCTAATAAATGCTAAAAAATTGTACATAATTATCTTTATTCTAAAAGATAACTTAAAAGATCATTTAGAATTTCTTTATTAAAGATCATAACGGTAACGATCATTGGTCCTAATAAATGCTAAAGAATTGTAAATAATTATATTCTTTCTAAAACATAATTTAATAGATCATTTAAAATTTCTTTATTAAAGATCATAAGGGTAACAATCATTGGGACTAATAAATGCTAAAAAATTGTAAATAATTATCTTCTTTGTAAAAGATAATTTAATAGATCATTTCAAAATTTCTTTATTAAAGATCATAACGGTAACGATCATTGGGCCTAATAAATGCTAAAGAATTTGAAATAATTATCTTCTTTGTGAATCATAGTTGAATAGATCATTTAAAGTTTTTTTATTAAAGGTCTTAACGGTAACAATCATTGGGCCTAATAAATGCTAAAAAATTGTACATAATTATCTTCATTCTAAAAGATAACTTAAAAGATCATTTAGAATTTCTTTATTAAAGATCATAACGGTAACGATCATTGGTCCTAATAAATGCTAAAGAATTGTAAATAATTATATTCTTTCTAAAACATAATTTAATAGATCATTTAAAATTTCTTTATTAAAGATCATAACGATAACGATCATTGGGTCTAATAAATGCTAAAGAATTGTAAATAATTATATTCTTTCTAAAACATAATTTAATAGATCATTTAAAATTTCTTTATTAAAGATCATAAGGGTAACAATCATTGGGCCTAATAAATGCTAAAAAATTGTAAATAATTATCTTCTTTGTAAAAGATAATTTAATACATCATTTAAAATTTCTTTATTAAAGATCATAACGGTAACGATCATTGGGCCTAATAAATGCTAAAGAATTTGAAATAATTATCTTCTTTGTGAATCATAATTGAAAAGATCATTTAAAGTTTCTTTATTAAAGATCATAACAGTAACGATCATTGGGTCTAATAAATGCTAAAAAATTGTAAATAATTACCTTCTTTCTAAAATATAATTAAATAGATCATTTAAAATTTCTTTATTAAAGATCATAACGGTAACGATCATTGGGCCTAATAAATGCTAAAGAATTTGAAATAATTATCTTCTTTGTGAATCATAATTGAATAGATCATTTAAAGTTTTTTTATTAAAGATCATAAGGGTAACAATCATTGGGACTAATAAATGCTAAAAAATTGTAAATAATTATCTTCTTTGTAAAAGATAATTTAATAGATCATTTCAAAATTTCTTTATTAAAGATCATAACGGTAACGATCATTGGGCCTAATAAATGCTAAAGAATTTGAAATAATTATCTTCTTTGTGAATCATAATTGAATAGATCATTTAAAGTTTTTTTATTAAAGGTCTTAACGGTAACAATCATTGGGCCTAATAAATGCTAAAAAATTGTACATAATTATCTTCATTCTAAAAGATAACTTAAAAGATCATTTAAAGTTTTTTTATTAAAGATCATAACGGTAACGATCATTGGGCCTAATAAATGCTAAAAAATTGTAAATAATTACCTTCTTTCTAAAAGATAATTTAATAGATCATTTAAAATTTCTTTATTAAAGATCATAACGATAACGATCATTGGGTCTAATAAATTCTAAAGAATTGTAAATAATTATATTCTTTCTAAAACATAATTTAATAGATCATTTAAAATTTCTTTATTAAAGATCATAAGGGTAACAATCATTGGGCCTAATAAATGCTAAAAAATTGTAAATAATTATCTTCTTTGTAAAAGATAATTTAATACATCATTTAAAATTTCTTTATTAAAGATCATAACGGTAACGATCATTGGGCCTAATAAATGCTAAAGAATTTGAAATAATTATCTTCTTTGTGAATCATAATTGAAAAGATCATTTAAAGTTTCTTTATTAAAGATCATAACAGTAACGATCAATGGGTCTAATAAATGCTAAAGAATTGTAAATAATTATATTCTTTCTAAAACATAATTTAATAGATCATTTAAAATTTCTTTATTAAAGATCATAACGGTAACGATCATTGGGCCTAATAAATGCTAAAGAATTGTAAATAATTATATTCTTTCTAAAACATAATTTAATAGATCATTTAAAATTTCTTTATTAAAGATTATAAGGGTAACAATCTTTGGGACTAATAAATGCTAAAAAATTGTAAAAAATTATCTTCTTTGTAAAACATAATTTAATAGATCATTTCAAAATTTCTTTATTAAAGATCATAACGGTAACGATCATTGGGCCTAATAAATGCTAAAGAATTTGAAATAATTATCTTCTTTGTGAATCATAATTGAATAGATCATTTAAAGTTTTTTTATTAAAGGTCTTAACGGTAACAATCATTGGGCCTAATAAATGCTAAAAAATTGTACATAATTATCTTCATTCTAAAAGATAACTTAAAAGATCATTTAGAATTTCTTTATTAAAGATCATAACGGTAACGATCATTGGTCCTAATAAATGCTAAAGAATTTTAAATAATTATATTCTTTCTAAAACATAATTTAATAGATCATTTAAAATTTCTTTATTAAAGATCATAACGGTAACGATCATTGGGCCTAATAAATGCTAAAGAATTGTAAATAATTATATTCTTTCTAAAACATAATTTAATAGATTATTTAAAATTTCTTTATTAAAGATTATAAGGGTAACAATCTTTGGAACTAATAAATGCTAAAAAATTGTAAACAATTATCTTCTTTGTAAAACATAATTTAATAGATCATTTCAAAATTTCTTTATTAAAGATCATAACGGTAACGATCATTGGGCCTAATAAATGCTAAAGAATTTGAAATAATTATCTTCTTTGTGAATCATAATTGAATAGATCATTTAAAGTTTTTTTATTAAAGGTCTTAACGGTAACAATCATTGGGCCTAATAAATGCTAAAAAATTGTACATAATTATCTTTATTCTAAAAGATAACTTAAAAGATCATTTAGAATTTCTTTATTAAAGATCATAACGGTAACGATCATTGGTCCTAATAAATGCTAAAGAATTGTAAATAATTATATTCTTTCTAAAACATAATTTAATAGATCATTTAAAATTTCTTTATTAAAGATCATAAGGGTAACAATCATTGGGACTAATAAATGCTAAAAAATTGTAAATAATTATCTTCTTTGTAAAAGATAATTTAATAGATCATTTCAAAATTTCTTTATTAAAGATCATAACGGTAACGATCATTGGGCCTAATAAATGCTAAAGAATTTGAAATAATTATCTTCTTTGTGAATCATAGTTGAATAGATCATTTAAAGTTTTTTTATTAAAGGTCTTAACGGTAACAATCATTGGGCCTAATAAATGCTAAAAAATTGTACATAATTATCTTCATTCTAAAAGATAACTTAAAAGATCATTTAGAATTTCTTTATTAAAGATCATAACGGTAACGATCATTGGTCCTAATAAATGCTAAAGAACTGTAAATAATTATATTCTTTCTAAAACATAATTTAATAGATCATTTAAAATTTCTTTATTAAAGATCATAACGATAACGATCATTGGGTCTAATAAATGCTAAAGAATTGTAAATAATTATATTCTTTCTAAAACATAATTTAATAGATCATTTAAAATTTCTTTATTAAAGATCATAAGGGTAACAATCATTGGGCCTAATAAATGCTAAAAAATTGTAAATAATTATCTTCTTTGTAAAAGATAATTTAATACATCATTTAAAATTTCTTTATTAAAGATCATAACGGTAACGATCATTGGGCCTAATAAATGCTAAAGAATTTGAAATAATTATCTTCTTTGTGAATCATAATTGAAAAGATCATTTAAAGTTTCTTTATTAAAGATCATAACAGTAACGATCATTGGGTCTAATAAATGCTAAAAAATTGTAAATAATTACCTTCTTTCTAAAATATAATTAAATAGATCATTTAAAATTTCTTTATTAAAGATCATAACGGTAACGATCATTGGGCCTAATAAATGCTAAAGAATTTGAAATAATTATCTTCTTTGTGAATCATAATTGAATAGATCATTTAAAGTTTTTTTATTAAAGATCATAAGGGTAACAATCATTGGGACTAATAAATGCTAAAAAATTGTAAATAATTATCTTCTTTGTAAAAGATAATTTAATAGATCATTTCAAAATTTCTTTATTAAAGATCATAACGGTAACGATCATTGGGCCTAATAAATGCTAAAGAATTTGAAATAATTATCTTCTTTGTGAATCATAATTGAATAGATCATTTAAAGTTTTTTTATTAAAGGTCTTAACGGTAACAATCATTGGGCCTAATAAATGCTAAAAAATTGTACATAATTATCTTCATTCTAAAAGATAACTTAAAAGATCATTTAGAATTTCTTTATTAAAGATCATAACGGTAACGATCATTGGTCCTAATAAATGCTAAAGAATTTTAAATAATTATATTCTTTCTAAAACATAATTTAATAGATCATTTAAAATTTCTTTATTAAAGATCATAACGGTAACGATCATTGGGCCTAATAAATGCTAAAAAATTGTAAATAATTACCTTCTTTCTAAAAGATAATTTAATAGATCATTTAAAATTTCTTTATTAAAGATCATAAGGGTAACAATCATTGGGCCTAATAAATGCTAAAAAATTGTAAATAATTATCTTCTTTGTAAAAGATAATTTAATACATCATTTAAAATTTCTTTATTAAAGATCATAACGGTAACGATCATTGGGCCTAATAAATTCTAAAGAATTTGAAATAATTATCTTCTTTGTGAATCATAATTGAAAAGATCATTTAAAGTTTCTTTATTAAAGATCATAACAGTAACGATCAATGGTTCTAATAAATGCTAAAGAATTGTAAATAATTATATTCTTTCTAAAACATAATTTAATAGATCATTTAAAATTTCTTTATTAAAGATCATAACGGTAACGATCATTGGGCCTAATAAATGCTAAAGAATTGTAAATAATTATATTCTTTCTAAAACATAATTTAATAGATCATTTAAAATTTCTTTATTAAAGATTATAAGGGTAACAATCTTTGGGACTAATAAATGCTAAAAAATTGTAAAAAATTATCTTCTTTGTAAAACATAATTTAATAGATCATTTCAAAATTTCTTTATTAAAGATCATAACGGTAACGATCATTGGGCCTAATAAATGCTAAAGAATTTGAAATAATTATCTTCTTTGTGAATCATAATTGAATAGATCATTTAAAGTTTTTTTATTAAAGGTCTTAACGGTAACAATCATTGGGCCTAATAAATGCTAAAAAATTGTACATAATTATCTTCATTCTAAAAGATAACTTAAAAGATCATTTAGAATTTCTTTATTAAAGATCATAACGGTAACGATCATTGGTCCTAATAAATGCTAAAGAATTTTAAATAATTATATTCTTTCTAAAACATAATTTAATAGATCATTTAAAATTTCTTTATTAAAGATCATAACGGTAACGATCATTGGGCCTAATAAATGCTAAAGAATTGTAAATAATTATATTCTTTCTAAAACATAATTTAATAGATTATTTAAAATTTCTTTATTAAAGATTATAAGGGTAACAATCTTTGGAACTAATAAATGCTAAAAAATTGTAAACAATTATCTTCTTTGTAAAACATAATTTAATAGATCATTTCAAAATTTCTTTATTAAAGATCATAACGGTAACGATCATTGGGCCTAATAAATGCTAAAGAATTTGAAATAATTATCTTCTTTGTGAATCATAATTGAATAGATCATTTAAAGTTTTTTTATTAAAGGTCTTAACGTTAACAATCATTGGGCCTAATAAATGCTAAAAAATTGTACATAATTATCTTTATTCTAAAAGATAACTTAAAAGATCATTTAGAATTTCTTTATTAAAGATCATAACGGTAACGATCATTGGTCCTAATAAATGCTAAAGAATTGTAAATAATTATATTCTTTCTAAAACATAATTTAATAGATCATTTAAAATTTCTTTATTAAAGATCATAAGGGTAACAATCATTGGGACTAATAAATGCTAAAAAATTGTAAATAATTATCTTCTTTGTAAAAGATAATTTAATACATCATTTAAAATTTCTTTATTAAAGATCATAACGGTAACGATCAGTGGGCCTAATAAATGCTAAAGAATTTGAAATAATTATCTTCTTTGTGAATCATAATTGAAAAGATCATTTAAAGTTTCTTTATTAAAGATCATAACAGTAACGATCATTGGGTCTAATAAATGCTAAAAAATTGTAAATAATTATCTTCTTTCTAAAAGATAATTTAATAGATCATTTAGAATTTCTTTATTAAAGATCATAACGGTAACGATCATTGGTCCTAATAAATGCTAAAGAATTGTAAATAATTATATTCTTTCTAAAACATAATTTAATAGATCATTTAAAATTTCTTTATTAAAGATCATAACGATAACGATCATTGGGACTAATAAATGCTAAAAAATTGTAAATAATTATCTTCTTTGTAAAACATAATTTAATAGATCATTTCAAAATTTCTTTATTAAAGATCATAACGGTAACGATCATTGGGCCTAATAAATGCTAAAGAATTTGAAATAATTATCTTCTTTGTGAATCATAATTGAATAGATCATTTAAAGTTTTTTTATTAAAGGTCTTAACGGTAACAATCATTGGGCCTAATAAATGCTAAAAAATTGTACATAATTATCTTCATTCTAAAAGATAACTTAAAAGATCATTTAGAATTTCTTTATTAAAGATCATAACGGTAACGATCATTGGTCCTAATAAATGCTAAAGAATTTTAAATAATTATATTCTTTCTAAAACATAATTTAATAGATCATTTAAAATTTCTTTATTAAAGATCATAACGGTAACGATCATTGGGCCTAATAAATGCTAAAGAATTGTAAATAATTATATTCTTTCTAAAACATAATTTAATAGATTATTTAAAATTTCTTTATTAAAGATTATAAGGGTAACAATCTTTGGAACTAATAAATGCTAAAAAATTGTAAACAATTATCTTCTTTGTAAAACATAATTTAATAGATCATTTCAAAATTTCTTTATTAAAGATCATAACGGTAACGATCATTGGGCCTAATAAATGCTAAAGAATTTGAAATAATTATCTTCTTTGTGAATCATAATTGAATAAATCATTTAAAGTTTTTTTATTAAAGGTCTTAATGGTAACAATCATTGGGCCTAATAAATGCTAAAAAATTGTACATAATTATCTTTATTCTAAAAGATAACTTAAAAGATCATTTAGAATTTCTTTATTAAAGATCATAACGGTAACGATCATTGGTCCTAATAAATGCTAAAGAATTGTAAATAATTATATTCTTTCTAAAACATAATTTAATAGATCATTTAAAATTTCTTTATTAAAGATCATAAGGGTAACAATCATTGGGACTAATAAATGCTAAAAAATTGTAAATAATTATCTTCTTTGTAAAAGATAATTTAATAGATCATTTCAAAATTTCTTTATTAAAGATCATAACGGTAACGATCATTGGGCCTAATAAATGCTAAAGAATTTGAAATAATTATCTTCTTTGTGAATCATAGTTGAATAGATCATTTAAAGTTTTTTTATTAAAGGTCTTAACGGTAACAATCATTGGGCCTAATAAATGCTAAAAAATTGTACATAATTATCTTCATTCTAAAAGATAACTTAAAAGATCATTTAGAATTTCTTTATTAAAGATCATAACGGTAACGATCATTGGTCCTAATAAATGCTAAAGAATTGTAAATAATTATATTCTTTCTAAAACATAATTTAATAGATCATTTAAAATTTCTTTATTAAAGATCATAACGATAACGATCATTGGGTCTAATAAATGCTAAAGAATTGTAAATAATTATATTCTTTCTAAAACATAATTTAATAGATCATTTAAAATTTCTTTATTAAAGATCATAAGGGTAACAATCATTGGGCCTAATAAATGCTAAAAAATTGTAAATAATTATCTTCTTTGTAAAAGATAATTTAATACATCATTTAAAATTTCTTTATTAAAGATCATAACGGTAACGATCATTGGGCCTAATAAATGCTAAAGAATTTGAAATAATTATCTTCTTTGTGAATCATAATTGAAAAGATCATTTAAAGTTTCTTTATTAAAGATCATAACAGTAACGATCATTGGGTCTAATAAATGCTAAAAAATTGTAAATAATTACCTTCTTTCTAAAATATAATTAAATAGATCATTTAAAATTTCTTTATTAAAGATCATAACGGTAACGATCATTGGGCCTAATAAATGCTAAAGAATTTGAAATAATTATCTTCTTTGTGAATCATAATTGAATAGATCATTTAAAGTTTTTTTATTAAAGATCATAAGGGTAACAATCATTGGGACTAATAAATGCTAAAAAATTGTAAATAATTATCTTCTTTGTAAAAGATAATTTAATAGATCATTTCAAAATTTCTTTATTAAAGATCATAACGGTAACGATCATTGGGCCTAATAAATGCTAAAGAATTTGAAATAATTATCTTCTTTGTGAATCATAATTGAATAGATCATTTAAAGTTTTTTTATTAAAGGTCTTAACGGTAACAATCATTGGGCCTAATAAATGCTAAAAAATTGTACATAATTATCTTCATTCTAAAAGATAACTTAAAAGATCATTTAAAGTTTTTTTATTAAAGATCATAACGGTAACGATCATTGGGCCTAATAAATGCTAAAAAATTGTAAATAATTACCTTCTTTCTAAAATATAATTTAATAGATCATTTAAAATTTCTTTATTAAAGATCATAACGGTAACGATCATTGGGTCTAATAAATGCTAAAGAATTGTAAATAATTATATTCTTTCTAAAACATAATTTAATAGATCATTTAAAATTTCTTTATTAAAGATCATAAAGGTAACAATCATTGGGACTAATAAATGCTAAAAAATTGTAAATAATTATCTTCTTTGTAAAAGATAATTTAATAGATCATTTCAAAATTTCTTTATTAAAGATCATAATGGTAACTATCATTGGGCCTAATAAATGCTAAAGAATTTGAAATAATTATCTTCTTTGTGAATCATAATTGAATAGATCATTTAAATTTTTTTTATTAAAGGTCTTAACGGTAACAATCATTGGGCCTAATAAATGCTAAAAAATTGTACATAATTATCTTCATTCTAAAAGATAACTTAAAAGATCATTTAAAGTTTTTTTATTAAAGATCATAACGGTAACGATCATTGGGCCTAATAAATGCTAAAAAATTGTAAATAATTACCTTCTTTCTAAAAGATAATTTAATAGATCATTTAAAATTTCTTTATTAAAGATCATAACGATAACGATCATTGGGTCTAATAAATTCTAAAGAATTGTAAATAATTATATTCTTTCTAAAACATAATTTAATAGATCATTTAAAATTTCTTTATTAAAGATCATAAGGGTAACAATCATTGGGCCTAATAAATGCTAAAAAATTGTAAATAATTATCTTCTTTGTAAAAGATAATTTAATACATCATTTAAAATTTCTTTATTAAAGATCATAACGGTAACGATCATTGGGCCTAATAAATGCTAAAGAATTTGAAATAATTATCTTCTTTGTGAATCATAATTGAAAAGATCATTTAAAGTTTCTTTATTAAAGATCATAACAGTAACGATCAATGGGTCTAATAAATGCTAAAGAATTGTAAATAATTATATTCTTTCTAAAACATAATTTAATAGATCATTTAAAATTTCTTTATTAAAGATCATAACGGTAACGATCATTGGGCCTAATAAATGCTAAAGAATTGTAAATAATTATATTCTTTCTAAAACATAATTTAATAGATCATTTAAAATTTCTTTATTAAATATTATAAGGGTAACAATCTTTGGGACTAATAAATGCTAAAAAATTGTAAAAAATTATCTTCTTTGTAAAACATAATTTAATAGATCATTTCAAATTTTCTTTATTAAAGATCATAACGGTAACGATCATTGGGCCTAATAAATGCTAAAGAATTTGAAATAATTATCTTCTTTGTGAATCATAATTGAATAGATCATTTAAAGTTTTTTTATTAAAGGTCTTAACGGTAACAATCATTGGGCCTAATAAATGCTAAAAAATTGTACATAATTATCTTTATTCTAAAAGATAACTTAAAAGATCATTTAGAATTTCTTTATTAAATATCATAACGATAACGATCATTGGTCCTAATAAATGCTAAAGAATTGTAAATAATTATATTCTTTCTAAAACATAATTTAATAGATCATTTAAAATTTCTTTATTAAAGATCATAAGGGTAACAATCATTGGGACTAATAAATGCTACAAAATTGTAAATAATTATCTTCTTTGTAAAAGATAATTTAATAGATCATTTCAAAATTTCTTTATTAAAGATCATAACGGTAACGATCATTGGGCCTAATAAATGCTAAACAATTTGAAATAATTATCTTCTTTGTGAATCATAATTGAATAGATCATTTAAATTTTTTTTATTAAAGGTCTTAACGGTAACAATCATTGGGCCTAATAAATGCTAAAAAATTGTACATAATTATCTTCATTCTAAAAGATAACTTAAAAGATCATTTAAAGTTTTTTTATTAAAGATCATAACGGTAACGATCATTGGGCCTAATAAATGCTAAAAAATTGTAAATAATTACCTTCTTTCTAAAAGATAATTTAATAGATCATTTAAAATTTCTTTATTAAAGATCATAACGATAACGATCATTGGGTCTAATAAATGCTAAAGAATTGTAAATAATTATATTCTTTCTAAAACATAATTTAATAGATCATTTCAAAATTTCTTTATTAAAGATCATAACGGTAACGATCATTGGGCCTAATAAATGCTAAAGAATTTGAAATAATTATCTTCTTTGTGAATCATAATTGAATAGATCATTTAAAGTTTTTTTATTAAAGGTCTTAACGGTAACAATCATTGGGCCTAATAAATGCTAAAAAATTGTACATAATTATCTTCATTCTAAAAGATAACTTAAAAGATCATTTAGAATTTCTTTATTAAAGATCATAACGGTAACGATCATTGGTCCTAATAAATGCTAAAGAATTGTAAATAATTATATTCTTTCTAAAACATAATTTAATAGATCATTTAAAATTTCTTTATTAAAGATCATAAGGGTAACAATCTTTGGGACTAATAAATGCTAAAAAATTGTAAAAAATTATCTTCTTTGTAAAACATAATTTAATAGATCATTTCAAAATTTCTTTATTAAAGATCATAACGGTAACGATCATTGGGCCTAATAAATGCTAAAGAATTTGAAATAATTATCTTCTTTGTGAATCATAATTGAATAGATCATTTAAAGTTTTTTTATTAAAGGTCTTAACGGTAACAATCATTGGGCCTAATAAATGCTAAAAAATTGTACATAATTATCTTTATTCTAAAAGATAACTTAAAAGATCATTTAGAATTTCTTTATTAAATATCATAACGATAACGATCATTGGTCCTAATAAATGCTAAAGAATTGTAAATAATTATATTCTTTCTAAAACATAATTTAATAGATCATTTAAAATTTCTTTATTAAAGATCATAAGGGTAACAATCATTGGGACTAATAAATGCTACAAAATTGTAAATAATTATCTTCTTTGTAAAAGATAATTTAATAGATCATTTCAAAATTTCTTTATTAAAGATCATAACGGTAACGATCATTGGGCCTAATAAATGCTAAACAATTTGAAATAATTATCTTCTTTGTGAATCATAATTGAATAGATCATTTAAATTTTTTTTATTAAAGGTCTTAACGGTAACAATCATTGGGCCTAATAAATGCTAAAAAATTGTACATAATTATCTTCATTCTAAAAGATAACTTAAAAGATCATTTAAAGTTTTTTTATTAAAGATCATAACGGTAACGATCATTGGGCCTAATAAATGCTAAAAAATTGTAAATAATTACCTTCTTTCTAAAAGATAATTTAATAGATCATTTAAAATTTCTTTATTAAAGATCATAACGATAACGATCATTGGGTCTAATAAATGCTAAAGAATTGTAAATAATTATATTCTTTCTAAAACATAATTTAATAGATCATTTCAAAATTTCTTTATTAAAGATCATAACGGTAACGATCATTGGGCCTAATAAATGCTAAAGAATTTGAAATAATTATCTTCTTTGTGAATCATAATTGAATAGATCATTTAAAGTTTTTTTATTAAAGGTCTTAACGGTAACAATCATTGGGCCTAATAAATGCTAAAAAATTGTACATAATTATCTTCATTCTAAAAGATAACTTAAAAGATCATTTAGAATTTCTTTATTAAAGATCATAACGGTAACGATCATTGGTCCTAATAAATGCTAAAGAATTGTAAATAATTATATTCTTTCTAAAACATAATTTAATAGATCATTTAAAATTTCTTTATTAAAGATCATAACGGTAACGATCATTGGGCCTAATAAATGCTAAAGAATTGTAAATAATCATATTCTTTCTAAAACATAATTTAATAGATCATTTAAAATTTCTTTATTAAAGATTATAAGGGTAACAATCTTTGGGACTAATAAATGCTAAAAAATTGTAAACAATTATCTTCTTTGTAAAACATAATTTAATAGATCATTTCAAAATTTCTTTATTAAAGATCATAACGGTAACGATCATTGGGCCTAATAAATGCTAAAGAATTTGAAATAATTATCTTCTTTGTGAATCATAGTTGAATAGATCATTTAAAGTTTTTTTATTAAAGGTCTTAACGGTAACAATCATTGGGCCTAATAAATGCTAAAAAATTGTACATAATTATCTTCATTCTAAAAGATAACTTAAAAGATCATTTAGAATTTCTTTATTAAAGATCATAACGGTAACGATCATTGGTCCTAATAAATGCTAAAGAATTGTAAATAATTATATTCTTTCTAAAACATAATTTAATAGATCATTTAAAATTTCTTTATTAAAGATCATAACGATAACGATCATTGGGTCTAATAAATGCTAAAGAATTGTAAATAATTATATTCTTTCTAAAACATAATTTAATAGATCATTTAAAATTTCTTTATTAAAGATCATAAGGGTAACAATCATTGGGCCTAATAAATGCTAAAAAATTGTAAATAATTATCTTCTTTGTAAAAGATAATTTAATACATCATTTAAAATTTCTTTATTAAAGATCATAACGGTAACGATCATTGGGCCTAATAAATGCTAAAGAATTTGAAATAATTATCTTCTTTGTGAATCATAATTGAAAAGATCATTTAAAGTTTCTTTATTAAAGATCATAACAGTAACGATCATTGGGTCTAATAAATGCTAAAAAATTGTAAATAATTACCTTCTTTCTAAAATATAATTAAATAGATCATTTAAAATTTCTTTATTAAAGATCATAACGGTAACGATCATTGGGCCTAATAAATGCTAAAGAATTTGAAATAATTATCTTCTTTGTGAATCATAATTGAATAGATCATTTAAAGTTTTTTTATTAAAGATCATAAGGGTAACAATCATTGGGACTAATAAATGCTAAAAAATTGTAAATAATTATCTTCTTTGTAAAAGATAATTTAATAGATCATTTCAAAATTTCTTTATTAAAGATCATAACGGTAACGATCATTGGGCCTAATAAATGCTAAAGAATTTGAAATAATTATCTTCTTTGTGAATCATAATTGAATAGATCATTTAAAGTTTTTTTATTAAAGGTCTTAACGGTAACAATCATTGGACCTAATAAATGCTAAAAAATTGTACATAATTATCTTCATTCTAAAAGATAACTTAAAAGATCATTTAGAATTTCTTTATTAAAGATCATAACGGTAACGATCATTGGTCCTAATAAATGCTAAAGAATTGTAAATAATTATATTCTTTCTAAAATATAATTTAATAGATCATTTAAAATTTCTTTATTAAAGATCATAACGGTAACGATCATTGGGTCTAATAAATGCTAAAGAATTGTAAATAATTATATTCTTTCTAAAACATAATTTAATAGATCATTTAAAATTTCTTTATTAAAGATCATAAGGGTAACAATCATTGGGACTAATAAATGCTAAAAAATTGTAAATAATTATCTTCTTTGTAAAAGATAATTTAATAGATCATTTCAAAATTTCTTTATTAAAGATCATAACGGTAACTATCATTGGGCCTAATAAATGCTAAAGAATTTGAAATAATTATCTTCTTTGTGAATCATAATTGAATAGATCATTTAAATTTTTTTTATTAAAGGTCTTAACGGTAACAATCATTGGGCCTAATAAATGCTAAAAAATTGTACATAATTATCTTCATTCTAAAAGATAACTTAAAAGATCATTTAAAGTTTTTTTATTAAAGATCATAACGGTAACGATCATTGGGCCTAATAAATGCTAAAAAATTGTAAATAATTACCTTCTTTCTAAAAGATAATTTAATAGATCATTTAAAATTTCTTTATTAAAGATCATAACGATAACGATCATTGGGTCTAATAAATTCTAAAGAATTGTAAATAATTATATTCTTTCTAAAACATAATTTAATAGATCATTTAAAATTTCTTTATTAAAGATCATAAGGGTAACAATCATTGGGCCTAATAAATGCTAAAAAATTGTAAATAATTATCTTCTTTGTAAAAGATAATTTAATACATCATTTAAAATTTCTTTATTAAAGATCATAACGGTAACGATCATTGGGCCTAATAAATGCTAAAGAATTTGAAATAATTATCTTCTTTGTGAATCATAATTGAAAAGATCATTTAAAGTTTCTTTATTAAAGATCATAACAGTAACGATCAATGGGTCTAATAAATGCTAAAGAATTGTAAATAATTATATTCTTTCTAAAACATAATTTAATAGATCATTTAAAATTTCTTTATTAAAGATCATAACGGTAACGATCATTGGGCCTAATAAATGCTAAAGAATTGTAAATAATTATATTCTTTCTAAAACATAATTTAATAGATCATTTAAAATTTCTTTATTAAAGATTATAAGGGTAACAATCTTTGGGACTAATAAATGCTAAAAAATTGTAAAAAATTATCTTCTTTGTAAAACATAATTTAATAGATCATTTCAAAATTTCTTTATTAAAGATCATAACGGTAACGATCATTGGGCCTAATAAATGCTAAAGAATTTGAAATAATTATCTTCTTTGTGAATCATAATTGAATAGATCATTTAAAGTTTTTTTATTAAAGGTCTTAACGGTAACAATCATTGGGCCTAATAAATGCTAAAAAATTGTACATAATTATCTTTATTCTAAAAGATAACTTAAAAGATCATTTAGAATTTCTTTATTAAATATCATAACGATAACAATCATTGGTCCTAATAAATGCTAAAGAATTGTAAATAATTATATTCTTTCTAAAACATAATTTAATAGATCATTTAAAATTTCTTTATTAAAGATCATAAGGGTAACAATCGTTGGGACTAATAAATGCTACAAAATTGTAAATAATTATCTTCTTTGTAAAAGATAATTTAATAGATCATTTCAAAATTTCTTTATTAAAGATCATAACGGTAACGATCATTGGGCCTAATAAATGCTAAAGAATTTGAAATAATTATCTTCTTTGTGAATCATAATTGAATAGATCATTTAAATTTTTTTTATTAAAGGTCTTAACGGTAACAATCATTGGGCCTAATAAATGCTAAAAAATTGTACATAATTATCTTCATTCTAAAAGATAACTTAAAAGATCATTTAAAGTTTTTTTATTAAAGATCATAACGGTAACGATCATTGGGCCTAATAAATGCTAAAAAATTGTAAATAATTACCTTCTTTCTAAAAGATAATTTAATAGATCATTTAAAATTTCTTTATTAAAGATCATAACGATAACGATCATTGGGTCTAATAAATGCTAAAGAATTGTAAATAATTATCTTCTTTCTAAAACATAATTTAATAGATCATTTCAAAATTTCTTTATTAAAGATCATAACGGTAACGATCATTGGGCCTAATAAATGCTAAAGAATTTGAAATAATTATCTTCTTTGTGAATCATAATTGAATAGATCATTTAAAGTTTTTTTATTAAAGGTCTTAACGGTAACAATCATTGGGCCTAATAAATGCTAAAAAATTGTACATAATTATCTTCATTCTAAAAGATAACTTAAAAGATCATTTAGAATTTCTTTATTAAAGATCATAACGGTAACGATCATTGGTCCTAATAAATGCTAAAGAATTGTAAATAATTATATTCTTTCTAAAACATAATTTAATAGATCATTTAAAATTTCTTTATTAAAGATCATAACGGTAACGATCATTGGGCCTAATAAATGCTAAAGAATTGTAAATAATCATATTCTTTCTAAAACATAATTTAATAGATCATTTAAAATTTCTTTATTAAAGATTATAAGGGTAACAATCTTTGGGACTAATAAATGCTAAAAAATTGTAAACAATTATCTTCTTTGTAAAACATAATTTAATAGATCATTTCAAAATTTCTTTATTAAAGATCATAACGGTAACGATCATTGGGCCTAATAAATGCTAAAGAATTTGAAATAATTATCTTCTTTGTGAATCATAATTGAATAGATCATTTAAAGTTTTTTTATTAAAGGTCTTAACGGTAACAATCATTGGGCCTAATAAATGCTAAAAAATTGTACATAATTATCTTTATTCTAAAAGATAACTTAAAAGATCATTTAGAATTTCTTTATTAAAGATCATAACGATAACGATCATTGGTCCTAATAAATGCTAAAGAATTGTAAATAATTATATTCTTTCTAAAACATAATTTAATAGATCATTTAAAATTTCTTTATTAAAGATCATAAGGGTAACAATCATTGGGACTAATAAATGCTAAAAAATTGTAAATAATTATCTTCTTTGTAAAAGATAATTTAATAGATCATTTCAAAATTTCTTTATTAAAGATCATAACGGTAACGATCATTGGGCCTAATAAATGCTAAAGAATTTGAAATAATTATCTTCTTTGTGAATCATAGTTGAATAGATCATTTAAAGTTTTTTTATTAAAGGTCTTAACGGTAACGATCATTGGTCCTAATAAATGCTAAAGAATTGTAAATAATTATATTCTTTCTAAAACATAATTTAATAGATCATTTAAAATTTCTTTATTAAAGATCATAACGGTAACGATCATTGGGCCTAATAAATGCTAAAGAATTGTAAATAATTATATTCTTTCTAAAACATAATTTAATAGATCATTTAAAATTTCTTTATTAAAGATCATAAGGGTAACAATCATTGGGCCTAATAAATGCTAAAAAATTGTAAATAATTATCTTCTTTGTAAAAGATAATTTAATACATCATTTAAAATTTCTTTATTAAAGATCATAACGGTAACGATCATTGGGCCTAATAAATGCTAAAGTATTTGAAATAATTATCTTCTTTGTGAATCATAATTGAAAAGATCATTTAAAGTTTCTTTATTAAAGATCATAACAGTAACGATCAATGGGTCTAATAAATGCTAAAAAATTGTAAATAATTATCTTCTTTCTAAAAGATAACTTAATAGATCATTTAGAATTTCTTTATTAAAGATCATAACGGTAACGATCATTGGTCCTAATAAATGCTAAAGAATTGTAAATAATTATATTCTTTCTAAAACATAATTTAATAGATCATTTAAAATTTCTTTATTAAAGATCATAAGGGTAACAATCATTGGGACTAATAAATGCTAAAAAATTGTAAATAATTATCTTCTTTGTAAAAGATAATTTAATAGATCATTTCAAAATTTCTTTATTAAAGATCATAACGGTAACGATCATTGGGCCTAATAAATGCTAAAGAATTTGAAATAATTATGTTCTTTGTGAATCATAATTGAATAGATCATTTAAAGTTTTTTTATTAAAGGTCTTAACGGTAACAATCATTGGGCCTAATAAATGCTAAAAAATTGTACATAATTATCTTCATTCTAAAAGATAACTTAAAAGATCATTTAGAATTTCTTTATTAAAGATCATAACGGTAACGATCATTGGTCCTAATAAATGCTAAAGAATTGTAAATAATTATATTCTTTCTAAAACATAATTTAATAGATCATTTAAAATTTCTTTATTAAAGATCATAAGGGTAACAATCATTGGGACTAATAAATGCTAAAAAATTGTAAATAATTATCTTCTTTGTAAAAGATAATTTAATAGATCATTTCAAAATTTCTTTATTAAAGATCATAACGGTAACGATCATTGGGCCTAATAAATGCTAAAGAATTTGAAATAATTATCTACAATTTAATAGATCATTTAAAATTTCTTTATTAAAGATCATAACGGTAACGATCATTGGGACTAATAAATGCTAAAAAATTGTAAATAATTATCTTCTTTGTAAAAGATAATTTAATAGATCATTTCAAAATTTCTTTATTAAAGATCATAACGGTAACGATCATTGGGCCTAATAAATGCTAAAGAATTTGAAATAATTATGTTCTTTGTGAATCATAATTGAATAGATCATTTAAAGTTTTTTTATTAAAGGTCTTAACGGTAACAATCATTGGGCCTAATAAATGCTAAAAAATTGTACATAATTATCTTCATTCTAAAAGATAACTTAAAAGATCATTTAGAATTTCTTTATTAAAGATCATAACGGTAACGATCATTGGTCCTAATAAATGCTAAAAAATTGTAAATAATTATCTTCTTTGTAAAAGATAATTTAATACATCATTTAAAATTTCTTTATTAAAGATCATAACGGTAACGATCAGTGGGCCTAATAAATGCTAAAGAATTTGAAATAATTATCTTCTTTGTGAATCATAATTGAAAAGATCATTTAAAGTTTCTTTATTAAAGATCATAACAGTAACGATCATTGGGTCTAATAAATGCTAAAAAATTGTAAATAATTATCTTCTTTCTAAAAGATAATTTAATAGATCATTTAGAATTTCTTTATTAAAGATCATAACGGTAACGATCATTGGTCCTAATAAATGCTAAAGAATTGTAAATAATTATATTCTTTCTAAAACATAATTTAATAGATCATTTAAAATTTCTTTATTAAAGATCATAAGGGTAACAATCATTGGGACTAATAAATGCTAAAAAATTGTAAATAATTATCTTCTTTGTAAAAGATAATTTAATAGATCATTTCAAAATTTCTTTATTAAAGATCATAACGGTAACGATCATTGGGCCTAATAAATGCTAAAAAATTTGAAATAATTATCTTCTTTGTGAATCATAATTGAATAGATCATTTAAAGTTTTTTTATTAAAGGTCTTAACGGTAACACTCATTGGGCCTAATAAATGCTAAAAAATTGTACATAATTATCTTCATTCTAAAAGATAACTTAAAAGATCATTTAGAATTTCTTTATTAAAGATTATAACGGTAACGATCATTGGTCCTAATAAATGCTAAAGAATTGTAAATAATTATATTCTTTCTAAAACATAATTTAATAGATCATTTAAAATTTCTTTATTAAAGATCATAACGGTAACGATCATTGGGCCTAATAAATGCTAAAGAATTGTAAATAATTATATTCTTTCTAAAACATAATTTAATAGATCATTTAAAATTTCTTTATTAAAGATTATAAGGGTAAAAATCTTTGGGACTAATAAATGCTAAAAAATTGTAAACAATTATCTTCTTTGTAAAACATAATTTAATAGATCATTTCAAAATTTCTTTATTAAAGATCATAACGGTAACGATCATTGGGCCTAATAAATGCTAAAGAATTTGAAATAATTATCTTCTTTGTGAATCATAATTGAATAGATCATTTAAAGTTTTTTTATTAAAGGTCTTAACGGTGACAATCATTGGGACTAATAAATGCTAAAAAATTGTAAATAATTTTCTTCTTCGTAAAAGATAATTTAATAGATCATTTCAAAATTTCTTTATTAAAGATCATAACGGTAACGATCATTGGGCCTAATAAATGCTAAAGAATTTGAAATAATTATCTTCTTTGTGAATCATAGTTGAATAGATCATTTAAAGTTTTTTTATTAAAGGTCTTAACGGTAACAATCATTGGGCCTAATAAATGCTAAAGAATTGTAAATAATTATATTCTTTCTAAAACATAATTTAATAGATCATTTAAAATTTCTTTATTAAAGATCATAAGGGTAACAATCATTGGGACTAATAAATGCTAAAAAATTGTAAATAATTATCTTCTTTGTAAAAGATAATTTAATAGATCATTTCAAAATTTCTTTATTAAAGATCATAACGGTAACGATCATTGGGCCTAATAAATGCTAAAAAATTTGAAATAATTATCTTCTTTGTGAATCATAATTGAATAGATCATTTAAAGTTTTTTTATTAAAGGTCTTAACGGTAACACTCATTGGGCCTAATAAATGCTAAAAAATTGTACATAATTATCTTCATTCTAAAAGATAACTTAAAAGATCATTTAGAATTTCTTTATTAAAGATTATAACGGTAACGATCATTGGTCCTAATAAATGCTAAAGAATTGTAAATAATTATATTCTTTCTAAAACATAATTTAATAGATCATTTAAAATTTCTTTATTAAAGATCATAACGGTAACGATCATTGGGCCTAATAAATGCTAAAGAATTGTAAATAATTATATTCTTTCTAAAACATAATTTAATAGATCATTTAAAATTTCTTTATTAAAGATTATAAGGGTAAAAATCTTTGGGACTAATAAATGCTAAAAAATTGTAAACAATTATCTTCTTTGTAAAACATAATTTAATAGATCATTTCAAAATTTCTTTATTAAAGATCATAACGGTAACGATCATTGGGCCTAATAAATGCTAAAGAATTTGAAATAATTATCTTCTTTGTGAATCATAATTGAATAGATCATTTAAAGTTTTTTTATTAAAGGTCTTAACGGTGACAATCATTGGGACTAATAAATGCTAAAAAATTGTAAATAATTATCTTCTTCGTAAAAGATAATTTAATAGATCATTTCAAAATTTCTTTATTAAAGATCATAACGGTAACGATCATTGGGCCTAATAAATGCTAAAGAATTTGAAATAATTATCTTCTTTGTGAATCATAGTTGAATAGATCATTTAAAGTTTTTTTATTAAAGGTCTTAACGGTAACAATCATTGGGCCTAATAAATGCTAAAAAATTGTACATAATTATCTTCATTCTAAAAGATAACTTAAAAGATCATTTAAAGTTTTTTTATTAAAGATCATAACGGTAACGATCATTGGGCCTAATAAATGCTAAAAAATTGTAAATAATTACCTTCTTTCTAAAAGATAATTTAATAGATCATTTAAAATTTCTTTATTAAAGATCATAACGGTAACGATCATTGGGCCTAATAAATGCTAAAGAATTGTAAATAATTATATTCTTTCTAAAACATAATTTAATAGATCATTTAAAATTTCTTTATTAAAGATCATAAGGGTAACAATCTTTGGGACTAATAAATGCTAAAAAATTGTAAACAATTATCTTCTTTGTAAAACATAATTTAATAGATCATTTCAAAATTTCTTTATTAAAGATCATAACGGTAACGATCATTGGGCCTAATAAATGCTAAAGAATTTGAAATAATTATCTTCTTTGTGAATCATAATTGAATAGATCATTTAAAGTTTTTTTATTAAAGGTCTTAACGGTAACAATCATTGGGACTAATAAATGCTAAAAAATTGTAAATAATTATCTTCTTTGTAAAAGATAATTTAATAGATCATTTCAAAATTTCTTTATTAAAGATCATAACGGTAACGATCATTGGGCCTAATAAATGCTAAAGAATTTGAAATAATTATCTTCTTTGTGAATCATAGTTGAATAGATCATTTAAAGTTTTTTTATTAAAGGTCTTAACGGTAACAATCATTGGGCCTAATAAATGCTAAAAAATTGTACATAATTATCTTCATTCTAAAAGATAATTTAAAAGATCATTTAAAGTTTTTTTATTAAAGATCATAACGGTAACGATCATTGGGCCTAATAAATGCTAAAAAATTGTAAATAATTACCTTCTTTCTAAAAGATAATTTAATAGATCATTTAAAATTTCTTTATTAAAGATCATAACGGTAACGATCATTGGGCCTAATAAATGCTAAAGAATTGTAAATAATTATATTCTTTCTAAAACATAATTTAATAGATCATTTAAAATTTCTTTATTAAAGATCATAAGGGTAACAATCATTGGGCCTAATAAATGCTAAAAAATTGTAAATAATTATCTTCTTTGTAAAAGATAATTTAATACATCATTTAAAATTTCTTTATTAAAGATCATAACGGTAACGATCAGTGGGCCTAATAAATGCTAAAGAATTTGAAATAATTATCTTCTTTGTGAATCATAATTGAAAAGATCATTTAAAGTTTCTTTATTAAAGATCATAACAGTAACGATCATTGGGTCTAATAAATGCTAAAAAATTGTAAATAATTATCTTCTTTCTAAAAGATAATTTAATAGATCATTTAGAATTTCTTTATTAAAGATCATAACGGTAACGATCATTGGTCCTAATAAATGCTAAAGAATTGTAAATAATTATATTCTTTCTAAAACATAATTTAATAGATCATTTAAAATTTCTTTATTAAAGATCATAAGGGTAACAATCATTGGGACTAATAAATGCTAAAAAATTGTAAATAATTATCTTCTTTGTAAAAGATAATTTAATAGATCATTTCAAAATTTCTTTATTAAAGATCATAACGGTAACGATCATTGGGCCTAATAAATGCTAAAGAATTTGAAATAATTATCTTCTTTGTGAATCATAGTTGAATAGATCATTTAAAGTTTTTTTATTAAAGGTCTTAACGGTAACAATCATTGGGCCTAATAAATGCTAAAAAATTGTACATAATTATCTTCATTCTAAAAGATAATTTAAAAGATCATTTAAAGTTTTTTTATTAAAGATCATAACGGTAACGATCATTGGGCCTAATAAATGCTAAAAAATTGTAAATAATTACCTTCTTTCTAAAAGATAATTTAATAGATCATTTAAAATTTCTTTATTAAAGATCATAACGGTAACGATCATTGGGCCTAATAAATGCTAAAGAATTGTAAATAATTATATTCTTTCTAAAACATAATTTAATAGATCATTTAAAATTTCTTTATTAAAGATCATAAGGGTAACAATCATTGGGCCTAATAAATGCTAAAAAATTGTAAATAATTATCTTCTTTGTAAAAGATAATTTAATACATCATTTAAAATTTCTTTATTAAAGATCATAACGGTAACGATCAGTGGGCCTAATAGATGCTAAAGAATTTGAAATAATTATCTTCTTTGTGAATCATAATTGAAAAGATCATTTAAAGTTTCTTTATTAAAGATCATAACAGTAACGATCATTGGGTCTAATAAATGTTAAAAATTGTAAATAATTATCTTCTTTCTAAAAGATAATTTAATAGATCATTTAGAATTTCTTTATTAAAGATCATAACGGTAACGATCATTGGTCCTAATAAATGCTAAAGAATTGTAAATAATTATATTCTTTCTAAAACATAATTTAATAGATCATTTAAAATTTCTTTATTAAAGATCATAAGGGTAACAATCATTGGGACTAATAAATGCTAAAAAATTGTAAATAATTATCTTCTTTGTAAAAGATAATTTAATAGATCATTTCAAAATTTCTTTATTAAAGATCATAACGGTAACGATCATTGGGCCCAATAAATGCTAAAAAACTTGAAATAATTATCTTCTTTGTGAATCATATTTGAATAGATCATTTAAAGTTTTTTTATTAAAGGTCTTAACGGTAACACTCATTGGGCCTAATAAATGCTAAAAAATTGTACATAATTATCTTCATTCTAAAAGATAACTTAAAAGATCATTTAGAATTTCTTTATTAAAGATCATAACGGTAACGATCATTGGTCCTAATAAATGCTAAAGAATTGTAAATAATTATATTCTTTCTAAAACATAATTTAATAGATCATTTAAAATTTCTTTATTAAAGATCATAACGGTAACGATCATTGGGCCTAATAAATGCTAAAGAATTGTAAATAATTATATTCTTTCTAAAACATAATTTAATAGATCATTTAAAATTTCTTTATTAAAGATTATAAGGGTAAAAATCTTTGGGACTAATAAATGCTAAAAAATTGTAAACAATTATCTTCTTTGTAAAACATAATTTAATAGATCATTTCAAAATTTCTTTATTAAAGATCATAACGGTAACGATCATTGGGCCTAATAAATGCTAAAGAATTTGAAATAATTATCTTCTTTGTGAATCATAATTGAATAGATCATTTAAAGTTTTTTTATTAAAGGTCTTAACGGTAACAATCATTGGGACTAATAAATGCTAAAAAATTGTAAATAATTATCTTCTTTGTAAAAGATAATTTAATAGATCATTTCAAAATTTCTTTATTAAAGATCATAACGGTAACGATCATTGGGCCTAATAAATGCTAAAGAATTTGAAATAATTATCTTCTTTGTGAATCATAGTTGAATAGATCATTTAAAGTTTTTTTATTAAAGGTCTTAACGGTAACAATCATTGGGCCTAATAAATGCTAAAAAATTGTACATAATTATCTTCATTCTAAAAGATAACTTAAAAGATCATTTAAAGTTTTTTTATTAAAGATCATAACGGTAACGATCATTGGCCCTAATAAATGCTAAAAAATTGTAAATAATTACCTTCTTTCTAAAAGATAATTTAATAGATCATTTAAAATTTCTTTATTAAAGATCATAACGGTAACGATCATTGGGCCTAATAAATGCTAAAGAATTGTATATAATTATATTCTTTCTAAAACATAATTTAATAGATCATTTAAAATTTCTTTATTAAAGATCATAAGGGTAACAATCATTGGGCCTAATAAATTCTAAAAAATTGTAAATAATTATCTTCTTTGTAAAAGATAATTTAATACATCATTTAAAATTTCTTTATTAAAGATCATAACGGTAACGATCAGTGGGCCTAATAAATGCTAAAGAATTTGAAATAATTATCTTCTTTGTGAATCATAATTGAAAAGATCATTTAAAGTTTCTTTATTAAAGATCATAACAGTAACGATCATTGGGTCTAATAAATGCTAAAAAATTGTAAATAATTATCTTCTTTCTAAAAGATAATTTAATAGATCATTTAGAATTTCTTTATTAAAGATCATAACGGTAACGATCATTGGTCCTAATAAATGCTAAAGAATTGTAAATAATTATATTCTTTCTAAAACATAATTTAATAGATCATTTAAAATTTCTTTATTAAAGATCATAAGGGTAACAATCATTGGGACTAATAAATGCTAAAAAATTGTAAATAATTATCTTCTTTGTAAAAGATAATTTAATAGATCATTTCAAAATTTCTTTATTAAAGATCATAACGGTAACGATCATTGGGCCTAATAAATGCTAAAGAATTTGAAATAATTATCTTCTTTGTGAATCATAATTGAAAAGATCATTTAAAGTTTCTTTATTAAAGATCATAACAGTAACGATCATTGGGTCTAATAAATGCTAAAAAATTGTAAATAATTATCTTCTTTCTAAAAGATAATTGAATAGATCATTTAGAATTTCTTTATTAAAGATCATAACGGTAACGATCATTGGTCCTAATAAATGCTAAAGAATTGTAAATAATTATATTCTTTCTAAAACATAATTTAATAGATCATTTAAAATTTCTTTATTAAAGATCATAAGGGTAACAATCATTGGGACTAATAAATGCTAAAAAATTGTAAATAATTATCTTCTTTGTAAAAGATAATTTAATAGATCATTTCAAAATTTCTTTATTAAAGATCATAACGGTAACGATCATTGGGCCTAATAAATGCTAAAGAATTTGAAATAATTATCTTCTTTGTGAATCATAGTTGAATAGATCATTTAAAGTTTTTTTATTAAAGGTCTTAACGGTAACAATCATTGGGCCTAATAAATGCTAAAAAATTGTACATAATTATCTTCATTCTAAAAGATAATTTAAAAGATCATTTAAAGTTTTTTTATTAAAGATCATAACGGTAACGATCATTGGGCCTAATAAATGCTAAAAAATTGTAAATAATTACCTACTTTCTAAAAGATAATTTAATAGATCATTTAAAATTTCTTTATTAAAGATCATAACGGTAACGATCATTGGGCCTAATAAATGCTAAAGAATTGTAAATAATTATATTCTTTCTAAAACATAATTTAATAGATCATTTAAAATTTCTTTATTAAAGATCATAAGGGTAACAATCATTGGGCCTAATAAATGCTAAAAAATTGTAAATAATTATCTTCTTTGTAAAAGATAATTTAATACATCATTTAAAATTTCTTTATTAAAGATCATAACGGTAACGATCAGTGGGCCTAATAGATGCTAAAGAATTTGAAATAATTATCTTCTTTGTGAATCATAATTGAAAAGATCATTTAAAGTTTCTTTATTAAAGATCATAACAGTAACGATCATTGGGTCTAATAAATGTTAAAAATTGTAAATAATTATCTTCTTTCTAAAAGATAATTTAATAGATCATTTAGAATTTCTTTATTAAAGATCATAACGGTAACGATCATTGGTCCTAATAAATGCTAAAGAATTGTAAATAATTATATTCTTTCTAAAACATAATTTAATAGATCATTTAAAATTTCTTTATTAAAGATCATAAGGGTAACAATCATTGGGACTAATAAATGCTAAAAAATTGTAAATAATTATCTTCTTTGTAAAAGATAATTTAATAGATCATTTCAAAATTTCTTTATTAAAGATCATAACGGTAACGATCATTGGGCCTAATAAATGCTAAAGAATTTGAAATAATTATCTTCTTTGTGAATCATAATTGAATAGATCATTTAAAGTTTTTTTATTAAAGGTCTTAACGGTAACACTCATTGGGCCTAATAAATGCTAAAAAATTGTACATAATTATCTTCATTCTAAAAGATAACTTAAAAGATCATTTAGAATTTCTTTATTAAAGATCATAACGGTAACGATCATTGGTCCTAATAAATGCTAAAGAATTGTAAATAATTATATTCTTTCTAAAACATAATTTAATAGATCATTTAAAATTTCTTTATTAAAGATCATAACGGTAACGATCATTGGGCCTAATAAATGCTAAAGAATTGTAAATAATTATATTCTTTCTAAAACATAATTTAATAGATCATTTAAAATTTCTTTATTAAAGATTATAAGGGTAACAATCTTTGGGACTAATAAATGCTAAAAAATTGTAAACAATTATCTTCTTTGTAAAACATAATTTAATAGATCATTTCAAAATTTCTTTATTAAAGATCATAACGGTAACGATCATTGGGCCTAATAAATGCTAAAGAATTTGAAATAATTATCTTCTTTGTGAATCATAATTGAATAGATCATTTAAAGTTTTTTTATTAAAGGTCTTAACGGTAACAATCATTGGGCCTAATAAATGCTAAAAAATTGTACATAATTATCTTTATTCTAAAAGATAACTTAAAAGATCATTTAGAATTTCTTTATTAAAGATCATAACGGTAACGATCATTGGTCCTAATAAATGCTAAAAAATTGTAAATAATTATATTCTTTCTAAAACATAATTTAATAGATCATTTAAAATTTCTTTATTAAAGATCATAAGGGTACCAATCATTGGGACTAATAAATGCTAAAAAATTGTAAATAATTATCTTCTTTGTAAAAGATAATTTAATAGATCATTTCAAAATTTCTTTATTAAAGATCATAACGGTAACGATCATTGGGCCTAATAAATGCTAAAGAATTTGAAATAATTATCTTCTTTGTGAATCATAGTTGAATAGATCATTTAAAGTTTTTTTATTAAAGGTCTTAACGGTAACAATCATTGGGCCTAATAAATGCTAAAAAATTGTACATAATTATCTTCATTCTAAAAGATAACTTAAAAGATCATTTAAAGTTTTTTTATTAAAGATCATAACGTTAACGATCATTGGGCCTAATAAATGCTAAAAAATTGTAAATAATTACCTTCTTTCTAAAAGATAATTTAATAGATCATTTAAAATTTCTTTATTAAAGATCATAACGGTAACGATCATTGGGCCTAATAAATGCTAAAGAATTGTAAATAATTATATTCTTTCTAAAACATAATTTAATAGATCATTTAAAATTTCTTTATTAAAGATCATAAGGGTAACAATCATTGCGCCTAATAAATGCTAAAAAATTGTAAATAATTATCTTCTTTGTAAAAGATAATTTAATACATCATTTAAAATTTCTTTATTAAAGATCATAACGGTAACGATCAGTGGGCCTAATAAATGCTAAAGAATTTTAAATAATTATCTTCTTTGTGAATCATAATTGAAAAGATCATTTAAAGTTTCTTTATTAAAGATCATAACAGTAACGATCATTGGGTCTAATAAATGCTAAAAAATTGTAAATAATTATCTTCTTTCTAAAAGATAATTTAATAGATCATTTAGAATTTCTTTATTAAAGATCATAACGGTAACGATCATTGGTCCTAATAAATGCTAAAGAATTGTAAATAATTATATTCTTTCTAAAACATAATTTAATAGATCATTTAAAATTTCTTTATTAAAGATCATAAGGGTAACAATCATTGGGACTAATAAATGCTAAAAAATTGTAAATAATTATCTTCTTTGTAAAAGATAATTTAATAGATCATTTCAAAATTTCTTTATTAAAGATCATAACGGTAACGATCATTGGGGCTAATAAATGCTAAAGAATTTGAAATAATTATCTTCTTTGTGAATCATAATTGAATAGATCATTTAAAGTTTTTTTATTAAAGGTCTTAACGGTAACAATCATTGGGCCTAATAAATGCTAAAAAATTGTACATAATTATCTTCATTCTAAAAGATAACTTAAAAGATCATTTAGAATTTCTTTATTAAAGATCATAACGGTAACGATCATTGGTCCTAATAAATGCTAAAGAATTTTAAATAATTATATTCTTTTTAAAACATAATTTAATAGATCATTTAAAATTTCTTTATTAAAGATCATAACGGTAACAATCATTGGGACTAATAAATGCTAAAAAATTGTAAATAATTATCTTCTTTGTAAAAGATAATTTAATAGATCATTTCAAAATTTCTTTATTAAAGATCATAACGGTAACGATCATTGGGCCTAATAAATGCTAAAGAATTTGAAATAATTATCTTCTTTGTGAATCATAGTTGAATAGATCATTTAAAGTTTTTTTATTAAAGGTCTTAACGGTAACAATCATTGGGCCTAATAAATGCTAAAAAATTGTACATAATTATCTTCATTCTAAAAGATAACTTAAAAGATCATTTAGAATTTCTTTATTAAAGATCATAACGGTAACGATCATTGGTCCTAATAAATGCTAAAGAATTGTAAATAATTATATTCTTTCTAAAACATAATTTAATAGATCATTTAAAATTTCTTTATTAAAGATCATAACGATAACGATCATTGGGTCTAATAAATGCTAAAGAATTGTAAATAATTATATTCTTTCTAAAACATAATTTAATAGATCATTTAAAATTTCTTTATTAAAGATCATAAGGGTAACAATCATTGGGCCTAATAAATGCTAAAAAATTGTAAATAATTATCTTCTTTGTAAAAGATAA
Organism: Psophocarpus tetragonolobus; assembly: GCA_037954015.1. NCBI lineage: Eukaryota > Viridiplantae > Streptophyta > Magnoliopsida > Fabales > Fabaceae > Psophocarpus > Psophocarpus tetragonolobus. The sequence goes on from CM075688.1 coordinate 63,010,428, forward strand.
TTTAATACATCATTTAAAATTTCTTTATTAAAGATCATAACGGTAACGATCATTGGGCCTAATAAATGCTAAAGAATTTGAAATAATTATCTTCTTTGTGAATCATAATTGAAAAGATCATTTAAAGTTTCTTTATTAAAGATCATAACAGTAACGATCATTGGGTCTAATAAATGCTAAAAAATTGTAAATAATTACCTTCTTTCTAAAATATAATTAAATAGATCATTTAAAATTTCTTTATTAAAGATCATAACGGTAACGATCATTGGGCCTAATAAATGCTAAAGAATTTGAAATAATTATCTTCTTTGTGAATCATAATTGAATAGATCATTTAAAGTTTTTTTATTAAAGGTCTTAACGGTAACAATCATTGGGCCTAATAAATGCTAAAAAATTGTACATAATTATCTTCATTCTAAAAGATAACTTAAAAGATCATTTAAAGTTTTTTTATTAAAGATCATAACGGTAACGATCATTGGGCCTAATAAATGCTAAAAAATTGTAAATAATTACCTTCTTTCTAAAAGATAATTTAATAGATCATTTAAAATTTCTTTATTAAAGATCATAACGATAACGATCATTGGGTCTAATAAATTCTAAAGAATTGTAAATAATTATATTCTTTCTAAAACATAATTTAATAGATCATTTAAAATTTCTTTATTAAAGATCATAAGGGTAACAATCATTGGGCCTAATAAATGCTAAAAAATTGTAAATAATTATCTTCTTTGTAAAAGATAATTTAATACATCATTTAAAATTTCTTTATTAAAGATCATAACGGTAACGATCATTGGGCCTAATAAATGCTAAAGAATTTGAAATAATTATCTTCTTTGTGAATCATAATTGAAAAGATCATTTAAAGTTTCTTTATTAAAGATCATAACAGTAACGATCAATGGGTCTAATAAATGCTAAAGAATTGTAAATAATTATATTCTTTCTAAAACATAATTTAATAGATCATTTAAAATTTCTTTATTAAAGATCATAACGGTAACGATCATTGGGCCTAATAAATGCTAAAGAATTGTAAATAATTATATTCTTTCTAAAACATAATTTAATAGATCATTTAAAATTTCTTTATTAAAGATTATAAGGGTAACAATCTTTGGGACTAATAAATGCTAAAAAATTGTAAAAAATTATCTTCTTTGTAAAACATAATTTAATAGATCATTTCAAAATTTCTTTATTAAAGATCATAACGGTAACGATCATTGGGCCTAATAAATGCTAAAGAATTTGAAATAATTATCTTCTTTGTGAATCATAATTGAATAGATCATTTAAAGTTTTTTTATTAAAGGTCTTAACGGTAACAATCATTGGGCCTAATAAATGCTAAAAAATTGTACATAATTATCTTCATTCTAAAAGATAACTTAAAAGATCATTTAGAATTTCTTTATTAAAGATCATAACGGTAACGATCATTGGTCCTAATAAATGCTAAAGAATTTTAAATAATTATATTCTTTCTAAAACATAATTTAATAGATCATTTAAAATTTCTTTATTAAAGATCATAACGGTAACGATCATTGGGCCTAATAAATGCTAAAGAATTGTAAATAATTATATTCTTTCTAAAACATAATTTAATAGATTATTTAAAATTTCTTTATTAAAGATTATAAGGGTAACAATCTTTGGAACTAATAAATGCTAAAAAATTGTAAACAATTATCTTCTTTGTAAAACATAATTTAATAGATCATTTCAAAATTTCTTTATTAAAGATCATAACGGTAACGATCATTGGGCCTAATAAATGCTAAAGAATTTGAAATAATTATCTTCTTTGTGAATCATAATTGAATAGATCATTTAAAGTTTTTTTATTAAAGGTCTTAACGGTAACAATCATTGGGCCTAATAAATGCTAAAAAATTGTACATAATTATCTTTATTCTAAAAGATAACTTAAAAGATCATTTAGAATTTCTTTATTAAAGATCATAACGGTAACGATCATTGGTCCTAATAAATGCTAAAGAATTGTAAATAATTATATTCTTTCTAAAACATAATTTAATAGATCATTTAAAATTTCTTTATTAAAGATCATAAGGGTAACAATCATTGGGACTAATAAATGCTAAAAAATTGTAAATAATTATCTTCTTTGTAAAAGATAATTTAATAGATCATTTCAAAATTTCTTTATTAAAGATCATAACGGTAACGATCATTGGGCCTAATAAATGCTAAAGAATTTGAAATAATTATCTTCTTTGTGAATCATAGTTGAATAGATCATTTAAAGTTTTTTTATTAAAGGTCTTAACGGTAACAATCATTGGGCCTAATAAATGCTAAAAAATTGTACATAATTATCTTCATTCTAAAAGATAACTTAAAAGATCATTTAGAATTTCTTTATTAAAGATCATAACGGTAACGATCATTGGTCCTAATAAATGCTAAAGAATTGTAAATAATTATATTCTTTCTAAAACATAATTTAATAGATCATTTAAAATTTCTTTATTAAAGATCATAACGATAACGATCATTGGGTCTAATAAATGCTAAAGAATTGTAAATAATTATATTCTTTCTAAAACATAATTTAATAGATCATTTAAAATTTCTTTATTAAAGATCATAAGGGTAACAATCATTGGGCCTAATAAATGCTAAAAAATTGTAAATAATTATCTTCTTTGTAAAAGATAATTTAATACATCATTTAAAATTTCTTTATTAAAGATCATAACGGTAACGATCATTGGGCCTAATAAATGCTAAAGAATTTGAAATAATTATCTTCTTTGTGAATCATAATTGAAAAGATCATTTAAAGTTTCTTTATTAAAGATCATAACAGTAACGATCATTGGGTCTAATAAATGCTAAAAAATTGTAAATAATTACCTTCTTTCTAAAATATAATTAAATAGATCATTTAAAATTTCTTTATTAAAGATCATAACGGTAACGATCATTGGGCCTAATAAATGCTAAAGAATTTGAAATAATTATCTTCTTTGTGAATCATAATTGAATAGATCATTTAAAGTTTTTTTATTAAAGATCATAAGGGTAACAATCATTGGGACTAATAAATGCTAAAAAATTGTAAATAATTATCTTCTTTGTAAAAGATAATTTAATAGATCATTTCAAAATTTCTTTATTAAAGATCATAACGGTAACGATCATTGGGCCTAATAAATGCTAAAGAATTTGAAATAATTATCTTCTTTGTGAATCATAATTGAATAGATCATTTAAAGTTTTTTTATTAAAGGTCTTAACGGTAACAATCATTGGGCCTAATAAATGCTAAAAAATTGTACATAATTATCTTCATTCTAAAAGATAACTTAAAAGATCATTTAAAGTTTTTTTATTAAAGATCATAACGGTAACGATCATTGGGCCTAATAAATGCTAAAAAATTGTAAATAATTACCTTCTTTCTAAAAGATAATTTAATAGATCATTTAAAATTTCTTTATTAAAGATCATAACGATAACGATCATTGGGTCTAATAAATTCTAAAGAATTGTAAATAATTATATTCTTTCTAAAACATAATTTAATAGATCATTTAAAATTTCTTTATTAAAGATCATAAGGGTAACAATCATTGGGCCTAATAAATGCTAAAAAATTGTAAATAATTATCTTCTTTGTAAAAGATAATTTAATACATCATTTAAAATTTCTTTATTAAAGATCATAACGGTAACGATCATTGGGCCTAATAAATGCTAAAGAATTTGAAATAATTATCTTCTTTGTGAATCATAATTGAAAAGATCATTTAAAGTTTCTTTATTAAAGATCATAACAGTAACGATCAATGGGTCTAATAAATGCTAAAGAATTGTAAATAATTATATTCTTTCTAAAACATAATTTAATAGATCATTTAAAATTTCTTTATTAAAGATCATAACGGTAACGATCATTGGGCCTAATAAATGCTAAAGAATTGTAAATAATTATATTCTTTCTAAAACATAATTTAATAGATCATTTAAAATTTCTTTATTAAAGATTATAAGGGTAACAATCTTTGGGACTAATAAATGCTAAAAAATTGTAAAAAATTATCTTCTTTGTAAAACATAATTTAATAGATCATTTCAAAATTTCTTTATTAAAGATCATAACGGTAACGATCATTGGGCCTAATAAATGCTAAAGAATTTGAAATAATTATCTTCTTTGTGAATCATAATTGAATAGATCATTTAAAGTTTTTTTATTAAAGGTCTTAACGGTAACAATCATTGGGCCTAATAAATGCTAAAAAATTGTACATAATTATCTTCATTCTAAAAGATAACTTAAAAGATCATTTAGAATTTCTTTATTAAAGATCATAACGGTAACGATCATTGGTCCTAATAAATGCTAAAGAATTTTAAATAATTATATTCTTTCTAAAACATAATTTAATAGATCATTTAAAATTTCTTTATTAAAGATCATAACGGTAACGATCATTGGGCCTAATAAATGCTAAAGAATTGTAAATAATTATATTCTTTCTAAAACATAATTTAATAGATTATTTAAAATTTCTTTATTAAAGATTATAAGGGTAACAATCTTTGGAACTAATAAATGCTAAAAAATTGTAAACAATTATCTTCTTTGTAAAACATAATTTAATAGATCATTTCAAAATTTCTTTATTAAAGATCATAACGGTAACGATCATTGGGCCTAATAAATGCTAAAGAATTTGAAATAATTATCTTCTTTGTGAATCATAATTGAATAGATCATTTAAAGTTTTTTTATTAAAGGTCTTAACGGTAACAATCATTGGGCCTAATAAATGCTAAAAAATTGTACATAATTATCTTTATTCTAAAAGATAACTTAAAAGATCATTTAGAATTTCTTTATTAAAGATCATAACGGTAACGATCATTGGTCCTAATAAATGCTAAAGAATTGTAAATAATTATATTCTTTCTAAAACATAATTTAATAGATCATTTAAAATTTCTTTATTAAAGATCATAAGGGTAACAATCATTGGGACTAATAAATGCTAAAAAATTGTAAATAATTATCTTCTTTGTAAAAGATAATTTAATAGATCATTTCAAAATTTCTTTATTAAAGATCATAACGGTAACGATCATTGGGCCTAATAAATGCTAAAGAATTTGAAATAATTATCTTCTTTGTGAATCATAGTTGAATAGATCATTTAAAGTTTTTTTATTAAAGGTCTTAACGGTAACAATCATTGGGCCTAATAAATGCTAAAAAATTGTACATAATTATCTTCATTCTAAAAGATAACTTAAAAGATCATTTAGAATTTCTTTATTAAAGATCATAACGGTAACGATCATTGGTCCTAATAAATGCTAAAGAATTGTAAATAATTATATTCTTTCTAAAACATAATTTAATAGATCATTTAAAATTTCTTTATTAAAGATCATAACGATAACGATCATTGGGTCTAATAAATGCTAAAGAATTGTAAATAATTATATTCTTTCTAAAACATAATTTAATAGATCATTTAAAATTTCTTTATTAAAGATCATAAGGGTAACAATCATTGGGCCTAATAAATGCTAAAAAATTGTAAATAATTATCTTCTTTGTAAAAGATAATTTAATACATCATTTAAAATTTCTTTATTAAAGATCATAACGGTAACGATCATTGGGCCTAATAAATGCTAAAGAATTTGAAATAATTATCTTCTTTGTGAATCATAATTGAAAAGATCATTTAAAGTTTCTTTATTAAAGATCATAACAGTAACGATCATTGGGTCTAATAAATGCTAAAAAATTGTAAATAATTACCTTCTTTCTAAAATATAATTAAATAGATCATTTAAAATTTCTTTATTAAAGATCATAACGGTAACGATCATTGGGCCTAATAAATGCTAAAGAATTTGAAATAATTATCTTCTTTGTGAATCATAATTGAATAGATCATTTAAAGTTTTTTTATTAAAGATCATAAGGGTAACAATCATTGGGACTAATAAATGCTAAAAAATTGTAAATAATTATCTTCTTTGTAAAAGATAATTTAATAGATCATTTCAAAATTTCTTTATTAAAGATCATAACGGTAACGATCATTGGGCCTAATAAATGCTAAAGAATTTGAAATAATTATCTTCTTTGTGAATCATAATTGAATAGATCATTTAAAGTTTTTTTATTAAAGGTCTTAACGGTAACAATCATTGGGCCTAATAAATGCTAAAAAATTGTACATAATTATCTTCATTCTAAAAGATAACTTAAAAGATCATTTAGAATTTCTTTATTAAAGATCATAACGGTAACGATCATTGGTCCTAATAAATGCTAAAGAATTTTAAATAATTATATTCTTTCTAAAACATAATTTAATAGATCATTTAAAATTTCTTTATTAAAGATCATAACGGTAACGATCATTGGGCCTAATAAATGCTAAAAAATTGTAAATAATTACCTTCTTTCTAAAAGATAATTTAATAGATCATTTAAAATTTCTTTATTAAAGATCATAAGGGTAACAATCATTGGGCCTAATAAATGCTAAAAAATTGTAAATAATTATCTTCTTTGTAAAAGATAATTTAATACATCATTTAAAATTTCTTTATTAAAGATCATAACGGTAACGATCATTGGGCCTAATAAATTCTAAAGAATTTGAAATAATTATCTTCTTTGTGAATCATAATTGAAAAGATCATTTAAAGTTTCTTTATTAAAGATCATAACAGTAACGATCAATGGTTCTAATAAATGCTAAAGAATTGTAAATAATTATATTCTTTCTAAAACATAATTTAATAGATCATTTAAAATTTCTTTATTAAAGATCATAACGGTAACGATCATTGGGCCTAATAAATGCTAAAGAATTGTAAATAATTATATTCTTTCTAAAACATAATTTAATAGATCATTTAAAATTTCTTTATTAAAGATTATAAGGGTAACAATCTTTGGGACTAATAAATGCTAAAAAATTGTAAAAAATTATCTTCTTTGTAAAACATAATTTAATAGATCATTTCAAAATTTCTTTATTAAAGATCATAACGGTAACGATCATTGGGCCTAATAAATGCTAAAGAATTTGAAATAATTATCTTCTTTGTGAATCATAATTGAATAGATCATTTAAAGTTTTTTTATTAAAGGTCTTAACGGTAACAATCATTGGGCCTAATAAATGCTAAAAAATTGTACATAATTATCTTCATTCTAAAAGATAACTTAAAAGATCATTTAGAATTTCTTTATTAAAGATCATAACGGTAACGATCATTGGTCCTAATAAATGCTAAAGAATTTTAAATAATTATATTCTTTCTAAAACATAATTTAATAGATCATTTAAAATTTCTTTATTAAAGATCATAACGGTAACGATCATTGGGCCTAATAAATGCTAAAGAATTGTAAATAATTATATTCTTTCTAAAACATAATTTAATAGATTATTTAAAATTTCTTTATTAAAGATTATAAGGGTAACAATCTTTGGAACTAATAAATGCTAAAAAATTGTAAACAATTATCTTCTTTGTAAAACATAATTTAATAGATCATTTCAAAATTTCTTTATTAAAGATCATAACGGTAACGATCATTGGGCCTAATAAATGCTAAAGAATTTGAAATAATTATCTTCTTTGTGAATCATAATTGAATAGATCATTTAAAGTTTTTTTATTAAAGGTCTTAACGTTAACAATCATTGGGCCTAATAAATGCTAAAAAATTGTACATAATTATCTTTATTCTAAAAGATAACTTAAAAGATCATTTAGAATTTCTTTATTAAAGATCATAACGGTAACGATCATTGGTCCTAATAAATGCTAAAGAATTGTAAATAATTATATTCTTTCTAAAACATAATTTAATAGATCATTTAAAATTTCTTTATTAAAGATCATAAGGGTAACAATCATTGGGACTAATAAATGCTAAAAAATTGTAAATAATTATCTTCTTTGTAAAAGATAATTTAATACATCATTTAAAATTTCTTTATTAAAGATCATAACGGTAACGATCAGTGGGCCTAATAAATGCTAAAGAATTTGAAATAATTATCTTCTTTGTGAATCATAATTGAAAAGATCATTTAAAGTTTCTTTATTAAAGATCATAACAGTAACGATCATTGGGTCTAATAAATGCTAAAAAATTGTAAATAATTATCTTCTTTCTAAAAGATAATTTAATAGATCATTTAGAATTTCTTTATTAAAGATCATAACGGTAACGATCATTGGTCCTAATAAATGCTAAAGAATTGTAAATAATTATATTCTTTCTAAAACATAATTTAATAGATCATTTAAAATTTCTTTATTAAAGATCATAACGATAACGATCATTGGGACTAATAAATGCTAAAAAATTGTAAATAATTATCTTCTTTGTAAAACATAATTTAATAGATCATTTCCAAATTTCTTTATTAAAGATCATAACGGTAACGATCATTGGGCCTAATAAATGCTAAAGAATTTGAAATAATTATCTTCTTTGTGAATCATAATTGAATAGATCATTTAAAGTTTTTTTATTAAAGGTCTTAACGGTAACAATCATTGGGCCTAATAAATGCTAAAAAATTGTACATAATTATCTTCATTCTAAAAGATAACTTAAAAGATCATTTAGAATTTCTTTATTAAAGATCATAACGGTAACGATCATTGGTCCTAATAAATGCTAAAGAATTTTAAATAATTATATTCTTTCTAAAACATAATTTAATAGATCATTTAAAATTTCTTTATTAAAGATCATAACGGTAACGATCATTGGGCCTAATAAATGCTAAAGAATTGTAAATAATTATATTCTTTCTAAAACATAATTTAATAGATTATTTAAAATTTCTTTATTAAAGATTATAAGGGTAACAATCTTTGGAACTAATAAATGCTAAAAAATTGTAAACAATTATCTTCTTTGTAAAACATAATTTAATAGATCATTTCAAAATTTCTTTATTAAAGATCATAACGGTAACGATCATTGGGCCTAATAAATGCTAAAGAATTTGAAATAATTATCTTCTTTGTGAATCATAATTGAATAAATCATTTAAAGTTTTTTTATTAAAGGTCTTAATGGTAACAATCATTGGGCCTAATAAATGCTAAAAAATTGTACATAATTATCTTTATTCTAAAAGATAACTTAAAAGATCATTTAGAATTTCTTTATTAAAGATCATAACGGTAACGATCATTGGTCCTAATAAATGCTAAAGAATTGTAAATAATTATATTCTTTCTAAAACATAATTTAATAGATCATTTAAAATTTCTTTATTAAAGATCATAAGGGTAACAATCATTGGGACTAATAAATGCTAAAAAATTGTAAATAATTATCTTCTTTGTAAAAGATAATTTAATAGATCATTTCAAAATTTCTTTATTAAAGATCATAACGGTAACGATCATTGGGCCTAATAAATGCTAAAGAATTTGAAATAATTATCTTCTTTGTGAATCATAGTTGAATAGATCATTTAAAGTTTTTTTATTAAAGGTCTTAACGGTAACAATCATTGGGCCTAATAAATGCTAAAAAATTGTACATAATTATCTTCATTCTAAAAGATAACTTAAAAGATCATTTAGAATTTCTTTATTAAAGATCATAACGGTAACGATCATTGGTCCTAATAAATGCTAAAGAATTGTAAATAATTATATTCTTTCTAAAACATAATTTAATAGATCATTTAAAATTTCTTTATTAAAGATCATAACGATAACGATCATTGGGTCTAATAAATGCTAAAGAATTGTAAATAATTATATTCTTTCTAAAACATAATTTAATAGATCATTTAAAATTTCTTTATTAAAGATCATAAGGGTAACAATCATTGGGCCTAATAAATGCTAAAAAATTGTAAATAATTATCTTCTTTGTAAAAGATAATTTAATACATCATTTAAAATTTCTTTATTAAAGATCATAACGGTAACGATCATTGGGCCTAATAAATGCTAAAGAATTTGAAATAATTATCTTCTTTGTGAATCATAATTGAAAAGATCATTTAAAGTTTCTTTATTAAAGATCATAACAGTAACGATCATTGGGTCTAATAAATGCTAAAAAATTGTAAATAATTACCTTCTTTCTAAAATATAATTAAATAGATCATTTAAAATTTCTTTATTAAAGATCATAACGGTAACGATCATTGGGCCTAATAAATGCTAAAGAATTTGAAATAATTATCTTCTTTGTGAATCATAATTGAATAGATCATTTAAAGTTTTTTTATTAAAGATCATAAGGGTAACAATCATTGGGACTAATAAATGCTAAAAAATTGTAAATAATTATCTTCTTTGTAAAAGATAATTTAATAGATCATTTCAAAATTTCTTTATTAAAGATCATAACGGTAACGATCATTGGGCCTAATAAATGCTAAAGAATTTGAAATAATTATCTTCTTTGTGAATCATAATTGAATAGATCATTTAAAGTTTTTTTATTAAAGGTCTTAACGGTAACAATCATTGGGCCTAATAAATGCTAAAAAATTGTACATAATTATCTTCATTCTAAAAGATAACTTAAAAGATCATTTAAAGTTTTTTTATTAAAGATCATAACGGTAACGATCATTGGGCCTAATAAATGCTAAAAAATTGTAAATAATTACCTTCTTTCTAAAATATAATTTAATAGATCATTTAAAATTTCTTTATTAAAGATCATAACGGTAACGATCATTGGGTCTAATAAATGCTAAAGAATTGTAAATAATTATATTCTTTCTAAAACATAATTTAATAGATCATTTAAAATTTCTTTATTAAAGATCATAAAGGTAACAATCATTGGGACTAATAAATGCTAAAAAATTGTAAATAATTATCTTCTTTGTAAAAGATAATTTAATAGATCATTTCAAAATTTCTTTATTAAAGATCATAATGGTAACTATCATTGGGCCTAATAAATGCTAAAGAATTTGAAATAATTATCTTCTTTGTGAATCATAATTGAATAGATCATTTAAATTTTTTTTATTAAAGGTCTTAACGGTAACAATCATTGGGCCTAATAAATGCTAAAAAATTGTACATAATTATCTTCATTCTAAAAGATAACTTAAAAGATCATTTAAAGTTTTTTTATTAAAGATCATAACGGTAACGATCATTGGGCCTAATAAATGCTAAAAAATTGTAAATAATTACCTTCTTTCTAAAAGATAATTTAATAGATCATTTAAAATTTCTTTATTAAAGATCATAACGATAACGATCATTGGGTCTAATAAATTCTAAAGAATTGTAAATAATTATATTCTTTCTAAAACATAATTTAATAGATCATTTAAAATTTCTTTATTAAAGATCATAAGGGTAACAATCATTGGGCCTAATAAATGCTAAAAAATTGTAAATAATTATCTTCTTTGTAAAAGATAATTTAATACATCATTTAAAATTTCTTTATTAAAGATCATAACGGTAACGATCATTGGGCCTAATAAATGCTAAAGAATTTGAAATAATTATCTTCTTTGTGAATCATAATTGAAAAGATCATTTAAAGTTTCTTTATTAAAGATCATAACAGTAACGATCAATGGGTCTAATAAATGCTAAAGAATTGTAAATAATTATATTCTTTCTAAAACATAATTTAATAGATCATTTAAAATTTCTTTATTAAAGATCATAACGGTAACGATCATTGGGCCTAATAAATGCTAAAGAATTGTAAATAATTATATTCTTTCTAAAACATAATTTAATAGATCATTTAAAATTTCTTTATTAAATATTATAAGGGTAACAATCTTTGGGACTAATAAATGCTAAAAAATTGTAAAAAATTATCTTCTTTGTAAAACATAATTTAATAGATCATTTCAAATTTTCTTTATTAAAGATCATAACGGTAACGATCATTGGGCCTAATAAATGCTAAAGAATTTGAAATAATTATCTTCTTTGTGAATCATAATTGAATAGATCATTTAAAGTTTTTTTATTAAAGGTCTTAACGGTAACAATCATTGGGCCTAATAAATGCTAAAAAATTGTACATAATTATCTTTATTCTAAAAGATAACTTAAAAGATCATTTAGAATTTCTTTATTAAATATCATAACGATAACGATCATTGGTCCTAATAAATGCTAAAGAATTGTAAATAATTATATTCTTTCTAAAACATAATTTAATAGATCATTTAAAATTTCTTTATTAAAGATCATAAGGGTAACAATCATTGGGACTAATAAATGCTACAAAATTGTAAATAATTATCTTCTTTGTAAAAGATAATTTAATAGATCATTTCAAAATTTCTTTATTAAAGATCATAACGGTAACGATCATTGGGCCTAATAAATGCTAAACAATTTGAAATAATTATCTTCTTTGTGAATCATAATTGAATAGATCATTTAAATTTTTTTTATTAAAGGTCTTAACGGTAACAATCATTGGGCCTAATAAATGCTAAAAAATTGTACATAATTATCTTCATTCTAAAAGATAACTTAAAAGATCATTTAAAGTTTTTTTATTAAAGATCATAACGGTAACGATCATTGGGCCTAATAAATGCTAAAAAATTGTAAATAATTACCTTCTTTCTAAAAGATAATTTAATAGATCATTTAAAATTTCTTTATTAAAGATCATAACGATAACGATCATTGGGTCTAATAAATGCTAAAGAATTGTAAATAATTATATTCTTTCTAAAACATAATTTAATAGATCATTTCAAAATTTCTTTATTAAAGATCATAACGGTAACGATCATTGGGCCTAATAAATGCTAAAGAATTTGAAATAATTATCTTCTTTGTGAATCATAATTGAATAGATCATTTAAAGTTTTTTTATTAAAGGTCTTAACGGTAACAATCATTGGGCCTAATAAATGCTAAAAAATTGTACATAATTATCTTCATTCTAAAAGATAACTTAAAAGATCATTTAGAATTTCTTTATTAAAGATCATAACGGTAACGATCATTGGTCCTAATAAATGCTAAAGAATTGTAAATAATTATATTCTTTCTAAAACATAATTTAATAGATCATTTAAAATTTCTTTATTAAAGATCATAAGGGTAACAATCTTTGGGACTAATAAATGCTAAAAAATTGTAAAAAATTATCTTCTTTGTAAAACATAATTTAATAGATCATTTCAAAATTTCTTTATTAAAGATCATAACGGTAACGATCATTGGGCCTAATAAATGCTAAAGAATTTGAAATAATTATCTTCTTTGTGAATCATAATTGAATAGATCATTTAAAGTTTTTTTATTAAAGGTCTTAACGGTAACAATCATTGGGCCTAATAAATGCTAAAAAATTGTACATAATTATCTTTATTCTAAAAGATAACTTAAAAGATCATTTAGAATTTCTTTATTAAATATCATAACGATAACGATCATTGGTCCTAATAAATGCTAAAGAATTGTAAATAATTATATTCTTTCTAAAACATAATTTAATAGATCATTTAAAATTTCTTTATTAAAGATCATAAGGGTAACAATCATTGGGACTAATAAATGCTACAAAATTGTAAATAATTATCTTCTTTGTAAAAGATAATTTAATAGATCATTTCAAAATTTCTTTATTAAAGATCATAACGGTAACGATCATTGGGCCTAATAAATGCTAAACAATTTGAAATAATTATCTTCTTTGTGAATCATAATTGAATAGATCATTTAAATTTTTTTTATTAAAGGTCTTAACGGTAACAATCATTGGGCCTAATAAATGCTAAAAAATTGTACATAATTATCTTCATTCTAAAAGATAACTTAAAAGATCATTTAAAGTTTTTTTATTAAAGATCATAACGGTAACGATCATTGGGCCTAATAAATGCTAAAAAATTGTAAATAATTACCTTCTTTCTAAAAGATAATTTAATAGATCATTTAAAATTTCTTTATTAAAGATCATAACGATAACGATCATTGGGTCTAATAAATGCTAAAGAATTGTAAATAATTATATTCTTTCTAAAACATAATTTAATAGATCATTTCAAAATTTCTTTATTAAAGATCATAACGGTAACGATCATTGGGCCTAATAAATGCTAAAGAATTTGAAATAATTATCTTCTTTGTGAATCATAATTGAATAGATCATTTAAAGTTTTTTTATTAAAGGTCTTAACGGTAACAATCATTGGGCCTAATAAATGCTAAAAAATTGTACATAATTATCTTCATTCTAAAAGATAACTTAAAAGATCATTTAGAATTTCTTTATTAAAGATCATAACGGTAACGATCATTGGTCCTAATAAATGCTAAAGAATTGTAAATAATTATATTCTTTCTAAAACATAATTTAATAGATCATTTAAAATTTCTTTATTAAAGATCATAACGGTAACGATCATTGGGCCTAATAAATGCTAAAGAATTGTAAATAATCATATTCTTTCTAAAACATAATTTAATAGATCATTTAAAATTTCTTTATTAAAGATTATAAGGGTAACAATCTTTGGGACTAATAAATGCTAAAAAATTGTAAACAATTATCTTCTTTGTAAAACATAATTTAATAGATCATTTCAAAATTTCTTTATTAAAGATCATAACGGTAACGATCATTGGGCCTAATAAATGCTAAAGAATTTGAAATAATTATCTTCTTTGTGAATCATAGTTGAATAGATCATTTAAAGTTTTTTTATTAAAGGTCTTAACGGTAACAATCATTGGGCCTAATAAATGCTAAAAAATTGTACATAATTATCTTCATTCTAAAAGATAACTTAAAAGATCATTTAGAATTTCTTTATTAAAGATCATAACGGTAACGATCATTGGTCCTAATAAATGCTAAAGAATTGTAAATAATTATATTCTTTCTAAAACATAATTTAATAGATCATTTAAAATTTCTTTATTAAAGATCATAACGATAACGATCATTGGGTCTAATAAATGCTAAAGAATTGTAAATAATTATATTCTTTCTAAAACATAATTTAATAGATCATTTAAAATTTCTTTATTAAAGATCATAAGGGTAACAATCATTGGGCCTAATAAATGCTAAAAAATTGTAAATAATTATCTTCTTTGTAAAAGATAATT
The DNA here is from genome assembly GCA_037954015.1 of Psophocarpus tetragonolobus. Lineage (NCBI taxonomy): Eukaryota > Viridiplantae > Streptophyta > Magnoliopsida > Fabales > Fabaceae > Psophocarpus > Psophocarpus tetragonolobus. The sequence goes on from CM075688.1 coordinate 63,025,572, forward strand.
TAATACATCATTTAAAATTTCTTTATTAAAGATCATAACGGTAACGATCATTGGGCCTAATAAATGCTAAAGAATTTGAAATAATTATCTTCTTTGTGAATCATAATTGAAAAGATCATTTAAAGTTTCTTTATTAAAGATCATAACAGTAACGATCATTGGGTCTAATAAATGCTAAAAAATTGTAAATAATTACCTTCTTTCTAAAATATAATTAAATAGATCATTTAAAATTTCTTTATTAAAGATCATAACGGTAACGATCATTGGGCCTAATAAATGCTAAAGAATTTGAAATAATTATCTTCTTTGTGAATCATAATTGAATAGATCATTTAAAGTTTTTTTATTAAAGATCATAAGGGTAACAATCATTGGGACTAATAAATGCTAAAAAATTGTAAATAATTATCTTCTTTGTAAAAGATAATTTAATAGATCATTTCAAAATTTCTTTATTAAAGATCATAACGGTAACGATCATTGGGCCTAATAAATGCTAAAGAATTTGAAATAATTATCTTCTTTGTGAATCATAATTGAATAGATCATTTAAAGTTTTTTTATTAAAGGTCTTAACGGTAACAATCATTGGACCTAATAAATGCTAAAAAATTGTACATAATTATCTTCATTCTAAAAGATAACTTAAAAGATCATTTAGAATTTCTTTATTAAAGATCATAACGGTAACGATCATTGGTCCTAATAAATGCTAAAGAATTGTAAATAATTATATTCTTTCTAAAATATAATTTAATAGATCATTTAAAATTTCTTTATTAAAGATCATAACGGTAACGATCATTGGGTCTAATAAATGCTAAAGAATTGTAAATAATTATATTCTTTCTAAAACATAATTTAATAGATCATTTAAAATTTCTTTATTAAAGATCATAAGGGTAACAATCATTGGGACTAATAAATGCTAAAAAATTGTAAATAATTATCTTCTTTGTAAAAGATAATTTAATAGATCATTTCAAAATTTCTTTATTAAAGATCATAACGGTAACTATCATTGGGCCTAATAAATGCTAAAGAATTTGAAATAATTATCTTCTTTGTGAATCATAATTGAATAGATCATTTAAATTTTTTTTATTAAAGGTCTTAACGGTAACAATCATTGGGCCTAATAAATGCTAAAAAATTGTACATAATTATCTTCATTCTAAAAGATAACTTAAAAGATCATTTAAAGTTTTTTTATTAAAGATCATAACGGTAACGATCATTGGGCCTAATAAATGCTAAAAAATTGTAAATAATTACCTTCTTTCTAAAAGATAATTTAATAGATCATTTAAAATTTCTTTATTAAAGATCATAACGATAACGATCATTGGGTCTAATAAATTCTAAAGAATTGTAAATAATTATATTCTTTCTAAAACATAATTTAATAGATCATTTAAAATTTCTTTATTAAAGATCATAAGGGTAACAATCATTGGGCCTAATAAATGCTAAAAAATTGTAAATAATTATCTTCTTTGTAAAAGATAATTTAATACATCATTTAAAATTTCTTTATTAAAGATCATAACGGTAACGATCATTGGGCCTAATAAATGCTAAAGAATTTGAAATAATTATCTTCTTTGTGAATCATAATTGAAAAGATCATTTAAAGTTTCTTTATTAAAGATCATAACAGTAACGATCAATGGGTCTAATAAATGCTAAAGAATTGTAAATAATTATATTCTTTCTAAAACATAATTTAATAGATCATTTAAAATTTCTTTATTAAAGATCATAACGGTAACGATCATTGGGCCTAATAAATGCTAAAGAATTGTAAATAATTATATTCTTTCTAAAACATAATTTAATAGATCATTTAAAATTTCTTTATTAAAGATTATAAGGGTAACAATCTTTGGGACTAATAAATGCTAAAAAATTGTAAAAAATTATCTTCTTTGTAAAACATAATTTAATAGATCATTTCAAAATTTCTTTATTAAAGATCATAACGGTAACGATCATTGGGCCTAATAAATGCTAAAGAATTTGAAATAATTATCTTCTTTGTGAATCATAATTGAATAGATCATTTAAAGTTTTTTTATTAAAGGTCTTAACGGTAACAATCATTGGGCCTAATAAATGCTAAAAAATTGTACATAATTATCTTTATTCTAAAAGATAACTTAAAAGATCATTTAGAATTTCTTTATTAAATATCATAACGATAACAATCATTGGTCCTAATAAATGCTAAAGAATTGTAAATAATTATATTCTTTCTAAAACATAATTTAATAGATCATTTAAAATTTCTTTATTAAAGATCATAAGGGTAACAATCGTTGGGACTAATAAATGCTACAAAATTGTAAATAATTATCTTCTTTGTAAAAGATAATTTAATAGATCATTTCAAAATTTCTTTATTAAAGATCATAACGGTAACGATCATTGGGCCTAATAAATGCTAAAGAATTTGAAATAATTATCTTCTTTGTGAATCATAATTGAATAGATCATTTAAATTTTTTTTATTAAAGGTCTTAACGGTAACAATCATTGGGCCTAATAAATGCTAAAAAATTGTACATAATTATCTTCATTCTAAAAGATAACTTAAAAGATCATTTAAAGTTTTTTTATTAAAGATCATAACGGTAACGATCATTGGGCCTAATAAATGCTAAAAAATTGTAAATAATTACCTTCTTTCTAAAAGATAATTTAATAGATCATTTAAAATTTCTTTATTAAAGATCATAACGATAACGATCATTGGGTCTAATAAATGCTAAAGAATTGTAAATAATTATCTTCTTTCTAAAACATAATTTAATAGATCATTTCAAAATTTCTTTATTAAAGATCATAACGGTAACGATCATTGGGCCTAATAAATGCTAAAGAATTTGAAATAATTATCTTCTTTGTGAATCATAATTGAATAGATCATTTAAAGTTTTTTTATTAAAGGTCTTAACGGTAACAATCATTGGGCCTAATAAATGCTAAAAAATTGTACATAATTATCTTCATTCTAAAAGATAACTTAAAAGATCATTTAGAATTTCTTTATTAAAGATCATAACGGTAACGATCATTGGTCCTAATAAATGCTAAAGAATTGTAAATAATTATATTCTTTCTAAAACATAATTTAATAGATCATTTAAAATTTCTTTATTAAAGATCATAACGGTAACGATCATTGGGCCTAATAAATGCTAAAGAATTGTAAATAATCATATTCTTTCTAAAACATAATTTAATAGATCATTTAAAATTTCTTTATTAAAGATTATAAGGGTAACAATCTTTGGGACTAATAAATGCTAAAAAATTGTAAACAATTATCTTCTTTGTAAAACATAATTTAATAGATCATTTCAAAATTTCTTTATTAAAGATCATAACGGTAACGATCATTGGGCCTAATAAATGCTAAAGAATTTGAAATAATTATCTTCTTTGTGAATCATAATTGAATAGATCATTTAAAGTTTTTTTATTAAAGGTCTTAACGGTAACAATCATTGGGCCTAATAAATGCTAAAAAATTGTACATAATTATCTTTATTCTAAAAGATAACTTAAAAGATCATTTAGAATTTCTTTATTAAAGATCATAACGATAACGATCATTGGTCCTAATAAATGCTAAAGAATTGTAAATAATTATATTCTTTCTAAAACATAATTTAATAGATCATTTAAAATTTCTTTATTAAAGATCATAAGGGTAACAATCATTGGGACTAATAAATGCTAAAAAATTGTAAATAATTATCTTCTTTGTAAAAGATAATTTAATAGATCATTTCAAAATTTCTTTATTAAAGATCATAACGGTAACGATCATTGGGCCTAATAAATGCTAAAGAATTTGAAATAATTATCTTCTTTGTGAATCATAGTTGAATAGATCATTTAAAGTTTTTTTATTAAAGGTCTTAACGGTAACGATCATTGGTCCTAATAAATGCTAAAGAATTGTAAATAATTATATTCTTTCTAAAACATAATTTAATAGATCATTTAAAATTTCTTTATTAAAGATCATAACGGTAACGATCATTGGGCCTAATAAATGCTAAAGAATTGTAAATAATTATATTCTTTCTAAAACATAATTTAATAGATCATTTAAAATTTCTTTATTAAAGATCATAAGGGTAACAATCATTGGGCCTAATAAATGCTAAAAAGATGTAAATAATTATCTTCTTTGTAAAAGATAATTTAATACATCATTTAAAATTTCTTTATTAAAGATCATAACGGTAACGATCATTGGGCCTAATAAATGCTAAAGTATTTGAAATAATTATCTTCTTTGTGAATCATAATTGAAAAGATCATTTAAAGTTTCTTTATTAAAGATCATAACAGTAACGATCAATGGGTCTAATAAATGCTAAAAAATTGTAAATAATTATCTTCTTTCTAAAAGATAACTTAATAGATCATTTAGAATTTCTTTATTAAAGATCATAACGGTAACGATCATTGGTCCTAATAAATGCTAAAGAATTGTAAATAATTATATTCTTTCTAAAACATAATTTAATAGATCATTTAAAATTTCTTTATTAAAGATCATAAGGGTAACAATCATTGGGACTAATAAATGCTAAAAAATTGTAAATAATTATCTTCTTTGTAAAAGATAATTTAATAGATCATTTCAAAATTTCTTTATTAAAGATCATAACGGTAACGATCATTGGGCCTAATAAATGCTAAAGAATTTGAAATAATTATGTTCTTTGTGAATCATAATTGAATAGATCATTTAAAGTTTTTTTATTAAAGGTCTTAACGGTAACAATCATTGGGCCTAATAAATGCTAAAAAATTGTACATAATTATCTTCATTCTAAAAGATAACTTAAAAGATCATTTAGAATTTCTTTATTAAAGATCATAACGGTAACGATCATTGGTCCTAATAAATGCTAAAGAATTGTAAATAATTATATTCTTTCTAAAACATAATTTAATAGATCATTTAAAATTTCTTTATTAAAGATCATAAGGGTAACAATCATTGGGACTAATAAATGCTAAAAAATTGTAAATAATTATCTTCTTTGTAAAAGATAATTTAATAGATCATTTCAAAATTTCTTTATTAAAGATCATAACGGTAACGATCATTGGGCCTAATAAATGCTAAAGAATTTGAAATAATTATCTACAATTTAATAGATCATTTAAAATTTCTTTATTAAAGATCATAACGGTAACGATCATTGGGACTAATAAATGCTAAAAAATTGTAAATAATTATCTTCTTTGTAAAAGATAATTTAATAGATCATTTCAAAATTTCTTTATTAAAGATCATAACGGTAACGATCATTGGGCCTAATAAATGCTAAAGAATTTGAAATAATTATGTTCTTTGTGAATCATAATTGAATAGATCATTTAAAGTTTTTTTATTAAAGGTCTTAACGGTAACAATCATTGGGCCTAATAAATGCTAAAAAATTGTACATAATTATCTTCATTCTAAAAGATAACTTAAAAGATCATTTAGAATTTCTTTATTAAAGATCATAACGGTAACGATCATTGGTCCTAATAAATGCTAAAGAATTGTAAATAATTATATTCTTTCTAAAACATAATTTAATAGATCATTTAAAATTTCTTTATTAAAGATCATAAGGGTAACAATCATTGGGACTAATAAATGCTAAAAAATTGTAAATAATTATCTTCTTTGTAAAAGATAATTTAATAGATCATTTCAAAATTTCTTTATTAAAGATCATAACGGTAACGATCATTGGGCCTAATAAATGCTAAACAATTTGAAATAATTATCTTCTTTGTGAATCATAATTGAATAGATCATTTAAAGTTTTTTTATTAAAGGTTTTAACGGTAACAATCATTGGGCCTAATAAATGCTAAAAAATTGTACATAATTATCTTCATTCTAAAAGATAACTTAAAAGATCATTTAGAATTTCTTTATTAAAGATCATAACGGTAACGATCATTGGTCCTAATAAATGCTAAAGAATTGTAAATAATTATATTCTTTCTAAAACATAATTTAATAGATCATTTAAAATTTCTTTATTAAAGATCATAACGGTAACGATCATTGGGCCTAATAAATGCTAAAGAATTGTAAATAATTATATTCTTTCTAAAACATAATTTAATAGATCATTTAAAATTTCTTTATTAAAGATCATAAGGGTAACAATCATTGGGCCTAATAAATGCTAAAAAATTGTAAATAATTATCTTCTTTGTAAAAGATAATTTAATAGATCATTGAAAATTTCTTTATTAAAGATCATAACGGTAATGATCATTGGGCCTAATAAATGATAAAGAATATGAAATAATTATCTTCTTTGTGAATCATAATTGAAAAGATCATTTAAAGTTTCTTTATTAAAGATCATAACAGTAACGATCATTGGGTCTAATAAATGCTAAAAAATTGTAAATAGTTATCTTCTTTCTAAAAGATAATTTAATAGATCATTTAGAATTTCTTTATTAAAGATCATAACGGTAACGATCATTGGTCCTAATAAATGCTAAATAATTGTAAATAATTATATTCTTTCTAAAACATAATTTAATAGATCATTTAAAATTTCTTTATTAAAGATTATAAGGGTAACAATCTTTGGGACTAATAAATGCTAAAAAATTTTAAACAATTATCTTCTTTGTAAAACATAATTTAATAGATCATTTCAAAATTTCTTTATTAAAGATCATAACGGTAACGATAATTGGGCCTAATAAATGCTAAAGAATTTGAAATAATTATGTTCTTTGTGAATCATAATTGAATAGATCATTTAAAGTTTTTTTATTAAAGGTCTTAACGGTAACAATCATTGGGCCTAATAAATGCTAAAAAATTGTACATAATTATCTTAATTCTAAAAGATAACTTGAAAGATCATTTAGAATTTCTTTATTAAAGATCATAACGGTATGAATCATTGGTCCTAATAAATGCTAAAGAATTGTAAATAATTATATTCTTTCTAAAATATAATTTAATAGATCATTTCAAAATTTCTTTATTAAAGATCATAACGGTAACGATAATTGGGCCTAATAAATGCTAAAGAATTTGAAATAATTATCTTCTTTGTGAATCATAATTGAATAGATCATTTAAAGTTTTTTTATTAAAGGTCTTAACGGTAACAATCATTGGGCCTAATAAATGCTAAAAAATTGTACATAATTATCTTCATTCTAAAAGATAACTTAAAAGATCATTTAGAATTTCTTTATTAAAGATCATAACGGTAACGATCATTGGTCCTAATAAATGCTAAAGAATTGTAAATAATTATATTCTTTCTAAAACATAATTTAATAGATCATTTAAAATTTCTTTATTAAACATCATAAGGGTAACAATCATTGGGACTAATAAATGCTAAAAAATTGTAAATAATTATCTTCTTTGTAAAAGATAATTTAATAGATCATTTCAAAATTTCTTTATTAAAGATCATAACGGTAACGATCATTGGGCCTAATAAATGCTAAAGAATTTGAAATAATTATCTTCTTTGTGAATCATAGTTGAATAGATCATTTAAAGTTTTTTTATTAAAGGTCTTAACGGTAACAATCATTGGGCCTAATAAATGCTAAAAAATTGTACATAATTATCTTCATTCTAAAAGATAACTTAAAAGATCATTTAAAGTTTTTTTATTAAAGGTCTTAACGGTAACAATCATTGGGCCTAATAAATGCTAAAAAATTGTACATAATTATCTTCATTTTAATAGATAACTTAAAAGATCATTTAAAGTTTTTTTATTAAAGATCATAACGGTAACGATCATTGGGCCTAATAAATGCTAAAAAATTGTAAATAATTACCTTCTTTCTAAAAGATAATTTAATATATCATTTAAAATTTCTTTATTAAAGATCATAACGGTAACAATCATTGGGACTAATAAATGCTAAAAAATTGTAAATAATTATCTTCTTTGTAAAAGATAATTTAATAGATCATGTCAAAATTTCTTTATTAAAGATCATAACGGTAACGATCATTGGGCCTAATAAATGCTAAAGAATTTGAAATAATTATCTTCTTTGTGAATCATAATTGAATAGATCATTTAAAGTTTTTTTATTAAAGGTCTTAACGGTAACAATCATTGGGCCTAATAAATGCTAAAAAATTGTACATAATTATCTTAATTCTAAAAGATAACTTGAAAGATCATTTAGAATTTCTTTATTAAAGATCATAACGGTATGGATCATTGGTCCTAATAAATGCTAAAGAATTGTAAATAATTATATTCTTTCTAAAATATAATTTAATAGATCATTTAAAATTTCTTTATTAAAGATCATAACGGTAACAATCATTGGGACTAATAAATGCTAAAAAATTGTAAATAATTATCTTCTTTGTAAAAGATAATTTAATAGATCATTTCAAAATTTCTTTATTAAAGATCATAACGGTAACGATCATTGGGCCTAATAAATGCTAAAGAATTTGAAATAATTATGTTCTTTGTGAATCATAATTGAATAGATCATTTAAAGTTTTTTTATTAAAGGTCTTAACGGTAACAATCATTGGGCCTAATAAATGCTAAAAAATTGTACATAATTATCTTCATTCTAAAAGATAACTTAAAAGATCATTTAGAATTTCTTTATTAAAGATCATAACGGGAACGATCATTGGTCCTAATAAATGCTAAAGAATTGTAAATAATTATATTCTTTCTAAAACATAATTTAATAGATCATTTAAAATTTCTTTATTAAAGATCATAAGGGTAACAATCATTGGGACTAATAAATGCTAAAAAATTGTAAATAATTATCTTCTTTGTAAAAGATAATTTAATAGATCATTTCAAAATTTCTTTATTAAAGATCATAACGGTAACGATCATTGGGCCTAATAAATGCTAAAAAATTTGAAATAATTATCTTTTTTGTGAATCATAATTGAATAGATCATTTAAAGTTTTTTTATTAAAGGTCTTAACGGTAACAATCATTGGGCCTAATAAATGCTAAAAAATTGTACATAATTATCTTCATTTTAATAGATAACTTAAAAGATCATTTAAAGTTTTTTTATTAAAGATCATAACGGTAACGATCATTGGGCCTAATAAATGCTAAAAAATTGTAAATAATTATCTTCTTTCTAAAAGATAATTTAATAGATCATTTAGAATTTCTTTATTAAAGATCATAACGGTAACGATCATTGGTCCTAATAAATGCTAAATAATTGTAAATAATTATATTCTTTCTAAAACATAATTTAATAGATCATTTAAAATTTCTTTATTAAAGATTATAAGGGTAACAATCTTTGGGACTAATAAATGCTAAAAAATTTTAAACAATTATCTTCTTTGTAAAACATAATTTAATAGATCATTTCAAAATTTCTTTATTAAAGATCATAACGGTAACGATCATTGGGCCTAATAAATGCTAAAGAATTTGAAATAATTATCTTCTTTGTGAATCATAATTGAATAGATCATTTAAAGTTTTTTTATTAAAGGTTTTAACGGTAACAATCATTGGGCCTAATAAATGCTAAAAAATTGTACATAATTATCTTCATTCTAAAAGATAACTTAAAAGATCATTTAAAGTTTTTTTATTAAACATCATAACGGTAACGATCATTGGGCCTAATAAATGCTAAAAAATTGTAAATAATTACGTTCTTTCTAAAAGATAATTTAATAGATCATTTAAAATTTCTTTATTAAAGATCATAACGGTAACGATCATTGGGCCTAATAAATGCTAAAGAATTGTAAACAATTATCTTCTTTGTAAAAGATAATTTAATAGATCATTTCAAAATTTCTTTATTAAAGATCATAACGGTAACGATCATTGGGCCTAATAAATGCTAAAAAATTTGAAATAATTATCTTTTTTGTGAATCATAATTGAATAGATCATTTAAAGTTTTTTTATTAAAGGTCTTAACGGTAACAATCATTGGGCCTAATAAATGCTAAAAAATTGTACATAATTATCTTCATTCTAAAAGATAACTTAAAAGATCATTTAAAGTTTTTTTATTAAAGGTCTTAACGGTAACAATCATTGGGCCTAATAAATGCTAAAAAATTGTACATAATTATCTTCATTTTAATAGATAACTTAAAAGATCATTTAAAGTTTTTTTATTAAAGATCATAACGGTAACGATCATTGGGCCTAATAAATGCTAAAAAATTGTAAATAATTATATTCTTTTTAAAACATAATTTAATAGATCATTTAAAATTTCTTTATTAAAGATCATAATGGTAACAATCATTGGGCCTAATAAATGATAAAGAATTTGAAATAATTATCTTCTTTGTGAATCATAATTGAAAAGATCATTTAAAGTTTCTTTATTAAAGATCATAACAGTAACGATCATTGGGTCTAATAAATGCTAAAAAATTGTAAATAATTATCTTCTTTCTAAAAGATAATTTAATAGATCATTTAGAATTTCTTTATTAAAGATCATAACGGTAACGATCATTGGTCCTAATAAATGCTAAATAATTGTAAATAATTATATTCTTTCTAAAACATAATTTAATAGATCATTTAAAATTTCTTTATTAAAGATTACAAGGGTAACAATCTTTGGGACTAATAAATGCTAAAAAATTTTAAACAATTATCTTCTTTGTAAAACATAATTTAATAGATCATTTCAAAATTTCTTTATTAAAGATCATAACGGTAACGATCATTGGGCCTAATAAATGCTAAAGAATTTGAAATAATTATCTTCTTTGTGAATCATAATTGAATAGATCATTTAAAGTTTTTTTATTAAAGGTCTTAACGGTAACAATCATTGGGCCTAATAAATGCTAAAAAATTGTACATAATTATCTTCATTCTAAAAGATAACTTAAAAGATCATTTAAAGTTTTTTTATTAAAGATCATAACGGTAACGATCATTGGGCCTAATAAATGCTAAAAAATTGTAAATAATTACCTTCTTTCTAAAAGATAATTTAATAGATTATTTAAAATTTCTTTATTAAAGATCATAACGGTAACGATCATTGGGCCTAATAAATGCTAAAGAATTGTAAATAATTATATTCTTTCTAAAACATAATTTAATAGATCATTTAAAATTTCTTTATTAAAGATCATAAGGGTAACAATCATTGGGCCTAATAAATGCTAAAAATTGTAAATAATTATCTTATTTGTAAAAGATAATTTAATAGATCATTTAAAATTTCTTTATTAAAGATCATAACGGTAACGATCATTGGGCCTAATAAATGCTAAAGAATTTGAAATAATTATCTTCTTTGTGAATCATAATTGAGAAGATCATTTAAAGTTTCTTTATTAAAGATCATAACAGTAACGATCATTGGGTCTAATAAATGCTAAAAAATTGTAAATAATTATGTTCTTTCTAAGAGATAATTTAATAGATCATTTAGAATTTCTTTATTAAAGATCATAACGGTAACGATCATTGGTCCTAATAAATGCTAAAGAATTGTAAATAATTATATTCTTTCTAAAACATAATTTAATAGATCATTTAAAATTTCTTTATTAAAGATCATAAGGGTAACAATCATTGGGACTAATAAATGCTAAAAAATTGTAAACAATTATCTTCTTTGTAAAAGATAATTTAATAGATCATTTCAAAATTTCTTTATTAAAGATCATAACGGTAACGATCATTGGGCCTAATAAATGCTAAAGAATTTGAAATAATTATCTTCTTTGTGAGTCATACTTGAATAGATAATTTAAAGTTTTTTTATTAAAGGTCTTAACAGTAACAATCATTGGGCCTAATAAATGCTAAAAAATTGTACATAATTATCTTCATTCTAAAAGATAACTTAAAAGATTATTTAAAGTTTTTTTATTAAAGATCATAACGGTAACGATCATTGGGCCTAATAAATGCTAAAAAATTGTAAATAATTACCTTCTTTCTAAAAGATAATTTAATAGATCATTTAGAATTTCTTTATTAAAGATCATAACGGTAACGATCATTGGTCCTAATAAATGCTAAAGAATTGTAAATAATTATATTCTTTCTAAAACATAATTTAATAGATCATTTAAAATTTCTTTATTAAAGATCATAAGGGTAACAATCATTGGGACTAATAAATGCTAAAAAATTGTAAACAATTATCTTCTTTGTAAAAGATAATTTAATAGATCATTTCAAAATTTCTTTATTAAAGATCATAACGGTAACGATCATTGGGCCTAATAAATGCTAAAGAATTTGAAATAATTATCTTCTTTGTGAGTCATACTTGAATAGATAATTTAAAGTTTTTTTATTAAAGGTCTTAACAGTAACAATCATTGGGCCTAATAAATGCTAAAAAATTGTACATAATTATCTTCATTCTAAAAGATAACTTAAAAGATTATTTAAAGTTTTTTTATTAAAGATCATAACGGTAACGATCATTGGGCCTAATAAATGCTAAAAAATTGTAAATAATTACCTTCTTTCTAAAAGATAATTTAATAGATCATTTAAAATTTCTTTATTAAAGATCATAACGGTAACGATCATTGGTCCTAATAAATGATAAAGAATTGTAAATAATTATATTCTTTCTAAAACATAATTTAATAGATCATTTAAAATTTCTTTATTAAAGATCATAAGGGTAACAATCATTGGGACTAATAAATGCTAAAAAATTATAAATAATTATCTTCTTTGTAAAAGATAATTTAATAGATCATTTCAAAATTTCTTTATTAAAGATCATAACGGTAACGATCATTGGGCCTAATAAATCCTAAAGAATTTGAAATAATTATCTTCCTTGTGAATCATAATTGAATAGATCATTTAAAGTTTTTTTATTAAAGGTCTTAACGGTAAAAATCATTGGGCCTAATAAATGCTAAAAAATTGTACATAATTATCTTCATTCTAAAAGATAACTTAAAAGATCATTTAGAATTTCTTTATGAAAGATCATAACGGTAACGATCATTGGTCCTAATAAATGCTAAAGAATTGTAAATAATTATATTCTTTATAAAATATAATTTAATAGATCATTTAAAATTTCTTTATTAAAGATCATAAGGGTAACAATCATTGGGACTAATAAATGCTAAAAAATTGTAAATAATTATCTTCTTTGTAAAAGATAATTTAATAGATCATTTCAAAATTTCTTTATTAAAGATCATAACGGTAACGATCATTGGGCCTAATAAATGCTAAAGAATTTGAAATAATTATCTTCTTTGTGAATCATAATTGAATAGATCATTTAAAGTTTTTTTATTAAAGGTCTTAACGGTAACAATCATTGGGCCTAATAAATGCTAAAAAATTGTACATAATTATCTTCATTCTAAAAGATAACTTAAAAGATCATTTAAAGTTTTTTTATTAAAGATCATAACGGTAACGATCATTGGGCCTAATAAATGCTAAAAAATTGTAAATAATTACCTTCTTTCTAAAAGATAATTTAATAGATCATTTAAAATTTCTTTATTAAAGATCATAACGGTAACGATCATTGGCCCTAATAAATGCTAAAGAATTGTAAATAATTATATTCTTTCTAAAACATAATTTAATAGATCATTTAAAATTTCTTTATTAAAGATCATAAGGGTAACAATCATTGGGCCTAATAAATGCTAAAAAATTGTACATAATTATCTTCATTCTAAAAGATAACTTAAAAGATCATTTAGAATTTCTTTATGAAACATCATAACGGTAACGATCATTGGTCCTAATAAATGCTAAAGAATTGTAAATAATTATATTCTTTATAAAATATAATTTAATAGATCATTTAAAATTTCTTTATTAGAGATCATAAGGGTAACAATCATTGGGACTAATAAATGCTAAAAAATTGTAAATAATTATCTTCTTTGTAAAAGATAATTTAATAGATCATTTCAAAATTTCTTTACTAAAGATCATAACGGTAACGATCATTGGGCCTAATAAATGCTAAAGAATTGTAAATAAGTATATTCTTTTTAAAACATAATTTAATAGATCATTTAAAATTTCTTTATTAAAGATCATAACGGTAACAATCATTGGGCCTAATAAATGATAAAGAATTTGAAATAATTATCTTCTTTGTGAATCATAATTGAAAAGATCATTTAAAGTTTCTTTATTAAAGATCATAACAGTAACGATCATTGGGTCTAATAAATGCTAAAAAATTGTAAATAATTATCTTCTTTCTAAAAGATAATTTAATAGATCATTTAGAATTTCTTTATTAAAGATCATAACGGTAACGATCATTGGTCCTAATAAATGCTAAATAATTGTAAATAATTATATTCTTTCTAAAACATAATTTAATAGATCATTTAAAATTTCTTTATTAAAGATTATAAGGGTAACAATCTTTGGGACTAATAAATGCTAAAAAATTTTAAACAATTATCTTCTTTGTAAAACATAATTTAATAGATCATTTCAAAATTTCTTTATTAAAGATCATAACGGTAACGATCATAGGGCCTAATAAATGCTAAAGAATTTGAAATAATTATCTTCTTTGTGAATCATAATTGAATAGATCATTTAAAGTTTTTTTATTAAAGGTCTTAACGGTAACAATCATTGGGCCTAATAAATGCTAAAAAATTGTACATAATTATCTTCATTCTAAAAGATAACTTAAAAGATCATTTAAAGTTTTTTTATTAAAGATCATAACGGTAACGATCATTGGGCCTAATAAATGCTAAAAAATTGTAAATAATTACCTTCTTTCTAAAAGATAATTTAATAGATTATTTAAAATTTCTTTATTAAAGATCATAACGGTAACGATCATTGGGCCTAATAATTGCTAAAGAATTGTAAATAATTATATTCTTTCTAAAACATAATTTAATAGATCATTTAAAATTTCTTTATTAAAGATCATAAGGGTAACAATCATTGGGCCTAATAAATGCTAAAAAATTGTAAATAATTATCTTATTTGTAAAAGATAATTTAATAGATCATTTAAAATTTCTTTATTAAAGATCATAACGGTAACGATCATTGGGCCTAATAAATGCTAAAGAATTTGAAATAATTATCTTCTTTGTGAATCATAATTGAAAAGATCATTTAAAGTTTCTTTATTAAAGATCATAACAGTAACGATCATTGGGTCTAATAAATGCTAAAAAATTGTAAATAATTATCTTCTTTCTAAAAGATAATTTAATAGATCATTTAGAATTTCTTTATTAAAGATCATAACGGTAACGATCATTGGTCCTAATAAATGCTAAAGAATTGTAAATAATTATATTCTTTCTAAAACATAATTTAATAGATCATTTAAAATTTCTTTATTAAAGATCATAAGGGTAACAATCATTGGGACTAATAAATGCTAAAAAATTGTAAACAATTATCTTCTTTGTAAAAGATAATTTAATAGATCATTTCAAAATTTCTTTATTAAAGATCATAACGGTAACGGTCATTGGGCCTAATAAATGCTAAAGAATTTGAAATAATTATCTTCTTTGTGAGTCATACTTGAATAGATCATTTAAAGTTTTTTTATTAAAGGTCTTAACGGTAACAATCATTGGGCCTAATAAATGCTAAAAAATTGTACATAATTATCTTCATTCTAAAAGATAACTTAAAAGATTATTTAAAGTTTTTTTATTAAAGATCATAACGGTAACGATCATTGGGCCTAATAAATGCTAAAAAATTGTAAATAATTACCTTCTTTCTAAAAGATAATTTAATAGATCATTTAAAATTTCTTTATTAAAGATCATAACGGTAACGATCATTGGTCCTAATAAATGATAAAGAATTGTAAATAATTATATTCTTTCTAAAACATAATTTAATAGATCATTTAAAATTTCTTTATTAAAGATCATAAGGGTAACAATCATTGGGACTAATAAATGCTAAAAAATTATAAATAATTATCTTCTTTGTAAAAGATAATTTAATAGATCATTTCAAAATTTCTTTATTAAAGATCATAACGGTAACGATCATTGGGCCTAATAAATCCTAAAGAATTTGAAATAATTATCTTCCTTGTGAATCATAATTGAATAGATCATTTAAAGTTTTTTTATTAAAGGTCTTAACGGTAAAAATCATTGGGCCTAATAAATGCTAAAAAATTGTACATAATTATCTTCATTCTAAAAGATAACTTAAAAGATCATTTAGAATTTCTTTATGAAAGATCATAACGGTAACGATCATTGGTCCTAATAAATGCTAAAGAATTGTAAATAATTATATTCTTTATAAAATATAATTTAATAGATCATTTAAAATTTCTTTATTAAAGATCATAAGGGTAACAATCATTGGGACTAATAAATGCTAAAAAATTGTAAATAATTATCTTCTTTGTAAAAGATAATTTAATAGATCATTTCAAAATTTCTTTATTAAAGATCATAACGGTAACGATCATTGGGCCTAATAAATGCTAAAGAATTTGAAATAATTATCTTCTTTGTGAATCATAATTGAATAGATCATTTAAAGTTTTTTTATTAAAGGTCTTAACGGTAACAATCATTGGGCCTAATAAATGCTAAAAAATTGTACATAATTATCTTCATTCTAAAAGATAACTTAAAAGATCATTTAAAGTTTTTTTATTAAAGATCATAACGGTAACGATCATTGGGCCTAATAAATGCTAAAAAATTGTAAATAATTACCTTCTTTCTAAAAGATAATTTAATAGATCATTTAAAATTTCTTTATTAAAGATCATAACGGTAACGATCATTGGCCCTAATAAATGCTAAAGAATTGTAAATAATTATATTCTTTCTAAAACATAATTTAATAGATCATTTAAAATTTCTTTATTAAAGATCATAAGGGTAACAATCATTGGGCCTAATAAATGCTAAAAAATTGTACATAATTATCTTCATTCTAAAAGATAACTTAAAAGATCATTTAGAATTTCTTTATGAAACATCATAACGGTAACGATCATTGGTCCTAATAAATGCTAAAGAATTGTAAATAATTATATTCTTTATAAAATATAATTTAATAGATCATTTAAAATTTCTTTATTAGAGATCATAAGGGTAACAATCATTGGGACTAATAAATGCTAAAAAATTGTAAATAATTATCTTCTTTGTAAAAGATAATTTAATAGATCATTTCAAAATTTCTTTACTAAAGATCATAACGGTAACGATCATTGGGCCTAATAAATGCTAAAGAATTTGAAATAATTATCTTCTTTGTGAATCATAATTGAATAGATCATTTAAAGTTTTTTTATTAAAGGTCTTAACGGTAACAATCATTGGGCCTAATAAATGCTAAAAAATTGTACATAATTATCTTCATTCTAAAAGATAACTTAAAAGATCATTTAAAGTTTTTTTATTAAAGATCATAACGGTAACGATCATTGGGCCTAATAAATGCTAAAAAATTGTAAATAATTATGTTCTTTCTAAGAGATAATTTAATAGATCATTTAGAATTTCTTTATTAAAGATCATAACGGTAACGATCATTGGTCCTAATAAATGCTAAAGAATTGTAAATAATTATATTCTTTCTAAAACATAATTTAATAGATCATTTAAAATTTCTTTATTAAAGATCATAAGGGTAACAATCATTGGGACTAATAAATGCTAAAAAATTGTAAACAATTATCTTCTTTGTAAAAGATAATTTAATAGATCATTTCAAAATTTCTTTATTAAAGATCATAACGGTAACGATCATTGGGCCTAATAAATGCTAAAGAATTTGAAATAATTATCTTCTTTGTGAGTCATACTTGAATAGATAATTTAAAGTTTTTTTATTAAAGGTCTTAACAGTAACAATCATTGGGCCTAATAAATGCTAAAAAATTGTACATAATTATCTTCATTCTAAAAGATAACTTAAAAGATTATTTAAAGTTTTTTTATTAAAGATCATAACGGTAACGATCATTGGGCCTAATAAATGCTAAAAAATTGTAAATAATTACCTTCTTTCTAAAAGATAATTTAATAGATCATTTAAAATTTCTTTATTAAAGATCATAACGGTAACGATCATTGGTCCTAATAAATGATAAAGAATTGTAAATAATTATATTCTTTCTAAAACATAATTTAATAGATCATTTAAAATTTCTTTATTAAAGATCATAAGGGTAACAATCATTGGGACTAATAAATGCTAAAAAATTATAAATAATTATCTTCTTTGTAAAAGATAATTTAATAGATCATTTCAAAATTTCTTTATTAAAGATCATAACGGTAACGATCATTGGGCCTAATAAATCCTAAAGAATTTGAAATAATTATCTTCCTTGTGAATCATAATTGAATAGATCATTTAAAGTTTTTTTATTAAAGGTCTTAACGGTAAAAATCATTGGGCCTAATAAATGCTAAAAAATTGTACATAATTATCTTCATTCTAAAAGATAACTTAAAAAGATCATTTAGAATTTCTTTATGAAAGATCATAACGGTAACGATCATTGGTCCTAATAAATGCTAAAGAATTGTAAATAATTATATTCTTTATAAAATATAATTTAATAGATCATTTAAAATTTCTTTATTAAAGATCATAAGGGTAACAATCATTGGGACTAATAAATGCTAAAAAATTGTAAATAATTATCTTCTTTGTAAAAGATAATTTAATAGATCATTTCAAAATTTCTTTATTAAAGATCATAACGGTAACGATCATTGGGCCTAATAAATGCTAAAGAATTTGAAATAATTATCTTCTTTGTGAATCATAATTGAATAGATCATTTAAAGTTTTTTTATTAAAGGTCTTAACGGTAACAATCATTGGGCCTAATAAATGCTAAAAAATTGTACATAATTATCTTCATTCTAAAAGATAACTTAAAAGATCATTTAAAGTTTTTTTATTAAAGATCATAACGGTAACGATCATTGGGCCTAATAAATGCTAAAAAATTGTAAATAATTACCTTCTTTCTAAAAGATAATTTAATAGATCATTTAAAATTTCTTTATTAAAGATCATAACGGTAACGATCATTGGCCCTAATAAATGCTAAAGAATTGTAAATAATTATATTCTTTCTAAAACATAATTTAATAGATCATTTAAAATTTCTTTATTAAAGATCATAAGGGTAACAATCATTGGGCCTAATAAATGCTAAAAAATTGTACATAATTATCTTCATTCTAAAAGATAACTTAAAAGATCATTTAGAATTTCTTTATGAAACATCATAACGGTAACGATCATTGGTCCTAATAAATGCTAAAGAATTGTAAATAATTATATTCTTTATAAAATATAATTTAATAGATCATTTAAAATTTCTTTATTAGAGATCATAAGGGTAACAATCATTGGGACTAATAAATGCTAAAAAATTGTAAATAATTATCTTCTTTGTAAAAGATAATTTAATAGATCATTTCAAAATTTCTTTACTAAAGATCATAACGGTAACGATCATTGGGCCTAATAAATGCTAAAGAATTGTAAATAAGTATATTCTTTTTAAAACATAATTTAATAGATCATTTAAAATTTCTTTATTAAAGATCATAACGGTAACAATCATTGGGCCTAATAAATGATAAAGAATTTGAAATAATTATCTTCTTTGTGAATCATAATTGAAAAGATCATTTAAAGTTTCTTTATTAAAGATCATAACAGTAACGATCATTGGGTCTAATAAATGCTAAAAAATTGTAAATAATTATCTTCTTTCTAAAAGATAATTTAATAGATCATTTAGAATTTCTTTATTAAAGATCATAACGGTAACGATCATTGGTCCTAATAAATGCTAAATAATTGTAAATAATTATATTCTTTCTAAAACATAATTTAATAGATCATTTAAAATTTCTTTATTAAAGATTATAAGGGTAACAATCTTTGGGACTAATAAATGCTAAAAAATTTTAAACAATTATCTTCTTTGTAAAACATAATTTAATAGATCATTTCAAAATTTCTTTATTAAAGATCATAACGGTAACGATCATAGGGCCTAATAAATGCTAAAGAATTTGAAATAATTATCTTCTTTGTGAATCATAATTGAATAGATCATTTAAAGTTTTTTTATTAAAGGTCTTAACGGTAACAATCATTGGGCCTAATAAATGCTAAAAAATTGTACATAATTATCTTCATTCTAAAAGATAACTTAAAAGATCATTTAAAGTTTTTTTATTAAAGATCATAACGGTAACGATCATTGGGCCTAATAAATGCTAAAAAATTGTAAATAATTACCTTCTTTCTAAAAGATAATTTAATAGATTATTTAAAATTTCTTTATTAAAGATCATAACGGTAACGATCATTGGGCCTAATAATTGCTAAAGAATTGTAAATAATTATATTCTTTCTAAAACATAATTTAATAGATCATTTAAAATTTCTTTATTAAAGATCATAAGGGTAACAATCATTGGGCCTAATAAATGCTAAAAAATTGTAAATAATTATCTTATTTGTAAAAGATAATTTAATAGATCATTTAAAATTTCTTTATTAAAGATCATAACGGTAACGATCATTGGGCCTAATAAATGCTAAAGAATTTGAAATAATTATCTTCTTTGTGAATCATAATTGAAAAGATCATTTAAAGTTTCTTTATTAAAGATCATAACAGTAACGATCATTGGGTCTAATAAATGCTAAAAAATTGTAAATAATTATCTTCTTTCTAAAAGATAATTTAATAGATCATTTAGAATTTCTTTATTAAAGATCATAACGGTAACGATCATTGGTCCTAATAAATGCTAAAGAATTGTAAATAATTATATTCTTTCTAAAACATAATTTAATAGATCATTTAAAATTTCTTTATTAAAGATCATAAGGGTAACAATCATTGGGACTAATAAATGCTAAAAAATTGTAAACAATTATCTTCTTTGTAAAAGATAATTTAATAGATCATTTCAAAATTTCTTTATTAAAGATCATAACGGTAACGGTCATTGGGCCTAATAAATGCTAAAGAATTTGAAATAATTATCTTCTTTGTGAGTCATACTTGAATAGATCATTTAAAGTTTTTTTATTAAAGGTCTTAACGGTAACAATCATTGGGCCTAATAAATGCTAAAAAATTGTACATAATTATCTTCATTCTAAAAGATAACTTAAAAGATTATTTAAAGTTTTTTTATTAAAGATCATAACGGTAACGATCATTGGGCCTAATAAATGCTAAAAAATTGTAAATAATTACCTTCTTTCTAAAAGATAATTTAATAGATCATTTAAAATTTCTTTATTAAAGATCATAACGGTAACGATCATTGGTCCTAATAAATGATAAAGAATTGTAAATAATTATATTCTTTCTAAAACATAATTTAATAGATCATTTAAAATTTCTTTATTAAAGATCATAAGGGTAACAATCATTGGGACTAATAAATGCTAAAAAATTATAAATAATTATCTTCTTTGTAAAAGATAATTTAATAGATCATTTCAAAATTTCTTTATTAAAGATCATAACGGTAACGATCATTGGGCCTAATAAATCCTAAAGAATTTGAAATAATTATCTTCCTTGTGAATCATAATTGAATAGATCATTTAAAGTTTTTTTATTAAAGGTCTTAACGGTAAAAATCATTGGGCCTAATAAATGCTAAAAAATTGTACATAATTATCTTCATTCTAAAAGATAACTTAAAAAGATCATTTAGAATTTCTTTATGAAAGATCATAACGGTAACGATCATTGGTCCTAATAAATGCTAAAGAATTGTAAATAATTATATTCTTTATAAAATATAATTTAATAGATCATTTAAAATTTCTTTATTAAAGATCATAAGGGTAACAATCATTGGGACTAATAAATGCTAAAAAATTGTAAATAATTATCTTCTTTGTAAAAGATAATTTAATAGATCATTTCAAAATTTCTTTATTAAAGATCATAACGGTAACGATCATTGGGCCTAATAAATGCTAAAGAATTTGAAATAATTATCTTCTTTGTGAATCATAATTGAATAGATCATTTAAAGTTTTTTTATTAAAGGTCTTAACGGTAACAATCATTGGGCCTAATAAATGCTAAAAAATTGTACATAATTATCTTCATTCTAAAAGATAACTTAAAAGATCATTTAAAGTTTTTTTATTAAAGATCATAACGGTAACGATCATTGGGCCTAATAAATGCTAAAAAATTGTAAATAATTACCTTCTTTCTAAAAGATAATTTAATAGATCATTTAAAATTTCTTTATTAAAGATCATAACGGTAACGATCATTGGCCCTAATAAATGCTAAAGAATTGTAAATAATTATATTCTTTCTAAAACATAATTTAATAGATCATTTAAAATTTCTTTATTAAAGATCATAAGGGTAACAATCATTGGGCCTAATAAATGCTAAAAAATTGTACATAATTATCTTCATTCTAAAAGATAACTTAAAAGATCATTTAGAATTTCTTTATGAAACATCATAACGGTAACGATCATTGGTCCTAATAAATGCTAAAGAATTGTAAATAATTATATTCTTTATAAAATATAATTTAATAGATCATTTAAAATTTCTTTATTAGAGATCATAAGGGTAACAATCATTGGGACTAATAAATGCTAAAAAATTGTAAATAATTATCTTCTTTGTAAAAGATAATTTAATAGATCATTTCAAAATTTCTTTACTAAAGATCATAACGGTAACGATCATTGGGCCTAATAAATGCTAAAGAATTGTAAATAAGTATATTCTTTTTAAAACATAATTTAATAGATCATTTAAAATTTCTTTATTAAAGATCATAACGGTAACAATCATTGGGCCTAATAAATGATAAAGAATTTGAAATAATTATCTTCTTTGTGAATCATAATTGAAAAGATCATTTAAAGTTTCTTTATTAAAGATCATAACAGTAACGATCATTGGGTCTAATAAATGCTAAAAAATTGTAAATAATTATCTTCTTTCTAAAAGATAATTTAATAGATCATTTAGAATTTCTTTATTAAAGATCATAACGGTAACGATCATTGGTCCTAATAAATGCTAAATAATTGTAAATAATTATATTCTTTCTAAAACATAATTTAATAGATCATTTAAAATTTCTTTATTAAAGATTATAAGGGTAACAATCTTTGGGACTAATAAATGCTAAAAAATTTTAAACAATTATCTTCTTTGTAAAACATAATTTAATAGATCATTTCAAAATTTCTTTATTAAAGATCATAACGGTAACGATCATAGGGCCTAATAAATGCTAAAGAATTTGAAATAATTATCTTCTTTGTGAATCATAATTGAATAGATCATTTAAAGTTTTTTTATTAAAGGTCTTAACGGTAACAATCATTGGGCCTAATAAATGCTAAAAAATTGTACATAATTATCTTCATTCTAAAAGATAACTTAAAAGATCATTTAAAGTTTTTTTATTAAAGATCATAACGGTAACGATCATTGGGCCTAATAAATGCTAAAAAATTGTAAATAATTACCTTCTTTCTAAAAGATAATTTAATAGATTATTTAAAATTTCTTTATTAAAGATCATAACGGTAACGATCATTGGGCCTAATAATTGCTAAAGAATTGTAAATAATTATATTCTTTCTAAAACATAATTTAATAGATCATTTAAAATTTCTTTATTAAAGATCATAAGGGTAACAATCATTGGGCCTAATAAATGCTAAAAAATTGTAAATAATTATCTTATTTGTAAAAGATAATTTAATAGATCATTTAAAATTTCTTTATTAAAGATCATAACGGTAACGATCATTGGGCCTAATAAATGCTAAAGAATTTGAAATAATTATCTTCTTTGTGAATCATAATTGAAAAGATCATTTAAAGTTTCTTTATTAAAGATCATAACAGTAACGATCATTGGGTCTAATAAATGCTAAAAAATTGTAAATAATTATCTTCTTTCTAAAAGATAATTTAATAGATCATTTAGAATTTCTTTATTAAAGATCATAACGGTAACGATCATTGGTCCTAATAAATGCTAAAGAATTGTAAATAATTATATTCTTTCTAAAACATAATTTAATAGATCATTTAAAATTTCTTTATTAAAGATCATAAGGGTAACAATCATTGGGACTAATAAATGCTAAAAAATTGTAAACAATTATCTTCTTTGTAAAAGATAATTTAATAGATCATTTCAAAATTTCTTTATTAAAGATCATAACGGTAACGGTCATTGGGCCTAATAAATGCTAAAGAATTTGAAATAATTATCTTCTTTGTGAGTCATACTTGAATAGATCATTTAAAGTTTTTTTATTAAAGGTCTTAACGGTAACAATCATTGGGCCTAATAAATGCTAAAAAATTGTACATAATTATCTTCATTCTAAAAGATAACTTAAAAGATTATTTAAAGTTTTTTTATTAAAGATCATAACGGTAACGATCATTGGGCCTAATAAATGCTAAAAAATTGTAAATAATTACCTTCTTTCTAAAAGATAATTTA
This sequence comes from Psophocarpus tetragonolobus, assembly GCA_037954015.1. Lineage (NCBI taxonomy): Eukaryota > Viridiplantae > Streptophyta > Magnoliopsida > Fabales > Fabaceae > Psophocarpus > Psophocarpus tetragonolobus. The sequence continues at coordinate 63,050,120 of CM075688.1, forward strand.
ATAGATCATTTAAAATTTCTTTATTAAAGATCATAACGGTAACGATCATTGGTCCTAATAAATGATAAAGAATTGTAAATAATTATATTCTTTCTAAAACATAATTTAATAGATCATTTAAAATTTCTTTATTAAAGATCATAAGGGTAACAATCATTGGGACTAATAAATGCTAAAAAATTATAAATAATTATCTTCTTTGTAAAAGATAATTTAATAGATCATTTCAAAATTTCTTTATTAAAGATCATAACGGTAACGATCATTGGGCCTAATAAATCCTAAAGAATTTGAAATAATTATCTTCCTTGTGAATCATAATTGAATAGATCATTTAAAGTTTTTTTATTAAAGGTCTTAACGGTAAAAATCATTGGGCCTAATAAATGCTAAAAAATTGTACATAATTATCTTCATTCTAAAAGATAACTTAAAAGATCATTTAGAATTTCTTTATGAAAGATCATAACGGTAACGATCATTGGTCCTAATAAATGCTAAAGAATTGTAAATAATTATATTCTTTATAAAATATAATTTAATAGATCATTTAAAATTTCTTTATTAAAGATCATAAGGGTAACAATCATTGGGACTAATAAATGCTAAAAAATTGTAAATAATTATCTTCTTTGTAAAAGATAATTTAATAGATCATTTCAAAATTTCTTTATTAAAGATCATAACGGTAACGATCATTGGGCCTAATAAATGCTAAAGAATTTGAAATAATTATCTTCTTTGTGAATCATAATTGAATAGATCATTTAAAGTTTTTTTATTAAAGGTCTTAACGGTAACAATCATTGGGCCTAATAAATGCTAAAAAATTGTACATAATTATCTTCATTCTAAAAGATAACTTAAAAGATCATTTAAAGTTTTTTTATTAAAGATCATAACGGTAACGATCATTGGGCCTAATAAATGCTAAAAAATTGTAAATAATTACCTTCTTTCTAAAAGATAATTTAATAGATCATTTAAAATTTCTTTATTAAAGATCATAACGGTAACGATCATTGGCCCTAATAAATGCTAAAGAATTGTAAATAATTATATTCTTTCTAAAACATAATTTAATAGATCATTTAAAATTTCTTTATTAAAGATCATAAGGGTAACAATCATTGGGCCTAATAAATGCTAAAAAATTGTACATAATTATCTTCATTCTAAAAGATAACTTAAAAGATCATTTAGAATTTCTTTATGAAACATCATAACGGTAACGATCATTGGTCCTAATAAATGCTAAAGAATTGTAAATAATTATATTCTTTATAAAATATAATTTAATAGATCATTTAAAATTTCTTTATTAGAGATCATAAGGGTAACAATCATTGGGACTAATAAATGCTAAAAAATTGTAAATAATTATCTTCTTTGTAAAAGATAATTTAATAGATCATTTCAAAATTTCTTTACTAAAGATCATAACGGTAACGATCATTGGGCCTAATAAATGCTAAAGAATTTGAAATAATTATCTTCTTTGTGAATCATAATTGAATAGATCATTTAAAGTTTTTTTATTAAAGGTCTTAATGGTAACAATCATTGGGCCTAATAAATGCTAAAAAATTGTACATAATTATCTTCATTCTAAAAGATAACTTAAAAGATCATTTAAAGTTTTTTTATTAAAGATCATAACGGTAACGATCATTGGGCCTAATAAATGCTAAAAAATTGTAAATAATTACCTTCTTTCTAAAAGATAATTTAATAGATCATTTAAAATTTCTTTATTAAAGATCATAACGGTAACGATCATTGGTCCTAATAAATTCTAAAGAATTGTAAATAATTATATTCTTTCTAAAACATAATTTAATAGATCATTTAAAATTTCTTTATTAAAGATCATAAGGGTAACAATCATTGGGACTAATAAATGCTAAAAAATTGTAAATAATTATCTTCTTTGTAAAAGATAATTTAATAGATCATTTCAAAATTTCTTTATTAAAGATCATAACGGTAACGATCATTGGGCCTAATAAATGCTAAAGAATTTGAAATAATTATCTTCTTTGTGAATCATAACTGAATAGATCATTTAAAGTTTTTTTATTAAAGGTCTTAACGGTAACAATCATTGGGCCTAATAAATGCTAAAAAATTGTACATAATTATCTTCATTCTAAAAGATAACTTAAAAGATCATTTAAAGTTTTTTTATTAAAGATCATAACGGTAACGATCATTGGGCCTAATAAATGCTAAAAAATTGTAAATAATTACCTTCTTTCTAAAAGATAATTTAATAGATCATTTAAAATTTCTTTATTAAAGATCATAACGGTAACGATCATTGGGCCTAATAAATGCTAAAGAATTTGAAATAATTATCTTCTTTGTGAATCATAATTGAATAGATCATTTAAAGTTTTTTTATTAAAGATCATAACGGTAACGATCATTGGTCCTAATAAATGCTAAGGAATTTGAAATAATTATCTTCTTTCTGAATCATAATTGAAAAGATCATTTAAAGTTTCTTTATTAAAGATCATAACAGTAACGATCATTGGGTCTAATAAATGCTAAAAAATTGTAAATAATTACCTTCTTTCTAAAAGATAATTTAATAGATCATTTAAAATTTCTTTATTAAAGATCATAACGGTAACGATCATTGGTCCTAATAAATGATAAAGAATTGTAAATAATTATATTCTTTCTAAAACATAATTTAATAGATCATTTAAAATTTCTTTATTAAAGATCATAAGGGTAACAATCATTGGGACTAATAAATGCTAAAAAATTATAAATAATTATCTTCTTTGTAAAAGATAATTTAATAGATCATTTCAAAATTTCTTTATTAAAGATCATAACGGTAACGATCATTGGGCCTAATAAATCCTAAAGAATTTGAAATAATTATCTTCCTTGTGAATCATAATTGAATAGATCATTTAAAGTTTTTTTATTAAAGGTCTTAACGGTAAAAATCATTGGGCCTAATAAATGCTAAAAAATTGTACATAATTATCTTCATTCTAAAAGATAACTTAAAAGATCATTTAGAATTTCTTTATGAAAGATCATAACGGTAACGATCATTGGTCCTAATAAATGCTAAAGAATTGTAAATAATTATATTCTTTATAAAATATAATTTAATAGATCATTTAAAATTTCTTTATTAAAGATCATAAGGGTAACAATCATTGGGACTAATAAATGCTAAAAAATTGTAAATAATTATCTTCTTTGTAAAAGATAATTTAATAGATCATTTCAAAATTTCTTTATTAAAGATCATAACGGTAACGATCATTGGGCCTAATAAATGCTAAAGAATTTGAAATAATTATCTTCTTTGTGAATCATAATTGAATAGATCATTTAAAGTTTTTTTATTAAAGGTCTTAACGGTAACAATCATTGGGCCTAATAAATGCTAAAAAATTGTACATAATTATCTTCATTCTAAAAGATAACTTAAAAGATCATTTAAAGTTTTTTTATTAAAGATCATAACGGTAACGATCATTGGGCCTAATAAATGCTAAAAAATTGTAAATAATTACCTTCTTTCTAAAAGATAATTTAATAGATCATTTAAAATTTCTTTATTAAAGATCATAACGGTAACGATCATTGGCCCTAATAAATGCTAAAGAATTGTAAATAATTATATTCTTTCTAAAACATAATTTAATAGATCATTTAAAATTTCTTTATTAAAGATCATAAGGGTAACAATCATTGGGCCTAATAAATGCTAAAAAATTGTAAATAATTATCTTCTTTGTAAAAGATAATTTAATAGATCATTTAAAATTTTTTTATTAAAGATCATAACGGTAACGATCATTGGTCCTAATAAATGCTAAGGAATTTGAAATAATTATCTTCTTTCTGAATCATAATTGAAAACATCATTTAAAGTTTCTTTATTAAAGATCATAACAGTAACGATCATTGGGTCTAATAAATGCTAAAAAATTGTAAATAATTATCTTCTTTCTAAAAGATAATTTAATAGATCATTTAGAATTTCTTTATTAAAGATCATAACGGTAACGATCATTGGTCCTAATAAATGCTAAAGAATTGTAAATAATTATATTCTTTCTAAAATATAATTTAATAGATCATTTAAAATTTTGTATTAAAGATCATAAGGGTAACAATCATTGGGACTAATAAATGCTAAAAAATTGTAAACAATTATCTTCTTTGTAAAAGATAATTTAATAGATCATTTCAAAATTTCTTTATTAAAGATCATAACGGTAACGATCATTGGGCCTAATAAATGCTAAAGAATTTGAAATAATTATCTTCTTTGTGAATCATAATTGAATAGATCATTTAAAGTTTTTTTATTAAAGATCATAACGGTAACGATCATTGGTCCTAATAAATGCTAAGGAATTTGAAATAATTATCTTCTTTCTGAATCATAATTGAAAAGATCATTTAAAGTTTCTTTATTAAAGATCATAACAGTAACGATCATTGGGTCTAATAAATGCTAAAAAATTGTAAATAATTACCTTCTTTCTAAAAGATAATTTAATAGATCATTTAAAATTTCTTTATTAAAGATCATAACGGTAACGATCATTGGTCCTAATAAATGATAAAGAATTATAAATAATTATATTCTTTCTAAAACATAATTTAATAGATCATTTAAAATTTCTTTATTAAAGATCATAAGGGTAACAATCATTGGGACTAATAAATGCTAAAAAATTATAAATAATTATCTTCTTTGTAAAAGATAATTTAATAGATCATTTCAAAATTTCTTTATTAAAGATCATAACGGTAACGATCATTGGGCCTAATAAATCCTAAAGAATTTGAAATAATTATCTTCCTTGTGAATCATAATTGAATAGATCATTTAAAGTTTTTTTATTAAAGGTCTTAACGGTAAAAATCATTGGGCCTAATAAATGCTAAAAAATTGTACATAATTATCTTCATTCTAAAAGATAACTTAAAAGATCATTTAGAATTTCTTTATGAAAGATCATAACGGTAACGATCATTGGTCCTAATAAATGCTAAAGAATTGTAAATAATTATATTCTTTATAAAATATAATTTAATAGATCATTTAAAATTTCTTTATTAAAGATCATAAGGGTAACAATCATTGGGACTAATAAATGCTAAAAAATTGTAAATAATTATCTTCTTTGTAAAAGATAATTTAATAGATCATTTCAAAATTTCTTTATTAAAGATCATAACGGTAACGATCATTGGGCCTAATAAATGCTAAAGAATTTGAAATAATTATCTTCTTTGTGAATCATAGTTGAATAGATCATTTAAAGTTTTTTTATTAAAGGTCTTAACGGTAACAATCATTGGGCCTAATAAATGCTAAAAAATTGTACATAATTATCTTCATTCTAAAAGATAACTTAAAAGATCATTTAAAGTTTTTTTATTAAAGATCATAACGGTAACGATCATTGGGCCTAATAAATGCTAAAAAATTGTAAATAATTACCTTCTTTCTAAAAGATAATTTAATAGATCATTTAAAATTTCTTTATTAAAGATCATAACGGTAACGATCATTGGCCCTAATAAATGCTAAAGAATTGTAAATAATTATATTCTTTCTAAAACATAATTTAATAGATCATTTAAAATTTCTTTATTAAAGATCATAAGGGTAACAATCATTGGGCCTAATAAATGCTAAAAAATTGTACATAATTATCTTCATTCTAAAAGATAACTTAAAAGATCATTTAGAATTTCTTTATGAAACATCATAACGGTAACGATCATTGGTCCTAATAAATGCTAAAGAATTGTAAATAATTATATTCTTTATAAAATATAATTTAATAGATCATTTAAAATTTCTTTATTAGAGATCATAAGGGTAACAATCATTGGGACTAATAAATGCTAAAAAATTGTAAATAATTATCTTCTTTGTAAAAGATAATTTAATAGATCATTTCAAAATTTCTTTACTAAAGATCATAATGGTAACGATCATTGGGCCTAATAAATGCTAAAGAATTTGAAATAATTATCTTCTTTGTGAATCATAATTGAATAGATCATTTAAAGTTTTTTTATTAAAGGTCTTAATGGTAACAATCATTGGGCCTAATAAATGCTAAAAAATTGTACATAATTATCTTCATTCTAAAAGATAACTTAAAAGATCATTTAAAGTTTTTTTATTAAAGATCATAACGGTAACGATCATTGGGCCTAATAAATGCTAAAAAATTGTAAATAATTACCTTCTTTCTAAAAGATAATTTAATAGATCATTTAAAATTTCTTTATTAAAGATCATAACGGTAACGATCATTGGTCCTAATAAATTCTAAAGAATTGTAAATAATTATATTCTTTCTAAAACATAATTTAATAGATCATTTAAAATTTCTTTATTAAAGATCATAAGGGTAACAATCATTGGGACTAATAAATGCTAAAAAATTGTAAATAATTATCTTTTTTGTAAAAGATAATTTAATAGATCATTTCAAAATTTCTTTATTAAAGATCATAACGGTAACGATCATTGGGCCTAATAAATGCTAAAGAATTTGAAATAATTATCTTCTTTGTGAATCATAACTGAATAGATCATTTAAAGTTTTTTTATTAAAGGTCTTAACGGTAACAATCATTGGGCCTAATAAATGCTAAAAAATTGTACATAATTATCTTCATTCTAAAAGATAACTTAAAAGATCATTTAAAGTTTTTTTATTAAAGATCATAACGGTAACGATCATTGGGCCTAATAAATGCTAAAAAATTGTAAATAATTACCTTCTTTCTAAAAGATAATTTAATAGATCATTTAAAATTTCTTTATTAAAGATCATAACGGTAACGATCATTGGGCCTAATAAATGCTAAAGAATTGTAAATAATTATATTCTTTTTAAAACATAATTTAATAGATCATTTAAAATTTCTTTATTAAAGATCATAAGGGTAACAATCATTGGGCCTAATAAATGCTAAAAAATTGTAAATAATTATCTTCTTTGTAAAAGATAATTTAATAGATCATTTAAAATTTTTTTATTAAAGATCATAACGGTAACGATCATTGGTCCTAATAAATGCTAAGGAATTTGAAATAATTATCTTCTTTCTGAATCATAATTGAAAAGATCATTTAAAGTTTCTTTATTAAAGATCATAACAGTAACGATCATTGGGTCTAATAAATGCTAAAAAATTGTAAATAATTATCTTCTTTCTAAAAGATAATTTAATAGATCATTTAGAATTTCTTTATTAAAGATCATAACGGTAACGATCATTGGTCCTAATAAATGCTAAAGAATTGTAAATAATTATATTCTTTCTAAAATATAATTTAATAGATCATTTAAAATTTTGTATTAAAGATCATAAGGGTAACAATCATTGGGACTAATAAATGCTAAAAAATTGTAAACAATTATCTTCTTTGTAAAAGATAATTTAATAGATCATTTCAAAATTTCTTTATTAAAGATCATAACGGTAACGATCATTGGGCCTAATAAATGCTAAAGAATTTGAAATAATTATCTTCTTTGTGAATCATAATTGAATAGATCATTTAAAGTTTTTTTATTAAAGGTCTTAACGGTAACAATCATTCGGCCTAATAAATGCTAAAAAATTGTACATAATTATCTTCATTCTAAAAGATAACTTAAAAGATCATTTAAAGTTTTTTTATTAAAGATCATAACGGTAACGATCATTGGGCCTAATAAATGCTAAAAAATTGTAAATAATTACCTTCTTTCTAAAAGATAATTTAATAGATTATTTAAAATTTCTTTATTAAAGATCATAACGGTAACGATCATTGGGCCTAATAATTGCTAAAGAATTGTAAATAATTATATTCTTTCTAAAACATAATTTAATAGATCATTTAAAATTTCTTTATTAAAGATCATAAGGGTAACAATCATTGGGCCTAATAAATGCTAAAAAATTGTAAATAATTATCTTATTTGTAAAAGATAATTTAATAGATCATTTAAAATTTCTTTATTAAAGATCATAACGGTAACGATCATTGGGCCTAATAAATGCTAAAGAATTTTAAATAATTATCTTCTTTGTGAATCATAATTGAGAAGATCATTTAAAGTTTCTTTATTAAAGATCATAACAGTAACGATCATTGGGTCTAATAAATGCTAAAAAATTGTAAATAATTATGTTCTTTCTAAGAGATAATTTAATACATCATTTAGAATTTCTTTATTAAAGATCATAACGGTAACGATCATTGGTCCTAATAAATGCTAAAGAATTGTAAATAATTATATTCTTTCTAAAACATAATTTAATAGATCATTTAAAATTTCTTTATTAAAGATCATAAGGGTAACAATCATTGGGACTAATAAATGCTAAAAAATTGTAAACAATTATCTTCTTTGTAAAAGATAATTTAATAGATCATTTCAAAATTTCTTTATTAAAGATCATAACGGTAACGGTCATTGGGCCTAATAAATGCTAAAGAATTTGAAATAATTATCTTCTTTGTGAGTCATACTTGAATAGATCATTTAAAGTTTTTTTATTAAAGGTCTTAACGGTAACAATCATTGGGCCTAATAAATGCTAAAAAATTGTACATAATTATCTTCATTCTAAAAGATAACTTAAAAGATTATTTAAAGTTTTTTTATTAAAGATCATAACGGTAACGATCATTGGGCCTAATAAATGCTAAAAAATTGTAAATAATTACCTTCTTTCTAAAAGATAATTTAATAGATCATTTAAAATTTCTTTATTAAAGATCATAACGGTAACGATCATTGGTCCTAATAAATGATAAAGAATTGTAAATAATTATATTCTTTCTAAAACATAATTTAATAGATCATTTAAAATTTCTTTATTAAAGATCATAAGGGTAACAATCATTGGGACTAATAAATGCTAAAAAATTATAAATAATTATCTTCTTTGTAAAAGATAATTTAATAGATCATTTCAAAATTTCTTTATTAAAGATCATAACGGTAACGATCATTGGGCCTAATAAATCCTAAAGAATTTGAAATAATTATCTTCCTTGTGAATCATAATTGAATAGATCATTTAAAGTTTTTTTATTAAAGGTCTTAACGGTAAAAATCATTGGGCCTAATAAATGCTAAAAAATTGTACATAATTATCTTCATTCTAAAAGATAACTTAAAAGATCATTTAGAATTTCTTTATGAAAGATCATAACGGTAACGATCATTGGTCCTAATAAATGCTAAAGAATTGTAAATAATTATATTCTTTATAAAATATAATTTAATAGATCATTTAAAATTTCTTTATTAAAGATCATAAGGGTAACAATCATTGGGACTAATAAATGCTAAAAAATTGTAAATAATTATCTTCTTTGTAAAAGATAATTTAATAGATCATTTCAAAATTTCTTTATTAAAGATCATAACGGTAACGATCATTGGGCCTAATAAATGCTAAAGAATTTGAAATAATTATCTTCTTTGTGAATCATAATTGAATAGATCATTTAAAGTTTTTTTATTAAAGGTCTTAACGGTAACAATCATTGGGCCTAATAAATGCTAAAAAATTGTACATAATTATCTTCATTCTAAAAGATAACTTAAAAGATCATTTAAAGTTTTTTTATTAAAGATCATAACGGTAACGATCATTGGGCCTAATAAATGCTAAAAAATTGTAAATAATTACCTTCTTTCTAAAAGATAATTTAATAGATCATTTAAAATTTCTTTATTAAAGATCATAACGGTAACGATCATTGGCCCTAATAAATGCTAAAGAATTGTAAATAATTATATTCTTTCTAAAACATAATTTAATAGATCATTTAAAATTTCTTTATTAAAGATCATAAGGGTAACAATCATTGGGCCTAATAAATGCTAAAAAATTGTACATAATTATCTTCATTCTAAAAGATAACTTAAAAGATCATTTAGAATTTCTTTATGAAACATCATAACGGTAACGATCATTGGTCCTAATAAATGCTAAAGAATTGTAAATAATTATATTCTTTATAAAATATAATTTAATAGATCATTTAAAATTTCTTTATTAGAGATCATAAGGGTAACAATCATTGGGACTAATAAATGCTAAAAAATTGTAAATAATTATCTTCTTTGTAAAAGATAATTTAATAGATCATTTCAAAATTTCTTTACTAAAGATCATAACGGTAACGATCATTGGGCCTAATAAATGCTAAAGAATTTGAAATAATTATCTACTTTGTGAATCATAATTGAATAGATCATTTAAAGTTTTTTTATTAAAGGTCTTAATGGTAACAATCATTGGGCCTAATAAATGCTAAAAAATTGTACATAATTATCTTCATTCTAAAAGATAACTTAAAAGATCATTTAAAGTTTTTTTATTAAAGATCATAACGGTAACGATCATTGGGCCTAATAAATGCTAAAAAATTGTAAATAATTACCTTCTTTCTAAAAGATAATTTAATAGATCATTTAAAATATCTTTATTAAAGATCATAACGGTAACGATCATTGGTCCTAATAAATTCTAAAGAATTGTAAATAATTATATTCTTTCTAAAACATAATTTAATAGATCATTTAAAATTTCTTTATTAAAGATCATAAGGGTAACAATCATTGGGACTAATAAATGCTAAAAAATTGTAAATAATTATCTTCTTTGTAAAAGATAATTTAATAGATCATTTCAAAATTTCTTTATTAAAGATCATAACGGTAACGATCATTGGGCCTAATAAATGCTAAAGAATTTGAAATAATTATCTTCTTTGTGAATCATAACTGAATAGATCATTTAAAGTTTTTTTATTAAAGGTCTTAACGGTAACAATCATTGGGCCTAATAAATGCTAAAAAATTGTACATAATTATCTTCATTCTAAAAGATAACTTAAAAGATCATTTAAAGTTTTTTTATTAAAGATCATAACGGTAACGATCATTGGGCCTAATAAATGCTAAAAAATTGTAAATAATTACCTTCTTTCTAAAAGATAATTTAATAGATCATTTAAAATTTCTTTATTAAAGATCATAACGGTAACGATCATTGGGCCTAATAAATGCTAAAGAATTGTAAATAATTATATTCTTTTTAAAACATAATTTAATAGATCATTTAAAATTTCTTTATTAAAGATCATAAGGGTAACAATCATTGGGCCTAATAAATGCTAAAAAATTGTAAATAATTATCTTCTTTGTAAAAGATAATTTAATAGATCATTTAAAATTTTTTTATTAAAGATCATAACGGTAACGATCATTGGTCCTAATAAATGCTAAGGAATTTGAAATAATTATCTTCTTTCTGAATCATAATTGAAAAGATCATTTAAAGTTTCTTTATTAAAGATCATAACAGTAACGATCATTGGGTCTAATAAATGCTAAAAAATTGTAAATAATTATCTTCTTTCTAAAAGATAATTTAATAGATCATTTAGAATTTCTTTATTAAAGATCATAACGGTAACGATCATTGGTCCTAATAAATGCTAAAGAATTGTAAATAATTATATTCTTTCTAAAATATAATTTAATAGATCATTTAAAATTTTGTATTAAAGATCATAAGGGTAACAATCATTGGGACTAATAAATGCTAAAAAATTGTAAACAATTATCTTCTTTGTAAAAGATAATTTAATAGATCATTTCAAAATTTCTTTATTAAAGATCATAACGGTAACGATCATTGGGCCTAATAAATGCTAAAGAATTTGAAATAATTATCTTCTTTGTGAATCATAATTGAATAGATCATTTAAAGTTTTTTTATTAAAGGTCTTAATGGTAACAATCATTGGGCCTAATAAATGCTAAAAATTTGTACATAATTATCTTCATTCTAAAAGATAACTTAAAAGATCATTTAGAATTTCTTTATTAAAGATCATAACGGTAACGATCATTGGTCCTAATAAATGCTAAAGAATTGTAAATAATTATATTCTTTCTAAAACATAATTTAATAGATCATTTAAAATTTCTTTATTAAAGATCATAAGGGTAACAATCATTGGGACTAATAAATGCTAAAAAATTGTAAATAATTATCTTCTTTGTAAAAGCTAATTTAATAGATCATTTCAAAATTTCTTTATTAAAGATCATAACAGTAACGATCGTTGGGCCTAATAAATGCTAAAGAATTTGAAATAATTATCTTCTTTGTGAATCATAACTGAATAGATCATTTAAAGTTTTTTTATTAAAGGTCTTAACGGTAAAAATCATTGGGCCTAATAAATGCTAAAAAATTGTACATAATTATCTTCATTCTAAAAGATAACTTAAAAGATAATTTAAAGTTTTTTTATTAAAGATCATAACGGTAACGATCATTGGGCGTAATAAATGCTAAAAAATTGTAAATAATTACCTTCTTTCTAAAAGATAATTTAATAGATCATTTAAAATTTCATTATTAAAGATCATAACGGTAACAATCATTGGGCCTAATAAATGCTAAAGAATTGTAAATAATTATATTCTTTATAAAACATAATTTAATAGATCATTTAAAATTTCTTTATTAAAGATCATAAGGGTAACAATCATTGGGCCTAATAAATGCTAAAAAATTGTAAATAATTATCTTCTTTGTAAAAGATAAGTTAATAGATCATTTAAAATTTCTTTATTAAAGATGATAACGGTAACGATCATTGGGCCTAATAAATGCTAAAGAATTTGAAATAATTATCTTCTTTGTGAATCATAATTGAATAGATCATTTAAAGTTTTTTTATTAAAGGTCTTAACGGTAACAATCATTGGGCCTAATAAATGCTAAAAAATTGTACATAATTATCTTCATTCTAAAAGATAACTTAAAAGATCATTTAGAATTTCTTTATTAAAGATCATAACGGTAACGATCATTGGTCCTAATAAATGCTAAAGAATTGTAAATAATTATATTCTTTCTAAAATATAATTTAATAGATCATTTAAAATTTCTTTATTAAAGATCATAAGGGTAACAATCATTGGGACTAATAAATGCTAAAAAATTGTAAATAATTATCTTCTTTGTAAAAGATAATTTAATAGATCATTTCAAAATTTCTTTATTAAAGATCATAACGGTAACGATCATTGGGCCTAATAAATGCTAAAGAATTTGAAATAATTATCTTCTTTGTGAATCATAATTGAATAGATCATTTAAAGTTTTTTTATTAAAGGTCTTAACGGTAACAATCATTGGGCCTAATAAATGCTAAAAAATTGTACATAATTATCTTCATTCTAAAAGATAACTTAAAAGATCATTTAAAGTTTTTTTATTAAAGATCATAACGGTAACGATCATTGGGCCTAATAAATGCTAAAAAATTGTAAATAATTACCTTCTTTCTAAAAGATAATTTAATAGATCATTTAAAATTTCTTTATTAAAGATCATAACGGTAACGATCATTGGGCCTAATAAATGCTAAAGAATTTGAAATAATTATCTTCTTTGTGAATCATAATTGAAAAGATCATTTAAAGTTTCTTTATTAAAGATCATAACAGTAACGATCATTGGCTCTAATAAATGCTAAAAAATTGTAAATAATTATCTTCTTTGTAAAAGATAATTTAATAGATCATTTCAAAATTTCTTTATTAAAGATCATAACGGTAACGATCATTGGGCCTAATAAATGCTAAAGAATTTGAAATAATTATCTTCTTTGTGAATCATAATTTAATAGATCATTTAAAGTTTTTTTATTATAGGTCTTAACGGTAACAATCATTGGGCCTAATAAATGCTAAAAAATTGTACATAATTATCTTCATTCTAAAAGATAACTTAAAAGATTATTTAAAGTTTTTTTATTAAAGATCATAACGGTAACGATCATTGGGCCTAATAAATGCTAAAAAATTGTACATAATTATCTTCATTCTAAAAGATAACTTAAAAGATCATTTAGAATTTCTTTATTAAAGATCATAACGGTAACGATCATTGGTCCTAATAAATGCTAAAGAATTGTAAATAATTATATTCTTTCTAAAATATAATTTAATAGATCATTTAAAATTTCTTTATTAAAGATCATAAGGGTAACAATCATTGGGACTAATAAATGCTAAAAAATTGTAAATAATTATCTTCTTTGTAAAAGATAATTTAATAGATCATTTCAAAATTTCTTTATTAAAGATCATAACGGTAACGATCATTGGGCCTAATAAATGCTAAAGAATTTGAAATAATTATCTTCTTTGTGAATCATAATTGAATAGATCATTTAAAGTTTTTTTATTAAAGGTCTTAACGGTAATAATCATTGGGCCTAATAAATGCTAAAAAATTGTACATAATTATCTTCATTCTAAAAGATAACTTAAAAGATCATTTAAAGTTTTTTTATTAAAGATCATAACGGTAACGATCATTGGGCCTAATAAATGCTAAAAAATTGTAAATAATTACCTTCTTTCTAAAAGATAATTTAATAGATCATTTAAAATTTCTTTATTAAAGATCATAACGGTAACGATCATTGGGCCTAATTAATGCTAAAGAATTGTAAATAATTATATTCTTTCTAAAACATAATTTAATAGATCATTTAAAATTTCTTTATTAAAGATCATAAGGGTAACAATCATTGGGCCTAATAAATGCTAAAAAATTGTAAATAATTATCTTCTTTGTAAAAGATAATTTAATAGATCATTTAAAATTTCTTTATTAAAGATCATAACGGTAACGATCATTGGGCCTAATAAATGCTAAAGAATTTGAAATAATTATCTTCTTTGTGAATCATAATTGAAAAGATCATTTAAAGTTTCTTTATTAAAGATCATAACAGTAACGATCATTGGGTCTAACAAATGCTAAAAATTTGTACATAATTATCTTCATTCTAAAAGATAATTTAATAGATCATTTAGAATTTCTTTATTAAAGATCATAACGGTAACGATCATTGGTCCTAATAAATGCTAAAGAATTGTACATAATTATCTTCATTCTAAAAGATAACTTAAAAGATCATTTAAAGTTTTTTTATTAAAGGTCTTAACGGTAACAATCATTGGGCCTAATAAATGCTAAAAAATTGTACATAATTATCTTCATTTTAAAAGATAACTTAAAAGATCATTTAAAGTTTTTTTATTAAAGATCATAACGGTAACGATCATTGGGCCTAATAAATGCTAAAAAATTGTAAATAATTACCTTCTTTCTAAAAGATAATTTAATATATCATTTAAAATTTCTTTATTAAAGATCATAACGGTAACGATCATTGGGCCTAATAAATGCTAAAGAATTGTAAATAATTATATTCTTTTTAAAACATAATTTAATAGATCATTTAAAATTTCTTTATTAAAGATCATAAGGGTAACAATCATTGGGCCTAATAAATGCTAAAAAATTGTAAATAATTATCTTCTTTGTAAAAGATAATTTAATAGATCATTTAAAATTTCTTTATTAAAGATCATAACGGTAACGATTATTGGGCCTAATAAATGCTAAAGAATTTGAAATAATTATCTTCTTTGTGAATCATAATTGAAAAGATCATTTAAAGTTTCTTTATTAAAGATCATAACAGTAACGATCATTGGGTCTAACAAATGCTAAAAAACTGTAAATAATTATCTTCTTTCTAAAAGATAATTTAATAGATCATTTAGAATTTCTTTATTAAAGATCATAACGGTAACGATCATTGGTCCTAATAAATGCTAAAGAATTGTACATAATTATCTTCATTCTAAAAGATAACTTAAAAGATCATTTAAAGTTTTTTTATTAAAGGTCTTAACGGTAACAATCATTGGGCCTAATAAATGCTAAAAAATTGTACATAATTATCTTCATTCTAAAAGATAACTTAAAAGATCATTTAGAATTTCTTTATTAAAGATCATAACGGTAACGATCATTGGTCCTAATAAATGCTAAAGAATTGTAAATAAT
Organism: Psophocarpus tetragonolobus; assembly: GCA_037954015.1. Taxonomy (NCBI): domain Eukaryota; kingdom Viridiplantae; phylum Streptophyta; class Magnoliopsida; order Fabales; family Fabaceae; genus Psophocarpus; species Psophocarpus tetragonolobus. Next base: position 63,066,098 of record CM075688.1, read on the forward strand.
TATATTCTTTCTAAAATATAATTTAATAGATCATTTAAAATTTCTTTATTAAAGATCATAAGGGTAAGAATCATTGGGACTAATAAATGCTAAAAAATTGTAAATAATTATCTTCTTTGTAAAAGATAATTTAATAGATCATTTCAAAATTTCTTTATTAAAGATCATAATGGTAACGATCATTGGGCCTAATAAATGCTAAAGAATTTGAAATAATTATCTTCTTTGTGAATCATCATTGAATAGATCAATTAAAGTTTTTTTATTAAAGGTCTTAATGGTAACAATCATTGGGCCTAATAAATGCTAAAAAATTGTACATAATTATCTTCATTCTAAAAGATAACTTAAAAGATCATTTAGAATTTCTTTATTAAAGATCATAACGGTAACGATCATTGGTCCTAATAAATGCTAAAGAATTGTAAATAATTACCTTCTTTCTAAAAGATAATTTAATAGATCATTTAAAATTTCTTTATTAAAGATCATAACGGTAACGATCATTGGTCCTAATAAATGCTAACGAATTGTAAATAATTATATTCTTTCTAAAACATAATTAATAGATCATTTAAAATTTCTTTATTAAAGATCATAAGGGTAACAATCATTGGGACTACTAAATGCTAAAAAATTGCAAATAATTATCTTCTTTGTAAAAGATAATTTAATAGATTATTTAAAATTTCTTTATTAAAGATCATAATGGTAACGATCATTGGGCCTAATAAATGCTAAAGAATTTGAAATAATTATCTTCTTTGTGAATCATAATTGAAAAGATCATTTAAAGTTTCTTTATTAAAGATCATAACAGTAACGATCATTGGCTCTAATAAATGCTAAAAAATTGTAAATAATTATCTTCTTTGTAAAAGATAATTTAATAGATCATTTCAAAATTTCTTTATTAAAGATCATAACGGTAACGATCATTGGGCCTAATAAATGCTAAAGAATTTGAAATAATTATCTTCTTTGTGAATCATAATTGAATAGATCATTTAAAGTTTTTTTATTATAGGTCTTAACGGTAACAATCATTGGGCCTAATAAATGCTAAAAAATTGTACATAATTATCTTCATTCTAAAAGATAACTTAAAAGATTATTTAAAGTTTTTTTATTAAAGATCATAACGGTAACGATCATTGGGCCTAATAAATGCTAAAAAATTGTAAATAATTACCTTCTTTCTAAAAGATAATTTAATAGATCATTTAAAATTTCTTTATTAAAGATCATAACGGTAACGATCATTGGTCCTAATAAATGCCAAATAATTGTAAATAATTATATTCTTTCTAAAACATAATTTAATAGATCATTTAAAATTTCTTTATTAAAGATCATAAGGGTAACAATCATTGGGACTAATAAATGCTAAAAAATTGTAAATAATTATATTCTTTGTAAAAGATAATTTAATAGATCATTTCAAAATTTCTTTATTAAAGATCATAACGGTAACGATCATTGGGCCTAATAAATGCTAAAGAATTTGAAATAATTATCTTCTTTGTGAATCATAATTGAATAGATCATTTAAAGTTTTTTTATTAAAGGTCTTAACGGTAACAATCATTGGGCCTAATAAATGCTAAAAAATTGTACATAATTCTCTTAAAAGATTATTTAAAGTTTTTTTATTAAAGATCATAACGGTAACGATCATTGGGCATAATAAATGCTAAAAAATTGTAAATAATTACCTTCTTTCTAAAAGATAATTTAATAGATCATTTAAAATTTCTTTATTAAAGATCATAACGGTAACGATCATTGGGCCTAATAAATGCTAAACAATTGTAAATAATTATATTCTTTCTAAAACATAGCTTAATAGATCATTTAAAATTTCTTTATTAAAGATCATAAGGGTAACAATCATTGGGCCTACTAAATGCTAAAAAATTGTAAATAATTATCTTCTTTGTAAAAGATAATTTAATAGATTATTTAAAATTTTTTTATTAAAGATCATAACGGTAACGATCATTGGGCCTAATAAATGCTAAAGAATTTGAAATAATTATCTTCTTTGTGAATCATAATTGAATAGATCATTTAAAGTTTTTTTATTAAAGGTCTTAACGGTAATAATCATTGGGCCTAATAAATGCTAAAAAATTGTACATAATTATCTTCATTCTAAAAGATAACTTAAAAGATCATTTAAAGTTTTTTTATTAAAGATCATAACGGTAACGATCATTGGGCCTAATAAATGCTAAAAAATTGTAAATAATTACCTTCTTTCTAAAAGATAATTTAATAGATCATTTAAAATTTCTTTATTAAAGATCATAACGGTAACGATCATTGGGCCTAATAAATGCTAAAAAATTGTAAATAATTACCTTCTTTGTAAAAGATAATTTAATAGATCATTTCAAAATTTCTTTATTAAAGATCATAACGGTAACGATCATTGGGCCTAATAAATGCTAAAGAATTTGAAATAATTATCTTCTTTGTGAATCATAATTGAATAGATCATTTAAAGTTTTTTTATTAAAGGTCTTAACGGTAATAATCATTGGGCCTAATAAATGCTAAAAAATTGTACATAATTATCTTCATTCTAAAAGATAACTTAAAAGATCATTTAAAGTTTTTTTATTAAAGATCATAACGGTAACGATCATTGGGCCTAATAAATGCTAAAAAATTGTAAATAATTACCTTCTTTCTAAAAGATAATTTAATAGATCATTTAAAATTTCTTTATTAAAGATCATAACGTTAACGATCATTGGGCCTAATAAATGCTAAACAATTGTAAATAATTATATTGTTTTTAAAACATAGTTTAATAGATCATTTAAAATTTCTTTATTAAAGATCATAACGGTAACGATCATTGGGCCTAATAAATGCTAAACAATTGTAAATAATTATATTCTTTCTAAAACATAGCTTAATAGATCATTTAAAATTTCTTTATTAAAGATCATAAGGGTAACAATCATTGGGCCTACTAAATGCTAAAAAATTGTAAATAATTATCTTCTTTGTAAAAGATAATTTAATAGATTATTTAAAATTTTTTTATTAAAGATCATAACGGTAACGATCATTGGGCCTAATAAATGCTAAAGAATTTGAAATAATTATCTTCTTTGTGAATCATAATTGAATAGATCATTTAAAGTTTTTTTATTAAAGGTCTTAACGGTAATAATCATTGGGCCTAATAAATGCTAAAAAATTGTACATAATTATCTTCATTCTAAAAGATAACTTAAAAGATCATTTAAAGTTTTTTTATTAAAGATCATAACGGTAACGATCATTGGGCCTAATAAATGCTAAAAAATTGTAAATAATTACCTTCTTTCTAAAAGATAATTTAATAGATCATTTAAAATTTCTTTATTAAAGATCATAACGGTAACGATCATTGGGCCTAATAAATGCTAAAAAATTGTAAATAATTACCTTCTTTGTAAAAGATAATTTAATAGATCATTTCAAAATTTCTTTATTAAAGATCATAACGGTAACGATCATTGGGCCTAATAAATGCTAAAGAATTTGAAATAATTATCTTCTTTGTGAATCATAATTGAATAGATCATTTAAAGTTTTTTTATTAAAGGTCTTAACGGTAATAATCATTGGGCCTAATAAATGCTAAAAAATTGTACATAATTATCTTCATTCTAAAAGATAACTTAAAAGATCATTTAAAGTTTTTTTATTAAAGATCATAACGGTAACGATCATTGGGCCTAATAAATGCTAAAAAATTGTAAATAATTACCTTCTTTCTAAAAGATAATTTAATAGATCATTTAAAATTTCTTTATTAAAGATCATAACGTTAACGATCATTGGGCCTAATAAATGCTAAACAATTGTAAATAATTATATTCTTTCTAAAACATAGTTTAATAGATCATTTAAAATTTCTTTATTAAAGATCATAACGGTAACGATCATTGGGCCTAATAAATGCTAAACAATTGTAAATAATTATATTCTTTCTAAAACATAGCTTAATAGATCATTTAAAATTTCTTTATTAAAGATCATAAGGGTAACAATAATTGGGCCTACTAAATGCTAAAAAATTGTAAATAATTATCTTCTTTGTAAAAGATAATTTAATAGATTATTTAAAATTTTTTTATTAAAGATCATAACGGTAACGATCATTGGGCCTAATAAATGCTAAAGAATTTGAAATAATTATCTTCTTTGTGAATCATAATTGAATAGATCATTTAAAGTTTTTTTATTAAAGGTCTTAACGGTAATAATCATTGGGCCTAATAAATGCTAAAAAATTGTACATAATTATCTTCATTCTAAAAGATAACTTAAAAGATCATTTAAAGTTTTTTTATTAAAGATCATAACGGTAACGATCATTGGGCCTAATAAATGCTAAAAAATTGTAAATAATTACCTTCTTTCTAAAAGATAATTTAATAGATCATTTAAAATTTCTTTATTAAAGATCATAACGGTAACGATCATTGGGCCTAATAAATGCTAAAAAATTGTAAATAATTACCTTCTTTGTAAAAGATAATTTAATAGATCATTTCAAAATTTCTTTATTAAAGATCATAACGGTAACGATCATTGGGCCTAATAAATGCTAAAGAATTTGAAATAATTATCTTCTTTGTGAATCATAATTGAATAGATCATTTAAAGTTTTTTTATTAAAGGTCTTAACGGTAATAATCATTGGGCCTAATAAATGCTAAAAAATTGTACATAATTATCTTCATTCTAAAAGATAACTTAAAAGATCATTTAAAGTTTTTTTATTAAAGATCATAACGGTAACGATCATTGGGCCTAATAAATGCTAAAAAATTGTAAATAATTACCTTCTTTCTAAAAGATAATTTAATAGATCATTTAAAATTTCTTTATTAAAGATCATAACGTTAACGATCATTGGGCCTAATAAATGCTAAACAATTGTAAATAATTATATTCTTTCTAAAACATAGTTTAATAGATCATTTAAAATTTCTTTATTAAAGATCATAACGGTAACGATCATTGGGCCTAATAAATGCTAAAGAATTTGAAATAATTATCTTCTTTGTGAATCATAATTGAATAGATCATTTAAAGTTTTTTTATTAAAGGTCTTAACGGTAACAATCATTGGGCCTAATAAATGCTAAAAAATTGTACATAATTATCTTCATTCTAAAAGATAACTTAAAAGATTATTTAAAGTTTTTTTATTAAAGATCATAACGGTAACGATCATTGGGCCTAATAAATGCTAAAAAATTGTAAATAATTACCTTCTTTCTAAAAGATAATTTAATAGATCACTTAAAATTTCTTTATTAAAGATCATAACGGTAACGATCATTGGTCCTGATAAATGCTAAAGAATTGTAAATAATTATATTCTTTCTAAAACATAATTTAATAGATCATTTAAAAATTTCTTTATTAAAGATCATAACGGTAACGATCATTGGGCCTAATAAATGCTAAAGAATTTGAAATAATTATCTTCTTTGTGAATCATAATTGAATAGATCATTTAAAGTTTTTTTATTAAAGGTCTTAACGGTAACAATCATTGGGCCTAATAAATGCTAAAAAATTGTACATAATTATCTTCATTCTAAAAGATAACTTAAAAGATTATTTAAAGTTTTTTTATTAAAGATCATAACGGTAACGATCATTGGGCCTAATAAATGCTAAAAAATTGTAAATAATTACCTTCTTTCTAAAAGATAATTTAATAGATCACTTAAAATTTCTTTATTAAAGATCATAACGGTAACGATCATTGGTCCTAATAAATGCTAAAGAATTGTAAATAATTATATTCTTTCTAAAACATAATTTAATAGATCATTTAAAATTTCTTTATTAAAGATCATAACGGTAACAATCATTGGGACTAATAAATGCTAAAAAATTGTAAATAATTATCTTCTTTGTAAAAGATAATTTAATAGATCATTTCAAAATTTCTTTATTAAAGATCATAACGGTAACGATCATTGGGCCTAATAAATGCTAAAGAATTTGAAATAATTATCTTCTTTGTGAATCATAATTGAATAGATCATTTAAAGTTTTTTTATTAAAGGTCTTAACGGTAATAATCATTGGGCCTAATAAATGCTAAAAAATTGTACATAATTATCTTCATTCTAAAAGATAACTTAAAAGATCATTTAAAGTTTTTTTATTAAAGATCATAACGGTAACGATCATTGGGCCTAATAAATGCTAAAAAATTGTAAATAATTACCTTCTTTCTAAAAGATAATTTAATAGATCATTTAAAATTTCTTTATTAAAGATCATAACGTTAACGATCATTGGGCCTAATAAATGCTAAACAATTGTAAATAATTATATTCTTTCTAAAACATAGTTTAATAGATCATTTAAAATTTCTTTATTAAAGATCATAACGGTAACGATCATTGGGCCTAATAAATGCTAAACAATTGTAAATAATTATATTCTTTCTAAAACATAGCTTAATAGATCATTTAAAATTTCTTTATTAAAGATCATAAGGGTAACAATAATTGGGCCTACTAAATGCTAAAAAATTGTAAATAATTATCTTCTTTGTAAAAGATAATTTAATAGATTATTTAAAATTTTTTTATTAAAGATCATAACGGTAACGATCATTGGGCCTAATAAATGCTAAAGAATTTGAAATAATTATCTTCTTTGTGAATCATAATTGAATAGATCATTTAAAGTTTTTTTATTAAAGGTCTTAACGGTAATAATCATTGGGCCTAATAAATGCTAAAAAATTGTACATAATTATCTTCATTCTAAAAGATAACTTAAAAGATCATTTAAAGTTTTTTTATTAAAGATCATAACGGTAACGATCATTGGGCCTAATAAATGCTAAAAAATTGTAAATAATTACCTTCTTTCTAAAAGATAATTTAATAGATCATTTAAAATTTCTTTATTAAAGATCATAACGGTAACGATCATTGGGCCTAATAAATGCTAAAAAATTGTAAATAATTACCTTCTTTGTAAAAGATAATTTAATAGATCATTTCAAAATTTCTTTATTAAAGATCATAACGGTAACGATCATTGGGCCTAATAAATGCTAAAGAATTTGAAATAATTATCTTCTTTGTGAATCATAATTGAATAGATCATTTAAAGTTTTTTTATTAAAGGTCTTAACGGTAATAATCATTGGGCCTAATAAATGCTAAAAAATTGTACATAATTATCTTCATTCTAAAAGATAACTTAAAAGATCATTTAAAGTTTTTTTATTAAAGATCATAACGGTAACGATCATTGGGCCTAATAAATGCTAAAAAATTGTAAATAATTACCTTCTTTCTAAAAGATAATTTAATAGATCATTTAAAATTTCTTTATTAAAGATCATAACGTTAACGATCATTGGGCCTAATAAATGCTAAACAATTGTAAATAATTATATTCTTTCTAAAACATAGTTTAATAGATCATTTAAAATTTCTTTATTAAAGATCATAACGGTAACGATCATTGGGCCTAATAAATGCTAAAGAATTTGAAATAATTATCTTCTTTGTGAATCATAATTGAATAGATCATTTAAAGTTTTTTTATTAAAGGTCTTAACGGTAACAATCATTGGGCCTAATAAATGCTAAAAAATTGTACATAATTATCTTCATTCTAAAAGATAACTTAAAAGATTATTTAAAGTTTTTTTATTAAAGATCATAACGGTAACGATCATTGGGCCTAATAAATGCTAAAAAATTGTAAATAATTACCTTCTTTCTAAAAGATAATTTAATAGATCACTTAAAATTTCTTTATTAAAGATCATAACGGTAACGATCATTGGTCCTGATAAATGCTAAAGAATTGTAAATAATTATATTCTTTCTAAAACATAATTTAATAGATCATTTAAAAATTTCTTTATTAAAGATCATAACGGTAACGATCATTGGGCCTAATAAATGCTAAAGAATTTGAAATAATTATCTTCTTTGTGAATCATAATTGAATAGATCATTTAAAGTTTTTTTATTAAAGGTCTTAACGGTAACAATCATTGGGCCTAATAAATGCTAAAAAATTGTACATAATTATCTTCATTCTAAAAGATAACTTAAAAGATTATTTAAAGTTTTTTTATTAAAGATCATAACGGTAACGATCATTGGGCCTAATAAATGCTAAAAAATTGTAAATAATTACCTTCTTTCTAAAAGATAATTTAATAGATCACTTAAAATTTCTTTATTAAAGATCATAACGGTAACGATCATTGGTCCTAATAAATGCTAAAGAATTGTAAATAATTATATTCTTTCTAAAACATAATTTAATAGATCATTTAAAATTTCTTTATTAAAGATCATAACGGTAACAATCATTGGGACTAATAAATGCTAAAAAATTGTAAATAATTATCTTCTTTGTAAAAGATAATTTAATAGATCATTTCAAAATTTCTTTATTAAAGATCATAACGGTAACGATCATTGGGCCTAATAAATGCTAAAGAATTTGAAATAATTATCTTCTTTGTGAATCATAATTGAATAGATCATTTAAAGTTTTTTTATTAAAGGTCTTAACGGTAATAATCATTGGGCCTAATAAATGCTAAAAAATTGTACATAATTATCTTCATTCTAAAAGATAACTTAAAAGATCATTTAAAGTTTTTTTATTAAAGATCATAACGGTAACGATCATTGGGCCTAATAAATGCTAAAAAATTGTAAATAATTACCTTCTTTCTAAAAGATAATTTAATAGATCATTTAAAATTTCTTTATTAAAGATCATAACGGTAACGATCATTGGGCCTAATAAATGCTAAACAATTGTAAATAATTATATTCTTTCTAAAACATAGCTTAATAGATCATTTAAAATTTCTTTATTAAAGATCATAAGAGTAACAATCATTGGGCCTACTAAATGCTAAAAAATTGTAAATAATTATCTTCTTTGTAAAAGATAATTTAATAGATTATTTAAAATGTTTTTATTAAAGATCATAACGGTAACGATCATTGGGCCTAATAAATGCTAAAGAATTTGAAATAATTATCTTCTTTGTGAATCATAATTGAATAGATCATTTAAAGTTTTTTTATTAAAGGTCTTAACGGTAATAATCATTGGGCCTAATAAATGCTAAAAAATTGTACATAATTATCTTCATTCTAAAAGATAACTTAAAAGATCATTTAAAGTTTTTTTATTAAAGATCATAACGGTAACGATCATTGGGCCTAATAAATGCTAAAAAATTGTAAATAATTACCTTCTTTCTAAAAGATAATTTAATAGATCATTTAAAATTTCTTTATTAAAGATCATAACGGTAACGATCATTGGGCCTAATAAATGCTAAAAAATTGTAAATAATTATCTTCTTTCTAAAAGATAATTTAATAGATCATTTCAAAATTTCTTTATTAAAGATCATAACGGTAACGATCATTGGGCCTAATAAATGCTAAAGAATTTGAAATAATTATCTTCTTTGTGAATCATAATTGAATAGATCATTTAAAGTTTTTTTATTAAAGGTCTTAACGGTAACAATCATTGGGCCTAATAAATGCTAAAAAATTGTACATAATTATCTTCATTCTAAAAGATAACTTAAAAGATTATTTAAAGTTTTTTTATTAAAGATCATAACGCTAACGATCATTGGGCCCAATAAATGCTAAAAAATTGTAAATAATTACCTTCTTTCTAAAAGATAATTTAATAGATCACTTAAAATTTCTTTATTAAAGATCATAACGGTAACGATCATTGGTCCTAATAAATGCTAAAGAATTGTAAATAATTATATTCTTTCTAAAACATAATTTAATAGATCATTTAAAATTTCTTTATTAAAGATCATAACGGTAACGATCATTGGTCCTAATAAACGCTAAAGAATTGTAAATAATTACCTTCTTTCTAAAAGATAATTTAATAGATCATTTAAAATTTCTTTATTAAAGATCATAACGGTAACGATCATTGGTCCTAATAAATGCTAACGAATTGTAAATAATTATATTCTTTCTAAAACATAATTTAATAGATCATTTAAAATTTCTTTATTAAAGATCATAAGGGTAACAATCATTGGGACTACTAAATGCTAAAAAATTGTAAATAATTATCTTCTTTGTAAAAGATAATTTAATAGATTATTTAAAATTTCTTTATTAAAGATCATAATGGTAACGATCATTGGGCCTAATAAATGCTAAAGAATTTGAAATAATTATCTTCTTTGTGAATCATAATTGAAAAGATCATTTAAATTTTCTTTATTAAAGATCATAACAGTAACGATCATTGGCTCTAATAAATGCTAAAAAATTGTAAATAATTATCTTCTTTGTAAAAGATAATTTAATAGATCATTTCAAAATTTCTTTATTAAAGATCATAACGGTAACGATCATTGGGCCTAATAAATGCTAAAGAATTTGAAATAATTATCTTCTTTGTGAATCATAATTGAATAGATCATTTAAAGTTTTTTTATTATAGGTCTTAACGGTAACAATCATTGGGCCTAATAAATGCTAAAAAATTGTACATAATTATCTTCATTCTAAAAGATAACTTAAAAGATTATTTAAAGTTTTTTTATTAAAGATCATAACGGTAACGATCATTGGGCCTAATAAATGCTAAAAAATTGTAAATAATTACCTTCTTTCTAAAAGATAATTTAATAGATCATTTAAAATTTCTTTATTAAAGATCATAACGGTAACGATCATTGGTCCTAATAAATGCTAAAGAATTGTAAATAATTATATTCTTTCTAAAACATAATTTAATAGATCATTTAAAATTTCTTTATTAAAGATCATAAGGGTAACAATCATTGGGACTAATAAATGCTAAAAAATTGTAAATAATTATATTCTTTGTAAAAGATAATTTAATAGATCATTTCAAAATTTCTTTATTAAAGATCATAACGGTAACGATCATTGGGCCTAATAAATGCTAAAGAATTTGAAATAATTATCTTCTTTGTGAATCATAATTGAATAGATCATTTAAAGTTTTTTTATTAAAGGTCTTAACGGTAACAATCATTGGGCCTAATAAATGCTAAAAAATTGTACATAATTCTCTTCATTCTAAAAGATAACTTAAAAGATTATTTAAAGTTTTTTTATTAAAGATCATAACGGTAACGATCATTGGGCATAATAAATGCTAAAAAATTGTAAATAATTACCTTCTTTCTAAAAGATAATTTAATAGATCATTTAAAATTTCTTTATTAAAGATCATAACGGTAACGATCATTGGGCCTAATAAATGCTAAACAATTGTAAATAATTATATTCTTTCTAAAACATAGTTTAATAGATCATTTAAAATTTCTTTATTAAAGATCATAAGGGTAACAATCATTGGGCCTACTAAATGCTAAAAAATTCTAAATAATTATCTTCTTTGTAAAAGATAATTTAATAGATTATTTAAAATTTTTTTATTAAAGATCATAACGGTAACGATCATTGGGCCTAATAAATGCTAAAGAATTTGAAATAATTATCTTCTTTGTGAATCATAATTGAATAGATCATTTAAAGTTTTTTTATTAAAGGTCTTAACGGTAATAATCATTGGGCCTAATAAATGCTAAAAAATTGTACATAATTATCTTCATTCTAAAAGATAACTTAAAAGATCATTTAAAGTTTTTTTATTAAAGATCATAACGGTAATGATCATTGGGCCTAATAAATGCTAAAAAATTGTAAATAATTACCTTCTTTCTAAAAGATAATTTAATAGATCATTTAAAATTTCTTTATTAAAGATCATAACGGTAACGATCATTGGGCCTAATAAATGCTAAAGAATTGTAAATAATTATATTCTTTCTAAAACATAATTTAATAGATCATTTAAAATTTCTTTATTAAAGATCATAAGGGTAACAATCATTGGGCCTAATAAATGCTAAAAAATTGTAAATAATTATCTTCTTTGTAAAAGATAATTTAATAGATCATTTAAAATTTCTTTATTAAAGATCATAACGGTAACGATCATTGGGCCTAATAAATGCTAAAGAATTTGAAATAATTATCTTCTTTGTGAATCATAATTGAAAAGATCATTTAAAGTTTCTTTATTAAAGATCATAACAGTAACGATCATTGGGTCTAATAAATGCTAAAAAATTGTAAATAATTATCTTCTTTCTAAAAGATAATTTAATAGATCATTTAGAATTTATTTATTAAAGATCATAACGGTAACGATCATTGGTCCTAATAAATGCTAAAGAATTGTACATAATTATCTTCATTCTAAAAGATAACTTAAAAGATCATTTAAAGTTTTTTTATTAAAGGTCTTAATGGTAACAATCATTGGGCCTAATAAATGCTAAAAAATTATACATAATTATCTTCATTCTAAAAGATAACTTAAAAGATCATTTAGAATTTCTTTATTAAAGATCATAACGGCAACGATCATTGGTCCTAATAAATGCTAAAGAATTGTAAATAATTATATTCTTTCTAAAACATAATTTAATAGATCATTTAAAATTTCTTTATTAAAGATCATAACGGTAACAATCATTGGGACTAATAAATGCTAAAAAATTGTAAATAATTATCTTCTTTGTAAAAGATAATTTAATAGATCATTTCAAAATTTCTTTATTAAAGATCATAACGGTAACGATCATTGGGCCTAATAAATGCTAAAGAATTTGAAATAATTATCTTCTTTGTGAATCATAATTGAATAGATCATTTAAAGTTTTTTTATTAAAGGTCTTAATGGTAACAATCATTGGGCCTAATAAATGCTAAAAAATTGTACATAATTATCTTCATTCTAAAAGATAACTTAAAAGATCATTTAGAATTTCTTTATTAAAGATCATAACGGTAACGATCATTGGTCTTAATAAATGCTAAAGAATTGTAAATAATTACCTTCTTTCTAAAAGATAATTTAATAGATCATTTAAAATTTCTTTATTAAAGATCATAACGGTAACGATCATTGGTCCTAATAAATGCCAACGAATTGTAAATAATTATATTCTTTCTAAAACATAATTTAATAGATCATTTAAAATTTCTTTATTAAAGATCATAAGGGTAACAATCATTGGGACTACTAAATGCTAAAAAATTGTAAATAATTATCTTCTTTGTAAAAGATAATTTAATAGATTATTTAAAATTTCTTTATTAAAGATCATAATGGTAACGATCATTGGGCCTAATAAATGCTAAAGAATTTGAAATAATTATCTTCTTTGTGAATCATAATTGAAAAGATCATTTAAAGTTTCTTTATTAAAGATCATAACAGTAACGATCATTGGCTCTAATAAATGCTAAAAAATTGTAAATAATTATCTTCTTTGTGAATCATAATTTAATAGATCATTTAAAGTTTTTTTATTATAGGTCTTAACGGTAACAATCATTGGGCCTAATAAATGCTAAAAAATTGTACATCATTATCTTCATTCTAAAAGATAACTTAAAAGATTATTTAAAGTTTTTTTATTAAAGATCATAACGGTAACGATCATTGGGCCTAATAAATGCTAAAAAATTGTAAATAATTACCTTCTTTCTAAAAGATAAGTTAATAGATCATTTAAAATTTCTTTATTAAAGAGCATAACGGTAACGATCATTGGTCCTAATAAATGCTAAAGAATTGTAAATAATTATATTCTTTCTAAAACATAATTTAATAGATCATTTAAAATTTCTTTATTAAAGATCATAAGGGTAACAATCATTGGGACTAATAAATGCTAAAAAATTGTAAATAATTATATTCTTTGTAAAAGATAATTTAATAGATCATTTCAAAATTTCTTTATTAAAGATCATAACGGTAACGATCATTGGGCCTAATAAATGCTAAAGAATTTGAAATAATTATCTTCTTTGTGAATCATAATTGAATAGATCATTTAAAGTTTTTTTATTAAAGGTCTTAACGGTAACAATCATTGGGCCTAATAAATGCTAAAAAATTGTACATAATTCTCTTCATTCTAAAAGATAACTTAAAAGATTATTTAAAGTTTTTTTATTAAAGATCATAACGGTAACGATCATTGGGCATAATAAATGCTAAAAAATTGTAAATAATTACCTTCTTTCTAAAAGATAATTTAATAGATCATTTAAAATTTCTTTATTAAAGATCATAACGGTAAAGATCATTGGGCCTAATAAATGCTAAACAATTGTAAATAATTATATTCTTTCTAAAACATAGCTTAATAGATCATTTAAAATTTCTTTATTAAAGATCATAAGGGTAACAATCATTGGGCCTACTAAATTCTAAAAAATTGTAAATAATTATCTTCTTTGTAAAAGATAATTTAATAGATTATTTAAAATTTTTTTATTAAAGATCATAACGGTAACGATCATTGGGCCTAATAAATGCTAAAGAATTTGAAATAATTATCTTCTTTGTGAATCATAATTGAATAGATCATTTAAAGTTTTTTTATTAAAGGTCTTAACGGTAATAATCATTGGGCCTAATAAATGCTAAAAAATTGTACATAATTATCTTCATTCTAAAAGATAACTTAAAAGATCATTTAAAGTTTTTTTATTAAAGATCATAACGGTAACGATCATTGGGCCTAATAAATGCTAAAAAATTGTAAATAATTACCTTCTTTCTAAAAGATAATTTAATAGATCATTTAAAATTTCTTTATTAAAGATCATAACGGTAACGATCATTGGGCCTAATAAATGCTAAAAAATTGTAAATAATTATCTTCTTTGTAAAAGATAATTTAATAGATCATTTCAAAATTTCTTTATTAAAGATCATAACGGTAACGATCATTGGGCCTAATAAATGCTAAAGAATTTGAAATAATTATCTTCTTTGTGAATCATAATTGAATAGATCATTTAAAGTTTTTTTATTATAGGTCTTAACGGTAACAATCATTGGGCCTAATAAATGCTAAAAAATTGTACATAATTATCTTCATTCTAAAAGATAACTTAAAAGATTATTTAAAGTTTTTTTATTAAAGATCATAACGGTAACGATCATTGGGCCTAATAAATGCTAAAAAATTGTAAATAATTACCTTCTTTCTAAAACATAATTTAATAGATCATTTAAAATTTCTTTATTAAAGATCATAACGGTAACGATCATTGGTCCTAATAAATGCTAAAGAATTGTAAATAATTATATTCTTTCTAAAACATAATTTAATAGATCATTTAAAATTTCTTTATTAAAGATCATAAGGGTAACAATCATTGGGACTAATAAATGCTAAAAAATTGTAAATAATTATATTCTTTGTAAAAGATAATTTAATAGATCATTTCAAAATTTCTTTATTAAAGATCATAACGGTAACGATCATTGGGCCTAATAAATGCTAAAGAATTTGAAATAATTATCTTCTTTGTGAATCATAATTGAATAGATCATTTAAAGTTTTTTTATTAAAGGTCTTAACGGTAATAATCATTGGGCCTAATAAATGCTAAAAAATTGTACATAATTATCTTCATTCTAAAAGATAACTTAAAAGATCATTTAAAGTTTTTTTATTAAAGATCATAACGGTAACGATCATTGGGCCTAATAAATGCTAAAAAATTGTAAATAATTACCTTCTTTCTAAAAGATAATTTAATAGATCATTTAAAATTTCTTTATTAAAGATCATAACGGTAACGATCATTGGGCCTAATAAATGCTAAAAAATTGTAAATAATTATCTTCTTTGTAAAAGATAATTTAATAGATCATTTCAAAATTTCTTTATTAAAGATCATAACGGTAACGATCATTGGGCCTAATAAATGCTAAAGAATTTGAAATAATTATCTTCTTTGTGAATCATAATTGAATAGATCATTTAAAGTTTTTTTATTAAAGGTCTTAACGGTAACAATCATTGGGCCTAATAAATGCTAAAAAATTGTACATAATTATCTTCATTCTAAAAGATAACTTAAAAGATTATTTAAAGTTTTTTTATTAAAGATCATAACGGTGACGATCATTGGGCCTAATAAATGCTAAAAAATTGTAAATAATTACCTTCTTTCTAAAAGATAATTTAATAGATCACTTAAAATTTCTTTATTAAAGATCATAACGGTAACGATCATTGGTCCTAATAAATGCTAAAGAATTGTAAATAATTATATTCTTTCTAAAACATAATTTAATAGATCATTTAAAATTTCTTTATTAAAGATCATAACGGTAACAATCATTGGGACTAATAAATGCTAAAAAATTGTAAATAATTATCTTCTTTGTAAAAGATAATTTAATAGATCATTTCAAAATTTCTTTATTAAAGATCATAACGGTAACGATCATTGGGCCTAATAAATGCTAAAGAATTTGAAATAATTATCTTCTTTGTGAATCATAATTGAATAGATCATTTAAAGTTTTTTTATTAAAGGTCTTAATGGTAACAATCATTGGGCCTAATAAATGCTAAAAAATTGTACATAATTATCTTCATTCTAAAAGATAACTTAAAAGATCATTTAGAATTTCTTTATTAAAGATCATAACGGTAACGATCATTGGTCTTAATAAATGCTAAAGAATTGTAAATAATTACCTTCTTTCTAAAAGATAATTTAATAGATCATTTAAAATTTCTTTATTAAAGATCATAACGGTAACGATCATTGGTCCTAATAAATGCTAACGAATTGTAAATAATTATATTCTTTCTAAAACATAATTTAATAGATCATTTAAAATTTCTTTATTAAAGATCATAAGGGTAACAATCATTGGGACTACTAAATGCTAAAAAATTGTAAATAATTATCTTCTTTGTAAAAGATAATTTAATAGATTATTTAAAATTTCTTTATTAAAGATCATAATGGTAACGATCATTGGGCCTAATAAATGCTAAAGAATTTGAAATAATTATCTTCTTTGTGAATCATAATTGAAAAGATCATTTAAAGTTTCTTTATTAAAGATCATAACAGTAACGATCATTGGCTCTAATAAATGCAAAAAAATTGTAAATAATTATCTTCTTTGTAAAATATAATTTAACAGATCATTTCAAAATTTCTTTATTAAAGATCATAACGGTAACGATCATTGGGCCTAATAAATGCTAAAGAATTTGAAATAATTATCTTCTTTGTGAATCATAATTGAATAGATCATTTAAAGTTTTTTTATTATAGGTCTTAACGGTAACAATCATTGGGCCTAATAAATGCTAAAAAATTGTACATAATTATCTTCATTCTAAAAGATAACTTAAAAGATTATTTAAAGTTTTTTTATTAAAGATCATAACGGTAACGATCATTGGGCCTAATAAATGCTAAAAAATTGTAAATAATTACCTTCTTTCTAAAACATAATTTAATAGATCATTTAAAATTTCTTTATTAAAGATCATAACGGTAACGATCATTGGTCCTAATAAATGCTAAAGAATTGTAAATAATTATATTCTTTCTAAAACATAATTTAATAGATCATTTAAAATTTCTTTATTAAAGATCATAAGGGTAACAATCATTGGGACTAATAAATGCTAAAAAATTGTAAATAATTATATTCTTTGTAAAAGATAATTTAATAGATCATTTCAAAATTTCTTTATTAAAGATCATAACGGTAACGATCATTGGGCCTAATAAATGCTAAAGAATTTGAAATAATTATCTTCTTTGTGAATCATAATTGAATAGATCATTTAAAGTTTTTTTATTAAAGGTCTTAACGGTAACAATCATTGGGCCTAATAAATGCTAAAAAATTGTACATAATTCTCTTCATTCTAAAAGATAACTTAAAAGATTATTTAAAGTTTTTTTATTAAAGATCATAACGGTAACGATCATTGGGCATAATAAATGCTAAAAAATTGTAAATAATTACCTTCTTTCTAAAAGATAATTTAATAGATCATTTAAAATTTCTTTATTAAAGATCATAACGGTAACGATCATTGGGCCTAATAAATGCTAAACAATTGTAAATAATTATATTCTTTCTAAAACATAGCTTAATAGATCATTTAAAATTTCTTTATTAAAGATCATAAGGGTAACAATCATTGGGCCTACTAAATGCTAAAAAATTCTAAATAATTATCTTCTTTGTAAAAGATAATTTAATAGATTATTTAAAATTTTTTTATTAAAGATCATAACGGTAACGATCATTGGGCCTAATAAATGCTAAAGAATTTGAAATAATTATCTTCTTTGTGAATCATAATTGAATAGATCATTTAAAGTTTTTTTATTAAAGGTCTTAACGGTAATAATCATTGGGCCTAATAAATGCTAAAAAATTGTACATAATTATCTTCATTCTAAAAGATAACTTAAAAGATCATTTAAAGTTTTTTTATTAAAGATCATAACGGTAACGATCATTGGGCCTAATAAATGCTAAAAAATTGTAAATAATTACCTTCTTTCTAAAAGATAATTTAATAGATCATTTAAAATTTCTTTATTAAAGATCATAACGGTAACGATCATTGGGCCTAATAAATGCTAAAAAATTGTAAATAATTATCTTCTTTGTAAAAGATAATTTAATAGATCATTTCAAAATTTCTTTATTAAAGATCATAACGGTAACGATCATTGGGCCTAATAAATGCTAAAGAATTTGAAATAATTATCTTCTTTGTGAATCATAATTGAATAGATCATTTAAAGTTTTTTTATTAAAGGTCTTAACGGTAACAATCATTGGGCCTAATAAATGCTAAAAAATTGTACATAATTCTCTTCATTCTAAAAGATAACTTAAAAGATTATTTAAAGTTTTTTTATTAAAGATCATAACGGTAACGATCATTGGGCATAATAAATGCTAAAAAATTGTAAATAATTACCTTCTTTCTAAAAGATAATTTAATAGATCATTTAAAATTTCTTTATTAAAGATCATAACGGTAACGATCATTGGGCCTAATAAATGCTAAACAATTGTAAATAATTATATTCTTTCTAAAACATAGCTTAATAGATCATTTAAAATTTCTTTATTAAAGATCATAAGGGTAACAATCATTGGGCCTACTAAATGCTAAAAAATTCTAAATAATTATCTTCTTTGTAAAAGATAATTTAATAGATTATTTAAAATTTTTTTATTAAAGATCATAACGGTAACGATCATTGGGCCTAATAAATGCTAAAGAATTTGAAATAATTATCTTCTTTGTGAATCATAATTGAATAGATCATTTAAAGTTTTTTTATTAAAGGTCTTAACGGTAATAATCATTGGGCCTAATAAATGCTAAAAAATTGTACATAATTATCTTCATTCTAAAAGATAACTTAAAAGATCATTTAAAGTTTTTTTATTAAAGATCATAACGGTAACGATCATTGGGCCTAATAAATGCTAAAAAATTGTAAATAATTACCTTCTTTCTAAAAGATAATTTAATAGATCATTTAAAATTTCTTTATTAAAGATCATAACGGTAACGATCATTGGGCCTAATAAATGCTAAAAAATTGTAAATAATTATCTTCTTTGTAAAAGATAATTTAATAGATCATTTAAAAATTTCTTTATTAAAGATCATAACGGTAACGATCATTGGGCCTAATAAATGCTAAAGAATTTGAAATAATTATCTTCTTTGTGAATCATAATTGAATAGATCATTTAAAGTTTTTTTATTAAAGGTCTTAACGGTAACAATCATTGGGCCTAATAAATGCTAAAAAATTGTACATAATTATCTTCATTCTAAAAGATAACTTAAAAGATTATTTAAAGTTTTTTTATTAAAGATCATAACGGTAACGATCATTGGGCCTAATAAATGCTAAAAAATTGTAAATAATTACCTTCTTTCTAAAAGATAATTTAATAGATCACTTAAAATTTCTTTATTAAAGATCATAACGGTAACGATCATTGGTCCTAATAAATGCTAAAGAATTGTAAATAATTATATTCTTTCTAAAACATAATTTAATAGATCATTTAAAATTTCTTTATTAAAGATCATAACGGTAACAATCATTGGGACTAATAAATGCTAAAAAATTGTAAATAATTATCTTCTTTGTAAAAGATAATTTAATAGATCATTTCAAAATTTCTTTATTAAAGATCATAACGGTAACGATCATTGGGCCTAATAAATGCTAAAGAATTTGAAATAATTATCTTCTTTGTGAATCATAATTGAATAGATCATTTAAAGTTTTTTTATTATAGGTCTTAACGGTAACAATCATTGGGCCTAATAAATGCTAAAAAATTGTACATAATTATCTTCATTCTAAAAGATAACTTAAAAGATTATTTAAAGTTTTTTTATTAAAGATCATAACGGTAACGATCATTGGGCCTAATAAATGCTAAAAAATTGTAAATAATTACCTTCTTTCTAAAACATAATTTAATAGATCATTTAAAATTTCTTTATTAAAGATCATAACGGTAACGATCATTGGTCCTAATAAATGCTAAAGAATTGTAAATAATTATATTCTTTCTAAAACATAATTTAATAGATCATTTAAAATTTCTTTATTAAAGATCATAAGGGTAACAATCATTGGGACTAATAAATGCTAAAAAATTGTAAATAATTATATTCTTTGTAAAAGATAATTTAATAGATCATTTCAAAATTTCTTTATTAAAGATCATAACGGTAACGATCATTGGGCCTAATAAATGCTAAAGAATTTGAAATAATTATCTTCTTTGTGAATCATAATTGAATAGATCATTTAAAGTTTTTTTATTAAAGGTCTTAACGGTAACAATCATTGGGCCTAATAAATGCTAAAAAATTGTACATAATTCTCTTCATTCTAAAAGATAACTTAAAAGATTATTTAAAGTTTTTTTATTAAAGATCATAACGGTAACGATCATTGGGCATAATAAATGCTAAAAAATTGTAAATAATTACCTTCTTTCTAAAAGATAATTTAATAGATCATTTAAAATTTCTTTATTAAAGATCATAACGGTAACGATCATTGGGCCTAATAAATGCTAAACAATTGTAAATAATTATATTCTTTCTAAAACATAGCTTAATAGATCATTTAAAATTTCTTTATTAAAGATCATAAGGGTAACAATCATTGGGCCTACTAAATGCTAAAAAATTGTAAATAATTATCTTCTTTGTAAAAGATAATTTAATAGATTATTTAAAATTTTTTTATTAAAGATCATAACGGTAACGATCATTGGGCCTAATAAATGCTAAAGAATTTGAAATAATTATCTTCTTTGTGAATCATAATTGAATAGATCATTTAAAGTTTTTTTATTAAAGGTCTTAACGGTAACAATCATTGGGCCTAATAAATGCTAAAAAATTGTACATAATTCTCTTCATTCTAAAAGATAACTTAAAAGATTATTTAAAGTTTTTTTATTAAAGATCATAACGGTAACGATCATTGGGCATAATACATGCTAAAAAATTATAAATAATTACCTTCTTTCTAAAAGATAATTTAATAGATCATTTAAAATTTCTTTATTAAAGATCATAACGGTAACGATCATTGGGCCTAATAAATGCTAAACAATTGTAAATAATTATATTCTTTCTAAAACATAGTTTAATAGATCATTTAAAATTTCTTTATTAAAGATCATAAGGGTAACAATCATTGGGCCTACTAAATGCTAAAAAATTTTAAATAATTATCTTCTTTGTAAAAGATAATTTAATAGATTATTTAAAATTTTTTTATTAAAGATCATAACGGTAACGATCATTGGGCCTAATAAATGCTAAAGAATTTGAAATAATTATCTTCTTTGTGAATCATAATTGAAAAGATCATTTAAAGTTTCTTTATTAAAGATCATAACAGTAACGATCATTGGGTCTAATAAATGCTAAAAAATTGTAAATAATTATCTTCTTTCTAAAAGATAATTTAATAGATCATTTAGAATTTCTTTATTAAAGATCATAACGGTAACAATCATTGGGACTAATAAATGCTAAAAAATTGTAAATAATTATCTTCTTTGTAAAAGATAATTTAATAGATCATTTCAAAATTTCTTTATTAAAGATCATAACGGTAACGATCATTGGGACTAATAAATGCTAAAGAATTTGAAATAATTATCTTCTTTGTGAATCATAATTGAATAGATCATTTAAGGTTTTTTTATTAAAGGTCTTAACGGTAACAATCATTCGGCCTAATAAATGCTAAAAAATTGTACATAATTATCTTCATTCTAAAAGATAACTTGAAAGATTATTTAAAGTTTTTTTATTAAAGATCATAACGGTAACGATCATTGGGCCTAATAAATGCTAAAAAATTGTAAATAATTACCTTCTTTCTAAAAGATAATTTAATAGATCATTTAAAATTTCTTTATTAAAGATCATAACGGTAACGATCATTGGTCCTAATAAATGCTAAAGAATTGTAAATAATTATATTCTTTCTAAAACATAATTTAATAGATCATTTAAAATTTCTTTATTAAAGATCATAAGGGTAACAATCATTGGGACTAATAAATGCTAAAAAATTGTAAATAATTATCTTCTTTGTAAAAGATAATTTAATAGCTCATTTTAAAATTTCTTTATTAAAGATCATAACGGTAACGATCATTGGGACTAATAAATGCTAAAGAATTTGAAATAATTATCTTCTTTGTGAATCATAATTGAATAGATCATTTAAGGTTTTTTTATTAAAGGTCTTAACGGTAACAATCATTCGGCCTAATAAATGCTAAAAAATTGTACATAATTATCTTCATTCTAAAAGATAACTTGAAAGATTATTTAAAGTTTTTTTATTAAAGATCATAACGGTAACGATCATTGGGCCTAATAAATGCTAAAAAATTGTAAATAATTACCTTCTTTCTAAAAGATAATTTAATAGATCATTTAAAATTTCTTTATTAAAGATCATAACGGTAACGATCATTGGTCCTAATAAATGCTAAAGAATTGTAAATAATTATATTCTTTCTAAAACATAATTTAATAGATCATTTAAAATTTCTTTATTAAAGATCATAAGGGTAACAATCATTGGGACTAATAAATGCTAAAAAATTGTAAATAATTATCTTCTTTGTAAAAGATAATTTAATAGATCATTTTAAAATTTCTTTATTAAAGATCATAACGGTAACGATCATTGGGACTAATAAATGCTAAAGAATTTGAAATAATTATCTTCTTTGTGAATCATAATTGAATAGATCATTTAAGGTTTTTTTATTAAAGGTCTTAACGGTAACAATCATTCGGCCTAATAAATGCTAAAAAATTGTACATAATTATCTTCATTCTAAAAGATAACTTGAAAGATTATTTAAAGTTTTTTTATTAAAGATCATAACGGTAACGATCATTGGGCCTAATAAATGCTAAAAAATTGTAAATAATTACCTTCTTTCTAAAAGATAATTTAATAGATCATTTAAAATTTCTTTATTAAAGATCATAACGGTAACGATCATTGGGCCTAATAAATGCTAAAGAATTTGAAATAATTATCTTCTTTGTGAATCATAATTGAAAAGATCATTTAAAGTTTCTTTATTAAAGATCATAACAGTAACGATCATTGGGTCTAATAAATGCTAAAAAATTGTAAATAATTATCTTCTTTGTAAAAGATAATTTAATAGATCATTTAGAATTTCTTTATTAAAGATCATAACGGTAACAATCATTGGGACTAATAAATGCTAAAAAATTGTAAATAATTATCTTCTTTGTAAAAGATAATTTAATAGATCATTTAAAATTTCTTTATTAAAGATCATAACGGTAACGATCATTGGGCCTAATAAATGCTAAAGAATTTGAAATAATTATCTTCTTTGTGAATCATAATTGAATAGATCATTTAAAGTTTTTTTATTAAAGGTCTTAACGGTAACAATCATTGGGCCTAATAAATGCTAAAAAATTGTACATAATTATCTTCATTCTAAAAGATAACTTAAAAGATTATTTAAAGTTTTTTTATTAAAGATCATAACGGTAACGATCATTGGGCCTAATAAATGCTAAAAAATTGTAAATAATTACCTTCTTTCTAAAAGATAATTTAATAGATCATTTAAAATTTCTTTATTAAAGATCATAACGGTAACGATCATTGGTCCTAATAAATGCTAAAGAATTGTAAATAATTATATTCTTTCTAAAACATAATTTAATAGATCATTTAAAATTTCTTTATTAAAGATCATAACGGTAACAATCATTGGGACTAATAAATGCTAAAAAATTGTAAATAATTATCTTCTTTGTAAAAGATAATTTAATAGATCATTTTAAAATTTCTTTATTAAAGATCATAACGGTAACGATCATTGGGACTAATAAATGCTAAAGAATTTGAAATAATTATCTTCTTTGTGAATCATAATTGAATAGATCATTTAAGGTTTTTTTATTAAAGGTCTTAACGGTAACAATCATTCGGCCTAATAAATGCTAAAAAATTGTACATAATTATCTTCATTCTAAAAGATAACTTGAAAGATTATTTAAAGTTTTTTTATTAAAGATCATAACGGTAACGATCATTGGGCCTAATAAATGCTAAAAAATTGTAAATAATTACCTTCTTTCTAAAAGATAATTTAATAGATCATTTAAAATTTCTTTATTAAAGATCATAACGGTAACGATCATTGGGCCTAATAAATGCTAAAGAATTTGAAATAATTATCTTCTTTGTGAATCATAATTGAAAAGATCATTTAAAGTTTCTTTATTAAAGATCATAACAGTAACGATCATTGGGTCTAATAAATGCTAAAAAATTGTAAATAATTATCTTCTTTCTAAAAGATAATTTAATAGATCATTTAGAATTTCTTTATTAAAGATCATAACGGTAACAATCATTGGGACTAATAAATGCTAAAAAATTGTAAATAATTATCTTCTTTGTAAAAGATAATTTAGTAGATCATTTAAAATTTCTTTATTAAAGATCATAACGGTAACGATCATTGGGCCTAATAAATGCTAAAGAATTTGAAATAATTATCTTCTTTGTGAATCATAATTGAATAGATCATTTAAAGTTTTTTTATTAAAGGTCTTAACGGTAACAATCATTGGGCCTAATAAATGCTAAAAAATTGTACATAATTATCTTCATTCTAAAAGATAACTTAAAAGATTATTTAAAGTTTTTTTATTAAAGATCATAACGGTAACGATCATTGGGCCTAATAAATGCTAAAAAATTGTAAATAATTACCTTCTTTCTAAAAGATAATTTAATAGATCATTTAAAATTTCTTTATTAAAGATCATAACGGTAACGATCATTGGTCCTAATAAATGCTAAAGAATTGTAAATAATTATATTCTTTCTAAAACATAATTTAATAGATCATTTAAAATTTCTTTATTAAAGATCATAAGGGTAACAATCATTGGGACTAATAAATGCTAAAAAATTGTAAATAATTATCTTCTTTGTAAAAGATAATTTAATAGATCATTTAAAATTTCTTTATTAAAGATCATAACGGTAACGATCATTGGGCCTAATAAATGCTAAAGAATTTGAAATAATTATCTTCTTTGTGAATCATAATTGAAAAGATCATTTAAAGTTTCTTTATTAAAGATCATAACAGTAACGATCATTGGGTCTAATAAATGCTAAAAAATTGTAAATAATTATCTTCTTTCTAAAAGATAATTTAATAGATCATTTAGAATTTCTTTATTAAAGATCATAACGGTAACAATCATTGGGACTAATAAATGTTAAAAAATTGTAAATAATTATCTTCTTTGTAAAAGATAATTTAATAGATCATTTAAAATTTCTTTATTAAAGATCATAACGGTAACGATCATTGGGCCTAATAAATGCTAAAGAATTTGAAATAATTATCTTCTTTGTGAATCATAATTGAATAGATCATTTAAAGTTTTTTTATTAAAGGTCTTAACGGTAACAATCATTGGGCCTAATAAATGCTAAAAAATTGTACATAATTATCTTCATTCTAAAAGATAACTTAAAAGATTATTTAAAGTTTTTTTATTAAAGATCATAACGGTAACGATCATTGGGCCTAATAAATGCTAAAAAATTGTAAATAATTACCTTCTTTCTAAAAGATAATTTAATAGATCATTTAAAATTTCTTTATTAAAGATCATAACGGTAACGATCATTGGTCCTAATAAATGCTAAAGAATTGTAAATAATTATATTGTTTCTAAAACATAATTTAATAGATCATTTAAAATTTCTTTATTAAAGATCATAAGGGTAACAATCATTGGGACTAATAAATGCTAAAAAATTGTAAATAATTATCTTCTTTGTAAAAGATAATTTAATAGATCATTTAAAATTTCTTTATTAAAGATCATAACGGTAACGATCATTGGGCCTAATAAATGCTAAAGAATTTGAAATAATTATCTTCTTTGTGAATCATAATTGAAAAGATCATTTAAAGTTTCTTTATTAAAGATCATAACAGTAACGATCATTGGGTCTAATAAATGCTAAAAAATTGTAAATAATTATCTTCTTTCTAAAAGATAATTTAATAGATCATTTAGAATTTCTTTATTAAAGATCATAACGGTAACAATCATTGGGACTAATAAATGCTAAAGAATTGTAAATAATTATATTCTTTCTAAAACATAATTTAATAGATCATTTAAAATTTCTTTATTAAAGATCATAAGGGTAACAATCATTGGGACTAATAAATGCTAAAAAATTGTAAATAATTATCTTCTTTGTAAAAGATAATTTAATAGCTCATTTTAAAATTTCTTTATTAAAGATCATAACGGTAACGATCATTGGGACTAATAAATGCTAAAGAATTTGAAATAATTATCTTCTTTGTGAATCATAATTGAATAGATCATTTAAGGTTTTTTTATTAAAGGTCTTAACGGTAACAATCATTCGGCCTAATAAATGCTAAAAAATTGTACATAATTATCTTCATTCTAAAAGATAACTTGAAAGATTATTTAAAGTTTTTTTATTAAAGATCATAACGGTAACGATCATTGGGCCTAATAAATGCTAAAAAATTGTAAATAATTACCTTCTTTCTAAAAGATAATTTAATAGATCATTTAAAATTTCTTTATTAAAGATCATAACGGTAACGATCATTGGTCCTAATAAATGCTAAAGAATTGTAAATAATTATATTCTTTCTAAAACATAATTTAATAGATCATTTAAAATTTCTTTATTAAAGATCATAAGGGTAACAATCATTGGGACTAATAAATGCTAAAAAATTGTAAATAATTATCTTCTTTGTAAAAGATAATTTAATAGATCATTTTAAAATTTCTTTATTAAAGATCATAACGGTAACGATCATTGGGACTAATAAATGCTAAAGAATTTGAAATAATTATCTTCTTTGTGAATCATAATTGAATAGATCATTTAAGGTTTTTTTATTAAAGGTCTTAACGGTAACAATCATTCGGCCTAATAAATGCTAAAAAATTGTACATAATTATCTTCATTCTAAAAGATAACTTGAAAGATTATTTAAAGTTTTTTTATTAAAGATCATAACGGTAACGATCATTGGGCCTAATAAATGCTAAAAAATTGTAAATAATTACCTTCTTTCTAAAAGATAATTTAATAGATCATTTAAAATTTCTTTATTAAAGATCATAACGGTAACGATCATTGGGCCTAATAAATGCTAAAGAATTTGAAATAATTATCTTCTTTGTGAATCATAATTGAAAAGATCATTTAAAGTTTCTTTATTAAAGATCATAACAGTAACGATCATTGGGTCTAATAAATGCTAAAAAATTGTAAATAATTATCTTCTTTGTAAAAGATAATTTAATAGATCATTTAGAATTTCTTTATTAAAGATCATAACGGTAACAATCATTGGGACTAATAAATGCTAAAAAATTGTAAATAATTATCTTCTTTGTAAAAGATAATTTAATAGATCATTTAAAATTTCTTTATTAAAGATCATAACGGTAACGATCATTGGGCCTAATAAATGCTAAAGAATTTGAAATAATTATCTTCTTTGTGAATCATAATTGAATAGATCATTTAAAGTTTTTTTATTAAAGGTCTTAACGGTAACAATCATTGGGCCTAATAAATGCTAAAAAATTGTACATAATTATCTTCATTCTAAAAGATAACTTAAAAGATTATTTAAAGTTTTTTTATTAAAGATCATAACGGTAACGATCATTGGGCCTAATAAATGCTAAAAAATTGTAAATAATTACCTTCTTTCTAAAAGATAATTTAATAGATCATTTAAAATTTCTTTATTAAAGATCATAACGGTAACGATCATTGGTCCTAATAAATGCTAAAGAATTGTAAATAATTATATTCTTTCTAAAACATAATTTAATAGATCATTTAAAATTTCTTTATTAAAGATCATAACGGTAACAATCATTGGGACTAATAAATGCTAAAAAATTGTAAATAATTATCTTCTTTGTAAAAGATAATTTAATAGATCATTTTAAAATTTCTTTATTAAAGATCATAACGGTAACGATCATTGGGACTAATAAATGCTAAAGAATTTGAAATAATTATCTTCTTTGTGAATCATAATTGAATAGATCATTTAAGGTTTTTTTATTAAAGGTCTTAACGGTAACAATCATTCGGCCTAATAAATGCTAAAAAATTGTACATAATTATCTTCATTCTAAAAGATAACTTGAAAGATTATTTAAAGTTTTTTTATTAAAGATCATAACGGTAACGATCATTGGGCCTAATAAATGCTAAAAAATTGTAAATAATTACCTTCTTTCTAAAAGATAATTTAATAGATCATTTAAAATTTCTTTATTAAAGATCATAACGGTAACGATCATTGGGCCTAATAAATGCTAAAGAATTTGAAATAATTATCTTCTTTGTGAATCATAATTGAAAAGATCATTTAAAGTTTCTTTATTAAAGATCATAACAGTAACGATCATTGGGTCTAATAAATGCTAAAAAATTGTAAATAATTATCTTCTTTCTAAAAGATAATTTAATAGATCATTTAGAATTTCTTTATTAAAGATCATAACGGTAACAATCATTGGGACTAATAAATGCTAAAAAATTGTAAATAATTATCTTCTTTGTAAAAGATAATTTAGTAGATCATTTAAAATTTCTTTATTAAAGATCATAACGGTAACGATCATTGGGCCTAATAAATGCTAAAGAATTTGAAATAATTATCTTCTTTGTGAATCATAATTGAATAGATCATTTAAAGTTTTTTTATTAAAGGTCTTAACGGTAACAATCATTGGGCCTAATAAATGCTAAAAAATTGTACATAATTATCTTCATTCTAAAAGATAACTTAAAAGATTATTTAAAGTTTTTTTATTAAAGATCATAACGGTAACGATCATTGGGCCTAATAAATGCTAAAAAATTGTAAATAATTACCTTCTTTCTAAAAGATAATTTAATAGATCATTTAAAATTTCTTTATTAAAGATCATAACGGTAACGATCATTGGTCCTAATAAATGCTAAAGAATTGTAAATAATTATATTCTTTCTAAAACATAATTTAATAGATCATTTAAAATTTCTTTATTAAAGATCATAAGGGTAACAATCATTGGGACTAATAAATGCTAAAAAATTGTAAATAATTATCTTCTTTGTAAAAGATAATTTAATAGATCATTTAAAATTTCTTTATTAAAGATCATAACGGTAACGATCATTGGGCCTAATAAATGCTAAAGAATTTGAAATAATTATCTTCTTTGTGAATCATAATTGAAAAGATCATTTAAAGTTTCTTTATTAAAGATCATAACAGTAACGATCATTGGGTCTAATAAATGCTAAAAAATTGTAAATAATTATCTTCTTTCTAAAAGATAATTTAATAGATCATTTAGAATTTCTTTATTAAAGATCATAACGGTAACAATCATTGGGACTAATAAATGTTAAAAAATTGTAAATAATTATCTTCTTTGTAAAAGATAATTTAATAGATCATTTAAAATTTCTTTATTAAAGATCATAACGGTAACGATCATTGGGCCTAATAAATGCTAAAGAATTTGAAATAATTATCTTCTTTGTGAATCATAATTGAATAGATCATTTAAAGTTTTTTTATTAAAGGTCTTAACGGTAACAATCATTGGGCCTAATAAATGCTAAAAAATTGTACATAATTATCTTCATTCTAAAAGATAACTTAAAAGATTATTTAAAGTTTTTTTATTAAAGATCATAACGGTAACGATCATTGGGCCTAATAAATGCTAAAAAATTGTAAATAATTACCTTCTTTCTAAAAGATAATTTAATAGATCATTTAAAATTTCTTTATTAAAGATCATAACGGTAACGATCATTGGTCCTAATAAATGCTAAAGAATTGTAAATAATTATATTGTTTCTAAAACATAATTTAATAGATCATTTAAAATTTCTTTATTAAAGATCATAAGGGTAACAATCATTGGGACTAATAAATGCTAAAAAATTGTAAATAATTATCTTCTTTGTAAAAGATAATTTAATAGATCATTTAAAATTTCTTTATTAAAGATCATAACGGTAACGATCATTGGGCCTAATAAATGCTAAAGAATTTGAAATAATTATCTTCTTTGTGAATCATAATTGAAAAGATCATTTAAAGTTTCTTTATTAAAGATCATAACAGTAACGATCATTGGGTCTAATAAATGCTAAAAAATTGTAAATAATTATCTTCTTTCTAAAAGATAATTTAATAGATCATTTAGAATTTCTTTATTAAAGATCATAACGGTAACAATCATTGGGACTAATAAATGTTAAAAAATTGTAAATAATTATCTTCTTTGTAAAAGATAATTTAATAGATCATTTAAAATTTCTTTATTAAAGATCATAACGGTAACGATCATTGGGCCTAATAAATGCTAAAGAATTTGAAATAATTATCTTCTTTGTGAATCATAATTGAATAGATCATTTAAAGTTTTTTTATTAAAGGTCTTAACGGTAACAATCATTGGGCCTAATAAATGCTAAAAAATTGTACATAATTATCTTCATTCTAAAAGATAACTTAAAAGATTATTTAAAGTTTTTTTATTAAAGATCATAACGGTAACGATCATTGGGCCTAATAAATGCTAAAAAATTGTAAATAATTACCTTCTTTCTAAAAGATAATTTAATAGATCATTTAAAATTTCTTTATTAAAGATCATAACGGTAACGATCATTGGGCCTAATAAATACTAAACAATTGTAAATAATTATATTCTTTCTAAAACATAGTTTAATAGATCATTTAAAATTTCTTTATTAAAGATCATAAGGGTAACAATCATTGGGCCTACTAAATGCTAAAAAATTGTAAATAATTATCTTCTTTGTAAAAGATAATTTAATAGATTATTTAAAATTTTTTTATTAAAGATCATAACGGTAACGATCATTGGGCCTAATAAATGCTAAAGAATTTGAAATAATTATCTTCTTTGTGAATCACAATTGAAAAGATCATTTAAAGTTTCTTTATTAAAGATCATAACAGTAACGATCATTGGGTCTAATAAATGCTAAAAAATTGTAAATAATTATCTTCTTTCTAAAAGATAATTTAACAGATCATTTAGAATTTCTTTATTAAAGATCATAACGGTAACAATCATTGGGACTAATAAATGCTAAAAAATTGTAAATAATTATCTTCTTTGTAAAAGATAATTTAATAGATCATTTCAAAATTTCTTTATTAAAGATCATAACGGTAACGATCATTGGGACTAATAAATGCTAAAGAATTTGAAATAATTATCTTCTTTGTGAATCATAATTGAATAGATCATTTAAGGTTTTTTTATTAAAGGTCTTAACGGTAACAATCATTCGGCCTAATAAATGCTAAAAAATTGTACATAATTATCTTCATTCTAAAAGATAACTTGAAAGATTATTTAAAGTTTTTTTATTAAAGATCATAACGGTAACGATCATTGGGCCTAATAAATGCTAAAAAATTGTAAATAATTACCTTCTTTCTAAAAGATAATTTAATAGATCATTTAAAATTTCTTTATTAAAGATCATAACGGTAACGATCATTGGTCCTAATAAATGCTAAAGAATTGTAAATAATTATATTCTTTCTAACACATAATTTAATAGATCATTTAAAATTTCTTTATTAAAGATCATAAGGGTAACAATCATTGGGACTAATAAATGCTAAAAAATTGTAAATAATTATCTTCTTTGTAAAAGATAATTTAATAGATCATTTCAAAATTTCTTTATTAAAGATCATAACGGTAACGATCATTGGGACTAATAAATGCTAAAGAATTTGAAATAATTATCTTCTTTGTGAATCATAATTGAATAGATCATTTAAGGTTTTTTTGTTAAAGGTCTTAACGGTAACAATCATTGGGCCTAATAAATGTTAAAAAATTGTACATAATTATCTTCATTCTAAAAGATAACTTAAAAGATCATTTAGAATTTCTTTATTAAAGATCATAACGGTAACGATCATTGCTCCTAATAAATGCTAAAGAAATGTAAATAATTACCTGCTTTCTAAAAGATAATTTAATAGATCATTTAAAATTTCTTTATTAAAGATCATAACGGTAACGATCATTGGTCCTAATAAATGCTAAAGAATTGTAAATAATTATATTCTTTCTAAAACATAATTTAATAGATCATTTAAAATTTCTTTATTAAAGATCATAAGGGTAACAATCATTGGGACTACTAAATGCTAAAAAATTGTAAATAATTATCTTCTTTGTAAAAGATAATTTAATAGATCATTTAAAATTTCTTTATTAAAGATCATAACGGTAACGATCATTGGTCCTAATAAATGCTAAAGAATTGTAAATAATTATATTCTTTCTAAAACATAATTTAATAGATCATTTAAAATTTCTTTATTAAAGATCATAAGGGTAACAATCATTGGGACTAATAAATGCTAAAAAATTGTAAATAATTATCTTCTTTGTAAAAGATAATTTAATAGATCATTTCAAAATTTCTTTATTAAAGATCATAACGGTAACGATCATTGGGCCTAATAAATGCTAAAGAATTTGAAATAATTATCTTCTTTGTGAATCATAATTGAATAGATCATTTAAAGTTTTTTTATTAAAGGTCTTAACGGTAACAATCATTGGGCCTAATAAATGCTAAAAAATTGTACATAATTCTCTTCATTCTAAAAGATAACTTAAAAGATTATTTAATGTTTTTTTATTAAAGATCATAACGGTAACGATCATTGGGCATAATAAATGCTAAAAAATTGTAAATAATTACCTTCTTTCTAAAAGATAATTTAATGGATCATTTAAAATTTCTTTATTAAAGATCATAACGGTAACGATCATTGGGCCTAATAAATGCTAAACAATTGTAAATAATTATATTCTTTCTAAAACATAGTTTAATAGATCATTTAAAATTTCTTTATTAAAGATCATAAGGGTAACAATCATTGGGCCTACTAAATGCTAAAAAATTGTAAATAATTATCTTCTTTGTAAAAGATAATTTAATAGATTATTTAAATTTTTTTTATTAAAGATCATAACGGTAACGATCATTGGGCCTAATAAATGCTAAAGAATTTGAAATAATTATCTTCTTTGTGAATCATAATTGAAAAGATCATTTAAAGTTTCTTTATTAAAGATCATAACAGTAACGATCATTGGGTCTAATAAATGCTAAAAAATTGTAAATAATTATCTTCTTTCTAAAAGATAATTTAATAGATCATTTAGAATTTCTTTATTAAAGATCTTAACGGTAACGATCATTGGTCCTAATAAATGCTAAAGAATTGTAAATAACTATATTCTTTCTAAAACATAATTTAATAGATCATTTAAAATTTCCTTATTAAAGATCATAAGGGTAACAATCATTGGGACTAATAAATGCTAAAAAATTGCAAATAATTATCTTCTTTGTAAAAGATAATTTAATAGATCATTTCAAAATTTCTTTATTAAAGATCATAACGGTAACGATCATTGGGCCTAATAAATGCTAAAGAATTTGAAATAATTATCTTCTTTGTGAATCATAATTGAATAGATCATTTAAAGTTTTTTTATTAAAGGTCTTAACGGTAACAATCATTGGGCCTAATAAATGCTAAAAAATTGTACATAATTATCTTCATTCTAAAAGATAACTTAAAAGATTATTTAAAGTTTTTTTATTAAAGATCATAACGGTAACGATCATTGGGCCTAATAAATGCTAAAAAATTGTAAATAATTACCTTCTTTCTAAAAGATAATTTAATAGATCATTTAAAATTTCTTTATTAAAAATCATAACGGTAACGATCATTGGTCCTAATAAATGCTAAAGAATTGTAAATAATTATATTCTTTCTAAAACATAATTTAATAGATCATTTAAAATTTCTTTATTAAAGATCATAAGGGTAACAATCATTGGGACTAATAAATGCTAAAAAATTGTAAATATTTATCTTCTTTGTAAAAGATAATTTAATAGATCATTTCAAAATTTCTTTATTAAAGATCATAACGGTAACGATCATTGGGACTAATAAATGCTAAAGAATTTGAAATAATTATCTTCTTTGTGAATCATAATTGAATAGATCATTTAAGGTTTTTTTATTAAAGGTCTTAACGGTAACAATCATTGGGCCTAATAAATGCTAAAAAATTGTACATAATTATCTTCATTCTAAAAGATAACTTAAAAGATCATTTAGAATTTCTTTATTAAAGATCATAACGGTAACGATCATTGGTCCTAATAAATGCTAAAGAATTGTAAATAATTACCTTCTTTCTAAAAGATAATTTAATAGATCATTTAAAATTTCTCTATTAAAGATCATAACGGTAACGATCATTGGTCCTAATAAATGCTAAAGAATTGTAAATAATTATATTCTTTCTAAAACATAATTTAATACATCATTTAAAATTTCTTTATTAAAGATCATAACGGGAACGATCATTGGTCCTAATAAATGCTAAAGAATTGTAAATAATTATATTCTTTCTATAAACATAATTTAATAGATCATTTAAAATTTCTTTATTAAAGATCATAAGGGTAACAATCATTGGGACTACTAAATGCTAAAAAATTGTAAATAATTATCTTCTTTGTAAAAGATAATTTAATAGATCATTTAAAATTTCTTTATTAAAGATCATAACGGTAACGATCATTGGTCCTAATAAATGCTAAAGAATTGTAAATAATTATATTCTTTCTAAAACATAATTTAATAGATCATTTAAAATTTCTTTATTAAAGATCATAAGGGTAACAATCATTGGGACTACTAAATGCTAAAAAATTGTAAATAATTATCTTCTTTGTAAAAGATAATTTAATAGATCATTTAAAATTTCTTTATTAAAGATCATAACGGTAACGATCATTGGTCCTAATAAATGCTAAAGAATTGTAAATAATTATATTCTTTCTAAAACATAATTTAATAGATCATTTAAAATTTCTTTATTAAAGATCATAAGGTAACAATCATTGGGACTAATAAATGCTAAAAAATAGTAAATAATTATCTTCTTTGTAAAAGATAATTTAATAGATCATTTCAAAATTTCTTTATTAAAGATCATAACGGTAACGATCATTGGGCCTAATAAATGCTAAAGAATTTGAAATAATTATCTTCTTTGTGAATCATAATTGAATAGATCATTTAAAGTTTTTTTATTAAAGGTCTTAACGGTAACAATCATTGGGCCTAATAAATGCTAAAAAATTGTACATAATTCTCTTCATTCTAAAAGATAACTTAAAAGATTATTTAAAGTTTTTTTATTAAAGATCATAACGGTAACGATCATTGGGCATAATAAATGCTAAAAAATTGTAAATAATTACCTTCTTTCTAAAAGATAATTTAATGGATCATTTAAAATTTCTTTATTAAAGATCATAACGGTAACGATCATTGGGCCTAATAAATGCTAAACAATTGTAAATAATTATATTCTTTCTAAAACATAGTTTAATAGATCATTTAAAATTTCTTTATTAAAGATCATAAGGGTAACAATCATTGGGCCTACTAAATGCTAAAAAATTGTAAATAATTATCTTCTTTGTAAAAGATAATTTAATAGATTATTTAAAATTTTTTTATTAAAGATCATAACGGTAACGATCATTGGGCCTAATAAATGCTAAAGAATTTGAAATAATTATCTTCTTTGTGAATCATAATTGAAAAGATCATTTAAAGTTTCTTTATTAAAGATCATAACAGTAACGATCATTGGGTCTAATAAATGCTAAAAAATTGTAAATAATTATCTTCTTTGTAAAAGATAATTTAATAGATCATTTAAAATTTCTTTATTAAAGATCATAACGGTAACGATCATTGGTCCTAATAAATGCTAAAGAATTGTAAATAATTATATTCTTTCTAAAACATAATTTAATAGATCATTTAAAATTTCTTTATTAAAGATCATAAGGTAACAATCATTGGGACTAATAAATGCTAAAAAATAGTAAATAATTATCTTCTTTGTAAAAGATAATTTAATAGATCATTTCAAAATTTCTTTATTAAAGATCATAATGGTAACGATCATTGGGCCTAATAAATGCTAAAGAATTTGAAATAATTATCTTCTTTGTGAATCATAATTGAATAGATCATTTAAAGTTTTTTTATTAAAGGTCTTAACGGTAACAATCATTGGGCCTAATAAATGCTAAAAAATTGTACATAATTCTCTTCATTCTAAAAGATAACTTAAAAGATTATTTAAAGTTTTTTTATTAAAGATCATAACGGTAACGATCATTGGGCATAATAAATGCTAAAAAATTGTAAATAATTACCTTCTTTCTAAAAGATAATTTAATGGATCATTTAAAATTTCTTTATTAAAGATCATAACTGTAACGATCATTGGGCCTAATAAATGCTAAACAATTGTAAATAATTATATTCTTTCTAAAACATAGTTTAATAGATCATTTAAAATTTCTTTATTAAAGATCATAAGGGTAACAATCATTGGGCCTACTAAATGCTAAAAAATTGTAAATAATTATCTTCTTTGTAAAAGATAATTTAATAGATTATTTAAAATTTTTTTATTAAAGATCATAACGGTAACGATCATTGGGCCTAATAAATGCTAAAGAATTTGAAATAATTATCTTCTTTGTGAATCATAATTGAAAAGATCATTTAAAGTTTCTTTATTAAAGATCATAACAGTAACGATCATTGGGTCTAATAAATGCTAAAAAATTGTAAATAATTATCTTCTTTCTAAAAGATAATTTAATAGATCATTTAGAATTTCTTTATTAAAGATCTTAACGGTAACGATCATTGGTCCTAATAAATGCTAAAGAATTGTAAATAACTATATTCTTTCTAAAACATAATTTAATAGATCATTTAAAATTTCCTTATTAAAGATCATAAGGGTAACAATCATTGGGACTAATAAATGCTAAAAAATTGCAAATAATTATCTTCTTTGTAAAAGATAATTTAATAGATCATTTCAAAATTTCTTTATTAAAGATCATAACGGTAACGATCATTGGGCCTAATAAATGCTAAAGAATTTGAAATAATTATCTTCTTTGTGAATCATAATTGAATAGATCATTTAAAGTTTTTTTATTAAAGGTCTTAACGGTAACAATCATTGGGCCTAATAAATGCTAAAAAATTGTACATAATTATCTTCATTCTAAAAGATAACTTAAAAGATTATTTAAAGTTGTTTTATTAAAGATCATAACGGTAACGATCATTGGGCCTAATAAATGCTAAAAAATTGTAAATAATTACCTTCTTTCTAAAAGATAATTTAATAGATCATTTAAAATTTATTTATTAAAGATCATAACGGTAACGATCATTGGTCCTAATAAATGCTAAAGAATTGTAAATAATTATATTCTTTCTAAAACATAATTTAATAGATCATTTAAAATTTCTTTATTAAAGATCATAAGGGTAACAATCATTGGGACTAATAAATGCTAAAAAATTGTAAATAATTATCTTCTTTGTAAAAGATAATTTAATAGATCATTTCAAAATTTCTTTATTAAAGATCATAACGGTAACGATCATTGGGCCTAATAAATGCTAAAGAATTTGAAATAATTATCTTCTTTGTGAATCATAATTGAATAGATCATTTAAAGTTTTTTTATTAAAGGTCTTAACGGTAACAATCATTGGGCCTAATAAATGCTAAAAAATTGTACATAATTCTCTTCATTCTAAAAGATAACTTAAAAGATTATTTAAAGTTTTTTTATTAAAGATCATAACGGTAACGATCATTGGGCATAATAAATGCTAAAAAATTGTAAATAATTACCTTATTTCTAAAAGATAATTTAATGGATCATTTAAAATTTCTTTATTAAAGATCATAACTGTAACGATCATTGGGCCTAATAAATGCTAAACAATTGTAAATAATTATATTCTTTCTAAAACATAGTTTAATAGATCATTTAAAATTTCTTTATTAAAGATCATAAGGGTAACAATCATTGGGCCTACTAAATGCTAAAAAATTGTAAATAATTATCTTCTTTGTAAAAGATAATTTAATAGATTATTTAAAATTTTTTTATTAAAGATCATAACGGTAACGATCATTGGGCCTAATAAATGCTAAAGAATTTGAAATAATTATCTTCTTTGTGAATCATAATTGAAAAGATCATTTAAAGTTTCTTTATTAAAGATCATAACAGTAACGATCATTGGGTCTAATAAATGCTAAAAAATTGTAAATAATTATCTTCTTTCTAAAAGATAATTTAATAGATCATTTAGAATTTCTTTATTAAAGATCTTAACGGTAACGATCATTGGTCCTAATAAATGCTAAAGAATTGTAAATAACTATATTCTTTCTAAAACATAATTTAATAGATCATTTAAAATTTCCTTATTAAAGATCATAAGGGTAACAATCATTGGGACTAATAAATGCTAAAAAATTGCAAATAATTATCTTCTTTGTAAAAGATAATTTAATAGATCATTTCAAAATTTCTTTATTAAAGATCATAACGGTAACGATCATTGGGCCTAATAAATGCTAAAGAATTTGAAATAATTATCTTCTTTGTGAATCATAATTGAATAGATCATTTAAAGTTTTTTTATTAAAGGTCTTAACGGTAACAATCATTGGGCCTAATAAATGCTAAAAAATTGTACATAATTATCTTCATTCTAAAAGATAACTTAAAAGATTATTTAAAGTTGTTTTATTAAAGATCATAACGGTAACGATCATTGGGCCTAATAAATGCTAAAAAATTGTAAATAATTACCTTCTTTCTAAAAGATAATTTAATAGATCATTTAAAATTTATTTATTAAAGATCATAACGGTAACGATCATTGGTCCTAATAAATGCTAAAGAATTGTAAATAATTATATTCTTTCTAAAACATAATTTAATAGATCATTTAAAATTTCTTTATTAAAGATCATAAGGGTAACAATCATTGGGACTAATAAATGCTAAAAAATTGTAAATAATTATCTTCTTTGTAAAAGATAATTTAATAGATCATTTCAAAATTTCTTTATTAAAGATCATAATGGTAACGATCATTGGGCCTAATAAATGCTAAAGAATTTGAAATAATTATCTTCTTTGTGAATCATAATTGAATAGATCATTTAAAATTTTTTTATTAAAGGTCTTAACGGTAACAATCATTGGGCCTAATAAATGCTAAAAAATTGTACATAATTCTCTTCATTCTAAAAGATAACTTAAAAGATTATTTAAAGTTTTTTTATTAAAGATCATAACGGTAACGATCATTGGGCATAATAAATGCTAAAAAATTGTAAATAATTACCTTCTTTCTAAAAGATAATTTAATGGATCATTTAAAATTTCTTTATTAAAGATCATAACTGTAACGATCATTGGGCCTAATAAATGCTAAACAATTGTAAATAATTATATTCTTTCTAAAACATAGTTTAATAGATCATTTAAAATTTCTTTATTAAAGATCATAAGGGTAACAATCATTGGGCCTACTAAATGCTAAAAAATTGTAAATAATTATCTTCTTTGTAAAAGATAATTTAATAGATTATTTAAAATTTTTTTATTAAAGATCATAACGGTAACGATCATTGGGCCTAATAAATGCTAAAGAATTTGAAATAATTATCTTCTTTGTGAATCATAATTGAAAAGATCATTTAAAGTTTCTTTATTAAAGATCATAACAGTAACGATCATTGGGTCTAATAAATGCTAAAAAATTGTAAATAATTATCTTCTTTCTAAAAGATAATTTAATAGATCATTTAGAATTTCTTTATTAAAGATCTTAACGGTAACGATCATTGGTCCTAATAAATGCTAAAGAATTGTAAATAACTATATTCTTTCTAAAACATAATTTAATAGATCATTTAAAATTTCCTTATTAAAGATCATAAGGGTAACAATCATTGGGACTAATAAATGCTAAAAAATTGCAAATAATTATCTTCTTTGTAAAAGATAATTTAATAGATCATTTCAAAATTTCTTTATTAAAGATCATAACGGTAACGATCATTGGGCCTAATAAATGCTAAAGAATTTGAAATAATTATCTTCTTTGTGAATCATAATTGAATAGATCATTTAAAGTTTTTTTATTAAAGGTCTTAACGGTAACAATCATTGGGCCTAATAAATGCTAAAAAATTGTACATAATTATCTTCATTCTAAAAGATAACTTAAAAGATTATTTAAAGTTGTTTTATTAAAGATCATAACGGTAACGATCATTGGGCCTAATAAATGCTAAAAAATTGTAAATAATTACCTTCTTTCTAAAAGATAATTTAATAGATCATTTAAAATTTATTTATTAAAGATCATAACGGTAACGATCATTGGTCCTAATAAATGCTAAAGAATTGTAAATAATTATATTCTTTCTAAAACATAATTTAATAGATCATTTAAAATTTCTTTATTAAAGATCATAAGGGTAACAATCATTGGGACTAATAAATGCTAAAAAATTGTAAATAATTATCTTCTTTGTAAAAGATAATTTAATAGATCATTTCAAAATTTCTTTATTAAAGATCATAATGGTAACGATCATTGGGCCTAATAAATGCTAAAGAATTTGAAATAATTATCTTCTTTGTGAATCATAATTGAATAGATCATTTAAAATTTTTTTATTAAAGGTCTTAACGGTAACAATCATTGGGCCTAATAAATGCTAAAAAATTGTACATAATTCTCTTCATTCTAAAAGATAACTTAAAAGATTATTTAAAGTTTTTTTATTAAAGATCATAACGGTAACGATCATTGGGCATAATAAATGCTAAAAAATTGTAAATAATTACCTTCTTTCTAAAAGATAATTTAATGGATCATTTAAAATTTCTTTATTAAAGATCATAACTGTAACGATCATTGGGCCTAATAAATGCTAAACAATTGTAAATAATTATATTCTTTCTAAAACATAGTTTAATAGATCATTTAAAATTTCTTTATTAAAGATCATAAGGGTAACAATCATTGGGCCTACTAAATGCTAAAAAATTGTAAATAATTATCTTCTTTGTAAAAGATAATTTAATAGATTATTTAAAATTTTTTTATTAAAGATCATAACGGTAACGATCATTGGGCCTAATAAATGCTAAAGAATTTGAAATAATTATCTTCTTTGTGAATCATAATTGAAAAGATCATTTAAAGTTTCTTTATTAAAGATCATAACAGTAACGATCATTGGGTCTAATAAATGCTAAAAAATTGTAAATAATTATCTTCTTTCTAAAAGATAATTTAATAGATCATTTAGAATTTCTTTATTAAAGATCTTAACGGTAACGATCATTGGTCCTAATAAATGCTAAAGAATTGTAAATAACTATATTCTTTCTAAAACATAATTTAATAGATCATTTAAAATTTCCTTATTAAAGATCATAAGGGTAACAATCATTGGGACTAATAAATGCTAAAAAATTGCAAATAATTATCTTCTTTGTAAAAGATAATTTAATAGATCATTTCAAAATTTCTTTATTAAAGATCATAACGGTAACGATCATTGGGCCTAATAAATGCTAAAGAATTTGAAATAATTATCTTCTTTGTGAATCATAATTGAATAGATCATTTAAAGTTTTTTTATTAAAGGTCTTAACGGTAACAATCATTGGGCCTAATAAATGCTAAAAAATTGTACATAATTATCTTCATTCTAAAAGATAACTTAAAAGATTATTTAAAGTTGTTTTATTAAAGATCATAACGGTAACGATCATTGGGCCTAATAAATGCTAAAAAATTGTAAATAATTACCTTCTTTCTAAAAGATAATTTAATAGATCATTTAAAATTTATTTATTAAAGATCATAACGGTAACGATCATTGGTCCTAATAAATGCTAAAGAATTGTAAATAATTATATTCTTTCTAAAACATAATTTAATAGATCATTTAAAATTTCTTTATTAAAGATCATAAGGGTAACAATCATTGGGACTAATAAATGCTAAAAAATTGTAAATAATTATCTTCTTTGTAAAAGATAATTTAATAGATCATTTCAAAATTTCTTTATTAAAGATCATAACGGTAACGATCATTGGGACTAATAAATGCTAAAGAATTTGAAATAATTATCTTCTTTGTGAATCATAATTGAATAGATCATTTAAGGTTTTTTATTAAAGGTCTTAACGGTAACAATCATTGGGCCTAATAAATGCTAAAAAATTGTACATAATTATCTTCATTCTAAAAGATAACTTAAAAGATCATTTAGAATTTCTTTATTAAAGATCATAACGGTAACGATCATTGGTCCTAATAAATGCTAAAGAATTGTAAATAATTACCTTCTTTCTAAAAGATAATTTAATAGATCATTTAAAATTTCTTTATTAAAGATCATAACGGTAACGATCATTGGTCCTAATAAATGCTAAAGAATTGTAAATAATTATATTCTTTCTAAAACATAATTTAATAGATCATTTAAAATTTCTTTATTAAAGATCATAACGGTAACGATCATTGGTCCTAATAAATGCTAAAGAATTGTCAATAATTATATTCTTTCTAAAACATAATTTAATAGATCATTTAAAATTTCTTTATTAAAGATCATAAGGGTAACAATCATTGGGACTACTAAATGCTAAAAAATTGTAAATAATTATCTTCTTTGTAAAAGATAATTTAATAGATCATTTAAAATTTCTTTATTAAAGATCATAACGGTAACGATCATTGGTCCTAATAAATGCTAAAGAATTGTAAATAATTATATTCTTTCTAAAACATAATTTAATAGATCATTTAAAATTTCTTTATTAAAGATCATAAGGGTAACAATCATTGGGACTACTAAATGCTAAAAAATTGTAAATAATTATCTTCTTTGTAAAAGATAATTTAATAGATCATTTAAAATTTCTTTATTAAAGATCATAACGGTAACGATCATTGGTCGTAATAAATGCTAAAGAATTGTAAATAATTATATTCTTTCTAAAACATAATTTAATAGATCATTTAAAATTTCTTTATTAAAGATCATAAGGGTAACAATCATTGGGACTAATAAATGCTAAAAAATTGTAAATAATTATCTTCTTTGTAAAAGATAATTTAATAGATCATTTCAAAATTTCTTTATTAAAGATCATAACGGTAACGATCATTGGGCCTAATAAACGCTAAAGAATTTGAAATAATTATCTTCTTTGTGAATCATAATTGAATAGATCATTTAAAGTTTTTTTATTAAAGGTCTTAACGGTAACAATCATTGGGCCTAATAAATGCTAAAAAATTGTACATAATTCTCTTCATTCTAAAAGATAACTTAAAAGATTATTTAAAGTTTTTTTATTAAAGATCATAACGGTAACGATCATTGGGCATAATAAATGCTAAAAAATTGTAAATAATTACCTTCTTTCTAAAAGATAATTTAATGGATCATTTAAAATTTCTTTATTAAAGATCATAACGGTAACGATCATTGGGCCTAATAAATGCTAAACAATTGTAAATAATTATATTCTTTCTAAAACATAGTTTAATAGATCATTTAAAATTTCTTTATTAAAGATCATAAGGGTAACAATCATTGGGCCTACTAAATGCTAAAAAATTGTAAATAATTATCTTCTTTGTAAAAGATAATTTAATAGATTATTTAAAATTTTTTTATTAAAGATCATAACGGTAACGATCATTGGGCCTAATAAATGCTAAAGAATTTGAAATAATTATCTTCTTTGTGAATCATAATTGAAAAGATCATTTAAAGTTTCTTTATTAAAGATCATAACAGTAACGATCATTGGGTCTAATAAATGCTAAAAAATTGTAAATAATTATCTTCTTTCTAAAAGATAATTTAATAGATCATTTAGAATTTCTTTATTAAAGATCTTAACGGTAACGATCATTGGTCCTAATAAATGCTAAAGAATTGTAAATAACTATATTCTTTCTAAAACATAATTTAATAGATCATTTAAAATTTCCTTATTAAAGATCATAAGGGTAACAATCATTGGGACTAATAAATGCTAAAAAATTGCAAATAATTATCTTCTTTGTAAAAGATAATTTAATAGATCATTTCAAAATTTCTTTATTAAAGATCATAACGGTAACGATCATTGGGCCTAATAAATGCTAAAGAATTTGAAATAATTATCTTCTTTGTGAATCATAATTGAATAGATCATTTAAAGTTTTTTTATTAAAGGTCTTAACGGTAACAATCATTGGGCCTAATAAATGCTAAAAAATTGTACATA
Organism: Psophocarpus tetragonolobus; assembly: GCA_037954015.1. Lineage (NCBI taxonomy): Eukaryota > Viridiplantae > Streptophyta > Magnoliopsida > Fabales > Fabaceae > Psophocarpus > Psophocarpus tetragonolobus. Next base: position 63,111,053 of record CM075688.1, read on the forward strand.
ATTATCTTCATTCTAAAAGATAACTTAAAAGATTATTTAAAGTTGTTTTATTAAAGATCATAACGGTAACGATCATTGGGCCTAATAAATGCTAAAAAATTGTAAATAATTACCTTCTTTCTAAAAGATAATTTAATAGATCATTTAAAATTTATTTATTAAAGATCATAACGGTAACGATCATTGGTCCTAATAAATGCTAAAGAATTGTAAATAATTATATTCTTTCTAAAACATAATTTAATATATCATTTAAAATTTCTTTATTAAAGATCATAAGGGTAACAATCATTGGGACTAATAAATGATAAAAAATTGTAAATAATTATCTTCTTTGTAAAAGATAATTTAATAGATCATTTCAAAATTTCTTTATTAAAGATCATAACGGTAACGATCATTGGGACTAATAAATGCTAAAGAATTTGAAATAATTATCTTCTTTGTGAATCATAATTGAATAGATCATTTAAGGCTTTTTTATTAAAGGTCTTAACGGTAACAATCATTGGGCCTAATAAATGCTAAAAAATTGTACATAATTATCTTCATTCTAAAAGATAACTTAAAAGATCATTTAGAATTTCTTTATTAAAGATCATAACGGTAACGATCATTGGTCCTAATAAATGCTAAAGAATTGTAAATAATTACCTTCTTTCTAAAAGATAATTTAATAGATCATTTAAAATTTCTTTATTAAAGATCATAACGGTAACGATCATTGGTCCTAATAAATGCTAAAGAATTGTAAATAATTATATTCTTTCTAAAACATAATTTAATAGATCATTTAAAATTTCTTTATTAAAGATCATAACGGTAACGATCATTGGTCCTAATAAATGCTAAAGAATTGTAAATAATTATATTCTTTCTAAAACATAATTTAATAGATCATTTAAAATTTCTTTATTAAAGATCATAAGGGTAACAATCATTGGGACTACTAAATGCTAAAAAATTGTAAATAATTATCTTCTTTGTAAAAGATAATTTAATAGATCATTTCAAAATTTCTTTATTAAAGATCATAACGGTAACTATCATTGGGCCTAATAAATGCTAAAGAATTTGAAATAATTATCTTCTTTGTGAATCATAATTGAATAGATCATTTAAAGTTTTTTTATTAAAGGTCTTAACGGTAACAATCATTGGGACTAATAAATGCTAAAAAATTGTAAATAATTATCTTCTTTGTAAAAGATAATTTAATAGATCATTTCAAAATTTCTTTATTAAAGATCATAACGGTAACGATCATTGGGCCTAATAAATGCTAAAGAATTTGAAATAATTATCTTCTTTGTGAATCATAATTGAATAGATCATTTAAAGTTTTTTTATTAAAGGTCTTAACGGTAACAATCATTGGGCCTAATAAATGCTAAAAAATTGTACATAATTCTCTTCATTCTAAAAGATAACTTAAAAGATTATTTAAAGTTTTTTTATTAAAGATCATAACGGTAACGATCATTGGGCATAATAAATGCTAAAAAATTGTAAATAATTACCTTCTTTCTAAAAGATAATTTAATGGATCATTTAAAATTTCTTTATTAAAGATCATAACGGTAACGATCATTGGGCCTAATAAATGCTAAACAATTGTAAATAATTATATTCTTTCTAAAACATAGTTTAATAGATCATTTAAAATTTCTTTATTAAAGATCATAAGGGTAACAATCATTGGGCCTACTAAATGCTAAAAAATTGTAAATAATTATCTTCTTTGTAAAAGATAATTTAATAGATTATTTAAAATTTCTTTATTAAAGATCATAAGGGTAACAATCATTGGGCCTACTAAATGCTAAAAAATTGTAAATAATTATCTTCTTTGTAAAAGATAATTTAATAGATCATTTAGAATTTCTTTATTAAAGATCTTAACGGTAACGATCATTGGTCCTAATAAATGCTAAAGAATTGTAAATAACTATATTCTTTCTAAAACATAATTTAATAGATCATTTAAAATTTCCTTATTAAAGATCATAAGGGTAACAATCATTGGGACTAATAAATGCTAAAAAATTGCAAATAATTATCTTCTTTGTAAAAGATAATTTAATAGATCATTTAAAATTTCTTTATTAAAGATCATAACGGTAACGATCATTGGTCCTAATAAATGCTAAAGAATTGTAAATAATTATATTCTTTCTAAAACATAATTTAATAGATCATTTAAAATTTCTTTATTAAAGATCATAAGGGTAACAATCATTGGGACTACTAAATGCTAAAAAATTGTAAATAATTATCTTCTTTGTAAAAGATAATTTAATAGATCATTTAAAATTTCTTTATTAAAGATCATAACAGTAACGATCATTGGTCCTAATAAATGCTAAAGAATTGTAAATAATTATATTCTTTCTAAAACATAATTTAATAGATCATTTAAAATTTCTTTATTAAAGATCATAAGGGTAACAATCCTTGGGACTACTAAATGCTAAAAAATTGTAAATAATTATCTTCTTTGTAAAAGATAATTTAATAGATCATTTAAAATTTCTTTATTAAAGATCATAACGGTAACGATCATTGGTCCTAATAAATGCTAAAGAATTGTAAATAATTATATTCTTTCTAAAACATAATTTAATAGATCATTTAAAATTTCTTTATTAAAGATCATAAGGGTAACAATCATTGGGACTAATAAATGCTAAAAAATTGTAAATAATTATCTTCTTTGTAAAAGATAATTTAATAGATCATTTCAAAATTTCTTTATTAAAGATCATAACGGTAACGATCATTGGGCTTAATAAATGCTAAAGAATTTGAAATAATTATCTTCTTTGTGAATCATAATTGAATAGATCATTTAAAGTTTTTTTATTAAAGGTCTTAACGGTAACAATCATTGGGCCTAATAAATGCTAAAAAATTGTACATAATTCTCTTCATTCTAAAAGATAACTTAAAAGATTATTTAAAGTTTTTTTATTAAAGATCATAACGGTAACGATCATTGGGCATAATAAATGCTAAAAAATTGTAAATAATTACCTTCTTTCTAAAAGATAATTTAATAGATCATTTAAAATTTCTTTTTTAAAGATCATAACGGTAACGATCATTGGGCCTAATAAATGCTAAACAATTGTAAATAATTATATTCTTTCTAAAACATAGTTTAATAGATCATTTAAAATTTCTTTATTAAAGATCATAAGGGTAACAATCATTGGGCCTACTAAATGCTAAAAAATTGTAAATAATTATCTTCTTTGTAAAAGATAATTTAATAGATTATTTAAAATTTTTTTATTAAAGATCATAACGGTAACGATCATTGGGCCTAATAAATGCTAAAGAATTTGAAATAATTATCTTCTTTGTGAATCATAATTGAAAAGATCATTTAAAGTTTCTTTATTAAAGATCATAACAGTAACGATCATTGGGTCTAATAAATGCTAAAAAATTGTAAATAATTATCTTCTTTCTAAAAGATAATTTAATAGATCATTTAGAATTTCTTTGTTAAAGATCATAACGGTAACGATCATTGGTCCTAATAAATGCTAAAGAATTGTAAATAACTATATTCTTTCTAAAACATAATTTAATAGATCATTTAAAATTTCCTTATTAAAGATCATAAGGGTAACAATCATTGGGACTAATAAATGCTAAAAAATTGCAAATAATTATCTTCTTTGTAAAAGATAATTTAATAGATCATTTCAAAATTTCTTTATTAAAGATCATAACGGTAACGATTATTGGGCCTAATAAATGCTAAAGAATTTGAAATAATTATCTTCTTTGTGAATCATAATTGAATAGATCATTTAAAGTTTTTTTATTAAAGGTCTTAACGGTAACAATCATTGGGCCTAATAAATGCTAAAAAATTGTACATAATTATCTTCATTCTAAAAGTTAACTTAAAAGATTATTTAAAGTTTTTTTATTAAAGACGATAACGGTAACGATCATTGGGCCTAATAAATGCTAAAAAATTGTAAATAATTACCTTCTTTCTAAAAGATAATTTAATAGATCATTTAAAATTTCTTTATTAAAGATCATAACGGTAACGATCATTGGTCCTAATAAATGCTAAAGAATTGTAAATAATTATATTCTTTCTAAAACATAATTTAATAGATCATTTAAAATATCTTTATTAAAGATCATAAGGGTAACAATCATTGGGACTAATAAATGCTAAAAAATTGTAAATAATTATCTTCTTTTTAAAAGATAATTTAATAGATCATTTCAAAATTTCTTTATTAAAGATCATAACGGTAACGATCATTGGGACTAATAAATGCTAAAGAATTTAAAATAATTATCTTCTTTGTGAATCATAATTGAATAGATCATTTAAGGTTTTTTTATTAAAGGTCTTAACGGTAACAATCATTGGGCCTAATAAATGCTAAAAAATTGTACATAATTATCTTCATTCTAAAAGATAACTTAAAAGATCATTTAGAATTTCTTTATTAAAGATCATAAAAGTAACGATCATTGGTCCTAATAAATGCTAAAGAATTGTAAATAATTACCTTCTTTCTAAAAGATAATTTAATATATCATTTAAAATTTCTTTATTAAAGATCATAACGGTAACGATCATTGGTCCTAATAAATGCTAAAGAATTGTAAATAATTATATTCTTTCTAAAACATAATTTAATAGATCATTTAAAATTTCTTTATTAAAGATCATAAGGGTAACAATCATTGGGACTACTAAATGCTAAAAAATTGTAAATAATTATCTTCTTTGTAAAAGATAATTTAATAGATTATTTAAAATTTCTTTATTAAAGATCATAACGGTAACGATCATTGGGCCTAATAAATGCTAAAGAATTTGAAATAATGATCTTCTTTGTGAATCATAATTGAAAAGATCATTTAAAGTTTCTTTATTAAAGATCATAACAGTAACGATCATTGGCTCTAATAAATGCTAAAAAATTGTAAATAATTATATTCTTTGTAAAAGATAATTTAATAGATCATTTCAAAATTTCTTTATTAAAGATCATAAGGGTAATAATCATTGGGACTAATAAATGCTAAAAAATTGTAAATAATTATCTTCTTTGTAAAAGATAATTTAATAGATCATTTCAAAATTTCTTTATTAAAGATCATAACGGTAACGATCATTGGGCCTAATAAATGCTAAAGAATTTGAAATAATTATCTTCTTTGTGAATCATAATTGAATAGATTATTTAAAATTTCTTTATTAAAGATCATAACGGTAACGATCATTGGGCCTAATAAATGCTAAACAATTGTAAATAATTATATTCTTTCTAAAACATACTTTAATAGATCATTTAAAATTTCTTTATTAAAGATCATAAGGGTAACAATCATTGGGCCTACTAAATGCTAAAAAATTGTAAATAATTATCTTCTTTGTAAAAGATAATTTAATAGATTATTTAAAATTTTTTTATTAAAGATCATAACGGTAACGATCATTGGGCCTAATAAATGCTAAAGAATTTGAAATAATTATCTTCTTTGTGAATCATAATTGAAAAGATCATTTAAAGTTTCTTTATTAAAGATCATAACAGTAACGATCATTGGGTCTAATAAATGCTAAAAAATTGTAAATAATTATCTTCTTTCTAAAAGATAATTTAATAGATTATTTAGAATTTCTTTGTTAAAGATCATAACGGTAACGATCATTGGTCCTAATAAATGCAAAAGAATTGTAAATAACTATATTCTTTCTAAAACATAATTTAATAGATCATTTAAGATTTCTTTATTAAAGATCATAAGGGTAACAATCATTGGGACTAATAAATGCTAAAAAATTGTAAATAATTATCTTCTTTGTAAAAGATAATTTAATAGATCATTTCAAAATTTCTTTATTAAAGATCATAACGGTAACGATCATTGGGCCTAATAAATGCTAAAGAATTTGAAATAATTATCTTCTTTGTGAATCATAATTGAATAGATCATTTAAAGTTTTTTTATTAAAGGTCTTAACGGTAACAATCATTGGGCCTAATAAATGCTAAAAAATTGTACATAATTATCTTCATTCTAAAAGATAACTTAAAAGATTATTTAAAGTTTTTTTATTAAAGATCATAACGGTAACGATCATTGGGCCTAATAAATGCTAAAAAATTGTAAATAATTACCTTCTTTCTAAAAGATAATTTAATAGATCATTTAAAATTTCTTTATTAAAGATCATAACGGTAACGATCACTGGTCCTAATAAATGCTAAAGAATTGTAAATAATTATATTCTTTCTAAAACATAATTTAATAGATCATTTAAAATTTCTTTATTAAAGATCATAAGGGTAACAATCATTGGGACTACTAAATGCTAAAAAATTGTAAATAATTATCTTCTTTGTAAAAGATAATTTAATACATTATATAAAATTTCTTTATTAAAGATCATAACGGTAACGATCATTGGGCCTAATAAATGCTAAAGAATTTGAAATAATGATCTTCTTTGTGAATCATAATTGAAAAGATCATTTAAAGTTTCTTTATTAAAGATCATAACAGTAACGATCATTGGCTCTAATAAATGCTAAAAAATTGTAAATAATTATCTTCTTTGTAAAAGATAATTTAATAGATCATTTCAAAATTTCTTTATTAAAGATCATAAGGGTAATAATCATTGGGACTAATAAATGCTAAAAAATTGTAAATAATTATCTTCTTTGTAAAAGATAATTTAATAGATCATTTCAAAATTTCTTTATTAAAGATCATAACGGTAACGATCATTGGGCCTAATAAATGCTAAAGAATTTGAAATAATTATCTTCTTTGTGAATCATAATTGAATAGATTATTTAAAATTTCTTTATTAAAGATCATAACGGTAACGATCATTGGGCCTAATAAATGCTAAACAATTGTAAATAATTATATTCTTTCTAAAACATACTTTAATAGATCATTTAAAATTTCTTTATTAAAGATCATAAGGGTAACAATCATTGGGCCTACTAAATGCTAAAAAATTGTAAATAATTATCTTCTTTGTAAAAGATAATTTAATAGATTATTTAAAATTTTTTTATTAAAGATCATAACGGTAACGATCATTGGGCCTAATAAATGCTAAAGAATTTGAAATAATTATCTTCTTTGTGAATCATAATTGAAAAGATCATTTAAAGTTTCTTTATTAAAGATCATAACAGTAACGATCATTGGGTCTAATAAATGCTAAAAAATTGTAAATAATTATCTTCTTTCTAAAAGATAATTTAATAGATTATTTAGAATTTCTTTGTTAAAGATCATAACGGTAACGATCATTGGTCCTAATAAATGCAAAAGAATTGTAAATAACTATATTCTTTCTAAAACATAATTTAATAGATCATTTAAGATTTCTTTATTAAAGATCATAAGGGTAACAATCATTGGGACTAATAAATGCTAAAAAATTGTAAATAATTATCTTCTTTGTAAAAGATAATTTAATAGATCATTTCAAAATTTCTTTATTAAAGATCATAACGGTAACGATCATTGGGCCTAATAAATGCTAAAGAATTTGAAATAATTATCTTCTTTGTGAATCATAATTGAATAGATCATTTAAAGTTTTTTTATTAAAGGTCTTAACGGTAACAATCATTGGGCCTAATAAATGCTAAAAAATTGTACATAATTATCTTCATTCTAAAAGATAACTTAAAAGATTATTTAAAGTTTTTTTATTAAAGATCATAACGGTAACGATCATTGGGCCTAATAAATGCTAAAAAATTGTAAATAATTACCTTCTTTCTAAAAGATAATTTAATAGATCATTTAAAATTTCTTTATTAAAGATCATAACGGTAACGATCACTGGTCCTAATAAATGCTAAAGAATTGTAAATAATTATATTCTTTCTAAAACATAATTTAATAGATCATTTAAAATTTCTTTATTAAAGATCATAAGGGTAACAATCATTGGGACTACTAAATGCTAAAAAATTGTAAATAATTATCTTCTTTGTAAAAGATAATTTAATACATTATATAAAATTTCTTTATTAAAGATCATAACGGTAACGATCATTGGGCCTAATAAATGCTAAAGAATTTGAAATAATGATCTTCTTTGTGAATCATAATTGAAAAGATCATTTAAAGTTTCTTTATTAAAGATCATAACAGTAACGATCATTGGCTCTAATAAATGCTAAAAAATTGTAAATAATTATCTTCTTTGTAAAAGATAATTTAATAGATCATTTCAAAATTTCTTTATTAAAGATCATAAGGGTAATAATCATTGGGACTAATAAATGCTAAAAAATTGTAAATAATTATCTTCTTTGTAAAAGATAATTTAATAGATCATTTCAAAATTTCTTTATTAAAGATCATAACGGTAACGATCATTGGGCCTAATAAATGCTAAAGAATTTGAAATAATTATCTTCTTTGTGAATCATAATTGAATAGATTATTTAAAATTTCTTTATTAAAGATCATAACGGTAACGATCATTGGGCCTAATAAATGCTAAACAATTGTAAATAATTATATTCTTTCTAAAACATACTTTAATAGATCATTTAAAATTTCTTTATTAAAGATCATAAGGGTAACAATCATTGGGCCTACTAAATGCTAAAAAATTGTAAATAATTATCTTCTTTGTAAAAGATAATTTAATAGATTATTTAAAATTTTTTTATTAAAGATCATAACGGTAACGATCATTGGGCCTAATAAATGCTAAAGAATTTGAAATAATTATCTTCTTTGTGAATCATAATTGAAAAGATCATTTAAAGTTTCTTTATTAAAGATCATAACAGTAACGATCATTGGGTCTAATAAATGCTAAAAAATTGTAAATAATTATCTTCTTTCTAAAAGATAATTTAATAGATTATTTAGAATTTCTTTGTTAAAGATCATAACGGTAACGATCATTGGTCCTAATAAATGCAAAAGAATTGTAAATAACTATATTCTTTCTAAAACATAATTTAATAGATCATTTAAGATTTCTTTATTAAAGATCATAAGGGTAACAATCATTGGGACTAATAAATGCTAAAAAATTGTAAATAATTATCTTCTTTGTAAAAGATAATTTAATAGATCATTTCAAAATTTCTTTATTAAAGATCATAACGGTAACGATCATTGGGCCTAATAAATGCTAAAGAATTTGAAATAATTATCTTCTTTGTGAATCATAATTGAATAGATCATTTAAAGTTTTTTTATTAAAGGTCTTAACGGTAACAATCATTGGGCCTAATAAATGCTAAAAAATTGTACATAATTATCTTCATTCTAAAAGATAACTTAAAAGATTATTTAAAGTTTTTTTATTAAAGATCATAACGGTAACGATCATTGGGCCTAATAAATGCTAAAAAATTGTAAATAATTACCTTCTTTCTAAAAGATAATTTAATAGATCATTTAAAATTTCTTTATTAAAGATCATAACGGTAACGATCATTGGTCCTAATAAATGCTAAAGAATTGTAAATAATTATATTGTTTCTAAAACATAATTTAATAGATCATTTAAAATTTCTTTATTAAAGATCATAAGGGTAACAATCATTGGGACTAATAAATGCTAAAAAATTGTAAATAATTATCTTCTTTGTAAAAGATAATTTAATAGATCATTTCAAAATTTCTTTATTAAAGATCACAACGGTAACGATCATTGGGCCTAATAAATGCTAAAGAATTTGAAATAATTATCTTCTTTGTGAATCATAATTGAATAGATCATTTAAGGTTTTTTTGTTAAAGGTCTTAACGGTAACAATCATTGGGCCTAATAAATGTTAAAAAATTGTACATAATTATCATCATTCTAAAAGATAACTTAAAAGATCATTTAGAATTTCTTTATTAAAGATCATAACGGTAACGATCATTGGTCCTAATAAATGCTAAAGAATTGTAAATAATTACCTGCTTTCTAAAAGATAATTTAATAGATCATTTAAAATTTCTTTATTAAAGATCATAACGGTAACGATCATTGGTCCTAATAAATGCTAAAGAATTGTAAATAATTATATTCTTTCTAAAACATAATTTAATAGATCATTTAAAATTTCTTTATTAAAGATCATAAGGGTAACAATCATTGGGACTACTAAATGCTAAAAAATTGTAAATAATTATCTTCTTTGTAAAAGATAATTTAATAGATCATTTAAAATTTGTTTATTAAAGATCATAACGGTAACGATCATTGGTCCTAATAAATGCTAAAGAATTGTAAATAATTATATTCTTTCTAAAACATAATTTAATAGATCATTTAAAATTTCTTTATTAAAGATCATAAGGGTAACAATCATTGGGACTAATAAATGCTAAAAAATTGTAAATAATTATCATCTTTGTAAAAGATAATTTAATAGATCATTTCAAAATTTCTTTATTAAAGATCATAACGGTAACGATCATTGGGCCTAATAAATGCTAAAGAATTTGAAATAATTATCTTCTTCGTGAATCATAATTGAATAGATTATTTACAGTTTTTTTATTAAAGGTGTTAACGGTAACAATCATTGGGCCTAATAAATGCTAAAAAATTGTACATAATTATCTTCATTCTAAAAGATAACTTAAAAGATCATTTAGAATTTCTTTATTAAAGATCATAACGGTAACGATCATAGGTCCTAATAAATGCAAAAGAATTGTAAATAATTATATTCTTTCTAAAATATAATTTCATAGATCATTTAAAATTTCTTTATTAAAGATCATAACGGTAACAATCATTGGGACTAATAAATGCTAAAAAATTGAAAATAATTATCTTCTTTGTAAAAGATAATTTAATAGATCATTTCAAAATTTCTTTATTAAAGATCATAACGGTAACGATCATTGGGACTAATAAATGCTAAAGAATTTGAAATAATTATCTTCTTTGTGAATCATAATTGAATAGATCATTTAAGGTTTTTTTATTAAAGGTCTTAACGGTAACAATCATTGGGCCTAATAAATGCTAAAAAATTGTACATAATTATCTTCATTCTAAAAGATAACTTGAAAGATTATTTAAAGTTTTTTTATTAAAGATCATAACGGTAACGATCATTGGGCCTAATAAATGCTAAAAAATTGTAAATAATTACCTTCTTTCTAAAAGATAATTTAATAGATCATTTAAAATTTCTTTATTAAAGATCATAACGGTAACGATCATTGGTCCTAATAAATGCTAAAGAATTGTAAATAATTATATTCTTTCTAAAACATAATTTAATAGATCATTTAAAATTTCTTTATTAAAGATCATAAGGGTAACAATCATTGGGACTAATAAATGCTAAAAAATTGTAAATAATTATCTTCTTTGTAAAAGATAATTTAATAGATCATTTCAAAATTTCTTTATTAAAGATCATAACGGTAACGATCATTGGGCCTAATAAATGCTAAAGAATTTGAAATAATTATCTTCTTTGTGAATCATAATTGAATAGATCATTTAAAGTTTTTTTATTAAAGGTCTTAACGGTAACAATCATTGGGCCTAATAAATGCTAAAAAATTGTACATAATTCTCTTCATTCTAAAAGATAACTTAAAAGATTATTTAAAGTTTTTTTATTAAAGATCATAACGGTAATGATCATTGGGCATAATAAATGCTAAAAAATTGTAAATAATTACCTTCTTTCTAAAAGATAATTTAATAGATCATTTAAAATTTCTTTTTTAAAGATCATAACGGTAACGATCATTGGGCCTAATAAATGCTAAACAATTGTAAATAATTATATTCTTTCTAAAACATAGTTTAATAGATCATTTAAAATTTCTTTATTAAAGATCATAAGGGTAACAATCATTGGGCCTACTAAATGCTAAAAAATTGTAAATAATTATCTTCTTTGTAAAAGATAATTTAATAGATTATTTAAAATTTTTTTATTAAAGATCATAACGGTAACGATCATTGGGCCTAATAAATGCTAAAGAATTTGAAATAATTATCTTCTTTGTGAATCATAATTGAAAAGATCATTTAAAGTTTCTTTATTAAAGATCATAACAGTAACGATCATTGGGTCTAATAAATGCTAAAAAATTGTAAATAATTATCTTCTTTCTAAAAGATAATTTAATAGATCATTTAGAATTTCTTTGTTAAAGATCATAACGGTAACGATCATTGGTCCTAATAAATGCAAAAGAATTGTAAATAACTATATTCTTTCTAAAACATAATTTAATAGATCATTTCAAATTTCCTTATTAAAGATCATAAGGGTAACAATCATTGGGACTAATAAAGCTAAAAAATTGTAAATAATTATCTTCTTTGTAAAAGATAATTTAATAGATCATTTCAAAATTTCTTTATTAAAGATCATAACGGTAACGATCATTGGGCCTAATAAATGCTAAAGAATTTGAAATAATTATCTTCTTTGTGAATCATAATTGAATAGATCATTTAAAGTTTTTTTATTAAAGGTCTTAACGGTAACAATCATTGGGCCTAATAAATGCTAAAAAATTCTACATAATTATCTTCATTCTAAAAGATAACTTAAAAGATTATTTAAAGTTTTTTTATTAAAGATCATAACGGTAACGATCATTGGGCCTAATAAATGCTAAAGAATTGTAAATAACTATATTCTTTCTAAAAGATAATTTAATAGATCATTTAAAATTTCTTTATTAAAGATCATAACGGTAACGATCATTGGTCCTAATAAATGCTAAAGAATTGTAAATAATTATATTATTTCTAAAAGATAATTTAATAGATCATTTAAAATTTCTTTATTAAAGATCATAAGGGTAACAATCATTGGGACTAATAAATGCTAAAAAATTTTAAATAATTATCTTCTTTGTAAAAGATAATTTAATAGATCATTTCAAAATTTCTTTATTAAAGATCATAACGGTAACGATCATTGGGACTAATAAATGCTAAAGAATTTGAAATAATTATCTTCTTTGTGAATCATAATTGAATAGATCATTTAAGGTTTTTTTATTAAAGGTCTTAACGGTAACAATCATTCGGCCTAATAAATGCTAAAAAATTGTACATAATTATCTTCATTCTAAAAGATAACTTGAAAGATTATTTAAAGTTTTTTTATTAAAGATCATAACGGTAACGATCATTGGGCCTAATAAATGCTAAAAAATTGTAAATAATTACCTTCTTTCTAAAAGATAATTTAATACATCATTTAAAATTTCTTTATTAAAGATCATAACGGTAACGATCATTGGTCCTAACAAATGCTAAAGAATTGTAAATAATTATATTCTTTCTAAAACATAATTTAGTAGATCATTTAAAATTTCTTTATTAAAGATCATAAGGGTAACAATCATTGGGACTAATAAATGCTCAAAAATTGTAAATAATTATCTTCTTTGTAAAAGATAATTTAATAGATCATTTCAAAATTTCTTTATTAAAGATCATAACGGTAACGATCATTGGGCCTAATAAATGGTAAAGAATTTGAAATAATTATTTTCTTTGTGAATCATAATTGAATAGATCATTTAAAGTTTTTTTATTAAAGGTCTTAACGGTAATAATCATTGGGCCTAATAAATGCTAAAAAATTGTACATAATTATCTTCATTCTAAAAGATAACTTAAAAGATCATTTAGAATTTCTTTATTAAAGATCATAACGGTAACGATGATTGGTCCTAATAAATGCTAAAGAATTGTAAATAATTATATTCTTTCTAAAATATAATTTAATAGATCATTTAAAATTTCTTTATTAAAGATCATAAGGGTAACAATCATTGGGACTAATAAATGCTAAAAAATTGTAAATAATTATCTTCTTTGTAAAAGATAATTTAATAGATCATTTCAAAATTTCTTTATTAAAGATCATAACGGTAACCATCATTGGGCCTAATAAATCCTAAAGAATTTGAAATAATTATCTTCTTTGTGAATCATAATTGAATACATCATTTAAAGTTTTTTTATTAAAGGTCTTAACGGTAAAAATCATTGGGCCTAATAAATGCTAAAAAATTGTACATAATTATCTTCATTCTAAAAGATAACTTAAAAGATCATTTAGAATTTCTTTATTAAAGATCATAACGGTAACGATCATTGGTCCTAATAAATGCTAAAGAATTGTAAATAATTATATTCTTTCTAAAATATAATTTAATAGATCATTTAAAATTTCTTTATTAAAGATCATAAGGGTAACAATCATTGGGACTAATAAATGCTAAAAAATTGTAAATAATTATCTTCTTTGTAAAAGATAATTTAATAGATTATTTAAAATTTCTTTATTAAAGATCATAACGGTAACGATCATTTGGCCTAACAAATGCTAAAGAATTTGAAATAATTATCTTCTTTGTGAATCATAATTGAAAAGATCATTTAAAGTTTCTTTATTAAAGATCATAACAGTAACGATCATTGGGTCTAATAAATGCTACAAAATTGTAAATAATTATCTTCTTTCTAAAAGATAATTTAATAGATCATTTAGAATTTCTTTATTAAAGATCATAACGGTAACGATCATTGGTCCTAATAAATGCTAAAGAATTGTAAATAATTATATTCTTTCTAAAACATAATTTAGTAGATCATTTAAAATTTCTTTATTAAAGATCATAAGGGTAAAAATCATTGGGACTAATAAATGCTAAAAAATTGTAAATAATTATCTTCTTTGTAAAAGATAATTTAATAGATCATTTCAAAATTTCTTTATTAAAGATCATAACGGTAACGATCATTGGGCTTAATAAATGCTAAAGAATTTGAAATAATTATCTTCTTTGTTAATCATAATTGAATAGATCATTTAAAGTTTTTTTATTAAAGGTCTTAACGGTAACAATCATTGGGCCTAATAAATGCTAAAAAATTGTACATAATTATCTTCATTCTAAAGGATAACTTAAAAGATCATTTAAAGTTTCTTTATTAAAGATCATAACAGTAACGATCATTGGGTCTAATAAATGCTAAAAAATTGTAAATAATTATCTTCTTTCTAAAAGATAATTTAATAGATCATTTAGAATTTCTTTATTAAAGATCATAACGGTAACGATCATTGGTCCTAATAAATGCTAAAGAATTGTAAATAATTATATTCTTTCTAAAATATAATTTAATAGATCATTTAAAATTTCTTTATTAAAGATCATAAGGGTAACAATCATTGGGACTAATAAATGCTAAAAAATTGTAAATAATTATCTTCTTTGTAAAAGATAATTTAATAGATCATTTCAAAATTTCTTTATTAAAGATCATAACGGTAACGATCATTGGCCTACTAAATGCTAAAGAATTTGAAATAATTATCTTCTTTGTGAATCATAATTGAATAGATCATTTAAAGTTTTTTATTAAAGGTCTTAACGGTAACAATCATTGGGCCTAATAAATGCTAAAAAATTGTACATAATTATCTTCATTCTAAAAGATAACTTAAAAGATCATTTAGAATTTCTTTATTAAAGATCATAACGGTAACGATCATTGGTCCTAATAAATGCTAAAGAATTGTAAATAATTATATTATTTCTAAAAGATAATTTAATAGATCATTTAAAATTTCTTTATTAAAGATCATAAGGGTAACAATCATTGGGACTAATAAATGCTAAAAAATTTTAAATAATTATCTTCTTTGTAAAAGATAATTTAATAGATCATTTCAAAATTTCTTTATTAAAGATCATAACGGTAACCATCATTGGGCCTAATAAATCCTAAAGAATTTGAAATAATTATCTTCTTTGTGAATCATAATTGAATAGATCATTTAAAGTTTTTTTATTAAAGGTCTTAACGGTAAAAATCATTGGGCCTAATAAATGCTAAAAAATTGTACATAATTATCTTCATTCTAAAAGATAACTTAAAAGATCATTTAGAATTTCTTTATTAAAGATCATAACGGTAACGATCATTGGTCCTAATAAATGCTAAAGAATTGTAAATAATTATATTCTTTCTAAAATATAATTTAATAGATCATTTAAAATTTCTTTATTAAAGATCATAAGGGTAACAATCATTGGGACTAATAAATGCTAAAAAATTTTAAATAATTATCTTCTTTGTAAAAGATAATTTAATAGATCATTTCAAAATTTCTTTATTAAAGATCATAACGGTAACCATCATTGGGCCTAATAAATCCTAAAGAATTTGAAATAATTATCTTCTTTGTGAATCATAATTGAATACATCATTTAAAGTTTTTTTATTAAAGGTCTTAACAGTAAAAATCATTGGGCCTAATAAATGCTAAAAAATTGTACATAATTATCTTCATTCTAAATGATAACTTAAAAGATCATTTAGAATTTCTTTATTAAAGATCATAACGGTAACGATCATTGGTCCTAATAAATGCTAAAGAATTGTAAATAATTATATTCTTTCTAAAATATAATTTAATAGATCATTTAAAATTTCTTTATTAAAGATCATAAGGGTAACAATCATTGGGACTAATAAATGCTAAAAAATTGTAAATAATTATCTTCTTTGTAAAAGATAATTTAATAGATTATTTAAAATTTCTTTATTAAAGATCATAACGGTAACGATCATTTGGCCTAATAAATGCTAAAGAATTTGAAATAATTATCTTCTTTGTGAATCATAATTGAATAGATCATTTAAAGTTTTTTTATTAAAGGTCTTAACGGTAACAATCATTGGGCCTAATAAATGCTAAAAAATTGTACATAATTATCTTCATTCTAAAAGATAACTTAAAAGATCATTTAGAATTTCTTTATTAAAGATCATAACGGTAACGATCATTGGTCCTAATAAATGCTAAAGAATTGTAAATAATTATATTATTTCTAAAAGATAATTTAATAGATCATTTAAAATTTCTTTATAAAAGATCATAAGGGTAACAATCATTGGGACTAATAAATGCTAAAAAATTTTAAATAATTATCTTCTTTGTAAAAGATAATTTAATAGATCATTTCAAAATTTCTTTATTAAAGATCATAACGGTAACGATCATTGGGACTAATAAATGCTAAAGAATTTGAAATAATTATCTTCTTTGTGAATCATAATTGAATAGATCATTTAAGGTTTTTTTATTAAAGGTCTTAACGGTAACAATCATTGGGCCTAATAAATGCTAAAAAATTGTACATAATTATCTTCATTTTAAAAGATAACTTGAAAGATTATTTAAAGTTTTTTTATAAAAGATCATAACGGTAACGATCATTGGGCCAAATAAATGCTAAAAAATTGTAAATAATTACCTTTTTTCTAAAAGATAATTTAATAGATCATTTAAAATTTCTTTATTAAAGATCATAACGGTAACGATCATTGGTCCTAATAAATGCTAAAGAATTGTAAATAATTATATTTTTTGTAAAATATAATTTAATAGATCATTTAAAATTTCTTTATTAAAGATCATAAGGGTAACAATCTTTGGGACTAATAAATGCTAAAAAATTGTAAATAATTATCTTCTTTGTAAAAGATAATTTAATAGATCATTTCAAAATTTCTTTATTAAAGATCATAACGGTAACCATCATTGGGCCTAATAAATCCTAAAGAATTTGAAATAATTATCTTCTTTGTGAATCATAATTGAATAGATCATTTAAAGTTTTTTTATTAAAGGTCTTAACGGTAAAAATCATTGGGCCTAATAAATGCTAAAAAATTGTACATAATTATCTTCATTCTAAAAGATAACTTAAAAGATCATTTAGAATTTCTTTATTAAAGATCATAACGGTAACGATCATTGGTCCTAATAAATGCTAAAGAATTGTAAATAATTATATTCTTTCTAAAATATAATTTAATAGATCATTTAAAATTTCTTTATTAAAGATCATAAGGGTAACAATCATTGGGACTAATAAATGCTAAAAAATTGTAAATAATTATCTTCTTTGTAAAAGATAATTTAATAGATTATTTAAAATTTCTTTATTAAAGATCATAAAGGTAACGATCATTTGGCCTAATAAATGCTAAAGAATTTGAAATAATTATCTTCTTAAAGTTTCTTTATTAAAGATCATAACAGTAACGATCATTGGGTCTAATAAATGCTACAAAATTGTAAATAATTATCTTCTTTCTAAAAGATAATTTAATAGATCATTTAGAATTTCTTTATTAAAGATCATAACGGTAACGATCATTGGTCCTAATAAATGCTAAAGAATTGTAAATAATTATATTATTTCTAAAAGATAATTTAATAGATCATTTAAAATTTCTTTATTAAAGATCATAAGGGTAACAATCATTGGGACTCATAAATGCTAAAAAATTTTAAATAATTATCTTCTTTGTAAAAGATAATTTAATAGATCATTTCAAAATTTCTTTATTAAAGATCATAACGGTAACGATCATTGGCCTAATAAATGCTAAAGAATTTGAAATAATTATCTTCTTTGTGAATCATAATTGAATAGATCATTTAAAGTTTTTTTATTAAAGGTCTTAACGGTAACAATCATTGGGCCTAATAAATGCTAAAAAATTGTACATAATTATCTTCATTCTAAAAGATAACTTAAAAGATCATTTAGAATTTCTTTATTAAAGATCATAACGGTAACGATCATTGGTCCTAATAAATGCTAAAGAATTGTAAATAATTATATTCTTTCTAAAATATAATTTAATAGATCATTTAAAATTTCTTTATTAAAGATCATAAGGGTAACAATCATTGGGACTAATAAATGCTAAAAAATTTTAAATAATTATCTTCTTTGTAAAAGATAATTTAATAGATCATTTCAAAATTTCTTTATTAAAGATCATAACGGTAACCATCATTGGGCCTAATAAATCCTAAAGAATTTGAAATAATTATCTTCTTTGTGAATCATAATTGAATACATCATTTAAAGTTTTTTTATTAAAGGTCTTAACAGTAAAAATCATTGGGCCTAATAAATGCTAAAAAATTGTACATAATTATCTTCATTCTAAAAGATAACTTAAAAGATCATTTAGAATTTCTTTATTAAAGATCATAACGGTAACGATCATTGGTCCTAATAAATGCTAAAGAATTGTAAATAATTATATTCTTTCTAAAATATAATTTAATAGATCATTTAAAATTTCTTTATTAAAGATCATAAGGGTAACAATCATTGGGACTCATAAATGCTAAAAAATTGTAAATAATTATCTTCTTTGTAAAAGATAATTTAATAGATTATTTAAAATTTCTTTATTAAAGATCATAACGGTAACGATCATTTGGCCTAATAAATGCTAAAGAATTTGAAATAATTATCTTCTTTGTGAATCATAATTGAATAGATCATTTAAAGTTTTTTTATTAAAGGTCTTAACGGTAACAATCATTGGGCCTAATAAATGCTAAAAAATTGTACATAATTATCTTCATTCTAAAAGATAACTTAAAAGATCATTTAGAATTTCTTTATTAAAGATCATAACGGCAACGATCATTGGTCCTAATAAATGCTAAAGAATTGTAAATAATTATATTATTTCTAAAAGATAATTTAATAGATCATTTAAAATTTCTTTATAAAAGATCATAAGGGTAACAATCATTGGGACTAATAAATGCTAAAAAATTTTAAATAATTATCTTCTTTGTAAAAGATAATTTAATAGATCATTTCAAAATTTCTTTATTAAAGATCATAACGGTAACGATCATTGGGACTAATAAATGCTAAAGAATTTGAAATAATTATCTTCTTTGTGAATCATAATTGAATAGATCATTTAAGGTTTTTTTATTAAAGGTCTTAACGGTAACAATCATTGGGCCTAATAAATGCTAAAAAATTGTACATTATTATCTTCATTTTAAAAGATAACTTGAAAGATTATTTAAAGTTTTTTTATAAAAGATCATAACGGTAACGATCATTGGGCCAAATAAATGCTAAAAAATTGTAAATAATTACCTTTTTTCTAAAAGATAATTTAATAGATCATTTAAAATTTCTTTATTAAAGATCATAACGGTAACGATCATTGGTCCTAATAAATGCTAAAGAATTGTAAATAATTATATTTTTTGTAAAATATAATTTAATACATCATTTAAAATTTCTTTATTAAAGATCATAAGGGTAACAATCTTTGGGAGTAATAAATGCTAAAAAATTGTAAATAATTATCTTCTTTGTAAAAGATAATTTAATAGATCATTTCAAAATTTCTTTATTAAAGATCATAACGGTAACCATCATTGGGCCTAATAAATCCTAAAGAATTTGAAATAATTATCTTCTTTGTGAATCATAATTGAATAGATCATTTAAAGTTTTTTTATTAAAGGTCTTAACGGTAAAAATCATTGGGCCTAATAAATGCTAAAAAATTGTACATAATTATCTTCATTCTAAAAGATAACTTAAAAGATCATTTAGAATTTCTTTATTAAAGATCATAACGGTAACGATCATTGGTCCTAATAAATGCTAAAGAATTGTAAATAATTATATTCTTTCTAAAATATAATTTAATAGATCATTTAAAATTTCTTTATTAAAGATCATAAGGGTAACAATCATTGGGACTAATAAATGCTAAAAAATTGTAAATAATTATCTTCTTTGTAAAAGATAATTTAATAGATTATTTAAAATTTCTTTATTAAAGATCATAAAGGTAACGATCATTTGGCCTAATAAATGCTAAAGAATTTGAAATAATTATCTTCTTTGTGAATCATAATTGAAAAGATCATTTAAAGTTTCTTTATTAAAGATCATAACAGTAACGATCATTGGGTCTAATAAATGCTACAAAATTGTAAATAATTATCTTCTTTCTAAAAGATAATTTAATAGATCATTTAGAATTTCTTTATTAAAGATCATAACGGTAACGATCATTGGTCCTAATAAATGCTAAAGAATTGTAAATAATTATATTATTTCTAAAAGATAATTTAATAGATCATTTAAAATTTCTTTATTAAAGATCATAAGGGTAACAATCATTGGGACTCATAAATGCTAAAAAATTTTAAATAATTATCTTCTTTGTAAAAGATAATTTAATAGATCATTTCAAAATTTCTTTATTAAAGATCATAACAGTAACGATCATTGGGACTAATAAATGCTAAAGAATTTGAAATAATTATCTTCTTTCTGAATCATAATTGAATAGATCATTTAAGGTTTTTTTATTAAAGGTCTTAACGGTAACAATCATTGGGCCTAATAAATGCTAAAAAATTGTACATAATTATCTTCATTCTAAAAGATAACTTGAAAGATTATTTAAAGTTTTTTTATTAAAGATCATAACGGTAACGATCATTGGGCCTAATAAATGCTAAAAAATTGTAAATAATTACCTTTTTTCTAAAAGATAATTTAATAGATCATTTAAAATTTCTTTATTAAAGATCATAACGGTAACGATCATTGGTCCTAATAAATGCTAAAGAATTGTAAATAATTATATTCTTTCTAAAACATAATTTAATAGATCATTTAAAATTTCTTTATTAAAGATCATAAGGGTAACAATCATTGGGACTAATAAATGCTAAAAAATTGTAAATAATTATCTTCTTTGTGAAAGATAATTTAATAGATCATTTCAAAATTTCTTTATTAAAGATCATAACGGTAACGATCATTGGCCTAATAAATGCTAAAGAATTTGAAATAATTATCTTCTTTGTGAATCATAATTGAATAGATCATTTAAAGTTTTTTTATTAAAGGTCTTAACGGTAACAATCATTGGGCCTAATAAATGCTAAAAAATTGTACATAATTATCTTCATTCTAAAAGATAACTTAAAAGATCATTTAGAATTTCTTTATTAAAGATCATAAAGGTAACGATCATTGGTCCTAATAAATGCTAAAGAATTGTAAATAATTATATTATTTCTAAAATATAATTTAATAGATCATTTAAAATTTCTTTATTAAAGATCATAACGGTAACAATCATTGGGACTAATAAATGCTAAAAAATTGTAAATAATTATCTTCTTTGTAAAAGATAATTTAATAGATCATTTCAAAATTTCTTTATTAAAGATCATAACGGTAACGATCATTGGGACTAATAAATGCTAAAGAATTTGAAATAATTATCTTCTTTGTGAATCATAATTGAATAGATCATTTAAGGTTTTTTTATTAAAGGTCTTAACGGTAACAATCATTGGGCCTAATAAATGCTAAAAAATTGTACATAATTATCTTCATTCTAAAAGATAACTTGAAAGATTATTTAAAGTTTTTTTATTAAAGATCATAACGGTAACGATCATTGGGCCTAATAAATGCTAAAAAATTGTAAATAATTACCTTCTTTCTAAAACATAATTTAATAGATCATTTAAAATTTCTTTATTAAAGATCATAAGGGTAACAATCATTGGGACTAATAAATGCTAAAAAATTTTAAATAATTATCTTCTTTGTAAAAGATAATTTAATAGATCATTTCAAAATTTCTTTATTAAAGATCATAACGGTAACGATCATTGGGACTAACAAATGCTAAAGAATTTGAAATAATTATCTTCTTTGTGAATCATAATTGAATAGATCATTTAAGGTTTTTTTATTAAAGGTCTTAACGGTAACAATCATTGGGCCTAATAAATGCTAAAAAATTGTACATAATTATCTTTATTCTAAAAGATAACTTAAAAGATTATTTAAAGTTTTTTTATTAAAGATCATAACGGTAACGATCATTGGGCCTAATAAATGCTAAAAAATTGTAAATAATTACCTTCTTTCTAAAAGATAATTTAATAGATCATTTAAAATTTCTTTATTAAAGATCATAACGGTAACGATCATTGGTCCTAATAAATGCTAAAGAATTGTAAATAATTATATTCTTTCTAAAACATAATTTAATAGATCATTTAAAATTTCTTTATTAAAGATCATAAGGGTAACAATCATTGGGACTAATAAATGCTAAAAAATTGTAAATAATTATCTTCTTTGTAAAAGATAATTTAATAGATCATTTCAAAATTTCTTTATTAAAGATCATAACGGTAACGATCATTGGGCCTAATAAATGCTAAAGAATTTGAAATAATTATCTTCTTTGTGAATCATAATTGAATAGATCATTTAAAGTTTTTTTATTAAAGGTCTTAACGGTAACAATCATTGGGCCTAATAAATGCTAAAAAATTGTACATAATTATCTTCATTCTAAAAGATAACTTAAAAGATCATTTAGAATTTCTTTATTAAAGATCATAAAGGTAACGATCATTGGTCCTAATAAATGCTAAAGAATTGTAAATAATTATATTATTTCTAAAATATAATTTAATAGATCATTTAAAATTTCTTTATTAAAGATCATAACGGTAACAATCATTGGGACTAATAAATCCTAAAAAATTGTAAATAATTATCTTCTTTGTAAAAGATAATTTAATAGATCATTTCAAAATTTCTTTATTAAAGATCATAACGGTAACGATCATTGGGACTAATAAATGCTAAAGAATTTGAAATAATTATCTTCTTTGTGAATCATAATTGAATAGATCATTTAAGGTTTTTTTATTAAAGGTCTTAACGGTAACAATCATTGGGCCTAATAAATGCTAAAAAATTGTACATAATTATCTTCATTCTAAAAGATAACTTGAAAGATTATTTAAAGTTTTTTTATTAAAGATCATAACGGTAACGATCATTGGTCCTAATAAATGCAAAAGAATTGTAAATAACTATATTCTTTCTAAAACATAATTTAATAGATCATTTAAGATTTCTTTATTAAAGATCATAAGGGTAACAATCATTGGGACTAATAAATGCTAAAAAATTGTAAATAATTATCTTCTTTGTAAAAGATAATTTAATAGATCATTTCAAAATTTCTTTATTAAAGATCATAACGGTAACGATCATTGGGCCTAATAAATGCTAAAGAATTTGAAATAATTATCTTCTTTGTGAATCATAATTGAATAGATCATTTAAAGTTTTTTTATTAAAGGTCTTAACGGTAACAATCATTGGGCCTAATAAATGCTAAAAAATTGTACATAATTATCTTCATTCTAAAAGATAACTTAAAAGATTATTTAAAGTTTTTTTATTAAAGATCATAACGGTAACGATCATTGGGCCTAATAAATGCTAAAAAATTGTAAATAATTACCTTCTTTGTAAAAGATAATTTAATAGATCATTTAAAATTTCTTTATTAAAGATCATAACGGTAACGATCATTGGTCCTAATAAATGCTAAAGAATTGTAAATAATTATATTCTTTCTAAAACATAATTTAATAGATCATTTAAAATTTCTTTATTAAAGATCATAAGGGTAACAATCATTGGGACTAATAAATGCTAAAAAATTGTAAATAATTATCTTCTTTGTAAAAGATAATTTAATAGATCATTTCAAAATTTCTTTATTAAAGATCATAACGGTAACGATCATTGGGACTAATAAATGCTAAAGAATTTGAAATAATTATCTTCTTTGTGAATCATAATTGAATAGATCATTTAAGGTTTTTTTATTAAAGGTCTTAACGGTAACAATCATTGGGCCTAATAAATGCTAAAAAATTGTACATAATTATCTTCATTCTAAAAGATAACTTGAAAGATTATTTAAAGTTTTTTTATTAAAGATCATAACGGTAACGATCATTGGTCCTAATAAATGCAAAAGAATTGTAAATAACTATATTCTTTCTAAAACATAATTTAATAGATCATTTAAGATTTCTTTATTAAAGATCATAAGGGTAACAATCATTGGGACTAATAAATGCTAAAAAATTGTAAATAATTATCTTCTTTGTAAAAGATAATTTAATAGATCATTTCAAAATTTCTTTATTAAAGATCATAACGGTAACGATCATTGGGCCTAATAAATGCTAAAGAATTTGAAATAATTATCTTCTTTGTGAATCATAATTGAATAGATCATTTAAAGTTTTTTTATTAAAGGTCTTAACGGTAACAATCATTGGGCCTAATAAATGCTAAAAAATTGTACATAATTATCTTCATTCTAAAAGATAACTTAAAAGATTATTTAAAGTTTTTTTATTAAAGATCATAACGGTAACGATCATTGGGCCTAATAAATGCTAAAAAATTGTAAATAATTACCTTCTTTCTAAAAGATAATTTAATAGATCATTTAAAATTTCTTTATTAAAGATCATAACGGTAACGATCATTGGTCCTAATAAATGCTAAAGAATTGTAAATAATTATATTCTTTCTAAAACATAATTTAATAGATCATTTAAAATTTCTTTATTAAAGATCATAAGGGTAACAATCATTGGGACTAATAAATGCTAAAAAATTGTAAATAATTATCTTCTTTGTAAAAGATAATTTAATAGATCATTTCAAAATTTCTTTATTAAAGATCATAACGGTAACGATCATTGGGCCTAATAAATGCTAAAGAATTTGAAATAATTATCTTCTTTGTGAATCATAATTGAATAGATCATTTAAGGTTTTTTTGTTAAAGGTCTTAACGGTAACAATCATTGGGCCTAATAAATGTTAAAAAATTGTACATAATTATCATCATTCTAAAAGATAACTTAAAAGATCATTTAGAATTTCTTTATTAAAGATCATAACGGTAACGATCATTGGTCCTAATAAATGCTAAAGAATTGTAAATAATTACCTGCTTTCTAAAAGATAATTTAATAGATCATTTAAAATTTCTTTATTAAAGATCATAACGGTAACGATCATTGGTCCTAATAAATGCTAAAGAATTGTAAATAATTATATTCTTTCTAAAACATAATTTAATAGATCATTTAAAATTTCTTTATTAAAGATCATAAGGGTAACAATCATTGGGACTACTAAATGCTAAAAAATTGTAAATAATTATCTTCTTTCTAAAAGATAATTTAATAGATCATTTAAAATTTCTTTATTAAAGATCATAACGGTAACGATCATTGGTCCTAATAAATGCTAAAGAATTGTAAATAATTATATTCTTTCTAAAACATAATTTAATAGATCATTTAAAATTTCTTTATTAAAGATCATAAGGGTAACAATCATTGGGACTAATAAATGCTAAAAAATTGTAAATAATTATCTTCTTTGTAAAAGATAATTTAATAGATCATTTCAAAATTTCTTTATTAAAGATCATAACGGTAACGATCATTGGGCCTAATAAATGCTA
Organism: Psophocarpus tetragonolobus; assembly: GCA_037954015.1. Classification (NCBI taxonomy): domain Eukaryota; kingdom Viridiplantae; phylum Streptophyta; class Magnoliopsida; order Fabales; family Fabaceae; genus Psophocarpus; species Psophocarpus tetragonolobus. Next base: position 63,137,295 of record CM075688.1, read on the forward strand.
AAGAATTGTAAATAATTATATTCTTTCTAAAACATAATTTAATAGATCATTTAAAATTTCTTTATTAAAGATCATAAGGGTAACAATCATTGGGACTAATAAATGCTAAAAAATTGTAAATAATTATCTTCTTTGTAAAAGATAATTTAATAGATCATTTCAAAATTTCTTTATTAAAGATCATAACGGTAACGATCATTGGGCCTAATAAATGCTAAAGAATTTGAAATAATTATCTTCTTTGTGAATCATAATTGAATAGATTATTTACAGTTTTTTTATTAAAGGTCTTAACGGTAACAATCATTGGGCCTAATAAATGCTAAAAAATTGTACATAATTATCTTCATTCTAAAAGATAACTTGAAAGATTATTTAAAGTTTTTTTATTAAAGATCATAACGGTAACGATCATTGGTCCTAATAAATGCAAAAGAATTGTAAATAACTATATTCTTTCTAAAACATAATTTAATAGATCATTTAAGATTTCTTTATTAAAGATCATAAGGGTAACAATCATTGGGACTAATAAATGCTAAAAAATTGTAAATAATTATCTTCTTTGTAAAAGATAATTTAATAGATCATTTCAAAATTTCTTTATTAAAGATCATAACGGTAACGATCATTGGGCCTAATAAATGCTAAAGAATTTGAAATAATTATCTTCTTTGTGAATCATAATTGAATAGATCATTTAAAGTTTTTTTATTAAAGGTCTTAACGGTAACAATCATTGGGCCTAATAAATGCTAAAAAATTGTACATAATTATCTTCATTCTAAAAGATAACTTAAAAGATTATTTAAAGTTTTTTTATTAAAGATCATAACGGTAACGATCATTGGGCCTAATAAATGCTAAAAAATTGTAAATAATTACCTTCTTTCTAAAAGATAATTTAATAGATCATTTAAAATTTCTTTATTAAAGATCATAACGGTAACGATCATTGGTCCTAATAAATGCTAAAGAATTGTAAATAATTATATTCTTTCTAAAACATAATTTAATAGATCATTTAAAATTTCTTTATTAAAGATCATAAGGGTAACAATCATTGGGACTAATAAATGCTAAAAAATTGTAAATAATTATCTTCTTTGTAAAAGATAATTTAATAGATCATTTCAAAATTTCTTTATTAAAGATCATAACGGTAACGATCATTGGGCCTAATAAATGCTAAAGAATTTGAAATAATTATCTTCTTTGTGAATCATAATTGAATAGATCATTTAAGGTTTTTTTGTTAAAGGTCTTAACGGTAACAATCATTGGGCCTAATAAATGTTAAAAAATTGTACATAATTATCATCATTCTAAAAGATAACTTAAAAGATCATTTAGAATTTCTTTATTAAAGATCATAACGGTAACGATCATTGGTCCTAATAAATGCTAAAGAATTGTAAATAATTACCTGCTTTCTAAAAGATAATTTAATAGATCATTTAAAATTTCTTTATTAAAGATCATAACGGTAACGATCATTGGTCCTAATAAATGCTAAAGAATTGTAAATAATTATATTCTTTCTAAAACATAATTTAATAGATCATTTAAAATTTCTTTATTAAAGATCATAAGGGTAACAATCATTGGGACTACTAAATGCTAAAAAATTGTAAATAATTATCTTCTTTCTAAAAGATAATTTAATAGATCATTTAAAATTTCTTTATTAAAGATCATAACGGTAACGATCATTGGTCCTAATAAATGCTAAAGAATTGTAAATAATTATATTCTTTCTAAAACATAATTTAATAGATCATTTAAAATTTCTTTATTAAAGATCATAAGGGTAACAATCATTGGGACTAATAAATGCTAAAAAATTGTAAATAATTATCTTCTTTGTAAAAGATAATTTAATAGATCATTTCAAAATTTCTTTATTAAAGATCATAACGGTAACGATCATTGGGCCTAATAAATGCTAAAGAATTTGAAATAATTATCTTCTTTGTGAATCATAATTGAATAGATTATTTACAGTTTTTTTATTAAAGGTCTTAACGGTAACAATAATTGGGCCTAATAAATGCTAAAAAATTGTACATAATTATCTTCATTCTAAAAGATAACTTAAAAGATCATTTAGAATTTCTTTATTAAAGATCATAACGGTAACGATCATAGGTCCTAATAAATGCAAAAGAATTGTAAATAATTATATTCTTTCTAAAATATAATTTCATAGATCATTTAAAATTTCTTTATTAAAGATCATAACGGTAACAATCATTGGGACTAATAAATGCTAAAAAATAGTAAATAATTATCTTCTTTGTAAAAGATAATTTAATAGATCATTTCAAAACTTCTTTATTAAAGATCATAACGGTAACGATCATTGGGACTAATAAATGCTAAAGAATTTGAAATAATTATCTTCTTTGTGAATCATAATTGAATAGATCATTTAAGGTTTTTTTATTAAAGGTCTTAACGGTAACAATCATTGGGCCTAATAAATGCTAAAAAATTGTACATAATTATCTTCATTCTAAAAGATAACTTGAAAGATTATTTAAAGTTTTTTTATTAAAGATCATAACGGTAACGATCATTGGGCCTAATAAATGCTAAAAAATTGTAAATAATTACCTTCTTTCTAAAAGATAATTTAATAGATCATTTAAAATTTCTTTATTAAAGATCATAACGGTAACGATCATTGGTCCTAATAAATGCTAAAGAATTGTAAATAATTATATTCTTTCTAAAACATAATTTAATAGATCATTTAAAATTTCTTTATTAAAGATCATAAGGGTAACAATCATTGGGACTACTAAATGCTAAAAAATTGTAAATAATTATCTTCTTTGTAAAAGATAATTTAATAGATCATTTAAAATTTCTTTATTAAAGATCATAACGGTAACGATCATTGGTCCTAATAAATGCTAAAGAATTGTAAATAATTATATTCTTTCTAAAACATAATTTAATAGATCATTTAAAATTTCTTTATTAAAGATCATAAGGGTAACAATCATTGGGACTAATAAATGCTAAAAAATTGTAAATAATTATCTTCTTTGTAAAAGATAATTTAATAGATCATTTCAAAATTTCTTTATTAAAGATCATAACGGTAACGATCATTGGGCCTAATAAATGCTAAAGAATTGTAAATAATTATATTCTTTCTAAAACATAATTTAATAGATCATTTAAAATTTCTTTATTAAAGATCATAAGGGTAACAATCATTGGGACTAATAAATGCTAAAAAATTGTAAATAATTATCTTCTTTGTAAAAGATAATTTAATAGATCATTTCAAAATTTCTTTATTAAAGATCATAACGGTAACGATCATTGGGCCTAATAAATGCTAAAGAATTTGAAATAATTATCTTCTTTGTGAATCATAATTGAATAGATTATTTACAGTTTTTTTATTAAAGGTCTTAACGGTAACAATAATTGGGCCTAATAAATGCTAAAAAATTGTACATAATTATCTTCATTCTAAAAGATAACTTAAAAGATCATTTAGAATTTCTTTATTAAAGATCATAACGGTAACGATCATAGGTCCTAATAAATGCAAAAGAATTGTAAATAATTATATTCTTTCTAAAATATAATTTCATAGATCATTTAAAATTTCTTTATTAAAGATCATAACGGTAACAATCATTGGGACTAATAAATGCTAAAAAATAGTAAATAATTATCTTCTTTGTAAAAGATAATTTAATAGATCATTTCAAAACTTCTTTATTAAAGATCATAACGGTAACGATCATTGGGACTAATAAATGCTAAAGAATTTGAAATAATTATCTTCTTTGTGAATCATAATTGAATAGATCATTTAAGGTTTTTTTATTAAAGGTCTTAACGGTAACAATCATTGGGCCTAATAAATGCTAAAAAATTGTACATAATTATCTTCATTCTAAAAGATAACTTGAAAGATTATTTAAAGTTTTTTTATTAAAGATCATAACGGTAACGATCATTGGGCCTAATAAATGCTAAAAAATTGTAAATAATTACCTTCTTTCTAAAAGATAATTTAATAGATCATTTAAAATTTCTTTATTAAAGATCATAACGGTAACGATCATTGGTCCTAATAAATGCTAAAGAATTGTAAATAATTATATTCTTTCTAAAACATAATTTAATAGATCATTTAAAATTTCTTTATTAAAGATCATAAGGGTAACAATCATTGGGACTACTAAATGCTAAAAAATTGTAAATAATTATCTTCTTTGTAAAAGATAATTTAATAGATCATTTAAAATTTCTTTATTAAAGATCATAACGGTAACGATCATTGGTCCTAATAAATGCTAAAGAATTGTAAATAATTATATTCTTTCTAAAACATAATTTAATAGATCATTTAAAATTTCTTTATTAAAGATCATAAGGGTAACAATCATTGGGACTAATAAATGCTAAAAAATTGTAAATAATTATCTTCTTTGTAAAAGATAATTTAATAGATCATTTCAAAATTTCTTTATTAAAGATCATAACGGTAACGATCATTGGGCCTAATAAATGCTAAAGAATTGTAAATAATTATATTCTTTCTAAAACATAATTTAATAGATCATTTAAAATTTCTTTATTAAAGATCATAAGGGTAACAATCATTGGGACTAATAAATGCTAAAAAATTGTAAATAATTATCTTCTTTGTAAAAGATAATTTAATAGATCATTTCAAAATTTCTTTATTAAAGATCATAACGGTAACGATCATTGGGCCTAATAAATGCTAAAGAATTTGAAATAATTATCTTCTTTGTGAATCATAATTGAATAGATTATTTACAGTTTTTTTATTAAAGGTCTTAACGGTAACAATAATTGGGCCTAATAAATGCTAAAAAATTGTACATAATTATCTTCATTCTAAAAGATAACTTAAAAGATCATTTAGAATTTCTTTATTAAAGATCATAACGGTAACGATCATAGGTCCTAATAAATGCAAAAGAATTGTAAATAATTATATTCTTTCTAAAATATAATTTCATAGATCATTGGGCCTAGCAAATGCTAAAAAAGTTTACATAATTATCTTCGTTGTAAAAGATAATTTAATAGATCATTTAAAATTTCTTTATAAAAGATCATAACAGTAACGATCATTGGGCCTAATAAATGCTAAAAAGGTTAACATAATTATCTTCTTTGTGAAATATAATTTAATAGATCATTTAAAATTTCTTTATGAAAGATCATAACAGGAACGATTATTGGGCCTAATAAATGGTAAAAAAGTTCACATAATTATCTTCTGTGTAAAAGATAATTTACTAGACAATTTAAAATTTCTTATTAAAAGATCATAACGGTGCCGATCAATGGGCCTAGTAAATGCTGAAAAAGCTTACATAATTATCTTCTTTGTAAAACATAATTTAATAGATCATTTAAAATTTCATTATAAAAGATCATGACGGCAACGATCATTGGGCCAAATAAATGCTAAAAAGGCTAACATAATTATCTTCTTTGTGAAAGATAATTTAATAGATCATTTAAAATTTCTTTATAAAAGATAATAACGGTAACGATCATTGGGCATAATAAATGCTAAAAAAGTTGACATAATTATCTTCTTTGTAAAAGATAATTTACTAGAGAATTTCAAATTTCTTATTAGAAGATCATAACGATAACTATCATCGGGCCTAATAAATGCTAAAAAAGTTGACATAATTATCTTCTTTGTAAAAGATAATTTACTAGACAATTTAAAATTTCTTATTAAAAGATCATAACGGTACCGATCAATGGGCCTAGTAAATGCTAAAAAAGTTTACATAATTATCTTCTTTGTAAAAGATAATTTAATAGATCATTTAAAATTTCTTTATAAAAGATCATAACAGTCACGATCATTGGGCCTAATAAATGCTAAAAAGGTTAACATAATTATCTTCTTTGTGAAACATAATTTAATAGATCATTTAAAATTTCTTTATGAAAGATCATAACGGTAACGATTATTGGGCCTAATAAATGCTAAAAAAGTTGACATAATTATCTTCTTTGTAAAAGATAATTTACTAGACAATTTAAAATTTCTTATTAAAAGATCATAACGGTGCCGATCAATGGGCCTAGTAAATGCTGAAAAAGCTTACATAATTATCTTCTTTGTAAAACATAATTTAATAGATCATTTAAAATTTCATTATAAAAGATCATGACGGCAACGATCATTGGGCCTAATAAATGCTAAAAAGGCTAACATAATTATCTTCTTTGTGAAAGATATTTTAATAGATCATTTAAAATTTCTTTATAAAAGATCATAACGGTAACAATCATTGGGCCTAATAAATGGTAAAAAAGTTGACATAATTATCTTCTTTGTAAAAGATAATTTACTAGACAATTTAAAATTTCTTACTAAAAGATCATAACGCTAATGATTAATGGGCCTAGTAAATGCTAAAAAAGTTCACATAATTATCTTGTTTGTAAAAGATAATTTACTAGACAATTTAAAATTTATTATTAAAAGATCATAATGGTAACGATCATTGGGCCTAATAAATGCTAAAAAAGTTGACATAATTATCTTCTTTGTAAAAGATAATTTAATAGATCATTTAAAATTTCTTTATAAAAGGTCATAACGGTAACAATCATTGGGCCTAATAAATGCTTAAAAGGTTGACATAATTATCTTCTTTGTGAAATATAATTTAATAGATCATTTAAAATTTCTTTGTGAAAGATCACAACGGTAACGATCATTGGGTGTAATAAATGCTAAAAAAGTTGACATAATTATCTTCTTTGTAAAAGATAATTTACTAGACAATTTAAAATTTCTTATTAAAAGATCATAACGGTAACGATCACTGGGCCTAATAAATGCTGAAGCAGCTAACATAAATATATTCTTTGTTAAAGATAATTTAATAGATCATTTAAAATTTCTTTGTGAAAGATCATAACGGTAACGATCATTGGGCCTAATAAATGCTAAAAAAGCTAACATAATTATCTTCTTTGTGAAAGATAATTTAATAGATCCTTTAAAATTTCTTTATAAAAGATTATAACGGTAACGATCATTGGGCATAATAAATACTAAAAAAGTTGACATAATTATCTTCTTTGTAACAGATAATTTACTAGACAATTTAAAATTTCTTATTAAAAGATCATAACGGTACCGATCAATGGGCCTAGCAAATGCTAAAAAAGTTTACATAATTATCTTCGTTGTAAAAGATAATTTAATAGATCATTTAAAATTTCTTTATAAAAGATCATAACAGTAACGATCATTGGGCCTAATAAATGCTAAAAAGGTTAACATAATTATCTTCTTTGTGAAATATAATTTAATAGATCATTTAAAATTTCTTTATGAAAGATCATAACGGGAACGATTATTGGGCCTAATAAATGGTAAAAAAGTTGACATAATTATCTTCTGTGTAAAAGATAATTTACTAGACAATTTAAAATTTCTTATTAAAAGATCATAACGGTGCCGATCAATGGGCCTAGTAAATGCTGAAAAAGCTTACATAATTATCTTCTTTGTAAAACATAATTTAATAGATCATTTAAAATTTCATTATAAAAGATCATGACGGCAACGATCATTGGGCCAAATAAATGCTAAAAAGGCTAACATAATTATCTTCTTTGTGAAAGATAATTTAATAGATCATTTAAAATTTCTTTATAAAAGATAATAACGGTAACGATCATTGGGCATAATAAATGCTAAAAAAGTTGACATAATTATCTTCTTTGTAAAAGATAATTTACTAGAGAATTTCAAATTTCTTATTAGAAGATCATAACGATAACTATCATCGGGCCTAATAAATGCTAAAAAAGTTGACATAATTATCTTCTTTGTAAAAGATAATTTACTAGACAATTTAAAATTTCTTATTAAAAGATCATAACGGTACCGATCAATGGGCCTAGTAAATGCTAAAAAAGTTTACATAATTATCTTCTTTGTAAAAGATAATTTAATAGATCATTTAAAATTTCTTTATAAAAGATCATAACAGTAACGATCATTGGGCCTAATAAATGCTAAAAAGGTTAACATAATTATCTTCTTTGTGAAACATAATTTAATAGATCATTTAAAATTTCTTTATGAAAGATCATAACGGTAACGATTATTGAGCCTAATAAATGCTAAAAAAGTTGACATAATTATCTTCTTTGTAAAAGATAATTTACTAGACAATTTAAAATTTCTTATTAAAAGATCATAACGGTGCCGATCAATGGGCCTAGTAAATGCTGAAAAAGCTTACATAATTATCTTCTTTGTAAAACATAATTTAATAGATCATTTAAAATTTCATTATAAAAGATCATGACGGCAACGATCATTGGGCCTAATAAATGCTAAAAAGGCTAACATAATTATCTTCTTTGTGAAAGATATTTTAATACATCATTTAAAATTTCTTTATAAAAGATCATAACGGTAACAATCATTGGGCCTAATAAATGGTAAAAAAGTTGACATAATTATCTTCTTTGTAAAAGATAATTTACTAGACAATTTAAAATTTCTTACTAAAAGATCATAATGCTAATGATTAATGGGCCTAGTAAATGCTAAAAAAGTTCACATAATTATCTTGTTTGTAAAAGATAATTTACTAGACAATTTAAAATTTATTATTAAAAGATCATAACGGTAACGATCATTGGGCCTAATAAATGCTAAAAAAGTTGACATAATTATCTTCTTTGTAAAAGATAATTTAATAGATCATTTAAAATTTCTTTATAAAAGGTCATAACGGTAACAATCATTGGGCCTAATAAATGCTTAAAAGGTTGACATAATTATCTTCTTTGTGAAATATAATTTAATAGATCATTTAAAATTTCTTTGTGAAAGATCACAACGGTAACGATCATTGGGTCTAATAAATGCTAAAAAAGTTGACATAATTATCTTCTTTGTAAAAGATAATTTACTAGACAATTTAAAATTTCTTATTAAAAGATCATAACGGTAACGATCACTGGGCCTAATAAATGCTGAAGCAGCTAACATAAATATATTCTTTGTTAAAGATAATTTAATAGATCATTTAAAATTTCTTTGTGAAAGATCATAACGGTAACGATCATTGGGCCTAATAAATGCTAAAAAAGCTAACATAATTATCTTCTTTGTGAAAGATAATTTAATAGATCCTTTAAAATTTCTTTATAAAAGATTATAACGGTAATGATCATTGGGCATAATAAATACTAAAAAAGTTGACATAATTATCTTCTTTGTAAAAGATAATTTACTAGACAATTTAAAATTTCTTATTAAAAGATCATAACGGTAACGATCATTGGGACTAATAAATACTAAAAAAGTTAACATAATTATCTTCTTTGTAAAAGATAATTTACTAGACAATTTAAAATTTCTTTATAAAAGATCATAACGGTAACGATCATTGGGCCTAATAAATGCTAAAAAGGTTAACATAATTATCTTCTTTGTGAAAGATAATTTAATAGATCATTTAAAATTTCTTTATAAAAGATCATAACGGTAACAATCATTGGGCCTAATAAATGGTAAAAAAGTTGACATAATTATCTTCTTTGTAAAAGATAATTGACTAGACAATTTAAAATTTCTTATTAAAAGATCATAACGGTAACGATCACTGGGCCTAATAAATGCTGAAGCAGCTAACATAAATATATTCTTTGTTAAAGATAATTTAATAGATCATTTAAAATTTCTTTATAAAAGATCATAACGGTAACAATCATTGGGCCTAATAAATGCTAAAAAGGTTAACATAATTATCTTCTTTGTGAAATATAATTTAATAGATCATTTAAAATTTCTTTAAAAAAAATCATAACAGTCACAATCATTGGGCCTAATAAATGCTAAAAAAGTTGACATAATTATCTTCTTTGTAAAAGACAATTTAATAGATTATTTAAAATTTCTTTATAAAAGGTCATAACGGTAACGATCATTGGGCCTAATAAATGCTAAAAAAGTTGACATAATTATCTTCTTTGTAAAAGATAATTTAATAGATCATTTAAAATTTCTTTATAAAAGGTCATAACGGTAACGATCATTGGGCCTAATAAATGCTAAAAAGGTTAACATAATTATCTTCTTTGTGAAAGATATTTTAATACATCATTTAAAATTTCTTTGTGAAAGATCATAACGGTAACGATCATTGGGCCTAATAAATGCTAAAAAAGTTGACATAATTATCTTCTTTGTAAAAGATAATTTACTAGACAATTTCAAATTTCTTATTAGAAGATCATAACGGTAACGATCATTGGGCCTAATAAATGCTAAAAAAGTTGACATAATTATCTTCTTTGTAAAAGATAATTTACTAGACGATTTAAAATTTCTTATTAAAAGATCATAACGGTACCGATCAATGGGCCTAGTAAATGCTAAAAAAGTTTACATAATTATCTTCTTTGTAAAAGATAATTAAATAGATCATTTAAAATTTCTTTATAAAAGATCATAACAGTAACGATCATTGGGCCTAATAAATGCTAAAAAGGTTAACATAATTATCTTCTTTGTGAAACATAATTTAATAGATCATTTAAAATTTCTTTATGAAAGATCATAACGGTAACGATTATTGGGCCTAATAAATGCTAAAAAAGTTGACATAATTATCTTCTTTGTAAAAGATAATTTACTAGACAATTTAAAATTTCTTATTAAAAGATCATAACGGTGCCGATCAATGGGCCTAGTAAATGCTGAAAAAGCTTACATAATTATCTTCTTTGTAAAATATAATTTAATAGATCATTTAAAATTTCATTATAAAAGATCATGACGGCAACGATCATTGGGCCTAATAAATGCTAAAAAGGCTAACATAATTATCTTCTTTGTGAAAGATAATTTAATAGATCATTTAAAATTTCTTTATAAAAGATAATAACGGTAACGATCATTGGGCCTAATAAATGCTAAAAAAGTTGACATAATTATCTTCTTTGTAAAAGATAATTTACTAGAGAATTTCAAATTTCTTATTAGAACATCATAACGATAACTATCATCGGGCCTAATAAATGCTAAAAAAGTTGACATAATTATCTTCTTTGTAAAAGATAATTTACTAGACAATTTAAAATTTCTTATTAAAAGATCATAACGGTACCGATCAATGGGCCTAGCAAATGCTAAAAAAGTTTACATAATTATCTTCGTTGTAAAAGATAATTTAATAGATCATTTAAAATTTCTTTATAAAAGATCATAACAGTAACGATCATTGGGCCTAATAAATGCTAAAAAGGTTAACATAATTATCTTCTTTGTGAAATATAATTTAATAGATCATTTAAAATTTCTTTATGAAAGATCATAACGGTAACGATTATTGGGCCTAATAAATGGTAAAAAAGTTGACATAATTATCTTCTGTGTAAAAGATAATTTACTAGACAATTTAAAATTTCATATTAAAAGATCATAACGGTGCCGATCAATGGGCCTAGCAAATGCTGAAAAAGCTTACAAAATTATCTTCTTTGTAAAACATAATTTAATAGATCATTTAAAATTTCATTATAAAAGATCATGACGGCAACGATCATTGGGCCTAATAAATGCTAAAAAGGCTAACATAATTATCTTCTTTGTGAAAGATAATTTAATAGATCATTTAAAATTTCTTTATAAAAGATTATAACGGTAACGATCATTGGGCCTAATAAATACTAAAAAAGTTGACATAATTATCTTCTTTGTAAAAGATAATTTACTAGACAATTTAAAATTTCTTTATAAAAGATCATAACGGTAACGATCATTGGGACTAATAAATACTAAAAAAGTTAACATAATTATCTTCTTTGTAAAAGATAATTTACTAGACAATTTAAAATTTCTTTATAAAAGATCATAACGGTAACGATCATTGGGCCTAATAAATGCTAAAAAGGTTAACATAATTATCTTCTTTGTGAAAGATAATTTAATAGATCATTTAAAATTTCTTTATAAAAGATCATAACGGTAACGATCATTGGGCCTAATAAATGGTAAAAAATTTGACATAATTATCTTCTTTGTAAAAGATAATTTACTAGACAATTTAAAATTTTTTATTAAAAGATCATAACGGTAACGATCACTGGGCCTAATAACTGCTGAAGCAGCTAACATAAATATATTCTTTGTTAAAGATAATTTAATCGATCATTTATAATTTCTTTAAAAAAGATCATAACAGTCACAATCATTGGGCCTAATAAATGCTAAAAAAGTTGACATAATTATCTTCTTTGTAAAAGACAATTTAATACATCATTTAAAATTTCTTTGAAAAAGATGATAACGCTAACGATTATTGGGCCTAATAAATGCTAAAAAAGTTCACATAATTATCTTCTTTGTAAAAGATAATTTACTAGACAATTTAAAATTTCTTACTAAAAGATCATAACGCTAATGATTAATGGGCCTAGTAAATGCTAAAAAAGTTCACATAATTATCTTGTTTGTAAAAGATAATTTACTAGACAATTTAAAATTTATTATTAAAAGATCATAACGGTAACGATCATTGGGCCTAATAAATGCTAAAAAAGTTGACATAATTATCTTCTTTGTAAAAGATAATTTAATAGATCATTTAAAATTTCTTTATAAAAGGTCATAACGGTAACAGTCATTGGGCCTAATAAATGCTTAAAAGGTTGACATAATTATCTTCTTTGTGAAATATAATTTAATAGATCATTTAAAATTTCTTTGTGAAAGATCACAACGGTAACGATCATTGGGCCTAATAAATGCTAAAAAAGTTGACATAATTATCTTCTTTGTAAAAGATAATTTACTAGACAATTTAAAATTTCTTATTAAAAGATCATCACGGTAACGATCACTGGGCCTAATAAATGTTGAAGCAGCTAACATAAATATATTCTTTGTTAAAGATAATTTAATAGATCATTTAAAATTTCTTTAAAAAAGATCATAACAGTCACAATCATTGGGCCTAATAAATGCTAAAAAAGTTGACATAATTATCTTCTTTGTAAAAGACAATTTAATACATCATTTAAAATTTCTTTGAAAAAGATGATAACGCTAACGATTATTGGGCCTAATAAATGCTAAAAAAGTTGACATAATTATCTTCTTTGTAAAAGATAATTTACTAGACAATTTAAAATTTCTTACTAAAAGATCATAACGCTAACGATTAATGGGCCTAGTAAATGCTAAAAAAGTTGACATAATTATCTTGTTTGTAAAAGATAATTTACTAGACAATTTAAAATTTATTATTAAAAGATCATAACGGTACCGATCAATGGGCCTAGTAAATGCTAAAAAAGTTTACATAATTATCTTCTTTGTAAAAGATAATTAAATAGATCATTTAAAATTTCTTTATAAAAGATCATAACAGTAACGATCATTGGGCCTAATAAATGCTAAAAAGGTTAACATAATTATCTTCTTTGTGAAACATAATTTAATAGATCATTTAAAATTTCTTTATGAAAGATCATAACGGTAACGATTATTGGGCCTAATAAATGCTAAAAAAGTTGACATAATTATCTTCTTTGTAAAAGATAATTTACTAGACAATTTAAAATTTCTTATTAAAAGATCATAACGCTGCCGATCAATGGGCCTAGTAAATGCTGAAAAAGCTTATATAATTATCTTCTTTGTAAAATATAATTTAATAGATCATTTAAAATTTCATTATAAAAGATCATGACGGCAACGATCATTGGGCCAAATAAATGCTAAAAAGGCTAACATAATTATCTTCTTTGTGAAAGATAATTTAATAGATCATTTAAAATTTCTTTATAAAAGATAATAACGGTAACGATCATTGGGCATAATAAATGCTAAAAAAGTTGACATAATTATCTTCTTTGTAAAAGATAATTTACTAGAGAATTTCAAATTTCTTATTAGAAGATCATAACGATAACTATCATCGGGCCTAATAAATGCTAAAAAAGTTGACATAATTATCTTCTTTGTAAAAGATAATTTACTAGACAATTTAAAATTTCTTATTAAAAGATCATAACGGTACCGATCAATGGGCCTAGTAAATGCTAAAAAAGTTTACATAATTATCTTCTTTGTAAAAGATAATTTAATAGATCATTTAAAATTTCTTTATAAAAGATCATAACAGTAACGATCATTGGGCCTAATAAATGCTAAAAAGGTTAACATAATTATCTTCTTTGTGAAACATAATTTAATAGATCATTTAAAATTTCTTTATGAAAGATCATAACGGTAACGATTATTGAGCCTAATAAATGCTAAAAAAGTTGACATAATTATCTTCTTTGTAAAAGATAATTTACTAGACAATTTAAAATTTCTTATTAAAAGATCATAACGGTGCCGATCAATGGGCCTAGTAAATGCTGAAAAAGCTTACATAATTATCTTCTTTGTAAAACATAATTTAATAGATCATTTAAAATTTCATTATAAAAGATCATGACGGCAACGATCATTGGGCCTAATAAATGCTAAAAAGGCTAACATAATTATCTTCTTTGTGAAAGATATTTTAATACATCATTTAAAATTTCTTTATAAAAGATCATAACGGTAACAATCATTGGGCCTAATAAATGGTAAAAAAGTTGACATAATTATCTTCTTTGTAAAAGATAATTTACTAGACAATTTAAAATTTCTTACTAAAAGATCATAATGCTAATGATTAATGGGCCTAGTAAATGCTAAAAAAGTTCACATAATTATCTTGTTTGTAAAAGATAATTTACTAGACAATTTAAAATTTATTATTAAAAGATCATAACGGTAACGATCATTGGGCCTAATAAATGCTAAAAAAGTTGACATAATTATCTTCTTTGTAAAAGATAATTTAATAGATCATTTAAAATTTCTTTATAAAAGGTCATAACGGTAACAATCATTGGGCCTAATAAATGCTTAAAAGGTTGACATAATTATCTTCTTTGTGAAATATAATTTAATAGATCATTTAAAATTTCTTTGTGAAAGATCACAACGGTAACGATCATTGGGTCTAATAAATGCTAAAAAAGTTGACATAATTATCTTCTTTGTAAAAGATAATTTACTAGACAATTTAAAATTTCTTATTAAAAGATCATAACGGTAACGATCACTGGGCCTAATAAATGCTGAAGCAGCTAACATAAATATATTCTTTGTTAAAGATAATTTAATAGATCATTTAAAATTTCTTTGTGAAAGATCATAACGGTAACGATCATTGGGCCTAATAAATGCTAAAAAAGCTAACATAATTATCTTCTTTGTGAAAGATAATTTAATAGATCCTTTAAAATTTCTTTATAAAAGATTATAACGGTAATGATCATTGGGCATAATAAATACTAAAAAAGTTGACATAATTATCTTCTTTGTAAAAGATAATTTACTAGACAATTTAAAATTTCTTATTAAAAGATCATAACGGTAACGATCATTGGGACTAATAAATACTAAAAAAGTTAACATAATTATCTTCTTTGTAAAAGATAATTTACTAGACAATTTAAAATTTCTTTATAAAAGATCATAACGGTAACGATCATTGGGCCTAATAAATGCTAAAAAGGTTAACATAATTATCTTCTTTGTGAAAGATAATTTAATAGATCATTTAAAATTTCTTTATAAAAGATCATAACGGTAACAATCATTGGGCCTAATAAATGGTAAAAAAGTTGACATAATTATCTTCTTTGTAAAAGATAATTGACTAGACAATTTAAAATTTCTTATTAAAAGATCATAACGGTAACGATCACTGGGCCTAATAAATGCTGAAGCAGCTAACATAAATATATTCTTTGTTAAAGATAATTTAATAGATCATTTAAAATTTCTTTATAAAAGATCATAACGGTAACAATCATTGGGCCTAATAAATGCTAAAAAGGTTAACATAATTATCTTCTTTGTGAAATATAATTTAATAGATCATTTAAAATTTCTTTAAAAAAAATCATAACAGTCACAATCATTGGGCCTAATAAATGCTAAAAAAGTTGACATAATTATCTTCTTTGTAAAAGACAATTTAATAGATTATTTAAAATTTCTTTATAAAAGGTCATAACGGTAACGATCATTGGGCCTAATAAATGCTAAAAAAGTTGACATAATTATCTTCTTTGTAAAAGATAATTTAATAGATCATTTAAAATTTCTTTATAAAAGGTCATAACGGTAACGATCATTGGGCCTAATAAATGCTAAAAAGGTTAACATAATTATCTTCTTTGTGAAAGATATTTTAATACATCATTTAAAATTTCTTTGTGAAAGATCATAACGGTAACGATCATTGGGCCTAATAAATGCTAAAAAAGTTGACATAATTATCTTCTTTGTAAAAGATAATTTACTAGACAATTTCAAATTTCTTATTAGAAGATCATAACGGTAACGATCATTGGGCCTAATAAATGCTAAAAAAGTTGACATAATTATCTTCTTTGTAAAAGATAATTTACTAGACGATTTAAAATTTCTTATTAAAAGATCATAACGGTACCGATCAATGGGCCTAGTAAATGCTAAAAAAGTTTACATAATTATCTTCTTTGTAAAAGATAATTAAATAGATCATTTAAAATTTCTTTATAAAAGATCATAACAGTAACGATCATTGGGCCTAATAAATGCTAAAAAGGTTAACATAATTATCTTCTTTGTGAAACATAATTTAATAGATCATTTAAAATTTCTTTATGAAAGATCATAACGGTAACGATTATTGGGCCTAATAAATGCTAAAAAAGTTGACATAATTATCTTCTTTGTAAAAGATAATTTACTAGACAATTTAAAATTTCTTATTAAAAGATCATAACGGTGCCGATCAATGGGCCTAGTAAATGCTGAAAAAGCTTACATAATTATCTTCTTTGTAAAATATAATTTAATAGATCATTTAAAATTTCATTATAAAAGATCATGACGGCAACGATCATTGGGCCTAATAAATGCTAAAAAGGCTAACATAATTATCTTCTTTGTGAAAGATAATTTAATAGATCATTTAAAATTTCTTTATAAAAGATAATAACGGTAACGATCATTGGGCCTAATAAATGCTAAAAAAGTTGACATAATTATCTTCTTTGTAAAAGATAATTTACTAGAGAATTTCAAATTTCTTATTAGAACATCATAACGATAACTATCATCGGGCCTAATAAATGCTAAAAAAGTTGACATAATTATCTTCTTTGTAAAAGATAATTTACTAGACAATTTAAAATTTCTTATTAAAAGATCATAACGGTACCGATCAATGGGCCTAGCAAATGCTAAAAAAGTTTACATAATTATCTTCGTTGTAAAAGATAATTTAATAGATCATTTAAAATTTCTTTATAAAAGATCATAACAGTAACGATCATTGGGCCTAATAAATGCTAAAAAGGTTAACATAATTATCTTCTTTGTGAAATATAATTTAATAGATCATTTAAAATTTCTTTATGAAAGATCATAACGGTAACGATTATTGGGCCTAATAAATGGTAAAAAAGTTGACATAATTATCTTCTGTGTAAAAGATAATTTACTAGACAATTTAAAATTTCATATTAAAAGATCATAACGGTGCCGATCAATGGGCCTAGCAAATGCTGAAAAAGCTTACAAAATTATCTTCTTTGTAAAACATAATTTAATAGATCATTTAAAATTTCATTATAAAAGATCATGACGGCAACGATCATTGGGCCTAATAAATGCTAAAAAGGCTAACATAATTATCTTCTTTGTGAAAGATAATTTAATAGATCATTTAAAATTTCTTTATAAAAGATTATAACGGTAACGATCATTGGGCCTAATAAATACTAAAAAAGTTGACATAATTATCTTCTTTGTAAAAGATAATTTACTAGACAATTTAAAATTTCTTTATAAAAGATCATAACGGTAACGATCATTGGGACTAATAAATACTAAAAAAGTTAACATAATTATCTTCTTTGTAAAAGATAATTTACTAGACAATTTAAAATTTCTTTATAAAAGATCATAACGGTAACGATCATTGGGCCTAATAAATGCTAAAAAGGTTAACATAATTATCTTCTTTGTGAAAGATAATTTAATAGATCATTTAAAATTTCTTTATAAAAGATCATAACGGTAACGATCATTGGGCCTAATAAATGGTAAAAAATTTGACATAATTATCTTCTTTGTAAAAGATAATTTACTAGACAATTTAAAATTTTTTATTAAAAGATCATAACGGTAACGATCACTGGGCCTAATAACTGCTGAAGCAGCTAACATAAATATATTCTTTGTTAAAGATAATTTAATCGATCATTTATAATTTCTTTAAAAAAGATCATAACAGTCACAATCATTGGGCCTAATAAATGCTAAAAAAGTTGACATAATTATCTTCTTTGTAAAAGACAATTTAATACATCATTTAAAATTTCTTTGAAAAAGATGATAATGCTAACGATTATTGGGCCTAATAAATGCTAAAAAAGTTCACATAATTATCTTCTTTGTAAAAGATAATTTACTAGACAATTTAAAATTTCTTACTAAAAGATCATAACGCTAATGATTAATGGGCCTAGTAAATGCTAAAAAAGTTCACATAATTATCTTGTTTGTAAAAGATAATTTACTAGACAATTTAAAATTTATTATTAAAAGATCATAACGGTAACGATCATTGGGCCTAATAAATGCTAAAAAAGTTGACATAATTATCTTCTTTGTAAAAGATAATTTAATAGATCATTTAAAATTTCTTTATAAAAGGTCATAACGGTAACAGTCATTGGGCCTAATAAATGCTTAAAAGGTTGACATAATTATCTTCTTTGTGAAATATAATTTAATAGATCATTTAAAATTTCTTTGTGAAAGATCACAACGGTAACGATCATTGGGCCTAATAAATGCTAAAAAAGTTGACATAATTATCTTCTTTGTAAAAGATAATTTACTAGACAATTTAAAATTTCTTATTAAAAGATCATCACGGTAACGATCACTGGGCCTAATAAATGTTGAAGCAGCTAACATAAATATATTCTTTGTTAAAGATAATTTAATAGATCATTTAAAATTTCTTTAAAAAAGATCATAACAGTCACAATCATTGGGCCTAATAAATGCTAAAAAAGTTGACATAATTATCTTCTTTGTAAAAGACAATTTAATACATCATTTAAAATTTCTTTGAAAAAGATGATAACGCTAACGATTATTGGGCCTAATAAATGCTAAAAAAGTTGACATAATTATCTTCTTTGTAAAAGATAATTTACTAGACAATTTAAAATTTCTTACTAAAAGATCATAACGCTAACGATTAATGGGCCTAGTAAATGCTAAAAAAGTTGACATAATTATCTTGTTTGTAAAAGATAATTTACTAGACAATTTAAAATTTATTATTAAAAGATCATAACGGTACCGATCAATGGGCCTAGTAAATGCTAAAAAAGTTTACATAATTATCTTCTTTGTAAAAGATAATTAAATAGATCATTTAAAATTTCTTTATAAAAGATCATAACAGTAACGATCATTGGGCCTAATAAATGCTAAAAAGGTTAACATAATTATCTTCTTTGTGAAACATAATTTAATAGATCATTTAAAATTTCTTTATGAAAGATCATAACGGTAACGATTATTGGGCCTAATAAATGCTAAAAAAGTTGACATAATTATCTTCTTTGTAAAAGATAATTTACTAGACAATTTAAAATTTCTTATTAAAAGATCATAACGCTGCCGATCAATGGGCCTAGTAAATGCTGAAAAAGCTTATATAATTATCTTCTTTGTAAAATATAATTTAATAGATCATTTAAAATTTCATTATAAAAGATCATGACGGCAACGATCATTGGGCCTAATAAATGCTAAAAAGGCTAACATAATTATCTTCTTTGTGAAAGATAATTTAATAGATCATTTAAAATTTCTTTATAAAAGATAATAACGGTAACGATCATTGGGACTAATAAATGCTAAAAAAGTTGACATAATTATCTTCTTTGTAAAAGATAATTTAGTAGACAATTTAAAATTTCTTATTAAAAGATCATAACGGTACCGATCAATGGGCCTAGCAAATGCTAAAAAAGTTTACATAATTATCTTCGTTGTAAAAGATAATTTAATAGATCATTTAAAATTTCTTTATAAAAGATCATAACAGTAACGATCATTGGGCCTAATAAATGCTAAAAAGGTTAACATAATTATCTTCTTTGTGAAATATAATTTAATAGATCATTTAAAATTTCTTTATGAAAGATCATAACGGTAACGATTATTGGGCCTAATAAATGGTAAAAAAGTTGACATAATTATCTTCTGTGTAAAAGATAATTTACTAGACAATTTAAAATTTCATATTAAAAGATCATAACGGTGCCGATCAATGGGCCTAGCAAATGCTGAAAAAGCTTACAAAATTATCTTCTTTGTAAAACATAATTTAATAGATCATTTAAAATTTCATTATAAAAGATCATGACGGCAACGATCATTGGGCCTAATAAATGCTAAAAAGGCTAACATAATTATCTTCTTTGTGAAAGATAATTTAATAGATCATTTAAAATTTCTTTATAAAAGATAATAACGGTAACGATCATTGGGACTAATAAATGCTAAAAAAGTTGACATAATTATCTTCTTTGTAAAAGATAATTTACTAGAGAATTTCAAATTTCTTATTAGAAGATCATAACGATAACTATCATCGGGCCTAATAAATGCTAAAAAAGTTGACATAATTATCTTCTTTGTAAAAGATAATTTAGTAGACAATTTAAAATTTCTTATTAAAAGATCATAACGGTACCGATCAATGGGCCTAGCAAATGCTAAAAAAGTTTACATAATTATCTTCGTTGTAAAAGATAATTTAATAGATCATTTCAAATTTCTTTATAAAAGATCATAACAGTAACGATCATTGGGCCTAATAAATGCTAAAAAGGTTAACATAATTATCTTCTTTGTGAAATATAATTTAATAGATCATTTAAAATTTCTTTATGAAAGATCATAACGGTAACGATTATTGGGCCTAATAAATGGTAAAAAAGTTGACATAATTATCTTCTGTGTAAAAGATAATTTACTAGACAATTTAAAATTTCATATTAAAAGATCATAACGGTGCCGATCAATGGGCCTAGCAAATGCTGAAAAAGCTTACATAATTATCTTCTTTGTAAAACATAATTTAATAGATCATTTAAAATTTCATTATAAAAGATCATGACGGCAACGATCATTGGGCCTAATAAATGCTAAAAAGGCTAACATAATTATCTTCTTTGTGAAAGATAATTTAATAGATCATTTAAAATTTCTTTATAAAAGATTATAACGGTAACGATCATTGGGCCTAATAAATACTAAAAAAGTTGACATAATTATCTTCTTTGTAAAATATAATTTACTAGACAATTTAAAATTTCTTTATAAAAGATCATAACGGTAACGATCATTGGGACTAATAAATACTAAAAAAGTTAACATAATTATCTTCTTTGTAAAAGATAATTTACTAGACAATTTAAAATTTCTTTATAAAAGATCATAACGGTAACGATCATTGGGCCTAATAAATGCTAAAAAGGTTAACATAATTATCTTCTTTGTGAAAGATAATTTAATAGATCATTTAAAATTTCTTTATAAAAGATCATAACGGTAACGATCATTGGGCATAATAAATGGTAAAAAAGTTGACATAATTATCTTCTTTGTAAAAGATAATTTACTAGACAATTTAAAATTTTTTATTAAAAGATCATAACGGTAACGATCACTGGGCCTAATAACTGCTGAAGCAGCTAACATAAATATATTCTTTGTTAAAGATAATTTAATCGATCATTTATAATTTCTTTAAAAAAGATCATAACAGTCACAATCATTGGGCCTAATAAATGCTAAAAAAGTTGACATAATTATCTTCTTTGTAAAAGACAATTTAATACATCATTTAAAATTTCTTTGAAAAAGATGATAACGCTAACGATTATTGGGCCTAATAAATGCTAAAAAAGTTGACATAATTATCTTCTTTGTAAAAGATAACTTACTAGACAATTTAAAATTTCTTACTAAAAGATCATAACGCTAATGATTAATGGGCCTAGTAAATGCTAAAAAAGTTCACATAATTATCTTGTTTGTAAAAGATAATTTACTAGACAATTTAAAATTTATTATTAAAAGATCATAACGGTAACGATCATTGGGCCTAATAAATGCTAAAAAAGTTGACATAATTATCTTCTTTGTAAAAGATAATTTAATAGATCATTTAAAATTTCTTTATAAAAGGTCATAACGGTAACAGTCATTGGGCCTAATAAACGCTTAAAAGGTTGACATAATTATCTTCTTTGTGAAATATAATTTAATAGATCATTTAAAATTTCTTTGTGAAAGATCACAACGGTAACGATCATTGGGCCTAATAAATGCTAAAAAAGTTGACATAATTATCTTCTTTGTAAAAGATAATTTACTAGACAATTTAAAATTTCTTATTAAAAGATCATCACGGTAACGATCACTGGGCCTAATAAATGCTGAAGCAGCTAACATAAATATATTCTTTGTTAAAGATAATTTAATAGATCATTTAAAATTTCTTTAAAAAAGATCATAACAGTCACAATCATTGGGGCTAATAAATGCTAAAAAAGTTGACATAATTATCTTCTTTGTAAAAGACAATTTAATACATCATTTAAAATTTCTTTGAAAAAGATGATAACGCTAACGATTATTGGGCCTAATAAATGCTAAAAAAGTTGACATAATTATCTTCTTTGTAAAAGATAATTTACTAGACAATTTAAAATTTCTTACTAAAAGATCATAACGCTAACGATTAATGGGCCTAGTAAATGCTAAAAAAGTTGACATAATTATCTTGTTTGTAAAAGATAATTTACTAGACAATTTAAAATTTATTATTAAAAGATCATAACGGTAACGATCATTGGGCCTAGTAAATGCTAAAAAAGTTTACATAATTATCTTCTTTGTAAAAGATAATTTAATAGATCATTTAAAATTTCTTTATAAAAGATCATAACGGTAACGATCATTGGGCCTAATAAATGCTAAAAAAGTTGACATAATTATCTTCTTTGTAAAAGATAATTTACTAGACAATTTCAAATTTGTTATTAGAAGATCATAACGGTAACGATTATTGGGCCTAATAAATGCTAAAAAGGTTAACATAATTATCTTCTTTGTTAAAGATAATTTAATAGATCATTTAAAATTTCTTTAAAAAAGATCATAACAGTCACAATCATTGGGCCTAATAAATGCTAAAAAAGTTGACATAATTATCTTCTTTGTAAAAGACAATTTAATAGATTATTTAAAATTTCTTTATAAAAGGTCATAACGGTAACGATCATTGGGCCTAATAAATGCTAAAAAAGTTGACATAATCATCTTCTTTGTAAAAGGTAATTTAATAGATCATTTAAAATTTCTTTATAAAAGGTCATAACGGTAACGATCATTGGGCCTAATAAATGCTAAAAAGGTTAACATAATTATCTTCTTTGTGAAAGATAATTTAATACATCATTTAAAATTTCTTTGTGAAAGATCATAACGGTAACGATCATTGGGCCTAATAAATACTAAAAAAGTTGACATAATTATCTTCTTTGTAAAAGATAATTTACTAGACAATTTAAAATTTCTTTATAAAAGATCATAACGGTAACGATCATTGGGACTAATAAATACTAAAAAAGTTAACATAATTATCTTCTTTGTAAAAGATAATTTACTAGACAATTTAAAATTTCTTTATAAAAGATCATAACGGTAACGATCATTGGGCCTAATAAATGCTAAAAAGGTTAACATAATTATCTTCTTTGTGAAAGATAATTTAATAGATCATTTAAAATTTCTTTATAAAAGATCATAACGGTAACGATCATTGGGCATAATAAATGGTAAAAAAGTTGACATAATTATCTTCTTTG
This sequence comes from Psophocarpus tetragonolobus, assembly GCA_037954015.1. Lineage (NCBI taxonomy): Eukaryota > Viridiplantae > Streptophyta > Magnoliopsida > Fabales > Fabaceae > Psophocarpus > Psophocarpus tetragonolobus. The sequence continues at coordinate 63,161,376 of CM075688.1, forward strand.
TAAAAGATAATTTACTAGACAATTTAAAATTTTTTATTAAAAGATCATAACGGTAACGATCACTGGGCCTAATAACTGCTGAAGCAGCTAACATAAATATATTCTTTGTTAAAGATAATTTAATCGATCATTTATAATTTCTTTAAAAAAGATCATAACAGTCACAATCATTGGGCCTAATAAATGCTAAAAAAGTTGACATAATTATCTTCTTTGTAAAAGACAATTTAATACATCATTTAAAATTTCTTTGAAAAAGATGATAACGCTAACGATTATTGGGCCTAATAAATGCTAAAAAAGTTGACATAATTATCTTCTTTGTAAAAGATAACTTACTAGACAATTTAAAATTTCTTACTAAAAGATCATAACGCTAATGATTAATGGGCCTAGTAAATGCTAAAAAAGTTCACATAATTATCTTGTTTGTAAAAGATAATTTACTAGACAATTTAAAATTTATTATTAAAAGATCATAACGGTAACGATCATTGGGCCTAATAAATGCTAAAAAAGTTGACATAATTATCTTCTTTGTAAAAGATAATTTACTAGACAATTTAAAATTTCTTATTAAAAGATCATCACGGTAACGATCACTGGGCCTAATAAATGCTGAAGCAGCTAACATAAATATATTCTTTGTTAAAGATAATTTAATAGATCATTTAAAATTTCTTTAAAAAAGATCATAACAGTCACAATCATTGGGCCTAATAAATGCTAAAAAAGTTGACATAATTATCTTCTTTGTAAAAGACAATTTAATACATCATTTAAAATTTCTTTGAAAAAGATGATAACGCTAACGATTATTGGGCCTAATAAATGCTAAAAAAGTTGACATAATTATCTTCTTTGTAAAAGATAATTTACTAGACAATTTAAAATTTCTTACTAAAAGATCATAACGCTAACGATTAATGGGCCTAGTAAATGCTAAAAAAGTTGACATAATTATCTTGTTTGTAAAAGATAATTTACTAGACAATTTAAAATTTATTATTAAAAGATCATAACGGTAATGATCATTGGGCCTAGTAAATGCTAAAAAAGTTTACATAATTATCTTCTTTGTAAAAGATAATTTAATAGATCATTTAAAATTTCTTTATAAAAGATCATAACGGTAACGATCATTGGGCCTAATAAATGCTAAAAAAGTTGACATAATTATCTTCTTTGTAAAAGATAATTTACTAGACAATTTCAAATTTGTTATTAGAAGATCATAACGGTAACGATTATTGGGCCTAATAAATGCTAAAAAGGTTAACATAATTATCTTCTTTGTTAAAGATAATTTAATAGATCATTTAAAATTTCTTTAAAAAAGATCATAACAGTCACAATCATTGGGCCTAATAAATGCTAAAAAAGTTGACATAATTATCTTCTTTGTAAAAGACAATTTAATAGATTATTTAAAATTTCTTTATAAAAGGTCATAACGGTAACGATCATTGGGCCTAATAAATGCTAAAAAAGTTGACATAATCATCTTCTTTGTAAAAGATAATTTAATAGATCATTTAAAATTTCTTTATAAAAGGTCATAACGGTAACGATCATTGGGCCTAATAAATGCTAAAAAGGTTAACATAATTATCTTCTTTGTGAAAGATAATTTAATACATCATTTAAAATTTCTTTATGAAAGATCATAACGGTAACGATCATTGGGCCTAATAAATGCTAAAAAAGTTGACATAATTATCTTCTTTGTAAAAGATAATTTACTAGACAATTTCAACTTTCTTATTAGAAGATCATAACGGTAACGATCATTGGGCCTAATAAATGCTAAAAAAGTTGACATAATTATCTTCTTTGTAAAAGATAATTAACTAGACAATTTAAAATTTCTTATAAAAAGATCATAACGGTACCGATCAATGGGCCTAGTAAATGCTAAAAAAGTTTACATAATTATCTTCTTTGTAAAAGATAATTTAATAGATCATTTAAAATTTCTTTATAAAAGATCATAACGGTAACGATCATTGGGCCTAATAAATGCTAAAAAAGTTGACATAATTATCTTCTTTGTAAAAGATAATTTACTAGACAATTTCAAATTTCTTATTAGAAGATCATAACGGTAACGATTATTGGGCCTAATAAATGCTAAAAAAGTTGACATAATTATCTTCTTTGTAAAAGATAATTTACTAGACAATTTAAAATTTCTTATTAAAAGATCATAACGGTGCCGATCAATGGACCTAGTAAATGCTGAAAAAGCTTACATAAATATCTTCTTTGTAAAACATAATTTAATAGATCATTTAAAATTTCATTATAAAAGATCATGACGGCAACGATCATTGGGCCTAATAAATGCTAACAAGGCTAACATAATTATCTTCTTTGTGAAAGATAATTTAATAGATCATTTAAAATTTCTTTATAAAATATAATAACGGTAACGATCATTGGGCCTAATAAATGCTGAAAAAGTTGACATAATTATCTTCTTTGTAGAAGATAATTTACTAGAGAATTTCAAATTTCTTATTAGAAGATCATAACGATAACTATCATCGGGCCTAATAAATGCTAAAAAAGTTGACATAATTATCTTCTTTGTAACAGATAATTTACTAGACAATTTAAAATTTCTTATTAAAAGATCATAACGGTACCGATCAATGGGCCTAGCAAATGCTAAAAAAGTTTACATAATTATCTTCGTTGTAAAAGATAATTTAATAGATCATTTAAAATTTCTTTATAAAAGATCATAACAGTAACGATCATTGGGCCTAATAAATGCTAAAAAGGTTAACATAATTATCTTCTTTGTGAAATATAATTTAATAGATCATTTAAAATTTCTTTATGAAAGATCATAACGGTAACGATTATTGGGCCTAATAAATGGTAAAAAAGTTGACATGATTATCTTCTGTGTAAAAGATAATTTACTAGACAATTTAAAATTTCTTATTAAAAGATCATAACGGTGCCGATCAATGGGCCTAGTAAATGCTGAAAAAGCTTACATAATTATCTTCTTTGTAAAACATAATTTAATAGATCATTTAAAATTTCATTATAAAAGATCATGACGGCAACGATCATTGGGCCTAATAAATGCTAAAAAGGCTAACATAATTATCTTCTTTGTAAAAGATAATTTACTAGACAATTTAAAATTTCTTATTAAAAGATCATCACGGTAACGATCACTGGGCCTAATAAATGCTGAAGCAGCTAACATAAATATATTCTTTGTTAAAGATAATTTAATAGATCATTTAAGATTTCTTTAAAAAAGATCATAACAGTCACAATCATTGGGCCTAATAAATGCTAAAAAAGTTGACATAATTATCTTCTTTGTAAAAGAGAATTTAATACATCATTTAAAATTTCTTTGAAAAAGATGATAACGCTAACGATTATTGGGCCTAATAAATGCTAAAAAAGTTGACATAATTATCTTCTTTGTAAAAGATAATTTACTAGACAATTTAAAATTTCTTACTAAAAGATCATAACGCTAACGATTAATGGGCCTAGTAAATGCTAAAAAAGTTGCCATAATTATCTTGTTTGTAAAAGATAATTTACTAGACAATTTAAAATTTATTATTAAAAGATCATAACGGTAACGATCATTGGGACTAATAAATACTAAAAAAGTTAACATAATTATCTTCTTTGTAAAAGATAATTTACTAGACAATTTAAAATTTCTTTATAAAAGATCATAACGGTAACGATCATTGGGCCTAATAAATGCTAAAAAGGTTAACATAATTATCTTCTTTGTGAAAGATAATTTAATAGATCATTTAAAATTTCTTTATAAAAGATCATAACGGTAACGATCATTGGGCATAATAAATGGTAAAAAAGTTGACATAATTATCTTCTTTGTAAAAGATAATTTACTAGACAATTTAAAATTTCTTATTAAAAGATCATAACGCTGCCGATCAATGGGCCTAGTAAATGCTGAAAAAGCTTATATAATTATCTTCTTTGTAAAATATAATTTAATAGATCATTTAAAATTTCATTATAAAAGATCATGACGGCAACGATCATTGGGCCTAATAAATGCTAAAAAGGCTAACATAATTATCTTCTTTGTGAAAGATAATTTAATAGATCATTTAAAATTTCTTTATAAAAGATAATAACGGTAACGATCATTGGGCATAATAAATACTAAAAAAGTTGACATAATTATCTTCTTTGTAAAAGATAATTTACTAGACAATTTAAAATTTCTTTATAAAAGATCATAACGCTAACGATCATTGGGCCTAATAAATGCCAAAAAGGTTAACATAATTATCTTCTTTGTGAAAGATAATTTAATAGATCATTTAAAATTTCTTTATAAAAGATCATAACGGTAACGATCATTGGGCCTAATAAATGGTAAAAAAGTTGACATAATTATCTTCTTTGTAAAAGATAATTTACTAGACAATTTCAAATTTCTTATTAGAAGATCATAACGGTAACGATTATTGGGCCTAATAAATGCTAAAAAAGTTTACATAATTATCTTCTTTGTAAAAGATAATTTACTAGACAATTTAAAATTTCTTATTAAAAGATCATAACGGTGCCGATCAATGGACCTAGTAAATGCTAAAAAAGCTTACATAAATATCTTCTTTGTAAAACATAATTTAATAGATCATTTAAAATTTCTTTATAAAAGATCATAACAGTAACGATCATTGGGCCTAATAAATGCTAAAAAGGTTAACATAATTATCTTCTTTGTGAAATATAATTTAATAGATCATTTAAAATTTCTTTATGAAAGATCATAACGGTAACGATTATTGGGCCTAATAAATGGTAAAAAAGTTGACATAATTATCTTCTGTGTAAAAGATAATTTACTAGACAATTTAAAATTTCTTATTAAAAGATCATAACGGTGCCGATCAATGGGCCTAGTAAATGCTGAAAAAGCTTACATAATTATCTTCTTTGTAAAACATAATTTAATAGATCATTTAAAATTTCATTATAAAAGATCATGACGGCAACGATCATTGGGCCTAATAAATGCTAAAAAGGCTAACATAATTATCTTCTTTGTAAAAGATAATTTACTAGACAATTTAAAATTTCTTATTAAAAGATCATCACGGTAACGATCACTGGGCCTAATAAATGCTGAAGCAGCTAACATAAATATATTCTTTGTTAAAGATAATTTAATAGATCATTTAAAATTTCTTTAAAAAAGATCATAACAGTCACAATCATTGGGCCTAATAAATGCTAAAAAAGTTGACATAATTATCTTCTTTGTAAAAGACAATTTAATACATCATTTAAAATTTCTTTGAAAAAGATGATAACGCTAACGATTATTGGGCCTAATAAATGCTAAAAAAGTTGACATAATTATCTTCTTTGTAAAAGATAATTTACTAGACAATTTAAAATTTCTTACTAAAAGATCATAACGCTAACGATTAATGGGCCTAGTAAATGCTAAAAAAGTTGACATAATTATCTTGTTTGTAAAAGATAATTTACTAGACAATTTAAAATTTATTATTAAAAGATCATAACGGTAACGATCATTGGGCCTAGTAAATGCTAAAAAAGTTTACATAATTATCTTCTTTGTAAAAGATAATTTAATAGATCATTTAAAATTTCTTTATAAAAGATCATAACGGTAACGATCATTGGGCCTAATAAATGCTAAAAAAGTTGACATAATTATCTTCTTTGTAAAAGATAATTTACTAGACAATTTCAAATTTGTTATTAGAAGATCATAACGGTAACGATTATTGGGCCTAATAAATGCTAAAAAGGTTAACATAATTATCTTCTTTGTTAAAGATAATTTAATAGATCATTTAAAATTTCTTTAAAAAAGATCATAACAGTCACAATCATTGGGCCTAATAAATGCTAAAAAAGTTGACATAATTATCTTCTTTGTAAAAGACAATTTAATAGATTATTTAAAATTTCTTTATAAAAGGTCATAACGGTAACGATCATTGGGCCTAATAAATGCTAAAAAAGTTGACATAATCATCTTCTTTGTAAAAGATAATTTAATAGATCATTTAAAATTTCTTTATAAAAGGTCATAACGGTAACGATCATTGGGCCTAATAAATGCTAAAAAGGTTAACATAATTATCTTCTTTGTGAAAGATAATTTAATACATCATTTAAAATTTCTTTGTGAAAGATCATAACGGTAACGATCATTGGGCCTAATAAATGCTAAAAAAGTTGACATAATTATCTTCTTTGTAAAAGATAATTTACTAGACAATTTCAACTTTCTTATTAGAAGATCATAACGGTAACGATCATTGGGCCTAATAAATGCTAAAAAAGTTGACATAATTATCTTCTTTGTAAAAGATAATTTACTAGACAATTTAAAATTTCTTATTAAAAGATCATAACGGTACCGATCAATGGGCCTAGTAAATGCTAAAAAAGTTTACATAATTATCTTCTTTGTAAAAGATAATTTAATAGATCATTTAAAATTTCTTTATAAAAGATCATAACGGTAACGATCATTGGGCCTAATAAATGCTAAAAAAGTTGACATAATTATCTTCTTTGTAAAAGATAATTTACTAGACAATTTCAAATTTCTTATTAGAAGATCATAACGGTAACGATTATTGGGCCTAATAAATGCTAAAAAAGTTGACATAATTATCTTCTTTGTAAAAGATAATTTACTAGACAATTTAAAATTTCTTATTAAAAGATCATAACGGTGCCGATCAATGGACCTAGTAAATGCTGAAAAAGCTTACATAAATATCTTCTTTGTAAAACATAATTTAATAGATCATTTAAAATTTCATTATAAAAGATCATGACGGCAACGATCATTGGGCCTAATAAATGCTAAAAAGGCTAACATAATTATCTTCTTTGTGAAAGATAATTTAATAGATCATTTAAAATTTCTTTATAAAATATAATAACGGTAACGATCATTGGGCCTAATAAATGCTGAAAAAGTTGACATAATTATCTTCTTTGTAGAAGATAATTTACTAGAGAATTTCAAATTTCTTATTAGAAGATCATAACGATAACTATCATCGGGCCTAATAAATGCTAAAAAAGTTGACATAATTATCTTCTTTGTAACAGATAATTTACTAGACAATTTAAAATTTCTTATTAAAAGATCATAACGGTACCGATCAATGGGCCTAGCAAATGCTAAAAAAGTTTACATAATTATCTTCGTTGTAAAAGATAATTTAATAGATCATTTAAAATTTCTTTATAAAAGATCATAACAGTAACGATCATTGGGCCTAATAAATGCTAAAAAGGTTAACATAATTATCTTCTTTGTGAAATATAATTTAATAGATCATTTAAAATTTCTTTATGAAAGATCATAACGGTAACGATTATTGGGCCTAATAAATGGTAAAAAAGTTGACATAATTATCTTCTGTGTAAAAGATAATTTACTAGACAATTTAAAATTTCTTATTAAAAGATCATAACGGTGCCGATCAATGGGCCTAGTAAATGCTGAAAAAGCTTACATAATTATCTTCTTTGTAAAACATAATTTAATAGATCATTTAAAATTTCATTATAAAAGATCATGACGGCAACGATCATTGGGCCTAATAAATGCTAAAAAGGCTAACATAATTATCTTCTTTGTAAAAGATAATTTACTAGACAATTTAAAATTTCTTATTAAAAGATCATCACGGTAACGATCACTGGGCCTAATAAATGCTGAAGCAGCTAACATAAATATATTCTTTGTTAAAGATAATTTAATAGATCATTTAAAATTTCTTTAAAAAAGATCATAACAGTCACAATCATTGGGCCTAATAAATGCTAAAAAAGTTGACATAATTATCTTCTTTGTAAAAGACAATTTAATACATCATTTAAAATTTCTTTGAAAAAGATGATAACGCTAACGATTATTGGGCCTAATAAATGCTAAAAAAGTTGACATAATTATCTTCTTTGTAAAATATAATTTACTAGACAATTTAAAATTTCTTACTAAAAGATCATAACGCTAACGATTAATGGGCCTAGTAAATGCTAAAAAAGTTGACATAATTATCTTGTTTGTAAAAGATAATTTACTAGACAATTTAAAATTTATTATTAAAAGATCATAACGGTAACGATCATTGGGACTAATAAATACTAAAAAAGTTAACATAATTATCTTCTTTGTAAAAGATAATTTACTAGACAATTTAAAATTTCTTTATAAAAGATCATAACGGTAACGATCATTGGGCCTAATAAATGCTAAAAAGGTTAACATAATTATCTTCTTTGTGAAAGATAATTTAATAGATCATTTAAAATTTCTTTATAAAAGATCATAACGGTAACGATCATTGGGCATAATAAATGGTAAAAAAGTTGACATAATTATCTTCTTTGTAAAAGATAATTTACTAGACAATTTAAAATTTCTTATTAAAAGATCATAACGCTGCCGATCAATGGGCCTAGTAAATGCTGAAAAAGCTTATATAATTATCTTCTTTGTAAAATATAATTTAATAGATCATTTAAAATTTCATTATAAAAGATCATGACGGCAACGATCATTGGGCCTAATAAATGCTAAAAAGGCTAACATAATTATCTTCTTTGTGAAAGATAATTTAATAGATCATTTAAAATTTCTTTATAAAAGATAATAACGGTAACGATCATTGGGCATAATAAATACTAAAAAAGTTGACATAATTATCTTCTTTGTAAAAGATAATTTACTAGACAATTTAAAATTTCTTTATAAAAGATCATAACGCTAACGATCATTGGGCCTAATAAATGCTAAAAAGGTTAACATAATTATCTTCTTTGTGAAAGATAATTTAATAGATCATTTAAAATTTCTTTATAAAAGATCATAACGGTAACGATCATTGGGCCTAATAAATGGTAAAAAAGTTGACATAATTATCTTCTTTGTAAAAGATAATTTACTAGACAATTTCAAATTTCTTATTAGAAGATCATAACGGTAACGATTATTGGGCCTAATAAATGCTAAAAAAGTTGACATAATTATCTTCTTTGTAAAAGATAATTTACTAGACAATTTAAAATTTCTTATTAAAAGATCATAACGGTGCCGATCAATGGACCTAGTAAATGCTAAAAAAGCTTACATAAATATCTTCTTTGTAAAACATAATTTAATAGATCATTTAAAATTTCTTTATAAAAGATCATAACAGTAACGATCATTGGGCCTAATAAATGCTAAAAAGGTTAACATAATTATCTTCTTTGTGAAATATAATTTAATAGATCATTTAAAATTTCTTTATGAAAGATCATAACGGTAACGATTATTGGGCCTAATAAATGGTAAAAAAGTTGACATAATTATCTTCTGTGTAAAAGATAATTTACTAGACAATTTAAAATTTCTTATTAAAAGATCATAACGGTGCCGATCAATGGGCCTAGTAAATGCTGAAAAAGCTTACATAATTATCTTCTTTGTAAAACATAATTTAATAGATCATTTAAAATTTCATTATAAAAGATCATGACGGCAACGATCATTGGGCCTAATAAATGCTAAAAAGGCTAACATAATTATCTTCTTTGTAAAAGATAATTTACTAGACAATTTAAAATTTCTTATTAAAAGATCATCACGGTAACGATCACTGGGCCTAATAAATGCTGAAGCAGCTAACATAAATATATTCTTTGTTAAAGATAATTTAATAGATCATTTAAAATTTCTTTAAAAAAGATCATAACAGTCACAATCATTGGGCCTAATAAATGCTAAAAAAGTTGACATAATTATCTTCTTTGTAAAAGACAATTTAATACATCATTTAAAATTTCTTTGAAAAAGATGATAACGCTAACGATTATTGGGCCTAATAAATGCTAAAAAAGTTGACATAATTATCTTCTTTGTAAAAGATAATTTACTAGACAATTTAAAATTTCTTACTAAAAGATCATAACGCTAACGATTAATGGGCCTAGTAAATGCTAAAAAAGTTGACATAATTATCTTGTTTGTAAAAGATAATTTACTAGACAATTTAAAATTTATTATTAAAAGATCATAACGGTAACGATCATTGGGCCTAGTAAATGCTAAAAAAGTTTACATAATTATCTTCTTTGTAAAAGATAATTTAATAGATCATTTAAAATTTCTTTATAAAAGATCATAACGGTAACGATCATTGGGCCTAATAAATGCTAAAAAAGTTGACATAATTATCTTCTTTGTAAAAGATAATTTACTAGACAATTTCAAATTTGTTATTAGAAGATCATAACGGTAACGATTATTGGGCCTAATAAATGCTAAAAAGGTTAACATAATTATCTTCTTTGTTAAAGATAATTTAAAAGATCATTTAAAATTTCTTTAAAAAAGATCATAACAGTCACAATCATTGGGCCTAATAAATGCTAAAAAAGTTGACATAATTATCTTCTTTGTAAAAGACAATTTAATAGATTATTTAAAATTTCTTTATAAAAGGTCATAACGGTAACGATCATTGGGCCTAATAAATGCAAAAAAAGTTGACATAATCATCTTCTTTGTAAAAGATAATTTAATAGATCATTTAAAATTTCTTTATAAAAGGTCATAACGGTAACGATCATTGGGCCTAATAAATGCTAAAAAGGTTAACATAATTATCTTCTTTGTGAAAGATAATTTAATACATCATTTAAAATTTCTTTGTGAAAGATCATAACGGTAACGATCATTGGGCCTAATAAATGCTAAAAAAGTTGACATAATTATCTTCTTTGTAAAAGATAATTTACTAGACAATTTCAACTTTCTTATTAGAAGATCATAACGGTAACGATCATTGGGCCTAATAAATGCTAAAAAAGTTGACATAATTATCTTCTTTGTAAAAGATAATTTACTAGACAATTTAAAATTTCTTATTAAAAGATCATAACGGTACCGATCAATGGGCCTAGTAAATGCTAAAAAAGTTTACATAATTATCTTCTTTGTAAAAGATAATTTAATAGATCATTTAAAATTTCTTTATAAAAGATCATAACGGTAACGATCATTGGGCCTAATAAATGCTAAACAAGTTGACATAATTATCTTCTTTGTAAAAGATAATTTACTACACAATTTCAAATTTCTTATTAGAAGATCATAACGGTAACGATTATTGGGCCTAATAAATGCTAAAAAAGTTGACATAATTATCTTCTTTGTAAAAGATAATTTACTAGACAATTTAAAATTTCTTATTAAAAGATCATAACGGTGCCGATCAATGGACCTAGTAAATGCTGAAAAAGCTTACATAAATATCTTCTTTGTAAAACATAATTTAATAGATCATTTAAAATTTCATTATAAAAGATCATGACGGCAACGATCATTGGGCCTAATAAATGCTAAAAAGGCTAACATAATTATCTTCTTTGTGAAAGATAATTTAATAGATCATTTAAAATTTCTTTATAAAATATAATAACGGTAACGATCATTGGGCCCAATAAATGCTGAAAAAGTTGACATAATTATCTTCTTTGTAGAAGATAATTTACTAGAGAATTTCAAATTTCTTATTAGAAGATCATAACGATAACTATCATCGGGCCTAATAAATGCTAAAAAAGTTGACATAATTATCTTCTTTGTAACAGATAATTTACTAGACAATTTAAAATTTCTTATTAAAAGATCATAACGGTACCGATCAATGGGCCTAGCAAATGCTAAAAAAGTTTACATAATTATCTTCGTTGTAAAAGATAATTTAATAGATCATTTAAAATTTCTTTATAAAAGATCATAACAGTAACGATCATTGGGCCTAATAAATGCTAAAAAGGTTAACATAATTATCTTCTTTGTGAAATATAATTTAATAGATCATTTAAAATTTCTTTATGAAAGATCATAACGGTAACGATTATTGGGCCTAATAAATGGTAAAAAAGTTGACATAATTATCTTCTGTGTAAAAGATAATTTACTAGACAATTTAAAATTTCTTATTAAAAGATCATAACGGTGCCGATCAATGGGCCTAGTAAATGCTGAAAAAGCTTACATAATTATCTTCTTTGTAAAACATAATTTAATAGATCATTTAAAATTTCATTATAAAAGATCATGACGGCAACGATCATTGGGCCTAATAAATGCTAAAAAGGCTAACATAATTATCTTCTTTGTGAAAGATAATTTAATAGATCATTTAAAATTTCTTTATAAAAGATTATAACGGTAACGATCATTGGGCATAATAAATACTAAAAAAGTTGACATAATTATCTTCTTTGTAAAAGATAATTTACTAGACAATTTAAAATTTCTTTATAAAAGATCATAACGCTAACGATCATTGGGCCTAATAAATGCTAAAAAGGTTAACATAATTATCTTCTTTGTGAAAGATAATTTAATAGATCATTTAAAATTTCTTTATATAAGATCATAACGGTAACGATCATTGGGCCTAATAAATGGTAAAAAAGTTGACATAATTATCTTCTTTGTAAAAGATAATTTACTAGACAATTTAAAATTTCTTATTAAAAGATCATAACGGTAACGATCACTGGGCCTAATAAATGCTGAAGCAGCTAACATAAATATATTCTTTGTTAAAGATAATTTAATAGATCATTTAAAATTTCTTTAAAAAAGATCATAACAGTCACAATCATTGGGCCTAATAAATGCTAAAAAAGTTGACATAATTATCTACTTTGTAAAAGACAATTTAATACATCATTTAAAATTTCTTTGAAAAAGATGATAACGCTAACGATTATTGGGCCTAATAAATGCTAAAAAAGTTGACATAATTATCTTCTTTGTAAAAGATAATTTACTAGACAATTTAAAATTTCTTACTAAAAGATCATAACGCTAACGATTAATGGGCCTAGTAAATGCTAAAAAAGTTGACATAATTTTCTTGTTTGTAAAAGATAATTTACTAGACAATTTAAAATTTATTATTAAAAGATCATAACGGTAACGATCATTGGGCCTAATAAATGCTAAAAAGGTTGACATAATTATCTTCTTTGTAAAAGATAATTTAATAGATCATTTAAAATTTCTTTATAAAAGGTCATAACAGTAACAATCATTGGGCCTAATAAATGCTTAAAAGGTTGACATAATTATCTTCTTTGTGAAATATAATTTAATAGATCATTTAAAATTTCTTTGTGAAAGACCACAACGGTAACGATCATTGGGCCTAATAAATGCTAAAAAAGTTGCCATAATTGTCTTCTTTGTAAAAGATAATTTAATAGATTATTTAAAATTTCTTTATAAAAGGTCATAACGGTAACGATCATTGGGCCTAATAAATGCTAAAAAAGTTGACATAATTATCTTCTTTGTAAAAGATAATTTAATAGATCATTTAAAATTTCTTTATAAAAGGTCATAACGGTAACGATCATTGGGCCTAATAAATGCTAAAAAGGTTAACATAATTATCTTCTTTGTAAAAGATAATTTACTAGACAATTTCAAATTTCTTATTATAAGATCATAACGGTAACGATTATTGGGCCTAATAAATGCTAAAAAAGTTGACATAATTATCTTCTTTGTAAAAGATAATTTAATAGATCATTTAAAATTTCTTTATAAAAGGTCATAACAGTAACAATCATTGGGCCTAATAAATGCTTAAAAGGTTGACATAATTATCTTCTTTGTGAAATATAATTTAATAGATCATTTAAAATTTCTTTGTGAAAGACCACAACGGTAACGATCATTGGGCCTAATAAATGCTAAAAAAGTTGCCATAATTGTCTTCTTTGTAAAAGATAATTTAATAGATTATTTAAAATTTCTTTATAAAAGGTCATAACGGTAACGATCATTGGGCCTAATAAATGCTAAAAAAGTTGACATAATTATCTTCTTTGTAAAAGATAATTTAATAGATCATTTAAAATTTCTTTATAAAAGGTCATAACGGTAACGATCATTGGGCCTAATAAATGCTAAAAAGGTTAACATAATTATCTTCTTTGTAAAAGATAATTTACTAGACAATTTCAAATTTCTTATTATAAGATCATAACGGTAACGATTATTGGGCCTAATAAATGCTAAAAAAGTTGACATAATTATCTTCTTTGTAAAAGATAATTTAATAGATCATTTAAAATTTCTTTATAAAAGGTCATAACAGTAACAATCATTGGGCCTAATAAATGCTTAAAAGGTTGACATAATTATCTTCTTTGTGAAATATAATTTAATAGATCATTTAAAATTTCTTTGTGAAAGACCACAACGGTAAGGATCATTGGGCTTAATAAATGCTAAAAAAGTTGACATAATTATCTTCTTTGTAAAAGATAATTTACTAGACAATTTAAAATTTCTTATTAAAAGATCATAACGGTAACGATCACTGGGCCTAATAAATGCTAAAGCAGCGAACATAAATATATTCTTGTTAAAGATAATTTAATAGATCATTTAAAATTTCTTTGTGAAAGATCATAATGGTAACGATCATTGGGCCTAATAAATGCTAAAAAAGTTGACATAATTATCTTCTTTGTAAAAGATAATTTAATAGATCATTTAAAATTTCTTTATAAAAGGTCATAACGGTAACGATCATTGGGCCTAATAAATGCTAAAAAGGTTAACATAATTATCTTCTTTGTGAAAGATAATTTAATACATCATTTAAAATTTCTTTGTGAAAGATCATATCGGTAACGATCATTGGGCCTAATAAATGGTAAAAAAGTTGACATAATTATCTTCTTTGTAAAAGATAATTTACTAGACAATTTAAAATTTCTTATTAAAAGATCATAACGGTAAGGATCACTGGGCCTAATAAATGCTGAAGCAGCTAACATAAATATATTCTTTGTTAAAGATAATTTAATAGATCATTTAAAATTTCTTTAAAAAAGATCATAACAGTCACAATCATTGGGCCTAATAAATGCTAAAAAAGTTGACATAATTATCTACTTTGTAAAAGACAATTTAATACATCATTTAAAATTTCTTTGTGAAAGATCATAACGGTAATGATCATTGGGCCTAATAAATGCTAAAAAAGTTGACATAATTATCTTCTTTTTAAACATAATTTACTAGACAATTTCAAATTTCTTATTAGAAGATCATAACGGTAACGATCATTGGGCCTAATAAATGCTAAAAAAGTTGACATAATTATCTTCTTTGTAAAAGATAATTTACTAGACAATTTAAAATTTCTTATTAAAAGATCATAACGGTGCCGATCAATGGGCCTAGTAAATGCTGAAAAAGCTTACATAATTATCTTCTTTGTAAAATATAATTTAATAGATCATTTAAAATTTCATTATAAAAGATCATGACGGCAACGATCATTGGGCCTAATAAATGCTAAAAAGGTTAACATAATTATCTTCTTTGTGAAAGATAATTTAATAGATCATTTAAAATTTCTTTATAAAAGATCATAACGGTAACGATCATTGGGCCTAATAAGTGCTAAAAAAGTTGACATAATTATCTTCTTTGTAAAAGATAATTTACTAGACAATTTAAAATTTCTTATTAAAAGATCATAACGGTGCCGATCAATGGGCCTAGTAAATGCTGAAAAAGCTTACATAATTATCTTCTTTGTAAAACATAATTTAATAGATCATTTAAAATTTCATTATAAAACATCATGACGGCAACGATCATTGGGCCTAATAAATGCTAAAAAGGTTAACATAATTATCTTCTTTGTGAAAGGTAATTTGATAGATCATTTAAAATTTCTTTTTGAAAGATCATAACGGTAACGATTATTGGGCCTAATAAATGCTAAAAAAGTTCACATAATTATCTTCTTTGTAAAAGATAATTTACTAGACAATTTAAAATTTCTTATTAAAAGATCATAACGGTGCCGATCAATGGGCCTAGTAAATGCTGAAAAAGCTTACATAATTATCTTCTTTGTAAAACATAATTTAATAAATCATTTAAAATTTCATTATAAAACATCATGACGGCAACGATCATTGGGCCTAATAAATGCTAAAAAGGTTAACATAATTATCTTCTTTGTGAAAGGTAATTTGATAGATCATTTAAAATTTCTTTATAAAAGATCATAATGGTAACGATCATTGGGCCTAATAAATGCTAAAAAAGTTGACATAATTATCTTCTTTGTAAAAGATAATTTACTAGACAATTTAAAATTTCTTATTAAAAGATCATAACGGTAACGATCATTGGGACTAATAAATACTAAAAAAGTTAACATAATTATCTTCTTTGTAAAAGATAATTTACTAGACAATTTAAAATTTCTTTATAAAAGATCATAACGGTAACGATCATTGGGCCTAATAAATGCTAAAAAGGTTAACATAATTATCTTCTTTGTGAAAGATAATTTAATAGATCATTTAAAATTTCTTTGTAGAAGATCATAACGGTAACGATCATTGGGCCTAATAAATGGTAAAAAAGTTGACATAGTTATCTTCTTTGTAAAAGATAATTTGCTAGACAATTTAAAATTTCTTATTAAAAGATCATAACGGTAACGATCACTGGGCCTAATAAATGCTGAAGCAGCTAACATAAATATATTCTTTGTTAAAGATAATTTAATAGATCATTTAAAATTTCTTTATAAAAGATCATAACGGTAACAATCATTGGGCCTAATAAATGCTAAAAAGGTTAACATAATTATCTTCTTTGTGAAATATAATTTAATAGATCATTTAAAATTTATTTATGAAACATCATAACGGTAACGATTATTGGGCCTAATAAATGCTAAAAAAGTTGACATAATTATCTTCTTTGTAAAAGATAATTTACTAGACAATTTAAAATTTCTTATTAAAAGATCATAACGGTGCCGATCAATGGGCCTAGTAAATGCTGAAAAAGCTTACATAATAACTTCTTTGTAAAACATAATTTAATAGATCATTTCAAATTTCATTATAAAACATCATGACCACAACGATCATTGGGCTTAATAAATGCTAAAAAGGTTAACATAATTATCTTCTTTGTGAAAGATAATTTGATAGATCATTTAAAATTTCTTTATAAAAGATCATAACGGTAACGATCATTGAGCCTAATAAATGCTAAAAAAGTTGACATAATTATCTTCTTTGTAAAACATAATTTACCAGACAATTTCAAATTTCTTATTAGAAGATCATAACGGTAACGATCATTGGGCCTAATAAATGCTAAAAAAGTTGACATAATTATCTTCTTTGTAAAAGATAATTTACTAGACAATTTAAAATTTCTTATTAAAAGATCATAATGGTACCGATCAGTGGGCCTAGTAAATGCTAAAAAAGTTTACATAATTATCTTCTTTGTAAAAGATAATTTAATAGATAATTTAAAATTTCTTTATAAAAGATCATAACAGTAACGATCATTGGGCCTAATAAATGCTAAAAAGGTTAACATAATTATCTTCTTTGTGAAATATAATTTAATAGATCATTTAAAATTTCTTTATAAAAGATAATAACGGTAACGATCGTTGGGCCTAATAAATGCTAAAAAAATTGACATAATTATCTTCTTTGTAAAAGATAATTTACTAGACAATTTAAAATTTCTTATTAAAAGATCATAACGGTGCCGATCAATGGGCCTAGTAAATGCTGAAAAAGCTTACATAATTATCTTCTTTGTAAAATATAATTTAATAGATCATTTAAAATTTCATTATAAAAGATCATGACGGCAACGATCATTGGGCCTAATAAATGCTAAAAAGGTTAACATAATTATCTTCTTTGTGAAAGATAATTTAATAGATCATTTAAAATTTCTTTATAAAAGATCATAACGGTAACGATCATTGGGCCTAATAAATGCTAAAAAAGTTGACATAATTATCTTCTTTGTAAAAGATAATTTACTAGACAATTTAAAATTTCTTATTAAAAGATCATAACTGTAACGATCATTGGGACTAATAAATACTAAAAAAGTTAACATAATTATCTTCTCTATAAAAGATAATTTACTAGACAATTTAAAATTTCTTATTAAAAGATCATAACGGTGTCGATCCATGGGCCTAGTAAATGCTGAAAAAGCTTACATAACTATCTTCTTTGTAAAACATAATTTAATAGATCATTTAAAATTTCTTTATAAAAGGTCATAACAGTAACAATCATTGGGCCTAATAAATGCTTAAATGGTTGACATAATTATCTTCTTTGTGAAATATAATTTAATAGATCATTTAAAATTTCTTTGTGAAAGACCACAACGGTAACGATCATTGGGCCTAATAAATGCTAAAAAGGTTGACATAATTATCTTCTTTGTAAAAGATAATTTAATAGATCATTTAAAATTTCTTTATAAAAGGTCATAACAGTAACAATCATTGGGCCTAATAAATGCTTAAAAGGTTGACATAATTATCTTCTTTGTGAAATATAATTTAATAGATCATTTAAAATTTCTTTGTGAAAGACCACAACGGTAAGGATCATTGGGCTTAATAAATGCTAAAAAAGTTGACATAATTATCTTCTTTGTAAAAGATAATTTACTAGACAATTTAAAATTTCTTATTAAAAGATCATAACGGTAACGATCACTGGGCCTAATAAATGCTGAAGCAGCTAACATAAATATATTCTTTGTTAAAGATAATTTAATAGATCATTTAAAATTTCTTTAAAAAAGATCATAACAGTCACAATCATTGGGCCTAATAAATGCTAAAAAAGTTGACATAATTATCTACTTTGTAAAAGACAATTTAATACATCATTTAAAATTTCTTTGAAAAAGATGATAACGCTAACGATTATTGGGCCTAATAAATGCTAAAAAAGTTGACATAATTATCTTCTTTGTAAAAGATAATTTACTAGACAATTTAAAATTTCTTACTAAAAGATCATAACGCTAACGATTAATGGGCCTAGTAAATGCTAAAAAAGTTGACATAATTTTCTTGTTTGTAAAAGATAATTTACTAGACAATTTAAAATTTATTATTAAAAGATCATAACGGTAACGATCATTGGGCCTAATAAATGCTAAAAAAGTTGACATAATTATCTTCTTTGTAAAAGATAATTTAATAGATCATTTAAAATTTCTTTATAAAAGGTCATAACAGTAACAATCATTGGGCCTAATAAATGCTTAAAAGGTTGACATAATTATCTTCTTTGTGAAATATAATTTAATAGATCATTTAAAATTTCTTTGTGAAAGACCACAACGGTAACGATCATTGGGCCTAATAAATGCTAAAAAGGTTGACATAATTATCTTCTTTGTAAAAGATAATTTAATAGATCATTTAAAATTTCTTTATAAAAGGTCATAACAGTAACAATCATTGGGCCTAATAAATGCTTAAAAGGTTGACATAATTATCTTCTTTGTGAAATATAATTTAATAGATCATTTAAAATTTCTTTGTGAAAGACCACAACGGTAACGATCATTGGGCCTAATAAATGCTAAAAAAGTTGCCATAATTGTCTTCTTTGTAAAAGATAATTTAATAGATTATTTAAAATTTCTTTATAAAAGGTCATAACGGTAACGATCATTGCGCCTAATAAATGCTAAAAAAGTTGACATAATTATCTTCTTTGTAAAAGATAATTTAATAGATCATTTAAAATTTCTTTATAAAAGGTCATAACGGTAACGATCATTGGGCCTAATAAATGCTAAAAAGGTTAACATAATTATCTTCTTTGTAAAAGATAATTTACTAGACAATTTCAAATTTCTTATTATAAGATCATAACGGTAACGATTATTGGGCCTAATAAATGCTAAAAAAGTTGACATAATTATCTTCTTTGTAAAAGATAATTTAATAGATCATTTAAAATTTCTTTATAAAAGGTCATAACAGTAACAATCATTGGGCCTAATAAATGCTTAAAAGGTTGACATAATTATCTTCTTTGTGAAATATAATTTAATAGATCATTTAAAATTTCTTTGTGAAAGACCACAACGGTAAGGATCATTGGGCTTAATAAATGCTAAAAAAGTTGACATAATTATCTTCTTTGTAAAAGATAATTTACTAGACAATTTAAAATTTCTTATTAAAAGATCATAACGGTAACGATCACTGGGCCTAATAAATGCTAAAGCAGCTAACATAAATATATTCTTGTTAAAGATAATTTAATAGATCATTTAAAATTTCTTTGTGAAAGATCATAATGGTAACGATCATTGGGCCTAATAAATGCTAAAAAAGTTGACATAATTATCTTCTTTGTAAAAGATAATTTAATAGATCATTTAAAATTTCTTTATAAAAGGTCATAACGGTAACGATCATTGGGCCTAATAAATGTTAAAAAGGTTAACATAATTATCTTCTTTGTGAAAGATAATTTAATACATCATTTATAATTTCTTTGTGAAAGATCATATCGGTAACGATCATTGGGCCTAATAAATGCTAAAAAAGTTGACATAATTATGTTCTTTGTAAAAGATAATTTACTAGACAATTTAAAATTTCTTATTAGAAGATCATAACGGTAACGATCATTGGGACTAATAAATACTAAAAAAGTTAACATAATTATCTTCTTTGTAAAAGATAATTTACTAGACAATTTAAAATTTCTTTATAAAAGATCAGAACGGTAACGATCATTGGGCCTAATAAATGCTAAAAAGGTTAACATAATTATCTTCTTTGTGAAACATAATTTAATACATCATTTAAAATTTCTTTGTGAAAGATCATAACGGTAATGATCATTGGGCCTAATAAATGCTAAAAAAGTTGACATAATTATCTTCTTTTTAAACATAATTTACTAGACAATTTCAAATTTCTTATTAGAAGATCATAACGGTAACGATCATTGGGCCTAATAAATGCTAAAAAAGTTGACATAATTATCTTCTTTGTAAAAGATAATTTACTAGACAATTTAAAATTTCTTATTAAAAGATCATAACGGTGCCGATCAATGGGCCTAGTAAATGCTGAAAAAGCTTACATAATTATCTTCTTTGTAAAATATAATTTGATAGATCATTTAAAATTTCATTATAAAAGATCATGACGGCAACGATCATTGGGCCTAATAAATGCTAAAAAGGTTAACATAATTATCTTCTTTGTGAAAGATAATTTAATAGATCATTTAAAATTTCTTTATAAAAGATCATAACGGTAACGATCATTGGGCCTAATAAGTGCTAAAAAAGTTGACATAATTATCTTCTTTGTAAAAGATAATTTACTAGACAATTTAAAACTTCTTATTAATAGATCATAACCGTGCCGATCAATGGGCCTAGTAAATGCTGAAAAAGCTTACATAATTATCTTCTTTGTAAAACATAATTTAATAGATCATTTAAAATTTCATTATAAAACATCATGACGGCAACGATCATTGGGCCTAATAAATGCTAAAAAGGTTAACATAATTATCTTCTTTGTGAAAGGTAATTTGATAGATCATTTAAAATTTCTTTTTGAAAGATCATAACGGTAACGATTATTGGGCCTAATAAATGCTAAAAAAGTTGACATAATTATCTTCTTTGTAAAAGATAATTTACTAGACAATTTAAAATTTCTTATTAAAAGATCATAACGGTAACGATCATTGGGACTAATAAATACTAAAAAAGTTAACATAATTATCTTCTTTGTAAAAGATAATTTACTAGACAATTTAAAATTTCTTTATAAAAGATCACAACGGTAACGATCATTGGGCCTAATAAATGCTAAAAAGGTTAACATAATTATCTTCTTTGTGAAAGATAATTTAATAGATCATTTAAAATTTCTTTATAGAAGATCATAACGGTAACGATCATTGGGCCTAATAAATGGTAAAAAAGTTGACATAGTTATCTTCTTTGTAAAAGATAATTTGCTAGACAATTTAAAATTTCTTATTAAAAGATCATAACGGTAACGATCACTGGGCCTAATAAATGCTGAAGCAGCTAACATAAATATATTCTTTGTTAAAGATAATTTAATAGATCATTTAAAATTTCTTTATAAAAGATCATAACGGTAACAATCATTGGGCCTAATAAATGCTAAAAAGGTTAACATAATTATCTTCTTTGTGAAATATAATTTAATAGATCATTTAAAATTTATTTATGAAACATCATAACGGTAACGATTATTGGGCCTAATAAATGCTAAAAAAGTTCACATAATTATCTTCTTTGTAAAAGATAATTTACTAGACAATTTAAAATTTCTTATTAAAAGATCATAACGGTGCCGATCAATGGGCCTAGTAAATGCTGAAAAAGCTTACATAATTATCTTCTTTGTAAAACATAATTTAATAGATCATTTAAAATTTCATTATAAAACATCATGACGGCAACGATCATTGGGCCTAATAAATGCTAAAAAGGTTAACATAATTATCTTCTTTGTGAAAGGTAATTTGATAGATCATTTAAAATTTCTTTATAAAAGATCATAATGGTAACGATCATTGGGCCTAATAAATGCTAAAAAAGTTGACATAATTATCTTCTTTGTAAAAGATAATTTACTAGATAATTTAAAATTTCTTATTAAAAGATCATAACGGTAACGATCATTGGGACTAATAAATACTAAAAAAGTTAACATAATTATCTTCTTTGTAAAAGATAATTTACTAGACAATTTAAAATTTCTTTATAAAAGATCATAACGGTAACGATCATTGGGCCTAATAAATGCTAAAAAGGTTAACATAATTATCTTCTTTGTGAAAGATAATTTAATAGATCATTTAAAATTTCTTTATAAAAGATCATAACGGTAACGATCATTGGGCCTAATAAATGGTAAAAAAGTTGACATAGTTATCTTCTTTGTAAAAGATAATTTGCTAGACAATTTAAAATTTCTTATTAAAAGATCATAACGGTAACGATCACTGGGCCTAATAAATGCTGAAGCAGCTAACGTAAATATATTCTTTGTTAAAGATAATTTAATAGATCATTTAAAATTTCTTTATAAAAGATCATAACGGTAACAATCATTGGGCCTAATAAATGCTAAAAAGGTTAACATAATTATCTTCTTTGTGAAATATAATTTAATAGATCATTTAAAATTTATTTATGAAACATCATAACGATAACGATAATTGGGCCTAATAAATGCTAAAAAAGTTGACATAATTATCTTCTTTGTAAAAGATAATTTACTAGACAATTTAAAACTTCTTATTAAAAGATCATAACGGTGCCGATCAATGGGCCTAGTAAATGCTGAAAAAGCTTACATAATAACTTCTTTGTAAAACATAATTTAATAGATCATTTCAAATTTCATTATAAAACATCATGACGGCAACGATCATTGGGCTTAATAAATGCTAAAAAGGTTAACATAATTATCTTCTTTGTGAAAGATAATTTGATAGATCATTTAAAATTTCTTTATAAAAGATCATAACGGTAACGATCATTGGGCCTAATAAATGCTAAAAAAGTTGACATAATTATCTTCTTTGTAAAACATAATTTACCAGACAATTTCAAATTTCTTATTAGAAGATCATAACGGTAACGATCATTGGGCCTAATAAATGCTAAAAAAGTTGACATAATTATCTTCTTTGTAAAAGATAATTTACTAGACAATTTAAAATTTCTTATTAAAAGATCATAATGGTACCGATCAGTGGGCCTAGTAAATGCTAAAAAAGTTTACATAATTATCTTCTTTGTAAAAGATAATTTAATAGATAATTTAAAATTTCTTTATAAAAGTTCATAACAGTAACGATCATTGGGCCTAATAAATGCTAAAAAGGTTAACATAATTATCTTCTTTGTGAAATATAATTTAATAGATCATTTAAAATTTCTTTATAAAAGATAATAACGGTAACGATCGTTGGGCCTAATAAATGCTAAAAAAATTGACATAATTATCTTCTTTGTAAAAGATAATTTACTAGACAATTTAAAATTTCTTATTAAAAGATCATAACGGTGCCGATCAATGGGCCTAGTAAATGCTGAAAAAGCTTGCATAATTATCTTCTTTGTAAAATATAATTTAATAGATCATTTAAAATTTCATTATAAAAGATCATGACGGCAACGATCATTGGGCCTAATAAATGCTAAAAAGGTTAACATAATTATCTTCTTTGTGAAAGATAATTTAATAGATCATTTAAAATTTCTTTATAAAAGATCATAACGGTAACGATCATTGGGCCTAATAAATGCTAAAAAAGTTGACATAATTATCTTCTTTGTAAAAGATAATTTACTAGACAATTTAAAATTTCTTATTAAAAGATCATAACTGTAACGATCATTGGGACTAATAAATACTAAAAAAGTTAACATAATTATCTTCTCCATAAAAGATAATTTACTAGACAATTTAAAATTTCTTATTAAAAGATCATAACGGTGTCGATCAATGGGCCTAGTAAATGCTGAAAAAGCTTACATAACTATCTTCTTTGTAAAACATAATTTAATAGATCATTTAAAATTTCATTATAAAAGATCATGACGGCAACGATCATTGGGCCTAATAAATGCTAAAAAGGTTAACATAATTATCTTCTTTGTGAAAGATAATTTAATAGATCATTTAAAATTTCTTTATAAAAGATCATAACGGTAACGATCATTGGGCCTAATAAATGCTAAAAAGTTGACATAATTATCTTCTTTGTAAAAGATAATTTACTAGACAATTTAAAATTTCTTATTAAAAGATCATAACGGTAACGATCATTGGGACTATTAAATACTAAAAAAGTTAACATAATTATCTTCTCTATAAAAGATAATTTACTAGACAATTTAAAATTTCTTATTAAAAGATCATAACGGTGTCGATCAATGGGCCTAGTAAATGCTGAAAAAGCTTACATAACTATCTTCTTTGTAAAACATAATTTAATAGATCATTTAAAATTTCATTATAAAAGATCATGACGGCAACGATCATTGGGCCTAATAAATGCTAAAAAGGTTAACATAATTATCTTCTTTGTGAAAGATAATTTAATAAATCATTTAAAATTTCTTTATAAAAGATCATAACGGTAACAATCATTGGGCCTAATAAATGCTAAAAAAGTTGACATAATTATCTTCTCTGTAAAAGATAATTTACTAGACAATTTAAAATTTCTTATTAAAAGATCATAACGGTAACGATCACTGGGCCTAATAAATGCTGAAGCAGCTAACATAAATATATTCTTTGTTAAAGATAATTTAATATATCATTTAAAATTTCTTTATAAAAGATCATGACGGCAATGATCATTGGGCCTAATAAATGCTAAAAAGGTTAACATAATTATCTTCTTTGTGAAATATAATTTAATAGATCATTTAAAATTTCGTTATAAAAGATCACAACGGTAACGATCATTGGGCCTAATAAATGCTAAAAAAGTTTACATAATTATCTTCTTTGTAAAAGATAATTTACTAGAAAATTTAAAATTTCTTATTAAAAGATCATAACGGTAACGATCATTGGGACTAATAAATACTAAAAAAGTTAACATAATTATCTTCTTTGTAAAAGATAATTTACTAGACAATTTAAAATTTCTTATTAAAAGATTATAACGGTGCCGATCAATGGGCCTAGTAAATGCTGAAAAAGCTTACATAACTATCTT
This sequence comes from Psophocarpus tetragonolobus, assembly GCA_037954015.1. Classification (NCBI taxonomy): domain Eukaryota; kingdom Viridiplantae; phylum Streptophyta; class Magnoliopsida; order Fabales; family Fabaceae; genus Psophocarpus; species Psophocarpus tetragonolobus. The sequence goes on from CM075688.1 coordinate 63,187,068, forward strand.
CTTTGTAAAACATAATTTAATAGATCATTTAAAATTTCATTATAAAAGATCATGACGGCAACGATCATTGGGCCTAATAAATGCTAAAAAGGTTTGCATAATTATCTTCTTTGTGAAAGATAATTTAATAGATCATTTAAAATTTCTTTATAAAAGATCATAACGGTAACGATCATTGGGCCTAATAAATGCTAAAAAAGTTGACATAATTATCTTCTTTGTAAAAGATAATTTACTAGACAATTTAAAATTTCTTATTAAAAGATCATAACTGTAACGATCATTGGGACTAATAAATACTAAAAAAGTTAACATAATTATCTTCTCCATAAAAGATAATTTACTAGACAATTTAAAATTTCTTATTAAAAGATCATAACGGTGTCGATCAATGGGCCTAGTAAATGCTGAAAAAGCTTACATAACTATCTTCTTTGTAAAACATAATTTAATAGATCATTTAAAATTTCATTATAAAAGATCATGACGGCAACGATCATTGGGCCTAATAAATGCTAAAAAGGTTAACATAATTATCTTCTTTGTGAAAGATAATTTAATAGATCATTTAAAATTTCTTTATAAAAGATCATAACGGTAACGATCATTGGGCCTAATAAATGCTAAAAAGTTGACATAATTATCTTCTTTGTAAAAGATAATTTACTAGACAATTTAAAATTTCTTATTAAAAGATCATAACGGTAACGATCATTGGGACTATTAAATACTAAAAAAGTTAACATAATTATCTTCTCTATAAAAGATAATTTACTAGACAATTTAAAATTTCTTATTAAAAGATCATAACGGTGTCGATCAATGGGCCTAGTAAATGCTGAAAAAGCTTACATAACTATCTTCTTTGTAAAACATAATTTAATAGATCATTTAAAATTTCATTATAAAAGATCATGACGGCAACGATCATTGGGCCTAATAAATGCTAAAAAGGTTAACATAATTATCTTCTTTGTGAAAGATAATTTAATAAATCATTTAAAATTTCTTTATAAAAGATCATAACGGTAACAATCATTGGGCCTAATAAATGCTAAAAAAGTTGACATAATTATCTTCTCTGTAAAAGATAATTTACTAGACAATTTAAAATTTCTTATTAAAAGATCATAACGGTAACGATCACTGGGCCTAATAAATGCTGAAGCAGCTAACATAAATATATTCTTTGTTAAAGATAATTTAATATATCATTTAAAATTTCTTTATAAAAGATCATGACGGCAATGATCATTGGGCCTAATAAATGCTAAAAAGGTTAACATAATTATCTTCTTTGTGAAATATAATTTAATAGATCATTTAAAATTTCGTTATAAAAGATCACAACGGTAACGATCATTGGGCCTAATAAATGCTAAAAAAGTTTACATAATTATCTTCTTTGTAAAAGATAATTTACTAGAAAATTTAAAATTTCTTATTAAAAGATCATAACGGTAACGATCATTGGGACTAATAAATACTAAAAAAGTTAACATAATTATCTTCTTTGTAAAAGATAATTTACTAGACAATTTAAAATTTCTTATTAAAAGATTATAACGGTGCCGATCAATGGGCCTAGTAAATGCTGAAAAAGCTTACATAACTATCTTCTTTGTAAAACATAATTTAATAGATCATTTAAAATTTCATTATAAAAGATCATGACGGCAACGATCATTGGGCCTAATAAATGCTAAAAAGGTTAGCATAATTATCTTCTTTGTGAAAGATAATTTAATAGATCATTTAAAATTTCTTTATAAAAGATCATAACGGTAACGATCATTGGGCCTAATAAATGCTAAAAAAGTTGACATAATTATCTTCTTTGTAAAAGATAATTTACTAGACAATTTAAAATTTCTTATTAAAAGATCATAACGGTAACGATCATTGGGACTAATAAATACTAAAAAAGTTAACATAATTATCTTCTTTGTAAAAGATAATTTACTAGACAATTTAAAATTTCTTATTAAAAGATCATAACGGTGCCGATCAATGGGCCTAGTAAATGCTGAAAAAGCCTACATAACTATCTTCTTTGTAAAACATAATTTAATAGATCATTTAAAATTTCATTATAAAAGATCATGACGGCAACGATCATTGGGCCTAATAAATGCTAAAAAGGTTAACATAATTATCTTCTTTGTGAAATATAATTTAATAGATCATTTAAAATTTCTTTATGAAAGATCATAACGGTAACGATCATTGGGCCTAATCAATGCTAAAAAGGTTAACATAATTATCTTCTTTGTGAAAGATAATTTAATAGATCATTTAAAATTTCTTTATAAAAGATCATAACGGTAACGATCATTGGGCCTAATAAATGGTAAAAAAGTTGACATAGTTATCTTCTTTATAAAAGATAATTTACTAGACAATTTAAAATTTCTTATTAAAAGATCATAACGGTAACGATCACTGGGCCTAATAAATGCTGAAGCAGCTAACATAAATATATTCTTTGTTAAAGATAATTTAATAGATCATTTAAAATTTCTTTATAAAAGATCATAACGGTAACAATCATTGGGCCTAATAAATGCTAAAAAGGTTAACATAATTATCTTCTTTGTGAAAGATAATTTGATAGATCATTTAAAATTTCTTTATAAAAGATCATAACGGTAACGATCATTGGGCCTAATAAATGCTAAAAAAGTTGACATCATTATCTTCTTTGTAAAACATAATTTACTAGACAATTTAAAATTTCTTATTAAAAGATCATAACGATAACGATCATTGCGACTAATAAATACTAAAAAAGTTAACATAATTATCTTCTTTGTAAAAGATAATTTACTAGACAATTTAAAATTTCTTTATAAAAGATCATAACGGTAACAATCATTGGGCCTAATAAATGCTAAAAAGGTTAACATAATTATCTTCTTTGTGAAAGATAATTTAATAGATCATTTAAAATTTCTTTATAGAAGATCATAACGGTAACGATCATTGGGCCTAATAAATGGTAAAAAAGTTGACATAGTTATCTTCTTTGTAAAAGATAATTTGCTAGACAATTTAAAATTTCTTATTAAAAGATCATAACGGTAACGATCACTGGGCCTAATAAATGCTGAAGCAGCTAACATAAATATATTCTTTGTTAAAGATAATTTAATAGATCATTTAAAATTTCTTTATAAAAGATCATAACGGTAACAATCATTGGGCCTAATAAATGCTAAAAAGGTTAACATAATTATCTTCTTTGTGAAATATAATTTAACAGATCATTTAAAATTTATTTATGAAAGATCATAACGGTAACGATCATTGGGCCTAATAAATGCTAAAAAAGTTGACATAATTATATTTTTGTAAAAGATAATTTACTAGACAATTTAAAATTTCTTATTAAAAGATCATAACGGTGCCGATCAATGGGCCTAGTAAATGCTGAAAAAGCTTACATAATTATCTTCTTTGTAAAAGATAATTTAATAGATCATTTAAAATTTCATTATAAAAGATCATGACGGCAACGATCATTGGGCCTAATAAATGCTAAAAAGGTTAACATAATTATCTTCTTTGTGAAATATAATTTAATAGATCATTTAAAATTTCGTTATAAAAGATCACAACGGTAACGATCATTGGGCCTAATAAATGCTAAAAAAGTTTACATAATTATCTTCTTTGTAAAAGATAATTTACTAGAAAATTTAAAATTTCTTATTAAAAGATCATAACGGTAACGATCATTGGGACTAATAAATACTAAAAAAGTTAACATAATTATCTTCTTTGTAAAAGATAATTTACTAGACAATTTAAAATTTCTTATTAAAAGATTATAACGGTGCCGATCAATGGGCCTAGTAAATGCTGAAAAAGCTTACATAACTATCTTCTTTGTAAAACATAATTTAATAGATCATTTAAAATTTCATTATAAAAGATCATGACGGCAACGATCATTGGGCCTAATAAATGCTAAAAAGGTTTGCATAATTATCTTCTTTGTGAAAGATAATTTAATAGATCATTTAAAATTTCTTTATAAAAGATCATAACGGTAACGATCATTGGGCCTAATAAATGCTAAAAAAGTTGACATAATTATCTTCTTTGTAAAAGATAATTTACTAGACAATTTAAAATTTCTTATTAAAAGATCATAACTGTAACGATCATTGGGACTAATAAATACTAAAAAAGTTAACATAATTATCTTCTCCATAAAAGATAATTTACTAGACAATTTAAAATTTCTTATTAAAAGATCATAACGGTGTCGATCAATGGGCCTAGTAAATGCTGAAAAAGCTTACATAACTATCTTCTTTGTAAAACATAATTTAATAGATCATTTAAAATTTCATTATAAAAGATCATGACGGCAACGATCATTGGGCCTAATAAATGCTAAAAAGGTTAACATAATTATCTTCTTTGTGAAAGATAATTTAATAGATCATTTAAAATTTCTTTATAAAAGATCATAACGGTAACGATCATTGGGCCTAATAAATGCTAAAAAGTTGACATAATTATCTTCTTTGTAAAAGATAATTTACTAGACAATTTAAAATTTCTTATTAAAAGATCATAACGGTAACGATCATTGGGACTATTAAATACTAAAAAAGTTAACATAATTATCTTCTCTATAAAAGATAATTTACTAGACAATTTAAAATTTCTTATTAAAAGATCATAACGGTGTCGATCAATGGGCCTAGTAAATGCTGAAAAAGCTTACATAACTATCTTCTTTGTAAAACATAATTTAATAGATCATTTAAAATTTCATTATAAAAGATCATGACGGCAACGATCATTGGGCCTAATAAATGCTAAAAAGGTTAACATAATTATCTTCTTTGTGAAAGATAATTTAATAAATCATTTAAAATTTCTTTATAAAAGATCATAACGGTAACAATCATTGGGCCTAATAAATGCTAAAAAAGTTGACATAATTATCTTCTCTGTAAAAGATAATTTACTAGACAATTTAAAATTTCTTATTAAAAGATCATAACGGTAACGATCACTGGGCCTAATAAATGCTGAAGCAGCTAACATAAATATATTCTTTGTTAAAGATAATTTAATATATCATTTAAAATTTCTTTATAAAAGATCATGACGGCAATGATCATTGGGCCTAATAAATGCTAAAAAGGTTAACATAATTATCTTCTTTGTGAAATATAATTTAATAGATCATTTAAAATTTCGTTATAAAAGATCACAACGGTAACGATCATTGGGCCTAATAAATGCTAAAAAAGTTTACATAATTATCTTCTTTGTAAAAGATAATTTACTAGAAAATTTAAAATTTCTTATTAAAAGATCATAACGGTAACGATCATTGGGACTAATAAATACTAAAAAAGTTAACATAATTATCTTCTTTGTAAAAGATAATTTACTAGACAATTTAAAATTTCTTATTAAAAGATTATAACGGTGCCGATCAATGGGCCTAGTAAATGCTGAAAAAGCTTACATAACTATCTTCTTTGTAAAACATAATTTAATAGATCATTTAAAATTTCATTATAAAAGATCATGACGGCAACGATCATTGGGCCTAATAAATGCTAAAAAGGTTAGCATAATTATCTTCTTTGTGAAAGATAATTTAATAGATCATTTAAAATTTCTTTATAAAAGATCATAACGGTAACGATCATTGGGCCTAATAAATGCTAAAAAAGTTGACATAATTATCTTCTTTGTAAAAGATAATTTACTAGACAATTTAAAATTTCTTATTAAAAGATCATAACGGTAACGATCATTGGGACTAATAAATACTAAAAAAGTTAACATAATTATCTTCTTTGTAAAAGATAATTTACTAGACAATTTAAAATTTCTTATTAAAAGATCATAACGGTGCCGATCAATGGGCCTAGTAAATGCTGAAAAAGCCTACATAACTATCTTCTTTGTAAAACATAATTTAATAGATCATTTAAAATTTCATTATAAAAGATCATGACGGCAACGATCATTGGGCCTAATAAATGCTAAAAAGGTTAACATAATTATCTTCTTTGTGAAATATAATTTAATAGATCATTTAAAATTTCTTTATGAAAGATCATAACGGTAACGATCATTGGGCCTAATCAATGCTAAAAAGGTTAACATAATTATCTTCTTTGTGAAAGATAATTTAATAGATCATTTAAAATTTCTTTATAAAAGATCATAACGGTAACGATCATTGGGCCTAATAAATGGTAAAAAAGTTGACATAGTTATCTTCTTTATAAAAGATAATTTACTAGACAATTTAAAATTTCTTATTAAAAGATCATAACGGTAACGATCACTGGGCCTAATAAATGCTGAAGCAGCTAACATAAATATATTCTTTGTTAAAGATAATTTAATAGATCATTTAAAATTTCTTTATAAAAGATCATAACGGTAACAATCATTGGGCCTAATAAATGCTAAAAAGGTTAACATAATTATCTTCTTTGTGAAAGATAATTTGATAGATCATTTAAAATTTCTTTATAAAAGATCATAACGGTAACGATCATTGGGCCTAATAAATGCTAAAAAAGTTGACATCATTATCTTCTTTGTAAAACATAATTTACTAGACAATTTAAAATTTCTTATTAAAAGATCATAACGATAACGATCATTGCGACTAATAAATACTAAAAAAGTTAACATAATTATCTTCTTTGTAAAAGATAATTTACTAGACAATTTAAAATTTCTTTATAAAAGATCATAACGGTAACAATCATTGGGCCTAATAAATGCTAAAAAGGTTAACATAATTATCTTCTTTGTGAAAGATAATTTAATAGATCATTTAAAATTTCTTTATAGAAGATCATAACGGTAACGATCATTGGGCCTAATAAATGGTAAAAAAGTTGACATAGTTATCTTCTTTGTAAAAGATAATTTGCTAGACAATTTAAAATTTCTTATTAAAAGATCATAACGGTAACGATCACTGGGCCTAATAAATGCTGAAGCAGCTAACATAAATATATTCTTTGTTAAAGATAATTTAATAGATCATTTAAAATTTCTTTATAAAAGATCATAACGGTAACAATCATTGGGCCTAATAAATGCTAAAAAGGTTAACATAATTATCTTCTTTGTGAAATATAATTTAACAGATCATTTAAAATTTATTTATGAAAGATCATAACGGTAACGATCATTGGGCCTAATAAATGCTAAAAAAGTTGACATAATTATATTTTTGTAAAAGATAATTTACTAGACAATTTAAAATTTCTTATTAAAAGATCATAACGGTGCCGATCAATGGGCCTAGTAAATGCTGAAAAAGCTTACATAATTATCTTCTTTGTAAAAGATAATTTAATAGATCATTTAAAATTTCATTATAAAAGATCATGACGGCAACGATCATTGGGCCTAATAAATGCTAAAAAGGTTAACATAATTATCTTCTTTGTGAAAGATAATTTGATAGATCATTTAAAATTTCTTTATAAAAGATCATAACGGTAACGATCATTGGGCCTAATAACTGCTAAAAAAGTTGACATAATTATCTTCTTTGTAAAAGATAATTTACTAGACAAATTAAAATTTCTTATTAAAAGATCATAACGGTGCCGATCAATGGGCCTAGTAAATGCTGAAAAGCTTACATAATTATCTTCTTTGTAAAACATAATTTAATAGATCATTCAAAATTTCATTATAAAACATCATGACGGCAACGATCATTGGGCCTAATAAATGCTAAAAAGGTTAACATAATTATCTTCTTTGTGAAAGGTAATTTGATAGATCATTTAAAATTTCTTTTTGAAAGATCATAACGGTAACGATTATTGGGCCTAATAAATGCTAAAAAAGTTGACATAATTATCTTCTTTGTAAAAGATAATTTACTAGACAATTTAAAATTTCTTATTAAAAGATCATAACGGTGCCGATCAATGGGCCTAGTAAATGCTGAAAAAGCTTACATAATTATCTTCTTTGTAAAACATAATTTAATAGATCATTTAAAATTTCATTATGAAACATCATGACGGCAACGATCATTGGGCCTAATAAATGCTAAAAAGGTTAACATAATTATCTTCTTTGTGAAAGGTAATTTGATAGATCATTTAAAATTTCTTTATAAAAGATCATAATGGTAACGATCATTGGGCCTAATAAATGCTAAAAAAGTTGACATAATTATCTTCTTTGTAAAAGATAATTTACTAGACAATTTAAAATTTCTTATTAAAAGATCATAACGGTAACGATCATTGGGACTAATAAATACTAAAAAAGTTAACATAATTATCTTCTTTGTAAAAGATAATTTACTAGACAATTTAAAATTTCTTTATAAAAGATCATAACGGTAACAATCATTGGGCCTAATAAATGCTAAAAAGGTTAACATAATTATCTTCTTTGTGAAAGATAATTTAATAGATCATTTAAAATTTCTTTATAGAAGATCATAACGGTAACGATCATTGGGCCTAATAAATGGTAAAAAAGTTGACATAATTATCTTCTTTGTAAAAGATAATTTACTAGACAATTTAAAACTTCTTATTAAAAGATCATAACGGTGCTGATCAATGGGCCTAGTAAACGCTGAAAAAGCTTACATAATAACTTCTTTGTAAAACATAATTTAATAGATCATTTAAAATTTCATTATAAAACATCATGACGGCAACGATCATTGGGCCTAATAAATGCTAAAAAGGTTAACATAATTATCTTCTTTGTGAAAGATAATTTGATAGATCATTTAAAATTTCTTTATAAAAGATCATAACGGTAACAATCATTGGGCCTAATAAATGCTAAAAAAGTTGACATAATTATCTTCTTTGTAAAACATAATTTACCAGACAATTTCAAATTTCTTATTAGAAGATCATAACGGTAACGATCATTGGGCCTAATAAATGCTAAAAAAGTTGACATAATTATCTTCTTTGTAAAAGATAATTTACTAGACAATTTAAAATTTCTTATTAAAAGATCATAATGGTACCGATCAGTGGGCCTAGTAAATGCTGAAAAAGTTTACATAATTATCTTCTTTGTAAAAGATAATTTAATAGATAATTTAAAATTTCTTTATAAAAGATCATAACAGTAACGATCATTGGGCCTAATAAATGCTAAAAAGGTTAACATAATTATCTTCTTTGTGAAATATAATTTAATAGATCATTTAAAATTTCTTTATAAAAGATAATAACGGTAACGATTGTTGGGCCTAATAAATGCTAAAAAAGTTGACATAATTATCTTCTTTGTAAAAGATAATTTACTAGACAATTTAAAATTTCTTATTAAAAGATCATAACGGTGCCAATCAATGGGCCTAGTAACTGCTGAAAAAGCTTACATAATTATCTTCTTTGTAAAATATAATTTAATAGATCATTTAAAATTTCATTATAAAAGATCATGACGGCAACGATCATTGGGCCTAATAAATGCTAAAAAGGTTAACATAATTATCTTCTTTGTGAAAGATAATTTAATAGATCATTTAAAATTTCTTTATAAAAGATCATAACGGTAACGATCATTGGGCCTAATAAATGCTAAAAAAGTTGACATAATTATCTTCTTTGTAAAAGATAATTTACTAGACAATTTAAAATTTCTTATTAAAAGATCATAACGGTAACGATCATTGGGACTAATAAATACTAAAAAAGTTAACATAACTATCTTCTCTATAAAAGATAATTTACTAGACAATTTAAAATTTCTTATTAAAAGATCATAACGGTGTCGATCAATGGGCCTAGTAAATGCTGAAAAAGCTTACATAACTATCTTCTTTGTAAAACATAATTTAATAGATCATTTAAAATTTCATTATAAAAGATCATGACGGCAACGATCATTGGGCCTAATAAATGCTAAAAAGGTTAACATAATTATCTTCTTTGTGAAAGATAATTTAATAAATCATTTAAAATTTCTTTATAAAAGATCATAACGGTAACGATCATTGGGCCTAATAAATGCTAAAAAAGTTGACATAATTATCTTCTTTGTAAAAGATAATTTACTAGACAATTTCAAATTTCTTATTAAAAGATCATAACGGTGCCGATCAATGGGCCTAGTAAATGCTGAAAAAGCTTACATAATTATCTTCTTTGTAAAATATAATTTAATAGATCATTTAAAATTTCATTATAAAAGATCATGACGGCAACGATCATTGGGCCTAATAAATGCTAAAAAGGATAACATAATTATCTTCTTTGTGAAAGATAATTTAATAGATCATTTAAAATTTCTTTATAAAAGATCATAACGGTAACGATCATTGGGCCTAATAAATGCTAAAAAAGTTGACATAATTATCTTCTTTGTAAAAGATAATTTACTAGACAATTTAAAATTTCTTATTAAAAGATCATAACGGTAACGATCATTGGGACTAATAAATACTAAAAAAGTTAACATAATTATCTTCTCTATAAAAGATAATTTACTAGACAATTTAAAATTTCTTATTAAAAGATCATAACGGTGTCGATCAATGGGCCTAGTAAATGCTGAAAAAGCTTACATAACTATCTTCTTTGTAAAACATAATTTAATAGATCATTTAAAATTTCATTATAAAAGATCATGACGGCAACGATCATTGGGCCTAATAAATGCTAAAAAGGTTAACATAATTATCTTCTTTGTGAAAGATAATTTACTAGATCATTTAAAATTTCTTTATAAAAGATCATAACGGTAACGATCATTGGGCCTAATAAATGCCAAAAAGTTGACATAATTATCTTCTTTGTAAAAGATAATTTACTAGACAATTTAAAATTTCTTATTAAAAGATCATAACGGTAACGATCATTGGGACTAATAAATACTAAAAAAGTTAACATAATTATCTTCTCTATAAAAGATAATTTACTAGACAATTTAAAATTTCTTATTAAAAGATCATAACGGTGTCGATCAATGGGCCTAGTAAATGCTGAAAAAGCTTACATAATTATCTTCTTTGTAAAACATAATTTAATAGATCATTTAAAATTTCATTATAAAACATCATGACGGCAACGATCATTGGGCCTAATAAATGCTAAAAAGGTTAACATAATTATCTTCTTTGTGAAAGGTAATTTGATAGATCATTTAAAATTTCTTTATAAAAGATCATAATGGTAACGATCATTGGGCCTAATAAATGCTAAAAAAGTTGACATAATTATCTTCTTTGTAAAAGATAATTGACTAGACAATTTAAAATTTCTTATTAAAAGATCATAACGGTAACGATCATTGGGACTAATAAATACTAAAAAAGTTAACATAATTATCTTCTTTGTAAAAGATAATTTACTAGACAATTTAAAATTTCTTTATAAAAGATCATAACGGTAACGATCATTGGGCCTAATAAATGCTAAAAAGATTAACATAATTATCTTCTTTGTGAAAGATAATTTAATAGATCATTTAAAATTTCTTTATAGAAGATCATAACGGTAACGATCATTGGGCCTAATAAATGGTAAAAAAGTTGACATAGTTATCTTCTTTGTAAAAGATAATTTGCTAGACAATTTAAAATTTCTTATTAAAAGATCATAACGGTAACGATCACTGGGCCTAATAAATGCTGAAGCAGCTAACATAAATATATTCTTTGTTAAAGATAATTTAATAGATCATTTAAAATTTCTTTATAAAAGATCATAACGGTAACAATCATTGGGCCTAATAAATGCTAAAAAGGTTAACATAATTATCTTCTTTGTGAAATATAATTTAATAGATCATTTAAAATTTATTTATGAAACATCATAACGGTAACGATTATTGGGCCTAATAAATGCTAAAAAAGTTGACATAATTATCTTCTTTGTAAAAGATAATTTACTAGACAATTTAAAACTTCTTATTAAAAGATCATAACGGTGCCGATCAATGGGCCTAGTAAATGCTGAAAAAGCTTACATAATAACTTCTTTGTAAAACATAATTTAATAGATCATTTCAAATTTCATTATAAAACATCATGACGGCAACGATCATTGGGCTTAATAAATGCTAAAAAGGTTAACATAATTATCTTCTTTGTGAAAGATAATTTGATAGATCATTTAAAATTTCTTTATAAAAGATCATAACGGTAACGATCATTGGGCCTAATAAATGCTAAAAAAGTTGACATAATTATCTTCTTTGTAAAACATAATTTACCAGACAATTTCAAATTTCTTATTAGAAGATCATAACGGTAACGATCATTAGGCCTAATAAATGCTAAAAAAGTTGACATAATTATCTTCTTTGTAAAAGATAATTTACTAGACAATTTAAAATTTCTTATTAAAAGATCATAATGGTACCGATCAGTGGGCCTAGTAAATGCTGAAAAAGTTTACATAATTATCTTCTTTGTAAAAGATAATTTAATAGATAATTTAAAATTTCTTTATAAAAGATCATAACAGTAACGATCATTGGGCCTAATAAATGCTAAAAAGGTTAACATAATTATCTTCTTTGTGAAATATAATTTAATAGATCATTTAAAATTTCTTTATAAAAGATAATAACGGTAACGATTGTTGGGCCTAATAAATGCTAAAAAAGTTGACATAATTATCTTCTTTGTAAAAGATAATTTACTAGACAATTTCAAATTTCTTATTAAAAGATCATAACGGTGCCGATCAATGGGCCTAGTAAATGCTGAAAAAGCTTACATAATTATCTTCTTTGTAAAATATAATTTAATAGATCATTTAAAATTTCATTATAAAAGATCATGACGGCAACGATCATTGGGCCTAATAAATGCTAAAAAGGATAACATAATTATCTTCTTTGTGAAATATAATTTAATAGATCATTTAAAATTTCTTTATAAAAGATCATAACGGTAACGATCATTGGGCCTAATAAATGCTAAAAAAGTTGACATAATTATCTTCTTTGTAAAAGATAATTTACTAGACAATTTAAAATTTCTTATTAAAAGATCATAACGGTAACGATCATTGGGACTAATAAATACTAAAAAAGTTAACATAATTATCTTCTCTATAAAAGATAATTTACTAGACAATTTAAAATTTCTTATTAAAAGATCATAACGGTGTCGATCAATGGGCCTAGTAAATGCTGAAAAAGCTTACATAACTATCTTCTTTGTAAAACATAATTTAATAGATCATTTAAAATTTCATTATAAAAGATCATGACGGCAACGATCATTGGGCCTAATAAATGCTAAAAAGGTTAACATAATTATCTTCTTTGTGAAAGATAATTTACTAGATCATTTAAAATTTCTTTATAAAAGATCATAACGGTAACGATCATTAGGCCTAATAAATGCCAAAAAGTTGACATAATTATCTTCTTTGTAAAAGATAATTTACTAGACAATTTAAAATTTCTTATTAAAAGATCATAACGGTAACGATCATTGGGACTAATAAATACTAAAAAAGTTAACATAATTATCTTCTCTATAAAAGATAATTTACTAGACAATTTAAAATTTCTTATTAAAAGATCATAACGGTGTCGATCAATGGGCCTAGTAAATGCTGAAAAAGCTTACATAATTATCTTCTTTGTAAAACATAATTTAATAGATCATTTAAAATTTCATTATAAAACATCATGACGGCAACGATCATTGGGCCTAATAAATGCTAAAAAGGTTAACATAATTATCTTCTTTGTGAAAGGTAATTTGATAGATCATTTAAAATTTCTTTATAAAAGATCATAATGGTAACGATCATTGGGCCTAATAAATGCTAAAAAAGTTGACATAATTATCTTCTTTGTAAAAGATAATTGACTAGACAATTTAAAATTTCTTATTAAAAGATCATAACGGTAACGATCATTGGGACAAATAAATACTAAAAAAGTTAACATAATTATCTTCTTTGTAAAAGATAATTTACTAGACAATTTAAAATTTCTTTATAAAAGATCATAACGGTAACGATCATTGGGCCTAATAAATGCTAAAAAGGTTAACATAATTATCTTCTTTGTGAAAGATAATTTAATAGATCATTTAAAATTTCTTTATAGAAGATCATAACGGTAACGATCATTGGGCCTAATAAATGGTAAAAAAGTTGACATAGTTATCTTCTTTGTAAAAGATAATTTGCTAGACAATTTAAAATTTCTTATTAAAAGATCATAACGGTAACGATCACTGGGCCTAATAAATGCTGAAGCAGCTAACATAAATATATTCTTTGTTAAAGATAATTTAATAGATCATTTAAAATTTCTTTATAAAAGATCATAACGGTAACAATCATTGGGCCTAATAAATGCTAAAAAGGTTAACATAATTATCTTCTTTGTGAAATATAATTTAATAGATCATTTAAAATTTATTTATGAAACATCATAACGGTAACGATTATTGGGCCTAATAAATGCTAAAAAAGTTGACATAATTATCTTCTTTGTAAAAGATAATTTACTAGACAATTTAAAACTTCTTATTAAAAGATCATAACGGTGCCGATCAATGGGCCTAGTAAATGCTGAAAAAGCTTACATAATAACTTCTTTGTAAAACATAATTTAATAGATCATTTCAAATTTCATTATAAAACATCATGACGGCAACGATCATTGGGCTTAATAAATGCTAAAAAGGTTAACATAATTATCTTCTTTGTGAAAGATAATTTGATAGATCATTTAAAATTTCTTTATAAAAGATCATAACGGTAACGATCATTGGGCCTAATAAATGCTAAAAAAGTTGACATAATTATCTTCTTTGTAAAACATAATTTACCAGACAATTTCAAATTTCTTATTAGAAGATCATAACGGTAACGATCATTAGGCCTAATAAATGCTAAAAAAGTTGACATAATTATCTTCTTTGTAAAAGATAATTTACTAGACAATTTAAAATTTCTTATTAAAAGATCATAATGGTACCGATCAGTGGGCCTAGTAAATGCTGAAAAAGTTTACATAATTATCTTCTTTGTAAAAGATAATTTAATAGATAATTTAAAATTTCTTTATAAAAGATCATAACAGTAACGATCATTGGGCCTAATAAATGCTAAAAAGGTTAACATAATTATCTTCTTTGTGAAATATAATTTAATAGATCATTTAAAATTTCTTTATAAAAGATAATAACGGTAACGATTGTTGGGCCTAATAAATGCTAAAAAAGTTGACATAATTATCTTCTTTGTAAAAGATAATTTACTAGACAATTTCAAATTTCTTATTAAAAGATCATAACGGTGCCGATCAATGGGCCTAGTAAATGCTGAAAAAGCTTACATAATTATCTTCTTTGTAAAATATAATTTAATAGATCATTTAAAATTTCATTATAAAAGATCATGACGGCAACGATCATTGGGCCTAATAAATGCTAAAAAGGATAACATAATTATCTTCTTTGTGAAAGATAATTTAATAGATCATTTAAAATTTCTTTATAAAAGATCATAACGGTAACGATCATTGGGCCTAATAAATGCTAAAAAAGTTGACATAATTATCTTCTTTGTAAAAGATAATTTACTAGACAATTTAAAATTTCTTATTAAAAGATCATAACGGTAACGATCATTGGGACTAATAAATACTAAAAAAGTTAACATAATTATCTTCTCTATAAAAGATAATTTACTAGACAATTTAAAATTTCTTATTAAAAGATCATAACGGTGTCGATCAATGGGCCTAGTAAATGCTGAAAAAGCTTACATAACTATCTTCTTTGTAAAACATAATTTAATAGATCATTTAAAATTTCATTATAAAAGATCATGACGGCAACGATCATTGGGCCTAATAAATGCTAAAAAGGTTAACATAATTATCTTCTTTGTGAAAGATAATTTACTAGATCATTTAAAATTTCTTTATAAAAGATCATAACGGTAACGATCATTGGGCCTAATAAATGCCAAAAAGTTGACATAATTATCTTCTTTGTAAAAGATAATTTACTAGACAATTTAAAATTTCTTATTAAAAGATCATAACGGTAACGATCATTGGGACTAATAAATACTAAAAAAGTTAACATAATTATCTTCTCTATAAAAGATAATTTACTAGACAATTTAAAATTTCTTATTAAAAGATCATAACGGTGTCGATCAATGGGCCTAGTAAATGCTGAAAAAGCTTACATAATTATCTTCTTTGTAAAACATAATTTAATAGATCATTTAAAATTTCATTATAAAACATCATGACGGCAACGATCATTGGGCCTAATAAATGCTAAAAAGGTTAACATAATTATCTTCTTTGTGAAAGGTAATTTGATAGATCATTTAAAATTTCTTTATAAAAGATCATAATGGTAACGATCATTGGGCCTAATAAATGCTAAAAAAGTTGACATAATTATCTTCTTTGTAAAAGATAATTGACTAGACAATTTAAAATTTCTTATTAAAAGATCATAACGGTAACGATCATTGGGACTAATAAATACTAAAAAAGTTAACATAATTATCTTCTTTGTAAAAGATAATTTACTAGACAATTTAAAATTTCTTTATAAAAGATCATAACGGTAACGATCATTGGGCCTAATAAATGCTAAAAAGGTTAACATAATTATCTTCTTTGTGAAAGATAATTTAATAGATCATTTAAAATTTCTTTATAGAAGATCATAACGGTAACGATCATTGGGCCTAATAAATGGTAAAAAAGTTGACATAGTTATCTTCTTTGTAAAAGATAATTTGCTAGACAATTTAAAATTTCTTATTAAAAGATCATAACGGTAACGATCACTGGGCCTAATAAATGCTGAAGCAGCTAACATAAATATATTCTTTGTTAAAGATAATTTAATAGATCATTTAAAATTTCTTTATAAAAGATCATAACGGTAACAATCATTGGGCCTAATAAATGCTAAAAAGGTTAACATAATTATCTTCTTTGTGAAATATAATTTAATAGATCATTTAAAATTTATTTATGAAACATCATAACGGTAACGATTATTGGGCCTAATAAATGCTAAAAAAGTTGACATAATTATCTTCTTTGTAAAAGATAATTTACTAGACAATTTAAAACTTCTTATTAAAAGATCATAACGGTGCCGATCAATGGGCCTAGTAAATGCTGAAAAAGCTTACATAATAACTTCTTTGTAAAACATAATTTAATAGATCATTTCAAATTTCATTATAAAACATCATGACGGCAACGATCATTGGGCTTAATAAATGCTAAAAAGGTTAACATAATTATCTTCTTTGTGAAAGATAATTTGATAGATCATTTAAAATTTCTTTATAAAAGATCATAACGGTAACGATCATTGGGCCTAATAAATGCTAAAAAAGTTGACATAATTATCTTCTTTGTAAAACATAATTTACCAGACAATTTCAAATTTCTTATTAGAAGATCATAACGGTAACGATCATTAGGCCTAATAAATGCTAAAAAAGTTGACATAATTATCTTCTTTGTAAAAGATAATTTACTAGACAATTTAAAATTTCTTATTAAAAGATCATAATGGTACCGATCAGTGGGCCTAGTAAATGCTGAAAAAGTTTACATAATTATCTTCTTTGTAAAAGATAATTTAATAGATAATTTAAAATTTCTTTATAAAAGATCATAACAGTAACGATCATTGGGCCTAATAAATGCTAAAAAGGTTAACATAATTATCTTCTTTGTGAAATATAATTTAATAGATCATTTAAAATTTCTTTATAAAAGATAATAACGGTAACGATTGTTGGGCCTAATAAATGCTAAAAAAGTTGACATAATTATCTTCTTTGTAAAAGATAATTTACTAGACAATTTCAAATTTCTTATTAAAAGATCATAACGGTGCCGATCAATGGGCCTAGTAAATGCTGAAAAAGCTTACATAATTATCTTCTTTGTAAAATATAATTTAATAGATCATTTAAAATTTCATTATAAAAGATCATGACGGCAACGATCATTGGGCCTAATAAATGCTAAAAAGGATAACATAATTATCTTCTTTGTGAAAGATAATTTAATAGATCATTTAAAATTTCTTTATAAAAGATCATAACGGTAACGATCATTGGGCCTAATAAATGCTAAAAAAGTTGACATAATTATCTTCTTTGTAAAAGATAATTTACTAGACAATTTAAAATTTCTTATTAAAAGATCATAACGGTAACGATCATTGGGACTAATAAATACTAAAAAAGTTAACATAATTATCTTCTCTATAAAAGATAATTTACTAGACAATTTAAAATTTCTTATTAAAAGATCATAACGGTGTCGATCAATGGGCCTAGTAAATGCTGAAAAAGCTTACATAACTATCTTCTTTGTAAAACATAATTTAATAGATCATTTAAAATTTCATTATAAAAGATCATGACGGCAACGATCATTGGGCCTAATAAATGCTAAAAAGGTTAACATAATTATCTTCTTTGTGAAAGATAATTTACTAGATCATTTAAAATTTCTTTATAAAAGATCATAACGGTAACGATCATTGGGCCTAATAAATGCCAAAAAGTTGACATAATTATCTTCTTTGTAAAAGATAATTTACTAGACAATTTAAAATTTCTTATTAAAAGATCATAACGGTAACGATCATTGGGACTAATAAATACTAAAAAAGTTAACATAATTATCTTCTCTATAAAAGATAATTTACTAGACAATTTAAAATTTCTTATTAAAAGATCATAACGGTGTCGATCAATGGGCCTAGTAAATGCTGAAAAAGCTTACATAATTATCTTCTTTGTAAAACATAATTTAATAGATCATTTAAAATTTCATTATAAAACATCATGACGGCAACGATCATTGGGCCTAATAAATGCTAAAAAGGTTAACATAATTATCTTCTTTGTGAAAGGTAATTTGATAGATCATTTAAAATTTCTTTATAAAAGATCATAATGGTAACGATCATTGGGCCTAATAAATGCTAAAAAAGTTGACATAATTATCTTCTTTGTAAAAGATAATTGACTAGACAATTTAAAATTTCTTATTAAAAGATCATAACGGTAACGATCATTGGGACTAATAAATACTAAAAAAGTTAACATAATTATCTTCTTTGTAAAAGATAATTTACTAGACAATTTAAAATTTCTTTATAAAAGATCATAACGGTAACGATCATTGGGCCTAATAAATGCTAAAAAGGTTAACATAATTATCTTCTTTGTGAAAGATAATTTAATAGATCATTTAAAATTTCTTTATAGAAGATCATAACGGTAACGATCATTGGGCCTAATAAATGGTAAAAAAGTTGACATAGTTATCTTCTTTGTAAAAGATAATTTGCTAGACAATTTAAAATTTCTTATTAAAAGATCATAACGGTAACGATCACTGGGCCTAATAAATGCTGAAGCAGCTAACATAAATATATTCTTTGTTAAAGATAATTTAATAGATCATTTAAAATTTCTTTATAAAAGATCATAACGGTAACAATCATTGGGCCTAATAAATGCTAAAAAGGTTAACATAATTATCTTCTTTGTGAAATATAATTTAATAGATCATTTAAAATTTATTTATGAAACATCATAACGGTAACGATTATTGGGCCTAATAAATGCTAAAAAAGTTGACATAATTATCTTCTTTGTAAAAGATAATTTACTAGACAATTTAAAACTTCTTATTAAAAGATCATAACGGTGCCGATCAATGGGCCTAGTAAATGCTGAAAAAGCTTACATAATAACTTCTTTGTAAAACATAATTTAATAGATCATTTCAAATTTCATTATAAAACATCATGACGGCAACGATCATTGGGCTTAATAAATGCTAAAAAGGTTAACATAATTATCTTCTTTGTGAAAGATAATTTGATAGATCATTTAAAATTTCTTTATAAAAGATCATAACGGTAACGATCATTGGGCCTAATAAATGCTAAAAAAGTTGACATAATTATCTTCTTTGTAAAACATAATTTACCAGACAATTTCAAATTTCTTATTAGAAGATCATAACGGTAACGATCATTAGGCCTAATAAATGCTAAAAAAGTTGACATAATTATCTTCTTTGTAAAAGATAATTTACTAGACAATTTAAAATTTCTTATTAAAAGATCATAATGGTACCGATCAGTGGGCCTAGTAAATGCTGAAAAAGTTTACATAATTATCTTCTTTGTAAAAGATAATTTAATAGATAATTTAAAATTTCTTTATAAAAGATCATAACAGTA
This sequence comes from Psophocarpus tetragonolobus, assembly GCA_037954015.1. Lineage (NCBI taxonomy): Eukaryota > Viridiplantae > Streptophyta > Magnoliopsida > Fabales > Fabaceae > Psophocarpus > Psophocarpus tetragonolobus. The sequence continues at coordinate 63,207,310 of CM075688.1, forward strand.
ACGATCATTGGGCCTAATAAATGCTAAAAAGGTTAACATAATTATCTTCTTTGTGAAATATAATTTAATAGATCATTTAAAATTTCTTTATAAAAGATAATAACGGTAACGATTGTTGGGCCTAATAAATGCTAAAAAAGTTGACATAATTATCTTCTTTGTAAAAGATAATTTACTAGACAATTTCAAATTTCTTATTAAAAGATCATAACGGTGCCGATCAATGGGCCTAGTAAATGCTGAAAAAGCTTACATAATTATCTTCTTTGTAAAATATAATTTAATAGATCATTTAAAATTTCATTATAAAAGATCATGACGGCAACGATCATTGGGCCTAATAAATGCTAAAAAGGATAACATAATTATCTTCTTTGTGAAAGATAATTTAATAGATCATTTAAAATTTCTTTATAAAAGATCATAACGGTAACGATCATTGGGCCTAATAAATGCTAAAAAAGTTGACATAATTATCTTCTTTGTAAAAGATAATTTACTAGACAATTTAAAATTTCTTATTAAAAGATCATAACGGTAACGATCATTGGGACTAATAAATACTAAAAAAGTTAACATAATTATCTTCTCTATAAAAGATAATTTACTAGACAATTTAAAATTTCTTATTAAAAGATCATAACGGTAACGATCACTGGGCCTAATAAATGCTGAAGCAGCTAACATAAATATATTCTTTGTTAAAGATAATTTAATATATCATTTAAAATTTCTTTATAAAAGATCATGACGGCAAGGATCATTGGGCCTAATAAATGCTAAAAAGGTTAACATAATTATCTTCTTTGTGAAATATAATTTAATAGATCATTTAAAATTTCTTTATAAAAGATCACAACGGTAACGATCATTGGGCCTAATAAATGCTAAAAAAGTTTACATAATTATCTTCTTTGTAAAAGATAATTTACTAGAAAATTTAAAATTTCTTATTAAAAGATCATAACGGTAACGATCATTGGGACTAATAAATACTAAAAAAGTTAACATAATTATCTTCTTTGTAAAAGATAATTTACTAGACAATTTAAAATTTCTTATTAAAAGATCATAACGGTGCCGATCAATGGGCCTAGTAAATGCTGAAAAAGCTTACATAACTATCTTCTTTGTAAAACATAATTTAATAGATCATTTAAAATTTCATTATAAAAGATCATGACGGCAACGATCATTGGGCCTAATAAATGCTAAAAAGGTTATCATAATTATCTTCTTTGTGAAAGATAATTTAAGCGATCATTTAAAATTACTTTATAAAAGATCATAACGGTAACGATCATTGGGCCTAATAAATGCTAAAAAAGTTGACATAATTATCTTCTTTGTAAAAGATAATTTACTAGACAATTTAAAATTTCTTATTAAAAGATCATAACGGTAACGATCATTGGGACTAATAAATACTAAAAAAGTTAACATAATTATCTTCTTTGTAAAAGATAATTTACTAGACAATTTAAAATTTCTTATTAAAAGATCATAACGGTGCCGATCAATGGGCCTAGTAAATGCTGAAAAAGCCTACATAACTATCTTCTTTGTAAAACATAATTTAATAGATCATTTAAAATTTCATTATAAAAGATCATGACGGCAACGATCATTGGGCCTAATAAATGCTAACAAGGTTAACATAATTATCTTCTTTGTGAAATATAATTTAATAGATCATTTAAAATTTCTTTATGAAAGATCATAACGGTAACGATCATTGGGCCTAATCAATGCTAAAAAGGTTAACATAATTATCTTCTTTGTGAAAGATAATTTAATAGATCATTTAAAATTTCTTTATAAAAGATCATAACGGTAACGATCATTGGGCCTAATAAATGGTAAAAAAGTTGACATAGTTATCTTCTTTGTAAAAGATAATTTACTAGACAATTTAAAATTTCTTATTAAAAGATCATAACGGTAACGATCACTGGGCCTAATAAATGCTGAAGCAGCTAACATAAATATATTCTTTGTTAAAGATAATTTAATAGATCATTTAAAATTTCTTTATAAAAGATCATAACGGTGACAATCATTGGGCCTAATAAATGCTAAAAAGGTTAACATAATTATCTTCTTTGTGAAATATAATTTAATAGATCATTTAAAATTTCTTTATGAAAGATCATAACTGTAACGATTATTGGGCATAATAAATGCTAAAAAAGTTGACATAATTATCTTCTTTGTAAAAGATAATTTACTAGACAATTTAAAATTTCTTATTAAAAGATCATAACGGTAACGATCATTGGGACTAATAAATACTAAAAAAGTTAACATAATTATCTTCTCTATAAAAGATAATTTACTAGACAATTTAAAATTTCTTATTAAAAGATCATAACGGTGTCGATCAATGGGCCTAGTAAATGCTGAAAAAGCTTACATAACTATCTTCTTTGTAAAACATAATTTAATAGATCATTCAAAATTTCATTATAAAACATCATGACGGCAACGATCATTGGGCCTAATAAATGCTAAAAAGGTTAACATAATAATCTTCTTTGTGAAAGATAATTTAATAAATCATTTAAAATTTCTTTATAAAAGATCATAACGGTAACGATCATTGGGCCTAATAAATGCTAAAAAAGTTGACATAATTATCTTCTCTGTAAAAGATAATTTACTAGACAATTTAAAATTTCTTATTAAAAGATCATAACGGTAACGATCACTAGGCCTAATAAATGCTGAAGCAGCTAACATAAATATATTCTTTGTTAAAGATAATTTAATATATCATTTAAAATTTCTTTATAAAAGATCATGACGGCAATGATCATTGGGCCTAATAAATGCTAAAAAGGTTAACATAATTATCTTCTTTGTGAAATATAATTTAATAGATCATTTAAAATTTCTTTATAAAAGATCACAACGGTAACGATCATTGGGCCTAATAAATGCTAAAAAAGTTTACATAATTATCTTCTTTGTAAAAGATAATTTACTAGAAAATTTAAAATTTCTTATTAAAAGATCATAACGGTAACGATCATTGGGACTAATAAATACTAAAAAAGTTAACATAATTATCTTCTTTGTAAATGATAATTTACTGGACAATTTAAAATTTCTTATTAAAAGATCATAACGGTGCCGATCAATGGGCCTAGTAAATGCTGAAAAAGCTTACATAACTATCTTCTTTGTAAAACATAATTTAATAGATCATTTAAAATTTCATTATAAAAGATCATGACGGCAACGATCATTGGGCCTAATAAATGCTAAAAAGGTTAGCATAATTATCTTCTTTGTGAAAGATAATTTAAGCGATCATTTAAAATTACTTTATAAAAGATCATAACGGTAACGATCATTGGGCCTAATAAATGCTAAAAAAGTTGACATAATTATCTTCTTTGTAAAAGATAATTTACTAGACAATTTAAAATTTCTTATTAAAAGATCATAACGGTAACGATCATTGGGACTAATAAATACTAAAAAAGTTAACATAATTATCTTCTTTGTAAAAGATAATTTACTAGACAATTTAAAATTTCTTATTAAAAGATCATAACGGTGCCGATCAATGGGCCTAGTAAATGCTGAAAAAGCCTACATAACTATCTTCTTTGTAAAACATAATTTAATAGATCATTTAAAATTTCATTATAAAAGATCATGACGGCAACGATCATTGGGCCTAATAAATGCTAACAAGGTTAACATAATTATCTTCTTTGTGAAATATAATTTAATAGATCATTTAAAATTTCTTTATGAAAGATCATAACGGTAACGATCATTGGGCCTAATCAATGCTAAAAAGGTTAACATAATTATCTTCTTTGTGAAAGATAATTTAATAGATCATTTAAAATTTCTTTATAAAAGATCATAACGGTAACGATCATTGGGCCTAATAAATGGTAAAAAAGTTGACATAGTTATCTTCTTTGTAAAAGATAATTTACTAGACAATTTAAAATTTCTTATTAAAAGATCATAACGGTAACGATCACTGGGCCTAATAAATGCTGAAGCAGCTAACATAAATATATTCTTTGTTAAAGATAATTTAATAGATCATTTAAAATTTCTTTATAAAAGATCATAACGGTGACAATCATTGGGCCTAATAAATGCTAAAAAGGTTAACATAATTATCTTCTTTGTGAAATATAATTTAATAGATCATTTAAAATTTCTTTATGAAAGATCATAACGGTAACGATTATTGGGCATAATAAATGCTAAAAAAGTTGACATAATTATCTTCTTTGTAAAAGATAATTTACTAGACAATTTAAAATTTCTTATTAAAAGATCATAACGGTGCCGATCAATGGGCCTAGTAAATGCTGAAAAAGCTTACATAATTATCTTCTTTGTAAAATATAATTTAATAGATCATTTAAAATTTCATTATAAAAGATCATGACGGCAACGATCATTGGGCCTAATAAATGCTAAAAAGGATAACATAATTATCTTCTTTGTGAAAGATAATTTAATAGATCATTTAAAATTTCTTTATAAAAGATCATAACGGTAACGATCATTGGGCCTAATAAATGCTAAAAAAGTTGACATAATTATCTTTTTTGTAAAAGATAATTTACTAGACAATTTAAAATTTCTTATTAAAAGATCATAACGGTAACGATCATTGGGACTAATAAATACTAAAAAAGTTAACATAATTATCTTCTCTATAAAAGATAATTTACTAGACAATTTAAAATTTCTTATTAAAAGATCATAACGGTAACGATCACTGGGCCTAATAAATGCTGAAGCAGCTAACATAAATATATTCTTTGTTAAAGATAATTTAATATATCATTTAAAATTTCTTTATAAAAGATCATGACGGCAATGATCATTGGGCCTAATAAATGCTAAAAAGGTTAACATAATTATCTTCTTTGTGAAATATAATTTAATAGATCATTTAAAATTTCTTTATAAAAGATCACAACGGTAACGATCATTGGGCCTAATAAATGCTAAAAAAGTTTACATAATTATCTTCTTTGTAAAAGATAATTTACTAGAAAATTTAAAATTTCTTATTAAAAGATCATAACGGTAACGATCATTGGGACTAATAAATACTAAAAAAGTTAACATAATTATCTTCTTTGTAAAAGATAATTTACTAGACAATTTAAAATTTCTTATTAAAAGATCATAACGGTGCCGATCAATGGGCCTAGTAAATGCTGAAAAAGCTTACATAACTATCTTCTTTGTAAAACATAATTTAATAGATCATTTAAAATTTCATTATAAAAGATCATGACGGCAACGATCATTGGGCCTAATAAATGCTAAAAAGGTTATCATAATTATCTTCTTTGTGAAAGATAATTTAAGCGATCATTTAAAATTACTTTATAAAAGATCATAACGGTAACGATCATTGGGCCTAATAAATGCTAAAAAAGTTGACATAATTATCTTCTTTGTAAAAGATAATTTACTAGAAAATTTAAAATTTCTTATTAAAAGATCATAACGGTAACGATCATTGGGACTAATAAATACTAAAAAAGTTAACATAATTATCTTCTTTGTAAAAGATAATTTACTAGACAATTTAAAATTTCTTATTAAAAGATCATAACGGTGCCGATCAATGGGCCTAGTAAATGCTGAAAAAGCTTACATAACTATCTTCTTTGTAAAACATAATTTAATAGATCATTTAAAATTTCATTATAAAAGATCATGACGGCAACGATCATTGGGCCTAATAAATGCTAAAAAGGTTATCATAATTATCTTCTTTGTGAAAGATAATTTAAGCGATCATTTAAAATTACTTTATAAAAGATCATAACGGTAACGATCATTGGGCCTAATAAATGCTAAAAAAGTTGACATAATTATCTTCTTTGTAAAAGATAATTTACTAGACAATTTAAAATTTCTTATTAAAAGATCATAACGGTAACGATCATTGGGACTAATAAATACTAAAAAAGTTAACATAATTATCTTCTTTGTAAAAGATAATTTACTAGACAATTTAAAATTTCTTATTAAAAGATCATAACGGTGCCGATCAATGGGCCTAGTAAATGCTGAAAAAGCCTACATAACTATCTTCTTTGTAAAACATAATTTAATAGATCATTTAAAATTTCATTATAAAAGATCATGACGGCAACGATCATTGGGCCTAATAAATGCTAACAAGGTTAACATAATTATCTTCTTTGTGAAATATAATTTAATAGATCATTTAAAATTTCTTTATGAAAGATCATAACGGTAACGATCATTGGGCCTAATCAATGCTAAAAAGGTTAACATAATTATCTTCTTTGTGAAAGATAATTTAATAGATCATTTAAAATTTCTTTATAAAAGATCATAACGGTAACGATCATTGGGCCTAATAAATGGTAAAAAAGTTGACATAGTTATCTTCTTTGTAAAAGATAATTTACTAGACAATTTAAAATTTCTTATTAAAAGATCATAACGGTAACGATCACTGGGCCTAATAAATGCTGAAGCAGCTAACATAAATATATTCTTTGTTAAAGATAATTTAATAGATCATTTAAAATTTCTTTATAAAAGATCATAACGGTGACAATCATTGGGCCTAATAAATGCTAAAAAGGTTAACATAATTATCTTCTTTGTGAAATATAATTTAATAGATCATTTAAAATTTCTTTATGAAAGATCATAACGGTAACGATTATTGGGCATAATAAATGCTAAAAAAGTTGACATAATTATCTTCTTTGTAAAAGATAATTTACTAGACAATTTAAAATTTCTTATTAAAAGATCATAACGGTGCCGATCAATGGGCCTAGTAAATGCTGAAAAAGCTTACATAATTATCTTCTTTGTAAAATATAATTTAATAGATCATTTAAAATTTCATTATAAAAGATCATGACGGCAACGATCATTGGGCCTAATAAATGCTAAAAAGGATAACATAATTATCTTCTTTGTGAAAGATAATTTAATAGATCATTTAAAATTTCTTTATAAAAGATCATAACGGTAACGATCATTGGGCCTAATAAATGCTAAAAAAGTTGACATAATTATCTTCTTTGTAAAAGATAATTTACTAGACAATTTAAAATTTCTTATTAAAAGATCATAACGGTAACGATCATTGGGACTAATAAATACTAAAAAAGTTAACATAATTATCTTCTCTATAAAAGATAATTTACTAGACAATTTAAAATTTCTTATTAAAAGATCATAACGGTAACGATCACTGGGCCTAATAAATGCTGAAGCAGCTAACATAAATATATTCTTTGTTAAAGATAATTTAATATATCATTTAAAATTTCTTTATAAAAGATCATGACGGCAATGATCATTGGGCCTAATAAATGCTAAAAAGGTTAACATAATTATCTTCTTTGTGAAATATAATTTAATAGATCATTTAAAATTTCTTTATAAAAGATCACAACGGTAACGATCATTGGGCCTAATAAATGCTAAAAAAGTTTACATAATTATCTTCTTTGTAAAAGATAATTTACTAGAAAATTTAAAATTTCTTATTAAAAGATCATAACGGTAACGATCATTGGGACTAATAAATACTAAAAAAGTTAACATAATTATCTTCTTTGTAAAAGATAATTTACTAGACAATTTAAAATTTCTTATTAAAAGATCATAACGGTGCCGATCAATGGGCCTAGTAAATGCTGAAAAAGCTTACATAACTATCTTCTTTGTAAAACATAATTTAATAGATCATTTAAAATTTCATTATAAAAGATCATGACGGCAACGATCATTGGGCCTAATAAATGCTAAAAAGGTTATCATAATTATCTTCTTTGTGAAAGATAATTTAAGCGATCATTTAAAATTACTTTATAAAAGATCATAACGGTAACGATCATTGGGCCTAATAAATGCTAAAAAAGTTGACATAATTATCTTCTTTGTAAAAGATAATTTACTAGAAAATTTAAAATTTCTTATTAAAAGATCATAACGGTAACGATCATTGGGACTAATAAATACTAAAAAAGTTAACATAATTATCTTCTTTGTAAAAGATAATTTACTAGACAATTTAAAATTTCTTATTAAAAGATCATAACGGTGCCGATCAATGGGCCTAGTAAATGCTGAAAAAGCTTACATAACTATCTTCTTTGTAAAACATAATTTAATAGATCATTTAAAATTTCATTATAAAAGATCATGACGGCAACGATCATTGGGCCTAATAAATGCTAAAAAGGTTATCATAATTATCTTCTTTGTGAAAGATAATTTAAGCGATCATTTAAAATTACTTTATAAAAGATCATAACGGTAACGATCATTGGGCCTAATAAATGCTAAAAAAGTTGACATAATTATCTTCTTTGTAAAAGATAATTTACTAGACAATTTAAAATTTCTTATTAAAAGATCATAACGGTAACGATCATTGGGACTAATAAATACTAAAAAAGTTAACATAATTATCTTCTCTATAAAAGATAATTTACTAGACAATTTAAAATTTCTTATTAAAAGATCATAACGGTGTCGATCAATGGGCCTAGTAAATGCTGAAAAAGCTTACATAACTATCTTCTTTATAAAACATAATTTAATAGATCATTCAAAATTTCATTATAAAACATCATGACGGCAACGATCATTGGGCCTAATAAATGCTAAAAAGGTTAACATAATAATCTTCTTTGTGAAAGATAATTTAATAAATCATTTAAAATTTCTTTATAAAAGATCATAACGGTAACGATCATTGGGCCTAATAAATGCTAAAAAAGTTGACATAATTATCTTCTCTGTAAAAGATAATTTACTAGACAATTTAAAATTTCTTATTAAAAGATCATAACGGTAACGATCACTAGGCCTAATAAATGCTGAAGCAGCTAACATAAATATATTCTTTGTTAAAGATAATTTAATATATCATTTAAAATTTCTTTATAAAAGATCATGACGGCAATGATCATTGGGCCTAATAAATGCTAAAAAGGTTAACATAATTATCTTCTTTGTGAAATATAATTTAATAGATCATTTAAAATTTCTTTATAAAAGATCACAACGGTAACGATCATTGGGCCTAATAAATGCTAAAAAAGTTTACATAATTATCTTCTTTGTAAAAGATAATTTACTAGAAAATTTAAAATTTCTTATTAAAAGATCATAACGGTAACGATCATTGGGACTAATAAATACTAAAAAAGTTAACATAATTATCTTCTTTGTAAAAGATAATTTACTAGACAATTTAAAATTTCTTATTAAAAGATCATAACGGTGCCGATCAATGGGCCTAGTAAATGCTGAAAAAGCTTACATAACTATCTTCTTTGTAAAACATAATTTAATAGATCATTTAAAATTTCATTATAAAAGATCATGACGGCAACGATCATTGGGCCTAATAAATGCTAAAAAGGTTATCATAATTATCTTCTTTGTGAAAGATAATTTAAGCGATCATTTAAAATTACTTTATAAAAGATCATAACGGTAACGATCATTGGGCCTAATAAATGCTAAAAAAGTTGACATAATTATCTTCTTTGTAAAAGATAATTTACTAGAAAATTTAAAATTTCTTATTAAAAGATCATAACGGTAACGATCATTGGGACTAATAAATACTAAAAAAGTTAACATAATTATCTTCTTTGTAAAAGATAATTTACTAGACAATTTAAAATTTCTTATTAAAAGATCATAACGGTGCCGATCAATGGGCCTAGTAAATGCTGAAAAAGCTTACATAACTATCTTCTTTGTAAAACATAATTTAATAGATCATTTAAAATTTCATTATAAAAGATCATGACGGCAACGATCATTGGGCCTAATAAATGCTAAAAAGGTTATCATAATTATCTTCTTTGTGAAAGATAATTTAAGCGATCATTTAAAATTACTTTATAAAAGATCATAACGGTAACGATCATTGGGCCTAATAAATGCTAAAAAAGTTGACATAATTATCTTCTTTGTAAAAGATAATTTACTAGACAATTTAAAATTTCTTATTAAAAGATCATAACGGTAACGATCATTGGGACTAATAAATACTAAAAAAGTTAACATAATTATCTTCTCTATAAAAGATAATTTACTAGACAATTTAAAATTTCTTATTAAAAGATCATAACGGTGTCGATCAATGGGCCTAGTAAATGCTGAAAAAGCTTACATAACTATCTTCTTTGTAAAACATAATTTAATAGATCATTCAAAATTTCATTATAAAACATCATGACGGCAACGATCATTGGGCCTAATAAATGCTAAAAAGGTTAACATAATAATCTTCTTTGTGAAAGATAATTTAATAAATCATTTAAAATTTCTTTATAAAAGATCATAACGGTAACGATCATTGGGCCTAATAAATGCTAAAAAAGTTGACATAATTATCTTCTTTGTAAAAGATAATTTACTAGACAATTTAAAATTTCTTATTAAAAGATCATAACGGTAACGATCATTGGGACTAATAAATACTAAAAAAGTTAACATAATTATCTTCTCTATAAAAGATAATTTACTAGACAATTTAAAATTTCTTATTAAAAGATCATAACGGTGTCGATCAATGGGCCTAGTAAATGCTGAAAAAGCTTACATAACTATCTTCTTTGTAAAACATAATTTAATAGATCATTCAAAATTTCATTATAAAACATCATGACGGCAACGATCATTGGGCCTAATAAATGCTAAAAAGGTTAACATAATAATCTTCTTTGTGAAAGATAATTTAATAAATCATTTAAAATTTCTTTATAAAAGATCATAACGGTAACGATCATTGGGCCTAATAAATGCTAAAAAAGTTGACATAATTATCTTCTCTGTAAAAGATAATTTACTAGACAATTTAAAATTTCTTATTAAAAGATCATAACGGTAACGATCACTAGGCCTAATAAATGCTGAAGCAGCTAACATAAATATATTCTTTGTTAAAGATAATTTAATATATCATTTAAAATTTCTTTATAAAAGATCATGACGGCAATGATCATTGGGCCTAATAAATGCTAAAAAGGTTAACATAATTATCTTCTTTGTGAAATATAATTTAATAGATCATTTAAAATTTCTTTATAAAAGATCACAACGGTAACGATCATTGGGCCTAATAAATGCTAAAAAAGTTTACATAATTATCTTCTTTGTAAAAGATAATTTACTAGAAAATTTAAAATTTCTTATTAAAAGATCATAACGGTAACGATCATTGGGACTAATAAATACTAAAAAAGTTAACATAATTATCTTCTTTGTAAAAGATAATTTACTAGACAATTTAAAATTTCTTATTAAAAGATCATAACGGTGCCGATCAATGGGCCTAGTAAATGCTGAAAAAGCTTACATAACTATCTTCTTTGTAAAACATAATTTAATAGATCATTTAAAATTTCATTATAAAAGATCATGACGGCAACGATCATTGGGCCTAATAAATGCTAAAAAGGTTATCATAATTATCTTCTTTGTGAAAGATAATTTAAGCGATCATTTAAAATTACTTTATAAAAGATCATAACGGTAACGATCATTGGGCCTAATAAATGCTAAAAAAGTTGACATAATTATCTTCTTTGTAAAAGATAATTTACTAGAAAATTTAAAATTTCTTATTAAAAGATCATAACGGTAACGATCATTGGGACTAATAAATACTAAAAAAGTTAACATAATTATCTTCTTTGTAAAAGATAATTTACTAGACAATTTAAAATTTCTTATTAAAAGATCATAACGGTGCCGATCAATGGGCCTAGTAAATGCTGAAAAAGCTTACATAACTATCTTCTTTGTAAAACATAATTTAATAGATCATTTAAAATTTCATTATAAAAGATCATGACGGCAACGATCATTGGGCCTAATAAATGCTAAAAAGGTTATCATAATTATCTTCTTTGTGAAAGATAATTTAAGCGATCATTTAAAATTACTTTATAAAAGATCATAACGGTAACGATCATTGGGCCTAATAAATGCTAAAAAAGTTGACATAATTATCTTCTTTGTAAAAGATAATTTACTAGACAATTTAAAATTTCTTATTAAAAGATCATAACGGTAACGATCATTGGGACTAATAAATACTAAAAAAGTTAACATAATTATCTTCTTTGTAAAAGATAATTTACTAGACAATTTAAAATTTCTTATTAAAAGATCATAACGGTGCCGATCAATGGGCCTAGTAAATGCTGAAAAAGCCTACATAACTATCTTCTTTGTAAAACATAATTTAATAGATCATTTAAAATTTCATTATAAAAGATCATGACGGCAACGATCATTGGGCCTAATAAATGCTAACAAGGTTAACATAATTATCTTCTTTGTGAAATATAATTTAATAGATCATTTAAAATTTCTTTATGAAAGATCATAACGGTAACGATCATTGGGCCTAATCAATGCTAAAAAGGTTAACATAATTATCTTCTTTGTGAAAGATAATTTAATAGATCATTTAAAATTTCTTTATAAAAGATCATAACGGTAACGATCATTGGGCCTAATAAATGGTAAAAAAGTTGACATAGTTATCTTCTTTGTAAAAGATAATTTACTAGACAATTTAAAATTTCTTATTAAAAGATCATAACGGTAACGATCACTGGGCCTAATAAATGCTGAAGCAGCTAACATAAATATATTCTTTGTTAAAGATAATTTAATAGATCATTTAAAATTTCTTTATAAAAGATCATAACGGTGACAATCATTGGGCCTAATAAATGCTAAAAAGGTTAACATAATTATCTTCTTTGTGAAATATAATTTAATAGATCATTTAAAATTTCTTTATGAAAGATCATAACGGTAACGATTATTGGGCATAATAAATGCTAAAAAAGTTGACATAATTATCTTCTTTGTAAAAGATAATTTACTAGACAATTTAAAATTTCTTATTAAAAGATCATAACGGTGCCGATCAATGGGCCTAGTAAATGCTGAAAAAGCTTACATAATTATCTTCTTTGTAAAATATAATTTAATAGATCATTTAAAATTTCATTATAAAAGATCATGACGGCAACGATCATTGGGCCTAATAAATGCTAAAAAGGATAACATAATTATCTTCTTTGTGAAAGATAATTTAATAGATCATTTAAAATTTCTTTATAAAAGATCATAACGGTAACGATCATTGGGCCTAATAAATGCTAAAAAAGTTGACATAATTATCTTCTTTGTAAAAGATAATTTACTAGACAATTTAAAATTTCTTATTAAAAGATCATAACGGTAACGATCATTGGGACTAATAAATACTAAAAAAGTTAACATAATTATCTTCTCTATAAAAGATAATTTACTAGACAATTTAAAATTTCTTATTAAAAGATCATAACGGTAACGATCACTGGGCCTAATAAATGCTGAAGCAGCTAACATAAATATATTCTTTGTTAAAGATAATTTAATATATCATTTAAAATTTCTTTATAAAAGATCATGACGGCAATGATCATTGGGCCTAATAAATGCTAAAAAGGTTAACATAATTATCTTCTTTGTGAAATATAATTTAATAGATCATTTAAAATTTCTTTATAAAAGATCACAACGGTAACGATCATTGGGCCTAATAAATGCTAAAAAAGTTTACATAATTATCTTCTTTGTAAAAGATAATTTAATAGAAAATTTAAAATTTCTTATTAAAAGATCATAACGGTAACGATCATTGGGACTAATAAATACTAAAAAAGTTAACATAATTATCTTCTTTGTAAAAGATAATTTACTAGACAATTTAAAATTTCTTATTAAAAGATCATAACGGTGCCGATCAATGGGCCTAGTAAATGCTGAAAAAGCTTACATAACTATCTTCTTTGTAAAACATAATTTAATAGATCATTTAAAATTTCATTATAAAAGATCATGACGGCAACGATCATTGGGCCTAATAAATGCTAAAAAGGTTATCATAATTATCTTCTTTGTGAAAGATAATTTAAGCGATCATTTAAAATTACTTTATAAAAGATCATAACGGTAACGATCATTGGGCCTAATAAATGCTAAAAAGGTTAACATAATAATCTTCTTTGTGAAAGATAATTTAATAAATCATTTAAAATTTCTTTATAAAAGATCATAACGGTAACGATCATTGGGCCTAATAAATGCTAAAAAAGTTGACATAATTATCTTCTTTGTAAAAGATAATTTACTAGACAATTTAAAATTTCTTATTAAAAGATCATAACGGTAACGATCATTGGGACTAATAAATACTAAAAAAGTTAACATAATTATCTTCTCTATAAAAGATAATTTACTAGACAATTTAAAATTTCTTATTAAAAGATCATAACGGTGTCGATCAATGGGCCTAGTAAATGCTGAAAAAGCTTACATAACTATCTTCTTTGTAAAACATAATTTAATAGATCATTCAAAATTTCATTATAAAACATCATGACGGCAACGATCATTGGGCCTAATAAATGCTAAAAAGGTTAACATAATAATCTTCTTTGTGAAAGATAATTTAATAAATCATTTAAAATTTCTTTATAAAAGATCATAACGGTAACGATCATTGGGCCTAATAAATGCTAAAAAAGTTGACATAATTATCTTCTCTGTAAAAGATAATTTACTAGACAATTTAAAATTTCTTATTAAAAGATCATAACGGTAACGATCACTAGGCCTAATAAATGCTGAAGCAGCTAACATAAATATATTCTTTGTTAAAGATAATTTAATATATCATTTAAAATTTCTTTATAAAAGATCATGACGGCAATGATCATTGGGCCTAATAAATGCTAAAAAGGTTAACATAATTATCTTCTTTGTGAAATATAATTTAATAGATCATTTAAAATTTCTTTATAAAAGATCACAACGGTAACGATCATTGGGCCTAATAAATGCTAAAAAAGTTTACATAATTATCTTCTTTGTAAAAGATAATTTACTAGAAAATTTAAAATTTCTTATTAAAAGATCATAACGGTAACGATCATTGGGACTAATAAATACTAAAAAAGTTAACATAATTATCTTCTTTGTAAAAGATAATTTACTGGACAATTTAAAATTTCTTATTAAAAGATCATAACGGTGCCGATCAATGGGCCTAGTAAATGCTGAAAAAGCTTACATAACTATCTTCTTTGTAAAACATAATTTAATAGATCATTTAAAATTTCATTATAAAAGATCATGACGGCAACGATCATTGGGCCTAATAAATGCTAAAAAGGTTAGCATAATTATCTTCTTTGTGAAAGATAATTTAAGCGATCATTTAAAATTACTTTATAAAAGATCATAACGGTAACGATCATTGGGCCTAATAAATGCTAAAAAAGTTGACATAATTATCTTCTTTGTAAAAGATAATTTACTAGACAATTTAAAATTTCTTATTAAAAGATCATAACGGTAACGATCATTGGGACTAATAAATACTAAAAAAGTTAACATAATTATCTTCTTTGTAAAAGATAATTTACTAGACAATTTAAAATTTCTTATTAAAAGATCATAACGGTGCCGATCAATGGGCCTAGTAAATGCTGAAAAAGCCTACATAACTATCTTCTTTGTAAAACATAATTTAATAGATCATTTAAAATTTCATTATAAAAGATCATGACGGCAACGATCATTGGGCCTAATAAATGCTAACAAGGTTAACATAATTATCTTCTTTGTGAAATATAATTTAATAGATCATTTAAAATTTCTTTATGAAAGATCATAACGGTAACGATCATTGGGCCTAATCAATGCTAAAAAGGTTAACATAATTATCTTCTTTGTGAAAGATAATTTAATAGATCATTTAAAATTTCTTTATAAAAGATCATAACGGTAACGATCATTGGGCCTAATAAATGCTAAAAAAGTTGACATAATTATCTTCTTTGTAAAAGATAATTTACTAGACAATTTAAAATTTCTTATTAAAAGATCATAACGGTAACGATCATTGGGACTAATAAATACTAAAAAAGTTAACATAATTATCTTCTCTATAAAAGATAATTTACTAGACAATTTAAAATTTCTTATTAAAAGATCATAACGGTAACGATCACTGGGCCTAATAAATGCTGAAGCAGCTAACATAAATATATTCTTTGTTAAAGATAATTTAATATATCATTTAAAATTTCTTTATAAAAGATCATGACGGCAATGATCATTGGGCCTAATAAATGCTAAAAAGGTTAACATAATTATCTTCTTTGTGAAATATAATTTAATAGATCATTTAAAATTTCTTTATAAAAGATCACAACGGTAACGATCATTGGGCCTAATAAATGCTAAAAAAGTTTACATAATTATCTTCTTTGTAAAAGATAATTTACTAGAAAATTTAAAATTTCTTATTAAAAGATCATAACGGTAACGATCATTGGGACTAATAAATACTAAAAAAGTTAACATAATTATCTTCTTTGTAAAAGATAATTTACTAGACAATTTAAAATTTCTTATTAAAAGATCATAACGGTGCCGATCAATGGGCCTAGTAAATGCTGAAAAAGCTTACATAACTATCTTCTTTGTAAAACATAATTTAATAGATCATTTAAAATTTCATTATAAAAGATCATGACGGCAACGATCATTGGGCCTAATAAATGCTAAAAAGGTTATCATAATTATCTTCTTTGTGAAAGATAATTTAAGCGATCATTTAAAATTACTTTATAAAAGATCATAACGGTAACGATCATTGGGCCTAATAAATGCTAAAAAGGTTAACATAATAATCTTCTTTGTGAAAGATAATTTAATAAATCATTTAAAATTTCTTTATAAAAGATCATAACGGTAACGATCATTGGGCCTAATAAATGCTAAAAAAGTTGACATAATTATCTTCTTTGTAAAAGATAATTTACTAGACAATTTAAAATTTCTTATTAAAAGATCATAACGGTAACGATCATTGGGACTAATAAATACTAAAAAAGTTAACATAATTATCTTCTCTATAAAAGATAATTTACTAGACAATTTAAAATTTCTTATTAAAAGATCATAACGGTGTCGATCAATGGGCCTAGTAAATGCTGAAAAAGCTTACATAACTATCTTCTTTGTAAAACATAATTTAATAGATCATTCAAAATTTCATTATAAAACATCATGACGGCAACGATCATTGGGCCTAATAAATGCTAAAAAGGTTAACATAATAATCTTCTTTGTGAAAGATAATTTAATAAATCATTTAAAATTTCTTTATAAAAGATCATAACGGTAACGATCATTGGGCCTAATAAATGCTAAAAAAGTTGACATAATTATCTTCTCTGTAAAAGATAATTTACTAGACAATTTAAAATTTCTTATTAAAAGATCATAACGGTAACGATCACTAGGCCTAATAAATGCTGAAGCAGCTAACATAAATATATTCTTTGTTAAAGATAATTTAATATATCATTTAAAATTTCTTTATAAAAGATCATGACGGCAATGATCATTGGGCCTAATAAATGCTAAAAAGGTTAACATAATTATCTTCTTTGTGAAATATAATTTAATAGATCATTTAAAATTTCTTTATAAAAGATCACAACGGTAACGATCATTGGGCCTAATAAATGCTAAAAAAGTTTACATAATTATCTTCTTTGTAAAAGATAATTTACTAGAAAATTTAAAATTTCTTATTAAAAGATCATAACGGTAACGATCATTGGGACTAATAAATACTAAAAAAGTTAACATAATTATCTTCTTTGTAAAAGATAATTTACTGGACAATTTAAAATTTCTTATTAAAAGATCATAACGGTGCCGATCAATGGGCCTAGTAAATGCTGAAAAAGCTTACATAACTATCTTCTTTGTAAAACATAATTTAATAGATCATTTAAAATTTCATTATAAAAGATCATGACGGCAACGATCATTGGGCCTAATAAATGCTAAAAAGGTTAGCATAATTATCTTCTTTGTGAAAGATAATTTAAGCGATCATTTAAAATTACTTTATAAAAGATCATAACGGTAACGATCATTGGGCCTAATAAATGCTAAAAAAGTTGACATAATTATCTTCTTTGTAAAAGATAATTTACTAGACAATTTAAAATTTCTTATTAAAAGATCATAACGGTAACGATCATTGGGACTAATAAATACTAAAAAAGTTAACATAATTATCTTCTTTGTAAAAGATAATTTACTAGACAATTTAAAATTTCTTATTAAAAGATCATAACGGTGCCGATCAATGGGCCTAGTAAATGCTGAAAAAGCCTACATAACTATCTTCTTTGTAAAACATAATTTAATAGATCATTTAAAATTTCATTATAAAAGATCATGACGGCAACGATCATTGGGCCTAATAAATGCTAACAAGGTTAACATAATTATCTTCTTTGTGAAATATAATTTAATAGATCATTTAAAATTTCTTTATGAAAGATCATAACGGTAACGATCATTGGGCCTAATCAATGCTAAAAAGGTTAACATAATTATCTTCTTTGTGAAAGATAATTTAATAGATCATTTAAAATTTCTTTATAAAAGATCATAACGGTAACGATCATTGGGCCTAATAAATGGTAAAAAAGTTGACATAGTTATCTTCTTTGTAAAAGATAATTTACTAGACAATTTAAAATTTCTTATTAAAAGATCATAACGGTAACGATCACTGGGCCTAATAAATGCTGAAGCAGCTAACATAAATATATTCTTTGTTAAAGATAATTTAATAGATCATTTAAAATTTCTTTATAAAAGATCATAACGGTGACAATCATTGGGCCTAATAAATGCTAAAAAGGTTAACATAATTATCTTCTTTGTGAAATATAATTTAATAGATCATTTAAAATTTCTTTATGAAAGATCATAACGGTAACGATTATTGGGCATAATAAATGCTAAAAAAGTTGACATAATTATCTTCTTTGTAAAAGATAATTTACTAGACAATTTAAAATTTCTTATTAAAAGATCATAACGGTGCCGATCAATGGGCCTAGTAAATGCTGAAAAAGCTTACATAATTATCTTCTTTGTAAAATATAATTTAATAGATCATTTAAAATTTCATTATAAAAGATCATGACGGCAACGATCATTGGGCCTAATAAATGCTAAAAAGGATAACATAATTATCTTCTTTGTGAAAGATAATTTAATAGATCATTTAAAATTTCTTTATAAAAGATCATAACGGTAACGATCATTGGGCCTAATAAATGCTAAAAAAGTTGACATAATTATCTTCTTTGTAAAAGATAATTTACTAGACAATTTAAAATTTCTTATTAAAAGATCATAACGGTAACGATCATTGGGACTAATAAATACTAAAAAAGTTAACATAATTATCTTCTCTATAAAAGATAATTTACTAGACAATTTAAAATTTCTTATTAAAAGATCATAACGGTAACGATCACTGGGCCTAATAAATGCTGAAGCAGCTAACATAAATATATTCTTTGTTAAAGATAATTTAATATATCATTTAAAATTTCTTTATAAAAGATCATGACGGCAATGATCATTGGGCCTAATAAATGCTAAAAAGGTTAACATAATTATCTTCTTTGTGAAATATAATTTAATAGATCATTTAAAATTTCTTTATAAAAGATCACAACGGTAACGATCATTGGGCCTAATAAATGCTAAAAAAGTTTACATAATTATCTTCTTTGTAAAAGATAATTTACTAGAAAATTTAAAATTTCTTATTAAAAGATCATAACGGTAACGATCATTGGGACTAATAAATACTAAAAAAGTTAACATAATTATCTTCTTTGTAAAAGATAATTTACTAGACAATTTAAAATTTCTTATTAAAAGATCATAACGGTGCCGATCAATGGGCCTAGTAAATGCTGAAAAAGCTTACATAACTATCTTCTTTGTAAAACATAATTTAATAGATCATTTAAAATTTCATTATAAAAGATCATGACGGCAACGATCATTGGGCCTAATAAATGCTAAAAAGGTTATCATAATTATCTTCTTTGTGAAAGATAATTTAAGCGATCATTTAAAATTACTTTATAAAAGATCATAACGGTAACGATCATTGGGCCTAATAAATGCTAAAAAAGTTGACATAATTATCTTCTTTGTAAAAGATAATTTACTAGACAATTTAAAATTTCTTATTAAAAGATCATAACGGTAACGATCATTGGGACTAATAAATACTAAAAAAGTTAACATAATTATCTTCTTTGTAAAAGATAATTTACTAGACAATTTAAAATTTCTTATTAAAAGATCATAACGGTGCCGATCAATGGGCCTAGTAAATGCTGAAAAAGCCTACATAACTATCTTCTTTGTAAAACATAATTTAATAGATCATTTAAAATTTCATTATAAAAGATCATGACGGCAACGATCATTGGGCCTAATAAATGCTAACAAGGTTAACATAATTATCTTCTTTGTGAAATATAATTTAATAGATCATTTAAAATTTCTTTATGAAAGATCATAACGGTAACGATCATTGGGCCTAATCAATGCTAAAAAGGTTAACATAATTATCTTCTTTGTGAAAGATAATTTAATAGATCATTTAAAATTTCTTTATAAAAGATCATAACGGTAACGATCATTGGGCCTAATAAATGGTAAAAAAGTTGACATGGTTATCTTCTTTGTAAAAGATAATTTACTAGACAATTTAAAATTTCTTATTAAAAGATCATAACGGTAACGATCACTGGGCCTAATAAATGCTGAAGCAGCTAACATAAATATATTCTTTGTTAAAGATAATTTAATAGATCATTTAAAATTTCTTTATAAAAGATCATAACGGTGACAATCATTGGGCCTAATAAATGCTAAAAAGGTTAACATAATTATCTTCTTTGTGAAATATAATTTAATAGATCATTTAAAATTTCTTTATGAAAGATCATAACTGTAACGATTATTGGGCATAATAAATGCTAAAAAAGTTGACATAATTATCTTCTTTGTAAAAGATAATTTACTAGACAATTTAAATTTCTTATTAAAAGATCATAACGGTAACGATCATTGGGACTAATAAATACTAAAAAAGTTAACATAATTATCTTCTCTATAAAAGATAATTTACTAGACAATTTAAAATTTCTTATTAAAAGATCATAACGGTGTCGATCAATGGGCCTAGTAAATGCTGAAAAAGCTTACATAACTATCTTCTTTGTAAAACATAATTTAATAGATCATTCAAAATTTCATTATAAAACATCATGACGGCAACGATCATTGGGCCTAATAAATGCTAAAAAGGTTAACATAATAATCTTCTTTGTGAAAGATAATTTAATAAATCATTTAAAATTTCTTTATAAAAGATCATAACGGTAACGATCATTGGGCCTAATAAATGCTAAAAAAGTTGACATAATTATCTTCTCTGTAAAAGATAATTTACTAGACAATTTAAAATTTCTTATTAAAAGATCATAACGGTAACGATCACTAGGCCTAATAAATGCTGAAGCAGCTAACATAAATATATTCTTTGTTAAAGATAATTTAATATATCATTTAAAATTTCTTTATAAAAGATCATGACGGCAATGATCATTGGGCCTAATAAATGCTAAAAAGGTTAACATAATTATCTTCTTTGTGAAATATAATTTAATAGATCATTTAAAATTTCTTTATAAAAGATCACAACGGTAACGATCATTGGGCCTAATAAATGCTAAAAAAGTTTACATAATTATCTTCTTTGTAAAAGATAATTTACTAGAAAATTTAAAATTTCTTATTAAAAGATCATAACGGTAACGATCATTGGGACTAATAAATACTAAAAAAGTTAACATAATTATCTTCTTTGTAAAAGATAATTTACTGGACAATTTAAAATTTCTTATTAAAAGATCATAACGGTGCCGATCAATGGGCCTAGTAAATGCTGAAAAAGCTTACATAATAACTTCTTTGTAAAACATAATTTAATAGATCATTTCAAATTTCATTATAAAACATCATGACGGCAACGATCATTGGGCTTAATAAATGCTAAAAAGGTTAACATAATTATCTTCTTTGTGAAAGATAATTTGATAGATCATTTAAAATTTCTTTATAAAAGATCATAACGGTAACGATCATTGGGCCTAATAAATGCTAAAAAAGTTGACATAATTATCTTCTTTGTAAAACATAATTTACCAGACAATTTCAAATTTCTTATTAGAAGATCATAACGGTAACGATCATTAGGCCTAATAAATGCTAAAAAAGTTGACATAATTATCTTCTTTGTAAAAGATAATTTACTAGACAATTTAAAATTTCTTATTAAAAGATCATAATGGTACCGATCAGTGGGCCTAGTAAATGCTGAAAAAGTTTACATAATTATCTTCTTTGTAAAAGATAATTTAATAGATAATTTAAAATTTCTTTATAAAAGATCATAACAGTAACGATCATTGGGCCTAATAAATGCTAAAAAGGTTAACATAATTATCTTCTTTGTGAAATATAATTTAATAGATCATTTAAAATTTCTTTATAAAAGATAATAACGGTAACGATTGTTGGGCCTAATAAATGCTAAAAAAGTTGACATAATTATCTTCTTTGTAAAAGATAATTTACTAGACAATTTCAAATTTCTTATTAAAAGATCATAACGGTGCCGATCAATGGGCCTAGTAAATGCTGAAAAAGCTTACATAATTATCTTCTTTGTAAAATATAATTTAATAGATCATTTAAAATTTCATTATAAAAGATCATGACGGCAACGATCATTGGGCCTAATAAATGCTAAAAAGGATAACATACTTATCTTCTTTGTGAAAGATAATTTAATAGATCATTTAAAATTTCTTTATAAAAGATCATAACGGTAACGATCATTGGGCCTAATAAATGCTAAAAAAGTTGACATAATTATCTTCTTTGTAAAAGATAATTTACTAGACAATTTAAAATTTCTTATTAAAAGATCATAACGGTAACGATCATTGGGACTAATAAATACTAAAAAAGTTAACATAATTATCTTCTCTATAAAAGATAATTTACTAGACAATTTAAAATTTCTTATTAAAAGATCATAACGGTAACGATCACTGGGCCTAATAAATGCTGAAGCAGCTAACATAAATATATTCTTTGTTAAAGATAATTTAATATATCATTTAAAATTTCTTTATAAAAGATCATGACGGCAATGATCATTGGGCCTAATAAATGCTAAAAAGGTTAACATAATTATCTTCTTTGTGCAATATAATTTAATAGATCATTTAAAATTTCTTTATAAAAGATCACAACGGTAACGATCATTGGGCCTAATAAATGCTAAAAAAGTTTACATAATTATCTTCTTTGTAAAAGATAATTTACTAGAAAATTTAAAATTTCTTATTAAAAGATCATAACGGTAACGATCATTGGGACTAATAAATACTAAAAAAGTTAACATAATTATCTTCTTTGTAAAAGATAATTTACTAGACAATTTAAAATTTCTTATTAAAAGATCATAACGGTGCCGATCAATGGGCCTAGTAAATGCTGAAAAAGCTTACATAACTATCTTCTTTGTAAAACATAATTTAATAGATCATTTAAAATTTCATTATAAAAGATCATGACGGCAACGATCATTGGGCCTAATAAATGCTAAAAAGGTTATCATAATTATCTTCTTTGTGAAAGATAATTTAAGCGATCATTTAAAATTACTTTATAAAAGATCATAACGGTAACGATCATTGGGCCTAATAAATGCTAAAAAAGTTGACATAATTATCTTCTTTGTAAAAGATAATTTACTAGACAATTTAAAATTTCTTATTAAAAGATCATAACGGTAACGATCATTGGGACTAATAAATACTAAAAAAGTTAACATAATTATCTTCTTTGTAAAAGATAATTTACTAGACAATTTAAAATTTCTTATTAAAAGATCATAACGGTGCCGATCAATGG
Organism: Psophocarpus tetragonolobus; assembly: GCA_037954015.1. Classification (NCBI taxonomy): domain Eukaryota; kingdom Viridiplantae; phylum Streptophyta; class Magnoliopsida; order Fabales; family Fabaceae; genus Psophocarpus; species Psophocarpus tetragonolobus. The sequence continues at coordinate 63,231,295 of CM075688.1, forward strand.
GCCTAGTAAATGCTGAAAAAGCCTACATAACTATCTTCTTTGTAAAACATAATTTAATAGATCATTTAAAATTTCATTATAAAAGATCATGACGGCAACGATCATTGGGCCTAATAAATGCTAACAAGGTTAACATAATTATCTTCTTTGTGAAATATAATTTAATAGATCATTTAAAATTTCTTTATGAAAGATCATAACGGTAACGATCATTGGGCCTAATCAATGCTAAAAAGGTTAACATAATTATCTTCTTTGTGAAAGATAATTTAATAGATCATTTAAAATTTCTTTATAAAAGATCATAACGGTAACGATCATTGGGCCTAATAAATGGTAAAAAAGTTGACATAGTTATCTTCTTTGTAAAAGATAATTTACTAGACAATTTAAAATTTCTTATTAAAAGATCATAACGGTAACGATCACTGGGCCTAATAAATGCTGAAGCAGCTAACATAAATATATTCTTTGTTAAAGATAATTTAATAGATCATTTAAAATTTCTTTATAAAAGATCATAACGGTGACAATCATTGGGCCTAATAAATGCTAAAAAGGTTAACATAATTATCTTCTTTGTGAAATATAATTTAATAGATCATTTAAAATTTCTTTATGAAAGATCATAACGGTAACGATTATTGGGCATAATAAATGCTAAAAAAGTTGACATAATTATCTTCTTTGTAAAAGATAATTTACTAGACAATTTAAAATTTCTTATTAAAAGATCATAACGGTGCCGATCAATGGGCCTAGTAAATGCTGAAAAAGCTTACATAATTATCCTCTTTGTAAAACATAATTTAATAGATCATTTAAAATTTCATTATAAAACATCATGACGGCAACGATCGTTGGGCCTAATAAATGCTAAAAAGGTTAACATAATTATCTTCTTTGTGAAAGATAATTTGATAGATCATTTAAAATTTCTTTATAAAAGATCATAACGGTAACGATCATTGGGCCTAATAAATGCTAAAAAAGTTGACATAATTATCTTCTTTGTAAAAGATAATTTACTAGACAATTTAAAATTTCTTATTAAAAGATCATAACGATAACGATCATTGCGACTAATAAATACTAAAAAAGTTAACATAATTATCTTCTTTGTAAAAGATAATTTACTAGACAATTTAAAATTTCTTTATAACGGTAACGATCATTGGGCCTAATAAATGCTAAAAAGGTTAACATAAATATATTCTTTGTTAAAGATAATTTAATAGATCATTTAAAATTTCTTTATAAAAGATCATAACGGTAACAATCATTGGGCCTAATAAATGCTAAAAAGGTTAACATAATTATCTTCTTTGTGAAATATAATTTAATAGATCATTTAAAATTTATCTATGAAAGATCATAACGGTAACGATTATTGGGCCTAATAAATGCTAAAAAAGTTGACATAATTATCTTCTTTGTAAAAGATAATTTACTAGACAATTTAAAACTTCTTATTAAAAGATCATAACGGTGCCGATCAATGGGCATAGTAAATGCTTAAAAAGCTTACACAATAACTTCTTTGTAAAACATAATTTAATAGATCATTTAAAATTTCATTATAAAAGATCATGACGGAAACGATCATTGGGCCTAATAAATGCTAAAAAGGTTAACATAATTATCTTCTTTGTGAAAGATAATTTGATAGATCATTTAAAATTTCTTTATAAAAGATCATAACGGTAACGATCATTGGGCCTAATAAATCCTAAAAAAGTTGACATAATTATCTTCTTTGTAAAAGATAATTTAGTCGACAATTTAAAATTTCTTATTAAAAGATCATAACGGTACCGATCAATGGGCCTAGTAAATGCTAAAAAAGTTTACATAATTATCTTCTTTGTAAAAGATAATTTAATAGATCATTTAAAATTTCTTTATAAAAGATCATAACAGTAACGATCATCGGGCCTAATAAATGCTAAAAAGGTTAACATAATTATCTTCTTTGTGAAATATAATTTAATAGATCATTTAAAATTTCTTTATGAAAGATCATAACGGTAACGATTATTGGGCCTAATAAATGCTAAAAAAGTTGACATAATTATCTTCTTTGTAAAAGATAATTTACTAGACAATTTAAAATTTCTTATTAAAAGATCATAACGGTGCCGATCAATGGGCCTAGTAAATGCTGAAAAAGCTTACATAATTATCTTCTTTGTAAAATATAATTTAATAGATCATTTAAAATTTCATTATAAAAGATCATGACGGCAACGATCATTGGGCCTAATAAATGCTAAAAAGGTTAACATAATTATCTTCTTTGTGAAAGGTAATTTGATAGATCATTTAAAATTTCTTTATAAAAGATCATAATGGTAACGATCATTGGGCCTAATAAATGCTAAAAAAGTTGACATAATTATCTTCTTTGTAAAAGATAATTTAATAGACAATTTAAAATTTCTTATTAAAAGATCATGACGGTAACGATCATTGGGACTAATAAATACTAAAAAAGTTAACATAATTATCTTCTTTGTAAAAGATAATTTACTAGACAATTTAAAATTTCTTTATAAAAGATCATAACGGTAACGATCATTGGGCCTAATAAATGCTAAAAAGGTTAACATAATTATCTTCTTTGTGAAAGATAATTTAATAGATCATTTAAAATTTCTTTATAGAAGATCATAACGGTAACGATCATTGGGCCTAATAAATGGTAAAAAAGTTGACATAGTTATCTTCTTTGTAAAAGATAATTTGCTAGACAATTTAAAATTTCTTATTAAAAGATCATAACGGTAACGATCACTGGGCCTAATAAATGCTGAAGCAGCTAATATAAATATATTCTTTGTTAAAGATAATTTAATAGATCATTTAAAATTTCTTTATAAAAGATCATAACGGTAACAATCATTGGGCCTAATAAATGCTAAAAAGGTTAACATAATTATCTTCTTTGTGAAATATAATTTAATAGATCATTTAAAATTTATTTATGAAACATCATAACGGTAACGATTATTGGACCTAATAAATGCTAAAAAAGTTGACATAATTATCTTCTTTGTAAAAGATAATTTACTAGACAATTTAAAACTTCTTATTAAAAGATCATAACGGTGCCGATCAATGGGCCTATTAAATGCTGAAAAAGCTTACATAATAACTTCTTTGTAAAACATAATTTAATAGATCATTTCAAATTTCATTATAAAACATCATGACGGCAACGATCATTGGGCTTAATAAATGCTAAAAAGGTTAACATAATTATCTTCTTTGTGAAAGATAATTTTATAGATCATTTAAAATTTCTTTATAAAAGATCATAACGGTAACGATCATTGGGCCTAATAAATGCTAAAAAAGTTGACATAATTATCTTCTTTGTAAAACATAATTTACCAGGCAATTTCAAATTTCTTATTAGAAGATCATAACGGTAACGATCATTGGGCCTAATAAATGCTAAAAAAGTTGACATAATTATCTTCTTTGTAAAAGATAATTTACTAGACAATTTAAAATTTCTTATTAAAAGATCATAATGGTACCGATCAGTGGGCCTAGTAAATGCTGAAAAAGTTTACATAATTATCTTCTTTGTAAAAGATAATTTAATAGATAATTTAAAATTTCTTTATAAAAGATCATAACAGTAACGATCATTGGGCCTAATAAATGCTAAAAAGGTTAACATAATTATCTTCTTTGTGAAATATAATTTAATAGATCATTTAAAATTTCTTTATAAAAGATAATAACGGTAACGATCGTTGGGCCTAATAAATGCTAAAAAAGTTGACATAATTATCTTCTTTGTAAAAGATAATTTACTAAACAATTTAAAATTTCTTATTAAAAGATCATAACGGTGCCGATCAATGGGCCTAGTAAATGCTGAAAAAGCTTACATAATTATCTTCTTTGTAAAATATAATTTAATAGATCATTTAAAATTTCATTATAAAAGATCATGACGGCAACGATCATTGGGCCTAATAAATGCTAAAAAGGTTAACATAATTATCTTCTTTGTGAAAGATAATTTAATAGATCATTTAAAATTTCTTTATAAAAGATCATAACGGTAACGATCATTGGCCTAATAAATGCTAAAAAAGTTGACACAATTATCTTCTTTGTAAAAGATAATTTACTAGACAATTTAAAATTTCTTATTAAAAGATCATAACGGTAACGATCATTGGGACTAATAAATACTAAAAAAGTTAACATAATTATCTTGTCTATAAAAGATAATTTACTAGACAATTTAAAATTTCTTATTAAAAGATCATAACGGTGCCGATCAATGGGCCTAGTAAATGCTGAAAAAGCTTACATAACTATCTTCTTTGTAAAACATAATTTAATAGATCATTTAAAATTTCATTATAAAAGATCATGACGGCAACGATCATTGGGCCTAATAAATGCTAAAAAGGTTAACATAATTATCTTCTTTGTGAAAGATAATTTAATAAATCATTTAAAATTTCTTTATAAAAGATCATAACGGTAACGATCATTGGGCCTAATAAATGCTAAAAAAGTTGACATAATTATCTTCTCTGTAAAAGATAATTTACTAGACAATTTAAAATTTCTTATTAAAAGATCATAACGGTAACGATCACTGGGCCTAATAAATGCTGAAGCAGCTAACATAAATATATTCTTTGTTAAAGATAATTTAATATATCATTTAAAATTTCTTTATAAAAGATCATGACGGCAATGATCATTGGGCCTAATAAATGCTAAAAAGGTTAACATAATTATCTTCTTTGTGAAATATAATTTAATAGATCATTTAACATTTCTTTATAAAAGATCACAACGGTAACGATCATTGGGCCTAATAAATGCTAAAAAAGTTGACATAATTATCTTCTTTGTAAAAGATAATTTACTAGACAATTTAAAATTTCTTATTAAAAGATCATAACGGTAACGATCATTGGGACTAATAAATACTAAAAAAGTTAACATAATTATCTTCTTTGTAAAAGATAATTTACTAGACAATTTAAAATTTCTTATTAAAAGATCATAACGGTGCCGATCAATGGGCCTAGTAAATGCTGAAAAAGCTTACATAACTATCTTCTTTGTAAAACATAATTTAATAGATCATTTAAAATTTCATTATAAAAGATCATGACGGCAACGATCATTGGGCCTAATAAATGCTAAAAAGGTTAGCATAATTATCTTCTTTGTGAAAGATAATTTAATAGATCATTTAAAATTTCTTTATAAAAGATCATAACGGTAACGATCATTGGGCCTAATAAATGCTAAAAAAGTTGACATAATTATCTTCTTTGTAAAAGATAATTTACTAGACAATTTAAAATTTCTTATTAAAAGATCATAACGGTAACGATCATTGGGACTAATAAATACTAAAAAAGTTAACATAATTATCTTCTTTGTAAAAGATAATTTACTAGACAATTTAAAATTTCTTATTAAAAGATCATAACGGTGCCGATCAATGGGCCTAGTAAATGCTGAAAAAGCCTACATAACTATCTTCTTTGTGAAATATAATTTAATAGATCATTTAAAATTTCATTATAAAATATCATGACGGCAACGATCATTGGGCCTAATAAATGCTAAAAAGGTTAACATAATTATCTTCTTTGTGAAATATAATTTAATAGATCATTTAAAATTTCTTTATGAAAGATCATAACGTAACGATCATTGGGCCTAATAAATGCTAAAAAGGTTAACATAATTATCTTCTTTGTGAAAGATAATTTAATAGATCATTTAAAATTTATTTATAAAAGATCATAACGGTAACGATCATTGGGCCTAATAAATGGTAAAAAAGTTGACATAGTTATCTTCTTTGTAAAAGATAATTTACTAGACAATTTAAAATTTCTTATTAAAAGATCATAACGGTAACGATCACTGGGCCTAATAAATGCTGAAGCAGCTAACATAAATATATTCTTTGTTAAAGATAATTTAATAGATCATTTAAAATTTCTTTATAAAAGATCATAACGGTAACAATCATTGGGCCTAATAAATGCTAAAAAGGTTAACATAATTATCTTCTTTGTGAAATATAATTTAATAGATCATTTAAAATTTCTTTATGAAAGATCATAACGGTAACGATTATTGGGCCTAATAAATGCTAAAAAAGTTGACATAATTATCTTCTTTGTAAAAGATAATTTACTAGACAATTTAAAATTTCTTATTAAAAGATCATAACGGTGCCGATCAATGGGCCTAGTAAATGCTGAAAAAGCTTACATAATTATCCTCTTTGTAAAACATAATTTAATAGATCATTTAAAATTTCATTATAAAACATCATGACGGCAACGATCGTTGGGCCTAATAAATGCTAAAAAGGTTAACATAATTATCTTCTTTGTGGAAGATAATTTGATAGATCATTTAAAATTTCTTTATAAAAGATCATAACGGTAACGATCATTGGGCCTAATAAATGCTAAAAAAGTTGACATAATTATCTTCTTTGTAAAAGATAATTTACTAGACAATTTAAAATTTCTTATTAAAAGATCATAACGGTAACGATCATTGGGACTAATAAATACTAAAAAAGTTAACATAATTATCTTCTTTGTAAAAGATAATTTACTAGACAATTTAAAATTTCTTATTAAAAGATCATAACGGTGCCGATCAATGGGCCTAGTAAATGCTGAAAAAGCTTACATAACTATCTTCTTTGTAAAACATAATTTAATAGATCATTTAAAATTTCATTATAAAAGATCATGACGGCAACGATCATTGGGCCTAATAAATGCTAAAAAGGTTAGCATAATTATCTTCTTTGTGAAAGATAATTTAATAGATCATTTAAAATTTCTTTATAAAAGATCATAACGGTAACGATCATTGGGCCTAATAAATGCTAAAAAAGTTGACATAATTATCTTCTTTGTAAAAGATAATTTACTAGACAATTTAAAATTTCTTATTAAAAGATCATAACGGTAACGATCATTGGGACTAATAAATACTAAAAAAGTTAACATAATTATCTTCTTTGTAAAAGATAATTTACTAGACAATTTAAAATTTCTTATTAAAAGATCATAACGGTGCCGATCAATGGGCCTAGTAAATGCTGAAAAAGCCTACATAACTATCTTCTTTGTGAAATATAATTTAATAGATCATTTAAAATTTCATTATAAAATATCATGACGGCAACGATCATTGGGCCTAATAAATGCTAAAAAGGTTAACATAATTATCTTCTTTGTGAAATATAATTTAATAGATCATTTAAAATTTCTTTATGAAAGATCATAACGTAACGATCATTGGGCCTAATAAATGCTAAAAAGGTTAACATAATTATCTTCTTTGTGAAAGATAATTTAATAGATCATTTAAAATTTATTTATAAAAGATCATAACGGTAACGATCATTGGGCCTAATAAATGGTAAAAAAGTTGACATAGTTATCTTCTTTGTAAAAGATAATTTACTAGACAATTTAAAATTTCTTATTAAAAGATCATAACGGTAACGATCACTGGGCCTAATAAATGCTGAAGCAGCTAACATAAATATATTCTTTGTTAAAGATAATTTAATAGATCATTTAAAATTTCTTTATAAAAGATCATAACGGTAACAATCATTGGGCCTAATAAATGCTAAAAAGGTTAACATAATTATCTTCTTTGTGAAATATAATTTAATAGATCATTTAAAATTTCTTTATGAAAGATCATAACGGTAACGATTATTGGGCCTAATAAATGCTAAAAAAGTTGACATAATTATCTTCTTTGTAAAAGATAATTTACTAGACAATTTAAAATTTCTTATTAAAAGATCATAACGGTGCCGATCAATGGGCCTAGTAAATGCTGAAAAAGCTTACATAATTATCCTCTTTGTAAAACATAATTTAATAGATCATTTAAAATTTCATTATAAAACATCATGACGGCAACGATCGTTGGGCCTAATAAATGCTAAAAAGGTTAACATAATTATCTTCTTTGTGGAAGATAATTTGATAGATCATTTAAAATTTCTTTATAAAAGATCATAACGGTAACGATCATTGGGCCTAATAAATGCTAAAAAAGTTGACATAATTATCTTCTTTGTAAAAGATAATTTACTAGACAATTTAAAATTTCTTATTAAAAGATCATAACGGTAACGATCATTGGGACTAATAAATACTAAAAAAGTTAACATAATTATCTTCTTTGTAAAAGATAATTTACTAGACAATTTAAAATTTCTTATTAAAAGATCATAACGGTGCCGATCAATGGGCCTAGTAAATGCTGAAAAAGCTTACATAACTATCTTCTTTGTAAAACATAATTTAATAGATCATTTAAAATTTCATTATAAAAGATCATGACGGCAACGATCATTGGGCCTAATAAATGCTAAAAAGGTTAGCATAATTATCTTCTTTGTGAAAGATAATTTAATAGATCATTTAAAATTTCTTTATAAAAGATCATAACGGTAACGATCATTGGGCCTAATAAATGCTAAAAAAGTTGACATAATTATCTTCTTTGTAAAAGATAATTTACTAGACAATTTAAAATTTCTTATTAAAAGATCATAACGGTAACGATCATTGGGACTAATAAATACTAAAAAAGTTAACATAATTATCTTCTTTGTAAAAGATAATTTACTAGACAATTTAAAATTTCTTATTAAAAGATCATAACGGTGCCGATCAATGGGCCTAGTAAATGCTGAAAAAGCCTACATAACTATCTTCTTTGTGAAATATAATTTAATAGATCATTTAAAATTTCATTATAAAATATCATGACGGCAACGATCATTGGGCCTAATAAATGCTAAAAAGGTTAACATAATTATCTTCTTTGTGAAATATAATTTAATAGATCATTTAAAATTTCTTTATGAAAGATCATAACGTAACGATCATTGGGCCTAATAAATGCTAAAAAGGTTAACATAATTATCTTCTTTGTGAAAGATAATTTAATAGATCATTTAAAATTTATTTATAAAAGATCATAACGGTAACGATCATTGGGCCTAATAAATGGTAAAAAAGTTGACATAGTTATCTTCTTTGTAAAAGATAATTTACTAGACAATTTAAAATTTCTTATTAAAAGATCATAACGGTAACGATCACTGGGCCTAATAAATGCTGAAGCAGCTAACATAAATATATTCTTTGTTAAAGATAATTTAATAGATCATTTAAAATTTCTTTATAAAAGATCATAACGGTAACAATCATTGGGCCTAATAAATGCTAAAAAGGTTAACATAATTATCTTCTTTGTGAAATATAATTTAATAGATCATTTAAAATTTCTTTATGAAAGATCATAACGGTAACGATTATTGGGCCTAATAAATGCTAAAAAAGTTGACATAATTATCTTCTTTGTAAAAGATAATTTACTAGACAATTTAAAATTTCTTATTAAAAGATCATAACGGTGCCGATCAATGGGCCTAGTAAATGCTGAAAAAGCTTACATAATTATCCTCTTTGTAAAACATAATTTAATAGATCATTTAAAATTTCATTATAAAACATCATGACGGCAACGATCGTTGGGCCTAATAAATGCTAAAAAGGTTAACATAATTATCTTCTTTGTGAAAGATAATTTGATAGATCATTTAAAATTTCTTTATAAAAGATCATAACGGTAACGATCATTGGGCCTAATAAATGCTAAAAAAGTTGACATAATTATCTTCTTTGTAAAAGATAATTTACTAGACAATTTAAAATTTCTTATTAAAAGATCATAACGGTAACGATCATTGGGACTAATAAATACTAAAAAAGTTAACATAATTATCTTCTTTGTAAAAGATAATTTACTAGACAATTTAAAATTTCTTTATAAATGATCATAACGGTAACGATCATTGGGCCTAATAAATGCTAAAAAGGTTAACATAATTATCTTCTTTGTGACAGATAATTTAATAGATCATTTAAAATTTCTTTATAAAAGATCATAACGGTAACGATCATTGGGCCTAATAAATGGTAAAAAAGTTGACATAGTTATCTTCTTTGTAAAAGATAATTTACTAGACAATTTAAAATTTCTTAGTAAAAGATCATAATGGTAACGATCACTGGGCCTAGTAAATACTGAAGCAGCTAACATAAATATATTCTTTGTTAAAGATAATTTAATAGATCATTTAAAATTTCTTTATAAAAGATCATAACGGTAACAATCATTGGGCCTAATAAATGCTAAAAAGGTTAACATAATTATCTTCTTTGTGAAATATAATTTAATAGATCATTTAAAATTTCTTTATGAAAGATCATAACGGTAACGATTATTGGGCCTAATAAATGCTAAAAAAGTTGACATAATTATCTTCTTTGTAAAAGATAATTTACTAGACAATTTAAAATTTCTTATTAAAAGATCATAACGGGGCCGATCAATGGGCCTAGTAAATGCTGAAAAAGCTTACATAATTATCCTCTTTGTAAAACATAATTTAATAGATCATTTAAAATTTCATTATAAAACATCATGACGGCAACGATCGTTGGGCCTAATAAATGCTAAAAAGGTTAACATAATTATCTTCTTTGTGAAAGATAATTTGATAGATCATTTAAAATTTCTTTATAAAAGATCATAACGGTAACGATCATTGGGCCTAATAAATGCTAAAAAAGTTGACATAATTATCTTCTTTGTAAAAGATAATTTACTAGACAATTTAAAATTTCTTATTAAAAGATCATAACGGTAACGATCATTGCGACTAATAAATACTAAAAAAGTTAACATAATTATCTTCTTTGTAAAAGATAATTTACTAGACAATTTAAAATTTCTTATTAAAAGATCATAACGGTGCCGATCAATGGGCCTAGTAAATGCTAAAAAAGCCTACATAACTATCTTCTTTGTGAAATTTAATTTAATAGATCATTTAAAATTTCATTATAAAATATCATGACGGCAACGATCATTGGGCCTAATAAATGCTAAAAAGGTTAACATAATTATCTTCTTTGTGAAATATAATTTAATAGATCATTTAAAATTTCTTTATGAAAGATCATAACGTAACGATCATTGGACCTAATAAATGCTAAAAAGGTTAACATAATTATCTTCTTTGTGAAAGATAATTTAATAGATCATTTAAAATTTATTTATAAAAGATCATAACGGTAACGATCATTGGGCCTAATAAATGGTAAAAAAGTTGACATAGTTATCTTCTTTGTAAAAGATAATTTACTAGACAATTTAAAATTTCTTATTAAAAGGTCATAACGGTAACGATCACTGGGCCTAATAAATGCTGAAGCAGCTAACATAAATATATTCTTTGTTAAAGATAATTTAATAGATCATTTAAAATTTCTTTATAAAAGATCATAACGGTAACAATCATTGGGCCTAATAAATGCTAAAAAGGTTAACATAATTATCTTCTTTGTGAAATATAATTTAATAGATCATTTAAAATTTCTTTATGAAAGATCATAACGGTAACGATTATTGGGCCTAATAAATGCTAAAAAAGTTGACATAATTATCTTCTTTGTAAAAGATAATTTACTAGACAATTTAAAATTTCTTATTAAAAGATCATAACGGTGCCGATCAATGGGCCTAGTAAATGCTGAAAAAGCTTACATAATTATCCTCTTTGTAAAACATAATTTAATAGATCATTTAAAATTTCATTATAAAACATCATGACGGCAACGATCGTTGGGCCTAATAAATGCTAAAAAGGTTAACATAATTATCTTCTTTGTGAAAGATAATTTGATAGATCATTTAAAATTTCTTTATAAAAGATCATAACGGTAACGATCATTGGGCCTAATAAATGCTAAAAAAGTTGACATAATTATCTTCTTTGTAAAAGATAATTTACTAGACAATTTAAAATTTCTTATTAAAAGATCATAACGGTAACGATCATTGGGACTAATAAATACTAAAAAAGTTAACATAATTATCTTCTTTGTAAAAGATAATTTACTAGACAATTTAAAATTTCTTTATAAATGATCATAACGGTAACGATCATTGGGCCTAATAAATGCTAAAAAGGTTAACATAATTATCTTCTTTGTGAAAGATAATTTAATAGATCATTTAAAATTTCTTTATAAAAGATCATAACGGTAACGATCATTGGGCCTAATAAATGGTAAAAAAGTTGACATAGTTATCTTCTTTGTAAAAGATAATTTACTAGACAATTTAAAATTTCTTAGTAAAAGATCATAATGGTAACGATCACTGGGCCTAGTAAATACTGAAGCAGCTAACATAAATATATTCTTTGTTAAAGATAATTTAATAGATCATTTAAAATTTCTTTATAAAAGATCATAACGGTAACAATCATTGGGCCTAATAAATGCTAAAAAGGTTAACATAATTATCTTCTTTGTGAAATATAATTTAATAGATCATTTAAAATTTCTTTATGAAAGATCATAACGGTAACGATTATTGGGCCTAATAAATGCTAAAAAAGTTGACATAATTATCTTCTTTGTAAAAGATAATTTACTAGACAATTTAAAATTTCTTATTAAAAGATCATAACGGGGCCGATCAAGGGGCCTAGTAAATGCTGAAAAAGCTTACATAATTATCCTCTTTGTAAAACATAATTTAATAGATCATTTAAAATTTCATTATAAAACATCATGACGGCAACGATCGTTGGGCCTAATAAATGCTAAAAAGGTTAACATAATTATCTTCTTTGTGAAAGATAATTTGATAGATCATTTAAAATTTCTTTATAAAAGATCATAACGGTAACGATCATTGGGCCTAATAAATGCTAAAAAAGTTGACATAATTATCTTCTTTGTAAAAGATAATTTACTAGACAATTTAAAATTTCTTATTAAAAGATCATAACGGTAACGATCATTGGGACTAATAAATACTAAAAAAGTTAACATAATTATCTTCTTTGTAAAAGATAATTTACTAGACAATTTAAAATTTCTTATTAAAAGATCATAACGGTGCCGATCAATGGGCCTAGTAAATGCTGAAAAAGCTTACATAACTATCTTCTTTGTAAAACATAATTTAATAGATCATTTAAAATTTCATTATAAAAGATCATGACGGCAACGATCATTGGGCCTAATAAATGCTAAAAAGGTTAGCATAATTATCTTCTTTGTGAAAGATAATTTAATAGATCATTTAAAATTTCTTTATAAAAGATCATAACGGTAACGATCATTGGGCCTAATAAATGCTAAAAAAGTTGACATAATTATCTTCTTTGTAAAAGATAATTTACTAGACAATTTAAAATTTCTTATTAAAAGATCATAACGGTAACGATCATTGGGACTAATAAATACTAAAAAAGTTAACATAATTATCTTCTTTGTAAAAGATAATTTACTAGACAATTTAAAATTTCTTATTAAAAGATCATAACGGTGCCGATCAATGGGCCTAGTAAATGCTGAAAAAGCCTACATAACTATCTTCTTTGTGAAATATAATTTAATAGATCATTTAAAATTTCATTATAAAACATCATGACGGCAACGATCGTTGGGCCTAATAAATGCTAAAAAGGTTAACATAATTATCTTCTTTGTGAAAGATAATTTGATAGATCATTTAAAATTTCTTTATAAAAGATCATAACGGTAACGATCATTGGGCCTAATAAATGCTAAAAAAGTTGACATAATTATCTTCTTTGTAAAAGATAATTTACTAGACAATTTAAAATTTCTTATTAAAAGATCATAACGGTAACGATCATTGGGACTAATAAATACTAAAAAAGTTAACATAATTATCTTCTTTGTAAAAGATAATTTACTAGACAATTTAAAATTTCTTATTAAAAGATCATAACGGTGCCGATCAATGGGCCTAGTAAATGCTGAAAAAGCTTACATAACTATCTTCTTTGTAAAACATAATTTAATAGATCATTTAAAATTTCATTATAAAAGATCATGACGGCAACGATCATTGGGCCTAATAAATGCTAAAAAGGTTAGCATAATTATCTTCTTTGTGAAAGATAATTTAATAGATCATTTAAAATTTCTTTATAAAAGATCATAACGGTAACGATCATTGGGCCTAATAAATGCTAAAAAAGTTGACATAATTATCTTCTTTGTAAAAGATAATTTACTAGACAATTTAAAATTTCTTATTAAAAGATCATAACGGTAACGATCATTGGGACTAATAAATACTAAAAAAGTTAACATAATTATCTTCTTTGTAAAAGATAATTTACTAGACAATTTAAAATTTCTTATTAAAAGATCATAACGGTGCCGATCAATGGGCCTAGTAAATGCTGAAAAAGCCTACATAACTATCTTCTTTGTGAAATATAATTTAATAGATCATTTAAAATTTCATTATAAAACATCATGACGGCAACGATCGTTGGGCCTAATAAATGCTAAAAAGGTTAACATAATTATCTTCTTTGTGAAAGATAATTTGATAGATCATTTAAAATTTCTTTATAAAAGATCATAACGGTAACGATCATTGGGCCTAATAAATGCTAAAAAAGTTGACATAATTATCTTCTTTGTAAAAGATAATTTACTAGACAATTTAAAATTTCTTATTAAAAGATCATAACGGTAACGATCATTGGGACTAATAAATACTAAAAAAGTTAACATAATTATATTCTTTGTAAAAGATAATTTACTAGACAATTTAAAATTTCTTATTAAAAGATCATAACGGTGCCGATCAATGGGCCTAGTAAATGCTGAAAAAGCTTACATAACTATCTTCTTTGTAAAACATAATTTAATAGATCATTTAAAATTTCATTATAAAAGATCATGACGGCAACGATCATTGGGCCTAATAAATGCTAAAAAGGTTAGCATAATTATCTTCTTTGTGAAAGATAATTTAATAGATCATTTAAAATTTCTTTATAAAAGATCATAACGGTAACGATCATTGGGCCTAATAAATGCTAAAAAAGTTGACATAATTATCTTCTTTGTAAAAGATAATTTACTAGACAATTTAAAATTTCTTATTAAAAGATCATAACGGTAACGATCATTGGGACTAATAAATACTAAAAAAGTTAACATAATTATCTTCTTTGTAAAAGATAATTTACTAGACAATTTAAAATTTCTTATTAAAAGATCATAACGGTGCCGATCAATGGGCCTAGTAAATGCTGAAAAAGCCTACATAACTATCTTCTTTGTGAAATATAATTTAATAGATCATTTAAAATTTCATTATAAAACATCATGACGGCAACGATCGTTGGGCCTAATAAATGCTAAAAAGGTTAACATAATTATCTTCTTTGTGAAAGATAATTTGATAGATCATTTAAAATTTCTTTATAAAAGATCATAACGGTAACGATCATTGGGCCTAATAAATGCTAAAAAAGTTGACATAATTATCTTCTTTGTAAAAGATAATTTACTAGACAATTTAAAATTTCTTATTAAAAGATCATAACGGGGCCGATCAATGGGCCTAGTAAATGCTGAAAAAGCTTACATAATTATCCTCTTTGTAAAACATAATTTAATAGATCATTTAAAATTTCATTATAAAACATCATGACGGCAACGATCGTTGGGCCTAATAAATGCTAAAAAGGTTAACATAATTATCTTCTTTGTGAAAGATAATTTGATAGATCATTTAAAATTTCTTTATAAAAGATCATAACGGTAACGATCATTGGGCCTAATAAATGCTAAAAAAGTTGACATAATTATCTTCTTTGTAAAAGATAATTTACTAGACAATTTAAAATTTCTTATTAAAAGATCATAACGGTAACGATCATTGGGACTAATAAATACTAAAAAAGTTAACATAATTATCTTCTTTGTAAAAGATAATTTACTAGACAATTTAAAATTTCTTATTAAAAGATCATAACGGTGCCGATCAATGGGCCTAGTAAATGCTGAAAAAGCTTACATAACTATCTTCTTTGTAAAACATAATTTAATAGATCATTTAAAATTTCATTATAAAAGATCATGACGGCAACGATCATTGGGCCTAATAAATGCTAAAAAGGTTAGCATAATTATCTTCTTTGTGAAAGATAATTTAATAGATCATTTAAAATTTCTTTATAAAAGATCATAACGGTAACGATCATTGGGCCTAATAAATGCTAAAAAAGTTGACATAATTATCTTCTTTGTAAAAGATAATTTACTAGACAATTTAAAATTTCTTATTAAAAGATCATAACGGTAACGATCATTGGGACTAATAAATACTAAAAAAGTTAACATAATTATCTTCTTTGTAAAAGATAATTTACTAGACAATTTAAAATTTCTTATTAAAAGATCATAACGGTGCCGATCAATGGGCCTAGTAAATGCTGAAAAAGCCTACATAACTATCTTCTTTGTGAAATATAATTTAATAGATCATTTAAAATTTCATTATAAAACATCATGACGGCAACGATCGTTGGGCCTAATAAATGCTAAAAAGGTTAACATAATTATCTTCTTTGTGAAAGATAATTTGATAGATCATTTAAAATTTCTTTATAAAAGATCATAACGGTAACGATCATTGGGCCTAATAAATGCTAAAAAAGTTGACATAATTATCTTCTTTGTAAAAGATAATTTACTAGACAATTTAAAATTTCTTATTAAAAGATCATAACGGGGCCGATCAATGGGCCTAGTAAATGCTGAAAAAGCTTACATAATTATCCTCTTTGTAAAACATAATTTAATAGATCATTTAAAATTTCATTATAAAACATCATGACGGCAACGATCGTTGGGCCTAATAAATGCTAAAAAGGTTAACATAATTATCTTCTTTGTGAAAGATAATTTGATAGATCATTTAAAATTTCTTTATAAAAGATCATAACGGTAACGATCATTGGGCCTAATAAATGCTAAAAAAGTTGACATAATTATCTTCTTTGTAAAAGATAATTTACTAGACAATTTAAAATTTCTTATTAAAAGATCATAACGGTAACGATCATTGGGACTAATAAATACTAAAAAAGTTAACATAATTATCTTCTTTGTAAAAGATAATTTACTAGACAATTTAAAATTTCTTATTAAAAGATCATAACGGTGCCGATCAATGGGCCTAGTAAATGCTGAAAAAGCTTACATAACTATCTTCTTTGTAAAACATAATTTAATAGATCATTTAAAATTTCATTATAAAAGATCATGACGGCAACGATCATTGGGCCTAATAAATGCTAAAAAGGTTAGCATAATTATCTTCTTTGTGAAAGATAATTTAATAGATCATTTAAAATTTCTTTATAAAAGATCATAACGGTAACGATCATTGGGCCTAATAAATGCTAAAAAAGTTGACATAATTATCTTCTTTGTAAAAGATAATTTACTAGACAATTTAAAATTTCTTATTAAAAGATCATAACGGTAACGATCATTGGGACTAATAAATACTAAAAAAGTTAACATAATTATCTTCTTTGTAAAAGATAATTTACTAGACAATTTAAAATTTCTTATTAAAAGATCATAACGGTGCCGATCAATGGGCCTAGTAAATGCTGAAAAAGCCTACATAACTATCTTCTTTGTGAAATATAATTTAATAGATCATTTAAAATTTCATTATAAAACATCATGACGGCAACGATCGTTGGGCCTAATAAATGCTAAAAAGGTTAACATAATTATCTTCTTTGTGAAAGATAATTTGATAGATCATTTAAAATTTCTTTATAAAAGATCATAACGGTAACGATCATTGGGCCTAATAAATGCTAAAAAAGTTGACATAATTATCTTCTTTGTAAAAGATAATTTACTAGACAATTTAAAATTTCTTATTAAAAGATCATAACGGTAACGATCATTGGGACTAATAAATACTAAAAAAGTTAACATAATTATCTTCTTTGTAAAAGATAATTTACTAGACAATTTAAAATTTCTTATTAAAAGATCATAACGGTGCCGATCAATGGGCCTAGTAAATGCTGAAAAAGCTTACATAACTATCTTCTTTGTAAAACATAATTTAATAGATCATTTAAAATTTCATTATAAAAGATCATGACGGCAACGATCATTGGGCCTAATAAATGCTAAAAAGGTTAGCATAATTATCTTCTTTGTGAAAGATAATTTAATAGATCATTTAAAATTTCTTTATAAAAGATCATAACGGTAACGATCATTGGGCCTAATAAATGCTAAAAAAGTTGACATAATTATCTTCTTTGTAAAAGATAATTTACTAGACAATTTAAAATTTCTTATTAAAAGATCATAACGGTAACGATCATTGGGACTAATAAATACTAAAAAAGTTAACATAATTATCTTCTTTGTAAAAGATAATTTACTAGACAATTTAAAATTTCTTATTAAAAGATCATAACGGTGCCGATCAATGGGCCTAGTAAATGCTGAAAAAGCCTACATAACTATCTTCTTTGTGAAATATAATTTAATAGATCATTTAAAATTTCATTATAAAACATCATGACGGCAACGATCGTTTGGCCTAATAAATGCTAAAAAGGTTAACATAATTATCTTCTTTGTGAAAGATAATTTGATAGATCATTTAAAATTTCTTTATAAAAGATCATAACGGTAACGATCATTGGGCCTAATAAATGCTAAAAAAGTTGACATAATTATCTTCTTTGTAAAAGATAATTTACTAGACAATTTAAAATTTCTTATTAAAAGATCATAACGGTAACGATCATTGCGACTAATAAATACTAAAAAAGTTAACATAATTATCTTCTTTGTAAAAGATAATTTACTAGACAATTTAAAATTTCTTATTAAAAGATCATAACGGTGCCGATCAATGGGCCTAGTAAATGCTAAAAAAGCCTACATAACTATCTTCTTTGTGAAATATAATTTAATAGATCATTTAAAATTTCATTATAAAATATCATGACGGCAACGATCATTGGGCCTAATAAATGCTAAAAAGGTTAACATAATTATCTTCTTTGTGAAATATAATTTAATAGATCATTTAAAATTTCTTTATGAAAGATCATAACGTAACGATCATTGGGCCTAATAAATGCTAAAAAGGTTAACATAATTATCTTCTTTGTGAAAGATAATTTAATAGATCATTTAAAATTTATTTATAAAAGATCATAACGGTAACGATCATTGGGCCTAATAAATGGTAAAAAAGTTGACATAGTTATCTTCTTTGTAAAAGATAATTTACTAGACAATTTAAAATTTCTTATTAAAAGATCATAACGGTAACGATCACTGGGCCTAATAAATGCTGAAGCAGCTAACATAAATATATTCTTTGTTAAAGATAATTTAATAGATCATTTAAAATTTCTTTATAAAAGATCATAACGGTAACAATCATTGGGCCTAATAAATGCTAAAAAGGTTAACATAATTATCTTCTTTGTGAAATATAATTTAATAGATCATTTAAAATTTCTTTATGAAAGATCATAACGGTAACGATTATTGGGCCTAATAAATGCTAAAAAAGTTGACATAATTATCTTCTTTGTAAAAGATAATTTACTAGACAATTTAAAATTTCTTATTAAAAGATCATAACGGTGCCGATCAATGGGCCTAGTAAATGCTGAAAAAGCTTACATAATTATCCTCTTTGTAAAACATAATTTAATAGATCATTTAAAATTTCATTATAAAACATCATGACGGCAACGATCGTTGGGCCTAATAAATGCTAAAAAGGTTAACATAATTATCTTCTTTGTGAAAGATAATTTGATAGATCATTTAAAATTTCTTTATAAAAGATCATAACGGTAACGATCATTGGGCCTAATAAATGCTAAAAAAGTTGACATAATTATCTTCTTTGTAAAAGATAATTTACTAGACAATTTAAAATTTCTTATTAAAAGATCATAACGGTAACGATCATTGCGACTAATAAATACTAAAAAAGTTAACATAATTATCTTCTTTGTAAAAGATAATTTACTAGACAATTTAAAATTTCTTTATAAATGATCATAACGGTAACGATCATTGGGCCTAATAAATGCTAAAAAGGTTAACATAATTATCTTCTTTGTGAAAGATAATTTAATAGATCATTTAAAATTTCTTTATAAAAGATCATAACGGTAACGATCATTGGGCCTAATAAATGGTAAAAAAGTTGACATAGTTATCTTCTTTGTAAAAGATAATTTACTAGACAATTTAAAATTTCTTAGTAAAAGATCATAATGGTAACGATCACTGGGCCTAGTAAATACTGAAGCAGCTAACATAAATATATTCTTTGTTAAAGATAATTTAATAGATCATTTAAAATTTCTTTATAAAAGATCATAACGGTAACAATCATTGGGCCTAATAAATGCTAAAAAGGTTAACATAATTATCTTCTTTGTGAAATATAATTTAATAGATCATTTAAATTTCTTTATGAAAGATCATAACGGTAACGATTATTGGGCCTAATAAATGCTAAAAAAGTTGACATAATTATCTTCTTTGTAAAAGATAATTTACTAGACAATTTAAAATTTCTTATTAAAAGATCATAACGGGGCCGATCAATGGGCCTAGTAAATGCTGAAAAAGCTTACATAATTATCCTCTTCGTAAAACATAATTTAATAGATCATTTAAAATTTCATTATAAAACATCATGACGGCAACGATCGTTGGGCCTAATAAATGCTAAAAAGGTTAACATAATTATCTTCTTTGTGAAAGATAATTTGATAGATCATTTAAAATTTCTTTATAAAAGATCATAACGGTAACGATCATTGGGCCTAATAAATGCTAAAAAAGTTGACATAATTATCTTCTTTGTAAAAGATAATTTACTAGACAATTTAAAATTTCTTATTAAAAGATCATAACGGTAACGATCATTGGGACTAATAAATACTAAAAAAGTTAACATAATTATCTTCTTTGTAAAAGATAATTTACTAGACAATTTAAAATTTCTTATTAAAAGATCATAACGGTGCCGATCAATGGGCCTAGTAAATGCTGAAAAAGCTTACATAACTATCTTCTTTGTAAAACATAATTTAATAGATCATTTAAAATTTCATTATAAAAGATCATGACGGCAACGATCATTGGGCCTAATAAATGCTAAAAAGGTTAGCATAATTATCTTCTTTGTGAAAGATAATTTAATAGATCATTTAAAATTTCTTTATAAAAGATCATAACGGTAACGATCATTGGGCCTAATAAATGCTAAAAAAGTTGACATAATTATCTTCTTTGTAAAAGATAATTTACTAGACAATTTAAAATTTCTTATTAAAAGATCATAACGGTAACGATCATTGGGACTAATAAATACTAAAAAAGTTAACATAATTATCTTCTTTGTAAAAGATAATTTACTAGACAATTTAAAATTTCTTATTAAAAGATCATAACGGTGCCGATCAATGGGCCTAGTAAATGCTGAAAAAGCCTACATAACTATCTTCTTTGTGAAATATAATTTAATAGATCATTTAAAATTTCATTATAAAATATCATGACGGCAACGATCATTGGGCCTAATAAATGCTAAAAAGGTTAACATAATTATCTTCTTTGTGAAATATAATTTAATAGATCATTTAAAATTTCTTTATGAAAGATCATAACGTAACGATCATTGGGCCTAATAAATGCTAAAAAGGTTAACATAATTATCTTCTTTGTGAAAGATAATTTAATAGATCATTTAAAATTTATTTATAAAAGATCATAACGGTAACGATCATTGGGCCTAATAAATGGTAAAAAAGTTGACATAGTTATCTTCTTTGTAAAAGATAATTTACTAGACAATTTAAAATTTCTTATTAAAAGATCATAACGGTAACGATCACTGGGCCTAATAAATGCTGAAGCAGCTAACATAAATATATTCTTTGTTAAAGATAATTTAATAGATCATTTAAAATTTCTTTATAAAAGATCATAACGGTAACAATCATTGGGCCTAATAAATGCTAAAAAGGTTAACATAATTATCTTCTTTGTGAAATATAATTTAATAGATCATTTAAAATTTCTTTATGAAAGATCATAACGGTAACGATTATTGGGCCTAATAAATGCTAAAAAAGTTGACATAATTATCTTCTTTGTAAAAGATAATTTACTAGACAATTTAAAATTTCTTATTAAAAGATCATAACGATGCCGATCAATGGGCCTAGTAAATGCTGAAAAAGCTTACATAATTATCCTCTTTGTAAAACATAATTTAATAGATCATTTAAAATTTCATTATAAAACATCATGACGGCAACGATCGTTGGGCCTAATAAATGCTAAAAAGGTTAACATAATTATCTTCTTTGTGAAAGATAATTTGATAGATCATTTAAAATTTCTTTATAAAAGATCATAACGGTAACGATCATTGGGCCTAATAAATGCTAAAAAAGTTGACATAATTATCTTCTTTGTAAAAGATAATTTACTAGACAATTTAAAATTTCTTATTAAAAGATCATAACGGTAACGATCATTGCGACAAATAAATACTAAAAAAGTTAACATAATTATCTTCTTTGTAAAAGATAATTTACTAGACAATTTAAAATTTCTTTATAAATGATCATAACGGTAACGATCATTGGGCCTAATAAATGCTAAAAAGGTTAACATAATTATCTTCTTTGTGAAAGATAATTTAATAGATCATTTAAAATTTCTTTATAAAAGATCATAACGGTAACGATCATTGGGCCTAATAAATGGTAAAAAAGTTGACATAGTTATCTTCTTTGTAAAAGATAATTTACTAGACAATTTAAAATTTCTTAGTAAAAGATCATAATGGTAACGATCACTGGGCCTAGTAAATACTGAAGCAGCTAACATAAATATATTCTTTGTTAAAGATAATTTAATAGATCATTTAAAATTTCTTTATAAAAGATCATAACGGTAACAATCATTGGGCCTAATAAATGCTAAAAAGGTTAACATAATTATCTTCTTTGTGAAATATAATTTAATAGATCATTTAAAATTTCTTTATGAAAGATCATAACGGTAACGATTATTGGGCCTAATAAATGCTAAAAAAGTTGACATAATTATCTTCTTTGTAAAAGATAATTTACTAGACAATTTAAAATTTCTTATTAAAAGATCATAACGGGGCCGATCAATGGGCCTAGTAAATGCTGAAAAAGCTTACATAATTATCCTCTTTGTAAAACATAATTTAATAGATCATTTAAAATTTCATTATAAAACATCATGACGGCAACGATCGTTGGGCCTAATAAATGCTAAAAAGGTTAACATAATTATCTTCTTTGTGAAAGATAATTTGATAGATCATTTAAAATTTCTTTATAAAAGATCATAACGGTAACGATCATTGGGCCTAATAAATGCTAAAAAAGTTGACATAATTATCTTCTTTGTAAAAGATAATTTACTAGACAATTTAAAATTTCTTATTAAAAGATCATAACGGTAACGATCATTGCGACTAATAAATACTAAAAAAGTTAACATAATTATCTTCTTTGTAAAAGATAATTTACTAGACAATTTAAAATTTCTTATTAAAAGATCATAACGGTGCCGATCAATGGGCCTAGTAAATGCTAAAAAAGCCTACATAACTATCTTCTTTGTGAAATATAATTTAATAGATCATTTAAAATTTCATTATAAAATATCATGACGGCAACGATCATTGGGCCTAATAAATGCTAAAAAGGTTAACATAATTATCTTCTTTGTGAAATATAATTTAATAGATCATTTAAAATTTCTTTATGAAAGATCATAACGTAACGATCATTGGGCCTAATAAATGCTAAAAAGGTTAACATAATTATCTTCTTTGTGAAAGATAATTTAATAGATCATTTAAAATTTATTTATAAAAGATCATAACGGTAACGATCATTGGGCCTAATAAATGGTAAAAAAGTTGACATAGTTATCTTCTTTGTAAAAGATAATTTACTAGACAATTTAAAATTTCTTATTAAAAGATCATAACGGTAACGATCACTGGGCCTAATAAATGCTGAAGCAGCTAACATAAATATATTCTTTGTTAAAGATAATTTAATAGATCATTTAAAATTTCTTTATAAAAGATCATAACGGTAACAATCATTGGGCCTAATAAATGCTAAAAAGGTTAACATAATTATCTTCTTTGTGAAAAATAATTTAATAGATCATTTAAAATTTCTTTATGAAAGATCATAACGGTAACGATTATTGGGCCTAATAAATGCTAAAAAAGTTGACATAATTATCTTCTTTGTAAAAGATAATTTACTAGACAATTTAAAATTTCTTATTAAAAGATCATAACGGTGCCGATCAATGGGCCTAGTAAATGCTGAAAAAGCTTACATAATTATCCTCTTTGTAAAACATAATTTAATAGATCATTTAAAATTTCATTATAAAACATCATGACGGCAACGATCGTTGGGCCTAATAAATGCTAAAAAGGTTAACATAATTATCTTCTTTGTGAAAGATAATTTGATAGATCATTTAAAATTTCTTTATAAAAGATCATAACGGTAACGATCATTGGGCCTAATAAATGCTAAAAAAGTTGACATAATTATCTTCTTTGTAAAAGATAATTTACTAGACAATTTAAAATTTCTTATTAAAAGATCATAACGGTAACGATCATTGCGACTAATAAATACTAAAAAAGTTAACATAATTATCTTCTTTGTAAAAGATAATTTACTAGACAATTTAAAATTTCTTTATAAATGATCATAACGGTAACGATCATTGGGCCTAATAAATGCTAAAAAGGTTAACATAATTATCTTCTTTGTGAAAGATAATTTAATAGATCATTTAAAATTTCTTTATAAAAGATCATAACGGTAACGATCATTGGGCCTAATAAATGGTAAAAAAGTTGACATAGTTATCTTCTTTGTAAAAGATAATTTACTAGACAATTTAAAATTTCTTAGTAAAAGATCATAATGGTAACGATCACTGGGCCTAGTAAATACTGAAGCAGCTAACATA
Organism: Psophocarpus tetragonolobus; assembly: GCA_037954015.1. Taxonomy (NCBI): domain Eukaryota; kingdom Viridiplantae; phylum Streptophyta; class Magnoliopsida; order Fabales; family Fabaceae; genus Psophocarpus; species Psophocarpus tetragonolobus. Next base: position 63,256,359 of record CM075688.1, read on the forward strand.
AATATATTCTTTGTTAAAGATAATTTAATAGATCATTTAAAATTTCTTTATAAAAGATCATAACGGTAACAATCATTGGGCCTAATAAATGCTAAAAAGGTTAACATAATTATCTTCTTTGTGAAATATAATTTAATAGATCATTTAAAATTTCTTTATGAAAGATCATAACGGTAACGATTATTGGGTCTAATAAATGCTAAAAAAGTTGACATAATTATCTTCTTTGTAAAAGATAATTTACTAGACAATTTAAAATTTCTTATTAAAAGATCATAACGGGGCCGATCAATGGGCCTAGTAAATGCTGAAAAAGCTTACATAATTATCCTCTTTGTAAAACATAATTTAATAGATCATTTAAAATTTCATTATAAAACATCATGACGGCAACGATCGTTGGGCCTAATAAATGCTAAAAAGGTTAACATAATTATCTTCTTTGTGAAAGATAATTTGATAGATCATTTAAAATTTCTTTATAAAAGATCATAACGGTAACGATCATTGGGCCTAATAAATGCTAAAAAAGTTGACATAATTATCTTCTTTGTAAAAGATAATTTACTAGACAATTTAAAATTTCTTATTAAAAGATCATAACGGTAACGGTCATTGGGACTAATAAATACTAAAAAAGTTAACATAATTATCTTCTTTGTAAAAGATAATTTACTAGACAATTTAAAATTTCTTATTAAAAGATCATAACGGTGCCGATCAATGGGCCTAGTAAATGCTGAAAAAGCCTACATAACTATCTTCTTTGTGAAATATAATTTAATAGATCATTTAAAATTTCATTATAAAATATCATGACGGCAACGATCATTGGGCCTAATAAATGCTAAAAAGGTTAACATAATTATCTTCTTTGTGAAATATAATTTAATAGATCATTTAAAATTTCTTTATGAAAGATCATAACGTAACGATCATTGGGCCTAATAAATGCTAAAAAGGTTAACATAATTATCTTCTTTGTGAAAGATAATTTAATAGATCATTTAAAATTTATTTATAAAAGATCATAACGGTAACGATCATTGGGCCTAATAAATGGTAAAAAAGTTGACATAGTTATCTTCTTTGTAAAAGATAATTTACTAGACAATTTAAAATTTCTTATTAAAAGATCATAACGGTAACGATCACTGGGCCTAATAAATGGTAAAAAAGTTGACATAATTATCTTCTTTGTAAAAGATAATTTACTAGACAATTTAAAATTTCTTATTAAAAGATCATAACGGTACCGATCAATGGGCCTAGTAAATGCTAAAAAAGTTTACATAATTATCTTCTTTGTAAAAGATAATTTAATAGATCATTTAAAATTTCTTTATAAAAGATCATAACAGTAACGATCATCGGGCCTAATAAATGCTAAAAAGGTTAACATAATTATCTTCTTTGTGAAATATAATTTAATAGATCATTTAAAATTTCTTTATGAAAGATCATAACGGTAACGATTATTGGGCCTAATAAATGCTAAAAAAGTTGACATAATTATCTTCTTTGTAAAAGATAATTTACTAGACAATTTAAAATTTCTTATTAAAAGATCATAACGGTGCCGATCAATGGGCCTAGTAAATGCTGAAAAAGCTTACATAATTATCCTCTTTGTAAAACATAATTTAATAGATCATTTAAAATTTCATTATAAAACATCATGACGGCAACGATCGTTGGGCCTAATAAATGCTAAAAAGGTTAACATAATTATCTTCTTTGTGAAAGATAATTTGATAGATCATTTAAAATTTCTTTATAAAAGATCATAACGGTAACGATCATTGGGCCTAATAAATGCTAAAAAAGTTGACATAATTATCTTCTTTGTAAAAGATAATTTACTAGACAATTTAAAATTTCTTATTAAAAGATCATAACGGTAACGATCATTGCGACTAATAAATACTAAAAAAGTTAACATAATTATCTTCTTTGTAAAAGATAATTTACTAGACAATTTAAAATTTCTTTATAAATGATCATAACGGTAACGATAATTGGGCCTAATAAATGCTAAAAAGGTTAACATAATTATCTTCTTTGTGAAAGATAATTTAATAGATCATTTAAAATTTCTTTATAAAAGATCATAACGGTAACGATCATTGGGCCTAATAAATGGTAAAAAAGTTCACATAGTTATCTTCTTTGTAAAAGATAATTTACTAGACAATTTAAAATTTCTTAGTAAAAGATCATAATGGTAACGATCACTGGGCCTAGTAAATACTGAAGCAGCTAACATAAATATATTCTTTGTTAAAGATAATTTAATAGATCATTTAAAATTTCTTTATAAAAGATCATAACGGTAACAATCATTGGGCCTAATAAATGCTAAAAAGGTTAACATAATTATCTTCTTTGTGAAATATAATTTAATAGATCATTTAAAATTTCTTTATGAAAGATCATAACGGTAACGATTATTGGGCCTAATAAATGCTAAAAAAGTTGACATAATTATCTTCTTTGTAAAAGATAATTTACTAGACAATTTAAAATTTCTTATTAAAAGATCATAACGGGGCCGATCAATGGGCCTAGTAAATGCTGAAAAAGCTTACATAATTATCCTCTTTGTAAAACATAATTTAATAGATCATTTAAAATTTCATTATAAAACATCATGACGGCAACGATCGTTGGGCCTAATAAATGCTAAAAAGGTTAACATAATTATCTTCTTTTTGAAAGATAATTTGATAGATCATTTAAAATTTCTTTATAAAAGATCATAACGGTAACGATCATTGGGCCTAATAAATGCTAAAAAAGTTGACATAATTATCTTCTTTGTAAAAGATAATTTACTAGACAATTTAAAATTTCTTATTAAAAGATCATAACGGTAACGATCATTGCGACTAATAAATACTAAAAAAGTTAACATAATTATCTTCTTTGTAAAAGATAATTTACTAGACAATTTAAAATTTCTTATTAAAAGATCATAACGGTGCCGATCAATGGGCCTAGTAAATGCTAAAAAAGCCTACATAACTATCTTCTTTGTGAAATATAATTTAATAGATCATTTAAAATTTCATTATAAAATATCATGACGGCAACGATCATTGGGCCTAATAAATGCTAAAAAGGTTAACATAATTATCTTCTTTGTGAAATATAATTTAATAGATCATTTAAAATTTCTTTATGAAAGATCATAACGTAACGATCATTGGGCCTAATAAATGCTAAAAAGGTTAACATAATTATCTTCTTTGTGAAAGATAATTTAATAGATCATTTAAAATTTATTTATAAAAGATCATAACGGTAACGATCATTGGGCCTAATAAATGGTAAAAAAGTTGACATAGTTATCTTCTTTGTAAAAGATAATTTACTAGACAATTTAAAATTTCTTATTAAAAGATCATAACGGTAACGATCACTGGGCCTAATAAATGCTGAAGCAGCTAACATAAATATATTCTTTGTTAAAGATAATTTAATAGATCATTTAAAATTTCTTTATAAAAGATCATAACGGTAACAATCATTGGGCCTAATAAATGCTAAAAAGGTTAACATAATTATCTTCTTTGTGAAATATAATTTAATAGATCATTTAAAATTTCTTTATGAAAGATCATAACGGTAACGATTATTGGGCCTAATAAATGCTAAAAAAGTTGACATAATTATCTTCTTTGTAAAAGATAATTTACTAGAAAATTTAAAATTTCTTATTAAAAGATCATAACGGTGCCGATCAATGGCCCTAGTAAATGCTGAAAAAGCTTACATAATTATCCTCTTTGTAAAACATAATTTAATAGATCATTTAAAATTTCATTATAAAACATCATGACGGCAACGATCGTTGGGCCTAATAAATGCTAAAAAGGTTAACATAATTATCTTCTTTGTGAAAGATAATTTGATAGATCATTTAAAATTTCTTTATAAAAGATCATAACGGTAACGATCATTGGGCCTAATAAATGCTAAAAAAGTTGACATAATTATCTTCTTTGTAAAAGATAATTTACTAGACAATTTAAAATTTCTTATTAAAAGATCATAACGGTAACGATCATTGCGACTAATAAATACTAAAAAAGTTAACATAATTATCTTCTTTGTAAAAGATAATTTACTAGACAATTTAAAATTTCTTTATAAATGATCATAACGGTAACGATCATTGGGCCTAATAAATGCTAAAAAGGTTAACATAATTATCTTCTTTGTGAAAGATAATTTAATAGATCATTTAAAATTTCTTTATAAAAGATCATAACGGTAACGATCATTGGGCCTAATAAATGGTAAAAAAGTTGACATAGTTATCTTCTTTGTAAAAGATAATTTACTAGACAATTTAAAATTTCTTAGTAAAAGATCATAATGGTAACGATCACTGGGCCTAGTAAATACTGAAGCAGCTAACATAAATATATTCTTTGTTAAAGATAATTTAATAGATCATTTAAAATTTCTTTATAAAAGATCATAACGGTAACAATCATTGGGCCTAATAAATGCTAAAAAGGTTAACATAATTATCTTCTTTGTGAAATATAATTTAATAGATCATTTAAAATTTCTTTATGAAAGATCATAACGGTAACGATTATTGGGCCTAATAAATGCTAAAAAAGTTGACATAATTATCTTCTTTGTAAAAGATAATTTACTAGACAATTTAAAATTTCTTATTAAAAGATCATAACGGGGCCGATCAATGGGCCTAGTAAATGCTGAAAAAGCTTACATAATTATCCTCTTTGTAAAACATAATTTAATAGATCATTTAAAATTTCATTATAAAACATCATGACGGCAACGATCGTTGGGCCTAATAAATGCTAAAAAGGTTAACATAATTATCTTCTTTGTGAAAGATAATTTGATAGATCATTTAAAATTTCTTTATAAAAGATCATAACGGTAACGATCATTGGGCCTAATAAATGCTAAAAAAGTTGACATAATTATCTTCTTTGTAAAAGATAATTTACTAGACAATTTAAAATTTCTTATTAAAAGATCATAACGGTAACGATCATTGGGACTAATAAATACTAAAAAAGTTAACATAATTATCTTCTTTGTAAAAGATAATTTACTAGACAATTTAAAATTTCTTATTAAAAGATCATAACGGTGCCGATCAATGGGCCTAGTAAATGCTGAAAAAGCCTACATAACGATCTTCTTTGTGAAATATAATTTAATAGATCATTTAAAATTTCATTATAAAATATCATGACGGCAACGATCATTGGGCCTAATAAATGCTAAAAAGGTTAACATAATTATCTTCTTTGTGAAATATAATTTAATAGATCATTTAAAATTTCTTTATGAAAGATCATAACGTAACGATCATTGGGCCTAATAAATGCTAAAAAGGTTAACATAATTATCTTCTTTGCGAAAGATAATTTAATAGATCATTTAAAATTTATTTATAAAAGATCATAACGGTAACGATCATTGGGCCTAATAAATGGTAAAAAAGTTGACATAGTTATCTTCTTTGTAAAAGATAATTTACTAGACAATTTAAAATTTCTTATTAAAAGATCATAACGGTAACGATCACTGGGCCTAATAAATGCTGAAGCAGCTAACATAAATATATTCTTTGTTAAAGATAATTTAATAGATCATTTAAAATTTCTTTATAAAAGATCATAACGGTAACAATCATTGGGCCTAATAAATGCTAAAAAGGTTAACATAATTATCTTCTTTGTGAAATATAATTTAATAGATCATTTAAAATTTCTTTATGAAAGATCATAACGGTAACGATTATTGGGCCTAATAAATGCTAAAAAAGTTGACATAATTATCTTCTTTGTAAAAGATAATTTACTAGACAATTTAAAATTTCTTATTAAAAGATCATAACGGTGCCGATCAATGGGCCTAGTAAATGCTGAAAAAGCTTACATAATTATCCTCTTTGTAAAACATAATTTAATAGATCATTTAAAATTTCATTATAAAACATCATGACGGCAACGATCGTTGGGCCTAATAAATGCTAAAAAGGTTAACATAATTATCTTCTTTGTGAAAGATAATTTGATAGATCATTTAAAATTTCTTTATAAAAGATCATAACGGTAACGATCATTGGGCCTAATAAATGCTAAAAAAGTTGACATAATTATCTTCTTTGTAAAAGATAATTTACTAGACAATTTAAAATTTCTTATTAAAAGATCATAACGGTAACGATCATTGCGACTAATAAATACTAAAAAAGTTAACATAATTATCTTCTTTGTAAAAGATAATTTACTAGACAATTTAAAATTTCTTTATAAATGATCATAACGGTAACGATCATTGGGCCTAATAAATGCTAAAAAGGTTAACATAATTATCTTCTTTGTGAAAGATAATTTAATAGATCATTTAAAATTTCTTTATAAAAGATCATAACGGTAACGATCATTGGGCCTAATAAATGGTAAAAAAGTTGACATAGTTATCTTCTTTGTAAAAGATAATTTACTAGACAATTTAAAATTTCTTAGTAAAAGATCATAATGGTAACGATCACTGGGCCTAGTAAATACTGAAGCAGCTAACATAAATATATTCTTTGTTAAAGATAATTTAATAGATCATTTAAAATTTCTTTATAAAAGATCATAACGGTAACAATCATTGGGCCTAATAAATGCTAAAAAGGTTAACATAATTATCTTCTTTGTGAAATATAATTTAATAGATCATTTAAAATTTCTTTATGAAAGATCATAACGGTAACGATTATTGGGCCTAATAAATGCTAAAAAAGTTGACATAATTATCTTCTTTGTAAAAGATAATTTACTAGACAATTTAAAATTTCTTATTAAAAGATCATAACGGGGCCGATTAATGGGCCTAGTAAATGCTGAAAAAGCTTACATAATTATCCTCTTTGTAAAACATAATTTAATAGATCATTTAAAATTTCATTATAAAACATCATGACGGCAACGATCGTTGGGCCTAATAAATGCTAAAAAGGTTAACATAATTATCTTCTTTGTGAAAGATAATTTGATAGATCATTTAAAATTTCTTTATAAAAGATCATAACGGTAACGATCATTGGGCCTAATAAATGCTAAAAAAGTTGACATAATTATCTTCTTTGTAAAAGATAATTTACTAGACAATTTAAAATTTCTTATTAAAAGATCATAACGGTAACGATCATTGGGACTAATAAATACTAAAAAAGTTAACATAATTATCTTCTTTGTAAAAGATAATTTACTAGACAATTTAAAATTTCTTATTAAAAGATCATAACGGTGCCGATCAATGGGCCTAGTAAATGCTGAAAAAGCCTACATAACGATCTTCTTTGTGAAATATAATTTAATAGATCATTTAAAATTTCATTATAAAATATCATGACGGCAACGATCATTGGGCCTAATAAATGCTAAAAAGGTTAACATAATTATCTTCTTTGTGAAATATAATTTAATAGATCATTTAAAATTTCTTTATGAAAGATCATAACGTAACGATCATTGGGCCTAATAAATGCTAAAAAGGTTAACATAATTATCTTCTTTGTGAAAGATAATTTAATAGATCATTTAAAATTTATTTATAAAAGATCATAACGGTAACGATCATTGGGCCTAATAAATGGTAAAAAAGTTGACATAGTTATCTTCTTTGTAAAAGATAATTTACTAGACAATTTAAAATTTCTTATTAAAAGATCATAACGGTAACGATCACTGGGCCTAATAAATGCTGAAGCAGCTAACATAAATATATTCTTTGTTAAAGATAATTTAATAGATCATTTAAAATTTCTTTATAAAAGATCATAACGGTAACAATCATTGGGCCTAATAAATGCTAAAAAGGTTAACATAATTATCTTCTTTGTGAAAAATAATTTAATAGATCATTTAAAATTTCTTTATGAAAGATCATAACGGTAACGATTATTGGGCCTAATAAATGCTAAAAAAGTTGACATAATTATCTTCTTTGTAAAAGATAATTTACTAGACAATTTAAAATTTCTTATTAAAAGATCATAACGGTGCCGATCAATGGGCCTAGTAAATGCTGAAAAAGCTTACATAATTATCCTCTTTGTAAAACATAATTTAATAGATCATTTAAAATTTCATTATAAAACATCATGACGGCAACGATCGTTGGGCCTAATAAATGCTAAAAAGGTTAACATAATTATCTTCTTTGTGAAAGATAATTTGATAGATCATTTAAAATTTCTTTATAAAAGATCATAACGGTAACGATCATTGGGCCAAATAAATGCTAAAAAAGTTGACATAATTATCTTCTTTGTAAAAGATAATTTACTAGACAATTTAAAATTTCTTATTAAAAGATCATAACGGTAACGATCATTGCGACTAATAAATACTAAAAAAGTTAACATAATTATCTTCTTTGTAAAAGATAATTTACTAGACAATTTAAAATTTCTTTATAAATGATCATAACGGTAACGATCATTGGGCCTAATAAATGCTAAAAAGGTTAACATAATTATCTTCTTTGTGAAAGATAATTTAATAGATCATTTAAAATTTCTTTATAAAAGATCATTGGGCCTAATAAATGGTAAAAAAGTTGACATAGTTATCTTCTTTGTAAAAGATAATTTACTATACAATTTAAAATTTCTTAGTAAAAGATCATAATGGTAACGATCACTGGGCCTAGTAAATACTGAAGCAGCTAACATAAATATATTCTTTGTTAAAGATAATTTAACAGATCATTTAAAATTTCTTTATAAAAGATCATAACGGTAACAATCATTGGGCCTAATAAATGCTAAAAAGGTTAACATAATTATCTTCTTTGTGAAATATAATTTAATAGATCATTTAAAATTTCTTTATGAAAGATCATAACGGTAACGATTATTGGGCCTAATAAATGCTAAAAAAGTTGACATAATTATCTTCTTTGTAAAAGATAATTTACTAGACAATTTAAAATTTCTTATTAAAAGATCATAACGGGGCCGATCAATGGGCCTAGTAAATGCTGAAAAAGCTTACATAATTATCCTCTTTGTAAAACATAATTTAATAGATCATTTAAAATTTCATTATAAAACATCATGACGGCAACGATCGTTGGGCCTAATAAATGCTAAAAAGGTTAACATAATTATCTTCTTTGTGAAAGATAATTTGATAGATCATTTAAAATTTCTTTATAAAAGATCATAACGGTAACGATCATTGGGCCTAATAAATGCTAAAAAAGTTGACATAATTATCTTCTTTGTAAAAGATAATTTACTAGACAATTTAAAATTTCTTATTAAAAGATCATAACGGTAACGATCATTGCGACTAATAAATACTAAAAAAGTTAACATAATTATCTTCTTTGTAAAAGATAATTTACTAGACAATTTAAAATTTCTTTATAAATGATCATAACGGTAACGATCATTGGGCCTAATAAATGCTAAAAAGGTTAACATAATTATCTTCTTTGTGAAAGATAATTTAATAGATCATTTAAAATTTCTTTATAAAAGATCATAACGGTAACGATCATTGGGCCTAATAAATGGTAAAAAAGTTGACATAGTTATCTTCTTTGTAAAAGATAATTTACTAGACAATTTAAAATTTCTTAGTACAAGATCATAATGGTAACGATCACTGGGCCTAGTAAATACTGAAGCAGCTAACATAAATATATTCTTTGTTAAAGATAATTTAATAGATCATTTAAAATTTCTTTATAAAAGATCATAACGGTAACAATCATTGGGCCTAATAAATGCTAAAAAGGTTAACATAATTATCTTCTTTGTGAAATATAATTTAATAGATCATTTAAAATTTATTTATGAAAGATCATAACGGTAACGATTATTGGGCCTAATAAATGCTAAAAAAGTTGACATAATTATCTTCTTTGTAAAAGATAATTTACTAGACAATTTAAAACTTCTTATTAAAAGATCATAACGGTGCCGATCAATGGGCCTAGTAAATGCTGAAAAAGCTTACATAATAACTTCTTTGTAAAACATAATTTAATAGATCATTTAAAATTTCATTATAAAAGATCATGACGGCAACGATCATTGGGCCTAATAAATGCTAAAAAGGTTAACATAATTATCTTCTTTGTGAAATATAATTTGATAGATCATTTAAAATTTCTTTATAAAAGATCATAACGGTAACGATCATTGGGCCTAATAAATCCTAAAAAAGTTGACATAATTATCTTCTTTGTAAAAGATAATTTACTAGACAATTTAAAATTTCTTATTAAAAGATCATAACGGTACCGATCAACGGGCCTAGTAAATGCTAAAAAAGTTTACATAATTATCTTCTTTGTAAAAGATAATTTAATAGATCATTTAAAATTTCTTTATAAAAGATCATAACAGTAACGATCATCGGGCCTAATAAATGCTAAAAAGGTTAACATAATTATCTTCTTTGTGAAATATAATTTAATAGATCATTTAAAATTTCATTATAAAAGATCATGACGGCAACGATCATTGGGCCTAATAAATGCTAAAAAGGTTAACATAATTATCTTCTTTGTGAAAGATAATTTGATAGATCATTTAAAATTTCTTTATAAAAGATCATAACGGTAACGATCATTGGGCCTAATAAATCCTAAAAAAGTTGACATAATTATCTTCTTTGTAAAAGATAATTTACTAGACAATTTAAAATTTCTTATTAAAAGATCATAACGGTACGGATCAATGGGCCTAGTAAATGCTAAAAAAGTTTACATAATTATCTTCTTTGTAAAAGATAATTTAATAGATCATTTAAAATTTCTTTATAAAAGATCATAACAGTAACGATCATCGGGCCTAATAAATGCTAAAAAGGTTAACATAATTATCTTCTTTGTGAAATATAATATAATAGATCATTTAAAATTTCTTTATGAAAGATCATAACGGTAACGATTATTGGGCCTAATAAATGCTAAAAAAGTTGACATAATTATCTTCTTTGTAAAAGATAATTTACTAGACAATTTAAAATTTCTTATTAAAAGATCATAACGGTAACGATCATTGGGACTAATAAATACTAAAAAAGTTAACATAATTATCATCTTTGTAAAAGATAAATTACTAGACAATTTAAAATTTCTTATTAAAAGATCATAACGGTGCCGAACAATGGGCCTAGTAAATGCTGAAAAAGCTTACATAACTATCTTCTTTGTAAAACATAATTTAATAGATCATTTAAAATTTCATTATAAAAGATCATGACGGCAACGATCATTGGGCCTAATAAATGCTAAAAAGGTTAACATAATTATCTTCTTTGTGAAAGATAATTTGATAGATCATTTAAAATTTCTTTATAAAAGATCAGAACGGTAACGATCATTGGGCCTAATAAATCCTAAAAAAGTTGACATAATTATCTTCTTTGTAAAAGATAATTTACTAGACAATTTAAAATTTCTTATTAAAAGATCATAACGGTACCGATCAATGGGCCTAGTAAATGCTAAAAAAGTTTACATAATTATCTTCTTTGTAAAAGATAATTTAATAGATCATTTAAAATTTCTTTATAAAAGATCATAACAGTAACGATCATCGGGCCTAATAAATGCTAAAAAGGTTAACATAATTATCTTCTTTGTGAAATATAATTTAATAGATCATTTAAAATTTCTTTATGAAAGATCATAACGGTAACGATTATTGGGCCTAATAAATGCTAAAAAAGTTGACATAATTATCTTCTTTGTAAAAGATAATTTACTAGACAATTTAAAATTTCTTATTAAAAGATCATAACGGTGCCGATCAATGGGCCTAGTAAATGCTGAAAAAGCTTACATAATTATGTTCTTTGTAAAATATAATTTAATAGATCATTTAAAATTTCATTATAAAAGATCATGACGGCAACGATCATTGGGCCTAATAAATGCTAAAAAGGTTAACATAATTATCTTCTTTGTGAAAGGTAATTTGATAGATCATTTAAAATTTCTTTATAAAAGATCATAATGGTAACGATCATTGGGCCTAATAAATGCTAAAAAAGTTGACATAATTATCTTCTTTGTAAAAGATAATTTACTAGACAATTTAAAATTTCTTATTAAAAGATCATAACGGTAACGATCATTGGGACTAATAAATACTAAAAAAGTTAACATAATTATCTTCTTTGTAAAAGATAATTTACTAGACAATTTAAAATTTCTTTATAAAAGATCATAACGGTAACGATCATTGGGCCTAATAAATGCTAAAAAGGTTAACATAATTATCTTCTTTGTGAAAGATAATTTAATAGATCATTTAAAATTTCTTTATAAAAGATCATAACGGTAACGATCATTGGGCCTAATAAATGGTAAAAAAGTTGACATAGTTATCTTCTTTGTAAAAGATAATTTACTAGACAATTTAAAATTTCTTTATAAAAGATCATAACGGTAACGATCATTGGGCCTAATAAATCCTAAAAAAGTTGACATAATTATCTTCTTTGTAAAAGATAATTTACTAGACAATTTAAAATTTCTTATTAAAAGATCATAACGGTACCGATGAATGGGCCTAGTAAATGCTAAAAAAGTTTACATAATTATCTTCTTTGTAAAAGATAATTTAATAGATCATTTAAAATTTCTTTATAAAAGATCATAACAGTAACGATCATCGGGCCTAATAAATGCTAAAAAGGTTAACATAATTATCTTCTTTGTGAAATATAATTTAATAGATCATTTAAAATTTCTTTATGAAAGATCATAACGGTAACGATTATTGGGCCTAATAAATGCTAAAAAAGTTGACATAATTATCTTCTTTGTAAAAGATAATTTACTAGACAATTTAAAATTTCTTATTAAAAGATCATAACGGTAACGATCATTGGGACTAATAAATACTAAAAAAGTTAACATAATTATCTTCTTTGTAAAAGATAATTTACTAGACAATTTAAAATTTCTTATTAAAAGATCATAACGGTGCCGATCAATGGGCCTAGTAAATGCTGAAAAAGCTTACATAACTATCTTCTTTGTAAAACATAATTTAATAGATCATTTAAAATTTCATTATAAAAGATCATGACAGCAACGATCATTGGGCCTAATAAATGCTAAAAAGGTTAACATAATTATCTTCTTTGTGAAAGATAATTTGATAGATCATTTAAAATTTCTTTATAAAAGATCATAATGGTAACGATCATTGGGCCTAATAAATCCTAAAAAAGTTGACATAATTATCATCTTTGTAAAAGATAAATTACTAGACAATTTAAAATTTCTTATTAAAAGATCATAACGGTGCCGAACAATGGGCCTAGTAAATGCTGAAAAAGCTTACATAACTATCTTCTTTGTAAAACATAATTTAATAGATCATTTAAAATTTCATTATAAAAGATCATGACGGCAACGATCATTGGGCCTAATAAATGCTAAAAAGGTTAACATAATTATCTTCTTTGTGAAAGATAATTTGATAGATCATTTAAAATTTCTTTATAAAAGATCAGAACGGTAACGATCATTGGGCCTAATAAATCCTAAAAAAGTTGACATAATTATCTTCTTTGTAAAAGATAATTTACTAGACAATTTAAAATTTCTTATTAAAAGATCATAACGGTACCGATCAATGGGCCTAGTAAATGCTAAAAAAGTTTACATAATTATCTTCTTTGTAAAAGATAATTTAATAGATCATTTAAAATTTCTTTATAAAAGATCATAACAGTAACGATCATCGGGCCTAATAAATGCTAAAAAGGTTAACATAATTATCTTCTTTGTGAAATATAATTTAATAGATCATTTAAAATTTCTTTATGAAAGATCATAACGGTAACGATTATTGGGCCTAATAAATGCTAAAAAAGTTGACATAATTATCTTCTTTGTAAAAGATAATTTACTAGACAATTTAAAATTTCTTATTAAAAGATCATAACGGTAACGATTATTGGGCCTAATAAATGCTAAAAAAGTTGACATAATTATCTTCTTTGTAAAAGATAATTTACTAGACAATTTAAAATTTCTTATTAAAAGATCATAACGGTGCCGATCAATGGGCCTAGTAAATGCTGAAAAAGCTTACATAATTATGTTCTTTGTAAAATATAATTTAATAGATCATTTAAAATTTCATTATAAAAGATCATGACGGCAACGATCATTGGGCCTAATAAATGCTAAAAAGGTTAACATAATTATCTTCTTTGTGAAAGGTAATTTGATAGATCATTTAAAATTTCTTTATAAAAGATCATAATGGTAACGATCATTGGGCCTAATAAATGCTAAAAAAGTTGACATAATTATCTTCTTTGTAAAAGATAATTTACTAGACAATTTAAAATTTCTTATTAAAAGATCATAACGGTAACGATCATTGGGACTAATAAATACTAAAAAAGTTAACATAATTATCTTCTTTGTAAAAGATAATTTACTAGACAATTTAAAATTTCTTTATAAAAGATCATAACGGTAACGATCATTGGGCCTAATAAATGCTAAAAAGGTTAACATAATTATCTTCTTTGTGAAAGATAATTTAATAGATCATTTAAAATTTCTTTATAAAAGATCATAACGGTAACGATCATTGGGCCTAATAAATGGTAAAAAAGTTGACATAGTTATCTTCTTTGTAAAAGATAATTTACTAGACAATTTAAAATTTCTTTATAAAAGATCATAACGGTAACGATCATTGGGCCTAATAAATCCTAAAAAAGTTGACATAATTATCTTCTTTGTAAAAGATAATTTACTAGACAATTTAAAATTTCTTATTAAAAGATCATAACGGTACCGATGAATGGGCCTAGTAAATGCTAAAAAAGTTTACATAATTATCTTCTTTGTAAAAGATAATTTAATAGATCATTTAAAATTTCTTTATAAAAGATCATAACAGTAACGATCATCGGGCCTAATAAATGCTAAAAAGGTTAACATAATTATCTTCTTTGTGAAATATAATTTAATAGATCATTTAAAATTTCTTTATGAAAGATCATAACGGTAACGATTATTGGGCCTAATAAATGCTAAAAAAGTTGACATAATTATCTTCTTTGTAAAAGATAATTTACTAGACAATTTAAAATTTCTTATTAAAAGATCATAACGGTAACGATCATTGGGACTAATAAATACTAAAAAAGTTAACATAATTATCTTCTTTGTAAAAGATAATTTACTAGACAATTTAAAATTTCTTATTAAAAGATCATAACGGTGCCGATCAATGGGCCTAGTAAATGCTGAAAAAGCTTACATAACTATCTTCTTTGTAAAACATAATTTAATAGATCATTTAAAATTTCATTATAAAAGATCATGACAGCAACGATCATTGGGCCTAATAAATGCTAAAAAGGTTAACATAATTATCTTCTTTGTGAAAGATAATTTGATAGATCATTTAAAATTTCTTTATAAAAGATCATAATGGTAACGATCATTGGGCCTAATAAATCCTAAAAAAGTTGACATAATTATCTTCTTTGTAAAAGATAATTTACTAGACAATTTAAAATTTCTTATTAAAAGATCATAACGGTACCGATCAATGGGCCTAGTAAATGCTAAAAAAGTTTACAGAATTATCTTCTTTGTAAAAGATAATTTAATAGATCATTTAAAATTTCTTTATAAAAGATCATAACAGTAACGATCATCGGGCCTAATAAATGCTAAAAATGTTAACATAATTATCTTCTTTGTGAAATATAATTTAATAGATCATTTAAAATTTCTTTATGAAAGATCATAACGGTAACGATTATTGGGCCTAATAAATGCTAAAAAAGTTGACATAATTATCATCTTTGTAAAAGATAATTTACTAGACAATTTAAAATTTCTTATTAAAAGATCATAACGGTGCCGATCAATGGGCCTAGTAAATGCTGAAAAAGCTTACATAATTATCTTCTTTGTAAAATATAATTTAATAGATCATTTAAAATTTCATTATAAAAGATCATGACGGCAACGATCATTGGGCCTAATAAATGCTAAAAAGGTTAACATAATTATCTTCTTTGTGAAAGGTAATTTGATAGATCATTTAAAATTTCTTTATAAAAGATCATAATGGTAACGATCATTGGCCTAATAAATGCTAAAAAAGTTGACATAATTATCTTCTTTGTAAAAGATAATTTACTAGACAATTTAAAATTTCTTATTAAAAGATCATAACGGTAACGATCATTGGGACTAATAAATACTAAAAAAGTTAACATAATTATCTTCTTTGTAAAAGATAATTTACTAGACAATTTAAAATTTCTTTATAAAAGATCATAACGGTAACGATCATTGGGCCTAATAAATGCTAAAAAGGTTAACATAATTATCTTCTTTGTGAAAGATAATTTAATAGATCATTTAAAATTTCTTTATAAAAGATCATAACAGTAACGATCATTGGGCCTAATAAATGGTAAAAAAGTTGACATAGTTATCTTCTTTGTAAAAGATAATTTACTAGACAATTTAAAATTTCTTAGTAAAAGATCATAACAGTAATGATCACTGGACCTAATAAATGCTGAAGCAGCTAACATAAATATATTCTTTGTTAAAGATAATTTAGTAGATCATTTAAAATTTCTTTATAAAAGATCATAACGGTAACAATCATTGGGCCTAATAAATGCTAAAAAGGTTAACATAATTATCTTCTTTGTGAAATATAATTTAATAGATCATTTAAAATTTATTTATGAAAGATCATAACGGTAACGATTATTGGGCCTAATAAATGCTAAAAAAGTTGACATAATTATCTTCTTTGTAAAAGATAATTTACTAGACAATTTAAAATTTGTTATTAAAAGATCATAACGGTGCCGATCAATGAGCCTAGTAAATGCTGAAAAAGCTTACATAATAACTTCGTTGTAAAACATAATTTAATAGATCATTTAAAATTTCATTATAAAACATCATGACAGCAACGATCATTGGGCCTAATAAATGCTAAAAAGGTTAACATAATTATCTTCTTTGTGAAAGGTAATTTGATAGATCATTTAAAATTTCTTTATAAAAGATCATAACGGTAACGATCATTGGGCCTAATAAATGCTAAAAAAGTTGACATAATTATCTTCTTTGTAAAAGATA
Organism: Psophocarpus tetragonolobus; assembly: GCA_037954015.1. Classification (NCBI taxonomy): domain Eukaryota; kingdom Viridiplantae; phylum Streptophyta; class Magnoliopsida; order Fabales; family Fabaceae; genus Psophocarpus; species Psophocarpus tetragonolobus. The sequence goes on from CM075688.1 coordinate 63,273,531, forward strand.
ATTTACTAGACAATTTAAAATTACTTATTAAAAGATCATAACGGTAACGATCATTGGGACTAATAAATACTAAAAAAGTTAACATAATTATCTTCTTTGTAAAAGATAATTTACTAGACAATTTAAAATTTCTTTATAAAAGATCATAACGGTAACGATCATTGGGCCTAATAAATGCTAAAAAGGTTAACATAATTATCTTCTTTGTGAAAGATAATTTAATAGATCATTTAAAATTTCTTTATAAAAGATCATAACGGTAACGATCATTGGGCCTAATAAATGGTAAAAAAGTTGACATAGTTATCTTCTTTGTAAAAGATAATTTACTAGACAATTTAAAATTTCTTATTAAAAGATCATAACGGTAACGATCACTGGGCCTAATAAATGCTGAAGCAGCTAACATAAATATATTCTTTGTTAAAGATAATTTAATAGATCATTTAAAATTTCTTTATAAAAGATCATAACGGTAACAATCATTGGGCCTAATAAATGCTAAAAAGGTTAACATAATTATCTTCTTTGTGAAATATAATTTAATAGATCATTTAAAATTTCTTTATGAAAGATCATAACGGTAACGATTATTGGGCCTAATAAATGCTAAAAAAGTTGACATAATTATCTTCTTTGTAAAAGATAATTTACTAGACAATTTAAAATTTCTTATTAAAAGATCATAACGGTGCCGATCAATGGGCCTAGTAAATGCTGAAAAAGCTTACATAATTATCTTCTTTGTAAAACATAATTTAATAGATCATTTAAAATTTCATTATAAAACATCATGACGGCAACGATCATTGGGCCTAATAAATGCTAAAAAGGTTAACATAATTATCTTCTTTGTGAAAGATAATTTGATAGATCATTTAAAATTTCTTTATAAAAGATCATAACGGTAACGATCATTGGGCGTAATAAATACTAAAAAAGTTGACATAATTATCTTCTTTGTAAAAGATAATTTACTAGACAATTTAAAATTTCTTATTAAAAGATCATAACGGTAATGATCATTGGGACTAATAAATACTAAAAAAGTTAGCATAATTATCTTCTTTGTAAAAGATAATTTACTAGACAATTTAAAATTTCTTTATAAAAGATCATAACGGTAACGATCATTGGACCTAATAAATGCTAAAAAGGTTAACATAATTATCTTCTTTGTGAAAGATAATTTGATAGATCATTTAAAATTTCTTTATAAAAGATCATAACGGTAACGATCATTGGGCCTAATAAATGCTAAAAAGGTTGACATAATTATCTTCTTTGTAAAAGATAATTTACTAGACAATTTAAAATTTCTTATTAAAAGATCATAACGGTGCCGATCAATGGGCCTAGTAAATGCTGAAAAAGCTTACATAATTATCTTCTTTGTAAAATATAATTTAATAGATCATTTAAAATTTCATTATAAAAGATCATGACGGCAACGATCATTGGGCCTAATAAATGCTAAAAAGGTTAACATAATTATCTTCTTTGTGAAAGGTAATTTGATAGATCATTTAAAATTTCTTTATAAAAGATCATAATGGTAACGATCATTGGGCCTAATAAATGCTAAAAAAGTTGACATAATTATCTTCTTTGTAAAAGATAATTTACTAGACAATTTAAAATTTCTTCTTAAAAGATCATAACGGTAACGATCATTGGGACTAATAAATACTAAAAAAGTTAACATAATTATCTTCTTTGTAAAAGATAATTTACTAGACAATTTAAAATTTCTTTATAAAAGATCATAACGGTAACGATCATTGGGCCTAATAAATGCTAAAAAGGTTAACATAATTATCTTCTTTGTGAAAGATAATTTAATAGATCATTTAAAATTTCTTTATAAAAGATCATAACGGTAACGATCATTGGGCCTAATAAATGGTAAAAAAGTTGACATAGTTATCTTCTTTGTAAAAGATAATTTACTAGACAATTTAAAATTTCTTAGTAAAAGATCATAACGGTAACGATCACTGGACCTAATAAATGCTGAAGCAGCTAACATAAATATATTCTTTGTTAAAGATAATTTAGTAGATCATTTAAAATTTCTTTATAAAAGATCATAACGGTAACAATCATTGGGCCTAATAAATGCTAAAAAGGTTAACATAATTATCTTCTTTGTGAAATATAATTTAATAGATCATTTAAAATTTCTTTATAAAAGATCATAACGGTAACGATCATTGGGCCTAATAAATGCTAAAAAGGTTGACATAATTATCTTCTTTGTAAAAGATAATTTACTAGACAATTTAAAATTTCTTATTAAAAGATCATAACGGTGCCGATCAATGGGCCTAGTAAATGCTGAAAAAGCTTACATAATTATCTTCTTTGTAAAATATAATTTAATAGATCATTTAAAATTTCATTATAAAAGATCATGACGGCAACGATCATTGGGCCTAATAAATGCTAAAAAGGTTAACATAATTATCTTCTTTGTGAAAGGTAATTTGATAGATCATTTAAAATTTCTTTATAAAAGATCATAATGGTAACGATCATTGGGCCTAATAAATGCTAAAAAAGTTGACATAATTATCTTCTTTGTAAAAGATAATTTACTAGACAATTTAAAATTTCTTCTTAAAAGATCATAACGGTAACGATCATTGGGACTAATAAATACTAAAAAAGTTAACATAATTATCTTCTTTGTAAAAGATAATTTACTAGACAATTTAAAATTTCTTTATAAAAGATCATAACGGTAACGATCATTGGGCCTAATAAATGCTAAAAAGGTTAACATAATTATCTTCTTTGTGAAAGATAATTTAATAGATCATTTAAAATTTCTTTATAAAAGATCATAACGGTAACGATCATTGGGCCTAATAAATGGTAAAAAAGTTGACATAGTTATCTTCTTTGTAAAAGATAATTTACTAGACAATTTAAAATTTCTTAGTAAAAGATCATAACGGTAACGATCACTGGACCTAATAAATGCTGAAGCAGCTAACATAAATATATTCTTTGTTAAAGATAATTTAGTAGATCATTTAAAATTTCTTTATAAAAGATCATAACGGTAACAATCATTGGGCCTAATAAATGCTAAAAAGGTTAACATAATTATCTTCTTTGTGAAATATAATTTAATAGATCATTTAAAATTTCTTTATAAAAGATCATAACGGTAACGATCATTGGGCCTAATAAATGCTAAAAAGGTTGACATAATTATCTTCTTTGTAAAAGATAATTTACTAGACAATTTAAAATTTCTTATTAAAAGATCATAACGGTGCCGATCAATGGGCCTAGTAAATGCTGAAAAAGCTTACATAATTATCTTCTTTGTAAAATATAATTTAATAGATCATTTAAAATTTCATTATAAAAGATCATGACGGCAACGATCATTGGGCCTAATAAATGCTAAAAAGGTTAACATAATTATCTTCTTTGTGAAAGGTAATTTGATAGATCATTTAAAATTTCTTTATAAAAGATCATAATGGTAACGATCATTGGGCCTAATAAATGCTAAAAAAGTTGACATAATTATCTTCTTTGTAAAAGATAATTTACTAGACAATTTAAAATTTCTTCTTAAAAGATCATAACGGTAACGATCATTGGGACTAATAAATACTAAAAAAGTTAACATAATTATCTTCTTTGTAAAAGATAATTTACTAGACAATTTAAAATTTCTTTATAAAAGATCATAACGGTAACGATCATTGGGCCTAATAAATGCTAAAAAGGTTAACATAATTATCTTCTTTGTGAAAGATAATTTAATAGATCATTTAAAATTTCTTTATAAAAGATCATAACGGTAACGATCATTGGGCCTAATAAATGGTAAAAAAGTTGACATAGTTATCTTCTTTGTAAAAGATAATTTACTAGACAATTTAAAATTTCTTAGTAAAAGATCATAACGGTAACGATCACTGGACCTAATAAATGCTGAAGCAGCTAACATAAATATATTCTTTGTTAAAGATAATTTAGTAGATCATTTAAAATTTCTTTATAAAAGATCATAACGGTAACAATCATTGGGCCTAATAAATGCTAAAAAGGTTAACATAATTATCTTCTTTGTGAAATATAATTTAATAGATCATTTAAAATTTATTTATGAAAGATCATAACGGTAACGATTATTGGGCCTAATAAATGCTAAAAAAGTTGACATAATTATCTTCTTTGTAAAAGATAATTTACTAGACAATTTAAAATTTCTTATTAAAAGATCATAACGGTGCCGATCAATGGGCCTAGTAAATGCTGAAAAAGCTTACATAATTATGTTCTTTGTAAAATATAATTTAATAGATCATTTAAAATTTCATTATAAAAGATCATGACGGCAACGATCATTGGGCCTAATAAATGCTAAAAAGGTTAACATAATTATCTTCTTTGTGAAAGATAATTTGATAGATCATTTAAAATTTCTTTATAAAAGATCATAACGGTAACGATCATTGGGCCTAATAAATGCTAAAAAGGTTGACATAATTATCTTCTTTGTAAAAGATAATTTACTAGACAATTTAAAATTTCTTATTAAAAGATCATAACGGTGCCGATCAATGGGCCTAGTAAATGCTGAAAAAGCTTACATAATTATCTTCTTTGTAAAATATAATTTAATAGATCATTTAAAATTTCATTATAAAAGATCATGACGGCAACGATCATTGGGCCTAATAAATGCTAAAAAGGTTAACATAATTATCTTCTTTGTGAAAGGTAATTTGATAGATCATTTAAAATTTCTTTATAAAAGATCATAATGGTAACGATCATTGGGCCTAATAAATGCTAAAAAAGTTGACATAATTATCTTCTTTGTAAAAGATAATTTACTAGACAATTTAAAATTTCTTATTAAAAGATCATAACGGTAACGATCATTGGGACTAATAAATACTAAAAAAGTTAACATAATTATCTTCTTTGTAAAAGATAATTTACTAGACAATTTAAAATTTCTTTATAAAAGATCATAACGGTAACGATCATTGGGCCTAATAAATGCTAAAAAGGTTAACATAATTATCTTCTTTGTGAAAGATAATTTAATAGATCATTTAAAATTTCTTTATAAAAGATCATAACGGTAACGATCATTGGGCCTAATAAATGCTAAAAAGGTTAACATAATTATCTTCTTTGTAAAAGATAATTTACTAGACAATTTAAAATTTCTTATTAAAAGATCATAACGGTGCCGATCAATGGGCCTAGTAAATGCTGAAAAAGCTTACATAATTATCTTCTTTGTAAAATATAATTTAATAGATCATTTAAAATTTCATTATAAAAGATCATGACGGCAACGATCATTGGGCCTAATAAATGCTAAAAAGGTTAACATAATTATCTTCTTTGTGAAACGTAATTTGATAGATCATTTAAAATTTCTTTATAAAAGATCATAATGGTAACGATCATTGGGCCTAATAAATGCTAAAAAAGTTGACATAATTATCTTCTTTGTAAAAGATAATTTACTAGACAATTTAAAATTTCTTATTAAAAGATCATAACGGTAACGATCATTGGGACTAATAAATACTAAAAAAGTTAACATAATTATCTTCTTTGTAAAAGATAATTTACTAGACAATTTAAAATTTCTTTATAAAAGATCATAACGGTAACGATCATTGGGCCTAATAAATGCTAAAAAGGTTAACATAATTATCTTCTTTGTGAAAGATAATTTAATAGATCATTTAAAATTTCTTTATAAAAGATCATAACGGTAACGATCATTGGGCCTAATAAATGGTAAAAAAGTTGACATAGTTATCTTCTTTGTAAAAGATAATTTACTAGACAATTTAAAATTTCTTAGTAAAAGATCATAACGGTAACGATCACTGGACCTAATAAATGCTGAAGCAGCTAACATAAATATATTCTTTGTTAAAGATAATTTAGTAGATCATTTAAAATTTCTTTATAAAAGATCATAACGGTAACAATCATTGGGCCTAATAAATGCTAAAAAGGTTAACATAATTATCTTCTTTGTGAAATATAATTTAATAGATCATTTAAAATTTATTTATGAAAGATCATAACGGTAACGATTATTGGGCCTAATAAATGCTAAAAAAGTTGACATAATTATCTTCTTTGTAAAAGATAATTTACTAGACAATTTAAAATTTCTTATTAAAAGATCATAACGGTGCCGATCAATGGGCCTAGTAAATGCTGAAAAAGCTTACATAATTATGTTCTTTGTAAAATATAATTTAATAGATCATTTAAAATTTCATTATAAAATATCATGACGGCAACGATCATTGGGCCTAATAAATGCTAAAAAGGTTAACATAATTATCTTCTTTGTGAAAGATAATTTGATAGATCATTTAAAATTTCTTTATAAAAGATCATAACGGTAACGATCATTGGGCCTAATAAATGCTAAAAAGGTTGACATAATTATCTTCTTTGTAAAAGATAATTTACTAGACAATTTAAAATTTCTTATTAAAAGATCATAACGGTGCCGATCAATGGGCCTAGTAAATGCTGAAAAAGCTTACATAATTATCTTCTTTGTAAAATATAATTTAATAGATCATTTAAAATTTCATTATAAAAGATCATGACGGCAACGATCATTGGGCCTAATAAATGCTAAAAAGGTTAACATAATTATCTTCTTTGTGAAAGGTAATTTGATAGATCATTTAAAATTTCTTTATAAAAGATCATAATGGTAACGATCATTGGGCCTAATAAATGCTAAAAAAGTTGACATAATTATCTTCTTTGTAAAAGATAATTTACTAGACAATTTAAAATTTCTTATTAAAAGATCATAACGGTAACGATCATTGGGACTAATAAATACTAAAAAAGTTAACATAATTATCTTCTTTGTAAAAGATAATTTACTAGACAATTTAAAATTTCTTTATAAAAGATCATAACGGTAACGATCATTGGGCCTAATAAATGCTAAAAAGGTTAACATAATTATCTTCTTTGTGAAAGATAATTTAATAGATCATTTAAAATTTCTTTATAAAAGATCATAACGGTAACGATCATTGGGCCTAATAAATGCTAAAAAAGTTGACATAGTTATGTTCTTTGTAAAAGATAATTTACTAGACAATTTAAAATTTCTTAGTAAAAGATCATAACGGTAACGATCACTGGACCTAACAAATGCTGAAGCAGCTAACATAAATATATTCTTTGTTAAAGATAATTTAGTAGATCATTTAAAATTTCTTTATAAAAGATCATAACGGTAACAATCATTGGGCCTAATAAATGCTAAAAAGGTTAACATAATTATCTTCTTTGTGAAATATAATTTAATAGATCATTTAAAATTTATTTATGAAAGATCATAACGGTAACGATTATTGGGCCTAATAAATGCTAAAAAAGTTGACATAATTATCTTCTTTGTAAAAGATAATTTACTAGACAATTTAAAATTTCTTATTAAAAGATCATAACGGTGCCGATCAATGGGCCTAGTAAATGCTGAAAAAGCTTACATAATTATGTTCTTTGTAAAATATAATTTAATAGATCATTTAAAATTTCATTATAAAAGATCATGACGGCAACGATCATTGGGCCTAATAAATGCTAAAAAGGTTAACATAATTATCTTCTTTGTGAAAGGTAATTTGATAGATCATTTAAAATTTCTTTATAAAAGATCATAATGGTAACGATCATTGGGCCTAATAAATGCTAAAAAAGTTGACATAATTATCTTCTTTGTAAAAGATAATTTACTAGACAATTTAAAATTTCTTATTAAAAGATCATAACGGTAACGATCATTGGGACTAATAAATACTAAAAAAGTTAACATAATTATCTTCTTTGTAAAAGATAATTTACTAGACAATTTAAAATTTCTTTATAAAAGATCATAACGGTAACGATCATTGGGCCTAATAAATGCTAAAAAGGTTAACATAATTATCTTCTTTGTGAAAGATAATTTAATAGATCATTTAAAATTTCTTTATAAAAGATCATAACGGTAACGATCATTGGGCCTAATAAATGCTAAAAAGGTTAACATAATTATCTTCTTTGTGAAAGATAATTTGATAGATCATTTAAAATTTCTTTATAAAAGATCATAACGGTAACGATCATTGGGCGTAATAAATACTAAAAAAGTTGACATAATTATCTTCTTTGTAAAAGATAATTTACTAGACAATTCAAAATTTCTTATTAAAAGATCATAACGGTAACGATCATTGGGACTAATAAATACTAAAAAAGTTAGCATAATTATCTTCTTTGTAAAAGATAATTTACTAGACAATTTAAAATTTCTTTATAAAAGATCATAACGGTAACGATCATTGGGCCTAATAAATGCTAAAAAGGTTAACATAATTATCTTCTTTGTGAAAGATAATTTGATAGATCATTTAAAATTTCTTTATAAAAGATCATAACGGTAACGATCATTGGGCCTAATAAATGGTAAAAAAGTTGACATAGTTATCTTCTTTGTAAAAGATAATTTACTAGACAATTTAAAATTTCTTATTAAAAGATCATAACGGTAACGATCACTGGGCCTAATAAATGCTGAAGCAGCTAACATAAATATATTCTTTGTTAAAGATAATTTAATAGATCATTTAAAATTTCTTTATAAAAGATCATAACGGTAACAATCATTGGGCCTAATAAATGCTAAAAAGGTTAACATAATTATCTTCTTTGTGAAATATAATTTAATAGATCATTTAAAATTTCTTTATGAAAGATCATAACGGTAACGATTATTGGGCCTAATAAATGCTAAAAAAGTTGACATAATTATCTTCTTTGTAAAAGATAATTTACTAGACAATTTAAAATTTCTTATTAAAAGATCATAACGGTGCCGATCAATGGGCCTAGTAAATGCTGAAAAAGCTTACATAATTATCTTCTTTGTAAAATATAATTTAATAGATCATTTAAAATTTCATTATAAAAGATCATGACGGCAACGATCATTGGGCCTAATAAATGCTAAAAAGGTTAACATAATTATCTTCTTTGTGAAAGGTAATTTGATAGATCATTTAAAATTTCTTTATAAAAGATCATAATGGTAATGATCATTGGGCCTAATAAATGCTAAAAAAGTTGACATAATTATCTTCTTTGTAAAAGATAATTTACTAGACAATTTAAAATTTCTTATTAAAAGATCATAACGGTAACGATCATTAGGACTAATAAATACTAAAAAAGTTAACATAATTATCTTCTTTGTAAAAGATAATTTACTAGACAATTTAAAATTTCTTTATAAAAGATCATAACGGTAACGATCATTGGGCCTAATAAATGCTAAAAAGGTTAACATAATTATCTTCTTTGTGAAAGATAATTTAATAGATCATTTAAAATTTCTTTATAAAAGATCATAACGGTAACGATCATTGGGCCTAATAAATGCTAAAAAGGTTAACATAATTATCTTCTTTGTGAAAGATAATTTGATTGATCATTTAAAATTTCTTTATAAAAGATCATAACGGTAACGATCATTGGGCGTAATAAATACTAGAAAAGTTGACATAATTATCTTCTTTGTAAAAGATAATTTACTAGACAATTTAAAATTTCTTATTAAAAGATCATAACGGTAACGATCATTGGGACTAATAAATACTAAAAAAGTTAGCATAATTATCTTCTTTGTAAAAGATAATTTACTAGACAATTTAAAATTTCTTTATAAAAGATCATAACGGTAACGATCATTGGGCCTAATAAATGCTAAAAAGGTTAACATAATTATCTTCTTTGTGAAAGATAATTTGATAGATCATTTAAAATTTCTTTATAAAAGATCATAACGGTAACGATCATTGGGCCTAATAAATGCTAAAAAAGTTGACATAATTATCTTCTTTGTAAAAGATAATTTACTAGACAATTTAAAATTTCTTATTAAAAGATCATAACGGTGCCGATCAATGGGCCTAGTAAATGCTGAAAAAGCTTACATAATTATCTTCTTTGTAAAATATAATTTAATAGATCATTTAAAATTTCATTATAAAAGATCATGACGGCAACGATCATTGGGCCTAATAAATGCTAAAAAGGTTAACATAATTATCTTCTTTGTGAAAGGTAATTTGATAGATCATTTAAAATTTCTTTATAAAAGATCATAATGGTAACGATCATTGGGCCTAATAAATGCTAAAAAAGTTGACATCATTATCTTCTTTGTGAAATATAATTTAATAGATCATTTAAAATTTCTTTATGAAAGATCATAACGGTAACGATTATTGGGCCTAATAAATGCTAAAAAAGTTGACATAATTATCTTCTTTGTAAAAGATAATTTACTAGACAATTTAAAATTTCTTATTAAAAGATCATAACGGTGCCGATCAATGGGCCTAGTAAATGCTGAAAAAGCTTACATAATTATCTTCTTTGTAAAATATAATTTAATAGATCATTTAAAATTTCATTATAAAAGATCATGACGGCAACGATCATTGGGCCTAATAAATGCTAAAAAGGTTAACATAATTATCTTCTTTGTGAAAGGTAATTTGATAGATCATTTAAAATTTCTTTATAAAAGATCATAATGGTAATGATCATTGGGCCTAATAAATGCTAAAAAAGTTGACATAATTATCTTCTTTGTAAAAGATAATTTACTAGACAATTTAAAATTTCTTATTAAAAGATCATAACGGTAACGATCATTGGGACTAATAAATACTAAAAAAGTTAACATAATTATCTTCTTTGTAAAAGATAATTTACTAGACAATTTAAAATTTCTTTATAAAAGATCATAACGGTAACGATCATTGGGCCTAATAAATGCTAAAAAGGTTAACATAATTATCTTCTTTGTGAAAGATAATTTAATAGATCATTTAAAATTTCTTTATAAAAGATCATAACGGTAACGATCATTGGGCCTAATAAATGCTAAAAAGGTTAACATAATTATCTTCTTTGTGAAAGATAATTTGATAGATCATTTAAAATTTCTTTATAAAAGATCATAACGGTAACGATCATTGGGCGTAATAAATACTAAAAAAGTTGACATAATTATCTTCTTTGTAAAAGATAATTTACTAGACAATTTAAAATTTCTTATTAAAAGATCATAACGGTAACGATCATTGGGACTAATAAATACTAAAAAAGTTAGCATAATTATCTTCTTTGTAAAAGATAATTTACTAGACAATTTAAAATTTCTTTATAAAAGATCATAACGGTAACGATCATTGGGCCTAATAAATGCTAAAAAGGTTAACATAATTATCTTCTTTGTGAAAGATAATTTGATAGATCATTTAAAATTTCTTTATAAAAGATCATAACGGTAACGATCATTGGGCCTAATAAATGCTAAAAAAGTTGACATAATTATCTTCTTTGTAAAAGATAATTTACTAGACAATTTAAAATTTCTTATTAAAAGATCATAACGGTGCCGATCAATGGGCCTAGTAAATGCTGAAAAAGCTTACATAATTATCTTCTTTGTAAAATATAATTTAATAGATCATTTAAAATTTCATTATAAAAGATCATGACGGCAACGATCATTGGGCCTAATAAATGCTAAAAAGGTTAACATAATTATCTTCTTTGTGAAAGGTAATTTGATAGATCATTTAAAATTTCTTTATAAAAGATCATAATGGTAACGATCATTGGGCCTAATAAATGCTAAAAAAGTTGACATCATTATCTTCTTTGTAAAAGATAATTTACTAGACAATTTAAAATTTCTTATTAAAAGATCATAACGGTAACGATCATTGGGACTAATAAATACTAAAAAAGTTAACATAATTATCTTCTTTGTAAAAGATAATTTACTAGACAATTTAAAATTTCTTTATAAAAGATCATAACGGTAACGATCATTGGGCCTAATAAATGCTAAAAAGGTTAACATAATTATCTTCTTTGTGAAAGATAATTTAATAGATCATTTAAAATTTCTTTATAAAAGATCATAACGGTAACGATCATTGGGCCTAATAAATGGTAAAAAAGTTGACATAGTTATCTTCTTTGTAAAAGATAATTTACTAGACAATTTAAAATTTCTTAGTAAAAGATCATAACGGTAACGATCACTGGACCTAATAAATGCTGAAGCAGCTAACATAAATATATTCTTTGTTAAAGATAATTTAGTAGATCATTTAAAATTTCTTTATAAAAGATCATAACGGTAACGATCATTGGGCCTAATAAATGCTAAAAAGGTTAACATAATTATCTTCTTTGTGAAATATAATTTAATAGATCATTTAAAATTTCTTTATGAAAGATCATAACGGTAACGATTATTGGGCCTAATAAATGCTAAAAAAGTTGACATAATTATCTTCTTTGTAAAAGATAATTTACTAGACAATTTAAAATTTCTTATTAAAAGATCATAACGGTGCCGATCAATGGGCCTAGTAAATGCTGAAAAAGCTTACATAATTATCTTCTTTGTAAAATATAATTTAATAGATCATTTAAAATTTCATTATAAAAGATCATGACGGCAACGATCATTGGGCCTAATAAATGCTAAAAAGGTTAACATAATTATCTTCTTTGTGAAAGGTAATTTGATAGATCATTTAAAATTTCTTTATAAAAGATCATAATGGTAACGATCATTGGGCCTAATAAATGCTAAAAAAGTTGACATAATTATCTTCTTTGTAAAAGATAATTTACTAGACAATTTAAAATTTCTTATTAAAAGATCATAACGGTAACGATCATTGGGACTAATAAATACTAAAAAAGTTAACATAATTATCTTCTTTGTAAAAGATAATTTACTAGACAATTTAAAATTTCTTTATAAAAGATCATAACGGTAACGATCATTGGGCCTAATAAATGCTAAAAAGGTTAACATAATTATCTTCTTTGTGAAAGATAATTTAATAGATCATTTAAAATTTCTTTATAAAAGATCATAACGGTAACGATCATTGGGCCTAATAAATGGTAAAAAAGTTGACATAGTTATCTTCTTTGTAAAAGATAATTTACTAGACAATTTAAAATTTCTTAGTAAAAGATCATAACGGTAACGATCACTGGACCTAATAAATGCTGAAGCAGCTAACATAAATATATTCTTTGTTAAAGATAATTTAGTAGATCATTTAAAATTTCTTTATAAAAGATCATAACGGTAACAATCATTGGGCCTAATAAATGCTAAAAAGGTTAACATAATTATCTTCTTTGTGAAATATAATTTAATAGATCATTTAAAATTTATTTATGAAAGATCATAACGGTAACGATTATTGGGCCTAATAAATGCTAAAAAAGTTGACATAATTATCTTCTTTGTAAAAGATAATTTACTAGACAATTTAAAATTTCTTATTAAAAGATCATAACGGTGCCGATCAATGGGCCTAGTAAATGCTGAAAAAGCTTACATAATTATGTTCTTTGTAAAATATAATTTAATAGATCATTTAAAATTTCATTATAAAATATCATGACGGCAACGATCATTGGGCCTAATAAATGCTAAAAAGGTTAACATAATTATCTTCTTTGTGAAAGATAATTTGATAGATCATTTAAAATTTCTTTATAAAAGATCATAACGGTAACGATCATTGGGCCTAATAAATGCTAAAAAGGTTGACATAATTATCTTCTTTGTAAAAGATAATTTACTAGACAATTTAAAATTTCTTATTAAAAGATCATAACGGTGCCGATCAATGGGCCTAGTAAATGCTGAAAAAGCTTACATAATTATCTTCTTTGTAAAATATAATTTAATAGATCATTTAAAATTTCATTATAAAAGATCATGACGGCAACGATCATTGGGCCTAATAAATGCTAAAAAGGTTAACATAATTATCTTCTTTGTGAAAGGTAATTTGATAGATCATTTAAAATTTCTTTATAAAAGATCATAATGGTAACGATCATTGGGCCTAATAAATGCTAAAAAAGTTGACATAATTATCTTCTTTGTAAAAGATAATTTACTAGACAATTTAAAATTTCTTATTAAAAGATCATAACGGTAACGATCATTGGGACTAATAAATACTAAAAAAGTTAACATAATTATCTTCTTTGTAAAAGATAATTTACTAGACAATTTAAAATTTCTTTATAAAAGATCATAACGGTAACGATCATTGGGCCTAATAAATGCTAAAAAGGTTAACATAATTATCTTCTTTGTGAAAGATAATTTAATAGATCATTTAAAATTTCTTTATAAAAGATCATAACGGTAACGATCATTGGGCCTAATAAATGCTAAAAAAGTTGACATAGTTATGTTCTTTGTAAAAGATAATTTACTAGACAATTTAAAATTTCTTAGTAAAAGATCATAACGGTAACGATCACTGGACCTAACAAATGCTGAAGCAGCTAACATAAATATATTCTTTGTTAAAGATAATTTAGTAGATCATTTAAAATTTCTTTATAAAAGATCATAACGGTAACAATCATTGGGCCTAATAAATGCTAAAAAGGTTAACATAATTATCTTCTTTGTGAAATATAATTTAATAGATCATTTAAAATTTATTTATGAAAGATCATAACGGTAACGATTATTGGGCCTAATAAATGCTAAAAAAGTTGACATAATTATCTTCTTTGTAAAAGATAATTTACTAGACAATTTAAAATTTCTTATTAAAAGATCATAACGGTGCCGATCAATGGGCCTAGTAAATGCTGAAAAAGCTTACATAATTATGTTCTTTGTAAAATATAATTTAATAGATCATTTAAAATTTCATTATAAAAGATCATGACGGCAACGATCATTGGGCCTAATAAATGCTAAAAAGGTTAACATAATTATCTTCTTTGTGAAAGGTAATTTGATAGATCATTTAAAATTTCTTTATAAAAGATCATAATGGTAACGATCATTGGGCCTAATAAATGCTAAAAAAGTTGACATAATTATCTTCTTTGTAAAAGATAATTTACTAGACAATTTAAAATTTCTTATTAAAAGATCATAACGGTAACGATCATTGGGACTAATAAATACTAAAAAAGTTAACATAATTATCTTCTTTGTAAAAGATAATTTACTAGACAATTTAAAATTTCTTTATAAAAGATCATAACGGTAACGATCATTGGGCCTAATAAATGCTAAAAAGGTTAACATAATTATCTTCTTTGTGAAAGATAATTTAATAGATCATTTAAAATTTCTTTATAAAAGATCATAACGGTAACGATCATTGGGCCTAATAAATGCTAAAAAGGTTAACATAATTATCTTCTTTGTGAAAGATAATTTGATAGATCATTTAAAATTTCTTTATAAAAGATCATAACGGTAACGATCATTGGGCGTAATAAATACTAAAAAAGTTGACATAATTATCTTCTTTGTAAAAGATAATTTACTAGACAATTCAAAATTTCTTATTAAAAGATCATAACGGTAACGATCATTGGGACTAATAAATACTAAAAAAGTTAGCATAATTATCTTCTTTGTAAAAGATAATTTACTAGACAATTTAAAATTTCTTTATAAAAGATCATAACGGTAACGATCATTGGGCCTAATAAATGCTAAAAAGGTTAACATAATTATCTTCTTTGTGAAAGATAATTTGATAGATCATTTAAAATTTCTTTATAAAAGATCATAACGGTAACGATCATTGGGCCTAATAAATGGTAAAAAAGTTGACATAGTTATCTTCTTTGTAAAAGATAATTTACTAGACAATTTAAAATTTCTTATTAAAAGATCATAACGGTAACGATCACTGGGCCTAATAAATGCTGAAGCAGCTAACATAAATATATTCTTTGTTAAAGATAATTTAATAGATCATTTAAAATTTCTTTATAAAAGATCATAACGGTAACAATCATTGGGCCTAATAAATGCTAAAAAGGTTAACATAATTATCTTCTTTGTGAAATATAATTTAATAGATCATTTAAAATTTCTTTATGAAAGATCATAACGGTAACGATTATTGGGCCTAATAAATGCTAAAAAAGTTGACATAATTATCTTCTTTGTAAAAGATAATTTACTAGACAATTTAAAATTTCTTATTAAAAGATCATAACGGTGCCGATCAATGGGCCTAGTAAATGCTGAAAAAGCTTACATAATTATCTTCTTTGTAAAATATAATTTAATAGATCATTTAAAATTTCATTATAAAAGATCATGACGGCAACGATCATTGGGCCTAATAAATGCTAAAAAGGTTAACATAATTATCTTCTTTGTGAAAGGTAATTTGATAGATCATTTAAAATTTCTTTATAAAAGATCATAATGGTAATGATCATTGGGCCTAATAAATGCTAAAAAAGTTGACATAATTATCTTCTTTGTAAAAGATAATTTACTAGACAATTTAAAATTTCTTATTAAAAGATCATAACGGTAACGATCATTAGGACTAATAAATACTAAAAAAGTTAACATAATTATCTTCTTTGTAAAAGATAATTTACTAGACAATTTAAAATTTCTTTATAAAAGATCATAACGGTAACGATCATTGGGCCTAATAAATGCTAAAAAGGTTAACATAATTATCTTCTTTGTGAAAGATAATTTAATAGATCATTTAAAATTTCTTTATAAAAGATCATAACGGTAACGATCATTGGGCCTAATAAATGCTAAAAAGGTTAACATAATTATCTTCTTTGTGAAAGATAATTTGATTGATCATTTAAAATTTCTTTATAAAAGATCATAACGGTAACGATCATTGGGCGTAATAAATACTAGAAAAGTTGACATAATTATCTTCTTTGTAAAAGATAATTTACTAGACAATTTAAAATTTCTTATTAAAAGATCATAACGGTAACGATCATTGGGACTAATAAATACTAAAAAAGTTAGCATAATTATCTTCTTTGTAAAAGATAATTTACTAGACAATTTAAAATTTCTTTATAAAAGATCATAACGGTAACGATCATTGGGCCTAATAAATGCTAAAAAGGTTAACATAATTATCTTCTTTGTGAAAGATAATTTGATAGATCATTTAAAATTTCTTTATAAAAGATCATAACGGTAACGATCATTGGGCCTAATAAATGCTAAAAAAGTTGACATAATTATCTTCTTTGTAAAAGATAATTTACTAGACAATTTAAAATTTCTTATTAAAAGATCATAACGGTGCCGATCAATGGGCCTAGTAAATGCTGAAAAAGCTTACATAATTATCTTCTTTGTAAAATATAATTTAATAGATCATTTAAAATTTCATTATAAAAGATCATGACGGCAACGATCATTGGGCCTAATAAATGCTAAAAAGGTTAACATAATTATCTTCTTTGTGAAAGGTAATTTGATAGATCATTTAAAATTTCTTTATAAAAGATCATAATGGTAACGATCATTGGGCCTAATAAATGCTAAAAAAGTTGACATCATTATCTTCTTTGTGAAATATAATTTAATAGATCATTTAAAATTTCTTTATGAAAGATCATAACGGTAACGATTATTGGGCCTAATAAATGCTAAAAAAGTTGACATAATTATCTTCTTTGTAAAAGATAATTTACTAGACAATTTAAAATTTCTTATTAAAAGATCATAACGGTGCCGATCAATGGGCCTAGTAAATGCTGAAAAAGCTTACATAATTATCTTCTTTGTAAAATATAATTTAATAGATCATTTAAAATTTCATTATAAAAGATCATGACGGCAACGATCATTGGGCCTAATAAATGCTAAAAAGGTTAACATAATTATCTTCTTTGTGAAAGGTAATTTGATAGATCATTTAAAATTTCTTTATAAAAGATCATAATGGTAATGATCATTGGGCCTAATAAATGCTAAAAAAGTTGACATAATTATCTTCTTTGTAAAAGATAATTTACTAGACAATTTAAAATTTCTTATTAAAAGATCATAACGGTAACGATCATTGGGACTAATAAATACTAAAAAAGTTAACATAATTATCTTCTTTGTAAAAGATAATTTACTAGACAATTTAAAATTTCTTTATAAAAGATCATAACGGTAACGATCATTGGGCCTAATAAATGCTAAAAAGGTTAACATAATTATCTTCTTTGTGAAAGATAATTTAATAGATCATTTAAAATTTCTTTATAAAAGATCATAACGGTAACGATCATTGGGCCTAATAAATGCTAAAAAGGTTAACATAATTATCTTCTTTGTGAAAGATAATTTGATAGATCATTTAAAATTTCTTTATAAAAGATCATAACGGTAACGATCATTGGGCGTAATAAATACTAAAAAAGTTGACATAATTATCTTCTTTGTAAAAGATAATTTACTAGACAATTTAAAATTTCTTATTAAAAGATCATAACGGTAACGATCATTGGGACTAATAAATACTAAAAAAGTTAGCATAATTATCTTCTTTGTAAAAGATAATTTACTAGACAATTTAAAATTTCTTTATAAAAGATCATAACGGTAACGATCATTGGGCCTAATAAATGCTAAAAAGGTTAACATAATTATCTTCTTTGTGAAAGATAATTTGATAGATCATTTAAAATTTCTTTATAAAAGATCATAACGGTAACGATCATTGGGCCTAATAAATGCTAAAAAAGTTGACATAATTATCTTCTTTGTAAAAGATAATTTACTAGACAATTTAAAATTTCTTATTAAAAGATCATAACGGTGCCGATCAATGGGCCTAGTAAATGCTGAAAAAGCTTACATAATTATCTTCTTTGTAAAATATAATTTAATAGATCATTTAAAATTTCATTATAAAAGATCATGACGGCAACGATCATTGGGCCTAATAAATGCTAAAAAGGTTAACATAATTATCTTCTTTGTGAAAGGTAATTTGATAGATCATTTAAAATTTCTTTATAAAAGATCATAATGGTAACGATCATTGGGCCTAATAAATGCTAAAAAAGTTGACATCATTATCTTCTTTGTAAAAGATAATTTACTAGACAATTTAAAATTTCTTATTAAAAGATCATAACGGTAACGATCATTGGGACTAATAAATACTAAAAAAGTTAACATAATTATCTTCTTTGTAAAAGATAATTTACTAGACAATTTAAAATTTCTTTATAAAAGATCATAACGGTAACGATCATTGGGCCTAATAAATGCTAAAAAGGTTAACATAATTATCTTCTTTGTGAAAGATAATTTAATAGATCATTTAAAATTTCTTTATAAAAGATCATAACGGTAACGATCATTGGGCCTAATAAATGGTAAAAAAGTTGACATAGTTATCTTCTTTGTAAAAGATAATTTACTAGACAATTTAAAATTTCTTAGTAAAAGATCATAACGGTAACGATCACTGGACCTAATAAATGCTGAAGCAGCTAACATAAATATATTCTTTGTTAAAGATAATTTAGTAGATCATTTAAAATTTCTTTATAAAAGATCATAACGGTAACGATCATTGGGCCTAATAAATGCTAAAAAGGTTAACATAATTATCTTCTTTGTGAAATATAATTTAATAGATCATTTAAAATTTCTTTATGAAAGATCATAACGGTAACGATTATTGGGCCTAATAAATGCTAAAAAAGTTGACATAATTATCTTCTTTGTAAAAGATAATTTACTAGACAATTTAAAATTTCTTATTAAAAGATCATAACGGTGCCGATCAATGGGCCTAGTAAATGCTGAAAAAGCTTACATAATTATCTTCTTTGTAAAATATAATTTAATAGATCATTTAAAATTTCATTATAAAAGATCATGACGGCAACGATCATTGGGCCTAATAAATGCTAAAAAGGTTAACATAATTATCTTCTTTGTGAAAGGTAATTTGATAGATCATTTAAAATTTCTTTATAAAAGATCATAATGGTAACGATCATTGGGCCTAATAAATGCTAAAAAAGTTGACATAATTATCTTCTTTGTAAAAGATAATTTACTAGACAATTTAAAATTTCTTATTAAAAGATCATAACGGTAACGATCATTGGGACTAATAAATACTAAAAAAGTTAACATAATTATCTTCTTTGTAAAAGATAATTTACTAGACAATTTAAAATTTCTTTATAAAAGATCATAACGGTAACGATCATTGGGCCTAATAAATGCTAAAAAGGTTAACATAATTATCTTCTTTGTGAAAGATAATTTAATAGATCATTTAAAATTTCTTTATAAAAGATCATAACGGTAACGATCATTGGGCCTAATAAATGCTAAAAAGGTTAACATAATTATCTTCTTTGTGAAAGATAATTTGATAGATCATTTAAAATTTCTTTATAAAAGATCATAACGGTAACGATCATTGGGCCTAATAAATGCTAAAAAAGTTGACATAATTATCTTCTTTGTAAAAGATAATTTACTAGACAATTTAAAATTTCTTATTAAAAGATCATAACGGTGCCGATCAATGGGCCTAGTAAATGCTGAAAAAGCTTACATAATTATCTTCTTTGTAAAATATAATTTAATAGATCATTTAAAATTTCATTATAAAAGATCATGACGGCAACGATCATTGGGCCTAATAAATGCTAAAAAGGTTAACATAATTATCTTCTTTGTGAAAGGTAATTTGATAGATCATTTAAAATTTCTTTATAAAAGATCATAATGGTAACGATCATTGGGCCTAATAAATGCTAAAAAAGTTGACATAATTATCTTCTTTGTGAAAGATAATTTACTAGATCATTTAAAATTTCTTTATAAAAGATCATAACGGTAACGATCATTGGGCCTAATAAATGGTAAAAAAGTTGACATAGTTATCTTCTTTGTAAAAGATAATTTACTAGACAATTTAAAATTTCTTAGTAAAAGATCATAACGGTAACGATCACTGGACCTAATAAATGCTGAAGCAGCTAACATAAATATATTCTTTGTTAAAGATAATTTAGTAGATCATTTAAAATTTCTTTATAAAAGATCATAACGGTAACAATCATTGGGCCTAATAAATGCTAAAAAGGTTAACATAATTATCTTCTTTGTGAAATATAATTTAATAGATCATTTAAAATTTATTTATGAAAGATCATAACGGTAACGATTATTGGGCCTAATAAATGCTAAAAAAGTTGACATAATTATCTTCTTTGTAAAAGATAATTTACTAGACAATTTAAAATTTGTTATTAAAAGATCATAACGGTGCCGATCAATGAGCCTAGTAAATGCTGAAAAAGCTTACATAATAACTTCGTTGTAAAACATAATTTAATAGATCATTTAAAATTTCATTATAAAACATCATGACAGCAACGATCATTGGGCCTAATAAATGCTAAAAAGGTTAACATAATTATCTTCTTTGTGAAAGATAATTTGATAGATCATTTAAAATTTCTTTATAAAAAGATCATAACGGTAACGATCATTGGGCCTAATAAATGCTAAAAAAGTTGACATAATTATCTTCTTTGTAAAAGATAATTTACTAGACAATTTAAAATTACTTATTAAAAGATCATAACGGGAACGATCATTGGGACTAATAAATACTAAAAAAGTTAACATAATTATCTTCTTTGTAAAAGATAATTTACTAGACAATTTAAAATTTCTTTATAAAAGATCATAACGGTAACGATCATTGGGCCTAATAAATGCTAAAAAGGTTAACATAATTATCTTCTTTGTGAAAGATAATTTAATAGATCATTTAAAATTTCTTTATAAAAGATCATAACGGTAACGATCATTGGGCCTAATAAATGGTAAAAAAGTTGACATAGTTATCTTCTTTGTAAAAGATAATTTACTAGACAATTTAAAATTTCTTATTAAAAGATCATAACGGTAACGATCACTGGGCCTAATAAATGCTGAAGCAGCTAACATAAATATATTCTTTGTTAAAGATAATTTAATAGATCATTTAAAATTTCTTTATAAAAGATCATAACGGTAACAATCATTGGGCCTAATAAATGCTAAAAAGGTTAACATAATTATCTTCTTTGTGAAATATAATTTAATAGATCATTTAAAATTTCTTTATGAAAGATCATAACGGTAACGATTATTGGGCCTAATAAATGCTAAAAAAGTTGA
Source organism: Psophocarpus tetragonolobus (assembly GCA_037954015.1). Lineage (NCBI taxonomy): Eukaryota > Viridiplantae > Streptophyta > Magnoliopsida > Fabales > Fabaceae > Psophocarpus > Psophocarpus tetragonolobus. The sequence goes on from CM075688.1 coordinate 63,295,645, forward strand.
CATAATTATCTTCTTTGTAAAAGATAATTTACTAGACAATTTAAAATTTCTTATTAAAAGATCATAACGGTGCCGATCAACAGGCCTAGTAAATGCTGAAAAAGCTTACATAATTATCTTCTTTGTAAAACATAATTTAATAGATCATTTAAAATTTCATTATAAAACATCATGACGGCAACGATCATTGGGCCTAATAAATGCTAAAAAGGTTAACATAATTATCTTCTTTTTGAAAGATAATTTGATAGATCATTTAAAATTTCTTTATAAAAGATCATAACGGTAACGATCATTGGGCGTAATAAATACTAAAAAAGTTGACATAATTATCTTCTTTGTAAAAGATAATTTACTAGACAATTTAAAATTTCTTATTAAAAGATCATAACGGTAACGATCATTGGGACTAATAAATACTAAAAAAGTTAGCATAATTATCTTTTTTGTAAAAGATAATTTACTAGACAATTTAAAATTTCTTTATAAAAGATCATAACGGTAACGATCATTGGGCCTAATAAATGCTAAAAAGGTTAACATAATTATCTTCTTTGTGAAAGATAATTTGATAGATCATTTAAAATTTCTTTATAAAAGATCATAACGGTAACGATCATTGGGCCTAATAAATGCTAAAAAAGTTGACATAATTATCTTCTTTGTAAAAGATAATTTACTAGACAATTTAAAATTTCTTATTAAAAGATCATAACGGTGCCGATCAATGGTCCTAGTAAATGCTGAAAAAGCTTACATAATTATCTTCTTTGTAAAATATAATTTAATAGATCATTTAAAATTTCATTATAAAAGATCATGACGGCAACGATCATTGGGCCTAATAAATGCTAAAAAGGTTAACATAATTATCTTCTTTGTGAAAGGTAATTTGATAGTTCATTTAAAATTTCTTTATAAAAGATCATAATGGTAACGATCATTGGGCCTAATAAATGCTAAAAAAGTTGACATAATTATCTTCTTTGTAAAAGATAATTTACTAGACAATTTAAAATTTCTTATTAAAAGATCATAACGGTAACGATCATTGGGACTAATAAATACTAAAAAAGTTAGCATAATTATCTTTTTTGTAAAAGATAATTTACTAGACAATTTAAAATTTCTTTATAAAAGATCATAACGGTAACGATCATTGGGCCTAATAAATGCTAAAAAGGTTAACATAATTATCTTCTTTGTGAAAGATAATTTGATAGATCATTTAAAATTTCTTTATAAAAGATCATAACGGTAACGATCATTGGGCCTAATAAATGCTAAAAAAGTTGACATAATTATCTTCTTTGTAAAAGATAATTTACTAGACAATTTAAAATTTCTTATTAAAAGATCATAACGGTGCCGATCAATGGTCCTAGTAAATGCTGAAAAAGCTTACATAATTATCTTCTTTGTAAAATATAATTTAATAGATCATTTAAAATTTCATTATAAAAGATCATGACGGCAACGATCATTGGGCCTAATAAATGCTAAAAAGGTTAACATAATTATCTTCTTTGTGAAAGGTAATTTGATAGTTCATTTAAAATTTCTTTATAAAAGATCATAATGGTAACGATCATTGGGCCTAATAAATGCTAAAAAAGTTGACATAATTATCTTCTTTGTAAAAGATAATTTACTAGACAATTTAAAATTTCTTATTAAAAGATCATAACGGTAACGATCATTGGGACTAATAAATACTAAAAAAGTTAACATAATTATCTTCTTTGTAAAAGATAATTTACTAGACAATTTAAAATTTCTTTATAAAAGATCATAACGGTAACGATGATTGGGCCTAATAAATGCTAAAAAGGTTAACATAATTATCTTCTTTGTGAAAGATAATTTAATAGATCATTTAAAATTTCTTTATAAAAGATCATAACGGTAACGATCATTGGGCCTAATAAATGGTAAAAAAGTTGACATAGTTATCTTCTTTGTAAAAGATAATTTACTAGACAATTTAAAATTTCTTATTAAAAGATCATAACGGTAACGATCACTGGGCCTAATAAATGCTGAAGCAGCTAACATAAATATATTCTTTGTTAAAGATAATTTAATAGATCATTTAAAATTTCTTTATAAAAGATCATAACAGTAACAATCATTGGGCCTAATAAATGCTAAAAAGGTTAACATAATTATCTTCTTTGTGAAATATAATTTAATAGATCATTTAAAATTTCTTTATGAAAGATCATAACGGTAACGATTATTGGGCCTAATAAATGCTAAAAAAGTTGACATAATTATCTTCTTTGTAAAAGATAATTTACTAGACAATTTAAAATTTCTTATTAAAAGATCATAACGGTGCCGATCAACGGGCCTAGTAAATGCTGAAAAAGCTTACATAATTATCTTCTTTGTAAAACATAATTTAATAGATCATTTAAAATTTCATTATAAAACATCATGACGGCAACGATCATTGGGCCTAATAAATGCTAAAAAGGTTAACATAATTATCTTCTTTGTGAAAGATAATTTGATAGATCATTTAAAATTTCTTTATAAAAGATCATAACGGTAACGATCATTGGGCGTAATAAATACTAAAAAAGTTGACATAATTATCTTCTTTGTAAAAGATAATTTACTAGACAATTTAAAATTTCTTATTAAAAGATCATAACGGTAACGATCATTGGGACTAATAAATACTAAAAAAGTTAGCATAATTATCTTCTTTGTAAAAGATAATTTACTAGACAATTTAAAATTTCTTTATAAAAGATCATAACGGTAACGATCATTGGGCGTAATAAATGCTAAAAAGGTTAACATAATTATCTTCTTTGTGAAAGATAATTTGATAGATCATTTAAAATTTCTTTATAAAAGATCATAACGGTAACGATCATTGGGCCTAATAAATGCTAAAAAAGTTGACATAATTATCTTCTTTGTAAAAGATAATTTACTAGACAATTTAAAATTTCTTATTAAAAGATCATAACGGTGCCGATCAATGGGCCTAGTAAATGCTGAAAAAGCTTACATAATTATCTTCTTTGTAAAATATAATTTAATAGATCATTTAAAATTTCATTATAAAAGATCATGACGGCAACGATCATTGGGCCTAATAAATGCTAAAAAGGTTAACATAATTATCTTCTTTGTGAAAGGTAATTTGATAGATCATTTAAAATTTCTTTATAAAAGATCATAATGGTAACGATCATTGGGCCTAATAAATGCTAAAAAAGTTGACATAATTATCTTCTTTGTAAAAGATAATTTACTAGACAATTTAAAATTTCTTATTAAAAGATCATAACGGTAACGATCATTGGGACTAATAAATACTAAAAAAGTTAACATAATTATCTTCTTTGTAAAAGATAATTTACTAGACAATTTAAAATTTCTTTATAAAAGATCATAACGGTAACGATCATTGGGCCTAATAAATGCTAAAAAGGTTAACATAATTATCTTCTTTGTGAAAGATAATTTGATAGATCATTTAAAATTTCTTTATAAAAGATCATAACGGTAACGATCATTGGGCCTAATAAATGGTAAAAAAGTTGACATAATTATCTTCTTTGTAAAAGATAATTTACTAGACAATTTAAAATTTCTTATTAAAAGATCATAACGGTGCCGATCAATGGGCCTAGTAAATGCTGAAAAAGCTTACATAATTATCTTCTTTGTAAAATATAATTTAATAGATCAATTAAAATTTCATTATAAAAGATCATGACTGCAACGATCATTGGGCCTAATAAATGCTAAAAAGGTTAACATAATTATCTTCTTTGTGAAAGGTAATTTGATAGATCATTTAAAATTTCTTTATAAAAGATCATAATGGTAACGATCATTGGGCCTAATAAATGCTAAAAAAGTTGACATAATTATCTTCTTTGTAAAAGATAATTTACTAGACAATTTAAAATTTCTTATTAAAAGATCATAACGGTAACGATCATTGGGACTAATAAATACTAAAAAAGTTAACATAATTATCTTCTTTGTAAAAGATAATTTACTAGACAATTTAAAATTTCTTTATAAAAGATCATAACGGTAACGATCATTGGGCCTAATAAATGCTAAAAAGGTTAACATAATTATCTTCTTTGTGAAAGATAATTTAATAGATCATTTAAAATTTCTTTATAAAAGATCATAACGGTAACGATCATTGGGCCTAATAAATGGTAAAAAAGTTGACATAGTTATCTTCTTTGTAAAAGATAATTTACTAGACAATTTAAAATTTCTTATTAAAAGATCATAACGGTGCCGATCAACGGGCCTAGTAAATGCTGAAAAAGCTTACATAATTATCTTCTTTGTAAAACATAATTTAATAGATCATTTAAAATTTCATTATAAAACATCATGACGACAACGATCATTGGGCCTAATAAATGCTAAAAAGGTTAACATAATTATCTTCTTTGTGAAAGATAATTTGATAGATCATTTAAAATTTCTTTATAAAAGATCATAACGGTAACGATCATTGGGCGTAATAAATACTAAAAAAGTTGACATAATTATCTTCTTTGTAAAAGATAATTTACTAGACAATTTAAAATTTCTTATTAAAAGATCATAACGGTAACGATCATTGGGACTAATAAATACTAAAAAAGTTAGCATAATTATCTTCTTTGTAAAAGATAATTTACTAGACAATTTAAAATTTCTTTATAAAAGATCATAACGGTAACGATCATTGGGCCTAATAAATGCTAAAAAGGTTAACATAATTATCTTCTTTGTGAAAGATAATTTGATAGATCATTTAAAATTTCTTTATAAAAGATCATAACGGTAACGATCATTGGGCCTAATAAATGCTAAAAAAGTTGACATAATTATCTTCTTTGTAAAAGATAATTTACTAGACAATTTAAAATTTCTTATTAAAAGATCATAACGGTGCCGATCAATAGGCCTAGTAAATGCTGAAAAAGCTTACATAATTATCTTCTTTGTAAAATATAATTTAATAGATCATTTAAAATTTCATTATAAAAGATCATGACGGCAACGATCATTGGGCCTAATAAATGCTAAAAAGGTTAACATAATTATCTTCTTTGTGAAAGGTAATTTGATAGTTCATTTAAAATTTCTTTATAAAAGATCATAATGGTAACGATCATTGGGCCTAATAAATGCTAAAAAAGTTGACATAATTATCTTCTTTGTAAAAGATAATTTACTAGACAATTTAAAATTTCTTATTAAAAGATCATAACGGTGCCGATCAATAGGCCTAGTAAATGCTGAAAAAGCTTACATAATTATCTTCTTTGTAAAATATAATTTAATAGATCATTTAAAATTTCATTATAAAAGATCATGACGGCAACGATCATTGGGCCTAATAAATGCTAAAAAGGTTAACATAATTATCTTCTTTGTGAAAGGTAATTTGATAGATCATTTAAAATTTCTTTATAAAAGATCATAATGGTAACGATCATTGGGCCTAATAAATGCTAAAAAAGTTGACATAATTATCTTCTTTGTAAAAGATAATTTACTAGACAATTTAAAATTTCTTATTAAAAGATCATAACGGTAACGATCATTGGGACTAATAAATACTAAAAAAGTTAGCATAATTATCTTCTTTGTAAAAGATAATTTACTAGACAATTTAAAATTTCTTTATAAAAGATCATAACGGTAACGATCATTGGGCGTAATAAATGCTAAAAAGGTTAACATAATTATCTTCTTTGTGAAAGATAATTTGATAGATCATTTAAAATTTCTTTATAAAAGATCATAACGGTAACGATCATTGGGCCTAATAAATGGTAAAAAAGTTGACATAATTATCTTCTTTGTAAAAGATAATTTACTAGACAATTTAAAATTTCTTATTAAAAGATCATAACGGTGCCGATCAATGGGCCTAGTAAATGCTGAAAAAGCTTACATAATTATCTTCTTTGTAAAATATAATTTAATAGATCAATTAAAATTTCATTATAAAAGATCATGACTGCAACGATCATTGGGCCTAATAAATGCTAAAAAGGTTAACATAATTATCTTCTTTGTGAAAGGTAATTTGATAGATCATTTAAAATTTCTTTATAAAAGATCATAATGGTAACGATCATTGGGCCTAATAAATGCTAAAAAAGTTGACATAATTATCTTCTTTGTAAAAGATAATTTACTAGACAATTTAAAATTTCTTATTAAAAGATCATAACGGTAACGATCATTGGGACTAATAAATACTAAAAAAGTTAACATAATTATCTTCTTTGTAAAAGATAATTTACTAGACAATTTAAAATTTCTTTATAAAAGATCATAACGGTAACGATCATTGGGCCTAATAAATGCTAAAAAGGTTAACATAATTATCTTCTTTGTGAAAGATAATTTAATAGATCATTTAAAATTTCTTTATAAAAGATCATAACGGTAACGATCATTGGGCCTAATAAATGGTAAAAAAGTTGACATAGTTATCTTCTTTGTAAAAGATAATTTACTAGACAATTTAAAATTTCTTATTAAAAGATCATAACGGTGCCGATCAACGGGCCTAGTAAATGCTGAAAAAGCTTACATAATTATCTTCTTTGTAAAACATAATTTAATAGATCATTTAAAATTTCATTATAAAACATCATGACGACAACGATCATTGGGCCTAATAAATGCTAAAAAGGTTAACATAATTATCTTCTTTGTGAAAGATAATTTGATAGATCATTTAAAATTTCTTTATAAAAGATCATAACGGTAACGATCATTGGGCGTAATAAATACTAAAAAAGTTGACATAATTATCTTCTTTGTAAAAGATAATTTACTAGACAATTTAAAATTTCTTATTAAAAGATCATAACGGTAACGATCATTGGGACTAATAAATACTAAAAAAGTTAGCATAATTATCTTCTTTGTAAAAGATAATTTACTAGACAATTTAAAATTTCTTTATAAAAGATCATAACGGTAACGATCATTGGGCCTAATAAATGCTAAAAAGGTTAACATAATTATCTTCTTTGTGAAAGATAATTTGATAGATCATTTAAAATTTCTTTATAAAAGATCATAACGGTAACGATCATTGGGCCTAATAAATGCTAAAAAAGTTGACATAATTATCTTCTTTGTAAAAGATAATTTACTAGACAATTTAAAATTTCTTATTAAAAGATCATAACGGTGCCGATCAATAGGCCTAGTAAATGCTGAAAAAGCTTACATAATTATCTTCTTTGTAAAATATAATTTAATAGATCATTTAAAATTTCATTATAAAAGATCATGACGGCAACGATCATTGGGCCTAATAAATGCTAAAAAGGTTAACATAATTATCTTCTTTGTGAAAGGTAATTTGATAGTTCATTTAAAATTTCTTTATAAAAGATCATAATGGTAACGATCATTGGGCCTAATAAATGCTAAAAAAGTTGACATAATTATCTTCTTTGTAAAAGATAATTTACTAGACAATTTAAAATTTCTTATTAAAAGATCATAACGGTAACGATCATTGGGACTAATAAATACTAAAAAAGTTAACATAATTATCTTCTTTGTAAAAGATAATTTACTAGACAATTTAAAATTTCTTTATAAAAGATCATAACGGTAACGATCATTGGGCCTAATAAATGCTAAAAAGGTTAACATAATTATCTTCTTTGTGAAAGATAATTTAATAGATCATTTAAAATTTCTTTATAAAAGATCATAACGGTAACGATCATTGGGCCTAATAAATGGTAAAAAAGTTGACATAGTTATCTTCTTTGTAAAAGATAATTTACTAGACAATTTAAAATTTCTTATTAAAAGATCATAACGGTAACGATCACTGGGCCTAATAAATGCTGAAGCAGCTAACATAAATATATTCTTTGTTAAAGATAATTTAATAGATCATTTAAAATTTCTTTATAAAAGATCATAACGGTAACAATCATTGGGCCTAATAAATGCTAAAAAGGTTAACATAATTATCTTCTTTGTGAAATATAATTTAATAGATCATTTAAAATTTCTTTATGAAAGATCATAACGGTAACGATTATTGGGCCTAATAAATGCTAAAAAAGTTGACATAATTATCTTCTTTGTAAAAGATAATTTACTAGACAATTTAAAATTTCTTATTAAAAGATCATAACGGTGCCGATCAACGGGCCTAGTAAATGCTGAAAAAGCTTACATAATTATCTTCTTTGTAAAACATAATTTAATAGATCATTTAAAATTTCATTATAAAACATCATGACGGCAACGATCATTGGGCCTAATAAATGCTAAAAAGGTTAACATAATTATCTTCTTTGTGAAAGATAATTTGATAGATCATTTAAAATTTCTTTATAAAAGATCATAACGGTAACGATCATTGGGCGTAATAAATACTAAAAAAGTTGACATAATTATCTTCTTTGTAAAAGATAATTTACTAGACAATTTAAAATTTCTTATTAAAAGATCATAACGGTAACGATCATTGGGACTAATAAATACTAAAAAAGTTAGCATAATTATCTTCTTTGTAAAAGATAATTTACTAGACAATTTAAAATTTCTTTATAAAAGATCATAACGGTAACGATCATTGGGCCTAATAAATGCTAAAAAGGTTAACATAATTATCTTCTTTGTGAAAGATAATTTGATAGATCATTTAAAATTTCTTTATAAAAGATCATAACGGTAACGATCATTGGGCCTAATAAATGCTAAAAAAGTTGACATAATTATCTTCTTTGTAAAAGATAATTTACTAGACAATTTAAAATTTCTTATTAAAAGATCATAACGGTGCCGATCAATGGGCCTAGTAAATGCTGAAAAAGCTTACATAATTATCTTCTTTGTAAAATATAATTTAATAGATCATTTAAAATTTCATTATAAAAGATCATGACGGCAACGATCATTGGGCCTAATAAATGCTAAAAAGGTTAACATAATTATCTTCTTTGTGAAAGGTAATTTGATAGATCATTTAAAATTTCTTTATAAAAGATCATAATGGTAACGATCATTGGGCCTAATAAATGCTAAAAAAGTTGACATAATTATCTTCTTTGTAAAAGATAATTTACTAGACAATTTAAAATTTCTTATTAAAAGATCATAACGGTAACGATCATTGGGACTAATAAATACTAAAAAAGTTAACATAATTATCTTCTTTGTAAAAGATAATTTACTAGACAATTTAAAATTTCTTTATAAAAGATCATAACGGTAACGATCATTGGGCCTAATAAATGCTAAAAAGGTTAACATAATTATCTTCTTTGTGAAAGATAATTTAATAGATCATTTAAAATTTCTTTATAAAAGATCATAACGGTAACGATCATTGGGCCTAATAAATGGTAAAAAAGTTGACATAGTTATCTTCTTTGTAAAAGATAATTTACTAGACAATTTAAAATTTCTTAGTAAAAGATCATAACGGTAACGATCACTGGACCTAATAAATGCTGAAGCAGCTAACATAAATATATTCTTTGTCAAAGATAATTTAGTAGATCATTTAAAATTTCTTTATAAAAGATCATAACGGTAACGATCATTGGGCCTAATAAATGCTAAAAAGGTTAACATAATTATCTTCTTTGTGAAAGATAATTTGATAGATCATTTAAAATTTCTTTATAAAAGATCATAACGGTAACGATCATTGGGCCTAATAAATGCTAAAAAAGTTGACATAATTATCTTCTTTGTAAAAGATAATTTACTAGACAATTTAAAATTTCTTATTAAAAGATCATAACGGTGCCGATCAATGGGCCTAGTAAATGCTGAAAAAGCTTACATAATTATCTTCTTTGTAAAATATAATTTAATAGATCATTTAAAATTTCATTATAAAAGATCATGACGGCAACGATCATTGGGCCTAATAAATGCTAAAAAGGTTAACATAATTATCTTCTTTGTGAAAGGTAATTTGATAGATCATTTAAAATTTCTTTATAAAAGATCATAATGGTAACGATCATTGGGCCTAATAAATGCTAAAAAAGTTGACATAATTATCTTCTTTGTAAAAGATAATTTACTAGACAATTTAAAATTTCTTATTAAAAGATCATAACGGTAACGATCATTGGGACTAATAAATACTAAAAAAGTTAACATAATTATCTTCTTTGTAAAAGATAATTTACTAGACAATTTAAAATTTCTTTATAAAAGATCATAACGGTAACGATCATTGGGCCTAATAAATGCTAAAAAGGTTAACATAATTATCTTCTTTGTGAAAGATAATTTAATAGATCATTTAAAATTTCTTTATAAAAGATCATAACGGTAACGATCATTGGGCCTAATAAATGGTAAAAAAGTTGACATAGTTATCTTCTTTGTAAAAGATAATTTACTAGACAATTTAAAATTTCTTAGTAAAAGATCATAACGGTAACGATCACTGGACCTAATAAATGCTGAAGCAGCTAACATAAATATATTCTTTGTTAAAGATAATTTAGTAGATCATTTAAAATTTCTTTATAAAAGATCATAACGGTAACAATCATTGGGCCTAATAAATGCTAAAAAGGTTAACATAATTATCTTCTTTGTGAAATATAATTTAATAGATCATTTAAAATTTATTTATGAAAGATCATAACGGTAACGATTATTGGGCCTAATAAATGCTAAAAAAGTTGACATAATTATCTTCTTTGTAAAAGATAATTTACTAGACAATTTAAAATTTGTTATTAAAAGATCATAACGGTGCCGATCAATGAGCCTAGTAAATGCTGAAAAAGCTTACATAATAACTTCGTTGTAAAACATAATTTAATAGATCATTTAAAATTTCATTATAAAACATCATGACAGCAACGATCATTGGGCCTAATAAATGCTAAAAAGGTTAACATAATTATCTTCTTTGTGAAAGATAATTTGATAGATCATTTAAAATTTCTTTATAAAAGATCATAACGGTAACGATCATTGGGCCTAATAAATGCTAAAAAAGTTGACATAATTATCTTCTTTGTAAAAGATAATTTACTAAACAATTTAAAATTACTTATTAAAAGATCATAACGGTAACGATCATTGGGACTAATAAATACTAAAAAAGTTAACATAATTATCTTCTTTGTAAAAGATAATTTACTAGACAATTTAAAATTTCTTTATAAAAGATCATAACGGTAACGATCATTGGGCCTAATAAATGCTAAAAAGGTTAACATAATTATCTTCTTTGTGAAAGATAATTTAATAGATCATTTAAAATTTCTTTATAAAAGATCATAACGGTAACGATCATTGGGCCTAATAAATGGTAAAAAAGTTGACATAGTTATCTTCTTTGTAAAAGATAATTTACTAGACAATTTAAAATTTCTTATTAAAAGATCATAACGGTAACGATCACTGGGCCTAATAAATGCTGAAGCAGCTAACATAAATATATTCTTTGTTAAAGATAATTTAATAGATCATTTAAAATTTCTTTATAAAAGATCATAACGGTAACAATCATTGGGCCTAATAAATGCTAAAAAGGTTAACATAATTATCTTCTTTGTGAAATATAATTTAATAGATCATTTAAAATTTCTTTATGAAAGATCATAACGGTAACGATTATTGGGCCTAATAAATGCTAAAAAAGTTGACATAATTATCTTCTTTGTAAAAGATAATTTACTAGACAATTTAAAATTTCTTATTAAAAGATCATAACGGTGCCGATCAACGGGCCTAGTAAATGCTGAAAAAGCTTACATAATTATCTTCTTTGTAAAACATAATTTAATAGATCATTTAAAATTTCATTATAAAACATCATGACGACAACGATCATTGGGCCTAATAAATGCTAAAAAGGTTAACATAATTATCTTCTTTGTGAAAGATAATTTGATAGATCATTTAAAATTTCTTTATAAAAGATCATAACGGTAACGATCATTGGGCGTAATAAATACTAAAAAAGTTGACATAATTATCTTCTTTGTAAAAGATAATTTACTAGACAATTTAAAATTTCTTATTAAAAGATCATAACGGTAACGATCATTGGGACTAATAAATACTAAAAAAGTTAGCATAATTATCTTCTTTGTAAAAGATAATTTACTAGACAATTTAAAATTTCTTTATAAAAGATCATAACGGTAACGATCATTGGGCCTAATAAATGCTAAAAAGGTTAACATAATTATCTTCTTTGTGAAAGATAATTTGATAGATCATTTAAAATTTCTTTATAAAAGATCATAACGGTAACGATCATTGGGCCTAATAAATGCTAAAAAAGTTGACATAATTATCTTCTTTGTAAAAGATAATTTACTAGACAATTTAAAATTTCTTATTAAAAGATCATAACGGTGCCGATCAATAGGCCTAGTAAATGCTGAAAAAGCTTACATAATTATCTTCTTTGTAAAATATAATTTAATAGATCATTTAAAATTTCATTATAAAAGATCATGACGGCAACGATCATTGGGCCTAATAAATGCTAAAAAGGTTAACATAATTATCTTCTTTGTGAAAGGTAATTTGATAGTTCATTTAAAATTTCTTTATAAAAGATCATAATGGTAACGATCATTGGGCCTAATAAATGCTAAAAAAGTTGACATAATTATCTTCTTTGTAAAAGATAATTTACTAGACAATTTAAAATTTCTTATTAAAAGATCATAACGGTAACGATCATTGGGACTAATAAATACTAAAAAAGTTAACATAATTATCTTCTTTGTAAAAGATAATTTACTAGACAATTTAAAATTTCTTTATAAAAGATCATAACGGTAACGATCATTGGGCCTAATAAATGCTAAAAAGGTTAACATAATTATCTTCTTTGTGAAAGATAATTTAATAGATCATTTAAAATTTCTTTATAAAAGATCATAACGGTAACGATCATTGGGCCTAATAAATGGTAAAAAAGTTGACATAGTTATCTTCTTTGTAAAAGATAATTTACTAGACAATTTAAAATTTCTTATTAAAAGATCATAACGGTAACGATCACTGGGCCTAATAAATGCTGAAGCAGCTAACATAAATATATTCTTTGTTAAAGATAATTTAATAGATCATTTAAAATTTCTTTATAAAAGATCATAACGGTAACAATCATTGGGCCTAATAAATGCTAAAAAGGTTAACATAATTATCTTCTTTGTGAAATATAATTTAATAGATCATTTAAAATTTCTTTATGAAAGATCATAACGGTAACGATTATTGGGCCTAATAAATGCTAAAAAAGTTGACATAATTATCTTCTTTGTAAAAGATAATTTACTAGACAATTTAAAATTTCTTATTAAAAGATCATAACGGTGCCGATCAACGGGCCTAGTAAATGCTGAAAAAGCTTCCATAATTATCTTCTTTGTAAAACATAATTTAATAGATCATTTAAAATTTCATTATAAAACATCATGACGGCAACGATCATTGGGCCTAATAAATGCTAAAAAGGTTAACATAATTATCTTCTTTGTGAAAGATAATTTGATAGATCATTTAAAATTTCTTTATAAAAGATCATAACGGTAACGATCATTGGGCGTAATAAATACTAAAAAAGTTGACATAATTATCTTCTTTGTAAAAGATAATTTACTAGACAATTTAAAATTTCTTATTAAAAGATCATAACGGTAACGATCATTGGGACTAATAAATACTAAAAAAGTTAGCATAATTATCTTCTTTGTAAAAGATAATTTACTAGACAATTTAAAATTTCTTTATAAAAGATCATAACGGTAACGATCATTGGGCCTAATAAATGCTAAAAAGGTTAACATAATTATCTTCTTTGTGAAAGATAATTTGATAGATCATTTAAAATTTCTTTATAAAAGATCATAACGGTAACGATCATTGGGCCTAATAAATGCTAAAAAAGTTGACATAATTATCTTCTTTGTAAAAGATAATTTACTAGACAATTTAAAATTTCTTATTAAAAGATCATAACGGTGCCGATCAATGGGCCTAGTAAATGCTGAAAAAGCTTACATAATTATCCTCTTCGTAAAACATAATTTAATAGATCATTTAAAATTTCATTATAAAACATCATGACGGCAACGATCGTTGGGCCTAATAAATGCTAAAAAGGTTAACATAATTATCTTCTTTGTGAAAGATAATTTGATAGATCATTTAAAATTTCTTTATAAAAGATCATAACGGTAACGATCATTGGGCCTAATAAATGCTAAAAAAGTTGACATAATTATCTTCTTTGTAAAAGATAATTTACTAGACAATTTAAAATTTCTTATTAAAAGATCATAACGGTAACGATCATTGGGACTAATAAATACTAAAAAAGTTAACATAATTATCTTCTTTGTAAAAGATAATTTACTAGACAATTTAAAATTTCTTATTAAAAGATCATAACGGTGCCGATCAATGGGCCTAGTAAATGCTGAAAAAGCTTACATAACTATCTTCTTTGTAAAACATAATTTAATAGATCATTTAAAATTTCATTATAAAAGATCATGACGGCAACGATCATTGGGCCTAATAAATGCTAAAAAGGTTAGCATAATTATCTTCTTTGTGAAAGATAATTTAATAGATCATTTAAAATTTCTTTATAAAAGATCATAACGGTAACGATCATTGGGCCTAATAAATGCTAAAAAAGTTGACATAATTATCTTCTTTGTAAAAGATAATTTACTAGACAATTTAAAATTTCTTATTAAAAGATCATAACGGTAACGATCATTGGGACTAATAAATACTAAAAAAGTTAACATAATTATCTTCTTTGTAAAAGATAATTTACTAGACAATTTAAAATTTCTTTATAAAAGATCATAACGGTAACGATCATTGGGCCTAATAAATGCTAAAAAGGTTAACATAATTATCTTCTTTGTGAAAGATAATTTAAAAGATCATTTAAAATTTATTTATAAAAGATCATAACGGTAACGATCATTGGGCCTAATAAATGGTAAAAAAGTTGACATAGTTATCTTCTTTGTAAAAGATAATTTACTAGACAATTTAAAATTTCTTATTAAAAGATCATAACGGTAACGATCATTGGGCCTAATAAATGCTAAAAAGGTTAACATAATTATCTTCTTTGTGAAAGATAATTTGATAGATCATTTAAAATTTCTTTATAAAAGATCATAACGGTAACGATCATTGGGCCTAATAAATGCTAAAAAAGTTGACATAATTATCTTCTTTGTAAAAGATAATTTACTAGACAATTTAAAATTTCTTATTAAAAGATCATAACGGTGCCGATCAATGGGCCTAGTAAATGCTGAAAAAGCTTACATAATTATCTTCTTTGTAAAATATAATTTAATAGATCAATTAAAATTTCATTATAAAAGATCATGACTGCAACGATCATTGGGCCTAATAAATGCTAAAAAGGTTAACATAATTATCTTCTTTGTGAAAGGTAATTTGATAGTTCATTTAAAATTTCTTTATAAAAGATCATAATGGTAACGATCATTGGGCCTAATAAATGCTAAAAAAGTTGACATAATTATCTTCTTTGTAAAAGATAATTTACTAGACAATTTAAAATTTCTTATTAAAAGATCATAACGGTAACGATCATTGGGACTAATAAATACTAAAAAAGTTAACATAATTATCTTCTTTGTAAAAGATAATTTACTAGACAATTTAAAATTTCTTTATAAAAGATCATAACGGTAACGATCATTGGGCCTAATAAATGCTAAAAAGGTTAACATAATTATCTTCTTTGTGAAAGATAATTTAATAGATCATTTAAAATTTCTTTATAAAAGATCATAACGGTAACGATCATTGGGCCTAATAAATGGTAAAAAAGTTGACATAGTTATCTTCTTTGTAAAAGATAATTTACTAGACAATTTAAAATTTCTTAGTAAAAGATCATAACGGTAACGATCACTGGACCTAATAAATGCTGAAGCAGCTAACATAAATATATTCTTTGTTAAAGATAATTTAGTAGATCATTTAAAATTTTTTTATAAAAGATCATAACGGTAACAATCATTGGGCCTAATAAATGCTAAAAAGGTTAACATAATTATCTTCTTTGTGAAATATTATTTAATAGATCATTTAAAATTTATTTATGAAAGATCATAATGGTAACGATTATTGGGCCTAATAAATGCTAAAAAAGTTGACATAATTATCTTCTTTGTAAAAGATAATTTACTAGACAATTTAAAATTTGTTATTAAAAGATCATAACGGTGCCGATCAATGAGCCTAGTAAATGCTGAAAAAGCTTACATAATAACTTCGTTGTAAAACATAATTTAATAGATCATTTAAAATTTCATTATAAAACATCATGACAGCAACGATCATTGGGCCTAATAAATGCTAAAAAGGTTAACATAATTATCTTCTTTGTGAAAGATAATTTGATAGATCATTTAAAATTTCTTTATAAAAGATCATAACGGTAACGATCATTGGGCCTAATAAATGCTAAAAAAGTTGACATAATTATCTTCTTTGTAAAAGATAATTTACTAGACAATTTAAAATTACTTATTAAAAGATCATAACGGTAACGATCACTGGGACTAATAAATACTAAAAAAGTTAACATAATTATCTTCTTTGTAAAAGATAATTTACTAGACAATTTAAAATTTCTTTATAAAAGATCATAACGGTAACGATCATTGGGCCTAATAAATGCTAAAAAGGTTAACATAATTATCTTCTTTGTGAAAGATAATTTAATAGATCATTTAAAATTTCTTTATAAAAGATCATAACGGTAACGGTCATTGGGCCTAATAAATGGTAAAAAAGTTGACATAGTTATCTTCTTTGTAAAAGATAATTTACTAGACAATTTAAAATTTCTTATTAAAAGATCATAACGATAACGATCACTGGGCCTAATAAATGCTGAAGCAGCTAACATAAATATATTCTTTGTTAAAGATAATTTAATAGATCATTTAAAATTTCTTTATAAAAGATCATAACGGTAACAATCATTGGGCCTAATAAATGCTAAAAAGGTTAACATAATTATCTTCTTTGTGAAATATAATTTAATAGATCATTTAAAATTTCTTTATGAAAGATCATAACGGTAACGATTATTGGGCCTAATAAATGCTAAAAAAGTTGACATAATTATCTTCTTTGTAAAAGATAATTTACTAGACAATTTAAAATTTCTTATTAAAAGATCATAACGGTGCCGATCAATGGGCCTAGTAAATGCTGAAAAAGCTTACATAATTATCTTCTTTGTAAAACATAATTTAATAGATCATTTAAAATTTCATTATAAAACATCATGACGGCAACGATCATTGGGCCTAATAAATGCTAAAAAGGTTAACATAATTATCTTCTTTGTGAAAGATAATTTGATAGATCATTTAAAATTTCTTTATAAAAGATCATAACGGTAACGATCATTGGGCGTAATAAATACTAAAAAAGTTGACATAATTATCTTCTTTGTAAAAGATAATTTACTAGACAATTTAAAATTTCTTATTAAAAGATCATAACGGTAACGATCATTGGGACTAATAAATACTAAAAAAGTTAACATAATTATCTTCTTTGTAAAAGATAATTTACTAGACAATTTAAAATTTCTTTATAAAAGATCATAACGGTAACGATCATTGGGCCTAATAAATGCTAAAAAGGTTAACATAATTATCTTCTTTGTGAAAGATAATTTAATAGATCATTTAAAATTTCTTTATAAAAGATCATAACGGTAACGATCATTGGGCCTAATAAATGGTAAAAAAGTTGACATAGTTATCTTCTTTGTAAAAGATAATTTACTAGACAATTTAAAATTTCTTAGTAAAAGATCATAACGGTAACGATCACTGGACCTAATAAATGCTGAAGCAGCTAACATAAATATATTCTTTGTTAAAGATAATTTAATAGATCATTTAAAATTTCTTTATAAAAGATCATAACGGTAACAATCATTGGGCCTAATAAATGCTAAAAAGGTTAACATAATTATCTTCTTTGTGAAATATAATTTAATAGATCATTTAAAATTTCTTTATGAAAGATCATAACGGTAACGATTATTGGGCCTAATAAATGCTAAAAAAGTTGACATAATTATCTTCTTTGTAAAAGATAATTTACTAGACAATTTAAAATTTCTTATTAAAAGATCATAACGGTGCCGATCAATGGGCCTAGTAAATGCTGAAAAAGCTTACATAATTATCTTCTTTGTAAAACATAATTTAATAGATCATTTAAAATTTCATTATAAAACATCATGACGGCAACGATCATTGGGCCTAATAAATGCTAAAAAGGTTAACATAATTATCTTCTTTGTGAAAGATAATTTGATAGATCATTTAAAATTTCTTTATAAAAGATCATAACGGTAACGATCATTGGGCGTAATAAATACTAAAAAAGTTGACATAATTATCTTCTTTGTAAAAGATAATTTACTAGACAATTTAAAATTTCTTATTAAAAGATCATAACGGTAACGATCATTGGGACTAATAAATACTAAAAAAGTTAACATAATTATCTTCTTTGTAAAAGATAATTTACTAGACAATTTAAAATTTCTTTATAAAAGATCATAACGGTAACGATCATTGGGCCTAATAAATGCTAAAAAGGTTAACATAATTATCTTCTTTGTGAAAGATAATTTAATAGATCATTTAAAATTTCTTTATAAAAGATCATAACGGTAACGATCATTGGGCCTAATAAATGGTAAAAAAGTTGACATAGTTATCTTCTTTGTAAAAGATAATTTACTAGACAATTTAAAATTTCTTAGTAAAAGATCATAACGGTAACGATCACTGGACCTAATAAATGCTGAAGCAGCTAACATAAATATATTCTTTGTTAAAGATAATTTAGTAGATCATTTAAAATTTCTTTATAAAAGATCATAACGGTAACGATCATTGGGCCTAATAAATGCTAAAAAGGTTAACATAATTATCTTCTTTGTGAAAGATAATTTGATAGATCATTTAAAATTTTTTTATAAAAGATCATAACGGTAACAATCATTGGGCCTAATAAATGCTAAAAAGGTTAACATAATTATCTTCTTTGTGAAATATTATTTAATAGATCATTTAAAATTTATTTATGAAAGATCATAATGGTAACGATTATTGGGCCTAATAAATGCTAAAAAAGTTGACATAATTATCTTCTTTGTAAAAGATAATTTACTAGACAATTTAAAATTTGTTATTAAAAGATCATAACGGTGCCGATCAATGAGCCTAGTAAATGCTGAAAAAGCTTACATAATAACTTCGTTGAAAAACATAATTTAATAGATCATTTAAAATTTCATTATAAAACATCATGACAGCAACGATCATTGGGCCTAATAAATGCTAAAAAGGTTAACATAATTATCTTCTTTGTGAAAGATAATTTGATAGATCATTTAAAATTTCTTTATAAAAGATCATAACGGTAACGATCATTGGGCCTAATAAATGCTAAAAAAGTTGACATAATTATCTTCTTTGTAAAAGATAATTTACTAGACAATTTAAAATTACTTATTAAAAGATCATAACGGTAACGATCACTGGGACTAATAAATACTAAAAAAGTTAACATAATTATCTTCTTTGTAAAAGATAATTTACTAGACAATTTAAAATTTCTTTATAAAAGATCATAACGGTAACGATCATTGGGCCTAATAAATGCTAAAAAGGTTAACATAATTATCTTCTTTGTGAAAGATAATTTAATAGATCATTTAAAATTTCTTTATAAAAGATCATAACGGTAACGATCATTGGGCCTAATAAATGGTAAAAAAGTTGACATAGTTATCTTCTTTGCAAAAGATAATTTACTAGACAATTTAAAATTTCTTATTAAAAGATCATAACGATAACGATCACTGGGCCTAATAAATGCTGAAGCAGCTAACATAAATATATTCTTTGTTAAAGATAATTTAATAGATCATTTAAAATTTCTTTATAAAAGATCATAACGGTAACAATCATTGGGCCTAATAAATGCTAAAAAGGTTAACATAATTATCTTCTTTGTGAAATATAATTTAATAGATCATTTAAAATTTCTTTATGAAAGATCATAACGGTAACGATTATTGGGCCTAATAAATGCTAAAAAAGTTGACATAATTATCTTCTTTGTAAAAGATAATTTACTAGACAATTTAAAATTTCTTATTAAAAGATCATAACGGTGCCGATCAATGGGCCTAGTAAATGCTGAAAAAGCTTACATAATTATCTTCTTTGTAAAACATAATTTAATAGATCATTTAAAATTTCATTATAAAACATCATGACGGCAACGATCATTGGGCCTAATAAATGCTAAAAAGGTTAACATAATTATCTTCTTTGTGAAAGATAATTTGATAGATCATTTAAAATTTCTTTATAAAAGATCATAACGGTAACGATCATTGGGCGTAATAAATACTAAAAAAGTTGACATAATTATCTTCTTTGTAAAAGATAATTTACTAGACAATTTAAAATTTCTTATTAAAAGATCATAACGGTAACGATCATTGGGACTAATAAATACTAAAAAAGTTAACATAATTATCTTCTTTGTAAAAGATAATTTACTAGACAATTTAAAATTTCTTTATAAAAGATCATAACGGTAACGATCATTGGGCCTAATAAATGCTAAAAAGGTTAACATAATTATCTTCTTTGTGAAAGATAATTTAATAGATCATTTAAAATTTCTTTATAAAAGATCATAACGGTAACGATCATTGGGCCTAATAAATGGTAAAAAAGTTGACATAGTTATCTTCTTTGTAAAAGATAATTTACTAGACAATTTAAAATTTCTTAGTAAAAGATCATAACGGTAACGATCACTGGACCTAATAAATGCTGAAGCAGCTAACATAAATATATTCTTTGTTAAAGATAATTTAATAGATCATTTAAAATTTTTTTATAAAAGATCATAACGGTAACAATCATTGGGCCTAATAAATGCTAAAAAGGTTAACATAATTATCTTCTTTGTGAAATATGATTTAATAGATCATTTAAAATTTATTTATGAAAGATCATAATGGTAACGATTATTGGGCCTAATAAATGCTAAAAAAGTTGACATAATTATCTTCTTTGTAAAAGATAATTTACTAGACAATTTAAAATTTGTTATTAAAAGATCATAACGGTGCCGATCAATGAGCCTAGTAAATGCTGAAAAAGCTTACATAATAACTTCGTTGTAAAACATAATTTAATAGATCATTTAAAATTTCATTATAAAACATCATGACAGCAATGATCATTGGGCCTAATAAATGCTAAAAAGGTTAACATAATTATCTTCTTTGTGAAAGATAATTTGATAGATCATTTAAAATTTCTTTATAAAAGATCATAACGGTAACGATCATTGGGCCTAATAAATGCTAAAAAAGTTGACATAATTATCTTCTTTGTAAAAGATAATTTACTAGACAATTTAAAATTACTTATTAAAAGATCATAACGGTAACGATCACTGGGACTAATAAATACTAAAAAAGTTAACATAATTATCTTCTTTGTAAAAGATAATTTACTAGACAATTTAAAATTTCTTTATAAAAGATCATAACGGTATCGATCATTGGGCCTAATAAATGCTAAAAAGGTTAACATAATTATCTTCTTTATGAAAGATAATTTAATAGATCATTTAAAATTTCTTTATAAAAGATCATAACGGTAACGATCATTGGGCCTAATAAATGGTAAAAAAGTTGACATAGTTATCTTCTTTGTAAAAGATAATTTACTAGACAATTTAAAATTTCTTATTAAAAGATCATAACGGTAACGATCACTGGGCCTAATAAATGCTGAAGCAGCTAACATAAATATATTCTTTGTTAAAGATAATTTAATAGATCATTTAAAATTTCTTTATAAAAGATCATAACAGTAACAATCATTGGGCCTAATAAATGCTAAAAAGGTTAACATAATTATCTTCTTTGTGAAATATAATTTAATAGATCATTTAAAATTTCTTTATGAAAGATCATAACGGTAACGATTATTGGGCCTAATAAATGCTAAAAAAGTTGACATAATTATCTTCTTTGTAAAAGATAATTTACTAGGCAATTTAAAATTTCTTATTAAAAGATCATAACGGTGCCGATCAATGGGCCTAGTAAATGCTGAAAAAGCTTACATAATTATCTTCTTTGTAAAACATAATTTAATAGATCATTTAAAATTTCATTATAAAACATCATGACGGCAACGATCATTGGGCCTAATAAATGCTAAAAAGGTTAACATAATTATCTTCTTTGTGAAAGATAATTTGATAGATCATTTAAAATTTCTTTATAAAAGATCATAACGGTAACGATCATTGGGCGTAATAAATACTAAAAAAGTTGACATAATTATCTTCTTTGTAAAAGATAATTTACTAGACAATTTAAAATTTCTTATTAAAAGATCATAACGGTAACGATCATTGGGACTAATAAATACTAAAAAAGTTAGCATAATTATCTTCTTTGTAAAATATAATTTACTAGACAATTTAAAATTTCTTTATAAAAGATCATAACGGTAACGATCATTGGGCCTAATAAATGCTAAAAAGGTTAACATAATTATCTTCTTTGTGAAAGATAATTTGATAGATCATTTAAAATTTCTTTATAAAAGATCATAACGGTAACGATCATTGGGCCTAATAAATGCTAAAAAAGTTGACATAATTATCTTCTTTGTAAAAGATAATTTACTAGACAATTTAAAATTTCTTATTAAAAGATCACAACGGTAACGATCATTGGGACTAATAAATACTAAAAAAGTTAACATAATTATCTTCTTTGTAAAAGATAATTTACTAGACAATTTAAAATTTCTTTATAAAAGATCATAACGGTAACGATCATTGGGCCTAATAAATGCTAAAAAGGTTAACATAATTATCTTCTTTGTGAAAGATAATTTGATAGATCATTTAAAATTTCTTTATAAAAGATCATAACGGTAACGATCATTGGGCCTAATAAATGCTAAAAAAGTTGACATAATTATCTTCTTTGTAAAAGATAATTTACTAGACAATTTAAAATTTCTTATTAAAAGATCACAACGGTAACGATCATTGGGACTAATAAATACTAAAAAAGTTAACATAATTATCTTCTTTGTAAAAGATAATTTACTAGACAATTTAAAATTTCTTTATAAAAGATCATAACGGTAACGATCATTGGGCCTAATAAATGCTAAAAAGGTTAACATAATTATCTTCTTTGTGAAAGATAATTTAATAGATCATTTAAAATTTCTTTATAAAAGATCATAACGGTAACGATCATTGGGCCTAATAAATGGTAAAAAAGTTGACATAGTTATCTTCTTTGTAAAAGATAATTTACTAGACAATTTAAAATTTCTTAGTAAAAGATCATAACGGTAACGATCACTGGACCTAATAAATGCTGAAGCAGCTAACATAAATATATTCTTTCTTAAAGATAATTTAGTAGATCATTTAAAATTTTTTTATAAAAGATCATAACGGTAACAATCATTGGGCCTAATAAATGCTAAAAAGGTTAACATAATTATCTTCTTTGTGAAATATTATTTAATAGATCATTTAAAATTTATTTATGAAAGATCATAATGGTAACAATTATTGGGCCTAATAAATGCTAAAAAAGTTGACATAATTATCTTCTTTGTAAAAGATAATTTACTAGACAATTTAAAATTTGTTATTAAAA
Source organism: Psophocarpus tetragonolobus (assembly GCA_037954015.1). Lineage (NCBI taxonomy): Eukaryota > Viridiplantae > Streptophyta > Magnoliopsida > Fabales > Fabaceae > Psophocarpus > Psophocarpus tetragonolobus. Next base: position 63,319,460 of record CM075688.1, read on the forward strand.
GATCATAACGGTGCCGATCAATGAGCCTAGTAAATGCTGAAAAAGCTTACATAATAACTTCGTTGTAAAACATAATTTAATAGATCATTTAAAATTTGATTATAAAACATCATGACAGCAATGATCATTGGGCCTAATAAATGCTAAAAAGGTTAACATAATTATCTTCTTTGTGAAAGATAATTTGATAGATCATTTAAAATTTCTTTATAAAAGATCATAACGGTAACGATCATTGGGCCTAATAAATGCTAAAAAAGTTGACATAATTATCTTCTTTGTAAAAGATAATTTACTAGACAATTTAAAATTACTTATTAAAAGATCATAACGGTAACGATCACTGGGACTAATAAATACTAAAAAAGTTAACATAATTATCTTCTTTGTAAAAGATAATTTACTAGACAATTTAAAATTTCTTTATAAAAGATCATAACGGTAACGATCATTGGGCCTAATAAATGCTAAAAAGGTTAACATAATTATCTTCTTTGTGAAAGATAATTTAATAGATCATTTAAAATTTCTTTATAAAAGATCATAACGGTAACGATCATTGGGCCTAATAAATGGTAAAAAAGTTGACATAGTTATCTTCTTTGTAAAAGATAATTTACTAGACAATTTAAAATTTCTTATTAAAAGATCATAACGGTAACGATCACTGGGCCTAATAAATGCTGAAGCAGCTAACATAAATATATTCTTTGTTAAAGATAATTTAATAGATCATTTAAAATTTCTTTATAAAAGATCATAACGGTAACAATCATTGGGCCTAATAAATGCTAAAAAGGTTAACATAATTATCTTCTTTGTGAAATATAATTTAATAGATCATTTAAAATTTCTTTATGAAAGATCATAACGGTAACGATTATTGGGCCTAATAAATGCTAAAAAAGTTGACATAATTATCTTCTTTGTAAAAGATAATTTACTAGACAATTTAAAATTTCTTATTAAAAGATCATAACGGTGCCGATCAATGGGCCTAGTAAATGCTGAAAAAGCTTACATAATTATCTTCTTTGTAAAACATAATTTAATAGATCATTTAAAATTTCATTATAAAACATCATGACGGCAACGATCATTGGGCCTAATAAATGCTAAAAAGGTTAACATAATTATCTTCTTTGTGAAAGATAATTTGATAGATCATTTAAAATTTCTTTATAAAAGATCATAACGGTAACGATCATTGGGCGTAATAAATACTAAAAAAGTTGACATAATTATCTTCTTTGTAAACGATAATTTACTAGACAATTTAAAATTTCTTATTAAAAGATCATAACGGTAACGATCATTGGGACTAATAAATACTAAAAAAGTTAGCATAATTATCTTCTTTGTAAAATATAATTTACTAGACAATTTAAAATTTCTTTATAAAAGATCATAACGGTAACGATCATTGGGCCTAATAAATGCTAAAAAGGTTAACATAATTATCTTCTTTGTGAAAGATAATTTGATAGATCATTTAAAATTTCTTTATAAAAGATCATAACGGTAACGATCATTGGGCCTAATAAATGCTAAAAAAGTTGACATAATTATCTTCTTTGTAAAAGATAATTTACTAGACAATTTAAAATTTCTTATTAAAAGATCACAACGGTAACGATCATTGGGACTAATAAATACTAAAAAAGTTAACATAATTATCTTCTTTGTAAAAGATAATTTACTAGACAATTTAAAATTTCTTTATAAAAGATCATAACGGTAACGATAATTGGGCCTAATAAATGCTAAAAAGGTTAACATAATTATCTTCTTTGTGAAAGATAATTTGATAGATCATTTAAAATTTCTTTATAAAAGATCATAACGGTAACGATCATTGGGCCTAATAAATGCTAAAAAAGTTGACATAATTATCTTCTTTGTAAAAGATAATTTACTAGACAATTTAAAATTTTGTTATTAAAAGATCACAACGGTAACGATCATTGGGACTAATAAATACTAAAAAAGTTAACATAATTATCTTCTTTGTAAAAGATAATTTACTAGACAATTTAAAATTTCTTTATAAAAGATCATAACGGTAACGATCATTGGGCCTAATAAATGCTAAAAAGGTTAACATAATTATCTTCTTTGTGAAAGATAATTTAATAGATCATTTAAAATTTCTTTATAAAAGATCATAACGGTAACGATCATTGGGCCTAATAAATGGTAAAAAAGTTGACATAGTTATCTTCTTTGTAAAAGATAATTTACTAGACAATTTAAAATTTCTTAGTAAAAGATCATAACGGTAAGGATCACTGGACCTAATAAATGCTGAAGCAACTAACATAAATATATTCTTTGTTAAAGATAATTTAGTAGATCATTTAAAATTTCTTTATAAAAGATCATAACGGTAACAATCATTGGGCCTAATAAATGCTAAAAAGGTTAACATAATTATCTTCTTTGTGAAATATAATTTAATAGATCATTTAAAATTTATTTATGAAAGATCATAACGGTAACGATTATTGGGCCTAATAAATGCTAAAAAAGTTGAAATAATTATCTTCTTTGTAAAAGATAATTTACTAGACAATTTAAAATTTGTTATTAAAAGATCATAACGGTGCCGATCAATGAGCCTAGTAAATGCTGAAAAAGCTTACATAATAACTTCGTTGTAAAACATAATTTAATAGATCATTTAAAATTTCATTATAAAACATCATGACGGCAACGATCATTGGGCCTAATAAATGCTAAAAAGGTTAACATAATTATCTTCTTTGTGAAAGATAATTTGATAGATCATTTAAAATTTCTTTATAAAAGATCATAACGGTAACGATCATTGGGCGTAATAAATACTAAAAAAGTTGACATAATTATCTTCTTTGTAAAAGATAATTTACTAGACAATTTAAAATTTCTTATTAAAAGATCATAACGGTAACGATCATTGGGACTAATAAATACTAAAAAAGTTAGCATAATTATCTTCTTTGTAAAATATAATTTACTAGACAATTTAAAATTTCTTTATAAAAGATCATAACGGTAACGATCATTGGGCCTAATAAATGCTAAAAAGGTTAACATAATTATCTTCTTTGTGAAAGATAATTTGATAGATCATTTAAAATTTCTTTATAAAAGATCATAACGGTAACGATCATTGGGCCTAATAAATGCTAAAAAAGTTGACATAATTATCTTCTTTGTAAAAGATAATTTACTAGACAATTTAAAATTTCTTATTAAAAGATCACAACGGTAACGATCATTGGGACTAATAAATACTAAAAAAGTTAACATAATTATCTTCTTTGTAAAAGATAATTTACTAGACAATTTAAAATTTCTTTATAAAAGATCATAACGGTAACGATAATTGGGCCTAATAAATGCTAAAAAGGTTAACATAATTATCTTCTTTGTGAAAGATAATTTGATAGATCATTTAAAATTTCTTTATAAAAGATCATAACGGTAACGATCATTGGGCCTAATAAATGCTAAAAAAGTTGACATAATTATCTTCTTTGTAAAAGATAATTTACTAGACAATTTAAAATTTCTTATTAAAAGATCACAACGGTAACGATCATTGGGACTAATAAATACTAAAAAAGTTAACATAATTATCTTCTTTGTAAAAGATAATTTACTAGACAATTTAAAATTTCTTTATAAAAGATCATAACGGTAACGATCATTGGGCCTAATAAATGCTAAAAAGGTTAACATAATTATCTTCTTTGTGAAAGATAATTTAATAGATCATTTAAAATTTCTTTATAAAAGATCATAACGGTAACGATCATTGGGCCTAATAAATGGTAAAAAAGTTGACATAGTTATCTTCTTTGTAAAAGATAATTTACTAGACAATTTAAAATTTCTTAGTAAAAGATCATAACGGTAACGATCACTGGACCTAATAAATGCTGAAGCAACTAACATAAATATATTCTTTGTTAAAGATAATTTAGTAGATCATTTAAAATTTCTTTATAAAAGATCATAACGGTAGCAATCATTGGGCCTAATAAATGCTAAAAAGGTTAACATAATTATCTTCTTTGTGAAATATAATTTAATAGATCATTTAAAATTTATTTATGAAAGATCATAACGGTAACGATTATTGGGCCTAATAAATGCTAAAAAAGTTGATATAATTATCTTCTTTGTAAAAGATAATTTACTAGACAATTTAAAATTTGTTATTAAAAGATCATAACGGTGCCGATCAATGAGCCTAGTAAATGCTGAAAAAGCTTACATAATAACTTCGTTGTAAAACATAATTTAATAGATCATTTAAAATTTCATTATAAAACATCATGACGGCAACGATCATTGGGCCTAATAAATGCTAAAAAGGTTAACATAATTATCTTCTTTGTGAAAGATAATTTGATAGATCATTTAAAATTTCTTTATAAAAGATCATAACGGTAACGATCATTGGGCCTAATAAATGCTAAAAAAGTTGACATAATTATCTTCTTTGTAAAAGATAATTTACTAGACAATTTAAAATTTCTTATTAAAAGATCACAACGGTAACGATCATTGGGACTAATAAATACTAAAAAAGTTAACATAATTATCTTCTTTGTAAAAGATAATTTACTAGACAATTTAAAATTTCTTTATAAAAGATCATAACGGTAACGATAATTGGGCCTAATAAATGCTAAAAAGGTTAACATAATTATCTTCTTTGTGAAAGATAATTTGATAGATCATTTAAAATTTCTTTATAAAAGATCATAACGGTAACGATCATTGGGCCTAATAAATGCTAAAAAAGTTGACATAATTATCTTCTTTGTAAAAGATAATTTACTAGACAATTTAAAATTTCTTATTAAAAGATCACAACGGTAACGATCATTGGGACTAATAAATACTAAAAAAGTTAACATAATTATCTTCTTTGTAAAAGATAATTTACTAGACAATTTAAAATTTCTTTATAAAAGATCATAACGGTAACGATCATTGGGCCTAATAAATGCTAAAAAGGTTAACATAATTATCTTCTTTGTGAAAGATAATTTAATAGATCATTTAAAATTTCTTTATAAAAGATCATAACGGTAACGATCATTGGGCCTAATAAATGGTAAAAAAGTTGACATAGTTATCTTCTTTGTAAAAGATAATTTACTAGACAATTTAAAATTTCTTAGTAAAAGATCATAACGGTAACGATCACTGGACCTAATAAATGCTGAAGCAACTAACATAAATATATTCTTTGTTAAAGATAATTTAGTAGATCATTTAAAATTTCTTTATAAAAGATCATAACGGTAGCAATCATTGGGCCTAATAAATGCTAAAAAGGTTAACATAATTATCTTCTTTGTGAAATATAATTTAATAGATCATTTAAAATTTATTTATGAAAGATCATAACGGTAACGATTATTGGGCCTAATAAATGCTAAAAAAGTTGACATAATTATCTTCTTTGTAAAAGATAATTTACTAGACAATTTAAAATTTGTTATTAAAAGATCATAACGGTGCCGATCAATGAGCCTAGTAAATGCTGAAAAAGCTTACATAATAACTTCGTTGTAAAACATAATTTAATAGATCATTTAAAATTTCATTATAAAACATCATGACGGCAACGATCATTGGGCCTAATAAATGCTAAAAAGGTTAACATAATTATCTTCTTTGTGAAAGATAATTTGATAGATCATTTAAAATTTCTTTATAAAAGATCATAACGGTAACGATCATTGGGCCTAATAAATGCTAAAAAAGTTGACATAATTATCTTCTTTGTAAAAGATAATTTACTAGACAATTTAAAATTTCTTATTAAAAGATCACAACGGTAACGATCATTGGGACTAATAAACACTAAAAAAGTTAACATAATTATCTTCTTTGTAAAAGATAATTTACTAGACAATTTAAAATTTCTTTATAAAAGATCATAACGGTAACGATCATTGGGCCTAATAAATGCTAAAAAGGTTAACATAATTATCTTCTTTGTGAAAGATAATTTAATAGATCATTTAAAATTTCTTTATAAAAGATCATAACGGTAACGATCATTGGGCCTAATAAATGGTAAAAAAGTTGACATAGTTATCTTCTTTGTAAAAGATAATTTACTAGACAATTTAAAATTTCTTATTAAAAGATCATAACGGTAACGATCACTGGTCCTAATAAATGCTGAAGCAGCTAACATAAATATATTCTTTGTTAAAGATAATTTAATAGATCATTTAAAATTTCTTTAAAAAAGATCATAACAGTAACAATCATTGGGCCTAATAAATGCTAAAAAAGTTGACATAATTATCTTCTTTGTAAAAGACAATTTAATACATCATTTAAAATTTCTTTGAAAAAGATGATAACGCTAACGATTATTGGGCCTAATAAATGCTAAAAAAGTTGACATAATTATCTTCTTTGTAAAAGATAATTTACTAGACAATTTAAAATTTCTTACTAAAAGATCATAACGCTAACGGTTAATGGGCCTAGTAAATGCTAAAAAAGTTGACATAATTATCTTGTTTGTAAAAGATAATTTAATAGATCATTCAAAATTTCCTTAAAAAAGATCATAACGGTAACGATCATTGCGCCTAATAAATGCTAAACAGGTTGACATAATTCTCTTCTTTATAAAAGATAATTTACTAGACAATTTAAAATTTCTTATTAAAAGATCATAACGCTAACGATTTTTGGTTATAATAAATGCTAAAAAAGTTGAGATAATTATCTTCTTTGTAAAAGATAATTAAATAGATCATTTAAAATTTCATTATAAAACATCATGACGCTAACGATCATTGCGCCTAATAAATGCTAAAAAAGTTGACATAATTATCTTCTTTGTAAAAGATAATTTACTAGATCATTTAAAATTTCCTCTTTAAAGATCATAACGGTAACAATCATTGGGCCTAATAAATGCTAAAAAAGTTGGCGTAATTATCTTCTTTGTAAAAGATAATTTACTAAACAATTTAAAATTTCTTATTAAAAGATCATAACGGTAACCATCACTGGGGCTAATAAATGGTAAAAAAGTTGGCATAATTATCTTCTTTGTAAAAGATAATTTACTAAACAATTTAAAATTTCTTATTAAAAGATCATAACGACAACGATCACTGGGCCTAATAAATGCTAAAAAAGTTAACATAATTATCCTCTTTGTAAAAGACAATTTAATACATCATTTAAAATTTCTTTTAAAAATATCATAACGCTAACGATTATTGGGCCTAATAAGTGATAAAAAAGTTGACATAATAATCTTCTTTGTAAAAGATAATTTACTAGACAATTTAAAATTTCTTACTAAAAGATCATAACGGTACCGATCAATGGGCCTAGTAAATGCTAAAAAACATTACATAATTATCTTCTTTGTAAAAGATAAATTAATAGATCATTTAAAATTTCTTTATAAAAGATCATAACGGTAACGATCATTGGGCCTATTAATGCTAAAAAAGTTGACATAATTAACTTCTTTGTAAAAGATAATTTACTAGACAATTTAAAATTTCTTATTAAAAGATTATAATGCTAACGATTAATGGGCCTAGTAAATACTAAAAAAGTTAAAATAATTATCTTCTTTGTAAAAGATAATTTAATAGATCATTTAAGATTTCTTTAAAAAAGATTATAATGGTAACGAGCGTTGGGCGTAATAAATGATAAAAAAGTTGACATAATAATCTTCTTTGCAAAAGATAATTTACTAGAGAATTTAAAATTTCTTACTAAAAGATCATAACGGTACCGATCAATGGGCCTAGTAAATGCTAAAAAACATTACATAATTATCTTCTTTGTAAAAGATAAATTAATAGATCATTTAAAATTTCTTATAAAAGATCATAGCGGTAACAATCATTGGGCCTATTAATGCTAAAAAAGTTGACATAATTAACTTCTTTGTAAAAGATAATTTACTAGACAATTTAAAATTTCTTATTAAAAGATTATAATGCTAACGATTAATGGGCCTAGTAAATACTAAAAAAGTTAAAATAATTATCTTCTTTGTAAAAGATAATTTAATAGATCGTTTAAAATATCTTTAAAAAAGATTATAACGGTAATGATCATTGCGCCTAATAAATGCTAAAAAAGTTGACATAATTATCTTCTTTGTAAAAGATAATTTACTAGATCATTTAAAATTTCCTCTTAAAAGATCATAACGGTAACAATCATTGGGCATAATAAATGGTAAAACATTTGACATAATTATCTTCTTTGTAAAAGATAATTTACTAGACAATTTAAAATTTCCTATTAAAAGATCATGACGGTAACGATCATTGGGCCTAATAAATGCTAAAAAGGTTAACATAATTATCTTCTTTGTGAAAGATAATTTGATAGATCATTTAAAATTTCTTTATAAAAGATCATAACGGTAACGATCATTGGGCCTAATAAATGGTAAAAAAGTTGACATAATTATCTTCTTTGTAAAAGATAATTTACTAGACAATTTAAAATTTCTTATTAAAAGATCACAACGGTAACGATCATTGGGACTAATAAATACTAAAAAAGTTAACATAATTATCTTCTTTGTAAAAGATAATTTACTAGACAATTTAAAATTTCTTTATAAAAGATCATAACGGTAACGATAATTGGGCCTAATAAATGCTAAAAAGGTTAACATAATTATCTTCTTTGTGAAAGATAATTTGATAGATCATTTAAAATTTCTTTATAAAAGATCATAACGGTAACGATCATTGGGCCTAATAAATGCTAAAAAAGTTGACATAATTATCTTCTTTGTAAAAGATAATTTACTAGACAATTTAAAATTTCTTATTAAAAGATCACAACGGTAACGATCATTGGGACTAATAAATACTAAAAAAGTTAACATAATTATCTTCTTTGTAAAAGATAATTTACTAGACAATTTAAAATTTCTTTATAAAAGATCATAACGGTAACGATCATTGGGCCTAATAAATGCTAAAAAGGTTAACATAATTATCTTCTTTGTGAAAGATAATTTAATAGATCATTTAAAATTTCTTTATAAAAGATCATAACGGTAACGATCATTGGGCCTAATAAATGGTAAAAAAGTTGACATAGTTATCTTCTTTGTAAAAGATAATTTACTAGACAATTTAAAATTTCTTAGTAAAAGATCATAACGGTAACGATCACTGGACCTAATAAATGCTGAAGCAACTAACATAAATATATTCTTTGTTAAAGATAATTTAGTAGATCATTTAAAATTTCTTTATAAAAGATCATAACGGTAACAATCATTGGGCCTAATAAATGCTAAAAAGGTTAACATAATTATCTTCTTTGTGAAATATAATTTAATAGATCATTTAAAATTTATTTATGAAAGATCATAACGGTAACGATTATTGGGCCTAATAAATGCTAAAAAAGTTGACATAATTATCTTCTTTGTAAAAGATAATTTACTAGACAATTTAAAATTTGTTATTAAAAGATCATAACGGTGCCGATCAATGAGCCTAGTAAATGCTGAAAAAGCTTACATAATAACTTCGTTGTAAAACATAATTTAATAGATCATTTAAAATTTCATTATAAAACATCATGACGGCAACGATCATTGGGCCTAATAAATGCTAAAAAGGTTAACATAATTATCTTCTTTGTGAAAGATAATTTGATAGATCATTTAAAATTTCTTTATAAAAGATCATAACGGTAACGATCATTGGGCCTAATAAATGGTAAAAAAGTTGACATAGTTATCTTCTTTGTAAAAGATAATTTACTAGACAATTTAAAATTTCTTATTAAAAGATCATAACGGTAACGATCACTGGTCCTAATAAATGCTGAAGCAGCTAACATAAATATATTCTTTGTTAAAGATAATTTAATAGATCATTTAAAATTTCTTTAAAAAAGATCATAACAGTAACAATCATTGGGCCTAATAAATGCTAAAAAAGTTGACATAATTATCTTCTTTGTAAAAGACAATTTAATACATCATTTAAAATTTCTTTGAAAAAGATGATAACGCTAACGATTATTGGGCCTAATAAATGCTAAAAAAGTTGACATAATTATCTTCTTTGTAAAAGATAATTTACTAGACAATTTAAAATTTCTTACTAAAAGATCATAACGCTAACGGTTAATGGGCCTAGTAAATGCTAAAAAAGTTGACATAATTATCTTGTTTGTAAAAGATAATTTAATAGATCATTCAAAATTTCCTTAAAAAAGATCATAACGGTAACGATCATTGCGCCTAATAAATGCTAAACAGGTTGACATAATTCTCTTCTTTATAAAAGATAATTTACTAGACAATTTAAAATTTCTTATTAAAAGATCATAACGCTAACGATTTTTGGTTATAATAAATGCTAAAAAAGTTGAGATAATTATCTTCTTTGTAAAAGATAATTAAATAGATCATTTAAAATTTCATTATAAAACATCATGACGCTAACGATCATTGCGCCTAATAAATGCTAAAAAAGTTGACATAATTATCTTCTTTGTAAAAGATAATTTACTAGATCATTTAAAATTTCCTCTTTAAAGATCATAACGGTAACAATCATTGGGCCTAATAAATGCTAAAAAAGTTGGCGTAATTATCTTCTTTGTAAAAGATAATTTACTAAACAATTTAAAATTTCTTATTAAAAGATCATAACGGTAACCATCACTGGGGCTAATAAATGGTAAAAAAGTTGGCATAATTATCTTCTTTGTAAAAGATAATTTACTAAACAATTTAAAATTTCTTATTAAAAGATCATAACGACAACGATCACTGGGCCTAATAAATGCTAAAAAAGTTAACATAATTATCCTCTTTGTAAAAGACAATTTAATACATCATTTAAAATTTCTTTTAAAAAGATCATAACGCTAACGATTATTGGGCCTAATAAGTGATAAAAAAGTTGACATAATAATCTTCTTTGTAAAAGATAATTTACTAGACAATTTAAAATTTCTTACTAAAAGATCATAACGGTACCGATCAATGGGCCTAGTAAATGCTAAAAAACATTACATAATTATCTTCTTTGTAAAAGATAAATTAATAGATCATTTAAAATTTCTTTATAAAAGATCATAACGGTAACGATCATTGGGCCTATTAATGCTAAAAAAGTTGACATAATTAACTTCTTTGTAAAAGATAATTTACTAGACAATTTAAAATTTCTTATTAAAAGATTATAATGCTAACGATTAATGGGCCTAGTAAATACTAAAAAAGTTAAAATAATTATCTTCTTTGTAAAAGATAATTTAATAGATCATTTAAGATTTCTTTAAAAAAGATTATAATGGTAACGAGCGTTGGGCGTAATAAATGATAAAAAAGTTGACATAATAATCTTCTTTGCAAAAGATAATTTACTAGAGAATTTAAAATTTCTTACTAAAAGATCATAACGGTACCGATCAATGGGCCTAGTAAATGCTAAAAAACATTACATAATTATCTTCTTTGTAAAAGATAAATTAATAGATCATTTAAAATTTCTTATAAAAGATCATAACGGTAACAATCATTGGGCCTATTAATGCTAAAAAAGTTGACATAATTAACTTCTTTGTAAAAGATAATTTACTAGACAATTTAAAATTTCTTATTAAAAGATTATAATGCTAACGATTAATGGGCCTAGTAAATACTAAAAAAGTTAAAATAATTATCTTCTTTGTAAAAGATAATTTAATAGATCATTTAAGATTTCTTTAAAAAAGATTATAATGGTAACGAGCGTTGGGCGTAATAAATGATAAAAAAGTTGACATAATAATCTTCTTTGCAAAAGATAATTTACTAGAGAATTTAAAATTTCTTACTAAAAGATCATAACGGTACCGATCAATGGGCCTAGTAAATGCTAAAAAACATTACATAATTATCTTCTTTGTAAAAGATAAATTAATAGATCATTTAAAATTTCTTATAAAAGATCATAACGGTAACAATCATTGGGCCTATTAATGCTAAAAAAGTTGACATAATTAACTTCTTTGTAAAAGATAATTTACTAGACAATTTAAAATTTCTTATTAAAAGATTATAATGCTAACGATTAATGGGCCTAGTAAATACTAAAAAAGTTAAAATAATTATCTTCTTTGTAAAAGATAATTTAATAGATCGTTTAAAATATCTTTAAAAAAGATTATAACGGTAATGATCATTGCGCCTAATAAATGCTAAAAAAGTTGACATAATTATCTTCTTTGTAAAAGATAATTTACTAGATTATTTAAAATTTCCTCTTAAAAGATCATAACGGTAACAATCATTGGGCGTAATAAATGGTAAAACATTTGACATAATTATCTTCTTTGTAAAAGATAATTTACTAGACAATTTAAAATTTCCTATTAAAAGATCATGACGGTAACGATCATTGGGCCTAATAAATGCTAAAAAGGTTAACATAATTATCTTCTTTGTGAAAGATAATTTGATAGATCATTTAAAATTTCTTTATAAAAGATCATAACGGTAACGATCATTGGGCCTAATAAATGGTAAAAAAGTTGACATAATTATCTTCTTTGTAAAAGATAATTTACTAGACAATTTAAAATTTCTTATTAAAAGATCACAACGGTAACGATCATTGGGACTAATAAATACTAAAAAAGTTAACATAATTATCTTCTTTGTAAAAGATAATTTACTAGACAATTTAAAATTTCTTTATAAAAGATCATAACGGTAACGATAATTGGGCCTAATAAATGCTAAAAAGGTTAACATAATTATCTTCTTTGTGAAAGATAATTTGATAGATCATTTAAAATTTCTTTATAAAAGATCATAACGGTAACGATCATTGGGCCTAATAAATGCTAAAAAAGTTGACATAATTATCTTCTTTGTAAAAGATAATTTACTAGACAATTTAAAATTTCTTATTAAAAGATCACAACGGTAACGATCATTGGGACTAATAAATACTAAAAAAGTTAACATAATTATCTTCTTTGTAAAAGATAATTTACTAGACAATTTAAAATTTCTTTATAAAAGATCATAACGGTAACGATCATTGGGCCTAATAAATGCTAAAAAGGTTAACATAATTATCTTCTTTGTGAAAGATAATTTAATAGATCATTTAAAATTTCTTTATAAAAGATCATAACGGTAACGATCATTGGGCCTAATAAATGGTAAAAAAGTTGACATAGTTATCTTCTTTGTAAAAGATAATTTACTAGACAATTTAAAATTTCTTAGTAAAAGATCATAACGGTAACGATCACTGGACCTAATAAATGCTGAAGCAACTAACATAAATATATTCTTTGTTAAAGATAATTTAGTAGATCATTTAAAATTTCTTTATAAAAGATCATAACGGTAACAATCATTGGGCCTAATAAATGCTAAAAAGGTTAACATAATTATCTTCTTTGTGAAATATAATTTAATAGATCATTTAAAATTTATTTATGAAAGATCATAACGGTAACGATTATTGGGCCTAATAAATGCTAAAAAAGTTGACATAATTATCTTCTTTGTAAAAGATAATTTACTAGACAATTTAAAATTTGTTATTAAAAGATCATAACGGTGCCGATCAATGAGCCTAGTAAATGCTGAAAAAGCTTACATAATAACTTCGTTGTAAAACATAATTTAATAGATCATTTAAAATTTCATTATAAAACATCATGACGGCAACGATCATTGGGCCTAATAAATGCTAAAAAGGTTAACATAATTATCTTCTTTGTGAAAGATAATTTGATAGATCATTTAAAATTTCTTTATAAAAGATCATAACGGTAACGATCATTGGGCCTAATAAATGCTAAAAAAGTTGACATAATTATCTTCTTTGTAAAAGATAATTTACTAGACAATTTAAAATTTCTTATTAAAAGATCACAACGGTAACGATCATTGGGACTAATAAACACTAAAAAAGTTAACATAATTATCTTCTTTGTAAAAGATAATTTACTAGACAATTTAAAATTTCTTTATAAAAGATCATAACGGTAACGATCATTGGGCCTAATAAATGCTAAAAAGGTTAACATAATTATCTTCTTTGTGAAAGATAATTTAATAGATCATTTAAAATTTCTTTATAAAAGATCATAACGGTAACGATCATTGGGCCTAATAAATGGTAAAAAAGTTGACATAGTTATCTTCTTTGTAAAAGATAATTTACTAGACAATTTAAAATTTCTTATTAAAAGATCATAACGGTAACGATCACTGGTCCTAATAAATGCTGAAGCAGCTAACATAAATATATTCTTTGTTAAAGATAATTTAATAGATCATTTAAAATTTCTTTAAAAAAGATCATAACAGTAACAATCATTGGGCCTAATAAATGCTAAAAAAGTTGACATAATTATCTTCTTTGTAAAAGACAATTTAATACATCATTTAAAATTTCTTTGAAAAAGATGATAACGCTAACGATTATTGGGCCTAATAAATGCTAAAAAAGTTGACATAATTATCTTCTTTGTAAAAGATAATTTACTAGACAATTTAAAATTTCTTACTAAAAGATCATAACGCTAACGGTTAATGGGCCTAGTAAATGCTAAAAAAGTTGACATAATTATCTTGTTTGTAAAAGATAATTTAATAGATCATTCAAAATTTCCTTAAAAAAGATCATAACGGTAACGATCATTGCGCCTAATAAATGCTAAACAGGTTGACATAATTCTCTTCTTTATAAAAGATAATTTACTAGACAATTTAAAATTTCTTATTAAAAGATCATAACGCTAACGATTTTTGGTTATAATAAATGCTAAAAAAGTTGAGATAATTATCTTCTTTGTAAAAGATAATTAAATAGATCATTTAAAATTTCATTATAAAACATCATGACGCTAACGATCATTGCGCCTAATAAATGCTAAAAAAGTTGACATAATTATCTTCTTTGTAAAAGATAATTTACTAGATCATTTAAAATTTCCTCTTTAAAGATCATAACGGTAACAATCATTGGGCCTAATAAATGCTAAAAAAGTTGGCGTAATTATCTTCTTTGTAAAAGATAATTTACTAAACAATTTAAAATTTCTTATTAAAAGATCATAACGGTAACCATCACTGGGGCTAATAAATGGTAAAAAAGTTGGCATAATTATCTTCTTTGTAAAAGATAATTTACTAAACAATTTAAAATTTCTTATTAAAAGATCATAACGACAACGATCACTGGGCCTAATAAATGCTAAAAAAGTTAACATAATTATCCTCTTTGTAAAAGACAATTTAATACATCATTTAAAATTTCTTTTAAAAATATCATAACGCTAACGATTATTGGGCCTAATAAGTGATAAAAAAGTTGACATAATAATCTTCTTTGTAAAAGATAATTTACTAGACAATTTAAAATTTCTTACTAAAAGATCATAACGGTACCGATCAATGGGCCTAGTAAATGCTAAAAAACATTACATAATTATCTTCTTTGTAAAAGATAAATTAATAGATCATTTAAAATTTCTTTATAAAAGATCATAACGGTAACGATCATTGGGCCTATTAATGCTAAAAAAGTTGACATAATTAACTTCTTTGTAAAAGATAATTTACTAGACAATTTAAAATTTCTTATTAAAAGATTATAATGCTAACGATTAATGGGCCTAGTAAATACTAAAAAAGTTAAAATAATTATCTTCTTTGTAAAAGATAATTTAATAGATCATTTAAGATTTCTTTAAAAAAGATTATAATGGTAACGAGCGTTGGGCGTAATAAATGATAAAAAAGTTGACATAATAATCTTCTTTGCAAAAGATAATTTACTAGAGAATTTAAAATTTCTTACTAAAAGATCATAACGGTACCGATCAATGGGCCTAGTAAATGCTAAAAAACATTACATAATTATCTTCTTTGTAAAAGATAAATTAATAGATCATTTAAAATTTCTTATAAAAGATCATAACGGTAACAATCATTGGGCCTATTAATGCTAAAAAAGTTGACATAATTAACTTCTTTGTAAAAGATAATTTACTAGACAATTTAAAATTTCTTATTAAAAGATTATAATGCTAACGATTAATGGGCCTAGTAAATACTAAAAAAGTTAAAATAATTATCTTCTTTGTAAAAGATAATTTAATAGATCGTTTAAAATATCTTTAAAAAAGATTATAACGGTAATGATCATTGCGCCTAATAAATGCTAAAAAAGTTGACATAATTATCTTCTTTGTAAAAGATAATTTACTAGATCATTTAAAATTTCCTCTTAAAAGATCATAACGGTAACAATCATTGGGCGTAATAAATGGTAAAACATTTGACATAATTATCTTCTTTGTAAAAGATAATTTACTAGACAATTTAAAATTTCCTATTAAAAGATCATGACGGTAACAATTATTGGGCCTAATAAATGCTAAAAAAGTTGACATAATTATCTTCTTTGTAAAAAATAATTTAATAGATCATTTAAAATTTCTTTATAAAAGATCATAAAGGTAACGATCATTGGGCCTAATAAATGGTAAAAAAGTTGACATAATTATCTTCTTTGTAAAAGATAATTTACTAAACAATTTAAAATTTCTTATTAAAAGATCATAACGGTAACGATCACTGGGCCTAATAAATGCTAGAAAACATTACATAATTATGTTCTTTGTAAAAGATAAATTAATAGATCATTTAAAATTTCTTTATAAAAGATCATAACGGTAACAATCATTGGGCCTAATAAATGCTAAAAAGGTTAACATAATTATCTTCTTTTTAAAACATAATTTAATAGATCATTTAAAATTTCATTATAAAATATCATGACGGCAACGATCATTGGGCCTAATAAATGCTAAAAAGGTTAACATAATTATCTTCTTTGTAAAAGATAAATTAATAGATCATTTAAAATTTCTTATAAAAGATCATAACGGTAACAATCATTGGGCCTATTAATGCTAAAAAAGTTGACATAATTAACTTCTTTGTAAAAGATAATTTACTAGACAATTTAAAATTTCTTATTAAAAGATTATAATGCTAACGATTAATGGGCCTAGTAAATACTAAAAAAGTTAAAATAATTATCTTCTTTGTAAAAGATAATTTAATAGATCGTTTAAAATATCTTTAAAAAAGATTATAACGGTAATGATCATTGCGCCTAATAAATGCTAAAAAAGTTGACATAATTATCTTCTTTGTAAAAGATAATTTACTAGATCATTTAAAATTTCCTCTTAAAAGATCATAACGGTAACAATCATTGGGCGTAATAAATGGTAAAACATTTGACATAATTATCTTCTTTGTAAAAGATAATTTACTAGACAATTTAAAATTTCCTATTAAAAGATCATGACGGTAACAATTATTGGGCCTAATAAATGCTAAAAAAGTTGACATAATTATCTTCTTTGTAAAAAATAATTTAATAGATCATTTAAAATTTCTTTATAAAAGATCATAAAGGTAACGATCATTGGGCCTAATAAATGGTAAAAAAGTTGACATAATTATCTTCTTTGTAAAAGATAATTTACTAAACAATTTAAAATTTCTTATTAAAAGATCATAACGGTAACGATCACTGGGCCTAATAAATGCTAGAAAACATTACATAATTATGTTCTTTGTAAAAGATAAATTAATAGATCATTTAAAATTTCTTTATAAAAGATCATAACGGTAACAATCATTGGGCCTAATAAATGCTAAAAAGGTTAACATAATTATCTTTTTTGTGAAATATAATTTAATAGATCATTTAAAATTTCTTTATGAAAGATCATAACGGTAACGATTATTGGGCCTAATAAATGCTAAAAAAGTTGACATAATTATCTTCTTTGTAAAAGATAATTTACTAGACAATTTAAAATTTCCTATTAAAAGATCATGACGGTAACAATTATTGGGCCTAATAAATGCTAAAAAAGTTGACATAATTATCTTCTTTGTAAAAAATAATTTAATAGATCATTTAAAATTTCTTTATAAAAGATCATAAAGGTAACGATCATTGGGCCTAATAAATGGTAAAAAAGTTGACATAATTATCTTCTTTGTAAAAGATAATTTACTAAACAATTTAAAATTTCTTATTAAAAGATCATAACGGTAACGATCACTGGGCCTAATAAATGCTAGAAAACATTACATAATTATGTTCTTTGTAAAAGATAAATTAATAGATCATTTAAAATTTCTTTATAAAAGATCATAACGGTAACAATCATTGGGCCTAATAAATGCTAAAAAGGTTAACATAATTATCTTTTTTGTGAAATATAATTTAATAGATCATTTAAAATTTCTTTATGAAAGATCATAACGGTAACGATTATTGGGCCTAATAAATGCTAAAAAAGTTGACATAATTATCTTCTTTGTAAAAGATAATTTACTAGACAATTTAAAATTTCTTATTAAAAGATCATAACGGTGCCGATCAATGGGCCTAGTAAATGCTGAAAAAGCTTACATAATTATCTTCTTTGTAAAACATAATTTAATAGATCATTTAAAATTTCATTATAAAATATCATGACGGCAACGATCATTGGGCCTAATAAATGCTAAAAAGGTTAACATAATTATCTTCTTTGTGAAAGATAATTTAATAGATCATTTAAAATTTCTTTATAAAAGATCATAACGGTAACGATCATTGGGCCTATTAACGCTAAAAAAGTTGACATAATTAACTTCTTTGTAAAAGATAATTTACTAGACAATTTAAAATTTCTTATTAAAAGATGATAATGCTAATGATTAATGGGCCTAGTAAATGCTAAAAAAGTTAAAATAATTATCTTCTTTGAAAAAAATAATTTAATACATTATTTAAAATTTCTTTAAAAAAGATTATAACGGTAACGATCATTGCGCCTAATAAATGCTAAAAAAGTTGACATAATTATCTTCTTTGTAAAAGATAATTTACTAGATCATTTAAAATTTCCTCTTAAAAGATCATAACGGTAACAATCATTGGGCCTAATAAATGCTAAAAAAGTTGGCATAATTATCTTCTTTGTAAAAGATAATTTACTAAACAATTTAAAATTTCTTATTAAAAGATCATAAGGGTAACCATCACTGGGGCTAATAAATGGTAAAAAAGTTGGCATAATTATCTTCTTTGTAAAAGATAATTTACTAAACAATTTAAAATTTCTTATTAAAAGATCATAACGGCAACGATCACTGGGCCTAATAAATGCTAAAAAAGTTAACATAATTATCTTTTTTGTAAAAGACAATTTAATACATCATTTAAAATTTCTTTTAAAAAGATCATAACGCTAACGATTATTGGGCCTAATAAGTGATAAAAAAGTTGACATAATAATCTTCTTTGTAAAAGATAATTTACTAGACAATTTAAAATTTCTTACTAAAAGATCATAACGGTACCGATCAATGGGCCTAGTAAATGCTAAAAAGCATTACATAATTATCTTCTTTGTAAAAGATAAATTAATAGATCATTTAAAATTTCTTTATAAAAGATCATAACGGTAACGATCATTGGGCCTATTAATGCTAAAAAAGTTGACATAATTAACTTCTTTGTAAAAGATAATTTACTAGACAATTTAAAATTTCTTATTAAAAGATGATAACGCTAACGATTAATGGGCCTAGTAAATGCTAAAAAAGTTAAAATAATTATGTTCTTTGTAAAAGATAATTTAATACATCATTTAAGATTTCTTAAAAAAAGATTATAATGGTAACGATCGTTGGGCCTAATAAATGATAAAAAAGTTGACATAATAATCTTCTTTGCAAAAGATAATTTACTAGAGAATTTAAAATTTCTTACTAAAAGATCATAACGGTACCGATCAATGGGCCTAGTAAATGCTAAAAAACATTACATAATTATCTTCTTTGTAAAAGATAAATTAATAGATCATTTAAAATTTCTTTATAAAAGATCATAACGGTAACAATCATTGGGCCTATTAATGCTAAAAAAGTTGACATAATTAACTTCTTTGTAAAAGATAATTTACTAGACAATTTAAAATTTCTTATTAAAAGATGATAATGCTAACGATTAATGGGCCTAGTAAATACTAAAAAAGTTAAAATAATTATCTTCTTTGTAAAAGATAATTTAATAGATCATTTAAAATATCTTTAAAAAAGATTATAACGGTAATGATCATTGCGCTTAATAAATGCTAAAAAAGTTGACATAATTATCTTCTTTGTAAAAGATAATTTACTAGATCATTTAAAATTTCCTCTTAAAAGATCATAACGGTAACAATCATTGGGCGTAATAAATGGTAAAACATTTGACATAATTATCTTCTTTGTAAAAGATAATTTACTAGACAATTTAAAATTTCCTATTAAAAGATCATGACGGTAACAATTATTGGGCCTAATAAATGCTAAAAAAGTTGACATAATTATCTTCTTTGTAAAAAATAATTTAATAGATCATTTAAAATTTCTTTATAAAAGATCATAAAGGTAACGATCATTGGGCCTAATAAATGGTAAAAAAGTTGACATAATTATCTTCTTTGTAAAAGATAATTTACTAAACAATTTAAAATTTCTTATTAAAAGATCATAACGGTAACGATCACTGGGCCTAATAAATGCTAGAAAACATTGCATAATTATGTTCTTTGTAAAAGATAAATTAATAGATCATTTAAAATTTCTTTATAAAAGATCATAACGGTAACAATCATTGGGCCTAATAAATGCTAAAAAGGTTAACATAATTATCTTTTTTGTGAAATATAATTTAATAGATCATTTAAAATTTCTTTATGAAAGATCATAACGGTAACGATTATTGGGCCTAATAAATGCTAAAAAAGTTGACATAATTATCTTCTTTGTAAAAGATAATTTACTAGACAATTTAAAATTTCTTATTAAAAGATCATAACGGTGCCGATCAATGGGCCTAGTAAATGCTGAAAAAGCTTACATAATTATCTTCTTTGTAAAACATAATTTAATAGATCATTTAAAATTTCATTATAAAATATCATGACGGCAACGATCATTGGGCCTAATAAATGCTAAAAAGGTTAACATAATTATCTTCTTTGTGAAAGATAATTTAATAGATCATTTAAAATTTCTTTATAAAAGATCATAACGGTAACGATCATTGGGCCTATTAACGCTAAAAAAGTTGACATAATTAACTTCTTTGTAAAAGATAATTTACTAGACAATTTAAAATTTCTTATTAAAAGATGATAATGCTAATGATTAATGGGCCTAGTAAATGCTAAAAAAGTTAAAATAATTATCTTCTTTGAAAAAAATAATTTAATACATTATTTAAAATTTCTTTAAAAAAGATTATAACGGTAACGATCATTGCGCCTAATAAATGCTAAAAAAGTTGACATAATTATCTTCTTTGTAAAAGATAATTTACTAGATCATTTAAAATTTCCTCTTAAAAGATCATAACGGTAACAATCATTGGGCCTAATAAATGCTAAAAAAGTTGGCATAATTATCTTCTTTGTAAAAGATAATTTACTAAACAATTTAAAATTTCTTATTAAAAGATCATAAGGCTAACCATCACTGGGGCTAATAAATGGTAAAAAAGTTGGCATAATTATCTTCTTTGTAAAAGATAATTTACTAAACAATTTAAAATTTCTTATTAAAAGATCATAACGGCAACGATCACTGGGCCTAATAAATGCTAAAAAAGTTAACATAATTATCTTTTTTGTAAAAGACAATTTAATACATCATTTAAAATTTCTTTTAAAAAGATCATAACGCTAACGATTATTGGGCCTAATAAGTGATAAAAAAGTTGACATAATAATCTTCTTTGTAAAAGATAATTTACTAGACAATTTAAAATTTCTTACTAAAAGATCATAACGGTACCGATCAATGGGCCTAGTAAATGCTAAAAAGCATTACATAATTATCTTCTTTGTAAAAGATAAATTAATAGATCATTTAAAATTTCTTTATAAAAGATCATAACGGTAACGATCATTGGGCCTATTAATGCTAAAAAAGTTGACATAATTAACTTCTTTGTAAAAGATAATTTACTAGACAATTTAAAATTTCTTATTAAAAGATGATAACGCTAACGATTAATGGGCCTAGTAAATGCTAAAAAAGTTAAAATAATTATGTTCTTTGTAAAAGATAATTTAATACATCATTTAAGATTTCTTAAAAAAAGATTATAATGGTAACGATCGTTGGGCCTAATAAATGATAAAAAAGTTGACATAATAATCTTCTTTGCAAAAGATAATTTACTAGAGAATTTAAAATTTCTTACTAAAAGATCATAACGGTACCGATCAATGGGCCTAGTAAATGCTAAAAAACATTACATAATTATCTTCTTTGTAAAAGATAAATTAATAGATCATTTAAAATTTCTTTATAAAAGATCATAACGGTAACAATCATTGGGCCTATTAATGCTAAAAAAGTTGACATAATTAACTTCTTTGTAAAAGATAATTTACTAGACAATTTAAAATTTCTTATTAAAAGATGATAATGCTAACGATTAATGGGCCTAGTAAATACTAAAAAAGTTAAAATAATTATCTTCTTTGTAAAAGATAATTTAATAGATCATTTAAAATATCTTTAAAAAAGATTATAACGGTAATGATCATTGCGCTTAATAAATGCTAAAAAAGTTGACATAATTATCTTCTTTGTAAAAGATAATTTACTAGATCATTTAAAATTTCCTCTTAAAAGATCATAACGGTAACAATCATTGGGCGTAATAAATGTTAAAACATTTGACATAATTATCTTCTTTGTAAAAGATGATTTACTAGACAATTTAAAATTTCTTATTAAAACATCATGACGGTAACGATTATTGGGCCTAATAAATGCTAAAAAAGTTGACATAATTATCTTCTTTGTAAAAAATAATTTAATAGATCATTGAAAATTTCTTTATAAAAGATCATAAAGGTAACGATCATTGGGCCTAATAAATGGTAAAAAAGTTGACATAATTATCTTTTTTGTAAAAGATAATTTACTAAACAATTTAAAATTTCTTATTAAAAGATCATAACGGTAACGATCACTGGGCCTAATAAATGCTAAAAAACATTACATAAGTATCTTCTTTGTAAAAGATAAATTAATAGATCATTTAAAATTTCTTTATAAAAGATCATAACGGTAACAATCATTGGGCCTATTAATGTTAAAAAAGTTGACATAATTAACTTCTTTGTAAAAGATAATTTACTAGACAATTTAAAATTTCTTATTAAAAGATGATAATGCTAACGATTAATGGGTCTAGTAAATGCTAAAAAAGTTAAAATAATTATCTTCTTTGTAAAAGATAATTGAATAGATCATTTAAGATTTCTTTAAAAAAGATTATAATGGTAACGAGCGTTGGGCGTAATAAATGATAAAAAAGTTGACATAATAATCTTCTTTGCAAAAGATAATTTACTAGAGAATTTAAAATTTCTTACTAAAAGATCATAACGGTACCGATCAATGGGCCTAGTAAATGCTAAAAAACATTACATAATTATCTTCTTTGTAAAAGATAAATTAATAGATCATTTAAAATTTCTTATAAAAGATCATAACGGTAACAATCATTGGGCCTATTAATGCTAAAAAAGTTGACATAATTAACTTCTTTGTAAAAGATAATTTACTAGACAATTTAAAATTTCTTATTAAAAGATTATAATGCTAACGATTAATGGGCCTAGTAAATACTAAAAAAGTTAAAATAATTATCTTCTTTGTAAAAGATAATTTAATAGATCGTTTAAAATATCTTTAAAAAAGATTATAACGGTAATGATCATTGCGCCTAATAAATGCTAAAAAAGTTGACATAATTATCTTCTTTGTAAAAGATAATTTACTAGATCATTTAAAATTTCCTCTTAAAAGATCATAACGGTAACAATCATTGGGCGTAATAAATGGTAAAACATTTGACATAATTATCTTCTTTGTAAAAGATAATTTACTAGACAATTTAAAATTTCCTATTAAAAGATCATGACGGTAACAATTATTGGGCCTAATAAATGCTAAAAAAGTTGACATAATTATCTTCTTTGTAAAAAATAATTTAATAGATCATTTAAAATTTCTTTATAAAAGATCATAAAGGTAACGATCATTGGGCCTAATAAATGGTAAAAAAGTTGACATAATTATCTTCTTTGTAAAAGATAATTTACTAAACAATTTAAAATTTCTTATTAAAAGATCATAACGGTAACGATCACTGGGCCTAATAAATGCTAGAAAACATTACATAATTATGTTCTTTGTAAAAGATAAATTAATAGATCATTTAAAATTTCTTTATAAAAGATCATAACGGTAACAATCATTGGGCCTAATAAATGCTAAAAAGGTTAACATAATTATCTTCTTTTTAAAACATAATTTAATAGATCATTTAAAATTTCATTATAAAATATCATGACGGCAACGATCATTGGGCCTAATAAATGCTAAAAAGGTTAACATAATTATCTTCTTTGTAAAAGATAAATTAATAGATCATTTAAAATTTCTTATAAAAGATCATAACGGTAACAATCATTGGGCCTATTAATGCTAAAAAAGTTGACATAATTAACTTCTTTGTAAAAGATAATTTACTAGACAATTTAAAATTTCTTATTAAAAGATTATAATGCTAACGATTAATGGGCCTAGTAAATACTAAAAAAGTTAAAATAATTATCTTCTTTGTAAAAGATAATTTAATAGATCGTTTAAAATATCTTTAAAAAAGATTATAACGGTAATGATCATTGCGCCTAATAAATGCTAAAAAAGTTGACATAATTATCTTCTTTGTAAAAGATAATTTACTAGATCATTTAAAATTTCCTCTTAAAAGATCATAACGGTAACAATCATTGGGCGTAATAAATGGTAAAACATTTGACATAATTATCTTCTTTGTAAAAGATAATTTACTAGACAATTTAAAATTTCCTATTAAAAGATCATGACGGTAACAATTATTGGGCCTAATAAATGCTAAAAAAGTTGACATAATTATCTTCTTTGTAAAAAATAATTTAATAGATCATTTAAAATTTCTTTATAAAAGATCATAAAGGTAACGATCATTGGGCCTAATAAATGGTAAAAAAGTTGACATAATTATCTTCTTTGTAAAAGATAATTTACTAAACAATTTAAAATTTCTTATTAAAAGATCATAACGGTAACGATCACTGGGCCTAATAAATGCTAGAAAACATTACATAATTATGTTCTTTGTAAAAGATAAATTAATAGATCATTTAAAATTTCTTTATAAAAGATCATAACGGTAACAATCATTGGGCCTAATAAATGCTAAAAAGGTTAACATAATTATCTTCTTTTTAAAACATAATTTAATAGATCATTTAAAATTTCATTATAAAATATCATGACGGCAACGATCATTGGGCCTAATAAATGCTAAAAAGGTTAACATAATTATCTTCTTTGTAAAAGATAAATTAATAGATCATTTAAAATTTCTTATAAAAGATCATAACGGTAACAATCATTGGGCCTATTAATGCTAAAAAAGTTGACATAATTAACTTCTTTGTAAAAGATAATTTACTAGACAATTTAAAATTTCTTATTAAAAGATTATAATGCTAACGATTAATGGGCCTAGTAAATACTAAAAAAGTTAAAATAATTATCTTCTTTGTAAAAGATAATTTAATAGATCGTTTAAAATATCTTTAAAAAAGATTATAACGGTAATGATCATTGCGCCTAATAAATGCTAAAAAAGTTGACATAATTATCTTCTTTGTAAAAGATAATTTACTAGATCATTTAAAATTTCCTCTTAAAAGATCATAACGGTAACAATCATTGGGCGTAATAAATGGTAAAACATTTGACATAATTATCTTCTTTGTAAAAGATAATTTACTAGACAATTTAAAATTTCCTATTAAAAGATCATGACGGTAACAATTATTGGGCCTAATAAATGCTAAAAAAGTTGACATAATTATCTTCTTTGTAAAAAATAATTTAATAGATCATTTAAAATTTCTTTATAAAAGATCATAAAGGTAACGATCATTGGGCCTAATAAATGGTAAAAAAGTTGACATAATTATCTTCTTTGTAAAAGATAATTTACTAAACAATTTAAAATTTCTTATTAAAAGATCATAACGGTAACGATCACTGGGCCTAATAAATGCTAGAAAACATTACATAATTATGTTCTTTGTAAAAGATAAATTAATAGATCATTTAAAATTTCTTTATAAAAGATCATAACGGTAACAATCATTGGGCCTAATAAATGCTAAAAAGGTTAACATAATTATCTTTTTTGTGAAATATAATTTAATAGATCATTTAAAATTTCTTTATGAAAGATCATAACGGTAACGATTATTGGGCCTAATAAATGCTAAAAAAGTTGACATAATTATCTTCTTTGTAAAAGATAATTTACTAGACAATTTAAAATTCCTTATTAAAAGATCATAACGGTGCGGATCAATAGGCCTAGTAAATGCTGAAAAACCTTACATAATTATCTTCTTTGTAAAACATAATTTAATAGATCATTTAAAATTTCATTATAAAAGATCATGACGGAAACGATCATTGGGCCTAATAAATGCTAAAAAGGTTAACATAATTATCTTCTTTGTGAAAGATAATTTAATAGATCATTTAAAATTTCTTTATCAAAGATCATAACGGTAACGATCATTGGGCCTAATAAATGCTAAAAAAGTTGACATAATTATCTTCTTTGTAAAAGATAATTTACTAGACAATTTAAAATTTCTTATTAAAAGATCATAACGGTAACGATCATTGGGACTAATAAATACTAAAAAAGTTAACATAATTATCTTCTCTGTAAAAGATAATTTACTAGACAATTTAAAATTTCTTATTAAAAGATCATAACGGTGCCGATCAATGGGCCTAGTAAATGCTGAAAAAGCTTACATAACTATCTTCTTTGTAAAACATAATTTAATAGATCATTTAAAATTTCATTATAAAAGATCATGACGGCAACGATCATTGGGCCTAATAAATGCTAAAAAGGTTAACATAATTATCTTCTTTGTGAAAGATAATTTAATAAATCATTTAAAATTTCTTTATAAAAGATCATAACGGTAACGATCATTGGGCCTAATAAATGCTAAAAAAGTTGACATAATTATCTTCTTTGTAATAGATAATTTACTAGACAATTTAAAATTTCTTATTAAAAGATCATAACGGTGCCGATCAATGGGCCTAGTAAATGCTGAAAAAGCTTACATAATTATCTTCTTTGTAAAACATAATTTAATAGATCATTTAAAATTTCATTATAAAATATCATGACGGCAACGATCATTGGGCCTAATAAATGCTAAAAAGGTTAACATAATTATCTTCTTTGTGAAAGATAATTTAATAGATCATTTAAAATTTCTTTATAAAAGATCATAACGGTAACGATCATTGGGCCTAATAAATGGTAAAAAAGTTGACATAGTTATCTTCTTTGTAAAATATAATTTACTAAACAATTTAAAATTTATTATTAAAAGATCATAACGGTACGATCACTAGGCCTAATAAATGCTAAAAAACATTACATAATTATCTTCTTTGTAAAAGATAAATTAATAGATCATTTAAAATTTCTTTATAAAAGATCATAACGGTAACAATCATTGGGCCTAATAAATGCTAAAAAGGTTAACATAATTATCTTCTTTGTGAAATATAATTTAATACATCATTTAAAATTTCTTTATGAAAGATCATAACGGTAACGATTATTGGGCCTAATAAATGCTAAAAAAGTTGACATAATTATCTTCTTTGTAAAAGATAATTTACTAGACAATTTAAAATTTCTTATTAAAAGATCATAACGGTGCCAATCAATGGGCCTAGTAAATGCTGAAAAAGCTTACATAATTATCTTCTTTGTAAAACATAATTTAATAGATCATTTAAAATTTCATTATAAAATATCATGACGGCAACGATCATTGGGCCTAATAAATGCTAAAAAGGTTAACATAATTATCTTCTTTGTGAAAGATAATTTAATAGATCATTTAAAATTTCTTTATAAAAGATCATAACGGTAACGATCATTGGGCCTATTAACGCTAAAAAAGTTGACATAATTAACTTCTTTGTAAAAGATAATTTACTAGACAATTTAAAATTTCTTATTAAAAGATGATAATGCTAATGATTAATGGGCCTAGTAAATGCTAAAAAAGTTAAAATAATTATCTTCTTTGAAAAAAATAATTTAATACATTATTTAAAATTTCTTTAAAAAAGATTATAACGGTAACGATCATTGCGCCTAATAAATGCTAAAAAAGTTGACATAATTATCTTCTTTGTAAAAGATAATTTACTAGATCATTTAAAATTTCCTCTTAAAAGATCATAACGGTAACAATCATTGGGCCTAATAAATGCTAAAAAAGTTGGCATAATTATCTTCTTTGTAAAAGATAATTTACTAAACAATTTAAAATTTCTTATTAAAAGATCATAAGGGTAACCATCACTGGGGCTAATAAATGGTAAAAAAGTTGGCATAATTATCTTCTTTGTAAAAGATAATTTACTAAACAATTTAAAATTTCTTATTAAAAGATCATAACGGCAACGATCACTGGGCCTAATAAATGCTAAAAAAGTTAACATAATTATCTTTTTTGTAAAATACAATTTAATACATCATTTAAAATTTCTTTTAAAAAGATCATAACGCTAACGATTATTGGGCCTAATAAGTGATAAAAAAGTTGACATAATAATCTTCTTTGTAAAAGATAATTTACTAGACAATTTAAAATTTCTTACTAAAAGATCATAACGGTACCGATCAATGGGCCTAGTAAATGCTAAAAAGCATTACATAATTATCTTCTTTGTAAAAGATAAATTAATAGATCATTTAAAATTTCTTTATAAAAGATCATAACGGTAACGATCATTGGGCCTATTAATGCTAAAAAAGTTGACATAATTAACTTCTTTGTAAAAGATAATTTACTAGACAATTTAAAATTTCTTATTAAAAGATGATAACGCTAACGATTAATGGGCCTAGTAAATGCTAAAAAAGTTAAAATAATTATGTTCTTTGTAAAAGATAATTTAATACATCATTTAAGATTTCTTAAAAAAAGATTATAATGGTAACGATCGTTGGGCCTAATAAATGATAAAAAAGTTGACATAATAATCTTCTTTGCAAAAGATAATTTACTAGAGAATTTAAAATTTCTTACTAAAAGATCATAACGGTACCGATCAATGGGCCTAGTAAATGCTAAAAAACATTACATAATTATCTTCTTTGTAAAAGATAAATTAATAGATCATTTAAAATTTCTTTATAAAAGATCATAACGGTAACAAGCATTGGGCCTATTAATGCTAAAAAAGTTGACATAATTAACTTCTTTGTAAAAGATAATTTACTAGACAATTTAAAATTTCTTATTAAAAGATGATAATGCTAACGATTAATGGGCCTAGTAAATACTAAAAAAGTTAAAATAATTATCTTCTTTGTAAAAGATAATTTAATAGATCATTTAAAATATCTTTAAAAAAGATTATAACGGTAATGATCATTGCGCTTAATAAATGCTAAAAAAGTTGACATAATTATCTTCTTTGTAAAAGATAATTTACTAGATCATTTAAAATTTCCTCTTAAAAGATCATAACGGTAACAATCATTGGGCGTAATAAATGTTAAAACATTTGACATAATTATCTTCTTTGTAAAAGATGATTTACTAGACAATTTAAAATTTCTTATTAAAAGATCATGACGGTAACGATTATTGGGCCTAATAAATGCTAAAAAAGTTGACATAATTATCTTCTTTGTAAAAAATAATTTAATAGATCATTGAAAATTTCTTTATAAAAGATCATAAAGGTAACGATCATTGGGCCTAATAAATGGTAAAAAAGTTGACATAATTATCTTTTTTGTAAAAGATAATTTACTAAACAATTTAAAATTTCTTATTAAAAGATCATAACGGTAACGATCACTGGGCCTAATAAATGCTAAAAAACATTACATAAGTATCTTCTTTGTAAAAGATAAATTAATAGATCATTTAAAATTTCTTTATAAAAGATCATAACGGTAACAATCATTGGGCCTATTAATGCTAAAAAAGTTGACATAATTAACTTCTTTGTAAAAGATAATTTACTAGAAAATTAAAAATTTCTTATTAAAAGATGATAATGCTAACGATTAATGGGCCTAGTAAATGCTAAAAAAGTTAAAATAATTATCTTCTTTGTAAAAGATAATTTAATAGATCATTTAAAATTTCTTTAAAAAAGGTTTTAACGGTAATGATCATTGCGCCTAATAAATGCTAAAAAAGTTGACATAATTAACTTCTTTGTAAAAGATAATTTACTAGACAATTTAAAATTTCTTATTAAAAGATGATAATGCTAACGATTAATGGGCCTAGTAAATGCTAAAAAAGTTAAAATAATTATCTTCTTTGTAAAAGATAATTTAATAGATCATTTAAAATTTCTTTAAAAAAGATTATAACGGTAATGACCATTGCGCCTAATGAATGCCAAAAAAGTTGACATAATTAACTTCTTTGTAAAAGATAATTTACTAGACAATTTAAAATTTCGTATTAAAAGATAATAACGCTAATGATTAATGGGCCTAGTAAATGCTAAAAAAGTTGACGTAATTATCTTCTTTGTAAAAGATAATTTAATAGATCATTTAAAATTTCTTTAAAAAAGATCATAACAGTAACAATCATTGGGCCCAATAAATGCTAAAAAAGTTGGCATAATTATCTTCTTTGTAAAAGATAATTTACTAGACAATTTAAAATTTCTTGTTAAAAGATCATAACGCTAACGATTATTGGGTCTAATAAATTCTAAAAAATTTCACATAATTATCTTCTTTGTAAAAGATAATTTAATAGATCATTTAAAATTTCTTTAAAAAAGATTATAACGGTAACGATCATTGGGCCCAATAAATGATAAAAAAGTTGACATAATAATCTTCTTTGTAAAAGATAAATTAACAGATCATTTAAAATTTCTTTATAAAGTATCATAACGGTAACGATCATTGGGCCTAATAAATGCTAAAAAAGTTAACATAATTAACTTCTTTGTAAAAGATAATTTACTAGACAATTTAAAATTTCGTATTAAAAGATAATAACGCTAATGATTAATGGGTCTAGTAAATGCTAAAAAAGTTGACATAATTATCTTCTTTGTAAAATATAATTTAATAGATCATTTAAAATTTCTTTAAAAAAGATCATAACAGTAACAATCATTGGGCCCAATAAATGCTAAAAAAGTTGGCATAATTATCTTCTTTGTAAAAGATAATTTACTAGACAATTTAAAATTTCTTATTAAAAGATCATAACGCTAACGATTATTGGGTCTAATAAATGCTAAAAACATTCACATAATTATATTCTTTGTAAAAGATAATTTAATAGATCATTTAAAATTTCTTTAAAAAAGATGATAACGGTAACGATCATTAGGCCCAATAAATGATAAAAAAGTTGACATAATAATCTTCTTTGTAAAAGATAAATTAATAGCTCATTTAAAATTTCTTCATAAAATGTCATAACGGTAACGATCATTGGGCCTAATAAATGCTAAAAAGGTTAACATAATTATCTTCTTTGTGAAAGATAATTTAATAGATCATTTAAAATTTCCTTATAAATGATCATAACGGTAACAATCATTGGGCCTAATAAATGGTAAAAAAGTTGACATAATTATCTTCTTTGTAAAAGATAATTTACTAAACACTTTAAAATTTCTTATTAAAAGATCATAACGTAACGATCACTGGGCCTAATAAATGCTGAAGCAGCTAACATAAATATACTCTTTGTAAAAGATAATTTAATAGATCATTTAGAATTTCTTTATAAAAGATCATAACGGTAACGACATTGGGCCTAATAAATGCTAAAAAAGTTGACATAATTAACCTCTTTGTAAAAGATAATTTACTAGACAATTTAAAATTTCGTATTAAAAGATAATAACGCTAACGATTAATGGGCCTAGTAAATGCTAAAAAAGTTGACATAATTATCTTCTTTGTAAAAGATAATTTAATAGATCATTTAAAATTTCCTCTTAAAGGATCATAACGGTAACAATCATTGGGCCTAATAAATGGTAAAAAAGTTGACATAATTATCTTCTTTGTAAAAGATAATTTACTAGACAATTTAAAATTTCTTATTAAAAGATCATAACGCTAACAATTTTTGGTTCTAATAAATGCTAAAAAAGTTGAGATAATTATCTTCTTTGTAAAAGATAATTAAATAGATCTTTTAAAATTTCTTTATAAAATGTCATAACGGTAACGATCATTGGGCCTAATAAATGCTAAAAAGGTTAACATAATTATCTTCTTTGTGAAAGATAATTTAATAGATCATTTAAAATTTCTTTATAAAAGATCATAACAGTAACGATCATTGGGCCTATTAATGCTAAAAAAGTTGACATAATTAACTTCTTTGTAAAAGATAATTTACTAGACAATTTAAAATTTCTTATTAAAAGATGATAATGCTAACGATTAATGGGTCTAGTAAATGCTAAAAAAGTTAAAATAATTATCTTCTTTGTAAAAGATAATTTAGTAGATCATTTAAAATTTCTTTAAAAAAGATTATAACGGTAACGATCATTGCGCCTAATAAATGCTAAAAAAGTTGACATAATTATCTTCTTTGTAAAAGATAATTTACTAGATCATTTAAAATTTCCTTTTAAAGATCATAACGGTAACGATCATTGGGCATAATAAAGGCTAAAAAATTTGACATAATTATCTTCTTTGTTAAAGATAATTTACTAGACAATTTGAAATTTCTTATTAAAAGATCATAACGCTAACGATTATTGGGCCTAATAAATGCTAAAAAAGTTGACATAATTATCTTCTTTGTAAAATATAATTTAATAGATCATTTAAAATTTCTTTAAAAAAGATTATAACGGTAACGATCATTGGGCCCAATAAATGATAAAAAAGTTGACATAATAATCTTCTTTGTAAAAGATAAATTAATAGATCATTTAAAATTTCTTCATAAAATGTCATAACGGTAACGATCATTGGGCCTAATAAATGCTAAAAAGGTTAAGATAATTATCTTCTTTGTAAAAGATAATTTACTAAACACTTTAAAATTTCTTATTAAAAGATCATAACGTAACAATCACTGGGCCTAATAAATGCTGAAGCAGCTAACATAAACATATTATTTGTAAAAGATAATTTAATAGATCATTTAGAATTTCTTTATAAAAGATCATAACGGTAACGATCATTGGACCTAATAAATGCTAAAAAAGTTGACATAATTAACTTCTTTGTAAAAGATAATTTACTGGACAATTTAAAATTTCGTATTAAAAGATAATAACGCTAACGATTAATGGGCCTAGTAAATGCTAAAAAAGTTGAAATAATTATCTTCTTTGTAAAAGATAATTTAATAGATCATTTAAAATTTCTTTAAAAAATATCGTAACGGTAACGATCATTGCGCCTAATAAATGCTAAAAAAGTTGACATAATTATCTTCTTTGTAAAAGATAATTTAATAGATCATTTAAAATTTCCTCTTAAAGGATCATAACGGTAACAATCATTGGGCCTAATAAATGGTAAAAAGGTTGACATAATTATCTTCTTTGTAAAAGATAATTTACTAGACAATTTAAAATTTCTTATTAAAAAATCATAACGCTAACAATTTTTGGTTCTAATAAATGCTAAAAAAGTTGAGATAATTATCTTTTACAAAGAAGATAATTATGTCAACTTTTTTAGCATGTATTAGGCCTAATGATTGTTACCGTTATAATCTTTTAATAAACAAATTTTAACTGATCTATTAAATTATCTTTTACAAAGAATATAATTATGTCAACTTTTTTAGCATGTATTAGGCCCAATGATCATTACCGTTATAATATTTTATAAAGAAATTTTAAATGATCTATTAAATTATCTTTTTCAAAGAAGATAATCATGTCAACGTTTTTAGCATTTATTAGCCCCAATGATCATTACCATTATGATCTTTTAGTAAGAAATTTTAACTTATCTAGTGAATTATCTTTTAGAAAGAATATAATTATGTCAGGTTTTTTAGCATTTATTAAGCCCAATGATCGTTAACGTTTTTAGCATTTATTAGGCCTAATGATCGTTACCGTCATCATATTTTAATAAAGACATTTTAAATCATCTATTAAGTTATCTTTTACAAAGAAGATAATTATGTGAACTTTATTAATATTGAATAGGCCAAATAATCGTTACCGTTATCATCTATTACAAACAAATTTTAAATGATCTATTAAATTATCATTTACAAAGAAGATCATTATGTCAACTTTTTTAGCATTTATTAGGCCCAATGATCGTTATCGTTATGCTTTTTTATAAAAAAATTTTAATTGATCTATTAAATTATCTTTTACAAGTAAGATAATTATGTCCTGTTTTAAGCATTCATTAGGCCCAATGATGGTTACTGTTATGATATTCTCATAAGAAATTTTCAATTATCTATTAAATTGTCTTTTACAAAGAAGATAATTATGTCAACATTTTTAGCATTTATTACGCCCAATGATCGTTACCGTCATGACGTTTTACTAAAGAAATTTTAAATGATCTATTAAATTATGTTTTACAAAGAAGATAATTACGTTTTTAGCATTTATTAGGCCCAATAAACCTTATCGTTATGATCTTTTATAAAGAAATTTTAAATGACCTATTAAAATATTTTTGACAAAGAATATAATTATGTGAACTTTTTTAGTATTTATTAGGCCCAATGATCAATACCGTTATGATCTTTTATAAAGAAATTTTAAAATATCTAGTAACTAAATTATCTTTTACAAATAACATAATTATGTTAACTTTTTTAGCATTTATTACGCCCAATCATCGTTACCTTTAGGATCTTTTAATAAATAAATTTTAAATGATCTATTAATTTATCTTTTACAAAGAATATAATTATGTCAGGTTTTTTAGCATTTATTAAGCCCAATGATCGTTAACGTTATGATCTTTTAATACGAAATTTTAAATTATCTATTAAATTATCTGTTACAAAGAAGATAATTATGTTAACTTTTTTAGCATGTATTAGGCCCAATGATTGTTACTGTCATGATATTTTAATAAAGACATTTTAAATCATCTATTAAATTATCTTTTACAAAGAAGATAATTATGTCAAGTTTTTTAGCATTTATTAGGCCTAATGATCATTACCATTATGATCTTTTAATAAGAAATTTTAAATGATGTATTAAATTATCTTTTACAAAGACGATAATCATGTTGAGTTTTTTAGCATTTATTAGGCCCAATGATTGTTACCGTTATGATCTTTTAATAAGAAATTTTAAATTATCTAGTAAATTATCTTTTACAAATAACATAATTATGTCAAGTTTTTCAGCATTTATTAGGCTCAATGATTGTTACCGTTATGATCTTTTAATAAAGAAATTTTAAATGATCTATTAAATTATCATTTGCAAAGAAGATAATTATGTCAACTTTTTTAGCATTTATTAGGCCCAATGATCGTTATCGTTATGATCTTTTATAAAAAAATTTGAATTGACCCATTAAATTATCTTTTACAAGGAAGATAATTGTGTCCCCTTTTATGCATTCATTAGGCCAAATGATGGTTACCGTTATGATCTTGTCATAAAAAATTTTCAATTATCTATTAAATTGTCTTTTACAAAGAAGATAATTATGTCAACTTTTTTAGCATTTATTACGCCCAATGATCATTACCGTCATGATGTTTTACTAAAGAAATTTTAAATGATCTATTAAATTATATTTTACACAGAAGATAATTATGTTTTTAGCATTTATTAGGCTCAATGATCGTTACCGTGATGATATTTTAATAAAGACATTTTAAATCATCTACTAAATTATCTTTTAGAAAGAAGATAATTATGTCAAGTTTTTTAGCATTTATTAGGCCTAATGATCATTACCATTATGGTCTTTTAATAAGAAATTTTAAATGATCTATTAAATTATCTTTTACAAAGACGATAATCATGTCGAGTTTTTTAGCATTTATTAGGCCCAATGATCCTCAACATTATGATCTTCTAATAAGAAATTTTAAATTATCTAGTAAATTATATTTTACAAAGATAATTATGTCAACTTCTTTAGCAGTTATTAGGCCCAGTGATCATTACCGTTATGATGTTTTAATAAATAAATTTTAAATGATCTATTAAAGTATCTTTTACAAAGAATATAATTATGTCAAATTTTTTACCATTTATTAGGCCCAATGATCGTTACCGTTATGATTTTTTAATAAATAAATTTTAAATTATCTATTAAATTATCTTTTACAAAGAACATAATTATGTGAACTTTTTTACCATTAATTAGGCACAATGATCGTTACTGTTATGATCTTTTATTAAGAAATTTTAAATGATCTATTAAATTATCTTTTACAAAGAAGATAATTATCTCAACTTTTTTAGCATTTATTAGGCCCAATGATCATTACCATTATGATCTTTTTAGAAGAAATTTTAAATTATCTAGTAAATTATCTTTTACAAAGAAGATAATTATGTTCCCTTTTAAGAATTTATTAGGCCCAATGATCATTGCCGTTACGATCTTTTATAAAAAAAATTTTAAATGATCTATTAAATTATCTTTTACAAAGAAGATAATTATGTCAACTTTTTTAGCATTTATTAGGCACAATAGTCCTTACCGTTACGATCTTTTATAAAGAAATTTTAAATTATCTATTAAATTATCTTTTACAAAGAAGATAATTATGTCAACTTTTTCAGCATGTATTAGGCCCAATGATCGTTACCGTCATGATATTTTAATAAAGAAATTTTAAATGATCTATTAAATTATCTTTTACAACGAAGATAACTATGTCAACCTTTTAGAATTTATTAGCCCAATAATCCTTACCGTTATGATCTTTTAATAAGAAATTTTAAATTATCTAGTAAATTATCTTTTACAAAGAAGATAATTATGTCAAGTTTTTTAGCATTTATTAGGCCCAATGATCGTTACCGTTATGATCTTTTATAAAAAAATTTTAAATGATCTATTAAATTATCTTTTATAAGGAAGAGAATTATGTCAAGTTTTTTATCATTTATTAGGCCGAATGATTGTTAACGTTATAATCTTTTAATAAGATATTTTAAATGATTTATTAAATTATCCTTTACAAAGAAGATAATTATGTCAACTTTTTTAGCATTCATTAGGCCTAATGATCATTACCGTTATGATCTTTTATAAAAAAAATTTAGATGATCTGTTAAATTATCTTCTACAAAGAAGATAATCACGTCAGGTTTTTTAGCATTTATTAGGCCCAATGATCGTTTACGTTATGATCTTTTAATACGAAATCTTAAATTATCTGTTACAAAGAAGATAATCATGTTAACTTTTTTAGCATTTATTAGGCCCAATGATCGTTACCGTCATCATATTTTAATAAAGACATTTTAAATCATCTATTAAGTTATCTTTTACAAAGAAGATAATTATGTCAAGTTTTTTAGCATTTATTAGGCCTAATGATCATTACCATTATGATCTTTTAATAAGAAATTTTAAATGATCTATTAAATTATCTTTTACAAAGACGATAATGATGTCGAGTTTTTTAGCATTTATTAGGCCCAATGATCGTTACCGTTATGATCTTTTAATAAGAAATTTTAAATTATCTCGTAAATTATCTTTTACAAATAATATAATTATGTCAAGGTTTTCAGCATTTATTAGGCCCAATGATCGTTACCGTGATGATCTTTTAATAAAGAAATTTTAAATGATCTATTAAATGATCATTTACAAAGAAGATACATATGTCAACTTTTCTAGCATTTATTAGGCCCAATAATTGTTATCGTTATGATCTTTTATCAAAAAAATTTAATTGATCTATTAAATTATCTTTTACAAGGAAGATAATTGTGTCCCCTTTTAAGCATTCATTTGGCCCAATGATGGTTACCGTTATGATCTTGTCATAAGAAATTTTCAATTCTCTATTAAATTGTCTTTTACAAAGAAGATAATTATGTCAACATTTTTTGCATTTATTACGCCCAATGATCGTTACCGTCATGATGTTTTACTAAAGAAATTTTAAATGATCTATTAAATTATATTTTACACAGAAGATAATTACGTTTTTAGCATTTAGTAGGCCCAATAATCCTTATCGTTATGATCTTTTATAAAGAAATTTAAATGACCTATTAAAATATCTTTGACAAAGAATATAATTATGTGAACTTTTTTAGCATTTATTAGGCCCAATGATCAATACTGTTATGATCTTTTATAAAGAAATTTTAAAATATCTGGTAAATTATCTTTTACAAATAACATAATTATGTCAACTTTTTTAGCATTTATTAGGCCCAGTGATCGTTACCGTTAGGATCTTTTACTAAATATATTTTAAATGATATATTAAATTATCTTTTACAAAGAATATAATTATGTCAGGTGTTTTAGCATTTATTAAGCCCAATGATCGTTAACGTTATGATCTTTTAATATGAAATTTTAAATTATCTATTAAATTATCTGTTACAAAGAAGATAATTATGTTAACTTATTTAGCATTGATTAGGCCCAATGATCGTTACCGTCATGATATTTTAATAAAGACATTTTAAATCATCTATTAAATTATCTTTTAGAAAGAAGATAATTATATCAAGTTTTTTAGCATTTATTAGGCCTAATGATCATTACCATTATGATCTTTTAATAAGAAATTTTAAATGATCTATTAAATTATCTTTTACAAAGACGATAATCAAGTCGACTTTTTTAGCATTTATTAGGCCCAATGATCCTCGGCATTATGATCTTCTAATAAGAAATTTTAAATTATCTTGTAAATTATATTTTACAAAGAAGATAATTATGTCAACTTCTTTAGCAGTTATTACCGTTATGATGTTTTAATAAACAAATTTTAAATGATCTATTAAAGTATCTTTTACAAAGAATATAATTATGTCAAATTTTTTAGCATTTATTAGGCCCAATGATCGTTACCGTTATGATTTTTTAATAAATAAATTTTAAATTATCTATTAAATTATCTTTTACAAATAACATAATTATGTCAACTTTTTTAGCATTTATTAGGCCCAATGATCATTACCATTATGATCTTTTTAGAAGAAATTTTAAATTATCTAGTAAATTATCTTTTACAAAGAAGATAATTATGTCCCCTTTTAAGAATTTATTAGGCCCAATGATCATTGCCGTTACGATCTTTTATAAAAAAAATTTTAAATGATCTATTAAATTATCTTTTACAAAGAAGACAATTATGTCAACTTTTATTGCATTTATTAGGCCCAATGATCATTACCGTTATGATCTTTTATAAAAAAAATTTAAATGATCTATTAAATTATCTTTTACAAAGAGGATAATTATGTCATGTTTTTTAGCATTTATTAGGCCCAATGATCGTTACCATTATGGTCTTTTAATAAGAAATTTTAAATTATCTAGTAAATTATCTTTTACAAAGGAGATAATTATGTCAACTTGTTTAGCATTTATTAGGCCCAATGATGGTTACCGTCATAATCTTTTAATAAATAAATTTTAAATTATCTATTAAATAATCTTTGACAAAGAAGATAATTATGTTAACTTTTTCAGCATTTATTCGGCCCAATGATCGTTACCGTTATGATCTTTTATAAAAAAAATTTAAATAATCTATTAAATTATCTTTTACAAAGAAGATAATTATGTCAACTTTTTTAGCATTTATTAGGCCCAATAGTCCTTACCGTTACGATCTTCTATAAAGAAATTTTAAATTATCTATTAAATTATCTTTTACAAAGAAGATAATTATGTCAACTTTTTTACCATGTATTAGGCCCAATGATCGTTACCGTCATGATATTTTAATAAAGAAATTTTAAATGATCTATTAAATTATCTTTTACAACGAACATAACTATGTCAACCTTTCAGCATTTATTAGCCCAATAATCCTTACCGTTATGATCTTTTAATAAGAAATTTTAAATTATCTATTAAATTATCTTTTACAAGGAATATAGTTATGTAAACTTTTTTAGCATGTATTAGGCCCAATGATCATTACCGTTATAATCTTTTATAAAGAAATTTTAAATGATGTATTAAATTATCTTTTTCAAAGAAGATAATCATGTCAAGGTTTTTAGCATTTATTAGGACCGATGATAGTTACCACTATGATCTTATAATAAGAAATTTTAAATTATCTAGTAAATTATCTTTTACAAAGAAGATAATTATGTCAACTTTTTTAGCATTTATTAGGCCAAATGATCCTTACCGTCATCATCTTTTAATAAGAAAGTTTAAATGATCTATTAAATTATCTTTTTCAAAGAAGATAATCAAGTCAAGTTTTTTAGCATTTATTAGGCCCAATGATCGTTACCGTTATGGTCTTTTATAAAAAAAATTTAAATGATCTATTAAATTATCTTTTACAGAGAAGAAAATTATCTCAAGTTTTTTATTATTTATTAGGCCAATGATTGTT
Source organism: Psophocarpus tetragonolobus (assembly GCA_037954015.1). Taxonomy (NCBI): domain Eukaryota; kingdom Viridiplantae; phylum Streptophyta; class Magnoliopsida; order Fabales; family Fabaceae; genus Psophocarpus; species Psophocarpus tetragonolobus. The sequence continues at coordinate 63,360,254 of CM075688.1, forward strand.
AACGTTATAATCTTTTAATAAGAACTTTTAAATTATTTATTAAATTATCTTTTACAAAGAAGATAATTATGTCGACTTTTTTAGCATTTATTAGGCTCAATGATCGTTACCGTCATGATATTTTAATAAAGAAATTTTAAATAATCTATTAAATTATCTTTTACAACGAAGATAATTATGTCAAAGTTTTGAGCATTTATTAGCCCCAATGATCATTACCATTATCATCTTTTAATAAGAAATTTTAAATTATCTAGTAAATTATCTTTTAGAAAGAAGATAATTATGTCAACTTTTTTAACATTTATTTAGGCCAATGATTGTTACCGTTGTGATTTTTATAAATAAATTTTAAATGATCTATTAAATTATCTTTTACAAAAAATATAATTATGTCAACTTTTTTAACATTGATTAGGCGAAATAATCGTTACCGTTATCATCTATTATAAACAAATTTTAAATGATCTATTAAATTATCTATTGCAAAGAAGATAATTATGTCAACTTTTTTAGCATGTATTAGGGCTAATGATTTTTACCGTTATGATCATTTATAAAGAAAATTTAAATTATCTAGTAAATTATCTTTTTATAAAGAAGATAATTATGTCAACTTTTTTAGCATTCATTAGGCCCAATGATCGTTACCGTTATGATCTTTGATAAAGAAATTTAAAATTATCTAGTAAATTATCTTTTTACAAAGAAGATAATTATGTCAACTTTTTTAGCATTTATTAGGCCCAACGATCGTTACCGTTATTATCTTTTCATAAGAAATTTTCAATTATCTATTAAATTGTCTTTTACAAAGAAGATAATTATGTCAAGTTTTTCAGCATTTATTAGGCCCAATGATCGCTACCGTTATGATCTTTTAATAAAGAAATTTTAAATGATCTATTAAATTATCCTTTACAAAGAAGATAATTATGTCAACTTTTTTAGCATTTATTAGGCCCAACGATCCTCAGCATTATCATCTTCTAATAACAAATTTTAAATTATCTAGTAAATTATATTTTACAAAGAAGATAATTATGTCAACTTCTTTAGCAGTTATTAGGCCCAGTGATCGTTACCGTTATGATCTTTTAATAAATAAATTTTAAATGATCTATTAAATTATCTTTTACAAAGAATATAATTATGTCAACTTTTTTAGCATTTATTAGGCCCAATGATCGTTACCGTCATAATATTTTAATAAACAAATTTTAAATCATCTATTAAATTATCTTTTACAAAGAAGATAATTATGTCAACTTCTTTAGCATTTATTAGGCCCAATGAACATTACAATTATGATCTTTTAAAAAAAAAAATTTAAATGATCTATTAAATTGTCTTTTACAAAGAAGATAATTCTGTAAACTTTTTTAGCATTTATTAGACCCGATGATCGTTACCGTCATGATCTTTTAATAAATAAATTTTAAATGATCTATTAAATTGTCTTTTACAAAGAAGATAATTATGCCAACTTTTTTAGCATTTATTAGACCCAATGATCGTTACCATCATGATCTTTTAATAAAGAAATTTAAAATTATCTAGTAAATTACCTTTGACAAAGAAGATAATTATGTCAACTTTTTTAGCATTTATTAGGCCCAATTAACATTACCGTTATGATATTTTATAAAAAAAAATTTAAATGATCTATTAAATTATCTTTTACAAAGAAGATAATTACGTCAACTTTTTAGCATTTATCAGGCCCAATGATCGTTACCGTTATTATCTTTTCATAAGAAATTTTCAATTATCTATTAAATTGTCTTTTACAAAGAAGATAATTATGTCAAGTTTTTCAGCATTTATTAGGCCCAATGATCGCTACCGTTATGATCTTTTAATAAAGAAATTTTAAATGATCTATTAAATTATCCTTTACAAAGAAGATAATTATGTCAACTTTTTTAACATTTATTAGGCCCGATGATCGTTATCGTTATGGTCTTTTATAAAAAAATTTTAATTGATCTATTAAATTATCTTTTACAAAGAAGATAATTATGTCCCCTTTTAAGCATTCATTAGGCCCAATGATGGTTACCATTATGATATTGTCATAAGAAGTTTTCAATTATCTATTAAATTGTCTTTTACAAAGAAGATAATTATGTCAACTTTTTTAGCATTTATTACGCCCAATGATCGTTACCGTCATGATGTTTTACTAAAGAAATTTTAAATGATCTATTAAATTATATTTTACACAGAATTATAATTATGTTTTTAGCATTTATTAGGAAAAATAATCCTTTTAGCATTTATTAGGCCCAATGATCAATACCGTTATGATCTTTTATAAAGAAATTTTAAAATATCTAGTAAATTATCTTTTAAAAAAAAGATAATCATGTCAGGTTTTTTAGCATTTATTAACCCCAATGATCGTTAATGTTATGATCTTTTAATACGAAATTTTAAATTATCTATTAAATTATCTGTTACAAAGAAGATAATTATGTTAACCTTTTTAGCATTTATTAGGCCCAATGATCGTTACTCTTAGGATCTTTTAATAAATAAATTTTAAATTATCTATTAAATTATCTGTTACAAAGAAGATAATTATGTTAACTTTTTTAGCATTTATTAGGCCCAATGATCGTTACCGTCATGATATTTTAATAAACAAATTTTAAATCATCTATTAAATTATCTTTTACAAAGAAGATAATTATGTAAGTTTTTTAACATTTATTAGACCTAATGATCATTACCATTATGATCCTTTAATAAGAAATTTTAAATGATCTATTAAATTATCTTTTACAAAGAAGTTAACCATGTCAGGTTTTTTAGCATTTATTAGGCCCAATGATCCTCAGCATTATCATCTTCTAATAACAAATTTTAAATTATCTAGTAAATTATATTTTACAAAGAAGATAATTATATCAACTTCTTTAGCAGTTATTAGGCCCAGTGATCGTTACCGTTATGATCTTTTAATAAATAAATTTTAAATGATCTATTAAATTATCTTTTACAAAGAATATAATTATGTCAACTTTTTTAGCATTTATTAGGCCCAATGATCGTTACCGTCATAATATTTTAATAAACAAATTTTAAATCATCTATTAAATTATCTTTTACAAAGAAGATAATTATGTAAGTTTTTTAACATTTATTAGACCTAATGATCATTACCATTATGATCCTTTAATAAGAAATTTTAAATGATCTATTAAATTATCTTTTACAAAGAAGTTAACCATGTCAGGTTTTTTAGCATTTATTAGGCCCAACGATCCTCAGCATTATCATCTTCTAATAACAAATTTTAAATTATCTAGTAAATTATATTTTACAAAGAAGATAATTATGTCAACTTCTTTAGCAGTTATTAGGCCCAGTGATCGTTACCGTTATGATCTTTTAATAAATAAATTTTAAATGATCTATTAAATTATCTTTTACAAAGAATATAATTATGTCAACTTTTTTAGCATTTATTAGGCCCAATGATCGTTACCGTCATAATATTTTAATAAACAAATTTTAAATCATCTATTAAATTATCTTTTACAAAGAAGATAATTATGTAAGTTTTTTAACATTTATTAGACCTAATGATCATTACCATTATGATCCTTTAATAAGAAATTTTAAATGATCTATTAAATTATCTTTTACAAAGAAGATAACCATGTCAGGTTTTTTAGCATTTATTAGGCCCAACGATCCTCAGCATTATCATCTTCTAATAACAAATTTTAAATTATCTAGTAAATTATATTTTACAAAGAAGATAATTATGTCAACTTCTTTAGCAGTTATTAGGCCCAGTGATCGTTACCGTTATGATCTTTTAATAAATAAATTTTAAATGATCTATTAAATTATCTTTTACAAAGAATATAATTATGTCAACTTTTTTAGCATTTATTAGGCCCAATGATCGTTACCGTTATGATCTTTTAATAAAGAAATTTTAAATTATCTAGTAAATTACCTTTGACAAAGAAGATAATTATGTCAACTTCTTTAGCATTTATTAGGCCCAATGAACATTACAATTATGATCTTTTAAAAAAAAAAATTTAAATGATCTATTAAATTGTCTTTTACAAAGAAGATAATTCTGTAAACTTTTTTAGCATTTATTAGACCCGATGATCGTTACCGTCATGATCTTTTAATAAAGAAATTTTAAATGATCTATTAAATTGACTTTTACAAAGAAGATAATTATGCCAACTTTTTTAGCATTTATTAGACCCAATGATCGTTACCGTCATGATCTTTTAATAAAGAAATTTAAAATTATCTAGTAAATTACCTTTGACAAAGAAGATAATTATGTCAACTTTTTTAGCATTTATTAGGCCCAATTAACATTACCGTTATGATATTTTATAAAAAAAATTTTAAATGATCTATTAAATTATCTTTTACAAAGAAGATAATTACGTCAACTTTTTAGCATTTATCAGGCCCAATGATCGTTACCGTTATTATCTTTTCATAAGAAATTTTCAATTATCTATTAAATTGTCTTTTACAAAGAAGATAATTATGTCAAGTTTTTCAGCATTTATTAGGCCCAATGATCGCTACCGTTATGATCTTTTAATAAAGAAATTTTAAATGATCTATTAAATTATCCTTTACAAAGAAGATAATTATGTCAACTTTTTTAACATTTATTAGGCCCGATGATCGTTATCGTTATGGTCTTTTATAAAAAAATTTTAAATGATCTATTAAATTGTCTTTTACAAAGAAGATAATTCTGTAAACTTTTTTAGCATTTATTAGACCCGATGATCGTTACCGTCATGATCTTTTAATAAAGAAGTTTTCAATTATCTATTAAATTGTCTTTTACAAAGAAGATAATTATGTCAACTTTTTTAGCATTTATTACGCCCAATGATCGTTACCGTCATGATGTTTTACTAAAGAAATTTTAAATGATCTATTAAATTATATTTTACACAGAATTATAATTATGTTTTTAGCATTTATTAGGAAAAATAATCCTTTTAGCATTTATTAGGCCCAATGATCAATACCGTTATGATCTTTTATAAAGAAATTTTAAAATGTCTAGTAAATTGTCTTTTAAAAAAAAGATAATCATGTTAGGTTTTTTAGCATTTATTAACCCCAATGATCGTTAACGTTATGATCTTTTAATACGAAATTTTAAATTATCTATTAAATTATCTGTTACAAAGAAGATAATTATGTCAACCTTTTTAGCATTTATTAGGCCCAATGATCGTTACTCTTAGGATCTTTTAATAAATAAATTTTAAATTATCTATTAAATTATCTGTTACAAAGAAGATAATTATGTTAACTTTTTTAGCATTTATTAGGCCCAATGATCGTTACCGTCATGATCTTTTAATAAAGAAATTTTAAATGATCTATTAAATTGTCTTTTACAAAGAAGATAATTATGCCAACTTTTTTAGCATTTATTAGACCCAATGATTGTTACCGTCATGATCTTTTAATAAAGAAATTTTAAATTATCTAGTAAATTACCTTTGACAAAGAAGATAATTATGTCAACTTTTTTAGCATTTATTAGGCCCAATTAACATTACCGTTATGATATTTTATAAAAAAAATTTTAAATGATCTATTAAATTATCTTTTACAAAGAAGATAATTACGTCAACTTTTTAGCATTTATCAGGCCCAATGATTGTTACCGTTATTATCTTTTCATAAGAAATTTTCAATTATCTATTAAATTGCCTTTTACAAAGAAGATAATTATGTCAAGTTTTTCTGCATTTATTAGGCCCAATGATCGCTACCGTTATGATCTTTTAATAAAGAAATTTTAAATGATCTATTAAATTATCCTTTACAAAGAAGATAATTATGTCAACTTTTTTAACATTTATTAGGCCCGATGATCGTTATCGTTATGGTCTTTTATAAAAAAATTTTAATTGATCTATTAAATTATCTTTTACAAAGAAGATAATTATGTCCCCTTTTAAGCATTCATTAGGCCCAATGACGGTTACCATTATGATGTTGTCATAAGAAATTTTCAATTATCTATTAAATTGTCTTTTACAAAGAAGATAATTATGTCAACTTTTTTAGCATTTATTACGCCCAATGATCGTTACCTTCATGATGTTTTACTAAAGAAATTTTAAGTGATCTATTAAATTATATTTTACACAGAATTATAATTATGTTTTTAGCATTTATTAGGAAAAATAATCCTTTCAGCATTTATTAGGCCCAATGATCAATACCGTTATGATCTTTTATAAAGAAATTTTAAAATATATAGTAAATTATCTTTTAAGAATAACATAATTATGTCAACCTTTTTAACATTTATTAGGCCCAATGATCGTTACTCTTAGGATCTTTTAATAAATAAATTTTAAATTATCTATTAAATTATCTGTTACAAAGAAGATAATTATGTTAACTTTTTTAGCATTTATTAGGCCCAATGATCGTTACCGTCATCATATTTTAATAAAGAAATTTTAAATCATCTATTAAATTATCTTTTACAAAGAAGATAATTATGTCATGTTTTTTAACATTTATTAGACGTAATGATCATTACCATTATGATCCTTTAATAAGAAATTTTAAATGATCTATTAAATTATCTTTTACAAAGAAGATAACCATGTCAGGTTTTTTAGCATTTATTAGGCCCAATGATCCTCAGCATTATCATCTTCTAATAACAAATTTTAAATTATCTAGTAAATTATGTTTTACAAAGAAGATAATTATGCCAACTTTTTTAGCATTTATTAGACCCAATGATTGTTACCGTCATGATCTTTTAATAAAGAAATTTTAAATTATCTAGTAAATTACCTTTGACAAAGAAGATAATTATGTCAACTTTTTTAGCATTTATTAGGCCCAATTAACATTACCGTTATGATATTTTATAAAAAAAATTTTAAATGATCTATTAAATTATCTTTTACAAAGAAGATAATTACGTCAACTTTTTAGCATTTATCAGGCCCAATGATTGTTACCGTTATTATCTTTTCATAAGAAATTTTCAATTATCTATTAAATTGCCTTTTACAAAGAAGATAATTATGTCAAGTTTTTCAGCATTTATTAGGCCCAATGATCGCTACCGTTATGATCTTTTAATAAAGAAATTTTAAATGATCTATTAAATTGTCTTTTACAAAGAAGATAATTATGCCAACTTTTTTAGCATTTATTAGACCCAATGATCGTTACCGTCATGATCTTTTAATAAAGAAATTTAAAATTATCTAGTAAATTACCTTTGACAAAGAAGATAATTATGTCAACTTTTTTAGCATTTATTAGGCCCAATGATCGTTAACGTTATGATCTTTTAATACGAAATTTTAAATTATCTATTAAATTATCTGTTACAAAGAAGATAATTATGTCAACCTTTTTAGCATTTATTAGGCCCAATGATCGTTACTCTTAGGATCTTTTAATAAATAAATTTTAAATTATCTATTAAATTATCTGTTACAAAGAAGAAAATTATGTTAACTTTTTTAGCATTTATTAGGCCCAATGATCGTTACCGTCATGATATTTTAATAAAGAAATTTTAAATCATCTATTAAATTATCTTTTACAAACACGATAATTATGTCAAGTTTTTTAACATTTATTAGACCTAATGATCATTACCATTATGATCCTTTAATAAGAAATTTTAAATGATCTATTAAATTATCTTTTACAAAGAAGATAACCATGTCAGGTTTTTTAGCATTTATTAGGCCCAACGATCCTCAGCATTATCATCTTCTAATAACAAATTTTAAATTATCTAGTAAATTATATTTTACAAAGAATATAATTATGTCAACTTCTTTAGCAGTTATTAGGCCCAGTGATCGTTACCGTTATGATCTTTTAATAAATAAATTTTAAATGATCTATTAAATTATCTTTTACAAAGAATATAATTATGTCAACTTTTTTAGCATTTATTAGGCCCAATGATCGTTACCGTTATGATCTTTTAATAAAGAAATTTTAAATTATCTAGTAAATTACCTTTGACAAAGAAGATAATTATGTCAACTTCTTTAGCATTTATTAGGCCCAATGAACATTACAATTATGATCTTTTAAAAAAAAAAATTTAAATGATCTATTAAATTGTCTTTTACAAAGAAGATAATTCTGTAAACTTTTTTAGCATTTATTAGACCCGATGATCGTTACCGTCATGATCTTTTAATAAAGAAATTTTAAATGATCTATTAAATTGTCTTTTACAAAGAAGATAATTATGCCAACTTTTTTAGCATTTATTAGACCCAATGATCGTTACCGTCATGATCTTTTAATAAAGAAATTTAAAATTATCTAGTAAATTACCTTTGACAAAGAAGATAATTATGTCAACTTTTTTAGCATTTATTAGGCCCAATTAACATTACCGTTATGATATTTTATAAAAAAAATTTTAAATGATCTATTAAATTATCTTTTACAAAGAAGATAATTACGTCAACTTTTTAGCATTTATCAGCCCAATGATCGTTACCGTTATTATCTTTTCATAAGAAATTTTCAATTATCTATTAAATTGTCTTTTACAAAGAAGATAATTATGTCAAGTTTTTCAGCATTTATTAGGCCCAATGATCGCTACCGTTATGATCTTTTAATAAAGAAATTTTAAATGATCTATTAAATTATCCTTTACAAAGAAGATAATTATGTCAACTTTTTTAACATTTATTAGGCCCGATGATCGTTATCGTTATGGTCTTTTATAAAAAAATTTTAATTTATCTATTAAATTATCTTTTACAAAGAAGATAATTATGTCCCCTTTTAAGCATTCATTAGGCCCAATGATGGTTACCATTATGATATTGTCATAAGAAGTTTTCAATTATCTATTAAATTGTCTTTTACAAAAAAGATAATTATGTCAACTTTTTTAGCATTTATTACGCCCAATGATCGTTACCGTCATGATGTTTTACTAAAGAAATTTTAAATGATCTATTAAATTATATTTTACACAGAATTATAATTATGTTTTTAGCATTTATTAGGAAAAATAATCCTTTTAGCATTTATTAGGCCCAATGATCAATACCGTTATGATCTTTTATAAAGAAATTTTAAAATGTCTAGTAAATTATCTTTTAAAAAAAAGATAATCATGTTAGGTTTTTTAGCATTTATTAACCCCAATGATCGTTAACGTTATGATCTTTTAATACGAAATTTTAAATTATCTATTAAATTATCTGTTACAAAGAAGATAATTATGTCAACCTTTTTAGCATTTATTAGGCCCAATGATCGTTACTCTTAGGATCTTTTAATAAATAAATTTTAAATTATCTATTAAATTATCTGTTACAAAGAAGATAATTATGTTAACTTTTTTAGCATTTATTAGGCCCAATGATCGTTACCGTCATGATCTTTTAATAAAGAAATTTTAAATGATCTATTAAATTGTCTTTTACAAAGAAGATAATTATGCCAACTTTTTTAGCATTTATTAGACCCAATGATTGTTACCGTCATGATCTTTTAATAAAGAAATTTTAAATTATCTAGTAAATTACCTTTGACAAAGAAGATAATTATGTCAACTTTTTTAGCATTTATTAGGCCCAATTAACATTACCGTTATGATATTTTATAAAAAAAATTTTAAATGATCTATTAAATTATCTTTTACAAAGAAGATAATTACGTCAACTTTTTAGCATTTATCAGGCCCAATGATTGTTACCGTTATTATCTTTTCATAAGAAATTTTCAATTATCTATTAAATTGCCTTTTACAAAGAAGATAATTATGTCAAGTTTTTCTGCATTTATTAGGCCCAATGATCGCTACCGTTATGATCTTTTAATAAAGAAATTTTAAATGATCTATTAAATTATCCTTTACAAAGAAGATAATTATGTCAACTTTTTTAACATTTATTAGGCCCGATGATCGTTATCGTTATGGTCTTTTATAAAAAAATTTTAATTGATCTATTAAATTATCTTTTACAAAGAAGATAATTATGTCCCCTTTTAAGCATTCATTAGGCCCAATGACGGTTACCATTATGATGTTGTCATAAGAAATTTTCAATTATCTATTAAATTGTCTTTTACAAAGAAGATAATTATGTCAACTTTTTTAGCATTTATTACGCCCAATGATCGTTACCTTCATGATGTTTTACTAAAGAAATTTTAAGTGATCTATTAAATTATATTTTACACAGAATTATAATTATGTTTTTAGCATTTATTAGGAAAAATAATCCTTTCAGCATTTATTAGGCCCAATGATCAATACCGTTATGATCTTTTATAAAGAAATTTTAAAATATATAGTAAATTATCTTTTAAGAATAACATAATTATGTCAACCTTTTTAACATTTATTAGGCCCAATGATCGTTACTCTTAGGATCTTTTAATAAATAAATTTTAAATTATCTATTAAATTATCTGTTACAAAGAAGATAATTATGTTAACTTTTTTAGCATTTATTAGGCCCAATGATCGTTACCGTCATCATATTTTAATAAAGAAATTTTAAATCATCTATTAAATTATCTTTTACAAAGAAGATAATTATGTCATGTTTTTTAACATTTATTAGACGTAATGATCATTACCATTATGATCCTTTAATAAGAAATTTTAAATGATCTATTAAATTATCTTTTACAAAGAAGATAACCATGTCAGGTTTTTTAGCATTTATTAGGCCCAATGATCCTCAGCATTATCATCTTCTAATAACAAATTTTAAATTATCTAGTAAATTATGTTTTACAAAGAAGATAATTATGCCAACTTTTTTAGCATTTATTAGACCCAATGATTGTTACCGTCATGATCTTTTAATAAAGAAATTTTAAATTATCTAGTAAATTACCTTTGACAAAGAAGATAATTATGTCAACTTTTTTAGCATTTATTAGGCCCAATTAACATTACCGTTATGATATTTTATAAAAAAAATTTTAAATGATCTATTAAATTATCTTTTACAAAGAAGATAATTACGTCAACTTTTTAGCATTTATCAGGCCCAATGATTGTTACCGTTATTATCTTTTCATAAGAAATTTTCAATTATCTATTAAATTGCCTTTTACAAAGAAGATAATTATGTCAAGTTTTTCAGCATTTATTAGGCCCAATGATCGCTACCGTTATGATCTTTTAATAAAGAAATTTTAAATGATCTATTAAATTGTCTTTTACAAAGAAGATAATTATGCCAACTTTTTTAGCATTTATTAGACCCAATGATCGTTACCGTCATGATCTTTTAATAAAGAAATTTAAAATTATCTAGTAAATTACCTTTGACAAAGAAGATAATTATGTCAACTTTTTTAGCATTTATTAGGCCCAATGATCGTTAACGTTATGATCTTTTAATACGAAATTTTAAATTATCTATTAAATTATCTGTTACAAAGAAGATAATTATGTCAACCTTTTTAGCATTTATTAGGCCCAATGATCGTTACTCTTAGGATCTTTTAATAAATAAATTTTAAATTATCTATTAAATTATCTGTTACAAAGAAGATAATTATGTTAACTTTTTTAGCATTTATTAGGCCCAATGATCGTTACCGTCATGATATTTTAATAAAGAAATTTTAAATCATCTATTAAATTATCTTTTACAAACACGATAATTATGTCAAGTTTTTTAACATTTATTAGACCTAATGATCATTACCATTATGATCCTTTAATAAGAAATTTTAAATGATCTATTAAATTATCTTTTACAAAGAAGTTAACCATGTCAGGTTTTTTAGCATTTATTAGGCCCAACGATCCTCAGCATTATCATCTTCTAATAACAAATTTTAAATTATCTAGTAAATTATATTTTACAAAGAAGATAATTATGTCAACTTCTTTAGCAGTTATTAGGCCCAGTGATCGTTACCGTTATGATCTTTTAATAAATAAATTTTAAATGATCTATTAAATTATCTTTTACAAAGAATATAATTATGTCAACTTTTTTAGCATTTATTAGGCCCAATGATCGTTACCGTCATAATATTTTAATAAACAAATTTTAAATCATCTATTAAATTATCTTTTACAAAGAAGATAATTATGTAAGTTTTTTAACATTTATTAGACCTAATGATCATTACCATTATGATCCTTTAATAAGAAATTTTAAATGATCTATTAAATTATCTTTTACAAAGAAGATAACCATGTCAGGTTTTTTAGCATTTATTAGGCCCAACGATCCTCAGCATTATCATCTTCTAATAACAAATTTTAAATTATCTAGTAAATTATATTTTACAAAGAAGATAATTATGTCAACTTCTTTAGCAGTTATTAGGCCCAGTGATCGTTACCGTTATGATCTTTTAATAAATAAATTTTAAATGATCTATTAAATTATCTTTTACAAAGAATATAATTATGTCAACTTTTTTAGCATTTATTAGGCCCAATGACCGTTACTGTTATGATCTTTTAATAAAGAAATTTTAAATTATCTAGTAAATTACCTTTGACAAAGAAGATAATTATGTCAACTTCTTTAGCATTTATTAGGCCCAATGAACATTACAATTATGATCTTTTAAAAAAAAAATTTAAATGATCTATTAAATTGTCTTTTACAAAGAAGATAATTCTGTAAACTTTTTTAGCATTTATTAGACCCGATGATCGTTACCGTCATGATCTTTTAATAAAGAAATTTTAAATGATCTATTAAATTGTCTTTTACAAAGAAGATAATTATGCCAACTTTTTTAGCATTTATTAGACCCAATGATCGTTACCGTCCTGATATTTTAATAAACAAATTTAAAATTATCTAGTAAATTACCTTTGACAAAGAAGATAATTATGTCAACTTTTTTAGCATTTATTAGGCCCAATTAACATTACCGTTATGATATTTTATAAAAAAAATTTTAAATGATCTATTAAATTATCTTTTACAAAGAAGATAATTACGTCAACTTTTTAGCATTTATCAGGCCCAATGATCGTTACCGTTATTATCTTTTCATAAGAAATTTTCAATTATCTATTAAATTGCCTTTTACAAAGAAGATAATTATGTCAAGTTTTTCAGCATTTATTAGGCCCAGTGATCGTTACCGTTATGATCTTTTAATAAATAAATTTTAAATGATCTATTAAATTATCTTTTACAAAGAATATAATTATGTCAACTTTTTTAGCATTTATTAGGCCCAATGACCGTTACCGTTATGATCTTTTAATAAAGAAATTTTAAATTATCTAGTAAATTATCTTTTACAAAGAAGATAATTATGTCCCCTTTTAAGCATTCATTAGGCCCAATGAACATTACAATTATGATCTTTTAAAAAAAAAAATTTAAATGATCTATTAAATTGTCTTTTACAAAGAAGATAATTCTGTAAACTTTTTTAGCATTTATTAGACCCGATGATCGTTACCGTCATGATCTTTTAATAAAGAAGTTTTCAATTATCTATTAAATTGTCTTTTACAAAGAAGATAATTATGTCAACTTTTTTAGCATTTATTACGCCCAATGATCGTTACCGTCATGATGTTTTACTAAAGAAATTTTAAATGATCTATTAAATTATATTTTACACAGAATTATAATTATGTTTTTAGCATTTATTAGGAAAAATAATCCTTTTAGCATTTATTAGGCCCAATGATCAATACCGTTATGATCTTTTATAAAGAAATTTTAAAATGTCTAGTAAATTGTCTTTTAAAAAAAAGATAATCATGTTAGGTTTTTTAGCATTTATTAACCCCAATGATCGTTAACGTTATGATCTTTTAATACGAAATTTTAAATTATCTATTAAATTATCTGTTACAAAGAAGATAATTATGTCAACCTTTTTAGCATTTATTAGGCCCAATGATCGTTACTCTTAGGATCTTTTAATAAATAAATTTTAAATTATCTATTAAATTATCTGTTACAAAGAAGATAATTATGTTAACTTTTTTAGCATTTATTAGGCCCAATGATCGTTACCGTCATGATCTTTTAATAAAGAAATTTTAAATGATCTATTAAATTGTCTTTTACAAAGAAGATAATTATGCCAACTTTTTTAGCATTTATTAGACCCAATGATTGTTACCGTCATGATCTTTTAATAAAGAAATTTTAAATTATCTAGTAAATTACCTTTGACAAAGAAGATAATTATGTCAACTTTTTTAGCATTTATTAGGCCCAATTAACATTACCGTTATGATATTTTATAAAAAAAATTTTAAATGATCTATTAAATTATCTTTTACAAAGAAGATAATTACGTCAACTTTTTAGCATTTATCAGGCCCAATGATTGTTACCGTTATTATCTTTTCATAAGAAATTTTCAATTATCTATTAAATTGCCTTTTACAAAGAAGATAATTATGTCAAGTTTTTCTGCATTTATTAGGCCCAATGATCGCTACCGTTATGATCTTTTAATAAAGAAATTTTAAATGATCTATTAAATTATCCTTTACAAAGAAGATAATTATGTCAACTTTTTTAACATTTATTAGGCCCGATGATCGTTATCGTTATGGTCTTTTATAAAAAAATTTTAATTGATCTATTAAATTATCTTTTACAAAGAAGATAATTATGTCCCCTTTTAAGCATTCATTAGGCCCAATGACGGTTACCATTATGATGTTGTCATAAGAAATTTTCAATTATCTATTAAATTGTCTTTTACAAAGAAGATAATTATGTCAACTTTTTTAGCATTTATTACGCCCAATGATCGTTACCTTCATGATGTTTTACTAAAGAAATTTTAAGTGATCTATTAAATTATATTTTACACAGAATTATAATTATGTTTTTAGCATTTATTAGGAAAAATAATCCTTTCAGCATTTATTAGGCCCAATGATCAATACCGTTATGATCTTTTATAAAGAAATTTTAAAATATATAGTAAATTATCTTTTAAGAATAACATAATTATGTCAACCTTTTTAACATTTATTAGGCCCAATGATCGTTACTCTTAGGATCTTTTAATAAATAAATTTTAAATTATCTATTAAATTATCTGTTACAAAGAAGATAATTATGTTAACTTTTTTAGCATTTATTAGGCCCAATGATCGTTACCGTCATCATATTTTAATAAAGAAATTTTAAATCATCTATTAAATTATCTTTTACAAAGAAGATAATTATGTCATGTTTTTTAACATTTATTAGACGTAATGATCATTACCATTATGATCCTTTAATAAGAAATTTTAAATGATCTATTAAATTATCTTTTACAAAGAAGATAACCATGTCAGGTTTTTTAGCATTTATTAGGCCCAATGATCCTCAGCATTATCATCTTCTAATAACAAATTTTAAATTATCTAGTAAATTATGTTTTACAAAGAAGATAATTATGCCAACTTTTTTAGCATTTATTAGACCCAATGATTGTTACCGTCATGATCTTTTAATAAAGAAATTTTAAATTATCTAGTAAATTACCTTTGACAAAGAAGATAATTATGTCAACTTTTTTAGCATTTATTAGGCCCAATTAACATTACCGTTATGATATTTTATAAAAAAAATTTTAAATGATCTATTAAATTATCTTTTACAAAGAAGATAATTACGTCAACTTTTTAGCATTTATCAGGCCCAATGATTGTTACCGTTATTATCTTTTCATAAGAAATTTTCAATTATCTATTAAATTGCCTTTTACAAAGAAGATAATTATGTCAAGTTTTTCAGCATTTATTAGGCCCAATGATCGCTACCGTTATGATCTTTTAATAAAGAAATTTTAAATGATCTATTAAATTGTCTTTTACAAAGAAGATAATTATGCCAACTTTTTTAGCATTTATTAGACCCAATGATCGTTACCGTCATGATCTTTTAATAAAGAAATTTAAAATTATCTAGTAAATTACCTTTGACAAAGAAGATAATTATGTCAACTTTTTTAGCATTTATTAGGCCCAATGATCGTTAACGTTATGATCTTTTAATACGAAATTTTAAATTATCTATTAAATTATCTGTTACAAAGAAGATAATTATGTCAACCTTTTTAGCATTTATTAGGCCCAATGATCGTTACTCTTAGGATCTTTTAATAAATAAATTTTAAATTATCTATTAAATTATCTGTTACAAAGAAGATAATTATGTTAACTTTTTTAGCATTTATTAGGCCCAATGATCGTTACCGTCATGATATTTTAATAAAGAAATTTTAAATCATCTATTAAATTATCTTTTACAAAGACGATAATTATGTCAAGTTTTTTAACATTTATTAGACCTAATGATCATTACCATTATGATCCTTTAATAAGAAATTTTAAATGATCTATTAAATTATCTTTTACAAAGAAGATAACCATGTCAGGTTTTTTAGCATTTATTAGGCCCAACGATCCTCAGCATTATCATCTTCTAATAACAAATTTTAAATTATCTAGTAAATTATATTTTACAAAGAAGATAATTATGTCAACTTCTTTAGCAGTTATTAGGCCCAGTGATCGTTACCGTTATGATCTTTTAATAAATAAATTTTAAATGATCTATTAAATTATCTTTTACAAAGAATATAATTATGTCAACTTTTTTAGCATTTAATACGCCCAATGATCGTTACCTTCATGATGTTTTACTAAAGAAATTTTAAATGATCTATTAAATTATATTTTACACAGAATTATAATTATGTTTTTAGCATTTATTAGGAAAAATAATCCTTTCAGCATTTATTAGGCCCAATGATCAATACCGTTATGATCTTTTATAAAGAAATTTTAAAATATCTAGTAAATTATCTTTTAAGAATAACATAATTATGTCAACCTTTTTAGCATTTATTAGGCCCAGTGATCGTTACTCTTAGGATCTTTTAATAAATAAATTTTAAATTATCTATTAAATTATCTGTTACAAAGAAGATAATTATGTTAACTTTTTTAGCATTTATTAGGCCCAATGATCGTTACCGTCATCATATTTTAATAAAGAAATTTTAAATCATCTATTAAATTATCTTTTACAAAGAAGATAATTATGTCAAGTTTTTTAACATTTATTAGACGTAATGATCATTACCATTATGATCCTTTAATAAGAAATTTTAAATGATCTATTAAATTATCTTTTACAAAGAAGATAACCATGTCAGGTTTTTTAGCATTTATTAGGCCCAATGATCCTCAGCATTATCATCTTCTAATAACAAATTTTAAATTATCTACTAAATTATGTTTTACAAAGAAGATAATTATGTCAACTTCTTTAGCAGTTATTAGGCCCAGTGATCGCTACCGTTGTGATCTTTTAATAAATAAATTTTAAATGATTTATTAAATTATCTTTTACAAAGAATATAATTATGTCAACTTTGTTAGCATTTATTAGGCCCAATGATTGTTACGTTATGATCTTTTAATAAAGAAATTTTAAGTTATCTAGTAAATTACCTTTGACAAAGAAGATAATTATGTCAACTTTTTTAGCATTTATTAGGCCCAATGAACATTACCAATATGATCTTTTAAAAAAAAAATTTAAATGATCTATTAAATTGTCTTTTACAAACAAGATAATTCTGTAAACTTTTTTAGCATTTATTAGCCCCGATGATCGTTACCGTCATGATCTTTTAATAAAGAAATTTTAAATGATCTATTAAATTGTCTTTTACAAAGAAGATAATTATGCCAACTTTTTTAGCATTTATTAGACCCAATGATTGTTACCGTCATGATCTTTTAATAAAGAAATTTTAAATTATCTAGTAAATTACCTTTGACAAAGAAGATAATTATGTCAACTTTTTTAGCATTTATTAGGCCCAATTAACATTACCGTTATGATATTTTATAAAAAAAAATTTAAATGATCTATTAAATTATCTTTTACAAACAAGATAATTACGTCAACTTTTTAGCATTTATCAGGCCCAATGATTGTTACCGTTATTATCTTTTCATAAGAAATTTTCAATTATCTATTAAATTGCCTTTTACAAAGAAGATAATTATGTCAAGTTTTTCAGCATTTATTAGGCCCAATGATCGCTACCGTTATGATCTTTTAATAAAGAAATTTTAAATGATCTATTAAATTATCCTTTACAAAGAAGATAATTATGTTAACTTTTTTAACATTTATTAGGCCCGATGATCGTTATCGTTATGGTCTTTTATAAAAAAATTTTAATTGATCTATTAAATTATCTTTTACAAAGAAGATAATTATGTCCCCTTTTAAGCATTCATTAGGCCCAATGACGGTTACCATTATGATGTTGTCATAAGAAATTTTCAATTATCTATTAAATTGTCTTTTACAAAGAAGATAATTATGTCAACTTTTTTAGCATTTATTACGCCCAATGATCGTTACCTTCATGATGTTTTACTAAAGAAATTTTAAATGATCTATTAAATTATATTTTACACAGAATTATAATTATGTTTTTTGCATTTATTAGGAAAAATAATCCTTTCAGCATTTATTAGGCCCAATGATCAATACCGTTATGATCTTTTATAAAGAAATTTTAAAATATCTAGTAAATTATCTTTTAAGAATAACATAATTATGTCAACCTTTTTAGCATTTATTAGGCCCAGTGATCGTTACTCTTAGGATCTTTTAATAAATAAATTTTAAATTATCTATTAAATTATCTGTTACAAAGAAGATAATTATGTTAACTTTTTTAGCATTTATTAGGCCCAATGATCGTTACCGTCATCATATTTTAATAAAGAAATTTTAAATGATCTATTAAATTATCTTTTAAAAAAAAGATAATCATGTCAGGTTTTTTAGCATTTATTAACCCCAATGATCGTTAACGTTATGATCTTTTAATACAAAATTTTAAATTATCTATTAAATTATCTGTTACAAAGAAGATAATTATGTTAACTTTTTTAGCATTTATTAGGCCCAATGATCGTTACCGTCATCATATTTTAATAAAGAAATTTTAAATCATCTATTAAATTATCTTTTACAAAGAAGATAATTATGTCAAGTTTTTTAACATTTATTAGACGCAATGATCATTACCATTATGATCCTTTGATAAGAAATTTTAAATGATCTATTAAATTATCTTTTACAAAGAAGATAACCATGTCAGGTTTTTTAGCATTTATTAGGCCCAATGATCCTCAGCATTATCATCTTCTAATAACAAATTTTAAATTATCTAGTAAATTATGTTTTACAAAGAAGATAATTATGTCAACTTCTTTAGCAGTTATTAGGCCCAGTGATCGCTACCGTTGTGATCTTTTAATAAATAAATTTTAAATGATTTATTAAATTATCTTTTACAAAGAATATAATTATGTCAACTTTGTTAGCATTTATTAGGCCCAATGATTGTTACGTTATGATCTTTTAATAAAGAAATTTTAAGTTATCTAGTAAATTACCTTTGACAAAGAAGATAATTATGTCAACTTTTTTAGCATTTATTAGGCCCAATGAACATTACCAATATGATCTTTTAAAAAAAAATTTAAATGATCTATTAAATTGTCTTTTACAAACAAGATAATTCTGTAAACTTTTTTAGCATTTATTAGACCCGATGATCGTTACCGTCATGATCTTTTAATAAAGAAATTTTAAATGATGTATTAAATTGTCTTTTACAAAGAAGATAATTATGCCAACTTTTTTAGCATTTATTAGACCCAATGATTGTTACCGTCATGATCTTTTAATAAAGAAATTTTAAATTATCTAGTAAATTACCTTTGACAAAGAAGATAATTATGTCAACTTTTTAGCATTTATCAGGCCCAATGATTGTTACCGTTATTATCTTTTCATAAGAAATTTTCAATTATCTATTAAATTGCCTTTTACAAAGAAGATAATTATGTCAAGTTATTCAGCATTTATTAGGCCCAATGATTGCTACCGTTATGATCTATTAAATTATCTTTTACAAAGAAGATAATTATGTCCCCTTTTAAGCATTCATTAGGCCCAATGACGGTTACCATTATGATGTTGTCATAAGAAATTTTCAATTATCTATTAAATTGTCTTTTACAAATAAGATAATTATGTCAACTTTTTTAGCATTTATTACGCCCAATGATTGTTACCTTCATGATGTTTTACTAAAGAAATTTTAAATGATCTATTAAATTATATTTTACACAGAATTATAATTATGTTTTTAGCATTTATTAGGAAAAATAATCCTTTCAGCATTTATTAGGCCCAATGATCAATACCGTTATGATCTTTTATAAAGAAATTTTAAAATATCTAGTAAATTATCTTTTAAGAATAACATAATTATGTCAACCTTTTTAGCATTTATTAGGCCCAATGATCGTTACTCTTAGGATCTTTTAATAAATAAATTTTAAATTATCTATTAAATTATCTGTTACAAAGAAGATAATTATGTTAACTTTTTTAGGATTTATTACGCCCAATGATCGTTACCTTCATGATGTTTTACTAAAGAAATTTTAAATGATCTATTAAATTATATTTTACACAGAATTATAATTATGTTTTTAGCATTTATTAGGAAAAATAATCCTTTTAGCATTTATTAGGACCAATGATCAATACCGTTATGATCTTTTATAAAGAAATTTTAAAATATCTAGTAAATTATCTTTTAAAAAAAAGATAATCATGTCAGGTTTTTTAGCATTTATTAACCCCAATGATCGTTAATGTTATGATCTTTTAATACGAAATTTTAAATTATCTATTAAATTATCTGTTACGAAGAAGTAATTATGTCAACCTTTTTAGCATTTATTAGGCCCAATGATCGTTACTCTTAGGATCTTTTAATAAATAAATTTTAAATTATCTATTAAATTATCTGTTACAAAGAAGATAATTATGTTAACTTTTTTAGCATTTATTAGGCCCAATGATCGTTACCGTCATGATATTTTAATAAAGAAATTTTAAATCATCTATTAAATTATCCTTTACAAAGAAGATAATTATGTCAAGTTTTTTAACATTTATTAGACCTAATGATCATTACCATTATGATCCTTTAATAAGAAATTTTAAATGATCTATTAAATTATCTTTTACAAAGAAGATAACCATGTCAGGTTTTTTAGCATTTATTAGGCCCAATGATCCTCAGCATTATCATCTTCTAATAACAAATTTTAAATTATCTAGTAAATTATATTTTACAAAGAAGATAATTATGTCAACTTCTTTAGCAGTTATTAGGCCCAGTGATCGTTACTGTTATGATCTTTTAATAAATAAATTTTAAATGATCTATTAAATTATCTTTTATAAAGAATATAATTATGTCAACTTTTTTAGCATTTATTAGGCCCAATGATCGTTACCGATGATCTTTTAATAAAGAAATTTTAAATGATCTATTAAATTGTCTTTTACAAAGAAGGTAATTATGCCAACTTTTTTAGCATTTTTTAGGCCCAATGAATATTACCGTTATGATATTTTATAAAAAAAACTTTAAATGATCTAGTAAATTATCTTTTACAAAGAAGATAATTACGTCAACTTTTTAGCAATTACCAGGCCTAATGATCGTTACCGTTATTATCTTTTCATAAGAAATTTTCGATTATCTATTAAATTGTCTTTTACAAAAAAGATAATTATGTCAACTTTTTCAGCATTTATTAGGCCCAATGATCGTTACCGTTATGATCTTTTAATAAAGAAATTTTAAATGATCTATTAAATTATCCTTTACAAAGAAGATAATTATGTCAACTTTTTTAACATTTATTAGGCCCGATGATCGTTATCATTATGGTCTTTGATAAAGAAATTTTTAATGATCTATTAAATTATCTTTTACAAAGAAGATAATTATGTCAACTTTTTTAGCATGTATTAGGCCCAATGATCCTTACCGTCATGATATTTTAATAAAGAAATTTTAAATGATCTATTAAATTATCTTTTACAACGAAGATAACTATGTCAACTTTTTAACATTTATTAGCCCAATAATCCTTACCGTTATGATCTTTTAATAAGAAATTTTAAATTATCCAGTAATTTATCTTTTACCAAGAGGATAACTATGTGAACTTTTTTAGCATGTACTAAGCTCAATTATCTTACCGCTATGATCTTTTATAAAGAAGTTTTAAATGATCTATTAAATTAACTTTGACAAAGAAGATAATTGTGTCAACTTTTTTAGCATTTATTAACCAATGATCGTTACCGTTATGTTCTTTTATAAAAAAAATTTAAATGATCTATTAAATTCTCTTTTACAAAGAAGAGAATTATCTCAAGTTTTTATCATTTGTTAGACCCAATGATCGTTACCGTTATGATATTATATAAAAAAAATTTTAAATAATCTATTAAATTATCTTTTACAAAGAAGATAATTATATCAAGTATTTTATCATTTGTTAGACCCAATGATCGTTACCGTTATGAGCTTTTATTAAGAAATTTTAAATAATCTATTAAATTATCTTTTACAAAGAAGAAAATTATGTCAATCTTTTTAGCATTTATTCGGCCCAATGATCGTTACCGTCATGATATTTTAATAAAGAAATTTTAAATGACCAAATAAATTATCATTTACAATAATCCTTACCATTATGATCTTTTAATAAGAAATTTTAAATTATCTAGTGAATTACCTTTTACAAAGAGGATAATTATGTGAACTTTTTTAGCATGTACAAGGCCCAATAATGTTACCGTTATGATCTTTTATAAAGAAGTTTTAAATTATCTATTAAATTATCTTTGACAAAAAAGATAATTATGGCAACATTTTTAGCATTTATTAGCCCCAATGGTCGTTACCATTATGATCTTATAATAAGAAATTTTAAATTATCTAGTAAATTATCTTTTAGAAAGAAGATAATTATGTCAACTTTTTTAGCATTTACTAGTCCCAATGATCGTTACCATTATGATATTTTATAAAAAAAAATTTAAATAATCTATTAAATTATCTTTTACAAAGAAGATAATTATGTCAAGTATTTTATCATTTGTTAGACCCAATGATCGTTAACGTTATGATCTTTTAATAACAAATTTTAAATTATCTATTAAATTATCTTTTCCAAAGAAGATAATTATGTCAACTTCTTTAGCATTTATTAGGCCCAATGATCGTTACCATTATGATCTTTTAATAAGAAATTTTAAATTATCTAGTAAATTATCTTTAACGAATAACATAATTATGTCAACTTTTTTACCATTTATTAGGCCCAATGATCGTTAGCGTTACGATCATTTAATAAAGAAATTTTAAATGATTTATTAAACTATGCTTTACAAAAAAAATAATTATGTCAACTTTTTTAGCATTTAATAGGCCCAATGATCGTTACTGTTATGATCTTTTATAAAAAAAATTTAAATAATCTATTAAATTATCTTTTACAAAGAAGATAATCATGTCAGGTTTTTTAGCATTTATTAAGCCCAATGATCGTTAACGTTATGATATTTTAATACGAAATTTCAAATTATCTATTAAATTATCTTTTACAAAGAAGATAATTATGTTAACTTTTTAAGCATTTATTAGGCCCGATGATCGTTACCATTATGATCTTTTAATAAGAAATTTTAAATTATCTAGTAAATTATCTTTTATAAAGAAGATAATTATATCATGTTTTTTAGCATTTATTAGGCCCAATGGTGGTTACTGTCATGATCTTTTAAAAAGAAATTTTAAATGATCTATTAAATTATATTTTACAAAGAATATAATTATGTCAATTTTTTTAGCATTTATTAGGCCCAATGATCGTTACCGTTATGATCTTTTAATAAAGAAATTTTAAAAGATCTAGTAAATTATCTTCGACAAAGAAGATAACTATGTCAACTTTTTTAGCATTTACTACTCCCAATGATCGTTACCGTCATGATCTTTTAAAAAGAAATTTTAAATGATCTATTAAATTATATTTTACAAAGAAGATAATTATGTCAACTTTATAGCATTTATTGGGCCAATGATCGTTACCGTTATGATCTTTTATAAAGAAATTTTAAATGATCTATTAAATTATCTTTTACAAAGAAGATAATTATGTCCCCTTTTCAACATTTATGAGGCCCAATGATTGTTACCGTTATGATGTTTTCATAAGAAATTTTCAATTACCTATTAAATTGCCTTTTACAAAGAAAATAATTATGTAAACTTTTTTAGCATTTATTAGGCCCAATGATCGTTACCGTCATGATCTTTTAAGAAAGAAATTTTTAATGATCTATTAAATTAAATTTTACAAAGAACATAATTATGCTTTTAGCATTTATTAGGATCAATAATCGTTATCGTTATGATTTTTATATAGAAATTTTAAATGACCTATTAAATTATCTTTTACAAAAAAGATAATTAATTTAAATTTTTTAGCATTTCTTAGGCCCAACGATTGTTACCGTTATGATCTTTTATAAAGAAATTTTAAATTATCTAGTAAATTACCTTTTACAAAGAATATAATTATGTCAACTTTTTTAGCATGTATTAGGCCCAATGATCGTTACCGTTATGATCTTTTATTAAGAAATTTTAAATGATCTATTAGATTATCTTTTTCAAAGAAGATAATCATGTCAAGTTTTTTAGCATTTATTAGGCCCAATGATCATTACCGTTATGATCTTTTAATAAAGAAATTTTAAATGATCTATTAATTTAAATTTTACAAAGAAGATAATTATGCTTTTAGCATTTCTTAGGCTCATTTATCCTTATCGTTATGATCTTTTATAAAGAAATTTTAAATGACCTATTAAATTATCTTTTGCAAAAAAGATAATTAAATAAAATTTTTTAGCATTTCTTAGGCCGAAAGATTATTACCGTTATGATCGTTTATAAAGAAATTTTAAATCATCTATTAAATTATCTTTTAGAAAGAAGATAATTATGTCAACTTTTTTAGCATTTATTAGTCCCAATGATCATTACCGTTATGATATTTTATAAAAAAAATTTTAAATGATCTATTAAATTATCTTTTACAAAGAAGATAATTATGTCAAGTATTTTATCATTTTTTAGACCCAATGATCGTTAATGTTATGATCTTTTAATAAGAAATTTTAAATTATCTATTCAATTATCTTTTCCAAAGAAGATCATTATGTCAACTTCTTTAGCATTTATTAGGCCCAATGATCGTTACCATTATGATCTTTTAATAAGAAATTTTAAATTATCTAGTAAATTATCTTTAACGAATAACATAATTATGTCAACTTTTTTACCATTTATTAGGCCCAATGATCGTTAGCGTTACGATCATTTAATAAAGAAATTTTAAATGATTTATTAAACTATGCTTTACAAAAAAAATAATTATGTCAACTTTTTTAGCATTTAATAGGCCCAATGATCGTTACTGTTATGATCTTTTATAAAAAAAATTTAAATAATCTATTAAATTATCTTTTACAAAGAAGATAATCATGTCAGGTTTTTTAGCATTTATTAAGCCCAATGATCGTTAACGTTATGATATTTTAATACGAAATTTCAAATTATCTATTAAATTATCTTTTACAAAGAAGATAATTATGTTAACTTTTTAAGCATTTATTAGGCCCGATGATCGTTACCATTATGATCTTTTAATAAGAAATTTTAAATTATCTAGTAAATTATCTTTTATAAAGAAGATAATTATATCATGTTTTTTAGCATTTATTAGGCCCAATGGTGGTTACTGTCATGATCTTTTAAAAAGAAATTTTAAATGATCTATTAAATTATATTTTACAAAGAATATAATTATGTCAATTTTTTTAGCATTTATTAGGCCCAATGATCGTTACCGTTATGATCTTTTAATAAAGAAATTTTAAAAGATCTAGTAAATTATCTTCGACAAAGAAGATAACTATGTCAACTTTTTTAGCATTTACTACTCCCAATGATCGTTACCGTCATGATCTTTTAAAAAGAAATTTTAAATGATCTATTAAATTATATTTTACAAAGAAGATAATTATGTCAACTTTATAGCATTTATTGGGCCAATGATCGTTACCGTTGTGATCTTTTATAAAGAAATTTTAAATGATCTATTAAATTATCTTTTACAAAGAAGATAATTATGTCCCCTTTTCAACATTTATGAGGCCCAATGATTGTTACCGTTATGATGTTTTCATAAGAAATTTTCAATTACCTATTAAATTGCCTTTTACAAAGAAAATAATTATGTAAACTTTTTTAGCATTTATTAGGCCCAATGATCGTTACCGTCATGATCTTTTAATAAAGAAATTTTTAATGATCTATTAAATTAAATTTTACAAAGAACATAATTATGCTTTTAGCATTTATTAGGATCAATAATCGTTATCGTTACGATTTTTATATAGAAATTTTAAATGACCTATTAAATTATCTTTTACAAAAAAGATAATTAATTTAAATTTTTTAGCATTTCTTAGGCCCAACGATTGTTACCGTTATGATCTTTTATAAAGAAATTTTAAATTATCTAGTAAATTACCTTTTACAAAGAATATAATTATGTCAACTTTTTTAGCATGTATTAGGCCCAATGATCGTTACCGTTATGATCTTTTATTAAGAAATTTTAAATGATCTATTAGATTATCTTTTTCAAAGAAGATAATCATGTCAAGTTTTTTAGCATTTATTAGGCCCAATGATCATTACCGTTATGATCTTTTAATAAAGAAATTTTAAATGATCTATTAATTTAAATTTTACAAAGAAGATAATTATGCTTTTAGCATTTCTTAGGCTCATTTATCCTTATCGTTATGATCTTTTATAAAGAAATTTTAAATGACCTATTAAATTATCTTTTGCAAAAAAGATAATTAAATAAAATTTTTTAGCATTTCTTAGGCCGAAAGATTATTACCGTTATGATCGTTTATAAAGAAATTTTAAATCATCTATTAAATTATCTTTTAGAAAGAAGATAATTATGTCAACTTTTTTAGCATTTATTAGTCCCAATGATCATTACCGTTATGATATTTTATAAAAAAAATTTTAAATGATCTATTAAATTATCTTTTACAAAGAAGATAATTATGTCAAGTATTTTATCATTTTTTAGACCCAATGATCGTTAATGTTATGATCTTTTAATAAGAAATTTTAAATTATCTATTCAATTATCTTTTCCAAAGAAGATCATTATGTCAACTTCTTTAGCATTTATTAGGCCCAATGATCGTTACCATTATGATTTTTTAATAAGAAATTTTAAATTATCTAGTAAATTATCTTTAACAAATAACATAATTATGTCAACTTTTTTACCATTTATTAGGCCCAATGATCGTTAGCGTTACGATAATTTAATAAAGAAATTTTAAATGATTTATTAAACTATGCTTTACAACGAAGATAATTATGTCAAATTTTTTAGCATTTATTAGGCCCAATGATTGTTACTGTTATGATCTTTTAGAAAAAAAAATTAAATAATCTATTAAATTATCTTTTACAAAGAAGATAATCATGTCAGGTTTTTTAGCATTTATTAAGCCCAACGATCGTTAACGTTATGATATTTTAATACGAAATTTCAAATTATCTATTAAATTGTCTTTTACAAAGAAGATAATTATGTCAACTTTTTTAGCATTTATTAGGCCCGATGATCATTACCATTATGATCTTTTAATAAGAGATTTTAAATTATCTAGTAAATTATCTTTTACAAAGAAGATAATTATATTAACATTTTTAGCATTTACTAGGCCCAATGATCGTTACCGTCATGATCTTTTAAAAAGAAATTTTAAATAATCTATTAAATTATATTTTACAAAGAAGATAATTATGTCAACTTTATAGCATTTATTGGGCCAATGATCGTTACCATTATGATCTTTTATAAAGAAATTTTAAATGATCTATTAAATTATCTTTTACAAAGAAGATAATTATGTCCCCTTTTCAACATTTATTAGGCCCAATGATTGTTACCGATATGATCTTTTCATAAGAAATTGTCAATTATCTATTAAATTGTCTTTTACAAAGAAAATAATTATGTCAACTTTTTTAGCATTTATTAGGCCCAATGAACGTTGTCGTCATGATCTTTAAATAAAGAAATTTTTAATGATCTATTAAATTAAATTTTACAAAGAACATAATTATGCTTTTAGCATTTATTAGGATCAACAATCGTTATCATTATGATTTTTATATAGAAATTTTAAATGACGTATTAAATTATCTTTTACAAAATAGATAATTAATTTAAATTTTTTAGCATTTCTTAGGCCAAACAATTGTTACCGTTATGATCTTTTATAAAGAAATTTTAAATTATCTAGTAAATTACCTTTTACAAAGAAGATAATTATGTCAACTTTTTTAGCATTTATTAGGCCCAATGATCGTTACTGTTATGATCTTTTATAAAAAAATTTTAAATAATCTATTAAATTATCTTTTACAAAGAAGATAATCATGTCAGGTTTTTTAGTATTTATTAAGCCCAATGATCGTTAACATTATGATATTTTAATAGGAAATTTTAAATTATCTATTAAATTTTCTTTTACAAAGAAGATAATTATGTCAACTTTTTTAGCACTTATTAGGCCCGATGATCGTTACCATTATGATCTTTTAATAAGAAATTTTAAATTATCTAGTAAATTATCTTTTACAAAGAAGATAATTATGTCATGTTTTTTAGTATTTATTAGGCCCAATGATCGTTACCGTCTTGATCTTTTAGAAAGAAATTTAAAATGATCTATTAAATTATATTTTACAAAGAAGATAATTATGTCAACAGTTTTAGCGTTTATTAGGCTCAATGATCATTACCATTATGATCTTTTAATAAGAAATTTTAAATTATCTAGTAAATTATCTTTTAGAAAGAGGATAATTATGTCAACTTTTTTAAAATTTATTTGGCCCAATGATCGTTACCGTTGTGATTTTTATAAATAAATTTTTAATGATCTATTAAATTATTTTCTACAAAGAATATAATTATGTAAACTTTTTTAACATTGATTAGGCCAAATAATCGTTACCGTTATCATCTATTATAAACAAATTTTAAATGATCTATTAAATTATCTTTTACAAATAAGATAATTATGTCAACTTTTTTAGCATTTATTAGGCCAAATGATCGTTACCGTCATGATCTTTTATTAAGAAATTTTAAATGATCTATTAGATTATCTTTTTCAAAGAAGATAGTCATGTCAAGTTTTTTAGCATTTATTAGGCCCAATGATCGTTATCGTTATGATCTTTTAATAAAGAAATTTTAAATGATCTATTAAATTAAATTTTACAAAGAAATAATTATGCTTTTAGCATTTATTAGGCTCAATAATCCTTATCATTATGATCTTTTATAAAGAAATCTTAAATGACCTATTAAATTATCTTTTACAAAAAAGATAATTAATTTAAATTTTTAGCATTTCTTAGGCCCAACGATTGTTACCGTTATGATCTTTTATAAAGAAATTTTAAATTATCTATTAAATTATCTTTTACAAAGAAGATAATTATGTCAAGTTTTTTAGCATGTATTAGGCCTAATGATTGTTACCGTTATGATCTTTTATAAAGAAATTTTAAATTATCAAGCAAATTACCTTTTACAAAGAAGATAATTATGTCAACTTTTTTAGCATTTATTAGGCCCAATGATCGTTACTGTTATGATCTTTTATAAAAAAATTTTAAATAATCTATTAAATTATGTTTTACAAAGAAGGTAATCATGTCAGGTTGTTTAGCATTTATTAAGCCCAATGATCGTTAACATTATGATATTTTAATACGAAATTTGAAATTATCTATTAAATTGTCTTTTACAAAGAAGATAATTATGTCCACTTTTTTAGCATTTATTAGGCCCAATGATCGTTACCATTATGATCTTTTAATAAGAAATTTTAAATTATCTAGTAAATTATCTATTACAAAGAGGATAACTATGTGAACTTTTTTAGCATGTACTAGGCCCAATAATCTTACCGTTATGATCTTTTATAAAGAAGTTTTAAATCATCTATTAAATTATCTTCTACAAAGAATATAATTATGTAAACTTTTTTAACATTGATTAGGCCAAATAATCGTTACCGTTATCATCTATTATAAACAAATTTTAAATGATCTATTAAATTATCTTTTGCAAATAAGATAATTATGTCAACTTTTTTAGCATTTATTAGGCCAAATGATCGTTACCGTCATGATCTTTTATTAAGAAATTTTAAATGATCTATTAGATAACGATCTTTTACAAAGAAGATAGTCATGTCAAGTTTTTTAGCATTTATCAGGCCCAATGATCGTTATCGTTATGATCTTTTAATAAAGAAATTTTAAATGATCTATTAAATTAAATTTTACAAAGAAATAATTATGCTTTTAGCATTTATTAGGCTCAATAATCCTTATCATTATGATCTTTTATAAAGAAATTTTAAATGACCTATTAAATTATCTTTTACAAAAAAGATAATTAATTTAAATTTTTTAGCATTTCTTAGGCCCAACGATTGTTACCGTTATGATCTTTTATAAAGAAATTTTAAATTATCTATTAAATTATCTTTTACAAAGAAGATAATTATGTCAAGTTTTTTAGCATGTATTAGGCCTAATGATTGTTACCGTTATGATCTTTTATAAAGAAATTTTAAATTATCAAGCAAATTACCTTTTACAAAGAAGATAATTATGTCAACTTTTTTAGCATTTATTAGGCCCAATGATCGTTACTGTTATGATCTTTTATAAAAAAATTTTAAATAATCTATTAAATTATGTTTTACAAAGAAGATAATCATGTCAGGTTGTTTAGCATTTATTAAGCCCAATGATCGTTAACATTATGATATTTTAATACGAAATTTGAAATTATCTATTAAATTGTCTTTTACAAAGAAGATAATTATGTCCACTTTTTTAGCATTTATTAGGCCCAATGATCGTTACCATTATGATCTTTTAATAAGAAATTTTAAATTATCTAGTAAATTATCTATTACAAAGAGGATAACTATGTGAACTTTTTTAGCATGTACTAGGCCCAATAATCTTACCGTTATGATCTTTTATAAAGAAGTTTTAAATCATCTATTAAATTATCTTCTACAAAGAATATAATTATGTAAACTTTTTTAACATTGATTAGGCCAAATAATCGTTACCGTTATCATCTATTATAAACAAATTTTAAATGATCTATTAAATTATCTTTTGCAAATAAGATAATTATGTCAACTTTTTTAGCATTTATTAGGCCAAATGATCGTTACCGTCATGATCTTTTATTAAGAAATTTTAAATGATCTATTAGATAACGATCTTTTACAAAGAAGATAGTCATGTCAAGTTTTTTAGCATTTATCAGGCCCAATGATCGTTATCGTTATGATCTTTTAATAAAGAAATTTTAAATGATCTATTAAATTAAATTTTACAAAGAAATAATTATGCTTTTAGCATTTATTAGGCTCAATAATCCTTATCATTATGATCTTTTATAAAGAAATTTTAAATGACCTATTAAATTATCTTTTACAAAAAAGATAATTAATTTAAATTTTTTAGCATTTCTTAGGCCCAACGATTGTTACCCTTATGATCTTTTATAAAGAAATTTTAAATTATCTATTAAATTATCTTTTACAAAGAAGATAATTATGTCAAGTTTTTTAGCATGTATTAGCCCTAATGATTGTTACCGTTATGATCTTTTATAAAGAAATTTTAAATTATCAAGCAAATTACCTTTTACAAAGAAGATAATTATGTCAACTTTTTTAGCATTTATTAGGCCCAATGATCGTTACTGTTATGATCTTTTATAAAAAAATTTTAAATAATCTATTAAATTATGTTTTACAAAGAAGATAATCATGTCAGGTTGTTTAGCATTTATTAAGCCCAATGATCGTTAACATTATGATATTTTAATACGAAATTTGAAATTATCTATTAAAATTGTCTTTTACAAAGAAGATAATTATGTCCACTTTTTTAGCATTTATTAGGCCCAATGATCGTTACCATTATGATCTTTTAATAAGAAATTTTAAATTATCTAGTAAATTATCTATTACAAAGAGGATAACTATGTGAACTTTTTTAGCATGTACTAGGCCCAATAATCTTACCGTTATGATCTTTTATAAAGAAGTTTTAAATCATCTATTAAATTATCTTCTACAAAGAATATAATTATGTAAACTTTTTTAACATTGATTAGGCCAAATAATCGTTACCGTTATCATCTATTATAAACAAATTTTAAATGATCTATTAAATTATCTTTTGCAAATAAGATAATTATGTCAACTTTTTTAGCATTTATTAGGCCAAATGATCGTTACCGTCATGATCTTTTATTAAGAAATTTTAAATGATCTATTAGATTATCTTTTTCAAAGAAGATAGTCATGTCAAGTTTTTTAGCATTTATTAGGCCCAATGATCGTTATCGTTATGATCTTTTAATAAAGAAATTTTAAATGATCTATTAAATTAAATTTTACAAAGAAATAATTATGCTTTTAGCATTTATTAGGCTCAATAATCCTTATCATTATGATCTTTTATAAAGAAATTTTAAATGACCTATTAAATTATCTTTTACAAAAAAGATAATTAATTTAAATTTTTTAGCATTTCTTAGGCCCAACGATTGTTACCGTTATGATCTTTTATAAAGAAATTTTAAATTATCTATTAAATTATCTTTTACAAAGAAGATAATTATGTCAAGTTTTTTAGCATGTATTAGCCCTAATGATTGTTACCGTTATGATCTTTTATAAAGAAATTTTAAATTATCAAGCAAATTACCTTTTACAAAGAAGATAATTATGTCAACTTTTTTAGCATTTATTAGGCCCAATGATCGTTACTGTTATGATCTTTTATAAAAAAATTTTAAATAATCTATTAAATTATGTTTTACAAAGAAGATAATCATGTCAGGTTGTTTAGCATTTATTAAGCCCAATGATCGTTAACATTATGATA
This sequence comes from Psophocarpus tetragonolobus, assembly GCA_037954015.1. Taxonomy (NCBI): domain Eukaryota; kingdom Viridiplantae; phylum Streptophyta; class Magnoliopsida; order Fabales; family Fabaceae; genus Psophocarpus; species Psophocarpus tetragonolobus. The sequence goes on from CM075688.1 coordinate 63,393,311, forward strand.
TTTTAATACGAAATTTGAAATTATCTATTAAAATTGTCTTTTACAAAGAAGATAATTATGTCCACTTTTTTAGCATTTATTAGGCCCAATGATCGTTACCATTATGATCTTTTAATAAGAAATTTTAAATTATCTAGTAAATTATCTATTACAAAGAGGATAACTATGTGAACTTTTTTAGCATGTACTAGGCCCAATAATCTTACCGTTATGATCTTTTATAAAGAAGTTTTAAATCATCTATTAAATTATCTTCTACAAAGAATATAATTATGTAAACTTTTTTAACATTGATTAGGCCAAATAATCGTTACCGTTATCATCTATTATAAACAAATTTTAAATGATCTATTAAATTATCTTTTGCAAATAAGATAATTATGTCAACTTTTTTAGCATTTATTAGGCCAAATGATCGTTACCGTCATGATCTTTTATTAAGAAATTTTAAATGATCTATTAGATAACGATCTTTTACAAAGAAGATAGTCATGTCAAGTTTTTTAGCATTTATCAGGCCCAATGATCGTTATCGTTATGATCTTTTAATAAAGAAATTTTAAATGATCTATTAAATTAAATTTTACAAAGAAATAATTATGCTTTTAGCATTTATTAGGCTCAATAATCCTTATCATTATGATCTTTTATAAAGAAATTTTAAATGACCTATTAAATTATCTTTTACAAAAAAGATAATTAATTTAAATTTTTTAGCATTTCTTAGGCCCAACGATTGTTACCGTTATGATCTTTTATAAAGAAATTTTAAATTATCTATTAAATTATCTTTTACAAAGAAGATAATTATGTCAAGTTTTTTAGCATGTATTAGCCCTAATGATTGTTACCGTTATGATCTTTTATAAAGAAATTTTAAATTATCAAGCAAATTACCTTTTACAAAGAAGATAATTATGTCAACTTTTCTAGCATTTATTAGGCCCAATGATCGTTACTGTTATGATCTTTTATAAAAAAATTTTAAATAATCTATTAAATTATGTTTTACAAAGAAGATAATCATGTCAGGTTGTTTAGCATTTATTAAGCCCAATGATCGTTAACATTATGATATTTTAATACGAAATTTGAAATTATCTATTAAAATTGTCTTTTACAAAGAAGATAATTATGTCCACTTTTCTAGCATTTATTAGGCCCAATGATCGTTACCATTATGATCTTTTAATAAGAAATTTTAAATTATCTAGTAAATTATCTATTACAAAGAGGATAACTATGTGAACTTTTTTAGCATGTACTAGGCCCAATAATCTTACCGTTATGATCTTTTATAAAGAAGTTTTAAATCATCTATTAAATTATCTTCTACAAAGAATATAATTATGTAAACTTTTTTAACATTGATTAGGCCAAATAATCGTTACCGTTATCATCTATTATAAACAAATTTTAAATGATCTATGAAATTATCTTTTGCAAATAAGATAATTATGTCAACTTTTTTAGCATTTATTAGGCCAAATGATCGTTACCGTCATGATCTTTTATTAAGAAATTTTAAATGATCTATTAGATAACGATCTTTTACAAAGAAGATAGTCATGTCAAGTTTTTTAGCATTTATCAGGCCCAATGATCGTTATCGTTATGATCTTTTAATAAAGAAATTTTAAATGATCTATTAAATTAAATTTTACAAAGAAATAATTATGCTTTTAGCATTTATTAGGCTCAATAATCCTTATCATTATGATCTTTTATAAAGAAATTTTAAATGACCTATTAAATTATCTTTTACAAAAAAGATAATTAATTTAAATTTTTTAGCATTTCTTAGGCCCAACGATTGTTACCGTTATGATCTTTTATAAAGAAATTTTAAATTATCTATTAAATTATCTTTTACAAAGAAGATAATTATGTCAAGTTTTTTAGCATGTATTAGCCCTAATGATTGTTACCGTTATGATCTTTTATAAAGAAATTTTAAATTATCAAGCAAATTACCTTTTACAAAGAAGATAATTATGTCAACTTTTCTAGCATTTATTAGGCCCAATGATCGTTACTGTTATGATCTTTTATAAAAAAATTTTAAATAATCTATTAAATTATGTTTTACAAAGAAGATAATCATGTCAGGTTGTTTAGCATTTATTAAGCCCAATGATCGTTAACATTATGATATTTTAATACGAAATTTGAAATTGTCTATTAAAATTGTCTTTTACAAAGAAGATAATTATGTCCACTTTTCTAGCATTTATTAGCCCAATGATCGTTACCATTATGATCTTTTAATAAGAAATTTTAAATTATCTAGTAAATTATCTATTACAAAGAGGATAACTATGTGAACTTTTTTAGCATGTACTAGGCCCAATAATCTTACCGTTATGATCTTTTATAAAGAAGTTTTAAATCATCTATTAAATTATCTTCTACAAAGAATATAATTATGTAAACTTTTTTAACATTGATTAGGCCAAATAATCGTTACGGTTATCATCTATTATAAACAAATTTTAAATGATCTATTAAATTATCTTTTGCAAATAAGATAATTATGTCAACTTTTTTAGCATTTATTAGGCCAAATGATCGTTACCGTCATGATCTTTTATTAAGAAATTTTAAATGATCTATTAGATAACGATCTTTTACAAAGAAGATAGTCATGTCAAGTGTTTTAGCATTTATCAGGCCCAATGATCGTTATCGTTATGATCTTTTAATAAAGAAATTTTAAATGATCTATTAAATTAAATTTTACAAAGAAATAATTATGCTTTTAGCATTTATTAGGCTCAATAATCCTTATCATTATGATCTTTTATAAAGAAATTTTAAATGACCTATTAAATTATCTTTTACAAAAAAGATAATTAATTTAAATTTTTTAGCATTTCTTAGGCCCAACGATTGTTACCGTTATGATCTTTTATAAAGAAATTTTAAATTATCTATTAAATTATCTTTTACAAAGAAGATAATTATGTCAAGTTTTTTAGCATGTATTAGCCCTAATGATTGTTACCGTTATGATCTTTTATAAAGAAATTTTAAATTATCAAGCAAATTACCTTTTACAAAGAAGATAATTATGTCAACTTTTTTAGCATTTATTAGGCCCAATGATCGTTACTGTTATGATCTTTTATAAAAAAATTTTAAATAATCTATTAAATTATGTTTTACAAAGAAGATAATCATGTCAGGTTGTTTAGCATTTATTAAGCCCAATGATCGTTAACATTATGATATTTTAATACGAAATTTGAAATTATCTATTAAAATTGTCTTTTACAAAGAAGATAATTATGTCCACTTTTTTAGCATTTATTAGGCCCAATGATCGTTACCATTATGATCTTTTAATAAGAAATTTTAAATTATCTAGTAAATTATCTATTACAAAGAGGATAACTATGTGAACTTTTTTAGCATGTACTAGGCCCAATAATCTTACCGTTATGATCTTTTATAAAGAAGTTTTAAATCATCTATTAAATTATCTTCTACAAAGAATATAATTATGTAAACTTTTTTAACATTGATTAGGCCAAATAATCGTTACCGTTATCATCTATTATAAACAAATTTTAAATGATCTATTAAATTATCTTTTGCAAATAAGATAATTATGTCAACTTTTTTAGCATTTATTAGGCCAAATGATCGTTACCGTCATGATCTTTTATTAAGAAATTTTAAATGATCTATTAGATAACGATCTTTTACAAAGAAGATAGTCATGTCAAGTTTTTTAGCATTTATCAGGCCCAATGATCGTTATCGTTATGATCTTTTAATAAAGAAATTTTAAATGATCTATTAAATTAAATTTTACAAAGAAATAATTATGCTTTTAGCATTTATTAGGCTCAATAATCCTTATCATTATGATCTTTTATAAAGAAATTTTAAATGACCTATTAAATTATCTTTTACAAAAAAGATAATTAATTTAAATTTTTTAGCATTTCTTAGGCCCAACGATTGTTACCGTTATGATCTTTTATAAAGAAATTTTAAATTATCTATTAAATTATCTTTTACAAAGAAGATAATTATGTCAAGTTTTTTAGCATGTATTAGCCCTAATGATTGTTACCGTTATGATCTTTTATAAAGAAATTTTAAATTATCAAGCAAATTACCTTTTACAAAGAAGATAATTATGTCAACTTTTCTAGCATTTATTAGGCCCAATGATCGTTACTGTTATGATCTTTTATAAAAAAATTTTAAATAATCTATTAAATTATGTTTTACAAAGAAGATAATCATGTCAGGTTGTTTAGCATTTATTAAGCCCAATGATCGTTAACATTATGATATTTTAATACGAAATTTGAAATTATCTATTAAAATTGTCTTTTACAAAGAAGATAATTATGTCCACTTTTCTAGCATTTATTAGGCCCAATGATCGTTACCATTATGATCTTTTAATAAGAAATTTTAAATTATCTAGTAAATTATCTATTACAAAGAGGATAACTATGTGAACTTTTTTAGCATGTACTAGGCCCAATAATCTTACCGTTATGATCTTTTATAAAGAAGTTTTAAATCATCTATTAAATTATCTTCTACAAAGAATATAATTATGTAAACTTTTTTAACATTGATTAGGCCAAATAATCGTTACCGTTATCATCTATTATAAACAAATTTTAAATGATCTATGAAATTATCTTTTGCAAATAAGATAATTATGTCAACTTTTTTAGCATTTATTAGGCCAAATGATCGTTACCGTCATGATCTTTTATTAAGAAATTTTAAATGATCTATTAGATAACGATCTTTTACAAAGAAGATAGTCATGTCAAGTTTTTTAGCATTTATCAGGCCCAATGATCGTTATCGTTATGATCTTTTAATAAAGAAATTTTAAATGATCTATTAAATTAAATTTTACAAAGAAATAATTATGCTTTTAGCATTTATTAGGCTCAATAATCCTTATCATTATGATCTTTTATAAAGAAATTTTAAATGACCTATTAAATTATCTTTTACAAAAAAGATAATTAATTTAAATTTTTTAGCATTTCTTAGGCCCAACGATTGTTACCGTTATGATCTTTTATAAAGAAATTTTAAATTATCTATTAAATTATCTTTTACAAAGAAGATAATTATGTCAAGTTTTTTAGCATGTATTAGCCCTAATGATTGTTACCGTTATGATCTTTTATAAAGAAATTTTAAATTATCAAGCAAATTACCTTTTACAAAGAAGATAATTATGTCAACTTTTCTAGCATTTATTAGGCCCAATGATCGTTACTGTTATGATCTTTTATAAAAAAATTTTAAATAATCTATTAAATTATGTTTTACAAAGAAGATAATCATGTCAGGTTGTTTAGCATTTATTAAGCCCAATGATCGTTAACATTATGATATTTTAATACGAAATTTGAAATTGTCTATTAAAATTGTCTTTTACAAAGAAGATAATTATGTCCACTTTTCTAGCATTTATTAGGCCCAATGATCGTTACCATTATGATCTTTTAATAAGAAATTTTAAATTATCTAGTAAATTATCTATTACAAAGAGGATAACTATGTGAACTTTTTTAGCATGTACTAGGCCCAATAATCTTACCGTTATGATCTTTTATAAAGAAGTTTTAAATCATCTATTAAATTATCTTCTACAAAGAATATAATTATGTAAACTTTTTGAACATTGATTAGGCCAAATAATCGTTACGGTTATCATCTATTATAAACAAATTTTAAATGATCTATTAAATTATCTTTTGCAAATAAGATAATTATGTCAACTTTTTTAGCATTTATTAGGCCAAATGATCGTTACCGTCATGATCTTTTATTAAGAAATTTTAAATGATCTATTAGATAACGATCTTTTACAAAGAAGATAGTCATGTCAAGTGTTTTAGCATTTATCAGGCCCAATGATCGTTATCGTTATGATCTTTTAATAAAGAAATTTTAAATGATCTATTAAATTAAATTTTACAAAGAAATAATTATGCTTTTAGCATTTATTAGGCTCAATAATCCTTATCATTATGATCTTTTATAAAGAAATTTTAAATGACCTATTAAATTATCTTTTACAAAAAAGATAATTAATTTAAATTTTTTAGCATTTCTTAGGCCCAACGATTGTTACCGTTATGATCTTTTATAAAGAAATTTTAAATTATCTATTAAATTATCTTTTACAAAGAAGATAATTATGTCAAGTTTTTTAGCATGTATTAGGCCTAATGATTGTTACCGTTATGATCTTTTATAAAGAAATTTTAAATTATCAAGCAAATTACCTTTTACAAAGAAGATAATTATGTCAACTTTTTTAGCATTTATTAGGCCCAATGATCGTTACTGTTATGATCTTTTATAAAAAAATTTTAAATAATCTATTAAATTATGTTTTACAAAGAAGATAATCATGTCAGGTTGTTTAGCATTTATTAAGCCCAATGATCGTTAACATTATGATATTTTAATATGAAATTTGAAATTATCTATTAAATTGTCTTTTACAAAGAAGATAATTATGTCCACTTTTTTAGCATTTATTAGGCCCAATGATCGTTACCATTATGATCTTTTAATAAGAAATTTTAAATTATCTAGTAAATTATCTATTACAAAGAGGGTAACTATGTGAACTTTTTTAGCATGTACTAGGCCCAATAATCTTACCGTTATGATCTTTTATAAAGAAGTTTTAAATCATCTATTAAATTATCTTCTACAAAGAATATAATTATGTAAACTTTTTTAACATTGATTAGGCCAAATAATCGTTACCGTTATCATCTATTATAAACAAATTTTAAATGATCTATTAAATTATCTTTTGCAAATAAGATAATTATGTCAACTTTTTTAGCATTTATTAGGCCAAATGATCGTTACCGTCATGATCTTTTATTAAGAAATTTTAAATGATCTATTAGATAACGATCTTTTACAAAGAAGATAGTCATGTCAAGTTTTTTAGCATTTATCAGGCCGAATGATCGTTATCGTTATGATCTTTTAATAAAGAAATTTTAAATGATCTATTAAATTAAATTTTACAAAGAAATAATTATGCTTTTAGCATTTATTAGGCTCAATAATCCTTATCATTATGATCTTTTATAAAGAAATTTTAAATGACCTATTAAATTATCTTTTACAAAAAAGATAATTAATTTAAATTTTTTAGCATTTCTTAGGCCCAACGATTGTTACCCTTATGATCTTTTATAAAGAAATTTTAAATTATCTATTAAATTATCTTTTACAAAGAAGATAATTATGTCAAGTTTTTTAGCATGTATTAGCCCTAATGATTGTTACCGTTATGATCTTTTATAAAGAAATTTTAAATTATCAAGCAAATTACCTTTTACAAAGAAGATAATTATGTCAACTTTTTTAGCATTTATTAGGCCCAATGATCGTTACTGTTATGATCTTTTATAAAAAAAATTTAAATAATCTATTAAATTATGTTTTACAAAGAAGATAATCATGTCAGGTTGTTTAGCATTTATTAAGCCCAATGATCGTTAACATTATGATATTTTAATACGAAATTTGAAATTATCTATTAAAATTGTCTTTTACAAAGAAGATAATTATGTCCACTTTTTTAGCATTTATTAGGCCCAATGATCGTTACCATTATGATCTTTTAATAAGAAATTTTAAATTATCTAGTAAATTATCTATTACAAAGAGGATAACTATGTGAACTTTTTTAGCATGTACTAGGCCCAATAATCTTACCGTTATGATCTTTTATAAAGAAGTTTTAAATCATCTATTAAATTATCTTCTACAAAGAATATAATTATGTAAACTTTTTTAACATTGATTAGGCCAAATAATCGTTACGGTTATCATCTATTATAAACAAATTTTAAATGATCTATTAAATTATCTTTTGCAAATAAGATAATTATGTCAACTTTTTTAGCATTTATTAGGCCAAATGATCGTTACCGTCATGATCTTTTATTAAGAAATTTTAAATGATCTATTAGATAACGACCTTTTACAAAGAAGATAGTCATGTCAAGTTTTTTAGCATTTATCAGGCCCAATGATCGTTATCGTTATGATCTTTTAATAAAGAAATTTTAAATGATCTATTAAATTAAATTTTACAAAGAAATAATTATGCTTTTAGCATTTATTAGGCTCAATAATCCTTATCATTATGATCTTTTATAAAGAAATTTTAAATGACCTATTAAATTATCTTTTATAAAAAAGATAATTAATTTAAATTTTTTAGCATTTCTTAGGCCCAACGATTGTTACCGTTATGATCTTTTATAAAGAAATTTTAAATTATCTATTAAATTATCTTTTACAAAGAAGATAATTATGTCAAGTTTTTTAGCATGTATTAGGCCTAATGATTGTTACCGTTATGATCTTTTATAAAGAAATTTTAAATTATCAAGCAAATTACGTTTTACAAAGAAGATAATTATGTCAACTTTTTTAGCATTTATTAGGCCCAATGATCGTTACTGTTATGATCTTTTATAAAAAAATTTTAAATAATCTATTAAATTATGTTTTACAAAGAAGATAATCATGTCAGGTTGTTTAGCATTTATTAAGCCCAATGATCGTTAACATTATGATATTTTAATACGAAATTTGAAATTATCTATTAAAATTGTCTTTTACAAAGAAGATAATTATGTCCACTTTTTTAGCATTTATTAGGCCCAATGATCGTTACCATTATGATCTTTTAATAAGAAATTTTAAATTATCTAGTAAATTATCTATTACAAAGAGGATAACTATGTGAACTTTTTTAGCATGTACTAGGCCCAATAATCTTACCGTTATGATCTTTTATAAAGAAGTTTTAAATCATCTATTAAATTATCTTCTACAAAGAATATAATTATGTAAACTTTTTTAACATTGATTAGGCCAAATAATCGTTACCGTTATCATCTATTATAAACAAATTTTAAATGATCTATTAAATTATCTTTTGCAAATAAGATAATTATGTCAACTTTTTTAGCATTTATTAGGCCAAATGATCGTTACCGTCATGATCTTTTATTAAGAAATTTTAAATGATCTATTAGATAACGACCTTTTACAAAGAAGATAGTCATGTCAAGTTTTTTAGCATTTATCAGGCCCAATGATCGTTATCGTTATGATCTTTTAATAAAGAAATTTTAAATGATCTATTAAATTAAATTTTACAAAGAAATAATTATGCTTTTAGCATTTATTAGGCTCAATAATCCTTATCATTATGATCTTTTATAAAGAAATTTTAAATGACCTATTAAATTATCTTTTATAAAAAAGATAATTAATTTAAATTTTTTAGCATTTCTTAGGCCCAACGATTGTTACCGTTATGATCTTTTATAAAGAAATTTTAAATTATCTATTAAATTATCTTTTACAAAGAAGATAATTATGTCAAGTTTTTTAGCATGTATTAGGCCTAATGATTGTTACCGTTATGATCTTTTATAAAGAAATTTTAAATTATCAAGCAAATTACCTTTTACAAAGAAGATAATTATGTCAACTTTTTTAGCATTTATTAGGCCCAATGATCGTTACTGTTATGATCTTTTATAAAAAAATTTTAAATAATCTATTAAATTATGTTTTACAAAGAAGAGAATCATGTCAGGTTGTTTAGCATTTATTAAGCCCAATGATTGTTAACATTATGATATTTTAATACGAAATTTGAAATTATCTATTAAATTGTCTTTTACAAAGAAGATAATTATGTCCACTTTTTTAGCATTTATTAGGCCGAATGATCGTTACCATTATGATCTTTTAATAAGAAATTTTAAATTATCTAGTAAATTATCTTTTACAAAGAGGATAACTATGTGAACTTTTTTAGCATGTACTAGGCCCAATAATCTTACCGTTATGATCTTTTATAAAGAAGTTTTAAATCATCTATTAAATTACCTTTGACAAAGAAGATAATTATGTCAATTTTTTTAGCATTTATTAGGCCAATGATCGTTACCATTATGATATTTTATTAAAACATTTTAAATTATCTGGTAAATTATCTTTTACAAATAACATAATTATTTTAACTTTTTTAGCGTTTGTTAGGCCCAATGTCGTTACCGTTATGATCTTTTATTAAGAAATTTTAAACAATCCATTAAATTATCTTTTACAAAGAAGATAATTATGTCAACTTTTTTAGCATTTATTCGGCCCAATGATCGTTACCATTATGAACTTTTAATAAGAAATTTTAAATTATCTAGTAAATTATATTTTACAAATAACATAATTATGTCAACTTTTTTAGCATTTATTAGGCCTAATGATCGTTACCATTATGATCTTATAAAAAGAAATTTTAAATTATCTAGTAAATTATCTTTTAGAGAGAAGATAATTATGCCAACTTTTTGGGCATTTATTAGTTCCAATGATCATTACTGTTATGATATTTTATAAAAAAAATTTAAATAATCTATTAAATTATCTTTTAGAAAGAAGATAATCATGTCTGGTTTTTTAGCATCTATTAAGCCCAATGATCGTTAACGTTATGATATTTTAATACAAAATTTGAAATTATCTATTAAATTGTCTTTTACAAAGAAGATAATTATGTCCACTTTTTTAGCATTTATTAGGCAAAATGATCGTTACCATTATGATCTTTTAATAAGAAATTTTAAATTATTAAGTAAATTATCTTTTACAAAGAAGATAATTATGTATATTTTTTTAGCATTTATTAGGCCCAATGATCGTTACCGTTATGATCTTTAATAAAGAAATTTTAAAAGATCTACTGTATTATCTTCGAGAAAGTAGATAACTATGTCAACTTTTGTAGCATTTACTAGGCCCAATGATCATTACCGTCTTGATCTTTTAAAAAGAAATTTTCAATGAGCTATTAAATTATATTTTACAAAGAAGATAATTATGTCAACTGTATAGCATTTATTGGGCCAATGATCGTTACGCTTATGATCTTTTATAAAGAAATTTTAAATGATCTATTAAATTATCTTTTACAAAGAAGATAATTATGTCCCCTTTTCAACATTTATTAGGCCCAATGATTGTTACCATTATGATCTTTTCATAAGAAATTTTCAATTATCTATTAAATTGTCTTTTACAAAGAAAATAATTATGTCAACTTCTTTAGCATTTATTCGGCCCAATGATCGTTACCATTATGAACTTTTAATAAGAAATTTTAAATTATCTAGTAAATTATATTTTACAAATAACATAATTATGTCAACTTTTTTAACAATGATTCGGCCAAATAATCGTTACCGTTGTCATCCATTATAAACAAATTTTAAATGATCTATTAAATTATCTTTTACAAAGAAGATAATTATGTCACCTTTTTTAGCATTTATTAGGCCCAATGATCGTTAGTGTCATGATCTTTTGATAAAGAAATTTTAAATGATCTATTAAATTATCTTTTACAACGAAGATAATTATGTCAACTTTTTTAGCATGTATTAGGCCTAATGATTGTTACCCTTATGATATTTTATAAAGAAATTTTAAATTATCTAGTAAATTCCTTTTACAAAGAAGATAATTATGTCAACTTTTTTAGAATTTATTAGGCCAAATGATCGTTACCGTCATGATCTTTTATTAAGAAATTTTAAATGATCTATTAAAGTATCTTTTACAAGGAACATAATTATGTCAACGTTTTTAGCATTTATTAGCCCCAATGTTTGTTACCATTATGATCTTTTAATAAGAAATTTTAAATTATCTAGTAAATTATCTTTTAGAAAGAAGATAATTATGTCAACTTTTTTAGCATTTATTAGGCCCAATGATCGTTACCGTTGTGATTTTTATAAATAAATTTTAAATGATCTATTAAATTATCTTTTACAAAGAATATAATTATGTCAACTTTTTTAACATTGATTAGGCCAAATAATCGTTACCGTTATCATCTATTATAAACAAATTTTAAATGATCTATTAAATTATGTTTTACAAAGAAGATAATTATGTCAACTTTTTTAGCATTTATTAGGCCCAATGATCGTTACCCTCATGATTTTTTACTAAGGAAATTTTAAATGATCTATTAAATTATCTTTTACAACGAAGATAATTATGTCAACTTTTTTAGCATGTATTAGGCCTAATGATTGTTACCCTTATGATCTTTTATAAAGAAATTTTAAATTATCTAGTAAATTACCTTTTACAAAGAAGATAATTATGTCAACTTTTTTAGCATTTATTAGGCCAAATAATCGTTACCGTCATGATCTTTTAATAAAGAAATTTAAAATGATCTATTAAATTATCTTTTACAACGAAGATAATTATGTCAACTTTTTTAGCATGTATTAGGCCTAATGATTGTTACCCTTATGATCTTTTAATAAGAAATTTTAAATGATCTATTAAGTTATCTTTTACAAAGAATATAATTATGTCAACTTTTTTCACATTCATTACGCCAAATAATCGTTACCGTTATAATCTATTATAACAAAATTTTAAATGATCTATAAAATTATCTTTTACAAAGAAGATAATTATGTCAACTTTTTTAGCATTTATTAGGCCCAATGATCGTTACCGTCATGATCTTTCAATCACGAAATTTTAAATGATCTATTGAATTAAATTTTACAAAGAAGGTAATTCTGCTTTTAGCATTTATTAGGCTCAATAATTCTTATCGTTATGATCTTTTATAATGAAAATTTAAATGACCCATTAAATTATCTTTTGCAAAAAAGATAATTAATTTAAAATTTTTAGCATTTCTTAGGCCCAACGATTGTTGCCGTTATGATCTTTTATAAACAAGTTTTAAATTATCTATTAAATTATCTTTTACAAAGAAGATAATTATGTCAACTTTTTTAGCATGTATTAGGCCTAATAATTGTTACTGTTATGATCTTTTAATAAACAAATTTTAACTAATCTATTAAATTATCTTTTACAAAGAATATAATTATGTCCACTTTTTTAGCATGTATTAGGCCCAATAATCATTACCGTTATGATCTTTTATAAGGAAATTTTAAATGATTTATTAAATTATCTTTTTCAAAAAGATAATCATGTCAAGGATTTTAGAATTTATTAGGACCAATGATCGTTAGCATTATGATCTTCTAATAAGAAATTTTAAATTATCCAGCAAATTATCTTTTACAAAGAAGATAATTATGTCAAATTTTTTAGCATTTATTAGGCAAAATGATCGTTACCGTCATGATCTTTTAATAAGAAATTTTAAATGATCTATTAAATTATCTTTTTCAAAGAAGATAATCATGTCAAGTCTTTTAGCATTTACTAGGCCCAATGATCGTTACCGTTATGATCTTTTATACAAAAAATTGTAAACGATCTATTAAATTATCTTTTACAAATAACATAATTATGTCAACTTTTTTAGCATTTATTAGGCCCAATGATCGTTACCGTTATGATCTTTTATTAAGAAATTTTAAATGATCTATTAAATTATCTTTTACAAAGAAGATAATTATGTCAACTTTTTTCGCATTTATTAGGCCCAATGATCATTAGCATTATGATCTTTTCAGAAGAAATTTTAAATTATCTAGTAAATTATCTTTTACAAAGAAGATAATTATGTCCCCTTTTAAGAATTTAATAGGCCCAATGATCATTACCGTTACGATCTTTTATAAAAAAAATTTAAATGATCTGTTAAATTATCTTTTACAAAGAGGATAATTATGTCAAGTTTTTTACCATTTATTAGGCCCAATGATCATTACCATTATGATCTTTTAATAAGAAATTTTAAATTATCTACTTAATTATCTTTTACAAAGAAGATAATTATGTCAACTTTTTTAGCATTTATTAGGCCCAATGATGGTTACCGTTATAATCTTTTAATAAAGAAATTTTAAATGATCTATCAAATAATCTTTGACAAAGAAGATAATTATGTTAACTTTTTTAGCATTTATTAGGCCCATGATCGTTACCGTTATGATCTTTTATAAAAAAAAATTTAAATAATCTATTAAATTATCTTTTATAAAGAAGATAATTATGTCAAGTTTTTTATCATTTATTAGGCCCAATGATCGTTAACGTTATGATCTTCTAATTAGAAATTTTAAATTATCTATTAAATTATCTTTTACAAGGAAACTAATTATGTCAACTTTTTTAGCATTTATTAGGCCTATAGTCCTTACCGTTACGATCTTTTATAAAAAAATTTTAAATGATCTATTAAATTATCTTTTACAACGAAGACAATTATGTCAACTTTTTAAGCATTTATTAGGCCCAATGATCGTTACCGTTATGATCTTTTATAAAGAAATTTTAAATGATCTATTAAATTATCTTTTACAAAGAAGACAATTATGTCAACTTTTTTAGCATTTATTAGGCCGGATGATCGTTACCCTCATGATCTTTTAATAAAGAAATTTTAAATGATCTATTAAATTATCTTTTACAACGAAGATAATTATGTCAACTTTTTTAGCATGTATTAGGCCTAATGATTGTTACCCTTATGATATTTTATAAAGAAATTTTAAATTATCTAGTAAATTTCTTTTACAAACAAGATAATTATGTCAAATTTTTTAGGATTTATTAGGCCAAATGATCGTTACCGTCATGATCTTTTATTAAGAAATTTTAAATGATCTATTAAAGTATCTTTTACAAGGAACATAATTATGTCAACGTTTTTAGCATTTATTAGCCCCAATGTTTGTTACCATTATGATCTTTTAATAAGAAATTTTAAATTATCTAGTAAATTATCTTTTAGAAAGAAGATAATTATGTCAACTTTTTTAACATTTATTAGGCCCAATGATCGTTACCGTTGTGATTTTTATAAATAAATTTTAAATGATCTATTAAATTATCTTTTACAAAGAATATAATTATGTCAACTTTTTTAACATTGATTAGGCCAAATAATCGTTACCGTTATCATCTATTATAAACAAATTTTAAATGATCTATTAAATTATGTTTTACAAAGAAGATAATTATGTCAACTTTTTTAGCATTTATTAGGCCCAATGATCGTTACCCTCATGATTTTTTACTAAGGAAATTTTAAATGATCTATTAAATTATCTTTTACAACGAAGATAATTATGTCAACTTTTTTAGCATGTATTAGGCCTAATGATTGTTACCCTTATGATCTTTTATAAAGAAATTTTAAATTATCTAGTAAATTACCTTTTACAAAGAAGATAATTATGTCAACTTTTTTAGCATTTATTAGGCCAAATAATCGTTACCGTCATGATCTTTTAATAAAGAAATTTAAAATGATCTATTAAATTATCTTTTACAACGAAGATAATTATGTCAACTTTTTTAGCATGTATTAGGCCTAATGATTGTTACCCTTATGATCTTTTAATAAGAAATTTAAAATGATCTATTAAGTTATCTTTTACAAAGAATATAATTATGTCAACTTTTTTCACATTCATTACGCCAAATAATCGTTACCGTTATCATCTATTATAACAAAATTTTAAATGATCTATAAAATTATCTTTTACAAAGAAGATAATTATGTCAACTTTTTTAGCATTTATTAGGCCCAATGATCGTTACCGTCATGATCTTTCAATCACGAAATTTTAAATGATCTATTGAATTAAATTTTACAAAGAAGGTAATTCTGCTTTTAGCATTTATTAGGCTCAATAATTCTTATCGTTATGATCTTTTATAATGAAAATTTAAATGACCCATTAAATTATCTTTTGCAAAAAAGATAATTAATTTAAAATTTTTAGCATTTCTTAGGCCCAACGATTGTTGCCGTTATGATCTTTTATAAACAAGTTTTAAATTATCTATTAAATTATCTTTTACAAAGAAGATAATTATGTCAACTTTTTTAGCATGTATTAGGCCTAATAATTGTTACTGTTATGATCTTTTAATAAACAAATTTTAACTAATCTATTAAATTATCTTTTACAAAGAATATAATTATGTCCACTTTTTTAGCATGTATTAGGCCCAATAATCATTACCGTTATGATCTTTTATAAGGAAATTTTAAATGATTTATTAAATTATCTTTTTCAAAAAGATAATCATGTCAAGGATTTTAGAATTTATTAGGACCAATGATCGTTAGCATTATGATCTTCTAATAAGAAATTTTAAATTATCCAGCAAATTATCTTTTACAAAGAAGATAATTATGTCAAATTTTTTAGCATTTATTAGGCAAAATGATCGTTACCGTCATGATCTTTTAATAAGAAATTTTAAATGATCTATTAAATTATCTTTTTCAAAGAAGATAATCATGTCAAGTCTTTTAGCATTTACTAGGCCCAATGATCGTTACCGTTATGATCTTTTATACAAAAAATTGTAAACGATCTATTAAATTATCTTTTACAAATAACATAATTATGTCAACTTTTTTAGCATTTATTAGGCCCAATGATCGTTACCGTTATGATCTTTTATTAAGAAATTTTAAATGATCTATTAAATTATCTTTTACAAAGAAGATAATTATGTCAACTTTTTTCGCATTTATTAGGCCCAATGATCATTAGCATTATGATCTTTTCAGAAGAAATTTTAAATTATCTAGTAAATTATCTTTTACAAAGAAGATAATTATGTCCCCTTTTAAGAATTTAATAGGCCCAATGATCATTACCGTTACGATCTTTTATAAAAAAAATTTAAATGATCTGTTAAATTATCTTTTACAAAGAGGATAATTATGTCAAGTTTTTTACCATTTATTAGGCCCAATGATCATTACCATTATGATCTTTTAATAAGAAATTTTAAATTATCTACTTAATTATCTTTTACAAAGAAGATAATTATGTCAACTTTTTTAGCATTTATTAGGCCCAATGATGGTTACCGTTATAATCTTTTAATAAAGAAATTTTAAATGATCTATCAAATAATCTTTGACAAAGAAGATAATTATGTTAACTTTTTTAGCATTTATTAGGCCCATGATCGTTACCGTTATGATCTTTTATAAAAAAAAATTTAAATAATCTATTAAATTATCTTTTATAAAGAAGATAATTATGTCAAGTTTTTTATCATTTATTAGGCCCAATGATCGTTAACGTTATGATCTTCTAATTAGAAATTTTAAATTATCTATTAAATTATCTTTTACAAGGAAACTAATTATGTCAACTTTTTTAGCATTTATTAGGCCCTATAGTCCTTACCGTTACGATCTTTTATAAAAAAATTTTAAATGATCTATTAAATTATCTTTTACAACGAAGACAATTATGTCAACTTTTTAAGCATTTATTAGGCCCAATGATCGTTACCGTTATGATCTTTTATAAAGAAATTTTAAATGATCTATTAAATTATCTTTTACAAAGAAGACAATTATGTCAACTTTTTTAGCATTTATTAGGCCGGATGATCGTTACCCTCATGATCTTTTAATAAAGAAATTTTAAATGATCTATTAAATTATCTTTTACAACGAAGATAATTATGTCAACTTTTTTA
Organism: Psophocarpus tetragonolobus; assembly: GCA_037954015.1. Lineage (NCBI taxonomy): Eukaryota > Viridiplantae > Streptophyta > Magnoliopsida > Fabales > Fabaceae > Psophocarpus > Psophocarpus tetragonolobus. Next base: position 63,410,837 of record CM075688.1, read on the forward strand.
GCATGTATTAGGCCTAATGATTGTTACCCTTATGATATTTTATAAAGAAATTTTAAATTATCTAGTAAATTTCTTTTACAAACAAGATAATTATGTCAAATTTTTTAGGATTTATTAGGCCAAATGATCGTTACCGTCATGATCTTTTATTAAGAAATTTTAAATGATCTATTAAAGTATCTTTTACAAGGAACATAATTATGTCAACGTTTTTAGCATTTATTAGCCCCAATGTTTGTTACCATTATGATCTTTTAATAAGAAATTTTAAATTATCTAGTAAATTATCTTTTAGAAAGAAGATAATTATGTCAACTTTTTTAACATTTATTAGGCCCAATGATCGTTACCGTTGTGATTTTTATAAATAAATTTTAAATGATCTATTAAATTATCTTTTACAAAGAATATAATTATGTCAACTTTTTTAACATTGATTAGGCCAAATAATCGTTACCGTTATCATCTATTATAAACAAATTTTAAATGATCTATTAAATTATGTTTTACAAAGAAGATAATTATGTCAACTTTTTTAGCATTTATTAGGCCCAATGATCGTTACCCTCATGATTTTTTACTAAGGAAATTTTAAATGATCTATTAAATTATCTTTTACAACGAAGATAATTATGTCAACTTTTTTAGCATGTATTAGGCCTAATGATTGTTACCCTTATGATCTTTTATAAAGAAATTTTAAATTATCTAGTAAATTACCTTTTACAAAGAAGATAATTATGTCAACTTTTTTAGCATTTATTAGGCCAAATAATCGTTACCGTCATGATCTTTTAATAAAGAAATTTAAAATGATCTATTAAATTATCTTTTACAACGAAGATAATTATGTCAACTTTTTTAGCATGTATTAGGCCTAATGATTGTTACCCTTATGATCTTTTAATAAGAAATTTTAAATGATCTATTAAGTTATCTTTTACAAAGAATATAATTATGTCAACTTTTTTCACATTCATTACGCCAAATAATCGTTACCGTTATCATCTATTATAACAAAATTTTAAATGATCTATAAAATTATCTTTTACAAAGAAGATAATTATGTCAACTTTTTTAGCATTTATTAGGCCCAATGATCGTTACCGTCATGATCTTTCAATCACGAAATTTTAAATGATCTATTGAATTAAATTTTACAAAGAAGGTAATTCTGCTTTTAGCATTTATTAGGCTCAATAATTCTTATCGTTATGATCTTTTATAATGAAAATTTAAATGACCCATTAAATTATCTTTTGCAAAAAAGATAATTAATTTAAAATTTTTAGCATTTCTTAGGCCCAACGATTGTTGCCGTTATGATCTTTTATAAACAAGTTTTAAATTATCTATTAAATTATCTTTTACAAAGAAGATAATTATGTCAACTTTTTTAGCATGTATTAGGCCTAATAATTGTTACTGTTATGATCTTTTAATAAACAAATTTTAACTAATCTATTAAATTATCTTTTACAAAGAATATAATTATGTCCACTTTTTTAGCATGTATTAGGCCCAATAATCATTACCGTTATGATCTTTTATAAGGAAATTTTAAATGATTTATTAAATTATCTTTTTCAAAAAGATAATCATGTCAAGGATTTTAGAATTTATTAGGACCAATGATCGTTAGCATTATGATCTTCTAATAAGAAATTTTAAATTATCCAGCAAATTATCTTTTACAAAGAAGATAATTATGTCAAATTTTTTAGCATTTATTAGGCAAAATGATCGTTACCGTCATGATCTTTTAATAAGAAATTTTAAATGATCTATTAAATTATCTTTTTCAAATAAGATAATCATGTCAAGTCTTTTAGCATTTACTAGGCCCAATGATCGTTACCGTTATGATCTTTTATACAAAAAATTGTAAACGATCTATTAAATTATCTTTTACAAATAACATAATTATGTCAACTTTTTTAGCATTTATTAGGCCCAATGATCGTTACCGTTATGATCTTTTATTAAGAAATTTTAAATGATCTATTAAATTATCTTTTACAAAGAAGATAATTATGTCAACTTTTTTCGCATTTATTAGGCCCAATGATCATTAGCATTATGATCTTTTCAGAAGAAATTTTAAATTATCTAGTAAATTATCTTTTACAAAGAAGATAATTATGTCCCCTTTTAAGAATTTAATAGGCCCAATGATCATTACCGTTACGATCTTTTATAAAAAAAATTTAAATGATCTGTTAAATTATCTTTTACAAAGAGGATAATTATGTCAAGTTTTTTACCATTTATTAGGCCCAATGATCATTACCATTATGATCTTTTAATAAGAAATTTTAAATTATCTACTTAATTATCTTTTACAAAGAAGATAATTATGTCAACTTTTTTAGCATTTATTAGGCCCAATGATGGTTACCGTTGTAATCTTTTAATAAAGAAATTTTAAATGATCTATCAAATAATCTTTGACAAAGAAGATAATTATGTTAAGTTTTTTAGCATTTATTAGGCCCATGATCGTTACCGTTATGATCTTTTATAAAAAAAAATTTAAATAATCTATTAAATTATCTTTTATAAAGAAGATAATTATGTCAAGTTTTTTATCATTTATTAGGCCCAATGATCATTAACGTTATGATCTTCTAATTAGAAATTTTAAATTATCTATTAAATTATCTTTTACAAGGAAACTAATTATGTCAACTTTTTTAGCATTTATTAGGCCCTATAGTCCTTACCGTTACGATCTTTTATAAAAAAATTTTAAATGATCTATTAAATTATCTTTTACAACGAAGACAATTATGTCAACTTTTTAAGCATTTATTAGGCCCAATGATCGTTACCGTTCTGATCTTTTATAAAGAAATTTTAAATGATCTATTAAATTATCTTTTACAAAGAAGACAATTATGTCAACTTTTTTAGCATTTATTAGGCCCGATGATCGTTACCCTCATGATCTTTTAATAAAGAAATTTTAAATGATCTATTAAATTATCTTTTACAACGAAGATAATTATGTCAACTTTTTTAGCATTTATTCGGCCCAATGATGGTTACCATTATGAACTTTTAATAAGAAATTTTAAATTATCTAGTAAATTATATTTTACAAATAACATAATTATGTCAACTTTTTTAGCATTTATTAGGCCCAATGATCGTTACCATTATGACCTTATAATAAGAAATTTTAAATTATCTAGTAAATTATCTTTTAGAGAGAAGATAATTATGTCAACTTTTTTGGCATTTATTAGTCCCAATGATCATTACCGTTGTGATATTTTATAAAAAAAATTTAAATAATCTATTAAATTATCTTTTACAAAGAAAATAATCATGTCAGGTTTTTTAACATTTATTAAGCCCAATGATCGTTAACGTTATGATATTTTAATATGAAATTTGAAATTATCTATTAAATTGTCTTTTACAAAGAATTTAATTATGTCCACTTTTTTAGCATTTATTAGGCCCAATAAACGTTACCATTATGATCTTTTAATAAGAAATTTTAACTTATCTAGTAAATTATCTTTTACAAAGAGGATAACTATGTGAACTTTTTTAGCATGTACTAGGCCCAATAATCTTACCGTTATGATCTTTTATAAAGAAGTTTTAAATCATCTATTAAATAATCTTTGTCAAAGAAGATAATTATGTCAAGTTTTTTAGCATTTATTAGGCCAATGATCCTTACCGTTGTGATCTTTTATTAAAAAATTTTAAATTATCTGGTAAATTATATTTTACAAATAACATAATTATTTCAACTTTTTTAGCGTTTATTAGGCCCAATGATCGTTACCGTTATGATCTTTTATTAAGAAATTTTAAACAATCTATTAAATTATCTTTTACAAAGAAGATAATTATGTCAACTTTTTTAGCATTTCTTCGGCCCAATGATCGTTACCATTATGAACTTTTAATAACAAATTTTAAATTATCTAGTAAATTATATTTTACAAATAACATAATTATGTCAACTTTTTTAGCATTTATTAGGCCCAATGATCGTTACCATTATGATCTTATAATAAGAAATTTTAAATTATCTAGCAAATTACCTTTTACAACGAAGATAATTATGTCAACGTTTTTAGCATTTATTAGCCCCAATGATCATTACCATTATGATCTTTTAATAAGCAATTTTAAATTATCTAGTAAATTATCTTTTAGAAAGAAGATAATTATGTCAACTTTTTTAACATTTATTTGGCCCAATGATCGTTACCGTTGTGATTTTTATAAAGAAATTTTAAATGATCTATTAAATTATCTTTTACAAAGAATATAATTATGTCAACTTTTTTAACATTGATTAGGCAAAATAATCGTTACCGTTATCATCTATTATAAACAAATTTTAAATGATCTATTAAATTATCTTTTACAAAGAAGATAATTATGTCAACTTTTTTAGCATTTATTAGGCCCAATGATCGTTACCGTCATGATCTTTTAATAAAGAAATTCAAATGATCTATTAAATTATCTTTTACAACGAAGATAATTACGTCAACTTTTTTAGCATGTATTAGGCCTAATGATTGTTACCCTTATGATCTTTTATAAAGAAATTTTAAATTATCTAGTACAAAGAAGATAGTCATGTCGAGTTTTTTAGCATTTATTAGGTCCAATGATCATCACCCTTATGATCTTTTAATAAAGAAATTTTAAATGATCTATTAAATTAAATTTTACAAAGAAGATCATTATGCTTTTGGCATTTATTAGGCTCAATAATCCTTATCGTTATGATCGTTTATAAAGAAATTTTAAATGACCTATTAAATTATCTTTTACAAAAAAGATAATTAATTTAAATTTTTTAGCATTTCTTAGGCCCAACGATTGTTACCGTTATGATCTTTTATAAAGAAATTTTAAATTATCTATTAAATTATCTTTTACAAAGAAGATAATTATGTCAAGTTTTTTAGCATGTATTAGGCCTAATGATTGTTACCGTTATGATCTTTTATAAAGAAATTTTAAATTATCTAGCAAATAATCTTTTACAAAGACGATAATTATGTCAACTTTTTTAGCATTTATTAGGCCTAATGATCGTTACTGTTATGATCTTTTATAAAAAAAATTTAAATAATCTATTAAATTATCTTTTACAAAGAAGATAATCATGTCAGGTTCCTTAGCATTTATTAAGCCCAATGATCGTTAACATTATGATATTTTAATACGAAATTTGAAATTATCTATTAAATTGTCTTTTACAAAGAAGATAATTATGTCAACTTTTTTAGCATTTATTAGGCCCGATGATCGTTACCATTATGATCTTTTAATAAGAACTTTTAAATTATCTAGTAAATTATCTTTTACAAAGAAGATAATTATGTCAAGTTTTTTAGCATTTATTAGGCCCAATGATCGTTACCGTCTTGATATTTTAAAAAGAAATTTTAAATGATCTATTAAATTATATTTTACTAAGAAGATAATTATGTCAACTATTTTAGCATTTATTAGGCTCAATGATCGTTACCGTTATGATCTTTTAATAAAGAAATTTTCAATGATCTATTAAAGTATCTTTTACAAGGAACATAATTATATCAACGTTTTTAGCATTTATTAGCCCCAATGATTTTTACCATTATGATCTTTTAAGAAGAAATTTTAAATTATCTAGTAAATTATCTTTTACAAAGAATATAATTATGTCAACTTTTTTAACATTTATTAGGCCCAATGATCGTTACCTTTGTGATTTTTATAAATAAATTTTAAATGATCTATTAAATTATCTTTTACAAAGAATATAATTATGTCAACTTTTTTAACATTGATTATGCCAAATAATCGTTACCGTTACCATCTATTATAAACAAATTTTAAATGATCTATAAAATTATCTTTTACAAAGAAGATAATTATGTCAACTTTTTTAACATTTATTAGGCCCAATGATCGTTACCGTCATGATCTTTCAATCACGAAATTTTAAATGATCTATTAAATTAAATTTTACAAAGAAGATAATTATGCTTTTAGCATTTATTAGGCTCAATAATCCTTATCGTTATGATCTTTTATAAAGAAATTTTAAATGACCTATTAAATTATCTTTTACAAAAAAGATAATTAATTTAAATTTTTTAGCATTTCTTAGGCCCAACGATTGTTACCGTTATGATCTTTTATAAAGAAATTTTAAATTATCTATTAAATTATCTTTTACAAAGAAGATAATTATGTCAAGTTTTTTAGCATGTATTAGGCCTAATGATTGTTACCGTTATGATCTTTTATAAAGAAATTTTAAATTATCTAGCAAATAATCTTTTACAAAGAAGATAATTATGTCAACTTTTTTAGCATTTATTAGGCCTAATGATCGTTACTGTTATGATCTTTTATAAAAAAAATTTAAATAATCTATTAAATTATCTTTTACAAAGAAGATAATCATGTCAGGTTCCTTAGCATTTATTAAGCCCAATGATCGTTAACATTATGATATTTTAATATGAAATTTGAAATTATCTATTAAATTGTCTTTTACAAAGAAGATAATTATGTCAACTTTTTTAGCATTTATTAGGCCCGATGATCGTTACCATTATGATCTTTTAATAAGAACTTTTAAATTATCTAGTAAATTATCTTTTACCAAGAAGATAATTATGTCACGTTTTTTAGCATTTATTAGGCCCAATGATCGTTACCGTCTTGATATTTTAAAAAGAAATTTTAAATGATCTATTAAATTATATTTTACTAAGAAGATAATTATGTCAACTATTTTAGCATTTATTAGGCTCAATGATCGTTACCGTTATGATCTTTTAATAAAGAAATTTTCAATGATCTATTAAAGTATCTTTTACAAGGAACATAATTATGTCAACGTTTTTAGCATTTATTAGCCCCAATGATTTTTACCATTATGATCTTTTAATAAGAAATTTTAAATTATCTAGTAAATTATCTTTTAAAAAGAATATAATTATGTCAACTTTTTTAACATTTATTAGGCCCAATGATCGTTACCTTTGTGATTTTTATAAATAAATTTTAAATGATCTATTAAATTATCTTTTACAAAGAATATAATTATGTCAACTTTTTTCACATTGATTACGCCAAATAATCGTTACCGTTACCATCTATTATAAACAAATTTTAAATGATCTATAAAATTATCTTTTACAAAGAAGATAATTATGTCAACTTTTTTAGCATTTATTAGGCCCAATGATCGTTACCGTCATGATCTTTCAATCACGAAATTTTAAATGATCTATTGAATTAAATTTTACAAAGAAGGTAATTCTGCTTTTAGCATTTATTAGGCTTAATAATTCTTGTCGTTATGATCTTTTATAAAGAAAATTTAAATGACCTATTAAATTATATTTTACAAAAAACATAATTAATTTAAATTTTTTAGCATATCTTAGGCCCAACGATTGTTATCGTTATGATCTTTTATTAAGAAATTTTAAATTATCTATTAGATTATCTTTTTCAAAGAAAATAGTCATGTCGAGTTTGTTAGCATTTATTAGGTCCAATGATCATCACCGTTATGATCTTTTAATAAAGAAATTTTAAATGATCTATTAAATTAAATTTTACAAAGAAGATAATTATGCTTTTAGCATTTATTAGGCTCAATAATCCTTATCGTTATGATCTTTTATAAAGAAATTTTAAATGACCTATTAAATTATCTTTTACAAAAAAGATAATTAATTTAAATTTTTTAGCATTTCTTAGGCCCAACGATTGTTACCGTTATGATCTTTTATAAAGAAATTTTAAATTATCTATTAAATTATCTTTTACAAAGAAGATAATTATGTCAAGTTTTTTAGCATGTATTAGGCCTAATGATTGTTACCGTTATGATCTTTTATAAAGAAATTTTAAATTATCTAGCAAATAATCTTTTACAAAGAAGATAATTATGTCAACTTTTTTAGCATTTATTAGGCCTAATGATCGTTACTGTTATGTTCTTTTATAAAAAAAATTTAAATAATCTATTAAATTATCTTTTACAAAGAAGATAATCATGTCAGGTTCCTTAGCATTTATTAAGCCCAATGATCGTTAACATTATGATATTTTAATACGAAATTTGAAATTATCTATTAAATTGTCTTTTACAAAGAAGATAATTATGTCAACTTTTTTAGCATTTATTAGGCCCGATGATCGTTACCATTATGATCTTTTAATAAGAACTTTTAAATTATCTAGTAAATTATCTTTTACAAAGAAGATAATTATGTCAAGTTTTTTAGCATTTATTAGGCCCAATGATCGTTACCGTCTTGATATTTTAAAAAGAAATTTTAAATGATCTATTAAATTATATTTTACTAAGAAGATAATTATGTCAACTATTTTAGCATTTATTAGGCTCAATGATCGTTACCGTTATGATCTTTTAATAAAGAAATTTTCAATGATCTATTAAAGTATCTTTTACAAGGAACATAATTATGTCAACGTTTTTAGCATTTATTAGCCCCAATGATTTTTACCATTATGATCTTTTAATAAGAAATTTTAAATTATCTAGTAAATTATCTTTTACAAAGAATATAATTATGTCAACTTTTTTAACATTTATTAGGCCCAATGATCGTTACCTTGGTGATTTTTATAAATAAATTTTAAATGATCTATTAAATTATCTTTTACAAAGAATATAATTATGTCAACTTTTTTCACATTGATTACGCCAAATAATCGTTACCGTTACCATCTACTATAAACAAATTTTAAATGATCTATAAAATTATCTTTTATAAAGAAGATAATTATGTCAACTTTTTTAGCATTTATTAGGCCCAATGATCGTTACCGTCATGATCTTTCAATCACGAAATTTTAAATGATCTATTGAATTAAATTTTACAAAGAAGGTAATTCTGCTTTTAGCATTTATTAGGCTTAATAATTCTTGTCGTTATGATCTTTTATAAAGAAAATTTAAATGACCTATTAAATTATATTTTACAAAAAAGATAATTAATTTAAATTTTTTAGCATATCTTAGGCCCAACGATTGTTATCGTTATGATCTTTTATTAAGAAATTTTAAATTATCTATTAGATTATCTTTTTCAAAGAAGATAGTCATGTCGAGTTTTTTAGCATTTATTAGGTCCAATGATCATCACCGTTATGATCTTTTAATAAAGAAATTTTAAATGATCTATTAAATTAAATTTTACAAAGAAGATAATTATGCTTTTAGCATTTATTAGGCTCAATAATCCTTATCGTTATGATCTTTTATAAAGAAATTTTAAATGACCTATTAAATTATCTTTTACAAACAAGATAATTAATTTAAATTTTTTAGCATATCTTAGGCCCAACGATTGTTATCGTTATGATCTTTTATAAACAAATTTTAACTGATCTATTAAATTATCTTTTACAAAGAAGATAATTATGTCAACTTTTTTAGCATTTATTAGGCCCAATGATCGTTACCGTCATGATCTTTTAATAAAGAAATTTAAATGATCTATTAAATTATCTTTTACAACGAAGATAATTACGTCAACTTTTTTAGCATGTATTAGGCCTAATGATTGTTACCCTTATGATCTTTTATAAAGAAATTTTAAATTATCTAGTACAAAGAAGATAGTCATGTCGAGTTTTTTAGCATTTATTAGGTCCAATGATCATCACCGTTATGATCTTTTAATAAAGAAATTTTAAATGATCTATTAAATTAAATTTTACAAAGAAGATCATTATGCTTTTAGCATTTATTAGGCTCAATAATCCTTATTGTTATGATCTTTTATAAAGAAATTTTAAATGACCTATTAAATTATCTTTTACAAAAAAGATAATTAATTTAAATTTTTTAGCATTTCTTAGGCTCAACGATTGTTACCGTTATGATCTTTTATAAAGAAATTTTAAATTATCTATTAAATTATCTTTTACAAAGAAGATAATTATGTCAAGTTTTTTAGCATGTATTAGGCCTAATGATTGTTACCGTTATGATCTTTTATAAAGAAATTTTAAATTATCTAGCAAATAATCTTTTACAAAGAAGATAATTATGTCAACTTTTTTAGCATTTATTAGGCCTAATGATCGTTACTGTTATGATCTTTTATAAAAAAAATTTAAATAATCTATTAAATTATCTTTTACAAAGAAGATAATCATGTCAGGTTACTTAGCATTTATTAAGCCCAATGATCGTTAACATTATGATATTTTAATACGAAATTTGAAATTATCTATTAAATTGTCTTTTACAAAGAAGATAATTATGTCAACTTTTTTAGCATTTATTAGGCCCGATGATCGTTATCATTATGATCTTTTAATAAGAACTTTTAAATTATCTAGTAAATTATCTTTTACAAAGAAGATAATTATGTCAAGTTTTTTAGCATTTATTAGGCCCAATGATCGTTACCGTCTTGATATTTTAAAAAGAAATTTTAAATGATCTATTAAATTATATTTTACTAAGAAGATAATTATGTCAACTATTTTAGCATTTATTAGGCTCAATGATCGTTACCGTTATGATCTTTTAATAAAGAAATTTTCAATGATCTATTAAAGTATCATTTACAAGGAACATAATTATGTCAACGTTTTTAGCATTTATTAGCCCCAATGATTTTTACCATTATGATCTTTTAATAAGAAATTTTAAATTATCTAGTAAATTATCTTTTACAAAGAAGATAATTATGTCAACTTTTTTAACATTTATTAGGCCCAATGATCGTTACCTTTGTGATTTTTATAAATAAATTTTAAATGATCTATTAAATTACCTTTTACAAAGAATATAATTATGTCAACTTTTTTCACATTGATTACGCCAAATAATCGTTACCGTTACCATCTATTATAAAAAAATTTTAAATGATCTATAAAATTATCTTTTACAAAGAAGATAATTATGTCAACTTTTTTAGCATTTATTAGGCCCAATGATCGTTACCGTCATCATCTTTCAATCACGAAATTTTAAATGATCTATTGAATTAAATTTTACAAAGAAGGTAATTCTGCTTTTAGCATTTATTAGGCTTAATAATTCTTGTCGTTATGATCTTTTATAAAGAAAATTTAAATGACCTATTAAATTATATTTTACAAAAAAGATAATTAATTTAAATTTTTTAGCATATCTTACGCCCAACGATTATTATCGTTATGATCTTTTATTAAGAAATTTTAAATTATCTATTAGATTATCTTTTTCAAAGAAGATAGTCATGTCGAGTTTTTTAGCATTTATTAGGTCCAATGATCATCACCGTTATGATCTTTTAATAAAGAAATTTTAAATGATCTATTAAATTAAATTTTACAAAGAAGATAATTATGCTTTTAGCATTTATTAGGCTCAATAATCCTTATCGTTATGATCTTTTATAAAGAAATTTTAAATGACCTATTAAATTATCTTTTACAAAAAAGATAATTAATTTAAATTTTTTAGCATATCTTAGGCCCAACGATTGTTATCGTTATGATCTTTTATAAAGAAATTTTAAATTATCTATTAAATTATCTTTTACAAAGAAGATAATTATGTCAACTTTTTTAGCATGTATTAGGCCTAATAATTGTTACTGTTCTGATCTTTTAATAAACAAATTTTAACTAATCTATTAAATTATCTTTTACAAAGAATATAATTATGTCAACTTTTTTAGCATGTATTAGGCCCAATGATCATTACCGTTATGATCTTTTATAAGGAAATTTTAAATGATCTATTAAATTATCTTTTTCAAAAAAGATAATCATGTCAAGGTTTTTAGCATTTATTAGGACCAATGATCGTTAGCATTATGATCTTCTAATAAGAAATTTTAAATTATCTAGTAAATTATCTTTTAGAAAGAAGATAATTATGTCAACTTTTTTAGCATTTATTAGGCAAAATGATCGTTACCGTCATGATCTTTTAATAAGAAATTTTAAATGATCTATTAAATTATCTTTTTCAAAGAAGATAATCATGGCAAGTCTTTTAGCATTTATTAGGCCCAATGATCGTTACCGTTATGATCTTTTATAAAAAAAATTGTAAACGATCTATTAAATTATCTTTTACAAATAACATAATTATGTCAACTTTTTTAGCATTTATTAGGCCCAATGATCGTTACCATTATGATCTTTTATTAAGAAATTTTAAATGATCTATTAAATTATCTTTTACAAAGAAGATAATTCTGTCAACTTTTTTAGCATTTATTAGGCCCAATGATCATTACCATTATGAGCTTTTCAGAAGAAATTTTAAATTATCTTGTAAATTATCTTTTACAAAGAAGATAATTATGTCCCCTTTTAAGAATTTATTTGGCCCAATGATCATTACCGTTAGGATCTTTTATAAACAAATTTTAAATGATCTGTTAAATTATCTTTTACAAAGAGGATAATTATGTCAAGTTTTTTAGCATTTATTAGGCCCAATGATCATTACCATTATGATCTTTTAATAAGAAATTTTAAATTATCTAGTAAATTATCTTTTACAAAGAAGATAATTATGTCAACTTTTTTAACATTTATTAGGCCCAATGATGGTTACCTTTATAATCTTTTAATAAAGAAATTTTAAATGATCTATCAAATAATCTTTGACAAAGAAGATAATTATGTTAAGCTTTCTAGAATTTATTAGGCCCAATGATCGTTACCATTATGATCTTGGATAAAAAAAATTTAAATAATCTATTAAATTATCTTTTATAAAGAAGATAATTATGTCAAGTTTTTTATCATTTATTAGGCCCAATGATCGTTAATGTTATGATATTCTAATTAGAAATTTTAAATTATCTATTAAATTATCTTTTACAAAGAAACTAATTATATCAGCTTTTTTAGCATTTATTAGGCCCAATAGTCCTTACCGTTACGATCTTTTATAAAGAAATTTTAAATGATCTATTAAGTTATCTTTTACAATGAAGACAATTATGTCAAGTTTTTTAGCATTTATTAGGCCCAATGATCGTTACCGTTATGATCTTTTATAAAGTAATTTTAAATGATCTATTAAATTATCTTTTACAAAGAAGACAATTATGTCAACTTTTTTAGCATTTATTAGGCCCAATGATCGTTCCCTTCATGATATTTTAATAAAAAAATTTTAAATGGTCTATTAAATTATCTTTTACAACGAAGATAATTATGTCAACTTTTTAGCATTTATTAGGCCCAATGATCGTTACCCTCATGATCTTTTAATAAAGAAATTTTAAATTATCTATTAAATTATCTTTTACAACGAAGATAATTATGTCAACTTTTTTAGCATTTATTCGGCCCAATGATCGTTACCATTATGAACTTTTAATAAGAAATTTTAAATTATCTAGTAAATTATATTTTACAAACAACATAATTATATCAACTTTTTTAGCATTTATTAGGCCCAATGATCGTCAATATTATAATCTTATTATAAGATTTTAAATTATCTAGTAAATTATCTTTTAGAGAGAAGATAATTATGTCAACTTTTTTGGCATTTATTAGTCCCAATGATCATTACTGTTATGATATTTTATAAAAAAAAATTAAATAATCTATTAAATTATCTTTTACAAAGAAGATAATTATGTCAGGTTTTTTAGCATTTATTAAGCCCAATGATCGTTAACGTTATGATATTTTAATACGAAATTTGAAATTATCTATTAAATTGTCTTTTACAAAAAAGATAATTATGTCCACTTTTTTAGCATTTATTAGGCCCAATGATCGTTAACATTATGATCTTTTCATAAAGAAATTTTAAAAGATCTACTATATTATCTTCGAGAAAGAAGATAACTTTGTCAACTTTTTTAGCATTTACTAGGCCCAATGATCGTTAGCGTCATGATCCTTTAAAAAGAAATTTTAAATGATCTATTAAATTATATTTTACAAAGAAGATAATTAGTCAACTTTATAGCATTTATTGGGCCAACGATCGTTACCGTTATGATCTTTTATAAAGAAATTTTAAATGATCTATTAAATTATCTTTTACAAAGAAGATAATTATGTCCCCTTTTCGACATTTATTAGGCCCAATGATTGTTACCGTTATGATCTTTTCATAAGAAATTTTAAATGATCTATTAAATTGTCTTGTACAAAGAAAATAATTATGTCAACTTTTTTAGCATTTATTCGGCCCAATGATCGTTACCATTATGAACTTTTAATAAGAAATTTTAAATTATCTAGTAAATTATATTTTACAAATAACATAATTATATCAACTTTTTTAGCATTTATTAGGCCCAATGATCGTCACCATTATAATCTGATAATAAGAAAATTTAAATTATCTAGTAAATTATCTTTTAGAGAGAAGATAATTGTGTCAACTCTTTTGGCATTTATTAGTCCCAATGATCATTACCGTTATGATATTTTATAAAAAAAATTTAAATAATCCATTAAATTATCTTTTACAAAGAAGATAATCATGTCAGGCTTTTTAGCATTTATTAAGCCCAATGATCGTTAATGTTATGATATTTTAATACGAAATTTGAAATTATCTATTAAATTGTCTTTTACAAAGAAGATAATTATGTCCACTTTTTTAGCATTTATTAGGCCCAATGATCATTAACATTATGATCTTTTAATAAAGAAATTTTAAAAGATCTACTATATTATCTTCGAGAAAGAAGATAACTTTGTCAACCTTTTTAGCATTTATTAGGCTTAATAATTCTTGTCATTATGATCTTTTATAAAGAAAATTTAAATGACCTATTAAATTATATTTTACAAAAAAGATAATTAATTTAAATTTTTTAGCATATCTTACGCCCAACGATTATTATCGTCATGATCTTTTATTAAGAAATTTTAAATTATCTATTAGATTATCTTTTTCAAAGAAGATAGTCATGTCGAGTTTTTTAGCATTTATTAGGTCCAATGATCATCACCGTTATGATCTTTTAATAAAGAAATTTTAAATGATCTATTAAATTAAATTTTACAAAGAAGATAATTATGCTTTTAGCATTTATTAGGCTCAATAATCCTTATCGTTATGATCTTTTATAAAGAAATTTTAAATGACCTATTAAATTATCTTTTACAAAAAAGATAATTAATTTAAATTTTTTAGCATATCTTAGGCCCAACGATTGTTATCGTTATGATCTTTTATAAAGAAATTTTAAATTATCTATTAAATTATCTTTTATAAAGAAGATAATTATGTCAACTTTTTTAGCATGTATTAGGCCTAATAATTGTTACTGTTATGATCTTTTAATAAACAAATTTTAACTAATCTATTAAATTATCTTTTACAAAGAATATAATTATGTCAACTTTTTTAGCATGTATTAGGCCCAATGATCATTACCGTTATGATCTTTTATAAGGAAATTTTAAATGATCTATTAAATTATCTTTTTCAAAAAAGATAATCATGTAAAGGTTTTTAGCATTTATTAGGACCAATGATCGTTAGCATTATGATCTTCTAATAAGAAATTTTAAATTATCTAGTAAATTATCATTTAGAAAGTAGATAATTATGTCAACTTTTTTAGCATTTATTAGGCAAAATGATCGTTACCGTCATGATCTTTTAATAAGAAATTTTAAATGATCTATTAAATTATCTTTTTCAAAGAAGATAATCATGGCAAGTCTTTTAGCATTTATTGGGCCCAATGATCGTTACCGTTATGATCTTTTATAAAAAAAATTGTAAACGATCTATTAAATTATCTTTTACAAATAACATAATTATGTCAACTTTTTTAGCATTTATTAGGCCCAATGATCGTTACCATTATGATCTTTTATTAAGAAATTTTAAATGATCTATTAAATTATCTTTTACAAAGAAGATAATCATGTCAGGTTTTTTAGCATTTATTAAGCCCAATGATCGTTAATGTTATGATATTTTAATACGAAATTTGAAATTATCTATTAAATTGTCTTTTACAAAGAAGATAATTATGTCCACTTTTTTAGCATTTATTAGGCCCAATGATCGTTAACATTATGATCTTTTAATAAAGAAATTTTAAAAGATCTACTATATTATCTTCGAGAAAGAAGATAACTTTGTCAACTTTTTTAGCATTTACTAGGCCCAATGATCGTTAGCGTCATGATCTTTTAAAAAGAAATTTTAAATGATCTATTAAATTATATTTTACAAAGAAGATAATTTGTCAACTTTATAGCATTTATTGGGCCAACGATCGTTACCGTTATGATCTTTTATAAAGAAATTTTAAATGATCTATTAAATTATCTTTTAGAAAGAAGATAATCATGTCCACTTTTTTAGCATTTATTAGGCCCAATGATCGTTACCATTATGATCTTTTAATAAGAAATTTTAAATTATCTAGTAAATTATCTTTTTCAAAGAGGATAACTATGTGAACTTTTTTAGCATGTACTAGGCCGAATGATCTTACCGTTATGATCTTTTACAAAGAAATTTTAAATCATCTATTAAATTATCTTTGACAAAGAAGATAATTATGTCAACTTTTTTAGCATTTATTAGGCCAATGATCGTTACCGTTATGATCTTTTATTAAAAAATTTTAAATTATCTGGTAAATTATCTTTTACAAATAACATAATTATTTCAACTTTTTTAGCGTTTATTAGGCCCAACGATCGTTACCATTATGATCTTTTATTAAGAAATTTTAAACAATCTATTAAATTATCTTTTACAAAGAAGATAATTATGTTAACTTTTTTAGCATTTATTCGGCCCAATGATCGTTACCATTATGATCTTATAATAAGAAATTTTAAATTATCTAGTAAATTATCTTTTAGAGAGAAGATAATTATGTCAAATTTTTTGGCATTTATTAGTCCCAATGATCATTACCGTTATGATATTTTATAAAAAAATTTTAAATAATCTATTAAATTATCTTTTAGAAAGAAGATAATCATGTCAGGTTTTTTAGCATTTATTAAGCCCAATGATCGTTAACGTTATGATATTTTAATACGAAATTTGAAATTATCTATTAAATTGTCTTTTACAAAGAAGATAATTATGTCCACTTTTTTAGCATTTATTAGGCCCAATGATCGTTACCATTATGATCTTTTAATAAGAAATTTTAAATTATGTAGTAAATTATCTTTTACAAAGTAGATAATTATGTCAATTTTTTTAGCATTTATTAGGCCTAATGATCGTTACCATTATGATCTTTTAATAAAGAAATTTTAAAAGATCTACTATATTATCTTCAAGAAAGAAGATAACTATGTCAACTTTTTTAGCATTTACTAGGCCCAATGATCGTTAGCGTCATGATCTTTTAAAAAGAAATTTTAAATGATCTATTAAATTATATTTTACAAAGAAGATAATTAGTCAACTTTATAGCATTTATTCGGCCAATGATCGTTACCGTTATGATCTTTTATAAAGAAATTTTAAATGATCTATTAAATTATCTTTTACAAAGAAGATAATTATGTCCCCTTTTCAACATTTATTAGGCCCAATGATTGTTACCGTTATGATCTTTTCATAAGAAATTTTCAATTATCTATTAAATTGTCTTTTACAAAGAAAATAATTATGTCAACTTTTTTAGCATTTATTCGGCCCAATGATCATTACCATTATGAACTTTTAATAAGAAATTTTAAATTATCTAGTAAATTATATTTTACAAATAACATAATTATATCAACTTTTTTAGCATTTATTAGGCCCAATGATCGTTACCATTATGATCTTATAATAAGAAATTTTAAATTATCTAGTAAATTATGTTTTAGAGAGAAGATAATTATGTCAACTTTCTTGGCCTTTATTAGTCCCAATGATCATTACCGTTATGATATTTTATAAAAAAATTTTAAATAATCTATTAAATTATCTTTTAGAAAGAAGATAATCATGTCAGGTTTTTTAGCATTTATTAAGCCCAATGATCGTTAACGTTATGATATTTTAATACGAAATTTGAAATTATCTATTAAATTGTCTTTTACAAAGAAGATAATTATGTCCACTTTTTTAGCATTTCTTAGGCCCAATGATCGTTACCATTATGATATTTTAATAAGAAATTTTAAATTATCTAGTAAATTATCTTTTACAAAGAAGATAATTATGTCAATTTTTTTAGCATTTATTAGGCCCAATGATCGTAAACGTTATGATCTTTTAATAAAGAAATTTTAAAAGATCTACTATATTATCTTCGAGAAAGAAGATAACTATGTCAACTTTTTTAGCATTTACTAGGCCCAATGATCGTTAGCGTCATGATCTTTTAAAAAAAAAATTTAAATGATCTATTAAATTATATTTTATAAAGAAGATAATTAGTCAACTTTATAGCATTTATTGGGCCAATGATCGTTACCGTTATGGTCTTTTATAAAGAAATTTTAAATGATCTATTAAATTATCTTTTACAAAGAAGATAATTATGTCCCTTTTTCAACATTTATTAGGCCCAATGATTGTTACCGTTATGATCTTTTCATAAGAAATTTTCAATTATCAATTAAATTGTCTTTTACAAAGAAAATAATTATGTCAACTTTTTTAGCATTTATTCGGCCCAATGATCGTTACCATTATGAACTTTTAATAAGAAATTTTAAATTATCTAGTAAATTATATTTTACAAATAATATAATTATATAAACTTTTTTAACATTTACTAGGCCCAATGATCGTTAGTGTCATGATCTTTTAAAAAGAAATTTTAAATGATCTATTAAATTATATTTTACAAAGAAGATAATTAGTCAACTTTATAGCATTTATTGGGCCAATGATCGTTACCGTTATGATCTTTTATAAAGAAATTTTAAATGATCTATTTAATTATCTTTTACAAAGAAGATAATTATGTCCCCTTTTCAACATTTATTAGGCCCAATGATTGTTACCGTTCTGATCTTTTCATAAGAAATTTTAAATGATCTATTAAATTGTCTTGTACAAAGAAAATAATTATGTCAACTTTTTTAGCATTTATTCGGCCCAATGATCGTTACCATTATGAACTTTTAATAAGAAATTTTAAATTATCTAGTAAATTATATTTTACAAATAACATAATTATATCAACTTTTTTAGCATTTATTAGGCCCAATGATCGTCACCATTATAATCTTATAATAAGAAATTTTAAATTATCTAGTAAATTATCTTTTAGAGAGAAGATAATTATGTCAACTTTTTTGGCATTTATTAGTCCCAATGATCATTACCGTTATGATATTTTATAAAAAAAAATTAAATAATCTATTAAATTATCTTTTACAAAGAAGATAATCATGCCAGGTTTTTTAGCATTTATTAAGCCCAGTGATCGTTAAGGTTATGATATTTTAATACGAAATTTGAAATTATCAATTAAATTGTCTTTTACAAAGAAGATAATTATGTCCACTTTTTTAGCATTTATTAGGCCCAATGATCGTTACCATTATGATCTTTTAATAAGAAATTTTAAATTATCTAGTAAATTATCTTTTTCAAAGAGGATAACTATGTGAACTTTTTTAGCATGTACTAGGCCGAATGATCTTACCGTTATGATCTTTTACAAAGAAATTTTAAATCATCTATTAAATTATCTTTGACAAAGAAGATAATTATGTCAACTTTTTTAGCATTTATTAGGCCAATGATCGTTACCGTTATGATCTTTTATTAAAAAATTTTAAATTATCTGGTAAATTATCTTTTACAAATAACATAATTATTTCAACTTTTTTAGCGTTTATTAGGCCCAACGATCGTTACCATTATGATCTTTTATTAAGAAATTTTAAACAATCTATTAAATTATCTTTTACAAAGAAGATAATTATGTTAACTTTTTTAGCATTTATTCGGCCCAATGATCGTTACCATTATGATCTTATAATAAGAAATTTTAAATTATCTAGTAAATTATCTTTTAGAGAGAAGATAATTATGTCAAATTTTTTGGCATTTATTAGTCCCAATGATCATTACCGTTATGATATTTTATAAAAAAATTTTAAATAATCTATTAAATTATCTTTTAGAAAGAAGATAATCATGTTAGGTTTTTTAGCATTTATTAAGCCCAATGATCGTTAACGTTATGATATTTTAATACGAAATTTGAAATTATCTATTAAATTGTCTTTTACAAAGAAGATAATTATGTCCACTTTTTTAGCATTTATTAGGCCCAATGATCGTTACCATTATGATCTTTTAATAAGAAATTTTAAATTATGTAGTAAATTATCTTTTACAAAGTAGATAATTATGTCAATTTTTTTAGCATTTATTAGGCCTAATGATCGTTACCATTATGATCTTTTAATAAAGAAATTTTAAAAGATCTACTATATTATCTTCAAGAAAGAAGATAACTATGTCAACTTTTTTAGCATTTACTAGGCCCAATGATCGTTAGCGTCATGATCTTTTAAAAAGAAATTTTAAATGATCTATTAAATTATATTTTACAAAGAAGATAATTAGTCAACTTTATAGCATTTATTCGGCCAATGATCGTTACCGTTATGATCTTTTATAAAGAAATTTTAAATGATCTATTAAATTATCTTTTACAAAGAAGATAATTATGTCCCCTTTTCAACATTTATTAGGCCCAATGATTGTTACCGTTATGATCTTTTCATAAGAAATTTTCAATTATCTATTAAATTGTCTTTTACAAAGAAAATAATTATGTCAACTTTTTTAGCATTTATTCGGCCCAATGATCATTACCATTATGAACTTTTAATAAGAAATTTTAAATTATCTAGTAAATTATATTTTACAAATAACATAATTATATCAACTTTTTTAGCATTTATTAGGCCCAATGATCGTTACCATTATGATCTTATAATAAGAAATTTTAAATTATCTAGTAAATTATGTTTTAGAGAGAAGATAATTATGTCAACTTTCTTGGCCTTTATTAGTCCCAATGATCATTACCGTTATGATATTTTATAAAAAAATTTTAAATAATCTATTAAATTATCTTTTAGAAAGAAGATAATCATGTCAGGTTTTTTAGCATTTATTAAGCCCAATGATCGTTAATGTTATGATATTTTAATACGAAATTTGAAATTATCTATTAAATTGTCTTTTACAAAGAAGATAATTATGTCCACTTTTTTAGCATTTCTTAGGCCCAATGATCGTTACCATTATGATATTTTAATAAGAAATTTTAAATTATCTAGTAAATTATCTTTTACAAAGAAGATAATTATGTCAATTTTTTTAGCATTTATTAGGCCCAATGATCGTAAACGTTATGATCTTTTAATAAAGAAATTTTAAAAGATCTACTATATTATCTTCGAGAAAGAAGATAACTATGTCAACTTTTTTAGCATTTACTAGGCCCAATGATCGTTAGCGTCATGATCTTTTAAAAAAAAAATTTAAATGATCTATTAAATTATATTTTATAAAGAAGATAATTAGTCAACTTTATAGCATTTATTGGGCCAATGATCGTTACCGTTATGGTCTTTTATAAAGAAATTTTAAATGATCTATTAAATTATCTTTTACAAAGAAGATAATTATGTCCCTTTTTCAACATTTATTAGGCCCAATGATTGTTACCGTTATGATCTTTTCATAAGAAATTTTCAATTATCAATTAAATTGTCTTTTACAAAGAAAATAATTATGTCAACTTTTTTAGCATTTATTCGGCCCAATGATCGTTACCATTATGAACTTTTAATAAGAAATTTTAAATTATCTAGTAAATTATATTTTACAAATAATATAATTATATAAACTTTTTTAACATTTACTAGGCCCAATGATCGTTAGTGTCATGATCTTTTAAAAAGAAATTTTAAATGATCTATTAAATTATATTTTACAAAGAAGATAATTAGTCAACTTTATAGCATTTATTGGGCCAATGATCGTTACCGTTATGATCTTTTATAAAGAAATTTTAAATGATCTGTTTAATTATCTTTTACAAAGAAGATAATTATGTCCCCTTTTCAACATTTATTAGGCCCAATGATTGTTACCGTTCTGATCTTTTCATAAGAAATTTTCAATTATCTATTAAATTGTCTTTTACAAAGAAAATAATTATGTCAACTTTTTTAGCATTTATTCGGCCCAATGATCATTACCATTATGAACTTTTAATAAGAAATTTTAAATTATCTAGTAAATTATATTTTACAAATAACATAATTATATCAACTTTTTTAGCATTTATTAGGCCCAATGATCGTTACCATTATGATCTTATAATAAGAAATTTTAAATTATCTAGTAAATTATGTTTTAGAGAGAAGATAATTATGTCAACTTTCTTGGCCTTTATTAGTCCCAATGATCATTACCGTTATGATATTTTATAAAAAAATTTTAAATAATCTATTAAATTATCTTTTAGAAAGAAGATAATCATGTCAGGTTTTTTAGCATTTATTAAGCCCAATGATCGTTAATGTTATGATATTTTAATACGAAATTTGAAATTATCTATTAAATTGTCTTTTACAAAGAAGATAATTATGTCCACTTTTTTAGCATTTCTTAGGCCCAATGATCGTTACCATTATGATATTTTAATAAGAAATTTTAAATTATCTAGTAAATTATCTTTTACAAAGAAGATAATTATGTCAATTTTTTTAGCATTTATTAGGCCCAATGATCGTAAACGTTATGATCTTTTAATAAAGAAATTTTAAAAGATCTACTATATTATCTTCGAGAAAGAAGATAACTATGTCAACTTTTTTAGCATTTACTAGGCCCAATGATCGTTAGCGTCATGATCTTTTAAAAAAAAAATTTAAATGATCTATTAAATTATATTTTATAAAGAAGATAATTAGTCAACTTTATAGCATTTATTGGGCCAATGATCGTTACCGTTATGGTCTTTTATAAAGAAATTTTAAATGATCTATTAAATTATCTTTTACAAAGAAGATAATTATGTCCCTTTTTCAACATTTATTAGGCCCAATGATTGTTACCGTTATGATCTTTTCATAAGAAATTTTCAATTATCAATTAAATTGTCTTTTACAAAGAAAATAATTATGTCAACTTTTTTAGCATTTATTCGGCCCAATGATCGTTACCATTATGAACTTTTAATAAGAAATTTTAAATTATCTAGTAAATTATATTTTACAAATAATATAATTATATAAACTTTTTTAACATTTACTAGGCCCAATGATCGTTAGTGTCATGATCTTTTAAAAAGAAATTTTAAATGATCTATTAAATTATATTTTACAAAGAAGATAATTAGTCAACTTTATAGCATTTATTGGGCCAATGATCGTTACCGTTATGATCTTTTATAAAGAAATTTTAAATGATCTGTTTAATTATCTTTTACAAAGAAGATAATTATGTCCCCTTTTCAACATTTATTAGGCCCAATGATTGTTACCGTTCTGATCTTTTCATAAGAAATTTTCAATTATCTATTAAATTGTCTTTTACAAAGAAAATAATTATGTCAACTTTTTTAGCATTTATTCGGCCCAATGATCATTACCATTATGAACTTTTAATAAGAAATTTTAAATTATCTAGTAAATTATATTTTACAAATAACATAATTATATCAACTTTTTTAGCATTTATTAGGCCCAATGATCGTTACCATTATGATCTTATAATAAGAAATTTTAAATTATCTAGTAAATTATGTTTTAGAGAGAAGATAATTATGTCAACTTTCTTGGCCTTTATTAGTCCCAATGATCATTACCGTTATGATATTTTATAAAAAAATTTTAAATAATCTATTAAATTATCTTTTAGAAAGAAGATAATCATGTCAGGTTTTTTAGCATTTATTAAGCCCAATGATCGTTAATGTTATGATATTTTAATACGAAATTTGAAATTATCTATTAAATTGTCTTTTACAAAGAAGATAATTATGTCCACTTTTTTAGCATTTCTTAGGCCCAATGATCGTTACCATTATGATATTTTAATAAGAAATTTTAAATTATCTAGTAAATTATCTTTTACAAAGAAGATAATTATGTCAATTTTTTTAGCATTTATTAGGCCCAATGATCGTAAACGTTATGATCTTTTAATAAAGAAATTTTAAAAGATCTACTATATTATCTTCGAGAAAGAAGATAACTATGTCAACTTTTTTAGCATTTACTAGGCCCAATGATCGTTAGCGTCATGATCTTTTAAAAAAAAAATTTAAATGATCTATTAAATTATATTTTATAAAGAAGATAATTAGTCAACTTTATAGCATTTATTGGGCCAATGATCGTTACCGTTATGGTCTTTTATAAAGAAATTTTAAATGATCTATTAAATTATCTTTTACAAAGAAGATAATTATGTCCCTTTTTCAACATTTATTAGGCCCAATGATTGTTACCGTTATGATCTTTTCATAAGAAATTTTCAATTATCAATTAAATTGTCTTTTACAAAGAAAATAATTATGTCAACTTTTTTAGCATTTATTCGGCCCAATGATCGTTACCATTATGAACTTTTAATAAGAAATTTTAAATTATCTAGTAAATTATATTTTACAAATAATATAATTATATAAACTTTTTTAACATTTACTAGGCCCAATGATCGTTAGTGTCATGATCTTTTAAAAAGAAATTTTAAATGATCTATTAAATTATATTTTACAAAGAAGATAATTAGTCAACTTTATAGCATTTATTGGGCCAATGATCGTTACCGTTATGATCTTTTATAAAGAAATTTTAAATGATCTGTTTAATTATCTTTTACAAAGAAGATAATTATGTCCCCTTTTCAACATTTATTAGGCCCAATGATTGTTACCGTTCTGATCTTTTCATAAGAAATTTTCAATTATCTATTAAATTGTCTTTTACAAAAAAAATAATTATGTCAACTTTTTTAGCATTTATTCGGCCCAATGATCATTACCATTATGACCTTTTAATAAGAAATTTTAAATTATCTAGTAAATTATATTTTACAAATAACATAATTATATCAACTTTTTTAGCATTTATTCGGCCCAATGATCGTTACCATTATGATCTTTTAATAAGAAATTTTAAATTATCTAGTAAATTATCTTTTAGAAAGAAGATAATTATGTCAACTTTCTTGGCATTTATTAGTCCCAATGATCATTACCGTTATGATATTTTATAAAAAAATTTTAAATAATCTATTAAATTATCTTTTAGAAAGAAGATAATCATGTCAGGGTTTTTAGCATTTATTAAGCCTAATGATCGTTAACGTTATGATATTTTAATACGAAATTTGAAATTATCTATTAAATTGTCTTTTACAAAGAAGATAATTATGTCCACTTTTTTAGCATTTCTTAGGCCCAATGATCGTTACCATTATGATATTTTAATAAGAAATTTTAAATTATCTAGTAAATTATCTTTTACCAAGAAGATAATTATGTCAATTTTTTTAGCATTTATTAGGCCCAATGATCGTAAACGTTATGATCTTTTAATAAAGAAATTTTAAAAGATCTACTATATTATCTTCGAGAAAGAAGATAACTATGTCAACTTTTTTAGCATTTACTAGGCCCAATGATCGTTAGCGTCATGATCTTTTAAAAAAAAATTTTAAATGATCTATTAAATTATATTTTATAAAGAAGATAATTAGTCAACTTTATAGCATTTATTCGGCCAATGATCGTTACCGTTATGGTCTTTTATAAAGAAATTTTAAATGATCTATTAAATTATCTTTTACAAAGAAGATAATTATGTCCCTTTTTCAACATTTATTAGGCCCAATGATTGTTACCGTTATGATCTTTTCATAAGAAATTTTCAATTATCTATTAAATTGTCTTTTACAAAGAAAATAATTATGTCAACTTTTTTAGCATTTATTCGGCCCAATGATCGTTACCATTATGAACTTTTAATAAGAAATTTTAAATTATCTAGTAAATTATATTTTACAAATAACATAATTATGTCAACTTTTTTAACATTGATTAGGCTAAATAATCGTTACCGTTATCATCTATTATAAACAAATTTTAAATGATCTATTAAATTTTCTTTTACAAAGAAAATAATTATGTAAAATTTTTTAGCATGTATTCAGCCCAATGATCATTACCGTTATGATCTTTTAATAAGAAATTTTAAATTATCTAGTAAATTATCTTTTACAAAGAAGATAATTATGTCACTTTTATAGCATTTATTAGGCCAGTGATCTTTACCGTTATGATCTTTTAATAAGAAATTTTAAATTATCTAGTAAATTATCTTTTACAAAGAAGATAATTATGTCAACTATTTTAGCTTTTGGCCCAATGATCGTTACCATTATGATCTTTTAATAAGAAAATTTAAATTATCTAGCAAATGATCTTTTACAAAGAAGATAATTATGTCACTTTTTTAGCATTTATTAGTATCAATTATTATCACCGTTTTGATCTTTTAATAAGAAATTTTAAATTAGCTAGTAAATTATCTTTTTACAAAGAAGATAATTATGTCAACTTTTTTAGCATTTATTAGGCCCGATGATTGTTACCGTTATGATCTTTTATAAGAAATTTTAAATTATCTATTAAATTGTGTTTTACAACGAAGATAATTATGTCAACTTTTTTAGCTTCCGGCCCAAATATCGTTACCATTATGATGTTTTAATAAGAAAATTTAAATTGTCTAGTAAATTATCTTTTACAAAGAAGATAATTATGTCAACTTTTTTAACATTTACTAGGCCAATGATCGTTACCGTTATGATCTTTAATAAAGAAATGTTAAATTATCTATTAAATTATCTTTTACAGAGAAGATAATTATGTCAACTTTTTAGCATGTATTCAGCCCAATGATCGTTACCGTTATGATCTTTTAATAAGAAAATTTAAGTCATCTATTAAATTATCTTTTACAAAGAATATATTTATGTCAACTTTTTTAGCATGTATTCTGCCCAATGATCCTTACCATTATGATCTTTTAATAAGAAAATTTAAATTATCTAGTAAATTATCTTTTACAAAGAAGATAATTATGTCAACTTTTTGAGCATTTATTAAGTCAATGATCGTTAATTTTATGATCTTTTAATAAGAAAATTTAAATTATTTAGTAAATTATCTTTTACAAAGAAGATAATTATGTCAACTTTTAAAGCATTTATTAGGCCACTGATCGTTATCATTATGATCTTTTAATAAGAAATTTTAAATGATCTATTCAATTATCGTTTAGAAAAAAGATAATTAATTTAAATTTTTTGGCATTTATTGGGCCCAATGATTGTTACCGCTATGATATTTTATAAAGAATTTTTAAATGATCTATTAAATTATGTTTTACAGAGAAGATAATTATGTCAACTTTTTTAGTATTTATTAGGCCCAATGATCATTACCGTTATGAACTTTTAATAAGAAATTTTAAATTATCTAGTAAATTATCTTTGACCAAGATGATAATTTCGCCAACTTTTTTAGCATTTATTAGGTCTAATGATCGTTACCATTATGATCTTTTATAAAGAAATTTTAAGTCATCTATTAAATTATCTTCTACAAAGAAGATAATTATGTTAACTTTTTTAGCATGTATTCAGCCCTATGATCGTTACCGTTATGATCATTTATTAGGAAAATTTAAATGATCTATTACATTATCTTTTACAAAGAAGATAATTATGTCAACTTTTTAAGCATTTAGTAGGCCAATGATCGTTACCATTATGATCTTTTAATAAGAAAATTTAAATTATCTAGTAAATTATCTTTTACAAAGAAGATAATTATGTCAACTTTTTTAGCATTTATTAGGCCAGTGATCTTTACCGTTATGATCTTTTAATAAGAAATTTTAAATTATCTAGTAAATTATCTTCACACAAAGAAGGTAATTATGTCAACTTTTTTAGCATTTATTAGGCCCAATGATTGTCACCATTATGATCTTTTAATAAGAAATTTTAAATTATCTAGTAAATTATCTTTTTACAAAGAAGGTAATTATGTCAACTTTTTTAGCATTTACTAGGCCAATGATCGTTACCGTTATGATCTTTTATAAAGAAATTTTAAATTATCTATTAAATTATCTTTTACAGAGAAGATAATTATGTCAACTTTTTAGCATGTATTCAGCCCAATGATCGTTACCGTTATGATCTTCTAATAAGAAAATTTAAATCATCTATTAAATTATCTTTTACAAAGAAGATAATTATGTCAACTTTTTTAGCATTTATTAGGTCCAATGATTGCTACCATTATGATCTTTTAATAAGAAATTTTAAATTATCTTGTAAATTATCTTTGGCAAAGATGATAATTTCTTCAATTTTTTTAGCATTTATTAGGTCCAATGATCGTTACGTTTATGATCATTTATAAAGAAGTTTTAAATCATCTATTAAATTATCTTTTACAGAGAAAATAATTATGTCAACTTTTTTAGCATGGATTCGGCCCAATGATCGTTACGTTATGATCTTTTAATAGGAAAATTTAAATGATCTATTAAATTATCTTTTACAAATAAGATAATCATGTCAACTTTTCTAGCATGTATTCGGCCCAATGATCGTTACCGTTATGATCTTTTAATAAGAAAATTTAAAACATCTATTAAATTATCTTTTACAAAGAAGATAATTATGTAAACTTTTTTAGCATGTATTCTGCCGATGATCCTTACCATTATGATATTTTAATAAGAAAAATTAAATTCTCTAGTAAATTATCTTTTACAAAGAAGATAATTATGTCAACTTTTTGAGCATTTATTAGGCCAATGATCGTCAATGTTATGATCTTTTCATAAGTAAATTTAAATTATCCAGTAAATTATCTTTTACAAAGAACATAATTATGTCAACTTTTAAAGCATTTATTAGGCCAATGATCCTTTCCGTTATGATCTTTTATAAAGAAGTTTTAGATGATCTATTCAATTATCGTTTACAAAAAAGATAATTAATTTAAATTTTTTGGCATTTATTGGGCCCAATGATTGTTACCGTTATGATATTTCATAAAGAAATTTTAAATGATCTATTAAATTATGTTTTAGAAAGAAGATAATTATGTCAACTTTTTTAGTATTGATTAGGCCCAATGATCGTTACCGTTATGATCTTTTAATGAGAAATTTTAAATTATCTAGTAAATTATCTATGACAAAGATGATAGTTACGTCAACCTTTTTAGCATTTATTAGGTCTAATGATCGTTACGATCTTTTATAAAGAAATTTTAATTCATCTATTAAATTATCTTATACAAAGAAGATAATTATGTTAACTTTTTTAGCATGTATTCAACCCTATGATCGTTACCGTTATGATCATTTAATAGGAAAATTTAAATGATCTATTACATTATCTTTTACAAAGAAGATAATTATGTCAACTTTTTAAGCATTTATTAGGCCAATGATCGTTACCATTAGGATCTTTTAATAAGAAAATTTAAATTATCTAGTAAATTATCTTTTTACAAAGAAGATAATTATGTCAACTTTTTTAGCATTTATTAGGTAAAATGATTGTTACCATTATGATCTTTTAACAAGAAATTTTAAATTATCTATTAAATTATCTTCTACAAAGCAGATAATTATGTCAACTTTTTTAGCATGTATTCAGCGCAATAATCTTTACCGTTATCATCTTTTATTAAGAAAATTTAAATGATCTATTAAATTATCTTTACAAAGAAGATATTTATGTCAACTTTTTTAGCATGTATTCTGCCCAATGATCCTTACCATTATGATCTTTTAATAAGAAAATTTAAATTCTCTAGTAAATTATCTTTTACAAATAAGGTAATTATATCAACTTTTTTAGCATTTACTAGGCCAATGATCGTTACCGTTGTGATCTTTTATAAAGAAATTTTAAATTATCTATTAAATTATCTTTTACAGAGAAGATAATTATGTCAACTTTTTAGCATGTATTCAGCCCAATGATCGTTACCGTTATGATCTTCTAATAAGAAAATTTAAATCATCTATTAAGTTATCTTTTACAAAGAAGATAATTATGTCAACTTTTTAGCATGTATTCAGCCCAATGATCGTTACCGTTATGATCTTCTAATAAGAAAATTTAAATCATCTATTAAATTATCTTTTACAAAGAAGATAATTATGTCAACTTTTTTAGCATTTATTAGGTCCAGTGATTGTTACCATTATGATCTTTTAATAAGAAATTTTAAATTATCTATTAAATTATCTTCTACAAAGCAGATAATTATGTCAACTTTTTTAGCATGTATTCAGCGCAATAATCTTTACCGTTATCATCTTTTATTAACAAAATTTAAATGATCTATTAAATTATCTTTCACAAAGAAGATATTTATGTCAACTTTTTTAGCATGTATTCTGCCCGATGATCCTTACCATTATGATCTTTTAATAAGAAAATTTAAATTCTCTAGTAAATTATCTTTTACAAAGAAGATAATTATGTCAACTTTTTGAGCATTTATTAGGCCAATGATCGTCAATGTTATGATCTTTTCATAAGTAAATTTAAATTATCCAGTAAATTATCTTTTACAAAGAACATAATTATGTCAACTTTTAAAGCATTTATTAGGCCAGTTATCTTTACCGTTATGATCTTTTAATAAGAAATTTTAAATTATCTTTTTATAAAGAAGGTAATTATGTCAACTCTTTTAGCATTTATTAGGCCCAATGATTGTCACCGTTATGATCTTTTAATAAGAAATTTTAAATTATCTAGTAAATTATCTTTTTACAAAGAAGGTAATTATATCAAAGTTTTTAGCATTTACTAGGCCAATGATCGTTACCGTTATGATCTTTTATAAAAAAATTTTAAATTATCTATTAAATTATCTTTTACAGAGAAGATAATTATGTCAACTTTTTAGCATGTATTCAGCCCAATGATCGTTACCGTTATGATCTTCTAATAAGAAAATTTAAATCATCTATTAAATTATCTTTTACAAAGAAGATAATTATGTCAACTTTTTTAGCATTTATTAGGTCCAGTGATTGTTACCATTATGATCTTTTAATAAGAAATTTTAAATTATCTATTAAATTATCTTCTACAAAGCAGATAATTATGTCAACTTTTTTAGCATGTATTCAGCGCAATAATCTTTACCGTTATCATCTTTTATTAACAAAATTTAAATGATCTATTAAATTATCTTTCACAAAGAAGATATTTATGTCAACTTTTTTAGCATGTATTCTGCCCGATGATCCTTACCATTATGATCTTTTAATAAGAAAATTTAAATTCTCTAGTAAATTATCTTTTACAAAGAAGATAATTATGTCAACTTTTTGAGCATTTATTAGGCCAATGATCGTCAATGTTATGATCTTTTCATAAGTAAATTTAAATTATCCAGTAAATTATCTTTTACAAAGAACATAATTATGTCAACTTTTAAAGCATTTATTAGGCCAGTTATCTTTACCGTTATGATCTTTTAATAAGAAATTTTAAATTATCTTTTTATAAAGAAGGTAATTATGTCAACTCTTTTAGCATTTATTAGGCCCAATGATTGTCACCGTTATGATCTTTTAATAAGAAATTTTAAATTATCTAGTAAATTATCTTTTTACAAAGAAGGTAATTATATCAACGTTTTTAGCATTTACTAGGCCAATGATCGTTACCGTTATGATCTTTTATAAAAAAATTTTAAATTATCTATTAAATTATCTTTTACAGAGAAGATAATTATGTCAACTTTTTAGCATGTATTCAGCCCAATGATCGTTACCGTTATGATCTTCTAATAAGAAAATTTAAATTATCTAGTAAATTATCTTTTACAAAGAAGATAATTATGTCAACTTTTTTAGCATTTACTAGGCTAGTGATCTTTACCGTTATGATCTTTTAATAAGAAATTTTAAATTATCTAGTAAATTATCTTTTTACAAAGAAGGTAATTATGTCAACTCTTTTAGCATTTATTAGGCCCAATGATTGTCACCGTTATGATCTTTTAATAAGAAATTTTAAATTATCTAGTAAATTATCTTTTTACAAAGAAGGTAATTATATCAACTTTTTTAGCATTTACTAGGCCAATGATCGTTACCGTTATGATCTTTTATAAAAAAATTTTAAATTATCTATTAAATTATCTTTTACAGAGAAGATAATTATGTCAACTTTTTAGCATGTATTCAGCCCAATGATCGTTACCGTTATGATCTTCTAATAAGAAAATTTAAATTATCTAGTAAATTATCTTTTACAAAGAAGATAATTATGTCAACTTTTTTAGCATTTACTAGGCTAGTGATCTTTACCGTTATGATCTTTTAATAAGAAATTTTAAATTATCTAGTAAGTTATCTTTTTACAAATAAGGTAATTATGTCAACTTTTTTAGCATTTGTTAGGCCCAATGATTGTCACCGTTATGATCTTTTAATAAGAAATTTTAAATTATCTAGTAAATTATCTTTTTACAAAGAAGGTAATTATATAAACTTTTTTAGCATTTACTAGGCCAACGATCGTTACCGTTATGATCTTTTATAAAGAAATTTTAAATTATCTATTAAATTATCTTTTACAGAGAAGATAATTATGTCAACTTTTTAGCATGTATTCAGCCCAATGATCGTTACCGTTATGATCTTCTAATAAGAAAATTTAAATCATCTATTAAATTATCTTTTACAAAGAAGATAATTATGTCAACTTTTTTAGCATTTATTAGGTCCAATGATTGTTACCATTATGATCTTTTAATAAGAAATTTTAAATTATCTTGTAAATTATCTTTGGCAAAGATGATAATTTCGTCAACTTTTTTAGCATTTATTAGGTCCAATGATCGTTACCTTTATGATCATTTATAAAGAAGTTTTGAATCATCTATTAAATTATCTTTTACAGAGAAGATAATCATGTCAACTTTTTTAGCATGGATTCGGCCCAATGATCGTTACGTTATGATCTTTTAATAGGAAAATTTAAATGATCTATTAAATTATCTTTTACAAATAAGATAATCATGTCAACTTTTCTAGCATGTATTCAGACCAATGATCGTTACCGTTATGATCTTTTAATAAGAAAATTTAAATCATCTATTAAATTATCTTTTACAAAGAAGATAATTATGTAAACTTTTTTAGCATGTATTCGGCCCAATGATCATTACCGTTATGATCTTTTAATAAGAAAATTTAAATTATCTAGTAAATTATCTTTTTACAAAGAAGATAATTATGTCAACTTTTTTATCATTTATTAGGTCCAATGATTGTTACCATTATGATCTTTTAATAAGAAATTTTAAATTATCTATTAAATTATCTTCTACAAAGCAGAGAATTATGTCAACGTTTTTAGTATGTATTCAGCGCAATAATCTTTACTGTTATCATCTTTTATTAAGAAAATTTAAATGATGTATTAAATTATGTTTCACAAAGAAGATATTTATGTCAACTTTTTTAGCATGTATTCTGCCCAATGATCCTTACCATTATGATCTTTTAATAAGAAAATTTAAATTCTCTAGTAAATTATCTTTTACAAAGAAGATAATTATGTCAACTTTTTGAGCATTTATTATTAGGCCAATGATCGTCAATGTTATGATCTTTTCATAAGAAAATTTAAATTATCCAGTAAATTATCTTTTACAAAGAAAATAATTATGTCAACTTTTAAAGCATTTATTAGGCCAATGATCGTTACCGTTATGATCTTTTATAAAGAAATTTTAGATGATCTATTCAATTATCGTTTACAAAAAAGATAATTAATTTAAATTTTTTGGCATTTATTGGGCCCAATGATTGTTACGTTATGATATTTCATAAAGAAATGTTAAATGATCTATTAAATCATGTTTTACAAAGAAGATAATTATGTCAACTTTTTTAGTATTTATTAGGCCCAATGATCGATACCGTTATGATCTTTTAATAAGAAATTTTAAATTATCTAGTAAATTATCTTTGACAAAGATGATAATTTCGTCGACATTTTTAGCATTTACTAGGTCTAATGATCGTTACTGTTATGATCTTTTATAAAGAAATTTTAAGTCATCTATTAAATTATCTTCTACAAAGAAGATAATTATGTTAACTTTTTTAGCATGTATTCAGCCCTATGATCGTTACCGTTATGATCATTTAATAGGAAAATTTAAATGATCTATTACATTATCTTTTACAAAGAAGATAATTATGTGAACTTTTTAAGCATTTATTAGGCCAATGATCGTTACCATTAGGATCTTTTAATAAGAAAATTTAAATTATCTAGTAAATTATCTTTTACAAAGAAGATAATTATGTCAACTTTTTTAGCATTTATTAGGCCAGTGATCTTTACCGTTATGATCTTTTAATAAGAAATTTGAAATTATCTAGTAAATTATCTTTTTCCAAAGAAGGTAATTATGTCTTCTTTTTTAGCATTTATTAGACCCAATGATTGTCACCGTTATGATCTTTTAATAAGAAAATTTAAATTATCTATTAAATTATCTTCTACAAAGCAGATAACTATGTCAACTTTTTTAGCATGTATTCAGCGCAATAATCTTTACCGTTATCATCTTTTATTAAGAAAATTTAAATGATCTATTAAATCATCTTTCACAAAGAAGATATTTATGTTAACTTTTTTAGCATGTATTCTGCCCAATGATCCTTACCATTATGATCTTTTAATAAGAAAATTTAAATTACCTAGTAAATTATCTTTTACAAAGAAGATAATTATGTCAACTTTTTGAGCATTTATTAGACCAACGATCGTTAATTTTATGATCTTTTCATACGAAAATTTAAATTATCCTGTAAATTATCTTTTACAAAGAACATAATTATGTCAACTTTTAAAGCATTTATTAGGCCAATGATCGTTACCATTATGATATTTTAATAAGAAATTTTAAATTATCTAGTAAATTATCTTTTTACAAAAAAGATAATTATGTCAACTTTTTTAGTATTTATTAGGCGCAATGATCGTTGCCGTTATGATCTTTTAATAAGAAAATTTAAATCATCTATTAAATTATCTTTTACAAAGAAGATAATTATGTAAACTTTTTTAGCATGTATTCGGCCCAATGATCATTTCCGTTATGATCTTTTAATAAGAAAATTTAAATTATCTAGTAAATTATCTTTTTACAAAGAAGATAATTTTGTCAACTTTTTTAGCATTTATTAGGTCACATGATTGTTACCGTTATGATCTTTTAATAAGAAATTTTAAATTATCTATTAAATTATCTTTTACAAAGACGATAATTATGTCAACTTTTTTAGCTTTCGGCACAATGATTGTTACCAATATGATGTTTTAATAAGAAAATTTAAATTATCTATTAAATTATCTTTTACAAAGAAGATAATTATATTCACTTTTTGAGCATTTATTAGGCCCGATGATTGTTACCGTTATGATCTTTTATAAAAAATTTTAAATTATCTATTAAATTATCTTCTAGAAAGTAGATAATTATGTCAGCTTTTTTAGCATTTATTCAGCGCAATAATCTTTCCCGTTATCATCTTTTATTAAGAAAATTTAAATGATCTATTAAATTAACTTTCACAAAGAAGATATTTATGTCAACTTTTTTAGCATGTGTTCTGCCCAATGATCCTTACCATTATGATCTTTTAATAAGAAAATTTAAATTATCTAGTAAATTATCTTTTACAAAGAAGATAATTATGTCAACTTTTTGAGCATTTATTAGGTCCAATGATTGTTACGATTATGATCTTTTAATAAGAAATTTTAAATTATCTTGTAAATTATCTTTGGCAAAGATGATAATTTCGTCAACTTTTTTAGCATTTATTAGGTCCAATGATCGTTACCTTTATGATCATTTATAAAGAAGTTTTGAATCATCTATTAAATTATCTTTTACAGAGAAGATAATCATGTCAACTTTTTTAGCATGGATTCGGCCCAATGATCGTTACGTTATGATCTTTTAATAGGAAAATTTAAATTATCTATTAAATTATCTTTTACAAAAAAGATAATTATGTCAACTGTTTTAGCTTCCGGCCCAATGATCGTTACCATTATGATGTTTTAGTAAGAAAATTTAAATTATCTAGTAAATTATCTTTTACAAAGAAGATAATTATATAAACTTTTTTAGCATTTACTAGGCCAATGATCGTTACCGTTATGATCTTTTATAAAAAAATTTTAAATTATCTATTAAATTATCTTTTACAGAGAAGATAATTATGTCAACTTTTTAGCATGTATTCAGCCCAATGATCGTTACCGTTATGATCTTCTAATAAGAAAATTTAAATTATCTAGTAAATTATCTTTTACAAAGAAGATAATTATCTCAACTTTTTTAGCATTTACTAGGCTAGTGATCTTTACCGTTATGATCTTTTAATAAGAAATTTTAAATTATCTAGTAAGTTATCTTTTTACAAATAAGGTAATTATATCAACTTTTTTAGCATTTGTTAGGCCCAATGATTGTCACCGTTATGATCTTTTAATAAGAAATTTTAAATTATCTAGTAAATTATCTTTTTACGAAGAAGGTAATTATATCAACTTTTTTAGCATTTACTAGGCCAATGATCGTTACCGTTATGATCTTTTATAAAGAAATTTTAAATTATCTATTAAATTATCTTTTACAGAGAAGATAATTATGTCAACTTTTTAGCATGTATTCAGCCCAATGATCGTTACCGTTATGATCTTCTAATAAGAAAATTTAAATCATCTATTAAATTATCTTTTACAAAGAAGATAATTATGTCAACTTTTTTAGCATTTATTAGGTCCAATGATTGTTACCATTATGATCTTTTAATAAGAAATTTTAAATTATCTTGTAAATTATCTTTGGCAAAGATGATAATTTCGTCAACTTTTTTAGCATTTATTAGGTCCAATGATCGTTACCTTTATGATCATTTATAAAGAAGTTTTGAATCATCTATTAAATTATCTTTTACAGAGAAGATAATCATGTCAACTTTTTTAGCATGGATTCGGCCCAATGATCGTTACGTTATGATCTTTTAATAGGAAAATTTAAATGATCTATTAAATTATCTTTTACAAATAAGATAATCATGTCAACTTTTCTAGCATGTATTCAGACCAATGATCGTTACCGTTATGATCTTTTAATAAGAAAATTTAAATGATCTATTACATTATCTTTTACAAAGAAGATAATTATGTCAACTTTTTTAGCATTTATTAGGCCAATGATCGTTCCTGTTATGATCTTTTATAAAGCAATTTTAAATTATCTATTAAATTATCTTTTACAGAGAAGATAATTATGTCAACTTTTTTAGCATTTACTAGGCCCAATGATCGTTACCGTCATGATCTTTTAAAAAGAAATTTTAAATGATCTATTAAATTATATTTTACAAAGAAGATAATTATGTCAACTTTATAGCATTTATTGGGCCAATGATCGTTACCATTATGATCTTTTATAAAGAAATTTTAAATGATCTATTAGATTATCTTTTACAAAGAAGATAATTATGTCCCCTTTTCAACATTTATTAGGCCCAATGATTGTTACCGTTATGATCTTTTCATAAGAAATTTTCAATTATCTATTAAATTGTCTTTTACAAAGAAAATAATTATGTCAACTTTTTTAGCATTTATTAGGCTCAATGATCATTTCCGTCATGATCTTTTAATAAAGAAATTTTTAATGATCTATTAAATTAAATTTTACAAAGAACATAATTATGCTTTTAGCATTTATTAGGATCAACAATCGTTATCATTATGATTTTTATATAGAAATTTTAAATGACGTATTAAATTATCTTTTACAAAATAGATAATTAATTTAAATTTTTTAGCATTTCTTAGGCCCAACAATTGTTACCGTTATGATCTTTTATAAAGAAATTTTAAATTATCTAGTAAATTACCTTTTACAAAGAAGATAATTATGTCAACTTTTTTAGCATTTATTAGGCCCAATGATCATTACTGTTATTGTCTTTTATAAAAAAATTTTAAATAATCTATTAAATTATCTTTTACAAAGAAGATAATCATGTCAGGTTTTTTAGCATTTATTAGGCCCGATGATCGTTACCATTATGATCTTTTAATAAGAAATTTTAAATTATCTAGTAAATTATCTTTTACAAAGAAGATAATTATGTCATATTTTTTAGCATTTATTAGGCCCAATGATCGTTACCGTCTTGATCTTTTAGAAAGAAATTTAAAATGATCTATTAAATTATATTTTACAAAGAAGATAATTATGTCAACAGTTTTAGCATTTATTAGGCTCAATGATGGTTATCGTTATGATCTTTTCATAAAGAAATTTTAAATGATCTATTAAAGTATCTTTTACAACGAAGATAATTATGTCAACGTTTTTAGCATTTATTAGCCCCAATGATCATTACCATTATGATCTTTTAATAAGAAATTTTAAATTATCTAGTAAATTATCTTTTAGAAAGAGGATAATTATGTCAACTTTTTTAACATTTATTTGGCCCAATGATCGTTACCGTTGTGATTTTTATAAATAAATTTTTAATGATCTATTAAATTATCTTCTACAAAGAATATAATTATGTAAACTTTTTTAACATTGATTAGGCCAAATAATCGTTACCGTTATCATCTATTATAAACAAATTTTAAATGATCTATTAAATTATCTTTTACAAATAAGATAATTATGTCAACTTTTTTAGCATTTATTAGGCCAAATGATCGTTACCGTCATGATCTTTTATTAAGAAATTTTAAATGATCTATTAGATTATGTTTTTCAAAGAAGATAGTCATGTCAAGTTTTTTAGCATTTATTAGGACCAATGATCGTTATCGTTATGATCTTTTAATAAAGAAATTTTAAATGATCTATTAAATTAAATTTTACAAAGAAATAATTATGCTTTTAGCATTTATTAGGCTCAATAATCCTTATCATTATGATCTTTTATAAAGAAATTTTAAATGACCTATTAAATTATCTTTTACAAAAAAGATAATTAATTTAAATTTTTTAGCATTTCTTAGGCCCAGCGATTGTTACCGTTATGATCTTTTATAAAGAAATTTTAAATTATCTATTAAATTATCTTTTACAAGGAAGATAATTATGTCAAGTTTTTTAGCATGTATTAGGCCTAATGATTGTTACCGTTATGATCTTTTATAAAGAAATTTTAAATTATCAAGCAAATTACCTTTTACAAAGAAGATAATTATGTCAACTTTTTTAGCATTTATTAGGCCCAATGATCGTTACTGTTATGATCTTTTATAAAAAAATTTTAAATAATCTATTAAATTATGTTTTACAAAGAAGATAATCATGTCAGGTTGTTTAGCATTTATTAAGCCCAATGATCGTTAACATTATGATATTTTAATACGAAATTTGAAATTATCTATTAAATTGTCTTTTACAAAGAAGATAATTATGTCCAATTTTTTAGCATTTATTAGGCCCAATGATCGTTACCATTATGATCTTTTAATAAGAAATTTTAAATTATCTAGTAAATTATCTTTTACAAAGAGGATAACTATGTGAACTTTTTTAGCATGTACTAGGCCCAATAATCTTACCGTTATGATCTTTTATAAAGAAGTTTTAAATCATCTATTAAATTACCTTTGACAAAGAAGATAATTATGTGAACCTTTTTAGCATTTATTAGGCCAATGATCGTTACCATTATGATCTTTTATTAAAACATTTTAAATTATCTGGTAAATTATCTTTTACAAATAACATAATTATTTTAACTTTTTTAGCGTTTGTTAGGCCCAATGTCGTTACCGTTATGATCTTTTATTAAGAAATTTTAAACAATCCATTAAATTATCTTTTACAAAGAAGATAATTATGTCAACTTTTTTAGCATTATTCGGCCCAATGATCATTACCATTATGAACTTTTAATAAGAAATTTTAAATTATCTAGTAAATTATATTTTACAAATAACATAATTATGTCAACTTTTTTAGCATTTATTAGGCCTAATGATCGTTACCATTATGATCTTATAATAAGAAATTTTAAATTATCTAGTAAATTATCTTTTAGAGAGAAGATAATTATGCCAACTTTTTGGGCATTTATTAGTTCCAATGATCATTACTGTTATGATATTTTATAAAAAAAATTTAAATAATCTATTAAATTATCTTTTAGAAAGAAGATAATCATGTCTGGTTTTTTAGCATCTATTAAGCCCAATGATCGTTAACGTTATGATATTTTAATACAAAATTTGAAATTATCTATTAAATTGTCTTTTACAAAGAAGATAATTATGTCCACTTTATTAGCATTTATTAGGCAAAATGATCGTTACTATTATGATCTTTTAATAAGAAATTTTAAATTATTAAGTAAATTATCTTTTACAAAGAAGATAATTATGTATATTTTTTTAGCATTTATTAGGCCCAATGATTGTTACCGTTATGA
Organism: Psophocarpus tetragonolobus; assembly: GCA_037954015.1. NCBI lineage: Eukaryota > Viridiplantae > Streptophyta > Magnoliopsida > Fabales > Fabaceae > Psophocarpus > Psophocarpus tetragonolobus. The sequence continues at coordinate 63,451,370 of CM075688.1, forward strand.
TCTTTTCATAAGAAATTTTCAATTATCTATTAAATTGTCTTTTACAAAGAAAATAATTATGTCAACTTTTTTAGCATTTATTAGGCCCAATGATCATTGCCGTCATGATCTTTTAATAAAGAAATTTTTAATGATCTATTAAATTAAATTTTACAAAGAACATAATTATGCTTTTAGCATTTATTAGGATCAACAATCGTTATCATTATGATTTTTATATAGAAATTTTAAATGACGTATTAAATTATCTTTTACAAAATAGATAATTAATTTAAATTTTTTAGCATTTCTTAGGCCCAACAATTGTTACCGTTATGATCTTTTATAAAGAAATTTTAAATTATCTAGTAAATTACCTTTTACAAAGAAGATAATTATGTCAACTTTTTTAGCATTTATTAGGCCCAATGATCATTACTGTTATTGTCTTTTATAAAAAAATTTTAAATAATCTATTAAATTATCTTTTACAAAGAAGATAATCATGTCAGGTTTTTTAGCATTTATTAGGCCCGATGATCGTTACCATTATGATCTTTTAATAAGAAATTTTAAATTATCTAGTAAATTATCTTTTACAAAGAAGATAATTATGTCATATTTTTTAGCATTTATTAGGCCCAATGATCGTTACCGTCTTGATCTTTTAGAAAGAAATTTAAAATGATCTATTAAATTATATTTTACAAAGAAGATAATTATGTCAACAGTTTTAGCATTTATTAGGCTCAATGATGGTTATCGTTATGATCTTTTCATAAAGAAATTTTAAATGATCTATTAAAGTATCTTTTACAATGAAGATAATTATGTCAACGTTTTTAGCATTTATTAGCCCCAATGATCATTACCATTATGATCTTTTAATAAGAAATTTTAAATTATCTAGTAAATTATCTTTTAGAAAGAGGATAATTATGTCAACTTTTTTAACATTTATTTGGCCCAATGATCGTTACCGTTGTGATTTTTATAAATAAATTTTTAATGATCTATTAAATTATCTTCTACAAAGAATATAATTATGTAAACTTTTTTAACATTGATTAGGCCAAATAATCGTTACCGTTATCATCTATTATAAACAAATTTTAAATGATCTATTAAATTATCTTTTACAAATAAGATAATTATGTCAACTTTTTTAGCATTTATTAGGCCAAATGATCGTTACCGTCATGATCTTTTATTAAGAAATTTTAAATGATCTATTAGATTATGTTTTTCAAAGAAGATAGTCATGTCAAGTTTTTTAGCATTTATTAGGACCAATGATCGTTATCGTTATGATCTTTTAATAAAGAAATTTTAAATGATCTATTAAATTAAATTTTACAAAGAAATAATTATGCTTTTAGCATTTATTAGGCTCAATAATCCTTATCATTATGATCTTTTATAAAGAAATTTTAAATGACCTATTAAATTATCTTTTACAAAAAAGATAATTAATTTAAATTTTTTAGCATTTCTTAGGCCCAACGATTGTTACCGTTATGATCTTTTATAAAGAAATTTTAAATTATCTATTAAATTATCTTTTACAAAGAAGATAATTATGTCAAGTTTTTTAGCATGTATTAGGCCTAATGATTGTTACCGTTATGATCTTTTATAAAGAAATTTTAAATTATCAAGCAAATTACCTTTTACAAAGAAGATAATTATGTCAACTTTTTTAGCATTTATTAGGCCCAATGATCGTTACTGTTATGATCTTTTATAAAAAAATTTTAAATAATCTATTAAATTATGTTTTACAAAGAAGATAATCATGTCAGGTTGTTTAGCATTTATTAAGCCCAATGATCGTTAACATTATGATATTTTAATACGAAATTTGAAATTATCTATTAAATTGTCTTTTACAAAGAAGATAATTATGTCCAATTTTTTAGCATTTATTAGGCCCAATGATCGTTACCATTATGATCTTTTAATAAGAAATTTTAAATTATCTAGTAAATTATCTTTTACAAAGAGGATAACTATGTGAACTTTTTTAGCATGTACTAGGCCCAATAATCTTACCGTTATGATCTTTTATAAAGAAGTTTTAAATCATCTATTAAATTACCTTTGACAAAGAAGATAATTATGTCAACTTTTTTAGCATTTATTAGGCCAATGATCGTTACCATTATGATCTTTTATTAAAACATTTTAAATTATCTGGTAAATTATCTTTTACAAATAACATAATTATTTTAACTTTTTTAGCGTTTGTTAGGCCTAATGTCGTTACCGTTATGATCTTTTATTAAGAAATTTTAAACAATCCATTAAATTATCTTTTACAAAGAAGATAATTATGTCAACTTTTTTAGCATTATTCGGCCCAATGATCATTACCATTATGAACTTTTAATAAGAAATTTTAAATTATCTAGTAAATTATATTTTACAAATAACATAATTATGTCAACTTTTTTAGCATTTATTAGGCCTAATGATCGTTACCATTATGATCTTATAATAAGAAATTTTAAATTATCTAGTAAATTATCTTTTAGAGAGAAGATAATTATGCCAACTTTTTGGGCATTTATTAGTTCCAATGATCATTACTGTTATGATATTTTATAAAAAAAATTTAAATAATCTATTAAATTATCTTTTAGAAAGAAGATAATCATGTCTGGTTTTTTAGCATCTATTAAGCCTAATGATCGTTAACGTTATGATATTTTAATACAAAATTTGAAATTATCTATTAAATTGTCTTTTACAAAGAAGATAATTATGTCCACTTTATTAGCATTTATTAGGCAAAATGATCGTTACTATTATGATCTTTTAATAAGAAATTTTAAATTATTAAGTAAATTATCTTTTACAAAGAAGATAATTATGTATATTTTTTTAGCATTTATTAGGCCCAATGATTGTTACCGTTATGATCTTTTCATAAGAAATTTTAAATTATCTAGTAAATTATCTTTTACAAAGAGGATAACTATGTGAACTTTTTTAGCATGTACTAGGCCCAATAATCTTACCGTTATGATCTTTTATAAAGAAGTTTTAAATCATCTATTAAATTACCTTTGACAAAGAAGATAATTATGTCAACTTTTTTAGCATTTATTAGGCCAATGATCGTTACCATTATGATCTTTTATTAAAACATTTTAAATTATCTGGTAAATTATCTTTTACAAATAACATAATTATTTTAACTTTTTTAGCGTTTGTTAGGCCTAATGTCGTTACCGTTATGATCTTTTATTAAGAAATTTTAAACAATCCATTAAATTATCTTTTACAAAGAAGATAATTATGTCAACTTTTTTAGCATTATTCGGCCCAATGATCATTACCATTATGAACTTTTAATAAGAAATTTTAAATTATCTAGTAAATTATATTTTACAAATAACATAATTATGTCAACTTTTTTAGCATTTATTAGGCCTAATGATCGTTACCATTATGATCTTATAATAAGAAATTTTAAATTATCTAGTAAATTATCTTTTAGAGAGAAGATAATTATGCCAACTTTTTGGGCATTTATTAGTTCCAATGATCATTACTGTTATGATATTTTATAAAAAAAATTTAAATAATCTATTAAATTATCTTTTAGAAAGAAGATAATCATGTCTGGTTTTTTAGCATCTATTAAGCCCAATGATCGTTAACGTTATGATATTTTAATACAAAATTTGAAATTATCTATTAAATTGTCTTTTACAAAGAAGATAATTATGTCCACTTTATTAGCATTTATTAGGCAAAATGATCGTTACTATTATGATCTTTTAATAAGAAATTTTAAATTATTAAGTAAATTATCTTTTACAAAGAAGATAATTATGTATATTTTTTTAGCATTTATTAGGCCCAATGATTGTTACCGTTATGATCTTTTCATAAGAAATTTTAAATTATCTAGTAAATTATCTTTTACAAAGAGGATAACTATGTGAACTTTTTTAGCATGTACTAGGCCCAATAATCTTACCGTTATGATCTTTTATAAAGAAGTTTTAAATCATCTATTAAATTACCTTTGACAAAGAAGATAATTATGTCAACTTTTTTAGCATTTATTAGGCCAATGATCGTTACCATTATGATCTTTTATTAAAACATTTTAAATTATCTGGTAAATTATCTTTTACAAATAACATAATTATTTTAACTTTTTTAGCGTTTGTTAGGCCTAATGTCGTTACCGTTATGATCTTTTATTAAGAAATTTTAAACAATCCATTAAATTATCTTTTACAAAGAAGATAATTATGTCAACTTTTTTAGCATTATTCGGCCCAATGATCATTACTGTTATTGTCTTTTATAAAAAAAATTTAAATAATCTATTAAATTATCTTTTAGAAAGAAGATAATCATGTCTGGTTTTTTAGCATCTATTAAGCCCAATGATCGTTAACGTTATGATATTTTAATACAAAATTTGAAATTATCTATTAAATTGTCTTTTACAAAGAAGATAATTATGTCCACTTTATTAGCATTTATTAGGCAAAATGATCGTTACTATTATGATCTTTTAATAAGAAATTTTAAATTATTAAGTAAATTATCTTTTACAAAGAAGATAATTATGTATATTTTTTTAGCATTTATTAGGCCCAATGATTGTTACCGTTATGATCTTTTCATAAGAAATTTTCAATTATCTATTAAATTGTCTTTTACAAAGAAAATAATTATGTCAACTTTTTTAGCATTTATTAGGCCCAATGATCATTGCCGTCATGATCTTTTAATAAAGAAATTTTTAATGATCTATTAAATTAAATTTTACAAAGAACATAATTATGCTTTTAGCATTTATTAGGATCAACAATCGTTATCATTATGATTTTTATATAGAAATTTTAAATGACGTATTAAATTATCTTTTACAAAATAGATAATTAATTTAAATTTTTTAGCATTTCTTAGGCCCAACAATTGTTACCGTTATGATCTTTTATAAAGAAATTTTAAATTATCTAGTAAATTACCTTTTACAAAGAAGATAATTATGTCAACTTTTTTAGCATTTATTAGGCCCAATGATCATTACTGTTATTGTCTTTTATAAAAAAATTTTAAATAATCTATTAAATTATCTTTTACAAAGAAGATAATCATGTCAGGTTTTTTAGCATTTATTAGGCCCGATGATCGTTACCATTATGATCTTTTAATAAGAAATTTTAAATTATCTAGTAAATTATCTTTTACAAAGAAGATAATTATGTCATATTTTTTAGCATTTATTAGGCCCAATGATCGTTACCGTCTTGATCTTTTAGAAAGAAATTTAAAATGATCTATTAAATTATATTTTACAAAGAAGATAATTATGTCAACAGTTTTAGCATTTATTAGGCTCAATGATGGTTATCGTTATGATCTTTTCATAAAGAAATTTTAAATGATCTATTAAAGTATCTTTTACAACGAAGATAATTATGTCAACGTTTTTAGCATTTATTAGCCCCAATGATCATTACCATTATGATCTTTTAATAAGAAATTTTAAATTATCTAGTAAATTATCTTTTAGAAAGAGGATAATTATGTCAACTTTTTTAACATTTATTTGGCCCAATGATCGTTACCGTTGTGATTTTTATAAATAAATTTTTAATGATCTATTAAATTATCTTCTACAAAGAATATAATTATGTAAACTTTTTTAACATTGATTAGGCCAAATAATCGTTACCGTTATCATCTATTATAAACAAATTTTAAATGATCTATTAAATTATCTTTTACAAATAAGATAATTATGTCAACTTTTTTAGCATTTATTAGGCCAAATGATCGTTACCGTCATGATCTTTTATTAAGAAATTTTAAATGATCTATTAGATTATGTTTTTCAAAGAAGATAGTCATGTCAAGTTTTTTAGCATTTATTAGGACCAATGATCGTTATCGTTATGATCTTTTAATAAAGAAATTTTAAATGATCTATTAAATTAAATTTTACAAAGAAATAATTATGCTTTTAGCATTTATTAGGCTCAATAATCCTTATCATTATGATCTTTTATAAAGAAATTTTAAATGACCTATTAAATTATCTTTTACAAAAAAGATAATTAATTTAAATTTTTTAGCATTTCTTAGGCCCAACGATTGTTACCGTTATGATCTTTTATAAAGAAATTTTAAATTATCTATTAAATTATCTTTTACAAAGAAGATAATTATGTCAAGTTTTTTAGCATGTATTAGGCCTAATGATTGTTACCGTTATGATCTTTTATAAAGAAATTTTAAATTATCAAGCAAATTACCTTTTACAAAGAAGATAATTATGTCAACTTTTTTAGCATTTATTAGGCCCAATGATCGTTACTGTTATGATCTTTTATAAAAAAATTTTAAATAATCTATTAAATTATGTTTTACAAAGAAGATAATCATGTCAGGTTGTTTAGCATTTATTAAGCCCAATGATCGTTAACATTATGATATTTTAATACGAAATTTGAAATTATCTATTAAATTGTCTTTTACAAAGAAGATAATTATGTCCAATTTTTTAGCATTTATTAGGCCCAATGATCGTTACCATTATGATCTTTTAATAAGAAATTTTAAATTATCTAGTAAATTATCTTTTACAAAGAGGATAACTATGTGAACTTTTTTAGCATGTACTAGGCCCAATAATCTTACCGTTATGATCTTTTATAAAGAAGTTTTAAATCATCTATTAAATTACCTTTGACAAAGAAGATAATTATGTCAACTTTTTTAGCATTTATTAGGCCAATGATCGTTACCATTATGATCTTTTATTAAAACATTTTAAATTATCTGGTAAATTATCTTTTACAAATAACATAATTATTTTAACTTTTTTAGCGTTTGTTAGGCCTAATGTCGTTACCGTTATGATCTTTTATTAAGAAATTTTAAACAATCCATTAAATTATCTTTTACAAAGAAGATAATTATGTCAACTTTTTTAGCATTATTCGGCCCAATGATCATTACCATTATGAACTTTTAATAAGAAATTTTAAATTATCTAGTAAATTATCTTTTACAAAGAGGATAACTATGTGAACTTTTTTAGCATGTACTAGGCCCAATAATCTTACCGTTATGATCTTTTATAAAGAAGTTTTAAATCATCTATTAAATTACCTTTGACAAAGAAGATAATTATGTCAACTTTTTTAGCATTTATTAGGCCAATGATCGTTACCATTATGATCTTTTATTAAAACATTTTAAATTATCTGGTAAATTATCTTTTACAAATAACATAATTATTTTAACTTTTTTAGCGTTTGTTAGGCCCAATGTCGTTACCGTTATGATCTTTTATTAAGAAATTTTAAACAATCCGTTAAATTATCTTTTACAAAGAAGATAATTATGTCAACTTTTTTAGCATTATTCGGCCCAATGATCATTACCATTATGAACTTTTAATAAGAAATTTTAAATTATCTAGTAAATTATATTTTACAAATAACATAATTATGTCAACTTTTTTAGCATTTATTAGGCCTAATGATCGTTACCATTATGATCTTATAATAAGAAATTTTAAATTATCTAGTAAATTATCTTTTAGAGAGAAGATAATTATGCCAACTTTTTGGGCATTTATTAGTTCCAATGATCATTACTGTTATGATATTTTATAAAAAAAATTTAAATAATCTATTAAATTATCTTTTAGAAAGAAGATAATCATGTCTTGTTTTTTAGCATCTATTAAGCCCAATGATCGTTAACGTTATGATATTTTAATACAAAATTTGAAATTATCTATTAAATTGTCTTTTACAAAGAAGATAATTATGTCCACTTTATTAGCATTTATTAGGCAAAATGATCGTTACTATTATGATCTTTTAATAAGAAATTTTAAATTATTAAGTAAATTATCTTTTACAAAGAAGATAATTATGTATATTTTTTTAGCATTTATTAGGCCCAATGATCGTTACCGTTATTATCTTTAATAAACAAAATTTTAAAAGATCTACTGTATTATCTTCGAGAAAGTAGATAACTATGTCAACTTTTTTAGCATTTACTAGGCCCAATGATCATTACCGTCATGATCTTTTAAAAAGAAATTTTCAATGAGCTATTAAATTATATTTTACAAAGAAGATAATTATGTCAACTTTGTAGCATTTATTGGGCCAATGATCGTTACGGTTATGATCTTTTATAAAGAAATTTTAAATGATCTATTAAATTATCTTTTACAAAGAAGATAATTATGTCCCCTTTTCAACATTTATTAGGCCCAATGATTGTTACCATTATGATCTTTTCATAAGAAATTTTCAATTATCTATTAAATTGTCCATTATGAACTTTTAATAAGAAATTTTAAATTATCTAGTAAATTATATTTTACAAATAACATAATTATGTCAACTTTTTTAACAATGATTCGGCGAAATAATCGTTACCGTTATCATCCATTATAAACAAATTTTAAATGATCTATTAAATTATCTTTTACAAAGAAGATAATTATGTCACCTTTTTTAGCATTTATTAGGCCCAGTGATCGTTACTGTCATGATCTTTTAATAAAGAAATTTTAAATGATCTATTAAATTATCTTTTACAACGAAGATAATTATGTCAACTTTTTTAGCATGTATTAGGCCTAATGATTGTTACCCTTATGATCTTTTAATAAGAAATTTTAAATTATCTAGTAAATTATCTTTTAGAAAGAAGATAATTATGTCAACTTTTTTAACATTTATTAGGCCCAATGATCGTTACCGTTGTGATTTTTATAAATAAATTTTAAATGATTTATTAAATTATCTTTTACAAAGAATATAATTATGTCAACTTTTTTAACATTGATTAGGCCAAATAATCGTTACCGTTATCATCTATTATAAACAAATTTTAAATGATCTATTAAATTATGTTTTACAAAGAAGATAATTATGTCAATTTTTTTAGCATTTATTAGGCCCAATGATCGTTACCGTCATGATTTTTTACTAAGGAAATTTTAAATGATCTATTAAATTATCTTTTACAACGAAGATAATTATGTCAACTTTTTTAGCATGTATTAGGCCTAATGATTGTTACCCTTATGATCTTTTATAAAGAAATTTTAAATTATCTAGTAAATTACATTTTACAAAGAAGATAATTATGTCAACTTTTTTAGCATTTATTAGGCCAAATAATCGTTACCGTCATGATCTTTTAATAAAGAAATTTAAAATGATCTATTAAATTATCTTTTACAACGAAGATAATTATGTCAACTTTTTTAGCATGTATTAGGCCTAATGATTGTTACCCTTATGATCTTTTAATAAGAAATTTTAAATGATCTATTAAATTATCTTTTACAAAGAATATAATTATGTCAACTTTTTTCACATTCATTACGCCAAATAATCGTTACCGTTATCATCTATTATAACAAAATTTTAAATGATCTATAAAATTATCTTTTACAAAGAAGATAATTATGTCAACTTTTTTAGCATTTATTAGGCCCAATGATCGTTACCGTCATGATCTTTCAATCACGAAATTTTAAATGATCTATTGAATTAAATTTTACAAAGAAGGTAATTCTGCTTTTAGCATTTATTAGGCTCAATAATTCTTATCGTTATGATCTTTTATAATGAAAATTTAAATGACCCATTAAATTATCTTTTGCAAAAAAGATAATTAATTTAAAATTTTTAGCATTTCTTAGGCCCAACGATTGTTGCCGTTATGATCTTTTATAAAGAAGTTTTAAATTATCTATTAAATTATCTTTTACAAAGAAGATAATTATGTCAACTTTTTTAGCATGTATTAGGCCTAATAATTGTTACTGTTATGATCTTTTAATAAACAAATTTTAACTAATCTATTAAATTATCTTTTACAAAGAATATAATTATGTCCACTTTTTTAGCATGTATTAGGCCCAATAATCATTACCGTTATGATCTTTTATAAGGAAATTTTAAATGATTTATTAAATTATCTTTTTCAAAAAGATAATCATGTCAAGGATTTTAGAATTTATTAGGACCAATGATCGTTAGCATTATGATCTTCTAATAAGAAATTTTAAATTATCCAGCAAATTATCTTTTACAAAGAAGATAATTATGTCAAATTTTTTAGCATTTATTAGGCAAAATGATCGTTACCGTCATGATCTTTTAATAAGAAATTTTAAATGATCTATTAAATTATCTTTTTCAAAGAAGATAATCATGTCAAGTCTTTTAGCATTTACTAGGCCCAATAATCGTTACTGTTATGATCTTTTATACAAAAAATTGTAAACGATCTATTAAATTATCTTTTACAAATAACATAATTATGTCAACTTTTTTAGCATTTATTAGGCCCAATGATCGTTACCGTTATGATCTTTTATTAAGAAATTTTAAATGATCTATTAAATTATCTTTTACAAAGAAGATAATTATGTCAACTTTTTTCGCATTTATTAGGCCCAATGATCATTAGCATTATGATCTTTTCAGAAGAAATTTTAAATTATCTAGTAAATTATCTTTTACAAAGAAGATAATTATGTCCCCTTTTAAGAATTTAATAGGCCCAATGATCATTACCGTTACGATCTTTTATAAAAAAAATTTAAATGATCTGTTAAATTATCTTTTACAAAGAGGATAATTATGTCAAGTTTTTTACCATTTATTAGGCCCAATGATCATTACCATTATGATCTTTTAATAAGAAATTTTAAATTATCTACTTAATTATCTTTTACAAAGAAGATAATTATGTCAACTTTTTTAGCATTTATTAGGCCCAATGATGGTTACCGTTATAATCTTTTAATAAAGAAATTTTAAATGATCTATCAAATAATCTTTGACAAAGAAGATAATTATGTTAACTTTTTTAGCATTTATTAGGCCCATGATCGTTACCGTTATGATCTTTTATAAAAAAAAATTTAAATAATCTATTAAATTATCTTTTATAAAGAAGATAATTATGTCAAGTTTTTTATCATTTATTAGGCCCAATGATCGTTAACGTTATGATCTTCTAATTAGAAATTTTAAATTATCTATTAAATTATCTTTTACAAGGAAACTAATTATGTCAACTTTTTTAGCATTTATTAGGCCCTATAGTCCTTACCGTTACGATCTTTTATAAAAAAATTTTAAATGATCTATTAAATTATCTTTTACAACGAAGACAATTATGTCAACTTTTTAAGCATTTATTAGGCGCAATGATCGTTACCGTTATGATCTTTTATAAAGAAATTTTAAATGATCTATTAAATTATCTTTTACAAAGAAGACAATTATGTCAACTTTTTTAGCATTTATTAGGCCCGATGATCGTTACCCTCATGATCTTTTAATAAAGAAATTTTAAATGATCTATTAAGTTATCTTTTACAACGAAGATAATTATGTCAACTTTTTTAGCATTTATTTGGCCCAATGATGGTTACCATTATGAAATTTTAATAAGAAATTTTAAATTATCTAGTAAATTATATTTTACAAATAACATAATTATGTCAACTTTTTTAGCATTTATTAGGCCCAATGATCGTTACCATTATGATCTTATAATAAGAAATTTTAAATTATCTAGTAAATTATCTTTTAGAGAGAAGATAATTATGTCAACTTTTTTGGCATTTATTAGTCCCAATGATCATTACCGTTGTGATATTTTATAAAAAAATTTTAAATAATCTATTAAATTATCTTTTACAAAGAAAATAATCATGTCAGGTTTTTTAACATTTATTAAGCCCAATGATCGTTAACGTTATGATATTTTAATATGAAATTTGAAATTATCTATTAAATTGTCTTTTACAAAGAATTTAATTATGTCCACTTTTTTAGCATTTATTAGGCCCAATAATCGTTACCATTATGATCTTTTAATAAGAAATTTTAACTTATCTAGTAAATTATCTTTTACAAAGAGGATAACTATGTGAACTTTTTTAGCATGTACTAGGCCCAATAATCTTACCGTTATGATCTTTTATAAAGAAGTTTTAAATCATCTATTAAATAATCTTTGTCAAAGAAGATAATTATGTCAAGTTTTTTAGCATTTATTAGGCCAATGATCGTTACCGTTATGATCTTTTATTAAAAAATTTTAAATTATCTGGTAAATTATATTTTACAAATAACATAATTATTTCAACTTTTTTAGCGTTTATTAGGCCCAATGATCGTTACCGTTATGATCTTTTATTAAGAAATTTTAAACAATCTATTAAATTATCTTTTACAAAGAAGATAATTATGTCAACTTTTTTAGCATTTCTTCGGCCCAATGATCGTTACCATTATGAACTTTTAATAAAAAATTTTAAATTATCTAGTAAATTATATTTTACAAATAACATAATTATGTCAACTTTTTTAGCATTTATTAGGCCCAATGATCGTTACCATTATGATCTTATAATAAGAAATTTTAAATTATCTAGCAAATTACCTTTTACAACGAAGATAATTATGTCAACGTTTTTAGCATTTATTAGCCCCAATGATCATTACCATTATGATCTTTTAATAAGCAATTTTAAATTATCTAGTAAATTATCTTTTAGAAAGAAGATAATTATGTCAACTTTTTTAACATTTATTTGGCCTAATGATCGTTACCGTTGTGATTTTTATAAAGAAATTTTAAATGATCTATTAAATTATCTTTTACAAAGAATATAATTATGTCAACTTTTTTAACATTGATTAGGCCAAATAATCGTTACCGTTATCATCTATTATAAACAAATTTTAAATGATCTATAAAATTATCTTTTACAAAGAAGATAATTATGTCAACTTTTTTAGCATTTATCAGGCCCAATGATTGTCACCGTTATGATCTTTTAATAAGAAATTTTAAATTATCTAGTAAATTATCTTTTTACAAAGAAAGAAATTATGTCAAATTTTTTAGCATTTATAACGCCCAATGATTGTCACCGTTATGATCTTTTTATAAGAAATTTTAAATTATCTAGTAAATTATCTTTTTACAAATAAGGTAATTATATCAACTTTTTTAGCATTTACTAGGCCAATGATCGTTACCGTTATGATCTTTAATAAAGAAATTTTAAATTATCTATTAAATTATCTTTTACAGAGAAGATAATTATGTCAACTTTTTAGCATGTATTCAGCCCAATGATCGTTACCGTTATGATCTTCTAATAAGAAAATTTAAATCATCTATTAAATTATCTTTTACAAAGAAGATAATTATGTCAACTTTTTAGCATGTATTCAGCCCAATGATCGTTATCGTTATGATCTTCTAATAAGAAAATTTAAATCATCTATTAAATTATCTTTTACAAAGAAGATAATTATGTCAACTTTTTAGCATGTATTCAGCGCAATAATCTTTCCCGTTATCATCTTTTATTAAGAAAATTTAAATGATCTATTAAATTATCTTTCACAAAGAAGATATTTATGTCAACTTTTTTCGCATGTATTCTGCCCGATGATCCTTACCATTATGATCTTTTAATAAGAAAATTTAAATTCTCTAGTAAATTATCTTTTACAAAGAAGATAATTATGTCAACTTTTTGAGCATTTATTAGGCCAATGATCGTCAATGTTATGATCTTTTCATAAGTAAATTTAAATTATCCAGTAAATTATCTTTTACAAAGAACATAATTATGTCAACTTTTAAAGCATTTATTAGGCCAATGATCCTTTCCGTTATGATCTTTTATAAAGAAATTTTAGATGATCTATTCAATTATCGTTTACAAAAAAGATAATTAATTTAAATTTTTTGGCATTTATTGGGCCCAATGATTGTTACCGTTATGATATTTCATAAAGAAATTTTAAATGATCTATTAAATTATGTTTTACAAAGAAGATAATTATGTCAACTTTTTTAGTATTGATTAGGCCCAATGATCGTTACCGTTATGATCTTTTAATGAGAAATTTTAAATTATCTAGTAAATTATCTATGACAAAGATGATAGTTACGTCAACCTTTTTAGCATTTATTAGGTCTAATGATCGTTACGATCTTTTATAAAGAAATTTTAAGTCATCTATTAAATTATCTTATACAAAGAAGATAATTATGTTAACTTTTTTAGCATGTATTCAGCCCTATGATCGTTACCGTTATGATCATTTAATAGGAAAATTTAAATGATCTATTACATTATCTTTTACAAAGACGATAATTATGTCAACTTTTTAAGCATTTATTAGGCCAATGATTGTTACCATTAGGATCTTTTAATAAGAAAATTTAAATTATCTAGTAAATTATCTTTTTACAAAGAAGATAATTATGTCAACTTTTTTAGCATTTATTAGGTCCAATGATTGTTACCATTATGATCTTTTAATAAGAAATTTTAAATTATCTATTAAATTATCTTCTACAAAGCAGATAATTATGTCAACTTTTTTAGCATGTATTCAGCGCAATAATCTTTACCGTTATCATCTTTTATTAAGAAAATTTAAATGATCTATTAAATTATCTTTACATAGAAGATATTTATGTCAACTTTTTTAGCATGTATTCTGCCCAATGATCCTTACCATTATGATCTTTTAATAAGAAAATTTAAATTCTCTAGTAAATTATCTTTTACAAATAAGGTAATTATATCAACTTTTTTAGCATTTACTAGGCCAATGATCGTTACCGTTGTGATCTTTTATAAAGAAATTTTAAATTATCTATTAAATTATCTTTTACAGAGAAGATAATTATGTCAACTTTTTAGCATGTATTCAGCCCAATGATCGTTACCGTTATGATCTTCTAATAAGAAAATTTAAATCATCTATTAAGTTATCTTTTACAAAGAAGATAATTATGTCAACTTTTTAGCATGTATTCAGCCCAATGATCGTTACCGTTATGATCTTCTAATAAGAAAATTTAAATCATCTATTAAATTATCTTTTACAAAGAAGATAATTATGTCAACTTTTTTAGCATTTATTAGGTCCAATGATTGTTACCATTATGATCTTTTAATAAGAAATTTTGAATTATCTATTAAATTATCGTCTACAAAGCAGATAATTATGTCAACTTTTTTAGCATGTATTCAGCGCAATAATCTTTACCGTTATCATCTTTTATTAACAAAATTTAAATGATCTATTAAATTATCTTTCACAAAGAAGATATTTACGTCAACTTTTTTAGCATGTATTCTGCCCAATGATCCTTACCATTATGATCTTTTAATAAGAAAATTTAAATTCTCTAGTAAATTATCTTTTAAAAAGAAGATAATTATGTCAACTTTTTGAGCAATTATTAGGCCAATGATCGTCAATGTTATGATCTTTTCATAAGAAAATTTAAATTATCCAGTAAATTATCTTTTACAAAGAACATAATTATGTCTACTTTTAAAGCATTTATTAGGCCAGTTATCTTTACCGTTATGATCTTTTAATAAGAAATTTTAAATTATCTAGTAAATTATCTTTTTACAAAGAAGGTAATTATGTCAACTCTTTTAGCATTTATTAGGCCCAATGATTGTCACCGTTATGATCTTTTAATAAGAAATTTTAAATTATCTAGTAAATTATCTTTTTACAAAGAAGGTAATTATATCAACTTTTTTAGCATTTACTAGGCCAATGATCGTTACCGTTATGATATTTTATAAAAAAATTTTAAATTATCTATTAAATTATCTTTTACAGAGAAGATAATTATGTCAACTTTTTAGCATGTATTCAGCCCAATGATCGTTACTGTTATGATCTTCTAATAAGAAAATTTAAATTATCTAGTAAATTATCTTTTACAAAGAAGATAATTATGTCAACTTTTTTAGCATTTACTAGGCTAGTGATATTTACCGTTATGATCTTTTAACAAGAAATTTTAAATTATCTAGTAAATTATCTTTTTACAAAGAAGGTAATTATGTCAACTCTTTTAGCATTTATTAGGCCCAATGATTGTCACCGTTATGATCTTTTAATAAGAAATTTTAAATTATCTAGTAAATTATCTTTTTACAAAGAAGGTAATTATATCAACTTTTTTAGCATTTACTAGGCCAATGATCGTTACCGTTATGATCTTTTATAAAAAAATTTTAAATTATCTATTAAATTATCTTTTACAGAGAAGATAATTATGTCAACTTTTTAGCATGTATTCAGCCCAATGATCGTTACTGTTATGATCTTCTAATAAGAAAATTTAAATTATCTAGTAAATTATCTTTTACAAAGAAGATAATTATGTCAACTTTTTTAGCATTTACTAGGCTAGTGATCTTTACCGTTATGATCTTTTAATAAGAAATTTTAAATTATCTAGTAAGTTATCTTTTTACAAATAAGGTAATTATGTCAACTTTTTTAGCATTTGTTAGGCCCAATGATTGTCACCGTTATGATCTTTTAATAAGAAATTTTAAATTATCTAGTAAATTATCTTTTTACAAAGAAGGTAATTATATCAACTTTTTTAGCATTTACTAGGCCAATGATCGTTACCGTTATGATCTTTTATAAAGAAATTTTAAATTATCTATTAAATTATCTTTTACAGAGAAGATAATTATGTCAACTTTTTAGCATGTATTCAGCCCAATGATCGTTACCGTTATGATCTTCTAATAAGAAAATTTAAATCATCTATTAAATTATCTTTTACAAAGAAGATAATTATGTCAACTTTTTTAGCATTTATTAGGTCCAATGATTGTTACCATTATGATCTTTTAATAAGAAATTTTAAATTATCTTGTAAATTATCTTTGGCAAAGATGATAATTTCGTCAACTTTTTTAGCATTTATTAGGTCCAATGATCGTTACCTTTATGATCATTTATAAAGAAGTTTTGAATCATCTATTAAATTATCTTTTACAGAGAAGATAATCATGTCAATTTTTTTAGCATGGATTCGGCCCAATGATCGTTACGTTATGATCTTTTAATAGGAAAATTTAAATGATCTATTAAATTATCTTTTACAAATAAGATAATCATGTCAACTTTTCTAGCATGTATTCAGACCAATGATCGTTACCGTTATGATCTTTTAATAAGAAAATTTAAATCATCTATTAAATTATCTTTTACAAAGAAGATAATTATGTAAACTTTTTTAGCATGTATTCGGCCCAATGATCATTACCGTTATGATCTTTTAATAAGAAAATTTAAATTATCTAGTAAATTATCTTTTTACAAAGAAGATAATTATGTCAACTTTTTTATCATTTATTAGGTCCAATGATTGTTACCATTATGATCTTTTAATAAGAAATTTTAAATTATCTATTAAATTATCTTCTACAAAGCAGATAATTATGTCAACTTTTTTAGTTTGTATTCAGCGCAATAATCTTTACTGTTATCATCTTTTATTAAGAAAATTTAAATGATGTATTAAATTATGTTTCACAAAGAAGATATTTATGTCAACTTTTTTAGCATGTATTCTGCCCAATGATCCTTACCATTATGATCTTTTAATAAGAAAATTTAAATTCTCTAGTAAATTATCTTTTACAAAGAAGATAATTATGTCAACTTTTTGAGCATTTATTATTAGGCCAATGATCGTCAATGTTATGATCTTTTCATAAGAAAATTTAAATTATCCAGTAAATTATCTTTTACAAAGAACATAATTATGTCAACTTTTAAAGCATTTATTAGGCCAATGATCGTTACCGTTATGATCTTTTATAAAGAAATTTTAGATGATCTATTCAATTATCGTTTACAAAAAAGATAATTAATTTAAATTTTTTGGCATTTATTGGGCCCAATGATTGTTACCGTTATGATATTTCATAAAGAAATGTTAAATGATCTATTAAATCATGTTTTACAAAGAAGATAATTATGTCAACTTTTTTAGTATTTATTAGGCCCAATGATCGATACCGTTATGATCTTTTAATAAGAAATTTTAAATTATCTAGTAAGTTATCTTTGACAAAGATGATAATTTCGTCAACATTTTTAGCATTTATTAGGTCTAATGATCATTACTGTTATGATCTTTTATAAAGAAATTTTAAGTCATCTATTAAATTATCTTATACAAAGAAGATAATTATGTTAACTTTTTTAGCATGTGTTCAGCCCTATGATCGTTACCGTTATGATCATTTAATAGGAAAATTTAAATGATCTATTACATTATCTTTTACAAAGAAGATAATTATGTCAACTTTTTAAGCATTTATTAGGCCAATGATCGTTACCATTAGGATCTTTTAATAAGAAAATTTAAATTATCTAGTAAATTATCTTTTACAAAGAAGATAATTATGTCAACTTTTTTAGCATTTATTAGGCCAGTGATCTTTACCGTTATGATCTTTTAATAAGAAATTTGAAATTATCTAGTAAATTATCTTTTTCCAAAGAAGGTAATTATGTCGACTTTTTTAGCATTTATTAGACCCAATGATTGTCACCGTTATGATCTTTTAATAAGAAAATTTAAATTATCTATTAAATTATCTTCTACAAAGCAGATAACTATGTCAACTTTTTTAGCATGTATTCAGCGTAATAATCTTTACCGTTATCATCTTTTATTAAGAAAATTTAAATGATCTATTAAATCATCTTTCACAAAGAAGATATTTATGTTAACTTTTTTAGCATGTATTCTGCCCAATGATCCTTACCATTATGATCTTTTAATAAGAAAATTTAAATTACCTAGTAAATTATCTTTTACAAAGAAGATAATTATGTCAACTTGTTGAGCATTTATTAGACCAACGATCGTTAATGTTATGATCTTTTCATACGAAAATTTAAATTATCCTGTAAATTATCTTTTACAAAGAACATAATTATGTCAACTTTTAAAGCATTTATTAGGCCAATGATCGTTACCATTATGATATTTTAATAAGAAATTTTAAATTATCTAGTAAATTATCTTTTTACAAAAAAGATAATT
Organism: Psophocarpus tetragonolobus; assembly: GCA_037954015.1. Taxonomy (NCBI): domain Eukaryota; kingdom Viridiplantae; phylum Streptophyta; class Magnoliopsida; order Fabales; family Fabaceae; genus Psophocarpus; species Psophocarpus tetragonolobus. The sequence goes on from CM075688.1 coordinate 63,470,306, forward strand.
ATGTCAACTTTTTTAGTATTTATTAGGCGCAATGATCGTTGCCGTTATGATCTTTTAATAAGAAAATTTAAATCATCTATTAAATTATCTTTTACAAAGAAGATAATTATGTAAACTTTTTTAGCATGTACTCCGCCCAATGATCATTTCCGTTATGATCTTTTAATAAGAAAATTTAAATTATCTAGTAAATTATCTTTTTACAAAGAAGATAATTTTGTCAACTTTTTTAGCATTTATTAGGTCCAATGATTGTTACCGTTATGATCTTTTAATAAGAAATTTTAAATTATCTATTAAATTATCTTTTACAAAGACGATAATTATGTCAACTTTTTTAGCTTTCGGCACAATGATTGTTACCAATATGATGTTTTAATAAGAAAATTTAAATTATCTATTAAATTATCTTTTACAAAGAAGATAATTATATTCACTTTTTGAGCATTTATTAGGCCCGATGATTGTTACCGTTATGATCTTTTATAAAAAATTTTAAATTATCTATTAAATTATCTTCTAGAAAGCAGATAATTATGTCAGCTTTTTTAGCATTTATTCAGCGCAATAATCTTTACCGTTATCATCTTTTATTAAGAAAATTTAAATGATCTATTAAATTAACTTTCACAAAGAAGATATTTATGTCAACTTTTTTAGCATGTGTTCTGCCCAATGATCCTTACCATTATGATCTTTTAATAAGAAAATTTAAATTATCTAGTAAATTATCCTTTACAAAGAAGATAATTATGTCAACTTTTTGAGCATTTATTAGGCCAATGATCGTCAATGTTATGATCTTTTCATAAGAAAATTTAAATTATCCAGTAAATTATCTTTTACAAAGAACATAATTATGTCAACTTTTAAAGCATTTATTAGACCAACGATCATTACCGTTATGATCTTTTATAAAGAAATTTTAGATGATCTATTCAATTATCGTTTACAAAAAAAATAATTAATTTAAATTTTTTGACATTTATTGGGCCCAATGATTGTTACCGTTATGATATTTCATAAAGAAATTTTAAATGATCTATTAAATTATGTTTTACAAAGAAGATAATTATGTCAACTTTTTTAGTATTTATTAGGCCCAATGATCGTTACCGTTATGACCTTTTAACACGAAATTTTAAATTATGTAGTAAATTATCTTTGACAAAGATGATAATTTCGTCAAGTTTTTTAGCATTTATTAGGCCTAATGATCGTTACCGTTATGATCTTTTATAAAGAAATTTTAAGTCATATATTAAATTATCTTCTACAAAGAAGATAATTATGTTAACTTTTTTAGCATGTATTCAGCCCTATGATCGTTACCGTTATGATCATTTAATAGGAAAATTTAAATGATCTATTACATTGTCTTTTACAAAGAAGATAATTATGTCAACTTTTTAAGCATTTATTAGGCCAATGATCGTTACGATTATGATCTTTTAATAATAAAATTTAAATTATCTAGTAAATTATCTTTTACAAAGAAGATAATTATGTCAACTTTTTTAGCATTTATTAGGCAAAATGATTGTCACCGTTATGATCTTTTAATAAGAAATTTTAAATTATCTAGTAAATTATCTTTTTACAAAGAAGGTAATTATATCAACTTTTTTAGCATTTACTAGGCCAATGATCGTTACCGTTATGATCTTTTATAAAGAAATTTTAAATGATCTATTAAATTAACTTTCACAAAGAAGATATTTATGTAAACTTTTTTAGCATGTATTCTGCCCAATGATCCTTACCATTATGATCTTTTAATAAGAAAATTTAAATTATCTAGTAAATTATCTTTTACAAAGAAGATAATTATGTCAACTTTTTGAGTATTTATTAGGCCAATGATCGTCAATGTTATGATCTTTTCATAAGAAAATTTAAATTATCCAGTAAATTATCTTTTACAAAGAACATAATTATGTCAACTTTTAAAGCATTTATTAGGCCAATGATCATTACCGTTATGATCTTTTATAAAGAAATTTTAGATGATCTATTCAATTATCGTTTACAAAAAAGATAATTAATTTAAATTTTTTGGCATTTATTGGGCCCAATGATTGTTACCGTTATGATATTTCATAAAGAAATTTTAAATGATCTATTAAATTATGTTTTACAAAGAAGATAATTATGTCAACTTTTTTAGTATTTATTAGGCCCATGATCGTTACCGTTATGACCTTTTAATACGAAATTTTAAATTATGTAGTAAATTATCTTTTTACAAAGAAGATAATTATGTCAACTTTTTTAGCATTTATTAGGCCCAATGATTGTCACCGTTATGATCTTTTAATAAGAAAATTTAAATTATCTATTAAATTATCTTCTACAAAGAAGATAATTATGTTAACTTTTTTAGCATGTATTGAGCCCTATGATCGTTACCGTTATGATCATTTAATAGGAAAATTTAAATGATCTATTACATTGTCTTTTACAAAGAAGATAATTATGTCAACTTTTTAAGCATTTATTAGGCCAATGATCGTTACGATTATGATCTTTTAATAATAAAATTTAAATTATCTAGTAAATTATCTTTTACAAAGAAGATAATTATGTCAACTTTTTTAGCATTTATTAGGCCCAATGATTGTCACCGTTATGATCTTTTAATAAGAAATTTTAAATTATCTAGTAAATTATCTTTTTACAAAGAAGGTAATTATATCAACTTTTTTAGCATTTACTAGGCCAATGATCGTTACCGTTATGATCTTTTATAAAGAAATTTTAAATGATCTATTAAATTAACTTTCACAAAGAAGATATTTATGTCAACTTTTTTAGCATGTATTCTGCCCAATGATCCTTACCATTATGATCTTTTAATAAGAAAATTTAAATTATCTAGTAAATTATCTTTTACAAGGAAGATAATTATGTCAACTTTTTGAGTATTTATTAGGCCAATGATCGTCAATGTTATGATCTTTTCATAAGAAAATTTAAATTATCCAGTAAATTATCTTTTACAAAGAACATAATTATGTCAACTTTTAAAGCATTTATTAGGCCAATGATCATTACCGTTATGATCTTTTATAAAGAAATTTTAGATGATCTATTCAATTATCGTTTACAAAAAAGATAATTAATTTAAATTTTTTGGCATTTATTGGGCCCAATGATTGTTACCGTTATGATATTTCATAAAGAAATTTTAAATGATCTATTAAATTATGTTTTACAAAGAAGATAATTATGTCAACTTTTTTAGTATTTATTAGGCCCATGATCGTTACCGTTATGACCTTTTAATACGAAATTTTAAATTATGTAGTAAATTATCTTTTTACAAAGAAGATAATTATGTCAACTTTTTTAGCATTTATTAGGCCCAATGATTGTCACCGTTATGATCTTTTAATAAGAAAATTTAAATTATCTATTAAATTATCTTCTACAAAGCAGATAATTATGTCAACTTTTTTAGCATGTATTCAGCGCAATAATCTTTACCGTTATCATCTTTTATTAAGAAAATTTAAATGATCTATTAAATTATCTTTCACAAAGAAGATATTTATGTTAACTTTTTTAGCATGTATTCTGCCCAATGATCCTTACCATTATGATCTTTTAATAAGAAAATTTAAATTACCTAGTAAATTATCTTTTACAAAGAAGTTAATTATGTCAACTTTTTGAGCATTTATTTGGCCAACAATCGTTAATGTTATGATCTTTTCATACGAAAATTTAAATCATCTATTAAATTATCTTTTACAAAGAAGATAATTATGTAAACTTTTTTAGCATGTATTCGGCCCAATGATCATTTCCGTTATGATCTTTTAATAAGAAAATTTAAATTATCTAGTAAATTAACTTTTTACAACGAAGATAATTATGTCAACTTTTTTAGCATTTATTAGGTCCAATGATTGTTACCGTTATGATCTTTTAATAAGAAATTTTAAACTATCTATTAAATTATCTTTTACAAAGACGATAATTATGTCGACTTTTTTAGCTTTCGGCACAATGATTGTTACCAATATGATGTTTTAATAAGAAAATTTAAATTATCTATTAAATTATCTTTTACAAAGAAGATAATTATATTCACTTTTTGAGCATTTATTAGGCCCGATGATTGTTACCGTTACGATCTTTTATAAAAAATTTTAAATTATCTATTAAATTATCTTCTACAAAGCAGATAATTATGTCAGCTTTTTTAGCATTTATTCAGCGCAATAATCTTTACCGTTATCATCTTTTATTAAGAAAATTTAAATGATCTATTAAATTAACTTTCACAAAGAAGATATTTATGTCAACTTTTTTAGCATGTGTTCTGCCCAATGATCCTTACCATTATGATCTTTTAATAAGAAAATTTAAATTATCTAGTAAATTATCTTTTCCAAAGAAGATAATTATGTCAACTTTTTTAGCATTTATTAGGCCAATGATCGTCAATGTTATGATCTTTTCATAAGAAAAATTAAATTATCCAGTAAATTATCTTTTACAAAGAACATAATTATGTCAACTTTTAAAGCATTTATTAGGCCAATGATCATTACCGTTATGATCTTTTATAAAGAAATTTTAGATGATCTATTCAATTATCGTTTACAAAAAAGATAATTAATTTAAATTTTTTGGCATTTATTGGGCCCAATGATTGTTACCGTTATGATATTTCATAAAGAAATTTTAAATGATCTATTAAATTATGTTTTACAAAGAAGATAATTATGTCAACTTTTTTAGTATTTATTAGGCCCATGATCGTTACCGTTATGACCTTTTAATACGAAATTTTAAATTATGTAGTAAATTATCTTTTTACAAAGAAGATAATTATGTCAACTTTTTTAGCATTTATTAGGCCCAATGATTGTCACCGTTATGATCTTTTAATAAGAAAATTTAAATTATCTATTAAATTATCTTCTACAAAGCAGATAATTATGTCAACTTTTTTAGCATGTATTCAGCGCAATAATCTTTACCGTTATCATCTTTTATTAAGAAAATTTAAATGATCTATTAAATTATCTTTCACAAAGAAGATATTTATGTTAACTTTTTTAGCATGTATTCTGCCCAATGATCCTTACCATTATGATCTTTTAATAAGAAAATTTAAATTACCTAGTAAATTATCTTTTACAAAGAAGTTAATTATGTCAACTTTTTGAGCATTTATTTGGCCAACAATCGTTAATGTTATGATCTTTTCATACGAAAATTTAAATCATCTATTAAATTATCTTTTACAAAGAAGATAATTATGTAAACTTTTTTAGCATGTATTCGGCCCAATGATCATTTCCGTTATGATCTTTTAATAAGAAAATTTAAATTATCTAGTAAATTAACTTTTTACAACGAAGATAATTATGTCAACTTTTTTAGCATTTATTAGGTCCAATGATTGTTACCGTTATGATCTTTTAATAAGAAATTTTAAACTATCTATTAAATTATCTTTTACAAAGACGATAATTATGTCGACTTTTTTAGCTTTCGGCACAATGATTGTTACCAATATGATGTTTTAATAAGAAAATTTAAATTATCTATTAAATTATCTTTTACAAAGAAGATAATTATATTCACTTTTTGAGCATTTATTAGGCCCGATGATTGTTACCGTTACGATCTTTTATAAAAAATTTTAAATTATCTATTAAATTATCTTCTACAAAGCAGATAATTATGTCAGCTTTTTTAGCATTTATTCAGCGCAATAATCTTTACCGTTATCATCTTTTATTAAGAAAATTTAAATGATCTATTAAATTAACTTTCACAAAGAAGATATTTATGTCAACTTTTTTAGCATGTGTTCTGCCCAATGATCCTTACCATTATGATCTTTTAATAAGAAAATTTAAATTATCTAGTAAATTATCTTTTCCAAAGAAGATAATTATGTCAACTTTTTTAGCATTTATTAGGCCAATGATCGTCAATGTTATGATCTTTTCATAAGAAAAATTAAATTATCCAGTAAATTATCTTTTACAAAGAACATAATTATGTCAACTTTTAAATCATTTATTAGGCCAATGATCATTACCGTTATGATCTTTTATAAAGAAATTTTAGATGATCTATTCAATTATCGTTTACAAAAAAGATAATTAATTTAAATTTTTTGGCATTTATTGGGCCCAATGATTGTTACTGTTATGATATTTCATAAAGAAATTTTAAATAATCTAGTAAATTATGTTTTACAAAGAAGATAATTATGTCAACTTTTTTAGTATTTATTAGGCCCAATGATCGTTACCGTTATGACCTTTTAACACGAAATTTTAAATTATGTAGTAACTTATCTTTGACAAAGATGATAATTTCGTCAAGTTTTTTAGCATTTATTAGGCCTAATGATCGTTACCGTTATGATCTTTTATAAAGAAATTTTAAGTCATATATTAAATTATCTTCTACAAAGAAGATAATTATGTTAACTTTTTTAGCATGTATTCAGCCCAATGATCGTTACCGTTATGATCATTTAATTGGAAAATTTAAATGATCTATTACATTGTCTTTTACAAAGAAGATAATTATGTCAACTTTTTAAGCATTTATTAGGCCAATGATCGTTACGTTTATGATCTTTTAATAATAAAATTTAAATTATCTAGTAAATTATCTTTTACAAAGAAGATAATTATGTCAACTTTTTTAGCATTTATTAGGCCCAATGATTGTCACCGTTATGATCTTTTAATAAGAAATTTTAAATTATCTAGTAAATTATCTTTTTACAAAGAAGGTAATTATATCAACTTTTTTAGCATTTACTAGGCCAATGATCGTTACCGTTATGATCTTTTATAAAGAAATTTTAAATTATCTATTAAATTATCTTTTACAGAGAAGATAATTATGTCAACTTTTTAGCATGTATTCAGCCCAATGATCGTTACCGTTATGATCTTCTAATAAGAAAATTTAAATAATCTATTAAATTATCTTTTACAAAGAAGATATTTATGTTAACTTTTTTAGCATGTATTCTGCCCAATGATCCTTACCATTATGATCTTTTAATAAGAAAATTTGAATTATCTATTAAATTATCTTTTACAAAGAAAATTTTTATGTCAAGTTTTTTAGCATGTATTCGGCCCAATGATCGTTACCGTTATGATTTTTAATAAGAAAATTTAAATCATCTATTAAATTAAAGAAGTTTTAAATGTCTATTAAATTATGTTTTAAAAAGAAGATAATTATGTCAACTTTTTTAGTATTTATTAGGCCCAATGATCGTTACCGTTATGATTTTTAATAAGAAATTTGAAATTATCTTGTAAATTAACTTTGGCAAAGATTAGAATTTCGTCAACTTTTTTAGCATTTATTAGGTCCAAGTATCGTTACCTTTATGATCATTTATAAACACGTTTTAAATCATCTATTAAATTATCTTTTACAGAGAAGATAATTATGTCTATGTTTTTAGCATGGATTTGGCCCCATGATCGTTATGCTATGATCTTTTAATAGGAAAATTTAAATGATCTATTAAATTATCTTTTAGAAAGAAGATAATCATGTCAACTTTTCTAGCATGTATTCGGCCCAATGATCGTTACCGTTATGATCTTTTAATAAGAAAATTTAAATCATCTATTAAATTCTCTTTTACAAAGAAGATAATTATGTCAACTTTTTTAGCATTTATTAGGTCCAATGATTGTTACCATTATGATCGTTTAATAAGAAATTTTAAATTATCTATTAAATTATCTTTTACAAAGATGATAATTATGTCGACTTTTTTAGCTTTCGGCACAATGAGTGTTACCAATATGATGTTTTAATAAGAAAATTTAAATTATCTATTAAATTATCTTTTACAAAGAAGATAATTATGTCCACTTTTTTAGCATTTATTAGGCCCGATGATTATTACTGTTATGATCTTTTATAAAAAATTTTAAATTATCTATTAAATTATCTTCTACAAAGCATATAATTATGTCAACTTTTTTAGTATGTATTCAGCGCAATAATCTTTACCGTCATCATCTTTTATTAAGAAAATTTAAATGATCTATTAAATTATCTTTCACAAACAAGATATTTATGTCAAATTATTTAGCATGTATTCTGCCCAATGATCCTTACCATTATGATCTTTTAATAAGAAAATTTAAATTATCTAGTAAATTATCTTTTACAAAGAAGATAATTATGTCAACTTTTTGAGCATTTATTAGGCCAACGATCGTTAATGTTATGATCTTTTCATACGAAAATTTAAATTATCCAGTAAATTATCTTTTACAAAGAACATAATTATGTCAACTTTTAAGGCATTTATTAGGCCAATGATCGTTACCATTATGATATTTTGATAAGAAATTTTAAATTATCTAGTAAATTATCTTTTTACAAAAAAGATAATTATGTCAACTTTTTTAGTATTTATTAGGCGCAATGATCGTTACGATTATGATCTTTTAATAAGAAAATTTAAATCATCTATTAAATTATCTTTTACAAAGAAGATAATTATGTAAACTTTTTTAGCATGTATTCGTCCCAATAATCATTACCGTTATGATCTTTTAATAAGAAAATTAAAATTATCTAGTAAATTATCTTTTTACAAAGAAGATAATTATGTCAACTTTTTTAGCATTTATTAGGCCCGATGATTGTTACCGTTATGATCTTTTATAAAAAAATTTAAATTATCTATTAAATTATCTTCTACAAAGCAGATAATTATGTCAACTTTTTTAGCATCTAGTCAGCGCAATAATCTTTACCGTTATCATCTTTTATTAACAAAATTTAAATGGTCTATTAAATTATCTTTCACAAAGAAGATATTTATGTTAACTTTTTTAGCATGTATTCTACCCAATGATCCTTACCATTATGATCTTTTAATAAGAAAATTTAAATTATCTAGTAAATTATCTTTTACAAAGAAGATAATTATGTCAACTTTTTAAGCATTTATTAGGCCAATGATCGTTACCATTATGATATTTTAATAAGAAATTTTAAATTATCTAGTAAATTATCTTTTTACAAAAAACATAATTATGTCAACTTTTTTAGTATTTATTAGGCGCAATGATGATTACCGTTATGATCTTTTAATAAGAAAATTTAAATCATCTATTAAATTATCTTTTACAAAGAAGATAATTATGTAAACTTTTTTAGCATGTATTCGGCCCAATGATCATTACCGTTATGATCTTTTAATAAGAAAATTTAAATTATCTAGTAAATTATCTTTTTACAACGAAGATAATTATGTCAACTTTTTTAGCATTTATTAGGTCCAATGATTGTTACCGTTATGATCTTTTAATAAGAAATTTTAAACTATCTATTAAATTATCTTTTACAAAGACGATAATTATGTCGACTTTTTTAGCTTTCGGCACAATGATTGTTACCAATATGATGTTTTAATAAGAAAATTTAAATTATCTATTAAATTATCTTTTACAAAGAAGATAATTATATTCACTTTTTGAGCATTTATTAGGCCCGATGATTGTTACCGTTATGATCTTTTATAAAAAATTTTAAATTATCTATTAAATTATCTTCTACAAAGCAGATAATTATGTCAGCTTTTTTAGCATTTATTCAGCGCAATAATCTTTACCGTTATCATCTTTTATTAAGAAAATTTAAATGATCTATTAAATTAACTTTCACAAAGAAGATATTTATGTCAACTTTTTTAGCATGTGTTCTGCCCAATGATCCTTACCATTATGATCTTTTAATAAGAAAATTTAAATTATCTAGTAAATTATCTTTTCCAAAGAAGATAATTATGTCAACTTTTTTAGCATTTATTAGGCCAATGATCGTCAATGTTATGATCTTTTCATAAGAAAAATTAAATTATCCAGTAAATTATCTTTTACAAAGAACATAATTATGTCAACTTTTAAATCATTTATTAGGCCAATGATCATTACCGTTATGATCTTTTATAAAGAAATTTTAGATGATCTATTCAATTATCGTTTACAAAAAAGATAATTAATTTAAATTTTTTGGCATTTATTGGGCCCAATGATTGTTACCGTTATGATATTTCATAAAGAAATTTTAAATAATCTAGTAAATTATGTTTTACAAAGAAGATAATTATGTCAACTTTTTTAGTATTTATTAGGCCCAATGATCGTTACCGTTATGACCTTTTAACACGAAATTTTAAATTATGTAGTAACTTATCTTTGACAAAGATGATAATTTCGTCAAGTTTTTTAGCATTTATTAGGCCTAATGATCGTTACCGTTATGATCTTTTATAAAGAAATTTTAAGTCATATATTAAATTATCTTCTACAAAGAAGATAATTATGTTAACTTTTTTAGCATGTATTCAGCCCTATGATCGTTACCGTTATGATCATTTAATAGGAAAATTTAAAATATCTATTACATTGTCTTTTACAAAGAAGATAATTATGTCAACTTTTTAAGCATTTATTAGGCCAATGATCGTTACGATTATGATCTTTTAATAATAAAATTTAAATTATCTAGTAAATTATCTTTTACAAAGAAGATAATTATGTCAACTTTTTTAGCATTTATTAGGCCCAATGATTGTCACCGTTATGATCTTTTAATAAGAAATTTTAAATTATCTAGTAAATTATCTTTTTACAAAGAAGGTAATTATATCAACTTTTTTAGCATTTACTAGGCCAATGATCGTTACCGTTATGATCTTTTATAAAGAAATTTTAAATTATCTATTAAATTATCTTTTACAGAGAAGATAATTATGTCAACTTTTTAGCATGTATTCAGCCCAATGATCGTTACCGTTATGATCTTCTAATAAGAAAATTTAAATAATCTATTAAATTATCTTTTACAAAGAAGATATTTATGTTAACTTTTTTAGCATGTATTCTGCCCAATGATCCTTACCATTATGATCTTTTAATAAGAAAATTTGAATTATCTATTAAATTATCTTTTACAAAGAAAATTTTTATGTCAAGTTTTTTAGCATGTATTCGGCCCAATGATCGTTACCGTTATGATTTTTAATAAGAAATTTGAAATTATCTTGTAAATTAACTTTGGCAAAGATTAGAATTTCGTCAACTTTTTTAGCATTTATTAGGTCCATGTATCGTTACCTTTATGATCATTTATAAACAAGTTTTAAATCATCTATTAAATTATCTTTTACAGAGAAGATAATTATGTCAATGTTCTTAGCATGGATTCGGCCCAATGATCGTTACGCTATGATCTTTTAATAGGAAAATTTAAATGATCTATTAAATTATCTTTTAGAAAGAAGATAATCATGTCAACTTTTCTAGCATGTATTCGGCCCAATGATCGTTACCGTTATGATCTTTTAATAAGAAAATTTAAATCATCTATTAAATTATCTTTTACAAAGAAGATAATTATGTCAACTTTTTTAGCATTTATTAGGTCCAATGATTGTTACCATTATGATCGTTTAATAAGAAATTTTAAATTATCTATTAAATTATCTTTTACAAAGATGATAATTATGTCGACTTTTTAAGCTTTCGGCACAATGAATGTTACCAATATGATGTTTTAATAAGAAAATTTAAATTATCTATTAAATTATCTTTTACAAAGAAGATAATTATGTCCACTTTTTTAGCATTTATTAGGCCCGATGATTGTTACTGTTATGATCTTTTATAAAAAATTTTAAATTATCTATTAAATTATCTTCTACAAAGCATATAATTATGTCAACTTTTTTAGTATGTATTCAGCGCAATAATCTTTACCGTCATCATCTTTTATTAAGAAAATTTAAATGATGTATTAAATTATCTTTCACAAACAAGATATTTATGTCAAATTTTTTAGCATGTATTCTGCCCAATGATCCTTACCATTATGATCTTTTAGTAAGAAAATTTAAATTATCTAGTAAATTATCTTTTACAAAGAAGATAATTATGTCAACTTTTTGAGCATTTATTAGGCCAACGATCGTTAATGTTATGATCTTTTCATACGAAAATTTAAATTATCCAGTAAATTATCTTTTACAAAGAACATACTTATATCAACTTTTAAGGCATTTATTAGGCCAATGATCGTTACCATTATGATATTTTGATAAGAAATTTTAAATTATCTAGTAAATTATCTTTTTACAAAAAAGATAATTATGTCAACTTTTTTAGTATTTATTAGGCGCAATGATCGTTACCGTTATGATCTTTTAATAAGAAAATTTAAATCATCTATTAAATTATCTTTTACAAAGAAGATAATTATGTAAACTTTTTTAGCATGTATTTGGCCCAATGATCATTTCCGTTATGATCTTTTAATAAGAAAATTTAAATGATTTATTACATTATCTTTTACAAAGAAGATAATTATGTCAACTTTTTAAGTATTTATTAGGCCAATGATCGTTACCATTATGATCTTTTAATAAGAAAATTTAAATTATCCAGTAAATTATCTTTTACAAAGAAGATAATTATGTAAACTTTTTTAGCATGTATTCGGCCCAATGATCATTACCGTTATGATCTTTTAATAAGAAATTTTAAATTATCTAGTAAATTATCTTTTTACAAAAAAGATAATTATGTCAACTTTTTTAGTATTTATTAGGCGCAATGATCGTTACCATTATGATCTTTTAATAAGAAAATTTAAATCATCTATTAAATTATCTTTTACAAAGAAGATAATTATGTAAACTTTTTTAGCATGTATTCGGCCCAATGATCATTACCGTTATGATCGTTTAATAAGAAAATTAAAATTATCTAGTAAATTATCTTTTTACAAAGAAGATAATTATGTCAACTTTTTTAGCATTTATTAGGCCCGATGATTGTTACCGTTATGATCTTTTATAAAAAAATTTAAATTATCTATTAAATTATCTTCTACAAAGTAGATAATTATGTCAACTTTTTTAGCATGTATTCAGCGCAATAATCTTTACCGTTATCATCTTTTATTAACAAAATTTAAATGATCTATTAAATTATCTTTCACAAAGAAGATATTTATGTTAACTTTTTTAGCATGTATTCTGCCCAATGATCCTTACCATTATGATCTTTTAATAAGAAAATTTAAATTATCTAGTAAATTATCTTTTACAAAGAAGATAATTATGTCAACTTTTTGAGCATTTATTAGGCCAATGATCGTTACCATTATGATATTTTAATAAGAAATTTTAAATTATCTAGTAAATTATCTTTTTACAAAAAAGATAATTATGTCAACTTTTTTAGTATTTATTAGGCGCAATGATCGTTACCGTTATGATCTTTTAATAAGAAAATTTAAATCATCTATTAAATTATCTTTTACAAAGAAGATAATTATGTAAACTTTTTTAGCATGTATTCGGCCCAATGATCATTACCGTTATGATCTTTTAATAAGAAAATTTAAATTATCTAGTAAATTATCTTTTTACAACGAAGATAATTATGTCAACTTTTTTAGCATTTATTAGGTCCAATGATTGTTACCGTTATGATCTTTTAATAAGAAATTTTAAACTATCTATTAAATTATCTTTTACAAAGACGATAATTATGTCGACTTTTTTAGCTTTCGGCACAATGATTGTTACCAATATGATGTTTTAATAAGAAAATTTAAATTATCTATTAAATTATCTTTTACAAAGAAGATAATTATATTCACTTTTTGAGCATTTATTAGGCCCGATGATTGTTACCGTTACGATCTTTTATAAAAAATTTTAAATTATCTATTAAATTATCTTCTACAAAGCAGATAATTATGTCAGCTTTTTTAGCATTTATTCAGCGCAATAATCTTTACCGTTATCATCTTTTATTAAGAAAATTTAAATGATCTATTAAATTATCTTTCACAAAGAAGATATTTATGTTAACTTTTTTAGCATGTATTCTGCCCAATGATCCTTACCATTATGGTCTTTTAAGAAGAAAATTTAAATTATCTAGTAAATTATCTTTTACAAAGAAGATAATTATGTTAACTTTTTGAGCATTTATTAGGCCAACGATCGTTAATGTTATGATCTTTTCATACGAAAATTTAAATTATCTAGTAAATTATCTTTTACAAAGAACATAATTATCTCAACTTTTAAGGCATTTATTAGGCCAATGATCGTTACCATTATGATATTTTAATAAGAAATTTTAAATTATCTGGTAAATTATCTTTTTACAAAAAAGATAATTATGTCAACTTTTTTAGTATTTATTAGGCGCAATGATCGTTACCGTTATGATCTTTTAATAAGAAAATTTAAGTCATCTATTAAATTATCTTTTACAAAGAAGATAATTATGTAAACTTTTTTAGCATGTATTCGGCCCAATGATCATTTCCGTTATGATCTTTTAATAAGAAAATTTAAATGATCTATTACATTATCTTTTACAAAGAAGATAATTATGTCAACTTTTTAAGCATTTATTAGGCCAATGATTGTTACCATTATGATCTTTTAATAAGAAAATTTAAATTATCCAGTAAATTATCTTTTACAAAGAACATAATTATGTCAACTTTTAAAGCATTTATTAGGCCAATGATCGTTACCATTATGATATTTTAATAAGAAATTTTAAATTATCTAGTAAATTATCTTTTTACAAAAAAGATAATTATGTCAACTTTTTTAGTATTTATTAGGCACAATGATCGTTACCGTTATGATCTTTTAATAAGAAAATTTAAATCATCTATTAAATTATCTTTTACAAAGAAGATAATTATGTAAACTTTTTTAGCATGTATTCGGCCCAGTGATCATTACCATTATGATCTTTTAATAAGAAATTTTAAATTATCTAGTAAATTATCTTTTTACAAAAAAGATAATTATGTCAACTTTTTTAGTATTTATTAGGCGCAATGATCGTTACCGTTATGATCTTTTAATAAGAAAATTTAAATCATCTATTAAATTATCTTTTACAAAGAAGATAATTATGTAAACTTTTTTAGCATGTATTCGGCCCAATGATCATTACCGTTATGATCTTTTAATAAGAAAATTTAAATTATCTAGTAAATTATCTTTTTACAACGAAGATAATTATGTCAATTTTTTTAGCATTTATTAGGTCCAATGATTGTTACCGTTATGATCTTTTAATAAAAAATTTTAAATTATCTATTAAATTATCTTTTACAAAGACGATAATTATGTCGACTTTTTTAGCTTTCGGCACAATGATTGTTACCAATATGATGTTTTAATAAGAAAATTTAAATTATCTATTAAATTATCTTTTACAAAGAAGATAATTATGTCCACTTTTTTAGCATTTATTAGGCCCGATGATTGTTACCGTTATGATCTTTTATAAAAAAATTTAAATTATCTTCTACAAAGCAGATAATTATGTCAACTTTTTTAGCATGTATTCAGCGCAATAATCTTTACCGTTATCATCTTTTATTAAGAAAATTTAAATGATCTATTAAATTATCTTTCACAAAGAAGATATTTATGTTAACTTTTTTAGCATGTATTCTGCCCAATGATCCTTACCATTATGGTTTTTAATAAGAAAATTTAAATTATCTAGTAAATTATCTTTTACAAAGAAGATAATTATGTCAACTTTTTGAGCATTTATTAGGCCAACGATCGTTAATGTTATGATCTTTTCATACGAAAATTTAAATTATCTAGTAAATTATCTTTTACAAAGAACATAATTATCTCAACTTTTAAGGCATTTATTAGGCCAATGATCGTTACCATTATGATATTTTAATAAGAAATTTTAAATTATCTGGTAAATTATCTTTTTACAAAAAAGATAATTATGTCAACTTTTTTAGTATTTGTTAGGCGCAATGATCGTTACCGTTATGATCTTTTAATAAGAAAATTTAAGTCATCTATTAAATTATCTTTTACAAAGAAGATAATTATGTAAACTTTTTTAGCATGTATTCGGCCCAATGATCATTTCCGTTATGATCTTTTAATAAGAAAATTTAAATGATCTACTACATTATCTTTTACAAAGAAGATAATTATGTCAACTTTTTAAGCATTTATTAGGCCAATGATCGTTACCATTATGATCTTTTAATAAGAAAATTTAAATTATCCAGTAAATTATCTTTTACAAAGAACATAATTATGTCAACTTTTAAAGCATTTATTAGGCCAATGATCGTTAGCATTATGATATTTTAATAAGAAATTTTAAATTATCTAGTAAATTATCTTTTTACAAAGAAGATAATTAGGTCAACTTTTTTAGCATTTATTAGGCGCAATGATCGTTACCGTTATGATCTTTTAATAAGAAAATTTAAATCATCTATTAAATTATCTTTTACAAAGAAGATAATTATGTAAACTTTTTTAGCATGTATTCGGCCCAATGATCATTTCCGTTATGATCTTTTAATAAGAAAATTTAAATGATCTATTACATTATCTTTTACAAAGAAGATAATTATGTCAACTTTTTAAGCATTTATTAGGCCAATGATCGTTACCATTATGATTTTTTAATAAGAAAATTTAAATTATCCAGTAAATTCTCTTTTACAAAGAACATAATTATGTCAACTTTTAAAGCATTTATTAGGCCAATGATCGTTACCATTATGATATTTTAATAAGAAATTTTAAATTATCTAGTAAATTATCTTTTTACAAAAAAGATAATTATGTCAACTTTTTTAGTATTTATTAGGCGCAATGATCGTTACCGTTATGATCTTTTAATAAGAAAATTTAAATCATCTATTAAATTGTCTTTTACAAAAAGATAATTATGTAAACTTTTTTAGCATGTATTCAGCCCAATGATCATTACCGTTATGATCTTTTAGTAAGAAAATTTAAATTACCTAGTAAATTATCTTTTTACAAAGAAGATAATTATGTCAACTTTTGTAGCATTTATTAGGTCCAATGATTGTTACCGTTATGATCTTTTAATAAGAAATTTTAAATTATCTATTAAATTATCTTTTACAAAGACAATAATTTTGTCGACTTTTTTAGCTTTTGGCACAATGATTGTTACCAATATGATGTTTTAATAAGAAAATTTAAATTATGTATTAAATTATCTTTTACAAAGAAGATAATTATGTCCACTTTTTTAGCATTTATTAGGCCCGATGATTGTTACCGTTATGATCTTTTATAAAAAAATTTAAATTATCTATTGAATTATCTTCTACAAAGCAGATAATTATGTCAACTTTTTTAGCATGTATTCAGCGCAATAATCTTTACCGTTATCATCTTTTATTAAGAAAATTTAAATGATCTATTAAATTATCTTTCACAAAGAAGATATTTATGTTAACTTTTTTCACATGTATTCTGCCCAATGATCCTTACCATTATGATCTTTTAATAAGAAAATTTAAATTATCTAGTAAATTATCTTTTACAAAGAAGATATTTATGTCAACTTTTTTAGCATTGATTAGGCCAACGATCGTTAATGTTATGATCTTTTCATATGAAAATTTAAATTATCTAGTAAATTATCTTTTACAAAGAACATAATTATCTCAACTTTTAAGGCATTTATTAGGCCAATGATCGTTACCATTATGATATTTTAATAAGAAATTTTAAATTATCTGGTAAATTATCTTTTTACAAAAAAGATAATTATGTCAACTTTTTAAGTATTTGTTCGGCACAATGATCGTTACCGTTATGATCTTTTAATAAGAAAATTTAAGTCATCTATTAAATTATCTTTTACAAAGAAGATAATTATGTAAACTTTTTTAGCATGTATTCGGCCCAATGATCATTTCCGTTATGATCTTTTAATAAGAAAATTTAAATGATCTACTACATTATCTTTTACAAAGAAGATAATTATGTCAACTTTTTAAGCATTTATTAGGCCAATGATCGTTACCATTATGATCTTTTAATAAGAAAATTTAAATTATCCAGTAAATTATCTTTTACAAAGAACATAATTATGTCAACTTTTAAAGCATTTATTAGGCCAATGATCGTTAGCATTATGATATTTTAATAAGAAATTTTAAATTATCTAGTAAATTATCTTTTTACAAAGAAGATAATTAGGTCAACTTTTTTAGCATTTATTAGGCGCAATGATCGTTACCGTTATGATCTTTTAATAAGAAAATTTAAATCATCTATTAAATTATCTTTTACAAAGAAGATAATTATGTAAACTTTTTTAGCATGTATTCGGCCCAATGATCATTTCCGTTATGATCTTTTAATAAGAAAATTTAAATGATCTATTACATTATCTTTTACAAAGAAGATAATTATGTCAACTTTTTAAGCATTTATTAGGCCAATGATCGTTACCATTATGATTTTTTAATAAGAAAATTTAAATTATCCAGTAAATTCTCTTTTACAAAGAACATAATTATGTCAACTTTTAAAGCATTTATTAGGCCAATGATCGTTACCATTATGATATTTTAATAAGAAATTTTAAATTATCTAGTAAATTATCTTTTTACAAAAAAGATAATTATGTCAACTTTTTTAGTATTTATTAGGCGCAATGATCGTTACCGTTATGATCTTTTAATAAGAAAATTTAAATCATCTATTAAATTATCTTTTACAAAAAGATAATTATGTAAACTTTTTTAGCATGTATTCAGCCCAATGATCATTACCGTTATGATCTTTTAGTAAGAAAATTTAAATTATCTAGTAAATTATCTTTTTACAAAGAAGATAATTATGTCAACTTTTGTAGCATTTATTAGGTCCAATGATTGTTACCGTTATGATCTTTTAATAAGAAATTTTAAATTATCTATTAAATTATCTTTTACAAAGACAATAATTTTGTCGACTTTTTTAGCTTTCGGCACAATGATTGTTACCAATATGATGTTTTAATAAGAAAATTTAAATTATGTATTAAATTATCTTTTACAAAGAAGATAATTATGTCCACTTTTTTAGCATTTATTAGGCCCGATGATTGTTACCGTTATGATCTTTTATAAAAAAATTTAAATTATCTATTGAATTATCTTCTACAAAGCAGATAATTATGTCAACTTTTTTAGCATGTATTCAGCGCAATAATCTTTACCGTTATCATCTTTTATTAAGAAAATTTAAATGATCTATTAAATTATCTTTCACAAAGAAGATATTTATGTTAACTTTTTTCACATGTATTCTGCCCAATGATCCTTACCATTATGATCTTTTAATAAGAAAATTTAAATTATCTACTAAATTATCTTTTACAAAGAAGATATTTATGTCAACTTTTTTAGCATTGATTAGGCCAACGATCGTTAATGTTATGATCTTTTCATATGAAAATTTAAATTATCTAGTAAATTATCTTTTACAAAGAACATAATTATGTCAACTTTTAAGGCATTTATTAGGCCAATGATCGTTACCATTATGATATTTTAATAAGAAATTTTAAATTATCTGGTAAATTATCTTTTTACAAAAAAGATAATTATGTCAACTTTTTAAGTATTTGTTAGGCACAATGATCGTTACCGTTATGATCTTTTAATAAGAAAATTTAAGTCATCTATTAAATTATCTTTTACAAAGAAGATAATTATGTAAACTTTTTTAGCATGTATTCGGCCCAATGATCATTTCCGTTATGATCTTTTAATAAGAAAATTTAAATGATCTACTACATTATCTTTTACAAAGAAGATAATTATGTCAACTTTTTAAGCATTTATTAGGCCAATGATCGTTACCATTATGATCTTTTAATAAGAAAATTTAAATTATCCAGTAAATTATCTTTTACAAAGAACATAATTATGTCAACTTTTAAAGCATTTATTAGGCCAATGATCGTTACCATTATGATATTTTAATAAGAAATTTTAAATTATCTAGTAAATTATCTTTTTACAAAGAAGATAATTAGGTAAACTTTTTTAGCATTTATTAGGCGCAATGATCGTTACCGTTATGATCTTTTAATAAGAAAATTTAAATCATCTATTAAATTATCTTTTACAAAGAAGATAATTATGTAAACTTTTTTAGCATGTATTCGGCCCAATGATCATTTCCGTTATGATCTTTTAATAAGAAAATTTAAATGATCTATTACATTATCTTTTACAAAGAAGATAATTATGTCAATTTTTTATGCATTTATTAGGCCAATGATCATTACCATTATGATTTTTTAATAAGAAAATTTAAATTATCCAGTAAATTCTCTTTTACAAAGAACATAATTATGTCAACTTTTAAAGCATTTATTAGGCCAATGATCGTTACCATTATGATATTTTAATAAGAAATTTTAAATTATCTAGTAAATTATCTTTTTACAAAAAAGATAATTATGTCAACTTTTTTAGTATTTATTAGGCGCAATGATCGTTACCGTTATGATCTTTTAATAAGAAAATTTAAATCATCTATTAAATTATCTTTTACAAAAAGATAATTATGTAAACTTTTTTAGCATGTATTCAGCCCAATGATCATTACCGTTATGATCTTTTAGTAAGAAAATTTAAATTATCTAGTAAATTATCTTTTTACAAAGAAGATAATTATGTCAACTTTTGTAGCATTTATTAGGTCCAATGATTGTTACCGTTATGATCTTTTAATAAGAAATTTTAAATTATCTATTAAATTATCTTTTACAAAGACAATAATTTTGTCGACTTTTTTAGCTTTCGGCACAATGATTGTTACCAATATGATTTTTTAATAAGAAAATTTAAATTATGTATTAAATTATCTTTTACAAAGAAGATAATTATGTCCACTTTTTTAGCATTTATTAGGCCCGATGATTGTTACCGTTATGATCTTTTATAAAAAAATTTAAATTATCTATTGAATTATCTTCTACAAAGTAGATAATTATGTCAACTTTTTTAGCATGTATTCAGCGCAATAATCTTTACCGTTATCATCTTTTATTAAGAAAATTTAAATGATCTATTAAATTATCTTTCACAAAGAAGATATTTATGTTAACTTTTTTCGCATGTATTCTGCCCAATGATCCTTACCATTATGATTTTTTAATAAGAAAATTTAAATTATCTAGTAAATTATCTTTTACAAAGAAGATAATTATGTCAACTTTTTGAGCATTTATTAGGCCAACGATCGTTAATGTTATGATCTTTTCATACGAAAATTTAAATTATCCAGTAAATTATCTTTTACAAAGAACATAATTATGTCAACTTTTAAGGCATTTATTAGGCCAATGATCGTTACCATTATGATATTTTAATAAGAAATTTTAAATTATCTAGTAAATTATCTTTTTACAAAAAAGATAATTATGTCAACTTTTTTAGTATTTATTAGGCGCAATGATCGTTACCGTTATGATCTTTTAATAAGAAAATTTAAATCATCTATTAAATTATCTTTTACAAATAAGATAATTATGTAAACTTTTTTAGCATGTATTCGGCCCAATGATCATTTCTGTTATGATCTTTTAATAAGAAAATTTAAATGATCTATTACATTATCTATTACAAAGAAGATAATTATGTCAACTTTTTAAGCATTTATTAGGCCAATGATCGTTACCATTATGATATTTTAATAAGAAATTTTAAATTATCTAGTAAATTATCTTTTTACAAAAAAGATAATTATGTCAACTTTTTTAGTATTTATTAGGCGCAATGATCGTTACCGTTATGATCTTTTAATAAGAAAATTTAAATCATCTATTAAATTATCTTTTACAAAGAAGATAATTATGTAAACTTTTTTAGCATGTATTCGGCCCAATGATCATTACCGTTATGATCTTTTAATAAGAAAATTTAAATTATCTAGTAAATTATCTTTTTACAACGAAGATAATTATGTCAATTTTTTTAGCATTTATTAGGTCCAATGATTGTTACCGTTATGATCTTTTAATAAGAAATTTTAAATTATCTAGTAAATTATCTTTTTACAAAAAAGATAATTATGTCAACATTTTTAGTATTTATTAGGCGCAATGATCGTTACCGTTATGATCTGTTAATAAGAAAATTTAAATCATCTATTAAATTATCTTTTACAAAGAAGATAATTATGTAAACTTTTTTAGCATGTATTCGGCCCAATGATCATTTCCGTTATGATCTTTTAATAAGAAAATTTAAATGATCTACTACATTATCTTTTACAAAGAAGATAATTATGTCAACTTTTTAAGCATTTATTAGGCCAATGATCGTTACCATTATGATTTTTTAATAAGAAAATTTAAATTATCCAGTAAATTCTCTTTTACAAAGAACATAATTATGTCAACTTTTAAAGCATTTATTAGGCCAATGATCGTTACCATTATGATATTTTAATAAGAAATTTTAAATTATCTAGTAAATTATCTTTTTACAAAAAGGATAATTATGTCAACTTTTTTAGTATTTATTAGGCGCAATGATCGTTACCGTTATGATCTTTTAATAAGAAAATTTAAATCATCTATTAAATTATCTTTTACAAATAAGATAATTATGTAAACTTTTTTAGCATGTATTCGGCCCAATGATCATTTCTGTTATGATCTTTTAATAAGAAAATTTAAATGATCTATTACATTATCTATTACAAAGAAGATAATTATGTCAACTTTTTAAGCATTTATTAGGCCAATGATCGTTACCATTATGATATTTTAATAAGAAATTTTAAATTATCTAGTAAATTATCTTTTTACAAAAAAGATAATTATGTCAACTTTTTTAGTATTTATTAGGCGCAATGATCGTTACCGTTATGATCTTTTAATAAGAAAATTTAAATCATCTATTAAATTATCTTTTACAAAGAAGATAATTATGTAAACTTTTTTAGCATGTATTCGGCCCAATGATCATTACCGTTATGATCTTTTAATAAGAAAATTTAAATTATCTAGTAAATTATCTTTTTACAACGAAGATAATTATGTCAATTTTTTTAGCATTTATTAGGTCCAATGATTGTTACCGTTATGATCTTTTAATAAGAAATTTTAAATTATCTAGTAAATTATCTTTTTACAAAAAAGATAATTATGTCAACATTTTTAGTATTTATTAGGCGCAATGATCGTTACCGTTATGATCTGTTAATAAGAAAATTTAAATCATCTATTAAATTATCTTTTACAAAGAAGATAATTATGTAAACTTTTTTAGCATGTATTCGGCCCAATGATCATTTCCGTTATGATCTTTTAATAAGAAAATTTAAATGATCTACTACATTATCTTTTACAAAGAAGATAATTATGTCAACTTTTTAAGCATTTATTAGGCCAATGATCGTTACCATTATGATTTTTTAATAAGAAAATTTAAATTATCCAGTAAATTCTCTTTTACAAAGAACATAATTATGTCAACTTTTAAAGCATTTATTAGGCCAATGATCGTTACCATTATGATATTTTAATAAGAAATTTTAAATTATCTAGTAAATTATCTTTTTACAAAAAGGATAATTATGTCAACTTTTTTAGTATTTATTAGGCGCAATGATCGTTACCGTTATGATCTTTTAATAAGAAAATTTAAATCATCTATTAAATTATCTTTTACAAAAAGATAATTATGTAAACTTTTTTAGCATGTATTCAGCCCAATGATCATTACCGTTATGATCTTTTAGTAAGAAAATTTAAATTATCTAGTAAATTATCTTTTTACAAAGAAGATAATTATGTCAACTTTTGTAGCATTTATTAGGTCCAATGATTGTTACCGTTATGATCTTTTAATAAGAAATTTTAAATTATCTACTAAATTATCTTTTACAAAGACAATAATTTTGTCGACTTTTTTAGCTTTCGGCACAATGATTGTTACCAATATGATGTTTTAATAAGAAAATTTAAATTATGTATTAAATTATCTTTTACAAAGAAGATAATTATGTCCACTTTTTTAGCATTTATTAGGCCCGATGATTGTTACCGTTATGATCTTTTATAAAAAAATTTAAATTATCTATTGAATTATCTTCTAAAAAGCAGATAATTATGTCAACTTTTTTAGCATGTATTCAGCGCAATAATCTTTACCGTTATCATCTTTTATTAAGAAAATTTAAATGATCTATTAAATTATCTTTCACAAAGAAGATATTTATGTTAACTTTTTTCGCATGTATTCTGCCCAATGATCCTTACCATTATGATCTTTTAATAAGAAAATTTAAATTATCTAGTAAATTATCTTTTACAAAGAAGATATTTATGTCAACTTTTTTAGCATTGATTAGGCCAACGATCGTTAATGTTATGATCTTTTCATATGAAAATTTAAATTATCTAGTAAATTATCTTTTACAAAGAACATAATTATGTCAACTTTTAAGGCATTTATTAGGCCAATGATCGTTACCATTATGATATTTTAATAAGAAATTTTAAATTATCTGGTAAATTATCTTTTTACAAAAAAGATAATTATGTCAACTTTTTTAGTATTTGTTAGGCACAATGATCGTTACCGTTATGATCTTTTAATAAGAAAATTTAAGTCATCTATTAAATTATCTTTTACAAAGAAGATAATTATGTAAACTTTTTTAGCATGTATTCGGCCCAATGATCATTTCCGTTATGATCTTTTAATAAGAAAATTTAAATGATCTACTACATTATCTTTTACAAAGAAGATAATTATGTCAACTTTTTAAGCATTTATTAGGCCAATGATCGTTACCATTATGATCTTTTAATAAGAAAATTTAAATTATCCAGTAAATTATCTTTTACAAAGAACATAATTATGTCAACTTTTAAAGCATTTATTAGGCCAATGATCGTTACCATTATGATATTTTAATAAGAAATTTTAAATTATCTAGTAAATTATCTTTTTACAAAGAAGATAATTAGGTAAACTTTTTTAGCATTTATTAGGCGCAATGATCGTTACCGTTATGATCTTTTAATAAGAAAATTTAAATCATCTATTAAATTATCTTTTACAAAGAAGATAATTATGTAAACTTTTTTAGCATGTATTCGGCCCAATGATCATTTCCGTTATGATCTTTTAATAAGAAAATTTAAATGATCTATTACATTATCTTTTACAAAGAAGATAATTATGTCAATTTTTTAAGCATTTATTAGGCCAATGATCATTACCATTATGATTTTTTAATAAGAAAATTTAAATTATCCAGTAAATTCTCTTTTACAAAGAACATAATTATGTCAACTTTTAAAGCATTTATTAGGCCAATGATCGTTACCATTATGATATTTTAATAAGAAATTTTAAATTATCTAGTAAATTATCTTTTTACAAAAAAGATAATTATGTCAACTTTTTTAGTATTTATTAGGCGCAATGATCGTTACCGTTATGATCTTTTAATAAGAAAATTTAAATCATCTATTAAATTATCTTTTACAAAAAGATAATTATGTAAACTTTTTTAGCATGTATTCAGCCCAATGATCATTACCGTTATGATCTTTTAGTAAGAAAATTTAAATTATCTAGTAAATTATCTTTTTACAAAGAAGATAATTATGTCAACTTTTTTAGCATTTATTAGGTCCAATGATTGTTACCGTTATGATCTTTTAATAAGAAATTTTAAATTATCTATTAAATTATCTTTTACAAAGACAATAATTTTGTCGACTTTTTTAGCTTTCGGCACAATGATTGTTACCAATATGATTTTTTAATAAGAAAATTTAAATTATGTATTAAATTATCTTTTACAAAGAAGATAATTATGTCCACTTTTTTAGCATTTATTAGGCCCGATGATTGTTACCGTTATGATCTTTTATAAAAAAATTTAAATTATCTATTGAATTATCTTCTACAAAGTAGATAATTATGTCAACTTTTTTAGCATGTATTCAACGCAATAATCTTTACCGTTATCATCTTTTATTAAGAAAATTTAAATGATCTATTAAATTATCTTTCACAAAGAAGATATTTATGTTAACTTTTTTCGCATGTATTCTGCCCAATGATCCTTACCATTATGATTTTTTAATAAGAAAATTTAAATTATCTAGTAAATTATCTTTTACAAAGAAGATAATTATGTCAACTTTTTGAGCATTTATTAGGCCAACGATCGTTAATGTTATGATCTTTTCATACGAAAATTTAAATTATCCAGTAAATTATCTTTTACAAAGAACATAATTATGTCAACTTTTAAGGCATTTATTAGGCCAATGATCGTTACCATTATGATATTTTAATAAGAAATTTTAAATTATCTAGTAAATTATCTTTTTACAAAAAAGATAATTATGTCAACTTTTTTAGTATTTATTAGGCGCAATGATCGTTACCGTTATGATCTTTTAATAAGAAAATTTAAATCATCTATTAAATTATCTTTTACAAAGAAGATAATTATGTAAACTTTTTTAGCATGTATTCGGCCCAATGATCATTTCTGTTATGATCTTTTAATAAGAAAATTTAAATGATCTATTACATTATCTATTACAAAGAAGATAATTATGTCAACTTTTTAAGCATTTATTAGGCCAATGATCGTTACCATTATGATATTTTAATAAGAAATTTTAAATTATCTAGTAAATTATCTTTTTACAAAAAAGATAATTATGTCAACTTTTTTAGTATTTATTAGGCGCAATGATCGTTACCGTTATGATCTTTTAATAAGAAAATTTAAATCATCTATTAAATTATCTTTTACAAAGAAGATAATTATGTAAACTTTTTTAGCATGTATTCGGCCCAATGATCATTTCCGTTATGATCTTTTAATAAGAAAATTTAAATGATCTACTACATTATCTTTTACAAAGAAGATAATTATGTCAACTTTTTAAGCATTTATTAGGCCAATGATCGTTACCATTATGATTTTTTAATAAGAAAATTTAAATTATCCAGTAAATTCTCTTTTACAAAGAACATAATTATGTCAACTTTTAAAGCATTTATTAGGCCAATGATCGTAACCATTATGATATTTTAATAAGAAATTTTAAATTATCTAGTAAATTATCTTTTTACAAAAAAGATAATTATGTCAACTTTTTTAGTATTTATTAGGCGCAATGATCGTTACGGTTATGATCTTTTAATAAGAAAATTTAAATCATCTATTAAATTATCTTTTACAAAAAGATAATTATGTAAACTTTTTTAGCATGTATTCAGCCCAATGATCATTACCGTTATGATCTTTTAGTAAGAAAATTTAAATTATCTAGTAAATTATCTTTTTACAAAGAAGATAATTATGTCAACTTTTTTAGCATTTATTAGGTCCAATGATTGTTACCGTTATGATCTTTTAATAAGAAATTTTAAATTATCTATTAAATTATTTTTTACAAAGACAATAATTTTGTCGACTTTTTTAGCTTTCGGCACAATGATTGTTACCAATATGATTTTTTAATAAGAAAATTTAAATTATGTATTAAATTATCTTTTACAAAGAAGATAATTATGTCCACTTTTTTAGCATTTATTAGGCCCGATGATTGTTACCGTTATGATCTTTTATAAAAAAATTTAAATTATCTATTGAATTATCTTCTACAAAGTAGATAATTATGTCAACTTTTTTAGCATGTATTCAGCGCAATAATCTTTACCGTTATCATCTTTTATTAAGAAAATTTAAATGATCTATTAAATTATCTTTCACAAAGAAGATATTTATGTTAACTTTTTTCGCATGTATTCTGCCCAATGATCCTTACCATTATGATCTTTTAATAAGAAAATTTAAATTATCTAGTAAATTATCTTTTACAAAGAAGATATTTATGTCAACTTTTTTAGCATTGATTAGGCCAACGATCGTTAATGTTATGATCTTTTCATATGAAAATTTAAATTATCTAGTAAATTATCTTTTACAAAGAACATAATTATGTCAACTTTTAAGGCATTTATTAGGCCAATGATCGTTACCATTATGATATTTTAATAAGAAATTTTAAATTATCTGGTAAATTATCTTTTTACAAAAAAGATAATTATGTCAACTTTTTTAGTATTTGTTAGGCACAATGATCGTTACCGTTATGATCTTTTAATAAGAAAATTTAAGTCATCTATTAAATTATCTTTTACAAAGAAGATAATTATGTAAACTTTTTTAGCATGTATTCGGCCCAATGATCATTTCCGTTATGATCTTTTAATAAGAAAATTTAAATGATCTACTACATTATCTTTTACAAAGAAGATAATTATGTCAACTTTTTAAGCATTTATTAGGCCAATGATCGTTACCATTATGATCTTTTAATAAGAAAATTTAAATTATCCAGTAAATTATCTTTTACAAAGAACATAATTATGTCAACTTTTAAGGCATTTATTAGGCCAATGATCGTTACCATTATGATATTTTAATAAGAAATTTTAAATTATCTGGTAAATTATCTTTTTACAAAAAAGATAATTATGTCAACTTTTTTAGTATTTGTTAGGCACAATGATCGTTACCGTTATGATCTTTTAATAAGAAAATTTAAGTCATCTATTAAATTATCTTTTACAAAGAAGATAATTATGTAAACTTTTTTAGCATGTATTCGGCCCAATGATCATTTCCGTTATGATCTTTCAATAAGAAAATT
Organism: Psophocarpus tetragonolobus; assembly: GCA_037954015.1. Classification (NCBI taxonomy): domain Eukaryota; kingdom Viridiplantae; phylum Streptophyta; class Magnoliopsida; order Fabales; family Fabaceae; genus Psophocarpus; species Psophocarpus tetragonolobus. The sequence goes on from CM075688.1 coordinate 63,498,901, forward strand.
TAAATGATCTACTACATTATCTTTTACAAAGAAGATAATTATGTCAACTTTTTAAGCATTTATTAGGCCAATGATCGTTACCATTATGATCTTTTAATAAGAAAATTTAAATTATCCAGTAAATTATCTTTTACAAAGAACATAATTATGTCAACTTTTAAAGCATTTATTAGGCCAATGATCGTTAGCATTATGATATTTTAATAAGAAATTTTAAATTATCTAGTAAATTATCTTTTTACAAAGAAGATAATTATGTCAACTTTTTTAGCATTTATTAGGTCCAATGATTGTTACCGTTATGATCTTTTAATAAGAAATTTTAAATTATCTATTAAATTATCTTTTACAAAGACAATAATTTTGTCGACTTTTTTAGCTTTCGGCACAATGATTGTTACCAATATGATTTTTTAATAAGAAAATTTAAATTATGTATTAAATTATCTTTTACAAAGAAGATAATTATGTCCACTTTTTTAGCATTTATTAGGCCCGATGATTGTTACCGTTATGATCTTTTATAAAAAAATTTAAATTATCTATTGAATTATCTTCTACAAAGTAGATAATTATGTCAACTTTTTTAGCATGTATTCAGCGCAATAATCTTTACCGTTATCATCTTTTATTAAGAAAATTTAAATGATCTATTAAATTATCTTTCACAAAGAAGATATTTATGTTAACTTTTTTCGCATGTATTCTGCCCAATGATCCTTACCATTATGATTTTTTAATAAGAAAATTTAAATTATCTAGTAAATTATCTTTTACAAAGAAGATAATTATGTCAACTTTTTGAGCATTTATTAGGCCAACGATCGTTAATGTTATGATCTTTTCATACGAAAATTTAAATTATCCAGTAAATTATCTTTTACAAAGAACATAATTATGTCAACTTTTAAGGCATTTATTAGGCCAATGATCGTTACCATTATGATATTTTAATAAGAAATTTTAAATTATCTAGTAAATTATCTTTTTACAAAAAAGATAATTATGTCAACTTTTTTAGTATTTATTAGGCGCAATGATCGTTACCGTTATGATCTTTTAATAAGAAAATTTAAATCATCTATTAAATTATCTTTTACAAAGAAGATAATTATGTAAACTTTTTTAGCATGTATTCGGCCCAATGATCATTTCTGTTATGATCTTTTAATAAGAAAATTTAAATGATCTATTACATTATCTATTACAAAGAAGATAATTATGTCAACTTTTTAAGCATTTATTAGGCCAATGATCGTTACCATTATGATATTTTAATAAGAAATTTTAAATTATCGAGTAAATTATCTTTTTACAAAAAAGATAATTATGTCAACTTTTTTAGTATTTATTAGGCGCAATGATCGTTACCGTTATGATCTTTTAATAAGAAAATTTAAATCATCTATTAAATTATCTTTTACAAAGAAGATAATTATGTAAACTTTTTTAGCATGTATTCGGCCCAGTGATCATTAGCATTATGATCTTTTAATAAGAAATTTTAAATTATCTAGTAAATTATCTTTTTACAAAAAAGATAATTATGTCAACTTTTTTAGTATTTATTAGGCGCAATGATCGTTACCGTTATGATCTTTTAATAAGAAAATTTAAATCATCTATTAAATTATCTTTTACAAAGCAGATAATTATGTAAACTTTTTTAGCATGTATTCGGCCCAATGATCATTACCGTTATGATCTTTTAATAAGAAAATTTAAATTATCTAGTAAATTATCTTTTTACAACGAAGATAATTATGTCAACTTTTTTAGCATTTATTAGGTCCAATGATTGTTACCGTTATGATCTTTTAATAAGAAATTTTAAATTATCTATTAAATTATCTTTTACAAAGACGATAATTATGTCGACTTTTTTAGCTTTCGGCACAATGATTGTTACCAATATGATGTTTTAATAAGAAAATTTAAATTATCTATTAAATTATCTTTTACAAAGAAGATAATTATGTCCACTTTTTTAGCATTTATTAGGCCCGATGATTGTTACCGTTATGATCTTTTATAAAAAAATTTAAATTATCTATTAAATTATCTTCTACAAAGCAGATAATTATGTCAACTTTTTTAGCATGTATTCAGCGCAATAATCTTTACCGTTATCATCTTTTATTAAGAAAATTTAAATGATCTATTAAATTATCTTTCACAAAGAAGATATTTATGTTAACTTTTTTAGCATGTATTCTGCCCAATGATCCTTACCATTATGGTCTTTTAATAAGAAAATTTAAATTATCTAGTAAATTATCTTTTACAAAGAAGATAATTATGTCAACTTTTTGAGCATTTATTAGGCCAACGATCGTTAATGTTATGATCTTTTCATACGAAAATTTAAATTATCTAGTAAATTATCTTTTACAAAGAACATAATTATCTCAACTTTTAAGGCATTTATTAGGCCAATGATCGTTACCATTATGATATTTTAATAAGAAATTTTAAATTATCTGGTAAATTATCTTTTTACAAAAAAGATAATTATGTCAACTTTTTTAGTATTTATTAGGCGCAATGATCGTTACCGTTATGATCTTTTAATAAGAAAATTTAAGTCATCTATTAAATTATCTTTTACAAAGAAGATAATTATGTAAACTTTTTTAGCATGTATTCGGCCCAATGATCATTTCCGTTATGATCTTTTAATAAGAAAATTTAAATGATCTATTACATTATCTTTTACAAAGAAGATAATTATGTCAACTTTTTAAGCATTTATTAGGCCAATGATTGTTACCATTATGATCTTTTAATAAGAAAATTTAAATTATCCAGTAAATTATCTTTTACAAAGAACATAATTATGTCAACTTTTAAAGCATTTATTAGGCCAATGATCGTTACCATTATGATATTTTAATAAGAAATTTTAAATTATCTAGTAAATTATCTTTTTACAAAAAAGATAATTATGTCAACTTTTTTAGTATTTATTAGGCGCAATGATCGTTACCGTTATGATCTTTTAATAAGAAAATTTAAATCATCTATTAAATTATCTTTTACAAAGAAGATAATTATGTAAACTTTTTTAGCATGTATTCGGCCCAGTGATCATTACCATTATGATCTTTTAATAAGAAATTTTAAATTATCTAGTAAATTATCTTTTTACAAAAAAGATAATTATGTCAACTTTTTTAGTATTTATTAGGCGCAATGATCGTTACCGTTATGATCTTTTAATAAGAAAATTTAAATCATCTATTAAATTATCTTTTACAAAGAAGATAATTATGTAAACTTTTCTAGCATGTATTCGGCCCAATGATCATTTCCGTTATGATCTTTTAATAAGAAAATTTAAATGATCTATTACATTATCTATTACAAAGAAGATAATTATGTCAACTTTTTAAGCATTTATTAGGCCAATGATCGTTACCATTATGATCTTTTAATAAGAAAATTTAAATCATGTATTAAATTATCTTTTACAAAGAAGATAATTATGTAAACTTTTTTAGCATGTATTCGGCCCAGTGATCATTACCGTTATGATCTTTTAATAAGAAAATTTAAATTATCTAGTAAATTATCTTTTTACAACGAAGATAATTATGTCAACTTTTTTAGCATTTATTAGGTCCAATGATTGTTACCGTTATGATATTTTAATAAGAAATTTTAAATTATCTATTAAATTATCTTTTACAAAGACGATAATTATGCCGACTTTTTTAGCTTTCGGCACAATGATTGTTACCAATATGATGTTTTAATAAGAAAATTTAAATTATGTATTAAATTATCTTTTACAAAGAAGATAATTATGTCCACTTTTTTAGCATTTATTAGGCCCGATGATTGTTACCGTTATGATCTTTTATAAAAAAATTTAAATTATCTATTAAATTATCTTCTACAAAGCAGATAATTATGTCAACTTTTTTAGCATGTATTCAGCGCAATAATCTTTACCGTTATCATCTTTTATTAAGAAAATTTAAATGATCTATTAAATTATCTTTCACAAAGAAGATATTTATGTTAACTTTTTTAGCATGTATTCTGCCCAATGATCCTTACCATTATGGTCTTTTAATAAGAAAATTTAAATTATCTAGTAAATTATCTTTTACAAAGAAGATAATTATGTCAACTTTTTGAGCATTTATTAGGCCAACGATCGTTAATGTTATGATCTTTTCATACGAAAATTTAAATTATCTAGTAAATTATCTTTTACAAAGAACATAATTATCTCAACTTTTAAGGCATTTATTAGGCCAATGATCGTTACCATTATGATAGTTTAATAAGAAATTTTAAATTATCTGGTAAATTATCTTTTTACAAAAAAGATAATTATGTCAACTTTTTTAGTATTTATTAGGCGCAATGATCGTTACCGTTATGATCTTTTAATAAAAAAATTTAAGTCATCTATTAAATTATCTTTTACAAAGAAGATAATTATGTAAACTTTTTTAGCATGTATTCGGCCCAATGATCATTTCCGTTATGATCTTTTAATAAGAAAATTGAAATGATCTATTACATTATCTTTTACAAAGAAGATAATTATGTCAACTTTTTAAGCATTTATTAGGCCAATGATCGTTACCATTATGATCTTTTAATAAGAAAATTTAAATTATCCAGTAAATTATCTTTTACAAAGAACATAATTATGTCAACTTTTAAAGCATTTATTAGGCCAATGATCGTTACCATTATGATATTTTAATAAGAAATTTTAAATTATTTAGTAAATTATCTTTTTACAAAAAAGATAATTATGTCAACTTTTTTAGTATTTATTAGGCGCAATGATCGTTACCGTTATGATCTTTTAATAAGAAAATTTAAATCATCTATTAAATTATCTTTTACAAAGAAGATAATTATGTAAACTTTTTTAGCATGTATTCGGCCCAATGATCATTACCGTTATGATCTTTTAATAAGAAAATTTAAATTATCTAGTAAATTATATTTTTACAAAGAAGATAATTATGTCAACTTTTTTAGCATTTATTAGGTCCAATGATTGTTACCGTTATGATCTTTTAATAAGAAATTTTAAATTATCTATTAAATTATCTTTTACAAAGACGATAATTATGTCGACTTTTTTAGCTTTCGGCACAATGATTGTTACCAATATGATGTTTTAATAAGAAAATTTAAATTATCTATTAAATTATCTTTTACAAAGAAGATAATTATGTCCACTTTTTTAGCAGTTATTAGGCCCGATGATTGTTACCGTTATGATCTTTTATAAAAAAATTTAAATTATCTATTAAATTATCTTCTACAAAGCAGATAATTATGTCAACTTTTTTAGCATGTATATAATCTTTACCGTTATCATCTTTTATTAAGAAAATTTAAATGATCTATTAAATTATCTTTTACAAAGAAGATAATTATGTAAACTTTTTTAGCATGTATTCGGCCCAATGATCATTTCCGTTATGATCTTTTAATAAGAAAATTTAAATGATCTATTACATTATCTTTTACAAAGAAGATAATTATGTCAACTTTTTAAGCATTTATTAGGCCAATGATTGTTACCATTATGATCTTTTAATAAGAAAATTTAAATTATCCAGTAAATTATCTTTTACAAAGAACATAATTATGTCAACTTTTAAAGCATTTATTAGGCCAATGATCGTTACCATTATGATATTTTAATAAGAAATTTTAAATTATCTAGTAAATTATCTTTTTACAAAAAAGATAATTATGTCAACTTTTTTAGTATTTATTAGGCGCAATGATCGTTACCGTTATGATCTTTTAATAAGAAAATTTAAATCATCTATTAAATTATCTTTTACAAAGAAGATAATTATGTAAACTTTTTTAGCATGTATTCGGCCCAGTGATCATTACCATTATGATCTTTTAATAAGAAATTTTAAATTATCTAGTAAATTATCTTTTTGCAAAAAAGATAATTATGTCAACTTTTTTAGTATTTATTAGGCGCAATGATCGTTACCGTTATGATCTTTTAATAAGAAAATTTAAATCATCTATTAAATTATCTTTTACAAAGAAGATAATTATGTGAACTTTTTTAGCATGTATTCGGCCCAATGATCATTACCGTTATGATCTTTTAATAAGAAAATTTAAATTATCTAGTAAATTATCTTTTTACAACGAAGATAATTATGTCAACTTTTTTAGCATTTATTAGGTCCAATGATTGTTACCGTTATGATCTTTTAATAAGAAATTTTAAATTATCTATTAAATTATCTTTTACAAAGACGATAATTATGCCGACTTTTTTAGCTTTCGGCACAATGATTGTTACGAATATGATGTTTTAATAAGAAAATTTAAATTATGTATTAAATTATCTTTTACAAAGAAGATAATTATGTCCATTTTTTTAGCATTTATTAGGCCCGATGATTGTTACCGTTATGATCTTTTATAAAAAAATTTAAATTATCTATTAAATTATCTTCTACAAAGCAGATAATTATGTCAACTTTTTTAGCATGTATTCAGCGCAATAATCTTTACCGTTATCATCTTTTATTAAGAAAATTTAAATGATCTATTAAATTATCTTTCACAAAGAAGATATTTATGTTAACTTTTTTAGCATGTATTCTGCCCAATGATCCTTACCATTATGGTCTTTTAATAAGAAAATTTAAATTATCTAGTAAATTATCTTTTACAAAGAAGATAATTATGTCAACTTTTTGAGCATTTATTAGGCCAACGATCGTTAATGTTATGATCTTTTCATACGAAAATTTAAATTATCTAGTAAATTATCTTTTACAAAGAACATAATTATCTCAACTTTTAAGGCATTTATTAGGCCAATGATCGTTACCATTATGATATTTTAATAAGAAATTTTAAATTATCTAGTAAATTATCTTTTTACAAAAAAGATAATTATGTCAACTTTTTTAGTATTTATTAGGCGCAATGATCGTTACCGTTATGATCTTTTAATAAGAAAATTTAAATATCTATTAAATTATCTTTTACAAAGAAGATAATTATGTAAACTTTTTTAGCATGTATTCGGCCCAATGATCATTACCGTTATGATCTTTTAATAAGAAAATTTAAATTATCTAGTAAATTATATTTTTACAAAGATAATTATGTCAACTTTTTTAGCATTTATTAGGTCCAATGATTGTTACCGTTATGATCTTTTAATAAGAAATTTTAAATTATCTATTAAATTATCTTTTACAAAGACGATAATTATGTCGACTTTTTTAGCTTTCGGCACAATGATTGTTACCAATATGATGTTTTAATAAGAAAATTTAAATTATCTATTAAATTATCTTTTACAAAGAAGATAATTATGTCGACTTTTTTAGCAGTTATTAGGCCCGATGATTGTTACCGTTGTGATCTTTTATAAAAAAATTTAAATTATCTATTAAATTATCTTCTACAAAGCAGATAATTATGTCAACTTTTTTAGCATGTATATAATCTTTACCGTTATCATCTTTTATTAAGAAAATTTAAATGATCTATTAAATTATCTTTCACAAAGAAGATATTTATGTTAACTTTTTTAGCATGTATTCTGCCCAATGATCATTACCATTATGATCTTTTAATAAGAAAATTTAAATTATCTAGTAAATTATCTTTTACAAAGAAGATAATTATGTCAACTTTTTGAGCATTTATTAGGCCAACGATCATTAATGTTATGATCTTTTCATACGAAAATTTAAATTATCCAGTAAATTATCTTTTACGAAGAACATAATTATGTCAACTTTTAAGGCATTTATTAGGCCAATGATCGTTACCATTATGATATTTTAATAAGAAATTTTAAATTATCTAGTAAATTATCTTTTTACAAAAAAGATAATTATGTCAACATTTTTAGTATTTATTAGGCGCAATGATCGTTACCGTTATGATCTTTTAATAAGAAAATTTAAATCATCTATTAAATTATCTTTTACAAAGAAGATAATTATGTAAACTTTTTTAGCATGTATTCGGCCCAATGATCATTTCCGTTATGATCTTTTAATAAGAAAATTTAAATGATCTATTACATTATCTTTTACAAAGAAGATAATTATGTCAACTTTTTAAGCATTTATTAGGCCAATGATCGTTACCATTATGATCTTTTAATTTAAATTATCCAGTAAATTCTCTTTTACAAAGAACATAATTATGTCAACTTTTAAAGCATTTATTAGGCCAATGATCGTTACCATTATGATATTTTAATAAGAAATTTTAAATTATCTAGTAAATTATCTTTTTACAAAAAAGATAATTATGTCAACTTTTTTAGTATTTATTAGGCGCAATGATCGTTACCGTTATGATCTTTTAATAAGAAAATTTAAATCATCTATTAAATTATCTTTTACAAAAAGATAATTATGTAAACTTTTTTAGCATGTATTCAGCCCAATGATCATTACCGTTATGATCTTTTAATAAGAAAATTTAAATTATCTAGTAAATTATCTTTTTACAAAGAAGATAATTATGTCAACTTTTTTAGCATTTATTAGGTCCAATGATTGTTACCGTTATGATCTTTTAATAAGAAATTTTAAATTATCTATTAAATTATCTTTTAGAAAGACAATAATTTTGTTGACTTTTTTAGCTTTCGGCACAATGATTGTTACCAATATGATGTTTTAATAAGAAAATTTAAATTATGTATTAAATTATCTTTTACAAAGAAGATAATTATGTCCACTTTTTTAGCATTTATTAGGCCCGATGATTGGTACCGTTATGATCTTTTATAAAAAAATTTAAATTATCTATTGAATTATCTTCTACAAAGCAGATAATTATGTCAACTTTTTTAGCATGTATTCAGCGCAATAATCTTTACCGTTATCATCTTTTATTAAGAAAATTTAAATGATCTATTAAATTATCTTTCACAAAGAAGATATTTATGTTAACTTTTTTCGCATGTATTCTGCCCAATGATCCTTACCATTATGATCTTTTAATAAGAAAATTTAAATTATCTAGTAAATTATCTTTTACAAAGAAGATAATTATGTCAACTTTTTGAGCATTTATTAGGCCAACGATCGTTAATGTTATGATCTTTTCATACGAAAATTTAAATTATCTAGTAAATTATCTTTTACAAAGAACATAATTATGTCAACTTTTAAGGCATTTATTAGGCCAATGATCGTTACCATTATGATATTTTAATAAGAAATTTTAAATTATCTAGTAAATTATATTTTTACAAAAAAGATAATTATGTCAACTTTTTTAGTATTTATTAGGCGCAATGATCGTTACAGTTATGATCTTTTAATAAGAAAATTTAAATCATCTATTAAATTATCTTTTACAAAGAAGATAATTATGTAAACTTTTTTAGCATGTATTCGGCCCAATGATAATTTCCGTTATGATCTTTTAATAAGAAAATTTAAATGATCTATTACATTATCTATTACAAAGAAGATAATTATGTAAACTTTTTAAGCATTTATTAGGCCAATGATCGTTACCATTATGATCTTTTAATAAGAAAATTTAAATCATCTATTAAATTATCTTTTACAAAGAAGATAATTATGTAAACTTTTTTAGCATGTATTCGGCCCAGTGATCATTACCATTATGATCTTTTAATAATAAAATTTAAATTATCTAGTAAATTATCTTTTTACAAAGAAGATAATTATGTAAACTTTTTTAGCATTTATTAGGCGCAATGATCGTTACCGTTATGATCTTTTAATAAGAAAATTTAAATCATCTATTAAATTATCTTTTACAAAGAAGATAATTATGTAAACTTTTTTAGCATGTATTCAGCCCAATGATCATTACCGTTATGATCTTTTAATAAGAAAATTTAAATTGTCTAGTAAATTATCTTTTTACAAAGAAGATAATTATGTCAACTTTTTTAGCATTTATTAGGTCCAATGATTGTTACCGTTATGATCTTTTAATAAGAAATTTTAAATTATCTATTAAATTATCTTTTAGAAAGACAATAATTTTGTTGACTTTTTTAGCTTTCGGCACAATGATTGTTACCAATATGATGTTTTAATAAGAAAATTTAAATTATGTATTAAATTATCTTTTACAAAGAAGATAATTATGTCCACTTTTTTAGCATTTATTAGGCCCGATGATTGGTACCGTTATGATCTTTTATAAAAAAATTTAAATTATCTATTGAATTATCTTCTACAAAGCAGATAATTATGTCAACTTTTTTAGCATGTATTCAGCGCAATAATCTTTACCGTTATCATCTTTTATTAAGAAAATTTAAATGATCTATTAAATTATCTTTCACAAAGAAGATATTTATGTTAACTTTTTTCGCATGTATTCTGCCCAATGATCCTTACCATTATGATCTTTTAATAAGAAAATTTAAATTATCTAGTAAATTATCTTTTACAAAGAAGATAATTATGTCAACTTTTTGAGCATTTATTAGGCCAACGATCGTTAATGTTATGATCTTTTCATACGAAAATTTAAATTATCTAGTAAATTATCTTTTACAAAGAACATAATTATGTCAACTTTTAAGGCATTTATTAGGCCAATGATCGTTACCATTATGATATTTTAATAAGAAATTTTAAATTATCTAGTAAATTATATTTTTACAAAAAAGATAATTATGTCAACTTTTTTAGTATTTATTAGGCGCAATGATCGTTACCGTTATGATCTTTTAATAAGAAAATTTAAGTCATCTATTAAATTATCTTTTACAAAGAAGATAATTATGTAAACTTTTTTAGCATGTATTCGGCCCAATGATCATTTCCATTATGATCTTTTAATAAGAAAATTTAAATGATCTATTACATTATCTTTTACAAAGAAGATAATTATGTCAACTTTTTAAGCATTTATTAGGCCAATGATCGTTACCATTATGATCTTTTAATTTAAATTATCCAGTAAATTCTCTTTTACAAAGAACATAATTATGTCAACTTTTAAAGCATTTATTAGGCCAATGATCGTTACCATTATGATATTTTAATAAGAAATTTTAAATTATCTAGTAAATTATCTTTTTACAAAAAAGATAATTATGTCAACTTTTTTAGTATTTATTAGGCGCAATGATCGTTACCGTTATGATCTTTTAATAAGAAAATTTAAATCATCTATTAAATTATCTTTTACAAAAAGATAATTATGTAAACTTTTTTAGCATGTATTCAGCCCAATGATCATTACCGTTATGATCTTTTAATAAGAAAATTTAAATTATCTAGTAAATTATCTTTTTACAAAGAAGATAATTATGTCAACTTTTTTAGCATTTATTAGGTCCAATGATTGTTACCGTTATGATCTTTTAATAAGAAATTTTAAATTATCTATTAAATTATCTTTTAGAAAGACAATAATTTTGTTGACTTTTTTAGCTTTCGGCACAATGATTGTTACCAATATGATGTTTTAATAAGAAAATTTAAATTATGTATTAAATTATCTTTTACAAAGAAGATAATTATGTCCACTTTTTTAGCATTTATTAGGCCCGATGATTGGTACCGTTATGATCTTTTATAAAAAAATTTAAATTATCTATTGAATTATCTTCTACAAAGCAGATAATTATGTCAACTTTTTTAGCATGTATTCAGCGCAATAATCTTTACCGTTATCATCTTTTATTAAGAAAATTTAAATGATCTATTAAATTATCTTTCACAAAGAAGATATTTATGTTAACTTTTTTCGCATGTATTCTGCCCAATGATCCTTACCATTATGATCTTTTAATAAGAAAATTTAAATTATCTAGTAAATTATCTTTTACAAAGAAGATAATTATGTCAACTTTTTGAGCATTTATTAGGCCAACGATCGTTAATGTTATGATCTTTTCATACGAAAATTTAAATTATCTAGTAAATTATCTTTTACAAAGAACATAATTATGTCAACTTTTAAGGCATTTATTAGGCCAATGATCGTTACCATTATGATATTTTAATAAGAAATTTTAAATTATCTAGTAAATTATATTTTTACAAAAAAGATAATTATGTCAACTTTTTTAGTATTTATTAGGCGCAATGATCGTTACCGTTATGATCTTTTAATAAGAAAATTTAAATCATCTATTAAATTATCTTTTACAAAGAAGATAATTATGTAAACTTTTTTAGCATGTATTCGGCCCAATGATCATTTCCGTTATGATCTTTTAATAAGAAAATTTAAATGATCTATTACATTATCTATTACAAAGAAGATAATTATGTCAACTTTTTAAGCATTTATTAGGCCAATGATCGTTACCATTATGATCTTTTAATAAGAAAATTTAAATCATCTATTAAATTATCTTTTACAAAGAAGATAATTATGTAAACTTTTTTAGCATGTATTCGGCCCAGTGATCATTACCATTATGATCTTTTAATAATAAAATTTAAATTATCTAGTAAATTATCTTTTTACAAAGAAGATAATTATGTAAACTTTTTTAGCATTTATTAGGCGCAATGATCGTTACCGTTATGATCTTTTAATAAGAAAATTTAAATCATCTATTAAATTATCTTTTACAAAGAAGATAATTATGTAAACTTTTTTAGCATGTATTCAGCCCAATGATCATTACCGTTATGATCTTTTAATAAGAAAATTTAAATTGTCTAGTAAATTATCTTTTTACAAAGAAGATAATTATGTCAACTTTTTTAGCATTTATTAGGTCCAATGATTGTTACCGTTATGATCTTTTAATAAGAAATTTTAAATTATCTATTAAATTATCTTTTAGAAAGACAATAATTTTGTTGACTTTTTTAGCTTTCGGCACAATGATTGTTACCAATATGATGTTTTAATAAGAAAATTTAAATTATGTATTAAATTATCTTTTACAAAGAAGATAATTATGTCCACTTTTTTAGCATTTATTAGGCCCGATGATTGGTACCGTTATGATCTTTTATAAAAAAATTTAAATTATCTATTGAATTATCTTCTACAAAGCAGATAATTATGTCAACTTTTTTAGCATGTATTCAGCGCAATAATCTTTACCGTTATCATCTTTTATTAAGAAAATTTAAATGATCTATTAAATTATCTTTCACAAAGAAGATATTTATGTTAACTTTTTTCGCATGTATTCTGCCCAATGATCCTTACCATTATGATCTTTTAATAAGAAAATTTAAATTATCTAGTAAATTATCTTTTACAAAGAAGATAATTATGTCAACTTTTTGAGCATTTATTAGGCCAACGATCGTTAATGTTATGATCTTTTCATACGAAAATTTAAATTATCTAGTAAATTATCTTTTACAAAGAACATAATTATGTCAACTTTTAAGGCATTTATTAGGCCAATGATCGTTACCATTATGATATTTTAATAAGAAATTTTAAATTATCTAGTAAATTATATTTTTACAAAAAAGATAATTATGTCAACTTTTTTAGTATTTATTAGGCGCAATGATCGTTACCGTTATGATCTTTTAATAAGAAAATTTAAATCATCTATTAAATTATCTTTTACAAAGAAGATAATTATGTAAACTTTTTTAGCGTGTATTCGGCCCAATGATCATTTCCGTTATGATCTTTTAATAAGAAAATTTAAATGATCTATTACATTATCTATTACAAAGAAGATAATTATGTCAACTTTTTAAGCATTTATTAGGCCAATGATCGTTACCATTATGATCTTTTAATAAGAAAATTTAAATCATCTATTAAATTATCTTTTACAAAGAAGATAATTATGTAAACTTTTTTAGCATGTATTCGGCCCAGTGATCATTACCATTATGATCTTTTAATAATAAAATTTAAATTATCTAGTAAATTATCTTTTTACAAAGAAGATAATTATGTAAACTTTTTTAGCATTTATTAGGCGCAATGATCGTTACCGTTATGATCTTTTAATAAGAAAATTTAAATCATCTATTAAATTATCTTTTACAAAGAAGATAATTATGTAAACTTTTTTAGCATGTATTCAGCCCAATGATCATTACCGTTATGATCTTTTAATAAGAAAATTTAAATTGTCTAGTAAATTATCTTTTTACAAAGAAGATAATTATGTCAACTTTTTTAGCATTTATTAGGTCCAATGATTGTTACCGTTATGATCTTTTAATAAGAAATTTTAAATTATCTATTAAATTATCTTTTAGAAAGACAATAATTTTGTTGACTTTTTTAGCTTTCGGCACAATGATTGTTACCAATATGATGTTTTAATAAGAAAATTTAAATTATGTATTAAATTATCTTTTACAAAGAAGATAATTATGTCCACTTTTTTAGCATTTATTAGGCCCGATGATTGGTACCGTTATGATCTTTTATAAAAAAATTTAAATTATCTATTGAATTATCTTCTACAAAGCAGATAATTATGTCAACTTTTTTAGCATGTATTCAGCGCAATAATCTTTACCGTTATCATCTTTTATTAAGAAAATTTAAATGATCTATTAAATTATCTTTCACAAAGAAGATATTTATGTTAACTTTTTTCGCATGTATTCTGCCCAATGATCCTTACCATTATGATCTTTTAATAAGAAAATTTAAATTATCTAGTAAATTATCTTTTACAAAGAAGATAATTATGTCAACTTTTTGAGCATTTATTAGGCCAACGATCGTTAATGTTATGATCTTTTCATACGAAAATTTAAATTATCTAGTAAATTATCTTTTACAAAGAACATAATTATGTCAACTTTTAAGGCATTTATTAGGCCAATGATCGTTACCATTATGATATTTTAATAAGAAATTTTAAATTATCTAGTAAATTATATTTTTACAAAAAAGATAATTATGTCAACTTTTTTAGTATTTATTAGGCGCAATGATCGTTACCGTTATGATCTTTTAATAAGAAAATTTAAATCATCTATTAAATTATCTTTTACAAAGAAGATAATTATGTAAACTTTTTTAGCGTGTATTCGGCCCAATGATCATTTCCGTTATGATCTTTTAATAAGAAAATTTAAATGATCTATTACATTATCTATTACAAAGAAGATAATTATGTCAACTTTTTAAGCATTTATTAGGCCAATGATCGTTACCATTATGATCTTTTAATAAGAAAATTTAAATCATCTATTAAATTATCTTTTACAAAGAAGATAATTATGTAAACTTTTTTAGCATGTATTCGGCCCAGTGATCATTACCATTATGATCTTTTAATAATAAAATTTAAATTATCTAGTAAATTATCTTTTTACAAAGAAGATAATTATGTAAACTTTTTTAGCATTTATTAGGCGCAATGATCGTTACCGTTATGATCTTTTAATAAGAAAATTTAAATCATCTATTAAATTATCTTTTACAAAGAAGATAATTATGTAAACTTTTTTAGCATGTATTCAGCCCAATGATCATTACCGTTATGATCTTTTAATAAGAAAATTTAAATTGTCTAGTAAATTATCTTTTTACAAAGAAGATAATTATGTCAACTTTTTTAGCATTTATTAGGTCCAATGATTGTTACCGTTATGATCTTTTAATAAGAAATTTTAAATTATCTATTAAATTATCTTTTACAAAAACAATAATTTTGTTGACTTTTTTAGCTTTCGGCACAATGATTGTTACCAATATGATGTTTTAATAAGAAAATTTAAATTATGTATTAAATTATCTTTTACAAAGAAGATAATTATGTCCACTTTTTTAGCATTATTAGGCCCGATGATTGTTACCGCTATGATCTTTTATAAAAAAAATTAAATTATCTATTGAATTATCTTCTACAAAGCAGATAATTATGTCAACTTTTTTAGCATGTATTCAGCGCAATAATCTTTACCGTTATCATCTTTTATTAAGAAAATTTAAATGATCTATTAAATTATCTTTCACAAAGAAGATATTTATGTTAACTTTTTTCGCATGTATTCTGCCCAATGATCCTTACCATTATGATCTTTTAATAAGAAAATTTAAATTATCTTTTAAAAAGAAGATAATTATGTCAACTTTTTGAGCATTGATTAGGCCAACGATCGTTAATGTTATGATCTTTTCATATGAAAATTTAAATTATCTAGTAAATTATCTTTTACAAAGAACATAATTATGTCGACTTTTAAGGCATTTATTAGGCCAATGATCGTTACCATTATGATATTTTAATAAGAAATTTTAAATTATCTAGTAAATTATATTTTTACAAAAAAGATAATTATGTCAACTTTTTTAGTATTTATTAGGCGCAATGATCGTTACCGTTATGATCTTTTAATAAGAAAATTTAAATCATCTATTAAATTATCTTTTACAAAGAAGATAATTATGTAAACTTTTCTAGCATGTATTCGGCCCAATGATCATTTCCGTTATGATCTTTTAATAAGAAAATTTAAATGATCTATTACATTATCTATTACAAAGAAGATAATTATGTCAACTTTTTAAGCATTTATTAGGCCAATGATCGTTACCATTATGATCTTTTAATAAGAAAATTTAAATCATGTATTAAATTATCTTTTACAAAGAAGATAATTATGTAAACTTTTTTAGCATGTATTCGGCCCAGTGATCATTACCATTATGATCTTTTAATAATAAAATTTAAATTATCTAGTAAATTATCTTTTTACAAAGAAGATAATTATGTAAACTTCTTTAGCATGTATTCGGCCCAATGATCATTTCCGTTATGATCTTTTAATAAGAAAATTTGATGATCTATTACATTATCTTTTACAAAGAAGATAATTATGTCAACTTTTTAAGCATTTATTAGGCCAATGATCGTTACCATTATGATCTTTTAATAAGAAAATTTAAATTATCCAGTAAATTATCTTTTACAAAGAACATAATTATGTCAACTTTTAAAGCATTTATTAGGCCAATGATCGTTACCATTATGATATTTTAATAAGAAATTTTAAATTATCTAGTAAATTATCTTTTTACAAAAAAGATAATTATGTCAACTTTTTTAGTATTTATTAGGCGCAATGATCGTTACCGTTATGATCTTTTAATAAGAAAATTTAAATCATCTATTAAATTATCTTTTAGAAAGAAGATAATTATGTAAACTTTTTTAGCATGTATTCAGCCCAATGATCATTACCGTTATGATCTTTTAATAAGAAAATTTAAATTATCTAGTAAATTATCTTTTTACAAAGAAGATAATTGTGTCAACTTTTTTAGGATTTATTAGGTCCGATGATTGTTACCGTTATGATCTTTTAATAAGAAATTTTAAATTATCTATTAAATTATCTTTTACAAAGACAATAATTATGTCGACTTTTTTAGCTTTCGGCACAATGACTGTTACCAATATGATGTTTTAATAAGAAAATTTAAATCATCTATTAAATTATCTTTTACAAAGAAGATAATTATGTAAACTTTTTTAGCATGTATTCGGCCCAATGATCATTTCCGTTATGATCTTTTAATAAGAAAATTTAAATGATCTATTACATTATCTATTACAAAGAAGATAATTATGTCAACTTTTTAAGCATTTATTAGGCCAATGATCGTTACCATTATGATCTTTTAATAAGAAAATTTAAATCATCTATTAAATTATCTTTTACAAAGAAGATAATTATGTAAACTTTTTTAGCATGTATTCGGCCCAGTGATCATTACCATTATGATCTTTTAATAATAAAATTTAAATTATCTAGTAAATTATCTTTTTACAAAGAAGATAATTATGTAAACTTTTTTAGCATTTATTAGGCGCAATGATCGTTACCGTTATGATCTTTTAATAAGAAAATTTAAATCATCTATTAAATTATCTTTTACAAAGAAGATAATTATGTAAACTTTTTTAGCATGTATTCGGCCCAATGATCATTTCCGTTATGATCTTTTAATAAGAAAATTTGATGATCTATTACATTATCTTTTACAAAGAAGATAATTATGTCAACTTTTTAAGCATTTATTAGGCCAATGATCGTTACCATTATGATCTTTTAATAAGAAAATTTAAATTATCCAGTAAATTATCTTTTACAAAGAACATAATTATGTCAACTTTTAAAGCATTTATTAGGCCAATGATCGTTACCATTATGATATTTTAATAAGAAATTTTAAATTAACTAGTAAATTATCTTTTTACAAAAAAGATAATTATGTCAACTTTTTTAGTATTTATTAGGCGCAATGATCGTTACCGTTATGATCTTTTAATAAGAAAATTTAAATCATCTATTAAATTATCTTTTAGAAAGAAGATAATTATGTAAACTTTTTTAGCATGTATTCAGCCCAATGATCATTACCGTTATGATCTTTTAATAAGAAAATTTAAATTATCTAGTAAATTATCTTTTTACAAAGAAGATAATTGTGTCAACTTTTTTAGGATTTATTAGGTCCAATGATTGTTACCGTTATGATCTTTTAATAAGAAATTTTAAATTATCTATTAAATTATCTTTTACAAAGACAATAATTATGTCGACTTTTTTAGCTTTCGGCACAATGACTGTTACCAATATGATCTTTTAATAAGAAAATTTAAATTATCTATTAAATTATGTTTTACAAAGAAGATAATTATGTCCACTTTTTTAGCATTTATTAGGCCCGATGATTGTTACCGTTATGATCTTTTATAAAAAAATTTAAATTATCTATTAAATTATCTTCTACAAAGCAGATAATTATGTCAACTTTTTTAGCATGTATTCAGCGCAATAATCTTTACCGTTATCATCTTTTATTAAGAAAATTTAAATGATCTATTAAATTATCTTTCACAAAGAAGATATTTATGTTAACTTTTTTCGCATGTATTCTGCCCAATGATCCTTACCATTATGATCTTTTAATAAGAAAATTTAAATTATCTAGTAAATTATCTTTTACAAAGAAGATAATTATGTCAACTTTTTGAGCATTTATTAGGCCAACGATCGTTAATGTTATGATCTTTTCATACGAAAATTTAAATTATCCAGTAAATTATCTTTTACAAAGAACATAATTATGTCAACTTTTAAGGCGTTTATTAGGCCAATGATCCTTACCATTATGATATTTTAATAAGAAATTTTAAATTATCTAGTAAATTATCTTTTTACAAAAAAGATAATTATGTCAACTTTTTTAGTATTTATTAGGCGCAATGATCGTTACCGTTATGATCTTTTAATAAGAAAATTTAAATCATCTATTAAATTATCTTTTAGAAAGAAGATAATTATGTAAACTTTTTTAGCATGTATTCAGCCCATTGATCATTACCGTTATGATCTTTTAATAAGAAAATTTAAATTATCTAGTAAATTATCTTTTTACAAAGAAGATAATTGTGTCAACTTTTTTAGGATTTATTAGGTCCAATGATTGTTACCGTTATGATCTTTTAATAAGAAATTTTAAATTATCTATTAAATTATCTTTTACAAAGACAATAATTATGTCGACTTTTTTAGCTTTCGGCACAATGACTGTTACCAATATGATGTTTTAATAAGAAAATTTAAATTATCTATTAAATTATGTTTTACAAAGAAGATAATTATGTCCACTTTTTTAGCATTTATTAGGCCCGATGATTGTTACCGTTATGATCTTTTATAAAAAAATTTAAATTATCTATTAAATTATCTTCTACAAAGCAGATAATTATGTCAACTTTTTTAGCATGTATTCAGCGCAATAATCTTTACCGTTATCATCTTTTATTAATAAAATTTAAATGATCTATTAAATTATCTTTCACAAAGAAGATATTTATGTTAACTTTTTTAGCATGTATTCTGCCCAATGATCCTTACCATTATGATCTTTTAATAAGAAAATTTAAATTATCTAGTAAATTATCTTTTACAAAGAAGATAATTATGTCAACTTTTTGAGCATTGATTAGGCCAACGATCGTTAATGTTATGATCTTTTCATATGAAAATTTAAATTATCTAGTAAATTATCTTTTACAAAGAACATAATTATGTCAACTTTTAAGGCATTTATTAGGCCAATGATCGTTACCATTATGATATTTTAATAAGAAATTTTAAATTATCTAGTAAATTATATTTTTACAAAAAAGATAATTATGTCAACTTTTTTAGTATTTATTAGGCGCAATGATCGTTACCGTTATGATCTTTTAATAAGAAAATTTAAATCATCTATTAAATTATCTTTTAGAAAGAAGATAATTATGTAAACTTTTTTAGCATGTATTCAGCCCAATGATCATTACCGTTATGATCTTTTAATAAGAAAATTTAAATTGTCTAGTAAATTATCTTTTTACAAAGAAGATAATTATGTCAACTTTTTTAGCATTTATTAGGTCCAATGATTGTTACCGTTATGATCTTTTAATAAGAAATTTTAAATTATCTAGTAAATTATCTTTTACAAAGAAGATAATTATGTCAACTTTTTGAGCATTGATTAGGCCAACGATCGTTAATGTTATGATCTTTTCATATGAAAATTTAAATTATCTAGTAAATTATCTTTTACAAAGAACATAATTATGTCAACTTTTAAGGCATTTATTAGGCCAATGATCGTTACCATTATGATATTTTAATAAGAAATTTTAAATTATCTAGTAAATTATATTTTTACAAAAAAGATAATTATGTCAACTTTTTTAGTATTTATTAGGCGCAATGATCGTTACCGTTATGATCTTTTAATAAGAAAATTTAAATCATCTATTAAATTATCTTTTACAAAGAAGATAATTATGTAAACTTTTTTAGCATGTATTCGGCCCAATGATCATTTCCGTTATGATCTTTTAATAAGAAAATTTAAATGATCTATTACATTATCTATTACAAAGAAGATAATTATGTCAACTTTTTAAGCATTTATTAGGCCAATGATCGTTACCATTATGATCTTTTAATAAGAAAATTTAAATCATCTATTAAATTATCTTTTACAAAGAAGATAATTATGTAAACTTTTTTAGCATGTATTCGGCCCAGTGATCATTACCATTATGATCTTTTAATAATAAAATTTAAATTATCTAGTAAATTATCTTTTTACAAAGAAGATAATTATGTAAACTTTTTTAGCATTTATTAGGCGCAATGATCGTTACCGTTGTGATCTTTTAATAAGAAAATTTAAATCATCTATTAAATTATCTTTTACAAAGAAGATAATTATGTAAACTTTTTTAGCATGTATTCGGCCCAATGATCATTACCGTTATGATCTTTTAATAAGAAAATTTAAATTATCTAGTGAATTATCATTTTACAAAGAAGATAATTATGTCAACTTTTTGAGCATTTATTAGGCCAACGATCGTTAATGTTATGATCTTTTCATACAAAAATTTAAATTATCCAGTAAATTATATTTTACAAAGAACATAATTATGTCAACTTTTAAAGCATTTATTAGGCCAATGATCGTTACCATTATGATATTTTAATAAGAAATTTTAAATTATCTAGTAAATTATCATTTTACAGAAAAGATAATTATGTAAACTTTTTTAGTATTTATTAGGCGCAATGATCGTTACCGTTATGATCTTTTAATAAGAAAATTTAAATCATCTATTAAATTATCTTTTACAAAGAAGATAATTATGTAAACTTTTTTAGCATGTATTCGGCCCAATGATCATTTCCGTTATGATCTTTTAATAAGAAAATTGAAATGATCTATTACATTATCTTTTACAAAGAAGATAATTATGTCAACTTTTTAAGCATTTATTAGGCCAATGATCGTTACCATTATGATCTTTTAATAAGAAAATTTAAATTATCCAGTAAATTATCTTTTACAAAGAACATAATTATGTCAACTTTTAAAGCATTTATTAGGCCAATGATCGTTACCATTATGATATTTTAATAAGAAATTTTAAATTATCTAGTAAATTATCTTTTTACAAAAAAGATAATTATGTCAACTTTTTTAGTATTTATTAGGCGCAATGATCGTTACCGTTATGATCTTTTAATAAAAAAATTTAAATCATCTATTAAATTATCTTTTAGAAAGAAGATAATTATGTAAACTTTTTTAGCATGTATTCAGCCCAATGATCATTACCGTTATGATCTTTTAATAAGAAAATTTAAATTATCTAGTAAATTATCTTTTTACAAAGAAGATAATTGTGTCAACTTTTTTAGGATTTATTAGGTCCAATGATCGTTACCGTTATGATCTTTTAATAAGAAATTTTAAATTATCTATTAAATTATCTTTTACAAAGATGATAATTATGTCAACTTTTTTAGCTTTCGGCACAATGATTGTTACCAATATGATGTTTTAATAAGAAAATTTAAATTATCTATTAAATTATCTTTTACAAAGAAGATAATTATGTCCACTTTTTTAGCATTTATTAGGCCCGATGATTGTTACCGTTATGATCTTTTATAAAAAATTTTAAATTTTCAATTAAATTATCTTCTACAAAGCAGATAATTATGTCAGCTTTTTGAGCATGTATTCAGCGCAATAATCTTTACCGTTATCATCTTTTATTAAGAAAATTTAAATGATCTATTAAATTAACTTTCACAAAGAAGATATTTATGTCAACTTTTTTAGCATGTATTCTGCCCAATGATCCTTACCATTATGATCTTTTAATAAGAAAATTTAAATTATCTAGTAAATTATCTTGTACAAAGAAGATAATTATGTCAACTTTTTGAGCATTTATTAGGCCAACAATCGTCAATGTTATGATCTTTTCATCAGAAAATTTAAATTATCCAGTAAATTATCTTTTACAAAGAACATAATTATGTCAACTTTTAAAGCATTTATTAGGCCAATGATCGTTACCGTTATGATCTCTTATAAAGAAATTTTAGATGATATATTCAATTATCGTTTACAAAAAAGATAATTAATTTAAATTTTTTCGGATTTATTGGGCCCAATGATTGTTACCGTTATGATATTTTATAAAGAAATTTTAAATGATCTATTAAATTATGTTTTACAAAGAAGATAATTATGTCAACTTTTTTAGTATTTATTAGGTCCAATGATCATTACCGTTATGATCTTTTAATAAGAAATTTTAAATTATCTAGTAAATTATCTTTGACAAAGATGATAATTTCGTCAACTTTTTTAGCATTTATTAGGTCCAATGATCGTTACCGTTATGATCTTTTATAAAGAAATTTTAAGTGATCTATTAAATTATCTTCTACAAAGAAGATAATTATGTTCACTTTTTTAGCTTTCGGCACAATGGTTGTTACCAATATGATGTTTTAATAAGAAAATTTAAATTATCTATTAAATTACCTTTTACAAAGAAGATAATTATGTCCACTTTTTTAGTATTTATTAGGTCCGATGATTGTTACCGTTATGATCTTTTATAAAAAATTTTAAATTATCTATTAAATTATCTTCTACAAAGTAGATAATTATGTCAACTTTTTTAGCATGTATTCAGCGCAATAATCTTTACCGTTATCATCTTTTATTAAGAAAATTTAAATGATCTATTAAATTATCTTTCACAAAGAAGATATTTATGTCAACTTTTTTAGCATGTATTCTGCCCAATGATCCTTACCATTATGATCTTTTAATAAGGAAATTTAAATTATCTAGTAAATTATCTTTTACAAAGAAGATAATTATGTCAACTTTTTGAGCATTTATTAGGCCAATGATCGTTCACGTTATGATCTTTTATAAAGAAATTTTGGATGATCTGTTCAATTATCATTTACAAAAAAGATAATTAATTTAAATTTTTTGGCATTTATTGGGCCAAATGATTGTTACCGTTATGATATTTATAAAGAAATTTTAAATGATCTATTAAATTATTCTTTACAAAGAAGATAATTATGTCAACTTTTTTAGTATTTATTCGGCCCAATGATCGTTATCGTTATGCTCTTTTAATAAGAAATTTTAAATTATCTAGTAAATTATCTTTGACAAAGATGATAATTTCGTCAACTTTTTTAGCATTTATTAGGTCTAATGATCGTTACCGTTATGATCTTTTATAAAGAAATTTTAAGTCATCTATTAAATTATCTTCTACAAAGAAGATAATTATGTTAACTTTTTTAGCATGTATTCAGCCCTATGATCGTTACCGTTATGATCATTTAATAGGAAAATTTAAATGATCTATTACATTATCTTTTACAAAGAAGATAATTATGTCAACTTTTTAAGCATTTATTAGGCCAATGATCGTTACCATTATGATCTTTTAATAAGAAAATTTAAATTATCTAGTAAATTATCTTTTACAAAGAAGATAATTATGTCAACTTTTTTAGCATTTATTAGGCCAGTGATCTATACCGTTATGATCTTTTAATAAGAAATTTTAAATTATCTAGTAAATTATCTTTTTACAGAGAAGGTAATTATGTCAACTTTTTTAGCATTTATTAGGCCCAATGATTGTCACCATTATGATCTTTTAATAAGAAATTTTAAATTATCTAGTAAATTATCTTTTTACAAAGAAGGTAATTATGTCAACTTTTTTAGCATTTACTAGGCCAATGATCGTTACCGTTATGATCTTTTATAAAGAAATTTTAAATTATCTATTAAATTATCTTTTACAGAGAAGATAATTATGTCAACTTTTTAGCATGTATTCAGCCCAATGATCGTTACCGTTGTGATCTTCTAATAAGAAAATTTAAATCATCTATTAAGTTATCTTTTACAAAGAAGATATTTATGTCAACTTTTTTAGCATGTATTCTTCCCAATGATCCTTACCATTATGATCTTTTAATAAGAAATTTCAAATTATCTAGTAAATTATCTTTTTACAAAGAAGGTAATTATGTCAACTTTTTTAGCATTTACTAGGCCAATGATCGTTACCGTTATGATCTTTTATAAAGAAATTTTAAATTATCTATTAAATTATCTTTTACAAAAAAGATAATTATGTCAACTTTTTAGCATGTATTCAGCCCAATGATCGTTACCGTTATGATCTTCTAATAAGAAAATTTAAATCATCTATTAAATTATCTTTTACAAAGAAGATATTTATGTCAACTTTTTTAGCATGTATTCTGCCCAATGATCCTTACCATCATGATCTTTTAATAAGAAAATTTAAATTATCTATTAAATTATCTTTTACAAAGAAGATTTTTATGTCAATTTTTTTAGCATGTATTCGGCCCAATGATCGTTACCGTTATGATCTTTTAATAAGAAAATTTAAATCATTTATTAAATTAAAGAAGTTTTAAATGTCTATTAAATTATGTTTTACAAAGAAGATAATTATGTGAACTTTTTTAGTGTTTATTAGTCCCAATGATCGTTACCATTATGATTTTTAATAAGAAATTTGAAATTATCTTGCAAATTATCTTTGGCAAAGATGATAATTTCGTCAACTTTTTTAGCATTTATTAGGTCCAATGATCGTTACCTTTATGATCATTTATAAAAAAGTTTTAAATCATCTATTAAATTATCTTTTAGAGAGAAGATAATTATGTCAATTTTTTTAGCATGGATTCGGCCCAATGATCGTTACGTTATGATCTTTTAATAGGAAAATTTAAATGATCTATTAAATTATCTTTTACAAAGAAGATAATCATGTCAACTTTTCTAGCATGTATTCGGCCCAATGATCGTTACCGTTATGATCTTTTAATAAAAAAATTTAAATCATCTATTAAATTATCTTTTACAAAGAAGATAATTATGTAAACTTTTTTAGCATGTATTCGGCCCAATGATCATTACCGTTATGATGTTTTAATAAGAAAATTTAAATTATCTAGTAAATTATCTTTTTACAAAGAAGATAATTATGTCAACTTTTTTAGCATTTATTAGGTCCAATGATTGTTACCATTATGATCTTTTAATAAGAAATTTTAAATTATCTATTAAATTATCTTTTACAAAGACGATAATTATGTCGACTTTTTTAGCTTTCGACACAATGATTGTTACCAATATGATGTTTTATTAAGAAAATTTAAATTATCTATTAAATTATCTTTTACAAAGAAGATAATTATGTCCACTTTTTTAGCATTTATTAGGCCCGATGATTGTTACCGTTATGATCTTTTATAAAAAATTTTAAATTATCTATTAAATTATCTTCTACAAAGCAGATAATTATGTCAGCTTTTTTAGCATGTACTCAGCGCATTAATCTTTACCGTTATCATCTTTTATTAAGAAAATTTAAATGATCTATTAAATTGTCTTTTACAAAGAAGATATTTATGTCAACTTCTTTAGCATGTATTCTCCCCAATGATCCTTACCATTATGATCTTTTAATAAGAAAATTTAAATTATCTAGTAAATTATCTTTTACAAAGAAGATAATTATGTCAACTTTTTGAGCATTTATTAGGCCAACGATCGTTAATGTTATGATCCTTTCATACGAAAATTTAAATTATCCAGTAAATTATCTTTTACAAAGAACATAATTATGTTAACTTTTAAAGCATTTATTAGGCCAATGACCGTTACCATTATGATATTTTAATAAGAAATTTTAAATTATCTAGTAAATTATCTTTTTACAAAAAAGAAAATTATGTCAACTTTTTTAGCATTTATTAGGTCCAATGATTGTAACCGTTTTGATCTTTTAATAAGAAATTTTAAATTATCTAGCAAATTATCTTTTTACAAAGAAGATAATTATGTCAACTTTTTTAGCACTTATTAGGTCCAATGATTGTTACCATTTTGATATTTTAATAAGAAATTTTAAATTATCTATTAAATTATCTTTTACAAACACGATAATTATGTCGACTTTTTTAGCTTTCGGCACAATGATTGTTACCAATATGATGTTTTAATAAGAAAATTTAAATTATCTATTAAATTATCTTTTACAAAGAAGATAATTATGCCACTTTTTTAGCATTTATTAGGCCCGATGATTGTTACCGTTATGATCTTTTATAAAAAAATTTAAATTATCTACTAAATTATCTTTTTACAAAGAAGATAATTATGTCAACTTTTTTAGCATTTATTAGGTCCAATGATTGTTACCGTTATGATCTTTTAATAAGAAATTTTAAATTATCTATTAAATTATCTTTTACAAAGATGATAATTATGTCAACTTTTTTAGCTTTCCGCACAATGATTGTTACCAATATGATGTTTTAATAAGAAAATTTAAATTATCTATTAAATTATCTTTTACAAAGAAGATAATTATGTCCACTTTTTTAGCATTTATTAGGCCCGATGATTGTTACCGTTATGATCTTTTATAAAAAAATTTAAATTATCTATTAAATTATCTTCTACAAAGCAGATAATTATGTCAACTTTTTTAGCATGTATTCAGCGCAATAATCTTTACCGTTATCATATTTTATTAAGAAAATTTAAATGATCTATTAAATTATCTTTCACAAAGAAGATATTTATGTCAACTTTTTTAGCATGTATTCTGCCCAAATGATCCTTACCATTATGATCTTTTAATAAGAAAATTTAAGTTATCTAGTAAATTATCTTTTACAAAGAAGATAATTATGTCAACTTTTTGAGCATTTATGAGGCCGATGATCGTCAATATTATGATCTTTTCATAAGAAAATTTAAATTATCCAGTAAATTATCTTTTACAAAGAACATAATTATGTCAACTTTTAAAGCATTTATTAGGCCAATGATCGTTACCGTTATGATCTCTTATAAAGAAATTTTAGATGATCTATTCAATTATCATTTACAAAAAAGATAATTAATTTAAATTTTTTGGCATTTATTGGGCCCAAAGAATGTTACCGTTACGATTTTTATAAAGAAATTTTAAATGATCTATTAAATTATCTTTTAGAAAGAAGATAATTATGTCAACTTTTTTAGTATTTATTAGGCCCAATGATCATTACCGTTATGATCTTTTAATAAGAAATTTTAAATTATCTAGTAAATTATCTTTCACAAACACGATAATTTCGTCAACTTTTTTTGCATTTATTAGGTCGAGAGATCGTTACGTTATGATCTTTTATAAAGAAATTTTAAGTCATCTATTAAATTATCTTTTACAAAGAAGATAATTATGTTAACTATTTTAGCATGTATTCGGCCCAATGATCGTTACCGTTATGATCATTTAATAGGAAAATTTAAATGATCTATTACATTATCTTTTACAAAGAAGATAATTATGTCAACTTTTTAAGCATTTATTAGGCCAATGATCGTTACCATTATGATCTTTTAATAAGAAAATTTAAATTATGTAGTAAATTATCTTTGACAAAGATGATAATTTCGTCAACTTTTTTAGCATTTATTAGGTCCAATGATCCTTACCGTTATGATCTTTTATAAAGAAATTTTAAGTTATCTATTAAACTATCTTCTACAAAGAAGATAATTATGTTAACTTTTTTAGCATGTATTCAGCCCTATGATCGTTACCGTTATGATCATTTAATATGAAAATTTAAATGATCTATTACATTATCTTTTACAAAGAAGATAATTATGTCAACTTTTTTAGCATTTATTAGGCCAATGATCATTCCTGTTATGATCTTTTATAAAGTAATTTTATATGATCTATTAAATCATCTTTTACAAAGAAGATAAGTACGTCCACTTTTTTAGCATTTATTAGGCCCGACGATTGATACCGTTATGATCTTTTGTAAGAAATTTTAAATTATCTATTAAATTATCTTTTACAAAAAAGATAATTATGTCAACTGTTTTAGCTTCCGGCCCAATGATCGTTACCATTATGATGTTTTAGTAAGAAAATTTAAATTATCTAGTAAATTATCTTTTACAAAGAAGATAATTATGTCAACTTTTTTAGCATTTACTATGCCAATGATCGTTACCGTTATGATCTTTTATAAAGCAATTTTAAATTATCTATTAAATTATCTTTTACAGAGAAGATAATTATGTCAACTTTTTTAGCATTTATTAGGCCCGATGATAGTTACCGTTATGATCTTTTAATAAGAAATTTTAAATTATCTCGTAAATTATCTTTTTACAAAAAAGATAATTATGTCAACTTTTTTAGCATTTGTTAGGCGCAATAATCGTTACCGTTATGATCGTTTATAAAGAAATTTTAGATGACCTATTCAATTATCGTTTACAAACGAGATAATTAATTTAAATTTTTTGGCATTTATTTTGCACAATGATTGTTACCGTTATGATCTTTTATAAATAAATTTGAAGTCATCTATTAAATTATCTTTTACAAAGAAGATAATTATGTCAATTTTCTTAGCATTTATTCGGCCCAATAATCGTTACCGTTATCATCTTTTAATAAGAAAATCTAAATGATCTATTAAATTATGTTTCACAAAGAATATAATATTGTCAACTTTTTTAGCATGTATTCGGCCCAATGATCGTTACTGTTATGATCTTTTAATAGGAAAATTTAAATTATCTAGCAAATTATCTTTTACAAAGAAGATAATTATGTCCACTTTTTTATTATTTATTAGGCCCGATGATTGTTACTATTATGATATTTTATAAGAAATTTTAAATTATCTATTAAATTATCTTTTACAAAGAAGATAATTATCTCAACTTTTTTAGCTTTCGGCCCAATGATCGTTACCATTAAGATGTTTTAATAAGAAAATTTAAATTATCTAGTAAATTATCTTTTACAAAGAAGATAATTTTGTCAACTTTTTTAGCATTTATTAGGCCAATGATCGTTACCGTTATGATATTTTATAAAGAAATTTTAAATGATCTATTAAATTATCTTTTACAAAGAAGATATTTATGTTAACTTTTTTAGCATGTATTCGGCCCAATGATCGTTACCGTTATGATCTTTTAATTAGAAAATTTATATCATCTATTAAATTCAAGAAATTTTAAATGTCTATTAAATTATGTTTTACAAAGAAGATAATTATGACAACTTTTTTAGTATTTATTAGGCCCAATGCTCGTTACCATTATGATCTTTTAATAAGAAATTTGAAATTATCTAGTAAATTATCTTTGAGAAAGATGATAATTCCGTCAACTTTTTTAGCATTTATTAGGTCCAATGATCGTTACGTTTATGATCTTTTATAAAGAAATTTTAAATCATCTATTAAATTATCTTCTACAGAGAAGATAATTTTGTCAACTTTCTTAGCATGGATTCGGCCCAATGATCATTACGTTATGATCTTTTAATAGGAAAATTTAAATGATCTATTAAATTATCTTTTACAAAGAAGATAATCATGTCATCTTTTTTAGCATGTATTCGGCCCAATGATCGTTACCGTTATCATCTTTTAATAAGAAAATTTCAATCATCTATTAAATTATCTTTTACAAAGAAGATAATTATGTCAATTTTTTTAGGATGTATTCGGCCCTATAATCGTTATCGTTATCATATTTTAATAAGAAAATTTCAATGATCTATTAAATTATGTTTCACAAAGAATATAATATTGTCAACTTTTTTAGCATGTATTCGGCCCAATGATCGTTACCGTTATGATCTTTTAATAAGAAAATTTAAATTATCTAGTAAATTATCTTTTACAAAGAAGATAATTATGTCCAATTTTTTAGCTTTTATTAGGCCCGATGATTGCTACCGTTATGATCTTTTATAAGAATTTTTAATTATCTATTAAATTATCTTTTACAAAGAAGATAATTATGTCAACTTTTTTAGCTTTCGGCCCAATGATCGTTACCATTAAGATGTTTTAATAAGAAAATTTAAATTATCTAGTAAATTATCTTTCACAAAGAAGATAATTATGTCAACTTTTTTAGCATTTATTAGGCCAATGATCGTTACCGTTATGATCTTTTACAAAGAAATTTTAAATGATCTATTCAATTATCTTTTACAAAGAAGATATTTATGTCAACTTTTTTAGCATGTATTCGGCCCAATGATCGTTAACGTTATGATCTTTTAATAAGAAAATTTAAATCATTTATTAAATTAAAGAAATTTTAAATGTCTATTAAATTATGTTTTACAAAGAAGATAATTATGTCAACTTTTTTAGTATTCATTAGGCCCAATGATCGTTACCGTTATGATCTTTTAATAAGAAATTTTAAATTATCTAGTAAATTATCTTTGACAAAGATGATAATTTCGTCAACTTTTTTAGCATTTATTAGGTCCAATGATCGTTACCTTTATGATCTTTTATAAAGAAATTTTAAATCAGCTATTAAATTATCTTTTAGAGAGAAGATAATTATGTCAACATTTTTAGCATGGATTCGGCCCAATGATCGTTACGTTATGATCTTTTGATAGGAAAATTTAAATGATCTATTAAATTATCTTTTACAAAGAAGATAATCATGTCAACTTTTTTAGCATGTATTCGGCCCAATGATCGTTACCATTATGATCTTTTAATAAGAAAATTTAAATCATCTATTAAATTATCTTTTACAAAGAAGATAATTATGTAAACTTTTTTAGCATGTATTCGGCCCAATGATCATTACCGTTATGATCTTTTAATAATAAAATTTAAATTATCTAGTAAATTATATTTTTACAAAGAAGATAATTATGTCAACTTTTTTAGCATTTATTAGGTCCAATGATTGTTACCGTTATGATCTTTTAATAAGAAATTTTAAATTATATATTAAATTATCTTTTACAAAGAAGATAATTATGTCAACTTTTTTAGCTTTCGGCACAATGATTGTTACCAATATGATGTTTCAATAATAAAATTTAAATTATCTATTAAATTATCTTTTACAAAGAAGATAATTATGACCACTTTTTTAGCATTTATTAGGCCCGATGATTGTTACCGTTATGATCTTTTATAAAAAAATTTAAATTATCTATTAAATTATCTTTTACAAAGAAGATAATTATGTCAACTTTTTTAGCATGTATTTGGCCCAATGATCGTTACCGTTATGATCGTTTCATAAGAAAATTTCAATTATCTAGTAAATTATCTTTTTACAAAGAAGATAATTATGTCAACTTTTTTAGCATGTATTCAGCCCAATGATCATTACTGTTATGATCTTTTAATAAGAAAATTTAAATTATCCAGTAAATTATCTTTTTACAAAGAAGATAATTATGTGAACTTTTTTAGCATTTATTAGGTCCAATGATTGTTACCGTTATGATCTTTTAATAAGAAATTTTAAATTATCTATTAAATTATCTTTTACAAAGAAGATAATTATGTCAACTTTTTTAGCTTTCGGCACAATGATTGTTACCAATATGATGTTTTAATAAGAAAATTTAAGTTATCTATTAAATTATCTTTTACAAAGAAGATAATTATGACCACTTTTTTAGCATTTATTAAGCCCGATGATTGTTACTGTTATGATCTTTTATAAAAAATTTTAAATTATCTATTAAATTATCTTTTACAAAGAAGATAATTATGTCAACTTTTTTAGCATGTATTTGGCCCAATGATCGTTACCGTTATGATCGTTTCATAAGAAAATTTCAATTATCTAGTAAATTACCTTTTTACAAAGAAGATAATTATGTGAACTTTTTTAGCATTTATTAGGTCCAATGATTGTTACCGTTATGATGTTTTAATAATAAATTTTAAATTATCTATTAAATTATCTTTTACAAAGAAGATAATTATGTCAATTTTTTTAGCTTTCGGCACAATGATTGTTACCAATATGATGTTTTGATAAGAAAATTTAAGTTATCTATTAAATTATCTTTTACAAAGAAGATAATTATGTCAACTTTTTTAGCATGTATTCGGCCTAATGATCGTTACCGTTTTGATCTTTTAATAAGAAAATTTAAATTATATTGTAAATTATCTTTTTACAAAGAAGAGAATTATGTCAACTTTTTTAGCATTTGTTAGGCCTAATGATTGTTACCGTTATCATCTTTTATA
Source organism: Psophocarpus tetragonolobus (assembly GCA_037954015.1). NCBI lineage: Eukaryota > Viridiplantae > Streptophyta > Magnoliopsida > Fabales > Fabaceae > Psophocarpus > Psophocarpus tetragonolobus. The sequence goes on from CM075688.1 coordinate 63,531,822, forward strand.
AATAAATTTTAACTGATCTATTAAAATATTTTTTACAAAGAATATAATTATGTCAACTTTTTTAGTATTTATTCGGCCCAGTGATCATTACCTTTATGATCTTTTATAAATAAATTTTAACTGATCTATTAAATTATCTTTTACAAAAACGATAATTATGTTAACTTTTGTAGCATTTATTAAGCCCAATGATCGTTACCGTTATGATCTTTTAATAAATAAATTTTAAATGATCTATTAAATTATCTTTTATAAAGAAGATAATTATGTCAACTTTTTTAGCATTTATTAGGCCCAATGATTGTGACCGTTATGATCTTTTAATAAGAAATTTTAAATGATCTATTAAATTATCTTTTTCAAAGAAGATAATCATGTCAAGTTTTTTTTCATTTATTAGGCCCAATGATTGTTAACGTTATGATCTTTTAATAAGAAATTTTAAATGATCTATTAAATTATCCTTTACAAAGAAGATAATTATGTCAACTTTTTTAGCATTTATTAGGCCCAATGATCGTTACCGTTATGAATATTCAATTATCTTCTACAAAGAAGATAATCACGTCAGGTTTTTTAGCACCTATTAGGCCCAATGATTGTTAATGTTATGATATTTTAATATGAAATTTTCAATTATCTATTAAATTATCTTTTACAAAGAGGATAATTTTGTACACATTTTTAGCATTTATTAGGCCCAATGATCGTTACCGTCATGATATTTTAATAAAGAAATTTTAAATAATCTATTAAATTATGTTTTACAACGAAGATAATTATGTCAACGTTTTTAGCATTTATTAGCCCCAATGATCGTTACCATTATGATCTTTTAATAAGAAATTTTAAATTATCTAGTAAATTATCTTTTACAAAGAAGATAATTATGCCAACTTTTTTAACATTTATTAGGCCCAATGATCGTTACCGTTGTGATTTTTATAAATAAATTTTAAATGATCTATTAAATTATCTTTTACAAAAAAAATAATTATGTTAACTTTTGTAGCATTTATTAGGCCCAATGATCATTACCGTTATAATCTTTCAATAAATAAAATTTAAATGATCTATTAAATTATCTTTTATAAAGAATATAATTATGCCAACTTTTTCAATATATATTAGGCCCAATGATCGTTACCGTTGTGATTTTTATAAATAAATTTTAAATGATCTATTAAATTATCTTTTACAAAAAGAAATAATTATGTTAACTTTTGTAGCATTTATTAGGCCCAATGATCATTACCGTTATGATCTTTCAATAAATAAATTTTAAATGATCTATTAAATTATCTTTTACAAAGAAGATAATTATGTCAACCTTTTTAGCCTTTATTAGGCCCAATGATCATTACCGTTATGATCTTTTAATAAGAAATTTTAAATAATCTAATAAATTATCTTTGACAAAAAAGATAATTAGTTTAAATTATTTAGCATTTGTTAGGCGCAATGATTGTTACCGTTATAATCTTCTATAAAGAAATTTTAACAGATCTATTAAATTATTTTTTACGAACAATATAATTATGTCAACTTTTTTAGTATTTATTAAGCCCAATGATCGTTTCCGGTATGATCTTTTAATAAATAAATTTTAAATTATCTACTAAATTATGTTTTACAAAAGAAGATAATTATTTCAACTATTTTAGCATTTATTCGGCCCGATGATTATTACCGTTATGATCTTTTATAAAGAAATTTTAAATGATCTATTAAATTATCTTTCACAAAAAAGATAATTAGTTTAAATTTTTTAGCATTTCCTAGGCCCAATGATCGTTACCGTTATGATCTTTTAATAAATAAATTTTAAATGATCTATTAAATTATCTTTTACAAATAATAGAATTATCTCAACTTTTTTAGCATTTGTTAGGCCTAATGATTGTTACCGTTATCATCTTTTATAAATAAATTTTAACTGATCTATTAAAATATTTTTTACAAAGAATATAACTATGTCAACTTTTTTAGTATTTATTCGGCCCAATGATCATTACCTTTATGATCTTTTATAGGGAAATTTTAAATGATCTATTAAATTATCTTTTACAAAAACGATAATTATGTTAACTTTTGTAGCATTTTTTAGGCCCAATGATCGTTACCGTTATGATCTTTTAATAAATAATTTTAAATGATCTATTAAATTATCTTTTACAAAGAAGATAATTATGTCAACTTTTTTAGCATTTATTAGGCCCGATGATCGTTACCGTTATGATCTTTTAATAAGAAATTTTAAATGATCTATTAAATTATCTTTTACAAAGAAGATAATTATGTCAACTTTTTTACCATGTATTCGGCCCAATAATCGTTACCGTTATCATATTTTAATAAGAAAATTTAAATGATCTATTAAATTATCTTCACAAAGAAGATAATATTGTCAACTTTTTTAGCATGTATTCGGTCCAATGATCGTTACCGTTATGATTTTTTAATAAGAAAATTTAAATTATCTAGTAAATTATCTTTTTACAAAGAGGATAATTATGTCAACTTTTTTAACATTTATTAGGCCCAATGATCATTACCGTTATGATCATTTATAAAAAAATTTTAAATGATCTATTAAATTATATTTTACAAAGAAGATAATTATGTGAACTTTTTTAGCATTTCTTAGGCTCAACGATTGTTACCATTATGATCTTTTATACAGAAATTTTAAATTATCTTTTACAAAGAAGATAATTATGTCAACTTCTTTAGCATGTATTAGGCCTAATGATTGTTACCGTTATGATCTTTTATAGAGAAATTTTAAATTATCTAGTAAATTATCTTTTACAAAGAAGATAATTATATCAACTTTTTTAGCATTTATTCGGCCAAATGATCATTACCATCATGAAGATAATCATGTCAGGTTTTTTAGCATTTATTAACCCCAATGATCGTTAACGTTATGATATTTTAATACGAAATTTGAAATTATCTATTAAATTGTCTTTTACAAAGAAGATAATTATGTCAACTTTTTTAGCATTTATTAGGCCCGATGATTGTTACCATTGCGATCTTTTAATAAGAAATTTTAAATTATCTAGTAAATTATCTTTTACAAAGAAGATAATTATGTCAAGTTTTTTAGCATTTATTAGGCCCAATGATCGTTACCGTCATGATCTTTTAAAAAAAAATTTAAATGATCTATTAAATTATATTTTACAAAGAAGATAATTATGTCAACTTTTTAGCATTTATTGGTCCCAATGATCATTACCTTTATGATCTTTTATAAAGAAATTTTTAATGATCTATTAAATTATGTTTTACAAAGATGATAATTATGTCCCCTTTTAAGCATTTATTAGGCCCAATGATTGTTACCGTTACGATCTTTTCATAAGAAATTTTCAATTATCTGTTAAATTGTCTTTTACAAAAAACATAATTATGTCAACTTTTTTAGCATTTATTAAGCCCAATGACCGTTACCGTCATGATCTTTTAATAAATAAATTTTAAATGATCTATTAAATTAAATTTTACAAAGAAGATAATTATGCTTTTAGCATTTATTAGGTTCAATAATCCTTATCGTTATGATCTTTTATAAAGAACTTTTAAATGACGTATTAAATTATCGTTTACAAAAAAGATAATTAATTTAAATTTTTTAGCATTTCTTAGGCCCAACGATTGTTACCGTTATGATCTTTTATAAAGAAATTTTAAATTATCTTTTACAAAGAAGATAATTATGTCAATTTCTTTAGCATGTATTAGGCCTAATGATTGTTACCGTTATGATCGTTTATAAAGAAATTTTAAATTATCTAGTAAATTATCTTTTACAAAGAAGATAATTATATCAACTTTTTTAGCATTTATTCGGCCAAATGATCATTACCGTCATGAAGATAATCATGTCAGGTTTTTTAGCATTTATTAACCCCAATGATCGTTAACGTTATGATATTTTAATACAAAATTTGAAATTATCTATTAAATTTTCTTTTACAAAGAATATAATTATGTCAACTTTTTTAGCATTTATTAGGCCCGATGATCGTTACCATTGTGATCTTTTAATAGGAAATTTTAAATTATCTAGTAAATTATCTTTTACAAAGAAGATAATTATGTCAAGTTTTTTAGCATTTATTAGGCCCAATGATCGTTACCGTCATGAGCTTTTAAAAGTAAATTTTAAATGATCTATTAAATTATGTTTTATAAAGAAGATAATTATGTGAACTTTTTTAGCATTTATTAGGCCCAATGATTGTCCGTTATGATCTTTTAATAAAGAAATTTTAAAAGATCTACTAAATTATCCTTGAGAAAGAAGATACTTATGTCAACTTTTTTAGCATTTATTACGCCTAATGATCGTTACCGTGATGATGTTTTAAAAAAAAAATTTAAATGATCTATTAAATTATATTTTACAAAGAAGATAATTATATAAACTTTTTTAGCATTTATCCGGCCAAATGATCATTACCGTCATGAAGATAATCATGTCAGGTTTTTTAGCATTTATTAACCCCAATGATCGTTAACATTATGATATTTTAATACGAAATTTGAAATTATCTATTAAATTGTCTTTTACAAAGAAGATAATTATGTCAACTTTTTTAGCATTTGTTAGGCCCGATGATTGTTACCATTGTGATCTTTTAACAAGAAATTTTAAATGATCTATTAAATTATGTTTTATAAAGAAGATAATTATGTGAACTTTTTTAGCATTTATTAGGCCCAATGATTGTTACCGTTATGATCTTTTAATAAAGAAATTTTAAAAGATCTACTAAATTATCCTTGAGAAAGAAGATACTTATGTCAACTTTTTTAGCATTTATTACGCCTAATGATCGTTACCGTGATGATGTTTTAAAAAAAAAATTTAAATGATCTATTAAATTATATTTTACAAAGAAGATAATTATATAAACTTTTTTAGCATTTATCCGGCCAAATGATCATTACCGTCATGAAGATAATCATGTCAGGTTTTTTAGCATTTATTAACCCCAATGATCGTTAACATTATGATATTTTAATACGAAATTTGAAATTATCTATTAAATTGTCTTTTACAAAAAAGATAATTATGTCAACTTTTTTAGCATTTGTTAGGCCCGATGATTGTTACCATTGTGATCTTTTAACAAGAAATTTTAAATTATCTAGTAAATTATCTTTTACAAAGAAGATAATTATGTCAACTTTTTAGCATTTATTGGTCCCAATGATCATTACCTTTATGATCTTTTATAAAAAAATTTTTAATGATCTATTAAATTATGTTTTACAAAGATGATAATTATGTCCCCTTTTAAGCATTTATTAGGCCCAATGATTGTTACCGTTACGATCTTTTCATAAGAAATTTTCAATTATCTGTTAAATTATCTTTTACAAAAAGGATAATTATGTCAATTTTTTTAGCATTTATTAGGCCCAATGACCGTTACCGTCATGATCTTTGAACAAAGAAATTTTAAATGATCTATTAAATTAAATTTTACAAAGAAGATAATTATGCTTTTAGCATTTATTAGGTTCAATAATCCTTATCGTTATGATCTTTTATAAAGAACTTTTAAATGATGTATTAAATTATCGTTTACAAAAAAGATAATTAATTTAAATTTTTTAGCATTTCTTAGACCCAACGATTGTTACCGTTATGATCTTTTATAAAGAAATTTTAAATTATCTTTTACAAAGAAGATAATTATGTCAATTTCTTTAGCATGTATTAGGCCTAATGATTGTTACCGTTATGATCTTTTATAAAGAAAATTTAAATTATCTAGTAAATTATCTTTTACAAAGAAGATAATTATATCAACTTTTTTAGCATTTATTAGGCCAAATGATCATTACCATCATGAAGATAATCATGTCAGGTTTTTTAGCATTTATTAACCCCACTGATCGTTATGGTTATGATATTTTAATACAAAATTTGAAATTATCTATTAAATTGTCTTGTACAAAGAATATAATTATGTCAACTTTTTTAGCATTTATTAGGCCCGATGATCGTTACCATTGTGATCTTTCAATAAGAAATTTTAAATTATCTAGTAAATTATCTTTTACAAAGAAGATAATTATGTCAAGTTTTTTAGCATTTATTAGGCCCAATGATCGTTACCGTCATGAGCTTTTAAAAATAAATTTTAAATGATCTATTAAATTATGTTTTATAAAGAAGATAATTATGTGAACTTTTTTAGCATTTATTAGGCCCAATGATTGTTACCGTTATGATCTTTTAATAAAGAAATTTTAAAAGATCTACTAAATTATCTTTGAGAAAGAAGATACTTATGTCAACTTTTAAGCATTTATTACGCCCAATGATCGTTACCGTCATGATCTTTTAAAAAGAAATTTTAAATGATCTATTAAATTATATTTTACAAAGAAGATAATTATATAAACTTTTTTAGCTTTTATTCGGCCAAATGATCATTACCGTCATGAAGATAATCATATCAGGTTTTTTAGCATTTATTAACCCCAATGATCGTTAACGTTATGATATTTTAATACGAAATTTGAAATTATCTATTAAATTGCCTTTTACAAAGAAGATAATTATGTCAACTTTTTTAGCATTTATTAGGCCCGATGATCGTTACCATGGTGATCTTTTAATAAGAAATTTTAAATTATCTAGTAAATTATCTTTTACAAAGAAGATAATTATGTCAAGTTTTTTAGCATTTATTAGGCCCAATGATCGTTACCGTCATGATCTTTTAAAAATAAATTTTAAATGATCTATTAAATTATATTTTACAAAGAAGATAATTATGTCAACTTTTTAGCATTTATTGGTCCCAATGATCATTACCTTTATGATCTTTTATAAAAAAAAATTTAATGATCTATTAAATTATGTTTTACAAAGATGATAATTATGTCCCCTTTTAAGCATTTATTAGGCCCAATGATTGTTACCGTTACGATCTTTTCATAAGAAATTTTCAATTATCTGTTAAATTATCTTTTACAAAAAGGATAATTATGTCAATTTTTTTAGCATTTATTAGGCCCAATGACCGTTACCGTCATGATCTTTGAACAAAGAAATTTTAAATGATCTATTAAATTAAATTTTACAAAGAAGATAATTATGCTTTTAGCATTTATTAGGTTCAATAATCCTTATCGTTATGATCTTTTATAAAGAACTTTTAAATGATGTATTAAATTATCGTTTACAAAAAAGATAATTAATTTAAATTTTTTAGCATTTCTTAGACCCAACGATTGTTACCGTTATGATCTTTTATAAAGAAATTTTAAATTATCTTTTACAAAGAAGATAATTATGTCAATTTCTTTAGCATGTATTAGGCCTAATGATTGTTACCGTTATGATCTTTTATAAAGAAAATTTAAATTATCTAGTAAATTATCTTTTACAAAGAAGATAATTATATCAACTTTTTTAGCATTTATTAGGCCAAATGATCATTACCATCATGAAGATAATCATGTCAGGTTTTTTAGCATTTATTAACCCCACTGATCGTTATGGTTATGATATTTTAATACAAAATTTGAAATTATCTATTAAATTGTCTTGTACAAAGAATATAATTATGTCAACTTTTTTAGCATTTATTAGGCCCGATGATCGTTACCATTGTGATCTTTCAATAAGAAATTTTAAATTATCTAGTAAATTATCTTTTACAAAGAAGATAATTATGTCAAGTTTTTTAGCATTTATTAGGCCCAATGATCGTTACCGTCATGAGCTTTTAAAAATAAATTTTAAATGATCTATTAAATTATGTTTTATAAAGAAGATAATTATGTGAACTTTTTTAGCATTTATTAGGCCCAATGATTGTTACCGTTATGATCTTTTAATAAAGAAATTTTAAAAGATCTACTAAATTATCTTTGAGAAAGAAGATACTTATGTCAACTTTTAAGCATTTATTACGCCCAATGATCGTTACCGTCATGATCTTTTAAAAAGAAATTTTAAATGATCTATTAAATTATATTTTACAAAGAAGATAATTATATAAACTTTTTTAGCTTTTATTCGGCCAAATGATCATTACCGTCATGAAGATAATCATATCAGGTTTTTTAGCATTTATTAACCCCAATGATCGTTAACGTTATGATATTTTAATACGAAATTTGAAATTATCTATTAAATTGCCTTTTACAAAGAAGATAATTATGTCAACTTTTTTAGCATTTATTAGGCCCGATGATCGTTACCATGGTGATCTTTTAATAAGAAATTTTAAATTATCTAGTAAATTATCTTTTACAAAGAAGATAATTATGTCAAGTTTTTTAGCATTTATTAGGCCCAATGATCGTTACCGTCATGATCTTTTAAAAATAAATTTTAAATGATCTATTAAATTATATTTTACAAAGAAGATAATTATGTCAACTTTTTAGCATTTATTGGTCCCAATGATCATTACCTTTATGATCTTTTATAAAAAAATTTTTAATGATCTATTAAATTATGTTTTACAAAGATGATAATTATGTCCCCTTTTAAGCATTTATTAGGCCCAATGATTGTTACCGTTACGATCTTTTCATAAGAAATTTTCAATTATCTGTTAAATTATCTTTTACAAAAAGGATAATTATGTCAATTTTTTTAGCATTTATTAGGCCCAATGACCGTTACCGTCATGATCTTTGAACAAAGAAATTTTGAATGATCTATTAAATTAAATTTTACAAAGAAGATAATTATGCTTTTAGCATTTATTAGGTTCAATAATCCTTATCATTATGATCTTTTATAAAGAACTTTTAAATGACATATTAAATTATCGTTTACAAAAAAGATAATTAATTTAAATTCTTTAGCATTTCTTAGGCCCAACGATTGTTACCGTTATGATCTTTTATAAAGAAATTTTAAATTATCTTTTACAAAGAAGATAATTATGTCAACTTCTTTAGCATGTATTAGGCCTAATGATTGTTACCATTATGATCTTTTATAAAGAAATTTTAAATTATCTAGTAAATTATCTTTTACAAAGAAGATAATTATATCAACTATTTTAGCATTTATTCGGCCAAATGATCATTACCGTCATGAAGATAATCATGTCAGGTTTTTTAGCATTTATTAACCCCAATGATCGTTAACGTTATGATATTTTAATACGAAATTTGAAATTATCTATTAAATTGTCTTTTACAAAGAAGATAATGATGTCAACTTTTTTAGCATTTATTAGGCCCGATGATTGTTACCATTGTGATCTTTTAATAAGAAATTTTAAATTATCTAGTAAATTATCTTTTACAAAGAAGATAATTATGTCAATTTTTTTAGCATTTATTAGGCCCAATGATCGTTACCGTCATGATCTTTTAAAAATAAATTTTAAGTGATCTATTAAATTATATTTTACAAAGAAGATAATTATGTCAACTTTTTAGAATTTATTGGTCCCAATGATCATTACCTTTATGATCTTTTGTAAAGAAATTTTAAATGATCTATTAAATTATGTTTTACAAAGATGATAATTATGTCCCCTTTTAAGCATTTATTAGGCCCAATGATTGTTACCGTTACGATCTTTTCATAAGAAATTTTCAATTATCTGTTAAATTGTCTTTTACAAAAAACATAATTATGTCAACTTGTTTAGCATTTATTAGGCCCAATGACCGTTACCGTCATGATCTTTTAATAAAGAAATTTTAAATGATCTATTAAATTAAATTTTACAAAGAAGATAATTATGCTTTTAGCATTTATTAGGTTCAATAATCCTTATCGTTATGATCTTTTATAAAGAACTTTTAAATGACGTATTAAATTATCGTTTACAAAAAAGATAATTAATTTAAATTTTTTACCATTTCTTAGGCCCAATGATTGTTACCGTTATGATCTTTTATAAAGAAATTTTAAATTATCTTTTACAAAGAAGATAATTATGTCAATTTCTTTAGCATGTATTAGGCCTAATGATTGTTACCGTTATGATCTTTTATAAAGAAATTTTAAATTATCTAGTAAATTATCTTTTACAAAGAAGATAATTGTGTGAACTTTTTTAGCATTTATTAGGCCCAATGATTGTTATCGTTATGATCTTTTAATAAAGAAATTTTAAAAGATCTACTATATTATCTTTGAGAAAGAAGATACTTATGTCAACTTTTTTAGCATTTATTAGGCCCAATGATCGTTACCTTAATGATCTTTTAAAAGGAAATTTTAAATGATCTATTAAATTATATTTTACAAAGAAGATAATTATATAAACTTTTTAGCATTTATTCGGCCAAATGATCATTACCGTCATGAAGATAATCATGTCAGAGTTTTTAGCATTTATTAACCCAATGATCGTTAACGTTTTGATATTTTAATACGAAATTTGAAATTATCTATTAAATTGTCTTTTACAAAGAAGATAATTATGTCAACTTTTTTAGCATTTGTTACGCCCAATGACCGTTACCGTCATGATCCTTTAATAAAGAAATTTTAAATGATCTATTAAATTAAATTTTTCAAAGAAGATAATTATGCTTTTAGCATTTATTAGGTTCAATAATCCTTATCATTCTGATCTTTTATAAAGAACTTCTAAATGACATATTAAATTATCGTTTACAAAAAAGATAATTAATTTAAATCTTTTAGCATTTCTTAGGCCCAACGATTGTTACCATTATGATCTTTTATAAAGAAATTTTAAATTATCTTTTACAAAGAAGATAATTATGTCAACTTCTTTAGCATGTATTAGGCCTAATGATTGTTACCGTTATGATCTTTTATAAAGAAATTTTAAATTATCTAGTAAATTATCTTTTACAAAGAAGATAATTATATAAACTTTTTTAGCATTTATTCGGCCAAATGATCATTACCGTCATGAAGATAATCACGTCAGGTTTTTTAGCATTTATTAACCCCAATGATCATTAACGTTATGATATTTTAATACGAAATTTGAAATTATCTATTAAATTGTCTTTTACAAATAATATAATTATGTCAACTTTTTTAGCATCTATTAGGCCTGATGATCGTTACCATTGTGATCTTTTAATAAGAAATTTTAAATTATCTAGTAAATTATCTTTTACAAAGAAGATAATTATGTCAAGTTTTTTAGCATTTAATAGGCCCAATGATCGTTACCGTCATGATCTTTTAAAATTAAATTTTAAATTATCTATTAAGTTATATTTTACAAAGAAGATAATTATGTGAATTTTGTTAGCATTTATTAGGCCCAATGATTGTTACCGTTATGATCTTTTAATAAAGAAATTTTAAAAGATCTACTAAATTATCTTTGAGAAAGAAGATAATTATGTCAACTTTTTTAGCATTTATTAGGCCCAATGATCGTTACCGTCATGATCTTTTAAAAAGAAATTTTAAATGATCTATTAAATTATGTTTTACAAAGAAGATAATTATGTCAACTTTTAAGCATTTATTAGGCCCAATGATTGTTACCCTTACGATCTTTTCATAAGAAATTTTCAATTATCTATTAAATTGTCTTTTACAAAAAAGATAATTATGTCAACTTTTTTAGCATTTATTAGGCCCAATGACCGTTACCGTCATGATCTTTTAATAAGGAAATTTTAAATGATCTATTAAATTAAATTTTACAAAGAAGATAATTATTCTTTTACCATTTATTAGGTTAAATAATCTTTATCGTTATGATCTTTTATAAAGAACTTTTAAATGACGTATTAAATTATCGTTTACAAAAAAGACAATTAATTTAAGTTTTTTAGCATTTCTTAGGCCCAACGACTGTTACCCTTATGATCTTTTATATAGAAATTTTAAATTATCTATTAAATTATCTTTTACAAAGAAGATAATTATGTTAACCTTTTTAGCATGTATTAGGCCTAATGATTGTTACCGTTATGATCTTTTATAAAGAAATTTTAAATTATCTAGTAAATTATCTTTTACAAAGAAGATAATTATATCAACTTTTTTAGCATTTATTCGGCCAAATGATCATTACCGTCATGATCTTTTAATAAGAAATTTTAAATAATGTATTAAATTATCTTTTACGAAGAAGATAATCATGTCAGGTTTTTTAGCATTTATTAACCCCAATGATCGTTAACGTTATGATATTTTAATACGAAATTTGAAATTATCTATTAAATTATCTTTTACAAAGAAGATAATTATATCAACTTTTTTAGCATTTATTCGGCCAAATGATCATTACCTTCATGATCTTTCAATAAGAAATTTTAAATAATCTATTAAATTATCTTTTACAAAGAAGATAATCATGTCAGGTTTTTTAGCATTTATTAACCCCAATGATCGTTAACGTTATGATATTTTAATACGAAATTTGAAATTATCTATTACATTGTCTTTTACAAAGAAGATAATTATGTCAACTTTTTTAGCATTTATTAGGCCCGATGATCGTTACCATTGTGATCTTTTAATAAGAAATTTTAAGTTATCTAGTAAATTATCTTTTACAAAGAAGATAATTATGTCAAGTTTTTTAGCATTTATTAGGCCCAATGATCGTTATAGTCATGATCTTTTAAAAATAAATTTTAAATGATCTATTAAATTATATTTTACAAAGAAGATAATTATGTGAACTTTTTGAGCATTTATTAGGCCCAATGATTGTTACCATTATGATCTTTTAATAAAGAAATTTTAAAAGATCTACTAAATTATCTTTGAGAAAGAAGATAATTATGTCAACTTTTTTAGCATTTATTAGGCCCAATGATCGTTACCGTCATGATCTTTTAAAAAGAAATTTTAAACGATCTATTAAATTATATCTTACAAAGAAGATGATTATGTCAACTTTTTAGCATTTATTGGTCCCAATGATCATTACCTTTATGATCTTTTATAAAGAAATTTTAAATGATCTATTAAATTATCTTTTACGAAGATGATAATTATGTCCCCTTTTAAGCATTTATTAGGCCCAATGATTGTTACCGTTACAATTTTTTCATAAGAAATTTTCAATTATCTGCTAAATTGTCTTTTCCAAAAAAGATAATTATATAAACTTTTTTAGCATTTATTAGGCCCAATGACCGTTATCATCATGATCTTTTAATAAAGAAATTTTAAATGATCTATTAAATTAAATTTTACAAAGAAGATAATTATGCCTTTAGCATTTATTTGGTTCAATAATCCTTATCGTTATGATCTATTATAAAGAACCTTTAAATGAAGTATTAAATTATCGTTTACAAAAAAGATAATTAATTTAAATGTTTTAGCATTTCTTAGGCCCAATGATCGTTACCGTCATGATCTTTTAAAAATAAATTTTAAATGATCTATTAAATTATATTTTACAACGAAGATAATTATGTCAACTTTTCAGCATTTATTGGTCCCAATGATCATTACCTTTATGATCTTTTATAAAGAAATTTTAAATGATCTATTAAATTATCTTTTACGAAGATGATAATTATGTCCCCTTTTAAGCATTTATTAGGCCCAATGATTGTTACCATTACGATCTTTTCATAAGAAATTTTCAATTATCTATTAAATTGTCTTTTACAAAAAAGATAATTATGTCAACTTTTTTAGCATTTATTAGGCCCAATGACCGTTACCGTCATGATCTTTTAATAAGGAAATTTTAAATGATCTATTAAATTAAATTTTACAAAGAAGATAATTATTCTTTTAGCATTTGTTAGGTTAAATAATCCTTATCGTTATGATCTTTTATAAAGAACTTTTAAATGATGTATTAAATTATCATTTACAAAAAGGATAATTAATTTAAGTTTTTTAGCATTTCTTAGGCCCAACGACTGTTACCGTTATGATCTTTTATATAGAAATTTTAAATTATCTATTAAATTATCTTTTACAAAGAAGATAATTATGCTAAGTTTTTTAGCATTTATTGGTCCCAATGATCATTACCTTTATGATCTTTTATAAAGAAATTTTAAATGATCTATTAAACTATCTTTTACGAAGATGATAATTATGTCCCCTTTTAAGCATTTATTAGCCCCAATGATTCTTACCGTTACGATTTTTTCATAAGAAATTTTCAATTATCTGCTAAATTGTCTTTTCCAAAAAAGATAATTATATAAACTTTTTTAGCATTTATTAGGCCCAATGACCGTTACCATCATGATCTTTTAATAAAGAAATTTTAAATGATCTATTAAATTAAATTTTACAAAGAAGATAATTATGCCTTTGGCATTTATTAGGTTCAATAATCCTTATCGTTATGATCTATCATAAAGAACCTTTAAATGAAGTATTAAGTTATCGTTTACAAAAAAGATAATTAATTTAAATTTTTTAGCATTTCTTAGGCCCAATGATCGTTACCGTCATGATCTTTTAAAAAGAAATTTTAAATGATCTATTAAATTATATTTTACAACGAAGATCATTATGTCAACTTTTTAGCATTTATTGGTCCCAATGATCATTACCTTTATGATCTTTTATAAAGAAATTTTAAATGATCTATTAAATTATCTTTTACAAAGATGATAATTATGTCCCCTTTTAAGCATTTATTAGGCCCAATGATTGTTACCGTTACGATCTTTTCATAAGAAATTTTCAATTATCTATTAAATTGTCTTTTACAAAAAAGATAATTATGTCAACTTTTTTAGCATTTATTAGGCCAATGACCGTTACCTTCATGATCTTTTAATAAAGAAATTTTAAATGATCTATTAAATTAAATTTTACAAAGAAGATAATTATGCTTTTAGCATTTATTAGGTTCAATAATCCTTATCATTATGATCTTTTATAAAGAACTTTTAAATGAAGTATTAAATTATCGTTTACAAAAAAGATAATTAATTTAAATTTTTTAGCATTTCTTAGGCCCAACGATTGTTACCGTATGCTCTTTTATAAAGAAATTTTAAATTATCTATTAAATTATCTTTTACAAAGAAGATAATTATGTCAACTTTTTTAGCATGTATTAGGCCTAATGATTCTTACAGTTATGATCTTTTATAAAGAAATTTTAAATTATCTAGTAAATTATCTTTTACAAAGAAGATAATTATATCAACTTTTTTAGCATTTATTCGACCAAATGATCATTACCGTCATGATCTTTTAATAAGAAATTTTAAATAATCTATTAAATTATCTTATAGAAAGAAGATAATCATGTCAGGTTTTTTAGCATTTATTAACCCCAATGATCATTAACGTTATGATATTTTAATACGAAATTTGAAATTATCTATTAAATTGTCTTTTACAAAGAAGATAATTATGTTAACTTTTTTAGCATTTATTAGGCCCGATGATCGTTACCATTGTGATCTTTCAATAAGAAATTTTAAATTATCTAGTAAATTATCTTTTACAACGAAGAAAATCATGTCAGGTTTTTTAGCATTTATTAACCCCAATAATCGTTAACGTTATGATATTTTAATACGAAATTTGAAATTATCTATTAAATTATCTTTTACAAAGAAGATAATTATATCAACTTTTTTAGCATTTATTCGGCCATTTGATCATTACCGTCATGATCTTTCAATAAGAAATTTTAAATAATCTATTAAATTATCTTTTACAAAGAAGATAATCATGTCAGGTTTTTTAGCATTTATTAACCCCAATGATCGTTAACGTTATGATATTTTAATACGAAATTTGAAATTATCTATTACATTGTCTTTTACAAAGAAGATAATTATGTCAACTTTTTTAGCATTTATTAGGCCCGATGATCGTTACCATTGTGATCTTTTAATAAGAAATTTTAAGTTATCTAGTAAATTATCTTTTACAAAGAAGATAATTATGTCAAGTTTTTTAGCATTTATTAGGCCCAATGATCGTTACAGTCATGATCTTTTAAAAATAAATTTTAAATGATCTATTAAATTATATTTTACAAAGAAGATAATTATGTGAACTTTTTTAGCATCTATTAGGCCCAATGATTGTTACCGTTATGATCTTTTAATAAAGAAATTTTAAAAGATCTTCTAAATTATCTTTGAGAAAGAAGATAATTATGTCAACTTTTTTAGCATTTATTAGGCCCAATGATCGTTACCGTCATGATCTTTTAAAAAGAAATTTTAAATGATCTATTAAATTATATTTTACAACGAAGATAATTATGTGAAATTTTTAGCATTTATTGGTCCCAATGATCATTACCTTTATGATCTTTTATAAATAAATTTTAAATAATCTATTAAATTATCTTTTACAAAGATGATAATTATGTCCCCTTTTAAGCATTTATTAGGCCCAATGATTGTTACCGTTACGATCTTTTCATAAGAAATTTTCAATTATCTATTAAATTGTCTTTTACAAAAAAGATAATTATGTCAACTTTTTTAGCATTTATTAGGCCCGATGATCGTTACCATTGTGATCTTTTAATAAGAAATTTTAAGTTATCTAGTAAATTATCTTTTACAAAGAAGATAATTATGTCAAGTTTTTTAGCATTTATTAGGCCCAATGATCGTTACAGTCATGATCTTTTAAAAATAAATTTTAAATGATCTATTAAATTATATTTTACAAAGAAGATAATTATGTGAACTTTTTTAGCATTTATTAGGCCCAATGATTGTTACCGTTATGATCTTTTA
This sequence comes from Psophocarpus tetragonolobus, assembly GCA_037954015.1. Taxonomy (NCBI): domain Eukaryota; kingdom Viridiplantae; phylum Streptophyta; class Magnoliopsida; order Fabales; family Fabaceae; genus Psophocarpus; species Psophocarpus tetragonolobus. The sequence continues at coordinate 63,548,478 of CM075688.1, forward strand.
ATAAAGAAATTTTAAAAGATCTACTAAATTATCTTTGAGAAAGAAGATAATTATGCCAACTTTTTTAGCATTTATTAGGCCCAATGATCGTTACCATTGTGATCTTTTAATAAGAAATTTTAAGTTATCTAGTAAATTATCTTTTACAAAGAAGATAATTATATAAACTTTTTTAGAATTTATTCGACCAAATGATCATTACCGTCATGATCTTTTAATAAGAAATTGTAAATAATCTATTAAATTATATTATACAAAGAAGATAATCATGTCAGGTTTTTTAGCATTTATTAACCCCAATGATCGTTAACGTTATGATATTTTAATACGAAATTTGAAATTATCTATTAAATTGTCTTTTACAAAGAAGATAATTTTGTCAACTTTTTTAGCATTTATTAGGCCCGATGATCGTTACCATTGTGATCTTTCAATAAGAAATTTTAAATTATCTAGTAAATTATCTTTTACAAAGAAGATAATTATGTCAAGTTTTTTAACATTTATTAGGCCCAATGATCGTTACCGTCATGAGCTTTTAAAAATAAATTTTAAATGATCTATTAAATTATATTTTACAAAGAAGATAATTATGTGAACTTTTTTAGCATTTATTAGGCCCAATGATTGTTACCGTTATGATCTTTTAATAAAGAAATTTTAAAAGATCTACTAAATTATCTTTGAGAAATAAGATAATTATGTCAACTTTTTTAGCATTTATTAGGCCCAATGATCGTTACCGTCATGATCTTTTAAAAAGAAATTTTAAATGATCTATTAAATTATATTTTACAATGAAGATAATTATGTGAACTTTTTAGCATTTATTGGTCCCAATGATCATTACCTTTATGATCTTTTATAAATAAATTTTAAATAATCTATTAAAGTATCTTTTACAAAGATGATAATTATGTCCCCTTTTAAGCATTTATTAGGCCCAATGATTGTTACCGTTACGATCTTTTCATAAGAAATTTTCAATTATCTATTAAATTGTCTTTTACAAAAAAGATAATTATGTCAACTTTTTTAGCATTTATTAGGCCCGATGATCGTTACCATTGTGATCTTTTAATAAGAAATTTTAAGTTATCTAGTAAATTATCTTTTACAAAGAAGATAATTATGTCAAGTTTTTTAGCATTTATTAGGCCCAATGATCGTTACAGTCATGATCTTTTAAAAATAAATTTTAAATGATCTATTAAATTATATTTTACAAAGAAGATAATTATGTGAACTTTTTTAGCATTTATTAGGCCCAATGATTGTTACCGTTATGATCTTTTAATAAAGAAATTTTAAAAGATCTACTAAATTATCTTTGAGAAAGAAGATAATTATGCCAACTTTTTTAGCATTTATTAGGCCCAATGATCGTTACCATTGTGATCTTTTAATAAGAAATTTTAAGTTATCTAGTAAATTATCTTTTACAAAGAAGATAATTATATAAACTTTTTTAGAATTTATTCGACCAAATGATCATTACCGTCATGATCTTTTAATAAGAAATTGTAAATAATCTATTAAATTATATTATACAAAGAAGATAATCATGTCAGGTTTTTTAGCATTTATTAACCCCAATGATCGTTAACGTTATGATATTTTAATACGAAATTTGAAATTATCTATTAAATTGTCTTTTACAAAGAAGATAATTTTGTCAACTTTTTTAGCATTTATTAGGCCCGATGATCGTTACCATTGTGATCTTTCAATAAGAAATTTTAAATTATCTAGTAAATTATCTTTTACAAAGAAGATAATTATGTCAAGTTTTTTAACATTTATTAGGCCCAATGATCGTTACCGTCATGAGCTTTTAAAAATAAATTTTAAATGATCTATTAAATTATATTTTACAAAGAAGATAATTATGTGAACTTTTTTAGCATTTATTAGGCCCAATGATTGTTACCGTTATGATCTTTTAATAAAGAAATTTTAAAAGATCTACTAAATTATCTTTGAGAAATAAGATAATTATGTCAACTTTTTTAGCATTTATTAGGCCCAATGATCGTTACCGTCATGATCTTTTAAAAAGAAATTTTAAATGATCTATTAAATTATATTTTACAATGAAGATAATTATGTGAACTTTTTAGCATTTATTGGTCCCAATGATCATTACCTTTATGATCTTTTATAAATAAATTTTAAATAATCTATTAAATTATCTTTTACAAAGATGATAATTATGTCCCCTTTTAAGCATTTATTAGGCCCAATGATTGTTACCGTTACGATCTTTTCATAAGAAATTTTCAATTATCTATTAAATTGTCTTTTACAAAAAAGATAATTATGTCAACTTTTTTAGCATTTATTAGGCCCGATGATCGTTACCATTGTGATCTTTTAATAAGAAATTTTAAGTTATCTAGTAAATTATCTTTTACAAAGAAGATAATTATGTCAAGTTTTTTAGCATTTATTAGGCCCAATGATCGTTACAGTCATGATCTTTTAAAAATAAATTTTAAATGATCTATTAAATTATATTTTACAAAGAAGATAATTATGTGAACTTTTTTAGCATTTATTAGGCCCAATGATTGTTACCGTTATGATCTTTTAATAAAGAAATTTTAAAAGATCTACTAAATTATCTTTGAGAAAGAAGATAATTATGCCAACTTTTTTAGCATTTATTAGGCCCAATGATCGTTACCATTGTGATCTTTTAATAAGAAATTTTAAGTTATCTAGTAAATTATCTTTTACAAAGAAGATAATTATATCAACTTTTTTAGAATTTATTCGACCAAATGATCATTACCGTCATGATCTTTTAATAAGAAATTGTAAATAATCTATTAAATTATATTATACAAAGAAGATAATCATGTCAGGTTTTTTAGCATTTATTAACCCCAATGATCGTTAACGTTATGATATTTTAATACGAAATTTGAAATTATCTATTAAATTGTCTTTTACAAAGAAGATAATTTTGTCAACTTTTTTAGCATTTATTAGGCCCGATGATCGTTACCATTGTGATCTTTCAATAAGAAATTTTAAATTATCTAGTAAATTATCTTTTACAAAGAAGATAATTATGTCAAGTTTTTTAACATTTATTAGGCCCAATGATCGTTACCGTCATGAGCTTTTAAAAATAAATTTTAAATGATCTATTAAATTATATTTTACAAAGAAGATAATTATGTGAACTTTTTTAGCATTTATTAGGCCCAATGATTGTTACCGTTATGATCTTTTAATAAAGAAATTTTAAAAGATCTACTAAATTATCTTTGAGAAAGAAGATAATTATGTCAACTTTTTTAGCATTTATTAGGCCCAATGATCGTTACCGTCATGATCTTTTAAAAAGAAATTTTAAATGATCTATTAAATTATATTTTACAACGAAGATAATTATGTGAACTTTTTAGCATTTATTGGTCCCAATGATCATTACCTTTATGATCTTTTATAAATAAATTTTAAATAATCTATTAAATTATCTTTTACAAAGATGATAATTATGTCCCCTTTTAAGCATTTATTAGGCCCAATGATTGTTACCGTTACGATCTTTTCATAAGAAATTTTCAATTATCTATTAAATTGTCTTTTACAAAAAAGATAATTATGTCAACTTTTTTAGCATTTATTAGGCCCGATGATCGTTACCATTGTGATCTTTTAATAAGAAATTTTAAGTTATCTAGTAAATTATCTTTTACAAAGAAGATAATTATGTCAAGTTTTTTAGCATTTATTAGGCCCAATGATCGTTACAGTCATGATCTTTTAAAAATAAATTTTAAATGATCTATTAAATTATATTTTACAAAGAAGATAATTATGTGAACTTTTTTAGCATTTATTAGGCCCAATGATTGTTACCGTTATGATCTTTTAATAAAGAAATTTTAAAAGATCTACTAAATTATCTTTGAGAAAGAAGATAATTATGCCAACTTTTTTAGCATTTATTAGGCCCAATGATCGTTACCATTGTGATCTTTTAATAAGAAATTTTAAGTTATCTAGTAAATTATCTTTTACAAAGAAGATAATTATATCAACTTTTTTAGAATTTATTCGACCAAATGATCATTACCGTCATGATCTTTTAATAAGAAATTGTAAATAATCTATTAAATTATATTATACAAAGAAGATAATCATGTCAGGTTTTTTAGCATTTATTAACCCCAATGATCGTTAACGTTATGATATTTTAATACGAAATTTGAAATTATCTATTAAATTGTCTTTTACAAAGAAGATAATTTTGTCAACTTTTTTAGCATTTATTAGGCCCGATGATCGTTACCATTGTGATCTTTTAATAAGAAATTTTAAGTTATCTAGTAAATTATCTTTTACAAAGAAGATAATTATGTCAAGTTTTTTAGCATTTATTAGGCCCAATGATCGTTACAGTCATGATCTTTTAAAAATAAATTTTAAATGATCTATTAAATTATATTTTACAAAGAAGATAATTATGTGAACTTTTTTAGCATTTAGTAGGCCCAATGATTGTTACCGTTATGATCTTCTAATAAAGAAATTTTAAAAGATCTACTAAATTATCTTTGAGAAAGAAGATAATTATGTCAACTTTTTTAGCATTTATTAGGCCCAATGATCGTTACCGTCATGATCTTTTAAAAAGAAAGTTTAAATGATCTATTAAATTATATTTTACAACGAAGATAATTATGTGAACTTTTTAGCATTTATTGGTCCCAATGATCATTACCTTTATGATCTTTTATAAATAAATTTTAAATAATCTATTAAATTATCTTTTACAAAGATGATAATTATGTCCCCTTTTAAGCATTTATTAGGCCCAATGATTGTTACCGTTACGATCTTTTCATAAGAAATTTTCAATTATCTATTAAATTGTCTTTTACAAAAAAGATAATTATGTCAACTTTTTTAGCATTTATTAGGCCCGATGATCGTTACCATTGTGATCTTTCAATAAGAAATTTTAAATTATCTAGTAAATTATCTTTTACAAAGAAGATAATTATGTCAAGTTTTTTAACATTTATTAGGCCCAATGATCGTTACCGTCATGAGCTTTTAAAAATAAATTTTAAATGATCTATTAAATTATATTTTACAAAGAAGATAATTATGTGAACTTTTTTAGCATTTATTAGGCCCAATGATTGTTACCGTTATGATCTTTTAATAAAGAAATTTTAAAAGATCTACTAAATTATCTTTGAGAAAGAAGATAATTATGTCAACTTTTTTAGCATTTATTAGGCCCAATGATCGTTACCGTCATGATCTTTTAAAAAGAAATTTTAAATGATCTATTAAATTATATTTTACAACGAAGATAATTATGTGAACTTTTTAGCATTTATTGGTCCCAATGATCATTACCTTTATGATCTTTTATAAATAAATTTTAAATAATCTATTAAATTATCTTTTACAAAGATGATAATTATGTCCCCTTTTAAGCATTTATTAGGCCCAATGATTGTTACCGTTACGATCTTTTCATAAGAAATTTTCAATTATCTATTAAATTGTCTTTTACAAAAAAGATAATTATGTCAACTTTTTTAGCATTTATTAGGCCCGATGATCGTTACCATTGTGATCTTTTAATAAGAAATTTTAAGTTATCTAGTAAATTATCTTTTACAAAGAAGATAATTATGTCAAGTTTTTTAGCATTTATTAGGCCCAATGATCGTTACAGTCATGATCTTTTAAAAATAAATTTTAAATGATCTATTAAATTATATTTTACAAAGAAGATAATTATGTGAACTTTTTTAGCATTTATTAGGCCCAATGATTGTTACCGTTATGATCTTTTAATAAAGAAATTTTAAAAGATCTACTAAATTATCTTTGAGAAAGAAGATAATTATGCCAACTTTTTTAGCATTTATTAGGCCCAATGATCGTTACCATTGTGATCTTTTAATAAGAAATTTTAAGTTATCTAGTAAATTATCTTTTACAAAGAAGATAATTATATCAACTTTTTTAGAATTTATTCGACCAAATGATCATTACCGTCATGATCTTTTAATAAGAAATTGTAAATAATCTATTAAATTATATTATACAAAGAAGATAATCATGTCAGGTTTTTTAGCATTTATTAACCCCAATGATCGTTAACGTTATGATATTTTAATACGAAATTTGAAATTATCTATTAAATTGTCTTTTACAAAGAAGATAATTTTGTCAACTTTTTTAGCATTTATTAGGCCCGATGATCGTTACCATTGTGATCTTTTAATAAGAAATTTTAAGTTATCTAGTAAATTATCTTTTACAAAGAAGATAATTATGTCAAGTTTTTTAGCATTTATTAGGCCCAATGATCGTTACAGTCATGATCTTTTAAAAATAAATTTTAAATGATCTATTAAATTATATTTTACAAAGAAGATAATTATGTGAACTTTTTTAGCATTTAGTAGGCCCAATGATTGTTACCGTTATGATCTTCTAATAAAGAAATTTTAAAAGATCTACTAAATTATCTTTGAGAAAGAAGATAATTATGTCAACTTTTTTAGCATTTATTAGGCCCAATGATCGTTACCGTCATGATCTTTTAAAAAGAAAGTTTAAATGATCTATTAAATTATATTTTACAACGAAGATAATTATGTGAACTTTTTAGCATTTATTGGTCCCAATGATCATTACCTTTATGATCTTTTATAAATAAATTTTAAATAATCTATTAAATTATCTTTTACAAAGATGATAATTATGTCCCCTTTTAAGCATTTATTAGGCCCAATGATTGTTACCGTTACGATCTTTTCATAAGAAATTTTCAATTATCTATTAAATTGTCTTTTACAAAAAAGATAATTATGTCAACTTTTTTAGCATTTATTAGGCCCGATGATCGTTACCATTGTGATCTTTTAATAAGAAATTTTAAGTTATCTAGTAAATTATCTTTTACAAAGAAGATAATTATGTCAAGTTTTTTAGCATTTATTAGGCCCAATGATCGTTACAGTCATGATCTTTTAAAAATAAATTTTAAATGATCTATTAAATTATATTTTACAAAGAAGATAATTATGTGAACTTTTTTAGCATTTATTAGGCCCAATGATTGTTACCGTTATGATCTTTTAATAAAGAAATTTTAAAAGATCTACTAAATTATCTTTGAGAAAGAAGATAATTATGTCAACTTTTTTAGCATTTATTAGGCCCAATGATCGTTACCATTGTGATCTTTTAATAAGAAATTTTAAGTTATCTAGTAAATTATCTTTTACAAAGAAGATAATTATATCAACTTTTTTAGAAATTTATTCGACCAAATGATCATTACCGTCATGATCTTTTAATAAGAAATTGTAAATAAAGAAATTTAGTAGGCCCGATGATCGTTACCATTGTGATCTTTTAATAAGAAATTTTAAGTTATCTAGTAAATTATCTTTTACAAAGAAGATAATTATGTCAAGTTTTTTAGCATTTATTAGGCCCAATGATCGTTACAGTCATGATCTTTTAAAAATAAATTATCTAGTAAATTATATTTTACAAAGAAGATAATTATATCAACTTTTTTAGCATTTATTCGACCAAATGATCATTACCGTTATGATCTTTTAATAAGAAATTTTAAATAATCTATTAAATTATCTTATACAAAGAAGATAATCATGTCAGGTTTTTTAGCATTTATTAACCCCAATGATCGTTAACGTTATGATATTTTAATACGAAATTTGAAATTATCTATTAAATTGTCTTTTACAAAGAAGATAATTATGTCAACTTTTTTAGCATTTATTAGGCCCGATGATCGTTACCATTGTGATCTGTCAATAAGAAATTTTAAATTATCTAGTAAATTATCTTTTACAAAGAAGATAATTATGTCAAGTTTTTTAGCATTTATTAGGCCCAATGATCGTTACAGTCATGATCTTTTAAAAATAAATTTTAAATGATCTATTAAATTATATTTTACAAAGAAGATAATTATGTGAACTTTTTTAGCATTTATTAGGCCCAATGATTGTTACCGTTATGATCTTTTAATAAAGAAATTTTAAAAGATCTACTAAATTATCTTTGAGAAAGAAGATAATTATGTCAACTTTTTTAGCATTTATTAGGCCCAATGATCGTTACCGTCATGATCTTTTAAAAGGAAATTTTAAATGATCTATTAAATTATATTTTACAACGAAGATGATTATGTCAACTTTTTAGCATTTATTGGTCCCTATGATCATTACCTTTATGATCTTTTATAAAGAAATTTTAAATGATCTATTAAATTATCTTTTACGAAGATGATAATTATGTCCCCTTTTAAGCATTTATTAGGCCCAATGATTGTTACCGTTACGATCTTTTCATAAGAAATTTTCAATTATCTATTAAATTGTCTTTTACAAAAAAGATAATTATGTCAACTTTTTTAGCATTTATTAGGCCAATGACCATTACCGTCATGATCTTTTAATAAAGAAATTTTAAATGATCTATTAAATTAAATTTTACAAAGAAGATAATTATGCTTTTAGCATTTATTAGGTTCAATAATCCTTATCGTTATGATCTTTTATAAAGAACTTTTAAATGAAGTATTAAATTATCGTTTACAAAAAAGATAATTAATTTAAATTTTTTAGCATTTCTTAGGCCCAACGATTGTTACCATATGCTCTTTTATAAAGAAATTTAAATTATCTATTAAATTATCTTTTACAAAGAAGATAATTATGTCAACTTTTTTAGCATGTATTAGGCCTAATGATTCTTACCGTTATGATCTTTTATAATGAAATTTTAAATTATCTAGTAAATTATCTTTTACAAAGAAGATAATTATATCAACTTTTTTAGCATTTATTCGACCAAATGATCATTACCGTCATGATCTTTTAATAAGAAATTGTAAATAATCTATTAAATTATATTATACAAAGAAGATAATCATGTCAGGTTTTTTAGCATTTATTAACCCCAATGATCGTTAACGTTATGATATTTTAATACGAAATTTGAAATTATCTATTAAATTGTCTTTTACAAAGAAGATAATTTTGTCAACTTTTTTAGCATTTATTAGGCCCGATGATCGTTACCATTGTGATCTTTCAATAAGAAATTTTAAATTATCTAGTAAATTATCTTTTACAAAGAAGATAATTATGTCAAGTTTTTTAACATTTATTAGGCCCAATGATCGTTACCGTCATGAGCTTTTAAAAATAAATTTTAAATGATCTATTAAATTATATTTTACAAAGAAGATAATTATGTGAACTTTTTTAGCATTTATTAGGCCCAATGATTGTTACCGTTATGATCTTTTAATAAAGAAATTTTAAAAGATCTACTAAATTATCTTTGAGAAAGAAGATAATTATGTCAACTTTTTTAGCATTTATTAGGCCCAATGATCGTTACCGTCATGATCTTTTAAAAAGAAATTTTAAATGATCTATTAAATTATATTTTACAACGAAGATAATTATGTGAACTTTTTAGCATTTATTGGTCCCAATGATCATTACCTTTATGATCTTTTATAAATAAATTTTAAATAATCTATTAAATTATCTTTTACAAAGATGATAATTATGTCCCCTTTTAAGCATTTATTAGGCCCAATGATTGTTACCGTTACGATCTTTTCATAAGAAATTTTCAATTATCTATTAAATTGTCTTTTACAAAAAAGATAATTATGTCAACTTTTTTAGCATTTATTAGGCCCGATGATCGTTACCATTGTGATCTTTTAATAAGAAATTTTAAGTTATCTAGTAAATTATCTTTTACAAAGAAGATAATTATGTCAAGTTTTTTAGCATTTATTAGGCCCAATGATCGTTACAGTCATGATCTTTTAAAAATAAATTTTAAATGATCTATTAAATTATATTTTACAAAGAAGATAATTATGTGAACTTTTTTAGCATTTATTAGGCCCAATATTTGTTACCGTTATGATCTTTTAATAAAGAAATTTTAAAAGATCTACTAAATTATCTTTGAGAAAGAAGATAATTATGTCAACTTTTTTAGCATTTATTAGGCCCAATGATCGTTACCATTGTGATCTTTTAATAAGAAATTTTAAGTTATCTAGTAAATTATATTTTACAAAGAAGATAATTATATCAACTTTTTTAGCATTTATTCGACCAAATGATCATTACCGTCATGATCTTTTAATAAGAAATTTTAAATAATCTATTAAATTATCTTATACAAAGAAGACAATCATGTCAGGTTTTTTAGCATTTATTAACCCCAATGATCGTTAACATTATGATATTTTAATACGAAATTTGAAATTATCTATTAAATTGTCTTTTACAAAGAAGATAATTATGTCAACTTTTTTAGCATTTATTAGGCCCGATGATCGTTACCATTGTGATCTTTCAATAAGAAATTTTAAATTATCTAGTAAATTATCTTTTACAAAGAAGATAATTATGTCAAGTTTTTTAACATTTATTAGGCCCAATGATCGTTACCGTCATTATCTTTTAAAAATAAATTTTAAATGATCTATTAAATTATATTTTACAAAGAAGATAATTATGTGAACTTTTTTAGCATTTATTAGGCCCAATGATTGTTACCGTTATGATCTTTTAATAAAGAAATTTTAAAAGATCTACTAAATTATCTTTGAGAAAGAAGATAATTATGTCAACTTTTTTAGCATTTATTAGGCCCAATGATCGTTACCGTCATGATCTTTTAAAAAGAAATTTTAAATGATCTATTAAATTATATTTTACAACGAAGATAATTATGTGAACTTTTTAGCATTTATTGGTCCCAATGATCATTACCTTTATGATCTTTTATAAATAAATTTTAAATAATCTATTAAATTATCTTTTACAAAGATGATAATTATGTCCCCTTTTAAGCATTTATTAGGCCCAATGATTGTTACCGTTACGATCTTTTCATAAGAAATTTTCAATTATCTATTAAATTGTCTTTTACAAAAAAGATAATTATGTCAACTTTTTTAGCATTTATTAGGCCCGATGATCGTTACCATTGTGATCTTTTAATAAGAAATTTTAAGTTATCTAGTAAATTATCTTTTACAAAGAAGATAATTATGTCAAGTTTTTTAGCATTTATTAGGCCCAATGATCGTTACAGTCATGATCTTTTAAAAATAAATTTTAAATGATCTATTAAATTATATTTTAAAAAGAAGATAATTATGTGAACTTTTTTAGCATTTATTAGGCCCAATGATTGTTACCGTTATGATCTTTAATAAAGAAATTTTAAAAGATCTACTAAATTATCTTTGAGAAAGAAGATAATTATGTCAACTTTTTTAGCATTTATTAGGCCCAATGATCGTTACCGTCATGATCTTTTAAAAAGAAATTTTAAATGATCTATTAAATTATATTTTACAACGAAGATGATTATGTCAACTTTTTAGCATTTATTGGTCCCTATGATCATTACCTTTATGATCTTTTATAAAGAAATTTTAAATGATCTATTAAATTATCTTTTACGAAGATGATAATTATGTCCCCTTTTAAGCATTTATTAGGCCCAATGATTGTTACCGTTACGATCTTTTCATAAGAAATTTTCAATTATCTATTAAATTGTCTTTTACAAAAAAGATAATTATGTCAACTTTTTTAGCATTTATTAGGCCAATGACCGTTACCGTCATGATCTTTTAATAAAGAAATTTTAAATGATCTATTAAATTAAATTTTACAAAGAAGATAATTATGCTTTTAGCATTTATTAGGTTCAATAATCCTTATCATTATGATCTTTTATAAAGAACTTTTAAATGAAGTATTAAATTATCGTTTACAAAAAGATAATTAATTTAAATTTTTTAGCATTTCTTAGGCCCAACGATTGTTACCGTATGCTCTTTTATAAAGAAATTTTAAATTATCTATTAAATTATCTTTTACAAAGAAGATAATTATGTCAACTTTTTTAGCATGTATTAGGCCTAATGATTCTTACCGTTATGATCTTTTATAATGAAATTTTAAATTATCTAGTAAATTATCTTTTACAAAGAAGATAATTATATCAACTTTTTTAGCATTTATTCGACCAAATGATCATTACCGTCATGATCTTTTAATAAGAAATTTTAAATAATCTATTAAATTATATTATACAAAGAAGATAATCATGTCAGGTTTTTTAGCATTTATTAACCCCAATGATCGTTAATGTTATGATATTTTAATACGAAATTTGAAATTATCTATTAAATTGTCTTTTACAAAGAAGATAATTATGTCAACTTTTTTAGCATTTATTAGGCCCGATGATCGTTACCATTGTGATCTTTCAATAAGAAATTTTAAATTATCTAGTAAATTATCTTTTACAAAGAAGATAATTATGTCAAGTTTTTTCACATTTATTAGGCCCAATGATCGTTACCGTCATGATCTTTTAAAAATAAATTTTAAATGATCTATTAAATTATATTTTACAAAGAAGATAATTATGTGAACTTTTTTAACATTTGTTAGGCCCAATGATTGTTACCGTTATGATCTTTTAATAAAGAAATTTTAAAAGATCTACTAAATTATTTTTGAGAAAGAAGATAATTATGTCAACTTTTTTAGCATTTATTAGGCCCAATGATCGTTACCGTCATGATCTTTTAAAAAGAAATTTTAAATGATCTATTAAATTATATTTTACAACGAAGATAATTATGTCAACTTTTTAGCATTTATTGGTCCCAATGATCATTACCTTTATGATCTTTTATAAAGAAATTTTAAATAATATATTAAATTATCTTTTACAAAGATGATAATTATGTCCCGTTTTAAGCATTTATTAGGCCCAATGATTGTTACCGTTACGATCTTTTCATAAGAAATTTTCAATTATCTATTAAATTGTCTTTTACAAAAAAGATAATTATGTCAACTTTTTTAGCATTTATTAGGCCCGATGATCGTTACCATTGTGATCTTTTAATAAGAAATTTTAAGTTATCTAGTAAATTATCTTTTACAAAGAATATAATTATGTCAAGTTTTTTAGCATTTATTAGGCCCAATGATCGTTACAGTCATGATCTTTTAATAATAAATTTTAAATGATCTATTAAATTATATTTTACAAAGAAGATAATTATGTGAACTTTTTTAGCATTTATTAGGCCCAATGATTGTTACCGTTATGATCTTTTAATAAAGAAATTTTAAAAGATCTACTAAATTATTTTTGAGAAAGAAGATAATTATGTCAACTTTTTTAGCATTTATTAGGTCCAATGATCGTTACCGTCATGATCTTTTAAAAAGAAATTTTAAATGATCTATTAAATTATATCTTACAAAGAAGATGATTATGTCAACTTTTTAGCATTTATTGGTCCCAATGATCATTACCTTTATCATCTTTTATAAAGAAATTTTAAATGATCTATTAAATTATCTTTTACGAAGATGATAATTATGTCCCCTTTTAAGCATTTATTAGGCCCAATGATTGTTACCGTTACGATTTTTTCATAAGAAATTTTCAATTATCTGCTAAATTGTCTTTTCAAAAAAGATAATTATATAAACTTTTTTAGCATTTATTAGGCCCAATGACCGTTACCATCATGATATTTTAATAAAGAAATTTTAAATGATCTATTAAATTAAATTTTACAAACAAGATAATTATGCCTTTAGCATTTATTAGGTTCAATAATCCTTATCGTTATGATCTATTATAAAGAACCTTTAAATGAAGTATTAAATTATCGTTTACAAAAAAGATAATTAATTTAAATTTTTTAGCATTTCTTAGGCCCAATGATCGTTACCGTCATGATCTTTTAAAAAGAAATTTTAAATGATCTATTAAATTATATTTTACAACGAAGATAATTATGTCAACTTTTTAGCATTTATTGGTCCCAATGATCATTACCTTTATGATCTTTTATAAAGAAATTTTAAATGATCTATTAAATTATCTTTTACGAAGATGATAATTATGTCCCCTGTTAAGCATTTATTAGGCCCAATGATTGTTACCGTTACGATCTTTTCATAAGAAATTTTTAATTATCTATTAAATTGTCTTTTACAAAAAAGATAATTATGTCAACTTTTTTAGCATTTATTAGGCCCGATGATCGTTACCATTGTGATCTTTTAATAAGAAATTTTAAGTTATCTAGTAAATTATCTTTTACAAAGAAGATAATTATGTCAAGTTTTTTAGCATTTATTAGGCCCAATGATCGTTACAGTCATGATCTTTTAAAAATAAATTTTAAATGATCTATTAAATTATATTTTACAAAGAAGATAATTATGTGAACTTTTTTAGCATTTATTAGGCCCAATGATTGTTACCGTTATGATCTTTTAATAAAGAAATTTTAAAAGATTTACTAAATTATCTTTGAGAAAGAAGATAATTATGTCAACTTTTTTAGCATTTATTAGGCCCAATGATCGTTACCGTCATGATCTTTTAAAAAGAATTTTTAAATGATCTATTAAATTATATGTTACAACGAAGATGATTATGTCAACTTTTTAGCATTTATTGGTCCCTATGATCATTACCTTTATGATCTTTTATAAAGAAATTTTAAATGATCTATTAAATTATGTTTTACGAAGATGATAATTATGTCCCCTTTTAAGCATTTATTAGGCCCAATGATTGTTACCGTTACGATCTTTTCATAAGAAATTTTCAATTATCTATTAAATTGTCTTTTACAAAAAAGATAATTATGTCAACTTTTTTAGCATTTATTAGGCCAATGACCGTTACCGTCATGATCTTTTAATAAAGAAATTTTAAATGATCTATTAAATTAAATTTTACAAAGAAGATAATTATGCTTTTAGCATTTATTAGGTTCAATAATCCTTATCGTTATGATCTTTTATAAAGAACTTTTAAATGAAGTATTAAATTATCGTTTACAAAAAAGATAATTAATTTAAATTTTTTAGCATTTCTTAGGCCCAACGATTGTTACCGTATGCTCTTTTATAAAGAAATTTAAATTATCTATTAAATTATCTTTTACAAAGAAGATAATTATGTCAACTTTTTTAGCATGTATTAGGCCTAATGATTCTTACCGTTATGATCTTTTATAATGAAATTTTAAATTATCTAGTAAATTATCTTTTACAAAGAAGATAATTATATCAACTTTTTTAGCATTTATTCGACCAAATGATCATTACCGTCATGATCTTTTAATAAGAAATTGTAAATAATCTATTAAATTATATTATACAAAGAAGATAATCATGTCAGGTTTTTTAGCATTTATTAACCCCAATGATCGTTAACGTTATGATATTTTAATACGAAATTTGAAATTATCTATTAAATTGTCTTTTACAAAGAAGATAATTTTGTCAACTTTTTTAGCATTTATTAGGCCCGATGATCGTTACCATTGTGATCTTTTAATAAGAAATTTTAAGTTATCTAGTAAATTATCTTTTACAGAGAAGATAATTATGTCAAGTTTTTTAGCATTTATTAGGCCCAATGATCGTTACCATCATGATCTTTTAAAAATAAATTTTAAATGATCTATTAAATTATATTTTACAAAGAAGATAATTATGTGAAATTTTTTAGCATTTGTTAGGCCCAATGATTGTTACCGTTATGATCTTTTAATAAAGAAATTTTAAAAGATCTACTAAATTATCTTTGAGAAAGAAGATAATTATGTAAACTTTTTTAGCATTTATTAGGCCCAATGATCGTTACCGTCATGATCTTTTAAAAAGAAATTTTAAATGATCTATTAAATTAAATTTTACAAAGAAGATAATTATGCCTTTAGCATTTATTAGGTTCAATAATCCTTATCGTTATGATCTATTATAAAGAACCTTTAAATGAAGTATTAAATTATCGTTTACAAAAAAGATAATTAATTTAAATTTTTTAGCATTCTTAGGCCCAATGATCGTTACCGTCATGATCTTTTAAAAATAAATTTTAAATGATCTATTAAATTATATTTTACAACGAAGATAATTATGTCAACTTTTTAGCATTTATTGGTCCCAATGATCATTACCTTTATGATCTTTTATAAAGAAATTTTAAATGATCTACTAAATTATCTTTTACAAAGATGATAATTATGTCCCCTTTTAAGCATTTATTAGGCCCAATGATTGTTACCGTTACGATCTTTTCATAAGAAATTTTCAATTATCTATTAAATTGTCTTTTACAAAAAAGATAATTATGTCAACTTTTTTAGCATTTATTAGGCCAATGACCGCTACCGTCATGATCTTTTAATAAGGAAAATTTAAATGATCTATTAAATTAAATTTTACAAAGAAGATAATTATGCTTTTAGCATATATTAGGTTCAATAATCCTTACCGTTATGATCTTTTATAAAGAAATTTTAAATTATCTAGTAAATTATCTTTTACAAAGAAGATAATTATATCAACTTTTTTAGCATTTATTCGACCAAATGCTCATTACCGTCATGATCTTTTAATAAGAAATTTTAAATAATCTATTAAATTATCTTTTACAAAGAAGATAATCATGTTAGGTTTTTTAGCATTTATTAACCCCAATGATCGTTAACGTTATGATATTTTAATACGAAATTTGAAATTATCTATTAAATGGTCTTTTACAAAGAAGATAATTATGTCAACTTTTTTTAGCATTCATTAGGCCCGATGATCGTTACCATTGTGATCTTTCAATAAGAAATTTTAAATTATCTAGTAAATTATGTTTTACAAAGAAGATAATTATGTCAAGTTTTTTAGCATTTATTAGGCCCAATGATCGTTAACGTTATGATAATGATCTATTAAATTATATTTTACAACGAAGATGATTATGTCAACTTTTTAGCATTTATTGGTCCCTATGATCATTACCTTTATGATCTTTTATAAAGAAATTTTAAATGATCTATTAAATTATCTTTTACGAAGATGATAATTATGTCCCCTTTTAAGCATTTATTAGGCCCAATGATTGTTACCGTTACGATCTTTTCATAAGAAATTTTCAATTATCTATTAAATTGTCTTTTACAAAAAATATAATTATGTCAACTTTTTTAGCATTTATTAGGCCAATGACCGTTACCGTCATGATCTTTTAATAAAGAAATTTTAAATGATGTATTAAATTAAAATTTACAAAGAAGATAATTATGCTTTTAGCATTTATTAGGTTCAATAATCCTTATCGTTATGATCTTTTATAAAGAACTTTTAAATGAAGTATTAAATTATCGTTTACAAAAAAGATAATTAATTTAAATTTTTTAGCATTTCTTAGGCCCAACGATTGTTACCGTATGCTCTTTTATAAAGAAATTTTAAATTATCTATTAAATTATCTTTTACAAAGAAGATAATTATGTCAACTTTTTTAGCATGTATTAGGCCTAATGATTCTTACCGTTATGATCTTTTATAATGAAATTTTAAATTATCTAGTAAATTATCTTTTACAAAGAAGATAATTATATCAACTTTTTTAGCATTTATTCGACCAAATGATCATTACCGTCATGATCTTTTAATAAGAAATTCTAAATAATCTATTAAATTATATTATACAAAGAAGATAATCATGTCAGGTTTTGTAGCATTTATTAACCCCAATGATCGTTAACGTTATGATATTTTAATACGAAATTTGAAATTATCTATTAAATTGTCTTTTACAAAGAAGATAATTATGTCAACTTTTTTAGCATTTATTAGGCCCGATGATCGTTACCATTGTGATCATTCAATAAGAAATTTTAAATTATCTAGTAAATTATCTTTTACAAAGAAGATAATTATGTCAAGTTTTTTAACATTTATTAGGCCCAATGATCGTTACCGTCATGATCTTTTAAAAATAAATTTTAAATGATCTATTAAATTATATTTTACAAAGAAGATAATTATGTGAACTTTTTTAGCATTTATTAGGCCCAATGATTGTTACCGTTATGATGTTTTAATAAAGAAATTTTAAAAGATCTACTAAATTATCTTTGAGAAAGAAGATAATTATGTCAACTTTTTTAGCATTTATTAGGCCCAATGATCATTACCGTCATGATCTTTTAAAAAGAAATTTTAAATGATCTATTAAATTATATTTTACAACGAAGATAATTATGTCAACTTTTTAGCATTTATTGGTCCCAATGATCATTACCTTTATGATCTTTTATAAATAAATTTTAAATAATCTATTAAATTATCTTTTACAAAGATGATAATTATGTCCCCTTTTAAGCATTTATTAGGCCCAATGATTGTTACCATTACGATCTTTTCATAAGAAATTTTCAATTATCTATTAAATTGTCTTTTCCAAAAAAGATAATTATGTCAACTTTTTTAGCATTTATTAGGCCCGATGATCGTTACCATTGTGATCTTTTAATAAGAAATTTTAAGTTATCTAGTAAATTATCTTTTACAAAGAAGATAATTATGTGAAGTTTTTTAGCATTTATTAGGCCCAATGATCGTTACAGTCATGATCTTTTAAAAATAAATTTTAAATGATCTATTAAATTATATTTTACAAAGAAGATAATTATGTGAACTTTTTTAGCATTTATTAGGCCCAATGAGTGTTACCGTTATGATCTTTTAATAAAGAAATTTTAAAAGATCAACTAAATTATCTTTGAGAAAGAAGATAATTATGTCAACTTTTTTAGCATTTATTAGGCCCAATGATCGTTACCGTCATGATCTTTTAAAAAGAAATTTTAAATGATCTATTAAATTATATTTTACAACGAAGATGATTATGTCAACTTTTTAGCATTTATTGGTCCCTATGATCATTACCTTTATGATCTTTTATAAAGAAATTTTAAATGATCTATTAAATTATCTTTTACGAAGATGATAATTATATCCCCTTTTAAGCATTTATTAGGCCCAATGATTGTTACCGTTACGATCTTTTCATAAGAAATTTTCAATTATCTATTAAATTGTCTTTTACAAAAAAGATAATTATGTCAACTTTTTTAGCATTTATTAGGCCAATGACCATTACCGTCATGATCTTTTAATAAAGAAATTTTAAATGATCTATTAAATTAAATTTTACAAAGATAATTATGCTTTTAGCATTTATTAGGTTCAATAATCCTTATCGTTATGATCTTTTATAAAGAACTTTTAAATGAAGTATTAAATTATTGTTTACAAAAAAGATAATTAATTTAAATTTTTTAGCATTTCTTAGGCCCAACGATTGTTTCCGTATGCTCTTTTATAAAGAAATTTTAAATTATCTATTAAATTATCTTTTACAAAGAAGATAATTATGTCAACTTTTTTAGCATGTATTAGGCCTAATGATTCTTACCGTTATGATCTTTTATAATGAAATTTTAAATTATCTAGTAAATTATCTTTTACAAAGAAGATAATTATATCAACTTTTTTAGCATTTATTCGACCAAATGATCATTACCGTCATGATCTTTTAATAAGAAATTTTAAATAATCTATTAAATTATATTATACAAAGAAGATAATCATGTCAGGTTTTTTAGCATTTATTAACCCCAATGATCGTTAATGTTATGATATTTTAATACGAAATTTGAAATTATCTATTAAATTGTCTTTTACAAAGAAGATAATTATGTCAACTTTTTTAGCATTTATTAGGCCCGATGATCGTTACCATTGTGATCTTTCAATAAGAAATTTTAAATTATCTAGTAAATTATCTTTTACAAAGAAGATAATTATGTCAAGTTTTTTAACATTTATTAGGCCCAATGATCGTTACCGTCATGATCTTTTAAAAATAAATTTTAAATGATCTATTAAATTATATTTTACAAAGAAGATAATTATGTGAACTTTTTTAGCATTTGTTAGGCCCAATGATTGTTACCATTATGATCTTTTAATAAAGAAATGTTAAAAGATCTACTAAATTATCTTTGAGAAAGAAGATAATTATGTAAACTTTTTTAGCATTTATTAGGCCCAATGATCTTTACCGTCATGATCTTTTAAAAAGAAATTTTAAATGATCTATTAAATTAAATTTTACAAAGAAGATAATTATGCCTTTAGCATTTATTAGGTTCAATAATCCTTATCGTTATGATCTATTATAAAGAACCTTTAAATGAAGTATTAAATTATCGTTTACAAAAAAGATAATTAATTTAAATTTTTTAGCATTTCTTAGGCCCAATGATCGTTACCGTCATGATCTTTTAAAAATAAATTTTAAATGATCTATTAAATTATATTTTACAACGAAGATAATTATGTCAACTTTTTAGCATTTATTGGTCCCAATGATCATTACCTTTATGATCTTTTATAAAGAAATTTTAAATGATCTACTAAATTATCTTTTACAAAGATGATAATTGTGTCCCCTTTTAAGCATTTATTAGGCCCAATGATTGTTACCATTACGATCTTTTCATAAGAAATTTTCAATTATCTATTAAATTGTCTTTTACAAAAAAGATAATTATGCCAACTTTTTTAGCATTTATTAGGCCAATGACCGCTACCGTCATGATCTTTTAATAAGGAAATTTTAAATGATCTATTAAATTAAATTTTACAAAGAAGATAATTATGCTTTTAGCATATATTAGGTTCAATAATCCTTACCGTTATGATCTTTTATAAAGAAATTTTAAATTATCTAGTAAATTATCTTTTAAAAAGAAGATAATTATATCAACTTTATTAGCATTTATTCGACCAAATGCTCATTACCGTCATGATCTTTTAATAAGAAATTTTAAATAATCTATTAAATTATCTTTTACAAAGAAGATAACCATGTTAGGTTTTTTAGCATTTATTAACCAAAATGATCGTTAACGTTATGATATTTTAATACGAAATTTGAAATTATCTATTAAATGGTCTTTTACAAAGAAGATAATTATGTCAACTTTTTTTAGCATTCATTAGGCCCGATGATCGTTACCATTGTGATCTTTCAATAAGAAATTTTAAATTATCTAGTAAATTATGTTTTACAAAGAAGATAATTATGTCAAGTTTTTTAGCATTTATTAGGCCCAATGATCGTTAACGTTATGATAATGATCTATTAAATTATATTTTACAACGAAGATGATTATGTCAACTTTTTAGCATTTATTGGTCCCTATGATCATTACCTTTATGATCTTTTATAAAGAAATTTTAAATGATCTATTAAATTATCTTTTACGAAGATGATAATTATGTCCCCTTTTAAGCATTTATTAGGCCCAATGATTGTTACCGTTACGATCTTTTCATAAGAAATTTTCAATTATCTATTAAATTGTCTTTTACAAAAAAGATAATTATGTCAACTTTTTTAGCATTTATTAGGCCAATGACCGTTACCGTCATGATCTTCTAATAAAGAAATTTTAAATGATCTATTAAATTAAATTTTACAAAGAAGATAATTATGCTTTTAGCATTTATTAGGTTCAATAATCCTTATCATTATGATCTTTTATAAAGAACTTTTAAATGAAGTATTAAATTATCGTTTACAAAAAAGATAATTAATTTAAATTTTTTAGCATTTCTTAGGCCCAACGATTGTTAGCGTATGCTCTTTTATAAAGAAATTTTAAATTATCTATTAAATTATCTTTTACAAAGAAGATAATTATATCAACTTTTTTAGCATTTATTCGACCAAATGCTCATTACCGTCATGATCTTTTAATAAGAAATTTTAAATAATCTATTAAATTATCTTTTACAAAGAAGATAATCATGTTAGGTTTTTTAGCATTTATTAACCCCAATGATCGTTAACGTTATGATATTTTAATACGAAATTTGAAATTATCTATTAAATGGTCTTTTACAAAGAAGATAATTATGTCAACTTTTTTTAGCATTCATTAGGCCCGATGATCGTTACCATTGTGATCTTTCAATAAGAAATTTTAAATTATCTAGTAAATTATGTTTTACAAAGAAGATAATTATGTCAAGTTTTTTAGCATTTATTAGGCCCAATGATCGTTAACGTTATGATAATGATCTATTAAATTATATTTTACAACGAAGATGATTATGTCAACTTTTTAGCATTTATTGGTCCCTATGATCATTACCTTTATGATCTTTTATAAAGAAATTTTAAATGATCTATTAAATTATCTTTTACAAAGATGATAATTATATCCCCTTTTAAGCATTTATTAGGCCCAATGATTGTTACCGTTACGATCTTTTCATAAGAAATTTTCAATTATCTATTAAATTGTCTTTTACAAAAAAGATAATTATGTCAACTTTTTTAGCATTTATTAGGCCCGATGATCGTTACCATTGTGATCTTTTAATAAGAAATTTTAAGTTATCTAGTAAATTATCTTTTACAAAGAAGATAATTATGTCATGTTTTTTAGCATTTATTAGGCCCAATGATCGTTACAGTCATGATCTTTTAAAAATAAATTTTAAATGATCTATTAAATTATATTTTACAAAGAAGATAATTATGTGAACTTTTTTAGCATTTATTAGGCCCAATGAGTGTTACCGTTATGATCTTTTAATAAAGAAATTTTAAAAGATCTACTAAATTATCTTTGAGAAAGAAGATAATTATGTAAACTTTTTTAGCATTTATTAGGCCCAATGATCGTTACCGTCATGATCTTTTAAAAAGAAATTTTAAATGATCTATTAAATTATATTTTACAACGAAGATGATTATGTCAACTTTTTAGCATTTATTGGTCCCTATGATCATTACCTTTATGATCTTTTATAAAGAAATTTTAAATGATCTATTAAATTATCTTTTACGAAGATGATAATTATATCCCCTTTTAAGCATTTATTAGGCCCAATGATTGTTACCGTTACGATCTTTTCATAAGAAATTTTCAATTATCTATTAAATTGTCTTTTACAAAAAAGATAATTATGTCAACTTTTTTAGCATTTATTAGGCCAATGACCCTTACCGTCATGATCTTTTAATAAAGAAATTTTAAATGATCTATTAAATTAAATTTTACAAAGAAGATAATTATGGTTTTAGCATTTATTAGGTTCAATAATCCTTATCGTTATGATCTTTTATAAAGAACTTTTAAATGAAGTATTAAATTATCGTTTACAAAAAAGATAATTAATTTAAATTTTTTAGCATTTCTTAGGCCCAACGATTGTTACCGTATGCTCTTTTATAAAGAAATTTTAAATTATCTATTAAATTATCTTTTACAAAGAAGATAATTATGTCAACTTTTTTAGCATGTATTAGGCCTAATGATTCTTACCGTTATGATCTTTTATAATGAAATTTTAAATTATCTAGTAAATTATCTTTTACAAAGAAGATAATTATATCAACTTTTTTAGCATTTATTCGACCAAATGATCATTACCGTCATGATCTTTTAATAAGAAATTTTAAATAATCTATTAAATTATATTATACAAAGAAGATAATCATGTCAGGTTTTTTAGCATTTATTAACCCCAATGATCGTTAATGTTATGATATTTTAATACGAAATTTGAAATTATCTATTAAATTGTCTTTTACAAAGAAGATAATTATGTCAACTTTTTTAGCATTTATTAGGCCCGATGATCGTTACCATTGTGATCTTTCAATAAGAAATTTTAAATTATCTAGTAAATTATCTTTTACAAAGAAGATAATTATGTCAAGTTTTTTAACATTTATTAGGCCCAATGATCGTTACCGTCATGATCTTTTAAAAATAAATTTTAAATGATCTATTAAATTATATTTTACAAAGAAGATAATTATGTGAACTTTTTTAGCATTTGTTAGGCCCAATGATTGTTACCGTTATGATCTTTTAATAAAGAAATTTTAAAAGATCTACTAAATTATCTTTGAGAAAGAAGATAATTATGTCAACTTTTTTAGCATTTATTAGGCCCAATGATCGTTACCGTCATGATCTTTTAAAAAGAAATTTTAAATGATCTATTAAATTATATTTTACAACGAAGATAATTATGTCAACTTTTTAGCATTTATTGGTCCCAATGATCATTACCTTTATGATCTTTTATAAAGAAATTTTAAATAATATATTAAATTATCTTTTACAAAGATGATAATTATGTCCCCTTTTAAGCATTTATTAGGCCCAATGATTGTTACCGTTACGATCTTTTCATAAGAAATTTTCAATTATCTATTAAATTGTCTTTTACAAAAAAGATAATTATGTCAACTTTTTTAGCATTTATTAGGCCCGATGATCGTTACCATTGTGATCTTTTAATAAGAAATTTTAAGTTATCTAGTAAATTATCTTTTACAAAGAATATAATTATGTCAAGTTTTTTAGCATTTATTAGGCCCAATGATCGTTACAGTCATGATCTTTTAAAAATAAATTTTAAATGATCTATTAAATTATATTTTACAAAGAAGATAATTATGTGAACTTTTTTAGCATTTATTGGGCCCAATGATTGTTACCGTTATGATCTTTTAATAAAGAAATTTTAAAAGATGTACTAAATTATTTTTGAGAAAGAAGATAATTATGTCAACTTTTTTAGCATTTATTAGGCCCAATGATCGTTACCGTCATGATCTTTTAAAAAGAAATTTTAAATGATCTATTAAATTATATCTTACAAAGAAGATGATTATGTCAACTTTTTAGCATTTATTGGTCCCAATGATCATTACCTTTATGATCTTTTATAAAGAAATTTTAAATGATCTATTAAATTATCTTTTACGAAGATGATAATTATGTCCCCTTTTAAGCATTTATTAGGCCCAATGATTGTTACCGTTACGATTTTTTGATAAGAAATTTTCAATTATCTGCTAAATTGTCTTTTCAAAAAAGATAATTATATAAACTTTTTTAGCATTTATTAGGTCCAATGACCGTTACCATCATGATATTTTAATAAAGAAATTTTAAATGATCTATTAAATTAAGTTTTACAAAGAAGATAATTATGCCTTTAGCATTTATTAGGTTCAATAATCCTTATCGTTATGATCTATTATAAAGAACCTTTAAATGAAGTATTAAATTATCATTTGCAAAAAAGATAATTAATTTAAATTTTTTAGCATTTCTTAGGCCCAATGATCGTTACCGTCATGATCTTTTAAAAAGAAATTTTAAATGATCTATTAAATTATATTTTACAACGAAGATAATTATGTCAACTTTTTAGCATTTATTGGTCCCAATGATCATTACCTTTATGATCTTTTATAAAGAAATTTTAAATAATATATTAAATTATCTTTTACAAAGATGATAATTATGTCCCCTTTTAAACATTTATTAGGCCCAATGATTGTTACCGTTACGATCTTTTCATAAGAAATTTTCAATTATCTATTAAATTGTCTTTTACAAAAAAGATAATTATGTCAACTTTTTTAGCATTTATTAGGCCCGATGATCGTTACCATTGTGATCTTTTAATAAGAAATTTTAAGTTATCTAGTAAATTATCTTTTACAAAGAATATAATTATGTCAAGTTTTTTAGGATTTATTAGGCCCAATGATCGTTACAGTCATGATCTTTTAAAAATAAATTTTAAATGATCTATTAAATTATATTTTACAAAGAAGATAATTATGTGAACTTTTTTAGCATTTATTGGGCCCAATGATTGTTACCGTTATGATCTTTTAATAAAGAAATTTTAAAAGATCTACTAAATTATTTTTGAGAAAGAAGATAATTATGTCAACTTTTTTAGCATTTATTAGGTCCAATGATCGTTACCGTCATGATCTTTTAAAAAGAAATTTTAAATGATCTATTAAATTATATCTTACAAAGAAGATGATTATGTCAACTTTTTAGCATTTATTGGTCCCAATGATCATTACCTTTATGATCTTTTATAAAGAAATTTTAAATGATCTATTAAATTATCTTTTACGAAGATGATAATTATGTCCCCTTTTAAGCATTTATTAGGCCCAATGATTGTTACCGTTACGATTTTTTGATAAGAAATTTTCAATTATCTGCTAAATTGTCTTTTCAAAAAAGATAATTATATAAACTTTTTTAGCATTTATTAGGCCCAATGACCGTTACCATCATGATATTTTAATAAAGAAATTTTAAATGATCTATTAAATCAAATTTTACAAAGAAGATAATTATGCCTTTAGCATTTATTAGGTTCAATAATCCTTATCGTTATGATCTATTATAAAGAACCTTTAAATGAAGTATTAAATTATCATTTGCAAAAAAGATAATTAATTTAAATTTTTTAGCATTTCTTAGGCCCAATGATCGTTACCGTCATGATCTTTTAAAAAGAAATTTTAAATGATCTATTAAATTATATTTTACAACGAAGATAATTATGTCAACTTTTTAGCATTTATTGGTCCCAATGATCATTACCTTTATGATCTTTTATAAAGAAATTTTAAATAATATATTAAATTATCTTTTACAAAGATGATAATTATGTCCCCTTTTAAGCATTTATTAGGCCCAATGATTGTTACCGTTACGATCTTTTCATAAGAAATTTTCAATTATCTATTAAATTGTCTTTTACAAAAAAGATAATTATGTCAACTTTTTTAGCATTTATTAGGCCCGATGATCGTTACCATTGTGATCTTTTAATAAGAAATTTTAAGTTATCTAGTAAATTATCTTTTACAAAGAATATAATTATGTCAAGTTTTTTAGCATTTATTAGGCCCAATGATCGTTACAGTCATGATCTTTTAAAAATAAATTTTAAATGATCTATTAAATTATATTTTACAAAGAAGATAATTATGTGAACTTTTTTAGCATTTATTGGGCCCAATGATTGTTACCGTTATGATCTTTTAATAAAGAAATTTTAAAAGATCTACTAAATTATTTTTGAGAAAGAAGATAATTATGTCAACTTTTTTAGCATTTATTAGGCCCAATGATCGTTACCGTCATGATCTTTTAAAAAGAAATTTTAAATGATCTATTAAATTATATCTTACAAAGAAGATGATTATGTCAACTTTTTAGCATTTATTGGTCCCAATGATCATTACCTTTATGATCTTTTATAAAGAAATTTTAAATGATCTATTAAATTATCTTTTACGAAGATGATAATTATGTCCCCTTTTAAGCATTTATTAGGCCCAATGATTGTTACCGTTACGATTTTTTGATAAGAAATTTTCAATTATCTGCTAAATTGTCTTTTCAAAAAAGATAATTATATAAACTTTTTTAGCATTTATTAGGCCCAATGACCGTTACCATCATGATATTTTAATAAAGAAATTTTAAATGATCTATTAAATCAAATTTTACAAAGAAGATAATTATGCCTTTAGCATTTATTAGGTTCAATAATCCTTATCGTTATGATCTATTATAAAGAACCTTTAAATGAAGTATTAAATTATCATTTGCAAAAAAGATAATTAATTTAAATTTTTTAGCATTTCTTAGGCCCAATGATCGTTACCGTCATGATCTTTTAAAAAGAAATTTTAAATGATCTATTAAATTATATTTTACAACGAAGATAATTATGTCAACTTTTTAGCATTTATTGGTCCCAATGATCATTACCTTTATGATCTTTTATAAAGAAATTTTAAATAATATATTAAATTATCTTTTACAAAGATGATAATTATGTCCCCTTTTAAGCATTTATTAGGCCCAATGATTGTTACCGTTACGATCTTTTCATAAGAAATTTTCAATTATCTATTAAATTGTCTTTTACAAAAAAGATAATTATGTCAACTTTTTTAGCATTTATTAGGCCCGATGATCGTTACCATTGTGATCTTTTAATAAGAAATTTTAAGTTATCTAGTAAATTATCTTTTACAAAGAATATAATTATGTCAAGTTTTTTAGCATTTATTAGGCCCAATGATCGTTACAGTCATGATCTTTTAAAAATAAATTTTAAATGATCTATTAAATTATATTTTACAAAGAAGATAATTATGTGAACTTTTTTAGTATTTATTGGGCCCAATGATTGTTACCGTTATGATCTTTTAATAAAGAAATTTTAAAAGATCTACTAAATTATTTTTGAGAAAGAAGATAATTATGTCAACTTTTTTAGCATTTATTAGGCCCAATGATCGTTACCGTCATGATCTTTTAAAAAGAAATTTTAAATGATCTATTAAATTATATCTTACAAAGAAGATGATTATGTCAACTTTTTAGCATTTATTGGTCCCAATGATCATTACCTTTATGATCTTTTATAAAGAAATTTTAAATGATCTATTAAATTATCTTTTACGAAGATGATAATTATGTCCCCTTTTAAGCATTTATTAGGCCCAATGATTGTTACCGTTACGATTTTTTGATAAGAAATTTTCAATTATCTGCTAAATTGTCTTTTCAAAAAAGATAATTATATAAACTTTTTTAGCATTTATTAGGCCCAATGACCGTTACCATCATGATATTTTAATAAAGAAATTTTAAATGATCTATTAAATCAAATTTTACAAAGAAGATAATTATGCCTTTAGCATTTATTAGGTTCAATAATCCTTATCGTTATGATCTATTATAAAGAACCTTTAAATGAAGTATTAAATTATCATTTGCAAAAAAGATAATTAATTTAAATTTTTTAGCATTTCTTAGGCCCAATGATCGTTACCGTCATGATCTTTTAAAAAGAAATTTTAAATGATCTATTAAATTATATTTTACAACGAAGATAATTATGTCAACTTTTTAGCATTTATTGGTCCCAATGATCATTACCTTTATGATCTTTTATAAAGAAATTTTAAATAATATATTAAATTATCTTTTACAAAGATGATAATTATGTCCCCTTTTAAGCATTTATTAGGCCCAATGATTGTTACCGTTACGATCTTTTCATAAGAAATTTTCAATTATCTATTAAATTGTCTTTTACAAAAAAGATAATTATGTCAACTTTTTTAGCATTTATTAGGCCCGATGATCGTTACCATTGTGATCTTTTAATAAGAAATTTTAAGTTATCTAGTAAATTATCTTTTACAAAGAATATAATTATGTCAAGTTTTTTAGCATTTATTAGGCCCAATGATCGTTACAGTCATGATCTTTTAAAAATAAATTTTAAATGATCTATTAAATTATATTTTACAAAGAAGATAATTATGTGAACTTTTTTAGTATTTATTGGGCCCAATGATTGTTACCGTTATGATCTTTTAATAAAGAAATTTTAAAAGATCTACTAAATTATTTTTGAGAAAGAAGATAATTATGTCAACTTTTTTAGCATTTATTAGGCCCAATGATCGTTACCGTCATGATCTTTTAAAAAGAAATTTTAAATGATCTATTAAATTATATCTTACAAAGAAGATGATTATGTCAACTTTTTAGCATTTATTGGTCCCAATGATCATTACCTTTATGATCTTTTATAAAGAAATTTTAAATGATCTATTAAATTATCTTTTACGAAGATGATAATTATGTCCCCTTTTAAGCATTTATTAGGCCCAATGATTGTTACCGTTACGATTTTTTGATAAGAAATTTTCAATTATCTGCTAAATTGTCTTTTCAAAAAAGATAATTATATAAACTTTTTTAGCATTTATTAGGCCCAATGACCGTTACCATCATGATATTTTAATAAAGAAATTTTAAATGATCTATTAAATCAAATTTTACAAAGAAGATAATTATGCCTTTAGCATTTATTAGGTTCAATAATCCTTATCGTTATGATCTATTATAAAGAACCTTTAAATGAAGTATTAAATTATCGTTTGCAAAAAAGATAATTAATTTAAATTTTTTAGCATTTCTTAGGCCCAATGATCGTTACCGTCATGATCTTTTAAAAAGAAATTTTAAATGATCTATTAAATTATGTTTTACAACGAAGATAATTATGTCAACTTTTTAGCATTTATTGGTCCCAATGATCATTACCTTTATGATCTTTTATAAAGAAATTTTAAATGATCTACTAAATTATCTTTTACAAAGATGATAATTATGTCCCCTTTTAAGCATTTATTAGGCCCAATGACTGTTACCGTTACGATCTTTTCATAAGAAATTTTCAATTATCTATTAAATTATATTTTACAACGAAGATAATTATGTCAACTTTTTAGCATTTATTGGTCCCAATGATCATTACCTTTATGATCTTTTATAAAGAAATTTTAAATAATATATTAAATTATCTTTTACAAAGATGATAATTATGTCCCCTTTTAAGCATTTATTAGGCCCAATGATTGTTACCGTTACGATCTTTTCATAAGAAATTTTCAATTATCTATTAAATTGTCCTTTACAAAAAAGATAATTATGTCAACTTTTTTAGCATTTATTAGGCCCGATGATCGTTACCATTGTGATCTTTTAATAAGAAATTTTAAGTTATCTACTAAATTATTTTTTACAAAGAATATAATTATGTCAAGTTTTTTAGCATTTATTAGGCCCAATGATCGTTACAGTCATGATCTTTTAAAAATAAATTTTAAATGATCTATTAAATTATATTTTACAAAGAAGATAATTATGTGAACTTTTTTAGTATTTATTGGGCCCAATGATTGTTACCGTTATGATCTTTTAATAAAGAAATTTTAAAAGATCTACTAAATTATTTTTGAGAAAGAAGATAATTATGTCAACTTTTTTAGCATTTATTAGGCCCAATGATCGTTACCGTCATGATCTTTTAAAAAGAAATTTTAAATGATCTATTAAATTATATCTTACAAAGAAGATGATTATGTCAACTTTTTAGCATTTATTGGTCCCAATGATCATTACCTTTATGATCTTTTATAAAGAAATTTTAAATGATCTATTAAATTATCTTTTACGAAGATGATAATTATGTCCCCTTTTAAGCATTTATTAGGCCCAATGATTGTTACCGTTACGATTTTTTGATAAGAACTTTTCAATTATCTGCTAAATTGTCTTTTCAAAAAAGATAATTATATAAACTTTTTTAGCATTTATTAGGCCCAATGACCGTTACCATCATGATATTTTAATAAAGAAATTTTAAATGATCTATTAAATCAAATTTTACAAAGAAGATAATTATGCCTTTAGCATTTATTAGGTTCAATAATCCTTATCGTTATGATCTATTATAAAGAACCTTTAAATGAAGTATTAAATTATCGTTTGCAAAAAAGATAATTAATTTAAATTTTTTAGCATTTCTTAGGCCCAATGATCGTTACCGTCATGATCTTTTAAAAAGAAATTTTAAATGATCTATTAAATTATATTTTACAACGAAGATAATTATGTCAACTTTTTAGCATTTATTGGTCGCAATGATCATTACCTTTATGATCTTTTATAAAGAAATTTTAAATGATCTACTAAATTATCTTTTACAAAGATGATAATTATGTCCCCTTTTAAGCATTTATTAGGCCCAATGACTGTTACCGTTACGATCTTTTCATAAGAAATTTTCAATTATCTATTAAATTGTCTTTTATAAAAAAGATAATTATGTCAACTTTTTTAGCATTTATTAGGCCAATGACCGTTACCGTCATGATCTTTTAATAAAGAAATTTTAAATGATCTATTAAATTAAATTTTACAAAGAAGATAATTATGGTTTTAGCATTTATTAGGTTCAATAATCCTTATCGTTATGATCTTTTATAAAGAACTTTTAAATGAAGTATTAAATTATCGTTTACAAAAAAGATAATTAATTTAAATTTTTTAGCATTTCTTAGGCCCAACGATTGTTACCGTATGCTCTTTTATAAAGAAATTTTAAATTATCTATTAAATTATCTTTTACAAAGAAGATAATTATGTCAACTTTTTTAGCATGTATTAGGCCTAATGATTCTTACCGTTATGATCTTTTATAATGAAATTTTAAATTATCTAGTAAATTATCTTTTACAAAGAAGATAATTATATCAACTTTTTTAGCATTTATTCGACCAAATGATCATTACCGTCATGATCTTTTAATAAGAAATTTTAAATAATCTATTAAATTATATTATACAAAGAAGATAATCATGTCAGGTTTTTTAGCATTTATTAACCCCAATGATCGTTAATGTTATGATATTTTAATACGAAATTTGAAATTATCTATTAAATTGTCTTTTACAAAGAAGATAATTATGTCAACTTTTTTAGCATTTATTAGGCCCGATGATCGTTACCATTGTGATCTTTTAATAAGAAATTTTAAGTTATCTAGTAAATTATCTTTTACAAAGAATATGATTATGTCAAGTTTTTTAGCATTTATTATGCCCAATGATAGTTACAGTCATGATCTTTTAAAAATAAATTTTAAATGATCTATTAAATTATATTTTACAAAGAAGATAATTATGTGAACTTTTTTAGCATTTATTAGGCCCAATGATTGTTACCGTTATGATCTTTTAATAAAGAAATTTTAAAAGATCTACTAAATTATTTTTGAGAAAGAAGATAATTATGTCAACTTTTTTAGCATTTATTAGGCCCAATGATCGTTACCGTCATGATCTTTTAAAAAGAAATTTTAAATGATCTATTAAATTATATTTTACAACGAAGATAATTATGTCAACTTTTTAGCATTTATTGGTCCCAATGATCATTACCTTTATGATCTTTTATAAAGAAATTTTAAATAATATATTAAATTATCTTTTACAAAGATGATAATTATGTCCCCTTTTAAGCATTTATTAGGCCCAATGATTGTTACCGTTACGATCTTTTCATAAGAAATTTTTAATTATCTATTAAATTGTCTTTTACAAAAAAGATAATTATGTCAACTTTTTTAGCATTTATTAGGCCCG
This sequence comes from Psophocarpus tetragonolobus, assembly GCA_037954015.1. Lineage (NCBI taxonomy): Eukaryota > Viridiplantae > Streptophyta > Magnoliopsida > Fabales > Fabaceae > Psophocarpus > Psophocarpus tetragonolobus. The sequence continues at coordinate 63,581,331 of CM075688.1, forward strand.
ATGATCGTTACCATTGTGATCTTTTAATAAGAAATTTTAAGTTATCTAGTAAATTATCTTTTACAAAGAATATAATTATGTCAAGTTTTTTAGCATTTATTAGGCCCAATGATCGTTACAGTCATGATCTTTTAAAAATAAATTTTAAATGATCTATTAAATTATATTTTACAAAGAAGATAATTATGTGAACTTTTTTAGTATTTATTGGGCCCAATGATTGTTACCGTTATGATCTTTTAATAAAGAAATTTTAAAAGATCTACTAAATTATTTTTGAGAAAGAAGATAATTATGTCAACTTTTTTAGCATTTATTAGGCCCAATGATCGTTACCGTCATGATCTTTTAAAAAGAAATTTTAAATGATCTATTAAATTATATCTTACAAAGAAGATGATTATGTCAACTTTTTAGCATTTATTGGTCCCAATGATCATTACCTTTATGATCTTTTATAAAGAAATTTTAAATGATCTATTAAATTATCTTTTACGAAGATGATAATTATGTCCCCTTTTAAGCATTTATTAGGCCCAATGATTGTTACCGTTACGATTTTTTGATAAGAAATTTTCAATTATCTGCTAAATTGTCTTTTCAAAAAAGATAATTATATAAACTTTTTTAGCATTTATTAGGCCCAATGACCGTTACCATCATGATATTTTAATAAAGAAATTTTAAATGATCTATTAAATCAAATTTTACAAAGAAGATAATTATGCCTTTAGCATTTATTAGGTTCAATAATCCTTATCGTTATGATCTATTATAAAGAACCTTTAAATGAAGTATTAAATTATCATTTGCAAAAAAGATAATTAATTTAAATTTTTTAGCATTTCTTAGGCCCAATGATCGTTACCGTCATGATCTTTTAAAAAGAAATTTTAAATGATCTATTAAATTATATTTTACAACGAAGATAATTATGTCAACTTTTTAGCATTTATTGGTCCCAATGATCATTACCTTTATGATCTTTTATAAAGAAATTTTAAATAATATATTAAATTATCTTTTACAAAGATGATAATTATGTCCCCTTTTAAGCATTTATTAGGCCCAATGATTGTTACCGTTACGATCTTTTCATAAGAAATTTTCAATTATCTATTAAATTGTCTTTTACAAAAAAGATAATTATGTCAACTTTTTTAGCATTTATTAGGCCCGATGATCGTTACCATTGTGATCTTTTAATAAGAAATTTTAAGTTATCTAGTAAATTATCTTTTACAAAGAATATAATTATGTCAAGTTTTTTAGCATTTATTAGGCCCAATGATCGTTACAGTCATGATCTTTTAAAAATAAATTTTAAATGATCTATTAAATTATATTTTACAAAGAAGATAATTATGTGAACTTTTTTAGTATTTATTGGGCCCAATGATTGTTACCGTTATGATCTTTTAATAAAGAAATTTTAAAAGATCTACTAAATTATTTTTGAGAAAGAAGATAATTATGTCAACTTTTTTAGCATTTATTAGGCCCAATGATCGTTACCGTCATGATCTTTTAAAAAGAAATTTTAAATGATCTATTAAATTATATCTTACAAAGAAGATGATTATGTCAACTTTTTAGCATTTATTGGTCCCAATGATCATTACCTTTATGATCTTTTATAAAGAAATTTTAAATGATCTATTAAATTATCTTTTACGAAGATGATAATTATGTCCCCTTTTAAGCATTTATTAGGCCCAATGATTGTTACCGTTACGATTTTTTGATAAGAAATTTTCAATTATCTGCTAAATTGTCTTTTCAAAAAAGATAATTATATAAACTTTTTTAGCATTTATTAGGCCCAATGACCGTTACCATCATGATATTTTAATAAAGAAATTTTAAATGATCTATTAAATCAAATTTTACAAAGAAGATAATTATGCCTTTAGCATTTATTAGGTTCAATAATCCTTATCGTTATGATCTATTATAAAGAACCTTTAAATGAAGTATTAAATTATCGTTTGCAAAAAAGATAATTAATTTAAATTTTTTAGCATTTCTTAGGCCCAATGATCGTTACCGTCATGATCTTTTAAAAAGAAATTTTAAATGATCTATTAAATTATGTTTTACAACGAAGATAATTATGTCAACTTTTTAGCATTTATTGGTCCCAATGATCATTACCTTTATGATCTTTTATAAAGAAATTTTAAATGATCTACTAAATTATCTTTTACAAAGATGATAATTATGTCCCCTTTTAAGCATTTATTAGGCCCAATGACTGTTACCGTTACGATCTTTTCATAAGAAATTTTCAATTATCTATTAAATTATATTTTACAACGAAGATAATTATGTCAACTTTTTAGCATTTATTGGTCCCAATGATCATTACCTTTATGATCTTTTATAAAGAAATTTTAAATAATATATTAAATTATCTTTTACAAAGATGATAATTATGTCCCCTTTTAAGCATTTATTAGGCCCAATGATTGTTACCGTTACGATCTTTTCATAAGAAATTTTCAATTATCTATTAAATTGTCTTTTACAAAAAAGATAATTATGTCAACTTTTTTAGCATTTATTAGGCCCGATGATCGTTACCATTGTGATCTTTTAATAAGAAATTTTAAGTTATCTACTAAATTATCTTTTACAAAGAATATAATTATGTCAAGTTTTTTAGCATTTATTAGGCCCAATGATCGTTACAGTCATGATCTTTTAAAAATAAATTTTAAATGATCTATTAAATTATATTTTACAAAGAAGATAATTATGTGAACTTTTTTAGTATTTATTGGGCCCAATGATTGTTACCGTTATGATCTTTTAATAAAGAAATTTTAAAAGATCTACTAAATTATTTTTGAGAAAGAAGATAATTATGTCAACTTTTTTAGCATTTATTAGGCCCAATGATCGTTACCGTCATGATCTTTTAAAAAGAAATTTTAAATGATCTATTAAATTATATCTTACAAAGAAGATGATTATGTCAACTTTTTAGCATTTATTGGTCCCAATGATCATTACCTTTATGATCTTTTATAAAGAAATTTTAAATGATCTATTAAATTATCTTTTACGAAGATGATAATTATGTCCCCTTTTAAGCATTTATTAGGCCCAATGATTGTTACCGTTACGATTTTTTGATAAGAACTTTTCAATTATCTGCTAAATTGTCTTTTCAAAAAAGATAATTATATAAACTTTTTTAGCATTTATTAGGCCCAATGACCGTTACCATCATGATATTTTAATAAAGAAATTTTAAATGATCTATTAAATCAAATTTTACAAAGAAGATAATTATGCCTTTAGCATTTATTAGGTTCAATAATCCTTATCGTTATGATCTATTATAAAGAACCTTTAAATGAAGTATTAAATTATCGTTTGCAAAAAAGATAATTAATTTAAATTTTTTAGCATTTCTTAGGCCCAATGATCGTTACCGTCATGATCTTTTAAAAAGAAATTTTAAATGATCTATTAAATTATATTTTACAACGAAGATAATTATGTCAACTTTTTAGCATTTATTGGTCGCAATGATCATTACCTTTATGATCTTTTATAAAGAAATTTTAAATGATCTACTAAATTATCTTTTACAAAGATGATAATTATGTCCCCTTTTAAGCATTTATTAGGCCCAATGACTGTTAACGTTACGATCTTTTCATAAGAAATTTTCAATTATCTATTAAATTGTCTTTTATAAAAAAGATAATTATGTCAACTTTTTTAGCATTTATTAGGCCAATGACCGTTACCGTCATGATCTTTTAATAAAGAAATTTTAAATGATCTATTAAATTAAATTTTACAAAGAAGATAATTATGGTTTTAGCATTTATTAGGTTCAATAATCCTTATCGTTATGATCTTTTATAAAGAACTTTTAAATGAAGTATTAAATTATCGTTTACAAAAAAGATAATTAATTTAAATTTTTTAGCATTTCTTAGGCCCAACGATTGTTACCGTATGCTCTTTTATAAAGAAATTTTAAATTATCTATTAAATTATCTTTTACAAAGAAGATAATTATGTCAACTTTTTTAGCATGTATTAGGCCTAATGATTCTTACCGTTATGATCTTTTATAATGAAATTTTAAATTATCTAGTAAATTATCTTTTACAAAGAAGATAATTATATCAACTTTTTTAGCATTTATTCGACCAAATGATCATTACCGTCATGATCTTTTAATAAGAAATTTTAAATAATCTATTAAATTATATTATACAAAGAAGATAATCATGTCAGGTTTTTTAGCATTTATTAACCCCAATGATCGTTAATGTTATGATATTTTAATACGAAATTTGAAATTATCTATTAAATTGTCTTTTACAAAGAAGATAATTATGTCAACTTTTTTAGCATTTATTAGGCCCGATGATCGTTACCATTGTGATCTTTTAATAAGAAATTTTAAGTTATCTAGTAAATTATCTTTTACAAAGAATATGATTATGTCAAGTTTTTTAGCATTTATTATGCCCAATGATAGTTACAGTCATGATCTTTTAAAAATAAATTTTAAATGATCTATTAAATTATATTTTACAAAGAAGATAATTATGTGAACTTTTTTAGCATTTATTAGGCCCAATGATTGTTACCGTTATGATCTTTTAATAAAGAAATTTTAAAAGATCTACTAAATTATTTTTGAGAAAGAAGATAATTATGTCAACTTTTTTAGCATTTATTAGGCCCAATGATCGTTACCGTCATGATCTTTTAAAAAGAAATTTTAAATGATCTATTAAATTATATTTTACAACGAAGATAATTATGTCAACTTTTTAGCATTTATTGGTCCCAATGATCATTACCTTTATGATCTTTTATAAAGAAATTTTAAATAATATATTAAATTATCTTTTACAAAGATGATAATTATGTCCCCTTTTAAGCATTTATTAGGCCCAATGATTGTTACCGTTACGATCTTTTCATAAGAAATTTTTAATTATCTATTAAATTGTCTTTTACAAAAAAGATAATTATGTCAACTTTTTTAGCATTTATTAGGCCCGATGATCGTTACCATTGTGATCTTTTAATAAGAAATTTTAAGTTATCTAGTAAATTATCTTTTACAAAGAATATAATTATGTCAAGTTTTTTAGCATTTATTAGGCCCAATGATCGTTACAGTCATGATCTTTTAAAAATAAATTTTAAATGATCTATTAAATTATATTTTACAAAGAAGATAATTATGTGAACTTTTTTAGTATTTATTGGGCCCAATGATTGTTACCGTTATGATCTTTTAATAAAGAAATTTTAAAAGATCTACTAAATTATTTTTGAGAAAGAAGATAATTATGTCAACTTTTTTAGCATTTATTAGGCCCAATGAACGTTACCGTCATGATCTTTTAAAAAGAAATTTTAAATGATCTATTAAATTATATCTTACAAAGAAGATGATTATGTCAACTTTTTAGCATTTATTGGTCCCAATGATCATTACCTTTATGATCTTTTATAAAGAAATTTTAAATGATCTATTAAATTATCTTTTACGAAGATGATAATTATTATGTCCCCTTTTAAGCATTTATTAGGCCCAATGATTGTTACCGTCACGATTTTTTTATAAGAAATTTTCAATTATCTGCTAAATTGTCTTTTCAAAAAAGATAATTATATAAACTTTTTTAGCATTTATTAGGCCCAATGACCGTTACCATCATGATATTTTAATAAAGAAATTTTAAATGATCTATTAAATTAAATTTTACAAAGAAGATAATTATGCCTTTAGCATTTATTAGGTTCAATAATCCTTATCGTTATGATCTATTATAAAGAACCTTTAAATGAAGTATTAAATTATCGTTTGCAAAAAAGATAATTAATTCAAATTTTTTAGCATTTCTTAGGCCCAATGATCGTTACCGTCATGATCTTTTAAAAAGAAATTTTAAATGATCTATTAAATTATATTTTACAAAGAAGATAATTATGTCAACTTTTTAGCATTTATTGGTCCCAATGATCATTACCTTTATGATCTTTTATAAAGAAATTTTAAATGATCTACTAAATTATCTTTTACAAAGATGATAATTATGTCCCCTTTTAAGCATTTATTAGGCCCAATGACTGTTACCGTTACGATCTTTTCATAAGAAATTTTCAATTATCTATTAAATTGTCTTTTATAAAAAAGATAATTATGTCAACTTTTTTAGCATTTATTAGGCCAATGACCGTTACCGTCATGATCTTTTAATAAAGAAATTTTAAATGATCTATTAAATTAAATTTTACAAAGAAGATAATTATGGTTTTAGCATTTATTAGGTTCAATAATCCTTATCGTTATGATCTTTTATAAAGAACTTTTAAATGAAGTATTAAATTATCGTTTACAAAAAAGATAATTAATTTAAATTTTTTAGCATTTCTTAGGCCCAACGATTGTTACCGTATGCTCTTTTATAAAGAAATTTTAAATTATCTATTAAATTATCTTTTACAAAGAAGATAATTATGTCAACTTTTTTAGCATGTATTAGGCCTAATAATTCTTACCGTTATGATCTTTTATAAAGAAATTTTAAATTATCTAGTAAATTATCTTTTACAAAGATAATTATATCAACTTTTTTAGCATTTATTCGACCAAATGATCATTACTGTCATGATCTTTTAATAAGAAATTTTAAATAATCTATTAAATTATCTTATACAAAGAAGATAATCAGGTCATGTTTTTTGGCCTTTATTAACCCCAATGATCGTTAACGTTATGATATTTTAATACGAAATTTGAAATTATCTTTTAAATTGTCTTTCACAAAGAAGATAATTATGTCAACTTTTTTAGCATTTATTAGGCCCGATGATTGTTACCGTCATGATCTTTTAAAAAGAAATTTTAAATGATCTATTAAATTATATTTTACAACGAAGATAATTATGTCAACTTTTTAGCATTTATTGGTCCCAATGATCATTACCTTTATGATCTTTTATAAAGAAATTTTAAATAATATATTAAATTATCTTTTACAAAGATGATAATTATGTCCCCTTTTAAGCATTTATTAGGCCCAATGATTGTTACCGTTACGATCTTTTCATAAGAAATTTTTAATTATCTATTAAATTGTCTTTTACAAAAAAGATAATTATGTCAACTTTTTTAGCATTTATTAGGCCCGATGATCGTTACCATTGTGATCTTTTAATAAGAAATTTTAAGTTATCTAGTAAATTATCTTTTACAAAGAAGATAATTATGTCAAGTTTTTTAGCATTTATTAGGCCCAATGATCGTTACAGTCATGATCTTTTAAAAATAAATTTTAAATGATCTATTAAATTATATTTTACAAAGAAGATAATTATGTGAACTTTTTTAGCATTTATTAGGCCCAATGATTGTTACCGTTATGATCTTTTAATAAAGAAATTTTAAAAGATTTACTAAATTATCTTTGAGAAAGAAGATAATTATGTCAACTTTTTTAGCATTTATTAGGCCCAATGATCGTTACCGTCATGATCTTTTAAAAAGAATTTTTAAATGATCTATTAAATTATATGTTACAACGAAGATGATTATGTCAACTTTTTAGCATTTATTGGTCCCTATGATCATTACCTTTATGATCTTTTATAAAGAAATTTTAAATGATCTATTAAATTATGTTTTACGAAGATGATAATTATGTCCCCTTTTAAGCATTTATTAGGCCCAATGATTGTTACCGTTACGATCTTTTCATAAGAAATTTTCAATTATCTATTAAATTGTCTTTTACAAAAAAGATAATTATGTCAACTTTTTTAGCATTTATTAGGCCAATGACCATTACCGTCATGATCTTTTAATAAAGAAATTTTAAATGATCTATTAAATTAAATTTTACAAAGAAGATAATTATGCCTTCAGCATTTATTAGGTTCAATAATCCTTATCGTTATGATCTATTATAAAGAACCTTTAAATGAAGTATTAAATTATCGTTTACAAAAAAGATAATTAATTTAAATTTTTTAGCATTTCTTAGGCCCAATGATCGTTACCGTCATGATCTTTTAAAAAGAAATTTTAAATGATCTATTAAATTATATTTTACAACGAAGATAATTATGTCAACTTTTTAGCATTTATTGGTCCCAATGATCATTACCTTTATGATCTTTTATAAAGAAATTTTAAATGATCCACTAAATTATCTTTTACAAAGATGATAATCATGTCCCCTTTTAAGCATTTATTAGGCCCAATGACTGTTACCGTTACGATCTTTTCATAAGAAATTTTCAATTATCTATTAAATTGTCTTTTATAAAAAAGATAATTATGTCAACTTTTTTAGCATTTATTAGGCCAATGACCGTTACCGTCATGATCTTTTAATAAAGAAATTTTAAATGATCTATTAAATTAAATTTTACAAAGAAGATAATTATGGTTTTAGCATTTATTAGGTTCAATAATCCTTATCGTTATGATCTTTTATAAAGAACTTTTAAATGAGGTATTAAATTATCGTTTACAAAAAAGATAATTAATTTAAATTTTTTAGCATTTCTTAGGCCCAACGATTGTTACCGTATGCTCTTTTATAAAGAAATTTTAAATTATCTATTAAATTATCTTTTACAAAGAAGATAATTATGTCAACTTTTTTAGCATGTATTAAGCCTAATGATTCTTACCGTTATGATCTTTTATAAAGAAATTTTAAATTATCTAGTAAATTATCTTTTACAAAGATAATTATATCAACTTTTTTAGCATTTATTCGACCAAATGATCATTACCGTCATGATCTTTTAATAAGAAATTTTAAATAATCTATTAAATTATCTTATACAAAGAAGATAATCAGGTCATGTTTTTTGGCATTTATTAACCCCAATGATCGTTAACGTTATGATATTTTAATACGAAATTTGAAATTATCTATTAAATTGTCTTTCACAAAGAAGATAATTATGTCAACTTTTTTAGCATTTATTAGGCCCGATGATCGATACCATTGTGATCTTTTAATAAGAAATTTTAAGTTATCTAGTAAATTATCTTTTACAAAGAAGATAATTATGTCAAGTTTTTTAGCATTTATTAGGCCCAATGATCGTTACCATCATGATCTTTTAAAAATAAATTTTAAATGATCTATTAAATTATATTTTACAAAGAAGATAATTATGTGAAATTTTTTAGCATTTGTTAGGCCCAATGATTGTTACCGTTATGATCTTTTAATAAAGAAATTTTAAAAGATCTACTAAATTATCTTTGAGAAAGAAGATAATTATGTAAACTTTTTTAGCATTTATTAGGCCCAATGATCGTTACCGTCATGATCTTTTAAAAAGAAATTTTAAATGATCTATTAAATTAAATTTTACAAAGAAGATAATTATGCCTTTAGCATTTATTAGGTTCAATAATCCTTATCGTTATGATCTATTATAAAGAACCTTTAAATGAAGTATTAAATTATCGTTTACAAAAAAGATAATTAATTTAAATTTTTTAGCATTTCTTAGGCCCAATGATCGTTACCGTCATGATCTTTTAAAAATAAATTTTAAATGATCTATTAAATTATATTTTACAACGAAGATAATTATGTCAACTTTTTTGCATTTATTGGTCCCATGATCATTACCTTTATGATCTTTTATAAAGAAATTTTAAATGATCTACTAAATTATCTTTTACAAAGATGATAATTATGTCCCCTTTTAAGCATTTATTAGGCCCAATGATTGTTACCGTTACGATCTTTTCATAAGAAATTTTCAATTATCTATTAAATTGTCTTTTACAAAAAAGATAATTATGTCAACTTTTTTAGCATTTATTAGGCCAATGACCGCTACCGTCATGATCTTTTAATAAGGAAATTTTAAATGATCTATTAAATTAAATTTTACAAAGAAGATAATTATGCTTTTAGCATATATTAGGTTCGATAATCCTTACCGTTATGATCTTTTATAAAGAAATTTTAAATTATCTAGTAAATTATCTTTTACAAAGAAGATAATTATATCAACTTTTTTAGCATTTATTCGACCAAATGCTCATTACCGTCATGATCTTTTAATAAGAAATTTTAAATAATCTATTAAATTATCTTTTACAAAGAAGATAATCATGTTAGGTTTTTTAGCATTTATTAACCCCAATGATCGTTAACGTTATGATATTTTAATACGAAATTTGAAATTATCTATTAAATGGTCTTTTACAAAGAAGATAATTATGTCAACTTTTTTTAGCATTCATTAGGCCCGATGATCGTTACCATTGTGATCTTTCAATAAGAAATTTTAAATGATCTATTAAATTAAATTTTACAAAGAATATAATTATGATTTTAGCATTTATTAGGTTCAATAATCCTTATCGTTATGATCTTTTATAAAGAACTTTTAAATGACGTATTAAATTATCGTTTACAAAAAAGATAATTAATTTAAATTTTTTAGCATTTCTTAGGCCTAACGATTGTTACCGTTATGATCTTTTATAAAGAAATTTTAAATTATCTATTAAATTATCTTTTACAAAGAAGATAATTATGTCAACTTTTTTAGCATGTATTAGGCCTAATGATTGTTACCGTTATGATCTTTTATAAAGAAATTTTAAATTATCTATTAAATTATCTTTTACAAAGAAGATAATTATGTCAAGTTTTTTAGCATGTATTAGGCTTAATGATTGTTACCGTTATGATCTTTTGTAAAGAAATTTTAAATTATCTAGTAAATTATCTTTTAGAAAGAAGATAATTATGTCAACTTTTTTAGCATTTCTTGGGCCCAATGAGCGTTACTGTTATGATCTTTTATAAAAAAATTTTAAATATTATATTAAATTATCTTTTACAAAGAAGATAATCATGTCAGGTTTTTTAGCATTTATTAAGCCCAATGATCGTTAACGTTGTGATATTTTAATACGAAATTTGAAATTATCTATTAAATTGTCTCTTACAAAGAAGATAATTATGTCAACTTTTTTAGCATTTATTAGGCCTGATGATCGTTACCATTGTGATCTTTTAATAAGAAATTTTAAATTATCTAGTAAATTATCTTTTACAAAGAAGATAATTATGTCAAGTTTTTCAGCATTTATTAGGCTTAATGATCGTTACCGTCATGATCTTTTAAAAATAAATTTTAAATGATCTATTAAATTATATTTTACAAAGAAGATAATTATGTGAACTTTTTTAGCATTTATTAGGCCCAATAATTTTTACCGTTATGATCTTTTAATAAAGAAATTTTAAAAGATCTACTAAATTATCTTTGAGACAGAAGATAATTATGTCAACTTTTTTAGCATTTATTAGGCCCAATGATCGTTACCGTCATGATCTTTTAAAAAGAAATTTTTTATGATCTATTAAATTATATTTTACAAAGAAGATAATTATGTCAAGTTTTTAGTATTTATTGGTCCCAATGATCATTACCTTTATGATCTTTTATAGAGAAATTTTAAATGATCTATTAAATTATGTTTTACAAATATGATAATTATTTCCCCTTTTAAGCATTTATTATGCCCAATGATTGTTACGGTTACGATCTTTTCATAAGAAATTTTCAATTATCTATTAAATTGTCTTTTACAACAAAGATAATTATGTCAGCTTTTTTAGCATTTATTAGGCCCAATGACCGTTACCGTCATGATCTTTTACTAAAGAAATTTTAAATGATCTATTAAATTAAATTTTACAAAGAAGATAATTATGCTTTTAGCATTTATTAGGTTCAATAATCCTTATCCTTATGATCTTTTATAAAGAACTTTTAAAAGACCTATTAAATTATCTTTTACAAAAAAGATAATTAATTTAAATATTTTAGGATTTCCTAGGCCCAACGATTGTTACCGTTATCATCTTTTATAAAGAAATTTTAAATTATCTAGTAAATTATCTTTTACAAAGAAGATAATTATGTTAACTTTTTTAGCATTTATTAGGCCCAATGATCGTTAATCTTATGATCTTTTATAAGTAAATTTTAAATAATCTATTAAATTGTCTTTTACAAAGAAGATAATCATGTCAGGTTTTTTAGAATTTATTAAGCTCAATGATCGTTAACGTTATGATATTTTAATACGAAATTTGAAATTATCTATTAAATTGTCTTTTACAAAGAAGATAATTATGTCAACTTTTTTAGCATTTATTAGGCCTGATGATCGTTACCATTGTGATCTTTTAATAAGAAATTTTAAATTATCTAGTAAATTATCTTTTACAAAGAAGATAATTATGTCAACTTTTTTAGCATGTATTAGGCCTAATGATTGTTACCGTTATGATCTTTTATAAAGAAATTTGAAATTATCTAGTAAATTATCTTTTACAAAGAAGATAATTATATCAACTTTTTCAGCATTTATTTGGCCAAATGATCATTACCGTCATGATCTTTTAATAAGAAATTTTAAATGATCTATTAAATTATCTTTTCAAAGAAGATAATCATGTCAGGTTTTTTAGCATTTATTAGGCCCAATGATCGTTACCGTCATGATCTTTTAAAAATAAATTTTAAATGATCTATTAAATTATATTTTACAAATCAGATAATTATGTGAACTTTTTTAGCATTTATTAGGCCCAATGATTGTTACCGCTATGATCTTTTAATAAAGAAATTTTAAAAAATCTACTAAATTATCTTTGAGAAAGAAGATACTTATGTCAACTTTTTTAGCATTTATTAGGCCCAATGATCGTTACCGTCATGATCTTTGATAAAGAAATTTAAAATTATCTATTAACTTATCTTTTTACAAAGAAGATAATTATGTCAACTTTTTTATCATTTATTAGGCCAATGATTGTTACCGTTATGATCTTTTATAAAGAAATTTTAAATTATCTAGTAAATTATCTTTTACAAAGAGGAAAATTATGTTCACTTTTTTAGAATTTATTAGGCGCAATAATCGTTACTGTTATGATCTTTTATAAATAAATTTTAAATGATCTATTAAATTATTTTTTACAAAGAAGATAATTATGTCAACTTTTTTACCATTTATTAGGGCCAATGATCGTTACCGTTATCATCTTTAAATTAGAAAATTTAAATTATCTAGTAAATTATCTTTTACAAAGAAGATAATTATGTCAACTTTTTTAGCATTGATTAGGCTCAATGATAGTTATCGTTATGATATTTTATAAATAAATTTTAAATGATCTATTAAATTAAATTTTACAAAGAAGATAATTATGCTTTTAGCATTTATTAGGTTCAATAATCCTTATCATTATGATCTTTTATAAAGAACTTTTAAATGAGGTATTAAATTATCGTTTACAAAAAAGATAATTAATTTAAATTTTTTAGCATTTCTTAGGCCCAACGATTGTTATCGTTATGATCTTTTATAAAGAAATTTTAAATTATCTATTAAATTATCGTTTACAAAGAAGATAATTATGTCAACTTTTTTAGCATGTATTAAACCCAATGATTCTTACCGTTATGATCTTTTATAAAGAAATTTTAAATTATCTAGTAAATTATCTATTACAAAGAAGATAATTATATCAACTTTTTTAGCATTTATTCGACCAAATGATCATTACCGTCATGATCTTTTAATAAGAAATTTTAAATGATCTATTAAATTATTTTTTACAAAGAAGATAATTATGTCAACTTTTTTACCATTTATTAGGGCCAATGATCGTTACCGTTATCATCTTTAAATTAGAAAATTTAAATTATCTAGTAAATTATCTTTTACAAAGAAGATAATTATGTCAACTTTTTTAGCATTCATTAGGCTCAATGATAGTTATCGTTATGATATTTTATAAATAAATTTTAAATGATCTATTAAATTAAATTTTACAAAGAAGATAATTATGCTTTTAGCATTTATTAAGTTCAATAATCCTTATCGTTATGATCTTTTATAAAGAACTTTTAAATGAGGTATTAAATTATCGTTTACAAAAAAGATAATTAATTTAAATTTTTTAGCATTTCTTAGGCCCAACGATTGTTATCGTTATGATCTTTTATAAAGAAATTTTAAATTATCTATTAAATTATCGTTTACAAAGAAGATAATTATGTCAACTTTTTTAGCATGTATTAAACCCAATGATTCTTACCGTTATGATCTTTTATAAAGAAATTTTAAATTATCTATTAAATTATCTTTTACAAAGAAGATAATTATGTCAACTTTTTTAGCATGTATTAGGCCTAATGATTGTTACCGTTATGATCTTTTATAAAGAAATTTTAAATTATCTATTAAATTATCTTTCACAAAGAAGATAATTATGTCAAGTTTTTTAGCATGTATTAGGCTTAATGATTGTTACCGTTATGATCTTTTGTAAAGAAATTTTAAATTATCTAGTAAATTATCTTTTAGAAAGAAGATAATCATGTCAGGTTTTTTAGCATTTATTAAGCCCAATGATCGTTAACGTTATGATATTTTAATACGAAATTTGAAATTATCTATTAAATTGTCTCTTACAAAGAAGATAATTATGTCAACTTTTTTAGCATTTATTAGGCCCGATGATCGTTACCATTGTGATCTTTTAATAAGAAATTTTAAATTATCTAGTAAATTATCTTTTACAAAGAAGATAATTATGTCAAGTTTTTCAGCATTTATTAGGCTTAATGATCGTTACCGTCATGATCTTTTAAAAATAAATTTTAAATGATCTATTAAATTATATTTTACAAAGAAGATAATTATGTGAACTTTTTTAGCATTTATTAGGCCCAATGATCGTTACCGTCATGATCTTTTAAAAAGAAATTTTAAATGATCTATTAAATTATATTTTACAAAGAAGATAATTATGTCAAGTTTTTAGCATTTATTGGTCCCAATGATCATTACCTTTATGATCTTTTATAGAGAAATTTTAAATGATCTATTAAATTATGTTTTACAAAGATGATAATTATTTCCCCTTTTAAGCATTTATTAGCCCCAATGATTGTTACGGTTACGATCTTTTCATAAGAAATTTTCAATTATCTATTAAATTGTCTTTTACAACAAAGATAATTATGTCAACTTTTTTAGCATTTATTAGGCCCAATGACCGTTACCGTCATGATCTTTTAATAAAGAAATTTTAATTGATCTATTAAATTAAATTTTACAAAGAAGATAATTATGCTTTTAGCATTTATTAGGTTCAATAATCCTTATCGTTATGATCTTTTATAAAGAACTTTTAAAAGACCTATTAAATTATCTTTTACAAAAAAGATAATTAATTTAAATATTTTAGGATTTCCTAGGCCCAACGATTGTTACCGTTATCATCTTTTATAAAGAAATTTTAAATTATCTAGTAAATTATCTTTTACAAAGAAGATAATTATGTTAACTGTTTTAGCATTTATTAGGCCCAATGATCGTTAATGTTATGATCTTTTATAAGTAAATTTTAAATAATCTATTAAATTGTCTTTTACAAAGAAGATAATCATGTCAGGTTTTTTAGAATTTATTAAGCCCAATGATCGTTAATGTTATGATATTTTAATACGAATTTGAAATTATCTATTAAATTGTCTTTTACAAAGAAGATAATTATGTCAACTTCTTTAGCATTTATTAGACCTGATGATCGTTACCATTGTGATCTTTTAATAAGAAATTTTAAATTATCTAGTAAATTATCTTTTACAAAGAAGATAATTATGTCAACTTTTTTAGCATGTATTAGGCCTAATGATTGTTACCGTTATGATCTTTTATAAAGAAATTTTAAATTATCTAGTAAATTATCTTTTACAAAGAAGATAATTATATCAACTTTTTTAGCATTTATTCGGCCAAATGATCATTACCGTCATGATCTTTTAATAAGAAATTTTAAATGATCTATTAAATTATCTTTTCGAAGAAGATAATCATGTCAGGTTTTTTAGCATTTATTAGGCCCAATGATCGTTACCGTCATGATCTTTTAAAAATAAATTTTAAATGATCAATTAAATTATATTTTACAAAGAAGATAATTATGTGAACTTTTTTAGCATTTATTAGGCCCAATGATTGTTACCGCTATGATCTTTTAATAAAGAAATTTTAAAAGATGTACTAAATTATCTTTGAGAAAGAAGATACTTATGTCAACTTTTTTAGCATTTATTAGGCCCAATGATCGTTACCGTCATGATCTTTGATAAAGAAATTTAAAATTATCTATTAAATTATCTTTTTACAAAGAAGATAATTATGTCAACTTTTTTAGCATTTATTAGGCCAACGATTGTTACCGTTATGATCTTTTATAAAGAAATTTTAAATTATCTAGTAAATTATTTTTTACAAACAAGATAATTATGTCAACTTTTTTACCATTTATTAGGGCCAATGATCGTTACCGTTATCATCTTTAAATTAGAAAATTTAAATTATCTAGTAAATTATCTTTTACAAAGAAGATAATTATGTCAACTTTTTTAGCATTCATTAGGCTCAATGATAGTTATCGTTATGATATTTTATAAAGAAATTTTAAATGATCTATTAAATTATCTTTTGCAAAGAAGATAATTATATCAACTTTTTTAGCTTCTACTAGGCCCAATGATCCTTACCGTTATGATCTTTTACAAAGAAATTTTAAATTATCTCGTAAATTCTCTTTTACGAAGAAGATAATTATGTCCACTTTTTTAGCATTTATTAGGCGCAATAATCGTTACCGTTATGATCTTTTATCAAGAAATTTTCAATGATCTATTAAATTATCTTTTACAAAGAAAATAATTATGTCAACTTTTTTAGCATGTATTCAGCCCAATGATCGTTACCGTTATGATCTTTTAATAAGAAAATTTAAATGATCTATTAAATTTTCTTTTAGAAAGAAGATAATTATGTCAACTTTTTTAGCATGCATTCGGCCCAATGATCGTTACCGTTATGATCTTTTAATAAGAAAATTTAAATAATCTAGTAAATCATCTTTTACAATGAAGATAATTATGTGAACTTTTTTAGCATGTACTAGGCCCAATAATGTTACCGTTATGATCTTTTATAAAGAAGTTTTAAATGATCTATTAAATTATCTTTGACAAAGAAAATAATTATGTCAACTTTTTTAGCATGTATTCGGCCCAATGATCGTTACCGTTATGATCTTTTAATAAGAAAATTTAAATGATCTATTAAATTATCTTTTACAAAGAAAATAATTATGTCAACTTTTTTAGCATGTATTCGGCTCAATGATCGTTACCATTATGATCTTTTAATAAGAAAATTTAAATAATCTACTAAATTATATTTTACAAACAAGATAATTATGTGAACTTTTTTTGCATATTCTAGGCCGAATAATGTTACCGTTATGATCTTTTATAAAGAAGTTTTAAATGATCTGTTAAATTATCTTTGACAAAAAAGATAATTATGTCAACATTTTTAGTATTTATTAGCCCCAATGATCGTTACCATTATGATCTTATAATAAGAAATTTTAAATTATCTAGTAGATTATCTTTTACAAAGAAGATAATTATGTCAACTTTTTTAGCATTTATTAGGCCCAATGATCGTTAACGTTATCATATTTTAATATGAAATTTTCAATTATCTATTAAATTATCTTTTACAAAGAAGATAATTTTGTCAACATTTTTAGCATTTATTAGGCCCAATGATCGTTACCGTCATGATATTTTAATAAAGAAATTTTAAATGATCTATTAAATTATCTTTTACAACGAGGATAATATGTCAACGTTTTTAGCATTTATTAGCCCCAATGATCGTTACCATTATGATCATTTAATAAGAAATTTTAAATTATCTAGTAAATTATCTTTTATAAAGAAGATAATTATGCCAACTTTTTTAACATTTATTAGGGCCAATGATCGTTACCGTTGTGATTTTTATAAATAAATTTTAAATGATCTATTAAATTATCTTTTACAAAGAATATAATTATGTGAACTTTTTTAGCATGTATTCGGCCCAATAATCGTTATTGTTATCATATTTTAATAAGAAAATTTAAATGATCTATTAAATTATCTTCACAAAGAAGATAATATTGTCAACTTTTTTAGCATGTATTCGGCCCAATGATCGTTACCGGTATGATCTTTTAATAAATAAATTTTAAATTATCTAGTAAATTATGTTTTACAAAGAAGATAATTATGTCAACTTTTTTAGCATTTATTAGGCCCAATGATTATTACCGTTATGATCTTTTATAAAGAAATTTTAAATGATCTGTTAAATTATCCTTCACAAAAAAGATAATTAGTTTAAATTTTTTAGCATTTCCTAGGCCCAATGATCATTATAGTTATGATCTTTTAATAAATAAATTTAAAATTATCTATTAAATTATCTTTTAGAAAAAAGATAATTATGTCAACTTTTTTAGCATGTATTAGGCCCAATAATCCGTATCATTATGATCTTTTATAATGAAATTTTAAATGATCTATTAAATTATCTTTTACAAAGATGATAAGTAGTCTAAATTTTTTAGCATTTCTTAGGCCCAATGATTCTTATCATTATCATCTTTTATAAAGAAATCTTAAATAATTATTAAATTATCTTTTACAAAGAAGATAATTATGTCAACCTTTTTAGCATTTATTAGGCCCAATGATTGTTACTGTTATGATCTTTTAATAAAGAAATGGTAAATGATCTATTAAATTATCTTTTACAACGAAGATAATTATGTCAAATTTTTTAGCATTTATTAGGACCAATGATCGTTACCGTCATGATCTTTTAATAGAGAAATGTTACATGATCTACTACGTTATCTTTTACAGCGAAGATAGTTGTGTCAACTTTTTTAGCAACTATTAGGCCCAATAATCCATATCATTATGATCTTTTTTAAAGAAATTTTAAATGATCTATTAAATTATCTTTGACAAAAAAGATAATTAGTTTAAATTTTTTAGCATTTCTTAGGCTCAATGATTGTTACCGTTATGATCTTTTATAAAGAAATTTTAAATTATCTATTAAATTATCTTTTACAAAGAAGATAATTATGTCAACTTTTTAGCATGTATTAGGCCCAATGATCATTACCGTCATGATATTTTAATAAAGAAATTTTAAATGATCTATTAAATTACCTTTTACAACGAAGATAATTATGTCAACTTTTTAGCATTTATTAGGCCCAATAATCCTTACCGTTATGATCTTTTACTAAGAAATTTTAAATTATCTATTAAATTATCTTTTACAAGGAATATAATTATGTAAACCTTTTAAACATGTATTAGGCTCAATGATCATTACCGTTATAATCTTTTATAAAGAAATTTTAAATGATCTATTAAATTATCTTTTTCAAAGAAGATAATCATGTCAAGGTTTTTAGCATTTATTAGGACCGATGATCGTTACCACTATGATCTTCTAATAAGAAATTTTAAATTATCTAGTAAATTATCTTTTACAAAGAAGATAATTATGTCAACTTTTTTAGCATTTATTAGGCCAAATGATGGTTACCGTCATCATCTTTTAATAAGAAAGGTTAAATGATCTATTAAATTATCTTTTCCGAAGAAGATAATCAAGTCAAGTTTTTTAGCATTTATTAGGCCCAATGATCGTTACCGTTATGATCTTTTTAAAAAAAAATTTAAATGATCTATTAAATTATCTTTTACAAAGAAGATAATTATGTCAAGTTTTTTATCATTTATTAGGCCCTATGATTGTTAACGTTATTATCTTTTAATAAGAAATTTTAAATAATCTATTAAATTATCGTTTACAAAGAAGATAAATATGTCAACTTTTTTAGCATTTATTAGGCCTAATGATCATTACCGTTATGATCTTTTATAAAAATATTTTAGATAATGTGTTACATTATCTTCTACAAAGGAGATAATCATGCCAGGTTTTTTAGCATTTATTAGGCCCAATGATCGTTAACGTTATCATCTTTTAATAAGAAATTTTAAATTATCTAGTAAATTATCTTTTATAAAGAAGATAACTATGTCAACTTTTTTAACATTTATTAGGGCCAATGACCGTTACCTTTGTGATTTTTATAAATAAATTTTAAATGATCTATTAAATTATCTTTTACAAAGAATATAATTATGTCAACTTTTTTAACATTGATTGGGCCAAATAATCGTTACCGTTATCATCTATTATAAACAAATTTTAAATGATCTATTAAATTATCTTTTACAAAGAAGATAATTATGTCAACTTTTTTAGCATGTATTAGGCCTAATAGTTGTTACCGTTATGATCTTTTATAAAGAAAATTTAAATTATCTAGTAAATTATCTTTTTATAAAGAAGATAATTATGTCAACTTTTTTAGCATTCATTAGGCCCAATGATCGTTGCCGTTATGATCTTTGATAAAGAAATTTAAAATTATCTATTAAATTGTCTTTTTACAAAGAAGATAATTATGTAAACTTTTTTAGCATTTATTAGGCCACTGATTGTTACCGTTATGATCTTTTATAAAGAAATTTTAAATTGTCTAGTAAATTATCTTTTACAAAGAGGATAATTATGTTCACTTTTTTAGAATTTATTAGGTGCAATAATCGTTATCGTTATGATCTTTTATAAATAAATTTTAAATGATCTATTAAATTATCTTTTACAAAGAATATAATTATGACAACTTTTTTAACATTGATTAGGCCAAATAATCGTTACTGTTATCATCTATTATAAACAAATTTTAAATGATCTATTAAATTATCTTTTACAAAGAAGATAATTATGTCAACTTTTTTAGCATTTATTAGGCCCAATGATCATTACCGTTATAATCTTTTATAAACAAATCTTAAATGATCTATTAAATTATCTTTTACAAAGAAGATAATCATGTCAACTTTTTTTAGCTTTTACTAGGCCCAATGATCCTTACCACTATGATCTTCTAATAAGACATTTTAAATTATCTAGTAAATTATCTTTTACAAAGAAGATAATTATGTCAACTTATTTAGCATTTATTAGGCCAATGATCGTTACCGATGTTTTATAAAAAAAATTTAGATGATCTATTAAATTATCTTCTACAAAGAAGATAATCATGTAAGGTTTTTAAGCATTTATTCGGCCAAATGATCGTTAACGTTATGATATTTTAATATGAAATTTTCAATTATCTATTAAATTGTCTTTTACAAAGAAGGTAATTATGTCAACATTTTTAGCATTTATTACGCCCAATGATCGTTACCGTCCTGATGTTTTACTAAAGAAATTTTAAATGATCTATTAAATTATACTTTACACAGAAGATAATTATGTTTTTAGCATTTAGTAGGCCCAATAATCCTTATCATTATGATCTTTTATAAAGAAATTTTAAATGGCCTATTAAAATATCTTTGACAAAGAATATAATTATGTGAACTTTTTTAGCATTTATTAGGCCCAATGATCAATACCGTTATGATCTTTTATAAAGAAATTTTAAAATATCTAGTAAATTATCTTTTACAAATAACATAATTATGTCAACTTTTTAGCAGTTATTAGGCCCAATGATCGTTACCGTTAGGATCTTTTAATAAATAAATTTTAAATGATCTATTAAATTATATTTTACAAAGAATATAATTATGTCAGGTTTTTTAGCATTTATTAAGCCCAATGATCGTTAACATTATGATCTTTTAATACGAAATTTTAAATTATCTATTAAATTATCTGTTACAAAGAAGATAATTATGTTAACTCTTTTAGCTTTTATTAGGCCCAATGATCGTTACCGTCATGATATTTTAATAAAGACATTTTAAATCATCTATTAAATTTTCTTTTAGAAAGAAGGTAATTATGTCAAGTTTTTTAGCATTTATTAGGCCTAATGATCATTACCATTATGATCTCTTAATAAGGAATTTTAAATGATCTATTAAATTATCTTTTACAAAGACGATAATCATGTCGAGTTTTTTAGCATTTATTAGGCCCAATGATCCTCGGCATTATGATCTTCTAATAAGAAATTTTAAATTATCTAGTAAATTATATTTTACAAAGAAGATAATTATGTCAACTTCTTTAGAAGTTATTCGGCCCAGTGATCGTTACCGTTATGATCTTTTAATAAATAAATTTTAAATGATCTATTAAAGTATCCTTTACAAAGAATATAATTATGTCAAATTTTTTAGCATTTATTAGGCCCAATGATCGTTACCGTTATAGTTTTTTAATAAATAAATTTTAAATTATCTATTAAATTATCTATTAAATTATCTTTTACAAATAACATAATTATGTCAACTTTTTTAGCATTAATTAGGCACAATGATCGTTACCGTTATGATCTTTTATTAAGAAATTTTAAATGATCTATTAAATTATCTTTTACAAAGAAGATAATTATGTAAACTTTTTTAGCATTTATTAGGCCCAATGATGATTACCATTATGATCTTTTTAGAAGAAATTTTAAATTATCTTTTACAAAGAAGATAATTATGTCCCCTTTTAAGAATTTATTAGGCCCAATGATCATTGCCGTTACGATCTTTTATAAAAAAAATTTTAAATGATCTATTAAATTATCTTTTACAAAGAAGACAATTATGTCAACTTTTATAGCATTTATTAGGCCCAATGATCATTACCGTTATGATCTTTTATAAAGAAATTTTAAATGATCTATGAAATTATGTTTTACAAAGAGGATAATTATGTCATGTTTTTTAGCATTTATTAGGCCCAATGATGGTTACCGTCATAATCTTTTGATAAATAAATTTTAAATTATCTATTAAATAATCTTTGACAAAGAAGATAATTATGATAACTTTTTCAGCATTTATTCGGCCCAATGATCGTTACCGTTATGATCTTTTATAAAAAAAATTTAGATAATCTATTAAATTATCTTTTACAAAGAAGATAATTATGTCAACTTTTTTAGCATTTATTAGGCCCAATAGTCCTTACTGTTATGATCTTTTATAAAGAAATTTTAAATTATCTATTAAATTATCTTTTGCAAAGAAGATAATTATGTCAACTTTTTTAGCATGTATTAGGCCCAATGATCGTTACCGTCATGATATTTTAATAAAGAAATTTTAAATGATCTATTAAATTATCTTTTACAACGAAGATAACTATGTCAACCTTTTAGCATTTATTAGCCCAATAATCCTTACCGTTATGATCTTTTAATAAGAAATTTTAAATTATCTATTAAATTATCTTTTACAAGGAATATAATTATGTAAACTTTTTTAGCATGTATTAGGCCCAATGATCATTACCGTTATAATCTTTTATAAAGAAATTTTAAATGATGTATTAAATTATCTTTTTCAAAGAAGATAATCATGTCAAGGTTTTTAGCATTTATTAGAACCGATGATAGTTACCACTATGATCTTCTAATAAGAAATTTTAAATTATCTAGTAAATTATCTTTTACAAAGAAGATAATTATGTCAACTTTTTTAGCATTTATTAGGTCAAATGATCCTTACCGTGATCATCTTTTAATAAGAAAGTTTAAATGATCTATTAAATTATCTTTTTCAAAGAAGATTATCAAGTCAAGTTGTTTAGCATTTATTAGGCCCAATGATCGTTACCGTTATGATCTTTTATAAAAATATTTTAAATGATCTAGTAAATTATCTTTTACAAAGACGAGAATTATGTCAAGTTTTTTATCATTTATTAGGCCCAATGATTGTTAACGTTATAATCTTTTAATAAGAAATTTTAGATGATCTATTAAATTATCCTTTACAAAGAAGATAATTATGTCAACTTTTTTAGCATTCATTAGGCCTAATGATCGTTACCGTTATGATCTTTTATAAAAAAATTTTAGATGATCTGTTAAATTATCTTCTCGAAAGAAGATAATCATGTCATGTTTTTTAGCATTTATTAGGCCCAATGATCGTTAACGTTATCATATTTTAATATGAAATTTTAAATTATCTATTAAATTATCTTTTACAAAGAAGATAATTATGTCAACATTTTTAACATGTATTAGGCCTAATGATTGTTACCGTTATGATCTTTTATAAAGAAAATTTAAATTATCTAGTAAATTATCTTTTTATAAAGAAGATAATTATGTCAACTTTTTTAGCATTCATTAGGCCCAATGATCGTTACCGTTATGATCTTTGATAAAGAAATTTAAAATTATCTAGTAAATTATCATTTTACAAAGAAGATAATTATGTCAACTTTTTTAGCATTTATTAGGCCCAATGATTGTTACCATTATGATCTTTGATAAAGAAATTTTAAATTATCTAGTAAATTATCTTTTACAAAAAGGATAATTACGTTCACTTTTTTAGAATTTATTAGGCGCAATAATCGTTACTGTTATGATCTTTTATAAATAAATTTTGAATGAACTATTAAATTATCTTTTACAAAGAAGATAATTATGTCAACTTTTTTAGCATGTATTCGGCCCAATAATCGTTAGCGTTATCATATTTAAATAAGAAAATTTAAATGATCTATTAAATTATCTTTTACAAAGAAGGGAATTATGTCAAGTTTTTTATCATTTATTAGGCCCAATGATTGTTAACGTTATAATCTTTTAATAAGAAATTTTAAATGATCTATTAAATTATCCTTTACAAAGAAGATAATTATGTCAACTTTTTTAGCATTCATTAGGCCTAATGATCGTTACCGTTATGATCTTTTATAAAAAAATTTTAGATGATCTGTTAAATTATCTTCTAGAAAGAAGATAATCATGTCAGGTTTTTTAGCATTTATTAGGCCCAATGATCGTTAACGTTATCATCTTTTAATATGAACTTTTAAATTATCTATTAAATTATCTTTTACAAAGAAGATAATTATGTCAACTTTTTTAGCATTTATTAGGCCCAATGATCGTTACCATCATGATATTTTAATAAAGAAATTTTAAATAATCTATTAAATTATCTTTTACAACAAAGATAATTATGTCAACGTTTTTAGCATTTATTAGCCCCAATGATCATTACCTTTATCATCTTTTAATAGGAAATTTTAAATTATCTAGTAAATTATCTTTTAGAAAGAAGATAATTATGTCAACTTTTTTAACATTTATTAGGGCCAATGATCGTTACCGTTGTGATTTTTATAAATAAATTTTAAATGATCTATTAAATTATCTTTTACAAAGAATATAATTATGTCAAATTTTTTAACATTGATTAGGCAAATAATCTTTACTGTTATCATCTATTATAAATAAATTTTAAATGATCTATTAAATTATCATTTTACAAAGAAGATAATTATGTCAACTTTTTTAGCATTTATTAGGCCAATGATTGTTACCATTATGATCTTTGATAAAGAAGTTTTAAATTATCTAGTAAATTATCTTTTACAAAAAGGATAATTATGTTCACTTTTTTAGAATTTATTAGGCTCAATAATTGTTACTGTTATGATCTTTTATAAATAAATTTAAATGAACTATTAAATTATCTTTTACAAAGAAGATAATTATGTCAACTTTTTTAGCATGTATTCGGCCCAATAATCGTTAGCGTTATCATCTTTAAATAAAAAAATTTAAATTATCTAGTAAATTAACTTTTACAAAGAAGATAATTATGCCAATTTTTTTAGCATTCATTAGGCTCAATGATAGTTACCGTTATGATATTTTATAAACAAATTTTAAATGATCTATTAAATTACCTTTTACAAAGAAGATAATTATGTCAACTTTTTTAGCTTTTACTAGGCCCAATGATCCTTACTGTTATGATCTTTTACTAAGAAATTTTAAATTATCTAGTAAATTATCTTTTACGAAGAAGATAATTATGTCCACTTTTTCAGCATTTATTAGGCGCAATAATCATTACCATTATGATCTTTTATCAAGAAATTTTCAATGATCTATTAAATTATCTTTTACAAAGAAAATAATTATGTCAACTTTTTTAGCATGTATTCGGCCCAATGATCGTTACCGTTAAGATCTTTTAATAAGAAAATTTAAATGATCTATTAAATTATCTTTTACAAAGAAGATAATTATGTCAACTTTTTTAGCATGTATTCGGCCCAATGATCGTTACCGTTATGATCTTTTAATAAGAAAATTTAAATTATCTAGTAAATTATCTTTCAGAAACAAGATAATTATGTCAACTCTTTAAGCATTTATTAGGCCAATCATCGTTACGCTATGATCTTTTAATAAGAAATTTTAAATTATCTAGTTAATTATCTTTTACAAAGAAGATAATTATGTGAACTTTTTTAGCATGTACTAGGCCCAATAATGTTACCGTTATGATCTTTTATAAAGAAGTTTTAAATGATGTATTAAATTATCTTTGAGAAAAAAGATAATTATGTCAACATTTTTAGCATTTATTAGCCCCAATGATCGTTACCATTATGATCTTATAATAAGAAATTTTAAATTATCTAGTAAATTATCTTTTAGAAAGAAGATAATTATGTCAACTTTTTTAGCATTTATTTGTCCCAATGATCGTTACCGTTATCATATTTTATAAAAAAATTGTAAATGATCTATTAAATTATCTTTTACAAAGAAGATAATTATGTCAAGTATTTTATCATGTATTAGACCCAATGATCGTGAACGTTATGATCTTTTAATAAGAAATTTTAAATTATCTATTAAATTATCTTTTACAAAGAAGATAATTATGTCAACTTCTTTAGCATTTATGAGGCCCAATGATCGTTACCATTATGATCTTTTAGTAAGAAATTTTAAATTATCTACTAAATTATCTTTTACGAAGAAAATAATTATGTCAACTTTTTTAGCATTTATTAGGCCCAATGATCGTTACTGTTATGATGTTTTATAAAAAAAATTTAAATAATCTATTAAATTATCTTTGACAAAGAAGATAATCATTTCAAGTTTTTTAGCATTTATTAAGCCTGATGATCATTAACGTTATGATATTTTAAGATGAAATTTGAAATTATCTGTTAAATTGTCTTTTACAAAGAAGATAATTATGTCAACTTTTTTAGAATTTATTAGGCCCAATGATCGTTACCGTTGTCGTTTTTATAAATAAGTTTTAAATGATCTATTAAATTATCTTTGACAAAGAATATAATTATGTCAACTTTTTTAACATTGATTAGGCCAAATAATCGTTACCGTTATCATGTATTATAAAAAAATTTTAAATGATCTATTAAATTATCTTTTACAAAGAAGATAATTCTGTAAACTTTTTTAGCATTTATTAGGCCCAATGATCGTTACCGTCATGATCTTTTAATAAATAAATTTTAAATGATCTATTAAATTATCTTTTACAAAGAAGATAATTATGTCAACTTTTTTAGCATTTATTAGGCCCAATGAACATTACCATTATGATCTTTTATAAAAAAAAAATTAAATGATCTATTAAATTGTCTTTTACAAAGAAGATAATTCTGTAAACTTTTTTAGCATTTATTAGACCCAATGATCGTTACCGTCATGATCTTTTAATAAAGAAATTTTAAATGATCTATTAAATTATCTTTTACAAAGAAGATAATTATGCCAACTTTTTTAGTATTTATTAGACCCAATGATCGTTACCATCATGATGTTTTAATAAAGAAATTTTAAATTATCTAGTAAATTACCTTTGACAAAGAAGATAATTATGTCAACTTTTTTAGCATTTATTAGGCCCAATGAACATTACCGTTATGATATTTTATAAAAAAATTTTAAATGATCTATTAAATTATCTTTTACAAAGAAGATAATTACGTCAACTTTTTAGCATTTATCAGGCCCAATGATCGTTACCGTTATGATCTTTTACAAAGAAATTTTCAATTATCTATTAAATTGTCTTTTACAAAGAAGATAATTATGTCAACTTCTTCAACATTTATTAGGCCCAATGATCGTTACCGTTATGATCTTTTCATAAAGACATTTTAATTGATCTATTAAATTATCTTTTACAAAGAAGATAATTATGTCAACTTTTTTAGCATTTATTAGGCCCAATGAACATTACCATTATGATCTTTTATAAAAAAAAAATTAAATGATCTATTAAATTGTCTTTTACAAAGAAGATAATTCTGTAAACTTTTTTAGCATTTATTAGACCCAATGATCGTTACCGTCATGATCTTTTAATAAAGAAATTTTAAATGATCTATTAAATTATCTTTTACAAAGAAGATAATTATGCCAACTTTTTTAGTATTTATTAGACCCAATGATCGTTACCGTCATGATGTTTTAATAAAGAAATTTTAAATTATCTAGTAAATTACCTTTGACAAAGAAGATAATTATGTCAACTTTTTTAGCATTTATTAGGCCCAATGAACATTACCGTTATGATATTTTATAAAAAAATTTGAAATGATCTATTAAATTATCTTTTACAAAGAAGATAATTACGTCAACTTTTTAGCATTTATCAGGCCCAATGATCGTTACCGTTATGATCTTTTACAAAGAAATTTTCAATTATCTATTAAATTGTCTTTTACAAAGAAGATAATTATGTCAACTTTTTCAGCATTTATTAGGCCCAATGATCGTTACCGTTATGATCTTTTAATAAAGAAATTTTAATTGATCTATTAAATTATCCTTTACAAAGAAGATAATTATGTCCACTTTTTTAGCATTTATTAGGTCCGATGATCGTTATCGTTATGGTCTTTTATAAAAAAATTTTAATTGATCTATTAAATTATCTTTTACAAAGAAGATAATTATGTCCCCTTTTAAGCATTCATTAGGCCCAGTGATGGTTACCATTATGATCTTGTCATAAGAAATTTTCAATTATCTATTAAATTGTCTTTTACAAAGAAGATAATTATGTCAATTTTTTAGCATTTATTACGCCCAATGATCGTTACCGTCATGATGTTTTACTAAAGACATTTTAAATGATCTATTAAATTATATTTTACACAGAATTATAATTATGTTTTTAGCATTTATTAGGCCCAATAATCCTTTTCGCATTTATTAGGCCTAATGATCAATACCGTTATGATCTTTTATAAAGAAATTTTAAAATATCTAGTAAATTATCTTTTACAAATAACATAATTATGTCAACTTTTTGAGCATTTAGTAGGCCCAATGATCGTTACTCTTAGGATCTTTTAATAAATAAATTTTAAATTATCTGTTACAAAGAAGATAATTATGTTAAATTTTTTAGCATTTATGAGGCCCAATGATCGTTACCGTCATGATATTTTAATAAAGAAATTTTAAATTATCTATTAAATTACCTTTTAAAAAAAGATAATCATGTCAGGTTTTTTAGCATTTATTAACCCCAATGATCGTTAACGTTATGATCTTTTAATACAAAATTTTAAATTATCTATTAAATTATCTGTTACAAAGAAGATAATTATGTTAACTTTTTTAGCATTTATTAGGCCCATTGATCGTTACCGTCATGATATTTTAATAAATAAATTTTAAATCATCTATTAAATTATCTTTTACAAA
Source organism: Psophocarpus tetragonolobus (assembly GCA_037954015.1). NCBI lineage: Eukaryota > Viridiplantae > Streptophyta > Magnoliopsida > Fabales > Fabaceae > Psophocarpus > Psophocarpus tetragonolobus. Next base: position 63,610,877 of record CM075688.1, read on the forward strand.
GAAGATAATTATGTCAACGTTTTTAGCATTTATTAGGCCCAATGATCATTACCATTATGATCCTTTAATAAGAAATTTTAAATGATCTATTAAATTATCTTTTACAAAGAAGATAATCATGTCAAGTTTTTTAGCATTTATTAGGCCCAATGATCCTCAGCATTATGATCTTCTAATAACAAATTTTAGATTATCTAGTAAATTATATTTTACAAAGAAAATAATTATGTTAAATTCTTTAGCAGTTTTAGGCCCAATGATCGTTACTGTTATGATCTTTTAATAAATAAATTTTAAATGATCTATTAAATGATCTTTTACAAAGAATATAATTATGTCAACTTCTTTAGCATTTATTAGGCCCAATGATCGTTACCGTGATGATCTTTTAATAAATAAAATCTAAATTATCTATTAAATTATCTTTTACAAATAACATAATTATGTCAACTTTTTCAAAATTAATTAGGCCCAATGATCTTTACCGTTATGATCTTTTATTAAGAAATTTTAAATGATCTTTTAAATTATCTTTTAAAAAGAAGATAATTATGTCAATGTTTTTAGCATTTATTAGGCCCAATGATCATTACCATTATGATCTTTTCAGAAGAAATTTAAAATTATCTACTAAATTATATTTTACAAATAAGGTAATTACATCCCCTTTTAAGTATTTATTAGGCCCAATGATCATTACCGTTACGATCTTTTATAAAAAAATTTTAAATGATCTATTAAATTATCTTTTACAAAGAATACAATTATGTCAACTTTTATAGCATTTATTTGGCCCAATGATCATTACCGTTATGATCTTTTATAAAGAAATTTTTAATGATCTATTAAATTATCTTTTAAAAAGAGGATAATTGTGTCAAGTTTTTTAGCATTTCTTTTGCCCAATGATCATTACCATGATGATCTTTTAAAAAGAAATTTTAAATTATCTAGTAAATTATCTTTTACAAAGGAGATAATTATGTCAACTTTTTTAGCATTTATTAGGCCCAATGATGGTTACCGTTATAATCTTTTAATAAATAAATTTAAAATTATCTATTAAATAATATTTGACAAAGAAGATAATTATGTCAACTTTTTTAGCATTTATTAGGCCCAATGATCGTTACCGTTATGATCTTTTATAAATAAATTTTAAATGATCTATTAAATTATCTTTTACAAAAAAGATAATTAATTTAAATTTTTTAGCATTTCTTAGGCCCAACAATTGTTACCGTTATGATCTTTTATAAAAAAATTTTAAATGATCTATTAAATTATCTTGTACAAAGAAGACAATTATGTCAACTTTTATAGCATTTATTTGGCCCAATGATCATTACCGTTATGATCTTTTATAAAGAAATTTTTAATGATCTATTAAATTATCTTTTACAAAGAGGATAATTATGTCAAGTTTTTTAGCATTTCTTTTGCCCAATGATCATTACCATGATGATCTTTTAAAAAGAAATTTTAAATTATCTAGTAAATTATCTTTTACAAAGGAGATATTTATGTCAACTTTTTTAGCATTTATTAGGCCCAATGATGGTTACCGTTATAATCTTTTAATAAATAAATTTAAAATTATCTATTAAATAATCTTTTAAAAAGAAGATAATTATGTCAACTTTTTTAGCATGTATTAGGTCCAATGATCGTTACCGTCATGATATTTTAATAAAGAAATTTTAAATGATCTATTAAATTATCTTTTACAACGAAGATAACTATGTCAACTTTTTAGCATTTATTAGCCCAGTAACCGTTACAGTTATGATCTTTTAAAAAGAAGTTTTAAATTATTTATTAAATTATCTTTTACCAGGAATATAATTATGTAAACTTTTTTAGCATGTATTAGGCCCAATGATCATTACCGTTATGATCTTTTATAAAGAAGTTTTAACTGATATATTAAATTAACTTTGACAAAGAAGATAATTATGTCAACTTTTTTAGCATTTACTAGGCGAATGATCATTACCGTTATGATCTTTTATTAAAAAATTTTAAATTATCTGGTAAATTATCTTTTACAAAGGAGATAATTATGTCAACTTTTTAGAGGCCCAATGATGGTTACCCTTATAATCTTTTAATAAATAAATTTAAAATTATCTATTAAATAATCTTTGACAAAGAAGATAATTATGTTAACTTTTTTAGCAGTTATTAGGCCCAATGATCGTTACCGTTATGATCTTTTATAAAAAAATTTAAATAATCTATTAAATTATCTTTTACAAAGAAGATAATTATGTCAACTTTTTTATCACTTCTTAGGCCCAATGATCGTTAACGTTATGATCTTCTAGTTAGAAATTTTAAATTATCTATTAAATTAACTTTTACAAAGAAGCTAATTATGTCAACTTTTTTAGCATTTATTAGGCCCAATAGTCGTTACCGTTACGATCTTTTATAAATAAATTTTAAATGATCTATTAAATTATCTTTTACAAAAAAATAATTAATTTAAATTTTTTAACATTTCTTAGGCCCAACGATTGTTACCGTTATGATCTTTTATAAGGAAATTTTAAATTATCTATTAAATTATCTTTTACAAAGAAGATAATTATGTCAACTTTTTAAGCATTTAGTAGGCCCAATGATCGTTACCGTTATGATATTTTATAAATAAATTTTAAATGATCTATTAAATTACCTTTTACAAAGAAGATAATTATGTCAACTTTTTTAGCTTTTACTAGGCCCTATGATCCTTACCGTTATGATCTTTTACTAAGAAATTTTAAATTATCTAGTAAATTATCTTTTACGAAGAAGATAATTATGTTCACTTTTTAAGCATTTATTAGGCGCAATAATTGTTACCATTATGATCTTTTATCAAGAAATTTTCAGTGATCTATTAAATTATCTTTTACAAAGAAAATAATTATGTCAACTTTTTTAGCATGTATTTGGCCCAATGATCGTTACCGTTATGATCTTTTAATAAGAAAATTTAAATGATCTATTAAATTATCTTTTAGAAAGAAGATAATTATGTCAACTTTTTTAGCATGTATTCGGCCCAATGATCATTACCATTATGATCTTTTAATAAGAAAATTTAAATTATCTAGTAAATTATCTTTTACAAACAAGATAATTATGTCAACTTTTTAAGCATTTATTAGGCCAATCATCGTTACCGCTATGATCTTTGAATAAGAAATTTTAAATTATCTAGTAAATTATCTTTTACAAAGAAGATAATTATGTGAACTTTTTTAGCATGTACTAGGCCCAATAATGTTACCGTTATGATCTTTTATAAAGAATTTTTAGATGATGTTTTAAATTATCTTTGACAAAAAAGATAATTATGTCAACATTTTTAGCATTTATTAGCCCCAATGATCGTTACCATTATGATCTTATAATAAGGAATTTTAAATTATCTAGTAAATTATCTTTTGGAAAGAAGATAATTATGTCAACTTTTTAGCATTTATTTGTCCCAATGATCGTTACCGTTATCATATTTTATAAAAAAATTGTACATGATCTATTAAATTATCTTTTACAAAGAAGATAATTATGTCAAGTATTTTATCATGTATTAGACCCAATGATCGTGAACGTTATGATCTTTTAATAAGAAATTTTAAATTATCTATTAAATTATCTTTTACAAAGAAGATAATTATGAGGCCCAATGATCGTTACCATTATGATCTTTTAGTAAGAAATTTTAAATTATCTAGTAAATTATCTTTTACAAATAACATAATTATGTCAATTTGTTTACCATTTATTAGGCCCAATGATCGTTACCGTTATGATCTTTTAATAAAGAAATTTTAAATGATCTATTAAAGTATGCTTTACAAAGAAAATAATTATATCAACTTTTTTAGCATTTATTAGGCCCAATGATCGTTACTGTTATGATGTTTTATAAAAAATATTTAAATAATCTATTAAATTATCTTTGACAAAGAAGATAATCATGTCAGGTTTTTTAGCATTTATTAAGCCTGATGATCATTAACGTTATGATATTTTAATATGAAATTTGAAATTATCTATTAAATTGTATTTTACAAAGAAGATAACTATGTCAAATTTTTTAGCATTTATTAGGCCCAATGATCGTTACCGTCATGATATTTTAATAAAGAAATTTTAAATGATCTCTTAAATTATCTTTTACAATGAAGATAATTATGTCAACGTTTTCAGCATTTATTAGCCCCATGATCGTTACCATTATGATCTTTTAATAAGAAATTTTAAATTATCTAGTAAATTATCTTTTAGAAAGAAGATAATTATGCCAACTATTTTAACATTTATTAGGCCCAATGATCGTTACTGTTGTCGTTTTTATAAATAAGTTTTAAATGATCTATTAATTTATCTTTGACAAAGAATATAATTATGTCAACTTTTTTAACATTGATTAGGCCAAATAATCGTTACCGTTATCATCTATTATAAAAAATTTTAAATGATCTATTAAATTATCTTTTACAAAGAAGATAATTCTGTAAACTTTTTTAGCATTTATTAGGCCCAATGATCGCTACCGTCATGATCTTTTAATAAATAAATTTTAAATGATGTATTAAATTATCTTTTACAAAGAAGATAATTATGCCAACTTTTTTAGCATTTATTTGGCCCAATGATCGTTACCGTTATGATCTTTTAATAAAGAAATTTTAAATTATCTAGTAAATTACCTTTGACAAAGAAGATAATTATGTCAACTTTTTTAGCATTTATTAGGCCAATGAACATTATTATTATGATCTTTTATAAAAAAAAATTTAAAGGATCTATTAAATTGTCTTTTACAAAGAAGATAATTCTGTAAACTTTTTTAGCATTTGTTAGACCCAATGATCGTTACCGTCATGATCTTTTAATAAAGAAATTTTAAATGATCTGTTAAATTATCTTTTACAAAGAAGATAATTATGCCAACTTTTTTAGCATTTATTAGACCCAATGATCGTTACCGTCATGATCTTTTAATAAAGAAATTTTAAATTATCTAGTAAATTACCTTTGGCAAAGAAGATAATTATGTCAACTTTTTTAGCATTTATTAGGCCCAATGAACATTACCGTTATGATATTTTATAAAAAAATTTTAAATGATCTATTAAATTATCTTTTACAAAGAAGATAATTACGTCAACTTTTTAGCATTTATCAGGCCCAATGATCGTTACCGTTATGATCTTTTACAAACAAATTTTCAATTATCTATTAAATTGTCTTTTACAAAGAAGATAATCATGTCAAGTTTTTTAGCATTTATTAGGCCCAATGATCCTCAGCATTATGATCTTCTAATAATAAATTTTAAATTATCTAGTAAATTATATTTTATAAAGAAGATAATTATGTCAACTTCTTTAGCAGTTATTAGGCCCAGTGATCATTACCGTTAAGATCTATTAATAAATAAATTTTAAATGATCTATTAAATGATCTTTTACAAAGAATATAATTATGTCAACTTCTTTAGCATTTATTAGGCCCAATGATCTTTACCGTTATAATCTTTTAATAAATAAATTTTAAATTATCTATTAAATTATCTTTTACAAATAACAGAATTATGTCAACTTTTTTAGCATTAATTAGGCCCAATGATCGTTACCATTATGCTCTTTTATTAAGAAATTTTAAATGATCTTTTAAATTATCTTTTAAAAAGAAGATAATTATGTCAACGTTTTTAGCATTTATTAGGCCCAATGATCATTACCATTATGATCTTTTCAGAAGAAATTTAAAATTATCTACTAAATTATCTTACAAAGAAGATAATTATATCCCCTTTTAAGCATTTATTAGGCCCAACGATCATTGCCGTTACGATATTTTATAAATAAATTTTAAATGATCTATTAAATTATCTTTTACAAAGAAGACAATTATGTCAACTTTTATAGCATTTATTTGACCCAATGATCATTACCGTTATGATCTTTTATAAAGAAATTTATAATGATCTATTAAATTATCTTTTACAAAGAGGATAATTATGTCAAGTGTTTTAGCATTTCTTTTGCCCAATGATCATTACCATGATGATCTTTTAAAAAGAAATTTTAACTTATCTAGTAAATTATCTTTTACAAAGGAGATAATTATGTCAACTTTTTTAGCATTTATTAGGCCCAATGATGGTTACCGTTATAATCTTTTAATAAATAAATTTAAAATTATCTATTAAATAATCTTTGACAAAGAAGATAATTATGTCAACTTTTTTAGCATTTATTTGGCCCAATGATCGTTACCGTTATGATCTTTTATAAATAAATTTTAAATGATCTATTAAATTATCTTTTACAAAAAAGATAATTAATTTAAATTTTTTACCATTTCTTAGGCCCAACGATTGTTACCGTTATGATCTTTTATAAAAAAAATTTAAATGATCTATTAAATTATGTTGTACAAAGAATACAATTATGTCAACTTTTATAGCATTTATTTGGCCCAATGATCATTACCGTTATGATCTTTTATAAAGAAATTTTTAATGATCTATTAAATTATCTTTTACAAAGAGGATAATTATGTCAAGTTTTTTAGCATTTCTTTTGCCCAATGATCATTACCATGATGATCTTTTAAAAAGAAATTTTAAATTATCTAGTAAATTATCTTTTACAAAGGAGATAATTATGTCAACTTTTTTAGCATTTATTAGGCCCAATAATGGTTACCGTTATAATCTTTTAATAAATAGATTTAAAATTATCTATTAAATAATCTTTTACAAAGAAGATAATTATGTCAACTTTTTTAGCATGTGTTAGGTCCAATGATCGTTACCGTCATGATATTTTAATAAAGAAATTTTAAATGATCTATTAAATTATCTTTTACAACGAAGATAACTATGTCCACTTTTTAGCATTTATTAGCCCAGTAACCCTTACAGTTATGATCTTTTAAAAAGAAATTTTAAATTATCTATTAAATTATCTTTTACAAGGAATATAATTATGTAAACTTTTTTAGCATGTATTAGGCCGAATGATCATTACCGTTATGATCTTTTATCAAGAAGTTTTAAATGGTATCTTAAATTAACTTTGACAAACAAGATAATTGTGTCAACTTTTTTAGCATTTACCAGGCGAATGATCATTACCGTTATGATCTTTTATTAAAAATTTTAAATTATCTGGTAAATTATCTTTTACGAAGGAGATAATTATGTCAACTTTTTTACCATTTATTGGGCCCAATGATGGTCACCGTTATAATCTTTTAATAAATAAATTTAAAATTATCTATTAAATAATCTTTGACAAAGAAGATAATTATGTTAACTTTTTTAGCATTTATTAGGCCCAATGATCGTTACCGTTATAATCTTTTATAAAAAACATTTAAATAATCTATTAAATTATCTTTTACAAAGAAGATAATTATGTCACATTTTTTATCATTTATTAGGCCCAATGATCGTTAACGTTATGATCTTCTAATTAGAAATTTTAAATTATCTATTAAATTATATTTTACGAAGAAGCTAATTATGTCAACTTTTTTATCATTTATTAGGCCCAATAGTCCTTACCGTTACGATCTTTTATAAATAAATTTTAAATGATCTATTAAATTATCTTTTACAAAAAAGATAATTAAGTTAAATTTTTTAACATTTCTTAGGCCCAACGATTGTTACCGTTATGATCTTTTATAAGGAAATTTTAAATTATCTATTAAATTATTTTTTGCAAAGAAGATAATTATGTCAACTTTTTTAGCATTTATTAGGCCCAATGCTCGTTACCGTTATGTTCTTTTATAAATAAATTTTAAATGATCTATTAAATTATCTTTTACAAAAAAGATAATTAATTTAAATTTTTTAGCATTTCTTAGGCCCAACGATTGTTACTGTTATGATCTTTTATCAAGAAATTTTAAATTATCTATTAAATTATCTTTTACAAAGAAGACAATTATGTCAACTTTTATAGCATTTATTTGGCCCAATGATCATTACCGTTATGATCTTTTATAAAGAAATTTTTAATTATCTATTAAATTATCTTTTACAAAGAGGATAATTATGTCAAGTTTTTTAGCATTTCTTTTGCCCAATGATCATTACCATGATGATCTTTTAAAAAGAAATTTTAAATTATCTAGTAAACTATCTTCTACAAAGGAGATAATTATGTCAACTTTTTTAGCATTTATTAGGCCCAACGATGGTTACCGTTATAATCTTTTAATAAATAAATTTAAAATTATCTATTAAATAATCTTTGACAAAGAAGATAATTATGTTAACTTTTTTAGCATTTATTAGGCCCAATGATTGTTACCATTATGATCTTTTATAAAAAAAATTTAAATAATCTATTAAATTATCTTTTACAAAGAAGATAATTATTTCAAGTTTTTTATCATTTATTAGGCCCAATGATCGTTAACGTTATGATCTTCTAATTAGAAATTTTAAATTATCTATTAAATTATCTTTTACAAAGAAGCTAATTATGTCAACTTTTTTAGCATTTATTGGGCCCAATAGTCCTTCCTGTTACGATCTTTTATAAATAAATTTTAAATGATCTATTAAATTATGTTTTACAAAAAAGATAATTAATTTAAATTTTTTAACATTTCTTAGGCCCAACGATTGTTACCGTTATGATCTTTTATAAGGAAATTTTAAATTATCTATTAAATTATCTTTTACAAAGAAGATAATTATGTCAACTTTTTTAGCATTTATTAGGCCCAAAGATCGTTACCGTTATGATCTTTTATAAATAAATTTTAAATGGTCTATTAAATTATCTTTTACAGAAAAGATAATTAATTTAAATTTTTTAGCATTTCTTAGGCCCAACGATTGTTACCATTATGATCTTTTATAAAGAAATTTTAATTTATCTATTAAATTATCTTTTACAAAGAAGACAATTATGTCAACTTTTATAGCATTTATTTGGCCCAATGATCAGTACCGTTATGATCTTTTATAAAGAAATTTTTAATTATCTATTAAATTATCGTTTACAAAGAGGATAATTATGTCAAGTTTTTTAGCATTTCTTTTGCCCAATGATCATTACCATGATGATCTTTTAAAAAGAAATTTTAAATTATCTAGTAAACTATCTTTTAAAAAAGGAGATAATTATGTCAACTTTTTTAGCATTCATTAGGCCCAACGATGGTTACCGTTATAATCTTTTAATAAATAAATTTAAAATTATCTATTAAATAATCTTTGACAAAGAAGATAATTATGTTAACTTTTTTAGCATTTATTAGGCCCAATGATCGTTACCGTTATGATCTTTTATAAAAAAATTTAAATAATCTATTAAATTATCTTTTACAAAGAAGATAATTATGTCAAGTTTTTTATCATTTATTAGGCCCAATGATCGTTAACGTTATGATCTTCTAATTAGAAATTTTAAATTATCTATTAAATTATCTTTTACAAAGAAGCTAATTATGTCAACTTTTTTAGCATTTATTAGGCCCAATAGTCCTACCCGTTACGATCTTTTATAAATAAATTTTAAATGATCTATTAAATTATCTTTTACAAAAAAGATAATTAATTTAAATTTTTTAACATTTCTTAGGCCCAACGATTGTTACCGTTATGATCTTTTATAAGGAAATTTTAAATTATCTATTAAATTATTTTTTGCAAAGAAGGTAATTATGTCAACTTTTCTAGCATTTATTAGGCCCAATGATCGTTACCGTTATGCTCTTTTATAAATAAATTTTAAATGATCTATTAAATTATCTATTACAAAAAAGATAATTAATTTAAATTTTTTAGCATTTCTTAGGCCCAACGATTGTTACCGTTATGATCTTTTAGAAAGAAATTTTAAATTATGTATTAAATTATCTTTTACAAAGAAGACAATTATGTCAACTTTTATAGCATTTATTTGGCCCAATGATCATTACCGTTATGATCTTTTATAAAGAAAGTTTTAATTATCTATTAAATTATCTTTTACAAAGAGGATAATTATGTCAAGTTTTTTAGCATTTCTTTTGCCCAATGATCATTACCATGATGATCTTTTAAAAAGAAATTTTAAATTATCTAGTAAACTATCTTTTACAAAGGAGATAATTATGTCAACTTTTTTAGCATTTATTAGGCCCAACTATGGTTACCGTTATAATCTTTTAATAAATAAATTTAAAATTATCTATTAAATAATCTTTGACAAAGAAGATAATTATGTTAACTTTTTTAGCATTTATTAGGCCCAATGATCGTTACCGTTATGATCTTTTATAAAAAAATTTTAAATAATCTATTAAATTATCTTTTACAAAGAAGATAATTATGTCAAGTTTTTTATCATTTATTAGGCCCAATGATCGTTAACGTTATGATCTTCTAATTAGAAATTTTAAATTATCTATTAAATTATCTTTTACAAAGAAGCTAATTATGTCAACTTTTTTATCATTTATTAGGCCCAATAGTCCTTACCGTTACGATCTTTTATAAATAAATTTTAAATGATCTATTAAATTATCTTTTACAAAAAACATAATTAATTTAAATTTTTTAACATTTCTTAGGCCCAACGATTGTTACCGTTATGATCTTTTATAAGGAAATTTTAAATTATCTATTAAATTATTTTTTGCAAAGAAGATAATTATGTCAACTTTTCTAGCATTTATTAGGCCCAATGATCGTTACCGTTATGCTCTTTTATAAATAAATTTTAAATGATCTATTAAATTATCTATTACAAAAAAGATAATTACTTTAAATTTTTTAGCATTTCTTAGGCCCAACGATTGTTACCGTTATGATCTTTTATAAAGAAATTTTAAATTATCTATTAAATTATCTTTTACAAAGAAGACAATTATGTCAACTTTTATAGCATTTATTTGGCCCAATGATCATTACCGTTATGATCTTTTATAAAGAAATTTTTAATTATCTATTAAATTATCTTTTATAAAGAGGATAATTATGTCAAGTTTTTTAGCATTTCTTTTGCCCAATGATCATTACCATGATGATCTTTTAAAAAGAAATTTTAAATTATCTAGTAAACTATCTTTTACAAAGGAGATAATTATGTCAACTTTTTTAGCATTTATTAGGCCCAACTATGGTTACCGTTATAATCTTTTAATAAATAAATTTAAAATTATCTATTAAATAATCTTTAACAAAGAAGATAATTATGTTAACTTTTTTAGCATTTATTAGGCCCAATCATCGTTACCGTTATGATCTTTTATAAAAAAATTTTAAATAATCTATTAAATTATCTTTTACAAAGAAGATAATTATGTCAAGTTTTTTATCATTTATTAGGCCCAATGATCGTTAACGTTATGATCTTCTAATTAGAAATTTTAAATTATCTATTAAATTATCTTTTACAAAGAAGCTAATTATGTCAACTTTTTTAGCATTTATTAGGCCCAATAGTCCTTCCTGTTACGATCTTTTATAAATAAATTTTAAATGATCTATTAAATTATCTTTTACAAAAAACATAATTAATTTAAATTTTTTAACATTTCTTAGGCCCAACGATTGTTACCGTTATGATCTTTTATAAGGAAATTTTAAATTATCTATTAAATTATTTTTTGCAAAGAAGATAATTATGTCAACTTTTCTAGCATTTATTAGGCCCAATGATCGTTACCGTTATGCTCTTTTATAAATAAATTTTAAATGATCTATTAAATTATCTATTACAAAAAAGATAATTAGTTTAAATTTTTTAGCATTTCTTAGGCCCAACGATTGTTACTGTTATGATCTTTTATAAAGAAATTTTAAATTATCTATTAAATTATCTTTTACAAAGAAGACAATTATGTCAACTTTTTTAGCATTTATTAGGCCCAATGATCGTTACCGTTATGATCTTTTATAAATAAATTTTAAATGGTCTATTAAATTATCTTTTACAAAAAAGATAATTAATTTAAATTTTTTAGCATTTCTTAGGCCCAACGATTGTTACCGTTATGACCTTTTATAAAGAAATTTTAAATTATCTATTAAATTATCTTTTACAAAGAAGACAATTATGTCAACTTTTATAGCATTTATTTGGCCCAATGATCAGTACCGTTATGATCTTTTATAAAGAAATTTTTAATTATCTATTAAATTATCTTTTACAAAGAGGATAATTATGTCAAGTTTTTTAGCATTTCTTTTGCCCAATGATCATTACCATGATGATCTTTTAAAAAGAAATTTTAAATTATCTAGTAAACTATCTTTTAAAAAAGGAGATAATTATGTCAACTTTTTTAGCATTTATTAGGCCCAACGATGGTTACCGTTATAATCTTTTAATAAATAAATTTAAAATTATCTATTAAATAATCTTTGACAAAGAAGATAATTATGTTAACTTTTTTAGCATTTATTAGGCCCAATGATCGTTACCGTTATGATCTTTTATAAAAAAATTTTAAATAATCTATTAAATTATCTTTTACAAAGAAGATAATTATGTCAAGTTTTTTATCATTTATTAGGCCCAATGATCGTTAACGTTATGATCTTCTAATTAGAAATTTTAAATTATCTATTAAATTATCTTTTACAAAGAAGCTAATTATGTCAACTTTTTTAGCATTTATTAGGCCCAATAGTCCTACCCGTTACGATCTTTTATAAATAAATTTTAAATGATCTATTAAATTATCTTTTACAAAAAAGATAATTAATTTAAATTTTTTAACATTTCTTAGGCCCAACGATTGTTACCGTTATGATCTTTTATAAGGAAATTTTAAATTATCTATTAAATTATTTTTTGCAAAGAAGGTAATTATGTCAACTTTTCTAGCATTTATTAGGCCCAATGATCGTTACCGTTATGCTCTTTTATAAATAAATTTTAAATGATCTATTAAATTATCTATTACAAAAAAGATAATTAATTTAAATTTTTTAGCATTTCTTAGGCCCAACGATTGTTTCCGTTATGATCTTTTAGAAAGAAATTTTAAATTATCTATTAAATTATCTTTTACAAAGAAGACAATTATGTCAACTTTTATAGCATTTATTTGGCCCAATGATCATTACCGTTATGATCTTTTATAAAGAAATTTTTAATTATCTATTAAATTATCTTTTACAAAGAGGATAATTTTGTCAAGTTTTTTAGCATTTCTTTTGCCCAATGATCATTACCATGATGATCTTTTAAAAAGAAATTTTAAATTATCTAGTAAACTATCTTTTACAAAGGAGATAATTATGTCAACTTTTTTAACATTTATTAGGCCCAACTATGGTTACCGTTATAATCTTTTAATAAATAAATTTAAAATTATCTATTAAATAATCTTTGACAAAGAAGATAATTATGTTAACTTTTTTAGCATTTATTAGGCCCAATGATCGTTACCGTTATGATCTTTTATAAAAAAATTTTAAATAATCTATTAAATTATCTTTTACAAAGAAGATAATTATGTCAAGTTTTTTATCATTTATTAGGCCCAATGATCGTTAACGTTATGATCTTCTAATTAGAAATTTTAAATTATCTATTAAATTATCTTTTACAAAGAAGCTAATTATGTCAACTTTTTTATCATTTATTAGGCCCAATAGTCCTTACCGTTACGATCTTTTATAAATAAATTTTAAATGATCTATTAAATTATCTTTTACAAAAAACATAATTAATTTAAATTTTTTAACATTTCTTAGGCCCAACGATTGTTACCGTTATGATCTTTTATAAGGAAATTTTAAATTATCTATTAAATTATCTTTTACAAAGAAGATAATTATGTCAACTTTTTTAGCATTTATTAGGCCCAATGATCGTTACCGTTTTGATCTTTTATAAATAAATTTTAAATGGTCTATTAAATTATCTTTTACAAAAAAGATAATTAATTTAAATTTTTTAGCATTTCTTAGGCCCAACGATTGTTACCGTTATGATCTTTTATAAAGAAATTTTAAATTATCTATTAAATTATCTTTTACAAAGAAGACAATTATATCAACTTTTATAGCATTTATTTGGCCCAATGATCAGTACCGTTATGATCTTTTATAAAGAAATTTTTAATTATCTATTAAATTATATTTTACAAAGAGGATAATTATGTCAAGTTTTTTAGCATTTCTTTTGCCCAATGATCATTACCATGATGATCTTTTAAAAAGAAATTTTAAATTATCTAGTAAACTATCTTTTAAAAAAGAAGATAATTATGTCAACTTTTTTAGCATTTATTAGGCCCAACGATGGTTACCGTTATAATCTTTTAATAAATAAATTTAAAATTATCTATTAAATAATCTTTGACAAAGACGATAATTATGTTAACTTTTTTAGCATTTATTAGGCCCAATGATCGTTACCGTTATGATATTTTATAAAAAAAATTTAAATAATCTATTAAATTATCTTTTACAAAGAAGATAATTATGTCAAGTTTTTTATCATTTATTAGGCCCAATGATCGTTAACGTTATGATCTTCTAATTAGAAATTTTAAATTATCTATTAAATTATCTTTTACAAAGAAGCTAATTATGTCAACTTTTTTAGCATTTATTAGGCCCAATAGTCCTACCCGTTACGATCTTTTATAAATAAATTTTAAATGATCTATTAAATTATCTTTTACAAAAAAGATAATTAATTTAAATTTTTTAACATTTCTTAGGCCAAACTATTGTTACCGTTATGATCTTTTATAAGGAAATTTTAAATTATCTATTAAATTATATTTTGCAAAGAAGGTAATTATGTCAACTTTTCTAGCATTTATTAGGCCCAATGATCGTTACCGTTATGCTCTTTTATAAATAAATTTTAAATGATCTATTAAATTATCTATTTCAAAAAAGATAATTAATTTAAATTTTTTAGCATTTCTTAGGCCCAACGATTGTTACCGTTATGATCTTTTAGAAAGAAATTTTAAATTATCTATTAAATTATCTTTTACAAAGAAGACAATTATGTCAACTTTTATAGCATTTATTTGGCCCAATGATCATTACCGTTATGATCTTTTATAAAGAAAGTTTTAATTATCTATTAAATTATCTTTTACAAAGAGGATAATTTTGTCAAGTTTTTTAGCATTTCTTTTGTCCAATGATCATTACCATGATGATCTTTTAAAAAGAAATTTTAAATTATCTAGTAAACTATCTTTTACAAAGGAGATAATTATGTCAACTTTTTTAGCATTTATTAGGCCCAACTATGGTTACCGTTATAATCTTTTAATAAATAAATTTAAAATTATCTATTAAATAATCTTTGACAAAGAAGATAATTATGTTAACTTTTTTAGCATTTATTAGGCCCAATGATCGTTACCGTTATGATCTTTTATAAAAAAATTTTAAATAATCTATTAAATTATCTTTTACAAAGAAGATAATTATGTCAAGTTTTTTATCATTTATTAGGCCCAATGATCGTTAACGTTATGATCTTCTAATTAGAAATTTTAAATTATCTATTAAATTATCTTTTACAAAGAAGCTAATTATGTCAACTTTTTTATCATTTATTAGGCCCAATAGTCCTTACCGTTACGATCTTTTATAAATAAATTTTAAATGATCTATTAAATTATCTTTTACAAAAAACATAATTAATTTAAATTTTTTAACATTTCTTAGGCCCAACGATTGTTACTGTTATGATCTTTTATAAGGAAATTTTAAATTATCTATTAAATTATCTTTTACAAAGAAGATAATTATGTCAACTTTTTTAGCATTTATTAGGCCCAATGATCGTTACCGTTATGATCTTTTATAAATAAATTTTAAATGGTCTATTAAATTATCTTTTACAAAAAAGATAATTAATTTAAATTTTTTAGCATTTCTTAGGCCCAACGATTGTTACCGTTATGATCTTTTATAAAGAAATTTTAAATTATCTATTAAATTATCTTTTACAAAGAAGACAATTATGTCAACTTTTATAGCATTTATTTGGCCCAATGATCAGTACCGTTATGATCTTTTATAAATAAATTTTTAATTATCTATTAAATTATCTTTTACAAAGAGGATAATTATGTCAAGTTTTTTAGCATTTCTTTTGCCCAATGATCATTACCATGATGATCTTTTAAAAAGAAATTTTAAATTATCTAGTAAACTATCTTTTAAAAAAGGAGATAATTATGTCAACTTTTTTAGCATTTATTAGGCCCAACGATGGTTACCGTTATAATCTTTTAATAAATAAATTTAAAATTATCTATTAAATAATCTTTGACAAAGACGATAATTATGTTAACTTTTTTAGCATTTATTAGGCCCAATGATCGTTACCGTTATGATCTTTTATAAAAAAAATTTAAATAATCTATTAAATTATCTTTTACAAAGAAGATAATTATGTCAAGTTTTTTATCATTTATTAGGCCCAATGATCGTTAACGTTATGATCTTCTAATTAGAAATTTTAAATTATCTATTAAATTATCTTTTACAAAGAAGCTAATTATGTCAACTTTTTTAGCATTTATTAGGCCCAATAGTCCTACCCGTTACGATCTTTTATAAATAAATTTTAAATGATCTATTAAATTATCTTTTACAAAAAAGATAATTAATTTAAATTTTTTAACATTTCTTAGGCCCAACTATTGTTACCGTTATGATCTTTTATAAGGAAATTTTAAATTATCTATTAAATTATTTTTTGCAAAGAAGGTAATTATGTCAACTTTTCTAGCATTTATTAGGCCCAATGATCGTTACCGTTATGCTCTTTTATAAATAAATTTTAAATGATCTATTAAATTATCTATTACAAAAAAGATAATTAATTTAAATTTTTTAGCATTTCTTAGGCCCAACGATTGTTACCGTTATGATCTTTTAGAAAGAAATTTTAAATTATCTATTAAATTATCTTTTACAAAGAAGACAATTATGTCAACTTTTATAGCATTTATTTGGCCCAATGATCATTACCGTTATGATCTTTTATAAAGAAAGTTTTAATTATCTATTAAATTATCTTTTACAAAGAGGATAATTTTGTCAAGTTTTTTAGCATTTCTTTTGCCCAATGATCATTACCATGATGATCTTTTAAAAAGAAATTTTAAATTATCTAGTAAACTATCTTTTACAAAGGAGATAATTATGTCAACTTTTTTAGCATTTATTAGGCCCAACTATGGTTACCGTTATAATCTTTTAATAAATAAATTTAAAATTATCTATTAAATAATCTTTGACAAAGAAGATAATTATGTTAACTTTTTTAGCATTTATTAGGCCCAATGATCGTTACCGTTATGATCTTTTATAAAAAAATTTTAAATAATCTATTAAATTATCTTTTACAAAGAAGATAATTATGTCAAGTTTTTTATCATTTATTAGGCCCAATGATCGTTAACGTTATGATCTTCTAATTAGAAATTTTAAATTATCTATTAAATTATCTTTTACAAAGAAGCTAATTATGTCAACTTTTTTATCATTTATTAGGCCCAATAGTCCTTACCGTTACGATCTTTTATAAATAAATTTTAAATGATCTATTAAATTATCTTTTACAAAAAACATAATTAATTTAAATTTTTTAACATTTCTTAGGCCCAACGATTGTTACTGTTATGATCTTTTATAAGGAAATTTTAAATTATCTATTAAATTATCTTTTACAAAGAAGATAATTATGTCAACTTTTTTAGCATTTATTAGGCCCAATGATCGTTACCGTTATGATCTTTTATAAATAAATTTTAAATGGTCTATTAAATTATCTTTTACAAAAAAGATAATTAATTTAAATTTTTTAGCATTTCTTAGGCCCAACGATTGTTACCGTTATGATCTTTTATAAAGAAATTTTAAATTATCTATTAAATTATCTTTTACAAAGAAGACAATTATGTCAACTTTTATAGCATTTATTTGGCCCAATGATCAGTACCGTTATGATCTTTTATAAAGAAATTTTTAATTATCTATTAAATTATCTTTTACAAAGAGGATAATTATGTCAAGTTTTTTAGCATTTCTTTTGCCCAATGATCATTACCATGATGATCTTTTAAAAAGAAATTTTAAATTATCTAGTAAACTATCTTTTACAAAGGAGATAATTATGTCAACTTTTTTAGCATTTATTAGGCCCAACGATGGTTACCGTTATAATCTTTTAATAAATAAATTTAAAATTATCTATTAAATAATCTTTGACAAAGAAGATAATTATGTTAACTTTTTTAGCATTTATTAGGCCCAATGATTGTTACCATTATGATCTTTTATAAAAAAAATTTAAATAATCTATTAAATTATCTTTTACAAAGAAGATAATTATTTCAAGTTTTTTATCATTTATTAGGCCCAATGATCGTTAACGTTATGATCTTTTAATTAGAAATTTTAAATTATCTATTAAATTATCTTTTACAAAGAAGCTAATTATGTCAACTTTTTTAGCATTTATTAGGCCCAATAGTCCTTCCTGTTACGATCTTTTATAAATAAATTTTAAATGATCTATTAAATTATCTTTTACAAAAAAGATAATTAATTTAAATTTTTTAACATTTCTTAGGCCCAACGATTGTTACCGTTATGATCTTTTATAAGGAAATTTTAAATTATCTATTAAATTATCTTTTACAAAGAAGATAATTATGTCAACTTTTTTAGCATTTATTAGGCCCAATGATCGTTACCGTTATGATCTTTTATAAATAAATTTTAAATGATCTATTAAATTATCTTTTACAAAAAAGATAATTAATTTAAATTTTTTAACATTTCTTAGGCCCAACGATTGTTACCGTTATGATCTTTTATAAGGAAATTTTAAATTATCTATTAAATTATTTTTTGCAAAGAAGATAATTATGTCAACTTTTCTAGCATTTATTAGGCCCAATGATCGTTACCGTTATGCTCTTTTATAAATAAATTTTAAATGATCTATTAAATTATCTATTACAAAAAAGATAATTAGTTTAAATTTTTTAGCATTTCTTAGGCCCAACGATTGTTACTGTTATGATCTTTTATAAAGAAATTTTAAATTATCTTTTACAAAGAAGACAATTATGTCAACTTTTATAGCATTTATTTGGCCCAGTGATCATTACCGTTATGATCTTTTATAAAGAAATTTTTAATTATCTATTAAATTATCTTTTACAAAGAGGATAATTATGTCAAGTTTTTTAGCATTTCTTTTGCCCAATGATCATTACCATGATGATCTTTTAAAAAGAAATTTTAAATTATCTAGTAAACTATCTTTTACAAAGGAGATAATTATGTCAACTTTTTTAGCATTTATTAGGCCCAACGATGGTTACCGTTATAATCTTTTAATAAATAAATTTAAAATTATCTATTAAATAATCTTTGACAAAGAAGATAATTATGTTAACTTTTTTAGCATTTATTAGGCCCAATGATTGTTACCATTATGATCTTTTATAAAAAAAATTTAAATAATCTATTAAATTATCTTTTACAAAGAAGATAATTATTTCAAGTTTTTTATCATTTATTAGGCCCAATGATCGTTAACGTTATGATCTTTTAATTAGAAATTTTAAATTATCTATTAAATTATCTTTTACAAAGAAGCTAATTATGTGAACTTTTTTAGCATTTATTAGGCCCAATAGTCCTTCCTGTTACGATCTTTTATAAATAAATTTTAAATGATCTATTAAATTATCTTTTACAAAAAAGATAATTAATTTAAATTTTTTAACATTTCTTAGGCCCAACGATTGTTACCGTTATGATCTTTTATAAGGAAATTTTAAATTATCTATTAAATTATCTTTTACAAAGAAGATAATTATGTCAACTTTTTTAGCATTTATTAGGCCCAATGATCGTTACCGTTATGATCTTTTATAAATAAATTTTAAATGGTCTATTAAATTATCTTTTACAGAAAAGATAATTAATTTAAATTTTTTAGCATTTCTTAGGCCCAACGATTGTTACCGTTATGATCTTTTATAAAGAAATTTTAAATTATCTATTAAATTATCTTTTACAAAGAAGACAATTATGTCAACTTTTATAGCATTTATTTGGCCCAATGATCAGTACCGTTATGATCTTTTATAAAGAAATTTTTAATTATCTATTAAATTATCTTTTACAAAGAGGATAATTATGTCAAGTTTTTTAGCATTTCTTTTGCCCAATGATCATTACCATGATGATCTTTTAAAAAGAAATTTTAAATTATCTAGTAAACTATCTTTTACAAAGGAGATAATTATGTCAACTTTTTTAGCATTTATTAGGCCCAACTATGGTTACCGTTATAATCTTTTAATAAATAAATTTAAAATTATCTATTAAATAATCTTTGACAAAGAAGATAATTATGTTAACTTTTTTAGCATTTATTAGGCCCAATGATCGTTACCGTTATGATCTTTGATAAAAAAATTTTAAATAATCTATTAAATTATCTTTTACAAAGAAGATAATTATGTCAAGTTTTTTATCATTTATTAGGCCCAATGATCGTTAACGTTATGATCTTCTAATTAGAAATTTTAAATTATCTATTAAATTATCTTTTACAAAGAAGCTAATTATGTCAACTTTTTTAGCATTTATTAGGCCCAATAGTCCTACCCGTTACGATCTTTTATAAATAAATTTTAAATGATCTATTAAATTATCTTTTACAAAAAAGATAATTAATTTAAATTTTTTAACATTTCTTAGGCCCAACTATTGTTACCGTTATGATCTTTTATAAGGAAATTTTAAATTATCTATTAAATTATTTTTTGCAAAGAAGGTAATTATGTCAACTTTTCTAGCATTTATTAGGCCCAATGATCGTTACCGTTATGCTCTTTTATAAATAAATTTTAAATGATCTATTAAATTATCTATTACAAAAAAGATAATTAATTTAAATTTTTTAGCATTTCTTAGGCCCAACGATTGTTACCGTTATGATCTTTTAGAAAGAAATTTTAAATTATCTATTAAATTATCTTTTACAAAGAAGACAATTATGTCAACTTTTATAGCATTTATTTGGCCCAATGATCATTACCGTTATGATCTTTTATAAAGAAAGTTTTAATTATCTATTAAATTATCTTTTACAAAGAGGATAATTTTGTCAAGTTTTTTAGCATTTCTTTTGCCCAATGATCATTACCATGATGATCTTTTAAAAAGAAATTTTAAATTATCTAGTAAACTATCTTTTACAAAGGAGATAATTATGTCAACTTTTTTAGCATTTATTAGGCCCAACTATGGTTACCGTTATAATCTTTTAATAAATAAATTTAAAATTATCTATTAAATAATCTTTGACAAAGAAGATAATTATGTTAACTTTTTTAGCATTTATTAGGCCCAATGATCGTTACCGTTATGATCTTTTATAAAAAAATTTTAAATAATCTATTAAATTATCTTTTACAAAGAAGATAATTATGTCAAGTTTTTTATCATTTATTAGGCCCAATGATCGTTAACGTTATGATCTTCTAATTAGAAATTTTAAATTATCTATTAAATTATCTTTTACAAAGAAGCTAATTATGTCAACTTTTTTATCATTTATTAGGCCCAATAGTCCTTACCGTTACGATCTTTTATAAATAAATTTTAAATGATCTATTAAATTATCTTTTACAAAAAACATAATTAATTTAAATTTTTTAACATTTCTTAGGCCCAACGATTGTTACCGTTATGATGTTTTATAAGGAAATTTTAAATTATCTATTAAATTATTTTTTGCAAAGAAGATAATTATGTCAACTTTTCTAGCATTTATTAGGCCCAATGATCGTTACCGTTATGCTCTTTTATAAATAAATTTTAAATGATCTATTAAATTATCTATTACAAAAAAGATAATTAGTTTAAATTTTTTAGCATTTCTTAGGCCCAACGATTGTTACTGTTATGATCTTTTATAAAGAAATTTTAAATTATCTATTAAATTATCTTTTACAAAGAAGACAATTATGTCAACTTTTATAGCATTTATTTGGCCCAGTGATCATTACCGTTATGATCTTTTATAAAGAAATTTTTAATTATCTATTAAATTATCTTTTACAAAGAGGATAATTATGTCAAGTTTTTTAGCATTTCTTTTGCCCAATGATAATTACCATGATGATCTTTTAAAAAGAATTTTTAAATTATCTAGTAAACTATCTTTTACAAAGGACATAATTATGTCAACTTTTTTAGCATTTATTAGGCCCAACGATGGTTACCGTTATAATCTTTTAATAAATAAATTTAAAATTATCTATTAAATAATCTTTGACAAAGAAGATAATTATGTTAACTTTTTTAGCATTTATTAGGCCCAATGATTGTTACCATTATGATCTTTTATAAAAAAAATTTAAATAATCTATTAAATTATCTTTTACAAAGAAGATAATTATTTCAAGTTTTTTATCATTTATTAGGCCCAATGATCGTTAACGTTATGATCTTTTAATTAGAAATTTTAAATTATCTATTAAATTATCTTTTACAAAGAAGCTAATTATGTCAACTTTTTTAGCATTTATTAGGCCCAATAGTCCTTCCTGTTACGATCTTTTATAAATAAATTTTAAATGATCTATTAAATTATCTTTTACAAAAAAGATAATTAATTTAAATTTTTTAACATTTCTTAGGCCCAACGATTGTTACCGTTATGATCTTTTATAAGGAAATTTTAAATTATCTATTAAATTATCTTTTACAAAGAAGATAATTATGTCAACTTTTTTAGCATTTATTAGGCCCAATGATCGTTACCGTTATGATCTTTTATAAATAAATTTTAAATGGTCTATTAAATTATCTTTTACAGAAAAGATAATTAATTTAAATTTTTTAGCATTTCTTAGGCCC
Source organism: Psophocarpus tetragonolobus (assembly GCA_037954015.1). Taxonomy (NCBI): domain Eukaryota; kingdom Viridiplantae; phylum Streptophyta; class Magnoliopsida; order Fabales; family Fabaceae; genus Psophocarpus; species Psophocarpus tetragonolobus. The sequence goes on from CM075688.1 coordinate 63,633,786, forward strand.
AACGATTGTTACCGTTATGATCTTTTATAAAGAAATTTTAAATTATCTATTAAATTATCTTTTACAAAGAAGACAATTATGTCAACTTTTATAGCATTTATTTGGCCCAATGATCAGTACCGTTATGATCTTTTATAAAGAAATTTTTAATTATCTATTAAATTATCTTTTACAAAGAGGATAATTATGTCAAGTTTTTTAGCATTTCTTTTGCCCAATGATCATTACCATGATGATCTTTTAAAAAGAAATTTTAAATTATCTAGTAAACTATCTTTTACAAAGGAGATAATTATGTCAACTTTTTTAGCATTTATTAGGCCCAACTATGGTTACCGTTATAATCTTTTAATAAATAAATTTAAAATTATCTATTAAATAATCTTTGACAAAGAAGATAATTATGTTAACTTTTTTAGCATTTATTAGGCCCAATGATCGTTACCGTTATGATCTTTTATAAAAAAATTTTAAATAATCTATTAAATTATCTTTTACAAAGAAGATAATTATGTCAAGTTTTTTATCATTTATTAGGCCCCATGATCATTAACGTTATGATCTTCTAATTAGAAATTTTAAATTATCTATTAAATTATCTTTTACAAAGAAGCTAATTATGTCAACTTTTTTATCATTTATTAGGCCCAATAGTCCTTACCGTTACGATCTTTTATAAATAAATTTTAAATGATCTATTAAATTATCTTTTACAAAAAACATAATCAATTTAAATTTTTTAACATTTCTTAGGCCCAACGATTGTTACCGTTATGATCTTTTATAAGGAAATTTTAAATTATCTATTAAATTATTTTTTGCAAAGAAGATAATTATGTCAACTTTTCTAGCATTTATTAGGCCCAATGATCGTTACCGTTATGCTCTTTTATAAATAAATTTTAAATGATCTATTAAATTATCTATTACAAAAAAGATAATTACTTTAAATTTTTTAGCATTTCTTAGGCCCAACGATTGTTACCGTTATGATCTTTTATAAAGAAATTTTAAATTATCTATTAAATTATCTTTTACAAAGAAGACAATTATGTCAACTTTTATAGCATTTATTTGGCCCAATGATCATTACCGTTATGATCTTTTATAAAGAAATTTTTAATTATCTATTAAATTATCTTTTACAAAGAGGATAATTATGTCAAGTTTTTTAGCATTTCTTTTGCCCAATGATCATTACCATGATGATCTTTTAAAAAGAAATTTTAAATTATCTAGTAAACTATCTTTTACAAAGGAGATAATTATGTCAACTTTTTTAGCATTTATTAGGCCCAACTATGGTTACCGTTATAATCTTTTAATAAATAAATTTAAAATTATCTATTAAATAATCTTTGACAAAGAAGATAATTATGTTAACTTTTTTAGCATTTATTAGGCCCAATGATCGTTACCGTTATGATCTTTTATAAAAAAATTTTAAATAATCTATTAAATTATCTTTTACAAAGAAGATAATTATGTCAAGTTTTTTATCATTTATTAGGCCCCATGATCATTAACGTTATGATCTTCTAATTAGAAATTTTAAATTATCTATTAAATTATCTTTTACAAAGAAGCTAATTATGTCAACTTTTTTATCATTTATTAGGCCCAATAGTCCTTACCGTTACGATCTTTTATAAATAAATTTTAAATGATCTATTAAATTATCTTTTACAAAAAACATAATCAATTTAAATTTTTTAACATTTCTTAGGCCCAACGATTGTTACCGTTATGATCTTTTATAAGGAAATTTTAAATTATCTATTAAATTATTTTTTGCAAAGAAGATAATTATGTCAACTTTTCTAGCATTTATTAGGCCCAATGATCGTTACCGTTATGCTCTTTTATAAATAAATTTTAAATGATCTATTAAATTATCTATTACAAAAAAGATAATTACTTTAAATTTTTTAGCATTTCTTAGGCCCAACGATTGTTACCGTTATGATCTTTTATAAAGAAATTTTAAATTATCTATTAAATTATCTTTTACAAAGAAGACAATTATGTCAACTTTTATAGCATTTATTTGGCCCAATGATCATTACCGTTATGATCTTTTATAAAGAAATTTTTAATTATCTATTAAATTATCTTTTACAAAGAGGATAATTATGTCAAGTTTTTTAGCATTTCTTTTGCCCAATGATCATTACCATGATGATCTTTTAAAAAGAAATTTTAAATTATCTAGTAAACTATCTTTTACAAAGGAGATAATTATGTCAACTTTTTTAGCATTTATTAGGCCCAACGATGGTTACCGTTATAATCTTTTAATAAATAAATTTAAAATTATCTATTAAATAATCTTTGACAAAGAAGATAATTATGTTAACTTTTTTAGCATTTATTAGGCCCAATGATCGTTACCGTTATGATATTTTATAAAAAAAATTTAAATTATCTTTTACAAAGAAGATAATTATTTTTTTTATCATTTATTAGGCCCAATGATCGTTAACGTTATGATCTTCTAATTAGAAATTTTAAATTATCTATTAAATTATCTTTTACAAAGAAGCTAATTATGTCAACTTTTTTATCATTTATTAGGCCCAATAGTCCTTACCGTTACGATCTTTTATAAATAAATTTTAAATGATCTATTAAATTATCTTTGACAAAGAAGATAATTATGTTAACTTTTTTAGCATTTATTAGGCCCAATGATCGTTACCGTTATGATCTTTTATAAAAAAATTTTAAATAATCTATTAAATTATCTTTTACAAAGAAGATAATTATGTCAAGTTTTTTATCATTTATTAGGCCCAATGATCGTTAACATTATGATCTTCTAATTAGATATTTTAAATTATCTATTAAATTATCTTTTACAAAGAAGCTAATTATGTCAACTTTTTTATCATTTATTAGGCCCAATAGTCCTTACCGTTACGATTTTTTATAAATAAATTTTAAATGATCTATTAAATTATCTTTTACAAAAAACATAATTAATTTAAATTTTTTAACATTTCTTAGGCCCAACGATTGTTACCGTTATGATCTTTTATAAGGAAATTTTAAATTATCTATTAAATTATTTTTTGCAAAGAAGATAATTATGTCAACTTTTCTAGCATTTATTAGGCCCAATGATCGTTACCATTATGCTCTTTTATAAATAAATTTTAAATGATCTATTAAATTATCTATTACAAAAAAGATAATTAATTTATATTTTTTAGCATTTCTTAGGCCCAACGATTGTTACCGTTATGATCTTTTATAAAGAAATTTTAAATTATCTATTAAATTATCTTTTACAAAGAAGACAATTATGTCAACTTTTATAGCATTTATTTGGCCCAATGATCATTACCGTTATGATCTTTTATAAAGAAATTTTTAATTATCTATTAAATTATCTTTTACAAAGAGGATAATTATGTCAAGTTTTTTAGCATTTCTTTTGCCCAATGATCATTACCATGATGATCTTTTAAAAAGAAATTTTAAATTATCTAGTAAACTATCTTTTACAAAGGAGATAATTATGTCAACTTTTTTAGCATTTATTAGGCCCAACGATGGTTACCGTTATAATCTTTTAATAAATAAATTTAAAATTATCTATTAAATAATCTTTGACAAAGAAGATAATTATGTTAACTTTTTTAGCATTTATTAGGCCCAATGATCGTTACCGTTATGATCTTTTATAAAAAAAATTTAAATTATCTTTTACAAAGAAGATAATTATTTTTTTTATCATGTATTAGGCCCAATGATCGTTAACGTTATGATCTTCTAATTAGAAATTTTAAATTATCTATTAAATTATCTTTTACAAAGAAGCTAATTATGTCAACTTTTTTATCATTTATTAGGCCCAATAGTCCTTACCGTTACGATCTTTTATAAATAAATTTTAAATGATCTATTAAATTATCTTTTACAAAAGAGATAATTAATTTAAATTTTTTAACATTTCTTAGGCCCAACGATTGTTACGTTATGATCTTTTATAAGGAAATTTTAAATTATCTATTAAATTATCTTTTGCAAAGAAGATAATTATGTCAACTTTTTTAGCATTTATTAGGCCCAATAGTCCTTACCGTTATGATCTTTTTATAAATAAATTTTAAATGATCTATTAAATTATCTTTTACAAAAAAGATAATTAATTTAAATTTTTTAACATTTCTTAGGCCCAACGATTGTTACCGTTATGATCTTTTATAAGGAAATTTTAAATTATCTATTAAATTATTTTTTGCAAAGAAGATAATTATGTCAACTTTTTTAGCATGTATTAGGCCCAATGATCGTTACCGTCATGATATTTTAATAAAGAAATTTTAAATGATCTATTAAATTATCTTTTACAACGACGATAACTATGTTAACTTTTTAGCATTTATTAGCCCAATAATCCTTACCGTTATTATCTTTTAATAAGATATTTTAAATTATCTATTAAATTATCTTTTACAAGGAATATAATGATGTAAACTTTTTTAGCATGTATTAGGCCCAGTGATCATGACCGTTATGATCTTTTATAAAGAAGTTTTGAATGATCTATTAAATTAACTTTGACAAAGAAGATAATTGTGTCAACTTTTTAAGCATTTATTAGGCGAATGATCGTTACCGTTATGATCTTTTATTAAAAAATTTTAAATTATCTGGTAAATTATCTTTTACAAAGAAGATAATTATTTCAACATTTTTAGCATTTATTAGGCCCAATGATGGTTACCGTTATAATCTTTTAATAAGTAAATTTTAAATTATCTATTAAATAATCTTTGACAAAGAAGATAATTATGTTAACTTTTTAGCATTTGTTAGACCCAATGATCGTTACCGTTATAATCTTTTATAAACAAAATTTAAATAATCTATTAAATTATCTTTTACAAAGAAGAAAATTATGTCAACCTTTTTCGCATTTATTAGGCCCAATGATCGTTACCGTCATGATATTTTAATAAAGAAATTTTAAATGATCTAATAAATTATCATTTACAAGGAATCTAATTATGTCAACTTTTTAGCATTTATTAGGCCCAATAATCCTTACCGTTATGATCTTTTAATAAGAAATTTTAAATTATCTAGTAAATTATCTTTTACAAAGAGGATACTTATGTGAACTTTTTTAGCATGTACTAGGCCGAATAATGTTACCGTTATGATCTTTTATAAAGAAGTTTTAAATTATCTATTAAATTATCTTTGACAAAAAAGATAATTATGGAAACATTTTTAGCATTTATTAGCCCCAATGGTCGTTACCATTATGATCTTATAAGAAGAAATTTTAAATTATCTAGTAAATTATCTTTTAGAAAGAAGATAATTATGTCAACTTTTTTAGCATTTATTAGGCCCAATGATCGTTAACGTTATGATCTTCTAATTAGAAATTTTAAATTGTCTATTAAATTATCTTTTACAAAGATGCTAATTATGTCAACTTTTTTCACATTTATTAGGCCCAATAGTCCTTACCGTTATGATCTTTTTATAAATAAATTTTAAATGATCTATTAAATTATCTTTTACAAAAAAGATAATTAATTTAAATTTTTTAACATTTCTTAGGCCCAACGATTGTTACCGTTATGATCTTTTATAAGGAAATTTTAAATTATCTATTAAATTATTTTTTGCAAAGAAGATAATTATGTCAACTTTTTTAGCATGTATTAGGCCCAATGATCGTTACCGTCATGATATTTTAATAAAGAAATTTTAAATGATCTATTAAATTATCTTTTACAACGACGATAACTATGTTAACTTTTTAGCATTTATTAGCCCAATAATCCTTACCGTTATTATCTTTTAATAAGATATTTTAAATTATCTATTAAATTATCTTTTACAAGGAATATAATGATGTAAACTTTTTTAGCATGTATTAGGCCCAGTGATCATGACCATTATGATCTTTTATAAAGAAGTTTTAAATGATCTATTAAATTAACTTTGACAAAGAAGATAATTGTGTCAACTTTTTAAGCATTTATTAGGCCCAATGATCGTTACCGTTATGATCTTCTAATTAGAAATTTTAAATTATCTATTAAATTATCTTTTACAAAGATGCTAATTATGTCAACTTTTTTCACATTTATTAGGCCCAATAGTCCTTACCGTTACGATCTTTTTATAAATAAATTTTAAATGATCTATTAAATTATCTTTTACAAAAAAGATAATTAATTTAAATTTTTTAACATTTCTTAGGCCCAACGATTGTTACCGTTATGATCTTTTATAAGGAAATTTTAAATTATCTATTAAATTATTTTTTGCAAAGAAGATAATTATGTCAACTTTTATAGCATTTATTAGGCCCAATGATCGTTACCGTTATGCTCTTTTATAAATAAATTTTAAATGATCTATTAAATTATCTATTACAAAAAATATAATTAATTTAAATTTTTTAGCATTAGGCCCAACGATTGTTACCGTTATGATCTTTTATAAAGAAATTTTAAATTATCTATTAAATTATCTTTTACAAAGAAGACAATTATGTCAACTTTTATAGCATTTATTTGGCCCAATGATCATTACCGTTATGATCTTTTATAAAGAAATTTTTAATTATCTATTAAATTATCTTTTACAAAGAGGATAATTATGTCAAGTTTTTTAGCATTTCTTTTGCCCAATGATCATTACCATGATGATCTTTTAAAAAGAAATTTTAAATTATCTAGTAAACTATCTTTTACAAAGGAGATAATTATGTCAACTTTTTTAGAATTTATTAGGCCCAACGATGGTTACCGTTATAATTTTTTAATAAATAAATTTAAAATTATCTATTAAATAATCTTTGACAAAGAAGATAATTATGTTAACTTTTTTAGCATTTATTAGGCCCAATGATCGTTACCGTTATGATCTTTTATAAAAAAAATTTAAATTATCTTTTACAAAGAAGATAATTATTTCAAGTTTTTTATCATTTATTAGGCCCAATGATCGTTAACATTATGATCTTCTAATTAGAAATTTTAAATTATCTATTAAATTATCTTTTACAAAGAAGCTAATTATGTCAACTTTTTTATCATTTATTAGGCCCAATAGTCCTTACCGTTACGATCTTTTATAAGTAAATTTTAAATGATCTATTAAATTATCTTTTACAATAGAGATAATTAATTTAAATTTTTTAACATTTCTTAGGCCCAACGATTGTTACGTTATGATCTTTTATAAGGAAATTTTAAATTATCTATTAAATTATCTTTTGCAAAGAAGATAATTATGTCAACTTTTTTAGCATTTATTAGGCCCAATGATCGTTACCGTTATGATCTTTTATAAATAAATTTTAAATGATCTATTAAATTATCTTTTACAAAAAAGATAATTAATTTAAAATTTTTAGCATTTCTTAGGCCCAACGATTGTTATCGTTATGATCTTTTATAAAGAAATTTTAAATTATCTATTAAATTATCTTCTACAAAGAAGATAATTATGTCAACTTTTTTAGCATGTATTAGGCCCAATGATCGTTACCGTCATGATATTTTAATAAAGAAATTTTAAATGATCTATTAAATTATCTTTTACAACGACGATAACTATGTCAACTTTTTAGCATTTATTAGCCCAATAATCCTTACCGTTATTATCTTTTAATAAGATATTTTAAATTATCTATTAAATTATCTTTTACAAGGAATATAATTATGTAAACTTGTTTAGCATGTATTAGGCCCAGTGATCATGACCGTTATGATCTTTTATAAAGAAGTTTTAAATGATCTATTAAATTAACTTTGACAAAGAAGATAATTGTGTCAACTTTTTTAGCATTTATTAGGCGAATGATCGTTACCGTTATGATCTTTTATTAAAAAATTTTAAATTATCTGGTAAATTATCTTTTACAAAGAAGATAATTATGTCAACTTTTTTAGCATTTATTAGGCGCAATGATGGTTACCGTTATAATCTTTTAATAAGTAAATTTTAAATTATCTATTAAATAATCTTTGACAAAGAAGATAATTATGTTAACTTTTTAGCATTTGTTAGACCCAATGATCGTTACCGTTATAATCTTTTCTAAAAAAAATTTAAATAATCTATTAAATTATCTTTTACAAAGAAGAAAATTATGTCAACCTTTTTAGCATTTATTCGGCCCAATGATCGTTACCGTCATGATATTTTAATAAAGAAATTTTAAATGATCTAATAAATTATCATTTACAAGGAATCTAATTATGTCAACTTTTTAGCATTTATTAGGCCCAATAATCCTTACCGTTATGATCTTTTAATAAGAAATTTTAAATTATCTAGTAAATTATCTTTTACAAAGATGCTAATTATGTGAACTTTTTTCACATTTATTAGGCCCAATAGTCCTTACCGTTACGATATTTGTATAAATAAATTTTAAATGATCTATTAAATTATCTTTTACAAAAAAGATAATTAATTTAAATTTTTTAACATTTCTTAGACCCAACGATTGTTACCGTTATCATCTTTTATAAGGAAATTTTGAATTATTTATTAAATTATCTTTTACAAAAAGATAATTATGTCAACTTTTTTAGCATGTATTAGGCCCAATGATCATTACCGTTATAATCTTTTATAAAGAAGTTTTAAATGATCTATTAAATTAACTTTGACAAAGAAGATAATTGTGTCAACTTTTTTAGCATTTATTAGGCGAATGATCGTTACCGTTATGATCTTTTATTAAAAAATTTTAAATTATCTGGTAAATTATCTTTTACAAAGGAGATAATTATGTAAACTTTTTTAGCAGTTATTAGGCCGAATGATGGTTACCGTTATAATCTTTTAATAAGTAAATTTAACATTATCTATTAAATAATCTTTGACAAAGAAGATAATTATGTTAACTTTTTAGCAGTTGTTAGGCCCAATGATCGTTACCGTTATAATCTTTTATAAACAAAATTTAAATAGTCTATTAAATTATCTTTTACAAAGAAGATAATTATGTCAAGTTTTTTATCATTTATTAGGCCGAATGATCGTTAACGTTATGATCTTCTAATTAGAAATTTTAAATTATCTATTAAATTATCTTTTACAAAGAAGCTAATTATGTCAACTTTTTTAGCATTTATTAGGCCCAATAGTCCTTACCGTTATGATCTTTTTTATAAATAAATTTTAAATGATCTATTAAATTAACTTTTACAAAAAAGATAATTAATTTAAATTTTTTAACATTTCTTAGGCCCAACAATTGTTACCGTTATCATCTTTTATAAGGAAATTTTAAATTATCTATTAAATTATCTTTTACAAAGAAGATAATTATGTCAACTTTTTTAGCATGTATTAGGCCCAATGATCGTTACCGTCATGATATTTTAATAAAGAAATTTCAAATGATCTATTAAATTATCTTTTACAACGAAGATAACTATGTCAACTTTTTAACATTTATTAGGCCCAATAATCCTTACCGTTATGATCTTTTAATAAGAAATTTTAAATTATCTAGTAATTTATCTTTTACAAAGAGGATAACTATGTGAACTTTTTTAACATGTACTAAGCTCAATTATCTTACCATTATGATCTTTTATAAAAAAGTTTTAAATGATCTATTAAATTAACTTTGACAAACAAGATAATTGTGTCAACTTTTTTAGCATTTATTAGGCCAACGATCGTTACCGTTATGATCTTTTATAAAAAAATTTTAAATGATCTATTAAATTATCTTTTACAGAGAAGAGAATTATGTCAAGTTTTTTATCATTTGTTAGACCCAATGATTGTTACCGTTATGTTATTTTATAAAAAAAATTTTAAATAATCTATTAAATTATCTTTTACAAAGAAGATAATTATGTCAAGTATTTTATCATTTGTTAGACCCAATGATTGTTACCGTTATGAGATTTTATTAAGAAATTTTAAATAATCTATTAAATTATCTTTTACAAAGAAGAAAATTATGTCAACCTTTTTAGCATTTATTCAGCCCAATGATCGTTACCATCATGATATTTTAATAAAGAAATTTTAAATGATCTAATAAATTATCATTTACAAGGAATATAATTATGTCAACTTTTTAGCATTTATTAGGCCCAATAATCCTTACCGTTATGATCTTTTAACAAGAAATTTTAAATTATCTAGTAAATTATCTTTTACAAAGAGGATACTTATGTGAGCTTTTTTAACATGTACTAGGCCCAATAATGTTACCGTTATGATCTTTTATAAAGAAGTTTTAAATTATCTATTAAGTTATCTTTGACAAAAAAGATAATTATGGCAACATTTTTAGCATTTATTAGCCCCAATGGTCCTTACCATTATGATCTTATAATAAGAAATTTTAAATTATCTAGTAAATTATCTTTTAGAAAGAAGATAATTATGTCAACTTTTTTACCATTTATTAGGCCCAATGATCGTTAACGTTATGATCTTCTAATTAGAAATTTTAAATTATCTATTAAATTATCTTTTACAAAGAAGCTAATTATGTCAACTTTTTTATCATTTATTAGGCCCAATAGTCCTTACCGTTACGATCTTTTATAAATACATTTTAAATGATCTATTAAATTATCTTTTACAAAAGAGATAATTAATTTAAATTTTTTAACATTTCTTAGGCCCAACGATTGTTACCGTTATGATCTTTTATAAAAAAAATTTAAATAATCTATTAAATTATCTTTTACAAAGAAGATAATTATGTCAAGTTTTTTATCATTTATTAGGCCCAATGATCGTTAACGTTATGATCTTCTAATTAGAAATTTTAAATTATCTATTAAATTATCTTTCACAAAGAAGCTAATTATGTCAACTTTTTTAGCATTTATTAGGCCCAATAGTCCTCCCCGTTACGATCTTTTATAAATAAATTTTAAATGATCTATTAAATTATCTTTTACAAAAAAGATAATTAATTTAAATTTTTTAACATTTCTTAGGCCCAACGATTGTTACCGTTATGATCTTTTATAAGGAAATTTTAAATTATGTATTAAATTATCTTTTACAAAGAAGATAATTATGTTAACTTTTTTAGCATTTATTAGGCCCAATGATCGTTACCGTTATGATCTTTTATAAATAAATTTTAAATGGTCTATTAAATTATCTTTTACAAAAAAAATAATTAATTTAAATTTTTTAGCATTTCTTAGGCCCAACGATTGTTACCGTTATGATCTTTTATAAAAAAATTTTAAATGATCTATTAAATTATCTTGTACAAAGAAGACAATTATGTCAACTTTTATAGCATTTATTTGGCCCAATGATCATTACCGTTATGATCTTTAATAAGGAAATTTTTAATGATCTATTAAATTATCTTTTACAAAGAGGATAATTATGTCAGGTTTTTTAGCATTTCTTTTGCCCAATGATCATTACCATGATGATCTTTTAAAAATAAATTTTAAATTATCTAGTAAATTATCTTTTACAAAGGAGATAATTATGTCAACTTTTTTAGCATTTATTAGGCCCAAGGATGGTTACCGTTATAATCTTTTAATAAATAAATTTAAAATTATCTATTAAATAATCTTTGACAAAGAAGATAATTATGTTAACTTTTTTAGCATTTATTAGGCCCAATGATCGTTACCGTTATGATCTTTTACAAAAAAAATTTAAATAATTTATTAAATTATCTTTTACAAAGAAGATAATTATGTCAAGTTTTTTATCATTTATTAGGCCTAATGATTGGTAACGTTATGATCTTCTAATTAGAAATTTTAAATTATCTATTAAATTATCTTTTACAAAGAAGCTAATTATGTCAACTTTTTTATCATTTATTAGGCACAATAGTCCTTACCATTACGATCTTTTATAAATAAATTTTAAATGATCTATTAAATTATCTTTTACAAAAAAGATAATTAATTTAAATTTTTTAACATTTCTTAAGCCCAACGTTTGTTACCGTTATGATCTTTTATAAGGAAATTTTAAATTATTTATTAAATTATCTTTTGCAAAGAAGATAATTATGTCAACTTTTTAGCATTTATTAGGCTCAATGATCGTTACCGTTATGATCTTTTATAAATAAATTTTAAATGATCTATTAAATTATCTTTTACAAAAAAGATAATTAATTTAAATTTTTTAGCATTTCTTAGGCCCAACGATTGTTACCGTTATGATCTTTTATAAGGAAATTTTAAATTATCTATTAAATTATCTTTTACAAAGAAGATAATTATGTTAACTTTTTTAGCATTTATTAGGCCCAATGATCGTTACCGTTATGATCTTTTATAAAAAAATTTTAAATGGTCTATTAAATTATCTTTTACAAAAAAGATAATTAATTTAAATTTTTTAACATTTCTTAGGACCAACGATTGTTACCATTATGATCTTTTATAAAAAAATTTTAAATGATCTATTAAATTATCTTGTACAAAGAAGACAATTATGTCAACTTTTATAGCATTTATTTGGCCCAATGATCATTACCGTTATGATCTTTAATAAGGAAATTTTTAATGATCTATTAAATTATCTTTTACAAAGAGGATAATTATGTCAGGTTTTTTAGCATTTCTTTTGCCCAATGATCATTACCATGATGATCTTTTAAAAATAAATTTTAAATTATCTAGTAAATTATCTTTTACAAAGGAGATAATTATGTCAACTTTTTTAGCATTTATTAGGCCCAATGATGGTTACCGTTATAATCTTTTAATAAATAAATTTAAAATTATCTATTAAATAATCTTTGACAAAGAAGATAATTATGTTAACTTTTTTAGCATTTATTAGGCCCAATGATCGTTACCGTTATGATCTTTTATAAACAAAATTTAAATAATTTATTAAATTATCTTTTACAAAGAAGATAATTATGTCAAGTTTTTTATCATTTATTAGGCCTAATGATTGGTAACGTTATGATCTTCTAATTAGAAATTTTAAATTATCTATTAAATTATCTTTTAGAAAGAAGCTAATTATGTCAACTTTTTTATCATTTATTAGGCACAATAGTCCTTACCATTACGATCTTTTATAAATAAATTTTAAATGATCTATTAAATTATCTTTTACAAAAAAGATAATTAATTTAAATTTTTTAACATTTCTTAAGCCCAACGATTGTTACCGTTATGATCTTTTATAAGGAAATTTTAAATTATTTATTAAATTATCTTTTGCAAAGAAGATAATTATGTCAACTTTTTAGCATTTATTAGGCTCAATGATCGTTACCGTTATGATCTTTTATAAATAAATTTTAAATGATCTATTAAATTATCTTTTACAAAAAAGATAATTAATTTAAATTTTTTAGCATTTCTTAGGCCCAACGATTGTTACCGTTATGATCTTTTATAAGGAAATTTTAAATTATCTATTAAATTATCTTTTACAAAGAAGATAATTATGTTAACTTTTTTAGCATTTATTAGGCCCAATGATCGTTACCGTTATGATCTTTTATAAAAAAATTTTAAATGGTCTATTAAATTATCTTTTACAAAAAAGATAATTAATTTAAATTTTTTAACATTTCTTAGGACCAACGATTGTTACCGTTATGATCTTTTATAAAAAAATTTTAAATGATCTATTAAATTATCTTGTACAAAGAAGACAATTATGTCAACTTTTATAGCATTTATTTGGCCCAATGATCATTACCGTTATGATCTTTAATAAGGAAATTTTTAATGATCTATTAAATTATCTTTTACAAAGAGGATAATTATGTCAGGTTTTTTAGCATTTCTTTTGCCCAATGATCATTACCATGATGATCTTTTAAAAATAAATTTTAAATTATCTAGTAAATTATCTTTTACAAAGGAGATAATTATGTCAACTTTTTTAGCATTTATTAGGCCCAATGATGGTTACCGTTATAATCTTTTAATAAATAAATTTAAAATTATCTATTAAATAATCTTTGACAAAGAAGATAATTATGTTAACTTTTTTAGCATTTATTAGGCCCAATGATCGTTACCGTTATGATCTTTTATAAACAAAATTTAAATAATTTATTAAATTATCTTTTACAAAGAAGATAATTATGTCAAGTTTTTTATCATTTATTAGGCCTAATGATTGGTAACGTTATGATCTTCTAATTAGAAATTTTAAATTATCTATTAAATTATCTTTTACAAAGAAGCTAATTATGTCAACTTTTTTATCATTTATTAGGCACAATAGTCCTTACCGTCACGATCTTTTATAAATAAATTTTAAATAATCTATTAAATTATCTTTTACAAAAAAGATAATTAATTTAAATTTTTTAACATTTCTTAAGCCCAACGATTGTTACCGTTATGATCTTTTATAAGGAAATTTTAAATTATTTATTAAATTATCTTTTGCAAAGAAGATAATTATGTCAACTTTTTTAGCATTTATTAGGCTCAATGATCGTTACCGTTATGATCTTTTATAAATAAATTTTAAATGATCTATTAAATTATCTTTTACAAAAAAGATAATTAATTTAAATTTTTTAGCATTTCTCAGGCCCAACGATTGTTACCGTTATGATCTTTTATAAAGAAATTTTAAATTATCTATTAAATTATCTTTTACAAAGAATACAATTATGTCAACTTTTATAGCATTTATTTGGCCCAATGATCATTACCGTTATGATCTTTTATAAGGAAATTTTTAATGATCTATTAAATTATCTTTTACAAAGAGGATAATTATGTCAAGTTTTTTAGCATTTCTTTTGCCCAATGATCATTACCATGATGATCTTTTAAAAAGAAATTTTAAATTATCTAGTAAACTATCTTTTACAAAGGAGATAATTATGTCAACTTTTTTAGCATTTATTAGGCCCAACGATGGTTACCGTTATAATCTTTTAATAAATAAATTTAAAATTATCTATTAAATAATCTTTGACAAAGAAGATAATTATGTTAACTTTTTTAGCATTTATTAGGCCCAATGATCGTTACCGTTATGATCTTTTATAAAAAAAATTTAAATTATCTTTTACAAAGAAGATAATTATTTCAAGTTTTTTATCATTTATTAGGCCCAATGATCGTTAACGTTATGATCTTCTAATTAGAAATTTTAAATTATCTATTAAATTATATTTTACAAAGAAGCTAATTATGTCAACTTTTTTATCATTTATTAGGCCCAATAGTCCTTACCGTTACGATCTTTTATAAATAAATTTTAAATGATCTATTAAATTATCTTTTACAATAGAGATAATTAATTTAAATTTTTTAACATTTCTTAGGCCCAACGATTGTTACGTTATGATCTTTTATAAGGAAATTTTAAATTATCTATTAAATTATCTTTTGCAAAGAAGATAATTATGTCAACTTTTTTAGCATTTATTAGGCCCAATGATCGTTACCGTTATGATATTTTATAAATAAATTTTAAATGATCTATTAAATTATCTTTTACAAAAAATATAATTAATTTAAAATATTTAGCATTTCTTAGGCCAAACGATTGTTATCGTTATGATCTTTTATAAAGAAATTTTAAATTATCAATTAAATTATCTTTCACAAAGAAGATAATTATGTCAACTTTTTTAGCATGTATTAGGCCCAATTATCGTTACCGTCATGATATTTTATAAATAAATTTTAAATGATCTAGTAAATTATGTTTTACAAAAAAGATAATTAATTTAAAATATTTAGCATTTCTTAGGCCCAACGATTGTTACCGTTATGATCTTTTATAAAGAAGTTTTAAATTATCTATTAAATTATCTTTGACAAAAAAGATAATTATGGCAACATTTTTAGCATTTATTAGCCCCAATGGTCGTTACCATTATGATCTTAAAAGAAGAAATTTTAAATTATCTAGTAAATTATCTTTTAGAAAGAAGATAATTATGTCAACTTTTTTAGCATTTATTAGGCCCAATGATCGTTAACCTTATGATATTCTAATTAGAAATTTTAAATTATCTATTAAATTATCTTTTACAAAGAAGCTAATTATGTCAGCTTTTTTCACATTTATTAGGCCCAATAGTCCTTACCGTTACGATCTTTTTATAAATAAATTTTAAATGATCTATTAAATTATCTTTTACAAAAAAGATAATTAATTTAAATTTTTTAACATTTCTTAGGCCCAACGATTGTTACCGTTATGATCTTTTATAAGGAAATTTTAAATTATCTATTAAATTATTTTTTGCAAAGAAGATAATTATGTCAACTTTTCTAGCATTTATTAGGCCCAATGATCGTTACCGTTATGCTCTTTTATAAATAAATTTTAAATGATCTATTAAATTATCTATTACAAAAAAGATAATTAATTTAAATTTTTTAGCATTTCTTAGGCCCAACGATTGTTACCGTTATGATCTTTTATAAAGAAATTTTAAATTATCTATTAAATTAACTTTTACAAAGAAGACAATTATGTCAACTTTTATAGCATTTATTTGGCCCAATGATCATTACCGTTATGATCTTTTATAAAGAAATTTTTAATTATCTATTAAATTATCTTTTACAAAGAGGATAATTATGTCAAGTTTTTTAGCATTTCTTTTGCCCAATGATCATTACCATGATGATCTTTTAAAAATAAATTTTAAATTATCTAGTAAACTATCTTTTACAAAGGAGATAATTATGTCAACTTTTTTAGAATTTATTAGGCCCAACGATGGTTACCGTTATAATTTTTTAATAAATAAATTTAAAATTATCTATTAAATAATCTTTGACAAAGAAGATAATTATGTTAACTTTTTTAGCATTTATTAGGCCCAATGATCGTTACCGTTATGATCTTTTATAAAAAAAATTTAAATTATCTTTTACAAAGAAGATAATTATTTCAAGTTTTTTACCATTTATTAGGCCCAATGATCGTTAACGTTATGATCTTCTAATTAGAAATTTTAAATTATCTATTAAATTATCTTTTACAAAGAAGCTAATTATGTCAACTTTTTTATCATTTATTAGGCCCAATAGTCCTTACCGTTACGATCTTTTATAAATAAATTTTAAATGATCTATTAAATTATCTTTTACAATAGAGATAATTAATTTAAATTTGTTAACATTTCTTAGGCCCAACGATTGTTCCGTTATGATCTTTTATAAGGAAATTTTAAATTATCTATTAAATTATCTTTTGCAAAGAAGATAATTATGTCAACTTTTTTAGTATTTATTAGGCCCAATGATCGTTACCGTTATGATCTTTTATAAATAAATTTTAAATGATCTATTAAATTATCTTTTACAAAAAAGATAATTAATTTAAAATATTTAGCATTTCTTAAGCCCAACGATTGTTATCGTTATGATCTTTTATAAAGAAATTTTAAATTATCTATTAAATTATCTTTTACAAAAAAGATAATTATGTCAACTTTTTTAGCATGTATTAGGCCCAATTATCGTTACCGTCATGATATTTTATAAATAAATTTTAAATGATCTAGTAAATTATGTTTTACAAAAAAGATAATTAATTTAAAATATTTAGCATTTCTTAGGCCCAACGATTGTTACCGTTATGATCTTTTATAAAGAAGTTTTAAATTATCTATTAAATTATCTTTGACAAAAAAGATAATTATGGCAACATTTTTAGCATTTATTAGCCCCAATGGTCGTTACCATTATGATCTTAAAAGAAGAAATTTTAAATTATCTAGTAAATTATCTTTTAGAAAGAAGATAATTATCTCAACTTTTTTAGCATTTATTAGGCCCAATGATCGTTAACGTTATGATCTTCTAATTAGAAATTTTAAATTATCTATTAAATTATCTTTTACAAAGATGCTAATTATGTCAGCTTTTTTCACATTTATTAGGCCCAATAGTCCTTACCGTTACGATCTTTTTATAAATAAATTTTAAATGATCTATTAAATTATCTTTTACAAAAAAGATAATTAATTTAAATTTTTTAACATTTCTTAGACTCAACGATTGTTACCGTTATCATCTTTTATAAGGAAATTTTGAATTATTTATTAAATTATCTTTTACAAAGAAGATAATTATGTCAACTTTTTTAGCATGTATTAGGCCCAATGATCATTACCGTTATGATCTTTTATAAAGAAGTTTTAAATGATCTGTTAAATTAACTTTGACAAAGAAGATAATTGTGTCAACTTTTTTAGCATTTATTAGGCGAATGATCGTTACCGTTATGATCTTTTATTAAAAAATTTTAAATTATCTGGTAAATTATCTTTTACAAAGGAGATAATTATGTAAACTTTTTTAGCATTTATTAGGCCGAATGATGGTTACCGTTATAATCTTTTAATAAGTAAATTTAAAATTATCTATTAAATAATCTTTGACAAAGAAGATAATTATGTTAACTTTTTAGCATTTGTTAGACCAAATGATCGTTACCGTTATAATCTTTTATAAAAAAATTTAAATAATCTACTAAATTCTCTTTTACAAATAAGAAAATTATGTCAACCTTTTTAGCATTTATTCGGCCCAATGATCGTTACCGTCATGATATTTTAATAAAGAAATTTTAAATGATCTAATAAATTATCATTTACAAGGAATCTAATTATGTCAACTTTTTAGCATTTATTAGGCCCAATAATCCTTACCGTTATGATCTTTTAATAAGAAATTTTAAATTATCTAGTAAATTATCTTTTACAAAGATGCTAATTATGTGAACTTTTTTCACATTTATTAGGCCCAATAGTCCTTACCGTTACGATATTTTTATAAATAAATTTTAAATGATCTATTAAATTATCTTTTACAAAAAAGATAATTAATTTAAATTTTTTAACATTTCTTAGACTCAATGATTGTTACCGTTATCATCTTTTATAAGGAAATTTTGAATTATTTATTAAATTATCTTTTACAAAGAAGATAATTATGTCAACTTTTTTAGCATGTATTAGGCCCAATGATCATTACCGTTATGATCTTTTATAAAGAAGTTTTAAATGATCTATTAAATTAACTTTGACAAAGAAGATAATTGTGTCAACTTTTTTAGCATTTATTAGGCGAATGATCGTTACCGTTATGATCTTTTATTAAAAAATTTTAAATTATCTAGTAAATTATCTTTTACAAAGGAGATAATTATGTAAACTTTTTTAGCATTTATTAGGCCGAATGATGGTTACCGTTATAATCTTTTAATAAGTAAATTTAAAATTATCTATTAAATAATCTTTGACAAAGAAGATAATTATGTTAACTTTTTAGCATTTGTTAGGCCCAATGATCGTTACCGTTATAATCTTTTATAAACAAAATTTAAATAATCTATTAAATTATCTTTTACAAAGAAGATAATTATGTCAAGTTTTTTATCATTTATTAGGCCGAATGATCGTTAACGTTATGATCTTCTAATTAGAAATTTTAAATTATCTATTAAATTATCTTTTACAAAGAAGCTAATTATGTCAACTTTTTTAGCATTTATTAGGCCCAATAGTCCTTACCGTTACGATCTTTTTATAAATAAATTTTAAATGATCTATTAAATTATCTTTTACAAAAAAGATAATTAATTTAAATTTTTTAACATTTCTTAGGCCCAACAATTGTTACCGTTATCATCTTTTATAAGGAAATTTTAAATTATCTATTAAATTATCTTTTACAAAGAAGATAATTATGTCAACTTTTTTAGCATGTATTAGGCCCAATGATCGTTACCGTCATGATATTTTAATAAAGAAATTTTAAATGATCTATTAAATTATCTTTTACAACGAAGATAACTATGTCAACTTTTTAACATTTATTAGGCCCAATAATCCTTACCGTTATGATCTTTTAATAAGAAATTTTAAATTATCTAGTAATTTATCTTTTACAAAGAGGATAACTATGTGAACTTTTTTAACATGTACTAAGCTCAATTATCTTACCATTATGATCTTTTATAAAAAAGTTTTAAATGATCTATTAAATTAACTTTGACAAACAAGATAATTGTGTCAACTTTTTTAGCATTTATTAGGCCAATGATCGTTACCGTTATGATCTTTTATAAAAAAATTTTAAATGATCTATTAAATTATCTTTTACAAAGAAGAGAATTATGTCAAGTTTTTTATCATTTGTTAGACCCAATGATTGTTACCGTTATGTTATTTTATAAAAAAAATTTTAAATAATCTATTAAATTATCTTTTACAAAGAAGATAATTATGTCAAGTATTTTATCATTTGTTAGACCCAATGATCGTTACCGTTATGAGATTTTATTAAGAAATTTTAAATAATCTATTAAATTATCTTTTACAAAGAAGAAAATTATGTCAACCTTTTTAGCATTTATTCAGCCCAATGATCGTTACCATCATGATATTTTAATAAAGAAATTTTAAATGATCTAATAAATTATCATTTACAAGGAATATAATTATGTCAACTTTTTAGCATTTATTAGGCCCAATAATCCTTACCGTTATGATCTTTTAACAAGAAATTTTAAATTATCTAGTAAATTATCTTTTACAAAGAGGATACTTATGTGAGCTTTTTTAGCATGTACTAGGCCAAATAATGTTACCGTTATGATCTTTTATAAAGAAGTTTTAAATTATCTATTAAATTATCTTTGACAAAAAAGATAATTATGGCAACATTTTTAGCATTTATTAGCCCCAATGGTCCTTACCATTATGATCTTATAATAAGAAATTTTAAATTATCTAGTAAATTATCTTTTAGAAAGAAGATAATTATGTCAACTTTTTTAGCATTTATTAGGCCCAATGATCGTTAACGTTATGATCTTCTAATTAGAAATTTTAAATTATCTATTAAATTATCTTTTACAAAGAAGCTAATTATGTCAACTTTTTTATCATTTATTAGGCCCAATAGTCCTTACCGTTACGATCTTTTATAAATAAATTTTAAATGATCTATTAAATTATCTTTTACAAAAGAGATAATTAATTTGAATTTTTTAACATTTCTTAGGCCCAACGATTGTTACGTTATTATCTTTTATAAGGAAATTTTAAATTATC
Source organism: Psophocarpus tetragonolobus (assembly GCA_037954015.1). Classification (NCBI taxonomy): domain Eukaryota; kingdom Viridiplantae; phylum Streptophyta; class Magnoliopsida; order Fabales; family Fabaceae; genus Psophocarpus; species Psophocarpus tetragonolobus. The sequence goes on from CM075688.1 coordinate 63,654,817, forward strand.
TATTAAATTATCTTTTGCAAAGAAGATAATTATGTCAACTTTTTTAGCATTTATTAGGCCCAATGATCGTTACCGTTATGATCTTTTATAAATAAATTTTAAATGATCTATTAAATTATCTTTTAGAATAAAGATAATTAATTAAAAATTTTTAGCATCTCTTAGGCCCAACGATTGTTATCATTATGATCTTTTATAAAGAAATTTTAAATTATCTACTAAATTATCTTCAAGAAAGAAGATAACTATGTCAACTTTTTTAGCATTTACTACGCCCAATGATCGTTACCGTCATGATCTTTTAAAAAGAAATTTTAAATGATCTATTAAATTATCTTTTACAAAGAAGATAATTATGTCCCCTTTTCAACATTTATTACGCCCAATGATTGTTACCGTTATGATCTTTTCATAAGAAATTTTCAATTACCTATTAAATTGTCTTTTACAAAGAAAATAATTATGTCAACTTTTCTAGCATTTATTAGGCCCAATGATCGTTACCGTCATGATCTTTTAATAAAGAAATTTTAAATGATCTATGAAATTAAATTTTACAAAGAAGATAATTATGCTTTTAGCATTTCTTAGGCTCAATAATCCTTATCGTTATGATCTTTTATAAAGAAATTTTAAATGACCTATTAAATTATCTTTTACAAAAAAGATAATTAAATTAAATTTTTTAGCATTTCTTAGGCCCAACGATTATTACCGTTATGATCGTTTATAAAGAAATTTTAAATTATCTATTAAATTATCTTTTAGAAAGAAGATAATTATGTGAACTTTTTTAGCATTTATTAGCCCCAATGATCGTTACCGTTATGATATTTTATAAAAAAAAATTTAAATGATCTATTAAATTATCTTTTACAAAGAAGATAATTATGTCAAGTATTTTATCATTTGTTAGACCAATGATCGTTAACGTTATGATCTTTTAATAAGAAATTTTAAATTATCTATTAAATTATGTTTTCCAAAGAAGATAATTATGTCAACTTCTTTAGCTTTTATTAGGCCTAATGATCGTTACCATTATGATCTTTTAATAAGAAATTTTAAATTATCTAGTAAATTATCTTTAACAAATAGCATAATTATGTCAACTTTTTCACCATTTATTAGGCCCAATGATCGTTAGCATTACGATCATTTAATAAAGAAATTTTAAATGATTTATTAAACTATGATTTACAAAGAAGATAATTATGTCAACTTTTTTAGCATTTCTTAGGCCCAACGATTGTTACCGTTATGATCTTTTATAAAGAAATTTTAAATTATCTAGTAAATTACCTTTTACAAAGAAGATAATTATGTCAACTTTTTTAGCATTTATTAGGCCCAATGATCGTTACTGTTATGATCTTTTATTAAGAAATTTTAAATGATCTATTAGATTATCTTTTTGAAAGAAGATAATCATGTCCAGTTTTTTAGCATTTATTAGGCCCAATGATCGTTACCGTTATGATCTTTTAATAAAGAAATTTTAAATGATCTATGAAATTAAATTTTACAAAGAAGATAATTATGCTTTTAGCATTTCTTAGGCTCAATAATCCTTATCGTTATGATCTTTTATAAAGAAATTTTAAATGACCTATTAAATTATCTTTTACAAAAAAGATAATTAAATTAAATTTTTTAGCATTTCTTAGGCCCAACGATTATTACCGTTATGATCGTTTATAAAGAAATTTTAAATTATCTATTAAATTATCTTTTAGAAAGAAGATAATTATGTGAACTTTTTTAGCATTTATTAGCCCCAATTATCGTTACCGTTATGATATTTTATAAAAAAAAATTTAAATGATCTATTAAATTATCTTTTACAAAGAAGATAATTATGTCAAGTATTTTATCATTTGTTAGACCAATGATCGTTAACGTTATGATCTTTTAATAAGAAATTTTAAATTATCTATTAAATTATGTTTTCCAAAGAAGATAATTATGTCAACTTCTTTAGCTTTTATTAGGCCCAATGATCGTTACCATTATGATCTTTTAATAAGAAATTTTAAATTATCTAGTAAATTATCTTTAACAAATAGCATAATTATGTCAACTTTTTTACCATTTATTAGGCCCAATGATCGTTAGCGTTACGATCATTTAATAAAGAAATTTAAATGATTTATTAAACTATGATTTACAAAGAAGATAATTATGTCAACTTTTTTAGCATTTATTAGGCCCAATGATCGTTAACGTTATGATCTTCTAATTAGAAATTTTAAATTATCTATTAAATTATCTTTTACAAAGAAGCTAATTATGTCAACTTTTTTATCATTTATTAGGCCCAATAGTCCTTACCGTTACGATCTTTTATAAATAAATTTTAAATGATCTATTAAATTATCTTTTACAAAAGAGATAATTAATTTGAATTTTTTAACATTTCTTAGGCCCAACGATTGTTACGTTATTATCTTTTATAAGGAAATTTTAAATTATCTATTAAATTATCTTTTGCAAAGAAGATAATTATGTCAACTTTTTTAGCATTTATTAGGCCCAATGATCGTTACCGTTATGATCTTTTATAAATAAATTTTAAATGATCTATTAAATTATCTTTTACAAAAAAGATAATTAATTTAAAATTTTTAGCATTTCTTAGGCCCAACGATTGTTATCATTATGATCTTTTATAAAGAAATTTTAAATTATCTACTAAATTATCTTCAAGAAAGAAGATAACTATGTCAACTTTTTTAGCATTTACTACGCCCAATGATCGTTACCGTCATGATCTTTTAAAAAGAAATTTTAAATGATCTATTAAATTATCTTTTACAAAGAAGATAATTATGTCCCCTTTTCAACATTTATTACGCCCAATGATTGTTACCGTTATGATCTTTTCATAAGAAATTTTCAATTACCTATTAAATTGTCTTTTACAAAGAAAATAATTATGTCAACTTTTCTAGCATTTATTAGGCCCAATGATCGTTACCGTCATGATCTTTTAATAAAGAAATTTTAAATGATCTATGAAATTAAATTTTACAAAGAAGATAATTATGCTTTTAGCATTTCTTAGGCTCAATAATCCTTATCGTTATGATCTTTTATAAAGAAATTTTAAATGACCTATTAAATTATCTTTTACAAAAAAGATAATTAAATTAAATTTTTTAGCATTTCTTAGGCCCAACGATTATTACCGTTATGATCGTTTATAAAGAAATTTTAAATTATCTATTAAATTATCTTTTAGAAAGAAGATAATTATGTGAACTTTTTTAGCATTTATTAGCCCCAATGATCGTTACCGTTATGATATTTTATAAAAAAAAATTTAAATGATCTATTAAATTATCTTTTACAAAGAAGATAATTATGTCAAGTATTTTATCATTTGTTAGACCAATGATCGTTAACGTTATGATCTTTTAATAAGAAATTTTAAATTATCTATTAAATTATGTTTTCCAAAGAAGATAATTATGTCAACTTCTTTAGCTTTTATTAGGCCTAATGATCGTTACCATTATGATCTTTTAATAAGAAATTTTAAATTATCTAGTAAATTATCTTTAACAAATAGCATAATTATGTCAACTTTTTCACCATTTATTAGGCCCAATGATCGTTAGCATTACGATCATTTAATAAAGAAATTTTAAATGATTTATTAAACTATGATTTACAAAGAAGATAATTATGTCAACTTTTTTAGCATTTCTTAGGCCCAACGATTGTTACCGTTATGATCTTTTATAAAGAAATTTTAAATTATCTAGTAAATTACCTTTTACAAAGAAGATAATTATGTCAACTTTTTTAGCATTTATTAGGCCCAATGATCGTTACTGTTATGATCTTTTATTAAGAAATTTTAAATGATCTATTAGATTATCTTTTTGAAAGAAGATAATCATGTCCAGTTTTTTAGCATTTATTAGGCCCAATGATCGTTACCGTTATGATCTTTTAATAAAGAAATTTTAAATGATCTATGAAATTAAATTTTACAAAGAAGATAATTATGCTTTTAGCATTTCTTAGGCTCAATAATCCTTATCGTTATGATCTTTTATAAAGAAATTTTAAATGACCTATTAAATTATCTTTTACAAAAAAGATAATTAAATTAAATTTTTTAGCATTTCTTAGGCCCAACGATTATTACCGTTATGATCGTTTATAAAGAAATTTTAAATTATCTATTAAATTATCTTTTAGAAAGAAGATAATTATGTGAACTTTTTTAGCATTTATTAGCCCCAATTATCGTTACCGTTATGATATTTTATAAAAAAAAATTTAAATGATCTATTAAATTATCTTTTACAAAGAAGATAATTATGTCAAGTATTTTATCATTTGTTAGACCAATGATCGTTAACGTTATGATCTTTTAATAAGAAATTTTAAATTATCTATTAAATTATGTTTTCCAAAGAAGATAATTATGTCAACTTCTTTAGCTTTTATTAGGCCCAATGATCGTTACCATTATGATCTTTTAATAAGAAATTTTAAATTATCTAGTAAATTATCTTTAACAAATAGCATAATTATGTCAACTTTTTTACCATTTATTAGGCCCAATGATCGTTAGCGTTACGATCATTTAATAAAGAAATTTAAATGATTTATTAAACTATGATTTACAAAGAAGATAATTATGTCAACTTTTTTAGCATTTATTAGGCCCAATGATCGTTAACGTTATGATCTTCTAATTAGAAATTTTAAATTATCTATTAAATTATCTTTTACAAAGAAGCTAATTATGTCAACTTTTTTATCATTTATTAGGCCCAATAGTCCTTACCGTTACGATCTTTTATAAATAAATTTTAAATGATCTATTAAATTATCTTTTACAAAAGAGATAATTAATTTGAATTTTTTAACATTTCTTAGGCCCAACGATTGTTACGTTATTATCTTTTATAAGGAAATTTTAAATTATCTATTAAATTATCTTTTGCAAAGAAGATAATTATGTCAACTTTTTTAGCATTTATTAGGCCCAATGATCGTTACCGTTATGATCTTTTATAAATAAATTTTAAATGATCTATTAAATTATCTTTTAGAATAAAGATAATTAATTAAAAATTTTTAGCATTTCTTAGGCCCAACGATTGTTATCATTATGATCTTTTATAAAGAAATTTTAAATTATCTACTAAATTATCTTCAAGAAAGAAGATAACTATGTCAACTTTTTTAGCATTTACTACGCCCAATGATCGTTACCGTCATGATCTTTTAAAAAGAAATTTTAAATGATCTATTAAATTATCTTTTACAAAGAAGATAATTATGTCCCCTTTTCAACATTTATTACGCCCAATGATTGTTACCGTTATGATCTTTTCATAAGAAATTTTCAATTACCTATTAAATTGTCTTTTACAAAGAAAATAATTATGTCAACTTTTCTAGCATTTATTAGGCCCAATGATCGTTACCGTCATGATCTTTTAATAAAGAAATTTTAAATGATCTATGAAATTAAATTTTACAAAGAAGATAATTATGCTTTTAGCATTTCTTAGGCTCAATAATCCTTATCGTTATGATCTTTTATAAAGAAATTTTAAATGACCTATTAAATTATCTTTTACAAAAAAGATAATTAAATTAAATTTTTTAGCATTTCTTAGGCCCAACGATTATTACCGTTATGATCGTTTATAAAGAAATTTTAAATTATCTATTAAATTATCTTTTAGAAAGAAGATAATTATGTGAACTTTTTTAGCATTTATTAGCCCCAATGATCGTTACCGTTATGATATTTTATAAAAAAAAATTTAAATGATCTATTAAATTATCTTTTACAAAGAAGATAATTATGTCAAGTATTTTATCATTTGTTAGACCAATGATCGTTAACGTTATGATCTTTTAATAAGAAATTTTAAATTATCTATTAAATTATGTTTTCCAAAGAAGATAATTATGTCAACTTCTTTAGCTTTTATTAGGCCTAATGATCGTTACCATTATGATCTTTTAATAAGAAATTTTAAATTATCTAGTAAATTATCTTTAACAAATAGCATAATTATGTCAACTTTTTCACCATTTATTAGGCCCAATGATCGTTAGCATTACGATCATTTAATAAAGAAATTTTAAATGATTTATTAAACTATGATTTACAAAGAAGATAATTATGTCAACTTTTTTAGCATTTCTTAGGCCCAACGATTGTTACCGTTATGATCTTTTATAAAGAAATTTTAAATTATCTAGTAAATTACCTTTTACAAAGAAGATAATTATGTCAACTTTTTTAGCATTTATTAGGCCCAATGATCGTTACTGTTATGATCTTTTATTAAGAAATTTTAAATGATCTATTAGATTATCTTTTTGAAAGAAGATAATCATGTCCAGTTTTTTAGCATTTATTAGGCCCAATGATCGTTACCGTTATGATCTTTTAATAAAGAAATTTTAAATGATCTATGAAATTAAATTTTACAAAGAAGATAATTATGCTTTTAGCATTTCTTAGGCTCAATAATCCTTATCGTTATGATCTTTTATAAAGAAATTTTAAATGACCTATTAAATTATCTTTTACAAAAAAGATAATTAAATTAAATTTTTTAGCATTTCTTAGGCCCAACGATTATTACCGTTATGATCGTTTATAAAGAAATTTTAAATTATCTATTAAATTATCTTTTAGAAAGAAGATAATTATGTGAACTTTTTTAGCATTTATTAGCCCCAATTATCGTTACCGTTATGATATTTTATAAAAAAAAATTTAAATGATCTATTAAATTATCTTTTACAAAGAAGATAATTATGTCAAGTATTTTATCATTTGTTAGACCAATGATCGTTAACGTTATGATCTTTTAATAAGAAATTTTAAATTATCTATTAAATTATGTTTTCCAAAGAAGATAATTATGTCAACTTCTTTAGCTTTTATTAGGCCCAATGATCGTTACCATTATGATCTTTTAATAAGAAATTTTAAATTATCTAGTAAATTATCTTTAACAAATAGCATAATTATGTCAACTTTTTCACCATTTATTAGGCCCAATGATCGTTAGCATTACGATCATTTAATAAAGAAATTTTAAATGATTTATTAAACTATGATTTACAAAGAAGATAATTATGTCAACTTTTTTAGCATTTCTTAGGCCCAACGATTGTTACCGTTATGATCTTTTATAAAGAAATTTTAAATTATCTAGTAAATTACCTTTTACAAAGAAGATAATTATGTCAACTTTTTTAGCATTTATTAGGCCCAATGATCGTTACTGTTATGATCTTTTATTAAGAAATTTTAAATGATCTATTAGATTATCTTTTTGAAAGAAGATAATCATGTCCAGTTTTTTAGCATTTATTAGGCCCAATGATCGTTACCGTTATGATCTTTTAATAAAGAAATTTTAAATGATCTATGAAATTAAATTTTACAAAGAAGATAATTATGCTTTTAGCATTTCTTAGGCTCAATAATCCTTATCGTTATGATCTTTTATAAAGAAATTTTAAATGACCTATTAAATTATCTTTTACAAAAAAGATAATTAAATTAAATTTTTTAGCATTTCTTAGGCCCAACGATTATTACCGTTATGATCGTTTATAAAGAAATTTTAAATTATCTATTAAATTATCTTTTAGAAAGAAGATAATTATGTGAACTTTTTTAGCATTTATTAGCCCCAATTATCGTTACCGTTATGATATTTTATAAAAAAAAATTTAAATGATCTATTAAATTATCTTTTACAAAGAAGATAATTATGTCAAGTATTTTATCATTTGTTAGACCAATGATCGTTAACGTTATGATCTTTTAATAAGAAATTTTAAATTATCTATTAAATTATGTTTTCCAAAGAAGATAATTATGTCAACTTCTTTAGCTTTTATTAGGCCCAATGATCGTTACCATTATGATCTTTTAATAAGAAATTTTAAATTATCTAGTAAATTATCTTTAACAAATAGCATAATTATGTCAACTTTTTTACCATTTATTAGGCCCAATGATCGTTAGCGTTACGATCATTTAATAAAGAAATTTAAATGATTTATTAAACTATGATTTACAAAGAAGATAATTATGTCAACTTTTTTAGCATTTATTAGGCCCAATGATCGTTAACGTTATGATCTTCTAATTAGAAATTTTAAATTATCTATTAAATTATCTTTTACAAAGAAGCTAATTATGTCAACTTTTTTATCATTTATTAGGCCCAATAGTCCTTACCGTTACGATCTTTTATAAATAAATTTTAAATGATCTATTAAATTATCTTTTACAAAAGAGATAATTAATTTGAATTTTTTAACATTTCTTAGGCCCAACGATTGTTACGTTATTATCTTTTATAAGGAAATTTTAAATTATCTATTAAATTATCTTTTGCAAAGAAGATAATTATGTCAACTTTTTTAGCATTTATTAGGCCCAATGATCGTTACCGTTATGATCTTTTATAAATAAATTTTAAATGATCTATTAAATTATCTTTTAGAATAAAGATAATTAATTAAAAATTTTTAGCATTTCTTAGGCCCAACGATTGTTATCATTATGATCTTTTATAAAGAAATTTTAAATTATCTACTAAATTATCTTCAAGAAAGAAGATAACTATGTCAACTTTTTTAGCATTTACTACGCCCAATGATCGTTACCGTCATGATCTTTTAAAAAGAAATTTTAAATGATCTATTAAATTATCTTTTACAAAGAAGATAATTATGTCCCCTTTTCAACATTTATTACGCCCAATGATTGTTACCGTTATGATCTTTTCATAAGAAATTTTCAATTACCTATTAAATTGTCTTTTACAAAGAAAATAATTATGTCAACTTTTCTAGCATTTATTAGGCCCAATGATCGTTACCGTCATGATCTTTTAATAAAGAAATTTTAAATGATCTATGAAATTAAATTTTACAAAGAAGATAATTATGCTTTTAGCATTTCTTAGGCTCAATAATCCTTATCGTTATGATCTTTTATAAAGAAATTTTAAATGACCTATTAAATTATCTTTTACAAAAAAGATAATTAAATTAAATTTTTTAGCATTTCTTAGGCCCAACGATTATTACCGTTATGATCGTTTATAAAGAAATTTTAAATTATCTATTAAATTATCTTTTAGAAAGAAGATAATTATGTGAACTTTTTTAGCATTTATTAGCCCCAATGATCGTTACCGTTATGATATTTTATAAAAAAAAATTTAAATGATCTATTAAATTATCTTTTACAAAGAAGATAATTATGTCAAGTATTTTATCATTTGTTAGACCAATGATCGTTAACGTTATGATCTTTTAATAAGAAATTTTAAATTATCTATTAAATTATGTTTTCCAAAGAAGATAATTATGTCAACTTCTTTAGCTTTTATTAGGCCTAATGATCGTTACCATTATGATCTTTTAATAAGAAATTTTAAATTATCTAGTAAATTATCTTTAACAAATAGCATAATTATGTCAACTTTTTCACCATTTATTAGGCCCAATGATCGTTAGCATTACGATCATTTAATAAAGAAATTTTAAATGATTTATTAAACTATGATTTACAAAGAAGATAATTATGTCAACTTTTTTAGCATTTCTTAGGCCCAACGATTGTTACCGTTATGATCTTTTATAAAGAAATTTTAAATTATCTAGTAAATTACCTTTTACAAAGAAGATAATTATGTCAACTTTTTTAGCATTTATTAGGCCCAATGATCGTTACTGTTATGATCTTTTATTAAGAAATTTTAAATGATCTATTAGATTATCTTTTTGAAAGAAGATAATCATGTCCAGTTTTTTAGCATTTATTAGGCCCAATGATCGTTACCGTTATGATCTTTTAATAAAGAAATTTTAAATGATCTATGAAATTAAATTTTACAAAGAAGATAATTATGCTTTTAGCATTTCTTAGGCTCAATAATCCTTATCGTTATGATCTTTTATAAAGAAATTTTAAATGACCTATTAAATTATCTTTTACAAAAAAGATAATTAAATTAAATTTTTTAGCATTTCTTAGGCCCAACGATTATTACCGTTATGATCGTTTATAAAGAAATTTTAAATTATCTATTAAATTATCTTTTAGAAAGAAGATAATTATGTGAACTTTTTTAGCATTTATTAGCCCCAATTATCGTTACCGTTATGATATTTTATAAAAAAAAATTTAAATGATCTATTAAATTATCTTTTACAAAGAAGATAATTATGTCAAGTATTTTATCATTTGTTAGACCAATGATCGTTAACGTTATGATCTTTTAATAAGAAATTTTAAATTATCTATTAAATTATGTTTTCCAAAGAAGATAATTATGTCAACTTCTTTAGCTTTTATTAGGCCCAATGATCGTTACCATTATGATCTTTTAATAAGAAATTTTAAATTATCTAGTAAATTATCTTTAACAAATAGCATAATTATGTCAACTTTTTTACCATTTATTAGGCCCAATGATCGTTAGCGTTACGATCATTTAATAAAGAAATTTAAATGATTTATTAAACTATGATTTACAAAGAAGATAATTATGTCAACTTTTTTAGCATTTATTAGGCCCAATGATCGTTAACGTTATGATCTTCTAATTAGAAATTTTAAATTATCTATTAAATTATCTTTTACAAAGAAGCTAATTATGTCAACTTTTTTATCATTTATTAGGCCCAATAGTCCTTACCGTTACGATCTTTTATAAATAAATTTTAAATGATCTATTAAATTATCTTTTACAAAAGAGATAATTAATTTGAATTTTTTAACATTTCTTAGGCCCAACGATTGTTACGTTATTATCTTTTATAAGGAAATTTTAAATTATCTATTAAATTATCTTTTGCAAAGAAGATAATTATGTCAACTTTTTTAGCATTTATTAGGCCCAATGATCGTTACCGTTATGATCTTTTATAAATAAATTTTAAATGATCTATTAAATTATCTTTTACAAAAAAGATAATTAATTTAAAATTTTTAGCATTTCTTAGGCCCAACGATTGTTATCATTATGATCTTTTATAAAGAAATTTTAAATTATCTACTAAATTATCTTCAAGAAAGAAGATAACTATGTCAACTTTTTTAGCATTTACTACGCCCAATGATCGTTACCGTCATGATCTTTTAAAAAGAAATTTTAAATGATCTATTAAATTATCTTTTACAAAGAAGATAATTATGTCCCCTTTTCAACATTTATTACGCCCAATGATTGTTACCGTTATGATCTTTTCATAAGAAATTTTCAATTACCTATTAAATTGTCTTTTACAAAGAAAATAATTATGTCAACTTTTCTAGCATTTATTAGGCCCAATGATCGTTACCGTCATGATCTTTTAATAAAGAAATTTTAAATGATCTATGAAATTAAATTTTACAAAGAAGATAATTATGCTTTTAGCATTTCTTAGGCTCAATAATCCTTATCGTTATGATCTTTTATAAAGAAATTTTAAATGACCTATTAAATTATCTTTTACAAAAAAGATAATTAAATTAAATTTTTTAGCATTTCTTAGGCCCAACGATTATTACCGTTATGATCGTTTATAAAGAAATTTTAAATTATCTATTAAATTATCTTTTAGAAAGAAGATAATTATGTGAACTTTTTTAGCATTTATTAGCCCCAATGATCGTTACCGTTATGATATTTTATAAAAAAAAATTTAAATGATCTATTAAATTATCTTTTACAAAGAAGATAATTATGTCAAGTATTTTATCATTTGTTAGACCAATGATCGTTAACGTTATGATCTTTTAATAAGAAATTTTAAATTATCTATTAAATTATGTTTTCCAAAGAAGATAATTATGTCAACTTCTTTAGCTTTTATTAGGCCTAATGATCGTTACCATTATGATCTTTTAATAAGAAATTTTAAATTATCTAGTAAATTATCTTTAACAAATAGCATAATTATGTCAACTTTTTCACCATTTATTAGGCCCAATGATCGTTAGCATTACGATCATTTAATAAAGAAATTTTAAATGATTTATTAAACTATGATTTACAAAGAAGATAATTATGTCAACTTTTTTAGCATTTCTTAGGCCCAACGATTGTTACCGTTATGATCTTTTATAAAGAAATTTTAAATTATCTAGTAAATTACCTTTTACAAAGAAGATAATTATGTCAACTTTTTTAGCATTTATTAGGCCCAATGATCGTTACTGTTATGATCTTTTATTAAGAAATTTTAAATGATCTATTAGATTATCTTTTTGAAAGAAGATAATCATGTCCAGTTTTTTAGCATTTATTAGGCCCAATGATCGTTACCGTTATGATCTTTTAATAAAGAAATTTTAAATGATCTATGAAATTAAATTTTACAAAGAAGATAATTATGCTTTTAGCATTTCTTAGGCTCAATAATCCTTATCGTTATGATCTTTTATAAAGAAATTTTAAATGACCTATTAAATTATCTTTTACAAAAAAGATAATTAAATTAAATTTTTTAGCATTTCTTAGGCCCAACGATTATTACCGTTATGATCGTTTATAAAGAAATTTTAAATTATCTATTAAATTATCTTTTAGAAAGAAGATAATTATGTGAACTTTTTTAGCATTTATTAGCCCCAATTATCGTTACCGTTATGATATTTTATAAAAAAAAATTTAAATGATCTATTAAATTATCTTTTACAAAGAAGATAATTATGTCAAGTATTTTATCATTTGTTAGACCAATGATCGTTAACGTTATGATCTTTTAATAAGAAATTTTAAATTATCTATTAAATTATGTTTTCCAAAGAAGATAATTATGTCAACTTCTTTAGCTTTTATTAGGCCCAATGATCGTTACCATTATGATCTTTTAATAAGAAATTTTAAATTATCTAGTAAATTATCTTTAACAAATAGCATAATTATGTCAACTTTTTTACCATTTATTAGGCCCAATGATCGTTAGCGTTACGATCATTTAATAAAGAAATTTAAATGATTTATTAAACTATGATTTACAAAGAAGATAATTATGTCAACTTTTTTAGCATTTATTAGGCCCAATGATCGTTACCGTTATGATCTTTTATTAAGAAATTTTATATGATCTATTAGATTATATTTTTGAAAGAAGATAATCATGTCAAGTTTTTTAGCATTTATTAGGCCCAATGATCGTTACCGTTATGATCTTTTAATAAAGAAATTTTAAATGATCTATGAAATTAAATTTTACAAAGAAGATAATTATGCTTTTAGCATTTCTTAAGCTCAATAATCCTTATCGTTATGATCTTTTATAAAGAAATTTTAAATGACCTATTAAATTATCTTTTCCAGAAAAGATAATTAAATTAAATTATTTAGCATTTCTTAGGGCAACGATTATTACCGTTATGATCGTTTATAAAGAAATTTTAAATTATCTATTAAATTATCTTTTAGAAAGAAGATAATTATGTGAACTTTTTTAGCATTTATTAGTCCCAATGATTGTTACCGTTATGATATTTTATAAAAAAAAAATTAAATGATCTATTAAATTATCTTTTACAAAGAAGATAATTATGTCAAGTATTTTATCATTTGTTAGACCCAATGATCGTTAACGTTATGATCTTTTAATAAGAAATTTTAAATTATCTATTAAATTATCTTTTCCAAAGAAGATAATTATGTCAACTTCTTTAGCATTTATTAGGCCCAATGATCGTTACCATTATGATCTTTTAATAAGAAATTTTAAATTATCTAGTAAATTATCTTTAACAAATAACATAATTATGTCAACTTTTTTACCATTTATTAGGCCCAATTATCGTTAGCGTTACGATCATTTAATAAAGAAATTTTTGATGATTTATTAAACTATGCTTTAAAAAAAAGATAATTATGTTAACTTTTTTAGCATTTATTAGGCCCAATGATCGTTACTGTTATGATTTTTATAAAAAAAATTAAATAATCTATTAAATTATCTTTTACAAAGAAGATAATCATGTCAGGTTTTTTAGCATTTATTAAGCCCAATGATCGTCAACGTTATGATATTTTAATACGAAATTTCAAATTATCTATTAAATTGTCTTTTACAAAGAAGATAATTATGTCAACTTTTTTAGCATTTATTAGGCCCAATGATCGTTACCGTCATGATCTTTTAAAAATAAATTTTAAATGATCTATTAAATTATATTTTACAAAGAAGATAATTATGTGCACTTTTTTAGCATTTATTAGGCCCAATGATCGTTACCGTTATGATCTTTTAATAAAGAAATTTTTGAATATCTACTAAATTATCTTCAAGAAAGAAGATAACTATGTCAACTTTTTTAGCATTTACTACGCCCAATGATCGTTACCGTCATATCTTTTAAAAAGAAATTTTAAATGATCTATTAAATTATCTTTTACAAAGAAGATAATTATGTCCCCTTTTCAACATTTATTACGCCCAATGATTGTTACCGTTATGATCTTTTCATAAGAAATTTTCAATTACCTATTAAATTGTCTTTTACAAAGAAAATAATTATGTCAACTTTTCTAGCATTTATTAGGCCCAATGATCGTTACCGTGATGATCTTTTAATAAAGAAATTTTAAATGATCTATGAAATTAAATTTTACAAAAAAGATAATTATGCTTTTAGCATTTCTTAGGCTCAATAATCCTTATCGTTATGATCTTTTATAAAGAAATTTTAAATGACCTATTAAATTATCTTTTACAAAAAAGATAATGAAATTAAATTTTTTAGCATTTCTTAGGCCCAACGATTATTACCGTTATGATCGTCTATAAAGAAATTTTAAATTATCTATTAAATTATCTTTTAGAAAGAAGATAATTATGTGAACTTTTTTAGCATTTATTAGTCCTAATGATCGTTACCGTTATGATATTTTATAAAAAAAATTTTAAATGATCTATTAAATTATCTTTTACAAAGAAGATAATTATGTCAAGTATTTTATCATTTGTTAGACCCAATGATCGTTAACGTTATGATCTTTTAATAAGAAATTTTAAATTATCTATTAAATTATCTTTTCCAAAGAAGATAATTATGTCAACTTCTTTAGCATTTATTAGGCCCAATGATCGTTACCATTATGATCTTTTAATAAGAAATTTTAAATTATCTAGTAAATTATCTTTAACAAATAACATAATTATGTCAATTTTTTTACCATTTATTAGGCCCAATGATCGTTAGAGTTACGATCATTTAATAAAGAAATTTTAAATAATTTATTAAACTATGCTTTAGAAAGAAGATAATTATGTGAACTTTTTTAGCATTTATTAGTCCCAATGATTGTTACCGTTATGATATTTTATAAAAAAAAAATTAAATGATCTATTAAATTATCTTTTACAAAGAAGATAATTATGTCAAGTATTTTATCATTTGTTAGACCCAATGATCGTTAACGTTATGATCTTTTAATAAGAAATTTTAAATTATCTATTAAATTATCTTTTCCAAAAAAGTTAATTATGTCAACTTCTTTAGCATTTATTAGGCCCAATGATCGTTACCATTATGATCTTTTAATAAGAAATTTTAAATTATCTAGTAAATTATCTTTAACAAATAACATAATTATGTCAACTTTTTTACCATTTATTAGGCCCAATTATCGTTAGCGTTACGATCATTTAATAAAGAAATTTTTGATGATTTATTAAACTATGCTTTAAAAAAAAGATAATTATGTTAACTTTTTTAGCATTTATTAGGCCCAATGATCGTTACTGTTATGATTTTTATAAAAAAAATTAAATAATCTATTAAATTATCTTTTACAAAGAAGATAATCATGTCAGGTTTTTTAGCATTTATTAAGCCCAATGATCGTCAACGTTATGATATTTTAATACGAAATTTCAAATTATCTATTAAATTGTCTTTTACAAAGAAGATAATTATGTCAACTTTTTTAGCATTTATTAGGCCCAATGATCGTTACCGTCATGATCTTTTAAAAATAAATTTTAAATTATCTATTAAATTATCTTTTCCAAAGAAGATAATTATGTCAACTTCTTTAGCATTTATTAGGCCCAATGATCGTTACCATTATGATCTTTTAATAAGAAATTTTAAATTATCTAGTAAATTATCTTTAACAAATAACATAATTATGTCAACTTTTTTACCATTTATTAGGCCCAATGATCGTTAGAGTTACGATCATTTAATAAAGAAATTTTAAATAATTTATTAAACTATGCTTTAGAAAGAAGATAATTATGTGAACTTTTTTAGCATTTATTAGTCCCAATGATTGTTACCGTTATGATATTTTATAAAAAAAAAATTAAATGATCTATTAAATTATCTTTTACAAAGAAGATAATTATGTCAAGTATTTTATCATTTGTTAGACCCAATGATCGTTAACGTTATGATCTTTTAATAAGAAATTTTAAATTATCTATTAAATTATCTTTTCCAAAAAAGTTAATTATGTCAACTTCTTTAGCATTTATTAGGCCCAATGATCGTTACCATTATGATCTTTTAATAAGAAATTTTAAATTATCTAGTAAATTATCTTTAACAAATAACATAATTATGTCAACTTTTTTACCATTTATTAGGCCCAATTATCGTTAGCGTTACGATCATTTAATAAAGAAATTTTTGATGATTTATTAAACTATGCTTTAAAAAAAAGATAATTATGTTAACTTTTTTAGCATTTATTAGGCCCAATGATCGTTACTGTTATGATTTTTATAAAAAAAATTAAATAATCTATTAAATTATCTTTTACAAAGAAGATAATCATGTCAGGTTTTTTAGCATTTATTAAGCCCAATGATCGTCAACGTTATGATATTTTAATACGAAATTTCAAATTATCTATTAAATTGTCTTTTACAAAGAAGATAATTATGTCAACTTTTTTAGCATTTATTAGGCCCAATGATCGTTACCGTCATGATCTTTTAAAAATAAATTTTAAATTATCTATTAAATTATCTTTTCCAAAGAAGATAATTATGTCAACTTCTTTAGCATTTATTAGGCCCAATGATCGTTACCATTATGATCTTTTAATAAGAAATTTTAAATTATCTAGTAAATTATCTTTAACAAATAACATAATTATGTCAACTTTTTTACCATTTATTAGGCCCAATGATCGTTAGAGTTACGATCATTTAATAAAGAAATTTTAAATAATTTATTAAACTATGCTTTAGAAAGAAGATAATTATGTGAACTTTTTTAGCATTTATTAGTCCCAATGATTGTTACCGTTATGATATTTTATAAAAAAAAAATTAAATGATCTATTAAATTATCTTTTACAAAGAAGATAATTATGTCAAGTATTTTATCATTTGTTAGACCCAATGATCGTTAACGTTATGATCTTTTAATAAGAAATTTTAAATTATCTATTAAATTATCTTTTCCAAAAAAGTTAATTATGTCAACTTCTTTAGCATTTATTAGGCCCAATGATCGTTACCATTATGATCTTTTAATAAGAAATTTTAAATTATCTAGTAAATTATCTTTAACAAATAACATAATTATGTCAACTTTTTTACCATTTATTAGGCCCAATTATCGTTAGCGTTACGATCATTTAATAAAGAAATTTTTGATGATTTATTAAACTATGCTTTAAAAAAAAGATAATTATGTTAACTTTTTTAGCATTTATTAGGCCCAATGATCGTTACTGTTATGATTTTTATAAAAAAAATTAAATAATCTATTAAATTATCTTTTACAAAGAAGATAATCATGTCAGGTTTTTTAGCATTTATTAAGCCCAATGATCGTCAACGTTATGATATTTTAATACGAAATTTCAAATTATCTATTAAATTGTCTTTTACAAAGAAGATAATTATGTCAACTTTTTTAGCATTTATTAGGCCCAATGATCGTTACCGTCATGATCTTTTAAAAATAAATTTTAAATTATCTATTAAATTATCTTTTCCAAAGAAGATAATTATGTCAACTTCTTTAGCATTTATTAGGCCCAATGATCGTTACCATTATGATCTTTTAATAAGAAATTTTAAATTATCTAGTAAATTATCTTTAACAAATAACATAATTATGTCAACTTTTTTACCATTTATTAGGCCCAATGATCGTTAGAGTTACGATCATTTAATAAAGAAATTTTAAATAATTTATTAAACTATGCTTTAGAAAGAAGATAATTATGTGAACTTTTTTAGCATTTATTAGTCCCAATGATTGTTACCGTTATGATATTTTATAAAAAAAAAATTAAATGATCTATTAAATTATCTTTTACAAAGAAGATAATTATGTCAAGTATTTTATCATTTGTTAGACCCAATGATCGTTAACGTTATGATCTTTTAATAAGAAATTTTAAATTATCTATTAAATTATCTTTTCCAAAAAAGTTAATTATGTCAACTTCTTTAGCATTTATTAGGCCCAATGATCGTTACCATTATGATCTTTTAATAAGAAATTTTAAATTATCTAGTAAATTATCTTTAACAAATAACATAATTATGTCAACTTTTTTACCATTTATTAGGCCCAATTATCGTTAGCGTTACGATCATTTAATAAAGAAATTTTTGATGATTTATTAAACTATGCTTTAAAAAAAAGATAATTATGTTAACTTTTTTAGCATTTATTAGGCCCAATGATCGTTACTGTTATGATTTTTGTAAAAAAAATTAAATAATCTATTAAATTATCTTTTACAAAGAAGATAATCATGTCAGGTTTTTTAGCATTTATTAAGCCCAATGATCGTCAACGTTATGATATTTTAATACGAAATTTCAAATTATCTATTAAATTGTCTTTTACAAAGAAGATAATTATGTCAACTTTTTTAGCATTTATTAGGCCCAATGATCGTTACCGTCATGATCTTTTAAAAATAAATTTTAAATTATCTATTAAATTATCTTTTCCAAAGAAGATAATTATGTCAACTTCTTTAGCATTTATTAGGCCCAATGATCGTTACCATTATGATCTTTTAATAAGAAATTTTAAATTATCTAGTAAATTATCTTTAACAAATAACATAATTATGTCAACTTTTTTACCATTTATTAGGCCCAATTATCGTTAGCGTTACGATCATTTAATAAAGAAATTTTTGATGATTTATTAAACTATGCTTTAAAAAAAAGATAATTATGTTAACTTTTTTAGCATTTATTAGGCCCAATGATCGTTACTGTTATGATTTTTGTAAAAAAAATTAAATAATCTCTTAAATTATCTTTTACAAAGAAGATAATCATGTCAGGTTTTTTAGCATTTATTAAGCCCAATGATCGTCAACGTTATGATATTTTAATACGAAATTTCAAATTATCTATTAAATTGTCTTTTACAAAGAAGATAATTATGTCAACTTTTTTAGCATTTATTAGGCCCAATGATCGTTACCGTCATGATCTTTTAAAAATAAATTTTAAATTATCTATTAAATTATCTTTTCCAAAGAAGATAATTATGTCAACTTCTTTAGCATTTATTAGGCCCAATGATCGTTACCATTATGATCTTTTAATAAGAAATTTTAAATTATCTAGTAAATTATCTTTAACAAATAACATAATTATGTCAACTTTTTTACCATTTATTAGGCCCAATGATCGTTAGAGTTACGATCATTTAATAAAGAAATTTTAAATAATTTATTAAACTATGCTTTAGAAAGAAGATAATTATGTGAACTTTTTTAGCATTTATTAGTCCCAATGATTGTTACCGTTATGATATTTTATAAAAAAAAAATTAAATGATCTATTAAATTATCTTTTACAAAGAAGATAATTATGTCAAATATTTTATCATTTGTTAGACCCAATGATCGTTAACGTTATGATCTTTTAATAAGAAATTTTAAATTATCTATTAAATTATCTTTTCCAAAAAAGTTAATTATGTCAACTTCTTTAGCATTTATTAGGCCCAATGATCGTTACCATTATGATCTTTTAATAAGAAATTTTAAATTATCTAGTAAATTATCTTTAACAAATAACATAATTATGTCAACTTTTTTACCATTTATTAGGCCCAATTATCGTTAGCGTTACGATCATTTAATAAAGAAATTTTTGATGATTTATTAAACTATGCTTTAAAAAAAAGATAATTATGTTAACTTTTTTAGCATTTATTAGGCCCAATGATCGTTACTGTTATGATTTTTGTAAAAAAAATTAAATAATCTATTAAATTATCTTTTACAAAGAAGATAATCATGTCAGGTTTTTTAGCATTTATTAAGCCCAATGATCGTCAACGTTATGATATTTTAATACGAAATTTCAAATTATCTATTAAATTGTCTTTTACAAAGAAGATAATTATGTCAACTTTTTTAGCATTTATTAGGCCCAATGATCGTTACCGTCATGATCTTTTAAAAATAAATTTTAAATTATCTATTAAATTATCTTTTCCAAAGAAGATAATTATGTCAACTTCTTTAGCATTTATTAGGCCCAATGATCGTTACCATTATGATCTTTTAATAAGAAATTTTAAATTATCTAGTAAATTATCTTTAACAAATAACATAATTATGTCAACTTTTTTACCATTTATTAGGCCCAATTATCGTTAGCGTTACGATCATTTAATAAAGAAATTTTTGATGATTTATTAAACTATGCTTTAAAAAAAAGATAATTATGTTAACTTTTTTAGCATTTATTAGGCCCAATGATCGTTACTGTTATGATTTTTGTAAAAAAAATTAAATAATCTATTAAATTATCTTTTACAAAGAAGATAATCATGTCAGGTTTTTTAGCATTTATTAAGCCCAATGATCGTCAACGTTATGATATTTTAATACGAAATTTCAAATTATCTATTAAATTGTCTTTTACAAAGAAGATAATTATGTCAACTTTTTTAGCATTTATTAGGCCCAATGATCGTTACCGTCATGATCTTTTAAAAATAAATTTTAAATTATCTATTAAATTATCTTTTCCAAAGAAGATAATTATGTCAACTTCTTTAGCATTTATTAGGCCCAATGATCGTTACCATTATGATCTTTTAATAAGAAATTTTAAATTATCTAGTAAATTATCTTTAACAAATAACATAATTATGTCAACTTTTTTACCATTTATTAGGCCCAATGATCGTTAGAGTTACGATCATTTAATAAAGAAATTTTAAATAATTTATTAAACTATGCTTTAGAAAGAAGATAATTATGTGAACTTTTTTAGCATTTATTAGTCCCAATGATTGTTACCGTTATGATATTTTATAAAAAAAAAATTAAATGATCTATTAAATTATCTTTTACAAAGAAGATAATTATGTCAAATATTTTATCATTTGTTAGACCCAATGATCGTTAACGTTATGATCTTTTAATAAGAAATTTTAAATTATCTATTAAATTATCTTTTCCAAAAAAGTTAATTATGTCAACTTCTTTAGCATTTATTAGGCCCAATGATCGTTACCATTATGATCTTTTAATAAGAAATTTTAAATTATCTAGTAAATTATCTTTAACAAATAACATAATTATGTCAACTTTTTTACCATTTATTAGGCCCAATTATCGTTAGCGTTACGATCATTTAATAAAGAAATTTTTGATGATTTATTAAACTATGCTTTAAAAAAAAGATAATTATGTTAACTTTTTTAGCATTTATTAGGCCCAATGATCGTTACTGTTATGATTTTTATAAAAAAAATTAAATAATCTATTAAATTATCTTTTACAAAGAAGATAATCATGTCAGGTTTTTTAGCATTTATTAAGCCCAATGATCGTCAACGTTATGATATTTTAATACGAAATTTCAAATTATCTATTAAATTGTCTTTTACAAAGAAGATAATTATGTCAACTTTTTTAGCATTTATTAGGCCCAATGATCGTTACCGTCATGATCTTTTAAAAATAAATTTTAAATTATCTATTAAATTATCTTTTCCAAAGAAGATAATTATGTCAACTTCTTTAGCATTTATTAGGCCCAATGATCGTTACCATTATGATCTTTTAATAAGAAATTTTAAATTATCTAGTAAATTATCTTTAACAAATAACATAATTATGTCAACTTTTTTACCATTTATTAGGCCCAATGATCGTTAGAGTTACGATCATTTAATAAAGAAATTTTAAATAATTTATTAAACTATGCTTTAGAAAGAAGATAATTATGTGAAATTTTTTAGCATTTATTAGTCCCAATGATTGTTACCGTTATGATATTTTATAAAAAAAAAATTAAATGATCTATTAAATTATCTTTTACAAAGAAGATAATTATGTCAAATATTTTATCATTTGTTAGACCCAATGATCGTTAACGTTATGATCTTTTAATAAGAAATTTTAAATTATCTATTAAATTATCTTTTCCAAAAAAGTTAATTATGTCAACTTCTTTAGCATTTATTAGGCCCAATGATCGTTACCATTATGATCTTTTAATAAGAAATTTTAAATTATCTAGTAAATTATCTTTAACAAATAACATAATTATGTCAACTTTTTTACCATTTATTAGGCCCAATTATCGTTAGCGTTACGATCATTTAATAAAGAAATTTTTGATGATTTATTAAACTATGCTTTAAAAAAAAGATAATTATGTTAACTTTTTTAGCATTTATTAGGCCCAATGATCGTTACTGTTATGATTTTTATAAAAAAAATTAAATAATCTATTAAATTATCTTTTACAAAGAAGATAATCATGTCAGGTTTTTTAGCATTTATTAAGCCCAATGATCGTCAACGTTATGATATTTTAATACGAAATTTCAAATTATCTATTAAATTGTCTTTTACAAAGAAGATAATTATGTCAACTTTTTTAGCATTTATTAGGCCCAATGATCGTTACCGTCATGATCTTTTAAAAATAAATTTTAAATTATCTATTAAATTATCTTTTCCAAAGAAGATAATTATGTCAACTTCTTTAGCATTTATTAGGCCCAATGATCGTTACCATTATGATCTTTTAATAAGAAATTTTAAATTATCTAGTAAATTATCTTTAACAAATAACATAATTATGTCAACTTTTTTACCATTTATTAGGCCCAATGATCGTTAGAGTTACGATCATTTAATAAAGAAATTTTAAATAATTTATTAAACTATGCTTTAGAAAGAAGATAATTATGTGAACTTTTTTAGCATTTATTAGTCCCAATGATTGTTACCGTTATGATATTTTATAAAAAAAAAATTAAATGATCTATTAAATTATCTTTTACAAAGAAGATAATTATGTCAAGTATTTTATCATTTGTTAGACCCAATGATCGTTAACGTTATGATCTTTTAATAAGAAATTTTAAATTATCTATTAAATTATCTTTTCCAAAAAAGTTAATTATGTCAACTTCTTTAGCATTTATTAGGCCCAATGATCGTTACCATTATGATCTTTTAATAAGAAATTTTAAATTATCTAGTAAATTATCTTTAACAAATAACATAATTATGTCAACTTTTTTACCATTTATTAGGCCCAATTATCGTTAGCGTTACGATCATTTAATAAAGAAATTTTTGATGATTTATTAAACTATGCTTTAAAAAAAAGATAATTATGTTAACTTTTTTAGCATTTATTAGGCCCAATGATCGTTACTGTTATGATTTTTGTAAAAAAAATTAAATAATCTATTAAATTATCTTTTACAAAGAAGATAATCATGTCAGGTTTTTTAGCATTTATTAAGCCCAATGATCGTCAACGTTATGATATTTTAATACGAAATTTCAAATTATCTATTAAATTGTCTTTTACAAAGAAGATAATTATGTCAACTTTTTTAGCATTTATTAGGCCCAATGATCGTTACCGTCATGATCTTTTAAAAATAAATTTTAAATTATCTATTAAATTATCTTTTCCAAAGAAGATAATTATGTCAACTTCTTTAGCATTTATTAGGCCCAATGATCGTTACCATTATGATCTTTTAATAAGAAATTTTAAATTATCTAGTAAATTATCTTTAACAAATAACATAATTATGTCAACTTTTTTACCATTTATTAGGCCCAATTATCGTTAGCGTTACGATCATTTAATAAAGAAATTTTTGATGATTTATTAAACTATGCTTTAAAAAAAAGATAATTATGTTAACTTTTTTAGCATTTATTAGGCCCAATGATCGTTACTGTTATGATTTTTATAAAAAAAATTAAATAATCTATTAAATTATCTTTTACAAAGAAGATAATCATGTCAGGTTTTTTAGCATTTATTAAGCCCAATGATCGTCAACATTATGATATTTTAATACGAAATTTCAAATTATCTATTAAATTGTCTTTTACAAAGAAGATAATTATGTCAACTTTTTTAGCATTTATTAGGCCCAATGATCGTTACCGTCATGATCTTTTAAAAATAAATTTTAAATTATCTATTAAATTATCTTTTCCAAAGAAGATAATTATGTCAACTTCTTTAGCATTTATTAGGCCCAATGATCGTTACCATTATGATCTTTTAATAAGAAATTTTAAATTATCTAGTAAATTATCTTTAACAAATAACATAATTATGTCAACTTTTTTACCATTTATTAGGCCCAATGATCGTTAGAGTTACGATCATTTAATAAAGAAATTTTAAATAATTTATTAAACTATGCTTTAGAAAGAAGATAATTATGTGAACTTTTTTAGCATTTATTAGTCCCAATGATTGTTACCGTTATGATATTTTATAAAAAAAAAATTAAATGATCTATTAAATTATCTTTTACAAAGAAGATAATTATGTCAAATATTTTATCATTTGTTAGACCCAATGATCGTTAACGTTATGATCTTTTAATAAGAAATTTTAAATTATCTATTAAATTATCTTTTCCAAAAAATTTAATTATGTCAACTTCTTTAGCATTTATTAGGCCCAATGATCGTTACCATTATGATCTTTTAATAAGAAATTTTAAATTATCTAGTAAATTATCTTTAACAAATAACATAATTATGTCAACTTTTTTACCATTTATTAGGCCCAATTATCGTTAGCGTTACGATCATTTAATAAAGAAATTTTTGATGATTTATTAAACTATGCTTTAAAAAAAAGATAATTATGTTAACTTTTTTAGCATTTATTAGGCCCAATGATCGTTACTGTTATGATTTTTATAAAAAAAATTAAATAATCTATTAAATTATCTTTTACAAAGAAGATAATCATGTCAGGTTTTTTAGCATTTATTAAGCCCAATGATCGTCAACGTTATGATATTTTAATACGAAATTTCAAATTATCTATTAAATTGTCTTTTACAAAGAAGATAATTATGTCAACTTTTTTAGCATTTATTAGGCCCAATGATCGTTACCGTCATGATCTTTTAAAAATAAATTTTAAATTATCTATTAAATTATCTTTTCCAAAGAAGATAATTATGTCAACTTCTTTAGCATTTATTAGGCCCAATGATCGTTACCATTATGATCTTTTAATAAGAAATTTTAAATTATCTAGTAAATTATCTTTAACAAATAACATAATTATGTCAACTTTTTTACCATTTATTAGGCCCAATGATCGTTAGAGTTACGATCATTTAATAAAGAAATTTTAAATAATTTATTAAACTATGCTTTAGAAAGAAGATAATTATGTGAACTTTTTTAGCATTTATTAGTCCCAATGATTGTTACCGTTATGATATTTTATAAAAAAAAAATTAAATGATCTATTAAATTATCTTTTACAAAGAAGATAATTATGTCAAATATTTTATCATTTGTTAGACCCAATGATCGTTAACGTTATGATCTTTTAATAAGAAATTTTAAATTATCTATTAAATTATCTTTTCCAAAAAAGTTAATTATGTCAACTTCTTTAGCATTTATTAGGCCCAATGATCGTTACCATTATGATCTTTTAATAAGAAATTTTAAATTATCTATTAAATTATCTTTTCCAAAGAAGATAATTATGTCAACTTCTTTAGCATTTATTAGGCCCAATGATCGTTACCATTATGATCTTTTAATAAGAAATTTTAAATTATCTAGTAAATTATCTTTAACAAATAACATAATTATGTCAACTTTTTTACCATTTATTAGGCCCAATGATCGTTAGAGTTACGATCATTTAATAAAGAAATTTTAAATAATTTATTAAACTATGCTTTAGAAAGAAGATAATTATGTGAACTTTTTTAGCATTTATTAGTCCCAATGATTGTTACCGTTATGATATTTTATAAAAAAAAAATTAAATGATCTATTAAATTATCTTTTACAAAGAAGATAATTATGTCAAGTATTTTATCATTTGTTAGACCCAATGATCGTTAACGTTATGATCTTTTAATAAGAAATTGTAAATTATCTATTAAATTATCTTTTCCAAAAAAGTTAATTATGTCAACTTCTTTAGCATTTATTAGGCCCAATGATCGTTACCATTATGATCTTTTAATAAGAAATTTTAAATTATCTAGTAAATTATCTTTAACAAATAACATAATTATGTCAACTTTTTTACCATTTATTAGGCCCAATTATCGTTAGCGTTACGATCATTTAATAAAGAAATTTTTGATGATTTATTAAACTATGCTTTAAAAAAAAGATAATTATGTTAACTTTTTTAGCATTTATTAGGCCCAATGATCGTTACTGTTATGATTTTTATAAAAAAAATTAAATAATCTATTAAATTATCTTTTACAAAGAAGATAATCATGTCAGGTTTTTTAGCATTTATTAAGCCCAATGATCGTCAACGTTATGATATTTTAATACGAAATTTCAAATTATCTATTAAATTGTCTTTTACAAAGAAGATAATTATGTCAACTTTTTTAGCATTTATTAGGCCCAATGATCGTTACCGTCATGATCTTTTAAAAATAAATTTTAAATTATCTATTAAATTATCTTTTCCAAAGAAGATAATTATGTCAACTTCTTTAGCATTTATTAGGCCCAATGATCGTTACCATTATGATCTTTTAATAAGAAATTTTAAATTATCTAGTAAATTATCTTTAACAAATAACATAATTATGTCAACTTTTTTACCATTTATTAGGCCCAATTATCGTTAGCGTTACGATCATTTAATAAAGAAATTTTTGATGATTTATTAAACTATGCTTTAAAAAAAAGATAATTATGTTAACTTTTTTAGCATTTATTAGGCCCAATGATCGTTACTGTTATGATTTTTATAAAAAAAATTAAATAATCTATTAAATTATCTTTTACAAAGAAGATAATCATGTCAGGTTTTTTAGCATTTATTAAGCCCAATGATCGTCAACGTTATGATATTTTAATACGAAATTTCAAATTATCTATTAAATTGTCTTTTACAAAGAAGATAATTATGTCAACTTTTTTAGCATTTATTAGGCCCAATGATCGTTACCGTCATGATCTTTTAAAAATAAATTTTAAATTATCTATTAAATTATCTTTTCCAAAGAAGATAATTATGTCAACTTCTTTAGCATTTATTAGGCCCAATGATCGTTACCATTATGATCTTTTAATAAGAAATTTTAAATTATCTAGTAAATTATCTTTAACAAATAACATAATTATGTCAACTTTTTTACCATTTATTAGGCCCAATGATCGTTAGAGTTACGATCATTTAATAAAGAAATTTTAAATAATTTATTAAACTATGCTTTAGAAAGAAGATAATTATGTGAACTTTTTTAGCATTTATTAGTCCCAATGATTGTTACCGTTATGATATTTTATAAAAAAAAAATTAAATGATCTATTAAATTATCTTTTACAAAGAAGATAATTATGTCAAGTATTTTATCATTTGTTAGACCCAATGATCGTTAACGTTATGATCTTTTAATAAGAAATTTTAAATTATCTATTAAATTATCTTTTCCAAAAAAGTTAATTATGTCAACTTCTTTAGCATTTATTAGGCCCAATGATCGTTACCATTATGATCTTTTAATAAGAAATTTTAAATTATCTAGTAAATTATCTTTAACAAATAACATAATTATGTCAACTTTTTTACCATTTATTAGGCCCAATTATCGTTAGCGTTACGATCATTTAATAAAGAAATTTTTGATGATTTATTAAACTATGCTTTAAAAAAAAGATAATTATGTTAACTTTTTTAGCATTTATTAGGCCCAATGATCGTTACTGTTATGATTTTTATAAAAAAAATTAAATAATCTATTAAATTATCTTTTACAAAGAAGATAATCATGTCAGGTTTTTTAGCATTTATTAAGCCCAATGATCGTCAACGTTATGATATTTTAATACGAAATTTCAAATTATCTATTAAATTGTCTTTTACAAAGAAGATAATTATGTCAACTTTTTTAGCATTTATTAGGCCCAATGATCGTTACCGTCATGATCTTTTAAAAATAAATTTTAAATTATCTATTAAATTATCTTTTCCAAAGAAGATAATTATGTCAACTTCTTTAGCATTTATTAGGCCCAATGATCGTTACCATTATGATCTTTTAATAAGAAATTTTAAATTATCTAGTAAATTATCTTTAACAAATAACATAATTATGTCAACTTTTTTACCATTTATTAGGCCCAATGATCGTTAGAGTTACGATCATTTAATAAAGAAATTTTAAATAATTTATTAAACTATGCTTTAGAAAGA
Source organism: Psophocarpus tetragonolobus (assembly GCA_037954015.1). NCBI lineage: Eukaryota > Viridiplantae > Streptophyta > Magnoliopsida > Fabales > Fabaceae > Psophocarpus > Psophocarpus tetragonolobus. The sequence continues at coordinate 63,683,509 of CM075688.1, forward strand.
AGATAATTATGTGAACTTTTTTAGCATTTATTAGTCCCAATGATTGTTACCGTTATGATATTTTATAAAAAAAAAATTAAATGATCTATTAAATTATCTTTTACAAAGAAGATAATTATGTCAAGTATTTTATCATTTGTTAGACCCAATGATCGTTAACGTTATGATCTTTTAATAAGAAATTTTAAATTATCTATTAAATTATCTTTTCCAAAAAAGTTAATTATGTCAACTTCTTTAGCATTTATTAGGCCCAATGATCGTTACCATTATGATCTTTTAATAAGAAATTTTAAATTATCTAGTAAATTATCTTTAACAAATAACATAATTATGTCAACTTTTTTACCATTTATTAGGCCCAATTATCGTTAGCGTTACGATCATTTAATAAAGAAATTTTTGATGATTTATTAAACTATGCTTTAAAAAAAAGATAATTATGTTAACTTTTTTAGCATTTATTAGGCCCAATGATCGTTACTGTTATGATTTTTATAAAAAAAATTAAATAATCTATTAAATTATCTTTTACAAAGAAGATAATCATGTCAGGTTTTTTAGCATTTATTAAGCCCAATGATCGTCAACGTTATGATATTTTAATACGAAATTTCAAATTATCTATTAAATTGTCTTTTACAAAGAAGATAATTATGTCAACTTTTTTAGCATTTATTAGGCCCAATGATCGTTACCGTCATGATCTTTTAAAAATAAATTTTAAATTATCTATTAAATTATCTTTTCCAAAGAAGATAATTATGTCAACTTCTTTAGCATTTATTAGGCCCAATGATCGTTACCATTATGATCTTTTAATAAGAAATTTTAAATTATCTAGTAAATTATCTTTAACAAATAACATAATTATGTCAACTTTTTTACCATTTATTAGGCCCAATGATCGTTAGAGTTACGATCATTTAATAAAGAAATTTTAAATAATTTATTAAACTATGCTTTAGAAAGAAGATAATTATGTGAACTTTTTTAGCATTTATTAGTCCCAATGATTGTTACCGTTATGATATTTTATAAAAAAAAAATTAAATGATCTATTAAATTATCTTTTACAAAGAAGATAATTATGTCAAGTATTTTATCATTTGTTAGACCCAATGATCGTTAACGTTATGATCTTTTAATAAGAAATTTTAAATTATCTATTAAATTATCTTTTCCAAAAAAGTTAATTATGTCAACTTCTTTAGCATTTATTAGGCCCAATGATCGTTACCATTATGATCTTTTAATAAGAAATTTTAAATTATCTAGTAAATTATCTTTAACAAATAACATAATTATGTCAACTTTTTTACCATTTATTAGGCCCAATTATCGTTAGCGTTACGATCATTTAATAAAGAAATTTTTGATGATTTATTAAACTATGCTTTAAAAAAAAGATAATTATGTTAACTTTTTTAGCATTTATTAGGCCCAATGATCGTTACTGTTATGATTTTTATAAAAAAAATTAAATAATCTATTAAATTATCTTTTACAAAGAAGATAATCATGTCAGGTTTTTTAGCATTTATTAAGCCCAATGATCGTCAACGTTATGATATTTTAATACGAAATTTCAAATTATCTATTAAATTGTCTTTTACAAAGAAGATAATTATGTCAACTTTTTTAGCATTTATTAGGCCCAATGATCGTTACCGTCATGATCTTTTAAAAATAAATTTTAAATTATCTATTAAATTATCTTTTCCAAAGAAGATAATTATGTCAACTTCTTTAGCATTTATTAGGCCCAATGATCGTTACCATTATGATCTTTTAATAAGAAATTTTAAATTATCTAGTAAATTATCTTTAACAAATAACATAATTATGTCAACTTTTTTACCATTTATTAGGCCCAATGATCGTTAGAGTTACGATCATTTAATAAAGAAATTTTAAATAATTTATTAAACTATGCTTTAGAAAGAAGATAATTATGTGAACTTTTTTAGCATTTATTAGTCCCAATGATTGTTACCGTTATGATATTTTATAAAAAAAAAATTAAATGATCTATTAAATTATCTTTTACAAAGAAGATAATTATGTCAAGTATTTTATCATTTGTTAGACCCAATGATCGTTAACGTTATGATCTTTTAATAAGAAATTTTAAATTATCTATTAAATTATCTTTTCCAAAAAAGTTAATTATGTGAACTTCTTTAGCATTTATTAGGCCCAATGATCGTTACCATTATGATCTTTTAATAAGAAATTTTAAATTATCTAGTAAATTATCTTTAACAAATAACATAATTATGTCAACTTTTTTACCATTTATTAGGCCCAATTATCGTTAGCGTTACGATCATTTAATAAAGAAATTTTTGATGATTTATTAAACTATGCTTTAAAAAAAAGATAATTATGTTAACTTTTTTAGCATTTATTAGGCCCAATGATCGTTACTGTTATGATTTTTATAAAAAAAATTAAATAATCTATTAAATTATCTTTTACAAAGAAGATAATCATGTCAGGTTTTTTAGCATTTATTAAGCCCAATGATCATCAACGTTATGATATTTTAATACGAAATTTCAAATTATCTATTAAATTGTCTTTTACAAAGAAGATAATTATGTCAACTTTTTTAGCATTTATTAGGCCCAATGATCGTTACCGTCATGATCTTTTAAAAATAAATTTTAAATGATCTATTAAATTATATTTTACAAAGAAGATAATTATGTGCACTTTTTTAGCATTTATTAGGCCCAATGATCGTTACCGTTATGATCTTTTAATAAAGAAATTTTTTAATATCTACTAAATTATCTTCAAGAAAGAAGATAACTATGTCAACTTTTTTAGCATTTACTACGCCCCATGATCGTTACTGTCATGATCTTTTAAAAAGAAATTTTAAATGATCTATTAAATTATCTTTTACAAAGAAGATAATTATGTCCCCTTTTCAACATTTATTACGCCCAATGATTGTTACCGTTATGATCTTTTCATAAGAAATTTTAAATTATCTAGTAAATTATCTTTAACAAATAACATAATTATGTCAACTTTTTTACCATTTATTAGGCCCAATGATCGTTAGAGTTACGATCATTTAATAAAGAAATTTTAAATAATTTATTAAACTATGCTTTAGAAAGAAGATAATTATGTGAACTTTTTTAGCATTTATTAGTCCCAATGATTGTTACCGTTATGATATTTTATAAAAAAAAAATTAAATGATCTATTAAATTATCTTTTACAAAGAAGATAATTATGTCAAGTATTTTATCATTTGTTAGACCCAATGATCGTTAACGTTATGATCTTTTAATAAGAAATTTTAAATTATCTATTAAATTATCTTTTCCAAAAAAGTTAATTATGTCAACTTCTTTAGCATTTATTAGGCCCAATGATCGTTACCATTATGATCTTTTAATAAGAAATTTTAAATTATCTAGTAAATTATCTTTAACAAATAACATAATTATGTCAACTTTTTTACCATTTATTAGGCCCAATTATCGTTAGCGTTAGGATCATTTAATAAAGAAATTTTTGATGATTTATTAAACTATGCTTTAAAAAAAAGATAATTATGTTAATTTTTTTAGCATTTATTAGGCCCAATGATCGTTACTGTTATGATTTTTATAAAAAAAATTAAATAATCTATTAAATTATCTTTTACAAAGAAGATAATCATGTCAGGTTTTTTAGCATTTATTAAGCCCAATGATCGTCAACGTTATGATATTTTAATACGAAATTTCAAATTATCTATTAAATTGTCTTTTACAAAGAAGATAATTATGTCAACTTTTTTAGCATTTATTAGGCCCAATGATCGTTACCGTCATGATCTTTTAAAAATAAATTTTAAATTATCTATTAAATTATCTTTTCCAAAGAAGATAATTATGTCAACTTCTTTAGCATTTATTAGGCCCAATGATCGTTACCATTATGATCTTTTAATAAGAAATTTTAAATTATCTAGTAAATTATCTTTAACAAATAACATAATTATGTCAACTTTTTTACCATTTATTAGGCCCAATGATCGTTAGAGTTACGATCATTTAATAAAGAAATTTTAAATAATTTATTAAACTATGCTTTAGAAAGAAGATAATTATGTGAACTTTTTTAGCATTTATTAGTCCCAATGATTGTTACCGTTATGATATTTTATAAAAAAAAAATTAAATGATCTATTAAATTATCTTTTACAAAGAAGATAATTATGTCAAGTATTTTATCATTTGTTAGACCCAATGATCGTTAACGTTATGATCTTTTAATAAGAAATTTTAAATTATCTATTAAATTATCTTTTCCAAAAAAGTTAATTATGTCAACTTCTTTAGCATTTATTAGGTCCAATGATCGTTACCATTATGATCTTTTAATAAGAAATTTTAAATTATCTAGTAAATTATCTTTAACAAATAACATAATTATGTCAACTTTTTTACCATTTATTAGGCCCAATTATCGTTAGCGTTACGATCATTTAATAAAGAAATTTTTGATGATTTATTAAACTATGCTTTAAAAAAAAGATAATTATGTTAACTTTTTTAGCATTTATTAGGCCCAATGATCGTTACTGTTATGATTTTTATAAAAAAAATTAAATAATCTATTAAATTATCTTTTACAAAGAAGATAATCATGTCAGGTTTTTTAGCATTTATTAAGCCCAATGATCGTCAACGTTATGATATTTTAATACGAAATTTCAAATTATCTATTAAATTGTCTTTTACAAAGAAGATAATTATGTCAACTTTTTTAGCATTTATTAGGCCCAATGATCGTTACCGTCATGATCTTTTAAAAATAAATTTTAAATTATCTATTAAATTATCTTTTCCAAAGAAGATAATTATGTCAACTTCTTTAGCATTTATTAGGCCCAATGATCGTTACCATTATGATCTTTTAATAAGAAATTTTAAATTATCTAGTAAATTATCTTTAACAAATAACATAATTATGTCAACTTTTTTACCATTTATTAGGCCCAATGATCGTTAGAGTTACGATCATTTAATAAAGAAATTTTAAATAATTTATTAAACTATGCTTTAGAAAGAAGATAATTATGTGAACTTTTTTAGCATTTATTAGTCCCAATGATTGTTACCGTTATGATATTTTATAAAAAAAAAATTAAATGATCTATTAAATTATCTTTTACAAAGAAGATAATTATGTCAAGTATTTTATCATTTGTTAGACCCAATGATCGTTAACGTTATGATCTTTTAATAAGAAATTTTAAATTATCTATTAAATTATCTTTTCCAAAAAAGTTAATTATGTCAACTTTTTTAGCATTTATTAGGCCCAATGATCGTTACCATTATGATTTTTTAATAAGAAATTTTAAATTATCTAGTAAATTATCTTTAACAAATAACATAATTATGTCAACTTTTTTACCATTTATTAGGCCCAATTATCGTTAGCGTTACGATCATTTAATAAAGAAATTTTTGATGATTTATTAAACTATGCTTTAAAAAAAAGATAATTATGTTAACTTTTTTAGCATTTATTAGGCCCAATGATCGTTACTGTTATGATTTTTATAAAAAAAATTAAATAATCTATTAAATTATCTTTTACAAAGAAGATAATCATGTCAGGTTTTTTAGCATTTATTAAGCCCAATGATCGTCAACGTTATGATATTTTAATACGAAATTTCAAATTATCTATTAAATTGTCTTTTACAAAGAAGATAATTATGTCAACTTTTTTAGCATTTATTAGGCCCAATGATCGTTACCGTCATGATCTTTTAAAAATAAATTTTAAATTATCTATTAAATTATCTTTTCCAAAGAAGATAATTATGTCAACTTCTTTAGCATTTATTAGGCCCAATGATCGTTACCATTATGATCTTTTAATAAGAAATTTTAAATTATCTAGTAAATTATCTTTAACAAATAACATAATTATGTCAACTTTTTTACCATTTATTAGGCCCAATGATCGTTAGAGTTACGATCATTTAATAAAGAAATTTTAAATAATTTATTAAACTATGCTTTAGAAAGAAGATAATTATGTGAACTTTTTTAGCATTTATTAGTCCCAATGATTGTTACCGTTATGATATTTTATAAAAAAAAAATTAAATGATCTATTAAATTATCTTTTACAAAGAAGATAATTATGTCAAGTATTTTATCATTTGTTAGACCCAATGATCGTTAACGTTATGATCTTTTAATAAGAAATTTTAAATTATCTATTAAATTATCTTTTCCAAAAAAGTTAATTATGTCAACTTCTTTAGCATTTATTAGGCCCAATGATCGTTACCATTATGATCTTTTAATAAGAAATTTTAAATTATCTAGTAAATTATCTTTAACAAATAACATAATTATGTCAACTTTTTTACCATTTATTAGGCCCAATTATCGTTAGCGTTACGATCATTTAATAAAGAAATTTTTGATGATTTATTAAACTATGCTTTAAAAAAAAGATAATTATGTTAACTTTTTTAGCATTTATTAGGCCCAATGATCGTTACTGTTATGATTTTTATAAAAAAAATTAAATAATCTATTAAATTATCTTTTACAAAGAAGATAATCATGTCAGGTTTTTTAGCATTTATTAAGCCCAATGATCGTCAACGTTATGATATTTTAATACGAAATTTCAAATTATCTATTAAATTGTCTTTTACAAAGAAGATAATTATGTCAACTTTTTTAGCATTTATTAGGCCCAATGATCGTTACCGTCATGATCTTTTAAAAATAAATTTTAAATTATCTATTAAATTATCTTTTCCAAAGAAGATAATTATGTCAACTTCTTTAGCATTTATTAGGCCCAATGATCGTTACCATTATGATCTTTTAATAAGAAATTTTAAATTATCTAGTAAATTCTCTTTAACAAATAACATAATTATGTCAACTTTTTTACCATTTATTAGGCCCAATGATCGTTAGAGTTACGATCATTTAATAAAGAAATTTTAAATAATTTATTAAACTATGCTTTAGAAAGAAGATAATTATGTGAACTTTTTTAGCATTTATTAGTCCCAATGATTGTTACCGTTATGATATTTTATAAAAAAAAAATTAAATGATCTATTAAATTATCTTTTACAAAGAAGATAATTATGTCAAGTATTTTATCATTTGTTAGACCCAATGATCGTTAACGTTATGATCTTTTAATAAGAAATTTTAAATTATCTATTAAATTATCTTTTCCAAAAAAGTTAATTATGTCAACTTCTTTAGCATTTATTAGGCCCAATGATCGTTACCATTATGATCTTTTAATAAGAAATTTTAAATTATCTAGTAAATTATCTTTAACAAATAACATAATTATGTCAACTTTTTTACCATTTATTAGGCCCAATTATCGTTAGCGTTACGATCATTTAATAAAGAAATTTTTGATGATTTATTAAACTATGCTTTAAAAAAAAGATAATTATGTTAACTTTTTTAGCATTTATTAGGCCCAATGATCGTTACTGTTATGATTTTTATAAAAAAAATTAAATAATCTATTAAATTATCTTTTACAAAGAAGATAATCATGTCAGGTTTTTTAGCATTTATTAAGCCCAATGATCGTCAACGTTATGATATTTTAATACGAAATTTCAAATTATCTATTAAATTGTCTTTTACAAAGAAGATAATTATGTCAACTTTTTTAGCATTTATTAGGCCCAATGATCGTTACCGTCATGATCTTTTAAAAATAAATTTTAAATTATCTATTAAATTATCTTTTCCAAAGAAGATAATTATGTCAACTTCTTTAGCATTTATTAGGCCCAATGATCGTTACCATTATGATCTTTTAATAAGAAATTTTAAATTATCTAGTAAATTCTCTTTAACAAATAACATAATTATGTCAACTTTTTTACCATTTATTAGGCCCAATGATCGTTAGAGTTACGATCATTTAATAAAGAAATTTTAAATAATTTATTAAACTATGCTTTAGAAAGAAGATAATTATGTGAACTTTTTTAGCATTTATTAGTCCCAATGATTGTTACCGTTATGATATTTTATAAAAAAAAAAATTAAATGATCTATTAAATTATCTTTTACAAAGAAGATAATTATGTCAAGTATTTTATCATTTGTTAGACCCAATGATCGTTAACGTTATGATCTTTTAATAAGAAATTTTAAATTATCTATTAAATTATCTTTTCCAAAAAAGTTAATTATGTCAACTTCTTTAGCATTTATTAGGCCCAATGATCGTTACCATTATGATCTTTTAATAAGAAATTTTAAATTATCTAGTAAATTATCTTTAACAAATAACATAATTATGTCAACTTTTTTACCATTTATTAGGCCCAATTATCGTTAGCGTTACGATCATTTAATAAAGAAATTTTTGATGATTTATTAAACTATGCTTTAAAAAAAAGATAATTATGTTAACTTTTTTAGCATTTATTAGGCCCAATGATCGTTACTGTTATGATTTTTATAAAAAAAATTAAATAATCTATTAAATTATCTTTTACAAAGAAGATAATCATGTCAGGTTTTTTAGCATTTATTAAGCCCAATGATCGTCAACGTTATGATATTTTAATACGAAATTTCAAATTATCTATTAAATTGTCTTTTACAAAGAAGATAATTATGTCAACTTTTTTAGCATTTATTAGGCCCAATGATCGTTACCGTCATGATCTTTTAAAAATAAATTTTAAATTATCTATTAAATTATCTTTTCCAAAGAAGATAATTATGTCAACTTCTTTAGCATTTATTAGGCCCAATGATCGTTACCGTCATGATCTTTTAAAAATAAATTTTAAATTATCTATTAAATTATCTTTTCCAAAGAAGATAATTATGTCAACTTCTTTAGCATTTATTAGGCCCAATGATCGTTACCATTATGATCTTTTAATAAGAAATTTTAAATTATCTAGTAAATTATCTTTAACAAATAACATAATTATGTCAACTTTTTTACCATTTATTAGGCCCAATGATCGTTAGAGTTACGATCATTTAATAAAGAAATTTTAAATAATTTATTAAACTATGCTTTAGAAAGAAGATAATTATGTGAACTTTTTTAGCATTTATTAGTCCCAATGATTGTTACCGTTATGATATTTTATAAAAAAAAAATTAAATGATCTATTAAATTATCTTTTACAAAGAAGATAATTATGTCAAGTATTTTATCATTTGTTAGACCCAATGATCGTTAACGTTATGATCTTTTAATAAGAAATTTTAAATTATCTATTAAATTATCTTTTCCAAAAAAGTTAATTATGTCAACTTCTTTAGCATTTATTAGGCCCAATGATCGTTACCATTATGATCTTTTAATAAGAAATTTTAAATTATCTAGTAAATTATCTTTAACAAATAACATAATTATGTCAACTTTTTTACCATTTATTAGGCCCAATTATCGTTAGCGTTACGATCATTTAATAAAGAAATTTTTGATGATTTATTAAACTATGCTTTAAAAAAAAGATAATTATGTTAACTTTTTTAGCATTTATTAGGCCCAATGATCGTTACTGTTATGATTTTTATAAAAAAAATTAAATAATCTATTAAATTATCTTTTACAAAGAAGATAATCATGTCAGGTTTTTTAGCATTTATTAAGCCCAATGATCGTCAACGTTATGATATTTTAATACGAAATTTCAAATTATCTATTAAATTGTCTTTTACAAAGAAGATAATTATGTCAACTTTTTTAGCATTTATTAGGCCCAATGATCGTTACCGTCATGATCTTTTAAAAATAAATTTTAAATTATCTATTAAATTATCTTTTCCAAAGAAGATAATTATGTCAACTTCTTTAGCATTTATTAGGCCCAATGATCGTTACCATTATGATCTTTTAATAAGAAATTTTAAATTATCTAGTAAATTATCTTTAACAAATAACATAATTATGTCAACTTTTTTACCATTTATTAGGCCCAATGATCGTTAGAGTTACGATCATTTAATAAAGAAATTTTAAATAATTTATTAAACTATGCTTTAGAAAGAAGATAATTATGTGAACTTTTTTAGCATTTATTAGTCCCAATGATTGTTACCGTTATGATATTTTATAAAAAAAAAATTAAATGATCTATTAAATTATCTTTTACAAAGAAGATAATTATGTCAAGTATTTTATCATTTGTTAGACCCAATGATCGTTAACGTTATGATCTTTTAATAAGAAATTTTAAATTATCTATTAAATTATCTTTTCCAAAAAAGTTAATTATGTCAACTTCTTTAGCATTTATTAGGCCCAATGATCGTTACCATTATGATCTTTTAATAAGAAATTTTAAATTATCTAGTAAATTATCTTTAACAAATAACATAATTATGTCAACTTTTTTACCATTTATTAGGCCCAATTATCGTTAGCGTTACGATCATTTAATAAAGAAATTTTTGATGATTTATTAAACTATGCTTTAAAAAAAAGATAATTATGTTAACTTTTTTAGCATTTATTAGGCCCAATGATCGTTACTGTTATGATTTTTATAAAAAAAATTAAATAATCTATTAAATTATCTTTTACAAAGAAGATAATCATGTCAGGTTTTTTAGCATTTATTAAGCCCAATGATCGTCAACGTTATGATATTTTAATACGAAATTTCAAATTATCTATTAAATTGTCTTTTACAAAGAAGATAATTATGTCAACTTTTTTAGCATTTATTAGGCCCAATGATCGTTACCGTCATGATCTTTTAAAAATAAATTTTAAATTATCTATTAAATTATCTTTTCCAAAGAAGATAATTATGTCAACTTCTTTAGCATTTATTAGGCCCAATGATCGTTACCATTATGATCTTTTAATAAGAAATTTTAAATTATCTAGTAAATTATCTTTAACAAATAACATAATTATGTCAACTTTTTTACCATTTATTAGGCCCAATGATCGTTAGAGTTACGATCATTTAATAAAGAAATTTTAAATAATTTATTAAACTATGCTTTAGAAAGAAGATAATTATGTGAACTTTTTTAGCATTTATTAGTCCCAATGATTGTTACCGTTATGATATTTTATAAAAAAAAAATTAAATGATCTATTAAATTATCTTTTACAAAGAAGATAATTATGTCAAGTATTTTATCATTTGTTAGACCCAATGATCGTTAACGTTATGATCTTTTAATAAGAAATTTTAAATTATCTATTAAATTATCTTTTCCAAAAAAGTTAATTATGTGAACTTCTTTAGCATTTATTAGGCCCAATGATCGTTACCATTATGATCTTTTAATAAGAAATTTTAAATTATCTAGTAAATTATCTTTAACAAATAACATAATTATGTCAACTTTTTTACCATTTATTAGGCCCAATTATCGTTAGCGTTACGATCATTTAATAAAGAAATTTTTGATGATTTATTAAACTATGCTTTAAAAAAAAGATAATTATGTTAACTTTTTTAGCATTTATTAGGCCCAATGATCGTTACTGTTATGATTTTTATAAAAAAAATTAAATAATCTATTAAATTATCTTTTACAAAGAAGATAATCATGTCAGGTTTTTTAGCATTTATTAAGCCCAATGATCGTCAACGTTATGATATTTTAATACGAAATTTCAAATTATCTATTAAATTGTCTTTTACAAAGAAGATAATTATGTCAACTTTTTTAGCATTTATTAGGCCCAATGATCGTTACCGTCATGATCTTTTAAAAATAAATTTTAAATTATCTATTAAATTATCTTTTCCAAAGAAGATAATTATGTCAACTTCTTTAGCATTTATTAGGCCCAATGATCGTTACCATTATGATCTTTTAATAAGAAATTTTAAATTATCTAGTAAATTATCTTTAACAAATAACATAATTATGTCAACTTTTTTACCATTTATTAGGCCCAATGATCGTTAGAGTTACGATCATTTAATAAAGAAATTTTAAATAATTTATTAAACTATGCTTTAGAAAGAAGATAATTATGTGAACTTTTTTAGCATTTATTAGTCCCAATGATTGTTACCGTTATGATATTTTATAAAAAAAAAATTAAATGATCTATTAAATTATCTTTTACAAAGAAGATAATTATGTCAAGTATTTTATCATTTGTTAGACCCAATGATCGTTAACGTTATGATCTTTTAATAAGAAATTTTAAATTATCTATTAAATTATCTTTTCCAAAAAAGTTAATTATGTGAACTTCTTTAGCATTTATTAGGCCCAATGATCGTTACCATTATGATCTTTTAATAAGAAATTTTAAATTATCTAGTAAATTATCTTTAACAAATAACATAATTATGTCAACTTTTTTACCATTTATTAGGCCCAATTATCGTTAGCGTTACGATCATTTAATAAAGAAATTTTTGATGATTTATTAAACTATGCTTTAAAAAAAAGATAATTATGTTAACTTTTTTAGCATTTATTAGGCCCAATGATCGTTACTGTTATGATTTTTATAAAAAAAATTAAATAATCTATTAAATTATCTTTTACAAAGAAGATAATCATGTCAGGTTTTTTAGCATTTATTAAGCCCAATGATCGTCAACGTTATGATATTTTAATACGAAATTTCAAATTATCTATTAAATTGTCTTTTACAAAGAAGATAATTATGTCAACTTTTTTAGCATTTATTAGGCCCAATGATCGTTACCGTCATGATCTTTTAAAAATAAATTTTAAATTATCTATTAAATTATCTTTTCCAAAGAAGATAATTATGTCAACTTCTTTAGCATTTATTAGGCCCAATGATCGTTACCATTATGATCTTTTAATAAGAAATTTTAAATTATCTAGTAAATTCTCTTTAACAAATAACATAATTATGTCAACTTTTTTACCATTTATTAGGCCCAATGATCGTTAGAGTTACGATCATTTAATAAAGAAATTTTAAATAATTTATTAAACTATGCTTTAGAAAGAAGATAATTATGTGAACTTTTTTAGCATTTATTAGTCCCAATGATTGTTACCGTTATGATATTTTATAAAAAAAAAATTAAATGATCTATTAAATTATCTTTTACAAAGAAGATAATTATGTCAAGTATTTTATCATTTGTTAGACCCAATGATCGTTAACGTTATGATCTTTTAATAAGAAATTTTAAATTATCTATTAAATTATCTTTTCCAAAAAAGTTAATTATGTCAACTTCTTTAGCATTTATTAGGCCCAATGATCGTTACCATTATGATCTTTTAATAAGAAATTTTAAATTATCTAGTAAATTATCTTTAACAAATAACATAATTATGTCAACTTTTTTACCATTTATTAGGCCCAATTATCGTTAGCGTTACGATCATTTAATAAAGAAATTTTTGATGATTTATTAAACTATGCTTTAAAAAAAAGATAATTATGTTAACTTTTTTAGCATTTATTAGGCCCAATGATCGTTACTGTTATGATTTTTATAAAAAAAATTAAATAATCTATTAAATTATCTTTTACAAAGAAGATAATCATGTCAGGTTTTTTAGCATTTATTAAGCCCAATGATCGTCAACGTTATGATATTTTAATACGAAATTTCAAATTATCTATTAAATTGTCTTTTACAAAGAAGATAATTATGTCAACTTTTTTAGCATTTATTAGGCCCAATGATCGTTACCGTCATGATCTTTTAAAAATAAATTTTAAATTATCTATTAAATTATCTTTTCCAAAGAAGATAATTATGTCAACTTCTTTAGCATTTATTAGGCCCAATGATCGTTACCGTCATGATCTTTTAAAAATAAATTTTAAATTATCTATTAAATTATCTTTTCCAAAGAAGATAATTATGTCAACTTCTTTAGCATTTATTAGGCCCAATGATCGTTACCATTATGATCTTTTAATAAGAAATTTTAAATTATCTAGTAAATTATCTTTAACAAATAACATAATTATGTCAACTTTTTTACCATTTATTAGGCCCAATGATCGTTAGAGTTACGATCATTTAATAAAGAAATTTTAAATAATTTATTAAACTATGCTTTAGAAAGAAGATAATTATGTGAACTTTTTTAGCATTTATTAGTCCCAATGATTGTTACCGTTATGATATTTTATAAAAAAAAAATTAAATGATCTATTAAATTATCTTTTACAAAGAAGATAATTATGTCAAGTATTTTATCATTTGTTAGACCCAATGATCGTTAACGTTATGATCTTTTAATAAGAAATTTTAAATTATCTATTAAATTATCTTTTCCAAAAAAGTTAATTATGTCAACTTCTTTAGCATTTATTAGGCCCAATGATCGTTACCATTATGATCTTTTAATAAGAAATTTTAAATTATCTAGTAAATTATCTTTAACAAATAACATAATTATGTCAACTTTTTTACCATTTATTAGGCCCAATTATCGTTAGCGTTACGATCATTTAATCAAGAAATTTTTGATGATTTATTAAACTATGCTTTAAAAAAAAGATAATTATGTTAACTTTTTTAGCATTTATTAGGCCCAATGATCGTTACTGTTATGATTTTTATAAAAAAAATTAAATAATCTATTAAATTATCTTTTACAAAGAAGATAATCATGTCAGGTTTTTTAGCATTTATTAAGCCCAATGATCGTCAACGTTATGATATTTTAATACGAAATTTCAAATTATCTATTAAATTGTCTTTTACAAAGAAGATAATTATGTCAACTTTTTTAGCATTTATTAGGCCCAATGATCGTTACCGTCATGATCTTTTAAAAATAAATTTTAAATTATCTATTAAATTATCTTTTCCAAAGAAGATAATTATGTCAACTTCTTTAGCATTTATTAGGCCCAATGATCGTTACCATTATGATCTTTTAATAAGAAATTTTAAATTATCTAGTAAATTCTCTTTAACAAATAACATAATTATGTCAACTTTTTTACCATTTATTAGGCCCAATGATCGTTAGAGTTACGATCATTTAATAAAGAAATTTTAAATAATTTATTAAACTATGCTTTAGAAAGAAGATAATTATGTGAACTTTTTTAGCATTTATTAGACCCAATGATTGTTACCGTTATGATATTTTATAAAAAAAAAATTAAATGATCTATTAAATTATCTTTTACAAAGAAGATAATTATGTCAAGTATTTTATCATTTGTTAGACCCAATGATCGTTAACGTTATGATCTTTTAATAAGAAATTTTAAATTATCTATTAAATTATCTTTTTCAAAAAAGTTAATTATGTCAACTTCTTTAGCATTTATTAGGCCCAATGATCGTTACCATTATGATCTTTTAATAAGAAATTTTAAATTATCTAGTAAATTATCTTTAACAAATAACATAATTATGTCAACTTTTTTACCATTTATTAGGCCCAATTATCGTTAGCGTTACGATCATTTAATAAAGAAATTTTTGATGATTTATTAAACTATGCTTTAAAAAAAAGATAATTATGTTAACTTTTTTAGCATTTATTAGGCCCAATGATCGTTACTGTTATGATTTTTATAAAAAAAATTAAATAATCTATTAAATTATCTTTTACAAAGAAGATAATCATGTCAGGTTTTTTAGCATTTATTAAGCCCAATGATCGTCAACGTTATGATATTTTAATACGAAATTTCAAATTATCTATTAAATTGTCTTTTACAAAGAAGATAATTATGTCAACTTTTTTAGCATTTATTAGGCCCAATGATCGTTACCGTCATGATCTTTTAAAAATAAATTTTAAATTATCTATTAAATTATCTTTTCCAAAGAAGATAATTATGTCAACTTCTTTAGCATTTATTAGGCCCAATGATCGTTACCATTATGATCTTTTAATAAGAAATTTTAAATTATCTAGTAAATTCTCTTTAACAAATAACATAATTATGTCAACTTTTTTACCATTTATTAGGCCCAATGATCGTTAGAGTTACGATCATTTAATAAAGAAATTTTAAATAATTTATTAAACTATGCTTTAGAAAGAAGATAATTATGTGAACTTTTTTAGCATTTATTAGTCCCAATGATTGTTACCGTTATGATATTTTATAAAAAAAAAATTAAATGATCTATTAAATTATCTTTTACAAAGAAGATAATTATGTCAAGTATTTTATCATTTGTTAGACCCAATGATCGTTAACGTTATGATCTTTTAATAAGAAATTTTAAATTATCTATTAAATTATCTTTTCCAAAAAAGTTAATTATGTCAACTTCTTTAGCATTTATTAGGCCCAATGATCGTTACCATTATGATCTTTTAATAAGAAATTTTAAATTATCTAGTAAATTATCTTTAACAAATAACATAATTATGTCAACTTTTTTACCATTTATTAGGCCCAATTATCGTTAGCGTTACGATCATTTAATAAAGAAATTTTTGATGATTTATTAAACTATGCTTTAAAAAAAAGATAATTATGTTAACTTTTTTAGCATTTATTAGGCCCAATGATCGTTACTGTTATGATTTTTATAAAAAAAATTAAATAATCTATTAAATTATCTTTTACAAAGAAGATAATCATGTCAGGTTTTTTAGCATTTATTAAGCCCAATGATCGTCAACGTTATGATATTTTAATACGAAATTTCAAATTATCTATTAAATTGTCTTTTACAAAGAAGATAATTATGTCAACTTTTTTAGCATTTATTAGGCCCAATGATCGTTACCGTCATGATCTTTTAAAAATAAATTTTAAATTATCTATTAAATTATCTTTTCCAAAGAAGATAATTATGTCAACTTCTTTAGCATTTATTAGGCCCAATGATCGTTACCGTCATGATCTTTTAAAAATAAATTTTAAATTATCTATTAAATTATCTTTTCCAAAGAAGATAATTATGTCAACTTCTTTAGCATTTATTAGGCCCAATGATCGTTACCATTATGATCTTTTAATAAGAAATTTTAAATTATCTAGTAAATTATCTTTAACAAATAACATAATTATGTCAACTTTTTTACCATTTATTAGGCCCAATGATCGTTAGAGTTACGATCATTTAATAAAGAAATTTTAAATAATTTATTAAACTATGCTTTAGAAAGAAGATAATTATGTGAACTTTTTTAGCATTTATTAGTCCCAATGATTGTTACCGTTATGATATTTTATAAAAAAAAAATTAAATGATCTATTAAATTATCTTTTACAAAGAAGATAATTATGTCAAGTATTTTATCATTTGTTAGACCCAATGATCGTTAACGTTATGATCTTTTAATAAGAAATTTTAAATTATCTATTAAATTATCTTTTCCAAAAAAGTTAATTATGTCAACTTCTTTAGCATTTATTAGGCCCAATGATCGTTACCATTATGATCTTTTAATAAGAAATTTTAAATTATCTAGTAAATTATCTTTAACAAATAACATAATTATGTCAACTTTTTTACCATTTATTAGGCCCAATTATCGTTAGCGTTACGATCATTTAATAAAGAAATTTTTGATGATTTATTAAACTATGCTTTAAAAAAAAGATAATTATGTTAACTTTTTTAGCATTTATTAGGCCCAATGATCGTTACTGTTATGATTTTTATAAAAAAAATTAAATAATCTATTAAATTATCTTTTACAAAGAAGATAATCATGTCAGGTTTTTTAGCATTTATTAAGCCCAATGATCGTCAACGTTATGATATTTTAATACGAAATTTCAAATTATCTATTAAATTGTCTTTTACAAAGAAGATAATTATGTCAACTTTTTTAGCATTTATTAGGCCCAATGATCGTTACCGTCATGATCTTTTAAAAATAAATTTTAAATTATCTATTAAATTATCTTTTCCAAAGAAGATAATTATGTCAACTTCTTTAGCATTTATTAGGCCCAATGATCGTTACCATTATGATCTTTTAATAAGAAATTTTAAATTATCTAGTAAATTATCTTTAACAAATAACATAATTATGTCAACTTTTTTACCATTTATTAGGCCCAATGATCGTTAGAGTTACGATCATTTAATAAAGAAATTTTAAATAATTTATTAAACTATGCTTTAGAAAGAAGATAATTATGTGAACTTTTTTAGCATTTATTAGTCCCAATGATTGTTACCGTTATGATATTTTATAAAAAAAAAATTAAATGATCTATTAAATTATCTTTTACAAAGAAGATAATTATGTCAAGTATTTTATCATTTGTTAGACCCAATGATCGTTAACGTTATGATCTTTTAATAAGAAATTTTAAATTATCTATTAAATTATCTTTTCCAAAAAAGTTAATTATGTCAACTTCTTTAGCATTTATTAGGCCCAATGATCGTTACCATTATGATCTTTTAATAAGAAATTTTAAATTATCTAGTAAATTATCTTTAACAAATAACATAATTATGTCAACTTTTTTACCATTTATTAGGCCCAATTATCGTTAGCGTTACGATCATTTAATAAAGAAATTTTTGATGATTTATTAAACTATGCTTTAAAAAAAAGATAATTATGTTAACTTTTTTAGCATTTATTAGGCCCAATGATCGTTACTGTTATGATTTTTATAAAAAAAATTAAATAATCTATTAAATTATCTTTTACAAAGAAGATAATCATGTCAGGTTTTTTAGCATTTATTAAGCCCAATGATCGTCAACGTTATGATATTTTAATACGAAATTTCAAATTATCTATTAAATTGTCTTTTACAAAGAAGATAATTATGTCAACTTTTTTAGCATTTATTAGGCCCAATGATCGTTACCGTCATGATCTTTTAAAAATAAATTTTAAATTATCTATTAAATTATCTTTTCCAAAGAAGATAATTATGTCAACTTCTTTAGCATTTATTAGGCCCAATGATCGTTACCGTCATGATCTTTTAAAAATAAATTTTAAATTATCTATTAAATTATCTTTTCCAAAGAAGATAATTATGTCAACTTCTTTAGCATTTATTAGGCCCAATGATCGTTACCATTATGATCTTTTAATAAGAAATTTTAAATTATCTAGTAAATTATCTTTAACAAATAACATAATTATGTCAACTTTTTTACCATTTATTAGGCCCAATGATCGTTAGAGTTACGATCATTTAATAAAGAAATTTTAAATAATTTATTAAACTATGCTTTAGAAAGAAGATAATTATGTGAACTTTTTTAGCATTTATTAGTCCCAATGATTGTTACCGTTATGATATTTTATAAAAAAAAAATTAAATGATCTATTAAATTATCTTTTACAAAGAAGATAATTATGTCAAGTATTTTATCATTTGTTAGACCCAATGATCGTTAACGTTATGATCTTTTAATAAGAAATTTTAAATTATCTATTAAATTATCTTTTCCAAAAAAGTTAATTATGTCAACTTCTTTAGCATTTATTAGGCCCAATGATCGTTACCATTATGATCTTTTAATAAGAAATTTTAAATTATCTAGTAAATTATCTTTAACAAATAACATAATTATGTCAACTTTTTTACCATTTATTAGGCCCAATTATCGTTAGCGTTACGATCATTTAATAAAGAAATTTTTGATGATTTATTAAACTATGCTTTAAAAAAAAGATAATTATGTTAACTTTTTTAGCATTTATTAGGCCCAATGATCGTTACTGTTATGATTTTTATAAAAAAAATTAAATAATCTATTAAATTATCTTTTACAAAGAAGATAATCATGTCAGGTTTTTTAGCATTTATTAAGCCCAATGATCGTCAACGTTATGATATTTTAATACGAAATTTCAAATTATCTATTAAATTGTCTTTTACAAAGAAGATAATTATGTCAACTTTTTTAGCATTTATTAGGCCCAATGATCGTTACCGTCATGATCTTTTAAAAATAAATTTTAAATTATCTATTAAATTATCTTTTCCAAAGAAGATAATTATGTCAACTTCTTTAGCATTTATTAGGCCCAATGATCGTTACCATTATGATCTTTTAATAAGAAATTTTAAATTATCTAGTAAATTATCTTTAACAAATAACATAATTATGTCAACTTTTTTACCATTTATTAGGCCCAATGATCGTTAGAGTTACGATCATTTAATAAAGAAATTTTAAATAATTTATTAAACTATGCTTTAGAAAGAAGATAATTATGTGAACTTTTTTAGCATTTATTAGTCCCAATGATTGTTACCGTTATGATATTTTATAAAAAAAAAATTAAATGATCTATTAAATTATCTTTTACAAAGAAGATAATTATGTCAAGTATTTTATCATTTGTTAGACCCAATGATCGTTAACGTTATGATCTTTTAATAAGAAATTTTAAATTATCTATTAAATTGTCTTTTACAAAGAAGATAATTATGTCAACTTTTTTAGCATTTATTAGGCCCAATGATCGTTACCGTCATGATCTTTTAAAAATAAATTTTAAATGATCTATTAAATTATATTTTACAAAGAAGATAATTATGTGCACTTTTTTAGCATTTATTAGGCCCAATGATCGTTACCGTTATGATCTTTTAATAAAGAAATTTTTTAATATCTACTAAATTATCTTCAAGAAAGAAGATAACTATGTCAACTTTTTTAGCATTTACTACGCCCCATGATCGTTACTGTCATGATCTTTTAAAAAGAAATTTTAAATGATCTATTAAATTATCTTTTACAAAGAAGATAATTATGTCCCCTTTTCAACATTTATTACGCCCAATGATTGTTACCGTTATGATCTTTTCATAAGAAATTTTCAATTACCTATTAAATTGTCTTTTACAAAGAAAATAATTATGTCAACTTTTCTAGCATTTATTAGGCCCAATGATCGTTACCGTGATGATCTTTTAATAAAGAAATTTTAAATGATCTATGAAATTAAATTTTACAAAGAAGATAATTATGCTTTTAGCATTTCTTAGGCTCAATAACCCTTATCGTTATGATCTTTTATAAAGAAATTTTAAATGACCTATTAAATTATCTTTTACAAAAAAGATAATGAAATTAAATTTTTTAGCATTTCTTAGGCCCAACGATTATTACCGTTATGATCGTCTATAAAGAAATTTTAAATTATCTATTAAATTATCTTTTAGAAAGAAGATAATTATGTGAACTTTTTTAGCATTTATTAGTCCTAATGATCGTTACCGTTATGATATTTTATAAAAAAAATTTTAAATGATCTATTAAATTATCTTTTACAAAGAAGATAATTATGTCAAGTATTTTATCATTTGTTAGACCCAATGATCGTTAACGTTATGATCTTTTAATAAGAAATTTTAAATTATCTATTAAATTATCTTTTCCAAAGAAGATAATTATGTCAACTTCTTTAGCATTTATTAGGCCCAATGATCGTTACCATTATGATCTTTTAATAAGAAATTTTAAATTATCTAGTAAATTATCTTTAACAAATAACATAATTATGTCAACTTTTTTACCATTTATTAGGCCCAATTATCGTTAGCGTTACGATCATTTAATAAAGAAATTTTTGATGATTTATTAAACTATGCTTTAAAAAAAAGATAATTATGTTAACTTTTTTAGCATTTATTAGGCCCAATGATCGTTACTGTTATGATTTTTATAAAAAAAATTAAATAATCTATTAAATTATCTTTTACAAAGAAGATAATCATGTCAGGTTTTTTAGCATTTATTAAGCCCAATGATCATCAACGTTATGATATTTTAATACGAAATTTCAAATTATCTATTAAATTGTCTTTTACAAAGAAGATAATTATGTCAACTTTTTTAGCATTTATTAGGCCCAATGATCGTTACCGTCATGATCTTTTAAAAATAAATTTTAAATGATCTATTAAATTATATTTTACAAAGAAGATAATTATGTGCACTTTTTTAGCATTTATTAGGCCCAATGATCGTTACCGTTATGATCTTTTAATAAAGAAATTTTTTAATATCTACTAAATTATCTTCAAGAAAGAAGATAACTATGTCAACTTTTTTAGCATTTACTACGCCCCATGATCGTTACTGTCATGATCTTTTAAAAAGAAATTTTAAATGATCTATTAAATTATCTTTTACAAAGAAGATAATTATGTCCCCTTTTCAACATTTATTACGCCCAATGATTGTTACCGTTATGATCTTTTCATAAGAAATTTTCAATTACCTATTAAATTGTCTTTTACAAAGAAAATAATTATGTCAACTTTTCTAGCATTTATTAGGCCCAATGATCGTTACCGTGATGATCTTTTAATAAAGAAATTTTAAATGATCTATGAAATTAAATTTTACAAAGAAGATAATTATGCTTTTAGCATTTCTTAGGCTCAATAACCCTTATCGTTATGATCTTTTATAAAGAAATTTTAAATGACCTATTAAATTATCTTTTACAAAAAAGATAATGAAATTAAATTTTTTAGCATTTCTTAGGCCCAACGATTATTACCGTTATGATCGTCTATAAAGAAATTTTAAATTATCTATTAAATTATCTTTTAGAAAGAAGATAATTATGTGAACTTTTTTAGCATTTATTAGTCCTAATGATCGTTACCGTTATGATATTTTATAAAAAAAATTTTAAATGATCTATTAAATTATCTTTTACAAAGAAGATAATTATGTCAAGTATTTTATCATTTGTTAGACCCAATGATCGTTAACGTTATGATCTTTTAATAAGAAATTTTAAATTATCTATTAAATTATCTTTTCCAAAGAAGATAATTATGTCAACTTCTTTAGCATTTATTAGGCCCAATGATCGTTACCATTATGATCTTTTAATAAGAAATTTTAAATTATCTAGTAAATTATCTTTAACAAATAACATAATTATGTCAACTTTTTTACCATTTATTAGGCCCAATGATCGTTAGAGTTACGATCATTTAATAAAGAAATTTTAAATAATTTATTAAACTATGCTTTAGAAAGAAGATAATTATGTGAACTTTTTTAGCATTTATTAGTCCCAATGATTGTTACCGTTATGATATTTTATAAAAAAAAATTAAATGATCTATTAAATTATCTTTTACAAAGAAGATAATTATGTCAAGTATTTTATCATTTGTTAGACCCAATGATCGTTAACGTTATGATCTTTAAATAAGAAATTTTAAATTATCTATTAAATTATCTTTTCCAAAAAAGTTAATTATGTCAACTTCTTTAGCATTGATTAGGCCCAATGATCGTTACCATTATGATCTTTTAATAAGAAATTTTAAATTATCTAGTAAATTATCTTTAACAAATAACATAATTATGTCAACTTTTTTACCATTTATTAGGCCCAATTATCGTTAGCGTTACGATTATTTAATAAAGAAATTTTTGATGATTTATTAAACTATGCTTTAAAAAAAAGATAATTATGTTAACATTTTTAGCATTTATTAGGCCCAATGATCGTTACTGTTATGATTTTTATAAAAAAAATTAAATAATCTATTAAATTATCTTTTACAAAGAAGATAATCATGTCAGGTTTTTCAGCATTTATTAAGCCCAATGATCGTCAACGTTATGATATTTTAATACGAAATTTCAAATTATCTATTAAATTGTCTTTTACAAAGAAGATAATTATGTCAACTTTTTTAGCATTTATTAGGCCCAATGATCGTTACCATCATGATCTTTTAAAAATAAATTTTAAATGATCTATTAAATTATATTTTACAAAGAAGATAATTATGTGCACTTTTTTAGCATTTATTAGGCCCAATGATCGTTACCGTTATGATCTTTTAATAAAGAAATTTTTGAATATCTACTAAATTATCTTCAAGAAAGAAGATAACTATGTCAACTTTTTTAGCATTTACTACGCCCAATGATCGTTACCGTCATGATCTTTTAAAAAGAAATTTTAAATGATCTATTAAATTATCTTTTACAAAGAAGATAATTATGTCCCCTTTTCAACATTTATTACGCCCAATGATTGTTACCGTTATGATCTTTTCATAAGAAATTTTCAATTACCTATTAAATTGTCTTTTACAAAGAAAATAATTATGTCAACTTTTCTAGCATTTATTAGGCCCAATGATCGTTACCGTCATGATCTTCTAATAAAAAAATTTTTAATGATCTATTAAATTAAATTTTACAAAGAACATAATTATGCTTTTAGCATTTATTAGGATCAATAATCGTTTTCGTTGTGATTTTTATATAAAATTTTAAATGACCTATTAAATTATCTTTTACAAAAAAGATAATTAATTTAATTTTTTTAGCATTTCTTAGGCCCAACGATTGTTACCGTTATGATCTTTTATAAAGAAATTTTAAATTATCTAGTAAATTACCTTTTACAAAGAAGATAATTATGTCAACTTTTTTAGCATTTATTAGGCCCAATGATCGTTACTGTTATGATCTTTTATTAAGAAATTTTAAATGATCTATTAGATTATCTTTTTGAAAGAAGATAATCATGTCAAGTTTTTTAGCATTTATTAGGCCCAATGATCGTTACCGTTATGATCTTTTAATAAAGAAATTTTAAATGATCTATGAAATTAAATTTTACAAAGAAGATAATTATGCTTTTAGCATTTCTTAGGCACAATAATCCTTATCGTTATGATCTTTTATAAAGAAATTTTAAATGACCTATTAAATTATCTTTTACAAAAAAGATAATTAAATTAAATTTTTTAGCATTTCTTACGCCCAACGATTATTACCGTTATGATCGTTTATAAAGAAATTTTAAATTATCTATTAAATTATCTTTTAGAAAGAAGATAATTATGTGAACTTTTTTAGCATTTATTAGTCCTAATGATCGTTACCGTTATGATATTTTATAAAAAAAATTTTAAATGATCTATTAAATTATCTTTTACAAAGAAGATAATTATGTCAAGTATTTTATCATTTGTTAGACCCAATGATCGTTAACGTTATGATCTTTTAATAAGAAATTTTAAATTATCTATTAAATTATGTTTTCCAAAGAAGATAATTATGTCAACTTCTTTAGCTTTTATTAGGCCCAATGATCGTTACCATTATGATCTTTTAATAAGAAATTTTAAATTATCTAGTAAATTATCTTTAACAAATAGCATAATTATGTCAACTTTTTTACCATTTATTAGGCCCAATGATCGTTAGCGTTACGATCATTTAATAAAGAAATTTTAAATGATTTATTAAACTATGATTTACAAAGAAGATAATTATGTCAACTTTTTTAGCATTTATTAGGCCCAATGATCGTTACCGTTATGATCTTTTATTAAGAAATTTTAAATGATCTATTAGATTATATTTTTAAAAGAAGATAATCATGTCATGTTTTTTAGCATTTATTAGGCCCAATGATCGTTACCGTTATGATCTTTTAATAAAGAAATTTTAAATGATCTATGAAATTAAATTTTACAAAGAAGATAATTATGCTTTTAGCATTTCTTAGGCTCAATAATCCTTATCGTTATGATCTTTTATAAAGAAATTTTAAATGACCTATTAAATTATCTTTTCCAGAAAAGATAATTAAATTAAATTATTTATCATTTCTTAGGGCAACGATTATTACCGTTATGATCGTTTATAAAGAAATTTTAAATTATCTATTAAATTATCTTTTAGAAAGAAGGTAATTATGTGAACTTTTTTAGCATTTATTAGTCCCAATGATTGTTACCGTTATGATATTTTATAAAAAAATAATTAAATGATCTATTAAATTATCTTTTACAAAGAAGATAATTATGTCAAGTATTTTATCATTTGTTAGACCCAATGATCGTTAACGTTATGATCTTTTAATAAGAAATTTTAAATTATCTATTAAATTATGTTTTCCAAAGAAGATAATTATGTCAACTTGTTTAGCTTTTATTAGGCCCAATGATCGTTACCATTATGATCTTTTAATAAGAAATTTTAAATTATCTAGTAAATTATCTTTAACAAATAGCATAATTATGTCAACTTTTTTACCATTTATTAGGCCCAATGATCGTTAGCGTTACGATCATTTAATAAAGAAATTTTAAATGATTTATTAAACTATGATTTACAAAGAAGATAATTATGTCAACTTTTTTAGCATTTATTAGGCCCAATGATCGTTACCGTTATGATCTTTTATTAAGAAATTTTAAATGATCTATTAGATTATATTTTTGAGAGAAGATAATCATGTCAAGTTTTTTAGCATTTATTAGGCCCAATGATCGTTACCGTTATGATCTTTTAATAAAGAAATTTTAAATGATCTATGAAATTAAATTTTACAAAGAAGATAATTATGCTTTTAGCATTTCTTAGGCTCAATAATCCTTATCGTTATGATCTTTTATAAAGAAATTTTAAATGACCTATTAAATTATATTTTCCTGAAAAGATAATTAAATTAAATTATTTAGCATTTCTTAGGGCAACGATTATTACCGTTATGATCGTTTATAAAGAAATTTTAAATTATCTATTAAATTATCTTTTAGAAAGAAGATAATTATGTGAACTTTTTTAGCATTTATTAGTCCCAATGATTGTTACCGTTATGATATTTTATAAAAAAAAAATTAAATGATCTATTAAATTATCTTTTACAAAGAAGATAATTATGTCAAGTATTTTATCATTTGTTAGACCCAATGATCGTTAACGTTATGATCTTTTAATAAGAATTTTAAATTATCTATTAAATTATCTTTTCCAAAAAAGATAATTATGTCAACTTCTTTAGCATTTATTAGGCCCAATGATCGTTACCATTATGATCTTTTAATAAGAAATTTTAAATTATCTAGTAAATTATCTTTAACAAATAACATAATTATGTCAACTTTTTTACCATTTATTAGGCCCAATTATCGTTAGCGTTACGATCATTTAATCAAGAAATTTTTGATGATTTATTAAACTATGCTTTAAAAAAAAGATAATTATGTTAACTTTTTTAGCATTTATTAGGCCCAATGATCGTTACTGTTATGATTTTTATAAAAAAAATTAAATAATCTATTAAATTATCTTTTACAAAGAAGATAATCATGTCAGGTTTTTTAGCATTTATTAAGCCCAATGATCGTCAACGTTATGATATTTTAATACGAAATTTCAAATTATCTATTAAATTGTCTTTTACATGCAGATAATTATGTCAACGTTTTTAGCATTTATTAGGTCCAATGATCGTTACCTTCATGATCTTTTAAAAATAAATTTTAAATGATCTATTAAATTATATTTTACAAAGAAGATAATTATGTGCACTTTTTTAGCATTTATTAGGCCCAATGATCGTTACCGTTATGATCTTTTAATAAAGAAATTTTTGAATATCTACTAAATTATCTTCAAGAAAGAAGATAACTATGTCAACTTTTTTAGCATTTACTACGCCCAATGATCGTTACCGTCATGATCTTTTAAAAAGAAATTTTAAATGATCTATTAAATTATCTTTTACAAAGAAGATAATTATGTCCCCTTTTCAACATTTATTACGCCCAATGATTGTTACCGTTATGATCTTTTCATAAGAAATTTTCAATTACCTATTAAATTGTCTTTTACAAAGAAAATAATTATGTCAACTTTTCTAGCATTTATTAGGCCCAATGATCGTTACCGTCATGATCTTTTAATAAAGAAATTTTTAATGATCTATTAAATTAAATTTTACAAAGAACATAATTATGCTTTTAGCATTTATTAGGATCAATAATCGTTTTCGTTATGATTTTTATATAAAATTTTAAATGACCTATTAAATTATCTTTTACAAAAAAGATAATTAATTTAATTTTTTTAGCATTTCTTAGGCCCAACGATTGTTACCGTTATGATCTTTTATAAAGAAATTTTAAATTATCTAGTAAATTACCTTTTACAAAGAAGATAATTATGTCAACTTTTTTAGCATTTATTAGGCTCAATGATCGTTACTGTTATGATCTTTTATTAAGAAATTTTAAATGATCTATTAGATTATCTTTTTGAAAGAAGATAATCATGTCAAGTTTTTTAGCATTTATTAGGCCCAATGATCGTTACCGTTATGATCTTTTAATAAAGAAATTTTAAATGATCTATGAAATTAAATTTTACAAAGAAGATAATTATGCTTTTAGCATTTCTTAGGCTCAATAATCCTTATCGTTATGATCTTTTATAAAGAAATTTTAAATGACCTATTAAATTATCTTTTACAAAAAAGATAATTAAATTAAGTTTTTTAGCATTTCTTAGGCCCAACGATTATTACCGTTATGATCGTTTATAAAGAAATTTTAAGTTATCTATTAAATTATCTTTTAGAAAGAAGATAATTATGTGAACTTTTTTAGCATTTATTAGTCCTAATGATCGTTAACGTTATGATATTTTATAAAAAAAATTTTAAATGATCTATTAAATTATCTTTTACAAAGAAGATAATTATGTCAAGTATTTTATCATTTGTTAGACCCAATGATCGTTAACGTTATGATCTTTTAATAAGAAATTTTAAATTATCTATTAAATTATCTTTTCCAAAGAAGATAATTATGTCAACTTCTTTAGCATTTATTAGGCCCAATGATCGTTACCATTATGATCTTTTAATAAGAAATTTTAAATTATCTAGTAAATTATCTTTAACAAATAACATAATTATGTCAACTTTTTTACCATTTATTAGGCCCAATGATCGTTATAGTTACGATCATTTAATAAAGAAATTTTAAATAATTTATTAAACTATGCTTTAGAAAGAAGATAATTATGTGAACTTTTTTAGCATTTATTAGTCCCAATGATTGTTACCGTTATGATATTTTATAAAAAAAAAATTAAATGATCTATTAAATTATGTTTTACAAAGAAGATAATTATGTCAAGTATTTTATCATTTGTTAGACCCAATGATCGTTAACGTTATGATCTTTTAATAAGAAATTTTAAATTATCTATTAAATTATCTTTTCCAAAAAAGATAATTATGTCAACTTCTTTAGCATTTATTAGGCCCAATGATCGTTACCATTATGATCTTTTAATAAGAAATTTTAAATGATCTATTAGATTATATTTTTGAAAGAAGATAATCATGTCAAGTTTTTTAGCATTTATTAGGCCCAATGATCGTTACCGTTATGATCTTTTAATAAAGAAATTTTAAATGATCTATGAAATTAAATTTTACAAAGAAGATAATTATGCTTTTAGCATTTCTTAG
Organism: Psophocarpus tetragonolobus; assembly: GCA_037954015.1. Classification (NCBI taxonomy): domain Eukaryota; kingdom Viridiplantae; phylum Streptophyta; class Magnoliopsida; order Fabales; family Fabaceae; genus Psophocarpus; species Psophocarpus tetragonolobus. The sequence continues at coordinate 63,712,680 of CM075688.1, forward strand.
GCTCAATAATCCTTATCGTTATGATCTTTTATAAAGAAATTTTGAATGACCTATTAAATTATCTTTTACAAAAAAGATAATTAAATTAAATTTTTTAGCATTTCTTAGGCCCAACGATTATTACCGTTATGATCGTTTATAAAGAAATTTTAAATCATCTATTAATTTATCTTTTAGAAAGAAGATAATTATGTGAACTTCTTTAGCATTTATTAGGCCCAATGATCATTACCATTATGATCTTTTAATAAGAAATTTTAAATTATCTAGTAAATTATCTTTAACAAATAACATAATTATGTCAACTTTTTTACCATTTATTAGGCCCAATGATCGTTAGCGTTACGATCATTTAATAAAGAAATTTTTGATGATTTATTAAACTATGCTTTAAAAAAAAGATAATTATGTTAACTTTTTTAGCATTTATTAGGCCCAATGATCGTTACTGTTATGATTTTTATAAAAAAAATTAAATAATCTATTAAATTATCTTTTACAAAGAAGATAATCATGTCAGGTTTTTTAGCATTTATTAAGCCCAATGATCGTCAACGTTATGATATTTTAATACGAAATTTCAAATTATCTATTAAATTGTCTTTTACATGCAGATAATTATGTCAACGTTTTTAGCATTTATTAGGTCCAATGATCGTTACCTTCATGATCTTTTAAAAATAAATTTTAAATGATCTATTAAATTATATTTTACAAAGAAGATAATTATGTGCACTTTTTTAGCATTTATTAGGCCCAATGATCGTTACCGTTATGATCTTTTAATAAAGAAATTTTTGAATATCTACTAAATTATCTTCAAGAAAGAAGATAACTATGTCAACTTTTTTAGCATTTACTACGCCCAATGATCGTTACCGTCATGATCTTTTAAAAAGAAATTTTAAATGATCGATTAAATTATCTTTTACAAAGAAGATAATTATGTCCCCTTTTCAACATTTATTACGCCCAATGATTGTTACCGTTATGATCTTTTCATAACAAAATTTTCAATTACCTATTAAATTGTCTTTTACAAAGAAAATAATTATGTCAACTTTTCTAGCATTTATTAGGCCCAATGATCGTTACCGTCATGATCTTTTAATAAAGAAATTTTTAATGATCTATTAAATTAAATTTTACAAAGAACATAATTATGCTTTTAGCATTTATTAGGATCAATAATCGTTTTCGTTATGATTTTTATATAAAATTTTAAATGACCTATTAAATTATCTTTTACAAAAAAGATAATTAATTTAATTTTTTTAGCATTTCTTAGGCCCAACGATTGTTACCGTTATGATCTTTTATAAAGAAATTTTAAATTATCTAGTAAATTACCTTTTACAAAGAAGATAATTATGTCAACTTTTTTAGCATTTATTAGGCTCAATGATCGTTACTGTTATGATCTTTTATTAAGAAATTTTAAATGATCTATTAGATTATCTTTTTGAAAGAAGATAATCATGTCAAGTTTTTTAGCATTTATTAGGCCCAATGATCGTTACCGTTATGATCTTTTAATAAAGAAATTTTAAATGATCTATGAAATTAAATTTTACAAAGAAGATAATTATGCTTTTAGCATTTCTTAGGCTCAATAATCCTTATCGTTATGATCTTTTATAAAGAAATTTTAAATGACCTATTAAATTATCTTTTACAAAAAAGATAATTAAATTAAGTTTTTTAGCATTTCTTAGGCCCAACGATTATTACCGTTATGATCGTTTATAAAGAAATTTTAAGTTATCTATTAAATTATCTTTTAGAAAGAAGATAATTATGTGAACTTTTTTAGCATTTATTAGTCCTAATGATCGTTAACGTTATGATATTTTATAAAAAAAATTTTAAATGATCTATTAAATTATCTTTTACAAAGAAGATAATTATGTCAAGTATTTTATCATTTGTTAGACCCAATGATCGTTAACGTTATGATCTTTTAATAAGAAATTTTAAATTATCTATTAAATTATCTTTTCCAAAGAAGATAATTATGTCAACTTCTTTAGCATTTATTAGGCCCAATGATCGTTACCATTATGATCTTTTAATAAGAAATTTTAAATTATCTAGTAAATTATCTTTAACAAATAACATAATTATGTCAACTTTTTTACCATTTATTAGGCCCAATGATCGTTATAGTTACGATCATTTAATAAAGAAATTTTAAATAATTTATTAAACTATGCTTTAGAAAGAAGATAATTATGTGAACTTTTTTAGCATTTATTAGTCCCAATGATTGTTACCGTTATGATATTTTATAAAAAAAAAATTAAATGATCTATTAAATTATGTTTTACAAAGAAGATAATTATGTCAAGTATTTTATCATTTGTTAGACCCAATGATCGTTAACGTTATGATCTTTTAATAAGAAATTTTAAATTATCTATTAAATTATCTTTTCCAAAAAAGATAATTATGTCAACTTCTTTAGCATTTATTAGGCCCAATGATCGTTACCATTATGATCTTTTAATAAGAAATTTTAAATGATCTATTAGATTATATTTTTGAAAGAAGATAATCATGTCAAGTTTTTTAGCATTTATTAGGCCCAATGATCGTTACCGTTATGATCTTTTAATAAAGAAATTTTAAATGATCTATGAAATTAAATTTTACAAAGAAGATAATTATGCTTTTAGCATTTCTTAGGCTCAATAATCCTTATCGTTATGATCTTTTATAAAGAAATTTTGAATGACCTATTAAATTATCTTTTACAAAAAAGATAATTAAATTAAATTTTTTAGCATTTCTTAGGCCCAACGATTATTACCGTTATGATCGTTTATAAAGAAATTTTAAATCATCTATTAATTTATCTTTTAGAAAGAAGATAATTATGTGAACTTCTTTAGCATTTATTAGGCCCAATGATCATTACCATTATGATCTTTTAATAAGAAATTTTAAATTATCTAGTAAATTATCTTTAACAAATAACATAATTATGTCAACTTTTTTACCATTTATTAGGCCCAATGATCGTTAGCGTTACGATCATTTAATAAAGAAATTTTAAATGATTTATTAAACTATGCTTTACAAAAAAGATAATTATGTCAACTTTTTTTGCATTTATTAGGCTCAATGATCGTTACCGTTATGATCTTTTATTAAGAAATTTTAAATGATCTATTAGATTATATTTTTGAAAGAAGATAATCATGTCAAGTTTTTTAGCATTTATTAGGCCCAATGATCGTTACCGTTATGATCTTTTAATAAAGAAATTTTAAATGATCTATGAAATTAAATTTTACAAAGAAGATAATTATGCTTTTAGCATTTCTTAGGCTCAATAATCCTTATCGTTATGATCTTTTATAAAGAAATTTTAAATGACCTATTATATTATCTTTTCCAGAAAAGATAATTAAATTAAATTATTTAGCATTTCTTAGGGCAACGATTATTACCGTTATGATCGTTTATAAAGAAATTTTAAATTATCTATTAAATTATCTTTTAGAAAGAAGATAATTATGTGAACTTTTTTAGCATTTATTAGTCCCAATGATCGTTGCCGTTATGATATTTTATAAAAAAAAATTAAATGATCTATTAAATTATCTTTTACAAAGAAGATAATTATGCCAAGTATTTTATCATTTGTTAGACCCAATAATCGTTACCTTTATGATCTTTTAATAAGAAATTTTAAATTATCTATTAAATTATCTTTTCCAAAGAAGATAATTATGTCAACTTCTTTAGCATTTATTAGGCCCAATGATCGTTACCATTATGATCTTTTAATAAGAAATTTTAAATTATCTAGTAAATTATCTTTAACAAATAACATAATTATGTCAACTTTTTTACCATTTATTAGGCCCAATGATCGTTAGCGTTACGATCATTTAATAAAGAAATTTTAAATAATTTATTAAACTATGCTTTACAAAGAAGATAATTATGTCAACTTTTTTAGCATTTATTAGGCCCAATGATCGTTACCGTTATGATCTTTTATTAATAAATTTTAAATGATCTATTAGATTATATTTTTGAAAGAAGATAATCATGTCAAGTTTTTTAGCATTTATTAGGCCTAATGATCGTTACCGTTATGATCTTTTAATAAAGAAATTTTAAATGATCTATGAAATTAAATTTTACAAAGAAGATAATTATGCTTTTAGCATTTCTTAGGCTCAATAATCCTTATCGTTATGATCTTTTATAAAGAAATTTTAAATGACCTATTAAATTATCTTTTACAAAAAAGATAATTAAATTAAATTGTTTAGCATTTCTTAGGCCCAACGATTATTACCGTTATGATCGTTTATAAAGAAATTTTAAACCATCTATTAAATTATCTTTTAGAAAGAAGATAATTATGTGAACTTTTTTAGCATTTATTAGCTCCAATGATCGTTACCGTTATGATATTTTATAAAAAAAAATTTAAATGATCTATTAAATTATCTTTTACTAAGAAGATAATTATGACAAGTATTTTATCATTTGTTAGACCCAATGATCGTTACCTTTATGATCTTTTAATAAGAAAATTTAAATTATCTATTAAATTATCTTTTCTAAAGAAGATAATTATGTCAACTTCTTTAGCATTTATTAGGCCCAATGATCGTTACCATTATGATCTTTTAATAAGAAATTTTAAATTATCTAGTAAATTATCTTTAACAAATAACATAATTATGTCAACTTTTTTACCATTTATTAGGCCCAATGATCGTTAGCGTTACGATCATTTAATAAAGAAATTTTAAATAATTTATTAAACTATGCTTTACAAAGAAGATAATTATGTCAACTTTTTTAGCATTTATTAGGCCCAATGATCGTTACCGTTATGATCTTTTATTAATAAATTTTAAATGATCTATTAGATTATATTTTTGAAAGAAGATAATCATGTCAAGTTTTTTAGCATTTATTAGGCCTAATGATCGTTACCGTTATGATCTTTTAATAAAGAAATTTTAAATGATCTATGAAATTAAATTTTACAAAGAAGATAATTATGCTTTTAGCATTTCTTAGGCTCAATAATCCTTATCGTTATGATCTTTTATAAAGAAATTTTAAATGACCTATTAAATTATCTTTTACAAAAAAGATAATTAAATTAAATTGTTTAGCATTTCTTAGGCCCAACGATTATTACCGTTATGATCGTTTATAAAGAAATTTTAAACCATCTATTAAATTATCTTTTAGAAAGAAGATAATTATGTGAACTTTTTTAGCATTTATTAGCTCCAATGATCGTTACCGTTATGATATTTTATAAAAAAAAATTTAAATGATCTATTAAATTATCTTTTACAAAGAAGATAATTATGACAAGTATTTTATCATTGTTAGACCCAATGATCGTTACCTTTATGATCTTTTAATAAGAAAATTTAAATTATCTATTAAATTATCTTTTCTAAAGAAGATAATTATGTCAACTTCTTTAGCATTTATTAGGCCCAATGATCGTTACCATTATGATCTTTTAATAAGAAATTTTAAATTATCTAGTAAATTATCTTTAACAAATAACATAATTATGTCAACTTTTTTACCATTTATTAGGCCCAATGATCGTTAGCGTTACGATCATTTAATAAAGAAATTTTAAATGATTTATTAAACTATGCTTTACAAAGAAGATAATTATGTCAACTTTTTTTGCATTTATTAGGCTCAATGATCGTTACCGTTATGATCTTTTATTAAGAAATTTTAAATGATCTATTAGATTATATTTTTGAAAGAAGATAATCATGTCAAGTTTTTTAGCATTTATTAGGCCCAATGATCGTTACCGTTATGATCTTTTAATAAAGAAATTTTAAATGATCTATGAAATTAAATTTTACAAAGAAGATAATTATGCTTTTAGCATTTCTTAGGCTCAATAATCCTTATCGTTATGATCTTTTATAAGGAAATTTTAAATGACCTATTATATTATCTTTTCCATAAAAGATAATTTAATTAAATTATTTAGCATTTCTTAGGGCAACGATTATTACCGTTATGATCGTTTATAAAGAAATTTTAAATTATCTATTAAATTATCTTTTAGAAAGAAGATAATTATGTGAACTTTTTTAGCATTTATTAGTCCCAATGATCGTTACCGTTATGATATTTTATAAAAAAAAAATTAAATGATCTATTAAATTATCTTTTACAAAGAAGATAATTATGTCAAGCATTTTATCATTTGTTAGACCCAATGATCGTTAACGTTATGATCTTTTAATAAGAAATTTTAAATTATCTATTAAATTATCTTTTCCAAAGAAGATAATTATGTCAACTTCTTTAGCATTTATTAGGCCCAATGATCGTTACCATGATGATCTTTTAATAAGAAATTTTAAATTATCTAGTAAATTATCTTTAACAAATAACATAATTATGTCAACTTTTTTACCATTTATTAGGGCCAATGATCGTTAGCATTACGATCATTTAATAAAGAAATTTTAAATGATTTATTAAACTATGCTTTACAAAGAAGATAATTATGTCAACTTTTTTAGCATTTATTAGGCCCAATGATTGTTACTGTCATGATCTTTTATAAAAAAAAATTAAATAATCCATTAAATTATCTTTTACAAAGAAGATAATCATGTCACGTTTTTTAGCATTTATTAAGCCCAATGATCGTTAACATTATGATATTTTAATAGGAAATTTCAAATTATCTATTATATTGTCTTTTACAAACAAGATAATTATGTCAACTTTTTTAGCATTTATTAGACCCGATGATCGTTACCATTATGATCTTTTAATAAGAAATTTTAAATTATCTAGTAAATTATCTTTTACAAAGAAGATAATTATATAAATTTTTTTAGCATTTATTAGGCCCAATGATGGTTACTGTCATGATCTTTTAAAAAGAAATTTTAAATGATCTATTAAATTATATTTTACAAAGAAGATAATTATGTCAATTTTTTTAGCATTTATTAGGCCCAATGATCGTTACCGTTATGATCTTTTAATAAAGAAATTTTAAAAGATCTACTAAATTATCTTATAGAAAGAAGATAACTATGTCAACTTTTTTAGCATTTACTAGGCCCAATGATCGTTACCGTCATGATCTTTTAAAAAGAAATTTTAAATGATCTATTAAATTATATTTTACAAAGAAGATAATTATGTCAATTTTTTTAGCATTTATTAGGCCCAATGATCGTTACCGTTATGCTCTTTTAATAAAGAAATTTTAAAAGATCTACTAAATTATCTTCGAGAAAGAAGATAACTATGTCAACTTTTTTAGCATTTACTAGGCCCAATGATTGTTACCGTCATGATCTTTTAATAAAGAAATTTTAAATGATCTATTAAAGTATCTTTTACAGCGAAGATAATTATGTCCACGTTTTTAGCATCTATTATTCCCAATGATCATTACCATTATGATCTTTTAATAAGCAATTTTAAATTATCTAGTAAATTATCTTTTAGAAAGAAGATAATTATGTCAACTTTTTTAACATTTATTTGGCCCAATGATCGTTACCGTTGTGATTTTTATAAATAAATTTTAAATGATCTATTAAATTATCTTTTACAAAGAATATAATTATGTCAACTTTTTTAACATTGATTAGGCCAAATAATCATTACCGTTATCATCTATTATAAACAAATTTTAAATGATCTATTAAATTATCTTTTACAAAGAAGATAATTATGTCAACTTTTTTAGCATTTTTTAGGCCCAATGATCGCTACCGTCATGATCTTTTAATAAAGAAATTTTAAATGATCTATTAAATTATCTTTTACAACGAAGATAATTACGTCAACTTTTTTAGCATGTATTAGGCCTAATGATTGTTACCCTTATGATCTTTTATAAAGAAATTTTAAATTATCTAGTAAATTCCTTTTACAAAGAAGATAATTATGTCAACTTTTTTAGCATTTATTAGGCCAAATGATCGTTACCGTCATGATATTTTATTAAGAAATTTTAAATGATCTATTAGATTATCTTTTTCAAAGAAGATAATCATGTCAAGTTTTTTAGCATTTATTAGGCCCAATGATCGTTACCGTTATGATCTTTTAATAAAAAAATTTTAAATGATCTATTAAATTAAATTTTACAAAGAAGATAATCATGTCAGGTTTTTTAGCATTTATTAAGCCCAATGATCGTTAACATGATGATATTTTAATACGAAATTTGAAATTATCTATTAAATTGTCCTTTACATGCAGATAATTATGTCAACTTTTTTAGCATTTATTAAGCCTGATGATCGTTACCATTATGATCTTTTAATAAGAAATTTTAAATTATCTAGTAAATTATCTTTTACAAAGATGATAATTATGTCAAGTTTTCTAGCATTTATTAGGGCCAATGATCGTTACCGTCTTGATCTTTTAAAAAGAAATTTAAAATGATCTATTAAATTATATTTTACAAAGAAGATAATTATGTCAACATTTTTAGCAATGATCGTTACTGTTATGATCTTTTAATAAAGAAATTTTAAATGATCTATTAAAGTATCTTTTACAATGAAGATAATTATCTCAACGTTTTTAGCATTTATTAGCCCCAATGATCGTTACCATTATGATCTTCTAATAAGAAATTTTAAATTATCTAGTAAATTATCTTTTAGAAAGAAGATAATTATGTCAACTTTTTTAACATTTATTAGGCCCAATGATCGTTACCGTTGTGATTTTTATAAATAAATTTTAAATGATCTATTAAATTATCTTTTACAAAGAATATAATTATGTCAACTTTTTTAACATTGATTAGGCCAAATAATCATTACCGTTATCATCTATTATAAACAAATTTTAAATGATCTATTAAATTATCTTTTACAAAGAAGATAATTATGTCAACTTTTTTAGCATTTATTAGGCCCAATGATCGTTATCGTCATGATCTTTTAATAAAGAAATTTTAAATGATCTATTAAATTATCTTTTACAACGAAGATAATTATGTCAACTTTTTTAACATTTATTTGGCCCAATGATCGTTACTGTTGTGATTTTTATAAATAAATTTTAAATGATCTATTAAATTATCTTTTACAAAGAATATAATTATGTCAACTTTTTTAACATTGATTAGGCCAAATAATCGTTACCGTTATCATCTATTATAAACAAATTTTAAATGATCTATTAAATTATCTTTTACAAAGAAGATAATTATGTCAACTTTTTTGGCATTTATTAGGCCCAATGATCGTTACCGTCATGATCTTTTAATAAAGAAATTTTAAATGATCTATTAAATTATCTTTTACAACATAGATAATTATGTCAACTTTTTTAGCATGTATTAGGCCTAATGATTGTTACCCTTATGATCTTTCATAAAGAAATTTTAAATTATCTAGTAAATTACCTTTTACAAAGAAGATAATTATGTCAACTTTTTTAGTATTTATTAGGCCAAATGATCGTTACCATCATGATCTTTTAATAAAGAAATTTTAAATGATCTATTAAATTATCTTTTACAACATAGATAATTATGTCAACTTTTTTAGCATGTATTAGGCCTAACGATTGTTACCCTCATGATCTTTTAATAAAGAAATTTTAAATGATCTATTAAATTATCTTTTACAACAAAGATAATTATGTCAACTTTTTTAGCATGTATTAGGCCTAATGATTGTTACCCTTATGATCTTTTAATAAGAAATTTTAAATTATCTAGTAAATTATCTTTTAGAAAGAAGATAATTATTTCAACTTTTTTAACATTTATTAGGCCCAATGATTGTTACCGTTGTGGTTTTTATAAATAAATTTTAAATGATCTATTAAATTATATTTTGCAAAGAATATAATTATGTTAACTTTTTTCACATTGATTACGCCAAATAATCGTTACCGTTATCATCTGTTATAAACAAATTTTAAATGATCTATTAAATTATCTTTTACAAAGAAGATAATTATGTCAAATTTTTTAGCATTTATTAGGCCCAATGATCGTTACTGTTATGATCTTTTAATAAACAAATTTTAATTAATCTATTAAATTATCTTTTAGAAAGAATATAATTATGTCAACTTTTTTAGCATGTATTAGGCCCAATGATCATTACTGTTTTGATCTTTTAAAGGAAATTTTAAATGATCTATTAAATTATCTTTTTCAAAAAAGATAATCATGTCAGGGTTTTTAGCATTTATTAGGACCAATGATCGTTAGCATTATGATCTTCTAATAAGAAATTTTAAATTATCTAGTAAATTATCTTTTACAAAGAAGATAATTATGTCAACTTTTTTAGGATTTATTAGGCAAAATGATCGTTACCGTCATGATCTTTTAATAAGAAATTTTAAATGATCTATTAAATTATCTTTTTCAAAGAAGATAATCATGTGAAGTCTTTTAGCATTTATTAGGCCCAATGATCGTTGCCGTTATGATCTTTTATAAAAAAAATGGTAAACGATCTATTAAATTATCTTTTACAAATAACATAATTATGTCAACTTTTTTAGCATTTATTAGGCCCAATGATCGTTACCGTTATGATCTTTTATTAAGAAATTTTAAATGATCTATTAAATTATCTTTAACAAAGAAGATAATTATGTCAACTTTTTTAGCATTTATTAGTCCCAACGATCATTACCATTATGATCTTTTCAAAAGAAATTTTAAATTATCTAGTAAATTATCTTTTACAAAGAAGATAATTATGTCCCCTTTTAAGAATTTATTAGGCCCAATGATCATTACCATTATGATCTTTTATAAAAAAATTTTAAATGACCTGTTAAATTATCTTTTACAAAGAGGATAATTATGTCAAGTTTTTTAGCATTTATTAGGCCCAATGATCATTACCATTATGATCATTTAATAAGAAATTTTAAATTATCTAGTAAATTATCTTTTACAAGGAAGATAATTATGTCAACTTTTTTAGCATTTATTAGGCCCAATGATGGTTACCGTTATAATCTTTTAATAAAGAAATTTTAAATGATCTATCAAATAATGTTTGACAAAGAAGATAATTATGTCAACTTTTTTAGCATTTATTCGGCCCAATGATCGTTACCATTATGAACTTTTAATAAGAAATTTTAAAATATCTAGTAAATTATATTTTACAAACGACATAATTATGTCAACTTTTTTAGCATTTATTAGGCCCAATGATCGTTACCATTATGATCTTATAATAAGAAATTTTAAATTATCTAGTAAATTATCTTTTAGAGAGAAGATAATTATGTCAACTTTTTTGGCATTTATTAGTCCCAATGATCATTACCGTTATGATATTTTATAAAAAAATTTTAAATAATCTATTAAATTATCTTTTACAAAGAAGATAATCATGTCAGGTTTTTTAGCATTTATTAAGCCCAATGATCGTTAACGTTATGATATTTTAATACGAAATTTGAAATTATCTATTAAATTGTCTTTTACAAAGAAGATAATTATGTCCACTTTTTAGCATTTATTAGGCCCAATGATCGTTACCATTATGATCTTTTAATAAGAAATTTTAAATTATCTAGTAACCTATCTTTTACAAAGAGGATAACTATGTGAACTTTTTTAGCATGTACTAGGCCTAATAATCTTACCGTTATGATCTTTTATAAAGAAGTTTTAAATCATCGATTAAATTATCTTTGACAAAGAACATAATTATGTCAACTTTTTTAGCATTTATTTGGCCAATGATCGTTACCGTTATGATTTTTTATTAAAAAATTTAAATTATCTGGTAAATTATCTTTTACAAATAACATAATTATTTCAACTTTTTTAGCGTTTATTAGGCCCAATGATCGTTACCTTTATGATCTTTTATTAAGAAATTTTAAACAATCTATTAAATTATCTTTTACAAAGAAGATAATTATGTCAACTTTTTTAGCATTTAGTCGGCCCAATGATCGTTACCATTATAAACTTTTAATAAGAAATTTTAAATTATCTAGTAAATTATATTTTTCAAATAACACAAATATGTCAACTTTTTTAGCATTTATTAGGCCCAATGATCGTTACCATTATGATCTTATAATAAGAAATTTTAAATTATCTAGTAAATTATCGTTTAGAGAAAAGATAATTATGTCAACTTTTTTGGCATTTATTAGTCCCAATGATCATTACCGTTATGATATTTTATAAAAAAATTTTAAATAATCTATTAAATTATCTTTTACAAAGAAGATAATCATGTCAGGTTTTTTAGCATTTATTAAACCCAATGATTGTTAACGTTATGATATTTTAATAGGAAATTTGAAATTATCTATTAAATTGTCTTTTACAAAGAAGATAATTATGTCCACTTTTTTCGCATTTATTAGGCCCAATGATCGTTACCATTATGATCTTTTAATAAGAAATTTTAAATTATCTAGTAAATTATCTTTTACAAAGAAGATAATTATGTCAAATTTTTTAGCATTTATTAGGCCCAATGATCGTTACCGTCATGATCTTTCAATCACGAAATTTTAACTGGTCTATGGAATTAAATTTTACAAAGAAGGTAATTCTGCTTTTAGCATTTATTAGGCTCAATAATTCTTATCGTTATGATCTTTTATAAAGAAAATTTAAATGACCTATTAAATTATCTTTTACAAAAAAGATAATTATGTCAACTTTTTTAGCATGTATTAGGCCTAATAATTGTTACTGTTATGATCTTTTAATAAACAAATTTTAACTAATCTATTAAATTATCCTTTAGAAAGAATATAATTATGTCAACTTTTTTAGCATGTATTAGGCCCAATGATCATTACTGTTATGATCTTTTATAAGGAAATTTTAAATGATCTATTAAATTATCTTTTTCAAAAAAGATAATCATGTCAGGATTTTTAGCATTTATTAGGACCAATGGTCGTTAGCATTATGATCTTCTAATAAGAAATTTTAAATTATCTAGTAAATTATCTTTTACAAAGAAGATAATTATGTCAACTTTTTTAGCATTTATTAGCCAAAATGATCGTTACCGTCATGATCTTTTAATAAGAAATTTTAAATGATCTATTAAATTATCTTTTTCAAAGAAGATAATCATGTGAAGTCTTTTAGCATTTATTAGGCCCAATGATCGTTGCCGTTATGATCTTTTATAAAAAAAATTGTAAACGATCTATTAAATTATCTTTTAAAAATAAGATAATTATGTCAACTTTTGTAGCATTTATTAGGCCCAATGATCGTTACCGTTATGATCTTTTATTAAGAAATTTTAAATGATCTATTAAATTATCTTTTACAAAGAAGATAATTATGTCAACTTTTTTAGCATTTATTAGGCCCAATGATCGTTACCGTTATGATGTTTTATAAAGAAATTTTAAATGATCTATTAAACTATCTTTTACAAAGAAGACAATTATGTCAACTTTTTTGGCATTTATTAGGCCCAATGATCGTTACCGTCATGATCTTTTAATAAAGAAATTTTAAATGATCTATTAAATTATCTTTTACAACGAAGATAATTATGTCAACTTTTTTAACATTTATTTGGCCCAATGATCGTTACTGTTGTGATTTTTATAAATAAATTTTAAATGATCTATTAAATTATCTTTTACAAAGAATATAATTATGTCAACTTTTTTAACATTGATTAGGCCAAATAATCGTTACCGTTATCATCTATTATAAACAAATTTTAAATGATCTATTAAATTATCTTTTACAAAGAAGATAATTATGTCAACTTTTTTGGCATTTATTAGGCCCAATGATCGTTACCGTCATGATCTTTTAATAAAGAAATTTTAAATGATCTATTAAATTATCTTTTACAACATAGATAATTATGTCAACTTTTTTAGCATGTATTAGGCCTAATGATTGTTACCCTTATGATCTTTCATAAAGAAATTTTAAATTATCTAGTAAATTACCTTTTACAAAGAAGATAATTATGTCAACTTTTTTAGTATTTATTAGGCCAAATGATCGTTACCATCATGATCTTTTAATAAAGAAATTTTAAATGATCTATTAAATTATCTTTTACAACATAGATAATTATGTCAACTTTTTTAGCATGTATTAGGCCTAACGATTGTTACCCTCATGATCTTTTAATAAAGAAATTTTAAATGATCTATTAAATTATCTTTTACAACAAAGATAATTATGTCAACTTTTTTAGCATGTATTAGGCCTAATGATTGTTACCCTTATGATCTTTTAATAAGAAATTTTAAATTATCTAGTAAATTATCTTTTAGAAAGAAGATAATTATTTCAACTTTTTTAACATTTATTAGGCCCAATGATTGTTACCGTTGTGGTTTTTATAAATAAATTTTAAATGATCTATTAAATTATATTTTGCAAAGAATATAATTATGTTAACTTTTTTCACATTGATTACGCCAAATAATCGTTACCGTTATCATCTGTTATAAACAAATTTTAAATGATCTATTAAATTATCTTTTACAAAGAAGATAATTATGTCAAATTTTTTAGCATTTATTAGGCCCAATGATCGTTACTGTTATGATCTTTTAATAAACAAATTTTAATTAATCTATTAAATTATCTTTTAGAAAGAATATAATTATGTCAACTTTTTTAGCATGTATTAGGCCCAATGATCATTACTGTTTTGATCTTTTAAAGGAAATTTTAAATGATCTATTAAATTATCTTTTTCAAAAAAGATAATCATGTCAGGGTTTTTAGCATTTATTAGGACCAATGATCGTTAGCATTATGATCTTCTAATAAGAAATTTTAAATTATCTAGTAAATTATCTTTTACAAAGAAGATAATTATGTCAACTTTTTTAGGATTTATTAGGCAAAATGATCGTTACCGTCATGATCTTTTAATAAGAAATTTTAAATGATCTATTAAATTATCTTTTTCAAAGAAGATAATCATGTGAAGTCTTTTAGCATTTATTAGGCCCAATGATCGTTGCCGTTATGATCTTTTATAAAAAAAATGGTAAACGATCTATTAAATTATCTTTTACAAATAACATAATTATGTCAACTTTTTTAGCATTTATTAGGCCCAATGATCGTTACCGTTATGATCTTTTATTAAGAAATTTTAAATGATCTATTAAATTATCTTTAACAAAGAAGATAATTATGTCAACTTTTTTAGCATTTATTAGTCCCAACGATCATTACCATTATGATCTTTTCAAAAGAAATTTTAAATTATCTAGTAAATTATCTTTTACAAAGAAGATAATTATGTCCCCTTTTAAGAATTTATTAGGCCCAATGATCATTACCATTATGATCTTTTATAAAAAAATTTTAAATGACCTGTTAAATTATCTTTTACAAAGAGGATAATTATGTCAAGTTTTTTAGCATTTATTAGGCCCAATGATCATTACCATTATGATCATTTAATAAGAAATTTTAAATTATCTAGTAAATTATCTTTTACAAGGAAGATAATTATGTCAACTTTTTTAGCATTTATTAGGCCCAATGATGGTTACCGTTATAATCTTTTAATAAAGAAATTTTAAATGATCTATCAAATAATGTTTGACAAAGAAGATAATTATGTCAACTTTTTTAGCATTTATTCGGCCCAATGATCGTTACCATTATGAACTTTTAATGAGAAATTTTAAAATATCTAGTAAATTATATTTTACAAACAACATAATTATGTCAACTTTTTTAGCATTTATTAGGCCCAATGATCGTTACCATTATGATCTTATAATAAGAAATTTTAAATTATCTAGTAAATTATCTTTTAGAGAGAAGATAATTATGTCAACTTTTTTGGCATTTATTAGTCCCAATGATCATTACCGTTATGATATTTTATAAAAAAATTTTAAATAATCTATTAAATTATCTTTTACAAAGAAGATAATCATGTCAGGTTTTTTAGCATTTATTAAGCCCAATGATCGTTAACGTTATGATATTTTAATACGAAATTTGAAATTATCTATTAAATTGTCTTTTACAAAGAAGATAATTATGTCCACTTTTTAGCATTTATTAGGCCCAATGATCGTTACCATTATGATCTTTTAATAAGAAATTTTAAATTATCTAGTAACCTATCTTTTACAAAGAGGATAACTATGTGAACTTTTTTAGCATGTACTAGGCCTAATAATCTTACCGTTATGATCTTTTATAAAGAAGTTTTAAATCATCGATTAAATTATCTTTGACAAAGAACATAATTATGTCAACTTTTTTAGCATTTATTTGGCCAATGATCGTTACCGTTATGATTTTTTATTAAAAAATTTTAAATTATCTGGTAAATTATCTTTTACAAATAACATAATTATTTCAACTTTTTTAGCGTTTATTAGGCCCAATGATCGTTACCTTTATGATCTTTTATTAAGAAATTTTAAACAATCTATTAAATTATCTTTTACAAAGAAGATAATGATGTCAACTTTTTTAGCATTTAGTCGGCCCAATGATCGTTACCATTATAAACTTTTAATAAGAAATTTTAAATTATCTAGTAAATTATATTTTTCAAATAACACAAATATGTCAACTTTTTTAGCATTTATTAGGCCCAATGATCGTTACCATTATGATCTTATAATAAGAAATTTTAAATTATCTAGTAAATTATCGTTTAGAGAAAAGATAATTATGTCAACTTTTTTGGCATTTATTAGTCCCAATGATCATTACCGTTATGATATTTTATAAAAAAATTTTAAATAATCTATTAAATTATCTTTTACAAAGAAGATAATCATGTCAGGTTTTTTAGCATTTATTAAACCCAATGATTGTTAACGTTATGATATTTTAATAGGAAATTTGAAATTATCTATTAAATTGTCTTTTACAAAGAAGATAATTATGTCCACTTTTTTCGCATTTATTAGGCCCAATGATCGTTACCATTATGATCTTTTAATAAGAAATTTTAAATTATCTAGTAAATTATCTTTTACAAAGAAGATAATTATGTCAAATTTTTTAGCATTTATTAGGCCCAATGATCGTTACCGTCATGATCTTTCAATCACGAAATTTTAACTGGTCTATGGAATTAAATTTTACAAAGAAGGTAATTCTGCTTTTAGCATTTATTAGGCTCAATAATTCTTATCGTTATGATCTTTTATAAAGAAAATTTAAATGACCTATTAAATTATCTTTTACAAAAAAGATAATTATGTCAACTTTTTTAGCATGTATTAGGCCTAATAATTGTTACTGTTATGATCTTTTAATAAACAAATTTTAACTAATCTATTAAATTATCCTTTAGAAAGAATATAATTATGTCAACTTTTTTAGCATGTATTAGGCCCAATGATCATTACTGTTATGATCTTTTATAAGGAAATTTTAAATGATCTATTAAATTATCTTTTTCAAAAAAGATAATCATGTCAGGATTTTTAGCATTTATTAGGACCAATGGTCGTTAGCATTATGATCTTCTAATAAGAAATTTTAAATTATCTAGTAAATTATCTTTTACAAAGAAGATAATTATGTCAACTTTTTTAGCATTTATTAGCCAAAATGATCGTTACCGTCATGATCTTTTAATAAGAAATTTTAAATGATCTATTAAATTATCTTTTTCAAAGAAGATAATCATGTGAAGTCTTTTAGCATTTATTAGGCCCAATGATCGTTGCCGTTATGATCTTTTATAAAAAAAATTGTAAACGATCTATTAAATTATCTTTTAAAAATAAGATAATTATGTCAACTTTTGTAGCATTTATTAGGCCCAATGATCGTTACCGTTATGATCTTTTATTAAGAAATTTTAAATGATCTATTAAATTATCTTTTACAAAGAAGATAATTATGTCAACTTTTTTAGCATTTATTAGGCCCAATGATCGTTACCGTTATGATCTTTTATAAAGAAATTTTAAATGATCTATTAAACTATCTTTTACAAAGAAGACAATTATGTCAACTTTTTTGGCATTTATTAGGCCCAATGATCGTTCCCGTCATGGTATTTTATTAAAGAAATTGTAAATGATCTATTAAATTATCTTTTACAACGAAGATAATTATGTCAACTTTTTTAGCATTTATTCGGCCCAATGATCGTTACCATTATGATCTTATAATAAGAAATTTTAAATTATCTAGTAAATTATATTTTAGAGAGAAGATAATTATGTCAACTTTTTTGGCATTTATTAGTCCCAATGATCATTACCGTTATGATATTTTATAAAAAAATTTAAATAATCTATTAAATTATCTTTTACAAAGAAGATAATCATGTCAGGTTTTTTAGCATTTATTAAGCCCAATGATCGTTAACGTTATGATATTTTAATACGAAATTTGAAATTATCTATTAAATTGTCTTTTACAAAGAAGATAATTATGTCCACTTTTTTAGCATTTATTAGGCCCAATGATCGTTACCATTATGATCTTTTAATAAGAAATTTTAAATTATCTAGTAAATTATCTTTTACAAAGACGATAACTATGTGAACTTTTTTAGCATGTACTAGGCCCAATAACATTACCGTTATGATCTTTTATAAAGAAGTTTTAAATCATCTATTAAATTATCTTTTAAAAAAAAGATAATTATGTCAAGTTTTTTAGCATTTATTAGGCCAATGATCGTTACTGTTATGATCTTTTATTAAAAAATTTTAAATTATCTGGTAAATTATCTTTTACAAATAACATAATTATTTCAACTTTTTTAGCGTTTATTAGGCCCAATGATCGTTACCATTATGATCTTTTATTAAGAAATTTTAAACAATCTATTAAATTATCTTTTACAAAGAAGATAATTATGTCAACTTTTTTAGCATTTATTTGGCCCAATGATCATTACCATTATGAACTTTTAATAAGAAATTTTAAATTATCTAGTAAATTATATTTTACAAATAACATAATTATGTCAACTTTTTTAGCATTTATTAGGCCCAATGATCGTTACCATTATGATCTTATAATAAGAAATTTTAAATTATCTAGTAAATTATCTTTTAGAGAGAAGATAATGATGTCAACTTTTTTGGCATTTAGTAGTCCCAATGATCATTACCGTTATGATATTTTATAAAAAAAATTTAAATAATCTATTAAATTATCTTTTACAAAGAAGATAATCATGTTAGGTTTTTTAGCATTTATTAAGCCCAATGATTGTTAACGTTATGATATTTTAATACGAAATTTGAAATTATCTATTAAATTGTCTTTTACAAAGGAGATAATTATGTCCACTTTTTTAGCATTTATTAGGCCCAATGATCGTTACCATTATGATCTTTTAATAAGAAATTTTAAATTATCTAGTAAATTATCTTTTACAAAGAAGATAATTATGTCAATTTTTTTAGCATTTATTAGGCCCAATGATCGTTATCGTTATGATCTTTTAATAAAGAAATTTTAAAAGATCTACCATATTATCTTCGAGAAAGAAGATAACTATGTCAACTTTTTTAGCATTTACTAGGCCCAATGATCGTTACCGCATGATCTTTTAAAAAGAAATTCTAAATGATCTATTAAATTATATTTTACAAAGAATATAATTAGTCTACTTTATAGCATTTATTGGGCCAATGATCGTTACCGTTATGATCTTTTATAAAGTAATCTTAAATGATGTATTAAATTATCTTTTACAAAGAAGATAATTATCTCCCCTTTTCAACATTTATTAGGCCCAATGATTGTTACTGTTATGATATTTTCATAAGAAATTTTAAATTATCTATTAAAATGTCTTTTACAAAGAAATTAATTATGTCAACTTTTTTAGCATTTATTCGGCCAATGATCGTTACCATTATGAACTTTTAATAAGAAATTTTAAATTATCTAGTAAATTATATTTTACAAATAACATAACTTTGTCAACTTTTTTAACATTGATTAGGCCAAATAATCGTTACCGTTATCATCTATTATAAACAAATTTAAATTATCTATTAAATTATCTTTTACAAAGAAGATAATTATGTCAACTTTTTTAGCATTTATTAGGCCAAATGATCGTTACCGTCATGATCTTTTATTAAGAAATTTTAAATGATCTACTAGATTATCTTTTTCAAAGAAGATAGTCATGTCGAGTTTTTTAGCATTTATTAGGTCCAATGATCGTTACCGTTATGATCTTTTAATAAAGAAATTTTAAATGATCTATTAAATTAAATTTTACAAAGACAATAATTATGCTTTTAGCATTAATAGGCTCAATAATCCTTATCGTTATGATCTTTTATAAAGAAATTTTAAATGACCTATTAAATTATCTTTTACAAAAAAGATAATTAATTTAAATTTTTTAGCATATCTTAGGCCCAACGATTGTTACCGTTATGATCTTATATAAAGAAATTTTAAATTATCTATTAAATTATCTTTTACAAAGAAGATAATTATGTCAGGTTTTTTAGCATGTATTAGGCCTATTGATTGTTACCGTTATGATCTTTTATACAGAAATTTTAAATTATCTAGCAAATTACCTTTTACAAAAAAGATAATTATGTCAACTTTTTTAGCATTTATTAGGCCCAATGATCGTTACTGTTATGATCCTTTATAAAAAAAATTTAAATAATCTATTAAATTATCTTTTACAAATAATATAATCATGTCAGGTTGCTTAGCATTTATTAAGCCCAATGATCGTTAACATGATGATATTTTAATACGAAATTTGACATTATCTATTAAGTTGTCTTTTACAAAGAAGATAATTATGTCAACTTTTTTAGCATTTATTAGGCCCGATGATCGTTACCATTATGATCTTTTAATAAGAAATTTTAAATTATCTAGTAAATTATCTTTTACAAAGAAGATAATTATGTCAAGTTTTTTAGCATTTATTAGGCCCAATGATCGTTACCATTATGATCTTATAATAAGAAATTTTAAATTATCTAGTAAATTATCTTTTAGAAAGAAGATAATTATGTCAACTTTTTTGGCATTTATTAGTCCCAATGATCATTACCATTATAATATTTTATAAAAAAAATTTAAATAATCTATTAAATTATCTTTTGCAAAGAAGATAATCATGTCAGGTTTTTTAGCATTTATTAAGCCCAATGATCGTTAACGTTATGATATTTTAATACAAAATTTGAAATTATCTATTAAATTGTCTTTTACAAAGACGATAATTATGTCCACTTTTTTAGCATTTATTAGGCCCAATGATCGTTACCATTATGATCTTTAAATAAGAAATTTTAAATTATCTAGTAAATTATCTTTTACAAAGAAGACAATTATGTCAAGTTTTTTAGCATTTATTAGGCCAAATGATCGTTACCATCATGATTTCTAATAAGAAATTTTAAATGATCTATTAAATTATCTTTTACAAAGAAGATAATTATGTCAAGTTTTTTATCATTTATTAGGCCAATGATTGTTAACGTTATGATCTTTTAAGAAGAAATTTTAAATGATCTATTAAATTATCCTTTACAAAAAATATAATTATGTCAACTTTTTTAGCATTTATTAGGCCCAATAGTCCTTACCGTTGCGATCTTTTATAAAGAAATTTTAAATGATCTATTAAATTATCTTTTACAAAGAAGACAATTATGTCAACTTTTTAGCATTTATTAGGCCAAATGATCGTTACCATCATGATCTTTTAATAAGAAATTTTAAATGATCTATTAAATTATCTTTTACAAAGAAGATAATTGTGTCAAGTTTTTTATCATTTATTAGGCCAATGATTGTTAACGTTATGATCTTTTATAAAGAAATTTTAAATGATCTATTAAATTATCTTTTACAAAGAAGACAATTATGTTAACTCTTTTAGCATTTATTCGGCCAGTGATCGTTACCATTATGAACTTTTAATAAGAAATTTTAAATTATCTAGTAAATTATCTTTTACAAAGAGGATAATTATGTGAACTTTTTTAGCATGTAATAGGCCCAATAATCTTACCGTTATGATTTTTTATAAAGAAGTGTTAAATGATCTATTAAATTATCTTTGACAAAACTGATAATTATGTCCACATTTTTAGCATTTATTAGCCCCAATGATCGTTACCATTATGATCTTATAATAAGAAATTTTAAATTATTTAGTAAACTATCTTTTAGAAAGAAGATAATTATGTGAACTTTTTTAGCATTTATTAGTCCCAATGATCATTACCGTTATGATATTTTATAAAAAAATTTTAAATAATCTATTAAATTATCTTTTACAAAGAAGATAATCATGTCAGCTTTTTTAGCATTTATTAAGCCCAATGATTGTCTTTTACACAGAAGATAATTATGTCAACTTTTTTAGCATTTATTAGGCCCAACGATCGTTACCATTATGATCTTTTAATAAGAAATTTTAAATTATCTAGTACATTATCTTTTACAAAGAAGATAATTATGTCAAGCTTTTTGCATTTATTAGGCTAAATGATCGTTACCGTCATGATCTTTTAATAAGAAATTTTAAATGATCTATTAAATTATCTTTTTCAAAGAAGATAATCATGTCAAGTTTTTAGCATTTATTAGGCCCAATGATCATTACCGTTATGATATTTTATAAAAAAAATTTAAATGATCTATTAAATTATCTTTTACAAAGAAGATAATTATGTCAAGTTTTTTATCATTTAGTAGGCCCAATGATCGTTAATGTTATGATCTTCTAATTAGAAATTTTAAATTATCTATTAAATTATCTTTAACAAAGAAACTAATTATATCAACGTTTTTAGCATTTATTAGGGCCAATAGTCCTTACCGTTACGATCTTTTATAAAGAAATTTTAAATGATCTATTAAATTATCTTTTACAAAGAAGACAATTATGTCAGCTATTTAGCATTTATTAGGCCCAATGATCGTTACGTTATGATCTTTTATAAAGAAATTTTAAATGATCTATTAAATTATCTTTTACAAAGAAGACAATTATGTCAACTTTTTTAGCATTTATTAGGCCCAATGATCGTTACCGTCATGATAGAAATTTTAAATGATCTATTAAATTATCTTTTACAATGAAGATAATTATGTCAACTTTTTAGCATTTATTAGGCCCAATAATCCTTACCGTCATGATCTTTTAATAAGAAATTTTAAATTATCTAGTAAACTATCTTTTACAAAGAGGATAACTATGTGAACTTTTTAGCATGTACTAGGCCCAATAATCTTACCGTTATGATCTTTTATAAAGAAGTTTTAAATGATCTATTAAATTATCTTTGACAACGAAGATAATTATGTCAACATTTTTAGCATTTATTAGCCCCAATGATATTTACCATTATGATCTTTTAATAAGAAATTTTAAATTATCTATTAAATTATCTTTTAGAAAGAAGATAATTATGTAAACTTTTTTAGCATCTATTAGGCCCAATGATCGTTACCATCATCATCTTTAAATAAAGAAATTTTAAATGATCTATTAAATTATCTTTTACAAAGAAGATAGTTATGTCCCCTTTTAAGCATTTATTAGGCCCACTGATCGTTACTGTTATTATCCTTTCATAAGAAATTTGCATTTATCTATTAAATTGTCTTTTCCAAAGAAGATAATTATGCATTTAGCATTTATTAGGCTTAATAATCCTTATCGTTATGATCTTTTATAAGGAAATTTTAAATGACCTGTTATAATTAATTTAAATTTTTTAGCATTACTTAGGCCCAACGATTGTTACCGTTATGATATTTTATAAAGAGATTTTAAATGATCTATTAAATTATCTTTTACAAAGAAGATAATTATGTCAAGTTTTTTAGCATTTATTGGACCCAATGATCGTTACCATTATGATCTTTTAATAAGAAATTTTAAATTATCTAGTAAATTATCTTTTACAAGGAAGATAATTATATAAAATTTTTTAGCATTTATTAGGCCCAATGATCGTTACCGTGATGATCTTTTAATAAATAAATTTTAAATGATGTATTAAGTTATCTTTCACAAAGAATATAATTATGTCAACTTTTTTAGCATTTAGTAGGCCCAATGATCGTTACCGTTATGATCTTTTAATAAATAAATTTTAAATGATGTATTAAATTATCTTTTAGAAAGAATATAATTATATCAACTTTTTTAGCATTTATTAGGCCCAATGATCGTTACCGTTATGATCTTCTATAATGAAATTTTAAATTATCTACTAAATTATCTTTCACAAAGAAGATAGTTATGTCAAGTTTTTTAGCATTTATTAGGCCCAATGATCGTTACAGTTGTGATCTTTTATAAATAAATTTTAAAGGATCTATTAAATTATCTTTTACAAAGAATATAATCATGTCAACTTTTTTAGCATTGATTAGGCCAAATAATCGTTACCGTTATCATCTATTATAAACAAATTTTAAAAGATCTATTAAATTATATTTTACAAAGAAGATAATTATGTCAACTTTTTTAGCATTTATTAGGCCCAATCATCATTACCATTATGATCTTTGAATAAGAAATTTTAAATTATCTTTTACAAAGAAGATAATTATGTCCTATTTTAAGCATTTATTAGGCCTAATGATCATTACCGTTGTGATCTTTTATAATGAAATTTTAAATTATCTATTAAATTATCTTTTACAAAGAAGATAATTATGTCAAGTTTTTTAGCATTTTCTAGGCCCAATGATCGTTACCATTATGATCTTTTAATAAGAAATTTTGAATTATCTAGTAAATTATCTTTTACAAAGAAGATAATTATGTCCCATTTTAAGCATTTATTACGCCCAATGACCATTACTGTTATGATCTTTTATAAAAAAACCTTAAATGATCTATTAAATTATCTTTTACAAACAAGACAACTATGTCAAGTTTTTTAGCATTTACTAGGCCCAATGATCGTTACCGTTATGATGTTTTAATAAGAAATTTTCAATTATCTATTAAATTGCCTTTTACAAAGGAGATAATTATGTAAACTTTTTTAGCATTTATTAGGCCCAATTATCGTTACCGTCATGATCTTTTAATAAGGAAATTTTAAATGATCTATTAAATGATCTTTTACAAAGAAGATAATTATGTCCACTTTTTTTACATTGATTAGGACAAATAATCGTTACCATTGTCATCTATTGTAAGCAAATTTTAAATGATCTATTAAATTATCCTTTACAAAGAAGATAATTATGTCAACTTTTTTAACATTGATTAGGCCAAATAATCGTTACAGTTATCATCTATTATAAACAAATTTTAAAAGATCTATTAAATTATCTTCTACAAAGAATAGAATTATGTCAAGTTTTTTAGCATTTATTAGGCCCAATAATCCTTACCGTTGTGATCTTTTATACAGAAATTTTAAATGATCTATTAAATTATCATTTACAAAAAAGACAATTAATTCAAATTTGTTGGCATTTCTTAGGCCCAATGATTTTTAACGTTATGATCTTTTATAAAGAAATTTTAAATAATCTATTAAGTTATATTTTACAAAGAAGATAATTATGTCAACGTTTTTAACATTTATTAGGCCCAACGATCGTTACTGCTATGATCATTTATAAAGAGATTTTAAATGATCTATTAAATTATCTTTTACAAAGAAGATAATTACGTGAACTCTTTTAGCATTTATTAGGCCCAATGATTGTTACCGTTATGATCTTGTATAATGAAATTTTAAATTATCTATTAAATTATCTTTTACAAAGAAGATAATTATGTCAAGTTTTTTAGCATTTTCTAGGCCCAATGATCGTTACCATTATGATCTTTTAATAAGAAATTTTAAATTATCTAGTAAATTATCTTTTGCAAAGAAGATAATTATGTCAACTTTTTTAGCATTTATTAGGCCAAATGATCGTTACCGTTATGATCTTTTAATAAATAAATTTTAAATGATCTATTAAATTATCTTTTAGAAAGAAGATAATTATGTCCACTTTTTTGACATTGATTAGGCCAAATAATCGTTACCATTATCATCTATTATAAGCAAATTTTAAATGATCTATTAAATTATCTTTTACAAAGAAGGTAATTATGTCAACTTTTTTAACATTGATTAGGCCAAATAATCGTTACAGTTATCATCTATTATAAACGAATTTTAAAAGATCTACTAAATTATCTTTTACAAATAATAGAATTATGTCAAGTTTTTTAGCATTTATTAGGCTCAATCATCATTACAATTATGATCTTTGAATAAGAAATTTTAAATTATCTAGTAAATTATCTTTTACAAAGAAGATAATTATGCCCCATTTTAAGCATTTATTAGGCCCAATGATCATTACTGTTATGATCTTTTATAAAAAAAACTTAAATGATCTATTAAATTATCTTTTACAAACAAGACAATTATGTCAACTTTGTTAGCATTTACTAGGCCCAATGATCGTTCCCGTTATGATGATTGAATAAAAAATTTTAAATTATCTATTAAATTACCTTTTACAAAGGAGATAATTATGTAAACTTTTTTAACATTTATTAGGCCCAATGATCGTTACTGTCATGATATTTTAATAAAAAAATTTTAAATGATCTATTAAATTATCTTTTACAAAGAAGATATTATGTCCACTTTTTTGACATTGATTAGGACAGATAATTGTTACCGTTATCATCTATTGTAAGCAAATTTTAAATGATCTATTAAATTATCCTTTACAAAGAAGATAATATTGTCAACTTTTCTAACATTGATTAGGCCAAATAATCGTTACAGTTATCATCTATTATAAACAAATTTTAAAAGATCTATTAAATTATCTTTTACAAAGAATAGAATTATGTCAACTTTTTTAGCATTTATTAGGCCCAATAATTCTTACCGTTGTGATCTTTTATAAAGAAATTTTAAATGATCTATTAAATTATCATTTACAAAAAAGACAATTCATTTAAATTTGTTGGCATTTCTTAGCCCCAATGATTGTTAACGTTATGATCTTTTATAAAAAAATTTTAAATAGTCTATTAAGTTATATTTTACAAAGAAGATAATTATGTCAATGTTTTTAACATTTATTAGGCGCAACGATCGTTACTGTTATGATCATTTATAGAGAGATTTTAAATGATCTATTAAATTATCTTTTACAAAGAAGATAATTACGTCAACTTTTTTAGCATTTATTAGGCCCAATGATTGTTACCGTTATGATCTTGTATAATGAAATTTTAAATTATCAATTAAATTATCTTTTACAAAGAAGATAATTATGTCAAGTTTTTTAGCATTTACTACGCCCAATGATCGTTACCATTATGATCTTTTAATAAGAAATTTTCAATTATCTATTAAATTGCCTTTTACAAAGGAGATAATTATGTAAACTTTTTTAGCATTTATTAGGCCCAATTATCGTTACCGTCATGATCTTTTAATAAGGAAATTTTAAATGATCTATTAAATGATCTTTTACAAAGAAGATAATTATGTCCACTTTTTTTACATTGATTAGGACAAATAATCGTTACCATTGTCATCTATTGTAAGCAAATTTTAAATGATCTATTAAATTATCCTTTACAAAGAAGATAATTATGTCAACTTTTTTAACATTGATTAGGCCAAATAATCGTTACAGTTATCATCTATTATAAACAAATTTTAAAAGATCTATTAAATTATCTTCTACAAAGAATAGAATTATGTCAAGTTTTTTAGCATTTATTAGGCCCAATAATCCTTACCGTTGTGATCTTTTATACAGAAATTTTAAATGATCTATTAAATTATCATTTACAAAAAAGACAATTAATTCAAATTTGTTGGCATTTCTTAGGCCCAATGATTTTTAACGTTATGATCTTTTATAAAGAAATTTTAAATAATCTATTAAGTTATATTTTACAAAGAAGATAATTATGTCAACGTTTTTAACATTTATTAGGCCCAACGATCGTTACTGCTATGATCATTTATAAAGAGATTTTAAATGATCTATTAAATTATCTTTTACAAAGAAGATAATTACGTGAACTTTTTTAGCATTTATTAGGCCCAATGATTGTTACCGTTATGATCTTGTATAATGAAATTTTAAATTATCTATTAAATTATCTTTTACAAAGAAGATAATTATGTCAAGTTTTTTAGCATTTTCTAGGCCCAATGATCGTTACCATTATGATCTTTTAATAAGAAATTTTAAATTATCTAGTAAATTATCTTTTGCAAAGAAGATAATTATGTCAACTTTTTTAGCATTTATTAGGCCAAATGATCGTTACCGTTATGATCTTTTAATAAATAAATTTTAAATGATCTATTAAATTATCTTTTAGAAAGAAGATAATTATGTCCACTTTTTTGACATTGATTAGGCCAAATAATCGTTACCATTATCATCTATTATAAGCAAATTTTAAATGATCTATTAAATTATCTTTTACAAAGAAGGTAATTATGTCAACTTTTTTAACATTGATTAGGCCAAATAATCGTTACAGTTATCATCTATTATAAACGAATTTTAAAAGATCTACTAAATTATCTTTTACAAATAATAGAATTATGTCAAGTTTTTTAGCATTTATTAGGCTCAATCATCATTACAATTATGATCTTTGAATAAGAAATTTTAAATTATCTAGTAAATTATCTTTTACAAAGAAGATAATTATGCCCCATTTTAAGCATTTATTAGGCCCAATGATCATTACTGTTATGATCTTTTATAAAAAAAACTTAAATGATCTATTAAATTATCTTTTACAAACAAGACAATTATGTCAACTTTGTTAGCATTTACTAGGCCCAATGATCGTTCCCGTTATGATGATTGAATAAAAAATTTTAAATTATCTATTAAATTACCTTTTACAAAGGAGATAATTATGTAAACTTTTTTAACATTTATTAGGCCCAATGATCGTTACTGTCATGATATTTTAATAAAAAAATTTTAAATGATCTATTAAATTATCTTTTACAAAGAAGATATTATGTCCACTTTTTTGACATTGATTAGGACAGATAATTGTTACCGTTATCATCTATTGTAAGCAAATTTTAAATGATCTATTAAATTATCCTTTACAAAGAAGATAATATTGTCAACTTTTCTAACATTGATTAGGCCAAATAATCGTTACAGTTATCATCTATTATAAACAAATTTTAAAAGATCTATTAAATTATCTTTTACAAAGAATAGAATTATGTCAACTTTTTTAGCATTTATTAGGCCCAATAATTCTTACCGTTGTGATCTTTTATAAAGAAATTTTAAATGATCTATTAAATTATCATTTACAAAAAAGACAATTCATTTAAATTTGTTGGCATTTCTTAGCCCCAATGATTGTTAACGTTATGATCTTTTATAAAAAAATTTTAAATAGTCTATTAAGTTATATTTTACAAAGAAGATAATTATGTCAATGTTTTTAACATTTATTAGGCGCAACGATCGTTACTGTTATGATCATTTATAGAGAGATTTTAAATGATCTATTAAATTATCTTTTACAAAGAAGATAATTACGTCAACTTTTTTAGCATTTATTAGGCCCAATGATTGTTACCGTTATGATCTTGTATAATGAAATTTTAAATTATCAATTAAATTATCTTTTACAAAGAAGATAATTATGTCAAGTTTTTTAGCATTTACTACGCCCAATGATCGTTACCATTATGATCTTTTAATAAGAAATTTTAAATTATCTAGTAAATTATCTTTTGCAAAGAAGATAATTATGTCAACTTTTTTAGCATTTATTAGGCCAAATTATCGTTACCGTTATAATCTTTTAATAAATAAATTTTAAATGATCTACTAAATTAGCTTTTACAAAGAAGATAATTATGTCCACTTTTTTGACATTGATTAGGCCAAATAATCGTTACCATTATCATCTATTATAAGCAAATTTTAAATGATCTATTAAATTATCTTTTACAAAGAAGATAATTATGTCAACCTTTTTAACATTGATTAGGCCAAATAATCGTTACAGTTATCATCTATTATAAACGAATTTTAAAAGATCTATTAAATTATCTTTTACAAAGAATAGAATTATGTCAACTTTTTTAGCATTTATTAGGCCCGATGATCGTTACCGTTATGATCTTCTATAATGAAATTTTAAATTATATATTAAATTATCTTTTACAAAGAAGATAGTTATGTCAAGTTTTTTAGCATTTATTAGGCGCAATGATCGTTACCGTCATGATCTTTTAATAAAGAAATTTTAATTGATCTATTAAATTATCTTTTACAAAGAAGATAATTATGTCCACTTTTTTGACATTGATTAGGACAAATAATCGTTACCGTTATCATCTATTGTAAGAAAACTTTAAATGATCTATTAAATTATCTTTTACAAAGAAGATAATTATGTCAACTTTTTTAACATTGATTAGGCCAAATAATCGTTACAGTTATCATCTATTATAAATAAATTTTAAAAGATCTATTAAAATATCTTTTACAAAGAATAGAATTATGTTAACTTTTTTAGCATTTATTAGGCCCAATGATCGTTACCATTATGATCTTCTATAATGAAATTTTAAATTATCTTTTACAAAGAAGATAGTTATGTCAAGTTTTTTA
The DNA here is from genome assembly GCA_037954015.1 of Psophocarpus tetragonolobus. Lineage (NCBI taxonomy): Eukaryota > Viridiplantae > Streptophyta > Magnoliopsida > Fabales > Fabaceae > Psophocarpus > Psophocarpus tetragonolobus. The sequence goes on from CM075688.1 coordinate 63,743,269, forward strand.
GCATTTATTAGGCCCAATGATCGTTACAGTTATGATCTTTTATAAATAAATTTTAAATGATCTATTAAATTATCTTTTACAAAGAATATAATCATGTCAACTTTTTTAACATTGATTAGGCCAAATAATCGTTACCGTTATCATCTATTATAAAGAAATTTTAAAAGATCTATTAAATTATATTTTACAAAGAAGATAATTATGTCAACTTTTTTAGCATTTATTAGGCCCAATCATCATTACCATTATGATATTTGAATAAGAAATTTTAAATTCTCTAGTAAATTATCTTTTACAAAGAAGATAATTATGTCCCATTTTAAGCATTTATTAGGCCCAATGATCATTACCGTTATGATCTTTTATAAAAAAAACTTAAATGATCTATTAAATTATCTTTTACAAACATGACAATTATGTCAACTTTTTTAGCATTTATTAGGCCCAATGATCGTTACCGTCATGATGTTTTAATAAAGAGATTTTAAATGATCTATTAAATTATCTTTTACAAAGAAGATAAATATGTCCACTTTTTTTACATTGATTAGGACAAATAATCGTTACCGTTATCATCTATTGTAAGCAAATTTTAAATGATCTATTAAATTATCCTTTACAAAGAAGATAATTATGTCAACTTTTCTAACATTGATTAGGCCAAATAATCGTTACAGTTATCATCTATTATAAACAAATTTTAAAAGATCTATTAAATTATCTTTTACAAAGAATAGAATTATGTCAAGTTTTTTAGCATTTATTAGGCCTAATAATTCTTACCGTTGTGATCTTTTATAAAGAAATTTTAAATGATCTATTAAATTATCATTTACAAAAAAGACAATTAATTTAAATTTGTTGGCATTTCTTAGGCCCAATGATTGTTAACGTTATGATCTTTTATAAAGAAATTTTAAATAGTCTATTAAGTTATATTTTACAAAGAAGATAATTATGTCAATGTTTTTAACATTTATTAGGCCCAACGATCGTTACTGTTATGATCATTTATAAAGAGATTTTAAATGATCTATTAAATTATCTTTTACAAAGAAGATAATTACGTCAACTTTTTTAGCATTTATTAGGCCCAATGATTGTTACCGTTATGATCTTGTATAATGAAATTTTAAATTATCAATTAAATTATCTTTTACAAAGAAGATAATTATGTCAAGTTTTTTAGCATTTACTAGGCCCAATGATCGTTACCATTATGATCTTTTAATAAGAAATTTTAAATTATCTAGTAAATTATCTTTTGCAAAGAAGATAATTATGTCAACTTTTTTAGCATTTATTAGGCCAAATTATCGTTACCGTTATGATCTTTTAATAAATAAATTTTAAATGATCTATTAAATTAGCTTTTACAAAGAAGATAATTATGTCCACTTTTTTGACATTGATTAGGCCAAATAATCGTTACCATTATCATCTATTATAAGAAAATTTTAAATGATCTATTAAATTATCTTTTACAAAGAAGATAATTATGTCAACCTTTTTAACATTGATTAGGCCAAATAATCGTTACAGTTATCATCTATTATAAACGAATTTTAAAAGATCTATTAAATTATCTTTTACAAAGAATAGAATTATGTCAACTTTTTTAGCATTTATTAGGCCCGATGATCGTTACCGTTATGATCTTCTATAATGAAATTTTAAATTATATATTAAATTATCTTTTACAAAGAAGATAGTTATGTCAAGTTTTTTAGCATTTATTAGGCGCAATGATCGTTACCGTCATGATCTTTTAATAAAGAAATTTTAATTGATCTATTAAATTATCTTTTACAAAGAAGATAATTATGTCCACTTTTTTGACATTGATTAGGACAAATAATCGTTACCGTTATCATCTATTGTAAGAAAACTTTAAATGATCTATTAAATTATCTTTTACAAAGAAGATAATTATGTCAACTTTTTTAACATTGATTAGGCCAAATAATCGTTACAGTTATCATCTATTATAAATAAATTTTAAAAGATCTATTAAAATATCTTTTACAAATAATAGAATTATGTTAACTTTTTTAGCATTTATTAGGCCCAATGATCGTTACCATTATGATCTTCTATAATGAAATTTTAAATTATCTATTAAATTATCTTTTACAAAGAAGATAGTTATGTCAAGTTTTTTAGCATTTATTAGGCCCAATGATCGTTACAGTTATGATCTTTTATAAATAAATTTTAAATGATCTATTAAATTATCTTTTACAAAGAATATAATCATGTCAACTTTTTTAACATTGATTAGGCCAAATAATCGTTACCGTTATCATCTATTATAAAGAAATTTTAAAAGATCTATTAAATTATATTTTACAAAGAAGATAATTATGTCAACTTTTTTAGCATTTATTAGGCCCAATCATCATTACCATTATGATATTTGAATAAGAAATTTTAAATTCTCTAGTAAATTATCTTTTACAAAGAAGATAATTATGTCCCATTTTAAGCATTTATTAGGCCCAATGATCATTACCGTTATGATCTTTTATAAAAAAAACTTAAATGATCTATTAAATTATCTTTTACAAACAAGACAATTATGTCAACTTTTTTAGCATTTATTAGGCCCAATGATCGTTACCGTCATGATGTTTTAATAAAGAGATTTTAAATGATCTATTAAATTATCTTTTACAAAGAAGATAAATATGTCCACTTTTTTGACATTGATTAATACAAATAATCGTTACCGTTATCATCTATTGTAAGAAAATTTTAAATGATCTACTAAATTATCTTTTACAAAGAAGATAATTATGTCAACTTTTTTAACATTGATTAGGCCAACTAATCGTTACAGTTATCATCTGTTATAAACAAATTTTTGAAGATATATTCAATTATCTTTTACAAAGAATAGAATTATGTCAACTTTTTTAGCATTTATTAGGCCCAATGATCGTTACCATTATGATCTTCTATAATGAAATTTTAAATTATCTATTAAATTATCTTTTACAAAGAAGATAGTTATGTCAAGTTGTTTAGCATTTATTAGGCCCAATGATCGTTACAGTTGTGATCTTTTAATAAAAAATTTTAAATTATTTAGTAAATTATCTTTTACAAAGAAGATAATTATGTCAACTTTTTTCATATTAATTAGGCCCAATGATCGTTACCGTTATGATCTTTTAATATGAAATTTTAAATTATCTATTAAATTATCTTTTACAAAGAAGGAAATTATGTCAACTTTTTTAGCATTTATTAGGCCCAATAATCCTTACCGTTATGATCTTTTATAAAGAAATTTTAAATGATCTATTAAATTATCTTTTACAAAGAAGATAATTATGTCAAGTTTTTTAGCATTTATTGATCACAATGATCGTTACCATTATCATCTTTTAATAAGAAATTTTAAATTATCTAGTAAATTATATTTTACAACGAAGATAATTATGTCAACTTTTTTAGCATTTATTAGGCCCAATGATCGTTACCATGCTGATCTTTTAATAAATAAATTTTAAATGATGTATTAAATTATCTTTTACAAAGAATATAATTATGTCGACTTTTTTAGGATTTATTAGGCCCAATGATCGTTGCCGTTTTGATCTTTTAATAAATAAATTTTAAATGATGTATTAAATTATCTTTTAGAAAGAATATAATTATATCAACTTTTTTATCATTTATTAGGCCCAATGATCGTTGCCGTTTTGATCTTTTAATAAATAAATTTTAAATGATGTATTAAATTATCTTTTACAAAGAATATAATTATGTCGACTTTTTTAGGATTTATTAGGCCCAATGATCGTTGCCGTTTTGATCTTTTAATAAATAAATTTTAAATGATGTATTAAATTAGCTTTTAGAAAGAATATAATTATATCAACTTTTTTAGCATTTATTAGGCCCAATGATCGTTACCGTTATGATCTTCTATAACGAAATTTTAAATTATCTACTAAATTATCTTTTACAAAGAAGATAGTTATGTCAAGTTTTTTAGCATTTATTAGGCCCAATGATCGTTACAGTTGTGATATTTTATAAATTAATTTTAAATGATATATTAAATTATCTTTTACAAAGAATATAATCATGTCACCTTTTTTAACATTGATTAGGCCAAATAATCGTTACCGTTATCATCGATTATAAACAAATTTTAAAAGATCTATTAAATTATATTTTACAAAGAATATAATTATGTCACCTTTTTTAGCCTTTATTAGGCCCAATCATCATTACCATTATGTTCTTTGAATAAGAAATTTTGAATTATCTAGTAAATTATCTTTTACAAAGAAGATAATTATGTCCCATTTTAAGCATTTATTACGCCCAATGACCATTACTGTTATGATCTTTTATAAAAAAACCTTAAATGATCTATTAAATTATCTTTTACAAACAAGACAATTATGTCATGTTTTTTAGCATTTACTAGGCCCAATGATCGTTACCGTTATGATGTTTTAATAAGAAATTTTCAATTATCTATTAAATTGCCTTTTACAAAGGAGATAATTATGTAAACTTTTTTAGCATTTATTAGGCCCAATTATCGTTACCGTCATGATCTTTTTATAAAGAAATTTTAAATGATCTATTAAATGATCTTTTACAAAGAAGATAATTATGTCCACTTTTTTTACATTGATTAGGACAAATAATCGTTACCGTTGTCATCTATTGTAAGCAAATTTTAAATGATCTATTAAATTATCCTTTACAAAGAAGATAATTATGTCAACTTTTTTAACATTGATTAGGCCAAATAATCGTTACAGTTATCATCTATTATAAACAAATTTTAAAAGATCTATTAAATTATCTTCTACAAAGAATAGAATTATGTCAAGTTTTTTAGCATTTATTAGGCCCAATAATCCTTACCGTTGTGATCTTTTATAAAGAAATTCTAAATGACCTATTAAATTATCATTTACAAAAAAGACAATTAATTTAAATTTGTTGGCATTTCTTAGGCCCAATGATTGTTAACGTTATGATCTTTTATAAAGAAATTTTAAATAATCTATTAAGTTATATTTTACAAAGAAGATAGTTATGTCAAGTTTTTTAGCATTTATTAGGCCCAATGATCGTTACAGTTGTGATATTTTATAAATAAATTTTAAATGATCTATTAAATTATCTTTTACAAAGAATATAATCATGTCACCTTTTTTAACATTGATTAGGCCAAATAATCGTTACCTTTATCATCTATTATAAACAAATTTTAAAAGATCTATTAAATTATATTTTACAAAGAAGATAATTATGTCAACTTTTTTAGCATTTATTAGGTCCAATCATCATTACCATTATGATCTTTGAATAAGAAAGTTTAAATTATATAGTAAATTATGTTTTACAAAGAAGATAATTATGTCCCATATTAAGCATTTATTAGGCCCAATGATCATTACTGTTATGATCTGTTATAAAAAAAACTTAAATGATCTATTAAATTATCTTTTACAAACAAGACAATTATGTCAACTTTTTTAGCATTTACTAGGCCCAATGATCGTTACCGTTATGATGTTTTAATAAAAAATTTTCAATTATCTATTAAATTGCCTTTTACAAAGGAGATAATTATGTAAACTTTTTTAGCATTTATTAGGCCCAATGATCGTTACCGTCATGATCTTTTAATAAAGAAATTTTAAATGATCTATTAAATTATCTTTTACAAAGAAGATAATTATGTCCACTTTTGTTACATTGATTAGGACAAATAATCGCTACCGTTATCATCTATTGTAAGCAAATTTTAAATGATCTATTAAATTATCCTTTACAAAGAAGATAATTATGTCAACTTTTTTAACATTGATTAGGCCAAATAATCGTTACAGTTATCATCTATTATAAACGAATTTTAAAAGATCTATTAAATTATCTTTTACAAAGAATAGAATTATGTCAACTTTTTTAGCATTTATTAGGCCCGATGATCGTTACCGTTATGATCTTCTATAATGAAATTTTAAATTATATATTAAATTATCTTTTACAAAGAAGATAGTTATGTCAAGTTTTTTAGCATTTATTAGGCGCAATGATCGTTACCGTCATGATCTTTTAATAAAGAAATTTTAATTGATCTATTAAATTATCTTTTACAAAGAACATAATTATGTCCACTTTTTTGACATTGACTAGGACAAATAATCGTTACCGTTATCATCTATTGTAAGAAAACTTTAAATGATCTATTAAATTATCTTTTACAAAGAAGATAATTATGTCAACTTTTTTAACATTGATTAGGCCAAATAATCGTTACAGTTATCATCTATTATAAATAAATTTTAAAAGATCTATTAAAATATCTTTTACAAAGAATAGAATTATGTTAACTTTTTTAGCATTTATTAGGCCCAATGATCGTTACCATTATGATCTTCTATAATGAAATTTTAAATTATCTTTTAAAAAGAAGATAGTTATGTCAAGTTTTTTAGCATTTATTAGGCCCAATGATCGTTACAGTTATGATCTTTTATAAATAAATTTTAAATGATCTATTAAATTATCTTTTACAAAGAATATAATCATGTCAACTTTTTTAACATTGATTAGGCCAAATAATCGTTACCGTTATCATCTATTATAAAGAAATTTTAAAAGATTTATTAAATTATATTTTACAAAGAAGATAATTATGTCAACTTTTTTAGCATTTATTAGGCCCAATCATCATTACCATTATGATCTTTGAATAAGAAACTTTAAATTATATAGTAAATTATGTTTTACAAAGAAGATAATTATGTCCCATATTAAGCATTTATTAGGCCCAATGGTCATTACTGTTATGATCTGTTATAAAAAAAACTTAAATGATCTATTAAATTATCTTTTACAAACAAGACAATTATGTCAACTTTTTTAGCATTTACTAGGCCCAATGATCGTTACCGTTATGATGTTTTAATAAAAAATTTTCAATTATCTATTAAATTGCCTTTTACAAAGGAGATAATTATGTAAACTTTTTTAGCATTTATTAGGCCCAATGATCGTTACCGTCATGATCTTTTAATAAAGAAATTTTAAATGATCTATTAAATTATCTTTTACAAAGAAGATAATTATGTCCACTTTTGTTACATTGATTAGGACAAATAATCGCTACCGTTATCATCTATTGTAAGCAAATTTTAAATGATCTATTAAATTATCCTTTACAAAGAAGATAATTATGTCAACTTTTTTAACATTGATTAGGCCAAATAATTGTTACAGTTATCATCTATTATAAATGAATTTTAAAAGATCTATTAAATTATCTTTTACAAAGAATAGAATTATGTCAACTTTTTTAGCATTTATTAGGCCCGATGATCGTTACCGTTATGATCTTCTATAATGAAATTTTAAATTATATATTAAATTATCTTTTACAAAGAAGATAGTTATGTCAAGTTTTTTAGCATTTATTAGGCGCAATGATCGTTACAGTTATGATCTTTTATAAATAAATTTTAAATGATCTATTAAATTATCTTTTACAAAGAATATAATCATCTCAACTTTTTTAACCTTGATTAGGCCAAATAATCGTTACCGTTATCATCTATTATAAAGAAATTTTAAAAGATTTATTAAATTATATTTTACAAAGAAGATAATTATGTCAACTTTTTTAGCATTTATTAGGCCCAATCATCATTACCATTATGATATTTGAATAAGAAATTTTAAATTCTCTAGTAAATTATCTTTTACAAAGAAGATAATTATGTCCCATTTTAAGCATTTATTAGGCCCAATGATCATTACCGTTATGATCTTTTATAAAAAAAACTTAAATGATCTATTAAATTATCTTTTACAAACAAGACAATTATGTCAACTTTTTTACCATTTATTAGGCCCAATGATCGTTACCGTCATGATGTTTTAATAAAGAGATTTTAAATGATCTATTAAATTATCTTTTACAAAGAAGATAAATATGTCCACTTTTTTGACATTGATTAATACAAATAATCGTTACCGGTATCATCTATTGTAAGAAAATTTTAAATGATCTACTAAATTATCTTTTACAAAGAAGATAATTATGTCAACTTTTTTAACATTGATTAGGCCAACTAATCGTTACAGTTATCATCTATTATAAACAAATTTTAGAAGATATATTCAATTATCTTTTACAAAGAATAGAATTACGTCAACTTTTTTAGCATTTATTAGGCCCAATGATCGTTACCATTATGATCTTCTATAATGAAATTTTAAATTATCTATTAAATTATCTTTTACAAAGAAGATAGTTATGTCAAGTTGTTTAGCATTTATTAGGCCCAATGATCGTTACAGTTGTGATCTTTTAATAAAAAATTTTAAATTATTTAGTAAATTATCTTTTACAAAGAAGATAATTATGTCAACTTTTTTAATATTAATTAGGCCCAATGATCGTTACCGTTATGATCTTTTAATATGAAATTTTAAATTATCTATTAAATTATCTTTTACAAAGAAGGAAATTATGTCAACTTTTTTAGCATTTATTAGGCCCAATAATCCTTACCGTTATGATCTTTTATAAAGTAATTTTAAATGATCTATTAAATTATCTTTTACAAAGAAGATAATTATGTCAAGTTTTTTAGCATTTATTGGTCCCAATGATCGTTACCATTATGATCTTTTAATAAGAAATTTTAAATTATCTAGTAAATTATCTTTTACAACGAAGATAATTATGTCAACTTTTTTAGCATTTATTAGGCCCAATGATCGTTACCATGCTGATCTATTAATAAATAAATTTTAAATGATGTATTAAATTATCTTTTACAAAGAATATAATTATGTCGACTTTTTTAGGATTTATTAGGCCCAATGATCGTTGCCGTTTTGATCTTTTAATAAATAAATTTTAAATGATGTATTAAATTATCTTTTAGAAAGAATATAATTATATCAACTTTTTTAGCATTTATTAGGCCCAATGATCGTTACCGTTATGATCTTCTATAACGAAATTTTAAATTATCTACTAAATTATCTTTTACAAAGAAGATAGTTATGTCAAGTTTTTTAGCATTTATTAGGCCCAATGATCGTTACAGTTGTGATATTTTATAAATTAATTTTAAATGATATATTAAATTATCTTTTACAAAGAATATAATCATGTCACCTTTTTTAACATTGATTAGGCCAAATAATCGTTACCGTTATCATCGATTATAAACAAATTTTAAAAGATCTATTAAATTATATTTTACAAAGAATATAATTATGTCACCTTTTTTAGCCTTTATTAGGCCCAATCATCATTACCATTATGTTCTTTGAATAAGAAATTTTGAATTATCTAGTAAATTATCTTTTACAAAGAAGATAATTATGTCCCATTTTAAGCATTTATTACGCCCAATGACCATTACTGTTATGATCTTTTATAAAAAAACCTTAAATGATCTATTAAATTATCTTTTACAAACAAGACAATTATGTCATGTTTTTTAGCATTTACTAGGCCCAATGATCGTTACCGTTATGATGTTTTAATAAGAAATTTTCAATTATCTATTAAATTGCCTTTTACAAAGGAGATAATTATGTAAACTTTTTTAGCATTTATTAGGCCCAATTATCGTTACCGTCATGATCTTTTAATAAAGAAATTTTAAATGATCTATTAAATGATCTTTTACAAAGAAGATAAGTATGTCCACTTTTTTTACATTGATTAGGACAAATAATCGTTACCGTTGTCATCTATTGTAAGCAAATTTTAAATGATCTATTAAATTATCCTTTACAAAGAAGATAATTATGTCAACTTTTTTAACATTGATTAGGCCAAATAATCGTTACAGTTATCATCTATTATAAACAAATTTTAAAAGATCTATTAAATTATCTTCTACAAAGAATAGAATTATGTCAAGTTTTTTAGCATTTATTAGGCCCAATAATCCTTACCGTTGTGATCTTTTATAAAGAAATTCTAAATGATCTATTAAATTATCATTTACAAAAAAGACAATTAATTTAAATTTGTTGGCATTTCTTAGGCCCAATGATTGTTAACGTTATGATCTTTTATAAAGAAATTTTAAATAATCTATTAAGTTATATTTTACAAAGAAGATAGTTATGTCAAGTTTTTTAGCATTTATTAGGCCCAATGATCGTTACAGTTGTGATATTTTATAAATAAATTTTAAATGATCTATTAAATTATCTTTTACAAAGAATATAATCATGTCACCTTTTTTAACATTGATTAGGCCAAATAATCGTTACCTTTATCATCTATTATAAACAAATTTTAAAAGATCTATTAAATTATATTTTACAAAGAAGATAATTATGTCAACTTTTTTAGCATTTATTAGGCCCAATCATCATTACCATTATGATCTTTGAATAAGAAAGTTTAAATTATCTAGTAAATTATGTTTTACAAAGAAGATAATTATGTCCCATATTAAGCATTTATTAGGCCCAATGATCATTACTGTTATGATCTGTTATAAAAAAAACTTAAATGATCTATTAAATTATCTTTTACAAACAAGACAATTATGTCAACTTTTTTAGCATTTACTAGGCCCAATGATCGTTACCGTTATGATGTTTTAATAAAAAAATTTCAATTATCTATTAAATTGCCTTTTACAAAGGAGATAATTATGTAAACTTTTTAACATTTATTAGGCCCAATGATCGTTACCGTCATGATCTTTTAATAAAGAAATTTTAAATGATCTATTAAATTATCTTTTACAAAGAAGATAATTATGTCCACTTTTGTTACATTGATTAGGACAAATAATCGCTACCGTTATCATCTATTGTAAGCAAATTTTAAATGATCTATTAAATTATCCTTTACAAAGAAGATAATTATGTCAACTTTTTTAACATTTATTAGGCCAAATAATCGTTACAGTTATCATCTATTATAAAAAAATTTTAAAAGATCTATTAAATTATATTTTACAAAGAATACAATTATGTCAACTTTTTTAGCATTTATTAGGCCCAATGATCGTTACCGTTATGATCTTCTATAATGAAATTTTAAATTATCTATTAAATTATCTTTTACAAAGAAGATAGTTATGTCTAGTTTTTTAGCATTTATTAGGCCCAATGATCGTTACCGTCATGGTCTTTTAATAAAGAAATTTTAAATGATCTATTAAATTATCTTTTACAAAGAAGATAATTATGTCCACTTTTTTGACATTGATTAGGACAAATAATCGTTACCGTTATCATCTATTTAAGAAAATTTTAAATGATCTATTAAATTATCTTTTACAAAGAAGATAATTATGTCAACTTTTTTAACATTGATTAGGCCAAATAATCGTTACAGTTATCATCTATTATAAACAAATTTTGAAAGATCTATTAAATTATCTTTTACAAAGAATATAATTATGTGAACTTTTTTAGCATTTATTAGGCCCAATGATCGTTACCGTTATGATCTTCTATAATGAAATTTTAAATTATCTATTAAATTATCTTTTACAAAGAAGATAGTTATGTCAAGTTTTTTAGCATTTATTAGGCCCAATGATCGTTACCGTTATGATCTTCTATAATGAAATTTTAAATTATCTATTAAATTATCTTTTACAAAGAAGATAGTTATATCAAGTTTTTTAGCATTTATTAGGCCCAATGATCGTTACAGTTGTGATCTTTTAATAAAAAATTTTAAATTATTTAGTAAATTATCTTTTACAAAGAAGATAATTATGTCAACTTTTTAAATATTAATTAGGCCCTATGATCGTTACCGTTATGATCTTTTATTATGAAATTTTAAATTATCTATTAAATTATCTTTTACAAAGAAGATAGTTATGTCATGTTTTTTAGCATTTATTAGGCCCAATGATCCTTACCGTCATGATCTTTTAATAAAGAAATTTTAAATGATCTATTAAATTATCTTTTACAAAGAAGATAATTATGTCCACTTTTTTGACATTGATTAGGACAAATAATCGTTACCGTTATCATCTATTGTAAGAAAATTTTAAATGATCTATTAAATTATCTTTTACAAAGAAGATAATTATGTCAACTTTTTTAACATTGCTTAGGCCAAATAATCGTTACAGTTATCATCTATTATAAACAAATTTTAAAAGATCTATTAAATTATCTTTTACAAAGAATAGAATTATGTCAACTTTTTTAGCATTTATTAGGTCCAATGATCGTTACCGTTATGATCTTCTATAATGAAATTTTAAATTATCTATTAAATTATCTTTTACAAAGAAGATAGTTATGTCAAGTTTTTTAGCATTTATTAGGCCCAATGATCGTTACAGTTGTGATCTTTTAATAAAAGATTTTAAATTATTTAGTAAATTATCCTTTACAAAGAAGATAATTATGTCAACTTTTTTAATATTAATTAGGCCCAATGATCGTTACCGTTATGATCTTTTAATATGAAATTTTAAATTATCTATTAAATTATCTTTTACAAAGAAGGAAATTATGTCAACTTTTTTAGCATTTATTAGGCCCAATAATCCTTACCGTTATGATCTTTTATAAAGAAATTTTAAATGATCTATTAAATGATCTTTTACAAAGAAGATAATTATGTCAAGTTTTTTAGCCTTTATTGGGCCCAATGATCGTTACCATTATGATCTTTTAATATGAAATTTTAAATTATCTATTAAATTATCTTTTACAAAGAAGGAAATTATGTCAACTTTTTTAGCATTTATTAGGCCCAATAATCCTTACCGTTATGATCTTTTATAAAGAAATTTTAAATGATCTATTAAATTATCTTTTACAAAGAAGATAATTATGTCAAGTTTTTTAGCATTTACTGTGCCCAATGATCGTTACCATTATGATCTTTTAATAAGAAATTTTCAATTATCTATTAAATTGACTTTTACAAAGGAGATAATTATGTAAACTTTTTTAGCATTTATTAGGCCCAATGATCATTACCGTCATGATCTTTTAATAAATAAATTTTAAATGATCTATTAAATTATCTTTTACAAAGAAGATAATTATGTCAACTTTTTTAACATTGATTAGGCCAAATAATCGTTACAGTTATCATCTATTATAAACAAATTTTAAAAGATCTATTAAATTATCTTTTACAAAGAATAGAATTATGTCAAGTTTTTTAGCATTTATTAGGCCCAATAATCCTTACCGTTGTGATCTTTTATAAAGAAATTTTAAATGATCTATTAAATTATCATTTACAAAAAAGACAATTAATTTAAATTTGTTGGCATTTCTTAGGCCCAATGATTGTTAACGTTATGATCTTTTATAAAGAAATTTTAAATAATCTATTAAGTTATATTTTACAAAGAAGATAATTATGTCAACGTTTTTAACATTTATTAGGCCCAACGATCGTTACTGTTATGATCATTTATAAAGAGATTTTAAATGATCTATTAAATTATCTTTTACAAAGAAGATAATTACGTCAACTTTTTTAGCATTTATTAGGCCCAATGATTGTTACCATTATGATCTTGTATAATGAAATTTTATATTATCTATTAAGTTATCTTTTACAAAAAAGATAATTATGTCAAGTTTTTTAGCATTTACTAGGCCCAATGATCGTTACCATTATGATCTTTTAATAAGAAATTTTAAATTATCTAGTAAATTATCTTTTGCAAAGAAGATAATTATGTCAACTTTGTTAGCATTTATTAGGCCAAATGATCGTCACCGTTATGATCTTTTAATAAATAAATTTTAAATGATCTATTAAATTATCTTTTACAAAGAAGATAATTATGTCCACTTTTTTGACATTGATTAGGCCAAATAATCGTTACCATTATCATCTATTATAAGCAAATTTTAAAAGATCTATTAAATTATCTTTTACAAAGAATACAATTATGTCAAGTTTTTTAGCATTTATTAGGCCCAATGATCGTTACAGTTGTGATCTTTTAATAAAAAATTTTAAATTATTTAGTAAATTATCTTATAAAAGAAGATAATTATGTCAACTTTTTTAATATTAATTAGGCCCAATGATCGTTACCGTTATGATCTTTTAATATGAAATTTTAAATTATCTTTTACAAAGAAGGAAATTATGTCAACTTTTTTAGCATTTATTAGGCCCAATAATCCTTACCGTTATGATCTTTTATAAAGAAATTTTAAATGATCTATTAAATTATCTTTTACAAAAAAGATAGTTAATTTAAATTTTTTAGCATTTCTTAGGCCCAAGGATTGTTACCGTGATGATATTTTATAAAGAGATTTTAAATGATCTATTAAATTATCTTTTACAAAGAAGATAATTATGTCAAGTTTTTTAGCATTTATTGGGCCCAATGATCGTTACCATTATGATCTTTTAATAAGAAATTTTAAATTATCTAGTAAATTATCTTTTACAAGGAAGATAATTATGTCAACTTTTTTAGCATTTATTAGGCCCAATGATCGTTACCGTTATGATCTTTTAATAAATAAATTTTAAATGATGTATTAAATTATCTTTTACAAGGAATATAATATGTCAACTTTTTTAGCATTTATTAGGCCCAATGATCGTTACCGTTATGATCTTTTAATAAATCAATTTTTAATGATCTATTAGATTATCTTTTACAAAGAAAATAATTATGTCAACTTTTTTGACATTGATTAGGCCAAATAATCGTTACCGTTGTCATCTATTATAAACAAATTTAAAATGATCTATTAAATTATCTTTTACAAAGAAGATAATTATGTCAACTTTTTTAGCATGTATTAGGCCCAATAATGGTTACCATTATGATCTTTTAATAAGAAATTTTAAATTATCTAGTAAATTATCTTTTACAAAAAAGATAGTTAATTTAAATTTTTTAGCATTTCTTAGGCCCAAGGATTGTTACCGTTATGATATTTTATAAAGAGATTTTAAATGATCTATTAAATTATCCTTTACAAAGAAGATAATTATGTCAAGTTTTTTAGCATTTATTGGGCCCAATGATCGTTACCATTATGATCTTTTAATAAGAAATTTTCAATTATCTATTAAATTGACTTTTACAAAGGAGATAATTATGTAAATTTTTTTAGCATTTATTAGGCCCAATGATCATTACCGTCATGATCTTTTAATAAATAAATTTTAAATGATCTATTAAATTATCTTTTACAAAGAAGATAATTATGTCAACTTCTTTAACATTGATTAGGCCAAATAATCGTTACAGTTATCATCTATTATAAACAAATTTTAAAAGATCTATTAAATTATCTTTTACAAAGAATAGAATTATGTCAAGTTTTTTAGCATTTATTAGGCCCAATAATCCTTACCGTTGTGATCTTTCATAGAGAAATTTTAAATGATCTATTAAATTATCATTTACAAAAAAGACAATTAATTTAAATTTGTTGGCATTTCTTAGGCCCAATGATTGTTAACGTTATGATCTTTTATAAAGAAATTTTAAATAATCTATTAAGTTATATTTTACAAAGAAGATAATTATGTCAACGTTTTTAACATTTATTAGGTCCAACGATCGTTACAGTTATGATCATTTATAAAGAGATTTTAAATGATCTATTAAATTATCTTTTACAAAGAAGATAATTACGTCAACTTTTTTAGCATTTATTAGGCCCAATGATTGTTACCATTATGATCTTGTATAATGAAATTTTAAATTATCTATTAAGTTATCTTTTACAAAGAAGATAATTATGTCAAGTTTTTTAGCATTTACTAGGCCCAATGATCGTTACCATTATGATATTTTAATAAGAAATTTTAAATTATCTAGTAAATTATCTTTTGCAAAGAAGATAATTATGTCAACTTTTTTAGCATTTATTAGGCCAAATGATCGTCACCGTTATGATCTTTTAATAAATAAATTTTAAATGATCTATTAAATTATCTTTTACAAAGAAGATAATTATGTCCACTTTTTTGACATTGATTAGGCCAAATAATCGTTACCATTATCATCTATTATAAGCAAATTTTAAAAGATCTATTAAATTATCTTTTACAAAGAATACAATTATGTCAACTTTTTTAGCATTTATTAGGCCCAATGATCGTTACCGTTATGATCTTCTATAATGAAATTTTAAATTATCTATTAAATTATCTTTTACAAAGAAGATAGTTATGTCAAGTTTTTTAGCATTTATTAGGCCCAATGATCGTTACAGTTGTGATCTTTTATAAATAAATTTTAAATGATCTATTAAATTATCTTTTACAAAGAATATAATCATGTCAACTTTTTTAACATTGATTAGGCCAAATAATCGTTACCGTTATCATCTATTATAAACAAATTTTAAAAGATCTATTAAATTATATTTTACAAAGAAGATAATTATGTCAACTTTTTTAGCATTTATTAGGCCCAATCATCATTACTATTATGATCTTTGAATAAGAAATTTTAAATTGTCTAGTAAATTATCTTTTAGAAAGAAGATAATTATGTCCCATTTTAAGCATTTATTAGGCCCAATGATCATTACCGTTATGATCTTTTATAAAAAAAACTTAAATGATCTATTAAATTATCTTTTACAAACAAGACAATTATGTCAACTTTTTTAGCATTTACTAGGACCAATGATCGTTACCGTTATGATGTTTTAATAAGAAATTTTCAATTATCTATTAAATTGCCTTTTACAAAGCAGATAATTATGTAAACTTTTTTAGCATTTATTAGGCCCAATGATCGTTACCGTCATGATCTTTTAATAAAGAAATTTTAAATGATCTATTAAATTATCTTTTACAAAGAAGATAATTATATCCACTTTTTTGACATTGATTAGGACGAATAATCGTTACCGTTATCATCTATTGTAAGAAAATTTTAAATGATCTATTAAATTATCTTTTACAAAGAAGATAATTATGTCAATTTTTTTAACATTGATTAGGCCAAATAATCGTTACAGTTATCATCTATTATAAACAAATTTTGAAAGATCTATTAAATTATCTTTTACAAAGAATATAATTATGTGAACTTTTTTAGCATTTATTAGGCCTAATGATCGTTACCGTTATGATCTTCTATAATAAAATTTTAAATTATCTATTAAATTATCTTTTACAAAGAAGATAGTTATGTTAAGTTTTTTAGCATTTATTAGGCCCAATGATCGTTACAGTTGTGATCTTTTAATAAAAAATTTTAAATTATTTAGTAAATTATCTTTTACAAAGAAGATAATTATGTCAACTTTTTTAATATTAATTAGGCCCAATGATCGTTACCGTTATGATCTTTTAATATGAACTTTTAAATTATCTATTAAATTATCTTTTACAAAGAAGGAAATTATGTCAACTTTTTTAGCATTTATTAGGCCCAATAATCCTTACCGTTATGATCTTTTATAAAGAAATTTTAAATGATCTATTAAATTATCTTTTACAAAAAAGATAGTTAATTTAAATTTTTTAGCATTTCTTAGGCCCAAGGATTGTTACTGTTATGATATTTTATAAAGAGATTTTAAATGATCTATTAAATTATCTTTTACAAAGAAGATAATTATGTCAAGTTTTTTAGCATTTATTGGGCCCAATGATCGTTACCATTATGATCTTTTAATAAGAAATTTTAAATTATCTAGTAAATTATATTTTACAAGGAAGATAATTATGTCAACTTTTTTAGCATTTATTAGGCCCAATGATCGTTACCGTTATGATCTTTTAATAAATAAATTTTAAATGATGTATTAAATTATCTTTTACAAGGAATATAATTATGTCAATTTTTTAGCATTTATTAGGCCCAATGATCGTTACCGTTATGATCTTTTAATAAATAAATTTTAAATGATCTATTAGATTATCTTTTACAAAGAAAATAATTATGTCAACTTTTTTGACATTGATTAGGCCAAATAATCGTTACCGTTGTCATCTATTATAAACAAATTTAAAATGATCTATTAAATTATCTTTTACAAAGAAGATAATTATGTCAACTTTTTTAGCATGTATTAGGCCCAATAATGGTTACCATTATGATCTTTTAATAAGAAATTTTAAATTATCAAGTAAATTATCTATTAAATTATCTTTTACAAAAAAGATAGTTAATTTAAATTTTTTAGCATTTCTTAGGCCCAAGGATTGTTACCGTTATGATATTTTATAAAGAGATTTTAAATGATCTATTAAATTATCTTTTATAAAGAAGATAATTATGTCAAGTTTTTTAGCATTTATTGGGCCCAATGATCGTTACCATTATGATCTTTTAATAAGAAATTTTAAATTATCTAGTAAATGATCTTTTACAAGGAAGATAATTATGTCAACTTTTTTAGCATTTATTAGGCCCAATGATCGTTACCGTTATGATCTTTTAATAAATAAATTTTAAATGATGTAATAAATTATCTTTTACAAGAAATATAATTATGTCAACTTTTTTAGCATTTATTAGGCCCAATGATCGTTACCGTTATGATCTTTTAATAAATAAATTTTAAATGATCTATTAGATTATCTTTTACAAAGAAAATAATTATGTCAACTTTTTTGACATTGATTAGGCCAAATAATCGTTACCGTTGTCATCTATTATAAACAAATTTAAAATGATCTATTAAATTATCTTTTAGAATGAAGATAATTATGTCAACTTTTTTAGCATGTATTAGGCCCAATAATGGTTACCATTATGATCTTTTAATAAGAAATTTTAAATTATCTAGTAAATTATCTTTTACAAAAAAGATAGTTAATTTAAATTTTTTAGCATTTCTTAGGCCCAAGGATTGTTACCGTTATGATATTTTATAAAGAGATTTTAAATGATCTATTAAATTATCTTTTACAAAGAAGATAATTATGTGAAGTTTTTTAGCATTTACTGGGCCCAATGATCGTTACCATTATGATCTTTTAATAAGAAATTTTCAATTATCTATTAAATTGAATTTTACTCAATTATCTATTAAATTGAATTTTACAAAGGAGATAATTATGTAAACTTTTTTAGCATTTATTAGGCCCAATGATCATTACCGTCATGATCTTTTAATAAATAAATTTTAAATGATCTATTAAATTATCTTTTACAAAGAAGATAATTATGTCAACTTTTTTAACATTGATTAGGCCAAATAATCGTTACAGTTATCATCTATTATAAACAAATTTTAAAAGATCTATTAAATTATCTTTTACAAAGAATAGAATTATGTCAAGTTTTTTAGCATTTATTAGGCCCAATAATCCTTACCGTTGTGATCTTTTATAGAGAAATTTTAAATGATCTATTATATTATCATTTACAAAAAAGACAATTAATTTAAATTTGTTGGCATTTCTTAGGCCCAATGATTGTTAACGTTATGATCTTTTATAAAGAAATTTTAAATAATCTATTAAGTTATATTTTACAAAGAAGATAATTATGTCAACGTTTTTAACATTTATTAGGCCCAACGATCGTTACTGTTATGATCATTTATAAAGAGATTTTAAATGATCTATTAAATTATCTTTTACAAAGAAGATAATTACGTCAACTTTTTTAGCATTTATTAGGCCCAATGATTGTTACCATTATGATCTTGTATAATGAAATTTTAAATTATCTATTAAGTTATCTTTTACAAAGAAGATAATTATGTCAAGTTTTTTAGCATTTACTAGGCCCAATGATCGTTACCATTATGATATTTTAATAAGAAATTTTAAATTATCTAGTAAATTATCTTTTGCAAAGAAGATAATTATGTCAACTTTTTTAGCATTTATTAGGCCAAATGATCGTCACCGTTATGATCTTTTAATAAATAAATTTTAAATGATCTATTAAATTATCTTTTACAAAGAAGATAATTATGTCCACTTTTTTGACATTGATTAGGCCAAATAATCGTTACCATTATCATCTATTATAAGCAAATTTTAAAAGATCTATTAAATTATCTTTTACAAAGAATACAATTATGTCAACTTTTTTAGCATTTATTAGGCCCAATGATCGTTACCGTTATGATCTTCTATAATGAAATTTTAAATTATCTATTAAATTATCTTTTACAAAGAAGATAGTTATGTCAAGTTTTTTAGCATTTATTAGGCCCAATGATCGTTACAGTTGTGATCTTTTATAAATAAATTTTAAATGATATATTAAATTATCTTTTACAAAGAATATAATCATGTCAACTTTTTTAACATTGATTAGGCCAAATAATCGTTACCGTTATCATCTATTATAAACAAATTTTAAAAGATCTATTAAATTATATTTTACAAAGAAGATAATTATGTCAACTTTTTTAGCATTTATTAGGCCCAATCATCATTACTATTATGATCTTTGAATAAGAAATTTTAAATTGTCTAGTAAATTATCTTTTACAAAGAAGATAATTATGTCCCATTTTAAGCATTTATTAGGCCCAATGATCATTACCGTTATGATCTTTTATAAAAAAAACTTAAATGATCTATTAAATTATCTTTTACAAACAAGACAATTATGTCAACTTTTTTAGCATTTACTAGGACCAATGATCGTTACCGTTATGATGTTTTAATAAGAAATTTTCAATTATCTATTAAATTGCCTTTTACAAAGCAGATAATTATGTAAACTTTTTTAGCATTTATTAGGCCCAATGATCGTTACCGTCATGATCTTTTAATAAAGAAATTTTAAATGATCTATTAAATTATCTTTTACAAAGAAGATAATTATGTCCACTTTTTTGACATTGATTAGGACGAATAATCGTTACCGTTATCATCTATTGTAAGAAAATTTTAAATGATCTATTAAATTATCTTTTACAAAGAAGATAATTATGTCAATTTTTTTAACATTGATTAGGCCAAATAATCGTTACCGTTGTCATCTATTATAAACAAATTTAAAATGATCTATTAAATTATCTTTTACAAAGAAGATAATTATGTCAACTTTTTTAGGATGTATTAGGCCCAATAATGGTTACCATTATGATCTTTTAATAAGAAATTTTAAATTATCTAGTAAATTATCTTTTACAAATAAGGTAATTAAGTAAACCTTTTTAGCATTTATTAGGCCCAATGATCGTTACCGTTATGATATTTTATAAAAAAATTTTAAATGATCTATTAAATTATCTTTTACAAAGAAGATAATTATGTCAACTTTTTTAGCATTTATTATTCCCAATGATCGTTGCCGTTATGATCTTTCAATAAATAAATTTTAACTGATCTATTAAATTATCTTTTACAAAGAATAGAATTATGTCAAGTTTTTTAGCATTTGTTAGGCCTAATGATTGTTACTGTTATCATCTTTTATAAATAAATTTTAACTGATCTATTAAAATATTTTTTACAAAGAATATAATTATGTCAACTTTTTTAGTATTTATTAGGCCCAATGATCATTACCTTTATGATCTTTTAATAAATAAATTTTAAATGATCTATTAAATTATCTTTTACAAAGTAGATAATTATGTCAACTTTTTTAGCATTTGTTAGGCCAATGATCGTTATTGTTATGATCTTTTAATAAGAAATTTTAAATGATCTATTAAATTATCTTTGACAAAAAAGATAATTAGTTTAAATTTTTTAGCATTTGTTAGGCGCAATGATTGTTACCGTTATGATCTTTTATAAAGAAATTTTAACGGATCTATTAAATTATTTTTTAGAAACAATATAATTATGTCAACTTTTTTAGTATTTATTAAGCCCAATGATCATTACCGTTATGATCTTTTAATAAATAAATTTTAAATGATGTATTAAATTATCTTTTGCAAAGAAGATAATTATATCAACTTTTTTAGCATTTATTAGGCCCAAATATCGTTACCGTGATGATCTTTTATACAGAAATTTTAAATGATCTATTAAATTATTTTTTACAAAGAATATAATCATCTTAACTTTTGTAGTATTTATTAGGCCCAATGTTATGATCTTTTATAACGAAATTTTAACTGATCTATTAAATTATCTTTTACAAAGAAGAAAATTATGTCAACTTTTTTAGCATTTATTAGGCCCAATAATCCTTACCGTTATGATCTTTTATAAAGAAATTTTAAAAGATCTATTAAATTATCTTTTACAAAAAAGATAGTTAATTTAAATTTTTTAGCATTTCTTAAGCCCAACGATTGTTACCGTTATCATATTTTATAAAGAGATTTTAAATGATCTATTAAATTATCTTTTACAAAGAAGATAATTATGTCAAGTTTTTTAGCATTTATGGGGCCCAATGATCGTTACCATTATGATCTTTTAATAAGAAATTTTAAATTATCTAGTAAATTATCTTTTACAAGGAAGATAATTATGTCAACTTTTTTAGCATTTATTAGGCCCAATGATCCTTACCGTGATGATCTTTTAATAAATGTATTTTAAATGATTTTATAAATTATCTTTTACAAAGAATATAATTATGTCAACTTTTTTAGCATTTATTAGGCCCAATGATCGTTACCGTTATGATCTTTTAATAAATAAATTTTAAATGATGTATTAAACTATCTTTTACAAAGAATATAATTATATCAACTTTTTTAGCATTTATTAGGCCCAATGATCGTTACCGTTATGATCTTCTATAATGAAATTTTAAATTATCTACTAAATTATCTTTTACAAAGAAGATAGTTATGTCAAGTTTTTTAGCATTTATTAGGCCCAATGATCGTTACAGTTGTGATCTTTTATAAATAAATTTTAAATAATTTATTAAATTATCTTTTACAAAGAATATAATCATGTCAAGTTTTTTAACATTGATTAGGCCAAATAATCGTTACCGTTATCATCTATTATAAACAAATTTTAAAAGATCTATTAAATTATATTTTACAAAGAAGATAACTATGTCAACTTTTTTAGCATTTATTAGGCCCAATCATCATTACCATTATGATATTTGAATAAGAAATTTTAAATTATCTAGTAAATTATCTTTTACAAAGAAGATAATTATGTCCCATTTTAAGCATTTTTTAGGCCCAATGATCATTACTGTTATGATCTTTTATAAAAAAAACTTAAATGATCTATTAAATTATCTTTTACAAACAAGACAATTATGTCAACTTTTTTAGCATTTACTTGCCCAATGATCGTTACCGTTATGATGTTTTAATAAGAAATTTTCAATTATCTATTAAATTGACTTTTACACAGGAGATAATTATGTAAACTTTTTTAGCATTTATTAGGCCCAATGATCATTACCGTCATGATCTTTTAATAAATAAATTTTAAATGATCTATTAAATTATCTTTTACAAAGAAGATAATTATGTCAACTTTTTAAACATTGATTAGGCCAAATAATCGTTACAGTTATCATCTATTATAAACAAATTTTAAAAGATCTATTAAATTATCTTTTACAAAGAATACAATTATGTCAAGTTTTTTAGCATTTATTAGGCCCAATAATCCTTACCGTTGTGATCTTTTATAAAGAAATTTTAAATGATCTATTAAATTATCATTTACAAAAAAGACAATTAATTTAAATTTGTTGGCATTTCTTAGGCCCAATGGTTGTTAATGTTATGATCTTTTATAAAGAAATTTTAAATAATCTATTAAGTTATATTTTACAAAGAAGATAATTATGTCAACGTTTTTAACATTTATTAGGCCCAACGATCGTTACTGTTATGATCATTTATAAAGAGATTTTAAATGATCTATTAAATTATCTTTTACAAAGAAGATAATTACGTCAACTTTTTTAGCATTTATTAAGCCCAATGATTGTTACCGTTATGATCTTGTATAATGAAATTTTAAATTATCTATTAAGTTATCTTTTACAAAGAAGATAATTATGTCAAGTTTTTTAGCATTTACTAGGCCCAATGATCGTTACCATTATGATCTTTTAATAAGAAATTTTAAATTATCTAGTAAATTATCTTTTGCAAAGAAGATAATTATGTCAACTTTTTTAGCATTTATTAGGCCAAATGATCGTCACCGTTATGATCTTTTAATAAATAAATTTTAAATGATCTATTAAAATATCTTTTACAAAGAAGATAATTATGTCCACTTTTTTGACATTGATTAGGCCAAATAATCGTTACCATTATCATCTATTATAAGCAAATTTTAAATGATCTATTAAATTATCTTTTACAAAGAAGATAATTATGTCAACTTTTTTAACATTGATTAGGCCAAATAATCGTTACAGTTATCATCTATTATAAATAAATTTTAAAAGATCTATTAAATTATCTTTTACAAAGAATACAATTATGTCAACTTTTTTAGCCTTTATTAGGCCCAATGATAGTTACCGTTATGATCTTCTATAATGAAATTTTAAATTATCTATTAAATTATCTTTTATAAAGAAGATAGTTATGTCAAGTTTTTTAGCATTTATTAGGCCCAATGATCGTTACAGTTGTGATCTTTATAAATAAATTTTAAATTATCTTTTACAAAGAATATAATCATGTCAACTTTTTTAACATTGATTAGGCCAAATAATCATTACCGTTATCATCTATTATAAACAAATTTTAAAAGATCTATTAAATTATATTTTACAAAGAACATAATTATGTCAACTTTTTTAGCATTTATTAGGCCCAATCATCATTACTATTATGATCTTTGAATAAGAAATTTTAAATTGTCTAGTAAATTATCTTTTAGAAAGAAGATAATTATGTCCCACTTTAAGCATTTATTAGACCCAATGATCATTACCGTTATGATCTTTTATAAAAAAAACTTAAATGATCTATTAAATTATCTTTTACAAACAAGACAATTATGCAACTTTTTTAGCATTTACTAGGACCAATGATCGTTACCGTTATGATGTTTTAATAAGAAATTTTCAATTATCTATTAAATTGCCTTTTACAAAGAAGATAATTATGTAAACTTTTTTAGCATTTATTAGGCCCAATGATCGTTACCGTCATGATCTTTTAACAAAAAAATTTTAAATGATCTATTAAATTATCTTTTACAAAGAAGATAATTATGTCCACTTTTTCGACATTGATTAGGACAAATAATCGTTACCGTTATCATTTATTGTAAGAAAATTTTAAATGATCTATTAAATTATCTTTTACAAAGAAGATAATTATGTCAACTTTTTTAACATTAATTAGGCCAAATAATCGTTACAGTTATCATCTATTATAAACAAATTTTGAAAGATCTGTTAAATTATCTTTTACAAAGAATATAATTATGTGAACTTTTTTAGCATTTATTAGGCCCAATGATCGTTACCGTTATGATCTTCTATAATGAAATTTTAAATTGTCTATTAAATTATCTTTTAAAAAGACGATAGTTATGTCAAGTTTTTTAGCATTTATTAGGCCCAATGATCGTTACAGTTGTGATCTTTTAATAAAAAATTTTAAATTATTTAGTAAATTATCTTTTACAAAGAAGATAATTATGTCAACTTTTTTAACATTGATTAGGCCAAATAATCGTTACAGTTATCATCATTTATAAACAAATTTTAAAAGATCTATTAAATTATCTTTTACAAAGAATACAATTATGTCAACTTTTTTAGCATTTATTAGGCCCAATGATTGTTACCGTTATGATCTTTTAATATGAAATTTTAAATTATCTATTAAATTATCTTTTACAAAGAAGGAAATTATGTCAACTTTTTTAGCATTTATTAGGCCCAATAATCCTTAGTGTTATGATCTTTTATAAAGAAATTTTAAATGATCTATTAAATTATCTTTTACAAAAAAGATAGTTAATTTAAATTTTTTAGCATTTCTTAGGCCCAACGATTGTTACCGTTATGATATTTTATAAAGAGATTTTAAATGATCTATTAAATTATCTTTTACAAAGAAGATAATTATGTGAAATTTTTTAGCATTTATTGGGCCCAATGATCGTTACCATTATGATCTTTTAATAAGAAATTTTAAATTATCTAGTAAATTATCTTTTACAAGGAAGATAATTATGTCAACTTCTTTAGCATTTATTAGGCCCAATGATCGTTACCGTTATGATCTTTTAATAAATAAATTTTAAATGATGTATTAAATTATCTTTTACAAAGAATATAATTATGTCAACTTTTTTAGCATTTATTAGGCCCAATGATCGTTACCGTTATGATCTTTTATTAAATAAATTTTAAATGATGTATTAAATTATCTTTTACAAAGAATATAATTATGTCAACTTTTTTAGCATTTATTAGGCCCAATGATCGTTACCGTTATGATCTTTTAATAAATAAATTTTAAATGATCTATTAGATTATCTTTTACAAAGAAAATAATTATGTCAACTTTGTTAGCATGTATTAGGCCCAATAATGGTTACCATTATGATCTTTTAATAAGAAATTTTAAATTATCTAGTAAATTATCTTTTAGAAATAAGGTAATTATGTCTACTTTTTTAGCATTTATTAGGCCCAATGATCGTTACCGTTATGATATTTTATAAAAAAATTTTAAATGATCTATTAAATTATCTTTTACAAAGAAGATAATTATGTCAACTTTTTTAGCATTTATTATTCCCAATCATCGTTGCCGTTATGATCTTTTAATAAATAAATTTTAACTGATCTATTAAATTATCTTTTACAAAGAATAGAATTATGTCAAGTTTTTTAGCATTTGTTAGGCCTAATGATTGTTACTATTATCATCTTTTATAAATAAATTTTAACTGATCTATTAAAATATTTTTTACAAAGAATATAATTATGTCAACTTTTTTAGTATTTATTAGGCCCAATGATCATTACCGTTATGATCTTTTAATAAATAAATTTTAAATGATGTATTAAATTATCTTTTGCAAAGAACATAATTATGTCAACTTTTTTAGCATTTATTAGGCCCAAATATCGTTACCGTGATGATCTTTTATACAGAAATTTTAAATGATCTATTAAATTATTTTTTACAAAGAATATAATTATCTTAACTTTTGTAGTATTTATTAGGCCCAATGTTATGATCTTTTATAACGAAATTTTA
Source organism: Psophocarpus tetragonolobus (assembly GCA_037954015.1). Classification (NCBI taxonomy): domain Eukaryota; kingdom Viridiplantae; phylum Streptophyta; class Magnoliopsida; order Fabales; family Fabaceae; genus Psophocarpus; species Psophocarpus tetragonolobus. Next base: position 63,770,332 of record CM075688.1, read on the forward strand.
AATGATTTATTAAATTATCTTTTACAACGAAGATAATTATATCAACTTTTTACCATTAATTAGGCCCAATAATCCTTACTGTTATAATCTTTTATAAAGAAATTTTAAATGACCTATTAAATTATCTTTTACAAAAATAGATAAGTAATTTAATTTTGTTAGCATTTTTTAGGCCCAATGATTGTTACCATTATGATCTTTTATAAAGAAATTTTAAATAATCTATTAAATTATCTTTTACAAAGAAGGAAATTATGTAAACTTTTTAAGGATTTATTAGGCCCAATAATCCTTACCGTTATGATCTTCTAATTAGAAATTTTAAATTATCTATTAAATTGTCTTTTACAAATAAGGAAATTATGTCAACTTTTTTAGCATTTATTAGGCCCAATAATCCTTACCGTTATGATCTTTTATAAAGAAATTTTAAATGATCTATTAAATTATCTTTTACAAAAAAGATAGTTAATTTAAATTTTTTAGCATTTCTTAGGCCCAACGATTGTTACCGTTATGATATTTTATAAAGAGATTTTAAATGATCTATTAAATTATCTTTTACAAAGAAGATAATTATGTCAAGTTTTTTAGCATTTATTGGGCCCAATGATCGTTACCATTATGATCTTTTAATAAGAAATTTTAAATTATCTAGTAAATTATCTTTTACAAGGAAGATAATTATGTCAACTTTTTTAGCATTTATTAGTCCCAATGATCGTTACCGTGATGATCTTTTAATAAATAAATTTTAAATGATGTATTAAATTATCTTTTACAAAGAATATAATTATGTCAACTTTTTTAGCATTTATTAGGCCCAATGATCGTTACCGTTATGATCTTTTAATAAATAAATTTTAAATGATGTATTAAATTATCTTTTACAAAGAATATAAGTATATCAACTTTTTTAGCATTTATTAGGCCCAATGATCGTTACCGTTATGATCTTCTATAATGAAATTTTAAATTATCTACTAAATTATCTTTTACAAAGAAGATAGCTATGTCAAGTTTTTTTGCATTTATTAGGCCCAATGATCGTTACAGTTGTGATCTTTTATAAATAAATTTTAAATAATTTATTAAATTATCTTTTACAAAGAATATAATCATGTCAACTTTTTTAAAATTGATTAGGCCAAATAATCGTTACCGTTATCATCTATTATAAACAAATTTTAAAAGATCTATTAAATTATATTTTACAAAGAAGATAATTATGTCAACTTTTTTAGCATTTATTAGGCCCAATCATCATTACCATTATGATCTTTGAATAAGAAATTTTAAATTATCTAGTAAATTATCATTTACAAAGAAGATAATTATGTCCCATTTTAAGCATTTATTAGGCCCAACGATCATTACTGTTATGATCTTTTATAAAAAAAACTTAAATGATCTATTAAATTATCTTTTACAAACAAGACAATTATGTCAACTTTTTTAGCATTTACTAGGCCCAATGATCGTTACCGTTATGATGTTTTAATAAATAAATTTTAAATGATCTATTAAATTATCTTTTACAAAGAAGATAATTATGTCAACTTTTTTAACATTGATTAGGCCAAATAATCGTTACAGTTATCATCTATTATAAACAAATTTTAAAAGATCTATAAAATTATCTTTTACAAAGAATACAATTATGTCAACTTTTTTAGCATTTATTAGGCCCAATGATCGTTACCGTTATGATCTTCTATAATGAAATTTTAAATTATCTATTAAATTATCTTTTACAAAGAAGATAGTTATGTCAAGTTTTTTAGCATTTATTAGGCCCAATGATCGTTACAGTTATGATCTTTTATAAATAAATTTTAAATGATGTATTAAATTATCTTTTACAAAGAATATAATCATATCAACTTTTTTAACATTGATTAGGCCAAATAATCGTTACCATTATCATCTATTATAAACAAATTTTAAAAGATATATTAAATTATATTTTACAAAGAAGATAATTATGTCAACTTTTTTAGCATTTATTAGGCCCAATCATCATTACTATTATGATCTTTGAATAATAGATTTTAAATTGTCTAGTAAATTATCTTTTACAAAGAAGATAATTATGTCCCATTTTAAGCATTTATTAGGCCCAATTATCATTACCGTTATGATCTTTTATAAAAAAAACTTAAATGATCCATTAAATTATCTTTTACAAACAAGACAATTATGTCAACTTTTTTAGCATTTACTAGGAGTAATGATCGTTACCGTTATGATGTTTTAATAAGAAATTTTCAAAATTATCTATTAAATTGCCTTTTACAAAGAAGATAATTATGTAAACTTTTTTAGCATTTATTAGGCCCAATGATCGTTACCGTCATGATCTTTTAATAAAGAAATTTTAAATGATCTATTAAATTATCTTTTACAAAGAAGATAATTATGTCCACTTTTTTGACATTGATTAGGACAAATAATCGTTACCGTTATCATCTATTGTAAGAAAATTTTAAATGATCTATTAAATTATCTTTTACAAAGAAGATAATTATGTCAACTTTTTTAACATTGATTAGGTCAAATAATCGTTACAGTTATCATCTATTATAAACAAATTTTGAAAGATCTATTAAATTATCTTTTACAAAGAATATAATTATGTGAACTTTTTTAGCATTTATTAGGCCCCATGATCGTTACCGTTATGATCTTCTATAATGAAATTTTAAATTATCTATTAAATTATTTTTTACAAAGAAGATAGTTATGTCAAGTTTTTTAGCATTTATTAGGCCCAATGATCGTTACAGTTGTGATCTTTTAATAAAAAATTTTAAATTATTTAGTAAATTATCTTTTACAAATAAGATAATTATGTCAACTTTTTTAATATTAATTAGGCCCAATGATCGTTACCGTTATGATCTTTTAATATGAAATTTTAAATTATCTATTAAATTATCTTTTACAAAGAAGGAAATTATGTCAACTTTTTTAGCATTTATTAGGCCCAATAATCCTTACCGTTATGATCTTTTATAAAGAAATTTTAAATGATCTATTAAATTATCTTTTACAAAAAAGATAGTTAATTTAAATTTTTTAGCATTTCTTAGGCCCAACGATTGTTACCGTTATGATATTTTATAAAGAGATTTTAAATGTTCTATTAAATTATCTTTTACAAAGAAGATAATTATGTCAAGTTTTTTAGCATTTATTGGGCCCAATGATCGTTACCATTATGATCTTTTAATAAGAAATTTTAAATTATCTAGTAAATTATCTTTTACGAGGAAGATAATTATGTAAACTTTTTTAGCATTTATTAGGCCCAATGATCGTTACCGTTATGATCTTTTAATAAATAAATTTTAAATTATGTATTAAATTATCTTTTACAAAGAATATAATTATGTAAACTTTTTTAGCATTTATTAGGCCCAATGATCGTTACCGTTATGATCTTTTAATAAATAAATTTTAAATGATCTATTAGATTATCTTTTACAAAGAAAATAATTATGACAACTTTTTTGACATTGATTAGGCCAAATAATCGTTACCGTTGTCATCTATTATAAACAAATTTTAAATGATCTATTAAATTATCTTTTGCAAAGAAGATAATTATGTCAACTTTTTTAGCATGTATTAGGCCCAATAATGGTTACCATTATGATCTTTTAATAAGAAATTTTAAATTATCTAGTAAATTATCTTTTAGAAATAAGGTAATTATGTCATATTTTTTAGCATTTATTAGGCCCAATGATCGTTACCGTTATGATATTTTATAAAAAAAATTTAAATGATCTATTAAATTATCTTTTACAAAGAAGATAATTATGTCAACTTTTTTAGCATTTATTATTCCCAATGATCGTTGCCGTTATGATCTTTTAATAAATAAATTTTAACTGATCTATTAAATTATCTTTTACAAAGAATAGAATTATGTCAAGTTTTTTAGCATTTGTTAGGCCTAATGATTGTTACTGTTATCATCTTTTATAAATAAATTTTAGCTGATCTATTAAAATATTTTTTACAAAGAATATAATTATGTCAACTTTTTTAGTATTTATTAGGCCCAATGATCATTACCTTTATGATCTTTTAATAAATAAATTTTAGATGATCTATTAAATTATCTTTTACAAAGTAGATAATTATGTCAACTTTTTTAGCATTTGTTAGGCCAATGATCGTTACTGTTATGATCTTTTAATAAGAAATTTTAAATGATCTATTAAATTATCTTTGACAAAAAAGATAATTAGTGTAAATTTTTTAGCATTTGTTAGGCGCAATGATTGTTACCGTTATGATCTTTTATAAAGAAATTTTAACGGATATATTAAATTATTTTTTAGAAACAATATAATTATGTCAAGTTTTTTAGTATTTATTAAGCCCAATGATCATTACCGTTATGATATTTTAATAAATAAATTTTAAATGATGTATTAAATTATCTTTTGCAAAGAACATAATTATGTCAACTTTTTTAGCATTTATTAGGCCCAAATATCGTTACCGTGATGATCTTTTATACAGAAATTTTAAATGATCTATTAAATTACTTTTTACAAACAATATAATTATCTTAACTTTTGTAGTATTTATTAGGCCCAATGTTATGATCTTTTATAACGAAATTTTAAATGATTTATTAAATTATCTTTTACAACGAAGATAATTATATCAACTTTTTACCATTTATTTGGCCCAATAATCCTTACCGTTATAATCTTTTATAAAGAAATTTTAAATGACCTATTAAATTATCTTTTAAAAAAATAGATAAGTGATTTAATTTTGTTAGAATTTTTTAGGCCCAATGATTGTTACCATTATGATCTTTTATAAAGAAATTTTAAATAATCTATTAAATTATCTTTTACAACAAAGGAAATTATGTCAACTTTTTTAGCATTTATTCGGCCCAATAATCCTTACCGTTATGATCTTCTAATTAGAAATTTTAAATTATCTATTAAATTATCTTTTACAAAGAAGGAAATTATGTCAACTTTTTTAGCATTTATCAGGCCCAATAATCCTTACCGTTATGATCTTTTATAAAGAAAATTTAAATGATCTATTAAATTATCTTTTACAAAAAAGATAGTTAATTTAAATTTTTTAGCATTTCTTAGGCCCAACGATTGTTACCGTTATGATATTTTATAAAGAGATTTTAAATGATCTATTAAATTATCTTTTACAAAGAAGATAATTATGTCAAGTTTTTTAGCATTTATTAGGCCCAATGATCGTTACCATTATGATCTTTTAATAAGAAATTTTAAATTATCTAGTAAATTATCTTTTACAAGGAAGATAATTATGTCAACTTTTTTAGCATTTATTAGGCCCAATGATCGTTACCGTGATGATGTTTTAATAAATAAATTTTAAATGATGTATTAAATTTCTTTTACAAAGAATATAATTATGTCAACTTTTTTAGCATTTATTAGGCCCAATGATCGTTACCGTTATGATCTTTTAATAAATAAATTTTAAATGATGTATTAAATTATCTTTTACAAAGAATATAATTATATCAACTTTTTTAGCATTTATTAGGCTCAATGATCGTTACCGTTATGATCTTCTATAATGAAATTTTAAATTATCTACTAAATTATCTTTTATGTTTTTTTCAACCATGAGAAAATTTGTTTGAATTAAGTTAAAAATGTTGTAAAAATATAATTGGTTAAAAAAATCAATGTAAAAATTTTGATATAATTACAAAATTCTAAATATTTTTATATTTACAGTGTTGCAAAAATCAATTCGATCACTAACCCGATCAAGGCAAATGATCAATAGATTAGTGGTCGGATAACTCAATCCCACCCGATTTATATATAAAAAAAATAAAAAAAACATAACATCACAATTTTCACTTTTTACATTCTCAAATCACATAAAAAATAAAGAGAAAATAAAAAGTAAGAAGTGACATTATTTAAAATATTTTTTTAAAGAAAAAAACTAAACTTAACCCGAGTAGGATGAACTCGGTCCGAGTTACCATTTTTTACTTGAACTAGTTAGTTCAAACTGAGTCAACTATTTCTTTGGAGAACATGGATGTACAAGGGTTAGGAAGAGTAGTCTATCTGTTGTAAAAATTTTCACATAGTGTTATTTTTTGGCTGTCAATAGACAACTATCGTGACTTTTTTCACATATATGCATTATCATTTTTCCATCCATCACCAACATATTAGTTTTGACAAAAGTTGTTATCACTTGCACAAAATAAGAATCGTTCATTCCTTACCCAAGTTCTAAAACCGGTGATATTTGTGTATATTTTTCATTTCACACCATTTTATTTCTTCTCCTTCTTATACTCCACATTGTGGACAAAAGTTTGGAATTGACAATAATGCATTTATTTTAAAAAATAGATCCTTAAAAGAATAAAAGTTTATCAACATTTGCTCAATATGTTCCCATGTACCATAGTTTTTCTTGATGTTAATGCTTTGAGAAGATGTTATAAGCTAGGCTAACAATTTTCAATAATTCATTCAAAATATGCACAAAAGAGGACAAGATACCCTTTGTAAATTAATTCGTGTAAGAAATGCCTTTCAACTAAAAATCTTTACTCCAGGAGACACTTACAGGACTACGACTTCCAAGTTACATTTCATTCTCCATAATCTTCAATGTCCTTTTCGTTACCAAATTTATACCCGACTTTCAATGTATACACCAGATTATGTTGGATGCAAAGTTGATGACATAAATACAAGGATAAACTATGTTTTTGGTATATGAACTTTTTCAGATTTATGATTTTGGTACATAATTTTTTTGTTGATTAGTCAAAGTACGCACACACTTTTTCTGTCTAACATTTTAGTCCTTCTGTTTATTTTATCTGTTAAGTGGTGACATCCCCAAAAACTTTAGTTAATAAAATAAGAGTAAATTATGCTTTTTGTATATAAAATTTTCAAATTTATGATTTTAGTACACAAACTTTTTAGGCTAAATTATACATGAGTATTATGGCACTTAGGTACTTTGTGCCCCCCTTATTTTTTTGCTCAGTTATTGCCCCTAAACTTTTTAAAAAGCATAACTTTGCCCTTCTGTTAGATTGAGATCGTTGACTGTTAGAAATACAACGTTGACTTGAAAATTATCAAAGTAATTTAGGGTTTTGGTTATCCTTTATCCCAAATAGATGCGGTAAAGTTCTTCTTCTTCTTCTCATCTGCACTGAGCTTCTTCATCTTGTTTCTCATTTGTGCTTTTTTCCAAGGAAGAAACTGGAAGTTCCTACAGCTCAAATTCTTAACCTAGAAGGCGTCGAATGATGTGCAGTTGCAGGATGTAAGCTCCATTGGTCACATCATAGATGCAACACAACCCAGGGAGAAGATTTTATGGGTGAGGCATTAATGTTAGGCATAATATTGAAAGTTAAAGTGTTTGTTTTTTATGTTTTTCATGTATAATTTGTAACCCATGTTGTCGGATGGACGAAATGCAGGTCATAAGGACTAGAGGATGTAATTTTTTTTAATGGTATCCAATGCTGAACAATAGAGAGCAAAGAATCATTCTCAGTTTGCTCAAGAGGATGAAAGAGTTTCAACAATCAAAGTGTAGACAAGAGAAAAATATGTAAGAATCGAACAAAAGGGAAAGGTTACTTGGTGTTGAGTTGATTATTTGTTTAGGAATTGTGTTCATTCTTGTTGTTACCATTGTTGTTAGGGGTAGCTATTAATGTTAGGATTGTTTGGTTTAGTGTAGGGGAATTTGAGTGTATGAAAAGAATGTCATTTGAATTTATGTATTGTGTCATTTAGATGCAATAGTTGAGTAAGATCATTGTGTAATATTCTGTTACATATAATGAGATGTTTTAAGTTAATTTCGTATTGTAATGGTAATTTGAAGTTTTCATATACCCTGCTATAGCAGATCTCTTGAACCATTTAAGTGAATGTTAATTTGAAGTTGAAAGTTGTGGCTAAATTTCAAGAACTATACTAGAGCCTTATGAGTAGTTGTTAATTTGAAGTTGGCATATAACCTGCTATAGTAGACATTTGCAACCCTTTAAGTAAATGTGAATTTAAAGTTGAAAGTTGTGGATAAATTTGAAGAACCATACCAAAACCATATCAGTAGTTGTTATTTTGAAGTTGAAAGTGAATGTGTAATTGCAGAACCATACAACCCATATCATTTACTTGTTAATTTGAAGAAGCATAGTAGAACCATATCATACCAATATTCTGAAAACCAATATGTCATATCATACCAAATTTTCTAATCTTCCAAAGTTTCTAACCTGTCAAATATTGTAACCTACGAAATACTAATGTCATATAACACCTAAATACCAATGAAAACTAATGTGGCTGCTATATGACAGTATAATCTAAACCAATGTGGCTGCCATATAACACCTAAATAGTAATGAAAACCAATGAAAAAGAAATTCTAATCTGCCTAATATTTTGTTCTAGTATGCACAACAGACCCATAATTCAATTTGACTAGACCAGTGCATCTCCCATATACTAGACCCATAATTTAGTTTTCTATAAATACAACCCATATATCAGACCCATAATCCAGTTATAATTTGAATTTCACCAGACTAGTGCAATACTATACCATACTAGAACCCATAATTTGAATTTCAACTTCAAATACTAAACCAGAACTTACTATCTCCAACATCATCAAGATTTGCACATGTTTGAGTTGGCAAAACTGAAGTATGTAAAGCATGTTATGTTAGACACTGACCAAATTAGCATATAAGAATACAAAAGAAACCAACCTCAATTGACCAATATTTAATTTCCAACTACCTGACCCTATTTTACACCAACCAACAATAAAGTAAATAGGAAACCAACTAAAGTGGCAACACATGAAACTTTCTCCCAAACCTAGACATTGACCCCATTCAACAACAAGTTCAAAAATTCAAATTTGACATAAAATAATGTAAACCCATCACCCCACAACAACAAAATGACAAAACATTGACCACATTCACTTACCTAGAACAGTATGGCTCTTTGTCTTTCCTTTTTTCCACATCATGTTGTCTTTCCGACACCGTCAACAGTTTTTACCTTCAATCCCTAACCTTCAATCACTCACCAATGCTTAGGGTTTCACTTCTCAGAGAATCAATGGTGAAAAAGAGCGACCAACTTTTCCTCTCTCCAGGCAGGCCACAGTGAAAATAAAGAAGAACAAAATTACCGTTCCATAATAACCCATTGCAACAATTTAATTATGTTTTAATTTTGAAACTAAGTTTGTCAATTCATTAATTACAGTTTTAGGGTTTTCACATAAGCAAGCCAACGTTGTCTTCTAACAGGCAATGGTCTCAATCTGACAAAAAGAAGAAGGTTACACTTTTTAAAAATTTTAGGGGCAATAAATAAGCAAAAAAAATGGCACAAAAAGTACCAAGTGCCAAAATATGAGGTCATCGGGTATAATTTAGCCAACTTTTTATTGACTGGTCAAGATATACAAATATTTTTTTTGTTCAACATCTTAGTTTTTCTATTTATTTTTGCTATTATGTGATGACATATTATTTTATTAATTAAATTTCTAGGTGATTTTTATTACATTTTGTGGTAGTTTTTTTTTCATCATGAATTAAAAAGAAATATTATTCATCTTCTTTCCAACACTTCCTCTACCTATTTCACTACCTCATTCCCATGTGTCCCTCTACCCCATGTAAAGTCCGCTACTATGACTGATTAACATAAAATTTGAATACCAAAACCATAAATTTGAAAAACTTCATGTATCCAAAACATATTTTACCCATAAAATAATAATAATTAGAGTGACACGTCACTACGTAATGGCTAAAATAAAGGGAAGATAAAAAATCTTAGACGGAAAAAATATTTGTATACCTTTACTAGTCAACAAAAAGTTTATATACCAAAACCATAAATTTGAAAAAGTTCATGTACCAAAAATATAGTTATCCTATAACTCCATAAGATTCTTAACAAAGTATTTTTGGAAAGATTGAGAATTTTTTTCCAATAACTCTATTCAATCTCGTTCTATCTAGAGCTAACTTGTTATTCAACTGCTACTTTTTATTTTTCTTTTACCATTACATTGACTATCTTAAGAGGATTAATCATCTAAAAATGGTTTTATAATATTTTAGTTTAAGTAATAATAACTTATACATAAATTATATGAATGAAGAACTATTTTGATCCCTGAATTAAATATATAGTTGCTGCACTTGAATCTCTAAAAAAAATTGTTTGACAAATTAGTCCTTATTCTACTATCCAAATCGATTTATAAAATGATATCTCAATCACTTTTAAGTGTGTTTAAAATATACAATGTTATGTACAACACTTTAGAAACCAATTTGCATAATATTATAAATATATAATCATCAAAGACTAATTTTAAACTAGGTTAACATGATTATTTTTTTAAAATTATTAATTATATAAATATAAATATAAAATCTTCAAAGTATATATTTTAGTTTTTTTTATATTAAAACATCAATGAACAAAAAATGAAAAAGAAATATTTAATTATGTCTTCTTATTCTTATTTCATATTAATTATGAGTTTTAAATTACTCACAACATTATTATGATTAATAACTATAAAACTATACTTTAATGATTATAAATATAAATATAAATTGATATTTAAAAAAATTAAGATACTTAATATAAGTTAAAATATAAGTTAAGTATCTTACTTGTTTTTTTTTTTAAATATTAATTGATATGAAGTATATACATATAGTTATAATCTTTTTAAGTATCTTAAACTTTACTACATATGCAATAAATGCAAGTTAAGTATCTTATGTTTTTTCTAAATATCTTAAACTTTACTTTATATATATTTATATTTTTTTTTAGTACAGTAGCTAACTAAGACGACAAAAAAAAATAATTAAAAGCAGCTTTAGTCAATAATGCATAAACACAAATGTCTTATATGTCTACATGTGTCAAGAGGTCTAGGTAGCTAAGTTGATTCACACATAGTAAATTTTTGACAATTCAATTTCTATTAGAACAAAAAAAAAATTCTATAACTCTTTTACCTATTATCACAAAGCCTTTAGACGTAAAATAAATCTTACTGAATAAATATTTATTACAAATTTTTATATATTTAGTTAAATTTTTTAAGTAAAAGTAAAAAAAATAAAAAATGATTTATTTTAAAAAATTGTTTTGAAAAAAAAAGTGATACATTTAAAAAAAACTCTTTTTATAATTATACTCAAATATAAAATTATAAAAAGTTTTACTATAATAAAAATCTATTATAAATAAATTACTTACTTTTAAAATCACTTTTTTAACATAAACAAATAATTCTATATAAAAATTATTTTTACATTAAAAGTACTAATTTATTTGTTTTCTTTTTAAAGTTATTTTATTAAATTATTTAATTTTATCTAAACACAATTTTAATTAAAATATAATTTAGAAAACTACTAAAAAAATGAAACATTTAGTTATAAATCTCCTCTACTAGACATCCAATCAAATCAATGATGAACACAATTACCTGTTTCATCGCGAAATTAACATACTATCTCAATGCTAACATGTCTTATAGAGGGTGGTTTAAAAAATGGTCACTATTTTCTCTCAATTCTTTCTTTCTTTTCTCTTGCTCCTGCCTCTCTCAATTTCATGTCACAATTTTTTTTAATATTTTTATTTTATATTTTTAAATTTTTAAATTTCTAAATTTTATCTAGATATAAAATTCTAAAATAAATAATTTATTATTTTTTAAAATTTAAAATTTATTTTTTTTTATTTTTTATGTTTCAGATATAATTTTTTTAAATATAAAAACAATTAAATATATATTTTTTATTTTTTATGTTTCAGATATAAATTTTTTAAATACAAAAACAATTAAGTATATATTTTTTTATTTTTTATGTTTCAGATATAAATCTTCTCCACGCAATATATGTGAGTACTGGGACAAACTTACAATAGATATTATATCCACCGACTTCGGATTACTTTGGTAATTGGACTTTGGGTTGGCTAATTGGTATTCTTTCTCAAGTCTACCAATTACGATGATATAATTATTTCTTATCAATTTAATAACTATATATATATATATATATATTTAAATTTTAAAATTCTATTATATAATTATTTAATTATAATAGTTATTGAAATATTTCCACATAAAATGCCCTTAAAAATAACAAAACCCATAAACATCAATGTTTTCCCTGTTGCCTCTTTCACATTCATAGTGCTTCCCTTCCTCTCTTACATTCACAGTATTGTGGTAGGATATGTTATCTACTTGATAGGAATGACAAGAAGATATATGCAAGGAAAGAAAGAATAAAATAATACTAATGTAAAAAAAAAATTGTTTTCATAATCTATATTACAAAGTATACATTATTTCTATTTTTATCTTAGGGTAACAAAAAAATTAGATCTATGTATAAAAAGAATTTCAATTCAATGATGAATTAAAATAGAGCAAATTACATCAAACTTCTTATATATTTAACTCTTTAAATCTATCACTTTTTTATTTTTTTACATTACTTTTACTCTCTAAGAGTGGTTGAGGTCTCTTAAAAAATAGTAGTAATATATTTTTATTTTTTGTATAAGAAGAAAAATCAAAGTAAAATCTCAAAAAAATTGACATAATAAAAGTCAAAAAATAAATAAAAGTTATGGTATAGGGAAAATACTAGATATAATAACTTAAAAGAACAAAATTTAAAAAGGTATCAATTTTAATTTTTAAAATAAGATCATCTAATTCAAAGTTATTCTCTTGTAAGTTTGTCCCTGCACCGACGTATATTATATTGCATGGAGAAAATGGCATCACATCGATTCATTGTCATTTACTATAGAAGCTGACATTTTTATTATTTAATTACAATCAAAGTATTTTATATTTTAGTGTGATCGTGTGAGGTAGCGTTGTTCCTTATGATAATTGGGCTATTTTGGAAAAATATTATGATATTAATATGGAATATTCAATAACTTGTGATTATTTTTGTTAAAAAATTTAATTGATTATATTTAGAAAATTCTTTCCTTTTAAATAATATTTTTCATTTATCTTATTGAAATATCAAACATTATTTAGGGAGATTTATACTAGAAGAACTCCCGAATCAGACATAACCATAAACCAGACCCACCTCAGAACTGGACCTAATCCTAGACTGAACTACCTCAAAACTGGACTTGGATTGGACGTACCTATAGAGCCTGGCCTAATCCCAGAGTAGTTAGATATCTCAGCTCGGGTAGGATCCATCACCCCAAGTGAATTGTCCAAACTACCCTTTTTAGGTAAATCAAAATCTTAATGACCTAAGCGTCAAAGTGTTTTTGCATGTAATCACTGTACTAGCTCAAAGTAGTTATTAAAATATTATATTACTTATTTTGACTTAAATTTCTCTAATTTACTTAATTAAATATTTAGTATTATGTATTAAAAAAATTATAATTTTGCTTAATATAAATACACCATTTTCATATCTTGCTGAGTTTTGAAAAACTATAGCATAAATAATTAGAAAGATGAATTAGAACTCAAATAATCTATATATCGAATTAAAATAAAAAGATGAACACACACAATATAAATAATTTAGTATTAATGATATGTTATAACAATTTATATATAAATAATTTAGTAATCTAATATCATTTATATATAAAACCTTGTGCAGTCAACCCATCCTAGGTTGTCATGCTTGTGTACTCACATTTCTATTTTGATATGCTATAACAATTTTTAATTTAATATATTTTTTAATAACATATATAATATAAATAATTCACTGTCATTTTGCGTATAATAATTTTAGTTTAGTATGCTTTGAAATATATTTTATTAATTTTCATACTTCTTTGTTTATGATAATATGATACAAACATGTCATATCATCAAGGAATATGTCAGAATTGCAATGAATTTCAAAAAATTGACAAAGGAGAGGTTTGAATAGAATTCAAAATGTTGTTATGAGTTTTTTCATTTTTATTAAAAATATTTATGATCAAAAGTATACATATATTAATAGTGTTGAAGGAAGATTGATTATGTTCAAATATATATATATATATATATATATTATAGATAGTAGGATAATTACCTCTATTGGATATCAATGTAATTTTTTATGAAGGTTATAAGGTTGATCTAGCGGCAATGTCCATATATGGGGGAGAGATAGGTCTTTAGTTCAAATATCTCTTTTAAAAAAATAATTTTTGTTTGTGTTTTTTAAAAACGGTAGAATAGTTATTTTGAAAAATGAACATCAAAAGGGGGGATTCTTTTTATTAATAGTATAGATTATAGATATAATATGACAATTATGTATGTTGGATATAAATATTTTAAAGTAGTTGTTTTCTTAAAGTTATAAGGTTGACTCACCTAGTGACAAAAGTCTATATATATATATATATAAGGGAAAAAGTATATATAAGGGAGAGATAGGTCGTGGGTTGAATCTCTCTTTTAGCAAAATAGTATTTATTTTTGTTTTTTTTAAATGGTAGAATAGGTATTCTAAAAAGTGGACATAAAAAAAAGGAATTCCATTTTTATTAATAGTAGACATTATAGGGCTCATAATTTTTACACTGACGTTGACTCATAATTTTTTATTTATGTGACTTTTGTAGTACTAACTAATAAAGTCAACAAACTTACCCATAAATGAAGGATTGTAATTGAATGTCAATATATACCAATTAAACTCTAATATGTATATATATATATATATTATACATTATTTATAATACAATACTTATGGATGTTGGGTATAAGCATTTTAAAATAATTTCTTTTTTATAAGGTTATAAGGTTTATCTAGTTGCAAAGTGAGGAGACAGAGGTTGTAGGTTCAAATCCCTCCTTTGACAAAATAGTTTATTTTTTAATTTTTGAATAAGTATATGGGGAGAATATGTATTTTGAAAATGTACATCAAAAGATGAATATTAATAATATAGGTTATTATTATTATTATTATTAGTATTATCCATGGACTCACCTTATATGGTACCCGCAAAAATAGTCTCATGTGGGAGCGAGTATAATTACCTGCAAAAATGGGTATGGGTATATAAATTAATAAGTATATAGGTACCGAGTGTGTATGAGGATGAAGATTAAAGTTGTTGCCTGTGCAAGTATGAGACTCAGTATGGATACATTTCTTAAACGTGGATATGAGGATCAACACTACAGTACCCTACCCATTGCTATGCCTATGCTAACTATGAATTTACATTAACAATAATAAAATAATTAAAATGCTATGACAATTTTAGTTCTCCATAAAAAAAACAAAGTATTATGATTTCTATTATATTAATGAAAGTCGTAGAACTAATATATATGTAACAAAATTTATATTGATTAATACTTTAAAAGTCATATAAATAAATAGTTATGATTGAATGTCAATGTAAAATTCTTTTACACTAGAAGTCCATACCAATTAATTTTTACACTATCAATGAATATCAAAACATTAAGAATTTTGTACTTACATCCAAATTTTTACTTTTACTTTGCTTTTATAAATTAGATTTCTACAATATTTTTAAATTAATTCCAACATCTATTTTATCGTGGTTAAAAAAATCCAATTTGTAAAAAACATATGAAAATAACCAAAACTTATGTGTCAACATATGCAAAGAAAAGCAACGAGGAGGACGAATGAAGCACCACGATTTCTCATTTTGTCAAATTCCAAACTTTGGGGCATCACATGCATTTTTTTCTCCTTTTTATTTTTTTTTTCTTCCTTAAAATTCAAACCCTCTTTACTTTGTTCTAACTTCAAAGCATCTTAGAAATTACTCTGTGGCAGAAAAGACATTCATTCTCTATAACCTTGCATTAACATAACTTTGTGTCTTGTGTTATTCTCACAGAAAAAATTATTCATTATTATTAATATTATTTATTATTATTATTATTATTATTATTATTATTATTATTATTATTTTGAAGAATAAATAAATGTTGCCAAATTTCATGTTCTATTGTTCAACTTATATCAATATTTAAGCAATAAGAGATAAAAATTATAAATTAAAATCGTTTCTTGTCATTATTATTATAAATTATAAATTTTAATTAGTTGGCATGTATGTTATTTAACTTGAGTAATCTTTAAAGGAAAAAATGTAAAAAGAGATTTTTTTTTTTGTCAAATGCGGTATAAGTGTGTGGCATTGTGTATCACTGCTAACATTGTACTTGTGGCACATTAAGGATTTAATTAATTATTGAAATGGAAGAAATATAATTAACCTTCTTGGTCCCTTTTTTAAGTTTCTATTTTTTAGAAAATTTATGGTTTTATTTATTTTTTATGTGTAAAAGTTTCAAATTACATTATTTATTTCTTATTAATTATACCCATATTTTTTGTGAATAAAAATAAATGAACATTTTATTAAGAGTGTTTTTCAACGAGAAAAATGGAAAATGACATAATAAAAAAAACTAACAATTGATACGTAAAGAATTTTAAAGTTAATTATTATTTTATATTTATTATATTTTGAAACTTATTAGATTATTTATTTATATATAATTTAATTTTTTTATTTTAAATAGATATTTGAAGATAGATATATAAATAGATATAATTGAAAAACAAAAATTATATATTACTTGAAAAGAAAAAATTAAAATACTATGAAGATAGATATATAAATAGATATTGATAATTATATATTACTATGTATTATACATAATAAAAGATTACAAGTAAGTTTTAAAATATGCTAAGATCAATGTCCAAGCATTACAGAATTAATTGAATATAAAAATATGATTTAAATATAAAAAATTATCAATAAAATAAATTTTATTAATTTAAAATTTATTATAAACACTTCATTGTAAATGATGTTTTTAAGATATTGTGGGTATTTTTTTTATTGAAATTAAGCTTTTTAATTGTCAATTTTTTTAAGGTTATCATTATAAGAGAAAATTTATTGAATATAAATTAATAAAAATAAATCATAAAATATTTTCTTATAAATTATATATTTCATATTTATTATAATATTTAGAAAATATAACATAACTAACTTAATTTTATAATCGTTAAAGATATTTCAATGATTTTATAGAATATAATCATAATAATATTGTGATTGAATTAATCACTAATATGATTTCACCTTCATATAGTCCATATGAAGTAAAAACAAAAAACATGTGTAGTTCTTATTATTTAATTTTAATATCATATATCTTATTTTTATATATCAATCTTTTACATTTGTATGCATAATTCTTATGACATTGTTATTTTTATATAATTCTAATTGATAAAAACTATGAAAAATTAATTTTCAACAAACAATTTCTAATAACCTTATAATTTTTCTTATGCTTATTAGATGTGTTTTTATATATTTAAAATTCAATAAAAGTTATCTTTGTATATATATATATATATAATATTTCTTAACAATTATAGTACAGTGTATAATTTGATAATTTATATTTATATATTTCTTATAAAAGATTTGGATAATTGTGACTCGTTCGGGATTTTAAGGTAACAAAAATCACTACTTTGACTCAATATTAAACAGACTTGACTACTTGTAAGTTATTAGATTGAGATTTTAAATTGACAAAAAATATTTATTTGATTTAAATTTATTTACTATGACATAAAATAGAGTAAATTATAGTAATACTATCTCAATTTTCATATCTTAATCTCCCTTTAAATTTAAAAGTATGAGGGTAAGATTTTTTATACTGATGTTTAATCACAAACCTTAATTTATGGTAAGTTTATTGACTTTACCAATTAATATTTTAAAAGTCTTATAAATGAAGATATGTGATTAAATGTCAGTGTAATATTTTTTACAGTGGGCATACAAAAAACAAACTACAATATCAGTGCATACTCATTAAACTCTTATAATAATATCTTTTATATGTTTGAAAACATTATACTGACAACCTTATCAAACCTTAGGCAGTCACTCTCTCAATAATACGAAAGTAATGATTAAAAAAATAGAAATGTATATATAATTACACTAAATTTTAAGAAATATTATTATAATTTACTCTATAAAATAATAATGTAAATTTGGACACGTGGCATTATTTTTATATAGAACATATGACATTATTTGATTACTTTGTTACTTGTCAATTTTTATTCTTAGTAATTATCTTATATTGCTCTCTTACCCTACATTCATTCTTTATGTACTTTTAAAGGAAGTTTTAGCTTTCCATAACTATTGTTTAAAAGTAAGGTTATCAATATTGAGAATGGAACTTCCGTAAATTTGATTTGTAAACTTGTAAAGAGTTTACTTCAGATAAAAAATTAATAATTAAATACCTATAAATAAAATTTATAAATAATATAATCGCAAATTTAACATTTTAAAAATGTGTAGTATATAAATAACTCAGAATTAAGTATATTTAAAAAAAATTTAAAATAATAAATTATTAAAATTAATAAGTACATTTACTAAGCATGATGGATTTGTTTATTAAAACAGCAAAAAAATGACTATTTTAAGTAAAAAATAGTTGAACCAAATACACCAAAAAAATAGAAAGTTGCTTAAAATAAGTTTTTTTTTTAAAAATAAACTTAACAAAATGTACCCTTGGTTATAATATTATTGATTGAATGACTACAATCTAATGTGAATAATTACTGACTAATGCAAATAAAAAATTATTAGATCAATTTTAGTTTTGAATAAATTTTAAGAGACATATAATTAACATATATATGGAACCACCATGAACTTGAACATATATTCACATGGATCAAGTTTAACATAAACTAAAATTAATATATACTTGAAAATAGATGGTTTATTATACTAATTAATGTGATGGATAAATGCAATGGCGTACAACATGGATGAATGGAGGGTCGGAGGCTATGGCAGAATAGAGTCAAAATTAGAACCGCGTCTGCTATGGCAGAATTGCATTTTGCCTGAATCTATGGTGGAACAAAATCACTCAATCACGTATTCACGGAAGCTCTGTGTTAATGAGTGCCCGTTAGAAGCTATGGTGGAACAGAAGCTTTGACACAATGAGAATGCACTCAATCCAGTGAGTGAAGCGAAGCGAAGAGAGGATTTAGGTATTTGGCAGAATGGAAGTGACGAAGTGAAGAGAGGATAAAACCTGAGTAAGATCCTAACAACGTCATTTTAGAGTGAATAATAGTTAAATGAAATTTTTGGGTAATATCATGAACTCGTGTATAAACTCACAAGTTTATCTAAGTTTACCGATTTTATCACACTTTTACCGAGTTTACTCAAAAAACGAGTTTACTCACGATTTAACTCAATAAGGTCCCTAAAGTCATAAAATCATACTATTTTGCAAGTTATAACGCGATTTTGATCAAAAGTTTTAGATGAAATTATGGATGCATCCCTCAAATTAAATTTAATTATAGAGGAACCATTTTTTTAAATTATACAAACCCTTTACTTTTATGTACTCATTGCAGTTGTACCCCTCTTTTGAAAATTTTGTAATATCATACATAAATTTATTACATATGTACTGCCTAAGTTTTGTATGATATTATACATGTATCGCCTAAGTTTTGTATGCTATTAAGCATGCAACCCTATATTTTTCAAACTTTACAGTCAACACTTCTCTCACCTTCATTGTTTTACTGTTACGAAACTTGAAGAAAAATATAATTCATGTCACATCCACATGAAATAAAACGTAATAATGTAAAAATAAATGGAAACATGTGTAGTTTGAAAAGGAGGACTACAGTAATAATTAGTACATAAAAATAAGGACATATGTGCAATTTAAAGAAAAGAGAAAGTGTTTGTAATTACACTAAACCTGTGGGGCTACATCTGTAATTACTTCAAAGTTTTATTTCATAAAGTTTTTTTTTGTGAAAATAAAATTTTACTTCAAAATAATTGTCGATTTAGTAATTTAGTTTAAAGTTTAATTGGTATGTTCTGATAGTGTAAAAGAATATTACACTAACATTTAATCACATCTTTTAATTTATATGACTTTTAACTTATAAATTGGTAATGTTAACAAACTTAGCATAAATTAAGAGTTGTAATTGAATGTACATTTACTTATTAAACTATTTAGTATAAATGAATTAAATTGATTTAATTAAGCTTGAATATCTCATAGATATTGATACAAATTTTCAGAGTAGTAGATTTGATTTAACGAATTCAATTGCTTCTATAAGGGCTTTTTGCTATATTATATAACATAAATTTAAAATAATTTTCTAAAATAAAAAATTAAAATATTTTTTAAGATCATATATATTTTACTTATATATGTTGATATAAAATTGATAGATTTTTATATGTTCATTAATTAGTTTTTTGAATCTTAAATAATTAACAAAATTGTATCATACTATTAAAGAAAAATATATTTATTTATATATTTTTATATAAGTAAAATAGTTGCAATAAAATACACTTATTTTATTATACGGATAAAATAAAATTATAATATGTGAAAATAATTACATGAAATTAATTATCAACATATAATTAAATGTTGAATAATTTGATAATTATATTAATATAAATTTACTTTGATCACTTTTAAAAATATAATTGAAAATAAAAATTTATATATCAACACTATGAATTAAAATATATTTTTTAATATAAAAAATTAATATATGTCAACGTTATAAATTAGGATATACTACTCAACTTTAAAAAACTAAAAAGATGTACTTTTTTTATTAGTAGAAAGTAGAAACGTGTATATTAAAGAACATTTATAATGTGATGATAAAAAAATGGTTGAGTCAAATAAATCAATATCCTAAAAACGGACTTAAATTTGTAACCTATCTATTTTAATATATTGACTAAATGTTTACCTTCACCAAAAAGAAAAGTAGGAGAAACCCCGAGGAAAGCCGCTATTAAAGAAACAAACAAGTTGCTAGATACAGGGTTTATTTAAGAAGCACATTACATGACTTGATTAACCAATATCGTCATGGTCCTTAAAGGAAATGGAAAATGGCACATGTGCACAAACTATACGGATTTGAACAAAGCATGCCTGAAAGACGCATACGTTATTCCGAGTATAGATCGGCTTCTTGATGGAGCCGTTGGAGATCGGGTGATGAGTTTCCTAGATGCATATTTAGGGTATAATAAACTTTGAATGTACCTAACCGATTAGGATAAAACATCTTTCATAATAGACAATGCCAATTATTGCTACAAGGTCATGCTTTTTGGCTTGAAGAATGCAAGGGTGACATATCAACGATTAATGGATAAAATTTTTAAAAGTCAAATTGGAAGAAACATTGAGGTTTATGTAGACGACATAGTGGTCAAATAAGACAACTATAAGAAACATGCAAATGACCTGTTTGTAACATTCTCCTCTCTTAGAAAATATCATAAGAGTTTAAACCCAGCTAAGTGTGTCTTTGGAGTTGAGAGTAGAAAATTCCTCTGTTTCATGCTCTTGCAGAAGGGATAGAGGTCAATCCCGATAACTGTCAGGTAGTCATTAACATGAGAAGCCCGCATAACAAAAAGAATTATAGAAGCTCACAGGATGGTTGATGTCCATTTCAAGGTTCCAACCAAGGTTAGTAGATAAAAGCAAACATATGGTCAGGTTAGTGAGAGAAAACTCCAAGTTTGAATGGATAGATGACTGTGAGACAGCCATCCGAGAGCTCGAAGCCTTCTTCTTTGCCTCATTAACACTACTGAAGCTAGTTTTTGAGGAAAACCTCTTGCTATACCTCTCGGCAACCAATAAGGTCATTATGCGGTGGTGGTCCAAAAGGTTAAACAACTTCAGGAGCCCATATACTTCATTAGCTGAACACTCCACGAGCCCAAGCAAAGGTACCGTATTATTAAAAAGCTTGGCTTAACCTTGGTCACAACCTCAAAACGTTTGAGACCATACTTCTAAGGATATTAAGTGGTGGTCAAAACGAACTATCCCATCTTCAAGGTATTGCGAAACCTAAACTAGTAGGATGGATGATATCATGGTCAGTTGAGTTGTCCAAGTTCAGCCGACTTAGCCAAGGAGATGGGAGCAACAAAGTTGGTCTACTGAAGTGACTCGCAACCTACCGTGTCTCAACTTAGTGGAAAATACCAAGTCAAATGTTCTCTTTTACTACAATATTACTATGCAGTTAACAACTTCAAAAAACATATCGATCACCTTATGATTGAACATGTTAAGAGAAATGACAACAATCGAGCTGACATTTTGGCTAAATTGACCAGTACTGAAAAGTCAGGTCAATATAAGATAGTCATCCAACATACCTTGGAGGAACCAACTGTTAGAAATCCTATGGGCCTACAGATGCACACCATATTCAGTAACCCGGGAGACTCCTTATAACCTCACGTACTAGCTCTACTATGTAATATAGACTAATGTACTATTTTTCCTACCACCAATCTTTTTCCCAAGTGGGTGTTGACTGGGGAGGTTTTAATAAGACATCCATTTTGATTAATTAAACAAGTCTACCTTTTCCCATATAATTTTGTTGCATACACCTCACTGATATCTCTACTCGGTATTCTCGTTCCATAAAACGTGTATTTATCGACGTATACACGGAAGGGCAGTTACATTCACAATGAATGACTCCTTTTGACATATGCTTGGCATGGAATCTTCATTCTATAAGGAAAATGATCCCACTGACACAAATACAACAAAACTACAGCCAACTAATGTCGTGGTTAACTCGGCAATTCAGTCATCACACCATAAAAAATCACCATTTAGTTTACGAGCACACACATGGATCATTCAACCTAAGACTTAACAAATAAAATAAGTAACATTTATAACACCATAAAGAACGATTAACGTAGACATACATGTCCTGGAAAAGTGATAGCGCAGTTATCATTAATCATTTTACTCGAAATCAGTGTTAGTATTACAAAAGGGGATGTGTAAGCATCCTAGGTACTACAAAATAATGGCTCTTAAATGGCCATGATCTCAATTCTATAAACAAACTAATGGTCTTTATATGAACACTATTACAATCAATGATAAACCCCTAGAAACAAAAAAGAGCTTAAAAATGGAAGTTAAGCAGGGGAGCATCTTTGGCGGTAGTTTCTACATCAACGTCTGAATCCATGATCATGTCGTGATCCACATCAAATTGGGTTACATTAACTTGATAGAGAAAGGAATTCTGGTGAACATCCTTCTTAAAACCTTTAATGACTGATTTTGATGGTTACCTTGGCCTCATCCGTGATGTTGGATTTATCAGCTTCCAACACGGTCTCCCTTTTTGACACCTCGACCAAGTCAGCCTTGGCCTTATGAGATGATCCTACATCGTCTTTGGCTCTTTCTCAGCAAACTGTAGTTGTCTTCCTCAACTTTCACTTTCCCCTTTAGATTAACAGCTCCTGAGAAAGGAGACTATTGGCCAATAAGGCTTCGATAAAGAAGTGAAATACTCCAAGAGCTCTTTGTTTAGCTTCTCCATCCCTGTGTTCTTTACTACATCATGAATCAACCTTTGGATGAACATCCAAGCATGAGCTTGCAATTTTTATAACTGGTCATTATCTCTTTGGCTGTTGGACCATCAATCAACTCGAACACTTCCAGGATGTACCCGATTATTTTTGTCTTCTTCCTCATTCTATAAGTGACCTGTTTGGCATAGAGGTGTTGGGCAAGTCTGCTAACTTCTCAAAACTTACAGTCTTCTGGGTGAGCTTCTTAGAAGGGACACTTGACTTATCTCCCCCTTCCGGCTCCTTCCTCTTCTTGTTGTTCTTCCTTTTCCTTGTATTGTCGGGCGGCGGAGGTAGCGGGTCGAGCAGACTAGTAACCTTAGGCCTCATTGCCACGTTTTCTTTCTTACTTTCCTAAGTCTGGCCCTTGCGAATTTTCTTGAACGAGAACCAAGAACCCTTCGATACTTTGTCAGCCATAACACCTATAAAGACAACAAAAATTAGCCAAGTAAAAATTATGAACTGAAAGTAAATTGATAAGGACGATGACTTAGTATCCAACCCAGGGCCAGGATCAATAGACAATGTCAATCTCAAAATAGACTTCGTGAGAAGTCGGTGGGGAAGATCATCCAAAATAGACCGTAACTTTAAGTCGTTCTCCAGCATATGTGATCTCAGCCACTCACCATTGTGGGTTCGACGTCCAATAGAAGGGAAATGTAGGTTGGTTGTTTCGTCAAACATGTACTTACGACCCCAAGGTCCAGCATTGTCCTTGAAGAACCTTCGCTTGAAATCCTTTAAGGACGAGGTATATGGACTAAGCAGACTTGTTACATATGTCCATACTAAAGATGTCATTCTCTGCATCTAGTACAGTGAGGTCGGTAGAACTTATCTACAATCCACTGTAAGTCCCTAACTTTGGTATGGCAGAACCTATATGACAAGACGGAAGGCTTCACCTTCTTATTCCCTACAAGTGTAGAGTCATTAACCACCTTGGCTACAAGGTTCCTAGCCACAGTTAATTGCCTTGTACGAGCCGACACCACATCTACGGAACTGGAGACTTCGACACCACACCTTGGAACTCTCACACTCTCCATCTTCGGAAGATGATGACCCAGTATGGGATGACTTGCTCAAACTCGTCAACATGACTTCTTACAGTTGTGAAAGTTCCCGTACCTTGAACGTTTTGTCTCCTCATGCAATAGGCGCACTTCTCAGGATATTTTTCATGCATTTCAAATTTGAAATTATCATGTTCCGTCACTATTCCCATGTGAGCTTGGGGGCATGTGTACCGAGAAGACCTCGAAAGACATAATCTCGTCACTACTTAGAAACTAGTCACACCTCGGTCAACAAAGTAACAAACTTAACACACAACCGTTGGTGATACGTTCCAAGGAGAACCAAGCAACTCGTGATGTTTCTTCCATGGACATGACAACACTGGCCTTAGTACTGCATTAACCAAGTAAGACGATGTAGAGATATTTGTCTTGACGAATCCAAAAATTATAAGATGGATTGGAAGACACACCAGAGGTAGTGGTAAATGGTTTTGGGGGGACAAGGTGTGTCAACTGTGATGTAGCCTTCAAGGTCATGGGTTATATGCAGAGAATGAATCTATCAATACCACACAAGATAATTGAAGGAGTTTAGTTTGATAAGGAGTTTGGTGGTGGTGTTAAATTCTTGAAGATCCTTTGGATCATAAAGGGTGAAGGAGGAGTAGCAGTAGATGTGGATGAGTGAGAGGCCATTGCATGAAAAGGAAGGCTTGCTAAACAATTGGTTTTAATTTGATATCATATAGAATAGTGACACGTTAAAAAAGGAAGCCTATTATTCATTCAATCATAATTATAGTGCATAAAGGTTGCACTTATATAGGTGTTGAATATAAACTGATAAGTTAAATAATCATCAGTATAATGACAAACTGATAATTATTAGTATCAAGATAAATAACAAACTGATAAAAATAACAATTGAACAAATAACAAATATAATGATAACAAATCTAAAATGATAAAGTACTAAGTTAGTACTTCTACACAAAACTTCATTAAACACACACGTTGTGCGAGGTATGGAGAACACACTATAGCCAACATAGTCAAATACCCATTTTTTAAGCATCAAGCTTCCCACAAAAAAAAGTCTCTTTTTCCTTCATTACACGACAAATCGAAGCTAAAGAACCACTGAAAGTGTTAATACATCTTTGTTCCTGCACTTCTATTAGTAAGTACTGTAATAACAACTTTGAGTAGTGCCAAATGGGTAGAGAATGGTGACCTTGCCACATTCCCTTTGTTGTAGAATTTAAAGCATCCTTCCCTACCCATTTAGCCTGACCTAAAGTTGTTCCTTCAACCCTTCCTTTCTTACGACTTGCAACCCAAAATTTTTAAAATAACATATAAAAGTAAAACTTTTTGGTGTTTATTTGTTATTTTTGTGCAATACACACATGCATACACACTTACCCACACCCCCTCCCCCACAGACACATGCACATACACAGTACCTACATAACCATGCACACACCTACTTACCCATACTCATGCATACACGACGCACACATACCCACTTACACATGCAAATATGTTATATCGTACCCCATTTTATAAAGGATAAAATAAGCTCTTAAATGCTTATATGAAACAGCGCAAGTGTTTTTTAATTTTTAGAGATATTTAATGTCTTTGTTTACTGCATATCTTGTTAAGTAATATCTTTGTTATAAAAACTAGACTGAACTGCTCTGTTCGATCGGAAAACTAGTGAATCAGTTTGGTAACCAGTTCGGTCAATCCTAAAAGTCGGTGGAAACAAATATCAGTATTCTAACTGATGGTTCAACTAGTTTGTATTTTTTTTTAATTTTTTTTATTTTGCTATATCCACCCCTCATTTTCCTAAATCAACCAATTTTTAATTAAAAAACTAACAAAATATAGCAATATGAAGGTGTATTTAGTAAAATTATTTTTCTGCTTTTATAATTACAACCTTAATACATTTTTTATTTTATAATCTTTAATTGTCATAGTACATTAATAATAAAAAAATATTATTTTATTAAGACTGATTCAACCACTGATTCAATAACGATTGAACAAATGAACTAGTGTTTTCACTGATTCCATCACCGGTCCAGTTTTAAAAACATAGATTAATATACATGCAAATTCACGAAGGATAAGAACACTAAAGTCCTATGAATAATTAAATCTGTTTTGCTTCTCAAACTAAAAGGTTTTACATCTAATTGCTAAAATTGTTATTTTTAATATCCTTATGACAATGCAGATAGAACTATTTGTAATTTGTTGTAGTTTTTACCTTTTAGACACTATAATTTAATTTTTAATTTAAATAAAATTCCTAATGGATGAAAACAACAAGAAAATATAAAATTGTTGGTTAAAAATTAAATTTTTACAGTTTTTATCAATTAGAATTATATGAAAATATAATAGCATAACAAAAGTTATGCATTCAAATATAAAAAAATTATATATAAAAATAACATATATGATATTAAAATTAAATTACAAGAACTACACATATTTTTTGTGTTTACTTCGTATTGACTATATGAGAGTGAAATCATATAAATGATTAATTCAATCACAATGTTATTATGATTATATTCTATAAAATCATCCTCATATCTTTAACTATTATAAAGTTGGGTTTGTTATGTTATTTATTTTTTTAAATATTAATAAATATAAAATATATATAATTTTAAGAAAATATAAGATAATTTATTTTTACAATTTATATAATTTATGTTTATGTTATGTATTTTTTAAAATATTAATAATATGAAATATATAATTTATAAGAAAATATGAGATAATTTATTTTTATAAATTTGGATTCAATAAAATATCTCTTATGATGATAACCTTAAAAAAATTGACAATTAAAAATCTTAATTTCAATAAAAAAATACCCACAATATCTTAAAAAATAATTTACATTGAATTGTTTATAATAAATTATTATTAATAAAATTTATTTTATTAATAATTTTTATATTTAAATGACATTTTTATATTCAAATAAATTTGTGTAATGCTTTGACATTTGATCTTAGCATTTTTTAAAACTTTTAATTTTTTTATTATATAATAGATAGTAATATATAATTATTAATATCTATTTATATATCTATCTTCATAATACTTTTTTTTTGTATAAATCTAGATAGAATCTGACTAGTTTCTTAACAAAATCTAATTGGTTAATCACGGTAAATCTAAATAAGTTAGTAGGATTAGCTAGTACATGTGGATTCTATAAACTTTGTTGGGAAAGTAGTCTCACATCTAGAATCAGTACAACAAAATATGTCTACAGTTACATATTTTATATTATTATTTAATAAAATTATAATTGAGAACCTGAAATAAATAAATTAAGCTTTAAAGTGA
Source organism: Psophocarpus tetragonolobus (assembly GCA_037954015.1). Lineage (NCBI taxonomy): Eukaryota > Viridiplantae > Streptophyta > Magnoliopsida > Fabales > Fabaceae > Psophocarpus > Psophocarpus tetragonolobus. The sequence continues at coordinate 63,798,416 of CM075688.1, forward strand.
TTAACTTAAGATAAAAAAAATTATAAAATGAAATTATTATTTTATAAATTTTATAATAATCTAAAGCATAATTTATTGTTAAATTATTCTTAATTTTATAGAAATCCAATACAAGTTAATTAATATATTTTTCATGATTTTATTAAATTATTTTTAAATTTTTATATATGAGTTCTTTTATTTATGAATTTTCATAAATTTTTGTTGCTTCTTTCTAATATTTTCTTGGTCTATCTATCAGTTCAATTCCTATGTTTAAATCTCACATTACTTAACCAAATTCTTTGCTTTATATTTAAGGAAATATCTATACATACTATCTAGAGTTGTTTTGTATTTAAAATAGAAACAAATTTATATACAAATAATTATTTTAACAAGTTGCTAAAAAGATAGTAAGAGTAAAAAAATAATTAATTTTTAAACTTTTCACCTATCACTTGTTAGTTTTTTTTCTCTTATGGTGCTATTTTTCATTTTTTTTCATTGAAAATCACTTATAATAATTTTTCTCTCTATGTTTCTTCAAAAAAATATGGGTATGATTAATAAAAAATAATTAATATCATTTTAAACTTTAAAAAATAAAAACATATTTTTTTCAAAAAATAGAAACTTAAAAAAGGGACTACCTAGTTAATTACTTTCCTTCTATCTCACTAACCAATTAAATCTTAATTTGTCCCACGTACAATCTATCTTAGGAGTGATAAGAGACAATGCCACAAGTTCCCTATTCCCTATTTGACCATAAAAAATCTCTTTCTTACAATTTGTTCTTTAAGAATAACATATATGCAAATTATTTTAATTTTTAATTTTTATCTCTTGTTCTTTAAATATTGACCTAAGTTGTACAAGATGAAGTTTGGAAACATTTATTTATTTTTAAAATATAAAATAATGATAATAATAAATAATATTAATAACAATGAAAAGTTTTCTCTAGGAGAAGAACACAACACACAGAGCATTCTGCTATGTTTTCTAAAATGCTTTCGGTTAGAACAAAGCAAAAAGGGTAGAGCCATCAAAACAATTTCATATCTGTGGGCCAACCTGACCCACCTTGAATATGGGTCGGTCGGGGAAAAAAAACAACTCAAACGAGTTGCAATAGCTAAAAATCAACCCGGCTCACTTCAAACTTGACCGGTACGGGTTCAACTCAGGTGGACCGAGCCAGGCCGTATTCCACCACTAAATATTTATTATTTTAATATTTGATTATTTTACTAACTATTTATTATTTACTTGTTAATTTGAAGAAGCATAGTAGAACCATATCATACCAATATGCTGAAAACCAACATGTCATATCATACCAAATTTTCTAATCTGCTAAATATTGTAACTTGCGAAATGCTAATCTATCATATAACACCTAAATACCAATTAAAACTAATGTGGCTGCTATATGATAGTATAATCTAAAGCAATGTGGTGGTCATATAACACCTAAATAGCAATGAAAACCAATGAAAAAACAATTCTAATCTACCCAATATTTTGTTCTAGTATGCACAACAACCCATAATTCAATTTGACAAGACTAGTGCAACCTATATACTAGACCCATAATTTAGTTTTCTATAAATGCAACTCATATATCACACCCATAATTAAGTTATAATTTGAATTTCACCAGACCAGTGCAATACTATACCATACTAGAACCCATAATTTGAATTTCAACCTACCAAACCAAAACTTACTATCTCCATCATCATTAAGATTTGCACATGTTTGAGCTGGCAAAACTGAAGTATGTAAAGCATCTTAGACACTAACCAAATTAGCATATATAAATACAAAAGAAACCAACCTCAATTGACCACTATTTAATTTCCAACTACCTGACCCCATTTTACACCAACCAACAATAAAGTTAATGGGAACCCAACTAAAGTGGCAACACATGAAACTTTCTCCCAAACCTAGACACTGTCCCCATGCTACAACAAGTTCAAAAATTCAAATTTGAAGTAAAGTAATGTAAACCCATCTCCCCACAACAACAAAATGACAAAGCATTTACCACATTCACTTACCTAGAACAATATATAGGGCTCTTTGTCTTTCCTTCTTTCCACATCATGTCATCTTTCCGACACCGTCAACGGTTTTCACCTTCAATCACTCACCAATGCTTAGGGTTTCACTTATCAGAGATTCAATGGCAAAAAGTGCAACCAACTTTCCTTCCCTCCAGGCAAGGCACAATGAAAATAAAGAAGAACAAAATTACCATTGCATAATAACCCATTGCAACAATTTAATTATGTTTTAATTTTGAAACTAAGTTTGTCAATTCATTCATTACAGTTTTAGGGTTTTCACATAAGCAAGTCAACATTGTCTTCTAACAGTCAATGGTCTCAATCTAACAAAAAGAAGAAAGTTACACTTTTTTAAAAATTTTAGGGGCAATAGCTGAGCAAAAAAAAAGGCGCAAAAGTACCAAGTGCCAAAATAGGGGTCATTGGGTATAATTTAGCCAACTTTTTATTGATTGGTCAAGATATACAAATATTTTTTTTGTTCAAGATCTTAGTTTTTCTATTTATTTTTGCTGTTATGTGATGACATATCACTTCATTTATTATTATTTTATTAATTAAATTTCTGGGTGATTTTTATTACATTTTGTGGTAGTTTTTTTGTCATCACGAATTAAAAAGAAATATTGTTCATCTTCTTTCCAACACTTCCTCTACCTATTTCGCTACCTCATTCCCATGTGTCCCTCTACCCCATGTAAAGTCCACTACTATGATCGATTAACATAAAATTTGAATACCAAAACCATAAATTTGAAAAAAGTTCATGTATAAAAAATTTATTTTACCCATAAAATAATAATAATTAGAGTGACATGTCACTACTTAACGGCTAAAATAAAGGGAAGATCTAAAATGTTAGACGAAAAAAATATTTGTATACCTTGACTAGTCAACAAAAAATTTTATATACCAAAACCATAAATTTGAAAAAGTTCATGTACCAAAAATTTAGTTTATCCTAAAAACAATAATCAAAACTTTTTTTTAATGAACCAATAATCAAAACTTATTTATTATAATAATTGTTAGATTCAATCAATTTTACAATAGAATTAATTAGTTAATGAAGAATTTATTTTCTAACATTAATAATATTTATTATGCAATAGTTTTGATAATTTTTAAATAATAATATATATTATTTGCAAAAGATAATAACAGTATATATTTCAAATATGATAAAAATTTAGATATATAATTATTAAAATAATAATATACCAAACCATTGGTATTATAACTAATATCTAGTAATAAAAATTTTTATTATATTTATAATAAAAAATAAAAATATTATTAAAATTATAAAATTAATATGCTTATTATATAGTTTTGATATTATAAGTTAATAGTAAGAAATGATAGAAAAAATAGATATATAAAATATAAATATTGTAATAATAAAATTACACATTATATTGATAATTTGGTCAAACCATTTTTCTAATATAGTTACTTTAAAATATGTTTCAAGAAAAATAATAATTAAAAATAAGGTAAATTAAATTTAGGAACATAATGTTTTGTAAAATTACACATATTATTATTAGTTTCGAAAGCTTTGTATAACTAGTAGTTCCTACAAGTACCTTTAGTAATTTTGATGATAACAAATAGATATATTCATCTTGATTGATAAGCTATGAGTGACTTATTGTTCAAAGAATACTTAGTGATAGGAGTGAAGTGACTTTGTACACTTGGTCAAACCCAGTAGGAGTCTAACTGTAAAATCAGAAATGATTTATGTACTCTTGCCAAAAATGACATAAAGAATATTTGTAATTCTATAACAATTGTTATATAATGAAACCTTAAAATTGACATTGATTTTAATTTAAAAATGTTTTTATAAAAGAATATTTGTGAACTATTTTAAAATTGTAGACAATCTATTAGAGCTAACTTGTTATTTCAACTGCTACTTTTTATTTTTCTTTTACCATTACATTGACTATCCTAATAGGATTAATCCATCTAAAAAAGGTTTTATAATATTTTATTTTAATTAATAATAACTTATACATAAATTATATGAATGAAGAACCATTTTGATCCCTGAATTAAATATATAGTTGCTGCACTTGAATCTCTAAAAAAAATGTTTGTCAAATTAATCCTTATTTTACTATCTAAATCGATTTCTAAAATGATATCTCAATCACTTTTAAGTGTGTTTAAAATATACAATGTTTTGTACAACGCCTTAGAAACCAATTTGCATAATAACATAAATATATAATCATCAAAGACTAATTTTAAACTAGGTTAACATGATTATTTTTTGAAAATTATTAATTATATAAATATAAATATATAATCATCAAAGTATATATTTTAATTTTTTTATATTAAAACATCAATGAACAAAAAATGAAAAAGAAATATTTAATTATGTTTTCTTATTCTTATTTCATATTAATTATGCGTTTTAAATCACTCACAACATTATTGTGATTAATAACTATAAAACTATACTTTAATGATTATAAATATAAATATAAATTGATATTTAAAAAAAGGTAAGATACTTAATATAAGTAAAAATATAAGTTATGTATCTTAATTATTTTAAAAAAAAATATCAATTGATATGAAGTATATACATATAGTTATAATTTTTTTAAGTATCTTAAACTTTACTATGTATGCAATAAATGCAAGTTAAGTATCTTATATATTTTTTTAAATATCTTAAATTTTACCATATATATATATATATATATATATATATATAATTTTTTTAGTACAGTAGCTAACTAAGATGACAGAAAAAATAAATTAAAAACAGCTTTAGTCAATAATGCATAAACACAAATTATTTTTACATTAAAAGCACTAATATTTGTTTCTTTTTAAAATTATATTATTAAATTATTTAATTTTGTCTGGACATAATTTTAATTAAAATATAATTTAGAAAACTACTAAAAAAATAATTAGTTGAATTTTTAAAATATACTAAATAATAATTATTTTAAATAATTTGTCTTTAACTCCTATAGGATAAATAAGAAAATGAGTTAAGGTGAACCGATTTTTCACCATCATATTTTGTTTTATTTTTTTTAAGTATGAATTTTGGTTATTGGGTAAATAATTTTTATCTCTCTTTTTTATGTTTTTTCTCTCAATTTTTTCTTTCTTTTCTCTTGCTCCTGCGTTTCTCATTTTCATGTCACAATTTTTTAAAGATTTTTATTTTATATTTTTAAATTTTTAAATTTCTAATTTTATCTAGATATAAAATTCTAAAATAAATAATTTATTATTTTTTAAAATTCAAAATTTAATTTTTTTTGTTTTTTTATTTTTAGATATAAATTTTTTAAATATAAAAATAATTAAGTATATATTTTTTATTAGAATATTTATAAATACTGATAAAATAAAAAAAAATTATTTGAAATTTAAAAAAAATAATTCATATTACATCAACACAATTAATGATCAAAAGTTACATTGGGTAAACAAAATTCATGCAGTTAATAGCTATTAGTCTAATGTTCCTAGACAGAAAAGATATTTTTTTTTAGAATGATTGATCTCATGTAATTTGTACGCATTGAACAATAAGTTTTATTACTTAGTGTTTTTTTAAATAGACCATTATACACATTGAATATGTATTCTAACATGTATATTGAATGTATGTAGTATGAACAATTGTGGCACACTTATATGAACAACAACAACATGCAAACTTCTGAAATTTTTCATTGTCACGTATGAGCATGCAAACATCACAATCGACTTATGCTTACAAGTTATCCATGAATCTTTCTTCCTTTTCATCATCTATTCGCATTTAAGTTAGTAGAAATTTGTCAATGAATCTTATTATAGACAATGTGCAAAGTGTTCATCGCAAGAATAAGATAAATCAACCAGAAAAAAAACAAACGTCAAAATATCCTAAGAAGCAAACAACATCCAATGATGGTAGACAAGAGCATATTATCATTAGGTTACCCATGATTATTCTTTCAAAAATTTGTAAAAATTATGATTTGTTAATGATATTTTTTTATTTTTTCATGTTATTAAAATGTACTTTTTCAATATCTAATAATAATTATTTACTTAAATTTAAATAATAATTAAATTTAAAATAACAAAACAATACATATTTTAGAATATTCACATATTTGTTAGAAATGATTACCACCCAGTACAAAAGAATCATGTTCAAACTTACAACTTTCACTCTATAATTTTTTAACCATTATGCAATATAAAATAGAGATAGTGACAAAAACATCCATCACTCTATATATATAGAGATGGGAAAATGCACCCCACTAACTTGCTAGCAATGTTGTAAGCATCTCAGGGGATTTTCTAAATTAATAAATTTATCATTCTCTTATCTGTAATAATTAGTATACAAATTTTTTATTTTTCAATTTATTCTTCATAACCACTTAATATAAATTAACTTCCTTACCAAATCAATGAATGATAAATAAGAATAAATTATTGTTTATATTGTTTCCATATCTGTCAATCCAAAACCATTCTTATTTATCATTTATTGATAAGAACAACAACACAATGTAACTTGAAGTCTTCCAAAGGAAAAGACATTCATATTTTATTGTCAATTTAACAGAATTGCAATAAGAGGAAATTCCAACATAAATAACAACAATTTCAAAAACACATTATAACGTGAGAGGTTCTTGAGACTATACTCAACCAAAGTCCAGATTTTCAAAAAACAATTACAACATCGACTTCTTAAAAAAGGTTGATATGTATGTTTGAATGAGTAATGACAAAATTGATTTTAAATGAAATTGATTATGATTAGATTGATTTTGAGATAATGAAATTTATATTTGAATGTTTTTATTATAAAAACATATTTAGAGTAAAATCTATCATAAAATTATTCATCTAATGCAAAAGTTCTTTTCTACAGAGTTGTGAATATTATATTATAATATAGGCGTGAGCTATGTTACCAATGTTTTTATTCACTCAATACATTTTTCACATAATATAATAGTTGAAATTGGAACAGAAAGGTGGGATCTGCAGAAAAAGATATTGGAAGATATACTTTTTAGAGACAACTCTTTACATTTTCTTATGAAAAAAATTATGTAGGAAGATATACTTTTTAAAAAATTTTAAAAATTTTTTAAAGAAAAAGCTTTTTACAACGTTTAAACAAGAGCTGTAAAACATCTATTCTCGTTTTACAACACCAACTTTTACAACACTTTTAAAAATGTTTTAAAAGGCTTTAAATAAGGGTTGTAAAAAATCTATACACACCATCTACAGTTGTTTTGTATTTAAAATAGAAACAAATGTATATACAAATAAGTAGTTTAATAAGTTACTAAAGATATAGTAAGAGTAAAAAAATAATTAATTTGAAAACTTTTCACCTATCACTTGTTAGTTTTTTTTCTTATGGTGCTATTTTTCATTTTTTTTTTCATTGAAAATAACTCATAATAATTAATAAAATGTTATTGTTTAAAAGTAAGGTTATCAATATAGGAGACGACATGTGATAAAATGTTAATTTATTCTTCCTAAAAAATATATGGTTATAATTAATAAAAAATAATTAAAATAGTTTAAACTTTAAAAAATAAAAACATAAATTTTTCAAAAAATATAAACTTAAAAAAGGGACTATCGGGTTAATTACTTTCGTTCTATCTGACTAACCAAATCTTAATGTGTCACATGTACAATCTATCTTAGAAGTGATAAGAGAAAATGCCACAAGTTCCCTATTTGACAATAAAAAATCTATTTCTTACAATTTGTTCTTTAAGAATAACATATATGCAAATTATTTTAATTTTTAATTTTTATCTCTTATTCTTTAAATATTGACCTAAGTTGTACAAGATGAAATTTGGCAACATTTATTTATTTTTAAATAATAATAATAATAATAATAATAAATAATATTAATAATAATAAAAAAATTTCTCTAGGAGAAAAACACAAAACACAAAGCATTCTGCTATGTTTTCTAAAATGCTTTCAGTCAGAACAAAGCAAAGAGGGTAGAGCCATCAAAACAGGTTCAAATCTGTGGGCCAACCCGACCCACCATGAATACGGGTCAAATGGGCAAAAAAATAAGATAAACAAGTTGCAATAGCTAAAATCAACCCAACTCACTTCAGACCTGACCCATATGAGTTCAACTCAGATAGGCCAAGCCAGCCCGTATTCAACCACTAAATATTTATTATTTTAATATTTTATTATTTTACTAGTTATCATTCAACCCTTGTTCAAACGAACGGATGAGAGTTATTATATATTGTTTGCACTTGTCTGCTGTCTTTCTTCTCGTGCTTGTTCCTTCAAATGTCCTCCTTCAACCCGACCCAAAGTGAAATGTCCAAACTACTCTTTTTAGGTAAATCAAAATCTTAATGACCTAACCCCAAGCACAAAGATGTAGACATTATAGAGGGTAACAAGTGCGAGTTTGACTACTAATTATTACTTTTCAGGTGACATATTGTACCTTTAAGAAAATAGTAATCTTTCATCTGACTTAAGCGTCGGAGTGTTTTTGCATGTAATCATTGTATAGCTCAGAGTAGTCATTAAAAAGGAGGTTTAGAGTAGTTATTAAAATATTATATTATTTATTTTGACTTAAATTCCTCTAAATTACTTAATTAAAAATTTTTGCATATTTATTTTAAATATTTAGTATTATGTATTAAAAAAAATTTAATTTTGCTTAATATAAATACATCATTCATATCTTGTTGAGTTTTGAAAAACTATATCATAAATAATTAGAAAGATGAATTAGAATTCAAATAATTTATATATCAAATTAAAATAAAAAGATGAACACACACAATATAAATAATGTAGTATTAATGATATGTTATAACAATTTTTATATAAATAATTTAGTAATCTAATATAATTTATATAGAAAACCTTGTGCACTCACCCCATCCTAGGTTGTCATGCTTGTGTATTCACATTTCTATCTTGATATGCTATAACAATTTTACATTTTTAATTTAATCTATTTTGTAATAACATAATATAATATAAATAATTCACTATGTCATTTTGCGTATAATAATTTTAGTTTAGTATTTTTGAAATATATTTTATTAATTTTTATATTTCTTTGTTTATAACAATATGATACAAACATGTCATATCATCAACGAATATGTCAAAATTGCAATGGATTTCAAAAAATTGACAAAGGTGAGGTTTGAATAGAATTCAAAATGTTGTTATGTGTTTTTGAATTTTTATTAAAAATATTTATGATCAAAAGTATACATATATTAACAGTGTTTAAGGAAGATTGATTAATGTACAAATATATATATATATATATATATAAGCGAGAGAGTATATATAAGGGAGAGATAGGTTGTGGGTTGAATCTTTCTTTTAGCAAAATAGTTTTTCTTTTTGTTTTTTTTTAAAATGGTAGGATAGGTATTCTAAAAAGTGGTCATCAAAAAGAGGAATTCCATTTTTATTAATAGTATACATTATAATATATATATATATATATATATATATATATATATATTGTCAGTGTAAATGATTTTTACACTAATGTTGACACATAATTTTTCATTTATGTAACTTTTATAGTACTAACTAATAAAGTCAACAAACTTACCATGAATGAAGGATTGTAATTGAATGTCAATGTATACCAATTAAACTCTAATATATATATTATACATTATTGATAATAGAATAATTATGGATGTTGGATATAAACATTTTAAAGTAATTTTTTTCTTATAAGGTTATAAGGTTGATCTAGTTGCAAACTGAGGAGACAGAGGTTGTAGGTTCAAATCCCTCATTTGAAAAAATAGTTTATTTTTTAATTTTCAAATAAGTATATGGGTAGAATATGTATTTCGAAAAGTGGACATCAAAAGAGAAATATTAATAATATAGGTTATTATTATTATTAGTACCCGCAAAAGTACTCTCATGTGGGAGCGAGTATAATTACCTGCAAAAATGGGTACGGGTACCCATCCCATCTCGCACCTTATATATATATATATATATATATATATAATTTAATATGATTACATTATATGATATTAAATATGATATTTTTTAGTAGATAATATTACTAAAAATATTATTTTTTATTATAATATATGACAAATAATGTAACTATAGAGTAAAAAGAGGTATACAACATATTTTACACAAATTTAATAAAATAAAAATACAAGTTACAAGAAAAATGAGTTATTATAAAATAACTTAATAAAGTTACAATATTATTTATCTATTTTAAAAATACATATTTATTTATTATCTCTATACATAAGTAAAGGACGGGTCAGATATAAGTATATAGATACCCAGTGTGTACTGTGATGAAGATTAAAGTCGTTGTTTGTGCAAGTATGAGACCGAGTATGGATACATTTCTTAAATGTGGATATGGGGATCAACACTACAGTACTCTACCCATTGCTATCCTATGCTAACTATCAATTTACTTTAACAATAATAAAATAATTAAAATGCTATTACCATTATATTAATGAAAGTCATAGAAGTAATATATATATATATATATATATATATATATATATATAACTTTAATTGGTATGTATTGATAGTGTAACAAATTTTATATTGATTAATACTTTAAAAGTCATATAAATAAATAGTTATGATTGAATGTCAGTGTAAAATTCTTTTACACTATGAGTACATACCAATTAATTTTTATACTATCAATGAATATCAAAACATTTAGAATTTTGTACTTACATCAAAATTTTTAATTTTATTTTGCTTTTATAAATTATATTTGTACAATATTTTTAAATTACTTCCAACATCTATTTTATCTTTGTTAAAAAATCCAATTTATCAAAAATAGATGAAAATAACCAAAACTTATGTGTCAACATATGCAGAGAAGAACAATGAGGAGGATGAGTGAAGTACTATGATTTCTCATTTTCTCAAATTCCAAACTTTGGGCCATCACTTGCATTTTTTTTTCTTTTTTTTTTCTTCCTTAAAATTCAAACCCTCTTTACTTTGTTCTAACTTCAAAGCATCTTAAAAATTACTCTATGGCAGAAGAGGCATCGGTTCTTTACAACCTTGCATGAACATAACGTTGTGTCTTGTGTTCTTCTCGTAGAAAAAATTATTTATTATTATTAATTTTATTTATTATTATTATTATTATTTTTAAAAATAAATAAATGTTGCCAAATTTCATGTTCTAGTGTTCAACTTATATCAATATTTAAGCAATATGAGATGAAAATTAGAAATTAAAATCGTTTCTTTTCATTATTATTATAAATTATAAATTTTAATTAGTTGGCATATATGTTATTTAACTTGAGTAATCTTTAAAGGAAAAAAAATGTGAAAAGAGTTTCTTTTTGTCAAATGCAGTATAAGTGTGTGGCATTGTGTATCACTTCTAACATTGTACGCGTGACACATTAAGGATTTAATTGATTATTGAAATGGAAGAAAGATAATTAACCTTCTTGGTCCCTTTTTTTAGTTCTATTTTTTTAGAAAATTTATGGTTTTATTTATTTTTTATTTTTCAAAGTTTGAAATTACATTAATTATTTCTTATTAATTATACCCATATTTTTGTTAATAAAAATAAATGAACATTTCATTAAGAGTGTCTTTCAACGAGAAAAATGGAAAATGACATAATAAAAAAAACTAACAAGTGATACGTAAAGAATTTTGAAGTTAATTATTATTTTATCATTATTATATTTTGAAACTTATTAGATTATTTATTTATATATAATTTAATTTTTTTAATTTTAAATAGATATTTGAAGATAGATATATAAACAGATATACTTGAAAAACAAAAATTATATATTACTTGAAAAACAAAAATTAAAGCACTATGAAGATAGATATATAAATAGATATTGATAATTATATATTACTATGTGTTATACATAATAAAATATTACAAGTAAATTTTAAAATATGCTAAGATCAATGCCCAAGCATTACACAATTTATTTGAATATAAGAATCTGATTTAAATATAAAAATATCAATAAAATAAATTTTATTAATTTAAAATTTATTATAAACAAGTCCTTGTAAATGATGTTTTTAAGATATTGTGGGTATTTTTTTATTGAAATTAAGCTTTTTAATTGTCAATTTTTTTAAGGTATCATTATAAGATAAAATTTATTGAATATAAATTTATAAAAATAAATCACCAAATATTTTCTTATAAATTATATATTTCATATTTATTATAACATTTAAAAAATTATTACATAACTATCCTAATTTTATAATCGTTAAAGATATTTCAATGATTTTATAGATTATAATCATAATAATATTGTGATTGAATTAATCATTAATATGATTTCACCCTCGTATAGTCAATATGAAGTAAACACAAAAAACATGTGTAGTTCTTATTATTTAATTTTAATATCATATATCTTATTTTTATATATCAATATTTTATATTTGTATGCATAAGTCTGATGATATTATTATTGATAAAAATTGTGAAAAATTAATTTTCAACAAACATATATCTTATGCTTGTTAGAGGTGTTTTTATTTATTAAAAATTCAATAAAAGTTATCTTTGTATATATATATATATATATATATATATAATATTCTTAACAATTATAGTACAATGTATAATTTGATAATTTATTTTTATATATTTCTTATAAATGATTTGGATAATTGTGAGTCGTTCGGGATTTTAATGTAACAAAAATCACTGCTTTGACTCAATATTAGAGAGACTTCACTGCTTGTAAGTTATTAGATTGAGATTTTAGGTTGACAAAAATATTTATTTGATTTAAATTTATTTACTATAACATAAAATAGAGTAAGTTACAGTAATAATATCTCAATTTTCATATCTTAATTTCCCTTTAACTTTAAAAACACATTATTTTAAGAATTTAATTAATATGTATTGTGAGGGTAAGATTTTTTATACTAACGTTTAATCAAAACCCTTAATTTATGGTAAGTTTATTGACTTTACCAATTAATATTTTAAAATTCATATAAATGAAGATATGTGATTAAATGTTAGTGTAATATTCTTTTACAGTGAGCTTACAAAAAAATATTTTTTTACAATGTCCGTGCATGCTCATTAAACTCTTATAATGATATCTTCTATATGTTTCAAAACATTATACTGACAACCTTATCAAACCTTAGGCAGTCACTCTCTCAGTAATATGAAAGTAATGATTAAAAAAATAGAAATGTATATATAATTACACTAAATTTTAAGAAATTTTACTATAATTTACTATATAAAATTATAATGTAAATTTGGACGTGTGGCATTATGTTTTTTGTAGAACATATGACATTATTTGATTACTTTGTTACTTGTCAATTTTTATTCTCAGTAATTATCTTATATTGCTCTCTTACCCTACATAAGTATTGTTTAAAAGTCAGCTTATCAATATTGAGAACAGGAGTACAGACCCTTTACTTTTATGTACTCATTACAGTTGTACCCCTCTTTTGAAAATTTTGTAATATCATTCATAAATTTATTACATGTGTACTACCTAAGTTTTGTATGATATTATACATGTACCCGTAATTTTTGTATGCTATTACACATGCATCCCTATATTTTTCAAACTTCACAGTCGATACTTCTCTCACCTTCATTATTTGACTGTTACGAAACTTGAAGAAAAAAAATAATTCATGTGATATCCACATGAAATAAAACGTAATAATGCAAAAATAAATGGAAACATGTGTAGTTTTAAAATGAGGACTACAGTAATAATGAATACATAAAAATAAGGAGATATGTATAGTTTAAAAAAAAAAAAGAGAAAGTATTTGTAATTATACTAAACCTGTGGGGCTACATCTGTAATTACTTCAAAGTTTTATTTCATAAATTTTTTTGTATGAAAATAAAAATTCACTTCAAAATAATTGTTGATTTAATAATTTAGTTTAAAGTTTAATTAGTATGTACTAATAGTATAAAAGAATATTACACTAACATTTAATCACATCTTTTAATTTATATGACTTTTAAATTATAAATTGGTAATGTTAACAAACTTAGCATAAATTAAGAGTTTTAATTGAATGTAAATTTACTAATTAAACTATTTAGTATAAATGAATTAAATTGATTTAATTAAGCTTGAATATCTTATAGATATTGATACAATTTTTCACAGTAATAGATTTGATTTAACGAATTAAATTGCTCTTATCAAGGCTTTTTATTGACATAAATTTAAAATAATTTTCTAAAATAAAAAATTAAAATACTTTTTAAGATGACAATGATGTATATATTTTAATTATATATGTTGATATAAAATTCATAGATTTTTATATGTTCATTAATTAGTTTTTTAAATCTTAAATAATTAACAAAATTGTATCACACTATTAAATAAAAATATATTTATTTATATATTTTTATATAAGTAAAATAGCTGCAATAAATACAATTATTTTATTATATGGATAAAATAAAATTATAATATGTAAAAATAATTACATGAAATTAATTATTAACATATAATTAAATTTTGAATAATTTGAAAATTATATTAATATAAATTTAATTTGATCACTTTTAAAACTATAAATTGAAAATAAAAATTTATATATCAACACTATGAATTAAAATATATTTTTAATATAAAAAATTAATATATGTCAACGTTATAAATTAGGATTTACTTCTCAACTTTAAAAAACTAAAAAGATGTACCTTTTTTTATTAGTAGAAAGTAGAAACATGTATATTAAGGAATATTTATAACGTGATGATAAAAAAATGGACGGTTGACATGAAAAGCCCGCATAATAAAAAAAGAATTATAGAAGCTCACAGGACGGTTGACGTCCCTTTCAAGGTTCTAGCGAAGGTTAGTAGATAAAAGCAAATATATGGTCAAGTTAGTGAGAAAAAACTCCAAGTTTGAACGGATAAATGACTGTAAGACAGCCATCCAAGAGCTCAAAGCCTTTTTCTTTGCCTCACAAACACTACTGAAGCTAGTTACCAGGGAAAACCTCTTGCTATACCTCTTGGCGACCAACGAGGTCGTTATGCAGTGGTGGTCCAAAAGGTTAAACAACTTCAGGAGCCCAAATACTTCATTAGCCAAACATTCCACGAGCCCGAGCAAAGGTACCAAATTATTAAAAAGCTTGGCTTAACCTTGGTCACAACCTCAAGACATCTGAGACCATACTTCTAAGGATGTCAAGTGGTGGTCAAAACGGACTATCCCATCTTCAAGGTCTTGTACAAACCTAAACTAGTAGGATAGATGATATCATGGTTAGTTGAGTTGTCCAAGTTCGGCCGACTTAGCCAAGGAGATGGGAGCAACAAAGTTGGTCTGCCGAAGTGACTCACAACCGTGTCTCAACTCAGTGGAAAATACCAAGTCAAATGTTCTCTTTTACTACAATATTACTATGCAGTTAACAACTTCAAAAAACATTTTGATCACCTTAAGATTGACACATGTTAAAAGAAATGACGACAACCGAGTCAACATCCTCGCTAAATTGGCCAGTACTAAAAAGTCAGGTCAATATAAGATAGTATCCAACATACCTTGGAGGAACCAACTGTTTACCACATGCTAGTCGCTGTTATTGAACAGGAACCCATTTGGATGATGACAATAAGAAATTGATTAGAAAGGAGATAGTAATCGGCTGACGACAAATCAGTCTGAGCACTATGCATGAGGGTAGTAAGGTTCGTATTAATAGGAGACGAAATGTTCAAGCAAGGATACTCGATGTCATTCCTCAAGTGCCTCCCCTGGCCCAAAGGGATTATGTTTTGCAAGAAATTCACCGAGAGGTGTGCAGGTTTCACTCTGGCGCTCGTGCTATAGCTGCCAAAGTCATGAGGGTAGAGTATTACTAGCCCACAATCAAGTGAGATGCTAAAATGTTCATTAAGAACTGCAAGGATTGTTAGCAACATGGGAACCTCACAAGAGCACCTCTGCATGAATTAAGAAGCATCACTTCGCCATGGCCCTTTGCGATTTGGAGAATGGATATCATCGACCTTTTCCCCTCAAAGAAGGGACAGTGCGAGTTCCAGATTATTACTATTGATTATTTTAGTAACTGGAATGAGGTCGAATCCCTATCTCAGATCATCGCCAAGAACGTCCAAAAATTCACATGGTAGAACATTATATATCATTTTTGCATCCTCATACTATCGTCACGGACAATGGTCGGGAATTCATTGATAAAAGGTTTGAGGAATTCTTTAAAGGATTACATGTAATTCATGTGTCCACGTCGGTAGAACACCTATAGATAAACGATCAGGTTGAAGCCACGAATAAGGTTATATTGCAAGAGTTGAACAAAAGACTTGCCATGAATAAGGGTAGATGGACTGAGGAGCTATCAAAAATCCTATTGGCCTACAGATATACACCATATTCAGTAACCCAGGACACTCCTTATAGCCTTACATACGCCATAGACACCATGATCCCGATAGAACTAGAAACATGCAAGAAAAGGGCTACTAATACAAGACAAATTTCAAATCGAGGTCCTACAAGCAAGGAGACCTCGTTTAGCGAATGAGGGGAGAAGCCTAACGAGAACCCGAACAAGGCAAGTTTGCATCAAACTGGGAAGACCCTTTCAGAATCAACTAAAATCTGGATAATGGAGCTTACAAACTAAAGCATCTCTTAGGAGAAATCTTACCAAGATCGTGGAATATTGCAACACACCTCAAATTTTATTACAGTTAGCTCTCCTATGTAATATAGACCGATGTACTATTTTTCCTACCACCAATCTTTTTCCCAAGTGGGTGTTGAATGGGGAGGTTTTAATAAGACATCCATTTTTATTAATTAAACAAGTCTACCTTTTATCATATAAGTTTGTTGCATACACCTCACTGATATCTCTACTCGATAATCTTGTTTCGTAAAACATGTATTTGTCAATGTATACATGGAAAGCAGTTCCATTCACAATGAATGACTCCTTTTGACATATGCTCGGCATGGAAGCTTCATTCTATAAAGAGAATGATCCCAGCGACACAAATACAACAAAACTACAACCAACCAATGTCGTGGTTAACTCGGCAATTCGGTCATCACACCATAAAAAATCACTATTCAGTTTAGGAGCATACACATGGATCATTCAACCTAAGACTTAACAAATAAAATAAATAACATTTATAACACCATAAAGAACACTTACAGTAGACATACATGTCATGGAAAAGTGAAAGGGCAGTTATCATTAATCATTTTACCCGAAATCGGTGTTAATATTACAAAAGGGGATGTGTAAGCATTCTAGGTACTACAAAACAATGGCTCTTAAATTTCCATGATCTCCGTTCTATAAAAAAACTAATGGTCTTTATATGACCACTATTACAATCAATGATAAAACCCTAGAAATAGAAAAGAGCTTAAAAATGGAAGTTAAGAAGGGGAGCATCATCAACAGTAGTTTCTGCATCAACATCTGAATTCGTGATCTCTTTATCAAGAAGCATGGACCCTGATTGATGCTGTGATCCACATCAAATTGGGTCATATTAACTTGATAGAGAAATGAAATCTAGTGAACATCCTTCTTAAAACCTTTAATAGCTGATTTCGATGGTTGCCTTGACATCCCTTTTGGACACCTCGACCAAGTTGGCTTTGGCCTTATGAGATGATCTGACATCGTCTTTAGCTCTTTTCAGCAAACTGGTAGTTGTCTTCCTCAACTTTCACTTTCCCTTTGAGATTAACAGCTCCTCAGAAAGGTGACTATTGGCCGACAACGCTTCAACAAGAGAAGTGCGAGACTCCATGAGCTTTTTCTTTAGCTTCTCTATCCCTATGTTCTTTAGCGCATCTCAAATCAACCTTTGGATCAACATCCAAGCACGAGCTTGCAATTTTGTATAATTGGTCATTATATCCTCGACTATTGGACCATCAATCAACTCCAACTCTTCCAGGGTGTACCCGACTATTTTTGTCTTCTTCCTTATTCTCAAGTCTGGGAGGAAGAACCGTTTAACATAGAGGTGTTGGCGAGTCTGCTGACTTCTCAAAACTTAAAGTCTTCTGAGTGAGCTTCTTAGAAGGGACACCTGACTTATATCCCTCTTCTGGCTCCTTCCTCTTGTTGTTATCCTTCCTCTTCCTTGTATTTTCGAGCAACAAAGGTTGCAGGTTGAGCAGACTAGTACCCTTAAGCCCCATTGCCATGCTCTCTTTCTTGCTTTCCTTAGTCTAGCACTCATGAATTTTGTTGAATGAGAACCAAAAACCCTTTGGTACTTTGTCAGCTATAACACCTACAAAGATAACAAAAATTAGCAAAGTTAAAATTATGAAATGAAAGTAAATTGCTAAGGTCGATGACTTTGTATCCAACCCAGGGCCAGGATCAGTAGACAATGTTGACCTCAAAATAGACTTCGTGAGAAGTCGGTAGGGAAAATCGTCCAAAATAGATTGTAACTTTAAGTCGTTCTCTAGCATATACGACCTCAACCACTTACCATCGTGGGTTTGGCATCCAATATAAGGGAAATCTAGGTCGGTTGTTCTCGTCATACATGTATTTATGACCCCGAGGTCCAGCACTAACCTTGAAGAACCGTCACTTGAAATCCTTTAAGGAAGAGGTTTATGGACTAAACAGACAAAAATTCTAGTGACCCATCAATGAAACCCACATCGGGGTCTCACCTAGGCGAACACAATAGTGGTATAGGAAAATCCTAGGATTGGGCTCTACTGTAGATCATTCGAAATGACTGAAGATTGGTCGTTATTGGGATGCAATTGGATTGGTGCCACATTCAACACATGGAGCATAAGTATCATGAACTCATCAAATGGGATTTGAATGTGAAACTTCAAGAAAAGGCGGCCATACATAAAAAAGAAATTTTCACCGGAATCACCCTGGCCAAAACAAACCCTATCAGACTTTTCACATATGTCCATACTAAAGATATCATTCTCTGCATCTGGTAGAGTGAGTTCGGTGGAAGTTATCTACAATCCACTGTAAGTGCCTAACTTTGTTATGGCACAACCTATATGACAAGACGGAAGGCTTCACCCACTCATACCCTGCAAGGGTAGAGTCATTAACCACCTCGGCTACCGGGTTCACAGCCACGGTTAATTGCTTTGCACAAGCCGACACCACCTCTATGGAATTGGATACTTCACCCCCAGTATTATGGACTACCGACCCTAGAACTCTCGCACTCTCCATCCTTGGAAGATGATGACTTAGTATGGCATGACTTGCTCAAACTCATCGACATGATACATACCTTTTACTTACAAGACATTTGATATTAGATTATCAGATATTGCTACACTCCATAGTGTCAGAAAGCATGGTGGATGGAGAATATGTCTGCAACCCTATTTATAGATAGCCGGCCCATTGAGCCTAACGTGCTAGTTAACCCCAGCCATCTGATCGCATGTAATCAATAGTTCCCAGGTGTCCACTTGTTAGAGAGCAGGACTACCTAGGCACCTACTATAGAAGCCCCAACTTCTTAGGGTTGTGACGGTTCTCGTACCTTGCACGTTTTGTCTCCCCATGCAACACGTGCACCTCTTGGGATATATTTCATGCACTTTGAATTTCAACTTATCATTGTCCATAACTATTCCCATGTGAGCTTGGGGGCATGTGTACCAAGAAGACCTCAGAAGACATAATCTCATCACTGCTTAGAACCTAGTCACACCTCAGTTTACAAAGTAACAAACTTCACACACAATCATTAGTGATACGTTCCAAGGACAACCAAGCAACTCGTGATGTTTCTTCCATGGACATGACGATGATGGCCTTAGTACTACATTAACAAAGTAAGATGATGTAGAGATATTTGTCTTGACGAATCAAAAAATTATAAGATGGATTGGAAGACACACCAGAGGCAGTGGTAAATGGTTTTGGGGGGATAACGTGTGTCAACTGTGATGTAGCCTTCAAGGTTATGGGTTACATGCAGATAATGAATCTATCAATACCACACAGGATAATTGGAGGAGTTTAGTTTGATAGGGAGTTGGGTAGTGGTGTTAAATTCCTCAAGATCCTTTGGATCATAAAGGGTGGGAGGAGGAATGGCAGTAGATGTGGACGAGTGAGAGGCCATTGGATGAAAGCTATTAGTTACACAGTAAAAAAGGAAGCTATTATTAATTCAATCATAATTAGAGTGAATAAATGTTGCACTTATATAGGTGTTGAATATAAACTGATAAGTTAAATAATTATCATTATAATGACAAACTGATAATTATTAGTATTAAGATAAATAACAAACTGATAAAAATAATAATTGAAAGCAAATCTAAAAAGATAAAGTACTAAGTTAGTACTCCTACACAAAACTCATCTTCCCACACACCCCTTTCCCATTTGAAGCTTCCATTCCATTTTTCGATCATCACACAACAAATCAAAGCTAAAGCATTACCGAAAATGTTAAGAGATCTTTGTTCATTCACTTCTATTAGTAAGTATTGCAATATCAACTTTGAGTAGTGCCAAATGGGTAGAGAATGGTGACCTTGCCACGTTCCCTTTGTTGTAGAAGCTAAAACATCATTCCCTACCCATTTAGCCTGACCTAAAGTTGTTCCTTCAACCTTTTCTTTGTTACAACTTATAACCAGTACCTATATAACCATGCACACACCTACTCACTTATACTGACGCATACACGATGCACACACACACAGTACCTATATAACTATGCGTACATCTACTCACCTATACCCACGCATACACGATGCATACACACACCCACTTACACATGCAAATATGTTATATTGTACCCCATTTTATGAAGGATAACATGAGCTCTTAAATGCTTGTAAAAAACAACACAAGTGTTTTTTAATTTTTCGTAGATACTTAATGTCTTTATTTACTATATATCTTGTTAAGTAATATCTATGTTATAAAAACCAGATTGGATTGCTCTGTTCGATTGGAAAACCGGTGAATCGGTCTTGTAACCAGTTCAGTCAATCCTTAATCGTAAAAGTCAGTGGAAACAAATATTATTATTCTAACCAGTGGTTCAACCAATTTGCATTTTTTTTTAATTTTTTTTATTTTGCTATATCCACCCCTCATTTTCCTAGATCAACCAATTTTTAATTAAAAAATTAAGAAAACTTAGCAATATGAATGTGTATTTAGTAAAATTATTTTTATCCTTTTTATAATTACAACCTTGATACATTTTTTCTTTTATAATCTTAATTGTTATAGTACATTAATAATAAATGAATATTATTTTATTAAGACTGATTCAACCACTGATTCAATAACGGTTGAATAAATGAACCAGTGTTTTTATTGATTCCATCACTATTCCAATTTTAAAAACATAGACTAATATACATGAAAATTCACGAAGGATAAGAACATTAAAGTCCTATAAAGAATTTGAGGTTGAGGTTTCACAAAAGTGTAATTTGAGTTTGAGGTTGCACAATCTTTTATTCAAATTGTAGTAAATAAATTTAAATCAAATAAATATGTGTTGTCAACTTAAAATCTCGATCTAACAACCTAATCTAACAACATAGAAGAAGTCAAGTCTCTAACATATATTGAGTCAAAGCAATTATTTTTGTTAAATTAAAATCTCGATCTAACCACTCACACTTGTCCAAATCATTTATATGTAATATATAAACATAGATTGTTAAATTATATATCGAACTATAGTTATTAAGAATATTATATATATATATATATATATAAAAGTTAACTTTTATTGAATTATGAATAAATAAGAACACATTTAATAAGCAAAAGTTTCCAAATAGCTATATATTAAATTAAAATTTAATTATATTAAAAGACATCAATATGTCTTTAGTTCTTGATATTAATTTATTTAAATTTGTTTTGCTTCTCAAATTAAAAGGTTTTACACCTATTTGCTAAAATTGTTATTTTTAATCCCTATGACAATGCAGATAGAACTATTTGCAATTAGTTGTATTTTTTAGTTTTTAGACACTGTAATTTAATTTTTAATTTAAATTAAATGAAATTCCTAATGGCTTAAAACAACAAGAAAATATAAAATTTTTGGTTAAAAATTAAATTTTTACAGTTTTTATCAATTAGAATTATATGAAAATATAATAACATAAGAACAATTATACATTCAAATATATAAAAATAACATATATGATATTAAAATTAAATTACAAGAATTGCACATATTTTTTGTGTTTACTTCATATTGACTATATGAGAGTGAAATCATATAAATGATTAATTCAATCACAATATTATTATGATTATATTCTATAAAATCATCCTCATATCTTTAAATATTATAAAGTTGGGTTTATTATGCTACGTATTTTTCTAAATATTAATAAATATGAAATATGAGATAATTTATTTTTATAATTCAACAAATTTCTCTCATGATGATAAACTTAGAAAACTTGACAATTAAAAATCTTAATTTCAATTAAAAAATGCCAAAAATATCTTAAAAACATAATTTACATTGCATTCTTTATAATAAATTATTAATTAATAAAAATTTTTTATTAATAATTTTTATATTTAAATCACATTTTATATTCAAAAAAATTTGTGTAATACTTTGACATTTGATCTTAGCATATTTTAAAACTTATAATTTTTTTATTATACAATACATAGTAATATATAATTATTAATATCTATTTATATATCTATCTCCATAGTACTTTTTTTTCGGGTATAAATATAGATAGAATCTAACTAGTTTCTTAACAAAATATAACTAGTTAACCATGGTAAATCTAAATAAGTTAGTAGGATTACCTAGTACATCCGGATTCTATAAACTTTGTTGGGAAAAGTAGTCTCACATCTAGAATCAGTACGACAAAAGATGTCTACAGTTATATATTTTATATTATTATTTAATAAAATTATAATTGAGAACCTGAAAAAAAAGTAAATAAAGTTTTAAAGTGATTAAATTAAGATAAAAAAGTTTATAAAATGAAATTAATATTTTATACTAATCTAAACCATAATTTATTGTTAAATTATTTTTAATTTTACAGGAATCCAATACAAGTTAATTAATATATTTTACATGATTTTATTAAATTAATTTGTATTTTTTATTTTTTACGATTATATATGAGTTCTTTTATTTATGATTTTTCATAATTTTTTTTTGCTTCTTTCTAATATTTTCTTGGTGTATCTATCGATTCAATTCCTATGTTTATACCTTACATTACTTAACCAAATTCATTTGCTTTATATTTAAGTAAATATCTATACATACCATCTAGAGTTGTTTTGTATTTAAAATAGAAACAGATTTATATACAAATAAGTAATTTAATAAGTTTTTAAAGATATAGTAAGAGTAAAAAATTAATTAATTTGAAAACTTTTCACCTATCACTTGTTAGTTTTTTTTTTTCTTATGGTGCTATCTTTCATTTTTTTTTCATTGAAAATCACTCATAATAGTTTTTCTCTCTGTGATAAAATGTTCATTTATTCTTCTTAAAAAAAATATGGGTATAATTAATAAAAAATAATTAATATACTTTTAAACTTTAAAAAATAAAAAATAAATAAAACATAAAATTTTCAAAAAATAGAAACTTAAAAAAGGGACTACCGGGTTAATTACTTTCTTTCTATCTCACTAAAAAAATTAAATCTTAATGTGTCACACGTAAAATCTATCGTAGGAGTGATAAGAGACAATGCCACAAGTTCCCTATTCCCTATTTGACCATAAAAAATCTCTTTCTTACAATTTGTTCTTTAAGAATAACATATATGCAAATTATTTTAATTTTTAATTTTTATCTCTTGTTCTTTAAATATTGACCTAAGTTGTACAAGAAGATGTTTGACAACACGTATTTATTTTTAAAAAATAAAATAATAATAATAATAAATAATAATAATAATAATAAATTTTCTCTAGGAGAAGAACACAACACACAGAACATTCTGCTATGTTTTCTAACATACCACCATGAATACGGGTCGGCCGAGAAAAACAAATAAGTCAAACGAGTTGCAATAGCTAAAAATAAACCCGGCCCACTTCAGACCTGACCTATACGGGTTCAACTCAAGTGGGTCGAGCCAGCGCGTATTTAATCACTAAATATTTATTATTTTAATATTTTATTATTTTACTAAATATTTATTATTCAACCTATTAAACATTTATTATTTAAACTATTATATTACATAATCAAATCGAAGATATTTTTTTTTAATTTTAAATAAAGACTTAATTAAATAATTAGTTTCAAAATTTTAAATAATCTCAATTTTTAAAATAATTTTTTTATTTTTTTGTAGGTTGGTGGGTTGGCCTGTATAACCCACTAACTCGTGGTAGGTTGGGTCAGGCTAACATATTGAGTAAGAAAGTTTAAATGAGATGGGTTAGGTTGATCCATTTTTTTGATGGGTTAAGGTGGACTGACCCATATGCGTCAAACCAACCCGTTTTGACAGCTATAAAAAAGGGTTTGAATTTCAAGAAAAAAAAAAGAAAGGGAGAAAAAATGTACAGTATGGCGCTCAGTCCAAATCACAATTAAGAATTTGAGAAGATGAGGATGGGTGACAATCATGAAGAAGAACACCCTCGTTCAAACGAACGGATGAATGCTTATATGTTGTTTGCACATGTCCGCTGTTTTTCTTCTCATGCTTGTTCCTTCAACTGTCCTTCTTGTTCTTTTTCTAGATGTTATCCCATAAGTTTTGGGTATTTTTATCTGTTTTCGATAAAATCATGTTTTTTTTAATCATGAGAAAATATGTTTGAATTAAGTTAAAAATGTTGTACAAATCTAATTCGTTAAAAAAATCAATGTAAATATATTGATATAATTACAAAATTCTAAATATTTTGATATTACAGTGTTGTAAAAACTGATTCGATCACTAACCCGGTCAAGGCAAATGATCAATAGATTAGTGGTAAGATAACTTAACCTAACCCGAACCCGATTTATATATATATATATAAACGTAACATCACAATTTTCACTTTCTACATTCTCAAATTGCATAAAAAATAAAGAGAAAATAAAAAAGTAAGAAATGACATCATTTAAAATATTTTGATACTTTCTACACATTATATATATACACTCTTGTGACTCCAAAGATAATGGAAGTCATGATTTTTTTTTAAAAATCCGAACTAACTAAGACCTTCTTTTTCTTTTTATTTTGAGGGAGAACTATTCTATTATTTTTAAAGTAAATTGATAGGTAACAAAGCATTGAGAGGGGGCCAACAAGAGATAAGAGTGACTAATACTAGTTTTAATTATGTGGTGTTTTATAGTGATACGAGCAATTTGAATCCACTTACTCCAAAAGTAAGTATAAAAAAATTTTTGCTCATCCTATTCGTTCATTTTCTTGAAATCTAATGGTTGTAATGAGTAATTAATCTTAACCATTAGATTTCAAGAAAATGAAGGATGATGATAAAAAGTAAGTCTTTTATACTTACTCTTGGAGTGAATAGATATGCTCCATATATATATCGACACACAAATACATATATATATATATATATATATATACATGCATATATACATATATATATATATACACTCTTGTGACTCCAAAGATAATGGAAATCATGATTTTTTTAAAGATCCGAACTAACTAAGACCTTTCTTTTTCTTTTTATTGAGGGAGAACTAGTATATTATTGTCAAAGTAAATTGATAGGCAGTAGAGCATTAAGAGGGGGCCAACAAGAGATAAGAGTGACTAATACTAGTTTTAATTTTATGGTGTTTTATAGTGATACGTGCAATTTGAATATTGATAGTGTTAAATAAGTTTGGAATTATCCTCACTTTAAATGCTTAACTCATAGAACTAGAATTCCTTTTGCACAAGTTTTAACAGGAACTATAGTTAGTGTTTCCCTGCTTTAATATTAGCCATGTAAATGGTTGTTTGCAATACAGTGATAGAATTCTTGATCCATTTTACATAATTCATGGAATGAATGCAATGGGTGATAAGTACTGTTCTACAGAATGTTGGGATAATTCTATCACTTGAATAGTTGATGTTGGTTGAATTTGGTGATGAGTCATCACTTGTAGTAGTTTGTGTTGATAAATTTCGAGATCTTGGTTTGAGAGAAATGCAAACTATAGAGATATATGTAAAATATTAATAAATCATGATGAAGATGATAGATAATAATATATAACTATAGTGATTAGTTATTATGCGAAATTTAGTTCCTAATTTTCACTTTTCATGTTTCTTCAAATTAAGTGAAGATGAACTCTCATCTACTGGTATAGAATTAAGTATTATTGTTGCAAGATAATTAATTGAGAAATAACAAACTAAAAGAAATAAAATGCTAAACAATGAAAAAACATTGAGCAAATAAAAGTAACTAAATGACCAGAAAACAAAAAAAACTTTCAGAAAATGAAAACATAAGAATGAAAAAATACATATTTTAATAGACCTTTAAATTAACTTTAATGGAAGAATTTTCAATAAAAAAATAGAAAATACTATTGAAGTAAGACTTCAATATTTTCGTGAATTTGTTAACGAAGTATGCAATTTTTTAGTAGCAAAATCTGAAATTGATTCTCGAGAAAAATATATAAAGCCGTATAGGGAATTAAGTTTTATACTTTAAAATATATCTTTTCAAAATTCCTTAATTTTATTATTCTTTAGCCTTATATATAAAAAAGTTAGAATGAAGAGAGAAAATTTTAAACGAAGTAATGAGCAAATGACAAATTTAGAACTAAAACAAATACACATACTACATGTTTTCAATAAACATAATGAGATTCGCTCATTTTCCAACAAAGGAGCTTAGAAGAGGTTATGAGTACTGGTGTTTAAAGGATCTGCTTAGGGGTAACAATGTAACCTCCTTTTTTTAAGAACAATAACATATTAATAAAAGACGTAATTTATATTAGTAAGTTTAATTTAAATTTTTAATTATTTTTATAAATAAATAAAGAATTGATTTTATGATAAAATAAATGTTAAGTTTAGACTTAGTGTTAAAAATCTTAAACCAATGGCTATCCTAGAGTAAATAAAAAGAGTTAGGGTACTACGCTTTAGTTTCCATTTCTAACTTTCTTGAGGGAGCTTGAGGAGCAAGCCACACCCTTATGTACAAATCTTCATTTGAGGGTAAAGGTTGAGTGGGAAATTGTCTCTCACTAGCGTATATAGAGAATATAGATAGTGAAGCAATTCCTATGTTTCTATAGATTCACATGCATGCGGTTGGAAAATTGTGAACACTTGAAAATCATAACATGTTTTCTACGTGACTTTGATTATTACATTATTTGTATAAATTCAATTTTCACTACTACAAAAAAGGCTTTATAAAAGGTTTGTTTACATTAATTATGTTATAAATGTTGTAGGAAAACTTACAGTCGCAACATTGTAATTTTTTGAAAGATCGTAAAACATTTCTTATAAATAATTGTTATAAAGTTTTTAATTTTGAAACAATTATGTTGAAAAACGTTTTACTAGGGTAAATGCAACTACTTGATTAACTCTTTGCTCCAAATCCCTAATCAACTTTTTCTTTCAAGGCTCTAAATCCTTCATCTTCTCAGCTAGCGTTCAACGTGGATGAGGATGTGTGCCCTCTTTGATGTGTTTTTACTCCTATTTGCGCCTTACCACAAACATGTTTTTCTGAAACTAGAAACACCACACCGTTAAAAACTTCTCTCTCTCTCTAACTCTCTGGCACTTCCTAGGGTTTCCTTCACTCGCATCTCAATTTCGTAACTTCATCTCTAACTCTCTCTTGGTTTGTCAAGGTAGTCAACCATGGCGTTCCCTTGGAGTTCATGGCCCGTTTGGAGAATCGAGCTCTCGATTTTTTTGCATGCAACCCTAGTGTCTAAAGACAAGGCTACTCATCTTGACCCTTATGTCTATGAAAGCAAAAGAAATGGCAATAATTATGTCATATATCCCAAAACACTTCTACTTTTTCAGCAAAACCCACAAATTTTTAGGTATTTATATATATCTTTTCAAAACAAAAAGTCCCCTGGTTTCTATTTATTTGCTTTTTGTTCTCAATGTTCATTTTAAAATTTAAAGAAATCACGTAGACATATTTTCTTTTCTTATGGGTGTTTATTATAGGTGTGTTATAGAGGAGTACATAGTGGCAGTGAAGAAGATGTGTTGTGAGGCATTAGAACTAATAGCTGAGGGGTTGAAGATAGGAGCAAGAGCGAGCTTAGCAAATTGAAAGGGATGAAAGAAGTGATACTTGCTTGGTGGTGAATCGGTATCGAACATTTCTTACTTAGTAGCTTGATTGTTATTATTGTTATGACTTTTGCAGTCTTCCTTGGTCACTAATGGGGTTTTCTTAAGCAACTAATTTATATGGCTATATTTTTTCCTGATATGCTTGAAGAAGGGACATCCTGATTTGTAAAGTTGTTTTGTGAATGGAGTTTATAATGATTTTAAAGGAAAATCTGCATATGGTTCCCAATTTAAAATAAGCTATCACTATGAGCTGAAAGAGAAGGTATCATGAAATTAATTCAAGGATTAAAGTTGGAAGGAAGCATTCTTGGTTGTGGAGTCATATTTCACAATTTCAGCTCAATTAGGTATCTATGTTGAAGTTCATAGTTATGGTTTATGATTCTTTTAATAGTTTATAACTTTCAACTATTTTTCCGTTCTAGATTTGAAGGCTCAAGATGAAGAGGTTTTAGTACATACATTATATATAATAATTTAATAATAATAATAATATAATATATTATTATTATTATTATTATTATTATTATTATTATTTTGGCTTGATTTAAAGTGATGGATGGATTCTTAAAAAAAGTATTGAGTCTGTGAGTTTCTAGTGGTTTTATTATTTTTTATGGTTTTAATTCATAAAGAAATATAAATAATTCTAATTAAAGTAATTGAAATAAACATGCATATATTTTGAGTTAAAAATTAAGGTAATTATTTATATGGTTGGACGTTCAATAGTGTTAATTGGGTTGTTTTATATATACTTTTCTATATTATGGTATTATTTTCTCAATGGCACATGGTTAATAAAATATTTTATTAGCAAAGGAAAACTCTGGGTTTGAATCACTTTATGTCAATTTTCCTTCATGTTGTCTAGGTCTCTTAATGCTAATTCTATTTGATTTTGTAAATTTGATATTTTTTAATTATATGTACTAATGATTGAAGTGGAATTTGAATTAAATGCTTAAAGTTAAGTAATTTTATTTTTAATGTTAAAAGCTTAATAGTTAAGAAGTTTTGGGCTTGTAACCTTATATCGTGGTGGTGGTGGTGTGTTTGCTGCTTTATATTTTTCTTTTCTAAAAGCACTCACTTGATCCTTAAGTCTATTATGTTTTCCTTTCTGTGGGTATTGGTCTTTTCTAGGTGGCAACAATGTTAAGCCTAGTTAGAAACAGACTGACAGGAGATTACAAGAGGCTACAGCAAGAGCCACTTGCAGGAATCAGTGGTGCCATCAAGATAACAACATAATGTTAAGTTAAATGATGGTATGTTAAGTTAAATTTTTGTCACTTTATTACAGTGAGTTCTACAGTGTTGTTGAAAATTTTCATCCATAGGGTAATGGAGGTGAAGAAGCTTTTGTTAAAAATAGGAATTCCAATTAATGATTATTCCTAAATGGCTATATGTAAAAGGCAATTAAGATTTGAAATAATAATGTGTACTTTTGACACTTTTTAGATAATAATAGTTTGATTATGTAACGGAGAATGGATAAAAATGGGTATTTATATACTAGAATAGTGATGATAACAATCACATCATATATATATATTTTTTTATGCAG
This sequence comes from Psophocarpus tetragonolobus, assembly GCA_037954015.1. NCBI lineage: Eukaryota > Viridiplantae > Streptophyta > Magnoliopsida > Fabales > Fabaceae > Psophocarpus > Psophocarpus tetragonolobus. Next base: position 63,828,476 of record CM075688.1, read on the forward strand.
GTATTTTGTGACTTTGAAGAAATATCTACAAGTGCAGGAAGTTGTACAAAATGGACAAGAATTTCTTTTAAAAATTAGAAATAGTTAGTCTTTAGGATGAATTAAATTGTTTTTGGACTTAGTTAAAGAAAAAGCTTTTTACAAGTTTAAAAAAGGGTTGTAAAACATCTAACTTTTTACAACACCAGCTTTCACAACACTTCTAAAAATTTTTTAAAAGGCTTTAAATAAGTGTTGTAAAAAACCTATTTTCTAGTAGTGTTTGTTCCTTTTGTATGATTGGAAATCATGTGTATTTGGTGTTAATTTTTGTAATTGATTCTCTAAGTGTAACATCCCAAAATTTAAAATACACATATTCGAATAATAATTCAAATGATATGAATCCTTTGTCAGTTTAGGATTCTGAAAGGACCCTAGGAATTTAGCTTGCCGCGTTAACAAAATTAATCAACGTGGAATGCAAACAATTGCAAAAAATAAACTGAATAGAATTACTATCAAACTTTTAGGCACAGAATGGAAATTAAAAGTTATTGAAATTCAACGATTAAATGAGTTTTTGAATAGTGTAGGACTTTCCTGTCATAGAGTTTGCTGGGCAGAATTGAGTATGAATGGAAAAGACAGAAAATGGAATTGTAATTGATAGACTCCACACTTCCAAGGATGAAAGATATGTATATGAGATTGCACACACAAAGGAGTGAATTACCTTTGATAAATGTCAAAAGATTTTGGATTGTCAAGAACCCAAAGGAGAGAAAACTCAACTAGTTTTTTATTTCCAAAATATTCTGTCTTACATATGAATCTTGCCCAAATTTATATGCCTAATAAACTCAGCTTGTGTAGGTTTAGTGGCTTTCTAAATTCAGTGGAAGTTACAAAATAATAAAAACTAATAATGGGCAACTTAATAACAAAGTGTAACTGCCAAAGCAAATTAAACATGTATACTAATTAGAATTGATAACCTAGGTGGCTGCAACTTTAATTAGACAATTTTGGTTGCCCACTATTAACTAAGTAAACTCCAAGAAAATGATTTTAATTTATTACAAATTTTTCTTCCATTAAGGTCAAGCATTACTCTCTTCAGTCCTGAGACAATTAACAATTTTAAACTTTATTTCTTCAATGTTTGGCTCTTTTTGCAAAAGGGCTGCCAATACTTGTTGAATAGCTTCCTTAGCTCTTCTTGTCCTTGCCCTTGTCATAGGTCTTCCAAGTCCTTCAAGCTTCATGTCCTCATCACTCCCCCCCTCTTGAAGAGGATTTGTCCCAAAATCAATAGCATCTTCATCTGCATCAAAGAGAGTTAAATCAGACACATTAAAAGTAGCACTAACATTATACTCATCTGGAAGATCAATCTTATAGGCATTGTCATTGATCTTTTCTAGAACTTGGAAAGGACCATCTCCCCTTGGTTGGAGTTTTGACTTTCTTTGTTTAGGGAACCTTTCCTTTCTCGTGTGTACCCAAACCTAATCACCAGGTTGGAACATGATCTTCTTCCTACCCTTGTTAGCTTGCCTTGTATAACTCTTATTTTTTCTTTTCAATTTGAGCCTTCACTTGCTCATGCAACTTCTTCACATACTCAGCTTTAGCTTGTGCTTCATTATGCTTAAACATAGAAATGTTAGGCATGGACAACAAATCAAGAGGAGTCAAAGGATTGAACCCATACACAATTTCAAACGGGAACAATTAGTCGTGCTATGGACAACCCTATTATAAGCAAACTCAACATGAGGCAAACATGCTTCCCAAGACTTAAGATTTTTCTTTAAAACAGTCCTAAGCAATGTGCCTAAAGTCCTATTGACTACCTCAGTCTGACCATCAGTTTGTGGGTGGCAAGTAGTAGAAAACAACAATTTAGTACCAATTTTACCCCACAAGGTCCTCCAAAAGTGACTAAGGAATTTTGCATCCCTATCACTCACAATGCTCCTTGGCAGTCCATGAAGTCTCACTATTTCCTTGAAAAATAAACCAGCCACATGGCTAGCATCATCCACCTTCTTGCAAGGAATGAAGTGTGCCATCTTGGAAAACCTATCAACAACAACAAACACAGAATCCTTCTCATTCTTTGTTTTAGGCAACCCCAAAACAAAGTCCATAGAAATGTCAGTCCAAGGATATTCAGGAACAGGCAAAGGAGTATACAGTCCATGAGGCTTAACCTTAGATTTGGCCTTTTTACAGACAATGCAGTGGTCACAAAACTTATGCACATATCGTTTCATATGAGGCCAAAAGAAATGCTCTTGCAAAATCTCCAAAGTCTTTTGAACCCCAAAGTGGCTCATCAAACCACCTTCATGTGATTCAATCACAAGCAACTCCCTAATGGAACACTTAGGTACACACAATTTATTTGTTTTAAATAAGAATCCATTATGCCTAATTTTCAGAAAACCTTTCACATGCAGCAAATATTTCAGCAAAATCAACATCATGCTTATACATGCCTTTCAAAGACTCAAGACCAAACAATTTAGTTTCAAGCATAGAAAGCAATGCATGCCTCCTAGAAAGTGCATCAACCACTATATTTCCTTTCCCCTTTTTATGTTTGATGACATACGGAAATTGCTCTAAAAACTCTACCCACTTAGCATGCCTCTTGTTAAGCTTGCCTTGTCCTTTCAAATATTTGAATGACTCATGATCACTATGAATGACAAACTCTTTGGGTAACAAATAATCTCTGCCAAGTTTGTAAAGCTCTAACCAATGCATACAATTCCTTATCATAAGTAGAATAGTTAAGGGCAACCCCACTTAACTTTTGACTAAAATAAGCAATCAGATGCCCATCTTGCAACAAAACAGCCCCAATACCAACATTTGATGCATCACACTCTATTTCAAATGATTTTGCAAAATTAGGCATGGAAAGAATAGGAGCATTAGTTAGCCTATGCTTAAGGGCAGCAAAGGCCTTCTCTTGCTTCTTTCCCCATTTAAAAACCACATTCTTTTTAATAATTTCATTTAGAGGTGCAGCTAATGTACTGAAATCTTTAACAAATCTCCTATAGAAACTTGCTAAACCATGAAATCCCTTCACCTCACTCACAGACTTAGGTGTTGGCCATTCTTGGATGGCCTTAACCTTTTCGTCATCAACTAATACACCTTTAGAACTAATAACAAAGCCCAAAAATACCACATGATCAGTACAAAAAATGCATTTTTCTAGATTGGCATACAATTGTTCTTTTCTAAGCACATTCAAAATAGATTGCAAATGCTCAACATGCAACTCAAGACTAGTGCTATAGATCAGAATATCATCAAAGTACACTACAACAAATTTTCCAATAAACTCCCTTAAAACATGATTCATTAATCTCCTGAAAGTAATAGGCGCATTAGTCAAACCAAATGGCATAACCAACCACTCATACAATCCATATTTAGTTTTAAAGGTAGTTTTCCATTCATCGCCTTCTCTAATCCTAATCTGATTATAGCCACTTTTCAAGTCTATTTTTGAGAACACACATGTACCATAAAGTTCATCGAGAAGATCATCTAACCTGGGAATTGGATGCCTATACTTGATGGTGATGTTGTTTATGGCTCTACAATCAGAACACATCCTCCAAGAGCCATCTTTCTTTGGCACCAGAATCATAGGTACAACACACAGGCTCATGCTATCTCTCACTCAACCTTTGCTCATGAGTTCAGCCACTTGCCTTTCAATCTCCTTAGTTTCTTGTGGATTGCTCCTATATGCTGGTCGATTGGGTAATGATGCTCCTGGAATGAGATCAATGTGATGCTCAATTCCCCTCAAAGGTGGCAATCCACTAGGTACACTCTCTGGAAAAACATCTTGGAAATTCTGCATAAGAGGTTTAACACAAGAAGGCAATTCAAAATTTTCAAATTGGTTAGCATGCAAAAACTGACTTTTACAATACAACAAATATAGGGGTTGTCTTGCACAAAGCAGCCTCTTAACTTCCTCTTTTTTTTCTAAATAAGTATGTTTTTCCTCAAGTGTTTCAATATCTTTCGTTTCTCTATTTTTCCTCTCAAGTTTTTCGCTCTTCCTCTCAAATGTTTCACTCTTTCTTTCATTTGCTAACTTTTCTCTCATTTTGATTTGATCCTCACACACCTCTTTAGGAGACAAAGGCTTGAGAACCAACTTTTTATCCTGATACATGAAAGAAAATTTGTTAGTGAAGTCGTCATGAATGGCTTTGGTATCATACTGCCACGGCCTTCCCAAAAGGTTATGGCTAGCCTCCATGGGAACCACATCACATATGACTTTATCTTGATATTTTCCAATGGAGAACGAAACTATTGCTTGTTGTTTCACTTGAACTTCTTCTCCTTCACTAAGCCATTGAAGTTTATATGGTCTAGGATGTGGTGTGGTGTCCATGTTCATCTTTGACACTAATCTTGAACTCACCACATTGGTACAACTCCCTCCATCAATAATTACCAAACAAACATTGCCATTAACTGAACATCTTGTGTGAAAGATGTTCTCCCTTTGAGATGCATCCTCGGCCTTGACTTGACTTCCAAGCATCCTCCTAATCATATACAACTCTCCTACATTAGCCTTCAATTCTCCATCACTCTCCTCTTCTTCTCCACCACTAGCTTCTGATTGGCTTGGCTATTCCCCTTTATCTTTGAGAAGAAGAATCTTCTTTGTGGGACACTCATAGGCATAATGACGCATGCCCAAGCACTTGAAACACTTCATTTCTCTAGTCTTTTTAGGAGGATGTTCAGGTTGCTTTTGAGGTGTTTTTCCATGGTTAGAAAGTGATGCATTGCTTGAGGAGGCAGCACCCTCTTTCCTAACTCTATCCTTCCAATTTGAAGGATTATACCCAGTAGAACTTCTTCTTGTTGTACTCTTTCATTTTATTTATTGTTCAACTTGAATAGCCTTATGTAAAAGGTCTTCCATCTCCACAAACTCCTGCAACTCAACAACATCTCTAATGTCATGATTTAAACCACTAAGGAAGCGAGCCATAGTTAGCTCAGGGTCTTCTTCAATTTGGGCTTGGATGATTAGCATTTCCATCTCCTTATAATACTCCTCCACTCCCTTGCTTCCTTGAGACAATTTCTGAAGTTTTAATTTTATATCCCTATGAAAGCTAGAAGGTATATACCGCCTCCTCATGATCCTCTTCATTTCAGCCCAAGTGTCCACCCTAGGCTCCTTATTTCTAATCCTCTCCCTTTGCAACATATTCCACCAAATGAGTGCATAATCAGAAAATTCACCAGCTGCAAGTCTCACCTTTTGCTCCTCACTATAATTGTTGCAAGAAAACACATGCTCAATTTTTAACTCCCACTCCAAGTATGCCTCAGGATCACTCCTACCCTTGAAAGGAGACACATTCAACTTCACTCCTTCTATTCGTCCTTCATTTCTATTTGGCCTTCCTCCTCCTCCTTGTTGGGTTCTATTCTCCAATTGGTCTAACCTCTCATGGAATTCATCTTGTTGTTGCTTCATCAATCTCTATAAATGCTGAGATAATGCAGTAATTTGAAGTTGAAGATCATTGTTATTATTTCTTTCTGCCATGATAAACAAACAGGTCAAATGTCACGAGAAAAAGTATGTATGTGGTGTTTGAAAATGTTCTCACCCACTCAAGTGTTTGCGCTAAAAAAAAATTGGCTTTTACTATAATGAAACTCTCTTGCCTTTTTCCTCTTTATTCCTCCTTAAGTTCTTAACAAACCAAAAGAGAAAAACTCAAAGGCAAACACCAATTGTGTGCAGGCAAATAAGACACAAGAAAACTAACAAAAATGACTAAAATGAAACCCAACGAAAGCAACAAATACTAGGACAACAACTGGAACTTTTTTTTTTTTACACCAACAAGACAGAAGAAATTTGTCTCAAAATGAAAACAAAGGAAGTACGAAAAGAAATGGACAAAAACTGGGTACACAAAAACAAAGGTAGAAACAGCCACAACCAGAATTTTGAGTAGAAAATTGTGCAGCCAATTTTAACAAGTAAAGACACAAATAGAGGATAAAATTTTGGCTTAAAATGAAACTAACAAGTGCAGCAACATCCAGCAAGAATGCGCAGTATATGTGAAGCCAAAACAGAGTGGAATTAACACAATTTGTAACCAAGAAGTGCAGCCCAAAATTTCAGAAATGTAAACTAACAAGGTGCAGTAATTTTTCCTTCAAATCAAACACAATATTACCTTCAAAATGAAGAATTTCTAGCATGAACCATTCAGCCAATTTTATTTTTTTTAAACTCATTTGCATTCTTTGTTTTGCTTCTTTTTTTTTTCTCTATATTTTTTTTTCTTCAGATTTTCAGAATTCCTCTTCCTTTTTTTTTTTTTTTTTAGAATCTCATATTTTTTTAAGGGCTTAACTTTTGCAATGGTTCAGCCTAACTGATTGACAGTTAAGGTAATATTATTGATGATAAGAATCAAGGAAAGAAATTACCTGGAGTGCAGCCTTGCAATTCCTAGAAACCAAAGCTCTGATACCAAATGACATGAATCCTCTGTCAGTTTAGGATTCTGAAAGGACCCTAGGAATTTAGCTTGCCGTGTTAACAAAATTAATCAACGTGGAATGCAAACAATTGCAAAAAATAAACTGAATAGAATTACTATCAAACTTTTAGACACAGAATGGAAATTAAAAGTTATTGAAATTCAACGATTAAACAAGTTTTTGAATAGTGTAGGACTTTCCTGTCATAGAGTTCGCTGGGCAGAATTGAGTATGAATGGAAAAGACAGAAAATGGAATTGGAACTGATAGACTCCACACTTCCAATGATGGAAGATATGTCTACGAGATTGCACACACAAAGGGGTGAATTACCTTTGATAAATCTCAAAAGATTTTGGATTGTCAAGAACCCAAAGGAGAGAAAACTCAACTAGTTTTTTATTTCCAAAATATTCTGTCTTACATATGAATCTTGCCCAAATTTATATTCCTAATAAAATCAGCTTGTGTAGGTTTAGTGGCTTTCTAAATTCAGCTGAAGTTACAAAATCATAAAAACTAATAATGGGCAGCTTAAAAATAAAGTGTAACTGCCAAAGCAAATTAAACATGTATACTAATTAGAATTGATAACCTAGGTGGCTGCAACTTTAATTAGACAATTCTGGTTGCCCACTATTAACTAAGTAAACTCCAAGACAATTCCATTAAGGTCAAGCATTGCTCTCTTCAGTCCTGAGACAATTAACAATTTTAAACTTTATTTCTTCAATGTTTGGCTCTTTTTGCAAAAGGGCTGCCAATACTTGTTGGATAGCTTTTTTAGCTCTTCTTGTCCTTGCCCTTGTCATAGGTCCTTCAAGTCCTTCAAGCTTCATGTCCTAATCACAGTTAAGAGAAGATAGATTAAGTTGTTAAAAAATATTAATTAAAAGATTAAACTCTCAGAAATTTTTAAATAAAGAAGATTAAAATAATATTTCCTTTAAAATAAAAATAAGATAAAACAAATAAAAGATTTGATATCACTTTGAAAAACAAGATTTAGATAATATTCCCTTTAAAATAGAAATAAGATAAAACAAATATACTATTTTGGATTTAATACAGAAAAATCAATCTTTTATAGAAAAATATAGAAAAGGTAAAACAACCCTAAACTAATATATATAGGGTTAACTAGTTCCCTCATAATATCATAGATTAGTTGATTCTTCTAGGGTTGAGAAAGAGGAACATAGGAGTAGAATAATTAAAGTGGTGGGATCTCGCTTCAAGAGGTGAGTAAAATGACTTTTAAAACCCTCCATGGTATGACTTTTAAAAAGTGTGTGTATATATATGTATATATATATATGCATATATATATATATATGTTTTTTGAATCATGAAATAGTATTAGCGTACCACTTTAATAGTGTAAATTTATGTTGTGCTAATTGAGTGAGATATCTCCATTTGGAATGGGGATGAAATTTGATATACATCCATTTGGAATGGTTGTATAAGATACATCTGTTTAATACGGGGAAGAGGTTTTACTATGATAGCATGGGGAAGGCAATGGGATGCCATTGTATGGAATATAAGTTCATAGACCTTTTTGAAGAATCTACTAAAAACCTGGATCTGGGAACCATAAAGTGTGAGCGAGTGATCATGAGTATCATGATAATTTGTGGATTGTGTGTTTGCATCGAAAACTATTTTTATCGTATTTATTGTTATTGCTAGAAATTATTTGGATAAATCTTTATTTATATATAAATAAAGATACTTTTTATTACTGAGGGTACCATGGTTGTTTTTTCGGATTCCGTGCCGGCTGAGAACAACATTATTTGCGAACCTCTTTTAAAAACTTGTTTTATTCACTGAGATTATTATCTCATTAAAAGTGTTGTTTTCAGAGCCCTAGAGAGAAGTTTTGGAAATAGAAGGAGACTTGAAGACCTAGTTTGTTATTAATAAAAATTTTCTTGTAGTATTTGTTTGTAACGATTTTAGAATATAATGCCCTTGTAATTGTTTTCGTTTTCCAGAGACCCAAATTTGAGGATTATATTTTGGTTATTATGTAAGAATTCATGTAAATTTATTATTTACTTTAAATTCTTTACTATTTTTATTATGGGTTATTACTGTAACGACAAATGCTATACTAAGTGAGTAGTGTATGGATGGCCCATCTAGTATAGTGAAATTGGAAAATTAATGCTACAATAAGGAAGTTTAGATGTATGGAAATTATGCTTAAAAAGTATGAGTTTTTAATTTTTGAAAATAGTTTTAGGTATCCAAAACCTTGCTTAATTATGCATTGCTTATGCTATAAGGACCGGTTTAATAAATAAATTATTAATGGAAAGAAAATAAATGTTACGAAAAATTAAATGTTTAATTATCTTAGATTAATATAGCAGTGGGAGAATAACTGAGTTTATTTATAATATCAATACTAGTTAATTAATTTGATAGAATAGTTGAGGTGGGGAGTGAAATATAACAATTATTTCTTGGTTTCGAAGAGTTTTGATTGACTTTTGAGGAGTTTTTAAAAATCTGTTTGGGAGGGGATGTGAATAGCAAGTCGGAACTCACTAAACTCAATTCACTCCCTTTTCTTCGTTTTTTCTTTTCTTCCCCCTTTCTTCTTATCTTTTTTCTTCTTCGATTTTCTTTCTTCTCTATCACTTCAATTCTCTCCCTCACTGTTTTCTTCCGTGCATTGCATGGTTAGCTTCTGGTTGAAAGATTTTGACGTGGTCTATTTCATAGCTCATATTGCTGAGTGATCTCTATTATAGGTAAGTCTTATCTTGAATCAATGAACGTTTCTTTGATAATTTTTTATCTTGTCATTCCAGTTAAAAAGGAAATTTCTTTGAAAATCTTAATTTATAAGGTTCTTGTTTAATTTGGGATTTTTTTCAGTTTCTGTGAATTTTCTTCTGGTGGATTTCTCTATTTTCTTTTGAATTAGCTTTGAAAAGGAGACATAGGTAAGAGAAACTTTTTATTCATTTTAAATTTGAAAAATTATGATTTTACAAGTATTAAGATAGATAGTTATGATTGATTTAACTTTTGAACTGATTTTGATTGTTATGTGAAATTTGTTACTGTGGTAATTGATGAATGGTATTGGTTGAATTGGTTTTCTGTGACAAGAACTGAATTTATTGGGTTGACAATGTATTATTTGGAATTGTGGTGTAATACATATAATTGGAATGCATACTGAGGATATATTTACGTTGTTGGTTACGGGCAATTACAGTCGGGTAACTTAGCCTTGGATGATATCTTTGGTGGGATACATTGATGTTAGGGACACAAATGAATATATATATTATACATTATTGATAATAGAATAATTATGGATGTTGGATATAAACATTTTAAAGTAATTTTTTTCTTATAAGGTTATAAGGTTGATCTAGTTGCAAAGTGAGGAGACAAAGGTTGTAGGTTCAAATCCCTCATTTGACAAAATAGTTTATTTTTTAATTTTCAAATAAGTATATGGGTAGAATATGTATTTTGAAAAGTGGACATCAAAAGAGGAATATTAAGAATATAGATTATTATTATTATTATCATTATTATTATTATTAGTATATAATAATTACCTGCAAAAATGGGTACGGGTACCCGTCTCCTCGCACCTTTTATATATATATAAAATTTAATATGATTACATTATATGATATTAAATATGATAATTTTGAGTAGATAATATTACTAAAAATATTATTTATTATTATAATATATGATAAATAATATAACTATAGAGTAAAAAGAGATATACAACATATTTTACACAAATTTAATAAAATAAAAATACAAGTTACAAGAAAAATGAGTTATTTATAAAATAACTTAATAAAGTGACAATATTATTTAATATTATGGTAAAAAAAAATATTTATGCGTAATCATATAAAACTTTACGAAGTATTTATAATTTGTTCTATGTTTGATATTATGTTGGTTTATTTTTTATATTATATTTATTTATTTTAAAAATATATTTATTTATTATCTCTATACATAAGTAAAAGGCGGGTTAGATATAAGAATATAGGTACCCAGTGTGTACGGGGAAGAAGATTAAAGTCGTTGCCTGTGCAAATATGAGACCAAATATGCATACATTTCTTAAATGTGGATACAAGGATCAACACTGTAGTATCATACTCATTGCTATCCCTACACTAACTATCAATTTACTTTAATTATAATAAAATAATTAAAATGCTATTACAATTTTAGTTCTCCATAAAAAAAAGAAAGTATTATGATTTCCATTATATTAATGAAAATCATAGAATTAATATATATATGAGTTTAATTGGTATGCACTATTAACATAATAAATTTTATATTGATTAATACTTTAAAAGTCATATAAATAAATAGTTATGATTGAACTAATTAAACTCTATTTATATTTGTTTCTATGTTCAACATATATATTTTGTACTTACATCAACACTTTGATTTTGCTTTTATAAATAAAAGTTATGATTGTACGTTAGTGTAAAATTCTTTTACACTATGAGTGCGTACCAATTAATCTTTGCACTGTCAATGAATATCAAAACATTTAGAATTTTGTACTTACATAAAAATTTTTACTTTTATTTGGCTTTTATAAATTAGATTTGAACAGTATTTTTAAATTAATTCTAGCATTTACTTTATCTTGGTAAAAAAAATCTAATTTATCAAAAACAGATGAAAATAACCAAAATTTATGTGTCAACATATGCAGAGAAGAGCAACAAGGAGCATGAGTGAAGCATCATGATTTCTCATTTTCTCGAATTCCAAACTTTGGGCCATCACGTGCATTTTTTTTCTCTTTTTTTTTTCTTCCTTAAAATTCAAACCCTCTTTACCTTGTTCTAACTTCAAAGCATCTTAGAAATTACTTTGTGGCAGAAGAGGCATCGGTTCTTTACAACCTTGTATGAACATAACTTTGTGTCTTGTGTTCTTCTCGCAGAAAAAATTATTCATTATTATTATTATTATTTTTAAAGATAAATAAATGTTGCCAAATTTCATGTTCTATTGTTCAAATTATATAAATATTTAAGCAATAAAAGATAAAAAATAGAAATTAAAATCATTTCTTTTTATTATTATAATAAATTATAAAGTTTAATTAGTTGACATGTATGTTATTCAAATTGAGTAATCTTTAAAGTAAAAAAATGTGAAAAGAGATTTTTTTTTTGTCAAATGCGGTATAAGTGTGTGACATTGCGTATCACTTCTAACATTGTATGTGTGGCACATTAAGGATTTAATTGATTATTGAAATGGAAGAAATATAATTAACCTTCTTGGCTCCTTTTTTAAGTTTCTATTTTTTTAGAAAATTTATGGTTTTATTTATTCGTTATCTGTAAAAGTTTCAAATTACATTAATTATTTCTTATTAATTATACCCATATTTTTTGTGAATAAAAATAAATGAGCATTTTATTAAGAGTGACTTTCAACGAGAAAAATAGAAAATGACATAATAAAAAAAACTAACAAGTGATACGTAAAGAATTTTAAATTTAATTATTATTTTATCTTTATTATATTTTTAAACTTATTAGATTATTTATTATATATAATTTAATTTTTTTATTTTAAATAGATAATTGAAGATAGATATATAAATAGATATAATTGAAAAACAAAAATTATATGCTACTTGAAAAATAAAAATTAAAGTACTATGAAGATAGATATATAAATAGATATTGATAATTATATACTACTATGTATTATACATAATAAAAAAGTACAAGTAAGTTTTAAAATATGCTAAGATCAATGTCCAAGCATTACAAAATTTATTTGAATATAAAAATCTGATTTAAATATTAAAAATCATTGCTAACTTAAATTCTATTAATTTAAAATTTAGTATAAACAATTTTATTATAATATAAATTTATAAAAATAAATCATCAAATATTTTCTTATAAATTATATATTTCATATTTATTATAAAATTTTAAAAAATATAACATAACTAACTTAATTTTATACTCGTTAAAGATATTTCAATGATTTTATAGAATATAATCATAATAATATTGTGATTGAATTAATCACTAATATGATTTCACCCTCATATAGTCAATATGAAATACACACAAAAATCATGTGGTTCTTATTATTTAATTTTAATATCATATATCTTATTTTTATATATCAATCTTGGATACTTGTATGCATAATTCTGATGATATTATTATTTTTATATAATTCTAATTGATAAAAACTCTGAAAAATTAATTTTCAACAAACAATTTCTAATAACCTTATAATTTTCTTATGCTTATTAGACGTGTTTTTATATATTTAACATTCAATAAAAGTTATCTTTGTGTGTGTGTATATATATATATATATATATATATAATATTCTTAACAATTATAGTACAATGTATAATTTGATAATTTATATTTATATGTTTCTTATAAAAGATTTGGATAATTGTGAGTCGTTCGGGATTTTAATGTAAGAAAATCAAAAAGCCTTCTTCTTTGCCTCACCAACACTATTGAAGCTAGTTACCTAGGAAAACCTCTTGCTATACCTCCGTTGACCAACGAGGTCGTTATGCGGTAGTCGTCCAAAAGTTTAAACAACTTCAAGAGCCCATCTACTTCATTAGCCGAACACTCCACGAGCCTGAGCAAAGGTACTAGATTATTAAAAAGCTTGGTGTAACCTTGGTCACAACCTCAAGAGGTCTGAGACCATACTTTTAAGGATATCCAGTGGTGGTCAAAATGAACTATCCCATCTTCAAGGTCTTATGCAAACCTAAACTAGTAGGATGGATGATATCCTGGTCAGTTAAGTTGTCCAAGTTCGGCCGACTTAGCCAAGGAGATGGGAGCAACAAAAGTGACTCATAACTTACCGTGTCTCAACTCAGTGGAAAATACCAAGTCAAATTTTCTCTTTTACTAAAATATTACTATGCAATTAAAAACTTCAAAAAAAAATTTTATCACCTTATGATTGAACATGTTAAGATAAATGACAATAATCGAGCCGTCTTCCTCGCTAAATTGGCCAATACCTAAAAGTTAGGTCAATATAAGACAGTCATCTAACATACCTTGGAGGAACCAACTGTTAGAAATCCTATGGCCCTACAGATGCACACCACATTCAGTAACCTGGGAGACTCCTTATAGCCTCACGTATGACACAGACACCATGATCCCGATAGAAGTGGGAGAAGAACCTTCATTTTTATGACAATTGTACAATGAAGGCAATGATGAGTAAATGTTAGTAGAATTGGACTTAGCACAAAAGTTGATAATTATTAATATCAAGATAAATAACAAACTGATAAAAATAACAATTGAAAAAATAATAAATATAATGATAACAAATCTAAAAAGATAAAGTACTGAGTTAGTACTTCTACAAAAAACTCATCTTCCTACACACCCTTTTCCCATTTGAAGCTTCCATTCCATTCTTCCTTTGTGCCTTACAGCTTTTTCCCACACCAACATTGTTCCTTAAGTTTTTGTTATTTATTCAACTTCATTAAGCACATGCGTTGTGCATGGTGTGGAGAACACACTATAGCCAACACAGTCAAATACCCATTTTTTAAGGATCAAGCTTCCCTAAAAAAAAATCTCTTTTTCCTTCATCACACCACAAATCGAAGCTAAAGGACCACCAAAAGTGTTAATAGATCTTTGTTCCTTCATTTTTATTAGTAAGTATTGCAATAAAAACTTTGAGTAGTGCCAAATGGGTAGAGAATGGTGACCTTGCCACGTTCCCTTCACTTCTATTAGTAAGTATTGCAATAACAACTTTGAGTAGTGCCAAATGGGTAGAGAATGGTGACCTTGCCACGTTCCCTTCGCTTTTATTAGTAAGTATTGCAATAACAACTTTGAATTAGTCTGGTAACCGGTTCGGTCAATGCTAAAAGTCGGTGGAAACAAATATCAATATTCTAACCGGTGGTTTAACCAGTTTGTATTTTTTTTATTTTATTTTTATTTTTCTATATCCACCCCTCATTTTCCTAAATCAACCAATTTTTAATTAAAAAACTAAGAAAACTTAGCAATATGAAGGTGTATTCAGTAAAATTGTTTTTATCCTTTTATAATTACAACCTTAATACATTTTTTCTTTTATAATCTTAATTGTTATAGTACATTAATAAAAAAAATATTATTTTATTAAGACTGATTCAACCACTAATTCAATAACGATTGAACAAATAAACCAGTGTTTTCAACGATTCCATCACCAAACCAGTTTTGAAAACATAGATTAATATACATGCAAATTCACGAAGGATAAGAACACTAAAGTCCTATGAAGAATTAAATCTGTTTTGCTTCTCAAATTAGAAAGTTTTACACCTAATTGCTAAAATTGTTATTTTTAATATCCCTATGATAATGCAGATAGAACTATTTCCAATTTGTTGTATTTTTTACCTTTTAGACACTATAATTTAATTTTTAATTTAAATAAAATTCCTAATGGATGAAAACAACAAGAAAATATAAAATTGTTGGTTAAAAATTAAATTTTTACAGTTTTTATCAATTAGAATTATATGAAAATATAATAACACAAGAAAAATTATGTATTCAAATATAAAAAAGTTATATATAAAAATAAAATATATGATATTAAAATTAAATTACAAGAACTACACATATTTTTTGTGTTTACATCATATTGACTATATGAGAGTGAAATCATATAAGTGATTAATTCAATCACAATATTATTATGATTATATTCTATAAAATCATCCTCATATCTTTAACTATTATAAAGTTGTGTTTGTTATGTTATGTATTTTTGTAAATATTAATTCATATAAAGTATATATAAGTTATAAGAAAATATAAGTTAACTTTATTTTTATAATTTATATAATTTATATTTATGTTATGTATTTTTTAAAATGTTAATAAATATAAAATATATAATTTATAAGAAAATATGAGATAATTTATTTTTATAAATTTATATTCAATAAAATTTCTGTTATGATGATTACCTTAAAAAAATTGAAATTAAAAATCTTAATTTCAATAAAAAAATACCCACAATATCTTAAAAAGATAATTTATATTGAATTGTTTATAATAAATTATTAATTAATAAAATTTGTTTTATTAATAATTTTTATATTTAAATGAGATTTTTATATTCAAATAAATTTGTGTAATTCTTTGACATTTGATCTTAGCATATTTTAAAACTTTTAATTTTTTTATTATATAATACATAGTAATATATAATTATTAATATCTATTTATATATCTATCCCCATAGTACTTTTTTTTGTATAAATCTTGATAGAATCTGACTAGTTTCTTACCAAAATCTAATTGGTTAACCACGGAAAATCTAAATCAGTTAGTAGGATTAGTTAGTACATCTAGATTCTATAAACTTTGTTGAGAAAGTAGTTTCACATCTAAAATTAGTACGACAACAAATGTCTACAATTACATTTTTTATATTCTTATTTAATAAACTTATAATTGAGAACCTAAAAAAATAAATTAAGTTTTAAAGTGATTAAATTAAGATAAAAAAATTTATAAAACGAAACTATTATTTTATAAATTTTATAATAATCTAAAGCATAATTTATTGTTAATTATTTTTAATTTTATAGAAGTCAAATACAAGTTAATTAATATATTTTACATGATTTTATTAAATTATTTTTAATTTTTTATTTTTTACGATTATATATGAGTTCTTTTATTTATGAATTTTCATAAATTTCTGTTGCTTCTTTCTAATATTTTCTTGGTGTATCTATCCATTCAATTCCTATGTTTAAACCTCACATTACTTAACCAAATTCATTTGTTTTATATTTAACTAAATATCTATACATACCATCTAGAGTTGTTTTATATTTAAAATAGAAACAAATTTATATACAAATAAGTAGTTTAATAAGTTTCTAAAAAGATAGTAAGAGTAAAAAAATAATTAATTTAAAAACTTTTCACCTATCACTTGTTAGTGTTTTTTTTCTTATGGTGCTATTTTTCATTTTTTTCATTGAAAATCACTCATAATAATTTTTCTCTCTATGTGATAAAACTTTCATTTATTCTTCTTCAAAAAAAATATGGTATAATTAATATAGTTTTAAACTTTAAAAAATAAAAACATAATTAAATCTTAGTGTGTCACATGTACAATCTATCTTATGAGTGATAAGAGACAATGCCACAAGTTCCATATTCCCTATTTGACCATAAAAAATCTCTTTCTTACAATTTTTTCTTTAAGAATAACATATATGCAAATTATTTTAATTTTTAATTTTTATCTCTTGTTCTTTAAATATTGACCAAAGTTGTACAAGATGAAATGTGGGAACATTTATTTATTTTTAAAAAATTAAATAAAAATAATAAATAATATTAATGATAATGAAAATTTTTCTCTAGGAGAAGAACACAGCACACAAAGCATTCTGCTATGTTTTCTGAAATGCTTCCAGTTAGAACAAAGCAAAGAGGGTGGAGCCATAAAAAATGGGTTCAAATATGTGCCCTAACCTGACCCACCATGAATACGGCTCGATGAGGCAAAAAATAAGACAAACAAGTTGCAATAGCTAATAATCAACCCGACTCACTTCAGACCCGACCCATACGGGTTCAACTCAGGTGGGCCGAGTCAGCCCGTATTCAACCACTAAATATTTATTATTTTAATATTTTATTATTTTACTAAATATTTATTATTCAACCCATTAAACATTTATGATTTAAACTATTATATTACATAATGAAATAGAAAATATTTTTCTTAGCTTTAAATAAAGACTTAATTAAATAATTGGTTTTAAAATTTTAAATAATCTCAACTTTTAAAATATTTTTTTTTTATTTTTTGGTAGGTTGGTGGGTTGGCCCGTATAGCCCACTAACCTGTGCTAGGCCGGGCTGGGCTAACAGATTGAGTAAGAAAGTTTAAATGAGTCAAGTTGGGTTGACTCGTTTTTCTGATGGGTCAAGGTGGGCTGAGCCATATGGGCCAAACCAACCTGTTTTGACAGCTATAAAAGAAGGTTTCAATTTCAATAAAAAAAGAAAAAGAAATGGAGAAAAAATGTATAGTATGGCGCTTAGTCCAAATTACAATTAGGAATTTGTCTATATTTTTGGACAAATTTAACTCAAAACAAATAATATACTACTATTTTGCATGTTTCTGTTTAACCTTTATTTGGTGTTGACTACTGTTATGTGATTTATAAAAGCATGAAAAATCTGCGCCGAAAGTTAATGGAGGATCCATTGTCATGCATAATAAGTATTACAGGACGTGGTTGTTACTTCATGAAAAAACATTAGTACTTAGGGTTTAGTTCAAAATGTAAAGGAAATAGTTTCAACTTTTGTTTGGATAATTGGATAGTAAAAAGTTAGGAATTTTTTAGGAGTTAGTAGTTTTTTAAAAAAAAGATAGATAACAAAAAGTTATGAATTTTTTAAGAGCTAATAGTTTTTAAAAACAAAATTATTCCAAATAATTTTTTCAGACGATCTTATATTTTCAGCTATTAGTTGTTTTTTTTACGACTTTATCCTTTATCTCTTCTTACATGATAAAATATGTTTCTCTTCTTCATTTCCCTCTCCATTAATATAATATAGTAATTTATAAACATATAATTATAGAAAATTATAATTTAAATATGTAATTTAAAATTTGTCTATTTAATTATCAAAATCTATAATTTAAAAAACATTCGTACTTAGGGTTTAGTTCAAAATGTAAAGGAAATAGTTTCAACTTTTGTTTGGATAATTGGATAGTAAAAAGTTAGGCATTTTTTAGGAGTTAGTAGTTTTTTAAAAAAAAGATAGATAACAAAATGTTATGAACTTTTTAAGAGCTAATAGTTTTTAAAAATAAATTACTCCAAATAATTTTTTCAGACGATCTTATATTTTCAGCTATTAGTTGTTTTTTTTACGACTTTATCCTTTATCTCTTCTTACATGATAAAATATGTTTCTCTTCTTCATTTCCCTCTCCATTAATATAATATAGTAATTTATAAACATATAATTATAGAAAATTATAATTTAAATATGTAATTTAAAATTTGTCTATTTAATTATCAAAATCTATAATTTAAAAAACATTCGTACTTAGGGTTTAGTTTAAAATGTAAAGGAAATAGTTTCAACTTTTGTTTGGATAATTGGATAGTAAAAAGTTAGGACTTTTTTAGGAGTTAGTAGTTTTTTAAAAAAAAGATAGATAACAAAAAGTTATGAACTTTTTAAGACCTAATAGTTTTTAAAAACAAAATTACTCCAAATAATTTTTTCAGACGATCTTATATTTTCAGCTATTAGTTGTTTTTTTTACGACTTTATCCTTTATCTCTTCTTACATGATAAAATATGTTTCTCTTCTTCGTTTCCCTCTCCATTAATATAATATAGTAATTTATAAACATATAATTATAGAAAATTATAATTTAAATATGTAATTTAAAATTTGTCTATTTAATTATCAAAATCTATAATTTAAAAAACATTCGTACTTAGGGTTTAGTTCAAAATGTAAAGGAAATAGTTTCAACTTTTGTTTGGATAATTCGATTGTAAAAAGTTATAAATTTTTTAGGAGTTAGTAGTTTTAAAACAAAAAAAGATAGATAACAAAAAGTTATGAATTTTTTAAGAGCTAATAGTTTTTAAAAAGAAATTACTCCAAATAGTTTTTTCAGACGATCTTATATTTTCAGCTATTAGTTTTTTTTTATGACTTTATCCTTTATCTCTTCTTACATGATAAAATATGTTTCTCTTCTTCATTTCCCTCTCCATTAATATAATATAGTAATTTATAAACATATAATTATAGAAAATTATAATTTAAATATGAAATTTAAAATTTGTATATTTAATTATCAAAATCTATAATTTAAATATATGATTATAATAATTTATAATTTAAACACTTCATTGTTGACATAATAACTCATGATATCTTTATTTGTTATTTTACAACTTTCAGTTTGTTGATTAGTTAATTTTACCAAATACTTACAACTAGCTTCTCAACTTTAAGTTAGTTTTTAGTTTTTAGTATCTTTTTACCTTTCAACTCTGTTTTTAGCTTTGAGTTAATTTTTCAACTAATTTTAACAAATACACCTAAATTCAACAGCAAAAGAGAGATAAGGTGTTCATTTGAATATTATTAGATTTAATATCCTTAAACAACACTCATATTTAAGAAATGTAGATGAGAAAATATATTTTAAAAAATCACTATGTATAATTATATGGATCCCACCAAAATATAAAATACTTTGAATGTAATAAGAAAATGAAAATGTTAGCTTCTATGGCAAAACAGAATGCATTGACTTGAGGTCATCTTCTCCATGTAACATATGTGAGTACTGGGACAAACTTACAATAGATATTATATCCACCGACTTTGGATTACTGTGGTAATTGGACTTTGGGTTGGCTAATTGGTATTCTTTCTCAAGTCTACAAATTACAATGATATAATTATTTCTTATCAATTTAATAACTATATATATACATATATATTTAAATTTTAAAATTCTATTATATAATTATTTAATTATAATAGTTATTGAAATATTTCCACATAAAATGCCCTTAAAAATAAAAAAACCTATGATTTTTTGAATTTATTAATTAATACATAAAACATCATTCTTTCCCTATTGCCTCTTTCACATTCATAGTGCTTCCCTTCCTCTCTTACATTCACAGTATTGTGGTAGGATATGTTATCTACTTGATAGGAATGACAAAAAGATATATGCGAGGAAAGAAAGAATAAAATAATAATAATGTAAAAAAAAGTGTTTTCATAATCTATATTACGAAGTATACATTATTTCTATTTTTATCTTAGGGTAAAAAAAACTTGGATCTATGTATAAAAAGAATTTCAATTCAATGATGAATTAAAATAGATCAAATCACACCAAATTTCTTATATATTTAACTCTTTAAATCTACCACCTTTTTATTTTTTTACATTACTTTTACTCTCTAAGAGTGGTTGGCATCTCCTAAAAAATAGTAGTAATATAGTTTTTATTTTCTGTATAAGAATAAAAATCAAAGTAAAATCTCAGAAAAATTGACATAATAAAGTTCAAAAAATAAAAAAAAAAGTTATAGTGAAGGGAAAATACTAGATATAATAAATTAAAAGAAAAAAATTTAAAAAGTATGTATTTTACTTTTTAAAATAAGATAATCTAATTAAAAGTTATTCTCTTGTAAGTTTATCCCTGCACTGACTTATATTATATTGCATGGAGAAAATGGCATCACATCGATTCATTGTCATTTGCTATAGAAGCTGACATTTTTATTCTTTAATTAAAATCAAAGTATTTTATATTTTAGTGGGATCGTGTGAGGCAGTGTTGTTCCTTGTAATAATTGGGATATTTAGGAAAAATATTATGATATTAATATGGAATATTCAATAACTTGTGATTAATTTTGTTAAAAAATTTAATTGATTATATTTAGAAAATGATTTCTTTTTAGATAATATTTTTCAATTATATTATTGAAATATCAAACATTATTTAGGGAGATTTATACTGGAAGAACTCCCGAATCAGACCTAACCCTAGACCGAACCTACCTTAGAATTGGACCTAATCCTGGACTGAACTACCTCAAAACCATATATACCCTTGGACTGGGCGTACCTATAGAGCCTGACCTAATCCCAGAGTAGTCAGGTATCTCGGCTCGGGTAGGATCCATCACCCCATGTGAAATGTCCAAACTACCCTTTTTAGGTAAATCAAAATCTTAATGACTTAAGCGTTAGAGTGTTTTTTCATGTAATCACTGTACTAACTCAGAGTAGTTATTAAAATATTATATTATTTATTTTGACTTAAATTCCTCTAATTTACTTAATTAACAATTTTTTCATATTTATTTTTAAATATTTAGTATTATGTATTAAAAAAAATTAATTTTGCTTAATATAAATACATCATTCATATCTTGTTGAGTTTTGAAAAATTATAGTGTAAATAATTAGAAAGATGAATTAGAATTCAAATAACTTATATATCAAATTAAAATAAAAAGGTGCACACATACAATATAAATATATATATATATATATATATATATATATATTATAGATAGTAGGATAATTACCTCTGTTGGATATCAATGTAATTTTTTTATGAAGGTTATGAGGTTGATCTAGTGCCAATGTCTATATATGGGGGAGGGATAGGTCTTTAGTTCAAACATCTCTTTTAAAAAAATAGTTTTTCTTTGTGTTTTTTAAAAAGGGTAGAATAGTTATTTTTAAAAATGAACATCAAAAGGGGGAATTCTTTTTATTAATAGTATAGATATAGTATATAATATAGTATCATAGATCATAGATATAATATGACAATTATGTATGTTAGATATAAATATTTTAAAGTAGTTTTTTTCTTAAAGTTATAAGGTTGACTAACCTAGTCACAAAAGTGTATACATTATAATATATATACACTGTCAATGTAAAATATTTTTATGCTGACATTGACTCATAATTTTCATTTATGTGACTTTTAAAGTATTAACTAATAAACTCAACAAACTTACCATGAATGAAGGATTGTAATTGAATGTCAATGTATACCAATTAAACTTTAATATATATATATATATATATATATATATATATATATATATATATTATAGATTATTGATAATAGAATAATTATGGATGCTGGATATAAACATTTTAAAGTAATTTTTTTCTTATAAGGTTATAAGGTTGATCTAGTTGTAAAGTGAGGAGACAGAGGTTGTAGGTTCAAATCCCTCATTTGACAAAATAATTTATTTTTTAATTTTCAAATAAGTATATGGGTAGAATATGTATTTCAAAAAGTGGACATCAAAAGCGGAATATTAATAATATAAATTATTATTATTATTATTATTATTATTATTCATGGACTCAGACCCTATATGGTACCGGCAAAAATACTCTCATATGGGAGCAAGTATAATTACTTGCAAAAATGGGTACGGGTACCCATCCCGCCTCGCACCTTTTATATATATATATATATATATATATATATATATAATTAAATATGATTACATTATATAATATTAAATATGATATTTTTGAGTAGATAAATTACTAAAAATATTATTTTGATTATAATATATGATAAATAATATAACTATAGAGTAAAAAGAGATATACAACATATTTTACACAAATTTAATAAAATAAAAATACAAGTTACAAGAAAAATGAGTTATTTATAAAATAACTTAATAAAGTTACAATATTATTTAATATTATGGTAAAAAAAAAGGTTTATGCGTAATCATATAAAACTTTAGGAAGTATTTTATAATTTGTTCTATGTTTGATATTATGTTGGTTTTTTTATATTATATTTATCTATTTTAAACATATTTATTTATTTATTATCTCTATACATAAGTAAAGGGTGGGTCAGTTATAAGTATATTGGTGCCTAGTGTGTACGGGGATGAAGATTAAAGTTGTTGTCTGTGCAAGTATGAGATCGAGTATGGATACATATCTTAAACATGGATATGGGGATCAACACTATAGTACCTACCCATTGCTATCGCTATGCTAACTATCAATTTACTTTAACAATAATAACATAATTAAAATTCTATTACAATTTTAGTTCTCCATAAAAAAAAGAAAGTATTGTTATTTCCATTATATTAATGAAAGTCATAGAAGTAATATATATATATATATATATATATATATATATATATATATGAGTTCAATTGGTATTCATTATTAGTGTAACAAATTTTATATTGATTAATACTTTAAAAGTCATATAAATAAATAGTTATGATTGAACTAATTAAACTTTATTTAGAGTTTAATTGGTATACACTGTGAGTGTAAAGATTTTTATACTAACATTCAATCAAATCCTTCATTCATGCTAAACTTATTGACTTTATGCATTACTACTTTAAAAGTCACATAAATGAAAAGTTATGATTGAATGTCAGTGTAAAAATCTTTTACACTAACAGTGTATACCAATTAAACTCCTTTATTTATATTTGTTTCAATGTTCAACATATATATATTTTATACTTACATCAATACTTTGATTTTGCTTTTATAAATAAATAGTTATGATTGAACGTCAGTGTAAAATTCTTTTATACTATGAGTGCATACTAATTAATTTTTACACTATCAATGAATAATAAAAACATTTAAAATTTTGTACTTACATCAAAATTTTTACTTTTATTTTGCTTTTATAAATTAGATTTGTACAATATTTTTAAATTAATTCCTACATCTATTTTATCTTGGTTAAAAAAATCCAATTTATCAAAAACAGATGAAAATAACCAAAACTTATGTGTCAACATATGCAGAGAAGAACAACGAGGATATGAGTGAAGCACCATAATTTCTCATTTTCTCAAATTCCAAACTTTGGGCCATCACGTGCTTTTTTTTTTCTTTTTTTTCTTCCTTAAAATTCAAACCCTCTTTACTTTCTTCTAACTTCAAAGCATCTTAGAAATTACTTTATGGCAGAAGAGGCATTGGTTCTCTACAACCTGGCATGAACATAACTTTGTGTGTTGTGTTCTTCTCACAGAAAAAATTATTCATTATTATTAATGTTTATTATTATTATTATTATTTTTAAAAATAAATAAATGTTGCGAATTTTCATGTTCTGTTGTTCAACTTATATTTAAGCAATAAGAAATAAAAATTAGAAATTAAAATTATTTCTTTTCATTATTATTATAAATGATAAAGTTTAATGAGTTTGCATGTATGTTATTTAACTTGACTAATCTTTAAAGGAAAAAAATGTGAAAAGAGATATTTTTTTGTGTCAAATGCAGTGTAAGTGTGTGGTATTGTGTATCACTTATAACATTGTACATGTCACACATTAAAGATTTAATTGATTATTGAAATGGAAGAATTATTATTAACCTTCTTGGTCCCTTTTTTAAGTTTCTATTTTTTTAGAAAATTTATGGTTTTATTTATTTTTTATCTCTAAAATTTTCAAATTACATTAATTATTTCTTATTAATTATACCCATATTTTTTATGAATAAAAATAAATGAACATTTTATTAAGAGTGGTTTTCAATGAGAAAAATGGAAGATGACATAATAAAAAAACTAACAAGTGATACGTAAAGAATTTTAAAGTTAATTATTATTTTATCTTTATTATATTTTGAAACTTATTAGATTATTTATTTATATATAATTTAATTTTTTATTTTAAATAGATATTTGAAGATAGATATATAAATAGATATACTTGAAAAAAAAATTATATATTACTTGAAAAACAAAAATTAAAGTACTATGAAGATAGATATATAAATAGATATTGATAATTATATATTACTATGTGTTATACATAATAAAAAATTACAAGTAAATTTTAAAATATGCTAAGATCAATGTCCAAGCATGACAAAATTTATTTGAATATAAAAATCTGATTTAAATATAAAAAATTATCAATAAAATAAATTTTATTAATTTAAAATTTATTACAAACAATTCATTGTAAATGATGTTTTTAAGATATTGTGGGTATTTTTTTTATTGAAATTAACCTTTTTAATTGTCAATTTGTTTAAGGATATCATTATAAGATAAAATTTATTGAATATAAATTTATAAAAATAAATCATCAAATATTTACTTATAAATTATATATTTCAGATTTATTATAACATTTAAAAAGGTATAACATAATAAACTAATTTTATAATTGTTAAAGATATTTCAATGATTTAATAGAATATAATCATAATAATATTGTGATTGAATTAATCACTAATATGATGTCACCCTCGTATAGTCAATATGAAGTAAACACAAAAAACATGTGTAGTTCTTATTATTTAATTTTAATGTCATATATCTTATTTTTATATATCAATCTTTTATATTTTTATGCATAATTTTGATGATATTATTATTTTTATATAATTCTAATTTATAAAAAATGTGAAAAATTAATTTTCAACAAACAATTTCTAATAACCTTATAGTTAGTTGTTCTTATGCTTATTAGACATGTTTTTATTTATTAAAAATTCAATAAAAGTTATCTTTGTATATATATATATATATATATATATATATATATATTATTCTTAACAATTATAGTACAAAAATCACTGCTTTGGCTCAATATTAAAGAGACTTTACTGTTTGTAAGTTGTTAGATTGAGATTTTAAGTTGACAAAAAATATTTATTTGATTTAAATTTATTTACTATAACATAAAATAAAGTAAATTACAGTAATAGTATCTCAATTTTCATATCTTAATCTCCCTTTAACTTTAAAAACACATTATTTTAAGAATTTAATTAATATGTATTCCGAGGGTAAGATTTTTTATAATGATGTTTAATCTCAATCCTTAATTTATGATAAGTTTATTGACTTTACCAATTAATATTTTAAAAGTCATATAAATGAAGATATATGATTAAATGTTAGTGTAATATTCTTTTACAGTGGGCTTACAAAAAAAATATTTTTTTACAATGTCAATGCATACTCATTAAACTATTATAATAATATCTTCTATATGTTTAAAAACATTATACTCACAACCTTATTAAACCTTAGGCAATCACTCTCTCAGTAATATGAAAGTAATGATTAAAAAATAGAAATGTACATATAATTACACTAAATTTTAAGAAATTTTATTATAATTTACTCTATAAAATAATAATGTAAATTTGGACGCGTGACATTATTTTTTTTATAGAACATATGGCATTCTTTGATTACTTTGTTACTTGTCAATTTTTATTCTCAGTAATTATCTTGCTCTCTTACCCTACATCCATTCTTTATGTATTTTTAAAGGAAGTTTTAGCTTTCCATATCTATTGTTTAAAAGTAAGGTTATCAATATTGAGAAAAGGAGTACAGACCCTTTACTTTTTATGTACTCATTACAGTTGTACCCCTCTTTTGAAAATTTTGTAATATCATACATAAATTTATTACATATGTACTGCCTAAGTTTTGTATGATATTATACATGTATCCCTAGGTTTTGTATGTTGTTACACATGCACCCTTATATTTTTCAAACTTCACAATCGACACTTCTCTCACCTTCATTGTTTGACTGTCACGAAACTTGAAGAAAAAAAATAATTCATTTGACATCCACAGGAAATAAGACATAATAATGCTAAAATAAATGGAAACATGTGTAGTTTGAAAATGAGGACTACAGTAATAATGAGTACATAAAAATAAGGAGATGTGTAGTTTAAAGAAAAAAAAAAGTATTTGTAATTACACTAAACCTGTTGGGCTACATCTGTAATTACTTCAAAGTTTTATTTCATGAATTTTTTTTTGTAAAAATAAAAATTCACTTCAAAATAATTGTCGATTTAGTAATTTAGTTAAATTTTAATTAGTATGTACTGACAGTATAAAAGAATATTACACTAACATTTAATCACATCTTTTAATTTATATGACTTTTAAATTATAAATTGGTAATGTTAACAAACTTAGCATAAATTAAGAGTTGTAATTGAATGTAAATTTACTAATTAAACTATTTAGTATAAATGAATTAAATCTAAGCTTGAATATCTTATCGATATTGATACAATTTTTCACAGTAGTAGATTTGATTTAACGAATTAAATTGCTCCTATCAAGGCTTTTTATTATATTATTTAACATAAATTTAAAATAATTTTCTAAAGGAAAAAAATTAAAATACTTTTTAAGATCATAATGATGTATATATTTTACTTATATATGTTGATATAAAATTCATAGATTTTTATATGTTCATTAATTAGTTTTTTAAATCTTAAATAATTAACCAAATTGTATCACACTATTAAATAAAAATATATTTATTTATATATTTTTATATAAGTAAAATAGTTGCAATAAACACTTATTTTATTATATGGATAAAATAAAATTATAATATGTGAAAATAATTACATGAAATTAATTATCAACATATAATTAAATTTTGAATAATTTGAAAATTATATTAATATAAATTTTATTTGGTCACTTTTAAAAATATAAATTGAAAATAAAAATTTATATCTCAACACTATGAATTAAAATATATTTTAATATAAAAATTAATACATGTCAACGTTATAAATTAGGATTACTTCTCAACTTTAAAAAACTAAAAATATGTACCTTTTTTCATTAGTAGAAAGTAAAAACATGTATATTAAGGAACATTTATAACTTGATGATAAAAAAATGGACTGTTGACATGAGAAGCTCGCATAACAAAAAAGAATTATAGAAGCTCACAGGATGGTTGACGTTCCTTTCAAGGTTCCAGCCAAGGTTAGTAGATAAAAGCAAACATATGGTCAGGTTAGTGAGAAAAAACTCCAAGGTTGAATAGATAGATGACTGTAAGACAGCCATCCGAGAGCTCAAAGCCTTCTTCTTTGCCTCACCAGCACTATTGAAGCTAGTTACCAAGGAAAACCTCTTGCTATACCTCTCGGTGACCAACAAGGTCGTTATGCGGTGGTGGTCCAAAAGGTTAAACAACTTTAGGGGCCAATATACTTCATTAGGCAACACTCCACGAGCTCGAGCAAAGGTACCAAATTATTAAAAAGCTTGGCTTAACCTTGGTAACAACCTCAAGACGTCTGAGACCATACTTCTAAAGATATCAAGTGGTGGTCAAAACAGACTATCCCATCTTCAAGGTCTTGCACAAACCTAAACTAGTAGGATGGATGACATCATGGTTAGTTGAGTTGTCCAAGTTCGGGCGACTTAGCCAAGGAGATGGGAGCAACAAAGTTGGTCTGCCGAAGTACTCATAACCGTGTCTCAACCCAATGGAAAATACCAAGTCAAATGTTCTCTTTTACTACAATATTACTATGCAGTTAACAACTTCAAAAAACATTTCGATCACCTTAGGATTGAACATGTTAAGAGAAATGACAACAACCGAGTCAACATCCTCGCTAAATTAGCCAGTACTAAAAAGTTAGGTCAATATAAGACAGTTATCCAACATACCTTGGAGGAACCAACTGTTAGAAATCCTTTGGGCCTACAAATACACACCACATTCAGTAACCTGGGAGACTCCTTATAGCCTCACGTATGACATAAACACCATGATCCCAATAGAAGTGGGAGAAGAACTTTCATTTCGATGATAGTTGTACAATGAAGGCAATGATGAGTAGATGTTAGTAGAATTGGACTTAGCACAGAAGTTGATAGATAAGGAAGTCATATAAGAGTAAACATGGAAGAAAAGGGCTACTAAAAATACAACAAAAATTTCAAATCAAGGTCCTTCAAGCAAGGAGACCTCATTTGGCGAATGAGGGAAGAAGCTGAACGAGAACCTGAACAAGGAAAGTTTGCATCAAACTGGGAAGACCTTTTTAGAATCAACTAAAATTTGGATAATGGACTTACAAACTAGAGAATCTCTTAGGATACCAAGGTCGTGGAATATTGCAACATACCTCAATAGTTTTTCTATTTAGCCAACTTAGGGGGTCATTGGGTATAATTTAGCCAACTTTTTATTTATTGGTCAAGATATACAAATATTTTTTTTGTTCAAGATCTTATTTTTTCTATTTATTTTTGCTATTATGTGATGACATATCACTTCATTTATTATTATTTTATTAATTAAATTTCTGGGTGATTTTAATTACATTTTGTGGTAGTTTTTTGTCATCACGAATTAAAAAGAAATATTATTCGTCTTCTTTCCAACACTTCCTCTACCTATTTCACTACCTCATTCCCATGTGTCCCTCTACCCCATGTAAAGTCCACTACTATGACCGATTAACAAAATTTGAATACCAAAACCATAAATTTAAAAAAAGTTCATGTATCAAAAACATATTTTACCCATAAAATAATAATAATTAGAGTGACATGTCACTACTTAATGGCTAAAATAAATGGAAGTTCTAACATGTTAGACGGAAAATATATTTGTATACCTTGACTACTCAACAAAAAGTTTATATACCAAAACCATAAATTTGAAAAAGTTCATGCACAAAAAATATAGTTTATCTTAAAAACAATAATCAAAACTTTTGTTTAAGGAAACAATAATCAAAACTTATTTATTATAATAATTGTTATATTTAATCAATTTTACAATAGAATTAATTAGTTAATGAAGAATTTATTTTTTAACATTAATAATATTTATTATGCAATAGTTTTGATAATTTTTAAATAATAAAATATATGATTTGTAAATGATAATAACAGTATATATTTCAAATATGATAAAAATTTATATATATAATTATTAAAATAATAATATACAAAATCATTGGTATTATAACTAATGTCTAGTAATAAAAATTTGTTTTATATTTATAATAAAAAATAAAAAATATTATTAAAATTATAAAATTAACATACTTATTATATAGTTTTGATATTATAAGTTAACAGTAAGAAATGATAGAAAAAATAGATATATAAAATATAAACATTGTAATAATAAATTACACATTATATTGATAATTTGGTCAAACCATTTTTCTAATATAGTTACTTTAAAATATGTTTCAAGAAAAATAATAATTAAAAATAAGGTAAATTAAATTTAGGCACATAATGCTTTGTAAAATTACACATATTATTATTAGTTTCAAAAGCTTTGTATGACTAGAAGTTCCTACAGGTACCTTTAGTAATTTTGATCATAACAAATAGATATATTCATCTTGATTTATAAGTTAGGAGTGACTTATTGTTCAAAGAATACTTAGTGATAGGAGTGACGTGACTTTGTATACTTGGTCAAACCTAGTAGGATATAACTGTAAAATCAGAAATGGTTTATGTACTCTTGCCAGAAATGACATAAAGAATATTTGTAATTGTATAACATTATTATGATTAATAACTATAAAACTATACTTTAATGATTATATATATAAATTGATATTTAAAAAAAAGGTAAGATACTTAATATAATTTAAAATATA
Source organism: Psophocarpus tetragonolobus (assembly GCA_037954015.1). Taxonomy (NCBI): domain Eukaryota; kingdom Viridiplantae; phylum Streptophyta; class Magnoliopsida; order Fabales; family Fabaceae; genus Psophocarpus; species Psophocarpus tetragonolobus. The sequence continues at coordinate 63,859,151 of CM075688.1, forward strand.
CGTTAAGTATCTTACTTTTTTTAAAAAAGAAATATTAATTGATATGTAGTATATACATATAGTTATAATTTTTTTAAGTATCTTAAAGTTTACTATGTAAGCAATAAATGCAAGTTAAGTATCATATATTTTTTTTAAATATCTTAAACTTTACTTTATATATATTTATAATTTTTTTGGTACAGTAGCTAACTAAGACGGAAAAAAAATTAAAAACAACTTTAGTCAATAACGCATAAACACAAATGTCTTATAGGTCTATATGTGTCAGGGGTCTAGGTAGCTTTGATTCATGTATTGTAAATTCTCGACACTTCAATTTCTATTAGAACAAAAAAAAATTCTATAACTCCTTTACCTATTATCAAAGAGCATGTAGATGTAAAAATACATCTTACTCAATAAATATTTACTACAAATTTTTATATATTTAGTTAAATTTTTTAAGTGAAAACTAAACAAATCGAAAATGGCTTATTTTAAAAAACTGTTTTGGAAAAAAAAAGTGAATACATTTAAAAAAACTCTTTTTATAATTATAATCAAATATAAAATTATAAAAACTTTTTACTACAATAAAAATATATTATAAATAAAAATTTTTTACTATAAAAATCTATTATAAAAACTTTTTACTATAATAAAAATCTATTATAAAAATTATTTAAATTATTTTTACACTAAAAGCACTAATTTATATTTTTATTTTGAAAATTATTTTATTAAATTATTTAAATTTTTCTGGACACAATTTTAATTAAAATATAATTTAGAAAACTAAAAAAATGAAACATTTAGTTATAAATCTCCTCTACTAGACATCGAATCAAATCAATGATGGACACAATTACCCACTTCATCGTGAAATTAACATACTATCTCAATGCTAAGATGTCTTATAGCGGTGGTTTAAAAAATGGTCACTATTTTTTAAATCCATTGAGTTGTATATAAATAATGAATGTATTAAATAAATGTAAAATTTGTCGAATTTTTTTAAAATATACTAAAAAATAATTATTTTAAATAATCTGTCTTGAACTCCTATAGGATTAATAAGAAAATGAGTTAAGGTGAACCAATTTTTCACCAACATATTTTGTTCTATGTTTTCTAAGTATGAATTTTGCTTATTGGGTAAATAATTTTTTATCTCTCTTTTTTATGTTTTTTCTCTCAATTTTTTCTTTCTCTTCTCTTGCTCCTGCCTCTCATTTTCACGTCACAATTTTTTTAAGATTTTTATATATATATATATATATATATATACACACACATACACACACACACACATATATATATATATATATATATATATATATATATATGTATATACACACTTTTTAAAAGTCATAACATGGAGGGTTTTAAAAGTCATTTTACTCACCTCTTGAAGCGAGATCCCACCACTTTAATTCTTCTGCTCCTATGTTCCTCTTTCTCAACCCTAGAAGAATTAACTAATCTATGATATTATGAGGGAACTAGTTAACCCTATATATATTAGTTTAGGGTTAGTTTTACCCTTTCTATATTTTTCTATAAAAGATTGAATTTTCCATATTAAATCCGAAATAGTATATTTATTTTATCTTATTTCTATTTTAAAGGAAATATTATCTTAATCTTGTTTGTTCAAAATTTCTGACAGTTTAATCTTTTAATAAGTTTTTTTTAACAACTTAATCTATCTTCTCTTAATTGAATTATTATTCAAATATTTGTATTTTAAATTTTGGGATGTTACACTTAGAGAATCAATTACAAAAATTAACATCAAATACACATGATTTCCAATCATACAAAAGGAACAAACATTACTAGAAAATAGGTTTTTTACAACACTTATTTAAAGCTTTTTAAAACATTTTTAAAAGTGTTGTAAAAGCTGGTGTTGTAAAAAGTTAGATGTTTTACAACCTTTTTTAAACGTTGTAAAAAGCTTTTTCTTTAACTAAGTCCAAAAACAATTTAATTCATCCTAAAGACTAATTATTTCTAATTTTAAAAGAAAATCTTGTCAATTTTGTACAACTCCCTTCAGGAGCACTTGTAGATATTTCTTCAAAGTCACAAAAAACCTGCATAAAAAATAAAAATATGATGTGATTGTTATCATCACTATTCTAGTATATAAATACCCATTTTTATCCATTCTCCGTTACATAGTCAAACTATTATTATCTAAAAAGTGTCAAAAGTACACATTATTATTTCAAATCTTAATTGCCTTTTATATATAGCCATTTAGGAATAATTATTAATTGGAATTCCTATTTTTAACAAAAGCTTCTTCACCTCCTTTACCCTGTAGATGAAAATTTTCAACAACACTGCAGAACTTACTATAATAAAGTGACAAAAATTTAACTTAACATACCATCATTTAACTTAACATTATGTTATTATCTTGAGGGCAACACTGATTCCTGCAAGTGGCTCTTGCTGTAGCCTCTTGAAATCTCCCGTCAGTCTTTTTCTAACTAGGCTTAACATTATCATCACCTAGAAAAGACAAGTACCCACAGAAAGGAAAAAATAATAGACTTAAGAATCAAGTGCTTTTAGAAAAGAAAAATATAAAGCAGCAAACACACCACCACCACGATATAAGGTTACAAGCACAAAATTTCTTAACTATTAAGCTTTTAACATTAAAAATAAAATTACTTAACTTTAAGCATTTAACATTAAAATCAATTCAAATTCCACTTCAATCATTAGTACATATAATTAAAAAAATATAAAATTTACAAAATCAAATAGAATTAGCATTAAGAGACCTAGACAACATGGAGGAAAATTGACATAAAGTGATTAAAACCCAGAGTTTTCCTTTGCTGATAAAATATTTTATTAACCATGTGCCATTGAGAAAATAATACCATAATATAGAAAAGTATATATAAAACAACCCAATTAACACTATTGAATGTCCAAAGACCAACCCATATAAATAATTACCTTAATTTTTAACTCAGAATATATGCATGTTTATTTCAGTTACTTTAATTGGAATTATTTATATTGCTTTATGAATTGAAAACATAAAAAATGATAAAACCACTAGAAACTCACAGACTCAATACTTTTTTTAAGAATCCACCCATCACTTTAAATCAAGCCAAAATAATAATAATAATAATAATAATAATAATAATAATATATTATATTATTATTATTAATTTATTATATATAATGTATGTACTAAAAGCTCTTCATCTCAAGCTTTCAAATCTGGAAAGGAAAAATAGTTCAAAGTTATAAACTATTAAAAGAATCATAAACCATAACTATGAACTTCAACATATATACCTAATTGAGCTGAATGCTTCCTTCCAACTTTAATCCTTGAATTAATTTCATGATACCTTCTCTTTTAGCTCATAGTGATAGCTTATTTTAAATTGGGAACCATATGCAGATTTTCCTTCAAAATCATTATAAAATGCATTCACAAAACAACTTTACCAATCAGGATGTCCCTTCTTCAAGCATATCAGGAAAAAATATAGCCATATAAATTGGTTGCTTAAGAAAACCCTATTAGTGACCAAGGAAGACTGCAAAAGCCATAATAATAATAACAATCAAGCTACTGAGTAAGAAATGTTCGATACCGATTCACCCCCAAGCAAGTATCACTTCTTTCATCCCCTTTAATTTGCTATGCTCGTTCTTGCTCCTATCTTCAACCCCTCAGCCGTTAGTTCCAATGCCTCACAACACATCTTCTTCACTGCCCTATGTACTCCTCCATAACACCTATAATAAACAACCATAAGAAAAGAAAACATGTCTACATGATTTCTTTAAATTTTAAAATGAACATTGAGAACAAAAAGCAAATAAATATAAACCAGGGTACTTTTTGTTTTGAAAAGATATTTATAAATACCCAAAAATTTATGTGTTTTGCTGAAAAAGTAGAAGTGTTTTGGGACATATGACATAATTGTTGCCATTTCTTTTGCTTTCATAGCCATAAGGGTCAAGATAAGTAGCCTTGTCTTTAGACACTAGGGTTGCATGCAAAAAAAATCGAGAGCTTTATTCTCCAATTGGGCCATGAACTCCAAGGGAACACCATGGTTGACTACCTTGACAAACCAAGAGAGAGTTAGAGATGAAATTACGAAATTGAGATGTGATTGAAGGAAACCCTAGGAAGTGCCAGAGAGTTAGAGAGAGAGAGAAGTTTTTAACCTTGTGGTGTTTCTAGTTTCAGAAAAACATGTTTGTGGTGAGGTGCAAATGAGAGTAAAAACACATCGGAGAGGACACACATCTTCATCCATGTTGAACGCTAGCTGAGAAGATGAAGGATTTAGAGCCTTGAGAGAAAAAGTTGATTAGGGATTTGGAGCAAAGAGTGAATCAAGGAGTCGCATTTACCCTAGTAAAATGTTTTTCAACATAATTGTTTCAAAATTAAAAACTTTATAACAATCATTTCTAAGAAATGTTTTACGATCTTTCATAAAATTACAATGTTGCGATTGTAAGTTTTCCTACAACATTTATAACATAATTGATGTAAACATGCCTTTTAGAAAGCCTTTTTTGTAATAGTGAAAATTGAATTGATACAAAAAATGTAATAATCAAAGTCACGTATAAAACATGTTATGATTTTCAGGTGTTCACAATTTTCCAACCGCATGTATGTGAATCTATAGAAACTTAGAAATTGCTTCACTGTCTATATTCTCTATATATGCTAGTGAGAGATAATTCCCCACTCAACCTTTACCCTCAAATGAAGATTTGTATGTAAGGGTATGGCTTGCTCCTCAAGCTCCCTCGAGAAAGTTAGAAATGGAAACTAAAGTGTAGTACCCTAGCTCCTTTATCGTTTTGGTATTCAAATTTTATGTTAATCGGTCATTTAACCATTATTCTTCAAATTTATTCTGCTCGACCTGCTACCTCTACTGCTCGACAATACAAGGAAAAGGAAGGACAACAAGAAGAGGAAGGAGCTGGAAGGGGGAGATAAGTCAGGTGTCCCTTCTAAGAAGCTCACCCAAAAGACTGTAAGATTTGAGAAGTTAGCAGACTCACCCAACACCTCTATGTCGAACGAGTTCTTTTGCCCAGACTTGAGAATGAGGAAGAAGACAAAAATAGTCGGCGAAGTTCTAAACGATATTAATTATTTTTTATTAATTATACCCATATTTTTTTTAAGAATAAATGAACATTTTATCATATAGAAAGAAAAATTATTATGAGTGATTTTCAATGAAAAAAAATGAAAAATAACACAATAAGAAAAAAAAAACTAGCAAGTGATAGGTGAAAAGTTTTAAAATTAATTATTTTTTTACTCTTACTATCTTTTTAGAAACTTATTAAACTAATTATTTGTATACAAATTTGTTTCTAGTTTAAATACCAAACAACTCTAGATGGTATGTATAGACATTTACTTAAATATAAAGCAAATGAATTTGGTTAAGTAATGTGAGGTTTAAACATAGGAATTGAACCGATAGATACACCAAGAAAATATTAGAAAGAAGCAATAGAAATTTATGAAAATTCATAAATAAAATAACTCATATAATCATAAAAAATAGAAAATTAAAAATAATTTAATAAAATTATGTAAAATATATTAATTAACTTGTATTGGATTTCTATAAAATTAAAAATAATTTAACAGTAAATTATGCTTTAGATTATTATAAAATTTATAAAATAATAATTTCGTTTTATAAATTTTTTTATCTTAATTTAATCACTTTAAAACTTAATTTATTTTTTTCAGGTTCTCAATTATAATTTTATTAAATAATAATATAAAATATATAACTGTAGACATCTTTTGTCGTACTGATTCTAGATGTGAAGCTACTTTCCCAACAACAAAGTTTATAGAATCCAGATGTACTAGCTAATCCTACTAACTTATTTGGATTTACCATGGATAACCAATTAGATTTTGTTAAGAAACTAGTCAGATTCTATCTAGATTTATACCCAAAAAAAAAAAGTACTATGGGGATAGATATATAAATAGATAGTAATAATTATATATTACTATGTATTATATAATAAAAAAAATTAAAAGTTTTAAAATATTCTAAGATCAACTGTAGAAGCATTACATAAATTTATTTGAATATAAAAATGTCATTTAAATATCAAAATTACTAATAAAATAAATTTTATTAATTAATAATTTATTATAAACAATTCAATGTAAATTATGTTTTTAAGATATTGTGGGTATGTTTTTATTGAAATTAAGATTTTTAATTGTGAATTTTTTTAAGGTTATCATCGCAACAGAAATTTTATTGAATATAAATTTATAAAAACAAATTATCTCATATTTTCTTATAAATTATATATTTTATATTTATTAACATTTTAAAAAATATATAACATAAATATAAATTATATAAATTATAAAAATAAGTTATCCTATATTTTCTTATAAATTATATATATTTTATATGTATTAATATTTACAAAAATACATAACATAACAAACCGAACTTTATAATAGTTAAAGATATGAGGATGATTTTATAGAATATAATCATAATAATATTGTAATTAAATTAATCATTTATATGATTTCACTCTCATATAGTCAATATGAAGTAAACACAAAAAATATGTGTAGTTCTTGTAATTTAATTTTAATATCATATATGTTATTTTTATATATAATTTTTTTATATTTGAATGCATAGTTTTTCTTATGTTATTATATTTTCATATAATTATAATTGATAAAAAATGTAAAATTTAATTTTTAACCAACTATTTTATATTTTCTTGTTGTTTTCATCCATTAGGAATTTTATTTAAATTAAAAATTAAATTATAGTGTCTAAAAGGTAAAAAATACAACAAATTGCAAATAGTTCTATCAATTCATAGGGATATTAAAAATAACAATTTTAGCAATTAGGTGTAAAACCTTTTAATTTGAGAAGCAAAACAGATTTAATTCTTCATAGGACTTTAGTGTTTTTATCCTTCGTGAATTTGCATGCATATTAATCTATGTTTTTAAAACTGGACCAGTGATGGAATCAGTGAAAACACTAGTGGTTGAATCAGTCTTAATAAAATAATATTTTTTTATTATTAATGTACTATAACAATTAAGATTATAAAAGAAAAAATGTATTAAGGTTGTAATTATAAAAGGATAAAAATAATTTTACTGAATACACCTTCATATTGCTAAGTTTTCTTAGTTTTTTAATTAAAAATTGTTTGATTTAGGAAAATGAGGGGTGGATATAGCAAAATAAAAAAAAATGAAAAAAAATACAAACCGGTTGAACCACCGATTAGAATACTGATATTTGTTTCCACTGACTTTTAGGATTGACCAAACCGGTTACCAAACCAATTCAAAGTTGTTATTGCAATATTTACTAATAGAAGTGAAGGGAACACGACAAGGTCACCATTCTCTACCCATTTGGCACTACTCAAAGTTGTTATTGCAATACTTACTAATAGAAGTGAAGGAACAAAGATCTATTAATGCTTTTGGTGGTGCTTTAGCTTTGATTCATGGTGTGATGAAGGAAAAAAAGACTTTTTTTGTGGGAAGTTTGATCCTTAAAAAATGGGTATTTGACTGTGTTGGCTATAGTGCGTTCTCCACACCTTGCACAAGCGTGTGTTTAATGAAGTTGAATAAATAACAAAAAATTAAGAAACAATGTTGGTGTGGGAAAAAGCTAAGTTTTTTTTTTCTAGGAGGGTGAAATAGAAGTTGTAAGGCACAAAGGAAGAATGGAATGGAAGCTTCAAATGGGAAAGGGGTGTGTGAGAAGATGAGTTTTGTGTAGAAGTACTAAGTACTTTATCTTTTTAGATTTGTTATCATTATATTTGTTATTTTTTCAATTGTTATTTTTATCAGTCTGTTATTTATTTTTATACTAATAATTATCAGTTTGTCATTATACTGATAATTATTTAACTTATCAGTTATATTCAACACCTATATAAGTGCAACCTTTATGCACTCTAATTATGATTGAATTAATAATAGGCTTCCTTTGTTACTCTATCACTATTTTATATGATATCAAATTAAAGCTAATTGTTTAACAAACCTTCCTTTTCATCTAATGGCCTCTCACTCGTCTACATCTACTGCCATTCCTCCTCCCACCCTTTATGATCCAAAGGATCTTCAGCAATTTAACACCACCACCCAACTCCCTATCAAACTAAACTCCTTCAATTATCCTGTGTGGTATTGATAGATTCATTCTATGCATGTAACCTGTGACCTTGAAGGCTACATAACAGTTGACACACCTTGGTCCCCCCAAAACCATTTACCGCTGCCTCTGGTGTGTCTTCCAATCCATCTTATAACTTTTGGATTCGTCAAGACAAATATCTCTACATCGTCTTACTTGGTTAATGCAGTACTAAGGCTAGTGTTGTCATGTCCATGGCAGAAACATCATGAGTTGCTTGGTTGTCCTTGGAACGTATCACCAACGATTGTGTGTGAAGTTTTTTATTTTGTTGACCGAGGTGTGACTAGTTTCTAAGCAGTGACGAGATTATGTCTTCCAAGGTCTTCTTGGTACACATGCCACCAGGCTCACATGAGAATAGTGATGGACCATGATAAGTTGAAATTTGAAATGCATGAAATATATCCCAAGAGGTGTACGTGTTGCATGGGGACTGTCATAACCCTAAGAAGTTAGGATGTCTAGAGTAGGTTCTTAGGTAGTCCTACTCTCTGACAAGTGGACACCTGGGGACCGTTAATTAATTGCGATTAGATGGTTGGGTTTAACTGGCATGTTGGGCTCGATGGGCCAGCTTTCTATTAATAGGGTTATAGACAAGCTCTCCATCCACGACGCTTTCTGACACTCTAGAGTGTAGCAATATCTGATAATCCAATATCAAACATTTTGTAACTAAAAGGTATGTATCATGTCGATGAGTTTGAGAAAGTCCTCCCATACTGGGTCATCATCTTCCAAGGATGGAGAGTGCGAGAGTTCCAGGGTTGGTAGTCGTCCTTAATACTGGGGGCGAAGTCTCCAGTTCCGTTGATGTGGTGTCGACTCGTGCAGGGCAGTTAACCATGGCTGCGAATGATGGAGGACCATCATTATGGCATCAAATAGGACTCATCACAAGATCCATGGAAAGAAGAATAGAAGAAGAGGAAGGTCATACCACACCAAGAGCATTAATGATCACATGTGTGGACTTTGGTGCATCTGCCTAGTCTTTTGCTTGTTTTCCTTATTTTTCCCTTGTATTTTGGGGAACCTTAATTACTTAGGATTTCATTGTGTATTTTTATTTAGCCTTTGTATTATATGGAAAATTAGTTTAGGATTTATTTTGGGACTTAAACCTTGACTTGTGAGGTCAAAAGTCCATTTCTTTCATTTTCTAAACACAAGGGCATTTTAGTCATTTGCAAGGAGGGACCTACATTTCATTTGAGGTACATTTAGGGTTCATTTGAGAGGCATTTATCTCTCAAAATTTCGTGCAAATGGCCTAGAGGCCTCCCACCCTCTCTTTAAATACCCTAGGTTAGACTACATGTAGTCACTTTGGATATAGTGGATATTTGAGAGAGTTTTCCTCATCATTCCTTTTCCTTAGTCATTTAGGGATCTCTTGGCCCCTTTCCTCTCATATCTACCTTAGAAGGAGCATGGGTCTCCCTAGGATTGGCCTTCACCCTCTCCAAGTGAAGTCAGCTAGACAAAGAGACACCATCCAACCACCACCGCCCAAAACACCATTCTTTTGTCTCCATTTTTCATTAACCACTTTCACTTTTCATAAGCCCCATTTTCACACCTATTTCAGCCCTTGAAGAAGATCCATTTCAACATCTCATCTTGGAGAAGAGTTGTGACACCATGGAGAAGGTTGAGCCGTCAGCAAACTCAGTAGTCGAGGTGGTTAATGACTTTACACTTGCAGGGTATGAGTGGGTGAAGCCTTCCATTTTGTCATATAGGTTGTTACACACCAAAGTTAGGGTCTTATAGTGGATTATAGATACCTGCGATCGACCTCACTATACCAAACACAGAGAATGACATCTTTAGTATGGACATATGTAACAAGTTCGATAGGGTTTATTTTGGCCAGGGTGATTCCGGTGAAGATTTCTTTTTTATGTATGACCGCTTTTTCTTGAAGTTTCACATTTGACTCCCACTGATGAGTTCATGATGCTCGTGCTCTGTATGTTGAATGTGGCACCAAGCCAATTGCATCCCAATAGCTGGGCTGCTTTGTAGTTGTTTCGAACGCTCTACAGGGCACTGTACATAGAGCCCAATCCTAGGATTTTCCTATACCACTATTGTGTTCGCCTAGGTGAGACCCCGATGTGGGTTTCATTGATAGGTTAGTATAATTTTTGTCTGCTTAGTCCATATACCTTTTCCTTGAAGGATTTCAAGGGAGGGTTCTTCAAGGTCAGTGCTAGACCTCGGGGTCAGTACATGTATGACGAGAACAATCGACCTAGATTTTCCTTCTATTGGACACCGAACCCAAGATGGTGAGTGGCTGAGGTCGCATATGCTGGAGAACGACTTAAAGTTACTATCTATTTTGGACGATCTTCCCCACCGACTTCTCACAAAGTCTATTTTAAGGTTAACACTGTCTACTGATCCTGGCCCTAGGTTGGATACTAATTCATGGTCCTTAGCAATTTACTTTTAGTTCATAATTTTTACTTGGCTAATTTTCGTTGTCTTTGTAGGTGTTATGGCTAACAAAGTACTGAAGGGTTCTTGTTCTCGTTCAAGAAAATTTGTGAAGGTCAGACTCAGGAAAGCAAGAAAAAAGAACGTGGCAATGGGGCCTAAGGGTACTGGTCTGCTCGATGTGCTACCTCCGCCACCTGACAATACATGAAAAATGAAGGAAAACAAGAAGAGGAAGGAGCTGGAAGGGGTAGATAAGTCAGGTGTCGCTTCTAAGAAGCTCACCTAGAAGACTGTAAGTTTTGAGAAGTTAGTAGACTCGCCTAACACCTCTATGTCGAACGGGTTCTTCCGCCTAGACTTGAGAATGAGGAAGAAGACAAAAATAGTCAGGTACACCCTGGAAGAGTTGAATTTGATTGATGGTCCAACAGTCGAGGAGATAATGACCAGTTATACAAATTGCAAGCTGAAGAACATAGGGATGGAGAAGCTAAAGAAAGAGCTCCTCGAGTATCGCACTTCTCTTGTCGAAGCTTTGTCGGCAATAGTCTCCTTTCTGAGGAGCTATTAATCTCAAGGGGAAAGTGAAAGTTGAGGAAGACATCTACCAATTTTTTGAAAAAGAGCTAAAGACGACGTCAGGCCATCTCATAAGGCCAAGGCTGACTTGGTCGAGGTGTCAAAAAAGGAGACCGTGTTGGAAGCTGACAAAGACGACATCATGGATGAGGCCAAGGCAATCAGCGACATCAGCCATTAAAGGTTTTAAGAAGGATGTTCACTAGACTGCCTTTCTCTATCAGGTTAATGTGGCCCAATTTGATGTGGATTATGACATCTATCAGGGTCGAATACTTCTTGAGAAAGAGATCACGAATTCAGACGTTTATGCAGAAACTACCGCTGATGATGCTCCCCTACTTAAATTCCATTTTTAAGCTCCTTTTTGTTTCTAGGGGTTTATCATTGATTGTATTAGTGGCATATAAAGACCATTAGTTTTTTTATAGAGCTAAGATCATGGCCATTTAAGAGCCATTGTTTTGTAGGACATACATGTCTACTTTAAGCGTTCTTTATGGTGTTATAAATGTTACTTATTTTATTTGTTAAGCCTTAGGTTGAATGATCCGTGTGTGTGCTCGTAAACTGAATGGTGATTTTTATGGTGTGACAACTGAATTGCTGAGTTAACCACGATATTGGTTGGTTGTAGTTTTGTTGTATTTGTGTCGGTGGGATCATACTCTTTATAGAATGAAACTTCCATGTCGAGCATATGTCAAAAGGAGTCATTCATTATGAATAGAATTGCCCTTCTGTGTATACATCGATAAATACACGTTTTACCGAGTAGAGATATCAGTGAGGTGTATGCAACAAACTTATATGATAGAAGGTAAACTTGTTTGATTAATCAAAATGGATGTCTTATTAAAACCTCCCCACTCAACACCCACTTGGGAAAAAGATTGGTGGTAGGAAAAATATTACATCGGTCTATATTACATAGGAAGCTAACTATAATAAAATTTGAGGTGTGTTGAATATTCCATGACCTTGGTAAGATTTCTCCTAATAGATGCTCTAGTTTGTAAGCTCCATTATTTAGATTTTAGTTGATTTTGAAAAGGTCTTCCCAGTTTGATGCAAACTTTCCTTGTTCGGGTTCTCGTTGGGATTCTCCCCTCATTTGCCAAACGAGGTCTCCTTGCTTGAAGGACCTCGATCTGAAATTTGTGTTGTATTTTTAGTAGCCCTTTTCTTGCATGTTTCCTCTTGTATGACTGCCTTATCTCTCAACTTTTGTGCTAAGTCCAATCTACTAACACCTACTCATCATTGCCTTCATTGTACAATTGTCATAAAAATGAAGGTTCTTCTCCCACTTCTGTCGAGATCATGGTGTCTATGTCATACGTGAGGCTATAAGGAGTCTCCCAGGTTACTGAATATGGTGTAAAGGCCAATAGGATTTCTAACAGTTGGTTCCTCCAAGGTATGTTGGATGACTATCTTATATTGACCTAAATTTTTAGTACTGGCCAATTTAGCGAGGATGTTGACTCTGTTGTTGTCATTTCTCTTAACATGTTCAATCATAAGGTGCTCGAAATGTTTTTTGAAGTTGTTAACTGCATGGTAATATTGTAGTAAAAGAGAACATTTGACTTGGTATTTTCCACTAAGTTGAGACACGGTAAGTTGTGAGTCACTTCTGTTGCTCCCATCTCCCTGGCCAAGTCGACCAAACTTGGACAACTCAACTGACCATGATATCATCCATCCTACTAGCTTAGGTTTGTGCAAGACCTATAAGATGGGATAGTCCGTTTTTACCACCACTTGATATCCTTAGAAGTATGTTCTTGGACGTCTTAAGGTTGTGACCAAGGTTAAGCCAAGCTTTTTAATAATCTGGTACCTTTGCTCGAGCTCATGGAGTGTTCGACTAATAAAGTATATGGCCTCCTGAAGTTGTTTAACCTTTTGGACCACCACCACATAACGACCTTGTTGGTCACCAAGAGGTATAGCAAGAGGTTTTCCTCAGTAACTAGCTTCAGTAGTGTTCATAAGGCAAAGAAGAAAGAAGGTTTTGAGCTCTCGGATGGTTGTCTCACAATCATCTATCCATTCAAACCTAGAGTTTTTTCTCACTAACCTGACCATATGTTTGGTTTTATCTACTAACCTTGGTTGGAACCTTGAAAGGGACATCAACCGTCCTATGAGCTTCTATAATTCTTTTAGGTTATGCGGGATTCTCATGTCTGACTACCTGACACTTGTCAGGATTGACCTCTATCCCTTGTTCAAGAGCATGAAACTGAGGAATTTTTTGCTCTCAACTCCGAAGACACGCTTAGCTGGGTTTAATCTCTTATGATATTTTCTAAGAGAGGAGAATGTTTCAGATAGGTCATTTGCATGTTTCTCATAGTTTCCCCATTTGACCACTATGTCGTCTACATAAACCTCAATGTTTCTTCCAATTTGACTCTTAAAAATTTTATCCATCAATCGTTGATATGTCACCCCTACACTCTTCAAGGCAAAATGCATGACCTTGTAGCAATAATTGGCATTGTTTGTCACGAAGGATGTTTTATCCTCATCGGGTGGGTACATTCAAAGTTGATTATACCCTAAATATGCATCTAGTAGACTCATCACCCGATGTCCAGCGGCTCCATCAAGAAGCAGATCTATACTCAGAATAAGGTATGCGTCTTTTAGGCATGCTTTGTTCAAATCCACATAGTTTGTGCACATGTGCCATTTTCCATTTCCTTTAAGGACCATGACGACATTGGCTAACTAAGTCATGTAATGTGCTTCTCGGATAAACCTTGTGTCTAGCAACTTGTTTGTTTCTTTAATAGCAACTTTCCTCAGGGTTTCTCCTATACTTTTCTTTTTGGTGAAGGTAATAATTTAATAAATATATTAAAATAGATAGTTACAAATTTAAGTCCATTTTTAGGATATTGATTTATTTGAGTCAACCATTTTTTTATCATCACATTATAAATTTTCTTTAATATACATGTTTCTACTTTCTACTAATAAAAAAAGTTCCTCTTTTTAGTTTTTTAAAGTTGAGAAGTATATCCTAATTTATAATGTTGACATATATTAATTTTTTATATTAAAAATATATTTTAATTCATAGTGTTGATATAAATTTTTATTTTCAATTTATATTTTTAAAAGTTATCAAATTAAATTTATATTAATATAATTATCAAATTATTCAACATTTAATTATATGTTGATAATTAATTTCATGTAATTATTTTCACATATTATAATTTTATTTTATCCATATAATAAAATAAGTGTATTTTATTGCAACTATTTTAGTTATACAAAAATATATAAATAAATATATTTTTATTTAATAGTATGATACAATTTTGTTAATTATTTAAGATTTAAAAAACTAATTAATGAACATATAAAAATCCATCAATTTTATATCAACATATATAAGTAAAATATATATATCATTATGATCTTAAAAAGTATTTTAATTTTTTATTTTCGAAAATTATTTTAAATTTATGTTAAATAATATAACAAAACGCCTTGATAGGAGCAATTTAATTTGTTAAATCAAATCTACTGTTGTGAAAATTTGTATCAATATCTATAAGATATTCAAGCTTAATTAAATAAATTTAATTAATTTATAATAAATAGTTTAATTAGTAAATTTACATTCAATTACAACTCTTAATTTTTGCTAAGTTTGTTAACATTACCAATTTATAATTTAAAAGTCATATAAATTAAAAGATGTGATTAAATGTTAGTGTAATATTCTTTTACACTGTCAGTACATAGTAATTAAACTTTAAACTAAACTACTAAATCGACAATTATTTTGAAGTGAATTTTTATTTTCACAAAAAATAGTTTATGAAATAAAACTTTGAAGTAATTACAGATGTAGCCCCACAAGTTTAGTGTAATTACAAATACTTTTCTTTTTTTTAAAACTACACATATCTCCTTATTTTTATGTACTGATTATTACTGTAGTCCTCCTTTTCAAACTACACAGGTTTCCATTTATTTTTTCATTATTACGTTTTATTTCACGTGGATGTGACATGAATTATTTTTTTCTTCAAAGTTTCGTAACAGTCAAACAATGAAAGTGAGAGAAGTGTCGACTGTAAAGTTTAAAAAATATAGGGGTTCATGTATAATAGCATACAAAACTTAAGGGGTACATGCATAATATCATACAAAACTTAGGCAGTACATATGTAATAAATTTATGTATGATATTACAAAAATTTCAAAAGAGGGGTAGAACTGCAATGAGTACATAAAACTAAAGGGACTGTTTAATTTTAAGAAATGGTGCATCTATAATTAAATTTAATTTGAGGGGTGCATCCATAATTACATCTAAAACTTTTGATCATGATTATCAAAATTCCATTATAACTCGTAAAATCGTACGATTTTATGACTTTAGGGACCTTATTGAGTTAAATTATGAGTAAAATTATTTTTTGAGTAAACTCAGTAAACTCGTGATAATATCAGTAAACTCAAGTAAACTTGCGAGTTTACACATGAGTTCAAGATATTACCCGAAAATTTCACTTAACCATTATTCACTCTAAAACGACGTTGTTTAGCATCTTACTCAGGTTTTATCCTCTCTTCACTTCATCCCTTCCATTTCGCAAAATCCCTAAATCTTCTCTTCGCTTTGCTTCACTCACTACAATGAGTGCATTCCCATTGTGTCAAAGCTTTTGTTCCACCATAGCTTCCGACGGGCACTAATTAACATAGAGGTTCCGTGAATATGTGATTGAGTGATTTTGTTCCACCATAGATTTAGGCAAAATGCAATTCTGCCATAGCAGACATGGTTCTGATTCTGACTCGATTCTGCCACAGTCTGCGACCTCATCCATGTCGTACGCCATTCCATTTATCCATCACATTAATTAGTACAATAAACCATCTATTTTCAAGTATATATTAATTTTAGTTTATATTAAACTTGATCCATGTGAATAGATGTACACATTTGTGATGGTTCCATATATCATTTAATTATATATCTCTTAAAATTTATTCAAAACTAAAATTGATCTAATAATATTTTGTTTGCATTAGTCAATAATTATAAACATTAGATTGTAGTCATTCAATCAATAATATTATAACCAAGGGTACATTCTGTTAAGTTTATTTAAAAAAAAAACTTATTTTAAGCAACTTTCTATTTTTTTGTGTATTTGGGTAAACTATTTAATAAACAAATCCTTCATGCTTAGTAAATTTACTTATTAATTTTAATAATTGCTTATTTGAGAATTGTTTTTTTAAATATACTCAATTCCGAGTTATTTATATACTACACATTGTTAAAATGTTAAATTTGCGATTATATTATTTATAAATTTTATTTATAGGTATTTAATTATTAATTTTTTATCTGAAGTAAACTCTTTTTGATTTTACAAATCAAATTTACGAAACTCCCATGCTCAATATTGATAACCTTACTTTTAAACAATAGTTATGGAAAGCTAAAACTTCCTTTAAAAATACATAAAGAATGGATGTAGGGTAAGAGAGCAATATAAGACAATTACTGAGAATAAAAATTGACAAGTAGCAAAGTAATCAAATAATGCCATATGTTCTATAAAAAAATAATGCCATGCATCCAAATTTACATTATTATTTTATAGAGTAATTATAATAAAATTTCTTAAAATTTAGTGTAATTATATGTACACTTCTCTTTTTTTAATCATTACTTTCGTATTACTAAGAGTGACTCCCTAAGGTTTGATAAGGTTGTCAATATAATGTTTTGAAACATATAGAAGATATTATTATAAGACTTTAATGAGTATGCACTAACATTGTAAAAAAAATATTTTTTTTGTAAGCCTATTGTAAAAGAATATTACACTCATATTTAATTACATATCTTCATTTATATGACTTTTAAAATATTAATTGGTAAAGTCAATAAACTTACCATAAATTAAGGGTTGTGATTAAACGTCAGTATAAAAAATATTACCCTCACAATACATATTAATTAAATTCTTAAAATAATGTGTTTTTAAAGTTAAAGGGAGATTAAGATATGAAAACTGAGATAGTATTAATGTAACTTACTCTATTTTATATTATAGTAAATAAATTTAAATCAAATAATATATATATACAAAGATAACTTAAAATCTCAATCTAACAACTTACAAGCAGTCAAGTCTCTTTAATATTGAGTCAAAGCAATGATTTTTGTTACACTAAAATCCCGAATGACTCACAATTATCCAGATCTTTTATAAGAAATATATAAATATAAATTATTAAATTATACATTGTACTATAATTGTTAAGAATATTGTATATATGTATATATATATATATATATATATATATATACACAAAGATAACTTTTATTGAATGTTAAATATATAAAAACACGTCTAATAAGCATAAGAAAAATTATAAGGTTATTAGAAATTGTTTGTTAAAAATTAATTTTTCATAGTTTTTATCAATTAGAATTATATAAAAATAATAATATCATCAGAATTATGCATACAAATATAAAATATTGATATATAAAAATAAGATATATCATATTAAAATTAAATAATAAGAATTGCGCATGTTTTTTGTGTTTACTTCATATTGACTATACGAGGGTGAAATCATATTAGTAATTAATTGAATCACAATATTATTATGATTATATTCTATAAAATCATTGAAATATCTTTAACGATTATAAAATTAAGTTAGTTATGGTATATTTTTTTAAATTTCATAATAAATATGAAATATATAATTTATAAGAAAATATTTGATGATTTATTTTTATAAATTTATATTATAATAAAATTGTTTATAATAAATTTTAAATTAATAAAATTTAAGTTAGCATTGAAATTTTATAATAAATTTTAAATTAATAAAATTTATGTTATAGATAATTTTTAATATTTAAATCAGATTTTTATTTTCAAATAACTTCTGTAATGCTTGGACATTGATCTTAGCATATTTTAAAACTTACTTGGAATTTTTTATTATGTATAATACACAGTAATATATAATTATCAATATCTATTTATATATCTATCTTCATAGTACTTTAATTTTTGTTTTCAAGTAATATATAATTTTTGTTTTTAAAGTATATCTATTTATATATCTATCTTCAACTATCTATTTAAAATAAAAAAAATTAAATTATATATAAATAAATCATCTAATAAGTTTCAAAATATAATAAAGATAAAATAATAATTAAATTTAAAATTCTTAACATATCACCTATTAGTTTTTTTTTATTATGTCATTTTCCATTTTTCTTGTTGAAAGTCACTCTTAATAAAATGTTCATTTATTTTTTTCACAAAAAATATGGGTATAATTAATAAGAAATAATTAATGTAATTTGAAAATTTTACAGATAAAGAATAAATAAAACCATAAATTTTCTAAAAAAATAGAAACTTAAAAAAGGGACCAAGAAGGTTAATTATATTTCTTCCATTTCAATAATCAATTAAATCCTTAATGTGCCACACATACAATGTTAGAAGTGATACACAATGCCACACACTTATACCGCATTTGACAAAAAAAAATCTCTTTTCACATTTTTTCCTTTAAAGATTACTCAAGTTCAATAACATACATGGCAACTAATTAAACTTTATAATTTATAATAATAATAAAAAGAAACGATTTTAATTTCTAATTTTTATCTCTTATTGCTTAAATATTGATGTAAGTTGAACAATAGAACCTGAAATTTGGAAACATTTATTTATTTTTAATAATAATAATAATAATAATGAATAATGTTTTCTGCGAGAAGAAGACAAGACACAAGTTATGTTCATGCAAGGTTGTAGAGAACCGATGTCTCTTTTGCCAGAGAGTAATTTCTAAGATACTTTGAAGGTAAAGAGGGTTTGAATTTTAAGGAATAAAAAAAAAAGAGAACAAAAATGCACGTGATGGCCCAAAGTTTGGAATTCGAGAAAATGAGAAATCATGGTGCTTCACTCATCTCCTTGTTGCTCTTCTCTACATATGTTGACGCATAAGTTTTGGTTATTTTCATCTGTTTTTGATAAATTGGATTTTTTTAATATATGTTTTAATTAATTTTAAAATATTGTACAAATCTAATTTATAAAAGCAAAATAAAAGTAAAAATTTTGATGTAAGAACAAAATTCTAAATGTTTCGATATTCATTGATAGTGTAAAAATTAATTGGTATGCACTCACAGTATAAAGAATTTTACACTGACGTTCAATCATAACTATTTATTTATAAAAGCAAAATCAAAGTATTGATGTAAGTACAAAATATATTTGTTGAACATAGAAACAAATATAAATAGAGTTTAATTAGTTCAATCATAACTATTTATTTATATGATTTTTAAAGTATTAATCAATATAAAATTTGTTACGCTAACAATGCATACCAATTAAACTCATATATATTACTTCTATGACTTTCATTACTATAATGAAAATCATACTACTTTATTTTTTTTTATGGAGAGCTAAAATTGTAATTGCATTTTAATTATTTTATTATTGTTAAAGTAAATTGATAGTTAGCATAGGGATAACAATGGATAGGGTACTATAGTGTTGATTCTCATATCCACATTTAAGAAATGTATCCATACTCGGTCTCATACTTGGACAGGCAACAACTTTAATCTTCATCACTGTACACACTAGGTACCTATATACTTATATCTGACCCGCCCTTTACTTATGTATAGAGATAATAAATAAATATATTTTTAAAATAAATAAATATAATATAAAAAAAAACCAACATAATATCAAACATAGAACAAATTATAAAATACTTCCTAAAGTTTTATATAATTACGCATAAACCTTTTTTTTACCATAATATTAAATAATATTGTAACTTTATTAAGTTATTTTATAAATAACTCATTTTTCTTGTAACTTGTATTTTTATTTTATTAAATTTTTGTAAAATATGTTGTATATCTATTTTTACTCTATAGTTATATTATTTATCATATATTATAATAAAAAATAATATTTTAAGTAATATTATCTACTCCAAAATATCAGATTTAATATTATATAATGTAATCATATTAAATTTTATATATATACATATATATATATATATATATATATATATATAAAAGGTACGAGGCGAGACGGTTACCCGTACCCATTTTTGCGGGTACCACATAGGGTGGAGTCCATGGATAATACTAATAATAATAATAATAATCTATTATTATTAAAAAATAAACTATTTTGTCAAATGAGGGATTTGAACCTACAAGCTCTGTCTCCTCACTTTGCAACAAGATCAACCTTATAACCTTATAAGAAAATTATTACTTTAAAATGTTTATATCCAACATCCATAATTATTCTATTATCAATATCTATAATATATATATATATATATATATATATATATATATATATATATATATATATTAGAGTTTAATTGGTATACATTGGCATTTAATTACAATCCTTCATTCATAGTAAGTTTGCTGACTTTATTAGTTAGTACTTTAAAAGTTACATAAATGAAAAATTATGAGTCAACGTCACTGTAAAAATCTTTTACAGTTAGAGTGTATATATATTATAATGTATACTATTAATAAAAATGGAATTCCTCTTTTTGATGACCACCTTTTAAAATACCTATTCTACCATTTAAAAAAAATAAAAAGAAAAACTATTTTGCTAAAAGAGAGATTCGACCCACGACCTATCTCTCCCTTATATATACTCTCTCCCTTATAACTTTAAGAAAAAATTACTTTAAAATATTTATATCCAACGTACATAATTGTCATATTATATCTATAATCTATAATATTATATTACATACTATATCTATACTATTAATAAAAAGAATTCCCCCTTTTGATGTTCATTTTTCAAAATAACTATTCTACCCTTTTTTAAAAAACACAAAGAAAAACTATTTTGTTAAAAGAGATATTTGAACTACAAACCTATTTGTCCCCTATATATGGACACAAATAAAAGTTGATTAGGGATTAGGGATTTCAAGATAATTTTTTTAAAATTAAAAAATTTAAAACAATTATTTCTAAGAAATGTTTTACGATCTTTAAAAAAATTACAATGTTGCGACTGTAAGTTTTCCTACAAAATTTATGACATAATTGATGTAAACATGCCTTTTAGAAAGCCTTTTTTGTAGTAGTGAAAATTGAATTGATACCAACAATGTAATAATCAAAGTCACGTATAAAACATGTTATGATTTTCAGATGTTCACAATTTTCGAACCGCATGCATGTGAATTTATAGAAACTTAGGAATTGCTTCACTATCTATATTCCCTATATATGCTAGTGAGACATAATTTCCCACTCAAACTTTACCCCCAAATGAACATTTGTGTGTAAGGGTGTGACTTGCTCCTCAAGCTCCCACGACAAAGTTAGAAATGGAAACTAAAGCATAGTACCCTAGCTTCTTTTATTTACTCTAGGATAACCATTGGTTTGAGATTTTTAACTAAGTATAAACTTAACCTTTAGACTATCTTATTATCAATACCCACTTTTTTTATTATAAAATCAATTCTTAATTTATTTAATAAAAATAATTAAAAATTAAATTAAACTTACTAATATAAATTACGCCTTTTATTAATATGTTATAGTTCTTAAAAAAAGGAGGTTACATTGTTACCCCTAAGCAGCTCCTTTAAACACCAATACTCATAAGCTCTTCTAAGCTCCTTTGTTAGAAATGCAGCTAATCTCATTCTGCTTATTAAAACCATGTAATATGTGTATTTGTTTTAGTTCTAAATTTGTCATTTGCTTATTACTTTGTTTAACATTTTCTCTCTTCATTCTATGTTTTTTTATATATAAGGCTAAAGAATAATCAAATTAAGAAAATTTGAAAAGATATATGTTAAAGTATAAAACTTAATTCCCTATAGAGCTCTACATATTTTTCTCGAGAATCAATTTTAGATTTTGCTACTAAACAATTGCATACTTCATTAACAACTTCACAAAAATATTGAAGTCTTACTTCATTAGTATTTTCTACTTTTTTATTGAAAATTCTTCCATTAAAGTTAATTTAAATGTCTATTAACAATATGTATTTTTTCATTCTTATGTTTTCATTTGCTAAAAGTTTTTTTTTGTTTTCTGATCATTTTGTTACTTTTATTTGCTCAATTTTTTTTCATTGCTTAGGATTTTATTTCTTTTAGTTTGTTATTTATCAATTAATTATCTTGCAAAAATAATACTTAATTATGTACTAGTAGATGAGAGTTCATCTCCACTTAATTTGAAGAAACATGAAAAGTGAAAATTAGGAACTAAATTTCGCATAATAACTAATCACTATAGTTATATATTATTATCTATCATCTTCATCATTATTTATTATTATTATTATTTTATTTTATTTTACATATATCTCTATAGTTTGCATTTCTCTCAAACCAGGATCTCTAAATTTATCAACACAAACTACTACAAGTGATGACTCATCACCAGATTCAACCGACATAAACTATTCAAATGATAGAATTATCCCAACATTATGTAGAATAGTATTTATCATCCATTGCATTCATTCTATGAATTATGTAAAATGGATCAAGAATTCTATCACTGTATTGCAAACAACCATTTACATGGCCAATATTAAAGCAGGAAAACACTAACTATAGTTCCTGTTAAAACTTGTGCAAAAGGAATTCTAGTTCTATGAGTTAAGCATTTAAAGTGAGGATGATTCCAAACTTATTTAACACTATCAATATTTAAATTGTATGTATCACTATAAAACACCATACAATGAAAACTAGTATTAGTCACTCTTTTCTCTTCTTGGCCCCCTCTCAATGCTCTGTTACCTATCAATTTACTTTAACAATAATAGAATAGTTCTCCATCAAAATAAAAAGACAAAAAAAGCTCTTAGTTAGTTCGGATCTTTAAAAAAAATCACGATTTCCATTATCTTTGGAGTCACAAGAGTGTATATATATATATATATATATAGATATATATGTATATATATACATATGTGTGTATATATATATATATGTATTTGTGTTTGTCGATATATATATATATGGAGGAGATCGACTTATTCCAAGAGGAAGTATAAAAGACTTACTTTTTATCATCATCCTTCTTTTTCTTGAAATCTAATGGTTAAGATTAATTACTCATTACAACCATCAGATTTTAAGAAAATGAATGGATAGGATAAGCAGTAAGTTTTTTATACTTACTTTTGGAGTAAGTGGATTCCCTCCCATATATATATATATATATATATATATATATATATATATATATTACTTCTATGCTGAACAAATCAAATGAATATTCATAGTTGTGAAAATTGGTTCAGACGGGACGTATCATATAATCAAACCAGTTTTTCTAAAAGACCAGGAACATAGTTGACCCGCTTTGAACTGACTAGTTGATCCTAGTCGAGTTAAGTTTAGTTTTTTTCTTTAAAAAAATATTTTAAATGATGTCATTTCTTACTTTTTTATTTTCTCTTTATTTTTATGCAATTTGAGAATTAGAAAATGAAAATTGTGTTGTTACACCATGGACTGAAGTCCATTTTATAGCATAATTCACCCAGTCTCTTGTTCATCCCAAGTGATATAGGATTTCCTCCTACATATCTTAAACAATGTGTAACTTCTAAAATGTATTATTTTCATAGAATTCAACAGAAACTACTTCAATTATACATATTGTGTCAATTGGCTCATTTATCAACATTTTTATAAGGTTTAGACTATAAATTAACCACATAGGAATATTCTAGGATCTTTTTCCTTATGTTTTCAACTCAAAGTAATTTAGAATTTAGAAGTGTAAGAGTTTTATGACTGAAAAAATTCAAACCAAGAGGGGGGCTGGCTAAATTGGGTTTCAAAAACTTTGTTTTGTTTATCCTGAAAAAAATAAAACTTTGAACTTTTAGGATATATTGAATCAAATGAAATTGTAGCTAATTTAGATTGAATAATATGCAATCTCTTTATGAAAATTACAATCAAGAGTGCACAACAACAATTTAGATAAGATTTTAATTCGTGCTTTTACTGAATTAACTGTATCTTGCAACATATGCGAATAATGCGAAAACAATTAAAACATAAAGAGAGATAGCAGAGATAAAGATAGATAACACAAGAATTTATATTGATTCGGCAAAAGCTAGGGCTACATCTAGTTTTCAATCCACAAGACAACTTGTGTTGGATTGAATCCATTAAAATAAATAGAGTTATACACAAAAAATCACAAGCACATGCAATCACAACATGCACTAGTTCTAAAAACCTATAAAAATTTATTCTAACCATGCAAAACCTATGCACGAATTTCACTATATAATAAACTACCTAGATGTGAATTATACAACCAAAACACTTAAAAGAAAGAATAAAGGGTTGATGTCACCTGAGAGATTGAATGCAAATGATAGAGCAAATTCAGGTTATCAACAAACTCAATGTTCAATGTGCAATCTTTGGATTTTCAAATTGGATCTTGATTCAATCTTTATGAGTTTCTTGTAGAGAAGTTTAAGAGCTTTTTTATCCTTTGAAAATCGTAGATTTTATCTCGCAATTTGATCTTTCGAAAATGTTCTTTATTTTTTCAAAGTTTGTATGTTCAAATTTTATATAAAAATGTTTAAGCTTTGTTTTAATCAATTATTTTGAGCATTTAATTGATTAAAATGTTCAAAACTCATTTCCAGATTGATTAGTATCAATTTAATCGATTATCTAAAGTATTTAATCGATTAAATTTTTCATTGAACCTGTTTTAGCCAACAAGCACATATTAATAGATTATTACAAGTTGCTAATCAATTAATACATCATTTAATCGATTATGATGGTAATTTAATATATTAAAACTACAACTCATGCATTTTAATAAACTAAATTACTTTAGAAATCAATTACTTGCTAGATCAATGAGATAAATCAGATTTTTCAAAACATTGTAGATGAATATCTCATTCATGCTTTAAATGGCTAATCCAAGTCAAGAATCTAGGAGAATAATCAAAATTTGTTCAAAGATGATGTAAATGCACAATGAGACAAAGATATTTCTAACCTATATGGATGCATGAGTCACAAACATTCAATTAAAAAGAGAGTAACTTCCATCCTAGGTTATGCTTAGAGTTCATCATCACAACTATAAAGCTAATATTAATCAACATAATAAAATTTTATCATCTTCATCTTTTGAGGTTGATGAGGAGTGAGTTCCAACAAACTCTAACAAACTCCTCTTTTTTATGATGACCAAGCAATCTGTGTATACTTAAAGGCTAACTATTTCTAATTTTTTTTTAAAAAATCTTATCCATTTTGTACAACTTCCTTCAGGAGCTTTTGTAGATATTTCTTCAAAGTCACAAAAAACCTGCATAAAAAATAAAAATATAATGTGATCGTTATCATCACTATTCTAGTATATAAATACCCATTTTATCCATTCTCCGTTACATAATCAAACTATTATTATCTAAAAAGTGTCAAAAGTACACATTATTATTTCAAACCTTAATTGCCTGTTACATATAGCCATTTAGGAATAATCATTAATTGGAATTCCTATTTCTAACAAAAGCTTCTTCACCTCCTTTACCCTATAGATGAAAATTTTCAACAGCACTACAGAACTTATTGTAATAAAGTGACAAAAATTTAACTTAACATACCATTATTTTACAAAATCAAATAGAATTAGCATTAAGAGACCTAGACAACATGGAGGAAAATTGACATAAAGGGATTCAAACCTAGAATTTTCCTTTGCTGATAAAATATTTTATTAACCATGTGCCATTGAGAAAATAATACCATAATATAGAAAAGTATATATAAAACAACCCAATTAACACTATTGAACCTCCAAAGACCAACCCATATAAAATGCATTCACATCAAAAGCCATAAAAACAATAACAATCAAGTTACTAGAGTAAGAAATGTCCGATACCGATTCACCCCCAAGCAAGTATCACTTCTTTTATCCCTTTCAATTTTCTAAGCTCCTTCTTGCTCTTATCCTCAACCCTTCAGCCGTTAGTTCCAAGGCCTCACAACACATCTTCTTTACTGCCCCTATGTACTCCTCCATAACACACCTATAATAAACACCACATAAGAAAAGAAAACATGTCTATGTGATTTCTTTAAATTTTAAAATGGATATTAAGAAAAAAAAGCAAATAAATAGAAACTAGGGGACTTTTTGTTTTGAAAAGATATATATAAATACCTAAAAAAATTGTGGGTTTTGCTGAAAAAGTAGAAGTGTTTTGGGATATTTGATATAACTGTTGCCATTTCTTTTGCTTTTATAGCCAGAAGGGTCAGGATGAGTAGCCTTATCTTTAGACACTAGGGTTGCATGCGAAAAAATCAGGAGCTTGATTCTCCAAACAGGTCATGAACTCCAAGGGAACACCATGGTTGACTACCTTGACAAACCAAGAGAGAGTTAGATATGAAGTTACGAAATTGAGATGCGATTGAAGGAAACCCTAGGAAGTGCCAGAAAGTTAGAGAGAGAGAAGTTTTCAATGGTCTTCTGTTTCCAGTTTCAGCAAAACATGTTTGTGGTGAGGCAGAAATGGGAGTAAAACATATCGGAGAGGACACATATCTTCATCCACGTTGAATGCTAGCTGAGAAGATGAAGGATTTGGAGCCTTGAAAGAAAAAAGTTCATTAGGGATTTGTAGCAAAAAGTGAATCAAGAAGTCGCAAGGGCAGGGAGAAAATAAATTTACCCTAGTCGCAAAGTGAATAACCTATTATAAGCTCCTTTGATAGAAAATGAGCTAATCTCATTATGCTTCTTAAAAACATGTTTATGTGTATTTGTTTCTATTCTAAATTTGTCATTTGCTTATTAATTTGTTTAACATTTTCTCTCTTCATTCTAATTTTTTTTATATATAAGGCTAAAGAATAATCAAATTAAGAAAATTTGAAAAGATATATGTTAAAGTATAAAACTTAATTCCCTATACGGCTCTACATATTTTTCTCGAGAATCAATTTCAGATTTTGCTACTAAACAATTGCATACTTCACTAACAACTTCACAAAAATATTGAAGTCTTACTTCATTAGTATTTTCTATTTTTTTATTGAAAATTCTTCCATTAAAGTTAATTTAAAGGTCTATTAACATATGTGTTTTTTCATTCTTATGTTTTCATTTGCTAAAAGTTTTTTTTTGTTTTCTGATCATTTTGTTACTTTTATTTGCTCAATTTTTTTTCATTGCTTAGGATTTTATTTCTTTTAGTTTGTTAATTATCAATTAATTATCTTGCAAAAACAATACTTAATTATGTACTAGTAGATGAGAGTTCATCTTCACTTAATTTGAAGAAACATGAAAAGTGAAAATTAGGAACTAAATTTTGCATAATAACTAATCACTATGGTTATATATTATTATCTATCATCTTCATAATTATTTTTTATTATTATTATTTTATTTTATTTTACATATATCTCTATAGTTTGCATTTCTCTCAAACGAGGATCTCTAAATTTATCAACACAAACTACTGCAAGTGATGACTCATCACCAGATTCAACCGACATCAACTATTCAAATGATAGAATTATCCCAACATTCTGTAGAATAGTACTTATCATCCATTGCATTCATTCCATGAATTATGTAAAATGGATCAAGAATTCTATCACTGTATTGCAAACAACCATTTACATGGCAAATATTAAAGCAGGAAAACACTAACTATAGTTCCTGTTAAAACTTGTGCAAAAGGAATTATAGTTCTCTGAGTTAAGTATTTAAAGTGAGGATGATTCCAAACTTATTTAACACTATCAATATTCAAATTGCACGTATCACTATAAAACACCATAGAATTAAAACTAGTATTAGTCACTCTTCCCTTTTGTTGGCCCCCTCTCAATGCTCTGCTACCTATCAATTTACTTTAACAATAATAGAATAATTCTCCATAAAAAAAAGGAAAAAAAAGTCTTAGTTAGTTCGGATCTTTAAAAAAAATCATGATTTCCATTATCTTTGGAGTCACAAGGGTGTGTGTATATATATATATATATATATATGTATGTATGTATAAATATATATATATATATATATATATATATATATATGTGTGTGTGTCTGTATATATATGGAGGAGATCTACTCACTCCAAGAGTAAGTATAAAATACTTACTTTTTATCATCATCCTTCTTTTTCTTTAAATCTAATGGTTAAGATTAATTACTCATTACAACCATCATATTTCAAGAAAATGAATGGATAGGATGAGTAGTAAGTTTTTTATACTTACTTCTGGAGTAAGTGGATATTATTACTTCTATTCTGAACAAATCAAATAAATATTCATAGTTGTGAAAATCGGTTTAGACTGGACCTATCATATAATCGAACTGGTTTTTCTAAAAGAGTAGGAACATAGTTGACTCGGTTTGAAGTGACTAATTCAAGTAAAAAACGATAACTTGGACCAAGTTGATCCTAGTCGGGTTAAGTTTAGTTTTTTCTTTAAAAAAATATTTTAAATAAGGTCATTTGTTACTTTTTTATTTTCTCTTTATTTTTATGGGATTTGAGAATATAGAAAGTGAAAATTGTGATGTTACATTTTTTATTTTTTTATATATAAATAGGGTTAGATTGAGTTATTTGACAACTAATCTATTGATCATTTGCCTAGACCGGATTAGTGATTGAATCGGTTTTTACAACACTGTAAATATCAAAATATTTAGAAGTTTGTAATTATATCAAAATTTTTACATTGATTTTTTTAACCAATTAGATTTGTAGAACGTTTTTAACTTAATTCAAACATATTTTCTCATGATTGAAAAAAACATGAATTTATCGAAAACAGATGAAAATACCCAAAACTTATGGGATAGCATCTAGAAAAAGAACAAGGAGTACAGTTCAAGGAACAATCACAAGAAGAAAGACAACGTGCAAGTGTAAACAACATATATGCACTCTCATCCATTCATTTGAACGATGGTGTTCTTCTTCATGATTGCCACTTATCCTCATCTTCTCAAATTCATAATTGTGATTTGGACTGAGGGTCATACTATACACTATTTCTCCCTTTCTATTTGTTTCTTGAAATTCAAACCGTCTTTTATAGTTGTCAAAACGGGTTGGTTTGGCCCATATGGGTCAGCCCACCTTGGCCCATCAGAAAAACAGGTCAACCTAACCCGACACATTTAAACTTTCTTACTCAATCTGTTAGCCTGACCCGGCCTACCACAGGTTGGTGGGTTATACAAGCCAAACCACCAACCTACCAAAAAATAAAAAAAAAATATTTTAAAATTGAGATTATTTAAAATTTTAAAACTAATTATTTAATTAAGTATTTATTTAAAATAAGAAAATATTTTCTATTTGATTATGTAATAATAAATATTTAGTAAAATAATAAGATATTAAAATAATAAATATTTAGTGGTTGAATACGAGTTGGCCTGACCTACCTGAGTTGAACAAGTATGGGTCGGGTCTGAAGTGAGCCTGGTTGATTTGTAGCTATTGCAACTCATTTGTCTTATTTTTTTTGTCCGATCGACTCGTATTCATGGTGGGTTAGGTTGGCCCACAGATTTGAACCTGTTTTGATGGCTCTACCCTCTTTGCTTTGTTCTAACTCGAAGCATTTTAAAAACATAGCAAAATACTCTGTGGTTTGTGTTCTTCTCCTAGAGAAAAAATTTCATTATTATTAATATTATTTAATATTATTTTATTTTTAAAAATAAATAAATGTTGCCAAATTTCATCTTGTACAACTTAGGTCAATATTTAAAGAACAAGAGATAAAAATTAAAAATTATAATAATTTGCATATATGTTATTCTTAACGAACAAATTGTAAGAAAGAGACTTTTTATGGTCAAATAAGGAATAGGGAACTTGTGGCATCGTGTCTTATCACTCCTAAGATAGATTGTACGTGTGACACATTAAGATTTAATTGGTTAGTGAGATAGAAGGAAAGTAATTAACCTGGTAGTCAAATAGGGAATAGGGAACTTGTGGCATTATCTCTTATTACTCTTACTATCTTTTTAGAAACTTATTAAACTACTTATTTGTATATAAATTTGTTTTTTATTTTAAATACCAAACAACTCTAGATGGTATGTATAGATATTTACTTAAATATAAAGCAAATGAATTTGGCTAAGTAATGTGAGGTTTAAACATAGGAATTGAACCGATAGATACACCAAGAAAATATTAGAAAGAAGCAACAGAAATTTATGAAAATTCATAAATAAAAGAACTTATATATAATCGTAAAAAATAAAAACTAATTTAATAAAATCATGTAAAATATATTAATTAACTTGTATTGAATTTCTATAAAATTAAAAATAATTTAACAATAAATTATGCTTTAGATTATTATAAAATTTATAAAATACTAATTTCATTTTATAATTTTTTTTATCTTAATTTAATCACTTTAAAACTTAATTTATTTTTTTCAGGTTCTCAATTATAATTTTATTAAATAATAATATAAAACATATAACTGTAGACATCTTTTGTCGTACTGATTCTAGATGTTAAACTACTTTCCCAACAAAGTTTATAGAATCCACATGTACTAGCTAATCCTACTAACTTATTTAGATTTACCATGGTTAACAAATTAGCATTTGTTAAGAAACTAGTCAGATTCTATCTAGATTTATACCCAAAAAAAAGTACTATAGAGATAGATATATAAATAGCTATTAATAATTATATATTACTATGTATTATATAATAAAAAAATTTAAAATATGCTAAGATCAGATGTCAAAGCATTACACAAATTTATTTGAATATAAAAATGTCATTTAAATATAAAAATTATTAATAAAATAAATTTTATTAATTAATAATTTATTATAAACAATTCAATGTAAATTATCTTTTTAAGATATTGTGGGAATTTTTTTGTTGAAATTAAGATTTTTAATTGTCAATGTTTTTAAGGTTATCATCATAAGAGAAATTTTATTGAATATAAATTTATAAAAATAAATTATCTCATATTTTCTTATAAATTATATATTTCATATTTATTAACATTTTAAAAATACATAACATAAATATAAATTATGAAAATAAATTATCTTATATTTTATTATAAATTATATATATTTTATATTTATTAATATTTGCAAAAATACATAACATAACAAACCCAACTTTATAATAGTTGAAGATATGAGGATGATTTTATAGAATATAATCATAATAATATTGTGATTGAATTAATCATTTATATGATTTCACTATCATATAGTCAATATGAAGTAAATACAAAAAATATGTCCAGTTCTTGTAATTTAATTTTAATATCATATATGCTATTTTTATATATAATTTTTTTATATTTGAATGCATAATTTTTCTTATGTTACTATATTTTCATATAATTCTAATTGATAAAAATTGTAAAAATTTAATTTTTAACCAACATGCATGACCTTATAGCAATAATTGGCATTGTTTGTTATGAAGGATGTTTTATCCTCATCGGGTGGGAACATTGGAAGTTGATTATACCCTGAATATGCATATAGAAAACTCATCACCCGATGTCCAGCGGCTCCATCAAGAAGTTGATCTATACTCGGAATAAGGTATGCGTCTTTTAGGCATGCTTTGTTCAAATCTGTATAGTTTGTGCACATGTGCCATTTTCCATTTCCTTTAAGGACCATGACAACATTAGCTAACCAAGTCATCTAATGTGCTTCTCGGATAAACCCTGTGATGCATGCCTCCCTTGATCTTTTTCTAGAGGTTTTCTTCTTTGGTGAAATGGTTTATGGAAAGGTAAGAAGTGAGGTGGTTTTAGGAGCCACTTAAGGAAAGATAAGCCTAACAGAGAAAGTTTGCCACAAGGGATGGAACCCTTGATAAAAACCTAAGGAATTCTCAAAGAGAGAAGGGTGGACACTAAGAGAATTTTGGCCAACTCAAGGTTTTTACATTCAATAAAGTGTAAAAAATACAAGAGTGTGAAGGAGCACCTTTTTATAGAGGGATCTAACCTCTTGGACAAGTCAAGAAGGAAAGGAAGGGCTAGGATTAAAACGAGTCATCCAAGGGAGGAGGATTGAAGCCCAAAGTCCAATCAATCCCCTCCTTTAGATGAAAATTGGTGCCCAAGTTACCTCATCCAAGGGCCAAGATTACCCCTTTATTAGTTTTGGGTTTTATTTAGGAAAAGAGGGTGTAGTTATCAAACTACCCCCTTATTTCCTAAATAAAGGCCCAAAAGCTAATCTTACCCCTTCTTATTGCTAAGACACCTCCTAGAAAATTAAATGGACTAATACATGTCCAAAATAAAATCCTAGGTTCCTAAAATAAAAATTACAAGTAAATAAGTCATTACTTGCATAACTTGATGGTCATATGGAGGTGAGATCTTCATCCTTCTACTCTAGCCATGTCTTCTTCTATTCTCCTAGCCATGGCCCTAGTGATAAGGCCCTTGCTTGGGGAGAATGCATCATCTCCTCCCCCTTGGGAAGGATTTGACCTCAAATCTAATAGGTCCTCCTCTTCTTCATCAGTACCTACAAAAGGGATCAAATCACAAACATTAAAGGTAGTACTGACACCGTAGTCCTCAAGGAGATCTAATATGTATGCATTATTGTTCACTCTCTTGAGGACTTGAAAGGGACCATCTCCTCGGGGGCTAAGCTTGGATTTCCTTTGAGTAGGGAAGCGATCCTTCCTCAAATGAAGCCATACCCAATACCCTTCATTGAAGATAATTTCTTTCCTGCCCCTATTGGCTTTACTAGCATACTCTTTTGAATGATGTTCAATGTTGGCCTTTACCCTTTCATGTAATTTTTTAACAAAATCCGCTCTTACTATTTCCTTGTTTGTGAACAGAAGAAGGGAATGGTAAGGGCAAGATATCAAGAGGAGTGAGGGGGTTGAAGCCATAAACAACTTCCAAGGGAGAATGCTTGGTGGTCCTTTGAACCACCCGGTTGTATGCAAACTCAATATGGGGTAGGTATTCATCCCAAGACTTGTGATTTCCTCGAAGAAGTGTCCTAAGCATAGTAGATAGAGATCTATTTACTACCTCAGTCTGCCCATCAGTTTGGGGGTGACATGTGCTAGAAAATAAGAGTTTAGTTCCTAGCCTTGTCCACAATGTTTTCCAAAAGTGGCTAAGAAACTTCACATCTCTATCAGAGACTATGGATTGGGGAATTCCATGTAAACGGACAACTTCTTTAAAGAAAAGTCTCGCGATGTTGCTCGCATCATCTATCTTGTGGCATGGTATAAAGTGAGCCATTTTTGAAAATCTATCTACCACCACAAAGATAGAGTCTGCACCTCGTTGGGTTCGAGGCAGGCCA
The DNA here is from genome assembly GCA_037954015.1 of Psophocarpus tetragonolobus. Taxonomy (NCBI): domain Eukaryota; kingdom Viridiplantae; phylum Streptophyta; class Magnoliopsida; order Fabales; family Fabaceae; genus Psophocarpus; species Psophocarpus tetragonolobus. Next base: position 63,892,928 of record CM075688.1, read on the forward strand.
AGGATGAAATCCATACTAATATCCAGCCAAGGTGCAGAAGGAGTAGGTAAGGGTGTGTACAATCCATGAGCCATTGTCTTAGATTTAGCTTGCAAGAAAGCAATGCATCTACGACAATGTCTATAGACGTCTTTCTATATATAGGGCCAAAAGAATTTTTCTTGTAAAAGCAGAAGAGTTTTGTTAATTCCAAAATGCCCCATGAGCCCACCCTCATGGCTCTCTTTTGTCAAAAGATTTCTCATAGATCCTTGGGGTACACAAAGTCTGCTACCTTTGAAAAGGTACCCCTCACTCACAAAGAACCCATTTTGGGTTTTACATGCAAATGTAGAGGCAGCATAAATGGATCCAAAATCCTTATCAGAAAGATACATTTCTCTAATATTATCAAATCCAAGAATCTTTGCACTTAAGGTGGTGTAAAGGGTATGTCTACGAGACAAAGCATCAGCCACCACATTATGTTTTCCTTCTTGTATTTGATGATATAAGGGAAAGTCTCAAGAAATTCTACCCATTTAGCATTCCTTTTATTAAAGAGTACTATGAATGATGAACTCCCTGGGTACAAGATAATGTTCCCAAGTTTGAAGGGCCCTTATCAAAGAGTAAAACTCTTTATCATAGGTGGGGTAGTTTAAGGCGGCTCCATTTAATTTTTCACTAAAATAAGCCACGAGATGACCACCTTGTAACAACACAGCTCCCACATCCACTCCCGATGCATCACACTCTAGCTCAAAAGTTTTAGAAAAGTCAGGAAGAGCTAAAACTGGTGCACGGGTTAGTTTCTCTTTGATAAGTTCAAAGGCTTTTTGTTGTTTTTCACCCCAAAGGAAAGGAGTATCCTTCTTCACCAAATCATTGATTGTGAGAAAAGTGTGGAGAAGTTAGGCACAAAGCACCTATAAAAGCTCGCGAGACCATGAAAACTCTTATCTCAGTCACACTTTTTGGGGTGGGCCATTCTTGGATGACTTTGATTTTGTCGGGGTCCACTTGAACCCCATTTTTATTAACTATAAAACCTAAGAACACCACACTCTCCACACAAAAATTACATTTTTAAAGATTTCCATAGAGTTGGTGTGACCTAAGAATGCAAAAGACGTGCCTAAGATGGCCTACATGTTCATCTAGGCTCTTGCTATACACTAAGATGTCATCAAAGTAAACTACACAAAATTTTCCTAAGGAATCCCTAAGGACATGATTCATATGCCTCATGAAGGTGCTTGGGGCATTGGTAAGCCCAAAGGGCATTACCAACCACTCATAAAGCCCAAACTTGGTCTTAAAAGCGATTTTCCACTCATCACCTTCCTTCATGCGGATTTGGTGATAACCACTCTTAAGATCAATTTTCGAAAATAATTGGGCCCCATGCAATTCATCAAGCATGTCATCAAGCCTAGGGATAGGGTGCCTATATTTGATGTGATGTTATTGATTGCTCGACAATCAATGCACATCCTCCATTGGCCATTCTTCTTAGGCACCAACAAGACTGACACAGCACAAGGGCTTAGGCTCTCTTGAACCCAACCTTTCTCCAATAGTTCTTGGACTTGAGATTCAATCTCCTTGGTCTCTATGGGATTAGTCCTATAAGTAGGCCTATTAGGCAGGCTAGCCCCAGGTACCAAGTCTATTTGGTGTTCTATACCCCTAATTGGAGGAAGTCCTTTGGGAACTTCATTAGGGAATATATCACCAAACTCCTTTAAAAGCTCTTGAACCTCTTGAGGTAGGTTCTCATGTCCAAGTTCTATAGCAGTGCTAGAATTAGAAGGGAAAAAAGTAGAGGGGGAAGAAATGGGGGATGCCTTTTTGCAAAGGAGGAGATAGAAAGGTCTGTTAGTTAAGGGGGCTTCCTTTAAATCCAATTTTATCGCAAATAAACTCCCTTTACTAATGACTTTCTTGGAAGGGGCACCAAGTTCCAACTCAACCTCCTTACCCCTTTCAAGCTTTAGGGGTAAAGCTTTGCTTTTTTTTTTCTCCTCATCTCTCTTATGTTTCATGATGAGTTGGTCCTCCGCCACTTGTAAAGGTGTTAGAGGACACAACTTAATGGGCTTATCCTTATGAGTGAGGATGATGTTATTGGAATGGCCATGGTGTATGGATTTCTTATCAAGTTGCCATGGTCTTCCTAGCAAGATATGACCAGCTTCCATTGGAACTATGTCACATAGGATCTCATCTTTATAAGACCCAATGGAAATTGGAACCTTGACTTGCTCATTGGCCTCCATTTCCCCTTGCTCATTGAGCCATTGAAGCTTGCAAGGCTAAGGGTGGGGAAGTGGGGTCAAGGCTAGCTTTTCCACCAACCTTGAGCTACAACAATTGCAGCATGACCCACTATCCACAATGAGGGAACATATTTTGTCATTCACCTTACAGCGAGTGTGGAATATGTTCTCCCTTTGAGATGAGGACATTTTCAAAGGTTGGCTTCCAAGAAGCCTTCTTATCATTAAGAGGTCTCCCTCACATGCATAGGCAGTTTCATCACAATCAGATTGGTATCCATGAACCCCTTCTCCTTCGCTCTCACTAGAGGAGTGTGAGCTAGACTCACTACTATAAACATCTTGGGCCGTCATGATGATGTTTCTCTTAGTAGGGCATTGAGAGGCAATGTGGCCTCTCCCAAGACATTTAAAGCATTTGATACTACTAACTTTCTCATGAGAGTTAGTAGTAGGGGTTTTTCTCTCTACATGTGATGTTTTATACTCTTTGAAGTGCTTGGGATGTTCCTCTTTGGGGTAACTCTTGAAAGAATTCCCCTTAGGTTGGTCCCTCTTTACATAAGGTGGGTTATCCTTTTTAAAGGTTTTCCTTCTAAGTTGATTTTCCACTTTGATGCAAAGTTGAACTAACTCATCAAGGGAATTGTATGAGAAGAGCTCCACCTTATCACGAATTTCGGGGCTCAACCCACACAAAAACCTTGCCATAGTGGCCTTGGGTTCCTCAATGATACCTGCCCTCAAGATAAGAAGTTCCATCTTTTGTCTATACTTTTCTATACTAAGGTTGGTTTGCCTTAGCCTTTGGAGTCTATCCAAAAGATCTCTTTCATACCAAGAGGGAATATGCCTTCTTCTTAGAGCACTTCTAAGATCATTCCAATATCTTATGGAAGGCATATTGGTGCGGATTCTCGCATTGGTTAACCCAACCAACCAATGCATGGCATGCCCTTGGAAGCTAAGGGTTGCCATTGGAACCTTTCTTTCTTCTCTTACCTCATGGCAAGTGAAGAGTTGTTCTACCTTGATTTCCCAATCAAGGTAGGCTTCCACATCTTCCCTCCCATGAGATCAATTTTGGGCTCCCTGGGAGGGGCCCCATTATTAGGCATGGATGAATGGGAGTTTCTCCTAGGATGATTGTAGTATTATTCCTCACTTTCACTCCTATGGGTATGTCTAGATGGGGAACCTAAGGCTATCCCTTTCATTTTGTAATTCTCAGCATTCCCATGCTTTCTTTTTTCTTCTTCTTTCTCTTTTCTTCTTTCTCTTTCTTTTCTTTCTCTCCTTTCTTCATCTTCTCTCCTGTCTCTTATTCTTCTCTCTTCCTTCTCTCTTTTTTCTCTCTTTTCTTCCTCTCTTTCTTTTATTTTTCTTTTCTCCTTGGACTCTTTTTCTCTCCTTTTTTCTTCTCTTCTCTCTTGTTCTTTTGCCATCCACTCCCTAAAGTCCATGTTTAAGTTTTCTAGAGTGTAATCTTTAGAAATATTTCTTTGGTTTACACTCTTGTTTGATGAATAACTATGAGCACTAGAGTGGGTGTGTGATGTCATTGTGCTTGAATTTCTAAGAGGAAAAAGGTGGCTAAAAACTTTTCACAAACAAACACTCCTCTCTTTTTTTGTTTTCTTGCCTAAAATGGCTTGATAAGTCTTTGGAACTCTTTAGCATTCTAAGTGCTTTGAATAAGAAAAATAAAGCAAGAATTTTAAAGCAAAAATTCAAAAGAGAAGGGATCTAAATCGAGCTCCTAAGGTGTTGAAGGAAGTGTACCATTTCTTCCTTCTTCACCTAATTTTCGAGAAACTAAAAAATTAACTAAATCTTATTACAACCAAAGGGAGGGCCTTAAGGGCACTCAAACTCCCAACTACAAAATTAATACACCTAAATTAAAGAAAAAGTAAAGTCTTCAAAAAATGATTCTCCAAATGCTCCCTCAAATCAAAGTCCTCACGGCTAGGTGTGTTTCCTTTTGAGGTGATCCCTTAGGCTCTTAGTCCAACCTTCCAAAATATGCTACCCTTGTGGTAAGCTCCTTTTTCAAGCTTTCTCCCAAAAGTGGCATTAACACACAAACCAAAGAAACCAAAAGTAGCAAGGGGAGGTGCGAATAGAAACTCAAAAAGCAATAAAAGATTACACAATCAAAAGGACACTTAACCAAATGGTAAGAGTATATAAGACAAACTAGAAAGTTGATTTAAAAGACAAGCAACAACTAAAAGGTAAACAAAAGAAAGAGAGCACACAATGGAATACCTAAGAATGACACTAGATTAAAGAGTAGAAAGACACAAATATCAAGTTCTAGCGTACCAAAAGTAATAAAATTTCTTTTAAGGTTCCAAGTTCAAAGTTGAAGCACTTGCTAATTTTAGGTTAGGTACATCAAATGAATTTTTCAAACTTTCTTTTCTTTTGTTTATTCTCTTTTTTTTTTTTTGAATCCTTCGTTGTTTTTTTTTTGTATTTTATTTTAGACTTTGTTTTCTTTTTTTTTTAATATTTACTAGATGCACCTAACTTGATTGTGAATTTAGTGCTTAATAACAAAGAGTTATGCACTTGGAACAATAAAGAAAATTAAAAGCAACAATTTAGGTACTACTAGAAATGACTTCAACATGCAAAGTAGCTATAGATGTGTTAATGGTTTAGTAGTTTGGTGTGCCATTGGACTCAACCTTTGTTAAGTTTTCAGTAATTTGTTGAACACAAATACCAAACTTATAGCTTAAGTGAAAGCACCCACAAACAAGAACTACTTTTTCCACACAAATGAGCTACTAATTATACGTATAAGGAAAATAAAGACAAACAGAATTGAGCAACTATTTTGGAATTTATTTTTTTTTAAGAATATGCTTGAAACTAAATGAACATGAACCTCTAAAGAGACTTAGACATGAGGTATGACCCTCTATATTGCTCAGTTTAAGAAGTTTCAAAAGCTTTTTGTAAAAACAAAAGAGGCTAAACTTAAAAGGAATTAATAGAGAAAATGGGAAACTATAAACATGACTTATAGACAACTACACAAGAGTATAAAAGTGAAAAATGAAAGCTAAAAATAAGGCAAAAACAAGGCAACTAGGTGCAAGGAAACACAAGAATTTGGTCTAAATTTCTTGACCACAAGGTTGTGGAATTCACCACAACGGCATGGATTTTTAGCAAGAAATTCTCAAAACCAAAATTCAAGCAAGAAAGCACCCAACTCAAAGCTTAAGCAGAAATTAATGAATATGGGAAAGACGTAGATGTAAAGAAAAGAAAAATATAAATTGCATCAAGCAAAAAAATAAATGGCGCAAATAAACTATAACTCAAAACAATAAACTCAAGCATAAATGGAAATGATAAACAACAATGGAAAGCCAGAAAAAATTTTAGAAATTAAAGATAAAATAAAATAGGAAAACAGAAAGAAAAAATAAATGAGGTAGGAAGAGAGTTTAGACCTCTAGAACCAATGCTCTGATACCAAATGATGCATGCCTCCCTTGATCTTTTTCTAGAGGTTTTCTTCTTTGGTGAAATGGTTTATGGAAAGGTAAAAAGTGAGGTGGTTTTAGGCGCCACTTAAGGAAAGATAAGCCTAAGAGGGAAAGTTTGCCACAAGGGATGGAACCCTTGATAAAAACCTAAGGAATTCTCAAAGAGAGAAGGGTGGACACTAAGAGAATTTTGACCAACTCAAGGTTTTTCCATTCAATAAAGTGTAAAAAATACAAGAGTGTGAAGGAGCACCTTTTTATAGAGAGAGCTAACCTCTTGGACAATTCAAGAAGGAAAGGAAGGGCTAGGATTAAAAGGAGTCATCCAAGGGAGGAGGATTGAAGCCCAAAGTCCAATCAATCCCCTCCTTTAGATGAAAATTGGTGCCCAAGTTACCTCATCCAAGGGCCAAGATTACTCCTTTATTAGTTTTGGGTTTCATTTAGGAAAAGACGGTGTAGTTATCAAACTACCCCCTTATTTCCTAAATAAAGGCCCAAAAGCTAATATTACCCCTTCTTATTACTAAGACACCTCCTAGAAAATTAAATGGACTAATACATGTCCAAAATAAAATCCTAGGTTCCTAAAATAAAAATTACAAGTAAATAAGTCATGACTTGCATAACTTGATGGTCATATGGAGGTGAGATCTTCCTCCTTCTACTCTAGCCATGTCTTCTTCTATTCTCCTAGCCATGGCCCTATTGATAGGGCCCTTGCTTGGGGAGAATGCATCATCTCCTCCCTCTTGGGAAGGATTTGACCTCAAATCTGATAGGTCCTCCTCTTCTTCATCAGTACCTACAAAAGGGATCAAATCACAAACATTAAAGGTAGTACTGACACCATGACTAGGAGAATAGAAGAAGACATGGCTAGAGTAGAAGGAGAAAGATCTCACCTCCATATGACCATAAAGTTATGCAAGTCATGACTTATTTACTTGTAATTTTTATTTTAGGAACCTAGGATTTTATTTTGGACATGTATTAGCCCATTTAATTTTCTAGGAGGTGTCTTAGTAATAAGAAGGGGTAAGATTAGCTTTTGGGCCTTTATTTAGGAAATAAGGGGGTAGTTTGATAACTACACCCTATTTTCCTAAATAAAGCCCAAAACTAATAAAGGAGTAATCTTGGCCCTTGGATGAGGTAACTTGGGCACCAATTTTCATCTAAAGGAGGGGATTGATTGGACTTTGGGCTTCAATCCTCCTCCCTTGGATGACTCCTTTTAATCCTAGCCCTTCCTTTCCTTCTTGACTTGTCCAAGAGGTTAGCTCCCTCTATAAAAAGGTGCTCCTTCACACTCTTGTTTTTTTTACACTTTATTGAATGGAAAAACCTTGAGTTGGCCAAAATTCTCTTAGTGTCCACCCTTCTCTCTTTGATAATTCCTTAGGTTTTTATCAAGGGTTCCATCCCTTGTGGCAAACTTTCCCTCTTAGGCTTATCTTTCCTTAAGTGGCACCTAAAACCACCTCACTTCTTACCTTTCCATAAACCATTTCACCAAAGAAGAAAACCTCTAGAAAAAGATCAAGGGAGGCATGCATCACCCTGTGTCTAGCAACTTGTTTGTTTCTTTAATAGCAGCTTTCCTCGGGGTTTCTCTTACTTTTCTTTTTGGTGAAGGTAAACATTTAATAAATATATCATACAAAACTTAGGCAGTACATATGTAATAAATTTATGTATGATATTACAAAATTTTCAAAAGAGGGGTACAACTGCAATGAGTACATAAAAGTAAAGGGTCTGTATAATTTTAAAAAATGGTGCATCTATAATTAAATTTAATTTGAGGGGTGCATCCATAATTACATCTAAAACTTTTGATCATGGTTATCAAAATCTTGTTATAACTCATAAAATCGTACGATTATATGACTTTAGGGACCTTATTGAGTTAAATCGTGAGTAAACTCATTTTTTGAGTAAACTTGGTAATCTTGTGATAATATTGGTAAACTAAGTAAACTTGCAAGTTTATACACGAGTTCAAGATATTACCCGAAAAATTCATTTAACCATTATTCACTCTGAAACGGTGTTGTTTAGCATCTTACTCAGCTTTTATCCTCTCTTAACTTCGTCACTTCCATTCTGCCAAATCCCTAAATGGTCTCTTCGCTTCACTTCACTCACTGCATTGAGTGCATTCCCATTGTGTCAAATCTTCTGTTGCACTCATTAAGACAAAGATTTCGTGAATACGTGATTGAGTGATTTTGTTCCACCATAGATTCAGGAAAAATGCAATTCTGCCATCGCAGACACGGTTCTGATTCTGACTCTATTCTGCCACAGCCTCTGACCCTCCATTCATCCATGTCGTACACCATTCCGTTTATCCATCACATTAATTAGTACAATAAACCGTCTATTTTCAAGTATATATTAATTTTAGTTTATATTAAACTTGATCCATGTGAATATATGTACACGTTTGTGGTTCCATATATCAGTTAATTATATATCTCTTAAAATTTATTCAAAACTAAAATTTTATTAATAATACTATAACCAAGGGTACATTTTGTTAAGTTTATTTAAAAAAAAAAAACTTATTTTAAGCAACTTTATATTTTTTTGTGTATTTGGTTAAACTATTTTTTACTTAAAATAGTAATCTTTTTGCTATTTTTAATAAACAAATCCTTCATGCTTAGTAAATGTACTTATTCATTTTAATAATTTCTTATTTTACAATTGTTTTTTTAAATATACTTAATTTCGAGTTATTTATATACTACACATTGTTAAAATGTTAAATTTGCGGTAATATTATTTATAAATTTTATTTATAAGTATTTAATTATTAATTTTTTATCAGAAGTAAACTTTTTACGAGTTTACAAATCAAATTTATAGAACTCCCATTCTCAATATTGATAACCTTACATTTAAACAATAGTTATGGAAAGCTAAAACTTCCTTTAAAAATACATAAAGAATGGATGTAGGGTAAGAGAGAAATATAAGATAATTACTGAGAATAAAATTTTACAAGTAACAAAGTAGTCAAATAATGTCATTTGTTCTATAAAAAAATAATGCCACGCGTCCAAATTTACATTATTATTTTATAGAGTAAATTATAATAAAATTTCTTAAAATTTAGTGCAATTATATATACATTTCTATTTTTTAATCATTACTTGTGTATTACTAAGAGAGTGATTGCCTAAGGTTTCATAAGGTTGTTAGTATAATGTTTTGAAACATATAGAAGATATTATTATAAGAGTTTAATGCGTATGCACTGACATTGTAAAAAAATATTTTTTTTGTAAGCCCACTGTAAAAGAATATTACACTGACAGTTAATCACATATCTTCATTTATATGACTTTTAAAATATTAATTGGTAAAGTCAATAAACTTACTATAAATTAAGGGTTGTGATTAAACGTCAGTATAAAACATCTTACCCTTACAATACATATTAATTAAATTCTTAAAATAATGTGTTTTTAAAGTTAAAGGGAGATTAAGATATGAAAATTGAGATAGTATTACTGTAATTTACTCTATTTTATGTTATAGTAAATAAATTTAAATCAAATAAATATTTTTTTGTCAACTTAAATTCTCAATCTAACAACTTACAAGTAGTCAAGTCTCTTTAATATTGAGTCAAAGCATGATTTTTGTTACATTAAAATCCCGAACGACTCACAATTATCCAAATCTTTTATAAGAAATATATAAATATAAATTATCAAATTATACATTGTACTGTAATTTTTAAGAATATTATATATATATATACACAAAGATAACTTTTATTGAATTTTAAATATATAAAAACAAGGCTAATAAGCATAAGAAAAATTATAAGGTTAGTAGAAATTGTTTGTTGAAAATTAATTTTTCATAGTTTTTATCCATTAGAATTGTATAAAAATAATAATACCATCATAATCATGCATACAAATATAAAAGATTGACATATAAATATATAAGATATAAGATATTAAAATTAAATAATAAGAACTACACATGGTTTTTGTGTTTACTTCATATTGACTATACGAGAGTGAAATCATATTAGTGATTAATTCAATCACAATATTATTATGATTATATTCTATAAAATCATTGAAATATTTTTAAAGATTATAAAATTAAGTTACAAAATTCTAAATGTTTTGATATTCATTTATAAAAGAAAAATAAAAGTAAAAAATTTGATGTAAGTACAAATTTCTAAATGTTTTGATATTCATTGATAGTGTAAAAATTAATTGGTATGCACTCATAGTGCAAAAGAATTTTACACTGACATTCAATCATAACTATTTATTTATAAAAGAAAAATCAAAGTATTGATGTAAGTACAAAATATATATGTTGAACATAGAAACAAATATAAATAAAGTTTAATTAGTTCAATCATAACTATTTATTTATATCACTTTTAAAGTATTAATCAATCTAAAATTTTTTACACTAACAATGCATACCAATTAAACTCATATATATATATATATATATATATATATATTACTTCTATGACTTTTATTATTATAATGGAAATCATAATACTTTCTTTTTTTATGGAGAACTAAAATTGTAATAGAATTTTAATTATTTTATTATTGTTAAAGTAAATTGATGGTTAGCATAGGGATAACAATGGGTAGGGTACTATAGTGTTGATCCTTGTTTAAGAAATGTATATTGTTGATCCTTATATCCACTTTAAGAAATGTATCTATAGTCGGTCTCATACTTGCACAGACAATGACTTTAATCTTCATCCCTGTACACACTGGGTACCTATATACTTATATCTGACCCGCCCTTTACTTATGTATAGAGATAATAAATAAATATAGTATAAAAAACAAACCAACATAATATCAAACATAGAACAAATTATAAAATACTTTCTAAAGTTTTATATGATTACGCATAAACCTTTTTTGACCATAATATTGTAACTTTATTAAGTTATTCTATAAATAACTCATTTTTCTTGTAACTTGTATTTTTATTTTATTAAATTTGTGTAAAATATGTTGTATATCTCTTTTTACTCTATAGTTATATTATTTATCATATATTATAATAAAAAATAATATTTTAGTGATATTATCTACGCAAAATTATCATATTTAATATTATGTAATGTAATCATATTAAATTTTATATATACATATATATAGAAGGTGCGAGGCGGGACGCGTACCCGTACCCATTTTTACAGGTAATTATACAGATCTTTTTGTCATTCCTATTAAGTAGATAACATATCGTACCCCAATACCGTGAATGTAAGAGAGGAAGGGAATCACTATGAATATGAAAGAGGAAACAGGGAAAATAGTGATGTTTCATGTACTTAATTAATAAATTCAAAAAATCATGGGTTTTGTTATTTTTAAGGACATTTTATGTGGAAATATTTCAATAACTATTATAATTAAATAATTATATAATAGAATTTTAAAATTTAAATATATACGTGTATATATAGTTATTAAATTGATAAGGAAATAATTATATCATTGTAATTTGTAGACTTGAGAAAGAATACCAATTAGCCAACCCAAGGTTCAATTACCAAAGTAATCTGAAGTTGGTGGATATAATATCTATTGTAAGTTTGTCCCAACACTCACGTATATTGCATGGAGAAGATGACCTCAAGTCTATGCGTTCTGTTTTGCCATAGAAGCTAACCTATTCATTTTCTTATTACATTCAAAGTATTTTATATTTTGGTGGGATCCATTTGGGGCAACATGTTGTTGATTATCAATTTGAATCCAGCTAACTATTTTTAGTTATTTTTTAAAATATATTTTCTCATCTACAATTCTTAAATATGAGTGTTATTTAAGGATATTAAATCTAATAATATTCAAATGAACACCTTATCTGTCTTTTGCTATTGAATTTAGGGTGTATTTGTTAAAATTAGTTGAAAAATTAACTCAAAGCTAAAAAGATAGTTGAAAGGTAAAAGGTCACTAAAAGCTGAAAATTAACTTAAAGTTGAAAAGCTAGTTGTAAGTATTTGGTAAAATTAATTAATCAACAAACTGAAAGTTGTAAAATAACAAATAAAGATATAATGAGTTGTTATGTCAACAATGAAGTGTTTAAATTATAAATTATTATAATCATATATTTAAATTATAGATTTCTATAATTAAATATATAAATTTTAAATTACATAGTTAAATTATAATTTTCTATAATTATATGTTTAAATTATAAATTACTATAATTATATTAATGGAGAGAGAAACAAAGAAGAGAAACATTTTATCATGTAAGAAGAGAGAATTAGTAGGGAACAATACCTTAATTAATGAAGGATAAAGTTGTAAAACAAAACACCTAATAGCTGAAAATATAAGATCGTCTGAAAAAAGTACTTGGAGTAATTTCTCTTTAAAAACTATTTACTCTTAAAAAATTCCTAACTTTTTGCTATCTATTTTTTTTAAAAAAACTACTAACTCCTAAAAAATTCCTAACTTTTTACTATCCAATTATCCAAACAAAAGTTAAAAGTATTTCTTTTACATTTTGAACTAAACCCTAAATACGAATGGATCCTCACCAAATAAACGTTAAATAGAACATGCAAAACAATAGTATATTATTTGTTTTGAGTTAAATTTGTCCAAAAATATAGACAAATTCCTAATTGTGATTTGGACTAAGTGTCATACTGTACATTTTTTCTCCCTTTCTTTTCTTTTTTTCTTGAAATTCAAACCCTCTTTTATAACTGTCAAAATAGGTTGGTTTGGCCCATATGGCTCAGCCCACCTTGACCCATCATAAAAATGGGTCAACCTAACCCAGCTCATTTAAACTTTCTTACTCAATCTGTTAGCCCGCCTCGGCTACCACGGGTTGGTGGATTATACAGGCCAACCCACCAACCTACCAAAAAATTAAAAAAATATTTTAAACATTGAGATTATTTAAAATTTTAAAACTAATTATTTAATTAAGTATTTATTTAAAATTAAGAAAAATATTTTCTATTTCATTATGTAATATGATAGTTTAAATCATAAATGTTTAATGCGTTGAATAATAAATATTTAGTAAAATAATAAAATATTAAAATAATAAATATTTAGTGGTTGAATTGAATACGGGGCTCGGCCCGTTTGAGTTAAACCCGTTTTGGTCCGGTCTGAAGTGAGCCAGGTTGATTATTAGCTATTGCAACTCATTTGTCTGTTGTTTTTTTTTTGTCTATCCAACCCGTATTCATTGTGGGTCGGGTTCGCCCACAGATTTGAACCCGTTTTAAAAAACATAGCAGAATGCATTGTGTGCTGTATTCTTCTTCTAGAGAAAAATTTTCATTATTATTAATATTATTTTTTATTATTATTATTTTATTTTTTAAAAATAAATAAATATTGTCAAATTTCATCTTGTAAAACTTAGGTCAATATTTAAAGAACAAGAGATAAAAATTAAAAATTAAAATAATTTGCATATATCTTATTCTTAAATAACAAATTGTAAGAAGTAGATTTTTTATGGTCAAATAGGAAATAGGGAATTTGTGGCATTTTCTCTTTTCACTCCTAAGATAGATTGTACGTGTGACACATTAAGATATGGTTACTAAGATAGAAGGAAAGTAATTAACCCGGTAGTCCCTGTTTTAAGTTTCTACTTTTTGTATAATTTATGTTTTTATTTATTTTTTACTTTTTAAAGTTTAAAACTATATTAATTATTTTTTATTAATTATAACTATTTTTTAAAGAAGAATAAATGAACATTTTATCGCATAGAGAGAAAAATTATTATGAGTGATTTTCAATTAAAAAAATGAAAAATAGCACCATAAGAAAAAAAACTAACAAGTGATAGGTGAAAAGTTTTCAAATTAATTATTCTTTTACTATTACTATCTCTTTAGAAACTTATTTAAAAGTGTATAGATTTTTCACAACCCTTATTTAAAGCCTTTTAAAACATTTTTAAAAGTGTTGTAAAAGTTGGTGGTGTAAAAAGTTAGATGTTTTACAACACTTTTTTAAACGTTGTAAAAAGCTTTTTCTTTAAAACATTTTTTTAAATGTTTTAAAAAGTATATCTTTCTACATAATTTTTTTCATAAGAAAATGTAAAGAGTTCTCTCTAAAAGTATATCTTCCTACATCCTTTTTTTCATAATAAAATGTAAACAGTTGTTTCTTTAAAACACTTGAATTTTTGTTTCTTTAAAATAGTTGTAAACAGTTGATTATAAATTAAACCGAACTAAATTGGATTTAAATCAAACTAGTTCAATAAATATTATCTGAACTATTTTTAAACCATTTCTGTTCGAACCGAACTGATTTAAAAATTAGTTCCATTCACAGGTTTTAAAAGAAAATTTTTTTCTGCACATCCCACCTTTCTATTCCAATTTCAACTTTTATGTGAAAAATGTGTTGGGTGAATAAAAACATTTCTAACATAGCTCATGCCTATATTATAATATAATATTCACAACTTTATAGAAATTGGTTGAAGAATTAGTTGAAGAATTTTATAATAGAAATTGGGTGAATAAAAACATTTCTAGCATTAGTTGAAGAATTTTATAATATATTTTACTCTGAATTTGTTTTTATAATAAAAACATTCAAATATAAATTTCATTATCTCAAAATCAATCTAATCATAATCAATTTTTTTAATACTCATTCAAACATACATATCAACCTTTAGTAGATGTTGTAATTGTTTTTTTTTTAAATCTAGACTTCACTTGAGTGTAGTCTAAAGAACCTCTCATGTTACAATGTGTTTTTGAAATTGTTGTTATTTATGTTGGAATTTCCTCTTATTGAAATTCTGTTAATTGACAATAAAATATGAATGTCTTTTCTTTTGGCAGACTTCAAGTTACATTGTGTTGTTGTTCATATCAATAAATGATAAATAAGAATGGTTTTGGAGTGACAATAAGCATACCCAATTTCTTATGAATTATAGGCACAAATAATTGTTTGTAATATTTGTTTATATTCACTGATTGGATATGTATGACACACTATATATAATTTTTAATTTTCGATTTTAGTGAGGGTAGTTTGAACCTTTATAGAGGCTTTGATAAATTAAATTTTTTTAAATAAAAAGTTTACTTTAAGATAAACAATCTTAAATAAGTAGTAGATAAAGTAAATAAATAAAAAGGAAGAACAGAAGAAAAATAGAAAAAAATCAAAATATAAGAAGAGTTTGCAAAATTATGAAAGAAAAACATCGATTTGGTAAGGAAGTTAGTTAATTTATTATTAAGTGGTTATCAAGAATAAATTGAAAAATAAAAAACTTGTATACTAATTATTACAGATTAGAGAATGATAAATTTATTAATTTATAAAATCCCCTGAGATTCTTACAAAATTGCTAGCAAGTTAGTGGGGTGCATTGTTCCATCTCTGTATATATAGAGTGATGGATGTTTTTGTCACTATCTCTATTTGTATTGTATAATGGTTAAAAAATTATAAAGTGAAAGTTGTAAGTTTTGAACATGATTCTTTTGTACTAGGTGGTAATCATTTTCTAATAAATATGTGAATATTCTAAAATATGTATTGTTTTTCTATTTTAAATTTAATTATTATTTAAATTTTAAGTAAATAATTATTATTAGATATTGAAAAAGTACATTTTAATAATACAAAAAATTAAAAAAAATATCATTAACGAATCATAATTTTTACAAATATTTGAAAGAACAATCATGGGTAATAAGATTCATTGACAAACCATGGGTAATAAGATTCATTGAAAAATTAAAAAAATATCATTAACAAACCATGCTCTTGTCTACCATCATTGGATGTTGTTTGCTTCTTGGGATATTTTGACGTTTATTTTCTTTTCGGTTGATTTGTCTTATTCTCACGATGAACACTTTGCACATTGTCTATAATAAGATTCATTGACAAATTTCTACTAACTTAAATGCGAAAAGATGAAAAGTAAGAAAGATTCATGGATGACTTGTAAGCATAAGTCGATTATGATGTTTGTATGCTCATACTGACAATGAAAAATTTCTAAAGTTTGCATGTTGTTGCTATGCGTATAAGTGTGCCACAATTGTTCATGCTACATACATCCAATATACACATTAGAATACATATTCAATGTGTATAATGATCTATTTAAAAAAACACTAGGTAATAAAACTTATTGTTCAATGCATAGAAATTAGATGAGATCAATCATTCTAAAAACATGTCTTTTCTATCTAGGAACATTAGACTAATAGCTATTAACTGCATTAATTTTGTTTACCCAATGTAACTTTTGATCACTAATTGTGTTGATCTAATATGAATAATTTCTTTTAAATTTCAAAAAATATTTTTTTATCTTTTATCAGTATTTATAAATATTCTAATAAAAAATATATACTTAATTATTTTTATATTTAAAAAATTTATATCTGGAACATAAAAAATACAAAAATAAAAAAAATTAAATTTTGAATTTTAAAAAATAATAAATTATTTATTTTAGAATTTTATATCTAGATAAAATTAGAAATTTCAAAATTTAAAAACTAAAATAAAAATATTAAAAAAAAATTGTGACGTGAAAATGAGAAATGCAGGAGTAAGAGAAAAGAAAGAAAAAATTGAGAGAAAAAACATAAAAAAGAGAGATAAAAATTATTTACCCAATAACCAAAATTCATACTTAAAAAACACAAAACAAAATATGCTTTTGAAAAATCGGTTCAGCTTGACTCATTTTCTTATTAATCCTATTGGAGTTAAAGACAGATTATTTAAAATAATTACTATTTAGTATATTTTAAAAAATTCAAATAATTTTACATTTATTTAATACATTCATTATCTATATACAATTCAATGGATTTAAAAAACAGTGACCATTTTTTAAACCACCCTCTATAAGACATCTTAGCATTGAAATAGTATGTTAATTTCGTGATGGAGCGGGTAATTGTGTCCATCATTGATTTGATTCGATGTCAAGTAGAGGAGATTTATAACTAAATTTTTCATTTTTTTAGTAGTTTTATAAATTATGTTTTAATTAAAATTGTGTCTAGATAAAATTAAATAATTTAATGAAATAATTTTAAAAAGAAAACAAATAAATGAGTGCTTTTAATGTAAAAATAATTTTTATATAGAATTATTTTTTTATGTTAAAAGAGTGATTTTAAAAGTAATTAATTTATTTATAATATATTTTTATGATAGTAAAAAGTTTTTATAATTTTATATTTGAGTATAATTATAAAAAGAGTTTTTTTAAATGTATCAATCTTTCTTTCCAAAACAGGTTTCTAAAATAAGTCATTTTCAATTTTTTTACTTTTCAGTTAAAAAATTTAAGTAAATATATAAAAATTTGTAATAAATATTTAATCAATAAGATGTATTTTTACATCTAAATGTTATGTGATAATAGGTAAAGGAGTTATAGATTTTTTTTTGTTCTAATATAAAATGAAGTGTCAAAAATTTACACGTGTGAATCAACTTAGCTACCTAGACCCCTTGATACATATAGACCTATAAGACATTTGTGTTTATGCATTATTTACTAAAGATGTTTTTAATTTTTTTTGTTGTCGTCTTAGTTAGCTACAATACTAAAAAAATTATAAATATATATAAAGTAAAGTTTAAGATATTTTAAAAAATTATAACATACTTAACTTGCATTTATTGCATACGTAATAAAGTTTAAGATACTTAAAATAATTATAACTATATGTATATACTTCATATCAATTAATATTTTTTTTTAAAAAAAAGTAAGATACTTAAATTAAAAAATAATCATGTTAACCTAGTTTCAAATTAGTCTTCGATGTACATAACATTGTATATTTTAAACACACTTAAAGGTGATTGAGATATCATTTTAGAAATCGATTTGGATAATAGAATAGGGACTAATTTGTCAAAATTACTAAAGGTACCTGTAGGAACTTCTAGTCATACAAAGCTTTCGAAACTAATAATAATATGTGTAATTTTACAAATAATTATGTGCCTAAATTTAATTACCTTATTTTTAATTATTATTTTTCCCAAAAAATATTTTAAAGTAACTATATTAGAAAAATTGTTTGACCAAATTATCAATATAATGTGTAATTTTATTATTACAATATTTATATTTTATATATCTATTTTTTCTATTGTTTCTTACTATTAACTTATAATATCAAAACTATATAATAAGTATGTTAATTTTATAATTTTAATAATATTTTTTATTCTTTTATTTTTTATTATAAATATAATACAATTTTTTATTAATAGATATTAGTTATAATACCAATGGTTTTGTATATTATTATTTTAATAATTATATATCTAAATTTTTATCATATTTGAAATATATATTGTTATTATCTTTTACAAATAATATATATTATTATTTAAAAATTATCAAAACTATTGCATAATAAATATTATTAATGTTAGAAAATAAATTCTTCATTAACTAATTAATTCTATTGTAAAATTGATTAAATCTAACAATTATTATAATAAATAAGTTTTGATTATTGGTTCCTTAAAAAAAAGTTTTGATTATTGTTTTTAGGATAAACTATATTTTTGGTACATGAACTTTTTCAAATTTATGATTTTGGTATATAAACTTTTTGTTCACTAGTCAAGGTATACAAATATTTTTTCCGTCTAACATTTTAGATCTTCCCTTTATTTTAGCTATTAAGTAGTGACGTGTCACTCTAATTATTATTATTTTATGGGAAAAATATGCTTTTGATACATTAAATTTTTCAAATTTATGGTTTTGGTATTCAAATTTTATGTTAATCGGTCATAGTAGTGGACTTTACATGGGGTAGAGGGACACATGAGAATGATATAGTGAAATAGGTAGAGGAAGTGTTGGAAAGAAGATGAATAATATTTCTTTTTAATTCGTGATGACAAAAAAACTACCACAAAATGTAATAAAAATCACCCAGAAATTTAATTAATAAAATAATAATATATGAAGTGATATGTCATTACATAATAGAAAAAATAAATAGAAAAACTAAGATGTTGAACAAAAAAATATTTGTATATCTTGACCACTCAATAAAAAGTTGGCTAAATTATACCCGATGACCCCTTGTTTTGGCACTGGGTACTTTTTGCACCCCTTTTTTTTGCTCAGTTATTACCCTAAAATTTTAAAAAAAGTGTAAATTTCTTCTTTTTGTCAGATTGAGACCATTAACTGTTAGAAGACAATGTTGACTTGCTTATGTGAAAACCCTAAAACTGTAATTAATAAATTGAAAAACTTAGTTTCAAAATTAAAATATAACTAAATTGTTGCAATGGGTTATTATGCAACGGTAATTTTATTCTTCTTTATTTTCACTACTCTCTACCTGGAGAGAGGGAAAGTTGATCACGCTTTTTTCCCATTGACTCTCTGAGAAGTCTTACCATGTTTATTTTTGTTCAACGGTAATATCCTCTAAATAATGGCCGAGGTGATAGATAATGGATTAGATGTTTGGTGTATGATTTATAAATGTGTGTGATGTATTATTTAACAAGAACATGATTTGAGATAGTGTGATTGATGATATGAGTCAACGGTGCCTAAGAGGGAGTCATTCTAGCTACAATTAGGAATTAAATTTAGTACCACCGCTATACAAAGCTTCAACCGTTAGATATTGTTTATTTTTTTAAGTAGATTCTTAAGACGTTAATATTTATTCAATGGTGGGATCATTGAAATAATATCCAGAGTGACAAAACTGAGTTAGAATAACAATTATATTTTCAACATCTTGTACCATACTTTATATTGTCTTGAGTGTTTGTAGAATAGTGTAACCGATGGATTTGGTTAATTATTAGGTAGTGGATTGGTAAGATACTAATATTTTTTTACAATGGTGGGATCATCTAAAAAATGTACGTAGTGAGAGATAATGAAATAGAGTAAGAACTATATTTTTAGCATCTTAATTATACCTGCAGCAGATTTAGTTTTGAGCATCGGTACATTAGTTGAACTATTTGATTTCACTTATCTTTGCTTTGTAGGTTCTTAACATATTTATTTGGGTTCAACGATAATATTCTGAAAATAATGCCTGGAGTGAGAGATAATGAATTAGATATTTGGTGTATGATTTATCAATGTGCTTGATGTATTATTTAATATGAACATGATTTGAGATCGCGTGATTGATGCTATGAGTCAACGATACCTAAGAGGGAGTCATTCTTGCTGTAGCTAGGAATGAAATTTAGTACCACAGCGATACAATTCTTCAACCGTTATATATTGTTTACTTTTTTATAGTAGGTTCTTAAGATGTTAATCTTTATTTTCAATGGTGGGATCATCGAAATAATATCGAGAGTGACAAAATGGAGTCAGAATAACAATTGTATTTTCAACATCTTGTACGATACTTTATATTGTCTTGAGTGTCTGTAGAATAGCATAACCGTTGGATTTGGTTTAGTTTTTGGTAGTAGGTTGGTAAGATATCAATATTTATTTTCGACGGTGGGATCATCTAAATAATGTAGGTGGTGAGAGATAATGAACTGAAAGTAAGAGCTGTATTTTTAGGATCTTAATTATACTTGTAGTAGATTTAGTTTTGAGCGTCTGTACATTAGTTGAATTGTTGGATTTGGTTTATCTTTGGATCGTAGGTTATTAACGTATTTATTTTGCTTCAACAGTGATATCCTCAAAATAATGGCTGAAGTGAGAGATAATGGATTAGATGTTTGGTGTATGATTTATAAATGTCTGTGATGTATTATTTAACCAGAAAATGAATTGAGATAGTATATGAGTCACCGGTTCGTCAGGGGGAGTCATACTAGCTACACAGTTAGGAATGAAATTTAGTACCACCGCTATACAATTCTTCAACCGTTAGATATTTTTTATCTTTTTATAGTAGGTTCTTAAGATGTTAATCTTTATTTTCAATGGTGGGATCGTCGAAATAATATCTAGAGTGACAAAATGGAGTTAGAATAACAATTATATTTGCAGCATCTTGGACGATACTTTATACTGTCTTGAGTGCCTGTAGAATAGTGTAACCGTTAGATTTACTTTATTTTTGGCTAGTGGATTGCTAAGATATTAATATTTATTATCATCGGTGGGATCATCTAAATATTGTACATAGTGAAAGATAATGAAAATAGAGTAAGAATTGTATTTTTAGAATATTTTAAGACATTATTCTCAGCAAGAATGACTCCCTCTTAGGTATCATTGACTCATAGCATCAATCACGCGATCTCAAATCATATTCATGTTAAATAAGACATCACACACATTGATAAATCATACACCAAATATCTAATTCATTATCTCTCACTCCAGACATTATTTTCAAAATATTATCATTGAACCCAAATAAATATGTTAAGAACCTACAAAGCAAAGATAAGTGAAATCTAATAGTTCAACTAATGTACTGATGTGACCATGCCTAGCCAAGGACCTATCACTAGGGCCATGGCTAGAAGGATTGAAGAAGACCTAGACCTTGCAGACAAAGGAAGACTTCACCTCCTATGGAGAGTGAAGATATTAGGCTAGGGACTTTAGTTAATAAAATGTAATTTTCCTTTATTTTAATTTTGAGGAGCATTAAGAATTTAATTTGGGACATGTATTTAGTCCATTTTTTATTTTTAGTAGGTGTCTTAGGAATTTAGAGGGTGGATTTAGCTTTTTGGGTCTTTATGAAGGAAATAAGGGGTAGCCTTGATATCTACACCCCTCTTTTCCTACATAAACCCCCTAAGCTAATAAGAAGGAATCTTGGCCCTTGGTTTGAGAAACTTGGGCACCAAGTTTGATGATCTAAGGAGGGAATTGTTTCTCAATTCTCCTCCCTTAGTCTCCTCCCTTAGATCTCTCCTTTTAATCCTAGCCCTTCTTTTTTAGGTTATCTTGTTCAAGAGGTTAGCTACCTCTATAAATAGGAGCTCCTCCCTCACTTGTATTTTTTACACTTGAATTTAATCCTAGAGACCATATTGGTTGAGGTTTTTACCTTCGAGCGTCCCCCTTTCTCCTTTGTGAGAGCTTCTAAGAGTTATCAAGAACATCAAAAGGGGGAATGTTTTTTATTAATAGTATAGATATAGTATATAATATAATGTCATATATTATAGATATAATATGACAATTATGTATGTTGGATATAAATATTTTAAAGTAGTTTTTTTCTTAAAGTTATACGGTTGACTGACCTAGTCACAAAAGTGTATAAATTATAATGTATATACATTGTCAGTATAAAAGATTTTTACACTGACGTTGACTCATAATTTTCATTTATGTGACTTTTAAAGTATTAACTAATATAAAGGATTGTAATTGAATGTCAATGTATACCAATTAAACTCTAATATATATATATATATATATATATATATATATTATAGATTATTGATAATAGAATAATTATGGATGTTGGATATAAACATTTTAGAGTAATTTTTTCTTATGAGGTTATAAGGTTGATCTAGTTGCAAAGTGAGGAGACAGAGGTTGTAGGTTCAAATCCCTCATTTGACAAAATAGTTTATTTTTTAATTTTCAAATAAGTATGCAAGTAGAATATGTATTTCGAAAAGTGGACATCAAAAGAGGAATATTAATAATATAGATTATTATTATAGTTATTATTATTAGTATTATTCATGGACTCAGACCCTATATGGTACCGGCAATAATACTCAGGAGACACTTACAAGACTACGACTTCCAAGTTACATTTCATTCTCCATAATCTTCAATGTCCTTTTGGTTACCAAATTTATACCTATAGGCGTTATGCCTGACTTTCAATGTATACACCAGATTATTTTTTATGCAAAGTTGATGACATAAATAAAAGGATAAACTATGTTTTTGGTATATGAACTTTTTATAATTTATGATTTTGGTACATAATGTTTTTGTTGATTGGTCAAAGTATACACACATTTTTTCTGTCCAACATTTTAGTCCTTTTGTTTATTTTATCCGTTAAGTGGTGACGTCGCCGAAAAATTTAATTAATAAAATAAGAGTAAACTATGTTTTCTGTATATAAAATTTTTCAGATTTATGATTTTAGTACACAAACTTTTTAGGCTAAATTATACATGATGCCCCCTATTATGGCACTTAGGTACTTTGTGCCCCCCTTATTTTTTTCCTCAGTTATTGCCCCTAAACTTTTTAAAAAGTATAACTTTGCCCTTTTGTTAGATTGAGATCGTTGACTATTAGAAATACAACGTTGACTTGAAAATTACCAAAGTAAATGGGAAACCAACTAAAGTGGCAACACATGAAACTTTCTCCCAAACCTAGACACTGACCCCATTCTACAACAAGTTAAAAAATTCTAATTTGAAGTAAAATAATATAAATCCATCACCCCACAACAACAAAATGACAAAACATTGACCACATTCACTTACCTAGAATAGTATATAGGGCTCAATGCTAAAAAATTGTACATAATTATCTTCATTCTAAAAGATAACTTCAAAGATCATTTAAAGTTTTTATATTAAAGATGATAACGGTAACGATCATTGGGCCTAATAAATGCTAAAAAATTGTAAATAATTACCTTCTTTCTAAAAGATAATTTAATAGATCATTTAGAATTTCTTTATTAAAGATCATAACGGTAACGATCATTGGTCCTAATAAATGCTAAAGAATTGTAAATAATTATATTCTTTCTAAAACATAATTTAATAGATCATTTAAAATTTCTTTATTAAAGATCATAAGGGTAACAATCATTGGGACTAATAAATGATAAAAAATTGTAAATAATTATCTTCTTTGTAAAAGATAATTTAATAGATCAGTTCAAAATTTCTTTATTAAAGATCATAACGGTAACGATCATTGGGCCTAATAAATGCTAAAGAATTTGAAATAATTATCTTCTTTGTGAATCATAATTGAATAGATCATTTAAAGTTTTTTTATTAAAGGTTTTAACGGTAACAATCATTGGGCCTAATAAATGCTAAAAAATTGTACATAATTATCTTCATTCTAAAAGATAACTTAAAAGATCATTTAGAATTTCTTTATTAAAGATCATAACGGTAACGATCATTGGTCCTAATAAATGCTAAAGAATTGTAAATAATTATATTCTTTCTAAAACATAATTTAATAGATCATTTAAAATTTCTTTATTAAAGATCATAAGGGTAACAATCATTGGGACTAATACATGCTAAAAAATTGTAAATAATTATCTTCTTTGTAAAAGATAATTTAATAGATCATTTCAAAATTTCTTTATTAAAGATCATAACGGTAACGATCATTGGGCCTAATAAATGCAAAAGAATTTGAAATAATTATCTTCTTTGTGAATCATAATTGAATAGATCATTTAAAGTTTTCTTATTAAAGGTCTTAACGGTAACAATCATTGGGCCTAATAAATGCTAAAAAATTGTACATAATTATCTTCATTCTAAAAGATAACTTCAAAGATCATTTAAAGTTTTTATATTAAAGATGATAACGGTAACGATCATTGGGCCTAATAAATGCTAAAAAATTGTAAATAATTACCTTCTTTCTAAAAGATAATTTAATAGATCATTTCAAATTTCTTTATTAAAGATCATAACGGTAACGATCATTGGGCCTAATAAATGCTAAAGAATTGTAAATAATTATATTCTTTCTAAAACATAATTTAATAGATCATTTAAAATTTCTTTATTAAAGTTCATAAGGGTAACAATTATTGGGCCTAATAAATGCTAAAAAATTGTAAATAATTATCTTCTTTGCAAAAGATAATTTAATAGATCATTTAAAATTTCTTTATTAAAGATCATAACGGTAACAACATTGGGCCTAATAAATGCTAAAGAATTTGAAATAATTATCTTCTTTGTGAATCATAATTGAAAAGATCATTTAAAGTTTCTTTATTAAAGATCATAACAGTAACGATCATTGGGTCTAATAAATGCTAAAAAATTGTAAATAATTATCTTCCTTCTAAAAGATAATTTAATAGATCATTTAGAATTTCTTTATTAAAGATCATAACGGTAACGATCATTGGTCCTAATAAATGCTAAAGAATTGTAAATAATTATATTCTTTCTAAAACATAATTTAATAGATCATTTAAAATTTCTTTATTAAAGATCATAAGGGTAACAATCATTGGGACTAATAAATGCTAAAAAATTGTAAATAATTATCTTCTTTGTAAAAGATAATTTAATAGATCATTTCAAAATTTCTTTATTAAAGATCATAACGGTCACGATCATTGGGCCTAATAAATGCAAAAGAATTTGAAATAATTATCTTCTTTGTGAATCATAATTGAATAGATCATTTAAAGTTTTCTTATTAAAGGTCTTAACGGTAACAATCATTGGGCCTAATAAATGCTAAAAAATTGTACATAATTATCTTCATTCTAAAAGATAACTTCAAAGATCATTTAAAGTTTTTATATTAAAGATGATAACGGTAACGATCATTGGGCCTAATAAATGCTAAAAAATTGTAAATAATTACCTTCTTTCTAAAAGATAATTTAATAGATCATTTAAAATTTCTTTATTAAAGATCATAACGGTAACGATCATTGGGCCTAATAAATGCTAAAGAATTGTAAATAATTATATTCTTTCTAAAACATAATTTAATAGATCATTTAAAATTTCTTTATTAAAGTTCATAAGGGTAACAATTATTGGGCCTAATAAATGCTAAAAAATTGTAAATAATTATCTTCTTTGCAAAAGATAATTTAATAGATCATTTAAAATTTCTTTATTAAAGATCATAACGGTAACAACATTGGGCCTAATAAATGCTAAAGAATTTGAAATAATTATCTTCTTTGTGAATCATAATTGAAAAGATCATTTAAAGTTTCTTTATTAAAGATCATAACAGTAACGATCATTGGGTCTAATAAATGCTAAAAAATTGTAAATAATTATCTTCTTTCTAAAAGATAATTTAATAGATCATTTAGAATTTCTTTATTAAAGATGATAACGGTAACGATCATTGGTCCTAATAAATGCTAAAGAATTGTAAATAATTATATTCTTTCTAAAACATAATTTAATACATCATTTAAAATTTCTTTATTAAAGATCATAAGGGTAACAATCATTGGGACTAATAAATGCTAAAAAATTGTAAATAATTATCTTCTTTGTAAAAGAGAATTTAATAGATCATTTCAAAATTTCTTGATTAAATATCATAACGGTAACGATCATTGGGCCTAATAAATGCTAAAGAATTTGAAATAATTATCTTCTTTGTGAATCATAATTGAATAGATCATTTAAAGTTTTTTTATTAAAGGTCTTAACGGTAACAATCATTGGGCCTAATAAATGCTAAAAAATTGTACATAATTATCTTCATTCTAAAAGATAACTTCAAAGATCATTTAAAGTTTTTATATTAAAGATGATAACGGTAACGATCATTGGGCCTAATAAATGCTAAAAAATTTTAAATAATTACCTTCTTTCTAAAAGATAATTTAATAGATCATTTAAAATTTCTTTATTAAAGATCATAAGGGTAACAATCATTGGGACTAATAAATGCTAAAAAATTCTAAATAATTATCTTCTTTGTAAAAGATAATTTAATAGATCATTTCAAAATTTCTTTATTAAAGATCATAACGGTAACGATCATTGGGCCTAATAAATGCTAAAGAATTGTAAATAATTATATTCTTTCTAAAACATAATTTAATAGATCATTTAAAATTTCTTTATTAAAGATCATAAGGTTAACAATCATTGGGCCTAATAAATGCTAAAAAGTTGTAAATAATTATCTTCTTTGCAAAAGATAATTTAATAGATCATTTAAAATTTCTTTATTAAAGATCATAACGGTAACGATCATTTGGCCTAATAAATGCTAAAGAATTTGAAATAATTATCTTCTTTGTGAATCATAATTGAAAAGATCATTTAAAGTTTCTTTATTAAAGATCATAACAGTAACGATCATTGGGTCTAATAAATGCTAAAAAATTATAAATAATTATCTTCTTTCTAAAAGATAATTTAATAGATCATTTAGAATTTCTTTATTAAAGATCATAACGGTAACGATCATTGGTCCTAATAAATGCTAAAGAATTGTAAATAATTATATTCTTTCTAAAACATAATTTAATAGATCATTTAAAATTTCTTTATTAAAGATCATAAGGGTAACAATCATTGGGACTAATAAATGCTAAAAAATTGTAAATAATTATCTTCTTTGTAAAAGATAATTTAATAGATCATTTCAAAATTTCTTTATTAAAGATCATAACAGTAACGATCATTGGGCCTAATAAATGCTAAAGAATTTGAAATAATTATCTTCTTTGTGAATCATAATTGAAAAGATCATTTAAAGTTTCTTTATTAAAGATCATAACAGTAACGATCATTGGGTCTAATAAATGCTTAAAAATTGTAAATAATTATCTTCTTTCTAAAAGATAATTTAATAGATCATTTAAAATTTCTTTATTAAAGATCATAACGGTAACAATCATTGGGCCTAATAAATGCTAAAGAATTTGAAATAATTTTCTTCTTTGTGAATCATAATTGAAAAGATCATTTAAAGTTTCTTTATTAAAGATCATAACAGTAACGATCATTGGGTCTAATAAATGCTTAAAAATTGTAAATAATTATCTTCTTTCTAAAAGATAATTTAATAGATCATTTAGAATTTCTTTATTAAAGATCATAACGGTAACGATCATTGGGCCTAATAAATGCTAAAGAATTGTAAATAATTATATTCTTTCTAAAACATAATTTAATAGATCATTTAAAATTTCTTTATTAAAGATCATAAGGGTAACAATCATTGGGCCTAATAAATGCTAAAAAGTTGTAAATAATTATCTTCTTTGCAAAAGATAATTTAATAGATCATTTAAAATTTCTTTATTAAAGATCATAACGGTAACGATCATTGGGCCTAATAAATGCTAAAGAATTTGAAATAATTATCTTCTTTGTGAATCATAATTGAAAAGATCATTTAAAGTTTCTTTATTAAAGATCATAACAGTAACGATCATTGGGTCTAATAAATGCTAAAAAATTGTAAATAATTATCTTCTTTCTAAAAGATAATTTAATAGATCATTTAGAATTTCTTTATTAAAGATCATAACGGTAATGATCATTGGTCCTAATAAATGCTAAAGAATTGTAAATAATTCTATTCTTGCTAAAACATAATTTAATAGATCATTTAAAATTTATTTATTAAAGATCATAAGGGTAACAATCATTGGGCCTAATAAATGCTAAAAAATTGTCAATAATTATTTTCTTTGCAAAAGATAATTTAATAGATCATTTAAAATTTCTTTATTAAAGATCATAACGGTAACAATCATTGGGCCTAATAAATGCTAAAGAATTTGAAATAATTATCTTCTTTGTGAATCATAATTGAAAAGATCATTTAAAGTTTCTTTATTAAAGATCATAACAGTAACGATCATTGGGTCTAATAAATGCTTAAAAATTGTAAATAATTATCTTCTTTCTAAAAGATAATTTAATAGATCATTTAGAATTTCTTTATTAAAGATCATAACGGTAACGATCATTGGGCCAAATAAATGCTAAAAAATTGTAAATAATTATATTCTTTCTAAAACATAATTTAATAGCTCATTTAAAATTTCTTTATTAAAGATCATAAGGGTAACAATCATTGGGCCTAATAAATGCTAAAAAATTGTCAATAATCATCTTCTTTGCAAAAGATAATTTAATAGATCATTTAAAATTTCTTTATTAAAGATCATAACGGTAACAATCATTGGGCCTAATAAATGCTAAAGAATTTGAAATAATTATCTTCTTTGTGAATCATAATTGAATAGATCATTTAAAGTTTTTTTATTAAAGGTCTTAACGGTAACAATCATTGGGCCTAATAAATGCTAAAAAATTGTACATAATTATCTTCATTCTAAAAGATAACTTAAAAGATCATTTAGAATTTCTTTATTAAAGATCATAACGGTAACGATCATTGGTCCTAATAAATGCTAAACAATTGTAAATAATTATATTTTTTCTAAAACATAATTTAATAGATCATTTAAAATTTCTTTATTAAAGATCATAAGGGTAACAATCATTGGGACTAATAAATGCTAAAAAATTGTAAATAATTATCTTCTTTGTAAAAGATAATTTAATAGATCATTTCAAAATTTCTTTATTAAAGATCATAACGGTAACGATCATTGGGCCTAATAAATGCAAAAGAATTTGAAATAATTATCTTCTTTGTGAATCATAATTGAATAGATCATTTAAAGTTTTCTTATTAAAGGTCTTAACGGTAACAATCATTGGGCCTAATAAATGCTAAAAAATTGTACATAATTATCTTCATTCTAAAAGATAACTTCAAAGACTATTTAAAGTTTTTATATTAAAGATGATAACGGTAACGATCATTGGGCCTAATAAATGCTAAAAAATTGTAAATAATTACCTTCTTTCTAAAAGATAATTTAATAGATCATTTAAAATTTCTTTATTAAAGATCATAACGGTAACGATCATTGGGCCTAATAAATGCTAAAGAATTGTAAATAATTATATTCTTTCTAAAACTTAATTTAATAGATCATTTAAAATTTCTTTATTAAAGATCATAAGGGTAGCAATCATTGGGACTAATAAATGCTAAAAAATTCTAAATAATTATCTTCTTTGTAAAAGATAATTTAATAGATCATTTCAAAATTTCTTTATTAAAGATCATAACGGTAACGATCATTGGGCCTAATAAATGCTAAAGAATTGTAAATAATTATATTCTTTCTAAAACATAATTTAATAGATCATTTAAAATTTCTTTATTAAAGATCATAAGGGTAACAATCATTGGGCCTAATAAATGCTAAAAAATTGTAAATAATTATCTTCTTTGCAAAAGATAATTTAATAGATCATTTAAAATTTCTTTATTAAAGATCATAACGGTAACGATCATTGGGCCTAATAAATGCTAAAGAATTTGAAATAATTATCTTCTTTGTGAATCATAATTGAAAAGATCATTTAAAGTTTCTTTATTAAAGATCATAACAGTAACGATCATTGGGTCTAATAAATGCTAAAAAATTGTAAATAATTATCTTCTTTCTAAAAGATAATTTAATAGATCATTTAGAATTTCTTTATTAAAGATCATAACGGTAACGATCATTGGTCCGAATAAATGCTAAAGAATTGTAAATAATTATATTCTTTCTAAAACATAATTTAATAGATCATTTAAAATTTCTTTATTAAAGATCATAAGGGTAACAATCATTGGGACTAATAAATGCTAAAAAATTGTAAATAATTATCTTCTTTGTAAAAGATAATTTAATAGATCAGTTCAAAATTTCTTTATTAAAGATCATAACGGTAACGATCATTGGGCCTAATAAATGCTAAAGAATTTGAAATAATTATCTTCTTTGTGAATCATAATTGAATAGATCATTTAAAGTTTTTTTATTAAAGGTCTTAACGGTAACAATCATTGGGCCTAATAAATGCTAAAAAATTGTTCATAATTATCTTCATTCTAAAAGATAACTTAAAAGATCATTTAGAATTTCTTTATTAAAGATCATAACGGTAACCATCATTGGTCCTAATAAATGCTAAAGAATTGTAAATAATTATATTCTTTCTAAAACATAATTTAATAGATCATTTAAAATTTCTTTATTAAAGATCATAAGGGTAACAATCATTGGGACTAATAAATGCTAAAAAATTGTAAATAATTATCTTCTTTGTAAAAGATAATTTAATAGATCATTTCAAAATTTCTTTATTAAAGATCATAACGGTAACGATCATTGGGCCTAATAAATGCTAAAGAATTTGAAATAATTATCTTCTTTGTGAATCATAATTGAATAGATCATTTAAAGTTTTTTTATTAAAGGTCTTAACTGTAACAATCATTGGGCCTAATAAATGCTAAAAAATTGTACATAATTATCTTCATTCTAAAAGATAACTTCAAAGATCATTTAAAGTTTTTATATTAAAGATGATAATGGTAACGATCATTGGGCCTAATAAATGCTAAAAAATTGTAAATAATTACCTTCTTTCTAAAAGATAATTTAATAGATCATTTAAAATTTCTTTATTAAAGATCATAAGGGTAACAATCATTGGGCCTAATAAATGCTAAAGAATTTGAAATAATTATATTCTTTGTAAAAGATAATTTAATAGATCATTTCAAAATTTCTTTATTAAAGATCATAACGGTAACGATCATTGGGCCTAATAAATGCTAAAGAATTTGAAATAATTATCTTCTTTGTGAATCATAATTGAATAGATCATTTAAAGTTTTTTTATTAAAGGTCTTAACTGTAACAATCATTGGGCCTAATAAATGCTAAAAAATTGTACATAATTATCTTCATTCTAAAAGATAACTTCAAAGATCATTTAAAGTTTTTATATTAAAGATGATAATGGTAACGATCATTGGGCCTAATAAATGCTAAAAAATTGTAAATAATTACCTTCTTTCTAAAAGATAATTTAATAGATCATTTAAAATTTCTTTATTAAAGATCATAACGGTAACGATCATTGGGCCTAATAAATGCTAAAAAATTCTAAATAATTATCTTCTTTCTAAAACATAATTTAATAGATCATTTAAATTTCCTTATTAAAGATCATAAGGGTAACAATCATTGGGACTAATAAATGCTAAAAAATTCTAAATAATTATCTTCTTTGTAAAAGATAATTTAATAGATCATTTCAAAATTTCTTTGTTAAAGATCATAACGGTAACGATCATTGGGCCTAATAAATGCTAAAGAATTTGAAATAATTATCTTCTTTGTGAATCATAATTGAAAAGATCATTTAAAGTTTCTTTATTAAAGATCATAACAGTAACGATCATTGGGTCTAATAAATGCTTAAAAATTGTAAATAATTATCTTCTTTCTAAAAGATAATTTAATAGATCATTTAGAATTTCTTTGTTAAAGATCATAACGGTAACGATCATTGGTCCTAATAAATGCTAAAGAATTGTAAATAATTATATTCTTTCTAAAACATAATTTAATAGATCATTTAAATTTCCTTATTAAAGATCATAAGGGTAACAATCATTGGGACTAATAAATGCTAAAAAATTCTAAATAATTATCTTCTTTGTAAAAGATAATTTAATAGATCAGTTCAAAATTTCTTTATTAAAGATCATAACGGTAACGATCATTGGGCCTAATAAATGCTAAAGAATTTGAAATAATTATCTTCTTTGTGAATCATAATTGAATAGATCATTTAAAGTTTTTTTATTAAAGGTCTTAACGGTAACAATCATTGGGCCTAATAAATGCTAAAAAATTGTACATAATTATCTTCATTCTAAAAGATAACTTAAAAGATCATTTAGAATTTCTTTATTAAAGATCATAACGGTAACCATCATTGGTCCTAATAAATGCTAAAGAATTGTAAATAATTATATTCTTTCTAAAACATAATTTAATAGATCATTTAAAATTTCTTTATTAAAGATCATAAGGGTAACAATCATTGGGACTAATAAATGCTAAAAAATTGTAAATAATTATCTTCTTTGTAAAAGATAATTTAATAGATCATTTCAAAATTTCTTTATTAAAGATCATAACGGTAACGATCGTTGGGCCTAATAAATGCTAAAGAATTTGAAATAATTATCTTCTTTGTGAATCATAATTGAATAGATCATTTAAAGTTTTTTTATTAAAGGTCTTAACTGTAACAATCATTGGGCCTAATAAATGCTAAAAAATTGTACATAATTATCTTCATTCTAAAAGATAACTTCAAAGATCATTTAAAGTTTTTATATTAAAGATGATAATGGTAACGATCATTGGGCCTAATAAATGCTAAAAAATTGTAAATAATTACCTTCTTTCTAAAAGATAATTTAATAGATCATTTCAAAATTTCTTTATTAAAGATCATAACGGTAACGATCATTGGGCCTAATAAATGCTAAAGAATTGTAAATAATTATATTCTTTCTAAAACATAATTTAATAGATCATTTAAAATTTCTTTATTAAAGATCATAACGGTAACGATCATTGGGCCTAATAAATGCTAAAGAATTTGAAATAATTATCTTCTTTGTGAATCATAATTGAAAAGATCATTTAAAGTTTCTTTATTAAAGATCATAACAGTAACGATCATTGGGTCTAATAAATGCTAAAAAATTGTAAATAATTATCTTCTTTCTAAAAGATAATTTAATAGATCATTTAGAATTTCTTTATTAAAGATCATAACGGTAACGATCATTGGTCCTAATAAATGCTAAAGAATTGTAAATAATTATATTCTTTCTAAAACATAATTTAATAGATCATTTAAAATTTCTTTATTAAAGATCATAAGGGTAACAATCATTGGGACTAATAAATGCTAAAAAATTGTAAATAATTATCTTCTTTGTAAAAGATAATTTAATAGATCATTTCAAAATTTCTTTATAAAAGATCATAACGGTAACGATCATTGGGCCTAATAAATGCTAAAGAATTTGAAATAATTATCTTCTTTGTGAATCATAATTGAAAAGATCATTTAAAGTTTCGTTATTAAAGATTATAACAGTAACGATCATTGGGTCTAATAAATGCTTAAAAATTGTAAATAATTATCTTCTTTCTAAAAGATAATTTAATAGATCATTTAGAATTTCTTTATTAAAGATCATAACGGTAACGATCATTGGTCCTAATAAATGCTAAAGAATTGTAAATAATTATATTCTTTCTAAAACATAATTTAATAGATCATTTAAATTTCCTTATTAAAGATCATAAGGGTAACAATCATTGGGACTAATAAATGCTAAAAAATTCTAAATAATTATCTTCTTTGTAAAAGATAATTTAATAGATCATTTCAAAATTTCTTTATTAAAGATCATAACGGTAACGATCATTGGGCCTAATAAATGCTAAAGAATTGTAAATAATTATATTCTTTCTAAAACATAATTTAATAGATCATTTAAAATTTCTTTATTAAAGATCATAAGGGTAACAATCATTGGGCCTAATAAATGCTAAAAAGTTGTAAATAATTATCTTCTTTGCAAAAGATAATTTAATAGATCATTTAAAATTTCTTTATTAAAGATCATAACGGTAACGATCATTGGGCCTAATAAATGCTAAAGAATTTGAAATAATTATCTTCTTTGTGAATCATAATTGAAAAGATCATTTATAGTTTCTTTATTAAAGATCATAACAGTAACGATCATTGGGTCTAATAAATGCTAAAAAATTGTAAATAATTATCTTCTTTCTAAAAGATAATTTAATAGATCATTTAGAATTTCTTTATTAAAGATCATAACGGTAACGATCATTGGTCCCAATAAATGCTAAAGAATTGTAAATAATTCTATTCTTGCTAAAACATAATTTAATAGATCATTTAAAATTTCTTTATTAAAGATCATAAGGGTAACAATCATTGGGCCTAATAAATGCTAAAAAATTGTAAATAATTACCTTCTTTCTAAAAGATAATTTAATAGATCATTTAAAATTTCTTTATTAAAGATCATAACGGTAACGATCATTGGGCCTAATAAATGCTAAAGAATTGTAAATAATTCTATTCTTGCTAAAACATAATTTAATAGATCATTTAAAATTTCTTTATTAAAGATCATAAGGGTAACAATCATTGGGCCTAATAAATGCTAAAAAATTGTCAATAATCATCTTCTTTGCAAAAGATAATTTAATAGATCATTTAAAATTTCTTTATTAAAGATCATAACGGTAACAATCATTGGGCCTAATAAATGCTAAAGAATTTGAAATAATTATCTTCTTTGTGAATCATAATTGAAAAGATCATTTAAAGTTTCTTTATTAAAGATCATAACAGTAACGATCATTGGGTCTAATAAATGCTTAAAAATTGTAAATAATTATGTTCTTTCTAAAAGATAATTTAATAGATCATTTACAATTTCTTTATTAAAGATCATAACGGTAACGATCATTGGTCCTAATAAATGCTAAAGAATTGTAAATAATTATATTCTTTCTAAAACATAATTTAATAGATCATTTAAATTTCCTTATTAAAGATCATAAGGGTAACAATCATTGGGACTAATAAATGCTAAAAAATTCTAAATAATTATCTTCTTTGTAAAAGATAATTTAATAGATCATTTCAAAATTTCTTTATTAAAGATCATAGCGGTAACGATCATTGGGCCTAATAAATGCTAAAGAATTGTAAATAATTATATTCTTTCTAAAACATAATTTAATAGATCATTTAAAATTTCTTTATTAAAGATCATAAGGGTAACAATCATTGGGCCTAATAAATGCTAAAAAGTTGTAAATAATTATCTTCTTTGCAAAAGATAATTTAATAGATCATTTAAAATTTCTTTATTAAAGATCATAACGGTAACGATCATTGGGCCTAATAAATGCTAAAGAATTTGAAATAATTATCTTCTTTGTGAATCATAATTGAAAAGATCATTTAAAGTTTCTTTATTAAAGATCATAACAGTAACGATCATTAGGTCTAATAAATGCTTAAAAATTGTAAATAATTATCTTCTTTCTAAAAGATAATTTAATAGATCATTTAGAATTTCTTTATTAAAGATCATAACGGTAACGATCATTGGGCCAAATAAATGCTAAAGAATTGTAAATAATTATATTCTTTCTAAAACATAATTTAACAGATCATTTAAAATTTCTTTATTAAAGATCATAAGGGTAACAATCATTGGGCCTAATAAATGCTAAAAAGTTGTAAATAATTATCTTCTTTGCAAAAGATAATTTAATAGATCATTTAAAATTTCTTTATTAAAGATCATAACGGTAACGATCATTGGGCCTAATAAATGCTAAAGGATTTGAAATAATTATCTTCTTTGTGAATCATAATTGAATAGATCATTTAAAGTTTCTTTATTAAAGGTCTTAACGGTAACAATCATTGGGTCTAATAAATGCTAAAAAATTATACATAATTATCTACTTTCTAAAAGATAACTTAAAAGATCATTTAGAATTTCTTTATTAAAGATCATAACGGTAACGATCATTGGTCCTAATAAATGCTAAAGAATTGTAAATAATTATCTTCTTTGTAAAAGATAATTTAATAGATCATTTCAAAATTTCTTTATTAAAGATCATAAGGGTAACAATCATTGGGCCTAATAAATGCTAAAGAATTTGAAATAATTATATTCTTTGTAAAAGATAATTTAATAGATCATTTCAAAATTTCTTTATTAAAGATCATAACGGTAACGATCATTGGGCCTAATAAATGCTAAAGAATTTGAAATAATTATCTTCTTTGTGAATCATAATTGAATAGATCATTTAAAGTTTTTTTATTAAAGGTCTTAACGGTAACAATCATTGGGCCTAATAAATGCTAAAAAATTGTAGATAATTATCTTCATTCTAAAAGATAACTTAAAAGATCATTTAAAGTTTTTATATTAAAGATTATAACGGTAACGATCATTCGGCCTAATAAATGCTAAAAAATTGTAAATAATTACCTTCTTTCTAAAAGATAATTTAATAGATCATTTAAAATTTCTTTATTAAAGATCATAACGGTAACGATCATTGGGCCTAATAAATGCTAAAGAATTGTAAATAATTCTATTCTTGCTAAAACATAATTTAATAGATCATTTAAAATTTCTTTATTAAAGATCATAAGGGTAACAATCATTGGGCCTAATAAATGCTAAAAAATTGTCAATAATCATCTTCTTTGCAAAAGATAATTTAATAGATCATTTAAAATTTCTTTATTAAAGATCATAACGGTAACAATCATTGGGCCTAATAAATGCTAAAGAATTTGAAATAATTATCTTCTTTGTGAATCATAATTGAAAAGATCATTTAAAGTTTCTTTATTAAAGATCATAACAGTAACGATCATTGGGTCTAATAAATGCTTAAAAATTGTAAATAATTATGTTCTTTCTAAAAGATAATTTAATAGATCATTTACAATTTCTTTATTAAAGATCATAACGGTAACGATCATTGGTCCTAATAAATGCTAAAGAATTGTAAATAATTATATTCTTTCTAAAACATAATTTAATAGATCATTTAAATTTCCTTATTAAAGATCATAAGGGTAACAATCATTGGGACTAATAAATGCTAAAAAATTCTAAATAATTATCTTCTTTGTAAAAGATAATTTAATAGATCATTTCAAAATTTCTTTATGAAAGATCATAGCGGTAACGATCATTGGGCCTAATAAATGCTAAAGAATTGTAAATAATTATATTCTTTCTAAAACATAATTTAATAGATCATTTAAAATTTCTTTATTAAAGATCATAAGGGTAACAATCATTGGGCCTAATAAATGCTAAAAAGTTGTAAATAATTATCTTCTTTGCAAAAGATAATTTAATAGATCATTTAAAATTTCTTTATTAAAAATCATAACGGTAACGATCATTGGGCCTAATAAATGCTAAAGAATTTGAAATAATTATCTTCTTTGTGAATCATAATTGAAAAGATCATTTAAAGTTTCTTTATTAAAGATCATAACAGTAACGATCATTGGGTCTAATAAATGCTTAAAAATTGTAAATAATTATGTTCTTTCTAAAAGATAATTTAATAGATCATTTACAATTTCTTTATTAAAGATCATAACGGTAACGATCATTGGTCCTAATAAATGCTAAAGAATTGTAAATAATTATATTCTTTCTAAAACATAATTTAATAGATCATTTAAATTTCCTTATTAAAGATCATAAGGGTAACAATCATTGGGACTAATAAATGCTAAAAAATTCTAAATAATTATCTTCTTTGTAAAAGATAATTTAATAGATCATTTCAAAATTTCTTTATTAAAGATCATAGCGGTAACGATCATTGGGCCTAATAAATGCTAAAGAATTGTAAATAATTATATTCTTTCTAAAACATAATTTAATAGATCATTTAAAATTTCTTTATTAAAGATCATAAGGGTAACAATCATTGGGCCTAATAAATGCTAAAAAGTTGTAAATAATTATCTTCTTTGCAAAAGATAATTTAATAGATCATTTAAAATTTCTTTATTAAAAATCATAACGGTAACGATCATTGGGCCTAATAAATGCTAAAGAATTTGAAATAATTATCTTCTTTGTGAATCATAATTGAAAAGATCATTTAAAGTTTCTTTATTAAAGATCATAACGGTAACGATCATTGGTCCTAATAAATGCTAAAGAATTGTAAATAATTATATTCTTTCTAAAACATAATTTAATAGATCATTTAAATTTCCTTATTAAAGATCATAAGGGTAACAATCATTGGGACTAATAAATGCTAAAAAATTGTAAATAATTATCTTCTTTCTAAAAGATAATTTAATAGATCATTTAGAATTTCTTTATTAAAGATCATAACGGTAACGATCATTGGTCCTAATAAATGCTAAAGAATTGTAAATAATTCTATTCTTGCTAAAACATAATTTAATAGATCATTTAAAATTTATTTATTAAAGATCATAAGGGTAACAATCATTGGGCCTAATAAATGCTAAAAAATTGTCAATAATTATCTTCTTTGCAAAAGATAATTTAATAGATCATTTAAAATTTCTTTATTAAAGATCATAACGGTAACAATCATTGGGCCTAATAAATGCTAAAGAATTTGAAATAATTATCTTCTTTGTGAATTATAATTGAAAAGATCATTTAAAGTTTCTTTATTAAAGATCATAACAGTAACGATCATTGGGTCTAATAAATGCTTAAAAATTGTAAATAATTATCTTCTTTCTAAAAGATAATTTAATAGATCATTTAGAATTTCTTTATTAAAGATCATAACGGTAACGATCATTGGGCCAAATAAATGCTAAAGAATTGTAAATAATTATATTCTTTCTAAAACATAATTTAACAGATCATTTAAAATTTCTTTATTAAAGATCATAAGGGTAACAATCATTGGGCCTAATAAATGCTAAAAAGTTGTAAATAATTATCTTCTTTGCAAAAGATAATTTAATAGATCATTTAAAATTTCTTTATTAAAGATCATAACGGTAACGATCATTGGGCCTAATAAATGCTAAAGAATTTGAAATAATTATCTTCTTTGTGAATCATAATTGAATAGATCATTTAAAGTTTCTTTATTAAAGGTCTTAACGGTAACAATCATTGGGTCTAATAAATGCTAAAAAATTGTACATAATTATCTACTTTCCAAAAGATAACTTAAAAGATCATTTAGAATTTCTTTATTAAAGATCAGAACGGTAACGATCATTGGTCCTAATAAATGCTAAAGAATTGTAAATAATTATCTTCTTTGTAAAAGATAATTTAATAGATCATTTCAAAATTTCTTTATTAAAGATCATAAGGGTAACAATCATTGGGCCTAATAAATGCTAAAGAATTTGAAATAATTATATTCTTTGTAAAAGATAATTTAATAGATCATTTCAAAATTTCTTTATTAAAGATCATAACGGTAACGATCATTGGGCCTAATAAATGCTAAAGAATTTGAAATAATTATCTTCTTTGTGAATCATAATTGAATAGATCATTTAAAGTTTTTTTATTAAAGGTCTTAACGGTAACAATCATTGGGCCTAATAAATGCTAAAAAATTGTAGATAATTATCTTCATTCTAAAAGATAACTTAAAAGATCATTTAAAGTTTTTATATTAAAGATGATAACGGTAACGATCATTGGGCCTAATAAATGCTAAAAAATTGTAAATAATTACCTTCTTTCTAAAAGATAATTTAATAGATCATTTAAAATTTCTTTATTAAAGATCATAACGGTAACGATCATTGGGCCTAATAAATGCTAAAGAATTGTAAATAATTATATTCTTTCTAAAACATAATTTAATAGATCATTTAAAATTTCTTTATTAAAGATCATAAGGGTAACAATCATTGGGCCTAATAAATGCTAAAAAGTTGTAAATAATTATCTTCTTTGCAAAAGATAATTTAATAGATCATTTAAAATTTCTTTATTAAAAATCATAACGGTAACGATCATTGGGCCTAATAAATGCTAAAGAATTTGAAATAATTATCTTCTTTGTGAATCATAATTGAAAAGATCATTTAAAGTTTCTTTATTAAAGATCATAACAGTAACGATCATTGGGTCTAATAAATGCTAAAAAATTGTAAATAATTATCTTCTTTCTAAAAGATAATTTAATAGATCATTTAGAATTTCTTTATTAAAGATCATAACGGTAACGATCATTGGTCCTAATAAATGCTAAAGAATTGTAAATAATTCTATTCTTGCTAAAACATAATTTAATAGATCATTTAAAATTTATTTATTAAAGATCATAAGGGTAACAATCATTGGGCGTAATAAATGCTAAAAAATTGTCAATAATTATCTTCTTTGCAAAAGATAATTTAATAGATCATTTAAAATTTCTTTATTAAAGATCATAACGGTAACAATCATTGGGCCTAATAAATGCTAAAGAATTTGAAATAATTATCTTCTTTGTGAATTATAATTGAAAAGATCATTTAAAGTTTCTTTATTAAAGATCATAACAGTAACGATCATTGGGTCTAATAAATGCTTAAAAATTGTAAATAATTATCTTCTTTCTAAAAGATAATTTAATAGATCATTTAGAATTTCTTTATTAAAGATCATAACGGTAACGATCATTGGGCCAAATAAATGCTAAAGAATTGTAAATAATTATATTCTTTCTAAAACATAATTTAACAGATCATTTAAAATTTCTTTATTAAAGATCATAAGGGTAACAATCATTGGGCCTAATAAATGCTAAAAAGTTGTAAATAATTATCTTCTTTGCAAAAGATAATTTAATAGATCATTTAAAATTTCTTTATTAAAGATCA
The DNA here is from genome assembly GCA_037954015.1 of Psophocarpus tetragonolobus. Taxonomy (NCBI): domain Eukaryota; kingdom Viridiplantae; phylum Streptophyta; class Magnoliopsida; order Fabales; family Fabaceae; genus Psophocarpus; species Psophocarpus tetragonolobus. The sequence continues at coordinate 63,933,803 of CM075688.1, forward strand.
TAACGGTAACGATCATTGGGCCTAATAAATGCTAAAGAATTTGAAATAATTATCTTCTTTGTGAATCATAATTGAATAGATCATTTAAAGTTTCTTTATTAAAGGTCTTAACGGTAACAATCATTGGGTCTAATAAATGCTAAAAAATTGTACATAATTATCTACTTTCCAAAAGATAACTTAAAAGATCATTTAGAATTTCTTTATTAAAGATCATAACGGTAACGATCATTGGTCCTAATAAATGCTAAAGAATTGTAAATAATTATCTTCTTTGTAAAAGATAATTTAATAGATCATTTCAAAATTTCTTTATTAAAGATCATAAGGGTAACAATCATTGGGCCTAATAAATGCTAAAGAATTTGAAATAATTATATTCTTTGTAAAAGATAATTTAATAGATCATTTCAAAATTTCTTTATTAAAGATCATAACGGTAACGATCATTGGGCCTAATAAATGCTAAAGAATTTGAAATAATTATCTTCTTTGTGAATCATAATTGAATAGATCATTTAAAGTTTTTTTATTAAAGGTCTTAACGGTAACAATCATTGGGCCTAATAAATGCTAAAAAATTGTAGATAATTATCTTCATTCTAAAAGATAACTTAAAAGATCATTTAAAGTTTTTATATTAAAGATGATAACGGTAACGATCATTGGGCCTAATAAATGCTAAAAAATTGTAAATAATTACCTTCTTTCTAAAAGATAATTTAATAGATCATTTAAAATTTCTTTATTAAAGATCATAACGGTAACGATCATTGGGCCTAATAAATGCTAAAGAATTGTAAATAATTATATTCTTTCTAAAACATAATTTAATAGATCATTTAAAATTTCTTTATTAAAGATCATAAGGGTAACAATCATTGGGCCTAATAAATGCTAAAAAGTTGTAAATAATTATCTTCTTTGCAAAAGATAATTTAATAGATCATTTAAAATTTCTTTATTAAAAATCATAACGGTAACGATCATTGGGCCTAATAAATGCTAAAGAATTTGAAATAATTATCTTCTTTGTGAATCATAATTGAAAAGATCATTTAAAGTTTCTTTATTAAAGATCATAACAGTAACGATCATTGGGTCTAATAAATGCTAAAAAATTGTAAATAATTATCTTCTTTCTAAAAGATAATTTAATAGATCATTTAGAATTTCTTTATTAAAGATCATAACGGTAACGATCATTGGTCCTAATAAATGCTAAAGAATTGTAAATAATTCTATTCTTGCTAAAACATAATTTAATAGATCATTTAAAATTTATTTATTAAAGATCATAAGGGTAACAATCATTGGGCCTAATAAATGCTAAAAAATTGTCAATAATTATCTTCTTTGCAAAAGATAATTTAATAGATCATTTAAAATTTCTTTATTATAACGGTAACAATCATTGGGCCTAATAAATGCTAAAGAATTTGAAATAATTATCTTCTTTGTGAATCATAATTGAAAAGATCATTTAAAGTTTCTTTATTAAAGATCATAACAGTAACGATCATTGGGTCTAATAAATGCTTAAAAATTGTAAATAATTATCTTCTTTCTAAAAGATAATTTAATAGATCATTTAGAATTTCTTTATTAAAGATCATAAGGGTAACAATCATTGGGCCTAATAAATGCTAAAAAGTTGTAAATAATTATCTTCTTTGCAAAAGATAATTTAATAGATCATTTAAAATTTCTTTATTAAAGATCATAACGGTAACGATCATTGGGCCTAATAAATGCTAAAGAATTTGAAATAATTATCTTCTTTGTGAATCATAATTGAATAGATCATTTGAAGTTTCTTTATTAAAGGTCTTAACGGTAACAATCATTGGGTCTAATAAATGCTAAAAAATTGTACATAATTATCTTCTTTCTAAAAGATAACTTAAAAGATCATTTAGAATTTCTTTATTAAAGATCATAACGGTAACGATCATTGGTCCTAATAAATGCTAAAGAATTGTAAATAATTATCTTCTTTGTAAAAGATAATTTAATAGATCATTTCAAAATTTCTTTATTAAAGATCATAAGGGTAACAATCATTGGGCCTAATAAATGCTAAAGAATTTGAAATAATTATATTCTTTGTAAAAGATAATTTAATAGATCATTTCAAAATTTCTTTATTACAGATCATAACGGTAACGATCATTGGGCCTAATAAATGCTAAAGAATTTGAAATAATTATCTTCTTTGTGAATCATAATTGAATAGATCATTTAAAGTTTTTTTATTAAAGGTCTTAACGGTAACAATCATTGGGCCTAATAAATGCTAAAAAATTGTACATAATTATCTTCATTCTAAAAGATAACTTAAAAGATCATTTAAAGTTTTTATATTAAAGATGATAACGGTAACGATCATTGGGCCTAATAAATGCTAAAAAATTGTAAATAATTACCTTCTTTCTAAAAGATAATTTAATAGATCATTTAAAATTTCTTTATTAAAGATCATAACGGTAGCGATCATTGGGCCTAATAAATGCTAAAGAATTGTAAATAATTCTATTCTTGCTAAAACATAATTTAATAGATCATTTAAAATTTCTTTATTAAAGATCATAAGGGTAACAATCATTGGGACTAATAAATGCTAAAAAATTCTAAATAATTATCTTCTTTGTAAAAGATAATTTAATAGATCATTTCAAAATTTCTTTATTAAAGATCATAGCGGTAACGATCATTGGGCCTAATAAATGCTAAAGAATTGTAAATAATTATATTCTTTCTAAAACATAATTTAATAGATCATTTAAATTTTCTTATTAAAGATCATAAGGGTAACAATCATTGGGACTAATAAATGCTAAAAAATTCTAAATAATTATCTTCTTTGTAAAAGATAATTTAATAGATCATTTCAAAATTTCTTTATTAAAGATCATAGCGGTAACGATCATTGGGCCTAATAAATGCTAAAGAATTGTAAATAATTATATTCTTTCTAAAACATAATTTAATAGATCATTTAAAATTTCTTTATTAAAGATCATAAGGGTAACAATCATTGGGCCTAATAAATGCTAAAAAGTTGTAAATAATTATCTTCTTTGCAAAAGATAATTTAATAGATCATTTAAAATTTCTTTATTAAAAATCATAACGGTAACGATCATTGGGCCTAATAAATGCTAAAGAATTTGAAATAATTATCTTCTTTGTGAATCATAATTGAAAAGATCATTTAAAGTTTCTTTATTAAAGATCATAACAGTAACGATCATTGGGTCTAATAAATGCTAAAAAATTGTAAATAATTATCTTCTTTCTAAAAGATAATTTAATAGATCATTTAGAATTTCTTTATTAAAGATCATAACGGTAACGATCATTGGTCCTAATAAATGCTAAAGAATTGTAAATAATTCTATTCTTGCTAAAACATAATTTAATAGATCATTTAAAATTTATTTATTAAAGATCATAAGGGTAACAATCATTGGGCCTAATAAATGCTAAAAAATTGTCAATAATTATCTTCTTTGCAAAAGATAATTTAATAGATCATTTAAAATTTCTTTATTATAACGGTAACAATCATTGGGCCTAATAAATGCTAAAGAATTTGAAATAATTATCTTCTTTGTGAATCATAATTGAAAAGATCATTTAAAGTTTCTTTATTAAAGATCATAACAGTAACGATCATTGAGTCTAATAAATGCTTAAAAATTGTAAATAATTATCTTCTTTCTAAAAGATAATTTAATAGATCATTTAGAATTTCTTTATTAAAGATCATAACGGTAACGATCATTGGGCCAAATAAATGCTAAAGAATTGTAAATAATTATATTCTTTCTAAAACATAATTTAACAGATCATTTAAAATTTCTTTATTAAAGATCATAAGGGTAACAATCATTGGGCCTAATAAATGCTAAAAAGTTGTAAATAATTATCTTCTTTGCAAAAGATAATTTAATAGATCATTTAAAATTTCTTTATTAAAGATCATAACGGTAACGATCATTGGGCCTAATAAATGCTAAAGAATTTGAAATAACTATCTTCTTTGTGAATCATAATTGAATAGATCATTTAAAGTTTCTTTATTAAAGGTCTTAACGGTAACAATCATTGGGTCTAATAAATGCTAAAAAATTGTACATAATTATCTACTTTCAAAAAGATAACTTAAAAGATCATTTAGAATTTCTTTATTAAAGATCATAACGGTAACGATCATTGGTCCTAATAAATGCTAAAGAATTGTAAATAATTATCTTCTTTGTAAAAGATAATTTAATAGATCATTTCAAAATTTCTTTATTAAAGATCATAAGGGTAACAATCATTGGGCCTAATAAATGCTAAAGAATTTGAAATAATTATATTCTTTGTAAAAGATAATTTAATAGATCATTTCAAAATTTCTTTATTAAAGATCATAACGGTAACGATCATTGGGCCTAATAAATGCTAAACAATTTGAAATAATTATCTTCTTTGTGAATCATAATTGAATAGATCATTTAAAGTTTTTTTATTAAAGGTCTTAACGGTAACAATCATTGGGCCTAATAAATGCTAAAAAATTGTACATAATTATCTTCATTCTAAAAGATAACTTAAAAGATCATTTAAAGTTTTTATATTAAAGATGATAACGGTAACGATCATTGGGCCTAATAAATGCTAAAAAATTGTAAATAATTACCTTCTTTCTAAAAGATAATTTAATAGATCATTTAAAATTTCTTTATTAAAGATCATAACGGTAGCGATCATTGGGCCTAATAAATGCTAAAGAATTGTAAATAATTCTATTCTTGCTAAAACATAATTTAATAGATCATTTAAAATTTCTTTATTAAAGATCATAAGGGTAACAATCATTGGGACTAATAAATGCTAAAAAATTCTAAATAATTATCTTCTTTGTAAAAGATAATTTAATAGATCATTTCAAAATTTCTTTATTAAAGATCATAGCGGTAACGATCATTGGGCCTAATAAATGCTAAAGAATTGTAAATAATTATATTCTTTCTAAAACATAATTTAATAGATCATTTAAATTTCCTTATTAAAGATCATAAGGGTAACAATCATTGGGACTAATAAATGCTAAAAAATTCTAAATAATTATCTTCTTTGTAAAAGATAATTTAATAGATCATTTCAAAATTTCTTTATTAAAGATCATAGCGGTAACGATCATTGGGCCTAATAAATGCTAAAGAATTGTAAATAATTATATTCTTTCTAAAACATAATTTAATAGATCATTTAAAATTTCTTTATTAAAGATCATAAGGGTAACAATCATTGGGCCTAATAAATGCTAAAAAGTTGTAAATAATTATCTTCTTTGCAAAAGATAATTTAATAGATCATTTAAAATTTCTTTATTAAAAATCATAACGGTAACGATCATTGGGCCTAATAAATGCTAAAGAATTTGAAATAATTATCTTCTTTGTGAATCATAATTGAAAAGATCATTTAAAGTTTCTTTATTAAAGATCATAACAGTAACGATCATTGGGTCTAATAAATGCTAAAAAATTGTAAATAATTATCTTCTTTCTAAAAGATAATTTAATAGATCATTTAGAATTTCTTTATTAAAGATCATAACGGTAACGATCATTGGTCCTAATAAATGCTAAAGAATTGTAAATAATTCTATTCTTGCTAAAACATAATTTAATAGATCATTTAAAATTTATTTATTAAAGATCATAAGGGTAACAATCATTGGGCCTAATAAATGCTAAAAAATTGTCAATAATTATCTTCTTTGCAAAAGATAATTTAATAGATCATTTAAAATTTCTTTATTATAACGGTAACAATCATTGTGCCTAATAAATGCTAAAGAATTTGAAATAATTATCTTCTTTGTGAATCATAATTGAAAAGATCATTTAAAGTTTCTTTATTAAAGATCATAACAGTAACGATCATTGGGTCTAATAAATGCTTAAAAATTGTAAATAATTATCTTCTTTCTAAAAGATAATTTAATAGATCATTTAGAATTTCTTTATTAAAGATCATAACGGTAACGATCATTGGGCCAAATAAATGCTAAAGAATTGTAAATAATTATATTCTTTCTAAAACATAATTTAACAGATCATTTAAAATTTCTTTATTAAAGATCATAAGGGTAACAATCATTGGGCCTAATAAATGCTAAAAAGTTGTAAATAATTATCTTCTTTGCAAAAGATAATTTAATAGATCATTTAAAATTTCTTTATTAAAGATCATAACGGTAACGATCATTGGGCCTAATAAATGCTAAAGAATTTGAAATAATTATCTTCTTTGTGAATCATAATTGAATAGATCATTTAAAGTTTCTTTATTAAAGGTCTTAACGGTAACAATCATTGGGTCTAATAAATGCTAAAAAATTGTACATAATTATCTACTTTCAAAAAGATAACTTAAAAGATCATTTAGAATTTCTTTATTAAAGATCATAACGGTAACGATCATTGGTCCTAATAAATGCTAAAGAATTGTAAATAATTATCTTCTTTGTAAAAGATAATTTAATAGATCATTTCAAAATTTCTTTATTAAAGATCATAAGGGTAACAATCATTGGGCCTAATAAATGCTAAAGAATTTGAAATAATTATATTCTTTGTAAAAGATAATTTAATAGATCATTTCAAAATTTCTTTATTAAAGATCATAACGGTAACGATCATTGGGCCTAATAAATGCTAAAGAATTTGAAATAATTATCTTCTTTGTGAATCATAATTGAATAGATCAGTTAAAGTTTTTTTATTAAAGGTCTTAACGGTAACAATCATTGGGCCTAATAAATGCTAAAAAATTGTAGATAATTATCTTCATTCTAAAAGATAACTTAAAAGATCATTTAAAGTTTTTATATTAAAGATGATAACGGTAACGATCATTGGGCCTAATAAATGCTAAAAAATTGTAAATAATTACCTTCTTTCTAAAAGATAATTTAATAGATCATTTAAAATTTCTTTATTAAAGATCATAACGGTAACGATCATTGGGCCTAATAAATGCTAAAGAATTGTAAATAATTATATTCTTTCTAAAACATAATTTAATAGATCATTTAAAATTTCTTTATTAAAGATCATAAGGGTAACAATCATTGGGCCTAATAAATGCTAAAAAGTTGTAAATAATTATCTTCTTTGCAAAAGATAATTTAATAGATCATTTAAAATTTCTTTATTAAAGATCATAACGGTAACGATTATTGGGCCTAATAAATGCTAAAGAATTTGAAATAATTATCTTCTTTGTGAATCATAATTGAATAGATCATTTGAAGTTTCTTTATTAAAGGTCTTAACGGTAACAATCATTGGGTCTAATAAATGCTTAAAAATTGTACATAATTATCTTCTTTCTAAAAGATAACTTAAAAGATCATTTAGAATTTCTTTATTAAAGATCATAACGGTAACGATCATTGGTCCTAATAAATGCTAAAGAATTGTAAATAATTATCTTCTTTGTAAAAGATAATTTAATAGATCATTTCAAAATTTCTTTATTAAAGATCATAAGGGTAACAATCATTGGGCCTAATAAATGCTAAAGAATTTGAAATAATTATATTCTTTGTAAAAGATAATTTAATAGATCATTTCAAAATTTCTTTATTAAAGATCATAACGGTAACGATCATTGGGCCTAATAAATGCTAAACAATTTGAAATAATTATCTTCTTTGTGAATCATAATTGAATAGATCATTTAAAGTTTTTTTATTAAAGGTCTTAACGGTAACAATCATTGGGCCTAATAAATGCTAAAAAATTGTACATAATTATCTTCATTCTAAAAGATAACTTAAAAGATCATTTAAAGTTTTTATATTAAAGATGATAACGGTAACGATCATTGGGCCTAATAAATGCTAAAAAATTGTAAATAATTACCTTCTTTCTAAAAGATAATTTCATAGATCATTTAAAATTTCTTTATTAAAGATCATAACGGTAGCGATCATTGGGCCTAATAAATGCTAAAGAATTGTAAATAATTCTATTCTTGCTAAAACATAATTTAATAGATCATTTAAAATTTCTTTATTAAAGATCATAAGGGTAACAATCATTGGGCCTAATAAATGCTAAAAAATTGTCAATAATTATCTTCTTTGCAAAAGATAATTTAATAGATCATTTAAAATTTCTTTATTAAAGATCATAATGGTAACAATCATTGGGCCTAATAAATGCTAAAGAATTTGAAAGAATTATCTTCTTTGTGAATCATAATTGAAAAGATCATTTAAAGTTTCTTTATTAAAGATCATAACAGTAACGATCATTGGGTCTAATAAATGCTTAAAAATTGTAAATAATTATCTTCTTTCTAAAAGATAATTTAATAGATCATTTAGAATTTCTTTATTAAAGATCATAACGGTAACGATCATTGGGCCTAATAAATGCTAAAGAATTGTAAATAATTATATTCTTTCTAAAACATAATTTAATAGATCATTTAAAATTTCTTTATTAAAGATCATAAGGGTAACAATCATTGGGCCTAATAAATGCTAAAAAGTTGTAAATAATTATCTTCTTTGCAAAAGATAATTTAATAGATCATTTAAAATTTCTTTATTAAAGATCATAACGGTAACGATCATTGGGCCTAATAAATGCTAAAGAATTTGAAATAATGATCTTCTTTGTGAATCATAATTGAATAGATCATTTAAAGTTTCTTTATTAAAGGTCTTAACGGTAACAATCATTGGGTCTAATAAATGCTAAAAAATTGTACATAATTATCATCTTTCTAAAAGATAACTTAAAAGATCATTTAGAATTTCTTTATTAAAGATCATAACGGTAACGATCATTGGTCCTAATAAATGCTAAAGAATTGTAAATAATTATCTTCTTTGTAAAAGATAATTTAATAGATCATTTCAAAATTTCTTTATTAAAGATCATAAGGGTAACAATCATTGGGCCTAATAAATGCTAAAGAATTTGAAATAATTATATTCTTTGTAAAAGATAATTTAATAGATCATTTCAAAATTTCTTTATTAAAGATCATAACGGTAACGATCATTGGGCCTAATAAATGCTAAAGAATTTGAAATAATTATCTTCTTTGTGAATCATAATTGAATAGATCATTTAAAGTTTTTTTATTAAAGGTCTTAACGGTAACAATCATTGGGCCTAATAAATGCTAAAAAATTGTACATAATTATCTTCATTCTAAAAGATAACTTCAAAGATCATTTAAAGTTTTTATATTAAAGATGATAACGGTAACGATCATTGGGCCTAATAAATGCTAAAAAATTTTAAATAATTACCTTCTTTCTAAAAGATAATTTAATAGATCATTTAAAATTTCTTTATTAAAGATCATAACGGTAACGATCATTGGGCCTAATAAATGCTAAAGAATTGTAAATAATTATATTCTTTCTAAAACATAATTTAATAGATAATTTAAAATTTCTTTATTAAAGATCATAAGGGTAACAATCATTGGGCCTAATAAAAGCTAAAAAGTTGTAAATAATTATCTTCTTTGCAAAAGATAATTTAATAGATCATTTAAAATTTCTTTATTAAAGATCATAACGGTAACGATCATTGGGCCTAATAAATGCTAAAGAATTTGAAATAATTATCTTCTTTGTGAATCATAATTGAAAAGATCATTTAAAGTTTCTTTATTAAAGATCATAACAGTAACGATCATTGGGTCCAATAAATGCTAAAAAATTGTAAATAATTATCTTCTTTCTAAAAGATAATTTAATAGATCATTTAGAATTTCTTTATTAAAGATCATAACGATAACGATCGTTGGTCCTAATAAATGCTAAAGAATTGTAAATAATTATATTCTTTCTAAAACATAATTTAATAGATCATTTAAAATTTCTTTATTAAAGATCATAAGGGTAACAATCATTGGGACTAATAAATGCTAAAAAATTGTAAATAATTATCTTCTTTGTAAAAGATAATTTAATAGATCATTTCAAAATTTCTTTATTAAAGATCATAACGGTAACGATCATTGGGCCTAATAAATGCTAAAGAATTGTAAATAATTATATTCTTTCTAAAACATAATTTAATAGATCATTTAAAATTTCTTTATTAAAGATCATAAGGGTAACAATCATTGGGACTAATAAATGCTAAAAAATTCTAAATAATTATCTTCTTTGTAAAAGATAATTTAATAGATCATTTCAAAATTTCTTTATTAAAGATCATAACGGTAACGATCATTGGGCCTAATAAATGCTAAAGAATTGTAAATAATTATATTCTTTCTAAAACATAATTTAATAGATCATTTAAAATTTCTTTATTAAAGATCATAAGGGTAACAATCATTGGGCCTAATAAATGCTAAAAAGTTGTAAATAATTATCTTCTTTGCAAAAGATAATTTAATAGATCATTTAAAATTTCTTTATTAAAGATCATAACGGTAACGATCATTGGGCCTAATAAATGGTAAAGAATTTGAAATAATTATCTTCTTTGTGAATCATAATTGAAAAGATCATTTAAAGTTTTTTTATTAAAGATCATAACAGTAACGATCATTGGGTCTAATAAATGCTAAAAAATTGTAAATAATTATCTTCTTTCTAAAAGATAATTTAATAGATCATTTAGAATTTCTTTATTAAAGATCATAACGGTAACGATCATTGGTCCTAATAAATGCTAAAGAATTGTAAATAATTATATTCTTTCTAAAACATAATTTAATAGATCATTTAAAATTTCTTTATTAAAGATCATAAGGGTAACAATCATTGGGACTAATAAATGCTAAAAAATTGTAAATAATTATCTTCTTTGTAAAAGATAATTTAATAGATCATTTCAAAATTTCTTTATTAAAGATCATAACGGTAACAACATTGGGCCTAATAAATGCTAAAGAATTTGAAATAATTATCTTCTTTGTGAATCATAATTGAAAAGATCATTTAAAGTTTCTTTATTAAAGATCATAACAGTAACGATCATTGGGTCTAATAAATGCTTAAAAATTGTAAATAATTATCTTCTTTCTAAAAGATAATTTAAAAGATCATTTAGAATTTCTTTATTAAAGATCATAACGGTAACGATCATTGGTCCTAATAAATGCTAAAGAATTGTAAATAATTATATTCTTTCTAAAACATAATTTAATAGATCATTTAAATTTCCTTATTAAAGATCATGAGGGTAACAATCATTGGGACTAATAAATGCTAAAAAATTCTAAATAATTATCTTCTTTGTAAAAGATAATTTAATAGATCATTTCAAAATTTCTTTATTAAAGATCATAAAGGTAACGATCATTGGGCCTAATAAATGCTAAAGAATTGTAAATAATTATATTCTTTCTAAAACATAATTTAATAGATCATTTAAAATTTCTTTATTAAAGATCATAAGGGTAACAATCATTGGGCCTAATAAATGCTAAAAAATTGTAAATAATTATCTTCTTTGTAAAAGATAATTTAATAGATCATTTCAAAATTTCTTTATTAAAGATCATAACGGTAACGATCATTGGGCCTAATAAATGCTAAAGAATTTGAAATAATTATCTTCTTTGTGAATCATAATTGAAAAGATCATTTAAAGTTTCTTTATTAAAGATCAAAACAGTAACGATCATTGGGCCTAATAAATGCTAAAAAATTGTAAATAATTATCTTCTTTCTAAAAAATAATTTAATAGATCATTTAGAATTTCTTTATTAAAGATCATAACGGTAACGATCATTGGTCCTAATAAATGCTAAAGAATTTGAAATAATTATCTTCTTTGTGAATCATAATTGAATAGATCATTTAAAGTTTGTTTATTAAAGGTCTTAACGGTAACAATCATTGGGCCTAATAAATGCTAAAAAATTGTACATAATTATCTTCATTCTAAAAGATAACTTCAAAGATCATTTAAAGTTTTTATATTAAAGATGATAACGGTAACGATCATTGGGCCTAATAAATGCTAAAAAATTGTAAATAATTACCTTCTTTCTAAAAGATAATTTAATAGATCATTTAAAATTTCTTTATTAAAGATCATAACGGTAATGATCATTGGGCCTAATAAATGTTAAAGAATTGTAAATAATTATATTCTTTCTAAAACATAATTTAATAGATCATTTAAAATTTTTTTATTAAAGTTCATAAGGGTAACAATCATTAGGCCTAATAAATGCTAAAAACTTGTAAATAATTATATTCTTTGAAAAAGATAATTTAATAGATCATTTAAAATTTCTTTATTAAAGATCATAACGGTAACGATCATTGGGCCTAATAAATGCTAAAGAATTTGAAATAATTATCTTCTTTGTGAATCATAATTGAAAAGATCATTTAAAGTTTTTTTATTAAAGATCATAACAGTAACGATCATTGGGTCTAATAAATGCTAAAAAATTGTAAATAATTATCTTCTTTCTAAAAGATAATTTAATAGATCATTTAGAATTTCTTTATTAAAGATCATAACGGTAACGATCATTGGTCCTAATAAATGCTAAAGAATTGTAAATAATTATATTCTTTCTAAAACATAATTTAATAGATCATTTAAATTTCCTTATTAAAGATCATAAGAGTAACAATCATTGGGACTAATAAATTCTAAAAAATTCTAAATAATTATCTTCTTTGTAAAAGATAATTTAATAGATCATTTCAAAATTTCTTTATTAAAGATCATAAGGGTAACAATCATTGGGCCTAATAAATGCTAAAGAATTTGAAATAATTATATTCTTTGTAAAAGATAATTTAATAGATCATTTCAAAATTTCTTTATTAAAGATCATAACGGTAACGATCATTGGGCCTAATAAATGCTAAAGAATTTGAAATAATTATCTTCTTTGTGAATCATAATTGAATAGATCATTTAAAGTTTTTTTAGTAAAGGTCTTAACGGTAACAATCATTGGGCCTAATAAATGCTAAAAAATTGTACATAATTATCTTCATTCTAAAAGATAACTTAAAAGATCATTTAAAGTTTTTATATTAAAGATGATAACGGTAACGATCATTGGGCCTAATAAATGCTAAAAAATTGTAAATAATTACCTTCTTTCTAAAAGATAATTTAATAGATCATTTAAAGTTTTTTTATTAAAGGTCTTAACGGTAACAATCATTGGGCCTAATAAATGCTAAAAAATTGTACATAATTATCTTCATTCTAAAAGATAACTTCAAAGATCATTTAAAGTGTTTATATTAAAGATGATAACGGTAACGATCATTGGGCCTAATAAATGCTAAAAAATTTTAAATAATTACCTTCTTTCTAAAAGATAATTTAATAGATCATTTAAAATTTCTTTATTAAAGATCATAACGGTAACAATCATTGGGCCTAATAAATGCTAAAGAATTTGAAATAATTATCTTCTTTGTGAATCATAATTGAAAAGATCATTTAAAGTTTCTTTATTAAAGATCATAACAGTAACGATCAATGGGTCTAATAAATGCTTAAAAATTGTAAATAATTATCTTCTTTCTAAAAGATAATTTAATAGATCATTTAGAATTTCTTTATTAAAGATCATAACGGTAACGATCATTGGGCCTAATAAATGCTAAAGAATTGTAAATAATTATATTCTTTCTAAAACATAATTTAATAGATCATTTAAAATTTCTTTATTAAAGATCATAAGGGTAACAATCATTGGGACTAATAAATGCTAAAAAATTGTAAATAATTATCTTCTTTGTAAAAGATAATTTTATAGATCATTTCAAAATTTCTTTATTAAAGATCATAACGGTAACGATCATTGGGCCTAATAAATGCTAAAGAATTTGAAATAATTATCTTCTTTGTGAATCATAATTGAAAAGATCATTTAAAGTTTCTTTATTAAAGATCATAACAGTAACGATCATTGGGTCTAATAAATGCTTAAAAATTGTAAATAATTATCTTCTTTCTAAAAGATAATTTAATAGATCATTTAGAATTTCTTTATTAAAGATCATAACGGTAACGATCATTGGTCCTAATAAATGCTAAAGAATTGTAAATAATTATATTCTTTCTAAAACATAATTTAATAGATCATTTAAATTTCCTTATTAAAGATCATAAGGGTAACAATCATTGGGACTAATAAATGCTAAAAAATTCTAAATAATTATCTTCTTTGTAAAAGATAATTTAATAGATCATTTCAAAATTTCTTTATTAAAGATCATAACGGTAACGATCATTGGGCCTAATAAATGCTAAAGAATTGTAAATAATTATATTCTTTCTAAAACATAATTTAATAGATCATTTAAAATTTCTTTATTAAAGATCATAAGGGTAACAATCATTGGGCCTAATAAATGCTAAAAAGTTGTAAATAATTATCTTCTTTGCAAAAGATAATTTAATAGATCATTTAAAATTTCTTTATTAAAGATCATAACGGTAACGATCATTGGGCCTAATAAATGCTAAAGAATTTGAAATAATTATCTTCTTTGTGAATCATAATTGAATAGATCATTTAAAGTTTTTTTAGTAAAGGTCTTAACGGTAACAATCATTGGGCCTAATAAATGCTAAAAAATTGTACATAATTATCTTCATTCTAAAAGATAACTTAAAAGATCATTTAAAGTTTTTATATTAAAGATGATAACGGTAACGATCATTGGGCCTAATAAATGCTAAAAAATTGTAAATAATTACCTTCTTTCTAAAAGATAATTTAATAGATCATTTAAAGTTTTTTTATTAAAGGTCTTAACGGTAACAATCATTGGGCCTAATAAATGCTAAAAAATTGTACATAATTATCTTCATTCTAAAAGATAACTTCAAAGATCATTTAAAGTTTTTATATTAAAGATGATAACGGTAACGATCATTGGGCCTAATAAATGCTAAAAAATTTTAAATAATTACCTTCTTTCTAAAAGATAATTTAATAGATAATTTAAAATTTCTTTATTAAAGATCATAACGGTAACAATCATTGGGCCTAATAAATGCTAAAGAATTTGAAATAATTATCTTCTTTGTGAATCATAATTGAAAAGATCATTTAAAGTTTCTTTATTAAAGATCATAACAGTAACGATCAATGGGTCTAATAAATGCTTAAAAATTGTAAATAATTATCTTCTTTCTAAAAGATAATTTAATAGATCATTTAGAATTTCTTTATTAAAGATCATAACGGTAACGATCATTGGGCCTAATAAATGCTAAAGAATTGTAAATAATTATATTCTTTCTAAAACATAATTTAATAGATCATTTAAAATTTCTTTATTAAAGATCATAAAGGTAACAATCATTGGGACTAATAAATGCTAAAAAATTGTAAATAATTATCTTCTTTGTAAAAGATAATTTAATAGATCATTTCAAAATTTCTTTATTAAAGATCATAACGGTAACGATCATTGGGCCTAATAAATGCTAAAGAATTTGAAATAATTATCTTCTTTGTGAATCATAATTGAAAAGATCATTTAAAGTTTCTTTATTAAAGATCATAACAGTAACGATCATTGGGTCTAATAAATGCTAAAAAATTGTAAATAATTATCTTCTTTCTAAAAAATAATTTAATAGATCATTTAGAATTTCTTTATTAAAGATCATAACGGTAACGATCATTGGTCCTAATAAATGCTAAAGAATTGTAAATAATTATATTCTTTCTAAAACATAATTTAATAGATCATTTAAAATTTCTTTATTAAAGATCATAAGGGTAACAATCATTGGGACTAATAAATGCTAAAAAATTGGAAATAATTATCTTCTTTGTAAAAGATAATTTAATAGATCATTTCAAAATTTCTTTATTAAATATCATAACGGTAACGATCATTGGGCCTAATAAATGCTAAAGAATTTGAAATAATTATCTTCTTTGTGAATCATAATTGAATAGATCATTTAAAGTTTTTTTATTAAAGGTCTTAACGGTAACAATCATTGGGCCTAATAAATGCTAAAAAATTGTACATAATTATCTTCATTCTAAAGGATAACTTCAAAGATCATTTAAAGTTTTTATATTAAAGATGATAACGGTAACGATCATTGGGCCTAATAAATGCTAAAAAATTTTAAATAATTACCTTCTTTCTAAAAGATAATTTAATAGATCATTTAAAATTTCTTTATTAAAGATCATAACGGTAACAATCATTGGGCCTAATAAATGCTAAAGAATTTGAAATAATTATCTTCTTTGTGAATCATAATTGAAAAGATCATTTAAAGTTTCTTTATTAAAGATCATAACAGTAACGATCATTGGGTCTAATAAATGCTTAAAAATTGTAAATAATTATCTTCTTTCTAAAAGATAATTTAATAGATCATTTAGAATTTCTTTATTAAAGATCATAACGGTAACGATCATTGGTCCTAATAAATGCTGAAGAATTGTAAATAATTATATTCTTTCTAAAACATAATTTAATAGATCATTTAAATTTCCTTATTAAAGATCATAAGGGTAACAATCATTGGGACTAATAAATTCTAAAAAATTCTAAATAATTATCTTCTTTGTAAAAGATAATTTAATAGATCATTTCAAAATTTCTTTATTAAAGATCATAAGGGTAACAATCATTGGGCCTAATAAATGCTAAAGAATTTGAAATAATTATATTCTTTGTAAAAGATAATTTAATAGATCATTTCAAAATTTCTTTGTTAAAGATCATAACGGTAACGATCATTGGGCCTAATAAATGCTAAAGAATTTGAAATAATTATCTTCTTTGTGAATCATAATTGAATAGATCATTTAAAGTTTTTTTAGTAAAGGTCTTAACGGTAACAATCATTGGGCCTAATAAATGCTAAAAAATTGTACATAATTATCTTCATTCTAAAAGATAACTTAAAAGATCATTTAAAGTTTTTATATTAAAGATGATAACGGTAACGATCATTGGGCCTAATAAATGCTAAAAAATTGTAAATAATTACCTTCTTTCTAAAAGATAATTTAATAGATCATTTAAAGTTTTTTTATTAAAGGTCTTAACGGTAACAATCATTGGGCCTAATAAATGCTAAAAAATTGTACATAATTATCTTCATTCTAAAAGATAACTTCAAAGATCATTTAAAGTTTTTATATTAAAGATGATAACGGTAACGATCATTGGGCCTAATAAATGCTAAAAATTTTTAAATAATTACCTTCTTTCTAAAAGATAATTTAATAGATCATTTAAAATTTCTTTATTAAAGATCATAACGGTAACAATCATTGGGCCTAATAAATGCTAAAGAATTTGAAATAATGATCTTCTTTGTGAATCATAATTGAAAAGATCATTTAAAGTTTCTTTATTAAAGATCATAACAGTAACGATCAATGGGTCTAATAAATGCTTAAAAATTGAAAATAATTATCTTCTTTCTAAAAGATAATTTAATAGATCATTTAGAATTTCTTTATTAAAGATCATAACGGTAACGATCATTGGGCCTAATAAATGCTAAAGAATTGTAAATAATTATATTCTTTCTAAAACATAATTTAATAGATCATTTAAAATTTCTTTATTAAAGATCATAAGGGTAACAATCATTGGGACTAATAAATGCTAAAAAATTGTAAATAATTATCTTCTTTGTAAAAGATAATTTTATAGATCATTTCAAAATTTCTTTATTAAAGATCATAACGGTAACGATCATTGGGCCTAATAAATGCTAAAGAATTTGAAATAATTATCTTCTTTGTGAATCATAATTGAAAAGATCATTTAAAGTTTCTTTATTAAAGATCATAACAGTAACGATCATTGGGTCTAATAAATGCTTAAAAATTGTAAATAATTATCTTCTTTCTAAAAGATAATTTAATAGATCATTTAGAATTTCTTTATTAAAGATCATAACGGTAACGATCATTGGTCCTAATAAATGCTAAAGAATTGTAAATAATTATATTCTTTCTAAAACATAATTTAATAGATCATTTAAATTTCCTTATTAAAGATCATAAGGGTAACAATCATTGGGACTAATAAATGCTAAAAAATTCTAAATAATTATCCTCTTTGTAAAAGATAATTTAATAGATCATTTCAAAATTTCTTTATTAAAGATCATAACGGTAACGATCATTGGGCCTAATAAATGCTAAAGAATTGTAAATAATTATATTCTTTCTAAAACATAATTTAATAGATCATTTAAAATTTCTTTATTAAAGATCATAAGGGTAACAATCATTGGGCCTAATAAATGCTAAAAAGTTGTAAATAATTATCTTCTTTGCAAAAGATAATTTAATAGATCATTTAAAATTTCTTTATTAAAGATCATAACGGTAACGATCATTGGGCCTAATAAATGCTAAAGAATTTGAAATAATTATCTTCTTTGTGAATCATAATTGAATAGATCATTTAAAGTTTTTTTAGTAAAGGTCTTAACGGTAACAATCATTGGGCCTAATAAATGCTAAAAAATTGTACATAATTATCTTCATTCTAAAAGATAACTTAAAAGATCATTTAAAGTTTTTATATTAAAGATGATAACGGTAACGATCATTGGGCCTAATAAATGCTAAAAAATTGTAAATAATTACCTTCTTTCTAAAAGATAATTTAATAGATCATTTAAAGTTTTTTTATTAAAGGTCTTAACGGTAACAATCATTGGGCCTAATAAATGCTAAAAAATTGTACATAATTATCTTCATTCTAAAAGATAACTTCAAAGATCATTTAAAGTTTTTATATTAAAGATGATAACGGTAACGATCATTGGGCCTAATAAATGCTAAAAAATTTTAAATAATTACCTTCTTTCTAAAAGATAATTTAATAGATAATTTAAAATTTCTTTATTAAAGATCATAACGGTAACAATCATTGGGCCTAATAAATGCGAAAGAATTTGAAATAATTATCTTCTTTGTGAATCATAATTGAAAAGATCATTTAAAGTTTCTTTATTAAAGATCATAACAGTAACGATCAATGGGTCTAATAAATGCTTAAAAATTGTAAATAATTATCTTCTTTCTAAAAGATAATTTAATAGATCATTTAGAATTTCTTTATTAAAGATCATAACGGTAACGATCATTGGGCCTAATAAATGCTAAAGAATTGTAAATAATTATATTCTTTCTAAAACATAATTTAATAGATCATTTAAAATTTCTTTATTAAAGATCATAAGGGTAACAATCATTGGGACTAATAAATGCTAAAAAATTGTAAATAATTATCTTCTTTGTAAAAGATAATTTTATAGATCATTTCAAAATTTCTTTATTAAAGATCATAACGGTAACGATCATTGGGCCTAATAAATGCTAAAGAATTTGAAATAATTATCTTCTTTGTGAATCATAATTGAAAAGATCATTTAAAGTTTCTTTATTAAAGATCATAACAGTAACGATCATTGGGTCTAATAAATGCTTAAAAATTGTAAATAATTATCTTCTTTCTAAAAGATAATTTAATAGATCATTTCAAAATTTCTTTATTAAAGATCATAACGGTAACGATCATTGGGCCTAATAAATGCTAAAGAATTGTAAATAATTATATTCTTTCTAAAACATAATTTAATAGATCATTTAAAATTTCTTTATTAAAGATCATAAGGGTAACAATTATTGGGCCTAATAAATGCTAAAAAATTGTCAATAATTATCTTCTTTGCAAAAGATAATTTAATAGATCATTTAAAATTTCTTTATTAAAGATCATAACGGTAACAATCATTGGGCCTAATAAATGCTAAAGAATTTGAAATAATTATCTTCTTTGTGAATCATAATTGAAAAGATCATTTAAAGTTTCTTTATTAAAGATCATAACAGTAACGATCAATGGGTCTAATAAATGCTTAAAAATTGTAAATAATTATCTTCTTTCTAAAAGATAATTTAATAGATCATTTAGAATTTCTTTATTAAAGATCATAACGGTAACGATCATTGGGCCTAATAAATGCTAAAGAATTGTAAATAATTATATTCTTTCTAAAACATAATTTAATAGATCATTTAAAATTTCTTTATTAAAGATCATAAGGGTAACAATCATTGGGACTAATAAATGCTAAAAAATTGTAAATAATTATCTTCTTTGTAAAAGATAATTTAATAGATCATTTCAAAATATCTTTATTAAATATCATAACGGTAACGATCATTGGGCCTAATAAATGCTAAAGAATTTGAAATAATTATCTTCTTTGTGAATCATAATTGAATAGATCATTTAAAGTTTTTTTATTAAAGGTCTTAACGGTAACAATCATTGGGCCTAATAAATGCTAAAAAATTGTACATAATTATCTTCATTCTAAAAGATAACTTAAAAGATCATTTAAAGTTTTTATATTAAAGATGATAACGGTAACGATCATTGGGCCTAATAAATGCTAAAAAATTGTAAATAATTATCTTCTTTGTAAAAGATAATTTTATAGATCATTTCAAAATTTCTTTATTAAAGATCATAACGGTAACGATCATTGGGCCTAATAAATGCTAAAGAATTTGAAATAATTATCTTCTTTGTGAATCATAATTGAAAAGATCATTTAAAGTTTCTTTATTAAAGATCATAACAGTAACGATCATTGGGTCTAATAAATGCTTAAAAATTGTAAAAATTATCTTCTTTCTAAAAGATAATTTAATAGATCATTTCAAAATTTCTTTATTAAAGATCATAACGGTAACGATCATTGGGCCTAATAAATGCTAAAGAATTGTAAATAATTATATTCTTTCTAAAACATAATTTAATAGATCATTTAAAATTTCTTTCTTAAAGATCATAAGGGTAACAATCATTGGGACTAATAAATGCTAAAAAATTGTAAATAATTATCTTCTTTGTAAAAGATAATTTTATAGATCATTTCAAAATATCTTTATTAAATATCATAACGGTAACGATCATTGGGCCTAATAAATGCTAAAGAATTTGAAATAATTATCTTCTTTGTGAATCATAATTGAATAGATCATTTAAAGTTTTTTTATTAAAGGTCTTAACGGTAACCATCATTGGGCCTAATAAATGCTAAAAAATTGTACATAATTATCTTCATTCTAAAAGATAACTTCAAAGATCATTTAAAGTTTTTATATTAAAGATGATAATGGTAACGATCATTGGGCCTAATAAATGCTAAAAAATTTTAAATAATTACCTTCTTTCTAAAAGATAATTTAATAGATCATTTAAAATTTCTTTATTAAAGATCATAACGGTAACAATCATTGGGCCTAATAAATGCTAAAGAATTTGAAATAATTATCTTCTTTGTGAATCATAATTGAAAAGATCATTTAAAGTTTCTTTATTAAAGATCATAACAGTAACGATCATTGGGTCTAATAAATGCTTAAAAATTGTAAATAATTATCTTCTTTCTAAAAGATAATTTAATAGATCATTTAGAATTTCTTTATTAAAGATCATAACGGTAACGATCATTGGGCCTAATAAATGCTAAAGAATTGTAAATAATTATATTCTTTCTAAAACATAATTTAATAGATCATTTAAAATTTCTTTATTAAAGATCATAAGGGTAACAATCATTAGGCCTAATAAATGCTAAAGAATTTGAAATAATTATCTTCTTTGTGAATCATAATTGAAAAGATCATTTAAAGTTTCTTTATTAAAGATCATAACAGTAACGATCATTGGGTCTAATAAATGCTAAAAAATTGTAAATAATTATCTTCTTTCTAAAAGATAATTTAATAGATCATTTAGAATTTCTTTATTAAAGATCATAACGGTAATGATCATTGGTCCTAATAAATGCTAAAGAGTTGTAAATAATTATATTCTTTCTAAAACATAATTTAATCGATCATTTAAAATTTCTTTATTAAAGATCATAAGGGTAACAATCATTGGGACTAATAAATGCTAAAAAATTGTAAATAATTATCTTCTTTGTAAAAGATAATTTAATAGATCATTTCAAAATTTCTTTATTAAAGATCATAACGGTAACGATCATTGGGCCTAATAAATGCTAAAGAATTTGAAATAATTATCTTCTTTGTGAATCATAATTGAAAAGATCATTTAAAGTTTCTTTATTAAAGATCATAACAGTAATGATCATTGGGTCTAATAAATGCTTAAAAATTGTAAATAATTATCTTCTTTCTAAAAGATAATTTAATAGATCATTTAGAATTTCTTTATTAAAGATCATAACGGTAACGATCATTGGTCCTAATAAATGCTAAAGAATTGTAAATAATTATATTCTTTCTAAAACATAATTTAATAGATTATTTAAATTTCCTTATTAAAGATCATAAGGGTAACAATCATTGGGACTAATAAATGCTAAAAAATTCTAAATAATTATCTTCTTTGTAAAAGATAATTTAATAGATCATTTCAAAATTTCTTTATTAAAGATCATAACGGTAACGATCATTGGGCCTAATAAATGCTAAAGAATTTGAAATAATTATCTTCTTTGTGAATCATAATTGAAAAGATCATTTAAAGTTTCTTTATTAAAGATCATAACAGTAACGATCATTGGGTCTAATAAATGCTTAAAAATTGTAAATAATTATCTTCTTTCTAAAAGATAATTTAATAGATCATTTCAAAATTTCTTTATTAAAGATCATAACGGTAACGATCATTGGGCCTAATAAATGCTAAAGAATTGTAAATAATTATATTCTTTCTAAAACATAATTTAATAGATCATTTAAAATTTCTTTCTTAAAGATCATAAGGGTAACAATCATTGGGACTAATAAATGCTAAAAAATTGTAAATAATTATCTTCTTTGTAAAAGATAATTTTATAGATCATTTCAAAATATCTTTATTAAATATCATAACGGTAACGATCATTGGGCCTAATAAATGCTAAAGAATTTGAAATAATTATCTTCTTTGTGAATCATAATTGAATAGATCATTTAAAGTTTTTTTATTAAAGGTCTTAACGGTAACCATCATTGGGCCTAATAAATGCTAAAAAATTGTACATAATTATCTTCATTCTAAAAGATAACTTCAAAGATCATTTAAAGTTTTTATATTAAAGATGATAATGGTAACGATCATTGGGCCTAATAAATGCTAAAAAATTTTAAATAATTACCTTGTTTCTAAAAGATAATTTAATAGATCATTTAAAATTTCTTTATTAAAGATCATAACGGTAACAATCATTGGGCCTAATAAATGCTAAAGAATTTGAAATAATTATCTTCTTTGTGAATCATAATTGAAAAGATCATTTAAAGTTTCTTTATTAAAGATCATAACAGTAACGATCATTGGGTCTAATAAATGCTTAAAAATTGTAAATAATTATCTTCTTTCTAAAAGATAATTTAATAGATCATTTAGAATTTCTTTATTAAAGATCATAACGGTAACGATCATTGGGCCTAATAAATGCTAAAGAATTGTAAATAATTATATTCTTTCTAAAACATAATTTAATAGAT
This sequence comes from Psophocarpus tetragonolobus, assembly GCA_037954015.1. Taxonomy (NCBI): domain Eukaryota; kingdom Viridiplantae; phylum Streptophyta; class Magnoliopsida; order Fabales; family Fabaceae; genus Psophocarpus; species Psophocarpus tetragonolobus. The sequence goes on from CM075688.1 coordinate 63,957,330, forward strand.
CATTTAAAATTTCTTTATTAAAGATCATAAGGGTAACAATCATTAGGCCTAATAAATGCTAAAGAATTTGAAATAATTATCTTCTTTGTGAATCATAATTGAAAAGATCATTTAAAGTTTCTTTATTAAAGATCATAACAGTAACGATCATTGGGTCTAATAAATGCTAAAAAATTGTAAATAATTATCTTCTTTCTAAAAGATAATTTAATAGATCATTTAGAATTTCTTTATTAAAGATCATAACGGTAATGATCATTGGTCCTAATAAATGCTAAAGAGTTGTAAATAATTATATTCTTTCTAAAACATAATTTAATCGATCATTTAAAATTTCTTTATTAAAGATCATAAGGGTAACAATCATTGGGACTAATAAATGCTAAAAAATTGTAAATAATTATCTTCTTTGTAAAAGATAATTTAATAGATCATTTCAAAATTTCTTTATTAAAGATCATAACGGTAACGATCATTGGGCCTAATAAATGCTAAAGAATTTGAAATAATTATCTTCTTTGTGAATCATAATTGAAAAGATCATTTAAAGTTTCTTTATTAAAGATCATAACAGTAATGATCATTGGGTCTAATAAATGCTTAAAAATTGTAAATAATTATCTTCTTTCTAAAAGATAATTTAATAGATCATTTAGAATTTCTTTATTAAAGATCATAACGGTAACGATCATTGGTCCTAATAAATGCTAAAGAATTGTAAATAATTATATTCTTTCTAAAACATAATTTAATAGATTATTTAAATTTCCTTATTAAAGATCATAAGGGTAACAATCATTGGGACTAATAAATGCTAAAAAATTCTAAATAATTATCTTCTTTGTAAAAGATAATTTAATAGATCATTTCAAAATTTCTTTATTAAAGATCATAACGGTAACGATCATTGGGCCTAATAAATGCTAAAGAATTGTAAATAATTATATTCTTTCTAAAACATAATTTAATAGATCATTTAAAATTTCTTTATTAAAGATCATAAGGGTAACAATCATTGGGCCTAATAAATGCTAAAAAGTTGTAAATAATTATCTTCTTTGCAAAAGATAATTTAATAGATCATTTAAAATTTCTTTATTAAAGATCATAACGGTAACGATCATTGGGGCTAATAAATGCTAAAGAATTTGAAATAATTATCTTCTTTGTGAATCATAATTGAAAAGATCATTTAAAGTTTCTTTATTAAAGATCATAACAGTAACGATCATTGGGTCTAATAAATGCTAAAAAATTGTAAATAATTATCTTCTTTCTAAAAGATAATTTAATAGATCATTTAAAATTTCTTTATTAAAGATCATAACGGTAACGATCATTGGGCCTAATAAATGCTAAAGAATTTGAAATAATTATCTTCTTTGTGAATCATAATTGAAAAGATCATTTAAAGTTTCTTTATTAAAGATCATAACAGTAACGATCATTGGGTCTAATAAATGCTAAAAAATTGTAAATAATTATCTTCTTTCTAAAAGATAATTTAATAGATCATTTAGAATTTCTTTATTAAAGATCATAACGGTAACGATCATTGGTCCTAATAAATGCTAAAGAATTGTAAATAATTATATTCTTTCTAAAACATAATTTAATAGATCATTTAAAATTTCTTTATTAAAGATCATAAGGGTAACAATCATTGGGACTAATAAATGCTAAAAAATTGTAAATAATTATCTTCTTTGTAAAAGATAATTTAATAGATCATTTCAAAATTTCTTTATTAAATATCATAACGGTAACGATCATTGGGCCTAATAAATGCTAAAGAATTTGAAATAATTATCTTCTTTGTGAATCATAATTGAATAGATCATTTAAAGTTTTTTTATTAAAGGTCTTAACGGTAACAATCATTGGGCCTAATAAATGCTAAAAAATTGTACATAATTATCTTCATTCTAAAAGATAACTTCAAAGATCATTTAAAGTTTTTATATTAAAGATGATAATGGTAACGATCATTGGGCCTAATAAATGCTAAAAATTTTTAAATAATTACCTTCTTTCTAAAAGATAATTTAATAGATCATTTAAAATTTCTTTATTAAAGATCATAACGGTAACAATCATTGGGCCTAATACATGCTAAAGAATTTGAAATAATTATCTTCTTTGTGAATCATAATTGAAAAGATCATTTAAAGTTTCTTTATTAAAGATCATAACAGTAACGATCATTGGGTCTAATAAATGCTTAAAAATTGTAAATAATTATCTTCTTTCTAAAAGATAATTTAATAGATCATTTAGAATTTCTTTATTAAAGATCATAACGGTAACGATCATTGGGCCTAATAAATGCTAAAGAATTGTAAATAATTATATTCTTTCTAAAACATAATTTAATAGATCATTTAAAATTTCTTTATTAAAGATCATAAGGGTAACAATCATTGGGCCTAATAAATGCTAAAGAATTTGAAATAATTATCTTCTTTGTGAATCATAATTGAAAAGATCATTTAAAGTTTCTTTATTAAAGATCATAACAGTAACGATCATTGGGTCTAATAAATGCTAAAATATTGTAAATAATTATCTTCTTTCTAAAAGATAATTTAATAGATCATTTAGAATTTCTTTATTAAAGATCATAACGGTAACGATCATTGGTCCTAATAAATGCTAAAGAGTTGTAAATAATTATATTCTTTCTAAAACATAATTTAATCGATCATTTAAAATTTCTTTATTAAAGATCATAAGGGTAACAATCATTGGGACTAATAAATGCTAAAAAATTGTAAATAATTATCTTCTTTGTAAAAGATAATTTAATAGATCATTTCAAAATTTCTTTATTAAAGATCATAACGGTAACGATCATTGGGCCTAATAAATGCTAAAGAATTTGAAATAATTATCTTCTTTGTGAATCATAATTGAAAAGATCATTTAAAGTTTCTTTATTAAAGATCATAACAGTAACGATCATTGGGTCTAATAAATGCTTAAAAATTGTAAATAATTATCTTCTTTCTAAAAGATAATTTAATAGATCATTTAGAATTTCTTTATTAAAGATCATAACGGTAACGATCATTGGTCCTAATAAATGCTAAAGAATTGTAAATAATTATATTCTTTCTAAAACATAATTTAATAGATCATTTAAATTTCCTTATTAAAGATCATAAGGGTAACAATCATTGGGACTAATAAATGCTAAAAATTCTAAATAATTATCTTCTTTCTAAAAGATAATTTAATAGATCATTTAAAATTTCTTTATTAAAGATCATAACGGTAACGATCATTGGGCCTAATAAATGCTAAAGAATTGTAAATAATTATATTCTTTCTAAAACATAATTTAATAGATCATTTAAAATTTCTTTATTAAAGTTCATAAGGGTAACAATCATTGGGCCTAATAAATGCTAAAAACTTGTAAATAATTATATTCTTTGCAAAAGATAATTTAATAGATCATTTAAAATTTCTTTATTAAAGATCATAACGGTAATGATCATTGGGCCTAATAAATGCTAAAGAATTTGAAATAATTATCTTCTTTGTGAATCATAATTGAAAAGATCATTTAAAGTTTTTTTATTAAAGATCATAACAGTAACGATCATTGGGTCTAATAAATGCTAAAAAATTGTAAATAATTATCTTCTTTCTAAAAGATAATTTAATAGATCATTTAGAATTTCTTTATTAAAGATAATAACGGTAACGATCATTGGTCCTAATAAATGCTAAAGAATTGTAAATAATTATATTCTTTCTAAAACATAATTTAATAGATCATTTAAATTTCCTTATTAAAGATCATAAGGGTAACAATCATTGGGACTAATAAATGCTAAAAAATTCTAAATAATTATCTTCTTTGTAAAAGATAATTTAATAGATCATTTCAAAATTTCTTTATTAAAGATCATAACGGTAACGATCATTGGGCCTAATAAATGCTAAAGAATTGTAAATAATTATATTATTTCTAAAACATAATTTAATAGATCATTTAAAATTTCTTTATTAAAGATCATAAGGGTAACAATCATTGGGCCTAATAAATGCTAAAAAGTTGTAAATAATTATCTTCTTTGCAAAAGATAATTTAATAGATCATTTAAAATTTCTTTATTAAAGATCATAACGGTAACGATCATTGGGCCTAATAAATGCTAAAGAATTTGAAATAATTATCCTCTTTGTGAATCATAATTGAAAAGATCATTTAAAGTTTTTTTATTAAAGATCATAACAGTAACGATCATTGGGTCTAATAAATGCTAAAAAATTGTAAATAATTATCTTCTTTCTAAAAGATAATTTAATAGATCATTTAGAATTTCTTTATTAAAGATCATAACGGTAACGATCATTGGTCCTAATAAATGCTAAAGAATTGTAAATAATTATATTCTTTCTAAAACATAATTTAATAGATCATTTAAAATTTCTTTATTAAAGATCATAAGGGTAACAATCATTGGGACTAATAAATGCTAAAAAATTGTAAATAATTATCTTCTTTGTAAAAGATAATTTAATAGATCATTTCAAAATTTCTTTATTAAAGATCATAACGGTAACAACATTGGGCCTAATAAATGCTAAAGAATTTGAAATAATTATCTTCTTTGTGAATCATAATTGAAAAGATCCTTTAAAGTTTCTTTATTAAAGATCATAACAGTAACGATCATTGGGTCTAATAAATGCTAAAAAATTGTAAATAATTATCTTCTTTCTAAAAGATAATTTAATAGATCATTTAGAATTTCTTTATTAAAGATCATAACGGTAACGATCATTGGTCCTAATAAATGCTAAAGAATTTGAAATAATTATCTTCTTTGTGAATCATAATTGAATAGATCATTTAAAGTTTTTTTATTAAAGGTCTTAACGGTAACAACCATTGGGCCTAATAAATGCTAAAAAATTGTACATAATTATCTTCATTCTAAAAGATAACTTCAAAGATCATTTAAAGTTTTTATATTAAAGATGATAACGGTAACGATCATTGGGCCTAATAAATGCTAAAAAATTTTAAATAATTACCTTCTTTCTAAAAGATAATTTAATAGATCATTTAAAATTTCTTTATTAAAGATCATAACGGTAACGATCATTGGGCCTTATAAATGCTAAAGAATTGTAAATAATTATATTCTTTCTAAAACATAATTTAATAGATCATTTAAAATTTCTTTATTAAAGTTCATAAGGGTAACAATCATTAAAGTTCATAAGGGTAACAATCATTGGGCCTAATAAATGCTAAAAACTTGTAAATAATTATATTCTTTGCAAAAGATAATTTAATAGATCATTTAAAATTTCTTTATTAAAGATCATAACGGTAACGATCATTGGGCCTAATAAATGCTAAAGAATTTGAAATAATTATCTTCTTTGTGAATCATAATTGAAAAGATCATTTAAAGTTTTTTTATTAAAGATCATAACAGTAACGATCATTGGGTCTAATAAATGCTAAAAAATTATAAATAATTATCTTCTTTCTAAAAGATAATTTAATAGATCATTTAGAATTTCTTTATTAAAGATCATAACGGTAACGATCATTGGTCCTAATAAATGCTAAAGAATTGTAAATAATTATATTCTTTCTAAAACATAATTTAATAGATCATTTAAATTTCCTTATTAAAGATCATAAGGGTAACAATCATTAGGACTAATAAATGCTAAAAAATTCTAAATAATTATCTTCTTTGTAAAAGATAATTTAATAGACCATTTCAAAATTTCTTTATTAAAGATCATAACGGTAACGATCATTGGGCCTAATAAATGCTAAAGAATTGTAAATAATTATATTCTTTCTAAAACATAATTTAATAGATCATTTAAAATTTCTTTATTAAAGATCATAAGGGTAACAATCATTGGGCCTAATAAATGCTAAAAAGTTGTAAATAATTATCTTCTTTGCAAAAGATAATTTAATAGATCATTTAAAATTTCTTTATTAAAGATCATAACGGTAACGATCATTGGGCCTAATAAATGCTAAAGAATTTGAAATAATTATCTTCTTTGTGAATCATAATTGAAAAGATCATTTAAAGTTTTTTTATTAAAGATCATAACAGTAACGATCATTGGGTCTAATAAATGCTAAAAAATTGTAAATAATTATCTTCTTTCTAAAAGATAATTTAATAGATCATTTAGAATTTCTTTATTAAAGATCATAACGGTAACGATCATTGGTCCTAATAAATGCTAAAGAATTGTAAATAATTATATTCTTTCTAAAACATAATTTAATAGATCATTTAAAATTTCTTTATTAAAGATCATAAGGGTAACAATCATTGGGACTAATAAATGCTAAAAAATTGTAAATAATTATCTTCTTTGTAAAAGATAATTTAATAGATCATTTCAAAATTTCTTTATTAAAGATCATAACGGTAACAACATTGGGCCTAATAAATGCTAAAGAATTTGAAATAATTATCTTCTTTGTGAATCATAATTGAAAAGATCCTTTAAAGTTTCTTTATTAAAGATCATAACAGTAACGATCATTGGGTCTAATAAATGCTAAAAAATTGTAAATAATTATCTTCTTTCTAAAAGATAATTTAATAGATCATTTAGAATTTCTTTATTAAAGATCATAACGGTAACGATCATTGGTCCTAATAAATGCTAAAGAATTTGAAATAATTATCTTCTTTGTGAATCATAATTGAATAGATCATTTAAAGTTTTTTTATTAAAGGTCTTAACGGTAACAACCATTGGGCCTAATAAATGCTAAAAAATTGTACATAATTATCTTCATTCTAAAAGATAACTTCAAAGATCATTTAAAGTTTTTATATTAAAGATGATAACGGTAACGATCATTGGGCCTAATAAATGCTAAAAAATTTTAAATAATTACCTTCTTTCTAAAAGATAATTTAATAGATCATTTAAAATTTCTTTATTAAAGATCATAACGGTAACGATCATTGGGCCTTATAAATGCTAAAGAATTGTAAATAATTATATTCTTTCTAAAACATAATTTAATAGATCATTTAAAATTTCTTTATTAAAGTTCATAAGGGTAACAATCATTAAAGTTCATAAGGGTAACAATCATTGGGCCTAATAAATGCTAAAAACTTGTAAATAATTATATTCTTTGCAAAAGATAATTTAATAGATCATTTAAAATTTCTTTATTAAAGATCATAACGGTAACGATCATTGGGCCTAATAAATGCTAAAGAATTTGAAATAATTATCTTCTTTGTGAATCATAATTGAAAAGATCATTTAAAGTTTTTTTATTAAAGATCATAACAGTAACGATCATTGGGTCTAATAAATGCTAAAAAATTATAAATAATTATCTTCTTTCTAAAAGATAATTTAATAGATCATTTAGAATTTCTTTATTAAAGATCATAACGGTAACGATCATTGGTCCTAATAAATGCTAAAGAATTGTAAATAATTATATTCTTTCTAAAACATAATTTAATAGATCATTTAAATTTCCTTATTAAAGATCATAAGGGTAACAATCATTAGGACTAATAAATGCTAAAAAATTCTAAATAATTATCTTCTTTGTAAAAGATAATTTAATAGACCATTTCAAAATTTCTTTATTAAAGATCATAACGGTAACGATCATTGGGCCTAATAAATGCTAAAGAATTGTAAATAATTATATTCTTTCTAAAACATAATTTAATAGATCATTTAAAATTTCTTTATTAAAGATCATAAGGGTAACAATCATTGGGCCTAATAAATGCTAAAAAGTTGTAAATAATTATCTTCTTTGCAAAAGATAATTTAATAGATCATTTAAAATTTCTTTATTAAAGATCATAACGGTAACGATCATTGGGCCTAATAAATGCTAAAGAATTTGAAATAATTATCTTCTTTGTGAATCATAATTGAAAAGATCATTTAAAGTTTTTTTATTAAAGATCATAACAGTAACGATCATTGGGTCTAATAAATGCTAAAAAATTGTAAATAATTATCTTCTTTCTAAAAGATAATTTAATAGATCATTTATAATTTCTTTATTAAAGATCATAACGGTAACGATCATTGGTCCTAATAAATGCTAAAGAATTGTAAATAATTATATTCTTTCTAAAACATAATTTAATAGATCATTTAAAATTTCTTTATTAAAGATCATAAGGGTAACAATCATTGGGACTAATAAATGCTAAAAAATTGTAAATAATTATCTTCTTTGTAAAAGATAATTTAATAGATCATTTCAAAATTTCTTTATTAAAGATCATAACGGTAACAACATTGGGCCTAATAAATGCTAAAGAATTTGAAATAATTATCTTCTTTGTGAATCATAATTGAAAAGATCATTTAAAGTTTCTTTATTAAAGATCATAACAGTAACGATCATTGGGTCTAATAAATGCTAAAAAATTGTAAATAATTATCTTCTTTGTAAAAGATAATTTAATAGATCATTTAGAATTTCTTTATTAAAGATCATAACGGTAACGATCATTGGTCCTAATAAATGCTAAAGAATTTGAAATAATTATCTTCTTTGTGAATCATAATTGAATAGATCATTTAAAGTTTTTTTATTAAAGGTCTTAACGGTAACAATCATTGGGCCTAATAAATGCTAAAAAATTGTACATAATTATCTTCATTCTAAAAGATAACTTCAAAGATCATTTAAAGTTTTTATATTAAAGATGATAACGGTAACGATCATTGGGCCTAATAAATGCTAAAAAATTGTAAATAATTACCTTCTTTCTAAAAGATAATTTAATAGATCATTTAAATTTCTTTATTAAAGATCATAACGGTAACGATCATTGGCCCTAATAAATGCTAAAGAATTGTAAATAATTATATTCTTTCTAAAACATAATTTAATAGATCATTTAGAATTTCTTTATTAAAGATCATAACGGTAACGATCATTGGTCCTAATAAATGCTAAATAATTTGAAATAATTATATTCTTTGTGAATCATAATTGAATAGATCATTTAAAGTTTTTTTATTAAAGGTCTTAACGGTAACAACCATTGGGCCTAATAAATGCTAAAAAATTGTACATAATTATCTTCATTCTAAAAGATAACTTCAAAGATCATTTAAAGTTTTTATATTAAAGATCATAAGGGTAACAATCATTGGGCCTAATAAATGCTAAAAAGTTGTAAATAATTATCTTCTTTGCAAAAGATAATTTAATAGATCATTTAGAATTTCTTTATTAAAGATCATAACGGTAACGATCATTGGTCCTAATAAATGCTAAAGAATTGTAAATAATTATATTCTTTCTAAAACATAATTTAATAGATCATTTAAAATTTCTTTATTAAAGATCATAAGGGTAACAATCATTGGGACTAATAAATGCTAAAAAATTGTAAATAATTATCTTCTTTGTAAAAGATAATTTAATAGATCATTTCAAAATTTCTTTATTAAAGATCATAACGGTAACAACATTGGGCCTAATAAATGCTAAAGAATTTGAAATAATTATCTTCTTTGTGAATCATAATTGAAAAGATCATTTAAAGTTTTTTTATTAAAGATCATAACAGTAACGATCATTGGGTCTAATAAATGCTAAAAAATTGTAAATAATTATCTTCTTTCTAAAAGATAATTTAATAGATCATTTAGAATTTCTTTATTAAAGATCATAACGGTAACGATCATTGGTCCTAATAAATGCTAAAGAATTGTAAATAATTATATTCTTTCTAAAACATAATTTAATAGATCATTTAAAATTTCTTTATTAAAGATCATAAGGGTAACAATCATTGGGACTAATAAATGCTAAAAAATTGTAAATAATTATCTTCTTTGTAAAAGATAATTTAATAGATCATTTCAAAATTTCTTTATTAAAGATCATAACGGTAACAACATTGGGCCTAATAAATGCTAAAGAATTTGAAATAATTATCTTCTTTGTGAATCATAATTGAAAAGATCATTTAAAGTTTCTTTATTAAAGATCATAACAGTAACGATCATTGGGTCTAATAAATGCTAAAAAATTGTAAATAATTATCTTCTTTCTAAAAGATAATTTAATAGATCATTTAAAATTTCTTTATTAAAGATCATAACGGTAACGATCATTGGGCCTAATAAATGCTAAAGAATTTGAAATAATTATCTTCTTTGTGAATCATAATTGAAAAGATCATTTAAAGTTTCTTTATTAAAGATCATAACAGTAACGATCATTGGGTCTAATAAATGCTAAAAAATTGTAAATAATTATCTTCTTTCTAAAAGATAATTTAATAGATCATTTAAAATTTCTTTATTAAAGATCATAACGGTAACGATCATTGGGCCTAATAAATGCTAAAGAATTTGAAATAATTATCTTCTTTGTGAATCATAATTGAAAAGATCATTTAAAGTTTCTTTATTAAAGATCATAACAGTAACGATCATTGGGTCTAATAAATGCTAAAAAATTGTAAATAATTATCTTCTTTCTAAAAGATAATTTAATAGATCATTTAGAATTTCTTTATTAAAGATCATAACGGTAACGATCATTGGTCCTAATAAATGCTAAAGAATTTGAAATAATTATCTTCTTTGTGAATCATAATTGAAAAGATCATTTAAATTTTCTTTATTAAAGATCATAACAGTAACGATCATTGGGTCTAATAAATGCTAAAAAATTGTAAATAATTATCTTCTTTCTAAAAGATAATTTAATAGATCATTTAGAATTTCTTTATTAAAGATCATAACGGTAACGATCATTGGTCCTAATAAATGCTAAAGAATTGTAAATAATTATATTCTTTCTAAAACATAATTTAATAGATCATTTAAATTTCCTTATTAAAGATCATAAGGGTAACAATCATTGGGACTAATAAATGCTAAAAAATTCTAAATAATTATCTTCTTTGTAAAAGATAATTTAATAGATCATTTCAAAATTTCTTTATTAAAGATCATAACGGTAACAACATTGGGCCTAATAAATGCTAAAGAATTTGAAATAATTATCTTCTTTGTGAATCATAATTGAAAAGATCATTTAAAGTTTCTTTATTAAAGATCATAACAGTAACGATCATTGGGTCTAATAAATGCTAAAAAATTGTAAATAATTATCTTCTTTCTAAAAGATAATTTAATAGATCATTTAGAATTTCTTTATTAAAGATCATAACGGTAACGATCATTGGTCCTAATAAATGCTAAAGAATTTGAAATAATTATCTTCTTTGTGAATCATAATTGAATAGATCATTTAAAGTTTTTTTATTAAAGGTCTTAACGGTAACAATCATTGGGCCTAATAAATGCTAAAAAATTGTACATAATTATCTTCATTCTAAAAGATAACTTCAAAGATCATTTAAAGTTTTTATATTAAAGATGATAACGGTAACGATCATTGGGCCTAATAAATGCTAAAAAATTGTAAATAATTACCTTCTTTCTAAAAGATAATTTAATAGATCATTTAAAATTTCTTTATTAAAGATCATAACGGTAACGATCATTGGGCCTAATAAATGCTAAAGAATTGTAAATAATTATATTCTTTCTAAAACATAATCTAATAGATCATTTAAAATTTCTTTATTAAAGTTCATAAGGGTAACAATCATTGGGCCTAATAAATGCTAAAAACTTGTAAATAATTATATTCTTTGCAAAAGATAATTTAATAGATCATTTAAAATTTCTTTATTAAAGATCATAACGGTAACGATCATTGGGCCTAATAAATGCTAAAGAATTTGAAATAATTATCTTCTTTGTGAATCATAATTGAAAAGATCATTTAAAGTTTTTTTATTAAAGATCATAACAGTAACGATCATTGGGTCTAATAAATGCTAAAAAATTGTAAATAATTACCTTCTTTCTAAAAGATAATTTAATAGATCATTTAAAATTTCTTTATTAAAGATCATAACGGTAACGATCATTGGGCCTAATAAATGCTAAAGAATTGTAAATAATTATACTCTTTCTAAAAATAATTTAATAGATCATTTAAAATTTCTTTATTAAAGTTCATAAGGGTAACAATCATTGGGCCTAATAAATGCTAAAAACTTGTAAATAATTATATTCTTTGCAAAAGATAATTTAATAGATCATTTAAAATTTCTTTATTAAAGATGATAACGGTAACAACATTGGGCCTAATAAATGCTAAAGAATTTGAAATAATTATCTTCTTTGTGAATCATAAATGAAAAGATCATTTAAATTTTCTTTATTAAAGATCATAACGGTAACGATCATTGGTCCTAATAAATGCTAAAGAATTGTAAATAATTATATTCTTTCTAAAACATAATTTAATAGATCATTTAAAATTTCTTTATTAAAGATCATAAGGGTAACAATCATTGGGACTAATAAATGCTAAAAAATTGTAAATAATTATCTTCTTTGTAAAAGATAATTTAATAGATCATTTCAAAATTTCTTTATTAAAGATCATAACGGTAACAACATTGGGCCTAATAAATGCTAAAGAATTTGAAATAATTATCTTCTTTGTGAATCATAATTGAAAAGATCATTTAAAGTTTTTTATTAAAGATCATAACAGTAACGATCATTGGGTCTAATAAATGCTAAAAAATTGTAAATAATTATCTTCTTTCTAAAAGATAATTTAATAGATCATTTAGAATTTCTTTATTAAAGATCATAACGGTAATGATCATTGGTCCTAATAAATGGAAAGAATTGTAAATAATTATATTCTTTCTAAAACATAATTTAATAGATCATTTAAAATTTCTTTATTAAAGATCATAAGGGTAACAATCATTGGGACTAATAAATGCTAAAAAATTGTAAATAATTATCTTCTTTGTAAAAGATAATTTAATAGATCATTTCAAAATTTCTTTATTAAAGATCATAACGGTAACAACATTGGGCCTAATAAATGCTAAAGAATTTGAAATAATTATCTTCTTTGTGAATCATAATTGAAAAGATCATTTAAAGTTTCTTTATTAAAGATCATAACAGTAACGATCATTGGGTCTAATAAATGCTAAAAAGTTGTAAATAATTATCTTCTTTCTAAAAGATAATTTAATAGATCATTTAAAATTTCTTTATTAAAGATCATAACGGTAACGATCATTGGGCCTAATAAATGCTAAAGAATTTGAAATAATTATCTTCTTTGTGAATCATAATTGAAAAGATCATTTAAAGTTTCTTTATTAAAGATCATAACAGTAACGATCATTGGGTCTAATAAATGCTAAAAAATTGTAAATAATTATCTTCTTTCTAAAAGATAATTTAATAGATCATTTAGAATTTCTTTATTAAAGTTCATAACGGTAACGATCATTGGTCCTAATAAATGCTAAAGAATTTGAAATAATTATCTTCTTTGTGAATCATAATTGAAAAGATCATTTAAATTTTCTTTATTAAAGATCATAACAGTAACGATCATTGGGTCTAATAAATGCTAAAAAATTGTAAATAATTATCTTCTTTCTAAAAGATAATTTAATAGATCATTTAGAATTTCTTTATTAAAGATCATAACGGTAAGGATCATTGGTCCTAATAAATGCTAAAGAATTGTAAATAATTATATTCTTTCTAAAACATAATTTAATAGATCATTTAAATTTCCTTATTAAAGATCATAAGGGTAACAATCATTGGGACTAATAAATGCTAAAAAATTCTAAATAATTATCTTCTTTGTAAAAGATAATTTAATAGATCATTTCAAAATTTCTTTATTAAAGATCATAACGGTAACAACATTGGGCCTAATAAATGCTAAAGAATTTGAAATAATTATCTTCTTTGTGAATCATAATTGACAAGATCATTTAAAGTTTCTTTATTAAAGATCATAACAGTAACGATCATTGGGTCTAATAAATGCTAAAAAATTGTAAATAATTATCTTCTTTCTAAAAGATAATTTAATAGATCATTTAGAATTTCTTTATTAAAGATCATAACGGTAACGATCATTGGTCCTAATAAATGCTAAAGAATTTGAAATAATTATCTTCTTTGTGAATCATAATTGAATAGATCATTTAAAGTTTTTTTATTAAAGGTCTTAACGGTAACAATCATTGGGCCTAATAAATGCTAAAAAATTGTACATAATTATCTTCATTCTAAAAGATAACTTCAAAGATCATTTAAAGTTTTTATATTAAAGATGATAACGGTAACGATCATTGAGCCTAATAAATGCTAAAAAATTGTAAATAATTACCTTCTTTCTAAAAGATAATTTAATAGATCATTTAAAATTTCTTTATTAAAGATCATAACGGTAACGATCATTGGGCCTAATAAATGCTAAAGAATTGTAAATAATTATATTCTTTCTAAAACATAATCTAATAGATCATTTAAAATTTCTTTATTAAAGTTCATAAGGGTAACAATCATTGGGCCTAATAAATGCTAAAAACTTGTAAATAATTATATTCTTTGCAAAAGATAATTTAATAGATCATTTAAAATTTCTTTATTAAAGATCATAACGGTAACGATCATTGGGCCTAATAAATGATAAAGAATTTGAAATAATTATCTTCTTTGTGAATCATAATTGAAAAGATCATTTAAAGTTTTTTTATTAAAGATCATAACAGTAACGATCATTGGGTCTAATAAATGCTAAAAAATTGTAAATAATTACCTTCTTTCTAAAAGATAATTTAATAGATCATTTAAAATTTCTTTATTAAAGATCATAACGGTAACGATCATTGGGCCTAATAAATGCTAAAGAATTGTAAATAATTATACTCTTTCTAAAACATAATTTAATAGATCATTTAAAATTTCTTTATTAAAGTTCATAAGGGTAACAATCATTGGGCCTAATAAATGCTAAAAACTTGTAAATAATTATATTCTTTGCAAAAGATAATTTAATAGATCATTTAAAATTTCTTTATTAAAGATGATAACGGTAACAACATTGGGCCTAATAAATGCTAAAGAATTTGAAATAATTATCTTCTTTGTGAATCATAATTGAAAAGATCATTTAAATTTTCTTTATTAAAGATCATAACAGTAACGATCATTGGGTCTAATAAATGCTAAAAAATTGTAAATAATTATCTTCTTTCTAAAAGATAATTTAATAGATCATTTAGAATTTCTTTATTAAAGATCATAACGGTAACGATCATTGGTCCTAATAAATGCTAAAGAATTGTAAATAATTATATTCTTTCTAAAACATAATTTAATAGATCATTTAAATTTCCTTATTAAAGATCATAAGGGTAACAATCATTGGGACTAATAAATGCTAAAAAATTGTAAATAATTATCTTCTTTGTAAAAGATAATTTAATAGATCATTTCAAAATTTCTTTATTAAAGATCATAACGGTAACAACATTGGGCCTAATAAATGCTAAAGAATTTGAAATAATTATCTTCTTTGTGAATCATAATTGAAAAGATCATTTAAAGTTTCTTTATTAAAGATCATAACAGTAACGATCATTGGGTCTAATAAATGCTAAAAAATTGTAAATAATTATCTTCTTTCTAAAAGATAATTTAATAGATCATTTAGAATTTCTTTATTAAAGATCATAACGGTAACGATCATTGGTCCTAATAAATGCTAAAGAATTTGAAATAATTATCTTCTTTGTGAATCATAATTGAATAGATCATTTAAAGTTTTTTTATTAAAGGTCTTAACGGTAACAATCATTGGGCCTAATAAATGCTAAAAAATTGTACATAATTATCTTCATTCTAAAAGATAACTTCAAAGATCATTTAAAGTTTTTATATTAAAGATGATAACGGTAACGATCATTGGGCCTAATAAATGCTAAAAAATTGTAAATAATTACCTTCTTTCTAAAAGATAATTTAATAGATCATTTAAAATTTCTTTATTAAAGATCATAACGGTAACGATCATTGGGCCTAATAAATGCTAAAGAATTGTAAATAATTATATTCTTTCTAAAACATAATCTAATAGATCATTTAAAATTTCTTTATTAAAGTTCATAAGGGTAACAATCATTGGGCCTAATAAATGCTAAAAACTTGTAAATAATTATATTCTTTGCAAAAGATAATTTAATAGATCATTTAAAATTTCTTTATTAAAGATGATAACGGTAACAACATTGGGCCTAATAAATGCTAAAGAATTTGAAATAATTATCTTCTTTGTGAATCATAATTGAAAAGATCATTTAAAGTTTCTTTATTAAAGATCATAACAGTAACGATCATTGGGTCTAATAAATGCTAAAAAATTGTAAATAATTATCTTCTTTCTAAAAGATAATTTAATAGATCATTTAGAATTTCTTTATTAAAGTTCATAACGGTAACGATCATTGGGCCTAATAAATGCTAAAGAATTTGAAATAATTATCTTCTTTGTGAATCATAATTGAAAAGATCATTTAAAGTTTTTTTATTAAAGATCATAACAGTAACGATCATTGGGTCTAATAAATGCTAAAAAATTGTAAATAATTACCTTCTTTCTAAAAGATAATTTAATAGATCATTTAAAATTTCTTTATTAAAGATCATAACGGTAACGATCATTGGGCCTAATAAATGCTAAAGAATTGTAAATAATTATACTCTTTCTAAAACATAATTTAATAGATCATTTAAAATTTCTTTATTAAAGTTCATAAGGGTAACAATCATTGGGCCTAATAAATGCTAAAAACTTGTAAATAATTATATTCTTTGCAAAAGATAATTTAATAGATCATTTAAAATTTCTTTATTAAAGATGATAACGGTAACAACATTGGGCCTAATAAATGCTAAAGAATTTGAAATAATTATCTTCTTTGTGAATCATAATTGAATAGATCATTTAAAGTTTTTTTATTAAAGGTCTTAACGGTAACAATCATTGGGCCTAATAAATGCTAAAAAATTGTACATAATTATCTTCATTCTAAAAGATAACTTCAAAGATCATTTAAAGTTTTTATATTAAAGATGATAACGGTAACGATCATTGGGCCTAATAAATGCTAAAAAATTGTAAATAATTACCTTCTTTCTAAAAGATAATTTAATAGATCATTTAAAATTTCTTTATTAAAGATCATAACGGTAACGATCATTGGGCCTAATAAATGCTAAAGAATTGTAAATAATTATATTCTTTCTAAAACATAATCTAATAGATCATTTAAAATTTCTTTATTAAAGTTCATAAGGGTAACAATCATTGGGCCTAATAAATGCTAAAAACTTGTAAATAATTATATTCTTTGCAAAAGATAATTTAATAGATCATTTAAAATTTCTTTATTAAAGATGATAACGGTAACAACATTGGGCCTAATAAATGCTAAAGAATTTGAAATAATTATCTTCTTTGTGAATCATAATTGAAAACATCATTTAAAGTTTCTTTATTAAAGATCATAACAGTAACGATCATTGGGTCTAATAAATGCTAAAAAATTGTAAATAATTATCTTCTTTCTAAAAGATAATTTAATAGATCATTTAGAATTTCTTTATTAAAGTTCATAACGGTAACGATCATTGGGCCTAATAAATGCTAAAGAATTTGAAATAATTATCTTCTTTGTGAATCATAATTGAAAAGATCATTTAAAGTTTTTTTATTAAAGATCATAACAGTAACGATCATTGGGTCTAATAAATGCTAAAAAATTGTAAATAATTACCTTCTTTCTAAAAGATAATTTAATAGATCATTTAAAATTTCTTTATTAAAGATCATAACGGTAACGATCATTGGGCCTAATAAATGCTAAAGAATTGTAAATAATTATACTCTTTCTAAAACATAATTTAATAGATCATTTAAAATTTCTTTATTAAAGTTCATAAGGGTAACAATCATTGGGCCTAATAAATGCTAAAAACTTGTAAATAATTATATTCTTTGCAAAAGATAATTTAATAGATCATTTAAAATTTCTTTATTAAAGATGATAACGGTAACAACATTGGGCCTAATAAATGCTAAAGAATTTGAAATAATTATCTTCTTTGTGAATAATACTTGAAAAGATCATTTAAAGTTTCTTTATTAAAGATCATAACAGTAACGATCATTGGGTCTAATAAATGCTAAAAAATTGTAAATAATTATCTTCTTTCTAAAAGATAATTTAATAGATCATTTAGAATTTCTTTATTAAAGATCATAACGGTAACGATCATTGGTCCTAATAAATGCTAAAGAATTGTAAATAATTATATTCTTTCTAAAACATAATTTAATAGATCATTTAAAATTTCCTTCTTAAATATCATAAGGGTAACAATCATTGGGACTAATAAATGCTAAAAAATCCTAAATAATTATCTTCTTTGTAAAAGATAATTTAATAGATCATTTCAAAATTTCTTTATTAAAGATGATAACGGTAACGATCATTGGGCCTAATAAATGCTAAAGAATTGTAAATAATTATATTCTTTCTAAAGCATAATTTAATAGATCATTTAAAATTTCTTTATTAAAGATCATAAGGGTAACAATCATTGGGCCTAATAAATGCTAAAAAGTTGAAAATAATTATCTTCTTTGCAAAATATAATTTAATAGATCATTTAAAATTTCTTTATTAAAGATCATAACGGTAACGATCATTGGGCCTAATAAATGCTAAAGAATTTGAAATAATTATCTTCTTTGTGAATCAATTGTAAATAATTATATTCTTTCTAAAGCATAATTTAATAGATCATTTAAAATTTCTTTATTAAAGATCATAAGGGTAACAATCATTGGGCCTAATAAATGCTAAAAAGTTGAAAATAATTATCTTCTTTGCAAAATATAATTTAATAGATCATTTAAAATTTCTTTATTAAAGATCATAACGGTAACGATCATTGGGCCTAATAAATGCTAAAGAATTTGAAATAATTATCTTCTTTGTGAATCATAATTGAAAAGATCATTTAAAGTTTCTTTATTAAAGATCATAACAGTAACGATCATTGGGTCTAATAAATGCTAAAAAATTGTAAATAATTATCTTCTTTCTAAAAGATAATTTAATAGATCATTTCAAAATTTCTTTATTAAAGATCATAACGGTAACGATCATTGGGCCTAATAAATGCTAAAGAATTTGAAATAACTATCTTCTTTGTGAATCATAATTGAAAATATCATTTAAAGTTACTTTATTAAAGATCATAACAGTAACGATCATTGGGTCTAATAAATGCTTAAAAATTGTAAATAATTATCTTCTTTCTAAAAGATAATTTAATAGATCATTTAGAATTTCTTTATTAAAGATCATAACGGTAACGATCATTGGTCCTAATAAATGCTAAAGAATTGTAAATAATTATATTCTTTCTAAAACATAATTTAATAGATCATTTAAATTTCCTTATTAAAGATCATAAGGGTAACAATCATTGGGATTAATAAATGCTAAAAAATTCTAAATAATTATCTTCTTTGTAAAAGATAATTTAATAGATCATTTCAAAATTTCTTTATTAAAGATCATAACGGTAACGATCATTGGGCCTAATAAATGCTAAAGAATTGTAAATAATTATATTCTTTCTAAAACACAATTTAATAGATCATTTAAAATTTCTTTATTAAAGATCATAAGGGTAACAATCATTGGGCCTAATAAATGCTAAAAAGTTGTAAATAATTATCTTTTTTGCAAAAGATAATTTAATAGATCATTTAAAATTTCTTTATTAAAGATCATAACGGTAACGATCATTGGGCCTAATAAATGCTAAAGAATTTGAAATAATTATCTTCTTTGTGAATCATAATTGAAAAGATCATTTAAAGTTTCTTTATTAAAGATCATAACAGTAACGATCATTGGGTCTAATAAATGCTAAAAAATTGTAAATAATTATCTTCTTTCTAAAAGATAATTTAATAGATCATTTAGAATTTCTTTAATAAAGATCATAACGGTAACGATCATTGTCCTAATAAATGCTAAAGAATTGTAAATAATTATATTCTTTCTAAAACATAATTTAATAGATCATTTAAAATTTCTTTATTAAAGATCATAAGGGTAACAATCATTGGGACTAATAAATGCTAAAAAATTGTAAATAATTATCTTCTTTGTAAAAGATAATTTAATAGATCATTTCAAAATTTCTTTATTAAAGATCATAACGGTAACGATCATTGGGCCTAATAAATGCTAAAGAATTTGAAATAATTATCTTCTTTGTGAATCATAATTGAAAAGATCATTTAAAGTTTCTTTATTAAAGATCATAACAGTAACGATCATTGGGTCTAATAAATGCTTAAAAATTGTAAATAATTATCTTTTTTCTAAAAGATAATTTAATAGATCATTTAGAATTTCTTTATTAAAGATCATAACGGTAACGATCATTGGTCCTAATAAATGCTAAAGAATTGTAAATAATTATATTCTTTCTAAAACATAATTTAATAGATCATTTAAAATTTCTTTATTAAAGATCATAAGGGTAACAATCATTGGGACTAATAAATGCTAAAAAATTGTAAATAATTATCTTCTTTGTAAAAGATAATTTAATAGATCATTTCAAAATTTCTTTATTAAAGATCATAACGGTAACAACATTGGGCCTAATAAATGCTAAAGAATTTGAAATAATTATCTTCTTTGTGAATCATAATTGAAAAGATCATTTAAAGTTTCTTTATTAAAGATCATAACAGTAACGATCATTGGGTCTAATAAATGCTAAAAAATTGTAAATAATTATATTCTTTCTAAAACATAATTTAATAGATCATTTAAAATTTCTTTATTAAAGTTCATAAGGGTAACAATCATTGGGCCTAATAAATGCTAAAAACTTGTAAATAATTATATTCTTTGCAAAAGATAATTTAATAGATCATTTAAAATTTCTTTATTAAAGATCATAACGGTAACGATCATTGGGCCTAATAAATGCTAAAGAATTTGAAATAATTATCTTCTTTGTGAATCATAATTGAAAAGATCATTTAAAGTTTTTTTATTAAAGATCATAACAGTAACGATCATTGGGTCTAATAAATGCTAAAAAATTGTAAATAATTATCTTCTTTCTAAAAGATAATTTAATAGATCATTTAGAATTTCTTTATTAAAGATCATAACGGTAACAATCATTGGTCCTAATAAATGCTAAAGAATTGTAAATAATTATATTCTTTCTAAAACATAATTTAATAGATCATTTAAAATTTCTTTATTAAAGATCATAAGGGTAACAATCATTGGGACTAATAAATGCTAAAAAATTGTAAATAATTATCTTCTTTGTAAAAGATAATTTAATAGATCATTTCAAATTTTTTTTATTAAAGATCATAACGGTAACAACATTGGGCCTAATAAATGCTAAAGAATTTGAAATAATTATCTTCTTTGTGAATCATAATTGAAAAGATCATTTAAAGTTTTTTTATTAAAGATCATAACAGTAACGATCATTGGGTCTAATAAATGCTAAAAAATTGTAAATAATTATCTTCTTTCTAAAAGATAATTTAATAGATCATTTAGAATTTCTTTATTAAAGATCATAACGGTAACGATCATTGGTCCTAATAAATGCTAAAGAATTGTAAATAATTATATTCTTTCTAAAACATAATTTAATAGATCATTTAAATTTCCTTATTAAAGATCATAAGGGTAACAATCATTGGGACTAATAAATGCTAAAAAATTCTAAATAATTATCTTCTTTGTAAAAGATAATTTAATAGATCATTTCAAAATTTATTTATTAAAGATCATAACGGTAACGATCATTGGGCCTAATAAATGCTAAAGAATTGTAAATAATTATATTCTTTCTAAAACATAATTTAATAGATCATTTAAAATTTCTTTATTAAAGATCATAAGGGTAACAATCATTGGGCCTAATAAATGCTAAAAAGTTGTAAATAATTATCTTCTTTGCAAAAGATAATTTAATAGATCATTTAAAATTTCTTTATTAAAGATCATAACGGTAACGATCATTGGGCCTAATAAATGCTAAAGAATTTGAAATAATTATCTTCTTTGTGAATCATAATTGAAAAGATCATTTAAAGTTTCTTTATTAAAGATCATAACAGTAACGATCATTGGGTCTAATAAATGCTAAAAAATTGTAAATAATTATCTTCTTTCTAAAAGATAATTTAATAGATCATTTAGAATTTCTTTATTAAAGATCATAACGGTAACGATCATTGGTCCTAATAAATGCTAAAGAATTGTAAATAATTATATTCTTTCTAAAACATAATTTAATAGATCATTTAAAATTTCTTTATTAAAGATCATAAGGGTAACAATCATTGGGACTAATAAATGCTAAAAAATTGTAAATAATTATCTTCTTTGTAAAAGATAATTTAATAGATCATTTCAAAATTTATTTATTAAAGATCATAACGGTAACGATCATTGGGCCTAATAAATGCTAAAGAATTGTAAATAATTATATTCTTTCTAAAACATAATTTAATAGATCATTTAAAATTTCTTTATTAAAGATCATAAGGGTAACAATCATTGGGCCTAATAAATGCTAAAAAGTTGTAAATAATTATCTTCTTTGCAAAAGATAATTTAATAGATCATTTAAAATTTCTTTATTAAAGATCATAACGGTAACGATCATTGGGCCTAATAAATGCTAAAGAATTTGAAATAATTATCTTCTTTGTGAATCATAATTGAAAAGATCATTTAAAGTTTCTTTATTAAAGATCATAACAGTAACGATCATTGGGTCTAATAAATGCTAAAAAATTGTAAATAATTATCTTCTTTCTAAAAGATAATTTAATAGATCATTTAGAATTTCTTTATTAAAGATCATAACGGTAACGATCATTGGTCCTAATAAATGCTAAAGAATTGTAAATAATTATATTCTTTCTAAAACATAATTTAATAGATCATTTAAAATTTCTTTATTAAAGATCATAACGGTAACAATCATTGGGCCTAATAAATGCTAAAGAATTTGAAATAATTATCTTCTTTGTGAATCATAATTGAAAAGATCATTTAAAGTTTCTTTATTAAAGATCATAACAGTAACGATCATTGGGTCTAATAAATGCTTAAAAATTGTAAATAATTATCTTCTTTCTAAAAGATAATTTAATAGATCATTTAGAATTTCTTTATTAAAGATCATAACGGTAACGATCATTGGGCCTAATAAATGCTAAAGAATTGTAAATAATTATATTCTTTCTAAAACATAATTTAATAGATCATTTAAAATTTCTTTCTTAAAGATCATAAGGGTAACAATCATTGGGACTAATAAATGCTAAAAAATTGTAAATAATTATCTTCTTTGTAAAAGATAATTTTATAGATCATTTCAAAATATCTTTATTAAATATCATAACGGTAACGATCATTGGGCCTAATAAATGCTAAAGAATTTGAAATAATTATCTTCTTTGTGAATCATAATTGAATAGATCATTTAAAGTTTTTTTATTAAAGGTCTTAACGGTAACCATCATTGGGCCTAATAAATGCTAAAAAATTGTACATAATTATCTTCATTCTAAAAGATAACTTCAAAGATCATTTAAAGTTTTTATATTAAAGATGATAATGGTAACGATCATTGGGCCTAATAAATGCTAAAAAATTTTAAATAATTACCTTCTTTCTAAAAGATAATTTAATAGATCATTTAAAATTTCTTTATTAAAGATCATAACGGTAACAATCATTGGGCCTAATAAATGCTAAAGAATTTGAAATAATTATCTTCTTTGTGAATCATAATTGAAAAGATCATTTAAAGTTTCTTTATTAAAGATCATAACAGTAACGATCATTGGGTCTAATAAATGCTTAAAAATTGTAAATAATTATCTTCTTTCTAAAAGATAATTTAATAGATCATTTAGAATTTCTTTATTAAAGATCATAACGGTAACGATCATTGGGCCTAATAAATGCTAAAGAATTGTAAATAATTATATTCTTTCTAAAACATAATTTAATAGATCATTTAAAATTTCTTTATTAAAGATCATAAGGGTAACAATCATTAGGCCTAATAAATGCTAAAGAATTTGAAATAATTATCTTCTTTGTGAATCATAATTGAAAAGATCATTTAAAGTTTCTTTATTAAAGATCATAACAGTAACGATCATTGGGTCTAATAAATGCTAAAAAATTGTAAATAATTATCTTCTTTCTAAAAGATAATTTAATAGATCATTTAGAATTTCTTTATTAAAGATCATAACGGTAATGATCATTGGTCCTAATAAATGCTAAAGAGTTGTAAATAATTATATTCTTTCTAAAACATAATTTAATCGATCATTTAAAATTTCTTTATTAAAGATCATAAGGGTAACAATCATTGGGACTAATAAATGCTAAAAAATTGTAAATAATTATCTTCTTTCTAAAAGATAATTTAATAGATCATTTAAAATTTCTTTATTAAAGATCATAACGGTAACGATCATTGGGCCTAATAAATGCTAAAGAATTTGAAATAATTATCTTCTTTGTGAATCATAATTGAAAAGATCATTTAAAGTTTCTTTATTAAAGATCATAACAGTAACGATCATTGGGTCTAATAAATGCTAAAAAATTGTAAATAATTATCTTCTTTCTAAAAGATAATTTAATAGATCATTTAGAATTTCTTTATTAAAGATCATAACGGTAACGATCATTGGTCCTAATAAATGCTAAAGAATTGTAAATAATTATATTCTTTCTAAAACATAATTTAATAGATCATTTAAAATTTCTTTATTAAAGATCATAAGGGTAACAATCATTGGGACTAATAAATGCTAAAAAATTGTAAATAATTATCTTCTTTGTAAAAGATAATTTAATAGATCATTTCAAAATTTCTTTATTAAATATCATAACGGTAACGATCATTGGGCCTAATAAATGCTAAAGAATTTGAAATAATTATCTTCTTTGTGAATCATAATTGAATAGATCATTTAAAGTTTTTTTATTAAAGGTCTTAACGGTAACAATCATTGGGCCTAATAAATGCTAAAAAATTGTACATAATTATCTTCATTCTAAAAGATAACTTCAAAGATCATTTAAAGTTTTTATATTAAAGATGATAATGGTAACGATCATTGGGCCTAATAAATGCTAAAAATTTTTAAATAATTACCTTCTTTCTAAAAGATAATTTAATAGATCATTTAAAATTTCTTTATTAAAGATCATAACGGTAACAATCATTGGGCCTAATACATGCTAAAGAATTTGAAATAATTATCTTCTTTGTGAATCATAATTGAAAAGATCATTTAAAGTTTCTTTATTAAAGATCATAACAGTAACGATCATTGGGTCTAATAAATGCTTAAAAATTGTAAATAATTATCTTCTTTCTAAAAGATAATTTAATAGATCATTTAGAATTTCTTTATTAAAGATCATAACGGTAACGATCATTGGGCCTAATAAATGCTAAAGAATTGTAAATAATTATATTCTTTCTAAAACATAATTTAATAGATCATTTAAAATTTCTTTATTAAAGATCATAAGGGTAACAATCATTGGGCCTAATAAATGCTAAAGAATTTGAAATAATTATCTTCTTTGTGAATCATAATTGAAAAGATCATTTAAAGTTTCTTTATTAAAGATCATAACAGTAACGATCATTGGGTCTAATAAATGCTAAAATATTGTAAATAATTATCTTCTTTCTAAAAGATAATTTAATAGATCATTTAGAATTTCTTTATTAAAGATCATAACGGTAACGATCATTGGTCCTAATAAATGCTAAAGAGTTGTAAATAATTATATTCTTTCTAAAACATAATTTAATCGATCATTTAAAATTTCTTTATTAAAGATCATAAGGGTAACAATCATTGGGACTAATAAATGCTAAAAAATTGTAAATAATTATCTTCTTTGTAAAAGATAATTTAATAGATCATTTCAAAATTTCTTTATTAAAGATCATAACGGTAACGATCATTGGGCCTAATAAATGCTAAAGAATTTGAAATAATTATCTTCTTTGTGAATCATAATTGAAAAGATCATTTAAAGTTTCTTTATTAAAGATCATAACAGTAACGATCATTGGGTCTAATAAATGCTTAAAAATTGTAAATAATTATCTTCTTTCTAAAAGATAATTTAATAGATCATTTAGAATTTCTTTATTAAAGATCATAACGGTAACGATCATTGGTCCTAATAAATGCTAAAGAATTGTAAATAATTATATTCTTTCTAAAACATAATTTAATAGATCATTTAAATTTCCTTATTAAAGATCATAAGGGTAACAATCATTGGGACTAATAAATGCTAAAAATTCTAAATAATTATCTTCTTTCTAAAAGATAATTTAATAGATCATTTAAAATTTCTTTATTAAAGATCATAACGGTAACGATCATTGGGCCTAATAAATGCTAAAGAATTGTAAATAATTATATTCTTTCTAAAACATAATTTAATAGATCATTTAAAATTTCTTTATTAAAGTTCATAAGGGTAACAATCATTGGGCCTAATAAATGCTAAAAACTTGTAAATAATTATATTCTTTGCAAAAGATAATTTAATAGATCATTTAAAATTTCTTTATTAAAGATCATAACGGTAATGATCATTGGGCCTAATAAATGCTAAAGAATTTGAAATAATTATCTTCTTTGTGAATCATAATTGAAAAGATCATTTAAAGTTTTTTTATTAAAGATCATAACAGTAACGATCATTGGGTCTAATAAATGCTAAAAAATTGTAAATAATTATCTTCTTTCTAAAAGATAATTTAATAGATCATTTAGAATTTCTTTATTAAAGATCATAACGGTAACGATCATTGGTCCTAATAAATGCTAAAGAATTGTAAATAATTATATTCTTTCTAAAACATAATTTAATAGATCATTTAAATTTCCTTATTAAAGATCATAAGGGTAACAATCATTGGGACTAATAAATGCTAAAAAATTCTAAATAATTATCTTCTTTGTAAAAGATAATTTAATAGATCATTTCAAAATTTCTTTATTAAAGATCATAACGGTAACGATCATTGGGCCTAATAAATGCTAAAGAATTGTAAATAATTATATTATTTCTAAAACATAATTTAATAGATCATTTAAAATTTCTTTATTAAAGATCATAAGGGTAACAATCATTGGGCCTAATAAATGCTAAAAAGTTGTAAATAATTATCTTCTTTGCAAAAGATAATTTAATAGATCATTTAAAATTTCTTTATTAAAGATCATAACGGTAACGATCATTGGGCCTAATAAATGCTAAAGAATTTGAAATAATTATCTTCTTTGTGAATCATAATTGAAAAGATCATTTAAAGTTTTTTTATTAAAGATCATAACAGTAACGATCATTGGGTCTAATAAATGCTAAAAAATTGTAAATAATTATCTTCTTTCTAAAAGATAATTTAATAGATCATTTAGAATTTCTTTATTAAAGATCATAACGGTAACGATCATTGGTCCTAATAAATGCTAAAGAATTGTAAATAATTATATTCTTTCTAAAACATAATTTAA
The DNA here is from genome assembly GCA_037954015.1 of Psophocarpus tetragonolobus. Taxonomy (NCBI): domain Eukaryota; kingdom Viridiplantae; phylum Streptophyta; class Magnoliopsida; order Fabales; family Fabaceae; genus Psophocarpus; species Psophocarpus tetragonolobus. The sequence continues at coordinate 63,984,937 of CM075688.1, forward strand.
TAGATCATTTAAAATTTCTTTATTAAAGATCATAAGGGTAACAATCATTGGGACTAATAAATGCTAAAAAATTGTAAATAATTATCTTCTTTGTAAAAGATAATTTAATAGATCATTTCAAAATTTCTTTATTAAAGATCATAACGGTAACAACATTGGGCCTAATAAATGCTAAAGAATTTGAAATAATTATCTTCTTTGTGAATCATAATTGAAAAGATCCTTTAAAGTTTCTTTATTAAAGATCATAACAGTAACGATCATTGGGTCTAATAAATGCTAAAAAATTGTAAATAATTATCTTCTTTCTAAAAGATAATTTAATAGATCATTTAGAATTTCTTTATTAAAGATCATAACGGTAACGATCATTGGTCCTAATAAATGCTAAAGAATTTGAAATAATTATCTTCTTTGTGAATCATAATTGAATAGATCATTTAAAGTTTTTTTATTAAAGGTCTTAACGGTAACAACCATTGGGCCTAATAAATGCTAAAAAATTGTACATAATTATCTTCATTCTAAAAGATAACTTCAAAGATCATTTAAAGTTTTTATATTAAAGATGATAACGGTAACGATCATTGGGCCTAATAAATGCTAAAAAATTGTAAATAATTACCTTCTTTCTAAAAGATAATTTAATAGATCATTTAAAATTTCTTTATTAAAGATCATAACGGTAACGATCATTGGGCCTTATAAATGCTAAAGAATTGTAAATAATTATATTCTTTCTAAAACATAATTTAATAGATCATTTAAAATTTCTTTATTAAAGTTCATAAGGGTAACAATCATTAAAGTTCATAAGGGTAACAATCATTGGGCCTAATAAATGCTAAAAACTTGTAAATAATTATATTCTTTGCAAAAGATAATTTAATAGATCATTTAAAATTTCTTTATTAAAGATCATAACGGTAACGATCATTGGGCCTAATAAATGCTAAAGAATTTGAAATAATTATCTTCTTTGTGAATCATAATTGAAAAGATCATTTAAAGTTTTTTTATTAAAGATCATAACAGTAACGATCATTGGGTCTAATAAATGCTAAAAAATTATAAATAATTATCTTCTTTCTAAAAGATAATTTAATAGATCATTTAGAATTTCTTTATTAAAGATCATAACGGTAACGATCATTGGTCCTAATAAATGCTAAAGAATTGTAAATAATTATATTCTTTCTAAAACATAATTTAATAGATCATTTAAATTTCCTTATTAAAGATCATAAGGGTAACAATCATTAGGACTAATAAATGCTAAAAAATTCTAAATAATTATCTTCTTTGTAAAAGATAATTTAGTAGACCATTTCAAAATTTCTTTATTAAAGATCATAACGGTAACGATCATTGGGCCTAATAAATGCTAAAGAATTGTAAATAATTATATTCTTTCTAAAACATAATTTAATAGATCATTTAAAATTTCTTTATTAAAGATCATAAGGGTAACAATCATTGGGCCTAATAAATGCTAAAAAGTTGTAAATAATTATCTTCTTTGCAAAAGATAATTTAATAGATCATTTAAAATTTCTTTATTAAAGATCATAACGGTAACGATCATTGGGCCTAATAAATGCTAAAGAATTTGAAATAATTATCTTCTTTGTGAATCATAATTGAAAAGATCATTTAAAGTTTTTTTATTAAAGATCATAACAGTAACGATCATTGGGTCTAATAAATGCTAAAAAATTGTAAATAATTATCTTCTTTCTAAAAGATAATTTAATAGATCATTTATAATTTCTTTATTAAAGATCATAACGGTAACGATCATTGGTCCTAATAAATGCTAAAGAATTGTAAATAATTATATTCTTTCTAAAACATAATTTAATAGATCATTTAAAATTTCTTTATTAAAGATCATAAGGGTAACAATCATTGGGACTAATAAATGCTAAAAAATTGTAAATAATTATCTTCTTTGTAAAAGATAATTTAATAGATCATTTCAAAATTTCTTTATTAAAGATCATAACGGTAACAACATTGGGCCTAATAAATGCTAAAGAATTTGAAATAATTATCTTCTTTGTGAATCATAATTGAAAAGATCATTTAAAGTTTCTTTATTAAAGATCATAACAGTAACGATCATTGGGTCTAATAAATGCTAAAAAATTGTAAATAATTATCTTCTTTGTAAAAGATAATTTAATAGATCATTTAGAATTTCTTTATTAAAGATCATAACGGTAACGATCATTGGTCCTAATAAATGCTAAAGAATTTGAAATAATTATCTTCTTTGTGAATCATAATTGAATAGATCATTTAAAGTTTTTTTATTAAAGGTCTTAACGGTAACAATCATTGGGCCTAATAAATGCTAAAAAATTGTACATAATTATCGTCATTCTAAAAGATAACTTCAAAGATCATTTAAAGTTTTTATATTAAAGATGATAACGGTAACGATCATTGGGCCTAATAAATGCTAAAAAATTGTAAATAATTACCTTCTTTCTAAAAGATAATTTAATAGATCATTTAAAATTTCTTTATTAAAGATCATAACGGTAACGATCATTGGCCCTAATAAATGCTAAAGAATTGTAAATAATTATATTCTTTCTAAAACATAATTTAATAGATCATTTAGAATTTCTTTATTAAAGATCATAACGGTAACGATCATTGGTCCTAATAAATGCTAAATAATTTGAAATAATTATATTCTTTGTGAATCATAATTGAATAGATCATTTAAAGTTTTTTTATTAAAGGTCTTAACGGTAACAACCATTGGGCCTAATAAATGCTAAAAAATTGTACATAATTATCTTCATTCTAAAAGATAACTTCAAAGATCATTTAAAGTTTTTATATTAAAGATCATAAGGGTAACAATCATTGGGCCTAATAAATGCTAAAAAGTTGTAAATAATTATCTTCTTTGCAAAAGATAATTTAATAGATCATTTAGAATTTCTTTATTAAAGATCATAACGGTAACGATCATTGGTCCTAATAAATGCTAAAGAATTGTAAATAATTATATTCTTTCTAAAACATAATTTAATAGATCATTTAAAATTTCTTTATTAAAGATCATAAGGGTAACAATCATTGGGACTAATAAATGCTAAAAAATTGTAAATAATTATCTTCTTTGTAAAAGATAATTTAATAGATCATTTCAAAATTTCTTTATTAAAGATCATAACGGTAACAACATTGGGCCTAATAAATGCTAAAGAATTTGAAATAATTATCTTCTTTGTGAATCATAATTGAAAAGATCATTTAAAGTTTTTTTATTAAAGATCATAACAGTAACGATCATTGGGTCTAATAAATGCTAAAAAATTGTAAATAATTATCTTCTTTCTAAAAGATAATTTAATAGATCATTTAGAATTTCTTTATTAAAGATCATAACGGTAACGATCATTGGTCCTAATAAATGCTAAAGAATTGTAAATAATTATATTCTTTCTAAAACATAATTTAATAGATCATTTAAAATTTCTTTATTAAAGATCATAAGGGTAACAATCATTGGGACTAATAAATGCTAAAAAATTGTAAATAATTATCTTCTTTGTAAAAGATAATTTAATAGATCATTTCAAAATTTCTTTATTAAAGATCATAACGGTAACAACATTGGGCCTAATAAATGCTAAAGAATTTGAAATAATTATCTTCTTTGTGAATCATAATTGAAAAGATCATTTAAAGTTTCTTTATTAAAGATCATAACAGTAACGATCATTGGGTCTAATAAATGCTAAAAAATTGTAAATAATTATCTTCTTTCTAAAAGATAATTTAATAGATCATTTAAAATTTCTTTATTAAAGATCATAACGGTAACGATCATTGGGCCTAATAAATGCTAAAGAATTTGAAATAATTATCTTCTTTGTGAATCATAATTGAAAAGATCATTTAAAGTTTCTTTATTAAAGATCATAACAGTAACGATCATTGGGTCTAATAAATGCTAAAAAATTGTAAATAATTATCTTCTTTCTAAAAGATAATTTAATAGATCATTTAAAATTTCTTTATTAAAGATCATAACGGTAACGATCATTGGGCCTAATAAATGCTAAAGAATTTGAAATAATTATCTTCTTTGTGAATCATAATTGAAAAGATCATTTAAAGTTTCTTTATTAAAGATCATAACAGTAACGATCATTGGGTCTAATAAATGCTAAAAAATTGTAAATAATTATCTTCTTTCTAAAAGATAATTTAATAGATCATTTAGAATTTCTTTATTAAAGATCATAACGGTAACGATCATTGGTCCTAATAAATGCTAAAGAATTTGAAATAATTATCTTCTTTGTGAATCATAATTGAAAAGATCATTTAAATTTTCTTTATTAAAGATCATAACAGTAACGATCATTGGGTCTAATAAATGCTAAAAAATTGTAAATAATTATCTTCTTTCTAAAAGATAATTTAATAGATCATTTAGAATTTCTTTATTAAAGATCATAACGGTAACGATCATTGGTCCTAATAAATGCTAAAGAATTGTAAATAATTATATTCTTTCTAAAACATAATTTAATAGATCATTTAAATTTCCTTATTAAAGATCATAAGGGTAACAATCATTAGGACTAATAAATGCTAAAAAATTCTAAATAATTATCTTCTTTGTAAAAGATAATTTAGTAGACCATTTCAAAATTTCTTTATTAAAGATCATAACGGTAACGATCATTGGGCCTAATAAATGCTAAAGAATTGTAAATAATTATATTCTTTCTAAAACATAATTTAATAGATCATTTAAAATTTCTTTATTAAAGATCATAAGGGTAACAATCATTGGGCCTAATAAATGCTAAAAAGTTGTAAATAATTATCTTCTTTGCAAAAGATAATTTAATAGATCATTTAAAATTTCTTTATTAAAGATCATAACGGTAACGATCATTGGGCCTAATAAATGCTAAAGAATTTGAAATAATTATCTTCTTTGTGAATCATAATTGAAAAGATCATTTAAAGTTTTTTTATTAAAGATCATAACAGTAACGATCATTGGGTCTAATAAATGCTAAAAAATTGTAAATAATTATCTTCTTTCTAAAAGATAATTTAATAGATCATTTATAATTTCTTTATTAAAGATCATAACGGTAACGATCATTGGTCCTAATAAATGCTAAAGAATTGTAAATAATTATATTCTTTCTAAAACATAATTTAATAGATCATTTAAAATTTCTTTATTAAAGATCATAAGGGTAACAATCATTGGGACTAATAAGTGCTAAAAAATTGTAAATAATTATCTTCTTTGTAAAAGATAATTTAATAGATCATTTCAAAATTTCTTTATTAAAGATCATAACGGTAACAACATTGGGCCTAATAAATGCTAAAGAATTTGAAATAATTATCTTCTTTGTGAATCATAATTGAAAAGATCATTTAAAGTTTCTTTATTAAAGATCATAACAGTAACGATCATTGGGTCTAATAAATGCTAAAAAATTGTAAATAATTATCTTCTTTGTAAAAGATAATTTAATAGATCATTTAGAATTTCTTTATTAAAGATCATAACGGTAACGATCATTGGTCCTAATAAATGCTAAAGAATTTGAAATAATTATCTTCTTTGTGAATCATAATTGAATAGATCATTTAAAGTTTTTTTATTAAAGGTCTTAACGGTAACAATCATTGGGCCTAATAAATGCTAAAAAATTGTACATAATTATCGTCATTCTAAAAGATAACTTCAAAGATCATTTAAAGTTTTTATATTAAAGATGATAACGGTAACGATCATTGGGCCTAATAAATGCTAAAAAATTGTAAATAATTACCTTCTTTCTAAAAGATAATTTAATAGATCATTTAAAATTTCTTTATTAAAGATCATAACGGTAACGATCATTGGCCCTAATAAATGCTAAAGAATTGTAAATAATTATATTCTTTCTAAAACATAATTTAATAGATCATTTAGAATTTCTTTATTAAAGATCATAACGGTAACGATCATTGGTCCTAATAAATGCTAAATAATTTGAAATAATTATATTCTTTGTGAATCATAATTGAATAGATCATTTAAAGTTTTTTTATTAAAGGTCTTAACGGTAACAACCATTGGGCCTAATAAATGCTAAAAAATTGTACATAATTATCTTCATTCTAAAAGATAACTTCAAAGATCATTTAAAGTTTTTATATTAAAGATCATAAGGGTAACAATCATTGGGCCTAATAAATGCTAAAAAGTTGTAAATAATTATCTTCTTTGCAAAAGATAATTTAATAGATCATTTAGAATTTCTTTATTAAAGATCATAACGGTAACGATCATTGGTCCTAATAAATGCTAAAGAATTGTAAATAATTATATTCTTTCTAAAACATAATTTAATAGATCATTTAAAATTTCTTTATTAAAGATCATAAGGGTAACAATCATTGGGACTAATAAATGCTAAAAAATTGTAAATAATTATCTTCTTTGTAAAAGATAATTTAATAGATCATTTCAAAATTTCTTTATTAAAGATCATAACGGTAACAACATTGGGCCTAATAAATGCTAAAGAATTTGAAATAATTATCTTCTTTGTGAATCATAATTGAAAAGATCATTTAAAGTTTTTTTATTAAAGATCATAACAGTAACGATCATTGGGTCTAATAAATGCTAAAAAATTGTAAATAATTATCTTCTTTCTAAAAGATAATTTAATAGATCATTTAGAATTTCTTTATTAAAGATCATAACGGTAACGATCATTGGTCCTAATAAATGCTAAAGAATTGTAAATAATTATATTCTTTCTAAAACATAATTTAATAGATCATTTAAAATTTCTTTATTAAAGATCATAAGGGTAACAATCATTGGGACTAATAAATGCTAAAAAATTGTAAATAATTATCTTCTTTGTAAAAGATAATTTAATAGATCATTTCAAAATTTCTTTATTAAAGATCATAACGGTAACAACATTGGGCCTAATAAATGCTAAAGAATTTGAAATAATTATCTTCTTTGTGAATCATAATTGAAAAGATCATTTAAAGTTTCTTTATTAAAGATCATAACAGTAACGATCATTGGGTCTAATAAATGCTAAAAAATTGTAAATAATTATCTTCTTTCTAAAAGATAATTTAATAGATCATTTAAAATTTCTTTATTAAAGATCATAACGGTAACGATCATTGGGCCTAATAAATGCTAAAGAATTTGAAATAATTATCTTCTTTGTGAATCATAATTGAAAAGATCATTTAAAGTTTCTTTATTAAAGATCATAACAGTAACGATCATTGGGTCTAATAAATGCTAAAAAATTGTAAATAATTATCTTCTTTCTAAAAGATAATTTAATAGATCATTTAAAATTTCTTTATTAAAGATCATAACGGTAACGATCATTGGGCCTAATAAATGCTAAAGAATTTGAAATAATTATCTTCTTTGTGAATCATAATTGAAAAGATCATTTAAAGTTTCTTTATTAAAGATCATAACAGTAACGATCATTGGGTCTAATAAATGCTAAAAAATTGTAAATAATTATCTTCTTTCTAAAAGATAATTTAATAGATCATTTAGAATTTCTTTATTAAAGATCATAACGGTAACGATCATTGGTCCTAATAAATGCTAAAGAATTTGAAATAATTATCTTCTTTGTGAATCATAATTGAAAAGATCATTTAAATTTTCTTTATTAAAGATCATAACAGTAACGATCATTGGGTCTAATAAATGCTAAAAAATTGTAAATAATTATCTTCTTTCTAAAAGATAATTTAATAGATCATTTAGAATTTCTTTATTAAAGATCATAACGGTAACGATCATTGGTCCTAATAAATGCTAAAGAATTGTAAATAATTATATTCTTTCTAAAACATAATTTAATAGATCATTTAAATTTCCTTATTAAAGATCATAAGGGTAACAATCATTGGGACTAATAAATGCTAAAAAATTCTAAATAATTATCTTCTTTGTAAAAGATAATTTAATAGATCATTTCAAAATTTCTTTATTAAAGATCATAACGGTAACAACATTGGGCCTAATAAATGCTAAAGAATTTGAAATAATTATCTTCTTTGTGAATCATAATTGAAAAGATCATTTAAAGTTTCTTTATTAAAGATCATAACAGTAACGATCATTGGGTCTAATAAATGCTAAAAAATTGTAAATAATTATCTTCTTTCTAAAAGATAATTTAATAGATCATTTAGAATTTCTTTATTAAAGATCATAACGGTAACGATCATTGGTCCTAATAAATGCTAAAGAATTTGAAATAATTATCTTCTTTGTGAATCATAATTGAATAGATCATTTAAAGTTTTTTTATTAAAGGTCTTAACGGTAACAATCATTGGGCCTAATAAATGCTAAAAAATTGTACATAATTATCTTCATTCTAAAAGATAACTTCAAAGATCATTTAAAGTTTTTATATTAAAGATGATAACGGTAACGATCATTGGGCCTAATAAATGCTAAAAAATTGTAAATAATTACCTTCTTTCTAAAAGATAATTTAATAGATCATTTAAAATTTCTTTATTAAAGATCATAACGGTAACGATCATTGGGCCTAATAAATGCTAAAGAATTGTAAATAATTATATTCTTTCTAAAACATAATCTAATAGATCATTTAAAATTTCTTTATTAAAGTTCATAAGGGTAACAATCATTGGGCCTAATAAATGCTAAAAACTTGTAAATAATTATATTCTTTGCAAAAGATAATTTAATAGATCATTTAAAATTTCTTTATTAAAGATCATAACGGTAACGATCATTGGGCCTAATAAATGCTAAAGAATTTGAAATAATTATCTTCTTTGTGAATCATAATTGAAAAGATCATTTAAAGTTTTTTTATTAAAGATCATAACAGTAACGATCATTGGGTCTAATAAATGCTAAAAAATTGTAAATAATTACCTTCTTTCTAAAAGATAATTTAATAGATCATTTAAAATTTCTTTATTAAAGATCATAACGGTAACGATCATTGGGCCTAATAAATGCTAAAGAATTGTAAATAATTATACTCTTTCTAAAAATAATTTAATAGATCATTTAAAATTTCTTTATTAAAGTTCATAAGGGTAACAATCATTGGGCCTAATAAATGCTAAAAACTTGTAAATAATTATATTCTTTGCAAAAGATAATTTAATAGATCATTTAAAATTTCTTTATTAAAGATGATAACGGTAACAACATTGGGCCTAATAAATGCTAAAGAATTTGAAATAATTATCTTCTTTGTGAATCATAAATGAAAAGATCATTTAAATTTTCTTTATTAAAGATCATAACGGTAACGATCATTGGTCCTAATAAATGCTAAAGAATTGTAAATAATTATATTCTTTCTAAAACATAATTTAATAGATCATTTAAAATTTCTTTATTAAAGATCATAAGGGTAACAATCATTGGGACTAATAAATGCTAAAAAATTGTAAATAATTATCTTCTTTGTAAAAGATAATTTAATAGATCATTTCAAAATTTCTTTATTAAAGATCATAACGGTAACAACATTGGGCCTAATAAATGCTAAAGAATTTGAAATAATTATCTTCTTTGTGAATCATAATTGAAAAGATCATTTAAAGTTTTTTTATTAAAGATCATAACAGTAACGATCATTGGGTCTAATAAATGCTAAAAAATTGTAAATAATTATCTTCTTTCTAAAAGATAATTTAATAGATCATTTAGAATTTCTTTATTAAAGATCATAACGGTAATGATCATTGGTCCTAATAAATGCTAAAGAATTGTAAATAATTATATTCTTTCTAAAACATAATTTAATAGATCATTTAAAATTTCTTTATTAAAGATCATAAGGGTAACAATCATTGGGACTAATAAATGCTAAAAAATTGTAAATAATTATCTTCTTTGTAAAAGATAATTTAATAGATCATTTCAAAATTTCTTTATTAAAGATCATAACGGTAACAACATTGGGCCTAATAAATGCTAAAGAATTTGAAATAATTATCTTCTTTGTGAATCATAATTGAAAAGATCATTTAAAGTTTCTTTATTAAAGATCATAACAGTAACGATCATTGGGTCTAATAAATGCTAAAAAGTTGTAAATAATTATCTTCTTTCTAAAAGATAATTTAATAGATCATTTAAAATTTCTTTATTAAAGATCATAACGGTAACGATCATTGGGCCTAATAAATGCTAAAGAATTTGAAATAATTATCTTCTTTGTGAATCATAATTGAAAAGATCATTTAAAGTTTCTTTATTAAAGATCATAACAGTAACGATCATTGGGTCTAATAAATGCTAAAAAATTGTAAATAATTATCTTCTTTCTAAAAGATAATTTAATAGATCATTTAGAATTTCTTTATTAAAGTTCATAACGGTAACGATCATTGGTCCTAATAAATGCTAAAGAATTTGAAATAATTATCTTCTTTGTGAATCATAATTGAAAAGATCATTTAAATTTTCTTTATTAAAGATCATAACAGTAACGATCATTGGGTCTAATAAATGCTAAAAAATTGTAAATAATTATCTTCTTTCTAAAAGATAATTTAATAGATCATTTAGAATTTCTTTATTAAAGATCATAACGGTAAGGATCATTGGTCCTAATAAATGCTAAAGAATTGTAAATAATTATATTCTTTCTAAAACATAATTTAATAGATCATTTAAATTTCCTTATTAAAGATCATAAGGGTAACAATCATTGGGACTAATAAATGCTAAAAAATTCTAAATAATTATCTTCTTTGTAAAAGATAATTTAATAGATCATTTCAAAATTTCTTTATTAAAGATCATAACGGTAACAACATTGGGCCTAATAAATGCTAAAGAATTTGAAATAATTATCTTCTTTGTGAATCATAATTGACAAGATCATTTAAAGTTTCTTTATTAAAGATCATAACAGTAACGATCATTGGGTCTAATAAATGCTAAAAAATTGTAAATAATTATCTTCTTTCTAAAAGATAATTTAATAGATCATTTAGAATTTCTTTATTAAAGATCATAACGGTAACGATCATTGGTCCTAATAAATGCTAAAGAATTTGAAATAATTATCTTCTTTGTGAATCATAATTGAATAGATCATTTAAAGTTTTTTTATTAAAGGTCTTAACGGTAACAATCATTGGGCCTAATAAATGCTAAAAAATTGTACATAATTATCTTCATTCTAAAAGATAACTTCAAAGATCATTTAAAGTTTTTATATTAAAGATGATAACGGTAACGATCATTGGGCCTAATAAATGCTAAAAAATTGTAAATAATTACCTTCTTTCTAAAAGATAATTTAATAGATCATTTAAAATTTCTTTATTAAAGATCATAACGGTAACGATCATTGGGCCTAATAAATGCTAAAGAATTGTAAATAATTATATTCTTTCTAAAACATAATCTAATAGATCATTTAAAATTTCTTTATTAAAGTTCATAAGGGTAACAATCATTGGGCCTAATAAATGCTAAAAACTTGTAAATAATTATATTCTTTGCAAAAGATAATTTAATAGATCATTTAAAATTTCTTTATTAAAGATCATAACGGTAACGATCATTGGGCCTAATAAATGATAAAGAATTTGAAATAATTATCTTCTTTGTGAATCATAATTGAAAAGATCATTTAAAGTTTCTTTATTAAAGATCATAACAGTAACGATCATTGGGTCTAATAAATGCTAAAAAATTGTAAATAATTATCTTCTTTCTAAAAGATAATTTAATAGATCATTTAGAATTTCTTTATTAAAGATCATAACGGTAACGATCATTGGGCCTAATAAATGATAAAGAATTTGAAATAATTATCTTCTTTGTGAATCATAATTGAAAAGATCATTTAAAGTTTTTTTATTAAAGATCATAACAGTAACGATCATTGGGTCTAATAAATGCTAAAAAATTGTAAATAATTATCTTCTTTCTAAAAGATAATTTAATAGATCATTTAGAATTTCTTTATTAAAGATCATAACGGTAACGATCATTGGGCCTAATAAATGATAAAGAATTTGAAATAATTATCTTCTTTGTGAATCATAATTGAAAAGATCATTTAAAGTTTTTTTATTAAAGATCATAACAGTAACGATCATTGGGTCTAATAAATGCTAAAAAATTGTAAATAATTACCTTCTTTCTAAAAGATAATTTAATAGATCATTTAAAATTTCTTTATTAAAGATCATAACGGTAACGATCATTGGGCCTAATAAATGCTAAAGAATTGTAAATAATTATACTCTTTCTAAAACATAATTTAATAGATCATTTAAAATTTCTTTATTAAAGTTCATAAGGGTAACAATCATTGGGCCTAATAAATGCTAAAAACTTGTAAATAATTATATTCTTTGCAAAAGATAATTTAATAGATCATTTAAAATTTCTTTATTAAAGATGATAACGGTAACAACATTGGGCCTAATAAATGCTAAAGAATTTGAAATAATTATCTTCTTTGTGAATCATAATTGAAAAGATCATTTAAATTTTCTTTATTAAAGATCATAACAGTAACGATCATTGGGTCTAATAAATGCTAAAAAATTGTAAATAATTATCTTCTTTCTAAAAGATAATTTAATAGATCATTTAGAATTTCTTTATTAAAGATCATAACGGTAACGATCATTGGTCCTAATAAATGCTAAAGAATTGTAAATAATTATATTCTTTCTAAAACATAATTTAATAGATCATTTAAATTTCCTTATTAAAGATCATAAGGGTAACAATCATTGGGACTAATAAATGCTAAAAAATTCTAAATAATTATCTTCTTTGTAAAAGATAATTTAATAGATCATTTCAAAATTTCTTTATTAAAGATCATAACGGTAACAACATTGGGCCTAATAAATGCTAAAGAATTTGAAATAATTATCTTCTTTGTGAATCATAATTGAAAAGATCATTTAAAGTTTCTTTATTAAAGATCATAACAGTAACGATCATTGGGTCTAATAAATGCTAAAAAATTGTAAATAATTATCTTCTTTCTAAAAGATAATTTAATAGATCATTTAGAATTTCTTTATTAAAGATCATAACGGTAACGATCATTGGTCCTAATAAATGCTAAAGAATTTGAAATAATTATCTTCTTTGTGAATCATAATTGAATAGATCATTTAAAGTTTTTTTATTAAAGGTCTTAACGGTAACAATCATTGGGCCTAATAAATGCTAAAAAATTGTACATAATTATCTTCATTCTAAAAGATAACTTCAAAGATCATTTAAAGTTTTTATATTAAAGATGATAACGGTAACGATCATTGGGCCTAATAAATGCTAAAAAATTGTAAATAATTACCTTCTTTCTAAAAGATAATTTAATAGATCATTTAAAATTTCTTTATTAAAGATCATAACGGTAACGATCATTGGGCCTAATAAATGCTAAAGAATTGTAAATAATTATATTCTTTCTAAAACATAATCTAATAGATCATTTAAAATTTCTTTATTAAAGTTCATAAGGGTAACAATCATTGGGCCTAATAAATGCTAAAAACTTGTAAATAATTATATTCTTTGCAAAAGATAATTTAATAGATCATTTAAAATTTCTTTATTAAAGATGATAACGGTAACAACATTGGGCCTAATAAATGCTAAAGAATTTGAAATAATTATCTTCTTTGTGAATCATAATTGAAAAGATCATTTAAAGTTTCTTTATTAAAGATCATAACAGTAACGATCATTGTATCTAATAAATGCTAAAAAATTGTAAATAATTATCTTCTTTCTAAAAGATAATTTAATAGATCATTTAGAATTTCTTTATTAAAGTTCATAACGGTAACGATCATTGGGCCTAATAAATGCTAAAGAATTTGAAATAATTATCTTCTTTGTGAATCATAATTGAAAAGATCATTTAAAGTTTTTTTATTAAAGATCATAACAGTAACGATCATTGGGTCTAATAAATGCTAAAAAATTGTAAATAATTACCTTCTTTCTAAAAGATAATTTAATAGATCATTTAAAATTTCTTTATTAAAGATCATAACGGTAACGATCATTGGGCCTAATAAATGCTAAAGAATTGTAAATAATTATACTCTTTCTAAAACATAATTTAATAGATCATTTAAAATTTCTTTATTAAAGTTCATAAGGGTAACAATCATTGGGCCTAATAAATGCTAAAAACTTGTAAATAATTATATTCTTTGCAAAAGATAATTTAATAGATCATTTAAAATTTCTTTATTAAAGATGATAACGGTAACAACATTGGGCCTAATAAATGCTAAAGAATTTGAAATAATTATCTTCTTTGTGAATCATAATTGAAAAGATCATTTAAATTTTCTTTATTAAAGATCATAACAGTAACGATCATTGGGTCTAATAAATGCTAAAAAATTGTAAATAATTATCTTCTTTCTAAAAGATAATTTAATAGATCATTTAGAATTTCTTTATTAAAGATCATAACGGTAACGATCATTGGTCCTAATAAATGCTAAAGAATTGTAAATAATTATATTCTTTCTAAAACATAATTTAATAGATCATTTAAATTTCCTTATTAAAGATCATAAGGGTAACAATCATTGGGACTAATAAATGCTAAAAAATTCTAAATAATTATCTTCTTTGTAAAAGATAATTTAATAGATCATTTCAAAATTTCTTTATTAAAGATCATAACGGTAACAACATTGGGCCTAATAAATGCTAAAGAATTTGAAATAATTATCTTCTTTGTGAATCATAATTGAAAAGATCATTTAAAGTTTCTTTATTAAAGATCATAACAGTAACGATCATTGGGTCTAATAAATGCTAAAAAATTGTAAATAATTATCTTCTTTCTAAAAGATAATTTAATAGATCATTTAGAATTTCTTTATTAAAGATCATAACGGTAACGATCATTGGTCCTAATAAATGCTAAAGAATTTGAAATAATTATCTTCTTTGTGAATCATAATTGAATAGATCATTTAAAGTTTTTTTATTAAAGGTCTTAACGGTAACAATCATTGGGCCTAATAAATGCTAAAAAATTGTACATAATTATCTTCATTCTAAAAGATAACTTCAAAGATCATTTAAAGTTTTTATATTAAAGATGATAACGGTAACGATCATTGGGCCTAATAAATGCTAAAAAATTGTAAATAATTACCTTCTTTCTAAAAGATAATTTAATAGATCATTTAAAATTTCTTTATTAAAGATCATAACGGTAACGATCATTGGGCCTAATAAATGCTAAAGAATTGTAAATAATTATATTCTTTCTAAAACATAATCTAATAGATCATTTAAAATTTCTTTATTAAAGTTCATAAGGGTAACAATCATTGGGCCTAATAAATGCTAAAAACTTGTAAATAATTATATTCTTTGCAAAAGATAATTTAATAGATCATTTAAAATTTCTTTATTAAAGATGATAACGGTAACAACATTGGGCCTAATAAATGCTAAAGAATTTGAAATAATTATCTTCTTTGTGAATCATAATTGAAAAGATCATTTAAAGTTTCTTTATTAAAGATCATAACAGTAACGATCATTGGGTCTAATAAATGCTAAAAAATTGTAAATAATTATCTTCTTTCTAAAAGATAATTTAATAGATCATTTAGAATTTCTTTATTAAAGTTCATAACGGTAACGATCATTGGGCCTAATAAATGCTAAAGAATTTGAAATAATTATCTTCTTTGTGAATCATAATTGAAAAGATCATTTAAAGTTTTTTTATTAAAGATCATAACAGTAACGATCATTGGGTCTAATAAATGCTAAAAAATTGTAAATAATTACCTTCTTTCTAAAAGATAATTTAATAGATCATTTAAAATTTCTTTATTAAAGATCATAACGGTAACGATCATTGGGCCTAATAAATGCTAAAGAATTGTAAATAATTATACTCTTTCTAAAACATAATTTAATAGATCATTTAAAATTTCTTTATTAAAGTTCATAAGGGTAACAATCATTGGGCCTAATAAATGCTAAAAACTTGTAAATAATTATATTCTTTGCAAAAGATAATTTAATAGATCATTTAAAATTTCTTTATTAAAGATGATAACGGTAACAACATTGGGCCTAATAAATGCTAAAGAATTTGAAATAATTATCTTCTTTGTGAATAATACTTGAAAAGATCATTTAAAGTTTCTTTATTAAAGATCATAACAGTAACGATCATTGGGTCTAATAAATGCTAAAAAATTGTAAATAATTATCTTCTTTCTAAAAGATAATTTAATAGATCATTTAGAATTTCTTTATTAAAGATCATAACGGTAACGATCATTGGTCCTAATAAATGCTAAAGAATTGTAAATAATTATATTCTTTCTAAAACATAATTTAATAGATCATTTAAAATTTCCTTCTTAAATATCATAAGGGTAACAATCATTGGGACTAATAAATGCTAAAAAATCCTAAATAATTATCTTCTTTGTAAAAGATAATTTAATAGATCATTTCAAAATTTCTTTATTAAAGATGATAACGGTAACGATCATTGGGCCTAATAAATGCTAAAGAATTGTAAATAATTATATTCTTTCTAAAGCATAATTTAATAGATCATTTAAAATTTCTTTATTAAAGATCATAAGGGTAACAATCATTGGGCCTAATAAATGCTAAAAAGTTGAAAATAATTATCTTCTTTGCAAAATATAATTTAATAGATCATTTAAAATTTCTTTATTAAAGATCATAACGGTAACGATCATTGGGCCTAATAAATGCTAAAGAATTTGAAATAATTATCTTCTTTGTGAATCAATTGTAAATAATTATATTCTTTCTAAAGCATAATTTAATAGATCATTTAAAATTTCTTTATTAAAGATCATAAGGGTAACAATCATTGGGCCTAATAAATGCTAAAAAGTTGAAAATAATTATCTTCTTTGCAAAATATAATTTAATAGATCATTTAAAATTTCTTTATTAAAGATCATAACGGTAACGATCATTGGGCCTAATAAATGCTAAAGAATTTGAAATAATTATCTTCTTTGTGAATCATAATTGAAAAGATCATTTAAAGTTTCTTTATTAAAGATCATAACAGTAACGATCATTGGGTCTAATAAATGCTAAAAAATTGTAAATAATTATCTTCTTTCTAAAAGATAATTTAATAGATCATTTCAAAATTTCTTTATTAAAGATCATAACGGTAACGATCATTGGGCCTAATAAATGCTAAAGAATTTGAAATAACTATCTTCTTTGTGAATCATAATTGAAAATATCATTTAAAGTTACTTTATTAAAGATCATAACAGTAACGATCATTGGGTCTAATAAATGCTTAAAAATTGTAAATAATTATCTTCTTTCTAAAAGATAATTTAATAGATCATTTAGAATTTCTTTATTAAAGATCATAACGGTAACGATCATTGGTCCTAATAAATGCTAAAGAATTGTAAATAATTATATTCTTTCTAAAACATAATTTAATAGATCATTTAAATTTCCTTATTAAAGATCATAAGGGTAACAATCATTGGGATTAATAAATGCTAAAAAATTCTAAATAATTATCTTCTTTGTAAAAGATAATTTAATAGATCATTTCAAAATTTCTTTATTAAAGATCATAACGGTAACGATCATTGGGCCTAATAAATGCTAAAGAATTGTAAATAATTATATTCTTTCTAAAACACAATTTAATAGATCATTTAAAATTTCTTTATTAAAGATCATAAGGGTAACAATCATTGGGCCTAATAAATGCTAAAAAGTTGTAAATAATTATCTTCTTTGCAAAAGATAATTTAATAGATCATTTAAAATTTCTTTATTAAAGATCATAACGGTAACGATCATTGGGCCTAATAAATGCTAAAGAATTTGAAATAATTATCTTCTTTGTGAATCATAATTGAAAAGATCATTTAAAGTTTCTTTATTAAAGATCATAACAGTAACGATCATTGGGTCTAATAAATGCTAAAAAATTGTAAATAATTATCTTCTTTCTAAAAGATAATTTAATAGATCATTTAGAATTTCTTTAATAAAGATCATAACGGTAACGATCATTGTCCTAATAAATGCTAAAGAATTGTAAATAATTATATTCTTTCTAAAACATAATTTAATAGATCATTTAAAATTTCTTTATTAAAGATCATAAGGGTAACAATCATTGGGACTAATAAATGCTAAAAAATTGTAAATAATTATCTTCTTTGTAAAAGATAATTTAATAGATCATTTCAAAATTTCTTTATTAAAGATCATAACGGTAACGATCATTGGGCCTAATAAATGCTAAAGAATTTGAAATAATTATCTTCTTTGTGAATCATAATTGAAAATATCATTTAAAGTTTCTTTATTAAAGATCATAACAGTAACGATCATTGGGTCTAATAAATGCTTAAAAATTGTAAATAATTATCTTTTTTCTAAAAGATAATTTAATAGATCATTTAGAATTTCTTTATTAAAGATCATAACGGTAACGATCATTGGTCCTAATAAATGCTAAAGAATTGTAAATAATTATATTCTTTCTAAAACATAATTTAATAGATCATTTAAAATTTCTTTATTAAAGATCATAAGGGTAACAATCATTGGGACTAATAAATGCTAAAAAATTGTAAATAATTATCTTCTTTGTAAAAGATAATTTAATAGATCATTTCAAAATTTCTTTATTAAAGATCATAACGGTAACAACATTGGGCCTAATAAATGCTAAAGAATTTGAAATAATTATCTTCTTTGTGAATCATAATTGAAAAGATCATTTAAAGTTTCTTTATTAAAGATCATAACAGTAACGATCATTGGGTCTAATAAATGCTAAAAAATTGTAAATAATTATCTTCTTTCTAAAAGATAATTTAATAGATCATTTAGAATTTCTTTATTAAAGATCATAACGGTAACGATCATTGGTCCTAATAAATGCTAAAGAATTTGAAATAATTATCTTCTTTGTGAATCATAATTGAATAGATCATTTAAAGTTTTTTTATTAAAGGTCTTAACGGTAACAATCATTGGGCCTAATAAATGCTAAAAAATTGTACATAATTATCTTCATTCTAAAAGATACCTTCAAAGATCATTTAAAGTTTTTATATTAAAGATGATAACGGTAACGATCATTGGGCCTAATAAATGCTAAAAAATTGTAAATAATTACCTTCTTTCTAAAAGATAATTTAATAGATCATTTAAAATTTCTTTATTAAAGATCATAACGGTAACGATCATTGGGCCTAATAAATGCTAAAGAATTGTAAATAATTATATTCTTTCTAAAACATAATTTAATAGATCATTTAAAATTTCTTTATTAAAGTTCATAAGGGTAACAATCATTGGGCCTAATAAATGCTAAAAACTTGTAAATAATTATATTCTTTGCAAAAGATAATTTAATAGATCATTTAAAATTTCTTTATTAAAGATCATAACGGTAACGATCATTGGGCCTAATAAATGCTAAAGAATTTGAAATAATTATCTTCTTTGTGAATCATAATTGAAAAGATCATTTAAAGTTTTTTTATTAAAGATCATAACAGTAACGATCATTGGGTCTAATAAATGCTAAAAAATTGTAAATAATTATCTTCTTTCTAAAAGATAATTTAATAGATCATTTAGAATTTCTTTATTAAAGATCATAACGGTAACAATCATTGGTCCTAATAAATGCTAAAGAATTGTAAATAATTATATTCTTTCTAAAACATAATTTAATAGATCATTTAAAATTTCTTTATTAAAGATCATAAGGGTAACAATCATTGGGACTAATAAATGCTAAAAAATTGTAAATAATTATCTTCTTTGTAAAAGATAATTTAATAGATCATTTCAAATTTTTTTTATTAAAGATCATAACGGTAACAACATTGGGCCTAATAAATGCTAAAGAATTTGAAATAATTATCTTCTTTGTGAATCATAATTGAAAAGATCATTTAAAGTTTTTTTATTAAAGATCATAACAGTAACGATCATTGGGTCTAATAAATGCTAAAAAATTGTAAATAATTATCTTCTTTCTAAAAGATAATTTAATAGATCATTTAGAATTTCTTTATTAAAGATCATAACGGTAACGATCATTGGTCCTAATAAATGCTAAAGAATTGTAAATAATTATATTCTTTCTAAAACATAATTTAATAGATCATTTAAATTTCCTTATTAAAGATCATAAGGGTAACAATCATTGGGACTAATAAATGCTAAAAAATTCTAAATAATTATCTTCTTTGTAAAAGATAATTTAATAGATCATTTCAAAATTTATTTATTAAAGATCATAACGGTAACGATCATTGGGCCTAATAAATGCTAAAGAATTGTAAATAATTATATTCTTTCTAAAACATAATTTAATAGATCATTTAAAATTTCTTTATTAAAGATCATAAGGGTAACAATCATTGGGCCTAATAAATGCTAAAAAGTTGTAAATAATTATCTTCTTTGCAAAAGATAATTTAATAGATCATTTAAAATTTCTTTATTAAAGATCATAACGGTAACGATCATTGGGCCTAATAAATGCTAAAGAATTTGAAATAATTATCTTCTTTGTGAATCATAATTGAAAAGATCATTTAAAGTTTCTTTATTAAAGATCATAACAGTAACGATCATTGGGTCTAATAAATGCTAAAAAATTGTAAATAATTATCTTCTTTCTAAAAGATAATTTAATAGATCATTTAGAATTTCTTTATTAAAGATCATAACGGTAACGATCATTGGTCCTAATAAATGCTAAAGAATTGTAAATAATTATATTCTTTCTAAAACATAATTTAATAGATCATTTAAAATTTCTTTATTAAAGATCATAAGGGTAACAATCATTGGGACTAATAAATGCTAAAAAATTGTAAATAATTATCTTCTTTGTAAAAGATAATTTAATAGATCATTTCAAAATTTCTTTATTAAAGATCATAACGGTAACGATCATTGGGCCTAATAAATGCTAAAGAATTTGAAATAATTATCTTCTTTGTGAATCATAATTGAATATATCATTTAAAGTTTTTTTATTAAAGGTCTTAACGGTAACAATCATTGGGCCTAATAAATGCTAAAAAATTGTACATAATTATCTTCATTCTAAAAGATAACTTAAAAGATCATTTAGAATTTCTTTATTAAAGATCATAACGGTAACGATCATTGGTCCTAATAAATGCTAAAGAATTGTAAATAATTCTATTCTTGCTAAAACATAATTTAATAGATCATTTAAAATTTCTTTATTAAAGATCATAAGGGTAACAATCATTGGGACTAATAAATGCTAAAAAATTGTAAATAATTATATTCTTTGTAAAAGATAATTTAATAGATCATTTCAAAATTTATTTATTAAAGATCATAACGGTAACGATCATTGGGCCTAATAAATGCTAAAGAATTTGAAATAATTATCTTCTTTGTGAATCATAATTGAATAGATCATTTAAAGTTTTTTTATTAAAGGTCTTAACGGTAACAATCATTGGGCCTAATAAATGCTAAAAAATTGTACATAATTATCTTCATTCTAAAAGATAACTTAAAAGATCATTTAGAATTTCTTTATTAAAGATCATAACGGTAACGATCATTGGTCCTAATAAATGCTAAAGAATTGTAAATAATTCTATTCTTGCTAAAACATAATTTAATAGATCATTTAAAATTTCTTTATTAAAGATCATAAGGGTAACAATCATTGGGACTAATAAATGCTAAAAAATTGTAAATAATTATCTTCTTTGCAAAAGATAATTTAATAGATCATTTAAAATTTCTTTATTAAAGATCATAACGGTAACAATCATTGGGCCTAATAAATGCTAAAGAATTTGAAATAATTATCTTCTTTGTGAATCATAATTGAAAAGATCATTTAAAGTTTCTTTATTAAAGATCATAACAGTAACGATCATTGGGTCTAATAAATGCTTAAAAATTGTAAATAATTATCTTCTTTCTAAAAGATAATTTAATAGATCATTTAGAATTTCTTTATTAAAGATCATAACGGTAACGATCATTGGGCCTAATAAATGCTAAAGAATTGTAAATAATTATATTCTTTCTAAAACATAATTTAATAGATCATTTAAAATTTCTTTATTAAAGATCATAAGGGTAACAATCATTGAGCCTAATAAATGCTAAAAAGTTGTAAATAATTATCTTCTTTGCAAAAGATAATTTAATAGATCATTTAAAATTTCTTTATTAAAGATCATAACGGTAACGATCACTGGGCCTAATAAATGCTAAAGAATTTGAAATAATTATCTTCTTTGTGAATCATAATTGAAAAGATCATTTAAAGTTTCTTTATTAAAGATCATAACAGTAACGATCATTGGGTCTAATAAATGCTTAAAAATTGTAAATAATTATCTTCTTTCTAAAAGATAATTTAATAGATCATTTAGAATTTCTTTATTAAAGATCATAACGGTAACGATCATTGGTCCTAATAAATGCTAAAGAATTGTAAATAATTATATTCTTTCTAAAACATAATTTAATAGATCATTTAAATTTCCTTATTAAAGATCATAAGGGTAACAATCATTGGGACTAATAAATGCTAAAAAATTCTAAATAATTATCTTCTTTGTAAAAGATAATTTAATAGATCATTTCAAAATTTCTTTATTAAAGATCATAACGGTAACGATCATTGGGCCTAATAAATGCTAAAGAATTGTAAATAATTATATTCTTTCTAAAACATAATTTAATAGATCATTTAAAATTTCTTTATTAAAGATCATAAGGGTAACAATCATTGAGCCTAATAAATGCTAAAAAGTTGTAAATAATTATCTTCTTTGCAAAAGATAATTTAATAGATCATTTAAAATTTCTTTATTAAAGATCATAACGGTAACGATCATTGGGCCTAATAAATGCTAAAGAATTTGAAATAATTATCTTCTTTGTGAATCATAATTGAAAAGATCATTTAAAGTTTCTTTATTAAAGATCATAACAGTAACGATCATTGGGTCTAATAAATGCTAAAAAATCGTAAATAATTATCTTCTTTCTAAAAGATAATTTAATAGATCATTTAGAATTTCTTTATTAAAGATCATAACGGTAACGATCATTGGTCGTAATAAATGCTAAAGAATTGTAAATAATTATATTCTTTCTAAAAGATAATTTAATAGATCATTTAAAATTTTTTTATTAAAGATCATAAGGGTAACAATCATTGGGACTAATAAATGCTAAAAAATTGTAAATAATTATCTTCTTTGTAAAAGATAATTTAATAGATCATTTCAAAATTTCTTTATTAAAGATCATAACGGTAACGATCATTGGGCCTAATAAATGCTAAAGAATTTGAAATAATTATCTTCTTTGTGAATCATAATTGAATAGATCATTTAAAGTTTTTTTATTAAAGGTCTTAACGGTAACAATCATTGGTCCTAATAAATGCTAAAAAATTGTAAATAATTACCTTCTTTCTAAAAGATAATTTAATAGATCATTTAAAATTTCTTTATTAAAGATCATAACAGTAACGATCTTTAGACCTAATAAATGCTAAAGAATTGTAAATAATTATATTCTTTCTAAAACATAATTTAATAGATCATTTAAAATTTCTTTATTAAAGATCATAACGGTAACGATCATTGGTCCTAATAAATGCTAAAGAATTGTCAATAATTATATTCTTTCTAAAACATAATTTAATAGATCATTTAAAATTTCTTTATTAAAGATCATAAGGGTAACAATCATTGGGACTAATAAATGCTAAAAAATTGTAAATAATTATCTTCTTTGTAAAAGATAATTTAATAGATAATTTCAAAATTTCTTTATTAAAGATCATAACGGTAACGATCATTGGGCGTAATAAATGCTAAAGAATTTGAAATAGTTATCTTCTTTGTGAATCATAATTGAATAGATCATTTAAAGTTTTTTTATTAAAGGTCTTAACGGTAACAATCATTGGTCCTAATAAATGCTAAAAAATTGTACATAATTATCTTCATTCTAAAAGATAACTTAAAAGATCATTTAGAATTTCTTTATTAAAGATCATAACGGTAACGATCATTGGTCCTAATAAATGCTAAAGAATTGTAAATAATTATATTCTTTCTAAAACATAATTTAATAGATCATTTAAAATTTCTTTATTAAAGATCATAAGAGTAACAATCATTGGGACTAATAAATGCTAAAAAATTGTAAATAATTATCTTCTTTGTAAAAGATAATTTAATAGATCAGTTCAAAATTTCTTTATTAAAGATCATAACGGTAACGATCATTGGGCCTAATAAATGCTAAAGAATTTGAAATAATTATCTTCTTTGTGAATCATAATTGAATAGATCATTTAAAGTTTTTTTATTAAAGGTCTTAACGGTAACAATCATTGGGCCTAATAAATGCTAAAAAATTGTACATAATTATCTTCATTCTAAAAGATAACTTAAAAGATCATTTAGAATTTCTTTATTAAAGATCATAACGGTAACCATCATTGGTCCTAATAAATGCTAAAGAATTGTAAATAATTATATTCTTTCTAAAACATAATTTAATAGATCATTTAAAATTTCTTTATTAAAGATCATAAGGGTAACAATCATTGGGACTAATAAATGCTAAAAAATTGTGAATAATTATCTTCTTTGTAAAAGATAATTTAATAGATCATTTCAAAATTTCTTTATTAAAGATCATAACGGTAACAACATTGGGCCTAATAAATGCTAAAGAATTTGAAATAATTATCTTCTTTGTGAATCATAATTGAAAAGATCATTTAAAGTTTTTTTATTAAAGATCATAACAGTAACGATCATTGGGTCTAATAAATGCTAAAAAATTGTAAATAATTATCTTCTTTCTAAAAGATAATTTAATAGATCATTTAGAATTTCTTTATTAAAGATCATAACGGTAACGATCATTGGTCCTAATAAATGCTAAAGAATTGTAAATAATTATATTCTTTCTAAAACATAATTTAATAGATCATTTAAATTTCCTTATTAAAGATCATAAGGGTAACAATCATTGGGACTAATAAATGCTAAAAAATTCTAAATAATTATCTTCTTTGTAAAAGATAATTTAATAGATCATTTCAAAATTTCTTTATTAAAGATCATAACGGTAACGATCATTGGGCCTAATAAATGCTAAAGAATTGTAAATAATTATATTCTTTCTAAAACATAATTTAATAGATCATTTAAAATTTCTTTATTAAAGATCATAAGGGTAACAATCATTGTGCCTAATAAATGCTAAAAAGTTGTAAATAATTATCTTCTTTGCAAAAGATAATTTAATAGATCATTTAAAATTTCTTTATTAAAGATCATAACGGTAACGATCATTGGGCCTAATAAATGCTAAAGAATTTGAAATAATTATCTTCTTTGTGAATCATAATTGAAAAGATCATTTAAAGTTTCTTTATTAAAGATCATAACAGTAACGATCATTGGGTCTAATAAATGCTAAAAAATTGTAAATAATTATCTTCTTTCTAAAAGATAATTTAATAGATCATTTAGAATTTCTTTATTAAAGATCATAACGGTAACGATCATTGGTCCTAATAAATGCTAAAGAATTGTAAATAATTATATTCTTGCTAAAACATAATTTAATAGATCATTTAAAATTTCTTTATTAAAGATCATAAGGGTAACAATCATTGGGACTAATAAATGCTAAAAAATTGTAAATAATTATATTCTTTGTAAAAGATAATTTAATAGATCATTTCAAAATTTCTTTATTAAAGATCATAACGGTAACGATCATTGGGCCTAATAAATGCTAAAGAATTTGAAATAATTATCTTTTTTGTGAATCATAATTGAATAGATCATTTAAAGTTTTTTTATTAAAGGTCTTAACGGTAACAATCATTGGGCCTAATAAATGCTAAAAAATTGTACATAATTATCTTCATTCTAAAAGATAACTTAAAAGATCATTTAGAATTTCTTTATTAAAGATCATAACGGTAACGATCATTGGTCCTAATAAATGCTAAAGAATTGTAAATAATTCTATTCTTGCTAAAACATAATTTAATAGATCATTTAAAATTTCTTTATTAAAGATCATAAGGGTAACAATCATTGGGACTAATAAATGCTAAAAAATTGTAAATAATTATCTTCTTTGCAAAAGATAATTTAATAGATCATTTAAAATTTCTTTATTAAAGATCATAACGGTAACAATCATTGGGCCTAATAAATGCTAAAGAATTTGAAATAATTATCTTCTTTGTGAATCATAATTGAAAAGATCATTTAAAGTTTCTTTATTAAAGATCATAACAGTAACGATCATTGGGTCTAATAAATGCTTAAAAATTGTAAATAATTATCTTCTTTCTAAAAGATAATTTAATAGATCATTTAGAATTTCTTTATTAAAGATCATAACGGTAACGATCATTGGGCCTAATAAATGCTAAAGAATTGTAAATAATTATATTCTTTCTAAAACATAATTTAATAGATCATTTAAAATTTCTTTATTAAAGATCATAAGGGTAACAATCATTGAGCCTAATAAATGCTAAAAAGTTGTAAATAATTATCTTCTTTGCAAAAGATAATTTAATAGATCATTTAAAATTTCTTTATTAAAGATCATAACGGTAACGATCACTGGGCCTAATAAATGCTAAAGAATTTGAAATAATTATCTTCTTTGTGAATCATAATTGAAAAGATCATTTAAAGTTTCTTTATTAAAGATCATAACAGTAACGATCATTGGGTCTAATAAATGCTTAAAAATTGTAAATAATTATCTTCTTTCTAAAAGATAATTTAATAGATCATTTAGAATTTCTTTATTAAAGATCATAACGGTAACGATCATTGGTCCTAATAAATGCTAAAGAATTGTAAATAATTATATTATTTCTAAAACATAATTTAATAGATCATTTAAATTTCCTTATTAAAGATCATAAGGGTAACAATCATTGGGACTAATAAATGCTAAAAAATTCTAAATAATTATCTTCTTTGTAAAAGATAATTTAATAGATCATTTCAAAATTTCTTTATTAAAGATCATAACGGTAACGATCATTGGGCCTAATAAATGCTAAAGAATTGTAAATAATTATATTCTTTCTAAAACATAATTTAATAGATCATTTAAAATTTCTTTATTAAAGATCATAAGGGTAACAATCATTGAGCCTAATAAATGCTAAAAAGTTGTAAATAATTATCTTCTTTGCAAAAGATAATTTAATAGATCATTTAAAATTTCTTTATTAAAGATCATAACGGTAACGATCATTGGGCCTAATAAATGCTAAAGAATTTGAAATAATTATCTTCTTTGTGAATCATAATTGAAAAGATCATTTAAAGTTTCTTTATTAAAGATCATAACAGTAACGATCATTGGGTCTAATAAATGCTAAAAAATCGTAAATAATTATCTTCTTTCTAAAAGATAATTTAATAGATCATTTAGAATTTCTTTATTAAAGATCATAACGGTAACGATCATTGGTCGTAATAAATGCTAAAGAATTGTAAATAATTATATTCTTTCTAAAAGATAATTTAATAGATCATTTAAAATTTTTTTATTAAAGATCATAAGGGTAACAATCATTGGGACTAATAAATGCTAAAAAATTGTAAATAATTATCTTCTTTGTAAAAGATAATTTAATAGATCATTTCAAAATTTCTTTATTAAAGATCATAACGGTAACGATCATTGGGCCTAATAAATGCTAAAGAATTTGAAATAATTATCTTCTTTGTGAATCATAATTGAATAGATGATTTAAAGTTTTTTTATTAAAGGCCTTAACGGTAACAATCATTGGTCCTAATAAATGCTAAAAAATTGTAAATAATTACCTTCTTTCTAAAAGATAATTTAATAGATCATTTAAAATTTCTTTATTAAAGATCATAACAGTAACGATCTTTAGACCTAATAAATGCTAAAGAATTGTAAATAATTATATTCTTTCTAAAACATAATTTAATAGATCATTTAAAATTTCTTTATTAAAGATCATAACGGTAACGATCATTGGTCCTAATAAATGCTAAAGAATTGTAAATAATTATATTCTTTCTAAAACATAATTTAATAGATCATTTAAAATTTCTTTATTAAAGATCATAAGGGTAACAATCATTGGGACTAATAAATGCTAAAAAATTGTAAATAATTATCTTCTTTGTAAAAGATAATTTAATAGATAATTTCAAAATTTCTTTATTAAAGATCATAACGGTAACGATCATTGGGCCTAATAAATGCTAAAGAATTTGAAATAATTATCTTCTTTGTGAATCATAATTGAATAGATCATTTAAAGTTTTTTTATTAAAGGTCTTAACGGTAACAATCATTGGGCCTAATAAATGCTAAAAAATTGTACATAATTATCTTCATTCTAAAAGATAACTTAAAAGATCATTTAGAATTTCTTTATTAAAGATCATAACGGTAACCATCATTGGTCCTAATAAATGCTAAAGAATTGTAAATAATTATATTCTTTCTAAAACATAATTTAATAGATCATTTAAAATTTCTTTATTAAAGATCATAAGGGTAACAATCATTGGGACTAATAAATGCTAAAAAATTGTAAATAATTATCTTCTTTGTAAAAGATAATTTAATAGATCATTTCAAAATTTCTTTATTAAAGATCATAACGGTAACAACATTGGGCCTAATAAATGCTAAAGAATTTGAAATAATTATCTTCTTTGTGAATCATAATTGAAAAGATCATTTAAAGTTTTTTTATTAAAGATCATAACAGTAACGATCATTGGGTCTAATAAATGCTAAAAAATTGTAAATAATTATCTTCTTTCTAAAAGATAATTTAATAGATCATTTAGAATTTCTTTATTAAAGATCATAACGGTAACGATCATTGGTCCTAATAAATGCTAAAGAATTGTAAATAATTATATTCTTTCTAAAACATAATTTAATAGATCATTTAAATTTCCTTATTAAAGATCATAAGGGTAACAATCATTGGGACTAATAAATGCTAAAAAATTCTAAATAATTATCTTCTTTGTAAAAGATAATTTAATAGATCATTTCAAAATTTCTTTATTAAAGATCATAACGGTAACGATCATTGGGCCTAATAAATGCTAAAGAATTGTAAATAATTATATTCTTTCTAAAACATAATTTAATAGATCATTTAAAATTTCTTTATTAAAGATCATAAGGGTAACAATCATTGTGCCTAATAAATGCTAAAAAGTTGTAAATAATTATCTTCTTTGCAAAAGATAATTTAATAGATCATTTAAAATTTCTTTATTAAAGATCATAACGGTAACGATCATTGGGCCTAATAAATGCTAAAAAATTTGAAATAATTATCTTCTTTGTGAATCATAATTGAAAAGATCATTTAAAGTTTCTTTATTAAAGATCATAACAGTAACGATCATTGGGTCTAATAAATGCTAAAAAATTGTAAATAATTATCTTCTTTCTAAAAGATAATTTAATAGATCATTTAGAATTTCTTTATTAAAGATCATAACGGTAACGATCATTGGTCCTAATAAATGCTAAAGAATTGTAAATAATTATATTCTTTCTAAAACATAATTTAATAGATCATTTAAAATTTCTTTATTAAAGATCATAAGGGTAACAATCATTGGGACTAATAAATGCTAAAAAATTGTAAATAATTATCTTCTTTCTAAAACATAATTTAATAGATCATTTAAAATTTCTTTATTAAAGATCGTAAGGGTAACAATCATTGAGCCTAATAAATGCTAAAAAGTTGTAAATAATTATCTTCTTTGCAAAAGATAATTTAATAGATCATTTAAAATTTCTTTATTAAAGATCATAACGGTAACGATCACTGGGCCTAATAAATGCTAAAGAATTTGAAATAATTATCTTCTTTGTGAATCATAATTGAAAAGATCATTTAAAGTTTCTTTATTAAAGATCATAACAGTAACGATCATTGGGTCTAATAAATGCTTAAAAATTGTAAATAATTATCTTCTTTCTAAAAGATAATTTAATAGATCATTTAGAATTTCTTTATTAAAGATCATAACGGTAACGATCATTGGTCCTAATAAATGCTAAAGAATTGTAAATAATTATATTATTTCTAAAACATAATTTAATAGATCATTTAAATTTCCTTATTAAAGATCATAAGGGTAACAATCATTGGGACTAATAAATGCTAAAAAATTCTAAATAATTATCTTCTTTGTAAAAGATAATTTAATAGATCATTTCAAAATTTCTTTATTAAAGATCATAACGGTAACGATCATTGGGCCTAATAAATGCTAAAGAATTGTAAATAATTATATTCTTTCTAAAACATAATTTAATAGATCATTTAAAATTTCTTTATTAAAGATCATAAGGGTAACAATCATTGAGCCTAATAAATGCTAAAAAGTTGTAAATAATTATCTTCTTTGCAAAAGATAATTTAATAGATCATTTAAAATTTCTTTATTAAAGATCATAACGGTAACGATCATTGGGCCTAATAAATGCTAAAGAATTTGAAATAATTATCTTCTTTGTGAATCATAATTGAAAAGATCATTTAAAGTTTCTTTATTAAAGATCATAACAGTAACGATCATTGGGTCTAATAAATGCTAAAAAATCGTAAATAATTATCTTCTTTCTAAAAGATAATTTAATAGATCATTTAGAATTTCTTTATTAAAGATCATAACGGTAACGATCATTGGTCGTAATAAATGCTAAAGAATTGTAAATAATTATATTCTTTCTAAAAGATAATTTAATAGATCATTTAAAATTTTTTTATTAAAGATCATAAGGGTAACAATCATTGGGACTAATAAATGCTAAAAAATTGTAAATAATTATCTTCTTTGTAAAAGATAATTTAATAGATCATTTCAAAATTTCTTTATTAAAGATCATAACGGTAACGATCATTGGGCCTAATAAATGCTAAAGAATTTGAAATAATTATCTTCTTTGTGAATCATAATTGAATAGATGATTTAAAGTTTTTTTATTAAAGGCCTTAACGGTAACAATCATTGGTCCTAATAAATGCTAAAAAATTGTAAATAATTACCTTCTTTCTAAAAGATAATTTAATAGATCATTTAAAATTTCTTTATTAAAGATCATAACAGTAACGATCTTTAGACCTAATAAATGCTAAAGAATTGTAAATAATTATATTCTTTCTAAAACATAATTTAATAGATCATTTAAAATTTCTTTATTAAAGATCATAACGGTAACGATCATTGGTCCTAATAAATGCTAAAGAATTGTAAATAATTATATTCTTTCTAAAACATAATTTAATAGATCATTTAAAATTTCTTTATTAAAGATCATAAGGGTAACAATCATTGGGACTAATAAATGCTAAAAAATTGTAAATAATTATCTTCTTTGTAAAAGATAATTTAATAGATAATTTCAAAATTTCTTTATTAAAGATCATAACGGTAACGATCATTGGGCCTAATAAATGCTAAAGAATTTGAAATAATTATCTTCTTTGTGAATCATAATTGAATAGATCATTTAAAGTTTTTTTATTAAAGGTCTTAACGGTAACAATCATTGGGCCTAATAAATGCTAAAAAATTGTACATAATTATCTTCATTCTAAAAGATAACTTAAAAGATCATTTAGAATTTCTTTATTAAAGATCATAACGGTAACCATCATTGGTCCTAATAAATGCTAAAGAATTGTAAATAATTATATTCTTTCTAAAACATAATTTAATAGATCATTTAAAATTTCTTTATTAAAGATCATAAGGGTAACAATCATTGGGACTAATAAATGCTAAAAAATTGTAAATAATTATCTTCTTTGTAAAAGATAATTTAATAGATCATTTCAAAATTTCTTTATTAAAGATCATAACGGTAACAACATTGGGCCTAATAAATGCTAAAGAATTTGAAATAATTATCTTCTTTGTGAATCATAATTGAAAAGATCATTTAAAGTTTTTTTATTAAAGATCATAACAGTAACGATCATTGGGTCTAATAAATGCTAAAAAATTGTAAATAATTATCTTCTTTCTAAAAGATAATTTAATAGATCATTTAGAATTTCTTTATTAAAGATCATAACGGTAACGATCATTGGTCCTAATAAATGCTAAAGAATTGTAAATAATTATATTCTTTCTAAAACATAATTTAATAGATCATTTAAATTTCCTTATTAAAGATCATAAGGGTAACAATCATTGGGACTAATAAATGCTAAAAAATTCTAAATAATTATCTTCTTTGTAAAAGATAATTTAATAGATCATTTCAAAATTTCTTTATTAAAGATCATAACGGTAACGATCATTGGGCCTAATAAATGCTAAAGAATTGTAAATAATTATATTCTTTCTAAAACATAATTTAATAGATCATTTAAAATTTCTTTATTAAAGATCATAAGGGTAACAATCATTGTGCCTAATAAATGCTAAAAAGTTGTAAATAATTATCTTCTTTGCAAAAGATAATTTAATAGATCATTTAAAATTTCTTTATTAAAGATCATAACGGTAACGATCATTGGGCCTAATAAATGCTAAAAAATTTGAAATAATTATCTTCTTTGTGAATCATAATTGAAAAGATCATTTAAAGTTTCTTTATTAAAGATCATAACAGTAACGATCATTGGGTCTAATAAATGCTAAAAAATTGTAAATAATTATCTTCTTTCTAAAAGATAATTTAATAGATCATTTAGAATTTCTTTATTAAAGATCATAACGGTAACGATCATTGGTCCTAATAAATGCTAAAGAATTGTAAATAATTATATTCTTTCTAAAACATAATTTAATAGATCATTTAAAATTTCTTTATTAAAGATCATAAGGGTAACAATCATTGGGACTAATAAATGCTAAAAAATTGTAAATAATTATCTTCTTTGTAAAAGATAATTTAATAGATCATTTCAAAATTTCTTTATGAAAGATCATAACGGTAACGATCATTGGGCCTAATAAATGCTAAAGAATTTGAAATAATTATCTTCTTTGTGAATCATAATTGAATAGATCATTTAAAGTTTTTTTATTAAAGCTCTTAACGGTAACAATCATTGGGCCTAATAAATGCTAAAAAATTGTACATAATTATCTTCATTCTAAAAGATAACTTAAAAGATCATTTAGAATTTCTTTATTAAAGATCATAACGGTAACGATCATTGGTCCTAATAAATGCTAAAGAATTGTAAATAATTCTATTCTTGCTAAAACATAATTTAATAGATCATTTAAAATTTCTTTATTAAAGATCATAAGGGTAACAATCATTGGGACTAATAAATGCTAAAAAATTGTAAATAATTATATTCTTTGTAAAAGATAATTTAATAGATCATTTCAAAATTTCTTTATTAAAGATCATAACGGTAACGATCATTGGGCCTAATAAATGCTAAAGAATTTGAAATAATTATCTTCTTTGTGAATCATAATTGAATAGATCATTTAAAGTTTTTTTATTAAAGGTCTTAACGGTAACAATCATTGGGCCTAATAAATGCTAAAAAATTGTACATAATTATCTTCATTCTAAAAGATAACTTAAAAGATCATTTAAAGTTTTTATATTAAAGATGATAACGGTAACGATCATTGGGCCTAATAAATGCTAAAAAATTGTAAATAATTACCTTCTTTCTAAAAGATAATTTAATAGATCATTTAAAATTTCTTTATTAAAGATCATAATGGTAACGATCATTGGGCCTTATAAATGCTAAAGAATTGTAAATAATTCTATTCTTGCTAAAACATAATTTAATAGATCATTTAAAATTTCTTTATTAAAGATCATAAGGGTAACAATCATTGGGCCTAATAAATGCTAAAAAATTGTAAATAATTATCTTCTTTGCAAAAGATAATTTAATAGATCATTTAAAATTTCTTTATTAAAGATCATAACGGTAACAATCATTGGGCCTAATAAATGCTAAAGAATTTGAAATAATTATCTTCTTTGTGAATCATAATTGAAAAGATCATTTAAAGTTTCTTTATTAAAGATCATAACAGTAACGATCATTGGGTCTAATAAATGCTTAAAAATTGTAAATAATTATCTTCTTTCTAAAAGATAATTTAATAGATCATTTAGAATTTCTTTATTAAAGATCATAACGGTAACGATCATTGGGCCTAATAAATGCTAAAGAATTGTAAATAATTATATTCTTTCTAAAACATAATTTAATAGATCATTTAAAATTTCTTTATTAAAGATCATAAGGGTAACAATCATTGGGCCTAATAAATGCTAAAAAGTTGTAAATAATTATCTTCTTTGCAAAAGATAATTTAATAGATCATTTAAAATTTCTTTATTAAAGATCATAACGGTAACGATCACTGGGCCTAATAAATGCTAAAGAATTTGAAATAATTATCTTCTTTGTGAATCATAATTGAAAAGATCATTTAAAGTTTCTTTATTAAAGATCATAACAGTAACGATCATTAGGTCTAATAAATGCTTAAAAATTGTAAATAATTATCTTCTTTCTAAAAGATAATTTAATAGATCATTTAGAATTTCTTTATTAAAGATCATAACGGTAACGATCATTGGTCCTAATAAATGCTAAAGAATTGTAAATAATTATATTCTTTCTAAAACATAATTTAATAGATCATTTAAATTTCCTTATTAAAGATCATAAGGGTAACAATCATTGGGACTAATAAATGCTAAAAAATTCTAAATAATTATCTTCTTTGTAAAAGATAATTTAATAGATCATTTCAAAATTTCTTTATTAAAGATCATAACGGTAACGATCATTGGGCCTAATAAATGCTAAAGAATTGTAAATAATTATATTCTTTCTAAAACATAATTTAATAGATCATTTAAAATTTCTTTATTAAAGATCATAAGGGTAACAATCATTGAGCCTAATAAATGCTAAAAAGTTGTAAATAATTATCTTCTTTGCAAAAGATAATTTAATAGATCATTTAAAATTTCTTTATTAAAGATCATAACGGTAACGATCATTGGGCCTAATAAATGCTAAAGAATTTGAAATAATTATCTTCTTTGTGAATCATAATTGAAAAGATCATTTAAAGTTTCTTTATTAAAGATCATAACAGTAACGATCATTGGGTCTAATAAATGCTAAAAAATCGTAAATAATTATCTTCTTTCTAAAAGATAATTTAATAGATCATTTAGAATTTCTTTATTAAAGATCATAACGGTAACGATCATTGGTCGTAATAAATGCTAAAGAATTGTAAATAATTATATTCTTTCTAAAAGATAATTTAATAGATCATTTAAAATTTCTTTATTAAAGATCATAAGGGTAACAATCATTGGGACTAATAAATGCTAAAAAATTGTAAATAATTATCTTCTTTGTAAAAGATAATTTAATAGATCATTTCAAAATTTCTTTATTAAAGATCATAACGGTAACGATCATTGGGCCTAATAAATGCTAAAGAATTTGAAATAATTATCTTCTTTGTGAATCATAATTGAAAAGATCATTTAAAGTTTCTTTATTAAAGATCATAACAGTAACGATCATTGGGTCTAATAAATGCTAAAAAATCGTAAATAATTATCTTCTTTCTAAAAGATAATTTAATAGATCATTTAGAATTTCTTTATTAAAGATCATAACGGTAACGATCATTGGTCGTAATAAATGCTAAAGAATTGTAAATAATTATATTCTTTCTAAAAGATAATTTAATAGATCATTTAAAATTTCTTTATTAAAGATCATAAGGGTAACAATCATTGGGACTAATAAATGCTAAAAAATTGTAAATAATTATCTTCTTTGTAAAAGATAATTTAATAGATCATTTCAAAATTTCTTTATTAAAGATCATAACGGTAACGATCATTGGGCCTAATAAATGCTAAAGAATTTGAAATAATTGTCTTCTTTGTGAATCATAATTGAATAGATCATTTAAAGTTTTTTTATTAAAGGTCTTAACGGTAACAATCATTGGTCCTAATAAATGCTAAAAAATTGTAAATAATTACCTTCTTTCTAAAAGATAATTTAATAGATCATTTAAAATTTCTTTATTAAAGATCATAACAGTAACGATCTTTAGACCTAATAAATGCTAAAGAATTGTAAATAATTATATTCTTTCTAAAACATAATTTAATAGATCATTTAAAATTTCTTTATTAAAGATCATAACGGTAACGATCATTGGTCCTAATAAATGCTAAAGAATTGTAAATAATTATATTCTTTCTAAAACATAATTTAATAGATCATTTAAAATTTCTTTATTAAAGATCATAAGGGTAACAATCATTGGGACTAATAAATGCTAAAAAATTGTAAATAATTATCTTCTTTGTAAAAGATAATTTAATAGATAATTTCAAAATTTCTTTATTAAAGATCATAACGGTAACGATCATTGGGCGTAATAAATGCTAAAGAATTTGAAATAGTTATCTTCTTTGTGAATCATAATTGAATAGATCATTTAAAGTTTTTTTATTAAAGGTCTTAACGGTAACAATCATTGGTCCTAATAAATGCTAAAAAATTGTACATAATTATCTTCATTCTAAAAGATAACTTAAAAGATCATTTAGAATTTCTTTATTAAAGATCATAACGGTAACGATCATTGGTCCTAATAAATGCTAAAGAATTGTAAAGAATTATATTCTTTCTAAAACATAATTTAATAGATCATTTAAAATTTCTTTATTAAAGATCATAAGAGTAACAATCATTGGGACTAATAAATGCTAAAAAATTTTAAATAATTATCTTCTTTGTAAAAGATAATTTAATAGATCATTTCAAAATTTCTTTATTAAAGATCATAACGGTAACGATCATTGGGCCTAATAAATGCTAAAGAATTTGAAATAATTATCTTCTTTGTGAATCATAATTGAAAAAATCATTTAAAGTTTTTTTATTAAAGGTCTTAACGGTAACAATCATTGGTCCTAATAAATGCTAAAAAATTGTACATAATTATCTTCATTCTAAAAGATAACTTAAAAGATCGTTTAGAATTTCTTTATTAAAGATCATAACGGTAACGATCATTGGTCCTAATAAATGCTAAAGAATTGTAAATAATTATATTCTTTCTAAAACATAATTTAATAGATCATTTAAAATTTCTTTATTAAAGATCATAACGGTAACGATCATTGGTCCTAATAAATGCTAAAGAATTGTAAATAATTATATTCTTTCTAAAACATAATTTAATAGATCATTTAAAATTTCTTTATTAAAGATCATAAGAGTAACAATCATTGGGACTAATAAATGCTAAAAAATTTTAAATAATTATCTTCTTTGTAAAAGATAATTTAATAGATCATTTCAAAATTTCTTTATTAAAGATCATAACGGTAACGATCATTGGGCCTAATAAATGCTAAAGAATTTGAAATAATTATCTTCTTTGTGAATCATAATTGAAAAAATCATTTAAAGTTTTTTTATTAAAGGTCTTAACGGTAACAATCATTGGTCCTAATAAATGCTAAAAAATTGTACATAATTATCTTCATTCTAAAAGATAACTTAAAAGATCGTTTAGAATTTCTTTATTAAAGATCATAACGGTAACGATCATTGGTCCTAATAAATGCTAAAGAATTGTAAATAATTATATTCTTTCTAAAACATAATTTAATAGATCATTTAAAATTTCTTTATTAAAGATCATAAGGGTAACAATCATTGGGACTAATAAATGCTAAAAAATTGTAAATAATTATCTTCTTTGTAAAAGATAATTTAATAGATCATTTCAAAATTTCTTTATTAAAGATCATAACGGTAACGATCATTGGGCCTAATAAATGCTAAAGAATTTGAAATAATTATCTTCTTTGTGAATCATAATTGAAAAGATCATTTAAAGTTTCTTTATTAAAGATCATAACAGTAACGATCATTGGGTCTAATAAATGCTAAAAAATCGTAAATAATTATCTTCTTTCTAAAAGATAATTTAATAGATCATTTAGAATTTCTTTATTAAAGATCATAACGGTAACGATCATTGGTCGTAATAAATGCTAAAGAATTGTAAATAATTATATTCTTTCTAAAAGATAATTTAATAGATCATTTAAAATTTCTTTATTAAAGATCATAAGGGTAACAATCATTGGGACTAATAAATGCTAAAAAATTGTAAATAATTATCTTCTTTGTAAAAGATAATTTAATAGATCATTTCAAAATTTCTTTATTAAAGATCATAACGGTAACGATCATTGGGCCTAATAAATGCTAAAGAATTTGAAATAATTGTCTTCTTTGTGAATCATAATTGAATAGATCATTTAAAGTTTTTTTATTAAAGGTCTTAACGGTAACAATCATTGGTCCTAATAAATGCTAAAAAATTGTAAATAATTACCTTCTTTCTAAAAGATAATTTAATAGATCATTTAAAATTTCTTTATTAAAGATCATAACAGTAACGATCTTTAGACCTAATAAATGCTAAAGAATTGTAAATAATTATATTCTTTCTAAAACATAATTTAATAGATCATTTAAAATTTCTTTATTAAAGATCATAACGGTAACGATCATTGGTCCTAATAAATGCTAAAGAATTGTAAATAATTATATTCTTTCTAAAACATAATTTAATAGATCATTTAAAATTTCTTTATTAAAGATCATAAGGGTAACAATCATTGGGACTAATAAATGCTAAAAAATTGTAAATAATTATCTTCTTTGTAAAAGATAATTTAATAGATCATTTCAAAATTTCTTTATTAAAGATCATAACGGTAACGATCATTGGGCCTAATAAATGCTAAAGAATTTGAAATAATTATCTTCTTTGTGAATCATAATTGAAAAGATCATTTAAAGTTTCTTTATTAAAGATCATAACAGTAACGATCATTGGGTCTAATAAATGCTAAAAAATCGTAAATAATTATCTTCTTTCTAAAAGATAATTTAATAGATCATTT
The DNA here is from genome assembly GCA_037954015.1 of Psophocarpus tetragonolobus. Lineage (NCBI taxonomy): Eukaryota > Viridiplantae > Streptophyta > Magnoliopsida > Fabales > Fabaceae > Psophocarpus > Psophocarpus tetragonolobus. The sequence continues at coordinate 64,024,109 of CM075688.1, forward strand.
AGAATTTCTTTATTAAAGATCATAACGGTAACGATCATTGGTCGTAATAAATGCTAAAGAATTGTAAATAATTATATTCTTTCTAAAAGATAATTTAATAGATCATTTAAAATTTCTTTATTAAAGATCATAAGGGTAACAATCATTGGGACTAATAAATGCTAAAAAATTGTAAATAATTATCTTCTTTGTAAAAGATAATTTAATAGATCATTTCAAAATTTCTTTATTAAAGATCATAACGGTAACGATCATTGGGCCTAATAAATGCTAAAGAATTTGAAATAATTGTCTTCTTTGTGAATCATAATTGAATAGATCATTTAAAGTTTTTTTATTAAAGGTCTTAACGGTAACAATCATTGGTCCTAATAAATGCTAAAAAATTGTAAATAATTACCTTCTTTCTAAAAGATAATTTAATAGATCATTTAAAATTTCTTTATTAAAGATCATAACAGTAACGATCTTTAGACCTAATAAATGCTAAAGAATTGTAAATAATTATATTCTTTCTAAAACATAATTTAATAGATCATTTAAAATTTCTTTATTAAAGATCATAACGGTAACGATCATTGGTCCTAATAAATGCTAAAGAATTGTAAATAATTATATTCTTTCTAAAACATAATTTAATAGATCATTTAAAATTTCTTTATTAAAGATCATAAGGGTAACAATCATTGGGACTAATAAATGCTAAAAAATTGTAAATAATTATCTTCTTTGTAAAAGATAATTTAATAGATAATTTCAAAATTTCTTTATTAAAGATCATAACGGTAACGATCATTGGGCGTAATAAATGCTAAAGAATTTGAAATAGTTATCTTCTTTGTGAATCATAATTGAATAGATCATTTAAAGTTTTTTTATTAAAGGTCTTAACGGTAACAATCATTGGTCCTAATAAATGCTAAAAAATTGTACATAATTATCTTCATTCTAAAAGATAACTTAAAAGATCATTTAGAATTTCTTTATTAAAGATCATAACGGTAACGATCATTGGTCCTAATAAATGCTAAAGAATTGTAAAGAATTATATTCTTTCTAAAACATAATTTAATAGATCATTTAAAATTTCTTTATTAAAGATCATAAGAGTAACAATCATTGGGACTAATAAATGCTAAAAAATTTTAAATAATTATCTTCTTTGTAAAAGATAATTTAATAGATCATTTCAAAATTTCTTTATTAAAGATCATAACGGTAACGATCATTGGGCCTAATAAATGCTAAAGAATTTGAAATAATTATCTTCTTTGTGAATCATAATTGAAAAAATCATTTAAAGTTTTTTTATTAAAGGTCTTAACGGTAACAATCATTGGTCCTAATAAATGCTAAAAAATTGTACATAATTATCTTCATTCTAAAAGATAACTTAAAAGATCGTTTAGAATTTCTTTATTAAAGATCATAACGGTAACGATCATTGGTCCTAATAAATGCTAAAGAATTGTAAATAATTATATTCTTTCTAAAACATAATTTAATAGATCATTTAAAATTTCTTTATTAAAGATCATAACGGTAACGATCATTGGTCCTAATAAATGCTAAAGAATTGTAAATAATTATATTCTTTCTAAAACATAATTTAATAGATCATTTAAAATTTCTTTATTAAAGATCATAAGAGTAACAATCATTGGGACTAATAAATGCTAAAAAATTTTAAATAATTATCTTCTTTGTAAAAGATAATTTAATAGATCATTTCAAAATTTCTTTATTAAAGATCATAACGGTAACGATCATTGGGCCTAATAAATGCTAAAGAATTTGAAATAATTATCTTCTTTGTGAATCATAATTGAAAAAATCATTTAAAGTTTTTTTATTAAAGGTCTTAACGGTAACAATCATTGGTCCTAATAAATGCTAAAAAATTGTACATAATTATCTTCATTCTAAAAGATAACTTAAAAGATCGTTTAGAATTTCTTTATTAAAGATCATAACGGTAACGATCATTGGTCCTAATAAATGCTAAAGAATTGTAAATAATTATATTCTTTCTAAAACATAATTTAATAGATCATTTAAAATTTCTTTATTAAAGATCATAAGGGTAACAATCATTGGGACTAATAAATGCTAAAAAATTGTAAATAATTATCTTCTTTGTAAAAGATAATTTAATAGATAATTTCAAAATTTCTTTATTAAAGATCATAACGGTAACCATCATTGGGCCTAATAAATGCTAAAGAATTTGAAATAATTATCTTCTTTGTGAATCATAATTGAATAGATAATTTAAAGTTTTTTTATTAAAGGTCTTAACGGTAACAATCATTGGTCCTAATAAATGCTAAAAAATTATACATAATTATCTTCATTCTAAAAGATAACTTAAAAGATCATTTAGAATTTCTTTATTAAAGATCATAACGGTAACGATCATTGGTCCTAATAAATGCTAAAGAATTGTAAATAATTATATTCTTTCTAAAACATAATTTAATAGATCATTTAAAATTTCTTTATTAAAGATCATAAGAGTAACAATCATTGGGACTAATAAATGCTAAAAAATTTTAAATAATTATCTTCTTTGTAAAAGATAATTTAATAGATCATTTCAAAATTTCTTTATTAAAGATCATAACGGTAACGATCATTGGGCCTAATAAATGCTAAAGAATTTGAAATAATTATCTTCTTTGTGAATTATAATTGAAAAAATCATTTAAAGTTTTTTTATTAAAGGTCTTAACGGTAACAATCATTGGTCCTAATAAATGCTAAAAAATTGTACATAATTATCTTCATTCTAAAAGATAACTTAAAAGATCATTTAGAATTTCTTTATTAAAGATCATAACGGTAACGATCATTGGTCCTAATAAATGCTAAAGAATTGTAAATAATTATATTCTTTCTAAAACATAATTTAATAGATCATTTAAAATTTCTTTATTAAAGATCATAAGGGTAACAATCATTGGGACTAATAAATGCTAAAAAATTGTAAATAATTATCTTCTTTGTAAAAGATAATTTAATAGATCATTTCAAAATTTCTTTATTAAAGATCATAACGGTAACGATCATTGGGCCTAATAAATGCTAAATAATTTGAAATAATTATCTTCTTTGTGAATCATAATTGAATAGATTATTTAAAGTTTTTTTATTAAAGGTCTTAACGGTAACAATCATTGGGCCTAATAAATGCTAAAAAATTGTACATAATTATCTTCATTCTAAAAGATAACTTAAAAGATCATGTAAAGTTTTTATATTAAATATGATAACGGTAACGATCATTGGGCCTAATAAATGCTAAAAAATTGTAAATAATTACCTTCTTTCTAAAAGATAATTTAATAGATCATTTAAAATTTCTTTATTAAAGATCATAACAGTAACGATCTTTGGGCCTAATAAATGCTAAAGAATTGTAAATAATTATATTCTTTCTAAAACATAATTTAATAGATCATTTAAAATTTCTTTATCAAAGATCATAACGGTAACGATCATTGGGCCTAATAAATGCTAAAGAATTGTAAATAATTCTATTCTTGCTAAAACATAATTTAATAGATCATTTAAAATTTCTTTATTAAAGATCATAAGGGTAACAATCATTGGGCCTAATAAATGCTAAAAAATTGTAAATAATTATATTCTTTGAAAAAGATAATTTAATAGATCATTTAAAATTTCTTTATTAAAGATGATAACGGTAACAACATTGGGCCTAATAAATGCTAAAGAATTTGAAATAATTATCTTCTTTGTGAATCATAATTGAAAAGATCATTTAAAGTTTCTTTATTAAAGATGATAACAGTAACGATCATTGGGTCTAATAAATGCTAAAAAATTGTAAATAATTATCTTCTTTCTAAAAGATAATTTAATAGATCATTTAGAATTTCTTTATTAAAGATCATAACGGTAACGATCATTGGTCCTAACAAATGCTAAAGAATTGTAAATAATTATATTCTTTCTAAAACATAATTTAATAGATCATTTAAAATTTCTTTATTAAAGATCATAAGGGTAACAATCATTGGGACTAATAAATGCTAAAAAATTGTAAATAATTATCTTCTTTGTAAAAGATAATTTAATAGATCATTTCAAAATTTCTTTATTAAAGATCATAACGGTAACGATCATTGGGCCTAATAAATGCTAAAGAATTTGAAATAATTATCTTCTTTGTGAATCATAATTGAATAGATCATTTAAAGTTTTTTTATTAAAGGTCTTAACGGTGACAATCATTGGGCCTAATAAATGCTAAAAAAGTGTACATAATTATCTTCATTCTAAAAGATAACTTAAAAGATCATTTAGAATTTCTTTATTAAAGATCATAACGGTAACGATCATTGGTCCTAATAAATGCTAAAGAATTGTAAATAATTCTATTCTTGCTAAAACATAATTTAATAGATCATTTAAAATTTCTTTATTAAAGATCATAAGGGTAACAATCATTGGGACTAATAAATGCTAAAAAATTGTAAATAATTATATTCTTTGTAAAAGATAATTTAATAGATCATTTCAAAATTTCTTTATTAAAGATCATAACGGTAACGATCATTGGGCCTAATAAATGCTAAAGAATTCGAAATAATTATCTTCTTTGTGAATCATAATTGAATAGATCATTTAAAGTTTTTTTATTAAAGGTCTTAACGGTAACAATCATTGGGCCTAATAAATGCTAAAAAATTGTACATAATTATCTTCATTCTAAAAGATAACTTAAAAGATCAATTAAAGTTTTTATATTAAAGATGATAACGGTAACGATCATTGGGCCTAATAAATGCTAAAAAATTGTAAATAATTACCTTCTTTCTACAAGTTAATTTAATAGATCATTTAAAATTTCTTTATTAAAGATCATAACGGTAACGATCATTGGGCCTAATAAATGCTAAAGAATTGTAAATAATTCTATTCTTGCTAAAACATAATTTAATAGATCATTTAAAATTTCTTTATTAAAGATCATAAGGGTAACAATCATTGGGCCTAATAAATGCTAAAAAGTTGTAAATAATTATCTTCTTTGCAAAATATAATTTAATAGATCATTTAAAATTTCTTTATTAAAGATCATAACGGTAACGATCACTGGGCCTAATAAATGCTAAAGAATTTGAAATAATTATCTTCTTTGTGAATCATAATTGAAAAGATCATTTAAAGTTTCTTTATTAAAGATCATAACAGTAACGATCATTGGGTCTAATAAATGCTTAAAAATTGTAAATAATTATCTTCTTTCTAAAAGATAATTTAATAGATCATTTAGAATTTCTTTATTAAAGATCATAACGGTAACGATCATTGGTCCTAATAAATGCTAAAGAATTGTAAATAATTATATTCTTTCTAAAACATAATTTAATAGATCATTTAAATTTCCTTATTAAAGATCATAAGGGTAACAATCATTGGGACTAATAAATGCTAAAAAATTCTAAATAATTATCTTCTTTGTAAAAGATAATTTAATAGATCATTTCAAAATTTCTTTATTAAAGATCATAACGGTAACGATCATTGGGCCTAATAAATGCTAAAGAATTGTAAATAATTATATTCTTTCTAAAACATAATTTAATAGATCCTTTAAAATTTCTTTATTAAAGATCATAAGGGTAACAATCATTGAGCCTAATAAATGCTAAAAAGTTGTAAATAATTATCTTTGCAAAAGATAATTTAATAGATCATTTCAAAATTTCTTTATTAAAGATCATAACGGTAACGATCATTGGGCCTAATAAATGCTAAAGAATTTGAAATAATTATCTTCTTTGTGAATCATAATTGAATAGATCATTTAAAGTTTTTTTATTAAAGGTCTTAACGGTAACAATCATTGGTCCTAATAAATGCTAAAAAATTGTAAATAATTACCTTCTTTCCAAAAGATAATTTAATAGATCATTTAAAATTTCTTTATTAAAGATCATAACAGTAACGATCTTTAGACCTAATAAATGCTAAAGAATTGTAAATAATTATATTCTTTCTAAAACATAATTTAATAGATCATTTAAAATTTCTTTATTAAAGATCATAAGGGTAACAATCATTGGGCCTAATAAATGGCAAAGAATTTTAAATAATTATATTCTTTCTAAAACATAATTTAATAGATCATTTAAAATTTCTTTATTAAAGATCATAAGGGTAACAATCATTGGGACTAATAAATGCTAAAAAATTGTAAATAATTATCTTGTTTGTAAAAGATAATTTAATAGATCATTTCAAAATTTCTTTATTAAAGATCATAACGGTAACGATCATTGGGCCTAATAAATGCTAAAGAATTTGAAATAATTATCTTCTTTGTGAATCATAATTGAATAGATCATTTAAAGTTTTTTTATTAAAGGTCTTAACGGTGACAATCATTGGGCCTAATAAATGCTAAAAAAGTGTACATAATTATCTTCATTCTAAAAGATAACTTAAAAGATCATTTAGAATTTCTTTATTAAAGATCATAACGGTAACGATCATTGGTCCTAATAAATGCTAAAGAATTGTAAATAATTCTATTCTTGCTAAAACATAATTTAATAGATCATTTAAAATTTCTTTATTAAAGATCATAAGGGTAACAATCATTGGGACTAATAAATGCTAAAAAATTGTAAATAATTATATTCTTTGTAAAAGATAATTTAATAGATCATTTCAAAATTTCTTTATTAAAGATCATAACGGTAACGATCATTGGGCCTAATAAATGCTAAAGAATTTGAAATAATTATCTTCTTTGTGAATCATAATTGAATAGATCATTTAAAGTTTTTTTATTAAAGGTCTTAACGGTAACAATCATTGGGCCTAATAAATGCTAAAAAATTGTACATAATTATCTTCATTCTAAAAGATAACTTAAAAGATCAATTAAAGTTTTTATATTAAAGATGATAACGGTAACGATCATTGGGCCTAATAAATGCTAAAAAATTGTAAATAATTACCTTCTTTCTACAAGATAATTTAATAGATCATTTAAAATTTCTTTATTAAAGATCATAACGGTAACGATCATTGGGCCTAATAAATGCTAAAGAATTGTAAATAATTCTATTCTTGCTAAAACATAATTTAATAGATCATTTAAAATTTCTTTATTAAAGATCATAAGGGTAACAATCATTGGGCCTAATAAATGCTAAAAAATTGTAAATAATTATCTTCTTTGCAAAAGATAATTTAATAGATCATTTAAAATTTCTTTATTAAAGATCATAACGGTAACAATCATTGGGCCTAATAAATGCTAAAGAATTTGAAATAATTATCTTCTTTGTGAATCATAATTGAAAAGATCATTTAAAGTTTCTTTATTAAAGATCATAACAGTAACGATCATTGGGTCTAATAAATGCTTAAAAATTGTAAATAATTATCTTCTTTCTAAAAGATAATTTAATAGATCATTTAGAATTTCTTTATTAAAGATCATAACGGTAACGATCATTGGGCCTAATAAATGCTAAAGAATTGTAAATAATTATATTCTTTCTAAAACATAATTTAATAGATCATTTAAATTTTCTTTATTAAAGATCATAAGGGTAACAATCATTGGGCCTAATAAATGCTAAAAAGTTGTAAATAATTATCTTCTTTGCAAAATATAATTTAATAGATCATTTAAAATTTCTTTATTAAAGATCATAACGGTAACGATCACTGGGCCTAATAAATGCTAAAGAATTTGAAATAATTATCTTCTTTGTGAATCATAATTGAAAAGATCATTTAAGGTTTCTTTATTAAAGATCATAACAGTAACGATTATTGGGTCTAATAAATGCTTAAAAATTGTAAATAATTATCTTCTTTCTAAAAGATAATTTAATAGATCATTTAGAATTTCTTTATTAAAGATCATAACGGTAACGATCATTGGTCCTAATAAATGCTAAAGAATTGTAAATAATTATATTCTTTCTAAAACATAATTTAATAGATCATTTAAATTTCCTTATTAAAGATCATAAGGGTAACAATCATTGGGACTAATAAATGCTAAAAAATTCTAAATAATTATCTTCTTTGTAAAAGATAATTTAATAGATCATTTCAAAATTTCTTTATTAAAGATCATAACGGTAACGATCATTGGGCCTAATAAATGCTAAACAATTGTAAATAATTATATTCTTTCTAAAACATAATTTAATAGATCATTTAAAATTTCTTTATTAAAGATCATAAGGGTAACAATCATTGAGCCTAATAAATGCTAAAAAGTTGTAAATAATTATCTTCTTTGCAAAAGATAATTTAATAGATCATTTCAAAATTTCTTTATTAACGATCATAACGGTAACGATCATTGGGCCTAATAAATGCTAAAGAATTTGAAATAATTATCTTCTTTGTGAATCATAATTGAATAGATCATTTAAAGTTTTTTTATTAAAGGTCTTAACGGTAACAATCATTGGTCCTAATAAATGCTAAAAAATTGTAAATAATTACCTTCTTTCTAAAAGATAATTTAATAGATCATTTAAAATTTCTTTATTAAAGATCATAACAGTAACGATCTTTAGACCTAATAAATGCTAAAGAATTGTAAATAATTATATTCTTTCTAAAACATAATTTAATAGATCATTTAAAATTTCTTTATTAAAGATCATAAGGGTAACAATCATTGGGCCTAATAAAAGCTAAAAAGTTGTAAATAATTATCTTCTTTGCAAAAGATGATTTAATAGATCATTTAAAATTTCTTTATTAAAGATCATAACGGTAACGATCATTGGGCCTAATAAATGCTAAAGAATTTGAAATAATTATCTTCTTTGTGAATCATAATTGAAAAGATCATTTAAAGTTTCTTTATTAAAGATCATAACAGTAACGATCATTGGGTCTAATAAATGCTAAAAAATTGTAAATAATTATCTTCTTTCTAAAAGATAATTTAATAGATCATTTAGAATTTCTTTATTAAAGATCATAACGGTAACGATCATTGGTCCTAATAAATGCTAAAGAATTGTAAATAATTATATTCTTTCTAAAACATAATTTAATAGATCATTTAAAATTTCTTTATTAAAGATCATAAGGGTAACAATCATTGGGACTAATAAATGCTAAAAAATTGTAAATAATTATCTTCTTTGTAAAAGATAATTTAATAGATCATTTCAAAATTTCTTTATTAAATATCATAACGGTAACGATCATTGGGCCTAATAAATGCTAAAGAATTTGAAATAATTATCTTCTTTGTGAATCATAATTGAAAAGATCATTTAAAGTTTCTTTATTAAAGATCATAACAGTAACGATCATTGGGTCTAATAAATGCTTAAAAATTGTAAATAATTATCTTCTTTCTAAAAGATAATTTAATAGATCATTTAGAATTTCTTTATTAAAGATCATAACGGTAACGATCGTTGGTCCTAATAAATGCTAAAGAATTGTAAATAATTATATTCTTTCTAAAACATAATTTAATAGATCATTTAAATTTCCTTATTAAAGATCATAAGGGTAACAATCATTGGGACTAATAAATGCTAAAAAATTCTAAATAATTATCTTCTTTGTAAAAGATAATTTAATAGATCATTTCAAAATTTCTTTATTAAAGATCATAACGGTAACGATCATTGGGCCTAATAAATGCTAAAGAATTGTAAATAATTATATTCTTTCTAAAACATAATTTAATAGATCATTTAAAATTTCTTTATTAAAGATCATAAGGGCAACAATCATTGGGCCTAATAAATGCTAAAAAGTTGTAAATAATTATCTTCTTTGCAAAAGATAATTTAATAGATCATTTAAAATTTCTTTATTAAAGATCATAACGGTAACGATCATTGGGCCTAATAAATGCTAAAGAATTTGAAATAATTATCTTCTTTGTGAATCATAATTGAAAAGATCATTTAAAGTTTCTTTATTAAAGATCATAACAGTAACGATCATTGGGTCTAATAAATGCTAAAAAATCGTAAATAATTATCTTCTTTCTAAAAGATAATTTAATAGATCATTTAGAATTTCTTTATTAAAGATCATAACGGTAACGATCATTGGTCGTAATAAATGCTAAAGAATTGTAAATAGTTATATTCTTTCTAAAAGATAATTTAATAGATCATTTAAAATTTCTTTATTAAAGATCATAAGGGTAACAATCATTGGGACTAATAAATGCTAAAAAATTGTAAATAATTATCTTCTTTGTAAAAGATAATTTAATAGATCATTTCAAAATTTCTTTATTAAATATCATAACGGTAACGATCATTGGGCCTAATAAATGCTAAAGAATTTGAAATAATTATCTTCTTTGTGAATCATAATTGAATAGATCATTTAAAGTTTTTTTATTAAAGGTCTTAACGGTAACAATCATTGGTCCTAATAAATGCTAAAAAATTGTAAATAATTACCTTCTTTCTAAAAGATAATTTAATAGATCATTTAAAATTTCTTTATTAAAGATCATAACAGTAACGATCTTTAGGCCTAATAAATGCTAAAGAATTGTAAATAATTATATTCTTTCTAAAACATAATTTAATAGATCATTTAAAATTTCTTTATTAAAGATCATAACGGTAACGATCATTGGTCCTAATAAATGCTAAAGAATTGTAAATAATTATATTCTTTCTAAAACATAATTTAATAGATCATTAAAAATTTCTTTATTAAAGATCATAAGGGTAACAATCATTGGGACTAATAAATGCTAAAAAATTGTAAATAATTATCTTCTTTGTAAAAGATAATTTAATAGATAATTTCAAAATTTCTTTATTAAAGATCATAACGGTAACGATCATTGGGCCTAATAAATGCTAAATAATTTGAAATAATTATCTTCTTTGTGAATCATAATTGAATAGATCATTTAAAGTTTTTTTATTAAAGGTCTTAACGGTAACAATCATTGGTCCTAATAAATGCTAAAAAATTGTACATAATTATCTTCATTCTAAAAGATAACTTAAAAGATCATTTAGAATTTCTTTATTAAAGATCATAACGGTAACGATCATTGGTCCTAATAAATGCTAAAGAATTGTAAATAATTATATTCTTTCTAAAACATAATTTAATAGATCATTTAAAATTTCTTTATTAAAGATCATAAGGGTAACAATCATTGGGACTAATAAATGCTAAAAAATTGTAAATAATTATCTTCTTTGTAAAAGATAATTTAATAGATCATTTCAAAATTTCTTTATTAAATATCATAACGGTAACGATCATTGGGCCTAATAAATGCTAAATAATTTGAAATAATTATCTTCTTTGTGAATCATAATTGAATAGATTATTTAAAGTTTTTTTATTAAAGGTCTTAACGGTAACAATCATTGGGCCTAATAAATGCTAAAAAATTCTAAATAATTATCTTCTTTGTAAAAGATAATTTAATAGATCATTTCAAAATTTCTTTATTAAAGATCATAACGGTAACGATCATTGGGCCTAATAAATGCTAAATAATTGTAAATAATTATATTCTTTCTAAAACATAATTTAATAGATCATTTAAAATTTCTTTATTAAAGATCATAAGGGTAACAATCATTGGGCCTAATAAATGCTAAAAAGTTGTAAATAATTATCTTCTTTGCAAAAGATAATTTAATAGATCATTTAAAATTTCTTTATTAAAGATCATAACGGTAACGATCATTGGGCCTAATAAATGCTAAAGAATTTGAAATAATTATCTTCTTTGTGAATCATAATTGAAAAGATCATTTAAAGTTTCTTTATTAAAGATCATAACAGTAACGATCATTGGGTCTAATAAATGCTAAAAAATTGTAAATAATTATCTTCTTTCTAAAAGATAATTTAATAGATCATTTAGAATTTCTTTATTAAAGATCATAACGGTAACGATCATTGGTCCTAATAAATGCTAAAGAATTGTAAATAATTATATTCTTTCTAAAACATAATTTAATAGATCATTTAAAATTTCTTTATTAAAGATCATAAGGGTAACAATCATTGGGACTAATAAATGCTAAAAAATTGTAAATAATTATCTTCTTTGTAAAAGATAATTTAATAGATCATTTCAAAATTTCTTTATTAAATATCATAACGGTAACGATCATTGGGCCTAATAAATGCTAAAGAATTTGAAATAATTATCTTCTTTGTGAATCATAATTGAAAAGATCATTTAAAGTTTCTTTATTAAAGATCATAACAGTAACGATCATTGGGTCTAATAAATGCTAAAAAATCGTAAATAATTATCTTCTTTCTAAAAGATAATTTAATAGATCATTTAGAATTTCTTTATTAAAGATCATAACGGTAACGATCATTGGTCGTAATAAATGCTAAAGAATTGTAAATAGTTATATTCTTTCTAAAAGATAATTTAATAGATCATTTAAAATTTCTTTATTAAAGATCATAAGGGTAACAATCATTGGGACTAATAAATGCTAAAAAATTGTAAATAATTATCTTCTTTGTAAAAGATAATTTAATAGATCATTTCAAAATTTCTTTATTAAATATCATAACGGTAACGATCATTGGGCCTAATAAATGCTAAAGAATTTGAAATAATTATCTTCTTTGTGAATCATAATTGAATAGATCATTTAAAGTTTTTTTATTAAAGGTCTTAACGGTAACAATCATTGGTCCTAATAAATGCTAAAAAATTGTAAATAATTACCTTCTTTCTAAAAGATAATTTAATAGATCATTTAAAATTTCTTTATTAAAGATCATAACAGTAACGATCTTTAGGCCTAATAAATGCTAAAGAATTGTAAATAATTATATTCTTTCTAAAACATAATTTAATAGATCATTTAAAATTTCTTTATTAAAGATCATAACGGTAACGATCATTGGTCCTAATAAATGCTAAAGAATTGTAAATAATTATATTCTTTCTAAAACATAATTTAATAGATCATTAAAAATTTCTTTATTAAAGATCATAAGGGTAACAATCATTGGGACTAATAAATGCTAAAAAATTGTAAATAATTATCTTCTTTGTAAAAGATAATTTAATAGATAATTTCAAAATTTCTTTATTAAAGATCATAACGGTAACGATCATTGGGCCTAATAAATGCTAAATAATTTGAAATAATTATCTTCTTTGTGAATCATAATTGAATAGATCATTTAAAGTTTTTTTATTAAAGGTCTTAACGGTAACAATCATTGGTCCTAATAAATGCTAAAAAATTGTACATAATTATCTTCATTCTAAAAGATAACTTAAAAGATCATTTAGAATTTCTTTATTAAAGATCATAACGGTAACGATCATTGGTCCTAATAAATGCTAAAGAATTGTAAATAATTATATTCTTTCTAAAACATAATTTAATAGATCATTTAAAATTTCTTTATTAAAGATCATAAGGGTAACAATCATTGGGACTAATAAATGCTAAAAAATTGTAAATAATTATCTTCTTTGTAAAAGATAATTTAATAGATCATTTCAAAATTTCTTTATTAAATATCATAACGGTAACGATCATTGGGCCTAATAAATGCTAAATAATTTGAAATAATTATCTTCTTTGTGAATCATAATTGAATAGATTATTTAAAGTTTTTTTATTAAAGGTCTTAACGGTAACAATCATTGGGCCTAATAAATGCTAAAAAATTCTAAATAATTATCTTCTTTGTAAAAGATAATTTAATAGATCATTTCAAAATTTCTTTATTAAAGATCATAACGGTAACGATCATTGGGCCTAATAAATGCTAAATAATTGTAAATAATTATATTCTTTCTAAAACATAATTTAATAGATCATTTAAAATTTCTTTATTAAAGATCATAAGGGTAACAATCATTGGGCCTAATAAATGCTAAAAAGTTGTAAATAATTATCTTCTTTGCAAAAGATAATTTAATAGATCATTTAAAATTTCTTTATTAAAGATCATAACGGTAACGATCATTGGGCCTAATAAATGCTAAAGAATTTGAAATAATTATCTTCTTTGTGAATCATATTTGAAAAGATCATTTAAAGTTTCTTTATTAAAGATCATAACAGTAACGATCATTGGGTCTAATAAATGCTAAAAAATCGTAAATAATTATCTTCTTTCTAAAAGATAATTTAATAGATCATTTAGAATTTCTTTATTAAAGATCATAACGGTAACGATCATTGGTCGTAATAAATGCTAAAGAATTGTAAATAATTATATTCTTTCTAAAAGATAATTTAATAGATCATTTAAAATTTCTTTATTAAAGATCATAAGGGTAACAATCATTGGGACTAATAAATGCTAAAAAATTGTAAATAATTATCTTCTTTGTAAAAGATAATTTAATAGATCATTTCAAAATTTCTTTATTAAAGATCATAACGGTAACGATCATTGGGTCTAATAAATGCTAAAGAATTTGAAATAATTATCTTCTTTGTGAATCATAATTGAATAGATCATTTAAAGTTTTTTTATTAAAGGTCTTAACGGTAACAATCATTGGTCCTAATAAATGCTAAAAAATTGTAAATAATTACCTTCTTTCTAAAAGATAATTTAATAGATCATTTAAAATTTCTTTATTAAAGATCATAACAGTAACGATCTTTAGGCCTAATAAATGCTAAAGAATTGTAAATAATTATATTCTTTCTAAAACATAATTTAATAGATCATTTAAAATTTCTTTATTAAAGATCATAACGGTAACGATCATTGGTCCTAATAAATGCTAAAGAATTGTAAATAATTATATTCTTTCTAAAACATAATTTAATAGATCATTAAAAATTTCTTTATTAAAGATCATAAGCGTAACAATCATTGGGACTAATAAATGCTAAAAAATTGTAAATAATTATCTTCTTTGCAAAAGATAATTTAATAGATCATTTAAAATTTCTTTATTAAAGATCATAACGGTAACAATCATTGGGCCTAATAAATGCTAAGGAATTTGAAATAATTATCTTCTTTATGAATCATAATTGAAAAGATCATTTAAAGTTTCTTTATTAAAGATCATAACAGTAACGATTATTGGGTCTAATAAATGCTTAAAAATTGTAAATAATTATCTTCTTTCTAAAAGATAATTTAATAGATCATTTAGAATTTCTTTATTAAAGATCATAACGGTAACGATCATTGGTCCTAATAAATGCTAAAGAATTGTAAATAATTATATTCTTGCTAAAACATAATTTAATAGATCATTTAAAATTTCTTTATTAAAGATCATAAGGGTAACAATCATTGGGCCTAATAAATGCTAAAAAATTCTACATAATTATCTTCATTCTAAAAGATAACTTAAAAGATCATTTAGAATTTCTTTATTAAAGATCATAACGGTAACGATCATTGGTCCTAATAAATGCTAAAGAATTGTAAATAATTATATTCTTTCTAAAACATAATTTAATAGATCATTTAAAATTTCTTTATTAAAGATCATAAGGGTAACAATCATTGGGACTAATAAATGCTAAAAAATTGTAAATAATTATATTCTTTGTAAAAGATAATTTAATAGATCATTTCAAAATTTCTTTATTAAAGATCATAACGGTAACGATCATTGGGCCTAATAAATGCTAAAGAATTTGAAATAATTATCTTCTTTGTGAATCATAATTGAATAGATCATTTAAAGTTTTTTTATTAAAGGTCTTAACGGTAACAATCATTGGGCTAATAAATGCTAAAAAATTGTACATAATTATCTTCATTCTAAAAGATAACTTAAAATATCATTTAAAGTTTTTATATTAAAGATGATAACGGTAACGATCATTGGGCCTAATAAATGCTAAAAATTGTAAATAATTACCTTCTTTCTAAAAGATAATTTAATAGATTATTTAAAGTTTCTTTATTAAAGATCATAACGGTAACGATCATTGGGCCTAATAAATGCTAAAGAATTGTACATAATTATATTCTTTCTAAAACATAATTTAATAGATCATTTAAAATTTCTTTATTAAAGATCATAATGGTAACAATCATTGGGACTAATAAATGCTAAAAAATTGTAAATAATTATCTTCTTTGCAAAAGATAATTTAATAGATTATATAAAATTTCTTTATTAAAGATCATAACGGTAACGATCATTGGGCCTAATAAATGCTAAAGAATTTGAAATAATTATCTTCTTTGTGAATCATAATTGAAAAAATCATTTAAAGTTTCTTTATTAAAGATCATAACAGTAACGATCATTGGGTCTAATAAATGCTAAAAAATTGTAAATAATTATCTTCTTTCTAAAAAATAATTTAATAGATCATTTAGAATTTCTTTATTAAAGATCATAACGGTAACGATCATTGGTCCTAATAAATGCTAAAGAATTGTAAATAATTATATTCTTTCTAAAACATAATTTAATAGATCATTTAAAATTTCTTTATTAAAGATCATAAGGGTAACAATCATTGGGACTAATAAATGCTAAAAAATTGTAAATAATTATCTTCTTTGTAAAAGATAATTTAATAGATCATTTCAAAATTTCTTTATTAAAGATCATAACGGTAACGATCATTGGGCCTAATAAATGCTAAATAATTTGAAATAATTATCTTCTTTGTGAATCATAATTGAATAGATTATTTAAAGTTTTTTTATTAAAGGTATTAACGGTAACAATCATTGGGCCTAATAAATGCTAAAAAATTGTACATAATTATCTTCATTCTAAAAGATAACTTAAAAGATCATTTAAAGTTTTTATATTAAAGATGATAACGGTAACGATCATTGGGCCTAATAAATGCTAAAGAATTGTAAATAATTACCTTCTTTCTAAAAGATAATTTAATAGATCATTTAAAATTTCTTTATTAAAGATCATAACAGTAACCATCTTTGGGCCTAATAAATGCTAAAGAATTGTAAATAATTATATTCTTTCTAAAACATAATTTAATAGATCATTTAAAATTTCTTTATTAAAGATCATAAGGGTAACAATCATTGGGCCTAATAAATGCTAAAAAATTGTAAATAATTATCTTCTTTGCAAAAGATAATTTAATAGATCATTTAAAATTTCTTTATTAAAGATCATAACGGTAACAATCATTGGGCCTAATAAATGCTAAGGAATTTGAAATAATTATCTTCTTTATGAATCATAATTGAAAAGATCATTTAAAGTTTCTTTATTAAAGATCATAACAGTAACGATTATTGGGTCTAATAAATGCTTAAAAATTGTAAATAATTATCTTCTTTCTAAAAGATAATTTAATAGATCATTTAGAATTTCTTTATTAAAGATCATAACGGTAACGATCATTGGTCCTAATAAATGCTAAAGAATTGTAAATAATTATATTCTTGCTAAAACATAATTTAATAGATCATTTAAAATTTCTTTATTAAAGATCATAAGGGTAACAATCATTGGGCCTAATAAATGCTAAAAAATTGTACATAATTATCTTCATTCTAAAAGATAACTTAAAAGATCATTTAGAATTTCTTTATTAAAGATCATAACGGTAACGATCATTGGTCCTAATAAATGCTAAAGAATTGTAAATAATTATATTCTTTCTAAAACATAATTTAATAGATCATTTAAAATTTCTTTATTAAAGATCATAAGGGTAACAATCATTGGGACTAATAAATGCTAAAAAATTGTAAATAATTATATTCTTTGTAAAAGATAATTTAATAGATCATTTCAAAATTTCTTTATTAAAGATCATAACGGTAACGATCATTGGGCCTAATAAATGCTAAAGAATTTGAAATAATTATCTTCTTTGTGAATCATAATTGAATAGATCATTTAAAGTTTTTTTATTAAAGGTCTTAACGGTAACAATCATTGGGCTAATAAATGCTAAAAAATTGTACATAATTATCTTCATTCTAAAAGATAACTTAAAATATCATTTAAAGTTTTTATATTAAAGATGATAACGGTAACGATCATTGGGCCTAATAAATGCTAAAAATTGTAAATAATTACCTTCTTTCTAAAAGATAATTTAATAGATTATTTAAAGTTTCTTTATTAAAGATCATAACGGTAACGATCATTGGGCCTAATAAATGCTAAAGAATTGTACATAATTATATTCTTTCTAAAACATAATTTAATAGATCATTTAAAATTTCTTTATTAAAGATCATAATGGTAACAATCATTGCGACTAATAAATGCTAAAAATTGTAAATAATTACCTTCTTTCTAAAAGATAATTTAATAGATTATTTAAAGTTTCTTTATTAAAGATCATAACGGTAACGATCATTGGGCCTAATAAATGCTAAAGAATTGTACATAATTATATTCTTTCTAAAACATAATTTAATAGATCATTTAAAATTTCTTTATTAAAGATCATAATGGTAACAATCATTGGGACTAATAAATGCTAAAAAATTGTAAATAATTATCTTCTTTGCAAAAGATAATTTAATAGATTATATAAAATTTCTTTATTAAAGATCATAACGGTAACGATCATTGGGCCTAATAAATGCTAAAGAATTTGAAATAATTATCTTCTTTGTGAATCATAATTGAAAAAATCATTTAAAGTTTCTTTATTAAAGATCATAACAGTAACGATCATTGGGTCTAATAAATGCTAAAAAATTGTAAATAATTATCTTCTTTCTAAAAAATAATTTAATAGATCATTTAGAATTTCTTTATTAAAGATCATAACGGTAACGATCATTGGTCCTAATAAATGCTAAAGAATTGTAAATAATTATATTCTTTCTAAAACATAATTTAATAGATCATTTAAAATTTCTTTATTAAAGATCATAAGGGTAACAATCATTGGGACTAATAAATGCTAAAAAATTGTAAATAATTATCTTCTTTGTAAAAGATAATTTAATAGATCATTTCAAAATTTCTTTATTAAAGATCATAACGGTAACGATCATTGGGCCTAATAAATGCTAAATAATTTGAAATAATTATCTTCTTTGTGAATCATAATTGAATAGATTATTTAAAGTTTTTTTATTAAAGGTATTAACGGTAACAATCATTGGGCCTAATAAATGCTAAAAAATTGTACATAATTATCTTCATTCTAAAAGATAACTTAAAAGATCATTTAAAGTTTTTATATTAAAGATGATAACCGTAACGATCATTGGGCCTAATAAATGCTAAAGAATTGTAAATAATTACCTTCTTTCTAAAAGATAATTTAATAGATCATTTAAAATTTCTTTATTAAAGATCATAACAGTAACCATCTTTGGGCCTAATAAATGCTAAAGAATTGTAAATAATTATATTCTTTCTAAAACATAATTTAATAGATCATTTAAAATTTCTTTATTAAAGATCATAAGGGTAACAATCATTGGGCCTAATAAATGCTAAAAAATTGTAAATAATTATCTTCTTTGCAAAAGATAATTTAATAGATCATTTAAAATTTCTTTATTAAAGATCATAACGGTAACAATCATTGGGCCTAATAAATGCTAAGGAATTTGAAATAATTATCTTCTTTATGAATCATAATTGAAAAGATCATTTAAAGTTTCTTTATTAAAGATCATAACAGTAACGATTATTGGGTCTAATAAATGCTTAAAAATTGTAAATAATTATCTTCTTTCTAAAAGATAATTTAATAGATCATTTAGAATTTCTTTATTAAAGATCATAACGGTAACGATCATTGGTCCTAATAAATGCTAAAGAATTGTAAATAATTATATTCTTGCTAAAACATAATTTAATAGATCATTTAAAATTTCTTTATTAAAGATCATAAGGGTAACAATCATTGGGCCTAATAAATGCTAAAAAATTGTACATAATTATCTTCATTCTAAAAGATAACTTAAAAGATCATTTAGAATTTCTTTATTAAAGATCATAACGGTAACGATCATTGGTCCTAATAAATGCTAAAGAATTGTAAATAATTATATTCTTTCTAAAACATAATTTAATAGATCATTTAAAATTTCTTTATTAAAGATCATAAGGGTAACAATCATTGGGACTAATAAATGCTAAAAAATTGTAAATAATTATATTCTTTGTAAAAGATAATTTAATAGATCATTTCAAAATTTCTTTATTAAAGATCATAACCGTAACGATCATTGGGCCTAATAAATGCTAAAGAATTTGAAATAATTATCTTCTTTGTGAATCATAATTGAATAGATCATTTAAAGTTTTTTTATTAAAGGTCTTAACGGTAACAATCATTGGGCTAATAAATGCTAAAAAATTGTACATAATTATCTTCATTCTAAAAGATAACTTAAAATATCATTTAAAGTTTTTATATTAAAGATGATAACGGTAACGATCATTGGGCCTAATAAATGCTAAAAATTGTAAATAATTACCTTCTTTCTAAAAGATAATTTAATAGATTATTTAAAGTTTCTTTATTAAAGATCATAACGGTAACGATCATTGGGCCTAATAAATGCTAAAGAATTGTACATAATTATATTCTTTCTAAAACATAATTTAATAGATCATTTAAAATTTCTTTATTAAATATCATAATGGTAACAATCATTGGGACTAATAAATGCTAAAAAATTGTAAATAATTATCTTCTTTGCAAAAGATAATTTAATAGATTATATAAAATTTCTTTATTAAAGATCATAACGGTAACGATCATTGGGCCTAATAAATGCTAAAGAATTTGAAATAATTATCTTCTTTGTGAATCATAATTGAATAGATCATTTAAAGTTTTTTTATTAAAGGTCTTAACGGTAACAATCATTGGGCTAATAAATGCTAAAAAATTGTACATAATTATCTTCATTCTAAAAGATAACTTAAAATATCATTTAAAGTTTTTATATTAAAGATGATAACGGTAACGATCATTGGGCCTAATAAATGCTAAAAATTGTAAATAATTACCTTCTTTCTAAAAGATAATTTAATAGATTATTTAAAGTTTCTTTATTAAAGATCATAACGGTAACGATCATTGGGCCTAATAAATGCTAAAGAATTGTACATAATTATATTCTTTCTAAAACATAATTTAATAGATCATTTAAAATTTCTTTATTAAAGATCATAATGGTAACAATCATTGGGACTAATAAATGCTAAAAAATTGTAAATAATTATCTTCTTTGCAAAAGATAATTTAATAGATTATATAAAATTTCTTTATTAAAGATCATAACGGTAACGATCATTGGGCCTAATAAATGCTAAAGAATTTGAAATAATTATCTTCTTTGTGAATCATAATTGAAAAAATCATTTAAAGTTTCTTTATTAAAGATCATAACAGTAACGATCATTGGGTCTAATAAATGCTAAAAAATTGTAAATAATTATCTTCTTTCTAAAAAATAATTTAATAGATCATTTAGAATTTCTTTATTAAAGATCATAACGGTAACGATCATTGGTCCTAATAAATGCTAAAGAATTGTAAATAATTATATTCTTTCTAAAACATAATTTAATAGATCATTTAAAATTTCTTTATTAAAGATCATAAGGGTAACAATCATTGGGACTAATAAATGCTAAAAAATTGTAAATAATTATCTTCTTTGTAAAAGATAATTTAATAGATCATTTCAAAATTTCTTTATTAAAGATCATAACGGTAACGATCATTGGGCCTAATAAATGCTAAATAATTTGAAATAATTATCTTCTTTGTGAATCATAATTGAATAGATTATTTAAAGTTTTTTTATTAAAGGTATTAACGGTAACAATCATTGGGCCTAATAAATGCTAAAAAATTGTACATAATTATCTTCATTCTAAAAGATAACTTAAAAGATCATTTAAAGTTTTTATATTAAAGATGATAACGGTAACGATCATTGGGCCTAATAAATGCTAAAGAATTGTAAATAATTACCTTCTTTCTAAAAGATAATTTAATAGATCATTTAAAATTTCTTTATTAAAGATCATAACAGTAACCATCTTTGGGCCTAATAAATGCTAAAGAATTGTAAATAATTATATTCTTTCTAAAACATAATTTAATAGATCATTTAAAATTTCTTTATTAAAGATCATAAGGGTAACAATCATTGGGCCTAATAAATGCTAAAAAATTGTAAATAATTATCTTCTTTGCAAAAGATAATTTAATAGATCATTTAAAATTTCTTTATTAAAGATCATAACGGTAACAATCATTGGGCCTAATAAATGCTAAGGAATTTGAAATAATTATCTTCTTTATGAATCATAATTGAAAAGATCATTTAAAGTTTCTTTATTAAAGATCATAACAGTAACGATTATTGGGTCTAATAAATGCTTAAAAATTGTAAATAATTATCTTCTTTCTAAAAGATAATTTAATAGATCATTTAGAATTTCTTTATTAAAGATCATAACGGTAACGATCATTGGTCCTAATAAATGCTAAAGAATTGTAAATAATTATATTCTTGCTAAAACATAATTTAATAGATCATTTAAAATTTCTTTATTAAAGATCATAAGGGTAACAATCATTGGGCCTAATAAATGCTAAAAAATTGTACATAATTATCTTCATTCTAAAAGATAACTTAAAAGATCATTTAGAATTTCTTTATTAAAGATCATAACGGTAACGATCATTGGTCCTAATAAATGCTAAAGAATTGTAAATAATTATATTCTTTCTAAAACATAATTTAATAGATCATTTAAAATTTCTTTATTAAAGATCATAAGGGTAACAATCATTGGGACTAATAAATGCTAAAAAATTGTAAATAATTATATTCTTTGTAAAAGATAATTTAATAGATCATTTCAAAATTTCTTTATTAAAGATCATAACGGTAACGATCATTGGGCCTAATAAATGCTAAAGAATTTGAAATAATTATCTTCTTTGTGAATCATAATTGAATAGATCATTTAAAGTTTTTTTATTAAAGGTCTTAACGGTAACAATCATTGGGCTAATAAATGCTAAAAAATTGTACATAATTATCTTCATTCTAAAAGATAACTTAAAATATCATTTAAAGTTTTTATATTAAAGATGATAACGGTAACGATCATTGGGCCTAATAAATGCTAAAAATTGTAAATAATTACCTTCTTTCTAAAAGATAATTTAATAGATTATTTAAAGTTTCTTTATTAAAGATCATAACGGTAACGATCATTGGGCCTAATAAATGCTAAAGAATTGTACATAATTATATTCTTTCTAAAACATAATTTAATAGATCATTTAAAATTTCTTTATTAAATATCATAATGGTAACAATCATTGGGACTAATAAATGCTAAAAAATTGTAAATAATTATCTTCTTTGCAAAAGATAATTTAATAGATTATATAAAATTTCTTTATTAAAGATCATAACGGTAACGATCATTGGGCCTAATAAATGCTAAAGAATTTGAAATAATTATCTTCTTTGTGAATCATAATTGAATAGATCATTTAAAGTTTTTTTATTAAAGGTCTTAACGGTAACAATCATTGGGCTAATAAATGCTAAAAAATTGTACATAATTATCTTCATTCTAAAAGATAACTTAAAATATCATTTAAAGTTTTTATATTAAAGATGATAACGGTAACGATCATTGGGCCTAATAAATGCTAAAAATTCTAAATAATTACCTTCTTTCTAAAAGATAATTTAATAGATTATTTAAAGTTTCTTTATTAAAGATCATAACGGTAACGATCATTGGGCCTAATAAATGCTAAAGAATTGTACATAATTATATTCTTTCTAAAACATAATTTAATAGATCATTTAAAATTTCTTTATTAAAGATCATAATGGTAACAATCATTGGGACTAATAAATGCTAAAAAATTGTAAATAATTATCTTCTTTGCAAAAGATAATTTAATAGATTATATAAAATTTCTTTATTAAAGATCATAACGGTAACGATCATTGGGCCTAATAAATGCTAAAGAATTTGAAATAATTATCTTCTTTGCAAAAGATAATTTAATAGATTATATAAAATTTCTTTATTAAAGATCATAACGGTAACGATCATTGGGCCTAATAAATGCTAAAGAATTGTAAATAATTATCTTCTTTGCAAAAGATAATTTAATAGATTATATAAAATTTCTTTATTAAAGATCATAACGGTAACGATCATTGGGCCTAATAAATGCTAAAGAATTTGAAATAATTATCTTCTTTGCAAAAGATAATTTAATAGATTATATAAAATTTCTTTATTAAAGATCATAACGGTAACGATCATTGGGCCTAATAAATGCTAAAGAATTTGAAATAATTATCTTCTTTGTGAATCATAATTGAATAGATCATTTAAAGTTTTTTTATTAAAGGTCTTAACGGTAACAATCATTGGGCTAATAAATGCTAAAAAATTGTACATAATTATCTTCATTCTAAAAGATAACTTAAAATATCATTTAAAGTTTTTATATTAAAGATGATAACGGTAACGATCATTGGGCCTAATAAATGCTAAAAATTGTAAATAATTACCTTCTTTCTAAAAGATAATTTAATAGATTATTTAAAGTTTCTTTATTAAAGATCATAACGGTAACGATCATTGGGCCTAATAAATGCTAAAGAATTGTACATAATTATATTCTTTCTAAAACATAATTTAATAGATCATTTAAAATTTCTTTATTAAAGATCATAATGGTAACAATCATTGGGACTAATAAATGCTAAAAAATTGTAAATAATTATCTTCTTTGCAAAAGATAATTTAATAGATTATATAAAATTTCTTTATTAAAGATCATAACGGTAACGATCATTGGTCCTAATAAATGCTAAAGAATTGTAAATAATTATATTCTTTCTAAAACATAATTTAATAGATCATTTAAAATTTCTTTATTAAAGATCATAAGGGTAACAATCATTGGGACTAATAAATGCTAAAAAATTGTAAATAATTATATTCTTTGTAAAAGATAATTTAATAGATCATTTCAAAATTTCTTTATTAAAGATCATAACGGTAACGATCATTGGGCCTAATAAATGCTAAAGAATTTGAAATAATTATCTTCTTTGTGAATCATAATTGAATAGATCATTTAAAGTTTTTTTATTAAAGGTCTTAACGGTAACAATCATTGGGCTAATAAATGCTAAAAAATTGTACATAATTATCTTCATTCTAAAAGATAACTTAAAATATCATTTAAAGTTTTTATATTAAAGATGATAACGGTAACGATCATTGGGCCTAATAAATGCTAAAAATTGTAAATAATTACCTTCTTTCTAAAAGATAATTTAATAGATTATTTAAAGTTTCTTTATTAAAGATCATAACGGTAACGATCATTGGGCCTAATAAATGCTAAAGAATTGTACATAATTATATTCTTTCTAAAACATAATTTAATAGATCATTTAAAATTTCTTTATTAAATATCATAATGGTAACAATCATTGGGACTAATAAATGCTAAAAAATTGTAAATAATTATCTTCTTTGCAAAAGATAATTTAATAGATTATATAAAATTTCTTTATTAAAGATCATAACGGTAACGATCATTGGGCCTAATAAATGCTAAAGAATTTGAAATAATTATCTTCTTTGTGAATCATAATTGAAAAAATCATTTAAAGTTTCTTTATTAAAGATCATAACAGTAACGATCATTGGGTCTAATAAATGCTAAAAAATTGTAAATAATTATCTTCTTTCTAAAAAATAATTTAATAGATCATTTAGAATTTCTTTATTAAAGATCATAACGGTAACGATCATTGGTCCGAATAAATGCTAAAGAATTGTAAATAATTATATTCTTTCTAAAACATAATTTAATAGATAATTTAAAATTTCTTTATTAAAGATCGTAAGGGTAACAATCATTGGGACTAATAAATGCTAAAAAATTGTAAATAATTATCTTCTTTGTAAAAGATAATTTAATAGATCATTTCAAAATTTCTTTATTAAAGATCATAACGGTAACGATCATTGGGCCTAATAAATGCTAAATAATTTGAAATAATTATCTTCTTTGTGAATCATAATTGAATAGATCATTTAAAGTTTTTTTATTAAAGGTCTTAACGGTAACAATCATTGGGCTAATAAATGCTAAAAAATTGTACATAATTATCTTCATTCTAAAAGATAACTTAAAATATCATTTAAAGTTTTTATATTAAAGATGATAACGGTAACGATCATTGGGCCTAATAAATGCTAAAAATTGTAAATAATTACCTTCTTTCTAAAAGATAATTTAATAGATTATTTAAAGTTTCTTTATTAAAGATCATAACGGTAACGATCATTGGGCCTAATAAATGCTAAAGAATTGTACATAATTATATTCTTTCTAAAACATAATTTAATAGATCATTTAAAATTTCTTTATTAAATATCATAATGGTAACAATCATTGGGACTAATAAATGCTAAAAAATTGTAAATAATTATCTTCTTTGCAAAAGATAATTTAATAGATTATATAAAATTTCTTTATTAAAGATCATAACGGTAACGATCACTGGGCCTAATAAATGCTAAAGAATTTGAAATAATTATCTTCTTTGTGAATCATAATTGAATAGATCATTTAAAGTTTTTTTATTAAAGGTCTTAACGGTAACAATCATTGGGCTAATAAATGCTAAAAAATTGTACATAATTATCTTCATTCTAAAAGATAACTTAAAATATCATTTAAAGTTTTTATATTAAAGATGATAACGGTAACGATCATTGGGCCTAATAAATGCTAAAAATTGTAAATAATTACCTTCTTTCTAAAAGATAATTTAATAGATTATTTAAAGTTTCTTTATTAAAGATCATAACGGTAACGATCATTGGGCCTAATAAATGCTAAAGAATTGTACATAATTATATTCTTTCTAAAACATAATTTAATAGATCATTTAAAATTTCTTTATTAAAGATCATAATGGTAACAATCATTGGGACTAATAAATGCTAAAAAATTGTAAATAATTATCTTCTTTGCAAAAGATAATTTAATAGATTATATAAAATTTCTTTATTAAAGATCATAACGGTAACGATCATTGGGCCTAATAAATGCTAAAGAATTTGAAATAATTATCTTCTTTGCAAAAGATAATTTAATAGATTATATAAAATTTCTTTATTAAAGATCATAACGGTAACGATCATTGGGCCTAATAAATGCTAAAGAATTGTAAATAATTATCTTCTTTGCAAAAGATAATTTAATAGATTATATAAAATTTCTTTATTAAAGATCATAACGGTAACGATCATTGGGCCTAATAAATGCTAAAGAATTTGAAATAATTATCTTCTTTGCAAAAGATAATTTAATAGATTATATAAAATTTCTTTATTAAAGATCATAACGGTAACGATCATTGGGCCTAATAAATGCTAAAGAATTTGAAATAATTATCTTCTTTGTGAATCATAATTGAATAGATCATTTAAAGTTTTTTTATTAAAGGTCTTAACGGTAACAATCATTGGGCTAATAAATGCTAAAAAATTGTACATAATTATCTTCATTCTAAAAGATAACTTAAAATATCATTTAAAGTTTTTATATTAAAGATGATAACGGTAACGATCATTGGGCCTAATAAATGCTAAAAATTGTAAATAATTACCTTCTTTCTAAAAGATAATTTAATAGATTATTTAAAGTTTCTTTATTAAAGATCATAACGGTAACGATCATTGGGCCTAATAAATGCTAAAGAATTGTACATAATTATATTCTTTCTAAAACATAATTTAATAGATCATTTAAAATTTCTTTATTAAAGATCATAATGGTAACAATCATTGGGACTAATAAATGCTAAAAAATTGTAAATAATTATCTTCTTTGCAAAAGATAATTTAATAGATTATATAAAATTTCTTTATTAAAGATCATAACGGTAACGATCATTGGTCCTAATAAATGCTAAAGAATTGTAAATAATTATATTCTTTCTAAAACATAATTTAATAGATCATTTAAAATTTCTTTATTAAAGATCATAAGGGTAACAATCATTGGGACTAATAAATGCTAAAAAATTGTAAATAATTATATTCTTTGTAAAAGATAATTTAATAGATCATTTCAAAATTTCTTTATTAAAGATCATAACGGTAACGATCATTGGGCCTAATAAATGCTAAAGAATTTGAAATAATTATCTTCTTTGTGAATCATAATTGAATAGATCATTTAAAGTTTTTTTATTAAAGGTCTTAACGGTAACAATCATTGGGCTAATAAATGCTAAAAAATTGTACATAATTATCTTCATTCTAAAAGATAACTTAAAATATCATTTAAAGTTTTTATATTAAAGATGATAACGGTAACGATCATTGGGCCTAATAAATGCTAAAAATTGTAAATAATTACCTTCTTTCTAAAAGATAATTTAATAGATTATATAAAATTTCTTTATTAAAGATCATAACGGTAACGATCATTGGTCCTAATAAATGCTAAAGAATTGTAAATAATTATATTCTTTCTAAAACATAATTTAATAGATCATTTAAAATTTCTTTATTAAAGATCATAAGGGTAACAATCATTGGGACTAATAAATGCTAAAAAATTGTAAATAATTATATTCTTTGTAAAAGATAATTTAATAGATCATTTCAAAATTTCTTTATTAAAGATCATAACGGTAACGATCATTGGGGCTAATAAATGCTAAAGAATTTGAAATAATTATCTTCTTTGTGAATCATAATTGAATAGATCATTTAAAGTTTTTTTATTAAAGGTCTTAACGGTAACAATCATTGGGCTAATAAATGCTAAAAAATTGTACATAATTATCTTCATTCTAAAAGATAACTTAAAATATCATTTAAAGTTTTTATATTAAAGATGATAACGGTAACGATCATTGGGCCTAATAAATGCTAAAAATTGTAAATAATTACCTTCTTTCTAAAAGATAATTTAATAGATTATTTAAAGTTTCTTTATTAAAGATCATAACGGTAACGATCATTGGGCCTAATAAATGCTAAAGAATTGTACATAATTATATTCTTTCTAAAACATAATTTAATAGATCATTTAAAATTTCTTTATTAAATATCATAATGGTAACAATCATTGGGACTAATAAATGCTAAAAAATTGTAAATAATTATCTTCTTTGCAAAAGATAATTTAATAGATTATATAAAATTTCTTTATTAAAGATCATAACGGTAACGATCATTGGGCCTAATAAATGCTAAAGAATTTGAAATAATTATCTTCTTTGTGAATCATAATTGAAAAAATCATTTAAAGTTTCTTTATTAAAGATCATAACAGTAACGATCATTGGGTCTAATAAATGCTAAAAAATTGTAAATAATTATCTTCTTTCTAAAAAATAATTTAATAGATCATTTAGAATTTCTTTATTAAAGATCATAACGGTAACGATCATTGGTCCGAATAAATGCTAAAGAATTGTAAATAATTATATTCTTTCTAAAACATAATTTAATAGATAATTTAAAATTTCTTTATTAAAGATCGTAAGGGTAACAATCATTGGGACTAATAAATGCTAAAAAATTGTAAATAATTATCTTCTTTGTAAAAGATAATTTAATAGATCATTTCAAAATTTCTTTATTAAAGATCATAACGGTAACGATCATTGGGCCTAATAAATGCTAAATAATTTGAAATAATTATCTTCTTTGTGAATCATAATTGAATAGATCATTTAAAGTTTTTTTATTAAAGGTCTTAACGGTAACAATCATTGGGCTAATAAATGCTAAAAAATTGTACATAATTATCTTCATTCTAAAAGATAACTTAAAATATCATTTAAAGTTTTTATATTAAAGATGATAACGGTAACGATCATTGGGCCTAATAAATGCTAAAAATTGTAAATAATTACCTTCTTTCTAAAAGATAATTTAATAGATTATTTAAAGTTTCTTTATTAAAGATCATAACGGTAACGATCATTGGGCCTAATAAATGCTAAAGAATTGTACATAATTATATTCTTTCTAAAACATAATTTAATAGATCATTTAAAATTTCTTTATTAAATATCATAATGGTAACAATCATTGGGACTAATAAATGCTAAAAAATTGTAAATAATTATCTTCTTTGCAAAAGATAATTTAATAGATTATATAAAATTTCTTTATTAAAGATCATAACGGTAACGATCACTGGGCCTAATAAATGCTAAAGAATTTGAAATAATTATCTTCTTTGTGAATCATAATTGAATAGATCATTTAAAGTTTTTTTATTAAAGGTCTTAACGGTAACAATCATTGGGCTAATAAATGCTAAAAAATTGTACATAATTATCTTCATTCTAAAAGATAACTTAAAATATCATTTAAAGTTTTTATATTAAAGATGATAACGGTAACGATCATTGGGCCTAATAAATGCTAAAAATTGTAAATAATTACCTTCTTTCTAAAAGATAATTTAATAGATTATTTAAAGTTTCTTTATTAAAGATCATAACGGTAACGATCATTGGGCCTAATAAATGCTAAAGAATTGTACATAATTATATTCTTTCTAAAACATAATTTAATAGATCATTTAAAATTTCTTTATTAAAGATCATAATGGTAACAATCATTGGGACTAATAAATGCTAAAAAATTGTAAATAATTATCTTCTTTGCAAAAGATAATTTAATAGATTATATAAAATTTCTTTATTAAAGATCATAACGGTAACGATCATTGGGCCTAATAAATGCTAAAGAATTTGAAATAATTATCTTCTTTGCAAAAGATAATTTAATAGATTATATAAAATTTCTTTATTAAAGATCATAACGGTAACGATCATTGGGCCTAATAAATGCTAAAGAATTGTAAATAATTATCTTCTTTGCAAAAGATAATTTAATAGATTATATAAAATTTCTTTATTAAAGATCATAACGGTAACGATCATTGGGCCTAATAAATGCTAAAGAATTTGAAATAATTATCTTCTTTGCAAAAGATAATTTAATAGATTATATAAAATTTCTTTATTAAAGATCATAACGGTAACGATCATTGGGCCTAATAAATGCTAAAGAATTTGAAATAATTATCTTCTTTGTGAATCATAATTGAATAGATCATTTAAAGTTTTTTTATTAAAGGTCTTAACGGTAACAATCATTGGGCTAATAAATGCTAAAAAATTGTACATAATTATCTTCATTCTAAAAGATAACTTAAAATATCATTTAAAGTTTTTATATTAAAGATGATAACGGTAACGATCATTGGGCCTAATAAATGCTAAAAATTGTAAATAATTACCTTCTTTCTAAAAGATAATTTAATAGATTATTTAAAGTTTCTTTATTAAAGATCATAACGGTAACGATCATTGGGCCTAATAAATGCTAAAGAATTGTACATAATTATATTCTTTCTAAAACATAATTTAATAGATCATTTAAAATTTCTTTATTAAAGATCATAATGGTAACAATCATTGGGACTAATAAATGCTAAAAAATTGTAAATAATTATCTTCTTTGCAAAAGATAATTTAATAGATTATATAAAATTTCTTTATTAAAGATCATAACGGTAACGATCATTGGTCCTAATAAATGCTAAAGAATTGTAAATAATTATATTCTTTCTAAAACATAATTTAATAGATCATTTAAAATTTCTTTATTAAAGATCATAAGGGTAACAATCATTGGGACTAATAAATGCTAAAAAATTGTAAATAATTATATTCTTTGTAAAAGATAATTTAATAGATCATTTCAAAATTTCTTTATTAAAGATCATAACGGTAACGATCATTGGGCCTAATAAATGCTAAAGAATTTGAAATAATTATCTTCTTTGTGAATCATAATTGAATAGATCATTTAAAGTTTTTTTATTAAAGGTCTTAACGGTAACAATCATTGGGCTAATAAATGCTAAAAAATTGTACATAATTATCTTCATTCTAAAAGATAACTTAAAATATCATTTAAAGTTTTTATATTAAAGATGATAACGGTAACGATCATTGGGCCTAATAAATGCTAAAAATTGTAAATAATTACCTTCTTTCTAAAAGATAATTTAATAGATTATTTAAAGTTTCTTTATTAAAGATCATAACGGTAACGATCATTGGGCCTAATAAATGCTAAAGAATTGTACATAATTATATTCTTTCTAAAACATAATTTAATAGATCATTTAAAATTTCTTTATTAAATATCATAATGGTAACAATCATTGGGACTAATAAATGCTAAAAAATTGTAAATAATTATCTTCTTTGCAAAAGATAATTTAATAGATTATATAAAATTTCTTTATTAAAGATCATAACGGTAACGATCATTGGGCCTAATAAATGCTAAAGAATTTGAAATAATTATCTTCTTTGTGAATCATAATTGAAAAAATCATTTAAAGTTTCTTTATTAAAGATCATAACAGTAACGATCATTGGGTCTAATAAATGCTAAAAAATTGTAAATAATTATCTTCTTTCTAAAAAATAATTTAATAGATCATTTAGAATTTCTTTATTAAAGATCATAACGGTAACGATCATTGGTCCGAATAAATGCTAAAGAATTGTAAATAATTATATTCTTTCTAAAACATAATTTAATAGATAATTTAAAATTTCTTTATTAAAGATCGTAAGGGTAACAATCATTGGGACTAATAAATGCTAAAAAATTGTAAATAATTATCTTCTTTGTAAAAGATAATTTAATAGATCATTTCAAAATTTCTTTATTAAAGATCATAACGGTAACGATCATTGGGCCTAATAAATGCTAAATAATTTGAAATAATTATCTTCTTTGTGAATCATAATTGAATAGATTATTTAAAGTTTTTTTATTAAAGGTATTAACGGTAACAATCATTGGGCCTAATAAATGCTAAAAAATTGTACATAATTATCTTCATTCTAAAAGATAACTTAATAGATCATTTAAAGTTTTTATATTAAAGATGATAACGGTAACGATCATTGGGCCTAATAAATGCTAAAGAATTGTAAATAATTACCTTCTTTCTAAAAGATAATTTAATAGATCATTTAAAATTTCTTTATTAAAGATCATAACAGTAACCATCTTTGGGCCTAATAAATGCTAAAGAATTGTAAATAATTATATTCTTTCTAAAACATAATTTAATAGATCATTTAAAATTTCTTTATTAAAGATCATAAGGGTAACAATCATTGGGCCTAATAAATGCTAAAAAATTGTAAATAATTATCTTCTTTGCAAAAGATAATTTAATAGATCATTTAAAATTTCTTTATTAAAGATCATAACGGTAACAATCATTGGGCCTAATAAATGCTAAGGAATTTGAAATAATTATCTTCTTTATGAATCATAATTGAAAAGATCATTTAAAGTTTCTTTATTAAAGATCATAACAGTAACGATTATTGGGTCTAATAAATGCTTAAAAATTGTAAATAATTATCTTCTTTCTAAAAGATAATTTAATAGATCATTTAGAATTTCTTTATTAAAGATCATAACGGTAACGATCATTGGTCCTAATAAATGCTAAAGAATTGTAAATAATTATATTCTTGCTAA
This sequence comes from Psophocarpus tetragonolobus, assembly GCA_037954015.1. Classification (NCBI taxonomy): domain Eukaryota; kingdom Viridiplantae; phylum Streptophyta; class Magnoliopsida; order Fabales; family Fabaceae; genus Psophocarpus; species Psophocarpus tetragonolobus. The sequence goes on from CM075688.1 coordinate 64,057,674, forward strand.
AACATAATTTAATAGATCATTTAAAATTTCTTTATTAAAGATCATAAGGGTAACAATCATTGGGCCTAATAAATGCTAAAAAATTGTACATAATTATCTTCATTCTAAAAGATAACTTAAAAGATCATTTAGAATTTCTTTATTAAAGATCATAACGGTAACGATCATTGGTCCTAATAAATGCTAAAGAATTGTAAATAATTATATTCTTTCTAAAACATAATTTAATAGATCATTTAAAATTTCTTTATTAAAGATCATAAGGGTAACAATCATTGGGACTAATAAATGCTAAAAAATTGTAAATAATTATATTCTTTGTAAAAGATAATTTAATAGATCATTTCAAAATTTCTTTATTAAAGATCATAACGGTAACGATCATTGGGCCTAATAAATGCTAAAGAATTTGAAATAATTATCTTCTTTGTGAATCATAATTGAATAGATCATTTAAAGTTTTTTTATTAAAGGTCTTAACGGTAACAATCATTGGGCTAATAAATGCTAAAAAATTGTACATAATTATCTTCATTCTAAAAGATAACTTAAAATATCATTTAAAGTTTTTATATTAAAGATGATAACGGTAACGATCATTGGGCCTAATAAATGCTAAAAATTGTAAATAATTACCTTCTTTCTAAAAGATAATTTAATAGATTATTTAAAGTTTCTTTATTAAAGATCATAACGGTAACGATCATTGGGCCTAATAAATGCTAAAGAATTGTACATAATTATATTCTTTCTAAAACATAATTTAATAGATCATTTAAAATTTCTTTATTAAAGATCATAAGGGTAACAATCATTGGGCCTAATAAATGCTAAAAAATTGTACATAATTATCTTCATTCTAAAAGATAACTTAAAAGATCATTTAGAATTTCTTTATTAAAGATCATAACGGTAACGATCATTGGTCCTAATAAATGCTAAAGAATTGTAAATAATTATATTCTTTCTAAAACATAATTTAATAGATCATTTAAAATTTCTTTATTAAAGATCATAAGGGTAACAATCATTGGGACTAATAAATGCTAAAAAATTGTAAATAATTATATTCTTTGTAAAAGATAATTTAATAGATCATTTCAAAATTTCTTTATTAAAGATCATAACGGTAACGATCATTGGGCCTAATAAATGCTAAAGAATTTGAAATAATTATCTTCTTTGTGAATCATAATTGAATAGATCATTTAAAGTTTTTTTATTAAAGGTCTTAACGGTAACAATCATTGGGCTAATAAATGCTAAAAAATTGTACATAATTATCTTCATTCTAAAAGATAACTTAAAATATCATTTAAAGTTTTTATATTAAAGATGATAACGGTAACGATCATTGGGCCTAATAAATGCTAAAAATTGTAAATAATTACCTTCTTTCTAAAAGATAATTTAATAGATTATTTAAAGTTTCTTTATTAAAGATCATAACGGTAACGATCATTGGGCCTAATAAATGCTAAAGAATTGTAAATAATTATATTCTTTCTAAAACATAATTTAATAGATCATTTAAAATTTCTTTATTAAAGATCATAATGGTAACAATCATTGGGACTAATAAATGCTAAAAAATTGTAAATAATTATCTTCTTTGCAAAAGATAATTTAATAGATTATATAAAATTTCTTTATTAAAGATCATAACGGTAACGATCATTGGGCCTAATAAATGCTAAAGAATTTGAAATAATTATCTTCTTTGTGAATCATAATTGAAAAAATCATTTAAAGTTTCTTTATTAAAGATCATAACAGTAACGATCATTGGGTCTAATAAATGCTAAAAAATTGTAAATAATTATCTTCTTTCTAAAAAATAATTTAATAGATCATTTAGAATTTCTTTATTAAAGATCATAACGGTAACGATCATTGGTCCTAATAAATGCTAAAGAATTGTAAATAATTATATTCTTTCTAAAACATAATTTAATAGATCATTTAAAATTTCTTTATTAAAGATCATAAGGGTAACAATCATTGGGACTAATAAATGCTAAAAAATTGTAAATAATTATCTTCTTTGTAAAAGATAATTTAATAGATCATTTCAAAATTTCTTTATTAAAGATCATAACGGTAACGATCATTGGGCCTAATAAATGCTAAATAATTTGAAATAATTATCTTCTTTGTGAATCATAATTGAATAGATTATTTAAAGTTTTTTTATTAAAGGTATTAACGGTAACAATCATTGGGCCTAATAAATGCTAAAAAATTGTACATAATTATCTTCATTCTAAAAGATAACTTAAAATATCATTTAAAGTTTTTATATTAAAGATGATAACGGTAACGATCATTGGGCCTAATAAATGCTAAAGAATTGTAAATAATTACCTTCTTTCTAAAAGATAATTTAATAGATCATTTAAAATTTCTTTATTAAAGATCATAACAGTAACCATCTTTGGGCCTAATAAATGCTAAAGAATTGTAAATAATTATATTCTTTCTAAAACATAATTTAATAGATCATTTAAAATTTCTTTATTAAAGATCATAAGGGTAACAATCATTGGGCCTAATAAATGCTAAAAAATTGTAAATAATTATCTTCTTTGCAAAAGATAATTTAATAGATCATTTAAAATTTCTTTATTAAAGATCATAACGGTAACAATCATTGGGCCTAATAAATGCTAAGGAATTTGAAATAATTATCTTCTTTATGAATCATAATTGAAAAGATCATTTAAAGTTTCTTTATTAAAGATCATAACAGTAACGATTATTGGGTCTAATAAATGCTTAAAAATTGTAAATAATTATCTTCTTTCTAAAAGATAATTTAATAGATCATTTAGAATTTCTTTATTAAAGATCATAACGGTAACGATCATTGGTCCTAATAAATGCTAAAGAATTGTAAATAATTATATTCTTGCTAAAACATAATTTAATAGATCATTTAAAATTTCTTTATTAAAGATCATAAGGGTAACAATCATTGGGCCTAATAAATGCTAAAAAATTGTACATAATTATCTTCATTCTAAAAGATAACTTAAAAGATCATTTAGAATTTCTTTATTAAAGATCATAACGGTAACGATCATTGGTCCTAATAAATGCTAAAGAATTGTAAATAATTATATTCTTTCTAAAACATAATTTAATAGATCATTTAAAATTTCTTTATTAAAGATCATAAGGGTAACAATCATTGGGACTAATAAATGCTAAAAAATTGTAAATAATTATATTCTTTGTAAAAGATAATTTAATAGATCATTTCAAAATTTCTTTATTAAAGATCATAACGGTAACGATCATTGGGCCTAATAAATGCTAAAGAATTTGAAATAATTATCTTCTTTGTGAATCATAATTGAATAGATCATTTAAAGTTTTTTTATTAAAGGTCTTAACGGTAACAATCATTGGGCTAATAAATGCTAAAAAATTGTACATAATTATCTTCATTCTAAAAGATAACTTAAAAGATCATTTAAAGTTTTTATATTAAAGATGATAACGGTAACGATCATTGGGCCTAATAAATGCTAAAAATTGTAAATAATTACCTTCTTTCTAAAAGATAATTTAATAGATTATTTAAAGTTTCTTTATTAAAGATCATAACGGTAACGATCATTGGGCCTAATAAATGCTAAAGAATTGTAAATAATTATATTCTTTCTAAAACATAATTTAATAGATCATTTAAAATTTCTTTATTAAAGATCATAATGGTAACAATCATTGGGACTAATAAATGCTAAAAAATTGTAAATAATTATCTTCTTTGCAAAAGATAATTTAATAGATTATATAAAATTTCTTTATTAAAGATCATAACGGTAACGATCATTGGGCCTAATAAATGCTAAAGAATTTGAAATAATTATCTTCTTTGTGAATCATAATTGAAAAAATCATTTAAAGTTTCTTTATTAAAGATCATAACAGTAACGATCATTGGGTCTAATAAATGCTAAAAAATTGTAAATAATTATCTTCTTTCTAAAAAATAATTTAATAGATCATTTAGAATTTCTTTATTAAAGATCATAACGGTAACGATCATTGGTCCCAATAAATGCTAAAGAATTGTAAATAATTATATTCTTTCTAAAACATAATTTAATAGATCATTTAAAATTTCTTTATTAAAGATCATAAGGGTAACAATCATTGGGACTAATAAATGCTAAAAAATTGTAAATAATTATCTTCTTTGTAAAAGATAATTTAATAGATCATTTCAAAATTTCTTTATTAAAGATCATAACGGTAACGATCATTGGGCCTAATAAATGCTAAATAATTTGAAATAATTATCTTCTTTGTGAATCATAATTGTATAGACTATTTAAAGTTTTTTTATTAAAGGTCTTAACGGTAACAATCATTGGGCCTAATAAATGCTAAAAAATTGTACATAACGGTAACGATCATTGTGCCTAATAAATGCTAAAAAATTGTAAATAATTACCTTCTTTCTAAAAGATAATTTAATAGATCATTTAAAATTTCTTTATTAAAGATCATAACAGTAACGATCTTTAGGCCTAATAAATGCTAAAGAATTGTAAATAATTATATTCTTTCTAAAACATAATTTAATAGATCATTTAAAATTTCTTTATTAAAGATCATAACGGTAACGATCATTGGGCCTAATAAATGCTAAAGAATTGTAAATAATTCTATTCTTGCTAAAACATAATTTAATAGATCATTTAAATTTCTTTATTAAAGATCATAAGGGTAACAATCATTGGGCCTAATAAATGCTAAAAAATTGTACATAATTATCTTCATTCTAAAAGATAACTTAAAAGATCATTTAGAATTTCTTTATTAAAGATCATAACGGTAACGATCATTGGTCCTAATAAATGCTAAAGAATTGTAAATAATTATATTCTTTCTAAAACATAATTTAATAGATCATTTAAAATTTCTTTATTAAAGATCATAAGGGTAACAATCATTGGGACTAATAAATGCTAAAAAATTTTAAATAATTATATTCTTTGTAAAAGATAATTTAATAGATCATTTCAAAATTTCTTTATTAAAGATCATAACGGTAACGATCATTGGGCCTAATAAATGCTAAAGAATTCGAAATAATTATCTTCTTTGTGAATCATAATTGAATAGATCATTTAAAGTTTTTTTATTAAAGGTCTTAACGGTAACAATCATTGGGCTAATAAATGCTAAAAAATTGTACATAATTATCTTCATTCTAAAAGATAACTTAAAAGATCATTTAAAGTTTTTATATTAAAGATGATAACGGTAACGATCATTGGGCCTAATAAATGCTAAAAATTGTAAATAATTACCTTCTTTCTAAAAGATAATTTTATAGATTATTTAAAGTTTCTTTATTAAAGATCATAACGGTAACGATCATTGGGCCTAATAAATGCTAAAGAATTGTAAATAATTATATTCTTTCTAAAACATAATTTAATAGATCATTTAAAATTTCTTTATTAAAGATCATAATGGTAACAATCATTGGGACTAATAAATGCTAAAAAATTGTAAATAATTATCTTCTTTGCAAAAGATAATTTAATAGATTATATAAAATTTCTTTATTAAAGATCATAACGGTAACGATCATTGGGCCTAATAAATGCTAAAGAATTTGAAATAATTATCTTCTTTGTGAATCATAATTGAAAAAATCATTTAAAGTTTCTTTATTAAAGATCATAACAGTAACGATCATTGGGTCTAATAAATGCTAAAAAATTGTAAATAATTATCTTCTTTCTAAAAAATAATTTAATAGATCATTTAGAATTTCTTTATTAAAGATCATAACGGTAACGATCATTGGTCCCAATAAATGCTAAAGAATTGTAAATAATTATATTCTTTCTAAAACACAATTTAATAGATCATTTAAAATTTTTTTATTAAAGATCATAAGGGTAACAATCATTGGGACTAATAAATGCTAAAAAATTGTAAATAATTATCTTCTTTGTAAAAGATAATTTAATAGATCATTTCAAAATTTCTTTATTAAAGATCATAACGGTAACGATCATTGGGCCTAATAAATGCTAAATAATTTGAAATAATTATCTTCTATGTGAATCATAATTGAATAGACTATTTAAAGTTTTTTTATTAAAGGTCTTAACGGTAACAATCATTGGGCCTAATAAATGCTAAAAAATTGTACATAATTATCTTCATTCTAAAAGATAACTTAAAAGATCATTTAAAGTTTTTATATTAAAGATGATAACGGTAACGATCATTGGGCCTAATAAATGCTAAAAAATTGTAAATAATTACCTTCTTTCTAAAAGATAATTTAATAGATCATTTAAAATTTCTTTATTAAAGATCATAACAGTAACGATCTTTAGGCCTAATAAATGCTAAAGAATTGTAAATAATTATATTCTTTCTAAAACATAATTTAATAGATCATTTAAAATTTCTTTATTAAAGATCATAACGGTAACGATCATTGGGCCTAATAAATGCTAAAGAATTGTAAATAATTCTATTCTTGCTAAAACATAATTTAATAGATCATTTAAATTTCTTTATTAAAGATCATAAGGGTAACAATCATTGGGCCTAATAAATGCTAAAAAATTGTAAATAATTATCTTCTTTGCAAAAGATAATTTAATAGATCATTTAAAATTTCTTTATTAAAGATCATAACGGTAACAATCATTGGGCCTCATAAATGCTAAAGAATTTGAAATAATTATCTTCTTTGTGAATCATAATTGAAAAGATCATTTAAAGTTTCTTTATTAAAGATCATAACAGTAACGATCATTGGGTCTAATAAATGCTTAAAAATTGTAAATAATTATCTTCTTTCTAAAAGATAATTTAATAGATCATTTATAATTTCGTTATTAAAGATCATAACGGTAACGATCATTGGTCCTAATAAATGCTAAAGAATTGTAAATAATTATATTCTTTCTAAAACATAATTTAATAGATCATTTAAAATTTCTTTATTAAAGATCATAAGGGTAACAATCATTGGGCCTAATAAATGCTAAAAAATTGTAACTAATTATCTTCTTTGTAAAAGATAATTTAATAGATCATTTATAATTTCGTTATTAAAGATCATAACGGTAACGATCATTGGTCCTAATAAATGCTAAAGAATTGTAAATAATTATATTCTTTCTAAAACATAATTTAATAGATCATTTAAAATTTCTTTATTAAAGATCATAAGGGTAACAATCATTGGGCCTAATAAATGCTAAAAAATTGTAACTAATTATCTTCTTTGTAAAAGATAATTTAATAGATCATTTCAAAATTTCTTTATTAAAGATCATAACGGTAACGATCATTGGGCCTAATAAATGCTAAAGAATTTGAAATAATTATCTTCTTTGTGAATCATAATTGAATAGATCATTTAAAGTTTCTTTATTAAAGATCATAACAGTAACGATCATTGGGTCTAATAAATGCTAAAAAATTGTAAATAATTATCTTCTTTCTAAAAGATAATTTAATAGATCATTTAGAATTTCTTTATTAAAGATCATAACGGTAACGATCATTGGTCCTAAGAAATGCTAAAGAATTGTAAGTAATTATATTCTTTCTAAAACATAATTTAATAGATCATTTAAAATTTCTTTATTAAAGATCATAAGGGTAACAATCATTGGGACTAATAAATGCTAAAAAATTGTAAATAATTATCTTCTTTGTAAAAGATAATTTAATAGATCATTTCAAAATTTCTTTATTAAAGATCATAACGGTAACGATCATTGGGCCTAATAAATGCTAAATAATTTGAAATAATTATCTTCTTTGTGAATCATAATTGAATAGATTATTTAAAGTTTTTTTATTAAAGGTCTTAACGGTAACAATCATTGGGCCTAATAAATGCTAAAAAATTGTACATAATTATCTTCATTCTAAAAGATAACTTAAAAGATCATTTAAAGTTTTTATATTAAAGATGATAACGGTAACGATTATTGGGCCTAATAAATGCTAAAAAATTGTAAATAATTACCTTCTTTCTAAAAGATAATTTAATAGATCATTTAAAATTTCTTTATTAAAGATCATAACAGTAACGATCTTTGGGCCTAATAAATGCTAAAGAATTGTAAATAATTATATTCTTTCTAAAACATAATTTAATAGATCATTTAAAATTTCTTTATTAAAGATCATAACGGTAACGATCATTGGGCCTAATAAATGCTAAAGAATTGTAAATAATTCTATTCTTGCTAAAACATAATTTAATAGATCATTTAAATTTCTTTATTAAAGATCATAAGGGTAACAATCATTGGGCCTAATAAATGCTAAAAAATTGTAAATAATTATCTTCTTTGCAAAAGATAATTTAATAGATCATTTAAAATTTCTTTATTAAAGATCATAACGGTAACAATCATTGGGCCTCATAAATGCTAAAGAATTTGAAATAATTATCTTCTTTGTGAATCATAATTGAAAAGATCATTTAAAGTTTCTTTATTAAAGATCATAACAGTAACGATCATTGGGTCTAATAAATGCTTAAAAATTGTAAATAATTATCTTCTTTCTAAAAGATAATTTAATAGATCATTTATAATTTCGTTATTAAAGATCATAACGGTAACGATCATTGGTCCTAATAAATGCTAAAGAATTGTAAATAATTATATTCTTTCTAAAACATAATTTAATAGATCATTTAAAATTTCTTTATTAAAGATCATAAGGGTAACAATCATTGGAACTAATAAATGCTAAAAAATTGTAACTAATTATCTTCTTTGTAAAAGATAACTTAAAAGATCATTTAGAATTTCTTTATTAAAGATCATAACGGTAACGATCATTGGTCCTAATAAATGCTAAAGAATTGTAAATAATTATATTCTTTCTAAAACATAATTTAATAGATCATTTAAAATTTCTTTATTAAAGATCATAAGGGTAACAATCATTGGGACTAATAAATGCTAAAAAATTGTAAATAATTATCTTCTTTGTAAAAGATAATTTAATAGATCATTTCAAAATTTCTTTATTAAAGATCATAACGGTAACGATCATTGGGCCTAATAAATGCTAAAGAATTTGAAATAATTATCTTCTTTGTGAATCATAATTGGGCCTAATAAATGCTAAAGAATTTGAAATAATTATCTTCTTTGTGAATCTTAATTGAATAGATCATTTAAAGTTTTTTTATTAAAGGTCTTAACGGTAACAATCATTGGGCCTAATAAATGCTAAAAAATTGTACATAATTATCTTCATTTTAAAAGATAACTTAAAAGATCATTTAAAGTTTCTTTATTAAAGATCATAACAGTAACGATCATTGGGTCTAATAAATGCTAAAAAATTGTAAATAATTATCTTCTTTCTAAAAGATAATTTAATAGATCATTTAGAATTTCTTTATTAAAGATCATAACAGTAACGATCATTGGTCCTAATAAATGCTAAAGAATTGTAAGTAATTATATTCTTTCTAAAACATAATTTAATAGATCATTTAAAATTTCTTTATTAAAGATCATAAGGGTAACAATCATTGGGACTAATAAATGCTAAAAAATTGTAAATAATTATCTTCTTTGTAAAAGATAATTTAATAGATCATTTCAAAATTTCTTTATTAAAGATCATAACGGTAAGGATCATTGGGCCTAATAAATGCTAAATAATTTGAAATAATTATCTTCTTTGTGAATCATAATTGAATAGATTATTTAAAGTTTTTTTATTAAAGGTCTTAACGGTAACAATCATTGGGCCTAATAATTGCTAAAAAATTGTACATAATTATCTTCATTCTAAAAGATAACTTAAAAGATCATTTAAAGTTTTTATATTAAAGATGATAACGGTAACGATCATTGAGCCTAATAAATGCTAAAAAATTGTAAATAATTACCTTCTTTCTAAAAGATAATTTAATAGATCATTTAAAATTTCTTTATTAAAGATCATAACAGTAACGATCTTTGGGCCTAATAAATGCTAAAGAATTGTAAATAATTATATTCTTTCTAAAACATAATTTAATAGATCATTTAAAATTTCTTTATTAAAGATCATAACGGTAACGATCATTGGGCCTAATAAATGCTAAAGAATTGTAAATAATTCTATTCTTGCTAAAACATAATTTAATAGATCATTTAAAATTTCTTTATTAAAGATCATAAGGGTAACAATCATTGGGCCTAATAAATGCTAAAAAATTGTAAATAATTATCTTCTTTGCAAAAGATAATTTAATAGATCATTTAAAATTTCTTTATTAAAGATCATAACGGTAACAATCATTGGGCCTAATAAATGCTAAAGAATTTGAAATAATTATCTTCTTTGTGAATCATAATTGAAAAGATCATTTAAAGTTTCTTTATTAAAGATCATAATAGTAACGATCATTGGGTCTAATAAATGCTAAAAAATTGTAAATAATTATCTTCTTTCTAAAAGATAATTTAATAGATCATTTAGAATTTCTTTATTAAAGATCATAACGGTAACGATCATTCGTCCTAATAAATGCTAAAGAATTGTGAATAATTATATTCTTTCTAAAACATAATTTAATAGATCATTTAAAATTTCTTTATTAAAGATCATAAGGGTAACAATCATTGGGACTAATAAATGCTAAAAAATTGTAACTAATTATCTTCTTTGTAAAAGATAATTTAATAGATCATTTCAAAATTTCTTTATTAAAGATCATAACGGTAACGATCATTGGGCCTAATAAATGCTAAAGAATTTGAAATAATTATCTTCTTTGTGAATCATAATTGAATAGATCATTTAAAGTTTTTTTATTAAAGGTCTTAACGGTAACAATCATTGGGCCTAATAAATGCTAAAAATTTGTACATAATTATGTTCAATCTAAAAGATAACTTAAAAGATCATTTAAAGTTTTTTTATTAAAGATCATAACAGTAACGATCATTGTGCCTAATAAATGCTAAAAAATTGTAAATAATTATCTTCTTTCTAAAAGATAATATAATTGATCATTTAAAATTTCTTTATTAAAGATCATAACGGTAACGATCATTGGGCCTAATAAATGCTAAAGAATTTGAAATAATTATCTTCTTTGTGAATCATAATTGAAAAGATCATTTAAAGTTTCTTTATTAAAGGTCTTAACGGTAACAATCATTGGGCCTAATAAATGCCTAAAAATTGTACATAATTATCTTCATTCTAAAAGATAACTTAAAAGATCATTTAAAGTTTTTTTATTAAAGATCATAACGGTAACGATCATTGGGCCTAATAAATGCTAAAAAATTGTAAATAATTACCTTCTTTCTAAAAGATAATTTAATAGATCATTTAAAATTTCTTTATTAAAGATCATAACGGTAACAATCATTGGGCCTAATAAATGCTAAAGAATTGTAAATAATTATATTCTTTCTAAAACATAATTTAATAGATCATTTAAAATTTCTTTATTAAAGATCCTAAGGGTAACAATCATTGGGCCTAATAAATGCTAAAAAATTGTAAATAATTATCTTCTTTGTAAAAGATAATTTAATAGATCATTTAAAATTTCTTTATTAAAGATCATAACGGTAACGATCATTGGGCCTAATAAATGCTAAAGAATTTGAAATAATTATCTTTGTGAATCATAATTGAGTAGATCATTTAAAGTTTTTTTATTAAAGGTCTTAACGGTAACAATCATTGGCCTAATAAATGCTAAAAAATTGTACATAATTATCTTCAATCTAAAAGATAACTTAAAAGATCATTTAGAATTTCTTTATTAAAGATCATAACGGTAACGATCATTGGTCCTAATAAATGCTAAAGAATTGTAAATAATTATATTCTTTGTAAAACATAATTTAATAGATCATTTAAAATTTCTTTATTAAAGATCATAACGGTAACAATCATTGGGCCTAATAAATGCTAAAGAATTGTAAATAATTATATTCTTTCTAAAACATAATTTAATAGATCATTTAAAATTTCTTTATTAAAGATCCTAAGGGTAACAATCATTGGGCCTAATAAATGCTAAAAAATTGTAAATAATTATCTTCTTTGTAAAAGATAATTTAATAGATCATTTCAAAATTTCTTTATTAAAGATCATAACGGTAAGGATCATTGGGCCTAATAAATGCTAAATAATTTGAAATAATTATCTTCTTTGTGAATCATAATTGAATAGATTATTTAAAGTTTTTTTATTAAAGGTCTTAACGGTAACAATCATTGGGCCTAATAATTGCTAAAAAATTGTACATAATTATCTTCATTCTAAAAGATAACTTAAAAGATCATTTAAAGTTTTTATATTAAAGATGATAACGGTAACGATCATTGAGCCTAATAAATGCTAAAAAATTGTAAATAATTACCTTCTTTCTAAAAGATAATTTAATAGATCATTTAAAATTTCTTTATTAAAGATCATAACAGTAACGATCTTTGGGCCTAATAAATGCTAAAGAATTGTAAATAATTATATTCTTTCTAAAACATAATTTAATAGATCATTTAAAATTTCTTTATTAAAGATTATAACGGTAACGATCATTGGGCCTAATAAATGCTAAAGAATTGTAAATAATTCTATTCTTGCTAAAACATAATTTAATAGATCATTTAAAATTTCTTTATTAAAGATCATAAGGGTAACAATCATTGGGCCTAATAAATGCTAAAAAATTGTAAATAATTATCTTCTTTGCAAAAGATAATTTAATAGATCATTTAAAATTTCTTTATTAAAGATCATAACGGTAACAATCATTGGGCCTAATAAATGCTAAAGAATTTGAAATAATTATCTTCTTTGTGAATCATAATTGAAAAGATCATTTAAAGTTTCTTTATTAAAGATCATAATAGTAACGATCATTGGGTCTAATAAATGCTAAAAAATTGTAAATAATTATCTTCTTTCTAAAAGATAATTTAATAGATCATTTAGAATTTCTTTATTAAAGATCATAACGGTAACGATCATTCGTCCTAATAAATGCTAAAGAATTGTGAATAATTATATTCTTTCTAAAACATAATTTAATAGATCATTTAAAATTTCTTTATTAAAGATCATAAGGGTAACAATCATTGGGACTAATAAATGCTAAAAAATTGTAACTAATTATCTTCTTTGTAAAAGATAATTTAATAGATCATTTCAAAATTTCTTTATTAAAGATCATAACGGTAACGATCATTGGGCCTAATAAATGCTAAAGAATTTGAAATAATTATCTTCTTTGTGAATCATAATTGAATAGATCATTTAAAGTTTTTTTATTAAAGGTCTTAACGGTAACAATCATTGGGCCTAATAAATGCTAAAAATTTGTACATAATTATGTTCAATCTAAAAGATAACTTAAAACATCATTTAAAGTTTTTTTATTAAAGATCATAACAGTAACGATCATTGTGCCTAATAAATGCTAAAAAATTGTAAATAATTATCTTCTTTCTAAAAGATAATATAATTGATCATTTAAAATTTCTTTATTAAAGATCATAACGGTAACGATCATTGGGCCTAATAAATGCTAAAGAATTTGAAATAATTATCTTCTTTGTGAATCATAATTGAAAAGATCATTTAAAGTTTCTTTATTAAAGGTCTTAACGGTAACAATCATTGGGCCTAATAAATGCTAAAAAATTGTACATAATTATCTTCATTCTAAAAGATAACTTAAAAGATCATTTAAAGTTTTTTTATTAAAGATCATAACGGTAACGATCATTGGGCCTAATAAATGCTAAAAAATTGTAAATAATTACCTTCTTTCTAAAAGATAATTTAATAGATCATTTAAAATTTCTTTATTAAAGATCATAACGGTAACAATCATTGGGCCTAATAAATGCTAAAGAATTGTAAATAATTATATTCTTTCTAAAACATAATTTAATAGATCATTTAAAATTTCTTTATTAAAGATCCTAAGGGTAACAATCATTGGGCCTAATAAATGCTAAAAAATTGTAAATAATTATCTTCTTTGCAAAAGATAATTTAATAGATCATTTAAAATTTCTTTATTAAAGATCATAACGGTAACAATCATTGGGCCTAATAAATGCTAAAGAATTTGAAATAATTATCTTCTTTGTGAATCATAATTGAAAAGATCATTTAAAGTTTCTTTATTAAAGATCATAATAGTAACGATCATTGGGTCTAATAAATGCTAAAAAATTGTAAATAATTATCTTCTTTCTAAAAGATAATTTAATAGATCATTTAGAATTTCTTTATTAAAGATCATAACGGTAACGATCATTCGTCCTAATAAATGCTAAAGAATTGTGAATAATTATATTCTTTCTAAAACATAATTTAATAGATCATTTAAAATTTCTTTATTAAAGATCATAAGGGTAACAATCATTGGGACTAATAAATGCTAAAAAATTGTAACTAATTATCTTCTTTGTAAAAGATAATTTAATAGATCATTTCAAAATTTCTTTATTAAAGATCATAACGGTAACGATCATTGGGCCTAATAAATGCTAAAGAATTTGAAATAATTATCTTCTTTGTGAATCATAATTGAATAGATCATTTAAAGTTTTTTTATTAAAGGTCTTAACGGTAACAATCATTGGGCCTAATAAATGCTAAAAATTTGTACATAATTATGTTCAATCTAAAAGATAACTTAAAAGATCATTTAAAGTTTTTTTATTAAAGATCATAACAGTAACGATCATTGTGCCTAATAAATGCTAAAAAATTGTAAATAATTATCTTCTTTCTAAAAGATAATATAATTGATCATTTAAAATTTCTTTATTAAAGATCATAACGGTAACGATCATTGGGCCTAATAAATGCTAAAGAATTTGAAATAATTATCTTCTTTGTGAATCATAATTGAAAAGATCATTTAAAGTTTCTTTATTAAAGGTCTTAACGGTAACAATCATTGGGCCTAATAAATGCTAAAAAATTGTACATAATTATCTTCATTCTAAAAGATAACTTAAAAGATCATTTAAAGTTTTTTTATTAAAGATCATAACGGTAACGATCATTGGGCCTAATAAATGCTAAAAAATTGTAAATAATTACCTTCTTTCTAAAAGATAATTTAATAGATCATTTAAAATTTCTTTATTAAAGATCATAACGGTAACAATCATTGGGCCTAATAAATGCTAAAGAATTGTAAATAATTATATTCTTTCTAAAACATAATTTAATAGATCATTTAAAATTTCTTTATTAAAGATCCTAAGGGTAACAATCATTGGGCCTAATAAATGCTAAAAAATTGTAAATAATTATCTTCTTTGTAAAAGATAATTTAATAGATCATTTAAAATTTCTTTATTAAAGATCATAACGGTAACGATCATTGGGCCTAATAAATGCTAAAGAATTTGAAATAATTATCTTTGTGAATCATAATTGAGTAGATCATTTAAAGTTTTTTTATTAAAGGTCTTAACGGTAACAATCATTGGCCTAATAAATGCTAAAAAATTGTACATAATTATCTTCAATCTAAAAGATAACTTAAAAGATCATTTAGAATTTCTTTATTAAAGATCATAACGGTAACGATCATTGGTCCTAATAAATGCTAAAGAATTGTAAATAATTATATTCTTTGTAAAACATAATTTAATAGATCATTTAAAATTTCTTTATTAAAGATCATAAGGGTAACAATCATTGGGACTAATAAATGCTAAAAAATTGTAAATAATTATCTTCTTTGTAAAAGATAATATAATTGATCATTTAAAATTTCTTTATTAAAGATCATAACGGTAACGATCATTGGGCCTAATAAATGCTAAAGAATTTGAAATAATTATCTTCTTTGTGAATCATAATTGAAAAGATCATTTAAAGTTTCTTTATTAAAGGTCTTAACGGTAACAATCATTGGGCCTAATAAATGCTAAAAAATTGTACATAATTATCTTCATTCTAAAAGATAACTTAAAAGATCATTTAAAGTTTTTTTATTAAAGATCATAACGGTAACGATCATTGGGCCTAATAAATGCTAAAAAATTGTAAATAATTACCTTCTTTCTAAAAGATAATTTAATAGATCATTTAAAATTTCTTTATTAAAGATCATAACGGTAACAATCATTGGGCCTAATAAATGCTAAAGAATTGTAAATAATTATATTCTTTCTAAAACATAATTTAATAGATCATTTAAAATTTCTTTATTAAAGATCCTAAGGGTAACAATCATTGGGCCTAATAAATGCTAAAAAATTGTAAATAATTATCTTCTTTGTAAAAGATAATTTAATAGATCATTTAAAATTTCTTTATTAAAGATCATAACGGTAACGATCATTGGGCCTAATAAATGCTAAAGAATTTGAAATAATTATCTTTGTGAATCATAATTGAGTAGATCATTTAAAGTTTTTTTATTAAAGGTCTTAACGGTAACAATCATTGGCCTAATAAATGCTAAAAAATTGTACATAATTATCTTCAATCTAAAAGATAACTTAAAAGATCATTTAGAATTTCTTTATTAAAGATCATAACGGTAACGATCATTGGTCCTAATAAATGCTAAAGAATTGTAAATAATTATATTCTTTGTAAAACATAATTTAATAGATCATTTAAAATTTCTTTATTAAAGATCATAAGGGTAACAATCATTGGGACTAATAAATGCTAAAAAATTGTAAATAATTATCTTCTTTGTAAAAGATAATATAATTGATCATTTAAAATTTCTTTATTAAAGATCATAACGGTAACGATCATTGGGCCTAATAAATGCTAAAGAATTTGAAATAATTATCTTCTTTGTGAATCATAATTGAATAGATCATTTAAAGTTTTTTTATTAAAGGTCTTAACGGTAACAATCATTGGGCCTAATAAATGCTAAAAATTTGTACATAATTATGTTCATTCTAAAAGATAACTTAAAAGATCATTTAAAGTTTCTTTATTAAAGATCATAACGGTAACGATCATTGGGCCTAATAAATGCTAAAGAATTTGAAATAATTATCTTCTTTGTGAATCATAATTGGGCCTAATAAATGCTAAAGAATTTGAAATAATTATCTTCTTTGTGAATCTTAATTGAATAGATCATTTAAAGTTTTTTTATTAAAGGTCTTAACGGTAACAATCATTGGGCCTAATAAATGCTAAAAAATTGTACATAATTATCTTCATTTTAAAAGATAACTTAAAAGATCATTTAAAGTTTCTTTATTAAAGATCATAACAGTAACGATCATTGGGTCTAATAAATGCTAAAAAATTGTAAATAATTATCTTCTTTCTAAAAGATAATTTAATAGATCATTTAGAATTTCTTTATTAAAGATCATAACGGTAACGATCATTGGTCCTAATAAATGCTAAAGAATTGTAAGTAATTATATTCTTTCTAAAACATAATTTAATAGATCATTTAAAATTTCTTTATTAAAGATCATAAGGGTAACAATCATTGGGACTAATAAATGCTAAAAAATTGTAAATAATTATCTTCTTTGTAAAAGATAATTTAATAGATCATTTCAAAATTTCTTTATTAAAGATCATAACGGTAAGGATCATTGGGCCTAATAAATGCTAAATAATTTGAAATAATTATCTTCTTTGTGAATCATAATTGAATAGATTATTTAAAGTTTTTTTATTAAAGGTCTTAACGGTAACAATCATTGGGCCTAATAATTGCTAAAAAATTGTACATAATTATCTTCATTCTAAAAGATAACTTAAAAGATCATTTAAAGTTTTTATATTAAAGATGATAACGGTAACGATCATTGAGCCTAATAAATGCTAAAAAATTGTAAATAATTACCTTCTTTCTAAAAGATAATTTAATAGATCATTTAAAATTTCTTTATTAAAGATCATAACAGTAACGATCTTTGGGCCTAATAAATGCTAAAGAATTGTAAATAATTATATTCTTTCTAAAACATAATTTAATAGATCATTTAAAATTTCTTTATTAAAGATCATAACGGTAACGATCATTGGGCCTAATAAATGCTAAAGAATTGTAAATAATTCTATTCTTGCTAAAACATAATTTAATAGATCATTTAAAATTTCTTTATTAAAGATCATAAGGGTAACAATCATTGGGCCTAATAAATGCTAAAAAATTGTAAATAATTATCTTCTTTGCAAAAGATAATTTAATAGATCATTTAAAATTTCTTTATTAAAGATCATAACGGTAACAATCATTGGGCCTAATAAATGCTAAAGAATTTGAAATAATTATCTTCTTTGTGAATCATAATTGAAAAGATCATTTAAAGTTTCTTTATTAAAGATCATAATAGTAACGATCATTGGGTCTAATAAATGCTAAAAAATTGTAAATAATTATCTTCTTTCTAAAAGATAATTTAATAGATCATTTAGAATTTCTTTATTAAAGATCATAACGGTAACGATCATTCGTCCTAATAAATGCTAAAGAATTGTGAATAATTATATTCTTTCTAAAACATAATTTAATAGATCATTTAAAATTTCTTTATTAAAGATCATAAGGGTAACAATCATTGGGACTAATAAATGCTAAAAAATTGTAACTAATTATCTTCTTTGTAAAAGATAATTTAATAGATCATTTCAAAATTTCTTTATTAAAGATCATAACGGTAACGATCATTGGGCCTAATAAATGCTAAAGAATTTGAAATAATTATCTTCTTTGTGAATCATAATTGAATAGATCATTTAAAGTTTTTTTATTAAAGGTCTTAACGGTAACAATCATTGGGCCTAATAAATGCTAAAAATTTGTACATAATTATGTTCAATCTAAAAGATAACTTAAAAGATCATTTAAAGTTTTTTTATTAAAGATCATAACAGTAACGATCATTGTGCCTAATAAATGCTAAAAAATTGTAAATAATTATCTTCTTTCTAAAAGATAATATAATTGATCATTTAAAATTTCTTTATTAAAGATCATAACGGTAACGATCATTGGGCCTAATAAATGCTAAAGAATTTGAAATAATTATCTTCTTTGTGAATCATAATTGAAAAGATCATTTAAAGTTTCTTTATTAAAGGTCTTAACGGTAACAATCATTGGGCCTAATAAATGCCTAAAAATTGTACATAATTATCTTCATTCTAAAAGATAACTTAAAAGATCATTTAAAGTTTTTTTATTAAAGATCATAACGGTAACGATCATTGGGCCTAATAAATGCTAAAAAATTGTAAATAATTACCTTCTTTCTAAAAGATAATTTAATAGATCATTTAAAATTTCTTTATTAAAGATCATAACGGTAACAATCATTGGGCCTAATAAATGCTAAAGAATTGTAAATAATTATATTCTTTCTAAAACATAATTTAATAGATCATTTAAAATTTCTTTATTAAAGATCCTAAGGGTAACAATCATTGGGCCTAATAAATGCTAAAAAATTGTAAATAATTATCTTCTTTGTAAAAGATAATTTAATAGATCATTTAAAATTTCTTTATTAAAGATCATAACGGTAACGATCATTGGGCCTAATAAATGCTAAAGAATTTGAAATAATTATCTTTGTGAATCATAATTGAGTAGATCATTTAAAGTTTTTTTATTAAAGGTCTTAACGGTAACAATCATTGGCCTAATAAATGCTAAAAAATTGTACATAATTATCTTCAATCTAAAAGATAACTTAAAAGATCATTTAGAATTTCTTTATTAAAGATCATAACGGTAACGATCATTGGTCCTAATAAATGCTAAAGAATTGTAAATAATTATATTCTTTGTAAAACATAATTTAATAGATCATTTAAAATTTCTTTATTAAAGATCATAACGGTAACAATCATTGGGCCTAATAAATGCTAAAGAATTGTAAATAATTATATTCTTTCTAAAACATAATTTAATAGATCATTTAAAATTTCTTTATTAAAGATCCTAAGGGTAACAATCATTGGGCCTAATAAATGCTAAAAAATTGTAAATAATTATCTTCTTTGTAAAAGATAATTTAATAGATCATTTCAAAATTTCTTTATTAAAGATCATAACGGTAAGGATCATTGGGCCTAATAAATGCTAAATAATTTGAAATAATTATCTTCTTTGTGAATCATAATTGAATAGATTATTTAAAGTTTTTTTATTAAAGGTCTTAACGGTAACAATCATTGGGCCTAATAATTGCTAAAAAATTGTACATAATTATCTTCATTCTAAAAGATAACTTAAAAGATCATTTAAAGTTTTTATATTAAAGATGATAACGGTAACGATCATTGAGCCTAATAAATGCTAAAAAATTGTAAATAATTACCTTCTTTCTAAAAGATAATTTAATAGATCATTTAAAATTTCTTTATTAAAGATCATAACAGTAACGATCTTTGGGCCTAATAAATGCTAAAGAATTGTAAATAATTATATTCTTTCTAAAACATAATTTAATAGATCATTTAAAATTTCTTTATTAAAGATTATAACGGTAACGATCATTGGGCCTAATAAATGCTAAAGAATTGTAAATAATTCTATTCTTGCTAAAACATAATTTAATAGATCATTTAAAATTTCTTTATTAAAGATCATAAGGGTAACAATCATTGGGCCTAATAAATGCTAAAAAATTGTAAATAATTATCTTCTTTGCAAAAGATAATTTAATAGATCATTTAAAATTTCTTTATTAAAGATCATAACGGTAACAATCATTGGGCCTAATAAATGCTAAAGAATTTGAAATAATTATCTTCTTTGTGAATCATAATTGAAAAGATCATTTAAAGTTTCTTTATTAAAGATCATAATAGTAACGATCATTGGGTCTAATAAATGCTAAAAAATTGTAAATAATTATCTTCTTTCTAAAAGATAATTTAATAGATCATTTAGAATTTCTTTATTAAAGATCATAACGGTAACGATCATTCGTCCTAATAAATGCTAAAGAATTGTGAATAATTATATTCTTTCTAAAACATAATTTAATAGATCATTTAAAATTTCTTTATTAAAGATCATAAGGGTAACAATCATTGGGACTAATAAATGCTAAAAAATTGTAACTAATTATCTTCTTTGTAAAAGATAATTTAATAGATCATTTCAAAATTTCTTTATTAAAGATCATAACGGTAACGATCATTGGGCCTAATAAATGCTAAAGAATTTGAAATAATTATCTTCTTTGTGAATCATAATTGAATAGATCATTTAAAGTTTTTTTATTAAAGGTCTTAACGGTAACAATCATTGGGCCTAATAAATGCTAAAAATTTGTACATAATTATGTTCAATCTAAAAGATAACTTAAAAGATCATTTAAAGTTTTTTTATTAAAGATCATAACAGTAACGATCATTGTGCCTAATAAATGCTAAAAAATTGTAAATAATTATCTTCTTTCTAAAAGATAATATAATTGATCATTTAAAATTTCTTTATTAAAGATCATAACGGTAACGATCATTGGGCCTAATAAATGCTAAAGAATTTGAAATAATTATCTTCTTTGTGAATCATAATTGAAAAGATCATTTAAAGTTTCTTTATTAAAGGTCTTAACGGTAACAATCATTGGGCCTAATAAATGCTAAAAAATTGTACATAATTATCTTCATTCTAAAAGATAACTTAAAAGATCATTTAAAGTTTTTTTATTAAAGATCATAACGGTAACGATCATTGGGCCTAATAAATGCTAAAAAATTGTAAATAATTACCTTCTTTCTAAAAGATAATTTAATAGATCATTTAAAATTTCTTTATTAAAGATCATAACGGTAACAATCATTGGGCCTAATAAATGCTAAAGAATTGTAAATAATTATATTCTTTCTAAAACATAATTTAATAGATCATTTAAAATTTCTTTATTAAAGATCCTAAGGGTAACAATCATTGGGCCTAATAAATGCTAAAAAATTGTAAATAATTATCTTCTTTGTAAAAGATAATTTAATAGATCATTTAAAATTTCTTTATTAAAGATCATAACGGTAACGATCATTGGGCCTAATAAATGCTAAAGAATTTGAAATAATTATCTTTGTGAATCATAATTGAGTAGATCATTTAAAGTTTTTTTATTAAAGGTCTTAACGGTAACAATCATTGGCCTAATAAATGCTAAAAAATTGTACATAATTATCTTCAATCTAAAAGATAACTTAAAAGATCATTTAGAATTTCTTTATTAAAGATCATAACGGTAACGATCATTGGTCCTAATAAATGCTAAAGAATTGTAAATAATTATATTCTTTGTAAAACATAATTTAATAGATCATTTAAAATTTCTTTATTAAAGATCATAAGGGTAACAATCATTGGGACTAATAAATGCTAAAAAATTGTAAATAATTATCTTCTTTGTAAAAGATAATATAATTGATCATTTAAAATTTCTTTATTAAAGATCATAACGGTAACGATCATTGGGCCTAATAAATGCTAAAGAATTTGAAATAATTATCTTCTTTGTGAATCATAATTGAAAAGATCATTTAAAGTTTCTTTATTAAAGGTCTTAACGGTAACAATCATTGGGCCTAATAAATGCTAAAAAATTGTACATAATTATCTTCATTCTAAAAGATAACTTAAAAGATCATTTAAAGTTTTTTTATTAAAGATCATAACGGTAACGATCATTGGGCCTAATAAATGCTAAAAAATTGTAAATAATTACCTTCTTTCTAAAAGATAATTTAATAGATCATTTAAAATTTCTTTATTAAAGATCATAACGGTAACAATCATTGGGCCTAATAAATGCTAAAGAATTGTAAATAATTATATTCTTTCTAAAACATAATTTAATAGATCATTTAAAATTTCTTTATTAAAGATCCTAAGGGTAACAATCATTGGGCCTAATAAATGCTAAAAAATTGTAAATAATTATCTTCTTTGTAAAAGATAATTTAATAGATCATTTAAAATTTCTTTATTAAAGATCATAACGGTAACGATCATTGGGCCTAATAAATGCTAAAGAATTTGAAATAATTATCTTTGTGAATCATAATTGAGTAGATCATTTAAAGTTTTTTTATTAAAGGTCTTAACGGTAACAATCATTGGCCTAATAAATGCTAAAAAATTGTACATAATTATCTTCAATCTAAAAGATAACTTAAAAGATCATTTAGAATTTCTTTATTAAAGATCATAACGGTAACGATCATTGGTCCTAATAAATGCTAAAGAATTGTAAATAATTATATTCTTTGTAAAACATAATTTAATAGATCATTTAAATTTTCTTTATTAAAGATCATAAGGGTAACAATCATTGGGACTAATAAATGCTAAAAAATTGTAAATAATTATCTTCTTTGTAAAAGATAATATAATTGATCATTTAAAATTTCTTTATTAAAGATCATAACGGTAACGATCATTGGGCCTAATAAATGCTAAAGAATTTGAAATAATTATCTTCTTTGTGAATCATAATTGAATAGATCATTTAAAGTTTTTTTATTAAAGGTCTTAACGGTAACAATCATTGGGCCTAATAAATGCTAAAAATTTGTACATAATTATGTTCATTCTAAAAGATAACTTAAAAGATCATTTAAAGTTTTTTTATTAAAGATCATAACAGTAACGATCATTGTGCCTAATAAATGCTAAAAAATTGTAAATAATTATCTTCTTTCTAAAAGATAATATAATTGATCATTTAAAATTTCTTTATTAAAGATCATAACGGTAACGATCATTGGGCCTAATAAATGCTAAAGAATTTGAAATAATTATCTTCTTTGTGAATCATAATTGAAAAGATCATTTAAAGTTTCTTTATTAAAGGTCTTAACGGTAACAATCATTGGGCCTAATAAATGCTAAAAAATTGTACATAATTATCTTCATTCTAAAAGATAACTTAAAAGATCATTTAAAGTTTTTTTATTAAAGATCATAACGGTAACGATCATTGGGCCTAATAAATGCTAAAAAATTGTAAATAATTACCTTCTTTCTAAAAGATAATTTAATAGATCATTTAAAATTTCTTTATTAAAGATCATAACGGTAACAATCATTGGGCCTAATAAATGCTAAAGAATTGTAAATAATTATATTCTTTCTAAAACATAATTTAATAGATCATTTAAAATTTCTTTATTAAAGATCCTAAGGGTAACAATCATTGGCCTAATAAATGCTAAAAAATTGTAAATAATTATCTTCTTTGTAAAAGATAATTTAATAGATCATTTAAAATTTCTTTATTAAAGATCATAACGGTAACGATCATTGGGCCTAATAAATGCTAAAGAATTTGAAATAATTATCTTTGTGAATCATAATTGAGTAGATCATTTAAAGTTTTTTTATTAAAGGTCTTAACGGTAACAATCATTGGCCTAATAAATGCTAAAAAATTGTACATAATTATCTTCAATCTAAAAGATAACTTAAAAGATCATTTAGAATTTCTTTATTAAAGATCATAACGGTAACGATCATTGGTCCTAATAAATGCTAAAGAATTGTAAATAATTATATTCTTTGTAAAACATAATTTAATAGATCATTTAAAATTTCTTTATTAAAGATCATAAGGGTAACAATCATTGGGACTAATAAATGCTAAAAAATTGTAAATAATTATCTTCTTTGTAAAAGATAATATAATTGATCATTTAAAATTTCTTTATTAAAGATCATAACGGTAACGATCATTGGGCCTAATAAATGCTAAAGAATTTGAAATAATTATCTTCTTTGTGAATCATAATTGAAAAGATCATTTAAAGTTTCTTTATTAAAGGTCTTAACGGTAACAATCATTGGGCCTAATAAATGCTAAAAAATTGTACATAATTATCTTCATTCTAAAAGATAACTTAAAAGATCATTTAAAGTTTTTTTATTAAAGATCATAACGGTAACGATCATTGGGCCTAATAAATGCTAAAAAATTGTAAATAATTACCTTCTTTGTAAAAGATAATTTAATAGATCATTTAAAATTTCTTTATTAAAGATCATAACGGTAACAATCATTGGGCCTAATAAATGCTAAAGAATTGTAAATAATTATATTCTTTCTAAAACATAATTTAATAGATCATTTAAAATTTCTTTATTAAAGATCCTAAGGGTAACAATCATTGGGCCTAATAAATGCTAAAAAATTGTAAATAATTATCTTCTTTGTAAAAGATAATTTAATAGATCATTTAAAATTTCTTTATTAAAGATCATAACGGTAACGATCATTGGGCCTAATAAATGCTAAAGAATTTGAAATAATTATCTTTGTGAATCATAATTGAGTAGATCATTTAAAGTTTTTATATTAAAGGTCTTAACGGTAACAATCATTGGCCTAATAAATGCTAAAAAATTGTACATAATTATCTTCAATCTAAAAGATAACTTAAAAGATCATTTAGAATTTCTTTATTAAAGATCATAACGGTAACGATCATTGGTCCTAATAAATGCTAAAGAATTGTAAATAATTATATTCTTTGTAAAACATAATTTAATAGATCATTTAAAATTTCTTTATTAAAGATCATAAGGGTAACAATCATTGGGACTAATAAATGCTAAAAAATTGTAAATAATTATCTTCTTTGTAAAAGATAATATAATTGATCATTTAAAATTTCTTTATTAAAGATCATAACGGTAACGATCATTGGACCTAATAAATGCTAAAGAATTTGAAATAATTATCTTCTTTGTGAATCATAATTGAATAGATCATTTAAAGTTTTTTTATTAAAGGTCTTAACGGTAACAATCATTGGGCCTAATAAATGCTAAAAATTTGTACATAATTATGTTCATTCTAAAAGATAACTTAAAAGATCATTTAAAGTTTTTTTATTAAAGATCATAACAGTAACGATCATTGTGCCTAATAAATGCTAAAAAATTGTAAATAATTATCTTCTTTCTAAAAGATAATATAATTGATCATTTAAAATTTCTTTATTAAAGATCATAACGGTAACGATCATTGGGCCTAATAAATGCTAAAGAATTTGAAATAATTATCTTCTTTGTGAATCATAATTGAAAAGATCATTTAAAGTTTCTTTATTAAAGGTCTTAACGGTAACAATCATTGGGCCTAATAAATGCTAAAAAATTGTACATAATTATCTTCATTCTAAAAGATAACTTAAAAGATCATTTAAAGTTTTTTTATTAAAGATCATAACGGTAACGATCATTGGGCCTAATAAATGCTAAAAAATTGTAAATAATTACCTTCTTTCTAAAAGATAATTTAATAGATCATTTAAAATTTCTTTATTAAAGATCATAACGGTAACAATCATTGGGCCTAATAAATGCTAAAGAATTGTAAATAATTATATTCTTTCTAAAACATAATTTAATAGATCATTTAAAATTTCTTTATTAAAGATCCTAAGGGTAACAATCATTGGGCCTAATAAATGCTAAAAAATTGTAAATAATTATCTTCTTTGTAAAAGATAATTTAATAGATCATTTAAAATTTCTTTATTAAAGATCATAACGGTAACGATCATTGGGCCTAATAAATGCTAAAGAATTTGAAATAATTATCTTTGTGAATCATAATTGAGTAGATCATTTAAAGTTTTTTTATTAAAGGTCTTAACGGTAACAATCATTGGCCTAATAAATGCTAAAAAATTGTACATAATTATCTTCAATCTAAAAGATAACTTAAAAGATCATTTAGAATTTCTTTATTAAAGATCATAACGGTAACGATCATTGGTCCTAATAAATGCTAAAGAATTGTAAATAATTATATTCTTTGTAAAACATAATTTAATAGATCATTTAAAATTTCTTTATTAAAGATCATAAGGGTAACAATCATTGGGACTAATAAATGCTAAAAAATTGTAAATAATTATCTTCTTTGTAAAAGATAATATAATTGATCATTTAAAATTTCTTTATTAAAGATCATAACGGTAACGATCATTGGGCCTAATAAATGCTAAAGAATTTGAAATAATTATCTTCTTTGTGAATCATAATTGAAAAGATCATTTAAAGTTTCTTTATTAAAGGTCTTAACGGTAACAATCATTGGGCCTAATAAATGCTAAAAAATTGTACATAATTATCTTCATTCTAAAAGATAACTTAAAAGATCATTTAAAGTTTTTTTATTAAAGATCATAACGGTAACGATCATTGGGCCTAATAAATGCTAAAAAATTGTAAATAATTACCTTCTTTCTAAAAGATAATTTAATAGATCATTTAAAATTTCTTTATTAAAGATCATAACGGTAACAATCATTGGGCCTAATAAATGCTAAAGAATTGTAAATAATTATATTCTTTCTAAAACATAATTTAATAGATCATTTAAAATTTCTTTATTAAAGATCCTAAGGGTAACAATCATTGGGCCTAATAAATGCTAAAAAATTGTAAATAATTATCTTCTTTGTAAAAGATAATTTAATAGATCATTTAAAATTTCTTTATTAAAGATCATAACGGTAACGATCATTGGGCCTAATAAATGCTAAAGAATTTGAAATAATTATCTTTGTGAATCATAATTGAGTAGATCATTTAAAGTTTTTTTATTAAAGGTCTTAACGGTAACAATCATTGGCCTAATAAATGCTAAAAAATTGTACATAATTATCTTCAATCTAAAAGATAACTTAAAAGATCATTTAGAATTTCTTTATTAAAGATCATAACGGTAACGATCATTGGTCCTAATAAATGCTAAAGAATTGTAAATAATTATATTCTTTGTAAAACATAATTTAATAGATCATTTAAATTTTC
Organism: Psophocarpus tetragonolobus; assembly: GCA_037954015.1. Lineage (NCBI taxonomy): Eukaryota > Viridiplantae > Streptophyta > Magnoliopsida > Fabales > Fabaceae > Psophocarpus > Psophocarpus tetragonolobus. The sequence goes on from CM075688.1 coordinate 64,085,477, forward strand.
TTTATTAAAGATCATAAGGGTAACAATCATTGGGACTAATAAATGCTAAAAAATTGTAAATAATTATCTTCTTTGTAAAAGATAATATAATTGATCATTTAAAATTTCTTTATTAAAGATCATAACGGTAACGATCATTGGGCCTAATAAATGCTAAAGAATTTGAAATAATTATCTTCTTTGTGAATCATAATTGAATAGATCATTTAAAGTTTTTTTATTAAAGGTCTTAACGGTAACAATCATTGGGCCTAATAAATGCTAAAAATTTGTACATAATTATGTTCATTCTAAAAGATAACTTAAAAGATCATTTAAAGTTTTTTTATTAAAGATCATAACAGTAACGATCATTGTGCCTAATAAATGCTAAAAAATTGTAAATAATTATCTTCTTTCTAAAAGATAATATAATTGATCATTTAAAATTTCTTTATTAAAGATCATAACGGTAACGATCATTGGGCCTAATAAATGCTAAAGAATTTGAAATAATTATCTTCTTTGTGAATCATAATTGAAAAGATCATTTAAAGTTTCTTTATTAAAGGTCTTAACGGTAACAATCATTGGGCCTAATAAATGCTAAAAAATTGTACATAATTATCTTCATTCTAAAAGATAACTTAAAAGATCATTTAAAGTTTTTTTATTAAAGATCATAACGGTAACGATCATTGGGCCTAATAAATGCTAAAAAATTGTAAATAATTACCTTCTTTCTAAAAGATAATTTAATAGATCATTTAAAATTTCTTTATTAAAGATCATAACGGTAACAATCATTGGGCCTAATAAATGCTAAAGAATTGTAAATAATTATATTCTTTCTAAAACATAATTTAATAGATCATTTAAAATTTCTTTATTAAAGATCCTAAGGGTAACAATCATTGGGCCTAATAAATGCTAAAAAATTGTAAATAATTATCTTCTTTGTAAAAGATAATTTAATAGATCATTTAAAATTTCTTTATTAAAGATCATAACGGTAACGATCATTGGGCCTAATAAATGCTAAAGAATTTGAAATAATTATCTTTGTGAATCATAATTGAGTAGATCATTTAAAGTTTTTTTATTAAAGGTCTTAACGGTAACAATCATTGGCCTAATAAATGCTAAAAAATTGTACATAATTATCTTCAATCTAAAAGATAACTTAAAAGATCATTTAGAATTTCTTTATTAAAGATCATAACGGTAACGATCATTGGTCCTAATAAATGCTAAAGAATTGTAAATAATTATATTCTTTGTAAAACATAATTTAATAGATCATTTAAAATTTCTTTATTAAAGATCATAAGGGTAACAATCATTGGGACTAATAAATGCTAAAAAATTGTAAATAATTATCTTCTTTGTAAAAGATAATATAATTGATCATTTAAAATTTCTTTATTAAAGATCATAACGGTAACGATCATTGGGCCTAATAAATGCTAAAGAATTTGAAATAATTATCTTCTTTGTGAATCATAATTGAAAAGATCATTTAAAGTTTCTTTATTAAAGGTCTTAACGGTAACAATCATTGGGCCTAATAAATGCTAAAAAATTGTACATAATTATCTTCATTCTAAAAGATAACTTAAAAGATCATTTAAAGTTTTTTTATTAAAGATCATAACGGTAACGATCATTGGGCCTAATAAATGCTAAAAAATTGTAAATAATTACCTTCTTTCTAAAAGATAATTTAATAGATCATTTAAAATTTCTTTATTAAAGATCATAACGGTAACAATCATTGGGCCTAATAAATGCTAAAGAATTGTAAATAATTATATTCTTTCTAAAACATAATTTAATAGATCATTTAAAATTTCTTTATTAAAGATCCTAAGGGTAACAATCATTGGGCCTAATAAATGCTAAAAAATTGTAAATAATTATCTTCTTTGTAAAAGATAATTTAATAGATCATTTAAAATTTCTTTATTAAAGATCATAACGGTAACGATCATTGGGCCTAATAAATGCTAAAGAATTTGAAATAATTATCTTTGTGAATCATAATTGAGTAGATCATTTAAAGTTTTTTTATTAAAGGTCTTAACGGTAACAATCATTGGCCTAATAAATGCTAAAAAATTGTACATAATTATCTTCAATCTAAAAGATAACTTAAAAGATCATTTAGAATTTCTTTATTAAAGATCATAACGGTAACGATCATTGGTCCTAATAAATGCTAAAGAATTGTAAATAATTATATTCTTTGTAAAACATAATTTAATAGATCATTTAAAATTTCTTTATTAAAGATCATAAGGGTAACAATCATTGGGACTAATAAATGCTAAAAAATTGTAAATAATTATCTTCTTTGTAAAAGATAATATAATTGATCATTTAAAATTTCTTTATTAAAGATCATAACGGTAACGATCATTGGGCCTAATAAATGCTAAAGAATTTGAAATAATTATCTTCTTTGTGAATCATAATTGAATAGATCATTTAAAGTTTTTTTATTAAAGGTCTTAACGGTAACAATCATTGGGCCTAATAAATGCTAAAAATTTGTACATAATTATGTTCATTCTAAAAGATAACTTAAAAGATCATTTAAAGTTTTTCTATTAAAGATCCTAACAGTAACGATCATTGTGCCTAATAAATGCTAAAAAATTGTAAATAATTATCTTCTTTCTAAAAGATAATATAATTGATCATTTAAAATTTCTTTATTAAAGATCATAACGGTAACGATCATTGGGCCTAATAAATGCTAAAGAATTTGAAATAATTATCTTCTTTGTGAATCATAATTGAAAAGATCATTTAAAGTTTCTTTATTAAAGGTCTTAACGGTAACAATCATTGGGCCTAATAAATGCTAAAAAATTGTACATAATTATCTTCATTCTAAAAGATAACTTAAAAGATCATTTAAAGTTTTTTTATTAAAGATCATAACGGTAACGATCATTGGGCCTAATAAATGCTAAAAAATTGTAAATAATTACCTTCTTTCTAAAAGATAATTTAATAGATCATTTAAAATTTCTTTATTAAAGATCATAACGGTAACAATCATTGGGCCTAATAAATGCTAAAGAATTGTAAATAATTATATTCTTTCTAAAACATAATTTAATAGATCATTTAAAATTTCTTTATTAAAGATCCTAAGGGTAACAATCATTGGGCCTAATAAATGCTAAAAAATTGTAAATAATTATCTTCTTTGTAAAAGATAATTTAATAGATCATTTAAAATTTCTTTATTAACGATCATAACGGTAACGATCATTGGGCCTAATAAATGCTAAAGAATTTGAAATAATTATCTTTGTGAATCATAATTGAGTAGATCATTTAAAGTTTTTTTATTAAAGGTCTTAACGGTAACAATCATTGGCCTAATAAATGCTAAAAAATTGTACATAATTATCTTCAATCTAAAAGATAACTTAAAAGATCATTTAGAATTTCTTTATTAAAGATCATAACGGTAACGATCATTGGTCCTAATAAATGCTAAAGAATTGTAAATAATTATATTCTTTGTAAAACATAATTTAATAGATCATTTAAAATTTCTTTATTAAAGATCATAAGGGTAACAATCATTGGGACTAATAAATGCTAAAAAATTGTAAATAATTATCTTCTTTGTAAAAGATAATATAATTGATCATTTAAAATTTCTTTATTAAAGATCATAACGGTAACGATCATTGGGCCTAATAAATGCTAAAGAATTTGAAATAATTATCTTCTTTGTGAATCATAATTGAAAAGATCATTTAAAGTTTCTTTATTAAAGGTCTTAACGGTAACAATCATTGGGCCTAATAAATGCTAAAAAATTGTACATAATTATCTTCATTCTAAAAGATAACTTAAAAGATCATTTAAAGTTTTTTTATTAAAGATCATAACGGTAACGATCATTGGGCCTAATAAATGCTAAAAAATTGTAAATAATTACCTTCTTTCTAAAAGATAATTTAATAGATCATTTAAAATTTCTTTATTAAAGATCATAACGGTAACAATCATTGGGCCTAATAAATGCTAAAGAATTGTAAATAATTATATTCTTTCTAAAACATAATTTAATAGATCATTTAAAATTTCTTTATTAAAGATCCTAAGGGTAACAATCATTGGGCCTAATAAATGCTAAAAAATTGTAAATAATTATCTTCTTTGTAAAAGATAATTTAATAGATCATTTAAAATTTCTTTATTAAAGATCATAACGGTAACGATCATTGGGCCTAATAAATGCTAAAGAATTTGAAATAATTATCTTTGTGAATCATAATTGAGTAGATCATTTAAATTTTTTTTATTAAAGGTCTTAACGGTAACAATCATTGGCCTAATAAATGCTAAAAAATTGTACATAATTATCTTCAATCTAAAAGATAACTTAAAAGATCATTTAGAATTTCTTTATTAAAGATCATAACGGTAACGATCATTGGTCCTAATAAATGCTAAAGAATTGTAAATAATTATATTCTTTGTAAAACATAATTTAATAGATCATTTAAATTTTCTTTATTAAAGATCATAAGGGTAACAATCATTGGGACTAATAAATGCTAAAAAATTGTAAATAATTATCTTCTTTGTAAAAGATAATATAATTGATCATTTAAAATTTCTTTATTAAAGATCATAACGGTAACGATCATTGGGCCTAATAAATGCTAAAGAATTTGAAATAATTATCTTCTTTGTGAATCATAATTGAATAGATCATTTAAAGTTTTTTTATTAAAGGTCTTAACGGTAACAATCATTGGCCTAATAAATGCTAAAAAATTGTACATAATTATCTTCAATCTAAAAGATAACTTAAAAGATCATTTAGAATTTCTTTATTAAAGATCATAACGGTAACGATCATTGGTCCTAATAAATGCTAAAGAATTGTAAATAATTATATTCTTTGTAAAACATAATTTAATAGATCATTTAAATTTTCTTTATTAAAGATCATAAGGGTAACAATCATTGGGACTAATAAATGCTAAAAAATTGTAAATAATTATCTTCTTTGTAAAAGATAATATAATTGATCATTTAAAATTTCTTTATTAAAGATCATAACGGTAACGATCATTGGGCCTAATAAATGCTAAAGAATTTGAAATAATTATCTTCTTTGTGAATCATAATTGAATAGATCATTTAAAGTTTTTTTATTAAAGGTCTTAACGGTAACAATCATTGGCCTAATAAATGCTAAAAAATTGTACATAATTATCTTCAATCTAAAAGATAACTTAAAAGATCATTTAGAATTTCTTTATTAAAGATCGTAACGGTAACGATCATTGGTCCTAATAAATGCTAAAGAATTGTAAATAATTATATTCTTTGTAAAACATAATTTAATAGATCATTTAAAATTTCTTTATTAAAGATCATAAGGGTAACAATCATTGGGACTAATAAATGCTAAAAAATTGTAAATAATTATCTTCTTTGTAAAAGATAATATAATTGATCATTTAAAATTTCTTTATTAAAGATCATAACGGTAACGATCATTGGGCCTAATAAATGCTAAAGAATTTGAAATAATTATCTTCTTTGTGAATCATAATTGAATAGATCATTTAAAGTTTTTTTATTAAAGGTCTTAACGGTAACAATCATTGGGCCTAATAAATGCTAAAAATTTGTACATAATTATGTTCATTCTAAAAGATAACTTAAAAGATCATTTAAAGTTTTTTTATTAAAGATCATAACAGTAACGATCATTGTGCCTAATAAATGCTAAAAAATTGTAAATAATTATCTTCTTTCTAAAAGATAATATAATTGATCATTTAAAATTTCTTTATTAAAGATCATAACGGTAACGATCATTGGGCCTAATAAATGCTAAAGAATTTGAAATAATTATCTTCTTTGTGAATCATAATTGAAAAGATCATTTAAAGTTTCTTTATTAAAGGTCTTAACGGTAACAATCATTGGGCCTAATAAATGCTAAAAAATTGTACATAATTATCTTCATTCTAAAAGATAACTTAAAAGATCATTTAAAGTTTTTTTATTAAAGATCATAACGGTAACGATCATTGGGCCTAATAAATGCTAAAAAATTGTAAATAATTACCTTCTTTCTAAAAGATAATTTAATAGATCATTTAAAATTTCTTTATTAAAGATCATAACGGTAACAATCATTGGGCCTAATAAATGCTAAAGAATTGTAAATAATTATATTCTTTCTAAAACATAATTTAATAGATCATTTAAAATTTCTTTATTAAAGATCCTAAGGGTAACAATCATTGGCCTAATAAATGCTAAAAAATTGTAAATAATTATCTTCTTTGTAAAAGATAATTTAATAGATCATTTAAAATTTCTTTATTAAAGATCATAACGGTAACGATCATTGGGCCTAATAAATGCTAAAGAATTTGAAATAATTATCTTTGTGAATCATAATTGAGTAGATCATTTAAAGTTTTTTTATTAAAGGTCTTAACGGTAACAATCATTGGCCTAATAAATGCTAAAAAATTGTACATAATTATCTTCAATCTAAAAGATAACTTAAAAGATCATTTAGAATTTCTTTATTAAAGATCATAACGGTAACGATCATTGGTCCTAATAAATGCTAAAGAATTGTAAATAATTATATTCTTTGTAAAACATAATTTAATAGATCATTTAAAATTTCTTTATTAAAGATCATAAGGGTAACAATCATTGGGACTAATAAATGCTAAAAAATTGTAAATAATTATCTTCTTTGTAAAAGATAATATAATTGATCATTTAAAATTTCTTTATTAAAGATCATAACGGTAACGATCATTGGGCCTAATAAATGCTAAAGAATTTGAAATAATTATCTTCTTTGTGAATCATAATTGAAAAGATCATTTAAAGTTTCTTTATTAAAGGTCTTAACGGTAACAATCATTGGGCCTAATAAATGCTAAAAAATTGTACATAATTATCTTCATTCTAAAAGATAACTTAAAAGATCATTTAAAGTTTTTTTATTAAAGATCATAACGGTAACGATCATTGGGCCTAATAAATGCTAAAAAATTGTAAATAATTACCTTCTTTCTAAAAGATAATTTAATAGATCATTTAAAATTTCTTTATTAAAGATCATAACGGTAACAATCATTGGGCCTAATAAATGCTAAAGAATTGTAAATAATTATATTCTTTCTAAAACATAATTTAATAGATCATTTAAAATTTCTTTATTAAAGATCCTAAGGGTAACAATCATTGGGCCTAATAAATGCTAAAAAATTGTAAATAATTATCTTCTTTGTAAAAGATAATTTAATAGATCATTTAAAATTTCTTTATTAAAGATCATAACGGTAACGATCATTGGGCCTAATAAATGCTAAAGAATTTGAAATAATTATCTTTGTGAATCATAATTGAGTAGATCATTTAAATTTTTTTTATTAAAGGTCTTAACGGTAACAATCATTGGCCTAATAAATGCTAAAAAATTGTACATAATTATCTTCAATCTAAAAGATAACTTAAAAGATCATTTAGAATTTCTTTATTAAAGATCATAACGGTAACGATCATTGGTCCTAATAAATGCTAAAGAATTGTAAATAATTATATTCTTTGTAAAACATAATTTAATAGATCATTTAAATTTTCTTTATTAAAGATCATAAGGGTAACAATCATTGGGACTAATAAATGCTAAAAAATTGTAAATAATTATCTTCTTTGTAAAAGATAATATAATTGATCATTTAAAATTTCTTTATTAAAGATCATAACGGTAACGATCATTGGGCCTAATAAATGCTAAAGAATTTGAAATAATTATCTTCTTTGTGAATCATAATTGAATAGATCATTTAAAGTTTTTTTATTAAAGGTCTTAACGGTAACAATCATTGGGCCTAATAAATGCTAAAAATTTGTACATAATTATGTTCATTCTAAAAGATAACTTAAAAGATCATTTAAAGTTTTTTTATTAAAGATCATAACAGTAACGATCATTGTGCCTAATAAATGCTAAAAAATTGTAAATAATTATCTTCTTTCTAAAAGATAATATAATTGATCATTTAAAATTTCTTTATTAAAGATCATAACGGTAACGATCATTGGGCCTAATAAATGCTAAAGAATTTGAAATAATTATCTTCTTTGTGAATCATAATTGAAAAGATCATTTAAAGTTTCTTTATTAAAGGTCTTAACGGTAACAATCATTGGGCCTAATAAATGCTAAAAAATTGTACATAATTATCTTCATTCTAAAAGATAACTTAAAAGATCATTTAAAGTTTTTTTATTAAAGATCATATCGGTAACGATCATTGGGCCTAATAAATGCTAAAAAATTGTAAATAATTACCTTCTTTCTAAAAGATAATTTAATAGATCATTTAAAATTTCTTTATTAAAGATCATAACGGTAACAATCATTGGGCCTAATAAATGCTAAAGAATTGTAAATAATTATATTCTTTCTAAAACATAATTTAATAGATCATTTAAAATTTCTTTATTAAAGATCCTAAGGGTAACAATCATTGGGCCTAATAAATGCTAAAAAATTGTAAATAATTATCTTCTTTGTAAAAGATAATTTAATAGATCATTTAAAATTTCTTTATTAAAGATCATAACGGTAACGATCATTGGGCCTAATAAATGCTAAAGAATTTGAAATAATTATCTTTGTGAATCATAATTGAGTAGATCATTTAAAGTTTTTTTATTAAAGGTCTTAACGGTAACAATCATTGGCCTAATAAATGCTAAAAAATTGTACATAATTATCTTCAATCTAAAAGATAACTTAAAAGATCATTTAGAATTTCTTTATTAAAGATCATAACGGTAACGATCATTGGTCCTAATAAATGCTAAAGAATTGTAAATAATTATATTCTTTGTAAAACATAATTTAATAGATCATTTAAAATTTCTTTATTAAAGATCATAAGGGTAACGATCATTGTGCCTAATAAATGCTAAAAAATTGTAAATAATTATCTTCTTTCTAAAAGATAATATAATTGATCATTTAAAATTTCTTTATTAAAGATCATAACGGTAACGATCATTGGGCCTAATAAATGCTAAAGAATTTGAAATAATTATCTTCTTTGTGAATCATAATTGAAAAGATCATTTAAAGTTTCTTTATTAAAGGTCTTAACGGTAACAATCATTGGGCCTAATAAATGCTAAAAAATTGTACATAATTATCTTCATTCTAAAAGATAACTTAAAAGATCATTTAAAGTTTTTTTATTAAAGATCATAACGGTAACGATCATTGGGCCTAATAAATGCTAAAAAATTGTAAATAATTACCTTCATCTAAAAGATAATTTAATAGATCATTTAAAATTTCTTTATTAAAGATCATAACGGTAACAATCATTGGGCCTAATAAATGCTAAAGAATTGTAAATAATTATATTCTTTCTAAAACATAATTTAATAGATCATTTAAAATTTCTTTATTAAAGATCCTAAGGGTAACAATCATTGGGCCTAATAAATGCTAAAAAATTGTAAATAATTATCTTCTTTGTAAAAGATAATTTAATAGATCATTTAAAATTTCTTTATTAAAGATCATAACGGTAACGATCATTGGGCCTAATAAATGCTAAAGAATTTGAAATAATTATCTTTGTGAATCATAATTGAGTAGATCATTTAAAGTTTTTTTATTAAAGGTCTTAACGGTAACAATCATTGGCCTAATAAATGCTAAAAAATTGTACATAATTATCTTCAATCTAAAAGATAACTTAAAAGATCATTTAGAATTTCTTTATTAAAGATCATAACGGTAACGATCATTGGTCCTAATAAATGCTAAAGAATTGTAAATAATTATATTCTTTGTAAAACATAATTTAATAGATCATTTAAAATTTCTTTATTAAAGATCATAAGGGTAACAATCATTGGGACTAATAAATGCTAAAAAATTGTAAATAATTATCTTCTTTGTAAAAGATAATATAATTGATCATTTAAAATTTCTTTATTAAAGATCATAACGGTAACGATCATTGGGCCTAATAAATGCTAAAGAATTTGAAATAATTATCTTCTTTGTGAATCATAATTGAAAAGATCATTTAAAGTTTCTTTATTAAAGGTCTTAACGGTAACAATCATTGGGCCTAATAAATGCTAAAAAATTGTACATAATTATCTTCATTCTAAAAGATAACTTAAAAGATCATTTAAAGTTTTTTTATTAAAGATCATAACGGTAACGATCATTGGGCCTAATAAATGCTAAAAAATTGTAAATAATTACCTTCTTTCTAAAAGATAATTTAATAGATCATTTAAAATTTCTTTATTAAAGATCATAACGGTAACAATCATTGGGCCTAATAAATGCTAAAGAATTGTAAATAATTATATTCTTTCTAAAACATAATTTAATAGATCATTTAAAATTTCTTTATTAAAGATCCTAAGGGTAACAATCATTGGGCCTAATAAATGCTAAAAAATTGTAAATAATTATCTTCTTTGTAAAAGATAATTTAATAGATCATTTAAAATTTCTTTATTAAAGATCATAACGGTAACGATCATTGGGCCTAATAAATGCTAAAGAATTTGAAATAATTATCTTTGTGAATCATAATTGAGTAGATCATTTAAAGTTTTTTTATTAAAGGTCTTAACGGTAACAATCATTGGCCTAATAAATGCTAAAAAATTGTACATAATTATCTTCAATCTAAAAGATAACTTAAAAGATCATTTAGAATTTCTTTATTAAAGATCATAACGGTAACGATCATTGGTCCTAATAAATGCTAAAGAATTGTAAATAATTATATTCTTTGTAAAACATAATTTAATAGATCATTTAAAATTTCTTTATTAAAGATCATAAGGGTAACAATCATTGGGACTAATAAATGCTAAAAAATTGTAAATAATTATCTTCTTTGTAAAAGATAATATAATTGATCATTTAAAATTTCTTTATTAAAGATCATAACGGTAACGATCATTGGGCCTAATAAATGCTAAAGAATTTGAAATAATTATCTTCTTTGTGAATCATAATTGAAAAGATCATTTAAAGTTTCTTTATTAAAGGTCTTAACGGTAACAATCATTGGGCCTAATAAATGCTAAAAAATTGTACATAATTATCTTCATTCTAAAAGATAACTTAAAAGATCATTTAAAGTTTTTTTATTAAAGATCATAACGGTAACGATCATTGGGCCTAATAAATGCTAAAAAATTGTAAATAATTACCTTCTTTCTAAAAGATAATTTAATAGATCATTTAAAATTTCTTTATTAAAGATCATAACGGTAACAATCATTGGGCCTAATAAATGCTAAAGAATTGTAAATAATTATATTCTTTCTAAAACATAATTTAATAGATCATTTAAAATTTCTTTATTAAAGATCCTAAGGGTAACAATCATTGGGCCTAATAAATGCTAAAAAATTGTAAATAATTATCTTCTTTGTAAAAGATAATTTAATAGATCATTTAAAATTTCTTTATTAAAGATCATAACGGTAACGATCATTGGGCCTAATAAATGCTAAAAAATTGTAAATAATTATCTTCTTCCTAAAACATAATTTAATAGATCATTTAAAATGTCTTCATTAAAGATCATAAGAGTAATGATCATTGGGCCTAATAAATGCTAAAAAATTGTAAATAATTACCTTCTTTCTAAAAGATAATTTAATAGATCATTTAAAATTTCTTTATTAAAGATCATAACGGTAACAATCATTGGGCCTAATAAATGCTAAAGAATTGTAAATAATTATATTCTTTCTAAAACATAATTTAATAGATCATTTAAAATTTCTTTATTAAAGATCCTAAGGGTAACAATCATTGGGCCTAATAAATGCTAAAAAATTGTAAATAATTATCTTCTTTGTAAAAGATAATTTAATAGATCATTTAAAATTTCTTTATTAAAGATCATAACGGTAACGATCATTGGGCCTAATAAATGCTAAAGAATTTGAAATAATTATCTTTGTGAATCATAATTGAGTAGATCATTTAAAGTTTTTTTATTAAAGGTCTTAACGGTAACAATCATTGGCCTAATAAATGCTAAAAAATTGTACATAATTATCTTCAATCTAAAAGATAACTTAAAAGATCATTTAGAATTTCTTTATTAAAGATCATAACGGTAACGATCATTGGTCCTAATAAATGCTAAAGAATTGTAAATAATTATATTCTTTGTAAAACATAATTTAATAGATCATTTAAAATTTCTTTATTAAAGATCATAAGGGTAAGAATCATTGGGACTAATAAATGCTAAAAAATTGTAAATAATTATCTTCTTTGTAAAAGATAATATAATTGATCATTTAAAATTTCTTTATTAAAGATCATAACGGTAACGATCATTGGGCCTAATAAATGCTAAAGAATTTGAAATAATTATCTTCTTTGTGAATCATAATTGAAAAGATCATTTAAAGTTTCTTTATTAAAGGTCTTAACGGTAACAATCATTGGGCCTAATAAATGCTAAAAAATTGTACATAATTATCTTCATTCTAAAAGATAACTTAAAAGATCATTTAAAGTTTTTTTATTAAAGATCATAACGGGAACGATCATTGGGCCTAATAAATGCTAAAAAATTGTAAATAATTACCTTCTTTCTAAAAGATAATTTAATAGATCATTTAAAATTTCTTTATTAAAGATCATAACGGTAACAATCATTGGGCCTAATAAATGCTAAAGAATTGTAAATAATTATATTCTTTCTAAAACATAATTTAATAGATCATTTAAAATTTCTTTATTAAAGATCCTAAGGGTAACAATCATTGGGCCTAATAAATGCTAAAAAATTGTAAATAATTATCTTCTTTGTAAAAGATAATTTAATAGATCATTTAAAATTTCTTTATTAAAGATCATAACGGTAACGATCATTGGGCCTAATAAATGCTGAAGAATTTGAAATAATTATCTTTGTGAATCATAATTGAGTAGATCATTTAAAGTTTTTTTATTAAAGGTCTTAACGGTAACAATCATTGGCCTAATAAATGCTAAAAAATTGTACATAATTATCTTCAATCTAAAAGATAACTTAAAAGATCATTTAGAATTTCTTTATTAAAGATCATAACGGTAACGATCATTGGTCCTAATAAATGCTAAAGAATTGTAAATAATTATATTCTTTGTAAAACATAATTTAATAGATCATTTAAAATTTCTTTATTAAAGATCATAAGGGTAACAATCATTGGGACTAATAAATGCTAAAAAATTGTAAATAATTATCTTCTTTGTAAAAGATAACATAATTGATCATTTAAAATTTCTTTATTAAAGATCATAACGGTAACGATCATTGGGCCTAATAAATGCTAAAGAATTTGAAATAATTATCTTCTTTGTGAATCATAATTGAAAAGATCATTTAAAGTTTCTTTATTAAAGGTCTTAACGGTAACAATCATTGGGCCTAATAAATGCTAAAAAATTGTACATAATTATCTTCATTCTAAAAGATAACTTAAAAGATCATTTAAAGTTTTTTTATTAAAGATCATAACGGTAACGATCATTGGGCCTAATAAATGCTAAAAAATTGTAAATAATTACCTTCTTTCTAAAAGATAATTTAATAGATCATTTAAAATTTCTTTATTAAAGATCATAACGGTAACAATCATTGGGCCTAATAAATGCTAAAGAATTGTAAATAATTATATTCTTTCTAAAACATAATTTAATAGATCATTTAAAATTTCTTTATTAAAGATCCTAAGGGTAACAATCATTGGGCCTAATAAATGCTAAAAAATTGTAAATAATTATCTTCTTTGTAAAAGATAATTTAATAGATCATTTAAAATTTCTTTATTAAAGATCATAACGGTAACGATCATTGGGCCTAATAAATGCTAAAAAATTGTAAATAATTATCTTCTTCCTAAAACATAATTTAATAGATCATTTAAAATGTCTTCATTAAAGATCATAAGAGTAATGATCATTGGGCCTAATAAATGCTAAAGAATTTGAAATAATTATCTTCTTTGTGAATCATAATTGAAAAGATCATTTAAAGTGTTTTTATTAAAGATCATAACGGTAATGATCATTGGTCCTAATAAATGCTAAAAAATTGTAAATAATTATCTTCTTTCTCAAAGATAATTTAATAGATCATATAGAATTTCTTTATTAAAGATCATAACGGTAACGATCATTGGGCCTAATAAATGCTGAAGAATTTGAAATAATTATCTTTGTGAATCATAATTGAGTAGATCATTTAAAGTTTTTTTATTAAAGGTCTTAACGGTAACAATCATTGGCCTAATAAATGCTAAAACATTGTACATAATTATCTTCAATCTAAAAGATAACTTAAAAGATCATTTAGAATTTCTTTATTAAAGATCATAACGGTAACGATCATTGGTCCTAATAAATGCTAAAGAATTGTAAATAATTATATTCTTTGTAAAACATAATTTAATAGATCATTTAAAATTTCTTTATTAAAGATCATAAGGGTAACAATCATTGGGACTAATAAATGCTAAAAAATTGTAAATAATTATCTTCTTTGTAAAAGATAATTTAATAGATCATTTCAAAATTTCTTTATTAAAGATCATAACGGTAACGATCATTGGGCCTAATAAATGCTAAAGATTTTGAAATAGTTATCTTCTTTGTGAATCATAATTGAATAGATCATTAAAAATTTCTTTATTAAAGATCATAAGGGTAACAATTATTGGGCCTAATAAATGCTAAAAAATTGTAATTAATTATCTTCTTTGTAAAAGATAATTTAATAGATCATTTAAAATTTCTTTATTAAAGATCATAACGGTAACGATCATTGGGCCTAATAAATGCTAAAAAATTGTAAATAATTACCTTCTTTCTAAAAGATAATTTAATAGATCATTTAAAATTTCTTTATTAAAGATCATAACGGTAACAATCATTGGGCCAAATAAATGCTAAAGAATTGTAAATAATTATATTCTTTCTAAAACATCATTTAATAGATCATTTAAAATTTCTTTATTAAAGATCCTAAGGGTAACAATCATTGGGCCTAATAAATGCTAAAAAATTGTAAATAATTATCTTCTTTGTAAAAGATAATTTAATAGATCATTTAAAATTTCTTTATTAAAGATCATAACGGTAACGATCATTGGGCCTAATAAATGCTAAAAAATTGTAAATAATTATCTTCTTCCTAAAAGATAATTTAATAGATCATTTAAAATTTCTTCATTAAAGATCATAAGAGTAATGATCATTGGGCCTAATAAATGCTAAAGAATTTCAAATAATTATCTTCTTTGTGAATCATAATTGAAAAGATCATTTAAAGTGTTTTTATTAAAGATCATAACGGTAATGATCATTGGTCCTAATAAATGCTAAAAAATTGTAAATAATTATCTTCTTTCTCAAAGATAATTTAATAGATCATATAGAATTTCTTTATTAAAGATCATAACGGTAACGATCATTGGGCCTAATAAATGCTAAAGATTTTGAAATAGTTATCTTCTTTGTGAATCATAATTGAATAGATCATTTAAAGTTTTTTTATTAAAGGTCTTAACGGTAACAATCATTGGCCTAATAAATGCTAAAAAATTGTACATAATTATCTTCAATCTAAAAGATAACTTAAAAGATCATTTAGAATTTCTTTATTAAAGATCATAACGGTAACGATCATTGGTCCTAATAAATGCTAAAGAATTGTAAATAATTATATTCTTTGTAAAACATAATTTAATAGATCATTTAAAATTTCTTTATTAAAGATCATAAGGGTAACAATCATTGGGACTAATAAATGCTAAAAAATTGTAACTAATTATCTTCTTTGTAAAAGATAATTTAATAGATCATTTCAAAATTTCTTTATTAAAGATCATAACGGTAACGATCATTGGGCCTAATAAATGCTAAAGAATTTGAAATAATTATCTTCTTTGTGAATCATAATTGAATAGATCATTTAAAGTTTTTTTATTAAAGGTCTTAACGGTAACAATCATTGGGCCTAATAAATGCTAAAAATTTGTACATAATTATGTTCATTCTAAAAGATAACTTAAAAGATCATTTAGAATTTCTTTATTAAAGATCATAACGGTAACGATCATTGGGCCTAATAAATGCTAAAAAATTGTAAATAATTACCTTCTTTCTAAAAGATAATTTAATAGATCATTTAAAATTTCTTTATTAAAGATCATAATGGTAACAATCATTGGGCCTAATAAATGCTAAAAAATTGTAAATAATTATCTTCTTTGCAAAAGATAATTTAATAGATCATTTAAAATTTCTTTATTAAAGATCATAACGGTAACGATCATTGGGCCTAATAAATGCTAAAGAATTTGAAATAATTATATTCTTTCTAAAACATAATTTAATAGATCATTAAAAATTTCTTTATTAAAGATCATAAGGGTAACAATTATTGGGCCTAATAAATGCTAAAAAATTGTAATTAATTATCTTCTTTGTAAAAGATAATTTAATAGATCATTTAAAATTTCTTTATTAAAGATCATAACGGTAACGATCATTGGGCCTAATAAATGCTAAAAAATTGTAAATAATTACCTTCTTTCTAAAAGATAATTTAATAGATCATTTAAAATTTCTTTATTAAAGATCATAACGGTAACAATCATTGGGCCAAATAAATGCTAAAGAATTGTAAATAATTATATTCTTTCTAAAACATCATTTAATAGATCATTTAAAATTTCTTTATTAAAGATCCTAAGGGTAACAATCATTGGGCCTAATAAATGCTAAAAAATTGTAAATAATTATCTTCTTTGTAAAAGATAATTTAATAGATCATTTAAAATTTCTTTATTAAAGATCATAACGGTAACGATCATTGGGCCTAATAAATGCTAAAAAATTGTAAATAATTATCTTCTTCCTAAAAGATAATTTAATAGATCATTTAAAATTTCTTCATTAAAGATCATAAGAGTAATGATCATTGGGCCTAATAAATGCTAAAGAATTTGAAATAATTATCTTCTTTGTGAATCATAATTGAAAAGATCATTTAAAGTGTTTTTATTAAAGATCATAACGGTAATGATCATTGGTCCTAATAAATGCTAAAAAATTGTAAATAATTATCTTCTTTCTCAAAGATAATTTAATAGATCATATAGAATTTCTTTATTAAAGATCATAACGGTAACGATCATTGGGCCTAATAAATGCTAAAGATTTTGAAATAGTTATCTTCTTTGTGAATCATAATTGAATAGATCATTTAAAGTTTTTTTATTAAAGGTCTTAACGGTAACAATCATTGGCCTAATAAATGCTAAAAAATTGTACATAATTATCTTCAATCTAAAAGATAACTTAAAAGATCATTTAGAATTTCTTTATTAAAGATCATAACGGTAACGATCATTGGTCCTAATAAATGCTAAAGAATTGTAAATAATTATATTCTTTGTAAAACATAATTTAATAGATCATTTAAAATTTCTTTATTAAAGATCATAAGGGTAACAATCATTGGGACTAATAAATGCTAAAAAATTGTAACTAATTATCTTCTTTGTAAAAGATAATTTAATAGATCATTTCAAAATTTCTTTATTAAAGATCATAACGGTAACGATCATTGGGCCTAATAAATGCTAAAGAATTTGAAATAATTATCTTCTTTGTGAATCATAATTGAATAGATCATTTAAAGTTTTTTTATTAAAGGTCTTAACGGTAACAATCATTGGGCCTAATAAATGCTAAAAATTTGTACATAATTATGTTCATTCTAAAAGATAACTTAAAAGATCATTTAGAATTTCTTTATTAAAGATCATAACGGTAACGATCATTGGGCCTAATAAATGCTAAAAAATTGTAAATAATTACCTTCTTTCTAAAAGATAATTTAATAGATCATTTAAAATTTCTTTATTAAAGATCATAATGGTAACAATCATTGGGCCTAATAAATGCTAAAAAATTGTAAATAATTATCTTCTTTGCAAAAGATAATTTAATAGATCATTTAAAATTTCTTTATTAAAGATCATAACGGTAACGATCATTGGGCCTAATAAATGCTAAAGAATTTGAAATAATTATATTCTTTCTAAAACATAATTTAATAGATCATTAAAAATTTCTTTATTAAAGATCATAAGGGTAACAATTATTGGGCCTAATAAATGCTAAAAAATTGTAATTAATTATCTTCTTTGTAAAAGATAATTTAATAGATCATTTAAAATTTCTTTATTAAAGATCATAACGGTAACGATCATTGGGCCTAATAAATGCTAAAAAATTGTAAATAATTACCTTCTTTCTAAAAGATAATTTAATAGATCATTTAAAATTTCTTTATTAAAGATCATAACGGTAACAATCATTGGGCCAAATAAATGCTAAAGAATTGTAAATAATTATATTCTTTCTAAAACATCATTTAATAGATCATTTAAAATTTCTTTATTAAAGATCCTAAGGGTAACAATCATTGGGCCTAATAAATGCTAAAAAATTGTAAATAATTATCTTCTTTGTAAAAGATAATTTAATAGATCATTTAAAATTTCTTTATTAAAGATCATAACGGTAACGATCATTGGGCCTAATAAATGCTAAAAAATTGTAAATAATTATCTTCTTCCTAAAAGATAATTTAATAGATCATTTAAAATTTCTTCATTAAAGATCATAAGAGTAATGATCATTGGGCCTAATAAATGCTAAAGAATTTGAAATAATTATCTTCTTTGTGAATCATAATTGAAAAGATCATTTAAAGTGTTTTTATTAAAGATCATAACGGTAATGATCATTGGTCCTAATAAATGCTAAAAAATTGTAAATAATTATCTTCTTTCTCAAAGATAATTTAATAGATCATATAGAATTTCTTTATTAAAGATCATAACGGTAACGATCATTGGGCCTAATAAATGCTAAAGATTTTGAAATAGTTATCTTCTTTGTGAATCATAATTGAATAGATCATTTAAAGTTTTTTTATTAAAGGTCTTAACGGTAACAATCATTGGCCTAATAAATGCTAAAAAATTGTACATAATTATCTTCAATCTAAAAGATAACTTAAAAGATCATTTAGAATTTCTTTATTAAAGATCATAACGGTAACGATCATTGGTCCTAATAAATGCTAAAGAATTGTAAATAATTATATTCTTTGTAAAACATAATTTAATAGATCATTTAAAATTTCTTTATTAAAGATCATAAGGGTAACAATCATTGGGACTAATAAATGCTAAAAAATTGTAACTAATTATCTTCTTTGTAAAAGATAATTTAATAGATCATTTCAAAATTTCTTTATTAAAGATCATAACGGTAACGATCATTGGGCCTAATAAATGCTAAAGAATTTGAAATAATTATCTTCTTTGTGAATCATAATTGAATAGATCATTTAAAGTTTTTTTATTAAAGGTCTTAACGGTAACAATCATTGGGCCTAATAAATGCTAAAAATTTGTACATAATTATGTTCATTCTAAAAGATAACTTAAAAGATCATTTAGAATTTCTTTATTAAAGATCATAACGGTAACGATCATTGGGCCTAATAAATGCTAAAAAATTGTAAATAATTACCTTCTTTCTAAAAGATAATTTAATAGATCATTTAAAATTTCTTTATTAAAGATCATAATGGTAACAATCATTGGGCCTAATAAATGCTAAAAAATTGTAAATAATTATCTTCTTTGCAAAAGATAATTTAATAGATCATTTAAAATTTCTTTATTAAAGATCATAACGGTAACGATCATTGGGCCTAATAAATGCTAAAGAATTTGAAATAATTATATTCTTTCTAAAACATAATTTAATAGATCATTAAAAATTTCTTTATTAAAGATCATAAGGGTAACAATTATTGGGCCTAATAAATGCTAAAAAATTGTAATTAATTATCTTCTTTGTAAAAGATAATTTAATAGATCATTTAAAATTTCTTTATTAAAGATCATAACGGTAACGATCATTGGGCCTAATAAATGCTAAAAAATTGTAAATAATTACCTTCTTTCTAAAAGATAATTTAATAGATCATTTAAAATTTCTTTATTAAAGATCATAACGGTAACAATCATTGGGCCAAATAAATGCTAAAGAATTGTAAATAATTATATTCTTTCTAAAACATCATTTAATAGATCATTTAAAATTTCTTTATTAAAGATCCTAAGGGTAACAATCATTGGGCCTAATAAATGCTAAAAAATTGTAAATAATTATCTTCTTTGTAAAAGATAATTTAATAGATCATTTAAAATTTCTTTATTAAAGATCATAACGGTAACGATCATTGGGCCTAATAAATGCTAAAAAATTGTAAATAATTATCTTCTTCCTAAAAGATAATTTAATAGATCATTTAAAATTTCTTCATTAAAGATCATAAGAGTAATGATCATTGGGCCTAATAAATGCTAAAGAATTTGAAATAATTATCTTCTTTGTGAATCATAATTGAAAAGATCATTTAAAGTGTTTTTATTAAAGATCATAACGGTAATGATCATTGGTCCTAATAAATGCTAAAAAATTGTAAATAATTATCTTCTTTCTCAAAGATAATTTAATAGATCATATAGAATTTCTTTATTAAAGATCATAACGGTAACGATCATTGGGCCTAATAAATGCTGAAGAATTTGAAATAATTATCTTTGTGAATCATAATTGAATAGATCATTTAAAGTTTTTTTATTAAAGGTCTTAACGGTAACAATCATTGGCCTAATAAATGCTAAAAAATTGTACATAATTATCTTCATTCTAAAAGATAACTTAAAAGATCATTTAGAATTTCTTTATTAAAGATCATAACGGTAACGATCATTGGTCCTAATAAATGCTAAAGAATTGTAAATAATTATATTCTTTCTAAAACATAATTTAATAGATCATTTAAAATTTCTTTATTAAAGATCATAAGGGTAACAATCATTGGGACTAATAAATGCTAAAAAATTGTAAATAATTATCTTCTTTGTAAAAGATAATTTAATAGATCATTTCAAAATTTCTTTATTAAAGATCATAACGGTAACGATCATTGGGCCTAATAAATGCTAAAGATTTTGAAATAGTTATCTTCTTTGTGAATCATAATTGAATAGATCATTTAAAGTTTTTTTATTAAAGGTCTTAACGGTAACAATCATTGGCCTAATAAATGCTAAAAAATTGTACATAATTATCTTCAAGCTAAAAGATAACTTAAAAGATCATTTAGAATTTCTTTATTAAAGATCATAACGGTAACGATCATTGGTCCTAATAAATGCTAAAGAATTGTAAATAATTATATTCTTTGTAAAACATAATTTAATAGATCATTTAAAATTTCTTTATTAAAGATCATAAGGGTAACAATCATTGGGACTAATAAATGCTAAAAAATTGTAACTAATTATCTTCTTTGTAAAAGATAATTTAATAGATCATTTCAAAATTTCTTTATTAAAGATCATAACGGTAACGATCATTGGGCCTAATAAATGCTAAAGAATTTGAAATAATTATCTTCTTTGTGAATCATAATTGAATAGATCATTTAAAGTTTTTTTATTAAAGGTCTTAACGGTAACAATCATTGGGCCTAATAAATGCTAAAAATTTGTACATAATTATGTTCATTCTAAAAGATAACTTAAAAGATCATTTAAAGTTTTTTTATTAAAGATCATAACAGTAACGATCATTGTGCCTAATAAATGCTAAAAAATTGTAAATAATTATCTTCTTTCTAAAAGATAATATAATTGATCATTTAAAATTTCTTTATTAAAGATCATAACGGTAACGATCATTGGGCCTAATAAATGCTAAAGAATTTGAAATAATTATCTTCTTTGTGAATCATAATTGAAAAGATCATTTAAAGTTTCTTTATTAAAGGTCTTAACGGTAACAATCATTGGGCCTAATAAATGCTAAAAAATTGTACATAATTATCTTCATTCTAAAAGATAACTTAAAAGATCATTTAAAGTTTTTTTATTAAAGATCATAACAGTAACGATCATTGGGCATAATAAATGCTAAAAAATTGTAAATAATTACCTTCTTTCTAAAAGATAATTTAATAGATCATTTAAAATTTCTTTATTAAAGATCATAACGGTAACAATCATTGGGCCTAATAAATGCTAAAGAATTGTAAATAATTATATTCTTTCTAAAACATAATTTAATAGATCATTTAAAATTTCTTTATTAAAGATCCTAAGGTTAACAATCATTGGGCCTAATAAATGCTAAAAAATTGTAAATAATTATCTTCTTTGTAAAAGATAATTTAATAGATCATTTAAAATTTCTTTATTAAAGATCATAACGGTAACGATCATTGGGCCTAATAAATGCTAAAAAATTGTAAATAATTATCTTCTTCCTAAAACATAATTTAATAGATCATTTAAAATGTCTTCATTAAAGATCATAAGAGTAATGATCATTGGGCCTAATAAATGCTAAAGAATTTCAAATAATTATCTTCTTTGTGAATCATAATTGAAAAGATCATTTAAAGTGTTTTTATTAAAGATCATAACGGTAATGATCATTGGTCCTAATAAATGCTAAAAAATTGTAAATAATTATCTTCTTTCTCAAAGATAATTTAATAGATCATATAGAATTTCTTTATTAAAGATCATAACGGTAACGATCATTGGGCCTAATAAATGCTGAAGAATTTGAAATAATTATCTTTGTGAATCATAATTGAATAGATCATTTAAGGGTTTTTTATTAAAGGTCTTAACGGTAACAATCATTGGCCTAATAAATGCTAAAAAATTGTACATAATTATCTTCATTCTAAAAGATAACTTAAAAGATCATTTAGAATTTCTTTATTAAAGATCATAACGGTAACGATCATTGGTCCTAATAAATGCTAAAGAATTGTAAATAATTATATTCTTTCTAAAACATAATTTAATAGATCATTTAAAATTTCTTTATTAAAGATCATAAGGGTAACAATCATTGGGACTAATAAATGCTAAAAAATTGTAAATAATTATCTTCTTTGTAAAAGATAATTTAATAGATCATTTCAAAATTTCTTTATTAAAGATCATAACGGTAACGATCATTGGGCATAATAAATGCTAAAGATTTTGAAATAGTTATCTTCTTTGTGAATCATAATTGAATAGATCATTTAAAGTTTTTTTATTAAAGGTCTTAACGGTAACAATCATTGGCCTAATAAATGCTAAAAAATTGTACATAATTATCTTCAATCTAAAAGATAACTTAAAAGATCATTTAGAATTTCTTTATTAAAGATCATAACGGTAACGATCATTGGTCCTAATAAATGCTAAAGAATTGTAAATAATTATATTCTTTGTAAAACATAATTTAATAGATCATTTAAAATTTCTTTATTAAAGATCATAAGGGTAACAATCATTGGGACTAATAAATGCTAAAAAATTGTAACTAATTATCTTCTTTGTAAAAGATAATTTAATAGATCATTTCAAAATTTCTTTATTAAAGATCATAACGGTAACGATCATTGGGCCTAATAAATGCTAAAGAATTTGAAATAATTATCTTCTTTGTGAATCATAATTGAATAGATCATTTAAAGTTTTTTTATTAAAGGTCTTAACGGTAACAATCATTGGGCCTAATAAATGCTAAAAATTTGTACATAATTATGTTCATTCTAAAAGATAACTTAAAAGATCATTTAAAGTTTTTTTATTAAAGATCATAACAGTAACGATCATTGTGCCTAATAAATGCTAAAAAATTGTAAATAATTATCTTCTTTCTAAAAGATAATATAATTGATCATTTAAAATTTCTTTATTAAAGATCATAACGGTAACGATCATTGGGCCTAATAAATGCTAAAGAATTTGAAATAATTATCTTCTTTGTGAATCATAATTGAAAAGATCATTTAAAGTTTCTTTATTAAAGGTCTTAACGGTAACAATCATTGGGCCTAATAAATGCTAAAAAATTGTACATAATTATCTTCATTCTAAAAGATAACTTAAAAGATCATTTAAAGTTTTTTTATTAAAGATCATAACGGTAACGATCATTGGGCCTAATAAATGCTAAAAAATTGTAAATAATTACCTTCTTTCTAAAAGATAATTTAATAGATCATTTAAAATTTCTTTATTAAAGATCATAACGGTAACAATCATTGGGCCTAATAAATGCTAAAGAATTGTAAATAATTATATTCTTTCTAAAACATAATTTAATAGATCATTTAAAATTTCTTTATTAAAGATCCTAAGGGTAACAATCATTGGGCCTAATAAATGCTAAAAAATTGTAAATAATTATCTTCTTCCTAAAACATAATTTAATAGATCATTTAAAATGTCTTCATTAAAGATCATAAGAGTAATGATCATTGGGCCTAATAAATGCTAAAGAATTTCAAATAATTATCTTCTTTGTGAATCATAATTGAAAAGATCATTTAAAGTGTTTTTATTAAAGATCATAACGGTAATGATCATTGGTCCTAATAAATGCTAAAAAATTGTAAATAATTATCTTCTTTCTCAAAGATAATTTAATAGATCATATAGAATTTCTTTATTAAAGATCATAACGGTAACGATCATTGGGCCTAATAAATGCTGAAGAATTTGAAATAATTATCTTTGTGAATCATAATTGAATAGATCATTTAAAGTTTTTTTATTAAAGGTCTTAACGGTAACAATCATTGGCCTAATAAATGTTAAAAAATTGTACATAATTATCTTCAATCTAAAAGATAACTTAAAAGATCATTTAGAATTTCTTTATTAAAGATCATAACGGTAACGATCATTGGTCCTAATAAATGCTAAAGAATTGTAAATAATTATATTCTTTGTAAAACATAATTTAATAGATCATTTAAAATTTCTTTATTAAAGATCATAAGGGTAACAATCATTGGGACTAATAAATGCTAAAAAATTGTAAATAATTATCTTCTTTGTAAAAGATAATTTAATAGATCATTTCAAAATTTCTTTATTAAAGATCATAACGGTAACGATCATTGGGCCTAATAAATGCTAAAGATTTTGAAATAGTTATCTTCTTTGTGAATCATAATTGAATAGATCATTTAAAGTTTTTTTATTAAAGGTCTTAACGGTAACAATCATTGGGCCTAATAAATGCTAAAAAATTGTACATAATTATCTTCATTCTAAAAGATAACTTAAAAGATCATTTAAAGTTTTTTTATTAAAGATCATAACGGTAACGATCATTGGGCCTAATAAATGCTAAAAAATTGTAAATAATTACCTTCTTTCTAAAAGATAATTTAATAGATCATTTAAAATTTCTTTATTAAAGATCATAATGGTAACAATCATTGGGCCTAATAAATGCTAAAAAATTGTAAATAATTATCTTCTTTGCAAAAGATAATTTAATAGATCATTTAAAATTTCTTTATTAAAGATCATAACGGTAACGATCATTGGGCCTAATAAATGCTAAAGAATTTGAAATAATTATATTCTTTCTAAAACATAATTTAATAGATCATTAAAAATTTCTTTATTAAAGATCATAAGGGTAACAATTATTGGGCCTAATAAATGCTAAAAAATTGTAATTAATTATCTTCTTTGTAAAAGATAATTTAATAGATCATTTAAAATTTCTTTATTAAAGATCATAACGGTAACGATCATTGGGCCTAATAAATGCTAAAAAATTGTAAATAATTACCTTCTTTCTAAAAGATAATTTAATAGATCATTTAAAATTTCTTTATTAAAGATCATAACGGTAACAATCATTGGGCCAAATAAATGCTAAAGAATTGTAAATAATTATATTCTTTCTAAAACATCATTTAATAGATCATTTAAAATTTCTTTATTAAAGATCCTAAGGGTAACAATCATTGAGCCTAATAAATGCTAAAAAATTGTAAATAATTGTCTTCTTTGTAAAAGATAATTTAATAGATCATTTAAAATTTCTTTATTAAAGATCATAACGGTAACGATCATTGGGCCTAATAAATGCTAAAAAATTGTAAATAATTATCTTCTTCCTAAAAGATAATTTAATAGATCATTTAAAATTTCTTCATTAAAGATCATAAGAGTAATGATCATTGGGCCTAATAAATGCTAAAGAATTTGAAATAATTATCTTCTTTGTGAATCATAATTGAAAAGATCATTTAAAGTGTTTTTATTAAAGATCATAACGGTAATGATCATTGGTCCTAATAAATGCTAAAAAATTGTAAATAATTATCTTCTTTCTCAAAGATAATTTAATAGATCATATAGAATTTCTTTATTAAAGATCATAACGGTAACGATCATTGGGCCTAATAAATGCTGAAGAATTTGAAATAATTATCTTTGTGAATCATAATTGAATAGATCATTTAAAGTTTTTTTATTAAAGGTCTTAACGGTAACAATCATTGGCCTAATAAATGCTAAAAAATTGTACATAATTATCTTCATTATAAAAGATAACTTAAAAGATCATTTAGAATTTCTTTATTAAAGATCATAACGGTAACGATCATTGGTCCTAATAAATGCTAAAGAATTGTAAATAATTATATTCTTTCTAAAACATAATTTAATAGATCATTTAAAATTTCTTTATTAAAGATCATAAGGGTAACAATCATTGGGACTAATAAATGCTAAAAAATTGTAAATAATTATCTTCTTTGTAAAAGATAATTTAATAGATCATTTCAAAATTTCTTTATTAAAGATCATAACGGTAACGATCATTGGGCCTAATAAATGCTAAAGATTTTGAAATAGTTATCTTCTTTGTGAATCATAATTGAATAGATCATTTAAAGTTTTTTTATTAAAGGTCTTAACGGTAACAATCATTGGCCTAATAAATGCTAAAAAATTGTACATAATTATCTTCAATCTAAAAGATAACTTAAAAGATCATTTAGAATTTCTTTATTAAAGATCATAACGGTAACGATCATTGGTCCTAATAAATGCTAAAGAATTGTAAATAATTATATTCTTTGTAAAACATAATTTAATAGATCATTTAAAATTTCTTTATTAAAGATCATAAGGGTAACAATCATTGGGACTAATAAATGCTAAAAAATTGTAACTAATTATCTTCTTTGTAAAAGATAATTTAATAGATCATTTCAAAATTTCTTTATTAAAGATCATAACGGTAACGATCATTGGGCCTAATAAATGCTAAAGAATTTGAAATAATTATCTTCTTTGTGAATCATAATTGAATAGATCATTTAAAGTTTTTTTATTAAAGGTCTTAACGGTAACAATCATTGGGCCTAATAAATGCTAAAAATTTGTACATAATTATGTTCATTCTAAAAGATAACTTAAAAGATCATTTAAAGTTTTTTTATTAAAGATCATAACAGTAACGATCATTGTGCCTAATAAATGCTAAAAAATTGTAAATAATTATCTTCTTTCTAAAAGATAATATAATTGATCATTTAAAATTTCTTTATTAAAGATCATAACGGTAACGATCATTGGGCCTAATAAATGCTAAAGAATTTGAAATAATTATCTTCTTTGTGAATCATAATTGAAAAGATCATTTAAAGTTTCTTTATTAAAGGTCTTAACGGTAACAATCATTGGGCCTAATAAATGCTAAAAAATTGTACATAATTATCTTCATTCTAAAAGATAACTTAAAAGATCATTTAAAGTTTTTTTATTAAAGATCATAACGGTAACGATCATTGGGCCTAATAAATGCTAAAAAATTGTAAATAATTACCTTCTTTCTAAAAGATAATTTAATAGATCATTTAAAATTTCTTTATTAAAGATCATAACGGTAACAATCATTGGGCCTAATAAATGCTAAAGAATTGTAAATAATTATATTCTTTCTAAAACATAATTTAATAGATCATTTAAAATTTCTTTATTAAAGATCCTAAGGGTAACAATCATTGGGCCTAATAAATGCTAAAAAATTGTAAATAATTATCTTCTTTGTAAAAGATAATTTAATAGATCATTTAAAATTTCTTTATTAAAGATCATAACGGTAACGATCATTGGGCCTAATAAATGCTAAAAAATTGTAAATAATTATCTTCTTCCTAAAAGATAATTTAATAGATCATTTAAAATTTCTTCATTAAAGATCATAAGAGTAATGATCATTGGGCCTAATAAATGCTAAAGAATTTGAAATAATTATCTTCTTTGTGAATCATAATTGAAAAGATCATTTAAAGTGTTTTTATTAAAGATCATAACGGTAATGATCATTGGTCCTAATAAATGCTAAAAATTTGTAAATAATTATCTTCTTTCTCAAAGATAATTTAATAGATCATATAGAATTTCTTTATTAAAGATCATAACGGTAACGATCATTGGGCCTAATAAATGCTGAAGAATTTGAAATAATTATCTTTGTGAATCATAATTGAATAGATCATTTAAAGTTTTTTTATTAAAGGTCTTAACGGTAACAATCATTGGCCTAATAAATGCTAAAAAATTGTACATAATTATCTTCATTCTAAAAGATAACTTAAAAGATCATTTAGAATTTCTTTATTAAAGATCATAACGGTAACGATCATTGGTCCTAATAAATGCTAAAGAATTGTAAATAATTATATTCTTTCTAAAACATAATTTAATAGATCATTTAAAATTTCTTTATTAAAGATCATAAGGGTAACAATCATTGGGACTAATAAATGCTAAAAAATTGTAAATAATTATCTTCTTTGTAAAAGATAATTTAATAGATCATTTCAAAATTTCTTTATTAAAGATCATAACGGTAACGATCATTGGGCCTAATAAATGCTAAAGATTTTGAAATAGTTATCTTCTTTGTGAATCATAATTGAATAGATCATTTAAAGTTTTTTTATTAAAGGTCTTAACGGTAACAATCATTGGGCCTAATAAATGCTAAAAAATTGTACATAATTATCTTCATTCTAAAAGATAACTTAAAAGATCATTTAAAGTTTTTTTATTAAAGATCATAACGGTAACGATCATTGGGCCTAATAAATGCTAAAAAATTGTAAATAATTATCTTTTTTCTCAAAGATAATTTAATAGATCATATAGAATTTCTTTATTAAAGATCATAACGGTAACGATCATTGGGCCTAATAAATGCTGAAGAATTTGAAATAATTATCTTTGTGAATCATAATTGAATAGATCATTTAAAGTTTTTTTATTAAAGGTCTTAACGGTAACAATCATTGGCCTAATAAATGCTAAAAAATTGTACATAATTATCTTCAATCTAAAAGATAACTTAAAAGATCATTTAGAATTTCTTTATTAAATATCATAACGGTAACGATCATTGGTCCTAATAAATGCTAAAGAATTGTAAATAATTATATTCTTTCTAAAACATAATTTAATAGATCATTTAAAATTTCTTTATTAAAGATCATAAGGGTAACAATCATTGGGACTAATAAATGCTAAAAAATTGTAAATAATTATCTTCTTTGTAAAAGATAATTTAATAGATCATTTCAAATTTTCTTTATTAAAGATCATAACGGTAACGATCATTGGGCCTAATAAATGCTAAAGATTTTGAAATAGTTATCTTCTTTGTGAATCATAATTGAATAGATCATTTAAAGTTTTTTTATTAAAGGTCTTAACGGTAACAATCATTGGGCCTAATAAATGCTAAAAAATTGTACATAATTATCTTCATTCTAAAAGATAACTTAAAAGATCATTTAAAGTTTTTTTATTAAAGATCATAACGGTAACGATCATTGGGCCTAATAAATGCTAAAAAATTGTAAATAATTACCTTCTTTCTAAAAGATAATTTAATAGATCATTTAAAATTTCTTTATTAAAGATCATAATGGTAACAATCATTGGGCCTAATAAATGCTAAAAAATTGTAAATAATTATCTTCTTTGCAAAAGATAATTTAATAGATCATTTAAAATTTCTTTATTAAAGATCATAACGGTAACGATCATTGGGCCTAATAAATGCTAAAGAATTTGAAATAATTATCTTCTTTGTGAATCATAATTGAAAAGATAATTTAAAGTTTCTTTATTAAAGATCATAACAGTAACGATCATTGGGTCTAATAAATGCTAAAAAATTGTAAATAATTATCTTCTTTCTAAAAGATAATTTAATAGATCATTTAGAATTTCTTTATTAAAGATCATAACGGTAACAATCATTGGGCCTAATAAATGCTAAAGAATTTTAAATAATTATATTCTTTCTAAAACATAATTTAATAGATCATTAAAAATTTCTTTATTAAAGATCATAAGGGTAAGAATTATTGGGCCTAATAAATGCTAAAAAATTGTAATTAATTATCTTCTTTGTAAAAGATAATTTAATAGATCATTTAAAATTTCTTTATTAAAGATCATAACGGTAACGATCATTGGGCCTAATAAATGCTAAAGAATTTGAAATAATTATCTTCTTTATGAATCATAATTGAAAAGATCATTTAAAGTTTCTTTATTAAATATCATAACAGTAACGATCATTGAGTCTAATAAATGCTAAAAAATTGTAAATAATTATCTTCTTTCTAAAAGATAATTTAATAGATCATTTAGAATTTCTTTATTAAAGATCATAACGGTAACGATCATTGGTCCTAATAAATGCTAAAGAATTGTAAATAATTATATTCTTTCTAAAACATAATTTAATAGATCATTTAAATTTTCTTTATTAAAGATCATAAGGGTAACAATCATTGGGACTAATAAATGCTAAAAAATTGTAAATAATTATCTTCTTTGTAAAAGATAATTTAATAGATCATTTCAAAATTTCTTTATTAAAGATCATAACGGTAACGATCATTGGGCCTAATAAATGCTAAAGATTTTGAAATAGTTATCTTCTTTGTGAATCATAATTGAATAGATCATTTAAAGTTTTTTTATTAAAGGTCTTAACGGTAACAATCATTGGGCCTAATAAATGCTAAAAAATTGTACATAATTATCTTCATTCTAAAAGATAACTTAAAAGATCATTTAAAGTTTTTTTATTAAAGATCATAACGGTAACGATCATTGGGCCTAATAAATGCTAAAAAATTGTAAATAATTATCTTTTTTCTCAAAGATAATTTAATAGATCATATAGAATTTCTTTATTAAAGATCATAACGGTAACGATCATTGGGCCTAATAAATGCTGAAGAATTTGAAATAATTATCTTTGTGAATCATAATTGAATAGATCATTTAAAGTTTTTTTATTAAAGGTCTTAACGGTAACAATCATTGGCCTAATAAATGCTAAAAAATTGTACATAATTATCTTCAATCTAAAAGATAACTTAAAAGATCATTTAGAATTTCTTTATTAAATATCATAACGGTAACGATCATTGGTCCTAATAAATGCTAAAGAATTGTAAATAATTATATTCTTTCTAAAACATAATTTAATAGATCATTTAAAATTTCTTTATTAAAGATCATAAGGGTAACAATCATTGGGACTAATAAATGCTAAAAAATTGTAAATAATTATCTTCTTTGTAAAAGATAATTTAATAGATCATTTCAAATTTTCTTTATTAAAGATCATAACGGTAACGATCATTGGGCCTAATAAATGCTAAAGATTTTGAAATAGTTATCTTCTTTGTGAATCATAATTGAATAGATCATTTAAAGTTTTTTTATTAAAGGTCTTAACGGTAACAATCATTGGGCCTAATAAATGCTAAAAAATTGTACATAATTATCTTCATTCTAAAAGATAACTTAAAAGATCATTTAAAGTTTTTTTATTAAAGATCATAACGGTAACGATCATTGGGCCTAATAAATGCTAAAAAATTGTAAATAATTACCTTCTTTCTAAAAGATAATTTAATAGATCATTTAAAATTTCTTTATTAAAGATCATAATGGTAACAATCATTGGGCCTAATAAATGCTAAAAAATTGTAAATAATTATCTTCTTTGCAAAAGATAATTTAATAGATCATTTAAAATTTCTTTATTAAAGATCATAACGGTAACGATCATTGGGCCTAATAAATGCTAAAGAATTTGAAATAATTATCTTCTTTGTGAATCATAATTGAAAAGATAATTTAAAGTTTCTTTATTAAAGATCATAACAGTAACGATCATTGGGTCTAATAAATGCTAAAAAATTGTAAATAATTATCTTCTTTCTAAAAGATAATTTAATAGATCATTTAGAATTTCTTTATTAAAGATCATAACGGTAACAATCATTGGGCCTAATAAATGCTAAAGAATTTTAAATAATTATATTCTTTCTAAAACATAATTTAATAGATCATTAAAAATTTCTTTATTAAAGATCATAAGGGTAAGAATTATTGGGCCTAATAAATGCTAAAAAATTGTAATTAATTATCTTCTTTGTAAAAGATAATTTAATAGATCATTTAAAATTTCTTTATTAAAGATCATAACGGTAACGATCATTGGGCCTAATAAATGCTAAAGAATTTGAAATAATTATCTTCTTTATGAATCATAATTGAAAAGATCATTTAAAGTTTCTTTATTAAATATCATAACAGTAACGATCATTGAGTCTAATAAATGCTAAAAAATTGTAAATAATTATCTTCTTTCTAAAAGATAATTTAATAGATCATTTAGAATTTCTTTATTAAAGATCATAACGGTAACGATCATTGGTCCTAATAAATGCTAAAGAATTGTAAATAATTATATTCTTTCTAAAACATAATTTAATAGATCATTTAAATTTTCTTTATTAAAGATCATAAGGGTAACAATCATTGGGACTAATAAATGCTAAAAAATTGTAAATAATTATCTTCTTTGTAAAAGATAATTTAATAGATCATTTCAAAATTTCTTTATTAAAGATCATAACGGTAACGATCATTGGGCCTAATAAATGCTAAAGAATTTGAAATAATTATCTTCTTTGTGAATCATAATTGAATAGATCATTTAAAGTTTTTTTATTAAAGGTCTTAACGGTAACAATCATTGGGCCTAATAAATGCTAAAAAATTGTACATAATTATCTTCATTCTAAAAGATAATTTAATAGATCATTTAAAATTTCTTTATTAAAGATCATAACGGTAACAATCATTGGGCCAAATAAATGCTAAAGAATTGTAAATAATTATATTCTTTCTAAAACATCATTTAATAGATCATTTAAAATTTCTTTATTAAAGATCCTAAGGGTAACAATCATTGGGCCTAATAAATGCTAAAAAATTGTAAATAATTATCTTCTTTGTAAAAGATAATTTAATAGATCATTTAAAATTTCTTTATTAAAGATCATAACGGTAACGATCATTGGGCCTAATAAATGCTAAAAAATTGTAAATAATTATCTTCTTCCTAAAAGATAATTTAATAGATCATTTAAAATTTCTTCATTAAAGATCATAAGAGTAATGATCATTGGGCCTAATAAATGCTAAAGAATTTGAAATAATTATCTTCTTTGTGAATCATAATTGAAAAGATCATTTAAAGTGTTTTTATTAAAGATCATAACGGTAATGATCATTGGTCCTAATAAATCTAAAAAATTGTAAATAATTATCTTCTTTCTCAAAGATAATTTAATAGATCATATAGAATTTCTTTATTAAAGATCATAACGGTAATGATCATTGGGCCTAATAAATGCTAAAGAATTTGAAATAATTATCTTCTTTGTGAATCATAATTGAATAGATCATTTAAAGTTTTTTTATTAAAGGTCTTAACGGTAACAATCATTGGCCTAATAAATGCTAAAAAATTGTACATAATTATCTTCATTCTAAAAGATAACTTAGAATTTCTTTATTAAAGATCATAACGGTAACGATCATTGGTCCTAATAAATGCTAAAGAATTGTAAATAATTATATTCTTTCTAAAACATAATTTAATAGATCATTTAAAATTTCTTTATTAAAGATCATAAGGGTAACAATCATTGGGACTAATAAATGCTAAAAAATTGTAAATAATTATCTTCTTTGTAAAAGATAATTTAATAGATCATTTCAAAATTTCTTTATTAAAGATCATAACGGTAACGATCATTGGGCCTAATAAATGCTAAAAAATTGTAAATAATTATCTTTTTTCTCAAAGATAACTTAATAGATCATATAGAATTTCTTTATTAAAGATCATAACGGTAACGATCATTGGGCCTAATAAATGCTGAAGAATTTGAAATAATTATCTTTGTGAATCATAATTGAATAGATCATTTAAAGTTTTTTTATTAAAGGTCTTAACGGTAACAATCATTGGCCTAATAAATGCTAAAAAATTGTACATAATTATCTTCAATCTAAAAGATAACTTAAAAGATCATTTAGAATTTCTTTATTAAATATCATAACGGTAACGATCATTGGTCCTAATAAATGCTAAAGAATTGTAAATAATTATATTCTTTCTAAAACATAATTTAATAGATCATTTAAAATTTCTTTATTAAAGATCATAAGGGTAACAATCATTGGGACTAATAAATGCTAAAAAATTGTAAATAATTATCTTCTTTGTAAAAGATAATTTAATAGATCATTTCAAATTTTCTTTATTAAAGATCATAACGGTAACGATCATTGGGCCTAATAAATGCTAAAGATTTTGAAATAGTTATCTTCTTTGTGAATCATAATTGAATAGATCATTTAAAGTTTTTTTATTAAAGGTCTTAACGGTAACAATCATTGGGCCTAATAAATGCTAAAAAATTGTAAATAATTATCTTCTTTCTAAAAGATAATTTAATAGATCATTTAGAATTTCTTTATTAAAGATCATAACGGTAACAATCATTGGGCCTAATAAATGCTAAAGAATTTTAAATAATTATATTCTTTCTAAAACATAATTTAATAGATCATTAAAAATTTCTTTATTAAAGATCATAAGGGTAAGAATTATTGGGCCTAATAAATGCTAAAAAATTGTAATTAATTATCTTCTTTGTAAAAGATAATTTAATAGATCATTTAAAATTTCTTTATTAAAGATCATAACGGTAACGATCATTGGGCCTAATAAATGCTAAAGAATTTGAAATAATTATCTTCTTTATGAATCATAATTGAAAAGATCATTTAAAGTTTCTTTATTAAATATCATAACAGTAACGATCATTGAGTCTAATAAATGCTAAAAAATTGTAAATAATTATCTTCTTTCTAAAAGATAATTTAATAGATCATTTAGAATTTCTTTATTAAAGATCATAACGGTAACGATCATTGGTCCTAATAAATGCTAAAGAATTGTAAATAATTATATTCTTTCTAAAACATAATTTAATAGATCATTTAAATTTTCTTTATTAAAGATCATAAGGGTAACAATCATTGGGACTAATAAATGCTAAAAAATTGTAAATAATTATCTTCTTTGTAAAAGATAATTTAATAGATCATTTCAAAATTTCTTTATTAAAGATCATAACGGTAACGATCATTGGGCCTAATAAATGCTAAAGAATTTGAAATAATTATCTTCTTTGTGAATCATAATTGAATAGATCATTTAAAGTTTTTTTATTAAAGGTCTTAACGGTAACAATCATTGGGCCTAATAAATGCTAAAAAATTGTACATAATTATCTTCATTCTAAAAGATAATTTAATAGATCATTTAAAATTTCTTTATTAAAGATCATAACGGTAACAATCATTGGGCCAAATAAATGCTAAAGAATTGTAAATAATTATATTCTTTCTAAAACATCATTTAATAGATCATTTAAAATTTCTTTATTAAAGATCCTAAGGGTAACAATCATTGGGCCTAATAAATGCTAAAAAATTGTAAATAATTATCTTCTTTGTAAAAGATAATTTAATAGATCATTTAAAATTTCTTTATTAAAGATCATAACGGTAACGATCATTGGGCCTAATAAATGCTAAAAAATTGTAAATAATTATCTTCTTCCTAAAAGATAATTTAATAGATCATTTAAAATTTCTTCATTAAAGATCATAAGAGTAATGATCATTGGGCCTAATAAATGCTAAAGAATTTGAAATAATTATCTTCTTTGTGAATCATAATTGAAAAGATCATTTAAAGTGTTTTTATTAAAGATCATAACGGTAATGATCATTGGTCCTAATAAATGCTAAAAAATTGTAAATAATTATCTTCTTTCTCAAAGATAATTTAATAGATCATATAGAATTTCTTTATTAAAGATCATAACGGTAATGATCATTGGGCCTAATAAATGCTAAAGAATTTGAAATAATTATCTTCTTTGTGAATCATAATTGAATAGATCATTTAAAGTTTTTTTATTAAAGGTCTTAACGGTAACAATCATTGGCCTAATAAATGCTAAAAAATTGTACATAATTATCTTCATTCTAAAAGATAACTTAGAATTTCTTTATTAAAGATCATAACGGTAACGATCATTGGTCCTAATAAATGCTAAAGAATTGTAAATAATTATATTCTTTCTAAAACATAATTTAATAGATCATTTAAAATTTCTTTATTAAAGATCATAAGGGTAACAATCATTGGGACTAATAAATGCTAAAAAATTGTAAATAATTATCTTCTTTGTAAAAGATAATTTAATAGATCATTTAAAGTTTTTTTATTAAAGATCATAACGGTAACGATCATTGGGCCTAATAAATGCTAAAAAATTGTAAATAATTATCTTTTTTCTCAAAGATAATTTAATAGATCATATAGAATTTCTTTATTAAAGATCATAACGGTAACGATCATTGGGCCTAATAAATGCTGAAGAATTTGAAATAATTATCTTTGTGAATCATAATTGAATAGATCATTTAAAGTTTTTTTATTAAAGGTCTTAACGGTAACAATCATTGGCCTAATAAATGCTAAAAAATTGTACATAATTATCTTCAATCTAAAAGATAACTTAAAAGATCATTTAGAATTTCTTTATTAAATATCATAACGGTAACGATCATTGGTCCTAATAAATGCTAAAGAATTGTAAATAATTATATTCTTTCTAAAACATAATTTAATAGATCATTTAAAATTTCTTTATTAAAGATCATAAGGGTAACAATCATTGGGACTAATAAATGCTAAAAAATTGTAAATAATTATCTTCTTTGTAAAAGATAATTTAATAGATCATTTCAAATTTTCTTTATTAAAGATCATAACGGTAACGATCATTGGGCCTAATAAATGCTAAAGATTTTGAAATAGTTATCTTCTTTGTGAATCATAATTGAATAGATCATTTAAAGTTTTTTTATTAAAGGTCTTAACGGTAACAATCATTGGGCCTAATAAATGCTAAAAAATTGTACATAATTATCTTCATTCTAAAAGATAACTTAAAAGATCATTTAAAGTTTTTTTATTAAAGATCATAACGGTAACGATCATTGGGCCTAATAAATGCTAAAAAATTGTAAATAATTACCTTCTTTCTAAAAGATAATTTAATAGATCATTTAAAATTTCTTTATTAAAGATCATAATGGTAACAATCATTGGGCCTAATAAATGCTAAAAAATTGTAAATAATTATCTTCTTTGCAAAAGATAATTTAATAGATCATTTAAAATTTCTTTATTAAAGATCATAACGGTAACGATCATTGGGCCTAATAAATGCTAAAGAATTTGAAATAATTATCTTCTTTGTGAATCATAATTGAAAAGATAATTTAAAGTTTCTTTATTAAAGATCATAACAGTAACGATCATTGGGTCTAATAAATGCTAAAAAATTGTAAATAATTATCTTCTTTCTAAAAGATAATTTAATAGATCATTTAGAATTTCTTTATTAAAGATCATAACGGTAACAATCATTGGGCCTAATAAATGCTAAAGAATTTTAAATAATTATATTCTTTCTAAAACATAATTTAATAGATCATTAAAAATTTCTTTATTAAAGATCATAAGGGTAAGAATTATTGGGCCTAATAAATGCTAAAAAATTGTAATTAATTATCTTCTTTGTAAAAGATAATTTAATAGATCATTTAAAATTTCTTTATTAAAGATCATAACGGTAACGATCATTGGGCCTAATAAATGCTAAAGAATTTGAAATAATTATCTTCTTTATGAATCATAATTGAAAAGATCATTTAAAGTTTCTTTATTAAATATCATAACAGTAACGATCATTGAGTCTAATAAATGCTAAAAAATTGTAAATAATTATCTTCTTTCTAAAAGATAATTTAATAGATCATTTAGAATTTCTTTATTAAAGATCATAACGGTAACGATCATTGGTCCTAATAAATGCTAAAGAATTGTAAATAATTATATTCTTTCTAAAACATAATTTAATAGATCATTTAAATTTTCTTTATTAAAGATCATAAGGGTAACAATCATTGGGACTAATAAATGCTAAAAAATTGTAAATAATTATCTTCTTTGTAAAAGATAATTTAATAGATCATTTCAAAATTTCTTTATTAAAGATCATAACGGTAACGAT
The DNA here is from genome assembly GCA_037954015.1 of Psophocarpus tetragonolobus. Classification (NCBI taxonomy): domain Eukaryota; kingdom Viridiplantae; phylum Streptophyta; class Magnoliopsida; order Fabales; family Fabaceae; genus Psophocarpus; species Psophocarpus tetragonolobus. The sequence continues at coordinate 64,124,068 of CM075688.1, forward strand.
CATTGGGCCTAATAAATGCTAAAGAATTTGAAATAATTATCTTCTTTGTGAATCATAATTGAATAGATCATTTAAAGTTTTTTTATTAAAGGTCTTAACGGTAACAATCATTGGGCCTAATAAATGCTAAAAAATTGTACATAATTATCTTCATTCTAAAAGATAATTTAATAGATCATTTAAAATTTCTTTATTAAAGATCATAACGGTAACAATCATTGGGCCAAATAAATGCTAAAGAATTGTAAATAATTATATTCTTTCTAAAACATCATTTAATAGATCATTTAAAATTTCTTTATTAAAGATCCTAAGGGTAACAATCATTGGGCCTAATAAATGCTAAAAAATTGTAAATAATTATCTTCTTTGTAAAAGATAATTTAATAGATCATTTAAAATTTCTTTATTAAAGATCATAACGGTAACGATCATTGGGCCTAATAAATGCTAAAAAATTGTAAATAATTATCTTCTTCCTAAAAGATAATTTAATAGATCATTTAAAATTTCTTCATTAAAGATCATAAGAGTAATGATCATTGGGCCTAATAAATGCTAAAGAATTTGAAATAATTATCTTCTTTGTGAATCATAATTGAAAAGATCATTTAAAGTGTTTTTATTAAAGATCATAACGGTAATGATCATTGGTCCTAATAAATGCTAAAAAATTGTAAATAATTATCTTCTTTCTCAAAGATAATTTAATAGATCATATAGAATTTCTTTATTAAAGATCATAACGGTAATGATCATTGGGCCTAATAAATGCTAAAGAATTTGAAATAATTATCTTCTTTGTGAATCATAATTGAATAGATCATTTAAAGTTTTTTTATTAAAGGTCTTAACGGTAACAATCATTGGCCTAATAAATGCTAAAAAATTGTACATAATTATCTTCATTCTAAAAGATAACTTAGAATTTCTTTATTAAAGATCATAACGGTAACGATCATTGGTCCTAATAAATGCTAAAGAATTGTAAATAATTATATTCTTTCTAAAACATAATTTAATAGATCATTTAAAATTTCTTTATTAAAGATCATAAGGGTAACAATCATTGGGACTAATAAATGCTAAAAAATTGTAAATAATTATCTTCTTTGTAAAAGATAATTTAATAGATCATTTCAAAATTTCTTTATTAAAGATCATAACGGTAACGATCATTGGGCCTAATAAATGCTAAAGATTTTGAAATAGTTATCTTCTTTGTGAATCATAATTGAATAGATCATTTAAAGTTTTTTTATTAAAGGTCTTAACGGTAACAATCATTGGGCCTAATAAATGCTAAAAAATTGTACATAATTATCTTCATTCTAAAAGATAACTTAAAAGATCATTTAAAGTTTTTTTATTAAAGATCATAATGGTAACGATCATTGGGCCTAATAAATGCTAAAAAATTGTAAATAATTACCTTCTTTCTAAAAGATAATTTAATAGATCATTTAAAATTTCTTTATTAAAGATCATAATGGTAACAATCATTGGGCCTAATAAATGCTAAAAAATTGTAAATAATTATCTTCTTTGCAAAAGATAATTTAATAGATCATTTAAAATTTCTTTATTAAAGATCATAACGGTAACGATCATTGGGCCTAATAAATGCTAAAGAATTTGAAATAATTATCTTCTTTGTGAATCATAATTGAAAAGATAATTTAAAGTTTCTTTATTAAAGATCATAACAGTAACGATCATTGGGTCTAATAAATGCTAAAAAATTGTAAATAATTATCTTATTTCTAAAAGATAATTTAATAGATCATTTAGAATTTCTTTATTAAAGATCATAACGGTAACAATCATTGGGCCTAATAAATGCTAAAGAATTTTAAATAACTATATTCTTTCTAAAACATAATTTAATAGATCATTAAAAATTTCTTTATTAAAGATCATAAGGGTAAGAATTATTGGGCCTAATAAATGCTAAAAAATTGTAATTAATTATCTTCTTTGTAAAAGATAATTTAATAGATCATTTAAAATTTCTTTATTAAAGATCATAACGGTAACGATCATTGGGCCTAATAAATGCTAAAGAATTTGAAATAATTATCTTCTTTATGAATCATAATTGAAAAGATCATTTAAAGTTTCTTTATTAAATATCATAACAGTAACGATCATTGGGTCTAATAAATGCTAAAAAATTGTAAATAATTATCTTCTTTCTAAAAGATAATTTAATAGATCATTTAGAATTTCTTTATTAAAGATCATAACGGTAACAATCATTGGGCCTAATAAATGCTAAAGAATTTTAAATAACTATATTCTTTCTAAAACATAATTTAATAGATCATTAAAAATTTCTTTATTAAAGATCATAAGGGTAAGAATTATTGGGCCTAATAAATGCTAAAAAATTGTAATTAATTATCTTCTTTGTAAAAGATAATTTAATAGATCATTTAAAATTTCTTTATTAAAGATCATAACGGTAACGATCATTGGGCCTAATAAATGCTAAAGAATTTGAAATAATTATCTTCTTTATGAATCATAATTGAAAAGATCATTTAAAGTTTCTTTATTAAATATCATAACAGTAACGATCATTGGGTCTAATAAATGCTAAAAAATTGTAAATAATTATCTTCTTTCTAAAAGATAATTTAATAGATCATTTAGAATTTCTTTATTAAAGATCATAACGGTAACGATCATTGGTCCTAATAAATGCTAAAGAATTGTAAATAATTATATTCTTTCTAAAACATAATTTAATAGATCATTTAAATTTTCTTTATTAAAGATCATAAGGGTAACAATCATTGGGACTAATAAATGCTAAAAAATTGTAAATAATTATCTTCTTTGTAAAAGATAATTTAATAGATCATTTCAAAATTTCTTTATTAAAGATCATAACGGTAACGATCATTGGGCCTAATAAATGCTAAAGAATTTGAAATAATTATCTTCTTTGTGAATCATAATTGAATAGATCATTTAAAGTTTTTTTATTAAAGGTCTTAACGGTAACAATCATTGGGCCTAATAAATGCTAAAAAATTGTACATAATTATCTTCATTCTAAAAGATAATTTAATAGATCATTTAAAATTTCTTTATTAAAGATCATAACGGTAACAATCATTGGGCCAAATAAATGCTAAAGAATTGTAAATAATTATATTCTTTCTAAAACATCATTTAATAGATCATTTAAAATTTCTTTATTAAAGATCCTAAGGGTAACAATCATTGGGCCTAATAAATGCTAAAAAATTGTAAATAATTATCTTCTTTGTAAAAGATAATTTAATAGATCATTTAAAATTTCTTTATTAAAGATCATAACGGTAACGATCATTGGGCCTAATAAATGCTAAAAAATTGTAAATAATTATCTTCTTCCTAAAAGATAATTTAATAGATCATTTAAAATTTCTTCATTAAAGATCATAAGAGTAATGATCATTGGGCCTAATAAATGCTAAAGAATTTGAAATAATTATCTTCTTTGTGAATCATAATTGAAAAGATCATTTAAAGTGTTTTTATTAAAGATCATAACGGTAATGATCATTGGTCCTAATAAATGCTAAAAAATTGTAAATAATTATCTTCTTTCTCAAAGATAATTTAATAGATCATATAGAATTTCTTTATTAAAGATCATAACGGTAATGATCATTGGGCCTAATAAATGCTAAAGAATTTGAAATAATTATCTTCTTTGTGAATCATAATTGAATAGATCATTTAAAGTTTTTTTATTATAGGTCTTAACGGTAACAATCATTGGCCTAATAAATGCTAAAAAATTGTACATAATTATCTTCATTCTAAAAGATAACTTAAAAGATCATTTAAAGTTTTTTTATTAAAGATCATAACGGTAACGATCATTGAGCCTAATAAATGCTAAAAAATTGTAAATAATTACCTTCTTTCTAAAAGATAATTTAATAGATCATTTAAAATTTCTTTATTAAAGATCATAATGGTAACAATCATTGGGCCTAATAAATGCTAAAAAATTGTAAATAATTATCTTCTTTGCAAAAGATAATTTAATAGATCATTTAAAATTTCTTTATTAAAGATCATAACGGTAACGATCATTGGGCCTAATAAATGCTAAAGAATTTGAAATAATTATCTTCTTTGTGAATCATAATTGAATAGATCATTTAAAGTTGTTTTATTAAAGGTCTTAACGGTAACAATCATTGGGCCTAATAAATGCTAAAAAATTGTACATAATTATCTTCATTCTAAAAGATAACTTAATAGATAATTTAGAATTTCTTTATTAAAGATCATAACGGTAACGATCATTGGTCCTAATAAATGCTAAAGAATTGTAAATAATTATATTCTTTCTAAAACATAATTTAATAGATCATTTAAAATTTCTTTATTCTAGATCATAAGGGTAACAATCATTGGGACTAATAAATGCTAAAAAATTTTAAATAATTATCTTCTTTGTAAAAGATAATTTAATAGATCATTTCAAAATTTCTTTATTAAAGATCATAACGGTAACGATCATTGGGCCTAATAAATGCTAAAGAATTTGAAATAATTATCTTCTTTGTGAATCATAATTGAATAGATCATTTAAAGTTTTTTTATTAAAGGTCTTAACGGTAACAATCATTGGGCCTAATAAATGCTAAAAAATTGTACATAATTATCTTCATTCTAAAAGATAACTTAAAAGATCATTTAAAGTTTTTATATTAAAGATGATAACGGTAACGATCATAGGGCCTAATAAATGCTAAAAATTGTAAATAATTACCTTCTTTCGAAAAGATAATTTAATAGATCATTTAAAGTTTCTTTATTAAAGATCATAACGGTAACGATCATTGGGCCTAATAAATGCTAAAGAATTGTAAATAATTATATTCTTTCTAAAACATAATTTAATAGATCATTTAAAATTTCTTTATTAAAGATCATAAGGGTAACAATCATTGGGCCTAATAAATGCTAAAAAATTGTAAATAATTATCTTCTTTGCAAAAGATAATTTAATTGATCATTTAAAATTTCTTTATTAAAGATCATAACGGTAACGATCATTGGGCCTAATAAATGCTAAAGAATTTGAAATAATTATCTTCTTTGTGAATCATAATTGAATAGATCATTTAAAGTTTTTTTATTAAAGGTCTTAACGGTAACAATAATTGGGCCTAATAAATGCTAAAAAATTGTACATAATTATCTTCATTCTAAAAGATAACTTAAAAGATCATTTAAAGTTTTTTTATTAAAGATCATAACAGTAACGATCATTGGGTCTTATAAATGCTAAAAAATTGTAAATAATTATCTTCTTTCTAAAACATAATTTAATAGATCATTTAGAATTTCTTTATTAAAGATCATAACGGTAACGATCATTGGTCCTAATAAATGCTAAAGAATTGTAAATAATTATATTCTTTCTAAAACATAATTTAATAGATCATTTAAAATTTCTTTATTAAAGATCATAAGGGTAACAATCATTGGGACTAATAAATGCTAAAAAATTGTAAATAATTATCTTCTTTGTAAAAGATAATTTAATAGATCATTTCAAAATTTCTTTATTAAAGATCATAACGGTAACGATCATTGGGCCTAATAAATGCTAAAGAATTTGAAATAATTATCTTCTTTGTGAATCATAATTGAATAGATCATTTAAAGTTTTTTTATTAAAGGTCTTAACGGTAACAATCATTGGGCCTAATAAATGCTAAAAAATTGTACATAATTATCTTCATTCTAAAAGATAACTTAAAAGATCATTTAAAGTTTTTTTATTAAAGATCATAACAGTAACGATCATTGGGCCTAATAAATGCTAAAAAATTGTAAATAATTACCTTCTTTCTAAAAGATAATTTAATAGATCATTTAAAATTTCTTTATTAAAGATCATAACGGTAACGATCATTGGGCCTAATAAATGCTAAAAAATTGTAAATAATTACCTTCTTTCTAAAAGATAATTTAATAGATCATTTAAAATTTCTTTATTAAAGATCATAATGGTAACAATCATTGGGCCTAATAAATGCTAAAAAATTGTAAATAATTATCTTCTTTGCAAAAGATAATTTAATAGATCATTTAAAATTTCTTTATTAAAGATCATAACGGTAACGATCATTGGGCCTAATAAATGCTAAAGAATTTGAAATATTTATCTTCTTTGTGAATCATAATTGAAAAGATAATTTAAAGTTTCTTTATTAAAGATCATAACAGTAACGATCATTGGGTCTAATAAATGCTAAAAAATTGTAAATAATTATCTTCTTTCTAAAAGATAATTTAATAGATCATTTAGAATTTCTTTATTAAAGATCATAACGGTAACAATCATTGGGCCTAATAAATGCTAAAGAATTTTAAATAACTATATTCTTTCTAAAACATAATTTAATAGATCATTAAAAATTTCTTTATTAAAGATCATAAGGGTAAGAATTATTGGGCCTAATAAATGCTAAAAAATTGTAATTAATTATCTTCTTTGTAAAAGATAATTTAATAGATCATTTAAAATTTCTTTATTAAAGATCATAACGGTAACGATCATTGGGCCTAATAAATGCTAAAGAATTTGAAATAATTATCTTCTTTATGAATCATAATTGAAAAGATCATTTAAAGTTTCTTTATTAAATATCATAACAGTAACGATCATTGGGTCTAATAAATGCTAAAAAATTGTAAATAATTATCTTCTTTCTAAAAGATAATTTAATAGATCATTTAGAATTTCTTTATTAAAGATAATAACGGTAACGATCATTGGTCCTAATAAATGCTAAAGAATTGTAAATAATTATATTCTTTCTAAAACATAATTTAATAGATCATTTAAAATTTCTTTATTAAAGATCATAAGGGTAACAATCATTGGGACTAATAAATGCTAAAAAATTGTAAATAATTATCTTCTTTGTAAAAGATAATTTAATAGATCATTTCAAAATTTCTTTATTATCATAACGGTAACGATCATTGGGTCTAATAAATGCTAAATAATTTGAAATAATTATCTTCTTTGTGAATCATAATTGAATAGATTATTTAAAGTTTTTTTATTAAAGGTCTTAACGGTAACAATCATTGGGCCTAATAAATGCTAAAAAATTGTACATAATTATCTTCATTCTAAAAGATAACTTAAAAGATCATTTGAAATTTTTATATTAAAGATGATAACGGTAACGATCATTGGGCCTAATAAATGCTAAAAATTGTAAATAATTACCTTCTTTCGAAAAGATAATTTAATAGATCATTTAAAGTTTCTTTATTAAAGATCATAACGGTAACGATCATTGGGCCTAATAAATGCTAAAGAATTGTAAATAATTATATTCTTTCTAAAACATAATTTAATAGATCATTTAAAATTTCTTTATTAAAGATCATAAGGGTAACAATCATTGGGCCTAATAAATGCTAAAAAATTGTACATAATTATCTTCATTCTAAAAGATAACTTAAAAGATCATTTAAAGTTTTTATATTAAAGATGATAACGGTAACGATCATTGGGCCTAATAAATGCTAAAAAATTGTAAATAATTACCTTCTTTCTAAAAGATAATTTAATAGATCATTTAAAATTTCTTTATTAAAGATCATAACAGTAACGATCTTTGGGCCTAATAAATGCTAAAGAATTGTAAATAATTATATTCTTTCTAAAACATAATTTAATAGATAATTTAAAATTTCTTTATTAAAGATCATAACGGTAACGATCATTGGGCCTAATAAATGCTAAAGAATTGTAAATAATTCTATTCTTGCTAAAACATAATTTAATAGATCATTTAAAATTTCTTTATTAAAGATCATAAGGGTAACAATCATTGGGACTAATAAATGCTAAAAAATTGTAAATAATTATCTTCTTTGTAAAAGATAATTTAATAGATCATTTAAAATTTCTTTATTAAAGAGCATAACGGTAACGATCATTGGGCCTAATAAATGCTAAAGAATTTGAAATAATTATCTTCTTTGTGAATCATAATTGAATAGATCATTTAAAGTTTTTTTATTAAAGGTCTTAACGGTAACAATCATTGGGCCTAATAAATGCTAAAAAATTGTACATAATTATCTTCATTCTAAAAGATAACTTAAAAGATCATTTAAAGTTTTTATATTAAAGATGATAACGGTAACGATCATTGGGCCTAATAAATGCTAAAAATTGTAAATAATTACCTTCTTTCGAAAAGATAATTTAATAGATCATTTAAAGTTTCTTTATTAAAGATCATAACGGTAACGATCATTGGGCCTAATAAATGCTAAAGAATTGTAAATAATTATATTCTTTCTAAAACATAATTTAATAGATCATTTAAAATTTCTTTATTAAAGATCATAAGGGTAACAATCATTGGGCCTAATAAATGCTAAAAAATTGTAAATAATTATCTTCTTTGCAAAAGATAATTTAATTGATCATTTAAAATTTCTTTATTAAAGATCATAACGGTAACGATCATTGGGCCTAATAAATGCTAAAGAATTTGAAATAATTATCTTCTTTGTGAATCATAATTGAATAGATCATTTAAAGTTTTTTTATTAAAGGTCTTAACGGTAACAATCATTGGGCCTAATAAATGCTAAAAAATTGTACATAATTATCTTCATTCTAAAAGATAACTTAAAAGATCATTTAAAGTTTTTTTATTAAAGATCATAACAGTAACGATCATTGGGTCTAATAAATGCTAAAAAATTGTAAATAATTATCTTCTTTCTAAAACATAATTTAATAGATCATTTAGAATTTCTTTATTAAAGATCATAACGGTAACGATCATTGGTCCTAATAAATGCTAAAGAATTGTAAATAATTATATTCTTTCTAAAACATAATTTAATAGATCATTTAAAATTTCTTTATTAAAGATCATAAGGGTAACAATCATTGGGACTAATAAATGCTAAAAAATTGTAAATAATTATCTTCTTTGTAAAAGATAATTTAATAGATCATTTCAAAATTTCTTTATTAAAGATCATAACGGTAACGATCATTGGGCCTAATAAATGCTAAAGAATTTGAAATAATTATCTTCTTTGTGAATCATAATTGAATAGATCATTTAAAGTTTTTTTATTAAAGGTCTTAACGGTAACAATCATTGGGCCTAATAAATGCTAAAAAATTGTACATAATTATCTTCATTCTAACTTAAAAGATCATTTAAAGTTTTTTTATTAAAGATCATAACAGTAACGATCATTGGGCCTAATAAATGCTAAAAAATTGTAAATAATTACCTTCTTTCTAAAAGATAATTTAATAGATCATTTAAAATTTCTTTATTAAAGATCATAACGGTAACAATCATTGGGCCAAATAAATGCTAAAGAATTGTAAATAATTATATTCTTTCTAAAACATCATTTAATAGATCATTTAAAATTTCTTTATTAAAGATCTTAAGGGTAACAATCATTGGGCCTAATAAATGCTAAAAAATTGTAAATAATTATCTTCTTTGTAAAAGATAATTTAATAGATCATTTAAAATTTCTTTATTAAAGATCATAACGGTAACGATCATTGGGCCTAATAAATGCTAAAAAATTGTAAATAATTATCTTCTTCCTAAAAGATAATTTAATAGATCATTTAAAATTTCTTCATTAAAGATCATAAGAGTAATGATCATTGGGCCTAATAAATGCTAAAGAATTTGAAATAATTATCTTCTTTGTGAATCATAATTGAAAAGATCATTTAAAGTGTTTTTATTAAAGATCATAACGGTAATGATCATTGGTCCTAATAAATGCTAAAAAATTGTAAATAATTATCTTCTTTCTCAAAGATAATTTAATAGATCATATAGAATTTCTTTATTAAAGATCATAACGGTAACGATCATTGGGCCTAATAAATGCTAAAGAATTTGAAATAATTATCTTCTTTGTGAATCATAATTTAATAGATCATTTAAAGTTTTTTTATTAAAGGTCTTAACGGTAACAATCATTGGCCTAATAAATGCTAAAAAATTGTACATAATTATCTTCATTCTAAAAGATAACTTAAAAGATCATTTAGAATTTCTTTATTAAAGATCATAACGGTAACGATCATTGGTCCTAATAAATGCTAAAGAATTGTAAATAATTATATTCTTTCTAAAACATAATTTAATAGATCATTTAAAATTTCTTTATTAAAGATCATAAGGGTAACAATCATTGGGACTAATAAATGCTAAAAAATTGTAAATAATTATCTTCTTTGTAAAAGATAATTTAATAGATCATTTCAAAATTTCTTTATTAAAGATCATAACGGTAACGATCATTGGGCCTAATAAATGCTAAAGAATTTGAAATAATTATCTTCTTTGTGAATCATAATTGAATAGATCATTTAAAGTTGTTTTATTAAAGGTCTTAACGGTAACAATCATTGGGCCTAATAAATGCTAAAAAATTGTACATAATTATCTTCATTCTAAAAGATAACTTAAAAGATAATTTATAATTTCTTTATTAAAGATCATAACGGTAACGATCATTGGTCCTAATAAATGCTAAACAATTGTAAATAATTATATTCTTTCTAAAACATAATTTAATAGATCATTTAAAATTTCTTTATTAAAGATCATAAGGGTAACAATCATTGGGACTAATAAATGCTAAAAAATTGTAAATAATTATCTTCTTTGTAAAAGATAATTTAATAGATCATTTCAAAATTTCTTTATTAAAGATCATAACAGTAACGATCATTGGGCCTAATAAATGCTAAAGAATTTGAAATAATTATCTTCTTTGTGAATCATAATTGAATAGATCATTTAAAGTTTTTTTATTAAAGGTCTTAACGGTAACAATCATTGGGCCTAATAAATTCTAAAAAATTGTACATAATTATCTTCATTGTAAAAGATAAATTAAAAGATCATTTAAAGTTTTTTTATTAAAGATCATAACGGTAACGATCATTGGGCCTAATAAATGCTAAAAAATTGTAAATAATTATCTTCTTTCTAAAAGATAATTTAATAGATCATTTAGAATTTCTTTATTAAAGATCATAACGGTAACAATCAATGGGCCTAATAAATGCTAAAGAATTTTAAATAATTATATTCTTTCTAAAACATAATTTAATAGATCATTTAAAATTTCTTTATTAAAGATCATAAGGGTAACAATCATTGGGCCTAATAAATGCTAAAGAATTGTAAATAATTATCTTCTTTGCAAAAGATAATTTAATAGATCATTTAAAATTTCTTTATTAAAGATCATAACGGTAACGATCATTGGTCCTAATAAATGCTAAAGAATTTGAAATAATTATCTTCTTTGTTAATCATAATTGAAAAGATCATTTAAAGTTTCTTTATTAAAGATCATAATAGTAACGATCATTGGGTCTAATAAATGCTAAAAAATTGTAAATAATTATCTTCTTTCTAAAAGATAATTTAATAGATCATTTAGAATTTCTCTATTAAAGATCATAACGGTAACGATCATTGGTCCTAATAAATGCTAAAGAATTGTAAATAATTATATTCTTTCTAAAACATAATTTAATAGATCATTTAAAATTTCTTTATTAAAGATCCTAAGGGTAACAATCATTGGGACAAATAAATGCTAAACAATTTTAAATAATTATCTTCTTTGTAAAAGCTAATTTAATAGATCATTTCAAAATTTCTTTATTAAAGATCATAACGGTAACGATCATTGGGCCTCAGAAATGCTAAAGAATTTGAAATAATTATCTTCTTTGTGAATCATAATTGAATAGATCATTTAAAGTTTTTGTATTAAAGGTCTTAACGGTAACAATCATTGGGCCTAATAAATGCTAAAAAATTGTACATAATTATCTTCATTCTAAAAGATAACTTAAAAGATCATTTAAAGTTTTTTTATTAAAGATCATAACGGTAACGATCATTGAGCCTAATAAATGCTAAAAAATTGTAAATAATTACCTTCTTTCTAAAAGATAATTTAATAGATCATTTAAAATTTCTTTATTAAAGATCATAATGGTAACAATCATTGGGCCTAATAAATGCTAAAAAATTGTAAATAATTATCTTCTTTGCAAAAGATAATTTAATAGATCATTTAAAATTTCTTTATTAAAGATCATAACGGTAACGATCATTGGGCCTAATAAATGCTAAAGAATTTGAAATAATTATCTTCTTTGTGAATCATAATTGAATAGATCATTTAAAGTTGTTTTATTAAAGGTCTTAACGGTAACAATCATTGGGCCTAATAAATGCTAAAAAATTGTACATAATTATCTTCATTCTAAAAGATAACTTAATAGATAATTTAGAATTTCTTTATTAAAGATCATAACGGTAACGATCATTGGTCCTAATAAATGCTAAACAATTGTAAATAATTATATTCTTTCTAAAACATAATTTAATAGATCATTTAAAATTTCTTTATTAAAGATCATAAGGGTAACAATCATTGGGACTAATAAATGCTAAAAAATTGTAAATAATTATCTTCTTTGTAAAAGATAATTTAATAGATCATTTCAAAATTTCTTTATTAAAGATCATAACAGTAACGATAATTGGGCCTAATAAATGCTAAAGAATTTGAAATAATTATCTTCTTTGTGAATCATAATTGAATAGATCATTTAAAGTTTTTTTATTAAAGGTCTTAACGGTAACAATCATTGGGCCTAATAAATTCTAAAAAATTGTACATAATTATCTTCATTGTAAAAGATAACTTAAAAGATCATTTAAAGTTTTTTTATTAAAGATCATAACGGTAACGATCATTGGGCCTAATAAATGCTAAAAAATTGTAAATAATTATCTTCTTTCTAAAAGATAATTTAATAGATCATTTAGAATTTCTTTATTAAAGATCATAACGGTAACAATCAATGGGCCTAATAAATGCTAAAGAATTTTAAATAATTATATTCTTTCTAAAACATAATTTAATAGATCATTTAAAATTTCTTTATTAAAGATCATAAGGGTAACAATCATTGGGCCTAATAAATGCTAAAAAATTGTAAATAATTATCTTCTTTGCAAAAGATAATTTAATAGATCATTTAAAATTTCTTTATTAAAGATCATAACGGTAACGATCATTGGGCCTAATAAATGCTAAAGAATTTGAAATAATTATCTTCTTTGTGAATCATAATTGAATAGATCATTTAAAGTTTTTTTATTAAAGGTCTTAACGGTAACAATCATTGGGCCTAATAAATGCTAAAAAATTGTACATAATTATCTTCATTCTAAAAGATAACTTAAAAGATCATTTAAAGTTTTTTTATTAAAGATCATAACAGTAACGATCATTGGGTCTAATAAATGCTAAAAAATTGTAAATAATTATCTTCTTTCTAAAACATAATTTAATAGATCATTTAGAATTTCTTTATTAAAGATCATAACGGTAACGATCATTGGTCCTAATAAATGCTAAAGAATTGTAAATAATTATATTCTTTCTAAAACATAATTTAATAGATCATTTAAAATTTCTTTATTAAAGATCATAAGGGTAACAATCATTGGGACTAATAAATGCTAAAAAATTGTAAATAATTATCTTCTTTGTAAAAGATAATTTAATAGATCATTTCAAAATTTCTTTATTAAAGATCATAACGGTAACGATCATTGGGCCTAATAAATGCTAAAGAATTTGAAATAATTATCTTCTTTGTGAATCATAATTGAATAGATCATTTAAAGTTTTTTTTTTTAAAGGTCTTAACGGTAACAATCATTGGGCCTAATAAATGCTAAAAAATTGTACATAATTATCTTCATTCTAAAAGATAACTTAAAAGATCATTTAAAGTTTTTTTATTAAAGATCATAACAGTAACGATCATTGGGCCTAATAAATGCTAAAAAATTGTAAATAATTACCTTCTTTCTAAAAGATAATTTAATAGATCATTTAAAATTTCTTTATTAAAGATCATAACGGTAACAATCATTGGGCCAAATAAATGCTAAAGAATTGTAAATAATTATATTCTTTCTAAAACATCATTTAATAGATCATTTAAAATTTCTTTATTAAAGATCTTAAGGGTAACAATCATTGGGCCTAATAAATGCTAAAAAATTGTAAATAATTATCTTCTTTGTAAAAGATAATTTAATAGATCATTTAAAATTTCTTTATTAAAGATCATAACGGTAACGATCATTGGGCCTAATAAATGCTAAAAAATTGTAAATAATTATCTTCTTCCTAAAAGATAATTTAATAGATCATTTAAAATTTCTTCATTAAAGATCATAAGAGTAATGATCATTGGGCCTAATAAATGCTAAAGAATTTGAAATAATTATCTTCTTTGTGAATCATAATTGAAAAGATCATTTAAAGTGTTTTTATTAAAGATCATAACGGTAATGATCATTGGTCCTAATAAATGCTAAAAAATTGTAAATAATTATCTTCTTTCTCAAAGATAATTTAATAGATCATATAGAATTTCTTTATTAAAGATCATAACGGTAACGATCATTGGGCCTAATAAATGCTAAAGAATTTGAAATAATTATCTTCTTTGTGAATCATAATTTAATAGATCATTTAAAGTTTTTTTATTAAAGGTCTTAACGGTAACAATCATTGGCCTAATAAATGCTAAAAAATTGTACATAATTATCTTCATTCTAAAAGATAACTTAAAAGATCATTTAGAATTTCTTTATTAAAGATCATAACGGTAACGATCATTGGTCCTAATAAATGCTAAAGAATTGTAAATAATTATATTCTTTCTAAAACATAATTTAATAGATCATTTAAAATTTCTTTATTAAAGATCATAAGGGTAACAATCATTGGGACTAATAAATGCTAAAAAATTGTAAATAATTATCTTCTTTGTAAAAGATAATTTAATAGATCATTTCAAAATTTCTTTATTAAAGATCATAACGGTAACGATCATTGGGCCTAATAAATGCTAAAGAATTTGAAATAATTATCTTCTTTGTGAATCATAATTGAATAGATCATTTAAAGTTGTTTTATTAAAGGTCTTAACGGTAACAATCATTGGGCCTAATAAATGCTAAAAAATTGTACATAATTATCTTCATTCTAAAAGATAACTTAAAAGATAATTTAGAATTTCTTTATTAAAGATCATAACGGTAACGATCATTGGTCCTAATAAATGCTAAACAATTGTAAATAATTATATTCTTTCTAAAACATAATTTAATAGATCATTTAAAATTTCTTTATTAAAGATCATAAGGGTAACAATCATTCGGACTAATAAATGCTAAAAAATTGTAAATAATTATCTTCTTTGTAAAAGATAATTTAATAGATCATTTCAAAATTTCTTTATTAAAGATCATAACAGTAACGATCATTGGGCCTAATAAATGCTAAAGAATTTGAAATAATTATCTTCTTTGTGAATCATAATTGAATAGATCATTTAAAGTTTTTTTATTAAAGGTCTTAACGGTAACAATCATTGGGCCTAATAAATTCTAAAAAATTGTACATAATTATCTTCATTGTAAAAGATAAATTAAAAGATCATTTAAAGTTTTTTTATTAAAGATCATAACGGTAACGATCATTGGGCCTAATAAATGCTAAAAAATTGTAAATAATTATCTTCTTTCTAAAAGATAATTTAATAGATCATTTAGAATTTCTTTATTAAAGATCATAACGGTAACAATCAATGGGCCTAATAAATGCTAAAGAATTTTAAATAATTATATTCTTTCTAAAACATAATTTAATAGATCATTTAAAATTTCTTTATTAAAGATCATAAGGGTAACAATCATTGGGCCTAATAAATGCTAAAAAATTGTAAATAATTATCTACTTTGCAAAAGATAATTTAATAGATCATTTAAAATTTCTTTATTAAAGATCATAACGGTAACGATCATTGGTCCTAATAAATGCTAAAGAATTTGAAATAATTATCTTCTTTGTGAATCATAATTGAAAAGATCATTTAAAGTTTCTTTATTAAAGATCATAATAGTAACGATCATTGGGTCTAATAAATGCTAAAAAATTGTAAATAATTATCTTCTTTCTAAAAGATAATTTAATAGATCATTTAGAATTTCTCTATTAAAGATCATAACGGTAACGATCATTGGTCCTAATAAATGCTAAAGAATTGTAAATAATTATATTCTTTCTAAAACATAATTTAATAGATCATTTAAAATTTCTTTATTAAAGATCCTAAGGGTAACAATCATTGGGACAAATAAATGCTAAACAATTTTAAATAATTATCTTCTTTGTAAAAGCTAATTTAATAGATCATTTCAAAATTTCTTTATTAAAGATCATAACGGTAACGATCATTGGGCCTCAGAAATGCTAAAGAATTTGAAATAATTATCTTCTTTGTGAATCATAATTGAATAGATCATTTAAAGTTTTTGTATTAAAGGTCTTAACGGTAACAATCATTGGGCCTAATAAATGCTAAAAAATTGTACATAATTATCTTCATTCTAAAAGATAACTTAAAAGATCATTTAAAGTTTTTTTATTAAAGATCATAACGGTAACGATCATTGAGCCTAATAAATGCTAATAAATTGTAAATAATTACCTTCTTTCTAAAAGATAATTTAATAGATCATTTAAAATTTCTTTATTAAAGATCATAATGGTAACAATCATTGGGCCTAATAAATGCTAAAAAATTGTAAATAATTATCTTCTTTGCAAAAGATAATTTAATAGATCATTTAAAATTTCTTTATTAAAGATCATAACGGTAACGATCATTGGGCCTAATAAATGCTAAAGAATTTGAAATAATTATCTTCTTTGTGAATCATAATTGAAAAGATCATTTAAAGTTTCTTTATTAAAGATCATAACAGTAACGATCATTGGGTCTAATAAATGCTAAAAAATTGTAAATAATTATCTTCTTTCTAAAAGATAATTTAATAGATCATTTAGAATTTCTTTATTAAAGATCATAACGGTAACGATCATTGGTCCTAATAAATGCTAAAGAATTGTAAATAATTATATTCTTTCTAAAACATAATTTAATAGATCATTTAAAATTTCTTTATTAAAGATCCTAAGGGTAACAATCATTGTGACTAATAAATGCTAAAAAATTTTAAATAATAATCTTCTTTGTAAAAGATAATTTAATAGATCATTTCAAAATTTCTTTATTAAAGATCATAACGGTAACGATCATTGGGCCTAAAAAATGCTAAAGAATTTGAAATAATTATCTTCTTTGTGAATCATAATTGAATAGATCATTTAAAGTTTTTTTATTAAAAGTCTTAACGGTAACAATCATTGGGCCTAATAAATGCTAAAAAATTGTACATAATTATCTTCATTCTAAAAGATAACTTAAAAGATCATTTAAAGTTTTTTTATTAAAGATCATAACGGTAACGATCATTGGTCCTAATAAATGCTAAAGAATTGTAAATAATTATATTCTTTGTAAAACATAATTTAGTAGATCATTTAAAATTTCTTTATTAAAGATCCTAAGGGTAACAATCATTGGGACTAATAAATGCTAAAAAATTTTAAATAATTATCTTCTTTGTAAAAGATAATTTAATAGATCATTTCAAAATTTCTTTATTAAAGATCATAACGGTAACGATCATTGGGCCTAATAAATGCTAAAGAATTTGAAATAATTATCTTCTTTGTGAATCATAATTGAATAGATCATTTAAAGTTTTTTTATTAAAAGTCTTAACGGTAACAATCATTGGGCCTAATAAATGCTAAAAAATTGTACATAATTATCTTCATTCTAAAAGATAACTTAAAAGATCATTTAAAGTTTTTTTATTAAAGATCATAACGGTAACGATCATTAGGCCTAATAAATGCTAAAAAATTGTAAATAATTACCTTCTTTCTAAAAGATAATTTAATAGATCATTTAAAATTTCTTTATTAAAGATCATAATGGTAACAATCATTGGGCCTAATAAATGCTAAAAAATTGTAAATAATTATCTTCTTTGCAAAAGATAATTTAATAGATCATTTAAAATTTCTTTATTAAATATCATAAGGGTAACAATCATTGGGCCTAATAAATGCTAAAAAATTGTAAATAATTATCTTCTTTGTAAAAGATAATTTAATAGATCATTTCAAAATTTCTTTATTAAAGATCATAACGGTAACGATCATTGGGCCTAATAAATGCTAAAAAATTATAAATAATTATCTTCTTTGTAAAAGATAATTTAATAGATCATTTCAAAATTTCTTTATTAAAGATCATAACGGTAACGATCATTGGGCCTAATAAATGCTAAAGAATTTGAAATAATTATCTTCTTTGTGAATCATAATTGAAAAGATCATTTAAAGTTTCTTTATTAAAGATCATAACAGTAACGATCATTGGGTCTAATAAATGCTAAAAAATTGTAAATAATTATCTTCTTTCTAAAAGATAATTTAATAGATCATTTAGAATTTCTTTATTAAAGATCATAACGGTAACGATCATTGGTCCTAATAAATGCTAAAGAATTGTAAATAATTATATTCTTTCTAAAACATAATTTAATAGATCATTTAAAATTTCTTTATTAAAGATCCTAAGGGTAACAATCATTGTGACTAATAAATGCTAAAAAATTTTAAATAATTATCTTCTTTGTAAAAGATAATTTAATAGATCATTTCAAAATTTCTTTATTAAAGATCATAACGGTAACGATCATTGGGCCTAAAAAATGCTAAAGAATTTGAAATAATTATCTTCTTTGTGAATCATAATTTAATAGATCATTTAAAGTTTTTTTATTAAAAGTCTTAACGGTAACAATCATTGGGCCTAATAAATGCTAAAAAATTGTACATAATTATCTTCATTCTAAAAGATAACTTAAAAGATCATTTAAAGTTTTTTTATTAAAGATCATAACGGTAACGATCATTGGTCCTAATAAATGCTAAAGAATTGTAAATAATTATATTCTTTGTAAAACATAATTTAGTAGATCATTTAAAATTTCTTTATTAAAGATCCTAAGGGTAACAATCATTGGGACTAATAAATGCTAAAAAATTTTAAATAATTATCTTCTTTGTAAAAGATAATTTAATAGATCATTTCAAAATTTCTTTATTAAAGATCATAACGGTAACGATCATTGGGCCTAATAAATGCTAAAGAATTTGAAATAATTATCTTCTTTGTGAATCATAATTGAATAGATCATTTAAAGTTTTTTTATTAAAAGTCTTAACGGTAACAATCATTGGGCCTAATAAATGCTAAAAAATTGTACATAATTATCTTCATTCTAAAAGATAACTTAAAAGATCATTTAAAGTTTCTTTATTAAAGATCATAACAGTAACGATCATTGGGTCTAATAAATGCTAAAAAATTGTAAATAATTATCTTCTTTCTAAAAGATAATTTAATAGATCATTTAGAATTTCTTTATTAAAGATCATAACGGTAACGATCATTGGTCCTAATAAATGCTAAAGAATTGTAAATAATTATATTCTTTCTAAAACATAATTTAATAGATCATTTAAAATTTCTTTATTAAATATCATAAGGGTAACAATCATTGGGCCTAATAAATGCTAAAAAATTGTAAATAATTATCTTCTTTGTAAAAGATAATTTAATAGATCATTTCAAAATTTCTTTATTAAAGATCATAACGGTAACGATCATTGGGCCTAATAAATGCTAAAGAATTTGAAATAATTATCTTCTTTGTGAATCATAATTGAATAGATTATTTAAAGTTTTTTTATTAAAGGTCTTAACGGTAACAATCATTGGGCCTAATAAATGCTAAAAAATTGTACATAATTATCTTCATTCTAAAAGATAACTTAAAAGATCATTTAAAGTTTTTATATTAAAGATGATAACGGTAACGATCATTGGGCCTAATAAATGCTAAAAAATTGTAAATACTTACCTTCTTTCTAAAAGATAATTTAATAGATCATTTAAAATTTCTTTATTAAAGATCATAACGGTAACGATCTTTGGGCCTAATAAATGCTAAAGAATTGTAAATAATTATATTCTTTCTAAAACATAATTTAATAGATCATTTAAAATTTCTTTATTAAAGATCATAAGGGTAACAATCATTGGGCCTAATAAATGCTAAAAAATTGTAAATAATTATCTTCTTTGCAAAAGATAATTTAATAGATCATTTAAAATTTCTTTATTAAAGATCATAACGGTAACGATCATTGGGCCTAATAAATGCTAAAGAATTTGAAATAATTATCTTCTTTGTGAATCATAATTGAAAAGATCATTTAAAGTTTCTTTATTAAATATCATAACAGTAACGATCATTGGGTCTAATAAATGCTAAAAAATTGTAAATAATTATCTTCTTTCTAAAAGATAATTTAATAGATCATTTAGAATTTCTTTATTAAAGATCACAACGGTAACGATCATTGGTCCTAATAAATGCTAAAGAATTGTAAATAATTATATTCTTTCTAAAACATAATTTAATAGATCATTTAAAATTTCTTTATTAAAGATCATAAGGGTAACAATCATTGGGCCTAATAAATGCTAAAAAATTGTAAATAATTATCTTCTTTGCAAAAGATAATTTAATAGATCATTTAAAATTTCTTTATTAAAGATCATAACGGTAACGATCATTGGGCCTAATAAATGCTAAAGAATTTGAAATAATTATCTTCTTTGTGAATCATAATTGAAAAGATCATTTAAAGTTTCTTTATTAAAGATCATAATAGTAACGATCATTGGGTCTAACAAATGCTAAAAAATTGTAAATAATTATCTTCTTTCTAAAACATAATTTAATAGATCATTTAGAATTTCTTTATTAAAGATCATAACGGTAACGATCATTGGTCCTAATAAATGCTAAAGAATTGTAAATAATTATATTCTTTCTAAAACATAATTTAATAGATCATTTAAAATTTCTTTATTAAAGATCATAACGGTAACGATCATTGGGCCTAATAAATGCTAAAGAATTGTAAATAATTATATTCTTTCTAAAACATAATTTAATAGATCATTTAAAATTTCTTTATTAAAGATCTTAAGGGTAACAATCATTGGGACTAATAAATGCTAAAAAATTGTAAATAATTATCTTCTTTGTAAAAGATAATTTAATAGATCATTTCAAAATTTCTTTATTAAAGATCATAACGGTAACGATCATTGGGCCTAATAAATGCTAAAGAATTTGAAATAATTATCTTCTTTCTGAATCATAATTGAATAGATTATTTAAAGTTTTTTTATTAAAGGTCTTAACGGTAACAATCATTGGGCCTAATAAATGCTAAAAAATTGTAAGATAATTATCTTCATTCTAAAAGATAACTTAAAAGATCATTTAAAGTTTTTATATTAAAGATGATAACGGTAACGATCACTGGGGCTAATAAATGCTAAAAAATTGTAAATAATTACCTTCTTTCTAAAAGATAATTTAATAGATCATTTAAAATTTCTTTATTAAAGATCATAACGGTAACGATCTTTGGGCCCAATAAATGCTAAAGAATTGTAAATAATTATATTCTTTCTAAAACATAATTTAATAGATCATTTAAAATTTCTTTATTAAAGATCATAAGGGTAACAATCATTGGGCCTAATAAATGCTAAAAAATTGTAAATAATTATCTTCTTTGCAAAAGATGATTTAATAGATCATTTAAAATTTCTTTATTAAAGATCATAACGGTAACGATCATTGGGCCTAACAAATGCTAAAGAATTTGAAATAATTATCTTCTTTGTGAATCATAATTGAAAAGAACATTTAAAGTTTCTTTATTAAAGATCATAACAGTAACGATCATTGGGTCTAATAAATGCTTAAAAATTGTAAATAATTATCTTCTTTGTAAAAGATAATTTAATAGATCATTTAGAATTTCTTTATTAAAGATCATAACGGTAACGATCATTGGTCCTAATAAATGCTAAAGAATTGTAAATAATTATATTCTTTCTAAAACATAATTTAATAGATCATTTAAAATTTCTTTATTAAAGATCATAAGGGTAACAATCATTGGGACTAATAAATGCTAAAAAATTGTAAAAAATTATCTTCTTTGTAAAAGATAATTTAATAGATCATTTCAAAATTTCTTTATTAAAGGTCTGAACGGTAACAATCATTGGGCCTAATAAATGCTAAAAAATTGTACATAATTATCTTCATTCTAAAAGATAACTTAAAAGATCATTTAAAGTTTTTTTATTAAAGATCATAACGGTAACGATCATTGGGCCTAATAAATGCTAAAAATTTGTAAATAATTATATTCTTTGTAAAAGATAATTTAATAGATCATTTCAAAATTTCTTTATTAAAGATGATAACGGTAACGATCATTGGGCCTAATAAATGCTAAAGAATTTGAAATAATTATCTTCTTTGTGAATCATAATTGAATAGATCATTTAAATTTTTTTTATTAAAGGTCTTAACGGTAACAATCATTGGGCCTAATAAATGCTAAAAAATTGTACATAATTATCTTCATTCTAAAAGATAACTTAAAAGATCATTTAAAGTTTTTTTATTAAAGATCATAACGGTAACGATCATTGGGCCTAATAAATGCTAAAAATTTGTAAATAATTATCTTCTTTCTAAAAGATAATTTAATAGATCATTTAGAATTTCTTTATTAAAGATCATAACGGTAACAATCATTGGGCCTAATAAATGCTAAAAAATTGTAAATAATTATATTCTTTCTAAAACATAATTTAGTAGATCATTTAAAATTTCTTTAGTAAAGATCCTAAGGGTAACAATCATTGGGACTAATAAATGCTAAAAAATTGTAAATAATTATCTTCTTTGTAAAAGATAATTTAATAGATCATTTCAAAATTTCTTTATTAAAGATCATAATGGTAACGATCATTGGGCCTAATAAATGCTAAAGAATTTGAAATAATTATCTTCTTTGTGAATCATAATTGAATAGATCATTTAAAGTTTTTTTATTAAAGGTCTTAACGGTAACAATCATTGGGCCTAATAAATGCTAAAAAATTGTACATAATTATCTTCATTCTAAAAGATAACTTAAAAGATCATTTAAAGTTTTTTTATTAAAATCATAACGGTAATGATCATTGGGCCTAATAAATGCTAAAAAATTGTAAATAATTACCTTCTTTCTAAAAGATAATTTAATAGATCATTTAAAATTTCTTTATTAAGGATCATAACGGTAACAATCATTGGGCCTAATAAATGCTAAAGAATTGTAAATAATTATATTCTTTATAAAACATAATTTAATAGATCATTTAAAATGTCTTTATTAAAGATCCTAAGGGTAACAATCATTGGGCCTAATAAATGCTAAAAAATTGTAAATAATTATCTTCTTTGTAAAAGATAATTTAATAGATCATTTAAAATTTCTTTATTAAAGATCATAACGGTAACGATCATTGGGCCTAATAAATGCTAAAAAATTGTAAATAATTATCTTCATTCTAAACGATAATTTAATAGATCATTTAAAATTTCTTCATTAAAGATCATAAGAGTAATGATCATTGGGCCTAATAAATGCTAAAGAATTTGAAATAATTATCTTCTTTGTGAATCATAATTGAAAAGATCATTTAAAGTGTTTTTATTAAAGATCATAACGGTAATGATCATTGCTCCTAATAAATGCTAAAAAATTGTAAATAATTATCTTCTTTCTCAAAGATAATTTAATAGATCATATAGAATTTCTTTATTAAAGATCATAACGGTAACGATCATTGGGCCTAATAAATGCTAAAGAATTTGAAATAATTATCTTCTTTGTGAATCATAATTGAATAGATCATTTAAAGTTTTTTTATTAAAGGTCTTAACGGTAACAATCATTGCCGTAATAAATGCTAAAAAATTGTAAATAATTATCTTCTTTCTAAAAGATAATTTAATAGATTATTTAAAATTTCTTTATTAAAGATCATAACGGTAACAATCATTGGGCCTAATAAATGCTAAAGAATTGTAAATAATTATATTCTTTATAAAACATAATTTAATAGATCATTTAAAATGTCTTTATTAAAGATCCTAAGGGTAACAATCATTTGGCCTAATAAATGCTAAAAAATTGTAAATAATTATCTTCTTTGTAAAAGATAATTTAATAGATCATTTAAAATTTCTTTATTAAAGATCATAACGGTAACGATCATTGGGCCTAATAAATGCTAAAAAATTGTAAATAATTATCTTCTTTCTAAAAGATAATTTAATAGATCATTTAAAATTTCTTCATTAAAGATCATAAGAGTAATGATCATTGGGCCTAATAAATGCTAAAAAATTTGAAATAATTATCTTCTTTGTGAATCATAATTGAAAAGATCATTTAAAGTGTTTTTATTAAAGATCATAACGGTAATGATCATTGCTCCTAATAAATGCTAAAAAATTGTAAATAATTATCTTCTTTCTCAAAGATAATTTAATAGATCATATAGAATTTCTTTATTAAAGATCATAACGGTAACGATCATTGGGCCTAATAAATGCTAAAGAATTTGAAATAATTATCTTCTTTGTGAATCATAATTGAATAGATCATTTAAAGTTTTTTTATTAAAGGTCTTAACGGTAACAATCATTGCCGTAATAAATGCTAAAAAATTGTACATAATTATCTTCATTCTAAAAGATAACTTAAAAGATCATTTAGAATTTCTTTATTAAAGATCATAACGGTAACGATCATTGGTCCTAATAAATGCTAAAGAATTGTAAATAATTATATTCTTTCTAAAACATAATTTAATAGATCATTTAAAATTTCTTTATTAAAGATCATAAGGGTAACAATCATTGGGCCTAATAAATGCTAAAAAATTGTAAATAATTATCTTCTTTGTAAAAGATAATTTAATAGATCATTTAAAATTTCTTTATTAAAGATCATAACGGTAACGATCATTGGGCCTAATAAATGCTAAAAAATTGTAAATAATTATCTTCTTTCTAAAAGATAATTTAATAGATCATTTAAAATTTCTTCATTAAAGATCATAAGAGTAATGATCATTGGGCCTAATAAATGCTAAAGAATTTGAAATAATTATCTTCTTTGTGAATCATAATTGAAAAGATCATTTAAAGTGTTTTTATTAAAGATCATAACGGTAATGATCATTGCTCCTAATAAATGCTAAAAAATTGTAAATAATTATCTTCTTTCTCAAAGATAATTTAATAGATCATATAGAATTTCTTTATTAAAGATCATAACGGTAACGATCATTGGGCCTAATAAATGCTAAAGAATTTGAAATAATTATCTTCTTTGTGAATCATAATTGAATAGATCATTTAAAGTTTTTTTATTAAAGGTCTTAACGGTAACAATCATTGCCGTAATAAATGCTAAAAAATTGTACATAATTATCTTCATTCTAAAAGATAACTTAAAAGATCATTTAGAATTTCTTTATTAAAGATCATAACGGTAACGATCATTGGTCCTAATAAATGCTAAAGAATTGTAAATAATTATATTCTTTCTAAAACATAATTTAATAGATCATTTAAAATTTCTTTATTAAAGATCATAAGGGTAACAATCATTGGGACTAATAAATGCTAAAAAATTGTAAATCATTATCTTCTTTGTAAAAGATAATTTAATAGATCATTTCAAAATTTCTTTATTAAAGATCATAACGGTAACGATCATTGGGCCTAATAAATGCTAAAGAATTTGAAATAATTATCTTCTTTGTGAATCATAATTGAATAGATAATTTAAAGTTTTTTTATTAAAGGTCTTAACGGTAACAATCATTGGGCCTAATAAATGCTAAAAAATTGTACATAATTATCTTCATTCTAAAAGATAACTTAAAAGATCATTTAAAGTTTTTTTATTAAAGATCATAACGGTAACGATCATTGGGCCTAATAAATGCTAAAAAATTGTAAATAATTATCTTCTTTCTAAAAGATAATTTAATAGATCATTTAGAATTTCTTGATTAAAGATCATAACGGTAACAATCATTGGGCCTAATAAATGCTAAAAAATTGTAAATAATTACCTTCTTTCTAAAAGATAATTTAATAGATCATTTAAAATTTCTTTATTAAAGATCATAACAGTAACAATCATTGGGCCTAATAAATGCTAAAGAATTGTAAATAATTATATTCTTTCTAAAACATAATTTAATAGATCATTTAAAATTTCTTTATTAAAGATCCTAAGGGTAACAATCATTGGGCCTAATAAATGCTAAAAAAGTGTAAATAATTATCTTCTTTGTAAAAGATAATTTAATAGATCATTTAAAATTTCTTTATTAAAGATCATAACGGTAACGATCATTGGGCCTAATAAATGCTAAAAAATTGTAAATAATTATCTTATTCCTAAAAGATAATTTAATAGATCATTTAAAATTTCTTCATTAAAGATCATAAGAGTAATGATCATTGGGCCTAATAAATGCTAAAGAATTTGAAATAATTATCTTCTTTGTGAATCATAATTGAAAAGATCATTTAAAGTTTCTTTATTAAATATCATAACAGTAACGATCATTGGGTCTAATAAATGCTAAAAAATTGTAAATAATTATCTTCTTTGTAAAAGATAATTTAATAGATCATTTAAAATTTTTTTATTAAAGATCATAACGGTAATGATCATTGGTCCTAATAAATGCTAAAAAATTGTAAATAATTATCTTCTTTCTCAAAGATAATTTAATAGATCATATAGAATTTCTTTATTAAAGATCATAACGGTAACGATCATTGGGCCTAATAAATGCTAAAGAATCTGAAATAATTATCTTCTTTATGAATCATAATTGAAAAGATCATTTAAAGTTTCTTTATTAAATATCATAACAGTAACGATCATTGGGTCTAATAAATGCTAAAAAATTGTAAATAATTATCTTCTTTCTAAAAGATAATTTAATAGATCATTTAGAATTTCTTTATTAAAGATCATAACGGTAACGATCATTGGTCCTAATAAATGCTAAAGAATTGTAAATAATTATATTCTTTCTAAAACATAATTTAATAGATCATTTAAAATTTCTTTATTAAAGATCATGAGGGTAACAATCATTGGGACTAATAAATGCTAAAAAATTGTAAATAATTATCTTCTTTGTAAAAGATAATTTAATAGATCATTTCAAAATTTCTTTATTAAAGATCATAACGGTAAGGATCATTGGGCCTAATAAACGCTAAAGAATTTGAAATAATTATCTTCTTTGTGAGTCATAATTGAAAAGATCATTTAAAGTGTTTTTATTAAAGATCATAACGGTAATGATCATTGGTCCTAATAAATGCTAAAAAATTGTAAATAATTATCTTCTTTCTCAAAGATAATTTAATAGATCATATAGATTTTCTTTATTAAAGATCATAACGGTAACGATCATGGGGCCTAATAAATGCTAAAGAATTTGAAATAATTATCTTCTTTGTGAATCATATTTGAATAGATCATTTAAAGTTTTTTTATTAAAGGTCTTAACGGTAACGATCATTGGGCCTAATAAATGCTAAAAAAGTGGTCATAATTATGTTCATTCTAAAAGATAACTTAAAAGATCATTTAGAATTTCTTTCTTAAAGATCATAACGGTAACGATCATTGGGCCTAATAAATGCTAAAAATTGTAAATAATTATCTTCTTTCTAAAAGATAATTTAATAGATCATTTAGAATTTCTTTATTAAAGATCATAACGGTAACAATCATTGGGCCTAATAAATGCTAAAGAATTTTAAATAATTATATTCTTTCTAAAACATAATTTAATCGATCATTTAAAATTTCTTTATTAAAGATCACAAGGGTAACAATCGTTGGGCCTAATAAATGCTAAAAAATTATAAATAATTGTCTTCTTTGTAAAAGATAATTTAATAGATCATTTAAAATTTCTTTATTAAAGATCATAACGCTAACGATCATTGGGCCTAATAAATGCTAAAGAATTTGAAATAATTATCTTCTTTGTGAATCATAATTGAAAAGATCATTTAAAGTTTCTTTATTAAATATCATAACCGTAACGATCATTGGGTCTAATAAATGCTAAAAAATTGTAAATAATTATCTTCTTTCTAAAAGATAATTTAATAGATCATTTAGAATTTCTTTATTAAAGATCATAACGGTAACGATCATTGGTCCTAATAAATGCTAAAGAATTGTAAATAATTATATTCTTTCTAAAACATAATTTAATAAATCATTTAAAATTTCTTTATTAAAGATCATGAGGGTAACAATCATTGGGACTAATAAATGCTAAAAAATTGTAAATAATTATCTTCTTTGTAAAAGTTAATTTAATAGATCATTTCAAAATTTCTTTATTAAAGATCATAACGGTAAGGATCATTCGCCCTAATAAACGCTAAAGAATTTGAAATAATTATCTTCTTTCTGAGTCATAATTGAAAAGATCATTCAAAGTGTTTTTATTAAAGATCATAACGGTAATGATCATTGGTCCTAATAAATGCTAAAAAATTGTAAATAATTATCTTCTTTCTCAAAGATAATTTAATAGATCATATAGATTTTCTTTATTAAAGATCATAACGGTAACGATCATGGGGCCTAATAAATGCCAAAGAATTTGAAATAATTATCTTCTTTGTGAATCATATTTGAATAGATCATTTAAAGTTTTTTTATTAAAGGTCTTAACGGTAACGATCATTGGGCCTAATAAATGCTAAAAAATTGGTCATAATTATCTTCATTCTAAAAGATAACTTAAAAGATCATTTAGAATTTCTTTCTTAAAGATCATAACGGTAACGATCATTGGGCCTAATAAATGCTAAAAATTGTAAATAATTATCTTCTTTCTAAAAGATAATTTAATAGATCATTTAGAATTTCTTTATTAAAGATCATAACGGTAACAATCATTGGGCCTAATAAATGCTAAAGAATTTTAAATAATTATATTCTTTCTAAAACATAATTTAATAGATCATTTAAAATTTCTTTATTAAAGATCATAAGGGTAACAATCATTGGGCCTAATAAATGCTAAAAAATTGTAAATAATTATCTTCTTTGTAAAAGATAATTTAATAGATCATTTAAAATTTCTTTATTAAAGATCATAACGGTAACGATCATTGGGCCTAATAAATGCTAAAGAATTTGAAATAATTATCTTCTTTTTGAATCCTAATTGGAAAGATCATTTAAAGTTTCTTTATTAAATATCATAACAGTAACGATCATTGGGTATAATAAATGCTAAAAAATTGTAAATAATTATCTTCTTTCTAAAAGATAATTTAATAGATCATTTAGAATTTCTTTATTAAAGATCATAACGGTAACGATCATTGGTCCTAATAAATTCTAAAGAATTGTAAATAATTATATTCTTTCTAAAACATAATTTAATAGATCATTTAAAATTTCTTTATTAAAGATCATGAGGGTAACAATCATTGGAACTAATAAATGCTAAAAAATTGTAAATAATTATCTTCTTTGTAAAAGATAATTTAATAGATCATTTCAAAATTTCTTTATTAAAGATCATAACGGTAACGATCATTGGGCCTAATAAACGCTAAAGAATTTGAAATAATTATCTTCTTTGTGAGTCATAATTGAAAAGATCATTTAAAGTGTTTTTATTAAAGATCATAACGGTAATGATCATTGGTCCTAATAAATGCTAAAAAATTGTAAATAATTATCTTCTTTCTCAAAGATAATTTAATAGATCATATAGAATTTCTTTATTAAAGATCATAACGGTAACGATCATTGGGCCTAATAAATGCTAAAGAATTTGAAATAATTGTCTTCTTTGTGAATCATAATTGAATAGATCATTTAAAGTTTTTTTATTAAAGGTCTTAACGGTAACAATCATTGGGCCTAATAAATGCTAAAAAATTGTACATAATTATCTTCTTTCTAAAAGATAACTTAAAAGATCATTTAAAGTTTTTTTATTAAAGATCATAACGGTAACGATCATTGGGCCTAATAAATGCTAAAAAATTGTAAATAATTATCTTCTTTCTAAAAGATAATTTAATAGATCATTTAGAATTTCTTTATTAAAGATCATAACGGTAACAATCATTGGGCCTAATAAATGCTAAAAAATTGTAAATAATTACCTTCTTTCTAAAAGTTAATTTAATAGATCATTTAAAATTTCTTTATTAAAGATCATAACGGTAACAATCATTGGGCCTAATAAATGCTAAAGAATTGTAAATAATTATATTCTTTCTAAAACATAATTTAATAGATCATTTAAAATTTCTTTATTAAAGATCCTAAGGGTAACAATCATTGGGCCTAATAAATGCTAAAAAAGTGTAAATAATTATCTTCTTTGTAAAAGATAATTTAATAGATCATTTAAAATTTCTTTATTAAAGATCATAACGGTAACGATCATTGGGCTTAATAAATGCTAAAAAATTGTAAATAATTATCTTATTCCTAAAAGATAATTTAATAGATCATTTAAAATTTCTTCATTAAAGATCATAAGAGTAATGATCATTGGGCCTAATAAATGCTAAAGAATTTGAAATAATTATCTTCTTTGTGAATCATAATTGAAAAGATCATTTAAAGTGTTTTTATTAAAGATCATAACGGTAATGATCATTGGTCCTAATAAATGCTAAAAAATTGTAAATAATTATCTTCTTTCTCAAAGATAATTTAATAGATCATATAGAATTTCTTTATTAAAGATCATAACGGTAACGATCATTGGGCCTAATAAATGCTAAAGAATCTGAAATA
This sequence comes from Psophocarpus tetragonolobus, assembly GCA_037954015.1. NCBI lineage: Eukaryota > Viridiplantae > Streptophyta > Magnoliopsida > Fabales > Fabaceae > Psophocarpus > Psophocarpus tetragonolobus. The sequence goes on from CM075688.1 coordinate 64,154,986, forward strand.
ATTATCTTCTTTATGAATCATAATTGAAAAGATCATTTAAAGTTTCTTTATTAAATATCATAACAGTAACGATCATTGGGTCTAATAAATGCTAAAAAATTGTAAATAATTATCTTCTTTCTAAAAGATAATTTAATAGATCATTTAGAATTTCTTTATTAAAGATCATAACGGTAACGATCATTGGTCCTAATAAATGCTAAAGAATTGTAAATAATTATATTCTTTCTAAAACATAATTTAATAGATCATTTAAAATTTCTTTATTAAAGATCATGAGGGTAACAATCATTGGGACTAATAAATGCTAAAAAATTGTAAATAATTATCTTCTTTGTAAAAGATAATTTAATAGATCATTTCAAAATTTCTTTATTAAAGATCATAACGGTAAGGATCATTGGGCCTAATAAACGCTAAAGAATTTGAAATAATTATCTTCTTTGTGAGTCATAATTGAAAAGATCATTTAAAGTGTTTTTATTAAAGATCATAACGGTAATGATCATTGGTCCTAATAAATGCTAAAAAATTGTAAATAATTATCTTCTTTCTCAAAGATAATTTAATAGATCATATAGATTTTCTTTATTAAAGATCATAACGGTAACGATCATGGGGCCTAATAAATGCTAAAGAATTTGAAATAATTATCTTCTTTGTGAATCATATTTGAATAGATCATTTAAAGTTTTTTTATTAAAGGTCTTAACGGTAACGATAATTGGGCCTAATAAATGCTAAAAAATTGGTCATAATTATCTTCATTCTAAAAGATAACTTAAAAGATCATTTAGAATTTCTTTCTTAAAGATCATAACGGTAACGATCATTGGGCCTAATAAATGCTAAAAATTGTAAATAATTATCTTCTTTCTAAAAGATAATTTAATAGATCATTTAGAATTTCTTTATTAAAGATCATAACGGTAACAATCATTGGGCCTAATAAATGCTAAAGAATTTTAAATAATTATATTCTTTCTAAAACATAATTTAATAGATCATTTAAAATTTCTTTATTAAAGATCACAAGGGTAACAATCGTTGGGCCCAATAAATGCTAAAAAATTGTAAATAATTATCTTCTTTGTAAAAGATAATTTAATAGATCATTTAGAATTTCTTTATTAAAGATCATAACGGTAACAATCATTGGGCCTAATAAATGCTAAAGAATTTTAAATAATTATATTCTTTCTAAAACATAATTTAATAGATCATTTAAAATTTCTTTATTAAAGATCACAAGGGTAACAATCGTTGGGCCCAATAAATGCTAAAAAATTGTAAATAATTATCTTCTTTGTAAAAGATAATTTAATAGATCATTTAGAATTTCTTTATTAAAGATCATAACGGTAACGATCATTGGTCCTAATAAATGCTAAAGAATTGTAAATAATTATATTCTTTCTAAAACATAATTTAATAGATCATTTAAAATTTCTTTATTAAAGATCATGAGGGTAACAATCATTGGGACTAATAAATGCTAAAAAATTGTAAATAATTATCTTCTTTGTAAAAGATAATTTAATAGATCATTTCAAAATTTCTTTATTAAAGATCATAACGGTAAGGATCATTGGGCCTAATAAACGCTAAAGAATTTGAAATAATTATCTTCTTTGTGAGTCATAATTGAAAAGATCATTTAAAGTGTTTTTATTAAAGATCATAACGGTAATGATCATTGGTCCTAATAAATGCTAAAAAATTGTAAATAATCATCTTCTTTCTCAAAGATAATTTAATAGATCATATAGATTTTCTTTATTAAAGATCATAACGGTAACGATCATGGGGCCTAATAAATGCTAAAGAATTTGAAATAATTATCTTCTTTGTGAATCATATTTGAATAGATCATTTAAAGTTTTTTTATTAAAGGCCTTAACGGTAACGATCATTGGGCCTAATAAATGCTAAAAAATTGGTCATAATTATCTTCATTCTAAAAGATAACTTAAAAGATCATTTAGAATTTCTTTCTTAAAGATCATAACGGTAACGATCATTGGGCCTAATAAATGCTAAAAATTGTAAATAATTATATTCTTTCTAAAAGATAATTTAATAGATCATTTAGAATTTCTTTATTAAAGATCATAACGGTAACAATCATTGGGCCTAATAAATGCTAAAGAATTTTAAATAATTATATTCTTTCTAAAACATAATTTAATAGATCATTTAAAATTTCTTTATTAAAGATCACAAGGGTAACAATCGTTGGGCCCAATAAATACTAAAAAATTGTAAATAATTATCTTCTTTGTAAAAGATAATTTAATAGATCATTTAAAATTTCTTTATTAAAGATCATAACGGTAACGATCATTGAGGCTAATAAATGCTAAAGAATTTGAAATAATTATCTTCTTTGTGAATCATAATTGAAAAGATCATTTAAAGTTTTTTTATTAAATATCATAACCGTAACGATCATTGGGTCTAATAAATGCTAAAAAATTGTAAATAATTATCTTCTTTCTAAAAGATAATTTAATAGATCATTTAGAATTTCTTTATTAAAGATCATAACGGTAACGATCATTGGTCCTAATAAATGCTAAAGAATTGTAAATAATTATATTCTTTCTAAAACATAATTTAATAGATCATTTAAAATTTCTTTATTAAAGATCATGAGGGTAACAATCATTGGGACTAATAAATGCTAAAAAATTGTAAATAATTATCTTCTTTGTAAAAGATAATTTAATAGATCATTTCAAAATTTCTTTATTAAAGATCATAACGGTAAGGATCATTGGGCCTAATAAACGCTAAAGAATTTGAAATAATTATCTTCTTTGTGAGTCATAATTGAAAAGATCATTTAAAGTGTTTTTATTAAAGATCATAACGGTAATGATCATTGGTCCTAATAAATGCTAAAAAATTGTAAATAATTATCTTCTTTCTCAAAGATAATTTAATAGATCATATAGATTTTCTTTATTAAAGATCATAACGGTAACGATCATGGGGCCTAATAAATGCTAAAGAATTTGAAATAATTATCTTCTTTGTGAATCATATTTGAATACATCATTTAAGGTTTTTTTATTAAAGGTCTTAACGGTAACGATCATTGGGCCTAATAAATGCTAAAAAATTGGTCATAATTATCTTCATTCTAAAAGATAACTTAAAAGATCATTTAGAATTTCTTTCTTAAAGATCATAACGGTAACAATCATTGGGCCTAATAAATGCTAAAAATTGTAAATAATTATCTTCTTTCTAAAAGATAATTTAATAGATCATTTAGAATTTCTTTATTAAAGATCATAACGGTAACAATCATTGGGCCTAATAAATGCTAAAGAATTTTAAATAATTATATTCTTTCTAAAACATAATTTAATAGATCATTTAAAATTTCTTTATTAAAGATCACAAGGGTAACAATCGTTGGGCCCAATAAATGCTAAAAAATTGTAAATAATTATCTTCTTTGTAAAAGATAATTTAATAGATCATTTAGAATTTCTTTATTAAAGATCATAACGGTAACGATCATTGGTCCTAATAAATGCTAAAGAATTGTAAATAATTATATTCTTTCTAAAACATAATTTAATAGATCATTTAAAATTTCTTTATTAAAGATCATGAGGGTAACAATCATTGGGACTAATAAATGCTAAAAAATTGTAAATAATTATCTTCTTTGTAAAAGATAATTTAATAGATCATTTCAAAATTTCTTTATTAAAGATCATAACGGTAAGGATCATTGGGCCTAATAAACGCTAAAGAATTTGAAATAATTATCTTCTTTGTGAGTCATAATTGAAAAGATCATTTAAAGTGTTTTTATTAAAGATCATAACGGTAATGATCATTGGTCCTAATAAATGCTAAAAAATTGTGAATAATCATCTTCTTTCTCAAAGATAATTTAATAGATCATATAGATTTTCTTTATTAAAGATCATAACGGTAACGATCATGGGGCCTAATAAATGCTAAAGAATTTGAAATAATTATCTTCTTTGTGAATCATATTTGAATAGATCATTTAAAGTTTTTTTATTAAAGGTCTTAACGGTAACGATCATTGGGCCTAATAAATGCTAAAAAATTGGTCATAATTATCTTCATTCTAAAAGATAACTTAAAAGATCATTTAGAATTTCTTTCTTAAAGATCATAACGGTAACGATCATTGGGCCTAATAAATGCTAAAAATTGTAAATAATTATATTCTTTCTAAAAGATAATTTAATAGATCATTTAGAATTTCTTTATTAAAGATCATAACGGTAACAATCATTGGGCCTAATAAATGCTAAAGAATTTTAAATAATTATATTCTTTCTAAAACATAATTTAATAGATCATTTAAAATTTCTTTATTAAAGATCACAAGGGTAACAATCGTTGGGCCCAATAAATGCTAAAAAATTGTAAATAATTATCTTCTTTGTAAAAGATAATTTAATAGATCATTTAAAATTTCTTTATTAAAGATCATAATGGTAACGATCATTGAGCCTAATAAATGCTAAAGAATTTGAAATAATTATCTTCTTTGTGAATCATAATTGAAAAGATCATTTAAAGTTTCTTTATTAAATATCATAACCGTAACGATCATTGGGTCTAATAAATGCTAAAAAATTGTAAATAATTATCTTCTTTCTAAAAGATAATTTAATAGATCATTTAGAATTTCTTTATTAAAGATCATAACGGTAACGATCATTGGTCCTAATAAATGCTAAAGAATTGTAAATAATTATATTCTTTCTAAAACATAATTTAATAGATCATTTAGAATTTCTTTATTAAAGATCATAACGGTAACAATCATTGGGCCTAATAAATGCTAAAGAATTTTAAATAATTATATTCTTTCTAAAACATAATTTAGTAGATCATTTAAAATTTCTTTATTAAAGATCACAAGGGTAACAATCGTTGGGCCCAATAAATGCTAAAAAATTGTAAATAATTATCTTCTTTGTAAAAGATAATTTAATAGATCATTTAGAATTTCTTTATTAAAGATCATAACGGTAACGATCATTGGGCCTAATAAATGCTAAAGAATTGTAAATAATTATATTCTTTCTAAAACATAATTTAATAGATCACTTAAAATTTCTTTATTAAAGATCATAAGGGTAACAATCATTGGGACTAATAAATGCTAAAAAATTGTAAATAATTATCTTCTTTGTAAAAGATAATTTAATAGATCATTTTAAAATTTCTTTATTAAAGATCATAACGGTAACGATCATTGGGCCTAATAAATGCTAAAGAATTTGAAATAATTATCTTCTTTGTGAATCATATTTGAATAGATCATTTAAAGTTTTTTTATTAAAGGTCTTAACGGTAACGATCATTGGGCCTAATAAATGCTAAAAAATTGGTCATAATTATCTTCATTCTAAAAGATAACTTAAAAGATCATTTAGAATTTCTTTCTTAAAGATCATAACGGTAACGATCATTGGGCCTAATAAATGCTAAAAATTGTAAATAATTATATTCTTTCTAAAAGATAATTTAATAGATCATTTAGAATTTCTTTATTAAAGATCATAACGGTAACAATCATTGGGCCTAATAAATGCTAAAGAATTTTAAATAATTATATTCTTTCTAAAACATAATTTAATAGATCATTTAAAATTTCTTTATTAAAGATCACAAGGGTAACAATCGTTGGGCCCAATAAATGCTAAAAAATTGTAAATAATTATCTTCTTTGTAAAAGATAATTTAATAGATCATTTAAAATTTCTTTATTAAAGATCATAATGGTAACGATCATTGAGCCTAATAAATGCTAAAGAATTTGAAATAATTATCTTCTTTGTGAATCATAATTGAAAAGATCATTTAAAGTTTCTTTATTAAATATCATAACCGTAACGATCATTGGGTCTAATAAATGCTAAAAAATTGTAAATAATTATCTTCTTTCTAAAAGATAATTTAATAGATCATTTAGAATTTCTTTATTAAAGATCATAACGGTAACGATCATTGGTCCTAATAAATGCTAAAGAATTGTAAATAATTATATTCTTTCTAAAACATAATTTAATAGATCATTTAGAATTTCTTTATTAAAGATCATAACGGTAACAATCATTGGGCCTAATAAATGCTAAAGAATTTTAAATAATTATATTCTTTCTAAAACATAATTTAGTAGATCATTTAAAATTTCTTTATTAAAGATCACAAGGGTAACAATCGTTGGGCCCAATAAATGCTAAAAAATTGTAAATAATTATCTTCTTTGTAAAAGATAATTTAATAGATCATTTAGAATTTCTTTATTAAAGATCATAACGGTAACGATCATTGGGCCTAATAAATGCTAAAGAATTGTAAATAATTATATTCTTTCTAAAACATAATTTAATAGATCACTTAAAATTTCTTTATTAAAGATCATAAGGGTAACAATCATTGGGACTAATAAATGCTAAAAAATTGTAAATAATTATCTTCTTTGTAAAAGATAATTTAATAGATCATTTTAAAATTTCTTTATTAAAGATCATAACGGTAACGATCATTGGGCCTAATAAATGCTAAAGAATTTGAAATAATTATCTTCTTTGTGAATCATATTTGAATAGATCATTTAAAGTTTTTTTATTAAAGGTCTTAACGGTAACGATCATTGGGCCTAATAAATGCTAAAAAATTGGTCATAATTATCTTCATTCTAAAAGATAACTTAAAAGATCATTTAGAATTTCTTTCTTAAAGATCATAACGGTAACGATCATTGGGCCTAATAAATGCTAAAAATTGTAAATAATTATATTCTTTCTAAAAGATAATTTAATAGATCATTTAGAATTTCTTTATTAAAGATCATAACGGTAACAATCATTGGGCCTAATAAATGCTAAAGAATTTTAAATAATTATATTCTTTCTAAAACATAATTTAATAGATCATTTAAAATTTCTTTATTAAAGATCACAAGGGTAACAATCGTTGGGCCCAATAAATGCTAAAAAATTGTAAATAATTATCTTCTTTGTAAAAGATAATTTAATAGATCATTTAAAATTTATTTATTAAAGATCATAACGGTAACGATCATTGAGCCTAATAAATGCTAAAGAATTTGAAATAATTATCTTCTTTGTGAATCATAATTGAAAAGATCATTTAAAGTTTCTTTATTAAATATCATAACCGTAACGATCATTGGGTCTAATAAATGCTAAAAAATTGTAAATAATTATCTTCTTTCTAAAAGATAATTTAATAGATCATTTAGAATTTCTTTATTAAAGATCATAACGGTAACGATCATTGGTCCTAATAAATGCTAAAGAATTGTAAATAATTATATTCTTTCTAAAACATAATTTAATAGATCATTTAGAATTTCTTTATTAAAGATCATAACGGTAACAATCATTGGGCCTAATAAATGCTAAAGAATTTTAAATAATTATATTCTTTCTAAAACATAATTTAATAGATCATTTAAAATTTCTTTATTAAAGATCACAAGGGTAACAATCGTTGGGCCCAATAAATGCTAAAAAATTGTAAATAATTATCTTCTTTGTAAAAGATAATTTAATAGATCATTTAGAATTTCTTTATTAAAGATCATAACGGTAACGATCATTGGGCCTAATAAATGCTAAAGAATTGTAAATAATTATATTCTTTCTAAAACATAATTTAATAGATCACTTAAAATTTCTTTATTAAAGATCATAAGGGTAACAATCATTGGGACTAATAAATGCTAAAAAATTGTAAATAATTATCTTCTTTGTAAAAGATAATTTAATAGATCATTTTAAAATTTCTTTATTAAAGATCATAACGGTAACGATCATTGGGCCTAATAAATGCTAAATAATTTGAAATAATTATCTTCTTTGTGAATCATAATTGAATAGATTATTTAAAGTTTTTTTATTAAAGGTCTTGACGGTAACGATCATTGGGCCTAATAAATGCTAAAAAAGTGGTCATAATTATGTTCATTCTAAAAGATAACTTAAAAGATCATTTAGAATTTCTTTCTTAAAGATCATAACGGTAACGATCATTGGGCCTAATAAATGCTAAAAATTGTAAATAATTATCTTCTTTCTAAAAGATAATTTAATAGATCATTTAGAATTTCTTTATTAAAGATCATAACGGTAACAATCATTGGGCCTAATAAATGCTAAAGAATTTTAAATAATTATATTCTTTCTAAAACATAATTTAATAGATCATTTAAAATTTCTTTATTAAAGATCACAAGGGTAACAATCGTTGGGCCCAATAAATGCTAAAAAATTGTAAATAATTATCTTCTTTGTAAAAGATAATTTAATAGATCATTTAAAATTTCTTTATTAAAGATCATAACGGTAACGATCATTGAGCCTAATAAATGCTAAAGAATTTGAAATAATTATCTTCTTTGTGAATCATAATTGAAAAGATCATTTAAAGTTTCTTTATTAAATATCATAACCGTAACGATCATTGGGTCTAATAAATGCTAAAAAATTGTAAATAATTATCTTCTTTCTAAAAGATAATTTAATAGATCATTTAGAATTTCTTTATTAAAGATCATAACGGTAACGATCATTGGGCCTAATAAATGCTAAAGAATTGTAAATAATTATATTCTTTCTAAAACATAATTTAATAGATCATTTAGAATTTCTTTATTAAAGATCACAAGGGTAACAATCGTTGGGCCCAATAAATGCTAAAAAATTGTAAATAATTATCTTCTTTGTAAAAGATAATTTAATAGATCATTTAAAATTTCTTTATTAAAGATCATAACGGTAACGATCATTGGGCCTAATAAATGCTAAAGAATTGTAAATAATTATATTCTTTCTAAAACATAATTTAATAGATCACTTAAAATTTCTTTATTAAAGATCATAAGGGTAACAATCATTGGGACTAATAAATGCTAAAAAATTGTAAATAATTATCTTCTTTGTAAAAGATAATTTAATAGATCATTTCAAAATTTCTTTATTAAAGATCATAACGGTAACGATCATTGGGCCTAATAAATGCTAAATAATTTGAAATAATTATCTTCTTTGTGAATCATAATTGAATAGATTATTTAAAGTTTTTTTATTAAAGGTCTTGACGGTAACGATCATTGGGCCTAATAAATGCTAAAAAAGTGGTCATAATTATCTTCATTCTAAAAGATAACTTAAAAGATCATTTAGAATTTCTTTGTTAAAGATCATAACGGTAACGATCATTGGGCCTAATAAATGCTAAAGAATTGTAAATAATTATATTCTTTCTAAAACATAATTTAATAGATCACTTAAAATTTCTTTATTAAAGATCATAAGGGTAACAATCATTGGGACTAATAAATGCTAAAAAATTGTAAATAATTATCTTCTTTGTAAAAGATAATTTAATAGATCATTTAAAATTTCTTTATTAAAGATCATAACGGTAACGATCATTGGGCCTAATAAATGCTAAAGAATTTGAAATAATTATCTTCTTTGTGAATCATAATTGAAAAGATCATTTAAAGTTTCTTTATTAAATATCATAACCGTAACGATCATTGGGTCTAATAAATGCTAAAAAATTGTAAATAATTATCTTCTTTCTAAAAGATAATTTAATAGATCATTTAGAATTTCTTTATTAAAGATCATAACGGTAACGATCATTGGTCCTAATAAATGCTAAAGAATTGTAAATAATTATATTCTTTCTAAAACATAATTTAATAGATCATTTAAAATTTCTTTATTAAAGATCATGAGGGTAACAATCATTGGGACTAATAAATGCTAAAAAATTGTAAATAATTATCTTCTTTGTAAAAGATAATTTAATAGATCATTTCAAAATTTCTTTATTAAAGATCATAACGGTAAGGATCATTGGGCCTAATAAACGCTAAAGAATTTGAAATAATTATCTTCTTTGTGAGTCATAATTGAAAAGATCATTTAAAGTGTTTTTATTAAAGATCATAACGGTAATGATCATTGGTCCTAATAAATGCTAAAAAATTGTAAATAATTATCTTCTTTCTCAAAGATAATTTAATAGATCATATAGATTTTCTTTATTAAAGATCATAACGGTAACGATCATGGGGCCTAATAAATGCTAAAGAATTTGAAATAATTATCTTCTTTGTGAATCATATTTGAATACATCATTTAAAGTTTTTTTATTAAAGGTCTTAACGATAACGATCATTGGGCCTAATAAATGCTAAAAAATTGGTCATAATTATCTTCATTCTAAAAGATAACTTAAAAGATCATTTAGAATTTCTTTCTTAAAGATCATAACGGTAACGATCATTGGGCCTAATAAATGCTAAAAATTGTAAATAATTATCTTCTTTCTAAAAGATAATTTAATAGATCATTTAGAATTTCTTTATTAAAGATCATAACGGTAACAATCATTGGGCCTAATAAATGCTAAAGAATTTTAAATAATTATATTCTTTCTAAAACATAATTTAATAGATCATTTAAAATTTCTTTATTAAAGATCACAAGGGTAACAATCGTTGGGCCTAATAAATGCTAAAAAATTGTAAATAATTATCTTCTTTGTAAAAGATAATTTAATAGATCATTTAAAATTTCTTTATTAAAGATCATAACGGTAACGATCATTGGGCCTGATAAATGCTAAAGAATTTGAAATAATTATCTTCTTTGTGAATCATAATTGAAAAGATGATTTAAAGTTTCTTTATTAAATATCATAACCGTAACGATCATTGGGTCTAATAAATGCTAAAAAATTGTAAATAATTATCTTCTTTGTAAAAGATAATTTAATAGATCATTTAAAATTTCTTTATTAAAGATCATAACGGTAACGATCATTGGGCCTAATAAATGCTAAATAATTGTAAATAATTATATTCTTTCTAAAACATAATTTAATAGATCACTTAAAATTTCTTTATTAAAGATCATAAGGGTAACAATCATTGGGACTAATAAATGCTAAAAAATTGTAAATAATTATCTTCTTTGTAAAAGATAATTTAATAGATCATTTCAAAATTTCTTTATTAAAGATCATAACGGTAACGATCATCGGGCCTAATAAATGCTAAATAATTTGAAATAATTATCTTCTTTGTGAATCATAATTGAATAGATTATTTAAAGTTTTTTTATTAAAGGTCTTGACGGTAACGATCATTGGGCCTAATAAATGCTAAAAAAGTGATCATAATTATGTTCATTCTAAAAGATAACTTAAAAGATCATTTAGAATTTCTTTCTTAAAGATCATAACGGTAACGATCATTGGGCCTAATAAATGCTAAAGAATTGTAAATAATTATATTCTTTCTAAAACATAATTTAATAGATCACTTAAAATTTCTTTATTAAAGATCATAAGGGTAACAATCATTGGGACTAATAAATGCTAAAAAATTGTAAATAATTATCTTCTTTGTAAAAGATAATTTAATAGATCATTTAAAATTTCTTTATTAAAGATCATAACGGTAACGATCATTGGGCCTAATAAATGCTAAAGAATTTGAAATAATTATCTTCTTTGTGAATCATAATTGAAAAGATCATTTAAAGTTTCTTTATTAAATATCATAACCGTAACGATCATTGGGTCTAATAAATGCTAAAAAATTGTAAATAATTATCTTCTTTCTAAAAGATAATTTAATAGATCATTTAGAATTTCTTTATTAAAGATCATAACGGTAACGATCATTGGTCCTAATAAATGCTAAAGAATTGTAAATAATTATATTCTTTCTAAAACATAATTTAATAGATCATTTAAAATTTCTTTATTAAAGATCATGAGGGTAACAATCATTGGGACTAATAAATGCTAAAAAATTGTAAATAATTATCTTCTTTGTAAAAGATAATTTAATAGATCATTTCAAAATTTCTTTATTAAAGATCATAACGGTAAGGATCATTGGGCCTAATAAACGCTAAAGAATTTGAAATAATTATCTTCTTTGTGAGTCATAATTGAAAAGATCATTTAAAGTGTTTTTATTAAAGATCATAACGGTAATGATCATTGGTCCTAATAAATGCTAAAAAATTGTAAATAATTATCTTCTTTCTCAAAGATAATTTAATAGATCATTTAGAATTTCTTTATTAAAGATCATAACGGTAACAATCATTGGGCCTAATAAATGCTAAAGAATTTTAAATAATTATATTCTTTCTAAAACATAATTTAATAGATCATTTAAAATTTCTTTATTAAAGATCACAAGGGTAACAATCGTTGGGCCCAATAAATGCTAAAAAATTGTAAATAATTATCTTCTTTGTAAAAGATAATTTAATAGATCATTTAAAATTTCTTTATTAAAGATCATAACGGTAACGATCATTGGGCCTAATAAATGCTAAAGAATTGTAAATAATTATATTCTTTCTAAAACATAATTTAATAGATCACTTAAAATTTCTTTATTAAAGATCATAAGGGTAACAATCATTGGGACTAATAAATGCTAAAAAATTGTAAATAATTATCTTCTTTGTAAAAGATAATTTAATAGATCATTTCAAAATTTCTTTATTAAAGATCATAACGGTAACGATCATTGGGCCTAATAAATGCTAAATAATTTGAAATAATTATCTTCTTTGTGAATCATAATTGAATAGATTATTTAAAGTTTTTTTATTAAAGGTCTTGACGGTAACGATCATTGGGCCTAATAAATGCTAAAAAAGTGGTCATAATTATGTTCATTCTAAAAGATAACTTAAAAGATCATTTAGAATTTCTTTCTTAAAGATCATAACGGTAACGATCATTGGGCCTAATAAATGCTAAAAATTGTAAATAATTATCTTCTTTCTAAAAGATAATTTAATAGATCATTTAGAATTTCTTTATTAAAGATCATAACGGTAACAATCATTGGGCCTAATAAATGCTAAATAATTGTAAATAATTATATTCTTTCTAAAACATAATTTAATAGATCACTTAAAATTTCTTTATTAAAGATCATAAGGGTAACAATCATTGGGACTAATAAATGCTAAAAAATTGTAAATAATTATCTTCTTTGTAAAAGATAATTTAATAGATCATTTAAAATTTCTTTATTAAAGATCATAACGGTAACGATCATTGGTCCTAATAAATGCTAAAGAATTGTAAATAATTATATTCTTTCTAAAACATAATTTAATAGATCATTTAAAATTTCTTTATTAAAGATCATGAGGGTAACAATCATTGGGACTAATAAATGCTAAAAAATTGTAAATAATTATCTTCTTTGTAAAAGATAATTTAATAAATCATTTCAAAATTTCTTTATTAAAGATCATAACGGTAAGGATCATTGGGCCTAATAAACGCTAAAGAATTTGAAATAATTATCTTCTTTGTGAGTCATAATTGAAAAGATCATTTAAAGTGTTTTTATTAAAGATCATAACGGTAATGATCATTGGTCCTAATAAATGCTAAAAAATTGTAAATAATTATCTTCTTTCTCAAAGATAATTTAATAGATCATTTAGAATTTCTTTATTAAAGCTCATAACGGTAACAATCATTGGGCCTAATAAATGCTAAAGAATTTTAAATAATTATATTCTTTCTAAAACATAATTTAATAGATCATTTAAAATTTCTTTATTAAAGATCACAAGGGTAACAATCGTTGGGCCCAATAAATGCTAAAAAATTGTAAATAATTTTCTTCTTTGTAAAAGATAATTTAATAGATCATTTAAAATTTCTTTATTAAAGATCATAACGGTAACGATCATTGGGCCTAATAAATGCTAAAGAATTGTAAATAATTATATTCTTTCTAAAACATAATTTAATAGATCACTTAAAATTTCTTTATTAAAGATCATAAGGGTAACAATCATTGGGACTAATAAATGCTAAAAAATTGTAAATAATTATCTTCTTTGTAAAAGATAATTTAATAGATCATTTCAAAATTTCTTTATTAAAGATCATAACGGTAACGATCATTGGGCCTAATAAATGCTAAATAATTTGAAATAATTATCTTCTTTGTGAATCATAATTGAATAGATTATTTAAAGTTTTTTTATTAAAGGTCTTGACGATAACGATCATTGGGCCTAATAAATGCTAAAAAAGTGGTCATAATTATGTTCATTCTAAAAGATAACTTAAAAGATCATTTAGAATTTCTTTCTTAAAGATCATAACGGTAACGATCATTGGGCCTAATAAATGCTAAAAATTGTAAATAATTATCTTCTTTCTAAAAGATAATTTAATAGATCATTTAGAATTTCTTTATTAAAGATCATAACGGTAACAATCATTGGGCCTAATAAATGCTAAAGAATTTTAAATAATTATATTCTTTCTAAAACATAATTTAATAGATCATTTAAAATTTCTTTATTAAAGATCACAAGGGTAACAATCGTTGGGCCTAATAAATGCTAAAAAATTGTAAATAATTGTCTTCTTTGTAAAAGATAATTTAATAGATCATTTAAAATTTCTTTATTAAAGATCATAACGGTAACGATCATTGGGCCTAATAAATGCTAAAGAATTTGAAATAATTATCTTCTTTGTGAATCATAATTGAAAAGATCATTTAAAGTTTCTTTATTAAAAATCATAACCGTAACGATCATTGGGTCTAATAAATGCTAAAAAATTGTAAATAATTATCTTCTTTATAAAAGATAATTTAATAGATCATTTAGAATTTCTTTATTAAAGATCATAACGGTAACGATCATTGGTCCTAATAAATGCTAAAGAATTGTAAATAATTATATTCTTTCTAAAACATAATTTAATAGATCATTTAAAATTTCTTTATTAAAGATCATGAGGGTAACAATCATTGGGACTAATAAATGCTAAAAAATTGTAAATAATTATCTTCTTTGTAAAAGATAATTTAATAGATCATTTCAAAATTTCTTTATTAAAGATCATAACGGTAAGGATCATTGGGCCTAATAAACGCTAAAGAATTTGAAATAATTATCTTCTTTGTGAGTCATAATTGAAAAGATCATTTAAAGTGTTTTTATTAAAGATCATAACGGTAATGATCATTGGTCCTAATAAATGCTAAAAAATTGTAAATAATTATCTTCTTTCTCAAAGATAATTTAATAGATCATATAGATTTTCTTTATTAAAGATCATAACGGTAACGATCATGGGGCCTAATAAATGCTAAAGAATTTGAAATAATTATCTTCTTTGTGAATCATATTTGAATACATCATTTAAAGTTTTTTTATTAAAGGTCTTAACGATAACGATCATTGGGCCTAATAAATGCTAAAAAATTGGTCATAATTATCTTCATTCTAAAAGATAACTTAAAAGATCATTTAGAATTTCTTTCTTAAAGATCATAACGGTAACGATCATTGGGCCTAATAAATGCTAAAAATTGTAAATAATTATCTTCTTTCTAAAAGATAATTTAATAGATCATTTAGAATTTCTTTATTAAAGATCATAACGGTAACAATCATTGGGCCTAATAAATGCTAAAGAATTTTAAATAATTATATTCTTTCTAAAACATAATTTAATAGATCATTTAAAATTTCTTTATTAAAGATCACAAGGGTAACAATCGTTGGGCCTAATAAATGCTAAAAAATTGTAAATAATTATCTTCTTTGTAAAAGATAATTTAATAGATCATTTAAAATTTCTTTATTAAAGATCATAACGGTAACGATCATTGGGCCTAATAAATGCTAAAGAATTTGAAATAATTATCTTCTTTGTGAATCATAATTGAAAAGATCATTTAAAGTTTCTTTATTAAATATCATAACCGTAACGATCATTGGGTCTAATAAATGCTAAAAAATTGTAAATAATTATCTTCTTTCTAAAAGATAATTTAATGGATCATTTAGAATTTCTTTATTAAAGATCATAACGGTAACGATCATTGGTCCTAATAAATGCTAAAGAATTGTAAATAATTATATTCTTTCTAAAACATAATTTAATAGATCATTTAAAATTTCTTTATTAAAGATCATGAGGGTAACAATCATTGGGACTAATAAATGCTAAAAAATTGTAAATAATTATCTTCTTTGTAAAAGATAATTTAATAGATCATTTCAAAATTTCTTTATTAAAGATCATAACGATAAGGATCATTGGGCCTAATAAACGCTAAAGAATTTGAAATAATTATCTTCTTTGTGAGTCATAATTGAAAAGATCATTTAAAGTGTTTTTATTAAAGATCATAACGGTAATGATCATTGGTCCTAATAAATGCTAAAAAATTGTAAATAATTATCTTCTTTCTCAAAGATAATTTAATAGATCATATAGATTTTCTTTATTAAAGATCATAACGGTAACGATCATGGGGCCTAATAAATGCTAAAGAATTTGAAATAATTATCTTCTTTGTGAATCATATTTGAATACATCATTTAAAGTTTTTTTATTAAAGGTCTTAACGGTAACGATCATTGGGCCTAATAAATGCTAAAAAATTGGTCATAATTATCTTCATTCTAAAAGATAACTTAAAAGATCATTTAAAATTTCTTTATTAAAGATCATAAGGGTAACAATCATTGGGCCTAATAAATGCTAAAAAATTGTAAATAATTATCTGCTTTGTAAAAGATAATTTAATAGATCATTTAAAATTTCTTTATTAAAGATCATAACGGTAACGATCATTGGGCCTAATAAATGCTAAAGAATTTGAAATAATTATCTTCTTTGTGAATCATAATTGAAAAGATCATTTAAAGTTTCTTTATTAAATATCATAACAGTAACGATCATAGGGTCTAATAAATGCTAAAAAATTGTAAATAATTATCTTCTTTCCAAAAGATAATTTAATAGATCATTTAGAATTTCTTTATTAAAGATCATAACGGTAACGATCATTGGTCCTAATAAATGCTAAAGAATTGTAAATAATTATATTCTTTCTAAAACATAATTTAATAGATCATTTAAAATTTCTTTATTAAAGATCATGAGGGTAACAATCATTGGGACTAATAAATGCTAAAAAATTGTAAATAATTATCTTCTTTGTAAAAGATAATTTAATAGATCATTTCAAAATTTCTTTATTAAAGATCATAACGGTAACGATCATTGAGCCAAATAAACGCTAAAGAATTTGAAATAATTATCTTCTTTGTGAGTCATAATTGAAAAGATCATTTAAAGTGTTTTTATTAAAGATCATAACGGTAATGATCATTGGTCCGAATAAATGCTAAAAAATTGTAAATAATTATCTTCTTTCTCAAAGATAATTTAATAGATCATATAGAATTTCTTTCTTAAAGATCATAACGGTAACGATCATGGGGCCTAATAAATGCTAAAGAATTTGAAATAATTATCTTCTTTGTGAATCATATTTGAATAGATCATTTAAAGTTTTTTTATTAAAGGTCTTAACGGTAACGATCATTGGGCCTAATAAATGCTAAAAAATTGATCATAATTATCTTCATTCTAAAAGATAACTTAAAACATCATTTAGAATTTCTTTATTAAAGATCATAACGGTAACGATCATTGGGCCTAATAAATGCTAAAGAATTTGAAATAATTATCTTCTTTGTGAATCATAATTGACAACATCATATAAAGTTTTTTTATTAAAGATCATAACGGTAACGATCATTGGGCCTAATAAATGCTAAAGAATTGTAAATAATTAAATTCTTTCTAAAACATAATTTAATAGATCATTTAAAATTTCTTTATTAAAGATCATAAGGGTAACAATCACAGGTACTAATAAATGCTAAAAAATTGTAAATAATTATCTTCTTTGTAAAAGATAATTTAATAGATCATTTCAAAATTTCTTTATTAAAGATCATAACGGTAACGATCATTGGGCCTAATAAATGCTAAAGAATTTGAAATAATTATCTTCTTTGTGAATCATAATTGAATAGATCATTTAAAGTTTTTTTATTAAAGGTCTTAACGGTAACAATCATTGGGCCTAATAAATGCTAAAAAATTGTACATAATTATCTTCATTCTAAAAGATAACTTAAAAGATCATTTAAAGTTTTTTTATTAAAGATCATAACGGTAACGATCATTGGGCCTAAATAAATGCTAAAATATTGTAAATAATTACCTTCTTTCTAAAAGATAATTTAATAGATCATTTAAAATTTCTTTATTAAAGATCATAACGGTAACAATCATTGGGCCTAATAAATGCTAAAAAATTGTAAATAATTATCTTCTTTGTAAAAGATAATTTAATAGATCATTTCAAAATTTCTTTATTAAAGATCATAACGGTAACGATCATTGGGCCTAATAAACGCTAAAGAATTTGAAATAATTATCTTCTTTGTGAGTGATAATTGAAAAGATCATTTAAAGTGTTTTTATTAAAGATCATAACGGTAATGATCATTGGTCCTAATAAATGCTAAAAAATTGTAAATAATTATCTTCTTTCTCAAAGATAATTTAATAGATCATTTAGAATTTCTTTATTAAAGATCATAACGATAACGATCATTGGGCCTAATAAATGCTAAAGAATTTGAAATAATTATTTTCTTTGTGAATCATAATTGACAACATCATATAAAGTTTTTTTATTAAAGATCATAACGGTAACGATCATTGGGCCTAATAAATGCTAAAAAATTGTAAATAATTATCTTCTTTCTAAAAGATAATTTAATAGATCATTTAGAATTTCTTTATTAAAGATCATAACGGTAACAATCATTGGGCCTAATAAATGCTAAAGAATTTTAAATAATTATATTCTTTCTAAAACATAATTTAATAGATCATTTAAAATTTCTTTATTAAAGATCATAATGGTAACAATCATTGGGCCTAATAAATGCTAAAAAATTGTAAATAATTATCTGCTTTGTAAAAGATAATTTAATAGATCATTTAAAATTTCTTTATTAAAGATCATAATGGTAACGATCATTGGGCCTAATAAATGCTAAAGAATTTGAAATAATTATCTTCTTTGTGAATCATAATTGAAAAGATCATTTAAAGTTTCTTTATTAAATATCATAACAGTAACGATCATAGGGTCTAATAAATGCTAAAAAATTGTAAATAATTATCTTCTTTCCAAAAGATAATTTAATAGATCATTTAGAATTTCTTTATTAAAGATCATAACGGTAACGATCATTGGTCCTAATAAATGCTAAAGAATTGTAAATAATTATATTCTTTCTAAAACATAATTTAATAGATCATTTAAAATTTCTTTATTAAAGATCATGAGGGTAACAATCATTGGGACTAATAAATGCTAAAAAATTGTAAATAATTATCTTCATTGTAAAAGATAATTTAATAGATCATTTCAAAATTTCTTTATTAAAGATCATAACGGTAACGATCATTGGGCCTAATAAACGCTAAAGAATTTGAAATAATTATCTTCTTTGTGAGTCATAATTGAAAAGATCATTTAAAGTGTTTTTATTAAAGATCATAACAGTTATGATCATTGGTCCGAATAAATGCTAAAAAATTGTAAATAATTATCTTCTTTCTCAAAGATAATTTAATAGATCATATAGAATTTCTTTCTTAAAGATCATAACGGTAACGATCATGGGGCCTAATAAATGCTAAAGAATTTGAAATAATTATCTTCTTTGTGAATCATATTTGAATAGATCATTTAAAGTTTTTTTATTAAAGGTCTTAACGGTAACGATCATTGGGCCTAATAAATGCTAAAAAATTGATCATAATTATCTTCATTCTAAAAGATAACTTAAAAGATCATTTAGAATTTCTTTATTAAAGATCATAACGGTAACGATCATTGGGCCTAATAAATGCTAAAGAATTTGAAATAATTATCTTCTTTGTGAATCATAATTGACAACATCATATAAAGTTTTTTTATTAAAGATCATAACGGTAACGATCATTGGGCCTAATAAATGCTAAAAAATAGTAAATAATTAGCTTCTTTCTAAAAGATAATTTAATAGATCATTTAGAATTTCTTTATTAAAGATCATAACGGTAACAATCATTGGGCCTAATAAATGCTAAAGAATTTTAAATAATTATATTCTTTCTAAAACATAATTTAATAGATCATTTAAAATTTCTTTATTAAAGATCATAAGGGTAACAATCATTGGGCCTAATAAATGCTAAAAAATTGTAAATAATTATCTTCTTTGTAAAAGATAATTTAATAGATCATTTTAAATTTCTTTATTAAAGATCATAGCGGTAACGATCATTGGGCCTAATAAATGCTAAAGAATTTGAAATAATTATCTTCTTTGTGAATCATAATTGAAAAGATCGTTTAAAGTGTTTTTATTAAAGATCATAACGGTAATGATCATTGGTCCTAATAAATGCTAAAAAATTGTAAATAATTATCTTCTTTCTCAAAGATAATTTAATAGATCATATAGAATTTCTTTATTAAAGATCATAACGGTAACGATCATGGGGCCTAATAAATGCTAAAGAATTTGAAATAATTATCTTCTTTGTGAATCATATTTGAATAGATCATTTAAAGTTTTTTTATTAAAGGTCTTAACAGTAACGATCATTGGGCCTAATAAATGCTAAAAAATTGGTCATAATTATCTTCATTCTAAAAGATAACTTAAAAGATCATTTAGAATTTCTTTATTAAAGATCATAACGGTAACGATCATTGGGCGCTAAAGAATTTGAAATAATTATCCTCTTTGTGAATCATAATTGACAACATCATTTAAAGTTTTTTTATTAAAGATCATAACGGTAACGATCATTGGGCCTAATAAATACTAAAAAATTGTAAATAATTATCTTTTTTCTAAAAGATAATTTAATAGATCATTTAGAATTTCTTTATTAAAGATCATAATGGTAACAATCATTGGGCCTAATAAATGGCAAAGAATTTTAAATAATTATATTCTTTCTAAAACATAATTTAATAGATCATTTAAAATTTCTTTATTAAAGATCATAAGGGTAACAATCATTGGGCCTAATAAATGCTAAAAAATTGTAAATAATTATCTTCTTTGTAAAAGATAATTTAATAGACCATTTAAAATTTCTTTATTAAAGATCATAACGGTAACGATCATTGGGCCTAATAAATGCTAAAGAATTTGAAATAATTATCTTCTTTGTGAATCATAATTGAAAAGATCATTTAAAGTGTTTTTATTAAAGATCATAACGGTAATGATCATTGGTCCTAATAAATTCTAAAAAATTGTAAATAATTATCTTCTTTCTCAAAGATAATTTAATAGATCATATAGAATTTCCTTATTAAAGATCATAACGGTAACGATCATGGGGCCTAATAAATGCTAAAGAATTTGAAATAATTATCTTCTTTGTGAATCATATTTGAATAGATTATTTAAAGTTTTTTTATTAAAGGTCTTAACGGTAACGATCACTGGGCCTAATAAATGCTAAAAAATTGTACATAATTATCTTCATTCTAAAAGATAACTTAAAAGATCATTTAAAGTTTTTTTATTAAAGATCATAACGGTAACGATCATTAGGCCTAATAAATGCTAAAAAATTGTAAATAATTATCTTCTTTCTAAAAGATAATTTAATAGATCATTTAGAATTTCTTTATTAAAGATCATAACGGTAACGATCATTGGTCCTAATAAATGCTAAAGAATTGTAAATAATTATATTCTTTCTAAAACATAATTTAATAGATCATTTAAAATTTCTTTATTAAAGATCATGAGGGTAACAATCATTGGGACTAATAAATGCTAAAAAATTGTAAATAATTATCTTCTTTGTAAAAGATAATTTATTAGATCATTTCAAAATTTCTTTATTAAAGATCATAACGGTAACGATCATCGGGCCTAATAAACGCTAAAGAATTTGAAATACTTATCTTCTTTGTGAGTCATAATTGAAAAGATCATTTAAAGTGTTTTTATTAAAGATCATAACGGTAATGATCATTGGTCCTAATAAATGCTAAAAAATTGTAAATAATTAGCTTCTTTCTAAAAGATAATTTAATAGATCATTTAGAATTTCTTTATTAAAGATCATAACGGTAACAATCATTGGGCCTAATAAATGCTAAAGAATTTTAAATAATTATATTCTTTCTAAAACATAATTTAATAGATCATTTAAAATTTCTTTATTAAAGATCATAAGGGTAACAATCATTGGGCCTAATAAATGCTAAAAAATTGTAAATAATTATCTTCTTTGTAAAAGATAATTTAATAGATCATTTTAAATTTCTTTATTAAAGATCATAGCGGTAACGATCATTGGGCCTAATAAATGCTAAAGAATTTGAAATAATTATCTTCTTTGTGAATCATAATTGAAAAGATCGTTTAAAGTGTTTTTATTAAAGATCATAACGGTAATGATCATTGGTCCTAATAAATGCTAAAAAATTGTAAATAATTATCTTCTTTCTCAAAGATAATTTAATAGATCATATAGAATTTCTTTATTAAAGATCATAACGGTAACGATCATGGGGCCTAATAAATGCTAAAGAATTTGAAATAATTATCTTCTTTGTGAATCATATTTGAATAGATCATTTAAAGTTTTTTTATTAAAGGTCTTAACGGTAACGATCACTGGGCCTAATAAATGCTAAAAAATTGTACATAATTATCTTCATTCTAAAAGATAACTTAAAAGATCATTTAAAGTTTTTTTATTAAAGATCATAACGGTAACGATCATTAGGCCTAATAAATGCTAAAAAATTGTAAATAATTATCTTCTTTCTAAAAGATAATTTAATAGATCATTTAGAATTTCTTTATTAAAGATCATAACGGTAACGATCATTGGTCCTAATAAATGCTAAAGAATTGTAAATAATTATATTCTTTCTAAAACATAATTTAATAGATCATTTAAAATTTCTTTATTAAAGATCATGAGGGTAACAATCATTGGGACTAATAAATGCTAAAAAATTGTAAATAATTATCTTCTTTGTAAAAGATAATTTATTAGATCATTTCAAAATTTCTTTATTAAAGATCATAACGGTAACGATCATCGGGCCTAATAAACGCTAAAGAATTTGAAATACTTATCTTCTTTGTGAGTCATAATTGAAAAGATCATTTAAAGTGTTTTTATTAAAGATCATAACGGTAATGATCATTGGTCCTAATAAATGCTAAAAAATTGTAAATAATTAGCTTCTTTCAAAAGATAATTAAATAGATCATTTAGAATTTCTTTATTAAAGATCATAACGGTAACAATCATTGGGCCTAATAAATGCTAAAGAATTTTAAATAATTATATTCTTTCTAAAACATAATTTAATAGATCATTTAAAATTTCTTTATTAAAGATCATAAGGGTAACAATCATTGGGCCTAATAAATGCTAAAAAATTGTAAATAATTATCTTCTTTGTAAAAGATAATTTAATAGATCATTTTAAATTTCTTTATTAAAGATCATAGCGGTAACGATCATTGGGCCTAATAAATGCTAAAGAATTTGAAATAATTATCTTCTTTGTGAATCATAATTGAAAAGATCGTTTAAAGTGTTTTTATTAAAGATCATAACGGTAATGATCATTGGTCCTAATAAATGCTAAAAAATTGTAAATAATTATCTTCTTTCTCAAAGATAATTTAATAGATCATATAGAATTTCTTTATTAAAGATCATAACGGTAACGATCATGGGGCCTAATAAATGCTAAAGAATTTGAAATAATTATCTTCTTTGTGAATCATATTTGAATAGATCATTTAAAGTTTTTTTATTAAAGGTCTTAACGGTAACGATCATTGGGCCTAATAAATGCTAAAAAATTGATCATAATTATCTTCATTCTAAAAGATAACTTAAAAGATCATTTAGAATTTCTTTATTAAAGATCATAACGGTAACGATCATTGGGCCTAATAAATGCTAAAGAATTTGAAATAATTATCTTCTTTGTGAATCATAATTGACAACATCATATAAAGTTTTTTTATTAAAGATCATAACGGTAACGATCATTGGGCCTAATAAATGCTAAAAAATAGTAAATAATTAGCTTCTTTCTAAAAGATAATTTAATAGATCATTTAGAATTTCTTTATTAAAGATCATAACGGTAACAATCATTGGGCCTAATAAATGCTAAAGAATTTTAAATAATTATATTCTTTCTAAAACATAATTTAATAGATCATTTAAAATTTCTTTATTAAAGATCATAAGGGTAACAATCATTGGGCCTAATAAATGCTAAAAAATTGTAAATAATTATCTTCTTTGTAAAAGATAATTTAATAGATTATTTTAAATTTCTTTATTAAAGATCATAGCGGTAACGATCATTGGGCCTAATAAATGCTAAAGAATTTGAAATAATTATCTTCTTTGTGAATCATAATTGAAAAGATCGTTTAAAGTGTTTTTATTAAAGATCATAACGGTAATGATCATTGGTCCTAATAAATGCTAAAAAATTGTAAATAATTATCTTCTTTCTCAAAGATAATTTAATAGATCATATAGAATTTCTTTATTAAAGATCATAACGGTAACGATCATGGGGCCTAATAAATGCTAAAGAATTTGAAATAATTATCTTCTTTGTGAATCATATTTGAATAGATCATTTAAAGTTTTTTTATTAAAGGTCTTAACAGTAACGATCATTGGGCCTAATAAATGCTAAAAAATTGGTCATAATTATCTTCATTCTAAAAGATAACTTAAAAGATCATTTAGAATTTCTTTATTAAAGATCATAACGGTAACGATCATTGGGCGCTAAAGAATTTGAAATAATTATCCTCTTTGTGAATCATAATTGACAACATCATTTAAAGTTTTTTTATTAAAGATCATAACGGTAACGATCATTGGGCCTAATAAATACTAAAAAATTGTAAATAATTATCTTTTTTCTAAAAGATAATTTAATAGATCATTTAGAATTTCTTTATTAAAGATCATAATGGTAACAATCATTGGGCCTAATAAATGGCAAAGAATTTTAAATAATTATATTCTTTCTAAAACATAATTTAATAGATCATTTAAAATTTCTTTATTAAAGATCATAAGGGTAACAATCATTGGGCCTAATAAATGCTAAAAAATTGTAAATAATTATCTTCTTTGTAAAAGATAATTTAATAGACCATTTAAAATTTCTTTATTAAAGATCATAACGGTAACGATCATTGGGCCTAATAAATGCTAAAGAATTTGAAATAATTATCTTCTTTGTGAATCATAATTGAAAAGATCATTTAAAGTGTTTTTATTAAAGATCATAACGGTAATGATCATTGGTCCTAATAAATTCTAAAAAATTGTAAATAATTATCTTCTTTCTCAAAGATAATTTAATAGATCATATAGAATTTCCTTATTAAAGATCATAACGGTAACGATCATGGGGCCTAATAAATGCTAAAGAATTTGAAATAATTATCTTCTTTGTGAATCATATTTGAATAGATTATTTAAAGTTTTTTTATTAAAGGTCTTAACGGTAACGATCACTGGGCCTAATAAATGCTAAAAAATTGTACATAATTATCTTCATTCTAAAAGATAACTTAAAAGATCATTTAAAGTTTTTTTATTAAAGATCATAACGGTAACGATCATTAGGCCTAATAAATGCTAAAAAATTGTAAATAATTATCTTCTTTCTAAAAGATAATTTAATAGATCATTTAGAATTTCTTTATTAAAGATCATAACGGTAACGATCATTGGTCCTAATAAATGCTAAAGAATTGTAAATAATTATATTCTTTCTAAAACATAATTTAATAGATCATTTAAAATTTCTTTATTAAAGATCATGAGGGTAACAATCATTGGGACTAATAAATGCTAAAAAATTGTAAATAATTATCTTCTTTGTAAAAGATAATTTATTAGATCATTTCAAAATTTCTTTATTAAAGATCATAACGGTAACGATCATCGGGCCTAATAAACGCTAAAGAATTTGAAATACTTATCTTCTTTGTGAGTCATAATTGAAAAGATCATTTAAAGTGTTTTTATTAAAGATCATAACGGTAATGATCATTGGTCCTAATAAATGCTAAAAAATTGTAAATAATTAGCTTCTTTCTAAAAGATAATTTAATAGATCATTTAGAATTTCTTTATTAAAGATCATAACGGTAACAATCATTGGGCCTAATAAATGCTAAAGAATTTTAAATAATTATATTCTTTCTAAAACATAATTTAATAGATCATTTAAAATTTCTTTATTAAAGATCATAAGGGTAACAATCATTGGGCCTAATAAATGCTAAAAAATTGTAAATAATTATCTTCTTTGTAAAAGATAATTTAATAGATCATTTTAAATTTCTTTATTAAAGATCATAGCGGTAACGATCATTGGGCCTAATAAATGCTAAAGAATTTGAAATAATTATCTTCTTTGTGAATCATAATTGAAAAGATCGTTTAAAGTGTTTTTATTAAAGATCATAACGGTAATGATCATTGGTCCTAATAAATGCTAAAAAATTGTAAATAATTATCTTCTTTCTCAAAGATAATTTAATAGATCATATAGAATTTCTTTATTAAAGATCATAACGGTAACGATCATGGGGCCTAATAAATGCTAAAGAATTTGAAATAATTATCTTCTTTGTGAATCATATTTGAATAGATCATTTAAAGTTTTTTTATTAAAGGTCTTAACGGTAACGATCACTGGGCCTAATAAATGCTAAAAAATTGTACATAATTATCTTCATTCTAAAAGATAACTTAAAAGATCATTTAAAGTTTTTTTATTAAAGATCATAACGGTAACGATCATTAGGCCTAATAAATGCTAAAAAATTGTAAATAATTATCTTCTTTCTAAAAGATAATTTAATAGATCATTTAGAATTTCTTTATTAAAGATCATAACGGTAACGATCATTGGTCCTAATAAATGCTAAAGAATTGTAAATAATTATATTCTTTCTAAAACATAATTTAATAGATCATTTAAAATTTCTTTATTAAAGATCATGAGGGTAACAATCATTGGGACTAATAAATGCTAAAAAATTGTAAATAATTATCTTCTTTGTAAAAGATAATTTATTAGATCATTTCAAAATTTCTTTATTAAAGATCATAACGGTAACGATCATCGGGCCTAATAAACGCTAAAGAATTTGAAATACTTATCTTCTTTGTGAGTCATAATTGAAAAGATCATTTAAAGTGTTTTTATTAAAGATCATAACGGTAATGATCATTGGTCCTAATAAATGCTAAAAAATTGTAAATAATTAGCTTCTTTCAAAAGATAATTAAATAGATCATTTAGAATTTCTTTATTAAAGATCATAACGGTAACAATCATTGGGCCTAATAAATGCTAAAGAATTTTAAATAATTATATTCTTTCTAAAACATAATTTAATAGATCATTTAAAATTTCTTTATTAAAGATCATAAGGGTAACAATCATTGGGCCTAATAAATGCTAAAAAATTGTAAATAATTATCTTCTTTGTAAAAGATAATTTAATAGATCATTTTAAATTTCTTTATTAAAGATCATAGCGGTAACGATCATTGGGCCTAATAAATGCTAAAGAATTTGAAATAATTATCTTCTTTGTGAATCATAATTGAAAAGATCGTTTAAAGTGTTTTTATTAAAGATCATAACGGTAATGATCATTGGTCCTAATAAATGCTAAAAAATTGTAAATAATTATCTTCTTTCTCAAAGATAATTTAATAGATCATATAAAATTTCTTTATTAAAGATCATAACGGTAACGATCATGGGGCCTAATAAATGCTAAAGAATTTGAAATAATTATCTTCTTTGTGAATCATATTTGAATAGATCTTTTAAAGTTTTTTTATTAAAGGTCTTAACGGTAACGTTCACTGGGCCTAATAAATGCTAAAAAATTGTACATAATTATCTTCATTCTAAAAGATAACTTAAAAGATCATTTAAAGTTTTTTTATTAAAGATCATAACGGTAACGATCATTAGGCCTAATAAATGCTAAAAAATTGTAAATAATTATCTTCTTTCTAAAAGATAATTTAATAGATCATTTAGAATTTCTTTATTAAAGATCATAACGGTAACGATCATTGGTCCTAATAAATGCTAAAGAATTGTAAATAATTATATTCTTTCTAAAACATAATTTAATAGATCATTTAAAATTTCTTTATTAAAGATCATGAGGGTAACAATCATTGGGACTAATAAATGCTAAAAAATTGTAAATAATTATCTTCTTTGTAAAAGATAATTTAATAGACCATTTAAAATTTCTTTATTAAAGATCATAACGGTAACGATCATTGGGCCTAATAAATGCTAAAGAATTTGAAATAATTATCTTCTTTGTGAATCATAATTGAAAAGATCATTTAAAGTGTTTTTATTAAAGATCATAACGGTAATGATCATTGGTCCTAATAAATTCTAAAAAATTGTAAATAATTATCTTCTTTCTCAAAGATAATTTAATAGATCATATAGAATTTCTTTATTAAAGATCATAACGGTAACGATCATGGGGCCTAATAAATGCTAAAGAATTTGAAATAATTATCTTCTTTGTGAATCATATTTGAATAGATTATTTAAAGTTTTTTTATTAAAGGTCTTAACGGTAACGATCACTGGGCCTAATAAATGCTAAAAAATTGTACATAATTATCTTTATTCTAAAAGATAACTTAAAAGATCATTTAAAGTTTTTTTATTAAAGATCATAACGGTAACGATCATTAGGCCTAATAAATGCTAAAAAATTGTAAATAATTATCTTCTTTCTAAAAGATAATTTAATAGATCATTTAGAATTTCTTTATTAAAGATCATAACGGTAACGATCATTGGTCCTAATAAATGCTAAAGAATTGTAAATAATTATATTCTTTCTAAAACATAATTTAATAGATCATTTAAAATTTCTTTATTAAAGATCATGAGGGTAACAATCATTGGGACTAATAAATGCTAAAAAATTGTAAATAATTATCTTCTTTGTAAAAGATAATTTATTAGATCATTTCAAAATTTCTTTATTAAAGATCATAACGGTAACGATCATCGGGCCTAATAAACGCTAAAGAATTTGAAATACTTATCTTCTTTGTGAGTCATAATTGAAAAGATCATTTAAAGTGTTTTTATTAAAGATCATAACGGTAATGATCATTGGTCCTAATAAATGCTAAAAAATTGTAAATAATTAGCTTCTTTCTAAAAGATAATTTAATAGATCATTTAGAATTTCTTTATTAAAGATCATAACGGTAACAATCATTGGGCCTAATAAATGCTAAAGAATTTTAAATAATTATATTCTTTCTAAAACATAATTTAATAGATCATTTAAAATTTCTTTATTAAAGATCATAAGGGTAACAATCATTGGGCCTAATAAATGCTAAAAAATTGTAAATAATTATCTTCTTTGTAAAAGATAATTTAATAGATCATTTTAAATTTCTTTATTAAAGATCATAGCGGTAACGATCATTGGGCCTAATAAATGCTAAAGAATTTGAAATAATTATCTTCTTTGTGAATCATAATTGAAAAGATCGTTTAAAGTGTTTTTATTAAAGATCATAACGGTAATGATCATTGGTCCTAATAAATGCTAAAAAATTGTAAATAATTATCTTCTTTCTCAAAGATAATTTAATAGATCATATAGAATTTCTTTATTAAAGATCATAACGGTAACGATCATGGGGCCTAATAAATGCTAAAGAATTTGAAATAATTATCTTCTTTGTGAATCATATTTGAATAGATCATTTAAAGTTTTTTTATTAAAGGTCTTAACGGTAACGATCACTGGGCCTAATAAATGCTAAAAAATTGTACATAATTATCTTCATTCTAAAAGATAACTTAAAAGATCATTTAAAGTTTTTTTATTAAAGATCATAACGGTAACGATCATTAGGCCTAATAAATGCTAAAAAATTGTAAATAATTATCTTCTTTCTAAAAGATAATTTAATAGATCATTTAGAATTTCTTTATTAAAGATCATAACGGTAACGATCATTGGTCCTAATAAATGCTAAAGAATTGTAAATAATTATATTCTTTCTAAAACATAATTTAATAGATCATTTAAAATTTCTTTATTAAAGATCATGAGGGTAACAATCATTGGGACTAATAAATGCTAAAAAATTGTAAATAATTATCTTCTTTGTAAAAGATAATTTATTAGATCATTTCAAAATTTCTTTATTAAAGATCATAACGGTAACGATCATCGGGCCTAATAAACGCTAAAGAATTTGAAATACTTATCTTCTTTGTGAGTCATAATTGAAAAGATCATTTAAAGTGTTTTTATTAAAGATCATAACGGTAATGATCATTGGTCCTAATAAATGCTAAAAAATTGTAAATAATTAGCTTCTTTCAAAAGATAATTAAATAGATCATTTAGAATTTCTTTATTAAAGATCATAACGGTAACAATCATTGGGCCTAATAAATGCTAAAGAATTTTAAATAATTATATTCTTTCTAAAACATAATTTAATAGATCATTTAAAATTTCTTTATTAAAGATCATAAGGGTAACAATCATTGGGCCTAATAAATGCTAAAAAATTGTAAATAATTATCTTCTTTGTAAAAGATAATTTAATAGATCATTTTAAATTTCTTTATTAAAGATCATAGCGGTAACGATCATTGGGCCTAATAAATGCTAAAGAATTTGAAATAATTATCTTCTTTGTGAATCATAATTGAAAAGATCGTTTAAAGTGTTTTTATTAAAGATCATAACGGTAATGATCATTGGTCCTAATAAATGCTAAAAAATTGTAAATAATTATCTTCTTTCTCAAAGATAATTTAATAGATCATATAAAATTTCTTTATTAAAGATCATAACGGTAACGATCATGGGGCCTAATAAATGCTAAAGAATTTGAAATAATTATCTTCTTTGTGAATCATATTTGAATAGATCTTTTAAAGTTTTTTTATTAAAGGTCTTAACGGTAACGTTCACTGGGCCTAATAAATGCTAAAAAATTGTACATAATTATCTTCATTCTAAAAGATAACTTAAAAGATCATTTAAAGTTTTTTTATTAAAGATCATAACGGTAACGATCATTAGGCCTAATAAATGCTAAAAAATTGTAAATAATTATCTTCTTTCTAAAAGATAATTTAATAGATCATTTAGAATTTCTTTATTAAAGATCATAACGGTAACGATCATTGGTCCTAATAAATGCTAAAGAATTGTAAATAATTATATTCTTTCTAAAACATAATTTAATAGATCATTTAAAATTTCTTTATTAAAGATCATGAGGGTAACAATCATTGGGACTAATAAATGCTAAAAAATTGTAAATAATTATCTTCTTTGTAAAAGATAATTTAATAGACCATTTAAAATTTCTTTATTAAAGATCATAACGGTAACGATCATTGGGCCTAATAAATGCTAAAGAATTTGAAATAATTATCTTCTTTGTGAATCATAATTGAAAAGATCATTTAAAGTGTTTTTATTAAAGATCATAACGGTAATGATCATTGGTCCTAATAAATTCTAAAAAATTGTAAATAATTATCTTCTTTCTCAAAGATAATTTAATAGATCATATAGAATTTCTTTATTAAAGATCATAACGGTAACGATCATGGGGCCTAATAAATGCTAAAGAATTTGAAATAATTATCTTCTTTGTGAATCATATTTGAATAGATTATTTAAAGTTTTTTTATTAAAGGTCTTAACGGTAACGATCACTGGGCCTAATAAATGCTAAAAAATTGTACATAATTATCTTTATTCTAAAAGATAACTTAAAAGATCATTTAAAGTTTTTTTATTAAAGATCATAACGGTAACGATCATTAGGCCTAATAAATGCTAAAAAATTGTAAATAATTATCTTCTTTCTAAAAGATAATTTAATAGATCATTTAGAATTTCTTTATTAAAGATCATAACGGTAACGATCATTGGTCCTAATAAATGCTAAAGAATTGTAAATAATTATATTCTTTCTAAAACATAATTTAATAGATCATTTAAAATTTCTTTATTAAAGATCATGAGGGTAACAATCATTGGGACTAATAAATGCTAAAAAATTGTAAATAATTATCTTCTTTGTAAAAGATAATTTATTAGATCATTTCAAAATTTCTTTATTAAAGATCATAACGGTAACGATCATCGGGCCTAATAAACGCTAAAGAATTTGAAATACTTATCTTCTTTGTGAGTCATAATTGAAAAGATCATTTAAAGTGTTTTTATTAAAGATCATAACGGTAATGATCATTGGTCCTAATAAATGCTAAAAAATTGTAAATAATTAGCTTCTTTCTAAAAGATAATTTAATAGATCATTTAGAATTTCTTTATTAAAGATCATAACGGTAACAATCATTGGGCCTAATAAATGCTAAAGAATTTTAAATAATTATATTCTTTCTAAAACATAATTTAATAGATCATTTAAAATTTCTTTATTAAAGATCATAAGGGTAACAATCATTGGGCCTAATAAATGCTAAAAAATTGTAAATAATTATCTTCTTTGTAAAAGATAATTTAATAGATCATTTTAAATTTCTTTATTAAAGATCATAGCGGTAACGATCATTGGGCCTAATAAATGCTAAAGAATTTGAAATAATTATCTTCTTTGTGAATCATAATTGAAAAGATCGTTTAAAGTGTTTTTATTAAAGATCATAACGGTAATGATCATTGGTCCTAATAAATGCTAAAAAATTGTAAATAATTATCTTCTTTCTCAAAGATAATTTAATAGATCATATAGAATTTCTTTATTAAAGATCATAACGGTAACGATCATGGGGCCTAATAAATGCTAAAGAATTTGAAATAATTATCTTCTTTGTGAATCATATTTGAATAGATCATTTAAAGTTTTTTTATTAAAGGTCTTAACGGTAACGATCACTGGGCCTAATAAATGCTAAAAAATTGTACATAATTATCTTCATTCTAAAAGATAACTTAAAAGATCATTTAAAGTTTTTTTATTAAAGATCATAACGGTAACGATCATTAGGCCTAATAAATGCTAAAAAATTGTAAATAATTATCTTCTTTCTAAAAGATAATTTAATAGATCATTTAGAATTTCTTTATTAAAGATCATAACGGTAACGATCATTGGTCCTAATAAATGCTAAAGAATTGTAAATAATTATATTCTTTCTAAAACATAATTTAATAGATCATTTAAAATTTCTTTATTAAAGATCATGAGGGTAACAATCATTGGGACTAATAAATGCTAAAAAATTGTAAATAATTATCTTCTTTGTAAAAGATAATTTATTAGATCATTTCAAAATTTCTTTATTAAAGATCATAACGGTAACGATCATCGGGCCTAATAAACGCTAAAGAATTTGAAATACTTATCTTCTTTGTGAGTCATAATTGAAAAGATCATTTAAAGTGTTTTTATTAAAGATCATAACGGTAATGATCATTGGTCCTAATAAATGCTAAAAAATTGTAAATAATTAGCTTCTTTCAAAAGATAATTAAATAGATCATTTAGAATTTCTTTATTAAAGATCATAACGGTAACAATCATTGGGCCTAATAAATGCTAAAGAATTTTAAATAATTATATTCTTTCTAAAACATAATTTAATAGATCATTTAAAATTTCTTTATTAAAGATCATAAGGGTAACAATCATTGGGCCTAATAAATGCTAAAAAATTGTAAATAATTATCTTCTTTGTAAAAGATAATTTAATAGATCATTTTAAATTTCTTTATTAAAGATCATAGCGGTAACGATCATTGGGCCTAATAAATGCTAAAGAATTTGAAATAATTATCTTCTTTGTGAATCATAATTGAAAAGATCGTTTAAAGTGTTTTTATTAAAGATCATAACGGTAATGATCATTGGTCCTAATAAATGCTAAAAAATTGTAAATAATTATCTTCTTTCTCAAAGATAATTTAATAGATCATATAAAATTTCTTTATTAAAGATCATAACGGTAACGATCATGGGGCCTAATAAATGCTAAAGAATTTGAAATAATTATCTTCTTTGTGAATCATATTTGAATAGATCTTTTAAAGTTTTTTTATTAAAGGTCTTAACGGTAACGTTCACTGGGCCTAATAAATGCTAAAAAATTGTACATAATTATCTTCATTCTAAAAGATAACTTAAAAGATCATTTAAAGTTTTTTTATTAAAGATCATAACGGTAACGATCATTAGGCCTAATAAATGCTAAAAAATTGTAAATAATTATCTTCTTTCTAAAAGATAATTTAATAGATCATTTAGAATTTCTTTATTAAAGATCATAACGGTAACGATCATTGGTCCTAATAAATGCTAAAGAATTGTAAATAATTATATTCTTTCTAAAACATAATTTAATAGATCATTTAAAATTTCTTTATTAAAGATCATGAGGGTAACAATCATTGGGACTAATAAATGCTAAAAAATTGTAAATAATTATCTTCTTTGTAAAAGATAATTTAATAGACCATTTAAAATTTCTTTATTAAAGATCATAACGGTAACGATCATTGGGCCTAATAAATGCTAAAGAATTTGAAATAATTATCTTCTTTGTGAATCATAATTGAAAAGATCATTTAAAGTGTTTTTATTAAAGATCATAACGGTAATGATCATTGGTCCTAATAAATTCTAAAAAATTGTAAATAATTATCTTCTTTCTCAAAGATAATTTAATAGATCATATAGAATTTCTTTATTAAAGATCATAACGGTAACGATCATGGGGCCTAATAAATGCTAAAGAATTTGAAATAATTATCTTCTTTGTGAATCATATTTGAATAGATTATTTAAAGTTTTTTTATTAAAGGTCTTAACGGTAACGATCACTGGGCCTAATAAATGCTAAAAAATTGTACATAATTATCTTCATTCTAAAAGATAACTTAAAAGATCATTTAAAGTTTTTTTATTAAAGATCATAACGGTAACGATCATTAGGCCTAATAAATGCTAAAAAATTGTAAATAATTATCTTCTTTCTAAAAGATAATTTAATAGATCATTTAGAATTTCTTTATTAAAGATCATAACGGTAACGATCATTGGTCCTAATAAATGCTAAAGAATTGTAAATAATTATATTCTTTCTAAAACATAATTTAATAGATCATTTAAAATTTCTTTATTAAAGATCATGAGGGTAACAATCATTGGGACTAATAAATGCTAAAAAATTGTAAATAATTATCTTCTTTGTAAAAGATAATTTATTAGATCATTTCAAAATTTCTTTATTAAAGATCATAACGGTAACGATCATCGGGCCTAATAAACGCTAAAGAATTTGAAATACTTATCTTCTTTGTGAGTCATAATTGAAAAGATCATTTAAAGTGTTTTTATTAAAGATCATAACGGTAATGATCATTGGTCCTAATAAATGCTAAAAAATTGTAAATAATTAGCTTCTTTCTAAAAGATAATTTAATAGATCATTTAGAATTTCTTTATTAAAGATCATAACGGTAACAATCATTGGGCCTAATAAATGCTAAAGAATTTTAAATAATTATATTCTTTCTAAAACATAATTTAATAGATCATTTAAAATTTCTTTATTAAAGATCATAAGGGTAACAATCATTGGGCCTAATAAATGCTAAAAAATTGTAAATAATTATCTTCTTTGTAAAAGATAATTTAATAGATCATTTTAAATTTCTTTATTAAAGATCATAGCGGTAACGATCATTGGGCCTAATAAATGCTAAAGAATTTGAAATAATTATCTTCTTTGTGAATCATAATTGAAAAGATCGTTTAAAGTGTTTTTATTAAAGATCATAACGGTAATGATCATTGGTCCTAATAAATGCTAAAAAATTGTAAATAATTATCTTCTTTCTCAAAGATAATTTAATAGATCATATAGAATTTCTTTATTAAAGATCATAACGGTAACGATCATGGGGCCTAATAAATGCTAAAGAATTTGAAATAATTATCTTCTTTGTGAATCATATTTGAATAGATCATTTAAAGTTTTTTTATTGAAGGTCTTAACGGTAACGATCACTGGGCCTAATAAATGCTAAAAAATTGTACATAATTATCTTCATTCTAAAAGATAACTTAAAAGATCATTTAAAGTTTTTTTATTAAAGATCATAACGGTAACGATCATTAGGCCTAATAAATGCTAAAAAATTGTAAATAATTATCTTCTTTCTAAAAGATAATTTAATAGATCATTTAGAATTTCTTTATTAAAGATCATAACGGTAACGATCATTGGTCCTAATAAATGCTAAAGAATTGTAAATAATTATATTCTTTCTAAAACATAATTTAATAGATCATTTAAAATTTCTTTATTAAAGATCATGAGGGTAACAATCATTGGGACTAATAAATGCTAAAAAATTGTAGATAATTATCTTCTTTGTAAAAGATAATTTATTAGATCATTTCAAAATTTCTTT
The DNA here is from genome assembly GCA_037954015.1 of Psophocarpus tetragonolobus. Lineage (NCBI taxonomy): Eukaryota > Viridiplantae > Streptophyta > Magnoliopsida > Fabales > Fabaceae > Psophocarpus > Psophocarpus tetragonolobus. The sequence continues at coordinate 64,191,537 of CM075688.1, forward strand.
ATTAAAGATCATAACGGTAACGATCATCGGGCCTAATAAACGCTAAAGAATTTGAAATACTTATCTTCTTTGTGAGTCATAATTGAAAAGATCATTTAAAGTGTTTTTATTAAAGATCATAACGGTAATGATCATTGGTCCTAATAAATGCTAAAAAATTGTAAATAATTAGCTTCTTTCAAAAGATAATTAAATAGATCATTTAGAATTTCTTTATTAAAGATCATAACGGTAACAATCATTGGGCCTAATAAATGCTAAAGAATTTTAAATAATTATATTCTTTCTAAAACATAATTTAATAGATCATTTAAAATTTCTTTATTAAAGATCATAAGGGTAACAATCATTGGGCCTAATAAATGCTAAAAAATTGTAAATAATTATCTTCTTTGTAAAAGATAATTTAATAGATCATTTTAAATTTCTTTATTAAAGATCATAGCGGTAACGATCATTGGGCCTAATAAATGCTAAAGAATTTGAAATAATTATCTTCTTTGTGAATCATAATTGAAAAGATCGTTTAAAGTGTTTTTATTAAAGATCATAACGGTAATGATCATTGGTCCTAATAAATGCTAAAAAATTGTAAATAATTATCTTCTTTCTCAAAGATAATTTAATAGATCATATAGAATTTCTTTATTAAAGATCATAACGGTAACGATCATGGGGCCTAATAAATGCTAAAGAATTTGAAATAATTATCTTCTTTGTGAATCATATTTGAATAGATCTTTTAAAGTTTTTTTATTAAAGGTCTTAACGGTAACGTTCACTGGGCCTAATAAATGCTAAAAAATTGTACATAATTATCTTCATTCTAAAAGATAACTTAAAAGATCATTTAAAGTTTTTTTATTAAAGATCATAACGGTAACGATCATTAGGCCTAATAAATGCTAAAAATTGTAAATAATTATCTTCTTTCTAAAAGATAATTTAATAGATCATTTAGAATTTCTTTATTAAAGATCATAACGGTAACAATCATTGGGCCTAATAAATGCTAAATAATTTTAAATAATTATATTCTTTCTAAAACATAATTTAATAGATCATTTAAAATTTCTTTATTAAAGATCATGAGGGTAACAATCATTGGGACTAATAAATGCTAAAAAATTGTAAATAATTATCTTCTTTGTAAAAGATAATTTATTAGATCATTTCAAAATTTCTTTATTAAAGATCATAACGGTAACGATCATCGGGCCTAATAAACGCTAAAGAATTTGAAATACTTATCTTCTTTGTGAGTCATAATTGAAAAGATCATTTAAAGTGTTTTTATTAAAGATCATAACGGTAATGATCATTGGTCCTAATAAATGCTAAAAATTGTAAATAATTAGCTTCTTTCTAAAAGATAATTTAATAGATCATTTAGAATTTCTTTATTAAAGATCATAACGGTAACAATCATTGGGCCTAATAAATGCTAAAGAATTTTAAATAATTATATTCTTTCTAAAACATAATTTAATAGATCATTTAAAATATCTTTATTAAAGATCATAAGGGTAACAATCATTGGGCCTAATAAATGCTAAAAAATTGTAAATAATTATCTTCTTTGTAAAAGATAATTTAATAGATCATTTTAAATTTCTTTATTAAAGATCATAGCGGTAACGATCATTGGGCCTAATAAATGCTAAAGAATTTGAAATAATTATCTTCTTTGTGAATCATAATTGAAAAGATCGTTTAAAGTGTTTTTATTAAAGATCATAACGGTAATGATCATTGGTCCTAATAAATGCTAAAAAATTGTAAATAATTATCTTCTTTCTCAAAGATAATTTAATAGATCATATAGAATTTCTTTATTAAAGATCATAACGGTAACGATCATGGGGCCTAATAAATGCTAAAGAATTTGAAATAATTATCTTCTTTGTGAATCATATTTGAATAGATCATTTAAAGTTTTTTTATTAAAGGTCTTAACGGTAACGATCATTGGGCCTAATAAATGCTAAAAAATTGGTCATAATTATCTTCATTCTAAAAGATAACTTAAAAGATCATTTAGAATTTCTTTATTAAAGATCATAACGGTAACGATCATTGGGCGCTAAAGAATTTGAAATAATTATCCTCTTTGTGAATCATAATTGACAACATCATTTAAAGTTTTTTTATTAAAGATCATAACGGTAACGATCATTGGGCCTAAAAAATACTAAAAAATTGTAAATAATTATCTTTTTTCTAAAAGATAATTTAATAGATCATTTAGAATTTCTTTATTAAAGATCATAATGGTAACAATCATTGGGCCTAATAAATGGCAAAGAATTTTAAATAATTATATTCTTTCTAAAACATAATTTAATAGATCATTTAAAATTTCTTTATTAAAGATCATAAGGGTAACAATCATTGGGCCTAATAAATGCTAAAAAATTGTAAATAATTATCTTCTTTGTAAAAGATAATTTAATAGACCATTTAAAATTTCTTTATTAAAGATCATAACGGTAACGATCATTGGGCCTAATAAATGCTAAAGAATTTGAAATAATTATCTTCTTTGTGAATCATAATTGAAAAGATCATTTAAAGTGTTTTTATTAAAGATCATAACGGTAATGATCATTGGTCCTAATAAATTCTAAAAAATTGTAAATAATTATCTTCTTTCTCAAAGATAATTTAATAGATCATATAGAATTTCTTTATTAAAGATCATAACGGTAACGATCATGGGGCCTAATAAATGCTAAAGAATTTGAAATAATTATCTTCTTTGTGAATCATATTTGAATAGATTATTTAAAGTTTTTTTATTAAAGGTCTTAACGGTAACGATCACTGGGCCTAATAAATGCTAAAAAATTGTACATAATTATCTTCATTCTAAAAGATAACTTAAAAGATCATTTAAAGTTTTTTTATTAAAGATCATAACGGTAACGATCATTAGGCCTAATAAATGCTAAAAAATTGTAAATAATTATCTTCTTTCTAAAAGATAATTTAATAGATCATTTAGAATTTCTTTATTAAAGATCATAACGGTAACGATCATTGGTCCTAATAAATGCTAAAGAATTGTAAATAATTATATTCTTTCTAAAACATAATTTAATAGATCATTTAAAATTTCTTTATTAAAGATCATGAGGGTAACAATCATTGGGACTAATAAATGCTAAAAAATTGTAAATAATTATCTTCTTTGTAAAAGATAATTTATTAGATCATTTCAAAATTTCTTTATTAAAGATCATAACGGTAACGATCATCGGGCCTAATAAACGCTAAAGAATTTGAAATACTTATCTTCTTTGTGAGTCATAATTGAAAAGATCATTTAAAGTGTTTTTATTAAAGATCATAATGGTAATGATCATTGGTCCTAATAAATGCTAAAAAATTGTAAATAATTATCTTCTTTCTCAAAGATAATTTAATAGATCATATAGAATTTCTTTATTAAAGATCATAACGGTAACGATCATGGGGCCTAATAAATGCTAAAGAATTTGAAATAATTATCTTCTTTGTGAATCATATTAGAATAGATCATTTAAAGTTTCTTTATTAAATATCATAACAGTAACGATCATTGGGTCTAATAAATGCTAAAAAATTGTAAATAATTATCTTCTTTCTAAAAGATAATTTAATAGATCATTTAGAATTTCTTTATTAAAGGTCTTAACGGTAACGATCATTGGGCCTAATAAATGCTAAAAAATTGGTCATAATTATCTTCATTCTAAAAGATAACTTAAAAGATCATTTAGAATTTCTTTATTAAAGATCATAACGGTAACGATCATTGGGCCTAATAAATGCTAAAAAATTGTAAATAATTATCTTCTTTCTAAAAGATAATTTAATAGATCATTTAGAATTTCTTTATTAAAGATCATAACGGTAACAATCATTGGGCCTAATAAATGCTAAATAATTTTAAATAATTATATTTTTCTAAAACATAATTTTGATCATTTAAAATTTCTTTATTAAAGATCATACGGGTAACAATCATTGGGCCTAATAAATGCTAAAAAATTGTAAATAATTATCTTCTTTGTAAAAGATAATTTAATAGATCATTTAAAATTTCTTTATTAAAGATCATAACGATAACGATCATTGGGCCTAATAAATGCTAAAGAATTTGAAATAATTATCTTCTTTGTGAATCATAATTGAAAAGATCATTTAAAGTTTCTTTATTAAATATCATAACAGTAACGATCATTGGGTCTAATAAATGCTAAAAAATTGTAAATAATTATCTTCTTTCCAAAAGATAATTTAATAGATCATTTAGAATTTCTTTATTAAAGATCATAACAGTAACGATCATTGGGCCTAATAAATGCTAAAGAATTTTAAATAATTATATTCTTTCTAAAACATAATTTAATAGATCATTTAAAATTTCTTTATTAAAGATCATAAGGGTAACAATCATTGGGCCTAATAAATGCTAAAAAATTGTAAATAATTATCTTCTTTGTGAAAGATAATTTAATAGATCATTTGAAATTTCTTTATTAAAGATCATAACGGTAACGATCATTGGGCCTAATAAATGCTAAAGAATTTGAAATAATTATCTTCTTTGTGAATCATAATTGAAAAGATCATTTAAAGTGTTTTTATTAAAGATCATAACGGTAATGATCATTGGTCCTAATAAATGCTAAAAAATTGTAAATAATTATCTTCTTTCTCAAAGATAATTTAATAGATCATATAGAATTTCTTTATTAAAGATCATAACGGTAACGATCATGGGGCCTAATAAATGCTAAAGAATTTGAAATAATTATCTTCTTTGTGAAACATATTTGAATAGATTATTTAAAGTTTTTTTATTAAAGGTCTTAACGGTAACGATCATTGGGCCTAATAAATGCTAAAAAATTGGTCATAATTATCTTCATTCTAAAAGATAACTTAAAAGATCATTTAGAATTTCTTTATTAAAGATCATAACGGTAACGATCATTGGGCCTAATAAATGCTAAAGAATTTGAAATAATTATCTTCATTGTGAATCATAATTGACAACATCATATAAAGTTTTTTTAATAAAGATCATAACGGTAACGATCATTGGGCCTAATAAATGCTAAAAAATTGTAAATAATTATCTTCTTTCTAAAAGATAATTTAATAGATCATTTAGAATTTCTTTATTAAAGATCATAACGGTAACAATCATTGGGCCTAATAAATGCTAAATAATTTTAAATAATTATATTTTTCTAAAACATAATTTTGATCATTTAAAATTTCTTTATTAAAGATCATACGGGTAACAATCATTGGGCCTAATAAATGCTAAAAAATTGTAAATAATTATCTTCTTTGTAAAAGATAATTTAATAGATCATTTAAAATTTCTTTATTAAAGATCATAACGATAACGATCATTAGGCCTAATAAATGCTAAAGAATTTGAAATAATTATCTTCTTTGTGAATCATAATTGAAAAGATCATTTAAAGTTTCTTTATTAAATATCATAACAGTAACGATCATTGGGTCTAATAAATGCTAAAAAATTGTAAATAATTATCTTCTTTCCAAAAGATAATTTAATAGATCATTTAGAATTTCTTTAATAAAGATCATAACGGTAACGATCATTGGGCCTAATAAATGCTAAAGAATTTTAAATAATTATATTCTTTCTAAAACATAATTTAATAGATCATTTAAAATTTCTTTATTAAAGATCATAAGGGTAACAATCATTGGGCCTAATAAATGCTAAAAAATTGTAAATAATTATCTTCTTTGTGAAAGATAATTTAATAGATCATTTGAAATTTCTTTATTAAAGATCATAACGGTAACGATCATTGGGCCTAATAAATGCTAAAGAATTTGAAATAATTATCTTCTTTGTGAATCATAATTGAAAAGATCATTTAAAGTGTTTTTATTAAAGATCATAACGGTAATAATCATTGGTCCTAATAAATGCTAAAAAATTGTAAATAATTATCTTCTTTCTCAAAGATAATTTAATAGATCATATAGAATTTCTTTATTAAAGATCATAACGGTAACGATCATGGGGCCTAATAAATGCTAAAGAATTTGAAATAATTATCTTCGTTGTGAAACATATTTGAATAGATTATTTAAAGTTTTTTTATTAAAGGTCTTAACGGTAACGATCATTGGGCCTAATAAATGCTAAAAAATTGGTCATAATTATCTTCATTCTAAAAGATAACTTAAAAGATCATTTAGAATTTCTTTATTAAAGATCATAACGGTAACGATCTTTGGGCCTAATAAATGCTAAAGAATTTGAAATAATTATCTTCTTTGTGAATCATAATTGACAACATCATATAAAGTTTTTTTAATAAAGATCATAACGGTAACGATCATTGGGCCTAATAAATGCTAAAAAATTGTAAATAATTATCTTCTTTCTAAAAGATAATTTAATAGATCATTTAGAATTTCTTTATTAAAGATCATAACGGTAACAATCATTGGGGCTAATAAATGCTAAAGAATTGTAAATAAATATATTCTTTCTAAAACATAATTTAATAGATCATTTAAAATTTCTTTATTAAAGATCATAACGGTAACGATCATTGGGCCTAATAAATGCTAAAGAATTTGAAATAATTATCTTCTTTGTGAATCATAATTGAAAAGATCATTTAAAGTTTCCTTATTAAATATCATAACAGTAACGATCATTGGGTCTAACAAATGCTAAAAAATTGTAAATAATTATCTTCTTTCTAAAAGATAATTTAATAGATCATTTAGAATTTCGTTATTAAAGATCATAACGGTAACAATCATTGGGGCTAATAAATGCTAAAGAATTGTAAATAAATATATTCTTTCTAAAACATAATTTAATAGATCATTTAAAATTTCTTTATTAAAGATCATAACGGTAACGATCATTGGGCCTAATAAATGCTAAAGAATTTGAAATAATTATCTTCTTTGTGAATCATAATTGAAAAGATCATTTAAAGTTTCTTTATTAAATATCATAACAGTAACGATCATTGGGTCTAACAAATGCTAAAAAATTGTAAATAATTATCTTCTTTCCAAAAGATAATTTAATAGATCATTTAGAATTTCTTTATTAAAGATCATAACGGTAACGATCATTGGTCCTAATAAATGCTAAAGAATTGTAAATAATTATATTCTTTCTAAAACATAATTTAATAGATCATTTGAAATTTCTTTATTAAAGATCATGAGGGTAACAATCATTGGGACTAATAAATGCTAAAAAATTATAAATAATTATCTTCTTTGTAAAAGCTAATTTAATAGATCATTTCAAAATTTCTTTATTAAAGATCATAACGGTAACGATCATTGGGCCTAATAAACGCTAAAGAATTTGAAATAATTATCTTCTTTGTGAGTCATAATTGAAAAGATCATTTAAAGTTTTTTTATTAAAGGTCTTAACGGTAACGATCATTGGGCCTAATAAATGCTAAAAAATTGGTCATAATTATCTTCATTCTAAAAGATAACTTAAAAGATCATTTAGAATTTCTTTATTAAAGATCATAACGGTAACGAACATTGGGCCTAATAAATGCTAAAGAATTTGAAATAATTATCTTCTTTGTGAATCATAATTAACAACATCATATAAAGTTTTTTTATTAAAGATCATAACGGTAACGATCATTGGGCCTAATAAATGCTAAAAAATTATAAATAATTATCTTCTTTCTAAAAGATAATTTAATAGATCATTTCGAATTTCTTTATTAAAGATCATAACGGTAACAATCATTGGGCCTAATAAATGCTAAATAATTTTAAATAATTATATTCTTTCTAAAACATAATTTAATAGATCATTTAAAATTTCTTTATTAAAGATCATAAGGGTAACAATCATTGGGCCTAATAAATGCTAAAAAATTGTAAATAATTATCTTCTTTGTAAAAGATAATTTAATAGATCATTTCAAATTTCTTTATTAAAGATCATAACGGTAACGATCATTGGGCCTAATAAATGCTAAAGAATTTGAAATAATTATCTTCTTTGTGAATCATAATTGACAACATCATATAAAGTTTTTTTATTAAAGATCATAACGGTAACGATCATTGGGCCTAATAAATGCTAAAAAATTGTAAATAATTATCTTCTTTCTAAAAGATAATTTAATAGATCATTTCGAATTTCTTTATTAAAGATCATAACGGTAACAATCGTTGGGCCTAATAAATGCTAAAAAATTGGTCATAATTATCTTCATTCTAAAAGATAACTTAAAAGATCATTTAGAATTTCTTTATTAAAGATCATAACGGTAACGAACATTGGGCCTAATAAATGCCAAAGAATTTGAAATAATTATCTTCTTTGTGAATCATAATTGACAACATCATATAAAGTTTTTTTATTAAAGATCATAACGGTAACGATCATTGGGCCTAATAAATGCTAAAAAATTGTAAATAATTATCTTCTTTCTAAAAGATAATTTAATAGATCATATAGAATTTCTTTATTAAAGATCATAACGGTAACGATCATGGGGCCTAATAAATGCTAAAGAATTTGAAATAATTATCTTCTTTGTGAAACATATTTGAATAGATTATTTAAAGTTTTTTTATTAAAGGTCTTAACGGTAACGATCATTGGGCCTAATAAATGCTAAAAAATTGGTCATAATTATCTTCATTCTAAAAGATAACTTAAAAGATCATTTAGAATTTCTTTATTAAAGATCATAACGGTAACGATCATTGGGCCTAATAAATGCTAAAGAATTTGAAATAATTATCTTCTTTGTGAATCATAATTGACAACATCATATAAAGTTTTTTTAATAAAGATCATAACGGTAACGATCATTGGGCCTAATAAATGCTAGAAAATTGTAAATAATTATCTTCTTTCTAAAAGATAATTTAATAGATCATTTAGAATTTCTTTATTAAAGATCATAACGGTAACAATCATTGGGGCTAATAAATGCTAAAGAATTGTAAATAAATATATTCTTTCTAAAACATAATTTAATAGATCATTTAAAGTTTCTTTATTAAAGATCATAACGGTAACGATCATTGGGCCTAATAAATGCTAAAGAATTTGAAATAATTATCTTCTTTGTGAATCATAATTGACAACATCATATAAAGTTTTTTTATTAAAGATCATAACGGTAACGATCATTGGGCCTAATAAATGCTAAAAAATTGTAAATAATTATCTTCTTTCTAAAAGATAATTTAATAGATCATTTCGAATTTCTTTGTTAAAGATCATAACGGTAACAATCGTTGGGCCTAATAAATGCTAAAAAATTGGTCATAATTATCTTCATTCTAAAAGATAACTTAAAAGATCATTTAGAATTTCTTTATTAAAGATCATAACGGTAACGAACATTGGGCCTAATAAATGCCAAAGAATTTGAAATAATTATCTTCTTTGTGAATCATAATTGACAACATCATATAAAGTTTTTTTATTAAAGATCAGAACCGTAACGATCATTGGGCCTAATAAATGCTAAAAAATTGTAAATAATTATCTTCTTTCTAAAAGATAATTTAATAGATCATTTCGAATTTCTTTATTAAAGATCATAACGGTAACAATCATTGGGCCTAATAAATGCTAAATAATTTTAAATAATTATATTCTTTCTAAAACATAATTTAATAGATCATTTAAAATTTCTTTATTAAAGATCATAAGGGTAACAATCATTGGGCCTAATAAATGCTAAAAAATTGTAAATAATTATCTTCTTTGTAAAAGATAATTTAATAGATCATTTAAAATTTCTTTATTAAAGATCATAACGATAACGATCATTGGGCCTAATAAATGCTAAAGAATTTGAAATAATTATCTTCTTTGTGAATCATAATTGAAAAGATCATTTAAAGTTTCTTTATTAAATATCATAACAGTAACGATCATTGGGTCTAATAAATGCTAAAAAATTGTAAATAATTATCTTTTTTCCAAAAGATAATTTAATAGATCATTTAGAATTTCTTTATTAAAGATCATAACGGTAACAATCATTGGGGCTAATAAATGCTAAAAAATTGTAAATAAATATATTCTTTCTAAAACATAATTTAATAGATCATTTAAAATTTCTTTATTAAAGATCATAACGGTAACGATCATTGGGCCTAATAAATGCTAAAAAATTGTAAATAATTATCTTCTTTGTGAAAGATAATTTAATAGATCATTTGAAATTTTTTTATTAAAGATCATAACGGTAACGATCATTGGGCCTAATAAATGCTAAAGAATTTGAAATAATTATCTTCTTTGTGAATCATAATTGAAAAGATCATTTAAAGTGTTTTTATTAAAGATCATAACGGTAATGATCATTGGTCCTAATAAATGCTAAAAAATTGTAAATAATTATCTTCTTTCTCAAAGATAATTTAATAGATCATATAGAATTTCTTTATTAAAGATCATAACGGTAACGATCATGGGGCCTAATAAATGCTAAAGAATTTGAAATAATTATCTTCTTTGTGAAACATATTTGAATAGATTATTTAAAGTTTTTTTATTAAAGGTCTTAACGGTAACGATCATTGGGCCTAATAAATGCTAAAAAATTGGTCATAATTATCTTCATTCTAAAAGATAACTTAAAAGATCATTTAGAATTTCTTTATTAAAGATCATAACGGTAACGATCATTGGGCCTAATAAATGCTAAAGAATTTGAAATAATTATCTTCTTTGTGAATCATAATTGACAACATCATATAAAGTTTTTTTAATAAAGATCATAACGGTAACGATCATTGGGCCTAATAAATGCTAAAAAATTGTAAATAATTATCTTCTTTCTAAAACATAATTTAATAGATCATTTAAAATTTGTTTATTAAAGATCATAAGGGTAACAATCATTGGGCCTAATAAATGCTAAAAGATTGTAAATAATTATCTTCTTTGTAAAAGATAATTTAATAGATCATTTAAAATTTCTTTATTAAAGATCATAACGGTAACGATCATTGGGCCTAATAAATGCTAAAGAATTTGAAATAATTATCTTCTTTGTGAATCATAATTGAAAAGATCATTTAAAGTTCTTTATTAAATATCATAACAGTAACGATCATTGGGTCTAATAAATGCTAAAAAATTGTAAATAATTATCTTCTTTCCAAAAGATAATTTAATAGATCATTTAGAATTTCTTTATTAAAGATCATAACGGTAACGATCATTGGTCCTAATAAATGCTAAAGAGTTGTAAATAATTATATTCTTTCTAAAACATAATTTAATAGATCATTTAAAATTTCTTTATTAAAGATAATGAGGGTAACAATCATTGGGACTAATAAATGCTAAAAAATTGTAAATAATTATCTTCTTTGTAAAAGATAATTTAATAGATCATTTCAAAATTTTTTTATTAAAGATCATAACGGTAACGATCATTGGGCCTAATAAACGCTAAAGAATTTGAAATAATTATCTTCTTTGTGAGTCATAATTGAAAAGATCATTTAAAGTGTTTTTTTTAAAGATCATAATGGTAATGATCATTGGTCCTAATAAATGCTAAAAAATTGTAAATAATTATCTTCTTTCTCAAAGATAATTTAATAGATCATATAGAATTTCTTTATTAAAGATCATAACGGTAACGATCATGGGGCCTAATAAATGCTAAAGAATTTGAAATAATTATCTTCTTTGTGAATCATATTTGAATAGATCATTTAAAGTTTTTTTATTAAAGGTCTTAACGGTAACGATCATTGGGCCTAATAAATGCTAAAAAATTGGTCATAATTATCTTCATTCTAAAAGATAACTTAAAAGATCATTTAGAATTTCTTTATTAAAGATCATAACGGTAACGATCATTGGGCCTAATAAATGCTAAAGAATTTGAAATAATTATCTTCTTTGTGAATCATAATTGACAACATCATATAAAGTTTTTTTAATAAAGATCATAACGGTAACGATCATTGGGCCTAATAAATGCTAAAAAATTGTAAATAATTATCTTCTTTCTAAAACATAATTTAATAGATCATTTAAAATTTCTTTATTAAAGATCATAAGGGTAACAATCATTGGGCCTAATAAATGCTAAAAGATTGTAAATAATTATCTTCTTTGTAAAAGATAATTTAATAGATCATTTAAAATTTCTTTATTAAAGATCATAATGGTAACGATCATTGGGCCTAATAAATGCTAAAGAATTTGAAATAATTATCTTCTTTGTGAATCATAATTGAAAAGATCATTTAAAGTTCTTTATTAAATATCATAACAGTAACGATCATTGGGTCTAATAAATGCTAAAAAATTGTAAATAATTATCTTCTTTCCAAAAGATAATTTAATAGATCATTTAGAATTTCTTTATTAAAGATCATAACGGTAACGATCATTGGTCCTAATAAATGCTAAAGAGTTGTAAATAATTGTATTCTTTCTAAAACATAATTTAATAGATCATTTAAAATTTCTTTATTAAAGATAATGAGGGTAACAATCATTGGGACTAATAAATGCTAAAAAATTGTAAATAATTATCTTCTTTGTAAAAGATAATTTAATAGATCATTTCAAAATTTTTTTATTAAAGATCATAACGGTAACGATCATTGGGCCTAATAAACGCTAAAGAATTTGAAATAATTATCTTCTTTGTGAGTCATAATTGAAAAGATCATTTAAAGTGTTTTTATTAAAGATCATAACGGTAATGATCATTGGTCCTAATAAATGCTAAAAAATTGTAAATAATTATCTTCTTTCTCAAAGATAATTTAATAGATCATATAGAATTTCTTTATTAAAGATCATAACGGTAACGATCATGGGCCCTAATAAATGCTAAAGAATTTGAAATAATTATCTTCTTTGTGAATCATATTTGAATAGATTATTTAAAGTTTTTTTATTAAAGGTCTTAACGGTAACGATCATTGGGCCTAATAAATGCTAAAAAATTGGTCATAATTATCTTCATTCTAAAAGATAACTTAAAAGATCATTTAGAATTTCTTTATTAAAGATCATAACGGTAACGATCATTGGGAATAAATGCTAAAGAATTTGAAATAATTATCTTCTTTGTGAATCATAATTGACAACACCATATAAAGTTTTTTATTAAAGATCATAACGGTAACGATCATTGGGCCTAATAAATGCTAAAAAATTGTAAATAATTATCTTCTTTCTAAAAGATAATTTAATAGATCATTTAGAATTTCTTTATTAAAGATAATAACGGTAACAATCATTGGGGCTAATAAATGCTAAAGAATTGTAAATAAATATATTCTTTCTAAAACATAATTTAATAGATCATTTAAAATTTCTTTATTAAAGATCATAAGGGTAACAATCATTGGGCCTAATAAATGCTAAAAAATTGTAAATAATTATCTTCTTTGTAAAAGATAATTTAATAGATCATTTAAAATTTCTTTATTAAAGATCATAACGGTAACGATCATTGGGCCTAATAAATGCTAAAGAATTTGAAATAATTATCTTCTTTGTGAATCATAATTGAATAGATCATTTAAAGTTTTTTTATTAAAGGTCTTAACGGTAACAATCATTGGCCTAATAAATGCTAAAAAATTGTACATAATTATCTTCATTCTAAAAGATAACTTAAAAGATCATTTAGAATTTCTTTATTAAATATCATAACGGTAACGGTCATTGGTCCTAATAGATGCTAAAGAATTGTAAATAATTATATTCTTTCTAAAACATAATTTAATAGATCATTTAAAATTTCTTTATTAAAGATCATAAGGGTAACAATCATTGGGACTAATAAATGCTAAAAAATTATAAATAATTATCTTCTTTGTAAAAGATTATTTAATAGATCATTTCAAAATTTCTTTATTAAAGATTATAACGGTAACGATCATTGGGCCTAATAAATGCTAAAGAATTTGAAATAATTATCTTCTTTGTGAATCATAATTGAATAGATCATTAAAAGTTTTTTTATTAAAGGTCTTACGGTAACAATCATTGGGCCTAATAAATGCTAAAAAATTGTACATAATTATCTTCATTCTAAAAGATAACTTAAAAGATCATTTAAAGTTTTTATATTAAAGATCATAACGGTAACGATCATTGGGCCTAATAAATGCTAAAAAATTGTAAATAATTACCTTCTTTCTAAAAGATAATTTAATAGATCATTTAAAATTTCTTTATTAAAGATCATAACGGTAACGATCATTGGGCCTAATAAATGCTAAAGAATTGTAAATAATTATATTCTTTCTAAAACATAATTTAATAGATCATTTAAAATTTCTTTATTAAAGATCATAAGGGTAACAATCATTGGGCCTAATAAATGCTAAAAAATTGTAAATAATTATCTTCTTTATAAAAGATAATTTAATAGATCATTTAAAATTTCTTTATTAAAGATCATAACGGTAACGATCATTGGGCCTAATAAATGCTAAAGAATTTGAAATAATTATCTTCTTTGTGAATCATAATTGAAAAGATCATTTAAAGTTTCTTTATTAAAGATCATAACAGTAACGATCATTGGGTCTAATAAATGCTAAAAAATTGTAAATAATTATCTTCTTTCTAAAAGATAATTTAATAGATCATTTAGAATTTCTTTATTAAAAATCATAACGGTAACGATCATTGATCCTAATAAATGCTAAAGAATTGTATATAATTATATTCTTTCTAAAACATAATTTAATAGATCATTTAAAATTTCTTTATTAAAGATCATAAGGGTAACAATCATTAGGACTAATAAATGCTAAAAAATTGTAAATAATTATCTTCTTTGTAAAAGATAATTTAATAGATCATTTCAAAATTTCTTTATTAAAGATCATAACGGTAACGATCATCGGGCCTAATAAATGCTAAAGAATTTGAAATAATTATCTTCTTTGTGAATCATAATTGAATAGATCATTTAAAGTTTTTTTATTAAAGGTCTTAACGGTAACAATCATTGGCCTAATAAATGCTAAAAAATTGTACATAATTATCTTCATTCTAAAAGATAACTTAAAAGATCATTTAGAATTTCTTTATTAAATATCATAACGGTAACGGTCATTGGTCCTAATAGATGCTAAAGAATTGTAAATAATTATATTCTTTCTAAAACATAATTTAATAGATCATTTAAAATTTCTTTATTAAAGATCATAAGGGTAACAATCATTGGGACTAATAAATGCTAAAAAATTGTAAATAATTATCTTCTTTGTAAAAGATAATTTAATAGATCATTTCAAAATTTCTTTATTAAAGATTATAACGGTAACGATCATTGGGCCTAATAAATGCTAAAGAATTTGAAATAATTATCTTCTTTGTGAATCATAATTGAATAGATCATTAAAAGTTTTTTTATTAAAGGTCTTACGGTAACAATCATTGGGCCTAATAAATGCTAAAAAATTGTACATAATTATCTTCATTCTAAAAGATAACTTAAAAGATCATTTAAAGTTTTTATATTAAAGATCATAACGGTAACGATCATTGGGCCTAATAAATGCTAAAAAATTGTAAATAATTACCTTCTTTCTAAAAGATAATTTAATAGATCATTTAAAATTTCTTTATTAAAGATCATAACGGTAACGATCATTGGGCCTAATAAATGCTAAAGAATTGTAAATAATTATATTCTTTCTAAAACATAATTTAATAGATCATTTAAAATTTCTTTATTAAAGATCATAAGGGTAACAATCATTGGGCCTAATAAATGCTAAAAAATTGTAAATAATTATCTTCTTTATAAAAGATAATTTAATAGATCATTTAAAATTTCTTTATTAAAGATCATAACGGTAACGATCATTGGGCCTAATAAATGCTAAAGAATTTGAAATAATTATCTTCTTTGTGAATCATAATTGAAAAGATCATTTAAAGTTTCTTTATTAAAGATCATAACAGTAACGATCATTGGGTCTAATAAATGCTAAAAAATTGTAAATAATTATCTTCTTTCTAAAAGACAATTTAATAGATCATTTAGAATTTCTTTATTAAAGATTATAACGGTAACGATCATTGGTCCTAATAAATGCTAAAGAATTGTAAATAATTATATTCTTTCTAAAACATAATTTAATAGATCATTTAACATTTCTTTATTAAAGATCATAAGGGTAACAATCATTGGGACTAATAACTGCTAAAAAATTGTAAATAATTATCTTCTTTGTAAAAGATAATTTAATAGATCATTTCAAAATTTCTTTATTAAAGATCATAACGGTAACGATCACTGGGCCTAATAAATGCTAAAGAATTTGAAATAATTATCTTCTTTGTGAATCATAATTGAATAGATCATTTAAAGTTTTTTTATTAAAGGTCTTAACGGTAACAATCATTGGCCTAATAAATGCTAAAAAATTGTACATAATTATCTTCATTCTAAAAGATAACTTAAAAGATCATTTAGAATTTCTTTATTAAAGATCATAACGGTAACGATCATTGGTCCTAATAAATGCTAAAGAATTGTAAATAATTATATTCTTTCTAAAACATAATTTAATAGATCATTTAAAATTTCTTTATTAAAAAAGCATAAGGGTAACAATCATTGGGACTAATAAATGCTAAAAAATTGTAAATAATTATCTTCTTTGTAAAAGATAATTTAATAGATCATTTCAAAATTTCTTTATTAAAGATCATAACGGTAACGATCATTGGGCCTAATAAATGCTAAAGAATTTGAAATAATTATCTTCTTTGTGAATCATAATTGAATAGATCATTTAAAGTTTTTTTATTAAAGGTCTTAACGGTAACGATCATTGGGCCTAATAAATGCTAAAAAATTGGTCATAATTACCTTCATTCTAAAAGATAACTTAAAAGATCATTTAGAATTTCTTTATTAAAGATCATAACGGTAACGATCATTGGGCCTAATAAATGCTAAAGAATTTGAAATAATTATCTTCTTTGTGAATCATAATTGAGAACATCATTTAAAGTTTTTTTATTAAAGATCATAACGGTAACGATCATTGGGCCTAATAAATGCTAAAAAATTGTAAATAATTATCTTCTTTCTAAAAGATAATTTAATAGATCATTTAGAATTTCTTTTTGAAAGATCATAACCGTAACAATCATTGGGCCTAATAAATGCTAAAGAATTTTAAATAATTATATTCTTTCTAAAACATAATTTAATAGATCATTTAAAATTTCTTTATTAAAGATCATAAGGGTAATGATCATTGGGCCTAATAAATGCTAAAGAATTTGAAATAATTATCTTCTTTGTGAATCATAATTGAAAAGATCATTTAAAGTTTCTTTATTAAATATCATAACAGTAACGATCATTGGGTCTAATAAATGCTAAAAAGTTGTAAATAATTATCTTCTTTCTAAAAGATAATTTAATAGATCATTTACAATTTCTTTATTAAAGATCATAATGGTAACGATCATTGGTCCTAATAAATGGTAACGAATCGTAAATAATTATATTCTTTCTAAAACATAATTTAATAGATCATTTAAAATTTCTTTATTAAAGATCATAAGGGTAACGATCATTGGGCCTAATAAATGCTAAAGAATTTGAAATAATTATCTTCTTTGTGAATCATAATTGAAAAGATCATTTAAAGTTTCTTTATTAAATATCATAACAGTAACGATCATTGGGTCTAATAAATGCTAAAAAATTGCAAAATAATTATCTTCTTTCTCAAAGATAATTTAATAGATCATATAGAATTTCTTTATTAAAGATCATAACGGTAACGATCATTGGGCCTAATAAATGCTAAAAAATTTGAAATAATTATCTTCTTTGTGAATCATAATTGACAACATCATTTAAAGTTTTTTTATTAAAGATCATAACGGTAACGATCATTGGGCCAAATAAATGCTAAAAAAATGTAAATAATTATCTTCTTTCTAAAAGATAATTTAATAGATCATTGAGAATTTCTTTATTAAAGATCATAACGGTAACGATCATTGGGCCTAATAAATGCTAAAGAATTTGAAATAATTATCTTCTTTGTGAATCATAATTGAATAGATCATTTAAAGTTTTTTTATTAAAGGTCTTAACGGTAACAATCATTGGGCCTAATAAATGCTAAAAAATTGTACATAATTATATTCATTCTAAAAGATAACTTAAAAGATCATTTAAAGTTTTTTTATTAAAGATCATAACGGTAACGATCATTGGGCCTAATAAATGCTAAAGAATTTGAAATAATTATCTTCTTTGTGAATCATAATTCACAACATCATTTAAAGTTTTTTTATTAAAGATCATAACGGTAACGATCATTTGGCCTAATAAATGCTAAAAAATTGTAAATAATTATCTTCTTTCTAAAAGATAATTTAATAGATCATTTAAAATTTGTTTATTAAAGATCATAACGGTAACAATCATTGGGCCTAATAAATGCTAAAGAATTTTAAATAATTATATTCTTTCTAAAACATAATTTAATAGATCATTTAAAATTTCTTTATTAAAGATCATAAGGGTAACAATCATTGGGCCTAATAAATGCTAAAAAATTGTAAATAATTATCTTCTTTGTAAAAGATAATTTAATAGATGATTTAAAATTTATTTATTAAAGATCATCACGGTAACGATCATTGGGCCTAATAAATGCTAAAAAATTGTAAATAATTATCTTCTTTCTAAAAGATAATTTAATAGATCATTTAGAATTTCTTTTTGAAAGATCATAACCGTAACAATCATTGGGCCTAATAAATGCTAAAGAATTTTAAATAATTATATTCTTTCTAAAACATAATTTAATAGATGATTTAAAATTTCTTTATTAAAGATCGTAAGGGTAACGATCATTGGGCCTAATAAATGCTAAATAATTTGAAATAATTATCTTCTTTGTGAATCATAATTGAAAAGATCATTTAAAGTTTCTTTATTAAATATCATAACAGTAACGATCATTGGGTCTAATAAATGCTAAAAAATTGCAAAATAATTATCTTCTTTCTCAAAGATAATTTAATAGATCATATAGAATTTCTTTATTAAAGATCATAACGGTAACGATCATTGGGCCTAATAAATGCTAAAGAATTTGAAATAATTATCTTCTTTGTGAATCATAATTGACAACATCATTTAAAGTTTTTTTATTAAAGATCATAATGGTAACGATCATTGGGCCTAATAAATGCTAAAAAATTGTAAATAATTATCTTCTTTCTAAAAGATAATTTAATAGATCATTGAGAATTTCTTTATTAAAGATCATAACGGTAACGATCATTGGGCCTAATAAATGCTAAAGAATTTGAAATAATTATCTTCTTTGTGAATCATAATTGAATAGATCATTTAAAGTTTTTTTATTAAAGGTCTTAACGGTAACAATCATTGGGCCTAATAAATGCTAAAAAATTGTACATAATTATCTTCATTCTAAAAGATAACTTAAAAGATCATTTAAAGTTTTTTTATTAAAGATCATAACGGTAACGATCATTGGGCCTAATAAATGCTAAAGAATTTGAAATAATTATCTTCTTTGTGAATCATAATTGACAACATCATTTAAAGTTTTTTTATTAAAGATCATAACGGTAACGATCATTTGGCCTAATAAATGCTAAAAAATTGTAAATAATTATCTTCTTTCTAAAAGATAATTTAATAGATCATTTAAAATTTCTTTATTAAAGATCATAACGGTAACAATCATTGGGCCTAATAAATGCTAAAGAATTTTAAATAATTATATTCTTTCTAAAACATAATTTAATAGATCATTTAAAATTTCTTTATTAAAGATCATAAGGGTAACGATCATTGGGCCTAATAAATGCTAAAGAATTTGAAATAATTATCTTCTTTGTGAATCATAATTGAAAAGATCATTTAAAGTTTCTTTATTAAATATCATAACAGTAACGATCATTGGGTCTAATAAATGCTAAAAAATTGTAAATAATTATCTTCTTTCTAAAAGATAATTTAATAGATCATTTACAATTTCTTTATTAAAGATCATAATGGTAACGATCATTGGTCCTAATAAATGCTAACGAATTGTAAATAATTATATTCTTTCTAAAACATAATTTAATAGATCATTTAAAATTTCTTTATTAAAGATCATAAGGGTAACGATCATTGGGCCTAATAAATGCTAAAGAATTTGAAATAATTATCTTCTTTGTGAATCATAATTGAAAAGATCATTTAAAGTTTCTTTATTAAATATCATAACAGTAACGATCATTGGGTCTAATAAATGCTAAAAAATTGCAAAATAATTATCTTCTTTCTCAAAGATAATTTAATAGATCATATAGAATTTCTTTATTAAAGATCATAACGGTAACGATCATTGGGCGTAATAAATGCTAAAGAATTTGAAATAATTATCTTCTTTGTGAATCATAATTGACAACATCATATAAAGTTTTTTTAATAAAGATCATAACGGTAACGATCATTGGGCCTAATAAATGCTAGAAAATTGTAAATAATTATCTTCTTTCTAAAAGATAATTTAATAGATCATTTAAAATTTCTTTATTAAAGATCATAACGGTAACAATCATTGGGCCTAATAAATGCTAAAGAATTTTAAATAATTATATTCTTTCTAAAACATAATTTAATAGATCATTTAAAATTTCTTTATTAAAGATCATAAGGGTAACAATCATTGGGCCTAATAAATGCTAAAAAATTGTAAATAATTATCTTTTTTGTAAAAGATAATTTAATAGATCATTTAAAATTTATTTATTAAAGATCATAACGGTAACGATCATTGGGCCTAATAAATGCTAAAAAATTGTAAATAATTATCTTCTTTCTAAAAGATAATTTAATAGATCATTTAGAATTTCTTTTTGAAAGATCATAACCGTAACAATCATTGGGCCTAATAAATGCTAAAGAATTTTAAATAATTATATTCTTTCTAAAACATAATTTAATAGATGATTTAAAATTTCTTTATTAAAGATCATAAGGGTAACGATCATTGGGCCTAATAAACGCTAAATAATTTGAAATAATTATCTTCTTTGTGAATCATAATTGAAAAGATCATTTAAAGTTTCTTTATTAAATATCATAACAGTAACGATCATTGGGTCTAATAAATGCTAAAAAATTGCAAAATAATTATCTTCTTTCTCAAAGATAATTTAATAGATCATATAGAATTTCTTTATTAAAGATCATAACGGTAACGATCATTGGGCCTAATAAATGCTAAAGAATTTGAAATAATTATCTTCTTTGTGAATCATAATTGACAACATCATTTAAAGTTTTTTTATTAAAGATCATAATGGTAACGATCATTGGGCCTAATAAATGCTAAAAAATTGTAAATAATTATCTTCTTTCTAAAAGATAATTTAATAGATCATTGAGAATTTCTTTATTAAAGATCATAACGGTAACGATCATTGGGCCTAATAAATGCTAAAGAATTTGAAATAATTATCTTCTTTGTGAATCATAATTGAATAGATCACTTAAAGTTTTTTTATTAAAGGTCTTAACGGTAACAATCATTGGGCCTAATAAATGCTAAAAAATTGTACATAATTATATTCATTCTAAAAGATAACTTAAAAGATCATTTAAAGTTTTTTTATTAAAGATCATAACGGTAACGATCATTGGGCCTAATAAATGCTAAAGAATTTGAAATAATTATCTTCTTTGTGAATCATAATTGACAACATCATTTAAAGTTTTTTTATTAAAGATCATAACGGTAACGATCATTTGGCCTAATAAATGCTAAAAAATTGTAAATAATTATCTTCTTTCTAAAAGATAATTTAATAGATCATTTAAAATTTCTTTATTAAAGATCATAACGGTAACAATCATTGGGCCTAATAAATGCTAAAGAATTTTAAATAATTATATTCTTTCTAAAACATAATTTAATAGATCATTTAAAATTTCTTTATTAAAGATCATAAGGGTAACGATCATTGGGCCTAATAAATGCTAAAGAATTTGAAATAATTATCTTCTTTGTGAATCATAATTGAAAAGATCATTTAAAGTTTCTTTATTAAATATCATAACAGTAACGATCATTGGGTCTAATAAATGCTAAAAAATTGTAAATAATTATCTTCTTTCTAAAAGATAATTTAATAGATCATTTACAATTTCTTTATTAAAGATCATAATGGTAACGATCATTGGTCCTAATAAATGCTAACGAATTGTAAATAATTATATTCTTTCTAAAACATAATTTAATAGATCATTTAAAATTTCTTTATTAAAGATCATAAGGGTAACGATCATTGGGCCTAATAAATGCTAAAGAATTTGAAATAATTATCTTCTTTGTGAATCATAATTGAAAAGATCATTTAAAGTTTCTTTATTAAATATCATAACAGTAACGATCATTGGGTCTAATAAATGCTAAAAAATTGCAAAATAATTATCTTCTTTCTCAAAGATAATTTAATAGATCATATAGAATTTCTTTATTAAAGATCATAACAGTAACGATCATTGGGCGTAATAAATGCTAAAGAATTTGAAATAATTATCTTCTTTGTGAATCATAATTGACAACATCATATAAAGTTTTTTTAATAAAGATCATAACGGTAACGATCATTGGGCCTAATAAATGCTAGAAAATTGTAAATAATTATCTTCTTTCTAAAAGATAATTTAATAGATCATTTAAAATTTCTTTATTAAAGATCATAACGGTAACAATCATTGGGCCTAATAAATGCTAAAGAATTTTAAATAATTATATTCTTTCTAAAACATAATTTAATAGATCATTTAAAATTTCTTTATTAAAGATCATAAGGGTAACAATCATTGGGCCTAATAAATGCTAAAAAATTGTAAATAATTATCTTTTTTGTAAAAGATAATTTAATAGATCATTTAAAATTTATTTATTAAAGATCATAACGGTAACGATCATTGGGCCTAATAAATGCTAAAAAATTGTAAATAATTATCTTCTTTCTAAAAGATAATTTAATAGATCATTTAGAATTTCTTTTTGAAAGATCATAACCGTAACAATCATTGGGCCTAATAAATGCTAAAGAATTTTAAATAATTATATTCTTTCTAAAACATAATTTAATAGATGATTTAAAATTTCTTTATTAAAGATCATAAGGGTAACGATCATTGGGCCTAATAAATGCTAAATAATTTGAAATAATTATCTTCTTTGTGAATCATAATTGAAAAGATCATTTAAAGTTTCTTTATTAAATATCATAACAGTAACGATCATTGGGTCTAATAAATGCTAAAAAATTGCAAAATAATTATCTTCTTTCTCAAAGATAATTTAATAGATCATATAGAATTTCTTTATTAAAGATCATAACGGTAACGATCATTGGGCCTAATAAATGCTAAAGAATTTGAAATAATTATCTTCTTTGTGAATCATAATTGACAACATCATTTAAAGTTTTTTTATTAAAGATCATAATGGTAACGATCATTGGGCCTAATAAATGCTAAAAAATTGTAAATAATTATCTTCTTTCTAAAAGATAATTTAATAGATCATTGAGAATTTCTTTATTAAAGATCATAACGGTAACGATCATTGGGCCTAATAAATGCTAAAGAATTTGAAATAATTATCTTCTTTGTGAATCATAATTGAATAGATCATTTAAAGTTTTTTTATTAAAGGTCTTAACGGTAACAATCATTGGGCCTAATAAATGCTAAAAAATTGTACATAATTATCTTCATTCTAAAAGATAACTTAAAAGATCATTTAAAGTTTTTTTATTAAAGATCATAACGGTAACGATCATTGGGCCTAATAAATGCTAAAAAATTGTAAATAATTATCTTCTTTCTAAAGGATAATTTGATAGATCATTTAGAATTTCTTTATTAAAGATGATAACGGTAACAATCATTGGGCCTAATAAATGCTAAAGAATTTTAAATAATTGTATTCTTTCTAAAACATAATTTAATAGATCATTTAAAATTTCTTTATTAAAGATCATAAGGGTAACAATCATTGGGCCTAATAAATGCTAAAAAATTATAAATAATTATCTTTTTTGTAAAAGATAATTTAATAGATCATTTAAAATTTCTTTATTAAAGATCATAACGGTAACGATCATTGGGCCTAATAAATGCTAAAGAATTTGAAATAATTATCTTCTTTGTGAATCATAATTGAAAAGATCATTTAAAGTTTCTTTATTAAATATCATAACAGTAACGATCATTGGGTCTAATAAATGCTAAAAGATTGTAAATAATTATCTTCTTTCTAAAAGATAATTTAACAGATCATTTAGAATTTCTTTATTAAAGATCATAACGGTAACGATCATTGGTCCTAATAAATGCTAAATAATTGTAAATAATTATCTTCTTTCTAAAAGGTAATTTAATAGATCATTTCAAAATTTCTTTATTAAAGATCATAACGGTAACGATCATTGGGCCTAATAAACGCTAAAGAATTTGAAATAATTATCTTCTTTGTGAGTCATAATTGAAAAGATCATTTAAAGTGTTTTTATTAAAGATCATAACGGTAATGATCATTGGTCCTAATAAATGCTAAAAAATTGTAAATAATTATCTTCTTTCTCAAACATAATTTAATAGATCATATAGAATTTCTTTATTAAAGATCATAACGGTAATGATCATGGGGCCTAATAAATGCTAAAGAATTTGAAATAATTATCTTTTTTGTGAATCATATTTGAATAGATCATTTAAAGTTTTTTTATTAAAGGTCTTAACGGTAACGATCATTGGGCCTAATAAATGCTAAAAAATTGGTCATAATTACCTTCATTCTAAAAGATAACTTAAAAGATCATTTAGAATTTCTTTATTAAAGATCATAACGGTAACGATCATTGGGCCTAATAAATGCTAAAGAATTTGAAATAATTATCTTCTTTGTGAATCATAATTGACAACATCATTTAAAGTTTTTTTATTAAAGATCATAACGGTAACGATCATTGGGCCTAATAAATGCTAAAAAATTGTAAATAATTATCTTCTTTCTAAAAGATAATTTAATAGATCATTTAGAGTTTCTTTTTGAAAGATCATAACCGTAACAATCATTGGGCCTAATAAATGCTAAAGAATTTTAAATAATTATATTCTTTCTAAAACATAATTTAATAGATCATTTAAAATTTCTTTATTAAAGATCATAAGGGTAACGATCATTGGGCCTAATAAATGCTAAAGAATTTGAAATAATTATCTTCTTTGTGAATCATAATTGAAAAGATCATTTAAAGTTTCTTTATTAAATATCATAACAGTAACGATCATTGGGTCTAATAAATGCTAAAAAATTGTAAATAATTATCTTCTTTCTAAAAGATAATTTAATAGATCATTTACAATTTCTTTATTAAAGATCATAATGGTAACGATCATTGGTCCTAATAAATGCTAACGAATTGTAAATAATTATATTCTTTCTAAAACATAATTTAATAGATCATTTAAAATTTCTTTATTAAAGATCATAAGGGTAACGATCATTGGGCCTAATAAATGCTAAAGAATTTGAAATAATTATTTTCTTTGTGAATCATAATTGAAAAGATCATTTAAAGTTTCTTTATTAAATATCATAACAGTAACGATCATTGGGTCTAATAAATGCTAAAAAATTGCAAAATAATTATCTTCTTTCTCAAAGATAATTTAATAGATCATATAGAATTTCTTTATTAAAGATCATAACGGTAACGATCATTGGGCCTAATAAATGCTAAAGAATTTGAAATAATTATCTTCTTTGTGAATCATAATTGACAACATCATATAAAGTTTTTTTAATAAAGATCATAACGGTAACGATCATTGGGCCTAGTAAATGCTAGAAAATTGTAAATAATTATCTTCTTTCTAAAAGATAATTTAATAGATCATTTAAAATTTCTTTATTAAAGATCATAACGGTAACAATCATTGGGCCTAATAAATGCTAAAGAATTTTAAATAATTATATTCTTTCTAAAACATAATTTAATAGATCATTTAAAATTTCTTTATTAAAGATCATAAGGGTAACAATCATTGGGCCTAATAAATGCTAAAAAATTGTAAATAATTATCTTTTTTGTAAAAGATAATTTAATAGATCATTTAAAATTTATTTATTAAAGATCATAACGGTAACGATCATTGGGCCTAATAAATGCTAAAAAATTGTAAATAATTATCTTCTTTCTAAAAGATAATTTAATAGATCATTTAGAATTTCTTTTTGAAAGATCATAACCGTAACAATCATTGGGCCTAATAAATGCTAAAGAATTTTAAATAATTATATTCTTTCTAAAACATAATTTAATAGATGATTTAAAATTTCTTTATTAAAGATCATAAGGGTAACGATCATTGGGCCTAATAAATGCTAAATAATTTGAAATAATTATCTTCTTTGTGAATCATAATTGAAAAGATCATTTAAAGTTTCTTTATTAAATATCATAACAGTAACGATCATTGGGTCTAATAAATGCTAAAAAATTGTAAATAATTATCTTCTTTCTCAAAGATAATTTAATAGATCATATAGAATTTCTTTATTAAAGATCATAACGGTAACGATCATTGGGCCTAATAAATGCTAAAGAATTTGAAATAATTATCTTCTTTGTGAATCATAATTGACAACATCATTTAAAGTTTTTTTATTAAAGATCATAATGGTAACGATCATTGGGCCTAATAAATGCTAAAAAATTGTAAATAATTATCTTCTTTCTAAAAGATAATTTAATAGATCATTGAGAATTTCTTTATTAAAGATCATAACGGTAACGATCATTGGGCCTAATAAATGCTAAAGAATTTGAAATAATTATCTTCTTTGTGAATCATAATTGAATAGATCATTTAAAGTTTTTTTATTAAAGGTCTTAACGGTAACAATCATTGGGCCTAATAAATGCTAAAAAATTGTACATAATTATCTTCATTCTAAAAGATAACTTAAAAGATCATTTAAAGTTTTTTTATTAAAGATCATAACGGTAACGATCATTGGGCCTAATAAATGCTAAAAAATTGTAAATAATTATCTTCTTTCTAAAGGATAATTTGATAGATCATTTAGAATTTCTTTATTAAAGATGATAACGGTAACAATCATTGGGCCTAATAAATGCTAAAGAATTTTAAATAATTGTATTCTTTCTAAAACATAATTTAATAGATCATTTAAAATTTCTTTATTAAAGATCATAAGGGTAACAATCATTGGGCCTAATAAATGCTAAAAAATTATAAATAATTATCTTTTTTGTAAAAGATAATTTAATAGATCATTTAAAATTTCTTTATTAAAGATCATAACGGTAACGATCATTGGGCCTAATAAATGCTAAAGAATTTGAAATAATTATCTTCTTTGTGAATCATAATTGAAAAGATCATTTAAAGTTTCTTTATTAAATATCATAACAGTAACGATCATTGGGTCTAATAAATGCTAAAAAATTGTAAATAATTATCTTCTTTCTAAAAGATAATTTAACAGATCATTTAGAATTTCTTTATTAAAGATCATAACGGTAACGATCATTGGTCCTAATAAATGCTAAATAATTGTAAATAATTATCTTCTTTCTAAAAGGTAATTTAATAGATCATTTCAAAATTTCTTTATTAAAGATCATAACGGTAACGATCATTGGGCCTAATAAACGCTAAAGAATTTGAAATAATTATCTTCTTTGTGAGTCATAATTGAAAAGATCATTTAAAGTGTTTTTATTAAAGATCATAACGGTAATGATCATTGGTCCTAATAAATGCTAAAAAATTGTAAATAATTATCTTCTTTCTCAAACATAATTTAATAGATCATATAGAATTTCTTTATTAAAGATCATAACGGTAATGATCATGGGGCCTAATAAATGCTAAAGAATTTGAAATAATTATCTTCTTTGTGAATCATATTTGAATAGATCATTTAAAGTTTTTTTATTAAAGGTCTTAACGGTAACGATCATTGGGCCTAATAAATGCTAAAAAATTGGTCATAATTACCTTCATTCTAAAAGATAACTTAAAAGATCATTTAGAATTTCTTTATTAAAGATCATAACGGTAACGATCATTGGGCCTAATAAATGCTAAAGAATTTGAAATAATTATCTTCTTTGTGAATCATAATTGACAACATCATTTAAAGTTTTTTTATTAAAGATCATAACGGTAACGATCATTGGGCCTAATAAATGCTAAAAAATTGTAAATAATTATCTTCTTTCTAAAAGATAATTTAATAGATCATTTAGAATTTCTTTTTGAAAGATCATAACCGTAACAATCATTGGGCCTAATAAATGCTAAAGAATTTTAAATAATTATATTCTTTCTAAAACATAATTTAATAGATCATTTAAAATTTCTTTATTAAAGATCATAAGGGTAACGATCATTGGGCCTAATAAATGCTAAAGAATTTGAAATAATTATCATCTTTGTGAATCATAATTGAAAAGATCATTTAAAGTTTCTTTATTAAATATCATAACAGTAACGATCATTGGGTCTAATAAATGCTAAAAAATTGTAAATAATTATCTTCTTTCTAAAAGATAATTTAATAGATCATTTACAATTTCTTTATTAAAGATCATAATGGTAACGATCATTGGTCCTAATAAATGCTAAAGAATTTGAAATAATTATCTTCTTTGTGAATCATAATTGACAACATCATATAAAGTTTTTTTAATAAAGATCATAACGGTAACGATCATTGGGCCTAATAAATGCTAGAAAATTGTAAATAATTATCTTCTTTCTAAAAGATAATTTAATAGATCATTTAAAATTTCTTTATTAAAGATCATAACGGTAACAATCATTGGGCCTAATAAATGCTAAAGAATTTTAAATAATTATATTCTTTCTAAAACATAATTTAATAGATCATTTAAAATTTCTTTATTAAAGATCATAAGGGTAACAATCATTGGGCCTAATAAATGCTAAAAAATTGTAAATAATTATCTTTTTTGTAAAAGATAATTTAATAGATCATTTAAAATTTATTTATTAAAGATCATAACGGTAACGATCATTGGGCCTAATAAATGCTAAAAAATTGTAAATAATTATCTTCTTTCTAAAAGATAATTTAATAGATCATTTAGAATTTCTTTTTGAAAGATCATAACCGTAACAATCATTGGGCCTAATAAATGCTAAAGAATTTTAAATAATTATATTCTTTCTAAAACATAATTTAATAGATCATTTAAAATTTCTTTATTAAAGATCATAAGGGTAACGATCATTGGTCCTAATAAATGCTAACGAATTGTAAATAATTATATTCTTTCTAAAACACAATTTAATAGATCATTTAAAATTTCTTTATTAAAGATCATAAGGGTAACGATCATTGGGCCTAATAAATGCTAAAGAATTTGAAATAATTATCTTCTTTGTGAATCATAATTGACAACATCATTTAAAGTTTTTTTATTAAAGATCATAATGGTAACGATCATTGGGCCTAATAAATGCTAAAAAATTGTAAATAATTATCTTCTTTCTAAAAGATAATTTAATAGATCATTGAGAATTTCTTTATTAAAGATCATAACGGTAACGATCATTGGGCCTAATAAATGCTAAAGAATTTGAAATAATTATCTTCTTTGTGAATCATAATTGAATAGATCATTTAAAGTTTTTTTATTAAAGGTCTTAACGGTAACAATCATTGGGCCTAATAAATGCTAAAAAATTGTACATAATTATCTTCATTCTAAAAGATAACTTAAAAGATCATTTAAAGTTTTTTTATTAAAGATCATAACGGTAACGATCATTGGGCCTAATAAATGCTAAAAAATTGTAAATAATTATCTTCTTTCTAAAAGGTAATTTAATACATCATTTCAAAATTTCTTTATTAAAGATCATAACGGTAACGATCATTGGGCCTAATAAACGCTAAAGAATTTGAAATAATTATTTTCTTTGTGAGTCATAATTGAAAAGATCATTTAAAGTGTTTTTATTAAAGATCATAACGGTAATGATCATTGGTCCTAATAAATGCTAAAAAATTGTAAATAATTATCTTCTTTCTCAAACATAATTTAATAGATCATATAGAATTTCTTTATTAAAGATCATAACGGTAATGATCATGGGGCCTAATAAATGCTAAAGAATTTGAAATAATTATCTTCTTTGTGAATCATATTTGAATAGATCATTTAAAGTTTTTTTATTAAAGGTCTTAACGGTAACGATCATTGGGCCTAATAAATGCTAAAAAATTGGTCATAATTACCTTCATTCTAAAAGATAACTTAAAAGATCATTTAGAATTTCTTTATTAAAGATCATAACGGTAACGATCATTGGGCCTAATAAATGCCAAAGAATTTGAAATAATTATCTTCTTTGTGAATCATAATTGACAACATCATTTAAAGTTTTTTTATTAAAGATCATAACGGTAACGATCATTGGGCCTAATAAATGCTAAAAAATTGTAAATAATTATCTTCTTTCTAAAAGATAATTTAATAGATCATTTAGAATTTCTTTTTGAAAGATCATAACCGTAACAATCATTGGGCCTAATAAATGCTAAAGAATTTTAAATAATTATATTCTTTCTAAAACATAATTTAATAGATCATTTAAAATTTCTTTATTAAAGATCATAAGGGTAACGATCATTGGGCCTAATAAATGCTAAAGAATTTGAAATAATTATCATCTTTGTGAATCATAATTGAAAAGATCATTTAAAGTTTCTTTATTAAATATCATAACAGTAACGATCATTGGGTCTAATAAATGCTAAAAAATTGTAAATAATTATCTTCTTTCTAAAAGATAATTTAATAGATCATTTACAATTTCTTTATTAAAGATCATAATGGTAACGATCATTGGTCCTAATAAATGCTAAAGAATTTGAAATAATTATCTTCTTTGTGAATCATAATTGACAACATCATATAAAGTTTTTTTAATAAAGATCATAACGGTAACGATCATTGGGCCTAATAAATGCTAGAAAATTGTAAATAATTATCTTCTTTCTAAAAGATAATTTAATAGATCATTTAAAATTTCTTTATTAAAGATCATAACGGTAACAATCATTGGGCCTAATAAATGCTAAAGAATTTTAAATAATTATATTCTTTCTAAAACATAATTTAATAGATCATTTAAAATTTCTTTATTAAAGATCATAAGGGTAACAATCATTGGGCCTAATAAATGCTAAAAAATTGTAAATAATTATCTTTTTTGTAAAAGATAATTTAATAGATCATTTAAAATTTCTTTATTAAAGATCATAACAGTAACGATCATTGGGCCTAATAAATGCTAAAAAATTGTAAATAATTATCTTCTTTCTAAAAGATAATTTAATAGATCATTTAGAATTTCTTTTTGAAAGATCATAACCGTAACAATCATTGGGCCTAATAAATGCTAAAGAATTTTAAATAATTATATTCTTTCTAAAACATAATTTAATAGATCATTTAAAATTTCTTTATTAAAGATCATAAGGGTAACGATCATTGGTCCTAATAAATGCTAACGAATTGTAAATAATTATATTCTTTCTAAAACATAATTTAATAGATCATTTAAAATTTCTTTATTAAAGATCATAAGGGTAACGATCATTGGGCCTAATAAATGCTAAAGAATTTGAAATAATTATCTTCTTTGTGAATCATAATTGACAACATCATTTAAAGTTTTTTTATTAAAGATCATAATGGTAACGATCATTGGGCCTAATAAATGCTAAAAAATTGTAAATAATTATCTTCTTTCTAAAAGATAATTTAATAGATCATTGAGAATTTCTTTATTAAAGATCATAACGGTAACGATCATTGGGCCTAATAAATGCTAAAGAATTTGAAATAATTATCTTCTTTGTGAATCATAATTGAATAGATCATTTAAAGTTTTTTTATTAAAGGTCTTAACGGTAACAATCATTGGGCCTAATAAATGCTAAAAAATTGTACATAATTATCTTCATTCTAAAAGATAACTTAAAAGATCATTTAAAGTTTTTTTATTAAAGATCATAACGGTAACGATCATTGGGCCTAATAAATGCTAAAAAATTGTAAATAATTATCTTCTTTCTAAAGGATAATTTGATAGATCATTTAGAATTTCTTTATTAAAGATGATAACGGTAACAATCATTGGGCCTAATAAATGCTAAAGAATTTTAAATAATTGTATTCTTTCTAAAACATAATTTAATAGATCATTTAAAATTTCTTTATTAAAGATCATAAGGGTAACAATCATTGGGCCTAATAAATGCTAAAAAATTATAAATAATTATCTTTTTTGTAAAAGATAATTTAATAGATCATTTAAAATTTCTTTATTAAAGATCATAACGGTAACGATCATTGGGCCTAATAAATGCTAAAGAATTTGAAATAATTATCTTCTTTGTGAATCATAATTGAAAAGATCATTTAAAGTTTCTTTATTAAATATCATAACAGTAACGATCATTGGGTCTAATAAATGCTAAAAAATTGTAAATAATTATCTTCTTTCTAAAAGATAATTTAACAGATCATTTAGAATTTCTTTATTAAAGATCATAACGGTAACGATCATTGGTCCTAATAAATGCTAAATAATTGTAAATAATTATGTTCTTTCTAAAAGATAATTTAATAGATCATTTCAAAATTTCTTTATTAAAGATCATAACGGTAACGATCATTGGGCCTAATAAACGCTAAAGAATTTGAAATAATTATCTTCTTTGTGAGTCATAATTGAAAAGATCATTTAAAGTGTTTTTATTAAAGATCATAACGGTAATGATCATTGGTCCTAATAAATGCTAAAAAATTGTAAATAATTATCTTCTTTCTCAAACATAATTTAATAGATCATGTAGAATTTCTTTATTAAAGATCATAACGGTAATGATCATGGGGCCTAATAAATGCTAAAGAATTTGAAATAATTATCTTCTTTGTGAATCATATTTGAATAGATCATTTAAAGTTTTTTTATTAAAGGTCTTAACGGTAACGATCATTGGGCCTAATAAATGCTAAAAAATTGGTCATAATTACCTTCATTCTAAAAGATAACTTAAAAGATCATTTAGAATTTCTTTATTAAAGATCATAACGGTAACGATCATTGGGCCTAATAAATGCTAAAGAATTTGAAATAATTATCTTCTTTGTGAATCATAATTGACAACATCATTTAAAGTTTTTTTATTAAAGATCATAACGGTAACGATCATTGGGCCTAATAAATGCTAAAAAATTGTAAATAATTATCTTCTTTCTAAAAGATAATTTAATAGATCATTTAGAATTTCTTTTTGAAAGATCATAACCGTAACAATCATTGGGCCTAATAAATGCTAAAGAATTTTAAATAATTATATTCTTTCTAAAACATAATTTAATAGATCATTTAAAATTTCTTTATTAAAGATCATAAGGGTAACGATCATTGGGCCTAATAAATGCTAAAGAATTTCAAATAATTATCTTCTTTGTGAATCATAATTGAAAAGATCATTTAAAGTTTCTGTATTAAATATCATAACAGTAACGATCATTGGGTCTAATAAATGCTAAAAAATTGTAAATAATTATCTTCTTTCTAAAATATAATTTAATAGATCATTTACAATTTCTTTATTAAAGATCATAATGGTAACGATCATTGGTCCTAATAAATGCTAACGAATTGTAAATAATTATATTCTTTCTAAAACATAATTTAATAGATCATTTAAAATTTCTTTATTAAAGATCATAAGGGTAACGATCATTGGGCCTAATAAATGCTAAAGAATTTGAAATAATTATCTTCTTTGTGAATCATAATTGAAAAGATCATTTAAAGTTTCTTTATTAAATATCATAACAGTAACGATCATTGGGTCTAATAAATGCTAAAAAATTGCAAAATAATTATCTTCTTTCTCAAAGATAATTTAATAGATCATATAGAATTGCTTTATTAAAGATCATAACGGTAACGATCATTGGGCCTAATAAATGCTAAAGAATTTGAAATAATTATCTTCTTTGTGAATCATAATTGACAACATCATATAAAGTTTTTTTAATAAAGATCATAACGGTAACGATCATTGGGCCTAATAAATGCTAGAAAATTGTAAATAATTATCTTCTTTCTAAAAGATAATTTAATAGATCATTTAAAATTTCTTTATTAAAGATCATAACGGTAAAAATCATTGGGCCTAATAAATGCTAAAGAATTTTAAATAATTATATTCTTTCTAAAACATAATTTAATAGATCATTTAAAATTTCTTTATTAAAGATCATAAGGGTAACAATCATTGGGCCTAATAAATGCTAAAAAATTGTAAATAATTATCTTTTTTGTAAAAGATAATTTAATAGATCATTTAAAATTTATTTATTAAAGATCATAACGGTAACGATCATTGGGCCTAATAAATGCTAAAAAATTGTAAATAATTATCTTCTTTCTAAAAGATAATTTAATAGATCATTTAGAATTTCTTTTTGAAAGATCATAACCGTAACAATCGTTGGGCCTAATAAATGCTAAAGAATTTTAAATAATTATATTCTTTCTAAAACATAATTTAATAGATCATTTAAAATTTCTTTATTAAAGATCATAAGGGTAACGATCATTGGTCCTAATAAATGCTAACGAATTGTAAATAATTATATTCTTTCTAAAACATAATTTAATAGATCATTTAAAATTTCTTTATTAAAGATCATAAGGGTAACGATCATTGGGCCTAATAAATGCTAAAGAATTTGAAATAATTATCTTCTTTGTGAATCATATTTGAATAGATCATTTAAAATTTCTTTATTAAAGATCATAAGGGTAACAATCATTGGGCCTAATAAATGCTAAAAAATTGTAAATAATTATCTTCTTTGTAAAAGATAATTTAATAGATCATTTAACATTTATTTATTAAAGATCATAACGGTAACGATCATTGGGCCTAATAAATGCTAAAAAATTGTAAATAATTATCTTCTTTCTAAAAGATAATTTAATAGATCATTTAGAATTTCTTTTTGAAAGATCATAACCGTAACAATCATTGGTCCTAATAAATGCTAAAAGAATTGTAAATAATTATATTCTTTCTAAAACATAATTTAATAGATCATTTAAAATTTCTTTCTTAATGATCATAAGGGTAACAATCATTGGGACTAATAAATGCTAAAAAATTGTAAATAATTATCTTCTTTGTAAAAGATAACTTAATAGATCATTTCAAAATTTCTTTATTAAAGATCATAACGGTAACGATCATTGGGCCTAATAAATGCTAAAGAATTTCAAATAATTATCTTCTTTGTGAATCATAATTGAATAGATCATTTAAAGTTTTTTTATTAAAGGTCTTAACGGTAACAATCATTGGCCTAATAAATGCTAAAAAATTGTACATAATTATCTTCATTCTAAAAGATAACTTAAAAGATCATTTAAAATTTCTTTATTAAAGATCATAACGGTAACAATCATTGGGCCTAATAAATGCTAAAGAATTTTAAATAATTATATTCTTTCTAAAACATAATTTAATAGATCATTTAAAATTTCTTTATTAAAGATCATAACGGTAACAATCATTGGGCCTAATAAATGCTAAAAAATTGTAAATAATTATCTTCTTTGTAAAAGATAATTTAATAGATCATTTAAAATTTATTTATTAAAGATCATAACGGTAACGATCATTGGGCCTAATAAATGCTAAAAAATTGTAAATAATTATCTTCTTTATAAAAGATAATTTAATAGATCATTTAGAATTTCTTTTTGAAAGATCATAACCGTAACAATCATTGGGCCTAATAAATGCTAAAGAATTTTAAATAATTATATTCTTTCTAAAACATAATTTAATAGATCATTTAAAATTTCTTTATTAAAGATCATAAGGGTAACGATCATTGGTCCTAATAAATGCTAACGAATTGTAAATAATTATATTCTTTCTAAAACATAATTTAATAGATCATTTAAAATTTCTTTATTAAAGATCATAAGGGTAACGATCATTGGGCCTAATAAATGCTAAAGAATTTGAAATAATTATCTTCTTTGTGAATCATATTTGAATAGATCATTTAAAATTTCTTTATTAAAGATCATAAGGGTAACAATCATTGGGCCTAATAAATGCTAAAAAATTGTAAATAATTATCTTCTTTGTAAAAGATAATTTAATAGATCATTTAAAATTTATTTATTAAAGATCATAACGGTAACGATCATTGGGCCTAATAAATGCTAAAAAATTGTAAATAATTATCTTCTTTCTAAAAGATAATTTAATAGATCATTTAGAATTTCTTTTTGAAAGATCATAACCGTAACAATCATTGGTCCTACTAAATGCTAAAAGAATTGTAAATAATTATATTCTTTCTAAAACATAATTTAATAGATCATTTAAAATTTCTTTATTAATGATCATAAGGGTAACAATCATTGGGACTAATAAATGCTAAAAAATTGTAAATAATTATCTTCTTTGTAAAAGATAACTTAATAGATCATTTCAAAATTTCTTTATTAAAGATCATATCGGTAACGATCATTGGGCCTAATAAATGCTAAAGAATTTCAAATAATTATCTTCTTTGTGAATCATAATTGAATAGATCATGTAAAGTTTTTTTATTAAAGGTCTTAACGGTAACAATCATTGGCCTAATAAATGCTAAAAAATTGTACATAATTATCTTCATTCTAAAAGATAACTTAAAAGATCATTTAAAATTTCTTTATTAAAGATCATAACGGTAACAATCATTGGGCCTAATAAATGCTAAAGAATTTTAAATAATTATATTCTTTCTAAAACATAATTTAATAGATCATTTAAAATTTCTTTATTAAAGATCATAACGGTAATGATCATGGGGCCTAATAAATGCTAAAAAATTGTAAATAATTATCTTCTTTGTAAAAGATAATTTAATAGATCATTTAAAATTTATTTATTAAAGATCATAACGGTAACGATCATTGGGCCTAATAAATGCTAAAAAATTGTAAATAATTATCTTCTTTATAAAAGATAATTTAATAGATCATTTAGAATTTCTTTTTGAAAGATCATAACCGTAACAATCATTGGTCCTAATAAATGCTAAAGAATTTTAAATAATTATATTCTTTCTAAAACATAATTTAATAGATCATTTAAAATTTCTTTATTAAAGATCATAAGGGTAACGATCATTGGGCCTAATAAATGCTAAAGAATTTGAAATAATTATCTTCTTTGTGAATCATAATTGAAAAGATCATTTAAAGTTTCTTTATTAAATATCATAACAGTAACGATCATTGGGTCTAATAAATGCTAAAAAATTGTAAATAATTATCTTCTTTCTAAAAGATAATTTAATAGATCATTTACAATTTCTTTATTAAAGATCATAATGGTAACGATCATTGGTCCTAATAAATGCTAACGAATTGTAAATAATTATATTCTTTCTAAAACATAATTTAATAGATCATTTAAAATTTCTTTATTAAAGATCATAAGGGTAACGATCATTGGGCCTAATAAATGCTAAAGAATTTGAAATAATTATCTTCTTTGTAAATCATAATTGAAAAGATCATTTAAAGTTTCTTTATTAAATATCATAACAGTAACGATCATTGGGTCTAATAAATGCTAAAAAATTGCAAAATAATTATCTTCTTTCTCAAAGATAATTTAATAGATCATATAGAATTTCTTTATTAAAGATCATAACGGTAACGATCATTGGGCCTAATAAATGCTAGAAAATTGTAAATAATTATCTTCTTTCTAAAAGATAATTTAATAGATCATTTAAAATTTCTTTATTAAAGATCATAACGGTAACAATCATTGGGCCTAATAAATGCTAAAGAATTTTAAATAATTATATTCTTTCTAAAACATAATTTAATAGATCATTTAAAATTTCTTTATTAATGATCATAAGGGTAACAATCATTGGGACTAATAAATGCTAAAAAATTGTAAATAATTATCTTCTTTGTAAAACATAACTTAATAGATCATTTCAAAATTTCTTTATTAAAGATCATAACGGTAACGATCATTGGGCCTAATAAATGCTAAAGAATTTCAAATAATTATCTTCTTTGTGAATCATAATTGAATAGATCATTTAAAGTTTTTTTATTAAAGGTCTTAACGGTAACAATCATTGGCCTAATAAATGCTAAAAAATTGTACATAATTATCTTCATTCTAAAAGATAACTTAAAAGATCATTTAAAATTTCTTTATTAAAGATCATAACGGTAACAATCATTGGGCCTAATAAATGCTAAAGAATTTTAAATAATTATATTCTTTCTAAAACATAATTTAATAGATCATTTAAAATTTCTTTATTAAAGATCATAAGGGTAACAATCATTGGGCCTAATAAATGCTAAAAAATTGTAAATAATTATCTTCTTTGTAAAAGATAATTTAATAGATCATTTAAAATTTATTTATTAAAGATCATAACGGTAACGATCATTGGGCCTAATAAATGCTAAAAAATTGTAAATAATTATTTTCTTTCTAAAAGATAATTTAATAGATCATTCAGAATTTCTTTTTGAAAGATCATAACCGTAACAATCATTGGGCCTAATAAATGCTAAAGAATTTTAAATAATTATATTCTTTCTAAAACATAATTTAATAGATCATTTAAAATTTCTTTATTAAAGATCATAACGGTAACAATCATTGGGCCTAATAAATGCTAAAGAATTTTAAATAATTATATTCTTTCTAAAACATAATTTAATAGATCATTTAAAATTTCTTTATTAAAGATCATAAGGGTAACAATCATTGGGCCTAATAAATGCTAAAAAATTGTAAATAATTATCTTCTTTGTAAAAGATAATTTAATAGATCATTTAAAATTTATTTATTAAAGATCATAACGGTAACGATCATTGGGCCTAATAAATGCTAAAAAATTGTAAATAATTATCTTCTTTCTA
Source organism: Psophocarpus tetragonolobus (assembly GCA_037954015.1). Taxonomy (NCBI): domain Eukaryota; kingdom Viridiplantae; phylum Streptophyta; class Magnoliopsida; order Fabales; family Fabaceae; genus Psophocarpus; species Psophocarpus tetragonolobus. The sequence goes on from CM075688.1 coordinate 64,230,702, forward strand.
AAAGATAATTTAATAGATCATTTAGAATTTCTTTTTGAAAGATCATAACCGTAACAATCATTGGTCCTAATAAATGCTAAAGAATTGTAAATAATTATATTCTTTCTAAAACATAATTTAATAGATCATTTAAAATTTCTTTATTAATGATCATAAAGGTAACAATCATTGGGACTAATAAATGCTAAAAAATTGTAAATAATTATCTTCTTTGTAAAAGATAACTTAATAGATCATTTCAAAATTTCTTTATTAAAGATCATAACGGTAACGATCATTGGGCCTAATAAATGCTAAAGAATTTCAAATAATTATCTTCTTTGTGAATCATAATTGAATAGATCATTTAAAGTTTTTTTATTAAAGGTCTTAACGGTAACAATCATTGGCCTAATAAATGCTAAAAAATTGTACATAATTATCTTCATTCTAAAAGATAACTTAAAAGATCATTTAGAATTTCTTTATTAAAGATCATAACGGTCACGATCATTGGTCCTAATAAATGCTAAAGAATTATAAATAATTATATTTTTTCTAAAACATAATTTAATAGATCATTTAAAATTTCTTTATTAATGATCATAAGGGTAACAATTATTGGGACTAATAAATGCTAAAAAATAGTAAATAATTATCTTCTTTGTAAAAGATAATTTATTAGATCATTTCAAAATTTCTTTACTAAAGATCATAACCGTAACGATCATTGGGCCTAATAAATGCTAAAGAAATTGAAATAATTATCTTCTTTGTGAGTCATAATTGAAAAGATCATTTAAAGTGTTTTTATTAAAGATCATAACGGTAATGATCATTGGTCCTAATAAATGCTAAAAAATTGTAAATAATTATCTTCTTTCTCAAAGATAATGTAATAGATCATATAGAATTTCTTTATTAAAGATCATAACGTTAACGATCATGGGGCCTAATAAATGCTAAAGAATTTTAAATAATTATCTTCTTTGTGAATCATATTTGAATAGATCATTTAAAGTTTTTTTATTAAAGGTCTTAACGGTAACGATCATTGGGCCTCATAAATGCTAAAAAATTGGTCATAATTATCTTCATTCTAAAAGATAACTTAAAAGATCATTTAGAATTTCTTTATTAAAGATCATAACGGTAACGATCATTGGGCCTAATAAATACTAAAGAATTTGAAATAATTATCTTCTTTGTGAATCATAATTGACAACATCATTTAAAGTTTTTTTATTAAAGATCGTAACGGTAACGATCATTGCGCCTAATAAATGCTAAAAAATTGTAAATAATTATCTTCTTTCTAAAAGATAATTTAATAGTTCATTTAGAATTTCTTTATTAAAGATCATAATGGTAACAATCATTGGGACTAATAAATGCTAAAAAATTGTAAATAATTATCTTCTTTGTAAAAGATAATTTAATAGATCATTTCAAAATTTCTTTATTAAAGATCATAACGGTAACGATCATTGGGCCTAATAAACGCTAAAGAATTTGAAATAATTATCTTCTTTGTGAGTCATAATTGAAAAGATCATTTAAAGTGTTTTTATTAAAGATCATAACGGTAATGATCATTGGTCCTAATAAATGCTAAAAAATTGTAAATAATTATCTTCTTTCTCAAAGATAATTTAATAGATCATATAGAATTTCTTTATTAAAGATCATAACGGTAACGATCATGGGGCCTAATAAATGCTAAAGAATTTGAAATAATTATCTTCTTTGTGAATCATATTTGAATAGATCATTTAAAGTTTTTTTATTAAAGGTCTTAACGGTAACGATCATTGGGCCTAATAAATACTAAAAAATTGGTCATAATTATCTTCATTCTAAAAGATAACTTAAAAGATCATTTAGAATTTCTTTATTAAAGATCATAACGGTAACGATCATTGGGCCTAATAAATGCTAAAGAATTTGAAATAATTATCTTCTTTGTGAATCATAATTGACAACATCATTTAAAGTGTTTTTATTAAAGATCATAACGGTAACGATCATTGGGCCTAATAAATGCTAAAAAATTGTAAATAATTATCTTCTTTCTAAAAGATAATTTAATAGATCATTTAGAATTTCTTTTTGAAAGATCATAACCGTAACAATCATTGGGCCTAATAAATGCTAAAGAATTTTAAATAATTATCTTCTTTCTAAAAGATAATTTAATAGATCATTTAGAATTTCTTTTTGAAAGATCATAACCGTAACAATCATTGGGCCTAATAAATGCTAAAGAATTTGAAATAATTATCTTCTTTGTGAATCATAATTGACAACATCATTTAAAGTTTTTTTATTAAAGATCATAACGGTAACGATCATTGGGCCTAATAAATGCTAAAAAATTGTAAATAATTATCTTCTTTCTAAAAGATAATTTAATAGTTCATTTAGAATTTCTTTATTAAAGATCATAACGGTAACAATCATTGGGACTAATAAATGCTAAAAAATTGTAAATAATTATCTTCTTTGTAAAAGATAATTTAATAGATCATTTCAAAATTTCTTTATTAAAGATCATAACGGTAACGATCATTGGGCCTAATAAACGCTAAAGAATTTGAAATAATTATCTTCTTTGTGAGTCATAATTGAAAAGATCATTTAAAGTGTTTTTATTAAAGATCATAACGGTAATGATCATTGGTCCTAATAAATGCTAAAAAATTGTAAATAATTATCTTCTTTCTCAAAGATAATTTAATAGATCATATAGAATTTCTTTATTAAAGATCATAACGGTAACGATCATGGGGCCTAATAAATGCTAAAGAATTTGAAATAATTATCTTCTTTGTGAATCATATTTGAATAGATCATTTAAAGTTTTTTTATTAAAGGTCTTAACGGTAACGATCATTGGGCCTAATAAATGCTAAAAAATTGGTCATAATTATCTTCATTCTAAAAGATAACTTAAAAGATCATTTAGAATTTCTTTATTAAAGATCATAACGGTAACGATCATTGGGCCTAATAAATGCTAAAGAATTTGAAATAATTATCTTCTTTGTGAATCATAATTGACAACATCATTTAAAGTTTTTTTATTAAAGATCATAACGGTAACGATCATTGGGCCTAATAAATGCTAAAAAATTGTAAATAATTATCTTCTTTCTAAAAGATAATTTAATAGATCATTTAGAATTTCTTTTTGAAAGATCATAACCGTAACAATCATTGGGCCTAATAAATGCTAAAGAATTTTAAATAATTATCTTCTTTCTAAAAGATAATTTAATAGATCATTTAGAATTTCTTTTTGAAAGATCATAACCGTAACAATCATTGGGCCTAATAAATGCTAAAGAATTTGAAATAATTATCTTCTTTGTGAATCATAATTGACAACATCATTTAAAGTTTTTTTATTAAAGATCATAACGGTAACGATCATTGGGCCTAATAAATGCTAAAAAATTGTAAATAATTATCTTCTTTCTAAAAGATAATTTAATAGTTCATTTAGAATTTCTTTATTAAAGATCATAACGGTAACAATCATTGGGACTAATAAATGCTAAAAAATTGTAAATAATTATCTTCTTTGTAAAAGATAATTTAATAGATCATTTCAAAATTTCTTTATTAAAGATCATAACGGTAACGATCATTGGGCCTAATAAACGCTAAAGAATTTGAAATAATTATCTTCTTTGTGAGTCATAATTGAAAAGATCATTTAAAGTGTTTTTATTAAAGATCATAACGGTAATGATCATTGGTCCTAATAAATGCTAAAAAATTGTAAATAATTATCTTCTTTCTCAAAGATAATGTAATAGATCATATAGAATTTCTTTATTAAAGATCATAACGGTAACGATCATGGGGCCTAATAAATGCTAAAGAATTTTAAATAATTATCTTCTTTGTGAATCATATTTGAATAGATCATTTAAAGTTTTTTTATTAAAGGTCTTAACGGTAACGATCATTGGGCCTCATAAATGCTAAAAAATTGGTCATAATTATCTTCATTCTAAAAGATAACTTAAAAGATCATTTAGAATTTCTTTATTAAAGATCATAACGGTAACGATCATTGGGCCTAATAAATACTAAAGAATTTGAAATAATTATCTTCTTTGTGAATCATAATTGACAACATCATTTAAAGTTTTTTTATTAAAGATCGTAACGGTAACGATCATTGCGCCTAATAAATGCTAAAAAATTGTAAATAATTATCTTCTTTCTAAAAGATAATTTAATAGTTCATTTAGAATTTCTTTATTAAAGATCATAAGGGTAACAATCATTGGGACTAATAAATGCTAAAAAATTGTAAATAATTATCTTCTTTGTAAAAGATAATTTAATAGATCATTTCAAAATTTCTTTATTAAAGATCATAACGGTAACGATCATTGGGCCTAATAAACGCTAAAGAATTTGAAATAATTATCTTCTTTGTGAGTCATAATTGAAAAGATCATTTAAAGTGTTTTTATTAAAGATCATAACGGTAATGATCATTGGTCCTAATAAATGCTAAAAAATTGTAAATAATTATCTTCTTTCTCAAAGATAATTTAATAGATCATTTAGAATTTCTTTATTAAAGATCATAACGGTAACAATCATTGGGACTAATAAATGCTAAAAAATTGTAAATAATTATCTTCTTTGTAAAAGATAATTTAATAGATCATTTCAAAATTTCTTTATTAAAGATCATAACGGTAACGATCATTGGGCCTAATAAACGCTAAAGAATTTGAAATAATTATCTTCTTTGTGAGTCATAATTGAAAAGATCATTTAAAGTTTTTTTATTAAAGATCATAACGGTAATGATCATTGGTCCTAATAAATGCTAAAAAATTGTAAATAATTATCTTCTTTCTCAAAGATAATTTAATAGATCATATAGAATTTCTTTATTAAAGATCATAACGGTAACGATCATGGGGCCTAATAAATGCTAAAGAATTTGAAATAATTATCTTCTTTGTGAATCATATTTGAATAGATCATTTAAAGTTTTTTTATTAAAGGTCTTAACGGTAACGATCATTGGGCCTAATAAATGCTAAAAAATTGATCATAATTATCTTCATACTAAAAGATAACTTAAAAGATCATTTAGAATTTCTTTATTAAAGATCATAACGGTAACGATCATTGGGCCTAATAAATGCTAAAAAATTGTAAATAATTATCTTCTTTCTAAAAGATAATTTAATAGATCATTTAGAATTTCTTTATTAAAGATCATAACGGTAACAATCATTGGGTCTAATAAATGCTAAAGAATTTTAAATAATTATATTCTTTCTAAAACATAATTTAATAGATCATTTAAAATTTCTTTATTAAAGATCATAAGGGTAACAATCATTGGGCCTAATAAATGCTAAAAAATTGTAAATAATTATCTTCTTTGTAAAAGATAATTTAATAGATCATTTAAAATTTCTTTAGTAAAGATCATAACGGTAACGATCATTGGGCCTAATAAATGCTAAAGAATTTGAAATAATTATCTTCTTTGTGAATCATAATTGAAAAGATCATTTAAAGTTTCTTTATTAAATATCATAACAGTAACGATCATTGGGTCTAATAAATGCTAAAAAATTGTAAATAATTATCTTCTTTCTAAAAGATAATTTAATAGATCATTTAGAATTTCTTTATTAAAGATCATAACGGTAACAATCATTGGGTCTAATAAATGCTAAAGAATTTTAAATAATTATATTCTTTCTAAAACATAATTTAATAGATCATTTAAAATTTCTTTATTAAAGATCATGAGGGTAACAATCATTGGGACTAATAAATGCTAAAAAATTGTAAATAATTATCTTCTTTGTAAAAGATAATTTAATAGATCATTTCAAAATTTCTTTATTAAAGATCATAACGGTAACGATCATTGGGCCTAATAAACGCTAAAGAATTTGAAATAATTATCTTCTTTGTGAGTCATAATTGAAAAGATCATTTAAAGTGTTTTTATTAAAGATCATAACGGTAATGATCATTGGTCCTAATAAATGCTAAAAAATTGTAAATAATTATCTTCTTTCTCAAAGATAATTTAATAGATCATATAGAATTTCTTTATTAAAGATCATAACGGTAACGATCATGGGGCCTAATAAATGCTAAAGAATTTGAAATAATTATCTTCTTTGTGAATCATATTTGAATAGATCATTTAAAGTTTTTTTATTAAAGGTCTTAACGGGAACGATCATTGGGCCTAATAAATGCTAAAAAATTGGTCATAATTATCTTCATTCTAAAAGATAACTTAAAAGGTCATTTAGAATTTCTTTATTAAAGATCATAACGGTAACGATCATTGGGCCTAATAAATGCTAAAGAATTTGAAATAATTATCTTCTTTGTGAATCATAATTGACAACATCATTTAAAGTTTTTTTATTAAAGATCATAACGGTAACGATCATTGGGCCTAATAAATGCTAAAAAATTGTAAATAATTATCTTCTTTCTAAAAGATAATTTAATAGATCATTTAGAATTTCTTTTTGAAAGATCATAACCGTAACAATCATTGGGCCTAATAAATGCTAAAGAATTTTAAATAATTATCTTCTTTCTAAAAGATAATTTAATAGATCATTTAGAATTTCTTTTTGAAAGATCATAACCGTAACAATCATTGGGCCTAATAAATGCTAAAGAATTTGAAATAATTATCTTCTTTGTGAATCATAATTGACAACATCATTTAAAGTTTTTTTATTAAAGATCATAACGGTAACGATCATTGGGCCTAATAAATGCTAAAAAATTGTAAATAATTATCTTCTTTCTAAAAGATAATTTAATAGTTCATTTAGAATTTCTTTATTAAAGATCATAACGGTAACAATCATTGGGACTAATAAATGCTAAAAAATTGTAAATAATTATCTTCTTTGTAAAAGATAATTTAATAGATCATTTCAAAATTTCTTTATTAAAGATCATAACGGTAACGATCATTGGGCCTAATAAACGCTAAAGAATTTGAAATAATTATCTTCTTTGTGAGTCATAATTGAAAAGATCATTTAAAGTTTTTTTATTAAAGATCATAACGGTAATGATCATTGGTCCTAATAAATGCTAAAAAATTGTAAATAATTATCTTCTTTCTCAAAGATAATTTAATAGATCATATAGAATTTCTTTATTAAAGATCATAACGGTAACGATCATGGGGCCTAATAAATGCTAAAGAATTTGAAATAATTATCTTCTTTGTGAATCATATTTGAATAGATCATTTAAAGTTTTTTTATTAAAGGTCTTAACGGGAACGATCATTGGGCCTAATAAATGCTAAAAAATTGGTCATAATTATCTTCATTCTAAAAGATAACTTAAAAGGTCATTTAGAATTTCTTTATTAAAGATCATAACGGTAACGATCATTGGGCCTAATAAATGCTAAAGAATTTGAAATAATTATCTTCTTTGTGAATCATAATTGACAACATCATTTAAAGTTTTTTTATTAAAGATCATAACGGTAACGATCATTGGGCCTAATAAATGCTAAAAAATTGTAAATAATTATCTTCTTTCTAAAAGATAATTTAATAGATCATTTAGAATTTCTTTTTGAAAGATCATAACCGTAACAATCATTGGGCCTAATAAATGCTAAAGAATTTTAAATAATTATCTTCTTTCTAAAAGATAATTTAATAGATCATTTAGAATTTCTTTTTGAAAGATCATAACCGTAACAATCATTGGGCCTAATAAATGCTAAAGAATTTGAAATAATTATCTTCTTTGTGAATCATAATTGACAACATCATTTAAAGTTTTTTTATTAAAGATCATAACGGTAACGATCATTGGGCCTAATAAATGCTAAAAAATTGTAAATAATTATCTTCTTTCTAAAAGATAATTTAATAGTTCATTTAGAATTTCTTTATTAAAGATCATAACGGTAACAATCATTGGGACTAATAAATGCTAAAAAATTGTAAATAATTATCTTCTTTGTAAAAGATAATTTAATAGATCATTTCAAAATTTCTTTATTAAAGATCATAACGGTAACGATCATTGGGCCTAATAAACGCTAAAGAATTTGAAATAATTATCTTCTTTGTGAGTCATAATTGAAAAGATCATTTAAAGTGTTTTTATTAAAGATCATAACGGTAATGATCATTGGTCCTAATAAATGCTAAAAAATTGTAAATAATTATCTTCTTTCTCAAAGATAATTTAATAGATCATATAGAATTTCTTTATTAAAGATCATAACGGTAACGATCATGGGGCCTAATAAATGCTAAAGAATTTGAAATAATTATCTTCTTTGTGAATCATATTTGAATAGATCATTTAATGTTTTTTTATTAAAGGTCTTAACGGTAACGATCATTGGGCCTAATAAATGCTAAAAAATTGGTCATAATTATCTTCATTCTAAAAGATAACTTAAAAGATCATTTAGAATTTCTTTATTAAAGATCATAACGGTAACGATCATTGGGCCTAATAAATGCTAAAGAATTTGAAATAATTATCTTCTTTGTGAATCATAATTGACAACATCATTTAAAGTTTTTTTATTAAAGATCATAACGGTAACGATCATTGGGCCTAATAAATGCTAAAAAATTGTAAATAATTATCTTCTTTCTAAAAGATAATTCAATAGATCATTTAGAATTTCTTTTTGAAAGATCATAACCGTAACAATCATTGGGCCTAATAAATGCTAAAGAATTTTAAATAATTATCTTCTTTCTAAAAGATAATTTAATAGATCATTTAGAATTTCTTTTTGAAAGATCATAACCGTAACAATCATTGGGCCTAATAAATGCTAAAGAATTTGAAATAATTATCTTCTTTGTGAATCATAATTGACAACATCATTTAAAGTTTTTTTATTAAAGATCATAACGGTAACGATCATTGGGCCTAATAAATGCTAAAAAATTGTAAATAATTATCTTCTTTCTAAAAGATAATTTAATAGTTCATTTAGAATTTCTTTATTAAAGATCATAACGGTAACAATCATTGGGACTAATAAATGCTAAAAAATTGTAAATAATTATCTTCTTTGTAAAAGATAATTTAATAGATCATTTCAAAATTTCTTTATTAAAGATCATAACGGTAACGATCATTGGGCCTAATAAACGCTAAAGAATTTGAAATAATTATCTTCTTTGTGAGTCATAATTGAAAAGATCATTTAAAGTTTTTTTATTAAAGATCATAACGGTAATGATCATTGGTCCTAATAAATGCTAAAAAATTGTAAATAATTATCTTCTTTCTCAAAGATAATTTAATAGATCATATAGAATTTCTTTATTAAAGATCATAACGGTAACGATCATGGGGCCTAATAAATGCTAAAGAATTTGAAATAATTATCTTCTTTGTGAATCATATTTGAATAGATCATTTAAAGTTTTTTTATTAAAGGTCTTAACGGTAACGATCATTGGGCCTAATAAATGCTAAAAAATTGATCATAATTATCTTCATACTAAAAGATAACTTAAAAGATCATTTAGAATTTCTTTATTAAAGATCATAACGGTAACGATCATTGGGCCTAATAAATGCTAAAAAATTGTAAATAATTATCTTCTTTCTAAAAGATAATTTAATAGATCATTTAGAATTTCTTTATTAAAGATCATAACGGTAACAATCATTGGGTCTAATAAATGCTAAAGAATTTTAAATAATTATATTCTTTCTAAAACATAATTTAATAGATCATTTAAAATTTCTTTATTAAAGATCATAAGGGTAACAATCATTGAGCCTAATAAATGCTAAAAAATTGTAAATAATTATCTTCTTTGTAAAAGATAATTTAATAGATCATTTAAAATTTCTTTAGTAAAGATCATAACGGTAACGATCATTGGGCCTAATAAATGCTAAAGAATTTGAAATAATTATCTTCTTTGTGAATCATAATTGAAAAGATCATTTAAAGTTTCTTTATTAAATATCATAACAGTAACGATCATTGGGTCTAATAAATGCTAAAAAATTGTAAATAATTATCTTCTTTCTAAAAGATAATTTAATAGATCATTTAGAATTTCTTTATTAAAGATCATAACGGTAACGATCATTGGTCCTAATAAATGCTAAAGAATTGTAAATAATTATATTCTTTCTAAAACATAATTTAATAGATCATTTAAAATTTCTTTATTAAAGATCATGAGGGTAACAATCATTGGGACTAATAAATGCTAAAAAATTGTAAATAATTATCTTCTTTGTAAAAGATAATTTAATAGATCATTTCAAAATTTCTTTATTAAAGATCATAACGGTAACGATCATTGGGCCTAATAAACGCTAAAGAATTTGAAATAATTATCTTCTTTGTGAATCATAATTGAAAAGATCATTTAAAGTGTTTTTATTAAAAATCATAACGGTAATGATCATTGGTCCTAATAAATGCTAAAAAATTGTAAATAATTATCTTCTTTCTCAAAGATAATTTAATAGATCATATAGAATTTCTTTATTAAAGATCATAACGGTAACGATCATGGGGCCTAATAAATGCTAAAGAATTTGAAATAATTATCTTCTTTGTGAATCATATTTGAATAGATCATTTAAAGTTTTTTTATTAAAGGTCTTAACGGTAACGATCATTGGGTATAATAAATGCTAAAAAATTGGTCATAATTATCTTCATTCTAAAAGATAACTTAAAAGATCATTTAGAATTTCTTTATTAAAGATCATAACGGTAACGATCATTGGGCCTAATAAATGCTAAAGAATTTGAAATAATTATCTTCTTTGTGAATCATAATTGACAACATCATTTAAAGTTTTTTTATTAAAGATCATAACGGTAACGATCATTGGGCCTAATAAATGCTAAAAAATTGTAAATAATTATCTTCTTTCAAAAAGATAATTTAATAGTTCATTTAGAATTTCTTTATTAAAGATCATAACGGTAACAATCATTGGGCCTAATAAATGCTAAAGAATTTTAAATAATTATATTCTTTCTAAAACATAATTTAATAGATCATTTAAAATTTCTTTATTAAAGATCATAAGGGTAACAATCATTGGGCCTAATAAATGCTAAAAAATTGTAAATAATTATCTTCTTTGTAAAAGATAATTTAATAGATCATTTAAAATTTCTTTATTAAAGATCATAACGGTAACGATCATTGGGCCTAATAAATGCTAAAGAATTTGAAATAATTATCTTCTTTGTGAATCATAATTGAAAAGGTCATTTGAAGTTTCTTTATTAAATATCATAACAGTAACGATCATTGGGTCTAATAAATGCTAAAAAATTGTAAATAATTATCTTCTTTCTAAAAGGTAATTTAATAGATCATTTAGAATTTCTTTATTAAAGATCATAACGGTAACGATCATTGGTCCTAATAAATGCTAAAGAATTGTAAATAATTATATTCTTTCTAAAACATAATTTAATAGATCATTTAAAATTTCTTTATTAAAGATCATGAGGGTAACAATCATTGGGACTAATAAATGCTAAAAAATTGTAAATAATTATCTTCTTTGTAAAAGATAATTTAATAGATCATTTCAAAATTTCTTTATTAAAGATCATAACGGTAACGATCATTGGGCCTAATAAACGCTAAAGAATTTGAAATAATTATCTTCTTTGTGAGTCATAATTGAAAAGATCATTTAAAGTGTTTTTATTAAAGATCATAACGGTAATGATCATTGTTCCTAATAAATGCTAAAAAATTGTAAATAATTATCTTCTTTCTCAAAGATAATTTAATAGATCATATAGAATTTCTTTATTAAAGATCATAACGGTAACGATCATGGCGCCTAATAAATGCTAAAGAATTTGAAATAATTATCTTCTTTGTGAATCATATTTGAATAGATCATTTAAAGTTTTTTTATTAAACGTCTTAACGGTAACAATCATTGGGCCTAATAAATGCTAAAAAATTGGTCATAATTATCTTCATTTTAAAAGATAACTTAAAAGATCATTTAGAATTTCTTTATTAAAGATCATAACGGTAACGATCATTGGGCCTAATAAATGCTAAAGAATTTGAAATAATTATCTTCTTTGTGAATCATAATTGACAACATCATTTAAAGTTTTTTTATTAAAGATCATAACGGTAACGATCATTGGGCCTAATAAATGCTAAAAAATTGTAAATAATTATCTTCTTTGTAAAAGATAATTTAATAGATCAATTAAAATTTCTTTATTAAAGATCATAACGGTAACGATCATTGGGCCTAATAAATGCTAAAGAATTTGAAATAATTATCTTCTTTGTGAATCATAATTGAAAAGATCATTTAAAGTTTCTTTATTAAATATCATAACAGTAACGATCATTGGGTCTAATAAATGCTAAATAATTGTAAATAATTATCTTCTTTCTAAAAGATAATTTAATAGATCATTTAGAATTTATTTATTAAAGATCATAACGGTAACGATCATTGGTCCTAATAAATGCTAAAGAATTGTAAATAATTATATTCTTTCTAAAACATAATTTAATAGATCATTTAGAATTTCTTTATTAAAGATCATGAGGGTAACAATCATTGGGACTAATAAATGCTAAAAAATTGTAAATAATTATCTTCTTTGTAAAAGATAATTTAATAGATCATTTCAAAATTTCTTTATTAAAGATCATAACGGTAACGATCATTGGGCCTAATAAATGCTAAAGAATTTGAAATAATTATCTTCTTTGTGAGTCATAATTGAAAAGATCATTTAAAGTGTTTTTATTAAAGATCATAACGGTAATGATCATTGGTCCTAATAAATGCTAAACAATTGTAAATAATTATCTTCTTTCTCAAAGATAATTTAATAGATTATATAGAATTTCTTTATTAAAGATCATAACGGTAACGATCATGGGTCCTAATAAATGCTAAAGAATTTGAAATAATTACCTTCTTTGTGAATCATAATTGAATAGATCATTTAAAGTTTTTTTAATAAAGATCATAATGGTAACGATCATTGGGCCTAATAAATGGTAAAGAATTCGAAATAATTACCTTCTTTGTGAACCATAATTGAATAGATCATTTAAAGCTTTTTTAATAAAGATCATAACGGAAACGATCATTGGGCCTAATAAATGCTAAAAAATTGTAAATAATTATCTTCTTTCTCAAAGATAATTTAATAGATCATATAGAATTTCTTTATTAAAGATCATAACGGTAACGATCATGGGGCCTAATAAATGCTAAAGAATTTGAAATAATTATCTTCTTTGTGAATCATATTTGAATAGATCATTTAAAGTTTTTTTATTAAAGGTCTTAACGGTAACGATCATTGGGCCTAATAAATGCTAAAAAATTGGTCATAATTATCTTCATTCTAAAAGATAACTTAAAAGATCATTTAGAATTTCTTTATTAAAGATCATAACGGTAAAGATCATTGGGCCTAATAAATGCTAAAGAATTTGAAATAATTATCTTCTTTGTGAATCATAATTGACAACATCATTTAAAGTTTTTTTATTAAAGATCATAACGGTAACGATCATTGGGCCTAATAAATGCTAAAAAATTGTAAATAATTATCTTCTTTCTAAAAGATAATTTAATAGTTCATTTAGAATTTCTTTATTAAAGATCATAACGGTAACGATCATTGGTCCTAATAAATGCTAAAGAATTTTAAATAATTATATTCTATCTAAAACATAATTTAATAGATCATTTAAAATTTCTTTATTAAAGATCATAAGGGTAACAATCATTGGGCCTAATAAATGCTAAAAAATTGTAAATAATTATCTTCTTTGTAAAAGATAATTTAATAGATCAATTAAAATTTCTTTATTAAAGATCATAACGGTAATGATCATTGGTCCTAATAAATGCTAAAAAATTGTAAATAATTATCTTCTTTCTCAAAGATAATTTAATAGATCATATAGAATTTCTTTATTAAAGATCATAACGGTAATGATCATGGGGCCTAATAAATGCTAAAGAATTTGAAATAATTATCTTCTTTGTGAATCATATTTGAATAGATCATTTAAAGTTTTTTTATTAAAGGTCTTAACGGTAACAATCATTGGGCCTAATAAATGCTAAAAAATTGGTCATAATTATCTTCATTTTAAAAGATAACTTAAAAGATCATTTAGAATTTCTTTATTAAAGATCATAACGGTAACGATCATTGGGCCTAATAAATGCTAAAGAATTTGAAATAATTATCTTCTTTGTGAATCATAATTGACAACATCATTTAAAGTTTTTTTATTAAAGATCATAACGGTAACGATCATTGGGCCTAATAAATGCTAAAAAATTGTAAATAATTATCTTCTTTGTAAAAGATAATTTAATAGATCAATTAAAATTTCTTTATTAAAGATCATAACGGTAACGATCATTGGGCCTAATAAATGCTAAAGAATTTGAAATAATTATCTTCTTTGTGAATCATAATTGAAAAGATCATTTAAAGTTTCTTTATTAAATATCATAACAGTAACGATCATTGGGTCTAATAAATGCTAAATAATTGTAAATAATTATCTTCTTTCTAAAAGATAATTTAATAGATCATTTAGAATTTCTTTATTAAAGATCATAACGGTAACGATCATTGGTCCTAATAAATGCTAAAGAATTGTAAATAATTATATTCTTTCTAAAACATAATTTAATAGATCATTTACAATTTCTTTATTAAAGATCATGAGGGTAACAATCATTGGGACTAATAAATGCTAAAAAATTGTAAATAATTATCTTCTTTGTAAAAGATAATTTAATAGATCATTTCAAAATTTCTTTATTAAAGATCATAACGGTAACGATCATTGGGCCTAATAAACGCTAAAGAATTTGAAATAATTATCTTCTTTGTGAGTCATAATTGAAAAGATCATTTAAAGTGTTTTTATTAAAGATCATAACGGTAATGATCATTGGTCCTAATAAATGCTAAAAAATTGTAAATAATTATCTTCTTTCTCAAAGATAATTTAATAGATCATATAGAATTTCTTTATTAAAGATCATAACGGTAACGATCATGGGTCCTAATAAATGCTAAAGAATTTGAAATAATTACCTTCTTTGTGAACCATAATTGAATAGATCATTTAAAGCTTTTTTAATAAAGATCATAACGGAAACGATCATTGGGCCTAATAAATGCTAAAAAATTGTAAATAATTATCTTCTTTCTCAAAGATAATTTAATAGATCATATAGAATTTCTTTGTTAAAGATCATAACGGTAACGATCATGGGGCCTAATAAATGCTAAAGAATTTGAAATAATTATCTTCTTTGTGAATCATATTTGAATAGATCATTTAAAGTTTTTTTATTAAAGGTCTTAATGGTAACGATCATTGGGCCTAATAAATGCTAAAAAATTTGTCATAATTATCTTCATTTTAAAAGATAACTTAAAAGATCATTTAGAATTTCTTTATTAAAGATGATAACGGTAACGATCATTGGGCTTAATAAATGCTAAAGAATTTGAAATAATTATCTTCTTTGTGAATCATAATTGACAATATCATTTAAAGTTTTTTTATTAAAGATCATAGCGGTAACGATCATTGGCCCTAATAAATGCTAAAAAATTGTAAATAATTATCTTCTTTCTAAAAGATAATTTAATAGATCATTTAGAATTTCTTTATTAAAGATCATAACGGTAACGATCATTGGGCCTAATAAATGCTAAAGAATTTGAAATAATTATCTTCTTTGTGAATCATAATTGAATAGATCATTTAAAGTTTTTTTATTAAAGGTCTTAACGGTAACAATCATTGGGCCTAATAAATGCTAAAAAATTGTACATAATTATCTTCATTCTAAAAGATAACTTAAAAGATCATTTAAAGTTTTTTTATTAAAGATCATAACGGTAACGATCATTGGGCCTAATAAATGCTAAAAAATTGTAAATAATTATCTTCTTTCTAAAGGATAATTTGATAGATCATTTAGAATTTCTTTATTAAAGATGATAACGGTAACAATCATTGGGCCTAATAAATGCTAAAGAATTTTAAATAATTGTATTCTTTCTAAAACATAATTTAATAGATCATTTAAAATTTCTTTATTAAAGATCATAACGGTAACAATCATTGGGCCTAATAAATGCTAAAAAATTGTAAATAATTATCTTCTTTGTAAAAGATAATTTAATAGATCATTTAAAATTTCTTTATTAAAGATCATAACGGTAACGATCATTGGGCCTAATAAATGCTAAAGAATTTGAAATAATTATCTTCTTTGTGAATCATAATTGAAAAGATCATTTAAAGTTTCTTTATTAAATATCATAACAGTAACGATCATTGGGTCTAATAAATGCTAAAAAATTGTAAATAATTATCTTCTTTCTAAAAGATAATTTAACAGATCATTTAGAATTTCTTTATTAAAGATCATAACGGTAACGATCATTGGTCCTAATAAATGCTAAAGAATTGTAAATAATTATCTTCTTTCTAAAAGATAATTTAATAGATCATTTCAAAATTTCATTATTAAAGATCATAACGGTAACGATCATTGGGTCTAATAAACGCTAAAGAATTTGAAATAATTATCTTCTTTGTGAGTCATAATTGAAAAGATCATTTAAAGTGTTTTTATTAAAGATCATAACGGTAATGATCATTGGTGCTAATAAATGCTAAAAAATTGTAAATAATTATCTTCTTTCTCAAAGATAATGTAATAGATCATATAGAATTTTTTTATTAAAGATCATAACGATAACGATCATGGGGCCTAATAAATGCTAAAGAATTTTAAATAATTATCTTCTTTGTGAATCATATTTGAATAGATCATTTAAAGTTTTTTTATTAAAGGTCTTAACGGTAACGATCATTGGGCCTAATAAATGCTAAAAAATTGGTCATAATTATCTTCATTCTAAAAGATAACTTAAAAGATCATTTAGAATTTCTTTATTAAAGATCATAACGGTAACGATCATTGGGCCTAATAAATGCTAAATAATTTGAAATAATTATCTTCTTTGTGAATCATAATTGACAACATCATTTAAAGTTTTTTTATTAAAGATCGTAACGGTAACGATCATTGGGCCTAATAAATGCTAAAAACTTGTAAATAATTATCTTCTTTCTAAAGGATAATTTGATAGATCATTTAGAATTTCTTTATTAAAGATGATAACGGTAACAATCATTGGGCCTAATAAATGCTAAAGAATTTTAAATAATTGTATTCTTTCTAAAACATAATTTAATAGATCATTTAAAATTTCTTTATTAAAGATCATAAGGGTAACAATCATTGGGCCTAATAAATGCTAAAAAATTGTAAATAATTATCTTCTTTGTAAAAGATAATTTAATAGATCATTTAAAATTTCTTTATTAAAGATCATAACGGTAACGATCATTGGGCCTAATAAATGCTAAAGAATTTGAAATAATTATCTTCTTTGTGAATCATAATTGAAAAGATCATTTAAAGTTTCTTTATTAAATATCATAACAGTAACGATCATTGGGTCTAATAAATGCTAAAAAATTGTAAATAATTATCTTCTTTCTAAAAGATAATTTAACAGATCATTTAGAATTTCTTTATTAAAGATCATAACGGTAACGATCATTGGTCCTAATAAATGCTAAAGAATTGTAAATAATTATCTTCTTTCTAAAAGATAATTTAATAGATCATTTCAAAATTTCATTATTAAAGATCATAACGGTAACGATCATTGGGCCTAATAAACGCTAAAGAATTTGAAATAATTATCTTCTTTGTGAGTCATAATTGAAAAGATCATTTAAAGTGTTTTTATTAAAGATCATAACGGTAATGATCATTGGTGCTAACAAATGCTAAAAAATTGTAAATAATTATCTTCTTTCTCAAACATAATTTAATAGATCATATAGAATTTCTTTATTAAAGATCATAACGGTAATGATCATGGGGCCTAATAAATGCTAAAGAATTTGAAATAATTATCTTCTTTGTGAATCATATTTGAATAGATCATTTAAAGTTTTTTTATGAAAGGTCTTAACGGTAACGATCATTGGGCCTAATAAATGCTAAAAAATTGGTCATAATTACCTTCATTCTAAAAGATAACTTAAAAGATCATTTAGAATTTCTTTATTAAAGATCATAACGGTAACGATCATTGGGCCTAATAAATGCTAAAGAATTTGAAATAATTATCTTCTTTGTGAATCATAATTGACAACATCATTTAAAGTTTTTTTATTAAAGATCATAACGGTAACGATCATTGGGCCTAATAAATGCTAAAAAATTGTAAATAATTATCTTCTTTCTAAAAGATAATTTAATAGATCATTTAGAATTTCTTTTTGAAAGATCATAACCGTAACAATCATTGGGCCTAATAAATGCTAAAGAATTTTAAATAATTATATTCTTTCTAAAACATAATTTAATAGATCATTTAAAATTTCTTTATTAAAGATCATAAGGGTAACGATCATTGGGCCTAATAAATGCTAAAGAATTTGAAATAATTATCTTCTTTGTGAATCATAATTGAAAAGATCATTTAAAGTTTCTTTATTAAATATCATAACAGTAACGATCATTGGGTCTAATAAATGCTAAAAAATTGTAAATAATTATCTTCTTTCTAAAAGATAATTTAATAGATCATTTAGAATTTCTTTATTAAAGATCATAATGGTAACGATCATTGGTCCTAATAAATGCTAACGAATTGTAAATAATTATATTCTTTCTAAAACATAATTTAATAGATCATTTAAAATTTCTTTATTAAAGATCATAAGGGTAACGATCATTGGGCCTAATAAATGCTAAAGAATTTGAAATAATTATCTTCTTTGTGAATCATAATTGAAAAGATCATTTAAAGTTTCTTTATTAAATATCATAACAGTAATGATCATTGGGTCTAATAAATGCTAAAAAATTGTAAATAATTATCTTCTTTCTAAAAGATAATTTAATAGATCATTTAGAATTTCTTTATTAAAGATCATAATGGTAACGATCATTGGTCCTAATAAATGCTAACGAATTGTAAATAATTATATTCTTTCTAAAACATAATTTAATAGATCATTTAAAATTTCTTTATTAAAGATCATAAGGGTAACGATCATTGGGCCTAATAAATGCTAAAGAATTTGAAATAATTATCTTCTTTGTGAATCATAATTGAAAAGATCATTTAAAGTTTCTTTATTAAATATCATAACAGTAACGATCATTGGGTCTAATAAATGCTAAAAAATTGTAAATAATTATCTTCTTTCTCAAAGATAATTTAATAGATCATATAGAATTTCTTTATTAAAGATCATAACGGTAACGATCATTGGGCCTAGTAAATGCTAAAGAATTTGAAATAATTATCTTCTTTGTGAATCATAATTTACAACATCATTTAAAGTTTTTTTATTAAAGATCATAACGGTAACGATCATTGGGCCTAATAAATGCTAAAAAATTGTAAATAATTATCTTCTTTCTAAAAGATAATTTAATAGATCATTTAAAATTTCTTTATTAAAGATCATAACGGTAACAATCATTGGGCCTAATAAATGCTAAAGAATTTTAAATAATTATATTCTTTCTAAAACATAATTTAATAGATCATTTAAAATTTCTTTATTAAAGATCATAACGGTAATGATCATGGGGCCTAATAAATGCTAAAGAATTTGAAATAATTATCTTCTTTGTGAATCATATTTGAATAGATCATTTAAAGTTTTTTTATTAAAGGTCTTAACGGTAACGATCATTGGGCCTAATAAATGCTAAAAAATTGGTCATAGTTACGTTCATTCTAAAAGATAACTTAAAAGATCATTTAGAATTTCTTTATTAAAGATCATAACGGTAACGATCATTGGGCCTAATAAATGCTAAAGAATTTGAAATAATTATCTTCTTTGTGAATCATAATTGACAACATCATTTAAAGTTTTTTTATTAAAGATCATAACGGTAACGATCATTGGGCCTAATAAATGCTAAAAAATTGTAAATAATTATCTTCTTTCTAAAAGATAATTTAATAGATCATTTAGAATTTCTTTTTGAAAGATCATAACCGTAACAATCATTGGGCCTAATAAATGCTAAAGAATTTTAAATAATTATATTCTTTCTAAAACATAATTTAATAGATCATTTAAAATTTCTTTATTAAAGATCATAAGGGTAACGATCATTGGGCCTAATAAATGCTAAAGAATTTGAAATAATTATCTTCTTTGTGAATCATAATTGAAAAGATCATTTAAAGTTTCTTTATTAAATATCATAACAGTAACGATCATTGGGTCTAATAAATGCTAAAAATTGTAAATAATTATCTTCTTTCTAAAAGATAATTTAATAGATCATTTAGAATTTCTTTATTAAAGATCATAATGGTAACGATCATTGGTCCTAATAAATGCTAACGAATTGTAAATAATTATATTCTTTCTAAAACATAATTTAATAGATCATTTAAAATTTCTTTATTGAAGATCATAAGGGTAACGATCATTGGGCCTAATAAATGCTAAAGAATTTGAAATAATTATCTTCTTTGTGAATCATAATTGAAAAGATCATTTAAAGTTTCTTTATTAAATATAAAATTTCTTTATTAAAGATCATAAGGGTAACGATCATTGGGCCTAATAAATGCTAAAGAATTTGAAATAATTATCTTCTTTGTGAATCATAATTGAAAAGATCATTTAAAGTTTCTTTATTAAATATCATAACAGTAACGATCATTGGGTCTAATAAATGCTAAAAAATTGTAAATAATTATCTTCTTTCTAAAAGATAATTTAATAGATCATTTAGAATTTCTTTATTAAAGATCATAATGGTAACGATCATTGGTCCTAATAAATGCTAACGAATTGTAAATAATTATATTCTTTCTAAAACATAATTTAATAGATCATTTAAAATTTCTTTATTAAAGATCATAAGGGTAACGATCATGGGGCCTAATAAATGCTAAAGAATTTGAAATAATTATCTTCTTTGTGAATCATAATTGAAAAGATCATTTAAAGTTTCTTTATTAAATATAAAATTTCTTTATTAAAGATCATAAGGGTAACGATCATTGGGCCTAATAAATGCTAAAGAATTTGAAATAATTATCTTCTTTGTGAATCATAATTGAAAAGATCATTTAAAGTTTCTTTATTAAATATCATAACAGTAACGATCATTGGGTCTAATAAATGCTAAAAAATTGTAAATAATTATCTTCTTTCTCAAAGATAATTTAATAGATCATATAGAATTTCTTTATTAAAGATCATAACGGTAACGATCATTGGGCCTAATAAATGCTAAAGAATTTGAAATAATTATCTTCTTTGTGAATCATAATTTACAACATCATTTAAAGTTTTTTTATTAAAGATCATAACGGTAACGATCATTGGGCCTAATAAATGCTAAAAAATTGTAAATAATTATCTTCTTTCTAAAAGATAATTTAATAGATCATTTAAAATTTCTTTATTAAAGATCATAACGGTAACAATCATTGGGCCTAATAAATGCTAAAGAATTTTAAATAATTATATTCTTTCTAAAACATAATTTAATAGATCATTTAAAATTTCTTTATTAAAGATCATAACGGTAATGATCATGGGGCCTAATAAATGCTAAAGAATTTGAAATAATTATCTTCTTTGTGAATCATATTTGAATAGATCATTTAAAGTTTTTTTATTAAAGGTCTTAACGGTAACGATCATTGGGCCTAATAAATGCTAAAAAATTGGTCATAATTACCTTCATTCTAAAAGATAACTTAAAAGATCATTTAGAATTTCTTTATTAAAGATCATAACGGTAACGATCATTGGGCCTAATAAATGCTAAAGAATTTGAAATAATTATCTTCTTTGTGAATCATAATTGACAACATCATTCAAAGTTTTTTTATTAAAGATCATAACGGTAACGATCATTGGGCCTAATAAATGCTAAAAAATTGTAAATAATTATCTTCTTTCTAAAAGATAATTTAATAGATCATTTAGAATTTCTTTTTGAAAGATCATAACCGTAACAATCATTGGGCCTAATAAATGCTAAAGAATTTTAAATAATTATATTCTTTCTAAAACATAATTTAATAGATCATTTAAAATTTCTTTATTAAAGATCATAAGGGTAACGATCATTGGGCCTAATAAATGCTAAAGAATTTGAAATAATTATCTTCTTTGTGAATCATAATTGAAAAGATCATTTAAAGTTTCTTTATTAAATATCATAACAGTAACGATCATTGGGTCTAATAAATGCTAAAAAATTGTAAATAATTATCTTCTTTCTAAAAGATAATTTAATAGATCATTTAGAATTTCTTTATTAAAGATCATAATGGTAACGATCATTGGTCCTAATAAATGCTAACGAATTGTAAATAATTATATTCTTTCTAAAACATAATTTAATAGATCATTTAAAATTTCTTTATTGAAGATCATAAGGGTAACGATCATTGGGCCTAATAAATGCTAAAGAATTTGAAATAATTATCTTCTTTGTGAATCATAATTGAAAAGATCATTTAAAGTTTCTTTATTAAATATAAAATTTCTTTATTAAAGATCATAAGGGTAACGATCATTGGGCCTAATAAATGCTAAAGAATTTGAAATAATTATCTTCTTTGTGAATCATAATTGAAAAGATCATTTAAAGTTTCTTTATTAAATATCATAACAGTAACGATCATTGGGTCTAATAAATGCTAAAAAATTGTAAATAATTATCTTCTTTCTCAAAGATAATTTAATAGATCATATAGAATTTCTTTATTAAAGATCATAACGGTAACGATCATTGGGCCTAATAAATGCTAAAGAATTTGAAATAATTATCTTCTTTGTGAATCATAATTGACAACATCATTTAAAGTTTTTTTATTAAAGATCATAACGGTAACGATCATTGGGCCTAATAAATGCTAAAAAATTGTAAATAATTATCTTCTTTCTAAAAGATAATTTAATAGATCATTTAAAATTTCTTTATTAAAGATCATAACGGTAACAATCATTGGGCCTAATAAATGCTAAAGAATTTTAAATAATTATATTCTTTCTAAAACATAATTTAATAGATCATTTAAAATTTCTTTATTAAAGATCATAAGGGTAACAATCATTGGGCCTAATAAATGCTAAAAAATTGTAAATAATTATCTTCTTTGTAAAGGATAATTTAATAGATCATTTAAAATTTATTTATTAAAGATCATAACGGTAACGATCATTGGGCCTAATAAATGCTAAAGAATTTGAAATAATTATCTTCTTTGTGAATCATAATTGAAAAGATCATTTAAAGTTTCTTTATTAAAGACCATAACAGTAACGATCATTGGGTCTAATAAATGCTAAAAAATTGTAAATAATTATCTTCTTTCTAAAATATAATTTAATAGATCATTTAGAATTTCTTTATTAAAGATCATAACGGTAACGATCATTGGTCCTAATAAATGCTAAAGAATTGTAAATAATTATATTCTTTCTAAAACATAATTTAATAGATCATTTAAAATTTCTTTATTAATGATCATAAGGGTAACAATCATTGGGACTAATAAATGCTAAAAAATTGTAAATAATTATCTTCTTTGTAAAAGATAACTTAATAGATCATTTCAAAATTTCTTTATTAAAGATCATAACGGTAACGATCATTGGGCCTAATAAATGCTAAAGAATTTCAAATAATTATCTTCTTTGTGAATCATAATTGAATAGATCATTTAAAGTTTTTTTATTAAAGGTCTTAACGGTAACAATCATTGGCCTAATAAATGCTAAAAAATTGTACATAATTATCTTCATTCTAAAAGATAACTTAAAAGATAATTTAGAATTTCTTTATTAAAGATCATAACGGTAACGATCATTGGTCCTAATAAATGCTAAAGAATTATAAATAATTATATTCTTTCTAAAACATAATTTAATAGATCATTTAAAATTTCTTTATTAATGATCATAAGGGTAACAATTATTGGGACTAATAAATGCTAAAAAATAGTAAATAATTATCTTCTTTGTAAAAGATAATTTATTAGATCATTTACAAATTTCTTTATTAAAGATCATAACCGTAACGATCATTGGGCCTAATAAATGCTAAAGAAATTGAAATAATTATCTTCTTTGTGAGTCATAATTGAAAAGATCATTTAAAGTGTTTTTATTAAAGATCATAACGGTAATGATCATTGGTCCTAATAAATGCTAAAAAAATTGTAAATAATTATCTTCTTTCTCAAAGATAATGTAATAGATCATATAGAATTTCTTTATTAAAGATCATAACGGTAACGATCATGGGGCCTAATAAATGCTAAAGAATTTTAAATAATTATCTTCTTTGTGAATCATATTTGAATAGATCATTTAAAGTTTTTTTATTAAAGGTCTTAACGGTAACGATCATTGGGCCTAATAAATGCTAAAAAATTGGTCATAATTATCTTCATTCTAAAAGATAACTTAAAAGATCATTTAGAATTTCTTTATTAAAGATCATAACGGTAACGATCATTGGGCCTAATAAATGCTAAAGAATTTGAAATAATTATCTTCTTTGTGAATCATAATTGAACCATCATTTAAAGTTTTTTTATTAAAGATCGTAACGGTAACGATCATTGGGCCTAATAAATGCTAAAAAATTGTAAATAATTATCTTCCTTCTAAAAGATAATTTAATAGTTCATTTAGAATTTCTTTATTAATGATCATAAGGGTAACAATCATTGGGACTAATAAATGCTAAAAAATTGTAAATAATTATCTTCTTTGTAAAAGATAACTTAATAGATCATTTCAAAATTTCTTTATTAAAGATCATAACGGTAACGATCATTGGGCCTAATAAATGCTAAAGAATTTCAAATAATTATCTTCTTTGTGAATCATAATTGAATAGATCATTTAAAGTTTTTTTATTAAAGGTCTTAACGGTAACAATCATTGGCCTAATAAATGCTAAAAAATTGTACATAATTATCTTCATTCTAAAAGATAACTTAAAAGATCATTTAGAATTTCTTTATTAAAGATCATAACGGTAACGATCATTGGTCCTAATAAATGCTAAAGAATTATAAATAATTATATTCTTTCTAAAACATAATTTAATAGATCATTTAAAATTTCTTTATTAATGATCATAAGGGTAACAATTATTGGGACTAATAAATGCTAAAAAATAGTAAATAATTATCTTCTTTGTAAAAGATAATTTATTAGATCATTTCAAAATTTCTTTATTAAAGATCATAACCGTAACGATCATTGGGCCTAATAAATGCTAAAGAAATTGAAATAATTATCTTCTTTGTGAGTCATAATTGAAAAGATCATTTAAAGTGTTTTTATTAAAGATCATAACGGTAATGATCATTGGTCCTAATAAATGCTAAAAAATTGTAAATAATTATCTTCTTTCTCAAAGATAATGTAATAGATCATATAGAATTTCTTTATTAAAGATCATAACGGTAACGATCATGGGGCCTAATAAATGCTAAAGAATTTTAAATAATTATCTTCTTTGTGAATCATATTTGAATAGATCATTTAAAGTTTTTTTATTAAAGGTCTTAACGGTAACGATCATTGGGCCTAATAAATGCTAAAAAATTGGTCATAATTATCTTCATTCTAAAAGATAACTTAAAAGATCATTTAGAATTTTTTTATTAAAGATCATAACGGTAACGATCATTGGGCCTAATAAATGCTAAAGAATTTGAAATAATTATCTTCTTTGTGAATCATAATTGAACCATCATTTAAAGTTTTTTTATTAAAGATCGTAACGGTAACGATCATTGGGCCTAATAAATGCTAAAAAATTGTAAATAATTATCTTCTTTCTAAAAGATAATTTAATAGTTCATTTAGAATTTCTTTATTAAAGATCATAATGGTAACAATCATTGGGACTAATAAATGCTAAAAAATTATAAATAATTATCTTCTTTGTAAAAGATAATTTAATAGATCATTTCAAAATTTCTTTATTAAAGATCATAACGGTAACGATCATTGGGCCTAATAAACGCTAAAGAATTTGAAATAATTATCTTCTTTGTGAGTCATAATTGAAAAGATCATTTAAAGTGTTTTTATTAAAGATCATAACGGTAATGATCATTGGTCCTAATAAATGCTAAAAAATTGTAAATAATTATCTTCTTTCTCAAAGATAATTTAATAGATCATATAGAATTTCTTTATTAAAGATCATAACGGTAACGATCATGGGGCCTAATAAATGCTAAAGAATTTGAAATAATTATCTTCTTTGTGAATCATATTTGAATAGATCATTTAAAGTTTTTTTATTAAAGGTCTTAACGGTAACGATCATTGGGCCTAATAAATGCTAAAAAATTGGTCATAATTATCTTCATTCTAAAAGATAACTTAAAAGATCATTTAGAATTTCTTTATTAAAGATGATAACGGTAACGATCATTGGGCCTAATAAATGCTAAAGAATTTGAAATAATTATCTTCTTTGTGAATCATAATTGACAACATCATTTAAAGTTTTTTTATGAAAGATCATAACGGTAACGATCATTGGGCCTAATAAATGCTAAAAAATTGTAAATAATTATCTTCTTTCTAAAAGATAATTTAATAGTTCATTTAGAATTTCTTTATTAAAGATCATAACCGTAACAATCATTGGGACTAATAAATGCTAAAAAATTGTAAATAATTATCTTCTTTGTAAAAGATAATTTAATAGATCATTTCAAAATTTCTTTATTAAAGATCATAACGGTAACGATCATTGGGCCTAATAAACGCTAAAGAATTTGAAATAATTATCTTCTTTGTGAGTCATGATTGAAAAGATCATTTAAAGTGTTTTTATTAAAGATCATAACGGTAATGATCATTGGTCCTAATAAATGCTAAAAAATTGTAAATAATTATCTTCTTTCTCAAAGATAATTTAATAGATCATATAGAATTTCTTTATTAAAGATCATAACGGTAACGATCATGGGGCCTAATAAATGCTAAAGAATTTGAAATAATTATCTTTTTTGTGAATCATATTTGAATAGATCATTTAAAGTTTTTTTATTAAACGTCTTAACGGTAACGATCATTGGGCCTAATAAATGCTAAAAAATTGTAAATAATTATATTCTTTCTAAAACATAATTTAATAGATCATTTAAAATTTCTTTATTAAAGATCATAAGGGTAACAATCATTGGGCCTAATAAATGCTAAAAAATTGTAAATAATTATCTTCTTTGTAAAAGATAATTTAATAGATCATTTATAATTTCTTTATTAAAGATCATACCGGTAACGATCATTGGGCCTAATAAATGCTAAAAAATTGTAAATAATTATCTTCTTTGTAAAAGATAATTTAATAGATCAATTAAAATTTCTTTATTAAAGATCATAACGGTAACGATCATTGGGTCTAATAATTGCTAAAGAATTTGAAATAATTATCTTCTTTGTGAATCATAATTGAAAAGATCATTTAAAGTTTCTTTATTAAATATCATAACAGTAACGATCATTGGGTCTAATAAATGCTAAATAATTGTAAATAATTATCTTCTTTCTAAAAGATAATTTAATAGATCATTTAGAATTTCTTTATTAAAGATCATAACGGTAACGATCATTGGTCCTAATAAATGCTAAAGAATTGTAAATAATTATATTCTTTCTAAAACATAATTTAATAGATCATTTAAAATTTCTTTATTAAAGATCATAAGGGTAACAATCATTGGGCCTAATAAATGCTAAAAAATTGTAAATAATTATCTTCTTTGTAAAAGATAATTTAATAGATCATTTATAATTTCTTTATTAAAGATCATACCGGTAACGATCATTGGGCCTAATAAATGCTAAAAAATTGTAAATAATTATCTTCTTTGTAAAAGATAATTTAATAGATCAATTAAAATTTCTTTATTAAAGATCATAACGGTAACGATCATTGGGTCTAATAATTGCTAAAGAATTTGAAATAATTATCTTCTTTGTGAATCATAATTGAAAAGATCATTTAAAGTTTCTTTATTAAATATCATAACAGTAACGATCATTGGGTCTAATAAATGCTAAATAATTGTAAATAATTATCTTCTTTCTAAAAGATAATTTAATAGATCATTTAGAATTTCTTTATTAAAGATCATAACGGTAACGATCATTGGTCCTAATAAATGCTAAAGAATTGTAAATAATTATATTCTTTCTAAAACATAATTTAATAGATCATTTAAAATTTCTTTATTAAAGATCATAACGGTAACGATCATTGGGCCTAATAAATGCTAAAGAATTTGAAATAATTATCTTCTTTGTGAATCATAATTGAAAAGATCATTTAAAGTTTCTTTATTAAATATCATAACAGTAACGATCATTGGGTCTAATAAATGCTAAAAAATTGTAAATAATTATCTTCTTTCTAAAAGATAATTTAACAGATCATTTAGAATTTCTTTATTAAAGATCATAACGGTAACGATCATTGGTCCTAATAAATGCTAAATAATTGTAAATAATTATCTTCTTTCTAAAAGGTAATTTAATAGATCATTTCAAAATTTCTTTATTAAAGATCATAACGGTAACGATCATTGGGCCTAATAAACGCTAAAGAATTTGAAATAATTATCTTCTTTGTGAGTCATAATTGAAAAGATCATTTAAAGTGTTTTTATTAAAGATCATAACGGTAATGATCATTGGTCCTAATAAATGCTAAAAAATTGTAAATAATTATCTTCTTTCTCAAACATAATTTAATAGATCATATAGAATTTCTTTATTAAAGATCATAACGGTAATGATCATGGGGCCTAATAAATGCTAAAGAATTTGAAATAATTATCTTCTTTGTGAATCATATTTGAATAGATCATTTAAAGTTTTTTTATTAAAGGTCTTAACGGTAACGATCATTGGGCCTAATAAATGCTAAAAAATTGGTCATAATTACCTTCATTCTAAAAGATAACTTAAAAGATCATTTAGAATTTCTTTATTAAAGATCATAACGGTAACGATCATTGGGCCTAATAAATGCTAAAGAATTTGAAATAATTATCTTCTTTGTGAATCATAATTGACAACATCATTTAAAGTTTTTTTATTAAAGATCATAACGGTAACGATCATTGGGCCTAATAAATGCTAAAAAATTGTAAATAATTATCTTCTTTCTAAAAGATAATTTAATAGATCATTTAGAATTTCTTTTTGAAAGATCATAACCGTAACAATCATTGGGCCTAATAAATGCTAAAGAATTTTAAATAATTATATTCTTTCTAAAACATAATTTAATAGATCATTTAAAATTTCTTTATTAAAGATCATAAGGGTAACGATCATTGGGCCTAATAAATGCTAAAGAATTTGAAATAATTATCATCTTTGTGAATCATAATTGAAAAGATCATTTAAAGTTTCTTTATTAAATATCATAACAGTAACGATCATTGGGTCTAATAAATGCTAAAAAATTGTAAATAATTATCTTCTTTCTAAAAGATAATTTAATAGATCATTTACAATTTCTTTATTAAAGATCATAATGGTAACGATCATTGGTCCTAATAAATGCTAAAGAATTTGAAATAATTATCTTCTTTGTGAATCATAATTGACAACATCATATAAAGTTTTTTTAATAAAGATCATAACGGTAACGATCATTGGGCCTAATAAATGCTAGAAAATTGTAAATAATTATCTTCTTTCTAAAAGATAATTTAATAGATCATTTAAAATTTCTTTATTAAAGATCATAACGGTAACAATCATTGGGCCTAATAAATGCTAAAGAATTTTAAATAATTATATTCTTTCTAAAACATAATTTAATAGATCATTTAAAATTTCTTTATTAAAGATCATAAGGGTAACAATCATTGGGCCTAATAAATGCTAAAAAATTGTAAATAATTATCTTTTTTGTAAAAGATAATTTAATAGATCATTTAAAATTTATTTATTAAAGATCATAACGGTAACGATCATTGGGCCTAATAAATGCTAAAAAATTGTAAATAATTATCTTCTTTCTAAAAGATAATTTAATAGATCATTTAGAATTTCTTTTTGAAAGATCATAACCGTAACAATCATTGGGCCTAATAAATGCTAAAGAATTTTAAATAATTATATTCTTTCTAAAACATAATTTAATAGATCATTTAAAATTTCTTTATTAAAGATCATAAGGGTAACGATCATTGGTCCTAATAAATGCTAACGAATTGTAAATAATTATATTCTTTCTAAAACACAATTTAATAGATCATTTAAAATTTCTTTATTAAAGATCATAAGGGTAACGATCATTGGGCCTAATAAATGCTAAAGAATTTGAAATAATTATCTTCTTTGTGAATCATAATTGACAACATCATTTAAAGTTTTTTTATTAAAGATCATAATGGTAACGATCATTGGGCCTAATAAATGCTAAAAAATTGTAAATAATTATCTTCTTTCTAAAAGATAATTTAATAGATCATTGAGAATTTCTTTATTAAAGATCATAACGGTAACGATCATTGGGCCTAATAAATGCTAAAGAATTTGAAATAATTATCTTCTTTGTGAATCATAATTGAATAGATCATTTAAAGTTTTTTTATTAAAGGTCTTAACGGTAACAATCATTGGGCCTAATAAATGCTAAAAAATTGTACATAATTATCTTCATTCTAAAAGATAACTTAAAAGATCATTTAAAGTTTTTTTATTAAAGATCATAACGGTAACGATCATTGGGCCTAATAAATGCTAAAAAATTGTAAATAATTATCTTCTTTCTAAAAGGTAATTTAATAGATCATTTCAAAATTTCTTTATTAAAGATCATAACGGTAACGATCATTGGGCCTAATAAACGCTAAAGAATTTGAAATAATTATCTTCTTTGTGAGTCATAATTGAAAAGATCATTTAAAGTGTTTTTATTAAAGATCATAACGGTAATGATCATTGGTCCTAATAAATGCTAAAAAATTGTAAATAATTATCTTCTTTCTCAAACATAATTTAATAGATCATATAGAATTTCTTTATTAAAGATCATAACGGTAATGATCATGGGGCCTAATAAATGCTAAAGAATTTGAAATAATTATCTTCTTTGTGAATCATATTTGAATAGATCATTTAAAGTTTTTTTATTAAAGGTCTTAACGGTAACGATCATTGGGCCTAATAAATGCTAAAAAATTGGTCATAATTACCTTCATTCTAAAAGATAACTTAAAAGATCATTTAGAATTTCTTTATTAAAGATCATAACGGTAACGATCATTGGGCCTAATAAATGCCAAAGAATTTGAAATAATTATCTTCTTTGTGAATCATAATTGACAACATCATTTAAAGTTTTTTTATTAAAGATCATAACGGTAACGATCATTGGGCCTAATAAATGCTAAAAAATTGTAAATAATTATCTTCTTTCTAAAAGATAATTTAATAGATCATTTAGAATTTCTTTTTGAAAGATCATAACCGTAACAATCATTGGGCCTAATAAATGCTAAAGAATTTTAAATAATTATATTCTTTCTAAAACATAATTTAATAGATCATTTAAAATTTCTTTATTAAAGATCATAAGGGTAACGATCATTGGGCCTAATAAATGCTAAAGAATTTGAAATAATTATCATCTTTGTGAATCATAATTGAAAAGATCATTTAAAGTTTCTTTATTAAATATCATAACAGTAACGATCATTGGGTCTAATAAATGCTAAAAAATTGTAAATAATTATCTTCTTTCTAAAAGATAATTTAATAGATCATTTACAATTTCTTTATTAAAGATCATAATGGTAACGATCATTGGTCCTAATAAATGCTAAAGAATTTGAAATAATTATCTTCTTTGTGAATCATAATTGACAACATCATATAAAGTTTTTTTAATAAAGATCATAACGGTAACGATCATTGGGCCTAATAAATGCTAGAAAATTGTAAATAATTATCTTCTTTCTAAAAGATAATTTAATAGATCATTTAAAATTTCTTTATTAAAGATCATAACGGTAACAATCATTGGGCGTAATAAATGCTAAAGAATTTTAAATAATTATATTCTTTCTAAAACATAATTTAATAGATCATTTAAAATTTCTTTATTAAAGATCATAAGGGTAACAATCATTGGGCCTAATAAATGCTAAAAAATTGTAAATAATTATCTTTTTTGTAAAAGATAATTTAATAGATCATTTAAAATTTCTTTATTAAAGATCATAACAGTAACGATCATTGGGCCTAATAAATGCTAAAAAATTGTAAATAATTATCTTCTTTCTAAAAGATAATTTAATAGATCATTTAGAATTTCTTTTTGAAAGATCATAACCGTAACAATCATTGGGCCTAATAAATGCTAAAGAATTTTAAATAATTATATTCTTTCTAAAACATAATTTAATAGATCATTTAAAATTTCTTTATTAAAGATCATAAGGGTAACGATCATTGGTCCTAATAAATGCTAACGAATTGTAAATAATTATATTCTTTCTAAAACATAATTTAATAGATCATTTAAAATTTCTTTATTAAAGATCATAAGGGTAACGATCATTGGGCCTAATAAATGCTAAAGAATTTGAAATAATTATCTTCTTTGTGAATCATAATTGACAACATCATTTAAAGTTTTTTTATTAAAGATCATAATGGTAACGATCATTGGGCCTAATAAATGCTAAAAAATTGTAAATAATTATCTTCTTTCTAAAAGATAATTTAATAGATCATTGAGAATTTCTTTATTAAAGATCATAACGGTAACGATCATTGGGCCTAATAAATGCTAAAGAATTTGAAATAATTATCTTCTTTGTGAATCATAATTGAATAGATCATTTAAAGTTTTTTTATTAAAGGTCTTAACGGTAACAATCATTGGGCCTAATAAATGCTAAAAAATTGTACATAATTATCTTCATTCTAAAAGATAACTTAAAAGATCATTTAAAGTTTTTTTATTAAAGATCATAACGGTAACGATCATTGGGCCTAATAAATGCTAAAAAATTGTAAATAATTATCTTCTTTCTAAAGGATAATTTGATAGATCATTTAGAATTTCTTTATTAAAGATGATAACGGTAACAATCATTGGGCCTAATAAATGCTAAAGAATTTTAAATAATTGTATTCTTTCTAAAACATAATTTAATAGATCATTTAAAATTTCTTTATTAAAGATCATAAGGGTAACAATCATTGGGCCTAATAAATGCTAAAAAATTATAAATAATTATCTTTTTTGTAAAAGATAATTTAATAGATCATTTAAAATTTCTTTATTAAAGATCATAACGGTAACGATCATTGGGCCTAATAAATGCTAAAGAATTTGAAATAATTATCTTCTTTGTGAATCATAATTGAAAAGATCATTTAAAGTTTCTTTATTAAATATCATAACAGTAACGATCATTGGGTCTAATAAATGCTAAAAAATTGTAAATAATTATCTTCTTTCTAAAAGATAATTTAACAGATCATTTAGAATTTCTTTATTAAAGATCATAACGGTAACGATCATTGGTCCTAATAAATGCTAAATAATTGTAAATAATTATGTTCTTTCTAAAAGATAATTTAATAGATCATTTCAAAATTTCTTTATTAAAGATCATAACGGTAACGATCATTGGGCCTAATAAACGCTAAAGAATTTGAAATAATTATCTTCTTTGTGAGTCATAATTGAAAAGATCATTTAAAGTGTTTTTATTAAAGATCATAACGGTAATGATCATTGGTCCTAATAAATGCTAAAAAATTGTAAATAATTATCTTCTTTCTCAAACATAATTTAATAGATCATGTAGAATTTCTTTATTAAAGATCATAACGGTAATGATCATGGGGCCTAATAAATGCTAAAGAATTTGAAATAATTATCTTCTTTGTGAATCATATTTGAATAGATCATTTAAAGTTTTTTTATTAAAGGTCTTAACGGTAACGATCATTGGGCCTAATAAATGCTAAAAAATTGGTCATAATTACCTTCATTCTAAAAGATAACTTAAAAGATCATTTAGAATTTCTTTATTAAAGATCATAACGGTAACGATCATTGGGCCTAATAAATGCTAAAGAATTTGAAATAATTATCTTCTTTGTGAATCATAATTGACAACATCATTTAAAGTTTTTTTATTAAAGATCATAACGGTAACGATCATTGGGCCTAATAAATGCTAAAAAATTGTAAATAATTATCTTCTTTCTAAAAGATAATTTAATAGATCATTTAGAATTTCTTTTTGAAAGATCATAACCGTAACAATCATTGGGCCTAATAAATGCTAAAGAATTTTAAATAATTATATTCTTTCTAAAACATAATTTAATAGATCATTTAAAATTTCTTTATTAAAGATCATAAGGGTAACGATCATTGGGCCTAATAAATGCTAAAGAATTTCAAATAATTATCTTCTTTGTGAATCATAATTGAAAAGATCATTTAAAGTTTCTGTATTAAATATCATAACAGTAACGATCATTGGGTCTAATAAATGCTAAAAAATTGTAAATAATTATCTTCTTTCTAAAATATAATTTAATAGATCATTTACAATTTCTTTATTAAAGATCATAATGGTAACGATCATTGGTCCTAATAAATGCTAACGAATTGTAAATAATTATATTCTTTCTAAAACATAATTTAATAGATCATTTAAAATTTCTTTATTAAAGATCATAAGGGTAACGATCATTGGGCCTAATAAATGCTAAAGAATTTGAAATAATTATCTTCTTTGTGAATCATAATTGAAAAGATCATTTAAAGTTTCTTTATTAAATATCATAACAGTAACGATCATTGGGTCTAATAAATGCTAAAAAATTGCAAAATAATTATCTTCTTTCTCAAAGATAATTTAATAGATCATATAGAATTGCTTTATTAAAGATCATAACGGTAACGATCATTGGGCCTAATAAATGCTAAAGAATTTGAAATAATTATCTTCTTTGTGAATCATAATTGACAACATCATATAAAGTTTTTTTAATAAAGATCATAACGGTAACGATCATTGGGCCTAATAAATGCTAGAAAATTGTAAATAATTATCTTCTTTCTAAAAGATAATTTAATAGATCATTTAAAATTTCTTTATTAAAGATCATAACGGTAAAAATCATTGGGCCTAATAAATGCTAAAGAATTTTAAATAATTATATTCTTTCTAAAACATAATTTAATAGATCATTTAAAATTTCTTTATTAAAGATCATAAGGGTAACAATCATTGGGCCTAATAAATGCTAAAAAATTGTAAATAATTATCTTTTTTGTAAAAGATAATTTAATAGATCATTTAAAATTTATTTATTAAAGATCATAACGGTAACGATCATTGGGCCTAATAAATGCTAAAAAATTGTAAATAATTATCTTCTTTCTAAAAGATAATTTAATAGATCATTTAGAATTTCTTTTTGAAAGATCATAACCGTAACAATCGTTGGGCCTAATAAATGCTAAAGAATTTTAAATAATTATATTCTTTCTAAAACATAATTTAATAGATCATTTAAAATTTCTTTATTAAAGATCATAAGGGTAACGATCATTGGTCCTAATAAATGCTAACGAATTGTAAATAATTATATTCTTTCTAAAACATAATTTAATAGATCATTTAAAATTTCTTTATTAAAGATCATAAGGGTAACGATCATTGGGCCTAATAAATGCTAAAGAATTTGAAATAATTATCTTCTTTGTGAATCATATTTGAATAGATCATTTAAAATTTCTTTATTAAAGATCATAAGGGTAACAATCATTGGGCCTAATAAATGCTAAAAAATTGTAAATAATTATCTTCTTTGTAAAAGATAATTTAATAGATCATTTAAAATTTATTTATTAAAGATCATAACGGTAACGATCATTGGGCCTAATAAATGCTAAAAAATTGTAAATAAT
Organism: Psophocarpus tetragonolobus; assembly: GCA_037954015.1. Taxonomy (NCBI): domain Eukaryota; kingdom Viridiplantae; phylum Streptophyta; class Magnoliopsida; order Fabales; family Fabaceae; genus Psophocarpus; species Psophocarpus tetragonolobus. The sequence goes on from CM075688.1 coordinate 64,266,843, forward strand.
TATCTTCTTTCTAAAAGATAATTTAATAGATCATTTAGAATTTCTTTTTGAAAGATCATAACCGTAACAATCATTGGTCCTAATAAATGCTAAAAGAATTGTAAATAATTATATTCTTTCTAAAACATAATTTAATAGATCATTTAAAATTTCTTTCTTAATGATCATAAGGGTAACAATCATTGGGACTAATAAATGCTAAAAAATTGTAAATAATTATCTTCTTTGTAAAAGATAACTTAATAGATCATTTCAAAATTTCTTTATTAAAGATCATAACGGTAACGATCATTGGGCCTAATAAATGCTAAAGAATTTCAAATAATTATCTTCTTTGTGAATCATAATTGAATAGATCATTTAAAGTTTTTTTATTAAAGGTCTTAACGGTAACAATCATTGGCCTAATAAATGCTAAAAAATTGTACATAATTATCTTCATTCTAAAAGATAACTTAAAAGATCATTTAAAATTTCTTTATTAAAGATCATAACGGTAACAATCATTGGGCCTAATAAATGCTAAAGAATTTTAAATAATTATATTCTTTCTAAAACATAATTTAATAGATCATTTAAAATTTCTTTATTAAAGATCATAACGGTAACAATCATTGGGCCTAATAAATGCTAAAAAATTGTAAATAATTATCTTCTTTGTAAAAGATAATTTAATAGATCATTTAAAATTTATTTATTAAAGATCATAACGGTAACGATCATTGGGCCTAATAAATGCTAAAAAATTGTAAATAATTATCTTCTTTATAAAAGATAATTTAATAGATCATTTAGAATTTCTTTTTGAAAGATCATAACCGTAACAATCATTGGGCCTAATAAATGCTAAAGAATTTTAAATAATTATATTCTTTCTAAAACATAATTTAATAGATCATTTAAAATTTCTTTATTAAAGATCATAAGGGTAACGATCATTGGTCCTAATAAATGCTAACGAATTGTAAATAATTATATTCTTTCTAAAACATAATTTAATAGATCATTTAAAATTTCTTTATTAAAGATCATAAGGGTAACGATCATTGGGCCTAATAAATGCTAAAGAATTTGAAATAATTATCTTCTTTGTGAATCATATTTGAATAGATCATTTAAAATTTCTTTATTAAAGATCATAAGGGTAACAATCATTGGGCCTAATAAATGCTAAAAAATTGTAAATAATTATCTTCTTTGTAAAAGATAATTTAATAGATCATTTAAAATTTATTTATTAAAGATCATAACGGTAACGATCATTGGGCCTAATAAATGCTAAAAAATTGTAAATAATTATCTTCTTTCTAAAAGATAATTTAATAGATCATTTAGAATTTCTTTTTGAAAGATCATAACCGTAACAATCATTGGTCCTACTAAATGCTAAAAGAATTGTAAATAATTATATTCTTTCTAAAACATAATTTAATAGATCATTTAAAATTTCTTTATTAATGATCATAAGGGTAACAATCATTGGGACTAATAAATGCTAAAAAATTGTAAATAATTATCTTCTTTGTAAAAGATAACTTAATAGATCATTTCAAAATTTCTTTATTAAAGATCATATCGGTAACGATCATTGGGCCTAATAAATGCTAAAGAATTTCAAATAATTATCTTCTTTGTGAATCATAATTGAATAGATCATGTAAAGTTTTTTTATTAAAGGTCTTAACGGTAACAATCATTGGCCTAATAAATGCTAAAAAATTGTACATAATTATCTTCATTCTAAAAGATAACTTAAAAGATCATTTAAAATTTCTTTATTAAAGATCATAACGGTAACAATCATTGGGCCTAATAAATGCTAAAGAATTTTAAATAATTATATTCTTTCTAAAACATAATTTAATAGATCATTTAAAATTTCTTTATTAAAGATCATAACGGTAATGATCATGGGGCCTAATAAATGCTAAAAAATTGTAAATAATTATCTTCTTTGTAAAAGATAATTTAATAGATCATTTAAAATTTATTTATTAAAGATCATAACGGTAACGATCATTGGGCCTAATAAATGCTAAAAAATTGTAAATAATTATCTTCTTTATAAAAGATAATTTAATAGATCATTTAGAATTTCTTTTTGAAAGATCATAACCGTAACAATCATTGGGCCTAATAAATGCTAAAGAATTTTAAATAATTATATTCTTTCTAAAACATAATTTAATAGATCATTTAAAATTTCTTTATTAAAGATCATAAGGGTAACGATCATTGGGCCTAATAAATGCTAAAGAATTTGAAATAATTATCTTCTTTGTGAATCATAATTGAAAAGATCATTTAAAGTTTCTTTATTAAATATCATAACAGTAACGATCATTGGGTCTAATAAATGCTAAAAAATTGTAAATAATTATCTTCTTTCTAAAAGATAATTTAATAGATCATTTACAATTTCTTTATTAAAGATCATAATGGTAACGATCATTGGTCCTAATAAATGCTAACGAATTGTAAATAATTATATTCTTTCTAAAACATAATTTAATAGATCATTTAAAATTTCTTTATTAAAGATCATAAGGGTAACGATCATTGGGCCTAATAAATGCTAAAGAATTTGAAATAATTATCTTCTTTGTAAATCATAATTGAAAAGATCATTTAAAGTTTCTTTATTAAATATCATAACAGTAACGATCATTGGGTCTAATAAATGCTAAAAAATTGCAAAATAATTATCTTCTTTCTCAAAGATAATTTAATAGATCATATAGAATTTCTTTATTAAAGATCATAACGGTAACGATCATTGGGCCTAATAAATGCTAGAAAATTGTAAATAATTATCTTCTTTCTAAAAGATAATTTAATAGATCATTTAAAATTTCTTTATTAAAGATCATAACGGTAACAATCATTGGGCCTAATAAATGCTAAAGAATTTTAAATAATTATATTCTTTCTAAAACATAATTTAATAGATCATTTAAAATTTCTTTATTAATGATCATAAGGGTAACAATCATTGGGACTAATAAATGCTAAAAAATTGTAAATAATTATCTTCTTTGTAAAACATAACTTAATAGATCATTTCAAAATTTCTTTATTAAAGATCATAACGGTAACGATCATTGGGCCTAATAAATGCTAAAGAATTTCAAATAATTATCTTCTTTGTGAATCATAATTGAATAGATCATTTAAAGTTTTTTTATTAAAGGTCTTAACGGTAACAATCATTGGCCTAATAAATGCTAAAAAATTGTACATAATTATCTTCATTCTAAAAGATAACTTAAAAGATCATTTAAAATTTCTTTATTAAAGATCATAACGGTAACAATCATTGGGCCTAATAAATGCTAAAGAATTTTAAATAATTATATTCTTTCTAAAACATAATTTAATAGATCATTTAAAATTTCTTTATTAAAGATCATAAGGGTAACAATCATTGGGCCTAATAAATGCTAAAAAATTGTAAATAATTATCTTCTTTGTAAAAGATAATTTAATAGATCATTTAAAATTTATTTATTAAAGATCATAACGGTAACGATCATTGGGCCTAATAAATGCTAAAAAATTGTAAATAATTATCTTCTTTCTAAAAGATAATTTAATAGATCATTCAGAATTTCTTTTTGAAAGATCATAACCGTAACAATCATTGGGCCTAATAAATGCTAAAGAATTTTAAATAATTATATTCTTTCTAAAACATAATTTAATAGATCATTTAAAATTTCTTTATTAAAGATCATAACGGTAACAATCATTGGGCCTAATAAATGCTAAAGAATTTTAAATAATTATATTCTTTCTAAAACATAATTTAATAGATCATTTAAAATTTCTTTATTAAAGATCATAAGGGTAACAATCATTGGGCCTAATAAATGCTAAAAAATTGTAAATAATTATCTTCTTTGTAAAAGATAATTTAATAGATCATTTAAAATTTATTTATTAAAGATCATAACGGTAACGATCATTGGGCCTAATAAATGCTAAAAAATTGTAAATAATTATCTTCTTTCTAAAAGATAATTTAATAGATCATTTAGAATTTCTTTTTGAAAGATCATAACCGTAACAATCATTGGTCCTAATAAATGCTAAAGAATTGTAAATAATTATATTCTTTCTAAAACATAATTTAATAGATCATTTAAAATTTCTTTATTAATGATCATAAAGGTAACAATCATTGGGACTAATAAATGCTAAAAAATTGTAAATAATTATCTTCTTTGTAAAAGATAACTTAATAGATCATTTCAAAATTTCTTTATTAAAGATCATAACGGTAACGATCATTGGGCCTAATAAATGCTAAAGAATTTCAAATAATTATGTTCTTTGTGAATCATAATTGAATAGATCATTTAAAGTTTTTTTATTAAAGGTCTTAACGGTAACAATCATTGGCCTAATAAATGCTAAAAAATTGTACATAATTATCTTCATTCTAAAAGATAACTTAAAAGATCATTTAGAATTTCTTTATTAAAGATCATAACGGTCACGATCATTGGTCCTAATAAATGCTAAAGAATTATAAATAATTATATTCTTTCTAAAACATAATTTAATAGATCATTTAAAATTTCTTTATTAATGATCATAAGGGTAACAATTATTGGGACTAATAAATGCTAAAAAATAGTAAATAATTATCTTCTTTGTAAAAGATAATTTATTAGATCATTTCAAAATTTCTTTACTAAAGATCATAACCGTAACGATCATTGGGCCTAATAAATGCTAAAGAAATTGAAATAATTATCTTCTTTGTGAGTCATAATTGAAAAGATCATTTAAAGTGTTTTTATTAAAGATCATAACGGTAATGATCATTGGTCCTAATAAATGCTAAAAAATTGTAAATAATTATCTTCTTTCTCAAAGATAATGTAATAGATCATATAGAATTTCTTTATTAAAGATCATAACGTTAACGATCATGGGGCCTAATAAATGCTAAAGAATTTTAAATAATTATCTTCTTTGTGAATCATATTTGAATAGATCATTTAAAGTTTTTTTATTAAAGGTCTTAACGGTAACGATCATTGGGCCTCATAAATGCTAAAAAATTGGTCATAATTATCTTCATTCTAAAAGATAACTTAAAAGATCATTTAGAATTTCTTTATTAAAGATCATAACGGTAACGATCATTGGGCCTAATAAATACTAAAGAATTTGAAATAATTATCTTCTTTGTGAATCATAATTGACAACATCATTTAAAGTTTTTTTATTAAAGATCGTAACGGTAACGATCATTGCGCCTAATAAATGCTAAAAAATTGTAAATAATTATCTTCTTTCTAAAAGATAATTTAATAGTTCATTTAGAATTTCTTTATTAAAGATCATAATGGTAACAATCATTGGGACTAATAAATGCTAAAAAATTGTAAATAATTATCTTCTTTGTAAAAGATAATTTAATAGATCATTTCAAAATTTCTTTATTAAAGATCATAACGGTAACGATCATTGGGCCTAATAAACGCTAAAGAATTTGAAATAATTATCTTCTTTGTGAGTCATAATTGAAAAGATCATTTAAAGTGTTTTTATTAAAGATCATAACGGTAATGATCATTGGTCCTAATAAATGCTAAAAAATTGTAAATAATTATCTTCTTTCTCAAAGATAATTTAATAGATCATATAGAATTTCTTTATTAAAGATCATAACGGTAACGATCATGGGGCCTAATAAATGCTAAAGAATTTGAAATAATTATCTTCTTTGTGAATCATATTTGAATAGATCATTTAAAGTTTTTTTATTAAAGGTCTTAACGGTAACGATCATTGGGCCTAATAAATACTAAAAAATTGGTCATAATTATCTTCATTCTAAAAGATAACTTAAAAGATCATTTAGAATTTCTTTATTAAAGATCATAACGGTAACGATCATTGGGCCTAATAAATGCTAAAGAATTTGAAATAATTATCTTCTTTGTGAATCATAATTGACAACATCATTTAAAGTGTTTTTATTAAAGATCATAACGGTAACGATCATTGGGCCTAATAAATGCTAAAAAATTGTAAATAATTATCTTCTTTCTAAAAGATAATTTAATAGATCATTTAGAATTTCTTTTTGAAAGATCATAACCGTAACAATCATTGGGCCTAATAAATGCTAAAGAATTTTAAATAATTATCTTCTTTCTAAAAGATAATTTAATAGATCATTTAGAATTTCTTTTTGAAAGATCATAACCGTAACAATCATTGGGCCTAATAAATGCTAAAGAATTTGAAATAATTATCTTCTTTGTGAATCATAATTGACAACATCATTTAAAGTTTTTTTATTAAAGATCATAACGGTAACGATCATTGGGCCTAATAAATGCTAAAAAATTGTAAATAATTATCTTCTTTCTAAAAGATAATTTAATAGTTCATTTAGAATTTCTTTATTAAAGATCATAACGGTAACAATCATTGGGACTAATAAATGCTAAAAAATTGTAAATAATTATCTTCTTTGTAAAAGATAATTTAATAGATCATTTCAAAATTTCTTTATTAAAGATCATAACGGTAACGATCATTGGGCCTAATAAACGCTAAAGAATTTGAAATAATTATCTTCTTTGTGAGTCATAATTGAAAAGATCATTTAAAGTGTTTTTATTAAAGATCATAACGGTAATGATCATTGGTCCTAATAAATGCTAAAAAATTGTAAATAATTATCTTCTTTCTCAAAGATAATTTAATAGATCATATAGAATTTCTTTATTAAAGATCATAACGGTAACGATCATGGGGCCTAATAAATGCTAAAGAATTTGAAATAATTATCTTCTTTGTGAATCATATTTGAATAGATCATTTAAAGTTTTTTTATTAAAGGTCTTAACGGTAACGATCATTGGGCCTAATAAATGCTAAAAAATTGGTCATAATTATCTTCATTCTAAAAGATAACTTAAAAGATCATTTAGAATTTCTTTATTAAAGATCATAACGGTAACGATCATTGGGCCTAATAAATGCTAAAGAATTTGAAATAATTATCTTCTTTGTGAATCATAATTGACAACATCATTTAAAGTTTTTTTATTAAAGATCATAACGGTAACGATCATTGGGCCTAATAAATGCTAAAAAATTGTAAATAATTATCTTCTTTCTAAAAGATAATTTAATAGATCATTTAGAATTTCTTTTTGAAAGATCATAACCGTAACAATCATTGGGCCTAATAAATGCTAAAGAATTTTAAATAATTATCTTCTTTCTAAAAGATAATTTAATAGATCATTTAGAATTTCTTTTTGAAAGATCATAACCGTAACAATCATTGGGCCTAATAAATGCTAAAGAATTTGAAATAATTATCTTCTTTGTGAATCATAATTGACAACATCATTTAAAGTTTTTTTATTAAAGATCATAACGGTAACGATCATTGGGCCTAATAAATGCTAAAAAATTGTAAATAATTATCTTCTTTCTAAAAGATAATTTAATAGTTCATTTAGAATTTCTTTATTAAAGATCATAACGGTAACAATCATTGGGACTAATAAATGCTAAAAAATTGTAAATAATTATCTTCTTTGTAAAAGATAATTTAATAGATCATTTCAAAATTTCTTTATTAAAGATCATAACGGTAATGATCATTGGGCCTAATAAACGCTAAAGAATTTGAAATAATTATCTTCTTTGTGAGTCATAATTGAAAAGATCATTTAAAGTGTTTTTATTAAAGATCATAACGGTAATGATCATTGGTCCTAATAAATGCTAAAAAATTGTAAATAATTATCTTCTTTCTCAAAGATAATGTAATAGATCATATAGAATTTCTTTATTAAAGATCATAACGGTAACGATCATGGGGCCTAATAAATGCTAAAGAATTTTAAATAATTATCTTCTTTGTGAATCATATTTGAATAGATCATTTAAAGTTTTTTTATTAAAGGTCTTAACGGTAACGATCATTGGGCCTCATAAATGCTAAAAAATTGGTCATAATTATCTTCATTCTAAAAGATAACTTAAAAGATCATTTAGAATTTCTTTATTAAAGATCATAACGGTAACGATCATTGGGCCTAATAAATACTAAAGAATTTGAAATAATTATCTTCTTTGTGAATCATAATTGACAACATCATTTAAAGTTTTTTTATTAAAGATCGTAACGGTAACGATCATTGCGCCTAATAAATGCTAAAAAATTGTAAATAATTATCTTCTTTCTAAAAGATAATTTAATAGTTCATTTAGAATTTCTTTATTAAAGATCATAAGGGTAACAATCATTGGGACTAATAAATGCTAAAAAATTGTAAATAATTATCTTCTTTGTAAAAGATAATTTAATAGATCATTTCAAAATTTCTTTATTAAAGATCATAACGGTAACGATCATTGGGCCTAATAAACGCTAAAGAATTTGAAATAATTATCTTCTTTGTGAGTCATAATTGAAAAGATCATTTAAAGTGTTTTTATTAAAGATCATAACGGTAATGATCATTGGTCCTAATAAATGCTAAAAAATTGTAAATAATTATCTTCTTTCTCAAAGATAATTTAATAGATCATTTAGAATTTCTTTATTAAAGATCATAACGGTAACAATCATTGGGACTAATAAATGCTAAAAAATTGTAAATAATTATCTTCTTTGTAAAAGATAATTTAATAGATCATTTCAAAATTTCTTTATTAAAGATCATAACGGTAACGATCATTGGGCCTAATAAACGCTAAAGAATTTGAAATAATTATCTTCTTTGTGAGTCATAATTGAAAAGATCATTTAAAGTTTTTTTATTAAAGATCATAACGGTAATGATCATTGGTCCTAATAAATGCTAAAAAATTGTAAATAATTATCTTCTTTCTCAAAGATAATTTAATAGATCATATAGAATTTCTTTATTAAAGATCATAACGGTAACGATCATGGGGCCTAATAAATGCTAAAGAATTTGAAATAATTATCTTCTTTGTGAATCATATTTGAATAGATCATTTAAAGTTTTTTTATTAAAGGTCTTAACGGTAACGATCATTGGGCCTAATAAATGCTAAAAAATTGATCATAATTATCTTCATACTAAAAGATAACTTAAAAGATCATTTAGAATTTCTTTATTAAAGATCATAACGGTAACGATCATTGGGCCTAATAAATGCTAAAAAATTGTAAATAATTATCTTCTTTCTAAAAGATAATTTAATAGATCATTTAGAATTTCTTTATTAAAGATCATAACGGTAACAATCATTGGGTCTAATAAATGCTAAAGAATTTTAAATAATTATATTCTTTCTAAAACATAATTTAATAGATCATTTAAAATTTCTTTATTAAAGATCATAAGGGTAACAATCATTGGGCCTAATAAATGCTAAAAAATTGTAAATAATTATCTTCTTTGTAAAAGATAATTTAATAGATCATTTAAAATTTCTTTAGTAAAGATCATAACGGTAACGATCATTGGGCCTAATAAATGCTAAAGAATTTGAAATAATTATCTTCTTTGTGAATCATAATTGAAAAGATCATTTAAAGTTTCTTTATTAAATATCATAACAGTAACGATCATTGGGTCTAATAAATGCTAAAAAATTGTAAATAATTATCTTCTTTCTAAAAGATAATTTAATAGATCATTTAGAATTTCTTTATTAAAGATCATAACGGTAACAATCATTGGGTCTAATAAATGCTAAAGAATTTTAAATAATTATATTCTTTCTAAAACATAATTTAATAGATCATTTAAAATTTCTTTATTAAAGATCATGAGGGTAACAATCATTGGGACTAATAAATGCTAAAAAATTGTAAATAATTATCTTCTTTGTAAAAGATAATTTAATAGATCATTTCAAAATTTCTTTATTAAAGATCATAACGGTAACGATCATTGGGCCTAATAAACGCTAAAGAATTTGAAATAATTATCTTCTTTGTGAGTCATAATTGAAAAGATCATTTAAAGTGTTTTTATTAAAGATCATAACGGTAATGATCATTGGTCCTAATAAATGCTAAAAAATTGTAAATAATTATCTTCTTTCTCAAAGATAATTTAATAGATCATATAGAATTTCTTTATTAAAGATCATAACGGTAACGATCATGGGGCCTAATAAATGCTAAAGAATTTGAAATAATTATCTTCTTTGTGAATCATATTTGAATAGATCATTTAAAGTTTTTTTATTAAAGGTCTTAACGGGAACGATCATTGGGCCTAATAAATGCTAAAAAATTGGTCATAATTATCTTCATTCTAAAAGATAACTTAAAAGATCATTTAGAATTTCTTTATTAAAGATCATAACGGTAACGATCATTGGGCCTAATAAATGCTAAAGAATTTGAAATAATTATCTTCTTTGTGAATCATAATTGACAACATCATTTAAAGTTTTTTTATTAAAGATCATAACGGTAACGATCATTGGGCCTAATAAATGCTAAAAAATTGTAAATAATTATCTTCTTTCTAAAAGATAATTTAATAGATCATTTAGAATTTCTTTTTGAAAGATCATAACCGTAACAATCATTGGGCCTAATAAATGCTAAAGAATTTTAAATAATTATCTTCTTTCTAAAAGATAATTTAATAGATCATTTAGAATTTCTTTTTGAAAGATCATAACCGTAACAATCATTGGGCCTAATAAATGCTAAAGAATTTGAAATAATTATCTTCTTTGTGAATCATAATTGACAACATCATTTAAAGTTTTTTTATTAAAGATCATAACGGTAACGATCATTGGGCCTAATAAATGCTAAAAAATTGTAAATAATTATCTTCTTTCTAAAAGATAATTTAATAGTTCATTTAGAATTTCTTTATTAAAGATCATAACGGTAACAATCATTGGGACTAATAAATGCTAAAAAATTGTAAATAATTATCTTCTTTGTAAAAGATAATTTAATAGATCATTTCAAAATTTCTTTATTAAAGATCATAACGGTAACGATCATTGGGCCTAATAAACGCTAAAGAATTTGAAATAATTATCTTCTTTGTGAGTCATAATTGAAAAGATCATTTAAAGTGTTTTTATTAAAGATCATAACGGTAATGATCATTGGTCCTAATAAATGCTAAAAAATTGTAAATAATTATCTTCTTTCTCAAAGATAATTTAATAGATCATATAGAATTTCTTTATTAAAGATCATAACGGTAACGATCATGGGGCCTAATAAATGCTAAAGAATTTGAAATAATTATCTTCTTTGTGAATCATATTTGAATAGATCATTTAATGTTTTTTTATTAAAGGTCTTAACGGTAACGATCATTGGGCCTAATAAATGCTAAAAAATTGGTCATAATTATCTTCATTCTAAAAGATAACTTAAAAGATCATTTAGAATTTCTTTATTAAAGATCATAACGGTAACGATCATTGGGCCTAATAAATGCTAAAGAATTTGAAATAATTATCTTCTTTGTGAATCATAATTGACAACATCATTTAAAGTTTTTTTATTAAAGATCATAACGGTAACGATCATTGGGCCTAATAAATGCTAAAAAATTGTAAATAATTATCTTCTTTCTAAAAGATAATTCAATAGATCATTTAGAATTTCTTTTTGAAAGATCATAACCGTAACAATCATTGGGCCTAATAAATGCTAAAGAATTTTAAATAATTATCTTCTTTCTAAAAGATAATTTAATAGATCATTTAGAATTTCTTTTTGAAAGATCATAACCGTAACAATCATTGGGCCTAATAAATGCTAAAGAATTTGAAATAATTATCTTCTTTGTGAATCATAATTGACAACATCATTTAAAGTTTTTTTATTAAAGATCATAACGGTAACGATCATTGGGCCTAATAAATGCTAAAAAATTGTAAATAATTATCTTCTTTCTAAAAGATAATTTAATAGTTCATTTAGAATTTCTTTATTAAAGATCATAACGGTAACAATCATTGGGACTAATAAATGCTAAAAAATTGTAAATAATTATCTTCTTTGTAAAAGATAATTTAATAGATCATTTCAAAATTTCTTTATTAAAGATCATAACGGTAACGATCATTGGGCCTAATAAACGCTAAAGAATTTGAAATAATTATCTTCTTTGTGAGTCATAATTGAAAAGATCATTTAAAGTTTTTTTATTAAAGATCATAACGGTAATGATCATTGGTCCTAATAAATGCTAAAAAATTGTAAATAATTATCTTCTTTCTCAAAGATAATTTAATAGATCATATAGAATTTCTTTATTAAAGATCATAACGGTAACGATCATGGGGCCTAATAAATGCTAAAGAATTTGAAATAATTATCTTCTTTGTGAATCATATTTGAATAGATCATTTAAAGTTTTTTTATTAAAGGTCTTAACGGTAACGATCATTGGGCCTAATAAATGCTAAAAAATTGATCATAATTATCTTCATACTAAAAGATAACTTAAAAGATCATTTAGAATTTCTTTATTAAAGATCATAACGGTAACGATCATTGGGCCTAATAAATGCTAAAAAATTGTAAATAATTATCTTCTTTCTAAAAGATAATTTAATAGATCATTTAGAATTTCTTTATTAAAGATCATAACGGTAACAATCATTGGGTCTAATAAATGCTAAAGAATTTTAAATAATTATATTCTTTCTAAAACATAATTTAATAGATCATTTAAAATTTCTTTATTAAAGATCATAAGGGTAACAATCATTGGGCCTAATAAATGCTAAAAAATTGTAAATAATTATCTTCTTTGTAAAAGATAATTTAATAGATCATTTAAAATTTCTTTAGTAAAGATCATAACGGTAACGATCATTGGGCCTAATAAATGCTAAAGAATTTGAAATAATTATCTTCTTTGTGAATCATAATTGAAAAGATCATTTAAAGTTTCTTTATTAAATATCATAACAGTAACGATCATTGGGTCTAATAAATGCTAAAAAATTGTAAATAATTATCTTCTTTCTAAAAGATAATTTAATAGATCATTTAGAATTTCTTTATTAAAGATCATAACGGTAACGATCATTGGTCCTAATAAATGCTAAAGAATTGTAAATAATTATATTCTTTCTAAAACATAATTTAATAGATCATTTAAAATTTCTTTATTAAAGATCATGAGGGTAACAATCATTGGGACTAATAAATGCTAAAAAATTGTAAATAATTATCTTCTTTGTAAAAGATAATTTAATAGATCATTTCAAAATTTCTTTATTAAAGATCATAACGGTAACGATCATTGGGCCTAATAAACGCTAAAGAATTTGAAATAATTATCTTCTTTGTGAATCATAATTGAAAAGATCATTTAAAGTGTTTTTATTAAAAATCATAACGGTAATGATCATTGGTCCTAATAAATGCTAAAAAATTGTAAATAATTATCTTCTTTCTCAAAGATAATTTAATAGATCATATAGAATTTCTTTATTAAAGATCATAACGGTAACGATCATGGGGCCTAATAAATGCTAAAGAATTTGAAATAATTATCTTCTTTGTGAATCATATTTGAATAGATCATTTAAAGTTTTTTTATTAAAGGTCTTAACGGTAACGATCATTGGGTATAATAAATGCTAAAAAATTGGTCATAATTATCTTCATTCTAAAAGATAACTTAAAAGATCATTTAGAATTTCTTTATTAAAGATCATAACGGTAACGATCATTGGGCCTAATAAATGCTAAAGAATTTGAAATAATTATCTTCTTTGTGAATCATAATGGACAACATCATTTAAAGTTTTTTTATTAAAGATCATAACGGTAACGATCATTGGGCCTAATAAATGCTAAAAAATTGTAAATAATTATCTTCTTTCAAAAAGATAATTTAATAGTTCATTTAGAATTTCTTTATTAAAGATCATAACGGTAACAATCATTGGGCCTAATAAATGCTAAAGAATTTTAAATAATTATATTCTTTCTAAAACATAATTTAATAGATCATTTAAAATTTCTTTATTAAAGATCATAAGGGTAACAATCATTGGGCCTAATAAATGCTAAAAAATTGTAAATAATTATCTTCTTTGTAAAAGATAATTTAATAGATCATTTAAAATTTCTTTATTAAAGATCATAACGGTAACGATCATTGGGCCTAATAAATGCTAAAGAATTTGAAATAATTATCTTCTTTGTGAATCATAATTGAAAAGGTCATTTGAAGTTTCTTTATTAAATATCATAACAGTAACGATCATTGGGTCTAATAAATGCTAAAAAATTGTAAATAATTATCTTCTTTCTAAAAGGTAATTTAATAGATCATTTAGAATTTCTTTATTAAAGATCATAACGGTAACGATCATTGGTCCTAATAAATGCTAAAGAATTGTAAATAATTATATTCTTTCTAAAACATAATTTAATAGATCATTTAAAATTTCTTTATTAAAGATCATGAGGGTAACAATCATTGGGACTAATAAATGCTAAAAAATTGTAAATAATTATCTTCTTTGTAAAAGATAATTTAATAGATCATTTCAAAATTTCTTTATTAAAGATCATAACGGTAACGATCATTGGGCCTAATAAACGCTAAAGAATTTGAAATAATTATCTTCTTTGTGAGTCATAATTGAAAAGATCATTTAAAGTGTTTTTATTAAAGATCATAACGGTAATGATCATTGTTCCTAATAAATGCTAAAAAATTGTAAATAATTATCTTCTTTCTCAAAGATAATTTAATAGATCATATAGAATTTCTTTATTAAAGATCATAACGGTAACGATCATGGCGCCTAATAAATGCTAAAGAATTTGAAATAATTATCTTCTTTGTGAATCATATTTGAATAGATCATTTAAAGTTTTTTTATTAAACGTCTTAACGGTAACAATCATTGGGCCTAATAAATGCTAAAAAATTGGTCATAATTATCTTCATTTTAAAAGATAACTTAAAAGATCATTTAGAATTTCTTTATTAAAGATCATAACGGTAACGATCATTGGGCCTAATAAATGCTAAAGAATTTGAAATAATTATCTTCTTTGTGAATCATAATTGACAACATCATTTAAAGTTTTTTTATTAAAGATCATAACGGTAACGATCATTGGGCCTAATAAATGCTAAAAAATTGTAAATAATTATCTTCTTTGTAAAAGATAATTTAATAGATCAATTAAAATTTCTTTATTAAAGATCATAACGGTAACGATCATTGGGCCTAATAAATGCTAAAGAATTTGAAATAATTATCTTCTTTGTGAATCATAATTGAAAAGATCATTTAAAGTTTCTTTATTAAATATCATAACAGTAACGATCATTGGGTCTAATAAATGCTAAATAATTGTAAATAATTATCTTCTTTCTAAAAGATAATTTAACAGATCATTTAGAATTTCTTTATTAAAGATCATAACGGTAACGATCATTGGTCCTAATAAATGCTAAAGAATTGTAAATAATTATCTTCTTTCTAAAAGATAATTTAATAGATCATTTCAAAATTTCTTTATTAAAGATCATAACGGTAACGATCATTGGGCCTAATAAACGCTAAAGAATTTGAAATAATTATCTTCTTTGTGAGTCATAATTGAAAAGATCATTTAAAGTGTTTTTATTAAAGATCATAACGGTAATGATCATTGGTCCTAATAAATGCTAAAAAATTGTAAATAATTATCTTCTTTCTCAAAGATAATTTAATAGATCATATAGAATTTCTTTATTAAAGATCATAACGGTAACGATCATGGGTCCTAATAAATGCTAAAGAATTTGAAATAATTACCTTCTTTGTGAACCATAATTGAATAGATCATTTAAAGCTTTTTTAATAAAGATCATAACGGAAACGATCATTGGGCCTAATAAATGCTAAAAAATTGTAAATAATTATCTTCTTTCTCAAAGATAATTTAATAGATCATATAGAATTTCTTTGTTAAAGATCATAACGGTAACGATCATGGGGCCTAATAAATGCTAAAGAATTTGAAATAATTATCTTCTTTGTGAATCATATTTGAATAGATCATTTAAAGTTTTTTTATTAAAGGTCTTAATGGTAACGATCATTGGGCCTAATAAATGCTAAAAAATTTGTCATAATTATCTTCATTTTAAAAGATAACTTAAAAGATCATTTAGAATTTCTTTATTAAAGATGATAACGGTAACGATCATTGGGCTTAATAAATGCTAAAGAATTTGAAATAATTATCTTCTTTGTGAATCATAATTGACAATATCATTTAAAGTTTTTTTATTAAAGATCATAGCGGTAACGATCATTGGCCCTAATAAATGCTAAAAAATTGTAAATAATTATCTTCTTTCTAAAAGATAATTTAATAGATCATTTAGAATTTCTTTATTAAAGATCATAACGGTAACGATCATTGGGCCTAATAAATGCTAAAGAATTTGAAATAATTATCTTCTTTGTGAATCATAATTGAATAGATCATTTAAAGTTTTTTTATTAAAGGTCTTAACGGTAACAATCATTGGGCCTAATAAATGCTAAAAAATTGTACATAATTATCTTCATTCTAAAAGATAACTTAAAAGATCATTTAAAGTTTTTTTATTAAAGATCATAACGGTAACGATCATTGGGCCTAATAAATGCTAAAAAATTGTAAATAATTATCTTCTTTCTAAAGGATAATTTGATAGATCATTTAGAATTTCTTTATTAAAGATGATAACGGTAACAATCATTGGGCCTAATAAATGCTAAAGAATTTTAAATAATTGTATTCTTTCTAAAACATAATTTAATAGATCATTTAAAATTTCTTTATTAAAGATCATAACGGTAACAATCATTGGGCCTAATAAATGCTAAAAAATTGTAAATAATTATCTTCTTTGTAAAAGATAATTTAATAGATCATTTAAAATTTCTTTATTAAAGATCATAACGGTAACGATCATTGGGCCTAATAAATGCTAAAGAATTTGAAATAATTATCTTCTTTGTGAATCATAATTGAAAAGATCATTTAAAGTTTCTTTATTAAATATCATAACAGTAACGATCATTGGGTCTAATAAATGCTAAAAAATTGTAAATAATTATCTTCTTTCTAAAAGATAATTTAACAGATCATTTAGAATTTCTTTATTAAAGATCATAACGGTAACGATCATTGGTCCTAATAAATGCTAAAGAATTGTAAATAATTATCTTCTTTCTAAAAGATAATTTAATAGATCATTTCAAAATTTCATTATTAAAGATCATAACGGTAACGATCATTGGGTCTAATAAACGCTAAAGAATTTGAAATAATTATCTTCTTTGTGAGTCATAATTGAAAAGATCATTTAAAGTGTTTTTATTAAAGATCATAACGGTAATGATCATTGGTGCTAATAAATGCTAAAAAATTGTAAATAATTATCTTCTTTCTCAAAGATAATGTAATAGATCATATAGAATTTTTTTATTAAAGATCATAACGATAACGATCATGGGGCCTAATAAATGCTAAAGAATTTTAAATAATTATCTTCTTTGTGAATCATATTTGAATAGATCATTTAAAGTTTTTTTATTAAAGGTCTTAACGGTAACGATCATTGGGCCTAATAAATGCTAAAAAATTGGTCATAATTATCTTCATTCTAAAAGATAACTTAAAAGATCATTTAGAATTTCTTTATTAAAGATCATAACGGTAACGATCATTGGGCCTAATAAATGCTAAATAATTTGAAATAATTATCTTCTTTGTGAATCATAATTGACAACATCATTTAAAGTTTTTTTATTAAAGATCGTAACGGTAACGATCATTGGGCCTAATAAATGCTAAAAACTTGTAAATAATTATCTTCTTTCTAAAGGATAATTTGATAGATCATTTAGAATTTCTTTATTAAAGATGATAACGGTAACAATCATTGGGCCTAATAAATGCTAAAGAATTTTAAATAATTGTATTCTTTCTAAAACATAATTTAATAGATCATTTAAAATTTCTTTATTAAAGATCATAAGGGTAACAATCATTGGGCCTAATAAATGCTAAAAAATTGTAAATAATTATCTTCTTTGTAAAAGATAATTTAATAGATCATTTAAAATTTCTTTATTAAAGATCATAACGGTAACGATCATTGGGCCTAATAAATGCTAAAGAATTTGAAATAATTATCTTCTTTGTGAATCATAATTGAAAAGATCATTTAAAGTTTCTTTATTAAATATCATAACAGTAACGATCATTGGGTCTAATAAATGCTAAAAAATTGTAAATAATTATCTTCTTTCTAAAAGATAATTTAACAGATCATTTAGAATTTCTTTATTAAAGATCATAACGGTAACGATCATTGGTCCTAATAAATGCTAAAGAATTGTAAATAATTATCTTCTTTCTAAAAGATAATTTAATAGATCATTTCAAAATTTCATTATTAAAGATCATAACGGTAACGATCATTGGGCCTAATAAACGCTAAAGAATTTGAAATAATTATCTTCTTTGTGAGTCATAATTGAAAAGATCATTTAAAGTGTTTTTATTAAAGATCATAACGGTAATGATCATTGGTGCTAACAAATGCTAAAAAATTGTAAATAATTATCTTCTTTCTCAAACATAATTTAATAGATCATATAGAATTTCTTTATTAAAGATCATAACGGTAATGATCATGGGGCCTAATAAATGCTAAAGAATTTGAAATAATTATCTTCTTTGTGAATCATATTTGAATAGATCATTTAAAGTTTTTTTATGAAAGGTCTTAACGGTAACGATCATTGGGCCTAATAAATGCTAAAAAATTGGTCATAATTACCTTCATTCTAAAAGATAACTTAAAAGATCATTTAGAATTTCTTTATTAAAGATCATAACGGTAACGATCATTGGGCCTAATAAATGCTAAAGAATTTGAAATAATTATCTTCTTTGTGAATCATAATTGACAACATCATTTAAAGTTTTTTTATTAAAGATCATAACGGTAACGATCATTGGGCCTAATAAATGCTAAAAAATTGTAAATAATTATCTTCTTTCTAAAAGATAATTTAATAGATCATTTAGAATTTCTTTTTGAAAGATCATAACCGTAACAATCATTGGGCCTAATAAATGCTAAAGAATTTTAAATAATTATATTCTTTCTAAAACATAATTTAATAGATCATTTAAAATTTCTTTATTAAAGATCATAAGGGTAACGATCATTGGGCCTAATAAATGCTAAAGAATTTGAAATAATTATCTTCTTTGTGAATCATAATTGAAAAGATCATTTAAAGTTTCTTTATTAAATATCATAACAGTAACGATCATTGGGTCTAATAAATGCTAAAAAATTGTAAATAATTATCTTCTTTCTAAAAGATAATTTAATAGATCATTTAGAATTTCTTTATTAAAGATCATAATGGTAACGATCATTGGTCCTAATAAATGCTAACGAATTGTAAATAATTATATTCTTTCTAAAACATAATTTAATAGATCATTTAAAATTTCTTTATTAAAGATCATAAGGGTAACGATCATTGGGCCTAATAAATGCTAAAGAATTTGAAATAATTATCTTCTTTGTGAATCATAATTGAAAAGATCATTTAAAGTTTCTTTATTAAATATCATAACAGTAATGATCATTGGGTCTAATAAATGCTAAAAAATTGTAAATAATTATCTTCTTTCTAAAAGATAATTTAATAGATCATTTAGAATTTCTTTATTAAAGATCATAATGGTAACGATCATTGGTCCTAATAAATGCTAACGAATTGTAAATAATTATATTCTTTCTAAAACATAATTTAATAGATCATTTAAAATTTCTTTATTAAAGATCATAAGGGTAACGATCATTGGGCCTAATAAATGCTAAAGAATTTGAAATAATTATCTTCTTTGTGAATCATAATTGAAAAGATCATTTAAAGTTTCTTTATTAAATATCATAACAGTAACGATCATTGGGTCTAATAAATGCTAAAAAATTGTAAATAATTATCTTCTTTCTCAAAGATAATTTAATAGATCATATAGAATTTCTTTATTAAAGATCATAACGGTAACGATCATTGGGCCTAGTAAATGCTAAAGAATTTGAAATAATTATCTTCTTTGTGAATCATAATTTACAACATCATTTAAAGTTTTTTTATTAAAGATCATAACGGTAACGATCATTGGGCCTAATAAATGCTAAAAAATTGTAAATAATTATCTTCTTTCTAAAAGATAATTTAATAGATCATTTAAAATTTCTTTATTAAAGATCATAACGGTAACAATCATTGGGCCTAATAAATGCTAAAGAATTTTAAATAATTATATTCTTTCTAAAACATAATTTAATAGATCATTTAAAATTTCTTTATTAAAGATCATAACGGTAATGATCATGGGGCCTAATAAATGCTAAAGAATTTGAAATAATTATCTTCTTTGTGAATCATATTTGAATAGATCATTTAAAGTTTTTTTATTAAAGGTCTTAACGGTAACGATCATTGGGCCTAATAAATGCTAAAAAATTGGTCATAGTTACGTTCATTCTAAAAGATAACTTAAAAGATCATTTAGAATTTCTTTATTAAAGATCATAACGGTAACGATCATTGGGCCTAATAAATGCTAAAGAATTTGAAATAATTATCTTCTTTGTGAATCATAATTGACAACATCATTTAAAGTTTTTTTATTAAAGATCATAACGGTAACGATCATTGGGCCTAATAAATGCTAAAAAATTGTAAATAATTATCTTCTTTCTAAAAGATAATTTAATAGATCATTTAGAATTTCTTTTTGAAAGATCATAACCGTAACAATCATTGGGCCTAATAAATGCTAAAGAATTTTAAATAATTATATTCTTTCTAAAACATAATTTAATAGATCATTTAAAATTTCTTTATTAAAGATCATAAGGGTAACGATCATTGGGCCTAATAAATGCTAAAGAATTTGAAATAATTATCTTCTTTGTGAATCATAATTGAAAAGATCATTTAAAGTTTCTTTATTAAATATCATAACAGTAACGATCATTGGGTCTAATAAATGCTAAAAATTGTAAATAATTATCTTCTTTCTAAAAGATAATTTAATAGATCATTTAGAATTTCTTTATTAAAGATCATAATGGTAACGATCATTGGTCCTAATAAATGCTAACGAATTGTAAATAATTATATTCTTTCTAAAACATAATTTAATAGATCATTTAAAATTTCTTTATTGAAGATCATAAGGGTAACGATCATTGGGCCTAATAAATGCTAAAGAATTTGAAATAATTATCTTCTTTGTGAATCATAATTGAAAAGATCATTTAAAGTTTCTTTATTAAATATAAAATTTCTTTATTAAAGATCATAAGGGTAACGATCATTGGGCCTAATAAATGCTAAAGAATTTGAAATAATTATCTTCTTTGTGAATCATAATTGAAAAGATCATTTAAAGTTTCTTTATTAAATATCATAACAGTAACGATCATTGGGTCTAATAAATGCTAAAAAATTGTAAATAATTATCTTCTTTCTAAAAGATAATTTAATAGATCATTTAGAATTTCTTTATTAAAGATCATAATGGTAACGATCATTGGTCCTAATAAATGCTAACGAATTGTAAATAATTATATTCTTTCTAAAACATAATTTAATAGATCATTTAAAATTTCTTTATTAAAGATCATAAGGGTAACGATCATGGGGCCTAATAAATGCTAAAGAATTTGAAATAATTATCTTCTTTGTGAATCATAATTGAAAAGATCATTTAAAGTTTCTTTATTAAATATAAAATTTCTTTATTAAAGATCATAAGGGTAACGATCATTGGGCCTAATAAATGCTAAAGAATTTGAAATAATTATCTTCTTTGTGAATCATAATTGAAAAGATCATTTAAAGTTTCTTTATTAAATATCATAACAGTAACGATCATTGGGTCTAATAAATGCTAAAAAATTGTAAATAATTATCTTCTTTCTCAAAGATAATTTAATAGATCATATAGAATTTCTTTATTAAAGATCATAACGGTAACGATCATTGGGCCTAATAAATGCTAAAGAATTTGAAATAATTATCTTCTTTGTGAATCATAATTTACAACATCATTTAAAGTTTTTTTATTAAAGATCATAACGGTAACGATCATTGGGCCTAATAAATGCTAAAAAATTGTAAATAATTATCTTCTTTCTAAAAGATAATTTAATAGATCATTTAAAATTTCTTTATTAAAGATCATAACGGTAACAATCATTGGGCCTAATAAATGCTAAAGAATTTTAAATAATTATATTCTTTCTAAAACATAATTTAATAGATCATTTAAAATTTCTTTATTAAAGATCATAACGGTAATGATCATGGGGCCTAATAAATGCTAAAGAATTTGAAATAATTATCTTCTTTGTGAATCATATTTGAATAGATCATTTAAAGTTTTTTTATTAAAGGTCTTAACGGTAACGATCATTGGGCCTAATAAATGCTAAAAAATTGGTCATAATTACCTTCATTCTAAAAGATAACTTAAAAGATCATTTAGAATTTCTTTATTAAAGATCATAACGGTAACGATCATTGGGCCTAATAAATGCTAAAGAATTTGAAATAATTATCTTCTTTGTGAATCATAATTGACAACATCATTCAAAGTTTTTTTATTAAAGATCATAACGGTAACGATCATTGGGCCTAATAAATGCTAAAAAATTGTAAATAATTATCTTCTTTCTAAAAGATAATTTAATAGATCATTTAGAATTTCTTTTTGAAAGATCATAACCGTAACAATCATTGGGCCTAATAAATGCTAAAGAATTTTAAATAATTATATTCTTTCTAAAACATAATTTAATAGAACATTTAAAATTTCTTTATTAAAGATCATAAGGGTAACGATCATTGGGCCTAATAAATGCTAAAGAATTTGAAATAATTATCTTCTTTGTGAATCATAATTGAAAAGATCATTTAAAGTTTCTTTATTAAATATCATAACAGTAACGATCATTGGGTCTAATAAATGCTAAAAAATTGTAAATAATTATCTTCTTTCTAAAAGATAATTTAATAGATCATTTAGAATTTCTTTATTAAAGATCATAATGGTAACGATCATTGGTCCTAATAAATGCTAACGAATTGTAAATAATTATATTCTTTCTAAAACATAATTTAATAGATCATTTAAAATTTCTTTATTGAAGATCATAAGGGTAACGATCATTGGGCCTAATAAATGCTAAAGAATTTGAAATAATTATCTTCTTTGTGAATCATAATTGAAAAGATCATTTAAAGTTTCTTTATTAAATATAAAATTTCTTTATTAAAGATCATAAGGGTAACGATCATTGGGCCTAATAAATGCTAAAGAATTTGAAATAATTATCTTCTTTGTGAATCATAATTGAAAAGATCATTTAAAGTTTCTTTATTAAATATCATAACAGTAACGATCATTGGGTCTAATAAATGCTAAAAAATTGTAAATAATTATCTTCTTTCTCAAAGATAATTTAATAGATCATATAGAATTTCTTTATTAAAGATCATAACGGTAACGATCATTGGGCCTAATAAATGCTAAAGAATTTGAAATAATTATCTTCTTTGTGAATCATAATTGACAACATCATTTAAAGTTTTTTTATTAAAGATCATAACGGTAACGATCATTGGGCCTAATAAATGCTAAAAAATTGTAAATAATTATCTTCTTTCTAAAAGATAATTTAATAGATCATTTAAAATTTCTTTATTAAAGATCATAACGGTAACAATCATTGGGCCTAATAAATGCTAAAGAATTTTAAATAATTATATTCTTTCTAAAACATAATTTAATAGATCATTTAAAATTTCTTTATTAAAGATCATAAGGGTAACAATCATTGGGCCTAATAAATGCTAAAAAATTGTAAATAATTATCTTCTTTGTAAAGGATAATTTAATAGATCATTTAAAATTTATTTATTAAAGATCATAACGGTAACGATCATTGGGCCTAATAAATGCTAAAGAATTTGAAATAATTATCTTCTTTGTGAATCATAATTGAAAAGATCATTTAAAGTTTCTTTATTAAAGACCATAACAGTAACGATCATTGGGTCTAATAAATGCTAAAAAATTGTAAATAATTATCTTCTTTCTAAAATATAATTTAATAGATCATTTAGAATTTCTTTATTAAAGATCATAACGGTAGCGATCATTGGTCCTAATAAATGCTAAAGAATTGTAAATAATTATATTCTTTCTAAAACATAATTTAATAGATCATTTAAAATTTCTTTATTAATGATCATAAGGGTAACAATCATTGGGACTAATAAATGCTAAAAAATTGTAAATAATTATCTTCTTTGTAAAAGATAACTTAATAGATCATTTCAAAATTTCTTTATTAAAGATCATAACGGTAACGATCATTGGGCCTAATAAATGCTAAAGAATTTCAAATAATTATCTTCTTTGTGAATCATAATTGAATAGATCATTTAAAGTTTTTTTATTAAAGGTCTTAACGGTAACAATCATTGGCCTAATAAATGCTAAAAAATTGTACATAATTATCTTCATTCTAAAAGATAACTTAAAAGATAATTTAGAATTTCTTTATTAAAGATCATAACGGTAACGATCATTGGTCCTAATAAATGCTAAAGAATTATAAATAATTATATTCTTTCTAAAACATAATTTAATAGATCATTTAAAATTTCTTTATTAATGATCATAAGGGTAACAATTATTGGGACTAATAAATGCTAAAAAATAGTAAATAATTATCTTCTTTGTAAAAGATAATTTATTAGATCATTTACAAATTTCTTTATTAAAGATCATAACCGTAACGATCATTGGGCCTAATAAATGCTAAAGAAATTGAAATAATTATCTTCTTTGTGAGTCATAATTGAAAAGATCATTTAAAGTGTTTTTATTAAAGATCATAACGGTAATGATCATTGGTCCTAATAAATGCTAAAAAAATTGTAAATAATTATCTTCTTTCTCAAAGATAATGTAATAGATCATATAGAATTTCTTTATTAAAGATCATAACGGTAACGATCATGGGGCCTAATAAATGCTAAAGAATTTTAAATAATTATCTTCTTTGTGAATCATATTTGAATAGATCATTTAAAGTTTTTTTATTAAAGGTCTTAACGGTAACGATCATTGGGCCTAATAAATGCTAAAAAATTGGTCATAATTATCTTCATTCTAAAAGATAACTTAAAAGATCATTTAGAATTTCTTTATTAAAGATCATAACGGTAACGATCATTGGGCCTAATAAATGCTAAAGAATTTGAAATAATTATCTTCTTTGTGAATCATAATTGAACCATCATTTAAAGTTTTTTTATTAAAGATCGTAACGGTAACGATCATTGGGCCTAATAAATGCTAAAAAATTGTAAATAATTATCTTCCTTCTAAAAGATAATTTAATAGTTCATTTAGAATTTCTTTATTAATGATCATAAGGGTAACAATCATTGGGACTAATAAATGCTAAAAAATTGTAAATAATTATCTTCTTTGTAAAAGATAACTTAATAGATCATTTCAAAATTTCTTTATTAAAGATCATAACGGTAACGATCATTGGGCCTAATAAATGCTAAAGAATTTCAAATAATTATCTTCTTTGTGAATCATAATTGAATAGATCATTTAAAGTTTTTTTATTAAAGGTCTTAACGGTAACAATCATTGGCCTAATAAATGCTAAAAAATTGTACATAATTATCTTCATTCTAAAAGATAACTTAAAAGATCATTTAGAATTTCTTTATTAAAGATCATAACGGTAACGATCATTGGTCCTAATAAATGCTAAAGAATTATAAATAATTATATTCTTTCTAAAACATAATTTAATAGATCATTTAAAATTTCTTTATTAATGATCATAAGGGTAACAATTATTGGGACTAATAAATGCTAAAAAATAGTAAATAATTATCTTCTTTGTAAAAGATAATTTATTAGATCATTTCAAAATTTCTTTATTAAAGATCATAACCGTAACGATCATTGGGCCTAATAAATGCTAAAGAAATTGAAATAATTATCTTCTTTGTGAGTCATAATTGAAAAGATCATTTAAAGTGTTTTTATTAAAGATCATAACGGTAATGATCATTGGTCCTAATAAATGCTAAAAAATTGTAAATAATTATCTTCTTTCTCAAAGATAATGTAATAGATCATATAGAATTTCTTTATTAAAGATCATAACGGTAACGATCATGGGGCCTAATAAATGCTAAAGAATTTTAAATAATTATCTTCTTTGTGAATCATATTTGAATAGATCATTTAAAGTTTTTTTATTAAAGGTCTTAACGGTAACGATCATTGGGCCTAATAAATGCTAAAAAATTGGTCATAATTATCTTCATTCTAAAAGATAACTTAAAAGATCATTTAGAATTTTTTTATTAAAGATCATAACGGTAACGATCATTGGGCCTAATAAATGCTAAAGAATTTGAAATAATTATCTTCTTTGTGAATCATAATTGAACCATCATTTAAAGTTTTTTTATTAAAGATCGTAACGGTAACGATCATTGGGCCTAATAAATGCTAAAAAATTGTAAATAATTATCTTCTTTCTAAAAGATAATTTAATAGTTCATTTAGAATTTCTTTATTAAAGATCATAATGGTAACAATCATTGGGACTAATAAATGCTAAAAAATTATAAATAATTATCTTCTTTGTAAAAGATAATTTAATAGATCATTTCAAAATTTCTTTATTAAAGATCATAACGGTAACGATCATTGGGCCTAATAAACGCTAAAGAATTTGAAATAATTATCTTCTTTGTGAGTCATAATTGAAAAGATCATTTAAAGTGTTTTTATTAAAGATCATAACGGTAATGATCATTGGTCCTAATAAATGCTAAAAAATTGTAAATAATTATCTTCTTTCTCAAAGATAATTTAATAGATCATATAGAATTTCTTTATTAAAGATCATAACGGTAACGATCATGGGGCCTAATAAATGCTAAAGAATTTGAAATAATTATCTTCTTTGTGAATCATATTTGAATAGATCATTTAAAGTTTTTTTATTAAAGGTCTTAACGGTAACGATCATTGGGCCTAATAAATGCTAAAAAATTGGTCATAATTATCTTCATTCTAAAAGATAACTTAAAAGATCATTTAGAATTTCTTTATTAAAGATGATAACGGTAACGATCATTGGGCCTAATAAATGCTAAAGAATTTGAAATAATTATCTTCTTTGTGAATCATAATTGACAACATCATTTAAAGTTTTTTTATGAAAGATCATAACGGTAACGATCATTGGGCCTAATAAATGCTAAAAAATTGTAAATAATTATCTTCTTTCTAAAAGATAATTTAATAGTTCATTTAGAATTTCTTTATTAAAGATCATAACCGTAACAATCATTGGGACTAATAAATGCTAAAAAATTGTAAATAATTATCTTCTTTGTAAAAGATAATTTAATAGATCATTTCAAAATTTCTTTATTAAAGATCATAACGGTAACGATCATTGGGCCTAATAAACGCTAAAGAATTTGAAATAATTATCTTCTTTGTGAGTCATGATTGAAAAGATCATTTAAAGTGTTTTTATTAAAGATCATAACGGTAATGATCATTGGTCCTAATAAATGCTAAAAAATTGTAAATAATTATCTTCTTTCTCAAAGATAATTTAATAGATCATATAGAATTTCTTTATTAAAGATCATAACGGTAACGATCATGGGGCCTAATAAATGCTAAAGAATTTGAAATAATTATCTTTTTTGTGAATCATATTTGAATAGATCATTTAAAGTTTTTTTATTAAACGTTTTAACGGTAACGATCATTGGGCCTAATAAATGCTAAAAAATTGTAAATAATTATATTCTTTCTAAAACATAATTTAATAGATCATTTAAAATTTCTTTATTAAAGATCATAAGGGTAACAATCATTGGGCCTAATAAATGCTAAAAAATTGTAAATAATTATCTTCTTTGTAAAAGATAATTTAATAGATCATTTATAATTTCTTTATTAAAGATCATACCGGTAACGATCATTGGGCCTAATAAATGCTAAAAAATTGTAAATAATTATCTTCTTTGTAAAAGATAATTTAATAGATCAATTAAAATTTCTTTATTAAAGATCATAACGGTAACGATCATTGGGTCTAATAATTGCTAAAGAATTTGAAATAATTATCTTCTTTGTGAATCATAATTGAAAAGATCATTTAAAGTTTCTTTATTAAATATCATAACAGTAACGATCATTGGGTCTAATAAATGCTAAATAATTGTAAATAATTATCTTCTTTCTAAAAGATAATTTAATAGATCATTTAGAATTTCTTTATTAAAGATCATAACGGTAACGATCATTGGTCCTAATAAATGCTAAAGAATTGTAAATAATTATATTCTTTCTAAAACATAATTTAATAGATCATTTAAAATTTCTTTATTAAAGATCATAAGGGTAACAATCATTGGGCCTAATAAATGCTAAAAAATTGTAAATAATTATCTTCTTTGTAAAAGATAATTTAATAGATCATTTATAATTTCTTTATTAAAGATCATACCGGTAACGATCATTGGGCCTAATAAATGCTAAAAAATTGTAAATAATTATCTTCTTTGTAAAAGATAATTTAATAGATCAATTAAAATTTCTTTATTAAAGATCATAACGGTAACGATCATTGGGCCTAATAATTGCTAAAGAATTTGAAATAATTATCTTCTTTGTGAATCATAATTGAAAAGATCATTTAAAGTTTCTTTATTAAATATCATAACAGTAACGATCATTGGGTCTAATAAATGCTAAATAATTGTAAATAATTATCTTCTTTCTAAAAGATAATTTAATAGATCATTTAGAATTTCTTTATTAAAGATCATAACGGTAACGATCATTGGGCCTAATAAACGCTAAAGAATTTGAAATAATTATCTTCTTTGTGAGTCATGATTGAAAAGATCATTTAAAGTGTTTTTATTAAAGATCATAACGGTAATGATCATTGGTCCTAATAAATGCTAAAAAATTGTAAATAATTATCTTCTTTCTCAAAGATAATTTAATAGATCATATAGAATTTCTTTATTAAAGATCATAACTGTAACGATCATGGGGCCTAATAAATGCTAAAGAATTTGAAATAATTATCTTCTTTGTGAATCATATTTGAATAGATCATTTAAAGTTTTTTTATTAAAGGTCTTAACGGTAACGATCATTGGGCCTAATAAATGCTAAAAAATTGGTCATAATTATCTTCATTCTAAAAGATAACTTAAAAGATCATTTAGAATTTCTTTATTAAAGATCATAAAGGTAACGATCATTGGGCCTAATAAATGCTAAAGAATTTGAAATAATTATCTTCTTTGTGAATCATAATTGACAACATCATTTAAAGTTTTTTTACAAAAGATCATAACGGTAACGATCATTGGGCCTAATAAATGCTAAAAAATTGTAAATAATTATCTTCTTTCTAAAAGATAATTTAATAGTTCATTTAGAATTTCTTTATTAAAGATCATAACGGTAACAATCATTGGGCCTAATAAATGCTAAAGAATTTTAAATAATTATATTCTTTCTAAAACATAATTTAATAGATCATTTAAAATTTCTTTATTAAAGATCATAAGGGTAACAATCATTGGGCCTAATAAATGCTAAAAAATTGTGAATAATTATCTTCTTTGTATAAGATAATTTAATAGATCAATTAAAATTTCTTTATTAAAGATCATAACGGTAACGATCATTGGGCCTAATAAATGCTAAAGAATTTGAAATAATTATCTTCTTTGTGAATCATAATTGAAAAGATCATTTAAAGTTTCTTTATTAAATATCATAACAGTAACGATCATTGGGTCTAATAAATGCTAAAAAATTGTAAATAATTATCTTCTTTCTAAAAGATAATTTAATAGATCATTTAGAATTTCTTTATTAAAGATCATAACGGTAACGATCATTGGTCCTAATAAATGCTAAAGAATTGTAAATAATTATCTTCTTTCTAACAGATAATTTAATAGATCATTTAGAATTTCTTTATTGAAGATCATAACGGTAACAATCATTGGGTCTAATAAATGCTAAAGAATTTTAAATAATTATATTCTTTCTAAAACATAATTTAATAGATCATTTAAAATTTCTTTATTAAAGATCATAAGGGTAACAATCATTGGGCCTAATAAATGCTAAAAAATTGTAAATAATTATCTTCTTTGTAAAAGATAATTTAATAGATCATTTAAAATTTCTTTATTAAAGATCATAACGGTAACGATCATTGGGCCTAATAAATGCTAAAGAATTTGAAATAATTATCTTCTTTGTGAATCATAATTGAAAAGATCATTTAAAGTTTTTTTATTAAAGGTCTTAACGGTAACGATCATTGGGGCTAATAAATGCTAAAAAATTGATCATAATTATCTTCATTCTAAAAGATAACTTAAAAGATCATTTAGATTTCTTTATTAAAGATCATAACGGTAACGATCATTGGGCCTAATAAATGCTAAAAAATTGTAAATAATTATCTTCTTTCTAAAAGATAATTTAATAGATCATTTAGAATTTCTTTATTAAAGATCATAACGGTAACAATCATTGGGTCTAATAAATGCTAAAGAATTTTAAATAATTATATTCTTTCTAAAACATAATTTAATAGATCATTTAAAATTTCTTTATTAAAGATCATAAGGGTAACAATCATTGGGCCTAATAAATGCTAAAAAATTGTAAATAATTATCTTCTTTGTAAAAGATAATTTAATAGATCATTTAAAATTTCTTTATTAAAGATCATAACGGTAACGATCATTGGGCCTAATAAATGCTAAAGAATTTGAAATAATTATCTTCTTTGTGAATCATAATTGAAAAGATCATTTAAAGTTTCTTTATTAAATATCATAACAGTAACGATCATTGGGTCTAATAAATGCTAAAAAATTGTAAATAATTATCTTCTTTCCAAAAGATAATTTAATAGATCATTTAGAATTTCTTTATTAAAGATCATAACGGTAAGGATCATTGGTCCTAATAAATGCTAAAGAATTGTAAATAATTATATTCTTTCTAAAACATAATTTAATAGATCATTTAAAACTTCTTTATTAAAGATCATGAGGGTAACAATCATTGGGACTAATAAATGCTAAAAAATTGTAAATAATTATCTTCTTTGTAAAAGATAATTTAATAGATCATTTCAAAATTTCTTTATTAAAGATCATAACGGTAACGATCATTGGGCCTAATAAACGCTAAAGAATTTGAAATAATTATCTTCTTTGTGAGTCATAATTGAAAAGATCATTTAAAGTTTTTTTATTAAAAATCATAACGGTAATGATCATTGGTCCTAATAAATGCTAAAAAATTGTAAATAATTATCTTCTTTCTCAAAGATAATTTAATAGATCATATAGAATTTCTTTATTAAAGATCATAACGGTAACGATCATGGGGCCTAATAAATGCTAAAGAATTTGAAATAATTATCTTCTTTGTGAATCATATTTGAATAGATCATTTAAAGTTTTTTTATTAAAGGTCTTAACGGTAACGATCATTGGGCATAATAAATGCTAAAAAATTGGTCATAATTATCTTCATTCTAAAAGATAACCTAAAAGATCATTTAGAATTTCTTTATTAAAGATCATAACGGTAACGATCATTGGGCCTAATAAATGCTAAAGAATTTGAAATAATTATCTTCTTTGTGAATCATAATTGACAACATCATTTAAAGTTTTTTTATTAAAGATCATAACGGTAACGATCATTGGGCCTAATAAATGCTAAAAAATGGTAAATAATTATCTTCTTTGTAAAAGATAATTTAATAGATCAATTAAAATTTCTTTATTAAAGATCATAACGGTAACGATCATTGGGCCTAATAAATGCTAAAGAATTTGAAATAATTATCTTCTTTGTGAATCATAATTGAAAAGATCATTTAAAGTTTCTTTATTAAATATCATAACAGTAACGATCATTGGGTCTAATAAATGCTAAATAATTGTAAATAATTATCTTCTTTCTAAAAGATAATTTAATAGATCATTTAGAATTTCTTTATTAAAGATCATAACGGTAACGATCATTGGTCCTAATAAATGCTAAAGAATTGTAAATAATTATATTCTTTCTAAAACATAATTTGGTAGATCATTTAAAATTTCTTTATTAAAGATCATAAGGGTAACAATCATTGGGCCTAATAAATGCTAAAAAATTGTAAATAATTATCTTCTTTGTAATAGATAATTTAATAGATCAATTAGAATTTCTTTATTAAAGATCATAACGGAAACGATCATTGGGCCTAATAAATGCTAAAAAATTGTAAATAATTATCTTCTTTCTCAAAGATAATTTAATAGATCATATAGAATTTCTTTGT
This sequence comes from Psophocarpus tetragonolobus, assembly GCA_037954015.1. NCBI lineage: Eukaryota > Viridiplantae > Streptophyta > Magnoliopsida > Fabales > Fabaceae > Psophocarpus > Psophocarpus tetragonolobus. The sequence goes on from CM075688.1 coordinate 64,299,371, forward strand.
TAAAGATCATAACGGTAACGATCATGGGGCCTAATAAATGCTAAAGAATTTGAAATAATTATCTTCTTTGTGAATCATATTTGAATAGATCATTTAAAGTTTTTTTATTAAAGGTCTTAACGGAAACGATCATTGGGCCTAATAAATGCTAAAAAATTGTAAATAATTATCTTCTTTCTCAAAGATAATTTAATAGATCATATAGAATTTCTTTATTAAAGATCATAACGGTAACGATCATGGGGCCTAATAAATGCTAAAGAATTTGAAATAATTATCTTCTTTGTGAATCATATTTGAATAGATCATTTAAAGTTTTTTTATTAAAGGTCTTAACGGTAACGATCATTGGGCCTAATAAATGCTAAAAAATTGGCCATAATTATCTTCATTTTAAAAGATAACTTAAAAGATCATTTAGAATTTCTTTATTAAAGATCGTAACGGTAAAGATCATTGGGCCTAATAAATGCTAAAGAATTTGAAATAATTATCTTCTTTGTGAATCATAATTGACAACATCATTTAAAGTTTTTTTATTAAAGATCATAACGGTAACGATCATTGGGCCTAATAAATGCTAAAAAATTGTAAATAATTATCTTCTTTCTAAAAGATAATTTAATAGTTCATTTAGAATTTCTTTATTAAAGATCATAACGGTAACAATCATTGGGCCTAATAAATGCTAAAGAATTTTAAATAATTATATTCTTTCTAAAACATAATTTAATAGATCATTTAAAATTTCTTTATTAAAGATCATAAGGGTAACAATCATTGGGCCTAATACATGCTAAAAAATTGTAAATAATTATCTTCTTTGTAAAAGATAATTTAATAGATCAATTAAAATTTCTTTATTAAAGATCATAACGGTAATGATCATTGGTCCTAATAAATGCTAAAAAATTGTAAATAATTATCTTCTTTCTCAAAGATAATTTAATAGATCATATAGAATTTCTTTATTAAAGATCATAACGGTAATGATCATGGGGCCTAATAAATGCTAAAGAATTTGAAATAATTATCTTCTTTGTGAATCATATTTGAATAGATCATTTAAAGTTTTTTTATTAAAGGTCTTAACGGTAACAATCATTGGGCCTAATAAATGCTAAAAAATTGGTCATAATTATCTTCATTTTAAAAGATAACTTAAAAGATCATTTAGAATTTCTTTGTTAAAGATCATAACGGTAACGATCATGGGGCCTAATAAATGCTAAAGAATTTGAAATAATTATCTTCTTTGTGAATCATATTTGAATAGATCATTTAAAGTTTTTTTATTAAAGGTCTTAACGGTAACGATCATTGGGCCTAATAAATGCTAAAAAATTGGTCATAATTATCTTCATTTTAAAAGATAACTTAAAAGATCATTTAGAATTTCTTTATTAAAGATCATAACGGTAACGATCATTGGGCTTAATAAATGCTAAAGAATTTGAAATAATTATCTTCTTTGTGAATCATAATTGACAACATCATTTAAAGTTTTTTTATTAAAGATCATAGCGGTAACGATCATTGGGCCTAATAAATGCTAAAAAATTGTAAATAATTATCTTCTTTCTAAAAGATAATTTAATAGATCATTTAGAATTTCTTTATTAAAGATCATAACGGTAACAATCATTGGGCCTAATAAATGCTAAAGAATTTTAAATAATTATATTCTTTCTAAAACATAATTTAATAGATCATTTAAAATTTCTTTATTAAAGATCATCAGGGTAACAATCATTGGGCCTAATAAATGCTAAAAAATTGTAAATAATTATCTTCTTTGTAAAAGATAATTTAATAGATCAATTAAAATTTCTTTATTAAAGATCATAACGGTAACGATCATTGGGCCTAATAAATGCTAAAGAATTTGAAATAATTATCTTCTTTGTGAGTCATAATTGAAAAGATCAGTTAAAGTGTTTTTATTAAAGATGATAACTGTAATGATCATTGGTCCTAATAAATGCTAAAAAATTGTAAATAATTATCTTCTTTCTCAAAGATAATTTAATAGATCATATAGAATTTCTTTATTAAAGATCATAACGGTAACGATCAAGGGTCCTAATAAATGCTAAAGAATTTGAAATAATTACCTTCTTTGTGAATCATAATTGAATAGATCATTTAAAGTTTTTTTAATAAAGATCATAACGGTAATGATCATTGGGCCTAATAAATGGTGAAGAATTCGAAATAATTACCTTCTTTGTGAACCATAATTGAACAGATCATTTAAAGCTTTTTTAATAAAGATCATAAAGGAAACGATCATTGGGCCTAATAAATGCTAAAAAATTGTAAATAATTATCTTCTTTCTCAAAGATAATTTAATAGATCATATAGAATTTCTTTATTAAAGATCATAACGGTAACGATCATGGGGCCTAATAAATGCTAAAGAATTTGAAATAATTATCTTCTTTGTGAATCATATTTGAATAGATCATTTAAAGTTTTTTTATTAAAGGTCTTAACGGTAACGATCATTGGGCCTAATAAATGCTAAAAAATTGGTCATAATTATCTTCATTCTAAAAGATAACTTAAAAGATCATTTAGAATTTCTTTATTAAAGATCATAACGGTAAAAATCATTGGGCCTAATAAATGCTAAAGAATTTGAAATAATTATCTTCTTTGTGAATCATAATTGACAACATCATTTAAAGTTTTTTTATTAAAGATCATAACGGTAACGATCATTGGGCCTAATAAATGCTAAAAAATTGTAAATAATTATCTTCTTTCTAAAAGATAATTTAATAGTTCATTTAGAATTTCTTTATTAAAGATCATAACGGTAACAATCATTGGGCCTAATAAATGCTAAAGAATTTTAACTAATTATATTCTTTCTAAAACATAATTTAATAGATCATTTAAAATTTCTTTATTAAAGATCATAAGGGTAACAATCATTGGGCCTAATAAATGCTAAAAAATTGTAAATAATTATCTTCTTTGTAAAAGATAATTTAATAGATCAATTGAAATTTCTTTATTAAAGATCATAACGGTAACGATCATTGGGCCTAATAAATGCTAAAGAATTTGAAATAATTATCTTCTTTGTGAATCATAATTGAAAAGATCATTTCAAGTTTCTTTATTAAATATCATAACAGTAACGATCATTGGGTCTAATAAATGCTAAAAAATTGTAAATAATTATCTTCTTTCTAAAAGATAATTTAATAGATCATTTAGAATTTCTTTATTAAAGATCATAACGGTAACGATCATTGGTCCTAATAAATGCTAAAGAATTGTAAATAATTATATTCTTTCTAAAACATAATTTAATAGATCATTTAAAATTTCTTTGTTAAAGATCATGAGGGTAACAATCATTGGGACTAATAAATGCTAAAAAATTGTAAATAATTATCTTCTTTGTAAAAGATAATTTAATAGATCATTTCAAAATTTCTTTATTAAAGATCATAACGGTAACGATCATTGGGCCTAATAAACGCTAAAGAATTTGAAATAATTATCTTCTTTGTGAGTCATAATTGAAAAGATCATTTAAAGTGTTTTTATTAAAGATCATAACGGTAATCATCATTGGTCCTAATAAATGCTAAAAAATTATAATAATTATCTTCTTTCTCAAAGATAATTTAAGAGATCATATAGAATTTCTTTATTAAAGATCATAACGGTAACGATCATGGGGCCTAATAAATGCTAAAGAATTTGAAATAATTATCTTTTTTGTGAATCATATTTGAATAGATCATTTAAAGTTTTTTTATTAAAAACGGTAACGATCATTGGGCCTAATAAATGCTAAAAAATTAGTCATAATTATCTTCATTCTAAAAGATAACTTAAAAGATCATTTAGAATTTCTTTATTAAAGATCATAACGGTAAGGATCATTGGGCCTAATAAATGCTAAAAAATTGTAAATAATTATCTTCTTTCTAAAAGATAATTTAATAGATCATTTAGAATTTCTTTATTAAAGATCATAACGGTAACAATCATTGGGTCTAATAAATGCTAAAGAATTTTAAATAATTATATTCTTTCTAAAACATAATTTAATAGATCATTTAAAATTTCTTTATTAAAGATCATAAGGGTAACAATCATTGGGCCTAATAAATGCTAAAAAATTGTAAATAATTATCTTCTTTGTAAAAGATAATTTAATAGATCATTTAAAATTTCTTTATTAAAGATCATAACGGTAACGATCATTGGGCCTAATAAATGCTAAAGAATTTGAAATAATTATCTTCTTTGTGAATCATAATTGAAAAGATCATTTAAAGTTTCTTTATTAAATATCATAACAGTAACGATCATGGGTCTAATAAATGCTAAAAAATTGTAAATAATTATCTTCTTTCTAAAAGATAATTTAATAGATCATTTAGAATTTCTTTATTAAAGATCATAACGGTAACGATGATTGGTCCTAATAAATGCTAAAGAATTGTAAATAATTATATTCTTTCTAAAACATAATTTAATAGATCATTTAAAATTTCTTTATTAAAGATCATGAGGGTAACAATCATTGGGACTAATAAATGCTAAAAAATTGTAAATAATTATCTTCTTTGTAAAAGATAATTTAATAGATCATTTCAAAATTTCTTTATTAAAGATCATAACGGTAACGATCATTGGGCCTAATAAACGCTAAAGAATTTGAAATAATTATCTTCTTTGTGAGTCATAATTGAAAAGATCAGTTAAAGTGTTTTTATTAAAGATGATAACGGTAATGATCATTGGTCCTAATAAATGCTAAAAAATTGTAAATAATTATCTTCTTTCTCAAAGATAATTTAATAGATCATATAGAATTTCTTTATTAAAGATCATAACGGTAACGATCATGGGTCCTAATAAATGCTAAAGAATTTGAAATAATTACCTTCTTTGTGAATCATAATTGAATAGATCATTTAAAGTTTTTTTAATAAAGATCATAACGGTAACGATCATTGGGCCTAATAAATGGTAAAGAATTCGAAATAATTACCTTCTTTGTGAACCATAATTGAATAGATCATTTAAAGCTTTTTTAATAAAGATCATAACGGTAACGATCATTGGGCCTAATAAATGCTAAAAAATTGTAAATAATTATCTTCTTTCTAAAAGATAATTTAATAGATCATTTAGAATTTCTTTATTAAAGATCATAACAGTAACGATCATTGGGCCTAATAAATGCTAAAGAATTTGAAATAATTATCTTCTTTGTGAATCATAATTGACAACATCATTTAAAGTTTTTTTATTAAAGATCATAACGGTAACGATCATTGGGCCTAATAAACGCTAAAGAATTTGAAATAATTATCTTCTTTGTGAGTCATAATTGAAAAGATCATTTAAAGTGTTTTTATTAAAGATCATAACAGTAATGATCATTGGTCCTAATAAATGCTAAAAAATTGTAAATATTTATATTCTTTCTAAAACATAATTTAATAGATCATTTAAAATTTCTTTATTAAAGATCATGAGGGTAACAATCATTGGGACTAATAAATGCTAAAAAATTGTAAATAATTATCTTCTTTGTAAAAGATAATTTAATAGATCATTTCAAAATTTCTTTATTAAAGATCATAACGGTAACGATCATTGGGCCTAATAAACGCTAAAGAATTTGAAATAATTATCTTCTTTGTGAGTCATAATTGAAAAGATCATTTAAAGTGTTTTTATTAAAGATCATAACGGTAATGATCATTGGTCCTAATAAATGCTAAAAAATTGTAAATAATTATCTTCTTTCTCAAAGATAATTTAATAGATCATATAAAATTTCTTTATTAAAGATCATAACGGTAACGATCATAGGGCGTAATAAATGCTAAAAAATTTGAAATAATTATCTTCTTTGTGAAAATCATATTTGAATAGATCATTTAAAGTTTTTTTATTAAAGGTCTTAACGGTAACGATCATTGGGCCTAATAAATGCTAAAAAATTGGTCATAATTATCTTCGTTCTAAAAGATAACTTAAAAGATCATTTCGAATTTCTTTATTAAAGATCATAACGGTAACGATCATTGGGCCTAATAAATGCTAAAAAATTGTAAATAATTATCTTCTTTCTAAAAGATAATTTAATAGATCATTTAGAATTTCTTTATTAAAGATCATAACAGTAACGATCATTGGGCCTAATAAATGCTAAAGAATTTGAAATAATTATCTTCTTTGTGAATCATAATTGACAACATCATTTAAAGTTTTTTTATTAAAGATCATAACGGTAACGATCATTGGGCCTAATAAACGCTAAAGAATTTGAAATAATTATCTTCTTTGTGAGTCATAATTGAAAAGATCATTTAAAGTGTTTTTATTAAAGATCATAACAGTAATGATCATTGGTCCTAATAAATGCTAAAAAATTGTAAATATTTATATTCTTTCTAAAACATAATTTAATAGATCATTTAAAATTTCTTTATTAAAGATCATGAGGGTAACAATCATTGGGACTAATAAATGCTAAAAAATTGTAAATAATTATCTTCTTTGTAAAAGATAATTTAATAGATCATTTCAAAATTTCTTTATTAAAGATCATAACGGTAACGATCATTGGGCCTAATAAACGCTAAAGAATTTGAAATAATTATCTTCTTTGTGAGTCATAATTGAAAAGATCATTTAAAGTGTTTTTATTAAAGATCATAACGGTAATGATCATTGGTCCTAATAAATGCTAAAAAATTGTAAATAATTATCTTCTTTCTCAAAGATAATTTAATAGATCATATAAAATTTCTTTATTAAAGATCATAACGGTAACGATCATAGGGCGTAATAAATGCTAAAAAATTTGAAATAATTATCTTCTTTGTGAAAATCATATTTGAATAGATCATTTAAAGTTTTTTTATTAAAGGTCTTAACGGTAACGATCATTGGGCCTAATAAATGCTAAAAAATTGGTCATAATTATCTTCGTTCTAAAAGATAACTTAAAAGATCATTTCGAATTTCTTTATTAAAGATCATAACGGTAACGATCATTGGGCCTAATAAATGCTAAAAAATTGTAAATAATTATCTTCTTTCTAAAAGATAATTTAATAGATCATTTAGAATTTCTTTATTAAAGATCATAACAGTAACGATCATTGGGCCTAATAAATGCTAAAGAATTTGAAATAATTATCTTCTTTGTGAATCATAATTGACAACATCATTTAAAGTTTTTTTATTAAAGATCATAACGGTAACGATCATTGGGCCTAATAAACGCTAAAGAATTTGAAATAATTATCTTCTTTGTGAGTCATAATTGAAAAGATCATTTAAAGTGTTTTTATTAAAGATCATAACAGTAATGATCATTGGTCCTAATAAATGCTAAAAAATTGTAAATATTTATATTCTTTCTAAAACATAATTTAATAGATCATTTAAAATTTCTTTATTAAAGATCATGAGGGTAACAATCATTGGGACTAATAAATGCTAAAAAATTGTAAATAATTATCTTCTTTGTAAAAGATAATTTAATAGATCATTTCAAAATTTCTTTATTAAAGATCATAACGGTAACGATCATTGGGCCTAATAAACGCTAAAGAATTTGAAATAATTATCTTCTTTGTGAGTCATAATTGAAAAGATCATTTAAAGTGTTTTTATTAAAGATCATAACGGTAATGATCATTGGTCCTAATAAATGCTAAAAAATTGTAAATAATTATCTTCTTTCTCAAAGATAATTTAATAGATCATATAAAATTTCTTTATTAAAGATCATAACGGTAACGATCAGAGGGCGTAATAAATGCTAAAAAATTTGAAATAATTATCTTCTTTGTGAAAATCATATTTGAATAGATCATTTAAAGTTTTTTTATTAAAGGTCTTAACGGTAACGATCATTGGGCCTAATAAATGCTAAAAAATTGTAAATAATTATCTTCTTTCTAAAAGATAATTTAATAGATCATTTAGAATTTCTTTATTAAAGATCATAACAGTAACGATCATTGGGCCTAATAAAAACTAAAGAATTTGAAATAATTATCTTCTTTGTGAATCATAATTGACAACATCATTTAAAGTTTTTTTATTAAAGATCATAGCGGTAACGATCATTGGGCCTAATAAATGCTAAAAAATTGTAAATAATTATCTTGTTTCTAAAAGATAATTTAATAGATCATTTAGAATTTCTTTATTAAACATCATAACGGTAACAATCATTGGGCCTAATAAATGCTAAAGAATTTTAAACAATTATATTCTTTCTAAAACATAATTTAATAGATCATTTAAAATTTCTTTATTAAAGATCATAAGGGTAACAATCATTGGGCCTAATAAATGCTAAAAAATTGTAAATAATTATCTTCTTTGTAAAAGATAATTTAATAGATCATTTAAAATTTCTTTATTAAAGATCATAATGGTAACGATCATTGGGCCTAATAAATGCTAAAGAATTTGAAATAATTATCTTCTTTGTGAATCATAATTGAAAAGATCATTTAAAGTTTCTTTATTAAATATCATAATAGTAACGATCATTGGGTCTAATAAATGCTAAAAAATTGTAAATAATTATCTTCTTTCTAAAAGATAATTTAATAGATCATTTAGAATTTCTTTATTAGAGATCATAACGGTAACGATCATTGGTCCTAATAAACGTTAAAGAATTGTAAATAATTATATTCTTTCTAAAACATAATTTAATATATCATTTAAAATTTCTTTATTAAAGATCATGAGGGTAACAATCATTGGGACTAATAAATGCTAAAAAATTGTAAATAATTATCTTCTTTGTAAAAGATAATTTAATAGATCATTTCAAAATTTCTTTATTAAAGATCATAACGGTAACGATCATTGGGCCTAATAAACGCTAAAGAATTTGAAATAATTATCTTCTTTGTGAGTCATAATTGAAAAGATCATTTAAAGTGTTTTTATTAAAGATCATAACGGTAATGATCATTGGTCCTAATAAATGCTAAAAAATTGTAAATATTTATACTCTTTCTAAAACATAATTTAATAGATCATTTAAAATTTCTTTATTAAAGATCATGAGGGTAACAATCATTGGGACTAATAAATGCTAAAAAATTTGAAATAATTATCTTCTTTGTAAAAGATAATTTAATAGATCATTTCAAAATTTCTTTATTAAAGATCATAACGGTAACGATCATTGGGCCTAATAAACGCTAAAGAATTTGAAATAATTATCTTCTTTGTGAGTCATAATTGAAAAGATCATTTAAAGTGTTTTTATTAAAGATAATAACGGTAATGATCATTGGTCCTAATAAATGCTAAAAAATTGTAAATAATTATCTTCTTTCTCAAAGATAATTTAATAGATCATATAGAATTTCTTTATTAAAGATCATAACGGTAACGATCATTGGGCCTAATAAACGCTAAAGAATTTGAAATAATTATCTTCTTTGTGAATCATAATTGACAACATCATTTAAAGTTTTTTTATTAAAGATCATAACGGTAACGATCATTGGGACTAATAAATGCTAAAAAATTGTAAATAATTATCTTCTTTCTAAAAGATAATTTAATAGATCATTGAGAATTTCTTTATTAAAGATCATAACCGTAACAATCATTGGGCCTAATAAATGCTAAAGAATTTTAAATAATTATATTCTTTCTAAAACATAATTTAATAGATCATTTAAAATTTCTTTATTAAAGATCATGAGGGTAACAATCATTGGGACTAATAAATGCTAAAAAATTGTAAATAATTATCTTCTTTGTAAAAGATAATTTAATAGATCATTTCAAAATTTCTTTATTAAAGATCATAACGGTAACGATCATTGGGCCTAATAAACGCTAAAGAATTTGAAATAATTATCTTCTTTGTGAGTCATAATTGAAAAGATCATTTAAGGTGTTTTTATTAAAGATCATAACGGTAATGATCATTGGCCCTAATAAATGCTAAAAAATTGTAAATAATTATCTTCTTTCTAAAAGATAATTTAATAGATCATTTAGAATTTCTTTATTAAAGATCATAACGGTAACGATCATTGGTCCTAATAAATGCTAAAGAATTGTAAATAATTATATTCTTTCTAAAACATAATTTAATAGATCATTTAAAATTTCTTTGTTAAAGATCATGAGGGTAACAATCATTGGGACTAATAAATGCTAAAAAATTGTAAATAATTATCTTCTTTGTAAAAGATAATTTAATAGATCATTTCAAAATTTCTTTATTAAAGATCATAACGGTAACGATCATTGGGCCTAATAAACGCAAAAGAATTTGAAATAATTATCTTCTTTGTGAGTCATAATTGAAAAGATCATTTAAAGTGTTTTTATTAAAGATCATAACGGTAATCATCATTGGTCCTAATAAATGCTAAAAAATTATAATAATTATCTTCTTTCTCAAAGATAATTTAAGAGATCATATAGAATTTCTTTATTAAAGATCATAACGGTAACGATCATGGGGCCTAATAAATGCTAAAGAATTTGAAATAATTATCTTTTTTGTGAATCATATTTGAATAGATCATTTAAAGTTTTTTTATTAAAAACGGTAACGATCATTGGGCCTAATAAATGCTAAAAAATTAGTCATAATTATCTTCATTCTAAAAGATAACTTAAAAGATCATTTAGAATTTCTTTATTAAAGATCATAACGGTAAGGATCATTGGGCCTAATAAATGCTAAAAAATTGTAAATAATTATCTTCTTTCTAAAAGATAATTTAATAGATCATTTAGAATTTCTTTATTAAAGATCATAACGGTAACAATCATTGGGTCTAATAAATGCTAAAGAATTTTAAATAATTATATTCTTTCTAAAACATAATTTAATAGATCATTTAAAATTTCTTTATTAAAGATCATGAGGGTAACAATCATTGGGACTAATAAATGCTAAAAAATTGTAAATAATTATCTTCTTTGTAAAAGATAATTTAATAGATCATTTCAAAATTTCTTTATTAAAGATCATAACGGTAACGATCATTGGGCCTAATAAACGCTAAAGAATTTGAAATAATTATCTTCTTTGTGAGTCATAATTGAAAAGATCATTTAAAGTGTTTTTATTAAAGATCATAACGGTAATGATCATTGGTCCTAATAAATGCTAAAAAATTGTAAATAATTATCTTCTTTCTCAAAGATAATTTAATAGATCATATAAAATTTCTTTATTAAAGATCATAACGGTAACGATCATAGGGCGTAATAAATGCTAAAAAATTTGAAATAATTATCTTCTTTGTGAAAATCATATTTGAATAGATCATTTAAAGTTTTTTTATTAAAGGTCTTAACGGTAACGATCATTGGGCCTAATAAATGCTAAAAAATTGTAAATAATTATCTTCTTTCTAAAAGATAATTTAATAGATCATTTAGAATTTCTTTATTAAAGATCATAACAGTAACGATCATTGGGCCTAATAAAAACTAAAGAATTTGAAATAATTATCTTCTTTGTGAATCATAATTGACAACATCATTTAAAGTTTTTTTATTAAAGATCATAGCGGTAACGATCATTGGGCCTAATAAATGCTAAAAAATTGTAAATAATTATCTTGTTTCTAAAAGATAATTTAATAGATCATTTAGAATTTCTTTATTAAACATCATAACGGTAACAATCATTGGGCCTAATAAATGCTAAAGAATTTTAAACAATTATATTCTTTCTAAAACATAATTTAATAGATCATTTAAAATTTCTTTATTAAAGATCATAAGGGTAACAATCATTGGGCCTAATAAATGCTAAAAAATTGTAAATAATTATCTTCTTTGTAAAAGATAATTTAATAGATCATTTAAAATTTCTTTATTAAAGATCATAATGGTAACGATCATTGGGCCTAATAAATGCTAAAGAATTTGAAATAATTATCTTCTTTGTGAATCATAATTGAAAAGATCATTTAAAGTTTCTTTATTAAATATCATAATAGTAACGATCATTGGGTCTAATAAATGCTAAAAAATTGTAAATAATTATCTTCTTTCTAAAAGATAATTTAATAGATCATTTAGAATTTCTTTATTAGAGATCATAACGGTAACGATCATTGGTCCTAATAAACGTTAAAGAATTGTAAATAATTATATTCTTTCTAAAACATAATTTAATATATCATTTAAAATTTCTTTATTAAAGATCATGAGGGTAACAATCATTGGGACTAATAAATGCTAAAAAATTGTAAATAATTATCTTCTTTGTAAAAGATAATTTAATAGATCATTTCAAAATTTCTTTATTAAAGATCATAACGGTAACGATCATTGGGCCTAATAAACGCTAAAGAATTTGAAATAATTATCTTCTTTGTGAGTCATAATTGAAAAGATCATTTAAAGTGTTTTTATTAAAGATCATAACGGTAATGATCATTGGTCCTAATAAATGCTAAAAAATTGTAAATATTTATACTCTTTCTAAAACATAATTTAATAGATCATTTAAAATTTCTTTATTAAAGATCATGAGGGTAACAATCATTGGGACTAATAAATGCTAAAAAATTTGAAATAATTATCTTCTTTGTAAAAGATAATTTAATAGATCATTTCAAAATTTCTTTATTAAAGATCATAACGGTAACGATCATTGGGCCTAATAAACGCTAAAGAATTTGAAATAATTATCTTCTTTGTGAGTCATAATTGAAAAGATCATTTAAAGTGTTTTTATTAAAGATAATAACGGTAATGATCATTGGTCCTAATAAATGCTAAAAAATTGTAAATAATTATCTTCTTTCTCAAAGATAATTTAATAGATCATATAGAATTTCTTTATTAAAGATCATAACGGTAACGATCATTGGGCCTAATAAACGCTAAAGAATTTGAAATAATTATCTTCTTTGTGAATCATAATTGACAACATCATTTAAAGTTTTTTTATTAAAGATCATAACGGTAACGATCATTGGGACTAATAAATGCTAAAAAATTGTAAATAATTATCTTCTTTCTAAAAGATAATTTAATAGATCATTGAGAATTTCTTTATTAAAGATCATAACCGTAACAATCATTGGGCCTAATAAATGCTAAAGAATTTTAAATAATTATATTCTTTCTAAAACATAATTTAATAGATCATTTAAAATTTCTTTATTAAAGATCATGAGGGTAACAATCATTGGGACTAATAAATGCTAAAAAATTGTAAATAATTATCTTCTTTGTAAAAGATAATTTAATAGATCATTTCAAAATTTCTTTATTAAAGATCATAACGGTAACGATCATTGGGCCTAATAAACGCTAAAGAATTTGAAATAATTATCTTCTTTGTGAGTCATAATTGAAAAGATCATTTAAGGTGTTTTTATTAAAGATCATAACGGTAATGATCATTGGCCCTAATAAATGCTAAAAAATTGTAAATAATTATCTTCTTTCTAAAAGATAATTTAATAGATCATTTAGAATTTCTTTATTAAAGATCATAACGGTAACGATCATTGGTCCTAATAAATGCTAAAGAATTGTAAATAATTATATTCTTTCTAAAACATAATTTAATAGATCATTTAAAATTTCTTTGTTAAAGATCATGAGGGTAACAATCATTGGGACTAATAAATGCTAAAAAATTGTAAATAATTATCTTCTTTGTAAAAGATAATTTAATAGATCATTTCAAAATTTCTTTATTAAAGATCATAACGGTAACGATCATTGGGCCTAATAAACGCTAAAGAATTTGAAATAATTATCTTCTTTGTGAGTCATAATTGAAAAGATCATTTAAAGTGTTTTTATTAAAGATCATAACGGTAATCATCATTGGTCCTAATAAATGCTAAAAAATTATAATAATTATCTTCTTTCTCAAAGATAATTTAAGAGATCATATAGAATTTCTTTATTAAAGATCATAACGGTAACGATCATGGGGCCTAATAAATGCTAAAGAATTTGAAATAATTATCTTTTTTGTGAATCATATTTGAATAGATCATTTAAAGTTTTTTTATTAAAAACGGTAACGATCATTGGGCCTAATAAATGCTAAAAAATTAGTCATAATTATCTTCATTCTAAAAGATAACTTAAAAGATCATTTAGAATTTCTTTATTAAAGATCATAACGGTAAGGATCATTGGGCCTAATAAATGCTAAAAAATTGTAAATAATTATCTTCTTTCTAAAAGATAATTTAATAGATCATTTAGAATTTCTTTATTAAAGATCATAACGGTAACAATCATTGGGTCTAATAAATGCTAAAGAATTTTAAATAATTATATTCTTTCTAAAACATAATTTAATAGATCATTTAAAATTTCTTTATTAAAGATCATAAGGGTAACAATCATTGGGCCTAATAAATGCTAAAAAATTGTAAATAATTATCTTCTTTGTAAAAGATAATTTAATAGATCATTTAAAATTTCTTTATTAAAGATCATAACGGTAACGATCATTGGGCCTAATAAATGCTAAAGAATTTGAAATAATTATCTTCTTTGTGAATCATAATTGAAAAGATCATTTAAAGTTTCTTTATTAAATATCATAACAGTAACGATCATGGGTCTAATAAATGCTAAAAAATTGTAAATAATTATCTTCTTTCTAAAAGATAATTTAATAGATCATTTAGAATTTCTTTATTAAAGATCATAACGGTAACGATGATTGGTCCTAATAAATGCTAAAGAATTGTAAATAATTATATTCTTTCTAAAACATAATTTAATAGATCATTTAAAATTTCTTTATTAAAGATCATGAGGGTAACAATCATTGGGACTAATAAATGCTAAAAAATTGTAAATAATTATCTTCTTTGTAAAAGATAATTTAATAGATCATTTCAAAATTTCTTTATTAAAGATCATAACGGTAACGATCATTGGGCCTAATAAACGCTAAAGAATTTGAAATAATTATCTTCTTTGTGAGTCATAATTGAAAAGATCAGTTAAAGTGTTTTTATTAAAGATGATAACGGTAATGATCATTGGTCCTAATAAATGCTAAAAAATTGTAAATAATTATCTTCTTTCTCAAAGATAATTTAATAGATCATATAGAATTTCTTTATTAAAGATCATAACGGTAACGATCATGGGTCCTAATAAATGCTAAAGAATTTGAAATAATTACCTTCTTTGTGAATCATAATTGAATAGATCATTTAAAGTTTTTTTAATAAAGATCATAACGGTAACGATCATTGTGCCTAATAAATGGTAAAGAATTCGAAATAATTACCTTCTTTGTGAACCATAATTGAATAGATCATTTAAAGCTTTTTTAATAAAGATCATAACGGAAACGATCATTGGGCCTAATAAATGCTAAAAAATTGTAAATAATTATCTTCTTTCTCAAAAATAATTTAATAGATCATATAGAATTTCTTTATTAAAGATCATAACGGTAACGATCATTGGGCCTAATAAACGCTAAAGAATTTGAAATAATTATCTTCTTTGTGAATCATAATTGACAACATCATTTAAAGTTTTTTTATTAAGGATCATAACGGTAACGATCATTGGGCCTAATAAACGCTAAAGAATTTGAAATAATTATCTTCTTTGTGAGTCATAATTGAAAAGATCATTTAAAGTGTTTTTATTAAAGATCATAACAGTAATGATCATTGGTCCTAATAAATGCTAAAAAATTGTAAATATTTATATTCTTTCTAAAACATAATTTAATAGATCATTTAAAATTTCTTTATTAAAGATCATGAGGGTAACAATCATTGGGACTAATAAATGCTAAAAAATTGTAAATAATTATCTTCTTTGTAAAAGATAATTTAATAGATCATTTCAAAATTTCTTTATTAAAGATCATAACGGTAACGATCATTGGGCCTAATAAACGCTAAAGAATTTGAAATAATTATCTTCTTTGTGAGTCATAATTGAAAAGATCATTTAAAGTGTTTTTATTAAAGATCATAACGGTAATGATCATTGGTCCTAATAAATGCTAAAAAATTGTAAATAATTATCTTCTTTCTCAAAGATAATTTAATAGATCATATAAAATTTCTTTATTAAAGATCATAACGGTAACGATCATAGGGCGTAATAAATGCTAAAAAATTTGAAATAATTATCTTCTTTGTGAAAATCATATTTGAATAGATCATTTAAAGTTTTTTTATTAAAGGTCTTAACGGTAACGATCATTGGGCCTAATAAATGCTAAAAAATTGGTCATAATTATCTTCGTTCTAAAAGATAACTTAAAAGATCATTTCGAATTTCTTTATTAAAGATCATAACGGTAACGATCATTGGGCCTAATAAATGCTAAAAAATTGTAAATAATTATCTTCTTTCTAAAAGATAATTTAATAGATCATTTAGAATTTCTTTATTAAAGATCATAACAGTAACGATCATTGGGCCTAATAAATGCTAAAGAATTTGAAATAATTATCTTCTTTGTGAATCATAATTGACAACATCATTTAAAGTTTTTTTATTAAAGATCATAACGGTAACGATCATTGGGCCTAATAAACGCTAAAGAATTTGAAATAATTATCTTCTTTGTGAGTCATAATTGAAAAGATCATTTAAAGTGTTTTTATTAAAGATCATAACAGTAATGATCATTGGTCCTAATAAATGCTAAAAAATTGTAAATATTTATATTCTTTCTAAAACATAATTTAATAGATCATTTAAAATTTCTTTATTAAAGATCATGAGGGTAACAATCATTGGGACTAATAAATGCTAAAAAATTGTAAATAATTATCTTCTTTGTAAAAGATAATTTAATAGATCATTTCAAAATTTCTTTATTAAAGATCATAACGGTAACGATCATTGGGCCTAATAAACGCTAAAGAATTTGAAATAATTATCTTCTTTGTGAGTCATAATTGAAAAGATCATTTAAAGTGTTTTTATTAAAGATCATAACGGTAATGATCATTGGTCCTAATAAATGCTAAAAAATTGTAAATAATTATCTTCTTTCTCAAAGATAATTTAATAGATCATATAAAATTTCTTTATTAAAGATCATAACGGTAACGATCATAGGGCGTAATAAATGCTAAAAAATTTGAAATAATTATCTTCTTTGTGAAAATCATATTTGAATAGATCATTTAAAGTTTTTTTATTAAAGGTCTTAACGGTAACGATCATTGGGCCTAATAAATGCTAAAAAATTGGTCATAATTATCTTCGTTCTAAAAGATAACTTAAAAGATCATTTCGAATTTCTTTATTAAAGATCATAACGGTAACGATCATTGGGCCTAATAAATGCTAAAAAATTGTAAATAATTATCTTCTTTCTAAAAGATAATTTAATAGATCATTTAGAATTTCTTTATTAAAGATCATAACAGTAACGATCATTGGGCCTAATAAATGCTAAAGAATTTGAAATAATTATCTTCTTTGTGAATCATAATTGACAACATCATTTAAAGTTTTTTTATTAAAGATCATAACGGTAACGATCATTGGGCCTAATAAACGCTAAAGAATTTGAAATAATTATCTTCTTTGTGAGTCATAATTGAAAAGATCATTTAAAGTGTTTTTATTAAAGATCATAACAGTAATGATCATTGGTCCTAATAAATGCTAAAAAATTGTAAATATTTATATTCTTTCTAAAACATAATTTAATAGATCATTTAAAATTTCTTTATTAAAGATCATGAGGGTAACAATCATTGGGACTAATAAATGCTAAAAAATTGTAAATAATTATCTTCTTTGTAAAAGATAATTTAATAGATCATTTCAAAATTTCTTTATTAAAGATCATAACGGTAACGATCATTGGGCCTAATAAACGCTAAAGAATTTGAAATAATTATCTTCTTTGTGAGTCATAATTGAAAAGATCATTTAAAGTGTTTTTATTAAAGATCATAACGGTAATGATCATTGGTCCTAATAAATGCTAAAAAATTGTAAATAATTATCTTCTTTCTCAAAGATAATTTAATAGATCATATAAAATTTCTTTATTAAAGATCATAACGGTAACGATCATAGGGCGTAATAAATGCTAAAAAATTTGAAATAATTATCTTCTTTGTGAAAATCATATTTGAATAGATCATTTAAAGTTTTTTTATTAAAGGTCTTAACGGTAACGATCATTGGGCCTAATAAATGCTAAAAAATTGTAAATAATTATCTTCTTTCTAAAAGATAATTTAATAGATCATTTAGAATTTCTTTATTAAAGATCATAACAGTAACGATCATTGGGCCTAATAAAAACTAAAGAATTTGAAATAATTATCTTCTTTGTGAATCATAATTGACAACATCATTTAAAGTTTTTTTATTAAAGATCATAGCGGTAACGATCATTGGGCCTAATAAATGCTAAAAAATTGTAAATAATTATCTTGTTTCTAAAAGATAATTTAATAGATCATTTAGAATTTCTTTATTAAACATCATAACGGTAACAATCATTGGGCCTAATAAATGCTAAAGAATTTTAAACAATTATATTCTTTCTAAAACATAATTTAATAGATCATTTAAAATTTCTTTATTAAAGATCATAAGGGTAACAATCATTGGGCCTAATAAATGCTAAAAAATTGTAAATAATTATCTTCTTTGTAAAAGATAATTTAATAGATCATTTAAAATTTCTTTATTAAAGATCATAATGGTAACGATCATTGGGCCTAATAAATGCTAAAGAATTTGAAATAATTATCTTCTTTGTGAATCATAATTGAAAAGATCATTTAAAGTTTCTTTATTAAATATCATAATAGTAACGATCATTGGGTCTAATAAATGCTAAAAAATTGTAAATAATTATCTTCTTTCTAAAAGATAATTTAATAGATCATTTAGAATTTCTTTATTAGAGATCATAACGGTAACGATCATTGGTCCTAATAAACGTTAAAGAATTGTAAATAATTATATTCTTTCTAAAACATAATTTAATATATCATTTAAAATTTCTTTATTAAAGATCATGAGGGTAACAATCATTGGGACTAATAAATGCTAAAAAATTGTAAATAATTATCTTCTTTGTAAAAGATAATTTAATAGATCATTTCAAAATTTCTTTATTAAAGATCATAACGGTAACGATCATTGGGCCTAATAAACGCTAAAGAATTTGAAATAATTATCTTCTTTGTGAGTCATAATTGAAAAGATCATTTAAAGTGTTTTTATTAAAGATCATAACGGTAATGATCATTGGTCCTAATAAATGCTAAAAAATTGTAAATATTTATACTCTTTCTAAAACATAATTTAATAGATCATTTAAAATTTCTTTATTAAAGATCATGAGGGTAACAATCATTGGGACTAATAAATGCTAAAAAATTTGAAATAATTATCTTCTTTGTAAAAGATAATTTAATAGATCATTTCAAAATTTCTTTATTAAAGATCATAACGGTAACGATCATTGGGCCTAATAAACGCTAAAGAATTTGAAATAATTATCTTCTTTGTGAGTCATAATTGAAAAGATCATTTAAAGTGTTTTTATTAAAGATAATAACGGTAATGATCATTGGTCCTAATAAATGCTAAAAAATTGTAAATAATTATCTTCTTTCTCAAAGATAATTTAATAGATCATATAGAATTTCTTTATTAAAGATCATAACGGTAACGATCATTGGGCCTAATAAACGCTAAAGAATTTGAAATAATTATCTTCTTTGTGAATCATAATTGACAACATCATTTAAAGTTTTTTTATTAAAGATCATAACGGTAACGATCATTGGGACTAATAAATGCTAAAAAATTGTAAATAATTATCTTCTTTCTAAAAGATAATTTAATAGATCATTGAGAATTTCTTTATTAAAGATCATAACCGTAACAATCATTGGGCCTAATAAATGCTAAAGAATTTTAAATAATTATATTCTTTCTAAAACATAATTTAATAGATCATTTAAAATTTCTTTATTAAAGATCATGAGGGTAACAATCATTGGGACTAATAAATGCTAAAAAATTGTAAATAATTATCTTCTTTGTAAAAGATAATTTAATAGATCATTTCAAAATTTCTTTATTAAAGATCATAACGGTAACGATCATTGGGCCTAATAAACGCTAAAGAATTTGAAATAATTATCTTCTTTGTGAGTCATAATTGAAAAGATCATTTAAGGTGTTTTTATTAAAGATCATAACGGTAATGATCATTGGCCCTAATAAATGCTAAAAAATTGTAAATATTTATATTCTTTCTAAAACATAATTTAATAGATCATTTAAAATTTCTTTATTAAAGATCATGAGGGTAACAATCATTGGGACTAATAAATGCTAAAAAATTGTAAATAATTATCTTCTTTGTAAAAGATAATTTAATAGATCATTTCAAAATTTCTTTATTAAAGATCATAACGGTAACGATCATTGGGCCTAATAAACGCTAAAGAATTTGAAATAATTATCTTCTTTGTGAGTCATAATTGAAAAGATCATTTAAAGTGTTTTTATTAAAGATCATAACGGTAATGATCATTGGTCCTAATAAATGCTAAAAAATTGTAAATAATTATCTTCTTTCTAAAAGATAATTTAATAGATCATTGAGAATTTCTTTATTAAAGATCATAACCGTAACAAACATTGGGCCTAATAAATGCTAAAGAATTTTAAATAATTATATTCTTTCTAAAACATAATTTAATAGATCATTTAAAATTTCTTTATTAAAGATCATAATACTAACGATCATTGGGCCTAATAAATGCTAAAAAATTGTAAATAATTATCTTCTTTGTAAAAGATAACTTAGTAGATCATTTAGAATTTCTTTATTAAAGATCATAACGGTAACGATCATTGGGCCTAATAAATGCTAAAGAATTTGAAATAATTATCTTCTTTGTGAATCATAATTGAAAAGATCATTTAAAGTTTCTTTATTAAATATCATAACAGTAACGATCATTGGGTCTAATAAATGCTAAAAAATTGTAAATAATTATCTTCTTTCTAAAAGATAATTTAATAGATCATTTAGAATTTCTTTATTAAAGATCATAACGGTAACGATCATTGGTCCTAATAAATCCTAAAGAATTGTAAATAATTATATTCTTTCTAAAACATAATTTAATAGATCATTTAAAATTTCTTTATTAAAGATCATGAGGGTAACAATCATTGGGACTAATAAATGCTAAAAAATTGTAAATAATTATCTTCTTTGTAAAAGATAATTTAATAGATCATTTCAAAATTTCTTTATTAAAGATCATAACGGTAACGATCATTGGGGATAATAAACGCTAAAGAATTTCAAATAATTATCTTCTTTGTGAGTCATAATTGAAAAGATGATTTAAAGTGTTTTTATTAAAGATCATAACGGTAATGATCATTGGTCCTAATAAATGCTAAAAAATTGTAAATAATTATCTTCTTTCTCAAAGATAATTTAATAGATCATATAGAATTTCTTTATTAAAGATCATAACGGTAACGATCATGGGGCCTAATAAATGCTAAAGAATTTGAAATAATTATCTTCTTTGTGAATCATATTTGAATAGATCATTTAAAGTTTTTTTATTAAAGGTCTTAACGGTAACGATCATTGGGCCTAATAAATGCTAAAAAATTGGTCATAATTATCTTCATTCTAAAAGATAACTTAAAAGATCATTTAGAATTTCTTTATTAAAGATCATAACGGTAATGATCATTGGGCCTAATAAAGGCTAAAGAATTTGAAATAATTATCTTCTTTGTGAATCATAATTGACAACATCATTTAAAGTTTTTTTATTAAAGATCATAACGGTAACGATCATTGGGCCTAATAAATGCTAAAAAATTGTAAATAATTATCTTCTTTCTAAAAGATAATTTAATAGATCATTGAGAATTTCTTTATTAAAGATCATAACCGTAACAATCATTGGGCCTAATAAATGCTAAAGAATTTTAAATAATTATATTCTTTCTAAAACATAATTTAATAGATCATTTAAAATTTCTTTATTAAAGATCATAAGGGTAACAATCATTGGGCCTAATAAATGCTAAAAAATTGTAAATAATTATCTTCTTTGTAAAAGATAATTTAATAGATCATTTAAAATTTCTTTATTAAAGATCATAATGGTAACGATCATTGGGCCTAATAAATGCTAAAGAATTTGAAATAATTATCTTCTTTGTGAATCATAATTGAAAAGATCATTTAAAGTTTCTTTATTAAAGATCATGAGGGTAACAATCATTGGGACTAATAAATGCTAAAAAATTGTAAATAATTATCTTCTTTGTAAAAGATAATTTAATAGATCATTTCAAAATTTCTTTATTAAAGATCATAACGGTAACGATCATTGGGCCTAATAAACGCTAAAGAATTTGAAATAATTATCTTCTTCGTGAGTCATAATTGAAAAGATCATTTAAGGTGTTTTTATTAAAGATCATAACGGTAATGATCATTGGTCCTAATAAATGCTAAAAAATTGTAAATATTTATATTCTTTCTAAAACATAATTTAATAGATCATTTAAAATTTCTTTATTAAAGATCATGAGGGTAACAATCATTGGGACTAATAAATGCTAAAAAATTGTAAATAATTATCTTCTTTGTAAAAGATAATTTAATAGATCATTTCAAAATTTCTTTATTAAAGATCATAACGGTAACGATCATTGGGCCTAATAAACGCAAAAGAATTTGAAATAATTATCTTCTTTGTGAGTCATAATTGAAAAGATCATTTAAAGTGTTTTTATTAAAGATCATAACGGTAATGATCATTGGTCCTAATAAATGCTAAAAAATTGTAAATAATTATCTTCTTTCTAAAAGATAATTTAATAGATCATTGAGAATTTCTTTATTAAAGATCATAACCGTAACAATCATTGGGCCTAATAAATGCTAAAGAATTTTAAATAATTATATTCTTTCTAAAACCTAATTTAATAGATCATTTAAAATTTCTTTATTAAAGATCATAATACTAACGATCATTGGGCCTAATAAATGCTAAAAAATTGTAAATAATTATCTTCTTTGTAAAAGATAACTTAGTAGATCATTTAGAATTTCTTTATTAAAGATCATAACGGTAACGATCATTGGGCCTAATAAATGCTAAAGAATTTGAAATAATTATCTTCTTTGTGAATCATAATTGAAAAGATCATTTAAAGTTTCTTTATTAAATATCATAACAGTAACGATCATTGGGTCTAATAAATGCTAAAAAATTGTAAATAATTATCTTCTTTCTAAAAGATAATTTAATAGATCATTTAGAATTTCTTTATTAAAGATCATAACGGTAACGATCATTGGTCCTAATAAATCCTAAAGAATTGTAAATAATTATATTCTTTCTAAAACATAATTTAATAGATCATTTAAAATTTCTTTATTAAAGATCATGAGGGTAACAATCATTGGGACTAATAAATGCTAAAAAATTGTAAATAATTATCTTCTTTGTAAAAGATAATTTAATAGATCATTTCAAAATTTCTTTATTAAAGATCATAACGGTAACGATCATTGGGGCTAATAAACGCTAAAGAATTTCAAATAATTATCTTCTTTGTGAGTCATAATTGAAAAGATGATTTAAAGTGTTTTTATTAAAGATCATGACGGTAATGATCATTGGTCCTAATAAATGCTAAAAAATTGTAAATAATTATCTTCTTTCTCAAAGATAATTTAATAGATCATATAGAATTTCTTTATTAAAGATCATAACGGTAACGATCATGGCGCCTAATAAATGCTAAAGAATTTGAAATAATTATCTTCTTTGTGAATCATATTTGAATAGATCATTTAAAGTTTTTTTATTAAAGGTCTTAACGGTAACGATCATTGGGCCTAATAAATGCTAAAAAATTGGTCATAATTATCTTCATTCTAAAAGATAACTTAAAAGATCATTTAGAATTTCTTTATTAAAGATCATAACGGTAATGATCATTGGGCCTAATAAAGGCTAAAGAATTTGAAATAATTATCTTCTTTGTGAATCATAATTGACAACATCATTTAAAGTTTTTTTACTAAAGATCATAACGGTAACGATCATTGGGCCTAATAAATGCTAAAAAATTGTAAATAATTATCTTCTTTCTAAAAGATAATTTAATAGATCATTGAGAATTTCTTTATTAAAGATCATAACCGTAACAATCATTGGGCCTAATAAATGCTAAAGAATTTTAAATAATTATATTCTTTCTAAAACATAATTTAATAGATCATTTAAAATTTCTTTATTAAAGATCATAAGGGTAACAATCATTGGGCCTAATAAATGCTAAAAAATTGTAAATAATTATCTTCTTTGTAAAAGATAATTTAATAGATCATTTAAAATTTCTTTATTAAAGATCATAATGGTAACGATCATTGGGCCTAATAAATGCTAAAGAATTTGAAATAATTATCTTCTTTGTGAATCATAATTGAAAAGATCATTTAAAGTTTCTTTATTAAAGATCATGAGGGTAACAATCATTGGGACTAATAAATGCTAAAAAATTGTAAATAATTATCTTCTTTGTAAAAGATAATTTAATAGATCATTTCAAAATTTCTTTATTAAAGATCATAACGGTAACGATCATTGGGCCTAATAAACGCTAAAGAATTTGAAATAATTATCTTCTTTGTGAGTCATAATTGAAAAGATCATTTAAGGTGTTTTTATTAAAGATCATAACGGTAATGATCATTGGTCCTAATAAATGCTAAAAAATTGTAAATATTTATATTCTTTCTAAAACATAGTTTAATAGATCATTTAAAATTTCTTTATTAAAGATCATAAGGGTAACAATCATTGGGCCTAATAAATGCTAAAAAATTGTAAATAATTATCTTCTTTGTAAAAGATAATTTAATAGATCATTTAAAATTTCTTTATTAAAGATCATAATGGTAACGATCATTGGGCCTAATAAATGCTAAAGAATTTGAAATAATTATCTTCTTTGTGAATCATAATTGAAAAGATCATTTAAAGTTTCTTTATTAAAGATCATGAGGGTAACAATCATTGGGACTAATAAATGCTAAAAAATTGTAAATAATTATCTTCTTTGTAAAAGATAATTTAATAGATCATTTCAAAATTTCTTTATTAAAGATCATAACGGTAACGATCATTGGGCCTAATAAACGCTAAAGAATTTGAAATAATTATCTTCTTTGTGAGTCATAATTGAAAAGATCATTTAAGGTGTTTTTATTAAAGATCATAACGGTAATGATCATTGGTCCTAATAAATGCTAAAAAATTGTAAATATTTATATTCTTTCTAAAACATAGTTTAATAGATCATTTAAAATTTCTTTATTAAAGATCATAAGGGTAACAATCATTGGGCCTAATAAATGCTAAAAAATTGTAAATAATTATCTTCTTTGTAAAAGATAATTTAATAGATCATTTAAAATTTCTTTATTAAAGATCATAACGGTAACGATCATTGGGCCTAATAAATGCTAAAGAATTTGAAATAATTATCTTCTTTGTGAGTCATAATTGAAAAGATCATTTAAAGTGTTTTTATTAAAGATCATAACGGTAATGATCATTGGTCCTAATAAATGCTAAAAAATTGTAAATAATTATCTTCTTTCTCAAAGATAATTTAATAGATCATATAGAATTTCTTTATTAAAGATCATAAGGGTAACAATCATTGGGCCTAATAAATGCTAAAAAATTGTAAATAATTATCTTCTTTGTAAAAGATAATTTAATAGATCATTTAAAATTTCTTTATTAAAGATCATAACGGTAACGATCATTGGGCCTAATAAATGCTAAAGAATTTGAAATAATTATCTTCTTTGTGAGTCATAATTGAAAAGATCATTTAAAGTGTTTTTATTAAAGATCATAACGGTAATGATCATTGGTCCTAATAAATGCTAAAAAATTGTAAATAATTATCTTCTTTCTCAAAGATAATTTAATAGATCATATAGAATTTCTTTATTAAAGATCATAACGGTAACGATCATGGGGCCTAATAAATGCTAAAGAATTTGAAATAATTATCTTCTTTGTGAATCATATTTGAATAGATCATTTAAAGTTTTTTTATTAAAGGTCTTAACGGTAACGATCATTGGGCCTAATAAATGCTAAAAAATTGGTCATAATTATCTTCATTCTAAAAGATAACTTAAAAGATCATTTAGAATTTCTTTATTAAAGATCATAACGGTAATGATCATTGGGCCTAATAAAGGCTAAAGAATTTGAAATAATTATCTTCTTTGTGAATCATAATTGACAACATCATTTAAAGTTTTTTTATTAAAGATCATAACGGTAACGATCATTGGGCCTAATAAATGCTAAAAAATTGTAAATAATTATCTTCTTTCTAAAAGATAATTTAATAGATCATTGAGAATTTCTTTATTAAAGATCATAACCGTAACAATCATTGGGCCTAATAAATGCTAAAGAATTTTAAATAATTATAATCTTTCTAAAACATAATTTAATAGATCATTTAAAATTTCTTTATTAAAGATCATAAGGGTAACAATCATTGGGCCTAATAAATGCTAAAAAATTGTAAATAATTATCTTCTTTGTAAAAGATAATTTAATAGATCATTTAAAATTTCTTTATTAAAGATCATAATGGTAACGATCATTGGGCCTAATAAATGCTAAAGAATTTGAAATAATTATCTTCTTTGTGAATCATAATTGAAAAGATCATTTAAAGTTTCTTTATTAAATATCATAACAGTAACGATCATTTGGTCTAATAAATGCTAAAAAATTGTAAATAATTATCTTCTTTCTAAAAGATAATTTAATAGATCATTTAGAATTTCTTTATTAGAGATCATAACGGTAACGATCATTGGTCCTAATAAATGCTAAAGAATTGTAAATAATTATATTCTTTCTAAAACATAATTTAATAGATCATTTAAAATGTCTTTATTAAAGATCATCAGGGTAACAATCATTGGGACTAATAAATGCTAAAAAATTGTAAATAATTATCTTCTTTGTAAAAGATAATTTAATAGATCATTTCAAAATTTCTTTATTAAAGATCATAACGGTAACGATCATTGGGCCTAATAAACGCTAAAGAATTTGAAATAATTATCTTCTTTGTGAGTCATAATTGAAAAGATCATTTAAAGTGTTTTTATTAAAGATCATAACGGTAATGATCATTGGTCCTAATAAATGCTAAAAAATTGTAAATATTTATATTCTTTCTAAAACATAATTTAATAGATCATTTAAAATTTCTTTATTAAAGATCATAAGGGTAACAATCATTGGGCCTAATAAATGCTAAAAAATTGTAAATAATTATCTTCTTTGTAAAAGATAATTTAATAGATCATTTAAAATTTCTTTATTAAAGATCATAACGGTAACGATCATTGGGCCTAATAAATGCTAAAGAATTTGAAATAATTATCTTCTTTGTGAATCATAATTGAAAAGATCATTTAAAGTTTCTTTATTAAAGATCATGAGGGTAACAATCATTGGGACTAATAAATGCTAAAAAATTGTAAATAATTATCTTCTTTGTAAAAGATAATTTAATAGATCATTTCAAAATTTCTTTATTAAAGATCATAACGGTAACGATCATTGGGGCTAATAAACGCTAAAGAATTTCAAATAATTATCTTCTTTGTGAGTCATAATTGAAAAGATCATTTAAAGTGTTTTTATTAAAGATCATAACGGTAATGATCATTGGTCCTAATAAATGCTAAAATTGTAAATAATTATCTTCTTTCTCAAAGATAATTTAATAGATCATATAGAATTTCTTTATTAAAGATCATAACGGTAACGATCATGGGGCCTAATAAATGCTAACGAATTTGAAATAATTATCTTCTTTGTGAATCATATTTGAATAGATCATTTAAAGTTTTTTTATTAAAGGTCTTAACGGTAACGATCATTGGGCCTAATAAATGCTAAAAAATTGGTCATAATTATCTTCATTCTAAAAGATAACTTAAAAGATCATTTAGAATTTCTTTATTAAAGATCATAACGGTAATGATCATTGGGCCTAATAAAGGCTAAAGAATTTGAAATAATTATCTTCTTTGTGAATCATAATTGACAACATCATTTAAAGTTTTTTTATTAAAGATCATAACGGTAACGATCATTGGGCCTAATAAATGCTAAAAAATTGTAAATAATTATCTTCTTTCTAAAAGATAATTTAATAGATCATTGAGAATTTCTTTATTAAAGATCATAACCGTAACAATCATTGGGCCTAATAAATGCTAAAGAATTTTAAATAATTATAATCTTTCTAAAACATAATTTAATAGATCATTTAAAATTTCTTTATTAAAGATCATAAGGGTAACAATCATTGGGCCTAATAAATGCTAAAAAATTGTAAATAATTATCTTCTTTGTAAAAGATAATTTAATAGATCATTTAAAATTTCTTTATTAAAGATCATAATGGTAACGATCATTGGGCCTAATAAATGCTAAAGAATTTGAAATAATTATCTTCTTTGTGAATCATAATTGAAAAGATCATTTAAAGTTTCTTTATTAAATATCATAACAGTAACGATCATTTGGTCTAATAAATGCTAAAAAATTGTAAATAATTATCTTCTTTCTAAAAGATAATTTAATAGATCATTTAGAATTTCTTTATTAGAGATCATAACGGTAACGATCATTGGTCCTAATAAATGCTAAAGAATTGTAAATAATTATATTCTTTCTAAAACATAATTTAATAGATCATTTAAAATGTCTTTATTAAAGATCATCAGGGTAACAATCATTGGGACTAATAAATGCTAAAAAATTGTAAATAATTATCTTCTTTGTAAAAGATAATTTAATAGATCATTTCAAAATTTCTTTATTAAAGATCATAACGGTAACGATCATTGGGCCTAATAAACGCTAAAGAATTTGAAATAATTATCTTCTTTGTGAGTCATAATTGAAAAGATCATTTAAAGTGTTTTTATTAAAGATCATAACGGTAATGATCATTGGTCCTAATAAATGCTAAAAAATTGTAAATATTTATATTCTTTCTAAAACATAATTTAATAGATCATTTAAAATTTCTTTATTAAAGATCATAAGGGTAACAATCATTGGGCCTAATAAATGCTAAAAAATTGTAAATAATTATCTTCTTTGTAAAAGATAATTTAATAGATCATTTAAAATTTCTTTATTAAAGATCATAACGGTAACGATCATTGGGCCTAATAAATGCTAAAGAATTTGAAATAATTATCTTCTTTGTGAATCATAATTGAAAAGATCATTTAAAGTTTCTTTATTAAAGATCATGAGGGTAACAATCATTGGGACTAATAAATGCTAAAAAATTGTAAATAATTATCTTCTTTGTAAAAGATAATTTAATAGATCATTTCAAAATTTCTTTATTAAAGATCATAACGGTAACGATCATTGGGGCTAATAAACGCTAAAGAATTTCAAATAATTATCTTCTTTGTGAGTCATAATTGAAAAGATCATTTAAAGTGTTTTTATTAAAGATCATAACGGTAATGATCATTGGTCCTAATAAATGCTAAAATTGTAAATAATTATCTTCTTTCTCAAAGATAATTTAATAGATCATATAGAATTTCTTTATTAAAGATCATAACGGTAACGATCATGGGGCCTAATAAATGCTAACGAATTTGAAATAATTATCTTCTTTGTGAATCATATTTGAATAGATCATTTAAAGTTTTTTTATTAAAGGTCTTAACGGTAACGATCATTGGGCCTAATAAATGCTAAAAAATTGGTCATAATTATCTTCATTCTAAAAGATAACTTAAAAGATCATTTAGAATTTCTTTATTAAAGATCATAACGGTAATGATCATTGGGCCTAATAAAGGCTAAAGAATTTGAAATAATTATCTTCTTTGTGAATCATAATTGACAACATCATTTAAAGTTTTTTTATTAAAGATCATAACGGTAACGATCATTGGGCCTAATAAATGCTAAAAAATTGTAAATAATTATCTTCTTTCTAAAAGATAATTTAATAGATCATTGAGAATTTCTTTATTAAAGATCATAACCGTAACAATCATTGGGCCTAATAAATGCTAAAGAATTTTAAATAATTATAATCTTTCTAAAACATAATTTAATAGATCATTTAAAATTTCTTTATTAAAGATCATAAGGGTAACAATCATTGGGCCTAATAAATGCTAAAAAATTGTAAATAATTATCTTCTTTGTAAAAGATAATTTAATAGATCATTTAAAATTTCTTTATTAAAGATCATAATATTAATGATCATTGGGCCTAATAAATGCTAAAAAATTGTAAATAATTATCTTCTTTGTAAAAGATAACTTAGTAGATCATTTAGAATTTCTTTATTAAATATCATAACGGTAACGATCATTGGGCCTAATAAATGCTAAAGAATTTGAAATAATTATCTTCTTTGTGAATCACAATTGAAAAGATCATTTAAAGTTTCTTTATTAAATATCATAACAGTAACGATCATTGGGTCTAATAAATGCTAAAAAATTGTAAATAATTATCTTCTTTCTAAAAGATAATTTAATAGATCATTTAGAATTTCTTTATTAAAGATCATAACGGTAACGATCATTGGTCCTAATAAATCCTAAAGAATTGTAAATAATTATATTCTTTCTAAAACATAATTTAATAGATCATTTAAAATTTCTTTATTAAAGATCATGAGGGTAACAATCATTGGGACTAATAAATGCTAAAAAATTGTAAATAATTATCTTCTTTGTAAAAGATAATTTAATAGATCATTTCAAAATTTCTTTATTAAAGATCATAACGGTAACGATCATTGGGGCTAATAAACGCTAAAGAATTTCAAATAATTATCTTCTTTGTGAGTCATAATTGAAAAGATGATTTAAAGTGTTTTTATTAAAGATCATAACGGTAATGATCATTGGTCCTAATAAATGCTAAAAAATTGTAAATAATTATCTTCTTTCTCAAAGATAATTTAATAGATCATATAGAATTTCTTTATTAAAGATCATAACGGTAACGATCATGAGGCCTAATAAATGCTAAAGAATTTGAAATAATTATCTTCTTTGTGAATCATATTTGAATAGATCATTTAAAGTTTTTTTATTAAAGGTCTTAACGGTAACGATCATTGGGCCTAATAAATGCTAAAAAATTGGTCATAATTATCTTCATTCTAAAAGATAACTTAAAAGATCATTTAGAATTTCTTTATTAAAGATCATAACGGTAATGATCATTGGGCCTAATAAAGGCTAAAGAATTTGAAATAATTATCTTCTTTGTGAATCATAATTGACAACATCATTTAAAGTTTTTTTATTAAAGATCATAGCGGTAACGATCATTGGGCCTAATAAATGCTAAAAAATTGTAAATAATTATCTTGTTTCTAAAAGATAATTTAATAGATCATTTAGAATTTCTTTATTAAAGATCATAAGGGTAACAATCGTTGGGCCTAATAAATGCTAAAAAATTGTAAATAATTATCTTCTTTCTAAAAGATAATTTAACAGATCATTTAGAATTTCTTTATTAAAGATCATAACGGTAACGATCATTGGTCCTAATAAATGCTAAAAAATTGTAAATAATTATCTTGTTTCTAAAAGATAATTTAATAGATCATTTAAAATTTCTTTATTAAAGATCATAACGGTAACGATCATTGGTCCTAATAAATGCTAAAGAATTTGAAATAATTATCTTCTTTGTGAATCATAATTGAAAAGATCATTTAAAGTTTCTTTATTAAATATCATAACAGTAACGATCATTGGGTCTAATAAATGCTAAAAAATTGTAAATAATTATCTTCTTTCTAAAAGATAATTTAACAGATCATTTAGAATTTCTTTATTAAAGATCATAACGGTAACGATCATTGGTCCTAATAAATGCTAAAAAATTGTAAATAATTATCTTGTTTCTAAAAGATAATTTAATAGATCATTTAAAATTTCTTTATTAAAGATCATAAGGGTAACAATCATTGGGCCTAATAAATGCTAAAAAATTGTAAATAATTATCTTCTTTGTAAAAGATAATTTAATAGATCATTTAAAATTTCTTTATTAAAGATCATAATGGTAACGATCATTGGGCCTAATAAATGCTAAAGAATTTGAAATAATTATCTTCTTTGTGAATCATAATTGAAAAGATCATTTAAAGTTTCTTTATTAAATATCATAACAGTAACGATCATTGGGTCTAATAAATGCTAAAAAATTGTAAATAATTATCTTCTTTCTAAAAGATAATTTAATAGATCATTTAGAACTTCTTTATTAGAGATCATAACGGTAACGATCATTGGTCCTAATAAACGCTAAAGAATTGTAAATAATTATATTCTTTCTAAAACATAATTTAATAGATCATTTAAAATTTCTTTATTAAAGATCATGAGGGTAACAATCATTGGGACTAATAAATGCTAAAAAATTGTAAATAATTATCTTCTTTGTAAAAGATAATTTAATAGATCATTTCAAAATTTCTTTATTAAAGATCATAACGGTAACGATCATTGGGCCTAATAAACGCTAAAGAATTTGAAATAATTATCTTCTTTGTGAGTCATAATTGAAAAGATCATTTAAAGTGTTTTTATTAAAGATCATAACGGTAATGATCATTGGTCCTAATAAATGCTAAAAAATTGTAAATATTTATATTCTTTCTAAAACATAATTTAATAGATCATTTAAAATTTCTTTATTAAAGATCATGAGGGTAACAACCATTGGGACTAATAAATGCAAAAAAATTGTAAATAATTATCTTCTTTGTAAAAGATAATTTAATAGATTAAAATTTCTTTATTAAAGATCATAACGGTAACGATCATTGGGCCTAATAAACGCTAAAGAATTTGAAATAATTATCTTCTTTGTGAGTCATAATTGAAAAGATCATTTAAAGTGTTTTTATTAAAGATCATAACGGTAATGATCATTGGTCCTAATAAATGCTAAAAAATTGTAAATATTTATATTCTTTCTAAAACATAATTTAATAGATCATTTAAAATTTCTTTATTAAAGATCATAAGGGTAACAATCATTGGGCCTAATAAATGCTAAAAAATTGTAAATAATTATCTTCTTTGTAAAAGATAATTTAATAGATCATTTCAAAATTTCTTTATTAAAGATCATAACGGTAACGATCATTGGGGCTAATAAACGCTAAAGAATTTCAAATAATTATCTTCTTTGTGAGTCATAATTGAAAAGATGATTTAAAGTGTTTTTATTAAAGATCATAACGGTAATGATCATTGGTCCTAATAAATGCTAAAAAATTGTAAATAATTATCTTCTTTCTCAAAGATAATTTAATAGATCATATAGAATTTCTTTATTAAAGATCATAACGGTAACGATCATGGGGCCTAATAAATGCTAACGAATTTGAAATAATTATCTTCTTTGTGAATCATATTTGAATAGATCATTTAAAGTTTTTTTATTAAAGGTCTTAACGGTAACGATCATTGGGCCTAATAAATGCTAAAAAATTGGTCATAATTATCTTCATTCTAAAAGATAACTTAAAAGATCATTTAGAATTTCTTTATTAAAGATCATAACGGTAATGATCATTGGGCCTAATAAAGGCTAAAGAATTTGAAATAATTATCTTCTTTGTGAATCATAATTGACAACATCATTTAAAGTTTTTTTATTAAAGATCATAACGGTAACGATCATTGGGCCTAATAAATGCTAAAAAATTGTAAATAATTATCTTCTTTCTAAAAGATAATTTAATAGATCATTGAGAATTTCTTTATTAAAGATCATAACCGTAACAATCATTGGGCCTAATAAATGCTAAAGAATTTTAAATAATTATAATCTTTCTAAAACATAATTTAATAGATCATTTAAAATTTCTTTATTAAAGATCATAAGGGTAACAATCATTGGGCCTAATAAATGCTAAAAAATTGTAAATAATTATCTTCTTTGTAAAAGATAATTTAATAGATCATTTAAAATTTCTTTATTAAAGATCATAACGGTAACGATCATTGGGCCTAATAAATGCTAAAGAATTTGAAATAATTATCTTCTTTGTGAATCATAATTGAAAAGATCATTTAAAGTTTCTTTATTAAATATCATAACAGTAACGATCATTTGGTCTAATAAATGCTAAAAAATTGTAAATAATTATCTTCTTTCTAAAAGATAATTTAATAGATCATTTAGAATTTCTTTATTAGAGATCATAACGGTAACGATCATTGGTCCTAATAAATGCTAAAGAATTGTAAATAATTATATTCTTTCTAAAACATAATTTAATAGATCATTTAAAATTTCTTTATTAAAGATCATCAGGGTAACAATCATTGGGACTAATAAATGCTAAAAAATTGTAAATAATTATCTTCTTTGTAAAAGATAATTTAATAGATCATTTCAAAATTTCTTTATTAAAGATCATAACGGTAACGATCATTGGGCCTAATAAACGCTAAAGAATTTGAAATAATTATCTTCTTTGTGAGTCACAATTGAAAAGATCATTTAAAGTGTTTTTATTAAAGATCATAACGGTAATGATCATTGGTCCTAATAAATGCTAAAAAATTGTAAATATTTATATTCTTTCTAAAACATAATTTAATAGATCATTTAAAATTTCTTTATTAAAGATCATGAGGGTAACAATCATTGGGACTAATAAATGCTAAAATATTGTAAATAATTATCTTCTTTGTAAAAGATAATTTAATACATCATTTCAAAATTTCTTTATTAAAGATCATAACGGTAACGATCATTGGGCCTAATAAATGCTAAAGAATTTGAAATAATTATCTTCTTTGTGAATCATAATTGAAAAGATCATTTAAAGTTTCTTTATTAAATATCATAACAGTAACGATCATTGGGTCTAATAAATGCTAACAAATTGTAAATAATTATCTTCTTTCTAAAAGATAATTTAATAGATCATTTAGAATTTCTTTATTAAAGATCATAACGGTAACGATCATTGGTCCTAATAAATGCTAAAGAATTGTAAATAATTATCTTCTTTGTGAGTCATAGTTGAAAAGATGATTTAAAGTGTTTTTATTAAAGATCATAACGGTAATGATCATTGGTCCTAATAAATGCTAAAAAATTGTAAATAATTATCTTCTTTCTCAAAGATAATTTAATAGATCATATAGAATTTCTTTATTAAAGATCATAACGGTAACGATCATGGGGCCTAATAAATGCTAAAGAATTTGAAATAATTATCTTCTTTGTGAATCATATTTGAATAGATCATTTAAAGTTTTTTTATTAAAGGTCTTAATGGTAACGATCATTGGGCCTAATAAATGCTAAAAAATTGGTCATAATTATCTTCATTCTAAAAGATAACTTAAAAGATCATTTAGAATTTCTTTATTAAAGATCATAACGGTAATGATCATTGGGCCTAATAAAGGCTAAAGAATTTGAAATAATTATCTTCTTTGTGAATCATAATTGACAACATCATTTAAAGTTTTTTTTATTAAAGATCATAACGGTAACGATCATTGGGCCTAATAAATGCTAAAAAATTGTAAATAATTATCTTCTTTCTAAAAGATAATTTAATAGATCATTGAGAATTTCTTTTTTAAAGATCATAACCGTAACAATCATTGGGCCTAATAAATGCTAAAGAATTTTAAATAATTATATTCTTTCTAAAACATAATTTAATAGATCATTTAAAATTTCTTTATTAAAGATCATAAGGGTAACAATCATTGGGCCTAATAAATGCTAAAAAATTGTAAATAATTATCTTCTTTGTAAAAGATAATTTAATAGATCATTTCAAAATTTCTTTATTAAAGATCATAACGGTAATGATCATTGGGCCTAATAAAGGCTAAAGAATTTGAAATAATTATCTTCTTTGTGAATCATAATTGACAACATCATTTAAAGTTTTTTTATTAAAGATCATAACGGTAACGATCATTGGGCCTAATAAATGCTAAAAAATTGTAAATAATTATCTTCTTTCTAAAAGATAATTTAATAGATCATTGAGAATTTCTTTATTAAAGATCATAACCGTAACAATCATTGGGCCTAATAAATGCTAAAGAATTTTAAATAATTATAATCTTTCTAAAACATAATTTAATAGATCATTTAAAATTTCTTTATTAAAGATCATAAGGGTAACAATCATTGGGCCTAATAAATGCTAAAAAATTGTAAATAATTATCTTCTTTGTAAAAGATAATTTAATAGATCATTTAAAATTTCTTTATTAAAGATCATAATGGTAACGATCATTGGGCCTAATAAATGCTAAAGAATTTGAAATAATTATCTTCTTTGTGAATCATAATTGAAAAGATCATTTAAAGTTTCTTTATTAAATATCATAACAGTAACGATCATTTGGTCTAATAAATGCTAAAAAATTGTAAATAATTATCTTCTTTCTAAAAGATAATTTAATAGATCATTTAGAATTTCTTTATTAGAGATCATAACGGTAACGATCATTGGTCCTAATAAATGCTAAAGAATTGTAAATAATTATATTCTTTCTAAAACATAATTTAATAGATCATTTAAAATTTCTTTATTAAAGATCATCAGGGTAACAATCATTGGGACTAATAAATGCTAAAAAATTGTAAATAATTATCTTCTTTGTAAAAGATAATTTAATAGATCATTTCAAAATTTCTTTATTAAAGATCATAACGGTAACGATCATTGGGCCTAATAAACGCTAAAGAATTTGAAATAATTATCTTCTTTGTGAGTCACAATTGAAAAGATCATTTAAAGTGTTTTTATTAAAGATCATAACGGTAATGATCATTGGTCCTAATAAATGCTAAAAAATTGTAAATATTTATATTCTTTCTAAAACATAATTTAATAGATCATTTAAAATTTCTTTATTAAAGATCATGAGGGTAACAATCATTGGGACTAATAAATGCTAAAATATTGTAAATAATTATCTTCTTTGTAAAAGATAATTTAATACATCATTTCAAAATTTCTTTATTAAAGATCATAACGGTAACGATCATTGGGCCTAATAAATGCTAAAGAATTTGAAATAATTATCTTCTTTGTGAATCATAATTGAAAAGATCATTTAAAGTTTCTTTATTAAATATCATAACAGTAACGATCATTGGGTCTAATAAATGCTAACAAATTGTAAATAATTATCTTCTTTCTAAAAGATAATTTAATAGATCATTTAGAATTTCTTTATTAAAGATCATAACGGTAACGATCATTGGTCCTAATAAATGCTAAAGAATTGTAAATAATTATCTTCTTTGTGAGTCATAGTTGAAAAGATGATTTAAAGTGTTTTTATTAAAGATCATAACGGTAATGATCATTGGTCCTAATAAATGCTAAAAAATTGTAAATAATTATCTTCTTTCTCAAAGATAATTTAATAGATCATATAGAATTTCTTTATTAAAGATCATAATGGTAACGATCATGGGGCCTAATAAATGCTAAAGAATTTGAAATAATTATCTTCTTTGTGAATCATATTTGAATAGATCATTTAAAGTTTTTTTATTAAAGGTCTTAATGGTAACGATCATTGGGCCTAATAAATGCTAAAAAATTGGTCATAATTATCTTCATTCTAAAAGATAACTTAAAAGATCATTTAGAATTTCTTTATTAAAGATCATAACGGTAATGATCATTGGGCCTAATAAAGGCTAAAGAATTTGAAATAATTATCTTCTTTGTGAATCATAATTGACAACATCATTTAAAGTTTTTTTTATTAAAGATCATAACGGTAACGATCATTGGGCCTAATAAATGCTAAAAAATTGTAAATAATTATCTTCTTTCTAAAAGATAATTTAATAGATCATTGAGAATTTCTTTTTTAAAGATCATAACCGTAACAATCATTGGGCCTAATAAATGCTAAAGAATTTTAAATAATTATATTCTTTCTAAAACATAATTTAATAGATCATTTAAAATTTCTTTATTAAAGATCATAAGGGTAACAATCATTGGGCCTAATAAATGCTAAAAAATTGTAAATAATTATCTTCTTTGTAAAAGATAATTTAATAGATCATTTCAAAATTTCTTTATTAAAGATCATAACGGTAATGATCATTGGGCCTAATAAAGGCTAAAGAATTTGAAATAATTATCTTCTTTGTGAATCATAATTGACAACATCATTTAAAGTTTTTTTATTAAAGATCATAACGGTAACGATCATTGGGCCTAATAAATGCTAAAAAATTGTAAATAATTATCTTCTTTCTAAAAGATAATTTAATAGATCATTGAGAATTTCTTTATTAAAGATCATAACCGTAACAATCATTGGGCCTAATAAATGCTAAAGAATTTTAAATAATTATAATCTTTCTAAAACATAATTTAATAGATCATTTAAAATTTCTTTATTAAAGATCATAAGGGTAACAATCATTGGGCCTAATAAATGCTAAAAAATTGTAAATAATTATCTTCTTTGTAAAAGATAATTTAATAGATCATTTAAAATTTCTTTATTAAAGATCATAATGGTAACGATCATTGGGCCTAATAAATGCTAAAGAATTTGAAATAATTATCTTCTTTGTGAATCATAATTGAAAAGATCATTTAAAGTTTCTTTATTAAATATCATAACAGTAACGATCATTTGGTCTAATAAATGCTAAAAAATTGTAAATAATTATCTTCTTTCTAAAAGATAATTTAATAGATCATTTAGAATTTCTTTATTAGAGATCATAACGGTAACGATCATTGGTCCTAATAAATGCTAAAGAATTGTAAATAATTATATTCTTTCTAAAACATAATTTAATAGATCATTTAAAATTTCTTTATTAAAGATCATCAGGGTAACAATCATTGGGACTAATAAATGCTAAAAAATTGTAAATAATTATCTTCTTTGTAAAAGATAATTTAATAGATCATTTCAAAATTTCTTTATTAAAGATCATAACGGTAACGATCATTGGGCCTAATAAACGCTAAAGAATTTGAAATAATTATCTTCTTTGTGAGTCACAATTGAAAAGATCATTTAAAGTGTTTTTATTAAAGATCATAACGGTAATGATCATTGGTCCTAATAAATGCTAAAAAATTGTAAATATTTATATTCTTTCTAAAACATAATTTAATAGATCATTTAAAATTTCTTTATTAAAGATCATGAGGGTAACAATCATTGGGACTAATAAATGCTAAAATATTGTAAATAATTATCTTCTTTGTAAAAGATAATTTAATACATCATTTCAAAATTTCTTTATTAAAGATCATAACGGTAACGATCATTGGGCCTAATAAATGCTAAAGAATTTGAAATAATTATCTTCTTTGTGAATCATAATTGAAAAGATCATTTAAAGTTTCTTTATTAAATATCATAACAGTAACGATCATTGGGTCTAATAAATGCTAACAAATTGTAAATAATTATCTTCTTTCTAAAAGATAATTTAATAGATCATTTAGAATTTCTTTATTAAAGATCATAACGGTAACGATCATTGGTCCTAATAAATGCTAAAGAATTGTAAATAATTATCTTCTTTGTGAGTCATAGTTGAAAAGATGATTTAAAGTGTTTTTATTAAAGATCATAACGGTAATGATCATTGGTCCTAATAAATGCTAAAAAATTGTAAATAATTATCTTCTTTCTCAAAGATAATTTAATAGATCATATAGAATTTCTTTATTAAAGATCATAATGGTAACGATCATGGGGCCTAATAAATGCTAAAGAATTTGAAATAATTATCTTCTTTGTGAATCATATTTGAATAGATCATTTAAAGTTTTTTTATTAAAGGTCTTAATGGTAACGATCATTGGGCCTAATAAATGCTAAAAAATTGGTCATAATTATCTTCATTCTAAAAGATAACTTAAAAGATCATTTAGAATTTCTTTATTAAAGATCATAACGGTAATGATCATTGGGCCTAATAAAGGCTAAAGAATTTGAAATAATTATCTTCTTTGTGAATCATAATTGACAACATCATTTAAAGTTTTTTTTATTAAAGATCATAACGGTAACGATCATTGGGCCTAATAAATGCTAAAAAATTGTAAATAATTATCTTCTTTCTAAAAGATAATTTAATAGATCATTGAGAATTTCTTTTTTAAAGATCATAACCGTAACAATCATTGGGCCTAATAAATGCTAAAGAATTTTAAATAATTATATTCTTTCTAAAACATAATTTAATAGATCATTTAAAATTTCTTTATTAAAGATCATAAGGGTAACAATCATTGGGCCTAATAAATGCTAAAAAATTGTAAATAATTATCTTCTTTGTAAAAGATAATTTAATAGATCATTTCAAAATTTCTTTATTAAAGATCATAACGGTAATGATCATTGGGCCTAATAAAGGCTAAAGAATTTGAAATAATTATCTTCTTTGTGAATCATAATTGACAACATCATTTAAAGTTTTTTTATTAAAGATCATAACGGTAACGATCATTGGGCCTAATAAATGCTAAAAAATTGTAAATAATTATCTTCTTTCTAAAAGATAATTTAATAGATCATTGAGAATTTCTTTATTAAAGATCATAACCGTAACAATCATTGGGCCTAATAAATGCTAAAGAATTTTAAATAATTATAATCTTTCTAAAACATAATTTAATAGATCATTTAAAATTTCTTTATTAAAGATCATAAGGGTAACAATCATTGGGCCTAATAAATGCTAAAAAATTGTAAATAATTATCTTCTTTGTAAAAGATAATTTAATAGATCATTTAAAATTTCTTTATTAAAGATCATAATGGTAACGATCATTGGGCCTAATAAATGCTAAAGAATTTGAAATAATTATCTTCTTTGTGAATCATAATTGAAAAGATCATTTAAAGTTTCTTTATTAAATATCATAACAGTAACGATCATTTGGTCTAATAAATGCTAAAAAATTGTAAATAATTATCTTCTTTCTAAAAGATAATTTAATAGATCATTTAGAATTTCTTTATTAGAGATCATAACGGTAACGATCATTGGTCCTAATAAATGCTAAAGAATTGTAAATAATTATATTCTTTCTAAAACATAATTTAATAGATCATTTAAAATTTCTTTATTAAAGATCATCAGGGTAACAATCATTGGGACTAATAAATGCTAAAAAATTGTAAATAATTATCTTCTTTGTAAAAGATAATTTAATAGATCATTTCAAAATTTCTTTATTAAAGATCATAACGGTAACGATCATTGGGCCTAATAAACGCTAAAGAATTTGAAATAATTATCTTCTTTGTGAGTCATAATTGAAAAGATCATTTAAAGTGTTTTTATTAAAGATCATAACGGTAATGATCATTGGTCCTAATAAATGCTAAAAAATTGTAAATATTTATATTCTTTCTAAAACATAATTTAATAGATCATTTAAAATTTCTTTATTAAAGATCATGAGGGTAACAATCATTGGGACTAATAAATGCTAAAATATTGTAAATAATTATCTTCTTTGTAAAAGATAATTTAATACATCATTTCAAAATTTCTTTATTAAAGATCATAACGGTAACGATCATTGGGCCTAATAAATGCTAAAGAATTTGAAATAATTATCTTCTTTGTGAATCATAATTGAAAAGATCATTTAAAGTTTCTTTATTAAATATCATAACAGTAACGATCATTTGGTCTAATAAATGCTAAAAAATTGTAAATAATTATCTTCTTTCTAAAAGATAATTTAATAGATCATTTAGAATTTCTTTATTAGAGATCATAACGGTAACGATCATTGGTCCTAATAAATGCTAAAGAATTGTAAATAATTATATTCTTTCTAAAACATAATTTAATAGATCATTTAAAATTTCTTTATTAAAGATCATCAGGGTAACAATCATTGGGACTAATAAATGCTAAAAAATTGTAAATAATTATCTTCTTTGTAAAAGATAATTTAATAGATCATTTCAAAATTTCTTTATTAAAGATCATAACGGTAACGATCATTGGGCCTAATAAACGCTAAAGAATTTGAAATAATTATCTTCTTTGTGAATCATAATTGACAACATCATTTAAAGTTTTTTTATTAAAGATCATAACGGTAACGATCATTGGGCCTAATAAATGCTCAAAAATTGTAAATAATTATCTTCTTTCTAAAACATAATTTAATAGATCATTGAGAATTTCTTTATTAAAGATCATAACCGTAACAATCATTGGGCCTAATAAATGCTAAAGAATTTTAAATAATTATATTCTTTCTAAAACATAATTTAATAGATCATTTAAAATTTCTTTATTAAAGATCATAAGGGTAACAATCATTGGGCCTAATAAATGCTAAAAAATTGTAAATAATTATCTTCTTTGTAAAAGATAATTTAATAGATCATTTAAAATTTCTTTATTAAAGATCATAATGGTAACGATCATTAGGCCTAATAAATGCTAAAGAATTTGAAATAATTATCTTCTTTGTGAGTCATAATTGAAAAGATCATTTAAAGTGTTTTTATTAAAGATCATAACGGTAATGATCATTGGTCCTAATAAATGCTAAAAAATTGTAAATAATTATCTTCTTTCTCAAAGATAATTTAATAGATCATATAGAATTTCTTTATTAAAGATCATAACGGTAACGATCATGGGGCCTAATAAATGCTAAAGAATTTGAAATAATTATCTTCTTTGTGAATCATATTTGAATAGATCATTTAAAGTTTTTTTATTAAAGGTCTTAACGGTAACGATCATTGGGCCTAATAAATGCTAAAAAATTGGTCATAATTATCTTCATTCTAAAAGATAACTTAAAAGATCATTTAGAATTTCTTTATTAAAGATCATAACGGTAATGATCATTGGGCCTAATAAAGGCTAAAGAATTTGAAATAATTATCTTCTTTGTGAATCATAATTGACAACATCATTTAAAGTTTTTTTATTAAAGATCATAACGGTAACGATCATTGGGCCTAATAAATGCTAAAAAATTGTAAATAATTATCTTCTTTCTAAAAGATAATTTAATAGATCATTGAGAATTTCTTTATTAAAGATCATAACCGTAACAATCATTGGGCCTAATAAATGCTAAAGAATTTTAAATAATTATATTCTTTCTAAAACATAATTTAATAGATCATTTAAAATTTCTTTATTAAAGATCATAAGGGTAACAATCATTGGGCCTAATAAATGCTAAAAAATTGTAAATAATTATCTTCTTTG
Source organism: Psophocarpus tetragonolobus (assembly GCA_037954015.1). NCBI lineage: Eukaryota > Viridiplantae > Streptophyta > Magnoliopsida > Fabales > Fabaceae > Psophocarpus > Psophocarpus tetragonolobus. Next base: position 64,342,782 of record CM075688.1, read on the forward strand.
TAAAAGATAATTTAATAGATCATTTAAAATTTCTTTATTAAAGATCATAATGGTAACGATCATTGGGCCTAATAAATGCTAAAGAATTTGAAATAATTATCTTCTTTGTGAGTCATAATTGAAAAGGTCATTTAAAGTGTTTTTATTAAAGATCATAACGGTAATGATAATTGGTCCTAATAAATGCTAAAAAATTGTAAATATTTATATTCTTTCTAAAACATAATTTTATAGATCATTTAAAATTTCTTTATTAAAGATCATGAGGGTAACAATCATTGGGACTAATAAATGCTAAAAAATTGTAAATAATTATCTTCTTTGTAAAAGATAATTTAATAGATCATTTCAAAATTTCTTTATTAAAGATCATAACGGTAACGATCATTGGGCCTAATAAACGCTAAAGAATTTGAAATAATTATCTTCTTTGTGAATCATAATTGACAACATCATTTAAAGTTTTTTTATTAAAGATCATAACGGTAACGATCATTGGGTCTAATAAATGCTAAAAAATTGTAAATAATTATCTTCTTTCTAAAAGATAATTTAATAGATCATTTAGAATTTCTTTATTAGAGATCATAACGGTAACGATCATTGGTCCTAATAAATGCTAAAGAATTGTAAATAATTATATTCTTTCTAAAACATAATTTAATAGATCATTTAAAATTTCTTTATTAAAGATCATCAGGGTAACAATCATTGGGACTAATAAATGCTAAAAAATTGTAAATAATTATCTTCTTTGTAAAAGATAATTTAATAGATCATTTCAAAATTTCTTTATTAAAGATCATAACGGTAACGATCATTGGGCCTAATAAACGCTAAAGAATTTGAAATAATTATCTTCTTTGTGAATCATAATTGACAACATCATTTAAAGTTTTTTTATTAAAGATCATAACGGTAACGATCATTGGGCCTAATAAATGCTCAAAAATTGTAAATAATTATCTTCTTTCTAAAAGATAATTTAATAGATCATTGAGAATTTCTTTATTAAAGATCATAACCGTAACAATCATTGGGCCTAATAAATGCTAAAGAATTTTAAATAATTATATTCTTTCTAAAACATAATTTAATAGATCATTTAAAATTTCTTTATTAAAGATCATAAGGGTAACAATCATTGGGCCTAATAAATGCTAAAAAATTGTAAATAATTATCTTCTTTGTAAAAGATAATTTAATAGATCATTTAAAATTTCTTTATTAAAGATCATAATGGTAACGATCATTAGGCCTAATAAATGCTAAAGAATTTGAAATAATTATCTTCTTTGTGAGTCATAATTGAAAAGATCATTTAAAGTGTTTTTATTAAAGATCATAACGGTAATGATCATTGGTCCTAATAAATGCTAAAAAATTGTAAATAATTATCTTCTTTCTCAAAGATAATTTAATAGATCATATAGAATTTCTTTATTAAAGATCATAACGGTAACGATCATGGGGCCTAATAAATGCTAAAGAATTTGAAATAATTATCTTCTTTGTGAATCATATTTGAATAGATCATTTAAAGTTTTTTTATTAAAGGTCTTAACGGTAACGATCATTGGGCCTAATAAATGCTAAAAAATTGGTCATAATTATCTTCATTCTAAAAGATAACTTAAAAGATCATTTAGAATTTCTTTATTAAAGATCATAACGGTAATGATCATTGGGCCTAATAAAGGCTAAAGAATTTGAAATAATTATCTTCTTTGTGAATCATAATTGACAACATCATTTAAAGTTTTTTTATTAAAGATCATAACGGTAACGATCATTGGGCCTAATAAATGCTAAAAAATTGTAAATAATTATCTTCTTTCTAAAAGATAATTTAATAGATCATTGAGAATTTCTTTATTAAAGATCATAACCGTAACAATCATTGGGCCTAATAAATGCTAAAGAATTTTAAATAATTATATTCTTTCTAAAACATAATTTAATAGATCATTTAAAATTTCTTTATTAAAGATCATAAGGGTAACAATCATTGGGCCTAATAAATGCTAAAAAATTGTAAATAATTATCTTCTTTGTAAAAGATAATTTAATAGATCATTTAAAATTTCTTTATTAAAGATCATAATGGTAACGATCATTGGGCCTAATAAATGCTAAAGAATTTGAAATAATTATCTTCTTTGTGAGTCATAATTGAAAAGGTCATTTAAAGTGTTTTTATTAAAGATCATAACGGTAATGATAATTGGTCCTAATAAATGCTAAAAAATTGTAAATATTTATATTCTTTCTAAAACATAATTTTATAGATCATTTAAAATTTCTTTATTAAAGATCATGAGGGTAACAATCATTGGGACTAATAAATGCTAAAAAATTGTAAATAATTATCTTCTTTGTAAAAGATAATTTAATAGATCATTTCAAAATTTCTTTATTAAAGATCATAACGGTAACGATCATTGGGCCTAATAAACGCTAAAGAATTTGAAATAATTATCTTCTTTGTGAATCATAATTGACAACATCATTTAAAGTTTTTTTATTAAAGATCATAACGGTAACGATCATTGGGTCTAATAAATGCTAAAAAATTGTAAATAATTATCTTCTTTCTAAAAGATAATTTAATAGATCATTTAGAATTTCTTTATTAGAGATCATAACGGTAACGATCATTGGTCCTAATAAATGCTAAAGAATTGTAAATAATTATATTCTTTCTAAAACATAATTTAATAGATCATTTAAAATTTCTTTATTAAAGATCATCAGGGTAACAATCATTGGGACTAATAAATGCTAAAAAATTGTAAATAATTATCTTCTTTGTAAAAGATAATTTAATAGATCATTTCAAAATTTCTTTATTAAAGATCATAACGGTAACGATCATTGGGCCTAATAAACGCTAAAGAATTTGAAATAATTATCTTCTTTGTGAATCATAATTGACAACATCATTTAAAGTTTTTTTATTAAAGATCATAACGGTAACGATCATTGGGCCTAATAAATGCTCAAAAATTGTAAATAATTATCTTCTTTCTAAAAGATAATTTAATAGATCATTGAGAATTTCTTTATTAAAGATCATAACCGTAACAATCATTGGGCCTAATAAATGCTAAAGAATTTTAAATAATTATATTCTTTCTAAAACATAATTTAATAGATCATTTAAAATTTCTTTATTAAAGATCATAAGGGTAACAATCATTGGGCCTAATAAATGCTAAAAAATTGTAAATAATTATCTTCTTTGTAAAAGATAATTTAATAGATCATTTAAAATTTCTTTATTAAAGATCATAATGGTAACGATCATTAGGCCTAATAAATGCTAAAGAATTTGAAATAATTATCTTCTTTGTGAGTCATAATTGAAAAGATCATTTAAAGTGTTTTTATTAAAGATCATAACGGTAATGATCATTGGTCCTAATAAATGCTAAAAAATTGTAAATAATTATCTTCTTTCTCAAAGATAATTTAATAGATCATATAGAATTTCTTTATTAAAGATCATAACGGTAACGATCATGGGGCCTAATAAATGCTAAAGAATTTGAAATAATTATCTTCTTTGTGAATCATATTTGAATAGATCATTTAAAGTTTTTTTATTAAAGGTCTTAACGGTAACGATCATTGGGCCTAATAAATGCTAAAAAATTGGTCATAATTATCTTCATTCTAAAAGATAACTTAAAAGATCATTTAGAATTTCTTTATTAAAGATCATAACGGTAATGATCATTGGGCCTAATAAAGGCTAAAGAATTTGAAATAATTATCTTCTTTGTGAATCATAATTGACAACATCATTTAAAGTTTTTTTATTAAAGATCATAACGGTAACGATCATTGGGCCTAATAAATGCTAAAAAATTGTAAATAATTATCTTCTTTCTAAAAGATAATTTAATAGATCATTGAGAATTTCTTTATTAAAGATCATAACCGTAACAATCATTGGGCCTAATAAATGCTAAAGAATTTTAAATAATTATATTCTTTCTAAAACATAATTTAATAGATCATTTAAAATTTCTTTATTAAAGATCATAAGGGTAACAATCATTGGGCCTAATAAATGCTAAAAAATTGTAAATAATTATCTTCTTTGTAAAAGATAATTTAATAGATCATTTAAAATTTCTTTATTAAAGATCATAATGGTAACGATCATTGGGCCTAATAAATGCTAAAGAATTTGAAATAATTATCTTCTTTGTGAGTCATAATTGAAAAGGTCATTTAAAGTGTTTTTATTAAAGATCATAACGGTAATGATAATTGGTCCTAATAAATGCTAAAAAATTGTAAATATTTATATTCTTTCTAAAACATAATTTTATAGATCATTTAAAATTTCTTTATTAAAGATCATGAGGGTAACAATCATTGGGACTAATAAATGCTAAAAAATTGTAAATAATTATCTTCTTTGTAAAAGATAATTTAATAGATCATTTCAAAATTTCTTTATTAAAGATCATAACGGTAACGATCATTGGGCCTAATAAACGCTAAAGAATTTGAAATAATTATCTTCTTTGTGAATCATAATTGACAACATCATTTAAAGTTTTTTTATTAAAGATCATAACGGTAACGATCATTGGGCCTAATAAATGCTCAAAAATTGTAAATAATTATCTTCTTTCTAAAAGATAATTTAATAGATCATTGAGAATTTCTTTATTAAAGATCATAACCGTAACAATCATTGGGCCTAATAAATGCTAAAGAATTTTAAATAATTATATTCTTTCTAAAACATAATTTAATAGATCATTTAAATTTTTTTTATTAAAGATCATAACGGTAACGATCATTGGGCCTAATAAATGCTAAAAAATTGTAAATAATTATCTTCTTTCTAAAAGATAATTTAATAGATCATTGAGAATTTCTTTATTAAAGATCATAACCGTAACAATTATTGGGCCTAATAAATGCTAAAGAATTTTAAATAATTATATTCTTTCTAAAACATAATTTAATAGATCATTTAAAATTTCTTTATTAAAGATCATAAGGGTAACAATCATTGGGCCTAATAAATGCTAAAAAATTGTAAATAATTATCTTCTTTGTAAAAGATAATTTAATAGATCATTTAAAATTTCTTTATTAAAGATCATAATGATAACGATCATTGGGCCTAATAAATGCTAAAGAATTTGAAATAATTATCTTCTTTGTGAGTCATAATTGAAAAGATCATTTAAAGTGTTTTTATTAAAGATCATAACGGTAATGATCATTAGTCCTAATAAATGCTAAAAAATTGTAAATATTTATATTCTTTCTAAAACATAATTTAATAGATCATTTAAAATTTCTTTATTAAAGATCATGAGGGTAACAATCATTGGGACTAATAAATGCTAAAAAATTGTAAATAATTATCTTCTTTGTAAAAGATAATTTAATAGATCATTTCAAAATTTCTTTATTAAAGATCATAACGGTAACGATCATTGGGCCTAATAAACGCTAAAGAATTTGAAATAATTATCTTCTTTGTGAATCATAATTGACAACATCATTTAAAGTTTTTTTATTAAAGATCATAACGGTAACGATCATTGGGCCTAATAAATGCTCAAAAATTGTAAATAATTATCTTCTTTCTAAAAGATAATTTAATAGATCATTGAGAATTTCTTTATTAAAGATCATAACCGTAACAATCATTGGGCCTAATAAATGCTAAAGAATTTTAAATAATTATATTCTTTCTAAAACATAATTTAATAGATCATTTAAAATTTTTTTATTAAAGATCATAACGGTAACGATCATTGGGCCTAATAAATGCTAAAAAATTGTAAATAATTATCTTCTTTCTAAAAGATAATTTAATAGATCATTGAGAATTTCTTTATTAAAGATCATAACCGTAACAATCATTGGGCCTAATAAATGCTAAAGAATTTTAAATAATTATATTCTTTCTAAAACATAATTTAATAGATCATTTAAAATTTCTTTATTAAAGATCATAAGGGTAACAATCATTGGGCCTAATAAATGCTAAAAAATTGTAAATAATTATCTTCTTTGTAAAAGATAATTTAATAGATCATTTAAAATTTCTTTATTAAAGATCATAATGGTAACGATCATTGGGCCTAATAAATGCTAAAGAATTTGAAATAATTATCTTCTTTGTGAGTCATAATTGAAAAGATCATTTAAAGTGTTTTTATTAAAGATCATAACGGTAATGATCATTGGTCCTAATAAATGCTAAAAAATTGTAAATATTTATATTCTTTCTAAAACATAATTTAATAGATCATTTAAAATTTCTTTATTAAAGATCATGAGGGTAACAATCATTGGGACTAATAAATGCTAAAAAATTGTAAATAATTATCTTCTTTGTAAAAGATAATTTAATAGATCATTTCAAAATTTCTTTATTAAAGATCATAACGGTAACGATCATTGGGCCTAATAAACGCTAAAGAATTTGAAATAATTCTCTTCTTTGTGAATCATAATTGACAACATCATTTAAAGTTTTTTTATTAAAGATCATAACGGTAACGATCATTGGGCCTAATAAATGCTCAAAAATTGTAAATAATTATCTTCTTTCTAAAAGATAATTTAATAGATCATTGAGAATTTCTTTATTAAAGATCATAACCGTAACAATCATTGGGCCTAATAAATGCTAAAGAATTTTAAATAATTATATTCTTTCTAAAACATAATTTAATAGATCATTTAAAATTTTTTTATTAAAGATCATAACGGTAACGATCATTGGGCCTAATAAATGCTAAAAAATTGTAAATAATTATCTTCTTTCTAAAAGATAATTTAATAGATCATTGAGAATTTCTTTATTAAAGATCATAACCGTAACAATCATTGGGCCTAATAAATGCTAAAGAATTTTAAATAATTATATTCTTTCTAAAACATAATTTAATAGATCATTTAAAATTTCTTTATTAAAGATCATAAGGCTAACAATCATTGGGCCTAATAAATGCTAAAAAATTGTAAATAATTATCTTCTTTGTAAAAGATAATTTAATAGATCATTTAAAATTTCTTTATTAAAGATCATAATGGTAACGATCATTGGGCCTAATAAATGCTAAAGAATTTGAAATAATTATCTTCTTTGTGAGTCATAATTGAAAAGATCATTTAAAGTGTTTTTATTAAAGATCATAACGGTAATGATCATTGGTCCTAATAAATGCTAAAAAATTGTAAATATTTATATTCTTTCTAAAACATAATTTAATAGATCATTTAAAATTTCTTTATTAAAGATCATGAGGGTAACAATCATTGGGACTAATAAATGCTAAAAAATTGTAAATAATTATCTTCTTTGTAAAAGATAATTTAATAGATCATTTCAAAATTTCTTTATTAAAGATCATAACGGTAACGATCATTGGGCCTAATAAACGCTAAAGAATTTGAAATAATTCTCTTCTTTGTGAATCATAATTGACAACATCATTTAAAGTTTTTTTATTAAAGATCATAACGGTAACGATCATTGGGCCTAATAAATGCTCAAAAATTGTAAATAATTATCTTCTTTCTAAAAGATAATTTAATAGATCATTGAGAATTTCTTTATTAAAGATCATAACCGTAACAATCATTGGGCCTAATAAATGCTAAAGAATTTTAAATAATTATATTCTTTCTAAAACATAATTTAATAGATCATTTAAAATTTCTTTATTAAAGATCATAAGGGTAACGATCATTGGGCCTAATAAATACTAAAAAATTGTAAATAATTATCTTCTTTGTAAAAGATAACTTAATAGATCATTTAGAATTTCTTTATTAAAGATCATAACGGTAACGATCATTGGGCCTAATAAATGCTAAAGAATTTGAAATAATTATCTTCTTTGTGAATCATAATTTAAAAGATCATTTAAAGTTTCTTTATTAAATATCATAACAGTAACGATCATTGGGTCTAATAAATGCTAAAAAATTGTAAATAATTATCTTCTTTCTAAAAGATAATTTAATAGATCATTTAGAATTTCTTTATTAAAGATCATAACGGTAACGATCATTGGTCCTAATAAATGCTAAAGAATTGTAAATAATTATCTTCTTTGTGAGTCATAATTGAAAAGATGATTTAAAGTGTTTTTATTAAAGATCATAACGGTAATGATCATTGGTCCTAATAAATGCCAAAAAATTGTAAATAATTATCTTCTTTCTCAAAGATAATTTAATAGATCATATAGAATTTCTTTATTAAAGATCATAACGGTAACGATCATGGGGCCTAATAAATGCTAAAGAATTTGAAATAATTATCTTCTTTGTGAATCATATTTGAATAGATCATTTAAAGTTTTTTTATTAAAGGTCTTAACGGTAACGATCATTGGGCCTAATAAATGCTAAAAAATTGGTCATAATTATCTTCATTCTAAAAGATAACTTAAAAGATCATTTAGAATTTCTTTATTAAAGATCATAACGGTAATGATCATTGGGCCTAATAAAGGCTAAAGAATTTGAAATAATTATCTTCTTTGTGAATCATAATTGACAACATCATTTAAAGTTTTTTTATTAAAGATCATAACGGTAACGATCATTGGGCCTAATAAACGCTAAAGAATTTGAAATAATTATCTTCTTTGTGAATCATAATTGACAACATCATTTAAAGTTTTTTTATTAAAGATCATAACGGTAACGATCATTGGGCCTAATAAATGCTCAAAAATTGTAAATAATTATCTTCTTTCTAAAAGATAATTTAATAGATCATTGAGAATTTCTTTATTAAAGATCATAACCGTAACAATCATTGGGCCTAATAAATGCTAAAGAATTTTAAATAATTATATTCTTTCTAAAACATAATTTAATAGATCATTTAAAATTTCTTTATTAAAGATCATAAGGGTAACGATCATTGGGCCTAATAACTACTAAAAAATTGTAAATAATTATCTTCTTTGTAAAAGATAACTTAATAGATGATTTAGAATTTCTTTATTAAAGATCATAACGGTAACGATCATTGGGCCTAATAAATGCTAAAGAATTTGAAATAATTATCTTCTTTGTGAATCATAATTTAAAAGATCATTTAAAGTTTCTTTATTAAATATCATAACAGTAACGATCATTGGGTCTAATAAATGCTAAAAAATTGTAAATAATTATCTTCTTTCTAAAAGATAATTTAATAGATCATTTAGAATTTCTTTATTAAAGATCATAACGGTAACGATCATTGGTCCTAATAAATGCTAAAGAATTGTAAATAATTATCTTCTTTGTGAGTCATAATTGAAAAGATGATTTAAAGTGTTTTTATTAAAGATCATAACGGTAATGATCATTGGTCCTAATAAATGCTAAAAAATTGTAAATAATTATCTTCTTTCTCAAAGATAATTTAATAGATCATATAGAATTTCTTTATTAAAGATCATAACGGTAACGATCATGGGGCCTAATAAATGCTAAAGAATTTGAAATAATTATCTTCTTTGTGAATCATATTTGAATAGATCATTTAAAGTTTTTTTATTAAAGGTCTTAACGGTAACGATCATTGGGCCTAATAAATGCTAAAAAATTGGTCATAATTATCTTCATTCTAAAAGATAACTTAAAAGATCATTTAGAATTTCTTTATTAAAGATCATAACGGTAATGATCATTGGGCCTAATAAAGGCTAAAGAATTTGAAATAATTATCTTCTTTGTGAATCATAATTGACAACATCATTTAAAGTTTTTTTATTAAAGATCATAACGGTAACGATCATTGGGCCTAATAAATGCTAAAAAATTGTAAATAATTATCTTCTTTCTAAAAGATAATTTAATAGATCATTGAGAATTTATTTATTAAAGATCATAACCGTAACAATCATTGGGCCTAATAAATGCTAAAGAATTTTAAATAATTATATTCTTTCTAAAACATAATTTAATAGATCATTTAAAATTTCTTTATTAAAGATCATAAGGGTAACAATCATTGGGCCTAATAAATGCTAAAAAATTGTAAATAATTATCTTCTTTGTAAAAGATAATTTAATAGATCATTTAAAATTTCTTTATTAAAGATCATAATGGTAACGATCATTGGGCCTAATAAATGCTAAAGAATTTGAAATAATTATCTTCTTTGTGAATCATAATTGAAAAGATCATTTAAAGTTTCTTTATTAAATATCATAACAGTAACCATCATTTGGTCTAATAAATGCTAAAAAATTGTAAATAATTATCTTCTTTCCAAAAGATAATTTAATAGATCATTTAAAATTTCTTTATTAAAGATCATGAGGGTAACAATCATTGGGACTAATAAATGGTAAAAAATTGTAAATAATTATCTTCTTTGTAAAAGATAATTTAATAGATCATTTCAAAATTTCTTTATTAAAGATCATAACGGTAACGATCATTGGGCCTAATAAACGCTAAAGAATTTGAAATAATTATCTTCTGTGTGAGTCATAATTGAAAAGATCATTTAAAGTGTTTTTATTAAAGATCATAACGGTAATGATCATTGGTCCTAATAAATGCTAAAAAATTGTAAATAATTATCTTCTTTCTCAAAGATAATTTAATAGATCATATAGAATTTCTTTATTAAATTTCATAACGGTAACGATCATGGGGCTAATAAATGCTAAAGAATTTGAAATAATTATCTTCGTTGTGAATCATATTTGAATAGATCATTTAAAGTTTTTTTATTAAAGGTCTTAACGGTAACGATCATTGGGCCTAATAAATGCTAAAAAATTGGTCATAATTATCTTCATTCTAAAAGATAACTTAAAAGATCATTTAGAATTTCTTTATTAAAGATCATAACGGTAACGATCATTGGGCCTAATAAATGCTAAAGAATTTGAAATAATTATCTTCTTTGTGAATCATAATTGACAACATCATTTAAAGTTTTTTTATTAAAGATCATAACGGTAACGATCATTGGGCCTAATAAATGCTCAAAAATTGTAAATAATTATCTTCTTTCTAAAGGATAATTTAATAGATCATTGAGAATTTCTTTATTAAAGATCATAACCGTAACAATCATTGGGCCTAATAAATGCTAAAGAATTTTAAATAATTATATTCTTTCTAAAACATAATTTAATAGACCATTTAAAATTTCTTTATTAAAGATCATAAGGGTAACGATCATTGGGCCTAATAAATGCTAAAAAATTGTAAATAATTATCTTCTTTGTAAAAGATAACTTAATAGATCATTTAGAATTTCTTTATTAAAGATCATAACGGTAACGATCATTGGGCCTAATAAATGCTAAAGAATTTGAAATAATTATCTTCTTTGTGAATCATAATTGAAAAGATCATTTAAAGTTTCTTTATTAAATATCATAACAGTAACGATCATTGGGTCTAATAAATGCTAAAAAATTGTAAATAATTATCTTCTTTCTAAAAGATAATTTAATAGATCATTCAGAATTTCTTTATTAAAGATCATAACGGTAATTATCATTGGGCCTAATAAATGCTAAAGAATTTTAAATAATTATATTCTTTCTAAAACATAATTTAATAGATCATTTAAAATTTCTTTATTAAAGATCATAAGGGTAACAATCATTGGGACTAATAAATGCTAAAAAATTGTAAATAATTATCTTCTTTGTAAAAGATAATTTAATAGATCATTTCAAAATTTCTTTATTAAAGATCATAACGGTAACGATCATTGGGCCTAATAAACGCTAAAGAATTTGAAATAATTATCTTCTTTGTGAATCATATTTGAATAGATCATTTAAAGTTTTTTTATTAAAGGTCTTAACCGTAACGATCATTGGGCCTAATAAATGCTAAAACATTGGTCATAATTATCTTCATTCTAAATGATAACTTAAAAGATCATTTAGAATTTCTTTACTAAAGATCATAACGGTAATGATCATTGGGCCTAATAAATGCTAAAGAATTTGAAATAATTATCTTCTTTGTGAATCATAATTGACATCATCATTTAAAGTTTTTTTATTAAAGATCATAATGGTAACGATCATTGGGCCTAATAAATGCTAAAAAATTGTAAATAATTATCTTCTTTCTAAAAGATAATTTAATAGATCATTCAGAATTTCTTTATTAAAGATCATAAGGGTAACAATCATTGGGCCTAATAAATGCTAAAGAATTTTAAATAATTATATTCTTTCTAAAACATAATTTAATAGATCATTTAAAATTTCTTTATTAAAGATCATAAGGGTAACAATCATTGGGCCTAATAAATGCTAAAAAATTGTAAATAATTATCTTCTTTGTGAAAGATAATTTAATAGATCATTTAAAATTTCTTTATTAAAGATCATAAGGTAACGATCATTAGGCCTAATAAATGCTAAAGAATTTTAAATAATTATATTCTTTCTAAAACATAATTTAATAGATCATTTAAAATTTCTTTATTAAAGATCATAAGGGTAACAATCATTGGGACTAATAAATGCTAAAAAATTGTAAATAATTATCTTCTTTGTAAAAGATAATTTAATAGATCATTTCAAAATTTCTTTATTAAAGATCATAACGGTAACGATCATTGGGCCTAATAAACGCTAAAGAATTTGAAATAATTATCTTCTTTGTGAATCATATTTGAATAGATCATTTAAAGTTTTTTTATTAAAGGTCTTAACGGTAACGATCATTGGGCCTAATAAATGCTAAAACATTGGTCATAATTATCTTCATTCTAAATGATAACTTAAAAGATCATTTAGAATTTCTTTACTAAAGATCATAACGGTAATGATCATTGGGCCTAATAAATGCTAAAGAATTTGAAATAATTATCTTCTTTGTGAATCATAATTGACAACATCATTTAAAGTTTTTTTATTAAAGATCATAATGGTAACGATCATTGGGCCTAATAAATGCTAAAAAATTGTAAATAATTATCTTCTTTCTAAAAGATAATTTAATAGATCATTTAGAATTTCTTTATTAAAGATCATAAGGTAACGATCATTAGGCCTAATAAATGCTAAAGAATTTGAAATAGTTATCTTCTTTGTGAATCATAATTGAAAAGATCATTTAAAGTTTCTTTATTAAATATCATAACAGTAACGATCATTGGGTCTAATAAATGCTAAAAAATTGTAAATAATTATCTTCTTTCTAAAAGATAATTTAATAGATCATTTAGAATTTCTTTATTAAAGATCATAACGGTAACGATCATTGGTCCTAATAAATGCTAAAGAATTGTAAATAATTATATTCTTTCTAAAACATAATTTAATAGATCATTTAAAATTTCTTTATTAAAGATCATGAGGGTAACAATCATTGGGACTAATAAATGCTAAAAAATTGTAAATAATTATCTTCTTTGTAAAAGATAATTTAATAGATCATTTCAAAATTTCTTTATTAAAGATCATAACGGTAACGATCATTTGGCCTAATAAACGCTAAAGAATTTCAAATAATTATCTTCTTTGTGAGTCATAATTGAAAAGATCATTTAAAGTGTTTTTATTAAAGGTCTTAACGGTAACGATCATTGGGCCTAGTAAATGCTAAAAAATTGGTCATAATTATCTTCATTCTAAAAGATAACTTAAAAGATCATTTAGAATTTCTTTATTAAAGATCATGAGGGTAACGATCATTGGGCCTAATAAATGCTAAAGAATTTGAAATAATTATCTTCTTTGTGAATCATAATTGACAACATCATTTAAAGTTTTTTTATTAAAGATCATAACGGTAACGATCATTGGTCCTAATAAATGCTAAAAAATTGTAAATAAGTATCTTCTTTCTCAAAGATAATTTAATAGATCATATAGAATTTCTTTATTAAAGATCATAACGGTAACGATCATGGGGCCTAATAAATGCTAAAGAATTTGAAATAATTATCTTCTTTGTGAATCATATTTGAATACATCATTTAAAGTTTTTTTATTAAAGGTCTTAACGGTAACGATCATTGGGCCTAATAAATGCTAAAAAATTGGTCATAATTATCTTCATTCTAAATGATAACTTAAAAGATCATTTAGAATGTCTTTACTAAAGATCATAACGGTAATGATCATTGGGCCTAATAAATGCTAAAGAATTTGAAATAATTATCTTCTTTGTGAATCATAATTGACATCATCATTTAAAGTTTTTTTATTAAAGATCATAATGGTAACGATCATTGCGCCTAATAAATGCTAAAAAATTGTAAATAATTATCTTCTTTCTAAAAGATAATTTAATAGATCATTCAGAATTTCTTTATTAGAGATCATAAGGGTAACAATCATTGGGCCTAATAAATGCTAAAGAATTTTAAATAATTATATTCTTTCTAAAACATAATTTAATAGATCATTTAAAATTTCTTTATTAAAGATCATAAGGGTAACAATCATTGGGCCTAATAAATGCTAAAAAATTGTAAATAATTATCTTCTTTGTGAAAGATAATTTAATAGATCATTTAAAATTTCTTTATTAAAGATCATAAGGTAACGATCATTAGGCCTAATAAATGCTAAAGAATTTGAAATAGTTATCTTCTTTGTGAATCATAATTGAAAAGATCATTTAAAGTTTGTTTATTAAATATCATAACAGTAACGATCATTGGGTCTAATAAATGCTAAAAAATTGTAAATAATTATCTTCTTTCTAAAAGATAATTTAATAGATCATTTAGAATTTCTTTATTAAAGATCATAACGGTAACGATCATTGGTCCTAAGAAATCCTAAAGAATTGTAAATAATTATATTCTTTCTAAAACATAATTTAATAGATCATTTAAAATTTCTTTATTAAAGATCATGAGGGTAACAATCATTGGGACTAATAAATGCTAAAAAATTGTAAATAATTATCTTCTTTGTAAAAGATAATTTAATAGATCATTTCAAAATTTCTTTATTAAAGATCATAACGGTAACGATCATTGGGCCTAATAAACGCTAAAGAATTTCAAATAATTATCTTCTTTGTGAGTCATAATTGAAAAGATGATTTAAAGTGTTTTTATTAAAGATCATAACGGTAATGATCATTGGTCCTAATAAATGCTAAAAAATTGTAAATAATTATCTTCTTTCTCAAAGATAATTTAATAGATCATTCAGAATTTCTTTATTAAAGATCATAAGGGTAACAATCATTGGGCCTAATAAATGCTAAAGAATTTTAAATAATTATATTCTTTCTAAAACATAATTTAATAGATCATTTAAAATTTCTTTATTAAAGATCATAAGGGTAACAATCATTAGGCCTAATAAATGCTAAAAAATTGTAAATAATTATCTTCTTTGTGAAAGATAATTTAATAGATCATTTAAAATTTCTTTATTAAAGATCATAAGGTAACGATCATTAGGCCTAATAAATGCTAAAGAATTTGAAATAGTTATCTTCTTTGTGAATCATAATTGAAAAGATCATTTAAAGTTTCTTTATTAAATATCATAACAGTAACGATCATTGGGTCTAATAAATGCTAAAAAATTGTAAATAATTATCTTCTTTCTAAAAGATAATTTAATAGATCATTTAGAATTTCTTTATTAAAGATCATAACGGTAACGATCATTGGTCCTAATAAATGCTAAAGAATTGTAAATAATTATATTCTTTCTAAAACATAATTTAATAGATCATTTAAAATTTCTTTATTAAAGATCATGAGGGTAACAATCATTGGGACTAATAAATGCTAAAAAATTGTAAATAATTATCTTCTTTGTAAAAGATAATTTAATAGATCATTTCAAAATTTCTTTATTAAAGATCATAACGGTAACGATCATTTGGCCTAATAAACGCTAAAGAATTTCAAATAATTATCTTCTTTGTGAGTCATAATTGAAAAGATCATTTAAAGTGTTTTTATTAAAGGTCTTAACGGTAACGATCATTGGGCCTAGTAAATGCTAAAAAATTGGTCATAATTATCTTCATTCTAAAAGATAACTTAAAAGATCATTTAGAATTTCTTTATTAAAGATCATGAGGGTAACGATCATTGGGCCTAATAAATGCTAAAGAATTTGAAATAATTATCTTCTTTGTGAATCATAATTGACAACATCATTTAAAGTTTTTTTATTAAAGATCATAACGGTAACGATCATTGGTCCTAATAAATGCTAAAAAATTGTAAATAAGTATCTTCTTTCTCAAAGATAATTTAATAGATCATATAGAATTTCTTTATTAAAGATCATAACGGTAACGATCATGGGGCCTAATAAATGCTAAAGAATTTGAAATAATTATCTTCTTTGTGAATCATATTTGAATAGATCATTTAAAGTTTTTTTATTAAAGGTCTTAACAGTAACGATCATTGGGCCTAATAAATGCTAAAAAATTGGTCATAATTATCTTCATTCTAAAAGATAACTTAAAAGATCATTTAGAATTTCTTTATTAAAGATCATAACGGTAATGATCATTGGGCCTAATAAAGGCTAAAGAATTTGAAATAATTATCTTCTTTGTGAATCATAATTGACAACATCATTTAAAGTTTTTTTATTAAAGATCATAACGGTAACGATCATTGGTCCTAATAAATGCTAAAAAATTGTAAATAATTATCTTCTTTCTCAAAGATAATTTAATAGATCATATAGAATTTCTTTATTAAATTTCATAACGGTAACGATCATGGGGCTAATAAATGCTAAAGAATTTGAAATAATTATCTTCGTTGTGAATCATATTTGAATAGATCATTTAAAGTTTTTTTATTAAAGGTCTTAACGGTAACGATCATTGGGCCTAATAAATGCTAAAAAATTGGTCATAATTATCTTCATTCTAAAAGATAACTTAAAAGATCATTTAGAATTTCTTTATTAAAGATCATAACGGTAACGATCATTGGGCCTAATAAATGCTAAAGAATTTGAAATAATTATCTTCTTTGTGAATCATAATTGACAACATCATTTAAAGTTTTTTTATTAAAGATCATAACGGTAACGATCATTGGGCCTAATAAATGCTCAAAAATTGTAAATAATTATCTTCTTTCTAAAGGATAATTTAATAGATCATTGAGAATTTCTTTATTAAAGATCATAACCGTAACAATCATTGGGCCTAATAAATGCTAAAGAATTTTAAATAATTATATTCTTTCTAAAACATAATTTAATAGACCATTTAAAATTTCTTTATTAAAGATCATAAGGGTAACGATCATTGGGCCTAATAAATGCTAAAAAATTGTAAATAATTATCTTCTTTGTAAAAGATAACTTAATAGATCATTTAGAATTTCTTTATTAAAGATCATAACGGTAACGATCATTGGGCCTAATAAATGCTAAAGAATTTGAAATAATTATCTTCTTTGTGAATCATAATTGAAAAGATCATTTAAAGTTTCTTTATTAAATATCATAACAGTAACGATCATTGGGTCTAATAAATGCTAAAAAATTGTAAATAATTATCTTCTTTCTAAAAGATAATTTAATAGATCATTCAGAATTTCTTTATTAAAGATCATAACGGTAATTATCATTGGGCCTAATAAATGCTAAAGAATTTTAAATAATTATATTCTTTCTAAAACATAATTTAATAGATCATTTAAAATTTCTTTATTAAAGATCATAAGGGTAACAATCATTGGGACTAATAAATGCTAAAAAATTGTAAATAATTATCTTCTTTGTAAAAGATAATTTAATAGATCATTTCAAAATTTCTTTATTAAAGATCATAACGGTAACGATCATTGGGCCTAATAAACGCTAAAGAATTTGAAATAATTATCTTCTTTGTGAATCATATTTGAATAGATCATTTAAAGTTTTTTTATTAAAGGTCTTAACGGTAACGATCATTGGGCCTAATAAATGCTAAAACATTGGTCATAATTATCTTCATTCTAAATGATAACTTAAAAGATCATTTAGAATTTCTTTACTAAAGATCATAACGGTAATGATCATTGGGCCTAATAAATGCTAAAGAATTTGAAATAATTATCTTCTTTGTGAATCATAATTGACATCATCATTTAAAGTTTTTTTATTAAAGATCATAATGGTAACGATCATTGGGCCTAATAAATGCTAAAAAATTGTAAATAATTATCTTCTTTCTAAAAGATAATTTAATAGATCATTCAGAATTTCTTTATTAAAGATCATAAGGGTAACAATCATTGGGCCTAATAAATGCTAAAGAATTTTAAATAATTATATTCTTTCTAAAACATAATTTAATAGATCATTTAAAATTTCTTTATTAAAGATCATAAGGGTAACAATCATTGGGCCTAATAAATGCTAAAAAATTGTAAATAATTATCTTCTTTGTGAAAGATAATTTAATAGATCATTTAAAATTTCTTTATTAAAGATCATAAGGTAACGATCATTAGGCCTAATAAATGCTAAAGAATTTTAAATAATTATATTCTTTCTAAAACATAATTTAATAGATCATTTAAAATTTCTTTATTAAAGATCATAAGGGTAACAATCATTGGGACTAATAAATGCTAAAAAATTGTAAATAATTATCTTCTTTGTAAAAGATAATTTAATAGATCATTTCAAAATTTCTTTATTAAAGATCATAACGGTAACGATCATTGGGCCTAATAAACGCTAAAGAATTTGAAATAATTATCTTCTTTGTGAATCATATTTGAATAGATCATTTAAAGTTTTTTTATTAAAGGTCTTAACGGTAACGATCATTGGGCCTAATAAATGCTAAAACATTGGTCATAATTATCTTCATTCTAAATGATAACTTAAAAGATCATTTAGAATTTCTTTACTAAAGATCATAACGGTAATGATCATTGGGCCTAATAAATGCTAAAGAATTTGAAATAATTATCTTCTTTGTGAATCATAATTGACATCATCATTTAAAGTTTTTTTATTAAAGATCATAATGGTAACGATCATTGGGCCTAATAAATGCTAAAAAATTGTAAATAATTATCTTCTTTCTAAAAGATAATTTAATAGATCATTCAGAATTTCTTTATTAAAGATCATAAGGGTAACAATCATTGGGCCTAATAAATGCTAAAGAATTTTAAATAATTATATTCTTTCTAAAACATAATTTAATAGATCATTTAAAATTTCTTTATTAAAGATCATAAGGGTAACAATCATTGGGCCTAATAAATGCTAAAAAATTGTAAATAATTATCTTCTTTGTGAAAGATAATTTAATAGATCATTTAAAATTTCTTTATTAAAGATCATAAGGTAACGATCATTAGGCCTAATAAATGCTAAAGAATTTGAAATAGTTATCTTCTTTGTGAATCATAATTGAAAAGATCATTTAAAGTTTCTTTATTAAATATCATAACAGTAACGATCATTGGGTCTAATAAATGCTAAAAAATTGTAAATAATTATCTTCTTTCTAAAAGATAATTTAATAGATCATTTAGAATTTCTTTATTAAAGATCATAACGGTAACGATCATTGGTCCTAATAAATGCTAAAGAATTGTAAATAATTATATTCTTTCTAAAACATAATTTAATAGATCATTTAAAATTTCTTTATTAAAGATCATGAGGGTAACAATCATTGGGACTAATAAATGCTAAAAAATTGTAAATAATTATCTTCTTTGTAAAAGATAATTTAATAGATCATTTCAAAATTTCTTTATTAAAGATCATAACGGTAACGATCATTTGGCCTAATAAACGCTAAAGAATTTCAAATAATTATCTTCTTTGTGAGTCATAATTGAAAAGATCATTTAAAGTGTTTTTATTAAAGGTCTTAACGGTAACGATCATTGGGCCTAGTAAATGCTAAAAAATTGGTCATAATTATCTTCATTCTAAAAGATAACTTAAAAGATCATTTAGAATTTCTTTATTAAAGATCATGAGGGTAACGATCATTGGGCCTAATAAATGCTAAAGAATTTGAAATAATTATCTTCTTTGTGAATCATAATTGACAACATCATTTAAAGTTTTTTTATTAAAGATCATAACGGTAACGATCATTGGTCCTAATAAATGCTAAAAAATTGTAAATAAGTATCTTCTTTCTCAAAGATAATTTAATAGATCATATAGAATTTCTTTATTAAAGATCATAACGGTAACGATCATGGGGCCTAATAAATGCTAAAGAATTTGAAATAATTATCTTCTTTGTGAATCATATTTGAATAGATCATTTAAAGTTTTTTTATTAAACGTCTTAACGGTAACGATCATTGGGCCTAATAAATGCTAAAAAATTGGTCATAATTATCTTCATTCTAAATGATAACTTAAAAGATCATTTAGAATGTCTTTACTAAAGATCATAACGGTAATGATCATTGGGCCTAATAAATGCTAAAGAATTTGAAATAATTATCTTCTTTGTGAATCATAATTGACATCATCATTTAAAGTTTTTTTATTAAAGATCATAATGGTAACGATCATTGCGCCTAATAAATGCTAAAAAATTGTAAATAATTATCTTCTTTCTAAAAGATAATTTAATAGATCATTCAGAATTTCTTTATTAGAGATCATAAGGGTAACAATCATTGGGCCTAATAAATGCTAAAGAATTTTAAATAATTATATTCTTTCTAAAACATAATTTAATAGATCATTTAAAATTTCTTTATTAAAGATCATAAGGGTAACAATCATTGGGCCTAATAAATGCTAAAAAATTGTAAATAATTATCTTCTTTGTGAAAGATAATTTAATAGATCATTTAAAATTTCTTTATTAAAGATCATAAGGTAACGATCATTAGGCCTAATAAATGCTAAAGAATTTGAAATAGTTATCTTCTTTGTGAATCATAATTGAAAAGATCATTTAAAGTTTCTTTATTAAATATCATAACAGTAACGATCATTGGGTCTAATAAATGCTAAAAAATTGTAAATAATTATCTTCTTTCTAAAAGATAATTTAATAGATCATTTAGAATTTCTTTATTAAAGATCATAACGGTAACGATCATTGGTCCTAAGAAATCCTAAAGAATTGTAAATAATTATATTCTTTCTAAAACATAATTTAATAGATCATTTAAAATTTCTTTATTAAAGATCATGAGGGTAACAATCATTGGGACTAATAAATGCTAAAAAATTGTAAATAATTATCTTCTTTGTAAAAGATAATTTAATAGATCATTTCAAAATTTCTTTATTAAAGATCATAACGGTAACGATCATTGGGCCTAATAAACGCTAAAGAATTTCAAATAATTATCTTCTTTGTGAGTCATAATTGAAAAGATGATTTAAAGTGTTTTTATTAAAGATCATAACGGTAATGATCATTGGTCCTAATAAATGCTAAAAAATTGTAAATAATTATCTTCTTTCTCAAAGATAATTTAATAGATCATTCAGAATTTCTTTATTAAAGATCATAAGGGTAACAATCATTGGGCCTAATAAATGCTAAAGAATTTTAAATAATTATATTCTTTCTAAAACATAATTTAATAGATCATTTAAAATTTCTTTATTAAAGATCATAAGGGTAACAATCATTGGGCCTAATAAATGCTAAAAAATTGTAAATAATTATCTTCTTTGTGAAAGATAATTTAATAGATCATTTAAAATTTCTTTATTAAAGATCATAAGGTAACGATCATTAGGCCTAATAAATGCTAAAGAATTTGAAATAGTTATCTTCTTTGTGAATCATAATTGAAAAGATCATTTAAAGTTTCTTTATTAAATATCATAACAGTAACGATCATTGGGTCTAATAAATGCTAAAAAATTGTAAATAATTATCTTCTTTCTAAAAGATAATTTAATAGATCATTTAGAATTTCTTTATTAAAGATCATAACGGTAACGATCATTGGTCCTAATAAATGCTAAAGAATTGTAAATAATTATATTCTTTCTAAAACATAATTTAATAGATCATTTAAAATTTCTTTATTAAAGATCATGAGGGTAACAATCATTGGGACTAATAAATGCTAAAAAATTGTAAATAATTATCTTCTTTGTAAAAGATAATTTAATAGATCATTTCAAAATTTCTTTATTAAAGATCATAACGGTAACGATCATTTGGCCTAATAAACGCTAAAGAATTTCAAATAATTATCTTCTTTGTGAGTCATAATTGAAAAGATCATTTAAAGTGTTTTTATTAAAGGTCTTAACGGTAACGATCATTGGGCCTAGTAAATGCTAAAAAATTGGTCATAATTATCTTCATTCTAAAAGATAACTTAAAAGATCATTTAGAATTTCTTTATTAAAGATCATGAGGGTAACGATCATTGGGCCTAATAAATGCTAAAGAATTTGAAATAATTATCTTCTTTGTGAATCATAATTGACAACATCATTTAAAGTTTTTTTATTAAAGATCATAACGGTAACGATCATTGGTCCTAATAAATGCTAAAAAATTGTAAATAAGTATCTTCTTTCTCAAAGATAATTTAATAGATCATATAGAATTTCTTTATTAAAGATCATAACGGTAACGATCATGGGGCCTAATAAATGCTAAAGAATTTGAAATAATTATCTTCTTTGTGAATCATATTTGAATAGATCATTTAAAGTTTTTTTATTAAAGGTCTTAACGGTAACGATCATTGGGCCTAATAAATGCTAAAAAATTGGTCATAATTATCTTCATTCTAAATGATAACTTAAAAGATCATTTAGAATGTCTTTACTAAAGATCATAACGGTAATGATCATTGGGCCTAATAAATGCTAAAGAATTTGAAATAATTATCTTCTTTGTGAATCATAATTGACATCATCATTTAAAGTTTTTTTATTAAAGATCATAATGGTAACGATCATTGCGCCTAATAAATGCTAAAAAATTGTAAATAATTATCTTCTTTCTAAAAGATAATTTAATAGATCATTCAGAATTTCTTTATTAGAGATCATAAGGGTAACAATCATTGGGCCTAATAAATGCTAAAGAATTTTAAATAATTATATTCTTTCTAAAACATAATTTAATAGATCATTTAAAATTTCTTTATTAAAGATCATAAGGGTAACAATCATTGGGCCTAATAAATGCTAAAAAATTGTAAATAATTATCTTCTTTGTGAAAGATAATTTAATAGATCATTTAAAATTTCTTTATTAAAGATCATAAGGTAACGATCATTAGGCCTAATAAATGCTAAAGAATTTGAAATAGTTATCTTCTTTGTGAATCATAATTGAAAAGATCATTTAAAGTTTGTTTATTAAATATCATAACAGTAACGATCATTGGGTCTAATAAATGCTAAAAAATTGTAAATAATTATCTTCTTTCTAAAAGATAATTTAATAGATCATTTAGAATTTCTTTATTAAAGATCATAACGGTAACGATCATTGGTCCTAAGAAATCCTAAAGAATTGTAAATAATTATATTCTTTCTAAAACATAATTTAATAGATCATTTAAAATTTCTTTATTAAAGATCATGAGGGTAACAATCATTGGGACTAATAAATGCTAAAAAATTGTAAATAATTATCTTCTTTGTAAAAGATAATTTAATAGATCATTTCAAAATTTCTTTATTAAAGATCATAACGGTAACGATCATTGGGCCTAATAAACGCTAAAGAATTTCAAATAATTATCTTCTTTGTGAGTCATAATTGAAAAGATGATTTAAAGTGTTTTTATTAAAGATCATAACGGTAATGATCATTGGTCCTAATAAATGCTAAAAAATTGTAAATAATTATCTTCTTTCTCAAAGATAATTTAATAGATCATTCAGAATTTCTTTATTAAAGATCATAAGGGTAACAATCATTGGGCCTAATAAATGCTAAAGAATTTTAAATAATTATATTCTTTCTAAAACATAATTTAATAGATCATTTAAAATTTCTTTATTAAAGATCATAAGGGTAACAATCATTGGGCCTAATAAATGCTAAAAAATTGTAAATAATTATCTTCTTTGTGAAAGATAATTTAATAGATCATTTAAAATTTCTTTATTAAAGATCATAAGGTAACGATCATTAGGCCTAATAAATGCTAAAGAATTTGAAATAGTTATCTTCTTTGTGAATCATAATTGAAAAGATCATTTAAAGTTTCTTTATTAAATATCATAACAGTAACGATCATTGGGTCTAATAAATGCTAAAAAATTGTAAATAATTATCTTCTTTCTAAAAGATAATTTAATAGATCATTTAGAATTTCTTTATTAAAGATCATAACGGTAACGATCATTGGTCCTAATAAATGCTAAAGAATTGTAAATAATTATATTCTTTCTAAAACATAATTTAATAGATCATTTAAAATTTCTTTATTAAAGATCATGAGGGTAACAATCATTGGGACTAATAAATGCTAAAAAATTGTAAATAATTATCTTCTTTGTAAAAGATAATTTAATAGATCATTTCAAAATTTCTTTATTAAAGATCATAACGGTAACGATCATTTGGCCTAATAAACGCTAAAGAATTTCAAATAATTATCTTCTTTGTGAGTCATAATTGAAAAGATCATTTAAAGTGTTTTTATTAAAGGTCTTAACGGTAACGATCATTGGGCCTAGTAAATGCTAAAAAATTGGTCATAATTATCTTCATTCTAAAAGATAACTTAAAAGATCATTTAGAATTTCTTTATTAAAGATCATGAGGGTAACGATCATTGGGCCTAATAAATGCTAAAGAATTTGAAATAATTATCTTCTTTGTGAATCATAATTGACAACATCATTTAAAGTTTTTTTATTAAAGATCATAACGGTAACGATCATTGGTCCTAATAAATGCTAAAAAATTGTAAATAAGTATCTTCTTTCTCAAAGATAATTTAATAGATCATATAGAATTTCTTTATTAAAGATCATAACGGTAACGATCATGGGGCCTAATAAATGCTAAAGAATTTGAAATAATTATCTTCTTTGTGAATCATATTTGAATAGATCATTTAAAGTTTTTTTATTAAAGGTCTTAACAGTAACGATCATTGGGCCTAATAAATGCTAAAAAATTGGTCATAATTATCTTCATTCTAAAAGATAACTTAAAAGATCATTTAGAATTTCTTTATTAAAGATCATAACGGTAATGATCATTGGGCCTAATAAAGGCTAAAGAATTTGAAATAATTATCTTCTTTGTGAATCATAATTGACAACATCATTTAAAGTTTTTTTATTAAAGATCATAACGGTAACGATCATTGGTCCTAATAAATGCTAAAAAATTGTAAATAATTATCTTCTTTCTCAAAGATAATTTAATAGATCATATAGAATTTCTTTATTAAATTTCATAACGGTAACGATCATGGGGCTAATAAATGCTAAAGAATTTGAAATAATTATCTTCGTTGTGAATCATATTTGAATAGATCATTTAAAGTTTTTTTATTAAAGGTCTTAACGGTAACGATCATTGGGCCTAATAAATGCTAAAAAATTGGTCATAATTATCTTCATTCTAAAAGATAACTTAAAAGATCATTTAGAATTTCTTTATTAAAGATCATAACGGTAACGATCATTGGGCCTAATAAATGCTAAAGAATTTGAAATAATTATCTTCTTTGTGAATCATAATTGACAACATCATTTAAAGTTTTTTTATTAAAGATCATAACGGTAACGATCATTGGGCCTAATAAATGCTCAAAAATTGTAAATAATTATCTTCTTTCTAAAGGATAATTTAATAGATCATTGAGAATTTCTTTATTAAAGATCATAACCGTAACAATCATTGGGCCTAATAAATGCTAAAGAATTTTAAATAATTATATTCTTTCTAAAACATAATTTAATAGACCATTTAAAATTTCTTTATTAAAGATCATAAGGGTAACGATCATTGGGCCTAATAAATGCTAAAAAATTGTAAATAATTATCTTCTTTGTAAAAGATAACTTAATAGATCATTTAGAATTTCTTTATTAAAGATCATAACGGTAACGATCATTGGGCCTAATAAATGCTAAAGAATTTGAAATAATTATCTTCTTTGTGAATCATAATTGAAAAGATCATTTAAAGTTTCTTTATTAAATATCATAACAGTAACGATCATTGGGTCTAATAAATGCTAAAAAATTGTAAATAATTATCTTCTTTCTAAAAGATAATTTAATAGATCATTCAGAATTTCTTTATTAAAGATCATAACGGTAATTATCATTGGGCCTAATAAATGCTAAAGAATTTTAAATAATTATATTCTTTCTAAAACATAATTTAATAGATCATTTAAAATTTCTTTATTAAAGATCATAAGGGTAACAATCATTGGGACTAATAAATGCTAAAAAATTGTAAATAA
Source organism: Psophocarpus tetragonolobus (assembly GCA_037954015.1). NCBI lineage: Eukaryota > Viridiplantae > Streptophyta > Magnoliopsida > Fabales > Fabaceae > Psophocarpus > Psophocarpus tetragonolobus. The sequence goes on from CM075688.1 coordinate 64,369,130, forward strand.
TTATCTTCTTTGTAAAAGATAATTTAATAGATCATTTCAAAATTTCTTTATTAAAGATCATAACGGTAACGATCATTGGGCCTAATAAACGCTAAAGAATTTGAAATAATTATCTTCTTTGTGAATCATATTTGAATAGATCATTTAAAGTTTTTTTATTAAAGGTCTTAACGGTAACGATCATTGGGCCTAATAAATGCTAAAACATTGGTCATAATTATCTTCATTCTAAATGATAACTTAAAAGATCATTTAGAATTTCTTTACTAAAGATCATAACGGTAATGATCATTGGGCCTAATAAATGCTAAAGAATTTGAAATAATTATCTTCTTTGTGAATCATAATTGACATCATCATTTAAAGTTTTTTTATTAAAGATCATAATGGTAACGATCATTGGGCCTAATAAATGCTAAAAAATTGTAAATAATTATCTTCTTTCTAAAAGATAATTTAATAGATCATTCAGAATTTCTTTATTAAAGATCATAAGGGTAACAATCATTGGGCCTAATAAATGCTAAAGAATTTTAAATAATTATATTCTTTCTAAAACATAATTTAATAGATCATTTAAAATTTCTTTATTAAAGATCATAAGGGTAACAATCATTGGGCCTAATAAATGCTAAAAAATTGTAAATAATTATCTTCTTTGTGAAAGATAATTTAATAGATCATTTAAAATTTCTTTATTAAAGATCATAAGGTAACGATCATTAGGCCTAATAAATGCTAAAGAATTTTAAATAATTATATTCTTTCTAAAACATAATTTAATAGATCATTTAAAATTTCTTTATTAAAGATCATAAGGGTAACAATCATTGGGACTAATAAATGCTAAAAAATTGTAAATAATTATCTTCTTTGTAAAAGATAATTTAATAGATCATTTCAAAATTTCTTTATTAAAGATCATAACGGTAACGATCATTGGGCCTAATAAACGCTAAAGAATTTGAAATAATTATCTTCTTTGTGAATCATATTTGAATAGATCATTTAAAGTTTTTTTATTAAAGGTCTTAACGGTAACGATCATTGGGCCTAATAAATGCTAAAACATTGGTCATAATTATCTTCATTCTAAATGATAACTTAAAAGATCATTTAGAATTTCTTTACTAAAGATCATAACGGTAATGATCATTGGGCCTAATAAATGCTAAAGAATTTGAAATAATTATCTTCTTTGTGAATCATAATTGACATCATCATTTAAAGTTTTTTTATTAAAGATCATAATGGTAACGATCATTGCGCCTAATAAATGCTAAAAAATTGTAAATAATTATCTTCTTTCTAAAAGATAATTTAATAGATCATTCAGAATTTCTTTATTAAAGATCATAAGGGTAACAATCATTGGGCCTAATAAATGCTAAAGAATTTTAAATAATTATATTCTTTCTAAAACATAATTTAATAGATCATTTAAAATTTCTTTATTAAAGATCATAAGGGTAACAATCATTGGGCCTAATAAATGCTAAAAAATTGTAAATAATTATCTTCTTTGTGAAAGATAATTTAATAGATCATTTAAAATTTCTTTATTAAAGATCATAAGGTAACGATCATTAGGCCTAATAAATGCTAAAGAATTTGAAATAGTTATCTTCTTTGTGAATCATAATTGAAAAGATCATTTAAAGTTTCTTTATTAAATATCATAACAGTAACGATCATTGGGTCTAATAAATGCTAAAAAATTGTAAATAATTATCTTCTTTCTAAAAGATAATTTAATAGATCATTTAGAATTTCTTTATTAAAGATCATAACGGTAACGATCATTGGTCCTAATAAATGCTAAAGAATTGTAAATAATTATATTCTTTCTAAAACATAATTTAATAGATCATTTAAAATTTCTTTATTAAAGATGATGAGGGTAACAATCATTGGGACTAATAAATGCTAAAAAATTGTAAATAATTATCTTCTTTGTAAAAGATAATTTAATAGATCATTTCAAAATTTCTTTATTAAAGATCATAACGGTAACGATCATTTGGCCTAATAAACGCTAAAGAATTTCAAATAATTATCTTCTTTGTGAGTCATAATTGAAAAGATCATTTAAAGTGTTTTTATTAAAGGTCTTAACGGTAACGATCATTGGGCCTAGTAAATGCTAAAAAATTGGTCATAATTATCTTCATTCTAAAAGATAACTTAAAAGATCATTTAGAATTTCTTTATTAAAGATCATGAGGGTAACGATCATTGGGCCTAATAAATGCTAAAGAATTTGAAATAATTATCTTCTTTGTGAATCATAATTGACAACATCATTTAAAGTTTTTTTATTAAAGATCATAACGGTAACGATCATTGGTCCTAATAAATGCTAAAAAATTGTAAATAAGTATCTTCTTTCTCAAAGATAATTTAATAGATCATATAGAATTTCTTTATTAAAGATCATAACGGTAACGATCATGGGGCCTAATAAATGCTAAAGAATTTGAAATAATTATCTTCTTTGTGAATCATATTTGAATAGATCATTTAAAGTTTTTTTATTAAAGGTCTTAACGGTAACGATCATTGGGCCTAATAAATGCTAAAAAATTGGTCATAATTATCTTCATTCTAAATGATAACTTAAAAGATCATTTAGAATGTCTTTACTAAAGATCATAACGGTAATGATCATTGGGCCTAATAAATGCTAAAGAATTTGAAATAATTATCTTCTTTGTGAATCATAATTGACATCATCATTTAAAGTTTTTTTATTAAAGATCATAATGGTAACGATCATTGCGCCTAATAAATGCTAAAAAATTGTAAATAATTATCTTCTTTCTAAAAGATAATTTAATAGATCATTCAGAATTTCTTTATTAAAGATCATAAGGGTAACAATCATTGGGCCTAATAAATGCTAAAGAATTTTAAATAATTATATTCTTTCTAAAACATAATTTAATAGATCATTTAAAATTTCTTTATTAAAGATCATAAGGGTAACAATCATTGGGCCTAATAAATGCTAAAAAATTGTAAATAATTATCTTCTTTGTGAAAGATAATTTAATAGATCATTTAAAATTTCTTTATTAAAGATCATAAGGTAACGATCATTAGGCCTAATAAATGCTAAAGAATTTGAAATAGTTATCTTCTTTGTGAATCATAATTGAAAAGATCATTTAAAGTTTCTTTATTAAATATCATAACAGTAACGATCATTGGGTCTAATAAATGCTAAAAAATTGTAAATAATTATCTTCTTTCTAAAAGATAATTTAATAGATCATTTAGAATTTCTTTATTAAAGATCATAACGGTAACGATCATTGGTCCTAAGAAATCCTAAAGAATTGTAAATAATTATATTCTTTCTAAAACATAATTTAATAGATCATTTAAAATTTCTTTATTAAAGATCATGAGGGTAACAATCATTGGGACTAATAAATGCTAAAAAATTGTAAATAATTATCTTCTTTGTAAAAGATAATTTAATAGATCATTTCAAAATTTCTTTATTAAAGATCATAACGGTAACGATCATTGGGCCTAATAAACGCTAAAGAATTTCAAATAATTATCTTCTTTGTGAGTCATAATTGAAAAGATGATTTAAAGTGTTTTTATTAAAGATCATAACGGTAATGATCATTGGTCCTAATAAATGCTAAAAAATTGTAAATAATTATCTTCTTTCTCAAAGATAATTTAATAGATCATTCAGAATTTCTTTATTAAAGATCATAAGGGTAACAATCATTGGGCCTAATAAATGCTAAAGAATTTTAAATAATTATATTCTTTCTAAAACATAATTTAATAGATCATTTAAAATTTCTTTATTAAAGATCATAAGGGTAACAATCATTGGGCCTAATAAATGCTAAAAAATTGTAAATAATTATCTTCTTTGTGAAAGATAATTTAATAGATCATTTAAAATTTCTTTATTAAAGATCATAAGGTAACGATCATTAGGCCTAATAAATGCTAAAGAATTTGAAATAGTTATCTTCTTTGTGAATCATAATTGAAAAGATCATTTAAAGTTTCTTTATTAAATATCATAACAGTAACGATCATTGGGTCTAATAAATGCTAAAAAATTGTAAATAATTATCTTCTTTCTAAAAGATAATTTAATAGATCATTTAGAATTTCTTTATTAAAGATCATAACGGTAACGATCATTGGTCCTAATAAATGCTAAAGAATTGTAAATAATTATATTCTTTCTAAAACATAATTTAATAGATCATTTAAAATTTCTTTATTAAAGATCATGAGGGTAACAATCATTGGGACTAATAAATGCTAAAAAATTGTAAATAATTATCTTCTTTGTAAAAGATAATTTAATAGATCATTTCAAAATTTCTTTATTAAAGATCATAACGGTAACGATCATTTGGCCTAATAAACGCTAAAGAATTTCAAATAATTATCTTCTTTGTGAGTCATAATTGAAAAGATCATTTAAAGTGTTTTTATTAAAGGTCTTAACGGTAACGATCATTGGGCCTAGTAAATGCTAAAAAATTGGTCATAATTATCTTCATTCTAAAAGATAACTTAAAAGATCATTTAGAATTTCTTTATTAAAGATCATGAGGGTAACGATCATTGGGCCTAATAAATGCTAAAGAATTTGAAATAATTATCTTCTTTGTGAATCATAATTGACAACATCATTTAAAGTTTTTTTATTAAAGATCATAACGGTAACGATCATTGGTCCTAATAAATGCTAAAAAATTGTAAATAAGTATCTTCTTTCTCAAAGATAATTTAATAGATCATATAGAATTTCTTTATTAAAGATCATAACGGTAACGATCATGGGGCCTAATAAATGCTAAAGAATTTGAAATAATTATCTTCTTTGTGAATCATATTTGAATAGATCATTTAAAGTTTTTTTATTAAAGGTCTTAACAGTAACGATCATTGGGCCTAATAAATGCTAAAAAATTGGTCATAATTATCTTCATTCTAAAAGATAACTTAAAAGATCATTTAGAATTTCTTTATTAAAGATCATAACGGTAATGATCATTGGGCCTAATAAAGGCTAAAGAATTTGAAATAATTATCTTCTTTGTGAATCATAATTGACAACATCATTTAAAGTTTTTTATTAAAGATCATAACGGTAACGATCATTGGGCCTAATAAATGCTAAAAAATTGTAAATAATTATCTTCTTTCTAAAAGATAATTTAATAGATCATTTAGAATTTCTTTATTAAAGATCATAACGGTAACGATCATTGGTCCTAATAAATGCTAAAGAATTGTAAATAATTATATTCTTTCTAAAACATAATTTAATAGATCATTTAAAATTTCTTTATTAAAGATCATGAGGGTAAAAATCATTGGGACTAATAAATGCTAAAAAATTGTAAATAATTATCTTCTTTGTAAAAGATAATTTAATAGATCATTTCAAAATTTCTTTATTAAAGATCAAAACGGTAACGATCATTGGGCCTAATAAACGCTAAAGAATTTGAAATAATTATCTTGTTTGTGAGTCATAATTGAAAAGATCATTTAAAGTTTTTTTATTAAAGATCATAACGGTAACGATCATTGGGCCTAATAAATGCTCAAAAATTGTAAATAATTATCTTCTTTCTAAAGGATAATTTAATAGATCATTGAGAATTTCTTTATTAAAGATCATAACCGTAACAATCATTGGGCCTAATAAATGCTAAAGAATTTTAAATAATTATATTCTTTCTAAAACATAATTTAATAGACCATTTAAAATTTCTTTATTAAAGATCATAAGGGTAACGATCATTGGGCCTAATAAATGCTAAAAAATTGTAAATAATTATCTTCTTTGTAAAAGATAACTTAATAGATCATTTAGAATTTCTTTATTAAAGATCATAACGGTAACGATCATTGGGCCTAATAAATGCTAAAGAATTTGAAATAATTATCTTCTTTGTGAATCATAATTGAAAAGATCATTTAAAGTTTCTTTATTAAATATCATAACAGTAACGATCATTGGGTCTAATAAATGCTAAAAAATTGTAAATAATTATCTTCTTTCTAAAAGATAATTTAATAGATCATTCAGAATTTCTTTATTAAAGATCATAACGGTAATTATCATTGGGCCTAATAAATGCTAAAGAATTTTAAATAATTATATTCTTTCTAAAACATAATTTAATAGATCATTTAAAATTTCTTTATTAAAGATCATAAGGGTAACAATCATTGGGACTAATAAATGCTAAAAAATTGTAAATAATTATCTTCTTTGTAAAAGATAATTTAATAGATCATTTCAAAATTTCTTTATTAAAGATCATAACGGTAACGATCATTGGGCCTAATAAACGCTAAAGAATTTGAAATAATTATCTTCTTTGTGAATCATATTTGAATAGATCATTTAAAGTTTTTTTATTAAAGGTCTTAACGGTAACGATCATTGGGCCTAATAAATGCTAAAACATTGGTCATAATTATCTTCATTCTAAATGATAACTTAAAAGATCATTTAGAATTTCTTTACTAAAGATCATAACGGTAATGATCATTGGGCCTAATAAATGCTAAAGAATTTGAAATAATTATCTTCTTTGTGAATCATAATTGACATCATCATTTAAAGTTTTTTTATTAAAGATCATAATGGTAACGATCATTGGGCCTAATAAATGCTAAAAAATTGTAAATAATTATCTTCTTTCTAAAAGATAATTTAATAGATCATTCAGAATTTCTTTATTAAAGATCATAAGGGTAACAATCATTGGGCCTAATAAATGCTAAAGAATTTTAAATAATTATATTCTTTCTAAAACATAATTTAATAGATCATTTAAAATTTCTTTATTAAAGATCATAAGGGTAACAATCATTGGGCCTAATAAATGCTAAAAAATTGTAAATAATTATCTTCTTTCTAAAAGATAATTTAATAGATCATTCAGAATTTCTTTATTAAAGATCATAACGGTAATTATCATTGGGCCTAATAAATGCTAAAGAATTTTAAATAATTATATTCTTTCTAAAACATAATTTAATAGATCATTTAAAATTTCTTTATTAAAGATCATAAGGGTAACAATCATTGGGACTAATAAATGCTAAAAAATTGTAAATAATTATCTTCTTTGTAAAAGATAATTTAATAGATCATTTCAAAATTTCTTTATTAAAGATCATAACGGTAACGATCATTGGGCCTAATAAACGCTAAAGAATTTGAAATAATTATCTTCTTTGTGAATCATATTTGAATAGATCATTTAAAGTTTTTTTATTAAAGGTCTTAACGGTAACGATCATTGGGCCTAATAAATGCTAAAACATTGGTCATAATTATCTTCATTCTAAATGATAACTTAAAAGATCATTTAGAATTTCTTTACTAAAGATCATAACGGTAATGATCATTGGGCCTAATAAATGCTAAAGAATTTGAAATAATTATCTTCTTTGTGAATCATAATTGACATCATCATTTAAAGTTTTTTTATTAAAGATCATAATGGTAACGATCATTGGGCCTAATAAATGCTAAAAAATTGTAAATAATTATCTTCTTTCTAAAAGATAATTTAATAGATCATTCAGAATTTCTTTATTAAAGATCATAAGGGTAACAATCATTGGGCCTAATAAATGCTAAAGAATTTTAAATAATTATATTCTTTCTAAAACATAATTTAATAGATCATTTAAAATTTCTTTATTAAAGATCATAAGGGTAACAATCATTGGGCCTAATAAATGCTAAAAAATTGTAAATAATTATCTTCTTTGTGAAAGATAATTTAATAGATCATTTAAAATTTCTTTATTAAAGATCATAAGGTAACGATCATTAGGCCTAATAAATGCTAAAGAATTTTAAATAATTATATTCTTTCTAAAACATAATTTAATAGATCATTTAAAATTTCTTTATTAAAGATCATAAGGGTAACAATCATTGGGACTAATAAATGCTAAAAAATTGTAAATAATTATCTTCTTTGTAAAAGATAATTTAATAGATCATTTCAAAATTTCTTTATTAAAGATCATAACGGTAACGATCATTGGGCCTAATAAACGCTAAAGAATTTGAAATAATTATCTTCTTTGTGAATCATATTTGAATAGATCATTTAAAGTTTTTTTATTAAAGGTCTTAACGGTAACGATCATTGGGCCTAATAAATGCTAAAACATTGGTCATAATTATCTTCATTCTAAATGATAACTTAAAAGATCATTTAGAATTTCTTTACTAAAGATCATAACGGTAATGATCATTGGGCCTAATAAATGCTAAAGAATTTGAAATAATTATCTTCTTTGTGAATCATAATTGACATCATCATTTAAAGTTTTTTTATTAAAGATCATAATGGTAACGATCATTGGGCCTAATAAATGCTAAAAAATTGTAAATAATTATCTTCTTTCTAAAAGATAATTTAATAGATCATTCAGAATTTCTTTATTAAAGATCATAAGGGTAACAATCATTGGGCCTAATAAATGCTAAAGAATTTTAAATAATTATATTCTTTCTAAAACATAATTTAATAGATCATTTAAAATTTCTTTATTAAAGATCATAAGGGTAACAATCATTGGGCCTAATAAATGCTAAAAAATTGTAAATAATTATCTTCTTTGTGAAAGATAATTTAATAGATCATTTAAAATTTCTTTATTAAAGATCATAAGGTAACGATCATTAGGCCTAATAAATGCTAAAGAATTTGAAATAGTTATCTTCTTTGTGAATCATAATTGAAAAGATCATTTAAAGTTTCTTTATTAAATATCATAACAGTAACGATCATTGGGTCTAATAAATGCTAAAAAATTGTAAATAATTATCTTCTTTCTAAAAGATAATTTAATAGATCATTTAGAATTTCTTTATTAAAGATCATAACGGTAACGATCATTGGTCCTAATAAATGCTAAAGAATTGTAAATAATTATATTCTTTCTAAAACATAATTTAATAGATCATTTAAAATTTCTTTATTAAAGATCATGAGGGTAACAATCATTGGGACTAATAAATGCTAAAAAATTGTAAATAATTATCTTCTTTGTAAAAGATAATTTAATAGATCATTTCAAAATTTCTTTATTAAAGATCATAACGGTAACGATCATTTGGCCTAATAAACGCTAAAGAATTTCAAATAATTATCTTCTTTGTGAGTCATAATTGAAAAGATCATTTAAAGTGTTTTTATTAAAGGTCTTAACGGTAACGATCATTGGGCCTAGTAAATGCTAAAAAATTGGTCATAATTATCTTCATTCTAAAAGATAACTTAAAAGATCATTTAGAATTTCTTTATTAAAGATCATGAGGGTAACGATCATTGGGCCTAATAAATGCTAAAGAATTTGAAATAATTATCTTCTTTGTGAATCATAATTGACAACATCATTTAAAGTTTTTTTATTAAAGATCATAACGGTAACGATCATTGGTCCTAATAAATGCTAAAAAATTGTAAATAAGTATCTTCTTTCTCAAAGATAATTTAATAGATCATATAGAATTTCTTTATTAAAGATCATAACGGTAACGATCATGGGGCCTAATAAATGCTAAAGAATTTGAAATAATTATCTTCTTTGTGAATCATATTTGAATAGATCATTTAAAGTTTTTTTATTAAAGGTCTTAACAGTAACGATCATTGGGCCTAATAAATGCTAAAAAATTGGTCATAATTATCTTCATTCTAAAAGATAACTTAAAAGATCATTTAGAATTTCTTTATTAAAGATCATAACGGTAATGATCATTGGGCCTAATAAAGGCTAAAGAATTTGAAATAATTATCTTCTTTGTGAATCATAATTGACAACATCATTTAAAGTTTTTTTATTAAAGATCATAACGGTAACGATCATTGGGCCTAATAAATGCTAAAAAATTGTAAATAATTATCTTCTTTCTAAAAGATAATTTAATAGATCATTTAGAATTTCTTTATTAAAGATCATAACGGTAACGATCATTGGTCCTAATAAATGCTAAAGAATTGTAAATAATTATATTCTTTCTAAAACATAATTTAATAGATCATTTAAAATTTCTTTATTAAAGATCATAAGGGTAACAATCATTGGGCCTAATAAATGCTAAAAAATTGTAAATAATTATCTTCTTTGTGAAAGATAATTTAATAGATCATTTAAAATTTCTTTATTAAAGATCATAAGGTAACGATCATTAGGCCTAATAAATGCTAAAGAATTTGAAATAGTTATCTTCTTTGTGAATCATAATTGAAAAGATCATTTAAAGTTTCTTTATTAAATATCATAACAGTAACGATCATTGGGTCTAATAAATGCTAAAAAATTGTAAATAATTATCTTCTTTCTAAAAGATAATTTAATAGATCATTTAGAATTTCTTTATTAAAGATCATAACGGTAACGATCATTGGTCCTAAGAAATCCTAAAGAATTGTAAATAATTATATTCTTTCTAAAACATAATTTAATAGATCATTTAAAATTTCTTTATTAAAGATCATGAGGGTAACAATCATTGGGACTAATAAATGCTAAAAAATTGTAAATAATTATCTTCTTTGTAAAAGATAATTTAATAGATCATTTCAAAATTTCTTTATTAAAGATCATAACGGTAACGATCATTGGGCCTAATAAACGCTAAAGAATTTCAAATAATTATCTTCTTTGTGAGTCATAATTGAAAAGATGATTTAAAGTGTTTTTATTAAAGATCATAACGGTAATGATCATTGGTCCTAATAAATGCTAAAAAATTGTAAATAATTATCTTCTTTCTCAAAGATAATTTAATAGATCATTCAGAATTTCTTTATTAAAGATCATAAGGGTAACAATCATTGGGCCTAATAAATGCTAAAGAATTTTAAATAATTATATTCTTTCTAAAACATAATTTAATAGATCATTTAAAATTTCTTTATTAAAGATCATAAGGGTAACAATCATTGGGCCTAATAAATGCTAAAAAATTGTAAATAATTATCTTCTTTGTGAAAGATAATTTAATAGATCATTTAAAATTTCTTTATTAAAGATCATAAGGTAACGATCATTAGGCCTAATAAATGCTAAAGAATTTGAAATAGTTATCTTCTTTGTGAATCATAATTGAAAAGATCATTTAAAGTTTCTTTATTAAATATCATAACAGTAACGATCATTGGGTCTAATAAATGCTAAAAAATTGTAAATAATTATCTTCTTTCTAAAAGATAATTTAATAGATCATTTAGAATTTCTTTATTAAAGATCATAACGGTAACGATCATTGGTCCTAATAAATGCTAAAGAATTGTAAATAATTATATTCTTTCTAAAACATAATTTAATAGATCATTTAAAATTTCTTTATTAAAGATCATGAGGGTAACAATCATTGGGACTAATAAATGCTAAAAAATTGTAAATAATTATCTTCTTTGTAAAAGATAATTTAATAGATCATTTCAAAATTTCTTTATTAAAGATCATAACGGTAACGATCATTTGGCCTAATAAACGCTAAAGAATTTCAAATAATTATCTTCTTTGTGAGTCATAATTGAAAAGATCATTTAAAGTGTTTTTATTAAAGGTCTTAACGGTAACGATCATTGGGCCTAGTAAATGCTAAAAAATTGGTCATAATTATCTTCATTCTAAAAGATAACTTAAAAGATCATTTAGAATTTCTTTATTAAAGATCATGAGGGTAACGATCATTGGGCCTAATAAATGCTAAAGAATTTGAAATAATTATCTTCTTTGTGAATCATAATTGACAACATCATTTAAAGTTTTTTTATTAAAGATCATAACGGTAACGATCATTGGTCCTAATAAATGCTAAAAAATTGTAAATAAGTATCTTCTTTCTCAAAGATAATTTAATAGATCATATAGAATTTCTTTATTAAAGATCATAACGGTAACGATCATGGGGCCTAATAAATGCTAAAGAATTTGAAATAATTATCTTCTTTGTGAATCATATTTGAATAGATCATTTAAAGTTTTTTTATTAAAGGTCTTAACAGTAACGATCATTGGGCCTAATAAATGCTAAAAAATTGGTCATAATAATCTTCATTCTAAAAGATAACTTAAAAGATCATTTAGAATTTCTTTATTAAAGATCATAACGGTAATGATCATTGGGCCTAATAAAGGCTAAAGAATTTGAAATAATTATCTTCTTTGTGAATCATAATTGACAACATCATTTAAAGTTTTTTTATTAAAGATCATAACGGTAACGATCATTGGGCCTAATAAATGCTAAAAAATTGTAAATAATTATCTTCTTTCTAAAAGATAATTTAATAGATCATTTAGAATTTCTTTATTAAAGATCATAACGGTAACGATCATTGGTCCTAATAAATGCTAAAGAATTGTAAATAATTATATTCTTTCTAAAACATAATTTAATAGATCATTTAAAATTTCTTTATTAAAGATCATGAGGGTAAAAATCATTGGGACTAATAAATGCTAAAAAATTGTAAATAATTATCTTCTTTGTAAAAGATAATTTAATAGATCATTTCAAAATTTCTTTATTAAAGATCAAAACGGTAACGATCATTGGGCCTAATAAACGCTAAAGAATTTGAAATAATTATCTTGTTTGTGAGTCATAATTGAAAAGATCATTTAAAGTGTTTTTATTAAAGATCATAACGGTAATGATCATTGGTCCTAATAAATGCTAAAAAATTGTAAATAATTATCTTCTTTCTCAAAGATAATTTAATAGATCATATAGAATTTCTTTATTAAAGATCATAAAGGTAACGATCATGGGTCTAGGGTTGAAATAATTATCTTCTTTGTGAATCATAATTGACAACATCATTTAAAGTTTTTTTATTAAAGATCATAACGGTAACGATCATTGGGCCTAATAAATGCTAAAAAATTGTAAATAATTATCTTCTTTCTAAAAGATAATTTAATAGATCATTGAGAATTTATTTATTAAAGATCATAACCGTAACAATCATTGGGCCTAATAAATGCTAAAGAATTTTAAATAATTATATTCTTTCTAAAACATAATTTAATAGATCATTTAAAATTTCTTTATTAAAGATCATAATGGTAACGATCATTGGGCCTAATAAATGCTAAAAAATTGTAAATAATTATCTTCTTTGTAAAAGATAACTTAATAGATCATTTAGAATTTCTTTATTAAAGATCATAACGGTAACGATCATTGGGCCTAATAAATGCTAAAGAATTTGAAATAATTATCTTCTTTGTGAATCATAATTGAAAAGATCATTTAAAGTTTCTTTATTAAATATCATAACAGTAACGATCATTGGGTCTAATAAATGCTAAAAAATTGTAAATAATTATCTTCTTTCTAAAAGATAATTTAATAGATCATTTAGAATTTCTTTATTAAAGATCATAACGGTAACGATCATTGGTCCTAATAAATGCTAAAGAATTGTAAATAATTATATTCTTTCTAAAACATAATTTAATAGATCATTTAAAATTTCTTTATTAAAGATCATGAGGGTAACAATCATTGGGACTAATAAATGCTAAAAAATTGTAAATAATTATCTTCTTTGTAAAAGATAATTTAATAGATCATTTCAAAATTTCTTTATTAAAGATCAAAACGGTAACGATCATTGGGCCTAATAAACGCTAAAGAATTTCAAATAATTATCTTCTTTGTGAGTCATAATTGAAAAGATGATTTAAAGTGTTTTTATTAAAGATCATAACGGTAATGATCATTGGTCCTAATAAATGCTAAAAAATTATAAATAATTATCTTCTTTCTCAAAGATAATTTAATAGATCATATAGAATTTCTTTATTAAAGATCATAACGGTAACGATCATGGGGCCTAATAAATGCTAAAGAATTTGAAATAATTATCTTCTTTGTGAATCATATTTGAATAGATCATTTAAAGTTTTTTTATTAAAGGTCTTAACGGTAACAATCATTGGGCCTAATAAATGCTAACAAATTGGTCATAATTATCTTCATTTTAAAAGATAACTTAAAAGATCATTTAGAATTTCTTTATTAAATATCATAACGGTAACGATCATTGGTCCTAATAAATGCTAAAGAATTGTAAATAATTATATTCTTTCTAAAACATAATTTAATAGATCATTTAAAATTTCTTTATTAAAGATCATGAGGGTAACAATCATTGGGACTAATAAATGCTAAAAAATTGTAAATAATTATCTTCTTTGTAAAAGATAATTTAATAGATCATTTCAAAATTTCTTTATTAAAGATCAAAATGGTAACAATCATTGGGCCTAATAAACGCTAAAGAATTTGAAATAATTATCTTGTCTGTGAGTCATAATTGAAAAGATCATTTAAAGTGTTTTTATTAAAGATCATAACGGTAATGATCATTGGTCCTAATAAATGCTAAAAAATTGTAAATAATTATCTTCTTTCTCAAAGATAATTTAATAGATCATATAGAATTTCTTTATTAAAGATCATAAAGGTAACGATCATGGGTCTAGGGTTGAAATAATTATCTTCTTTGTGAATCATAATTGACAACATCATTTAAAGTTTTTTTATTAAAGATCATAACGGTAACGATCATTGGGCCTAATAAATGCTAAAAAATTGTAAATAATTATCTTCTTTCTAAAAGATAATTTAATAGATCATTGAGAATTTATTTATTAAAGATCATAACCGTAACAATCATTGGGCCTAATAAATGCTAAAGAATTTTAAATAATTATATTCTTTCTAAAACATAATTTAATAGATCATTTAAAATTTCTTTATTAAAGATCATAATGGTAACGATCATTGGGCCTAATAAATGCTAAAAAATTGTAAATAATTATCTTCTTTGTAAAAGATAACTTAATAGATCATTTAGAATTTCTTTATTAAAGATCATAACGGTAACGATCATTGGGCCTAATAAATGCTAAAGAATTTGAAATAATTATCTTCTTTGTGAATCATAATTGAAAAGATCATTTAAAGTTTCTTTATTAAATATCATAACAGTAACGATCATTGGGTCTAATAAATGCTAAAAAATTGTAAATAATTATCTTCTTTCTAAAAGATAATTTAATAGATCATTTAGAATTTCTTTATTAAAGATCATAACGGTAACGATCATTGGTCCTAATAAATGCTAAAGAATTGTAAATAATTATATTCTTTCTAAAACATAATTTAATAGATCATTTAAAATTTCTTTATTAAAGATCATGAGGGTAACAATCATTGGGACTAATAAATGCTAAAAAATTGTAAATAATTATCTTCTTTGTAAAAGATAATTTAATAGATCATTTCAAAATTTCTTTATTAAAGATCAAAACGGTAACGATCATTGGGCCTAATAAACGCTAAAGAATTTCAAATAATTATCTTCTTTGTGAGTCATAATTGAAAAGATGATTTAAAGTGTTTTTATTAAAGATCATAACGGTAATGATCATTGGTCCTAATAAATGCTAAAAAATTATAAATAATTATCTTCTTTCTCAAAGATAATTTAATAGATCATATAGAATTTCTTTATTAAAGATCATAACGGTAACGATCATGGGGCCTAATAAATGCTAAAGAATTTGAAATAATTATCTTCTTTGTGAATCATATTTGAATAGATCATTTAAAGTTTTTTTATTAAAGGTCTTAACGGTAACAATCATTGGGCCTAATAAATGCTAACAAATTGGTCATAATTATCTTCATTTTAAAAGATAACTTAAAAGATCATTTAGAATTTCTTTATTAAATATCATAACGGTAACGATCATTGGTCCTAATAAATGCTAAAGAATTGTAAATAATTATATTCTTTCTAAAACATAATTTAATAGATCATTTAAAATTTCTTTATTAAAGATCATGAGGGTAACAATCATTGGGACTAATAAATGCTAAAAAATTGTAAATAATTATCTTCTTTGTAAAAGATAATTTAATAGATCATTTCAAAATTTCTTTATTAAAGATCAAAATGGTAACAATCATTGGGCCTAATAAACGCTAAAGAATTTGAAATAATTATCTTGTCTGTGAGTCATAATTGAAAAGATCATTTAAAGTGTTTTTATTAAAGATCATAACGGTAATGATCATTGGTCCTAATAAATGCTAAAAAATTGTAAATAATTATCTTCTTTCTCAAAGATAATTTAATAGATCATATAGAATTTCTTTATTAAAGATCATAAAGGTAACGATCATGGGTCTAGGGTTGAAATAATTATCTTCTTTGTGAATCATAATTGACAACATCATTTAAAGTTTTTTTATTAAAGATCATAACGGTAACGATCATTGGGCCTAATAAATGCTAAAAAATTGTAAATAATTATCTTCTTTCTAAAAGATAATTTAATAGATCATTGAGAATTTATTTATTAAAGATCATAACCGTAACAATCATTGGGCCTAATAAATGCTAAAGAATTTTAAATAATTATATTCTTTCTAAAACATAATTTAATAGATCATTTAAAATTTCTTTATTAAAGATCATAATGGTAACGATCATTGGGCCTAATAAATGCTAAAAAATTGTAAATAATTATCTTCTTTGTAAAAGATAACTTAATAGATCATTTAGAATTTCTTTATTAAAGATCATAACGGTAACGATCATTGGGCCTAATAAATTCTAAAGAATTTGAAATAATTATCTTCTTTGTGAATCATAATTGAAAAGATCATTTAAAGTTTCTTTATTAAATATCATAACAGTAACGATCATTGGGTCTAATAAATGCTAAAAAATTGTAAATAATTATCTTCTTTCTAAAAGATAATTTAATAGATCATTTAGAATTTCTTTATTAAAGATCATAACGGTAACGATCATTGGTCCTAATAAATGCTAAAGAATTGTAAATAATTATATTCTTTCTAAAACATAATTTAATAGATCATTTAAAATTTCTTTATTAAAGATCATGAGGGTAACAATCATTGGGACTAATAAATGCTAAAAAATTGTAAATAATTATCTTCTTTGTAAAAGATAATTTAATAGATCATTTCAAAATTTCTTTATTAAAGATCAAAACGGTAACGATCATTGGGCCTAATAAACGCTAAAGAATTTCAAATAATTATCTTCTTTGTGAGTCATAATTGAAAAGATGATTTAAAGTGTTTTTATTAAAGATCATAACGGTAATGATCATTGGTCCTAATAAATGCTAAAAAATTGTAAATAATTATCTTCTTTCTCAAAGATAATTTAATAGATCATATAGAATTTCTTTATTAAAGATCATAACGGTAACGATCATGGGGCCTAATAAATGCTAAAGAATTTGAAATAATTATCTTCTTTGTGAATCATATTTGAATAGATCATTTAAAGTTTTTTTATTAAAGGTCTTAACGGTAACAATCATTGGGCCTAATAAATGCTAACAAATTGGTCATAATTATCTTCATTTTAAAAGATAACTTAAAAGATCATTTAGAATTTCTTTATTAAAGATCATAACGGTAACGATCATTGGTCCTAATAAATGCTAAAGAATTGTAAATAATTATATTCTTTCTAAAACATAATTTAATAGATCATTTAAAATTTCTTTATTAAAGATCATGAGGGTAACAATCATTGGGACTAATAAATGCTAAAAAATTGTAAATAATTATCTTCTTTGTAAAAGATAATTTAATAGATCATTTCAAAATTTCTTTATTAAAGATCAAAATGGTGACAATCATTGGGGCTAATAAACGCTAAAGAATTTGAAATAATTATCTTGTTTGTGAGTCATAATTGAAAAGATCATTTAAAGTGTTTTTATTAAAGATCATAACGGTAATGATCATTGGTCCTAATAAATGCTAAAAAATTGTAAATAATTATCTTCTTTCTCAAAGATAATTTAATAGATCATATAGAATTTCTTTATTAAAGATCATAAAGGTAACGATCATGGGTCTAGGGTTGAAATAATTATCTTCTTTGTGAATCATAATTGACAACATCATTTAAAGTTTTTTTATTAAAGATCATAACGGTAACGATCATTGGGCCTAATAAATGCTAAAAAATTGTAAATAATTATCTTCTTTCTAAAAGATAATTTAATAGATCATTTAGAATTTCTTTATTAAAGATCATAACGGTAACGATCATTGGTCCTAATAAATGCTAAAGAATTGTAAATAATTATATTCTTTCTAAAACATAATTTAATAGATCATTTAAAATTTCTTTATTAAAGATCATGAGGGTAACAATCATTGGGACTAATAAATGCTAAAAAATTGTAAATAATTATCTTCTTTGTAAAAGATAATTTAATAGATCATTTCAAAATTTCTTTATTAAAGATCAAAACAGTAACGATCATTGGGCCTAATAAACGCTAAAGAATTTGAAATAATTATCTTGTTTGTGAGTCATAATTGAAAAGATAATTTAAAGTGTTTTTATTAAAGATCATAACGGTAATGATCATTGGTCCTAATAAATGCTAAAAAATTGTAAATAATTATCTTCTTTCTCAAAGATAATTTAATAGATCATATAGAATTTCTTTATTAAAGATCATAAAGGTAACGATCATGGGTCTAGGGTTGAAATAATTATCTTCTTTGTGAATCATAATTGACAACATCATTTAAAGTTTTTTTATTAAAGATCATAACGGTAACGATCATTGGGCCTAATAAATGCTAAAAAATTGTAAATAATTATCTTCTTTCTCAAAGATAATTTAATAGATCATATAGAATTTCTTTATTAAAGATCATAACCGTAACGATCATGGGGCCTAATAAATGCTAAAGAATTTGAAATAATTATCTTCTTTGTGAATCATAATTGACAACATCATTTAAATTTTTTTTATTAAAGGTCTTAACGGTAACAATCATTGGGCCTAATAAATGCTAACAAATTGGTCATAATTATCTTCATTTTAAAAGATAACTTAAAAGATCATTTAGAATTTCTTTATTAAAGATCATAACGGTAACGATCATTGGGCCTAATAAATGCTAAAGAATTTGAAATAATTATCTTCTTTGTGAATCATAATTGACAACATCATTTAAAGTTTTTTTATTAAAGATCATAACGGTAACGATCATTGGGCCTAATAAATGCTAAAAAATTGTAAATAATTATCTTCTTTCTAAAAGATAATTTAATAGATCATTTAGAATTTCTTTATTAAAGATCATAACGGTAACGATCATTGGGCCTAATAAATGCTACAGAATTTGAAATAATTATCTTCTTTGTGAATCATAATTGACAACATCATTTAAAGTTTTTTTATTAAAGATCATAGCGGTAACGATCATTGGGCCTAATAAATACTAAAAAATTGTAAATAATTATCTTCTTTCTAAAAGATAATTTAATAGATCATTTAGAATTTCTTTATTAAAGATCATAACGGTAACAATCATTGGGCCTAATAAATGCTAAAGAATTTTAAATAATTATATTCTTTGTAAAACATAATTTAATAGATCATTTAAAATTTCTTTATTAAAGATCATAAGGGTAACAATCATTGGGCCTAATAAATGCTAAAAAATTGTAAATAATTATTTTCTTTGTAAAAGATAATTTAATAGATCATTTAAAATTTCTTTATTAAAGATCATAACGGTAACGATCATTGGGCCTAATAAATGCTAAAGAATTTGAAATAATTATCTTCTTTGTGAATCATAATTGAAAAGATTATTTAAAGTTTCTTTATTAAATATCATAACAGTAACGATCATTGGGTCTAATAAATGCTAAAAAATTGTAAACAATTATCTTCTTTCTAAAAGATAATTTAATAGATCATTTAGAATTTCTTTATAAAAGATCATAACGGTAACGATCATTGGTCCTAATAAATGCTAAAGAATTGTAAATAATTATATTCTTTCTAAAACATAATTTAATAGATCATTTAAAATTTCTTTATTAAAGATCATGAGGGTAACAATCATTGGGACTAATAAATGCTAAAAAGTTGTAAATAATTATCTTCTTTGTAAAAGATAATTTAAAAGATCATTTCAAAATTTCTTTATTAAAGATCATAACGGTAACGATCATTGGGCCTAATAAACGCTAAAGAATTTGAAATAATTATCTTCTTTGTGAGTCATAATTGAAAAGATCATTTAAAGTGTTTTTATTAAAGATCATAACGGTAATGATCATTGGTCCTAATAAATGCTAAAAAATTGTAAATAATTATCTTCTTTCTCAAAGATAATTTAATAGATCATATAGAATTTCTTTATTAAAGATCATAACGGTAACGATCATAGGGCGTAATAAATGTTAAAAAATTTGAAATAATTATCTTCTTTGTGAATCATATTTGAATAGATCATTTAAAGTTTTTTTATTAAAGGTCTTAACGGTAACGATCATTGGGCCTAATAAATGCTAAAAAATTGGTCATAATTATCTTCGTTCTAAAAGATAACTTAAAAGATCATTTAGAATTTCTTTATTAAAGATCATAACGGTAACGATCATTGGGCCTAATAAATGCTAAAAAATTGTAAATAATTATCTTCTTTCTAAAAGATAATTTAATAGATCATTTAGAATTTCTTTATTAAAGATCATAACGGTAACGATCATTGGGCCTAATAAATGCTAAAGAATTTGAAATAATTATCTTCTTTGTGAATCATAATTGACAACATCATTTAAAGTTTTTTTATTAAAGATCATAGCGGTAACGATCATTGGGCTTAATAAATGCTAAAAAATTGTAAATAATTATCTTGTTTCTAAAAGATAATTTAATAGATCATTTAGAATTTCTTTATTAAAGATCATAACGGTAACGATCATTGGGCCTAATAAATGCTAAAAAATTGTAAATAATTATCTTCTTTCTAAAAGATAATTTAATAGATCATTTAGAATTTCTTTATTAAAGATCATAACGGTAACGATCATTGGGCCTAATAAATGCTAAAGAATTTGAAATAATTATCTTCTTTGTGAATCATAATTGAAAAGATCATTTAAAGTTTCTTTATTAAATATCATAACAGTAACGATCATTGGGTCTAATAAATGCTAAAAAATTGTAAATAATTCTCTTCTTTCTAAAAGATAATTTAATAGATCATTTAGAATTTCTTTATTAAAGATCATAACGGTAACGATCATTGGTCCTAATAAATGCTAAAGAATTGTAAATAATTATATTCTTTCTAAAACATAATTTAATAGATCATTTAAAATTTCTTTATTAAAGATCACGAGGGTAACAATCATTGGGACTAATAAATGCTAAAAAATTGTAAATAATTATCTTCTTTGTAAAAGATAATTTAATAGATCATTTCAAAATTTCTTTATTAAAGATCATAACGGTAACGATCATTGGGCCTAATCAACGCTAAAGAATTTGAAATAATTATCTTCTTTGTGAGTCATAATTGAAAAGATCATTTAAAGTGTTTTTATTAAAGATCATAACGGTAATGATCATTGGTCCTAATAAATGCTAAAAAATTGTAAATATTTATATTCTTTCTAAAACATAATTTAATAGATCATTTAAAATTTCTTTATTAAAGATCATGAGGGTAACAATCATTGGGACTAATAAATGCTAAAAAATTGTAAATAATTATCTTCTTTGTAAAAGATAATTTAATAGATCATTTCAAAATTTCTTTATTAAAGATCATAACGGTAACGATCATTGGGCCTAATAAACGCTAAAGAATTTGAAATAATTATCTTCTTTGTGAGTCATAATTGAAAAGATCATTTAAAGTGTTTTTATTAAAGATCATAACGGTAATGATCATTGGTCCTAATAAATGCTAAAAAATTGTAAATAATTATCTTCTTTCTCAAAGATAATTTAATAGATCATATAGAATTTCTTTATTAAAGATCATAACGGTAACGATCATAGGGCGTAATAAATGTTAAAAAATTTGAAATAATTATCTTCTTTGTGAATCATATTTGAATAGATCATTTAAAGTTTTTTTATTAAAGGTCTTAACGGTAACGATCATTGGGCCTAATAAATGCTAAAATATTGGTCATAATTATCTTCGTTCTAAAAGATAACTTAAAAGATCATTTAGAATTTCTTTATTAAATATCATAACAGTAACGATCATTGGGTCTAATAAATGCTAAAAAATTGTAAATAATTATCTTCTTTCTAAAAGATAATTTAATAGATCATTTAGAATTTCTTTATTAAAGATCATAACGGTAACGATAATTGGTCCTAATAAATGCTAAAGAATTGTAAATAATTATATTCTTTCTAAAACATAATTTAATAGATCATTTAAAATTTCTTTATTAAAGATCATGAGGGTAACAATCATTGGGACTAATAAATGCTAAAAAATTGTAAATAATTATCTTCTTTGTAAAAGATAATTTAATAGATCATTTCAAAATTTCTTTATTAAAGATCATAACGGTAACGATCATTGGGCCTAATAAACGCTAAAGAATTTGAAATAATTATCTTCTTTGTGAGTCATAATTGAAAAGATCATTTAAAGTGTTTTTATTAAAGGTCTTAACGGTAACGATCATTGGGCCTAATAAATGCTAAAAAATTGGTCATAATTATCTTCATTCTAAAAGATAACTTAAAAGATCATTTAGAATTTCTTTATTAAAGATCATGAAGGTAACGATCATTGGGCCTAATAAATGCTAAAGAATTTGAAATAATTATCTTCTTTGTGAATCATAATTGACAACATCATTTAAAGTTTTTTTATTAAAGATCATAACGGTAACGATCATTGGTCCTAATAAATGCTAAAAAATTGTAAATAAGTATCTTCTTTCTCAAAGATAATGTAATAGATCATATAGAATTTCTTTATTAAAGATCATAACGGTAACGATCATGGGGCCTAATAAATGCTAAAGAATTTGAAATAATTATCTTCTTTGTGAATCATATTTGAATAGATCATTTAAAGTTTTTTTATTAAAGGTCTTAACGGTAACGATCATTGGGCCTAATAAATGCTAAAAAATTGGTCATAATTATCTTCATTCTAAATGATAACTTAAAAGATCATTTAGAATTTCTTTACTAAAGATCATAACGGTAATGATCATTGGGCCTAATAAATGCTAAAGAATTTGAAATAATTATCTTCTTTGTGAATCATAATTGACATCATCATTTAAAGTTTTTTTATTAAAGATCATAACGGTAACGATCATTGGGCCTAATAAATGCTAAAAAATTGTAAATAATTATCTTCTTTCTAAAAGATAATTTAATAGATCATTCAGAATTTCTTTATTAAAGATCATAACGGTAACAATCATTGGGCCTAATAAATGCTAAAGAATTTTAAATAATTATATTCTTTCTAAAACATAATTTAATAGATCATTTAAAATTTCTTTATTAAAGATCATAAGGGTAACAATCATTGGGCCTAATAAATGCTAAAAAATTGTAAATAATTATCTTTTTTGTGAAAGATAATTTAATAGATCATTTAAAATTTCTTTATTAAAGATCATAAGGTAACGATCATTAGGCCTAATAAATGCTAAAGAATTTGAAATAGTTATCTTCTTTGTGAATCATAATTGAAAAGATCATTTAAAGTTTCTTTATTAAATATCATAACAGTAACGATCATTGGGTCTAATAAATGCTAAAAAATTGTAAATAATTATCTTCTTTCTAAAAGATAATTTAATAGATCATTTAGAATTTCTTTATTAAAGATGATAACGGTAACGATCATTGGTCCTAATAAATGCTAAAGAATTGTAAATAATTATATTCTTTCTAAAATATAATTTAATAGATCATTTAAAATTTCTTTATTAAAGATCATAAGGGTAACAATCATTGGGACTAATAAATGCTAAAAAATTGTAAATAATTATCTTCTTTGTAGAAGATAATTTAAAAGATCATTTCAAAATTTCTTTATTAAAGATCATAACGGTAACGATCATTGGGCCTAATAAACGCTAAAGAATTTGAAATAATTATCTTCTTTGTGAGTCATAATTGAAAAGATCATTTAAAGTGTTTTTATTAAAGATCATAACGGTAATGATCATTGGTCCTAATAAATGCTAAAAAATTGTAAATAATTATCTTCTTTCTCAAAGATAATTTAATAGATCATATAGAATTTCTTTATTAAAGATCATAACGGTAACGATCATAGGGCGTAATAAATGTTAAAAAATTTGAAATAATTATCTTCTTTGTGAATCATATTTGAATAGATCATTTAAAGTTTTTTTATTAAAGGTCTTAACGGTAACGATCATTGGGCCTAATAAATGCTAAAAAATTGGTCATAATTATCTTCGTTCTAAAAGATAACTTAAAAGATCATTTAGAATTTCTTTATTAAAGATCATAACGGTAACGATCATTGGGCCTAATAAATGCTAAAAAATTGTAAATAATTATCTTCTTTCTAAAAGATAATTTAATAGATCATTTAGAATTTCTTTATTAAAGATCATAACGGTAACGATCATTGGGCCTAATAAATGCTAAAGAATTTGAAATAATTATCTTCTTTGTGAATCATAATTGACAACATCATTTAAAGTTTTTTTATTAAAGATCATAGCGGTAACGATCATTGGGCTTAATAAATGCTAAAAAATTGTAAATAATTATCTTGTTTCTAAAAGATAATTTAATAGATCATTTAGAATTTCTTTATTAAAGATCATAACGGTAACGATCATTGGGCCTAATAAATGCTAAAAAATTGTAAATAATTATCTTCTTTCTAAAAGATAATTTAATAGATCATTTAGAATTTCTTTATTAAAGATCATAACGGTAACGATCATTGGGCCTAATAAATGCTAAAGAATTTGAAATAATTATCTTCTTTGTGAATCATAATTGAAAAGATCATTTAAAGTTTCTTTATTAAATATCATAACAGTAACGATCATTGGGTCTAATAAATGCTAAAAAATTGTAAATAATTCTCTTCTTTCTAAAAGATAATTTAATAGATCATTTAGAATTTCTTTATTAAAGATCATAACGGTAACGATCATTGGTCCTAATAAATGCTAAAGAATTGTAAATAATTATATTCTTTCTAAAACATAATTTAATAGATCATTTAAAATTTCTTTATTAAAGATCACGAGGGTAACAATCATTGGGACTAATAAATGCTAAAAAATTGTAAATAATTATCTTCTTTGTAAAAGATAATTTAATAGATCATTTCAAAATTTCTTTATTAAAGATCATAACGGTAACGATCATTGGGCCTAATCAACGCTAAAGAATTTGAAATAATTATCTTCTTTGTGAGTCATAATTGAAAAGATCATTTAAAGTGTTTTTATTAAAGATCATAACGGTAATGATCATTGGTCCTAATAAATGCTAAAAAATTGTAAATATTTATATTCTTTCTAAAACATAATTTAATAGATCATTTAAAATTTCTTTATTAAAGATCATGAGGGTAACAATCATTGGGACTAATAAATGCTAAAAAATTGTAAATAATTATCTTCTTTGTAAAAGATAATTTAATAGATCATTTCAAAATTTCTTTATTAAAGATCATAACGGTAACGATCATTGGGCCTAATAAACGCTAAAGAATTTGAAATAATTATCTTCTTTGTGAGTCATAATTGAAAAGATCATTTAAAGTGTTTTTATTAAAGATCATAACGGTAATGATCATTGGTCCTAATAAATGCTAAAAAATTGTAAATAATTATCTTCTTTCTCAAAGATAATTTAATAGATCATATAGAATTTCTTTATTAAAGATCATAACGGTAACGATCATAGGGCGTAATAAATGTTAAAAAATTTGAAATAATTATCTTCTTTGTGAATCATATTTGAATAGATCATTTAAAGTTTTTTTATTAAAGGTCTTAACGGTAACGATCATTGGGCCTAATAAATGCTAAAATATTGGTCATAATTATCTTCGTTCTAAAAGATAACTTAAAAGATCATTTAGAATTTCTTTATTAAATATCATAACAGTAACGATCATTGGGTCTAATAAATGCTAAAAAATTGTAAATAATTATCTTCTTTCTAAAAGATAATTTAATAGATCATTTAGAATTTCTTTATTAAAGATCATAACGGTAACGATAATTGGTCCTAATAAATGCTAAAGAATTGTAAATAATTATATTCTTTCTAAAACATAATTTAATAGATCATTTAAAATTTCTTTATTAAAGATCATGAGGGTAACAATCATTGGGACTAATAAATGCTAAAAAATTGTAAATAATTATCTTCTTTGTAAAAGATAATTTAATAGATCATTTCAAAATTTCTTTATTAAAGATCATAACGGTAACGATCATTGGGCCTAATAAACGCTAAAGAATTTGAAATAATTATCTTCTTTGTGAGTCATAATTGAAAAGATCATTTAAAGTGTTTTTAGTAAAGGTCTTAACGGTAACGATCATTGGGCCTAATAAATGCTAAAAAATTGGTCATAATTATCTTCATTCTAAAAGATAACTTAAAAGATCATTTAGAATTTCTTTATTAAAGATCATGAGGGTAACGATCATTGGGCCTAATAAATGCTAAAGAATTTGAAATAATTATCTTCTTTGTGAATCATAATTGACAACATCATTTAAAGTTTTTTTATTAAAGATCATAACGGTAACGATCATTGGTCCTAATAAATGCTAAAAAATTGTAAATAAGTATCTTCTTTCTCAAAGATAATGTAATAGATCATATAGAATTTCTTTATTAAAGATCATAACGGTAACGATCATGGGGCCTAATAAATGCTAAAGAATTTGAAATAATTATCTTCTTTGTGAATCATATTTGAATAGATCATTTAAAGTTTTTTTATTAAAGGTCTTAACGGTAACGATCATTGGGCCTAATAAATGCTAAAAAATTGGTCATAATTATCTTCATTCTAAATGATAACTTAAAAGATCATTTAGAATTTCTTTACTAAAGATCATAACGGTAATGATCATTGGGCCTAATAAATGCTAAAGAATTTGAAATAATTATCTTCTTTGTGAATCATAATTGACATCATCATTTAAAGTTTTTTTATTAAAGATCATAACGGTAACGATCATTGGGCCTAATAAATGCTAAAAAATTGTAAATAATTATCTTCTTTCTAAAAGATAATTTAATAGATCATTCAGAATTTCTTTATTAAAGATCATAACGGTAACAATCATTGGGCCTAATAAATGCTAAAGAATTTTAAATAATTATATTCTTTCTAAAACATAATTTAATAGATCATTTAAAATTTCTTTATTAAAGATCATAAGGGTAACAATCATTGGGCCTAATAAATGCTAAAAAATTGTAAATAATTATCTTTTTTGTGAAAGATAATTTAATAGATCATTTAAAATTTCTTTATTAAAGATCATAAGGTAACGATCATTAGGCCTAATAAATGCTAAAGAATTTGAAATAGTTATCTTCTTTGTGAATCATAATTGAAAAGATCATTTAAAGTTTCTTTATTAAATATCATAACAGTAACGATCATTGGGTCTAATAAATGCTAAAAAATTGTAAATAATTATCTTCTTTCTAAAAGATAATTTAATAGATCATTTAGAATTTCTTTATTAAAGATGATAACGGTAACGATCATTGGTCCTAATAAATGCTAAAGAATTGTAAATAATTATATTCTTTCTAAAATATAATTTAATAGATCATTTAAAATTTCTTTATTAAAGATCATAAGGGTAACAATCATTGGGACTAATAAATGCTAAAAAATTGTAAATAATTATCTTCTTTGTAGAAGATAATTTAAAAGATCATTTCAAAATTTCTTTATTAAAGATCATAACGGTAACGATCATTGGGCCTAATAAACGCTAAAGAATTTGAAATAATTATCTTCTTTGTGAGTCATAATTGAAAAGATCATTTAAAGTGTTTTTATTAAAGATCATAACGGTAATGATCATTGGTCCTAATAAATGCTAAAAAATTGTAAATAATTATCTTCTTTCTCAAAGATAATTTAATAGATCATATAGAATTTCTTTATTAAAGATCATAACGGTAACGATCATAGGGCGTAATAAATGTTAAAAAATTTGAAATAATTATCTTCTTTGTGAATCATATTTGAATAGATCATTTAAAGTTTTTTTATTAAAGGTCTTAACGGTAACGATCATTGGGCCTAATAAATGCTAAAATATTGGTCATAATTATCTTCGTTCTAAAAGATAACTTAAAAGATCATTTAGAATTTCTTTATTAAATATCATAACAGTAACGATCATTGGGTCTAATAAATGCTAAAAAATTGTAAATAATTATCTTCTTTCTAAAAGATAATTTAATAGATCATTTAGAATTTCTTTATTAAAGATCATAACGGTAACGATAATTGGTCCTAATAAATGCTAAAGAATTGTAAATAATTATATTCTTTCTAAAACATAATTTAATAGATCATTTAAAATTTCTTTATTAAAGATCATGAGGGTAACAATCATTGGGACTAATAAATGCTAAAAAATTGTAAATAATTATCTTCTTTGTAAAAGATAATTTAATAGATCATTTCAAAATTTCTTTATTAAAGATCATAACGGTAACGATCATTGGGCCTAATAAACGCTAAAGAATTTGAAATAATTATCTTCTTTGTGAGTCATAATTGAAAAGATCATTTAAAGTGTTTTTATTAAAGGTCTTAACGGTAACGATCATTGGGCCTAATAAATGCTAAAAAATTGGTCATAATTATCTTCATTCTAAAAGATAACTTAAAAGATCATTTAGAATTTCTTTATTAAAGATCATGAGGGTAACGATCATTGGGCCTAATAAATGCTAAAGAATTTGAAATAATTATCTTCTTTGTGAATCATAATTGACAACATCATTTAAAGTTTTTTTATTAAAGATCATAACGGTAACGATCATTGGTCCTAATAAATGCTAAAAAATTGTAAATAAGTATCTTCTTTCTCAAAGATAATGTAATAGATCATATAGAATTTCTTTATTAAAGATCATAACGGTAACGATCATGGGGCCTAATAAATGCTAAAGAATTTGAAATAATTATCTTCTTTGTGAATCATATTTGAATAGATCATTTAAAGTTTTTTTATTAAAGGTCTTAACGGTAACGATCATTGGGCCTAATAAATGCTAAAAAATTGGTCATAATTATCTTCATTCTAAATGATAACTTAAAAGATCATTTAGAATTTCTTTACTAAAGATCATAACGGTAATGATCATTGGGCCTAATAAATGCTAAAGAATTTGAAATAATTATCTTCTTTGTGAATCATAATTGACATCATCATTTAAAGTTTTTTTATTAAAGATCATAACGGTAACGATCATTGGGCCTAATAAATGCTAAAAAATTGTAAATAATTATCTTCTTTCTAAAAGATAATTTAATAGATCATTCAGAATTTCTTTATTAAAGATCATAACGGTAACAATCATTGGGCCTAATAAATGCTAAAGAATTTTAAATAATTATATTCTTTCTAAAACATAATTTAATAGATCATTTAAAATTTCTTTATTAAAGATCATAAGGGTAACAATCATTGGGCCTAATAAATGCTAAAAAATTGTAAATAATTATCTTTTTTGTGAAAGATAATTTAATAGATCATTTAAAATTTTTTTATTAAAGATCATAACGGTAACGATCATTGGTCCTAATAAATGCTAAAAAATTGTAAATAAGTATCTTCTTTCTCAAAGATAATGTAATAGATCATATAGAATTTCTTTATTAAAGATCATAACGGTAACGATCATGGGGCCTAATAAATGCTAAAGAATTTGAAATAATTATCTTCTTTGTGAATCATATTTGAATAGATCATTTAAAGTTTTTTTATTAAAGGTCTTAACGGTAACGATCATTGGGCCTAATAAATGCTAAAAAATTGGTCATAATTATCTTCATTCTAAATGATAACTTAAAAGATCATTTAGAATTTCTTTACTAAAGATCATAACGGTAATGATCATTAGGCCTAATAAATGCTAAAGAATTTGAAATAGTTATCTTCTTTGTGAATCATAATTGAAAAGATCATTTAAAGTTTCTTTATTAAATATCATAACAGTAACGATCATTGGGTCTAATAAATGCTAAAAAATTGTAAATAATTATCTTCTTTCTAAAAGATAATTTAATAGATCATTTAGAATTTCTTTATTAAAGATGATAACGGTAACGATCATTGGTCCTAATAAATGCTAAAGAATTGTAAATAATTATATTCTTTCTAAAATATAATTTAATAGATCATTTAAAATTTCTTTATTAAAGATCATAAGGGTAACAATCATTGGGACTAATAAATGCTAAAAAATTGTAAATAATTATCTTCTTTGTAGAAGATAATTTAAAAGATCATTTCAAAATTTCTTTATTAAAGATCATAACGGTAACGATCATTGGGCCTAATAAACGCTAAAGAATTTGAAATAATTATCTTCTTTGTGAGTCATAATTGAAAAGATCATTTAAAGTGTTTTTATTAAAGATCATAACGGTAATGATCATTGGTCCTAATAAATGCTAAAAAATTGTAAATAATTATCTTCTTTCTCAAAGATAATTTAATAGATCATATAGAATTTCTTTATTAAAGTTCACAACGGTAACGATCATGGGGCCTAATAAATGCTAAAGAATTTGAAATAATTATCTTCTTTGTGAATCATATTTGAATAGATCATTTAAAGTTTTTTTATTAAAGATCTTAACGGTAACGATCATTGGGCCTAATAAATGCTAAAAAATTGGTCATAATTATCTTCATTCTAAAAGATAACTTAAAAGATCATTTAGAATTTCTTTATTAAAGATCATAACGGTAACGATCATTGGGCCTAATAAAGGCTAAAGAATTTGAAATAATTATCTTCTTTGTGAATCATAATTGACAACATCATTTAAAGTTTTTTTATTAAAGATCATAACGGTAACGATCATTGGGCCTAATAAATGCTAAAAAATTGTAAATAATTATCTTCTTTCTAACAGATAATTTAATAGATCATTTAGAATTTCTTTATTAAAGATCATAACGGTAACGATCATTGGTCCTAATAAATGCTAAAGAATTGTAAATAATTATATTCTTTCTAAAACATAATTTAATAGATCATTTAAAATTTCTTTATTAAAGATCATATGGGTAACAATCATTGGGACTAATAAATGCTAAAAAACTGTAAATAATTATCTTCTTTGTAAAAGATAATTTAATAGATCATTTCAAAATTTCTTTATTAAAGATCATAACGGTAACGATCATTGGGCGTAATAAATGCTAAAGAATTTGAAATAATTATATTCTTTGTGAATCATAATTTTATAGATCATTTAAAGTTTTTTTATTAAAGGCCTTAACGGTAACAATCATTGGGCCTAATAAATGCTAAAAATTGTAAATAATTACCTTCTTTCTAAAAGATAATTTAATAGATCATTGAAAATTTCTTTATTAAAGATCATAACGGTAACGATCATTGGGCCTAATAAATGCTAAAGAATTGTAAATAATTATATTCTTTCTAAAACATAATTTAATAGATCATTTAAAATTTCTTTATTAAAGATCATAAGGGTAACAATCATTGGGCCTAATAAATGCTAAAAAATTGTAAATAATTATCTTCTTTGTAAAAGATAATTTAACAGATCATTTAAAATTTCTTTATTAAAGATCATAACGGTAACGATCATTGGGCCTAATAAATGCTAAAGAATTTGAAATAATTATCTTCTTTGTGAATCATAATTGAAAAGATCATTTAAAGTTTCTTTATTAAAGATCATAACAGTAACGATCATTGGGTCCAATAAATGCTAAAGAATTGTAAATAATTATATTCTTTCTAAAACATAATTGAATAGATCATTTAAAATTTCTTTATTAAAGATCATAAGGGGATTGGGCCTAATAAATGCTAAAAAATTGTAAATAATTTTCTTCTTTGTAAAAGATAATTTAATAGATCATTTAAAATTTCTTTATTAAAGATCATAAGGGTAACAATCATTGGGCCTAATAAATGCTAAAAAATTGTAAATAATTATCTTCTTTGTAAAAGATAATTTAACAGATCATTTAAAATTTCTTTATTAAAGATCATAACGGTAACGATCATTGGGCCTAATAAATGCTAAAGAATTTGAAATAATTATCTTCTTTGTGAATCATAATTGAAAAGATCATTTAAAGTTTTTTTATTAAAGGTCTTAACGGTAACGATCATTGGGCCTAATAAATGCTAAAAAATTGGTCATAATTATCTTCGTTCTAAAAGATAACTTAAAAGATCATTTAGAATTTCTTTATTAAAGATCATAACGGTAACGATCATTGGGCCTAATAAATGCTAAAGAATTTGAAATAATTATCTTCTTTGTGAATCATAATTGAAAAGATCATTTAAAGTTTTTTTATTAAAGGCCTTAACGGTAACAATCATTGGGCCTAATAAATGCTAAAAAATTGTACATAATTATCTTCATTCTAAAAGATAACTTAAAAGATCATTTAAAGTTTTTTTATTAAAGATCATAACAGTAACGATAATTGGGCCTAATAAATGCTAAAAAATTGTAAATAATTACCTTCTTTCTAAAAGATAATTTAATAGATCATTTAAAATTTCTTTATTAAAGATCATAACGGTAACGATCATTGGGCCTAATAAATGCTAAAGAATTTGAAATAATTATCTTCTTTGTGAATCATAATTGAAAAGATCATTTAAAGTTTCTTTATTAAAGATCATAACAGTAACGATCATTGGGTCAAATAAATGCTAAAAAATTGTAAATAATTATCTTCTTTCTAAAAGATAATTTAATAGATCATTTAGAATTTCTTTATTAAAGATCATAACGGTAACGATCATTGGTCCTAATAAATGCTAAAGAATTGTAAATAATTATATTCTTTCTAAAACATAATTTAATAGATCATTTAAAATTTCTTTATTAAAGATCATAAGGGTAACAATCAGTGGGACTAATAAATGCTAAAAAATTGTAAACAATTATCTTCGTTGTAAAACATAATTTAATAGATCATTTCAAAATTTCTTTATTAAAGATCATAACGGTAACGATCATTGGGCCTAATAAATGCTAAAGAATTTGAAATAATTATCTTCTTTGTGAATCATAATTGAATAGATGATTTAAAGTTTTTTTATTAAAGGCCTTAACGGTAACAATCATTGGGCCTAATAAATGCTAAAAAATTGTACATAATTATCTTCATTCTAAAAGATAACTTAAAATATCATTTAAAGTTTTTTTATTAAAGATCATAACAGTAACGATAATTGGGCCTAATAAATGCTAAAAAATTGTAAATAATTACCTTCTTTCTAAAAGATAATTTAATAGATCATTTAAAATTTCTTTATTAAAGATCATAAGGGTAACAATCATTGGGCCTAATAAATGCTAAAAAATTGTAAATAATTATCTTCTTTGTAAAAGATAATTTAATAGATCATATAAAATTTCTTTATTAAAGATCATAACGGTAACGATCATTGGGCCTAATAAATGCTAAAGAATTTGAAATAATTATCTTCTTTGTGAATCATAATTGAAAAGATCATTTAAAGTTTCTTTATTAAAGATCATAACAGTAACGATCATTGGGTCCAATAAATGCTAAAGAATTGTAAATAATTATATTCTTTCTAAAACATAATTGAATAGATCATTTAAAATTTCTTTATTAAAGATCATAAGGGTAACAATCATTGGGCCTAATAAATGCTAAAAAATTGTAAATAATTTTCTTCTTTGTAAAAGATAATTTAATAGATCATTTAAAATTTCTTTATTAAAGATCATAACGGTAACGATCATTGGGCCTAATAAATGCTAAAGAATTTGAAATAATTATCTTCTTTGTGAATCATAATTGAAAAGATCATTTAAAGTTTCTTTATTAAAGATCATAACAGTAACGATCATTGGGTCTAATAAATGCTAAAAAATTGTAAATAATTATCTTCTTTCTAAAAGATAATTTAATAGATCATATAGAATTTCTTTATTAAAGATCATAACGGTAACGATCATGGGGCCTAATAAATGCTAAAAAATTTGAAATAATTATCTTCTTTGTGAATCATATTTGAATAGATCATTTAAAGTTTTTTTATTAAAGGTCTTAACGGTAACGATCATTGGGCCTAATAAATGCTAAAAAATTGGTCATAATTATCTTCGTTCTAAAAGATAACTTAAAAGATCATTTAGAATTTCTTTATTAAAGATCATAACGGTAACGATCATTGGGCCTAATAAATGCTAAAAAATTGTAAATAATTATCTTCTTTCTAAAAGATAATTTAATAGATCATTTAGAATTTCTTTATTAAAGATCATAACGGTAACGATCATTGGGCCTAATAAATGCTAAAGAATTTGAAATAATTATCTTCTTTGTGAATCATAATTGACAACATCATTTAAAGTTTTTTTATTAAAGATCATAGCGGTAACGATCATTGGGCCTAATAAATGCTAAAAAATTGTAAATAATTATCTTCTTTCTAAAAGATAATTTAATAGATCATTTAGAATTTCTTTATTAAAGATCATAACGGTAACAATCATTGGGCCTAATAAATGCTAAAGAATTTTAAATAATTATATTCTTTCTAAAACATAATTTAATAGATCATTTAAAATTTCTTTATTAAAGATCATAAGGGTAACAATCATAATAAATGCTAAAAAATTGTAAATAATTATCTTCTTTGTAAAAGATAATTTAATAGATCATTTAAAATTTCTTTATTAAAGATCATGAGGGCAACAATCATTGGGACTAATAAATGCTAAAAAATTATAAATAATTATCTTCTTTGTAAAAGATAATTTAATAGATCATTTCAAAATTTCTTTATTAAAGATCATAACGGTAACGATCATTGGGCCTAATAAACGCTAAAGAATTTGAAATAATTATCTTCTTTGTGAGTCATAATTGAAAAGATCATTTAAAGTGTTTTTATTAAAGATCATAACGGTAATAATCATTGGTCCTAATATATGCTAAAAAATTGTAAATAATTATCTTCTTTCTCAAAGATAATTTAATAGATCATATAGAATTTCTTTATTAAAGATCATAACGGTAACGATCATGGGGCCTAATAAATGCTAAAGAATTTGAAATGATTATCTTCTTTGTGAATCATATTTGAATAGATCATTTAAAGTTTTTTTATTAAAGGTATTAACGGTAACGATCATTGGGCCTAATAAATGCTAAAAAATTGGTCATAATTATCTTCATTCTAAAAGATAACTTAAAAGATCATTTAGAATTTCTTTATTAAAGATCATAACGATAACGATCGTTGGGCTTAATAAATGCTAAAGAATTTGAAATAATTATCTTCTTTGTGAATCATAATTGACAACATCATTTAAAGTTTTTGTATTAAAGATCATAACGGTAACGATCATTGGGCCTAATAAATGCTAAAAAATTGTAAATAATTATCTTCTTTCTAAAAGATAATTTAATAGATCATTTAGAATTTCTTTATTAAAGATCATAACGGTAACAATCATTGGGCCTAATAAATGCTAAAGAATTTTAAATAATTATATTCTTTGTAAAACATAATTTAATAGATCATTTAAAATTTCTTTATTAAAGATCATAAGGGTAACAATCATTGGGCCTAATAAATGCTAAAAAATTGTAAATAATTATCTTCTTTGTGAAAGATAATTTAATAGATCATTTAAAATTTCTTTATTAAAGATCATAACGGTAACGATCATTGGCCCTAATAAATGCTAAAGAATTTGAAATAATTATCTTCTCTGTGAATCATAATTGAAAAGATCATTTAAAGTTTGTTTATTAAATATCATAACAGTAACGATCATTGGATCTAATAAATGCTAAAAAATTGTAAATAATTATCTTCTTTCTAAAAGATAATTTAATAGATCATTTAGAATTTCTTTATTAAAGATCATAACGGTAACGATCATTGGTCCTAATAAATCCTAAAGAATTGTAAATAATTATATTCTTTCTAAAACATAATTTAATAGATCATTTAAAATTTCTTTATTAAAGATCATGAGGGTAACAATCATTGGGACTAATAAATGCTAAAAAATTGTAAATAATTATCTCCTTTGTAAAAGATAATTTAATAGATCATTTCAAAATTTCTTTATTAAAGATCATAACGGTAACGATCATTGGGCCTAATAAACGCTAAAGAATTTGAAATAATTATCTTCTTTGTGAGTCATAATTGAAAAGATCATTTAAAGTGTTTTTATTAAAGATCATAACGGTAATGATCATTGGTCCTAATAAATGCTAAAAAATTGTAAATAATTATCTTCTTTCTCAAAGATAATTTAATAGATCATATAGAATTTCTTTATTAAAGATCATAACGGTAACGATCATGGGGCCTAATAAATGCTAAAGAATTTGAAATAATTATCTTCTTTGTGAATCATATTTGAATAGATCATTTAAAGTTTTTTTATTAAAGGTCTTAACGGTAACGATCATTGGGCCTAATAAATGCTAAAAAATTGGTCATAATTATCTTCATTCTAAAAGATAACTTAAAAGATCATTTAGAATTTCTTTATTAAAGATCATAACGGTAACGATCATTGGGCCTAATAAATGCTAAAGAATTTGAAATAATTATCTTCTTTGTGAATCATAATTGACAACATCATTTAAAGTTTTTTTATTAAAGATCATAACGGTAACAATCATTGGGCCTAATAAATGCTAAAAAATTGTAAATAATTATCTTCTTTCTAAAAGATAATTTAATAGATCATTTAGAATTTCTTTATTAAAGATCATAACGGTAAAAATCATTGGGCCTAATAAATGCTAAAGAATTTTAAATAATTATATTCTTTGTAAAACATAATTTAATAGATCATTTAAAATTTCTTTATTAAAGATCATAAGGGTAACAATCATTGGGCCTAATAAATGCTAAAAAATTGTAAATAATTATCTTCTTTGTGAAAGATAATTTAATAGATCATTTAAAATTTCTTTATTAAAGATCATAACGGTAACGATCATTGGCCCTAATAAATGCTAAAGAATTTGAAATAATTATCTTCTCTGTGAATCATAATTGAAAAGATCATTTAAAGTTTGTTTATTAAATATCATAACAGTAACGATCATTGGATCTAATAAATGCTAAAAAATTGTAAATAATTATCTTCTTTCTAAAAGATAATTTAATAGATCATTTAGAATTTCTTTATTAAAGATCATAACGGTAACGATCATTGGTCCTAATAAATCCTAAAGAATTGTAAATAATTATATTCTTTCTAAAACATAATTTAATAGATGATTTAAAATTTCTTTATTAAAGATCATGAGGGTAACAATCATTGGGACTAATAAATGCTAAAAAATTGTAAATAATTATCTCCTTTGTAAAAGATAATTTAATAGATCATTTCAAAATTTCTTTATTAAAGATCATAACGGTAACGATCATTGGGCCTAATAAACGCTAAAGAATTTGAAATAATTATCTTCTTTGTGAGTCATAATTGAAAAGATCATTTAAAGTGTTTTTATTAAAGATCATAACGGTAATGATCATTGGTCCTAATAAATGCTAAAAAATTGTAAATAATTATCTTCTTTCTCAAAGATAATTTAATAGATCATATAGAATTTCTTTATTAAAGATCATAACGGTAACGATCATGGGGCCTAATAAATGCTAAAGAATTTGAAATAATTATCTTCTTTGTGAATCATATTTGAATAGATCATTTAAAGTTTTTTTATTAAAGGTCTTAACGGTAACGATCATTGGGCCTAATAAATGCTAAAAAATTGGTCATAATTATCTTCATTCTAAAAGATAACTTAAAAGATCATTTAGAATTTCTTTATTAAAGATCATAACGGTAACGATCATTGGGCCTAATAAATGCTAAAGAATTTGAAATAATTATCTTCTTTGTGAATCATAATTGACAACATCATTTAAAGTTTTTTTATTAAAGATCATAACGGTAACGATCATTGGGCCTAATAAATGCTAAAAAATTGTAAATAATTATCTTCTTTCTAAAAGATAATTTAATAGATCATTTAGAATTTCTTTATTAAAGATCATAACGGTAACAATCATTGGGCCTAATAAATGCTAAAGAATTTTAAATAATTATATTCTTTGTAAAACATAATTTAATAGATCATTTAAAATTTCTTTATTAAAGATCATAAGGGTAACAATCATTGGGCCTAATAAATGCTAAAAAATTGTAAATAATTATCTTCTTTGTGAAAGATAATTTAATAGATCATTTAAAATTTCTTTATTAAAGATCATAACGGTAACGATCATTGGCCCTAATAAATGCTAAAGAATTTGAAATAATTATCTTCTCTGTGAATCATAATTGAAAAGATCATTTAAAGTTTGTTTATTAAATATCATAACAGTAACGATCATTGGATCTAATAAATGCTAAAAAATTGT
Source organism: Psophocarpus tetragonolobus (assembly GCA_037954015.1). Taxonomy (NCBI): domain Eukaryota; kingdom Viridiplantae; phylum Streptophyta; class Magnoliopsida; order Fabales; family Fabaceae; genus Psophocarpus; species Psophocarpus tetragonolobus. The sequence continues at coordinate 64,407,728 of CM075688.1, forward strand.
AAATAATTATCTTCTTTCTAAAAGATAATTTAATAGATCATTTAGAATTTCTTTATTAAAGATCATAACGGTAACGATCATTGGTCCTAATAAATCCTAAAGAATTGTAAATAATTATATTCTTTCTAAAACATAATTTAATAGATCATTTAAAATTTCTTTATTAAAGATCATGAGGGTAACAATCATTGGGACTAATAAATGCTAAAAAATTGTAAATAATTATCTCCTTTGTAAAAGATAATTTAATAGATCATTTCAAAATTTCTTTATTAAAGATCATAACGGTAACGATCATTGGGCCTAATAAACGCTAAAGAATTTGAAATAATTATCTTCTTTGTGAGTCATAATTGAAAAGATCATTTAAAGTGTTTTTATTAAAGATCATAACGGTAATGATCATTGGTCCTAATAAATGCTAAAAAATTGTAAATAATTATCTTCTTTCTCAAAGATAATTTAATAGATCATATAGAATTTCTTTATTAAAGATCATAACGGTAACGATCATGGGGCCTAATAAATGCTAAAGAATTTGAAATAATTATCTTCTTTGTGAATCATATTTGAATAGATCATTTAAAGTTTTTTTATTAAAGGTCTTAACGGTAACGATCATTGGGCCTAATAAATGCTAAAAAATTGGTCATAATTATCTTCATTCTAAAAGATAACTTAAAAGATCATTTAGAATTTCTTTATTAAAGATCATAACGGTAACGATCATTGGGCCTAATAAATGCTAAAGAATTTGAAATAATTATCTTCTTTGTGAATCATAATTGACAACATCATTTAAAGTTTTTTTATTAAAGATCATAACGGTAACGATCATTGGGCCTAATAAATGCTAAAAAATTGTAAATAATTATCTTCTTTCTAAAAGATAATTTAATAGATCATTTAGAATTTCTTTATTAAAGATCATAACGGTAACAATCATTGGGCCTAATAAATGCTAAAGAATTTTAAATAATTATATTCTTTGTAAAACATAATTTAATAGATCATTTAAAATTTCTTTATTAAAGATCATAAGGGTAACAATCATTGGGCCTAATAAATGCTAAAAAATTGTAAATAATTATCTTCTTTGTGAAAGATAATTTAATAGATCATTTAAAATTTCTTTATTAAAGATCATAACGGTAACGATCATTGGCCCTAATAAATGCTAAAGAATTTGAAATAATTATCTTCTCTGTGAATCATAATTGAAAAGATCATTTAAAGTTTGTTTATTAAATATCATAACAGTAACGATCATTGGATCTAATAAATGCTAAAAAATTGTAAATAATTATCTTCTTTCTAAAAGATAATTTAATAGATCATTTAGAATTTCTTTATTAAAGATCATAACGGTAACGATCATTGGTCCTAATAAATCCTAAAGAATTGTAAATAATTATATTCTTTCTAAAACATAATTTAATAGATCATTTAAAATTTCTTTATTAAAGATCATGAGGGTAACAATCATTGGGACTAATAAATGCTAAAAAATTGTAAATAATTATATTCTTTGTAAAACATAATTTAATAGATCATTTAAAATTTCTTTATTAAAGATCATAAGGGTAACAATCATTGGGCCTAATAAATGCTAAAAAATTGTAAATAATTATCTTCTTTGTAAAAGATAATTTAAAAGATCATTTCAAAATTTCTTTATTAAAGATCATAACGGTAACGATCATTGGGCCTAATAAACGCTAAAGAATTTGAAATAATTATCTTCTTTGTGAGTCATAATTGAAAAGATCATTTAAAGTGTTTTTATTAAAGATCATAACGGTAATGATCATTGGTCCTAATAAATGCTAAAAAATTGTAAATAATTATCTTCTTTCTCAAAGATAATTTAATAGATCATATAGAATTTCTTTATTAAAGATCATAACGGTAACGATTATGGGGCCTAATAAATGCTAAAGAATTTGAAATAATTATCTTCTTTGTGAATCATATTTGAATAGATCATTTAAAGTTTTTTTATTAAAGGTCTTAACGGTAACGATCATTGGGCCTAATAAATGCTAAAAAATTGGTCATAATTATCTTCATTCTAAAAGATAACTTAAAAGATCATTTAGAATTTCTTTATTAAAGATCATAACGGTAACGATCATTGGGCCTAATAAATGCTAAAGAATTTGAAATAATTATCTTCTTTGTGAATCATAATTGACAACATCATTTAAAGTTTTTTTATTAAAGATCATAACGGTAACGATCATTGGGCCTAATAAATGCTAAAAAATTGTAAATAATTATCTTCTTTCTAAAAGATAATTTAATAGATCATTTAGAATTTCTTTATTAAAGATCATAACGGTAACAATCATTGGGCCTAATAAATGCTAAAGAATTTTAAATAATTATATTCTTTGTAAAACATAATTTAATAGATCATTTAAAATTTCTTTATTAAAGATCATAAGGGTAACAATCATTGGGCCTAATAAATGCTAAAAAATTGTAAATAATTATCTTCTTTGTGAAAGATAATTTAATAGATCATTTAAAATTTCTTTATTAAAGATCATAACGGTAACGATCATTGGCCCTAATAAATGCTAAAGAATTTGAAATAATTATCTTCTCTGTGAATCATAATTGAAAAGATCATTTAAAGTTTGTTTATTAAATATCATAACAGTAACGATCATTGGATCTAATAAATGCTAAAAAATTGTAAATAATTATCTTCTTTCTAAAAGATAATTTAATAGATCATTTAGAATTTCTTTATTAAAGATCATAACGGTAACGATCATTGGTCCTAATAAATCCTAAAGAATTGTAAATAATTATATTCTTTCTAAAACATAATTTAATAGATCATTTAAAATTTCTTTATTAAAGATCATGAGGGTAACAATCATTGGGACTAATAAATGCTAAAAAATTGTAAATAATTATCTCCTTTGTAAAAGATAATTTAATAGATCATTTCAAAATTTCTTTATTAAAGATCATAACGGTAACGATCATTGGGCCTAATAAACGCTAAAGAATTTGAAATAATTATCTTCTTTGTGAGTCATAATTGAAAAGATCATTTAAAGTGTTTTTATTAAAGATCATAACGGTAATGATCATTGGTCCTAATAAATGCTAAAAAATTGTAAATAATTATCTTCTTTCTCAAAGATAATTTAATAGATCATATAGAATTTCTTTATTAAAGATCATAACGGTAACGATCATGGGGCCTAATAAATGCTAAAGAATTTGAAATAATTATCTTCTTTGTGAATCATATTTGAATAGATCATTTAAAGTTTTTTTATTAAAGGTCTTAACGGTAACGATCATTGGGCCTAATAAATGCTAAAAAATTGGTCATAATTATCTTCATTCTAAAAGATAACTTAAAAGATCATTTAGAATTTCTTTATTAAAGATCATAACGGTAACGATCATTGGGCCTAATAAATGCTAAAGAATTTGAAATAATTATCTTCTTTGTGAATCATAATTGACAACATCATTTAAAGTTTTTTTATTAAAGATCATAACGGTAACGATCATTGGGCCTAATAAATGCTAAAAAATTGTAAATAATTATCTTCTTTCTAAAAGATAATTTAATAGATCATTTAGAATTTCTTTATTAAAGATCATAACGGTAACAATCATTGGGCCTAATAAATGCTAAAGAATTTTAAATAATTATATTCTTTGTAAAACATAATTTAATAGATCATTTAAAATTTCTTTATTAAAGATCATAAGGGTAACAATCATTGGGCCTAATAAATGCTAAAAAATTGTAAATAATTATCTTCTTTGTGAAAGATAATTTAATAGATCATTTAAAATTTCTTTATTAAAGATCATAACGGTAACGATCATTGGCCCTAATAAATGCTAAAGAATTTGAAATAATTATCTTCTCTGTGAATCATAATTGAAAAGATCATTTAAAGTTTGTTTATTAAATATCATAACAGTAACGATCATTGGATCTAATAAATGCTAAAAAATTGTAAATAATTATCTTCTTTCTAAAAGATAATTTAATAGATCATTTAGAATTTCTTTATTAAAGATCATAACGGTAACGATCATTGGTCCTAATAAATCCTAAAGAATTGTAAATAATTATATTCTTTCTAAAACATAATTTAATAGATCATTTAAAATTTCTTTATTAAAGATCATGAGGGTAACAATCATTGGGACTAATAAATGCTAAAAAATTGTAAATAATTATCTCCTTTGTAAAAGATAATTTAATAGATCATTTCAAAATTTCTTTATTAAAGATCATAACGGTAACGATCATTGGGCCTAATAAACGCTAAAGAATTTGAAATAATTATCTTCTTTGTGAGTCATAATTGAAAAGATCATTTAAAGTGTTTTTATTAAAGATCATAACGGTAATGATCATTGGTCCTAATAAATGCTAAAAAATTGTAAATAATTATCTTCTTTCTCAAAGATAATTTAATAGATCATATAGAATTTCTTTATTAAAGATCATAACGGTAACGATCATGGGGCCTAATAAATGCTAAAGAATTTGAAATAATTATCTTCTTTGTGAATCATATTTGAATAGATCATTTAAAGTTTTTTTATTAAAGGTCTTAACGGTAACGATCATTGGGCCTAATAAATGCTAAAAAATTGGTCATAATTATCTTCATTCTAAAAGATAACTTAAAAGATCATTTAGAATTTCTTTATTAAAGATCATAACGGTAACGATCATTGGGCCTAATAAATGCTAAAGAATTTGAAATAATTATCTTCTTTGTGAATCATAATTGACAACATCATTTAAAGTTTTTTTATTAAAGATCATAACGGTAACGATCATTGGGCCTAATAAATGCTAAAAAATTGTAAATAATTATCTTCTTTCTAAAAGATAATTTAATAGATCATTTAGAATTTCTTTATTAAAGATCATAACGGTAACAATCATTGGGCCTAATAAATGCTAAAGAATTTTAAATAATTATATTCTTTGTAAAACATAATTTAATAGATCATTTAAAATTTCTTTATTAAAGATCATAAGGGTAACAATCATTGGGCCTAATAAATGCTAAAAAATTGTAAATAATTATCTTCTTTGTGAAAGATAATTTAATAGATCATTTAAAATTTCTTTATTAAAGATCATAAGGGTAACAATCATTGGGCCTAATAAATGCTAAAAAATTGTAAATAATTATCTTCTTTGTAAAAGATAATTTAATAGATCATATAAAATTTCTTTATTAAAGATCATAAGGGTAACAATCATTGGGCCTAATAAATGCTAAAAAATTGTAAATAATTATCTTCTTTGTAAAAGATAATTTAATAGATCATATAAAATTTCTTTATTAAAGATCATAACGGTAACGATCATTGGGCCTAATAAATGCTAAAAAATTGTAAATAATTATCTTCTTTCTAAAAGATAATTTAATAGATCATTTAGAATTTCTTTATTAAAGATCATAACGGTAACAATCATTGGGCCTAATAAATGCTAAAGAATTTTAAATAATTATATTCTTTGTAAAACATAATTTAATAGATCATTTAAAATTTCTTTATTAAAGATCATAAGGGTAACAATCATTGGGCCTAATAAATGCTAAAAAATTGTAAATAATTATCTTCTTTGTGAAAGATAATTTAATAGATCATTTAAAATTTCTTTATTAAAGATCATAAGGGTAACAATCATTGGGCCTAATAAATGCTAAAAAATTGTAAATAATTATCTTCTTTGTAAAAGATAATTTAATAGATCATATAAAATTTCTTTATTAAAGATCATAAGGGTAACAATCATTGGGCCTAATAAATGCTAAAAAATTGTAAATAATTATCTTCTTTGTAAAAGATAATTTAATAGATCATATAAAATTTCTTTATTAAAGATCATAACGGTAACGATCATTGGGCCTAATAAATGCTAAAGAATTTGAAATAATTATCTTCTTTGTGAATCATAATTGACAACATCATTTAAAGTTTTTTTATTAAAGATCATAACGGTAACGATCATTGGGCCTAATAAATGCTAAAAAATTGTAAATAATTATCTTCTTTCTAAAAGATAATTTAATAGATCATTTAGAATTTCTTTATTAATGATCATAACGGTAACAATCATTGGGCCTAATAAATGCTAAAGAATTTTAAATAATTATATTCTTTCTAAAACATAATTTAATAGATCATTTAAAATTTCTTTATTAAAGATCATAAGGGTAACAATCATTGGGACTAATAAATGCTAAAAAATTGTAAATAATTATATTCTTTCTAAAACATAATTTAATAGATCATTTAAAATTTCTTTATTAAAGATCATAAGGGTAACAATCATTGGGCCTAATAAATGCTAAAAAATTGTAAATAATTATCTTCTTTGTAAAAGATAATTTAATAGATCATATAAAATTTCTTTATTAAAGATCATAACGGTAACGATCATTGGGCCTAATAAATGCTAAAGAATTTGAAATAATTATCTTCTTTGTGAATCATAATTGAAAAGATCATTTAAAGTTTCTTTATTAAAGATCATAACAGTAACGATCATTGGGTCCAATAAATGCTAAAGAATTGTAAATAATTATATTCTTTCTAAAACATAATTGAATAGATCATTTAAAATTTCTTTATTAAAGATCATAAGGGTAACAATCATTGGGCCTAATAAATGCTAAAAAATTGTAAATAATTTTCTTCTTTGTGAAAGATAATTTAATAGATCATTTAAAATTTCTTTATTAAAGATCATAACGGTAACGATCATTGGCCCTAATAAATGCTAAAGAATTTGAAATAATTATCTTCTCTGTGAATCATAATTGAAAAGATCATTTAAAGTTTGTTTATTAAATATCATAACAGTAACGATCATTGGATCTAATAAATGCTAAAAAATTGTAAATAATTATCTTCTTTCTAAAAGATAATTTAATAGATCATTTAGAATTTCTTTATTAAAGATCATAACGGTAACGATCATTGGTCCTAATAAATCCTAAAGAATTGTAAATAATTATATTCTTTCTAAAACATAATTTAATAGATCATTTAAAATTTCTTTATTAAAGATCATGAGGGTAACAATCATTGGGACTAATAAATGCTAAAAAATTGTAAATAATTATCTCCTTTGTAAAAGATAATTTAATAGATCATTTCAAAATTTCTTTATTAAAGATCATAACGGTAACGATCATTGGGCCTAATAAACGCTAAAGAATTTGAAATAATTATCTTCTTTGTGAGTCATAATTGAAAAGATCATTTAAAGTGTTTTTATTAAAGATCATAACGGTAATGATCATTGGTCCTAATAAATGCTAAAAAATTGTAAATAATTATCTTCTTTCTCAAAGATAATTTAATAGATCATATAGAATTTCTTTATTAAAGATCATAACGGTAACGATCATGGGGCCTAATAAATGCTAAAGAATTTGAAATAATTATCTTCTTTGTGAATCATATTTGAATAGATCATTTAAAGTTTTTTTATTAAAGGTCTTAACGGTAACGATCATTGGGCCTAATAAATGCTAAAAAATTGGTCATAATTATCTTCATTCTAAAAGATAACTTAAAAGATCATTTAGAATTTCTTTATTAAAGATCATAACGGTAACGATCATTGGGCCTAATAAATGCTAAAGAATTTGAAATAATTATCTTCTTTGTGAATCATAATTGACAACATCATTTAAAGTTTTTTTATTAAAGATCATAACGGTAACGATCATTGGGCCTAATAAATGCTAAAAAATTGTAAATAATTATCTTCTTTCTAAAAGATAATTTAATAGATCATTTAGAATTTCTTTATTAAAGATCATAACGGTAACAATCATTGGGCCCAATAAATGCTAAAGAATTTTAAATAATTATATTCTTTGTAAAACATAATTTAATAGATCATTTAAAATTTCTTTATTAAAGATCATAAGGGTAACAATCATTGGGCCTAATAAATGCTAAAAAATTGTAAATAATTATCTTCTTTGTGAAAGATAATTTAATAGATCATTTAAAATTTCTTTATTAAAGATCATAACGGTAACGATCATTGGCCCTAATAAATGCTAAAGAATTTGAAATAATTATCTTCTCTGTGAATCATAATTGAAAAGATCATTTAAAGTTTGTTTATTAAATATCATAACAGTAACGATCATTGGATCTAATAAATGCTAAAAAATTGTAAATAATTATCTTCTTTCTAAAAGATAATTTAATAGATCATTTAGAATTTCTTTATTAAAGATCATAACGGTAACGATCATTGGTCCTAATAAATCCTAAAGAATTGTAAATAATTATATTCTTTCTAAAACATAATTTAATAGATCATTTAAAATTTCTTTATTAAAGATCATGAGGGTAACAATCATTGGGACTAATAAATGCTAAAAAATTGTAAATAATTATCTCCTTTGTAAAAGATAATTTAATAGATCATTTCAAAATTTCTTTATTAAAGATCATAACGGTAACGATCATTGGGCCTAATAAACGCTAAAGAATTTGAAATAATTATCTTCTTTGTGAGTCATAATTGAAAAGATCATTTAAAGTGTTTTTATTAAAGATCATAACGGTAATGATCATTGGTCCTAATAAATGCTAAAAAATTGTAAATAATTATCTTCTTTCTCAAAGATAATTTAATAGATCATATAGAATTTCTTTATTAAAGATCATAACGGTAACGATCATGGGGCCTAATAAATGCTAAAGAATTTGAAATAATTATCTTCTTTGTGAATCATATTTGAATAGATCATTTAAAGTTTTTTTATTAAAGGTCTTAACGGTAACGATCATTGGGCCTAATAAATGCTAAAAAATTGGTCATAATTATCTTCATTCTAAAAGATAACTTAAAAGATCATTTAGAATTTCTTTATTAAAGATCATAACGGTAACGATCATTGGGCCTAATAAATGCTAAAGAATTTGAAATAATTATCTTCTTTGTGAATCATAATTGACAACATCATTTAAAGTTTTTTTATTAAAGATCATAACGGTAACGATCATTGGGCCTAATAAATGCTAAAAAATTGTAAATAATTATCTTCTTTCTAAAAGATAATTTAATAGATCATTTAGAATTTCTTTATTAATGATCATAACGGTAACAATCATTGGGCCTAATAAATGCTAAAGAATTTTAAATAATTATATTCTTTCTAAAACATAATTTAATAGATCATTTAAAATTTCTTTATTAAAGATCATAAGGGTAACAATCATTGGGACTAATAAATGCTAAAAAATTGTAAATAATTATATTCTTTCTAAAACATAATTTAATAGATCATTTAAAATTTCTTTATTAAAGATCATAAGGGTAACAATCATTGGGCCTAATAAATGCTAAAAAATTGTAAATAATTATCTTCTTTGTAAAAGATAATTTAATAGATCATATAAAATTTCTTTATTAAAGATCATAACGGTAACGATCATTGGGCCTAATAAATGCTAAAGAATTTGAAATAATTATCTTCTTTGTGAATCATAATTGAAAAGATCATTTAAAGTTTCTTTATTAAAGATCATAACAGTAACGATCATTGGGTCCAATAAATGCTAAAGAATTGTAAATAATTATATTCTTTCTAAAACATAATTGAATAGATCATTTAAAATTTCTTTATTAAAGATCATAAGGGTAACAATCATTGGGCCTAATAAATGCTAAAAAATTGTAAATAATTTTCTTCTTTGTAAAAGATAATTTAATAGATCATTTAAAATTTCTTTATTAAAGATCATAACGGTAACGATCATTGGGCCTAATAAATGCTAAAGAATTTGAAATAATTATCTTCTTTGTGAATCATAATTGAAAAGATCATTTAAAGTTTCTTTATTAAAGATCATAACAGTAACGATCATTGGGTCTAATAAATGCTAAAAAATTGTAAATAATTATCTTCTTTCTAAAAGATAATTTAATAGATCATATAGAATTTCTTTATTAAAGATCATAACGGTAACGATCATGGGGCCTAATAAATGCTAAAAAATTTGAAATAATTATCTTCTTTGTGAATCATATTTGAATAGATCATTTAAAGTTTTTTTATTAAAGGTCTTAACGGTAACGATCATTGGGCCTAATAAATGCTAAAAAATTGGTCATAATTATCTTCGTTCTAAAAGATAACTTAAAAGATCATTTAGAATTTCTTTATTAAAGATCATAACGGTAACGATCATTGGGCCTAATAAATGCTAAAAAATTGTAAATAATTATCTTCTTTCTAAAAGATAATTTAATAGATCATTTAGAATTTCTTTATTAAAGATCATAACGGTAACGATCATTGGGCCTAATAAATGCTAAAGAATTTGAAATAATTATCTTCTTTGTGAATCATAATTGACAACATCATTTAAAGTTTTTTTATTAAAGATCATAGCGGTAACGATCATTGGGCCTAATAAATGCTAAAAAATTGTAAATAATTATCTTCTTTCTAAAAGATAATTTAATAGATCATTTAGAATTTCTTTATTAAAGATCATAACGGTAACAATCATTGGGCCTAATAAATGCTAAAGAATTTTAAATAATTATATTCTTTCTAAAACATAATTTAATAGATCATTTAAAATTTCTTTATTAAAGATCATAAGGGTAACAATCATAATAAATGCTAAAAAATTGTAAATAATTATCTTCTTTGTAAAAGATAATTTAATAGATCATTTAAAATTTCTTTATTAAAGATCATGAGGGCAACAATCATTGGGACTAATAAATGCTAAAAAATTATAAATAATTATCTTCTTTGTAAAAGATAATTTAATAGATCATTTCAAAATTTCCTTATTAAAGATTATAACGGTAACGATCATTGGGCCTAATAAACGCTAAAGAATTTGAAATAATTATCTTCTTTGTGAGTCATAATTGAAAAGATCATTTAAAGTGTTTTTATTAAAGATCATAACGGTAATGATCATTGGTCCTAATAAATGCTAAAAAATTGTAAATAATTATCTTCTTTCTCAAAGATAATTTAACAGATCATATAGAATTTCTTTATTAAAGATCATAACGGTAACGATCATGGGGCCTAATAAATGCTAAAGAATTTGAAATAATTATCTTCTTTGTGAATCATATTTGAATAGATCATTTAAAGTTTTTTTATTAAAGGTATTAACGGTAACGATCATTGGGCCTAATAAATGCTAAAAAATTGGTCATAATTATCTTCATTCTAAAAGATAACTTAAAAGATCATTTAGAATTTCTTTATTAAAGATCATAACGATAACGATCATTGGGCTTAATAAATGCTAAAGAATTTGAAATAATTATCTTCTTTGTGAATCATAATTGACAACATCATTTAAAGTTTTTTTATTAAAGATCATAACGGTAACGATCATTGGGCCTAATAAATGCTAAAAAATTGTAAATAATTATCTTCTTTCTAAAAGATAATTTAATAGATCATTTAGAATTTCTTTATTAAAGATCATAACGGTAACAATCATTGGGCCTAATAAATGCTAAAGAATTTTAAATAATTATATTCTTTGTAAAACATAATTTAATAGATCATTTAAAATTTCTTTATTAAAGATCATAAGGGTAACAATCATTGGGCCTAATAAATGCTAAAAAATTGTAAATAATTATCTTCTTTGTGAAAGATAATTTAATAGATCATTTAAAATTTCTTTATTAAAGATCATAACGGTAACGATCATTGGCCCTAATAAATGCTAAAGAATTTGAAATAATTATCTTCTCTGTGAATCATAATTGAAAAGATCATTTAAAGTTTGTTTATTAAATATCATAACAGTAACGATCATTGGATCTAATAAATGCTAAAAAATTGTAAATAATTATCTTCTTTCTAAAAGATAATTTAATAGATCATTTAGAATTTCTTTATTAAAGATCATAACGGTAACGATCATTGGTCCTAATAAATCCTAAAGAATTGTAAATAATTATATTCTTTCTAAAACATAATTTAATAGATCATTTAAAATTTCTTTATTAAAGATCATGAGGGTAACAATCATTGGGACTAATAAATGCTAAAAAATTGTAAATAATTATCTCCTTTGTAAAAGATAATTTAATAGATCATTTCAAAATTTCTTTATTAAAGATCATAACGGTAACGATCATTGGGCCTAATAAACGCTAAAGAATTTGAAATAATTATCTTCTTTGTGAGTCATAATTGAAAAGATCATTTAAAGTGTTTTTATTAAAGATCATAACGGTAATGATCATTGGTCCTAATAAATGCTAAAAAATTGTAAATAATTATCTTCTTTCTCAAAGATAATTTAACAGATCATATAGAATTTCTTTATTAAAGATCATAACGGTAACGATCATGGGGCCTAATAAATGCTAAAGAATTTGAAATAATTATCTTCTTTGTGAATCATATTTGAATAGATCATTTAAAGTTTTTTTATTAAAGGTCTTAACGGTAACGATCATTGGGCCTAATAAATGCTAAAAAATTTGTCATAATTATCTTCATTCTAAAAGATAACTTAAAAGATCATTTAGAATTTCTTTATTAAAGATCATAACGGTAACGATCATTGGGCCTAATAAATGCTAAAGAATTTGAAATAATTATCTTCTTTGTGAATCATAATTGACAACATCATTTAAAGTTTTTTTATTAAAGATCATAACGGTAACGATCATTGGGCCTAATAAATGCTAAAAAATTGTAAATAATTATCTTCTTTCTAAAAGATAATTTAATAGATCATTTAGAATTTCTTTATTAAAGATCATAACGGTAACAATCATTGGGCCTAATAAATGCTAAAGAATTTTAAATAATTATATTCTTTGTAAAACATAATTTAATAGATCATTTAAAATTTCTTTATTAAAGATCATAAGGGTAACAATCATTGGGCCTAATAAATGCTAAAAAATTGTAAATAATTATCTTCTTTGTGAAAGATAATTTAATAGATCATTTAAAATTTCTTTATTAAAGATCATAACGGTAACGATCATTGGCCCTAATAAATGCTAAAGAATTTGAAATAATTATCTTCTCTGTGAATCATAATTGAAAAGATCATTTAAAGTTTGTTTATTAAATATCATAACAGTAACGATCATTGGATCTAATAAATGCTAAAAAATTGTAAATAATTATCTTCTTTCTAAAAGATAATTTAATAGATCATTTAGAATTTCTTTATTAAAGATCATAACGGTAACGATCATTGGTCCTAATAAATCCTAAAGAATTGTAAATAATTATATTCTTTCTAAAACATAATTTAATAGATCATTTAAAATTTCTTTATTAAAGATCATGAGGGTAACAATCATTGGGACTAATAAATGCTAAAAAATTGTAAATAATTATCTCCTTTGTAAAAGATAATTTAATAGATCATTTCAAAATTTCTTTATTAAAGATCATAACGGTAACGATCATTGGGCCTAATAAACGCTAAAGAATTTGAAATAATTATCTTCTTTGTGAGTCATAATTGAAAAGATCATTTAAAGTGTTTTTATTAAAGATCATAACGGTAATGATCATTGGTCCTAATAAATGCTAAAAAATTGTAAATAATTATCTTCTTTCTCAAAGATAATTTAACAGATCATATAGAATTTCTTTATTAAAGATCATAACGGTAACGATCATGGGGCCTAATAAATGCTAAAGAATTTGAAATAATTATCTTCTTTGTGAATCATATTTGAATAGATCATTTAAAGTTTTTTTATTAAAGGTCTTAACGGTAACGATCATTGGGCCTAATAAATGCTAAAAAATTTGTCATAATTATCTTCATTCTAAAAGATAACTTAAAAGATCATTTAGAATTTCTTTATTAAAGATCATAACGGTAACGATCATTGGGCCTAATAAATGCTAAAGAATTTGAAATAATTATCTTCTTTGTGAATCATAATTGACAACATCATTTAAAGTTTTTTTATTAAAGATCATAACGGTAACGATCATTGGGCCTAATAAATGCTAAAAAATTGTAAATAATTATCTTCTTTCTAAAAGATAATTTAATAGATCATTTAGAATTTCTTTATTAAAGATCATAACGGTAACAATCATTGGGCCTAATAAATGCTAAAGAATTTTAAATAATTATATTCTTTGTAAAACATAATTTAATAGATCATTTAAAATTTCTTTATTAAAGATCATAAGGGTAACAATCATTGGGCCTAATAAATGCTAAAAAATTGTAAATAATTATCTTCTTTGTGAAAGATAATTTAATAGATCATTTAAAATTTCTTTATTAAAGATCATAACGGTAACGATCATTGGCCCTAATAAATGCTAAAGAATTTGAAATAATTATCTTCTCTGTGAATCATAATTGAAAGATCATTTAAAGTTTGTTTATTAAATATCATAACAGTAACGATCATTGGATCTAATAAATGCTAAAAAATTGTAAATAATTATCTTCTTTCTAAAAGATAATTTAATAGATCATTTAGAATTTCTTTATTAAAGATCATAACGGTAACGATCATTGGTCCTAATAAATCCTAAAGAATTGTAAATAATTATATTCTTTCTAAAACATAATTTAATAGATCATTTAAAATTTCTTTATTAAAGATCATGAGGGTAACAATCATTGGGACTAATAAATGCTAAAAAATTGTAAATAATTATCTCCTTTGTAAAAGATAATTTAATAGATCATTTCAAAATTTCTTTATTAAAGATCATAACGGTAACGATCATTGGGCCTAATAAACGCTAAAGAATTTGAAATAATTATCTTCTTTGTGAGTCATAATTGAAAAGATCATTTAAAGTGTTTTTATTAAAGATCATAACGGTAATGATCATTGGTCCTAATAAATGCTAAAAAATTGTAAATAATTATCTTCTTTCTCAAAGATAATTTAACAGATCATATAGAATTTCTTTATTAAAGATCATAACGGTAACGATCATGGGGCCTAATAAATGCTAAAGAATTTGAAATAATTATCTTCTTTGTGAATCATATTTGAATAGATCATTTAAAGTTTTTTTATTAAAGGTCTTAACGGTAACGATCATTGGGCCTAATAAATGCTAAAAAATTGGTCATAATTATCTTCATTCTAAAAGATAACTTAGAAGATCATTTAGAATTTCTTTATTAAAGATCATAACGGTAACGATCATTGGGCCTAATAAATGCTAAAGAATTTGAAATAATTATCTTCTTTGTGAATCATAATTGACAACATCATTTAAAGTTTTTTTATTAAAGATCATAACGGTAACGATCATTGGGCCTAATAAATGCTAAAAAATTGTAAATAATTATCTTCTTTCTAAAAGATAATTTAATAGATCATTTAGAATTTCTTTATTAAAGATCATAACGGTAACAATCATTGGGCCTAATAAATGCTAAAGAATTTTAAATAATTATATTCTTTGTAAAACATAATTTAATAGATCATTTAAAATTTCTTTATTAAAGATCATAAGGGTAACAATCATTGGGCCTAATAAATGCTAAAAAATTGTAAATAATTATCTTCTTTGTGAAAGATAATTTAATAGATCATTTAAAATTTCTTTATTAAAGATCATAACGGTAACGATCATTGGCCCTAATAAATGCTAAAGAATTTGAAATAATTATCTTCTCTGTGAATCATAATTGAAAAGATCATTTAAAGTTTGTTTATTAAATATCATAACAGTAACGATCATTGGATCTAATAAATGCTAAAAAATTGTAAATAATTATCTTCTTTCTAAAAGATAATTTAATAGATCATTTAGAATTTCTTTATTAAAGATCATAACGGTAACGATCATTGGTCCTAATAAATCCTAAAGAATTGTAAATAATTATATTCTTTCTAAAACATAATTTAATAGATCATTTAAAATTTCTTTATTAAAGATCATGAGGGTAACAATCATTGGGACTAATAAATGCTAAAAAATTGTAAATAATTATCTCCTTTGTAAAAGATAATTTAATAGATCATTTCAAAATTTCTTTATTAAAGATCATAACGGTAACGATCATTGGGCCTAATAAACGCTAAAGAATTTGAAATAATTATCTTCTTTGTGAGTCATAATTGAAAAGATCATTTAAAGTGTTTTTATTAAAGATCATAACGGTAATGATCATTGGTCCTAATAAATGCTAAAAAATTGTAAATAATTATCTTCTTTCTCAAAGATAATTTAACAGATCATATAGAATTTCTTTATTAAAGATCATAACGGTAACGATCATGGGGCCTAATAAATGCTAAAGAATTTGAAATAATTATCTTCTTTGTGAATCATATTTGAATAGATCATTTAAAGTTTTTTTATTAAAGGTCTTAACGGTAACGATCATTGGGCCTAATAAATGCTAAAAAATTGGTCATAATTATCTTCATTCTAAAAGATAACTTAAAAGATCATTTAGAATTTCTTTATTAAAGATCATAACGGTAACGATCATTGGGCCTAATAAATGCTAAAGAATTTGAAATAATTATCTTCTTTGTGAATCATAATTGACAACATCATTTAAAGTTTTTTTATTAAAGATCATAACGGTAACGATCATTGGGCCTAATAAATGCTAAAAAATTGTAAATAATTATCTTCTTTCTAAAAGATAATTTAATAGATCATTTAGAATTTCTTTATTAATGATCATAACGGTAACAATCATTGGGCCTAATAAATGCTAAAGAATTTTAAATAATTATATTCTTTCTAAAACATAATTTAATAGATCATTTAAAATTTCTTTATTAAAGATCATAAGGGTAACAATCATTGGGACTAATAAATGCTAAAAAATTGTAAATAATTATATTCTTTCTAAAACATAATTTAATAGATCATTTAAAATTTCTTTATTAAAGATCATAAGGGTAACAATCATTGGGCCTAATAAATGCTAAAAAATTGTAAATAATTATCTTCTTTGTAAAAGATAATTTAATAGATCATATAAAATTTCTTTATTAAAGATCATAACGGTAACGATCATTGGGCCTAATAAATGCTAAAGAATTTGAAATAATTATCTTCTTTGTGAATCATAATTGAAAAGATCATTTAAAGTTTCTTTATTAAAGATCATAACAGTAACGATCATTGGGTCCAATAAATGCTAAAGAATTGTAAATAATTATATTCTTTCTAAAACATAATTGAATAGATCATTTAAAATTTCTTTATTAAAGATCATAAGGGTAACAATCATTGGGCCTAATAAATGCTAAAAAATTGTAAATAATTTTCTTCTTTGTAAAAGATAATTTAATAGATCATTTAAAATTTCTTTATTAAAGATCATAACGGTAACGATCATTGGGCCTAATAAATGCTAAAGAATTTGAAATAATTATCTTCTTTGTGAATCATAATTGAAAAGATCATTTAAAGTTTCTTTATTAAAGATCATAACAGTAACGATCATTGGGTCTAATAAATGCTAAAAAATTGTAAATAATTATCTTCTTTCTAAAAGATAATTTAATAGATCATATAGAATTTCTTTATTAAAGATCATAACGGTAACGATCATGGGGCCTAATAAATGCTAAAAAATTTGAAATAATTATCTTCTTTGTGAATCATATTTGAATAGATCATTTAAAGTTTTTTTATTAAAGGTCTTAACGGTAACGATCATTGGGCCTAATAAATGCTAAAAAATTGGTCATAATTATCTTCGTTCTAAAAGATAACTTAAAAGATCATTTAGAATTTCTTTATTAAAGATCATAACGGTAACGATCATTGGGCCTAATAAATGCTAAAAAATTGTAAATAATTATCTTCTTTCTAAAAGATAATTTAATAGATCATTTAGAATTTCTTTATTAAAGATCATAACGGTAACGATCATTGGGCCTAATAAATGCTAAAGAATTTGAAATAATTATCTTCTTTGTGAATCATAATTGACAACATCATTTAAAGTTTTTTTATTAAAGATCATAGCGGTAACGATCATTGGGCCTAATAAATGCTAAAAAATTGTAAATAATTATCTTCTTTCTAAAAGATAATTTAATAGATCATTTAGAATTTCTTTATTAAAGATCATAACGGTAACAATCATTGGGCCTAATAAATGCTAAAGAATTTTAAATAATTATATTCTTTCTAAAACATAATTTAATAGATCATTTAAAATTTCTTTATTAAAGATCATAAGGGTAACAATCATAATAAATGCTAAAAAATTGTAAATAATTATCTTCTTTGTAAAAGATAATTTAATAGATCATTTAAAATTTCTTTATTAAAGATCATGAGGGCAACAATCATTGGGACTAATAAATGCTAAAAAATTATAAATAATTATCTTCTTTGTAAAAGATAATTTAATAGATCATTTCAAAATTTCCTTATTAAAGATCATAACGGTAACGATCATTGGGCCTAATAAACGCTAAAGAATTTGAAATAATTATCTTCTTTGTGAGTCATAATTGAAAAGATCATTTAAAGTGTTTTTATTAAAGATCATAACGGTAATAATCATTGGTCCTAATATATGCTAAAAAATTGTAAATAATTATCTTCTTTCTCAAAGATAATTTAATAGATCATATAGAATTTCTTTATTAAAGATCATAACGGTAACGATCATGGGGCCTAATAAATGCTAAAGAATTTGAAATGATTATCTTCTTTGTGAATCATATTTGAATAGATCATTTAAAGTTTTTTTATTAAAGGTATTAACGGTAACGATCATTGGGCCTAATAAATGCTAAAAAATTGGTCATAATTATCTTCATTCTAAAAGATAACTTAAAAGATCATTTAGAATTTCTTTATTAAAGATCATAACGATAACGATCATTGGGCTTAATAAATGCTAAAGAATTTGAAATAATTATCTTCTTTGTGAATCATAATTGACAACATCATTTAAAGTTTTTTTATTAAAGATCATAACGGTAACGATCATTGGGCCTAATAAATGCTAAAAAATTGTAAATAATTATCTTCTTTCTAAAAGATAATTTAATAGATCATTTAGAATTTCTTTATTAAAGATCATAACGGTAACAATCATTGGGCCTAATAAATGCTAAAGAATTTTAAATAATTATATTCTTTGTAAAACATAATTTAATAGATCATTTAAAATTTCTTTATTAAAGATCATAAGGGTAACAATCATTGGGCCTAATAAATGCTAAAAAATTGTAAATAATTATCTTCTTTGTGAAAGATAATTTAATAGATCATTTAAAATTTCTTTATTAAAGATCATAACGGTAACGATCATTGGCCCTAATAAATGCTAAAGAATTTGAAATAATTATCTTCTCTGTGAATCATAATTGAAAAGATCATTTAAAGTTTGTTTATTAAATATCATAACAGTAACGATCATTGGATCTAATAAATGCTAAAAAATTGTAAATAATTATCTTCTTTCTAAAAGATAATTTAATAGATCATTTAGAATTTCTTTATTAAAGATCATAACGGTAACGATCATTGGTCCTAATAAATCCTAAAGAATTGTAAATAATTATATTCTTTCTAAAACATAATTTAATAGATCATTTAAAATTTCTTTATTAAAGATCATGAGGGTAACAATCATTGGGACTAATAAATGCTAAAAAATTGTAAATAATTATCTCCTTTGTAAAAGATAATTTAATAGATCATTTCAAAATTTCTTTATTAAAGATCATAACGGTAACGATCATTGGGCCTAATAAACGCTAAAGAATTTGAAATAATTATCTTCTTTGTGAGTCATAATTGAAAAGATCATTTAAAGTGTTTTTATTAAAGATCATAACGGTAATGATCATTGGTCCTAATAAATGCTAAAAAATTGTAAATAATTATCTTTTTTCTCAAAGATAATTTAACAGATCATATAGAATTTCTTTATTAAAGATCATAACGGTAACGATCATGGGGCCTAATAAATGCTAAAGAATTTGAAATAATTATCTTCTTTGTGAATCATATTTGAATAGATCATTTAAAGTTTTTTTATTAAAGGTCTTAACGGTAACGATCATTGGGCCTAATAAATGCTAAAAAATTTGTCATAATTATCTTCATTCTAAAAGATAACTTAAAAGATCATTTAGAATTTCTTTATTAAAGATCATAACGGTAACGATCATTGGGCCTAATAAATGCTAAAGAATTTGAAATAATTATCTTCTTTGTGAATCATAATTGACAACATCATTTAAAGTTTTTTTATTAAAGATCATAACGGTAACGATCATTGGGCCTAATAAATGCTAAAAAATTGTAAATAATTATCTTCTTTCTAAAAGATAATTTAATAGATCATTTAGAATTTCTTTATTAAAGATCATAACGGTAACAATCATTGGGCCTAATAAATGCTAAAGAATTTTAAATAATTATATTCTTTGTAAAACATAATTTAATAGATCATTTAAAATTTCTTTATTAAAGATCATAAGGGTAACAATCATTGGGCCTAATAAATGCTAAAAAATTGTAAATAATTATCTTCTTTGTGAAAGATAATTTAATAGATCATTTAAAATTTCTTTATTAAAGATCATAACGGTAACGATCATTGGCCCTAATAAATGCTAAAGAATTTGAAATAATTATCTTCTCTGTGAATCATAATTGAAAAGATCATTTAAAGTTTGTTTATTAAATATCATAACAGTAACGATCATTGGATCTAATAAATGCTAAAAAATTGTAAATAATTATCTTCTTTCTAAAAGATAATTTAATAGATCATTTAGAATTTCTTTATTAAAGATCATAACGGTAACGATCATTGGTCCTAATAAATCCTAAAGAATTGTAAATAATTATATTCTTTCTAAAACATAATTTAATAGATCATTTAAAATTTCTTTATTAAAGATCATGAGGGTAACAATCATTGGGACTAATAAATGCTAAAAAATTGTAAATAATTATCTCCTTTGTAAAAGATAATTTAATAGATCATTTCAAAATTTCTTTATTAAAGATCATAACGGTAACGATCATTGGGCCTAATAAACGCTAAAGAATTTGAAATAATTATCTTCTTTGTGAGTCATAATTGAAAAGATCATTTAAAGTGTTTTTATTAAAGATCATAACGGTAATGATCATTGGTCCTAATAAATGCTAAAAAATTGTAAATAATTATCTTCTTTCTCAAAGATAATTTAACAGATCATATAGAATTTCTTTATTAAAGATCATAACGGTAACGATCATGGGGCCTAATAAATGCTAAAGAATTTGAAATAATTATCTTCTTTGTGAATCATATTTGAATAGATCATTTAAAGTTTTTTTATTAAAGGTCTTAACGGTAACGATCATTGGGCCTAATAAATGCTAAAAAATTTGTCATAATTATCTTCATTCTAAAAGATAACTTAAAAGATCATTTAGAATTTCTTTATTAAAGATCATAACGGTAACGATCATTGGGCCTAATAAATGCTAAAGAATTTGAAATAATTATCTTCTTTGTGAATCATAATTGACAACATCATTTAAAGTTTTTTTATTAAAGATCATAACGGTAACGATCATTGGGCCTAATAAATGCTAAAAAATTGTAAATAATTATCTTCTTTCTAAAAGATAATTTAATAGATCATTTAGAATTTCTTTATTAAAGATCATAACGGTAACAATCATTGGGCCTAATAAATGCTAAAGAATTTTAAATAATTATATTCTTTGTAAAACATAATTTAATAGATCATTTAAAATTTCTTTATTAAAGATCATAAGGGTAACAATCATTGGGCCTAATAAATGCTAAAAAATTGTAAATAATTATCTTCTTTGTGAAAGATAATTTAATAGATCATTTAAAATTTCTTTATTAAAGATCATAACGGTAACGATCATTGGCCCTAATAAATGCTAAAGAATTTGAAATAATTATCTTCTCTGTGAATCATAATTGAAAGATCATTTAAAGTTTGTTTATTAAATATCATAACAGTAACGATCATTGGATCTAATAAATGCTAAAAAATTGTAAATAATTATCTTCTTTCTAAAAGATAATTTAATAGATCATTTAGAATTTCTTTATTAAAGATCATAACGGTAACGATCATTGGTCCTAATAAATCCTAAAGAATTGTAAATAATTATATTCTTTGTAAAACATAATTTAATAGATCATTTAAAATTTCTTTATTAAAGATCATAAGGGTAACAATCATTGGGCCTAATAAATGCTAAAAAATTGTAAATAATTATCTTCTTTGTGAAAGATAATTTAATAGATCATTTAAAATTTCTTTATTAAAGATCATAACGGTAACGATCATTGGCCCTAATAAATGCTAAAGAATTTGAAATAATTATCTTCTCTGTGAATCATAATTGAAAAGATCATTTAAAGTTTGTTTATTAAATATCATAACAGTAACGATCATTGGATCTAATAAATGCTAAAAAATTGTAAATAATTATCTTCTTTCTAAAAGATAATTTAATAGATCATTTAGAATTTCTTTATTAAAGATCATAACGGTAACGATCATTGGTCCTAATAAATCCTAAAGAATTGTAAATAATTATATTCTTTCTAAAACATAATTTAATAGATCATTTAAAATTTCTTTATTAAAGATCATGAGGGTAACAATCATTGGGACTAATAAATGCTAAAAAATTGTAAATAATTATCTCCTTTGTAAAAGATAATTTAATAGATCATTTCAAAATTTCTTTATTAAAGATCATAACGGTAACGATCATTGGGCCTAATAAACGCTAAAGAATTTGAAATAATTATCTTCTTTGTGAGTCATAATTGAAAAGATCATTTAAAGTGTTTTTATTAAAGATCATAACGGTAATGATCATTGGTCCTAATAAATGCTAAAAAATTGTAAATAATTATCTTCTTTCTCAAAGATAATTTAACAGATCATATAGAATTTCTTTATTAAAGATCATAACGGTAACGATCATGGGGCCTAATAAATGCTAAAGAATTTGAAATAATTATCTTCTTTGTGAATCATATTTGAATAGATCATTTAAAGTTTTTTTATTAAAGGTCTTAACGGTAACGATCATTGGGCCTAATAAATGCTAAAAAATTTGTCATAATTATCTTCATTCTAAAAGATAACTTAAAAGATCATTTAGAATTTCTTTATTAAAGATCATAACGGTAACGATCATTGGGCCTAATAAATGCTAAAGAATTTGAAATAATTATCTTCTTTGTGAATCATAATTGACAACATCATTTAAAGTTTTTTTATTAAAGATCATAACGGTAACGATCATTGGGCCTAATAAATGCTAAAAAATTGTAAATAATTATCTTCTTTCTAAAAGATAATTTAATAGATCATTTAGAATTTCTTTATTAAAGATCATAACGGTAACAATCATTGGGCCTAATAAATGCTAAAGAATTTTAAATAATTATATTCTTTGTAAAACATAATTTAATAGATCATTTAAAATTTCTTTATTAAAGATCATAAGGGTAACAATCATTGGGCCTAATAAATGCTAAAAAATTGTAAATAATTATCTTCTTTGTGAAAGATAATTTAATAGATCATTTAAAATTTCTTTATTAAAGATCATAACGGTAACGATCATTGGCCCTAATAAATGCTAAAGAATTTGAAATAATTATCTTCTCTGTGAATCATAATTGAAAAGATCATTTAAAGTTTGTTTATTAAATATCATAACAGTAACGATCATTGGATCTAATAAATGCTAAAAAATTGTAAATAATTATCTTCTTTCTAAAAGATAATTTAATAGATCATTTAGAATTTCTTTATTAAAGATCATAACGGTAACGATCATTGGTCCTAATAAATCCTAAAGAATTGTAAATAATTATATTCTTTCTAAAACATAATTTAATAGATCATTTAAAATTTCTTTATTAAAGATCATGAGGGTAACAATCATTGGGACTAATAAATGCTAAAAAATTGTAAATAATTATCTCCTTTGTAAAAGATAATTTAATAGATCATTTCAAAATTTCTTTATTAAAGATCATAACGGTAACGATCATTGGGCCTAATAAACGCTAAAGAATTTGAAATAATTATCTTCTTTGTGAGTCATAATTGAAAAGATCATTTAAAGTGTTTTTATTAAAGATCATAACGGTAATGATCATTGGTCCTAATAAATGCTAAAAAATTGTAAATAATTATCTTCTTTCTCAAAGATAATTTAACAGATCATATAGAATTTCTTTATTAAAGATCATAACGGTAACGATCATGGGGCCTAATAAATGCTAAAGAATTTGAAATAATTATCTTCTTTGTGAATCATATTTGAATAGATCATTTAAAGTTTTTTTATTAAAGGTCTTAACGGTAACGATCATTGGGCCTAATAAATGCTAAAAAATTTGTCATAATTATCTTCATTCTAAAAGATAACTTAAAAGATCATTTAGAATTTCTTTATTAAAGATCATAACGGTAACGATCATTGGGCCTAATAAATGCTAAAGAATTTGAAATAATTATCTTCTTTGTGAATCATAATTGACAACATCATTTAAAGTTTTTTTATTAAAGATCATAACGGTAACGATCATTGGGCCTAATAAATGCTAAAAAATTGTAAATAATTATCTTCTTTCTAAAAGATAATTTAATAGATCATTTAGAATTTCTTTATTAAAGATCATAACGGTAACAATCATTGGGCCTAATAAATGCTAAAGAATTTTAAATAATTATATTCTTTGTAAAACATAATTTAATAGATCATTTAAAATTTCTTTATTAAAGATCATAAGGGTAACAATCATTGGGCCTAATAAATGCTAAAAAATTGTAAATAATTATCTTCTTTGTGAAAGATAATTTAATAGATCATTTAAAATTTCTTTATTAAAGATCATAACGGTAACGATCATTGGCCCTAATAAATGCTAAAGAATTTGAAATAATTATCTTCTCTGTGAATCATAATTGAAAAGATCATTTAAAGTTTGTTTATTAAATATCATAACAGTAACGATCATTGGATCTAATAAATGCTAAAAAATTGTAAATAATTATCTTCTTTCTAAAAGATAATTTAATAGATCATTTAGAATTTCTTTATTAAAGATCATAACGGTAACGATCATTGGTCCTAATAAATCCTAAAGAATTGTAAATAATTATATTCTTTCTAAAACATAATTTAATAGATCATTTAAAATTTCTTTATTAAAGATCATGAGGGTAACAATCATTGGGACTAATAAATGCTAAAAAATTGTAAATAATTATCTCCTTTGTAAAAGATAATTTAATAGATCATTTCAAAATTTCTTTATTAAAGATCATAACGGTAACGATCATTGGGCCTAATAAACGCTAAAGAATTTGAAATAATTATCTTCTTTGTGAGTCATAATTGAAAAGATCATTTAAAGTGTTTTTATTAAAGATCATAACGGTAATGATCATTGGTCCTAATAAATGCTAAAAAATTGTAAATAATTATCTTCTTTCTCAAAGATAATTTAACAGATCATATAGAATTTCTTTATTAAAGATCATAACGGTAACGATCATGGGGCCTAATAAATGCTAAAGAATTTGAAATAATTATCTTCTTTGTGAATCATATTTGAATAGATCATTTAAAGTTTTTTTATTAAAGGTCTTAACGGTAACGATCATTGGGCCTAATAAATGCTAAAAAATTTGTCATAATTATCTTCATTCTAAAAGATAACTTAAAAGATCATTTAGAATTTCTTTATTAAAGATCATAACGGTAACGATCATTGGGCCTAATAAATGCTAAAGAATTTGAAATAATTATCTTCTTTGTGAATCATAATTGACAACATCATTTAAAGTTTTTTTATTAAAGATCATAACGGTAACGATCATTGGGCCTAATAAATGCTAAAAAATTGTAAATAATTATCTTCTTTCTAAAAGATAATTTAATAGATCATTTAGAATTTCTTTATTAAAGATCATAACGGTAACAATCATTGGGCCTAATAAATGCTAAAGAATTTTAAATAATTATATTCTTTGTAAAACATAATTTAATAGATCATTTAAAATTTCTTTATTAAAGATCATAAGGGTAACAATCATTGGGCCTAATAAATGCTAAAAAATTGTAAATAATTATCTTCTTTGTGAAAGATAATTTAATAGATCATTTAAAATTTCTTTATTAAAGATCATAACGGTAACGATCATTGGCCCTAATAAATGCTAAAGAATTTGAAATAATTATCTTCTCTGTGAATCATAATTGAAAGATCATTTAAAGTTTGTTTATTAAATATCATAACAGTAACGATCATTGGATCTAATAAATGCTAAAAAATTGTAAATAATTATCTTCTTTCTAAAAGATAATTTAATAGATCATTTAGAATTTCTTTATTAAAGATCATAACGGTAACGATCATTGGTCCTAATAAATCCTAAAGAATTGTAAATAATTATATTCTTTCTAAAACATAATTTAATAGATCATTTAAAATTTCTTTATTAAAGATCATGAGGGTAACAATCATTGGGACTAATAAATGCTAAAAAATTGTAAATAATTATCTCCTTTGTAAAAGATAATTTAATAGATCATTTCAAAATTTCTTTATTAAAGATCATAACGGTAACGATCATTGGGCCTAATAAACGCTAAAGAATTTGAAATAATTATCTTCTTTGTGAGTCATAATTGAAAAGATCATTTAAAGTGTTTTTATTAAAGATCATAACGGTAATGATCATTGGTCCTAATAAATGCTAAAAAATTGTAAATAATTATCTTCTTTCTCAAAGATAATTTAACAGATCATATAGAATTTCTTTATTAAAGATCATAACGGTAACGATCATGGGGCCTAATAAATGCTAAAGAATTTGAAATAATTATCTTCTTTGTGAATCATATTTGAATAGATCATTTAAAGTTTTTTTATTAAAGGTCTTAACGGTAACGATCATTGGGCCTAATAAATGCTAAAAAATTGGTCATAATTATCTTCATTCTAAAAGATAACTTAGAAGATCATTTAGAATTTCTTTATTAAAGATCATAACGGTAACGATCATTGGGCCTAATAAATGCTAAAGAATTTGAAATAATTATCTTCTTTGTGAATCATAATTGACAACATCATTTAAAGTTTTTTTATTAAAGATCATAACGGTAACGATCATTGGGCCTAATAAATGCTAAAAAATTGTAAATAATTATCTTCTTTCTAAAAGATAATTTAATAGATCATTTAGAATTTCTTTATTAAAGATCATAATGGTAACGATCATTGGTCCTAATAAATCCTAAAGAATTGTAAATAATTATATTCTTTCTAAAACATAATTTAATAGATCATTTAAAATTTCTTTATTAAAGATCATGAGGGTAACAATCATTGGGACTAATAAATGCTAAAAAATTGTAAATAATTATCTCCTTTGTAAAAGATAATTTAATAGATCATTTCAAAATTTCTTTATTAAAGATCATAACGGTAACGATCATTGGGCCTAATAAACGCTAAAGAATTTGAAATAATTATCTTCTTTGTGAGTCATAATTGAAAAGATCATTTAAAGTGTTTTTATTAAAGATCATAACGGTA
The DNA here is from genome assembly GCA_037954015.1 of Psophocarpus tetragonolobus. Classification (NCBI taxonomy): domain Eukaryota; kingdom Viridiplantae; phylum Streptophyta; class Magnoliopsida; order Fabales; family Fabaceae; genus Psophocarpus; species Psophocarpus tetragonolobus. The sequence goes on from CM075688.1 coordinate 64,435,343, forward strand.
ATGATCATTGGTCCTAATAAATGCTAAAAAATTGTAAATAATTATCTTCTTTCTCAAAGATAATTTAACAGATCATATAGAATTTCTTTATTAAAGATCATAACGGTAACGATCATGGGGCCTAATAAATGCTAAAGAATTTGAAATAATTATCTTCTTTGTGAATCATATTTGAATAGATCATTTAAAGTTTTTTTATTAAAGGTCTTAACGGTAACGATCATTGGGCCTAATAAATGCTAAAAAATTGGTCATAATTATCTTCATTCTAAAAGATAACTTAAAAGATCATTTAGAATTTCTTTATTAAAGATCATAACGGTAACGATCATTGGGCCTAATAAATGCTAAAGAATTTGAAATAATTATCTTCTTTGTGAATCATAATTGACAACATCATTTAAAGTTTTTTTATTAAAGATCATAACGGTAACGATCATTGGGCCTAATAAATGCTAAAAAATTGTAAATAATTATCTTCTTTCTAAAAGATAATTTAATAGATCATTTAGAATTTCTTTATTAATGATCATAACGGTAACAATCATTGGGCCTAATAAATGCTAAAGAATTTTAAATAATTATATTCTTTCTAAAACATAATTTAATAGATCATTTAAAATTTCTTTATTAAAGATCATAAGGGTAACAATCATTGGGACTAATAAATGCTAAAAAATTGTAAATAATTATATTCTTTCTAAAACATAATTTAATAGATCATTTAAAATTTCTTTATTAAAGATCATAAGGGTAACAATCATTGGGCCTAATAAATGCTAAAAAATTGTAAATAATTATCTTCTTTGTAAAAGATAATTTAATAGATCATATAAAATTTCTTTATTAAAGATCATAACGGTAACGATCATTGGGCCTAATAAATGCTAAAGAATTTGAAATAATTATCTTCTTTGTGAATCATAATTGAAAAGATCATTTAAAGTTTCTTTATTAAAGATCATAACAGTAACGATCATTGGGTCCAATAAATGCTAAAGAATTGTAAATAATTATATTCTTTCTAAAACATAATTGAATAGATCATTTAAAATTTCTTTATTAAAGATCATAAGGGTAACAATCATTGGGCCTAATAAATGCTAAAAAATTGTAAATAATTTTCTTCTTTGTAAAAGATAATTTAATAGATCATTTAAAATTTCTTTATTAAAGATCATAACGGTAACGATCATTGGGCCTAATAAATGCTAAAGAATTTGAAATAATTATCTTCTTTGTGAATCATAATTGAAAAGATCATTTAAAGTTTCTTTATTAAAGATCATAACAGTAACGATCATTGGGTCTAATAAATGCTAAAAAATTGTAAATAATTATCTTCTTTCTAAAAGATAATTTAATAGATCATATAGAATTTCTTTATTAAAGATCATAACGGTAACGATCATGGGGCCTAATAAATGCTAAAAAATTTGAAATAATTATCTTCTTTGTGAATCATATTTGAATAGATCATTTAAAGTTTTTTTATTAAAGGTCTTAACGGTAACGATCATTGGGCCTAATAAATGCTAAAAAATTGGTCATAATTATCTTCGTTCTAAAAGATAACTTAAAAGATCATTTAGAATTTCTTTATTAAAGATCATAACGGTAACGATCATTGGGCCTAATAAATGCTAAAAAATTGTAAATAATTATCTTCTTTCTAAAAGATAATTTAATAGATCATTTAGAATTTCTTTATTAAAGATCATAACGGTAACGATCATTGGGCCTAATAAATGCTAAAGAATTTGAAATAATTATCTTCTTTGTGAATCATAATTGACAACATCATTTAAAGTTTTTTTATTAAAGATCATAGCGGTAACGATCATTGGGCCTAATAAATGCTAAAAAATTGTAAATAATTATCTTCTTTCTAAAAGATAATTTAATAGATCATTTAGAATTTCTTTATTAAAGATCATAACGGTAACAATCATTGTGCCTAATAAATGCTAAAGAATTTTAAATAATTATATTCTTTCTAAAACATAATTTAATAGATCATTTAAAATTTCTTTATTAAAGATCATAAGGGTAACAATCATAATAAATGCTAAAAAATTGTAAATAATTATCTTCTTTGTAAAAGATAATTTAATAGATCATTTAAAATTTCTTTATTAAAGATCATGAGGGCAACAATCATTGGGACTAATAAATGCTAAAAAATTATAAATAATTATCTTCTTTGTAAAAGATAATTTAATAGATCATTTCAAAATTTCTTTATTAAAGATCATAACGGTAACGATCATTGGGCCTAATAAACGCTAAAGAATTTGAAATAATTATCTTCTTTGTGAGTCATAATTGAAAAGATCATTTAAAGTGTTTTTATTAAAGATCATAACGGTAATAATCATTGGTCCTAATATATGCTAAAAAATTGTAAATAATTATCTTCTTTCTCAAAGATAATTTAATAGATCATATAGAATTTCTTTATTAAAGATCATAACGGTAACGATCATGGGGCCTAATAAATGCTAAAGAATTTGAAATGATTATCTTCTTTGTGAATCATATTTGAATAGATCATTTAAAGTTTTTTTATTAAAGGTATTAACGGTAACGATCATTGGGCCTAATAAATGCTAAAAAATTGGTCATAATTATCTTCATTCTAAAAGATAACTTAAAAGATCATTTAGAATTTCTTTATTAAAGATCATAACGATAACGATCATTGGGCTTAATAAATGCTAAAGAATTTGAAATAATTATCTTCTTTGTGAATCATAATTGACAACATCATTTAAAGTTTTTTTATTAAAGATCATAACGGTAACGATCATTGGGCCTAATAAATGCTAAAAAATTGTAAATAATTATCTTCTTTCTAAAAGATAATTTAATAGATCATTTAGAATTTCTTTATTAAAGATCATAACGGTAACAATCATTGGGCCTAATAAATGCTAAAGAATTTTAAATAATTATATTCTTTCTAAAACATAATTTAATAGATCATTTAAAATTTCTTTATTAAAGATCATAAGGGTAACAATCATAATAAATGCTAAAAAATTGTAAATAATTATCTTCTTTGTAAAAGATAATTTAATAGATCATTTAAAATTTCTTTATTAAAGATCATGAGGGCAACAATCATTGGGACTAATAAATGCTAAAAAATTATAAATAATTATCTTCTTTGTAAAAGATAATTTAATAGATCATTTCAAAATTTCTTTATTAAAGATCATAACGGTAACGATCATTGGGCCTAATAAACGCTAAAGAATTTGAAATAATTATCTTCTTTGTGAGTCATAATTGAAAAGATCATTTAAAGTGTTTTTATTAAAGATCATAACGGTAATAATCATTGGTCCTAATATATGCTAAAAAATTGTAAATAATTATCTTCTTTCTCAAAGATAATTTAATAGATCATATAGAATTTCTTTATTAAAGATCATAACGGTAACGATCATGGGGCCTAATAAATGCTAAAGAATTTGAAATGATTATCTTCTTTGTGAATCATATTTGAATAGATCATTTAAAGTTTTTTTATTAAAGGTATTAACGGTAACGATCATTGGGCCTAATAAATGCTAAAAAATTGGTCATAATTATCTTCATTCTAAAAGATAACTTAAAAGATCATTTAGAATTTCTTTATTAAAGATCATAACGATAACGATCATTGGGCTTAATAAATACTAAAGAATTTGAAATAATTATCTTCTTTGTGAATCATAATTGACAACATCATTTAAAGTTTTTTTATTAAAGATCATAACGGTAACGATCATTGGGCCTAATAAATGCTAAAAAATTGTAAATAATTATCTTCTTTCTAAAAGATAATTTAATAGATCATTTAGAATTTCTTTATTAAAGATCATAACGGTAACAATCATTGGGCCTAATAAATGCTAAAGAATTTTAAATAATTATATTCTTTGTAAAACATAATTTAATAGATCATTTAAAATTTCTTTATTAAAGATCATAAGGGTAACAATCATTGGGCCTAATAAATGCTAAAAAATTGTAAATAATTATCTTCTTTGTGAAAGATAATTTAATAGATCATTTAAAATTTCTTTATTAAAGATCATAACGGTAACGATCATTGGCCCTAATAAATGCTAAAGAATTTGAAATAATTATCTTCTCTGTGAATCATAATTGAAAAGATCATTTAAAGTTTGTTTATTAAATATCATAACAGTAACGATCATTGGATCTAATAAATGCTAAAAAATTGTAAATAATTATCTTCTTTCTAAAAGATAATTTAATAGATCATTTAGAATTTCTTTATTAAAGATCATAACGGTAACGATCATTGGTCCTAATAAATCCTAAAGAATTGTAAATAATTATATTCTTTCTAAAACATAATTTAATAGATCATTTAAAATTTCTTTATTAAAGATCATGAGGGTAACAATCATTGGGACTAATAAATGCTAAAAAATTGTAAATAATTATCTCCTTTGTAAAAGATAATTTAATAGATCATTCCAAAATTTCTTTATTAAAGATCATAACGGTAACGATCATTGGGCCTAATAAACGCTAAAGAATTTGAAATAATTATCTTCTTTGTGAGTCATAATTGAAAAGATCATTTAAAGTGTTTTTATTAAAGATCATAACGGTAATGATCATTGGTCCCAATAAATGCTAAAAAATTGTAAATAATTATCTTCTTTCTCAAAGATAATTTAACAGATCATATAGAATTTCTTTATTAAAGATCATAACGGTAACGATCATGGGGCCTAATAAATGCTAAAGAATTTGAAATAATTATCTTCTTTGTGAATCATATTTGAATAGATCATTTAAAGTTTTTTTATTAAAGGTCTTAACGGTAACGATCATTGGGCCTAATAAATGCTAAAAAATTTGTCATAATTATCTTCATTCTAAAAGATAACTTAAAAGATCATTTAGAATTTCTTTATTAAAGATCATAACGGTAACGATCATTGGGCCTAATAAATGCTAAAGAATTTGAAATAATTATCTTCTTTGTGAATCATAATTGACAACATCATTTAAAGTTTTTTTATTAAAGATCATAACGGTAACGATCATTGGGCCTAATAAATGCTAAAAAATTGTAAATAATTATCTTCTTTCTAAAAGATAATTTAATAGATCATTTAGAATTTCTTTATTAAAGATCATAACGGTAACAATCATTGGGCCTAATAAATGCTAAAGAATTTTAAATAATTATATTCTTTGTAAAACATAATTTAATAGATCATTTAAAATTTCTTTATTAAAGATCATAAGGGTAACAATCATTGGGCCTAATAAATGCTAAAAAATTGTAAATAATTATCTTCTTTGTGAAAGATAATTTAATACATCATTTAAAATTTCTTTATTAAAGATCATAACGGTAACGATCATTGGCCCTAATAAATGCTAAAGAATTTGAAATAATTATCTTCTCTGTGAATCATAATTGAAAAGATCATTTAAAGTTTGTTTATTAAATATCATAACAGTAACGATCATTGGATCTAATAAATGCTAAAAAATTGTAAATAATTATCTTCTTTCTAAAAGATAATTTAATAGATCATTTAGAATTTCTTTATTAAAGATCATAACGGTAACGATCATTGGTCCTAATAAATCCTAAAGAATTGTAAATAATTATATTCTTTCTAAAACATAATTTAATAGATCATTTAAAATTTCTTTATTAAAGATCATGAGGGTAACAATCATTGGGACTAATAAATGCTAAAAAATTGTAAATAATTATCTCCTTTGTAAAAGATAATTTAATAGATCATTTCAAAATTTCTTTATTAAAGATCATAACGGTAACGATCATTGGGCCTAATAAACGCTAAAGAATTTGAAATAATTATCTTCTTTGTGAGTCATAATTGAAAAGATCATTTAAAGTGTTTTTATTAAAGATCATAACGGTACTGATCATTGGTCCTAATAAATGCTAAAAAATTGTAAATAATTATCTTCTTTCTCAAAGATAATTTAATAGATCATATAGAATTTCTTTATTAAAGATCATAACGGTAACGATCATGGGGCCTAATAAATGCTAAAGAATTTGAAATAATTATCTTCTTTGTGAATCATATTTGAATAGATCATTTAAAGTTTTTTTATTAAAGGTCTTAACGGTAACGATCATTGGGCCTAATAAATGCTAAAAAATTGGTCATAATTATCTTCATTCTAAAAGATAACTTAAAAGATCATTTAGAATTTCTTTATTAAAGATCATAACGGTAACGATCATTGGGCCTAATAAATGCTAAAGAATTTGAAATAATTATCTTCTTTGTGAATCATAATTGACAACATCATTTAAAGTTTTTTTATTAAAGATCATAACGGTAACGATCATTGGGCCTAATAAATGCTAAAAAATTGTAAATAATTATCTTCTTTCTAAAAGATAATTTAATAGATCATTTAGAATTTCTTTATTAATGATCATAACGGTAACAATCATTGGGCCTAATAAATGCTAAAGAATTTTAAATAATTATATTCTTTCTAAAACATAATTTAATAGATCATTTAAAATTTCTTTATTAAAGATCATAAGGGTAACAATCATTGGGCCTAATAAATGCTAAAAAATTGTAAATAATTATCTTCTTTGTAAAAGATAATTTAATAGATCATTTAAAATTTATTTATTAAAGATCATAACGGTAACGATCATTGGCCCTAATAAATGCTAAAGAATTTGAAATAATTATCTTCTTTGTGAATCATAATTGAAAAGATCATTTAAAGTTTCTTTATTAAATATCATAACAGTAACGATCATTGGGTCTAATAAATGCTAAAAAATTGTAAATAATTATCTTCTTTCTAAAAGATAATTTAATAGATCATTTAGAATTTCTTTATTAAAGATCATAACGGTAATGATCATTGGTCCTAATAAATCCTAAAGAATTGTAAATAATTATATTCTTTCTAAAACATAATTTAATAGATCATTTAAAATTTCTTTATTAAAGATCATGAGGGTAACAATCATTGGGACTAATAAATGCTAAAAAATTGTAAATAATTATCTTCTTTGTAAAAGATAATTTAATAGATCATTTCAAAATTTCTTTATTAAAGATCATAACGGTAACGATCATTGGGCCTAATAAACGGTAAAGAATTTGAAATAATTATCTTCTTTGTGAGTCATAATTGAAAAGATCATTTAAAGTGTTTTTATTAAAGATAATAACGGTAATGATCATTGGTCCTAATAAATGCTAAAAAATTGTAAATAATTATCTTCTTTCTCAAAGATAATTTAATAGATCATATAGAATTTCTTTATTAAAGATCATAACGGTAACGATCATGGGGCCTAATAAATGCTAAAGAATTTGAAATGATTATCTTCTTTGTGAATCATATTTGAATAGATCATTTAAAGTTTTTTTATTAAAGGTATTAACGGTAACGATCATTGGGCCTAATAAATGCTAAAAAATTGGTCATAATTATCTTCATTCTAAAAGATAACTTAAAAGATCATTTAGAATTTCTTTATTAAAGATCATAACGATAACGATCATTGGGCTTAATAAATGCTAAAGAATTTGAAATAATTATCTTCTTTGTGAATCATAATTGACAACATCATTTAAAGTTTTTTTATTAAAGATCATAACGGTAACGATCATTGGGCTTAATAAATGCTAAAAAATTGTAAATAATTATCTTCTTTCTAAAAGATAATTTAATAGATCATTTAGAATTTCTTTATTAAAGATCATAACGGTAACGATCATTGGGCCTAATAAACGCTAAAGAATTTGAAATAATTATCTTCTTTGTGAGTCATAATTGAAAAGATCATTTAAAGTGTTTTTATTAAAGATCATAACGGTACTGATCATTGGTCCTAATAAATGCTAAAAAATTGTAAATAATTATCTTCTTTCTCAAAGATAATTTAATAGATCATATAGAATTTCTTTATTAAAGATCATAACGGTAACGATCATGGGGCCTAATAAATGCTAAAGAATTTGAAATAATTATCTTCTTTGTGAATCATATTTGAATAGATCATTTAAAGTTTTTTTATTAAAGGTCTTAACGGTAACGATCATTGGGCCTAATAAATGCTAAAAAATTGGTCATAATTATCTTCATTCTAAAAGATAACTTAAAAGATCATTTAGAATTTCTTTATTAAAGATCATAACGATAACGATCATTGGGCTTAATAAATACTAAAGAATTTGAAATAATTATCTTCTTTGTGAATCATAATTGACAACATCATTTAAAGTTTTTTTATTAAAGATCATAACGGTAACAATCATTGGGCCTAATAAATGCTAAAAAATTGTAAATAATTATCTTCTTTCTAAAAGATAATTTAATAGATCATTTAGAATTTCTTTATTAAAGATCATAACGGTAACAATCATTGGGCCTAATAAATGCTAAAGAATTTTAAATAATTATATTCTTTGTAAAACATAATTTAATAGATCATTTAAAATTTCTTTATTAAAGATCATAAGGGTAACAATCATTGGGCCTAATAAATGCTAAAAAATTGTAAATAATTATCTTCTTTGTGAAAGATAATTTAATAGATCATTTAAAATTTCTTTATTAAAGATCATAACGGTAACGATCATTGGCCCTAATAAATGCTAAAGAATTTGAAATAATTATCTTCTCTGTGAATCATAATTGAAAAGATCATTTAAAGTTTGTTTATTAAATATCATAACAGTAACGATCATTGGATCTAATAAATGCTAAAAAATTGTAAATAATTATCTTCTTTCTAAAAGATAATTTAATAGATCATTTAGAATTTCTTTATTAAAGATCATAACGGTAACGATCATTGGTCCTAATAAATCCTAAAGAATTGTAAATAATTATATTCTTTCTAAAACATAATTTAATAGATCATTTAAAATTTCTTTATTAAAGATCATGAGGGTAACAATCATTGGGACTAATAAATGCTAAAAAATTGTAAATAATTATCTCCTTTGTAAAAGATAATTTAATAGATCATTTCAAAATTTCTTTATTAAAGATCATAACGGTAACGATCATTGGGCCTAATAAACGCTAAAGAATTTGAAATAATTATCTTCTTTGTGAGTCATAATTGAAAAGATCATTTAAAGTGTTTTTATTAAAGATCATAACGGTAATGATCATTGGTCCCAATAAATGCTAAAAAATTGTAAATAATTATCTTCTTTCTCAAAGATAATTTAACAGATCATATAGAATTTCTTTATTAAAGATCATAACGGTAACGATCATGGGGCCTAATAAATGCTAAAGAATTTGAAATAATTATCTTCTTTGTGAATCATATTTGAATAGATCATTTAAAGTTTTTTTATTAAAGGTCTTAACGGTAACGATCATTGGGCCTAATAAATGCTAAAAAATTTGTCATAATTATCTTCATTCTAAAAGATAACTTAAAAGATCATTTAGAATTTCGTTATTAAAGATCATAACGGTAACGATCATTGGGCCTAATAAATGCTAAAGAATTTGAAATAATTATCTTCTTTGTGAATCATAATTGACAACATCATTTAAAGTTTTTTTATTAAAGATCATAACGGTAACGATCATTGGGCCTAATAAATGCTAAAAAATTGTAAATAATTATCTTCTTTCTAAAAGATAATTTAATAGATCATTTAGAATTTCTTTATTAAAGATCATAACGGTAACAATCATTGGGCCTAATAAATGCTAAAGAATTTTAAATAATTATATTCTTTGTAAAACATAATTTAATAGATCATTTAAAATTTCTTTATTAAAGATCATAAGGGTAACAATCATTGGGCCTAATAAATGCTAAAAAATTGTAAATAATTATCTTCTTTGTGAAAGATAATTTAATACATCATTTAAAATTTCTTTATTAAAGATCATAACGGTAACGATCATTGGCCCTAATAAATGCTAAAGAATTTGAAATAATTATCTTCTCTGTGAATCATAATTGAAAAGATCATTTAAAGTTTGTTTATTAAATATCATAACAGTAACGATCATTGGATCTAATAAATGCTAAAAAATTGTAAATAATTATCTTCTTTCTAAAAGATAATTTAATAGATCATTTAGAATTTCTTTATTAAAGATCATAACGGTAACGATCATTGGTCCTAATAAATCCTAAAGAATTGTAAATAATTATATTCTTTCTAAAACATAATTTAATAGATCATTTAAAATTTCTTTATTAAAGATCATGAGGGTAACAATCATTGGGACTAATAAATGCTAAAAAATTGTAAATAATTATCTCCTTTGTAAAAGATAATTTAATAGATCATTTCAAAATTTCTTTATTAAAGATCATAACGGTAACGATCATTGGGCCTAATAAACGCTAAAGAATTTGAAATAATTATCTTCTTTGTGAGTCATAATTGAAAAGATCATTTAAAGTGTTTTTATTAAAGATCATAACGGTACTGATCATTGGTCCTAATAAATGCTAAAAAATTGTAAATAATTATCTTCTTTCTCAAAGATAATTTAATAGATCATATAGAATTTCTTTATTAAAGATCATAACGGTAACGATCATGGGGCCTAATAAATGCTAAAGAATTTGAAATAATTATCTTCTTTGTGAATCATATTTGAATAGATCATTTAAAGTTTTTTTATTAAAGGTCTTAACGGTAACGATCATTGGGCCTAATAAATGCTAAAAAATTGGTCATAATTATCTTCATTCTAAAAGATAACTTAAAAGATCATTTAGAATTTCTTTATTAAAGATCATAACGGTAACGATCATTGGGCCTAATAAATGCTAAAGAATTTGAAATAATTATCTTCTTTGTGAATCATAATTGACAACATCATTTAAAGTTTTTTTATTAAAGATCATAACGGTAACGATCATTGGGCCTAATAAATGCTAAAAAATTGTAAATAATTATCTTCTTTCTAAAAGATAATTTAATAGATCATTTAGAATTTCTTTATTAATGATCATAACGGTAACAATCATTGGGCCTAATAAATGCTAAAGAATTTTAAATAATTATATTCTTTCTAAAACATAATTTAATAGATCATTTAAAATTTCTTTATTAAAGATCATAAGGGTAACAATCATTGGGCCTAATAAATGCTAAAAAATTGTAAATAATTATCTTCTTTGTAAAAGATAATTTAATAGATCATTTAAAATTTATTTATTAAAGATCATAACGGTAACGATCATTGGCCCTAATAAATGCTAAAGAATTTGAAATAATTATCTTCTTTGTGAATCATAATTGAAAAGATCATTTAAAGTTTCTTTATTAAATATCATAACAGTAACGATCATTGGGTCTAATAAATGCTAAAAAATTGTAAATAATTATCTTCTTTCTAAAAGATAATTTAATAGATCATTTAGAATTTCTTTATTAAAGATCATAACGGTAATGATCATTGGTCCTAATAAATCCTAAAGAATTGTAAATAATTATATTCTTTCTAAAACATAATTTAATAGATCATTTAAAATTTCTTTATTAAAGATCATGAGGGTAACAATCATTGGGACTAATAAATGCTAAAAAATTGTAAATAATTATCTTCTTTGTAAAAGATAATTTAATAGATCATTTCAAAATTTCTTTATTAAAGATCATAACGGTAACGATCATTGGGCCTAATAAACGGTAAAGAATTTGAAATAATTATCTTCTTTGTGAGTCATAATTGAAAAGATCATTTAAAGTGTTTTTATTAAAGATAATAACGGTAATGATCATTGGTCCTAATAAATGCTAAAAAATTGTAAATAATTATCTTCTTTCTCAAAGATAATTTAATAGATCATATAGAATTTCTTTATTAAAGATCATAACGGTAACGATCATGGGGCCTAATAAATGCTAAAGAATTTGAAATGATTATCTTCTTTGTGAATCATATTTGAATAGATCATTTAAAGTTTTTTTATTAAAGGTATTAACGGTAACGATCATTGGGCCTAATAAATGCTAAAAAATTGGTCATAATTATCTTCATTCTAAAAGATAACTTAAAAGATCATTTAGAATTTCTTTATTAAAGATCATAACGATAACGATCATTGGGCTTAATAAATGCTAAAGAATTTGAAATAATTATCTTCTTTGTGAATCATAATTGACAACATCATTTAAAGTTTTTTTATTAAAGATCATAACGGTAACGATCATTGGGCTTAATAAATGCTAAAAAATTGTAAATAATTATCTTCTTTCTAAAAGATAATTTAATAGATCATTTAGAATTTCTTTATTAAAGATCATAACGGTAACGATCATTGGGCCTAATAAACGCTAAAGAATTTGAAATAATTATCTTCTTTGTGAGTCATAATTGAAAAGATCATTTAAAGTGTTTTTATTAAAGATCATAACGGTACTGATCATTGGTCCTAATAAATTATTAGGCTAAAAAATTGTAAATAATTATCTTCTTTCTCAAAGATAATTTAATAGATCATATAGAATTTCTTTATTAAAGATCATAACGGTAACGATCATGGGGCCTAATAAATGCTAAAGAATTTGAAATAATTATCTTCTTTGTGAATCATATTTGAATAGATCATTTAAAGTTTTTTTATTAAAGGTCTTAACGGTAACGATCATTGGGCCTAATAAATGCTAAAAAATTGGTCATAATTATCTTCATTCTAAAAGATAACTTAAAAGATCATTTAGAATTTCTTTATTAAAGATCATAACGGTAACGATCATTGGGCCTAATAAATGCTAAAGAATTTGAAATAATTATCTTCTTTGTGAATCATAATTGACAACATCATTTAAAGTTTTTTTATTAAAGATCATAACGGTAACGATAATTGGGCCTAATAAATGCTAAAAAATTGTAAATAATTATCTTCTTTCTAAAAGATAATTTAATAGATCATTTAGAATTTCTTTATTAATGATCATAACGGTAACAATCATTGGGCCTAATAAATGCTAAAGAATTTTAAATAATTATATTCTTTCTAAAACATAATTTAATAGATCATTTAAAATTTCTTTATTAAAGATCATAAGGGTAACAATCATTGGGCCTAATAAATGCTAAAAAATTGTAAATAATTATCTTCTTTGTAAAAGATAATTTAATAGATCATTTAAAATTTATTTATTAAAGATCATAACGGTAACGATCATTGGCCCTAATAAATGCTAAAGAATTTGAAATAATTATCTTCTTTGTGAATCATAATTGAAAAGATCATTTAAAGTTTCTTTATTAAATATCATAACAGTAACGATCATTGGGTCTAATAAATGCTAAAAAATTGTAAATAATTATCTTCTTTCTAAAAGATAATTTAATAGATCATTTAGAATTTCTTTATTAAAGATCATAACGGTAATGATCATTGGTCCTAATAAATCCTAAAGAATTGTAAATAATTATATTCTTTCTAAAACATAATTTAATAGATCATTTAAAATTTCTTTATTAAAGATCATGAGGGTAACAATCATTGGGACTAATAAATGCTAAAAAATTGTAAATAATTATCTTCTTTGTAAAAGATAATTTAATAGATCATTTCAAAATTTCTTTATTAAAGATCATAACGGTAACGATCATTGGGCCTAATAAACGGTAAAGAATTTGAAATAATTATCTTCTTTGTGAGTCATAATTGAAAAGATCATTTAAAGTGTTTTTATTAAAGATAATAACGGTAATGATCATTGGTCCTAATAAATGCTAAAAAATTGTAAATAATTATCTTCTTTCTCAAAGATAATTTAATAGATCATATAGAATTTCTTTATTAAAGATCATAACGGTAACGATCATGGGGCCTAATAAATGCTAAAGAATTTGAAATGATTATCTTCTTTGTGAATCATATTTGAATAGATCATTTAAAGTTTTTTTATTAAAGGTATTAACGGTAACGATCATTGGGCCTAATAAATGCTAAAAAATTGGTCATAATTATCTTCATTCTAAAAGATAACTTAAAAGATCATTTAGAATTTCTTTATTAAAGATCATAACGATAACGATCATTGGGCTTAATAAATGCTAAAGAATTTGAAATAATTATCTTCTTTGTGAATCATAATTGACAACATCATTTAAAGTTTTTTTATTAAAGATCATAACGGTAACGATCATTGGGCTTAATAAATGCTAAAAAATTGTAAATAATTATCTTCTTTCTAAAAGATAATTTAATAGATCATTTAGAATTTCTTTATTAAAGATCATAACGGTAACAATCATTGGGCCTAATAAATGCTAAAGAATTTTAAATAATTATATTCTTTGTAAAACATAATTTAATAGATCCTTTAAAATTTCTTTATTAAAGATCATAAGGGTAACAATCATTGGGCCTAATAAATGCTAAAAAATTGTAAATAATTATCTTCTTTGTGAAAGATAATTTAATAGATCATTTAAAATTTCTTTATTAAAGATCATAACGGTAACGATCATTGGCCCTAATAAATGCTAAAGAATTTGAAATAATTATCTTCTCTGTGAATCATAATTGAAAAGATCATTTAAAGTTTGTTTATTAAATATCATAACAGTAACGATCATTGGATCTAATAAATGCTAAAAAATTGTAAATAATTATCTTCTTTCTAAAAGATAATTTAATAGATCATTTAGAATTTCTTTATTAAAGATCATAACGGTAACGATCATTGGTCCTAATAAATCCTAAAGAATTGTAAATAATTATATTCTTTCTAAAACATAATTTAATAGATCATTTAAAATTTCTTTATTAAAGATCATGAGGGTAACAATCATTGGGACTAATAAATGCTAAAAAATTGTAAATAATTATCTCCTTTGTAAAAGATAATTTAATAGATCATTTCAAAATTTCTTTATTAAAGATCATAACGGTAACGATCATTGGGCCTAATAAACGCTAAAGAATTTGAAATAATTATCTTCTTTGTGAGTCATAATTGAAAAGATCATTTAAAGTGTTTTTATTAAAGATCATAACGGTAATGATCATTGGTCCTAATAAATGCTAAAAAATTGTAAATAATTATCTTCTTTCTCAAAGATAATTTAATAGATCATATAGAATTTCTTTATTAAAGATCATAACGGTAACGATCATGGGGCCTAATAAATGCTAAAGAATTTGAAATAATTATCTTCTTTGTGAATCATATTTGAATAGATCATTTAAAGTTTTTTTATTAAAGGTATTAACGGTAACGATCATTGGGCCTAATAAATGCTAAAAAATTGGTCATAATTATCTTCATTCTAAAAGATAACTTAAAAGATCATTTAGAATTTCTTTATTAAAGATCATAACGATAACGATCATTGGGCTTAATAAATGCTAAAGAATTTGAAATAATTATCTTCTTTGTGAATCATAATTGACAACATCATTTAAAGTTTTTTTATTAAAGATCATAACGGTAACGATCATTGGGCCTAATAAATGCTAAAAAATTGTAAATAATTATCTTCTTTCTAAAACATAATTTAATAGATCATTTAGAATTTCTTTATTAAAAATCATAACGGTAACGATCATTGGGCCTAATAAATGCTAAAGAATTTTAAATAATTATATTCTTTCTAAAACATAATTTAATAGATCATTTAAAATTTCTTTATTAAAGATCATAAGGGTAACAATCATTGGGCCTAATAAATGCTAAAAAATTGTAAATAATTATCTTCTTTGTAAAAGATAATTTAATAGATCATTTAAAATTTATTTATTAAAGATCATAACGGTAACGATCATTGGCCCTAATAAATGCTAAAGAATTTGAAATAATTATCTTCTTTGTGAATCATAATTGAAAAGATCATTTAAAGTTTCTTTATTAAATATCATAACAGTAACGATCATTGGGTCTAATAAATGCTAAAAAATTGTAAATAATTATCTTCTTTCTAAAAGATAATTTAATAGATCATTTAGAATTTCTTTATTAAAGATCATAACGGTAATGATCATTGGTCCTAATAAATCCTAAAGAATTGTAAATAATTATATTCTTTCTAAAACATAATTTAATAGATCATTTAAAATTTCTTTATTAAAGATCATGAGGGTAACAATCATTGGGACTAATAAATGCTAAAAAATTGTAAATAATTATCTTCTTTGTAAAAGATAATTTAATAGATCATTTCAAAATTTCTTTATTAAAGATCATAACGGTAACGATCATTGGGCCTAATAAACGGTAAAGAATTTGAAATAATTATCTTCTTTGTGAGTCATAATTGAAAAGATCATTTAAAGTGTTTTTATTAAAGATAATAACGGTAATGATCATTGGTCCTAATAAATGCTAAAAAATTGTAAATAATTATCTTCTTTCTCAAAGATAATTTAATAGATCATATAGAATTTCTTTATTAAAGATCATAACGGTAACGATCATGGGGCCTAATAAATGCTAAAGAATTTGAAATGATTATCTTCTTTGTGAATCATATTTGAATAGATCATTTAAAGTTTTTTTATTAAAGGTATTAACGGTAACGATCATTGGGCCTAATAAATGCTAAAAAATTGGTCATAATTATCTTCATTCTAAAAGATAACTTAAAAGATCATTTAGAATTTCTTTATTAAAGATCATAACGATAACGATCATTGGGCTTAATAAATGCTAAAGAATTTGAAATAATTATCTTCTTTGTGAATCATAATTGACAACATCATTTAAAGTTTTTTTATTAAAGATCATAACGGTAACGATCATTGGGCTTAATAAATGCTAAAAAATTGTAAATAATTATCTTCTTTCTAAAAGATAATTTAATAGATCATTTAGAATTTCTTTATTAAAGATCATAACGGTAACAATCATTGGGCCTAATAAATGCTAAAGAATTTTAAATAATTATATTCTTTGTAAAACATAATTTAATAGATCCTTTAAAATTTCTTTATTAAAGATCATAAGGGTAACAATCATTGGGCCTAATAAATGCTAAAAAATTGTAAATAATTATCTTCTTTGTGAAAGATAATTTAATAGATCATTTAAAATTTCTTTATTAAAGATCATAACGGTAACGATCATTGGCCCTAATAAATGCTAAAGAATTTGAAATAATTATCTTCTCTGTGAATCATAATTGAAAAGATCATTTAAAGTTTGTTTATTAAATATCATAACAGTAACGATCATTGGATCTAATAAATGCTAAAAAATTGTAAATAATTATCTTCTTTCTAAAAGATAATTTAATAGATCATTTAGAATTTCTTTATTAAAGATCATAACGGTAACGATCATTGGTCCTAATAAATCCTAAAGAATTGTAAATAATTATATTCTTTCTAAAACATAATTTAATAGATCATTTAAAATTTCTTTATTAAAGATCATGAGGGTAACAATCATTGGGACTAATAAATGCTAAAAAATTGTAAATAATTATCTCCTTTGTAAAAGATAATTTAATAGATCATTTCAAAATTTCTTTATTAAAGATCATAACGGTAACGATCATTGGGCCTAATAAACGCTAAAGAATTTGAAATAATTATCTTCTTTGTGAGTCATAATTGAAAAGATCATTTAAAGTGTTTTTATTAAAGATCATAACGGTAATGATCATTGGTCCTAATAAATGCTAAAAAATTGTAAATAATTATCTTCTTTCTCAAAGATAATTTAATAGATCATATAGAATTTCTTTATTAAAGATCATAACGGTAACGATCATGGGGCCTAATAAATGCTAAAGAATTTGAAATAATTATCTTCTTTGTGAATCATATTTGAATAGATCATTTAAAGTTTTTTTATTAAAGGTATTAACGGTAACGATCATTGGGCCTAATAAATGCTAAAAAATTGGTCATAATTATCTTCATTCTAAAAGATAACTTAAAAGATCATTTAGAATTTCTTTATTAAAGATCATAACGATAACGATCATTGGGCTTAATAAATGCTAAAGAATTTGAAATAATTATCTTCTTTGTGAATCATAATTGACAACATCATTTAAAGTTTTTTTATTAAAGATCATAACGGTAACGATCATTGGGCCTAATAAATGCTAAAAAATTGTAAATAATTATCTTCTTTCTAAAACATAATTTAATAGATCATTTAGAATTTCTTTATTAAAAATCATAACGGTAACGATCATTGGGCCTAATAAATGCTAAAGAATTTTAAATAATTATATTCTTTCTAAAACATAATTTAATAGATCATTTAAAATTTCTTTATTAAAGATCATAAGGGTAACAATCATTGGGCCTAATAAATGCTAAAAAATTGTAAATAATTATCTTCTTTGTAAAAGATAATTTAATAGATCATTTAAAATTTATTTATTAAAGATCATAACGGTAACGATCATTGGCCCTAATAAATGCTAAAGAATTTGAAATAATTATCTTCTTTGTGAATCATAATTGAAAAGATCATTTAAAGTTTCTTTATTAAATATCATAACAGTAACGATCATTGGGTCTAATAAATGCTAAAAAATTGTAAATAATTATCTTCTTTCTAAAAGATAATTTAATAGATCATTTAGAATTTCTTTATTAAAGATCATAACGGTAACGATCATTGGTCCTAATAAATCCTAAAGAATTGTAAATAATTATATTCTTTCTAAAACATAATTTAATAGATCATTTAAAATTTCTTTATTAAAGATCATGAGGGTAACAATCATTGGGACTAATAAATGCTAAAAAATTGTAAATAATTATCTCCTTTGTAAAAGATAATTTAATAGATCATTTCAAAATTTCTTTATTAAAGATCATAACGGTAACGATCATTGGGCCTAATAAACGCTAAAGAATTTGAAATAATTATCTTCTTTGTGAGTCATAATTGAAAAGATCATTTAAAGTGTTTTTATTAAAGATCATAACAGTAATGATCATTGGTCCTAATAAATGCTAAAAAATTGTAAATAATTATCTTCTTTCTCAAAGATAATTTAATAGATCATATAGAATTTCTTTATTAAAGATCATAACGGTAACGATCATGGGGCCTAATAAATGGTAAAGAATTTGAAATAATTATCTTCTTTGTGAATCATATTTGAATAGATCATTTAAAGTTTTTTTATTAAAGGTCTTAACGGTAACGATCATTGGGCCTAATAAATGCTAAAAAATTGGTCATAATTATCTTCATTCTAAAAGATAACTTAAAAGATCATTTAGAATTTCTTTATTAAAGATCATAACGGTAACGATCATTGGGCCTAATAAATGCTAAAGAATTTGAAATAATTATCTTCTTTGTGAATCATAATTGACAACATCATTTAAAGTTTTTTTATTAAAGATCATAACGGTAACGATCATTGGGCCTAATAAATGCTAAAAAATTGTAAATAATTATCTTCTTTCTAAAAGATAATTTAATAGATCATTTAGAATTTCTTTATTAATGATCATAACGGTAACAATCATTGGGCCTAATAAATGCTAAAGAATTTTAAATAATTATATTCTTTCTAAAACATAATTTAATAGATCATTTAAAATTTCTTTATTAAAGATCATAAGGGTAACAATCATTGGGCCTAATAAATGCTAAAAAATTGTAAATAATTATCTTCATTGTAAAAGATAATTTAATAGATCATTTAAAATTTATTTATTAAAGATCATAACGGTAACGATCATTGGGCCTAATAAATGCTAAAGAATTTGAAATAATTATCTTCTTTGTGAATCATAATTGAAAAGATCATTTAAAGTTTCTTTATTAAAGACCATAACAGTAACGATCATTGGGTCTAATAAATGCTAAAAAATTGTAAATAATTATCTTCTTTCTAAAAGATAATTTAATAGATCATTTAGAATTTCTTTATTAAAGATCATAACGGTAACGATCATTGGTCCTAATAAATGCTAAAGAATTGTAAATAATTATATTCTTTCTAAAACATAATTTAATAGATCATTTAAAATTTCTTTATTAAAGATCATATGGGTAACAATCATTGGGACTAATAAATGCTAAAAAACTGTAAATAATTATCTTCTTTGTAAAAGATAATTTAATAGATCATTTCAAAATTTCTTTATTAAAGATCATAACGGTAACGATCATTGGGCATAATAAATGCTAAAGAATTTGAAATAATTATCTTCTTTGTGAATCATAATTGAATAGATCATTTAAAGTTTTTTTATTAAAGGTCTTAACGGTAACAATCATTGGGCCTAATAAATGCTAAAAAATTGTACATAATTATCTTCATTCTAAAAGATAATTTAATAGATCATTTACAATTTCTTTATTAAATATCATAACGGTAATGATCATTGGTCCTAATAAATCCTAAAGAATTGTAAATAATTATATTCTTTCTAAAACATAATTTAATAGATCATTTAAAATTTCTTTATTAAAGATCATGAGGGTAACAATCATTGGGACTAATAAATGCTAAAAAATTGTAAATAATTATCTTCTTTGTAAAAGATAATTTAATAGATCATTTCAAAATTTCTTTATTAAAGATCATAACGGTAACGATCATTGGGCCTAATAAACGGTAAAGAATTTGAAATAATTATCTTCTTTGTGAGTCATAATTGAAAAGATCATTTAAAGTGTTTTTATTAAAGATAATAACGGTAATGATCATTGGTCCTAATAAATGCTAAAAAATTGTAAATAATTATCTTCTTTCTCAAAGATAATTTAATAGATCATATAGAATTTCTTTATTAAAGATCATAACGGTAACGATCATGGGGCCTAATAAATGCTAAAGAATTTGAAATGATTATCTTCTTTGTGAATCATATTTGAATAGATCATTTAAAGTTTTTTTATTAAAGGTATTAACGGTAACGATCATTGGGCCTAATAAATGCTAAAAAATTGGTCATAATTATCTTCATTCTAAAAGATAACTTAAAAGATCATTTAGAATTTCTTTATTAAAGATCATAACGATAACGATCATTGGGCTTAATAAATGCTAAAGAATTTGAAATAATTATCTTCTTTGTGAATCATAATTGACAACATCATTTAAAGTTTTTTTATTAAAGATCATAACGGTAACGATCATTGGGCCTAATAAATGCTAAAAAATTGTAAATAATTATCTTCTTTCTAAAAGATAATTTAATAGATCATTTAGAATTTCTTTATTAAAGATCATAACGGTAACAATCATTGGGCCTAATAAATGCTAAAGAATTTTAAATAATTATATTCTTTGTAAAACATAATTTAATAGATCATTTAAAATTTCTTTATTAAAGATCATAAGGGTAACAATCATTGGGCCTAATAAATGCTAAAAAATTGTAAATAATTATCTTCTTTGGGAAAGATAATTTAATAGATCATTTAAAATTTCTTTATTAAAGATCATAACGGTAACGATCATTGGCCCTAATAAATGCTAAAGAATTTGAAATAATTATCTTCTCTGTGAATCATAATTGAAAAGATCATTTAAAGTTTGTTTATTAAATATCATAACAGTAACGATCATTGGATCTAATAAATGCTAAAAAATTGTAAATAATTATCTTCTTTCTAAAAGATAATTTAATAGATCATTTAGAATTTCTTTATTAAAGATCATAACGGTAACGATCATTGGTCCTAATAAATCCTAAAGAATTGTAAATAATTATATTCTTTCTAAAACATAATTTAATAGATCATTTAAAATTTCTTTATTAAAGATCATGAGGGTAACAATCATTGGGACTAATAAATGCTAAAAAATTGTAAATAATTATCTCCTTTGTAAAAGATAATTTAATAGATCTTTTCAAAATGTCTTTATTAAAGATCATAACGGTAACGATCATTGGGCCTAATAAACGCTAAAGAATTTGAAATAATTATCTTCTTTGTGAGTCATAATTGAAAAGATCATTTAAAGTGTTTTTATTAAAGATCATAACGGTAATGATCATTGGTCCTAATAAATGCTAAAAAATTGTAAATAATTATCTTCTTTCTAAAAGATAATTTAATAGATCATTTAGAATTTCTTTATTAAAGATCATAACGGTAACGATCATTGGTCCTAATAAATGCTAAAGAATTGTAAATAATTATATTCTTTCTAAAACATAATTTAATAGATCATTTAAAATTTCTTTATTAAAGATCATATGGGTAACAATCATTGGGACTAATAAATGCTAAAAAACTGTAAATAATTATCTTCTTTGTAAAAGATAAGTTAATAGATCATTTCAAAATTTCTTTATTAAAGATCATAACGGTAACGATCATTGGGCATAATAAATGCTAAAGAATTTGAAATAATTATCTTCTTTGTGAATCATAATTGAATAGATCATTTAAAGTTTTTTTATTAAAGGTCTTAACGGTAACAATCATTGGGCCTAATAAATGCTAAAAAATTGTACATAATTATCTTCATTCTAAAAGATAATTTAATAGATCATTTAGAATTTCTTTATTAAATATCATAACGGTAATGATCATTGGTCCTAATAAATCCTAAAGAATTGTAAATAATTATATTCTTTCTAAAACATAATTTAATAGATCATTTAAAATTTCTTTATTAAAGATCATGAGGGTAACAATCATTGGGACTAATAAATGCTAAAAAATTGTAAATAATTATCTTCTTTGTAAAAGATAATTTAATAGATCATTTCAAAATTTCTTTATTAAAGATCATAACGGTAACGATCATTGGGCCTAATAAATGCTAAAAAATTGGTCATAATTATCTTCATTCTAAAAGATAACTTAAAAGATCATTTAGAATTTCTTTATTAAAGATCATAACGATAACGATCATTGGGCTTAATAAATGCTAAAGAATTTGAAATAATTATCTTCTTTGTGAATCATAATTGACAACATCATTTAAAGTTTTTTTATTAAAGATCATAACGGTAACGATCATTGGGCCTAATAAATGCTAAAAAATTGTAAATAATTATCTTCTTTCTAAAAGATAATTTAATAGATCATTTAGAATTTCTTTATTAAAGATCATAACGGTAACAATCATTGGGCCTAATAAATGCTAAAGAATTTTAAATAATTATATTCTTTGTAAAACATAATTTAATAGATCATTTAAAATTTCTTTATTAAAGATCATAAGGGTAACAATCATTGGGCCTAATAAATGCTAAAAAATTGTAAATAATTATCTTCTTTGGGAAAGATAATTTAATAGATCATTTAAAATTTCTTTATTAAAGATCATAACGGTAACGATCATTGGCCCTAATAAATGCTAAAGAATTTGAAATAATTATCTTCTCTGTGAATCATAATTGAAAAGATCATTTAAAGTTTGTTTATTAAATATCATAACAGTAACGATCATTGGATCTAATAAATGCTAAAAAATTGTAAATAATTATCTTCTTTCTAAAAGATAATTTAATAGATCATTTAGAATTTCTTTATTAAAGATCATAACGGTAACGATCATTGGTCCTAATAAATCCTAAAGAATTGTAAATAATTATATTCTTTCTAAAACATAATTTAATAGATCATTTAAAATTTCTTTATTAAAGATCATGAGGGTAACAATCATTGGGACTAATAAATGCTAAAAAATTGTAAATAATTATCTCCTTTGTAAAAGATAATTTAATAGATCTTTTCAAAATGTCTTTATTAAAGATCATAACGGTAACGATCATTGGGCCTAATAAACGCTAAAGAATTTGAAATAATTATCTTCTTTGTGAGTCATAATTGAAAAGATCATTTAAAGTGTTTTTATTAAAGATCATAACGGTAATGATCATTGGTCCTAATAAATGCTAAAAAATTGTAAATAATTATCTTCTTTCTAAAAGATAATTTAATAGATCATTTAGAATTTCTTTATTAAAGATCATAACGGTAACGATCATTGGTCCTAATAAATGCTAAAGAATTGTAAATAATTATATTCTTTCTAAAACATAATTTAATAGATCATTTAAAATTTCTTTATTAAAGATCATATGGGTAACAATCATTGGGACTAATAAATGCTAAAAAACTGTAAATAATTATCTTCTTTGTAAAAGATAATTTAATAGATCATTTCAAAATTTCTTTATTAAAGATCATAACGGTAACGATCATTGGGCATAATAAATGCTAAAGAATTTGAAATAATTATCTTCTTTGTGAATCATAATTGAATAGATCATTTAAAGTTTTTTTATTAAAGGTCTTAACGGTAACAATCATTGGGCCTAATAAATGCTAAAAAATTGTACATAATTATCTTCATTCTAAAAGATAATTTAATAGATCATTTAGAATTTCTTTATTAAATATCATAACGGTAATGATCATTGGTCCTAATAAATCCTAAAGAATTGTAAATAATTATATTCTTTCTAAAACATAATTTAATAGATCATTTAAAATTTCTTTATTAAAGATCATGAGGGTAACAATCATTGGGACTAATAAATGCTAAAAAATTGTAAATAATTATCTTCTTTGTAAAAGATAATTTAATAGATCATTTCAAAATTTCTTTATTAAAGATCATAACGGTAACGATCATTGGGCCTAATAAACGGTAAAGAATTTGAAATAATTATCTTCTTTGTGAGTCATAATTGAAAAGATCATTTAAAGTGTTTTTATTAAAGATAATAACGGTAATGATCATTGGTCCTAATAAATGCTAAAAAATTGTAAATAATTATCTTCTTTCTCAAAGATAATTTAATAGATCATATAGAATTTCTTTATTAAAGATCATAACGGTAACGATCATGGGGCCTAATAAATGCTAAAGAATTTGAAATGATTATCTTCTTTGTGAATCATATTTGAATAGATCATTTAAAGTTTTTTTATTAAAGGTATTAACGGTAACGATCATTGGGCCTAATAAATGCTAAAAAATTGGTCATAATTATCTTCATTCTAAAAGATAACTTAAAAGATCATTTAGAATTTCTTTATTAAAGATCATAACGATAACGATCATTGGGCTTAATAAATGCTAAAGAATTTGAAATAATTATCTTCTTTGTGAATCATAATTGACAACATCATTTAAAGTTTTTTTATTAAAGATCATAACGGTAACGATCATTGGGCCTAATAAATGCTAAAAAATTGTAAATAATTATCTTCTTTCTAAAAGATAATTTAATAGATCATTTAGAATTTCTTTATTAAAGATCATAACGGTAACAATCATTGGGCCTAATAAATGCTAAAGAATTTTAAATAATTATATTCTTTGTAAAACATAATTTAATAGATCATTTAAAATTTCTTTATTAAAGATCATAAGGGTAACAATCATTGGGCCTAATAAATGCTAAAAAATTGTAAATAATTATCTTCTTTGGGAAAGATAATTTAATAGATCATTTAAAATTTCTTTATTAAAGATCATAACGGTAACGATCATTGGCCCTAATAAATGCTAAAGAATTTGAAATAATTATCTTCTCTGTGAATCATAATTGAAAAGATCATTTAAAGTTTGTTTATTAAATATCATAACAGTAACGATCATTGGATCTAATAAATGCTAAAAAATTGTAAATAATTATCTTCTTTCTAAAAGATAATTTAATAGATCATTTAGAATTTCTTTATTAAAGATCATAACGGTAACGATCATTGGTCCTAATAAATCCTAAAGAATTGTAAATAATTATATTCTTTCTAAAACATAATTTAATAGATCATTTAAAATTTCTTTATTAAAGATCATGAGGGTAACAATCATTGGGACTAATAAATGCTAAAAAATTGTAAATAATTATCTCCTTTGTAAAAGATAATTTAATAGATCTTTTCAAAATGTCTTTATTAAAGATCATAACGGTAACGATCATTGGGCCTAATAAACGCTAAAGAATTTGAAATAATTATCTTCTTTGTGAGTCATAATTGAAAAGATCATTTAAAGTGTTTTTATTAAAGATCATAACGGTAATGATCATTGGTCCTAATAAATGCTAAAAAATTGTAAATAATTATCTTCTTTCTAAAAGATAATTTAATAGATCATTTAGAATTTCTTTATTAAAGATCATAACGGTAACGATCATTGGTCCTAATAAATGCTAAAGAATTGTAAATAATTATATTCTTTCTAAAACATAATTTAATAGATCATTTAAAATTTCTTTATTAAAGATCATATGGGTAACAATCATTGGGACTAATAAATGCTAAAAAACTGTAAATAATTATCTTCTTTGTAAAAGATAATTTAATAGATCATTTCAAAATTTCTTTATTAAAGATCATAACGGTAACGATCATTGGGCATAATAAATGCTAAAGAATTTGAAATAATTATCTTCTTTGTGAATCATAATTGAATAGATCATTTAAAGTTTTTTTATTAAAGGTCTTAACGGTAACAATCATTGGGCCTAATAAATGCTAAAAAATTGTACATAATTATCTTCATTCTAAAAGATAATTTAATAGATCATTTAGAATTTCTTTATTAAATATCATAACGGTAATGATCATTGGTCCTAATAAATCCTAAAGAATTGTAAATAATTATATTCTTTCTAAAACATAATTTAATAGATCATTTAAAATTTCTTTATTAAAGATCATGAGGGTAACAATCATTGGGACTAATAAATGCTAAAAAATTGTAAATAATTATCTTCTTTGTAAAAGATAATTTAATAGATCATTTCAAAATTTCTTTATTAAAGATCATAATGGTAACGATCATTGGGCCTAATAAACGGTAAAGAATTTGAAATAATTATCTTCTTTGTGAGTCATAATTGAAAAGATCATTTAAAGTGTTTTTATTAAAGATAATAACGGTAATGATCATTGGTCCTAATAAATGCTAAAAAATTGTAAATAATTATCTTCTTTCTAAAAGATAATTTAATAGATCATATAGAATTTCTTTATTAAAGATCATAACGGTAACGATCATGGGGCCTAATAAATGCTAAAGAATTTGAAATGTTTATCTTCTTTGTGAATCATATTTGAATAGATCATTTAAAGTTTTTTTATTAAAGGTATTAACGGTAACGATCATTGGGCCTAATAAATGCTAAAAAATTGGTCATAATTATCTTCATTCTAAAAGATAACTTAAAAGATCATTTAGAATTTCTTTATTAAAGATCATAACGATAACGATCATTGGGCTTAATAAATGCTAAAGAATTTGAAATAATTATCTTCTTTGTGAATCATAATTGACAACATCATTTAAAGTTTTTTTATTAAAGATCATAACGGTAACGATCATTGGGCCTAATAAATGCTAAAAAATTGTAAATAATTATCTTCTTTCTAAAAGATAATTTAATAGATCATTTAGAATTTCTTTATTAAAGATCATAACGGTAACAATCATTGGGCCTAATAAATGCTAAAGAATTTTAAATAATTATATTCTTTGTAAAACATAATTTAATAGATCATTTAAAATTTCTTTATTAAAGATCATAAGGGTAACAATCATTGGGCCTAATAAATGCTAAAAAATTGTAAATAATTATCTTCTTTGGGAAAGATAATTTAATAGATCATTTAAAATTTCTTTATTAAAGATCATAACGGTAACGATCATTGGCCCTAATAAATGCTAAAGAATTTGAAATAATTATCTTCTCTGTGAATCATAATTGAAAAGATCATTTAAAGTTTGTTTATTAAATATCATAACAGTAACGATCATTGGATCTAATAAATGCTAAAAAATTGTAAATAATTATCTTCTTTCTAAAAGATAATTTAATAGATCATTTAGAATTTCTTTATTAAAGATCATAACGGTAACGATCATTGGTCCTAATAAATCCTAAAGAATTGTAAATAATTATATTCTTTCTAAAACATAATTTAATAGATCATTTAAAATTTCTTTATTAAAGATCATGAGGGTAACAATCATTGGGACTAATAAATGCTAAAAAATTGTAAATAATTATCTCCTTTGTAAAAGATAATTTAATAGATCTTTTCAAAATGTCTTTATTAAAGATCATAACGGTAACGATCATTGGGCCTAATAAACGCTAAAGAATTTGAAATAATTATCTTCTTTGTGAGTCATAATTGAAAAGATCATTTAAAGTGTTTTTATTAAAGATCATAACGGTAATGATCATTGGTCCTAATAAATGCTAAAAAATTGTAAATAATTATCTTCTTTCTCAAAGATAATTTAATAGATCATATAGAATTTCTTTATTAAAGATCATAACGGTAACGATCATGGGGCCTAATAAATGCTAAAGAATTTGAAATAATTATCTTCTTTGTGAATCATATTTGAATAGATCATTTAAAGTTTTTTTATTAAAGGTATTAACGGTAACGATCATTGGGCCTAATAAATGCTAAAAAATTGGTCATAATTATCTTCATTCTAAAAGATAACTTAAAAGATCATTTAGAATTTCTTTATTAAAGATCATAACGATAACGATCATTGGGCTTAATAAATGCTAAAGAATTTGAAATAATTATCTTCTTTGTGAATCATAATTGACAACATCATTTAAAGTTTTTTTATTAAAGATCATAACGGTAACGATCATTGGGCCTAATAAATGCTAAAAAATTGTAAATAATTATCTTCTTTCTAAAAGATAATTTAATAGATCATTTAGAATTTCTTTATTAAAGATCATAACGGTAACAATCATTGGGCCTAATAAATGCTAAAGAATTTTAAATAATTATATTCTTTGTAAAACATAATTTAATAGATCATTTAAAATTTCTTTATTAAAGATCATAAGGGTAACAATCATTGGGCCTAATAAATGCTAAAAAATTGTAAATAATTATCTTCTTTGTGAAAGATAATTTAATAGATCATTTAAAATTTCTTTATTAAAGATCATAACGGTAACGATCATTGGCCCTAATAAATGCTAAAGAATTTGAAATAATTATCTTCTCTGTGAATCATAATTGAAAAGATCATTTAAAGTTTGTTTATTAAATATCATAACAGTAACGATCATTGGATCTAATAAATGCTAAAAAATTGTAAATAATTATCTTCTTTCTAAAAGATAATTTAATAGATCATTTAGAATTTCTTTATTAAAGATCATAACAGTAACGATCATTGGTCCTAATAAATCCTAAAGAATTGTAAATAATTATATTCTTTCTAAAACATAATTTAATAGATCATTTAAAATTTCTTTATTAAAGATCATGAGGGTAACAATCATTGGGACTAATAAATGCTAAAAAATTGTAAATAATTATCTCCTTTGTAAAAGATAATTTAATAGATCTTTTCAAAATGTCTTTATTAAAGATCATAACGGTAACGATCATTGGGCCTAATAAACGCTAAAGAATTTGAAATAATTATCTTCTTTGTGAGTCATAATTGAAAAGATCATTTAAAGTGTTTTTATTAAAGATCATAACGGTAATGATCATTGGTCCTAATAAATGCTAAAAAATTGTAAATAATTATCTTCTTTCTCAAAGATAATTTAATAGATCATATAGAATTTCTTTATTAAAGATCATAACGGTAACGATCATGGGGCCTAATAAATGCTAAAGAATTTGAAATAATTATCTTCTTTGTGAATCATATTTGAATAGATCATTTAAAGTTTTTTTATTAAAGGTATTAACGGTAACGATCATTGGGCCTAATAAATGCTAAAAAATTGGTCATAATTATCTTCATTCTAAAAGATAACTTAAAAGATCATTTAGAATTTCTTTATTAAAGATCATAACGATAACGATCATTGGGCTTAATAAATGCTAAAGAATTTGAAATAATTATCTTCTTTGTGAATCATAATTGACAACATCATTTAAAGTTTTTTTATTAAAGATCATAACGGTAACGATCATTGGGCCTAATAAATGCTAAAAAATTGTAAATAATTATCTTCTTTCTAAAAGATAATTTAATAGATCATTTAGAATTTCTTTATTAAAGATCATAACGGTAACAATCATTGGGCCTAATAAATGCTAAAGAATTTTAAATAATTATATTCTTTGTAAAACATAATTTAATAGATCATTTAAAATTTCTTTATTAAAGATCATAAGGGTAACAATCATTGGGCCTAATAAATGCTAAAAAATTGTAAATAATTATCTTCTTTGTGAAAGATAATTTAATAGATCATTTAAAATTTCTTTATTAAAGATCATAACGGTAACGATCATTGGCCCTAATAAATGCTAAAGAATTTGAAATAATTATCTTCTCTGTGAATCATAATTGAAAAGATCATTTAAAGTTTGTTTATTAAATATCATAACAGTAACGATCATTGGATCTAATAAATGCTAAAAAATTGTAAATAATTATCTTCTTTCTAAAAGATAATTTAATAGATCATTTAGAATTTCTTTATTAAAGATCATAACAGTAACGATCATTGGTCCTAATAAATCCTAAAGAATTGTAAATAATTATATTCTTTCTAAAACATAATTTAATAGATCATTTAAAATTTCTTTATTAAAGATCATGAGGGTAACAATCATTGGGACTAATAAATGCTAAAAAATTGTAAATAATTATCTCCTTTGTAAAAGATAATTTAATAGATCATTTCAAAATTTCTTTATTAAAGATCATAACGGTAACGATCATTGGGCCTAATAAACGCTAAAGAATTTGAAATAATTATCTTCTTTGTGAGTCATAATTGAAAAGATCATTTAAAGTGTTTTTATTAAAGATCATAACGGTAATGATCATTGGTCCTAATAAATGCTAAAAAATTGTAAATAATTATCTTCTTTCTCAAAGATAATTTAATAGATCATATAGAATTTCTTTATTAAAGATCATAACGGTAACGATCATGGGGCCTAATAAATGCTAAAGAATTTGAAATAATTATCTTCTTTGTGAATCATATTTGAATAGATCATTTAAAGTTTTTTTATTAAAGGTCTTAACGGTAACGATCATTGGGCCTAATAAATGCTAAAAAATTGGTCATAATTATCTTCATTCTAAAAGATAACTTAAAAGATCATTTAGAATTTCTTTATTAAAGATCATAACGGTAACGATCATTGGGCCTAATAAATGCTAAAGAATTTGAAATAATTATCTTCTTTGTGAATCATAATTGACAACATCATTTAAAGTTTTTTTATTAAAGATCATAACGGTAACGATCATTGGGCCTAATAAATGCTAAAAAATTGTAAATAATTATCTTCTTTCTAAAAGATAATTTAATAGATCATTTAGAATTTCTTTATTAATGATCATAACGGTAACAATCATTGGGCCTAATAAATGCTAAAGAATTTTAAATAATTATATTCTTTCTAAAACATAATTTAATAGATCATTTAAAATTTCTTTATTAAAGATCATATGGGTAACAATCATTGGGACTAATAAATGCTAAAAAACTGTAAATAATTATCTTCTTTGTAAAAGATAATTTAATAGATCATTTCAAAATTTCTTTATTAAAGATCATAACGGTAACGATCATTGGGCATAATAAATGCTAAAGAATTTGAAATAATTATCTTCTTTGTGAATCATAATTGAATAGATCATTTAAAGTTTTTTTATTAAAGGTCTTAACGGTAACAATCATTGGGCCTAATAAATGCTAAAAAATTGTACATAATTATCTTCATTCTAAAAGATAATTTAATAGATCATTTAGAATTTCTTTATTAAAGATCATAACGGTAATGATCATTGGTCCTAATAAATCCTAAAGAATTGTAAATAATTATATTCTTTCTAAAACATAATTTAATAGATCATTTAAAATTTCTTTATTAAAGATCATGAGGGTAACAATCATTGGGACTAATAAATGCTAAAAAATTGTAAATAATTATCTTCTTTGTAAAAGATAATTTAATAGATCATTTCAAAATTTCTTTATTAAAGATCATAACGGTAACGATCATTGGGCCTAATAAACGGTAAAGAATTTGAAATAATTATCTTCTTTGTGAGTCATAATTGAAAAGATCATTTAAAGTGTTTTTGTTAAAGATAATAACGGTAATGATCATTGGTCCTAATAAATGCTAAAAAATTGTAAATAATTATCTTCTTTCTCAAAGATAATTTAATAGATCATATAGAATTTCTTTATTAAAGATCATAACGGTAACGATCATGGGGCCTAATAAATGCTAAAGAATTTGAAATGATTATCTTCTTTGTGAATCATATTTGAATAGATCATTTAAAGTTTTTTTATTAAAGGTATTAACGGTAACGATCATTGGGCCTAATAAATGCTAAAAAATTGGTCATAATTATCTTCATTCTAAAAGATAACTTAAAAGATCATTTAGAATTTCTTTATTAAAGATCATAACGATAACGATCATTGGGCTTAATAAATGCTAAAGAATTTGAAATAATTATCTTCTTTGTGAATCATAATTGACAACATCATTTAAAGTTTTTTTATTAAAGATCATAACGGTAACGATCATTGGGCCTAATAAATGCTAAAAAATTGTAAATAATTATCTTCTTTCTAAAAGATAATTTAATAGATCATTTAGAATTTCTTTATTAAAGATCATAACGGTAACAATCATTGGGCCTAATAAATGCTAAAGAATTTTAAATAATTATATTCTTTGTAAAACATAATTTAATAGATCATTTAAAATTTCTTTATTAAAGATCATAAGGGTAACAATCATTGGGCCTAATAAATGCTAAAAAATTGTAAATAATTATCTTCTTTGGGAAAGATAATTTAATAGATCATTTAAAATTTCTTTATTAAAGATCATAACGGTAACGATCATTGGCCCTAATAAATGCTAAAGAATTTGAAATAATTATCTTCTCTGTGAATCATAATTGAAAAGATCATTTAAAGTTTGTTTATTAAATATCATAACAGTAACGATCATTGGATCTAATAAATGCTAAAAAATTGTAAATAATTATCTTCTTTCTA
The DNA here is from genome assembly GCA_037954015.1 of Psophocarpus tetragonolobus. Lineage (NCBI taxonomy): Eukaryota > Viridiplantae > Streptophyta > Magnoliopsida > Fabales > Fabaceae > Psophocarpus > Psophocarpus tetragonolobus. Next base: position 64,468,251 of record CM075688.1, read on the forward strand.
AAAGATAATTTAATAGATCATTTAGAATTTCTTTATTAAAGATCATAACGGTAACGATCATTGGTCCTAATAAATCCTAAAGAATTGTAAATAATTATATTCTTTCTAAAACATAATTTAATAGATCATTTAAAATTTCTTTATTAAAGATCATGAGGGTAACAATCATTGGGACTAATAAATGCTAAAAAATTGTAAATAATTATCTCCTTTGTAAAAGATAATTTAATAGATCATTTCAAAATGTCTTTATTAAAGATCATAACGGTAACGATCATTGGGCCTAATAAACGCTAAAGAATTTGAAATAATTATCTTCTTTGTGAGTCATAATTGAAAAGATCATTTAAAGTGTTTTTATTAAAGATCATAACGGTAATGATCATTGGTCCTAATAAATGCTAAAAAATTGTAAATAATTATCTTATTTCTCAAAGATAATTTAATAGATAATATAGAATTTCTTTATTAAAGATCATAACGGTAACGATCATGGGGCCTAATAAATGCTAAAGAATTTGAAATAATTATCTTCTTTGTGAATCATATTTGAATAGATCATTTAAAGTTTTTTTATTAAAGGTATTAACGGTAACGATCATTGGGCCTAATAAATGCTAAAAAATTGGTCATAATTATCTTCATTCTAAAAGATAACTTAAAAGATCATTTAGAATTTCTTTATTAAAGATCATAACGATAACGATCATTGGGCTTAATAAATGCTAAAGAATTTGAAATAATTATCTTCTTTGTGAATCATAATTGACAACATCATTTAAAGTTTTTTTATTAAAGATCATAACGGTAACGATCATTGGGCCTAATAAATGCTAAAAAATTGTAAATAATTATCTTTTTTCTAAAAGATAATTTAATAGATCATTTAGAATTTCTTTATTAAAGATCATAACGGTAACAATCATTGGGCCTAATAAATGCTAAAGAATTTTAAATAATTATATTCTTTGTAAAACATAATTTAATAGATCATTTAAAATTTCTTTATTAAAGATCATAAGGGTAACAATCATTGGGCCTAATAAATGCTAAAAAATTGTAAATAATTATCTTCTTTGTGAAAGATAATTTAATAGATCATTTAAAATTTCTTTATTAAAGATCATAACGGTAACGATCATTGGCCCTAATAAATGCTAAAGAATTTGAAATAATTATCTTCTCTGTGAATCATAATTGAAAAGATCATTTAAAGTTTGTTTATTAAATATCATAACAGTAACAATCATTGGATCTAATAAATGCTAAAAAATTGTAAATAATTATCTTCTTTCTAAAAGATAATTTAATAGATCATTTAGAATTTCTTTATTAAAGATCATAACGGTAACGATCATTGGGCATAATAAATGCTAAAGAATTTGAAATAATTATCTTCTTTGTGAATCATAATTGAATAGATCATTTAAAGTTTTTTTATTAAAGGTCTTAACGGTAACAATCATTGGGCCTAATAAATGCTAAAAAATTGTACATAATTATCTTCATTCTAAAAGATAATTTAATAGATCATTTAGAATTTCTTTATTAAAGATCATAACGGTAACGATCATTGGTCCTAATAAATCCTAAAGAATTGTAAATAATTATATTCTTTCTAAAACATAATTTAATAGATCATTTAAAATTTCTTTATTAAAGATCATGAGGGTAACAATCATTGGGACTAATAAATGCTAAAAAATTGTAAATAATTATCTCCTTTGTAAAAGATAATTTAATAGATCATTTCAAAATGTCTTTATTAAAGATCATAACGGTAACGATCATTGGGCCTAATAAACGCTAAAGAATTTGAAATAATTATCTTCTTTGTGAGTCATAATTGAAAAGATCATTTAAAGTGTTTTTATTAAAGATCATAACGGTAATGATCATTGGTCCTAATAAATGCTAAAAAATTGTAAATAATTATCTTCTTTCTCAAAGATAATTTAATAGATCATATAGAATTTCTTTATTAAAGATCATAACGGTAACGATCATGGGGCCTAATAAATGCTAAAGAATTTGAAATAATTATCTTCTTTGTGAATCATATTTGAATAGATCATTTAAAGTTTTTTTATTAAAGGTATTAACGGTAACGATCATTGGGCCTAATAAATGCTAAAAAATTGGTCATAATTATCTTCATTCTAAAAGATAACTTAAAAGATCATTTAGAATTTCTTTATTAAAGATCATAACGATAACGATCATTGGGCTTAATAAATGCTAAAGAATTTGAAATAATTATCTTCTTTGTGAATCATAATTGACAACATCATTTAAAGTTTTTTTATTAAAGATCATAACGGTAACGATCATTGGGCCTAATAAATGCTAAAAAATTGTAAATAATTATCTTCTTTCTAAAAGATAATTTAATAGATCATTTAGAATTTCTTTATTAATGATCATAACGGTAACAATCATTGGGCCTAATAAATGCTAAAGAATTTTAAATAATTATATTGTTTCTAAAACATAATTTAATAGATCATTTAAAATTTCTTTATTAAAGATCATAAGGGTAACAATCATTGGGCCTAATAAATGCTAAAAAATTGTAAATAATTATCTTCTTTGTAAAAGATAATTTAATAGATCATTTAAAATTTATTTATTAAAGATCATAACGGTAACGATCATTGGGCCTAATAAACGCTAAAGAATTTGAAATAATTATCTTCTTTGTGAGTCATAATTGAAAAGATCATTTAAAGTGTTTTTATTAAAGATCATAACGGTAATGATCATTGGTCCTAATAAATGCTAAAAAATTGTAAATAATTATCTTCTTTCTCAAAGATAATTTAATAGATCATATAGAATTTCCTTATTAAAGATCATAACGGTAACGATCATGGGGCCTAATAAATGCTAAAGAATTTGAAATAATTATCTTCTTTGTGAATCATATTTGAATAGATCATTTAAAGTTTTTTTATTAAAGGTCTTAACGGTAACGATCATTGGGCCTAATAAATGCTAAAAAATTGGTCATAATTATCTTCATTCTAAAAGATAACTTAAAAGATCATTTAGAATTTCTTTATTAAAGATCATAACGATAACGATCATTGGGCTTAATAAATGCTAAAGAATTTGAAATAATTATCTTCTTTGTGAATCATAATTGACAACATCATTTAAAGTTTTTTTATTAAAGATCATAACGGTAACGATCATTGGGCCTAATAAATGCTAAAAAATTGTAAATAATTATCTTCTTTCTAAAAGATAATTTAATAGATCATTTAGAATTTCTTTATTAAAGATCATAACGGTAACAATCATTGGGCCTAATAAATGCTAAAGAATTTTAAATAATTATATTCTTTGTAAAACATAATTTAATAGATCATTTAAAATTTCTTTATTAAAGATCATAAGGGTAACAATCATTGGGCCTAATAAATGCTAAAAAATTGTAAATAATTATCTTCTTTGTGAAAGATAATTTAATAGATCATTTAAAATTTCTTTATTAAAGATCATAACGGTAACGATCATTGGCCCTAATAAATGCTAAAGAATTTGAAATAATTATCTTCTCTGTGAATCATAATTGAAAAGATCATTTAAAGTTTGTTTATTAAATATCATAACAGTAACAATCATTGGATCTAATAAATGCTAAAAAATTGTAAATAATTATCTTCTTTCTAAAAGATAATTTAATAGATCATTTAGAATTTCTTTATTAAAGATCATAACGGTAACGATCATTGGTCCTAATAAATCCTAAAGAATTGTAAATAATTATATTCTTTCTAAAACATAATTTAATAGATCATTTAAAATTTCTTTATTAAAGATCATGAGGGTAAAAATCATTGGGACTAATAAATGCTAAAAAATTGTAAATAATTGTCTCCTTTGTAAAAGATAATTTAATAGATCATTTCAAAATGTCTTTATTAAAGATCATAACGGTAACGATCATTGGGCCTAATAAACGCTAAAGAATTTGAAATAATTATCTTCTTTGTGAGTCATAATTGAAAAGATCATTTAAAGTGTTTTTATTAAAGATCATAACGGTAATGATCATTGGTCCTAATAAATGCTAAAAAATTGTAAATAATTATCTTCTTTCTCAAAGATAATTTAATAGATCATATAGAATTTCTTTATTAAAGATCATAACGGTAACGATCATGGGGCCTAATAAATGCTAAAGAATTTGAAATAATTATCTTCTTTGTGAATCATATTTGAATAGATCATTTAAAGTTTTTTTATTAAAGGTATTAACGGTAACGATCATTGGGCCTAATAAATGCTAAAAAATTGGTCATAATTATCTTCATTCTAAAAGATAACTTAAAAGATCATTTAGAATTTCTTTATTAAAGATCATAACGATAACGATCATTGGGCTTAATAAATGCTAAAGAATTTGAAATAATTATCTTCTTTGTGAATCATAATTGACAACATCATTTAAAGTTTTTTTATTAAAGATCATAACGGTAACGATCATTGGGCCTAATAAATGCTAAAAAATTGTAAATAATTATCTTCTTTCTAAAAGATAATTTAATAGATCATTTAGAATTTCTTTATTAATGATCATAACGGTAACAATCATTGGGCCTAATAAATGCTAAAGAATTTTAAATAATTATATTGTTTCTAAAACATAATTTAATAGATCATTTAAAATTTCTTTATTAAAGATCATAAGGGTAACAATCATTGGGCCTAATAAATGCTAAAAAATTGTAAATAATTATCTTCTTTGTAAAAGATAATTTAATAGATCATTTAAAATTTATTTATTAAAGATCATAACGGTAACGATCATTGGGCCTAATAAACGCTAAAGAATTTGAAATAATTATCTTCTTTGTGAGTCATAATTGAAAAGATCATTTAAAGTGTTTTTATTAAAGATCATAACGGTAATGATCATTGGTCCTAATAAATGCTAAAAAATTGTAAATAATTATCTTCTTTCTCAAAGATAATTTAATAGATCATATAGAATTTCCTTATTAAAGATCATAACGGTAACGATCATGGGGCCTAATAAATGCTAAAGAATTTGAAATAATTATCTTCTTTGTGAATCATATTTGAATAGATCATTTAAAGTTTTTTTATTAAAGGTCTTAACGGTAACGATCATTGGGCCTAATAAATGCTAAAAAATTGGTCATAATTATCTTCATTCTAAAAGATAACTTAAAAGATCATTTAGAATTTCTTTATTAAAGATCATAACAGTAACGATCATTGGGCCTAATAAATGCTAAAGAATTTGAAATAATTATCTTCTTTGTGAATCATAATTGACAACATCATTTAAAGTTTTTTTATTAAAGATCATAACGGTAACGATCATTGGGCCTAATAAATGCTAAAAAATTGTAAATAATTATCTTCTTTCTAAAAGATAATTTAATAGATCATTTAGAATTTCTTTATTAATGATCATAACGGTAACAATCATTGGGCCTAATAAATGCTAAAGAATTTTAAATAATTATATTGTTTCTAAAACATAATTTAATAGATCATTTAAAATTTCTTTATTAAAGATCATAAGGGTAACAATCATTGGGCCTAATAAATGCTAAAAAATTGTAAATAATTATCTTCTTTGTAAAAGATAATTTAATAGATCATTTAAAATTTATTTATTAAAGATCATAACGGTAACGATCATTGGGCCTAATAAATGCTAAAGAATTTGAAATAATTATCTTCTTTGTGAATCATAATTGAAAAGATCATTTAAAGTTTCTTTATTAAAGACCATAACAGTAACGATCATTGGGTCTAATAAATGCTAAAAAATTGTAAATAATTATCTTCTTTCTAAAAGATAATTTAATAGATCATTTAGAATTTCTTTATTAAAGATCATAACGGTAACGATCATTGGTCCTAATAAATGCTAAAGAATTGTAAATAATTATATTCTTTCTAAAACATAATTTAATAGATCATTTAAAATTTCTTTATTAAAGATCATATGGGTAACAATCATTGGGACTAATAAATGCTAAAAAACTGTAAATAATTATCTTCTTTGTAAAAGATAATTTAATAGATCATTTCAAAATTTCTTTATTAAAGATCATAACGGTAACGATCATTGGGCATAATAAATGCTAAAGAATTTGAAATAATTATCTTCTTTGTGAATCATATTTGAATAGATCATTTAAAGTTTTTTTATTAAAGGTATTAACGGTAACGATCATTGGGCCTAATAAATGCTAAAAAATTGGTCATAATTATCTTCATTCTAAAAGATAACTTAAAAGATCATTTAGAATTTCTTTATTAAAGATCATAACGATAACGATCATTGGGCTTAATAAATGCTAAAGAATTTGAAATAATTATCTTCTTTGTGAATCATAATTGACAACATCATTTAAAGTTTTTTTATTAAAGATCATAACGGTAACGATCATTGGGCCTAATAAATGCTAAAAAATTGTAAATAATTATCTTCTTTCTAAAAGATAATTTAATAGATCATTTAGAATTTCTTTATTAATGATCATAACGGTAACAATCATTGGGCCTAATAAATGCTAAAGAATTTTAAATAATTATATTGTTTCTAAAACATAATTTAATAGATCATTTAAAATTTCTTTATTAAAGATCATAAGGGTAACAGTCATTGGGCCTAATAAATGCTAAAAAATTGTAAATAATTATCTTCTTTGTAAAAGATAATTTAATAGATCATTTAAAATTTATTTATTAAAGATCATAACGGTAACGATCATTGGGCCTAATAAACGCTAAAGAATTTGAAATAATTATCTTCTTTGTGAGTCATAATTGAAAAGATCATTTAAAGTGTTTTTATTAAAGATCATAACGGTAATGATCATTGGTCCTAATAAATGCTAAAAAATTGTAAATAATTATCTTCTTTCTCAAAGATAATTTAATAGATCATATAGAATTTCCTTATTAAAGATCATAACGGTAACGATCATGGGGCCTAATAAATGCTAAAGAATTTGAAATAATTATCTTCTTTGTGAATCATATTTGAATAGATCATTTAAAGTTTTTTTATTAAAGGTCTTAACGGTAACGATCATTGGGCCTAATAAATGCTAAAAAATTGGTCATAATTATCTTCATTCTAAAAGATAACTTAAAAGATCATTTAGAATTTCTTTATTAAAGATCATAACAGTAACGATCATTGGGCCTAATAAATGCTAAAGAATTTGAAATAATTATCTTCTTTGTGAATCATAATTGACAACATCATTTAAAGTTTTTTTATTAAAGATCATAACGGTAACGATCATTGGGCCTAATAAATGCTAAAAAATTGTAAATAATTATCTTCTTTCTAAAAGATAATTTAATAGATCATTTAGAATTTCTTTATTAATGATCATAACGGTAACAATCATTGGGCCTAATAAATGCTAAAGAATTTTAAATAATTATATTGTTTCTAAAACATAATTTAATAGATCATTTAAAATTTCTTTATTAAAGATCATAAGGGTAACAATCATTGGGCCTAATAAATGCTAAAAAATTGTAAATAATTATCTTCTTTGTAAAAGATAATTTAATAGATCATTTAAAATTTATTTATTAAAGATCATAACGGTAACGATCATTGGGCCTAATAAATGCTAAAGAATTTGAAATAATTATCTTCTTTGTGAATCATAATTGAAAAGATCATTTAAAGTTTCTTTATTAAAGACCATAACAGTAACGATCATTGGGTCTAATAAATGCTAAAAAATTGTAAATAATTATCTTCTTTCTAAAAGATAATTTAATAGATCATTTAGAATTTCTTTATTAAAGATCATAACGGTAACGATCATTGGTCCTAATAAATGCTAAAGAATTGTAAATAATTATATTCTTTCTAAAACATAATTTAATAGATCATTTAAAATTTCTTTATTAAAGATCATATGGGTAACAATCATTGGGACTAATAAATGCTAAAAAACTGTAAATAATTATCTTCTTTGTAAAAGATAATTTAATAGATCATTTCAAAATTTCTTTATTAAAGATCATAACGGTAACGATCATTGGGCATAATAAATGCTAAAGAATTTGAAATAATTATCTTCTTTGTGAATCATATTTGAATAGATCATTTAAAGTTTTTTTATTAAAGGTATTAACGGTAACGATCATTGGGCCTAATAAATGCTAAAAAATTGGTCATAATTATCTTCATTCTAAAAGATAACTTAAAAGATCATTTAGAATTTCTTTATTAAAGATCATAACGATAACGATCATTGGGCTTAATAAATGCTAAAGAATTTGAAATAATTATCTTCTTTGTGAATCATAATTGACAACATCATTTAAAGTTTTTTTATTAAAGATCATAACGGTAACGATCATTGGGCCTAATAAATGCTAAAAAATTGTAAATAATTATCTTCTTTCTAAAAGATAATTTAATAGATCATTTAGAATTTCTTTATTAATGATCATAACGGTAACAATCATTGGGCCTAATAAATGCTAAAGAATTTTAAATAATTATATTGTTTCTAAAACATAATTTAATAGATCATTTAAAATTTCTTTATTAAAGATCATAAGGATAACAGTCATTGGGCCTAATAAATGCTAAAAAATTGTAAATAATTATCTTCTTTGTAAAAGATAATTTAATAGATCATTTAAAATTTATTTATTAAAGATCATAACGGTAACGATCATTGGGCCTAATAAACGCTAAAGAATTTGAAATAATTATCTTCTTTGTGAGTCATAATTGAAAAGATCATTTAAAGTGTTTTTATTAAAGATCATAACGGTAATGATCATTGGTCCTAATAAATGCTAAAAAATTGTAAATAATTATCTTCTTTCTCAAAGATAATTTAATAGATCATATAGAATTTCCTTATTAAAGATCATAACGGTAACGATCATGGGGCCTAATAAATGCTAAAGAATTTGAAATAATTATCTTCTTTGTGAATCATATTTGAATAGATCATTTAAAGTTTTTTTATTAAAGGTCTTAACGGTAACGATCATTGGGCCTAATAAATGCTAAAAAATTGGTCATAATTATCTTCATTCTAAAAGATAACTTAAAAGATCATTTAGAATTTCTTTATTAAAGATCATAACAGTAACGATCATTGGGCCTAATAAATGCTAAAGAATTTGAAATAATTATCTTCTTTGTGAATCATAATTGACAACATCATTTAAAGTTTTTTTATTAAAGATCATAACGGTAACGATCATTGGGCCTAATAAATGCTAAAAAATTGTAAATAATTATCTTCTTTCTAAAAGATAATTTAATAGATCATTTAGAATTTCTTTATTAATGATCATAACGGTAACAATCATTGGGCCTAATAAATGCTAAAGAATTTTAAATAATTATATTGTTTCTAAAACATAATTTAATAGATCATTTAAAATTTCTTTATTAAAGATCATAAGGGTAACAATCATTGGGCCTAATAAATGCTAAAAAATTGTAAATAATTATCTTCTTTGTAAAAGATAATTTAATAGATCATTTAAAATTTATTTATTAAAGATCATAACGGTAACGATCATTGGGCCTAATAAATGCTAAAGAATTTGAAATAATTATCTTCTTTGTGAATCATAATTGAAAAGATCATTTAAAGTTTCTTTATTAAAGACCATAACAGTAACGATCATTGGGTCTAATAAATGCTAAAAAATTGTAAATAATTATCTTCTTTCTAAAAGATAATTTAATAGATCATTTAGAATTTCTTTATTAAAGATCATAACGGTAACGATCATTGGTCCTAATAAATGCTAAAGAATTGTAAATAATTATATTCTTTCTAAAACATAATTTAATAGATCATTCAAAATTTCTTTATTAAAGATCATATGGGTAACAATCATTGGGACTAATAAATGCTAAAAAACTGTAAATAATTATCTTCTTTGTAAAAGATAATTTAATAGATCATTTCAAAATTTCTTTATTAAAGATCATAACGGTAACGATCATTGGGCATAATAAATGCTAAAGAATTTGAAATAATTATCTTCTTTGTGAATCATAATTGAATAGATCATTTAAAGTTTTTTTATTAAAGGTCTTAACGGTAACAATCATTGGGCGTAATAAATGCTAAAAAATTGTACATAATTATCTTCATTCTAAAAGATAACTTAAAAGATCATTTAGAATTTCTTTATTAAAGACCATAACGGTAACGATCATTGGTCCTAATAAATGCTAAAGAATTGTAAATAATTATATTCTTTCTAAAACATAATTGAATACATCATTTAAAATTTCTTTATTAAAGATCATAAGGGTAACAATCATTGGGACTAATAAATACTAAAAAATTGTAAATAATTATCTTCTTTGTAAAAGATAATTTAATAGATCATTTCAAAATTTCTTTATTAAAGATCATAACGGTAATGATCATTGGGCCTAATAAACGCTAAAGAATTTGAAATAATTATCTTCTTTGTGAGTCATAATTGAAAAGATCATTTAAAATGTTTTTATTAAAGATCATAACGGTAACAATCATTGGGCCTAATAAATGCTAAAAAATTGTACATAATTATCTTCATTCTAAAAGATAACTTAAAAGATCATTTAGAATTTCTTTATTAAAGACCATAACGGTAACGATCATTGGTCCTAATAAATGCTAAAGAATTGTAAATAATTATATTCTTTCTAAAACATAATTTAATACATCATTTAAAATTTCTTTATTAAAGATCATAAGGGTAACAATCATTGGGACTAATAAATACTAAAAAATTGTAAATAATTATCTTCTTTGTAAAAGATAATTTAATAGATCATTTCAAAATTTCTTTATTAAAGATCATAACGGTAATGATCATTGGGCCTAATAAACGCTAAAGAATTTGAAATAATTATCTTCTTTGTGAGTCATAATTGAAAAGATCATTTAAAATGTTTTTATTAAAGATCATAACGGTAATGATCATTGGTCCTAATAAATGCTAAAAAATTGTAAATAATTATCTTCTTTCTCAAAGATAATTTAATAGATCATTTAGAATTTCTTTATTAAAGATCATAACGGTAACGATCATTGGTCCTAATAAATCCTAAAGAATTGTAAATAATTATATTCTTTCTAAAACATAATTTAATAGATCATTTAAAATTTCTTTATTAAAGATCATGAGGGTAACAATCATTGGGACTAATAAATGCTAAAAAATTGTAAATAATTATCTCCTTTGTAAAAGATAATTTAATAGATCATTTCAAAATTTCTTTATTAAAGATCATAACGGTAACGATCATTGGGCCTAATAAACGCTAAAGAATTTGAAATAATTATCTTCTTTGTGAGTCATAATTGAAAAGATCATTTAAAGTGTTTTTATTAAAGATCATAACGGTAATGATCATTAGTCCTAATAAATGCTAAAAAATTGTAAATAATTATCTTCTTTCTCAAAGATAATTTAATAGATCATATAGAATTTCTTTATTAAAGATCATAACGGTAACGATCATGGGGCCTAATAAATGCTAAAGAATTTGAAATAATTATCTTCTTTGTGAATCATATTTGAATAGATCATTTAAAGTTTTTTTATTAAAGGTCTTAACGGTAACGATCATTGGGCCTAATAAATGCTAAAAAATTGGTCATAATTATCTTCATTCTAAAAGATAACTTAAAAGATCATTTAGAATTTCTTTATTAAAGACCATAACGGTAACGATCATTGGTCCTAATAAATGCTAAAGAATTGTAAATAATTATATTCTTTCTAAAACATAATTTAATAGATCATTTAAAATTTCTTTATTAAAGATCATAAGGGTAACAATCATTGGGCCTAATAAATGCTAAAAAATTGTAAATAATTATCTTCTTTGTGAAAGATAATTTAATAGATCATTTAAAATTTCTTTATTAAAGATCATAACGGTAACGATCATTGGCCCTAATAAATGCTAAAGAATTTGAAATAATTATCTTCTCTGTGAATCATAATTGAAAAGATCATTTAAAGTTTGTTTATTAAATATCATAACAGTAACGATCATTGGATCTAATAAATGCTAAAAAATTGTAAATAATTATCTTCTTTCTAAAAGATAATTTAATAGATCATTTAGAATTTCTTTATTAAAGATCATAACGGTAACGATCATTGGTCCTAATAAATCCTAAAGAATTGTAAATAATTATATTCTTTCTAAAACATAATTTAATAGATCATTTAAAATTTCTTTATTAAAGATCATGAGGGTAACAATCATTGGGACTAATAAATGCTAAAAAATTGTAAATAATTATCTCCTTTGTAAAAGATAATTTAATAGATCATTTCAAAATTTCTTTATTAAAGATCATAACGGTAACGATCATTGGGCCTAATAAACGCTAAAGAATTTGAAATAATTATCTTCTTTGTGAGTCATAATTGAAAAGATCATTTAAAGTGTTTTTATTAAAGATCATAACGGTAATGATCATTGGTCCTAATAAATGCTAAAAAATTGTAAATAATTATCTTCTTTCTCAAAGATAATTTAATAGATCATATAGAATTTCTTTATTAAAGATCATAACGGTAACGATCATGGGGCCTAATAAATGCTAAAGAATTTGAAATAATTATCTTCTTTGTGAATCATATTTGAATAGATCATTTAAAGTTTTTTTATTAAAGGCCTTAACGGTAACGATCATTGGGCCTAATAAATGCTAAAGAATTTGAAATAATTATCTTCTTTGTGAATCATATTTGAATAGATCATTTAAAGTTTTTTTATTAAAGGTCTTAACGGTAATGATCATTGGTCCTAATAAATGCTAAAAAATTGTAAATAATTATCTTCTTTCTCAAAGATAATTTAATAGATCATATAGAATTTCTTTATTAAAGATCATAACAGTAACGATCATGGGGCCTAATAAATTCTAAAGAATTTGAAATAATTATCTTCTTTGTGAATCATATTTGAATAGATCATTTAAAGTTTTTTTATTATAGGTCTTAACGGTAACGATCATTGGGCCTAATAAATGCTAAAAAATTGGTCATAATTATCTTCATTCTAAAAGATAACTTAAAAGATCATTTAGAATTTCTTTATTAAAGATCATAACGGTAACGATCATTGGGCCTAATAAATGCTAAAGAATTTAAAATAATTATCTTCTTTGTGAATCATAATTGACAACATCATTGAAAGGTTTTTTATTAAAGATCATAACGGTAACGATCATTGGGCCTAATAAATGCTAAAAAATTGTAAATAATTATCTTCTTTCTAAAAGATAATTTAATAGATCATTTAGAATTTCTTTATTAAAGATCATAACGGCAACGATCATTGGTCCTAATAAATGCTAAAGAATTGTAAATAATTATATTCTTTCTAAAACATAATTTAATAGATCATTTAAAATTTCTTTATTAAAGATCATATGGGTAACAATCATTGGGACTAATAAATGCTAAAAAACTGTAAATAATTATCTTCTTTGTAAAAGATAATTTAATAGATCATTTCAAAATTTCTTTATTAAAGATCATAACGGTAACGATCATTGGGCATAATCAATGCTAAAGAATTTGAAATAATTATCTTCTTTGTGAATCATAATTGAATAGATCATTTAAAGTTTTTTTATTAATGGTCTTAACGGTAACAATCATTGGGCCTAATAAATGCTAAAAAATTGTACATAATTATCTTCATTCTAAAAGATAACTTAAAAGATCATTTAGAATTTCTTTATTAAAGACCATAACGGTAACGATCATTGGTCCTAATAAATGCTAAAGAATTGTAAATAATTATATTCTTTCTAAAACATAATTTAATACATCATTTAAAATTTCTTTATTAAAGATCATAAGGGTAACAATCATTGGGACTAATAAATACTAAAAAATTGTAAATAATTATCTTCTTTGTAAAAGATAATTTAATAGATCATTTCAAAATTTCTTTATTAAAGATCATAACGGTAGTGATCATTGGGCCTAATAAACGCTAAAGAATTTGAAATAATTATCTTCTTTGTGAGTCATAATTGAAAAGATCATTTAAAGTGTTTTTATTAAAGATCATAACGGTAATGATCATTGGTCCTAATAAATGCTAAAAAATTGTAAATAATTATCTTCTTTCTCAAAGATAATTTAATAGATCATATAGAATTTCTTTATTAAAGATCATAACGGTAACGATCATGGGGCCTAATAAATGCTAAAGAATTTGAAATAATTATCTTCTTTGTGAATCATATTTGAATAGATCATTTAAAGTTTTTTTATTAAAGGTCTTAACGGTAACGATCATTGGGCCTAATAAATGCTAAAAAATTGGTCATAATTATCTTCATTCTAAAAGATAACTTAAAAGATCATTTAGAATTTCTTTATTAAAGATCATAACGGTAACAATCATTGGGCCTAATAAATGCTAAAGAATTTGAAATAATTATCTTCTTTGTGAATCATAATTGACAACACAATTTAAAGTTTTTTTATTAAAGATCATAACGGTAACGATCATTGGGTCTAATAAATGCTAAAAAATTGTAAATAATTATCTTCTTTCTAAAAGATAATTTAATAGATCATTTAGAATTTCTTTATTAAAGATCATAACGGTAACAATCATTGGCCTAATAAATGCTAAAGAATTTTAAATAATTATATTCTTTCTAAAACATAATTTAATAGATCATTTAAAATTTCTTTATTAAAGTTCATAAGGGTAACAATCATTGGGCCTAATAAATGCTAAAAAATTGTAAATAATTATCTTCTTTGTAAAAGATAATTTAATAGATCATTTAAAATTTATTTATTAAAGATCATAACGGTAACAATCATTGGGCCTAATAAATGCTAAAGAATTTTAAATAATTATATTCTTTCTAAAACATAATTTAATAGATCATTTAAAATTTTGTTTATTAAAGATCATAAGGGTAACAATCATTGGGCCTAATAAATGCTAAAAAATTGTAAATAATTATCTTCTTTGTAAAAGATAATTTAATAGATCATTTAAAATTTATTTATTAAAGATCATAACGGTAACGATCATTGGGCCTAATAAATGCTAAAGAATTTGAAATAATTATCTTCTTTGTGAATCATAATTGAATAGATCATTTAAAGTTTTTTTATTAAAGGCCTTAACGGTAACAATCATTGGGCCTAATAAATGCTAAAAAATGGTACATAATTATCTTCATTCTAAAAGATAACTTAAAAGATCATTTAGAATTTTGTTTATTAAAGATCATAACGGTAACCATCATTGGTCATAATAAATGCTAAAGAATTGTAAATAATTATATTCTTTCTAAAACATAATTTAATAGATCATTTAAAATTTCTTTATTAAAGATCTTAAGGGTAACAATCATTGGGACTAATAAATGCTAAAAAATTGTAAATAATGATCTTCTTTGTAAAAGATAATTTAATAGATCATTTCAAAATTTATATATTAAAGATCATAACGGTAACGATCATTGGGCCTAATAAATGCTAAAAAATTGTAAATAATTATCTTCTTTCTAAAAGATAATTTAATAGATCATTTAGAATTTCTTTATTAAAGATCATAACGGCAACGATCATTGGTCCTAATAAATGCTAAAGAATTGTAAATAATTATATTCTTTCTAAAACATAATTTAATAGATCATTTAAAATTTCTTTATTAAAGATCATATGGGTAACAATCATTGGGACTAATAAATGCTAAAAAACTGTAAATAATTATCTTCTTTGTAAAAGATAATTTAATAGATCATTTCAAAATTTCTTTATTAAAGATCATAACGGTAACGATCATTGGGCATAATCAATGCTAAAGAATTTGAAATAATTATCTTCTTTGTGAATCATAATTGAATAGATCATTTAAAGTTTTTTTATTAATGGTCTTAACGGTAACAATCATTGGGCCTAATAAATGCTAAAAAATTGTACATAATTATCTTCATTCTAAAAGATAACTTAAAAGATCATTTAGAATTTCTTTATTAAAGACCATAACGGTAACGATCATTGGTCCTAATAAATGCTAAAGAATTGTAAATAATTATATTCTTTCTAAAACATAATTTAATACATCATTTAAAATTTCTTTATTAAAGATCATAAGGGTAACAATCATTGGGACTAATAAATACTAAAAAATTGTAAATAATTATCTTCTTTGTAAAAGATAATTTAATAGATCATTTCAAAATTTCTTTATTAAAGATCATAACGGTAGTGATCATTGGGCCTAATAAACGCTAAAGAATTTGAAATAATTATCTTCTTTGTGAGTCATAATTGAAAAGATCATTTAAAGTGTTTTTATTAAAGATCATAACGGTAATGATCATTGGTCCTAATAAATGCTAAAAAATTGTAAATAATTATCTTCTTTCTCAAAGATAATTTAATAGATCATATAGAATTTCTTTATTAAAGATCATAACGGTAACGATCATGGGGCCTAATAAATGCTAAAGAATTTGAAATAATTATCTTCTTTGTGAATCATATTTGAATAGATCATTTAAAGTTTTTTTATTAAAGGTCTTAACGGTAACGATCATTGGGCCTAATAAATGCTAAAAAATTGGTCATAATTATCTTCATTCTAAAAGATAACTTAAAAGATCATTTAGAATTTCTTTATTAAAGATCATAACGGTAACAATCATTGGGCCTAATAAATGCTAAAGAATTTGAAATAATTATCTTCTTTGTGAATCATAATTGACAACACAATTTAAAGTTTTTTTATTAAAGATCATAACGGTAACGATCATTGGGTCTAATAAATGCTAAAAAATTGTAAATAATTATCTTCTTTCTAAAAGATAATTTAATAGATCATTTAGAATTTCTTTATTAAAGATCATAACGGTAACAATCATTGGCCTAATAAATGCTAAAGAATTTTAAATAATTATATTCTTTCTAAAACATAATTTAATAGATCATTTAAAATTTCTTTATTAAAGTTCATAAGGGTAACAATCATTGGGCCTAATAAATGCTAAAAAATTGTAAATAATTATCTTCTTTGTAAAAGATAATTTAATAGATCATTTAAAATTTATTTATTAAAGATCATAACGGTAACAATCATTGGGCCTAATAAATGCTAAAGAATTTTAAATAATTATATTCTTTCTAAAACATAATTTAATAGATCATTTAAAATTTTGTTTATTAAAGATCATAAGGGTAACAATCATTGGGCCTAATAAATGCTAAAAAATTGTAAATAATTATCTTCTTTGTAAAAGATAATTTAATAGATCATTTAAAATTTATTTATTAAAGATCATAACGGTAACGATCATTGGGCCTAATAAATGCTAAAGAATTTGAAATAATTATCTTCTTTGTGAATCATAATTGAATAGATCATTTAAAGTTTTTTTATTAAAGGCCTTAACGGTAACAATCATTGGGCCTAATAAATGCTAAAAAATGGTACATAATTATCTTCATTCTAAAAGATAACTTAAAAGATCATTTAGAATTTTGTTTATTAAAGATCATAACGGTAACCATCATTGGTCATAATAAATGCTAAAGAATTGTAAATAATTATATTCTTTCTAAAACATAATTTAATAGATCATTTAAAATTTCTTTATTAAAGATCTTAAGGGTAACAATCATTGGGACTAATAAATGCTAAAAAATTGTAAATAATGATCTTCTTTGTAAAAGATAATTTAATAGATCATTTCAAAATTTATATATTAAAGATCATAACGGTAACGATCATTGGGCCTAATAAATGCTAAAGAATTTGAAATAATTATCTTCTTTGTGAATCATAATTGAATAGATCATTTAAAGTTTTTTTATTAAAGGTCTTAACGGTAACAATCATTGGGCCTCATAAATGCTAAAAAATTGTACATAATTATCTTCATTCTAAAAGATAACTTAAAAGATCATTTAAAGTTTTTTATTAAAGATCATAACGGTAACGATCATTGGGCCTAATAAATGCTAAAAAATTGTAAATAATTACCTTCTTTCCAAAAGATAATTTAATAGATCATTTAAAATTTCTTTATTAAAGATCATAACGGTAACGATCATTGCGCCTAATAAATGCTAAAGAATTGTAAATAATTATATTCTTTCTAAAACATAATTTAATAGATCATTTAAAATTTCTTTATTAAAGATCATAAGGGTAACAATCATTGTGCCTAATAAATGCTAAAAAATTGTAAATAATTATCTTCTTTGTAAAAGATAATTTAATAGATCATTTAAAATTTCTTTATTAAAGATCATAACGGTAACGATCATTGGGCCTAATAAATGCTAAAGAATTTGAAATAATTATCTTCTTTGTGAATCATAATTGAAAAGATCATTTAAAGTTTCTTTATTAAAGATCATAACAGTAACGATCATTGGGTCTAATAAATGCTAAAAAATTGTAAATAATTATCTTCTTTCTAAAAGATAATTTAATAGATCATTTAGAATTTCTTTATTAATGACCATAACGGTAACGATCATTGGTCCTAATAAATGCTAAAGAATTGAAAATAATTATATTCTTTCTAAAACATAATTTAATAGATCATTTAAAATTTCTTTATTAAAGATCATATGGGTAACAATCATTGGGACTAATAAATGCTAAAAAATTGTAAACAATTATCTTCTTTGTAAAACATAATTTAATAGATCATTTGAAAATTTCTTTATTAAAGATCATAACGGTAACGATCATTGGGCCTAATAAATGCTAAAGAATTTGAAATAATTATCTTCTTTGTGAATCATAATTGAATAGATGATTTAAAGTTTTTTTATTAAAGCCTTAACGGTAACAATCATTGGGCCTAATAAATGCTAAAAAATTGTACATAATTATCTTCATTCTAAAAGATAACTTAAAAGATCATTTAGAATTTCTTTATTAAAGACCATAACGGTAACGATGATTGGTCCTAATAAATGCTAAAGAATTGTAAATAATTATATTCTTTCTAAAACATAATTTAATAGATCATTTAAAATTTCTTTATTAAAGATCATAAGGGTAACAATCATTGGGCCTAATAAATGCTAAAAAATTGTAAATAATTATCTTCTTTGTGAAAGATAATTTAATAGATCATTTAAAATTTCTTTATTAAAGATCATAACGGTAACGATCATTGGCCCTAATAAATGCTAAAGAATTTGAAATAATTATCTTCTTTGTGAATCATAATTGAAAAGATCATTTAAAGTTTCTTTATTAAATATCATAACAGTAACGATCATTGGGTCTAATAAATGCTAAAAAATTGTAAATAATTATCTTCTTTCTAAAAGATAATTTAATAGATCATTTAGAATTTCTTTATTAAAGATCATAACGGTAACAATCATTGGGCCTAATAAATGCTAAAGAATTTTAAATAATTATATTCTTTGTAAAACATAATTTAATAGATCATTTAAAATTTCTTTATTAAAGATCATAAGGGTAACAATCATTGGGCCTAATAAATGCTAAAAAATTGTAAATAATTATCTTCTTTGTAAAAGATAATTTAATAGATCATTTAAAATTTATTTATTAAAGATCATAACGGTAACGATCATTGGGCCTAATAAATGCTAAAGAATTTGAAATAATTATCTTCTTTGTGAATCATAATTGAATAGATCATTTAAAGTTTTTTTATTAAAGGCCTTAACGGTAACAATCATTGGGCCTAATAAATGCTAAAAAATTGTAGATAATTATCTTCATTCTAAAGGATAACTTAAAAGATCATTTAGAATTTCTTTATTAAAGACCATAACGGTAACGATGATTGGTCCTAATAAATGCTAAAGAATTGTAAATAATTATATTCTTTCTAAAACATAATTTAATAGATCATTTAAAATTTCTTTATTAAAGATCATAAGGGTAACAATCATTGGGCCTAATAAATGCTAAAAAATTGTAAATAATTATCTTCTTTGTGAAAGATAATTTAATAGATCATTTAAAATTTCTTTATTAAAGATCATAACGGTAACGATCATTGGGCCTAATAAATGCTAAAGAATTTGAAATAATTATCTTCTTTGTGAATCATAATTGAAAAGATCATTTAAAGTTTCTTTATTAAAGATCATAACAGTAACGATCATTGGGTCTAATAAATGCTAAAAAATTGTAAATAATTATCTTCTTTCTAAAAGATAATTTAATAGATCATTTAGAATTTCTTTATTAATGACCATAACGGTAACGATCATTGGTCCTAATAAATGCTAAAGAATTGAAAATAATTATATTCTTTCTAAAACATAATTTAATAGATCATTTAAAATTTCTTTATTAAAGATCATATGGGTAACAATCATTGGGACTAATAAATGCTAAAAAATTGTAAACAATTATCTTCTTTGTAAAACATAATTTAATAGATCATTTGAAAATTTCTTTATTAAAGATCATAACGGTAACGATCATTGGGCCTAATAAATGCTAAAGAATTTGAAATAATTATCTTCTTTGTGAATCATAATTGAATAGATGATTTAAAGTTTTTTTATTAAAGCCTTAACGGTAACAATCATTGGGCCTAATAAATGCTAAAAAATTGTACATAATTATCTTCATTCTAAAAGATAACTTAAAAGATCATTTAGAATTTCTTTATTAAAGACCATAACGGTAACGATGATTGGTCCTAATAAATGCTAAAGAATTTTAAATAATTATATTGTTTCTAAAACATAATTTAATAGATCATTTAAAATTTCTTTATTAAAGATCATAAGGGTAACAATCATTGGGCCTAATAAATGCTAAAAAATTGTAAATAATTATCTTCTTTGTGAAAGATAATTTAATAGATCATTTAAAATTTCTTTATTAAAGATCATAACGGTAACGATCATTGGCCCTAATAAATGCTAAAGAATTTGAAATAATTATCTTCTTTGTGAATCATAATTGAAAAGATCATTTAAAGTTTCTTTATTAAATATCATAACAGTAACGATCATTGGGTCTAATAAATGCTAAAAAATTGTAAATAATTATCTTCTTTCTAAAAGATAATTTAATAGATCATTTAGAATTTCTTTATTAAAGATCATAACGGTAACAATCATTGGGCCTAATAAATGCTAAAGAATTTTAAATAATTATATTCTTTGTAAAACATAATTTAATAGATCATTTAAAATTTCTTTATTAAAGATCATAAGGGTAACAATCATTGGGCCTAATAAATGCTAAAA
The DNA here is from genome assembly GCA_037954015.1 of Psophocarpus tetragonolobus. Taxonomy (NCBI): domain Eukaryota; kingdom Viridiplantae; phylum Streptophyta; class Magnoliopsida; order Fabales; family Fabaceae; genus Psophocarpus; species Psophocarpus tetragonolobus. The sequence continues at coordinate 64,489,518 of CM075688.1, forward strand.
AATTGTAAATAATTATCTTCTTTGTAAAAGATAATTTAATAGATCATTTAAAATTTATTTATTAAAGATCATAACGGTAACGATCATTGGGCCTAATAAATGCTAAAGAATTTGAAATAATTATCTTCTTTGTGAATCATAATTGAATAGATCATTTAAAGTTTTTTTATTAAAGGCCTTAACGGTAACAATCATTGGGCCTAATAAATGCTAAAAAATTGTACATAATTATCTTCATTCTAAAGGATAACTTAAAAGATCATTTAGAATTTCTTTATTAAAGATCATAACGGTAACGATCATTGGTCCTAATAAATGCTAAAGAATTGTAAATAATTATATTCTTTCTAAAACATAATTTAATAGATCATTTAAAATTTCTTTATTAAAGATCATAAGGGTAACAATCATTGGGACTAATAAATGCTAAAAAATTGTAAATAATTATCTTCTTTGTAAAAGATAATTTAATAGATCATTTCAAAATTTCTTTATTAAAGATCATAACGGTAACGATCATTGGGCCTAATAAATGCTAAAGAATTTCAAATAATTATCTTCTTTGTGAATCATAATTGAATAGATCATTTAAAGTTTTTTTATTAAAGGTCTTAACGGTAACAATCATTGGGCCTAATAAATGCTAAAAAATTGTACATAATTATCTTCATTCTAAAAGATAACTTAAAAGATCATTTAAAGTTTTTTTATTAAAGATCATAACGGTAACGATCATTGGGCCTAATAAATGTTAAAAAATTGTAAATAATTACCTTCTTTCCAAAAGATAATTTAATTGATCATTTAAAATTTCTTTATTAAAGATCATAACGGTAACGATCATTGGGCCTAATAAATGCTAAAGAATTGAAAATAATTATATTCTTTCTAAAACATAATTTAATAGATCATTTAAAATTTCTTTATTAAAGATCATAAGGGTAACAATCATTGGGCCTAATAAATGCTAAAAAATTGTAAATAATTATCTTCTTTGTAAAAGATAATTTAATAGATCATTTAAAATTTCTTTATTAAAGATCATAGCGGTAACGATCATTGGGCCTAATAAATGCTAAAGAATTTGAAATAATTATCTTCTCTGTGAATCATAATTGAAAAGATCATTAAAAGTTTCTTTATTAAAGATCATAACAGTAACGATCATTGGGTCTAATAAATGCTAAAAAATTGTAAATAATTATCTTCTTTCTAAAAGATAATTTAATAGATCATTTAGAATTTCTTTATTAATGACCATAACGGTAACGATCATTGGTCCTAATAAATGCTAAAGAATTGTAAATAATTATATTCTTTCTAAAACATAATTTAATAGATCATTTAAAATTTCTTTATTAAAGATCATAAGGGTAACAATCATTGGGCCTAATAAATGCTAAAAAATTGTAAATAATTATCTTCTTTGTAAAAGATAATTTAATAGATCATTTAAAATTTATTTATTAAAGATCATAACGGTAACGATCATTGGGCCTAATAAATGCTAAAGAATTTGAAATAATTATCTTCTTTGTGAATCATAATTGAAAAGATCATTTAAAGTTTCTTTATTAAAGATCATAACAGTAACGATCATTGGGTCTAATAAATGCTAAAAAATTGTAAATAATTATCTTCTTTCTAAAAGATAATTTGATAGATCATTTAGAATTTCTTTATTAAAGATCATAACGGTAACAATCATTGGGCCTAATAAATGCTAAAGAATTTTAAATAATTATATTCTTTCTAAAACATAATTTAATAGATCATTTAAAATTTCTTTATTAAAGATCATAAGGGTAACAATCATTGGGCCTAATAAATGCTAAAAAATTGTAAATAATTATCTTCTTTGTAAAAGATAATTTAATAGATCATTTAAAATTTATTTATTAAAGATCATAATGGTAACGATCATTGGGCCTAATAAATGCTAAAGAATTTGAAATAATTATCTTCTTTGTGAATCATAATTGAATAGATCATTTAAAGTTTTTTTATTAAAGGTCTTAACGGTAACAATCATTGGGCCTAATAAATGCTAAAAAATTGTACATAATTATCTTCATTCTAAAAGATAACTTAAAAGATCATTTAAAGTTTTTTTATTAAAGATCATAACGGTAACGATCATTGGGCCTAATAAATGCTAAAAAATTGTAAATAATTACCTTCTTTCCAAAAGATAATTTAATAGATCATTTAAAATTTCTTTATTAAAGATCATAACGGTAACGATCATTGGGCCTAATAAATGCTAAAGAATTGAAAATAATTATATTCTTTCTAAAACATAATTTAATAGATCATTTAAAATTTCTTTATTAAAGATCATAACGGTAACGATCATTGGGCCTAATAAATGCTAAAGAATTTGAAATAATTATCTTCTTTGTGAATCATAATTGAAAAGATCATTTAAAGTTTCTTTATTAAAGATCATAACAGTAACGATCATTGGGTCTAATAAATGCTAAAAAATTGTAAATAATTATCTTCTTTCTAAAAGATAATTTAATAGATCATTTAGAATTTCTTTATTAGTGACCATAACGGTAACGATCATTGGTCCTAATAAATGCTAAAGAATTGTAAATAATTATATTCTTTCTAAAACATAATTTAATAGATCATTTAAAATTTCTTTATTAAAGATCATAAGGGTAACAATCATTGGGCCTAATAAATGCTAAAAAATTGTAAATAATTATCTTCTTTGTAAAAGATAATTTAATAGATCATTTAAAATTTATTTATTAAAGATCATAACGGTAACGATCATTGGGCCTAATAAATGCTAAAGAATTTGAAATAATTATCTTCTTTGTGAATCATAATTGAATAGATCATTTAAAGTTTTTTTATTAAAGGCCTTAACGGTAACAATCATTGGGCCTAATAAATGCTAAAAAATTGTACATAATTATCTTCATTCTAAAGGATAACTTAAAAGATCATTTAGAATTTCTTTATTAAAGATCATAACGGTAACGATCATTGGTCCTAATAAATGCTAAAGAATTGTAAATAATTATATTCTTTCTAAAACATAATTTAATAGATCATTTAAAATTTCTTTATTAAAGATCATAAGGGTAACAATCATTGGGACTAATAAATGCTAAAAAATTGTAAATAATTATCTTCTTTGTAAAAGATAATTTAATAGATCATTTCAAAATTTCTTTATTAAAGATCATAACGGTAACGATCATTGGGCCTAATAAATGCTAAAGAATTTCAAATAATTATCTTCTTTGTGAATCATAATTGAATAGATCATTTAAAGTTTTTTTATTAAAGGTCTTAACGGTAACAATCATTGGGCCTAATAAATGCTAAAAAATTGTACATAATTATCTTCATTCTAAAAGATAACTTAAAAGATCATTTAAAGTTTTTTTATTAAAGATCATAACGGTAACGATCATTGGGCCTAATAAATGTTAAAAAATTGTAAATAATTACCTTCTTTCCAAAAGATAATTTAATTGATCATTTAAAATTTCTTTATTAAAGATCATAACGGTAACGATCATTGGGCCTAATAAATGCTAAAGAATTGAAAATAATTATATTCTTTCTAAAACATAATTTAATAGATCATTTAAAATTTCTTTATTAAAGATCATAAGGGTAACAATCATTGGGCCTAATAAATGCTAAAAAATTGTAAATAATTATCTTCTTTGTAAAAGATAATTTAATAGATCATTTAAAATTTCTTTATTAAAGATCATAGCGGTAACGATCATTGGGCCTAATAAATGCTAAAGAATTTGAAATAATTATCTTCTCTGTGAATCATAATTGAAAAGATCATTAAAAGTTTCTTTATTAAAGATCATAACAGTAACGATCATTGGGTCTAATAAATGCTAAAAAATTGTAAATAATTATCTTCTTTCTAAAAGATAATTTAATAGATCATTTAGAATTTCTTTATTAATGACCATAACGGTAACGATCATTGGTCCTAATAAATGCTAAAGAATTGTAAATAATTATATTCTTTCTAAAACATAATTTAATAGATCATTTAAAATTTCTTTATTAAAGATCATAAGGGTAACAATCATTGGGCCTAATAAATGCTAAAAAATTGTAAATAATTATCTTCTTTGTAAAAGATAATTTAATAGATCATTTAAAATTTATTTATTAAAGATCATAACGGTAACGATCATTGGGCCTAATAAATGCTAAAGAATTTGAAATAATTATCTTCTTTGTGAATCATAATTGAAAAGATCATTTAAAGTTTCTTTATTAAAGATCATAACAGTAACGATCATTGGGTCTAATAAATGCTAAAAAATTGTAAATAATTATCTTCTTTCTAAAAGATAATTTGATAGATCATTTAGAATTTCTTTATTAAAGATCATAACGGTAACAATCATTGGGCCTAATAAATGCTAAAGAATTTTAAATAATTATATTCTTTCTAAAACATAATTTAATAGATCATTTAAAATTTCTTTATTAAAGATCATAAGGGTAACAATCATTGGGCCTAATAAATGCTAAAAAAATTGTAAATAATTATCTTCTTTGTAAAAGATAATTTAATAGATCATTTAAAATTTATTTATTAAAGATCATAATGGTAACGATCATTGGGCCTAATAAATGCTAAAGAATTTGAAATAATTATCTTCTTTGTGAATCATAATTGAATAGATCATTTAAAGTTTTTTTATTAAAGGTCTTAACGGTAACAATCATTGGGCCTAATAAATGCTAAAAAATTGTACATAATTATCTTCATTCTAAAAGATAACTTAAAAGATCATTTAAAGTTTTTTTATTAAAGATCATAACGGTAACGATCATTGGGCCTAATAAATGCTAAAAAATTGTAAATAATTACCTTCTTTCCAAAAGATAATTTAATAGATCATTTAAAATTTCTTTATTAAAGATCATAACGGTAACGATCATTGGGCCTAATAAATGCTAAAGAATTGAAAATAATTATATTCTTTCTAAAACATAATTTAATAGATCATTTAAAATTTCTTTATTAAAGATCATAACGGTAACGATCATTGGGCCTAATAAATGCTAAAGAATTTGAAATAATTATCTTCTTTGTGAATCATAATTGAAAAGATCATTTAAAGTTTCTTTATTAAAGATCATAACAGTAACGATCATTGGGTCTAATAAATGCTAAAAAATTGTAAATAATTATCTTCTTTCTAAAAGATAATTTAATAGATCATTTAGAATTTCTTTATTAGTGACCATAACGGTAACGATCATTGGTCCTAATAAATGCTAAAGAATTGTAAATAATTATATTCTTTCTAAAACATAATTTAATAGATCATTTAAAATTTCTTTATTAAAGATCATAAGGGTAACAATCATTGGGACTAATAAATGCTAAAAAATTGTAAACAATTATCTTCTTTGTAAAACATAATTTAATAGATCATTTGAAAATTTCTTTATTAAAGATCATAACGGTAACGATCATTGGGCCTAATAAATGCTAAAGAATTTGAAATAATTATCTTCTTTGTGAATCATAATTGAATAGATGATTTAAAGTTTTTTTATTAAAGCCTTAACGGTAACAATCATTGGGCCTAATAAATGCTAAAAAATTGTACATAATTATCTTCATTCTAAAAGATAACTTAAAAGATCATTTAGAATTTCTTTATTAAAGACCATAACGGTAACGATCATTGGTCCTAATAAATGCTAAAGAATTGTAAATAATTATATTCTTTCTAAAACATAATTTAATAGATCATTTAAAATTTCTTTATTAAAGATCATAAGGGTAACAATCATTGGGCCTAATAAATGCTAAAAAATTGTAAATAATTATCTTCTTTGTGAAAGATAATTTAATAGATCATTTAAAATTTCTTTATTAAAGATCATAACGGTAACGATCATTGGCCCTAATAAATGCTAAAGAATTTGAAATAATTATCTTCTTTGTGAATCATAATTGAAAAGATCATTTAAAGTTTCTTTATTAAATATCATAACAGTAACGATCATTGGGTCTAATAAATGCTAAAAAATTGTAAATAATTATCTTCTTTCTAAAAGATAATTTAATAGATCATTTAGAATTTCTTTATTAAAGATCATAACGGTAACAATCATTGGGCCTAATAAATCCTAAAGAATTGTAAATAATTATATTCTTTCTAAAACATAATTTAATAGATCATTTAAAATTTCTTTATTAAAGATCATGAGGGTAACAATCATTGGGACTAATAAATGCTAAAAAATTGTAAATAATTATCTTCTTTGTAAAAGATAATTTAATAGATCATTTAAAATTTATTTATTAAAGATCATAACGGTAACGATCATTGGGCCTAATAAATGCTAAAGAATTTGAAATAATTATCTTCTTTGTGAATCATAATTGAATAGATCATTTAAAGTTTTTTTATTAAAGGCCTTAACGGTAACAATCATTGGGCCTAATAAATGCTAAAAAATTGTACATAATTATCTTCATTCTAAAGGATAACTTAAAAGATCATTTAGAATTTCTTTATTAAAGATCATAACGGTAACGATCATTGGTCCTAATAAATGCTAAAGAATTGTAAATAATTATATTCTTTCTAAAACATAATTTAATAGATCATTTAAAATTTCTTTATTAAAGATCATAAGGGTAACAATCATTGGGACTAATAAATGCTAAAAAATTGTAAATAATTATCTTCTTTGTAAAAGATAATTTAATAGATCATTTCAAAATTTCTTTATTAAAGATCATAACGGTAACGATCATTGGGCCTAATAAATGCTAAAGAATTTCAAATAATTATCTTCTTTGTGAATCATAATTGAATAGATCATTTAAAGTTTTTTTATTAAAGGTCTTAACGGTAACAATCATTGGGCCTAATAAATGCTAAAAAATTGTACATAATTATCTTCATTCTAAAAGATAACTTAAAAGATCATTTAAAGTTTTTTTATTAAAGATCATAACGGTAACGATCATTGGGCCTAATAAATGCTAAAGAATTGTAAATAATTACCTTCTTTCCAAAAGATAATTTAATAGATCATTTAAAATTTCTTTATTAAAGATCATAACGGTAACGATCATTGCGCCTAATAAATGCTAAAGAATTGTAAATAATTATATTCTTTCTAAAACATAATTTAATAGATCATTTAAAATTTCTTTATTAAAGATCATAAGGGTAACAATCATTGTGCCTAATAAATGCTAAAAAATTGTAAATAATTATCTTCTTTGTAAAAGATAATTTAATAGATCATTTAAAATTTCTTTATTAAAGATCATAACGGTAACGATCATTGGGCCTAATAAATGCTAAAGAATTTGAAATAATTATCTTCTTTGTGAATCATAATTGAAAAGATCATTTAAAGTTTCTTTATTAAAGATCATAACAGTAACGATCATTGGGTCTAATAAATGCTAAAAAATTGTAAATAATTATCTTCTTTCTAAAAGATAATTTAATAGATCATTTAGAATTTCTTTATTAATGACCATAACGGTAACGATCATTGGTCCTAATAAATGCTAAAGAATTGAAAATAATTATATTCTTTCTAAAACATAATTTAATAGATCATTTAAAATTTCTTTATTAAAGATCATATGGGTAACAATCATTGGGACTAATAAATGCTAAAAAATTGTAAACAATTATCTTCTTTGTAAAACATAATTTAATAGATCATTTGAAAATTTCTTTATTAAAGATCATAACGGTAACGATCATTGGGCCTAATAAATGCTAAAGAATTTGAAATAATTATCTTCTTTGTGAATCATAATTGAATAGATGATTTAAAGTTTTTTTATTAAAGCCTTAACGGTAACAATCATTGGGCCTAATAAATGCTAAAAAATTGTACATAATTATCTTCATTCTAAAAGATAACTTAAAAGATCATTTAGAATTTCTTTATTAAAGACCATAACGGTAACGATGATTGGTCCTAATAAATGCTAAAGAATTGTAAATAATTATATTCTTTCTAAAACATAATTTAATAGATCATTTAAAATTTCTTTATTAAAGATCATAAGGGTAACAATCATTGGGCCTAATAAATGCTAAAAAATTGTAAATAATTATCTTCTTTGTGAAAGATAATTTAATAGATCATTTAAAATTTCTTTATTAAAGATCATAACGGTAACGATCATTGGCCCTAATAAATGCTAAAGAATTTGAAATAATTATCTTCTTTGTGAATCATAATTGAAAAGATCATTTAAAGTTTCTTTATTAAATATCATAACAGTAACGATCATTGGGTCTAATAAATGCTAAAAAATTGTAAATAATTATCTTCTTTCTAAAAGATAATTTAATAGATCATTTAGAATTTCTTTATTAAAGATCATAACGGTAACAATCATTGGGCCTAATAAATGCTAAAGAATTTTAAATAATTATATTCTTTGTAAAACATAATTTAATAGATCATTTAAAATTTCTTTATTAAAGATCATAAGGGTAACAATCATTGGGCCTAATAAATGCTAAAAAATTGTAAATAATTATCTTCTTTGTAAAAGATAATTTAATAGATCATTTAAAATTTATTTATTAAAGATCATAACGGTAACGATCATTGGGCCTAATAAATGCTAAAGAATTTGAAATAATTATCTTCTTTGTGAATCATAATTGAATAGATCATTTAAAGTTTTTTTATTAAAGGCCTTAACGGTAACAATCATTGGGCCTAATAAATGCTAAAAAATTGTACATAATTATCTTCATTCTAAAGGATAACTTAAAAGATCATTTAGAATTTCTTTATTAAAGATCATAACGGTAACGATCATTGGTCCTAATAAATGCTAAAGAATTGTAAATAATTATATTCTTTCTAAAACATAATTTAATAGATCATTTAAAATTTCTTTATTAAAGATCATAAGGGTAACAATCATTGGGACTAATAAATGCTAAAAAATTGTAAATAATTATCTTCTTTGTAAAAGATAATTTAATAGATCATTTCAAAATTTCTTTATTAAAGATCATAACGGTAACGATCATTGGGCCTAATAAATGCTAAAGAATTTCAAATAATTATCTTCTTTGTGAATCATAATTGAATAGATCATTTAAAGTTTTTTTATTAAAGGTCTTAACGGTAACAATCATTGGGCCTAATAAATGCTAAAAAATTGTACATAATTATCTTCATTCTAAAAGATAACTTAAAAGATCATTTAAAGTTTTTTTATTAAAGATCATAACGGTAACGATCATTGGGCCTAATAAATGTTAAAAAATTGTAAATAATTACCTTCTTTCCAAAAGATAATTTAATTGATCATTTAAAATTTCTTTATTAAAGATCATAACGGTAACGATCATTGGGCCTAATAAATGCTAGAGAATTGAAAATAATTATATTCTTTCTAAAACATAATTTAATAGATCATTTAAAATTTCTTTATTAAAGATCATAAGGGTAACAATCATTGGGCCTAATAAATGCTAAAAAATTGTAAATAATTATCTTCTTTGTAAAAGATAATTTAATAGATCATTTAAAATTTCTTTATTAAAGATCATAGCGGTAACGATCATTGGGCCTAATAAATGCTAAAGAATTTGAAATAATTATCTTCTCTGTGAATCATAATTGAAAAGATCATTAAAAGTTTCTTTATTAAAGATCATAACAGTAACGATCATTGGGTCTAATAAATGCTAAAAAATTGTAAATAATTATCTTCTTTCTAAAAGATAATTTAATAGATCATTTAGAATTTCTTTATTAATGACCATAACGGTAACGATCATTGGTCCTAATAAATGCTAAAGAATTGTAAATAATTATATTCTTTCTAAAACATAATTTAATAGATCATTTAAAATTTCTTTATTAAAGATCATAAGGGTAACAATCATTGGGCCTAATAAATGCTAAAAAATTGTAAATAATTATCTTCTTTGTAAAAGATAATTTAATAGATCATTTAAAATTTATTTATTAAAGATCATAACGGTAACGATCATTGGGCCTAATAAATGCTAAAGAATTTGAAATAATTATCTTCTTTGTGAATCATAATTGAAAAGATCATTTAAAGTTTCTTTATTAAAGATCATAACAGTAACGATCATTGGGTCTAATAAATGCTAAAAAATTGTAAATAATTATCTTCTTTCTAAAAGATAATTTGATAGATCATTTAGAATTTCTTTATTAAAGATCATAACGGTAACAATCATTGGGCCTAATAAATGCTAAAGAATTTTAAATAATTATATTCTTTCTAAAACATAATTTAATAGATCATTTAAAATTTCTTTATTAAAGATCATAAGGGTAACAATCATTGGGCCTAATAAATGCTAAAAAATTGTAAATAATTATCTTCTTTGTAAAAGATAATTTAATAGATCATTTAAAATTTATTTATTAAAGATCATAATGGTAACGATCATTGGGCCTAATAAATGCTAAAGAATTTGAAATAATTATCTTCTTTGTGAATCATAATTGAATAGATCATTTAAAGTTTTTTTATTAAAGGTCTTAACGGTAACAATCATTGGGCCTAATAAATGCTAAAAAATTGTACATAATTATCTTCATTCTAAAAGATAACTTAAAAGATCATTTAAAGTTTTTTTATTAAAGATCATAACGGTAACGATCATTGGGCCTAATAAATGCTAAAAAATTGTAAATAATTACCTTCTTTCCAAAAGATAATTTAATAGATCATTTAAAATTTCTTTATTAAAGATCATAACGGTAACGATCATTGGGCCTAATAAATGCTAAAGAATTGAAAATAATTATATTCTTTCTAAAACATAATTTAATAGATCATTTAAAATTTCTTTATTAAAGATCATAACGGTAACGATCATTGGGCCTAATAAATGCTAAAGAATTTGAAATAATTATCTTCTTTGTGAATCATAATTGAAAAGATCATTTAAAGTTTCTTTATTAAAGATCATAACAGTAACGATCATTGGGTCTAATAAATGCTAAAAAATTGTAAATAATTATCTTCTTTCTAAAAGATAATTTAATAGATCATTTAGAATTTCTTTATTAGTGACCATAACGGTAACGATCATTGGTCCTAATAAATGCTAAAGAATTGTAAATAATTATATTCTTTCTAAAACATAATTTAATAGATCATTTAAAATTTCTTTATTAAAGATCATAAGGGTAACAATCATTGGGACTAATAAATGCTAAAAAATTGTAAACAATTATCTTCTTTGTAAAACATAATTTAATAGATCATTTGAAAATTTCTTTATTAAAGATCATAACGGTAACGATCATTGGGCCTAATAAATGCTAAAGAATTTGAAATAATTATCTTCTTTGTGAATCATAATTGAATAGATGATTTAACGTTTTTTTATTAAAGCCTTAACGGTAACAATCATTGGGCCTAATAAATGCTAAAAAATTGTACATAATTATCTTCATTCTAAAAGATAACTTAAAAGATCATTTAGAATTTCTTTATTAAAGACCATAACGGTAACGATCATTGGTCCTAATAAATGCTAAAGAATTGTAAATAATTATATTCTTTCTAAAACATAATTTAATAGATCATTTAAAATTTCTTTATTAAAGATCATAAGGGTAACAATCATTGGGCCTAATAAATGCTAAAAAATTGTAAATAATTATCTTCTTTGTGAAAGATAATTTAATAGATCATTTAAAATTTCTTTATTAAAGATCATAACGGTAACGATCATTGGCCCTAATAAATGCTAAAGAATTTGAAATAATTATCTTCTTTGTGAATCATAATTGAAAAGATCATTAAAAGTTTCTTTATTAAAGATCATAACAGTAACGATCATTGGGTCTAATAAATGCTAAAAAATTGTAAATAATTATCTTCTTTCTAAAAGATAATTTAATAGATCATTTAGAATTTCTTTATTAATGACCATAACGGTAACGATCATTGGTCCTAATAAATGCTAAAGAATTGTAAATAATTATATTCTTTCTAAAACATAATTTAATAGATCATTTAAAATTTCTTTATTAAAGATCATAAGGGTAACAATCATTGGGCCTAATAAATGCTAAAAAATTGTAAATAATTATCTTCTTTGTAAAAGATAATTTAATAGATCATTTAAAATTTATTTATTAAAGATCATAACGGTAACGATCATTGGGCCTAATAAATGCTAAAGAATTTGAAATAATTATCTTCTTTGTGAATCATAATTGAAAAGATCATTTAAAGTTTCTTTATTAAAGATCATAACAGTAACGATCATTGGGTCTAATAAATGCTAAAAAATTGTAAATAATTATCTTCTTTCTAAAAGATAATTTGATAGATCATTTAGAATTTCTTTATTAAAGATCATAACGGTAACAATCATTGGGCCTAATAAATGCTAAAGAATTTTAAATAATTATATTCTTTCTAAAACATAATTTAATAGATCATTTAAAATTTCTTTATTAAAGATCATAAGGGTAACAATCATTGGGCCTAATAAATGCTAAAAAATTGTAAATAATTATCTTCTTTGTAAAAGATAATTTAATAGATCATTTAAAATTTATTTATTAAAGATCATAATGGTAACGATCATTGGGCCTAATAAATGCTAAAGAATTTGAAATAATTATCTTCTTTGTGAATCATAATTGAATAGATCATTTAAAGTTTTTTTATTAAAGGTCTTAACGGTAACAATCATTGGGCCTAATAAATGCTAAAAAATTGTACATAATTATCTTCATTCTAAAAGATAACTTAAAAGATCATTTAAAGTTTTTTTATTAAAGATCATAACGGTAACGATCATTGGGCCTAATAAATGCTAAAAAATTGTAAATAATTACCTTCTTTCCAAAAGATAATTTAATAGATCATTTAAAATTTCTTTATTAAAGATCATAACGGTAACGATCATTGGGCCTAATAAATGCTAAAGAATTGAAAATAATTATATTCTTTCTAAAACATAATTTAATAGATCATTTAAAATTTCTTTATTAAAGATCATAACGGTAACGATCATTGGGCCTAATAAATGCTAAAGAATTTGAAATAATTATCTTCTTTGTGAATCATAATTGAAAAGATCATTTAAAGTTTCTTTATTAAAGATCATAACAGTAACGATCATTGGGTCTAATAAATGCTAAAAAATTGTAAATAATTATCTTCTTTCTAAAAGATAATTTAATAGATCATTTAGAATTTCTTTATTAGTGACCATAACGGTAACGATCATTGGTCCTAATAAATGCTAAAGAATTGTAAATAATTATATTCTTTCTAAAACATAATTTAATAGATCATTTAAAATTTCTTTATTAAAGATCATAAGGGTAACAATCATTGGGACTAATAAATGCTAAAAAATTGTAAACAATTATCTTCTTTGTAAAACATAATTTAATAGATCATTTGAAAATTTCTTTATTAAAGATCATAACGGTAACGATCATTGGGCCTAATAAATGCTAAAGAATTTGAAATAATTATCTTCTTTGTGAATCATAATTGAATAGATGATTTAACGTTTTTTTATTAAAGCCTTAACGGTAACAATCATTGGGCCTAATAAATGCTAAAAAATTGTACATAATTATCTTCATTCTAAAAGATAACTTAAAAGATCATTTAGAATTTCTTTATTAAAGACCATAACGGTAACGATCATTGGTCCTAATAAATGCTAAAGAATTGTAAATAATTATATTCTTTCTAAAACATAATTTAATAGATCATTTAAAATTTCTTTATTAAAGATCATAAGGGTAACAATCATTGGGCCTAATAAATGCTAAAAAATTGTAAATAATTATCTTCTTTGTGAAAGATAATTTAATAGATCATTTAAAATTTCTTTATTAAAGATCATAACGGTAACGATCATTGGCCCTAATAAATGCTAAAGAATTTGAAATAATTATCTTCTTTGTGAATCATAATTGAAAAGATCATTTAAAGTTTCTTTATTAAATATCATAACAGTAACGATCATTGGGCCTAATAAATGCTAAAAAATTGTAAATAATTATCTTCTTTGTAAAAGATAATTTAATAGATCATTTAAAATTTCTTTATCAAAGATCATAACGGTAACGATCATTGGGCCTAATAAATGCTAAAGAATTTGAAATAATTATCTTCTTTGTGAATCAGAATTGAAAAGATCATTTAAAGTTTCTTTATTAAAGATCATAACAGTAACGATCATTGGGTCTAATAAATGCTAAAAAATTGTAAATAATTATCTTCTTTCTTAAAGAGAATTTACTAGATCATTTAGAATTTCTTTATTAAAGATCATAACGGTAACGATCATTGGTCCTAATAAATGCTAAAGAATTGTAAATAATTATATTCTTTCTAAAACATAATTTAATAGATCATTTAAAATTTCTTTATTAAAGATCATAAGGGTAACAATCATTGGGACTAATAAATGCTAAAAAATTGTAAATAATTATCTTCTTTGTAAAAGATAATTTAATAGATCATTTCAAAATTTCTTTATTAAAGATCATAACGGTAACGATCATTGGGCCTAATAAATGCTAAAGAATTTGAAATAATTATCTTCTTTGTGAATCATAATTGAATAGATCATTTAAAGTTTTTTTATTAAAAGTCTTAACGGTAACAATCATTGGGCCTAATAAATGCTAAAAAATTGTACATAATTATCTTCATTCTAAAAGATAACTTAAAAGATTATTTAAAGTTTTTTTATTAACGATCATAACGGTAACGATCATTGGGCCTAATAAATGCTAAAGAATTTGAAATAATTATCTTCTTTGTGAGTCATACTTGAATAGATCATTTAAAGTTTTTTTATTAAAGGTCTTAACGGTAAAAATCATTGGGCCTAATAAATGCTAAAAAATTGTACATAATTATCTTCATTCTAAAAGATAACTTAAAAGATCATTTAGAATTTCTTTATGAAAGATCATAACGGTAACGATCATTGGTCCTAATAAATGCTAAAGAATTGTAAATAATTATATTCTTTCTAAAATATAATTTAATAGATCATTTAAAATTTCTTTATTAAAGATCATAAGGGTAACAATCATTGGGACTAATAAATGCTAAAAAATTGTAAATTATTATCTTCTTTGTAAAAGATAATTTAATAGATCATTTCAAAATTTCTTTATTAAAGATCATAACGGTAACGATCATTGGGCCTAATAAATGCTAAAGAATTTGAAATAATTATCTTCTTTGTGAATCATAATTGAATAGATCATTTAAAGTTTTTTTATTAAAGGTCTTAACGGTAACAATCATTGGGCCTAATAAATGCTAAAAAATTGTACATAATTATCTTCATTCTAAAAGATAACTTAAAAGATCAATTAGAATTTCTTTATGAAAGATCATAACGGTAACGATCATTGGTCCTAATAAATGCTAAAGAATTGTAAATAATTATATTCTTTCTAAAATATAATTTAATAGATCATTTAAAATTTCTTTATTAAAGATCATAAGGGTAACAATCATTGGGACTAATAAATGCTAAAAAATTGTAAATAATTATCTTCTATGTAAAAGATAATTTAACAGATCATTTCAAAATTTCTTTATTAAAGATCATAACGGTAACGATCATTGGGCCTAATAAATGATAAAGAATTTGAAATAATTATCTTCTTTGTGAATCATAATTGAAAAGATCATTTAAAGTTTCTTTATTAAAGATCATAACCATAACGATCATTGTGTCTAATAAATGCAAAAAAATTGTAAATAATTATCTTCTTTCTAAAAGATAGTTTAATAGATCATTTAGAATTTCTTTATTAAAGATCATAACGGTAACGATCATTGGTGCTAATAAATGCTAAAGAATTGTAAATAATTATATTCTTTCTAAAACATAATTTAATAGATCATTTAAAATTTCTTTATTAAAGATCATAAGGGTAACAATCATTGGGACTAATAAATGCTAAAGAATTGTAAATAATTATATTCTTTCTCAAAGATAATTTAATAGATCATATAGAATTTCTTTATTAAAGATCATAACGGCAACGATCATGGGGCCTAATAAATGCTAAAGAATTTGAAGTAATTATCTTCTTTGTGAATCATATTTGAATAGATCATTTAAAGTTTTTTAATTAAAGGTCTTAACGGTAACGATCATTGGGCCTAATAAATGCTAAAAAATTGGTCATAATTATCTTCATTCTAAAAGATAACTTAAAAGATCATTTAGAATTTCTTTATTAAAGATCATAACGGTAACGATCATTTGGCCTAATAAATGCTAAAGAATTTGAAATAATTATCTTCTTTGTGAATCATAATTGGCAACATCATTTAAAGTTTTTTTATTAAAGATCATAACGGTAACGATCATTGGGCCTAATAAATGCTAAAAAATTGTAAATAATTATCTTCTTTCCAAAAGATAATTTAATAGATCATTTAAAATTTCTTTATTAAAGATCATAACGGTAACGATCATTGGGCCTAATAAATGCTAAAGAATTGAAAATAATTATATTCTTTCTAAAACATAATTTAATAGATCATTTAAAATTTCTTTATTAAAGATCATAAGGGTAACAATCATTGGGCCTAATAAATGCTAAAAAATTGTAAATAATTATCTTCTTTGTAAAAGATAATTTAATAGATCATTTAAAATTTCTTTATTAAAGATCATAACGGTAACGATCATTGGGCCTAATAAATGCTAAAGAATTGAAAATAATTATATTCTTTCTAAAACATAATTTAATAGATCATTTAAAATTTCTTTATTAAAGATCATAAGGGTAACAATCATTGGGCCTAATAAATGCTAAAAAATTGTAAATAATTATCTTCTTTGTAAAAGATAATTTAATAGATCATTTAAAATTTCTTTATTAAAGATCATAACGGTAACGATCATTGGGCCTAATAAATGCTAAAGAATTTGAAGTAATTATCTTCTTTGTGAATCATATTTGAATAGATCATTTAAAGTTTTTTTATTAAAGGCCTTAACGGTAACGATCATTGGGCCTAATAAATGCTAAAAAATTGGTCATAATTATCTTCATTCTAAAAGATAACTTAAAAGATCATTTAGAATTTCTTTATTAAAGATCATAACGGTAACGATCATTTGGCCTAATAAATGCTAAAGAATTTGAAATAATTATCTTCTTTGTGAATCATAATTGGCAACATCATTTAAAGTTTTTTTATTAAAGATCATAACGGTAACGATCATTGGGCCTAATAAATGCTAAAAAATTGTAAATAATTATCTTCTTTCTAAAAGATAATTTAATAGATCATTTAGAATTTCTTTATTAAAGATCATAACGGTAACGATCATTGGGCCTAATAAATGCTAAAGAATTTTAAATAATTATATTCTTTCTAAAACATAATTTAATAGATCATTTAAAATTTCTTTATTAAAGATCATAAGGGTAACAATCATTGGGCCTAATAAATGCTAAAAAATTGTAAATAATTATCTTCTTTGTAAAAGATAATTTAATAGATCATTTAAAATTTATTTATTAAAGATCATAACGGTAACGATCATTGGGCCTAATAAATGCTAAAGAATTTGAAATAATTATCTTCTTTGTGAATCATAATTGAATAGATCATTTAAAGTTTTTTTATTAAAGGCCTTAACGGTAACAATCATTGGGCCTAATAAATGCTAAAAAATTGTACATAATTATCTTCATTCTAAAAGATAACTTAAAAGATCATTTAGAATTTCTTTATTAAAGACCATAACGGTAACGATCATTGGGCCTAATAAATGCTAAAGAATTGTAAATAATTATATTCTTTCTAAAACATAATTTAATAGATCATTTAAAATTTCTTTATTAAAGATCATAAGGGTAACAATCATTGGGACTAATAAATGCTAAAAAATTGTAAACAATAATCTTCTTTGTAAAAGATAATTTAATAGATCATTTCAAAATTTCTTTATTAAAGATCATAACGGTAACGATCATTGGGCCTAATAAATGCTAAAGAATTTTAAATAATTATCTTCTTTGTGAATCATAATTGAATAGATGATTTAAAGTTTTTTTATTAAAGGCCTTAACGGTAACAATCATTGGGCCTAATAAATGCTAAAAAATTGTACATAATTATCTTCATTCTAAAAGATAACTTAAAAGATCATTTAAAGTTTTTTTATTAAAGATCATAACAGTAACGATAATTGGGCCTAATAAATGCTAAAAAATTGTAAATAATTACCTTCTTTCTAAAAGATAATTTAATAGATCATTTAAAATTTCTTTATTAAAGATCATAACGGTAATGATCATTGGGCCTAATAAATGCTAAAGAATTGTAAATAATTATCTTCTTTGTAAAAGATAATTTAATAGATCATTTCAAAATTTCTTTATTAAAGATCATAACGGTAACGATCATTGAGCCTAATAAATGCTAAAGAATTTGAAATAATTATCTTCTTTGTGAATCATAATTGAAAAGATCGTTTAAAGTTTCTTTATTAAAGATCATAACAGTAACGATCATTGGGTCTAATAAATGCTAAAAAATTGTAAATAATTATCTTCTTTCTAAAAGATAATTTAATAGATCATTTAGAATTTCTTTATTAATGACCATAACGGTAACGATCATTGGTCCTAATAAATGCTAAAGAATTGTAAATAATTATATTCTTTCTAAAACATAATTTAATAGATCATTTAAAATTTCTTTATTAAAGATCATAAGGGTAACAATCATTGGGACTAATAAATGCTAAAAAATTGTAAACAATTATCTTCTTTGTAAAACATAATTTAATAGATCATTTGAAAATTTCTTTATTAAAGATCATAACGGTAACGATCATTGGGCCTAATAAATGCTAAAGAATTTGAAATAATTATCTTCTTTGTGAATCATAATTGAATAGATGATTTAAAGTTTTTTTATTAAAGGCCTTAACGGTAACAATCATTGGGCCTAATAAATGCTAAAAAATTGTACATAATTATCTTCATTCTAAAAGATAACTTAAAAGATCATTTAGAATTTCTTTATTAAAGACCATAACGGTAACGATCATTGGTCCTAATAAATGCTAAAGAATTGTAAATAATTATATTCTTTCTAAAACATAATTTAATAGATCATTTAAAATTTCTTTATTAAAGATCATGAGGGTAACAATCATTGGGACTAATAAATGCTAAAAAATTGTAAATAATTATCTTCTTTGTAAAAGGTAATTTAATAGATCATTTCAAAATTTCTTTATTAAAGATCATAACGGTAACGATCATTGGGCCTAGTAAACGGTAAAGAATTTGAAATAATTATCTTCTTTGTGAGTCATAATTGAAAAGATCATTTAAAGTGTTTTTATTAAAGATCATAACGGTAATGATCATTGGTCCTAATAAATGCTAAAAAATTGTAAATAATTATCTTCTTTCTCAAAGATAATTTAATAGATCATATAGAATTTCTTTATTAAAGATCATAACGGCAACGATCATGGGCCCTAATAAATGCTAAAGAATTTGAAGTAATTATCTTCTTTGTGAATCATATTTGAATAGATCATTTAAAGTTTTTTTATTAAAGGTCTTAACGGTAACGATCATTGGGCCTAATAAATGCTAAAAAATTGGTCATAATTATCTTCATTCTAAAAGATAACTTAAAAGATCATTTAGAATTTCTTTATTAAAGATCATAACGGTAACGATCATTTGGCCTAATAAATGCTAAAGAATTTGAAATAATTATCTTCTTTGTGAATCATAATTGGCAACATCATTTAAAGTTTTTTTATTAAAGATCATAACGGTAACGATCATTGGGCCTAATAAATGCTAAAAAATTGTAAATAATTATCTTCTTTCTAAAAGATAATTTAATAGATCATTTAGAATTTCTTTATTAAAGATCATAACGGTAACAATCATTGGGCCTAATAAATGCTAAAGAATTTTAAATAATTATATTCTTTCTAAAACATAATTTAATAGATCATTTAAAATTTCTTTATTAAAGATCATAAGGGTAACAATCATTGGGCCTAATAAATGCTAAAAAATTGTAAATAATTATCTTCTTTGTAAAAGATAATTTAATAGATCATTTAAAATTTATTTATTAAAGATCATAACGGTAACAATCATTGGGCCTAATAAATGCTAAAGAATTTTAAATAATTATATTCTTTCTAAAACATAATTTAATAGATCATTTAAAATTTCTTTATTAAAGATCATAAGGGTAACAATCATTGGGCCTAATAAATGCTAAAAAATTGTAAATAATTATCTTCTTTGTAAAAGATAATTTAATAGATCATTTAAAATTTATTTATTAAAGATCATAACGGTAACGATCATTGGGCCTAATAAATGCTAAAGAATTTGAAATAATTATCTTCTTTGTGAATCATAATTGAATAGATCATTTAAAGTTTTTTTATTAAAGGCCTTAACGGTAACAATCATTGGGCCTAATAAATGCTAAAAAATTGTACATAATTATCTTCATTCTAAAAGATAACTTAAAAGATCATTTAGAATTTCTTTATTAAAGACCATAACAGTAACGATCATTGGGCCTAATAAATGCTAAAGAATTGTAAATAATTATATTCTTTCTAAAACATAATTTAATAGATCATTTAAAATTTCTTTATTAAAGATCATAAGGGTAACAATCATTGGGCCTAATAAATGCTAAAATATTGTAAATAATTATCTTCTTTCTAAAAGATAATTTAATAGATCATTTAGAATTTCTTTATTAAAGACAATAACGGTAACGATCATTGGTCCTAATAAATGCTAAAGAATTGTAAATAATTATATTCTTTCTAAAACATAATTTAATAGATCATTTAAAATTTCTTTATTAAAGATCATAAGGGTAACAATCATTGGGACTAATAAATGCTAAAAAATTGTAAACAATTATCTTCTTTGTAAAACATAATTTAATAGATCATTTCAAAATTTCTTTATTAAAGATCATAACGGTAACGATCATTGGGCCTAATAAATGCTAAAGAATTTGAAATAATTATCTTCTTTGTGAATCATAATTGAATAGATGATTTAAAGTTTCTTTATTAAAGATCATAACAGTAACGATCATTGGGTCTAATAAATGCTAAAAAATTGTAAATAATTATCTTCTTTCTAAAAGATAATTTAATAGATCATTTAGAATTTCTTTATTAAAGACAATAACGGTAACGATCATTGGTCCTAATAAATGCTAAAGAATTGTAAATAATTATATTCTTTCTAAAACATAATTTAATAGATCATTTAAAATTTCTTTATTAAAGATCATAAGGGTAACAATCATTGGGACTAATAAATGCTAAAAAATTGTAAACAATTATCTTCTTTGTAAAACATAATTTAATAGATCATTTCAAAATTTATTTATTAAAGATCATAACGGTAACGATCATTGGGCCTAATAAATGCTAAAGAATTGTAAATAATTATCTTCTTTGTAAAAGATAATTTAATAGATCATTTCAAAATTTCTTTATTAAAGATCATAACGGTAACGATCATTGGGCCTAATAAATGCTAAAGAATTTGAAATAATTATCTTCTTTGTGAATCATAATTGAAAAGATCATTTAAAGTTTCTTTATTAAAGATCATAACAGTAACGATCATTGAGTCTAATAAATGCTAAAAAATTGTAAATAATTATCTTCTTTCTAAAAGATAATTTAATAGATCATTTAGAATTTCTTTATTAAAGACAATAACGGTAACGATCATTGGTCCTAATAAATGCTAAAGAATTGTAAATAATTATATTCTTTCTAAAACATAATTTAATAGATCATTTAAAATTTCTTTATTAAAGATCATAAGGGTAACAATCATTGGGACTAATAAATGCTAAAAAATTGTAAACAATTATCTTCTTTGTAAAACATAATTTAATAGATCATTTCAAAATTTCTTTATTAAAGATCATAACGGTAACGATCATTGGGCCTAATAAATGCTAAAGAATTTGAAATAATTATCTTCTTTGTGAATCATAATTGAATAGATGATTTAAAGTTTTTTTATTAAAGGCCTTAACGGTAACAATCATTGGGCCTAATAAATGCTAAAAAATTGTACATAATTATCTTCATTCTAAAAGATAACTTAAAAGATCATTTAAAGTTTTTTTATTAAAGATCATAACGGTAACGATAATTGGTCCTAATAAATGCTAAAAAATTGTAAATAATTACCTTCTTTCTAAAAGATAATTTAATAGATCATTTAAAATTTCTTTATTAAAAATCATAACGGTAACGATCATTGGGCCTAATAAATGCTAAAGAATTGTAAATAATTATCTTCTTTGTAAAAGATAATTTAATAGATCATTTAAAATTTCTTTATTAAAGATCATAGCGGTAACGATCATTGGGCCTAATAAATGCTAAAGAATTTGAAATAATTATCTTCTTTGTGAATCATAATTGAAAAGATCATTAAAAGATTCTTTATTAAAGATCATAACAGTAACGATCATTGGGTCTAATAAATGCTAAAAAATTGTAAATAATTATCTTCTTTCTAAAAGATAATTTAATAGATCATTTAGAATTTCTTTATTAATGACCATAACGGTAACGATCATTGGTCCTAATAAATGCTAAAGAATTGTAAATAATTATATTCTTTCTAAAACATAATTTAATAGATCATTTAAAATTTCTTTATTAAAGATCATAAGGGTAACAATCATTGGGCCTAATAAATGCTAAAAAATTGTAAATAATTATCTTCTTTGTAAAAGATAATTTAATAGATCATTTAAAATTTATTTATTAAAGATCATAACGGTAACGATCATTGGGCCTAATAAATGCTAAAGAATTTGAAATAATTATCTTCTTTGTGAATCATAATTGAAAAGATCATTTAAAGTTTCTTTATTAAAGATCATAACAGTAACGATCATTGGGTCTAATAAATGCTAAAAAATTGTAAATAATTATCTTCTTTCTAAAAGATAATTTGATAGATCATTTAGAATTTCTTTATTAAAGATCATAACGGTAACAATCATTGGGCCTAATAAATGCTAAAGAATTTTAAATAATTATATTCTTTCTAAAACATAATTTAATAGATCATTTAAAATTTCTTTATTAAAGATCATAAGGGTAACAATCATTGGGCCTAATAAATGCTAAAAAATTGTAAATAATTATCTTCTTTGTAAAAGATAATTTAATAGATCATTTAAAATTTATTTATTAAAGATCATAATGGTAACGATCATTGGGCCTAATAAATGCTAAAGAATTTGAAATAATTATCTTCTGTGTGAATCATAATTGAATAGATCATTTAAAGTTTTTTTATTAAAGGTCTTAACGGTAACAATCATTGGGCCTAATAAATGCTAAAAAATTGTACATAATTATCTTCATTCTAAAAGATAACTTAAAAGATCATTTAAAGTTTTTTTATTAAAGATCATAACGGTAACGATCATTGGGCCTAATAAATGCTAAAAAATTGTAAATAATTACCTTCTTTCCAAAAGATAATTTAATAGATCATTTAAAATTTCTTTATTAAAGATCATAACGGTAACGATCATTGGGCCTAATAAATGCTAAAGAATTGAAAATAATTATATTCTTTCTAAAACATAATTTAATAGATCATTTAAAATTTCTTTATTAAAGATCATAACGGTAACGATCATTGGGCCTAATAAATGCTAAAGAATTTGAAATAATTATCTTCTTTGTGAATCATAATTGAAAAGATCATTTAAAGTTTCTTTATTAAAGATCATAACAGTAACGATCATTGGGTCTAATAAATGCTAAAAAATTGTAAATAATTATCTTCTTTCTAAAAGATAATTTAATAGATCATTTAGAATTTCTTTATTAGTGACCATAACGGTAACGATCATTGGTCCTAATAAATGCTAAAGAATTGTAAATAATTATATTCTTTCTAAAACATAATTTAATAGATCATTTAAAATTTCTTTATTAAAGATCATAAGGGTAACAATCATTGGGACTAATAAATGCTAAAAAATTGTAAACAATTATCTTCTTTGTAAAACATAATTTAATAGATCATTTGAAAATTTCTTTATTAAAGATCATAACGGTAACGATCATTGGGCCTAATAAATGCTAAAGAATTTGAAATAATTATCTTCTTTGTGAATCATAATTGAATAGATGATTTAAAGTTTTTTTATTAAAGCCTTAACGGTAACAATCATTGGGCCTAATAAATGCTAAAAAATTGTACATAATTATCTTCATTCTAAAAGATAACTTAAAAGATCATTTAGAATTTCTTTATTAAAGACCATAACGGTAACGATCATTGGTCCTAATAAATGCTAAAGAATTGTAAATAATTATATTCTTTCTAAAACATAATTTAATAGATCATTTAAAATTTCTTTATTAAAGATCATAAGGGTAACAATCATTGGGCCTAATAAATGCTAAAAAATTGTAAATAATTATCTTCTTTGTGAAAGATAATTTAATAGATCATTTAAAATTTCTTTATTAAAGATCATAACGGTAACGATCATTGGCCCTAATAAATGCTAAAGAATTTGAAATAATTATCTTCTTTGTGAATCATAATTGAAAAGATCATTTAAAGTTTCTTTATTAAATATCATAACAGTAACGATCATTGGGCCTAATAAATGCTAAAAAATTGTAAATAATTATCTTCTTTGTAAAAGATAATTTAATAGATCATTTAAAATTTCTTTATTAAAGATCATAACGGTAACGATCATTGGGCCTAATAAATGCTAAAGAATTTGAAATAATTATCTTCTTTGTGAATCAGAATTGAAAAGATCATTTAAAGTTTCTTTATTAAAGATCATAACAGTAACGATCATTGGGTCTAATAAATGCTAAAAAATTGTAAATAATTATCTTCTTTCTTAAAGAGAATTTAATAGATCATTTAGAATTTCTTTATTAAAGATCATAACGGTAACGATCATTGGTCCTAATAAATGCTAAAGAATTGTAAATAATTATATTCTTTCTAAAACATAATTTAATAGATCATTTAAAATTTCTTTATTAAAGATCATAAGGGTAACAATCATTGGGACTAATAAATGCTAAAAAATTGTAAATAATTATCTTCTTTGTAAAAGATAATTTAATAGATCATTTCAAAATTTCTTTATTAAAGATCATAACGGAACGATCATTGGGCCTAATAAAT
This sequence comes from Psophocarpus tetragonolobus, assembly GCA_037954015.1. Taxonomy (NCBI): domain Eukaryota; kingdom Viridiplantae; phylum Streptophyta; class Magnoliopsida; order Fabales; family Fabaceae; genus Psophocarpus; species Psophocarpus tetragonolobus. The sequence continues at coordinate 64,514,799 of CM075688.1, forward strand.
GCTAAAGAATTTGAAATAATTATCTTCTTTGTGAATCATAATTGAATAGATCATTTAAAGTTTTTTTATTAAAAGTCTTAACGGTAACAATCATTGGGCCTAATAAATGCTAAAAAATTGTACATAATTATCTTCATTCTAAAAGATAACTTAAAAGATTATTTAAAGTTTTTTTATTAACGATCATAACGGTAACGATCATTGGGCCTAATAAATGCTAAAGAATTTGAAATAATTATCTTCTTTGTGAGTCATACTTGAATAGATCATTTAAAATTTTTTTATTAAAGGTCTTAACGGTAAAAATCATTGGGCCTAATAAATGCTAAAAAATTGTACATAATTATCTTCATTCTAAAAGATAACTTAAAAGATCATTTAGAATTTCTTTATGAAAGATCATAACGGTAACGATCATTGGTCCTAATAAATGCTAAAGAATTGTAAATAATTATATTCTTTCTAAAATATAATTTAATAGATCATTTAAAATTTCTTTATTAAAGATCATAAGGGTAACAATCATTGGGACTAATAAATGCTAAAAAATTGTAAATTATTATCTTCTTTGTAAAAGATAATTTAATAGATCATTTCAAAATTTCTTTATTAAAGATCATAACGGTAACCATCATTGGGCCTAATAAATGCTAAAGAATTTGAAATAATTATCTTCTTTGTGAATCATAATTGAATAGATCATTTAAAGTTTTTTTATTAAAGGTCTTAACGGTAACAATCATTGGGCCTAATAAATGCTAAAAAATTGTACATAATTATCTTCATTCTAAAAGATAACTTAAAAGATCAATTAGAATTTCTTTATGAAAGATCATAACGGTAACGATCATTGGTCCTAATAAATGCTAAAGAATTGTAAATAATTATATTCTTTCTAAAATATAATTTAATAGATCATTTAAAATTTCTTTATTAAAGATCATAAGGGTAACAATCATTGGGACTAATAAATGCTAAAAAATTGTAAATAATTATCTTCTATGTAAAAGATAATTTAACAGATCATTTCAAAATTTCTTTATTAAAGATCATAACGGTAACGATCATTGGGCCTAATAAATGATAAAGAATTTGAAATAATTATCTTCTTTGTGAATCATAATTGAAAAGATCATTTAAAGTTTCTTTATTAAAGATCATAACCATAACGATCATTGTGTCTAATAAATGCTAAAAAATTGTAAATAATTATCTTCTTTCTAAAAGATAATTTAATAGATCATTTAGAATTTCTTTATTAAAGATCATAACGGTAACGATCATTGGTGCTAATAAATGCTAAAGAATTGTAAATAATTATATTCTTTCTAAAACATAATTTAATAGATCATTTAAAATTTCTTTATTAAAGATCATAAGGGTAACAATCATTGGGACTAATAAATGCTAAAGAATTGTAAATAATTATATTCTTTCTCAAAGATAATTTAATAGATCATATAGAATTTCTTTATTAAAGATCATAACGGCAACGATCATGGGGCCTAATAAATGCTAAAGAATTTGAAGTAATTATCTTCTTTGTGAATCATATTTGAATAGATCATTTAAAGTTTTTTAATTAAAGGTCTTAACGGTAACGATCATTGGGCCTAATAAATGCTAAAAAATTGGTCATAATTATCTTCATTCTAAAAGATAACTTAAAAGATCATTTAGAATTTCTTTATTAAAGATCATAACGGTAACGATCATTTGGCCTAATAAATGCTAAAGAATTTGAAATAATTATCTTCTTTGTGAATCATAATTGGCAACATCATTTAAAGTTTTTTTATTAAAGATCATAACGGTAACGATCATTGGGCCTAATAAATGCTAAAAAATTGTAAATAATTATCTTCTTTCCAAAAGATAATTTAATAGATCATTTAAAATTTCTTTATTAAAGATCATAACGGTAACGATCATTGGGCCTAATAAATGCTAAAGAATTGAAAATAATTATATTCTTTCTAAAACATAATTTAATAGATCATTTAAAATTTCTTTATTAAAGATCATAAGGGTAACAATCATTGGGCCTAATAAATGCTAAAAAATTGTAAATAATTATCTTCTTTGTAAAAGATAATTTAATAGATCATTTAAAATTTCTTTATTAAAGATCATAACGGTAACGATCATTGGGCCTAATAAATGCTAAAGAATTGAAAATAATTATATTCTTTCTAAAACATAATTTAATAGATCATTTAAAATTTATTTATTAAAGATCATAAGGGTAACAATCATTGGGCCTAATAAATGCTAAAAAATTGTAAATAATTATCTTCTTTGTAAAAGATAATTTAATAGATCATTTAAAATTTCTTTATTAAAGATCATAACGGTAACGATCATTGGGCCTAATAAATGCTAAAGAATTTGAAGTAATTATCTTCTTTGTGAATCATATTTGAATAGATCATTTAAAGTTTTTTTATTAAAGGCCTTAACGGTAACGATCATTGGGCCTAATAAATGCTAAAAAATTGGTCATAATTATCTTCATTCTAAAAGATAACTTAAAAGATCATTTAGAATTTCTTTATTAAAGATCATAACGGTAACGATCATTTGGCCTAATAAATGCTAAAGAATTTGAAATAATTATCTTCTTTGTGAATCATAATTGGCAACATCATTTAAAGTTTTTTTATTAAAAATCATAACGGTAACGATCATTGGGCCTAATAAATGCTAAAAAATTGTAAATAATTATCTTCTTTCTAAAAGATAATTTAATAGATCATTTAGAATTTCTTTATTAAAGATCATAACGGTAACGATCATTGGGCCTAATAAATGCTAAAGAATTTTAAATAATTATATTCTTTCTAAAACATAATTTAATAGATCATTTAAAATTTCTTTATTAAAGATCATAAGGGTAACAATCATTGGGCCTAATAAATGCTAAAAAATTGTAAATAATTATCTTCTTTGTAAAAGATAATTTAATAGATCATTTAAAATTTATTTATTAAAGATCATAACGGTAACGATCATTGGGCCTAATAAATGCTAAAGAATTTGAAATAATTATCTTCTTTGTGAATCATAATTGAATAGATCATTTAAAGTTTTTTTATTAAAGGCCTTAACGGTAACAATCATTGGGCCTAATAAATGCTAAAAAATTGTACATAATTATCTTCATTCTAAAAGATAACTTAAAAGATCATTTAGAATTTCTTTATTAAAGACCATAACGGTAACGATCATTGGGCCTAATAAATGCTAAAGAATTGTAAATAATTATATTCTTTCTAAAACATAATTTAATAGATCATTTAAAATTTCTTTATTAAAGATCATAAGGGTAACAATCATTGGGCCTAATAAATGCTAAAAAATTGTAAATAATTATCTTCTTTGTAAAAGATAATTTAATAGATCATTTAAAATTTATTTATTAAAGATCATAACGGTAACAATCATTGGGCCTAATAAATGCTAAAGAATTTTAAATAATTATATTCTTTCTAAAACATAATTTAATAGATCATTTAAAATTTCTTTATTAAAGATCATAAGGGTAACAATCATTGGGCCTAATAAATGCTAAAAAATTGTAAATAATTATCTTCTTTGTAAAAGATAATTTAATAGATCATTTAAAATTTATTTATTAAAGATCATAACGGTAACGATCATTGGGCCTAATAAATGCTAAAGAATTTGAAATAATTATCTTCTTTGTGAATCATAATTGAATAGATCATTTAAAGTTTTTTTATTAAAGGCCTTAACGGTAACAATCATTGGGCCTAATAAATGCTAAAAAATTGTACATAATTATCTTCATTCTAAAAGATAACTTAAAAGATCATTTAGAATTTCTTTATTAAAGACCATAACGGTAACGATCATTGGGCCTAATAAATGCTAAAGAATTGTAAATAATTATATTCTTTCTAAAACATAATTTAATAGATCATTTAAAATTTCTTTATTAAAGATCATAAGGGTAACAATCATTGGGACTAATAAATGCTAAAAAATTGTAAACAATAATCTTCTTTGTAAAACATAATTTAATAGATCATTTCAAAATTTCTTTATTAAAGATCATAACGGTAACGATCATTGGGCCTAATAAATGCTAAAGAATTTGAAATAATTATCTTCTTTGTGAATCATAATTGAATAGATGATTTAAAGTTTTTTTATTAAAGGCCTTAACGGTAACAATCATTGGGCCTAATAAATGCTAAAAAATTGTACATAATTATCTTCATTCTAAAAGATAACTTAAAAGATCATTTAAAGTTTTTTTATTAAAGATCATAACGGTAACGATAATTGGGCCTAATAAATGCTAAAAAATTGTAAATAATTACCTTCTTTCTAAAAGATAATTTAATAGATCATTTAAAATTTCTTTATTAAAGATCATAACGGTAATGATCATTGGGCCTAATAAATGCTAAAGAATTGTAAATAATTATCTTCTTTGTAAAAGATAATTTAATAGATCATTTCAAAATTTCTTTATTAAAGATCATAACGGTAACGATCATTGAGCCTAATAAATGCTAAAGAATTTGAAATAATTATCTTCTTTGTGAATCATAATTGAAAAGATCGTTTAAAATTTCTTTATTAAAGATCATAAGGGTAACAATCATTGGGCCTAATAAATGCTAAAAAATTGTAAATAATTATCTTCTTTGTAAAAGATAATTTAATAGATCATTTAAAATTTATTTATTAAAGATCATAACGGTAACAATCATTGGGCCTAATAAATGCTAAAGAATTTTAAATAATTATATTCTTTCTAAAACATAATTTAATAGATCATTTAAAATTTCTTTATTAAAGATCATAAGGGTAACAATCATTGGGCCTAATAAATGCTAAAAAATTGTAAATAATTATCTTCTTTGTAAAAGATAATTTAATAGATCATTTAAAATTTATTTATTAAAGATCATAACGGTAACGATCATTGGGCCTAATAAATGCTAAAGAATTTGAAATAATTATCTTCTTTGTGAATCATAATTGAATAGATCATTTAAAGTTTTTTTATTAAAGGCCTTAACGGTAACAATCATTGGGCCTAATAAATGCTAAAAAATTGTACATAATTATCTTCATTCTAAAAGATAACTTAAAAGATCATTTAGAATTTCTTTATTAAAGACCATAACAGTAACGATCATTGGGCCTAATAAATGCTAAAGAATTGTAAATAATTATATTCTTTCTAAAACATAATTTAATAGATCATTTAAAATTTCTTTATTAAAGATCATAAGGGTAACAATCATTGGGCCTAATAAATGCTAAAATATTGTAAATAATTATCTTCTTTCTAAAAGATAATTTAATAGATCATTTAGAATTTCTTTATTAAAGACAATAACGGTAACGATCATTGGTCCTAATAAATGCTAAAGAATTGTAAATAATTATATTCTTTCTAAAACATAATTTAATAGATCATTTAAAATTTCTTTATTAAAGATCATAAGGGTAACAATCATTGGGACTAATAAATGCTAAAAAATTGTAAACAATTATCTTCTTTGTAAAACATAATTTAATAGATCATTTCAAAATTTCTTTATTAAAGATCATAACGGTAACGATCATTGGGCCTAATAAATGCTAAAGAATTTGAAATAATTATCTTCTTTGTGAATCATAATTGAATAGATGATTTAAAGTTTCTTTATTAAAGATCATAACAGTAACGATCATTGGGTCTAATAAATGCTAAAAAATTGTAAATAATTATCTTCTTTCTAAAAGATAATTTAATAGATCATTTAGAATTTCTTTATTAAAGACAATAACGGTAACGATCATTGGTCCTAATAAATGCTAAAGAATTGTAAATAATTATATTCTTTCTAAAACATAATTTAATAGATCATTTAAAATTTCTTTATTAAAGATCATAAGGGTAACAATCATTGGGACTAATAAATGCTAAAAAATTGTAAACAATTATCTTCTTTGTAAAACATAATTTAATAGATCATTTCAAAATTTCTTTATTAAAGATCATAACGGTAACGATCATTGGGCCTAATAAATGCTAAAGAATTGTAAATAATTATCTTCTTTGTAAAAGATAATTTAATAGATCATTTCAAAATTTCTTTATTAAAGATCATAACGGTAACGATCATTGGGCCTAATAAATGCTAAAGAATTTGAAATAATTATCTTCTTTGTGAATCATAATTGAAAAGATCATTTAAAGTTTCTTTATTAAAGATCATAACAGTAACGATCATTGGGTCTAATAAATGCTAAAAAATTGTAAATAATTATCTTCTTTCTAAAAGATAATTTAATAGATCATTTAGAATTTCTTTATTAAAGACAATAACGGTAACGATCATTGGTCCTAATAAATGCTAAAGAATTGTAAATAATTATATTCTTTCTAAAACATAATTTAATAGATCATTTAAAATTTCTTTATTAAAGATCATAAGGGTAACAATCATTGGGACTAATAAATGCTAAAAAATTGTAAACAATTATCTTCTTTGTAAAACATAATTTAATAGATCATTTCAAAATTTCTTTATTAAAGATCATAACGGTAACGATCATTGGGCCTAATAAATGCTAAAGAATTTGAAATAATTATCTTCTTTGTGAATCATAATTGAATAGATGATTTAAAGTTTTTTTATTAAAGGCCTTAACGGTAACAATCATTGGGCCTAATAAATGCTAAAAAATTGTACATAATTATCTTCATTCTAAAAGATAACTTAAAAGATCATTTAAAGTTTTTTTATTAAAGATCATAACGGTAACGATAATTGGTCCTAATAAATGCTAAAAAATTGTAAATAATTACCTTCTTTCTAAAAGATAATTTAATAGATCATTTAAAATTTCTTTATTAAAAATCATAACGGTAACGATCATTGGGCCTAATAAATGCTAAAGAATTGTAAATAATTATCTTCTTTCTAAAAGATAATTTAATAGATCATTTCAAAATTTCTTTATTAAAGATCATAACGGTAACGATCATTGGGCCTAATAAATGCTAAAGAATTTGAAATAATTATCTTCTTTGTGAATCATAATTGAATAGATGATTTAAAGTTTTTTTATTAAACGCCTTAACGGTAACAATCATTGGGCCTGATAAATGCTAAAAAATTGTACATAATTATCTTCATTCTAAAAGATAACTTAAAAGATCATTTAAAGTTTTTTTATTAAAGATCATAACGGTAACGATAATTGGGCCTAATAAATGCTAAAAAATTGTAAATAATTACCTTCTTTCTAAAAGATAATTTAATAGATCATTTAAAATTTCTTTATTAAAGATCATAACGGTAACGATCATTGGGCCTAATAAATGCTAAAGAATTGTAAATAATTATCTTCTTTGTAAAAGATAATTTAATAGATCATTTCAAAATTTCTTTATTAAAGATCATAACGGTAACGATCATTGGGCCTAATAAATGCTAAAGAATTTGAAATAATTATCTTCTTTGTGAATCATAATTGAAAAGATCATTTAAAGTTTCTTTATTAAAGATCATAACAGTAACGATCATTGGGTCTAATAAATGCTAAAAAATTGTAAATAATTATCTTCTTTCTAAAAGATAATTTAATAGATCATTTAGAATTTCTTTATTAAAGACAATAACGGTAACGATCATTGGTCCTAATAAATGCTAAAGAATTGTAAATAATTATATTCTTTCTAAAACATAATTTAATAGATCATTTAAAATTTCTTTATTAAAGATCATAAGGGTAACAATTATTGGGACTAATAAATGCTAAAAAATTGTAAACAATTATCTTCTTTGTAAAACATAATTTAATAGATCATTTAAAATTTCTTTATTAAAGATCATAAGGGTAACAATTATTGGGACTAATAAATGCTAAAAAATTGTAAACAATTATCTTCTTTGTAAAACATAATTTAATAGATCATTTCAAAATTTCTTTATTAAAGATCATAACGGTAACGATCATTGGGCCTAATAAATGCTAAAGAATTTGAAATAATTATCTTCTTTGTGAATCATAATTGAATAGATGATTTAAAGTTTTTTTATTAAAGGCCTTAACGGTAACAATCATTGGGCCTAATAAATGCTAAAAAATTGTACATAATTATCTTCATTCTAAAAGATAACTTAAAAGATCATTTAGAATTTCTTTATTAAAGACCATAACGGTAACGATCATTGGTCCTAATAAATGCTAAAAAATTGTAAATAATTACCTTCTTTCTAAAAGATAATTTAATAGATCATTTAAAATTTCTTTATTAAAAATCATAACGGTAACGATCATTGGGCCTAATAAATGCTAAAGAATTGTAAATAATTATCTTCTTTGTAAAAGATAATTTAATAGATCATTTCAAAATTTCTTTATTAAAGATCATAACGGTAACGATCATTGGGCCTAATAAATGCTAAAAGATTGTAATTAATTATCTTCTTTCTAAAAGATAATTTAATAGATCATTTAGAATTTCTTTGTTAAAGATCATAACGGTAACGATCATTGGTCCTAATAAATGCTAAAGAATTTGAAATAATTACATTCTTTGTGAATCATAATTGAATAGATCACTTAAAGTTTTTTTAATGAAGATCATAACGGTAACGATCATTGGGCCTAATAAATGCTAAAGAATTGTAAATAATTATCTTCTTTGTAAAAGATAATTTAATAGATCATTTCAAAATTTCTTTATTAAAGATCATAACGGTAACGATTATTGGGCCTAATAAATGCTAAAGAATTTGAAATAATTATCTTCTTTGTGAATCATAATTGAATAGATCATTTAAAGTTTTTTTATTAAAGGTCTTAACGGTAACAATCATTGGGCCTAATAAATGCTAAAAAATTGTACATAATTATCTTCATTCTAAAAGATAACTTAAAAGATCATTTAAAGTTTTTTTATTAAAGATCATAACGGTAACGATCATTGGGCCTAATAAATGCTAAAAAATTGTAAATAATTACCTTCTTTCTAAAAGATAATTTAATAGATCATTTCAAAATTTCTTTATTAAAGATCATAACGGTAACGATCATTGGGCCTAATAAATGCTAAAAGATTGTAATTAATTATCTTCTTTCTAAAAGATAATTTAATAGATCATTTAGAATTTCTTTGTTAAAGATCATAACGGTAACGATCATTGGTCCTAATAAATGCTAAAGAATTTGAAATAATTACATTCTTTGTGAATCATAATTGAATAGATCACTTAAAGTTTTTTTAATGAAGATCATAACGGTAACGATCATTGGGCCTAATAAATGCTAAAGAATTGTAAATAATTATCTTCTTTGTAAAAGATAATTTAATAGATCATTTCAAAATTTCTTTATTAAAGATCATAACGGTAACGATTATTGGGCCTAATAAATGCTAAAGAATTTGAAATAATTATCTTCTTTGTGAATCATAATTGAATAGATCATTTAAAGTTTTTTTATTAAAGGTCTTAACGGTAACAATCATTGGGCCTAATAAATGCTAAAAAATTGTACATAATTATCTTCATTCTAAAAGATAACTTAAAAGATCATTTAAAGTTTTTTTATTAAAGATCATAACGGTAACGATCATTGGGCCTAATAAATGCTAAAAAATTGTAAATAATTACCTTCTTTCTAAAAGATAATTTAATAGATCCTTTAAAATTTCTTTATTAAAGATCATAACGGTAACGATCATTGGTCCTAATAAATGCTAAAGAATTGTAAATAATTATATTCTTTCTAAAACATAATTTAATAGATCATTTAAAATTTCTTTATTGAAGATCATAAGGGTAACAATCATTGGGACTAATAAATGCTAAAAAATTGTAAACAATTATCTTCTTTGTAAAACATAATTTAATAGATCATTTGAAAATTTCTTTATTAAAGATCATAACGGTAACGATCATTGGGCCTAATAAATGCTAAAGAATTTGAAATAATTATCTTCTTTGTGAATCATAATTGAATAGATGATTTAAAGTTTTTTTATTAAAGGCCTTAACGGTAACAATCATTGGGCCTAATAAATGCTAAAAAATTGTACATAATTATCTTCATTCTAAAAGATAACTTAAAAGATCATTTAGAATTTCTTTATTAAAGACCATAACGGTAACGATCATTGGTCCTAATAAATGCTAAAGAATTGTAAATAATTATATTCTTTCTAAAACATAATTTAATAGATCATTTAAAATTTCTTTATTAAAGATCATAAGGGTAACAATCATTGGGCCTAATAAATGCTAAAGAATTGTAAATAATTATCTTCTTTGTAAAAGGTAATTTAATAGATCATTTCAAAATTTCTTTATTAAAGATCATAACGGTAACGATCATTGGGCCTAATAAATGCTAAAGAATTTGAAATAATTATCTTCTTTGTGAATCATAATTGAATAGATGATTTAAAGTTTTTTTATTAAAGGCCTTAACGGTAACAATCATTGGGCCTAATAAATGCTAAAAAATTGTACATAATTATCTTTATTCTAAAAGATAACTTAAAAGATCATTTAAAGTTTTTTTATTAAAGATCATAACGGTAACGATCATTGGGCCTAATAAATGCTAAAAAATTGTAAATAATTACCTTCTTTCTAAAAGATAATTTAATAGATCCTTTAAAATTTCTTTATTAAAGATCATAACGGTAACGATCATTGGTCCTAATAAATGCTAAAGAATTGTAAATAATTATATTCTTTCTAAAACATAATTTAATAGATCATTTAAAATTTCTTTATTGAAGATCATAAGGGTAACAATCATTGGGACTAATAAATGCTAAAAAATTGTAAACAATTATCTTCTTTGTAAAACATAATTTAATAGATCATTTGAAAATTTCTTTATTAAAGATCATAACGGTAACGATCATTGGGCCTAATAAATGCTAAAGAATTTGAAATAATTATCTTCTTTGTGAATCATAATTGAATAGATGATTTAAAGTTTTTTTATTAAAGGCCTTAACGGTAACAATCATTGGGCCTAATAAATGCTAAAAAATTGTACATAATTATCTTCATTCTAAAAGATAACTTAAAAGATCATTTAGAATTTCTTTATTAAAGACCATAACGGTAACGATCATTGGTCCTAATAAATGCTAAAGAATTGTAAATAATTATATTCTTTCTAAAACATAATTTAATAGATCATTTAAAATTTCTTTATTAAAGATCATAAGGGTAACAATCATTGGGCCTAATAAATGCTAAAGAATTGTAAATAATTATCTTCTTTGTAAAAGGTAATTTAATAGATCATTTCAAAATTTCTTTATTAAAGATCATAACGGTAACGATCATTGGGCCTAATAAATGCTAAAGAATTTGAAATAATTATCTTCTTTGTGAATCATAATTGAATAGATGATTTAAAGTTTTTTTATTAAAGGCCTTAACGGTAACAATCATTGGGCCTAATAAATGCTAAAAAATTGTACATAATTATCTTCATTCTAAAAGATAACTTAAAAGATCATTTAAAGTTTTTTTATTAAAGATCATAACGGTAACGATAATTGGGCCTAATAAATGCTAAAAAATTGTAAATAATTACCTTCTTTCTAAAAGATAATTTAATAGATCATTTAAAATTTCTTTATTAAAGATCATAACGGTAACGATCATTGGGCCTAATAAATGCTAAAGAATTGTAAATAATTATCTTCTTTGTAAAAGATAATTTAATAGATCATTTCAAAATTTCTTTATTAAAGATCATAACGGTAACGATCATTGGGCCTAATAAATGCTAAAGAATTTGAAATAATTATCTTCTTTGTGAATCATAATTGAAAAGATCATTTAAAGTTTCTTTATTAAAGATCATAACAGTAACGATCATTGGGTCTAATAAATGCTAAAAAATTGTAAATAATTATCTTCTTTCTAAAAGATAATTTAATAGATCATTTAGAATTTCTTTATTAAAGACAATAACGGTAACGATCATTGGTCCTAATAAATGCTAAAGAATTGTAAATAATTATATTCTTTCTAAAACATAATTTAATAGATCATTTAAAATTTCTTTATTAAAGATCATAAGGGTAACAATCATTGGGACTAATAAATGCTAAAAAATTGTAAACAATTATCTTCTTTGTAAAACATAATTTAATAGATCATTTCAAAATTTCTTTATTAAAGATCATAACGGTAACGATCATTGGGCCTAATAAATGCTAAAGAATTTGAAATAATTATCTTCTTTGTGAATCATAATTGAATAGATGATTTAAAGTTTTTTTATTAAAGGCCTTAACGGTAACAATCATTGGGCCTAATAAATGCTAAAAAATTGTACATAATTATCTTCATTCTAAAAGATAACTTAAAAGATCATTTAAAGTTTTTTTATTAAAGATCATAACGGTAACGATAATTGGTCCTAATAAATGCTAAAAAATTGTAAATAATTACCTTCTTTCTAAAAGATAATTTAATAGATCATTTAAAATTTCTTTATTAAAAATCATAACGGTAACGATCATTGGGCCTAATAAATGCTAAAGAATTGTAAATAATTATCTTCTTTGTAAAAGATAATTTAATAGATCATTTCAAAATTTCTTTATTAAAGATCATAACGGTAACGATCATTGGGCCTAATAAATGCTAAAGAATTTGAAATAATTATCTTCTTTGTGAATCATAATTGAATAGATCATTTAAAGTTTTTTTATTGAATGTCTTAACGGTAACAATCATTGGGCCTAATAAATGCTAAAAAATTGTACATAATTATCTTCATTCTAAAAGATAACTTAAAAGATCATTTAAAGTTTTTTTATTAAAGATCATAACGGTAACGATCATTGGGCCTAATAAATGCTAAAAAATTGTAAATAATTACCTTCTTTCTAAAAGATAATTTAATAGATCATTTAAAATTTCTTTATTAAAGATCATAACGGTAACGATCATTGGGCCTAATAAATGCTAAAGAATTGTAAATAATTATATTCTTTCTAAAACATAATTTAATAGATCATTTAAAATTTCTTTATTAAAGATCATAAGGGTAACAATCATTGGGCCTAATAAATGCTAAAAAATTGTAAATAATTATCTTCTTTGTAAAAGATAATTTAATAGATCATTTAAAATTTCTTTATTAAAGATCATAACGGTAACGATCATTGGGCCTAATAAATGCTAAAGAATTTGAAATAATTATCTTCTTTGTGAATCATAATTGAAAAGATCATTTAAAGTTTCTTTATTAAAGATCATAACAGTAACGATCATTGGGTCTAATAAATGCTAAAAAATTGTAAACAATTATCTTCTTTCTAAAAGATAATTTAATAGATCATTTAGAATTTCTTTATTAAAGATCATAACGGTAACGATCATTGGTCCTAATAAATGCTAAAGAATCGTAAATAATTATATTCTTTCTAAAACATAATTTAATAGATCATTTAAAATTTCTTTATTAAAGATCATAAGGGTAACAATTATTGGGACTAATAAATGCTAAAAAATTGTAAACAATTATCTTCTTTGTAAAACATAATTTAATAGATCATTTCAAAATTTCTTTATTAAAGATCATAACGGTAACGATCATTGGGCCTAATAAATGCTAAAGAATTTGAAATAATTATCTTCTTTGTCAATCATAATTGAATAGATGATTTAAAGTTTTTTTATGAAAGGCCTTAACGGTAACAATCATTGGGCCTAATAAATGCTAAAAAATTGTACATAATTATCTTCATTCTAAAAGATAACTTAAAAGATCATTTAAAGTTTTTTTATTAAAGATCATAACGGTAACGATAATTGGTCCTAATAAATGCTAAAAAATTGTAAATAATTACCTTCTTTCTAAAAGATAATTTAATAGATCATTTAAAATTTCTTTATTAAAAATCATAACGGTAACGATCATTGGGCCTAATAAATGCTAAAGAATTGTAAATAATTATCTTCTTTGTAAAAGATAATTTAATAGATCATTTCAAAATTTCTTTATTAAAGATCATAACGGTAACGATCATTGGGCCTAATAAATGCTAAAAGATTGTAATTAATTATCTTCTTTCTAAAAGATAATTTAATAGATCATTTAGAATTTCTTTGTTAAAGATCATAACGGTAACGATCATTGGTCCTAATAAATGCTAAAGAATTTGAAATAATTACATTCTTTGTGAATCATAATTGAATAGATCACTTAAAGTTTTTTTAATGAAGATCATAACGGTAACGATCATTGGGCCTAATAAATGCTAAAAAATTGTAAATAATTATCTTCTTTGTAAAAGAGAATTTAATAAATCATTTAAAATTTCTTTATTAAAGATCATAACAGTAACGATCATTGGGCCTAATAAATGCTAAAGAATTTGAAATAATTATCTTCTTTGTGAATCATAATTGAAAAGATCATTTAAAGTTTCTTTATTAAAGATCATAACAGTAACGATCATTGGGTCTAATAAATGCTAAAAAATTGTAAATAATTATCTTCTTTCTAAAAGATAATTTAATAGATCATTTAGAATTTCTTTATTAAAGATCATAACGGTAACGATCATTGGTCCTAATAAATGCTAAAGAATTGTAAATAATTATATTCTTTCTAAAACATAATTTAATAGATCATTTAAAATTTCTTTATTAAAGATCATAAGGGTAACAATCATTGGGACTAATAAATGCTAAAAAATTGTAAATAATTATCTTCTTTGTAAAACATAATTTAATAGATCATTTCAAAATTTCTTTATTAAAGATCATAACGGTAACGGTCATTGGGCCTAATAAATGCTAAAGAATTTGAAATAATTATCTTCTTTGTGAATCATAATTGAATAGATGATTTAAACTTTTTTTATTAAAGGCCTTAACGGTAACAATCATTGGGCCTAATAAATGCTAAAAAATTGTACATAATTATCTTCATTCTAAAAGATAACTTAAAAGATCATTTAGAATTTCTTTATTAAAGATCATAACGGTAACGATCATTGGTCCTAATAAATGCTAAAGAATTGTAAATAATTATATTCTTTCTAAAACATAATTTAATAGATCATTTAAAATTTCTTTATTAAAGATCATAACGGTAACGATTATTGGGCCTAATAAATCCTAAAGAATTGTAAATAATTATATTCTTTCTAAAACATAATTTAATAGATCATTTAAAATTTCTTTATTAAAGATCATAAGGGTAACAATCATTGGGCCTAATAAATTCTAAAAAATTGTAAATAATTATCTTCTTTGTAAAAGATAATTTAATAGATCATTTAAAATTTCTTTATTAAAGATCATAACGGTAACGATCATTGGGCCTAATAAATGCTAAAGAATTTGAAATAATTATCTTCTTTGTCAATCATAGTTGAAAAGATCATTTAAAGTTTCTTTAAAAGATCATAACAGTAACGATCATTGGGTCTAATAAATGCTAAAAAATTGTAAATAATTATGTTCTTTCTAAAAGATAATTTAATAGATCATTTAGAATTTCTTTATTAAAGATCATCACGGTAACGATCATTGGTCCTAATAAATGCTAAAGAATTGTAAATAATTATATTCTTTCTAAAACATAATTTAATAGATCATTTAAAATTTCTTTATTAAAGATCATAAGGGTAACAATCATTGGGACTAATAAATGCTAAAAAATTGTAAACAATTATCTTTTTTGTAAAAGATAATTTAATAGATCATTTCAAAATTTCTTTATTAAAGATCATAACGGTAACGATGATTCGGCCTAATAAATGCTAAAGAATTTGAAATAATTATCCTCTTTGTGAATCATAATTGAATAGATCATTTAAAGTTTTTTTATTAAAGGTCTTAACGGTAACAATCATTGGGCCTATTAATGCTAAAAAATTGTACATAATTATCTTCATTCTAAAAGATAACTTAAAAGATCATTTAGAATTTCTTTATTAAAGATCTTAACGGTAACGATTATTGGTCCTAATAAATGCTAAAGAATTGTAAATAATTATATTCTTTCTAAAACATAATTTAATAGATCATTTAAAATTTCTTTATTAGAGATCATAAGGGTAACAATCATTGGGACTAATAAATGCTAAAAAATTGTAAATAATTATCTTCTTTGTAAAAGATAATTTAATAGATCATTTCAATATTTCTTTATTAAAGATCATAACGGTAACGATCATTGGGCCTAATAAATGATAAAGAATTTGAAATAATTATCTTCTTTGTGAATCATAATTGAATAGATGATTTAAAGTTTTTTTATTAAAGGTCTTAACGGTAACAATCATTGGGCCTAATAAATGCTAAAAAATTGTACATAATTATCTTCATTCTAAAAGATAACTTAAAAGATCATTTAAAGTTTTTTTATTAAAGATCATAACGGTAACGATAATTGGGCCTAATAAATGCTAAAAAATTGTAAATAATTACCTTCTTTCTAAAAGATAATTTAATAGATCATTTAAAATTTCTTTATTAAAGATCATAACGGTAACGATCATTGGGCCTAATAAATGCTAAAGAATTGTAAATAATTATATTCTTTCTAAAACATAATTTAATAGATCATTTAAAATTTCTTTATTAAAGATCGTAAGGGTAACAATCATTGGGCCTAATAAATGCTAAAAAATTGTAAATAATTATCTTCTTTGTAAAAGAGAATTTAATAAATCATTTAAAATTTCTTTATTAAAGATCATAACAGTAACGATCATTGGGCCTAATAAATGCTAAAGAATTTGAAATAATTATCTTCTTTGTGAATCATAATTGAAAAGATCATTTAAAGTTTCTTTATTAAAGATCATAACAGTAACGATCATTGGGTCTAATAAATGCTAAAAAATTGTAAATAATTATCTTCTTTCTAAAAGATAATTTAATAGATCATTTAGAATTTCTTTATTAAAGATCATAACGGTAACGATCATTGGTCCTAATAAATGCTAAAGAATTGTAAATAATTATATTCTTTCTAAAACATAATTTAATAGATCATTTAAAATTTCTTTATTAAAGATCATAAGGGTAACAATCATTGGGACTAATAAATGCTAAAAAATTGTAAACAATTATCTTCTTTGTAAAACATAATTTAATAGATCATTTCAAAATTTCTTTATTAAAGATCATAACGGTAACGATCATTGGGCCTAATAAATGCTAAAGAATTTGAAATAATTATCTTCTTTGTGAATCATAATTGAATAGATGATTTAAACTTTTTTTATTAAAGGCCTTAACGGTAACAATCATTGGGCCTAATAAATGCTAAAAAATTGTACATAATTATCTTCATTCTAAAAGATAACTTAAAAGATCATTTAGAATTTCTTTATTAAAGATCATAACGGTAACGATCATTGGTCCTAATAAATGCTAAAGAATTGTAAATAATTATATTCTTTCTAAAACATAATTTAATAGATCATTTAAAATTTCTTTATTAAAGATCATAACGGTAACGATTATTGGGCCTAATAAATCCTAAAGAATTGTAAATAATTATATTCTTTCTAAAACATAATTTAATAGATCATTTAAAATTTCTTTATTAAAGATCATAAGGGTAACAATCATTGGGCCTAATAAATTCTAAAAAATTGTAAATAATTATCTTCTTTGTAAAAGATAATTTAATAGATCATTTAAAATTTCTTTATTAAAGATCATAACGGTAACGATCATTGGGCCTAATAAATGCTAAAGAATTTGAAATAATTATCTTCTTTGTCAATCATAGTTGAAAAGATCATTTAAAGTTTCTTTAAAAGATCATAACAGTAACGATCATTGGGTCTAATAAATGCTAAAAAATTGTAAATAATTATGTTCTTTCTAAAAGATAATTTAATAGATCATTTAGAATTTCTTTATTAAAGATCATCACGGTAACGATCATTGGTCCTAATAAATGCTAAAGAATTGTAAATAATTATATTCTTTCTAAAACATAATTTAATAGATCATTTAAAATTTCTTTATTAAAGATCATAAGGGTAACAATCATTGGGACTAATAAATGCTAAAAAATTGTAAACAATTATCTTTTTTGTAAAAGATAATTTAATAGATCATTTCAAAATTTCTTTATTAAAGATCATAACGGTAACGATGATTCGGCCTAATAAATGCTAAAGAATTTGAAATAATTATCCTCTTTGTGAATCATAATTGAATAGATCATTTAAAGTTTTTTTATTAAAGGTCTTAACGGTAACAATCATTGGGCCTATTAATGCTAAAAAATTGTACATAATTATCTTCATTCTAAAAGATAACTTAAAAGATCATTTAGAATTTCTTTATTAAAGATCTTAACGGTAACGATTATTGGTCCTAATAAATGCTAAAGAATTGTAAATAATTATATTCTTTCTAAAACATAATTTAATAGATCATTTAAAATTTCTTTATTAGAGATCATAAGGGTAACAATCATTGGGACTAATAAATGCTAAAAAATTGTAAATAATTATCTTCTTTGTAAAAGATAATTTAATAGATCATTTCAAAATTTCTTTATTAAAGATCATAACGGTAACGATCATTGGGCCTAATAAATGCTAAAGAATTTGAAATAATTATCTTCTTTGTGAATCATAATTGAATAGATGATTTAAAGTTTTTTTATTAAAGGTCTTAACGGTAACAATCATTGGGCCTAATAAATGCTAAAAAATTGTACATAATTATCTTCATTCTAAAAGATAACTTAAAAGATCATTTAAAGTTTTTTTATTAAAGATCATAACGGTAACGATAATTGGGCCTAATAAATGCTAAAAAATTGTAAATAATTACCTTCTTTCTAAAAGATAATTTAATAGATCATTTAAAATTTCTTTATTAAAGATCATAACGGTAACGATCATTGGGCCTAATAAATGCTAAAGAATTGTAAATAATTATATTCTTTCTAAAACATAATTTAATAGATCATTTAAAATTTCTTTATTAAAGATCGTAAGGGTAACAATCATTGGGCCTAATAAATGCTAAAAAATTGTAAATAATTATCTTCTTTGTAAAAGAGAATTTAATAAATCATTTAAAATTTCTTTATTAAAGATCATAACAGTAACGATCATTGGGCCTAATAAATGCTAAAGAATTTGAAATAATTATCTTCTTTGTGAATCATAATTGAAAAGATCATTTAAAGTTTCTTTATTAAAGATCATAACAGTAACGATCATTGGGTCTAATAAATGCTAAAAAATTGTAAATAATTATCTTCTTTCTAAAAGATAATTTAATAGATCATTTAGAATTTCTTTATTAAAGATCATAACGGTAACGATCATTGGTCCTAATAAATGCTAAAGAATTGTAAATAATTATATTCTTTCTAAAACATAATTTAATAGATCATTTAAAATTTCTTTATTAAAGATCATAAGGGTAACAATCATTGGGCCTAATAAATTCTAAAAAATTGTAAATAATTATCTTCTTTGTAAAAGATAATTTAATAGATCATTTAAAATTTCTTTATTAAAGATCATAACGGTAACGATCATTGGGCCTAATAAATGCTAAAGAATTTGAAATAATTATCTTCTTTGTCAATCATAGTTGAAAAGATCATTTAAAGTTTCTTTAAAAGATCATAACAGTAACGATCATTGGGTCTAATAAATGCTAAAAAATTGTAAATAATTATGTTCTTTCTAAAAGATAATTTAATAGATCATTTAGAATTTCTTTATTAAAGATCATCACGGTAACGATCATTGGTCCTAATAAATGCTAAAGAATTGTAAATAATTATATTCTTTCTAAAACATAATTTAATAGATCATTTAAAATTTCTTTATTAAAGATCATAAGGGTAACAATCATTGGGACTAATAAATGCTAAAAAATTGTAAACAATTATCTTTTTTGTAAAAGATAATTTAATAGATCATTTCAAAATTTCTTTATTAAAGATCATAACGGTAACGATGATTCGGCCTAATAAATGCTAAAGAATTTGAAATAATTATCCTCTTTGTGAATCATAATTGAATAGATCATTTAAAGTTTTTTTATTAAAGGTCTTAACGGTAACAATCATTGGGCCTATTAATGCTAAAAAATTGTACATAATTATCTTCATTCTAAAAGATAACTTAAAAGATCATTTAGAATTTCTTTATTAAAGATCTTAACGGTAACGATTATTGGTCCTAATAAATGCTAAAGAATTGTAAATAATTATATTCTTTCTAAAACATAATTTAATAGATCATTTAAAATTTCTTTATTAGAGATCATAAGGGTAACAATCATTGGGACTAATAAATGCTAAAAAATTGTAAATAATTATCTTCTTTGTAAAAGATAATTTAATAGATCATTTCAATATTTCTTTATTAAAGATCATAACGGTAACGATCATTGGGCCTAATAAATGATAAAGAATTTGAAATAATTATCTTCTTTGTGAATCATAATTGAATAGATGATTTAAAGTTTTTTTATTAAAGGTCTTAACGGTAACAATCATTGGGCCTAATAAATGCTAAAAAATTGTACATAATTATCTTCATTCTAAAAGATAACTTAAAAGATCATTTAAAGTTTTTTTATTAAAGATCATAACGGTAACGATAATTGGGCCTAATAAATGCTAAAAAATTGTAAATAATTACCTTCTTTCTAAAAGATAATTTAATAGATCATTTAAAATTTCTTTATTAAAGATCATAACGGTAACGATCATTGGGCCTAATAAATGCTAAAGAATTGTAAATAATTATATTCTTTCTAAAACATAATTTAATAGATCATTTAAAATTTCTTTATTAAAGATCGTAAGGGTAACAATCATTGGGCCTAATAAATGCTAAAAAATTGTAAATAATTATCTTCTTTGTAAAAGAGAATTTAATAAATCATTTAAAATTTCTTTATTAAAGATCATAACAGTAACGATCATTGGGCCTAATAAATGCTAAAGAATTTGAAATAATTATCTTCTTTGTGAATCATAATTGAAAAGATCATTTAAAGTTTCTTTATTAAAGATCATAACAGTAACGATCATTGGGTCTAATAAATGCTAAAAAATTGTAAATAATTATCTTCTTTCTAAAAGATAATTTAATAGATCATTTAGAATTTCTTTATTAAAGATCATAACGGTAACGATCATTGGTCCTAATAAATGCTAAAGAATTGTAAATAATTATATTCTTTCTAAAACATAATTTAATAGATCATTTAAAATTTCTTTATTAAAGATCATAAGGGTAACAATCATTGGGACTAATAAATGCTAAAAAATTGTAAACAATTATCTTCTTTGTAAAACATAATTTAATAGATCATTTCAAAATTTCTTTATTAAAGATCATAACGGTAACGATCATTGGGCCTAATAAATGCTAAAGAATTTGAAATAATTATCTTCTTTGTGAATCATAATTGAATAGATGATTTAAACTTTTTTTATTAAAGGCCTTAACGGTAACAATCATTGGGCCTAATAAATGCTAAAAAATTGTACATAATTATCTTCATTCTAAAAGATAACTTAAAAGATCATTTAGAATTTCTTTATTAAAGATCATAACGGTAACGATCATTGGTCCTAATAAATGCTACAGAATTGTAAATAATTATATTCTTTCTAAAACATAATTTAATAGATCATTTAAAATTTCTTTATTAAAGATCATAACGGTAACGATTATTGGGCCTAATAAATCCTAAAGAATTGTAAATAATTATATTCTTTCTAAAACATAATTTAATAGATCATTTAAAATTTCTTTATTAAAGATCATAAGGGTAACAATCATTGGGCCTAATAAATTCTAAAAAATTGTAAATAATTATCTTCTTTGTAAAAGATAATTTAATAGATCATTTAAAATTTCTTTATTAAAGATCATAACGGTAACGATCATTGGGCCTAATAAATGCTAAAGAATTTGAAATAATTATCTTCTTTGTCAATCATAGTTGAAAAGATCATTTAAAGTTTCTTTAAAAGATCATAACAGTAACGATCATTGGGTCTAATAAATGCTAAAAAATTGTAAATAATTATGTTCTTTCTAAAAGATAATTTAATAGATCATTTAGAATTTCTTTATTAAAGATCATCACGGTAACGATCATTGGTCCTAATAAATGCTAAAGAATTGTAAATAATTATATTCTTTCTAAAACATAATTTAATAGATCATTTAAAATTTCTTTATTAAAGATCATAAGGGTAACAATCATTGGGACTAATAAATGCTAAAAAATTGTAAACAATTATCTTTTTTGTAAAAGATAATTTAATAGATCATTTCAAAATTTCTTTATTAAAGATCATAACGGTAACGATGATTCGGCCTAATAAATGCTAAAGAATTTGAAATAATTATCCTCTTTGTGAATCATAATTGAATAGATCATTTAAAGTTTTTTTATTAAAGGTCTTAACGGTAACAATCATTGGGCCTATTAATGCTAAAAAATTGTACATAATTATCTTCATTCTAAAAGATAACTTAAAAGATCATTTAGAATTTCTTTATTAAAGATCTTAACGGTAACGATTATTGGTCCTAATAAATGCTAAAGAATTGTAAATAATTATATTCTTTCTAAAACATAATTTAATAGATCATTTAAAATTTCTTTATTAGAGATCATAAGGGTAACAATCATTGGGACTAATAAATGCTAAAAAATTGTAAATAATTATCTTCTTTGTAAAAGATAATTTAATAGATCATTTCAAAATTTCTTTATTAAAGATCATAACGGTAACGATCATTGGGCCTAATAAATGCTAAAGAATTTGAAATAATTATCTTCTTTGTGAATCATAATTGAATTGATGATTTAAAGTTTTTTTATTAAAGGTCTTAACGGTAACAATCATTGGGCCTAATAAATGCTAAAAAATTGTACATAATTATCTTCATTCTAAAAGATAACTTAAAAGATCATTTAAAGTTTTTTTATTAAAGATCATAACGGTAACGATAATTGGGCCTAATAAATGCTAAAAAATTGTAAATAATTACCTTCTTTCTAAAAGATAATTTAATAGATCATTTAAAATTTCTTTATTAAAGATCATAACGGTAACGATCATTGGGCCTAATAAATGCTAAAGAATTGTAAATAATTATATTCTTTCTAAAACATAATTTAATAGATCATTTAAAATTTCTTTATTAAAGATCGTAAGGGTAACAATCATTGGGCCTAATAAATGCTAAAAAATTGTAAATAATTATCTTCTTTGTAAAAGAGAATTTAATAAATCATTTAAAATTTCTTTATTAAAGATCATAACAGTAACGATCATTGGGCCTAATAAATGCTAAAGAATTTGAAATAATTATCTTCTTTGTGAATCATAATTGAAAAGATCATTTAAAGTTTCTTTATTAAAGATCATAACAGTAACGATCATTGGGTCTAATAAATGCTAAAAAATTGTAAATAATTATCTTCTTTCTAAAAGATAATTTAATAGATCATTTAGAATTTCTTTATTAAAGATCATAACGGTAACGATCATTGGTCCTAATAAATGCTAAAGAATTGTAAATAATTATATTCTTTCTAAAACATAATTTAATAGATCATTTAAAATTTCTTTATTAAAGATCATAAGGGTAACAATCATTGGGACTAATAAATGCTAAAAAATTGTAAACAATTATCTTCTTTGTAAAACATAATTTAATAGATCATTTCAAAATTTCTTTATTAAAGATCATAACGGTAACGATCATTGGGCCTAATAAATGCTAAAGAATTTGAAATAATTATCTTCTTTGTGAATCATAATTGAATAGATGATTTAAACTTTTTTTATTAAAGGCCTTAACGGTAACAATCATTGGGCCTAATAAATGCTAAAAAATTGTACATAATTATCTTCATTCTAAAAGATAACTTAAAAGATCATTTAGAATTTCTTTATTAAAGATCATAACGGTAACGATCATTGGTCCTAATAAATGCTACAGAATTGTAAATAATTATATTCTTTCTAAAACATAATTTAATAGATCATTGAAAATTTCTTTATTAAAGATCATAACGGTAACGATTATTGGGCCTAATAAATCCTAAAGAATTGTAAATAATTATATTCTTTCTAAAACATAATTTAATAGATCATTTAAAATTTCTTTATTAAAGATCATAAGGGTAACAATCATTGGGCCTAATAAATTCTAAAAAATTGTAAATAATTATCTTCTTTGTAAAAGATAATTTAATAGATCATTTAAAATTTCTTTATTAAAGATCATAACGGTAACGATCATTGGGCCTAATAAATGCTAAAGAATTTGAAATAATTATCTTCTTTGTCAATCATAGTTGAAAAGATCATTTAAAGTTTCTTTAAAAGATCATAACAGTAACGATCATTGGGTCTAATAAATGCTAAAAAATTGTAAATAATTATGTTCTTTCTAAAAGATAATTTAATAGATCATTTAGAATTTCTTTATTAAAGATCATCACGGTAACGATCATTGGTCCTAATAAATGCTAAAGAATTGTAAATAATTATATTCTTTCTAAAACATAATTTAATAGATCATTTAAAATTTCTTTATTAAAGATCATAAGGGTAACAATCATTGGGACTAATAAATGCTAAAAAATTGTAAACAATTATCTTTTTTGTAAAAGATAATTTAATAGATCATTTCAAAATTTCTTTATTAAAGATCATAACGGTAACGATGATTCGGCCTAATAAATGCTAAAGAATTTGAAATAATTATCCTCTTTGTGAATCATAATTGAATAGATCATTTAAAGTTTTTTTATTAAAGGTCTTAACGGTAACAATCATTGGGCCTATTAATGCTAAAAAATTGTACATAATTATCTTCATTCTAAAAGATAACTTAAAAGATCATTTAGAATTTCTTTATTAAAGATCTTAACGGTAACGATTATTGGTCCTAATAAATGCTAAAGAATTGTAAATAATTATATTCTTTCTAAAACATAATTTAATAGATCATTTAAAATTTCTTTATTAGAGATCATAAGGGTAACAATCATTGGGACTAATAAATGCTAAAAAATTGTAAATAATTATCTTCTTTGTAAAAGATAATTTAATAGATCATTTCAAAATTTCTTTATTAAAGATCATAACGGTAACGATCATTGGGCCTAATAAATGCTAAAGAATTTGAAATAATTATCTTCTTTGTGAATCATAATTGAATAGATGATTTAAAGTTTTTTTATTAAAGGTCTTAACGGTAACAATCATTGGGCCTAATAAATGCTAAAAAATTGTACATAATTATCTTCATTCTAAAAGATAACTTAAAAGATCATTTAAAGTTTTTTTATTAAAGATCATAACGGTAACGATAATTGGGCCTAATAAATGCTAAAAAATTGTAAATAATTACCTTCTTTCTAAAAGATAATTTAATAGATCATTTAAAATTTCTTTATTAAAGATCATAACGGTAACGATCATTGGGCCTAATAAATGCTAAAGAATTGTAAATAATTATATTCTTTCTAAAACATAATTTAATAGATCATTTAAAATTTCTTTATTAAAGATCGTAAGGGTAACAATCATTGGGCCTAATAAATGCTAAAAAATTGTAAATAATTATCTTCTTTGTAAAAGAGAATTTAATAAATCATTTAAAATTTCTTTATTAAAGATCATAACAGTAACGATCATTGGGCCTAATAAATGCTAAAGAATTTGAAATAATTATCTTCTTTGTGAATCATAATTGAAAAGATCATTTAAAGTTTCTTTATTAAAGATCATAACAGTAACGATCATTGGGTCTAATAAATGCTAAAAAATTGTAAATAATTATCTTCTTTCTAAAAGATAATTTAATAGATCATTTAGAATTTCTTTATTAAAGATCATAACGGTAACGATCATTGGTCCTAATAAATGCTAAAGAATTGTAAATAATTATATTCTTTCTAAAACATAATTTAATAGATCATTTAAAATTTCTTTATTAAAGATCATAAGGGTAACAATCATTGGGACTAATAAATGCTAAAAAATTGTAAACAATTATCTTCTTTGTAAAACATAATTTAATAGATCATTTCAAAATTTCTTTATTAAAGATCATAACGGTAACGATCATTGGGCCTAATAAATGCTAAAGAATTTGAAATAATTATCTTCTTTGTGAATCATAATTGAATAGATGATTTAAACTTTTTTTATTAAAGGCCTTAACGGTAACAATCATTGGGCCTAATAAATGCTAAAAAATTGTACATAATTATCTTCATTCTAAAAGATAACTTAAAAGATCATTTAGAATTTCTTTATTAAAGATCATAACGGTAACGATCATTGGTCCTAATAAATGCTACAGAATTGTAAATAATTATATTCTTTCTAAAACATAATTTAATAGATCATTTAAAATTTCTTTATTAAAGATCATAACGGTAACGATTATTGGGCCTAATAAATCCTAAAGAATTGTAAATAATTATATTCTTTCTAAAACATAATTTAATAGATCATTTAAAATTTCTTTATTAAAGATCATAAGGGTAACAATCATTGGGCCTAATAAATTCTAAAAAATTGTAAATAATTATCTTCTTTGTAAAAGATAATTTAATAGATCATTTAAAATTTCTTTATTAAAGATCATAACGGTAACGATCATTGGGCCTAATAAATGCTAAAGAATTTGAAATAATTATCTTCTTTGTCAATCATAGTTGAAAAGATCATTTAAAGTTTCTTTAAAAGATCATAACAGTAACGATCATTGGGTCTAATAAATGCTAAAAAATTGTAAATAATTATGTTCTTTCTAAAAGATAATTTAATAGATCATTTAGAATTTCTTTATTAAAGATCATCACGGTAACGATCATTGGTCCTAATAAATGCTAAAAAATTGTAAATAATTATATTCTTTCTAAAACATAATTTAATAGATCATTTAAAATTTCTTTATTAAAGATCATAAGGGTAACAATCATTGGGACTAATAAATGCTAAAAAATTGTAAACAATTATCTTTTTTGTAAAAGATAATTTAATAGATCATTTCAAAATTTCTTTATTAAAGATCATAACGGTAACGATCATTCGGCCTAATAAATGCTAAAGAATTTGAAATAATTATCTTCTTTGTGAATCATAATTGAATAGATCATTTAAAGTTTTTTTATTAAAGGTCTTAACGGTAACAATCATTGGGCCTAATAAATGCTAAAAAATTGTACATAATTATCTTCATTCTAAAAGATAACTTAAAAGATCATTTAGAATTTCTTTATTAAAGATCTTAACGGTAACGATTATTGGTCCTAATAAATGCTAAAGAATTGTAAATAATTATATTCTTTCTAAAACATAATTTAATAGATCATTTAAAATTTCTTTATTAGAGATCATAAGGGTAACAATCATTGGGACTAATAAATGCTAAAAAATTGTAAATAATTATCTTCTTTGTAAAAGATAATTTAATAGATCATTTCAAAATTTCTTTATTAAAGATCATAACGGTAACGATCATTGGGCCTAATAAATGCTAAAGAATTTGAAATAATTATCTTCTTTGTGAATCATAATTGAATAGATGATTTAAAGTTTTTTTATTAAAGGTCTTAACGGTAACAATCATTGGGCCTAATAAATGCTAAAAAATTGTACATAATTATCTTCATTCTAAAAGATAACTTAAAAGATCATTTAAAGTTTTTTTATTAAAGATCATAACGGTAACGATAATTGGGCCTAATAAATGCTAAAAAATTGTAAATAATTACCTTCTTTCTAAAAGATAATTTAATAGATCATTTAAAATTTATTTATTAAAGATCATAGCGGTAACGATTATTGGGCCTAATAAATCCTAAAGAATTGTAAATAATTATATTCTTTCTAAAACATAATTTAATAGATCATTTAAAATTTCTTTATTAAAGATCATAAGGGTAACAATCATTGGGCCTAATAAATGCTAAAAAATTGTAAACAATTATCTTCTTTGTAAAAGATAATTTAATAGATCATTTAAAATTTCTTTATTAAAGATCATAACGGTAACGATCATTGGGCCTAATAAATGCTAAAGAATTTGAAATAATTATCTTCTTTGTCAATCATATTTGAAAAGATCATTTAAAGATTCTTTATTAAAGATCATAACAGTAACGATCATTGGGCCTAATAAATGCTAAAGAATTTGAAATAATTATCTTCTTTGTGAATCATAATTGAATAGATCATTTAAAGTTTTTTTATTAAAGGTCTTAACGGTAACAATCATTGGGCCTAATAAATGCTAAAAAATTGTCAATAATTACCTTCTTTCTAAAAGATAATTTAATAGATCATTTAAAATTTCTTTATTAAAGATCATAACGGTAACGATTATTGGGCCTAATAAATCCTAAAGAATTGTAAATAATTATATTCTTTCTAAAACATAATTTAATAGATCATTTAAAATTTCTTTATTAAAGATCATAAGGGTAACAATCATTGGGCCTAATAAATGCGAAAAAATTGTAAATAATTATCTTCTTTGTAAAAGATAATTTAATAGATCATTTAAAATTTATTTATTAAAGATCATAACGGTAACGATCATTGGGCCTAATAAATACTAAAGAATTTGAAATAATTATCTTCTTTGTGAATCATACTTGACAACATCATTTAAAGTTTTTTTATTAAAGATCATAACGGTAACGATCATTGGGCCTAATAAATGCTAAAAAATTGTAAATAATTATCTTCTTTCTAAAAGGTAATTTAATAGATCATTTAGAATTTCTTTATTAAAGATCATAAAGGTAACAATCTTTGTGCCTAATAAATGCTAAAGAATTTTAAATAATTATATTCTTTCTAAAACATAATTTAATAGATCATTTAAAATTTCTTTATTAAAGATCATAAGGGTAACAATCATTGGGCCTAATAAATGCTAAAAAATTGTAAATAATTATCTTCTTTGTAAAAGATAATTTAATAGATCATTTAAAATTTATTTATTAAAGATCATAACGGTAACAATCATTGGGCCTAATAAATGCTAAAGAATTTTAAATAATTATATTCTTTCTAAAACATAATTTAATAGATCATTTAAAATTTCTTTATTAAAGATCATAAGGGTAACAATCATTGGGCCTAATAAATGCTAAAAAATTGTAAATAATTATCTTCTTTGTAAAAGATAATTTAATATATCATTTAAAATTTATTTATTAAAGATCATAACGGTAACGATCATTGGGCCTAATAAATGCTAAAGAATTTGAAATAATTATCTTCTTTGTGAATCATAATTGAATAGATCATTTAAAGTTTTTTTATTAAAGGCCTTAACGGTAACAATCATTGGGCCTAATAAATGCTAAAAAATTGTACATAATTATCTTCATTCTAAAAGATAACTTAAAAGGTCATTTAGAATTTCTTTATTAAAGATCATAACGGTAACGATCATTGGTCCTAATAAATGCTAAAGAATTTGAAATAATTATCTTCTTTGTCAATCATATTTGAAAAGATCATTTAAAGTTTCTTTATTAAAGATCATAACAGTAACGATCATTGGGTCTAATAAATGCTAAAAAATTGTAAATAATTATGTTCTTTCTAAAAGATAATTTAATAGATCATTTAAAATTTCTTTATTAAAGATCATAACGGTAACGATCATTGGTCCTAATAAATGCTAAAGAATTGTAAATAATTATATTCTTTCTAAAACATAATTTAATAGATCATTTAAAATTTCTTTATTAAAGATCATAAGGGTAACAATCATTGGGACTAATAAATGCTAAAAAATTGTAAACAATTATCTTCTTTGTAAAAGATAATTTAATAGATCATTTCAAAATTTCTTTATTAAAGATCATAACGGTAACGATCATTGGGCCTAATAAATGCTAAAGAATTTGAAATAATTATCTTCTTTGTGAATCATAATTGAATAGATCATTTAAAGTTTTTTTATTAAAGGTCTTAACGGTAACAATCATTGGGCCTAATAAATGCTAAAAAATTGTGAATAATTACCTTCTTTCTAAAAGATAATTTAATAGATCATTTAAAATTTCTTTATTAAAGATCATAACGGTAACGATTATTGGGCCTAATAAATCCTAAAGAATTGTAAATAATTATATTCTTTCTAAAACATAATTTAATAGATCATTTAAAATTTCTTTATTAAAGATCATAAGGGTAACAATCATTGGGCCTAATAAATGCTAAAAAATTGTAAATAATTATCTTCTTTGTAAAAGATAATTTAATATATCATTTAAAATTTATTTATTAAAGATCATAACGGTAACGATCATTGGGCCTAATAAATGCTAAAGAATTTGAAATAATTATCTTCTTTGTGAATCATAATTGAATAGATCATTTAAAGTTTTTTTATTAAAGGCCTTAACGGTAACAATCATTGGGCCTAATAAATGCTAAAAAATTGTACATAATTATCTTCATTCTAAAAGATAACTTAAAAGGTCATTTAGAATTTCTTTATTAAAGATCATAACGGTAACGATCATTGGTCCTAATAAATGCTAAAGAATTTGAAATAATTATCTTCTTTGTCAATCATATTTGAAAAGATCATTTAAAGTTTCTTTATTAAAGATCATAACAGTAACGATCATTGGGTCTAATAAATGCTAAAAAATTGTAAATAATTATGTTCTTTCTAAAAGATAATTTAATAGATCATTTAGAATTTCTTTATTAAAGATCATAACGGTAACGATCATTGGTCCTAATAAATGCTAAAGAATTGTAAATAATTATATTCTTTCTAAAACATAATTTAATAGATCATTTAAAATTTCTTTATTAAAGATCATAAGGGTAACAATCATTGGGACTAATAAATGCTAAAAAATTGTAAACAATTATCTTCTTTGTAAAAGATAATTTAATAGATCATTTCAAAATTTCTTTATTAAAGATCATAACGGTAACGATCATTGGGCCTAATAAATGCTAAAGAATTTGAAATAATTATCTTCTTTGTGAATCATAATTGAATAGATCATTTAAAGTTTTTTTATTAAAGGTCTTAACGGTAACAATCATTGGGCCTAATAAATGCTAAAAAATTGTCAATAATTACCTTCTTTCTAAAAGATAATTTAATAGATCATTTAAAATTTCTTTATTAAAGATCATAACGGTAACGATTATTGGGCCTAATAAATCCTAAAGAATTGTAAATAATTATATTCTTTCTAAAACATAATTTAATAGATCATTTAAAATTTCTTTATTAAAGATCATAAGGGTAACAATCATTGGGCCTAATAAATGCGAAAAAATTGTAAATAATTATCTTCTTTGTAAAAGATAATTTAATAGATCATTTAAAATTTATTTATTAAAGATCATAACGGTAACGATCATTGGGCCTAATAAATACTAAAGAATTTGAAATAATTATCTTCTTTGTGAATCATAATTGACAACATCATTTAAAGTTTTTTTATTAAAGATCATAACGGTAACGATCATTGGGCCTAATAAATGCTAAAAAATTGTAAATAATTATCTTCTTTCTAAAAGATAATTTAATAGATCATTTAGAATTTCTTTATTAAAGATCATAACGGTAACAATCTTTGGGCCTAATAAATGCTAAAGAATTTTAAATAATTATATTCTTTCTAAAACATAATTTAATAGATCATTTAAAATTTCTTTATTAAAGATCATAAGGGTAACAATCATTGGGCCTAATAAATGCTAAAAAATTGTAAATAATTATCTTCTTTGTAAAAGATAATTTAATAGATCATTTAAAATTTATTTATTAAAGATCATAACGGTAACAATCATTGGGCCTAATAAATGCTAAAGAATTTTAAATAATTATATTCTTTCTAAAACATAATTTAATAGATCATTTAAAATTTCTTTATTAAAGATCATAAGGGTAACAATCATTGGGCCTAATAAATGCTAAAAAATTGTAAATAATTATCTTCTTTGTAAAAGATAATTTAATATATCATTTAAAATTTATTTATTAAAGATCATAACGGTAACGATCATTGGGCCTAATAAATGCTAAAGAATTTGAAATAATTATCTTCTTTGTGAATCATAATTGAATAGATCATTTAAAGTTTTTTTATTAAAGGCCTTAACGGTAACAATCATTGGGCCTAATAAATGCTAAAAAATTGTACATAATTATCTTCATTCTAAAAGATAACTTAAAAGGTCATTTAGAATTTCTTTATTAAAGATCATAACGGTAACGATCATTGGTCCTAATAAATGCTAAAGAATTTGAAATAATTATCTTCTTTGTCAATCATATTTGAAAAGATCATTTAAAGTTTCTTTATTAAAGATCATAACAGTAACGATCATTGGGTCTAATAAATGCTAAAAAATTGTAAATAATTATGTTCTTTCTAAAAGATAATTTAATAGATCATTTAGAATTTCTTTATTAAAGATCATAACGGTAACGATCATTGGTCCTAATAAATGCTAAAGAATTGTAAATAATTATATTCTTTCTAAATCATAATTGAATAGATCATTTAAAGTTTTTTTATTAAAGGTCTTAACGGTAACAATCATTGGGCCTAATAAATGCTAAATAATTGTACATAATTATCTTCATTCTAAAAGATAACTTAAAAGATCATTTAAAGTTTTTTTATTAAAGATCATAACGGTAACGATCATTGGGCCTAATAAATGCTAAAAAATTGTCAATAATTACCTTTTTTCTAAAAGATAATTTAATAGATCATTTAAAATTTCTTTATTAAAGATCATAACGGTAACGATTATTGGGCCTAATAAATCCTAAAGAATTGTAAATAATTATATTCTTTCTAAAACATAATTTAATAGATCATTTAAAATTTCTTTATTAAAGATCATAAGGGTAACAATCATTGGGCCTAATAAATGCGAAAAAATTGTAAATAATTATCTTCTTTGTAAAAGATAATTTAATAGGTCATTTAAAATTTCTTTATTAAAGATCATAACGGTAACGATCATTGGGCCTAATAAATGCTAAAGAATTTGAAATAATTATCTTCTTTGTCAATCATAATTGAAAAGATCATTTAAAGTTTCTTTATTAAAGATCATAACAGTAACGATCATTGGGTCTAATAAATGCTAAAAAATTGTAAATAATTATCTTCTTTCTAAAAGATAATTTAATAGATCATTTAGAATTTCTTTATTAAAGATCATAACGGTAACGATCATTGGTCCTAATAAATGCTAAAGAATTGTAAATAATTATATTCTTTCTAAAACATAATTTAATAGATCATTTAAAATTTCTTTATTAAAGATCATAAGGGTAACAATCATTGGGACTAATAAATGCTAAAAAATTGTAAACAATTATCTTCTTTGTAAAAGATAATTTAATAGATCATTTCAAAATTTCTTTATTAAAGATCATAACGGCAACGATCATTGGGCCTAATAAACGCTAAAGAATTTGAAATAATTATCTTCTTTGTGAGTCATAATTGAAAAGATCATTTAAAGTGTTTTTATTAAAGATCATAACGGTAATGATCATTGGTCCTAATAAAAGCTAAAAAATTGTAAATAATTATCTTCTTTCTCAAAGATAATTTAATAGATCATATAGAATTTCTTTATTAAAGATCATAACGGTAACGATCATGGGGCCTAATAAATGCTAAAGAATTTGAAATAATTATCTTCTTTGTGAATCATATTTGAATAGATCATTTAAAGTTTTTTTATTAAAGGTCTTAACGGTAACGATCATTGGGCCTAATAAATGCTAAAAAATTGTACATAATTATCTTCATTCTAAAAGATAACTTAAAAGATCATTTAGAATTTCTTTATTAAAGATCATAATGGTAACGATCATTGGTCCTAATAAATGCTAAAGAATTGTAAATAATTATATTCTTTCTAAAACATAATTTAATAGATCATTTAAAATTTCTTTATTAAAGATCATAAGGGTAACAATCATTGGGACTAATAGTTCTAAAAAATTGTAAATAATTATCTTCTTTGTGAAAGATAATTTAATAGATCATTTCAAAATTTCTTTATTAAAGATCATAACGGTAACGATCATTGGGCGTAATAAATGCTGAAGAATTTGAAATAATTATCTTCTTTGTGAATCATAATTGAATAGATCATTTAAAGTTTTTTTATTAAAGGTCTTAACGGTAACAATCATTGGGCCTAATAAATGCTAAAAAATTGTACATAATTATCTTCATTCTAAAAGATAACTTAAAAGATCATTTAAAGTTTTTTTATTAAAGATCATAACGGTAACGATCATTGGGCCTAATAAATGCTAAAAAATTGTCAATAATTACCTTTTTTCTAAAAGATAATTTAATAGATCATTTAAAATTTCTTTATTAAAGATCATAACGGTAACGATTATTGGGCCTAATAAATCCTAAAGAATTGTAAATAATTATATTCTTTCTAAAACATAATTTAATAGATCATTTAAAATTTCTTTATTAAAGATCATAAGGGTAACAATCATTGGGACTAATAAATGCGAAAAAATTGTAAATAATTATCTTCTTTGTAAAAGATAATTTAATAGGTCATTTAAAATTTCTTTATTAAAGATCATAACGGTAACGATCATTGGGCCTAATAAATGCTAAGGAATTTGAAATAATTATCTTCTTTGTGAATCATAATTGAATAGATCATTTAAAGTTTCTTTATTAAAGATCATAACAGTAACGATCATTGGGTCTAATAAATGCTAAAAAATTGTAAATAATTATGTTCTTTCTAAAAGATAATTTAGTAGATCATTTAGAATTTCTTTATTAAAGATCATAACGGTAACGATCATTGGTCCTAATAAATGCTAAAGAATTGTAAATAATTATATTCTTTCTAAAACATAATTTAATAGATCATTTAAAATTTCTTTATTAAAGACCATAAGGGTAACAATCATTGGGACTAATAAATGCTAAAAAATTGTAAACAATTATCTTCTTTGTAAAAGATAATTTAATAGATCATTTCAAAATTTCTTTATTAAAGATCATAACGGTAACGATCATTGGGCCTAATAAACGCTAAAGAATTTGAAATAATTATCTTCTTTGTGAGTCATAATTGAAAAGATCATTTAAAGTGTTTTTATTAAAGATCATAACGGTAATGATCATTGGTCCTAATAAATGCTAAAAAATTGTAAATAATTATCTTCTTTCTCAAAGATAATTTAATAGATCATATAGAATTTCTTTATTAAAGATCATAACGGTAACGATCATGGGGCCTAATAAATGCTAAAGAATTTGAAATAATTATCTTCTTTGTGAATCATATTTGAATAGATCATTTAAAGTTTTTTTATTAAAGGTCTTAACGGTAACGATCATTGGGCCTAATAAATGCTAAAAGATTGTACATAATTATCTTCATTCTAAAAGATAACTTAAAAGATCATTTAGAATTTCTTTATTAAATATCATAACGGTAACAATCATTGGTCCTAATAAAT
This sequence comes from Psophocarpus tetragonolobus, assembly GCA_037954015.1. Taxonomy (NCBI): domain Eukaryota; kingdom Viridiplantae; phylum Streptophyta; class Magnoliopsida; order Fabales; family Fabaceae; genus Psophocarpus; species Psophocarpus tetragonolobus. The sequence continues at coordinate 64,550,359 of CM075688.1, forward strand.
GCTAAAGAATTGTAAATAATTATATTCTTTCTAAAACATAATTTAATAGATCATTTAAAATTTCTTTATTAAAGATCATAAGGGTAACAATCATTGGGACTAATAGTTGCTAAAAAATTGTAAATAATTATCTTCTTTGTAAAAGATAATTTAATAGATCATTTCAAAATTTCTTTATTAAAGATCATAACGGTAACGATCATTGGGCCTAATAAATGCAGAAGAATTTGAAATAATTATCTTCTTTGTGAATCATAATTGAATAGATCATTTAAAGTTTTTTTATTAAAGGTCTTAACGGTAACAATCATTGGGCCTAATAAATGCTAAAAAATTGTACATAATTATCTTCATTCTAAAAGATAACTTAAAAGATCATTTAGAATTTCTTTATTAAAGACCATAACGGTAACGATCATTGGTCCTAATAAATGCTAAAGAATTGTAAATAATTATATTCTTTCTAAAACATAATTTAATACATCATTTAAAATTTCTTTATTAAAGATCATAAGGGTAACAATCATTGGGACTAATAAATACTAAAAAATTGTAAATAATTATCTTCTTTGTAAAAGATAATTTAATAGATCATTTCAAAATTTCTTTATTAAAGATCATAACGGTAATGATCATTGGGCCTAATAAACGCTAAAGAATTTGAAATAATTATCTTCTTTGTGAGTCATAATTGAAAAGATCATTTAAAGTGTTTTTATTAAAGATCATAACGGTGATGATCATTGGTCCTAATAAATGCTAAAAAATTGTAAATAATTATCTTCTTTCTCAAAGATAATTTAATAGATCATATAGAATTTCTTTATTAAAGATCATAACGGTAACGATCATGGGGCCTAATAAATGCTAAAGAATTTGAAATAATTATCTTCGTTGTGAATCATATTTGAATAGATCATTTAAAGTTTTTTTATTAAAGATCTTAACGGTAACGATCATTGGGCCTAATAAATGCTAAAAAATTGGTCATAATTATCTTCGTTCTAAAAGATAACTTAAAAGATCATTTAGACTTTCTTTATTAAAGATCATAACGGTAACGATCATTTGGCCTAATAAATGCTAAAGAATTTGAAATAATTATCTTCTTTGTGAATCATAATTGACAACATCATTTAAAGTTTTTTTATTAAAGATCATAACGGTAACGATCATTGGGCCTAATAAATGCTAAAAAATTGTACATAATTATCTTCATTCTAAAAGATAACTTAAAAGATCATTTAAAGTTTTTTTATTAAAGATCATAACGGTAACGATCATTGGGCCTAATAAATGCTAAAAAATTGTAAATAATTACCTTCTTTCTAAAAGATAATTTAATAGATCATTTAAAATTTCTTTATTAAAGATCATAACGGTAACGATCATTGGGCCTAATAAATGCTAAAGAATTGTAAATAATTATATTCTTTCTAAAACATAATTTAATAGATCATTTAAAATTTCTTTATTAAAGATCATAAGGGTAACAATCATTGGGCCTAATAAATGCTAAAAAATTGTAAATAATTATCTTCTTTGTAAAAGATAATTTAATAGATCATTTAAAATTTCTTTATTAAAGATCATAACGGTAACGATCATTGGGCCTAATAAATGCTAAAGAATTTAAAATAATTATCTTCTTTGTGAATCATAATTGAAAAGATCATTTAAAGTTTCTTTATTAAAGATCATAACAGTAACGATCATTGGGTCTAATAAATGCTAAAAAATTGTAAATAATTATCTTCTTTCTAAAACATAATTTAATAGATCATTTAGAATTTCTTTATTAAAGACCATAACGGTAACGATCATTGGTCCTAATAAATGCTAAAGAATTGTAAATAATTATATTCTTTCTAAAACATAATTTAATAGATCATTTAAAATTTCTTTATTAAAGATCATAAGGGTAACAATCATTGGGACTAATAAATGCTAAAAAATTGTAAACAATTATCTTCTTTGTAAAACATAATTTAATAGATCATTTCAAAATTTCTTTATTAAAGATCATAACGGTAACAATCATTGGGCCTAATAAATGCTAAAGAATTTGAAATAATTATCTTCTTTGTGAATCATAATTGAATAGATGATTTAAAGTTTTTTTATTAAAGGCCTTAACGGTAACAATCATTGGGCCTAATAAATGCTAAAAAATTGTACATAATTATCTTCATTCTAAAAGATAACTTAAAAGATCATTTAAAGTTTTTTTATTAAAGATCATAACGGTAACGATAATTGGGCCTAATAAATGCTAAAAAATTGTAAATAATTACCTTCTTTCTAAAAGATAATTTAATAGATCATTTAAAATTTCTTTATTAAAGATCATAACGGTAACGATCATTGGGCCTAATAAATGCTAAAGAATTGTAAATAATTATCTTCTTTGTAAAAGATAATTTAATAGATCATTTCAAAATTTCTTTATTAAAGATCATAACGGTAACGATCATTGGGCCTAATAAATGCTAAAGAATTTGAAATAATTATCTTCTTTGTGAATCATAATTGAAAAGATCATTTAAAGTTTCTTTATTAAAGATCATAACAGTAACGATCATTGGGTCTAATAAATGCTAAAAAATTGTAAATAATTATCTTCTTTCTAAAAGATAATTTAATAGATCATTTAGAATTTCTTTATTAAAGACCATAACGGTAACGATCATTGGTCCTAATAAATGCTAAAGAATTGTAAATAATTATATTCTTTCTAAAACATAATTTAATAGATCATTTAAAATTTCTTTATTAAAGATCATAAGGGTAACAATCATTGGGACTAATAAATGCTAAAAAATTATAAACAATTATCTTCTTTGTAAAACATAATTTAATAGATCATTTCAAAATTTCTTTATTAAAGATCATAACGGTAACAATCATTGGGCCTAATAAATGCTAAAGAATTTGAAATAATTATCTTCTTTGTGAATCATAATTGAATAGATGATTTAAAGTTTTTTTATTAAAGGCCTTAACGGTAACAATCATTGGGCCTAATAAATGATAAAAAATTGTACATAATTATCTTCATTCTAAAAGATAACTTAAAAGATCATTTAAAGTTTTTTTATTAAAGATCATAACGGTAACGATAATTGGGCCTAATAAATGCTAAAAAATTGTAAATAATTACCTTCTTTCTAAAAGATAATTTAATAGATCATTTAAAATTTCTTTATTAAAGATCATAACGGTAACGATCATTGGGCCTAATAAATGCTAAAGAATTGTAAATAATTATCTTCTTTGTAAAAGATAATTTAATAGATCATTTCAAAATTTCTTTATTAAAGATCATAACGGTAACGATCATTGGGCCTAATAAATGCTAAAGAATTTGAAATAATTATCTTCTTTGTGAATAATAATTGAATAGATCATTTAAAGTTTTTTTATTAAAGGTCTTAACGGTAACAATCATTGGGCCTAATAAATGCTAAAAAATTGTACATAATTATCTTCATTCTAAAAGATAACTTAAAAGATCATTTAAAGTTTTTTTATTAAAGATCATAACGGTAACGATCATTGGGCCTAATAAATGCTAAAAAATTGTAAATAATTACCTTCTTTCTAAAAGATAATTTAATAGATCATTTAAAATTTCTTTATTAAAGATCATAACCGTAACGATCATTGGGCCTAATAAATGCTAAAGAATTGTAAATAATTATATTCTTTCTAAAACATAATTTAATAGATCATTTAAAATTTCTTTATTAAAGATCATAAGGGTAACAATCATTGGGCCTAATAAATGCTAAAAAATTGTAAATAATTATCTTCTTTGTAAAAGATAATTTAATAGATCATTTAAAATTTCTTTATTAAAGATCATAACGGTAACGATCATTGGGCCTAATTAATGCTAAAGAATTTGAAATAATTATCTTCTTTGTGAATCATAATTGAAAAGATCATTTAAAGTTTCTTTATTAAAGATCATAACAGTAACGATCATTGGGTCTAATAAATGCTAAAAAATTGTAAATAATTATCTTCTTTCTAAAAGATAATTTAATAGATCATTTAGAATTTCTTTATTAAAGATCATAACGGTAACGATCATTGGTCCTAATAAATGCTAAAGAATTGTAAATAATTATATTCTTTCTAAAACATAATTTAATAGATCATTTAAAATTTCTTTATTAAAGATCATAAGGGTAACAATCATTGGGACTAATAAATGCTAAAAAATTGTAAAGAATTATCTTCTTTGTAAAAGATAATTTAATAGATCATTTCAAAATTTCTTTATTAAAGATCATAACGGTAACGATCATTGGGCCTAATAAATGCTAAAGAATTTGAAATAATTATCTTCTTTGTGAATCATAATTGAATAGATGATTTAAAGTTTTTTTATTAAAGGCCTTAACGGTAACAATCATTGGGCCTAATAAATGCTAAAAAATTGTACATAATTATCTTCATTCTAAAAGATAACTTAAAAGATCATTTAAAGTTTTTTTATTAAAGATCATAACGGTAACGATAATTGGGCCTAATAAATGCTAAAAAATTGTAAATAATTACCTTCTTTCTAAAAGATAATTTAATAGATCATTTAAAATTTCTTTATTAAAGATCATAACGGTAACGATCATTGGGCCTAATAAATGCTAAAGAATTGTAAATAATTATCTTCTTTGTAAAAGATAATTTAATAGATCATTTCAAAATTTCTTTATTAAAGATCATAACGGTAACGATCATTGGGCCTAATAAATGCTAAAGAATTTGAAATAATTATCTTCTTTGTGAATCAGAATTGAATAGATCATTTAAAGTTTTTTTATTAAAGGTCTTAACGGTAACAATCATTGGGCCTAATAAATGCTAAAAAATTGTACATAATTATCTTCATTCTAAAAGATAACTTAAAAGATCATTTAAAGTTTTTTTATTAAAGATCATAACGGTAACGATCATTGGGCCTAATAAATGCTAAAAAATTGTAAATAATTACCTTCTTTCTAAAAGATAATTTAATAGATCATTTAAAATTTCTTTATTAAAGATCATAACGGTAACGATCATTGGGCCTAATAAATGCTAAAAAATTGTAAATAATTATATTCTTTCTAAAACATAATTTAATAGATCATTTAAAATTTCTTTATTAAAGATCATAAGGGTAACAATCATTGGGCCTAATAAATGCTAAAAAATTGTAAATAATTATCTTCTTTGTAAAAGATAATTTAATAGATCATTTAAAATTTCTTTATTAAAGATCATAACGGTAACGATCATTGGGCCTAATAAATGCTAAAGAATTTGAAATAATTATCTTCTTTGTGAATCATAATTGAAAAGATCATTTAAAGTTTCTTTATTAAAGATCATAACAGTAACGATCATTGGGTCTAATAAATGCTAAAAAATTGTAAATAATTATCTTCTTTCTAAAAGATAATTTAATAGATCATTTAGAATTTCTTTATTAAAGATCATAACGGTAACGATCATTGGTCCTAATAAATGCTAAAGAATTGTAAATAATTATATTCTTTCTAAAACATAATTTAATAGATCATTTAAAATTTCTTTATTAAAGATCATAAGGGTAACAATCATTGTGACTAATAAATGCTAAAAAATTGTAAACAATTATCTTCTTTGTAAAAGATAATTTAATAGATCATTTCAAAATTTCTTTATTAAACATCATAACGGTAACGGTCATTGGGCCTAATAAATGCTAAAGAATTTGAAATAATTATCTTCTTTGTGAATCATAATTGAATAGATCATTTAAAGTTTTTTTATTAAAGGTCTTAACGGTAACAATCATTGGGCCTAATAAATGCTAAAAAATTCTACATAATTATCTTCATTCTAAAAGATAACTTAAAAGATCATTTAAAGTTTTTTTATTAAAGATCATAACGGTAACGATCATTGGGCCTAATAAATGCTAAAAAATTGTCAATAACTACCTTCTTTCTAAAAGATAATTTAATAGATCATTTAAAATTTCTTTATTAAAGATCATAACGGTAACGATTGTTGGGCCTAATAAATCCTAAAGAATTTTAAATAATTATATTCTTTCTAAAACATAATTTAATAGATCATTTAAAATTTCTTTATTAAAGATCATAAGGGTAACAATCATTGGGCCTAATAAATGCGAAAAAATTATAAATAATTATCTCCTTTGTACAAGATAATTTAATAGATCATTTAAAATTTCTTTATTAAAGATCATAACGGTAACGATCATTGGGCCTAACAAATGCTAAAGATTTTGAAATAATTATCTTCTTTGTCAATCATAATTGAAAAGATCATTTAAAGTTTGTTTATTAAAGATCATAACAGTAACGATCATTGGGTCTAATAAATGCTAAAAAATTGTAAATAATTATGTTCTTTCTAAAAGATAATTTAATAGATCATTTAGAATTTCTTTATTAAAGATCATAACGGTAACGATCATTGGTCCTAATAAATGCTAAAGAATTGTAAATAATTATATTCTTTCTAAAACATAATTTAATAGATCATTTAAAATTTCTTGATTAAAGATCATAAGGGTAACAATCATTGGGACTAACAAATGCTAAAAAATTGTAAACAATTATCTTCTTTGTAAAAGATAATTTAATAGATCATTTCAAAATTTCTTTATTAAAGATCATAACGGTAACGATCATTGGGCCTAATAAATGCTAAAGAATTTGAAATAATTATCTTCTTTGTGAATCATAATTGAAAAGATCATTTAAAGTTTCTTTATTAAAGATCATAACAGTAACGATCATTGGGTCTAATAAATGCTAAAAAATTGTAAATAATTATCTTCTTTCTAAAAGATAATTTAATAGATCATTTAGAATTTCTTTATTAAAGATCATAACGGTAACGATCATTGGTCCTAATAAATGCTAAAGAATTGTAAATAATTATATTCTTTCTAAAACATAATTTAATAGATCATTTAAAATTTCTTTATTAAAGATCATAAAGGTAACAATCATTGGGACTAATAAATGCTAAAAAATTGTAAACAATTATCTTCTTTGTAAAACATAATTTAATAGATCATTTCAAAATTTCTTTATTAAAGATCATAACGGTAACGATCATTGGGCCTAATAAATGCTAAAGAATTTGAAATAATTATCTTCTTTGTGAATCATAATTGAATACATGGTTTAAAGTTTTTTTATTAAAGGCCTTAACGGTAACAATCATTGGTCCTAATAAATGCTAAAAAATTGTACATAATTATCTTCATTCTAAAAGATAACTTAAAAGATCATTTAAAGTTTTTTTATTAAAGATCATAACGGTAACGATAATTGGGCCTAATAAATGCTAAAAAATTGTAAATAATTACCTTCTTTCTAAATGATAATTTAATAGATCATTTAAAATTTCTTTATTAAAGATCATAACGGTAACGATCATTGGGCCTAATAAATGCTAAAGAATTGTAAATAATTATATTCTTTCTAAAACATAATTTAATAGATCATTTAAAATTTCTTTATTAAAGATCTTAAGGGTAACAATCATTGGGCCTAATAAATGGTAAAAAATTGTAAATAATTATCTTCTTTGTAAAAGATAATTTAATAGATCATTTAAAATTTCTTTATTAAAGATCATAACGGTAACGATCATTGGGCCTAATAAATGCTAAAGAATTTGAAATAATTATCTTCTTTGTGAATCAGAATTGAAAAGATCATTTAAAGTTTCTTTATTAAAGATCATAACAGTAACGATCATTGGGTCTAATAAATGCTAAAAAATTGTAAATAATTATCTTCTTTCTTAAAGAGAATTTAATAGATCATTTAGAATTTCTTTATTAAAGATCATAACGGTAACGATCATTGGTCCTAATAAATGCTAAAGAATTGTAAATAATTATATTCTTTCTAAAACATAATTTAATAGATCATTTAAAATTTCTTTATTAAAGATCATAAGGGTAACAATCATTGGGACTAATAAATGCTAAAAAATTGTAAATAATTATCTTCTTTGTAAAAGATAATTTAATAGATCATTTCAAAATTTCTTTATTAAAGATCATAACGGTAACGATCATTGGGCCTAATAAATGCTAAAGAATTTGAAATAATTATCTTCTTTGTGAATCATAATTGAATAGATCATTTAAAGTTTTTTTATTAAAAGTCTTAACGGTAACAATCATTGGGCCTAATAAATGCTAAAAAATTGTACATAATTATCTTCATTCTAAAAGATAACTTAAAAGATTATTTAAAGTTTTTTTATTAACGATCATAACGGTAACGATCATTGGGCCTAATAAATGCTAAAGAATTTGAAATAATTATCTTCTTTGTGAGTCATACTTTAATAGATCATTTAAAGTTTTTTTATTAAAGGTCTTAACGGTAAAAATCATTGGGCCTAATAAATGCTAAAAAATTGTACATAATTATCTTCATTCTAAAAGATAACTTAAAAGATCATTTAGAATTTCTTTATGAAAGATCATAACGGTAACGATCATTGGTCCTAATAAATGCTAAAGAATTGTAAATAATTATATTCTTTCTAAAATATAATTTAATAGATCATTTAAAATTTCTTTATTAAAGATCATAAGGGTAACAATCATTGGGACTAATAAATGCTAAAAAATTGTAAATTATTATCTTCTTTGTAAAAGATAATTTAATAGATCATTTCAAAATTTCTTTATTAAAGATCATAACGGTAACGATCATTGGGCCTAATAAATGCTAAAGAATTTGAAATAATTATCTTCTTTGTGAATCATAATTGAATAGATCATTTAAAGTTTTTTTATTAAAGGTCTTAACGGTAACAATCATTGGGCCTAATAAATGCTAAAAAATTGTACATAATTATCTTCATTCTAAAAGATAACTTAAAAGATCAATTAGAATTTCTTTATGAAAGATCATAACGGTAACGATCATTGGTCCTAATAAATGCTAAAGAATTGTAAATAATTATATTCTTTCTAAAATATAATTTAATAGATCATTTAAAATTTCTTTATTAAAGATCATAAGGGTAACAATCATTGGGACTAATAAATGCTAAAAAATTGTAAATAATTATCTTCTATGTAAAAGATAATTTAACAGATCATTTCAAAATTTCTTTATTAAAGATCATAACGGTAACGATCATTGGGCCTAATAAATGATAAAGAATTTGAAATAATTATCTTCTTTGTGAATCATAATTGAAAAGATCATTTAAAGTTTCTTTATTAAAGATCATAACCATAACGATCATTGTGTCTAATAAATGCTAAAAAATTGTAAATAATTATCTTCTTTCTAAAAGATAATTTAATAGATCATTTAGAATTTCTTTATTAAAGATCATAACGGTAACGATCATTGGTGCTAATAAATGCTAAAGAATTGTAAATAATTATATTCTTTCTAAAACATAATTTAATAGATCATTTAAAATTTCTTTATTAAAGATCATAAGGGTAACAATCATTGGGACTAATAAATGCTAAAAAATTGTAAATAATTATCTTCTTTGTAAAAGATAATTTAATAGATCATTTCAAAATTTCTTTATTAAAGATCATAACGGTAACGATCATTGGGCCTAATAAATGCTAAAGAATTTGAAATAATTATCTTCTTTGTGAATCATAATTGAATAGATCATTTAAAGTTTTTTTATTAAAGGTCTTAACGGTAACAATCATTGGGCCTAATAAATGCTAAAAAATTGTACATGATTATCTTCATTCTAAAAGATAACTTAAAAGATCATTTAGAATTTCTTTATGAAAGATCATAACGGTAACGATCATTGGTCCTAATAAATGCTAAAGAATTGTAAATAATTATATTCTTTCTAAAATATAACTTAATAGATCATTTAAAATTTCTTTATTAAAGATCATAAGGGTAACAATCATTGGGACTAATAAATGCTAAAAAATTGTAAATAATTATCTTCTTTGTAAAAGATAATTTAATAGATCATTTCAAAATTTCTTTATTAAAGATCATAACGGTAACGATCATTGGGCCTAATAAATGATAAAGAATTTGAAATAATTATCTTCTTTGTGAATCATAATTGAAAAGATCATTTAAAGTTTCTTTATTAAAGATCATAACCATAACGATCATTGTGTCTAATAAATGCTAAAAAATTGTAAATAATTATCTTCTTTCTAAAAGATAATTTAATAGATCATTTAGAATTTCTTTATTAAAGATCATAACGGTAACGATCATTGGTCCTAATAAATGCTAAAGAATTGTAAATAATTATATTCTTTCTAAAACATAATTTAATAGATCATTTAAAATTTCTTTATTAAAGATCATAAAGGTAACAATCATTGGGACTAATAAATGCTAAAAAATTGTAAACAATTATCTTCTTTGTAAAACATAATTTAATAGATCATTTCAAAATTTCTTTATTAAAGATCATAACGGTAACGATCATTGGGCCTAATAAATGCTAAAGAATTTGAAATAATTATCTTCTTTGTGAATCATAATTGAAAAGATCATTTAAAGTTTCTTTATTAAAGATCATAACAGTAACGATCATTGGGTCTAATAAATGCTAAAAAATTGTAAATAATTATCTTCTTTCTAAAAGATAATTTAATAGATCATTTAGAATTTCTTTATTAAAGATCATAACGGTAACGATCATTGGTCCTAATAAATGCTAAAGAATTGTAAATAATTATATTCTTTCTAAAACATAATTTAATAGATCATTTAAAATTTCTTTATTAAAGATCATAAAGGTAACAATCATTGGGACTAATAAATGCTAAAAAATTGTAAACAATTATCTTCTTTGTAAAACATAATTTAATAGATCATTTCAAAATTTCTTTATTAAAGATCATAACGGTAACGATCATTGGGCCTAATAAATGCTAAAGAATTTGAAATAATTATCTTCTTTGTGAATCATAATTGAATAGATGGTTTAAAGTTTTTTTATTAAAGGCCTTAACGGTAACAATCATTGGTCCTAATAAATGCTAAAAAATTGTACATAATTATCTTCATTCTAAAAGATAACTTAAAAGATCATTTAAAGTTTTTTTATTAAAGATCATAACGGTAACGATAATTGGGCCTAATAAATGCTAAAAAATTGTAAATAATTACCTTCTTTCTAAATGATAATTTAATAGATCATTTAAAATTTCTTTATTAAAGATCATAACGGTAACGATCATTGGGCCTAATAAATGCTAAAGAATTGTAAATAATTATATTCTTTCTAAAACATAATTTAATAGATCATTTAAAATTTCTTTATTAAAGATCTTAAGGGTAACAATCCTTGGGCCTAATAAATGGTAAAAAATTGTAAATAATTATCTTCTTTGTAAAAGATAATTTAATAGATCATTTAAAATTTCTTTATTAAAGATCATAACGGTAACGATCATTGGGCCTAATAAATGCTAAAGAATTTGAAATAATTATCTTCTTTGTGAATCAGAATTGAAAAGATCATTTAAAGTTTCTTTATTAAAGATCATAACAGTAACGATCATTGGGTCTAATAAATGCTAAAAAATTGTAAATAATTATCTTCTTTCTTAAAGAGAATTTAATAGATCATTTAGAATTTCTTTATTAAAGATCATAACGGTAACGATCATTGGTCCTAATAAATGCTAAAGAATTGTAAATAATTATATTCTTTCTAAAACATAATTTAATAGATCATTTAAAATTTCTTTATTAAAGATCATAAGGGTAACAATCATTGGGACTAATAAATGCTAAAAAATTGTAAATAATTATCTTCTTTGTAAAAGATAATTTAATAGATCATTTCAAAATTTCTTTATTAAAGATCATAACGGTAACGATCATTGGGCCTAATAAATGCTAAAGAATTTGAAATAATTATCTTCTTTGTGAATCATAATTGAATAGATCATTTAAAGTTTTTTTATTAAAAGTCTTAACGGTAACAATCATTGGGCCTAATAAATGCTAAAAAATTGTACATAATTATCTTCATTCTAAAAGATAACTTAAAAGATTATTTAAAGTTTTTTTATTAACGATCATAACGGTAACGATCATTGGGCCTAATAAATGCTAAAGAATTTGAAATAATTATCTTCTTTGTGAGTCATACTTGAATAGATCATTTAAAGTTTTTTTATTAAAGGTCTTAACGGTAAAAATCATTGGGCCTAATAAATGCTAAAAAATTGTACATAATTATCTTCATTCTAAAAGATAACTTAAAAGATCATTTAGAATTTCTTTATGAAAGATCATAACAGTAACGATCATTGGTCCTAATAAATGCTAAAGAATTGTAAATAATTATATTCTTTCTAAAATATAATTTAATAGATCATTTAAAATTTCTTTATTAAAGATCATAAGGGTAACAATCATTGGGACTAATAAATGCTAAAAAATTGTAAATAATTATCTTCTTTGTAAAAGATAATTTAATAGATCATTTCAAAATTTCTTTATTAAAGATCATAACGGTAACGATCATTGGGCCTAATAAATGCTAAAGAATTTGAAATAATTATCTTCTTTGTGAATCATAATTGAATAGATCATTTAAAGTTTTTTTATTAAAGGTCTTAACGGTAACAATCATTGGGCCTAATAAATGCTAAAAAATTGTACATAATTATCTTCATTCTAAAAGATAACTTAAAAGATCAATTAGAATTTCTTTATGAAAGATCATAACGGTAACGATCATTGGTCCTAATAAATGCTAAAGAATTGTAAATAATTATATTCTTTCTAAAATATAATTTAATAGATCATTTAAAATTTCTTTATTAAAGATCATAAGGGTAACAATCATTGGGACTAATAAATGCTAAAAAATTGTAAATAATTATCTTCTATGTAAAAGATAATTTAACAGATCATTTCAAAATTTCTTTATTAAAGATCATAACGGTAACGATCATTGGGCCTAATAAATGATAAAGAATTTGAAATAATTATCTTCTTTGTGAATCATAATTGAAAAGATCATTTAAAGTTTCTTTATTAAAGATCATAACCATAACGATCATTGTGTCTAATAAATGCTAAAAAATTGTAAATAATTATCTTCTTTCTAAAAGATAATTTAATAGATCATTTAGAATTTCTTTATTAAAGATCATAACGGTAACGATCATTGGTCCTAATAAATGCTAAAGAATTGTAAATAATTATATTCTTTCTAAAACATAATTTAATAGATCATTTAAAATTTCTTTATTAAAGATCATAAGGGTAACAATCATTGGGACTAATAAATGCTAAAAAATTGTAAATAATTATCTTCTTTGTAAAAGATAATTTAATAGATCATTTCAAAATTTCTTTATTAAAGATCATAACGGTAACGATCATTGGGCCTAATAAATGCTAAAGAATTTGAAATAATTATCTTCTTTGTGAATCATAATTGAATAGATCATTTAAAGTTTTTTTATTAAAGGTCTTAACGGTAACAATCATTGGGCCTAATAAATGCTAAAAAATTGTACATAATTATCTTCATTCTAAAAGATAACTTAAAAGATCATTTAGAATTTCTTTATGAAAGATCATAACGGTAACGATCATTGGTCCTAATAAATGCTAAAGAATTGTAAATAATTATATTCTTTCTAAAATATAATTTAATAGATCATTTAAAATTTCTTTATTAAAGATCATAAGGGTAACAATCATTGGGACTAATAAATGCTAAAAAATTGTAAATAATTATCTTCTTTGTAAAAGATAATTTAATAGATCATTTCAAAATTTCTTTATTAAAGATCATAACGGTAACGATCATTGGGCCTAATAAATGATAAAGAATTTGAAATAATTATCTTCTTTGTGAATCATAATTGAAAAGATCATTTAAAGTTTCTTTATTAAAGATCATAACCATAACGATCATTGTGTCTAATAAATGCTAAAAAATTGTAAATAATTATCTTCTTTCTAAAAGATAATTTAATAGATCATTTAGAATTTCTTTATTAAAGATCATAACGGTAACGATCATTGGTCCTAATAAATGCTAAAGAATTGTAAATAATTATATTCTTTCTAAAACATAATTTAATAGATCATTTAAAATTTCTTTATTAAAGATCATAAGGGTAACAATCATTGGGACTAATAAATGCTAAAAAATTGTAAATAATTATCTTCTTTGTAAAAGATAATTTAATAGATCATTTCAAAATTTCTTTATTAAAGATCATAACGGTAACGATCATTGGGCCTAATAAATGCTAAAGAATTTGAAATAATTATCTTCTTTGTGAATCATAATTGAATAGATCATTTAAAGTTTTTTTATTAAAGGTCTTAACGGTAACAATCATTGGGCCTAATAAATGCTAAAAAATTGTACATAATTATCTTCATTCTAAAAGATAACTTAAAAGATCATTTAGAATTTCTTTATGAAAGATCATAACGGTAACGATCATTGGTCCTAATAAATGCTAAAGAATTGTAAATAATTATATTCTTTCTAAAATATAATTTAATAGATCATTTAAAATTTCTTTATTAAAGATCATAAGGGTAACAATCATTGGGACTAATAAATGCTAAAAAATTGTAAATAATTATCTTGTTTGTAAAAGATAATTTAATAGATCATTTCAAAAATTTCTTTTTTAAAGATCATAACGGTAACGATCATTGGGCCTAATAAAGGATAAAGAATTTGAAATAATTATCTTCTTTGTGAATCATAATTGAAAAGATCATTTAAAGTTTCTTTATTAAAGATCATAACCATAACGATCATTGTGTCTAATAAATGCTAAAAAATTGTAAATAATTATCTTCTTTCTAAAAGATAATTTAATAGATCATTTAGAATTTCTTTATTAAAGATCATAACGGTAACGATCATTGGTCCTAATAAATGCTAAAGAATTGTAAATAATTATATTCTTTCTAAAACATAATTTAATAGATCATTTAAAATTTCTTTATTAAAGATCATAAGGGTAACAATCATTGGGACTAATAAATGCTAAAAAATTGTAAATAATTATCTTCTTTGTAAAAGATAATTTAATAGATCATTTCAAAATTTCTTTATTAAAGATCATAACGGTAACGATCATTGGGCCTAATAAATGCTAAAGAATTTGAAATAATTATCTTCTTTGTGAATCATAATTGAATAGATCATTTAAAGTTTTTTTATTAAAGGTCTTAACGGTAACAATCATTGGGCCTAATAAATGCTAAAAAATTGTACATAATTATCTTCATTCTAAAAGATAACTTAAAAGATCATTTAGAATTTCTTTATGAAAGATCATAACGGTAACGATCATTGGTCCTAATAAATGCTAAAGAATTGTAAATAATTATATTCTTTCTAAAATATAATTTAATAGATCATTTAAAATTTCTTTATTAAAGATCATAAGGGTAACAATCATTGGGACTAATAAATGCTAAAAAATTGTAAATAATTATCTTCTTTGTAAAAGATAATTTAATAGATCATTTCAAAATTTCTTTATTAAAGATCATAACGGTAACGATCATTGGGCCTAATAAATGATAAAGAATTTGAAATAATTATCTTCTTTGTGAATCATAATTGAAAAGATCATTTAAAGTTTCTTTATTAAAGATCATAACCATAACGACCATTGTGTCTAATAAATGCTAAAAAATTGTAAATAATTATCTTCTTTCTAAAAGATAATTTAATAGATCATTTAGAATTTCTTTATTAAAGATCATAACGGTAACGATCATTGGTCCTAATAAATGCTAAAGAATTGTAAATAATTATATTCTTTCTAAAACATAATTTAATAGATCATTTAAAATTTCTTTATTAAAGATCATAAGGGTAACAATCATTGGGACTAATAAATGCTAAAAAATTGTAAATAATTATCTTCTTTGTAAAAGATAATTTAATAGATCATTTCAAAATTTCTTTATTAAAGATCATAACGGTAACGATCATTGGGCCTAATAAATGCTAAAGAATTTGAAATAATTATCTTCTTTGTGAATCATAATTGAATAGATCATTTAAAGTTTTTTTATTAAAGGTCTTAACGGTAACAATCATTGGGCCTAATAAATGCTAAAAAATTGTACATAATTATCTTCATTCTAAAAGATAACTTAAAAGATCATTTAAAGTTTTTTTATTAAAGATCATAACGGTAACGATCATTGGGCCTAATAAATGCTAAAAAATTGTAAATAATTACCTTCTTTCTAAAAGATAATTTAATAGATCATTTAAAATTTCTTTATTAAAGATCATAACGGTAACAATCATTGGGACTAATAAATGCTAAAAAATTGTAAATAATTATCTTCTTTGTAAAAGATAATTTAATAGATCATTTCAAAATTTCTTTATTAAAGATCATAACGGTAACGATCATTGGGCCTAATAAATGCTAAAGAATTTGAAATAATTATCTTCTTTGTGAATCATAATTGAATAGATCATTTAAAGTTTTTTTATTAGAGGTCTTAACGGTAACAATCATTGGGCCTAATAAATGCTAAACAATTGTACATAATTATCTTCATTCTAAAAGATAACTTAAAAGATTATTTAAAGTTTTTTTATTAACGATCATAACGGTAACGATCATTGGGCCTAATAAATGCTAAAAAATTGTAAATAATTACCTTCTTTCTAAAAGATAATTTAATAGATCATTTAAAATTTCTTTATTAAAGATCATAACGGTAACAATCATTGGGACTAATAAATGCTAAAAAATTGTAAATAATTATCTTCTTTGTAAAAGATAATTTAATAGATCATTTCAAAATTTCTTTATTAAAGATCATAACGGTAACGATCATTGGGCCTAATAAATGCTAAAGAATTTGAAATAATTATCTTCTTTGTGAATCATAATTGAATAGATCATTTAAAGTTTTTTTATTAAAGGTCTTAACGGTAACAATCATTGGGCCTAATAAATGCTAAAAAATTGTACATAATTATCTTCATTCTAAAAGATAACTTAAAAGATCATTTAGAATTTCTTTATGAAAGATCATAACGGTAACGATCATTGGTCCTAATAAATGCTAAAGAATTGTAAATAATTATATTCTTTCTAAAATATAATTTAATAGATCATTTAAAATTTCTTTATTAAAGATCATAAGGGTAACAATCATTGGGACTAATAAATGCTAAAAAATTGTAAATAATTATCTTGTTTGTAAAAGATAATTTAATGGATCATTTCAAAATTTCTTTATTAAAGATCATAACGGTAACGATCATTGGGCCTAATAAAGGATAAAGAATTTGAAATAATTATCTTCTTTGTGAATCATAATTGAAAAGATCATTTAAAGTTTCTTTATTAAAGATCATAACCATAACGATCATTGTGTCTAATAAATGCTAAAAAATTGTAAATAATTATCTTCTTTCTAAAAGATAATTTAATAGATCATTTAGAATTTCTTTATTAAAGATCATAACGGTAACGATCATTGGTCCTAATAAATGCTAAAGAATTGTAAATAATTATATTCTTTCTAAAACATAATTTAATAGATCATTTAAAATTTCTTTATTAAAGATCATAAGGGTAACAATCATTGGGACTAATAAATGCTAAAAAATTGTAAATAATTATCTTCTTTGTAAAAGATAATTTAATAGATCATTTCAAAATTTCTTTATTAAAGATCATAACGGTAACGATCATTGGGCCTAATAAATGCTAAAGAATTTGAAATAATTATCTTCTTTGTGAATCATAATTGAATAGATCATTTAAAGTTTTTTTATTAAAGGTCTTAACGGTAACAATCATTGGGCCTAATAAATGCTAAAAAATTGTACATAATTATCTTCATTCTAAAAGATAACTTAAAAGATCATTTAGAATTTCTTTATGAAAGATCATAACGGTAACGATCATTGGTCCTAATAAATGCTAAAGAATTGTAAATAATTATATTCTTTCTAAAATATAATTTAATAGATCATTTAAAATTTCTTTATTAAAGATCATAAGGGTAACAATCATTGGGACTAATAAATGCTAAAAAATTGTAAATAATTATCTTCTTTGTAAAAGATAATTTAATAGATCATTTCAAAATTTCTTTATTAAAGATCATAACGGTAACGATCATTGGGCCTAATAAATGATAAAGAATTTGAAATAATTATCTTCTTTGTGAATCATAATTGAAAAGATCATTTAAAGTTTCTTTATTAAAGATCATAACCATAACGACCATTGTGTCTAATAAATGCTAAAAAATTGTAAATAATTATCTTCTTTCTAAAAGATAATTTAATAGATCATTTAGAATTTCTTTATTAAAGATCATAACGGTAACGATCATTGGTCCTAATAAATGCTAAAGAATTGTAAATAATTATATTCTTTCTAAAACATAATTTAATAGATCATTTAAAATTTCTTTATTAAAGATCATAAGGGTAACAATCATTGGGACTAATAAATGCTAAAAAATTGTAAATAATTATCTTCTTTGTAAAAGATAATTTAATAGATCATTTCAAAATTTCTTTATTAAAGATCATAACGGTAACGATCATTGGGCCTAATAAATGCTAAAGAATTTGAAATAATTATCTTCTTTGTGAATCATAATTGAATAGATCATTTAAAGTTTTTTTATTAAAGGTCTTAACGGTAACAATCATTGGGCCTAATAAATGCTAAAAAATTGTACATAATTATCTTCATTCTAAAAGATAACTTAAAAGATCATTTAAAGTTTTTTTATTAAAGATCATAACGGTAACGATCATTGGGCCTAATAAATGCTAAAAAATTGTAAATAATTACCTTCTTTCTAAAAGATAATTTAATAGATCATTTAAAATTTCTTTATTAAAGATCATAACGGTAACAATCATTGGGACTAATAAATGCTAAAAAATTGTAAATAATTATCTTCTTTGTAAAAGATAATTTAATAGATCATTTCAAAATTTCTTTATTAAAGATCATAACGGTAACGATCATTGGGCCTAATAAATGCTAAAGAATTTGAAATAATTATCTTCTTTGTGAATCATAATTGAATAGATCATTTAAAGTTTTTTTATTAGAGGTCTTAACGGTAACAATCATTGGGCCTAATAAATGCTAAACAATTGTACATAATTATCTTCATTCTAAAAGATAACTTAAA
The DNA here is from genome assembly GCA_037954015.1 of Psophocarpus tetragonolobus. Lineage (NCBI taxonomy): Eukaryota > Viridiplantae > Streptophyta > Magnoliopsida > Fabales > Fabaceae > Psophocarpus > Psophocarpus tetragonolobus. The sequence continues at coordinate 64,569,558 of CM075688.1, forward strand.
AGATTATTTAAAGTTTTTTTATTAACGATCATAACGGTAACGATCATTGGGCCTAATAAATGCGAAAGAATTTGAAATAATTATCTTCTTTGTGAGTCATACTTGAATAGATCATTTAAAGTTTTTTTATTAAAGGGCTTAACGGTAAAAATCATTGGGCCTAATAAATGCTAAAAAATTGTACGTAATTATCTTCATTCTAAAAGATAACTTAAAAGATCATTTAGAATTTCTTTATGAAAGATCATAACGGTAACGATCATTGGTCCTAATAAATGCTAAAGAATTGTAAATAATTATATTCTTTCTAAAATATAATTTAATAGATCATTTAAAATTTCGTTATTAAAGATCATAAGGGTAACAATCATTGGGACTAATAAATGCTAAAAAATTGTAAATAATTATCTTCTTTGTAAAAGATAATTTAATAGATCATTTCAAAATTTCTTTATTAAAGATCATAACGGTAACGATCATTGGGCCTAATAAATGCTAAAGAATTTGAAATAATTATCTTCTTTGTGAATCATAATTGAATAGATCATTTAAAGTTTTTTTATTAAAGGTCTTAACGGTAACAATCATTGGGCCTAATAAATGCTAAAAAATTGTACATAATTATCTTCATTCTAAAAGATAACTTAAAAGATCATTTAGAATTTCTTTATGAAAGATCATAACGGTAACGATCATTGGTCCTAATAAATGCTAAAGAATTGTAAATAATTATATTCTTTCTAAAATATAATTTAATAGATCATTTAAAATTTCTTTATTAAAGATCATAAGGGTAACAATCATTGGGACTAATAAATGCTAAAAAATTGTAAATAATTATCTTCTTTGTAAAAGATAATTTAATAGATCATTTCAAAATTTCTTTATTAAAGATCATAACGGTAACGATCATTGGGCCTAATAAATGCTAAAGAATTTGAAATAATTATCTTCTTTGTGAATCATAATTGAATAGATCATTTAAAGTTTTTTTATTAAAGGTCTTAACGGTAACAATCATTGGGCCTAATAAATGCTAAAAAATTGTACATAATTATCTTCATTCTAAAAGATAACTTAAAAGATCATTTAGAATTTCTTTATGAAAGATCATAACGGCGGTAACGATCATTGGTCCTAATAAATGCTAAAGAATTGTAAATAATTATATTCTTTCTAAAATATAATTTAATAGATCATTTAAAATTTCTTTATTAAAGATCATAAGGGTAACAATCATTGGGACTAATAAATGCTAAAAAATTGTAAATAATTATCTTCTTTGTAAAAGATAATTTAATAGATCATATCAAAATTTCTTTATTAAAGATCATAACGGTAACGATCATTGGGCCTAATAAATGATAAAGAATTTGAAATAATTATCTTCTTTGTGAATCATAATTGAAAAGATCATTTAAAGTTTCTTTATTAAAGATCATAACCATAACGATCATTGTGTCTAATAAATGCTAAAAAATTGTAAATAATTATCTTCTTTCTAAAAGATAATTTAATAGATCATTTAGAATTTCTTTATTAAAGATCATAACGGTAACGATCATTGGTCCTAATAAATGCTAAAGAATTGTAAATAATTATATTCTTTCTAAAACATAATTTAATAGATCATTTAAAATTTCTTTATTAAAGATCATAAGGGTAACAATCATTGGGACTAATAAATGCTAAAAAATTGTAAATAATTATCTTCTTTGTAAAAGATAATTTAATAGATCATTTCAAAATTTCTTTATTAAAGATCATAACGGTAACGATCATTGGGCCTAATAAATGCTAAAGAATTTGAAATAATTATCTTCTTTGTGAATCATAATTGAATAGATCATTTAAAGTTTTTTTATTAAAGGTCTTAACGGTAACAATCATTGGGCCTAATAAATGCTAAAAAATTGTACATAATTATCTTCATTCTAAAAGATAACTTAAAAGATCATTTAGAATTTCTTTATGAAAGATCATAACGGTAACGATCATTGGTCCTAATAAATGCTAAAGAATTGTAAATAATTATGTTCTTTCTAAAATATAATTTAATAGATCATTTAAAATTTCTTTATTAAAGATCATAAGGGTAACAATCATTGGGACTAATAAATGCTAAAAAATTGTAAATAATTATCTTCTTTGTAAAAGATAATTTAATAGATCATTTCAAAATTTCTTTATTAAAGATCATAACGGTAACGATCATTGGGCCTAATAAATGATAAAGAATTTGAAATAATTATCTTCTTTGTGAATCATAATTGAAAAGATCATTTAAAGTTTGTTTATTAAAGATCATAACCATAACGATCATTGTGTCTAATAAATGCTAAAAAATTGTAAATAATTATCTTCTTTCTAAAAGATAATTTAATAGATCATTTAGAATTTCTTTATTAAAGATCATAACGGTAACGATCATTGGTCCTAATAAATGCTAAAGAATTGTAAATAATTATATTCTTTCTAAATCATAATTTAATAGATCATTTAAAATTTCTTTATTAAAGATCATAAGGGTAACAATCATTGGGACTAATAAATGCTAAAAAATTGTAAATAATTATCTTCTTTGTAAAAGATAATTTAATAGATCATTTCAAAATTTCTTTATTAAAGATCATAACGGTAACGATCATTGGGCCTAATAAATGCTAAAGAATTTGAAATAATTATCTTCTTTGTGAATCATAATTGAATAGATCATTTAAAGTTTTTTTATTAAAGGTCTTAACGGTAAAAATCATTGGGCCTAATAAATGCTAAAAAATTGTACATAATTATCTTCATTCTAAAAGATAACTTAAAAGATCATTTAGAATTTCTTTATGAAAGATCATAACGGTAACGATCATTGGTCCTAATAAATGCTAAAGAATTGTAAATAATTATATTCTTTCTAAAATATAATTTAATAGATCATTTAAAATTTCTTTATTAAAGATCATAAGGGTAACAATCATTGGGACTAATAAATGCTAAAAAATTGTAAATAATTATCTTCTTTGTAAAAGATGATTTAATAGATCATTTCAAAATTTCTTTATTAAAGATCATAACGGTAACGATCATTGGGCCTAATAAATGCTAAAGAATTTGAAATAATTATCTTCTTTGTGAATCATAATTGAATAGATCATTTAAAGTTTTTTTATTAAAGGTCTTAACGGTAACAATCATTGGGCCTAATAAATGCTAAAAAATTGTACATAATTATCTTCATTCTAAAAGATAACTTAAAAGATTATTTAAAGTTTTTTTATTAACGATCATAACGGTAACGATCATTGGGCCTAATAAATGCTAAAAAATTGTAAATAATTACCTTCTTTCTAAAAGATAATTTAATAGATCATTTAAAATTTCTTTATTAAAGATCATAACGGTAACGATCATTGGGCCTAATAAATGCTAAAGAATTGTAAATAATTATATTCTTTCTAAAACATAATTTAATAGATCATTTAAAATTTCTTTATTAAAGATCATAAGCGTAACAATCATTGGGCCTAATAAATGCTAAAAAATTGTAAATAATTATCTTCTTTATAAAAGATAATTTAATAGATCATTTAAAATTTCTTTATTAAAGATCATAACGGTAACGATCATTGGGCCTAATAAATGCTAAAGAATTTGAAATAATTATCTTCTTTGTGAATCATAATTGAATAGATCATTTAAAGTTTTTTTATTAAAGGTCTTAATGGTAACAATCATTGGGCCTAATAAATGCTAAAAAATTGTACATAATTATCTTCATTCTAAAAGATAACTTAAAAGATCATTTAGAATTTCTTTATTAAAGATCATAACGGTAACGATCATTGGTCCTAATAAATGCTAAAGAATTGTAAATAATTACCTTCTTTCTGAAAGATAATTTAATAGATCATTTAAAATTTCTTTATTAAAGATCATAACGGTAACGATCATTGGGCCTAATAAATCCTAAAAAATTCTAAATAATTATCTTCTTTGTAAAAGATAATTTAATAGATTATTTAAAATTTCTTTATTAAAGATCATAACGGTAACGATCATTGGGCCTAATAAATGCTAAAGAATTTGAAATAATTATCTTCTTTGTGAATCATAATTGGATAGATCATTTAAAGTTTTTTTTATTAAAGGTCTTAAGGGTAACAATCATTGGGCCTAATAAATGCTAAAAAATTGTACATAATTATCTTCATTCTAAAAGATAACTTAAAAGATCATTTAGAATTTCTTTATTAAAGATCATAACGGTAACGATCATTGGTCCTAATAAATGCTAAAGAATTGTAAATAATTATATTCTTTCTAAAATATAATTTAATAGATCATTTAAAATTTCTTTATTAAAGATCATAAGGGTAACAATCATTGGGACTAATAAATTCTAAAAAATTGTAAACAATTATCTTCTTTGTAAAAGATAATTTAATAGATCATTTCAAAATTTCTTTATTAAAGATCATAACGGTAACGATCATTGGGCCTAATAAATGCTAAAGAATTTGAAATAATTATCTTCTTTGTGAATCATACTTGAATAGATCATTTAAAGTTTTTTTATTAAAGGTCTTAACGGTAACAATCATTGGGCCTAATAAATGCTAAAAAATTGTACATAATTATCTTCATTCTAAAAGATAACTTAAAAGATTATTTAAAGTTTTTTTATTAACGATCATAATGGTAACGATCATTGGGCCTAATAAATGCTAAAAAATTGTAAATAATTACCTTCTTTCTAAAAGATAATTTAATAGATCATTTAAAATTTCTTTATTAAAGATCATAACGGTAACGATCATTGGTCCTAATAAATGATAAAGAATTGTAAATAATTATATTCTTTCTAAAACATAATTTAATAGATCAATTAAAATTTCTTTATTAAAGATCATAAGGGTAACAATCATTGGGACTAATAAATGCTAAAAAATTGTAAATAATTATCTTCTTTGTAAAAGATAATTTAATAGATCATTTCAAAATTTCTTTAAAGATCATAACGGTAACGATCATTGGGCCTAATAAATGCTAAAGAATTTGAAATAATTATCTTCTTTGTGAATCATAATTGAATAGATCATTTAAAGTTTTTTTATTAAAGGTCTTAACGGTAACAATCATTGGGCCTAATAAATGCTAAAAAATTGTACATAATTATCTTCATTCTAAAAGATAACTTAAAAGATCATTTAAAGTTTTTTTATTAAAGATCATAACGGTAACGATCATTGGGCCTAATAAATGCTAAAAAATTGTAAATAATTACCTTCTTTCTAAACGATAATTTAATAGATCATTTAAAATTTCTTTATTAAAGATCATAACGGTAACGATCATTGGGCCTAATAAATGCTAAAGAATTGTAAATAATTATATTCTTTCTAAAACATAATTTAATAGATCATTTAAAATTTCTTTATTAAAGATCATAAGGGTAACAATCATTGGGCCTAATAAATGCTAAAAAATTGTAAATAATTATCTTCTTTGTAAAAGATAATTTAATACATCATTTAAAATTTCTTTATTAAAGATCATAACGGTAACGATCATTGGGCCTAATAAATGCTAAAGAATTTGAAATAATTATCTTCTTTGTGAATCATAATTGAATAGATCATTGAAAGTTTCTTTATTAAAGATCATAACAGTAACAATCATTGGGTCTAATAAATGCTAAAAAATTGTAAATAATTATCTTCTTTCTAAAAGATAATTTAATAGATCATTTAGAATTTCTTTATTAAAGATCATAACGGTAACGATCATTGGTCCTAATAAATGCTAAAGAATTGTAAATAATTATATTCTTTCTAAAACATAATTTAATAGATCATTTAAAATTTCTTTATTAAAGATCATAAGGGTAACAATCATTGGGACTAATAAATGCTAAAAAATTGTAAATAATTATCTTCTTTGTAAAAGATAATTTAATAGATCATTTCAAAATTTCTTTATTAAAGATCATAACGGTAACGATCATTGGGCCTAATAAATGCTAAAGAATTTGAAATAATTATCTTCTTTGTGAATCATAATTGAATAGATCATTTAAAGTTTTTTTATTAAAGGTCTTAACGGTAACACTCATTGGGCCTAATAAATGCTAAAAAATTGTACATAATTATCTTCATTCTAAAAGATAACTTAAAAGATCATTTAAAGTTTTTTTATTAAAGATCATAACGGTAACGATCATTGGGCCTAATAAATGCTAAAAAATTGTAAATAATTACCTTCTTTCTAAACGATAATTTAATAGATCATTTAAAATTTCTTTATTAAAGATCATAACGGTAACGATCATTGGGTCTAATAAATGCTAAAGAATTGTAAATAATTATATTCTTTCTAAAACATAATTTAATAGATCATTTAAAATTTCTTTATTAAAGATCATAAGGGTAACAATCATTGGGCCTAATAAATGCTAAAAAATTGTAAATAATTATCTTCTTTGTAAAAGATAATTTAATACATCATTTAAAATTTCTTTATTAAAGATCATAACGGTAACGATCATTGGGCCTAATAAATGCTAAAGAATTTGAAATAATTATCTTCTTTGTGAATCATAATTGAAAAGATCATTTAAAGTTTCTTTATTAAAGATCATAACAGTAACGATCAATGGGTCTAATAAATGCTAAAAAATTGTAAATAATTATCTTCTTTCTAAAAGATAACTTAATAGATCATTTAGAATTTCTTTATTAAAGATCATAACGGTAACGATCATTGGTCCTAATAAATGCTAAAGAATTGTAAATAATTATATTCTTTCTAAAACATAATTTAATAGATCATTTAAAATTTCTTTATTAAAGATCATAAGGGTAACAATCATTGGGACTAATAAATGCTAAAAAATTGTAAATAATTATCTTCTTTGTAAAAGATAATTTAATAGATCATTTCAAAATTTCTTTATTAAAGATCATAACGGTAACGATCATTGGGCCTAATAAATGCTAAAGAATTTGAAATAATTATCTTCTTTGTGAATCATAATTGAATAGATCATTTAAAGTTTTTTTATTAAAGGTCTTAACGGTAACAATCATTGGGCCTAATAAATGCTAAAAAATTGTACATAATTATCTTCATTCTAAAAGATAACTTAAAAGATCATTTAAAGTTTCTTTATTAAAGATCATAACGGTAACGATCATTGAGCCTAATAAATGCTAAAAAATTTGAAATAATTATCTTCTTTGTGAATCATAATTGAATAGATCATTTAAAGTTTTTTTATTAGAGGTCTTAACGGTAACAATCATTGGGCCTAATAAATGCTAAACAATTGTACATAATTATCTTCATTCTAAAAGATAACTTAAAAGATTATTTAAAGTTTTTTTATTAACGATCATAACGGTAACGATCATTGGACCTAATAAATGCTAAAGAATTTGAAATAATTATCTTCTTTGTGAGTCATACTTGAATAGATCATTTAAAGTTTTTTTATTAAAGGTCTTAACGGTAAAAATCATTGGGCCTAATAAATGCTAAAAAATTGTACATAATTATCTTCATTCTAAAAGATAACTTAAAAGATCATTTAGAATTTCTTTATGAAAGATCATAACGGTAACGATCATTGGTCCTAATAAATGCTAAAGAATTGTAAATAATTATATTCTTTCTAAAATATAATTTAATAAATCATTTAAAATTTCTTTATTAAAGATCATAAGGGTAACAATCATTGGGACTAATAAATGCTAAAAAATTGTAAATAATTATCTTCTTTGTAAAAGATGATTTAATAGATCATTTCAAAATTTCTTTATTAAAGATCATAACGGTAACGATCATTGGGCCTAATAAATGCTAAAGAATTTGAAATAATTATCTTCTTTGTGAATCATAATTGAATAGATCATTTAAAGTTTTTTTATTAAAGGTCTTAACGGTAACAATCATTGGGCTTAATAAATGCTAAAAAATTGTACATAATTATCTTCATTCTAAAAGATAACTTAAAAGATTATTTAAAGTTTTTTTATTAACGATCATAACGGTAACGATCATTGGGCCTAATAAATGCTAAAAAATTGTAAATAATTACCTTCTTTCTAAAAGATAATTTAATAGATCATTTAAAATTTCTTTATTAAAGATCATAACGGTAACGATCATTGGGCCTAATAAATCCTAAAAAATTCTAAATAATTATCTTCTTTGTAAAAGATAATTTAATAGATTATTTAAAATTTCTTTATTAAAGATCATAACGGTAACGATCATTGGGCCTAATAAATGCTAAAGAATTTGAAATAATTATCTTCTTTGTGAATCATAATTGGATAGATCATTTAAAGTTTTTTTTATTAAAGGTCTTAAGGGTAACAATCATTGGGCCTAATAAATGCTAAAAAATTGTACATAATTATCTTCATTCTAAAAGATAACTTAAAAGATCATTTAGAATTTCTTTATTAAAGATCATAACGGTAACGATCATTGGTCCTAATAAATGCTAAAGAATTGTAAATAATTATATTCTTTCTAAAATATAATTTAATAGATCATTTAAAATTTCTTTATTAAAGATCATAAGGGTAACAATCATTGGGACTAATAAATTCTAAAAAATTGTAAACAATTATCTTCTTTGTAAAAGATAATTTAATAGATCATTTCAAAATTTCTTTATTAAAGATCATAACGGTAACGATCATTGGGCCTAATAAATGCTAAAGAATTTGAAATAATTATCTTCTTTGTGAATCATACTTGAATAGATCATTTAAAGTTTTTTTATTAAAGGTCTTAACGGTAACAATCATTGGGTCTAATAAATGCTAAAAAATTGTACATAATTATCTTCATTCTAAAAGATAACTTAAAAGATTATTTAAAGTTTTTTTATTAACGATCATAATGGTAACGATCATTGGGCCTAATAAATGCTAAAAAATTGTAAATAATTACCTTCTTTCTAAAAGATAATTTAATAGATCATTTAAAATTTCTTTATTAAAGATCATAACGGTAACGATCATTGGTCCTAATAAATGATAAAGAATTGTAAATAATTATATTCTTTCTAAAACATAATTTAATAGATCATTTAAAATTTCTTTATTAAAGATCATAAGGGTAACAATCATTGGGACTAATAAATGCTAAAAAATTGTAAATAATTATCTTCTTTGTAAAAGATAATTTAATAGATCATTTCAAAATTTCTTTAAAGATCATAACGGTAACGATCATTGGGCCTAATAAATGCTAAAGAATTTGAAATAATTATCTTCTTTGTGAATCATAATTGAATAGATCATTTAAAGTTTTTTTATTAAAGGTCTTAACGGTAAAAATCATTGGGCCTAATAAATGCTAAAAAATTGTACATAATTATCTTCATTCTAAAAGATAACTTAAAAGATCATTTAGAATTTCTTTATTAAAGATCATAACGGTAACGATCATTGGTCCTAATAAATGCTAAAGAATTGTAAATAATTATATTCTTTCTAAAACATAATTTAATAGATCATTTAAAATTTCTTTATTAAAGATCATAAGGGTAACAATCATTGGGACTAATAAATGCTAAAAAATTGTAAATAATTATCTTCTTTGTAAAAGATAATTTAATAGATCATTTCAAAATTTCTTTATTAAAGATCATAACGGTAACGATCATTGGGCCTAATAAATGCTAAAGAATTTGAAATAATTATCTTCTTTGTGAATCATAATTGAATAGATCATTTAAAGTTTTTTTATTAAAGGTCTTAACGGTAACAATCATTGGGCCTAATAAATGCTAAAAAATTGTACATAATTATCTTCATTCTAAAAGATAACTTAAAAGATCATTTAAAGTTTTTTTATTAAAGATCATAACGGTAACGATCATTGGGCCTAATAAATGCTAAAAAATTGTAAATAATTACCTTCTTTCTAAAAGATAATTTAATAGATCATTTAAAATTTCTTTATTTAAGATCATAACGGTAACGATCATTGGGCCTAATAAATGCTAAAGAATTGTAAATAATTATATTCTTTCTAAAACATAATTTAATAGATCATTTAAAATTTCTTTATTAAAGATCATAAGGGTAACAATCATTGGGCCTAATAAATGCTAAAAAATTGTAAATAATTATCTTCTTTGTAAAAGATAATTTAATACATCATTTAAAATTTCTTTATTAAAGATCATAACGGTAACGATCATTGGGCCTAATAAATGCTAAAGAATTTGAAATAATTATCTTCTTTGTGAATCATAATTGAATAGATCATTGAAAGTTTCTTTATTAAAGATCATAACAGTAACAATCATTGGGTCTAATAAATGCTAAAAAATTGTAAATAATTATCTTCTTTCTAAAAGATAATTTAATAGATCATTTAGAATTTCTTTATTAAAGATCATAACGGTAACGATCATTGGTCCTGATAAATGCTAAAGAATTGTAAATAATTATATTCTTTCTAAAACATAATTTAATAGATCATTTAAAATTTCTTTATTAAAGATCATAAGGGTAACAATCATTGGGACTAATAAATGCTAAAAAATTGTAAATAATTATCTTCTTTGTAAAAGATAATTTAATAGATCATTTCAAAATTTCTTTATTAAAGATCATAACGGTAACGATCATTGGGCCTAATAAATGCTAAAGAATTTGAAATAATTATCTTCTTTGTGAATCATAATTGAATAGATCATTTAAAGTTTTTTTATTAAAGGTCTTAACGGTAACACTCATTGGGCCTAATAAATGCTAAAAAATTGTACATAATTATCTTCATTCTAAAAGATAACTTAAAAGATCATTTAAAGTTTTTTTATTAAAGATCATAACGGTAACGATCATTGGGCCTAATAAATGCTAAAAAATTGTAAATAATTACCTTCTTTCTAAAATATAATTTAATAGATCATTTAAAATTTCTTTATTAAAGATCATAACGGTAACGATCATTGGGTCTAATAAATGCTAAAGAATTGTAAATAATTATATTCTTTCTAAAACATAATTTAATAGATCATTTAAAATTTCTTTGTTAAAGATCATAAGGGTAACAATCATTGGGACTAATAAATGCTAAAAAATTGTAAATAATTATCTTCTTTGTAAAATATAATTTAATAGATCATTTCAAAATTTCTTTATTAAAGATCATAACGGTAACGATCATTGGGCCTAATAAATGCTAAAGAATTTGAAATAATTATCTTCTTTTGAATCATAATTGAATAGATCATTTAAATTTTTTTTATTAAAGGTCTTAACGGTAACAATCATTGGGCCTAATAAATGCTAAAAAATTGTACATAATTATCTTCATTCTAAAAGATAACTTAAAAGATCATTTAAAGTTTTTTTATTAAAGATCATAACGGTAACGATCATTGGGCCTAATAAATGCTAAAAAATTGTAAATAATTACCTTCTTTCTAAAAGATAATTTAATAGATCATTTAAAATTTCTTTATTAAAGATCATAACGATAACGATCATTGGGTCTAATAAATGCTAAAGAATTGTAAATAATTATCTTCTTTGTAAAAGATAATTTAATAGATCATTTCAAAATTTCTTTATTAAAGATCATAACGGTAACGATCATTGGGCCTAATAAATGCTAAAGAATTTGAAATAATTATCTTCTTTGTGAATCATAATTGAATAGATCATTTAAAGTTTTTTTATTAAAGGTCTTAACGGTAACAATCATTGGGCCTAATAAATGCTAAAAAATTGTACATAATTATCTTTATTCTAAAAGATAACTTAAAAGATCATTTAGAATTTCTTTATTAAAGATCATAACGGTAACGATCATTGGTCCTAATAAATGCTAAAGAATTGTAAATAATTATATTCTTTCTAAAACATAATTTAATAGATCATTTAAAATTTCTTTATTAAAGATCATAAGGGTAACGATCATTGGGCCTAATAAATGCTAAAGAATTTGAAATAATTATCTTCTTTGTGAATCATAATTGAATAGATCATTGAAAGTTTCTTTATTAAAGATCATAACAGTAACAATCATTGGGTCTAATAAATGCTAAAAAATTGTAAATAATTATCTTCTTTCTAAAAGATAATTTAATAGATCATTTAGAATTTCTTTATTAAAGATCATAACGGTAACGATCATTGGTCCTAATAAATGCTAAAGAATTGTAAATAATTATATTCTTTCTAAAACATAATTTAATAGATCATTTAAAATTTCTTTATTAAAGATCATAAGGGTAACAATCATTGGGACTAATAAATGCTAAAAAATTGTAAATAATTATCTTCTTTGTAAAAGATAATTTAATAGATCATTTCAAAATTTCTTTATTAAAGATCATAACGGTAACGATCATTGGGCCTAATAAATGCTAAAGAATTTGAAATAATTATCTTCTTTGTGAATCATAATTGAATAGATCATTTAAAGTTTTTTTATTAAAGGTCTTAACGGTAACACTCATTGGGCCTAATAAATGCTAAAAAATTGTACATAATTATCTTCATTCTAAAAGATAACTTAAAAGATCATTTAAAGTTTTTTTATTAAAGATCATAACGGTAACGATCATTGGGCCTAATAAATGCTAAAAAATTGTAAATAATTACCTTCTTTCTAAAATATAATTTAATAGATCATTTAAAATTTCTTTATTAAAGATCATAACGGTAACGATCATTGGGTCTAATAAATGCTAAAGAATTGTAAATAATTATATTCTTTCTAAAACATAATTTAATAGATCATTTAAAATTTCTTTATTAAAGATCATAAGGGTAACAATCATTGGGACTAATAAATGCTAAAAAATTGTAAATAATTATCTTCTTTGTAAAATATAATTTAATAGATCATTTCAAAATTTCTTTATTAAAGATCATAACGGTAACGATCATTGGGCCTAATAAATGCTAAAGAATTTGAAATAATTATCTTCTTTGTGAATCATAATTGAATAGATCATTTAAATTTTTTTTATTAAAGGTCTTAACGGTAACAATCATTGGGCCTAATAAATGCTAAAAAATTGTACATAATTATCTTCATTCTAAAAGATAACTTAAAAGATCATTTAAAGTTTTTTTATTAAAGATCATAACGGTAACGATCATTGGGCCTAATAAATGCTAAAAAATTGTAAATAATTACCTTCTTTCTAAAAGATAATTTAATAGATCATTTAAAATTTCTTTATTAAAGATCATAACGATAACGATCATTGGGTCTAATAAATGCTAAAGAATTGTAAATAATTATCTTCTTTGTAAAAGATAATTTAATAGATCATTTCAAAATTTCTTTATTAAAGATCATAACGGTAACGATCATTGGGCCTAATAAATGCTAAAGAATTTGAAATAATTATCTTCTTTGTGAATCATAATTGAATAGATCATTTAAAGTTTTTTTATTAAAGGTCTTAACGGTAACAATCATTGGGCCTAATAAATGCTAAAAAATTGTAAATAATTACCTTCTTTCTAAACGATAATTTAATAGATCATTTAAAATTTCTTTATTTAAGATCATAACGGTAACGATCATTGGGCCTAATAAATGCTAAAGAATTGTAAATAATTATATTCTTTCTAAAACATAATTTAATAGATCATTTAAAATTTCTTTATTAAAGATCATAAGGGTAACAATCATTGGGCCTAATAAATGCTAAAAAATTGTAAATAATTATCTTCTTTGTAAAAGATAATTTAATACATCATTTAAAATTTCTTTATTAAAGATCATAACGGTAACGATCATTGGGCCTAATAAATGCTAAAGAATTTGAAATAATTATCTTCTTTGTGAATCATAATTGAATAGATCATTGAAAGTTTCTTTATTAAAGATCATAACAGTAACAATCATTGGGTCTAATAAATGCTAAAAAATTGTAAATAATTATCTTCTTTCTAAAAGATAATTTAATAGATCATTTAGAATTTCTTTATTAAAGATCATAACGGTAACGATCATTGGTCCTAATAAATGCTAAAGAATTGTAAATAATTATATTCTTTCTAAAACATAATTTAATAGATCATTTAAAATTTCTTTATTAAAGATCATAAGGGTAACAATCATTGGGACTAATAAATGCTAAAAAATTGTAAATAATTATCTTCTTTGTAAAAGATAATTTAATAAATCATTTCAAAATTTCTTTATTAAAGATCATAACGGTAACGATCATTGGGCCTAATAAATGCTAAAGAATTTGAAATAATTATCTTCTTTGTGAATCATAATTGAATAGATCATTTAAAGTTTTTTTATTAAAGGTCTTAACGGTAACACTCATTGGGCCTAATAAATGCTAAAAAATTGTACATAATTATCTTCATTCTAAAAGATAACTTAAAAGATCATTTAAAGTTTTTTTATTAAAGATCATAACGGTAACGATCATTGGGCCTAATAAATGCTAAAAAATTGTAAATAATTACCTTCTTTCTAAAATATAATTTAATAGATCATTTAAAATTTCTTTATTAAAGATCATAACGGTAACGATCATTGGGTCTAATAAATGCTAAAGAATTGTAAATAATTATATTCTTTCTAAAACATAATTTAATAGATCATTTAAAATTTCTTTATTAAAGATCATAAGGGTAACAATCATTGGGACTAATAAATGCTAAAAAATTGTAAATAATTATCTTCTTTGTAAAATATAATTTAATAGATCATTTCAAAATTTCTTTATTAAAGATCATAACGGTAACGATCATTGGGCCTAATAAATGCTAAAGAATTTGAAATAATTATCTTCTTTGTGAATCATAATTGAATAGATCATTTAAATTTTTTTTATTAAAGGTCTTAACGGTAACAATCATTGGGCCTAATAAATGCTAAAAAATTGTACATAATTATCTTCATTCTAAAAGATAACTTAAAAGATCATTTAAAGTTTTTTTATTAAAGATCATAACGGTAACGATCATTGGGCCTAATAAATGCTAAAAAATTGTAAATAATTACCTTCTTTCTAAAAGATAATTTAATAGATCATTTAAAATTTCTTTATTAAAGATCATAACGATAACGATCATTGGGTCTAATAAATGCTAAAGAATTGTAAATAATTATCTTCTTTGTAAAAGATAATTTAATAGATCATTTCAAAATTTCTTTATTAAAGATCATAACGGTAACGATCATTGGGCCTAATAAATGCTAAAGAATTTGAAATAATTATCTTCTTTGTGAATCATAATTGAATAGATCATTTAAAGTTTTTTTATTAAAGGTCTTAACGGTAACAATCATTGGGCCTAATAAATGCTAAAAAATTGTACATAATTATCTTTATTCTAAAAGATAACTTAAAAGATCATTTAGAATTTCTTTATTAAAGATCATAACGGTAACGATCATTGGTCCTAATAAATGCTAAAGAATTGTAAATAATTATATTCTTTCTAAAACATAATTTAATAGATCATTTAAAATTTCTTTATTAAAGATCATAAGGGTAACAATCATTGGGACTAATAAATGCTAAAAAATTGTAAATAATTATCTTCTTTGTAAAAGATAATTTAATAGATCATTTCAAAATTTCTTTATTAAAGATCATAACGGTAACGATCATTGGGCCTAATAAATGCTAAAGAATTTGAAATAATTATCTTCTTTGTGAATCATAATTGAATAGATCATTTAAAGTTTTTTTATTAAAGGTCTTAACGGTAACAATCATTGGGCCTAATAAATGCTAAAAAATTGTACATAATTATCTTCATTCTAAAAGATAACTTAAAAGATCATTTAAAGTTTTTTTATTAAAGATCATAACGGTAACGATCATTGGGCCTAATAAATGCTAAAAAATTGTAAATAATTACCTTATTTCTAAAAGATAATTTAATAGATCATTTAAAATTTCTTTATTTAAGATCATAACGGTAACGATCATTGGGCCTAATAAATGCTAAAGAATTGTAAATAATTATATTCTTTCTAAAACATAATTTAATAGATCATTTAAAATTTCTTTATTAAAGATCATAAGGGTAACAATCATTGGGCCTAATAAATGCTAAAAAATTGTAAATAATTATCTTCTTTGTAAAAGATAATTTAATACATCATTTAAAATTTCTTTATTAAAGATCATAACGGTAACGATCATTGGGCCTAATAAATGCTAAAGAATTTGAAATAATTATCTTCTTTGTGAATCATAATTGAAAAGATCATTTAAAGTTTCTTTATTAAAGATCATAACAGTAACGATCAATGGGTCTAATAAATGCTAAAAAATTGTAAATAATTATCTTCTTTCTAAAAGATAACTTAATAGATCATTTAGAATTTCTTTATTAAAGATCATAACGGTAACGATCATTGGTCCTAATAAATGCTAAAGAATTGTAAATAATTATATTCTTTCTAAAACATAATTTAATAGATCATTTAAAATTTCTTTATTAAAGATCATAAGGGTAACAATCATTGGGACTAATAAATGCTAAAAAATTGTAAATAATTATCTTCTTTGTAAAAGATAATTTAATAGATCATTTCAAAATTTCTTTATTAAAGATCATAACGGTAACGATCATTGGGCCTAATAAATGCTAAAGAATTTGAAATAATTATCTTCTTTGTGAATCATAATTGAATAGATCATTTAAAGTTTTTTTATTAAAGGTCTTAACGGTAACAATCATTGGGCCTAATAAATGCTAAAAAATTGTACATAATTATCTTCATTCTAAAAGATAACTTAAAAGATCATTTAAAGTTTTTTTATTAAAGATCATAACGGTAACGATCATTGGGCCTAATAAATGCTAAAGAATTTGAAATAATTATCTTCTTTGTGAATCATAATTGAATAGATCATTTAATGTTTTTTTATTAAAGGTCTTAACGGTAAAAATCATTGGGCCTAATAAATGCTAAAAAATTGTACATAATTATCTTCATTCTAAAAGATAACTTAAAAGATCATTTAGAATTTCTTTATTAAAGATCATAACGGTAACGATCATTGGTCCTAATAAATGCTAAAGAATTGTAAATAATTATATTCTTTCTAAAACATAATTTAATAGATCATTTAAAATTTCTTTATTAAAGATCATAAGGGTAACAATCATTGGGACTAATAAATGCTAAAAAATTGTAAATAATTATCTTCTTTGTAAAAGATAATTTAATAGATCATTTCAAAATTTCTTTATTAAAGATCATAACGGTAACGATCATTGGGCCTAATAAATGCTAAAGAATTTGAAATAATTATCTTCTTTGTGAATCATAATTGAATAGACCATTTAAAGTTTTTTTATTAAAGGTCTTAACGGTAACAATCATTGGGCCTAATAAATGCTAAAAAATTGTACATAATTATCTTCATTCTAAAAGATAACTTAAAAGATCATTTAAAGTTTTTTTATTAAAGATCATAACGGTAACGATCATTGGGCCTAATAAATGCTAAAAAATTGTAAATAATTACCTTCTTTCTAAAAGATAATTTAATAGATCATTTAAAATTTCTTTATTTAAGATCATAACGGTAACGATCATTGGGCCTAATAAATGCTAAAGAATTGTAAATAATTATATTCTTTCTAAAACATAATTTAATAGATCATTTAAAATTTCTTTATTAAAGATCATAAGGGTAACAATCATTGGGCCTAATAAATGCTAAAAAATTGTAAATAATTATCTTCTTTGTAAAAGATAATTTAATACATCATTTAAAATTTCTTTATTAAAGATCATAACGGTAACGATCATTGGGCCTAATAAATGCTAAAGAATTTGAAATAATTATCTTCTTTGTGAATCATAATTGAATAGATCATTGAAAGTTTCTTTATTAAAGATCATAACAGTAACAATCATTGGGTCTAATAAATGCTAAAAAATTGTAAATAATTATCTTCTTTCTAAAAGATAATTTAATAGATCATTTAGAATTTCTTTATTAAAGATCATAACGGTAACGATCATTGGTCCTAATAAATGCTAAAGAATTGTAAATAATTATATTCTTTCTAAAACATAATTTAATAGATCATTTAAAATTTCTTTATTAAAGATCATAAGGGTAACAATCATTGGGACTAATAAATGCTAAAAAATTGTAAATAATTATCTTCTTTGTAAAAGATAATTTAATAGATCATTTCAAAATTTCTTTATTAAAGATCATAACGGTAACGATCATTGGGCCTAATAAATGCTAAAGAATTTGAAATAATTATCTTCTTTGTGAATCATAATTGAATAGATCATTTAAAGTTTTTTTATTAAAGGTCTTAACGGTAACACTCATTGGGCCTAATAAATGCTAAAAAATTGTACATAATTATCTTCATTCTAAAAGATAACTTAAAAGATCATTTAAAGTTTTTTTATTAAAGATCATAACGGTAACGATCATTGGGCCTAATAAATGCTAAAAAATTGTAAATAATTACCTTCTTTCTAAAATATAATTTAATAGATCATTTAAAATTTCTTTATTAAAGATCATAACGGTAACGATCATTGGGTCTAATAAATGCTAAAGAATTGTAAATAATTATATTCTTTCTAAAACATAATTTAATAGATCATTTAAAATTTCTTTATTAAAGATCATAAGGGTAACAATCATTGGGACTAATAAATGCTAAAAAATTGTAAATAATTATCTTCTTTGTAAAATATAATTTAATAGATCATTTCAAAATTTCTTTATTAAAGATCATAACGGTAACGATCATTGGGCCTAATAAATGCTAAAGAATTTGAAATAATTATCTTCTTTGTGAATCATAATTGAATAGATCATTTAAATTTTTTTTATTAAAGGTCTTAACGGTAACAATCATTGGGCCTAATAAATGCTAAAAAATTGTACATAATTATCTTCATTCTAAAAGATAACTTAAAAGATCATTTAAAGTTTTTTTATTAAATATCATAACGGTAACGATCATTGGGCCTAATAAATGCTAAAAAATTGTAAATAATTACCTTCTTTCTAAAAGATAATTTAATAGATCATTTAAAATTTCTTTATTAAAGATCATAACGATAACGATCATTGGGTCTAATAAATGCTAAAGAATTGTAAATAATTATATTCTTTCTAAAACATAATTTAATAGATCATTTAAAATTTCTTTATTAAAGATCATAAGGGTAACAATCATTGGGCCTAATAAATGCTAAAAAATTGTAAATAATTATCTTCTTTGTAAAAGATAATTTAATACATCATTTAAAATTTCTTTATTAAAGATCATAACGGTAACGATCATTGGGCCTAATAAATGCTAAAGAATTTGAAATAATTATCTTCTTTGTGAATCATAATTGAAAAGATCATTTAATGTTTCTTTATTAAAGATCATAACAGTAACGATCAATGGGTCTAATAAATGCTAAAAAATTGTAAATAATTATCTTCTTTCTAAAAGATAACTTAATAGATCATTTAGAATTTCTTTATTAAAGATCATAACGGTAACGATCATTGGTCCTAATAAATGCTAAAGAATTGTAAATAATTATATTCTTTCTAAAACATAATTTAATAGATCATTTAAAATTTCTTTATTAAAGATCATAAGGGTAACAATCATTGGGACTAATAAATGCTAAAAAATTGTAAATAATTATCTTCTTTGTAAAAGATAATTTAATAGATCATTTCAAAATTTCTTTATTAAAGATCATAACGGTAACGATCATTGGGCCTAATAAATGCTAAAGAATTTGAAATAATTATCTTCTTTGTGAATCATAATTGAATAGATCATTTAAAGTTTTTTTATTAAAGGTCTTAACGGTAACAATCATTGGGCCTAATAAATGCTAAAAAATTGTACATAATTATCTTCATTCTAAAAGATAACTTAAAAGATCATTTAAAGTTTTTTTATTAAAGATCATAACGGTAACGATCATTGGGCCTAATAAATGCTAAAAAATTGTAAATAATTACCTTCTTTCTAAAATATAATTTAATAGATCATTTAAAATTTCTTTATTAAAGATCATAACGGTAACGATCATTGGGCCTAATAAATGCTAAAGAATTGTAAATAATTATATTCTTTCTAAAACATAATTTAATAGATCATTTAAAATTTCTTTATTAAAGATTATAAGGGTAACAATCTTTGGGACTAATAAATGCTAAAAAATTGTAAACAATTATCTTCTTTGTAAAACATAATTTAATAGATCATTTCAAAATTTCTTTATTAAAGATCATAACGGTAACGATCATTGGGCCTAATAAATGCTAAAGAATTTGAAATAATTATCTTCTTTGTGAATCATAATTGAATAGATCATTTAAAGTTTTTTTATTAAAGGTCTTAACGGTAACAATCATTGGGCCTAATAAATGCTAAAAAATTGTACATAATTATCTTTATTCTAAAAGATAACTTAAAAGATCATTTAGAATTTCTTTATTAAAGATCATAACGGTAACGATCATTGGTCCTAATAAATGCTAAAGAATTGTAAATAATTATATTCTTTCTAAAACATAATTTAATAGATCATTTAAAATTTCTTTATTAAAGATCATAAGGGTAACAATCATTGGGACTAATAAATGCTAAAAAATTGTAAATAATTATCTTCTTTGTAAAAGATAATTTAATAGATCATTTCAAAATTTCTTTATTAAAGATCATAACGGTAACGATCATTGGGCCTAATAAATGCTAAAGAATTTGAAATAATTATCTTCTTTGTGAATCATAATTGAATAGACCATTTAAAGTTTTTTTATTAAAGGTCTTAACGGTAACAATCATTGGGCCTAATAAATGCTAAAAAATTGTACATAATTATCTTCATTCTAAAAGATAACTTAAAAGATCATTTAAAGTTTTTTTATTAAAGATCATAACGGTAACGATCATTGGGCCTAATAAATGCTAAAAAATTGTAAATAATTACCTTCTTTCTAAAAGATAATTTAATAGATCATTTAAAATTTCTTTATTTAAGATCATAACGGTAACGATCATTGGGCCTAATAAATGCTAAAGAATTGTAAATAATTATATTCTTTCTAAAACATAATTTAATAGATCATTTAAAATTTCTTTATTAAAGATCATAAGGGTAACAATCATTGGGCCTAATAAATGCTAAAAAATTGTAAATAATTATCTTCTTTGTAAAAGATAATTTAATACATCATTTAAAATTTCTTTATTAAAGATCATAACGGTAACGATCATTGGGCCTAATAAATGCTAAAGAATTTGAAATAATTATCTTCTTTGTGAATAATAATTGAATAGATCATTGAAAGTTTCTTTATTAAAGATCATAACAGTAACAATCATTGGGTCTAATAAATGCTAAAAAATTGTAAATAATTATCTTCTTTCTAAAAGATAATTTAATAGATTATTTAGAATTTCTTTATTAAAGATCATAACGGTAACGATCATTGGTCCTAATAAATGCTAAAGAATTGTAAATAATTATATTCTTTCTAAAACATAATTTAATAGATCATTTAAAATTTCTTTATTAAAGATCGTAAGGTAACAATCATTGGGACTAATAAATGCTAAAAAATTGTAGATAATTATCTTCTTTGTAAAAGCTAATTTAATAGATCATTTCAAAATTTCTTTATTAAAGATCATAACGGTAACGATCATTGGGCCTAATAAATGCTAAAGAATTTGAAATAATTATCTTCTTTGTGAATCATAATTGAATAGATCATTTAAAGTTTTTTTATTAAAGGTCTTAACGGTAACACTCATTGGGCCTAATAAATGCTAAAAAATTGTACATAATTATCTTAATTCTAAAAGATAACTTAAAAGATCATTTAAAGTTTTTTTATTAAAGATCATAACGGTAACGATCATTGGGCCTAATAAATGCTAAAAAATTGTAAATAATTACCTTCTTTCTAAAATATAATTTAATAGATCATTTAAAATTTCTTTATTAAAGATCATAACGGTAACGATCATTGGGTCTAATAAATGCTAAAGAATTGTAAATAATTATATTCTTTCTAAAACATAATTTAATAGATCATTTAAAATTTCTTTATTAAAGATCATAAGGGTAACAATCATTGGGACTAATAAATGCTAAAAAATTGTAAATAATTATCTTCTTTGTAAAATATAATTTAATAGATCATTTCAAAATTTCTTTATTAAAGATCATAACGGTAACGATCATTGGGCCTAATAAATGCTAAAGAATTTGAAATAATTATCTTCTTTGTGAATCATAATTGAATAGATCATTTAAATTTTTTTTATTAAAGGTCTTAACGGTAACAATCATTGGGCCTAATAAATGCTAAAAAATTGTACATAATTATCTTCATTCTAAAAGATAACTTAAAAGATCATTTAAAGTTTTTTTATTAAAGATCATAACGGTAACGATCATTGGGCCTAATAAATGCTAAAAAATTGTAAATAATTACCTTCTTTCTAAAAGATAATTTAATAGATCATTTAAAATTTCTTTATTAAAGATCATAACGATAACGATCATTGGGTCTAATAAATGCTAAAGAATTGTAAATAATTATATTCTTTCTAAAACATAATTTAATAGATCATTTAAAATTTCTTTATTAAAGATCATAAGGGTAACAATCATTGGGCCTAATAAATGCTAAAAAATTGTAAATAATTATCTTCTTTGTAAAAGATAATTTAATACATCATTTAAAATTTCTGTATTAAAGATCATAACGGTAACGATCATTGGGCCTAATAAATGCTAAAGAATTTGAAATAATTATCTTCTTTGTGAATCATAATTGAAAAGATCATTTAAAGTTTCTTTATTAAAGATCATAACAGTAACGATCAATGGGTCTAATAAATGCTAAAAAATTGTAAATAATTATCTTCTTTCTAAAAGATAACTTAATAGATCATTTAGAATTTCTTTATTAAAGATCATAACGGTAACGATCATTGGTCCTAATAAATGCTAAAGAATTGTAAATAATTATATTCTTTCTAAAACATAATTTAATAGATCATTTAAAATTTCTTTATTAAAGATCATAAGGGTAACAATCATTGGGACTAATAAATGCTAAAAAATTGTAAATAATTATCTTCTTTGTAAAAGATAATTTAATAGATCATTTCAAAATTTCTTTATTAAAGATCATAACGGTAACGATCATTGGGCCTAATAAATGCTAAAGAATTTGAAATAATTATCTTCTTTGTGAATCATAATTGAATAGATCATTTAAAGTTTTTTTATTAAAGGTCTTAACGGTAACAATCATTGGGCCTAATAAATGCTAAAAAATTGTACATAATTATCTTCATTCTAAAAGATAACTTAAAAGATCATTTAAAGTTTTTTTATTAAAGATCATAACGGTAACGATCATTGGGCCTAATAAATGCTAAAAAATTGTAAATAATTACCTTCTTTCTAAAATATAATTTAATAGATCATTTAAAATTTCTTTATTAAAGATCATAACGGTAACGATCATTGGGCCTAATAAATGCTAAAGAATTGTAAATAATTATATTCTTTCTAAAACATAATTTAATAGATCATTTAAAATTTCTTTATTAAAGATTATAAGGGTAACAATCTTTGGGACTAATAAATGCTAAAAAATTGTAAACAATTATCTTCTTTGTAAAACATAATTTAATAGATCATTTCAAAATTTCTTTATTAAAGATCATAACGGTAACGATCATTGGGCCTAATAAATGCTAAAGAATTTGAAATAATTATCTTCTTTGTGAATCATAATTGAATAGATCATTTAAAGTTTTTTTATTAAAGGTCTTAACGGTAACAATCATTGGGCCTAATAAATGCTAAAAAATTGTACATAATTATCTTTATTCTAAAAGATAACTTAAAAGATCATTTAGAATTTCTTTATTAAAGATCATAACTGTAACGATCATTGGTCCTAATAAATGCTAAAGAATTGTAAATAATTATATTCTTTCTAAAACTTAATTTAATAGATCATTTAAAATTTCTTTATTAAAGATCATAACGATAACGATCATTGGGTCTAATAAATGCTAAAGAATTGTAAATAATTATATTCTTTCTAAAACATAATTTAATAGATCATTTAAAATTTCTTTATTAAAGATCATAAGGGTAACAATCATTGGGCCTAATAAATGCTAAAAAATTGTAAATAATTATCTTCTTTGTAAAAGATAATTTAATACATCATTTAAAATTTCTTTATTAAAGATCATAACGGTAACGATCATTGGGCCTAATAAATGCTAAAGAATTTGAAATAATTATCTTCTTTGTGAATCATAATTCAAAAGATCATTTAAAGTTTCTTTATTAAAGATCATAACAGTAACGATCAATGGGTCTAATAAATGCTAAAAAATTGTAAATAATTATCTTCTTTCTAAAAGATAACTTAATAGATCATTTAGAATTTCTTTATTAAAGATCATAACGGTAACGATCATTGGTCCTAATAAATGCTAAAGAATTGTAAATAATTATATTCTTTCTAAAACATAATTTAATAGATCATTTAAAATTTCTTTATTAAAGATCATAAGGGTAACAATCATTGGGACTAATAAATGCTAAAAAATTGTAAATAATTATCTTCTTTGTAAAAGATAATTTAATAGATCATTTCAAAATTTCTTTATTAAAGATCATAACGGTAACGATCATTGGGCCTAATAAATGCTAAAGAATTTGAAATAATTATCTTCTTTGTGAATCATAATTGAATAGATCATTTAAAGTTTTTTTATTAAAGGTCTTAACGGTAACAATCATTGGGCCTAATAAATGCTAAAAAATTGTACATAATTATCTTCATTCTAAAAGATAACTTAAAAGATCATTTAAAGTTTTTTTATTAAAGATCATAACGGTAACGATCATTTGGCCTAATAAATGCTAAAAAATTGTAAATAATTACCTTCTTTCTAAAATATAATTTAATAGATCATTTAAAATTTCTTTATTAAAGATCATAACGGTAACGATCATTGGGCCTAATAAATGCTAAACAATTGTAAATAATTATATTCTTTCTAAAACATAATTTAATAGATCATTTAAAATTTCTTTATTAAAGATTATAAGGGTAACAATCTTTGGGACTAATAAATGCTAAAAAATTGTAAACAATTATCTTCTTTGTAAAACATAATTTAATAGATCATTTCAAAATTTCTTTATTAAAGATCATAACGGTAACGATCATTGGGCCTAATAAATGCTAAAGAATTTCAAATAATTATCTTCTTTGTGAATCATAATTGAATAGATCATTTAAAGTTTTTTTATTAAAGGTCTTAACGGTAACAATCATTGGGCCTAATAAATGCTAAAAAATTGTACATAATTATCTTTATTCTAAAAGATAACTTAAAAGATCATTTAGAATTTCTTTATTAAAGATCATAACTGTAACGATCATTGGTCCTAATAAATGCTAAAGAATTGTAAATAATTATATTCTTTCTAAAACTTAATTTAATAGATCATTTAAAATTTCTTTATTAAAGATCATAACGATAACGATCATTGGGTCTAATAAATGCTAAAGCATTGTAAATAATTATATTCTTTCTAAAACATAATTTAATAGATCATTTAAAATTTCTTTATTAAAGATCATAAGGGTAACAATCATTGGGCCTAATAAATGCTAAAAAATTGTAAATAATTATCTTCTTTGTAAAAGATAATTTAATACATCATTTAAAATTTCTTTATTAAAGATCATAACGGTAACGATCATTGGGCCTAATAAATGCTAAAGAATTTGAAATAATTATCTTCTTTGTGAATCATAATTCAAAAGATCATTTAAAGTTTCTTTATTAAAGATCATAACAGTAACGATCAATGGGTCTAATAAATGCTAAAAAATTGTAAATAATTAACTTCTTTCTAAAAGATAACTTGATAGATCATTTAGAATTTCTTTATTAAAGATCATAACGGTAACGATCATTGGTCCTAATAAATGCTAAAGAATTGTAAATAATTATATTCTTTCTAAAACATAATTTAATAGATCATTTAAAATTTCTTTATTAAAGATCATAAGGGTAACAATCATTGGGACTAATAAATGCTAAAAAATTGTAAATAATTATCTTCTTTGTAAAAGATAATTTAATAGATCATTTCAAAATTTCTTTATTAAAGATCATAACGGTAACGATCATTGGGCCTAATAAATGCTAAAGAATTTGAAATAATTATCTTCTTTGTGAATCATAATTGAATAGATCATTTAAAGTTTTTTTATTAAAGGTCTTAACGGTAACAATCATTGGGCCTAATAAACGCTAAAAAATTCTACATAATTATCTTCATTCTAAAAGATAACTTAAAAGATCATTTAGAATTTCTTTATTAAAGATCATAACGGTAACGATCATTGGTCCTAATAAATGCTAAAGAATTGTAAATAATTATATTCTTTCTAAAACATAATTTAATAGATCATTTAAAATTTCTTTATTAAAGATTATAAGGGTAACAATCTTTGGGACTAATAAATGCTAAAAAATTGTAAACAATTATCTTCTTTGTAAAACATAATTTAATAGATCATTTCAAAATTTCTTTATTAAAGATCATAACGGTAACGATCATTGGGCCTAATAAATGCGAAAGAATTTGAAATAATTATCTTCTTTGTGAATCATAGTTGAATAGATCATTTAAAGTTTTTTTATTAAAGGTCTTAACGGTAACAATCATTGGGCCTAATAAATGCTAAAAAATTGTACATAATTATCTTCATTCTAAAAGATAACTTAAAAGATCATTTAGAATTTCCTTATTAAAGATCATAACGGTAACGATCATTGGTCCTAATAAATGCTAAAGAATTGTAAATAATTATATTCTTTCTAAAACATAATTTAATAGATCATTTAAAATTTCTTTATTAAAGATCATAACGATAACGATCATTGGGTCTAATAAATGCTAAAGAATTGTAAATAATTATATTCTTTCTAAAACATAATTTAATAGATCATTTAAAATTTCTTTATTAAAGATCATAAGGGTAACAATCATTGGGCCTAATAAATGCTAAAAAATTGTAAATAATTATCTTCTTTGTAAAAGATAATTTAATACATCATTTAAAATTTCTTTATTAAAGATCATAACGGTAACGATCATTGGTCCTAATAAATGCTAAAGAATTGTAAATAATTATATTCTTTCTAAAACATAATTTAATAGATCATTTAAAATTTCTTTATTAAAGATTATAAGGGTAACAATCTTTGGGACTAATAAATGCTAAAAAATTGTAAACAATTATCTTCTTTGTAAAACATAATTTAATAGATCATTTCAAAATTTCTTTATTAAAGATCATAACGGTAACGATCATTGGGCCTAATAAATGCTAAAGAATTTGAAATAATTATCTTCTTTGTGAATCATAATTGAATACATCATTTAAAGTTTTTTTATTAAAGGTCTTAACGGTAACAATCATTGGGACTAATAAATGCTAAAAAATTGTAAATAATTATCTTCTTTGTAAAAGATAATTTAATAGATCATTTCAAAATTTCTGTATTAAAGATCATAACGGTAACGATCATTGGGCCTAATAAATGCTAAAGAATTTGAAATAATTATCTTCTTTGTGAATCATAGTTGAATAAATCATTTAAAGTTTTTTTATTAAAGGTCTTAACGGTAACAATCATTGGGCCTAATAAATGCTAAAAAATTGTACATAATTATCTTCATTCTAAAAGATAACTTAAAAGATCATTTAAAGTTTTTTTATTAAAGATCATAACGGTAACGATCATTGGGCCTAATAAATGCTAAAAAATTGTAAATAATTACCTTCTTTCTAAAAGATAATTTAATAGATCATTTAAAATTTCTTTATTAAAGATCATAACGGTAACGATCATTGGGCCTAATGCTAAAGAATTGTAAATAATTATATTCTTTCTAAAACATAATTTAATAGATCATTTAAAATTTCTTTATTAAAGATCATAAGGGTAACAATCATTGGGCCTAATAAATGCTAAAAAATTGTAAATAGTTATCTTCTTTGTAAAAGATAATTTAATACATCATTTAAAATTTCTTTATTAAAGATCATAACGGTAACGATCATTGGGCCTAATAAATGCTAAAGAATTTGAAATAATTATCTTCTTTGTGAATCATAATTGAAAAGATCATTTAAAGTTTCTTTATTAAAGATCATAACAGTAACGATCAATGGGTCTAATAAATGCTAAAAAATTGTAAATAATTATCTTCTTTCTAAAAGATAACTTAATAGATCATTTAGAATTTCTTTATTAAAGATCATAACGGTAACGATCATTGGTCCTAATAAATGCTAAAGAATTGTAAATAATTATATTCTTTCTAAAACATAATTTAATAGATCATTTAAAATTTCTTTATTAAACATTATAAGGGTAACAATCTTTGGGACTAATAAATGCTAAAAAATTGTAAACAATTATCTTCTTTGTAAAACATAATTTAATAGATCATTTCAAAATTTCTTTATTAAAGATCATAACGGTAACGATCATTGGGCCTAATAAATGCTAAAGAATTTGAAATAATTATCTTCTTTGTGAATCATAATTGAATAGATCATTTAAATTTTTTTTATTAAAGGTCTTAACGGTAACAATCATTGGGACTAATAAATGCTAAAAAATTGTAAATAATTATCTTCTTTGTAAAAGATAATTTAATAGATCATTTCAAAATTTCTTTATTAAAGATCATAACGGTAACGATCATTGGGCCTAATAAATGCTAAAGAATTTGAAATAATTATCTTCTTTGTGAATCATAGTTGAATAGATCATTTAAAGTTTTTTTATTAAAGGTCTTAACGGTAACAATCATTGGGCCTAATAAATGCTAAAAAATTGTACATAATTATCTTCATTCTAAAAGATAACTTAAAAGATCATTTAAAGTTTTTTTATTAAAGATCATAACGGTAACGATCATTGGGCCTAATAAATGCTAAAAAATTGTAAATAATTACCTTCTTTCTAAAAGATAATTTAATAGATCATTTAAAATTTCTTTATTAAAGATCATAACGGTAACGATCATTGGGCCTAATGCTAAAGAATTGTAAATAATTATATTCTTTCTAAAACATAATTTAATAGATCATTTAAAATTTCTTTATTAAAGATCATAAGGGTAACAATCATTGGGCCTAATAAATGCTAAAAAATTGTAAATAATTATCTTCTTTGTAAAAGATAATTTAATACATCATTTAAAATTTCTTTATTAAAGATCATAACGGTAACGATCATTGGGCCTAATAAATGCTAAAGAATTTGAAATAATTATCTTCTTTGTGAATCATAATTGAAAAGATCATTTAAAGTTTCTTTATTAAAGATCATAACAGTAACGATCAATGGGTCTAATAAATGCTAAAAAATTGTAAATAATTATCTTCTTTCTAAAAGATAACTTAATACATCATTTAGAATTTCTTTATTAAAGATCATAACGGTAACGATCATTGGTCCTAATAAATGCTAAAGAATTGTAAATAATTATATTCTTTCTAAAACATAATTTAATAGATCATTTAAAATTTCTTTATTAAAGATCATAACGGTAACAATCATTGGGACTAATAAATGCTAAAGAATTTGAAATAATTATCTTCTTTGTGAATCATAATTGAATAGATCATTTAAAGTTTTTTTATTAAAGGTCTTAACGGTAACAATCATTGGGCCTAATAAATGCTAAAAAATTGTACATAATTATCTTTATTCTAAAAGATAACTTAAAAGATCATTTAGAATTTCTTTATTAAAGATCATAACGGTAACGATCATTGGTCCTAATAAATGCTAAAGAATTGTAAATAATTATATTCTTTCTAAAACATAATTTAATAGACCATTTAAAATTTCTTTATTAAAGATCATAAGGGTAACAATCATTGGGACTAATAAATGCTAAAAAATTGTAAACAATTATCTTCTTTGTAAAAGATAATTTAATAGATCATTTCAAAATTTCTTTATTAAAGATCATAACGGTAACGATCATTGGGCCTAATAAATGCTAAAGAATTTGAAATAATTATCTTCTTTGTGAATCATAGTTGAATAGATCATTTAAAGTTTTTTTATTAAAGGTCTTAACGGTAACAATCATTGGGCCTAATAAATGCTAAAAAATTGTACATAATTATCTTCATTCTAAAAGATAATTTAATAGACCATTTAAAATTTCTTTATTAAAGATCATAACGGTAACGATCATTGGGCCTAATAAATGCTAAAGAATTGTAAATAATTATATTCTTTCTAAAACATAATTTAATAGATCATTTAAAATTTCTTTATTAAAGATCATAAGGGTAACAATCATTGGGCCTAATAAATGCTAAAAAATTGTAAATAATTATCTTCTTTGTAAAAGATAATTTAATACATCATTTAAAATTTCTTTATTAAAGATCATAACGGTAACGATCATTGGGCCTAATAAATGCTAAAGAATTTGAAATAATTATCTTCTTTGTGAATCATAATTGAAAAGATCATTTAAAGTTTCTTTATTAAAGATCATAACAGTAACGATCAATGGGTCTACTAAATGCTAAAAAATTGTAAATAATTATCTTCTTTCTAAAAGATAACTTAATAGATCATTTAGAATTTCTTTATTAAATATCATAACGGTAACGATCATTGGTCCTAATAAATGCTAAAGAATTGTAAATAATTATATTCTTTCTAAAACATAATTTAATAGATCATTTAAAATTTCTTTATTAAAGATCATAAGGGTAACAATCATTGGGACTAATAAATGCTAAAAAATTGTAAATAATTATCTTGTATGTAAAAGATAATTTAATAGATCATTTCAAAATTTCTTTATTAAAGATCATAACGGTAACGATCATTGGGCCTAATAAATGCTAAAGAATTTGAAATAATTATCTTCTTTGTGAATCATAATTGAATAGATCATTTAAAGTTTTTTTATTAAAGGTCTTAACGGTAACACTCATTGGGCCTAATAAATGCTAAAAAATTGTACATAATTATCTTCATTCTAAAAGATAACTTAAAAGATCATTTAGAATTTCTTTATTAAAGATCATAACGGTAATGATCATTGGTCCTAATAAATGCTAAAGAATTGTAAATAATTATATTCTTTCTAAAACATAATTTAATAGATCATTTAAAATTTCTTTATTAAAGATCATAACGGTAACGATCATTGGGCCTAATAAATGCTAAAGAATTGTAAATAATTATATTCTTTCTAAAACATAATTTAATAGATTATTTAAAATTTCTTTATTAAAGATTATAAGGGTAACAATCTTTGGGACTAATAAATGCTAAAAAATTGTAAACAATTATCTTCTTTGTAAAACATAATTTAATAGATCATTTCAAAATTTCTTTATTAAAGATCATAACGGTAACGATCATTGGGCCTAATAAATGCTAAAGAATTTGAAATAATTATCTTCTTTGTGAATCATAATTGAATAGATCATTTAAAGTTTTTTTATTAAAGGTCTTAACGGTAACAATCATTGGGCCTAATAAATGCTAAAAAATTGTACATAATTATCTTTATTCTAAAAGATAACTTAAAAGATCATTTAGAATTTCTTTATTAAAGATCATAACGGTAACGATCATTGGTCCTAATAAATGCTAAAGAATTGTAAATAATTATATTCTTTCTAAAACATAATTTAATAGATCATTTAAAATTTCTTTATTAAAGATCATAAGGGTAACAATCATTGGGACTAATAAATGCTAAAAAATTGTAAATAATTATCTTCTTTGTAAAAGATAATTTAATAGATCATTTCAAAATTTCTTTATTAATGATCATAACGGTAACGATCATTGGGCCTAATAAATGCTAAAGAATTTGAAATAATTATCTTCTTTGTGAATCATAGTTAAATAGATCATTTAAAGTTTTTTTATTAAAGGTCTTAACGGTAATAATCATTGGGCCTAATAAATGCTAAAAAATTGTACATAATTATCTTCATTCTAAAAGATAATTTAATAGATCATTTAAAATTTCTTTATTAAAGATCATAACGGTAACGATCATTGGGCCTAATAAATGCTAAAGAATTGTAAATAATTATATTCTTTCTAAAACATAATTTAATAGATCATTTAAAATTTCTTTATTAAAGATCATAAGGGTAACAATCATTGGGCCTAATAAATGCTAAAAAATTGTAAATAATTATCTTCTTTGTAAAAGATAATTTAATACATCATTTAAAATTTCTTTATTAAAGATCATAACGGTAACGATCATTGGGCCTAATAAATGCTAAAGAATTTGAAATAATTATCTTCTTTGTGAATCATAATTGAAAAGATCATTTAAAGTTTCTTTATTAAAGATCATAACAGTAACGATCAATGGGTCTACTAAATGCTAAAAAATTGTAAATAATTATCTTCTTTCTAAAAGATAACTTAATAGATCATTTAGAATTTCTTTATTAAATATCATAACGGTAACGATCATTGGTCCTAATAAATGCTAAAGAATTGTAAATAATTATATTCTTTCTAAAACATAATTTAATAGATCATTTAAAATTTCTTTATTAAAGATCATAAGGGTAACAATCATTGGGACTAATAAATGCTAAAAAATTGTAAATAATTATCTTCTTTGTAAAAGATAATTTAATAGATCATTTCAAAATTTCTTTATTAAAGATCATAACGGTAACGATCATTGGGCCTAATAAATGCTAAAGAATTTGAAATAATTATCTTCTTTGTGAATCATAATTGAATAGATCATTTAAAGTTTTTTTATTAAAGGTCTTAACGGTAACACTCATTGGGCCTAATAAATGCTAAAAAATTGTACATAATTATCTTCATTCTAAAAGATAACTTAAAAGATCATTTAGAATTTCTTTATTAAAGATCATAACGGTAACGATCATTGGTCCTAATAAATGCTAAAGAATTGTAAATAATTATATTCTTTCTAAAACATAATTTAATAGATCATTTAAAATTTCTTTATTAAAGATCATAACGGTAACGATCATTGGGCCTAATAAATGCTAAAGAATTGTAAATAATTATATTCTTTCTAAAACATAATTTAATAGATTATTTAAAATTTCTTTATTAAAGATTATAAGGGTAACAATCTTTGGGACTAATAAATGCTAAAAAATTGTAAACAATTATCTTCTTTGTAAAACATAATTTAATAGATCATTTCAAAATTTCTTTATTAAAGATCATAACGGTAACGATCATTGGGCCTAATAAATGCTAAAGAATTTGAAATAATTATCTTCTTTGTGAATCATAATTGAATAGATCATTTAAAATTTTTTTATTAAAGGTCTTAACGGTAACAATCATTGGGCCTAATAAATGCTAAAAAATTGTACATAATTATCTTTATTCTAAAAGATAACTTAAAAGATCATTTAGAATTTCTTTATTAAAGATCATAACGGTAACGATCATTGGTCCTAATAAATGCTAAAGAATTGTAAATAATTATATTCTTTCTAAAACATAATTTAATAGATCATTTAAAATTTCTTTATTAAAGATCATAAGGGTAACAATCATTGGGACTAATAAATGCTAAAAAATTGTAAATAATTATCTTGTATGTAAAAGATAATTTAATAGATCATTTCAAAATTTCTTTATTAAAGATCATAACGGTAACGATCATTGGGCCTAATAAATGCTAAAGAATTTGAAATAATTATCTTCTTTGTGAATCATAATTGAATAGATCATTTAAAGTTTTTTTATTAAAGGTCTTAACGGTAACACTCATTGGGCCTAATAAATGCTAAAAAATTGTACATAATTATCTTCATTCTAAAAGATAACTTAAAAGATCATTTAGAATTTCTTTATTAAAGATCATAACGGTAATGATCATTGGTCCTAATAAATGCTAAAGAATTGTAAATAATTATATTCTTTCTAAAACATAATTTAATAGATCATTTAAAATTTCTTTATTAAAGATCATAACGGTAACGATCATTGGGCCTAATAAATGCTAAAGAATTGTAAATAATTATATTCTTTCTAAAACATAATTTAATAGATTATTTAAAATTTCTTTATTAAAGATTATAAGGGTAACAATCTTTGGGACTAATAAATGCTAAAAAATTGTAAACAATTATCTTCTTTGTAAAACATAATTTAATAGATCATTTCAAAATTTCTTTATTAAAGATCATAACGGTAACGATCATTGGGCCTAATAAATGCTAAAGAATTTGAAATAATTATCTTCTTTGTGAATCATAATTGAATAGATCATTTAAAGTTTTTTTATTAAAGGTCTTAACGGTAACAATCATTGGGCCTAATAAATGCTAAAAAATTGTACATAATTATCTTTATTCTAAAAGATAACTTAAAAGATCATTTAGAATTTCTTTATTAAAGATCATAACGGTAACGATCATTGGTCCTAATAAATGCTAAAGAATTGTAAATAATTATATTCTTTCTAAAACATAATTTAATAGATCATTTAAAATTTCTTTATTAAAGATCATAAGGGTAACAATCATTGGGACTAATAAATGCTAAAAAATTGTAAATAATTATCTTGTATGTAAAAGATAATTTAATAGATCATTTCAAAATTTCTTTATTAAAGATCATAACGGTAACGATCATTGGGCCTAATAAATGCTAAAGAATTTGAAATAATTATCTTCTTTGTGAATCATAGTTGAATAGATCATTTAAAGTTTTTTTATTAAAGGTCTTAACGGTAACAATCATTGGGCCTAATAAATGCTAAAAAATTGTACATAATTATCTTCATTCTAAAAGATAATTTAATAGATCATTTAAAATTTCTTTATTAAAGATCATAACGGTAACGATCATTGGGCCTAATAAATGCTAAAGAATTGTAAATAATTATATTCTTTCTAAAACATAATTTAATAGATCATTTAAAATTTCTTTATTAAAGATCATAAGGGTAACAATCATTGGGCCTAATAAATGCTAAAAAATTGTAAATAATTATCTTCTTTGTAAAAGATAATTTAATACATCATTTAAAATTTCTTTATTAAAGATCATAACGGTAACGATCATTGGGCCTAATAAATGCTAAAGAATTTGAAATAATTATCTTCTTTGTGAATCATAATTGAAAAGATCATTTAAAGTTTCTTTATTAAAGATCATAACAGTAACGATCAATGGGTCTACTAAATGCTAAAAAATTGTAAATAATTATCTTCTTTCTAAAAGATAACTTAATAGATCATTTAGAATTTCTTTATTAAACATCATAACGGTAACGATCATTGGTCCTAATAAATGCTAAAGAATTGTAAATAATTATATTCTTTCTAAAACATAATTTAATAGATCATTTAAAATTTCTTTATTAAAGATCATAAGGGTAACAATCATTGGGACTAATAAATGCTAAAAAATTGTAAATAATTATCTTCTATGTAAAAGATAATTTAATAGATCATTTCAAAATTTCTTTATTAAAGATCATAACGGTAACGATCATTGGGCCTAATAAATGCTAAAGAATTTGAAATAATTATCTTCTTTGTGAATCATAGTTGAATAGATCATTTAAAGTTTTTTTATTAAAGGTCTTAACGGTAACAATCATTGGGCCTAATAAATGCTAAAAAATTGTACATAATTATCTTCATTCTAAAAGATAATTTAATAGATCATTTAAAATTTCTTTATTAAAGATCATAACGGTAACGATCATTGGGCCTAATAAATGCTAAAGAATTGTAAATAATTATATTCTTTCTAAAACATAATTTAATAGATCATTTAAAATTTCTTTATTAAAGATCATAAGGGTAACAATCATTGGGCCTAATAAATGCAAAAAAATTGTAAATAATTATCTTCTTTGTAAAAGATAATTTAATACATCATTTAAAATTTCTTTATTAAAGATCATAACGGTAACGATCATTGGGCCTAATAAATGCTAAAGAATTTGAAATAATTATCTTCTTTGTGAATCATAATTAAAAAGATCATTTAAAGTTTCTTTATTAAAGATCATAACAGTAACGATCAATGGGTCTACTAAATACTAAAAAATGGTAAATAATTATCTTCTTTCTAAAAGATAACTTAATAGATCATTTAGAATTTCTTTATTAAATATCATAACGGTAACGATCATTGGTCCTAATAAATGCTAAAGAATTGTAAATAATTATATTCTTTCTAAAACATAATTTAATAGATCATTTAAAATTTCTTTATTAAAGATCATAAGGGTAACAATCATTGGGACTAATAAATGCTAAAAAATTGTAAATAATTATCTTCTTTGTAAAAGATAATTTAATAGATCATTTCAAAATTTCTTTATTAAAGATCATAACGGTAACGATCATTGGGCCTAATAAATGCTAAAGAATTTGAAATAATTATCTTCTTTGTGAATCATAATTGAATAGATCATTTAAAGTTTTTTTATTAAAGGTCTTAACGGTAACACTCATTGGGCCTAATAAATGCTAAAAAATTGTACATAATTATCTTCATTCTAAAAGATAAGTTAAAAGATCATTTAGAATTTCTTTATTAAAGATCATAACGGTAACGATCATTGGTCCTAATAAATGCTAAAGAATTGTAAATAATTATATTCTTTCTAAAACATAATTTAATAGATCATTTAAAATTTCTTCATTAAAGATCATAACGGTAACAATCATTGGGCCTAATAAATGCTAAAGAATTGTAAATAATTATATTCTTTCTAAAACATAATTTAATAGATTATTTAAAATTTCTT
Source organism: Psophocarpus tetragonolobus (assembly GCA_037954015.1). Lineage (NCBI taxonomy): Eukaryota > Viridiplantae > Streptophyta > Magnoliopsida > Fabales > Fabaceae > Psophocarpus > Psophocarpus tetragonolobus. The sequence continues at coordinate 64,606,449 of CM075688.1, forward strand.
TATTAAAGATTATAAGGGTAACAATCTTTGGGACTAATAAATGCTAAAAAATTGTAAACAATTATCTTCTTTGTAAAACATAATTTAATAGATCATTTCAAAATTTCTTTATTAAAGATCATAACGGTAACGATCATTGGGCCTAATAAATGCTAAAGAATTTGAAATAATTATCTTCTTTGTGAATCATAATTGAATAGATCATTTAAAGTTTTTTTATTAAAGGTCTTAACGGTAACAATCATTGGGCCTAATAAATGCTAAAAAATTGTACATAATTATCTTTATTCTAAAAGATAACTTAAAAGATCATTTAGAATTTCTTTATTAAAGATCATAACGGTAACGATCATTGGTCCTAATAAATGCTAAAGAATTGTAAATAATTATATTCTTTCTAAAACATAATTTAATAGATCATTTAAAATTTCTTTATTAAAGATCATAAGGGTAACAATCATTGGGACTAATAAATGCTAAAAAATTGTAAATAATTATCTTCTTTGTAAAAGATAATTTAATAGATCATTTCAAAATTTCTTTATTAAAGATCATAACGGTAACGATCATTGGGCCTAATAAATGCTAAAGAATTTGAAATAATTATCTTCTTTGTGAATCATAGTTGAATAGATCATTTAAAGTTTTTTTATTAAAGGTCTTAACGGTAACAATCATTGGGCCTAATAAATGCTAAAAAATTGTACATAATTATCTTCATTCTAAAAGATAATTTAATAGATCATTTAAAATTTCTTTATTAAAGATCATAACGGTAACGATCATTGGGCCTAATAAATGCTAAAGAATTGTAAATAATTATATTCTTTCTAAAACATAATTTAATAGATCATTTAAAATTTCTTTATTAAAGATCATAAGGGTAACAATCATTGGGCCTAATAAATGCTAAAAAATTGTAAATAATTATCTTCTTTGTAAAAGATAATTTAATACATCATTTAAAATTTCTTTATTAAAGATCATAACGGTAACGATCATTGGGCCTAATAAATGCTAAAGAATTTGAAATAATTATCTTCTTTGTGAATCATAATTGAAAAGATCATTTAAAGTTTCTTTATTAAAGATCATAACAGTAACGATCAATGGGTCTACTAAATGCTAAAAAATTGTAAATAATTATCTTCTTTCTAAAAGATAACTTAATAGATCATTTAGAATTTCTTTATTAAATATCATAACGGTAACGATCATTGGTCCTAATAAATGCTAAAGAATTGTAAATAATTATATTCTTTCTAAAACATAATTTAATAGATCATTTAAAATTTCTTTATTAAAGATCATAAGGGTAACAATCATTGGGACTAATAAATGCTAAAAAATTGTAAATAATTATCTTCTTTGTAAAAGATAATTTAATAGATCATTTCAAAATTTCTTTATTAAAGATCATAACGGTAACGATCATTGGGCCTAATAAATGCTAAAGAATTTGAAATAATTATCTTCTTTGTGAATCATAATTGAATAGATCATTTAAAGTTTTTTTATTAAAGGTCTTAACGGTAACACTCATTGGGCCTAATAAATGCTAAAAAATTGTACATAATTATCTTCATTCTAAAAGATAACTTAAAAGATCATTTAGAATTTCTTTATTAAAGATCATAACGGTAACGATCATTGGTCCTAATAAATGCTAAAGAATTGTAAATAATTATATTCTTTCTAAAACATAATTTAATAGATCATTTAAAATTTCTTTATTAAAGATCATAACGGTAACGATCATTGGGCCTAATAAATGCTAAAGAATTGTAAATAATTATATTCTTTCTAAAACATAATTTAATAGATTATTTAAAATTTCTTTATTAAAGATTATAAGGGTAACAATCTTTGGGACTAATAAATGCTAAAAAATTGTAAACAATTATCTTCTTTGTAAAACATAATTTAATAGATCATTTCAAAATTTCTTTATTAAAGATCATAACGGTAACGATCATTGGGCCTAATAAATGCTAAAGAATTTGAAATAATTATCTTCTTTGTGAATCATAATTGAATAGATCATTTAAAGTTTTTTTATTAAAGGTCTTAACGGTAACAATCATTGGGCCTAATAAATGCTAAAAAATTGTACATAATTATCTTTATTCTAAAAGATAACTTAAAAGATCATTTAGAATTTCTTTATTAAAGATCATAACGGTAACGATCGTTGGTCCTAATAAATGCTAAAGAATTGTAAATAATTATATTCTTTCTAAAACATAATTTAATAGATCATTTAAAATTTCTTTATTAAAGATCATAAGGGTAACAATCATTGGGACTAATAAATGCTAAAAAATTGTAAATAATTATCTTCTTTGTAAAAGATAATTTAATAGATCATTTCAAAATTTCTTTATTAAAGATCATAACGGTAACGATCATTGGGCCTAATAAATGCTAAAGAATTTGAAATAATTATCTTCTTTGTGAATCATAGTTGAATAGATCATTTAAAGTTTTTTTATTAAAGGTCTTAACGGTAACAATCATTGGGCCTAATAAATGCTAAAAAATTGTACATAATTATCTTCATTCTAAAAGATAACTTAAAAGATCATTTAAAGTTTTTTTATTAAAGATCATAACGGTAACGATCATCGGGCCTAATAAATGCTAAAAAATTTTAAATAATTACCTTCTTTCTAAAAGATAATTTAATAGATCATTTAAAATTTCTTTATTAAAGATCATAACGGTAACGATCATTGGGCCTAATAAATGCTAAAGAATTGTAAATAATTATATTCTTTCTAAAACATAATTTAATAGATTATTTAAAATTTCTTTATTAAAGATTATAAGGGTAACAATCTTTGGGACTAATAAATGCTAAAAAATTGTAAACAATTATCTTCTTTGTAAAACATAATTTAATAGATCATTTCAAAATTTCTTTATTAAAGATCATAACGGTAACGATCATTGGGCCTAATAAATGCTAAAGAATTTGAAATAATTATCTTCTTTGTGAATCATAATTGAATAGATCATTTAAAGTTTTTTTATTAAAGGTCTTAACGGTAACAATCATTGGGCCTAATAAATGCTAAAAAATTGTACATAATTATCTTTATTTTAAAAGATAACTTAAAAGATCATTTAGAATTTCTTTATTAAAGATCATAACGGTAACGATCGTTGGTCCTAATAAATGCTAAAGAATTGTGAATAATTATATTCTTTCTAAAACATAATTTAATAGATCATTTAAAATTTCTTTATTAAAGATCATAAGGGTAACAATCATTGGGACTAATAAATGCTAAAAAATTGTAAATAATTATCTTCTTTGTAAAAGATAATTTAATAGATCATTTCAAAATTTCTTTATTAAAGATCATAACGGCAACGATCATTGGGCCTAATAAATGCTAAAGAATTTGAAATAATTATCTTCTTTGTGAATCATAATTGAATAGATCATTTAAAGTTTTTTTATTAAAGGTCTTAACGGTAACACTCATTGGGCCTAATAAATGCTAAAAAATTGCACATAATTATCTTCATTCTAAAAGATAACTTAAAAGATCATTTAGAATTTCTTTATTAAAGATCATAACGGTAACGATCATTGGTCCTAATAAATGCTAAAGAATTGTAAATAATTATATTCTTTCTAAAACATAATTTAATAGATCATTTAAAATTTCTTTATTAAAGATCATAACGATAACGATCATTGGGCCTAATAAATGCTAAAGAATTGTAAATAATTATATTCTTTCTAAAACATAATTTAATAGATTATTTAAAATTTCTTTATTAAAGATTATAAGGGTAACAATCTTTGGGACTAATAAATGCTAAAAAATTGTAAACAATTATCTTCTTTGTAAAACATAATTTAATAGATCATTTCAAAATTTCTTTATTAAAGATCATAACGGTAACGATCATTGGGCCTAATAAATGCTAAAGAATTTGAAATAATTATCTTCTTTGTGAATCATAATTGAATAGATCATTTAAAGTTTTTTTATTAAAGGTCTTAACGGTAACAATCATTGGGCCTAATAAATGCTAAAAAATTGTACATAATTATCTTTATTCTAAAAGATAACTTAAAAGATCATTTAGAATTTCTTTATTAAAGATCATAACGGTAATGATCGTTGGTCCTAATAAATTCTAAAGAATTGTAAATAATTATATTCTTTCTAAAACATAATTTAATAGATCATTTAAAATTTCTTTATTAAAGATCATAAGGGTAACAATCATTGGGACTAATAAATGCTAAAAAATTGTAAATAATTATCTTCTTTGTAAAAGATAATTTAATAGATCATTTCAAAATTTCTTTATTAAAGATCATAACGGTAACGATCATTGGGCCTAATAAATGCTAAAGAATTTGAAATAATTATCTTCTTTGTGAATCATAGTTGAATAGATCATTTAAAGTTTTTTTATTAAAGGTCTTAACGGTAACAATCATTGGGCCTAATAAATGCTAAAAAATTGTACATAATTATCTTCATTCTAAAAGATAACTTAAAAGATCATTTAAAGTTTTTTTATTAAAGATCATAACGGTAACGATCATTGGGCCTAATAAATGCTAAAAAATTGTAAATAATTACCTTCTTTCTAAAAGATAATTTAATAGATCATTTAAAATTTCTTTATTAAAGATCATAACGGTAACGATCATTGGGCCTAATAAATGCTAAAGAATTGTAAATAATTATATTCTTTCTAAAACATAATTTAATAGATCATTTAAAATTTCTTTATTAAAGATCATAAGGGTAACAATCATTGGGCCTAATAAATGCTAAAAAATTGTAAATAATTATCTTCTTTGTAAAAGATAATTTAATACATCATTTAAAATTTCTTTATTAAAGATCATAACGGTAACGATCAGTGGGCCTAATAAATGCTAAAGAATTTGAAATAATTATCTTCTTTGTGAATCATAATTGAAAAGATCATTTAAAGTTTCTTTATTAAAGATCATAACAGTAACGATCATTGGGTCTAATAAATGCTAAAAAATTGTAAATAATTATCTTCTTTCTAAAAGATAATTTAATAGATCATTTAGAATTTCTTTATTAAAGATCATAACGGTAACGATCATTGGTCCTAATAAATGCTAAAGAATTGTAAATAATTATATTCTTTCTAAAACATAATTTAATAGATCATTTAAAATTTCTTTATTAAAGATCATAAGGGTAACAATCATTGGGACTAACAAATGCTAAAAAATTGTAAATAATTATCTTCTTTGTAAAACATAATTTAATAGATCATTTCAAAATTTCTTTATTAAAGATCATAACGGTAACGATCATTGGGCCTAATAAATGCTAAAGAATTTGAAATAATTATCTTCTTTGTGAATCATAATTGAATAGATCATTTAAAGTTTTTTTATTAAAGGTCTTAACGGTAACAATCATTGGGCCTAATAAATGCTAAAAAATTGTACATAATTATCTTTATTCTAAAAGATAACTTAAAAGATCATTTAGAATTTCTTTATTAAAGATCATAACGGTAACGATCGTTGGTCCTAATAAATGCTAAAGAATTGTAAATAATTATATTCTTTCTAAAACATAATTTAATAGATCATTTAAAATTTCTTTATTAAAGATCATAAGGGTAACAATCATTGGGACTAATAAATGCTAAAAAATTGTAAATAATTATCTTCTTTGTAAAAGATAATTTAATAGATCATTTCAAAATTTCTTTATTAAAGATCATAACGGCAACGATCATTGGGCCTAATAAATGCTAAAGAATTTGAAATAATTAACTTCTTTGTGAATCATAATTGAATAGATCATTTAAAGTTTTTTTATTAAAGGTCTTAACGGTAACACTCATTGGGCCTAATAAATGCTAAAAAATTGTACATAATTATCTTCATTCTAAAAGATAACTTAAAAGATCATTTAGAATTTCTTTATTAAAGATCATAACGGTAACGATCATTGGTCCTAATAAATGCTAAAGAATTGTAAATAATTATATTCTTTCTAAAACATAATTTAATAGATCATTTAAAATTTCTTTATTAAAGATCATAACGGTAACGATCATTGGGCCTAATAAATGCTAAAGAATTGTAAATAATTATATTCTTTCTAAAACATAATTTAATAGATTATTTAAAATTTCTTTATTAAAGATTATAAGGGTAACAATCTTTGGGACTAATAAATGCTAAAAAATTGTAAACAATTATCTTCTTTGTAAAACATAATTTAATAGATCATTTCAAAATTTCTTTATTAAAGATCATAACGGTAACGATCATTGGGCCTAATAAATGCTAAAGAATTTGAAATAATTATCTTCTTTGTGAATCATAATTGAATAGATCATTTAAAGTTTTTTTATTAAAGGTCTTAACGGTAACAATCATTGGGCCTAATAAATGCTAAAAAATTGTACATAATTATCTTTATTCTAAAAGATAACTTAAAAGATCATTTAGAATTTCTTTGTTAAAGATCATAACGGTAACGATCGTTGGTCCTAATAAATTCTAAAGAATTGTAAATAATTATATTCTTTCTAAAACATAATTTAATAGATCATTTAAAATTTCTTTATTAAAGATCATAAGGGTAACAATCATTGGGACTAATAAATGCTAAAAAATTGTAAATAATTATCTTCTTTGTAAAAGATAATTTAATAGATCATTTCAAAATTTCTTTATTAAAGATCATAACGGTAACGATCATTGGGCCTAATAAATGCTAAAGAATTTGAAATAATTATCTTCTTTGTGAATCATAGTTGAATAGATCATTTAAAGTTTTTTTATTAAAGGTCTTAACGGTAACAATCATTGGGCCTAATAAATGCTAAAAAATTGTACATAATTATCTTCATTCTAAAAGATAACTTAAAAGATCATTTAAAGTTTTTTTATTAAAGATCATAACGGTAACGATCATTGGGCCTAATAAATGCTAAAAAATTGTAAATAATTACCTTCTTTCTAAAAGATAATTTAATAGATCATTTAAAATTTCTTTATTAAAGATCATAACGGTAACGATCATTGGGCCTAATAAATGCTAAAGAATTGTAAATAATTATATTCTTTCTAAAACATAATTTAATAGATCATTTAAAATTTCTTTATTAAAGATCATAAGGGTAACAATCATTGGGCCTAATAAATGCTAAAAAATTGTAAATAATTATCTTCTTTCTAAAAGATAATTTAATAGATCATTTAGAATTTCTTTATTAAAGATCATAACGGTAACGATCATTGGTCCTAATAAATGCTAAAGAATTGTAAATAATTATATTCTTTCTAAAACATAATTTAATAGATCATTTAAAATTTCTTTATTAAAGATCATAACGGTAACGATCAGTGGGCCTAATAAATGCTAAAGAATTTGAAATAATTATCTTCTTTGTGAATCATAATTGAAAAGATCATTTAAAGTTTCTTTATTAAAGATCATAACAGTAACGATCATTGGGTCTAATAAATGCTAAAAAATTGTAAATAATTATCTTCTTTCTAAAAGATAATTTAATAGATCATTTAGAATTTCTTTATTAAAGATCATAACGGTAACGATCATTGGTCCTAATAAATGCTAAAGAATTGTAAATAATTATATTCTTTCTAAAACATAATTTAATAGATCATTTAAAATTTCTTTATTAAAGATCATAAGGGTAACAATCATTGGGACTAACAAATGCTAAAAAATTGTAAATAATTATCTTCTTTGTAAAACATAATTTAATAGATCATTTCAAAATTTCTTTATTAAAGATCATAACGGTAACGATCATTGGGCCTAATAAATGCTAAAGAATTTGAAATAATTATCTTCTTTGTGAATCATAATTGAATAGATCATTTAAAGTTTTTTTATTAAAGGTCTTAACGGTAACAATCATTGGGCCTAATAAATGCTAAAAAATTGTACATAATTATCTTTATTCTAAAAGATAACTTAAAAGATCATTTAGAATTTCTTTATTAAAGATCATAACGGTAACGATCGTTGGTCCTAATAAATGCTAAAGAATTGTAAATAATTATATTCTTTCTAAAACATAATTTAATAGATCATTTAAAATTTCTTTATTAAAGATCATAAGGGTAACAATCATTGGGACTAATAAATGCTAAAAAATTGTAAATAATTATCTTCTTTGTAAAAGATAATTTAATAGATCATTTCAAAATTTCTTTATTAAAGATCATAACGGCAACGATCATTGGGCCTAATAAATGCTAAAGAATTTGAAATAATTAACTTCTTTGTGAATCATAATTGAATAGATCATTTAAAGTTTTTTTATTAAAGGTCTTAACGGTAACACTCATTGGGCCTAATAAATGCTAAAAAATTGTACATAATTATCTTCATTCTAAAAGATAACTTAAAAGATCATTTAGAATTTCTTTATTAAAGATCATAACGGTAACGATCATTGGTCCTAATAAATGCTAAAGAATTGTAAATAATTATATTCTTTCTAAAACATAATTTAATAGATCATTTAAAATTTCTTTATTAAAGATCATAACGGTAACGATCATTGGGCCTAATAAATGCTAAAGAATTGTAAATAATTATATTCTTTCTAAAACATAATTTAATAGATTATTTAAAATTTCTTTATTAAAGATTATAAGGGTAACAATCTTTGGGACTAATAAATGCTAAAAAATTGTAAACAATTATCTTCTTTGTAAAACATAATTTAATAGATCATTTCAAAATTTCTTTATTAAAGATCATAACGGTAACGATCATTGGGCCTAATAAATGCTAAAGAATTTGAAATAATTATCTTCTTTGTGAATCATAATTGAATAGATCATTTAAAGTTTTTTTATTAAAGGTCTTAACGGTAACAATCATTGGGCCTAATAAATGCTAAAAAATTGTACATAATTATCTTTATTCTAAAAGATAACTTAAAAGATAATTTAGAATTTCTTTATTAAAGATCATAACGGTAACGATCGTTGGTCCTAATAAATTCTAAAGAATTGTAAATAATTATATTCTTTCTAAAACATAATTTAATAGATCATTTAAAATTTCTTTATTAAAGATCATAAGGGTAACAATCATTGGGACTAATAAATGCTAAAAAATTGTAAATAATTATCTTCTTTGTAAAAGATAATTTAATAGATCATTTCAAAATTTCTTTATTAAAGATCATAACGGTAACGATCATTGGGCCTAATAAATGCTAAAGAATTTGAAATAATTATCTTCTTTGTGAATCATAGTTGAATAGATCATTTAAAGTTTTTTTATTAAAGGTCTTAACGGTAACAATCATTGGGCCTAATAAATGCTAAAAAATTGTACATAATTATCTTCATTCTAAAAGATAACTTAAAAGATCATTTAAAGTTTTTTTATTAAAGATCATAACGGTAACGATCATTGGGCCTAATAAATGCTAAAAAATTGTAAATAATTACCTTCTTTCTAAAAGATAATTTAATAGATCATTTAAAATTTCTTTATTAAAGATCATAACGGTAACGATCATTGGGCCTAATAAATGCTAAAGAATTGTAAATAATTATATTCTTTCTAAAACATAATTTAATAGATCATTTAAAATTTCTTTATTAAAGATCATAAGGGTAACAATCATTGGGCCTAATAAATGCTAAAAAATTGTAAATAATTATCTTCTTTCTAAAAGATAATTTAATAGATCATTTAGAATTTCTTTATTAAAGATCATAACGGTAACGATCATTGGTCCTAATAAATGCTAAAGAATTGTAAATAATTATATTCTTTCTAAAACATAATTTAATAGATCATTTAAAATTTCTTTATTAAAGATCATAAGGGTAACAATCATTGGGACTAACAAATGCTAAAAAATTGTAAATAATTATCTTCTTTGTAAAAGATAATTTAATAGATCATTTCAAAATTTCTTTATTAAAGATCATAACGGTGACGATCATTGGGCCTAATAAATGCTAAAGAATTTGAAATAATTATCTTCTTTGTGAATCATAATTGAATAGATCATTTAAAGTTTTTTTATTAAAGGTCTTAACGGTAACAATCATTGGGCCTAATAAATGCTAAAAAATTGTACATAATTATCTTCATTCTAAAAGATAACTTAAAAGATCATTTAGAATTTCTTTATTAAAGATCATAACGGTAACGATCATTGGTCCTAATAAATGCTAAAGAATTGTAAATAATTATATTCTTTCTAAAACATAATTTAATAGATCATTTAAAATTTATTTATTAAAGATCATAACGGTAACGATCATTGGGCCTAATAAATGCTAAAGAATTGTAAATAATTATATTCTTTCTAAAACATAATTTAATAGATTATTTAAAATTTCTTTATTAAAGATTATAAGGGTAACAATCTTTGGGACTAATAAATGCTAAAAAATTGTAAACAATTATCTTCTTTGTAAAACATAATTTAATAGATCATTTCAAAATTTCTTTATTAAAGATCATAACGGTAACGATCATTGGGCCTAATAAATGCTAAAGAATTTGAAATAATTATCTTCTTTGTGAATCATAATTGAATAGATCATTTAAAGTTTTTTTATTAAAGGTCTTAACGGTAACAATCATTGGGCCTAATAAATGCTAAAAAATTGTACATAATTATCTTCATTCTAAAAGATAACTTAAAAGATCATTTAGAATTTCTTTATTAAAGATCATAACGGTAACGATCATTGGTCCTAATAAATGCTAAAGAATTGTAAATAATTATATTCTTTCTAAAACATAATTTAATAGATCATTTAAAATTTCTTTATTAAACATCATAACGGTAACGATCATTGGGCCTAATAAATGCTAAAGAATTGTAAATAATTATATTCTTTCTAAAACATAATTTAATAGATTATTTAAAATTTCTTTATTAAACATTATAAGGGTAACAATCTTTGGGACTAATAAATGCTAAAAAATTGTAAACAATTATCTTCTTTGTAAAACATAATTTAATAGATCATTTCAAAATTTATTTATTAAAGATCATAACGGTAACGATCATTGGGCCTAATAAATGCTAAAGAATTTGAAATAATTATCTTCTTTGTGAATCATAATTGAATAGATCATTTAAAGTTTTTTTATTAAAGGTCTTAACGGTAACAATCATTGGGCCTAATAAATGCTAAAAAATTGTACATAATTATCTTTATTCTAAAAGATAACTTAAAAGATCATTTAGAATTTCTTTATTAAAGATCATAACGGTAACGATCATTGGTCCTAATAAATGCTAAAGAATTGTAAATAATTATATTCTTTCTAAAACATAATTTAAAAGATCATTTAAAGTTTTTTTATTAAAGATCATAACGGTAACGATCATTGGGCCTAATAAATGCTAAAAAATTGTAAATAATTACCTTCTTTCTAAAAGATAATTTAATAGATCATTTAGAATTTCTTTATTAAAGATCATAACGGTAACGATCATTGGTCCTAATAAATGCTAAAGAATTGTAAATAATTATATTCTTTCTAAAACATAATTTAATAGATCATTTAAAATTTCTTTATTAAAGATCATAAGGGTAACAATCATTGGGACTAACAAATGCTAAAAAATTGTAAATAATTATCTTCTTTGTAAAAGATAATTTAATAGATCATTTCAAAATTTCTTTATTAAAGATCATAACGGTGACGATCATTGGGCCTAATAAATGCTAAAGAATTTGAAATAATTATCTTCTTTGTGAATCATAATTGAATAGATCATTTAAAGTTTTTTTATTAAAGGTCTTAACGGTAACAATCATTGGGCCTAATAAATGCTAAAAAATTGTACATAATTATCTTCATTCTAAAAGATAACTTAAAAGATCATTTAGAATTTCTTTATTAAAGATCATAACGGTAACGATCATTGGTCCTAATAAATGCTAAAGAATTGTAAATAATTATATTCTTTCTAAAACATAATTTAATAGATCATTTAAAATTTCTTTATTAAAGATCATAACGGTAACGATCATTGGGCCTAATAAATGCTAAAGAATTGTAAATAATTATATTCTTTCTAAAACATAATTTAATAGATTATTTAAAATTTCTTTATTAAAGATTATAAGGGTAACAATCTTTGGGACTAATAAATGCTAAAAAATTGTAAACAATTATCTTCTTTGTAAAACATAATTTAATAGATCATTTCAAAATTTCTTTATTAAAGATCATAACGGTAACGATCATTGGGCCTAATAAATGCTAAAGAATTTGAAATAATTATCTTCTTTGTGAATCATAATTGAATAGATCATTTAAAGTTTTTTTATTAAAGGTCTTAACGGTAACAATCATTGGGCCTAATAAATGCTAAAAAATTGTACATAATTATCTTTATTCTAAAAGATAACTTAAAAGATCATTTAGAATTTCTTTATTAAAGATCATAACGGTAACGATCGTTGGTCCTAATAAATTCTAAAGAATTGTAAATAATTATATTCTTTCTAAAACATAATTTAATAGATCATTTAAAATTTCTTTATTAAAGATCATAAGGGTAACAATCATTGGGACTAATAAATGCTAAAAAATTGTAAATAATTATCTTCTTTGTAAAAGATAATTTAATACATCATTTAAAATTTCTTTATTAAAGATCATAACGGTAACGATCATTGGGCCTAATAAATGCTAAAGAATTTGAAATAATTATCTTCTTTGTGAATCATAATTGAAAAGATCATTTAAAGTTTCTTTATTAAAGATCGTAACAGTAACGATCAATGGGTCTACTAAATGCTAAAAAATTGTAAATAATTATCTTCTTTCTAAAAGATAACTTAATAGATCATTTAGAATTTCTTTATTAAATATCATAACGGTAACGATCATTGGTCCTAATAAATGCTAAAGAATTGTAAATAATTATATTCTTTCTAAAACATAATTTAATAGATCATTTAAAATTTCTTTATTAAAGATCATAAGGGTAACAATCATTGGGACTAATAAATGCTAAAAAATTGTAAATAATTATCTTCTTTGTAAAAGATAATTTAATAGATCATTTCAAAATTTCATTATTAAAGATCATAACGGTAACGATCATTGGGCCTAATAAATGCTAAAGAATTTGAAATAATTCTCTTTTTTGTGAATCATAATTGAATAGATCATTTAAAGTTTTTTTATTAAAGGTCTTAACGGTAACACTCATTGGGCCTAATAAATGCTAAAAAATTGTACATAATTATCTTCATTCTAAAAGATAACTTAAAAGATCATTTAGAATTTCTTTATTAAAGATCATAACGGTAACGATCATTGGTCCTAATAAATGCTAAAGAATTGTAAATAATTATATTCTTTCTAAAACATAATTTAATAGATCATTTAAAATTTCTTTATTAAAGATCATAAGGGTAACAATCATTGGGACTAATAAATGCTAAAAAATTGTAAATAATTATCTTCTTTGTAAAAGATAATTTAATAGATCATTTCAAAATTTCTTTATTAAAGATCATAACGGTAACGATCATTGGGCCTAATAAATGCTAAAGAATTTGAAATAATTATCTTCTTTGTGAATCATAGTTGAATAGATCATTTAAAGTTTTTTTATTAAAGGTCTTAACGGTAACAATCATTGGGCCTAATAAATGCTAAAAAATTGTACATAATTATCTTCATTCTAAAAGATAACTTAAAAGATCATTTAAAGTGTTTTTATTAAAGATCATAACGGTAACGATCATTGGGCCTAATAAATGCTAAAAAATTGTAAATAATTACCTTCTTTCTAAAAGATAATTTAATAGATCATTTAAAATTTCTTTATTAAAGATCATAACGGTAACGATCATTGGGCCTAATAAATGCTAAAGAATTGTAAATAATTATATTCTTTCTAAAACATAATTTAATAGATCATTTAAAATTTCTTTATTAAAGATCATAAGGGTAACAATCATTGGGCCTAATAAATGCTAAAAAATTGTAAATAATTATCTTCTTTGTAAAAGATAATTTAATACATCATTTAAAATTTCTTTATTAAAGATCATAACGGTAACGATCAGTGGGCCTAATAAATGCTAAAGAATTTGAAATAATTATCTTCTTTGTGAATCATAATTGAAAAGATCATTTAAAGTTTCTTTATTAAAGATCATAACAGTAACGATCATTGGGTCTAATAAATGCTAAAAAATTGTAAATAATTATCTTCTTTCTAAAAGATAATTTAATAGATCATTTAGAATTTCTTTATTAAAGATCATAACGGTAACGATCATTGGTCCTAATAAATGCTAAAGAATTGTAAATAATTATATTCTTTCTAAAACATAATTTAATAGATCATTTAAAATTTCTTTATTAAAGATCATAAGGGTAACAATCATTGGGACTAATAAATGCTAAAAAATTGTAAATAATTATCTTCTTTGTAAAAGATAATTTAATAGATCATTTCAAAATTTCTTTATTAAAGATCATAACGGCAACGATCATTGGGCCTAATAAATGCTAAAGAATTTGAAATAATTAACTTCTTTGTGAATCATAATTGAATAGATCATTTAAAGTTTTTTTATTAAAGGTCTTAACGGTAACACTCATTGGGCCTAATAAATGCTAAAAAATTGTACATAATTATCTTCATTCTAAAAGATAACTTAAAAGATCATTTAGAATTTCTTTATTAAAGATCATAACGGTAACGATCATTGGTCCTAATAAATGCTAAAGAATTGTAAATAATTATATTCTTTCTAAAACATAATTTAATAGATCATTTAAAATTTCTTTATTAAAGATCATAACGGTAACGATCATTGGGCCTAATAAATGCTAAAGAATTGTAAATAATTATATTCTTTCTAAAACATAATTTAATAGATTATTTAAAATTTCTTTATTAAAGATTATAAGGGTAACAATCTTTGGGACTAATAAATGCTAAAAAATTGTAAACAATTATCTTCTTTGTAAAACATAATTTAATAGATCATTTCAAAATTTCTTTATTAAAGATCATAACGGTAACGATCATTGGGCCTAATAAATGCTAAAGAATTTGAAATAATTATCTTCTTTGTGAATCATAATTGAATAGATCATTTAAAGTTTTTTTATTAAAGGTCTTAACGGTAACAATCATTGGGCCTAATAAATGCTAAAAAATTGTACATAATTATCTTTATTCTAAAAGATAACTTAAAAGATAATTTAGAATTTCTTTATTAAAGATCATAACGGTAACGATCGTTGGTCCTAATAAATTCTAAAGAATTGTAAATAATTATATTCTTTCTAAAACATAATTTAATAGATCATTTAAAATTTCTTTATTAAAGATCATAAGGGTAACAATCATTGGGACTAATAAATGCTAAAAAATTGTAAATAATTATCTTCTTTGTAAAAGATAATTTAATAGATCATTTCAAAATTTCTTTATTAAAGATCATAACGGTAACGATCATTGGGCCTAATAAATGCTAAAGAATTTGAAATAATTATCTTCTTTGTGAATCATAGTTGAATAGATCATTTAAAGTTTTTTTATTAAAGGTCTTAACGGTAACAATCATTGGGCCTAATAAATGCTAAAAAATTGTACATAATTATCTTCATTCTAAAAGATAACTTAAAAGATCATTTAAAGTTTTTTTATTAAAGATCATAACGGTAACGATCATTGGGCCTAATAAATGCTAAAAAATTGTAAATAATTACCTTCTTTCTAAAAGATAATTTAATAGATCATTTAAAATTTCTTTATTAAAGATCATAACGGTAACGATCATTGGGCCTAATAAATGCTAAAGAATTGTAAATAATTATATTCTTTCTAAAACATAATTTAATAGATCATTTAAAATTTCTTTATTAAAGATCATAAGGGTAACAATCATTGGGCCTAATAAATGCTAAAAAATTGTAAATAATTATCTTCTTTCTAAAAGATAATTTAATAGATCATTTAGAATTTCTTTATTAAAGATCATAACGGTAACGATCATTGGTCCTAATAAATGCTAAAGAATTGTAAATAATTATATTCTTTCTAAAACATAATTTAATAGATCATTTAAAATTTCTTTATTAAAGATCATAAGGGTAACAATCATTGGGACTAACAAATGCTAAAAAATTGTAAATAATTATCTTCTTTGTAAAAGATAATTTAATAGATCATTTCAAAATTTCTTTATTAAAGATCATAACGGTGACGATCATTGGGCCTAATAAATGCTAAAGAATTTGAAATAATTATCTTCTTTGTGAATCATAATTGAATAGATCATTTAAAGTTTTTTTATTAAAGGTCTTAACGGTAACAATCATTGGGCCTAATAAATGCTAAAAAATTGTACATAATTATCTTCATTCTAAAAGATAACTTAAAAGATCATTTAGAATTTCTTTATTAAAGATCATAACGGTAACGATCATTGGTCCTAATAAATGCTAAAGAATTGTAAATAATTATATTCTTTCTAAAACATAATTTAATAGATCATTTAAAATTTATTTATTAAAGATCATAACGGTAACGATCATTGGGCCTAATAAATGCTAAAGAATTGTAAATAATTATATTCTTTCTAAAACATAATTTAATAGATTATTTAAAATTTCTTTATTAAAGATTATAAGGGTAACAATCTTTGGGACTAATAAATGCTAAAAAATTGTAAACAATTATCTTCTTTGTAAAACATAATTTAATAGATCATTTCAAAATTTCTTTATTAAAGATCATAACGGTAACGATCATTGGGCCTAATAAATGCTAAAGAATTTGAAATAATTATCTTCTTTGTGAATCATAATTGAATAGATCATTTAAAGTTTTTTTATTAAAGGTCTTAACGGTAACAATCATTGGGCCTAATAAATGCTAAAAAATTGTACATAATTATCTTCATTCTAAAAGATAACTTAAAAGATCATTTAGAATTTCTTTATTAAAGATCATAACGGTAACGATCATTGGTCCTAATAAATGCTAAAGAATTGTAAATAATTATATTCTTTCTAAAACATAATTTAATAGATCATTTAAAATTTCTTTATTAAACATCATAACGGTAACGATCATTGGGCCTAATAAATGCTAAAGAATTGTAAATAATTATATTCTTTCTAAAACATAATTTAATAGATTATTTAAAATTTCTTTATTAAACATTATAAGGGTAACAATCTTTGGGACTAATAAATGCTAAAAAATTGTAAACAATTATCTTCTTTGTAAAACATAATTTAATAGATCATTTCAAAATTTATTTATTAAAGATCATAACGGTAACGATCATTGGGCCTAATAAATGCTAAAGAATTTGAAATAATTATCTTCTTTGTGAATCATAATTGAATAGATCATTTAAAGTTTTTTTATTAAAGGTCTTAACGGTAACAATCATTGGGCCTAATAAATGCTAAAAAATTGTACATAATTATCTTTATTCTAAAAGATAACTTAAAAGATCATTTAGAATTTCTTTATTAAAGATCATAACGGTAACGATCATTGGTCCTAATAAATGCTAAAGAATTGTAAATAATTATATTCTTTCTAAAACATAATTTAAAAGATCATTTAAAGTTTTTTTATTAAAGATCATAACGGTAACGATCATTGGGCCTAATAAATGCTAAAAAATTGTAAATAATTACCTTCTTTCTAAAAGATAATTTAATAGATCATTTAAAATTTCTTTATTAAAGATCATAACGGTAACGATCATTGAGCCTAATAAATGCTAAAGAATTGTAAATAATTATATTCTTTCTAAAACATAATTTAATAGATCATTTAAAATTTCTTTATTAAAGATCATAAGGGTAACAATCATTGGGCCTAATAAATGCTAAAAAATTGTAAATAATTATCTTCTTTCTAAAAGATAATTTAATAGATCATTTAGAATTTCTTTATTAAAGATCATAACGGTAACGATCATTGGTCCTAATAAATGCTAAAGAATTGTAAATAATTATATTCTTTCTAAAACATAATTTAATAGATCATTTAAAATTTCTTTATTAAAGATCATAAGGGTAACAATCATTGGGACTAACAAATGCTAAAAAATTGTAAATAATTATCTTCTTTGTAAAAGATAATTTAATAGATCATTTCAAAATTTCTTTATTAAAGATCATAACGGTGACGATCATTGGGCCTAATAAATGCTAAAGAATTTGAAATAATTATCTTCTTTGTGAATCATAATTGAATAGATCATTTAAAGTTTTTTTATTAAAGGTCTTAACGGTAACAATCATTGGGCCTAATAAATGCTAAAAAATTGTACATAATTATCTTCATTCTAAAAGATAACTTAAAAGATCATTTAGAATTTCTTTATTAAAGATCATAACGGTAACGATCATTGGTCCTAATAAATGCTAAAGAATTGTAAATAATTATATTCTTTCTAAAACATAATTTAATAGATCATTTAAAATTTCTTTATTAAAGATCATAACGGTAACGATCATTGGGCCTAATAAATGCTAAAGAATTGTAAATAATTATATTCTTTCTAAAACATAATTTAATAGATTATTTAAAATTTCTTTATTAAAGATTATAAGGGTAACAATCTTTGGGACTAATAAATGCTAAAAAATTGTAAACAATTATCTTCTTTGTAAAACATAATTTAATAGATCATTTCAAAATTTCTTTATTAAAGATCATAACGGTAACGATCATTGGGCCTAATAAATGCTAAAGAATTTGAAATAATTATCTTCTTTGTGAATCATAATTGAATAGATCATTTAAAGTTTTTTTATTAAAGGTCTTAACGGTAACAATCATTGGGCCTAATAAATGCTAAAAAATTGTACATAATTATCTTTATTCTAAAAGATAACTTAAAAGATCATTTAGAATTTCTTTATTAAAGATCATAACGGTAACGATCGTTGGTCCTAATAAATTCTAAAGAATTGTAAATAATTATATTCTTTCTAAAACATAATTTAATAGATCATTTAAAATTTCTTTATTAAAGATCATAAGGGTAACAATCATTGGGACTAATAAATGCTAAAAAATTGTAAATAATTATCTTCTTTGTAAAAGATAATTTAATACATCATTTAAAATTTCTTTATTAAAGATCATAACGGTAACGATCATTGGGCCTAATAAATGCTAAAGAATTTGAAATAATTATCTTCTTTGTGAATCATAATTGAAAAGATCATTTAAAGTTTCTTTATTAAAGATCGTAACAGTAACGATCAATGGGTCTACTAAATGCTAAAAAATTGTAAATAATTATCTTCTTTCTAAAAGATAACTTAATAGATCATTTAGAATTTCTTTATTAAATATCATAACGGTAACGATCATTGGTCCTAATAAATGCTAAAGAATTGTAAATAATTATATTCTTTCTAAAACATAATTTAATAGATCATTTAAAATTTCTTTATTAAAGATCATAAGGGTAACAATCATTGGGACTAATAAATGCTAAAAAATTGTAAATAATTATCTTCTTTGTAAAAGATAATTTAATAGATCATTTCAAAATTTCATTATTAAAGATCATAACGGTAACGATCATTGGGCCTAATAAATGCTAAAGAATTTGAAATAATTCTCTTTTTTGTGAATCATAATTGAATAGATCATTTAAAGTTTTTTTATTAAAGGTCTTAACGGTAACACTCATTGGGCCTAATAAATGCTAAAAAATTGTACATAATTATCTTCATTCTAAAAGATAACTTAAAAGATCATTTAGAATTTCTTTATTAAAGATCATAACGGTAACGATCATTGGTCCTAATAAATGCTAAAGAATTGTAAATAATTATATTCTTTCTAAAACATAATTTAATAGATCATTTAAAATTTCTTTATTAAAGATCATAAGGGTAACAATCATTGGGACTAATAAATGCTAAAAAATTGTAAATAATTATCTTCTTTGTAAAAGATAATTTAATAGATCATTTCAAAATTTCTTTATTAAAGATCATAACGGTAACGATCATTGGGCCTAATAAATGCTAAAGAATTTGAAATAATTATCTTCTTTGTGAATCATAGTTGAATAGATCATTTAAAGTTTTTTTATTAAAGGTCTTAACGGTAACAATCATTGGGCCTAATAAATGCTAAAAAATTGTACATAATTATCTTCATTCTAAAAGATAACTTAAAAGATCATTTAAAGTGTTTTTATTAAAGATCATAACGGTAACGATCATTGGGCCTAATAAATGCTAAAAAATTGTAAATAATTACCTTCTTTCTAAAAGATAATTTAATAGATCATTTAAAATTTCTTTATTAAAGATCATAACGGTAACGATCATTGGGCCTAATAAATGCTAAAGAATTGTAAATAATTATATTCTTTCTAAAACATAATTTAATAGATCATTTAAAATTTCTTTATTAAAGATCATAAGGGTAACAATCATTGGGCCTAATAAATGCTAAAAAATTGTAAATAATTATCTTCTTTGTAAAAGATAATTTAATACATCATTTAAAATTTCTTTATTAAAGATCATAACGGTAACGATCAGTGGGCCTAATAAATGCTAAAGAATTTGAAATAATTATCTTCTTTGTGAATCATAATTGAAAAGATCATTTAAAGTTTCTTTATTAAAGATCATAACAGTAACGATCATTGGGTCTAATAAATGCTAAAAAATTGTAAATAATTATCTTCTTTCTAAAAGATAATTTAATAGATCATTTAGAATTTCTTTATTAAAGATCATAACGGTAACGATCATTGGTCCTAATAAATGCTAAAGAATTGTAAATAATTATATTCTTTCTAAAACATAATTTAATAGATCATTTAAAATTTCTTTATTAAAGATCATAAGGGTAACAATCATTGGGACTAATAAATGCTAAAAAATTGTAAATAATTATCTTCTTTGTAAAAGATAATTTAATAGATCATTTCAAAATTTCTTTATTAAAGATCATAACGGTAACGATCATTGGGCCTAATAAATGCTAAAGAATTTGAAATAATTATCTTCTTTGTGAATCATAGTTGAATAGATCATTTAAAGTTTTTTTATTAAAGGTCTTAACGGTAACAATCATTGGGCCTAATAAATGCTAAAAAATTGTACATAATTATCTTCATTCTAAAAGATAACTTAAAAGATCATTTAAAGTGTTTTTATTAAAGATCATAACGGTAACGATCATTGGGCCTAATAAATGCTAAAAAATTGTAAATAATTACCTTCTTTCTAAAAGATAATTTAATAGATCATTTAAAATTTCTTTATTAAAGATCATAACGGTAACGATCATTGGGCCTAATAAATGCTAAAGAATTGTAAATAATTATATTCTTTCTAAAACATAATTTAATAGATCATTTAAAATTTCTTTATTAAAGATCATAAGGGTAACAATCATTGGGCCTAATAAATGCTAAAAAATTGTAAATAATTATCTTCTTTGTAAAAGATAATTTAATACATCATTTAAAATTTCTTTATTAAAGATCATAACGGTAACGATCAGTGGGCCTAATAAATGCTAAAGAATTTGAAATAATTATCTTCTTTGTCAATCATAATTGAAAAGATCATTTAAAGTTTCTTTATTAAAGATCATAACAGTAACGATCATTGGGTCTAATAAATGCTAAAAAATTGTAAATAATTATCTTCTTTCTAAAAGATAATTTAATAGATCATTTAGAATTTCTTTATTAAAGATCATAACGGTAACGATCATTGGTTCTAATAAATGCTAAAGAATTGTAAATAATTATATTCTTTCTAAAACATAATTTAATAGATCATTTAAAATTTCTTTATTAAAGATCATAAGGGTAACAATCATTGGGACTAATAAATGCTAAAAAATTGTAAATAATTATCTTCTTTGTAAAAGATAATTTAATAGATCATTTCAAAATTTCTTTATTAAAGATCATAACGGTAACGATCATTGGGCCTAATAAATGCTAAAAAATTTGAAATAATTATCTTCTTTGTGAATCATAATTGAATAGATCATTTAAAGTTTTTTTATTAAAGGTCTTAACGGTAACACTCATTGGGCCTAATAAATGCTAAAAAATTGTACATAATTATCTTCATTCTAAAAGATAACTTAAAAGATCATTTAGAATTTCTTTATTAAAGATCATAACGGTAACGATCATTGGTCCTAATAAATGCTAAAGAATTGTAAATAATTATATTCTTTCTAAAACATAATTTAATAGATCATTTAAAATTTCTTTATTAAAGATCATAACGGTAACGATCATTGGGCCTAATAAATGCTAAAGAATTGTAAATAATTATATTCTTTCTAAAACATAATTTAATAGATCATTTAAAATTTCTTTATTAAAGATTATAAGGGTAACAATCTTTGGGACTAATAAATGCTAAAAAATTGTAAACAATTATCTTCTTTGTAAAACATAATTTAATAGATCATTTCAAAATTTCTTTATTAAAGATCATAACGGTAACGATCATTGGGCCTAATAAATGCTAAAGAATTTGAAATAATTATCTTCTTTGTGAATCATAATTGAATAGATCATTTAAAGTTTTTTTATTAAAGGTCTTAACGGTAACAATCATTGGGACTAATAAATGCTAAAAAATTGTAAATAATTATCTTCTTTGTAAAAGATAATTTAATAGATCATTTCAAAATTTCTTTATTAAAGATCATAACGGTAACGATCATTGGGCCTAATAAATGCTAAAGAATTTGAAATAATTATCTTCTTTGTGAATCATAGTTGAATAGATCATTTAAAGTTTTTTTATTAAAGGTCTTAACGGTAACAATCATTGGGCCTAATAAATGCTAAAAAATTGTACATAATTATCTTCATTCTAAAAGATAACTTAAAAGATCATTTAAAGGTTTTTTTATTAAAGATCATAACGGTAACGATCATTGGGCCTAATAAATGCTAAAAAATTGTAAATAATTACCTTCTTTCTAAAAGATAATTTAATAGATCATTTAAAATTTCTTTATTAAAGATCATAACGGTAACGATCATTGGGCCTAATAAATGCTAAAGAATTGTAACTAATTATATTCTTTCTAAAACATAATTTAATAGATCATTTAAAATTTCTTTATTAAAGATCATAAGGGTAACAATCATTGGGCCTAATAAATGCTAAAAAATTGTAAATAATTATCTTCTTTGTAAAAGATAATTTAATACATCATTTAAAATTTCTTTATTAAAGATCATAACGGTAACGAACAGTGGGCCTAATAAATGCTAAAGAATTTGAAATAATTATCTTCTTTGTGAATCATAATTGAAAAGATCATTTAAAGTTTCTTTATTAAAGATCATAACAGTAACGATCATTGGGTCTAATAAATGCTAAAAAATTGTAAATAATTATCTTCTTTCTAAAAGATAATTTAATAGATCATTTAGAATTTCTTTATTAAAGATCATAACGGTAACGATCATTGGTCCTAATAAATGCTAAAGAATTGTAAATAATTATATTCTTTCTAAAACATAATTTAATAGATCATTTAAAATTTCTTTATTAAAGATCATAAGGGTAACAATCATTGGGACTAATAAATGCTAAAAAATTGTAAATAATTATCTTCTTTGTAAAAGATAATTTAATAGATCATTTCAAAATTTCTTTATTAAAGATCATAACGGTAACGATCATTGGGCCTAATAAATGCTAAAGAATTTGAAATAATTATCTTCTTTGTGAATCATAATTGAAAAGATCATTTAAAGTTTCTTTATTAAAGATCATAACAGTAACGATCATTGGGTCTAATAAATGCTAAAAAATTGTAAATAATTATCTTCTTTCTAAAAGATAATTTAATAGATCATTTAGAATTTCTTTATTAAAGATCATAACGGTAACGATCATTGGTCCTAATAAATGCTAAAGAATTGTAAATAATTATATTCTTTCTAAAACATAATTTAATAGATCATTTAAAATTTCTTTATTAAAGATCATAAGGGTAACAATCATTGGGACTAATAAATGCTAAAAAATTGTAAATAATTATCTTCTTTGTAAAAGATAATTTAATAGATCATTTCAAAATTTCTTTATTAAAGATCATAACGGTAACGATCATTGGGCCTAATAAATGCTAAAAAATTTGAAATAATTATCTTCTTTGTGAATCATAATTGAATAGATCATTTAGAGTTTTTTTATTAAAGGTCTTAACGGTAACACTCATTGGGCCTAATAAATGCTAAAAAATTGTACATAATTATCTTCATTCTAAAAGATAACTTAAAAGATCATTTAGAATTTCTTTATTAAAGATCATAACGGTAACGATCATTGGTCCTAATAAATGCTAAAGAATTGTAAATAATTATATTCTTTCTAAAACATAATTTAATAGATCATTTAAAATTTCTTTATTAAAGATCATAACGGTAACGATCATTGGGCCTAATAAATGCTAAAGAATTGTAAATAATTATATTCTTTCTAAAACATAATTTAATAGATCATTTAAAATTTCTTTATTAAAGATTATAAGGGTAAAAATCTTTGGGACTAATAAATGCTAAAAAATTGTAAACAATTATCTTCTTTGTAAAACATAATTTAATAGATCATTTCAAAATTTCTTTATTAAAGATCATAACGGTAACGATCATTGGGCCTAATAAATGCTAAAGAATTTGAAATAATTATCTTCTTTGTGAATCATAATTGAATAGATCATTTAAAGTTTTTTTATTAAAGGTCTTAACGGTAACAATCATTGGGACTAATAAATGCTAAAAAATTGTAAATAATTATCTTCTTTGTAAAAGATAATTTAATAGATCATTTCAAAATTTCTTTATTAAAGATCATAACGGTAACGATCATTGGGCCTAATAAATGCTAAAGAATTTGAAATAATTATCTTCTTTGTGAATCATAGTTGAATAGATCATTTAAAGTTTTTTTATTAAAAGTCTTAACGGTAACAATCATTGGGCCTAATAAATGCTAAAAAATTGTACATAATTATCTTCATTCTAAAAGATAACTTAAAAGATCATTTAAAGGTTTTTTTATTAAAGATCATAACGGTAACGATCATTGGGCCTAATAAATGCTAAAAAATTGTAAATAATTACCTTCTTTCTAAAAGATAATTTAGTAGATCATTTAAAATTTCTTTATTAAAGATCATAACGGTAACGATCATTGGGCCTAATAAATGCTAAAGAATTGTAAATAATTATATTCTTTCTAAAACATAATTTAATAGATCATTTAAAATTTCTTTATTAAAGATCATAAGGGTAACAATCATTGGGCCTAATAAATGCTAAAAAATTGTAAATAATTATCTTCTTTGTAAAAGATAATTTAATACATCATTTAAAATTTCTTTATTAAAGATCATAACGGTAACGATCAGTGGGCCTAATAAATGCTAAAGAATTTGAAATAATTATCTTCTTTGTGAATCATAATTGAAAAGATCATTTAAAGTTTCTTTATTAAAGATCATAACAGTAACGATCATTGGGTCTAATAAATGCTAAAAAATTGTAAATAATTATCTTCTTTCTAAAAGATAATTTAATAGATCATTTAGAATTTCTTTATTAAAGATCATAACGGTAACGATCATTGGTCCTAATAAATGCTAAAGAATTGTAAATAATTATATTCTTTCTAAAACATAATTTAATAGATCATTTAAAATTTCTTTATTAAAGATCATAAGGGTAACAATCATTGGGACTAATAAATGCTAAAAAATTGTAAATAATTATCTTCTTTGTAAAAGATAATTTAATAGATCATTTCAAAATTTCTTTATTAAAGATCATAACGGTAACGATCATTGGGCCTAATAAATGCTAAAAAATTTGAAATAATTATCTTCTTTGTGAATCATAATTGAATAGATCATTTAAAGTTTTTTTATTAAAGGTCTTAACGGTAACACTCATTGGGCCTAATAAATGCTAAAAAATTGTACATAATTATCTTCATTCTAAAAGATAACTTAAAAGATCATTTAGAATTTCTTTATTAAAGATCATAACGGTAACGATCATTGGTCCTAATAAATGCTAAAGAATTGTAAATAATTATATTCTTTCTAAAACATAATTTAATAGATCATTTAAAATTTCTTTATTAAAGATCATAACGGTAACGATCATTGAGCCTAATAAATGCTAAAGAATTGTAAATAATTATATTCTTTCTAAAACATAATTTAATAGATCATTTAAAATTTCTTTATTAAAGATTATAAGGGTAAAAATCTTTGGGACTAATAAATGCTAAAAAATTGTAAACAATTATCTTCTTTGTAAAACATAATTTAATAGATCATTTCAAAATTTCTTTATTAAAGATCATAACGGTAACGATCATTGGGCCTAATAAATGCTAAAGAATTTGAAATAATTATCTTCTTTGTGAATCATAATTGAATAGATCATTTAAAGTTTTTTTATTAAAGGTCTTAACGGTAACAATCATTGGGACTAATAAATGCTAAAAAATTGTAAATAATTATCTTCTTTGTAAAAGATAATTTAATAGATCATTTCAAAATTTCTTTATTAAAGATCATAACGGTAACGATCATTGGGCCTAATAAATGCTAAAGAATTTGAAATAATTATCTTCTTTGTGAATCATAGTTGAATAGATCATTTAAAGTTTTTTTATTAAAGGTCTTAACGGTAACAATCATTGGGCCTAATAAATGCTAAAAAATTGTACATAATTATCTTCATTCTAAAAGATAACTTAAAAGATCATTTAAAGTTTTTTTATTAAAGATCATAACGGTAACGATCATTGGGCCTAATAAATGCTAAAAAATTGTAAATAATTACCTTCTTTCTAAAAGATAATTTAATAGATCATTTAAAATTTCTTTATTAAAGATCATAACGGTAACGATCATTGGGCCTAATAAATGCTAAAGAATTGTAAATAATTATATTCTTTCTAAAACATAATTTAATAGATCATTTAAAATTTCTTTATTAAAGATCATAAGGGTAACAATCATTGGGCCTAATAAATGCTAAAAAATTGTAAATAATTATCTTCTTTCTAAAAGATAATTTAATAGATCATTTAGAATTTCTTTATTAAAGATCATAACGGTAACGATCATTGGTCCTAATAAATGCTAAAGAATTGTAAATAATTATATTCTTTCTAAAACATAATTTAATAGATCATTTAAAATTTCTTTATTAAAGATCATAACGGTAACGATCAGTGGGCCTAATAAATGCTAAAGAATTTGAAATAATTATCTTCTTTGTGAATCATAATTGAAAAGATCATTTAAAGTTTCTTTATTAAAGATCATAACAGTAACGATCATTGGGTCTAATAAATGCTAAAAAATTGTAAATAATTATCTTCTTTCTAAAAGATAATTTAATAGATCATTTAGAATTTCTTTATTAAAGATCATAACGGTAACGATCATTGGTCCTAATAAATGCTAAAGAATTGTAAATAATTATATTCTTTCTAAAACATAATTTAATAGATCATTTAAAATTTCTTTATTAAAGATCATAACGGTAACGATCATTGGGCCTAATAAATGCTAAAGAATTGTAAATAATTATATTCTTTCTAAAACATAATTTAATAGATCATTTAAAATTTCTTTATTAAAGATTATAAGGGTAAAAATCTTTGGGACTAATAAATGCTAAAAAATTGTAAACAATTATCTTCTTTGTAAAACATAATTTAATAGATCATTTCAAAATTTCTTTATTAAAGATCATAACGGTAACGATCATTGGGCCTAATAAATGCTAAAGAATTTGAAATAATTATCTTCTTTGTGAATCATAATTGAATAGATCATTTAAAGTTTTTTTATTAAAGGTCTTAACGGTGACAATCATTGGGACTAATAAATGCTAAAAAATTGTAAATAATTATCTTCTTCGTAAAAGATAATTTAATAGATCATTTCAAAATTTCTTTATTAAAGATCATAACGGTAACGATCATTGGACCTAATAAATGCTAAAGAATTTGAAATAATTATCTTCTTTGTGAATCATAGTTGAATAGATCATTTAAAGTTTTTTTATTAAAGGTCTTAACGGTAACAATCATTGGGCCTAATAAATGCTAAAGAATTGTAAATAATTATATTCTTTCTAAAACATAATTTAATAGATCATTTAAAATTTCTTTATTAAAGATCATAAGGGTAACAATCATTGGGACTAATAAATGCTAAAAAATTGTAAATAATTATCTTCTTTGTAAAAGATAATTTAATAGATCATTTCAAAATTTCTTTATTAAAGATCATAACGGTAACGATCATTGGGCCTAATAAATGCTAAAAAATTTGAAATAATTATCTTCTTTGTGAATCATAATTGAATAGATCATTTAAAGTTTTTTTATTAAAGGTCTTAACGGTAACACTCATTGGGCCTAATAAATGCTAAAAAATTGTACATAATTATCTTCATTCTAAAAGATAACTTAAAAGATCATTTAGAATTTCTTTATTAAAGATTATAACGGTAACGATCATTGGTCCTAATAAATGCTAAAGAATTGTAAATAATTATATTCTTTCTAAAACATAATTTAATAGATCATTTAAAATTTCTTTATTAAAGATCATAACGGTAACGATCATTGGGCCTAATAAATGCTAAAGAATTGTAAATAATTATATTCTTTCTAAAACATAATTTAATAGATCATTTAAAATTTCTTTATTAAAGATTATAAGGGTAAAAATCTTTGGGACTAATAAATGCTAAAAAATTGTAAACAATTATCTTCTTTGTAAAACATAATTTAATAGATCATTTCAAAATTTCTTTATTAAAGATCATAACGGTAACGATCATTGGGCCTAATAAATGCTAAAGAATTTGAAATAATTATCTTCTTTGTGAATCATAATTGAATAGATCATTTAAAGTTTTTTTATTAAAGGTCTTAACGGTGACAATCATTGGGACTAATAAATGCTAAAAAATTGTAAATAATTATCTTCTTCGTAAAAGATAATTTAATAGATCATTTCAAAATTTCTTTATTAAAGATCATAACGGTAACGATCATTGGGCCTAATAAATGCTAAAGAATTTGAAATAATTATCTTCTTTGTGAATCATAATTGAATAGATCATTTAAAGTTTTTTTATTAAAGGTCTTAACGGTGACAATCATTGGGACTAATAAATGCTAAAAAATTGTAAATAATTATCTTCTTCGTAAAAGATAATTTAATAGATCATTTCAAAATTTCTTTATTAAAGATCATAACGGTAACGATCATTGGGCCTAATAAATGCTAAAGAATTTGAAATAATTATCTTCTTTGTGAATCATAGTTGAATAGATCATTTAAAGTTTTTTTATTAAAGGTCTTAACGGTAACAATCATTGGGCCTAATAAATGCTAAAAAATTGTACATAATTATCTTCATTCTAAAAGATAACTTAAAAGATCATTTAAAGTTTTTTTATTAAAGATCATAACGGTAACGATCATTGGGCCTAATAAATGCTAAAAAATTGTAAATAATTACCTTCTTTCTAAAAGATAATTTAATAGATCATTTAAAATTTCTTTATTAAAGATCATAACGGTAACGATCATTGGGCCTAATAAATGCTAAAGAATTGTAAATAATTATATTCTTTCTAAAACATAATTTAATAGATCATTTAAAATTTCTTTATTAAAGATCATAAGGGTAACAATCTTTGGGACTAATAAATGCTAAAAAATTGTAAACAATTATCTTCTTTGTAAAACATAATTTAATAGATCATTTCAAAATTTCTTTATTAAAGATCATAACGGTAACGATCATTGGGCCTAATAAATGCTAAAGAATTTGAAATAATTATCTTCTTTGTGAATCATAATTGAATAGATCATTTAAAGTTTTTTTATTAAAGGTCTTAACGGTAACAATCATTGGGACTAATAAATGCTAAAAAATTGTAAATAATTATCTTCTTTGTAAAAGATAATTTAATAGATCATTTCAAAATTTCTTTATTAAAGATCATAACGGTAACGATCATTGGGCCTAATAAATGCTAAAGAATTTGAAATAATTATCTTCTTTGTGAATCATAGTTGAATAGATCATTTAAAGTTTTTTTATTAAAGGTCTTAACGGTAACAATCATTGGGCCTAATAAATGCTAAAAAATTGTACATAATTATCTTCATTCTAAAAGATAACTTAAAAGATCATTTAAAGTTTTTTTATTAAAGATCATAACGGTAACGATCATTGGGCCTAATAAATGCTAAAAAATTGTAAATAATTACCTTCTTTCTAAAAGATAATTTAATAGATCATTTAAAATTTCTTTATTAAAGATCATAACGGTAACGATCATTGGGCCTAATAAATGCTAAAGAATTGTATATAATTATATTCTTTCTAAAACATAATTTAATAGATCATTTAAAATTTCTTTATTAAAGATCATAAGGGTAACAATCATTGGGCCTAATAAATGCTAAAAAATTGTAAATAATTATCTTCTTTGTAAAAGATAATTTAATACATCATTTAAAATTTCTTTATTAAAGATCATAACGGTAACGATCAGTGGGCCTAATAAATGCTAAAGAATTTGAAATAATTATCTTCTTTGTGAATCATAATTGAAAAGATCATTTAAAGTTTCTTTATTAAAGATCATAACAGTAACGATCATTGGGTCTAATAAATGCTAAAAAATTGTAAATAATTATCTTCTTTCTAAAAGATAATTTAATAGATCATTTAGAATTTCTTTATTAAAGATCATAACGGTAACGATCATTGGTCCTAATAAATGCTAAAGAATTGTAAATAATTATATTCTTTCTAAAACATAATTTAATAGATCATTTAAAATTTCTTTATTAAAGATCATAAGGGTAACAATCATTGGGACTAATAAATGCTAAAAAATTGTAAATAATTATCTTCTTTGTAAAAGATAATTTAATAGATCATTTCAAAATTTCTTTATTAAAGATCATAACGGTAACGATCATTGGGCCTAATAAATGCTAAAGAATTTGAAATAATTATCTTCTTTGTGAATCATAGTTGAATAGATCATTTAAAGTTTTTTTATTAAAGGTCTTAACGGTAACAATCATTGGGCCTAATAAATGCTAAAAAATTGTACATAATTATCTTCATTCTAAAAGATAATTTAAAAGATCATTTAAAGTTTTTTTATTAAAGATCATAACGGTAACGATTATTGGGCCTAATAAATGCTAAAAAATTGTAAATAATTACCTTCTTTCTAAAAGATAATTTAATAGATCATTTAAAATTTCTTTATTAAAGATCATAACGGTAACGATCATTGGGCCTAATAAATGCTAAAGAATTGTAAATAATTATATTCTTTCTAAAACATAATTTAATAGATCATTTAAAATTTCTTTATTAAAGATCATAAGGGTAACAATCATTGGGCCTAATAAATGCTAAAAAATTGTAAATAATTATTTTCTTTGTAAAAGATAATTTAATACATCATTTAAAATTTCTTTATTAAAGATCATAACGGTAACGATCAGTGGGCCTAATAGATGCTAAAGAATTTGAAATAATTATCTTCTTTGTGAATCATAATTGAAAAGATCATTTAAAGTTTCTTTATTAAAGATCATAACAGTAACGATCATTGGGTCTAATAAATGCTAAAAAATTGTAAATAATTATCTTCTTTCTAAAAGATAATTTAATAGATCATTTAGAATTTCTTTATTAAAGATCATAACGGTAACGATCATTGGTCCTAATAAATGCTAAAGAATTGTAAATAATTATATTCTTTCTAAAACATAATTTAATAGATCATTTAAAATTTCTTTATTAAAGATCATAAGGGTAACAATCATTGGGACTAATAAATGCTAAAAAATTGTAAATAATTATCTTCTTTGTAAAAGATAATTTAATAGATCATTTCAAAATTTCTTTATTAAAGATCATAACGGTAACGATCATTGGGCCTAATAAATGCTAAAGAATTTGAAATAATTATCTTCTTTGTGAATCATAATTGAAAAGATCATTTAAAGTTTCTTTATTAAAGATCATAACAGTAACGATCATTGGGTCTAATAAATGCTAAAAAATTGTAAATAATTATCTTCTTTCTAAAAGATAATTGAATAGATCATTTAGAATTTCTTTATTAAAGATCATAACGGTAACGATCATTGGTCCTAATAAATGCTAAAGAATTGTAAATAATTATATTCTTTCTAAAACATAATTTAATAGATCATTTAAAATTTCTTTATTAAAGATCATAAGGGTAACAATCATTGGGACTAATAAATGCTAAAAAATTGTAAATAATTATCTTCTTTGTAAAAGATAATTTAATAGATCATTTCAAAATTTCTTTATTAAAGATCATAACGGTAACGATCATTGGGCCTAATAAATGCTAAAGAATTTGAAATAATTATCTTCTTTGTGAATCATAATTGAATAGATCATTTAAAGTTTTTTTATTAAAGGTCTTAACGGTAACACTCATTGGGCCTAATAAATGCTAAAAAATTGTACATAATTATCTTCATTCTAAAAGATAACTTAAAAGATCATTTAGAATTTCTTTATTAAAGATCATAACGGTAACGATCATTGGTCCTAATAAATGCTAAAGAATTGTAAATAATTATATTCTTTCTAAAACATAATTTAATAGATCATTTAAAATTTCTTTATTAAAGATCATAACGGTAACGATCATTGGGCCTAATAAATGCTAAAGAATTGTAAATAATTATATTCTTTCTAAAACATAATTTAATAGATCATTTAAAATTTCTTTATTAAAGATTATAAGGGTAACAATCTTTGGGACTAATAAATGCTAAAAAATTGTAAACAATTATCTTCTTTGTAAAACATAATTTAATAGATCATTTCAAAATTTCTTTATTAAAGATCATAACGGTAACGATCATTGGGCCTAATAAATGCTAAAGAATTTGAAATAATTATCTTCTTTGTGAATCATAATTGAATAGATCATTTAAAGTTTTTTTATTAAAGGTCTTAACGGTAACAATCATTGGGCCTAATAAATGCTAAAAAATTGTACATAATTATCTTTATTCTAAAAGATAACTTAAAAGATCATTTAGAATTTCTTTATTAAAGATCATAACGGTAACGATCATTGGTCCTAATAAATGCTAAAGAATTGTAAATAATTATATTCTTTCTAAAACATAATTTAATAGATCATTTAAAATTTCTTTATTAAAGATCATAAGGGTAACAATCATTGGGACTAATAAATGCTAAAAAATTGTAAATAATTATCTTCTTTGTAAAAGATAATTTAATAGATCATTTCAAAATTTCTTTATTAAAGATCATAACGGTAACGATCATTGGGCCTAATAAATGCTAAAGAATTTGAAATAATTATCTTCTTTGTGAATCATAGTTGAATAGATCATTTAAAGTTTTTTTATTAAAGGTCTTAACGGTAACAATCATTGGGCCTAATAAATGCTAAAAAATTGTACATAATTATCTTCATTCTAAAAGATAACTTAAAAGATCATTTAAAGTTTTTTTATTAAAGATCATAACGTTAACGATCATTGGGCCTAATAAATGCTAAAAAATTGTAAATAATTACCTTCTTTCTAAAAGATAATTTAATAGATCATTTAAAATTTCTTTATTAAAGATCATAACGGTAACGATCATTGGGCCTAATAAATGCTAAAGAATTGTAAATAATTATATTCTTTCTAAAACATAATTTAATAGATCATTTAAAATTTCTTTATTAAAGATCATAAGGGTAACAATCATTGCGCCTAATAAATGCTAAAAAATTGTAAATAATTATCTTCTTTGTAAAAGATAATTTAATACATCATTTAAAATTTCTTTATTAAAGATCATAACGGTAACGATCAGTGGGCCTAATAAATGCTAAAGAATTTTAAATAATTATCTTCTTTGTGAATCATAATTGAAAAGATCATTTAAAGTTTCTTTATTAAAGATCACAACAGTAACGATCATTGGGTCTAATAAATGCTAAAAAATTGTAAATAATTATCTTCTTTCTAAAAGATAATTTAATAGATCATTTAGAATTTCTTTATTAAAGATCATAACGGTAACGATCATTGGTCCTAATAAATGCTAAAGAATTGTAAATAATTATATTCTTTCTAAAACATAATTTAATAGATCATTTAAAATTTCTTTATTAAAGATCATAAGGGTAACAATCATTGGGACTAATAAATGCTAAAAAATTGTAAATAATTATCTTCTTTGTAAAAGATAATTTAATAGATCATTTCAAAATTTCTTTATTAAAGATCATAACGGTAACGATCATTGGGCCTAATAAATGCTAAAGAATTTGAAATAATTATCTTCTTTGTGAATCATAATTGAATAGATCATTTAAAGTTTTTTTATTAAAGGTCTTAACGGTAACACTCATTGGGCCTAATAAATGCTAAAAAATTGTACATAATTATCTTCATTCTAAAAGATAACTTAAAAGATCATTTAGAATTTCTTTATTAAAGATCATAACGGTAACGATCATTGGTCCTAATAAATGCTAAAGAATTGTAAATAATTATATTCTTTCTAAAACATAATTTAATAGATCATTTAAAATTTCTTTATTAAAGATCATAACGGTAACGATCATTGGGCCTAATAAATGCTAAAGAATTGTAAATAATTATATTCTTTCTAAAACATAATTTAATAGATCATTTAAAATTTCTTTATTAAAGATTATAAGGGTAACAATCTTTGGGACTAATAAATGCTAAAAAATTGTAAACAATTATCTTCTTTGTAAAACATAATTTAATAGATCATTTCAAAATTTCTTTATTAAAGATCATAACGGTAACGATCATTGGGCCTAATAAATGCTAAAGAATTTGAAATAATTATCTTCTTTGTGAATCATAATTGAATAGATCATTTAAAGTTTTTTTATTAAAGGTCTTAACGGTAACAATCATTGGGCCTAATAAATGCTAAAAAATTGTACATAATTATCTTTATTCTAAAAGATAACTTAAAAGATCATTTAGAATTTCTTTATTAAAGATCATAACGGTAACGATCATTGGTCCTAATAAATGCTAAAGAATTGTAAATAATTATATTCTTTCTAAAACATAATTTAATAGATCATTTAAAATTTCTTTATTAAAGATCATAAGGGTAACAATCATTGGGACTAATAAATGCTAAAAAATTGTAAATAATTATCTTCTTTGTAAAAGATAATTTAATAGATCATTTCAAAATTTCTTTATTAAAGATCATAACGGTAACGATCATTGGGCCTAATAAATGCTAAAGAATTTGAAATAATTATCTTCTTTGTGAATCATAGTTGAATAGATCATTTAAAGTTTTTTTATTAAAGGTCTTAACGGTAACAATCATTGGGCCTAATAAATGCTAAAAAATTGTACATAATTATCTTCATTCTAAAAGATAACTTAAAAGATCATTTAAAGTTTTTTTATTAAAGATCATAACGTTAACGATCATTGGGCCTAATAAATGCTAAAAAATTGTAAATAATTACCTTCTTTCTAAAAGATAATTTAATAGATCATTTAAAATTTCTTTATTAAAGATCATAACGGTAACGATCATTGGGCCTAATAAATGCTAAAGAATTGTAAATAATTATATTCTTTCTAAAACATAATTTAATAGATCATTTAAAATTTCTTTATTAAAGATCATAAGGGTAACAATCATTGCGCCTAATAAATGCTAAAAAATTGTAAATAATTATCTTCTTTGTAAAAGATAATTTAATACATCATTTAAAATTTCTTTATTAAAGATCATAACGGTAACGATCAGTGGGCCTAATAAATGCTAAAGAATTTTAAATAATTATCTTCTTTGTGAATCATAATTGAAAAGATCATTTAAAGTTTCTTTATTAAAGATCATAACAGTAACGATCATTGGGTCTAATAAATGCTAAAAAATTGTAAATAATTATCTTCTTTCTAAAAGATAATTTAATAGATCATTTAGAATTTCTTTATTAAAGATCATAACGGTAACGATCATTGGTCCTAATAAATGCTAAAGAATTGTAAATAATTATATTCTTTCTAAAACATAATTTAATAGATCATTTAAAATTTCTTTATTAAAGATCATAAGGGTAACAATCATTGGGACTAATAAATGCTAAAAAATTGTAAATAATTATCTTCTTTGTAAAAGATAATTTAATAGATCATTTCAAAATTTCTTTATTAAAGATCATAACGGTAACGATCATTGGGGCTAATAAATGCTAAAGAATTTGAAATAATTATCTTCTTTGTGAATCATAATTGAATAGATCATTTAAAGTTTTTTTATTAAAGGTCTTAACGGTAACAATCATTGGGCCTAATAAATGCTAAAAAATTGTACATAATTATCTTCATTCTAAAAGATAACTTAAAAGATCATTTAGAATTTCTTTATTAAAGATCATAACGGTAACGATCATTGGTCCTAATAAATGCTAAAGAATTTTAAATAATTATATTCTTTTTAAAACATAATTTAATAGATCATTTAAAATTTCTTTATTAAAGATCATAACGGTAACAATCATTGGACTAATAAATGCTAAAAAATTGTAAATAATTATCTTCTTTGTAAAAGATAATTTAATAGATCATTTCAAAATTTCTTTATTAAAGATCATAACGGTAACGATCATTGGGCCTAATAAATGCTAAAGAATTTGAAATAATTATCTTCTTTGTGAATCATAGTTGAATAGATCATTTAAAGTTTTTTTATTAAAGGTCTTAACGGTAACAATCATTGGGCCTAATAAATGCTAAAAAATTGTACATAATTATCTTCATTCTAAAAGATAACTTAAAAGATCATTTAGAATTTCTTTATTAAAGATCATAACGGTAACGATCATTGGTCCTAATAAATGCTAAAGAATTGTAAATAATTATATTCTTTCTAAAACATAATTTAATAGATGATTTAAAATTTCTTTATTAAAGATCATAACGATAACG
This sequence comes from Psophocarpus tetragonolobus, assembly GCA_037954015.1. Taxonomy (NCBI): domain Eukaryota; kingdom Viridiplantae; phylum Streptophyta; class Magnoliopsida; order Fabales; family Fabaceae; genus Psophocarpus; species Psophocarpus tetragonolobus. The sequence continues at coordinate 64,643,580 of CM075688.1, forward strand.
ATCATTGGGTCTAATAAATGCTAAAGAATTGTAAATAATTATATTCTTTCTAAAACATAATTTAATAGATCATTTAAAATTTCTTTATTAAAGATCATAAGGGTAACAATCATTGGGCCTAATAAATGCTAAAAAATTGTAAATAATTATCTTCTTTGTAAAAGATAATTTAATACATCATTTAAAATTTCTTTATTAAAGATCATAAGGGTAACGATCATTGGGCCTAATAAATGCTAAAGAATTTGAAATAATTATCTTCTTTGTGAATCATAATTGAAAAGATCATTTAAAGTTTCTTTATTAAAGATCATAACAGTAACGATCATTGGGTCTAATAAATGCTAAAAAATTGTAAATAATTACCTTCTTTCTAAAATATAATTAAATAGATCATTTAAAATTTCTTTATTAAAGATCATAACGGTAACGATCATTGGGCCTAATAAATGCTAAAGAATTTGAAATAATTATCTTCTTTGTGAATCATAATTGAATAGATCATTTAAAGTTTTTTTATTAAAGGTCTTAACGGTAACAATCATTGGGCCTAATAAATGCTAAAAAATTGTACATAATTATCTTCATTCTAAAAGATAACTTAAAAGATCATTTAAAGTTTTTTTATTAAAGATCATAACGGTAACGATCATTGGGCCTAATAAATGCTAAAAAATTGTAAATAATTACCTTCTTTCTAAAATATAATTTAATAGATCATTTAGAATTTCTTTATTAAAGATCATAACGGTAACGATCATTGGTCCTAATAAATGCTAAAGAATTTTAAATAATTATATTCTTTCTAAAACATAATTTAATAGATCATTTAAAATTTCTTTATTAAAGATCATAACGGTAACGATCATTGGGCCTAATAAATGCTAAAGAATTGTAAATAATTATATTCTTTCTAAAACATAATTTAATAGATTATTTAAAATTTCTTTATTAAAGATTATAAGGGTAACAATCTTTGGAACTAATAAATGCTAAAAAATTGTAAACAGTTATCTTCTTTGTAAAACATAATTTAATAGATCATTTCAAAATTTCTTTATTAAAGATCATAACGGTAACGATCATTGGGCCTAATAAATGCTAAAGAATTTGAAATAATTATCTTCTTTGCGAATCATAATTGAATAGATCATTTAAAGTTTTTTTATTAAAGGTCTTAACGGTAACAATCATTGGGCCTAATAAATGCTAAAAAATTGTACATAATTATCTTTATTCTAAAAGATAACTTAAAAGATCATTTAGAATTTCTTTATTAAAGATCATAACGGTAACGATCATTGGTCCTAATAAATGCTAAAGAATTTTAAATAATTATATTCTTTCTAAAACATAATTTAATAGATCATTTAAAATTTCTTTATTAAAGATCATAACGGTAACGATCATTGGGCCTAATAAATGCTAAAGAATTGTAAATAATTATATTCTTTCTAAAACATAATTTAATAGATTATTTAAAATTTCTTTATTAAAGATTATAAGGGTAACAATCTTTGGAACTAATAAATGCTAAAAAATTGTAAACAATTATCTTCTTTGTAAAACATAATTTAATAGATCATTTCAAAATTTCTCTATTAAAGATCATAACGGTAACGATCATTGGGCCTAATAAATGCTAAAGAATTTGAAATAATTATCTTCTTTGTGAATCATAATTGAATAGATCATTTAAAGTTTTTTTATTAAAGGTCTTAACGGTAACAATCATTGGGCCTAATAAATGCTAAAAAATTGTACATAATTATCTTCATTCTAAAAGATAACTTAAAAGATCATTTAGAATTTCTTTATTAAAGATCATAACGGTAACGATCATTGGTCCTAATAAATGCTAAAGAATTTTAAATAATTATATTCTTTCTAAAACATAATTTAATAGATCATTTAAAATTTCTTTATTAAAGATCATAACGGTAACGATCATTGGGCCTAATAAATGCTAAAGAATTGTAAATAATTATATTCTTTCTAAAACATAATTTAATAGATTATTTAAAATTTCTTTATTAAAGATTATAAGGGTAACAATCTTTGGAACTAATAAATGCTAAAAAATTGTAAACAATTATCTTCTTTGTAAAACATAATTTAATAGATCATTTCAAAATTTCTTTATTAAAGATCATAACGGTAACGATCATTGGGCCTAATAAATGCTAAAGAATTTGAAATAATTATCTTCTTTGTGAATCATAATTGAATAGATCATTTAAAGTTTTTTTATTAAAGGTCTTAACGGTAACAATCATTGGGCCTAATAAATGCTAAAAAATTGTACATAATTATCTTTATTCTAAAAGATAACTTAAAAGATCATTTAGAATTTCTTTATTAAAGATCATAACGGTAACGATCATTGGTCCTAATAAATGCTAAAGAATTGTAAATAATTATATTCTTTCTAAAACATAATTTAATAGATCATTTAAAATTTCTTTATTAAAGATCATAAGGGTAACAATCATTGGGACTAATAAATGCTAAAAAATTGTAAATAATTATCTTCTTTGTAAAAGATAATTTAATAGATCATTTCAAAATTTCTTTATTAAAGATCATAACGGTAACGATCATTGGGCCTAATAAATGCTAAAGAATTTGAAATAATTATCTTCTTTGTGAATCATAGTTGAATAGATCATTTAAAGTTTTTTTATTAAAGGTCTTAACGGTAACAATCATTGGGCCTAATAAATGCTAAAAAATTGTACATAATTATCTTCATTCTAAAAGATAACTTAAAAGATCATTTAGAATTTCTTTATTAAAGATCATAACGGTAACGATCATTGGTCCTAATAAATGCTAAAGAATTGTAAATAATTATATTCTTTCTAAAACATAATTTAATAGATGATTTAAAATTTCTTTATTAAAGATCATAACGATAACGATCATTGGGTCTAATAAATGCTAAAGAATTGTAAATAATTATATTCTTTCTAAAACATAATTTAATAGATCATTTAAAATTTCTTTATTAAAGATCATAAGGGTAACAATCATTGGGCCTAATAAATGCTAAAAAATTGTAAATAATTATCTTCTTTGTAAAAGATAATTTAATACATCATTTAAAATTTCTTTATTAAAGATCATAAGGGTAACGATCATTGGGCCTAATAAATGCTAAAGAATTTGAAATAATTATCTTCTTTGTGAATCATAATTGAAAAGATCATTTAAAGTTTCTTTATTAAAGATCATAACAGTAACGATCATTGGGTCTAATAAATGCTAAAAAATTGTAAATAATTACCTTCTTTCTAAAATATAATTAAATAGATCATTTAAAATTTCTTTATTAAAGATCATAACGGTAACGATCATTGGGCCTAATAAATGCTAAAGAATTTGAAATAATTATCTTCTTTGTGAATCATAATTGAATAGATCATTTAAAGTTTTTTTATTAAAGGTCTTAACGGTAACAATCATTGGGCCTAATAAATGCTAAAAAATTGTACATAATTATCTTCATTCTAAAAGATAACTTAAAAGATCATTTAAAGTTTTTTTATTAAAGATCATAACGGTAACGATCATTGGGCCTAATAAATGCTAAAAAATTGTAAATAATTACCTTCTTTCTAAAAGATAATTTAATAGATCATTTAAAATTTCTTTATTAAAGATCATAACGATAACGATCATTGGGTCTAATAAATTCTAAAGAATTGTAAATAATTATATTCTTTCTAAAACATAATTTAATAGATCATTTAAAATTTCTTTATTAAAGATCATAAGGGTAACAATCATTGGGCCTAATAAATGCTAAAAAATTGTAAATAATTATCTTCTTTGTAAAAGATAATTTAATACATCATTTAAAATTTCTTTATTAAAGATCATAACGGTAACGATCATTGGGCCTAATAAATGCTAAAGAATTTGAAATAATTATCTTCTTTGTGAATCATAATTGAAAAGATCATTTAAAGTTTCTTTATTAAAGATCATAACAGTAACGATCAATGGGTCTAATAAATGCTAAAGAATTGTAAATAATTATATTCTTTCTAAAACATAATTTAATAGATCATTTAAAATTTCTTTATTAAAGATCATAACGGTAACGATCATTGGGCCTAATAAATGCTAAAGAATTGTAAATAATTATATTCTTTCTAAAACATAATTTAATAGATCATTTAAAATTTCTTTATTAAAGATTATAAGGGTAACAATCTTTGGGACTAATAAATGCTAAAAAATTGTAAAAAATTATCTTCTTTGTAAAACATAATTTAATAGATCATTTCAAAATTTCTTTATTAAAGATCATAACGGTAACGATCATTGGGCCTAATAAATGCTAAAGAATTTGAAATAATTATCTTCTTTGTGAATCATAATTGAATAGATCATTTAAAGTTTTTTTATTAAAGGTCTTAACGGTAACAATCATTGGGCCTAATAAATGCTAAAAAATTGTACATAATTATCTTCATTCTAAAAGATAACTTAAAAGATCATTTAGAATTTCTTTATTAAAGATCATAACGGTAACGATCATTGGTCCTAATAAATGCTAAAGAATTTTAAATAATTATATTCTTTCTAAAACATAATTTAATAGATCATTTAAAATTTCTTTATTAAAGATCATAACGGTAACGATCATTGGGCCTAATAAATGCTAAAGAATTGTAAATAATTATATTCTTTCTAAAACATAATTTAATAGATTATTTAAAATTTCTTTATTAAAGATTATAAGGGTAACAATCTTGGGAACTAATAAATGCTAAAAAATTGTAAACAATTATCTTCTTTGTAAAACATAATTTAATAGATCATTTCAAAATTTCTTTATTAAAGATCATAACGGTAACGATCATTGGGCCTAATAAATGCTAAAGAATTTGAAATAATTATCTTCTTTGTGAATCATAATTGAATAGATCATTTAAAGTTTTTTTATTAAAGGTCTTAACGGTAACAATCATTGGGCCTAATAAATGCTAAAAAATTGTACATAATTATCTTTATTCTAAAAGATAACTTAAAAGATCATTTAGAATTTCTTTATTAAAGATCATAACGGTAACGATCATTGGTCCTAATAAATGCTAAAGAATTGTAAATAATTATATTCTTTCTAAAACATAATTTAATAGATCATTTAAAATTTCTTTATTAAAGATCATAAGGGTAACAATCATTGGGACTAATAAATGCTAAAAAATTGTAAATAATTATCTTCTTTGTAAAAGATAATTTAATAGATCATTTCAAAATTTCTTTATTAAAGATCATAACGGTAACGATCATTGGGCCTAATAAATGCTAAAGAATTTGAAATAATTATCTTCTTTGTGAATCATAGTTGAATAGATCATTTAAAGTTTTTTTATTAAAGGTCTTAACGGTAACAATCATTGGGCCTAATAAATGCTAAAAAATTGTACATAATTATCTTCATTCTAAAAGATAACTTAAAAGATCATTTAGAATTTCTTTATTAAAGATCATAACGGTAACGATCATTGGTCCTAATAAATGCTAAAGAATTGTAAATAATTATATTCTTTCTAAAACATAATTTAATAGATCATTTAAAATTTCTTTATTAAAGATCATAACGATAACGATCATTGGGTCTAATAAATGCTAAAGAATTGTAAATAATTATATTCTTTCTAAAACATAATTTAATAGATCATTTAAAATTTCTTTATTAAAGATCATAAGGGTAACAATCATTGGGCCTAATAAATGCTAAAAAATTGTAAATAATTATCTTCTTTGTAAAAGATAATTTAATACATCATTTAAAATTTCTTTATTAAAGATCATAACGGTAACGATCATTGGGCCTAATAAATGCTAAAGAATTTGAAATAATTATCTTCTTTGTGAATCATAATTGAAAAGATCATTTAAAGTTTCTTTATTAAAGATCATAACAGTAACGATCATTGGGTCTAATAAATGCTAAAAAATTGTAAATAATTACCTTCTTTCTAAAATATAATTAAATAGATCATTTAAAATTTCTTTATTAAAGATCATAACGGTAACGATCATTGGGCCTAATAAATGCTAAAGAATTTGAAATAATTATCTTCTTTGTGAATCATAATTGAATAGATCATTTAAAGTTTTTTTATTAAAGATCATAAGGGTAACAATCATTGGGACTAATAAATGCTAAAAAATTGTAAATAATTATCTTCTTTGTAAAAGATAATTTAATAGATCATTTCAAAATTTCTTTATTAAAGATCATAACGGTAACGATCATTGGGCCTAATAAATGCTAAAGAATTTGAAATAATTATCTTCTTTGTGAATCATAATTGAATAGATCATTTAAAGTTTTTTTATTAAAGGTCTTAACGGTAACAATCATTGGGCCTAATAAATGCTAAAAAATTGTACATAATTATCTTCATTCTAAAAGATAACTTAAAAGATCATTTAGAATTTCTTTATTAAAGATCATAACGGTAACGATCATTGGTCCTAATAAATGCTAAAGAATTTTAAATAATTATATTCTTTCTAAAACATAATTTAATAGATCATTTAAAATTTCTTTATTAAAGATCATAACGGTAACGATCATTGGGCCTAATAAATGCTAAAGAATTTGAAATAATTATCTTCTTTGTGAATCATAATTGAAAAGATCATTTAAAGTTTCTTTATTAAAGATCATAACAGTAACGATCAATGGGTCTAATAAATGCTAAAGAATTGTAAATAATTATATTCTTTCTAAAACATAATTTAATAGATCATTTAAAATTTCTTTATTAAAGATCATAACGGTAACGATCATTGGGCCTAATAAATGCTAAAGAATTGTAAATAATTATATTCTTTCTAAAACATAATTTAATAGATCATTTAAAATTTCTTTATTAAAGATTATAAGGGTAACAATCTTTGGGACTAATAAATGCTAAAAAATTGTAAAAAATTATCTTCTTTGTAAAACATAATTTAATAGATCATTTCAAAATTTCTTTATTAAAGATCATAACGGTAACGATCATTGGGCCTAATAAATGCTAAAGAATTTGAAATAATTATCTTCTTTGTGAATCATAATTGAATAGATCATTTAAAGTTTTTTTATTAAAGGTCTTAACGGTAACAATCATTGGGCCTAATAAATGCTAAAAAATTGTACATAATTATCTTCATTCTAAAAGATAACTTAAAAGATCATTTAGAATTTCTTTATTAAAGATCATAACGGTAACGATCATTGGTCCTAATAAATGCTAAAGAATTTTAAATAATTATATTCTTTCTAAAACATAATTTAATAGATCATTTAAAATTTCTTTATTAAAGATCATAACGGTAACGATCATTGGGCCTAATAAATGCTAAAGAATTGTAAATAATTATATTCTTTCTAAAACATAATTTAATAGATTATTTAAAATTTCTTTATTAAAGATTATAAGGGTAACAATCTTTGGAACTAATAAATGCTAAAAAATTGTAAACAATTATCTTCTTTGTAAAACATAATTTAATAGATCATTTCAAAATTTCTTTATTAAAGATCATAACGGTAACGATCATTGGGCCTAATAAATGCTAAAGAATTTGAAATAATTATCTTCTTTGTGAATCATAATTGAATAGATCATTTAAAGTTTTTTTATTAAAGGTCTTAACGGTAACAATCATTGGGCCTAATAAATGCTAAAAAATTGTACATAATTATCTTTATTCTAAAAGATAACTTAAAAGATCATTTAGAATTTCTTTATTAAAGATCATAACGGTAACGATCATTGGTCCTAATAAATGCTAAAGAATTGTAAATAATTATATTCTTTCTAAAACATAATTTAATAGATCATTTAAAATTTCTTTATTAAAGATCATAAGGGTAACAATCATTGGGACTAATAAATGCTAAAAAATTGTAAATAATTATCTTCTTTGTAAAAGATAATTTAATAGATCATTTCAAAATTTCTTTATTAAAGATCATAACGGTAACGATCATTGGGCCTAATAAATGCTAAAGAATTTGAAATAATTATCTTCTTTGTGAATCATAGTTGAATAGATCATTTAAAGTTTTTTTATTAAAGGTCTTAACGGTAACAATCATTGGGCCTAATAAATGCTAAAAAATTGTACATAATTATCTTCATTCTAAAAGATAACTTAAAAGATCATTTAGAATTTCTTTATTAAAGATCATAACGGTAACGATCATTGGTCCTAGTAAATGCTAAAGAATTGTAAATAATTATATTCTTTCTAAAACATAATTTAATAGATCATTTAAAATTTCTTTATTAAAGATCATAACGATAACGATCATTGGGTCTAATAAATGCTAAAGAATTGTAAATAATTATATTCTTTCTAAAACATAATTTAATAGATCATTTAAAATTTCTTTATTAAAGATCATAAGGGTAACAATCATTGGGCCTAATAAATGCTAAAAAATTGTAAATAATTATCTTCTTTGTAAAAGATAATTTAATACATCATTTAAAATTTCTTTATTAAAGATCATAACGGTAACGATCATTGGGCCTAATAAATGCTAAAGAATTTGAAATAATTATCTTCTTTGTGAATCATAATTGAAAAGATCATTTAAAGTTTCTTTATTAAAGATCATAACAGTAACGATCATTGGGTCTAATAAATGCTAAAAAATTGTAAATAATTACCTTCTTTCTAAAATATAATTAAATAGATCATTTAAAATTTCTTTATTAAAGATCATAACGGTAACGATCATTGGGCCTAATAAATGCTAAAGAATTTGAAATAATTATCTTCTTTGTGAATCATAATTGAATAGATCATTTAAAGTTTTTTTATTAAAGATCATAAGGGTAACAATCATTGGGACTAATAAATGCTAAAAAATTGTAAATAATTATCTTCTTTGTAAAAGATAATTTAATAGATCATTTCAAAATTTCTTTATTAAAGATCATAACGGTAACGATCATTGGGCCTAATAAATGCTAAAGAATTTGAAATAATTATCTTCTTTGTGAATCATAATTGAATAGATCATTTAAAGTTTTTTTATTAAAGGTCTTAACGGTAACAATCATTGGGCCTAATAAATGCTAAAAAATTGTACATAATTATCTTCATTCTAAAAGATAACTTAAAAGATCATTTAAAGTTTTTTTATTAAAGATCATAACGGTAACGATCATTGGGCCTAATAAATGCTAAAAAATTGTAAATAATTACCTTCTTTCTAAAAGATAATTTAATAGATCATTTAAAATTTCTTTATTAAAGATCATAACGATAACGATCATTGGGTCTAATAAATTCTAAAGAATTGTAAATAATTATATTCTTTCTAAAACATAATTTAATAGATCATTTAAAATTTCTTTATTAAAGATCATAAGGGTAACAATCATTGGGCCTAATAAATGCTAAAAAATTGTAAATAATTATCTTCTTTGTAAAAGATAATTTAATACATCATTTAAAATTTCTTTATTAAAGATCATAACGGTAACGATCATTGGGCCTAATAAATTCTAAAGAATTTGAAATAATTATCTTCTTTGTGAATCATAATTGAAAAGATCATTTAAAGTTTCTTTATTAAAGATCATAACAGTAACGATCAATGGGTCTAATAAATGCTAAAGAATTGTAAATAATTATATTCTTTCTAAAACATAATTTAATAGATCATTTAAAATTTCTTTATTAAAGATCATAACGGTAACGATCATTGGGCCTAATAAATGCTAAAGAATTGTAAATAATTATATTCTTTCTAAAACATAATTTAATAGATCATTTAAAATTTCTTTATTAAAGATTATAAGGGTAACAATCTTTGGGACTAATAAATGCTAAAAAATTGTAAAAAATTATCTTCTTTGTAAAACATAATTTAATAGATCATTTCAAAATTTCTTTATTAAAGATCATAACGGTAACGATCATTGGGCCTAATAAATGCTAAAGAATTTGAAATAATTATCTTCTTTGTGAATCATAATTGAATAGATCATTTAAAGTTTTTTTATTAAAGGTCTTAACGGTAACAATCATTGGGCCTAATAAATGCTAAAGAATTTTAAATAATTATATTCTTTCTAAAACATAATTTAATAGATCATTTAAAATTTCTTTATTAAAGATCATAACGGTAACGATCATTGGGCCTAATAAATGCTAAAGAATTGTAAATAATTATATTCTTTCTAAAACATAATTTAATAGATTATTTAAAATTTCTTTATTAAAGATTATAAGGGTAACAATCTTTGGAACTAATAAATGCTAAAAAATTGTAAACAATTATCTTCTTTGTAAAACATAATTTAATAGATCATTTCAAAATTTCTTTATTAAAGATCATAACGGTAACGATCATTGGGCCTAATAAATGCTAAAGAATTTGAAATAATTATCTTCTTTGTGAATCATAATTGAATAGATCATTTAAAGTTTTTTTATTAAAGGTCTTAATGGTAACAATCATTGGGCCTAATAAATGCTAAAAAATTGTACATAATTATCTTTATTCTAAAAGATAACTTAAAAGATCATTTAGAATTTCTTTATTAAAGATCATAACGGTAACGATCATTGGTCCTAATAAATGCTAAAGAATTGTAAATAATTATATTCTTTCTAAAACATAATTTAATAGATCATTTAAAATTTCTTTATTAAAGATCATAAGGGTAACAATCATTGGGACTAATAAATGCTAAAAAATTGTAAATAATTATCTTCTTTGTAAAAGATAATTTAATAGATCATTTCAAAATTTCTTTATTAAAGATCATAACGGTAACGATCATTGGGCCTAATAAATGCTAAAGAATTTGAAATAATTATCTTCTTTGTGAATCATAGTTGAATAGATCATTTAAAGTTTTTTTATTAAAGGTCTTAACGGTAACAATCATTGGGCCTAATAAATGCTAAAAAATTGTACATAATTATCTTCATTCTAAAAGATAACTTAAAAGATCATTTAGAATTTCTTTATTAAAGATCATAACGGTAACGATCATTGGTCCTAATAAATGCTAAAGAATTGTAAATAATTATATTCTTTCTAAAACATAATTTAATAGATCATTTAAAATTTCTTTATTAAAGATCATAACGATAACGATCATTGGGTCTAATAAATGCTAAAGAATTGTAAATAATTATATTCTTTCTAAAACATAATTTAATAGATCATTTAAAATTTCTTTATTAAAGATCATAAGGGTAACAATCATTGGGCCTAATAAATGCTAAAAAATTGTAAATAATTATCTTCTTTGTAAAAGATAATTTAATACATCATTTAAAATTTCTTTATTAAAGATCATAACGGTAACGATCATTGGGCCTAATAAATGCTAAAGAATTTGAAATAATTATCTTCTTTGTGAATCATAATTGAAAAGATCATTTAAAGTTTCTTTATTAAAGATCATAACAGTAACGATCATTGGGTCTAATAAATGCTAAAAAATTGTAAATAATTACCTTCTTTCTAAAATATAATTAAATAGATCATTTAAAATTTCTTTATTAAAGATCATAACGGTAACGATCATTGGGCCTAATAAATGCTAAAGAATTTGAAATAATTATCTTCTTTGTGAATCATAATTGAATAGATCATTTAAAGTTTTTTTATTAAAGATCATAAGGGTAACAATCATTGGGACTAATAAATGCTAAAAAATTGTAAATAATTATCTTCTTTGTAAAAGATAATTTAATAGATCATTTCAAAATTTCTTTATTAAAGATCATAACGGTAACGATCATTGGGCCTAATAAATGCTAAAGAATTTGAAATAATTATCTTCTTTGTGAATCATAATTGAATAGATCATTTAAAGTTTTTTTATTAAAGGTCTTAACGGTAACAATCATTGGGCCTAATAAATGCTAAAAAATTGTACATAATTATCTTCATTCTAAAAGATAACTTAAAAGATCATTTAAAGTTTTTTTATTAAAGATCATAACGGTAACGATCATTGGGCCTAATAAATGCTAAAAAATTGTAAATAATTACCTTCTTTCTAAAATATAATTTAATAGATCATTTAAAATTTCTTTATTAAAGATCATAACGGTAACGATCATTGGGTCTAATAAATGCTAAAGAATTGTAAATAATTATATTCTTTCTAAAACATAATTTAATAGATCATTTAAAATTTCTTTATTAAAGATCATAAAGGTAACAATCATTGGGACTAATAAATGCTAAAAAATTGTAAATAATTATCTTCTTTGTAAAAGATAATTTAATAGATCATTTCAAAATTTCTTTATTAAAGATCATAACGGTAACTATCATTGGGCCTAATAAATGCTAAAGAATTTGAAATAATTATCTTCTTTGTGAATCATAATTGAATAGATCATTTAAATTTTTTTTATTAAAGGTCTTAACGGTAACAATCATTGGGCCTAATAAATGCTAAAAAATTGTACATAATTATCTTCATTCTAAAAGATAACTTAAAAGATCATTTAAAGTTTTTTTATTAAAGATCATAACGGTAACGATCATTGGGCCTAATAAATGCTAAAGAATTTGAAATAATTATCTTCTTTGTGAATCATAATTGAATAGATCATTTAAAGTTTTTTTATTAAAGATCATAAGGGTAACAATCATTGGGCCTAATAAATGCTAAAAAATTGTAAATAATTATCTTCTTTGTAAAAGATAATTTAATACATCATTTAAAATTTCTTTATTAAAGATCATAACGGTAACGATCATTGGGCCTAATAAATGCTAAAGAATTTGAAATAATTATCTTCTTTGTGAATCATAATTGAAAAGATCATTTAAAGTTTCTTTATTAAAGATCATAACAGTAACGATCAATGGGTCTAATAAATGCTAAAGAATTGTAAATAATTATATTCTTTCTAAAACATAATTTAATAGATCATTTAAAATTTCTTTATTAAAGATCATAACGGTAACGATCATTGGGCCTAATAAATGCTAAAGAATTGTAAATAATTATATTCTTTCTAAAACATAATTTAATAGATCATTTAAAATTTCTTTATTAAAGATTATAAGGGTAACAATCTTTGGGACTAATAAATGCTAAAAAATTGTAAAAAATTATCTTCTTTGTAAAACATAATTTAATAGATCATTTCAAAATTTCTTTATTAAAGATCATAACGGTAACGATCATTGGGCCTAATAAATGCTAAAGAATTTGAAATAATTATCTTCTTTGTGAATCATAATTGAATAGATCATTTAAAGTTTTTTTATTAAAGGTCTTAACGGTAACAATCATTGGGCCTAATAAATGCTAAAAAATTGTACATAATTATCTTTATTCTAAAAGATAACTTAAAAGATCATTTAGAATTTCTTTATTAAATATCATAACGATAACAATCATTGGTCCTAATAAATGCTAAAGAATTGTAAATAATTATATTCTTTCTAAAACATAATTTAATAGATCATTTAAAATTTCTTTATTAAAGATCATAAGGGTAACAATCGTTGGGACTAATAAATGCTACAAAATTGTAAATAATTATCTTCTTTGTAAAAGATAATTTAATAGATCATTTCAAAATTTCTTTATTAAAGATCATAACGGTAACGATCATTGGGCCTAATAAATGCTAAAGAATTTGAAATAATTATCTTCTTTGTGAATCATAATTGAATAGATCATTTAAATTTTTTTTATTAAAGGTCTTAACGGTAACAATCATTGGGCCTAATAAATGCTAAAAAATTGTACATAATTATCTTCATTCTAAAAGATAACTTAAAAGATCATTTAAAGTTTTTTTATTAAAGATCATAACGGTAACGATCATTGGGCCTAATAAATGCTAAAAAATTGTAAATAATTACCTTCTTTCTAAAAGATAATTTAATAGATCATTTAAAATTTCTTTATTAAAGATCATAAGGATAACGATCATTGGGTCTAATAAATGCTAAAGAATTGTAAATAATTATATTCTTTCTAAAACATAATTTAATAGATCATTTCAAAATTTCTTTATTAAAGATCATAACGGTAACGATCATTGGGCCTAATAAATGCTAAAGAATTTGAAATAATTATCTTCTTTGTGAATCATAATTGAATAGATCATTTAAAGTTTTTTTATTAAAGGTCTTAACGGTAACAATCATTGGGCCTAATAAATGCTAAAAAATTGTACATAATTATCTTCATTCTAAAAGATAACTTAAAAGATCATTTAGAATTTCTTTATTAAAGATCATAACGGTAACGATCATTGGTCCTAATAAATGCTAAAGAATTTTAAATAATTATATTCTTTCTAAAACATAATTTAATAGATCATTTAAAATTTCTTTATTAAAGATCATAACGGTAACGATCATTGGGCCTAATAAATGCTAAAGAATTGTAAATAATCATATTCTTTCTAAAACATAATTTAATAGATCATTTAAAATTTCTTTATTAAAGATTATAAGGGTAACAATCTTTGGGACTAATAAATGCTAAAAAATTGTAAACAATTATCTTCTTTGTAAAACATAATTTAATAGATCATTTCAAAATTTCTTTATTAAAGATCATAACGGTAACGATCATTGGGCCTAATAAATGCTAAAGAATTTGAAATAATTATCTTCTTTGTGAATCATAATTGAATAGATCATTTAAAGTTTTTTTATTAAAGGTCTTAACGGTAACAATCATTGGGCCTAATAAATGCTAAAAAATTGTACATAATTATCTTTATTCTAAAAGATAACTTAAAAGATCATTTAGAATTTCTTTATTAAATATCATAACGATAACAATCATTGGTCCTAATAAATGCTAAAGAATTGTAAATAATTATATTCTTTCTAAAACATAATTTAATAGATCATTTAAAATTTCTTTATTAAAGATCATAAGGGTAACAATCGTTGGGACTAATAAATGCTACAAAATTGTAAATAATTATCTTCTTTGTAAAAGATAATTTAATAGATCATTTCAAAATTTCTTTATTAAAGATCATAACGGTAACGATCATTGGGCCTAATAAATGCTAAAGAATTTGAAATAATTATCTTCTTTGTGAATCATAATTGAATAGATCATTTAAATTTTTTTTATTAAAGGTCTTAACGGTAACAATCATTGGGCCTAATAAATGCTAAAAAATTGTACATAATTATCTTCATTCTAAAAGATAACTTAAAAGATCATTTAAAGTTTTTTTATTAAAGATCATAACGGTAACGATCATTGGGCCTAATAAATGCTAAAAAATTGTAAATAATTACCTTCTTTCTAAAAGATAATTTAATAGATCATTTAAAATTTCTTTATTAAAGATCATAACGATAACGATCATTGGGTCTAATAAATGCTAAAGAATTGTAAATAATTATATTCTTTCTAAAACATAATTTAATAGATCATTTCAAAATTTCTTTATTAAAGATCATAACGGTAACGATCATTGGGCCTAATAAATGCTAAAGAATTTGAAATAATTATCTTCTTTGTGAATCATAATTGAATAGATCATTTAAAGTTTTTTTATTAAAGGTCTTAACGGTAACAATCATTGGGCCTAATAAATGCTAAAAAATTGTACATAATTATCTTCATTCTAAAAGATAACTTAAAAGATCATTTAGAATTTCTTTATTAAAGATCATAACGGTAACGATCATTGGTCCTAATAAATGCTAAAGAATTTTAAATAATTATATTCTTTCTAAAACATAATTTAATAGATCATTTAAAATTTCTTTATTAAAGATCATAACGGTAACGATCATTGGGCCTAATAAATGCTAAAGAATTGTAAATAATCATATTCTTTCTAAAACATAATTTAATAGATCATTTAAAATTTCTTTATTAAAGATTATAAGGGTAACAATCTTTGGGACTAATAAATGCTAAAAAATTGTAAACAATTATCTTCTTTGTAAAACATAATTTAATAGATCATTTCAAAATTTCTTTATTAAAGATCATAACGGTAACGATCATTGGGCCTAATAAATGCTAAAGAATTTGAAATAATTATCTTCTTTGTGAATCATAATTGAATAGATCATTTAAAGTTTTTTTATTAAAGGTCTTAACGGTAACAATCATTGGGCCTAATAAATGCTAAAAAATTGTACATAATTATCTTTATTCTAAAAGATAACTTAAAAGATCATTTAGAATTTCTTTATTAAAGATCATAACGATAACGATCATTGGTCCTAATAAATGCTAAAGAATTGTAAATAATTATATTCTTTCTAAAACATAATTTAATAGATCATTTAAAATTTCTTTATTAAAGATCATAAGGGTAACAATCATTGGGACTAATAAATGCTAAAAAATTGTAAATAATTATCTTCTTTGTAAAAGATAATTTAATAGATCATTTGAAAATTTCTTTATTAAAGATCATAACGGTAACGATCATTGGGCCTAATAAATGCTAAAGAATTTGAAATAATTATCTTCTTTGTGAATCATAGTTGAATAGATCATTTAAAGTTTTTTTATTAAAGGTCTTAACGGTAACGATCATTGGTCCTAATAAATGCTAAAGAATTGTAAATAATTATATTCTTTCTAAAACATAATTTAATAGATCATTTAAAATTTCTTTATTAAAGATCATAACGGTAACGATCATTGGGCCTAATAAATGCTAAAGAATTGTAAATAATTATATTCTTTCTAAAACATAATTTAATAGATCATTTAAAATTTCTTTATTAAAGATCATAAGGGTAACAATCATTGGGCCTAATAAATGCTAAAAAATTGTAAATAATTATCTTCTTTGTAAAAGATAATTTAATACATCATTTAAAATTTCTTTATTAAAGATCATAACGGTAACGATCATTGGGCCTAATAAATGCTAAAGTATTTGAAATAATTATCTTCTTTGTGAATCATAATTGAAAAGATCATTTAAAGTTTCTTTATTAAAGATCATAACAGTAACGATCAATGGGTCTAATAAATGCTAAAAAATTGTAAATAATTATCTTCTTTCTAAAAGATAACTTAATAGATCATTTAGAATTTCTTTATTAAAGATCATAACGGTAACGATCATTGGTCCTAATAAATGCTAAAGAATTGTAAATAATTATATTCTTTCTAAAACATAATTTAATAGATCATTTAAAATTTCTTTATTAAAGATCATAAGGGTAACAATCATTGGGACTAATAAATGCTAAAAAATTGTAAATAATTATCTTCTTTGTAAAAGATAATTTAATAGATCATTTCAAAATTTCTTTATTAAAGATCATAACGGTAACGATCATTGGGCCTAATAAATGCTAAAGAATTTGAAATAATTATGTTCTTTGTGAATCATAATTGAATAGATCATTTAAAGTTTTTTTATTAAAGGTCTTAACGGTAACAATCATTGGGCCTAATAAATGCTAAAAAATTGTACATAATTATCTTCATTCTAAAAGATAACTTAAAAGATCATTTAGAATTTCTTTATTAAAGATCATAACGGTAACGATCATTGGTCCTAATAAATGCTAAAGAATTGTAAATAATTATATTCTTTCTAAAACATAATTTAATAGATCATTTAAAATTTCTTTATTAAAGATCATAAGGGTAACAATCATTGGGACTAATAAATGCTAAAAAATTGTAAATAATTATCTTCTTTGTAAAAGATAATTTAATAGATCATTTCAAAATTTCTTTATTAAAGATCATAACGGTAACGATCATTGGGCCTAATAAATGCTAAAGAATTTGAAATAATTATCTTCTTTGTGAATCATAATTGAATAGATCATTTAAAGTTTTTTTATTAAAGGTCTTAACGGTAACAATCATTGGGCCTAATAAATGCTAAAAAATTGTAAATAATTACCTTCTTTCTAAAAGATAATTTAATAGATCATTTAAAATTTCTTTATTAAAGATCATAACGATAACGATCATTGGGTCTAATAAATGCTAAAGAATTGTAAATAATTATATTCTTTCTAAAACATAATTTAATAGATCATTTCAAAATTTCTTTATTAAAGATCATAACGGTAACGATCATTGGGCCTAATAAATGCTAAAGAATTTGAAATAATTATCTTCTTTGTGAATCATAATTGAATAGATCATTTAAAGTTTTTTTATTAAAGGTCTTAACGGTAACAATCATTGGGCCTAATAAATGCTAAAAAATTGTACATAATTATCTTCATTCTAAAAGATAACTTAAAAGATCATTTAGAATTTCTTTATTAAAGATCATAACGGTAACGATCATTGGTCCTAATAAATGCTAAAGAATTGTAAATAATTATATTCTTTCTAAAACATAATTTAATAGATCATTTAAAATTTCCTTATTAAAGATCATAACGGTAACGATCATTGGGCCTAATAAATGCTAAAGAATTGTAAATAATCATATTCTTTCTAAAACATAATTTAATAGATCATTTAAAATTTCTTTATTAAAGATTATAAGGGTAACAATCTTTGGGACTAATAAATGCTAAAAAATTGTAAACAATTATCTTCTTTGTAAAACATAATTTAATAGATCATTTCAAAATTTCTTTATTAAAGATCATAACGGTAACGATCATTGGGCCTAATAAATGCTAAAGAATTTGAAATAATTATCTTCTTTGTGAATCATAATTGAATAGATCATTTAAAGTTTTTTTATTAAAGGTCTTAACGGTAACAATCATTGGGCCTAATAAATGCTAAAAAATTGTACATAATTATCTTTATTCTAAAAGATAACTTAAAAGATCATTTAGAATTTCTTTATTAAAGATCATAACGATAACGATCATTGGTCCTAATAAATGCTAAAGAATTGTAAATAATTATATTCTTTCTAAAACATAATTTAATAGATCATTTAAAATTTCTTTATTAAAGATCATAAGGGTAACAATCATTGGGACTAATAAATGCTAAAAAATTGTAAATAATTATCTTCTTTGTAAAAGATAATTTAATAGATCATTTCAAAATTTCTTTATTAAAGATCATAACGGTAACGATCATTGGGCCTAATAAATGCTAAAGAATTTGAAATAATTATCTTCTTTGTGAATCATAGTTGAATAGATCATTTAAAGTTTTTTTATTAAAGGTCTTAACGGTAACGATCATTGGTCCTAATAAATGCTAAAGAATTGTAAATAATTATATTCTTTCTAAAACATAATTTAATAGATCATTTAAAATTTCTTTATTAAAGATCATAACGGTAACGATCATTGGGCCTAATAAATGCTAAAGAATTGTAAATAATTATATTCTTTCTAAAACATAATTTAATAGATCATTTAAAATTTCTTTATTAAAGATCATAAGGGTAACAATCATTGGGCCTAATAAATGCTAAAAAATTGTAAATAATTATCTTCTTTGTAAAAGATAATTTAATACATCATTTAAAATTTCTTTATTAAAGATCATAACGGTAACGATCATTGGGCCTAATAAATGCTAAAGTATTTGAAATAATTATCTTCTTTGTGAATCATAATTGAAAAGATCATTTAAAGTTTCTTTATTAAAGATCATAACAGTAACGATCAATGGGTCTAATAAATGCTAAAAAATTGTAAATAATTATCTTCTTTCTAAAAGATAACTTAATAGATCATTTAGAATTTCTTTATTAAAGATCATAACGGTAACGATCATTGGTCCTAATAAATGCTAAAGAATTGTAAATAATTATATTCTTTCTAAAACATAATTTAATAGATCATTTAAAATTTCTTTATTAAAGATCATAAGGGTAACAATCATTGGGACTAATAAATGCTAAAAAATTGTAAATAATTATCTTCTTTGTAAAAGATAATTTAATAGATCATTTCAAAATTTCTTTATTAAAGATCATAACGGTAACGATCATTGGGCCTAATAAATGCTAAAGAATTTGAAATAATTATCTTCTTTGTGAATCATAGTTGAATAGATCATTTAAAGTTTTTTTATTAAAGGTCTTAACGGTAACAATCATTGGGCCTAATAAATGCTAAAAAATTGTACATAATTATCTTTATTCTAAAAGATAACTTAAAAGATCATTTAGAATTTCTTTATTAAAGATCATAACGATAACGATCATTGGTCCTAATAAATGCTAAAGAATTGTAAATAATTATATTCTTTCTAAAACATAATTTAATAGATCATTTAAAATTTCTTTATTAAAGATCATAAGGGTAACAATCATTGGGACTAATAAATGCTAAAAAATTGTAAATAATTATCTTCTTTGTAAAAGATAATTTAATAGATCATTTCAAAATTTCTTTATTAAAGATCATAACGGTAACGATCATTGGGCCTAATAAATGCTAAAGAATTTGAAATAATTATCTTCTTTGTGAATCATAGTTGAATAGATCATTTAAAGTTTTTTTATTAAAGGTCTTAACGGTAACGATCATTGGTCCTAATAAATGCTAAAGAATTGTAAATAATTATATTCTTTCTAAAACATAATTTAATAGATCATTTAAAATTTCTTTATTAAAGATCATAACGGTAACGATCATTGGGCCTAATAAATGCTAAAGAATTGTAAATAATTATATTCTTTCTAAAACATAATTTAATAGATCATTTAAAATTTCTTTATTAAAGATCATAAGGGTAACAATCATTGGGCCTAATAAATGCTAAAAAATTGTAAATAATTATCTTCTTTGTAAAAGATAATTTAATACATCATTTAAAATTTCTTTATTAAAGATCATAACGGTAACGATCATTGGGCCTAATAAATGCTAAAGTATTTGAAATAATTATCTTCTTTGTGAATCATAATTGAAAAGATCATTTAAAGTTTCTTTATTAAAGATCATAACAGTAACGATCAATGGGTCTAATAAATGCTAAAAAATTGTAAATAATTATCTTCTTTCTAAAAGATAACTTAATAGATCATTTAGAATTTCTTTATTAAAGATCATAACGGTAACGATCATTGGTCCTAATAAATGCTAAAGAATTGTAAATAATTATATTCTTTCTAAAACATAATTTAATAGATCATTTAAAATTTCTTTATTAAAGATCATAAGGGTAACAATCATTGGGACTAATAAATGCTAAAAAATTGTAAATAATTATCTTCTTTGTAAAAGATAATTTAATAGATCATTTCAAAATTTCTTTATTAAAGATCATAACGGTAACGATCATTGGGCCTAATAAATGCTAAAGAATTTGAAATAATTATGTTCTTTGTGAATCATAATTGAATAGATCATTTAAAGTTTTTTTATTAAAGGTCTTAACGGTAACAATCATTGGGCCTAATAAATGCTAAAAAATTGTACATAATTATCTTCATTCTAAAAGATAACTTAAAAGATCATTTAGAATTTCTTTATTAAAGATCATAACGGTAACGATCATTGGTCCTAATAAATGCTAAAGAATTGTAAATAATTATATTCTTTCTAAAACATAATTTAATAGATCATTTAAAATTTCTTTATTAAAGATCATAAGGGTAACAATCATTGGGACTAATAAATGCTAAAAAATTGTAAATAATTATCTTCTTTGTAAAAGATAATTTAATAGATCATTTCAAAATTTCTTTATTAAAGGTCATAACGGTAACGATCATTGGGCCTAATAAATGCTAAAGAATTTGAAATAATTATCTTCTTTGTGAATCATAATTGAATAGATCATTTAAAGTTTTTTTATTAAAGGTCTTAACGGTAACAATCATTGGGCCTAATAAATGCTAAAAAATTGTACATAATTATCTTCATTCTAAAAGATAACTTAAAAGATCATTTAGAATTTCTTTATTAAAGATCATAACGGTAACGATCATTGGTCCTAATAAATGCTAAAGAATTGTAAATAATTTTATTCTTTCTAAAACATAATTTAATAGATCATTTAAAATTTCTTTATTAAAGATCATAACGGTAACGATCATTGGGCCTAATAAATGCTAAAGAATTGTATATAATTATATTCTTTCTAAAACATAATTTAATAGATCATTTAAAATTTCTTTATTAAAGATCATAAGGGTAACAATCATTGGGACTAATAAATGCTAAAAAATTGTAAACAATTATCTTCTTTGTAAAAGATAATTTAATAGATCATTTAAAAATTTCTTTATTAAAGATCATAACGGTAACGATCATTGGGCCTAATAAATGCTAAAGAATTTGAAATAATTATCTTCTTTGTGAATCATAATTGAATAGATCATTTAAAGTTTTTTTATTAAAGGTCTTAACGGTAACAATCATTGGGCCTAATAAATGCTAAAAAATTGTACATAATTATCTTCATTCTAAAAGATAACTTAAAAGATCATTTAAAGTTTTTTTATTAAAGATCATAACGGTAACGATCATTGGGCCTAATAAATGCTAAAAAATTGTAAATAATTACCTTCTTTCTAAAAGATAATTTAATAGATCATTTAAAATTTCTTTATTAAAGATCATAACGGTAACGATCATTGGGTCTAATAAATGCTAAAGAATTGTAAATAATTATATTCTTTCTAAAACATAATTTAATAGATCATTTAAAATTTCTTTATTAAAGATCATAAGGGTAACAATCATTGGGCCTAATAAATGCTAAAAAATTGTAAATAATTATCTTCGTTGTAAAAGATAATTTAATACATCATTGAAAATTTCTTTATTAAAGATCATAACGGTAACGATCATTGGGCCTAATAAATGCTAAAGAATTTGAAATAATTATCTTCTTTGTGAATCATAATTGAAAAGATCATTTAAAGTTTCTTTATTAAAGATCATAACAGTAACGATCAATCGGTCTAATAAATGCTAAAAAATTGTAAATAATTATCTTCTTTCTAAAAGATAACTTAATAGATCATTTAGAATTTCTTTATTAAAGATCATAACGGTAACGATCATTGGTCCTAATAAATGCTAAAGAATTGTAAATAATTATATTCTTTCTAAAACATAATTTAATAGATCATTTAAAATTTCTTTATTAAAGATCATAAGGGTAACAATCATTGGGACTAATAAATGCTAAAAAATTGTAAATAATTATCTTCTTTGTAAAAGATAATTTAATAGATCATTTCAAAATTTCTTTATTAAAGATCATAACGGTAACGATCATTGGGCCTAATAAATGCTAAAGAATTTGAAATAATTATCTTCTTTGTGAATCATAGTTGAATAGATCATTTAAAGTTTTTTTATTAAAGGTCTTAACGGTAACGATCATTGGTCCTAATAAATGCTAAAGAATTGTAAATAATTATATTCTTTCTAAAACATAATTTAATAGATCATTTAAAATTTCTTTATTAAAGATCATAACGGTAACGATCATTGGGCCTAATAAATGCTAAAGAATTGTAAATAATTATATTCTTTCTAAAACATAATTTAATAGATCATTTAAAATTTCTTTATTAAAGATCATAAGGGTAACAATCATTGGGCCTAATAAATGCTAAAAAATTGTAAATAATTATCTTCTTTGTAAAAGATAATTTAATACATCATTTAAAATTTCTTTATTAAAGATCATAACGGTAACGATCATTGGGCCTAATAAATGCTAAAGTATTTGAAATAATTATCTTCTTTGTGAATCATAATTGAAAAGATCATTTAAAGTTTCTTTATTAAAGATCATAACAGTAACGATCAATGGGTCTAATAAATGCTAAAAAATTGTAAATAATTATCTTCTTTCTAAAAGATAACTTAATAGATCATTTAGAATTTCTTTATTAAAGATCATAACGGTAACGATCATTGGTCCTAATAAATGCTAAAGAATTGTAAATAATTATATTCTTTCTAAAACATAATTTAATAGATCATTTAAAATTTCTTTATTAAAGATCATAAGGGTAACAATCATTGGGACTAATAAATGCTAAAAAATTGTAAATAATTATCTTCTTTGTAAAAGATAATTTAATAGATCATTTCAAAATTTCTTTATTAAAGATCATAACGGTAACGATCATTGGGCCTAATAAATGCTAAAGAATTTGAAATAATTATGTTCTTTGTGAATCATAATTGAATAGATCATTTAAAGTTTTTTTATTAAAGGTCTTAACGGTAACAATCATTGGGCCTAATAAATGCTAAAAAATTGTACATAATTATCTTCATTCTAAAAGATAACTTAAAAGATCATTTAGAATTTCTTTATTAAAGATCATAACGGTAACGATCATTGGTCCTAATAAATGCTAAAGAATTGTAAATAATTATATTCTTTCTAAAACATAATTTAATAGATCATTTAAAATTTCTTTATTAAAGATCATAAGGGTAACAATCATTGGGACTAATAAATGCTAAAAAATTGTAAATAATTATCTTCTTTGTAAAAGATAATTTAATAGATCATTTCAAAATTTCTTTATTAAAGATCATAACGGTAACGATCATTGGGCCTAATAAATGCTAAAGAATTTGAAATAATTATCTTCTTTGTGAATCATAATTGAATAGATCATTTAAAGTTTTTTTATTAAAGGTCTTAACGGTAACAATCATTGGGCCTAATAAATGCTAAAAAATTGTACATAATTATCTTCATTCTAAAAGATAACTTAAAAGATCATTTAGAATTTCTTTATTAAAGATCATAACGGTAACGATCATTGGTCCTAATAAATGCTAAAGAATTGTAAATAATTTTATTCTTTCTAAAACATAATTTAATAGATCATTTAAAATTTCTTTATTAAAGATCATAACGGTAACGATCATTGGGCCTAATAAATGCTAAAGAATTGTATATAATTATATTCTTTCTAAAACATAATTTAATAGATCATTTAAAATTTCTTTATTAAAGATCATAAGGGTAACAATCATTGGGACTAATAAATGCTAAAAAATTGTAAACAATTATCTTCTTTGTAAAAGATAATTTAATAGATCATTTAAAAATTTCTTTATTAAAGATCATAACGGTAACGATCATTGGGCCTAATAAATGCTAAAGAATTTGAAATAATTATCTTCTTTGTGAATCATAATTGAATAGATCATTTAAAGTTTTTTTATTAAAGGTCTTAACGGTAACAATCATTGGGCCTAATAAATGCTAAAAAATTGTACATAATTATCTTCATTCTAAAAGATAACTTAAAAGATCATTTAAAGTTTTTTTATTAAAGATCATAACGGTAACGATCATTGGGCCTAATAAATGCTAAAAAATTGTAAATAATTACCTTCTTTCTAAAAGATAATTTAATAGATCATTTAAAATTTCTTTATTAAAGATCATAACGGTAACGATCATTGGGTCTAATAAATGCTAAAGAATTGTAAATAATTATATTCTTTCTAAAACATAATTTAATAGATCATTTAAAATTTCTTTATTAAAGATCATAAGGGTAACAATCATTGGGCCTAATAAATGCTAAAAAATTGTAAATAATTATCTTCGTTGTAAAAGATAATTTAATACATCATTGAAAATTTCTTTATTAAAGATCATAACGGTAACGATCATTGGGCCTAATAAATGCTAAAGAATTTGAAATAATTATCTTCTTTGTGAATCATAATTGAAAAGATAATTTAAAGTTTCTTTATTAAAGATCATAACAGTAACGATCAATCGGTCTAATAAATGCTAAAAAATTGTAAATAATTATCTTCTTTCTAAAAGATAACTTAATAGATCATTTAGAATTTCTTTATTAAAGATCATAACGGTAACGATCATTGGTCCTAATAAATGCTAAAGAATTGTAAATAATTATATTCTTTCTAAAACATAATTTAATAGATCATTTAAAATTTCTTTATTAAAGATCATAAGGGTAACAATCATTGGGCCTAATAAATGCTAAAAAATTGTAAATAATTATCTTCGTTGTAAAAGATAATTTAATACATCATTGAAAATTTCTTTATTAAAGATCATAACGGTAACGATCATTGGGCCTAATAAATGCTAAAGAATTTGAAATAATTATCTTCTTTGTGAATCATAATTGAAAAGATCATTTAAAGTTTCTTTATTAAAGATCATAACAGTAACGATCAATCGGTCTAATAAATGCTAAAAAATTGTAAATAATTATCTTCTTTCTAAAAGATAACTTAATAGATCATTTAGAATTTCTTTATTAAAGATCATAACGGTAACGATCATTGGTCCTAATAAATGCTAAAGAATTGTAAATAATTATATTCTTTCTAAAACATAATTTAATAGATCATTTAAAATTTCTTTATTAAAGATCATAAGGGTAACAATCATTGGGACTAATAAATGCTAAAAAATTGTAAATAATTATCTTCTTTGTAAAAGATAATTTAATAGATCATTTCAAAATTTCTTTATTAAAGATCATAACGGTAACGATCATTGGGCCTAATAAATGCTAAAGAATTTGAAATAATTATGTTCTTTGTGAATCATAATTGAATAGATCATTTAAAGTTTTTTTATTAAAGGTCTTAACGGTAACAATCATTGGGCCTAATAAATGCTAAAAAATTGTACATAATTATCTTCATTCTAAAAGATAACTTAAAAGATCATTTAGAATTTCTTTATTAAAGATCATAACGGTAACGATCATTGGTCCTAATAAATGCTAAAGAATTGTAAATAATTATATTCTTTCTAAAACATAATTTAATAGATCATTTAAAATTTCTTTATTAAAGATCATAAGGGTAACAATCATTGGGACTAATAAATGCTAAAAAATTGTAAATAATTATCTTCTTTGTAAAAGATAATTTAATAGATCATTTCAAAATTTCTTTATTAAAGATCATAACGGTAACGATCATTGGGCCTAATAAATGCTAAACAATTTGAAATAATTATCTTCTTTGTGAATCATAATTGAATAGATTATTTAAAGTTTTTTTATTAAAGGTCTTAACGGTAACAATCATTGGGCCTAATAAATGCTAAAAAATTGTACATAATTATCTTCATTCTAAAAGATAACTTAAAAGATCATTTAAAGTTTTTTTATTAAAGATCACAACGGTAACGATCATTGGGCCTAATAAATGCTAAAAAATTGTAAATAATTACCTTCTTTCTAAAAGATAATTTAATAGATCATTTAAAATTTCTTTATTAAAGATTATAACGGTAACGATCATTGGGTCTAATAAAAGCTAAAGAATTGTAAATAATTATATTCTTTCTAAAACATAATTTAATAGATCATTTCAAAATTTCTTTATTAAAGATCATAAGGGTAACGATCATTGGGCCTAATAAATGCTAAAAAATTGTAAATAATTATCTTCTTTGTAAAAGATAATTTAATACATCATTGAAAATTTCTTTATTAAAGATCATAACGGTAACGATCATTGGGCCTAATAAATGCTAAAGAATTTGAAATAATTATCTTCTTTGTGAATCATAATTGAAAAGATCATTTAAAGTTTCTTTATTAAAGATCATAACAGTAACGATCAATCGGTCTAATAAATGCTAAAAAATTGTAAATAATTATCTTCTTTCTAAAAGATAACTTAATAGATCATTTAGAATTTCTTTATTAAAGATCATAACGGTAACGATCATTGGTCCTAATAAATGCTAAAGAATTGTAAATAATTATATTCTTTCTAAAACATAATTTAATAGATCATTTAAAATTTCTTTATTAAAGATCATAAGGGTAACAATCATTGGGACTAATAAATGCTAAAAAATTGTAAATAATTATCTTCTTTGTAAAAGATAATTTAATAGATCATTTCAAAATTTCTTTATTAAAGATCATAACGGTAACGATCATTGGGCCTAATAAATGCTAAAGAATTTGAAATAATTATGTTCTTTGTGAATCATAATTGAATAGATCATTTAAAGTTTTTTTATTAAAGGTCTTAACGGTAACAATCATTGGGCCTAATAAATGCTAAAAAATTGTACATAATTATCTTCATTCTAAAAGATAACTTAAAAGATCATTTAGAATTTCTTTATTAAAGATCATAACGGTAACGATCATTGGTCCTAATAAATGCTAAAGAATTGTAAATAATTATATTCTTTCTAAAACATAATTTAATAGATCATTTAAAATTTCTTTATTAAAGATCATAAGGGTAACAATCATTGGGACTAATAAATGCTAAAAAATTGTAAATAATTATCTTCTTTGTAAAAGATAATTTAATAGATCATTTCAAAATTTCTTTATTAAAGATCATAACGGTAACGATCATTGGGCCTAATAAATGCTAAAGAATTTGAAATAATTATCTTCTTTGTGAATCATAATTGAATAGATCATTTAAAGTTTTTTTATTAAAGGTCTTAACGGTAACAATCATTGGGCCTAATAAATGCTAAAAAATTGTACATAATTATCTTCATTCTAAAAGATAACTTAAAAGATCATTTAAAGTTTTTTTATTAAAGATCATAACGGTAACGATCATTGAGCCTAATAAATGCTAAAAAATTGTAAATAATTACCTTCTTTCTAAAAGATAATTTAATAGATCATTTAAAATTTATTTATTAAAGATCATAACGGTAACGATCATTGGGCCTAATAAATGCTAAAGAATTGTAAACAATTATCTTCTTTGTAAAAGATAATTTAATAGATCATTTCAAAATTTCTTTATTAAAGATCATAACAGTAACGACCATTGGGCCTAATAAATGCTAAAAAATTTGAAATAATTATCTTTTTTGTGAATCATAATTGAATAGATCATTTAAAGTTTTTTTATTAAAGGTCTTAACGCTAACAATCATTGGGCCTAATAAATGCTAAAAAAATGTACATAATTATCTTCATTCTAAAAGATAACTTAAAAGATCATTTAGAATTTCTTTATTAAAGACCATAACAGTAACAATCATTGGTCCTAATAAATGCTAAAGAATTGTAAATAATTATATTCTTTCTAAAACATAATTTAATAGATCATTTAAAATTTCTTTATTAAAGATCATAAGGGTAACAATCATTGGGACTAATAAATGCTAAAAAATTGTAAATAATTATCTTCTTTGTAAAAGATAATTTAATAGATCATTTCAAAATTTCTTTATTAAAGATCATAACGGTAACGATCATTGGGCCTAATAAATGCTAAAGAATTTGAAATAATTATCTTCTTTGTGAATCATAATTGAATAGATCATTTAAAGATTTTTTATTAAAGGTCTTAACGGTAATAATCATTGGGCCTAATAAATGCTAAAAAATTGTACATAATTATCTTAATTCTAAAAGATAACTTGAAAGATCATTTAGAATTTCTTTATTAAAGATCATAACGGTATGGATCATTGGTCCTAATAAATGCTAAAGAATTGTAAATAATTATATTCTTTCTAAAATATAATTTAATAGATCATTTAAAATTTCTTTATTAAAGATCATAACGGTAACAATCATTGGGACTAATAAATGCTAAAAAATTGTAAATAATTATCTTCTTTGTAAAAGATAATTTAATAGATCATTTCAAAATTTCTTTATTAAAGATCATAACGGTAACGATCATTGGGCCTAATAAATGCTAAAGAATTTGAAATAATTATGTTCTTTGTGAATCATAATTGAATAGATCATTTAAAGTTTTTTTATTAAAGGTCTTAACGGTAACAATCATTGGGCCTAATAAATGCTAAAAAATTGTACATAATTATCTTCATTCTAAAAGATAACTTAAAAGATCATTTAGAATTTCTTTATTAAAGATCATAACGGTAACGATCATTGGTCCTAATAAATGCTAAAGAATTGTAAATAATTATATTCTTTCTAAAACATAATTTAATAGATCATTTAAAATTTCTTTATTAAAGATCATAAGGGTAACAATCATTGGGACTAATAAATGCTAAAAAATTGTAAATAATTATCTTCTTTGTAAAAGATAATTTAATAGATCATTTCAAAATTTCTTTATTAAAGATCATAACGGTAACGATCATTGGGCCTAATAAATGCTAAACAATTTGAAATAATTATCTTCTTTGTGAATCATAATTGAATAGATCATTTAAAGTTTTTTTATTAAAGGTTTTAACGGTAACAATCATTGGGCCTAATAAATGCTAAAAAATTGTACATAATTATCTTCATTCTAAAAGATAACTTAAAAGATCATTTAGAATTTCTTTATTAAAGATCATAACGGTAACGATCATTGGTCCTAATAAATGCTAAAGAATTGTAAATAATTATATTCTTTCTAAAACATAATTTAATAGATCATTTAAAATTTCTTTATTAAAGATCATAACGGTAACGATCATTGGGCATAATAAATGCTAAAGAATTGTAAATAATTATATTCTTTCTAAAACATAATTTAATAGATCATTTAAAATTTCTTTATTAAAGATCATAAGGGTAACAATCATTGGGCCTAATAAATGCTAAAAAATTGTAAATAATTATCTTCTTTGTAAAAGATAATTTAATAGATCATTGAAAATTTCTTTATTAAAGATCATAACGGTAATGATCATTGGGCCTAATAAATGATAAAGAATATGAAATAATTATCTTCTTTGTGAATCATAATTGAAAAGATCATTTAAAGTTTCTTTATTAAAGATCATAACAGTAACGATCATTGGGTCTAATAAATGCTAAAAAATTGTAAATAGTTATCTTCTTTCTAAAAGATAATTTAATAGATCATTTAGAATTTCTTTATTAAAGATCATAACGGTAACGATCATTGGTCCTAATAAATGCTAAATAATTGTAAATAATTATATTCTTTCTAAAACATAATTTAATAGATCATTTAAAATTTCTTTATTAAAGATTATAAGGGTAACAATCTTTGGGACTAATAAATGCTAAAAAATTTTAAACAATTATCTTCTTTGTAAAACATAATTTAATAGATCATTTCAAAATTTCTTTATTAAAGATCATAACGGTAACGATAATTGGGCCTAATAAATGCTAAAGAATTTGAAATAATTATCTTCTTTGTGAATCATAATTGAATAGATCATTTAAAGTTTTTTTATTAAAGGTCTTAACGGTAACAATCATTGGGCCTAATAAATGCTAAAAAATTGTACATAATTATCTTCATTCTAAAAGATAACTTAAAAGATCATTTAGAATTTCTTTATTAAAGATCATAACGGTAACGATCATTGGTCCTAATAAATGCTAAAGAATTGTAAATAATTATATTCTTTCTAAAACATAATTTAATAGATCATTTAAAATTTCTTTATTAAACATCATAAGGGTAACAATCATTGGGACTAATAAATGCTAAAAAATTGTAAATAATTATCTTCTTTGTAAAAGATAATTTAATAGATCATTTCAAAATTTCTTTATTAAAGATCATAACGGTAACGATCATTGGGCCTAATAAATGCTAAAGAATTTGAAATAATTATCTTCTTTGTGAATCATAATTGAATAGATCATTTAAAGTTTTTTTATTAAAGGTCTTAACGGTAACAATCATTGGGCCTAATAAATGCTAAAAAATTGTACATAATTATCTTCATTCTAAAAGATAACTTAAAAGATCATTTAAAGTTTTTTTATTAAAGGTCTTAACGGTAACAATCATTGGGCCTAATAAATGCTAAAAAATTGTACATAATTATCTTCATTTTAATAGATAACTTAAAAGATCATTTAAAGTTTTTTTATTAAAGATCATAACGGTAACGATCATTGGGCCTAATAAATGCTAAAAAATTGTAAATAATTACCTTCTTTCTAAAAGATAATTTAATATATCATTTAAAATTTCTTTATTAAAGATCATAACGGTAACAATCATTGGGACTAATAAATGCTAAAAAATTGTAAATAATTATCTTCTTTGTAAAAGATAATTTAATAGATCATGTCAAAATTTCTTTATTAAAGATCATAACGGTAACGATCATTGGGCCTAATAAATGCTAAAGAATTTGAAATAATTATCTTCTTTGTGAATCATAATTGAATAGATCATTTAAAGTTTTTTTATTAAAGGTCTTAACGGTAACAATCATTGGGCCTAATAAATGCTAAAAAATTGTACATAATTATCTTAATTCTAAAAGATAACTTGAAAGATCATTTAGAATTTCTTTATTAAAGATCATAACGGTATGGATCATTGGTCCTAATAAATGCTAAAGAATTGTAAATAATTATATTCTTTCTAAAATATAATTTAATAGATCATTTAAAATTTCTTTATTAAAGATCATAACGGTAACAATCATTGGGACTAATAAATGCTAAAAAATTGTAAATAATTATCTTCTTTGTAAAAGATAATTTAATAGATCATTTCAAAATTTCTTTATTAAAGATCATAACGGTAACGATCATTGGGCCTAATAAATGCTAAAGAATTTGAAATAATTATGTTCTTTGTGAATCATAATTGAATAGATCATTTAAAGTTTTTTTATTAAAGGTCTTAACGGTAACAATCATTGGGCCTAATAAATGCTAAAAAATTGTACATAATTATCTTCATTCTAAAAGATAACTTAAAAGATCATTTAGAATTTCTTTATTAAAGATCATAACGGTAACGATCATTGGTCCTAATAAATGCTAAAGAATTGTAAATAATTATATTCTTTCTAAAACATAATTTAATAGATCATTTAAAATTTCTTTATTAAACATCATAAGGGTAACAATCATTGGGACTAATAAATGCTAAAAAATTGTAAATAATTATCTTCTTTGTAAAAGATAATTTAATAGATCATTTCAAAATTTCTTTATTAAAGATCATAACGGTAACGATCATTGGGCCTAATAAATGCTAAAGAATTTGAAATAATTATCTTCTTTGTGAATCATAATTGAATAGATCATTTAAAGTTTTTTTATTAAAGGTCTTAACGGTAACAATCATTGGGCCTAATAAATGCTAAAAAATTGTACATAATTATCTTCATTCTAAAAGATAACTTAAAAGATCATTTAAAGTTTTTTTATTAAAGATCATAACGGTAACGATCATTGAGCCTAATAAATGCTAAAAAATTGTAAATAATTACCTTCTTTCTAAAAGATAATTTAATAGATCATTTAAAATTTATTTATTAAAGATCATAACGGTAACGATCATTGGGCCTAATAAATGCTAAAGAATTGTAAACAATTATCTTCTTTGTAAAAGATAATTTAATAGATCATTTCAAAATTTCTTTATTAAAGATCATAACAGTAACGACCATTGGGCCTAATAAATGCTAAAAAATTTGAAATAATTATCTTTTTTGTGAATCATAATTGAATAGATCATTTAAAGTTTTTTTATTAAAGGTCTTAACGCTAACAATCATTGGGCCTAATAAATGCTAAAAAAATGTACATAATTATCTTCATTCTAAAAGATAACTTAAAAGATCATTTAGAATTTCTTTATTAAAGACCATAACAGTAACAATCATTGGTCCTAATAAATGCTAAAGAATTGTAAATAATTATATTCTTTCTAAAACATAATTTAATAGATCATTTAAAATTTCTTTATTAAAGATCATAAGGGTAACAATCATTGGGACTAATAAATGCTAAAAAATTGTAAATAATTATCTTCTTTGTAAAAGATAATTTAATAGATCATTTCAAAATTTCTTTATTAAAGATCATAACGGTAACGATCATTGGGCCTAATAAATGCTAAAGAATTTGAAATAATTATCTTCTTTGTGAATCATAATTGAATAGATCATTTAAAGATTTTTTATTAAAGGTCTTAACGGTAATAATCATTGGGCCTAATAAATGCTAAAAAATTGTACATAATTATCTTAATTCTAAAAGATAACTTGAAAGATCATTTAGAATTTCTTTATTAAAGATCATAACGGTATGGATCATTGGTCCTAATAAATGCTAAAGAATTGTAAATAATTA
This sequence comes from Psophocarpus tetragonolobus, assembly GCA_037954015.1. NCBI lineage: Eukaryota > Viridiplantae > Streptophyta > Magnoliopsida > Fabales > Fabaceae > Psophocarpus > Psophocarpus tetragonolobus. The sequence continues at coordinate 64,677,480 of CM075688.1, forward strand.
TATTCTTTCTAAAATATAATTTAATAGATCATTTAAAATTTCTTTATTAAAGATCATAACGGTAACAATCATTGGGACTAATAAATGCTAAAAAATTGTAAATAATTATCTTCTTTGTAAAAGATAATTTAATAGATCATTTCAAAATTTCTTTATTAAAGATCATAACGGTAACGATCATTGGGCCTAATAAATGCTAAAGAATTTGAAATAATTATGTTCTTTGTGAATCATAATTGAATAGATCATTTAAAGTTTTTTTATTAAAGGTCTTAACGGTAACAATCATTGGGCCTAATAAATGCTAAAAAATTGTACATAATTATCTTCATTCTAAAAGATAACTTAAAAGATCATTTAGAATTTCTTTATTAAAGATCATAACGGTAACGATCATTGGTCCTAATAAATGCTAAAGAATTGTAAATAATTATATTCTTTCTAAAACATAATTTAATAGATCATTTAAAATTTCTTTATTAAAGATCATAAGGGTAACAATCATTGGGACTAATAAATGCTAAAAAATTGTAAATAATTATCTTCTTTGTAAAAGATAATTTAATAGATCATTTCAAAATTTCTTTATTAAAGATCATAACGGTAACGATCATTGGGCCTAATAAATGCTAAACAATTTGAAATAATTATCTTCTTTGTGAATCATAATTGAATAGATCATTTAAAGTTTTTTTATTAAAGGTTTTAACGGTAACAATCATTGGGCCTAATAAATGCTAAAAAATTGTACATAATTATCTTCATTCTAAAAGATAACTTAAAAGATCATTTAGAATTTCTTTATTAAAGATCATAACGGTAACGATCATTGGTCCTAATAAATGCTAAAGAATTGTAAATAATTATATTCTTTCTAAAACATAATTTAATAGATCATTTAAAATTTCTTTATTAAAGATCATAACGGTAACGATCATTGGGCATAATAAATGCTAAAGAATTGTAAATAATTATATTCTTTCTAAAACATAATTTAATAGATCATTTAAAATTTCTTTATTAAAGATCATAAGGGTAACAATCATTGGGCCTAATAAATGCTAAAAAATTGTAAATAATTATCTTCTTTGTAAAAGATAATTTAATAGATCATTGAAAATTTCTTTATTAAAGATCATAACGGTAATGATCATTGGGCCTAATAAATGATAAAGAATATGAAATAATTATCTTCTTTGTGAATCATAATTGAAAAGATCATTTAAAGTTTCTTTATTAAAGATCATAACAGTAACGATCATTGGGTCTAATAAATGCTAAAAAATTGTAAATAGTTATCTTCTTTCTAAAAGATAATTTAATAGATCATTTAGAATTTCTTTATTAAAGATCATAACGGTAACGATCATTGGTCCTAATAAATGCTAAATAATTGTAAATAATTATATTCTTTCTAAAACATAATTTAATAGATCATTTAAAATTTCTTTATTAAAGATTATAAGGGTAACAATCTTTGGGACTAATAAATGCTAAAAAATTTTAAACAATTATCTTCTTTGTAAAACATAATTTAATAGATCATTTCAAAATTTCTTTATTAAAGATCATAACGGTAACGATAATTGGGCCTAATAAATGCTAAAGAATTTGAAATAATTATCTTCTTTGTGAATCATAATTGAATAGATCATTTAAAGTTTTTTTATTAAAGGTCTTAACGGTAACAATCATTGGGCCTAATAAATGCTAAAAAATTGTACATAATTATCTTCATTCTAAAAGATAACTTAAAAGATCATTTAGAATTTCTTTATTAAAGATCATAACGGTAACGATCATTGGTCCTAATAAATGCTAAAGAATTGTAAATAATTATATTCTTTCTAAAACATAATTTAATAGATCATTTAAAATTTCTTTATTAAACATCATAAGGGTAACAATCATTGGGACTAATAAATGCTAAAAAATTGTAAATAATTATCTTCTTTGTAAAAGATAATTTAATAGATCATTTCAAAATTTCTTTATTAAAGATCATAACGGTAACGATCATTGGGCCTAATAAATGCTAAAGAATTTGAAATAATTATCTTCTTTGTGAATCATAATTGAATAGATCATTTAAAGTTTTTTTATTAAAGGTCTTAACGGTAACAATCATTGGGCCTAATAAATGCTAAAAAATTGTACATAATTATCTTCATTCTAAAAGATAACTTAAAAGATCATTTAAAGTTTTTTTATTAAAGGTCTTAACGGTAACAATCATTGGGCCTAATAAATGCTAAAAAATTGTACATAATTATCTTCATTTTAATAGATAACTTAAAAGATCATTTAAAGTTTTTTTATTAAAGATCATAACGGTAACGATCATTGGGCCTAATAAATGCTAAAAAATTGTAAATAATTACCTTCTTTCTAAAAGATAATTTAATATATCATTTAAAATTTCTTTATTAAAGATCATAACGGTAACAATCATTGGGACTAATAAATGCTAAAAAATTGTAAATAATTATCTTCTTTGTAAAAGATAATTTAATAGATCATGTCAAAATTTCTTTATTAAAGATCATAACGGTAACGATCATTGGGCCTAATAAATGCTAAAGAATTTGAAATAATTATCTTCTTTGTGAATCATAATTGAATAGATCATTTAAAGTTTTTTTATTAAAGGTCTTAACGGTAACAATCATTGGGCCTAATAAATGCTAAAAAATTGTACATAATTATCTTAATTCTAAAAGATAACTTGAAAGATCATTTAGAATTTCTTTATTAAAGATCATAACGGTATGGATCATTGGTCCTAATAAATGCTAAAGAATTGTAAATAATTATATTCTTTCTAAAATATAATTTAATAGATCATTTAAAATTTCTTTATTAAAGATCATAACGGTAACAATCATTGGGACTAATAAATGCTAAAAAATTGTAAATAATTATCTTCTTTGTAAAAGATAATTTAATAGATCATTTCAAAATTTCTTTATTAAAGATCATAACGGTAACGATCATTGGGCCTAATAAATGCTAAAGAATTTGAAATAATTATGTTCTTTGTGAATCATAATTGAATAGATCATTTAAAGTTTTTTTATTAAAGGTCTTAACGGTAACAATCATTGGGCCTAATAAATGCTAAAAAATTGTACATAATTATCTTCATTCTAAAAGATAACTTAAAAGATCATTTAGAATTTCTTTATTAAAGATCATAACGGTAACGATCATTGGTCCTAATAAATGCTAAAGAATTGTAAATAATTATATTCTTTCTAAAACATAATTTAATAGATCATTTAAAATTTCTTTATTAAACATCATAAGGGTAACAATCATTGGGACTAATAAATGCTAAAAAATTGTAAATAATTATCTTCTTTGTAAAAGATAATTTAATAGATCATTTCAAAATTTCTTTATTAAAGATCATAACGGTAACGATCATTGGGCCTAATAAATGCTAAAGAATTTGAAATAATTATCTTCTTTGTGAATCATAATTGAATAGATCATTTAAAGTTTTTTTATTAAAGGTCTTAACGGTAACAATCATTGGGCCTAATAAATGCTAAAAAATTGTACATAATTATCTTCATTCTAAAAGATAACTTAAAAGATCATTTAAAGTTTTTTTATTAAAGGTCTTAACGGTAACAATCATTGGGCCTAATAAATGCTAAAAAATTGTACATAATTATCTTCATTCTAAAAGATAACTTAAAAGATCATTTAGAATTTCTTTATTAAAGATCATAACGGTAACGATCATTGGTCCTAATAAATGCTAAAGAATTGTAAATAATTATATTCTTTCTAAAACATAATTTAATAGATCATTTAAAATTTCTTTATTAAACATCATAAGGGTAACAATCATTGGGACTAATAAATGCTAAAAAATTGTAAATAATTATCTTCTTTGTAAAAGATAATTTAATAGATCATTTCAAAATTTCTTTATTAAAGATCATAACGGTAACGATCATTGGGCCTAATAAATGCTAAAGAATTTGAAATAATTATCTTCTTTGTGAATCATAATTGAATAGATCATTTAAAGTTTTTTTATTAAAGGTCTTAACGGTAACAATCATTGGGCCTAATAAATGCTAAAAAATTGTACATAATTATCTTCATTCTAAAAGATAACTTAAAAGATCATTTAAAGTTTTTTTATTAAAGGTCTTAACGGTAACAATCATTGGGCCTAATAAATGCTAAAAAATTGTACATAATTATCTTCATTTTAATAGATAACTTAAAAGATCATTTAAAGTTTTTTTATTAAAGATCATAACGGTAACGATCATTGGGCCTAATAAATGCTAAAAAATTGTAAATAATTACCTTCTTTCTAAAAGATAATTTAATATATCATTTAAAATTTCTTTATTAAAGATCATAACGGTAACAATCATTGGGACTAATAAATGCTAAAAAATTGTAAATAATTATCTTCTTTGTAAAAGATAATTTAATAGATCATGTCAAAATTTCTTTATTAAAGATCATAACGGTAACGATCATTGGGCCTAATAAATGCTAAAGAATTTGAAATAATTATCTTCTTTGTGAATCATAATTGAATAGATCATTTAAAGTTTTTTTATTAAAGGTCTTAACGGTAACAATCATTGGGCCTAATAAATGCTAAAAAATTGTACATAATTATCTTAATTCTAAAAGATAACTTGAAAGATCATTTAGAATTTCTTTATTAAAGATCATAACGGTATGGATCATTGGTCCTAATAAATGCTAAAGAATTGTAAATAATTATATTCTTTCTAAAATATAATTTAATAGATCATTTAAAATTTCTTTATTAAAGATCATAACGGTAACAATCATTGGGACTAATAAATGCTAAAAAATTGTAAATAATTATCTTCTTTGTAAAAGATAATTTAATAGATCATTTCAAAATTTCTTTATTAAAGATCATAACGGTAACGATCATTGGGCCTAATAAATGCTAAAGAATTTGAAATAATTATGTTCTTTGTGAATCATAATTGAATAGATCATTTAAAGTTTTTTTATTAAAGGTCTTAACGGTAACAATCATTGGGCCTAATAAATGCTAAAAAATTGTACATAATTATCTTCATTCTAAAAGATAACTTAAAAGATCATTTAGAATTTCTTTATTAAAGATCATAACGGTAACGATCATTGGTCCTAATAAATGCTAAAGAATTGTAAATAATTATATTCTTTCTAAAACATAATTTAATAGATCATTTAAAATTTCTTTATTAAAGATCATAAGGGTAACAATCATTGGGACTAATAAATGCTAAAAAATTGTAAATAATTATCTTCTTTGTAAAAGATAATTTAATAGATCATTTCAAAATTTCTTTATTAAAGATCATAACGGTAACGATCATTGGGCCTAATAAATGCTAAAAAATTTGAAATAATTATCTTTTTTGTGAATCATAATTGAATAGATCATTTAAAGTTTTTTTATTAAAGGTCTTAACGGTAACAATCATTGGGCCTAATAAATGCTAAAAAATTGTACATAATTATCTTCATTTTAATAGATAACTTAAAAGATCATTTAAAGTTTTTTTATTAAAGATCATAACGGTAACGATCATTGGGCCTAATAAATGCTAAAAAATTGTAAATAATTATCTTCTTTCTAAAAGATAATTTAATAGATCATTTAGAATTTCTTTATTAAAGATCATAACGGTAACGATCATTGGTCCTAATAAATGCTAAATAATTGTAAATAATTATATTCTTTCTAAAACATAATTTAATAGATCATTTAAAATTTCTTTATTAAAGATTATAAGGGTAACAATCTTTGGGACTAATAAATGCTAAAAAATTTTAAACAATTATCTTCTTTGTAAAACATAATTTAATAGATCATTTCAAAATTTCTTTATTAAAGATCATAACGGTAACGATCATTGGGCCTAATAAATGCTAAAGAATTTGAAATAATTATCTTCTTTGTGAATCATAATTGAATAGATCATTTAAAGTTTTTTTATTAAAGGTTTTAACGGTAACAATCATTGGGCCTAATAAATGCTAAAAAATTGTACATAATTATCTTCATTCTAAAAGATAACTTAAAAGATCATTTAAAGTTTTTTTATTAAACATCATAACGGTAACGATCATTGGGCCTAATAAATGCTAAAAAATTGTAAATAATTACGTTCTTTCTAAAAGATAATTTAATAGATCATTTAAAATTTCTTTATTAAAGATCATAACGGTAACGATCATTGGGCCTAATAAATGCTAAAGAATTGTAAACAATTATCTTCTTTGTAAAAGATAATTTAATAGATCATTTCAAAATTTCTTTATTAAAGATCATAACGGTAACGATCATTGGGCCTAATAAATGCTAAAAAATTTGAAATAATTATCTTTTTTGTGAATCATAATTGAATAGATCATTTAAAGTTTTTTTATTAAAGGTCTTAACGGTAACAATCATTGGGCCTAATAAATGCTAAAAAATTGTACATAATTATCTTCATTCTAAAAGATAACTTAAAAGATCATTTAAAGTTTTTTTATTAAAGGTCTTAACGGTAACAATCATTGGGCCTAATAAATGCTAAAAAATTGTACATAATTATCTTCATTTTAATAGATAACTTAAAACATCATTTAAAGTTTTTTTATTAAAGATCATAACGGTAACGATCATTGGGCCTAATAAATGCTAAAAAATTGTAAATAATTACCTTCTTTCTAAAAGATAATTTAATATATCATTTAAAATTTCTTTATTAAAGATCATAACGGTAACGATCATTGGGCCTAATAAATGCTAAAGAATTGTAAATAATTATATTCTTTTTAAAACATAATTTAATAGATCATTTAAAATTTCTTTATTAAAGATCATAACGGTAACAATCATTGGGCCTAATAAATGATAAAGAATTTGAAATAATTATCTTCTTTGTGAATCATAATTGAAAAGATCATTTAAAGTTTCTTTATTAAAGATCATAACAGTAACGATCATTGGGTCTAATAAATGCTAAAAAATTGTAAATAATTATCTTCTTTCTAAAAGATAATTTAATAGATCATTTAGAATTTCTTTATTAAAGATCATAACGGTAACGATCATTGGTCCTAATAAATGCTAAATAATTGTAAATAATTATATTCTTTCTAAAACATAATTTAATAGATCATTTAAAATTTCTTTATTAAAGATTACAAGGGTAACAATCTTTGGGACTAATAAATGCTAAAAAATTTTAAACAATTATCTTCTTTGTAAAACATAATTTAATAGATCATTTCAAAATTTCTTTATTAAAGATCATAACGGTAACGATCATTGGGCCTAATAAATGCTAAAGAATTTGAAATAATTATCTTCTTTGTGAATCATAATTGAATAGATCATTTAAAGTTTTTTTATTAAAGGTCTTAACGGTAACAATCATTGGGCCTAATAAATGCTAAAAAATTGTACATAATTATCTTCATTCTAAAAGATAACTTAAAAGATCATTTAAAGTTTTTTTATTAAAGATCATAACGGTAACGATCATTGGGCCTAATAAATGCTAAAAAATTGTAAATAATTACCTTCTTTCTAAAAGATAATTTAATAGATTATTTAAAATTTCTTTATTAAAGATCATAACGGTAACGATCATTGGGCCTAATAAATGCTAAAGAATTGTAAATAATTATATTCTTTCTAAAACATAATTTAATAGATCATTTAAAATTTCTTTATTAAAGATCATAAGGGTAACAATCATTGGGCCTAATAAATGCTAAAAAATTGTAAATAATTATCTTATTTGTAAAAGATAATTTAATAGATCATTTAAAATTTCTTTATTAAAGATCATAACGGTAACGATCATTGGGCCTAATAAATGCTAAAGAATTTGAAATAATTATCTTCTTTGTGAATCATAATTGAGAAGATCATTTAAAGTTTCTTTATTAAAGATCATAACAGTAACGATCATTGGGTCTAATAAATGCTAAAAAATTGTAAATAATTATGTTCTTTCTAAGAGATAATTTAATAGATCATTTAGAATTTCTTTATTAAAGATCATAACGGTAACGATCATTGGTCCTAATAAATGCTAAAGAATTGTAAATAATTATATTCTTTCTAAAACATAATTTAATAGATCATTTAAAATTTCTTTATTAAAGATCATAAGGGTAACAATCATTGGGACTAATAAATGCTAAAAAATTGTAAACAATTATCTTCTTTGTAAAAGATAATTTAATAGATCATTTCAAAATTTCTTTATTAAAGATCATAACGGTAACGATCATTGGGCCTAATAAATGCTAAAGAATTTGAAATAATTATCTTCTTTGTGAGTCATACTTGAATAGATAATTTAAAGTTTTTTTATTAAAGGTCTTAACAGTAACAATCATTGGGCCTAATAAATGCTAAAAAATTGTACATAATTATCTTCATTCTAAAAGATAACTTAAAAGATTATTTAAAGTTTTTTTATTAAAGATCATAACGGTAACGATCATTGGGCCTAATAAATGCTAAAAAATTGTAAATAATTACCTTCTTTCTAAAAGATAATTTAATAGATCATTTAGAATTTCTTTATTAAAGATCATAACGGTAACGATCATTGGTCCTAATAAATGCTAAAGAATTGTAAATAATTATATTCTTTCTAAAACATAATTTAATAGATCATTTAAAATTTCTTTATTAAAGATCATAAGGGTAACAATCATTGGGACTAATAAATGCTAAAAAATTGTAAACAATTATCTTCTTTGTAAAAGATAATTTAATAGATCATTTCAAAATTTCTTTATTAAAGATCATAACGGTAACGATCATTGGGCCTAATAAATGCTAAAGAATTTGAAATAATTATCTTCTTTGTGAGTCATACTTGAATAGATAATTTAAAGTTTTTTTATTAAAGGTCTTAACAGTAACAATCATTGGGCCTAATAAATGCTAAAAAATTGTACATAATTATCTTCATTCTAAAAGATAACTTAAAAGATTATTTAAAGTTTTTTTATTAAAGATCATAACGGTAACGATCATTGGGCCTAATAAATGCTAAAAAATTGTAAATAATTACCTTCTTTCTAAAAGATAATTTAATAGATCATTTAAAATTTCTTTATTAAAGATCATAACGGTAACGATCATTGGTCCTAATAAATGATAAAGAATTGTAAATAATTATATTCTTTCTAAAACATAATTTAATAGATCATTTAAAATTTCTTTATTAAAGATCATAAGGGTAACAATCATTGGGACTAATAAATGCTAAAAAATTATAAATAATTATCTTCTTTGTAAAAGATAATTTAATAGATCATTTCAAAATTTCTTTATTAAAGATCATAACGGTAACGATCATTGGGCCTAATAAATCCTAAAGAATTTGAAATAATTATCTTCCTTGTGAATCATAATTGAATAGATCATTTAAAGTTTTTTTATTAAAGGTCTTAACGGTAAAAATCATTGGGCCTAATAAATGCTAAAAAATTGTACATAATTATCTTCATTCTAAAAGATAACTTAAAAGATCATTTAGAATTTCTTTATGAAAGATCATAACGGTAACGATCATTGGTCCTAATAAATGCTAAAGAATTGTAAATAATTATATTCTTTATAAAATATAATTTAATAGATCATTTAAAATTTCTTTATTAAAGATCATAAGGGTAACAATCATTGGGACTAATAAATGCTAAAAAATTGTAAATAATTATCTTCTTTGTAAAAGATAATTTAATAGATCATTTCAAAATTTCTTTATTAAAGATCATAACGGTAACGATCATTGGGCCTAATAAATGCTAAAGAATTTGAAATAATTATCTTCTTTGTGAATCATAATTGAATAGATCATTTAAAGTTTTTTTATTAAAGGTCTTAACGGTAACAATCATTGGGCCTAATAAATGCTAAAAAATTGTACATAATTATCTTCATTCTAAAAGATAACTTAAAAGATCATTTAAAGTTTTTTTATTAAAGATCATAACGGTAACGATCATTGGGCCTAATAAATGCTAAAAAATTGTAAATAATTACCTTCTTTCTAAAAGATAATTTAATAGATCATTTAAAATTTCTTTATTAAAGATCATAACGGTAACGATCATTGGCCCTAATAAATGCTAAAGAATTGTAAATAATTATATTCTTTCTAAAACATAATTTAATAGATCATTTAAAATTTCTTTATTAAAGATCATAAGGGTAACAATCATTGGGCCTAATAAATGCTAAAAAATTGTACATAATTATCTTCATTCTAAAAGATAACTTAAAAGATCATTTAGAATTTCTTTATGAAACATCATAACGGTAACGATCATTGGTCCTAATAAATGCTAAAGAATTGTAAATAATTATATTCTTTATAAAATATAATTTAATAGATCATTTAAAATTTCTTTATTAGAGATCATAAGGGTAACAATCATTGGGACTAATAAATGCTAAAAAATTGTAAATAATTATCTTCTTTGTAAAAGATAATTTAATAGATCATTTCAAAATTTCTTTACTAAAGATCATAACGGTAACGATCATTGGGCCTAATAAATGCTAAAGAATTTGAAATAATTATCTTCTTTGTGAATCATAATTGAATAGATCATTTAAAGTTTTTTTATTAAAGGTCTTAATGGTAACAATCATTGGGCCTAATAAATGCTAAAAAATTGTACATAATTATCTTCATTCTAAAAGATAACTTAAAAGATCATTTAAAGTTTTTTTATTAAAGATCATAACGGTAACGATCATTGGGCCTAATAAATGCTAAAAAATTGTAAATAATTACCTTCTTTCTAAAAGATAATTTAATAGATCATTTAAAATTTCTTTATTAAAGATCATAACGGTAACGATCATTGGCCCTAATAAATGCTAAAGAATTGTAAATAATTATATTCTTTCTAAAACATAATTTAATAGATCATTTAAAATTTCTTTATTAAAGATCATAAGGGTAACAATCATTGGGCCTAATAAATGCTAAAAAATTGTACATAATTATCTTCATTCTAAAAGATAACTTAAAAGATCATTTAGAATTTCTTTATGAAACATCATAACGGTAACGATCATTGGTCCTAATAAATGCTAAAGAATTGTAAATAATTATATTCTTTATAAAATATAATTTAATAGATCATTTAAAATTTCTTTATTAGAGATCATAAGGGTAACAATCATTGGGACTAATAAATGCTAAAAAATTGTAAATAATTATCTTCTTTGTAAAAGATAATTTAATAGATCATTTCAAAATTTCTTTACTAAAGATCATAACGGTAACGATCATTGGGCCTAATAAATGCTAAAGAATTTGAAATAATTATCTTCTTTGTGAATCATAATTGAATAGATCATTTAAAGTTTTTTTATTAAAGGTCTTAATGGTAACAATCATTGGGCCTAATAAATGCTAAAAAATTGTACATAATTATCTTCATTCTAAAAGATAACTTAAAAGATCATTTAAAGTTTTTTTATTAAAGATCATAACGGTAACGATCATTGGGCCTAATAAATGCTAAAAAATTGTAAATAATTACCTTCTTTCTAAAAGATAATTTAATAGATCATTTAAAATTTCTTTATTAAAGATCATAACGGTAACGATCATTGGTCCTAATAAATTCTAAAGAATTGTAAATAATTATATTCTTTCTAAAACATAATTTAATAGATCATTTAAAATTTCTTTATTAAAGATCATAAGGGTAACAATCATTGGGACTAATAAATGCTAAAAAATTGTAAATAATTATCTTCTTTGTAAAAGATAATTTAATAGATCATTTCAAAATTTCTTTATTAAAGATCATAACGGTAACGATCATTGGGCCTAATAAATGCTAAAGAATTTGAAATAATTATCTTCTTTGTGAATCATAACTGAATAGATCATTTAAAGTTTTTTTATTAAAGGTCTTAACGGTAACAATCATTGGGCCTAATAAATGCTAAAAAATTGTACATAATTATCTTCATTCTAAAAGATAACTTAAAAGATCATTTAAAGTTTTTTTATTAAAGATCATAACGGTAACGATCATTGGGCCTAATAAATGCTAAAAAATTGTAAATAATTACCTTCTTTCTAAAAGATAATTTAATAGATCATTTAAAATTTCTTTATTAAAGATCATAACGGTAACGATCATTGGTCCTAATAAATGATAAAGAATTGTAAATAATTATATTCTTTCTAGAACATAATTTAATAGATCATTTAAAATTTCTTTATTAAAGATCATAAGGGTAACAATCATTGGGACTAATAAATGCTAAAAAATTATAAATAATTATCTTCTTTGTAAAAGATAATTTAATAGATCATTTCAAAATTTCTTTATTAAAGATCATAACGGTAACGATCATTGGGCCTAATAAATCCTAAAGAATTTGAAATAATTATCTTCCTTGTGAATCATAATTGAATAGATCATTTAAAGTTTTTTTATTAAAGGTCTTAACGGTAAAAATCATTGGGCCTAATAAATGCTAAAAAATTGTACATAATTATCTTCATTCTAAAAGATAACTTAAAAGATCATTTAGAATTTCTTTATGAAAGATCATAACGGTAACGATCATTGGTCCTAATAAATGCTAAAGAATTGTAAATAATTATATTCTTTATAAAATATAATTTAATAGATCATTTAAAATTTCTTTATTAAAGATCATAAGGGTAACAATCATTGGGACTAATAAATGCTAAAAAATTGTAAATAATTATCTTCTTTGTAAAAGATAATTTAATATATCATTTCAAAATTTCTTTATTAAAGATCATAACGGTAACGATCATTGGGCCTAATAAATGCTAAAGAATTTGAAATAATTATCTTCTTTGTGAATCATAATTGAATAGATCATTTAAAGTTTTTTTATTAAAGGTCTTAACGGTAACAATCATTGGGCCTAATAAATGCTAAAAAATTGTACATAATTATCTTCATTCTAAAAGATAACTTAAAAGATCATTTAAAGTTTTTTTATTAAAGATCATAACGGTAACGATCATTGGGCCTAATAAATGCTAAAAAATTGTAAATAATTACCTTCTTTCTAAAAGATAATTTAATAGATCATTTAAAATTTCTTTATTAAAGATCATAACGGTAACGATCATTGGCCCTAATAAATGCTAAAGAATTGTAAATAATTATATTCTTTCTAAAACATAATTTAATAGATCATTTAAAATTTCTTTATTAAAGATCATAAGGGTAACAATCATTGGGCCTAATAAATGCTAAAAAATTGTACATAATTATCTTCATTCTAAAAGATAACTTAAAAGATCATTTAGAATTTCTTTATGAAACATCATAACGGTAACGATCATTGGTCCTAATAAATGCTAAAGAATTGTAAATAATTATATTCTTTATAAAATATAATTTAATAGATCATTTAAAATTTCTTTATTAGAGATCATAAGGGTAACAATCATTGGGACTAATAAATGCTAAAAAATTGTAAATAATTATCTTCTTTGTAAAAGATAATTTAATAGATCATTTCAAAATTTCTTTACTAAAGATCATAACGGTAACGATCATTGGGCCTAATAAATGCTAAAGAATTTGAAATAATTATCTTCTTTGTGAATCATAATTGAATAGATCATTTAAAGTTTTTTTATTAAAGGTCTTAATGGTAACAATCATTGGGCCTAATAAATGCTAAAAAATTGTACATAATTATCTTCATTCTAAAAGATAACTTAAAAGATCATTTAAAGTTTTTTTATTAAAGATCATAACGGTAACGATCATTGGGCCTAATAAATGCTAAAAAATTGTAAATAATTACCTTCTTTCTAAAAGATAATTTAATAGATCATTTAAAATTTCTTTATTAAAGATCATAACGGTAACGATCATTGGTCCTAATAAATTCTAAAGAATTGTAAATAATTATATTCTTTCTAAAACATAATTTAATAGATCATTTAAAATTTCTTTATTAAAGATCATAAGGGTAACAATCATTGGGACTAATAAATGCTAAAAAATTGTAAATAATTATCTTCTTTGTAAAAGATAATTTAATAGATCATTTCAAAATTTCTTTATTAAAGATCATAACGGTAACGATCATTGGGCCTAATAAATGCTAAAGAATTTGAAATAATTATCTTCTTTGTGAATCATAACTGAATAGATCATTTAAAGTTTTTTTATTAAAGGTCTTAACGGTAACAATCATTGGGCCTAATAAATGCTAAAAAATTGTACATAATTATCTTCATTCTAAAAGATAACTTAAAAGATCATTTAAAGTTTTTTTATTAAAGATCATAATGGTAACGATCATTGGGCCTAATAAATGCTAAAAAATTGTAAATAATTACCTTCTTTCTAAAAGATAATTTAATAGATCATTTAAAATTTCTTTATTAAAGATCATAACGGTAACGATCATTGGGCCTAATAAATGCTAAAGAATTGTAAATAATTATATTCTTTTTAAAACATAATTTAATAGATCATTTAAAATTTCTTTATTAAAGATCATAAGGGTAACAATCATTGGGCCTAATAAATGCTAAAAAATTGTAAATAATTATCTTCTTTGTAAAAGATAATTTAATAGATCATTTAAAATTTTTTTATTAAAGATCATAACGGTAACGATCATTGGTCCTAATAAATGCTAAGGAATTTGAAATAATTATCTTCTTTCTGAATCATAATTGAAAACATCATTTAAAGTTTCTTTATTAAAGATCATAACAGTAACGATCATTGGGTCTAATAAATGCTAAAAAATTGTAAATAATTATCTTCTTTCTAAAAGATAATTTAATAGATCATTTAGAATTTCTTTATTAAAGATCATAACGGTAACGATCATTGGTCCTAATAAATGCTAAAGAATTGTAAATAATTATATTCTTTCTAAAATATAATTTAATAGATCATTTAAAATTTTGTATTAAAGATCATAAGGGTAACAATCATTGGGACTAATAAATGCTAAAAAATTGTAAACAATTATCTTCTTTGTAAAAGATAATTTAATAGATCATTTCAAAATTTCTTTATTAAAGATCATAACGGTAACGATCATTGGGCCTAATAAATGCTAAAGAATTTGAAATAATTATCTTCTTTGTGAATCATAATTGAATAGATCATTTAAAGTTTTTTTATTAAAGATCATAACGGTAACGATCATTGGTCCTAATAAATGCTAAGGAATTTGAAATAATTATCTTCTTTCTGAATCATAATTGAAAAGATCATTTAAAGTTTCTTTATTAAAGATCATAACAGTAACGATCATTGGGTCTAATAAATGCTAAAAAATTGTAAATAATTACCTTCTTTCTAAAAGATAATTTAATAGATCATTTAAAATTTCTTTATTAAAGATCATAACGGTAACGATCATTGGTCCTAATAAATGATAAAGAATTGTAAATAATTATATTCTTTCTAAAACATAATTTAATAGATCATTTAAAATTTCTTTATTAAAGATCATAAGGGTAACAATCATTGGGACTAATAAATGCTAAAAAATTATAAATAATTATCTTCTTTGTAAAAGATAATTTAATAGATCATTTCAAAATTTCTTTATTAAAGATCATAACGGTAACGATCATTGGGCCTAATAAATCCTAAAGAATTTGAAATAATTATCTTCCTTGTGAATCATAATTGAATAGATCATTTAAAGTTTTTTTATTAAAGGTCTTAACGGTAAAAATCATTGGGCCTAATAAATGCTAAAAAATTGTACATAATTATCTTCATTCTAAAAGATAACTTAAAAGATCATTTAGAATTTCTTTATGAAAGATCATAACGGTAACGATCATTGGTCCTAATAAATGCTAAAGAATTGTAAATAATTATATTCTTTATAAAATATAATTTAATAGATCATTTAAAATTTCTTTATTAAAGATCATAAGGGTAACAATCATTGGGACTAATAAATGCTAAAAAATTGTAAATAATTATCTTCTTTGTAAAAGATAATTTAATAGATCATTTCAAAATTTCTTTATTAAAGATCATAACGGTAACGATCATTGGGCCTAATAAATGCTAAAGAATTTGAAATAATTATCTTCTTTGTGAATCATAATTGAATAGATCATTTAAAGTTTTTTTATTAAAGGTCTTAACGGTAACAATCATTGGGCCTAATAAATGCTAAAAAATTGTACATAATTATCTTCATTCTAAAAGATAACTTAAAAGATCATTTAAAGTTTTTTTATTAAAGATCATAACGGTAACGATCATTGGGCCTAATAAATGCTAAAAAATTGTAAATAATTACCTTCTTTCTAAAAGATAATTTAATAGATCATTTAAAATTTCTTTATTAAAGATCATAACGGTAACGATCATTGGCCCTAATAAATGCTAAAGAATTGTAAATAATTATATTCTTTCTAAAACATAATTTAATAGATCATTTAAAATTTCTTTATTAAAGATCATAAGGGTAACAATCATTGGGCCTAATAAATGCTAAAAAATTGTACATAATTATCTTCATTCTAAAAGATAACTTAAAAGATCATTTAGAATTTCTTTATGAAACATCATAACGGTAACGATCATTGGTCCTAATAAATGCTAAAGAATTGTAAATAATTATATTCTTTATAAAATATAATTTAATAGATCATTTAAAATTTCTTTATTAGAGATCATAAGGGTAACAATCATTGGGACTAATAAATGCTAAAAAATTGTAAATAATTATCTTCTTTGTAAAAGATAATTTAATAGATCATTTCAAAATTTCTTTACTAAAGATCATAATGGTAACGATCATTGGGCCTAATAAATGCTAAAGAATTTGAAATAATTATCTTCTTTGTGAATCATAATTGAATAGATCATTTAAAGTTTTTTTATTAAAGGTCTTAATGGTAACAATCATTGGGCCTAATAAATGCTAAAAAATTGTACATAATTATCTTCATTCTAAAAGATAACTTAAAAGATCATTTAAAGTTTTTTTATTAAAGATCATAACGGTAACGATCATTGGGCCTAATAAATGCTAAAAAATTGTAAATAATTACCTTCTTTCTAAAAGATAATTTAATAGATCATTTAAAATTTCTTTATTAAAGATCATAACGGTAACGATCATTGGTCCTAATAAATTCTAAAGAATTGTAAATAATTATATTCTTTCTAAAACATAATTTAATAGATCATTTAAAATTTCTTTATTAAAGATCATAAGGGTAACAATCATTGGGACTAATAAATGCTAAAAAATTGTAAATAATTATCTTCTTTGTAAAAGATAATTTAATAGATCATTTCAAAATTTCTTTATTAAAGATCATAACAGTAACGATCATTGGGCCTAATAAATGCTAAAGAATTTGAAATAATTATCTTCTTTGTGAATCATAACTGAATAGATCATTTAAAGTTTTTTTATTAAAGGTCTTAACGGTAACAATCATTGGGCCTAATAAATGCTAAAAAATTGTACATAATTATCTTCATTCTAAAAGATAACTTAAAAGATCATTTAAAGTTTTTTTATTAAAGATCATAACGGTAACGATCATTGGGCCTAATAAATGCTAAAAAATTGTAAATAATTACCTTCTTTCTAAAAGATAATTTAATAGATCATTTAAAATTTCTTTATTAAAGATCATAACGGTAACGATCATTGGGCCTAATAAATGCTAAAGAATTGTAAATAATTATATTCTTTTTAAAACATAATTTAATAGATCATTTAAAATTTCTTTATTAAAGATCATAAGGGTAACAATCATTGGGCCTAATAAATGCTAAAGAATTGTAAATAATTATCTTCTTTGTAAAAGATAATTTAATAGATCATTTAAAATTTTTTTATTAAAGATCATAACGGTAACGATCATTGGTCCTAATAAATGCTAAGGAATTTGAAATAATTATCTTCTTTCTGAATCATAATTGAAAAGATCATTTAAAGTTTCTTTATTAAAGATCATAACAGTAACGATCATTGGGTCTAATAAATGCTAAAAAATTGTAAATAATTATCTTCTTTCTAAAAGATAATTTAATAGATCATTTAGAATTTCTTTATTAAAGATCATAACGGTAACGATCATTGGTCCTAATAAATGCTAAAGAATTGTAAATAATTATATTCTTTCTAAAATATAATTTAATAGATCATTTAAAATTTTGTATTAAAGATCATAAGGGTAACAATCATTGGGACTAATAAATGCTAAAAAATTGTAAACAATTATCTTCTTTGTAAAAGATAATTTAATAGATCATTTCAAAATTTCTTTATTAAAGATCATAACGGTAACGATCATTGGGCCTAATAAATGCTAAAGAATTTGAAATAATTATCTTCTTTGTGAATCATAATTGAATAGATCATTTAAAGTTTTTTTATTAAAGGTCTTAACGGTAACAATCATTCGGCCTAATAAATGCTAAAAAATTGTACATAATTATCTTCATTCTAAAAGATAACTTAAAAGATCATTTAAAGTTTTTTTATTAAAGATCATAACGGTAACGATCATTGGGCCTAATAAATGCTAAAAAATTGTAAATAATTACCTTCTTTCTAAAAGATAATTTAATAGATTATTTAAAATTTCTTTATTAAAGATCATAACGGTAACGATCATTGGGCCTAATAATTGCTAAAGAATTGTAAATAATTATATTCTTTCTAAAACATAATTTAATAGATCATTTAAAATTTCTTTATTAAAGATCATAAGGGTAACAATCATTGGGCCTAATAAATGCTAAAAAATTGTAAATAATTATCTTATTTGTAAAAGATAATTTAATAGATCATTTAAAATTTCTTTATTAAAGATCATAACGGTAACGATCATTGGGCCTAATAAATGCTAAAGAATTTGAAATAATTATCTTCTTTGTGAATCATAATTGAGAAGATCATTTAAAGTTTCTTTATTAAAGATCATAACAGTAACGATCATTGGGTCTAATAAATGCTAAAAAATTGTAAATAATTATGTTCTTTCTAAGAGATAATTTAATACATCATTTAGAATTTCTTTATTAAAGATCATAACGGTAACGATCATTGGTCCTAATAAATGCTAAAGAATTGTAAATAATTATATTCTTTCTAAAACATAATTTAATAGATCATTTAAAATTTCTTTATTAAAGATCATAAGGGTAACAATCATTGGGACTAATAAATGCTAAAAAATTGTAAACAATTATCTTCTTTGTAAAAGATAATTTAATAGATCATTTCAAAATTTCTTTATTAAAGATCATAACGGTAACGGTCATTGGGCCTAATAAATGCTAAAGAATTTGAAATAATTATCTTCTTTGTGAGTCATACTTGAATAGATCATTTAAAGTTTTTTTATTAAAGGTCTTAACGGTAACAATCATTGGGCCTAATAAATGCTAAAAAATTGTACATAATTATCTTCATTCTAAAAGATAACTTAAAAGATTATTTAAAGTTTTTTTATTAAAGATCATAACGGTAACGATCATTGGGCCTAATAAATGCTAAAAAATTGTAAATAATTACCTTCTTTCTAAAAGATAATTTAATAGATCATTTAAAATTTCTTTATTAAAGATCATAACGGTAACGATCATTGGTCCTAATAAATGATAAAGAATTGTAAATAATTATATTCTTTCTAAAACATAATTTAATAGATCATTTAAAATTTCTTTATTAAAGATCATAAGGGTAACAATCATTGGGACTAATAAATGCTAAAAAATTATAAATAATTATCTTCTTTGTAAAAGATAATTTAATAGATCATTTCAAAATTTCTTTATTAAAGATCATAACGGTAACGATCATTGGGCCTAATAAATCCTAAAGAATTTGAAATAATTATCTTCCTTGTGAATCATAATTGAATAGATCATTTAAAGTTTTTTTATTAAAGGTCTTAACGGTAAAAATCATTGGGCCTAATAAATGCTAAAAAATTGTACATAATTATCTTCATTCTAAAAGATAACTTAAAAGATCATTTAGAATTTCTTTATGAAAGATCATAATGGTAACGATCATTGGTCCTAATAAATGCTAAAGAATTGTAAATAATTATATTCTTTATAAAATATAATTTAATAGATCATTTAAAATTTCTTTATTAAAGATCATAAGGGTAACAATCATTGGGACTAATAAATGCTAAAAAATTGTAAATAATTATCTTCTTTGTAAAAGATAATTTAATAGATCATTTCAAAATTTCTTTATTAAAGATCATAACGGTAACGATCATTGGGCCTAATAAATGCTAAAGAATTTGAAATAATTATCTTCTTTGTGAATCATAATTGAATAGATCATTTAAAGTTTTTTTATTAAAGGTCTTAACGGTAACAATCATTGGGCCTAATAAATGCTAAAAAATTGTACATAATTATCTTCATTCTAAAAGATAACTTAAAAGATCATTTAAAGTTTTTTTATTAAAGATCATAACGGTAACGATCATTGGGCCTAATAAATGCTAAAAAATTGTAAATAATTACCTTCTTTCTAAAAGATAATTTAATAGATCATTTAAAATTTCTTTATTAAAGATCATAACGGTAACGATCATTGGCCCTAATAAATGCTAAAGAATTGTAAATAATTATATTCTTTCTAAAACATAATTTAATAGATCATTTAAAATTTCTTTATTAAAGATCATAAGGGTAACAATCATTGGGCCTAATAAATGCTAAAAAATTGTACATAATTATCTTCATTCTAAAAGATAACTTAAAAGATCATTTAGAATTTCTTTATGAAACATCATAACGGTAACGATCATTGGTCCTAATAAATGCTAAAGAATTGTAAATAATTATATTCTTTATAAAATATAATTTAATAGATCATTTAAAATTTCTTTATTAGAGATCATAAGGGTAACAATCATTGGGACTAATAAATGCTAAAAAATTATAAATAATTATCTTCTTTGTAAAAGATAATTTAATAGATCATTTCAAAATTTCTTTACTAAAGATCATAACGGTAACGATCATTGGGCCTAATAAATGCTAAAGAATTTGAAATAATTATCTTCTTTGTGAATCATAATTGAATAGATCATTTAAAGTTTTTTTATTAAAGGTCTTAATGGTAACAATCATTGGGCCTAATAAATGCTAAAAAATTGTACATAATTATCTTCATTCTAAAAGATAACTTAAAAGATCATTTAAAGTTTTTTTATTAAAGATCATAACGGTAACGATCATTGGGCCTAATAAATGCTAAAAAATTGTAAATAATTACCTTCTTTCTAAAAGATAATTTAATAGATCATTTAAAATATCTTTATTAAAGATCATAACGGTAACGATCATTGGTCCTAATAAATTCTAAAGAATTGTAAATAATTATATTCTTTCTAAAACATAATTTAATAGATCATTTAAAATTTCTTTATTAAAGATCATAAGGGTAACAATCATTGGGACTAATAAATGCTAAAAAATTGTAAATAATTATCTTCTTTGTAAAAGATAATTTAATAGATCATTTCAAAATTTCTTTATTAAAGATCATAACGGTAACGATCATTGGGCCTAATAAATGCTAAAGAATTTGAAATAATTATCTTCTTTGTGAATCATAACTGAATAGATCATTTAAAGTTTTTTTATTAAAGGTCTTAACGGTAACAATCATTGGGCCTAATAAAGGCTAAAAAATTGTACATAATTATCTTCATTCTAAAAGATAACTTAAAAGATCATTTAAAGTTTTTTTATTAAAGATCATAACGGTAACGATCATTGGGCCTAATAAATGCTAAAAAATTGTAAATAATTACCTTCTTTCTAAAAGATAATTTAATAGATCATTTAAAATTTCTTTATTAAAGATCATAACGGTAACGATCATTGGGCCTAATAAATGCTAAAGAATTGTAAATAATTATATTCTTTTTAAAACATAATTTAATAGATCATTTAAAATTTCTTTATTAAAGATCATAAGGGTAACAATCATTGGGCCTAATAAATGCTAAAAAATTGTAAATAATTATCTTCTTTGTAAAAGATAATTTAATAGATCATTTAAAATTTTTTTATTAAAGATCATAACGGTAACGATCATTGGTCCTAATAAATGCTAAGGAATTTGAAATAATTATCTTCTTTCTGAATCATAATTGAAAAGATCATTTAAAGTTTCTTTATTAAAGATCATAACAGTAACGATCATTGGGTCTAATAAATGCTAAAAAATTGTAAATAATTATCTTCTTTCTAAAAGATAATTTAATAGATCATTTAGAATTTCTTTATTAAAGATCATAACGGTAACGATCATTGGTCCTAATAAATGCTAAAGAATGGTAAATAATTATATTCTTTCTAAAATATAATTTAATAGATCATTTAAAATTTTGTATTAAAGATCATAAGGGTAACAATCATTGGGACTAATAAATGCTAAAAAATTGTAAACAATTATCTTCTTTGTAAAAGATAATTTAATAGATCATTTCAAAATTTCTTTATTAAAGATCATAACGGTAACGATCATTGGGCCTAATAAATGCTAAAGAATTTGAAATAATTATCTTCTTTGTGAATCATAATTGAATAGATCATTTAAAGTTTTTTTATTAAAGGTCTTAATGGTAACAATCATTGGGCCTAATAAATGCTAAAAATTTGTACATAATTATCTTCATTCTAAAAGATAACTTAAAAGATCATTTAGAATTTCTTTATTAAAGATCATAACGGTAACGATCATTGGTCCTAATAAATGCTAAAGAATTGTAAATAATTATATTCTTTCTAAAACATAATTTAATAGATCATTTAAAATTTCTTTATTAAAGATCATAAGGGTAACAATCATTGGGACTAATAAATGCTAAAAAATTGTAAATAATTATCTTCTTTGTAAAAGCTAATTTAATAGATCATTTCAAAATTTCTTTATTAAAGATCATAACGGTAACGATCGTTGGGCCTAATAAATGCTAAAGAATTTGAAATAATTATCTTCTTTGTGAATCATAACTGAATAGATCATTTAAAGTTTTTTTATTAAAGGTCTTAACGGTAACAATCATTGGGCCTAATAAATGCTAAAAAATTGTACATAATTATCTTCATTCTAAAAGATAACTTAAAAGATCATTTAAAGTTTTTTTATTAAAGATCATAACGGTAACGATCATTGGGCCTAATAAATGCTAAAAAATTGTAAATAATTACCTTCTTTCTAAAAGATAATTTAATAGATCTTTTAAAATTTCTTTATTAAAGATCATAACGGTAACGATCATTGGGCCTAATAAATCCTAAAGAATTGTAAATAATTATATTCTTTCTAAAACATAATTTAATAGATCATTTAAAATTTCTTTATTAAAGATCATAAGGGTAACAATCATTGGGCCTAATAAATGCTAAAAAATTGTAAATAATTATCTTCTTTGTAAAAGATAATTTAATAGATCATTTAAAATTTCTTTATTAAAGATGATAACGGTAACGATCATTGGGCCTAATAAATGCTAAAGAATTTGAAATAATTATCTTCTTTGTGAATCATAATTGAAAAGATCATTTAAAGTTTTTTTATTAAAGGTCTTAACGGTAACAATCATTGGGCCTAATAAATGCTAAAAAATTGTACATAATTATCTTCATTCTAAAAGATAACTTAAAAGATCATTTAAAGTTTTTTTATTAAAGATCATAACGGTAACGATCATTGGGCCTAATAAATGCTAAAAAATTGTAAATAATTACCTTCTTTCTAAAAGATAATTTAATAGATCTTTTAAAATTTCTTTATTAAAGATCATAACGGTAACGATCATTGGGCCTAATAAATCCTAAAGAATTGTAAATAATTATATTCTTTCTAAAACATAATTTAATAGATCATTTAAAATTTCTTTATTAAAGATCATAAGGGTAACAATCATTGGGCCTAATAAATGCTAAAAAATTGTAAATAATTATCTTCTTCTAAAAGATAATTTAATAGATCATTTAGAATTTCTTTATTAAAGATCATAACGGTAACGATCATTGGGCCTAATAAATCCTAAAGAATTTGAAATAATTATCTTCTTTGTGAATCATAATTGAATAGATCATTTAAAGTTTTTTTATTAAAGGTCTTAACGGTAAAAATCATTGGGCCTAATAAATGCTAAAAAATTGTACATAATTATCTTCATTCTAAAAGATAACTTAAAAGATCATTTAGAATTTCTTTATTAAAGATCATAACGGTAACGATCATTGGTCCAAATAAATGCTAAAGAATTGTAAATAATTATATTCTTTCTAAAACATAATTTAATAGATCATTTAAAATTTCTTTATTAAAGATCATAAGGGTAACAATCATTGGGACTAATAAATGCTAAAAAATTGTAAATAATTATCTTCTTTGTAAAAGCTAATTTAATAGATCATTTCAAAATTTCTTTATTAAAGATCATAACGGTAACGATCGTTGGGCCTAATAAATGCTAAAGAATTTGAAATAATTATCTTCTTTGTGAATCATAATTGAATAGATCATTTAAAGTTTTTTTATTAAAGGTCTTAACGGTAAAAATCATTGGGCCTAATAAATGCTAAAAAATTGTACATAATTATCTTCATTCTAAAAGATAACTTAAAAGATAATTTAAAGTTTTTTTATTAAAGATCATAACGGTAACGATCATTGGGCGTAATAAATGCTAAAAAATTGTAAATAATTACCTTCTTTCTAAAAGATAATTTAATAGATCATTTAAAATTTCATTATTAAAGATCATAACGGTAACAATCATTGGGCCTAATAAATGCTAAAGAATTGTAAATAATTATATTCTTTATAAAACATAATTTAATAGATCATTTAAAATTTCTTTATTAAAGATCATAAGGGTAACAATCATTGGGCCTAATAAATGCTAAAAAATTGTAAATAATTATCTTCTTTGTAAAAGATAAGTTAATAGATCATTTGAAATTTCTTTATTAAAGATGATAACGGTAACGATCATTGGGCCTAATAAATGCTAAAGAATTTGAAATAATTATCTTCTTTGTGAATCATAATTGAATAGATCATTTAAAGTTTTTTTATTAAAGGTCTTAACGGTAACAATCATTGGGCCTAATAAATGCTAAAAAATTGTACATAATTATCTTCATTCTAAAAGATAACTTAAAAGATCATTTAGAATTTCTTTATTAAAGATCATAACGGTAACAATCATTGGGCCTAATAAATGCTAAAAAATTGTACATAATTATCTTCATTCTAAAAGATAACTTAAAAGATCATTTAAAGTTTTTTTATTAAAGATCATAACGGTAACGATCATTGGGCCTAATAAATGCTAAAAAATTGTAAATAATTACCTTCTTTCTAAAAGATAATTTAATAGATCATTTAAAATTTCTTTATTAAAGATCATAACGGTAACGATCATTGGGCCTAATAAATGCTAAAGAATTTGAAATAATTATCTTCTTTGTGAATCATAATTGAAAAGATCATTTAAAGTTTCTTTATTAAAGATCATAACAGTAACGATCATTGGCTCTAATAAATGCTAAAAAATTGTAAATAATTATCTTCTTTGTAAAAGATAATTTAATAGATCATTTCAAAATTTCTTTATTAAAGATCATAACGGTAACGATCATTGGGCCTAATAAATGCTAAAGAATTTGAAATAATTATCTTCTTTGTGAATCATAATTGAATAGATCATTTAAAGTTTTTTTATTAAAGGTCTTAACGGTAACAATCATTGGGCCTAATAAATGCTAAAAAATTGTACATAATTATCTTCATTCTAAAAGATAACTTAAAAGATCATTTAGAATTTCTTTATTAAAGATCATAACGGTAACGATCATTGGTCCTAATAAATGCTAAAGAATTGTAAATAATTATATTCTTTCTAAAATATAATTTAATAGATCATTTAAAATTTCTTTATTAAAGATCATAAGGGTAAGAATCATTGGGACTAATAAATGCTAAAAAATTGTAAATAATTATCTTCTTTGTAAAAGATAATTTAATAGATCATTTCAAAATTTCTTTATTAAAGATCATAATGGTAACGATCATTGGGCCTAATAAATGCTAAAGAATTTGAAATAATTATCTTCTTTGTGAATCATCATTGAATAGATCATTTAAAGTTTTTTTATTAAAGGTCTTAATGGAAACAATCATTGGGCCTAATAAATGCTAAAAAATTGTACATAATTATCTTCATTCTAAAAGATAACTTAAAAGATCATTTAGAATTTCTTTATTAAAGATCATAACGGTAACGATCATTGGTCCTAATAAATGCTAAAGAATTGTAAATAATTACCTTCTTTCTAAAAGATAATTTAATAGATCATTTAAAATTTCTTTATTAAAGATCATAACGGTAACGATCATTGGTCCTAATAAATGCTAACGAATTGTAAATAATTATATTCTTTCTAAAACATAATTAATAGATCATTTAAAATTTCTTTATTAAAGATCATAAGGGTAACAATCATTGGGACTACTAAATGCTAAAAAATTGCAAATAATTATCTTCTTTGTAAAAGATAATTTAATAGATTATTTAAAATTTCTTTATTAAAGATCATAATGGTAACGATCATTGGGCCTAATAAATGCTAAAGAATTTGAAATAATTATCTTCTTTGTGAATCATAATTGAAAAGATCATTTAAAGTTTCTTTATTAAAGATCATAACAGTAACGATCATTGGCTCTAATAAATGCTAAAAAATTGTAAATAATTATCTTCTTTGTAAAAGATAATTTAATAGATCATTTCAAAATTTCTTTATTAAAGATCATAACGGTAACGATCATTGGGCCTAATAAATGCTAAAGAATTTGAAATAATTATCTTCTTTGTGAATCATAATTGAATAGATCATTTAAAGTTTTTTTATTATAGGTCTTAACGGTAACAATCATTGGGCCTAATAAATGCTAAAAAATTGTACATAATTATCTTCATTCTAAAAGATAACTTAAAAGATTATTTAAAGTTTTTTTATTAAAGATCATAACGGTAACGATCATTGGGCCTAATAAATGCTAAAAAATTGTAAATAATTACCTTCTTTCTAAAAGATAATTTAATAGATCATTTAAAATTTCTTTATTAAAGATCATAACGGTAACGATCATTGGTCCTAATAAATGCCAAATAATTGTAAATAATTATATTCTTTCTAAAACATAATTTAATAGATCATTTAAAATTTCTTTATTAAAGATCATAAGGGTAACAATCATTGGGACTAATAAATGCTAAAAAATTATAAATAATTATATTCTTTGTAAAAGATAATTTAATAGATCATTTCAAAATTTCTTTATTAAAGATCATAACGGTAACGATCATTGGGCCTAATAAATGCTAAAGAATTTGAAATAATTATCTTCTTTGTGAATCATAATTGAATAGATCATTTAAAGTTTTTTTATTAAAGGTCTTAACGGTAACAATCATTGGGCCTAATAAATGCTAAAAAATTGTACATAATTCTCTTAAAAGATTATTTAAAGTTTTTTTATTAAAGATCATAACGGTAACGATCATTGGGCATAATAAATGCTAAAAAATTGTAAATAATTACCTTCTTTCTAAAAGATAATTTAATAGATCACTTAAAATTTCTTTATTAAAGATCATAACGGTAACGATCATTGGGCCTAATAAATGCTAAACAATTGTAAATAATTATATTCTTTCTAAAACATAGCTTAATAGATCATTTAAAATTTCTTTATTAAAGATCATAAGGGTAACAATCATTGGGCCTACTAAATGCTAAAAAATTGTAAATAATTATCTTCTTTGTAAAAGATAATTTAATAGATTATTTAAAATTTTTTTATTAAAGATCATAACGGTAACGATCATTGGGCCTAATAAATGCTAAAGAATTTGAAATAATTATCTTCTTTGTGAATCATAATTGAATAGATCATTTAAAGTTTTTTTATTAAAGGTCTTAACGGTAATAATCATTGGGCCTAATAAATGCTAAAAAATTGTACATAATTATCTTCATTCTAAAAGATAACTTAAAAGATCATTTAAAGTTTTTTTATTAAAGATCATAACGGTAACGATCATTGGGCCTAATAAATGCTAAAAAATTGTAAATAATTACCTTCTTTCTAAAAGATAATTTAATAGATCATTTAAAATTTCTTTATTAAAGATCATAACGGTAACGATCATTGGGCCTAATAAATGCTAAAAAATTGTAAATAATTACCTTCTTTGTAAAAGATAATTTAATAGATCATTTCAAAATTTCTTTATTAAAGATCATAACGGTAACGATCATTGGGCCTAATAAATGCTAAAGAATTTGAAATAATTATCTTCTTTGTGAATCATAATTGAATAGATCATTTAAAGTTTTTTTATTAAAGGTCTTAACGGTAACAATCATTGGGCCTAATAAATGCTAAAAAATTGTACATAATTATCTTCATTCTAAAAGATAACTTAAAAGATTATTTAAAGTTTTTTTATTAAAGATCATAACGGTAACGATCATTGGGCCTAATAAATGCTAAAAAATTGTAAATAATTACCTTCTTTCTAAAAGATAATTTAATAGATCACTTAAAATTTCTTTATTAAAGATCATAACGGTAACGATCATTGGTCCTGATAAATGCTAAAGAATTGTAAATAATTATATTCTTTCTAAAACATAATTTAATAGATCATTTAAAAATTTCTTTATTAAAGATCATAACGGTAACGATCATTGGGCCTAATAAATGCTAAAGAATTTGAAATAATTATCTTCTTTGTGAATCATAATTGAATAGATCATTTAAAGTTTTTTTATTAAAGGTCTTAACGGTAACAATCATTGGGCCTAATAAATGCTAAAAAATTGTACATAATTATCTTCATTCTAAAAGATAACTTAAAAGATTATTTAAAGTTTTTTTATTAAAGATCATAACGGTAACGATCATTGGGCCTAATAAATGCTAAAAAATTGTAAATAATTACCTTCTTTCTAAAAGATAATTTAATAGATCACTTAAAATTTCTTTATTAAAGATCATAACGGTAACGATCATTGGTCCTAATAAATGCTAAAGAATTGTAAATAATTATATTCTTTCTAAAACATAATTTAATAGATCATTTAAAATTTCTTTATTAAAGATCATAAGGGTAACAATCATTGGGACTAATAAATGCTAAAAAATTGTAAATAATTATATTCTTTGTAAAAGATAATTTAATAGATCATTTCAAAATTTCTTTATTAAAGATCATAACGGTAACGATCATTGGGCCTAATAAATGCTAAAGAATTTGAAATAATTATCTTCTTTGTGAATCATAATTGAATAGATCATTTAAAGTTTTTTTATTAAAGGTCTTAACGGTAACAATCATTGGGCCTAATAAATGCTAAAAAATTGTACATAATTCTCTTCATTCTAAAAGATAACTTAAAAGATTATTTAAAGTTTTTTTATTAAAGATCATAACGGTAACGATCATTGGGCATAATAAATGCTAAAAAATTGTAAATAATTACCTTCTTTCTAAAAGATAATTTAATAGATCATTTAAAATTTCTTTATTAAAGATCATAACGTTAACGATCATTGGGCCTAATAAATGCTAAACAATTGTAAATAATTATATTCTTTCTAAAACATAGTTTAATAGATCATTTAAAATTTCTTTATTAAAGATCATAAGGGTAACAATCATTGGGCCTACTAAATGCTAAAAAATTGTAAATAATTATCTTCTTTGTAAAAGATAATTTAATAGATTATTTAAAATTTTTTTATTAAAGATCATAACGGTAACGATCGTTGGGCCTAATAAATGCTAAAGAATTTGAAATAATTATCTTCCTTGTGAATCATAATTGAATACATCATTTAAAGTTTTTTTATTAAAGGTCTTAACGGTAATAATCATTGGGCCTAATAAATGCTAAAAAATTGTACATAATTATCTTCATTCTAAAAGATAACTTAAAAGATCATTTAAAGTTTTTTTATTAAAGATCATAACGGTAATGATCATTGGGCCTAATAAATGCTAAAAAATGGTAAATAATTACCTTCTTTCTAAAAGATAATTTAATAGATCATTTAAAATTTCTTTATTAAAGATCATAACGGTAACGATCATTGGGCCTAATAAATGCTAAAGAATTGTAAATAATTATATTCTTTCTAAAACATAATTTAATAGATCATTTAAAATTTCTTTATTAAAGATCATAAGGGTAACAATCATTGGGCCTAATAAATGCTAAAAAATTGTAAATAATTATCTTCTTTGTAAAAGATAATTTAATAGATCATTTAAAATTTCTTTATTAAAGATCATAACGGTAACGATCATTGGGCCTAATAAATGCTAAAGAATTTGAAATAATTATCTTCTTTGTGAATCATAATTGAAAAGATCATTTAAAGTTTCTTTATTAAAGATCATAACAGTAACGATCATTGGGTCTAATAAATGCTAAAAAATTGTAAATAATTATCTTCTTTCTAAAAGATAATTTAATAGATCATTTAGAATTTCTTTATTAAAGATCATAACGGTAACGATCATTGGTCCTAATAAATGCTAAAGAATTGTACATAATTATCTTCATTCTAAAAGATAACTTAAAAGATCATTTAAAGTTTTTTTATTAAAGGTCTTAATGGTAACAATCATTGGGCCTAATAAATGCTAAAAAATTATACATAATTATCTTCATTCTAAAAGATAACTTAAAAGATCATTTAGAATTTCTTTATTAAAGATCATAACGGTAACGATCATTGGGCCTAATAAATGCTAAAAAATTGTAAATAATTACCTTCTTTCTAAAAGATAATTTAATAGATCATTTAAAATTTCTTTATTAAAGATCATAACGGTAACGATCATTGGGCCTAATAAATGCTAAACAATTGTAAATAATTATATTCTTTCTAAAACATAGCTTAATAGATCATTTAAAATTTCTTTATTAAAGATCATAAGAGTAACAATCATTGGGCCTACTAAATGCTAAAAAATTGTAAATAATTATCTTCTTTGTAAAAGATAATTTAATAGATTATTTAAAATGTTTTTATTAAAGATCATAACGGTAACGATCATTGGGCCTAATAAATGCTAAAGAATTTGAAATAATTATCTTCTTTGTGAATCATAATTGAATAGATCATTTAAAGTTTTTTTATTAAAGGTCTTAACGGTAATAATCATTGGGCCTAATAAATGCTAAAAAATTGTACATAATTATCTTCATTCTAAAAGATAACTTAAAAGATCATTTAAAGTTTTTTTATTAAAGATCATATCGGTAACGATCATTGGGCCTAATAAATGCTAAAAAATTGTAAATAATTACCTTCTTTCTAAAAGATAATTTAATAGATCATTTAAAATTTCTTTATTAAAGATCATAACGGTAACGATCATTGGGCCTAATAAATGCTAAAAAATTGTAAATAATTATCTTCTTTGTAAAAGATAATTTAATAGATCATTTCAAAATTTCTTTATTAAAGATCATAACGGTAACGATCATTGGGCCTAATAAATGCTAAAGAATTTGAAATAATTATCTTCTTTGTGAATCATAATTGAATAGATCATTTAAAGTTTTTTTATTAAAGGTCTTAACGGTAACAATCATTGGGCCTAATAAATGCTAAAAAATTGTACATAATTATCTTCATTCTAAAAGATAACTTAAAAGATTATTTAAAGTTTTTTTATTAAAGATCATAACGGTAACGATCATTGGGCCTAATAAATGCTAAAAAATTGTAAATAATTACCTTCTTTCTAAAAGATAATTTAATAGATCACTTAAAATTTCTTTATTAAAGATCATAACGGTAACGATCATTGGTCCTAATAAATGCTAAAGAATTGTAAATAATTATATTCTTTCTAAAACATAATTTAATAGATCATTTAAAATTTCTTTATTAAAGATCATAACGGTAACGATCATTGGTCCTAATAAATGCTAAAGAATTGTAAATAATTACCTTCTTTCTAAAAGATAATTTAATAGATCATTTAAAATTTCTTTATTAAAGATCATAACGGTAACGATCATTGGTCCTAATAAATGCTAACGAATTGTAAATAATTATATTCTTTCTAAAACATAATTTAATAGATCATTTAAAATTTCTTTATTAAAGATCATAAGGGTAACAATCATTGGGACTACTAAATGCTAAAAAATTGTAAATAATTATCTTCTTTGTAAAAGATAATTTAATAGATTATTTAAAATTTCTTTATTAAAGATCATAATGGTAACGATCATTGGGCCTAATAAATGCTAAAGAATTTGAAATAATTATCTTCTTTGTGAATCATAATTGAAAAGATCATTTAAATTTTCTTTATTAAAGATCATAACAGTAACGATCATTGGCTCTAATAAATGCTAAAAAATTGTAAATAATTATCTTCTTTGTAAAAGATAATTTAATAGATCATTTCAAAATTTCTTTATTAAAGATCATAACGGTAACGATCATTGGGCCTAATAAATGCTAAAGAATTTGAAATAATTATCTTCTTTGTGAATCATAATTGAATAGATCATTTAAAGTTTTTTTATTATAGGTCTTAACGGTAACAATCATTGGGCCTAATAAATGCTAAAAAATTGTACATAATTATCTTCATTCTAAAAGATAACTTAATAGATTATTTAAAGTTTTTTTATTAAAGATCATAACGGTAACGATCATTGGGCCTAATAAATGCTAAAAAATTGTAAATAATTACCTTCTTTCTAAAAGATAATTTAATAGATCATTTAAAATTTCTTTATTAAAGATCATAACGGTAACGATCATTGGTCCTAATAAATGCTAAAGAATTGTAAATAATTATATTCTTTCTAAAACATAATTTAATAGATCATTTAAAATTTCTTTATTAAAGATCATAAGGGTAACAATCATTGGGACTAATAAATGCTAAACAATTGTAAATAATTATATTCTTTGTAAAAGATAATTTAATAGATCATTTCAAAATTTCTTTATTAAAGATCATAACGGTAACGATCATTGGGCCTAATAAATGCTAAAGAATTTGAAATAATTATCTTCTTTGTGAATCATAATTGAATAGATCATTTAAAGTTTTTTTATTAAAGGTCTTAACGGTAACAATCATTGGGCCTAATAAATGCTAAAAAATTGTACATAATTCTCTTCATTCTAAAAGATAACTTAAAAGATTATTTAAAGTTTTTTTATTAAAGATCATAACGGTAACGATCATTGGGCATAATAAATGCTAAAAAATTGTAAATAATTACCTTCTTTCTAAAAGATAATTTAATAGATCATTTAAAATTTCTTTATTAAAGATCATAACGGTAACGATCATTGGGCCTAATAAATGCTAAACAATTGTAAATAATTATATTCTTTCTAAAACATAGTTTAATAGATCATTTAAAATTTCTTTATTAAAGATCATAAGGGTAACAATCATTGGGCCTACTAAATGCTAAAAAATTGTAAATAATTATCTTCTTTGTAAAAGATAATTTAATAGATTATTTAAAATTTTTTTATTAAAGATCATAACGGTAACGATCATTGGGCCTAATAAATGCTAAAGAATTTGAAATAATTATCTTCTTTGTGAATCATAATTGAATAGATCATTTAAAGTTTTTTTATTAAAGGTCTTAACGGTAATAATCATTGGGCCTAATAAATGCTAAAAAATTGTACATAATTATCTTCATTCTAAAAGATAACTTAAAAGATCATTTAAAGTTTTTTTATTAAAGATCATAACGGTAATGATCATTGGGCCTAATAAATGCTAAAAAATTGTAAATAATTACCTTCTTTCTAAAAGATAATTTAATAGATCATTTAAAATTTCTTTATTAAAGATCATAACGGTAACGATCATTGGGCCTAATAAATGCTAAAGAATTGTAAATAATTATATTCTTTCTAAAACATAATTTAATAGATCATTTAAAATTTCTTTATTAAAGATCATAAGGGTAACAATCATTGGGCCTAATAAATGCTAAAAAATTGTAAATAATTATCTTCTTTGTAAAAGATAATTTAATAGATCATTTAAAATTTCTTTATTAAAGATCATAACGGTAACGATCATTGGGCCTAATAAATGCTAAAGAATTTGAAATAATTATCTTCTTTGTGAATCATAATTGAAAAGATCATTTAAAGTTTCTTTATTAAAGATCATAACAGTAACGATCATTGGGTCTAATAAATGCTAAAAAATTGTAAATAATTATCTTCTTTCTAAAAGATAATTTAATAGATCATTTAGAATTTCTTTATTAAAGATCATAACGGTAACGATCATTGGTCCTAATAAATGCTAAAGAATTGTACATAATTATCTTCATTCTAAAAGATAACTTAAAAGATCATTTAAAGTTTTTTTATTAAAGGTCTTAATGGTAACAATCATTGGGCCTAATAAATGCTAAAAAATTATACATAATTATCTTCATTCTAAAAGATAACTTAAAAGATCATTTAGAATTTCTTTATTAAAGATCATAACGGTAACGATCATTGGTCCTAATAAATGCTAAAGAATTGTAAATAATTATATTCTTTCTAAAATATAATTTAATAGATCATTGAAAATTTCTTTATTAAAGATCATAAGGGTAACAATCATTGGGACTAATAAATGCTAAAAAATTGTAAATAATTATCTTCTTTGTAAAAGATAATTTAATAGATCATTTCAAAATTTCTTTATTAAAGATCATAACGGTAACGATCATTGGGCCTAATAAATGCTAAAGAATTTGAAATAATTATCTTCTTTGTGAATCATAATTGAATAGATCATTTAAAGTTTTTTTATTAAAGGTCTTAATGGTAACAATCATTGGGCCTAATAAATGCTAAAAAATTGTAAATAATTATCTTCATTCTAAAAGATAACTTAAAAGATCATTTAGAATTTCTTTATTAAAGATCATAACGGTAACGATCATTGGTCTTAATAAATGCTAAAGAATTGTAAATAATTACCTTCTTTCTAAAAGATAATTTAATAGATCATTTAAAATTTCTTTATTAAAGATCATAACGGTAACGATCATTGGTCCTAATAAATGCTAACGAATTGTAAATAATTATATTCTTTCTAAAACATAATTTAATAGATCATTTAAAATTTCTTTATTAAAGATCATAAGGGTAACAATCATTGGGACTACTAAATGCTAAAAAATTGTAAATAATTATCTTCTTTGTAAAAGATAATTTAATAGATTATTTAAAATTTCTTTATTAAAGATCATAATGGTAACGATCATTGGGCCTAATAAATGCTAAAGAATTTGAAATAATTATCTTCTTTGTGAATCATAATTGAAAAGATCATTTAAAGTTTCTTTATTAAAGATCATAACAGTAACGATCATTGGCTCTAATAAATGCTAAAAAATTGTAAATAATTATCTTCTTTGTAAAAGATAATTTAACAGATCATTTCAAAATTTCTTTATTAAAGATCATAACGGTAACGATCATTGGGCCTAATAAATGCTAAAGAATTTGAAATAATTATCTTCTTTGTGAATCATAATTTAATAGATCATTTAAAGTTTTTTTATTATAGGTCTTAACGGTAACAATCATTGGGCCTAATAAATGCTAAAAAATTGTACATCATTATCTTCATTCTAAAAGATAACTTAAAAGATTATTTAAAGTTTTTTTATTAAAGATCATAACGGTAACGATCATTGGGCCTAATAAATGCTAAAAAATTGTAAATAATTACCTTCTTTCTAAAAGATAAGTTAATAGATCATTTAAAATTTCTTTATTAAAGAGCATAACGGTAACGATCATTGGTCCTAATAAATGCTAAAGAATTGTAAATAATTATATTCTTTCTAAAACATAATTTAATAGATCATTTAAAATTTCTTTATTAAAGATCATAAGGGTAACAATCATTGGGACTAATAAATGCTAAAAAATTGTAAATAATTATATTCTTTGTAAAAGATAATTTAATAGATCATTTCAAAATTTCTTTATTAAAGATCATAACGGTAACGATCATTGGGCCTAATAAATGCTAAAGAATTTGAAATAATTATCTTCTTTGTGAATCATAATTGAATAGATCATTTAAAGTTTTTTTATTAAAGGTCTTAACGGTAACAATCATTGGGCCTAATAAATGCTAAAAAATTGTACATAATTCTCTTCATTCTAAAAGATAACTTAAAAGATTATTTAAAGTTTTTTTATTAAAGATCATAACGGTAACGATCATTGGGCATAATAAATGCTAAAAAATTGTAAATAATTACCTTCTTTCTAAAAGATAATTTAATAGATCATTTAAAATTTCTTTATTAAAGATCATAACGGTAACGATCATTGGGCCTAATAAATGCTAAACAATTGTAAATAATTATATTCTTTCTAAAACATAGCTTAATAGATCATTTAAAATTTCTTTATTAAAGATCATAAGGGTAACAATCATTGGGCCTACTAAATTCTAAAAAATTGTAAATAATTATCTTCTTTGTAAAAGATAATTTAATAGATTATTTAAAATTTTTTTATTAAAGATCATAACGGTAACGATCTTTGGGCCTAATAAATGCTAAAGAATTTGAAATAATTATCTTCTTTGTGAATCATAATTGAATAGATCATTTAAAGTTTTTTTATTAAAGGTCTTAACGGTAATAATCATTGGGCCTAATAAATGCTAAAAAATTGTACATAATTATCTTCATTCTAAAAGATAACTTAAAAGATCATTTAAAGTTTTTTTATTAAAGATCATAACGGTAACGATCATTGGGCCTAATAAATGCTAAAAAATTGTAAATAATTACCTTCTTTCTAAAAGATAATTTAATAGATCATTTAAAATTTCTTTATTAAAGATCATAACGGTAACGATCATTGGGCCTAATAAATGCTAAAAAATTGTAAATAATTATCTTCTTTGTAAAAGATAATTTAATAGATCATTTCAAAATTTCTTTATTAAAGATCATAACGGTAACGATCATTGGGCCTAATAAATGCTAAAGAATTTGAAATAATTATCTTCTTTGTGAATCATAATTGAATAGATCATTTAAAGTTTTTTTATTAAAGGTCTTAACGGTAACAATCATTGGGCCTAATAAATGCTAAAAAATTGTACATAATTATCTTCATTCTAAAAGATAACTTAAAAGATTATTTAAAGTTTTTTTATTAAAGATCATAACGGTGACGATCATTGGGCCTAATAAATGCTAAAAAATTGTAAATAATTACCTTCTTTCTAAAAGATAATTTAATAGATCACTTAAAATTTCTTTATTAAAGATCATAACGGTAACGATCATTGGTCCTAATAAATGCTAAAGAATTGTAAATAATTATATTCTTTCTAAAACATAATTTAATAGATCATTTAAAATTTCTTTATTAAAGATCATAACGGTAACAATCATTGGGACTAATAAATGCTAAAAAATTGTAAATAATTATCTTCTTTGTAAAAGATAATTTAATAGATCATTTCAAAATTTCTTTATTAAAGATCATAACGGTAACGATCATTGGGCCTAATAAATGCTAAAGAATTTGAAATAATTATCTTCTTTGTGAATCATAATTGAATAGATCATTTAAAGTTTTTTTATTAAAGGTCTTAATGGTAACAATCATTGGGCCTAATAAATGCTAAAAAATTGTACATAATTATCTTCATTCTAAAAGATAACTTAAAAGATCATTTAGAATTTCTTTATTAAAGATCATAACGGTAACGATCATTGGTCTTAATAAATGCTAAAGAATTGTAA
Source organism: Psophocarpus tetragonolobus (assembly GCA_037954015.1). Taxonomy (NCBI): domain Eukaryota; kingdom Viridiplantae; phylum Streptophyta; class Magnoliopsida; order Fabales; family Fabaceae; genus Psophocarpus; species Psophocarpus tetragonolobus. The sequence goes on from CM075688.1 coordinate 64,715,412, forward strand.
ATAATTACCTTCTTTCTAAAAGATAATTTAATAGATCATTTAAAATTTCTTTATTAAAGATCATAACGGTAACGATCATTGGTCCTAATAAATGCTAACGAATTGTAAATAATTATATTCTTTCTAAAACATAATTTAGTAGATCATTTAAAATTTCTTTATTAAAGATCATAAGGGTAACAATCATTGGGACTACTAAATGCTAAAAAATTGTAAATAATTATCTTCTTTGTAAAAGATAATTTAATAGATTATTTAAAATTTCTTTATTAAAGATCATAATGGTAACGATCATTGGGCCTAATAAATGCTAAAGAATTTGAAATAATTATCTTCTTTGTGAATCATAATTGAAAAGATCATTTAAAGTTTCTTTATTAAAGATCATAACAGTAACGATCATTGGCTCTAATAAATGCAAAAAAATTGTAAATAATTATCTTCTTTGTAAAAGATAATTTAACAGATCATTTCAAAATTTCTTTATTAAAGATCATAACGGTAACGATCATTGGGCCTAATAAATGCTAAAGAATTTGAAATAATTATCTTCTTTGTGAATCATAATTGAATAGATCATTTAAAGTTTTTTTATTATAGGTCTTAACGGTAACAATCATTGGGCCTAATAAATGCTAAAAAATTGTACATAATTATCTTCATTCTAAAAGATAACTTAAAAGATTATTTAAAGTTTTTTTATTAAAGATCATAACGGTAACGATCATTGGGCCTAATAAATGCTAAAAAATTGTAAATAATTACCTTCTTTCTAAAACATAATTTAATAGATCATTTAAAATTTCTTTATTAAAGATCATAACGGTAACGATCATTGGTCCTAATAAATGCTAAAGAATTGTAAATAATTATATTCTTTCTAAAACATAATTTAATAGATCATTTAAAATTTCTTTATTAAAGATCATAAGGGTAACAATCATTGGGACTAATAAATGCTAAAAAATTGTAAATAATTATATTCTTTGTAAAAGATAATTTAATAGATCATTTCAAAATTTCTTTATTAAAGATCATAACGGTAACGATCATTGGGCCTAATAAATGCTAAAGAATTTGAAATAATTATCTTCTTTGTGAATCATAATTGAATAGATCATTTAAAGTTTTTTTATTAAAGGTCTTAACGGTAATAATCATTGGGCCTAATAAATGCTAAAAAATTGTACATAATTATCTTCATTCTAAAAGATAACTTAAAAGATCATTTAAAGTTTTTTTATTAAAGATCATAACGGTAACGATCATTGGGCCTAATAAATGCTAAAAAATTGTAAATAATTACCTTCTTTCTAAAAGATAATTTAATAGATCATTTAAAATTTCTTTATTAAAGATCATAACGGTAACGATCATTGGGCCTAATAAATGCTAAAAAATTGTAAATAATTATCTTCTTTGTAAAAGATAATTTAATAGATCATTTCAAAATTTCTTTATTAAAGATCATAACGGTAACGATCATTGGGCCTAATAAATGCTAAAGAATTTGAAATAATTATCTTCTTTGTGAATCATAATTGAATAGATCATTTAAAGTTTTTTTATTAAAGGTCTTAACGGTAACAATCATTGGGCCTAATAAATGCTAAAAAATTGTACATAATTATCTTCATTCTAAAAGATAACTTAAAAGATTATTTAAAGTTTTTTTATTAAAGATCATAACGGTGACGATCATTGGGCCTAATAAATGCTAAAAAATTGTAAATAATTACCTTCTTTCTAAAAGATAATTTAATAGATCACTTAAAATTTCTTTATTAAAGATCATAACGGTAACGATCATTGGTCCTAATAAATGCTAAAGAATTGTAAATAATTATATTCTTTCTAAAACATAATTTAATAGATCATTTAAAATTTCTTTATTAAAGATCATAACGGTAACAATCATTGGGACTAATAAATGCTAAAAAATTGTAAATAATTATCTTCTTTGTAAAAGATAATTTAATAGATCATTTCAAAATTTCTTTATTAAAGATCATAACGGTAACGATCATTGGGCCTAATAAATGCTAAAGAATTTGAAATAATTATCTTCTTTGTGAATCATAATTGAATAGATCATTTAAAGTTTTTTTATTAAAGGTCTTAATGGTAACAATCATTGGGCCTAATAAATGCTAAAAAATTGTACATAATTATCTTCATTCTAAAAGATAACTTAAAAGATCATTTAGAATTTCTTTATTAAAGATCATAACGGTAACGATCATTGGTCTTAATAAATGCTAAAGAATTGTAAATAATTACCTTCTTTCTAAAAGATAATTTAATAGATCATTTAAAATTTCTTTATTAAAGATCATAACGGTAACGATCATTGGTCCTAATAAATGCTAACGAATTGTAAATAATTATATTCTTTCTAAAACATAATTTAATAGATCATTTAAAATTTCTTTATTAAAGATCATAAGGGTAACAATCATTGGGACTACTAAATGCTAAAAAATTGTAAATAATTATCTTCTTTGTAAAAGATAATTTAATAGATTATTTAAAATTTCTTTATTAAAGATCATAATGGTAACGATCATTGGGCCTAATAAATGCTAAAGAATTTGAAATAATTATCTTCTTTGTGAATCATAATTGAATAGATCATTTAAAGTTTTTTTATTAAAGGTCTTAACGGTAATAATCATTGGGCCTAATAAATGCTAAAAAATTGTACATAATTATCTTCATTCTAAAAGATAACTTAAAAGATCATTTAAAGTTTTTTTATTAAAGATCATAACGGTAACGATCATTGGGCCTAATAAATGCTAAAAAATTGTAAATAATTACCTTCTTTCTAAAAGATAATTTAATAGATCATTTAAAATTTCTTTATTAAAGATCATAACGGTAACGATCATTGGGCCTAATAAATGCTAAAAAATTGTAAATAATTATCTTCTTTGTAAAAGATAATTTAATAGATCATTTCAAAATTTCTTTATTAAAGATCATAACGGTAACGATCATTGGGCCTAATAAATGCTAAAGAATTTGAAATAATTATCTTCTTTGTGAATCATAATTGAATAGATCATTTAAAGTTTTTTTATTAAAGGTCTTAACGGTAACAATCATTGGGCCTAATAAATGCTAAAAAATTGTACATAATTATCTTCATTCTAAAAGATAACTTAAAAGATTATTTAAAGTTTTTTTATTAAAGATCATAACGGTGACGATCATTGGGCCTAATAAATGCTAAAAAATTGTAAATAATTACCTTCTTTCTAAAAGATAATTTAATAGATCACTTAAAATTTCTTTATTAAAGATCATAACGGTAACGATCATTGGTCCTAATAAATGCTAAAGAATTGTAAATAATTATATTCTTTCTAAAACATAATTTAATAGATCATTTAAAATTTCTTTATTAAAGATCATAACGGTAACAATCATTGGGACTAATAAATGCTAAAAAATTGTAAATAATTATCTTCTTTGTAAAAGATAATTTAATAGATCATTTCAAAATTTCTTTATTAAAGATCATAACGGTAATGATCATTGGGCCTAATAAATGCTAAAGAATTTGAAATAATTATCTTCTTTGTGAATCATAATTGAATAGATCATTTAAAGTTTTTTTATTAAAGGTCTTAATGGTAACAATCATTGGGCCTAATAAATGCTAAAAAATTGTACATAATTATCTTCATTCTAAAAGATAACTTAAAAGATCATTTAGAATTTCTTTATTAAAGATCATAACGGTAACGATCATTGGTCTTAATAAATGCTAAAGAATTGTAAATAATTACCTTCTTTCTAAAAGATAATTTAATAGATCATTTAAAATTTCTTTATTAAAGATCATAACGGTAACGATCATTGGTCCTAATAAATGCTAACGAATTGTAAATAATTATATTCTTTCTAAAACATAATTTAATAGATCATTTAAAATTTCTTTATTAAAGATCATAAGGGTAACAATCATTGGGACTACTAAATGCTAAAAAATTGTAAATAATTATCTTCTTTGTAAAAGATAATTTAATAGATTATTTAAAATTTCTTTATTAAAGATCATAATGGTAACGATCATTGGGCCTAATAAATGCTAAAGAATTTGAAATAATTATCTTCTTTGTGAATCATAATTGAAAAGATCATTTAAAGTTTCTTTATTAAAGATCATAACAGTAACGATCATTGGCTCTAATAAATGCAAAAAAATTGTAAATAATTATCTTCTTTGTAAAAGATAATTTAATAGATCATTTAAAATTTCTTTATTAAAGATCATAACGGTAACGATCATTGGGCCTAATAAATGCTAAAAAATTGTAAATAATTATCTTCTTTGTAAAAGATAATTTAATAGATCATTTCAAAATTTCTTTATTAAAGATCATAACGGTAACGATCATTGGGCCTAATAAATGCTAAAGAATTTGAAATAATTATCTTCTTTGTGAATCATAATTGAATAGATCATTTAAAGTTTTTTTATTAAAGGTCTTAACGGTAACAATCATTGGGCCTAATAAATGCTAAAAAATTGTACATAATTATCTTCATTCTAAAAGATAACTTAAAAGATTATTTAAAGTTTTTTTATTAAAGATCATAACGGTGACGATCATTGGGCCTAATAAATGCTAAAAAATTGTAAATAATTACCTTCTTTCTAAAAGATAATTTAATAGATCACTTAAAATTTCTTTATTAAAGATCATAACGGTAACGATCATTGGTCCTAATAAATGCTAAAGAATTGTAAATAATTATATTCTTTCTAAAACATAATTTAATAGATCATTTAAAATTTCTTTATTAAAGATCATAACGGTAACAATCATTGGGACTAATAAATGCTAAAAAATTGTAAATAATTATCTTCTTTGTAAAAGATAATTTAATAGATCATTTCAAAATTTCTTTATTAAAGATCATAACGGTAACGATCATTGGGCCTAATAAATGCTAAAGAATTTGAAATAATTATCTTCTTTGTGAATCATAATTGAAAAGATCATTTAAAGTTTCTTTATTAAAGATCATAACAGTAACGATCATTGGCTCTAATAAATGCAAAAAAATTGTAAATAATTATCTTCTTTGTAAAAGATAATTTAACAGATCATTTCAAAATTTCTTTATTAAAGATCATAACGGTAACGATCATTGGGCCTAATAAATGCTAAAGAATTTGAAATAATTATCTTCTTTGTGAATCATAATTGAATAGATCATTTAAAGTTTTTTTATTATAGGTCTTAACGGTAACAATCATTGGGCCTAATAAATGCTAAAAAATTGTACATAATTATCTTCATTCTAAAAGATAACTTAAAAGATTATTTAAAGTTTTTTTATTAAAGATCATAACGGTAACGATCATTGGGCCTAATAAATGCTAAAAAATTGTAAATAATTACCTTCTTTCTAAAACATAATTTAATAGATCATTTAAAATTTCTTTATTAAAGATCATAACGGTAACGATCATTGGTCCTAATAAATGCTAAAGAATTGTAAATAATTATATTCTTTCTAAAACATAATTTAATAGATCATTTAAAATTTCTTTATTAAAGATCATAAGGGTAACAATCATTGGGACTAATAAATGCTAAAAAATTGTAAATAATTATATTCTTTGTAAAAGATAATTTAATAGATCATTTCAAAATTTCTTTATTAAAGATCATAACGGTAACGATCATTGGGCCTAATAAATGCTAAAGAATTTGAAATAATTATCTTCTTTGTGAATCATAATTGAATAGATCATTTAAAGTTTTTTTATTAAAGGTCTTAACGGTAATAATCATTGGGCCTAATAAATGCTAAAAAATTGTACATAATTATCTTCATTCTAAAAGATAACTTAAAAGATCATTTAAAGTTTTTTTATTAAAGATCATAACGGTAACGATCATTGGGCCTAATAAATGCTAAAAAATTGTAAATAATTACCTTCTTTCTAAAAGATAATTTAATAGATCATTTAAAATTTCTTTATTAAAGATCATAACGGTAACGATCATTGGGCCTAATAAATGCTAAAAAATTGTAAATAATTATCTTCTTTGTAAAAGATAATTTAATAGATCATTTCAAAATTTCTTTATTAAAGATCATAACGGTAACGATCATTGGGCCTAATAAATGCTAAAGAATTTGAAATAATTATCTTCTTTGTGAATCATAATTGAATAGATCATTTAAAGTTTTTTTATTAAAGGTCTTAACGGTAACAATCATTGGGCCTAATAAATGCTAAAAAATTGTACATAATTATCTTCATTCTAAAAGATAACTTAAAAGATTATTTAAAGTTTTTTTATTAAAGATCATAACGGTGACGATCATTGGGCCTAATAAATGCTAAAAAATTGTAAATAATTACCTTCTTTCTAAAAGATAATTTAATAGATCACTTAAAATTTCTTTATTAAAGATCATAACGGTAACGATCATTGGTCCTAATAAATGCTAAAGAATTGTAAATAATTATATTCTTTCTAAAACATAATTTAATAGATCATTTAAAATTTCTTTATTAAAGATCATAACGGTAACAATCATTGGGACTAATAAATGCTAAAAAATTGTAAATAATTATCTTCTTTGTAAAAGATAATTTAATAGATCATTTCAAAATTTCTTTATTAAAGATCATAACGGTAACGATCATTGGGCCTAATAAATGCTAAAGAATTTGAAATAATTATCTTCTTTGTGAATCATAATTGAATAGATCATTTAAAGTTTTTTTATTAAAGGTCTTAATGGTAACAATCATTGGGCCTAATAAATGCTAAAAAATTGTACATAATTATCTTCATTCTAAAAGATAACTTAAAAGATCATTTAGAATTTCTTTATTAAAGATCATAACGGTAACGATCATTGGTCTTAATAAATGCTAAAGAATTGTAAATAATTACCTTCTTTCTAAAAGATAATTTAATAGATCATTTAAAATTTCTTTATTAAAGATCATAACGGTAACGATCATTGGTCCTAATAAATGCTAACGAATTGTAAATAATTATATTCTTTCTAAAACATAATTTAATAGATCATTTAAAATTTCTTTATTAAAGATCATAAGGGTAACAATCATTGGGACTACTAAATGCTAAAAAATTGTAAATAATTATCTTCTTTGTAAAAGATAATTTAATAGATTATTTAAAATTTCTTTATTAAAGATCATAATGGTAACGATCATTGGGCCTAATAAATGCTAAAGAATTTGAAATAATTATCTTCTTTGTGAATCATAATTGAATAGATCATTTAAAGTTTTTTTATTAAAGGTCTTAACGGTAATAATCATTGGGCCTAATAAATGCTAAAAAATTGTACATAATTATCTTCATTCTAAAAGATAACTTAAAAGATCATTTAAAGTTTTTTTATTAAAGATCATAACGGTAACGATCATTGGGCCTAATAAATGCTAAAAAATTGTAAATAATTACCTTCTTTCTAAAAGATAATTTAATAGATCATTTAAAATTTCTTTATTAAAGATCATAACGGTAACGATCATTGGGCCTAATAAATGCTAAAAAATTGTAAATAATTATCTTCTTTGTAAAAGATAATTTAATAGATCATTTCAAAATTTCTTTATTAAAGATCATAACGGTAACGATCATTGGGCCTAATAAATGCTAAAGAATTTGAAATAATTATCTTCTTTGTGAATCATAATTGAATAGATCATTTAAAGTTTTTTTATTAAAGGTCTTAACGGTAACAATCATTGGGCCTAATAAATGCTAAAAAATTGTACATAATTATCTTCATTCTAAAAGATAACTTAAAAGATTATTTAAAGTTTTTTTATTAAAGATCATAACGGTGACGATCATTGGGCCTAATAAATGCTAAAAAATTGTAAATAATTACCTTCTTTCTAAAAGATAATTTAATAGATCACTTAAAATTTCTTTATTAAAGATCATAACGGTAACGATCATTGGTCCTAATAAATGCTAAAGAATTGTAAATAATTATATTCTTTCTAAAACATAATTTAATAGATCATTTAAAATTTCTTTATTAAAGATCATAACGGTAACAATCATTGGGACTAATAAATGCTAAAAAATTGTAAATAATTATCTTCTTTGTAAAAGATAATTTAATAGATCATTTCAAAATTTCTTTATTAAAGATCATAACGGTAACGATCATTGGGCCTAATAAATGCTAAAGAATTTGAAATAATTATCTTCTTTGTGAATCATAATTGAATAGATCATTTAAAGTTTTTTTATTAAAGGTCTTAATGGTAACAATCATTGGGCCTAATAAATGCTAAAAAATTGTACATAATTATCTTCATTCTAAAAGATAACTTAAAAGATCATTTAGAATTTCTTTATTAAAGATCATAACGGTAACGATCATTGGTCTTAATAAATGCTAAAGAATTGTAAATAATTACCTTCTTTCTAAAAGATAATTTAATAGATCATTTAAAATTTCTTTATTAAAGATCATAACGGTAACGATCATTGGTCCTAATAAATGCTAACGAATTGTAAATAATTATATTCTTTCTAAAACATAATTTAATAGATCATTTAAAATTTCTTTATTAAAGATCATAAGGGTAACAATCATTGGGACTACTAAATGCTAAAAAATTGTAAATAATTATCTTCTTTGTAAAAGATAATTTAATAGATTATTTAAAATTTCTTTATTAAAGATCATAATGGTAACGATCATTGGGCCTAATAAATGCTAAAGAATTTGAAATAATTATCTTCTTTGTGAATCATAATTGAAAAGATCATTTAAAGTTTCTTTATTAAAGATCATAACAGTAACGATCATTGGCTCTAATAAATGCAAAAAAATTGTAAATAATTATCTTCTTTGTAAAAGATAATTTAATAGATCATTTAAAATTTCTTTATTAAAGATCATAACGGTAACGATCATTGGGCCTAATAAATGCTAAAAAATTGTAAATAATTATCTTCTTTGTAAAAGATAATTTAATAGATCATTTCAAAATTTCTTTATTAAAGATCATAACGGTAACGATCATTGGGCCTAATAAATGCTAAAGAATTTGAAATAATTATCTTCTTTGTGAATCATAATTGAATAGATCATTTAAAGTTTTTTTATTAAAGGTCTTAACGGTAACAATCATTGGGCCTAATAAATGCTAAAAAATTGTACATAATTATCTTCATTCTAAAAGATAACTTAAAAGATTATTTAAAGTTTTTTTATTAAAGATCATAACGGTGACGATCATTGGGCCTAATAAATGCTAAAAAATTGTAAATAATTACCTTCTTTCTAAAAGATAATTTAATAGATCACTTAAAATTTCTTTATTAAAGATCATAACGGTAACGATCATTGGTCCTAATAAATGCTAAAGAATTGTAAATAATTATATTCTTTCTAAAACATAATTTAATAGATCATTTAAAATTTCTTTATTAAAGATCATAACGGTAACAATCATTGGGACTAATAAATGCTAAAAAATTGTAAATAATTATCTTCTTTGTAAAAGATAATTTAATAGATCATTTCAAAATTTCTTTATTAAAGATCATAACGGTAACGATCATTGGGCCTAATAAATGCTAAAGAATTTGAAATAATTATCTTCTTTGTGAATCATAATTGAATAGATCATTTAAAGTTTTTTTATTAAAGGTCTTAATGGTAACAATCATTGGGCCTAATAAATGCTAAAAAATTGTACATAATTATCTTCATTCTAAAAGATAACTTAAAAGATCATTTAGAATTTCTTTATTAAAGATCATAACGGTAACGATCATTGGTCTTAATAAATGCTAAAGAATTGTAAATAATTACCTTCTTTCTAAAAGATAATTTAATAGATCATTTAAAATTTCTTTATTAAAGATCATAACGGTAACGATCATTGGTCCTAATAAATGCTAACGAATTGTAAATAATTATATTCTTTCTAAAACATAATTTAGTAGATCATTTAAAATTTCTTTATTAAAGATCATAAGGGTAACAATCATTGGGACTACTAAATGCTAAAAAATTGTAAATAATTATCTTCTTTGTAAAAGATAATTTAATAGATTATTTAAAATTTCTTTATTAAAGATCATAATGGTAACGATCATTGGGCCTAATAAATGCTAAAGAATTTGAAATAATTATCTTCTTTGTGAATCATAATTGAAAAGATCATTTAAAGTTTCTTTATTAAAGATCATAACAGTAACGATCATTGGCTCTAATAAATGCAAAAAAATTGTAAATAATTATCTTCTTTGTAAAAGATAATTTAACAGATCATTTCAAAATTTCTTTATTAAAGATCATAACGGTAACGATCATTGGGCCTAATAAATGCTAAAGAATTTGAAATAATTATCTTCTTTGTGAATCATAATTGAATAGATCATTTAAAGTTTTTTTATTATAGGTCTTAACGGTAACAATCATTGGGCCTAATAAATGCTAAAAAATTGTACATAATTATCTTCATTCTAAAAGATAACTTAAAAGATTATTTAAAGTTTTTTTATTAAAGATCATAACGGTAACGATCATTGGGCCTAATAAATGCTAAAAAATTGTAAATAATTACCTTCTTTCTAAAACATAATTTAATAGATCATTTAAAATTTCTTTATTAAAGATCATAACGGTAACGATCATTGGTCCTAATAAATGCTAAAGAATTGTAAATAATTATATTCTTTCTAAAACATAATTTAATAGATCATTTAAAATTTCTTTATTAAAGATCATAAGGGTAACAATCATTGGGACTAATAAATGCTAAAAAATTGTAAATAATTATATTCTTTGTAAAAGATAATTTAATAGATCATTTCAAAATTTCTTTATTAAAGATCATAACGGTAACGATCATTGGGCCTAATAAATGCTAAAGAATTTGAAATAATTATCTTCTTTGTGAATCATAATTGAATAGATCATTTAAAGTTTTTTTATTAAAGGTCTTAACGGTAATAATCATTGGGCCTAATAAATGCTAAAAAATTGTACATAATTATCTTCATTCTAAAAGATAACTTAAAAGATCATTTAAAGTTTTTTTATTAAAGATCATAACGGTAACGATCATTGGGCCTAATAAATGCTAAAAAATTGTAAATAATTACCTTCTTTCTAAAAGATAATTTAATAGATCATTTAAAATTTCTTTATTAAAGATCATAACGGTAACGATCATTGGGCCTAATAAATGCTAAAAAATTGTAAATAATTATCTTCTTTGTAAAAGATAATTTAATAGATCATTTCAAAATTTCTTTATTAAAGATCATAACGGTAACGATCATTGGGCCTAATAAATGCTAAAGAATTTGAAATAATTATCTTCTTTGTGAATCATAATTGAATAGATCATTTAAAGTTTTTTTATTAAAGGTCTTAACGGTAACAATCATTGGGCCTAATAAATGCTAAAAAATTGTACATAATTATCTTCATTCTAAAAGATAACTTAAAAGATTATTTAAAGTTTTTTTATTAAAGATCATAACGGTGACGATCATTGGGCCTAATAAATGCTAAAAAATTGTAAATAATTACCTTCTTTCTAAAAGATAATTTAATAGATCACTTAAAATTTCTTTATTAAAGATCATAACGGTAACGATCATTGGTCCTAATAAATGCTAAAGAATTGTAAATAATTATATTCTTTCTAAAACATAATTTAATAGATCATTTAAAATTTCTTTATTAAAGATCATAACGGTAACAATCATTGGGACTAATAAATGCTAAAAAATTGTAAATAATTATCTTCTTTGTAAAAGATAATTTAATAGATCATTTCAAAATTTCTTTATTAAAGATCATAACGGTAACGATCATTGGGCCTAATAAATGCTAAAGAATTTGAAATAATTATCTTCTTTGTGAATCATAATTGAATAGATCATTTAAAGTTTTTTTATTAAAGGTCTTAATGGTAACAATCATTGGGCCTAATAAATGCTAAAAAATTGTACATAATTATCTTCATTCTAAAAGATAACTTAAAAGATCATTTAGAATTTCTTTATTAAAGATCATAACGGTAACGATCATTGGTCTTAATAAATGCTAAAGAATTGTAAATAATTACCTTCTTTCTAAAAGATAATTTAATAGATCATTTAAAATTTCTTTATTAAAGATCATAACGGTAACGATCATTGGTCCTAATAAATGCTAACGAATTGTAAATAATTATATTCTTTCTAAAACATAATTTAATAGATCATTTAAAATTTCTTTATTAAAGATCATAAGGGTAACAATCATTGGGACTACTAAATGCTAAAAAATTGTAAATAATTATCTTCTTTGTAAAAGATAATTTAATAGATTATTTAAAATTTCTTTATTAAAGATCATAATGGTAACGATCATTGGGCCTAATAAATGCTAAAGAATTTGAAATAATTATCTTCTTTGTGAATCATAATTGAAAAGATCATTTAAAGTTTCTTTATTAAAGATCATAACAGTAACGATCATTGGCTCTAATAAATGCAAAAAAATTGTAAATAATTATCTTCTTTGTAAAAGATAATTTAACAGATCATTTCAAAATTTCTTTATTAAAGATCATAACGGTAACGATCATTGGGCCTAATAAATGCTAAAGAATTTGAAATAATTATCTTCTTTGTGAATCATAATTGAATAGATCATTTAAAGTTTTTTTATTATAGGTCTTAACGGTAACAATCATTGGGCCTAATAAATGCTAAAAAATTGTACATAATTATCTTCATTCTAAAAGATAACTTAAAAGATTATTTAAAGTTTTTTTATTAAAGATCATAACGGTAACGATCATTGGGCCTAATAAATGCTAAAAAATTGTAAATAATTACCTTCTTTCTAAAACATAATTTAATAGATCATTTAAAATTTCTTTATTAAAGATCATAACGGTAACGATCATTGGTCCTAATAAATGCTAAAGAATTGTAAATAATTATATTCTTTCTAAAACATAATTTAATAGATCATTTAAAATTTCTTTATTAAAGATCATAAGGGTAACAATCATTGGGACTAATAAATGCTAAAAAATTGTAAATAATTATATTCTTTGTAAAAGATAATTTAATAGATCATTTCAAAATTTCTTTATTAAAGATCATAACGGTAACGATCATTGGGCCTAATAAATGCTAAAGAATTTGAAATAATTATCTTCTTTGTGAATCATAATTGAATAGATCATTTAAAGTTTTTTTATTAAAGGTCTTAACGGTAACAATCATTGGGCCTAATAAATGCTAAAAAATTGTACATAATTCTCTTCATTCTAAAAGATAACTTAAAAGATTATTTAAAGTTTTTTTATTAAAGATCATAACGGTAACGATCATTGGGCATAATAAATGCTAAAAAATTGTAAATAATTACCTTCTTTCTAAAAGATAATTTAATAGATCATTTAAAATTTCTTTATTAAAGATCATAACGGTAACAATCATTGGGCCTAATAAATGCTAAACAATTGTAAATAATTATATTCTTTCTAAAACATAGCTTAATAGATCATTTAAAATTTCTTTATTAAAGATCATAAGGGTAACAATCATTGGGCCTACTAAATGCTAAAAAATTGTAAATAATTATCTTCTTTGTAAAAGATAATTTAATAGATTATTTAAAATTTTTTTATTAAAGATCATAACGGTAACGATCATTGGGCCTAATAAATGCTAAAGAATTTGAAATAATTATCTTCTTTGTGAATCATAATTGAATAGATCATTTAAAGTTTTTTTATTAAAGGTCTTAATGGTAACAATCATTGGGCCTAATAAATGCTAAAAAATTGTACATAATTATCTTCATTCTAAAAGATAACTTAAAAGATCATTTAAAGTTTTTTTATTAAAGATCATAACGGTAACGATCATTGGGCCTAATAAATGCTAAAAAATTGTAAATAATTACCTTCTTTCTAAAAGATAATTTAATAGATCATTTAAAATTTCTTTATTAAAGATCATAACGGTAACGATCATTGGGCCTAATAAATGCTAAAAAATTGTAAATAATTATCTTCTTTGTAAAAGATAATTTAATAGATCATTTCAAAATTTCTTTATTAAAGATCATAACGGTAACGATCATTGGGCCTAATAAATGCTAAAGAATTTGAAATAATTATCTTCTTTGTGAATCATAATTGAATAGATCATTTAAAGTTTTTTTATTAAAGGTCTTAACGGTAACAATCATTGGGCCTAATAAATGCTAAAAAATTGTACATAATTCTCTTCATTCTAAAAGATAACTTAAAAGATTATTTAAAGTTTTTTTATTAAAGATCATAACGGTAACGATCATTGGGCATAATAAATGCTAAAAAATTGTAAATAATTACCTTCTTTCTAAAAGATAATTTAATAGATCATTTAAAATTTCTTTATTAAAGATCATAACGGTAACGATCATTGGGCCTAATAAATGCTAAACAATTGTAAATAATTATATTCTTTCTAAAACATAGCTTAATAGATCATTTAAAATTTCTTTATTAAAGATCATAAGGGTAACAATCATTGGGCCTACTAAATGCTAAAAAATTGTAAATAATTATCTTCTTTGTAAAAGATAATTTAATAGATTATTTAAAATTTTTTTATTAAAGATCATAACGGTAACGATCATTGGGCCTAATAAATGCTAAAGAATTTGAAATAATTATCTTCTTTGTGAATCATAATTGAATAGATCATTTAAAGTTTTTTTATTAAAGGTCTTAACGGTAATAATCATTGGGCCTAATAAATGCTAAAAAATTGTACATAATTATCTTCATTCTAAAAGATAACTTAAAAGATCATTTAAAGTTTTTTTATTAAAGATCATAACGGTAACGATCATTGGGCCTAATAAATGCTAAAAAATTGTAAATAATTACCTTCTTTCTAAAAGATAATTTAATAGATCATTTAAAATTTCTTTATTAAAGATCATAACGGTAACGATCATTGGACCTAATAAATGCTAAAAAATTGTAAATAATTATCTTCTTTGTAAAAGATAATTTAATAGATCATTTCAAAATTTCTTTATTAAAGATCATAACGGTAACGATCATTGGGCCTAATAAATGCTAAAGAATTTGAAATAATTATCTTCTTTGTGAATCATAATTGAATAGATCATTTAAAGTTTTTTTATTAAAGGTCTTAACGGTAACAATCATTGGGCCTAATAAATGCTAAAAAATTGTACATAATTATCTTCATTCTAAAAGATAACTTAAAAGATTATTTAAAGTTTTTTTATTAAAGATCATAACGGTAACGATCATTGGGCCTAATAAATGCTAAAAAATTGTAAATAATTACCTTCTTTCTAAAAGATAATTTAATAGATCACTTAAAATTTCTTTATTAAAGATCATAACGGTAACGATCATTGGTCCTAATAAATGCTAAAGAATTGTAAATAATTATATTCTTTCTAAAACATAATTTAATAGATCATTTAAAATTTCTTTATTAAAGATCATAACGGTAACAATCATTGGGACTAATAAATGCTAAAAAATTGTAAATAATTATCTTCTTTGTAAAAGATAATTTAATAGATCATTTCAAAATTTCTTTATTAAAGATCATAACGGTAACGATCATTGGGCCTAATAAATGCTAAAGAATTTGAAATAATTATCTTCTTTGTGAATCATAATTGAATAGATCATTTAAAGTTTTTTTATTAAAGGTCTTAACGGTAACAATCATTGGGCCTAATAAATGCTAAAAAATTGTACATAATTATCTTCATTCTAAAAGATAACTTAAAAGATTATTTAAAGTTTTTTTATTAAAGATCATAACGGTAACGATCATTGGGCCTAATAAATGCTAAAAAATTGTAAATAATTACCTTCTTTCTAAAAGATAATTTAATAGATCACTTAAAATTTCTTTATTAAAGATCATAACGGTAACGATCATTGGTCCTAATAAATGCTAAAGAATTGTAAATAATTATATTCTTTCTAAAACATAATTTAATAGATCATTTAAAATTTCTTTATTAAAGATCATAACGGTAACGATCATTGGTCCTAATAAATGCTAAAGAATTGTAAATAATTACCTTCTTTCTAAAAGATAATTTAATAGATCATTTAAAATTTCTTTATTAAAGATCATAACGGTAACGATCATTGGTCCTAATAAATGCTAACGAATTATAAATAATTATATTCTTTCTAAAACATAATTTAATAGATCATTTAAAATTTCTTTATTAAAGATCATAAGGGTAACAATCATTGGGACTACTAAATGCTAAAAAATTGTAAATAATTATCTTCTTTGTAAAAGATAATTTAATAGATTATTTAAAATTTCTTTATTAAAGATCATAATGGTAACGATCATTGGGCCTAATAAATGCTAAAGAATTTGAAATAATTATCTTCTTTGTGAATCATAATTGAAAAGATCATTTAAATTTTCTTTATTAAAGATCATAACAGTAACGATCATTGGCTCTAATAAATGCTAAAAAATTGTAAATAATTATCTTCTTTGTAAAAGATAATTTAATAGATCATTTCAAAATTTCTTTATTAAAGATCATAACGGTAACGATCATTGGGCCTAATAAATGCTAAAGAATTTGAAATAATTATCTTCTTTGTGAATCATAATTGAATAGATCATTTAAAGTTTTTTTATTATAGGTCTTAACGGTAACAATCATTGGGCCTAATAAATGCTAAAAAATTGTACATAATTATCTTCATTCTAAAAGATAACTTAAAAGATTATTTAAAGTTTTTTTATTAAAGATCATAACGGTAACGATCATTGGGCCTAATAAATGCTAAAAAATTGTAAATAATTACCTTCTTTCTAAAAGATAATTTAATAGATCATTTAAAATTTCTTTATTAAAGATCATAACGGTAACGATCATTGGTCCTAATAAATGCTAAAGAATTGTAAATAATTATATTATTTCTAAAACATAATTTAATAGATCATTTAAAATTTCTTTATTAAAGATCATAAGGGTAACAATCATTGGGACTAATAAATGCTAAAAAATTGTAAATAATTATCTTCTTTGTAAAAGATAATTTAATAGATCATTTCAAAATTTCTTTATTAAAGATCATAACGGTAACGATCATTGGGCCTAATAAATGCTAAAGAATTTGAAATAATTATCTTCTTTGTGAATCATAATTGAATAGATCATTTAAAGTTTTTTTATTAAAGGTCTTAACGGTAACAATCATTGGGCCTAATAAATGCTAAAAAATTGTACATAATTCTCTTCATTCTAAAAGATAACTTAAAAG
The DNA here is from genome assembly GCA_037954015.1 of Psophocarpus tetragonolobus. NCBI lineage: Eukaryota > Viridiplantae > Streptophyta > Magnoliopsida > Fabales > Fabaceae > Psophocarpus > Psophocarpus tetragonolobus. The sequence goes on from CM075688.1 coordinate 64,732,753, forward strand.
ATTATTTAAAGTTTTTTTATTAAAGATCATAACGGTAACGATCATTGGGCATAATACATGCTAAAAAATTGTAAATAATTACCTTCTTTCTAAAAGATAATTTAATAGATCATTTAAAATTTCTTTATTAAAGATCATAACGGTAACGATCATTGGGCCTAATAAATGCTAAACAATTGTAAATAATTATATTCTTTCTAAAACATAGTTTAATAGATCATTTAAAATTTCTTTATTAAAGATCATAAGGGTAACAATCATTGGGCCTACTAAATGCTAAAAAATTTTAAATAATTATCTTCTTTGTAAAAGATAATTTAATAGATTTTTTAAAATTTTTTTATTAAAGATCATAACGGTAACGATCATTGGGCCTAATAAATGCTAAAGAATTTGAAATAATTATCTTCTTTGTGAATCATAATTGAAAAGATCATTTAAAGTTTCTTTATTAAAGATCATAACAGTAACGATCATTGGGTCTAATAAATGCTAAAAAATTGTAAATAATTATCTTCTTTCTAAAAGATAATTTAATAGATCATTTAGAATTTCTTTATTAAAGATCATAACGGTAACAATCATTGGGACTAATAAATGCTAAAAAATTGTAAATAATTATCTTCTTTGTAAAAGATAATTTAATAGATCATTTCAAAATTTCTTTATTAAAGATCATAACGGTAACGATCATTGGGACTAATAAATGCTAAAGAATTTGAAATAATTATCTTCTTTGTGAATCATAATTGAATAGATCATTTAAGGTTTTTTTATTAAACGTCTTAACGGTAACAATCATTCGGCCTAATAAATGCTAAAAAATTGTACATAATTATCTTCATTCTAAAAGATAACTTGAAAGATTATTTAAAGTTTTTTTATTAAAGATCATAACGGTAACGATCATTGGGCCTAATAAATGCTAAAAAATTGTAAATAATTACCTTCTTTCTAAAAGATAATTTAATAGATCATTTAAAATTTCTTTATTAAAGATCATAACGGTAACGATCATTGGTCCTAATAAATGCTAAAGAATTGTAAATAATTATATTCTTTCTAAAACATAATTTAATAGATCATTTAAAATTTCTTTATTAAAGATCATAAGGGTAACAATCATTGGGACTAATAAATGCTAAAAAATTGTAAATAATTATCTTCTTTGTAAAAGATAATTTAATAGATCATTTTAAAATTTCTTTATTAAAGATCATAACGGTAACGATCATTGGGACTAATAAATGCTAAAGAATTTGAAATAATTATCTTCTTTGTGAATCATAATTGAATAGATCATTTAAGGTTTTTTTATTAAAGGTCTTAACGGTAACAATCATTCGGCCTAATAAATGCTAAAAAATTGTACATAATTATCTTCATTCTAAAAGATAACTTGAAAGATTATTTAAAGTTTTTTTATTAAAGATCATAACGGTAACGATCATTGGGCCTAATAAATGCTAAAAAATTGTAAATAATTACCTTCTTTCTAAAAGATAATTTAATAGATCATTTAAAATTTCTTTATTAAAGATCATAACAGTAACGATCATTGGTCCTAATAAATGCTAAAGAATTGTAAATAATTATATTCTTTCTAAAACATAATTTAATAGATCATTTAAAATTTCTTTATTAAAGATCATAAGGGTAACAATCATTGGGACTAATAAATGCTAAAAAATTGTAAATAATTATCTTCTTTGTAAAAGATAATTTAATAGATCATTTTAAAATTTCTTTATTAAAGATCATAACGGTAACGATCATTGGGACTAATAAATGCTAAAGAATTTGAAATAATTATCTTCTTTGTGAATCATAATTGAATAGATCATTTAAGGTTTTTTTATTAAAGGTCTTAACGGTAACAATCATTCGGCCTAATAAATGCTAAAAAATTGTACATAATTATCTTCATTCTAAAAGATAACTTGAAAGATTATTTAAAGTTTTTTTATTAAAGATCATAACGGTAACGATCATTGGGCCTAATAAATGCTAAAAAATTGTAAATAATTACCTTCTTTCTAAAAGATAATTTAATAGATCATTTAAAATTTCTTTATTAAAGATCATAACAGTAACGATCATTGGTCCTAATAAATGCTAAAGAATTGTAAATAATTATATTCTTTCTAAAACATAATTTAATAGATCATTTAAAATTTCTTTATTAAAGATCATAAGGGTAACAATCATTGGGACTAATAAATGCTAAAAAATTGTAAATAATTATCTTCTTTGTAAAAGATAATTTAATAGATCATTTTAAAATTTCTTTATTAAAGATCATAACGGTAACGATCATTGGGACTAATAAATGCTAAAGAATTTGAAATAATTATCTTCTTTGTGAATCATAATTGAATAGATCATTTAAGGTTTTTTTATTAAAGGTCTTAACGGTAACAATCATTCGGCCTAATAAATGCTAAAAAATTGTACATAATTATCTTCATTCTAAAAGATAACTTGAAAGATTATTTAAAGTTTTTTTATTAAAGATCATAACGGTAACGATCATTGGGCCTAATAAATGCTAAAAAATTGTAAATAATTACCTTCTTTCTAAAAGATAATTTAATAGATCATTTAAAATTTCTTTATTAAAGATCATAACAGTAACGATCATTGGTCCTAATAAATGCTAAAGAATTGTAAATAATTATATTCTTTCTAAAACATAATTTAATAGATCATTTAAAATTTCTTTATTAAAGATCATAAGGGTAACAATCATTGGGACTAATAAATGCTAAAAAATTGTAAATAATTATCTTCTTTGTAAAAGATAATTTAATAGATCATTTTAAAATTTCTTTATTAAAGATCATAACGGTAACGATCATTGGGACTAATAAATGCTAAAGAATTTGAAATAATTATCTTCTTTGTGAATCATAATTGAATAGATCATTTAAGGTTTTTTTATTAAAGGTCTTAACGGTAACAATCATTCGTCCTAATAAATGCTAAAAAATTGTACATAATTATCTTCATTCTAAAAGATAACTTGAAAGATTATTTAAAGTTTTTTTATTAAAGATCATAACGGTAACGATCATTGGGCCTAATAAATGCTAAAAAATTGTAAATAATTACCTTCTTTCTAAAAGATAATTTAATAGATCATTTAAAATTTCTTTATTAAAGATCATAACGGTAACGATCATTGGGCCTAATAAATGCTAAAGAATTTGAAATAATTATCTTCTTTGTGAATCATAATTGAAAAGATCATTTAAAGTTTCTTTATTAAAGATCATAACAGTAACGATCATTGGGTCTAATAAATGCTAAAAAATTGTAAATAATTATCTTCTTTGTAAAAGATAATTTAATAGATCATTTAGAATTTCTTTATTAAAGATCATAACGGTAACAATCATTGGGACTAATAAATGCTAAAAAATTGTAAATAATTATCTTCTTTGTAAAAGATAATTTAATAGATCATTTAAAATTTCTTTATTAAAGATCATAACGGTAACGATCATTGGGCCTAATAAATGCTAAAGAATTTGAAATAATTATCTTCTTTGTGAATCATAATTGAATAGATCATTTAAAGTTTTTTTATTAAAGGTCTTAACGGTAACAATCATTGGGCCTAATAAATGCTAAAAAATTGTACATAATTATCTTCATTCTAAAAGATAACTTAAAAGATTATTTAAAGTTTTTTTATTAAAGATCATAACGGTAACGATCATTGGGCCTAATAAATGCTAAAAAATTGTAAATAATTACCTTCTTTCTAAAAGATAATTTAATAGATCATTTAAAATTTCTTTATTAAAGATCATAACGGTAACGATCATTGGTCCTAATAAATGCTAAAGAATTGTAAATAATTATATTCTTTCTAAAACATAATTTAATAGATCATTTAAAATTTCTTTATTAAAGATCATAACGGTAACAATCATTGGGACTAATAAATGCTAAAAAACTGTAAATAATTATCTTCTTTGTAAAAGATAATTTAATAGATCATTTTAAAATTTCTTTATTAAAGATCATAACGGTAACGATCATTGGGACTAATAAATGCTAAAGAATTTGAAATAATTATCTTCTTTGTGAATCATAATTGAATAGATCATTTAAGGTTTTTTTATTAAAGGTCTTAACGGTAACAATCATTCGGCCTAATAAATGCTAAAAAATTGTACATAATTATCTTCATTCTAAAAGATAACTTGAAAGATTATTTAAAGTTTTTTTATTAAAGATCATAACGGTAACGATCATTGGGCCTAATAAATGCTAAAAAATTGTAAATAATTACCTTCTTTCTAAAAGATAATTTAATAGATCATTTAAAATTTCTTTATTAAAGATCATAACGGTAACGATCATTGGGCCTAATAAATGCTAAAGAATTTGAAATAATTATCTTCTTTGTGAATCATAATTGAAAAGATCATTTAAAGTTTCTTTATTAAAGATCATAACAGTAACGATCATTGGGTCTAATAAATGCTAAAAAATTGTAAATAATTATCTTCTTTCTAAAAGATAATTTAATAGATCATTTAGAATTTCTTTATTAAAGATCATAACGGTAACAATCATTGGGACTAATAAATGCTAAAAAATTGTAAATAATTATCTTCTTTGTAAAAGATAATTTAGTAGATCATTTAAAATTTCTTTATTAAAGATCATAACGGTAACGATCATTGGGCCTAATAAATGCTAAAGAATTTGAAATAATTATCTTCTTTGTGAATCATAATTGAATAGATCATTTAAAGTTTTTTTATTAAAGGTCTTAACGGTAACAATCATTGGGCCTAATAAATGCTAAAAAATTGTACATAATTATCTTCATTCTAAAAGATAACTTAAAAGATTATTTAAAGTTTTTTTATTAAAGATCATAACGGTAACGATCATTGGGCCTAATAAATGCTAAAAAATTGTAAATAATTACCTTCTTTCTAAAAGATAATTTAATAGATCATTTAAAATTTCTTTATTAAAGATCATAACGGTAACGATCATTGGTCCTAATAAATGCTAAAGAATTGTAAATAATTATATTCTTTCTAAAACATAATTTAATAGATCATTTAAAATTTCTTTATTAAAGATCATAAGGGTAACAATCATTGGGACTAATAAATGCTAAAAAATTGTAAATAATTATCTTCTTTGTAAAAGATAATTTAATAGATCATTTAAAATTTCTTTATTAAAGATCATAACGGTAACGATCATTGGGCCTAATAAATGCTAAAGAATTTGAAATAATTATCTTCTTTGTGAATCATAATTGAAAAGATCATTTAAAGTTTCTTTATTAAAGATCATAACAGTAACGATCATTGGGTCTAATAAATGCTAAAAAATTGTAAATAATTATCTTCTTTCTAAAAGATAATTTAATAGATCATTTAGAATTTCTTTATTAAAGATCATAACGGTAACAATCATTGGGACTAATAAATGTTAAAAAATTGTAAATAATTATCTTCTTTGTAAAAGATAATTTAATAGATCATTTAAAATTTCTTTATTAAAGATCATAACGGTAACGATCATTGGGCCTAATAAATGCTAAAGAATTTGAAATAATTATCTTCTTTGTGAATCATAATTGAATAGATCATTTAAAGTTTTTTTATTAAAGGTCTTAACGGTAACAATCATTGGGCCTAATAAATGCTAAAAAATTGTACATAATTATCTTCATTCTAAAAGATAACTTAAAAGATTATTTAAAGTTTTTTTATTAAAGATCATAACGGTAACGATCATTGGGCCTAATAAATGCTAAAAAATTGTAAATAATTACCTTCTTTCTAAAAGATAATTTAATAGATCATTTAAAATTTCTTTATTAAAGATCATAACGGTAACGATCATTGGGCCTAATAAATACTAAACAATTGTAAATAATTATATTCTTTCTAAAACATAGTTTAATAGATCATTTAAAATTTCTTTATTAAAGATCATAAGGGTAACAATCATTGGGCCTACTAAATGCTAAAAAATTGTAAATAATTATCTTCTTTGTAAAAGATAATTTAATAGATTATTTAAAATTTTTTTATTAAAGATCATAACGGTAACGATCATTGGGCCTAATAAATGCTAAAGAATTTGAAATAATTATCTTCTTTGTGAATCACAATTGAAAAGATCATTTAAAGTTTCTTTATTAAAGATCATAACAGTAACGATCATTGGGTCTAATAAATGCTAAAAAATTGTAAATAATTATCTTCTTTCTAAAAGATAATTTAACAGATCATTTAGAATTTCTTTATTAAAGATCATAACGGTAACAATCATTGGGACTAATAAATGCTAAAAAATTGTAAATAATTATCTTCTTTGTAAAAGATAATTTAATAGATCATTTCAAAATTTCTTTATTAAAGATCATAACGGTAACGATCATTGGGACTAATAAATGCTAAAGAATTTGAAATAATTATCTTCTTTGTGAATCATAATTGAATAGATCATTTAAGGTTTTTTTATTAAAGGTCTTAACGGTAACAATCATTCGGCCTAATAAATGCTAAAAAATTGTACATAATTATCTTCATTCTAAAAGATAACTTGAAAGATTATTTAAAGTTTTTTTATTAAAGATCATAACGGTAACGATCATTGGGCCTAATAAATGCTAAAAAATTGTAAATAATTACCTTCTTTCTAAAAGATAATTTAATAGATCATTTAAAATTTCTTTATTAAAGATCATAACGGTAACGATCATTGGTCCTAATAAATGCTAAAGAATTGTAAATAATTATATTCTTTCTAAAACATAATTTAATAGATCATTTAAAATTTCTTTATTAAAGATCATAACGGTAACAATCATTGGGACTAATAAATGCTAAAAAATTGTAAATAATTATCTTCTTTGTAAAAGATAATTTAATAGATCATTTCAAAATTTCTTTATTAAAGATCATAACGGTAACGATCATTGGGACTAATAAATGCTAAAGAATTTGAAATATTTATCTTCTTTGTGAATCATAATTGAATAGATCATTTAAGGTTTTTTTATTAAAGGTCTTAACGGTAACAATCACTCGGCCTAATAAATGCTAAAAAATTGTACATAAATATCTTCATTCTAAAAGATAACTTGAAAGATTATTTAAAGTTTTTTTATTAAAGATCATAACGGTAACGATCATTGGGCCTAATAAATGCTAAAAAATTGTAAATAATTACCTTCTTTCTAAAAGATAATTTAATAGATCATTTAAAATTTCTTTATTAAAGATCATAACGGTAACGATCATTGGTCCTAATAAATGCTAAAGAATTGTAAATAATTATATTCTTTCTAACACATTATTTAATAGATCATTTAAAATTTCTTTATTAAAGATCATAAGGGTAACAATCATTGGGACTAATAAATGCTAAAAAATTGTAAATAATTATCTTCTTTGTAAAAGATAATTTAATAGATCATTTCAAAATTTCTTTATTAAAGATCATAACGGTAACGATCATTGGGACTAATAAATGCTAAAGAATTTGAAATAATTATCTTCTTTGTGAATCATAATTGAATAGATCATTTAAGGTTTTTTTGTTAAAGGTCTTAACGGTAACAATCATTGGGCCTAATAAATGTTAAAAAATTGTACATAATTATCTTCATTCTAAAAGATAACTTAAAAGATCATTTAGAATTTCTTTATTAAAGATCATAACGGTAACGATCATTGCTCCTAATAAATGCTAAAGAAATGTAAATAATTACCTGCTTTCTAAAAGATAATTTAATAGATCATTTAAAATTTCTTTATTAAAGATCATAACGGTAACGATCATTGGTCCTAATAAATGCTAAAGAATTGTAAATAATTATATTCTTTCTAAAACATAATTTAATAGATCATTTAAAATTTCTTTATTAAAGATCATAAGGGTAACAATCATTGGGACTACTAAATGCTAAAAAATTGTAAATAATTATCTTCTTTGTAAAAGATAATTTAATAGATCATTTAAAATTTCTTTATTAAAGATCATAACGGTAACGATCATTGGTCCTAATAAATGCTAAAGAAATTTAAATAATTATATTCTTTCTAAAACATAATTTAATAGATCATTTAAAATTTCTTTATTAAAGATCATAAGGGTAACAATCATTGGGACTAATAAATGCTAAAAAATTGTAAATAATTATCTTCTTTGTAAAAGATAATTTAATAGATCATTTCAAAATTTCTTTATTAAAGATCATAACGGTAACGATCATTGGGCCTAATAAATGCTAAAGAATTTGAAATAATTATCTTCTTTGTGAATCATAATTGAATAGATCATTTAAAGTTTTTTTATTAAAGGTCTTAACGGTAACAATCATTGGGCCTAATAAATGCTAAAAAATTGTACATAATTCTCTTCATTCTAAAAGATAACTTAAAAGATTATTTAATGTTTTTTTATTAAAGATCATAACGGTAACGATCATTGGGCATAATAAATGCTAAAAAATTGTAAATAATTACCTTCTTTCTAAAAGATAATTTAATGGATCATTTAAAATTTCTTTATTAAAGATCATAACGGTAACGATCATTGGGCCTAATAAATGCTAAACAATTGTAAATAATTATATTCTTTCTAAAACATAGTTTAATAGATCATTTAAAATTTCTTTATTAAAGATCATAAGGGTAACAATCATTGGGCCTACTAAATGCTAAAAAATTGTAAATAATTATCTTCTTTGTAAAAGATAATTTAATAGATTATTTAAATTTTTTTTATTAAAGATCATAACGGTAACGATCATTGGGCCTAATAAATGCTAAAGAATTTGAAATAATTATCTTCTTTGTGAATCATAATTGAAAAGATCATTTAAAGTTTCTTTATTAAAGATCATAACAGTAACGATCATTGGGTCTAATAAATGCTAAAAAATTGTAAATAATTATCTTCTTTCTAAAAGATAATTTAATAGATCATTTAGAATTTCTTTATTAAAGATCTTAACGGTAACGATCATTGGTCCTAATAAATGCTAAAGAATTGTAAATAACTATATTCTTTCTAAAACATAATTTAATAGATCATTTAAAATTTCCTTATTAAAGATCATAAGGGTAACAATCATTGGGACTAATAAATGCTAAAAAATTGCAAATAATTATCTTCTTTGTAAAAGATAATTTAATAGATCATTTCAAAATTTCTTTATTAAAGATCATAACGGTAACGATCATTGGGCCTAATAAATGCTAAAGAATTTGAAATAATTATCTTCTTTGTGAATCATAATTGAATAGATCATTTAAAGTTTTTTTATTAAAGGTCTTAACGGTAACAATCATTGGGCCTAATAAATGCTAAAAAATTGTACATAATTATCTTCATTCTAAAAGATAACTTAAAAGATTATTTAAAGTTTTTTTATTAAAGATCATAACGGTAACGATCATTGGGCCTAATAAATGCTAAAAAATTGTAAATAATTACCTTCTTTCTAAAAGATAATTTAATAGATCATTTAAAATTTCTTTATTAAAAATCATAACGGTAACGATCATTGGTCCTAATAAATGCTAAAGAATTGTAAATAATTATATTCTTTCTAAAACATAATTTAATAGATCATTTAAAATTTCTTTATTAAAGATCATAAGGGTAACAATCATTGGGACTAATAAATGCTAAAAAATTGTAAATATTTATCTTCTTTGTAAAAGATAATTTAATAGATCATTTCAAAATTTCTTTATTAAAGATCATAACGGTAACGATCATTGGGACTAATAAATGCTAAAGAATTTGAAATAATTATCTTCTTTGTGAATCATAATTGAATAGATCATTTAAGGTTTTTTTATTAAAGGTCTTAACGGTAACAATCATTGGGCCTAATAAATGCTAAAAAATTGTACATAATTATCTTCATTCTAAAAGATAACTTAAAAGATCATTTAGAATTTCTTTATTAAAGATCATAACGGTAACGATCATTGGTCCTAATAAATGCTAAAGAATTGTAAATAATTACCTTCTTTCTAAAAGATAATTTAATAGATCATTTAAAATTTCTCTATTAAAGATCATAACGGTAACGATCATTGGTCCTAATAAATGCTAAAGAATTGTAAATAATTATATTCTTTCTAAAACATAATTTAATACATCATTTAAAATTTCTTTATTAAAGATCATAACGGGAACGATCATTGGTCCTAATAAATGCTAAAGAATTGTAAATAATTATATTCTTTCTATAAACATAATTTAATAGATCATTTAAAATTTCTTTATTAAAGATCATAAGGGTAACAATCATTGGGACTACTAAATGCTAAAAAATTGTAAATAATTATCTTCTTTGTAAAAGATAATTTAATAGATCATTTAAAATTTCTTTATTAAAGATCATAACGGTAACGATCATTGGTCCTAATAAATGCTAAAGAATTGTAAATAATTATATTCTTTCTAAAACATAATTTAATAGATCATTTAAAATTTCTTTATTAAAGATCATAAGGGTAACAATCATTGGGACTACTAAATGCTAAAAAATTGTAAATAATTATCTTCTTTGTAAAAGATAATTTAATAGATCATTTAAAATTTCTTTATTAAAGATCATAACGGTAACGATCATTGGTCCTAATAAATGCTAAAGAATTGTAAATAATTATATTCTTTCTAAAACATAATTTAATAGATCATTTAAAATTTCTTTATTAAAGATCATAAGGTAACAATCATTGGGACTAATAAATGCTAAAAAATAGTAAATAATTATCTTCTTTGTAAAAGATAATTTAATAGATCATTTCAAAATTTCTTTATTAAAGATCATAACGGTAACGATCATTGGGCCTAATAAATGCTAAAGAATTTGAAATAATTATCTTCTTTGTGAATCATAATTGAATAGATCATTTAAAGTTTTTTTATTAAAGGTCTTAACGGTAACAATCATTGAGCCTAATAAATGCTAAAAAATTGTACATAATTCTCTTCATTCTAAAAGATAACTTAAAAGATTATTTAAAGTTTTTTTATTAAAGATCATAACGGTAACGATCATTGGGCATAATAAATGCTAAAAAATTGTAAATAATTACCTTCTTTCTAAAAGATAATTTAATGGATCATTTAAAATTTCTTTATTAAAGATCATAACGGTAACGATCATTGGGCCTAATAAATGCTAAACAATTGTAAATAATTATATTCTTTCTAAAACATAGTTTAATAGATCATTTAAAATTTCTTTATTAAAGATCATAAGGGTAACAATCATTGGGCCTACTAAATGCTAAAAAATTGTAAATAATTATCTTCTTTGTAAAAGATAATTTAATAGATTATTTAAAATTTTTTTATTAAAGATCATAACGGTAACGATCATTGGGCCTAATAAATGCTAAAGAATTTGAAATAATTATCTTCTTTGTGAATCATAATTGAAAAGATCATTTAAAGTTTCTTTATTAAAGATCATAACAGTAACGATCATTGGGTCTAATAAATGCTAAAAAATTGTAAATAATTATCTTCTTTGTAAAAGATAATTTAATAGATCATTTAAAATTTCTTTATTAAAGATCATAACGGTAACGATCATTGGTCCTAATAAATGCTAAAGAATTGTAAATAATTATATTCTTTCTAAAACATAATTTAATAGATCATTTAAAATTTCTTTATTAAAGATCATAAGGTAACAATCATCGGGACTAATAAATGCTAAAAAATAGTAAATAATTATCTTCTTTGTAAAAGATAATTTAATAGATCATTTCAAAATTTCTTTATTAAAGATCATAATGGTAACGATCATTGGGCCTAATAAATGCTAAAGAATTTGAAATAATTATCTTCTTTGTGAATCATAATTGAATAGATCATTTAAAGTTTTTTTATTAAAGGTCTTAACGGTAACAATCATTGGGCCTAATAAATGCTAAAAAATTGTACATAATTCTCTTCATTCTAAAAGATAACTTAAAAGATTATTTAAAGTTTTTTTATTAAAGATCATAACGGTAACGATCATTGGGCATAATAAATGCTAAAAAATTGTAAATAATTACCTTCTTTCTAAAAGATAATTTAATGGATCATTTAAAATTTCTTTATTAAAGATCATAACTGTAACGATCATTGGGCCTAATAAATGCTAAACAATTGTAAATAATTATATACTTTCTAAAACATAGTTTAATAGATCATTTAAAATTTCTTTATTAAAGATCATAAGGGTAACAATCATTGGGCCTACTAAATGCTAAAAAATTGTAAATAATTATCTTCTTTGTAAAAGATAATTTAATAGATTATTTAAAATTTTTTTATTAAAGATCATAACGGTAACGATCATTGGGCCTAATAAATGCTAAAGAATTTGAAATAATTATCTTCTTTGTGAATCATAATTGAAAAGATCATTTAAAGTTTCTTTATTAAAGATCATAACAGTAACGATCATTGGGTCTAATAAATGCTAAAAAATTGTAAATAATTATCTTCTTTCTAAAAGATAATTTAATAGATCATTTAGAATTTCTTTATTAAAGATCTTAACGGTAACGATCATTGGTCCTAATAAATGCTAAAGAATTGTAAATAACTATATTCTTTCTAAAACATAATTTAATAGATCATTTAAAATTTCCTTATTAAAGATCATAAGGGTAACAATCATTGGGACTAATAAATGCTAAAAAATTGCAAATAATTATCTTCTTTGTAAAAGATAATTTAATAGATCATTTCAAAATTTCTTTATTAAAGATCATAACGGTAACGATCATTGGGCCTAATAAATGCTAAAGAATTTGAAATAATTATCTTCTTTGTGAATCATAATTGAATAGATCATTTAAAGTTTTTTTATTAAAGGTCTTAACGGTAACAATCATTGGGCCTAATAAATGCTAAAAAATTGTACATAATTATCTTCATTCTAAAAGATAACTTAAAAGATTATTTAAAGTTGTTTTATTAAAGATCATAACGGTAACGATCATTGGGCCTAATAAATGCTAAAAAATTGTAAATAATTACCTTCTTTCTAAAAGATAATTTAATAGATCATTTAAAATTTATTTATTAAAGATCATAACGGTAACGATCATTGGTCCTAATAAATGCTAAAGAATTGTAAATAATTATATTCTTTCTAAAACATAATTTAATAGATCATTTAAAATTTCTTTATTAAAGATCATAAGGGTAACAATCATTGGCACTAATAAATGCTAAAAAATTGTAAATAATTATCTTCTTTGTAAAAGATAATTTAATAGATCATTTCAAAATTTCTTTATTAAAGATCATAATGGTAACGATCATTGGGCCTAATAAATGCTAAAGAATTTGAAATAATTATCTTCTTTGTGAATCATAATTGAATAGATCATTTAAAATTTTTTTATTAAAGGTCTTAACGGTAACAATCATTGGGCCTAATAAATGCTAAAAAATTGTACATAATTCTCTTCATTCTAAAAGATAACTTAAAAGATTATTTAAAGTTTTTTTATTAAAGATCATAACGGTAACGATCATTGGGCATAATAAATGCTAAAAAATTGTAAATAATTACCTTCTTTCTAAAAGATAATTTAATGGATCATTTAAAATTTCTTTATTAAAGATCATAACTGTAACGATCATTGGGCCTAATAAATGCTAAACAATTGTAAATAATTATATTCTTTCTAAAACATAGTTTAATAGATCATTTAAAATTTCTTTATTAAAGATCATAAGGGTAACAATCATTGGGCCTACTAAATGCTAAAAAATTGTAAATAATTATCTTCTTTGTAAAATATAATTTAATAGATTATTTAAAATTTTTTTATTAAAGATCATAACGGTAACGATCATTGGGCCTAATAAATGCTAAAGAATTTGAAATAATTATCTTCTTTGTGAATCATAATTGAAAAGATCATTTAAAGTTTCTTTATTAAAGATCATAACAGTAACGATCATTGGGTCTAATAAATGCTAAAAAATTGTAAATAATTATCTTCTTTCTAAAAGATAATTTAATAGATCATTTAGAATTTCTTTATTAAAGATCTTAACGGTAACGATCATTGGTCCTAATAAATGCTAAAGAATTGTAAATAACTATATTCTTTCTAAAACATAATTTAATAGATCATTTAAAATTTCCTTATTAAAGATCATAAGGGTAACAATCATTGGGACTAATAAATGCTAAAAAATTGCAAATAATTATCTTCTTTGTAAAAGATAATTTAATAGATCATTTCAAAATTTCTTTATTAAAGATCATAACGGTAACGATCATTGGGCCTAATAAATGCTAAAGAATTTGAAATAATTATCTTCTTTGTGAATCATAATTGAATAGATCATTTAAAGTTTTTTTATTAAAGGTCTTAACGGTAACAATCATTGGGCCTAATAAATGCTAAAAAATTGTACATAATTATCTTCATTCTAAAAGATAACTTAAAAGATTATTTAAAGTTGTTTTATTAAAGATCATAACGGTAACGATCATTGGGCCTAATAAATGCTAAAAAATTGTAAATAATTACCTTCTTTCTAAAAGATAATTTAATAGATCATTTAAAATTTATTTATTAAAGATCATAACGGTAACGATCATTGGTCCTAATAAATGCTAAAGAATTGTAAATAATTATATTCTTTCTAAAACATAATTTAATAGATCATTTAAAATTTCTTTATTAAAGATCATAAGGGTAACAATCATTGGGACTAATAAATGCTAAAAAATTGTAAATAATTATCTTCTTTGTAAAAGATAATTTAATAGATCATTTCAAAATTTCTTTATTAAAGATCATAACGGTAACGATCATTGGGACTAATAAATGCTAAAGAATTTGAAATAATTATCTTCTTTGTGAATCATAATTGAATAGATCATTTAAGGTTTTTTTATTAAAGGTCTTAACGGTAACAATCATTGGGCCTAATAAATGCTAAAAAATTGTACATAATTATCTTCATTCTAAAAGATAACTTAAAAGATCATTTAGAATTTCTTTATTAAAGATCATAACGGTAACGATCATTGGTCCTAATAAATGCTAAAGAATTGTAAATAATTACCTTCTTTCTAAAAGATAATTTAATAGATCATTTAAAATTTCTTTATTAAAGATCATAACGGTAACGATCATTGGTCCTAATAAATGCTAAAGAATTGTAAATAATTATATTCTTTCTAAAACATAATTTAATAGATCATTTAAAATTTCTTTATTAAAGATCATAACGGTAACGATCATTGGTCCTAATAAATGCTAAAGAATTGTCAATAATTATATTCTTTCTATAAACATAATTTAATAGATCATTTAAAATTTCTTTATTAAAGATCATAAGGGTAACAATCATTGGGACTACTAAATGCTAAAAAATTGTAAATAATTATCTTCTTTGTAAAAGATAATTTAATAGATCATTTAAAATTTCTTTATTAAAGATCATAACGGTAACGATCATTGGTCCTAATAAATGCTAAAGAATTGTAAATAATTATATTCTTTCTAAAACATAATTTAATAGATCATTTAAAATTTCTTTATTAAAGATCATAAGGGTAACAATCATTGGGACTACTAAATGCTAAAAAATTGTAAATAATTATCTTCTTTGTAAAAGATAATTTAATAGATCATTTAAAATTTCTTTATTAAAGATCATAACGGTAACGATCATTGGTCGTAATAAATGCTAAAGAATTGTAAATAATTATATTCTTTCTAAAACATAATTTAATAGATCATTTAAAATTTCTTTATTAAAGATCATAAGGGTAACAATCATTGGGACTAATAAATGCTAAAAAATTGTAAATAATTATCTTCTTTGTAAAAGATAATTTAATAGATCATTTCAAAATTTCTTTATTAAAGATCATAACGGTAACGATCATTGGGCCTAATAAATGCTAAAGAATTTGAAATAATTATCTTCTTTGTGAATCATAATTGAATAGATCATTTAAAGTTTTTTTATTAAAGGTCTTAACGGTAACAATCATTGGGCCTAATAAATGCTAAAAAATTGTACATAATTCTCTTCATTCTAAAAGATAACTTAAAAGATTATTTAAAGTTTTTTTATTAAAGATCATAACGGTAACGATCATTGGGCATAATAAATGCTAAAAAATTGTAAATAATTACCTTATTTCTAAAAGATAATTTAATGGATCATTTAAAATTTCTTTATTAAAGATCATAACTGTAACGATCATTGGGCCTAATAAATGCTAAACAATTGTAAATAATTATATTCTTTCTAAAACATAGTTTAATAGATCATTTAAAATTTCTTTATTAAAGATCATAAGGGTAACAATCATTGGGCCTACTAAATGCTAAAAAATTGTAAATAATTATCTTCTTTGTAAAAGATAATTTAATAGATTATTTAAAATTTTTTTATTAAAGATCATAACGGTAACGATCATTGGGCCTAATAAATGCTAAAGAATTTGAAATAATTATCTTCTTTGTGAATCATAATTGAAAAGATCATTTAAAGTTTCTTTATTAAAGATCATAACAGTAACGATCATTGGGTCTAATAAATGCTAAAAAATTGTAAATAATTATCTTCTTTCTAAAAGATAATTTAATAGATCATTTAGAATTTCTTTATTAAAGATCTTAACGGTAACGATCATTGGTCCTAATAAATGCTAAAGAATTGTAAATAACTATATTCTTTCTAAAACATAATTTAATAGATCATTTAAAATTTCCTTATTAAAGATCATAAGGGTAACAATCATTGGGACTAATAAATGCTAAAAAATTGCAAATAATTATCTTCTTTGTAAAAGATAATTTAATAGATCATTTCAAAATTTCTTTATTAAAGATCATAACGGTAACGATCATTGGGCCTAATAAATGCTAAAGAATTTGAAATAATTATCTTCTTTGTGAATCATAATTGAATAGATCATTTAAAGTTTTTTTATTAAAGGTCTTAACGGTAACAATCATTGGGCCTAATAAATGCTAAAAAATTGTACATAATTATCTTCATTCTAAAAGATAACTTAAAAGATTATTTAAAGTTGTTTTATTAAAGATCATAACGGTAACGATCATTGGGCCTAATAAATGCTAAAAAATTGTAAATAATTACCTTCTTTCTAAAAGATAATTTAATAGATCATTTAAAATTTATTTATTAAAGATCATAACGGTAACGATCATTGGTCCTAATAAATGCTAAAGAATTGTAAATAATTATATTCTTTCTAAAACATAATTTAATAGATCATTTAAAATTTCTTTATTAAAGATCATAAGGGTAACAATCATTGGGACTAATAAATGCTAAAAAATTGTAAATAATTATCTTCTTTGTAAAAGATAATTTAATAGATCATTTCAAAATTTCTTTATTAAAGATCATAATGGTAACGATCATTGGGCCTAATAAATGCTAAAGAATTTGAAATAATTATCTTCTTTGTGAATCATAATTGAATAGATCATTTAAAATTTTTTTATTAAAGGTCTTAACGGTAACAATCATTGGGCCTAATAAATGCTAAAAAATTGTACATAATTCTCTTCATTCTAAAAGATAACTTAAAAGATTATTTAAAGTTTTTTTATTAAAGATCATAACAGTAACGATCATTGGGCATAATAAATGCTAAAAAATTGTAAATAATTACCTTCTTTCTAAAAGATAATTTAATGGATCATTTAAAATTTCTTTATTAAAGATCATAACTGTAACGATCATTGGGCCTAATAAATGCTAAACAATTGTAAATAATTATATTCTTTCTAAAACATAGTTTAATAGATCATTTAAAATTTCTTTATTAAAGATCATAAGGGTAACAATCATTGGGCCTACTAAATGCTAAAAAATTGTAAATAATTATCTTCTTTGTAAAAGATAATTTAATAGATTATTTAAAATTTTTTTATTAAAGATCATAACGGTAACGATCATTGGGCCTAATAAATGCTAAAGAATTTGAAATAATTATCTTCTTTGTGAATCATAATTGAAAAGATCATTTAAAGTTTCTTTATTAAAGATCATAACAGTAACGATCATTGGGTCTAATAAATGCTAAAAAATTGTAAATAATTATCTTCTTTCTAAAAGATAATTTAATAGATCATTTAGAATTTCTTTATTAAAGATCTTAACGGTAACGATCATTGGTCCTAATAAATGCTAAAGAATTGTAAATAACTATATTCTTTCTAAAACATAATTTAATAGATCATTTAAAATTTCCTTATTAAAGATCATAAGGGTAACAATCATTGGGACTAATAAATGCTAAAAAATTGCAAATAATTATCTTCTTTGTAAAAGATAATTTAATAGATCATTTCAAAATTTCTTTATTAAAGATCATAACGGTAACGATCATTGGGCCTAATAAATGCTAAAGAATTTGAAATAATTATCTTCTTTGTGAATCATAATTGAATAGATCATTTAAAGTTTTTTTATTAAAGGTCTTAACGGTAACAATCATTGGGCCTAATAAATGCTAAAAAATTGTACATAATTATCTTCATTCTAAAAGATAACTTAAAAGATTATTTAAAGTTGTTTTATTAAAGATCATAACGGTAACGATCATTGGGCCTAATAAATGCTAAAAAATTGTAAATAATTACCTTCTTTCTAAAAGATAATTTAATAGATCATTTAAAATTTATTTATTAAAGATCATAACGGTAACGATCATTGGTCCTAATAAATGCTAAAGAATTGTAAATAATTATATTCTTTCTAAAACATAATTTAATAGATAATTTAAAATTTCTTTATTAAAGATCATAAGGGTAACAATCATTGGGACTAATAAATGCTAAAAAATTGTAAATAATTATCTTCTTTGTAAAAGATAATTTAATAGATCATTTCAAAATTTCTTTATTAAAGATCATAATGGTAACGATCATTGGGCCTAATAAATGCTAAAGAATTTGAAATAATTATCTTCTTTGTGAATCATAATTGAATAGATCATTTAAAATTTTTTTATTAAAGGTCTTAACGGTAACAATCATTGGGCCTAATAAATGCTAAAAAATTGTACATAATTCTCTTCATTCTAAAAGATAACTTAAAAGATTATTTAAAGTTTTTTTATTAAAGATCATAACGGTAACGATCATTGGGCATAATAAATGCTAAAAAATTGTAAATAATTACCTTCTTTCTAAAAGATAATTTAATGGATCATTTAAAATTTCTTTATTAAAGATCATAACTGTAACGATCATTGGGCCTAATAAATGCTAAACAATTGTAAATAATTATATTCTTTCTAAAACATAGTTTAATAGATCATTTAAAATTTCTTTATTAAAGATCATAAGGGTAACAATCATTGGGCCTACTAAATGCTAAAAAATTGTAAATAATTATCTTCTTTGTAAAAGATAATTTAATAGATTATTTAAAATTTTTTTATTAAAGATCATAACGGTAACGATCATTGGGCCTAATAAATGCTAAAGAATTTGAAATAATTATCTTCTTTGTGAATCATAATTGAAAAGATCATTTAAAGTTTCTTTATTAAAGATCATAACAGTAACGATCATTGGGTCTAATAAATGCTAAAAAATTGTAAATAATTATCTTCTTTCTAAAAGATAATTTAATAGATCATTTAGAATTTCTTTATTAAAGATCTTAACGGTAACGATCATTGGTCCTAATAAATGCTAAAGAATTGTAAATAACTATATTCTTTCTAAAACATAATTTAATAGATCATTTAAAATTTCCTTATTAAAGATCATAAGGGTAACAATCATTGGGACTAATAAATGCTAAAAAATTGCAAATAATTATCTTCTTTGTAAAAGATAATTTAATAGATCATTTCAAAATTTCTTTATTAAAGATCATAACGGTAACGATCATTGGGCCTAATAAATGCTAAAGAATTTGAAATAATTATCTTCTTTGTGAATCATAATTGAATAGATCATTTAAAGTTTTTTTATTAAAGGTCTTAACGGTAACAATCATTGGGCCTAATAAATGCTAAAAAATTGTACATAATTATCTTCATTCTAAAAGATAACTTAAAAGATTATTTAAAGTTGTTTTATTAAAGATCATAACGGTAACGATCATTGGGCCTAATAAATGCTAAAAAATTGTAAATAATTACCTTCTTTCTAAAAGATAATTTAATAGATCATTTAAAATTTATTTATTAAAGATCATAACGGTAACGATCATTGGTCCTAATAAATGCTAAAGAATTGTAAATAATTATATTCTTTCTAAAACATAATTTAATAGATCATTTAAAATTTCTTTATTAAAGATCATAAGGGTAACAATCATTGGGACTAATAAATGCTAAAAAATTGTAAATAATTATCTTCTTTGTAAAAGATAATTTAATAGATCATTTCAAAATTTCTTTATTAAAGATCATAACGGTAACGATCATTGGGACTAATAAATGCTAAAGAATTTGAAATAATTATCTTCTTTGTGAATCATAATTGAATAGATCATTTAAGGTTTTTTTATTAAAGGTCTTAACGGTAACAATCATTGGGCCTAATAAATGCTAAAAAATTGTACATAATTATCTTCATTCTAAAAGATAACTTAAAAGATCATTTAGAATTTCTTTATTAAAGATCATAACGGTAACGATCATTGGTCCTAATAAATGCTAAAGAATTGTAAATAATTACCTTCTTTCTAAAAGATAATTTAATAGATCATTTAAAATTTCTTTATTAAAGATCATAACGGTAACGATCATTGGTCCTAATAAATGCTAAAGAATTGTAAATAATTATATTCTTTCTAAAACATAATTTAATAGATCATTTAAAATTTCTTTATTAAAGATCATAACGGTAACGATCATTGGTCCTAATAAATGCTAAAGAATTGTCAATAATTATATTCTTTCTAAAACATAATTTAATAGATCATTTAAAATTTCTTTATTAAAGATCATAAGGGTAACAATCATTGGGACTACTAAATGCTAAAAAATTGTAAATAATTATCTTCTTTGTAAAAGATAATTTAATAGATCATTTAAAATTTCTTTATTAAAGATCATAACGGTAACGATTATTGGTCCTAATAAATGCTAAAGAATTGTAAATAATTATATTCTTTCTAAAACATAATTTAATAGATCATTTAAAATTTCTTTATTAAAGATCATAAGGGTAACAATCATTGGGACTACTAAATGCTAAAAAATTGTAAATAATTATCTTCTTTGTAAAAGATAATTTAATAGATCATTTAAAATTTCTTTATTAAAGATCATAACGGTAACGATCATTGGTCGTAATAAATGCTAAAGAATTGTAAATAATTATATTCTTTCTAAAACATAATTTAATAGATCATTTAAAATTTCTTTATTAAAGATCATAAGGGTAACAATCATTGGGACTAATAAATGCTAAAAAATTGTAAATAATTATCTTCTTTGTAAAAGATAATTTAATAGATCATTTCAAAATTTCTTTATTAAAGATCATAACGGTAACGATCATTGGGCCTAATAAACGCTAAAGAATTTGAAATAATTATCTTCTTTGTGAATCATAATTGAATAGATCATTTAAAGTTTTTTTATTAAAGGTCTTAACGGTAACAATCATTGGGCCTAATAAATGCTAAAAAATTGTACATAATTCTCTTCATTCTAAAAGATAACTTAAAAGATTATTTAAAGTTTTTTTATTAAAGATCATAACGGTAACGATCATTGGGCATAATAAATGCTAAAAAATTGTAAATAATTACCTTCTTTCTAAAAGATAATTTAATGGATCATTTAAAATTTCTTTATTAAATATCATAACGGTAACGATCATTGGGCCTAATAAATGCTAAACAATTGTAAATAATTATATTCTTTCTAAAACATAGTTTAATAGATCATTTAAAATTTCTTTATTAAAGATCATAAGGGTAACAATCATTGGGCCTACTAAATGCTAAAAAATTGTAAATAATTATCTTCTTTGTAAAAGATAATTTAATAGATTATTTAAAATTTTTTTATTAAAGATCATAACGGTAACGATCATTGGGCCTAATAAATGCTAAAGAATTTGAAATAATTATCTTCTTTGTGAATCATAATTGAAAAGATCATTTAAAGTTTCTTTATTAAAGATCATAACAGTAACGATCATTGGGTCTAATAAATGCTAAAAAATTGTAAATAATTATCTTCTTTCTAAAAGATAATTTAATAGATCATTTAGAATTTCTTTATTAAAGATCTTAACGGTAACGATCATTGGTCCTAATAAATGCTAAAGAATTGTAAATAACTATATTCTTTCTAAAACATAATTTAATAGATCATTTAAAATTTCCTTATTAAAGATCATAAGGGTAACAATCATTGGGACTAATAAATGCTAAAAAATTGCAAATAATTATCTTCTTTGTAAAAGATAATTTAATAGATCATTTCAAAATTTCTTTATTAAAGATCATAACGGTAACGATCATTGGGCCTAATAAATGCTAAAGAATTTGAAATAATTATCTTCTTTGTGAATCATAATTGAATAGATCATTTAAAGTTTTTTTATTAAAGGTCTTAACGGTAACAATCATTGGGCCTAATAAATGCTAAAAAATTGTACATAATTATCTTCATTCTAAAAGATAACTTAAAAGATTATTTAAAGTTGTTTTATTAAAGATCATAACAGTAACGATCATTGGGCCTAATAAATGCTAAAAAATTGTAAATAATTACCTTCTTTCTAAAAGATAATTTAATAGATCATTTAAAATTTATTTATTAAAGATCATAACGGTAACGATCATTGGTCCTAATAAATGCTAAAGAATTGTAAATAATTATATTCTTTCTAAAACATAATTTAATAGATCATTTAAAATTTCTTTATTAAAGATCATAAGGGTAACAATCATTGGGACTAATAAATGATAAAAAATTGTAAATAATTATCTTCTTTGTAAAAGATAATTTAATAGATCATTTCAAAATTTCTTTATTAAAGATCATAACGGTAACGATCATTGGGACTAATAAATGCTAAAGAATTTGAAATAATTATCTTCTTTGTGAATCATAATTGAATAGATCATTTAAGGTTTTTTTATTAAAGGTCTTAACGGTAACAATCATTGGGCCTAATAAATGCTAAAAAATTGTACATAATTATCTTCATTCTAAAAGATAACTTAAAAGATCATTTAGAATTTCTTTATTAAAGATCATAACGGTAACGATCATTGGTCCTAATAAATGCTAAAGAATTGTAAATAATTACCTTCTTTCTAAAAGATAATTTAATAGATCATTTAAAATTTCTTTATTAAAGATCATAACGGTAACGATCATTGGTCCTAATAAATGCTAAAGAATTGTAAATAATTATATTCTTTCTAAAACATAATTTAATAGATCATTTAAAATTTCTTTATTAAAGATCATAACGGTAACGATCATTGGTCCTAATAAATGCTAAAGAATTGTAAATAATTATATTCTTTCTAAAACATAATTTAATAGATCATTTAAAATTTCTTTATTAAAGATCATAAGGGTAACAATCATTGGGACTACTAAATGCTAAAAAATTGTAAATAATTATCTTCTTTGTAAAAGATAATTTAATAGATCATTTCAAAATTTCTTTATTAAAGATCATAACGGTAACTATCATTGGGCCTAATAAATGCTAAAGAATTTGAAATAATTATCTTCTTTGTGAATCATAATTGAATAGATCATTTAAAGTTTTTTTATTAAAGGTCTTAACGGTAACAATCATTGGGACTAATAAATGCTAAAAAATTGTAAATAATTATCTTCTTTGTAAAAGATAATTTAATAGATCATTTCAAAATTTCTTTATTAAAGATCATAACGGTAACGATCATTGGGCCTAATAAATGCTAAAGAATTTGAAATAATTATCTTCTTTGTGAATCATAATTGAATAGATCATTTAAAGTTTTTTTATTAAAGGTCTTAACGGTAACAATCATTGGGCCTAATAAATGCTAAAAAATTGTACATAATTCTCTTCATTCTAAAAGATAACTTAAAAGATTATTTAAAGTTTTTTTATTAAAGATCATAACGGTAACGATCATTGGGCATAATAAATGCTAAAAAATTGTAAATAATTACCTTCTTTCTAAAAGATAATTTAATGGATCATTTAAAATTTCTTTATTAAAGATCATAACGGTAACGATCATTGGGCCTAATAAATGCTAAACAATTGTAAATAATTATATTCTTTCTAAAACATAGTTTAATAGATCATTTAAAATTTCTTTATTAAAGATCATAAGGGTAACAATCATTGGGCCTACTAAATGCTAAAAAATTGTAAATAATTATCTTCTTTGTAAAAGATAATTTAATAGATTATTTAAAATTTCTTTATTAAAGATCATAAGGGTAACAATCATTGGGCCTACTAAATGCTAAAAAATTGTAAATAATTATCTTCTTTGTAAAAGATAATTTAATAGATCATTTAGAATTTCTTTATTAAAGATCTTAACGGTAACGATCATTGGTCCTAATAAATGCTAAAGAATTGTAAATAACTATATTCTTTCTAAAACATAATTTAATAGATCATTTAAAATTTCCTTATTAAAGATCATAAGGGTAACAATCATTGGGACTAATAAATGCTAAAAAATTGCAAATAATTATCTTCTTTGTAAAAGATAATTTAATAGATCATTTAAAATTTCTTTATTAAAGATCATAACGGTAACGATCATTGGTCCTAATAAATGCTAAAGAATTGTAAATAATTATATTCTTTCTAAAACATAATTTAATAGATCATTTAAAATTTCTTTATTAAAGATCATAAGGGTAACAATCCTTGGGACTACTAAATGCTAAAAAATTGTAAATAATTATCTTCTTTGTAAAAGATAATTTAATAGATCATTTAAAATTTCTTTATTAAAGATCATAACGGTAACGATCATTGGTCCTAATAAATGCTAAAGAATTGTAAATAATTATATTCTTTCTAAAACATAATTTAATAGATCATTTAAAATTTCTTTATTAAAGATCATAAGGGTAACAATCATTGGGACTAATAAATGCTAAAAAATTGTAAATAATTATCTTCTTTGTAAAAGATAATTTAATAGATCATTTCAAAATTTCTTTATTAAAGATCATAACGGTAACGATCATTGGGCCTAATAAATGCTAAAGAATTTGAAATAATTATCTTCTTTGTGAATCATAATTGAATAGATCATTTAAAGTTTTTTTATTAAAGGTCTTAACGGTAACAATCATTGGGCCTAATAAATGCTAAAAAATTGTACATAATTATCTTCATTCTAAAAGATAACTTAAAAGATTATTTAAAGTTGTTTTATTAAAGATCATAACGGTAACGATCATTGGGCCTAATAAATGCTAAAAAATTGTAAATAATTACCTTCTTTCTAAAAGATAATTTAATAGATCATTTAAAATTTATTTATTAAAGATCATAACGGTAACGATCATTGGTCCTAATAAATGCTAAAGAATTGTAAATAATTATATTCTTTCTAAAACATAATTTAATAGATCATTTAAAATTTCTTTATTAAAGATCATAAGGGTAACAATCATTGGGACTAATAAATGATAAAAAATTGTAAATAATTATCTTCTTTGTAAAAGATAATTTAATAGATCATTTCAAAATTTCTTTATTAAAGATCATAACGGTAACGATCATTGGGACTAATAAATGCTAAAGAATTTGAAATAATTATCTTCTTTGTGAATCATAATTGAATAGATCATTTAAGGTTTTTTTATTAAAGGTCTTAACGGTAACAATCATTGGGCCTAATAAATGCTAAAAAATTGTACATAATTATCTTCATTCTAAAAGATAACTTAAAAGATCATTTAGAATTTCTTTATTAAAGATCATAACGGTAATGATCATTGGTCCTAATAAATGCTAAAGAATTGTAAATAATTACCTTCTTTCTAAAAGATAATTTAATAGATCATTTAAAATTTCTTTATTAAAGATCATAACGGTAACGATCATTGGTCCTAATAAATGCTAAAGAATTGTAAATAATTATATTCTTTCTAAAACATAATTTAATAGATCATTTAAAATTTCTTTATTAAAGATCATAACGGTAACGATCATTGGTCCTAATAAATGCTAAAGAATTGTAAATAATTATATTCTTTCTAAAACATAATTTAATAGATCATTTAAAATTTCTTTATTAAAGATCATAAGGGTAACAATCATTGGGACTACTAAATGCTAAAAAATTGTAAATAATTATCTTCTTTGTAAAAGATAATTTAATAGATCATTTCAAAATTTCTTTATTAAAGATCATAACGGTAACTATCATTGGGCCTAATAAATGCTAAAGAATTTGAAATAATTATCTTCTTTGTGAATCATAATTGAATAGATCATTTAAAGTTTTTTTATGAAAGGTCTTAACGGTAACAATCATTGGGACTAATAAATGCTAAAAAATTGTAAATAATTATCTTCTTTGTAAAAGATAATTTAATAGATCATTTCAAAATTTCTTTATTAAAGATCATAACGGTAACGATCATTGGGCCTAATAAATGCTAAAGAATTTGAAATAATTATCTTCTTTGTGAATCATAATTGAATAGATCATTTAAAGTTTTTTTATTAAAGGTCTTAACGGTAACAATCATTGGGCCTAATAAATGCTAAAAAATTGTACATAATTCTCTTCATTCTAAAAGATAACTTAAAAGATTATTTAAAGTTTTTTTATTAAAGATCATAACGGTAACGATCATTGGGCATAATAAATGCTAAAAAATTGTAAATAATTACCTTCTTTCTAAAAGATAATTTAATGGATCATTTAAAATTTCTTTATTAAAGATCATAACGGTAACGATCATTGGGCCTAATAAATGCTAAACAATTGTAAATAATTATATTCTTTCTAAAACATAGTTTAATAGATCATTTAAAATTTCTTTATTAAAGATCATAAGGGTAACAATCATTGGGCCTACTAAATGCTAAAAAATTGTAAATAATTATCTTCTTTGTAAAAGATAATTTAATAGATTATTTAAAATTTCTTTATTAAAGATCATAAGGGTAACAATCATTGGGCCTACTAAATGCTAAAAAATTGTAAATAATTATCTTCTTTGTAAAAGATAATTTAATAGATCATTTAGAATTTCTTTATTAAAGATCTTAACGGTAACGATCATTGGTCCTAATAAATGCTAAAGAATTGTAAATAATTATATTCTTTCTAAAACATAATTTAATAGATCATTTAAAATTTCTTTATTAAAGATCATAAGGGTAACAATCATTGGGACTACTAAATGCTAAAAAATTGTAAATAATTATCTTCTTTGTAAAAGATAATTTAATAGATCATTTCAAAATTTCTTTATTAAAGATCATAACGGTAACTATCATTGGGCCTAATAAATGCTAAAGAATTTGAAATAATTATCTTCTTTGTGAATCATAATTGAATAGATCATTTAAAGTTTTTTTATGAAAGGTCTTAACGGTAACAATCATTGGGACTAATAAATGCTAAAAAATTGTAAATAATTATCTTCTTTGTAAAAGATAATTTAATAGATCATTTCAAAATTTCTTTATTAAAGATCATAACGGTAACGATCATTGGGCCTAATAAATGCTAAAGAATTTGAAATAATTATCTTCTTTGTGAATCATAATTGAATAGATCATTTAAAGTTTTTTTATTAAAGGTCTTAACGGTAACAATCATTGGGCCTAATAAATGCTAAAAAATTGTACATAATTCTCTTCATTCTAAAAGATAACTTAAAAGATTATTTAAAGTTTTTTTATTAAAGATCATAACGGTAACGATCATTGGGCATAATAAATGCTAAAAAATTGTAAATAATTACCTTCTTTCTAAAAGATAATTTAATGGATCATTTAAAATTTCTTTATTAAAGATCATAACGGTAACGATCATTGGGCCTAATAAATGCTAAACAATTGTAAATAATTATATTCTTTCTAAAACATAGTTTAATAGATCATTTAAAATTTCTTTATTAAAGATCACAAGGGTAACAATCATTGGGCCTACTAAATGCTAAAAAATTGTAAATAATTATCTTCTTTGTAAAAGATAATTTAATAGATTATTTAAAATTTCTTTATTAAAGATCATAAGGGTAACAATCATTGGGCCTACTAAATGCTAAAAAATTGTAAATAATTATCTTCTTTGTAAAAGATAATTTAATAGATCATTTAGAATTTCTTTATTAAAGATCTTAACGGTAACGATCATTGGTCCTAATAAATGCTAAAGAATTGTAAATAACTATATTCTTTCTAAAACATAATTTAATAGATCATTTAAAATTTCCTTATTAAAGATCATAAGGGTAACAATCATTGGGACTAATAAATGCTAAAAAATTGCAAATAATTATCTTCTTTGTAAAAGATAATTTAATAGATCATTTAAAATTTCTTTATTAAAGATCATAACGGTAACGATCATTGGTCCTAATAAATGCTAAAGAATTGTAAATAATTATATTCTTTCTAAAACATAATTTAATAGATCATTTAAAATTTCTTTATTAAAGATCATAAGGGTAACAATCATTGGGACTACTAAATGCTAAAAAATTGTAAATAATTATCTTCTTTGTAAAAGATAATTTAATAGATCATTTAAAATTTCTTTATTAAAGATCATAACAGTAACGATCATTGGTCCTAATAAATGCTAAAGAATTGTAAATAATTATATTCTTTCTAAAACATAATTTAATAGATCATTTAAAATTTCTTTATTAAAGATCATAAGGGTAACAATCCTTGGGACTACTAAATGCTAAAAAATTGTAAATAATTATCTTCTTTGTAAAAGATAATTTAATAGATCATTTAAAATTTCTTTATTAAAGATCATAACGGTAACGATCATTGGTCCTAATAAATGCTAAAGAATTGTAAATAATTATATTCTTTCTAAAACATAATTTAATAGATCATTTAAAATTTCTTTATTAAAGATCATAAGGGTAACAATCATTGGGACTAATAAATGCTAAAAAATTGTAAATAATTATCTTCTTTGTAAAAGATAATTTAATAGATCATTTCAAAATTTCTTTATTAAAGATCATAACGGTAACGATCATTGGGCTTAATAAATGCTAAAGAATTTGAAATAATTATCTTCTTTGTGAATCATAATTGAATAGATCATTTAAAGTTTTTTTATTAAAGGTCTTAACGGTAACAATCATTGGGCCTAATAAATGCTAAAAAATTGTACATAATTCTCTTCATTCTAAAAGATAACTTAAAAGATTATTTAAAGTTTTTTTATTAAAGATCATAACGGTAACGATCATTGGGCATAATAAATGCTAAAAAATTGTAAATAATTACCTTCTTTCTAAAAGATAATTTAATAGATCATTTAAAATTTCTTTTTTAAAGATCATAACGGTAACGATCATTGGGCCTAATAAATGCTAAACAATTGTAAATAATTATATTCTTTCTAAAACATAGTTTAATAGATCATTTAAAATTTCTTTATTAAAGATCATAAGGGTAACAATCATTGGGCCTACTAAATGCTAAAAAATTGTAAATAATTATCTTCTTTGTAAAAGATAATTTAATAGATTATTTAAAATTTTTTTATTAAAGATCATAACGGTAACGATCATTGGGCCTAATAAATGCTAAAGAATTTGAAATAATTATCTTCTTTGTGAATCATAATTGAAAAGATCATTTAAAGTTTCTTTATTAAAGATCATAACAGTAACGATCATTGGGTCTAATAAATGCTAAAAAATTGTAAATAATTATCTTCTTTCTAAAAGATAATTTAATAGATCATTTAGAATTTCTTTGTTAAAGATCATAACGGTAACGATCATTGGTCCTAATAAATGCTAAAGAATTGTAAATAACTATATTCTTTCTAAAACATAATTTAATAGATCATTTAAAATTTCCTTATTAAAGATCATAAGGGTAACAATCATTGGGACTAATAAATGCTAAAAAATTGCAAATAATTATCTTCTTTGTAAAAGATAATTTAATAGATCATTTCAAAATTTCTTTATTAAAGATCATAACGGTAACGATTATTGGGCCTAATAAATGCTAAAGAATTTGAAATAATTATCTTCTTTGTGAATCATAATTGAATAGATCATTTAAAGTTTTTTTATTAAAGGTCTTAACGGTAACAATCATTGGGCCTAATAAATGCTAAAAAATTGTACATAATTATCTTCATTCTAAAAGTTAACTTAAAAGATTATTTAAAGTTTTTTTATTAAAGACGATAACGGTAACGATCATTGGGCCTAATAAATGCTAAAAAATTGTAAATAATTACCTTCTTTCTAAAAGATAATTTAATAGATCATTTAAAATTTCTTTATTAAAGATCATAACGGTAACGATCATTGGTCCTAATAAATGCTAAAGAATTGTAAATAATTATATTCTTTCTAAAACATAATTTAATAGATCATTTAAAATATCTTTATTAAAGATCATAAGGGTAACAATCATTGGGACTAATAAATGCTAAAAAATTGTAAATAATTATCTTCTTTTTAAAAGATAATTTAATAGATCATTTCAAAATTTCTTTATTAAAGATCATAACGGTAACGATCATTGGGACTAATAAATGCTAAAGAATTTGAAATAATTATCTTCTTTGTGAATCATAATTGAATAGATCATTTAAGGTTTTTTTATTAAAGGTCTTAACGGTAACAATCATTGGGCCTAATAAATGCTAAAAAATTGTACATAATTATCTTCATTCTAAAAGATAACTTAAAAGATCATTTAGAATTTCTTTATTAAAGATCATAAAAGTAACGATCATTGGTCCTAATAAATGCTAAAGAATTGTAAATAATTACCTTCTTTCTAAAAGATAATTTAATATATCATTTAAAATTTCTTTATTAAAGATCATAACGGTAACGATCATTGGTCCTAATAAATGCTAAAGAATTGTAAATAATTATATTCTTTCTAAAACATAATTTAATAGATCATTTAAAATTTCTTTATTAAAGATCATAAGGGTAACAATCATTGGGACTACTAAATGCTAAAAAATTGTAAATAATTATCTTCTTTGTAAAAGATAATTTAATAGATTATTTAAAATTTCTTTATTAAAGATCATAACGGTAACGATCATTGGGCCTAATAAATGCTAAAGAATTTGAAATAATGATCTTCTTTGTGAATCATAATTGAAAAGATCATTTAAAGTTTCTTTATTAAAGATCATAACAGTAACGATCATTGGCTCTAATAAATGCTAAAAAATTGTAAATAATTATATTCTTTGTAAAAGATAATTTAATAGATCATTTCAAAATTTCTTTATTAAAGATCATAAGGGTAATAATCATTGGGACTAATAAATGCTAAAAAATTGTAAATAATTATCTTCTTTGTAAAAGATAATTTAATAGATCATTTCAAAATTTCTTTATTAAAGATCATAACGGTAACGATCATTGGGCCTAATAAATGCTAAAGAATTTGAAATAATTATCTTCTTTGTGAATCATAATTGAATAGATTATTTAAAATTTCTTTATTAAAGATCATAACGGTAACGATCATTGGGCCTAATAAATGCTAAACAATTGTAAATAATTATATTCTTTCTAAAACATACTTTAATAGATCATTTAAAATTTCTTTATTAAAGATCATAAGGGTAACAATCATTGGGCCTACTAAATGCTAAAAAATTGTAAATAATTATCTTCTTTGTAAAAGATAATTTAATAGATTATTTAAAATTTTTTTATTAAAGATCATAACGGTAACGATCATTGGGCCTAATACATGCTAAAGAATTTGAAATAATTATCTTCTTTGTGAATCATAATTGAAAAGATCATTTAAAGTTTCTTTATTAAAGATCATAACAGTAACGATCATTGGGTCTAATAAATGCTAAAAAATTGTAAATAATTATCTTCTTTCTAAAAGATAATCTAATAGATTATTTAGAATTTCTTTGTTAAAGATCATAACGGTAACGATCATTGGTCCTAATAAATGCAAAAGAATTGTAAATAACTATATTCTTTCTAAAACATAATTTAATAGATCATTTAAGATTTCTTTATTAAAGATCATAAGGGTAACAATCATTGGGACTAATAAATGCTAAAAAATTGTAAATAATTATCTTCTTTGTAAAAGATAATTTAATAGATCATTTCAAAATTTCTTTATTAAAGATCATAACGGTAACGATCATTGGGCCTAATAAATGCTAAAGAATTTGAAATAATTATCTTCTTTGTGAATCATAATTGAATAGATCATTTAAAGTTTTTTTATTAAAGGTCTTAACGGTAACAATCATTGGGCCTAATAAATGCTAAAAAATTGTACATAATTATCTTCATTCTAAAAGATAACTTAAAAGATTATTTAAAGTTTTTTTATTAAAGATCATAACGGTAACGATCATTGGGCCTAATAAATGCTAAAAAATTGTAAATAATTACCTTCTTTCTAAAAGATAATTTAATAGATCATTTAAAATTTCTTTATTAAAGATCATAACGGTAACGATCACTGGTCCTAATAAATGCTAAAGAATTGTAAATAATTATATTCTTTCTAAAACATAATTTAATAGATCATTTAAAATTTCTTTATTAAAGATCATAAGGGTAACAATCATTGGGACTACTAAATGCTAAAAAATTGTAAATAATTATCTTCTTTGTAAAAGATAATTTAATACATTATATAAAATTTCTTTATTAAAGATCATAACGGTAACGATCATTGGGCCTAATAAATGCTAAAGAATTTGAAATAATGATCTTCTTTGTGAATCATAATTGAAAAGATCATTTAAAGTTTCTTTATTAAAGATCATAACAGTAACGATCATTGGCTCTAATAAATGCTAAAAAATTGTAAATAATTATCTTCTTTGTAAAAGATAATTTAATAGATCATTTCAAAATTTCTTTATTAAAGATCATAAGGGTAATAATCATTGGGACTAATAAATGCTAAAAAATTGTAAATAATTATCTTCTTTGTAAAAGATAATTTAATAGATCATTTCAAAATTTCTTTATTAAAGATCATAACGGTAACGATCATTGGGCCTAATAAATGCTAAAGAATTTGAAATAATTATCTTCTTTGTGAATCATAATTGAATAGATTATTTAAAATTTCTTTATTAAAGATCATAACGGTAACGATCATTGGGCCTAATAAATGCTAAACAATTGTAAATAATTATATTCTTTCTAAAACATACTTTAATAGATCATTTAAAATTTCTTTATTAAAGATCATAAGGGTAACAATCATTGGGCCTACTAAATGCTAAAAAATTGTAAATAATTATCTTCTTTGTAAAAGATAATTTAATAGATTATTTAAAATTTTTTTATTAAAGATCATAACGGTAACGATCATTGGGCCTAATAAATGCTAAAGAATTTGAAATAATTATCTTCTTTGTGAATCATAATTGAAAAGATCATTTAAAGTTTCTTTATTAAAGATCATAACAGTAACGATCATTGGGTCTAATAAATGCTAAAAAATTGTAAATAATTATCTTCTTTCTAAAAGATAATTTAATAGATTATTTAGAATTTCTTTGTTAAAGATCATAACGGTAACGATCATTGGTCCTAATAAATGCAAAAGAATTGTAAATAACTATATTCTTTCTAAAACATAATTTAATAGATCATTTAAGATTTCTTTATTAAAGATCATAAGGGTAACAATCATTGGGACTAATAAATGCTAAAAAATTGTAAATAATTATCTTCTTTGTAAAAGATAATTTAATAGATCATTTCAAAATTTCTTTATTAAAGATCATAACGGTAACGATCATTGGGCCTAATAAATGCTAAAGAATTTGAAATAATTATCTTCTTTGTGAATCATAATTGAATAGATCATTTAAAGTTTTTTTATTAAAGGTCTTAACGGTAACAATCATTGGGCCTAATAAATGCTAAAAAATTGTACATAATTATCTTCATTCTAAAAGATAACTTAAAAGATTATTTAAAGTTTTTTTATTAAAGATCATAACGGTAACGATCATTGGGCCTAATAAATGCTAAAAAATTGTAAATAATTACCTTCTTTCTAAAAGATAATTTAATAGATCATTTAAAATTTCTTTATTAAAGATCATAACGGTAACGATCATTGGTCCTAATAAATGCTAAAGAATTGTAAATAATTATATTCTTTCTAAAACATAATTTAATAGATCATTTAAAATTTCTTTATTAAAGATCATAAGGGTAACAATCATTGGGACTAATAAATGCTAAAAAATTGTAAATAATTATCTTCTTTGTAAAAGATAATTTAATAGATCATTTCAAAATTTCTTTATTAAAGATCACAACGGTAACGATCATTGGGCCTAATAAATGCTAAAGAATTTGAAATAATTATCTTCTTTATGAATCATAATTGAATAGATCATTTAAGGTTTTTTTGTTAAAGGTCTTAACGGTAACAATCATTGGGCCTAATAAATGTTAAAAAATTGTACATAATTATCATCATTCTAAAAGATAACTTAAAAGATCATTTAGAATTTCTTTATTAAAGATCATAACGGTAACGATCATTGGTCCTAATAAATGCTAAAGAATTGTAAATAATTACCTGCTTTCTAAAAGATAATTTAATAGATCATTTAAAATTTCTTTATTAAAGATCATAACGGTAACGATCATTGGTCCTAATAAATGCTAAAGAATTGTAAATAATTATATTCTTTCTAAAACATAATTTAATAGATCATTTAAAATTTCTTTATTAAAGATCATAAGGGTAACAATCATTGGGACTACTAAATGCTAAAAAATTGTAAATAATTATCTTCTTTGTAAAAGATAATTTAATAGATCATTTAAAATTTGTTTATTAAAGATCATAACGGTAACGATCATTGGTCCTAATAAATGCTAAAGAATTGTAAATAATTATATTCTTTCTAAAACATAATTTAATAGATCATTTAAAATTTCTTTATTAAAGATCATAAGGGTAACAATCATTGGGACTAATAAATGCTAAAAAATTGTAAATAATTATCTTCTTTGTAAAAGATAATTTAATAGATCATTTCAAAATTTCTTTATTAAAGATCATAACGGTAACGATCATTGGGCCTAATAAATGCTAAAGAATTTGAAATAATTATCTTCTTTGTGAATCATAATTGAATAGATTATTTACAGTTTTTTTATTAAAGGTCTTAACGGTAACAATCATTGGGCCTAATAAATGCTAAAAAATTGTAAATAATTATCTTCTTTCTAAAAGATAATTTAATAGATTATTTAGAATTTCTTTGTTAAAGATCATAACGGTAACGATCATTGGTCCTAATAAATGCAAAAGAATTGTAAATAACTATATTCTTTCTAAAACATAATTTAATAGATCATTTAAGATTTCTTTATTAAAGATCATAAGGGTAACAATCATTGGGACTAATAAATGCTAAAAAATTGTAAATAATTATCTTCTTTGTAAAAGATAATTTAATAGATCATTTCAAAATTTCTTTATTAAAGATCATAACGGTAACGATCATTGGGCCTAATAAATGCTAAAGAATTTGAAATAATTATCTTCTTTGTGAATCATAATTGAATAGATCATTTAAAGTTTTTTTATTAAAGGTCTTAACGGTAACAATCATTGGGCCTAATAAATGCTAAAAAATTGTACATAATTATCTTCATTCTAAAAGATAACTTAAAAGATTATTTAAAGTTTTTTTATTAAAGATCATAACGGTAACGATCATTGGGCCTAATAAATGCTAAAAAATTGTAAATAATTACCTTCTTTCTAAAAGATAATTTAATAGATCATTTAAAATTTCTTTATTAAAGATCATAACGGTAACGATCATTGGTCCTAATAAATGCTAAAGAATTGTAAATAATTATATTCTTTCTAAAACATAATTTAATAGATCATTTAAAATTTCTTTATTAAAGATCATAAGGGTAACAATCATTGGGACTAATAAATGCTAAAAAATTGTAAATAATTATCTTCTTTGTAAAAGATAATTTAATAGATCATTTCAAAATTTCTTTATTAAAGATCACAACGGTAACGATCATTGGGCCTAATAAATGCTAAAGAATTTGAAATAATTATCTTCTTTGTGAATCATAATTGAATAGATCATTTAAGGTTTTTTTGTTAAAGGTCTTAACGGTAACAATCATTGGGCCTAATAAATGTTAAAAAATTGTACATAATTATCATCATTCTAAAAGATAACTTAAAAGATCATTTAGAATTTCTTTATTAAAGATCATAACGGTAACGATCATTGGTCCTAATAAATGCTAAAGAATTGTAAATAATTACCTGCTTTCTAAAAGATAATTTAATAGATCATTTAAAATTTCTTTATTAAAGATCATAACGGTAACGATCATTGGTCCTAATAAATGCTAAAGAATTGTAAATAATTATATTCTTTCTAAAACATAATTTAATAGATCATTTAAAATTTCTTTATTAAAGATCATAAGGGTAACAATCATTGGGACTACTAAATGCTAAAAAATTGTAAATAATTATCTTCTTTGTAAAAGATAATTTAATAGATCATTTAAAATTTGTTTATTAAAGATCATAACGGTAACGATCATTGGTCCTAATAAATGCTAAAGAATTGTAAATAATTATATTCTTTCTAAAACATAATTTAATAGATCATTTAAAATTTCTTTATTAAAGATCATAAGGGTAACAATCATTGGGACTAATAAATGCTAAAAAATTGTAAATAATTATCTTCTTTGTAAAAGATAATTTAATAGATCATTTCAAAATTTCTTTATTAAAGATCATAACGGTAACGATTATTGGGCCTAATAAATGCTAAAGAATTTGAAATAATTATCTTCTTTGTGAATCATAATTGAATAGATTATTTACAGTTTTTTTATTAAAGGTCTTAACGGTAACAATCATTGGGCCTAATAAATGCTAAAAAATTGTACATAATTATCTTCATTCTAAAAGATAACTTAAAAGATCATTTAGAATTTCTTTATTAAAGATCATAACGGTAACGATCATAGGTCCTAATAAATGCAAAAGAATTGTAAATAATTATATTCTTTCTAAAATATAATTTCATAGATCATTTAAAATTTCTTTATTAAAGATCATAACGGTAACAATCATTGGGACTAATAAATGCTAAAAAATTGAAAATAATTATCTTCTTTGTAAAAGATAATTTAATAGATCATTTCAAAATTTCTTTATTAAAGATCATAACGGTAACGATCATTGGGACTAATAAATGCTAAAGAATTTGAAATAATTATCTTCTTTGTGAATCATAATTGAATAGATCATTTAAGGTTTTTTTATTAAAGGTCTTAACGGTAACAATCATTGGGCCTAATAAATGCTAAAAAATTGTACATAATTATCTTCATTCTAAAAGATAACTTGAAAGATTATTTAAAGTTTTTTTATTAAAGATCATAACGGTAACGATCATTGGGCCTAATAAATGCTAAAAAATTGTAAATAATTACCTTCTTTCTAAAAGATAATTTAATAGATCATTTAAAATTTCTTTATTAAAGATCATAACGGTAACGATCATTGGTCCTAATAAATGCTAAAGAATTGTAAATAATTATATTCTTTCTAACACATAATTTAATAGATCATTTAAAATTTCTTTATTAAAGATCATAAGGGTAACAATCATTGGGACTAATAAATGCTAAAAAATTGTAAATAATTATCTTCTTTGTAAAAGATAATTTAATAGATCATTTCAAAATTTCTTTATTAAAGATCATAACGGTAACGATCATTGGGCCTAATAAATGCTAAAGAATTTGAAATAATTATCTTCTTTGTGAATCATAATTGAATAGATCATTTAAAGTTTTTTTATTAAAGGTCTTAACGGTAACAATCATTGGGCCTAATAAATGCTAAAAAATTGTACATAATTCTCTTCATTCTAAAAGATAACTTAAAAGATTATTTAAAGTTTTTTTATTAAAGATCATAACGGTAATGATCATTGGGCATAATAAATGCTAAAAAATTGTAAATAATTACCTTCTTTCTAAAAGATAATTTAATAGATCATTTAAAATTTCTTTTTTAAAGATCATAACGGTAACGATCATTGGGCCTAATAAATGCTAAACAATTGTAAATAATTATATTCTTTCTAAAACATAGTTTAATAGATCATTTAAAATTTCTTTATTGAAGATCATAAGGGTAACAATCATTGGGCCTACTAAATGCTAAAAAATTGTAAATAATTATCTTCTTTGTAAAAGATAATTTAATAGATTATTTAAAATTTTTTTATTAAAGATCATAACGGTAACGATCATTGGGCCTAATAAATGCTAAAAAATTGTAAATAATTACCTTTTTTCTAAAAGATAATTTAATAGATCATTTAAAATTTCTTTATTAAAGATCATAACGGTAACGATCATTGGTCCTAATAAATGCTAAAGAATTGTAAATAATTATATTCTTTCTAAAACATAATTTAATAGATCATTTAAAATTTCTTTATTAAAGATCATAAGGGTAACAATCATTGGGACTAATAAATGCTAAAAAATTGTAAATAATTATCTTCTTTGTGAAAGATAATTTAATAGATCATTTCAAAATTTCTTTATTAAAGATCATAACGGTAACGATCATTGGCCTACTAAATGCTAAAGAATTTGAAATAATTATCTTCTTTGTGAATCATAATTGAATAGATCATTTAAAGTTTTTTATTAAAGGTCTTAACGGTAACAATCATTGGGCCTAATAAATGCTAAAAAATTGTACATAATTATCTTCATTCTAAAAGATAACTTAAAAGATCATTTAGAATTTCTTTATTAAAGATCATAACGGTAACGATCATTGGTCCTAATAAATGCTAAAGAATTGTAAATAATTATATTCTTTCTAAAACATAATTTAATAGATCATTTAAAATTTCTTTATTAAAGATCATAAGGGTAACAATCATTGGGACTAATAAATGCTAAAAAATTGTAAATAATTATCTTCTTTGTGAAAGATAATTTAATAGATCATTTCAAAATTTCTTTATTAAAGATCATAACGGTAACGATCATTGGCCTACTAAATGCTAAAGAATTTGAAATAATTATCTTCTTTGTGAATCATAATTGAAAAGATCATTTAAAGTTTCTTTATTAAAGATCATAACAGTAACGATCATTGGGTCTAATAAATGCTAAAAAATTGTAAATAATTATCTTCTTTCTAAAAGATAATTTAATAGATCATTTAGAATTTCTTTGTTAAAGATCATAACGGTAACGATCATTGGTCCTAATAAATGCAAAAGAATTGTAAATAACTATATTCTTTATAAAACATAATTTAATAGATCATTTCAAATTTCCTTATTAAAGATCATAAGGGTAACAATCATTGGGACTAATAAAGCTAAAAAATTGTAAATAATTATCTTCTTTGTAAAAGATAATTTAATAGATCATTTCAAAATTTCTTTATTAAAGATCATAACGGTAACGATCATTGGGCCTAATAAATGCTAAAGAATTTGAAATAATTATCTTCTTTGTGAATCATAATTGAATAGATCATTTAAAGTTTTTTTATTAAAGGTCTTAACGGTAACAATCATTGGGCCTAATAAATGCTAAAAAATTCTACATAATTATCTTCATTCTAAAAGATAACTTAAAAGATTATTTAAAGTTTTTTTATTAAAGATCATAACGGTAACGATCATTGGGCCTAATAAATGCTAAAGAATTGTAAATAACTATATTCTTTCTAAAAGATAATTTAATAGATCATTTAAAATTTCTTTATTAAAGATCATAACGGTAACGATCATTGGTCCTAATAAATGCTAAAGAATTGTAAATAATTATATTATTTCTAAAAGATAATTTAATAGATCATTTAAAATTTCTTTATTAAAGATCATAAGGGTAACAATCATTGGGACTAATAAATGCTAAAAAATTTTAAATAATTATCTTCTTTGTAAAAGATAATTTAATAGATCATTTCAAAATTTCTTTATTAAAGATCATAACGGTAACGATCATTGGGACTAATAAATGCTAAAGAATTTGAAATAATTATCTTCTTTGTGAATCATAATTGAATAGATCATTTAAGGTTTTTTTATTAAAGGTCTTAACGGTAACAATCATTCGGCCTAATAAATGCTAAAAAATTGTACATAATTATCTTCATTCTAAAAGATAACTTGAAAGATTATTTAAAGTTTTTTTATTAAAGATCATAACGGTAACGATCATTGGGCCTAATAAATGCTAAAAAATTGTAAATAATTACCTTCTTTCTAAAAGATAATTTAATACATCATTTAAAATTTCTTTATTAAAGATCATAACGGTAACGATCATTGGTCCTAATAAATGCTAAAGAATTGTAAATAATTATATTCTTTCTAAAACATAATTTAGTAGATCATTTAAAATTTCTTTATTAAAGATCATAAGGGTAACAATCATTGGGACTAATAAATGCTCAAAAATTGTAAATAATTATCTTCTTTGTAAAAGATAATTTAATAGATCATTTCAAAATTTCTTTATTAAAGATCATAACGGTAACGATCATTGGGCCTAATAAATGGTAAAGAATTTGAAATAATTATTTTCTTTGTGAATCATAATTGAATAGATCATTTAAAGTTTTTTTATTAAAGGTCTTAACGGTAATAATCATTGGGCCTAATAAATGCTAAAAAATTGTACATAATTATCTTCATTCTAAAAGATAACTTAAAAGATCATTTAGAATTTCTTTATTAAAGATCATAACGGTAACGATCATTGGTCCTAATAAATGCTAAAGAATTGTAAATAATTATATTCTTTCTAAAATATAATTTAATAGATCATTTAAAATTTCTTTATTAAAGATCATAAGGGTAACAATCATTGGGACTAATAAATGCTAAAAAATTGTAAATAATTATCTTCTTTGTAAAAGATAATTTAATAGATCATTTCAAAATTTCTTTATTAAAGATCATAACGGTAACCATCATTGGGCCTAATAAATCCTAAAGAATTTGAAATAATTATCTTCTTTGTGAATCATAATTGAATACATCATTTAAAGTTTTTTTATTAAAGGTCTTAACGGTAAAAATCATTGGGCCTAATAAATGCTAAAAAATTGTACATAATTATCTTCATTCTAAAAGATAACTTAAAAGATCATTTAGAATTTCTTTATTAAAGATCATAACGGTAACGATCATTGGTCCTAATAAATGCTAAAGAATTGTAAATAATTATATTCTTTCTAAAATATAATTTAATAGATCATTTAAAATTTCTTTATTAAAGATCATAAGGGTAACAATCATTGGGACTAATAAATGCTAAAAAATTGTAAATAATTATCTTCTTTGTAAAAGATAATTTAATAGATTATTTAAAATTTCTTTATTAAAGATCATAACGGTAACGATCATTTGGCCTAACAAATGCTAAAGAATTTGAAATAATTATCTTCTTTGTGAATCATAATTGAAAAGATCATTTAAAGTTTCTTTATTAAAGATCATAACAGTAACGATCATTGGGTCTAATAAATGCTACAAAATTGTAAATAATTATCTTCTTTCTAAAAGATAATTTAATAGATCATTTAGAATTTCTTTATTAAAGATCATAACGGTAACGATCATTGGTCCTAATAAATGCTAAAGAATTGTAAATAATTATATTCTTTCTAAAACATAATTTAGTAGATCATTTAAAATTTCTTTATTAAAGATCATAAGGGTAAAAATCATTGGGACTAATAAATGCTAAAAAATTGTAAATAATTATCTTCTTTGTAAAAGATAATTTAATAGATCATTTCAAAATTTCTTTATTAAAGATCATAACGGTAACGATCATTGGGCTTAATAAATGCTAAAGAATTTGAAATAATTATCTTCTTTGTTAATCATAATTGAATAGATCATTTAAAGTTTTTTTATTAAAGGTCTTAACGGTAACAATCATTGGGCCTAATAAATGCTAAAAAATTGTACATAATTATCTTCATTCTAAAGGATAACTTAAAAGATCATTTAAAGTTTCTTTATTAAAGATCATAACAGTAACGATCATTGGGTCTAATAAATGCTAAAAAATTGTAAATAATTATCTTCTTTCTAAAAGATAATTTAATAGATCATTTAGAATTTCTTTATTAAAGATCATAACGGTAACGATCATTGGTCCTAATAAATGCTAAAGAATTGTAAATAATTATATTCTTTCTAAAATATAATTTAATAGATCATTTAAAATTTCTTTATTAAAGATCATAAGGGTAACAATCATTGGGACTAATAAATGCTAAAAAATTGTAAATAATTATCTTCTTTGTAAAAGATAATTTAATAGATCATTTCAAAATTTCTTTATTAAAGATCATAACGGTAACGATCATTGGCCTACTAAATGCTAAAGAATTTGAAATAATTATCTTCTTTGTGAATCATAATTGAATAGATCATTTAAAGTTTTTTATTAAAGGTCTTAACGGTAACAATCATTGGGCCTAATAAATGCTAAAAAATTGTACATAATTATCTTCATTCTAAAAGATAACTTAAAAGATCATTTAGAATTTCTTTATTAAAGATCATAACGGTAACGATCATTGGTCCTAATAAATGCTAAAGAATTGTAAATAATTATATTATTTCTAAAAGATAATTTAATAGATCATTTAAAATTTCTTTATTAAAGATCATAAGGGTAACAATCATTGGGACTAATAAATGCTAAAAAATTTTAAATAATTATCTTCTTTGTAAAAGATAATTTAATAGATCATTTCAAAATTTCTTTATTAAAGATCATAACGGTAACCATCATTGGGCCTAATAAATCCTAAAGAATTTGAAATAATTATCTTCTTTGTGAATCATAATTGAATACATCATTTAAAGTTTTTTTATTAAAGGTCTTAACGGTAAAAATCATTGGGCCTAATAAATGCTAAAAAATTGTACATAATTATCTTCATTCTAAAAGATAACTTAAAAGATCATTTAGAATTTCTTTATTAAAGATCATAACGGTAACGATCATTGGTCCTAATAAATGCTAAAGAATTGTAAATAATTATATTCTTTCTAAAATATAATCTAATAGATCATTTAAAATTTCTTTATTAAAGATCATAAGGGTAACAATCATTGGGACTAATAAATGCTAAAAAATTTTAAATAATTATCTTCTTTGTAAAAGATAATTTAATAGATCATTTCAAAATTTCTTTATTAAAGATCATAACGGTAACCATCATTGGGCCTAATAAATCCTAAAGAATTTGAAATAATTATCTTCTTTGTGAATCATAATTGAATACATCATTTAAAGTTTTTTTATTAAAGGTCTTAACAGTAAAAATCATTGGGCCTAATAAATGCTAAAAAATTGTACATAATTATCTTCATTCTAAAAGATAACTTAAAAGATCATTTAGAATTTCTTTATTAAAGATCATAACGGTAACGATCATTGGTCCTAATAAATGCTAAAGAATTGTAAATAATTATATTCTTTCTAAAATATAATTTAATAGATCATTTAAAATTTCTTTATTAAAGATCATAAGGGTAACAATCATTGGGACTAATAAATGCTAAAAAATTGTAAATAATTATCTTCTTTGTAAAAGATAATTTAATAGATTATTTAAAATTTCTTTATTAAAGATCATAACGGTAACGATCATTTGGCCTAATAAATGCTAAAGAATTTGAAATAATTATCTTCTTTGTGAATCATAATTGAATAGATCATTTAAAGTTTTTTTATTAAAGGTCTTAACGGTAACAATCATTGGGCCTAATAAATGCTAAAAAATTGTACATAATTATCTTCATTCTAAAAGATAACTTAAAAGATCATTTAGAATTTCTTTATTAAAGATCATAACGGTAACGATCATTGGTCCTAATAAATGCTAAAGAATTGTAAATAATTATATTATTTCTAAAAGATAATTTAATAGATCATTTAAAATTTCTTTATAAAAGATCATAAGGGTAACAATCATTGGGACTAATAAATGCTAAAAAATTTTAAATAATTATCTTCTTTGTAAAAGATAATTTAATAGATCATTTCAAAATTTCTTTATTAAAGATCATAACGGTAACGATCATTGGGACTAATAAATGCTAAAGAATTTGAAATAATTATCTTCTTTGTGAATCATAATTGAATAGATCATTTAAGGTTTTTTTATTAAAGGTCTTAACGGTAACAATCATTGGGCCTAATAAATGCTAAAAAATTGTACATAATTATCTTCATTTTAAAAGATAACTTGAAAGATTATTTAAAGTTTTTTTATAAAAGATCATAACGGTAACGAT
The DNA here is from genome assembly GCA_037954015.1 of Psophocarpus tetragonolobus. Taxonomy (NCBI): domain Eukaryota; kingdom Viridiplantae; phylum Streptophyta; class Magnoliopsida; order Fabales; family Fabaceae; genus Psophocarpus; species Psophocarpus tetragonolobus. Next base: position 64,777,348 of record CM075688.1, read on the forward strand.
CATTGGGCCAAATAAATGCTAAAAAATTGTAAATAATTACCTTTTTTCTAAAAGATAATTTAATAGATCATTTAAAATTTCTTTATTAAAGATCATAACGGTAACGATCATTGGTCCTAATAAATGCTAAAGAATTGTAAATAATTATATTTTTTGTAAAATATAATTTAATAGATCATTTAAAATTTCTTTATTAAAGATCATAAGGGTAACAATCTTTGGGACTAATAAATGCTAACAAATTGTAAATAATTATCTTCTTTGTAAAAGATAATTTAATAGATCATTTCAAAATTTCTTTATTAAAGATCATAACGGTAACCATCATTGGGCCTAATAAATCCTAAAGAATTTGAAATAATTATCTTCTTTGTGAATCATAATTGAATAGATCATTTAAAGTTTTTTTATTAAAGGTCTTAACGGTAAAAATCATTGGGCCTAATAAATGCTAAAAAATTGTACATAATTATCTTCATTCTAAAAGATAACTTAAAAGATCATTTAGAATTTCTTTATTAAAGATCATAACGGTAACGATCATTGGTCCTAATAAATGCTAAAGAATTGTAAATAATTATATTCTTTCTAAAATATAATTTAATAGATCATTTAAAATTTCTTTATTAAAGATCATAAGGGTAACAATCATTGGGACTAATAAATGCTAAAAAATTGTAAATAATTATCTTCTTTGTAAAAGATAATTTAATAGATTATTTAAAATTTCTTTATTAAAGATCATAAAGGTAACGATCATTTGGCCTAATAAATGCTAAAGAATTTGAAATAATTATCTTCTTTGTGAATCATAATTGAAAAGATCATTTAAAGTTTCTTTATTAAAGATCATAACAGTAACGATCATTGGGTCTAATAAATGCTACAAAATTGTAAATAATTATCTTCTTTCTAAAAGATAATTTAATACATCATTTAGAATTTCTTTATTAAAGATCATAACGGTAACGATCATTGGTCCTAATAAATGCTAAAGAATTGTAAATAATTATATTATTTCTAAAAGATAATTTAATAGATCATTTAAAATTTCTTTATTAAAGATCATAAGGGTAACAATCATTGGGACTCATAAATGCTAAAAAATTTTAAATAATTATCTTCTTTGTAAAAGATAATTTAATAGATCATTTCAAAATTTCTTTATTAAAGATCATAACAGTAACGATCATTGGGACTAATAAATGCTAAAGAATTTGAAATAATTATCTTCTTTCTGAATCATAATTGAATAGATCATTTAAGGTTTTTTTATTAAAGGTCTTAACGGTAACAATCATTGGGCCTAATAAATGCTAAAAAATTGTACATAATTATCTTCATTCTAAAAGATAACTTGAAAGATTATTGAAAGTTTTTTTATTAAAGATCATAACGGTAACGATCATTGGGCCTAATAAATGCTAAAAAATTGTAAATAATTACCTTTTTTCTAAAAGATAATTTAATAGATCATTTAAAATTTCTTTATTAAAGATCATAACGGTAACGATCATTGGTCCTAATAAATGCTAAAGAATTGTAAATAATTATATTCTTTCTAAAACATAATTTAATAGATCATTTAAAATTTCTTTATTAAAGATCATAAGGGTAACAATCATTGGGACTAATAAATGCTAAAAAATTGTAAATAATTATCTTCTTTGTGAAAGATAATTTAATAGATCATTTCAAAATTTCTTTATTAAAGATCATAACGGTAACGATCATTGGCCTAATAAATGCTAAAGAATTTGAAATAATTATCTTCTTTGTGAATCATAATTGAATAGATCATTTAAAGTTTTTTTATTAAAGGTCTTAACGGTAACAATCATTGGGCCTAATAAATGCTAAAAAATTGTACATAATTATCTTCATTCTAAAAGATAACTTAAAAGATCATTTAGAATTTCTTTATTAAAGATCATAAAGGTAACGATCATTGGTCCTAATAAATGCTAAAGAATTGTAAATAATTATATTATTTCTAAAATATAATTTAATAGATCATTTAAAATTTCTTTATTAAAGATCATAACGGTAACAATCATTGGGACTAATAAATGCTAAAAAATTGTAAATAATTATCTTCTTTGTAAAAGATAATTTAATAGATCATTTCAAAATTTCTTTATTAAAGATCATAACGGTAACGATCATTGGGACTAATAAATGCTAAAGAATTTGAAATAATTATCTTCTTTGTGAATCATAATTGAATAGATCATTTAAGGTTTTTTTATTAAAGGTCTTAACGGTAACAATCATTGGGCCTAATAAATGCTAAAAAATTGTACATAATTATCTTCATTCTAAAAGATAACTTGAAAGATTATTTAAAGTTTTTTTATTAAAGATCATAACGGTAACGATCATTGGGCCTAATAAATGCTAAAAAATTGTAAATAATTACCTTCTTTCTAAAACATAATTTAATAGATCATTTAAAATTTCTTTATTAAAGATCATAAGGGTAACAATCATTGGGACTAATAAATGCTAAAAAATTTTAAATAATTATCTTCTTTGTAAAAGATAATTTAATAGATCATTTCAAAATTTCTTTATTAAAGATCATAACGGTAACGATCATTGGGACTAACAAATGCTAAAGAATTTGAAATAATTATCTTCTTTGTGAATCATAATTGAATAGATCATTTAAGGTTTTTTTATTAAAGGTCTTAACGGTAACAATCATTGGGCCTAATAAATGCTAAAAAATTGTACATAATTATCTTTATTCTAAAAGATAACTTGAAACATTATTTAAAGTTTTTTTATTAAAGATCATAACGGTAACGATCATTGGGCCTAATAAATGCTAAAAAATTGTAAATAATTACCTTTTTTCTAAAAGATAATTTAATAGATCATTTAAAATTTCTTTATTAAAGATCATAACGGTAACGATCATTGGTCCTAATAAATGCTAAACAATTGTAAATAATTATATTCTTTCTAAAACATACTTTAATAGATCATTTAAAATTTCTTTATTAAAGATCATAAGGGTAACAATCATTGGGCCTACTAAATGCTAAAAAATTGTAAATAATTATCTTCTTTGTAAAAGATAATTTAATAGATTATTTAAAATTTTTTTATTAAAGATCATAACGGTAACGATCATTGGGCCTAATAAATGCTAAAGAATTTGAAATAATTATCTTCTTTGTGAATCATAATTGAAAAGATCATTTATAGTTTCTTTATTAAAGATCATAACAGTAACGATCATTGGGTCTAATAAATGCTAAAAAATTTTAAATAATTATCTTCTTTCTAAAAGATAATTTAATAGATTATTTAGAATTTCTTTGTTAAAGATCATAACGGTAACGATCATTGGTCCTAATAAATGCAAAAGAATTGTAAATAACTATATTCTTTCTAAAACATAATTTAATAGATCATTTAAGATTTCTTTATTAAAGATCATAAGGGTAACAATCATTGGGACTAATAAATGCTAAAAAATTGTAAATAATTATCTTCTTTGTAAAAGATAATTTAATAGATCATTTCAAAATTTCTTTATTAAAGATCATAACGGTAACGATCATTGGGCCTAATAAATGCTAAAGAATTTGAAATAATTATCTTCTTTGTGAATCATAATTGAATAGATCATTTAAAGTTTTTTTATTAAAGGTCTTAACGGTAACAATCATTGGGCCTAATAAATGCTAAAAAATTGTACATAATTATCTTCATTCTAAAAGATAACTTAAAAGATTATTTAAAGTTTTTTTATTAAAGATCATAACGGTAACGATCATTGGGCCTAATAAATGCTAAAAAATTGTAAATAATTACCTTCTTTCTAAAAGATAATTTAATAGATCATTTAAAATTTCTTTATTAAAGATCATAACGGTAACGATCATTGGTCCTAATAAATGCTAAAGAATTGTAAATAATTATATTCTTTCTAAAATATAATTTCATAGATCATTTAAAATTTCTTTATTAAAGATCATAACGGTAACAATCATTGGGACTAATAAATGCAAAAAAATTGTAAATAATTATCTTCTTTGTAAAAGATAATTTAATAGATCATTTCAAAACTTCTTTATTAAAGATCATAACGGTAACGATCATTGGGACTAATAAATGCTAAAGAATTTGAAATAATTATCTTCTTTGTGAATCATAATTGAATAGATCATTTAAGGTTTTTTTATTAAAGGTCTTAACGGTAACAATCATTGGGCCTAATAAATGCTAAAAAATTGTACATAATTATCTTCATTCTAAAAGATAACTTGAAAGATTATTTAAAGTTTTTTTATTAAAGATCATAACGGTAACGATCATTGGGCCTAATAAATGCTAAAAAATTGTAAATAATTACCTTCTTTCTAAAAGATAATTTAATAGATCATTTAAAATTTCTTTATTAAAGATCATAACGGTAACGATCATTGGTCCTAATAAATGCTAAAGAATTGTAAATAATTATATTCTTTCTAAAACATAATTTAATAGATCATTTAAAATTTCTTTATTAAAGATCATAAGGGTAACAATCATTGGGACTACTAAATGCTAAAAAATTGTAAATAATTATCTTCTTTGTAAAAGATAATTTAATAGATCATTTAAAATTTCTTTATTAAAGATCATAACGGTAACGATCATTGGTCCTAATAAATGCTAAAGAATTGTAAATAATTATATTCTTTCTAAAACATAATTTAATAGATCATTTAAAATTTCTTTATTAAAGATCATAAGGGTAACAATCATTGGGACTAATAAATGCTAAAAAATTGTAAATAATTATCTTCTTTGTAAAAGATAATTTAATAGATCATTTCAAAATTTCTTTATTAAAGATCATAACGGTAACGATCATTGGGCCTAATAAATGCTAAAGAATTGTAAATAATTATATTCTTTCTAAAACATACTTTAATAGATCATTTAAAATTTCGTTATTAAAGATCATAAGGGTAACAATCATTGGGCCTACTAAATGCTAAAAAATTGTAAATAATTATCTTCTTTGTAAAAGATAATTTAATAGATTATTTAAAATTTTTTTATTAAAGATCATAACGGTAACGATCATTGGGCCTAATAAATGCTAAAGAATTTGAAATAATTATCTTCTTTGTGAATCATAATTGAAAAGATCATTTATAGTTTCTTTATTAAAGATCATAACAGTAACGATCATTGGGTCTAATAAATGCTAAAAAATTTTAAATAATTATCTTCTTTCTAAAAGATAATTTAATAGATTATTTAGAATTTCTTTGTTAAAGATCATAACGGTAACGATCATTGGTCCTAATAAATGCAAAAGAATTGTAAATAACTATATTCTTTCTAAAACATAATTTAATAGATCATTTAAGATTTCTTTATTAAAGATCATAAGGGTAACAATCATTGGGACTAATAAATGCTAAAAAATTGTAAATAATTATCTTCTTTGTAAAAGATAATTTAATAGATCATTTCAAAATTTCTTTATTAAAGATCATAACGGTAACGATCATTGGGCCTAATAAATGCTAAAGAATTTGAAATAATTATCTTCTTTGTGAATCATAATTGAATAGATCATTTAAAGTTTTTTTATTAAAGGTCTTAACGGTAACAATCATTGGGCCTAATAAATGCTAAAAAATTGTACATAATTATCTTCATTCTAAAAGATAACTTAAAAGATTATTTAAAGTTTTTTTATTAAAGATCATAACGGTAACGATCATTGGGCCTAATAAATGCTAAAAAATTGTAAATAATTACCTTCTTTCTAAAAGATAATTTAATAGATCATTTAAAATTTCTTTATTAAAGATCATAACGGTAACGATCATTGGTCCTAATAAATGCTAAAGAATTGTAAATAATTATATTCTTTCTAAAACATAATTTAATAGATCATTTAAAATTTCTTTATTAAAGATCATAAGGGTAACAATCATTGGGACTAATAAATGCTAAAAAATTGTAAATAATTATCTTCTTTGTAAAAGATAATTTAATAGATCATTTCAAAATTTCTTTATTAAAGATCATAACGGTAACGATCATTGGGCCTAATAAATGCTAAAGAATTTGAAATAATTATCTTCTTTGTGAATCATAATTGAATAGATCATTTAAGGTTTTTTTGTTAAAGGTCTTAACGGTAACAATCATTGGGCCTAATAAATGTTAAAAAATTGTACATAATTATCATCATTCTAAAAGATAACTTAAAAGATCATTTAGAATTTCTTTATTAAAGATCATAACGGTAACGATCATTGGTCCTAATAAATGCTAAAGAATTGTAAATAATTACCTGCTTTCTAAAAGATAATTTAATAGATCATTTAAAATTTCTTTATTAAAGATCATAACGGTAACGATCATTGGTCCTAATAAATGCTAAAGAATTGTAAATAATTATATTCTTTCTAAAACATAATTTAATAGATCATTTAAAATTTCTTTATTAAAGATCATAAGGGTAACAATCATTGGGACTACTAAATGCTAAAAAATTGTAAATAATTATCTTCTTTCTAAAAGATAATTTAATAGATCATTTAAAATTTCTTTATTAAAGATCATAACGGTAACGATCATTGGTCCTAATAAATGCTAAACAATTGTAAATAATTATATTCTTTCTAAAACATAATTTAATAGATCATTTAAAATTTCTTTATTAAAGATCATAAGGGTAACAATCATTGGGACTAATAAATGCTAAAAAATTGTAAATAATTATCTTCTTTGTAAAAGATAATTTAATAGATCATTTCAAAATTTCTTTATTAAAGATCATAACGGTAACGATCATTGGGCCTAATAAATGCTAAAGAATTTGAAATAATTATCTTCTTTGTGAATCATAATTGAATAGATTATTTACAGTTTTTTTATTAAAGGTCTTAACGGTAACAATAATTGGGCCTAATAAATGCTAAAAAATTGTACATAATTATCTTCATTCTAAAAGATAACTTAAAAGATCATTTAGAATTTCTTTATTAAAGATCATAACGGTAACGATCATAGGTCCTAATAAATGCAAAAGAATTGTAAATAATTATATTCTTTCTAAAATATAATTTCATAGATCATTTAAAATTTCTTTATTAAAGATCATAACGGTAACAATCATTGGGACTAATAAATGCTAAAAAATTGTAAATAATTATCTTCTTTGTAAAAGATAATTTAATAGATCATTTCAAAACTTCTTTATTAAAGATCATAACGGTAACGATCATTGGGACTAATAAATGCTAAAGAATTTGAAATAATTATCTTCTTTGTTAATCATAATTGAATAGATCATTTAAGGTTTTTTTATTAAAGGTCTTAACGGTAACAATCATTGGGCCTAATAAATGCTAAAAAATTGTACATAATTATCTTCATTCTAAAAGATAACTTGAAAGATTATTTAAAGTTTTTTTATTAAAGATCATAACGGTAACGATCATTGGGCCTAATAAATGCTAAAAAATTGTAAATAATTACCTTCTTTCTAAAAGATAATTTAATAGATCATTTAAAATTTCTTTATTAAAGATCATAACGGTAACGATCATTGGTCCTAATAAATGCTAAAGAATTGTAAATAATTATATTCTTTCTAAAACATAATTTAATAGATCATTTAAACTTTCTTTATTAAAGATCATAAGGGTAACAATCATTGGGACTACTAAATGCTAAAAAATTGTAAATAATTATCTTCTTTGTAAAAGATAATTTAATAGATCATTTAAAATTTCTTTATTAAAGATCATAACGGTAACGATCATTGGTCCTAATAAATGCTAAAGAATTGTAAATAATTATATTCTTTCTAAAACATAATTTAATAGATCATTTAAAATTTCTTTATTAAAGATCATAAGGGTAACAATCATTGGGACTAATAAATGCTAAAAAATTGTAAATAATTATCTTCTTTGTAAAAGATAATTTAATAGATCATTTCAAAATTTCTTTATTAAAGATCATAACGGTAACGATCATTGGGCCTAATAAATGCTAAAGAATTGTAAATAATTATATTCTTTCTAAAACATAATTTAATAGATCATTTAAAATTTCTTTATTAAAGATCATAAGGGTAACAATCATTGGGACTAATAAATGCTAAAAAATTGTAAATAATTATCTTCTTTGTAAAAGATAATTTAATAGATCATTTCAAAATTTCTTTATTAAAGATCATAACGGTAACGATCATTGGGCCTAATAAATGCTAAAGAATTTGAAATAATTATCTTCTTTGTGAATCATAATTGAATAGATTATTTACAGTTTTTTTATTAAAGGTCTTAACGGTAACAATAATTGGGCCTAATAAATGCTAAAAAATTGTACATAATTATCTTCATTCTAAAAGATAACTTAAAAGATCATTTAGAATTTCTTTATTAAAGATCATAACGGTAACGATCATAGGTCCTAATAAATGCAAAAGAATTGTAAATAATTATATTCTTTCTAAAATATAATTTCATAGATCATTTAAAATTTCTTTATTAAAGATCATAACGGTAACGATCATTGGTCCTAATAAATGCTAAAGAATTGTAAATAATTATATTCTTTCTAAAACATAATTTAATAGATCATTTAAAATTTCTTTATTAAAGATCATAAGGGTAACAATCATTGGGACTAATAAATGCTAAAAAATTGTAAATAATTATCTTCTTTGTAAAAGATAATTTAATAGATCATTTCAAAATTTCTTTATTAAAGATCATAACGGTAACGATCATTGGGCCTAATAAATGCTAAAGAATTTGAAATAATTATCTTCTTTGTGAATCATAATTGAATAGATCATTTAAGGTTTTTTTGTTAAAGGTCTTAACGGTAACAATCATTGGGCCTAATAAATGTTAAAAAATTGTACATAATTATCATCATTCTAAAAGATAACTTAAAAGATCATTTAGAATTTCTTTATTAAAGATCATAACGGTAACGATCATTGGTCCTAATAAATGCTAAAGAATTGTAAATAATTACCTGCTTTCTAAAAGATAATTTAATAGATCATTTAAAATTTCTTTATTAAAGATCATAACGGTAACGATCATTGGTCCTAATAAATGCTAAAGAATTGTAAATAATTATATTCTTTCTAAAACATAATTTAATAGATCATTTAAAATTTCTTTATTAAAGATCATAAGGGTAACAATCATTGGGACTACTAAATGCTAAAAAACTGTAAATAATTATCTTCTTTCTAAAAGATAATTTAATAGATCATTTAAAATTTCTTTATTAAAGATCATAACGGTAACGATCATTGGTCCTAATAAATGCTAAACAATTGTAAATAATTATATTCTTTCTAAAACATAATTTAATAGATCATTTAAAATTTCTTTATTAAAGATCATAAGGGTAACAATCATTGGGACTAATAAATGCTAAAAAATTGTAAATAATTATCTTCTTTGTAAAAGATAATTTAATAGATCATTTCAAAATTTCTTTATTAAAGATCATAACGGTAACGATCATTGGGCCTAATAAATGCTAAAGAATTTGAAATAATTATCTTCTTTGTGAATCATAATTGAATAGATTATTTACAGTTTTTTTATTAAAGGTCTTAACGGTAACAATAATTGGGCCTAATAAATGCTAAAAAATTGTACATAATTATCTTCATTCTAAAAGATAACTTAAAAGATCATTTAGAATTTCTTTATTAAAGATCATAACAGTAACGATCATAGGTCCTAATAAATGCAAAAGAATTGTAAATAATTATATTCTTTCTAAAATATAATTTCATAGATCATTTAAAATTTCTTTATTAAAGATCATAACGGTAACAATCATTGGGACTAATAAATGCTAAAAAATTGTAAATAATTATCTTCTTTGTAAAAGATAATTTAATAGATCATTTCAAAACTTCTTTATTAAAGATCATAACGGTAACGATCATTGGGACTAATAAATGCTAAAGAATTTGAAATAATTATCTTCTTTGTTAATCATAATTGAATAGATCATTTAAGGTTTTTTTATTAAAGGTCTTAACGGTAACAATCATTGGGCCTAATAAATGCTAAAAAATTGTACATAATTATCTTCATTCTAAAAGATAACTTGAAAGATTATTTAAAGTTTTTTTATTAAAGATCATAACGGTAACGATCATTGGGCCTAATAAATGCTAAAAAATTGTAAATAATTACCTTCTTTCTAAAAGATAATTTAATAGATCATTTAAAATTTCTTTATTAAAGATCATAACGGTAACGATCATTGGTCCTAATAAATGCTAAAGAATTGTAAATAATTATATTCTTTCTAAAACATAATTTAATAGATCATTTAAAATTTCTTTATTAAAGATCATAAGGGTAACAATCATTGGGACTACTAAATGCTAAAAAATTGTAAATAATTATCTTCTTTGTAAAAGATAATTTAATAGATCATTTAAAATTTCTTTATTAAAGATCATAACGGTAACGATCATTGGTCCTAATAAATGCTAAAGAATTGTAAATAATTATATTCTTTCTAAAACATAATTTAATAGATCATTTAAAATTTCTTTATTAAAGATCATAAGGGTAACAATCATTGGGACTAATAAATGCTAAAAAATTGTAAATAATTATCTTCTTTGTAAAAGATAATTTAATAGATCATTTCAAAATTTCTTTATTAAAGATCATAACGGTAACGATCATTGGGCCTAATAAATGCTAAAGAATTTGAAATAATTATCTTCTTTGTGAATCATAATTGAATAGATTATTTACAGTTTTTTTATTAAAGGTCTTAACGGTAACAATCATTGGGCCTAATAAATGCTAAAAAATTGTACATAATTATCTTCATTCTAAAAGATAACTTAAAAGATCATTTAGAATTTCTTTATTAAAGATCATAACGGTAACGATCATAGGTCCTAATAAATGCAAAAGAATTGTAAATAATTATATTCTTTCTAAAATATAATTTCATAGATCATTTAAAATTTCTTTATTAAAGATCATAACGGTAACAATCATTGGGACTAATAAATGCTAAAAAATTGTAAATAATTATCTTCTTTGTAAAAGATAATTTAATAGATCATTTCAAAATTTCTTTATTAAAGATCATAACGGTAACGATCATTGGGACTAATAAATGCTAAAGAATTTGAAATAATTATCTTCTTTGTGAATCATAATTGAATAGATCATTTAAGGTTTTTTTATTAAAGGTCTTAACGGTAACAATCATTGGGCCTAATAAATGCTAAAAAATTGTACATAATTATCTTCATTCTAAAAGATAACTTGAAAGATTATTTAAAGTTTTTTTATTAAAGATCATAACGGTAACGATCATTGGGCCTAATAAATGCTAAAAAATTGTAAATAATTACCTTCTTTCTAAAAGATAATTTAATAGATCATTTAAAATTTCTTTATTAAAGATCATAACGGTAACGATCATTGGTCCTAATAAATGCTAAAGGATTGTAAATAATTATATTCTTTCTAAAACATAATTTAATAGATCATTTAAAATTTCTTTATTAAAGATCATAAGGGTAACAATCATTGGGACTAATAAATGCTAAAAAATTGTAAATAATTATCTTCTTTGTAAAAGATAATTTAATAGATCATTTCAAAATTTCTTTATTAAAGATCATAACGGTAACGATCATTGGGCCTAATAAATGCTAAAGAATTTGAAATAATTATCTTCTTTGTGAATCATAATTGAATAGATCATTTAAAGTTTTTTTATTAAAGGTCTTAACGGTAACAATCATTGGGCCTAATAAATGCTAAAAAATTGTACATAATTCTCTTCATTCTAAAAGATAACTTAAAAGATTATTTAAAGTTTTTTTATTAAAGATCATAACGGTAACGATCATTGGGCATAATAAATGCTAAAAAATTGTAAATAATTACCTTCTTTCTAAAAGATAATTTAATAGATCATTTAAAATTTCTTTTTTAAAGATAATAACGGTAACGATCATTGGGCCTAATAAATGCTAAACAATTGTAAATAATTATATTCTTTCTAAAACATAGTTTAATAGATCATTTAAAATTGCTTTATTAAAGATCATAAGGGTAACAATCATTGGGCCTACTAAATGCTAAAAAATTGTAAATAATTATCTTCTTTGTAAAAGATAATTTAATAGATTATTTAAAATTTTTTTATTAAAGATCATAACGGTAACGATCATTGGGCCTAATAAATGCTAAAGAATTTGAAATAATTATCTTCTTTGTGAATCATAATTGAAAAGATCATTTAAAGTTTTTTTATTAAAGATCATAACAGTAACGATCATTGGGTCTAATAAATGCTAAAAAATTGTAAATAATTATCTTCTTTCTAAAAGATAATTTAATAGATCATTTAGAATTTCTTTGTTAAAGATCATAACGGTAACGATCATTGGTCCTAATAAATGCAAAAGAATTGTAAATAACTATATTCTTTCTAAAACATAATTTAATAGATCATTTAAAATTTCCTTATTAAAGATCATAAGGGTAACAATCATTGGGACTAATAAAGCTAAAAAATTGTAAATAATTATCTTCTTTGTAAAAGATAATTTAATAGATCATTTCAAAATTTCTTTATTAAAGATCATAACGGTAACGATCATTGGGCCTAATAAATGCTAAAGAATTTGAAATAATTATCTTCTTTGTGAATCATAATTGAATAGATCATTTAAAGTTTTTTTATTAAAGGTCTTAACGGTAACAATCATTGGGCCTAATAAATGCTAAAAATTTCTACATAATTATCTTCATTCTAAAAGATAACTTAAAAGATTATTTAAAGTTTTTTTATTAAAGATCATAACGGTAACGATCATTGGGCCTAATAAATGCTAAAGAATTGTAAATAACTATATTCTTTCTAAAAGATAATTTAATAGATCATTTAAAATTTCTTTATTAAAGATCATAACGGTAACGATCATTGGTCCTAATAAATGCTAAAGAATTGTAAATAATTATATTATTTCTAAAAGATAATTTAATAGATCATTTAAAATTTCTTTATTAAAGATCATAAGGGTAACAATCATTGGGACTAATAAATGCTAAAAAATTTTAAATAATTATCTTCTTTGTAAAAGATAATTTAATAGATCATTTCAAAATTTCTTTATTAAAGATCATAACGGTAACGATCATTGGGACTAATAAATGCTAAAGAATTTGAAATAATTATCTTCTTTGTGAATCATAATTGAATAGATCATTTAAGGTTTTTTTATTAAAGGTCTTAACGGTAACAATCATTGGGCCTAATAAATGCTAAGAAATTGTACATAATTATCTTCATTCTAAAAGATAACTTGAAAGATTATTTAAAGTTTTTTTATTAAAGATCATAACGGTAACGATCATTGGGCCTAATAAATGCTAAAAAATTGTAAATAATTACCTTCTTTCTAAAAGATAATTTAATACATCATTTAAAATTTCTTTATTAAAGATCATAACGGTAACGATCATTGGTCCTAATAAATGCTAAAGAATTGTAAATAATTATATTCTTTCTAAAATATAATTTAATAGATCATTTAAAATTTCTTTATTAAAGATCATAAGGGTAACAATCATTGGGACTAATAAATGCTAAAAAATTTTAAATAATTATCTTCTTTGTAAAAGATAATTTAATAGATCATTTCAAAATTTCTTTATTAAAGATCATAACGGTAACGATCATTGGGACTAACAAATGCTAAAGAATTTGAAATAATTATCTTCTTTGTGAATCATAATTGAATAGATCATTTAAGGTTTTTTTATTAAAGGTCTTAACGGTAACAATCATTGGGCCTAATAAATGCTAAAAAATTGTACATAATTATCTTTATTCTAAAAGATAACTTGAAACATTATTTAAAGTTTTTTTATTAAAGATCATAACGGTAACGATCATTGGGCCTAATAAATGCCAAAAAATTGTAAATAATTACCTTTTTTCTAAAAGATAATTTAATAGATCATTTAAAATTTCTTTATTAAAGATCATAACGGTAACGATCATTGGTCCTAATAAATGCTAAACAATTGTAAATAATTATATTCTTTCTAAAACATACTTTAATAGATCATTTAAAATTTCTTTATTAAAGATCATAAGGGTAACAATCATTGGGACTACTAAATGCTAAAAAATTGTAAATAATTATCTTCTTTGTAAAAGATAATTTAATAGATCATTTAAAATTTCTTTATTAAAGATCATAACGGTAACGATCATTGGTCCTAATAAATGCTAAAGAATTGTAAATAATTATATTCTTTCTAAAACATAATTTAATAGATCATTTAAAATTTCTTTATTAAAGATCATAAGGGTAACAATCATTGGGACTAATAAATGCTAAAAAATTGTAAATAATTATCTTCTTTGTAAAAGATAATTTAATAGATCATTTCAAAATTTCTTTATTAAAGATCATAACGGTAACGATCATTGGGCCTAATAAATGCTAAAGAATTTGAAATAATTATCTTCTTTGTGAATCATAATTGAATAGATTATTTACAGTTTTTTTATTAAAGGTCTTAACGGTAACAATCATTGGGCCTAATAAATGCTAAAAAATTGTACATAATTATCTTCATTCTAAAAGATAACTTAAAAGATCATTTAGAATTTCTTTATTAAAGATCATAACGGTAACGATCATAGGTCCTAATAAATGCAAAAGAATTGTAAATAATTATATTCTTTCTAAAATATAATTTCATAGATCATTTAAAATTTCTTTATTAAAGATCATAACGGTAACAATCATTGGGACTAATAAATGCTAAAAAATTGTAAATAATTATCTTCTTTGTAAAAGATAATTTAATAGATCATTTCAAAATTTCTTTATTAAAGATCATAACGGTAACGATCATTGGGACTAATAAATGCTAAAGAATTTGAAATAATTATCTTCTTTGTGAATCATAATTGAATAGATCATTTAAGGTTTTTTTATTAAAGGTCTTAACGGTAACAATCATTGGGCCTAATAAATGCTAAAAAATTGTACATAATTATCTTCATTCTAAAAGATAACTTGAAAGATTATTTAAAGTTTTTTTATTAAAGATCATAACGGTAACGATCATTGGGCCTAATAAATGCTAAAAAATTGTAAATAATTACCTTCTTTCTAAAAGATAATTTAATAGATCATTTAAAATTTCTTTATTAAAGATCATAACGGTAACGATCATTGGTCCTAATAAATGCTAAAGAATTGTAAATAATTATATTCTTTCTAAAACATAATTTAATAGATCATTTAAAATTTCTTTATTAAAGATCATAAGGGTAACAATCATTGGGACTAATAAATGCTAAAAAATTGTAAATAATTATCTTCTTTGTAAAAGATAATTTAATAGATCATTTCAAAATTTCTTTATTAAAGATCATAACGGTAACGATCATTGGGCCTAATAAATGCTAAAGAATTTGAAATAATTATCTTCTTTGTGAATCATAATTGAATAGATCATTTAAAGTTTTTTTATTAAAGGTCTTAACGGTAACAATCATTGGGCCTAATAAATGCTAAAAAATTCTACATAATTATCTTCATTCTAAAAGATAACTTAAAAGATTATTTAAAGTTTTTTTATTAAAGATCATAACGGTAACGATCATTGGGCCTAATAAATGCTAAAGAATTGTAAATAACTATATTCTTTCTAAAACATAATTTAATAGATCATTTAAGATTTCTTTATTAAAGATCATAAGGGTAACAATCATTGGGACTAATAAATGCTAAAAAATTGTAAATAATTATCTTCTTTGTAAAAGATAATTTAATAGATCATTTCAAAATTTCTTTATTAAAGATCATAACGGTAACGATCATTGGGCCTAATAAATGCTAAAGAATTTGAAATAATTATCTTCTTTGTGAATCATAATTGAATAGATTATTTACAGTTTTTTTATTAAAGGTCTTAACGGTAACAATCATTGGGCCTAATAAATGCTAAAAAATTGTACATAATTATCTTCATTCTAAAAGATAACTTAAAAGATCATTTAGAATTTCTTTATTAAAGATCATAACGGTAACGATCATAGGTCCTAATAAATGCAAAAGAATTGTAAATAATTATATTCTTTCTAAAATATAATTTCATAGATCATTTAAAATTTCTTTATTAAAGATCATAACGGTAACAATCATTGGGACTAATAAATGCTAAAAAATTGTAAATAATTATCTTCTTTGTAAAAGATAATTTAATAGATCATTTCAAAATTTCTTTATTAAAGATCATAACGGTAACGATCATTGGGACTAATAAATGCTAAAGAATTTGAAATAATTATCTTCTTTGTGAATCATAATTGAATAGATCATTTAAGGTTTTTTTATTAAAGGTCTTAACGGTAACAATCATTGGGCCTAATAAATGCTAAAAAATTGTACATAATTATCTTCATTCTAAAAGATAACTTGAAAGATTATTTAAAGTTTTTTTATTAAAGATCATAACGGTAACGATCATTGGGCCTAATAAATGCTAAAAAATTGTAAATAATTACCTTCTTTCTAAAAGATAATTTAATAGATCATTTAAAATTTCTTTATTAAAGATCATAACGGTAACGATCATTGGTCCTAATAAATGCTAAAGAATTGTAAATAATTATATTCTTTCTAAAACATAATTTAATAGATCATTTAAAATTTCTTTATTAAAGATCATAAGGGTAACAATCATTGGGACTAATAAATGCTAAAAAATTGTAAATAATTATCTTCTTTGTAAAAGATAATTTAATAGATTATTTAAAATTTTTTTATTAAAGATCATAACGGTAACGATCATTGGGCCTAATAAATGCTAAAGAATTTGAAATAATTATCTTCTTTGTGAATCATAATTGAAAAGATCATTTATAGTTTCTTTATTAAAGATCATAACAGTAACGATCATTGGGTCTAATAAATGCTAAAAAATTTTAAATAATTATCTTCTTTCTAAAAGATAATTTAATAGATTATTTAGAATTTCTTTGTTAAAGATCATAACGGTAACGATCATTGGTCCTAATAAATGCAAAAGAATTGTAAATAACTATATTCTTTCTAAAACATAATTTAATAGATCATTTAAGATTTCTTTATTAAAGATCATAAGGGTAACAATCATTGGGACTAATAAATGCTAAAAAATTGTAAATAATTATCTTCTTTGTAAAAGATAATTTAATAGATCATTTCAAAATTTCTTTATTAAAGATCATAACGGTAACGATTATTGGGCCTAATAAATGCTAAAGAATTTGAAATAATTATCTTCTTTGTGAATCATAATTGAATAGATCATTTAAAGTTTTTTTATTAAAGGTCTTAACGGTAACAATCATTGGGCCTAATAAATGCTAAAAAATTGTACATAATTATCTTCATTCTAAAAGATAACTTAAAAGATTATTTAAAGTTTTTTTATTAAAGATCATAACGGTAACGATCATTGGGCCTAATAAATGCTAAAAAATTGTAAATAATTACCTTCTTTCTAAAAGATAATTTAATAGATCATTTAAAATTTCTTTATTAAAGATCATAACGGTAACGATCATTGGTCCTAATAAATGCTAAAGAATTGTAAATAATTATATTCTTTCTAAAACATAATTTAATAGATCATTTAAAATTTCTTTATTAAAGATCATAAGGGTAACAATCATTGGGACTAATAAATGCTAAAAAATTGTAAATAATTATCTTCTTTGTAAAAGATAATTTAATAGATCATTTCAAAATTTCTTTATTAAAGATCATAACGGTAACGATCATTGGGCCTAATAAATGCTAAAGAATTTGAAATAATTATCTTCTTTGTGAATCATAATTGAATAGATCATTTAAGGTTTTTTTGTTAAAGGTCTTAACGGTAACAATCATTGGGCCTAATAAATGTTAAAAAATTGTACATAATTATCATCATTCTAAAAGATAACTTAAAAGATCATTTAGAATTTCTTTATTAAAGATCATAACGGTAACGATCATTGGTCCTAATAAATGCTAAAGAATTGTAAATAATTACCTGCTTTCTAAAAGATAATTTAATAGATCATTTAAAATTTCTTTATTAAAGATCATAACGGTAACGATCATTGGTCCTAATAAATGCTAAAGAATTGTAAATAATTATATTCCTTCTAAAACATAATTTAATAGATCATTTAAAATTTCTTTATTAAAGATCATAAGGGTAACAATCATTGGGACTACTAAATGCTAAAAAATTGTAAATAATTATCTTCTTTGTAAAAGATAATTTAATAGATCATTTAAAATTTCTTTATTAAAGATCATAACGGTAACGATCATTGGTCCTAATAAATGCTAAAGAATTGTAAATAATTATATTCTTTCTAAAACATAATTTAATAGATCATTTAAAATTTCTTTATTAAAGATCATAAGGGTAACAATCATTGGGACTAATAAATGCTAAAAAATTGTAAATAATTATCTTCTTTGTAAAAGATAATTTAATAGATCATTTCAAAATTTCTTTATTAAAGATCATAACGGTAACGATCATTGGGCCTAATAAATGCTAAAGAATTTGAAATAATTATCTTCTTTGTGAATCATAATTGAAAAGATCATTTATAGTTTCTTTATTAAAGATCATAACAGTAACGATCATTGGGTCTAATAAATGCTAAAAAATTTTAAATAATTATCTTCTTTCTAAAAGATAATTTAATAGATTATTTAGAATTTCTTTGTTAAAGATCATAACGGTAACGATCATTGGTCCTAATAAATGCAAAAGAATTGTAAATAACTATATTCTTTCTAAAACATAATTTAATAGATCATTTAAGATTTCTTTATTAAAGATCATAAGGGTAACAATCATTGGGACTAATAAATGCTAAAAAATTGTAAATAATTATCTTCTTTGTAAAAGATAATTTAATAGATCATTTCAAAATTTCTTTATTAAAGATCATAACGGTAACGATTATTGGGCCTAATAAATGCTAAAGAATTTGAAATAATTATCTTCTTTGTGAATCATAATTGAATAGATCATTTAAAGTTTTTTTATTAAAGGTCTTAACGGTAACAATCATTGGGCCTAATAAATGCTAAAAAATTGTACATAATTATCTTCATTCTAAAAGATAACTTAAAAGATTATTTAAAGTTTTTTTATTAAAGATCATAACGGTAACGATCATTGGGCCTAATAAATGCTAAAAAATTGTAAATAATTACCTTCTTTCTAAAAGATAATTTAATAGATCATTTAAAATTTCTTTATTAAAGATCATAACGGTAACGATCATTGGTCCTAATAAATGCTAAAGAATTGTAAATAATTATATTCTTTCTAAAACATAATTTAATAGATCATTTAAAATTTCTTTATTAAAGATCATAAGGGTAACAATCATTGGGACTAATAAATGCTAAAAAATTGTAAATAATTATCTTCTTTGTAAAAGATAATTTAATAGATCATTTCAAAATTTCTTTATTAAAGATCATAACGGTAACGATCATTGGGCCTAATAAATGCTAAAGAATTTGAAATAATTATCTTCTTTGTGAATCATAATTGAATAGATCATTTAAGGTTTTTTTGTTAAAGGTCTTAACGGTAACAATCATTGGGCCTAATAAATGTTAAAAAATTGTACATAATTATCATCATTCTAAAAGATAACTTAAAAGATCATTTAGAATTTCTTTATTAAAGATCATAACGGTAACGATCATTGGTCCTAATAAATGCTAAAGAATTGTAAATAATTACCTGCTTTCTAAAAGATAATTTAATAGATCATTTAAAATTTCTTTATTAAAGATCATAACGGTAACGATCATTGGTCCTAATAAATGCTAAAGAATTGTAAATAATTATATTCTTTCTAAAACATAATTTAATAGATCATTTAAAATTTCTTTATTAAAGATCATAAGGGTAACAATCATTGGGACTACTAAATGCTAAAAAATTGTAAATAATTATCTTCTTTGTAAAAGATAATTTAATAGATCATTTAAAATTTCTTTATTAAAGATCATAACGGTAACGATCATTGGTCCTAATAAATGCTAAAGAATTGTAAATAATTATATTCTTTCTAAAACATAATTTAATAGATCATTTAAAATTTCTTTATTAAAGATCATAAGGGTAACAATCATTGGGACTAATAAATGCTAAAAAATTGTAAATAATTATCTTCTTTGTAAAAGATAATTTAATAGATCATTTCAAAATTTCTTTATTAAAGATCATAACGGTAACGATCATTGGGCCTAATAAATGCTAAAGAATTTGAAATAATTATCTTCTTTGTGAATCATAATTGAATAGATTATTTACAGTTTTTTTATTAAAGGTCTTAACGGTAACAATAATTGGGCCTAATAAATGCTAAAAAATTGTACATAATTATCTTCATTCTAAAAGATAACTTAAAAGATTATTTAAAGTTTTTTTATTAAAGATCATAACGGTAACGATCATTGGGCCTAATAAATGCTAAAAAATTGTAAATAATTACCTTCTTTCTAAAAGATAATTTAATAGATCATTTAAAATTTCTTTATTAAAGATCATAACGGTAACGATCATTGGTCCTAATAAATGCTAAAGAATTGTAAATAATTATATTCTTTCTAAAACATAATTTAATAGATCATTTAAAATTTCTTTATTAAAGATCATAAGGGTAACAATCATTGGGACTAATAAATGCTAAAAAATTGTAAATAATTATCTTCTTTGTAAAAGATAATTTAATAGATCATTTCAAAATTTCTTTATTAAAGATCATAACGGTAACGATCATTGGGCCTAATAAATGCTAAAGAATTTGAAATAATTATCTTCTTTGTGAATCATAATTGAATAGATCATTTAAGGTTTTTTTGTTAAAGGTCTTAACGGTAACAATCATTGGGCCTAATAAATGTTAAAAAATTGTACATAATTATCATCATTCTAAAAGATAACTTGAAAGATTATTTAAAGTTTTTTTATTAAAGATCATAACGGTAACGATCATTGGGCCTAATAAATGCTAAAAAATTGTAAATAATTACCTTCTTTCTAAAAGATAATTTAATAGATCATTTAAAATTTCTTTATTAAAGATCATAACGGTAACGATCATTGGTCCTAATAAATGCTAAAGAATTGTAAATAATTATATTCTTTCTAAAACATAATTTAATAGATCATTTAAAATTTCTTTATTAAAGATCATAAGGGTAACAATCATTGGGACTACTAAATGCTAAAAAATTGTAAATAATTATCTTCTTTGTAAAAGATAATTTAATAGATCATTTAAAATTTCTTTATTAAAGATCATAACGGTAACGATCATTGGTCCTAATAAATGCTAAAGAATTGTAAATAATTATATTCTTTCTAAAACATAATTTAATAGATCATTTAAAATTTCTTTATTAAAGATCATAAGGCTAACAATCATTGGGACTAATAAATGCTAAAAAATTGTAAATAATTATCTTCTTTGTAAAAGATAATTTAATAGATCATTTCAAAATTTCTTTATTAAAGATCATAACGGTAACGATCATTGGGCCTAATAAATGCTAAAGAATTTGAAATAATTATCTTCTTTGTGAATAATAATTGAATAGATTATTTACAGTTTTTTTATTAAAGGTCTTAACGGTAACAATCATTAGGCCTAATAAATGCTAAAAAATTGTACATAATTATCTTCATTCTAAAAGATAACTTAAAAGATCATTTAGAATTTCTTTATTAAAGATCATAACGGTAACGATCATAGGTCCTAATAAATGCAAAAGAATTGTAAATAATTATATTCTTTCTAAAATATAATTTCATAGATCATTTAAAATTTCTTTATTAAAGATCATAACGGTAACAATCATTGGGACTAATAAATGCTAAAAAATTGTAAATAATTATCTTCTTTGTAAAAGATAATTTAATAGATCATTTCAAAATTTCTTTATTAAAGATCATAACGGTAACGATCATTGGGACTAATAAATGCTAAAGAATTTGAAATAATTATCTTCTTTGTGAATCATAATTGAATAGATCATTTAAGGTTTTTTTATTAAAGGTCTTAACGGTAACAATCATTGGGCCTAATAAATGCTAAAAAATTGTACATAATTATCTTCATTCTAAAAGATAACTTGAAAGATTATTTAAAGTTTTTTTATTAAAGATCATAACGGTAACGATCATTGGGCCTAATAAATGCTAAAAAATTGTAAATAATTACCTTCTTTCTAAAAGATAATTTAATAGATCATTTAAAATTTCTTTATTAAAGATCATAACGGTAACGATCATTGGTCCTAATAAATGCTAAAGAATTGTAAATAATTATATTCTTTCTAAAACATAATTTAATAGATCATTTAAAATTTCTTTATTAAAGATCATAAGGGTAACAATCATTGGGACTAATAAATGCTAAAAAATTGTAAATAATTATCTTCTTTGTAAAAGATAATTTAATAGATCATTTCAAAATTTCTTTATTAAAGATCATAACGGTAACGATCATTGGGCCTAATAAATGCTAAAGAATTTGAAATAATTATCTTCTTTGTGAATCATAATTGAATAGATCATTTAAAGTTTTTTTATTAAAGGTCTTAACGGTAACAATCATTGGGCCTAATAAATGCTAAAAAATTGTACATAATTCTCT
Organism: Psophocarpus tetragonolobus; assembly: GCA_037954015.1. Classification (NCBI taxonomy): domain Eukaryota; kingdom Viridiplantae; phylum Streptophyta; class Magnoliopsida; order Fabales; family Fabaceae; genus Psophocarpus; species Psophocarpus tetragonolobus. The sequence goes on from CM075688.1 coordinate 64,800,106, forward strand.
TCATTCTAAAAGATAACTTAAAAGATTATTTAAAGTTTTTTTATTAAAGATCATAACGGTAACGATCATTGGGCATAATAAATGCTAAAAAATTGTAAATAATTACCTTCTTTCTAAAAGATAATTTAATAGATCATTTAAAATTTCTTTTTTAAAGATAATAACGGTAACGATCATTGGGCCTAATAAATGCTAAACAATTGTAAATAATTATATTCTTTCTAAAACATAGTTTAATAGATCATTTAAAATTTCTTTATTAAAGATCATAAGGGTAACAATCGTTGGGCCTACTAAATGCTAAAAAATTGTAAATAATTATCTTCTTTGTAAAAGATAATTTAATAGATTATTTAAAATTTTTTTATTAAAGATCATAACGGTAACGATCATTGGGCCTAATAAATGCTAAAGAATTTGAAATAATTATCTTCTTTGTGAATCATAATTGAAAAGATCATTTAAAGTTTTTTTATTACAGATCATAACAGTAACGATCATTGGGTCTAATAAATGCTAAAAAATTGTAAATAATTATCTTCTTTCTAAAAGATAATTTAATAGATCATTTAGAATTTCTTTGTTAAAGATCATAACGGTAACGATCATTGGTCCTAATAAATGCAAAAGAATTGTAAATAACTATATTCTTTCTAAAACATAATTTAATAGATCATTTAAAATTTCCTTATTAAAGATCATAAGGGTAACAATCATTGGGACTAATAAAGCTAAAAAATTGTAAATAATTATCTTCTTTGTAAAAGATAATTTAATAGATCATTTCAAAATTTCTTTATTAAAGATCATAACGGTAACGATCATTGGGCCTAATAAATGCTAAAGAATTTGAAATAATTATCTTCTTTGTGAATCATAATTGAATAGATCATTTAAAGTTTTTTTATTAAAGGTCTTAACGGTAACAATCATTGGGCCTAATAAATGCTAAAAAATTCTACATAATTATCTTCATTCTAAAAGATAACTTAAAAGATTATTTAAAGTTTTTTTATTAAAGATCATAACGGTAACGATCATTGGGCCTAATAAATGCTAAAGAATTGTAAATAACTATATTCTTTCTAAAAGATAATTTAATAGATCATTTAAAATTTCTTTATTAAAGATCATAACGGTAACGATCATTGGTCCTAATAAATGCTAAAGAATTGTAAATAATTATATTATTTCTAAAAGATAATTTAATAGATCATTTAAAATTTCTTTATTAAAGATCATAAGGGTAACAATCATTGGGACTAATAAATGCTAAAAAATTTTAAATAATTATCTTCTTTGTAAAAGATAATTTAATAGATCATTTCAAAATTTCTTTATTAAAGATCATAACGGTAACGATCATTGGGACTAATAAATGCTAAAGAATTTGAAATAATTATCTTCTTTGTGAATCATAATTGAATAGATCATTTAAGGTTTTTTTATTAAAGGTCTTAACGGTAACAATCATTCGGCCTAATAAATGCTAAAAAATTGTACATAATTATCTTCATTCTAAAAGATAACTTGAAAGATTATTTAAAGTTTTTTTATTAAAGATCATAACGGTAACGATCATTGGGCCTAATAAATTCTAAAAAATTGTAAATAATTACCTTCTTTCTAAAAGATAATTTAATACATCATTTAAAATTTCTTTATTAAAGATCATAACGGTAACGATCATTGGTCCTAATAAATGCTAAAGAATTGTAAATAATTATATTCTTTCTAAAATATAATTTAATAGATCATTTAAAATTTCTTTATTAAAGATCATAAGGGTAACAATCATTGGGACTAATAAATGCTAAAAAATTGTAAATAATTATCTTCTTTGTAAAAGATAATTTAATAGATCATTTCAAAATTTCTTTATTAAAGATCATAACGGTAACCATCATTGGGCCTAATAAATCCTAAAGAATTTGAAATAATTATCTTCTTTGTGAATCATAATTGAATAGATCATTTAAAGTTTTTTTATTAAAGGTCTTAACGGTAAAAATCATTGGGCCTAATAAATGCTAAAAAATTGTACATAATTATCTTCATTCTAAAAGATAACTTAAAAGATCATTTAGAATTTCTTTATTAAAGATCATAACGGTAACGATCATTGGTCCTAATAAATGCTAAAGAATTGTAAATAATTATATTCTTTCTAAAATATAATTTAATAGATCATTTAAAATTTCTTTATTAAAGATCATAAGGGTAACAATCATTGGGACTAATAAATGCTAAAAAATTGTAAATAATTATCTTCTTTGTAAAAGATAATTTAATAGATTATTTAAAATTTCTTTATTAAAGATCATAACGGTAATGATCATTTGGCCTAATAAATGCTAAAGAATTTGAAATAATTATCTTCTTTGTGAATCATAATTGAAAAGATCATTTAAAGTTTCTTTATTAAAGATCATAACAGTAACGATCATTGGGTCTAATAAATGCTACAAAATTGTAAATAATTATCTTCTTTCTAAAAGATAATTTAATAGATCATTTAGAATTTCTTTATTAAAGATCATAACGGTAACGATCATTGGTCCTAATAAATGCTAAAGAATTGTAAATAATTATATTCTTTCTAAAACATAATTTAATAGATCATTTAAAATTTCTTTATTAAAGATCATAAGGGTAAAAATCATTGGGACTAATAAATGCTAAAAAATTGTAAATAATTATCTTCTTTGTAAAAGATAATTTAATAGATCATTTCAAAATTTCTTTATTAAAGATCATAACGGTAACGATCATTGGGCTTAATAAATGCTAAAGAATTTGAAATAATTATCTTCTTTGTGAATCATAATTGAATAGATCATTTAAAGTTTTTTTATTAAAGGTCTTAACGGTAACAATCATTGGGCCTAATAAATGCTAAAAAATTGTACATAATTATCTTCATTCTAAAAGATAACTTAAAAGATCATTTAAAGTTTCTTTATTAAAGATCATAACAGTAACGATCATTGGGTCTAATAAATGCTAAAAAATTGTAAATAATTATCTTCTTTCTAAAAGATAATTTAATAGATCATTTAGAATTTCTTTATTAAAGATCATAACGGTAACGATCATTGGTCCTAATAAATGCTAAAGAATTGTAAATAATTATATTCTTTCTAAAATATAATTTAATAGATCATTTAAAATTTCTTTATTAAAGATCATAAGGGTAACAATCATTGGGACTAATAAATGCTAAAAAATTGTAAATAATTATCTTCTTTGTAAAAGATAATTTAATAGATCATTTCAAAATTTCTTTATTAAAGATCATAACGGTAACGATCATTGGCCTACTAAATGCTAAAGAATTTGAAATAATTATCTTCTTTGTGAATCATAATTGAATAGATCATTTAAAGTTTTTTATTAAAGGTCTTAACGGTAACAATCATTGGGCCTAATAAATGCTAAAAAATTGTACATAATTATCTTCATTCTAAAAGATAACTTAAAAGATCATTTAGAATTTCTTTATTAAAGATCATAACGGTAACGATCATTGGTCCTAATAAATGCTAAAGAATTGTAAATAATTATATTATTTCTAAAAGATAATTTAATAGATCATTTAAAATTTCTTTATTAAAGATCATAAGGGTAACAATCATTGGGACTAATAAATGCTAAAAAATTTTAAATAATTATCTTCTTTGTAAAAGATAATTTAATAGATCATTTCAAAATTTCTTTATTAAAGATCATAACGGTAACGATCATTGGGACTAATAAATGCTAAAGAATTTGAAATAATTATCTTCTTTGTGAATCATAATTGAATAGATCATTTAAGGTTTTTTTATTAAAGGTCTTAACGGTAACAATCATTCGGCCTAATAAATGCTAAAAAATTGTACATAATTATCTTCATTCTAAAAGATAACTTGAAAGATTATTTAAAGTTTTTTTATTAAAGATCATAACGGTAACGATCATTGGGCCTAATAAATGCTAAAAAATTGTAAATAATTACCTTCTTTCTAAAATATAATTTAATACATCATTTAAAATTTCTTTATTAAAGATCATAACGGTAACGATCATTGGTCCTAATAAATGCTAAAGAATTGTAAATAATTATATTCTTTCTAAAACATAATTTAGTAGATCATTTAAAATTTCTTTATTAAAGATCATAAGGGTAACAATCATTGGGACTAATAAATGCTAAAAAATTGTAAATAATTATCTTCTTTGTAAAAGATAATTTAATAAATCATTTCAAAATTTCTTTATTAAAGATCATAACGGTAACGATCATTGGGCCTAATAAATGGTAAAGAATTTGAAATAATTATTTTCTTTGTGAATCATAATTGAATAGATCATTTAAAGTTTTTTTATTAAAGGTCTTAACGGTAATAATCATTGGGCCTAATAAATGCTAAAAAATTGTACATAATTATCTTCATTCTAAAAGATAACTTAAAAGATCATTTAGAATTTCTTTATTAAAGATCATAACGGTAACGATGATTGGTCCTAATAAATGCTAAAGAATTGTAAATAATTATATTCTTTCTAAAATATAATTTAATAGATCATTTAAAATTTCTTTATTAAAGATCATAAGGGTAACAATCATTGGGACTAATAAATGCTAAAAAATTGTAAATAATTATCTTCTTTGTAAAAGATAATTTAATAGATCATTTCAAAATTTCTTTATTAAAGATCATAACGGTAACCATCATTGGGCCTAATAAATCCTAAAGAATTTGAAATAATTATCTTCTTTGTGAATCATAATTGAATAGATCATTTAAAGTTTTTTTATTAAAGGTCTTAACGGTAAAAATCATTGGGCCTAATAAATGCTAAAAAATTGTACATAATTATCTTCATTCTAAAAGATAACTTAAAAGATCATTTAGAATTTCTTTATTAAAGATCATAACGGTAACGATCATTGGTCCTAATAAATGCTAAAGAATTGTAAATAATTATATTCTTTCTAAAATATAATTTAATAGATCATTTAAAATTTCTTTATTAAAGATCATAAGGGTAACAATCATTGGGACTAATAAATGCTAAAAAATTGTAAATAATTATCTTCTTTGTAAAAGATAATTTAATAGATTATTTAAAATTTCTTTATTAAAGATCATAACGGTAATGATCATTTGGCCTAATAAATGCTAAAGAATTTGAAATAATTATCTTCTTTGTGAATCATAATTGAAAAGATCATTTAAAGTTTCTTTATTAAAGATCATAACAGTAACGATCATTGGGTCTAATAAATGCTACAAAATTGTAAATAATTATCTTCTTTCTAAAAGATAATTTAATAGATCATTTAGAATTTCTTTATTAAAGATCATAACGGTAACGATCATTGGTCCTAATAAATGCTAAAGAATTGTAAATAATTATATTCTTTCTAAAACATAATTTAATAGATCATTTAAAATTTCTTTATTAAAGATCATAAGGGTAAAAATCATTGGGACTAATAAATGCTAAAAAATTGTAAATAATTATCTTCTTTGTAAAAGATAATTTAATAGATCATTTCAAAATTTCTTTATTAAAGATCATAACGGTAACATCATTGGGCTTAATAAATGCTAAAGAATTTGAAATAATTATCTTCTTTGTGAATCATAATTGAATAGATCATTTAAAGTTTTTTTATTAAAGGTCTTAACGGTAACAATCATTGGGCCTAATAAATGCTAAAAAATTGTACATAATTATCTTCATTCTAAAAGATAACTTAAAAGATCATTTAAAGTTTCTTTATTAAAGATCATAACAGTAACGATCATTGGGTCTAATAAATGCTAAAAAATTGTAAATAATTATCTTCTTTCTAAAAGATAATTTAATAGATCATTTAGAATTTCTTTATTAAAGATCATAACGGTAACGATCATTGGTCCTAATAAATGCTAAAGAATTGTAAATAATTATATTCTTTCTAAAATATAATTTAATAGATCATTTAAAATTTCTTTATTAAAGATCATAAGGGTAACAATCATTGGGACTAATAAATGCTAAAAAATTGTAAATAATTATCTTCTTTGTAAAAGATAATTTAATAGATCATTTCAAAATTTCTTTATTAAAGATCATAACGGTAACGATCATTGGCCTACTAAATGCTAAAGAATTTGAAATAATTATCTTCTTTGTGAATCATAATTGAATAGATCATTTAAAGTTTTTTATTAAAGGTCTTAACGGTAACAATCATTGGGCCTAATAAATGCTAAAAAATTGTACATAATTATCTTCATTCTAAAAGATAACTTAAAAGATCATTTAGAATTTCTTTATTAAAGATCATAATGGTAACGATCATTGGTCCTAATAAATGCTAAAGAATTGTAAATAATTATATTATTTCTAAAAGATAATTTAATAGATCATTTAAAATTTCTTTATTAAAGATCATAAGGGTAACAATCATTGGGACTAATAAATGCTAAAAAATTTTAAATAATTATCTTCTTTGTAAAAGATAATTTAATAGATCATTTCAAAATTTCTTTATTAAAGATCATAACGGTAACGATCATTGGGACTAATAAATGCTAAAGAATTTGAAATAATTATCTTCTTTGTGAATCATAATTGAATAGATCATTTAAGGTTTTTTTATTAAAGGTCTTAACGGTAACAATCATTGGGCCTAATAAATGCTAAAAAATTGTACATAATTATCTTCATTCTAAAAGATAACTTGAAAGATTATTTAAAGTTTTTTTATTAAAGATCATAACGGTAACGATCATTGGGCCTAATAAATGCTAAAAAATTGTAAATAATTACCTTTTTTCTAAAAGATAATTTAATAGATCATTTAAAATTTCTTTATTAAAGATCATAACGGTAACGATCATTGGTCCTAATAAATGCTAAAGAATTGTAAATAATTATATTTTTTGTAAAATATAATTTAATAGATCATTTAAAATTTCTTTATTAAAGATCATAAGGGTAACAATCTTTGGGACTAATAAATGCTAAAAAATTGTAAATAATTATCTTCTTTGTAAAAGATAATTTAATAGATCATTTCAAAATTTCTTTATTAAAGATCATAACGGTAACCATCATTGGGCCTAATAAATCCTAAAGAATTTGAAATAATTATCTTCTTTGTGAATCATAATTGAATAGATCATTTAAAGTTTTTTTATTAAAGGTCTTAACGGTAAAAATCATTGGGCCTAATAAATGCTAAAAAATTGTACATAATTATCTTCATTCTAAAAGATAACTTAAAAGATCATTTAGAATTTCTTTATTAAAGATCATAACGGTAACGATCATTGGTCCTAATAAATGCCAAAGAATTGTAAATAATTATATTCTTTCTAAAATATAATTTAATAGATCATTTAAAATTTCTTTATTAAAGATCATAAGGGTAACAATCATTGGGACTAATAAATGCTAAAAAATTGTAAATAATTATCTTCTTTGTAAAAGATAATTTAATAGATTATTTAAAATTTCTTTATTAAAGATCATAACGGTAACGATCATTTGGCCTAATAAATGCTAAAGAATTTGAAATAATTATCTTCTTTGTGAATCATAATTGAAAAGATCATTTAAAGTTTCTTTATTAAAGATATAACAGTAACGATCATTGGGTCTAATAAATGCTACAAAATTGTAAATAATTATCTTCTTTCTAAAAGATAATTTAATAGATCATTTAGAATTTCTTTATTAAAGATCATAACGGTAACGATCATTGGTCCTAATAAATGCTAAAGAATTGTAAATAATTATATTCTTTCTAAAACATAATTTAATAGATCATTTAAAATTTCTTTATTAAAGATCATAAGGGTAAAAATCATTGGGACTAATAAATGCTAAAAAATTGTAAATAATTATCTTCTTTGTAAAAGATAATTTAATAGATCATTTCAAAATTTCTTTATTAAAGATCATAACGGTAACGATCATTGGGCTTAATAAATGCTAAAGAATTTGAAATAATTATCTTCTTTGTGAATCATAATTGAATAGATCATTTAAAGTTTTTTTATTAAAGGTCTTAACGGTAACAATCATTGGGCCTAATAAATGCTAAAAAATTGTACATAATTATCTTCATTCTAAAAGATAACTTAAAAGATCATTTAAAGTTTCTTTATTAAAGATCATAACAGTAACGATCATTGGGTCTAATAAATGCTAAAAAATTGTAAATAATTATCTTCTTTCTAAAAGATAATTTAATAGATCATTTAGAATTTCTTTATTAAAGATCATAACGGTAACGATCATTGGTCCTAATAAATGCTAAAGAATTGTAAATAATTATATTCTTTCTAAAATATAATTTAATAGATCATTTAAAATTTCTTTATTAAAGATCATAAGGGTAACAATCATTGGGACTAATAAATGCTAAAAAATTGTAAATAATTATCTTCTTTGTAAAAGATAATTTAATAGATCATTTCAAAATTTCTTTATTAAAGATCATAACGGTAACGATCATTGGCCTACTAAATGCTAAAGAATTTGAAATAATTATCTTCTTTGTGAATCATAATTGAATAGATCATTTAAGGTTTTTTTATTAAAGGTCTTAACGGTAACAATCATTGGGCCTAATAAATGCTAAAAAATTGTACATAATTATCTTCATTCTAAAAGATAACTTAAAAGATCATTTAGAATTTCTTTATTAAAGATCATAAAGGTAACGATCATTGGTCCTAATAAATGCTAAAGAATTGTAAATAATTATATTATTTCTAAAATATAATTTAATAGATCATTTAAAATTTCTTTATTAAAGATCATAAGGGTAACAATCATTGGGACTCATAAATGCTAAAAAATTTTAAATAATTATCTTCTTTGTAAAAGATAATTTAATAGATCATTTCAAAATTTCTTTATTAAAGATCATAACGGTAATGATCATTGGCCTACTAAATGCTAAAGAATTTGAAATAATTATCTTCTTTGTGAATCATAATTGAATAGATCATTTAAAGTTTTTTATTAAAGGTCTTAACGGTAACAATCATTGGGCCTAATAAATGCTAAAAAATTGTACATAATTATCTTCATTCTAAAAGATAACTTAAAAGATCATTTAGAATTTCTTTATTAAAGATCATAACGGTAACGATCATTGGTCCTAATAAATGCTAAAGAATTGTAAATAATTATATTATTTCTAAAAGATAATTTAATAGATCATTTAAAATTTCTTTATTAAAGATCATAAGGGTAACAATCATTGGGACTAATAAATGCTTAAAAATTTTAAATAATTATCTTCTTTGTAAAAGATAATTTAATAGAGCATTTCAAAATTTCTTTATTAAAGATCATAACGGTAACGATCATTGGGACTAATAAATGCTAAAGAATTTGAAATAATTATCTTCTTTGTGAATCATAATTGAATAGATCATTTAAGGTTTTTTTATTAAAGGTCTTAACGGTAACAATCATTGGGCCTAATAAATGCTAAAAAATTGTACATAATTATCTTCATTCTAAAAGATAACTTGAAAGATTATTTAAAGTTTTTTTATTAAAGATCATAACGGTAACGATCATTGGGCCTAATAAATGCTAAAAAATTGTAAATAATTACCTTTTTTCTAAAAGATAATTTAATAGATCATTTAAAATTTCTTTATTAAAGATCATAACGGTAACGATCATTGGTCCTAATAAATGCTAAAGAATTGTAAATAATTATATTTTTTGTAAAATATAATTTAATAGATCATTTAAAATTTCTTTATTAAAGATCATAAGGGTAACAATCTTTGGGACTAATAAATGCTAAAAAATTGTAAATAATTATCTTCTTTGTAAAAGATAATTTAATAGATCATTTCAAAATTTCTTTATTAAAGATCATAACGGTAACCATCATTGGGCCTAATAAATCCTAAAGAATTTGAAATAATTATCTTCTTTGTGAATCATAATTGAATAGATCATTTAAAGTTTTTTTATTAAAGGTCTTAACGGTAAAAATCATTGGGCCTAATAAATGCTAAAAAATTGTACATAATTATCTTCATTCTAAAAGATAACTTAAAAGATCATTTAGAATTTCTTTATTAAAGATCATAACGGTAACGATCATTGGTCCTAATAAATGCTAAAGAATTGTAAATAATTATATTCTTTCTAAAATATAATTTAATAGATCATTTAAAATTTCTTTATTAAAGATCATAAGGGTAACAATCATTGGGACCAATAAATGCTAAAAAATTGTAAATAATTATCTTCTTTGTAAAAGATAATTTAATAGATTATTTAAAATTTCTTTATTAAAGATCATAACGGTAACGATCATTTGGCCTAATAAATGCTAAAGAATTTGAAATAATTATCTTCTTTGTGAATCATAATTGAAAAGATCATTTAAAGTTTCTTTATTAAAGATCATAACAGTAACGATCATTGGGTCTAATAAATGCTACAAAATTGTAAATAATTATCTTCTTTCTAAAAGATAATTTAATAGATCATTTAGAATTTCTTTATTAAAGATCATAACGGTAACGATCATTGGTCCTAATAAATGCTAAAGAATTGTAAATAATTATATTCTTTCTAAAACATAATTTAATAGATCATTTAAAATTTCTTTATTAAAGATCATAAGGGTAAAAATCATTGGGACTAATAAATGCTAAAAAATTGTAAATAATTATCTTCTTTGTAAAAGATAATTTAATAGATCATTTCAAAATTTCTTTATTAAAGATCATAACGGTAACGATCATTGGGCTTAATAAATGCTAAAGAATTTGAAATAATTATCTTCTTTGTGAATCATAATTGAATAGATCATTTAAAGTTTTTTTATTAAAGGTCTTAACGGTAACAATCATTGGGCCTAATAAATGCTAAAAAATTGTACATAATTATCTTCATTCTAAAAGACAACTTAAAAGATCATTTAAAGTTTCTTTATTAAAGATCATAACAGTAACGATCATTGGGTCTAATAAATGCTAAAAAATTGTAAATAATTATCTTCTTTCTAAAAGATAATTTAATAGATCATTTAGAATTTCTTTATTAAAGATCATAACGGTAACGATCATTGGTCCTAATAAATGCTAAAGAATTGTAAATAATTATATTCTTTCTAAAATATAATTTAATAGATCATTTAAAATTTCTTTATTAAAGATCATAAGGGTAACAATCATTGGGACTAATAAATGCTAAAAAATTGTAAATAATTATCTTCTTTGTAAAAGATAATTTAATAGATCATTTCAAAATTTCTTTATTAAAGATCATAACGGTAACGATCATTTGGCCTAATAAATGCTAAAGAATTTGAAATAATTATCTTCTTTGTGAATCATAATTGAAAAGATCATTTAAAGTTTCTTTATTAAAGATCATAACAGTAACGATCATTGGGTCTAATAAATGCTACAAAATTGTAAATAATTATCTTCTTTCTAAAAGATAATTTAATAGATCATTTAGAATTTCTTTATTAAAGATCATAACGGTAACGATCATTGGTCCTAATAAATGCTAAAGAATTGTAAATAATTATATTCTTTCTAAAACATAATTTAATAGATCATTTAAAATTTCTTTATTAAAGATCATAAGGGTAAAAATCATTGGGACTAATAAATGCTAAAAAATTGTAAATAATTATCTTCTTTGTAAAAGATAATTTAATAGATCATTTCAAAATTTCTTTATTAAAGATCATAACGGTAACGATCATTGGGCTTAATAAATGCTAAAGAATTTGAAATAATTATCTTCTTTGTGAATCATAATTGAATAGATCATTTAAAGTTTTTTTATTAAAGGTCTTAACGGTAACAATCATTGGGCCTAATAAATGCTAAAAAATTGTACATAATTATCTTCATTCTAAAAGATAACTTAAAAGATCATTTAAAGTTTCTTTATTAAAGATCATAACAGTAACGATCATTGGGTCTAATAAATGCTAAAAAATTGTAAATAATTATCTTCTTTCTAAAAGATAATTTAATAGATCATTTAGAATTTCTTTATTAAAGATCATAACGGTAACGATCATTGGTCCTAATAAATGCTAAAGAATTGTAAATAATTATATTCTTTCTAAAATATAATTTAATAGATCATTTAAAATTTCTTTATTAAAGATCATAAGGGTAACAATCATTGGGACTAATAAATGCTAAAAAATTGTAAATAATTATCTTCTTTGTAAAAGATAATTTAATAGATCATTTCAAAATTTCTTTATTAAAGATCATAACGGTAACGATCATTGGCCTACTAAATGCTAAAGAATTTGAAATAATTATCTTCTTTGTGAATCATAATTGAATAGATCATTTAAGGTTTTTTTATTAAAGGTCTTAACGGTAACAATCATTGGGCCTAATAAATGCTAAAAAATTGTACATAATTATCTTCATTCTAAAAGATAACTTAAAAGATCATTTAGAATTTCTTTATTAAAGATCATAAAGGTAACGATCATTGGTCCTAATAAATGCTAAAGAATTGTAAATAATTATATTATTTCTAAAATATAATTTAATAGATCATTTAAAATTTCTTTATTAAAGATCATAAGGGTAACAATCATTGGGACTCATAAATGCTAAAAAATTTTAAATAATTATCTTCTTTGTAAAAGATAATTTAATAGATCATTTCAAAATTTCTTTATTAAAGATCATAACGGTAATGATCATTGGCCTACTAAATGCTAAAGAATTTGAAATAATTATCTTCTTTGTGAATCATAATTGAATAGATCATTTAAAGTTTTTTATTAAAGGTCTTAACGGTAACAATCATTGGGCCTAATAAATGCTAAAAAATTGTACATAATTATCTTCATTCTAAAAGATAACTTAAAAGATCATTTAGAATTTCTTTATTAAAGATCATAACGGTAACGATCATTGGTCCTAATAAATGCTAAAGAATTGTAAATAATTATATTATTTCTAAAAGATAATTTAATAGATCATTTAAAATTTCTTTATTAAAGATCATAAGGGTAACAATCATTGGGACTAATAAATGCTAAAAAATTTTAAATAATTATCTTCTTTGTAAAAGATAATTTAATAGATCATTTCAAAATTTCTTTATTAAAGATCATAACGGTAACGATCATTGGGACTAACAAATGCTAAAGAATTTGAAATAATTATCTTCTTTGTGAATCATAATTGAATAGATCATTTAAGGTTTTTTTATTAAAGGTCTTAACGGTAACAATCATTGGGCCTAATAAATGCTAAAAAATTGTACATAATTAACTTTATTCTAAAAGATAACTTGAAACATTATTTAAAGTTTTTTTATTAAAGATCATAACGGTAACGATCATTGGGCCTAATAAATGCTAAAAAATTGTAAATAATTACCTTTTTTCTAAAAGATAATTTAATAGATCATTTAAAATTTCTTTATTAAAGATCATAACGGTAACGATCATTGGTCCTAATAAATGCTAAAGAATTGTAAATAATTATATTCTTTCTAAAACATAATTTAATAGATCATTTAAAATTTCTTTATTAAAGATCATAAGGGTAACAATCATTGGGACTAATAAATGCTAAAAAATTGTAAATAATTATCTTCTTTGTAAAAGATAATTTAATAGATCATTTCAAAATTTCTTTATTAAAGATCATAACGGTAACGATCATTGGCCTAATAAATGCTAAAGAATTTGAAATAATTATCTTCTTTGTGATCATAATTGAATAGATCATTTAAAGTTTTTTTATTAAAGGTCTTAACGGTAACAATCATTGGGCCTAATAAATGCTAAAAAATTGTACATAATTATCTTCATTCTAAAAGATAACTTAAAAGATCATTTAGAATTTCTTTATTAAAGATCATAACGGTAACGATCATTGGTCCTAATAAATGCTAAAGAATTGTAAATAATTATATTATTTCTAAAATATAATTTAATAGATCATTTAAAATTTCTTTATTAAAGATCATAAGGGTAACAATCATTGGGACTCATAAATGCTAAAAAATTTTAAATAATTATCTTCTTTGTAAAAGATAATTTAATAGATCATTTCAAAATTTCTTTATTAAAGATCATAACGGTAACGATCATTGGGACTAATAAATGCTAAAGAATTTGAAATAATTATCTTCTTTGTGAATCATAATTGAATAGATCATTTAAGGTTTTTTTATTAAAGGTCTTAACGGTAACAATCATTGGGCCTAATAAATGCTAAAAAATTGTACATAATTATCTTCATTCTAAAAGATAACTTGAAAGATTATTTAAAGTTTTTTTATTAAAGATCATAACGGTAACGATCATTGGGCCTAATAAATGCTAAAAAATTGTAAATAATTACCTTTTTTCTAAAAGATAATTTAATAGATCATTTAAAATTTCTTTATTAAAGATCATAACAGTAACGATCATTGGTCCTAATAAATGCTAAAGAATTGTAAATAATTATATTCTTTCTAAAAGATAATTTAATAGATCATTTAAAATTTCTTTATTAAAGATCATAACGGTAACGATCATTGGGCCTAATAAATGCTAAACAATTGTAAATAATTATATTCTTTGTAAAAGATAATTTAATAGATCATTTCAAAATTTCTTTATTAAAGATCATAACGGTAACGATCATTGGCCTAAGAAATGCTAAAGAATTTGAAATAATTATCTTCTTTGTGAATCATAATTGAATAGATCATTTAAAGTTTTTTTATTAAAGATCATAACGGTAACGATCATTGGGCCTAATAAATGCTAAAAAATTGTAAATAATTACCTTCTTTCTAAAAGATAATTTAATAGATCATTTAAAATTTCTTTATTAAAGATCATAACGGTAACGATCATTGGGCCTAATAAATGCTAAACAATTGTAAATAATTATATTCTTTCTAAAACATAGTTTAATAGATCATTTAAAATTTCTTTATTAAAGATCATAAGGGTAACAATCATTGGGCCTACTAAATGCTAAAAAATTCTAAATAATTATCTTCTTTGTAAAAGATAATTTAATAGATTATTTAAAATTTCTTTATTAAAGATCATAACGGTAACGATCATTGGGCCTAATAAATGCTAAAGAATTTGAAATAATTATCTTCTTTGTGAATCATAATTGAAAAGATCATTTAAAGTTTCTTTATTAAAGATCATAACAGTAACGATCATTGGGTCTAATAAATGCTAAAAAATTGTAAGTAATTATCTTCTTTCTAAAAGATAATTTAATAGATCATTTAGAATTTATTTATTAAAGATCATAACGGTAACGATCATTGGTCCTAATAAATGCTAAAGAATTGTAAATAATTATATTCTTTCTAAAACATAATTTAATAGATCATTTAAAATTTCTTTATTAAAGATCATAAGGGTAACAATCATTGGGACTCATAAATGCTAAAAAATTTTAAATAATTATCTTCTTTGTAAAAGATAATTTAATAGATCATTTCAAAATTTCTTTATTAAAGATCATAACGGTAATGATCATTGGCCTACTAAATGCTAAAGAATTTGAAATAATTATCTTCTTTGTGAATCATAATTGAATAGAT
Organism: Psophocarpus tetragonolobus; assembly: GCA_037954015.1. Classification (NCBI taxonomy): domain Eukaryota; kingdom Viridiplantae; phylum Streptophyta; class Magnoliopsida; order Fabales; family Fabaceae; genus Psophocarpus; species Psophocarpus tetragonolobus. Next base: position 64,815,694 of record CM075688.1, read on the forward strand.
CATTTAAAGTTTTTTATTAAAGGTCTTAACGGTAACAATCATTGGGCCTAATAAATGCTAAAAAATTGTACATAATTATCTTCATTCTAAAAGATAACTTAAAAGATCATTTAGAATTTCTTTATTAAAGATCATAACGGTAACGATCATTGGTCCTAATAAATGCTAAAGAATTGTAAATAATTATATTATTTCTAAAAGATAATTTAATAGATCATTTAAAATTTCTTTATTAAAGATCATAAGGGTAACAATCATTGGGACTAATAAATGCTTAAAAATTTTAAATAATTATCTTCTTTGTAAAAGATAATTTAATAGAGCATTTCAAAATTTCTTTATTAAAGATCATAACGGTAACGATCATTGGGACTAATAAATGCTAAAGAATTTGAAATAATTATCTTCTTTGTGAATCATAATTGAATAGATCATTTAAGGTTTTTTTATTAAAGGTCTTAACGGTAACAATCATTGGGCCTAATAAATGCTAAAAAATTGTACATAATTATCTTCATTCTAAAAGATAACTTGAAAGATTATTTAAAGTTTTTTTATTAAAGATCATAACGGTAACGATCATTGGGCCTAATAAATGCTAAAAAATTGTAAATAATTACCTTTTTTCTAAAAGATAATTTAATAGATCATTTAAAATTTCTTTATTAAAGATCATAACGGTAACGATCATTGGTCCTAATAAATGCTAAAGAATTGTAAATAATTATATTTTTTGTAAAATATAATTTAATAGATCATTTAAAATTTCTTTATTAAAGATCATAAGGGTAACAATCTTTGGGACTAATAAATGCTAAAAAATTGTAAATAATTATCTTCTTTGTAAAAGATAATTTAATAGATCATTTCAAAATTTCTTTATTAAAGATCATAACGGTAACCATCATTGGGCCTAATAAATCCTAAAGAATTTGAAATAATTATCTTCTTTGTGAATCATAATTGAATAGATCATTTAAAGTTTTTTTATTAAAGGTCTTAACGGTAAAAATCATTGGGCCTAATAAATGCTAAAAAATTGTACATAATTATCTTCATTCTAAAAGATAACTTAAAAGATCATTTAGAATTTCTTTATTAAAGATCATAACGGTAACGATCATTGGTCCTAATAAATGCTAAAGAATTGTAAATAATTATATTCTTTCTAAAATATAATTTAATAGATCATTTAAAATTTCTTTATTAAAGATCATAAGGGTAACAATCATTGGGACTAATAAATGCTAAAAAATTGTAAATAATTATCTTCTTTGTAAAAGATAATTTAATAGATTATTTAAAATTTCTTTATTAAAGATCATAACGGTAACGATCATTTGGCCTAATAAATGCTAAAGAATTTGAAATAATTATCTTCTTTGTGAATCATAATTGAAAAGATCATTTAAAGTTTCTTTATTAAAGATCATAACAGTAACGATCATTGGGTCTAATAAATGCTACAAAATTGTAAATAATTATCTTCTTTCTAAAAGATAATTTAATAGATCATTTAGAATTTCTTTATTAAAGATCATAACGGTAACGATCATTGGTCCTAATAAATGCTAAAGAATTGTAAATAATTATATTCTTTCTAAAACATAATTTAATAGATCATTTAAAATTTCTTTATTAAAGATCATAAGGGTAAAAATCATTGGGACTAATAAATGCTAAAAAATTGTAAATAATTATCTTCTTTGTAAAAGATAATTTAATAGATCATTTCAAAATTTCTTTATTAAAGATCATAACGGTAACGATCATTGGCCTAAGAAATGCTAAAGAATTTGAAATAATTATCTTCTTTGTGAATCATAATTGAATAGATCATTTAAAGTTTTTTTATTAAAGATCATAACGGTAACGATCATTGGGCCTAATAAATGCTAAAAAATTGTAAATAATTACCTTCTTTCTAAAAGATAATTTAATAGATCATTTAGAATTTCTTTATTAAAGATCATAACGGTAACGATCATTGGTCCTAATAAATGCTAAACAATTGTAAATAATTATATTCTTTCTAAAACATAATTTAATAGATCATTTAAAATTTCTTTATTAAAGATCATAAGGGTAACAATCATTGGGCCTACTAAATGCTAAAAAATTCTAAATAATTATCTTCTTTGTAAAAGATAATTTAATAGATTATTTAAAATTTCTTTATTAAAGATCATAACGGTAACGATCATTGGGCCTAATAAATGCTAAACAATTGTAAATAATTATCTTCTTTCTAAAACATAGTTTAATAGATCATTTAAAATTTCTTTATTAAAGATCATAAGGGTAACAATCATTGGGCCTACTAAATGCTAAAAAATTCTAAATAATTATCTTCTTTGTAAAAGATAATTTAATAGATTATTTAAAATTTCTTTATTAAAGATCATAACGGTAACGATCATTGGGCCTAATAAATGCTAAAGAATTTGAAATAATTATCTTCTTTGTGAATCATAATTGAAAAGATCATTTAAAGTTTCTTTATTAAAGATCATAACAGTAACGATCATTGGGTCTAATAAATGCTAAAAAATTGTAAGTAATTATTTAAAATTTCTTTATTAAAGATCATAAGGGTAACAATCATTGGGACTCATAAATGCTAAAAAATTTTAAATAATTATCTTCTTTGTAAAAGATAATTTAATAGATCATTTCAAAATTTCTTTATTAAAGATCATAACGGTAATGATCATTGGCCTACTAAATGCTAAAGAATTTGAAATAATTATCTTCTTTGTGAATCATAATTGAATAGATCATTTAAAGTTTTTTATTAAAGGTCTTAACGGTAACAATCATTGGGCCTAATAAATGCTAAAAAATTGTACATAATTATCTTCATTCTAAAAGATAACTTAAAAGATCATATAGAATTTCTTTATTAAAGATCATAACGGTAACGATCATTGGTCCTAATAAATGCTAAAGAATTGTAAATAATTATATTATTTCTAAAAGATAATTTAATAGATCATTTAAAATTTCTTTATTAAAGATCATAAGGGTAACAATCATTGGGACTAATAAATGCTTAAAAATTTTAAATAATTATCTTCTTTGTAAAAGATAATTTAATAGAGCATTTCAAAATTTCTTTATTAAAGATCATAACGGTAACGATCATTGGGACTAATAAATGCTAAAGAATTTGAAATAATTATCTTCTTTGTGAATCATAATTGAATAGATCATTTAAGGTTTTTTTATTAAAGGTCTTAACGGTAACAATCATTGGGCCTAATAAATGCTAAAAAATTGTACATAATTATCTTCATTCTAAAAGATAACTTGAAAGATTATTTAAAGTTTTTTTATTAAAGATCATAACGGTAACGATCATTGGGCCTAATAAATGCTAAAAAATTGTAAATAATTACCTTTTTTCTAAAAGATAATTTAATAGATCATTTAAAATTTCTTTATTAAAGATCATAACGGTAACGATCATTGGTCCTAATAAATGCTAAAGAATTGTAAATAATTATATTTTTTGTAAAATATAATTTAATAGATCATTTAAAATTTCTTTATTAAAGATCATAAGGGTAACAATCTTTGGGACTAATAAATGCTAAAAAATTGTAAATAATTATCTTCTTTGTAAAAGATAATTTAATAGATCATTTCAAAATTTCTTTATTAAAGATCATAACGGTAACCATCATTGGGCCTAATAAATCCTAAAGAATTTGAAATAATTATCTTCTTTGTGAATCATAATTGAATAGATCATTTAAAGTTTTTTTATTAAAGGTCTTAACGGTAAAAATCATTGGGCCTAATAAATGCTAAAAAATTGTACATAATTATCTTCATTCTAAAAGATAACTTAAAAGATCATTTAGAATTTCTTTATTAAAGATCATAACGGTAACGATCATTGGTCCTAATAAATGCTAAAGAATTGTAAATAATTATATTCTTTCTAAAATATAATTTAATAGATCATTTAAAATTTCTTTATTAAAGATCATAAGGGTAACAATCATTGGGACTAATAAATGCTAAAAAATTGTAAATAATTATCTTCTTTGTAAAAGATAATTTAATAGATTATTTAAAATTTCTTTATTAAAGATCATAACGGTAACGATCATTTGGCCTAATAAATGCTAAAGAATTTGAAATAATTATCTTCTTTGTGAATCATAATTGAAAAGATCATTTAAAGTTTCTTTATTAAAGATCATAACAGTAACGATCATTGGGTCTAATAAATGCTACAAAATTGTAAATAATTATCTTCTTTCTAAAAGATAATTTAATAGATCATTTAGAATTTCTTTATTAAAGATCATAACGGTAACGATCATTGGTCCTAATAAATGCTAAAGAATTGTAAATAATTATATTCTTTCTAAAACATAATTTAATAGATCATTTAAAATTTCTTTATTAAAGATCATAAGGGTAAAAATCATTGGGACTAATAAATGCTAAAAAATTGTAAATAATTATCTTCTTTGTAAAAGATAATTTAATAGATCATTTCAAAATTTCTTTATTAAAGATCATAACGGTAACGATCATTGGGCTTAATAAATGCTAAAGAATTTGAAATAATTATCTTCTTTGTGAATCATAATTGAATAGATCATTTAAAGTTTTTTTATTAAAGGTCCTAACGGTAACAATCATTGGGCCTAATAAATGCTAAAATATTGTACATAATTATCTTCATTCTAAAAGACAACTTAAAAGATCATTTAAAGTTTCTTTATTAAAGATCATAACAGTAACGATCATTGGGTCTAATAAATGCTAAAAAATTGTAAATAATTATCTTCTTTCTAAAAGATAATTTAATAGATCATTTAGAATTTCTTTATTAAAGATCATAACGGTAACGATCATTGGTCCTAATAAATGCTAAAGAATTGTAAATAATTATATTCTTTCTAAAATATAATTTAATAGATCATTTAAAATTTCTTTATTAAAGATCATAAGGGTAACAATCATTGGGACTAATAAATGCTAAAAAATTGTAAATAATTATCTTCTTTGTAAAAGATAATTTAATAGATCATTTCAAAATTTCTTTATTAAAGATCATAACAGTAACGATCATTTGGCCTAATAAATGCTAAAGAATTTGAAATAATTATCTTCTTTGTGAATCATAATTGAAAAGATCATTTAAAGTTTCTTTATTAAAGATCATAACAGTAACGATCATTGGGTCTAATAAATGCTACAAAATTGTAAATAATTATCTTCTTTCTAAAAGATAATTTAATAGATCATTTAGAATTTCTTTATTAAAGATCATAACGGTAACGATCATTGGTCCTAATAAATGCTAAAGAATTGTAAATAATTATATTTTTTGTAAAATATAATTTAATAGATCATTTAAAATTTCTTTATTAAAGATCATAAGGGTAACAATCTTTGGGACTAATAAATGCTAAAAAATTGTAAATAATTATCTTCTTTGTAAAAGATAATTTAATAGATCATTTCAAAATTTCTTTATTAAAGATCATAACGGTAACCATCATTGGGCCTAATAAATCCTAAAGAATTTGAAATAATTATCTTCTTTGTGAATCATAATTGAATAGATCATTTAAAGTTTTTTTATTAAAGGTCTTAACGGTAAAAATCATTGGGCCTAATAAATGCTAAAAAATTGTACATAATTATCTTCATTCTAAAAGATAACTTAAAAGATCATTTAGAATTTCTTTATTAAAGATCATAACGGTAACGATCATTGGTCCTAATAAATGCTAAAGAATTGTAAATAATTATATTCTTTCTAAAATATAATTTAATAGATCATTTAAAATTTCTTTATTAAAGATCATAAGGGTAACAATCATTGGGACTAATAAATGCTAAAAAATTGTAAATAATTATCTTCTTTGTAAAAGATAATTTAATAGATTATTTAAAATTTCTTTATTAAAGATCATAACGGTAACGATCATTTGGCCTAATAAATGCTAAAGAATTTGAAATAATTATCTTCTTTGTGAATCATAATTGAAAAGATCATTTAAAGTTTCTTTATTAAAGATCATAACAGTAACGATCATTGGGTCTAATAAATGCTACAAAATTGTAAATAATTATCTTCTTTCTAAAAGATAATTTAATAGATCATTTAGAATTTCTTTATTAAAGATCATAACGGTAACGATCATTGGTCCTAATAAATGCTAAAGAATTGTAAATAATTATATTCTTTCTAAAACATAATTTAATAGATCATTTAAAATTTCTTTATTAAAGATCATAAGGGTAAAAATCATTGGGACTAATAAATGCTAAAAAATTGTAAATAATTATCTTCTTTGTAAAAGATAATTTAATAGATCATTTCAAAATTTCTTTATTAAAGATCATAACGGTAACGATCATTGGGCTTAATAAATGCTAAAGAATTTGAAATAATTATCTTCTTTGTGAATCATAATTGAATAGATCATTTAAAGTTTTTTTATTAAAGGTCCTAACGGTAACAATCATTGGGCCTAATAAATGCTAAAATATTGTACATAATTATCTTCATTCTAAAAGACAACTTAAAAGATCATTTAAAGTTTCTTTATTAAAGATCATAACAGTAACGATCATTGGGTCTAATAAATGCTAAAAAATTGTAAATAATTATCTTCTTTCTAAAAGATAATTTAATAGATCATTTAGAATTTCTTTATTAAAGATCATAACGGTAACGATCATTGGTCCTAATAAATGCTAAAGAATTGTAAATAATTATATTCTTTCTAAAATATAATTTAATAGATCATTTAAAATTTCTTTATTAAAGATCATAAGGGTAACAATCATTGGGACTAATAAATGCTAAAAAATTGTAAATAATTATCTTCTTTGTAAAAGATAATTTAATAGATCATTTCAAAATTTCTTTATTAAAGATCATAACGGTAACGATCATTTGGCCTAATAAATGCTAAAGAATTTGAAATAATTATCTTCTTTGTGAATCATAATTGAAAAGATCATTTAAAGTTTCTTTATTAAAGATCATAACAGTAACGATCATTGGGTCTAATAAATGCTACAAAATTGTAAATAATTATCTTCTTTCTAAAAGATAATTTAATAGATCATTTAGAATTTCTTTATTAAAGATCATAACGGTAACGATCATTGGTCCTAATAAATGCTAAAGAATTGTAAATAATTATATTCTTTCTAAAACATAATTTAATAGATCATTTAAAATTTCTTTATTAAAGATCATAAGGGTAAAAATCATTGGGACTAATAAATGCTAAAAAATTGTAAATAATTATCTTCTTTGTAAAAGATAATTTAATAGATCATTTCAAAATTTCTTTATTAAAGATCATAACGGTAACGATCATTGGGCTTAATAAATGCTAAAGAATTTGAAATAATTATCTTCTTTGTGAATCATAATTGAATAGATCATTTAAAGTTTTTTTATTAAAGGTCTTAACGGTAACAATCATTGGGCCTAATAAATGCTAAAAAATTGTACATAATTATCTTCATTCTAAAAGATAACTTAAAAGATCATTTAAAGTTTCTTTATTAAAGATCATAACAGTAACGATCATTGGGTCTAATAAATGCTAAAAAATTGTAAATAATTATCATCTTTCTAAAAGATAATTTAATAGATCATTTAGAATTTCTTTATTAAAGATCATAACGGTAACGATCATTGGTCCTAATAAATGCTAAAGAATTGTAAATAATTATATTCTTTCTAAAATATAATTTAATAGATCATTTAAAATTTCTTTATTAAAGATCATAAGGGTAACAATCATTGGGACTAATAAATGCTAAAAAATTGTAAATAATTATGTTCTTTGTAAAAGATAATTTAATAGATCATTTCAAAATTTCTTTATTAAAGATCATAACGGTAACGATCATTGGCCTACTAAATGCTAAAGAATTTGAAATAATTATCTTCTTTGTGAATCATAATTGAATAGATCATTTAAGGTTTTTTTATTAAAGGTCTTAACGGTAACAATCATTGGGCCTAATAAATGCTAAAAAATTGTACATAATTATCTTCATTCTAAAAGATAACTTAAAAGATCATTTAGAATTTCTTTATTAAAGATCATAAAGGTAACGATCATTGGTCCTAATAAATGCTAAAGAATTGTAAATAATTATATTATTTCTAAAATATAATTTAATAGATCATTTAAAATTTCTTTATTAAAGATCATAAGGGTAACAATCATTGGGACTCATAAATGCTAAAAAATTTTAAATAATTATCTTCTTTGTAAAAGATAATTTAATAGATCATTTCAAAATTTCTTTATTAAAGATCATAACGGTAATGATCATTGGCCTACTAAATGCTAAAGAATTTGAAATAATTATCTTCTTTGTGAATCATAATTGAATAGATCATTTAAAGTTTTTTATTAAAGGTCTTAACGGTAACAATCATTGGGCCTAATAAATGCTAAAAAATTGTACATAATTATCTTCATTCTAAAAGATAACTTAAAAGATCATTTAGAATTTCTTTATTAAAGATCATAACGGTAACGATCATTGGTCCTAATAAATGCTAAAGAATTGTAAATAATTATATTATTTCTAAAAGATAATTTAATAGATCATTTAAAATTTCTTTATTAAAGATCATAAGGGTAACAATCATTGGGACTAATAAATGCTAAAAAATTTTAAATAATTATCTTCTTTGTAAAAGATAATTTAATAGATCATTTCAAAATTTCTTTATTAAAGATCATAACGGTAACGATCATTGGGACTAACAAATGCTAAAGAATTTGAAATAATTATCTTCTTTGTGAATCATAATTGAATAGATCATTTAAGGTTTTTTATTAAAGGTCTTAACGGTAACAATCATTGGGCCTAATAAATGCTAAAAAATTGTACATAATTATCTTTATTCTAAAAGATAACTTGAAACATTATTTAAAGTTTTTTTATTAAAGATCATAACGGTAACGATCATTGGGCCTAATAAATGCTAAAAAATTGTAAATAATTACCTTTTTTCTAAAAGATAATTTAATAGATCATTTAAAATTTCTTTATTAAAGATCATAACGGTAACGATCATTGGTCCTAATAAATGCTAAAGAATTGTAAATAATTATATTCTTTCTAAAACATAATTTAATAGATCATTTAAAATTTCTTTATTAAAGATCATAAGGGTAACAATCATTGGGACTAATAAATGCTAAAAAATTGTAAATAATTATCTTCTTTGTAAAAGATAATTTAATAGATCATTTCAAAATTTCTTTATTAAAGATCATAACGGTAACGATCATTGGCCTAATAAATGCTAAAGAATTTGAAATAATTATCTTCTTTGTGATCATAATTGAATAGATCATTTAAAGTTTTTTTATTAAAGGTCTTAACGGTAACAATCATTGGGCCTAATAAATGCTAAAAAATTGTACATAATTATCTTGATTCTAAAAGATAACTTAAAAGATCATTTAGAATTTCTTTATTAAAGATCATAACGGTAACGATCATTGGTCCTAATAAATGCTAAAGAATTGTAAATAATTATATTCTTTCTAAAACATAATTTAATAGATCATTTAAAATTTCTTTATTAAAGATCATAAGGGTAACAATCATTGGGACTAATAAATGCTAAAAAATTGTAAATAATTATCTTCTTTGTAAAAGATAATTTAATAGATCATTTCAAAATTTCTTTATTAAAGATCATAACGGTAACGATCATTGGGCCTAATAAATGCTAAAAAATTGTAAATAATTACCTTCTTTCTAAAAGATAATTTAATAGATCATTTAAAATTTCTTTATTAAAGATCATAACGGTAACGATCATTGGGCCTAATAAATGCTAAACAATTGTAAATAATTATATTCTTTCTAAAACATAGTTTAATAGATCATTTAAAATTTCTTTATTAAAGATCATAAGGGTAACAATCATTGGGCCTACTAAATGCTAAAAAATTGTAAATAATTATCTTCTTTGTAAAAGATAATTTAATAGATTATTTAAAATTTCTTTATTAAAGATCATAACGGTAACGATCATTGGGCCTAATAAATGCTAAAGAATTTGAAATAATTATCTTCTTTGTGAATCATAATTGAAAAGATCATTTAAAGTTTCTTTATTAAAGATCATAACAGTAACGATCATTGGGTCTAATAAATGCTAAAAAATTGTGAATAATTATCTTCTTTCTAAAAGATAATTTAATAGATCATTTAGAATTTCTTTATTAAAGATCATAACGGTAACGATCATTGGTCCTAATAAATGCTAAAGAATTGTAAATAATTATATTCTTTCTAAAATATAATTTAATAGATCATTTAAAATTTCTTTATTAAAGATCATAAGGGTAACAATCATTGGGACTAATAAATGCTAAAAAATTGTAAATAATTATCTTCTTTGTAAAAGATAATTTAATAGATCATTTCAAAATTTCTTTATTAAAGATCATAACGGTAACGATCATTGGGCCTAATAAATCCTAAAGAATTTGAAATAATTATCTTCTTTGTGAATCATAATTGACTAGATCATTTAAAGTTTTTTTATTAAAGGTCTTAACGGTAAAAATCATTGGGCCTAATAAATGCTAAAAAATTGTACATAATTATCTTCATTCTAAAAGATAACTTAAAAGATCATTTAGAATTTCTTTATTAAAGATAATAACGGTAACGATCATTGGTCCTAATAAATGCTGAAGAATTGTAAATAATTATATTCTTTCTAAAATATAATTTAATACATCATTTAAAATTTCTTTATTAAAAATCATAAGGGTAACAATCATTGGGACTAATAAATGCTAAAAAATTGTAAATAATTATCTTCTTTGTAAAAGATAATTTAATAGATTATTTAAAATTTCTTTATTAAAGATCATAACGGTAACGATCATTGGGCCTAATAAATGCTAAAGAATTTGAAATAATTATCTTCTTTGTGAATCATAATTGAAAAGATCATTTAAAGTTTCTTTATTAAAGATCATAACAGTAACGATCATTGGGTCTAATAAATGCTACAAAATTCTAAATAATTATCTTCTTTCTAAAAGATAATTTAATAGATCATTTAGAATTTCTTTATTAAAGATCATAACGGTAACGATCATTGGTCCTAATAAATGCTAAAGAATTGTAAATAATTATATTCTTTCTAAAACATAATTTAATAGATCATTTAAAATTTCTTTATTAAAGATCATTTAGAATTTCTTTATTAAAGATCATAACGGTAACGATGATTGGTCCTAATAAATGCTAAAGAATTGTAAATAATTATATTCTTTCTAAAATATAATTTAATAGATCATTTAAAATTTCTTTATTAAAGATCATAAGGGTAACAATCATTGGGACTAATAAATGCGAAAAAATTTTAAATAATTATCTTCTTTGTAAAAGATAATTTAATAGATCATTTCAAAATTTCTTTATTAAAGATCATAACGGTAACGATCATTGGTCCTAATAAATGCTAAAGAATTGTAAATAATTATATTCTTTCTAAAATATAATTTAATAGATCATTTAAAATTTCTTTATTAAAGATCATAAGGGTAACAATCATTGGGACTAATAATTCTAAAAAATTGTAAATAATTATCTTCTTTGTAAAAGATAATTTAATAGATCATTTCAAAATTTCTTTATTAAAGATCATAACGGTAACGATCATTGGGCCTAATAAATCCTAAAGAATTTGAAATAATTATCTTCTTTGTGAATCATAATTGAATAGATCATTTAAAGTTTTTTTATTAACGGTCTTAACGGTAAAAATCATTGGGCCTAATAAATGCTAAAAAATTGTACATAATTATCTTCATTCTGAAAGATAACTTAAAAGATCATTTAGAATTTCTTTATTAAAGATCATAATGGTAACGTTCATTGGTCCTAATAAATGCTAAAGAATTGTAAATAATTATATTCTTTCTAAAATATAATTTAATAGATCATTTAAAATTTCTTTATTAAAGATCATAAGGGTAACAATCATTGGGACTAATAAATGCTAAAAAATTGTAAATAATTATCTTCTTTGTAAAAGATAATTTAATAGATCATTTCAAAATTTCTTTATTAAAGATCATAACGGTAACGATCATTGGGCCTAATAAATCCTAAAGAATTTGAAATAATTATCTTCTTTGTGAATCATAATTGAATGGATCATTTAAAGTTTTTTTATTAAAGGTCTTAACGGTAAAAATCATTGGGCCTAATAAATGCTAAAAAATTGTACATAATTATCTTCATTCTAAAAGATAACTTAAAAGATCATTTAGAATTTCTTTATTAAAGATAATACCGGTAACGATCATTGGTCCTAATAAATGCTAAAGAATTGTAAATAATTATATTCTTTCTAAAATATAATTTAATAGATCATTTAAAATTTCTTTATTAAAGATCATAAGGGTAACAATCATTGGGACTAATAAATGCTAAAAAATTGTAAATAATTATCTTCTTTGTAAAAGATAATTTAATAGATTATTTAAAATTTCTTTATTAAAGATCATAACGGTAACGATCATTGGGCCTAATAAATGCTAAAGAATTTGAAATAATTATCTTCTTTGTGAATCATAATTGAAAAGATCATTTAAAGTTTCTTTATTAAAGATCATAACAGTAACGATCATTGGGTCTAATAAATGCTACAAAATTGTAAATAATTATCTTCTTTCTAAAAGATAATTTAATAGATAATTTAGAATTTCTTTATTAAAGATCATAACGGTAACGATCATTGGTCCTAATAAATGCTAAAGAATTGTAAATAATTATATTCTTTCTAAAACATAATTTAATAGATCATTTAAAATTTCTTTATTAAAGATCATAAGGGTAACAATCATTGGGACTAATAAATGCTAAAAAATTGTACATAATTATCTTCTTTCTAAAAGATAATTTAATAGATCATTTCAAAATTTCTTTATTAAAGATCATAACGGTAACGATCATTGGGCCTAATAAATCCTAAAGAATTTGAAATAATTATCTTCTTTGTGAATCATAATTGACTAGATCATTTAAAGTTTTTTTATTAAAGATCATAAGGGTAACAATCATTGGGACTAATAAATGCTAAAAAATTGTAAATAATTATCTTCTTTGTAAAAGATAATTTAATAGATCATTTCAAAATTTCTTTATTAAAGATCATAACGGTAACTATCATTGGGCCTAATAAATGCTAAAGAATTTGAAATAATTATCTTGTTTGTGAATCATAATTGAATAGATTATTTACAGTTTTTTTATTAAAGGTCTTAACGGTAACAATCATTGGGCCTAATAAATGCTAAAAAATTGTACATAATTATGTTCATTCTAAAGGATAACTTAAAAGATCATTTAGAATTTCTTTATTAAAGATCATAACGGTAACGATCATTGGTCCTAATAAATATTAAAGAATTGTAAATAATTATATTCTTTCTAAAATATAATTTAATAGATCATTTAAAATTTCTTTATTAAAGATCATAAGGGTAACAATCATTGGGACTAATAAATGCTAAAAAATTGTAAATAATTATCTTCTATGTAAAAGATAATTTAATAGATCATTTCAAAATTTCTTTATTAAAGATCATAACGGTAACGATCATTGGGCCTAATAAATGCTAAAGAATTTGAAATAATTATCTTCTTTGTGAATCATAATTGAAAAGATCATTTAAAGTTTCTTTATTAAAGATCATAACTGTAACGATCATTGGGTCTAATAAATGCTAAAAAATTGTAAATAATTATCTTCTTTCTAAAAGATAATTTAATAGATCATGTAGAATTTCTTTATTAAAGATCATAACGGTAACGATCATTGGTCCTAATAAATGCTAAAGAATTGTAAATAATTATATTCTTTCTAAAACATAATTTAATAGATCATTTAAAATTTCTTTATTAAAGATCATAAGGGTAACAATCATTGAGACTAATAAATGCTAAAAAATTGTAAATAATTATCTTCTTTGTAAAAGATAATTTAATAGATCATTTCAAAATTTCTTTATTAAAAGATCATAACGGTAACGATCATTGGGCCTAATAAATGCTAAAGAATTTGAAATAATTATCTTCTTTGTGAATCATAATTGAATAGATTATTTACAGTTTTTTTATTAAAGGTCTTAACGGTAACAATCATTGGGCCTAATAAATGCTAAAAAATTGTACATAATTATCTTCATTCTAAAAGATAACTTAAAAGATCATTTAGAATTTCTTTATTAAAGATCATAACGGTAACGATCATTGGTCCTAATAAATGCTAAAGAATTGTAAATAATTATATTCTTTCTAAAATATAATTTAATAGATCATTTAAAATTTCTTTATTACAGATCATAAGGGTAACAATCATTGGGACTAATAAATGCTAAAAAATTGTAAATAATTATCTTCTTTGTAAAAGATAACTTAATAGATCATTTCAAAATTTCTTTATTAAAGATCATAACGGTAACGATCATTGGGCCTAATAAATGCTAAAGAATTTGAAATAATTATCTTCTTTGTGAATCATAATTGAATAGATCATTTAAAGTTTTTTTATTAAAGGTCTTAACGGTAACAATCATTGGGCCTAATAAATGCTAAAAAATTGTACATAATTATCTTCATTCTGAAAGATAACTTAAAAGATCATTTAGAATTTCTTTATTAAAGATCATAATGGTAACGATCATTGGTCCTAATAAATGCTAAAGAATTGTAAATAATTATAGTCTTTCTAAAATATAATTTAATAGATCATTTAAAATTTCTTTATTAAAGATCATAAGGGTAACAATCATTGGGACTAATAAATGCTAAAAAATTTTAAATAATTATCTTCTTTGTAAAAGATAATTTAATAGATCATTTCAAAATTTCTTTATTAAAGATCATAACGGTAACGATCATTGGGCCTAATAAATCCTAAAGAATTTGAAATAATTATCTTCTTTGTGAATCATAATTGACTAGATCATTTAAAGTTTTTTTATTAAAGATCATAAGGGTAACAATCATTGGGACTAATAAATGCTAAAAAATTGTAAATAATTATCTTCTTTGTAAAAGATAATTTAATAGATCATTTCAAAATTTCTTTATTAAAGATCATAACGGTAACTATCATTGGGCCTAATAAATGCTAAAGAATTTGAAATAATTATCTTGTTTGTGAATCATAATTGAATAGATTATTTACAGTTTTTTTATTAAAGGTCTTAACGGTAACAATCATTGGGCCTAATAAATGCTAAAAAATTGTAAATAATTACCTTCTTTCTAAAAGATAATTTAATAGATCATTTAAAATTTCTTTATTAAAGATCATAACGGTAACGATCATTGGGCCTAATAAATGCTAAACAATTGTAAATAATTATATTCTTTCTAAAACATAGTTTAATAGATCATTTAAAATTTCTTTATTAAAGATCATAAGGGTAACAATCATTGGGCCTACTAAATGCTAAAAAATTGTAAATAATTATCTTCTTTGTAAAAGATAATTTAATAGATTATTTAAAATTTCTTTATTAAAGATCATAACGGTAACGATCATTGGACCTAATAAATGCTAAAGAATTTGAAATAATTATCTTCTTTGTGAATCATAATTGAAAAGATCATTTAAAGTTTCTTTATTAAAGATCATAACAGTAACGATCATTGGGTCTAATAAATGCTAAAAAATTGTAAATAATTTACTTCTTTCTAAAAGATAATTTAATAGATCATTTAGAATTTCTTTATTAAAGATCATAACGGTAACGGTCATTGGTCCTAATAAATGCTAAAGAATTGTAAATAATTATATTCTTTCTAAAATATAATTTAATAGATCATTTAAAATTTCTTTATTAAAGATCATAAGGGTAACAATCATGGGGACTAATAAATGCTAAAAAATTGTAAATAATTATCTTCTTTGTAAAAGATAATTTAATAGATCATTTCAAAATTTCTTTATTAAAGATCATAACGGTAACAATCATTGGCCTAATAAATGCTAAAGAATTTGAAATAATTATCTTCTTTGTGAATCATAATTGAATTGATCATTTAAAGTTTTTTTATTAAAGGTCTTAACGGTAACAATCATTGGGCCTAATAAATGCTACAAAATTCTACATAATTATCTTCATTCTAAAAGATAACTTAAAAGATCATTTAGAATTTCTTTATTAAAGATCATAACGGTAACGATCATTGGTCCTAATAAATGCTAAAGAATTGTAAATAATTATAGTCTTTCTAAAATATAATTTAATAGATCATTTAAAATTTCTTTATTAAAGATCATAAGGGTAACAATCATTGGGACTAATAAATGCTAAAAAATTTTAAATAATTATCTTCTTTGTAAAAGATAATTTAATAGATCATTTCAAAATTTCTTTATTAAAGATCATAACGGTAACGATCATTGGGACTAATAAATGCTAAAGAATTTGAAATAATTATCTTCTTTGTGAGTCATAATTGAATAGATCATTTAAGGTTTTTTTATTAAAGGTCTTAACGGTAACAATCATTGGGCCTAATAAATGCTAAAAAATTGTACATAATTATCTTCATTCTAAAAGATAACTTGAAAGATTATTTAAAGTTTTTTTATTAAAGATCATAACGGTAACGATCATTGGGCCTAATAAATGCTAAAAAATTGTAAATAATTACCTTCTTTCTAAAAGATAATTTAATAGATCATTTAAAATTTCTTTATTAAAGATCATAACGGTAACAATCATTGGTCCTAATAAATGCTAAAGAATTGTAAATAATTATATTCTTTCTAAAACATAATTTAATAGATCATTTAAAATTTCTTTATTAAAGATCATAACGGTAACAATCATTGGGACTAATAAATGCTAAAAAATTGTAAATAATTATCTTCTTTGTAAAAGATAATTTAATAGATCATTTCAAAATTTCTTTATTAAAGATCATAACGGTAACGATCATTGGCCTAATAAATGCTAAAGAATTTGAAATAATTATCTTCTTTGTGAATCATAATTGAATAGATCATTTAAAGTTTTTTTATTAAAGATCATAACAATAACGATCATTGGGTCTAATAAATGCTAAAAAATTGTAAATAATTATCTTCTTTCTAAAAGATAATTTAATAGATCATTTAGAATTTCTTTATTAAAGATCATAACGGTAACGATCATTGGTCCTAATAAATGCTAAAGAATTGTAAATAATTATATTCTTTCTAAAATATAATTTAATAGATCATTTAAAATTTCTTTATTAAAGATCATAAGGGTAAAAATCATTGGGACTAATAAATGCTAAAAAATTGTAAATAATTATCTTCTTTGTAAAAGATAATTTAATAGATCATTTCAAAATTTCTTTATTAAAGATCATAACGGTAACGATCATTGGCCTAATAAATGCTAAAGAATTTGAAATAATTATCTTCTTTGTGAATCATAATTGAATTGATCATTTAAAGTTTTTTTATTAAAGGTCTTAACGGTAACAATCATTGGGCCTAATAAATGCTAAAAAATTGTACATAATTATCTTCATTCTAAAAGATAACTTAAAAGATCATTTAGAATTTCTTTATTAAAGATCATAACGGTAACGATCATTGGTCCTAATAAATGCTAAAGAATTGTAAATAATTATATTCTTTCTAAAATATAATTTAATAGATCATTTAAAATTTCTTTATTAAAGATCATAAGGGTAACAATCATTGGGACTAATAAATGCTAAATAATTGTAAATAATTATCTTCTTTGTAAAAGATAATTTAATAGATCATTTCAAAATTTGTTTATTAAAGATCATAACGGTAACGATCATTGGCCTAATAAATGCTAAAGAATTTGAAATAATTATCTTCTTTGTGAATCATAATTGAATAGATCATTTAAAGTTTTTTTATTAAAGATCATAACAGTAACGATCATTGGGTCTAATAAATGCTAAAAAATTGTAAATAATTATCTTCTTTCTAAAAGATAATTTAATAGATCATTTAGAATTTCTTTATTAAAGATCATAACGGTAACGATCATTGGTCCTAATAAATGCTATAGAATTGTAAATAATTATATTCTTTCTAAAATATAATTTAATAGATCATTTAAAATTTCTTTATTAAAGATCATAAGGGTAACAATCATTGGGACTAATAAATGCTAAAAAATTGTAAATAATTATCTTCTTTGTAAAAGAAAATTTAATACATCATTTCAAAATTTCTTTATTAAAGATCATAACGGTAACGATCATTGGGCCTAATAAATCCTAAAGAATTTGAAATAATTATCTTCTTTGTGAATCATAATTGAATAGATCATTTAAAGTTATTTTATTAAAGGTCTTAACGGTAACAATCATTGGGCCTAATAAATGCTAAAAAATTGTACATAATTATCTTCATTCTAAAAGATAACTTAAAAGATTATTTAAAGTTTTTTTATTAAAGATCATAACGGTAACGATCATTGGGCCTAATAGATGCTAAAAAATTGTAAATAATTACCTTCTTTCTAAAAGATAATTTAATAGATCATTTAAAATTTCTTTATTAAAGATCATAACGGTAACGATCATTGGGCCTAATAAATGCTAAACAATTGTAAATAATTATATTCTTTCTAAAACATAGTTTAATAGATCATTTAAAATTTCTTTATTAAAGATCATAAGGGTAACAATCATTGGGCCTACTAAATGCTAAAAAATTGTAAATAATTATCTTCTTTGTAAAAGATAATTTAATAGATTATTTAAAATTTCTTTATTAAAAATCATAACGGTAACGATCATTGGGCCTAATAAATGCTAAAGAATTTGAAATAATTATCTTCTTTGTGAATCATAATTGAAAAGATCATTTAAAGTTTCTTTATTAAAGATCATAACAGTAACGATCATTGGGTCTAATAAATGCTAAAAAATTGTAAATAATTATCTTCTTTCTAAAAGATAATTTAATAGATCATTTAGAATTTCTTTATTAAAGATCATAACGGTAACGATCATTGGTCCTAATAAATGCTAAAGAATTGTAAATAATTATATTCTTTCTAAAATATAATTTAATAGATCATTTAAAATTTCTTTATTAAAGATCATAAGGGTAACAATCATTGGGACTAATAAATGCTAAAAAATTTTAAATAATTATCTTCTTTGTAAAAGATAATTTAATAGATCATTTCAAAATATCTTTACTAAAGATCATAACGGTAACGATCATTGGGACTAATAAATGCTAAAGAATTTGAAATAATTATCTTCTTTGTGAGTCATAATTGAATAGATCATTTAAGGTTTTTTTATTAAAGGTCTTAACGGTAACAATCATTGGGCCTAATAAATGCTAAAAAATTGTACATAATTATCTTCATTCTAAAAGATAACTTGAAAGATTATTTAAAGTTTTTTTATTAAAGATCATAACGGTAACGATCATTGGGCCTAATAAATGCTAAAAAATTGTAAATAATTACCTTCTTTCTAAAAGATAATTTAATAGATCATTTAAAATTTCTTTATTAAAGATCATAACGGTAACAATCATTGGTCCTAATAAATGCTAAAGAATTGTAAATAATTATATTCTTTCTAAAACATAATTTAATAGATCATTTAAAATTCTTTTATTAAAGATCATAACGGTAACAATCATTGGGACTAATAAATGCTAAAAAATTGTAAATAATTATCTTCTTTGTAAAAGATAATTTAATAGATCATTTCAAAATTTCTTTATTAAAGATCATAACGGTAACGATCATTGGGCCTAATAAATGCTAAAGAATTTGAAATAATTATCTTCTTTGTGAATCATAATTGAAAAGATCATTTAAAGTTTCTTTATTAAAGATCATAACAGTAATTATCATTGGGTCTAATAAATGCTAAAAAATTGTAAATAATTTACTTCTTTCTAAAAGATAATTTAATAGATCATTTAGAATTTCTTTATTAAAGATCATAACGGTAACGGTCATTGGTCCTAATAAATGCTAAAGAATTGTAAATAATTATATTCTTTCTAAAATATAATTTAATAGATCATTTAAAATTTCTTTATTAAAGATCATAAGGGTAACAATCATGGGGACTAATAAATGCTAAAAAATTGTAAATAATTATCTTCTTTGTAAAAGATAATTTAATAGATCATTTCAAAATTTCTTTATTAAAGATCATAACGGTAACGATCATTGGCCTAATAAATGCTAAAGAATTTGAAATAATTATCTTCTTTGTGAAGCATAATTGAATTGATCATTTAAAGTTTTTTTATTAAAGATCATAACAGTAACGATCATTGGGTCTAATAAATGCTAAAAAATTGTAAATAATTATCTTCTTTCTAAAAGATAATTTAATAGATCATTTAGAATTTCTTTATTAAAGATCATAACGGTAACGATCATTGGTCCTAATAAATGCTAAAGAATTGTAAATAATTATATTCTTTCTAAAATATAATTTAATAGATCATTTAAAATTTCTTTATTAAAGATCATAAGGGTAAAAATCATTGGGACTAATAAATGCTAAAAAATTGTAAATAATTATCTTCTTTGTAAAAGATAATTTAATAGATCATTTCAAAATTTCTTTATTAAAGATCATAACGGTAACGATCATTGGCCTAATAAATGCTAAAGAATTTGAAATAATTATCTTCTTTGTGAATCATAATTGAATTGATCATTTAAAGTTTTTTTATTAAAGGTCTTAACGGTAACAATCATTGGGCCTAATAAATGCTAAAAAATTGTACATAATTATCTTCATTCTAAAAGATAACTTAAAAGATCATTTAGAATTTCTTTATTAAAGATCATAACGGTAACGATCATTGGTCCTAATAAATGCTAAAGAATTGTAAATAATTATATTCTTTCTAAAATATAATTTAATAGATCATTTAAAATTTCTTTATTAAAGATCATAAGGGTAACAATCATTGGGACTAATAAATGCTAAATAATTGTAAATAATTATCTTCTTTGTAAAAGATAATTTAATAGATCATTTCAAAATTTCTTTATTAAAGATCATAACGGTAACGATCATTGGCCTAATAAATGCTAAAGAATTTGAAATAATTATCTTCTTTGTGAATCATAATTGAATTGATCATTTAAAGTTTTTTTATTAAAGGTCTTAACGGTAACAATCAATGGGCCTAATAAATGCTAAAAAATTGTACATAATTATCTTCATTCTAAAAGATAACTTAAAAGATCATTTAGAATTTGTTTATTAAAGATCATAACGGTAACGATCATTGGTCCTAATAAATGCTAAAGAATTGTAAATAATTATATTCTTTCTAAAATATAATTTAATAGATCATTCAAAATTTCTTTATTAAAGATCATAACGGTAACAATCATTGGGACTAATAAATGCTAAAAAATTGTAAATAATTATCTTCTTTGTAAAAGATAATTTAATAGATCATTTCAAAATTTCTTTATTAAAGATCATAACGGTAACGATCATTGGCCTAATAAATGCTAAAGAATTTGAAATAATTATCTTCTTTGTGAATCATAATTGAATAGATCATTTAAACTTTTTTTATTAAAGATCATAACAGTAACGATCATTGGGTCTAATAAATGCTAAAAAATTGTAAATAATTATCTTCTTTCTAAAAGATAATTTAATAGATCATTTAGAATTTCTTTATTAAAGATCATAACGGTAACGATCATTGGTCCTAATAAATGCTAAAGAATTGTAAATAATTATATTCTTTCTAAAATATAATTTAATAGATCATTTAAAATTTCTTTATTAAAGATCATAAGGGTAAAAATCATTGGGACTAATAAATGCTAAAAAATTGTAAATAATTATCTTCTTTGTAAAAGATAATTTAATAGATCATTTCAAAATTTCTTTATTAAAGATCATAACGGTAACGATCATTGGCCTAATAAATGCTAAAGAATTTGAAATAATTATCTTCTTTGTGAATCATAATTGAATTGATCATTTAAAGTTTTTTTATTAAAGGTCTTAACGGTAACAATCATTGGGCCTAATAAATGCTAAAAAATTGTACATAATTATCTTCATTCTAAAAGATAACTTAAAAGATCATTTAGAATTTCTTTATTAAAGATCATAACGGTAACGATCATTGGTCCTAATAAATGCTAAAGAATTGTAAATAATTATATTCTTTCTAAAATATAATTTAATAGATCATTTAAAATTTCTTTATTAAAGATCATAAGGGTAACAATCATTGGGACTAATAAATGCTAAATAATTGTAAATAATTATCTTCTTTGTAAAAGATAATTTAATAGATCATTTCAAAATTTCTTTATTAAAGATCATAACGGTAACGATCATTGGCCTAATAAATGCTAAAGAATTTGAAATAATTATCTTCTTTGTGAATCATAATTGAATTGATCATTTAAAGTTTTTTTATTAAAGGTCTTAACGGTAACAATCAATGGGCCTAATAAATGCTAAAAAATTGTACATAATTATCTTCATTCTAAAAGATAACTTAAAAGATCATTTAGAATTTGTTTATTAAAGATCATAACGGTAACGATCATTGGTCCTAATAAATGCTAAAGAATTGTAAATAATTATATTCTTTCTAAAATATAATTTAATAGATCATTTAAAATTTCTTTATTAAAGATCATAACGGTAACAATCATTGGGACTAATAAATGCTAAAAAATTGTAAATAATTATCTTCTTTGTAAAAGATAATTTAATAGATCATTTCAAAATTTCTTTATTAAAGATCATAACGGTAACGATCATTGGCCTAATAAATGCTAAAGAATTTGAAATAATTATCTTCTTTGTGAATCATAATTGAATAGATCATTTAAACTTTTTTTATTAAAGATCATAACAGTAACGATCATTGGGTCTAATAAATGCTAAAAAATTGTAAATAATTATCTTCTTTCTAAAAGATAATTTAATAGATCATTTAGAATTTCTTTATTAAAGATCATAACGGTAACGATCATTGGTCCTAATAAATGCTAAAGAATTGTAAATAATTATATTCTTTCTAAAATATAATTTAATAGATCATTTAAAATTTCTTTATTAA
The DNA here is from genome assembly GCA_037954015.1 of Psophocarpus tetragonolobus. Lineage (NCBI taxonomy): Eukaryota > Viridiplantae > Streptophyta > Magnoliopsida > Fabales > Fabaceae > Psophocarpus > Psophocarpus tetragonolobus. Next base: position 64,838,843 of record CM075688.1, read on the forward strand.
AGATCATAAGGGTAACAATCATTGGGACTAATAAATGCTAAAAAATTGTAAATAATTATCTTCTTTGTAAAAGAAAATTTAATAGATCATTTCAAAATTTCTTTATTAAAGATCATAACGGTAACGATCATTGGGACTAATAAATGCTAAAGAATTTGAAATAATTATCTTCTTTGTGAGTCATAATTGAATAGATCATTTAAGGTTTTTTTATTAAAGGTCTTAACGGTAACAATCATTGGGCCTAATAAATGCTAAAAAATTGTACATAATTATCTTCATTCTAAAAGATAACTTGAAAGATTATTTAAAGTTTTTTTATTAAAGATCATAACGGTAACGATCATTGGGCCTAATAAATGCTAAAAAATTGTAAATAATTACCTTCTTTCTAAAAGATAATTTAATAGATTATTTCAAAATTTCTTTATTAAAGATCATAACGGTAACAATCATTGGGACTAATAAATGCTAAAAAATTGTAAATAATTATCTTCTTTGTAAAAGATAATTTAATAGATCATTTCAAAATTTCTTTGTTAAAGATCATAACGGTAACGATCATTGGCCTAATAAATGCTAAAGAATTTGAAATAATTATCTTCTTTGTGAATCATAATTGAATAGATCATTTAAAGTTTTTTTATTAAAGATCATAACAGTAACGATCATTGGGTCTAATAAATGCTAAAAAATTGTAAATAATTATCTTCTTTCTAAAAGATAATTTAATAGATCATTTAGAATTTCTTTATTAAAGATCATAACGGTAACGATCATTGGTCCTAATAAATGCTAAAGAATTGTAAATAATTATATTCTTTCTAAAATTTAATTTAATAGATCATTTAAAATTTCTTTATTAAAGATCATAAGGGTAACAATCATTGGGACTAATAAATGCTAAAAAATTGTAAATAATTATCTTCTTTGTAAAAGAAAATTTAATAGATCATTTCAAAATTTCTTTATTAAAGATCATAACGGTAACGATCATTGGGCCTAATAAATCCTAAAGAATTGGAAATAATTATCTTCTTTGTGAATCATAATTGAATTGATCATTTAAAGTTTTTTTATTAAAGGTCTTAACGGTAACAATCATTGGGCCTAATAAATGCTAAAAAATTGTACATAATTATCTTCATTCTAAAAGATAACTTAAAAGATCATTTAGAATTTCTTTATTAAAGATCATAACGGTAACGATCATTGGTCCTAATAAATGCTAAAGAATTGTAAATAATTATCTTCTTTCTGAATCATAATTGAATTGATCATTTAAAGTTTTTCTATTAAAGGTCTTAACGGTAACAATCATTGGGCCTAATAAATGCTAAAAAATTGTACATAATTATCTTCATTCTAAAAGATAACTTAAAAGACCATTTAGAATTTCTTTATTAAAGATCATAACGGTAACGATCATTGGTCCTAATAAATGCTAAAGAATTGTAAATAATTATATTCTTTCTAAAATATAATTTAATAGATCATTTAAAATTTCTTTATTAAAGATCATAAGGGTAACAATCATTGGGACTAATAAATGCTAAAAAATTTTAAATAATTATCTTCTTTGTAAAAGATAATTTAATAGATCATTTCAAAATTTCTTTATTAAAGATCATAACGGTAACGATCATTGGGACTAATAAATGCTAAAGAATTTGAAATAATTATCTTCTTTGTGAGTCATAATTGAATAGATCATTTAAGGTTTTTTTATTAAAGGTCTTAACAGTAACAATCATTGGGCCTAATAAATGCTAAAAAATTGTACATAATTATCTTCATTCTAAAAGATAACTTGAAAGATTATTTAAAGTTTTTTTATTAAAGATCATAACGGTAACGATCATTGGGCCTAATAAATGCTAAAAAATTGTAAATAATTACCTTCTTTCTAAAAGATAATTTAATAGATCATTTCAAAATTTCTTTATTAAAGATCATAACGGTAACGATCATTGGCCTAATAAATGCTAAAGAATTTGAAATAATTATCTTCTTTGTGAATCATAATTGAATTGATCATTTAAAGTTTTTTTATTAAAGATCATAACAGTAACGATCATTGGGTCTAATAAATGCTAAAAAATTGTAAATAATTATCTTCTTTCTAAAAGATAATTTAATAGATCATTTAGAATTTCTTTATTAAAGATCATAACGGTAACGATCATTGGTCCTAATAAATGCTAAAGAATTGTAAATAATTATATTCTTTCTAAAATATAATTTAATAGATCATTTAAAATTTCTTTATTAAAGATCATAAGGGTAAAAATCATTGGGACTAATAAATGCTAAAAAATTGTAAATAATTATCTTCTTTGTAAAAGATAATTTAATAGATCATTTCAAAATTTCTTTATTAAAGATCATAACGGTAACGATCATTGGCCTAATAAATGCTAAAGAATTTGAAATAATTATCTTCTTTGTGAATCATAATTGAATTGATCATTTAAAGTTTTTTTATTAAAGGTCTTAACGGTAACAATCATTGGGCCTAATAAATGCTAAAAAATTGTACATAATTATCTTCATTCTAAAAGATAACTTAAAAGATCATTTAGAATTTCTTTATTAAAGATCATAACGGTAACGATCATTGGTCCTAATAAATGCTAAAGAATTGTAAATAATTATATTCTTTCTAAAATATAATTTAATAGATCATTTAAAATTTCTTTATTAAAGATCATAAGGGTAACAATCATTGGGACTAATAAATGCTAAAAAATTTTAAATAATTATCTTCTTTGTAAAAGATAATTTAATAGATCATTTCAAAATTTCTTTATTAAAGATCATAACGGTAACGATCATTGGGACTAATAAATGCTAAAGAATTTGAAATAATTATCTTCTTTGTGAGTCATAATTGAATAGATCATTTAAGGTTTTTTTATTAAAGGTCTTAACGGTAACAATCATTGGGCCTAATAAATGCTAAAAAATTGTACATAATTATCTTCATTCTAAAAGATAACTTGAAAGATTATTTAAAGTTTTTTTATTAAAGATCATAACGGTAACGATCATTGGGCCTAATAAATGCTAAAAAATTGTAAATAATTACCTTCTTTCTAAAAGATAATTTAATAGATCATTTCAAAATTTCTTTATTAAAGATCATAACGGTAACGATCATTGGCCTAATAAATGCTAAAGAATTTGAAATAATTATCTTCTTTGTGAATCATAATTGAATTGATCATTTAAAGTTTTTTTATTAAAGATCATAACAGTAACGATCATAGGGTCTAATAAATGCTAAAAAATTGTAAATAATTATCTTCTTTCTAAAAGATAATTTAATAGATCATTTAGAATTTCTTTATTAAAGATCATAACGGTAACGATCATTGGTCCTAATAAATGCTAAAGAATTGTAAATAATTATATTCTTTCTAAAATATAATTTAATAGATCATTTAAAATTTCTTTATTAAAGATCATAAGGGTAAAAATCATTGGGACTAATAAATGCTAAAAAATTGTAAATAATTATCTTCTTTGTAAAAGATAATTTAATAGATCATTTCAAAATTTCTTTATTAAAGATCATAACGGTAACGATCATTGGCCTAATAAATGCTAAAGAATTTGAAATAATTTTCTTCTTTGTGAATCATAATTGAATTGATCATTTAAAGTTTTTTTATTAAAGGTCTTAACGGTAACAATCATTGGGCCTAATAAATGCTACAAAATTCTACATAATTATCTTCATTCTAAAAGATAACTTAAAAGATCATTTAGAATTTCTTTATTAAAGATCATAACGGTAACGATCATTGGTCCTAATAAATGCTAAAGAATTGTAAATAATTATATTCTTTCTAAAATATAATTTAATAGATCATTTAAAATTTCTTTATTAAAGATCATAAGGGTAACAATCATTGGGACTAATAAATGCTAAAAAATTTTAAATAATTATCTTCTTTGTAAAAGATAATTTAATAGATCATTTCAAAATTTCTTTATTAAAGATCATAACGGTAACGATCATTGGAACTAATAAATGCTAAAGAATTTGAAATAATTATCTTCTTTGTGAGTCATAATTGAATAGATCATTTAAGGTTTTTTTATTAAAGGTCTTAACGGTAACAATCATTGGGCCTAATAAATGCTAAAAAATTGTACATAATTATCTTCATTCTAAAAGATAACTTGAAAGATTATTTAAAGTTTTTTTATTAAAGATCATAACGGTAACGATCATTGGGCCTAATAAATGCTAAAAAATTGTAAATAATTACCTTCTTTCTAAAAGATAATTTAATAGATCATTTCAAAATTTCTTTATTAAAGATCATAACGGTAACGATCATTGGCCTAATAAATGCTAAAGAATTTGAAATAATTATCTTCTTTGTGAATCATAATTGAATTGATCATTTAAAGTTTTTTTATTAAAGATCATAACAGTAACGATCATTGGGTCTAATAAATGCTAAAAAATTGTAAATAATTATCTTCTTTCTAAAAGATAATTTAATAGATCATTTAGAATTTCTTTATTAAAGATCATAACGGTAACGATCATTGGTCCTAATAAATGCTAAAGAATTGTAAATAATTATATTCTTTCTAAAATATAATTTAATAGATCATTTAAAATTTCTTTATTAAAGATCATAAGGGTAAAAATCATTGGGACTAATAAATGCTAAAAAATTGTAAATAATTATCTTCTTTGTAAAAGATAATTTAATAGATCATTTCAAAATTTCTTTATTAAAGATCATAACGGTAACGATCATTGGCCTAATAAATGCTAAAGAATTTGAAATAATTTTCTTCTTTGTGAATCATAATTGAATTGATCATTTAAAGTTTTTTTATTAAAGGTCTTAACGGTAACAATCATTGGGCCTAATAAATGCTAAAAAATTGTACATAATTATCTTCATTCTAAAAGATAACTTAAAAGATCATTTAGAATTTCTTTATTAAAGATCATAACGGTAACGATCATTGGTCCTAATAAATGCTAAAGAATTGTAAATAATTATATTCTTTCTAAAATATAATTTAATAGATCATTTAAAATTTCTTTATTAAAGATCATAAGGGTAACAATGATGGGGACTAATAAATGCTAAAAAATTGTAAATAATTATCTTCTTTGTAAAAGATAATTTAATAGATCATTTCAAAATTTCTTTATTAAAGATCATAACGGTAACGATCATTGGGTCTAATAAATGCTAAAAAATTGTAAATAATTTACTTCTTTCTAAAAGATAATTTAATAGATCATTTAGAATTTCTTTATTAAAGATCATAACGGTAACGGTCATTGGTCCTAATAAATGCTAAAGAATTGTAAATAATTATATTCTTTCTAAAATATAATTTAATAGATCATTTAAAATTTCTTTATTAAAGATCATAAGGGTAACAATCATGGGGACTAATAAATGCTAAAAAATTGTAAATAATTATCTTCTTTGTAAAAGATAATTTAATAGATCATTTCAAAATTTCTTTATTAAAGATCATAACGGTAACGATCATTGGCCTAATAAATGCTAAAGAATTTGAAATAATTATCTTCTTTGTGAGTCATAATTGAATAGATCATTTAAGGTTTTTTTATTAAAGGTCTTAACGGTAACAATCATTGGGCCTAATAAATGCTAAAAAATTGTACATAATTATCTTCATTCTAAAAGATAACTTGAAAGATTATTTAAAGTTTTTTTATTAAAGATCATAACGGTAACGATCATTGGGCCTAATAAATGCTAAAAAATTGTAAATAATTACCTTCTTTCTAAAAGATAATTTAATAGATCATTTCAAAATTTCTTTATTAAAGATCATAACGGTAACGATCATTGGCCTAATAAATGCTAAAGAATTTGAAATAATTATCTTCTTTGTGAATCATAATTGAATTGATCATTTAAAGTTTTTTTATTAAAGATCATAACAGTAACGATCATTGGGTCTAATAAATGCTAAAAAATTGTAAATAATTATCTTCTTTCTAAAAGATAATTTAATAGATCATTTAGAATTTCTTTATTAAAGATCATAACGGTAACGATCATTGGTCCTAATAAATGCTAAAGAATTGTAAATAATTATATTCTTTCTAAAATATAATTTAATAGATCATTTAAAATTTCTTTATTAAAGATCATAAGGGTAAAAATCATTGGGACTAATAAATGCTAAAAAATTGTAAATAATTATCTTCTTTGTAAAAGATAATTTAATAGATCATTTCAAAATTTCTTTATTAAAGATCATAACGGTAACGATCATTGGCCTAATAAATGCTAAAGAATTTGAAATAATTATCTTCTTTGTGAATCATAATTGAATTGATCATTTAAAGTTTTTTTATTAAAGGTCTTAACGGTAACAATCATTGGGCCTAATAAATGCTAAAAAATTGTACATAATTATCTTCATTCTAAAAGATAACTTAAAAGATCATTTAGAATTTCTTTATTAAAGATCATAACGGTAACGATCATTGGTCCTAATAAATGCTAAAGAATTGTAAATAATTATATTCTTTCTAAAATATAATTTAATAGATCATTTAAAATTTCTTTATTAAAGATCATAAGGGTAACAATCATTGGGACTAATAAATGCTAAAAAATTGTAAATAATTATCTTCTTTGTAAAAGATAATTTAATAGATCATTTCAAAATTTCTTTATTAAAGATCATAACGGTAACGATCATTGGCCTAATAAATGCTAAAGAATTTGAAATAATTATCTTCTTTGTGAATCATAATTGAATTGATCATTTAAAGTTTTTTTATTAAAGGTCTTAACGGTAACAATCATTGGGCCTAATAAATGCTAAAAAATTGTACATAATTATCTTCATTCTAAAAGATAACTTAAAAGATCATTTAGAATTTCTTTATTAAAGATCATAACGGTAACGATCATTGGTCCTAATAAATGCTAAAGAATTGTAAATAATTATATTCTTTCTAAAATATAATTTAATAGATCATTTAAAATTTCTTTATTAAAGATCATAAGGGTAACAATCATTGGGACTAATAAATGCTAAATAATTGTAAATAATTATCTTCTTTGTAAAAGATAATTTAATAGATCATTTCAAAATTTCTTTATTAAAGATCATAACGGTAACGATCATTGGCCTAATAAATGCTAAAGAATTTGAAATAATTATCTTCTTTGTGAATCATAATTGAATTGATCATTTAAAGTTTTTTTATTAAAGATCATAACAGTAACGATCATTGGGTCTAATAAATGCTAAAAAATTGTAAATAATTATCTTCTTTCTAAAAGATAATTTAATAGATCATTTAGAATTTCTTTATTAAAGATCATAACGGTAACGATCATTGGTCCTAATAAATGCTAAAGAATTGTAAATAATTATATTCTTTCTAAAATATAATTTAATAGATCATTTAAAATTTCTTTATTAAAGATCATAAGGGTAAAAATCATTGGGACTAATAAATGCTAAAAAATTGTAAATAATTATCTTCTTTGTAAAAGATAATTTAATAGATCATTTCAAAATTTCTTTATTAAAGATCATAACGGTAACGATCATTGGCCTAATAAATGCTAAAGAATTTGAAATAATTATCTTCTTTGTGAATCATAATTGAATTGATCATTTAAAGTTTTTTTATTAAAGGTCTTAACGGTAACAATCATTGGGCCTAATAAATGCTAAAAAATTGTACATAATTATCTTCATTCTAAAAGATAACTTAAAAGATCATTTAGAATTTCTTTATTAAAGATCATAACGGTAACGATCATTGGTCCTAATAAATGCTAAAGAATTGTAAATAATTATATTCTTTCTAAAATATAATTTAATAGATCATTTAAAATTTCTTTATTAAAGATCATAAGGGTAACAATCATGGGGACTAATAAATGCTAAAAAATTGTAAATAATTATCTTCTTTGTAAAAGATAATTTAATAGATCATTTCAAAATTTCTTTATTAAAGATCATAACGGTAACGATCATTGGGTCTAATAAATGCTAAAAAATTGTAAATAATTTACTTCTTTCTAAAAGATAATTTAATAGATCATTTAGAATTTCTTTATTAAAGATCATAACGGTAACGGTCATTGGTCCTAATAAATGCTAAAGAATTGTAAATAATTATATTCTTTCTAAAATATAATTTAATAGATCATTTAAAATTTCTTTATTAAAGATCATAAGGGTAACAATCATGGGGACTAATAAATGCTAAAAAATTGTAAATAATTATCTTCTTTGTAAAAGATAATTTAATAGATCATTTCAAAATTTCTTTATTAAAGATCATAACGGTAACGATCATTGGCCTAATAAATGCTAAAGAATTTGAAATAATTATCTTCTTTGTGAATCATAATTGAATTGATCATTTAAAGTTTTTTTATTAAAGATCATAACAGTAACGATCATTGGGTCTAATAAATGCTAAAAAATTGTAAATAATTATCTTCTTTCTAAAAGATAATTTAATAGATCATTTAGAATTTCTTTATTAAAGATCATAACGGTAACGATCATTGGTCCTAATAAATGCTAAAGAATTGTAAATAATTATATTCTTTCTAAAATATAATTTAATAGATCATTTAAAATTTCTTTATTAAAGATCATAAGGGTAACAATCATGGGGACTAATAAATGCTAAAAAATTGTAAATAATTATCTTCTTTGTAAAAGATAATTTAATAGATCATTTCAAAATTTCTTTATTAAAGATCATAACGGTAACGATCATTGGCCTAATAAATGCTAAAGAATTTGAAATAATTATCTTCTTTGTGAATCATAATTGAATTGATCATTTAAAGTTTTTTTATTAAAGATCATAACAGTAACGATCATTGGGTCTAATAAATGCTAAAAAATTGTAAATAATTATCTTCTTTCTAAAAGATAATTTAATAGATCATTTAGAATTTCTTTATTAAAGATCATAACGGTAACGATCATTGGTCCTAATAAATGCTAAAGAATTGTAAATAATTATATTCTTTCTAAAATATAATTTAATAGATCATTTAAAATTTCTTTATTAAAGATCATAAGGGTAAAAATCATTGGGACTAATAAATGCTAAAAAATTGTAAATAATTATCTTCTTTGTAAAAGATAATTTAATAGATCATTTCAAAATTTCTTTATTAAAGATCATAACGGTAACGATCATTGGCCTAATAAATGCTAAAGAATTTGAAATAATTATCTTCTTTGTGAATCATAATTGAATTGATCATTTAAAGTTTTTTTATTAAAGGTCTTAACGGTAACAATCATTGGGCCTAATAAATGCTAAAAAATTGTACATAATTATCTTCATTCTAAAAGATAACTTAAAAGATCATTTAGAATTTCTTTATTAAAGATCATAACGGTAACGATCATTGGTCCTAATAAATGCTAAAGAATTGTAAATAATTATATTCTTTCTAAAATATAATTTAATAGATCATTTAAAATTTCTTTATTAAAGATCATAAGGGTAACAATCATTGGGACTAATAAATGCTAAATAATTGTAAATAATTATCTTCTTTGTAAAAGATAATTTAATAGATCATTTCAAAATTTCTTTATTAAAGATCATAACGGTAACGATCATTGGCCTAATAAATGCTAAAGAATTTGAAATAATTATCTTCTTTGTGAATCATAATTGAATTGATCATTTAAAGTTTTTTTATTAAAGGTCTTAACGGTAACAATCAATGGGCCTAATAAATGCTAAAAAATTGTACATAATTATCTTCATTCTAAAAGATAACTTAAAAGATCATTTAGAATTTGTTTATTAAAGATCATAACGGTAACGATCATTGGTCCTAATAAATGCTAAAGAATTGTAAATAATTATATTCTTTCTAAAATATAATTTAATAGATCATTTAAAATTTCTTTATTAAAGATCATAACGGTAACAATCATTGGGACTAATAAATGCTAAAAAATTGTAAATAATTATCTTCTTTGTAAAAGATAATTTAATAGATCATTTCAAAATTTCTTTATTAAAGATCATAACGGTAACGATCATTGGCCTAATAAATGCTAAAGAATTTGAAATAATTATCTTCTTTGTGAATCATAATTGAATAGATCATTTAAAGTTTTTTTATTAAAGATCATAACAGTAACGATCATTGGGTCTAATAAATGCTAAAAAATTGTAAATAATTATCTTCTTTCTAAAAGATAATTTAATAGATCATTTAGAATTTCTTTATTAAAGATCATAACGGTAACGATCATTGGTCCTAATAAATGCTAAAGAATTGTAAATAATTATATTCTTTCTAAAATATAATTTAATAGATCATTTAAAATTTCTTTATTAAAGATCATAAGGGTAACAATCATTGGGACTAATAAATGCTAAAAAATTGTAAATAATTATCTTCTTTGTAAAAGAAAATTTAATAGATCATTTCAAAATTTCTTTATTAAAGATCATAACGGTAACGATCATTGGGCCTAATAAATCCTAAAGAATTGGAAATAATTATCTTCTTTGTGAATCATAATTGAATTGATCATTTAAAGTTTTTTTATTAAAGGTCTTAACGGTAACAATCATTGGGCCTAATAAATGCTAAAAAATTGTACATAATTATCTTCATTCTAAAAGATAACTTAAAAGATCATTTAGAATTTCTTTATTAAAGATCATAACGGTAACGATCATTGGTCCTAATAAATGCTAAAGAATTGTAAATAATTATCTTCTTTCTGAATCATAATTGAATTGATCATTTAAAGTTTTTCTATTAAAGGTCTTAACGGTAACAATCATTGGGCCTAATAAATGCTAAAAAATTGTACATAATTATCTTCATTCTAAAAGATAACTTAAAAGACTATTTAGAATTTCTTTATTAAAGATCATAACGGTAACGATCATTGGTCCTAATAAATGCTAAAGAATTGTAAATAATTATATTCTTTCTAAAATATAATTTAATAGATCATTTAAAATTTCTTTATTAAAGATCATAAGGGTAACAATCATTGGGACTAATAAATGCTAAAAAATTTTAAATAATTATCTTCTTTGTAAAAGATAATTTAATAGATCATTTCAAAATTTCTTTATTAAAGATCATAACGGTAACGATCATTGGGACTAATAAATGCTAAAGAATTTGAAATAATTATCTTCTTTGTGAGTCATAATTGAATAGATCATTTAAGGTTTTCTTATTAAAGGTCTTAACGGTAACAATCATTGGGCCTAATAAATGCTAAAAAATTGTACATAATTATCTTCATTCTAAAAGATAACTTGAAAGATTATTTAAAGTTTTTTATTAAAGATCATAACGGTAACGATCATTGGGCCTAATAAATGCTAAAAAATTGTAAATAATTACCTTCTTTCTAAAAGATAATTTAATAGATCATTTCAAAATTTCTTTATTAAAGATCATAACGGTAACGATCATTGGCCTAATAAATGCTAAAGAATTTGAAATAATTATCTTCTTTGTGAATCATAATTGAATTGATCATTTAAAGTTTTTTTATTAAAGATCATAACAGTAACGATCATTGGGTCTAATAAATGCTAAAAAATTGTAAATAATTATCTTCTTTCTAAAAGATAATTTAATAGATCATTTCAAAATTTCTTTATTAAAGATCATAACGGTAACGATCATTGGTCCTAATAAATGCTAAAGAATTGTAAATAATTATATTCTTTCTAAAATATAATTTAATAGATCATTTAAAATTTCTTTATTAAAGATCATAAGGGTAACAATCATTGGGACTAATAAATGCTAAATAATTGTAAATAATTATCTTCTTTGTAAAAGATAATTTAATAGATCATTTCAAAATTTCTTTATTAAAGATCATAACGGTAACGATCATTGGCCTAATAAATGCTAAAGAATTTGAAATAATTATCTTCTTTGTGAATCATAATTGAATTGATCATTTAAAGTTTTTTTATTAAAGGTCTTAACGGTAACAATCAATGGGCCTAATAAATGCTAAAAAATTGTACATAATTATCTTCATTCTAAAAGATAACTTAAAAGATCATTTAGAATTTGTTTATTAAAGATCATAACGGTAACGATCATTGGTCCTAATAGATGCTAAAGAATTGTAAATAATTATATTCTTTCTAAAATATAATTTAATAGATCATTTAAAATTTCTTTATTAAAGATCATAACGGTAACAATCATTGGGACTAATAAATGCTAAAAAATTGTAAATAATTATCTTCTTTGTAAAAGAAAATTTAATAGATCATTTCAAAATTTCTTTATTAAAGATCATAACGGTAACGATCATTGGGCCTAATAAATCCTAAAGAATTGGAAATAATTATCTTCTTTGTGAATCATAATTGAATTGATCATTTAAAGTTTTTTTATTAAAGGTCTTAACGGTAACAATCATTGGGCCTAATAAATGCTAAAAAATTGTACATAATTATCTTCATTCTAAAAGATAACTTAAAAGATCATTTAGAATTTCTTTATTAAAGATCATAACGGTAACGATCATTGGTCCTAATAAATGCTAAAGAATTGTAAATAATTATCTTCTTTCTGAATCATAATTGAATTGATCATTTAAAGTTTTTCTATTAAAGGTCTTAACGGTAACAATCATTGGGCCTAATAAATGCTAAAAAATTGTACATAATTATCTTCATTCTAAAAGATAACTTAAAAGACCATTTAGAATTTCTTTATTAAAGATCATAACGGTAACGATCATTGGTCCTAATAAATGCTAAAGAATTGTAAATAATTATATTCTTTCTAAAATATAATTTAATAGATCATTTAAAATTTCTTTATTAAAGATCATAAGGGTAACAATCATTGGGACTAATAAATGCTAAAAAATTTTAAATAATTATCTTCTTTGTAAAAGATAATTTAATAGATCATTTCAAAATTTCTTTATTAAAGATCATAACGGTAACGATCATTGGGACTAATAAATGCTAAAGAATTTGAAATAATTATCTTCTTTGTGAGTCATAATTGAATAGATCATTTAAGGTTTTTTTATTAAAGGTCTTAACGGTAACAATCATTGGGCCTAATAAATGCTAAAAAATTGTACATAATTATCTTCATTCTAAAAGATAACTTGAAAGATTATTTAAAGTTTTTTTATTAAAGATCATAACGGTAACGATCATTGGGCCTAATAAATGCTAAAAAATTGTAAATAATTACCTTCTTTCTAAAAGATAATTTAATAGATCATTTCAAAATTTCTTTATTAAAGATCATAACGGTAACGATCATTGGCCTAATAAATGCTAAAGAATTTGAAATAATTATCTTCTTTGTGAATCATAATTGAATTGATCATTTAAAGTTTTTTTATTAAAGGTCTTAACGGTAACAATCATTGGGCCTAATAAATGCTAAAAAATTGTACATAATTATCTTCATTCTAAAAGATAACTTAAAAGATCATTTAGAATTTCTTTATTAAAGATCATAACGATAACGATCATTGGTCCTAATAAATGCTAAAGAATTGTAAATAATTATATTCTTTCTAAAATATAATTTAATAGATCATTTAAAATTTCTTTATTAAAGATCATAAGGGTAACAATCATTGGGACTAATAAATGCTAAATAATTGTAAATAATTATCTTCTTTGTAAAAGATAATTTAATAGATCATTTCAAAATTTCTTTATTAAAGATCATAACGGTAACGATCATTGGCCTAATAAATGCTAAAGAATTTGAAATAATTATCTTCTTTGTGAATCATAATTGAATTGATCATTTAAAGTTTTTTTATTAAAGGTCTTAACGGTAACAATCAATGGGCCTAATAAATGCTAAAAAATTGTACATAATTATCTTCATTCTAAAAGATAACTTAAAAGATCATTTAGAATTTGTTTATTAAAGATCATAACGGTAACGATCATTGGTCCTAATAAATGCTAAAGAATTGTAAATAATTATATTCTTTCTAAAATATAATTTAATAGATCATTTAAAATTTCTTTATTAAAGATCATAACGATAACAATCATTGGGACTAATAAATGCTAAAAAATTGTAAATAATTATCTTCTTTGTAAAAGAAAATTTAATAGATCATTTCAAAATTTCTTTATTAAAGATCATAACGGTAACGATCATTGGGCCTAATAAATCCTAAAGAATTGGAAATAATTATCTTCTTTGTGAATCATAATTGAATTGATCATTTAAAGTTTTTTTATTAAAGGTCTTAACGGTAACAATCATTGGGCCTAATAAATGCTAAAAAATTGTACATAATTATCTTCATTCTAAAAGATAACTTAAAAGATCATTTAGAATTTCTTTATTAAAGATCATAACGGTAACGATCATTGGTCCTAATAAATGCTAAAGAATTGTAAATAATTATCTTCTTTCTGAATCATAATTGAATTGATCATTTAAAGTTTTTCTATTAAAGGTCTTAACGGTAACAATCATTGGGCCTAATAAATGCTAAAAAATTGTACATAATTATCTTCATTCTAAAAGATAACTTAAAAGACCATTTAGAATTTCTTTATTAAAGATCATAACGGTAACGATCATTGGTCCTAATAAATGCTAAAGAATTGTAAATAATTATATTCTTTCTAAAATATAATTTAATAGATCATTTAAAATTTCTTTATTAAAGATCATAAGGGTAACAATCATTGGGACTAATAAATGCTAAAAAATTTTAAATAATTATCTTCTTTGTAAAAGATAATTTAATAGATCATTTCAAAATTTCTTTATTAAAGATCATAACGGTAACGATCATTGGGACTAATAAATGCTAAAGAATTTGAAATAATTATCTTCTTTGTGAGTCATAATTGAATTGATCATTTAAGGTTTTTTTATTAAAGGTCTTAACGGTAACAATCATTGGGCCTAATAAATGCTAAAAAATTGTACATAATTATCTTCATTCTAAAAGATAACTTGAAAGATTATTTAAAGTTTTTTTATTAAAGATCATAACGGTAACGATCATTGGGCCTAATAAATGCTAAAAAATTGTAAATAATTACCTTCTTTCTAAAAGATAATTTAATAGATCATTTCAAAATTTCTTTATTAAAGATCATAACGGTAACGATCATTGGCCTAATAAATGCTAAAGAATTTGAAATAATTATCTTCTTTGTGAATCATAATTGAATTGATCATTTAAAGTTTTTTTATTAAAGATCATAACAGTAACGATCATTGGGTCTAATAAATGCTAAAAAATTGTAAATAATTATCTTCTTTCTAAAAGATAATTTAATAGATCATTTAGAATTTCTTTATTAAAGATCATAACGGTAACGATCATTGGTCCTAATAAATGCTAAAGAATTGTAAATAATTATATTCTTTCTAAAATATAATTTAATAGATCATTTAAAATTTCTTTATTAAAGATCATAAGGGTAAAAATCATTGGGACTAATAAATGCTAAAAAATTGTAAATAATTATCTTCTTTGTAAAAGAAAATTTAATAGATCATTTCAAAATTTCTTTATTAAAGATCATAACGGTAACGATCATTGGGCCTAATAAATCCTAAAGAATTGGAAATAATTATCTTCTTTGTGAATCATAATTGAATTGATCATTTAAAGTTTTTTTATTAAAGGTCTTAACGGTAACAATCATTGGGCCTAATAAATGCTAAAAAATTGTACATAATTATCTTCATTCTAAAAGATAACTTAAAAGATCATTTAGAATTTCTTTATTAAAGATCATAACGGTAACGATCATTGGTCCTAATAAATGCTAAAGAATTGTAAATAATTATCTTCTTTCTGAATCATAATTGAATTGATCATTTAAAGTTTTTCTATTAAAGGTCTTAACGGTAACAATCATTGGGCCTAATAAATGCTAAAAAATTGTACATAATTATCTTCATTCTAAAAGATAACTTAAAAGACCATTTAGAATTTCTTTATTAAAGATCATAACGGTAACGATCATTGGTCCTAATAAATGCTAAAGAATTGTAAATAATTATATTCTTTCTAAAATATAATTTAATAGATCATTTAAAATTTCTTTATTAAAGATCATAAGGGTAACAATCATTGGGACTAATAAATGCTAAAAAATTTTAAATAATTATCTTCTTTGTAAAAGATAATTTAATAGATCATTTCAAAATTTCTTTATTAAAGATCATAACGGTAACGATCATTGGGACTAATAAATGCTAAAGAATTTGAAATAATTATCTTCTTTGTGAGTCATAATTGAATAGATCATTTAAGGTTTTTTTATTAAAGGTCTTAACGGTAACAATCATTGGGCCTAATAAATGCTAAAAAATTGTACATAATTATCTTCATTCTAAAAGATAACTTGAAAGATTATTTAAAGTTTTTTTATTAAAGATCATAACGGTAACGATCATTGGGCCTAATAAATGCTAAAAAATTGTAAATAATTACCTTCTTTCTAAAAGATAATTTAATAGATCATTTCAAAATTTCTTTATTAAAGATCATAACGGTAACGATCATTGGCCTAATAAATGCTAAAGAATTTGAAATAATTATCTTCTTTGTGAATCATAATTGAATTGATCATTTAAAGTTTTTTTATTAAAGATCATAACAGTAACGATCATTGGGTCTAATAAATGCTAAAAAATTGTAAATAATTATCTTCTTTCTAAAAGATAATTTAATAGATCATTTAGAATTTCTTTATTAAAGATCATAACGGTAACGATCATTGGTCCTAATAAATGCTAAAGAATTGTAAATAATTATATTCTTTCTAAAATATAATTTAATAGATCATTTAAAATTTCTTTATTAAAGATCATAAGGGTAAAAATCATTGGGACTAATAAATGCTAAAAAATTGTAAATAATTATCTTCTTTGTAAAAGATAATTTAATAGATCATTTCAAAATTTCTTTATTAAAGATCATAACGGTAACGATCATTGGCCTAATAAATGCTAAAGAATTTGAAATAATTTTCTTCTTTGTGAATCATAATTGAATTGATCATTTAAAGTTTTTTTATTAAAGGTCTTAACGGTAACAATCATTGGGCCTAATAAATGCTAAAAAATTGTACATAATTATCTTCATTCTAAAAGATAACTTAAAAGATCATTTAGAATTTCTTTATTAAAGATCATAACGGTAACGATCATTGGTCCTAATAAATGCTAAAGAATTGTAAATAATTATATTCTTTCTAAAATATAATTTAATAGATCATTTAAAATTTCTTTATTAAAGATCATAAGGGTAACAATCATTGGGACTAATAAATGCTAAATAATTGTAAATAATTATCTTCTTTGTAAAAGATAATTTAATAGATCATTTCAAAATTTCTTTATTAAAGATCATAACGGTAACGATCATTGGCCTAATAAATGCTAAAGAATTTGAAATAATTATCTTCTTTGTGAATCATAATTGAATTGATCATTTAAAGTTTTTTTATTAAAGGTCTTAACGGTAACAATCAATGGGCCTAATAAATGCTAAAAAATTGTACATAATTATCTTCATTCTAAAAGATAACTTAAAAGATCATTTAGAATTTGTTTATTAAAGATCATAACGGTAACGATCATTGGTCCTAATAAATGCTAAAGAATTGTAAATAATTATATTCTTTCTAAAATATAATTTAATAGATCATTTAAAATTTCTTTATTAAAGATCATAAGGGTAACAATCATTGGGACTAATAAATGCTAAAAAATTCTAAATAATTATCTTCTTTGTAAAAGAAAATTTAATAGATCATTTCAAAATTTCTTTATTAAAGATCATAACGGTAACGATCATTGGGCCTAATAAATCCTAAAGAATTGGAAATAATTATCTTCTTTGTGAATCATAATTGAATTGATCATTTAAAGTTTTTTTATTAAAGGTCTTAACGGTAACAATCATTGGGCCTAATAAATGCTAAAAAATTGTACATAATTATCTTCTTTGTAAAAGATAACTTAAAAGATCATTTAGAATTTCTTTATTAAAGATCATAACGGTAACGATCATTGGTCCTAATAAATGCTAAAGAATTGTAAATAATTATCTTCTTTGTGAATCATAATTGAATTGATCATTTAAAGTTTTTTTATTAAAGGTCTTAACGGTAACAATCATTGGGCCTAATAAATGCTAAAAAATTGTACATAATTATCTTCATTCTAAAAGATAACTTAAAAGATCATTTAGAATTTCTTTATTAAAGATCATAACGGTAACGATCATTGGTCCTAATAAATGCTAAAGAATTGTAAATAATTATATTCTTTCTAAAATATAATTTAATAGATCATTTAAAATTTCTTTATTAAAGATCATAAGGGTAACAATCATTGGGACTAATAAATGCTAAATAATTGTAAATAATTATCTTCTTTGTAAAAGATAATTTAATAGATCATTTCAAAATTTCTTTATTAAAGATCATAACGGTAACGATCATTGGCCTAATAAATGCTAAAGAATTTGAAATAATTATCTTCTTTGTGAATCATAATTGAATTGATCATTTAAAGTTTTTTTATTAAAGGTCTTAACGGTAACAATCAATGGGCCTAATAAATGCTAAAAAATTGTACATAATTATCTTCATTCTAAAAGATAACTTAAAAGATCATTTAGAATTTGTTTATTAAAGATCATAACGGTAACGATCATTAGTCCTAATAAATGCTAAAGAATTGTAAATAATTATATTCTTTCTAAAATATAATTTAATAGATCATTTAAAATTTCTTTATTAAAGATCATAACGATAACAATCATTGGGACTAATAAATGCTAAAAAATTGTAAATAATTATCTTCTTTGTAAAAGAAAATTTAATAGATCATTTCAAAATTTCTTTATTAAAGATCATAACGGTAACGATCATTGGGCCTAATAAATCCTAAAGAATTGGAAATAATTATCTTCTTTGTGAATCATAATTGAATTGATCATTTAAAGTTTTTTTATTAAAGGTCTTAACGGTAACAATCATTGGGCCTAATAAATGCTAAAAAATTGTACATAATTATCTTCATTCTAAAAGATAACTTAAAAGATCATTTAGAATTTCTTTATTAAAGATCATAACGGTAACGATCATTGGTCCTAATAAATGCTAAAGAATTGTAAATAATTATCTTCTTTCTGAATCATAATTGAATTGATCATTTAAAGTTTTTCTATTAAAGGTCTTAACGGTAACAATCATTGGGCCTAATAAATGCTAAAAAATTGTACATAATTATCTTCATTCTAAAAGATAACTTAAAAGACCATTTAGAATTTCTTTATTAAAGATCATAACGGTAACGATCATTGGTCCTAATAAATGCTAAAGAATTGTAAATAATTATATTCTTTCTAAAATATAATTTAATAGATCATTTAAAATTTCTTTATTAAAGATCATAAGGGTAACAATCATTGGGACTAATAAATGCTAAAAAATTTTAAATAATTATCTTCTTTGTAAAAGATAATTTAATAGATCATTTCAAAATTTCTTTATTAAAGATCATAACGGTAACGATCATTGGGACTAATAAATGCTAAAGAATTTGAAATAATTATCTTCTTTGTGAGTCATAATTGAATAGATCATTTAAGGTTTTTTTATTAAAGGTCTTAACGGTAACAATCATTGGGCCTAATAAATGCTAAAAAATTGTACATAATTATCTTCATTCTAAAAGATAACTTGAAAGATTATTTAAAGTTTTTTTATTAAAGATCATAACGGTAACGATCATTGGGCCTAATAAATGCTAAAAAATTGTAAATAATTACCTTCTTTCTAAAAGATAATTTAATAGATCATTTCAAAATTTCTTTATTAAAGATCATAACGGTAACGATCATTGGCCTAATAAATGCTAAAGAATTTGAAATAATTATCTTCTTTGTGAATCATAATTGAATTGATCATTTAAAGTTTTTTTATTAAAGATCATAACAGTAACGATCATTGGGTCTAATAAATGCTAAAAAATTGTAAATAATTATCTTCTTTCTAAAAGATAATTTAATAGATCATTTAGAATTTCTTTATTAAAGATCATAACGGTAACGATCATTGGTCCTAATAAATGCTAAAGAATTGTAAATAATTATATTCTTTCTAAAATATAATTTAATAGATCATTTAAAATTTCTTTATTAAAGATCATAAGGGTAAAAATCATTGGGACTAATAAATGCTAAAAAATTGTAAATAATTATCTTCTTTGTAAAAGAAAATTTAATAGATCATTTCAAAATTTCTTTATTAAAGATCATAACGGTAACGATCATTGGGCCTAATAAATCCTAAAGAATTGGAAA
This sequence comes from Psophocarpus tetragonolobus, assembly GCA_037954015.1. Lineage (NCBI taxonomy): Eukaryota > Viridiplantae > Streptophyta > Magnoliopsida > Fabales > Fabaceae > Psophocarpus > Psophocarpus tetragonolobus. The sequence goes on from CM075688.1 coordinate 64,859,219, forward strand.
TAATTATCTTCTTTGTGAATCATAATTGAATTGATCATTTAAAGTTTTTTTATTAAAGGTCTTAACGGTAACAATCATTGGGCCTAATAAATGCTAAAAAATTGTACATAATTATCTTCATTCTAAAAGATAACTTAAAAGATCATTTAGAATTTCTTTATTAAAGATCATAACGGTAACGATCATTGGTCCTAATAAATGCTAAAGAATTGTAAATAATTATCTTCTTTCTGAATCATAATTGAATTGATCATTTAAAGTTTTTCTATTAAAGGTCTTAACGGTAACAATCATTGGGCCTAATAAATGCTAAAAAATTGTACATAATTATCTTCATTCTAAAAGATAACTTAAAAGACCATTTAGAATTTCTTTATTAAAGATCATAACGGTAACGATCATTGGTCCTAATAAATGCTAAAGAATTGTAAATAATTATATTCTTTCTAAAATATAATTTAATAGATCATTTAAAATTTCTTTATTAAAGATCATAAGGGTAACAATCATTGGGACTAATAAATGCTAAAAAATTTTAAATAATTATCTTCTTTGTAAAAGATAATTTAATAGATCATTTCAAAATTTCTTTATTAAAGATCATAACGGTAACGATCATTGGGACTAATAAATGCTAAAGAATTTGAAATAATTATCTTCTTTGTGAGTCATAATTGAATAGATCATTTAAGGTTTTTTTATTAAAGGTCTTAACGGTAACAATCATTGGGCCTAATAAATGCTAAAAAATTGTACATAATTATCTTCATTCTAAAAGATAACTTGAAAGATTATTTAAAGTTTTTTTATTAAAGATCATAACGGTAACGATCATTGGGCCTAATAAATGCTAAAAAATTGTAAATAATTACCTTCTTTCTAAAAGATAATTTAATAGATCATTTCAAAATTTCTTTATTAAAGATCATAACGGTAACGATCATTGGCCTAATAAATGCTAAAGAATTTGAAATAATTATCTTCTTTGTGAATCATAATTGAATTGATCATTTAAAGTTTTTTTATTAAAGATCATAACAGTAACGATCATTGGGTCTAATAAATGCTAAAAAATTGTAAATAATTATCTTCTTTCTAAAAGATAATTTAATAGATCATTTAGAATTTCTTTATTAAAGATCATAACGGTAACGATCATTGGTCCTAATAAATGCTAAAGAATTGTAAATAATTATATTCTTTCTAAAATATAATTTAATAGATCATTTAAAATTTCTTTATTAAAGATCATAAGGGTAAAAATCATTGGGACTAATAAATGCTAAAAAATTGTAAATAATTATCTTCTTTGTAAAAGATAATTTAATAGATCATTTCAAAATTTCTTTATTAAAGATCATAACGGTAACGATCATTGGCCTAATAAATGCTAAAGAATTTGAAATAATTTTCTTCTTTGTGAATCATAATTGAATTGATCATTTAAAGTATTTTTATTAAAGGTCTTAACGGTAACAATCATTGGGCCTAATAAATGCTAAAAAATTGTACATAATTATCTTCATTCTAAAAGATAACTTAAAAGATCATTTAGAATTTCTTTATTAAAGATCATAACGGTAACGATCATTGGTCCTAATAAATGCTAAAGAATTGTAAATAATTATATTCTTTCTAAAATATAATTTAATAGATCATTTAAAATTTCTTTATTAAAGATCATAAGGGTAACAATCATTGGGACTAATAAATGCTAAATAATTGTAAATAATTATCTTCTTTGTAAAAGATAATTTAATAGATCATTTCAAAATTTCTTTATTAAAGATCATAACGGTAACGATCATTGGCCTAATAAATGCTAAAGAATTTGAAATAATTATCTTCTTTGTGAATCATAATTGAATTGATCATTTAAAGTTTTTTTATTAAAGGTCTTAACGGTAACAATCAATGGGCCTAATAAATGCTAAAAAATTGTACATAATTATCTTCATTCTAAAAGATAACTTAAAAGATCATTTAGAATTTGTTTATTAAAGATCATAACGGTAACGATCATTGGTCCTAATAAATGCTAAAGAATTGTAAATAATTATATTCTTTCTAAAATATAATTTAATAGATCATTTAAAATTTCTTTATTAAAGATCATAAGGGTAACAATCATTGGGACTAATAAATGCTAAAAAATTCTAAATAATTATCTTCTTTGTAAAAGAAAATTTAATAGATCATTTCAAAATTTCTTTATTAAAGATCATAACGGTAACGATCATTGGGCCTAATAAATCCTAAAGAATTGGAAATAATTATCTTCTTTGTGAATCATAATTGAATTGATCATTTAAAGTTTTTTTATTAAAGGTCTTAACGGTAACAATCATTGGGCCTAATAAATGCTAAAAAATTGTACATAATTATCTTCTTTGTAAAAGATAACTTAAAAGATCATTTAGAATTTCTTTATTAAAGATCATAACGGTAACGATCATTGGTCCTAATAAATGCTAAAGAATTGTAAATAATTATCTTCTTTGTGAATCATAATTGAATTGATCATTTAAAGTTTTTTTATTAAAGGTCTTAACGGTAACAATCATTGGGCCTAATAAATGCTAAAAAATTGTACATAATTATCTTCATTCTAAAAGATAACTTAAAAGATCATTTAGAATTTCTTTATTAAAGATCATAACGGTAACGATCATTGGTCCTAATAAATGCTAAAGAATTGTAAATAATTATATTCTTTCTAAAATATAATTTAATAGATCATTTAAAATTTCTTTATTAAAGATCATAAGGGTAACAATCATTGGGACTAATAAATGCTAAAAAATTTTAAATAATTATCTTCTTTGTAAAAGATAATTTAATAGATCATTTCAAAATTTCTTTATTAAAGATCATAACGGTAACGATCATTGGGACTAATAAATGCTAAAGAATTTGAAATAATTATCTTCTTTGTGAGTCATAATTGAATAGATCATTTAAGGTTTTTTTATTAAAGGTCTTAACGGTAACAATCATTGGGCCTAATAAATGCTAAAAAATTGTACATAATTATCTTCATTCTAAAAGATAACTTGAAAGATTATTTAAAGTTTTTTTATTAAAGATCATAACGGTAACGATCATTGGGCCTAATAAATGCTAAAAAATTGTAAATAATTACCTTCTTTCTAAAAGATAATTTAATAGATCATTTAAAATTTCTTTATTAAAGATCATAACGGTAACGATCATTGGTCCTAATAAATGCTAAAGAATTGTAAATAATTATATTCTTTCTAAAACATAATTTAATAGATCATTTAAAATTTCTTTATTAAAGATCATAACGGTAACAATCATTGGGACTAATAAATGCTAAAAAATTGTAAATAATTATCTTCTTTGTAAAAGAGAATTTAATAGATCATTTCAAAATTTCTTTATTAAAGATCATAACGGTAACGATCATTGGCCTAATAAATGCTAAAGAATTTGAAATAATTATCTTCTTTGTGAATCATAATTGAAAAGATCATTTAAAGTTTTTTTATTAAAGATCATAACAGTAACGATCATTGGGTCTAATAAATGCTAAAAAATTGTAAATAATTATCTTCTTTCTAAAAGATAATTTAATAGATCATTTAGAATTTCTTTATTAAAGATCATAACGGTAACGATCATTGGTCCTAATAAATGCTAAAGAATTGTAAATAATTATATTCTTTCTAAAAGATAATTTAATAGATCATTTAAAATTTCTTTATTAAAGATCATAAGGGTAAAAATCATTGGGACTAATAAATGCTAAAAAATTGTAAATAATTATCTTCTTTGTAAAAGATAATTTAATAGATCTTTTGAAAATTTCTTTATTAAAGATCATAACGGTAACGATCATTGGCCTAATAAATGCTAAAGAATTTGAAATAATTATCTTCTTTGTGAATCATAATTGAAAAGATCATTTAAAGTTTCTTTATTAAAGATCATAACAGTAACGATCATTGGGTCTAATAAATGCTAAAAAATTGTAAATAATTATCTTCTTTCTAAAAGATACTTTAATAGATCATTTAGAATTTCTTTATTAAAGATCATAACGGTAACGATCATTGGTCCTAATAAATGCTAAAGAATTGTAAATAATTATATTCTTTCTAAAATATAATTTAATAGATCATTTAAAATTTATTTATTAAAGATCATAAGGGTAACAATCATGGGGACTAATAAATGCTAAAAAATTGTAAATAATTATCTTCTTTGTAAAAGATAATTTAATAGATCATTTCAAAATTTCTTTATTAAAGATCATAACGGTAACGATCATTGGCCTAATAAATGCTAAAGAATTTGAAATAATTATCTTCTTTGTGAATCATAATTGAATTGATCATTTAAAGTTTTTTTATTAAAGGTCTTAACGGTAACAATCATTGGGCCTAATAAATGCTAAAAAATTGTACATAATTATCTTCATTCTAAAAGATAACTTAAAAGATCATTTAGAATTTCTTTATTAAAGATCATAACGGTAACGATCATTGGTCCTAATAAATGCTAAAGAATTGTAAATAATTATATTCTTTCTAAAATATAATTTAATAGATCATTTAAAATTTCTTTATTAAAGATCATAAGGGTAACAATCATTTTGACTAATAAATGCTAAAAAATTTTAAATAATTATCTTCTTTGTAAAAGATAATTTAATAGATCATTTCAAAATTTCTTTATTAAAGATCATAACGGTAACGATCATTGGGACTAATAAATGCTAAAGAATTTGAAATAATTATCTTCTTTGTGAGTCATAATTGAATAGATCATTTAAGGTTTTTTTATTAAAGGTCTTAACGGTAACAATCACTGGGCCTAATAAATGCTAAAAAATTGTACATAATTATCTTCATTCTAAAAGATAACTTGAAAGATTATTTAAAGTTTTTTTATTAAAGATCATAACGGTAACGATCATTGGGCCTAATAAATGCTAAAAAATTGTAAATAATTACCTTCTTTCTAAAAGATAATTTAATAGATCATTTAAAATTTCTTTATTAAAGATCATAACAGTAACGATCATTGGTCCTAATAAATGCTGAAGAATTGTAAATAATTATATTCTTTCTAAAACATAATTTAATAGATCATTTAAAATTTCTTTATTAAAGATCATAACGGTAACAATCATTGGGACTAATAAATGCTAAAAAATTGTAAATAATTATCTTCTTTGTAAAAGATAATTTAACAGATCATTTCAAAATTTATTTATTAAAGATCATAACGGTAACGATCATTGGCCTAATAAATGCTAAAGAATTTGAAATAATTATCTTCTTTGTGAATCATAATTGAATAGATCATTTAAACTTTTTTTATTAAAGATCATAACAGTAACGATCATTGGGTCTAATAAATGCTAAAAAATTGTAAATAATTATCTTCTTTCTAAAAGATAATTTAATAGATCATTTAGAATTTCTTCATTAAAGATCATAACGGTAACGATCATTGGTCCTAATAAATGCTAAAGAATTGTAAATAATTATATTCTTTCTAAAACATAATTTAATAGATCATTTAAAATTTCTTTATTAAAGATCATAACGGTAACAATCATTGGGACTAATAAATGCTAAAAAATTGTAAATAATTATCTTCTTTGTAAAAGAGAATTTAATAGATCATTTCAAAATTTCTTTATTAAAGATCATAACGGTAACGATCATTGGCCTAATAAATGCTAAAGAATTTGAAATAATTATCTTCTTTGTGAATCATAATTGAAAAGATCATTTAAAGTTTTTTTATTAAAGATCATAACAGTAACGATCATTGGGTCTAATAAATGCTAAAAAATTGTAAATAATTATCTTCTTTCTAAAAGATAATTTAATAGATCATTTAGAATTTCTTTACGGTAACGATCATTGGTCCTAATAAATGCTAAAGAATTGTAAATAATTATATTCTTTCTAAAAGATAATTTAATAGATCATTTAAAATTTCTTTATTAAAGATCATAAGGGTAAAAATCATTGGGACTAATAAATGCTAAAAAATTGTAAATAATTATCTTCTTTGTAAAAGATAATTTAATAGATCTTTTGAAAATTTCTTTATTAAAGATCATAACGGTAACGATCATTGGCCTAATAAATGCTAAAGAATTTGAAATAATTATCTTCTTTGTGAATCATAATTGAAAAGATCATTTAAAGTTTCTTTATTAAAGATCATAACAGTAACGATCATTGGGTCTAATAAATGCTAAAAAATTGTAAATAATTATCTTCTTTCTAAAAGATAATTTAATAGATCATTTAGAATTTCTTTATTAAAGATCATAACGGTAACGATCATTGGTCCTAATAAATGCTAAAGAATTGTAAATAATTATATTCTTTCTAAAATATAATTTAATAGATCATTTAAAATTTATTTATTAAAGATCATAAGGGTAACAATCATGGGGACTAATAAATGCTAAAAAATTGTAAATAATTATCTTCTTTGTAAAAGATAATTTAATAGATCATTTCAAAATTTCTTTATTAAAGATCATAACGGTAACGATCATTGGCCTAATAAATGCTAAAGAATTTGAAATAATTATCTTCTTTGTGAATCATAATTGAATTGATCATTTAAAGTTTTTTTATTAAAGGTCTTAACGGTAACAATCATTGGGCCTAATAAATGCTAAAAAATTGTACATAATTATCTTCATTCTAAAAGATAACTTAAAAGATCATTTAGAATTTCTTTATTAAAGATCATAACGGTAACGATCATTGGTCCTAATAAATGCTAAAGAATTGTAAATAATTATATTCTTTCTAAAATATAATTTAATAGATCATTTAAAATTTCTTTATTAAAGATCATAAGGGTAACAATCATTGGGACTAATAAATGCTAAAAAATTTTAAATAATTATCTTCTTTGTAAAAGATAATTTAATAGATCATTTCAAAATTTCTTTATTAAAGATCATAACGGTAACGATCATTGGGACTAATAAATGCTAAAGAATTTGAAATAATTATCTTCTTTGTGAGTCATAATTGAATAGATCATTTAAGGTTTTTTTATTAAAGGTCTTAACGGTAACAATCACTGGGCCTAATAAATGCTAAAAAATTGTACATAATTATCTTCATTCTAAAAGATAACTTGAAAGATTATTTAAAGTTTTTTTATTAAAGATCATAACGGTAACGATCATTGGGCCTAATAAATGCTAAAAAATTGTAAATAATTACCTTCTTTCTAAAAGATAATTTAATAGATCATTTAAAATTTCTTTATTAAAGATCATAACGGTAACAATCATTGGGACTAATAAATGCTAAAAAATTGTAAATAATTATCTTCTTTGTAAAAGAGAATTTAATAGATCATTTCAAAATTTCTTTATTAAAGATCATAACGGTAACGATCATTGGCCTAATAAATGCTAAAGAATTTGAAATAATTATCTTCTTTGTGAATCATAATTGAAAAGATCATTTAAAGTTTCTTTATTAAAGATCATAACAGTAACGATCATTGGGTCTAATAAATGCTAAAAAATTGTAAATAATTATCTTCTTTCTAAAAGATACTTTAATAGATCATTTAGAATTTCTTTATTAAAGATCATAACGGTAACGATCATTGGTCCTAATAAATGCTAAAGAATTGTAAATAATTATATTCTTTCTAAAATATAATTTAATAGATCATTTAAAATTTATTTATTAAAGATCATAAGGGTAACAATCATGGGGACTAATAAATGCTAAAAAATTGTAAATAATTATCTTCTTTGTAAAAGATAATTTAATAGATCATTTCAAAATTTCTTTATTAAAGATCATAACGGTAACGATCATTGGCCTAATAAATGCTAAAGAATTTGAAATAATTATCTTCTTTGTGAATCATAATTGAATTGATCATTTAAAGTTTTTTTATTAAAGGTCTTAACGGTAACAATCATTGGGCCTAATAAATGCTAAAAAATTGTACATAATTATCTTCATTCTAAAAGATAACTTAAAAGATCATTTAGAATTTCTTTATTAAAGATCATAACGGTAACGATCATTGGTCCTAATAAATACTAAAGAATTGTAAATAATTATATTCTTTCTAAAATATAATTTAATAGATCATTTAAAATTTCTTTATTAAAGATCATAAGGGTAACAATCATTGGGACTAATAAATGCTAAAAAATTTTAAATAATTATCTTCTTTGTAAAAGATAATTTAATAGATCATTTCAAAATTTCTTTATTAAAGATCATAACGGTAACGATCATTGGGACTAATAAATGCTAAAGAATTTGAAATAATTATCTTCTTTGTGAGTCATAATTGAATAGATCATTTAAGGTTTTTATATTAAAGGTCTTAACGGTAACAATCACTGGGCCTAATAAATGCTAAAAAATTGTACATAATTATCTTCATTCTAAAAGATAACTTGAAAGATTATTTAAAGTTTTTTTATTAAAGATCATAACGGTAACGATCATTGGGCCTAATAAATGCTAAAAAATTGTAAATAATTACCTTCTTTCTAAAAGATAATTTAATAGATCATTTAAAATTTCTTTATTAAAGATCATAACGGTAACAATCATTGGGACTAATAAATGCTAAAAAATTGTAAATAATTATCTTCTTTGTAAAAGAGAATTTAATAGATCATTTCAAAATTTCTTTATTAAAGATCATAACGGTAACGATCATTGGCCTAATAAATGCTAAAGAATTTGAAATAATTATCTTCTTTGTGAATCATAATTGAAAAGATCATTTAAAGTTTTTTTATTAAAGATCATAACAGTAACGATCATTGGGTCTAATAAATGCTAAAAAATTGTAAATAATTATCTTCTTTCTAAAAGATAATTTAATAGATCATTTAGAATTTCTTCATTAAAGATCATAACGGTAACGATCATTGGTCCTAATAAATGCTAAAGAATTGTAAATAATTATATTCTTTCTAAAACATAATTTAATAGATCATTTAAAATTTCTTTATTAAAGATCATAACGGTAACAATCATTGGGACTAATAAATGCTAAAAAATTGTAAATAATTATCTTCTTTGTAAAAGAGAATTTAATAGATCATTTCAAAATTTCTTTATTAAAGATCATAACGGTAACGATCATTGGCCTAATAAATGCTAAAGAATTTGAAATAATTATCTTCTTTGTGAATCATAATTGAAAAGATCATTTAAAGTTTTTTTATTAAAGATCATAACAGTAACGATCATTGGGTCTAATAAATGCTAAAAAATTGTAAATAATTATCTTCTTTCTAAAAGATAATTTAATAGATCATTTAGAATTTCTTTATTAAAGATCATAACGGTAACGATCATTGGTCCTAATAAATGCTAAAGAATTGTAAATAATTATATTCTTTCTAAAAGATAATTTAATAGATCATTTAAAATTTCTTTATTAAAGATCATAAGGGTAAAAATCATTGGGACTAATAAATGCTAAAAAATTGTAAATAATTATCTTCTTTGTAAAAGATAATTTAATAGATCTTTTGAAAATTTCTTTATTAAAGATCATAACGGTAACGATCATTGGCCTAATAAATGCTAAAGAATTTGAAATAATTATCTTCTTTGTGAATCATAATTGAAAAGATCATTTAAAGTTTCTTTATTAAAGATCATAACAGTAACGATCATTGGGTCTAATAAATGCTAAAAAATTGTAAATAATTATCTTCTTTCTAAAAGATAATTTAATAGATCATTTAGAATTTCTTTATTAAAGATCATAACGGTAACGATCATTGGTCCTAATAAATGCTAAAGAATTGTAAATAATTATATTCTTTCTAAAATATAATTTGATAGATCATTTAAAATTTATTTATTAAAGATCATAAGGGTAACAATCATGGGGACTAATAAATGCTAAAAAATTGTAAATAATTATCTTCTTTGTAAAAGATAATTTAATAGATCATTTCAAAATTTCTTTATTAAAGATCATAACGGTAACGATCATTGGCCTAATAAATGCTAAAGAATTTGAAATAATTATCTTCTTTGTGAATCATAATTGAATTGATCATTTAAAGTTTTTTTATTAAAGGTCTTAACGGTAACAATCATTGGGCCTAATAAATGCTAAAAAATTGTACATAATTATCTTCATTCTAAAAGATAACTTAAAAGATCATTTAGAATTTCTTTATTAAAGATCATAACGGTTACGATCATTGGTCCTAATAAATGCTAAAGAATTGTAAATAATTATATTCTTTCTAAAATATAATTTAATAGATCATTTAAAATTTCTTTATTAAAGATCATAAGGGTAACAATCATTGGGACTAATAAATGCTAAAAAATTTTAAATAATTATCTTCTTTGTAAAAGATAATTTAATAGATCATTTCAAAATTTCTTTATTAAAGATCATAACGGTAACGATCATTGGGACTAATAAATGCTAAAGAATTTGAAATAATTATCTTCTTTGTGAGTCATAATTGAATAGATCATTTAAGGTTTTTATATTAAAGGTCTTAACGGTAACAATCACTGGGCCTAATAAATGCTAAAAAATTGTACATAATTATCTTCATTCTAAAAGATAACTTGAAAGATTATTTAAAGTTTTTTTATTAAAGATCATAACGGTAACGATCATTGGGCCTAATAAATGCTAAAAAATTGTAAATAATTACCTTCTTTCTAAAAGATAATTTAATAGATCATTTAAAATTTCTTTATTAAAGATCATAACAGTAACGATCATTGGTCCTAATAAATGCTGAAGAATTGTAAATAATTATATTCTTTCTAAAACATAATTTAATAGATCATTTAAAATTTCTTTATTAAAGATCATAACGGTAACAATCATTGGGACTAATAAATGCTAAAAAATTGTAAATAATTATCTTCTTTGTAAAAGATAATTTAACAGATCATTTCAAAATTTATTTATTAAAGATCATAACGGTAACGATCATTGGCCTAATAAATGCTAAAGAATTTGAAATAATTATCTTCTTTGTGAATCATAATTGAATAGATCATTTAAACTTTTTTTATTAAAGATCATAACAGTAACGATCATTGGGTCTAATAAATGCTAAAAAATTGTAAATAATTATCTTCTTTCTAAAAGATAATTTAATAGATCATTTAGAATTTCTTCATTAAAGATCATAACGGTAACGATCATTGGTCCTAATAAATGCTAAAGAATTGTAAATAATTATATTCTTTCTAAAACATAATTTAATAGATCATTTAAAATTTCTTTATTAAAGATCATAACGGTAACAATCATTGGGACTAATAAATGCTAAAAAATTGTAAATAATTATCTTCTTTGTAAAAGAGAATTTAATAGATCATTTCAAAATTTCTTTATTAAAGATCATAACGGTAACGATCATTGGCCTAATAAATGCTAAAGAATTTGAAATAATTATCTTCTTTGTGAATCATAATTGAAAAGATCATTTAAAGTTTTTTTATTAAAGATCATAACAGTAACGATCATTGGGTCTAATAAATGCTAAAAAATTGTAAATAATTATCTTCTTTCTAAAAGATAATTTAATAGATCATTTAGAATTTCTTTATTAAAGATCATAACGGTAACGATCATTGGTCCTAATAAATGCTAAAGAATTGTAAATAATTATATTCTTTCTAAAAGATAATTTAATAGATCATTTAAAATTTCTTTATTAAAGATCATAAGGGTAAAAATCATTGGGACTAATAAATGCTAAAAAATTGTAAATAATTATCTTCTTTGTAAAAGATAATTTAATAGATCTTTTGAAAATTTCTTTATTAAAGATCATAACGGTAACGATCATTGGCCTAATAAATGCTAAAGAATTTGAAATAATTATCTTCTTTGTGAATCATAATTGAAAAGATCATTTAAAGTTTCTTTATTAAAGATCATAACAGTAACGATCATTGGGTCTAATAAATGCTAAAAAATTGTAAATAATTATCTTCTTTCTAAAAGATAATTTAATAGATCATTTAGAATTTCTTTATTAAAGATCATAACGGTAACGATCATTGGTCCTAATAAATGCTAAAGAATTGTAAATAATTATATTCTTTCTAAAATATAATTTAATAGATCATTTAAAATTTATTTATTAAAGATCATAAGGGTAACAATCATGGGGACTAATAAATGCTAAAAAATTGTAAATAATTATCTTCTTTGTAAAAGATAATTTAATAGATCATTTCAAAATTTCTTTATTAAAGATCATAACGGTAACGATCATTGGCCTAATAAATGCTAAAGAATTTGAAATAATTATCTTCTTTGTGAATCATAATTGAATTGATCATTTAAAGTTTTTTTATTAAAGGTCTTAACGGTAACAATCATTGGGCCTAATAAATGCTAAAAAATTGTACATAATTATCTTCATTCTAAAAGATAACTTAAAAGATCATTTAGAATTTCTTTATTAAAGATCATAACGGTAACGATCATTGGTCCTAATAAATGCTAAAGAATTGTAAATAATTATATTCTTTCTAAAATATAATTTAATAGATCATTTAAAATTTCTTTATTAAAGATCATAAGGGTAACAATCATTGGGACTAATAAATGCTAAAAAATTTTAAATAATTATCTTCTTTGTAAAAGATAATTTAATAGATCATTTCAAAATTTCTTTATTAAAGATCATAACGGTAACGATCATTGGGACTAATAAATGCTAAAGAATTTGAAATAATTATCTTCTTTGTGAGTCATAATTGAATAGATCATTTACGGTTTTTATATTAAAGGTCTTAACGGTAACAATCACTGGGCCTAATAAATGCTAAAAAATTGTACATAATTATCTTCATTCTAAAAGATAACTTGAAAGATTATTTAAAGTTTTTTTATTAAAGATCATAACGGTAACGATCATTGGGCCTAATAAATGCTAAAAAATTGTAAATAATTACCTTCTTTCTAAAAGATAATTTAATAGATCATTTAAAATTTCTTTATTAAAGATCATAACAGTAACGATCATTGGTCCTAATAAATGCTGAAGAATTGTAAATAATTATATTCTTTCTAAAACATAATTTAATAGATCATTTAAAATTTCTTTATTAAAGATCCTAACGGTAACAATCATTGGGACTAATAAATGCTAAAAAATTGTAAATAATTATCTTCTTTGTAAAAGATAATTTAACAGATCATTTCAAAATTTATTTATTAAAGATCATAACGGTAACGATCATTGGCCTAATAAATGCTAAAGAATTTGAAATAATTATCTTCTTTGTGAATCATAATTGAATAGATCATTTAAACTTTTTTTATTAAAGATCATAACAGTAACGATCATTGGGTCTAATAAATGCTAAAAAATTGTAAATAATTATCTTCTTTCTAAAAGATAATTTAATAGATCATTTAGAATTTCTTCATTAAAGATCCTAACGGTAACGATCATTGGTCCTAATAAATGCTAAAGAATTGTAAATAATTATATTCTTTCTAAAACATAATTTAATAGATCATTTAAAATTTCTTTATTAAAGATCATAACGGTAACAATCATTGGGACTAATAAATGCTAAAAAATTGTAAATAATTATCTTCTTTGTAAAAGAGAATTTAATAGATCATTTCAAAATTTCTTTATTAAAGATCATAACGGTAACGATCATTGGCCTAATAAATGCTAAAGAATTTGAAATAATTATCTTCTTTGTGAATCATAATTGAAAAGATCATTTAAAGTTTTTTTATTAAAGATCATAACAGTAACGATCATTGGGTCTAATAAATGCTAAAAAATTGTAAATAATTATCTTCTTTCTAAAAGATAATTTAATAGATCATTTAGAATTTCTTTATTAAAGATCATAACGGTAACGATCATTGGTCCTAATAAATGCTAAAGAATTGTAAATAATTATATTCTTTCTAAAAGATAATTTAATAGATCATTTAAAATTTCTTTATTAAAGATCATAAGGGTAAAAATCATTGGGACTAATAAATGCTAAAAAATTGTAAATAATTATCTTCTTTGTAAAAGATAATTTAATAGATCTTTTGAAAATTTCTTTATTAAAGATCATAACGGTAACGATCATTGGCCTAATAAATGCTAAAGAATTTGAAATAATTATCTTCTTTGTGAATCATAATTGAAAAGATCATTTAAAGTTTCTTTATTAAAGATCATAACAGTAACGATCATTGGGTCTAATAAATGCTAAAAAATTGTAAATAATTATCTTCTTTCTAAAAGATAATTTAATAGATCATTTAGAATTTCTTTATTAAAGATCATAACGGTAACGATCATTGGTCCTAATAAATGCTAAAGAATTGTAAATAATTATATTCTTTCTAAAATATAATTTAATAGATCATTTAAAATTTATTTATTAAAGATCATAAGGGTAACAATCATGGGGACTAATAAATGCTAAAAAATTGTAAATAATTATCTTCTTTGTAAAAGATAATTTAATAGATCATTTCAAAATTTCTTTATTAAAGATCATAACGGTAACGATCATTGGCCTAATAAATGCTAAAGAATTTGAAATAATTATCTTCTTTGTGAATCATAATTGAATTGATCATTTAAAGTTTTTTTATTAAAGGTCTTAACGGTAACAATCATTGGGCCTAATAAATGCTAAAAAATTGTACATAATTATCTTCATTCTAAAAGATAACTTAAAAGATCATTTAGAATTTCTTTATTAAAGATCATAACGGTAACGATCATTGGTCCTAATAAATGCTAAAGAATTGTAAATAATTATATTCTTTCTAAAATATAATTTAATAGATCATTTAAAATTTCTTTATTAAAGATCATAAGGGTAACAATCATTGGGACTAATAAATGCTAAAAAATTTTAAATAATTATCTTCTTTGTAAAAGATAATTTAATAGATCATTTCAAAATTTCTTTATTAAAGATCATAACGGTAACGATCATTGGGCCTAATAAATGCTAAAGAATTTGAAATAATTATCTTCTTTGTGAGTCATAATTGAATAGATCATTTACGGTTTTTATATTAAAGGTCTTAACGGTAACAATCACTGGGCCTAATAAATGCTAAAAAATTGTACATAATTATCTTCATTCTAAAAGATAACTTGAAAGATTATTTAAAGTTTTTTTATTAAAGATCATAACGGTAACGATCATTGGGCCTAATAAATGCTAAAAAATTGTAAATAATTACCTTCTTTCTAAAAGATAATTTAATAGATCATTTAAAATTTCTTTATTAAAGATCATAACAGTAACGATCATTGGTCCTAATAAATGCTGAAGAATTGTAAATAATTATATTCTTTCTAAAACATAATTTAATAGATCATTTAAAATTTCTTTATTAAAGATCATAACGGTAACAATCATTGGGACTAATAAATGCTAAAAAATTGTAAATAATTATCTTCTTTGTAAAAGATAATTTAACAGATCATTTCAAAATTTATTTATTAAAGATCATAACGGTAACGATCATTGGCCTAATAAATGCTAAAGAATTTGAAATAATTATCTTCTTTGTGAATCATAATTGAATAGATCATTTAAACTTTTTTTATTAAAGATCATAACAGTAACGATCATTGGGTCTAATAAATGCTAAAAAATTGTAAATAATTATCTTCTTTCTAAAAGATAATTTAATAGATCATTTAGAATTTCTTCATTAAAGATCATAACGGTAACGATCATTGGTCCTAATAAATGCTAAAGAATTGTAAATAATTATATTCTTTCTAAAACATAATTTAATAGATCATTTAAAATTTCTTTATTAAAGATCATAACGGTAACAATCATTGGGACTAATAAATGCTAAAAAATTGTAAATAATTATCTTCTTTGTAAAAGAGAATTTAATAGATCATTTCAAAATTTCTTTATTAAAGATCATAACGGTAACGATCATTGGCCTAATAAATGCTAAAGAATTTGAAATAATTATCTTCTTTGTGAATCATAATTGAAAAGATCATTTAAAGTTTTTTTATTAAAGATCATAACAGTAACGATCATTGGGTCTAATAAATGCTAAAAAATTGTAAATAATTATCTTCTTTCTAAAAGATAATTTAATAGATCATTTAGAATTTCTTTATTAAAGATCATAACGGTAACGATCATTGGTCCTAATAAATGCTAAAGAATTGTAAATAATTATATTCTTTCTAAAAGATAATTTAATAGATCATTTAAAATTTCCTTATTAAAGATCATAAGGGTAAAAATCATTGGGACTAATAAATGCTAAAAAATTGTAAATAATTATCTTCTTTGTAAAAGATAATTTAATAGATCTTTTGAAAATTTCTTTATTAAAGATCATAACGGTAACGATCATTGGCCTAATAAATGCTAAAGAATTTGAAATAATTATTTTCTTTGTGAATCATAATTGAAAAGATCATTTAAAGTTTCTTTATTAAAGATCATAACAGTAACGATCATTGGGTCTAATAAATGCTAAAAAATTGTAAATAATTATCTTCTTTCTAAAAGATAATTTAATAGATCATTTAGAATTTCTTTATTAAAGATCATAACGGTAACGATCATTGGTCCTAATAAATGCTAAAGAATTGTAAATAATTATATTCTTTCTAAAATATAATTTAATAGATCATTTAAAATTTATTTATTAAAGATCATAAGGGTAACAATCATGGGGACTAATAAATGCTAAAAAATTGTAAATAATTATCTTCTTTGTAAAAGATAATTTAATAGATCATTTCAAAATTTCTTTATTAAAGATCATAACGGTAACGATCATTGGCCTAATAAATGCTAAAGAATTTGAAATAATTATCTTCTTTGTGAATCATAATTGAATAGATCATTTAAACTTTTTTTATTAAAGATCATAACAGTAACGATCATTGGGTCTAATAAATGCTAAAAAATTGTAAATAATTATCTTCTTTCTAAAAGATAATTTAATAGATCATTTAGAATTTCTTCATTAAAGATCATAACGGTAACGATCATTGGTCCTAATAAATGCTAAAGAATTGTAAATAATTATATTCTTTCTAAAATATAATTTAATAGATCATTTAAAATTTCTTTATTAAGGATCATAAGGGTAACAATCATTGGGACTAATAAATGCTAAAAAATTGTAAATAATTATCTTCTTTGTAAAAGATAATTTAATAGATCATTTCAAAATTTCTTTATTAAAGATCATAACGGTAACGATCATTGGGACTAATAAATGCTAAAGAATTTGAAATAATTATCTTCTTTGTGAGTCATAATTGAATAGATCATTTAAGGTTTTTTTATTAAAGGTCTTAACGGTAACAATCATTGGGCCTAATGAATGCTAAAAAATTGTACATAATTATATTCATTCTAAAAGATAACTTAAAAGATTATTTAAAGTTTTTTTATTAAAGATCATAACGGTAACGATCATTGGGCCTAATAAATGCTAAAAAATTGTAAATAATTACCTTCTTTCTAAAAGATAATTTAATAGATCATTTAAAATTTCTTTATTAAAGATCATAACGGTAACGATCATTGGTCCTAATAAATGCTAAAGAATTGTAAATAATTATATTCTTTCTAAAAGATAATTTAATAGATCATTTAAAATTTCTTTATTAAAGATCATAAGGGTAAAAATCATTGGGACTAATAAATGCTAAAAAATTGTAAATAATTGTCTTCTTTGTAAAAGATAATTTAATAGATCTTTTGAAAATTTCTTTATTAAAGATCATAACGGTAACGATCATTGGCCTAATAAATGCTAAAGAATTTGAAATAATTATCTTCTTTGTGAATCATAATTGAAAAGATCATTTAAAGTTTCTTTATTAAAGATCATAACAGTAACGATCATTGGGTCTAATTAAAGCTAAAAAATTGTAAATAATTATCTTCTTTCTAAAAGATAATTTAATAGATCATTTAGAATTTCTTTATTAAAGATCATAACGGTAACGATCATTGGTCCTAATAAATGCTAAAGAATTGTAAATAATTATATTCTTTCTAAAATATAATTTAATAGATCATTTAAAATTTCTTTATTAAAGATCATAAGGGTAACAATCATGGGGACTAATAAATGCTAAAAAATTGTAAATAATTATCTTCTTTGTCAAAGATAATTTAATAGATCATTTCAAAATTTCTTTATTAAAGATTATAACGGTAACGATCATTGGCCTAATAAATGCTAAAGAATTTGAAATAATTATCTTCTTTGTGAATCATAATTGAATAGATCATTTAAAGTTTTTTTATTAAAGATCATAACAGTAACGATCATTGGGTCTAATAAATGCTAAAAAATTGTAAATAATTATCTTCTTTCTAAAAGATAATTTAATAGATCATTTAGAATTTCTTTATTAAAGATCATAACGGTAACGATCATTGGTCCTAATAAATGCTAAAGAATTGTAAATAATTATATTCTTTCTAAAATATAATTTAATAGATCATTTAAAATTTCTTTATTAAAGATCATAAGGGTAACAATCATGGGGACTAATAAATGCTAAAAAATTGTAAATAATTATCTTCTTTGTAAAAGATAATTTAATAGATCATTTAAAATTTCTTTATTAAAGATCATAACGGTAACGATCATTGGGACTAATAAATGCTAAAGAATTTGAAATAATTATCTTCTTTGTGAGTCATAATTGAATAGATCATTTAAGGTTTTTTTATTAAAGGTCTTAACGGTAACAATCATTGGGCCTAATAAATGCTAAAAAATTGTACATAATTATCTTCATTCTAAAAGATAACTTAAAAGATTATTTAAAGTTTTTTTATTAAAGATCATAACGGTAACGATCATTGGGCCTAATAAATGCTAAAAAATTGTAAATAATTACCTTCTTTCTAAAAGATAATTTAATAGATCATTTAAAATTTCTTTATTAAAGATCATAACGGTAACGATCATTGGTCCTAATAAATGCTAAAGAATTGTAAATAATTATATTCTTTCTAAAACATAATTTAATAGATCATTTAAAATTTCTTTATTAAAGATCATAAAGGTAACAATCATTGGGACTAATAAATGCTAAAAAATTGTAAATAATTATCTTCTTTGTAAAAGATAATTTAATAGATCATTTAAAATTTCTTTATTAAAGATCATAACGGTAACGATCATTGGGCCTAATAAATGCTAAAGAATTTGAAATAATTATCTTCTTTGTGAATCATAATTGAAAAGATCATTTAAAGTTTCTTTATTAAAGATCATAACAGTAACGATCATTGGGCCTAATAAATGCTAAAAAATTGTAAATAATTATCTTCTTTCTAAAAGATAATTTAATAGATCATTTAGAATTTCTTTATTAAAGATCATAACGGTAACGATCATTGGTCCTAATAAATGCTAAAGAATTGTAAATAATTATATTCTTTCTAAAAGATAATTTAATAGATCATTTAAAATTTCTTTATTAAAGATCATAAGGGTAAAAATCATTGGGACTAATAAATGCTAAAAAATTGTAAATAATTGTCTTCTTTGTAAAAGATAATTTAATAGATCTTTTGAAAATTTCTTTATTAAAGATCATAACGGTAACGATCATTGGCCTAATAAATGCTAAAGAATTTGAAATAATTATCTTCTTTGTGAATCATAATTGAAAAGATCATTTAAAGTTTCTTTATTAAAGATCATAACAGTAACGATCATTGGGTCTAATAAATGCTAAAAAATTGTAAATAATTATCTTCTTTCTAAAAGATAATTTAATAGATCATTTAGAATTTCTTTATTAAAGATCATAACGGTAACGATCATTGGTCCTAATAAATGCTAAAGAATTGTAAATAATTATATTCTTTCTAAAATATAATTTAATAGATCATTTAAAATTTCTTTATTAAAGATCATAAGGGTAACAATCATGGGGACTAATAAATGCTAAAAAATTGTAAATAATTATCTTCTTTGTAAAAGATAATTTAATAGATCATTTCAAAATTTCTTTATTAAAGATCATAACGGTAACGATCATTGGGACTAATAAATGCTAAAGAATTTGAAATAATTATCTTCTTTGTGAGTCATAATTGAATAGATCATTTAAGGTTTTTTTATTAAAGGTCTTAACGGTAACAATCATTGGGCCTAATAAATGCTAAAAAATTGTACATAATTATCTTCATTCTAAAAGATAACTTAAAAGATTATTTAAAGTTTTTTTATTAAAGATCATAACGGTAACGATCATTGGGCCTAATAAATGCTAAAAAATTGTAAATAATTACCTTCTTTCTAAAAGATAATTTAATAGATCATTTAAAATTTCTTTATTAAAGATCATAACGGTAACGATCATTGGTCCTAATAAATGCTAAAGAATTGTAAATAATTATATTCTTTCTAAAACATAATTTAATAGATCATTTAAAATTTCTTTATTAAAGGTAACAATCATTGGGACTAATAAATGCTAAAAAATTGTAAATAATTATCTTCTTTGTAAAAGATAATTTAATAGATCATTTAAAATTTCTTTATTAAAGATCATAACGGTAACGATCATTGGGCCTAATAAATGCTAAAGAATTTGAAATAATTATCTTCTTTGTGAATCATAATTGAAAAGATCATTTAAAGTTTCTTTATTAAAGATCATAACAGTAACGATCATTGGGCCTAATAAATGCTAAAAAATTGTAAATAATTATCTTCTTTCTAAAAGATAATTTAATAGATCATTTAGAATTTCTTTATTAAAGATCATAACGGTAACGATCATTGGTCCTAATAAATGCTAAAGAATTGTAAATAATTATATTCTTTCTAAAAGATAATTTAATAGATCATTTAAATTTTCTTTATTAAAGATCATAAGGGTAAAAATCATTGGGACTAATAAATGCTAAAAAATTGTAAATAATTGTCTTCTTTGTAAAAGATAATTTAATAGATCTTTTGAAAATTTCTTTATTAAAGATCATAACGGTAACGATCATTGGCCTAATAAATGCTAAAGAATTTGAAATAATTATCTTCTTTGTGAATCATAATTGAAAAGATCATTTAAAGTTTCTTTATTAAAGATCATAACAGTAACGATCATTGGGTCTAATAAATGCTAAAAAATTGTAAATAATTATCTTCTTTCTAAAAGATAATTTAATAGATCATTTAGAATTTCTTTATTAAAGATCATAACGGTAACGATCATTGGTCCTAATAAATGCTAAAGAATTGTAAATAATTATATTCTTTCTAAAATATAATTTAATAGATCATTTAAAATTTCTTTATTAAAGATCATCAGGGTAACAATCATGGGGACTAATAAATGCTAAAAAATTGTAAATAATTATCTTCTTTGTAAAAGATAATTTAATAGATCATTTCAAAATTTCTTTATTAAAGATCATAACGGTAACGATCATTGGCCTAATAAATGCTAAAGAATTTGAAATAATTATCTTCTTTGTGAATCATAATTGAATAGATCATTTAAAGTTTTTTTATTAAAGATCATAACAGTAACGATCATTGGGTCTAATAAATGCTAAAAAATTGTAAATAATTATCTTCTTTCTAAAAGATAATTTAATAGATCATTTAGAATTTCTTTATTAAAGATCATAACGGTAACGATCATTGGTCCTAATAAATGCTAAAGAATTGTAAATAATTATATTCTTTCTAAAATATAATTTAATAGATCATTTAAAATTTCTTTATTAAAGATCATAAGGGTAACAATCATGGGGACTAATAAATGCTAAAAAATTGTAAATAATTATCTTCTTTGTAAAAGATAATTTAATAGATCATTTAAAATTTCTTTATTAAAGATCATAACGGTAACGATCATTGGGACTAATAAATGCTAAAGAATTTGAAATAATTATCTTCTTTGTGAGTCATAATTGAATAGATCATTTAAGGTTTTTTTATTAAAGGTCTTAACGGTAACAATCATTGGGCCTAATAAATGCTAAAAAATTGTACATAATTATCTTCATTCTAAAAGATAACTTAAAAGATTATTTAAAGTTTTTTTATTAAAGATCATAACGGTAACGATCATTGGGCCTAATAAATGCTAAAAAATTGTAAATAATTACCTTCTTTCTAAAAGATAATTTAATAGATCATTTAAAATTTCTTTATTAAAGATCATAACGGTAACGATCATTGGTCCTAATAAATGCTAAAGAATTGTAAATAATTATATTCTTTCTAAAACATAATTTAATAGATCATTTAAAATTTCTTTATTAAAGATCATAAAGGTAACAATCATTGGGACTAATAAATGCTAAAAAATTGTAAATAATTATCTTCTTTGTAAAAGATAATTTAATAGATCATTTAAAATTTCTTTATTAAAGATCATAACGGTAACGATCATTGGGCCTAATAAATGCTAAAGAATTTGAAATAATTATCTTCTTTGTGAATCATAATTGAAAAGATCATTTAAAGTTTCTTTATTAAAGATCATAACAGTAACGATCATTGGGCCTAATAAATGCTAAAAAATTGTAAATAATTATCTTCTTTCTAAAAGATAATTTAATAGATCATTTAGAATTTCTTTATTAAAGATCATAACGGTAACGATCATTGGTCCTAATAAATGCTAAAGAATTGTAAATAATTATATTCTTTCTAAAAGATAATTTAATAGATCATTTAAAATTTCTTTATTAAAGATCATAAGGGTAAAAATCATTGGGACTAATAAATGCTAAAAAATTGTAAATAATTGTCTTCTTTGTAAAAGATAATTTAATAGATCTTTTGAAAATTTCTTTATTAAAGATCATAACGGTAACGATCATTGGCCTAATAAATGCTAAAGAATTTGAAATAATTATCTTCTTTGTGAATCATAATTGAAAAGATCATTTAAAGTTTCTTTATTAAAGATCATAACAGTAACGATCATTGGGTCTAATAAATGCTAAAAAATTGTAAATAATTATCTTCTTTCTAAAAGATAATTTAATAGATCATTTAGAATTTCTTTATTAAAGATCATAACGGTAACGATCATTGGTCCTAATAAATGCTAAAGAATTGTAAATAATTATATTCTTTCTAAAATATAATTTAATAGATCATTTAAAATTTCTTTATTAAAGATCATAAGGGTAACAATCATGGGGACTAATAAATGCTAAAAAATTGTAAATAATTATCTTCTTTGTAAAAGATAATTTAATAGATCATTTCAAAATTTCTTTATTAAAGATCATAACGGTAACGATCATTGGGACTAATAAATGCTAAAGAATTTGAAATAATTATCTTCTTTGTGAGTCATAATTGAATAGATCATTTAAGGTTTTTTTATTAAAGGTCTTAACGGTAACAATCATTGGGCCTAATAAATGCTAAAAAATTGTACATAATTATCTTCATTCTAAAAGATAACTTAAAAGATTATTTAAAGTTTTTTTATTAAAGATCATAACGGTAACGATCATTGGGCCTAATAAATGCTAAAAAATTGTAAATAATTACCTTCTTTCTAAAAGATAATTTAATAGATCATTTAAAATTTCTTTATTAAAGATCATAACGGTAACGATCATTGGTCCTAATAAATGCTAAAGAATTGTAAATAATTATATTCTTTCTAAAACATAATTTAATAGATCATTTAAAATTTCTTTATTAAAGGTAACAATCATTGGGACTAATAAATGCTAAAAAATTGTAAATAATTATCTTCTTTGTAAAAGATAATTTAATAGATCATTTAAAATTTCTTTATTAAAGATCATAACGGTAACGATCATTGGGCCTAATAAATGCTAAAGAATTTGAAATAATTATCTTCTTTGTGAATCATAATTGAAAAGATCATTTAAAGTTTCTTTATTAAAGATCATAACAGTAACGATCATTGGGCCTAATAAATGCTAAAAAATTGTAAATAATTATCTTCTTTCTAAAAGATAATTTAATAGATCATTTAGAATTTCTTTATTAAAGATCATAACGGTAACGATCATTGGTCCTAATAAATGCTAAAGAATTGTAAATAATTATATTCTTTCTAAAAGATAATTTAATAGATCATTTAAAATTTCTTTATTAAAGATCATAAGGGTAAAAATCATTGGGACTAATAAATGCTAAAAAATTGTAAATAATTGTCTTCTTTGTAAAAGATAATTTAATAGATCTTTTGAAAATTTCTTTATTAAAGATCATAACGGTAACGATCATTGGCCTAATAAATGCTAAAGAATTTGAAATAATTATCTTCTTTGTGAATCATAATTGAAAAGATCATTTAAAGTTTCTTTATTAAAGATCATAACAGTAACGATCATTGGGTCTAATAAATGCTAAAAAATTGTAAATAATTATCTTCTTTCTAAAAGATAATTTAATAGATCATTTAGAATTTCTTTATTAAAGATCATAACGGTAACGATCATTGGTCCTAATAAATGCTAAAGAATTGTAAATAATTATATTCTTTCTAAAATATAATTTAATAGATCATTTAAAATTTCTTTATTAAAGATCATCAGGGTAACAATCATGGGGACTAATAAATGCTAAAAAATTGTAAATAATTATCTTCTTTGTAAAAGATAATTTAATAGATCATTTCAAAATTTCTTTATTAAAGATCATAACGGTAACGATCATTGGCCTAATAAATGCTAAAGAATTTGAAATAATTATCTTCTTTGTGAATCATAATTGAATTGATCATTTAAAGTTTTTTTATTAAAGGTCTTAACGGTGACAATCATTGGGCCTAATAAATGCTAAAAACTTGTACATACTTATCTTCATTCTAAAAGATAACTTAAAAGATCATTTAGAATTTCTTTATTAAAGATCATAACGGTAACGATCATTGGTCCTAATAAATGCTAAAGAATTGTAAATAATTATATTCTTTCTAAAATATAATTTAATAGATCATTTAAAATTTCTTTATTAAAGATCATAAGGGTAACAATCATTGGGACTAATAAATGCTAAAAAATTTTAAATAATTATCTTCTTTGTAAAAGATAATTTAATAGATCATTTCAAAATTTCTTTATTAAAGATCATAACGGTAACGATCATTGGGACTAATAAATGCTAAAGAATTTGAAATAATTATCTTCTTTGTGAGTCATAATTGAATAGATCATTTAAGGTTTTTTTATTAAAGGTCTTAACGGTAACAATCATTGGGCCTAATAAATGCTAAAAAATTGTACATAATTATCTTCATTCTAAAAGATAACTTGAAAGATTATTTAAAGTTTTTTTATTAAAGATCATAACGGTAACGATCATTGGGCCTAATAAATCCTAAAAAATTGTAAATAATTACCTTCTTTCTAAAAGATAATTTAATAGATCATTTAAAATTTCTTTATTAAAGATCATAACGGTAACGATCATTGGTCCTAATAAATGCTAACGAATTGTAAATAATTATATTCTTTCTAAAACATAATTTAATAGATCATTTAAAATTTCTTTATTAAAGATCATAACGGTAACAATCATTGGGACTAATAAATGCTAAAAAATTGTAAATAATTATCTTCTTTGTAAAAGATAATTTAATAGATCATTTCAAAATTTCTTTATTAAAGATCATAACGGTAACGATCATTGGCCTAATAAATGCTAAAGAATTTGAAATAATTATCTTCTTTGTGAATCATAATTGAATAGATCATTTAAAGTTTTTTTATTAAAGATCATAACAGTAACGATCATTGGGTCTAATAAATGCTAAAAAATTGTAAATAATTATCTTCTTTCTAAAAGATAATTTAATAGATCATTTAGAATTTCTTTATTAAAGATCATAACGGTAACGATCATTGGTCCTAATAAATGCTAAAGAATTGTAAATAATTATATTCTTTCTAAAATATAATTTAATAGATCATTTAAAATTTCTTTATTAAAGATCATAAGGGTAACAATCATTGGGACTAATAAATGCTAAAAAATTGTAAATAATTATCTTCTTTGTAAAAGATAATTTAATAGATCATTTCAAAATTTCTTTATTAAAGATCATAACGGTAACGATCATTGGGACTAATAAATGCTAAAGAATTTGAAATAATTATCTTCTTTGTGAGTCATAATTGAATAGATCATTTAAGGTTTTTTTATTAAAGGTCTTAACGGTAACAATCATTGGGCCTAATAAATGCTAAAAAATTGTACATAATTATCTTCATTCTAAAAGATAACTTAAAAGATTATTTAAAGTTTTTTTATTAAAGATCATAACGGTAACGATCATTGGGCCTAATAAATGCTAAAAAATTGTAAATAATTACCTTCTTTCTAAAAGATAATTTAATAGATCATTTAAAATTTCTTTATTAAAGATCATAACGGTAACGATCATTGGTCCTAATAAATGCTAAAGAATTGTAAATAATTATATTCTTTCTAAAACATAATTTAATAGATCATTTAAAATTTCTTTATTAAAGATCATAACGGTAACAATCATTGGGACTAATAAATGCTAAAAAATTGTAAATAATTATCTTCTTTGTAAAAGATAATTTAATAGATCATTTAAAATTTCTTTATTAAAGATCATAACGGTAACGATCATTGGGCCTAATAAATGCTAAAGAATTTGAAATAATTATCTTCTTTGTGAATCATAATTGAAAAGATCATTTAAAGTTTCTTTATTAAAGATCATAACAGTAACGATCATTGGGTCTAATAAATGCTAAAAAATTGTAAATAATTATCTTCTTTCTAAAAGATAATTTAATAGATCATTTAGAATTTCTTTATTAAAGATCATAACGGTAACGATCATTGGTCCTAATAAATGCTAAAGAATTGTAAATAATTATATTCTTTCTAAAACATAATTTAATAGATCATTTAAAATTTCTTTATTAAAGATCATAAGGGTAAAAATCATTGGGACTAATAAATGCTAAAAACTTGTAAATAATTATCTTCTTTGTAAAAGATAATTTAATAGATCATTTCAAAATTTCTTTATTAAAGATCATAACGGTAACGATCATTGGCCTAATAAATGCTAAAGAATTTGAAATAATTATCTTCTTTGTGAATCATAATTGAATAAATCATTTAAAGTTTTTTTATTAAAGGTCTTAACGGTAACAATCATTGGCCTAATAAATGCTAAAAAATTGTACATAATTATCTTCATTCTAAAAGATAACTTAAAAGATCATTTAGAATTTCTTTATTAAAGATCATAACGGTAACGATCATTGGTCCTAATAAATGCTAAAGAATTGTAAATAATTATATTCTTTCTAAAATATAATTTAATAGATCATTTAAAATTTCTTTATTAAAGATCATAAGGGTAACAATCATTGGGACTAATAAATGCTAAAAAAATTTAAATAATTATCTTCTTTGTAAAAGATAATTTAATAGATCATTTCAAAATTTCTTTATTAAAGATCATAACGGTAACGATCATTGGGACTAATAAATGCTAAAGAATTTGAAATAATTATCTTCTTTGTGAGTCATAATTGAATAGATCATTTAAGGTTTTTTTATTAAAGGTCTTAACGGTAACAATCATTGGGCCTAATAAATGCTAAAAAATTGTACATAATTATCTTCATTCTAAAAGATAACTTGAAAGATTATTTAAAGTTTTTTTATTAAAGATCATAACGGTAACGATCATTGGGCCTAATAAATGCTAAAAAATTGTAAATAATTACCTTCTTTCTAAAAGATAATTTAATAGATCATTTAAAATTTCTTTATTAAAGATCATAACGGTAACGATCATTGGTCCTAATAAATGCTAAAGAATTGTAAATAATTATATTCTTTCTAAAACATAATTTAATAGATCATTTAAAATTTCTTTATTAAAGATCATAACGGTAACAATCATTGGGACTAATAAATGCTAAAAAATTGTAAATAATTATCTTCTTTGTAAAAGATAATTTAATAGATCATTTCAAAATTTCTTTATTAAAGATCATAACGGTAACGATCATTGGCCTAATAAATGCTAAAGAATTTGAAATAATTATCTTCTTTGTGAATCATAATTGAAAAGATCATTTAAAGTTTTTTTATTAAAGAGTATAACATTAACGATCATTGGGTCTAATAAATGCTAAAAAATTGTAAATAATTATCTTCTTTCTAAAAGATAATTTAATAGATCATTTAGAATTTCTTTATTAAAGATCATAACGGTAACGATCATTGGTCCTAATAAATGCTAAAGAATTGTAAATAATTATATTCTTTCTAAAAGATAATTTAATAGATCATTTAAAATTTCTTTATTAAAGATCATAAGGGTAAAAATCATTGGGACTAATAAATGCTAAAAAATTGTAAATAATTATCTTCTTTGTAAAAGATAATTTAATAGACCTTTTGAAAATTTCTTTATTAAAGATCGTAACGGTAACGATCATTGGCCTAATAAATGCTAAAGAATTTGAAATAATTATCTTCTTTGTGAATCATAATTGAAAATATCATTTAAAGTTTCTTTATTAAAGATCATAACAGTAACGATCATTGGGTCTAATAAATGCTAAAAAATTGTAAATAATGATCTTCTTTCTAAAAGATAATTTAATATATCATTTAGAATTTCTTTATTAAAGATCATAACGGTAACGATCATTGGCCCTAATAAATGCTAAAGAATTGTAAATAATTATATTCTTTCTAAAATATAATTTAATAGATCATTTAAAATTTCTTTATTAAAGATCATAAGGGTAACAATCATGGGGACTAATAAATGCTAAAAAATTGTAAGTAATTATCTTCTTTGTAAAAGATAATTTAATAGATCATTTCAAAATTTCTTTATTAAAGATCATAACGGTAACGATCATTGGCCTAATAAATGCTAAAGAATTTGAAATAATTATCTTCTTTGTGAATCATAATTGAATTGATCATTTAAAGTTTTTTTATTAAAGGTCTTAACGGTAACAATCATTGGGCCTAATAAATGCTAAAAAATTGTACATAATTATCTTCATTCTAAAAGATAACTTAAAAGATCATTTAGAATTTCTTTATTAAAGATCATAACGGTAACGATCATTGGTCCTAATAAATGCTAAAGAATTGTAAATAATTATATTCTTTCTAAAATATAATTTAATAGATCATTTAAAATTTCTTTATTAAAGATCATAAGGGTAACAATCATTGGGACTAATAAATGCTAAAAAATTTTAAATAATTGTCTTCTTTGTAAAAGATAATTTAATAGATCATTTCAAAATTTCTTTATTAAAGATCATAACGGTAACGATCATTGGGACTAATAAATGCTAAAGAATTTGAAATAATTATCTTCTTTGTGAGTCATAATTGAATAGATCATTTAAGGTTTTTTTATTAAAGGTCTTAACGGTAACAATCATTGGGCCTAATAAATGCTAAAAAATTGTACATAATTATCTTCATTCTAAAAGATAACTTGAAAGATTATTTAAAGTTTTTTTATTAAAGATCATAACGGTAACGATCATTGGGCCTAATAAATGCTAAAAAATTGTAAATAATTACCTTCTTTCTAAAAGATAATTTAATAGATCATTTAAAATTTCTTTATTAAAGATCATAACGGTAACGATCATTGGTCCTAATAAATGCTAAAGAATTGTAAATAATTATATTCTTTCTAAAACATAATTTAATAGATCATTTAAAATTTCTTTATTAAAGATCATAACGGTAACAATCATTGGGACTAATAAATGCTAAAAAATTGTAAATAATTATCTTCTTTGTAAAAGATAATTTAATAGATCATTTCAAAATTTCTTTATTAAAGATCATAACGGTAACGATCATTGGCCTAATAAATGCTAAAGAATTTGAAATAATTATCTTCTTTGTGAATCATAATTGAAAAGATCATTTAAAGTTTCTTTATTAAAGATCATAACAGTAACGATCATTGGGTCTAATAAATGCTAAAAAATTGTAAATAATTATCTTCTTTCTAAAAGATAATTTAATAGATCATTTAGAATTTCTTTATTAAAGATCATAACGGTAACGATAATTGGTCCTAATAAATGCTAAAGAATTGTAAATAATTATATTCTTTCTAAAAGATAATTTAATAGATCATTTAAAATTTCTTTATTAAAGATCATAAGGGTAAAAATCATTGGGACTAATAAATGCTAAAAAATTGTAAATAATTATCTTCTTTGTAAAAGATAATTTAATAGACCTTTTGAAAATTTCTTTATTAAAGATCGTAACGGTAACGATCATTGGCCTAATAAATGCTAAAGAATTTGAAATAATTATCTTCTTTGTGAATCATAATTGAAAAGATCATTTAAAGTTTCTTTATTAAAGATCATAACAGTAACGATCATTGGGTCTAATAAATGCTAAAAAATTGTAAATAATTATCTTCTTTCTAAAAGATAATTTAATATATCATTTAGAATTTCTTTATTAAAGATCATAACGGTAACGATCATTGGCCCTAATAAATGCTAAAGAATTGTAAATAATTATATTCTTTCTAAAATATAATTTAATAGATCATTTAAAATTTCTTTATTAAAGATCATAAGGGTAACAATCATGGGGACTAATAAATGCTAAAAAATTGTAAATAATTATCTTCTTTCTAAAAGATAATTTAATAGATCATTTCAAAATTTCTTTATTAAAGATCATAACGGTAACGATCATTGGCCTAATAAATGCTAAAGAATTTGAAATAATTATCTTCTTTGTGAATCATAATTGAATTGATCATTTAAAGTTTTTTTATTAAAGGTCTTAACGGTAACAATCATTGGGCCTAATAAATGCTAAAAAATTGTACATAATTATCTTCATTCTAAAAGATAACTTAAAAGATCATTTAGAATTTCTTTATTAAAGATCATAACGGTAACGATCATTGGTCCTAATAAATGCTAAAGAATTGTAAATAATTATATTCTTTCTAAAATATAATTTAATAGATCATTTAAAATTTCTTTATTAAAGATCATAAGGGTAACAATCATTGGGACTAATAAATGCTAAAAAATTTTAAATAATTATCTTCTTTGTAAAAGATAATTTAATAGATCATTTCAAAATTTCTTTATTAAAGATCATAACGGTAACGATCATTGGGACTAATAAATGCTAAAGAATTTGAAATAATTATCTTCTTTGTGAGTCATAATTGAATAGATCATTTAAGGTTTTTTTATTAAAGGTCTTAACGGTAACAATCATTGGGCCTAATAAATGCTAAAAAATTGTACATAATTATCTTCATTCTAAAAGATAACTTGAAAGATTATTTAAAGTTTTTTTATTAAAGATCATAACGGTAACGATCATTGGGCCTAATAAATGCTAAAAAATTGTAAATAATTACCTTCTTTCTAAAAGATAATTTAATAGATCATTTAAAATTTCTTTATTAAAGATCATAACGGTAACGATCATTGGTCCTAATAAATGCTAAAGAATTGTAAATAATTATATTCTTTCTAAAACATAATTTAATAGATCATTTAAAATTTCTTTATTAAAGATCATAACGGTAACAATCATTGGGACTAATAAATGCTAAAAAATTGTAAATAATTATCTTCTTTGTAAAAGATAATTTAATAGATCATTTCAAAATTTCTTTATTAAAGATCATAACGGTAACGATCATTGGCCTAATAAATGCTAAAGAATTTGAAATAATTATCTTTGTGAATCATAATTGAATAGATCATTTAAAGTTTTTTTATTAAAGATCATAACAGTAACGATCATTGGGTCTAATAAATGCTAAAAAATTGTAAATAATTATCTTCTTTCTAAAAGATAATTTAATAGATCATTTAGAATTTCTTTATTAAAGATCATAACGGTAACGATCATTGGTCCTAATAAATGCTAAAGAATTGTAAATAATTATATTCTTTCTAAAATATAATTTAATAGATCATTTAAAATTTCTTTATTAAAGATCATAAGGGTAACAATCATTGGGACTAATAAATGCTAAAAAATTGTAAATAATTATCTTCTTTGTAAAAGATAATTTAATAGATCATTTCAAAATTTCTTTATTAAAGATCATAACGGTAATGATCATTGGGACTAATAAATGCTAAAGAATTTGAAATAATTATCTTCTTTGTGAATCATAATTGAATAGATCATTTAAAGTTTTTTTATTAAAGGTCTTAACGCTAACAATCATTGGGCCTAATAAATGCTAAAAAATTGTACATAATTATCTTCATTCTAAAAGATAACTTAAAAGATCATTTAGAATTTCTTTATTAAAGATCATAACGGTAACGATCATTGGTCCTAATAAATGCTAAAGAATTGTAAATAATTATATTCTTTCTAAAATATAATTTAATAGATCATTTAAAATTTCTTTATTAAAGATCATAAGGGTAACAATCATTGGGACTAATAAATGCTAAAAAATTGTAAATAATTATCTTCTTTGTAAAAGATAATTTAATAGATCATTTCAAAATTTCTTTATTAAAGATCATAACGGTAACGATCATTGGGCCTAATAAATGCTAAAGAATTTGAAATAATTATCTTCTTTGTGAATCATAATTGAATAGATCATTTAAAGTTTTTTTATTAAAGGTCTTAACGGTAACAATCATTGGGCCTAATAAATGCTAAAAAATTGTACATAATTATCTTCATTATAAAAGATAACTTAAAAGATTATTTAAAGTTTTTTTATTAAAGATCATAACGGTAACGATCATTGGGCCTAATAAATGCTAAAAAATTGTAAATAATTACCTTCTTTCTAGAAGATAATTTAATAGATCATTTAAAATTTCTTTATTAAAGATCATAACGGTAACGATCATTGGGCCTAATAAATGCTAAACAATTGTAAATAATTATATTCTTTCTAAAACATAGTTTAATAGATCATTTAAAATTTCTTTATTAAAGATCATAAGGGTAACAATCATTGGGCCTACTAAATGCTAAAAAATTGTAAATAATGATCTTCTTTGTAAAAGATAATTTAATAGATTATTTAAAATTTCTTTATTAAAGATCATAACGGTAACGATCATTGGGCCTAATAAATGCTAAAGAATTTGAAATAATTATCTTCTTTGTGAATCATAATTGAAAAGATCATTTAAAGTTTCTTTATTAAAGATCATAACAGTAACGATCATTGGGTCTAATAAATGCTAAAAAATTGTAAATAATTATCTTCATTCTAAAAGATAACTTAAAAGATCATTTAGAATTTCTTTATTAAAGATCATAACGGTAACGATCATTGGTCCTAATAAATGCTAAAGAATTGTAAATAATTATATTCTTTCTAAAATATAATTTAATAGATCATTTAAAATTTCTTTATTAAAGATCATAAGGGTAACAATCATTGGGACTAATAAATGCTAAAAAATTTTAAATAATTATCTTCTTTGTAAAAGATAATTTAATAGATCATTTCAAAATTTCTTTATTAAAGATCATAACGGTAACGATCATTGGGACTAATAAATGCTAAAGAATTTGAAATAATTATCTTCTTTGTGAGTCATAATTGAATAGATCATTTAAGGTTTTTTTATTAAAGGTCTTAACGGTAACAATCATTGGGCCTAATAAATGCTAAAAAATTGTACATAATTATCTTCATTCTAAAAGATAACTTGAAAGATTATTTAAAGTTTTTTTATTAAAGATCATAACGGTAACGATCATTGGGCCTAATAAATGCTAAAAAATTGTAAATAATTACCTTCTTTCTAAAAGATAATTTAATAGATCATTTAAAATTTCTTTATTAAAGATCATAACGGTAACGATCATTGGTCCTAATAAATGCTAAAGAATTGTAAATAATTATATTCTTTCTAAAACATAATTTAATAGATCATTTAAAATTTCTTTATTAAAGATCATAACGGTAACAATCATTGGGACTAATAAATGCTAAAAAATTGTAAATAATTATCTTCTTTGTAAAAGATAATTTAATAGATCATTTCAAAATTTCTTTATTAAAGATCATAACGGTAACGATCATTGGCCTAATAAATGCTAAAGAATTTGAAATAATTATCTTTGTGAATCATAATTGAATAGATCATTTAAAGTTTTTTTATTAAAGATCATAACAGTAACGATCATTGGGTCTAATAAATGCTAAAAAATTGTAAATAATTATCTTCTTTCTAAAAGATAATTTAATAGATCATTTAGAATTTCTTTATTAAAGATCATAACGGTAACGATCATTGGTCCTAATAAATGCTAAAGAATTGTAAATAATTATATTCTTTCTAAAATATAATTTAATAGATCATTTAAAATTTCTTTATTAAAGATCATAAGGGTAACAATCATTGGGACTAATAAATGCTAAAAAATTGTAAATAATTATCTTCTTTGTAAAAGATAATTTAATAGATCATTTCAAAATTTCTTTATTAAAGATCATAACGGTAATGATCATTGGGACTAATAAATGCTAAAGAATTTGAAATAATTATCTTCTTTGTGAATCATAATTGAATAGATCATTTAAAGTTTTTTTATTAAAGGTCTTAACGGTAACAATCATTGGGCCTAATAAATGCTAAAAAATTGTACATAATTATCTTCATTCTAAAAGATAACTTAAAAGATCATTTAGAATTTCTTTATTAAAGATCATAACGGTAACGATCATTGGTCCTAATAAATGCTAAAGAATTGTAAATAATTATATTCTTTCTAAAATATAATTTAATAGATCATTTAAAATTTCTTTATTAAAGATCATAAGGGTAACAATCATTGGGACTAATAAATGCTAAAAAATTGTAAATAATTATCTTCTTTGTAAAAGATAATTTAATAGATCATTTCAAAATTTCTTTATTAAAGATCATAACGGTAACGATCATTGGGCCTAATAAATGCTAAAGAATTTGAAATAATTATCTTCTTTGTGAATCATAATTGAATAGATCATTTAAAGTTTTTTTATTAAAGGTCTTAACGGTAACAATCATTGGGCCTAATAAATGCTAAAAAATTGTACATAATTATCTTCATTATAAAAGATAACTTAAAAGATTATTTAAAGTTTTTTTATTAAAGATCATAACGGTAACGATCATTGGGCCTAATAAATGCTAAAAAATTGTAAATAATTACCTTCTTTCTAGAAGATAATTTAATAGATCATTTAAAATTTCTTTATTAAAGATCATAACGGTAACGATCATTGGGCCTAATAAATGCTAAACAATTGTAAATAATTATATTCTTTCTAAAACATAGTTTAATAGATCATTTAAAATTTCTTTATTAAAGATCATAAGGGTAACAATCATTGGGCCTACTAAATGCTAAAAAATTGTAAATAATGATCTTCTTTGTAAAAGATAATTTAATAGATTATTTAAAATTTCTTTATTAAAGATCATAACGGTAACGATCATTGGGCCTAATAAATGCTAAAGAATTTGAAATAATTATCTTCTTTGTGAATCATAATTGAAAAGATCATTTAAAGTTTCTTTATTAAAGATCATAACAGTAACGATCATTGGGTCTAATAAATGCTAAAAAATTGTAAATAATTATCTTCTTTCTAAAAGATAACTTAATAGATCATTTAGAATTTCTTTATTAAAGATCATAACGGTAACGATCATTGGTCCTAATAAATGCTAAAGAATTGTAAATAATTATATTCTTTCTAAAACATAATTTAATAGATCATTTAAAATTTCTTTATTAAAGATCATAAGGGTAACAATCATTGGGACTAATAAATGCTAAAAAATTGTAAATAATTATCTTCTTTGTAAAAGATAATTTAATAGATCATTTCAAAATTTCTTTATTAAAGATCATAACGGTAACGATCATTGGGTCTAATAAATGCTAAAGAATTTGAAATAATTATCTTCTTTGTGAATCATAATTGAATAGATCATTTAAAGTTTTTTTATTAAAGGTCTTAACGGTAACAATGATTGGGCCTAATAAATGCTACAAAATTATACATAATTATCTTCATTCTAAAAGATAACTTAAAAGATTATTTAAAGTTTTTTTATTAAAGATCATAACGGTAACGATCATTGGGCCTAATAAATGCTAAAAAATTGTAAATAATTACCTTCTTTCTAAAAGATAATTTAATAGATCATTTAAAATTTCTTTATTAAAGATCATAACGGTAACGATCATTGGTCCTAATAAATGCTAAAGAATTGTAAATAATTATATTCTTTCTAAAACATAATTTAATAGATCATTTAAAATTTCTTTATTAAAGATCATAAGGGTAACAATCATTGGGCCTACTAAATGCTAAAAAATTGTAAATAATTATCTTCTTTGTAAAAGATAATTTAATAGATTATTTAAAATTTCTTTATTAAAGATCATAACGGTAACGATCATTGAGCCTAATAAATGCTAAAGAATTTGAAATAATTATCTTCTTTGTGAATCATAATTGAAAAGATCATTTAAAGTTTCTTTATTAAAGATCATAACAGTAATGATCATTGGGTCTAATAAATGCTAAAAAATTGTAAATAATTATCTTCTTTCTGAAAGATAATTTAATAGATCATTTAGAATTTCTTTATTAAAGATCATAACGGTAACGATCATTGGTCCTAATAAATGCTAAAGAATTGTAAATAATTATATTCTTTCTAAAACATAATTTAATAGATCATTTAAAATTTCTTTATTAAAGATCATAAGGGTAACAATCATTGGGACTAATAAATGCTAAAAAATTGTAAATAATTATCTTCTTTGTAAAAGATAATTTAATAGATCATTTCAAAATTTCTTTATTAAAGATCATAACGGTAACGATCATTGGGCCTAATAAATGCTAAAGAATTTGAAATAATTATCTTCTTTGTGAATCATAATTGAATAGATCATTTAAAGTTTTTTTATTAAAGGTCTTAACGGTAACAATCATTGGGCCTAATAAATGCTAAAAAATTGTACATAATTATCTTCATTCTAAAAGATAACTTAAAAGATTATTTAAAGTTTTTTTATTAAAGATCATAATGGTAACGATCATTGGGGCTAATAAATCCTAAAAAATTGTAAATAATTACCTTCTTTCTAAAAGATAATTTAATAGATCATTTAAAATTTCTTTATTAAAGATCATAACGGTAACGATCATTGGTCCTAATAAATGCTAAAGAATTGTAAATAATTATATTCTTTCTAAAACATAATTTAATAGATCATTTAAAATTTCTTTATTAAAGATCATAAGGGTAACAATCATTGGGACTAATAAATGCTAAAAAATTGTAAATAATTATCTTCTTTGTAAAAGATAATTTAATAGATCATTTCAAAATTTCTTTATTAAAGATCATAACGGTAACGATCATTGGGCCTAATAAATGCTAAAGAATTTGAAATAATTATCTTGTTTGTGAATCATAATTGAATAGATCATTTAAAGTTTTTTTATTAAAGGTCTTAACGGTAACAATCATTGGGCCTAATAAATGCTAAAAAATTGTACATAATTATCTTCATTCTAAAAGATAACTTAAAAGATTATTTAAAGTTTTTTTATTAAAGATCATAACGGTAACGATCATTGGGGCTAATAAATGCTAAAAAATTGTAAATAATTACCTTCTTTCTAAAAGATAATTTAATAGATCATTTACAATTTCTTTATTAAAGATCATAACGGTAACGATCATTGGTCCTAATAAATGCTAAAGAATTTGAAATAATTACCTGTTTTGTGAATCATAATTGAATAGATCATTTAAAGTTTTTTTAATAAAGATCATAACGGTAACGATCATTGGGCCTAATAAATGCTAAAGAATTTGAAATAATTATCTTCTTTGTGAATCATAATTGAATAGATCATTTAAAGTTTTTTTATTAAAGGTCTTAACGGTAACAATCATTGGGCCTAATAAATGCTAAAAAATTGTACATAATTATCTTCATTCTAAAAGATAACTTAAAAGATCATTTACAATTTCTTTATTAAAGATCATAATGGTAACGATCATTGGTCCTAATAAATACTAACGAATTGTAAATAATTATATTCTTTCTAAAATATAATTTAATAGATCATTTAAAATTTCTTTATTAAAGATCATAAAGGTAACAATCATTGGGATTAATAAATGCTAAAAAATTGTAAATAATTATCTTCTTTGTAAAAGATAATTTAATAGATCATTTCAAAATTTCTTTATTAAAGATCATAACGGTAACGATCATTGGGCTTAATAAATGCTAAAGAATTTGAAATAATTATCTTCTTTGTGAATCATAATTGAATAGATCATTTAAAGTTTTTTTATTGAAGGTCTTAACGGTAACAATCATTGGGCCTAATAAATGCTAAAAAATTGTACATAATTATCTTAATTCTAAAAGATAACTTGAAAGATCATTTAGAATTTCTTTATTAAAGATCATAACGGTATGGATCATTGGTCCTAATAAATGCTAAAGAATTGTAAATAATTATATTCTTTCTAAAATATAATTTAATAGATCATTTAAAATTTCTTTATTAAAGATCATAACGGTAACAATCATTGGGACTAATAAATGCTAAAAAATTGTAAATAATTATCTTCTTTGTAAAAGATAATTTAATAGATCATTTCAAAATTTCTTTGTTAAAGATCATAACGGTAACGATCATTGGGACTAATTAATGCTAAAGAATTTGAAATAATTATCTTCTTTGTGAATCATAATTGAATAGATCATTTAAGGTTTTTTTATTAAAGGTCTTAACGGTAACAATCATTGGGCCTAATAAATGCTAAAAAATTGTACATAATTATCTTCATTCTAAAAGATAACTTAAAAGATCATTTAGAATTTCTTTATTAAAGATCATAACGGTAACGATCATTGGTCCTAATAAATGCTAAAGAATTGTAAATAATTATATTCTTTCTAAAATATAATTTAATAGATCATTTAAAATTTCTTTATTAAAGATCATAAGGGTAACAATCATTGGGACTAATAAATGCTAAAAAATTGTAAATAATTATCTTCTTTGTAAAAGATAATTTAATAGATCATTTCAAAATTTCTTTATTAAAGATCATAACGGTAATGATCATTGGGCCTAATAAATGCTAAAGAATTTGAAATAATTATCTTCTTTGTGAATCATAATTGAATAGATCATTTAAAGTTTTTTTATTAAAGGTCTTAACGGTAACAATCATTGGGCCTAATAAATGCTAAAAAATTGTACATAATTATCTTCATTCTAAAAGATAACTTAAAAGATCATTTAGAATTTCTTTATTAAAGATCATAACGGTAACGATCATTGGTCCTAATAAATGCTAAAGAATTGTAAATAATTATATTCTTTCTAAAATATAATTTAATAGATCATTTAAAATTTCTTTATTAAAGATCATAAGGGTAACAATCATTGGGACTAATAAATGCTAAAAAATTGTAAATAATTATCTTCTTTGTAAAAGATAATTTAATAGATCATTTCAAAATTTCTTTATTAAAGATCATAACGGTAACGATCATTGGGCCTAATAAATGCTAAAGAATTTGAAATAATTATCTTCTTTGTGAATCATAATTGAATAGATCAT
This sequence comes from Psophocarpus tetragonolobus, assembly GCA_037954015.1. Classification (NCBI taxonomy): domain Eukaryota; kingdom Viridiplantae; phylum Streptophyta; class Magnoliopsida; order Fabales; family Fabaceae; genus Psophocarpus; species Psophocarpus tetragonolobus. The sequence continues at coordinate 64,898,884 of CM075688.1, forward strand.
TTAAAGTTTTTTTATTAAAGGTCTTAACGGTAACAATCATTGGGCCTAATAAATGCTAAAAAATTGTACATAATTATCTTCATTATAAAAGATAACTTAAAAGATTATTTAAAGTTTTTTTATTAAAGATCATAACGGTAACGATCATTGGGCCTAATAAATGCTAAAAAATTGTAAATAATTACCTTCTTTCTAGAAGATAATTTAATAGATCATTTAAAATTTCTTTATTAAAGATCATAACGGTAACGATCATTGGGCCTAATAAATGCTAAACAATTGTAAATAATTATATTCTTTCTAAAACATAGTTTAATAGATCATTTAAAATTTCTTTATTAAAGATCATAAGGGTAACAATCATTGGGCCTACTAAATGCTAAAAAATTGTAAATAATGATCTTCTTTGTAAAAGATAATTTAATAGATTATTTAAAATTTCTTTATTAAAGATCATAACGGTAACGATCATTGGGCCTAATAAATGCTAAAGAATTTGAAATAATTATCTTCTTTGTGAATCATAATTGAAAAGATCATTTAAAGTTTCTTTATTAAAGATCATAACAGTAACGATCATTGGGTCTAATAAATGCTAAAAAATTGTAAATAATTATCTTCTTTCTAAAAGATAACTTAATAGATCATTTAGAATTTCTTTATTAAAGATCATAACGGTAACGATCATTGGTCCTAATAAATGCTAAAGAATTGTAAATAATTATATTCTTTCTAAAACATAATTTAATAGATCATTTAAAATTTCTTTATTAAAGATCATAAGGGTAACAATCATTGGGACTAATAAATGCTAAAAAATTGTAAATAATTATCTTCTTTGTAAAAGATAATTTAATAGATCATTTCAAAATTTCTTTATTAAAGATCATAACGGTAACGATCATTGGGTCTAATAAATGCTAAAGAATTTGAAATAATTATCTTCTTTGTGAATCATAATTGAATAGATCATTTAAAGTTTTTTTATTAAAGGTCTTAACGGTAACAATGATTGGGCCTAATAAATGCTACAAAATTATACATAATTATCTTCATTCTAAAAGATAACTTAAAAGATTATTTAAAGTTTTTTTATTAAAGATCATAACGGTAACGATCATTGGGCCTAATAAATGCTAAAAAATTGTAAATAATTACCTTCTTTCTAAAAGATAATTTAATAGATCATTTAAAATTTCTTTATTAAAGATCATAACGGTAACGATCATTGGTCCTAATAAATGCTAAAGAATTGTAAATAATTATATTCTTTCTAAAACATAATTTAATAGATCATTTAAAATTTCTTTATTAAAGATCATAAGGGTAACAATCATTGGGCCTACTAAATGCTAAAAAATTGTAAATAATTATCTTCTTTGTAAAAGATAATTTAATAGATTATTTAAAATTTCTTTATTAAAGATCATAACGGTAACGATCATTGAGCCTAATAAATGCTAAAGAATTTGAAATAATTATCTTCTTTGTGAATCATAATTGAAAAGATCATTTAAAGTTTCTTTATTAAAGATCATAACAGTAATGATCATTGGGTCTAATAAATGCTAAAAAATTGTAAATAATTATCTTCTTTCTGAAAGATAATTTAATAGATCATTTAGAATTTCTTTATTAAAGATCATAACGGTAACGATCATTGGTCCTAATAAATGCTAAAGAATTGTAAATAATTATATTCTTTCTAAAACATAATTTAATAGATCATTTAAAATTTCTTTATTAAAGATCATAAGGGTAACAATCATTGGGACTAATAAATGCTAAAAAATTGTAAATAATTATCTTCTTTGTAAAAGATAATTTAATAGATCATTTCAAAATTTCTTTATTAAAGATCATAACGGTAACGATCATTGGGCCTAATAAATGCTAAAGAATTTGAAATAATTATCTTCTTTGTGAATCATAATTGAATAGATCATTTAAAGTTTTTTTATTAAAGGTCTTAACGGTAACAATCATTGGGCCTAATAAATGCTAAAAAATTGTAAATAATTATCTTCTTTCTGAAAGATAATTTAATAGATCATTTAGAATTTCTTTATTAAAGATCATAACGGTAACGATCATTGGTCCTAATAAATGCTAAAGAATTGTAAATAATTATATTCTTTCTAAAACATAATTTAATAGATCATTTAAAATTTCTTTATTAAAGATCATAAGGGTAACAATCATTGGGACTAATAAATGCTAAAAAATTGTAAATAATTATCTTCTTTGTAAAAGATAATTTAATAGATCATTTCAAAATTTCTTTATTAAAGATCATAACGGTAACGATCATTGGGCCTAATAAATGCTAAAGAATTTGAAATAATTATCTTCTTTGTGAATCATAATTGAATAGATCATTTAAAGTTTTTTTATTAAAGGTCTTAACGGTAACAATCATTGGGCCTAATAAATGCTAAAAAATTGTACATAATTATCTTCATTCTAAAAGATAACTTAAAAGATTATTTAAAGTTTTTTTATTAAAGATCATAATGGTAACGATCATTGGGGCTAATAAATCCTAAAAAATTGTAAATAATTACCTTCTTTCTAAAAGATAATTTAATAGATCATTTAAAATTTCTTTATTAAAGATCATAACGGTATGGATCATTGGTCCTAATAAATGCTAAAGAATTGTAAATAATTATATTCTTTCTAAAATATAATTTAATAGATCATTTAAAATTTCTTTATTAAAGATCATAACGGTAACAATCATTGGGACTAATAAATGCTAAAAAATTGTAAATAATTATCTTCTTTGTAAAAGATAATTTAATAGATCATTTCAAAATTTCTTTGTTAAAGATCATAACGGTAACGATCATTGGGACTAATTAATGCTAAAGAATTTGAAATAATTATCTTCTTTGTGAATCATAATTGAATAGATCATTTAAGGTTTTTTTATTAAAGGTCTTAACGGTAACAATCATTGGGCCTAATAAATGCTAAAAAATTGTACATAATTATCTTCATTCTAAAATATAACTTAAAAGATTATTTAAAGTTTTTTTATTAAAGATCATAACGGTAACGATCATTGGGCCTAATAAATGCTAAAAAATTGTAAATAATTATCTTCTTTGTAAAAGATAATTTAATAGATTATTTAAAATTTCTTTATTAAAGATCATAACGGTAACGATCATTGAGCCTAATAAATGCTAAAGAATTTGAAATAATTATCTTCTTTGTGAATCATAATTGAAAAGATCATTTAAAGTTTCTTTATTAAAGATCATAACAGTAATGATCATTGGGTCTAATAAATGCTAAAAAATTGTAAATAATTATCTTCTTTCTGAAAGATACTTTAATAGATCATTTAGAATTTCTTTATTAAAGATCATAACGGTAACGATCATTGGTCCTAATAAATGCTAAAGAATTGTAAATAATTATATTCTTTCTAAAACATAATTTAATAGATCATTTAAAATTTCTTTATTAAAGATCATAAGGGTAACAATCATTGGGACTAATAAATGCTAAAAAATTGTAAATGATTATCTTCTTTGTAAAAGATAATTTAATAGATCATTTCAAAATTTCTTTATTAAAGATCATAACGGTAACGATCATTGGGCCTAATAAATGCTAAAGAATTTGAAATAATTATCTTCTTTGTGAATCATAATTGAATAGATCATTTAAAGTTTTTTTATTAAAGGTCTTAACGGTAACAATCATTGGGCCTAATAAATGCTAAAAAATTGTAAATAATTATCTTCTTTCTGAAAGATAATTTAATAGATCATTTAGAATTTCTTTATTAAAGATCATAACGGTAACGATCATTGGTCCTAATAAATGCTAAAGAATTGTAAATAATTATATTCTTTCTAAAACATAATTTAATAGATCATTTAAAATTTCTTTATTAAAGATCATAAGGGTAACAATCATTGGGACTAATAAATGCTAAAAAATTGTAAATAATTATCTTCTTTGTAAAAGATAATTTAATAGATCATTTCAAAATTTCTTTATTAAAGATCATAACGGTAACGATCATTGGGCCTAATAAATGCTAAAGAATTTGAAATAATTATCTTCTTTGTGAATCATAATTGAATAGATCATTTAAAGTTTTTTTATTAAAGGTCTTAACGGTAACAATCATTGGGCCTAATAAATGCTAAAAAATTGTACATAATTATCTTCATTCTAAAAGATAACTTAAAAGATTATTTAAAGTTTTTTTATTAAAGATCATAATGGTAACGATCATTGGGGCTAATAAATCCTAAAAAATTGTAAATAATTACCTTCTTTCTAAAAGATAATTTAATAGATCATTTAAAATTTCTTTATTAAAGATCATAACGGTATGGATCATTGGTCCTAATAAATGCTAAAGAATTCTAAATAATTATATTCTTTCTAAAATATAATTTAATAGATCATTTAAAATTTCTTTATTAAAGATCATAACGGTAACAATCATTGGGACTAATAAATGCTAAAAAATTGTAAATAATTATCTTCTTTGTAAAAGATAATTTAATAGATCATTTCAAAATTTCTTTGTTAAAGATCATAACGGTAACGATCATTGGGACTAATTAATGCTAAAGAATTTGAAATAATTATCTTCTTTGTGAATCATAATTGAATAGATCATTTAAGGTTTTTTTATTAAAGGTCTTAACGGTAACAATCATTGGGCCTAATAAATGCTAAAAAATATTACATAATTATCTTCATTCTAAAATATAACTTAAAAGATTATTTAAAGTTTTTTTATTAAAGATCATAACGGTAACGATCATTGGGCCTAATAAATGCTAAAAAATTGTAAATAATTACCTTCTTTCTAAAAGATAATTTAATAGATCATTTAAAATTTCTTTATTAAAGATCATAACGGTAACGATTATTGGTCCTAATAAATGCTAAAGAATTGTAAATAATTATATTCTTTCTAAAACATAATTTAATAGATCATTTAAAATTTCTTTATTAAAGATCATAAGGGTAACAATCATTGGGACTAATAAATGCTAAAAAATTGTAAATAATTATCTTCTTTGTAAAAGATAATTTAATAGATCATTTCAAAATTTCTTTATTAAAGATCATAACGGTAACGATCATTGGCCTAATAAATGCTAAAGAATTTGAAATAATTATCTTCTTTGTGAATCATAATTGAATAGATCATTTAAAGTTTTTTTATTAAAGGTCTTAAAGGTAACAATCATTGGGCCTAATAAATGCTAAAAAATTGTACATAATTATCTTCATTCTAAAAGATAACTTAAAAGATCATTTAGAATTTCTTTATTAAAGATCATAACGGTATGGATCATTGGTCCTAATAAATGCTAAAGAATTGTAAATAATTATATTCTTTCTAAAATATAATTTAATAGATCATTTAAAATTTCTTTATTAAAGATCATAAGGGTGACAATCATTGGGAGTAATAAATTCTAAAAAATTGTAAATAATTATCTTCTTTGTAAAAGATAATTTAATAGATCATTTCAAAATTTCTTTATTAAATATCATAACGGTAACGATCATTGGGCCTAATAAATGCTAAAGAATTTGAAATAATTATCTTCTTTGTGAATCATAATTGAATAGATCATTTAAAGTTTTTTTATTAAAGGTCTTAACGGTAACAATCATTGGGCCTAATAAATGCTAAAAAATTGTACATAATTATCTTAATTCTAAAAGATAACTTGAAAGATCATTTAGAATTTCTTTATTAAAGATCATAACGGTATGGATCATTGGTCCTAATAAATGCTAAAGAATTGTAAATAATTATATTCTTTCTAAAATATAATTTAATAGATCATTTAAAATTTCTTTATTAAAGATCATAAGGGTAACAATCATTGGGACTAATAAATGCTAAAAAATTGTAAATAATTATCTTCTTTGTAAAAGATAATTTAATAGATCATTTCAAAATTTCTTTATTAAAGATCATAACGGTAACGATCATTGGGCCTAATAAATGCTAAACAATTTGAAATAATTATCTTCTTTGTGAATCATAATTGAAAAGATCATTTAAAGTTTCTTTATTAAAAATCATAACAGTAACGATCATTGGGTCTAATAAATGCTAAAAAATTGTAAATAATTATCTTCTTTCTGAAAGATAATTTAATAGATCATTTAGAATTTCTTTATTAAAGATCATAACGGTAACGATCATTGGTCCTAATAAATGCTAAAGAATTGTAAATAATTATATTCTTTCTAAAACATAATTTAATAGATCATTTAAAATTTCTTTATTAAAGATCATAAGGGTAACAATCATTGGGACTAATAAATGCTAAAAAATTGTAAATAATTATCTTCTTTGTAAAAGATAATTTAATAGATCATTTCAAAATTTCTTTATTAAAGATCATAACGGTAACGATCATTGGGCCTAATAAATGCTAAAGAATTTGAAATAATTATCTTCTTTGTGAATCATAATTGAATAGATCATTTAAAGTTTTTTTATTAAAGGTCTTAACGGTAACAATCATTGGGCCTAATAAATGCTAAAAAATTGTACATAATTATCTTCATTCTAAAAGATAACTTAAAAGATCATTTACAATTTCTTTATTAAAGATCATAACGGTAACGATCATTGGTCCTAATAAATGCTAAACAATTTGAAATAATTATCTTCTTTGTGAATCATAATTGAAAAGATCATTTAAAGTTTCTTTATTAAAAATCATAACAGTAACGATCATTGGGTCTAATAAATGCTAAAAAATTGTAAATAATTATCTTCTTTCTGAAAGATAATTTAATAGATCATTTAGAATTTCTTTATTAAAGATCATAACGGTAACGATCATTGGTCCTAATAAATGCTAAAGAATTGTAAATCATTATATTCTTTCTAAAACATAATTTAATAGATCATTTAAAATTTCTTTATTAAAGATCATAAGGGTAACAATCATTGGGACTAATAAATGCTAAAACATTGTAAATAATTATCTTCTTTGTAAAAGATAATTTAATAGATCATTTCAAAATTTCTTTATTAAACATCATAACGGTAACGATCATTGGGCCTAATAAATGCTAAAGAATTTGAAATAATTATCTTCTTTGTGAATCATAATTGAATAGATCATTTAAAGTTTTTTTATTAAAGGTCTTAACGGTAACAATCATTGGGCCTAATAAATGCTAAAAAATTGTACATAATTATCTTAATTCTAAAAGATAACTTGAAAGATCATTTAGAATTTCTTTATTAAAGATCATAACGGTATGGATCATTGGTCCTAATAAATGCTAAAGAATTGTAAATAATTATATTCTTTCTAAAATATAATTTAATAGATCATTTAAAATTTCTTTATTAAAGATCATAAGGGTAACAATCATTGGGACTAATAAATGCTAAAAAATTGTAAATAATTATCTTCTTTGTAAAAGATAATTTAATAGATCATTTCAAAATTTCTTTATTAAAGATCATAACGGTAACGATCATTGGGCCTGATAAATGCTAAACAATTTGAAATAATTATCTTCTTTGTGAATCATAATTGAAAAGATCATTTAAAGTTTCTTTATTAAAAATCATAACAGTAACGATCATTGGGTCTAATAAATGCTAAAAAATTGTAAATAATTATCTTCTTTCTGAAAGATAATTTAATAGATCATTTAGAATTTCTTTATTAAAGATCATAACGGTAACGATCATTGGTCCTAATAAATGCTAAAGAATTGTAAATAATTATATTCTTTCTAAAACATAATTTAATAGATCATTTAAAATTTCTTTATTAAAGATCATAAGGGTAACAATCATTGGGACTAATAAATGCTAAAAAATTGTAAATAATTATCTTCTTTGTAAAAGATAATTTAATAGATCATTTCAAAATTTCTTTATTAAAGATCATAACGGTAACGATCATTGGGCCTAATAAATGCTAAAGAATTTGAAATAATTATCTTCTTTGTGAATCATAATTGAATAGATCATTTAAAGTTTTTTTATTAAAGGTCTTAACGGTAACAATCATTGGGCCTAATAAATGCTAAAAAATTGTACATAATTATCTTCATTCTAAAAGATAACTTAAAAGATCATTTACAATTTCTTTATTAAAGATCATAACGGTAACGATCATTGGGCCTAATAAATGCTAAAGAATTTGAAATAATTATCTTCTTTGTGAATCATAATTGAATAGATCATTTAAGGTTTTTTTATTAAAGGTCTTAACGGTAACAATCATTGGGCCTAATAAATGCTAAAAAATTGTACATAATTATCTTCATTCTAAAATATAACTTAAAAGATTATTTAAAGTTTTTTTATTAAAGATCATAACGGTAACGATCATTGGGCCTAATAAATGCTAAAAAATTGTAAATAATTACCTTCTTTCTAAAAGATAATTTAATAGATCATTTAAAATTTCTTTATTAAAGATCATAACGGTAACGATCATTGGTCCTAATAAATGCTAAAGAATTGTAAATAATTATATTCTTTCTAAAACATAATTTAATAGATCATTTAAAATTTCTTTATTAAAGATCATAAGGGTAATAATCATTGGGACTAATAAATGCTAAAAAATTGTAAATAATTATCTTCTTTGTAAAAGATAATTTAATAGATCATTTCAAAATTTCTTTATTAAAGATCATAACGGTAACGATCATTGGCCTAATAAATGCTAAAGAATTTGAAATAATTATCTTCTTTGTGAATCATAATTGAATAGATCATTTAAAGTTTTTTTATTAAAGGTCTTAAAGGTAACAATCATTGGGCCTAATAAATGCTAAAAAATTGTACATAATTATCTTCATTCTAAAAGATAACTTAAAAGATCATTTAGAATTTCTTTATTAAAGATCATAACGGTATGGATCATTGGTCCTAATAAATGCTAAAGAATTGTAAATAATTATATTCTTTCTAAAATATAATTTAATAGATCATTTAAAATTTCTTTATTAAAGATCATAAGGGTAACAATCATTGGGAGTAATAAATTCTAAAAAATTGTAAATAATTATCTTCTTTGTAAAAGATAATTTAATAGATCATTTCAAAATTTCTTTATTAAATATCATAACGGTAACGATCATTGGGCCTAATAAATGCTAAAGAATTTGAAATAATTATCTTCTTTGTGAATCATAATTGAATAGATCATTTAAAGTTTTTTTATTAAAGGTCTTAACGGTAACAATCATTGGACCTAATAAAGGCTAAAAAATTGTACATAATTATCTTAATTCTAAAAGATAACTTGAAAGATCATTTAGAATTTCTTTATTAAAGATTATAACGGTATGGATCATTGGTCCTAATAAATGCTAAAGAATTGTAAATAATTATATTCTTTCTAAAATATAATTTAATAGATCATTTAAAATTTCTTTATTAAAGATCATAAGGGTAACAATCATTGGGACTAATAAATGCTAAAAAATTGTAAATAATTATCTTCTTTGTAAAAGATAATTTAATAGATCATTTCAAAATTTCTTTATTAAAGATCATAACGGTAACGATCATTGGGCCTAATAAATGCTAAACAATTTGAAATAATTATCTTCTTTGTGAATCATAATTGAAAAGATCATTTAAAGTTTCTTTATTAAAAATCATAACAATAACGATCATTGGGTCTAATAAATGCTAAAAAATTGTAAATAATTATCTTCTTTCTGAAAGATAATTTAATAGATCATTTAGAATTTCTTTATTAAAGATCATAACGGTAACGATCATTGGTCCTAATAAATGCTAAAGAATTGTAAATAATTATATTCTTTCTAAAACATAATTTAATAGATCATTTAAAATTTCTTTATTAAAGATCATAAGGGTAACAATCATTGGGACTAATAAATGCTAAAAAATTGTAAATAATTATCTTCTTTGTAAAAGATAATTTAATAGATCATTTCAAAATTTCTTTATTAAAGATCATAACGGTAACGATCATTGGGCCTAATAAATGCTAAAGAATTTGAAATAATTATCTTCTTTGTGAATCATAATTGAATAGATCATTTAAAGTTTTTTTATTAAAGGTCTTAACGGTAACAATCATTGGGCCTAATAAATGCTAAAAAATTGTACATAATTATCTTCATTCTAAAAGATAACTTAAAAGATCATTTACAATTTCTTTATTAAAGATCATAACGGTAACGATCATTGGTCCTAATAAATACTAACGAATTGTAAATAATTATATTCTTTCTAAAATATAATTTAATAGATCATTTAAAATTTCTTTCTTAAAGATCATAAAGGTAACAATCATTGGGATTAATAAATGCTAAAAAATTGTAAATAATTATCTTCTTTGTAAAAGATAATTTAATAGATCATTTCAAAATTTCTTTATTAAAGATCATAACGGTAACGATCATTGGGGTTAATAAATGCTAAAGAATTTGAAATAATTATCTTCTTTGTGAATCATAATTGAATAGATCATTTAAAGTTTTTTTATTGAAGGTCTTAACGGTAACAATCATTGGGCCTAATAAATGCTAAAAAATTGTACATAATTATCTTAATTCTAAAAGATAACTTGAAAGATCATTTAGAATTTCTTTATTAAAGATCATAACGGTATGGATCATTGGTCCTAATAAATGCTAAAGAATTGTAAATAATTATATTCTTTCTAAAATATAATTTAATAGATCATTTAAAATTTCTTTATTAAAGATCATAACGGTAACAATCATTGGGACTAATAAATGCTAAAAAATTGTAAATAATTATCTTCTTTGTAAAAGATAATTTAATAGATCATTTCAAAATTTCTTTATTAAAGATCATAACGGTAACGATCATTGGGACTAATTAATGCTAAAGAATTTGAAATAATTATCTTCTTTGTGAATCATAATTGAATAGATCATTTAAGGTTTTTTTATTAAAGGTCTTAACGGTAACAATCATTGGGCCTAATAAATGCTAAAAAATTGTACATAATTATCTTCACTCTAAAATATAACTTAAAAGATTATTTAAAGTTTTTTTATTAAAGATCATAACGGTAACGATCATTGGGCCTAATAAATGCTAAAAAATTGTAAATAATTACCTTCTTTCTAAAAGATAATTTAATAGATCATTTAAAATTTCTTTATTAAAGATCATAACGGTAACGATCATTGGTCCTAATAAATGCTAAAGAATTGTAAATAATTATATTCTTTCTAAAACATAATTTAATAGATCATTTAAAATTTCTTTATTAAAGATCATAAGGGTAACAATCATTGGGACTAATAAATGCTAAAAAATTGTAAATAATTATCTTCTTTGTAAAAGATAATTTAATAGATCATTTCAAAATTTCTTTATTAAAGATCATAACGGTAACGATCATTGGCCTAATAAATGCTAAAGAATTTGAAATAATTATCTTCTTTGTGAATCATAATTGAATAGATCATTTAAAGTTTTTTTATTAAAGGTCTTAAAGGTAACAATCATTGGGCCTAATAAATGCTAAAAAATTGTACATAATTATCTTCATTCTAAAAGATAACTTAAAAGATCATTTAGAATTTCTTTATTAAAGATCATAACGGTATGGATCATTGGTCCTAATAAATGCTAAAGAATTGTAAATAATTATATTCTTTCTAAAATATAATTTAATAGATCATTTAAAATTTCTTTATTAAAGATCATAAGGGTAACAATCATTGGGAGTAATAAATTCTAAAAAATTGTAAATAATTATCTTCTTTGTAAAAGATAATTTAATAGATCATTTCAAAATTTCTTTATTAAATATCATAACGGTAACGATCATTGGGCCTAATAAATGCTAAAGAATTTGAAATAATTATCTTCTTTGTGAATCATAATTGAATAGATCATTTAAAGTTTTTTTATTAAAGGTCTTAACGGTAACAATCATTGGGCTTAATAAATGCTAAAAAATTGTACATAATTATCTTAATTCTAAAAGATAACTTGAAAGATCATTTAGAATTTCTTTATTAAAGATCATAACGGTATGGATCATTGGTCCTAATAAATGCTAAAGAATTGTAAATAATTATATTCTTTCTAAAATATAATTTAATAGATCATTTAAAATTTCTTTATTAAAGATCATAAGGGTAACAATCATTGGGACTAATAAATGCTAAAAAATTGTAAATAATTATCTTCTTTGTAAAAGATAATTTAATAGATCATTTCAAAATTTCTTTATTAAAGATCATAACGGTAACGATCATTGGGCCTAATAAATGCTAAACAATTTGAAATAATTATCTTCTTTGTGAATCATAATTGAAAAGATCATTTAAAGTTTCTTTATTAAAAATCATAACAATAACGATCATTGGGTCTAATAAATGCTAAAAAATTGTAAATAATTATCTTCTTTCTGAAAGATAATTTAATAGATCATTTAGAATTTCTTTATTAAAGATCATAACGGTAACGATCATTGGTCCTAATAAATGCTAAAGAATTGTAAATAATTATATTCTTTCTAAAACATAATTTAATAGATCATTTAAAATTTCTTTATTAAAGATCATAAGGGTAACAATCATTGGGACTAATAAATGCTAAAAAATTGTAAATAATTATCTTCTTTGTAAAAGATAATTTAATAGATCATTTCAAAATTTCTTTATTAAAGATCATAACGGTAACGATCATTGGGCCTAATAAATGCTAAAGAATTTGAAATAATTATCTTCTTTGTGAATCATAATTGAATAGATCATTTAAAGTTTTTTTATTAAAGGTCTTAACGGTAACAATCATTGGGCCTAATAAATGCTAAAAAATTGTACATAATTATCTTCATTCTAAAAGATAACTTAAAAGATCATTTACAATTTCTTTATTAAAGATCATAACGGTAACGATCATTGGTCCTAATAAATACTAACGAATTGTAAATAATTATATTCTTTCTAAAATATAATTTAATAGATCATTTAAAATTTCTTTATTAAAGATCATAAGGGTAACAATCATTGGGACTAATAAATGCTAAAAAATTGTAAATAATTATCTTCTTTGTAAAAGATAATTTAATAGATCATTTCAAAATTTCTTTATTAAAGATCATAACGGTAACGATCATTGGGCCTAATAAATGCTAAAGAATTTGAAATAATTATCTTGTTTGTGAATCATAATTGAATAGATCATTTAAAGTTTTTTTATTAAAGGTCTTAACGGTAACAATCATTGGGCCTAATAAATGCTAAAAAATTGTACATAATTATCTTCATTCTAAAAGATAACTTAAAAGATTATTTAAAGTTTTTTTATTAAAGATCATAACGGTAACGATCATTGGGGCTAATAAATGCTAAAAAATTGTAAATAATTACCTTCTTTCTAAAAGATAATTTAATAGATCATTTAAAATTTCTTTATTAAAGATCATAACGGTAACGATCATTGGTCCTAATAAATGCTAAAGAATTGTAAATAATTATATTCTTTCTAAAACATAATTTAATAGATCATTTAAAATTTCTTTATTAAAGATCATAAGGGTAACAATCATTGGGACTAATAAATGCTAAAAAATTGTAAATAATTATCTTCTTTGTAAAAGATAATTTAATAGATCATTTCAAAATTTCTTTATTAAAGATCACAACGGTAACGATCATTGGGCCTAATAAATGCTAAAGAATTTGAAATAATTATCTTCTTTGTGAATCATAATTGAAAAGATCATTTAAAGTTTCTTTATTAAAAATCATAACAGTAACGATCATTGGGTCTAATAAATGCTAAAAAATTGTAAATAATTATCTTCTTTCTGAAAGATAATTTAATAGATCATTTAGAATTTCTTTATTAAAGATCATAACGGTAACGATCATTGATCCTAATAAATGCTAAAGAATTGTAAATAATTATATTCTTTCTAAAACATAATTTAATAGATCATTTAAAATTTCTTTATTAAAGATCATAAGGGTAACAATCATTGGGACTAATAAATGCTAAAAAATTGTAAATAATTATCTTCTTTGTAAAAGATAATTTAATAGATCATTTCAAAATTTCTTTATTAAAGATCATAACGGTAACGATCATTGGGCCTAATAAATGCTAAAGAATTTGAAATAATTATCTTCTTTGTGAATCATAATTGAATAGATCATTTAAAGTTTTTTTATTAAAGGTCTTAACGGTAACAATCATTGGGCCTAATAAATGCTAAAAAATTGTACATAATTATCTTCATTCTAAAAGATAACTTAAAAGATCATTTACAATTTCTTTATTAAAGATCATAACGGTAACGATCATTGGTCCTAATAAATACTAAAGAATTGTAAATAATTATATTCTTTCTAAAACATAATTTAATAGATCATTTAAAATTTCTTTATTAAAGATCATAAGGGTAACAATCATTGGGACTAATAAATGCTAAAAAATTGTAAATAATTATCTTCTTTGTAAAAGATAATTTAATAGATCATTTCAAAATTTCTTTATTAAAGATCATAACGGTAACGATCATTGGGCCTAATAAATGCTAAAGAATTTGAAATAATTATCTTGTTTGTGAATCATAATTGAATAGATCATTTAAAGTTTTTTTATTAAAGGTCTTAACGGTAACAATCATTGGGCCTAATAAATGCTAAAAAATTGTACATAATTATCTTCATTCTAAAAGATAACTTAAAAGATTATTTAAAGTTTTTTTATTAAAGATCATAACGGTAACGATCATTGGGGCTAATAAATGCTAAAAAATTGTAAATAATTACCTTCTTTCTAAAAGATAATTTAATAGATCATTTAAAATTTCTTTATTAAAGATCATAACGGTAACGATCATTGGTCCTAATAAATGCTAAAGAATTGTAAATAATTATATTCTTTCTAAAACATAATTTAATAGATCATTTAAAATTTCTTTATTAAAGATCATAAGGGTAACAATCATTGGGACTAATAAATGCTAAAAAATTGTAAATAATTATCTTCTTTGTAAAAGATAATTTAATAGATCATTTCAAAATTTCTTTATTAAAGATCACAACGGTAACGATCATTGGGCCTAATAAATGCTAAAGAATTTGAAATAATTATCTTCTTTGTGAATCATAATTGAAAAGATCATTTAAAGTTTCTTTATTAAAAATCATAACAGTAACGATCATTGGGTCTAATAAATGCTAAAAAATTGTAAATAATTATCTTCTTTCTGAAAGATAATTTAATAGATCATTTAGAATTTCTTTATTAAAGATCATAACGGTAACGATCATTGATCCTAATAAATGCTAAAGAATTGTAAATAATTATATTCTTTCTAAAACATAATTTAATAGATCATTTAAAATTTCTTTATTAAAGATCATAAGGGTAACAATCATTGGGACTAATAAATGCTAAAAAATTGTAAATAATTATCTTCTTTGTAAAAGATAATTTAATAGATCATTTCAAAATTTCTTTATTAAAGATCATAACGGTAACGATCATTGGGCCTAATAAATGCTAAAGAATTTGAAATAATTATCTTCTTTGTGAATCATAATTGAATAGATCATTTAAAGTTTTTTTATTAAAGGTCTTAACGGTAACAATCATTGGGCCTAATAAATGCTAAAAAATTGTACATAATTATCTTCATTCTAAAAGATAACTTAAAAGATCATTTACAATTTCTTTATTAAAGATCATAACGGTAACGATCATTGGTCCTAATAAATACTAAAGAATTGTAAATAATTATATTCTTTCTAAAACATAATTTAATAGATCATTTAAAATTTCTTTATTAAAGATCATAAGGGTAACAATCATTGGGACTAATAAATGCTAAAAAATTGTAAATAATTATCTTCTTTGTAAAAGATAATTTAATAGATCATTTCAAAATTTCTTTATTAAAGATCATAACGGTAACGATCATTGGGCTTAATAAATGCTAAAGAATTTGAAATAATTATCTTCTTTGTGAATCATAATTGAATAGATCATTTAAAGTTTTTTTATTAAAGGTCTTAACGGTAACAATCATTGGGCCTAATAAATGCTAAAAAATTGTACATAATTATCTTCATTCTAAAATATAACTGAAAAGATTATTTAAAGTTTTTTTATTAAAGATCATAACGGTAACGATCATTGGGCCTAATAAATGCTAAAAAATTGTAAATAATTACCTTCTTTCTAAAAGATAATTTAATAGATCATTTAAAATTTCTTTATTAAAGATCATAACGGTAACGATCATTGGTCCTAATAAATGCTAAAGAATTGTAAATAATTATATTCTTTCTAAAACATAATTTAATAGATCATTTAAAATTTCTTTATTAAAGATCATAAGGGTAACAATCATTGGGACTAATAAATGCTAAAAAATTGTAAATAATTATCTTCTTTGTAAAAGATAATTTAATAGATCATTTCAAAATTTCTTTATTAAAGATCATAACGGTAACGATCATTGGGCCTAATAAATGCTAAAGAATTTGAAATAATTATCTTCTTTGTCAATCATAATTGAAAAGATCATTTAAAGTTTCTTTATTAAAGGTCTTAACGGTAACAATGATTGGGCCTAATAAATGCTACAAAATTATACATAATTATCTTCATTCTAAAAGATAACTTAAAAGATTATTTAAAGTTTTTTTATTAAAGATCATAACGGTAACGATCATTGGGCCTAATAAATGCTAAAAAATTGTAAATAATTACCTTCTTTCTAAAAGATAATTTAATAGATCATTTAAAATTTCTTTATTAAAGATCATAACGGTAACGATCATTGGTCCTAATAAATGCTAAAGAATTGTAAATAATTATATTCTTTCTAAAACATAATTTAATAGATCATTTAAAATTTCTTTATTAAAGATCATAAGGGTAACAATCATTGGGACTAATAAATGCTAAAAAATTGTAAATAATTATCTTCTTTGTAAAAGATAATTTAATAGATCATTTCAAAATTTCTTTATTAAAGATCATAACGGTAACGATCATTGGGCTTAATAAATGCTAAAGAATTTGAAATAATTATCTTCTTTGTGAATCATAATTGAATAGATCATTTAAAGTTTTTTTATTAAAGGTCTTAACGGTAACAATCATTGGGCCTAATAAATGCTAAAAAATTGTACATAATTATCTTCATTCTAAAATATAACTGAAAAGATTATTTAAAGTTTTTTTATTAAAGATCATAACGGTAACGATCATTGGGCCTAATAAATGCTAAAAAATTGTAAATAATTACCTTCTTTCTAAAAGATAATTTAATAGATCATTTAAAATTTCTTTATTAAAGATCATAACGGTAACGATCATTGGTCCTAATAAATGCTAAAGAATTGTAAATAATTATATTCTTTCTAAAACATAATTTAATAGATCATTTAAAATTTCTTTATTAAAGATCATAAGGGTAACAATCATTGGGACTAATAAATGCTAAAAAATTGTAAATAATTATCTTCTTTGTAAAAGATAATTTAATAGATCATTTCAAAATTTCTTTATTAAAGATCATAACGGTAACGATCATTGGGCCTAATAAATGCTAAAGAATTTGAAATAATTATCTTCTTTGTCAATCATAATTGAAAAGATCATTTAAAGTTTCTTTATTAAAAATCATAACAGTAACGATCATTGGGTCTAATAAATGCTAAAAAATTGTAAATAATTATCTTCTTTCTGAAAGATAATTTAATAGATCATTTAGAATTTCTTTATTAAAGATCATAACGGTAACGATCATTGGTCCTAATAAATGCTAAAGAATTGTAAATAATTATATTCTTTCTAAAACATAATTTAATAGATCATTTAAAATTTCTTTATTAAAGATCATAAGGGTAACAATCATTGGGACTAATAAATGCTAAAAAATTGTAAATAATTATCTTCTTTGTAAAAGATAATTTAATAGATCATTTCAAAATTTCTTTATTAAAGATCATAACGGTAACGATCATTGGGCCTAATAAATGCTAAAGAATTTGAAATAATTATCTTCTTTGTGAATCATAATTGAATAGATCATTTAAAGTTTTTTTATTAAAGGTGTTAACGGTAACAATCATTGGGCCTAATAAATGCTAAAAAATTGTACATAATTATCTTCATTCTAAAAGATAACTTAAAAGATCATTTAGAATTTCTTTATTAAAGATCATAACGGTATGGATCATTGGTCCTAATAAATGCTAAAGAATTGTAAATAATTATATTCTTTCTAAAATATAATTTAATAGATCATTTAAAATTTATTTATTAAAGATCATAAGGGTAACAATCATTGGGAGTAATATATTCTAAAAAATTGTAAATAATTATCTTCTTTGTAAAAGATAATTTAATAGATCATTTCAAAATTTCTTTATTAAATATCATAACGGTAACGATCATTGGGCCTAATAAATGCTAAAGAATTTGAAATAATTATCTTCTTTGTGAATCATAATTGAATAGATCATTTAAAGTTTTTTTATTAAAGGTCTTAAGGGTAACAATCATTATGCCTAATAAATGCTAAAAAATTGTACATAATTATCTTAATTCTAAAAGATAACTTGAAAGATCATTTAGAATTTCTTTATTAAAGATCATAACGGTATGGATCATTGGTCCTAATAAATGCTAAAGAATTGTAAATAATTATATTCTTTCTAAAATATAATTTAATAGATCATTTAAAATTTCTTTATTAAAGATCATAAGGGTAACAATCATTGGGACTAATAAATGCTAAAAAAATGTAAATAATTATCTTCTTTGTAAAAGATAATTTAATAGATCATTTCAAAATTTCTTTATTAAAGATCATAACGGTAAGGATCATTGGGACTAATAAATGCTAAAGAATCTGACATAATTATCATCTTTGTGAATCATAATTGAATAGATCATTTAAGGTTTTTTTATTAAAGGTCTTAACGGTAACAATCATTGGGCCTAATAAATGCTAAAAAATTGTACATAATTATCTTCATTCTAAAAGATAACTTAAAAGATTATTTAAAGTTTTTTTATTAAAGATCATAACGGTAACGATCATTGGGCCTAATAAATGCTAAAAAATTGTAAATAATTACCTTCTTTCTAAAAGATAATTTAATAGATCATTTAAAATTTCTTTATTAAAGATCATAAGGGTAACAATCATTGGGACTAATAAATGCTAAAAAATTGTAAATAATTATCTTCTTTGTAAAAGATAATTTAATAGATCATTTCAAAATTTCTTTATTAAAGATCATAACGGTAACGATCATTGGGCCTAATAAATGCTAAACAATTTGAAATAATTATCTTCTTTGTGAATCATAACTGAATAGATCATTTAAAGTTTTTTTATTAAAAGTCTTAACTGTAACAATCATTGGGCCTAATAAATGCTACAAAATTATACATAATTATCTTCATTCTAAAAGATAACTTAAAAGATTATTTAAAGTTTTTTTATTAAAGATCATAACGGTAACGATCATTGGGCCTAATAAATGCTAAAAAATTGTAAATAATTACCTTCTTTCTAAAATATAATTTAATAGATCATTTAAAATTTCTTTATTAAAGATCATAACGGTAACAATCATTGGGACTAATAAATGCTAAAAAATTGTACATAATTATCTTCTTTGTAAAAGATAATTTAATAGATCATTTCAAAATTTCTTTATTAAAAATCATAACGATAACGATCATTGGGACTAATAAATGCTAAAGAATTTGAAATAATTATCTTCTTTGTGAATCATAATTGAATAGATCATTTAAGGTTTTTTTATTAAAGGTCTTAACGGTAATAATCATTGGGCCTAATAAATGCTAAAAAATTGTACATAATTATCTTCATTCTAAAAGATAACTTAAAAGATTATTTAAAGATTTTTTATTAAAGATCATAACGGTAACGATCATTGGTCCTAATAAATGCTAAAGAATTGTAAATAATTATATTCTTTCTAAAACATAATTTAATAGATCATTTAAAATTTCTTTATTAAAGATCATAAGGGTAACAATCATTGGGCCTACTAAATGCTAAAAAATTGTAAATAATTATCTTCTTTGTAAAAGATAATTTAATAGATTATTTAAAATTTCTTTATTAAAGATCATAACGGTAACGATCATTGGGCCTAATAAATGCTAAAGAGTTTGAAATAATTATCTTCTTTGTGAATCATAATTGAAAAGATCATTTAAAGTTTCTTTATTAAAGATCATAACAGTAACGATCATTGGGCCTAATAAATGCTAAAAAATTGTACATAATTATCTTCTTTCTAAAAGATAATTTAATAGATCATTTAGAATTTCTTTATTAAAGATCATAACGGTAACGATCATTGGTCCTAATAAATGCTAAAGAATTGTAAATAATTATATTCTTTCTAAAACATAATTTAATAGATCATTTAAGATTTCTTTATTAAAGATCATAACGGTAACAATCATTGTGACTAATAAATGCTAAAAAATTGTACATAATTATCTTCTTTGTAAAAGATAATTTAATAGATCATTTCAAAATTTCTTTATTAAAGATCATAACGGTAACGATCATTGGGACTAATAAATGCTAAAGAATTTGAAATAATTATCTTCTTTGTGAATCATAATTGAATAGATCATTTAAAGTTTTTTTATTAAAGGTCTTAACGGTAACAATCATTGGGCCTAATAAATGCTAAAAAATTGTACATAATTATCTTAATTCTAAAAGATAACTTGAAAGATCATTTAGAATTTCTTTATTAAAGATCATAACAGTATGGATCATTGGTCCTAATAAATGCTAAAGAATTGTAAATAATTATATTCTTTCTAAAACATAATTTAATAGATCATTTAAAATTTCTTTATTAAAGATCATAAGGGTAACAATCATTGGGACTAATAAATGCTGAAAAATTGTAAATAATTGTCTTCTTTGTAAAAGATAATTTAATAGATCATTTCAAAATTTCTTTATTAAAGATCATAACGGTAACGATCATTGGGCCTAATAAATGCTAAACAATTTGAAATAATTATCTTCTTTGTGAATCATAACTGAATAGATCATTTAAAGTTTTTTTATTAAAAGTCTTAACTGTAACAATCATTGGGCCTAATAAATGCTACAAAATTATACATAATTATCTTCATTCTAAAAGATAACTTAAAAGATTATTTAAAGTTTTTTTATTAAAGATCATAACGGTAACGATCATTGGGCCTAATAAATGCTAAAAAATTGTAAATAATTACCTTCTTTCTAAAATATAATTTAATAGATCATTTAAGATTTCTTTATTAAAGATCATAAGGGTAACAATCATTGGGATTAATAAATGCTAAAAAATTGTAAATAATTATCTTCTTTGTAAAAGATAATTTAATAGATCATTTCAAAATTTCTTTATTAAAGATCATAACGGTAACGATCATTGGGCCTAATAAATGCTAAAGAATTTGAAATAATTATCTTCTTTGTGAATCATAATTGAATAGATCATTTAAAGTTTTTTTATTAAAGGTCTTAACGGTAACAATCATTGGGCCTAATAAATGCTAAAAAATTGTACATAATTATCTTCATTCTAAAAGATAACTTAAAAGATCATTTACAATTTCTTTATTAAAGATCATAACGGTAACGATCATTGGTCCTAATAAATACTAACGAATTGTAAATAATTATATTCTTTCTAAAATATAATTTAATAGATCATTTAAAATTTCTTTATTAAAGATCATAAGGGTAACAATCATTGGGATTAATAAATGCTAAAAAATTGTAAATAATTATCTTCTTTGTAAAAGATAATTTAATAGATCATTTCAAAATTTCTTTATTAAAGATCATAACGGTAACGATCATTGGGCCTAATAAATGCTAAAGAATTTGAAATAATTATCTTCTTTGTGAATCATAATTGAATAGATCATTTAAAGTTTTTTTATTGAAGGTCTTAACGGTAACAATCATTGGGCCTAATAAATGCTAAAAAATTGTACATAATTATCTTAATTCTAAAAGATAACTTGAAAGATCATTTAGAATTTCTTTATTAAAGATCATAACGGTATGGATCATTGGTCCTAATAAATGCTAAAGAATTGTAAATAATTATATTCTTCCTAAAATATAATTTAATAGATCATTTAAAATTTCTTTATTAAAGATCATAACGGTAACAATCATTGGGACTAATAAATGCTAAAAAATTGTAAATAATTATCTTCTTTGTAAAAGATAATTTAATAGATCATTTCAAAATTTCTTTATTAAAGATCATAACGGTAACGATCATTGGGACTAATTAATGCTAAAGAATTTGAAATAATTATCTTCTTTGTGAATCATAATTGAAAAGATCATTTAAGGTTTTTTTATTAAAGGTCTTAACGGTAACAATCATTGGGCCTAATAAATGCTAAAAAATTGTACATAATTATCTTCATTCTAAAATATAACTTAAAAGATTATTTAAAGTTTTTTTATTAAAGATCATAACGGTAACGATCATTGGGCCTAATAAATGCTAAAAAATTGTAAATAATTACCTTCTTTCAAAAATATAATTTAATAGATCATTTAAAATTTCTTTATTAAAGATCATAACGGTAACAATCATTGGGACTAATAAATGCTAAAAAATTGTACATAATTATCTTCTTTGTAAAAGATAATTTAATAGATCATTTCAAAATTTCTTTATTAAAGATCATAACGGTAACGATCATTGGGACTAATAAATGCTAAAGAATTTGAAATAATTATCTTCTTTGTGAATCATAATTGAATAGATCATTTAAGGTTTTTTTATTAAAGGTCTTAACGGTAACAATCATTGGGCCTAATAAATGCTAAAAAATTGTACATAATTATCTTCATTCTAAAAGATAACTTAAAAGATTATTTAAAGTTTTTTATTAAAGATCATAACGGTAACGATCATTGGGCCTAATAAATGCTAAAAAATTGTAAATAATTACCTTCTTTCTAAAAGATAATTTAATAGATCATTTAAAATTTCTTTATTAAAGATCATAACGGTAACGATCATTGGTCCTAATAAATTCTAAAGAATTGTAAATAATTATATTCTTTCTAAACCATAATTTAATAGATCATTTAAATTTTCTTTATTAAAGATCATAAGGGTAACAATCATTGGGACTAATAAATGCTAAAAACATGTAAATAATTATCTTCTTTGTAAAAGATAATTTAATAGATCATTTCAAAATTTCTTTATTAAAGATCATAATGGTAACGATCATTGGCCTAATAAATGCTAAAGAATTTGAAATAATTATCTTCTTTGTGAATCATAATTGAATAGATCATTTAAAGTTTTTTTATTAAAGGTCTTAATGGTAACAATCATTGGGCCTAATAAATGCTAAAAAATTGTACATAATTATCTTCATTCTAAAAGATAACTTAAAAGATCATTTAGAATTTCTTTATTAAAGATCATAACGGTAACGATCATTGGGCCTAATAAATGCTAAAAAATTGTAAATAATTACCTTCTTTCTAAAAGATAATTTAATAGATCATTTAAAATTTCTTTATTAAAGATCATAACGGTAACGATCATTGGTCCTAATAAATGCTAAAGAATTGTAAATAATTATATTCTTTCTAAAACATAATTTAATAGATCATTTAAAATTTCTTTATTAAAGATCATAAGGGTAACAATCATTGGGCCTAATAAATGCTAAAGAATTTGAAATAATTATCTTCTTTGTGAATCATAATTGAAAAGATCATTTAAAGTTTCTTAATTAAAGATCATAACAGTAACGATCATTGGGTCTAATACATGCTAAAAAATTGTAAATAATTATCTTCTTTCTAAAAGATAATTTAATAGATCATTTAGAATTTCTTTATTAAAGATCATAACGCTAACGATCATTGGTCCTAATAAATGCTAAAGAATTGTAAATAATTATATTCTTTCTAAAACATAATTTAATAGATCATTTAAAATTTATTTATTAAAGATCATAAGGGTAACAATCATTGGGACTAATAAATGCTAAAAAATTGTAAATAATTATCTTCTTTGTAAAAGATAATTTAATAGATCATTTCAAAATTTCTTTATTAAAGATCATAACAGTAACGATCATTGGGCCTAATAAATGCTAAACAATTTGAAATAATTATCTTCTTTGTGAATCATAAGTGAATAGATCATTTAAAGTTTTTTTATTAAAGGTCTTAACGGTAACAATCATTGGGCCTAATAAATGCTAAAAAATTGTACATAATTATCTTCATTCTAAAATATAACTTAAAAGATTATTTAAAGTTTTTTTATTAAAGATCATAACGGTAACGATCATTGGGCCTAATAAATGCTAAAAAATTGTAAATAATTACCTTCTTTCAAAAATATAATTTAATAGATCATTTAAAATTTCTTTATTAAAGATCATAACGGTAACAATCATTGGGACTAATAAATGCTAAAAAATTGTACATAATTATCTTCTTTGTAAAAGATAATTTAATAGATCATTTCAAAATTTCTTTATTAAAGATCATAACGGTAACGATCATTGGGACTAATAAATGCTAAAGAATTTGAAATAATTATCTTCTTTGTGAATCATAATTGAATAGATCATTTAAGGTTTTTTTATTAAAGGTCTTAACGGTAACAATCATTGGGCCTAATAAATGCTAAAAAATTGTACATAATTATCTTCATTCTAAAAGATAACTTAAAAGATTATTTAAAGTTTTTTTATTAAAGATCATAACGGTAACGATCATTGGTCCTAATAAATGCTAAAGAATTGTAAATAATTATATTCTTTCTAAAACATAATTTAATAGATCATTTAAAATTTCTTTATTAAAGATCATAAGGGTAACAATCATTGGGCCTACTAAATGCTAAAAAATTGTAAATAATTATCTTCTTTGTAAAAGATAATTTAATAGATTATTTAAAATTTCTTTATTAAAGATCATAACGGTAACGATCATTGGGCCTAATAAATGCTAAAGAGTTTGAAATAATTATCTTCTTTGTGAATCATAATTGAAAAGATCATTTAAAGTTTCTTTATTAAAGATTATAACAGTAACGATCATTGGGTCTAATAAATGCTAAAAAATTGTAAATAATTATCTTCTTTCTAAAAGATAATTTAATAGATCATTTAGAATTTCTTTATTAAAGATCATAACGGTAACGATCATTGGTCCTAATAAATGCTAAAGAATTGTAAATAATTATATTCTTTCTAAAACATAATTTAATAGATCATTTAAAATTTCTTTATTAAAGATCATAACGGTAACAATCATTGGGACTAATAAATGCTAAAAAATTGTACATAATTATCTTCTTTGTAAAAGATAATTTAATAGATCATTTCAAAATTTCTTTATTAAAGATCATAACGGTAACGATCATTGGGACTAATAAATGCTAAAGAATTTGAAATAATTATCTTCTTTGTGAATCATAATTGAATAGATCATTTAAAGTTTTTTTATTAAAGGTCTTAATGGTAACAATCATTGGGCCTAATAAATGCTAAAAAATTGTACATAATTATCTTCATTCTAAAAGATAACTTAAAAGATCATTTAGGATTTCTTTATTAAAGATCATAACGGTAACGATCATTGGTCCTAATAAATGCTAAAGAATTGTAAATAATTATATTCTTTCTAAAACATAATTTAATAGATCATTTAAAATTTCTTTATTAAAGATCACAATGGTAACAATCATTGGGCCTAATAAATGCTAAAAAATTGTACATAATTATCTTCATTCTAAAAGATAACTTAAAAGATCATTTAGAATTTCTTTATTAAAGATCATAACGGTAACGATCATTGGTCCTAATAAATGCTAAAGAATTGTAAATAATTATATTCTTTCTAAAACATAATTTAATAGATAATTTAAAATTTATTTATTAAAGATCATAAGGGTAACAATCATTGGGACTAATAAATGCTAAAAAATTGTAAATAATTATCTTCTTTGTAAAAGATAATTTAATAGATCATTTCAAAATTTCTTTATTAAAGATCATAACAGTAACGATCATTGGGCCTAATAAATGCTAAACAATTTGAAATAATTATCTTCTTTGTGAATCATAACTGAATAGATCATTTAAAGTTTTTTTATTAAAAGTCTTAACTGTAACAATCATTGGGCCTAATAAATGCTACAAAATTATACATAATTATCTTCATTCTAAAAGATAACTTAAAAGATTATTTAAAGTTTTTTTATTAAAGATCATAACGGTAACGATCATTGGGCCTAATAAATGCTAAAAAATTGTAAATAATTACCTTCTTTCTAAAATATAATTTAATAGATCATTTAAAATTTCTTTATTAAAGATCATAACGGTAACAATCATTGGGACTAATAAATGCTAAAAAATTGTACATAATTATCTTCTTTGTAAAAGATAATTTAATAGATCATTTCAAAATTTCTTTATTAAAGATCATAACGGTAACGATCATTGGGACTAATAAATGCTAAAGAATTTGAAATAATTATCTTCTTTGTGAATCATAATTGAATAGATCATTTAAGGTTTTTTTATTAAAGGTCTTAACGGTAACAATCATTGGGCCTAATAAATGCTAAAAAATTGTACATAATTATCTTCATTCTAAAAGATAACTTAAAAGATTATTTAAAGTTTTTTTATTAAAGATCATAACGGTAACGATCATTGGTCCTAATAAATGCTAAAAAATTGTAAATAATTATCTTCTTTGTAAAAGATAATTTAATATATCATTTCAAAATTTCTTTATTAAAGATCATAACAGTAACGATCATTGGGCCTAATAAATGCTAAACAATTTGAAATAATTATCTTCTTTGTGAATCATAAGTGAATAGATCATTTAAAGTTTTTTTATTAAAGGTCTTAACGGTAACAATCATTGGGCCTAATAAATGCTACAAAATTATACATAATTATCTTCATTCTAAAAGATAACTTAAAAGATTATTTAAAGTTTTTTTATTAAAGATCATAACGGTAACGATCATTGGGCCTAATAAATGCTAAAAAATTGTAAATAATTACCTTCTTTCTAAAATATAATTTAATAGATCATTTAAAATTTCTTTATTAAAGATCATAAAGGTAACAATCATTGGGACTAATAAATGCTAAAAAATTGTACATAATTATCTTCTTTGTAAAAGATAATTTAATAGATCATTTCAAAATTTCTTTATTAAAGATCATAACGGTAACGATCATTGGGACTAATAAATGCTAAAGAATTTGAAATAATTATCTTCTTTGTGAATCATAATTGAATAGATCATTTAAGGTTTTTTTATTAAAGGTCTTAACGGTAACAATCATTGGGCCTAATAAATGCTAAAAAATTGTACATAATTATCTTCATTCTAAAAGATAACTTAAAAGATTATTTAAAGTTTTTTTATTAAAGATCACAATGGTAACAATCATTGGGCCTAATAAATGCTAAAAAATTGTACATAATTATCTTCATTCTAAAAGATAACTTAAAAGATCATTTAGAATTTCTTTATTAAAGATCATAACGGTAACGATCATTGGTCCTAATAAATGCTAAAGAATTGTAAATAATTATATTCTTTCTAAAACATAATTTAATAGATCATTTAAAATTTCTTTATTAAAGATCATAAGGGTAACAATCATTGGGCCTACTAAATGCTAAAAAATTGTAAATAATTATCTTCTTTGTAAAAGATAATTTAATAGATTATTTAAAATTTCTTTATTAAAGATCATAACAGTAACGATCATTGGGCCTAATAAATGCTAAACAATTTGAAATAATTATCTTCTTTGTGAATCATAACTGAATAGATCATTTAAAGTTTTTTTATTAAAAGTCTTAACTGTAACAATCATTGGGCCTAATAAATGCTACAAAATTATACATAATTATCTTCATTCTAAAAGATAACTTAAAAGATTATTTAAAGTTTTTTTATTAAAGATCATAACGGTAACGATCATTGGGCCTAATAAATGCTAAAAAATTGTAAATAATTACCTTCTTTCTAAAATATAATTTAATAGATCATTTAAAATTTCTTTATTAAAGATCATAACGGTAACAATCATTGGGACTAATAAATGCTAAAAAATTGTGCATAATTATCTTCTTTGTAAAAGATAATTTAATAGATCATTTCAAAATTTCTTTATTAAAGATCATAACGGTAACGATCATTGGGACTAATAAATGCTAAAGAATTTGAAATAATTATCTTCTTTGTGAATCATAATTGAATAGATCATTTAAGGTTTTTTTATTAAAGGTCTTAACGGTAACAATCATTGGGCCTAATAAATGCTAAAAAATTGTACATAATTATCTTCATTCTAAAAGATAACTTAAAAGATTATTTAAAGTTTTTTTATTAAAGATCATAACGGTAACGATCATTGGTCCTAATAAATGCTAAAGAATTGTAAATAATTATATTCTTTCTAAAACATAATTTAATAGATCATTTAAAATTTCTTTATTAAAGATCATAAGGGTAACAATCATTGGGCCTACTAAATGCTAAAAAATTGTAAATAATTATCTTCTTTGTAAAAGATAATTTAATAGATTATTTAAAATTTCTTTATTAAAGATCATAACGGTAACGATCATTGGGCCTAATAAATGCTAAAGAGTTTGAAATAATTATCTTCTTTGTGAATCATAATTGAAAAGATCATTTAAAGTTTCTTTATTAAAGATTATAACAGTAACGATCATTGGGTCTAATAAATGCTAAAAAATTGTAAATAATTATCTTCTTTCTAAAAGATAATTTAATAGATCATTTAGAATTTCTTTATTAAAGATCATAACGGTAACGATCATTGGTCCTAATAAATGCTAAATAATTGTAAATAATTATATTCTTTCTAAAACATAATTTAATAGATCATTTAAGATTTCTTTATTAAAGATCATAACGGTAACAATCATTGGGACTAATAAATGCTAAAAAATTGTACATAATTATCTTCTTTGTAAAAGATAATTTAATAGATCATTTCAAAATTTCTTTATTAAAGATCATAACGGTAACGATCATTGGGACTAATAAATGCTAAAGAATTTGAAATAATTATCTTCTTTGTGAATCATAATTGAATAGATCATTTAAAGTTTTTTTATTAAAGGTCTTAATGGTAACAATCATTGGGCCTAATAAATGCTAAAAAATTGTACATAATTATCTTCATTCTAAAAGATAACTTAAAAGATCATTTAGAATTTCTTTATTAAAGATCATAACGGTAACGATCATTGGTCCTAATAAATGCTAAAGAATTGTAAATAATTATATTCTTTCTAAAACATAATTTAATAGATCATTTAAAATTTCTTTATTAAAGATCACAATGGTAACAATCATTGGGCCTAATAAATGCTAAAAAATTGTACATAATTATCTTCATTCTAAAAGATAACTTAAAAGATCATTTAGAATTTCTTTATTAAAGATCATAACGGTAACGATCATTGGTCCTAATAAATGCTAAAGAATTGTAAATAATTATATTCTTTCTAAAACATAATTTAATAGATAATTTAAAATTTATTTATTAAAGATCATAAGGGTAACAATCATTGGGACTAATAAATGCTAAAAAATTGTAAATAATTATCTTCTTTGTAAAAGATAATTTAATAGATCATTTCAAAATTTCTTTATTAAAGATCATAACAGTAACGATCATTGGGCCTAATAAATGCTAAACAATTTGAAATAATTATCTTCTTTGTGAATCATAACTGAATAGATCATTTAAAGTTTTTTTATTAAAAGTCTTAACTGTAACAATCATTGGGCCTAATAAATGCTACAAAATTATACATAATTATCTTCATTCTAAAAGATAACTTAAAAGATTATTTAAAGTTTTTTTATTAAAGATCATAACGGTAACGATCATTGGGCCTAATAAATGCTAAAAAATTGTAAATAATTACCTTCTTTCTAAAATATAATTTAATAGATCATTTAAAATTTCTTTATTAAAGATCATAACGGTAACAATCATTGGGACTAATAAATGCTAAAAAATTGTACATAATTATCTTCTTTGTAAAAGATAATTTAATAGATCATTTCAAAATTTCTTTATTAAAGATCATAACGGTAACGATCATTGGGACTAATAAATGCTAAAGAATTTGAAATAATTATCTTCTTTGTGAATCATAATTGAATAGATCATTTAAGGTTTTTTTATTAAAGGTCTTAACGGTAACAATCATTGGGCCTAATAAATGCTAAAAAATTGTACATAATTATCTTCATTCTAAAAGATAACTTAAAAGATTATTTAAAGTTTTTTTATTAAAGATCATAACGGTAACGATCATTGGTCCTAATAAATGCTAAAGAATTGTAAATAATTATATTCTTTCTAAAACATAATTTAATAGATCATTTAGAATTTCTTTATTAAAGATCATAACGGTAACAATCATTGGTCCTAATAAATGCTAAAGAATTGTAAATAATTATATTCTTTCTAAAACATAATTTAATAGATCATTTAAAATTTCTTTATTAAAGATCATAAGGGTAACAATCATTGGGCCTACTAAATGCTAAAAAATTGTAAATAATTATCTTCTTTGTAAAAGATAATTTAATAGATTATTTAAAATTTCTTTATTAAAGATCATAATGGTAACGATCATTGGGCCTAATAAATGCTAAAGAGTTTGAAATAATTATCTTCTTTGTGAATCATAATTGAAAAGATCATTTAAAGTTTCTTTATTAAAGATCATAACAGTAACGATCATTGGGTCTAATAAATGCTAAAAAATTGTAAATAATTATCTTCTTTCTAAAAGATAATTTAATAGATCATCTAGAATTTCTTTATTAAAGATCATAACGGTAACGATCATTGGTCCTAATAAATGCTAAAGAATTGTAAATAATTATATTCTTTCTAAAACATAATTTAATAGATCATTTAAGATTTCTTTATTAAAGATCATAACGGTAACAATCATTGGGACTAATAAATGCTAAAAAATTGTACATAATTATCTTCTTTGTAAAAGATAATTTAATAGATCATTTCAAAATTTCTTTATTAAAGATCATAACGGTAACGATCATTGGGACTAATAAATGCTAAAGAATTTGAAATAATTATCTTCTTTGTGAATCATAATTGAATAGATCATTTAAAGTTTTTTTATTAAAGGTCTTAATGGTAACAATCATTGGGCCTAATAAATGCTAAAAAATTGTACATAATTATCTTCATTCTAAAAGATAACTTAAAAGATCATTTAGAATTTCTTTATTAAAGATCATAACGGTAACGATCATTGGTCCTAATAAATGCTAAAGAATTGTAAATAATTATATTCTTTCTAAAACATAATTTAATAGATCATTTAAAATTTCTTTATTAAAGATCATAAGGGTAACAATCATTGGGACTAATAAATGCTAAAAAATTGTAAATAATTATCTTCTTTGTAAAAGATAATTTAATAGATCATTTCAAAATTTCTTTATTAAAGATCATAACGGTAACAATCATTGGGCCTAATAAATGCTAAAGAATTTGAAATAATTATCTTCTTTGTGAATCATAATTGAATAGATCATTTAAAGTTTTTTTATTAAAGGTCTTAACGGTAACAATCATTGGGCCTAATAAATGCTAAAAAATTGTACATAATTATCTTCATTCTAAAAGATAACTTAAAAGATTATTTAAAGTTTTTTTATTAAAGATCATAACGGTAACGATCATTGGTCCTAATAAATGCTAAAGAATTGTAAATAATTATATTCTTTCTAAAACATAATTTAATAGATCATTTAAAATTTCTTTATTAAAGATCATAAGGGTAACAATGATTGGGCCTACTAAATGCTAAAAAATTGTAAATAATTATCTTCTTTGTAAAAGATAATTTAATAGATTATTTAAAATTTCTTTATTAAATATCATAACGGTAACGATCATTGGGCCTAATAAATGCTAAAGAGTTTGAAATAATTATCTTCTTTGTGAATCATAATTGAAAAGATCATTTAAAGTTTCTTTATTAAAGATCATAACAGTAACGATCATTGGGTCTAATAAATGCTAAAAAATTGTAAATAATTATCTTCTTTCTAAAAGATAATTTAATAGATCATCTAGAATTTCTTTATTAAAGATCATAACGGTAACGATCATTGGTCCTAATAAATGCTAAAGAATTGTAAATAATTATATTCTTTCTAAAACATAATTTAATAGATCATTTAAGATTTCTTTATTAAAGATCATAACGGTAACAATCATTGGGACTAATAAATGCTAAAAAATTGTACATAATTATCTTCTTTGTAAAAGATAATTTAATAGATCATTTCAAAATTTCTTTATTAAAGATCATAACGGTAACGATCATTGGGACTAATAAATGCTAAAGAATTTGAAATAATTATCTTCTTTGTGAATCATAATTGAATAGATCATTTAAAGTTTTTTTATTAAAGGTCTTAATGGTAACAATCATTGGGCCTAATAAATGCTAAAAAATTGTACATAATTATCTTCATTCTAAAAGATAACTTAAAAGATCATTTAGAATTTCTTTATTAAAGATCATAACGGTAACGATCATTGGTCCTAATAAATGCTAAAGAATTGTAAATAATTATATTCTTTCTAAAACATAATTTAATAGATCATTTAAAATTTCTTTATTAAAGATCATAAGGGTAACAATCATTGGGACTAATAAATGCTAAAAAATTGTAAATAATTATCTTCTTTGTAAAAGATAATTTAATAGATCATTTCAAAATTTCTTTATTAAAGATCATAACGGTAACGATCATTGGGCCTAATAAATGCTAAAGAATTTGAAATAATTATCTTCTTTGTGAATCATAATTGAATAGATCATTTAAAGTTTTTTTATTAAAGGTCTTAACGGTAACAATCATTGGGCCTAATAAATGCTAAAAAATTGTACATAATTATCTTCATTCTAAAAGATAACTTAAAAGATTATTTAAAGTTTTTTTATTAAAGATCATAACGGTAACGATCATTGGTCCTAATAAATGCTAAAGAATTGTAAATAATTATATTCTTTCTAAAACATAATTTAATAGATCATTTAAAATTTCTTTATTAAAGATCATAAGGGTAACAATGATTGGCCTACTAAATGCTAAAAAATTGTAAATAATTATCTTCTTTGTAAAAGATAATTTAATAGATTATTTAAAATTTCTTTATTAAATATCATAACGGTAACGATCATTGGGCCTAATAAATGCTAAAGAGTTTGAAATAATTATCTTCTTTGTGAATCATAATTGAAAAGATCATTTAAAGTTTCTTTATTAAAGATCATAACAGTAACGATCATTGGGTCTAATAAATGCTAAAAAATTGTAAATAATTATCTTCTTTCTAAAAGATAATTTAATAGATCATTTAGAATTTCTTTATTAAAGATCATAACGGTAACGATCATTGGTCCTAATAAATGCTAAAGAATTGTAAATAATTATATTCTTTCTAAAACATAATTTAATAGATCATTTAAGATTTCTTTATTAAAGATCATAACGGTAACAATCATTGGGACTAATAAATGCTAAAAAATTGTACATAATTATCTTCTTTGTAAAAGATAATTTAATAGATCATTTCAAAATTTCTTTATTAAAGATCATAACGGTAACGATCATTGGGACTAATAAATGCTAAAGAATTTGAAATAATTATCTTCTTTGTGAATCATAATTGAATAGATCATTTAAAGTTTTTTTATTAAAGGTCTTAATGGTAACAATCATTGGGCCTAATAAATGCTAAAAAATTGTACATAATTATCTTCATTCTAAAAGATAACTTAAAAGATCATTTAGAATTTCTTTATTAAAGATCATAACGGTAACGATCATTGGTCCTAATAAATGCTAAAGAATTGTAAATAATTATATTCTTTCTAAAACATAATTTAATAGATCATTTAAAATTTCTTTATTAAAGATCATAAGGGTAACAATCATTGGGACCAATAAATGCTAAAAAATTGTAAATAATTATCTTCTTTGTAAAAGATAATTTAATAGATCATTTCAAAATTTCTTTATTAAAGATCATAACGGTAACGATCATTGGGCCTAATAAATGCTAAAGAATTTGAAATAATTATCTTCTTTGTGAATCATAATTGAATAGATCATTTAAAGTTTTTTTATTAAAGGTCTTAACGGTAACAATCATTGGGCCTAATAAATGCTAAAAAATTGTACATAATTATCTTCATTCTAAAAGATAACTTAAAAGATCATTTACAATTTCTTTATTAAAGATCATAACGGTAACGATCATTGGTCCTAATAAATACTAACGAATTGTAAATAATTATATTCTTTCTAAAATATAATTTAATAGATCATTTAAAATTTCTTTATTAAAGATCATAACGGTAACGATCATTGGGCCTAATAAATGCTAAAGAATTTGAAATAATTATCTTCTTTGTGAATCATAATTGAATAGATCATTTAAAGTTTTTTATTGAAGGTCTTAACGGTAACAATCATTGGGCCTAATAAATGCTAAAAAATTGTACATAATTATCTTAATTCTAAAAGATAACTTGAAAGATCATTTAGAATTTCTTTATTAAAGATCATAACGGTATGGATCATTGGTCCTAATAAATGCTAAAGAATTGTAAATAATTATATTTTTTCTAAAATATAATTTAATAGATCATTTAAAATTTCTTTATTAAAGATCATAACGGTAACAATCATTGGGACTAATAAATGCTAAAAAATTGTAAATAATTATCTTCTTTGTAAAAGATAATTTAATAGATCATTGCAAAATTTCTTTATTAAAGATCATAACGGTAACGATCATTGGGACTAATAAATGCTAAAGAATTTGAAATAATTATCTTCTTTGTGAATCATAATTGAATAGATCATTTAAAGTTTTTTTATTGAAGGTCTTAACGGTAACAATCATTGGGCCTAATAAATGCTAAAAAATTGTACATAATTATCTTAATTCTAAAAGATAACTTGAAAGATCATTTAGAATTTCTTTATTAAAGATCATAACGGTATGGATCATTGGTCCTAATAAATGCTAAAGAATTGTAAATAATTATATTTTTTCTAAAATATAATTTAATAGATCATTTAAAATTTCTTTATTAAAGATCATAACGGTAACAATCATTGGGACTAATAAATGCTAAAAAATTGTAAATAATTATCTTCTTTGTAAAAGATAATTTAATAGATCATTTCAAAATTTCTTTATTAAAGATCATAACGGTAACGATCATTGGGACTAATTAATGCTAAAGAATTTGAAATAATTATCTTCTTTGTGAATCATAATTGAATAGATCATTTAAGGTTTTTTTATTAAAGGTCTTAACGGTAACAATCATTGGGCCTAATAAATGCTAAAAAATTGTACATAATTATCTTTATTCTAAAATATAACTTAAAAGATTATTTAAAGTTTTTTTATTAAAGATCATAACGGTAACGATCATTGGGCCTAATAAATGCTAAAAAATTGTAAATAATTACCTTCTTTCAAAAATATAATTTAATAGATCATTTAAAATTTCTTTATTAAAGATCATAAGGGTAACAATCATTGGGCCTACTAAATGCTAAAAAATTGTAAATAATTATCTTCTTTGTAAAAGATAATTTAATAGATTATTTAAAATTTCTTTATTAAAGATCATAACGGTAACGATCATTGGGCCTAATAAATGCTAAAGAATTTGAAATAATTATCTTCTTTGTGAATCATAATTGAAAAGATCATTTAAAGTTTCTTTATTAAAGATCATAACAGTAACGATCATTGGGTCTAATAAATGCTAAAAAATTGTAAATAATTATCTTCTTTCTAAAAGATAATTTAATAGATCATTTAGAATTTCTTTATTAAAGATCATAACGGTAACAATCATTGGTCCTAATAAATGCTAAAGAATTGTAAATAATTATATTCTTTCTAAAACATAATTTAATAGATCATTTAAGATTTCTTTATTAAAGATCATAACGGTAACGATCATTGGGCCTAATAAATGCTAAAGAATTTGAAATAATTATCTTCTTTGTGAATCATAATTGAAAAGATCATTTAAAGTTTTTTTATTAAAGGTCTTAACGGTAACAATCATTGGGCCTAATAAATCCTACAAAATTATACATAATTATCTTCATTCTAAAAGATAACTTAAAAGATTATTTAAAGTTTTTTTATTAAAGATCATAACGGTAACGATCATTGGGCCTAATAAATGCTAAAAAATTGTAAATAATTACCTTCTTTCTAAAAGATAATTTAATAGATCATTTAAAATTTCTTTATTAAAGATCATAACGGTAACGATCATTGGTCCTAATAAATGCTAAAGAATTGTAAATAATTATATTCTTTCTAAAACATAATTTAATAGATCATTTAAAATTTCTTTATTAAAGATCATAAGGGTAACAATCATTGGGCCTAATAAATGCTAAAGAATTTGAAATAATTATCTTCTTTGTGAATCATAATTGAAAAGATCATTTAAAGTTTCTTAATTAAAGATCATAACAGTAACGATCATTGGGTCTAATACATGCTAAAAAATTGTAAATAATTATCTTCTTTCTAAAAGATAATTTAATAGATCATTTAGAATTTCTTTATTAAAGATCATAACGCTAACGATCATTGGTCCTAATAAATGCTAAAGAATTGTAAATAATTATATTCTTTCTAAAACATAATTTAATAGATCATTTAAAATTTATTTATTAAAGATCATAAGGGTAACAATCATTGGGACTAATAAATGCTAAAAAATTGTAAATAATTCTCTTCTTTGTAAAAGATAATTTAATAGATCATTTCAAAATTTCTTTATTAAAGATCATAACAGTAACGATCATTGGGCCTAATAAATGCTAAACAATTTGAAATAATTATCTTCTTTGTGAATCATAAGTGAATAGATCATTTAAAGTTTTTTTATTAAAGGTCTTAACGGTAACAATCATTGGGCCTAATAAATGCCACAAAATTATACATAATTATCTTCATTCTAAAAGATAACTTAAAAGATTATTTAAAGTTTTTTTATTAAAGATCATAACGGTAACGATCATTGGGCCTAATAAATGCTAAAAAATTGTAAATAATTACCTTCTTTCTAAAATATAATTTAATAGATCATTTAAAATTTCTTTATTAAAGATCATAAAGGTAACAATCATTGGGACTAATAAATGCTAAAAAATTGTACATAATTATCTTCTTTGTAAAAGATAATTTAATAGATCATTTCAAAATTTCTTTATTAAAGATCATAACGGTAACGATCATTGGGCCTAATAAATGCTAAAGAATTTGAAATAATTATCTTCTTTGTGAATCATAATTGAATAGATCATTTAAATTTTTTTTATTAAAGGTCTTAACGGTAACAATCATTGGGCCTAATAAATGCTAAAAAATTGTACATAATTATCTTCATTCTAAAAGATAACTTAAAAGATCATTTAAAGTTTTTTTATTAAAGATCATAACGGTAACGATCATTGGGCCTAATAAATGCTAAAAAATTGTAAATAATTACCTTCTTTCTAAAAGATAATTTAATAGATCATTTAAAATTTCTTTATTAAAGATCATAAGGGTAACAATCATTGGGCCTACTAAATGCTAAAAAATTGTAAATAATTATCTTCTTTGTAAAAGATAATTTAATAGATTATTTAAAATTTCTTTATTAAAGATCATAACGGTAACGATCATTGGGCCTAATAAATGCTAAAGAATTTGAAATAATTATCTTCTTTGTGAATCATAATTGAAAAGATCATTTAAAGTTTCTTTATTAAAGATCATAACAGTAACGATCATTGGGTCTAATAAATGCTAAAAAATTGTAAATAATTATCTTCTTTCTAAAAGATAATTTAATAGATCATTTAGAATTTCTTTATTAAAGATCATAACGGTAACAATCATTGGTCCTAATAAATGCTAAAGAATTGTAAATAATTATATTCTTTCTAAAACATAATTTAATAGATCATTTAAGATTTCTTTATTAAAGATCATAACGGTAACGATCATTGGGCCTAATAAATGCTAAAGAATTTGAAATAATTATCTTCTTTGTGAATCATAATTGAAAAGATCATTTAAAGTTTTTTTATTAAAGGTCTTAACGGTAACAATCATTGGGCCTAATAAATCCTACAAAATTATACATAATTATCTTCATTCTAAAAGATAACTTAAAAGATTATTTAAAGTTTTTTTATTAAAGATCATAACGGTAACGATCATTGGGCCTAATAAATGCTAAAAAATTGTAAATAATTACCTTCTTTCTAAAAGATAATTTAATAGATCATTTAAAATTTCTTTATTAAAGATCATAACGGTAACGATCATTGGTCCTAATAAATGCTAAAGAATTGTAAATAATTATATTCTTTCTAAAACATAATTTAATAGATCATTTAAAATTTCTTTATTAAAGATCATAAGGGTAACAATCATTGGGCCTAATAAATGCTAAAGAATTTGAAATAATTATCTTCTTTGTGAATCATAATTGAAAAGATCATTTAAAGTTTCTTAATTAAAGATCATAACAGTAACGATCATTGGGTCTAATACATGCTAAAAAATTGTAAATAATTATCTTCTTTCTAAAAGATAATTTAATAGATCATTTAGAATTTCTTTATTAAAGATCATAACGCTAACGATCATTGGTCCTAATAAATGCTAAAGAATTGTAAATAATTATATTCTTTCTAAAACATAATTTAATAGATCATTTAAAATTTATTTATTAAAGATCATAAGGGTAACAATCATTGGGACTAATAAATGCTAAAAAATTGTAAATAATTATCTTCTTTGTAAAAGATAATTTAATAGATCATTTCAAAATTTCTTTATTAAAGATCATAACAGTAACGATCATTGGGCCTAATAAATGCTAAACAATTTGAAATAATTATCTTCTTTGTGAATCATAAGTGAATAGATCATTTAAAGTTTTTTTATTAAAGGTCTTAACGGTAACAATCATTGGGCCTAATAAATGCCACAAAATTATACATAATTATCTTCATTCTAAAAGATAACTTAAAAGATTATTTAAAGTTTTTTTATTAAAGATCATAACGGTAACGATCATTGGGCCTAATAAATGCTAAAAAATTGTAAATAATTACCTTCTTTCTAAAATATAATTTAATAGATCATTTAAAATTTCTTTATTAAAGATCATAAAGGTAACAATCATTGGGACTAATAAATGCTAAAAAATTGTACATAATTATCTTCTTTGTAAAAGATAATTTAATAGATCATTTCAAAATTTCTTTATTAAAGATCATAACGGTAACGATCATTGGGACTAATAAATGCTAAAGAATTTGAAATAATTATCTTCTTTGTGAATCATAATTGAATAGATCATTTAAGGTTTTTTTATTAAAGGTCTTAACGGTAACAATCATTGGGCCTAATAAATGCTAAAAAATTGTACATAATTATCTTCATTCTAAAAGATAACTTAAAAGATTATTTAAAGTTTTTTTATTAAAGATCATAACGGTAACGATCATTGGGCCTAATAAATGCTAAAAAATTGTAAATAATTACCTTCTTTCTAAAAGATAATTTAATAGATCATTTAAAATTTCTTTATTAAAGATCATAACGGTAACGATCATTGGTCCTAATAAATTCTAAAGAATTGTAAATAATTATATTCTTTCTAAACCATAATTTAATAGATCATTTAAAATTTCTTTATTAAAGATCATAAGGGTAACAATCATTGGGACTAATAAATGCTAAAAACTTGTAAATAATTATCTTCTTTGTAAAAGATAATTTAATAGATCATTTCAAAATTTCTTTATTAAAGATCATAACGGTAACGATCATTGGCCTAATAAATGCTAAAGAATTTGAAATAATTATCTTCTTTGTGAATCATAATTGAATAGATCATTTAAAGTTTTTTTATTAAAGGTCTTAATGGTAACAATCATTGGGCCTAATAAATGCTAAAAAATTGTACATAATTATCTTCATTCTAAAAGATAACTTAAAAGATCATTTAGAATTTCTTTATTAAAGATCATAACGGTAACGATCATTGGTCCTAATAAATCCTAAAGAATTGTAAATAATTATATTCTTTCTAAAACATAATTTAATAGATCATTTAAAATTTCTTTATTAAAGATCATAAGGGTAACAATCATTGGGCCTACTAAATGCTAAAAAATTGTAAATAATTATCTTCTTTGTAAAAGATAATTTAATAGATTATTTAAAATTTCTTTATTAAAGATCATAACGGTAACGATCATTGGGCCTAATAAATGCTAAAGAATTTGAAATAATTATCTTCTTTGTGAATCATAATTGAAAAGATCATTTAAAGTTTCTTTATTAAAGATCATAACAGTAACGATCATTGGGTCTAATAAATGCTAAAAAATTGTAAATAATTATCTTCTTTCTAAAAGATAATTTAATAGATCATTTAGAATTTCTTTATTAAAGATCATAACGGTAACGATCATTGGTCCTAATAAATGCTAAAGAATTGTAAATAATTATATTCTTTCTAAAACATAATTTAATAGATCATTTAAAATTTCTTTATTAAAGATCATAACGGTAACGATCATTGGGCCTAATAAATGCTAAAGAATTTGAAATAATTATCTTCTTTGT
Organism: Psophocarpus tetragonolobus; assembly: GCA_037954015.1. Classification (NCBI taxonomy): domain Eukaryota; kingdom Viridiplantae; phylum Streptophyta; class Magnoliopsida; order Fabales; family Fabaceae; genus Psophocarpus; species Psophocarpus tetragonolobus. The sequence goes on from CM075688.1 coordinate 64,939,748, forward strand.
GAATCATAATTGAAAAGATCATTTAAAGTTTTTTTATTAAAGGTTTTAACGGTAACAATCATTGGGCCTAATAAATGCTACAAAATTATACATAATTATCTTCATTCTAAAAGATAACTTAAAAGATTATTTAAAGTTTTTTTATTAAAGATCATAACGGTAACGATCATTGGGCCTAATAAATGCTAAAAAATTGTAAATAATTACCTTCTTTCTAAAAGATAATTTAATAGATCATTTAAAATTTCTTTATTAAAGATCATAACGGTAACGATCATTGGTCCTAATAAATGCTAAAGAATTGTAAATAATTATATTCTTTCTAAAACATAATTTAATAGATCATTTAAAATTTCTTTATTAAAGATCATAAGGGTAACAATCATTGGGCCTAATAAATGCTACAAAATTATACATAATTATCTTCATTCTAAAAGATAACTTAAAAGATTATTTAAAGTTTTTTTATTAAAGATCATAACGGTAACGATCATTGGGCCTAATAAATGCTAAAAAATTGTAAATAATTACCTTCTTTCTAAAAGATAATTTAATAGATCATTTAAAATTTCTTTATTAAAGATCATAACGGTAACGATCATTGGTCCTAATAAATGCTAAAGAATTGTAAATAATTATATTCTTTCTAAAACATAATTTAATAGATCATTTAAAATTTCTTTATTAAAGATCATAAGGGTAACAATCATTGGGCCTAATAAATGCTAAAGAATTTGAAATAATTATCTTCTTTGTGAATCATAATTGAAAAGATCATTTAAAGTTTCTTTATTAAAGATCATAACAGTAACGATCATTGGGTCTAATACATGCTAAAAAATTGTAAATAATTATCTTCTTTCTAAAAGATAATTTAATAGATCATTTAGAATTTCTTTATTAAAGATCATAACGGTAACGATCATTGGTCCTAATAAATGCTAAAGAATTGGAAATAATTATATTCTTTCTAAAACATAATTTAATAGATCATTTAAAATTTATTTATTAAAGATCATAAGGGTAACAATCATTGGGACTAATAAATGCTAAAAAATTGTAAATAACTATCTTCTTTGTAAAAGATAATTTAATAGATCATTTCAAAATTTCTTTATTAAAGATCATAACAGTAACGATCATTGGGCCTAATAAATGCTAAACAATTTGAAATAATTATCTTCTTTGTGAATCATAATTGAATAGATCATTTAAAGTTTTTTTATTAAAGGTCTTAACGGTAACAATCATTGGGCCTAATAAATGCTACAAAATTATACATAATTATCTTCATTCTAAAAGATAACTTAAAAGATTATTTAAAGTTTTTTTATTAAAGATCATAACGGTAACGATCATTGGGCCTAATAAATGCTAAAAAATTGTAAATAATTACCTTCTTTCTAAAATATAATTTAATAGATCATTTAAAATTTCTTTATTAAAGATCATAAAGGTAACAATCATTGGGACTAATAAATGCTAAAAAATTGTACATAATTATCTTCTTTGTAAAAGATAATTTAATAGATCATTTCAAAATTTCTTTATTAAAGATCATAACGGTAACGATCATTGGGACTAATAAATGCTAAAGAATTTGAAATAATTATCTTGTTTGTGAATCATAATTGAATAGATCATTTAAGGTTTTTTTATTAAAGGTCTTAACGGTAACAATCATTGGGCCTAATAAATGCTAAAAAATTGTACATAATTATCTTCATTCTAAAAGATAACTTAAAAGATTATTTAAAGTTTTTTTATTAAAGATCACAATGGTAACAATCATTGGGCCTAATAAATGCTAAAAAATTGTACATAATTATCTTCATTCTAAAAGATAACTTAAAAGATCATTTAGAATTTTTTTATTAAAGATCATAACGGTAACGATCATTGGTCCTAATAAATGCTAAAGAATTGTAAATAATTATATTCTTTCTAAAACATAATTTAATAGATCATTTAAAATTTCTTTATTAAAGATCATAAGGGTAACAATCATTGGGACTAATAAATGCTAAAAAATTGTAAATAATTATCTTCTTTGTAAAAGATAATTTAATAGATCATTTCAAAATTTCTTTATTAAAGATCATAACGGTAACGATCATTGGGCCTAATAAATGCTAAAGAATTTGAAATAATTATCTTCTTTGTGAATCATAATTGAATAGATCATTTAAAGTTTTTTTATTAAAGGTCTTAACGGTAACAATCATTGGGCCTAATAAATGCTACAAAATTATACATAATTATCTTCATTCTAAAAGTTAACTTGAAAGATTATTTAAAGTTTTTTTATTAAAGATCCTAATGGTAACAATCATTGGGCCTAATAAATGCTAAAAAATTGTACATAATTATCTTCTTTCTAAAAGATAATTTAATAGATCATTTAGAATTTCTTTATTAAAGATCATAACGGTAACGATCATTGGTCCTAATAAATGCTAAAGAATTGTAAATAATTATATTCTTTCTAAAACATAATTTAATAGATCATTTAAGATTTCTTTATTAAAGATCATAAGGGTAACAATCATTGGGACTAATAAATGCTAAAAAATTGTAAATAATTATCTTCTTTGTAAAAGATAATTTAATAGATCATTTAAAATTTCTTTATTAAAGATCATAACGGTAACGATCATTGGTCCTAATAAATTCGAAAGAATTGTAAATAATTATATTCTTTCTAAACCATAATTTAATAGATCATTTAAAATTTCTTTATTAAAGATCATAAGGGTAACAATCATTGGGACTAATAAATGCTAAAAACTTGTAAATAATTATCTTCTTTGTAAAAGATAATTTAATAGATCATTTGAAAATTTCTTTATTAAAGATCATAACGGTAACGATCATTGGCCTAATAAATGCTAAAGAATTTGAAATAATTATCTTCTTTGTGAATCATAATTGAATAGATCATTTAAAGTTTTTTTATTAAAGGTCTTAATGGTAACAATCATTGGGCCTAATAAATGCTAAAAAATTGTACATAATTATCTTCATTCTAAAAGATAACTTAAAAGATCATTTAGAATTTCTTTATTAAAGATCATAACGGTAACGATCATGGGTCCTAATAAATGCTAAAGAATTGTAAATAATTATATTCTTTCTAAAACATAATTTAATAGATCATTTACAATTTCTTTATTAAAGATCATAAGGGTAACAATCATTGGGCCTACTAAATGCTAAAAAATTGTAAATAATTATCTTCTTTGTAAAAGATAATTTAATAGATTATTTAAAATTTCTTTATTAAAGATCATAACGGTAACGATCATTGGGCCTAATAAATGCTAAAGAATTTGAAATAATTATCTTCTTTGTGAATCATAATTGAAAAGATCATTTAAAGTTTCTTTATTAAAGATCATAACAGTAACGATCATTGGGTCTAATAAATGCTAAAAAATTGTAAATAATTATCTTCTTTCTAAAAGATAATTTAATAGATCATTTAGAATTTCTTTATTAAAGATCATAACGGTAACGATCATTGGTCCTAATAAATGCTAAAGAATTGTAAATAATTATATTCTTTCTAAAACATAATTTAATAGATCATTTAAGATTTCTTTATTAAAGATCATAAGGGTAACAATCATTGGGACTAATAAATGCTAAAAAATTGTAAATAATTATCTTCTTTGTAAAAGATAATTTAATAGATCATTTCAAAATTTCTTTATTAAAGATCATAACGGTAACGATCATTGGGCCAAATAAATGCTAAAGAATTTGAAATAATTATCTTCTTTGTGAATCATAATTGAATAGATCATTTAAAGTTTTTTTATTAAAGGTCTTAACGGTAACAATCATTGGGCGTAATAAATGCTAAAAAATTGTACATAATTATCTTCATTCTAAAAGATAACTTAAAAGATCATTTAGAATTTCTTTATTAAAGATCATAACGGTAACGATCATTGGTCCTAATAAATGCTAAAGAATTGTAAATAATTATATTCTTTCTAAAACATAATTTAATAGATCATTTAAAATTTCTTTATTAAAGATCATAAGGGTAACAATCATTGGGACTAATAAATGCTAAAAAATTGTAAATAATTATCTTCTTTGTAAAAGATAATTTAATAGATCATTTCAAAATTTCTTTATTAAAGATCATAAGGGTAACAATCATTGGGCCTACTAAATGCTAAAAAATTGTAAATAATTATCTTCTTTGTAAAAGATAATTTAATAGATTATTTAAAATTTCTTTATTAAAGATCATAACGGTAACGATCATTGGGCCTAATAAATGCTACAAAATTATACATAATTATCTTCATTCTAAAAGATAACTTAAAAGATTATTTAAAGTTTTTTTATTAAAGATCATAACGGTAACGATCATTGGGCCTAATAAATGCTAAAAAATTGTAAATAATTACCTTCTTTCTAAAAGATAATTTAATAGATCATTTAAAATTTCTTTATTAAAGATCATAACGGTAACGATCATTGGTCCTAATAAATGCTAAAGAATTGTAAATAATTATATTCTTTCTAAAACATAATTTAATAGATCTTTTAAAATTTCTTTATTAAAGATCATAAGGGTAACAATCATTGGGCCTACTAAATGCTAAAAAATTCTAAATAATTATCTTCTTTGTAAAAGATAATTTAATAGATTATTTAAAATTTCTTTATTAAAGATGATAACGGTAACGATCATTGGGCCTAATAAATGCTAAAGAATTTGAAATAATTATCTTCTTTGTGAATCATAATTGAAAAGATCATTTAAAGTTTTTTTATTAAAGGTCTTAACGGTAACAATCATTGGGCCTAATAAATGCTACAAAATTATACATAATTATCTTCATTCTAAAAGATAACTTAAAAGATTATTTAAAGTTTTTTTATTAAAGATCATAACGGTAACGATCATTGGGCCTAATAAATGCTAAAAAATTGTAAATAATTACCTTCTTTCTAAAAGATAATTTAATAGATCATTTAAAATTTCTTTATTAAAGATCATAACGGTAACGATCATTGGTCCTAATAAATGCTAAAGAATTGTAAATAATTATATTCTTTCTAAAACATAATTTAATAGATCATTTAAAATTTCTTTATTAAAGATCATAAGGGTAACAATCATTGGGCCTAATAAATGCTAAAGAATTTGAAATAATTATCTTCTTTGTGAATCATAATTGAAAAGATCATTTAAAGTTTCTTTATTAAAGATCATAACAGTAACGATCATTGGGTCTAATACATGCTAAAAAATTGTAAATAATTATCTTCTTTCTAAAAGATAATTTAATAGATCATTTAGAATTTCTTTATTAAAGATCATAACGGTAACGATCATTGGTCCTAATAAATGCTAAAGAATTGTAAATAATTATATTCTTTCTAAAACATAATTTAATAGATCATTTAAAATTTCTTTATTAAAGATCATAAGGGTAACAATCATTGGGCCTACTAAATGCTAAAAAATTGTAAATAATTATCTTCTTTGTAAAAGATAATTTAATAGATTATTTAAAATTTCTTTATTAAAGATCATAACGGTAACGATCATTGGGCCTAATAAATGCTAAAGAATTTGAAATAATTATCTTCTTTGTGAATCATAATTGAAAAGATCATTTAAAGTTTCTTTATTAAAGATCATAACAGTAACGATCATTGGGTCTAATAAATGCTAAAAAATTGTAAATAATTATCTTCTTTCTAAAAGATAATTTAATAGATCATTTAGAATTTCTTTATTAAAGATCATAACGGTAACAATCATTGGTCCTAATAAATGCTAAAGAATTGTAAATAATTATATTCTTTCTAAAACATAATTTAATAGATCATTTAAGATTTCTTTATTAAAGATCATAACGGTAACGATCATTGGGCCTAATAAATGCTAAAGAATTTGAAATAATTATCTTCTTTGTGAATCATAATTGAAAAGATCATTTAAAGTTTTTTTATTAAAGGTCTTAACGGTAACAATCATTGGGCCTAATAAATGCTACAAAATTATACATAATTATCTTCATTCTAAAAGATAACTTAAAAGATTATTTAAAGTTTTTTTATTAAAGATCATAACGGTAACGATCATTGGGCCTAATAAATGCTAAAAAATTGTAAATAATTACCTTCTTTCTAAAAGATAATTTAATAGATCATTTAAAATTTCTTTATTAAAGATCATAACGGTAACGATCATTGGTCCTAATAAATGCTAAAGAATTGTAAATAATTATATTCTTTCTAAAACATAATTTAATAGATCATTTAAAATTTCTTTATTAAAGATCATAAGGGTAACAATCATTGGGCCTAATAAATGCTAAAGAATTTGAAATAATTATCTTCTTTGTGAATCATAATTGAAAAGATCATTTAAAGTTTCTTTATTAAAGATCATAACAGTAACGATCATTGGGTCTAATACATGCTAAAAAATTGTAAATAATTATCTTCTTTCTAAAAGATAATTTAATAGATCATTTAGAATTTCTTTATTAAAGATCATAACGGTAACGATCATTGGTCCTAATAAATGCTAAAGAATTGTAAATAATTATATTCTTTCTAAAACATAATTTAATAGATCATTTAAAATTTATTTATTAAAGATCATAAGGGTAACAATCATTGGGACTAATAAATGCTAAAAAATTGTAAATAATTATCTTCTTTGTAAAAGATAATTTAATAGATCATTTCAAAATTTCTTTATTAAAGATCATAACAGTAACGATCATTGGGCCTAATAAATGCTAAACAATTTGAAATAATTATCTTCTTTGTGAATCATAAGTGAATAGATCATTTAAAGTTTTTTTATTAAAGGTCTTAACGGTAACAATCATTGGGCCTAATAAATGCTACAAAATTATACATAATTATCTTCATTCTAAAAGATAACTTAAAAGATTATTTAAAGTTTTTTTATTAAAGATCATAACGGTAACGATCATTGGGCCTAATAAATGCTAAAAAATTGTAAATAATTACCTTCTTTCTAAAATATAATTTAATAGATCATTTAAAATTTCTTTATTAAAGATCATAAAGGTAACAATCATTGGGACTAATAAATGCTAAAAAATTGTACATAATTATCTTCTTTGTAAAAGATAATTTAATAGATCATTTCAAAATTTCTTTATTAAAGATCATAACGGTAACGATCATTGGGACTAATAAATGCTAAAGAATTTGAAATAATTATCTTCTTTGTGAATCATAATTGAATAGATCATTTAAGGTTTTTTTATTAAAGGTCTTAACGGTAACAATCATTGGGCCTAATAAATGCTAAAAAATTGTACATAATTATCTTCATTCTAAAAGATAACTTAAAAGATTATTTAAAGTTTTTTTATTAAAGATCACAATGGTAACAATCATTGGGCCTAATAAATGCTAAAAAATTGTACATAATTATCTTCATTCTAAAAGATAACTTAAAAGATCATTTAGAATTTCTTTATTAAAGATCATAACGGTAACGATCATTGGTCCTAATAAATGCTAAAGAATTGTAAATAATTATATTCTTTCTAAAACATAATTTAATAGATCATTTAAAATTTATTTATTAAAGATCATAAGGGTAACAATCATTGGGACTAATAAATGCTAAAAAATTGTAAATAATTATCTTCTTTGTAAAAGATAATTTAATAGATCATTTCAAAATTTCTTTATTAAAGATCATAACAGTAACGATCATTGGGCCTAATAAATGCTAAACAATTTGAAATAATTATCTTCTTTGTGAATCATAACTGAATAGATCATTTAAAGTTTTTTTATTAAAAGTCTTAACTGTAACAATCATTGGGCCTAATAAATGCTACAAAATTATACATAATTATCTTCATTCTAAAAGATAACTTAAAAGATTATTTAAAGTTTTTTTATTAAAGATCATAACGGTAACGATCATTGGGCCTAATAAATGCTAAAAAATTGTAAATAATTACCTTCTTTCTAAAATATAATTTAATAGATCATTTAAAATTTCTTTATTAAAGATCATAACGGTAACAATCATTGGGACTAATAAATGCTAAAAAATTGTACATAATTATCTTCTTTGTAAAAGATAATTTAATAGATCATTTCAAAATTTCTTTATTAAAGATCATAACGGTAACGATCATTGGGACTAATAAATGCTAAAGAATTTGAAATAATTATCTTCTTTGTGAATCATAATTGAATAGATCATTTAAGGTTTTTTTATTAAAGGTCTTAACGGTAACAATCATTGGGCCTAATAAATGCTAAAAAATTGTACATAATTATCTTCATTCTAAAAGATAACTTAAAAGATTATTTAAAGTTTTTTTATTAAAGATCATAACGGTAACGATCATTGGTCCTAATAAATGCTAAAGAATTGTAAATAATTATATTCTTTCTAAAACATAATTTAATAGATCATTTAAAATTTCTTTATTAAAGATCATAAGGGTAACAATCATTGGGCCTACTAAATGCTAAAAAATTGTAAATAATTATCTTCTTTGTAAAAGATAATTTAATAGATTATTTAAAATTTCTTTATTAAAGATCATAACGGTAACGATCATTGGGCCTAATAAATGCTAAAGAGTTTGAAATAATTATCTTCTTTGTGAATCATAATTGAAAAGATCATTTAAAGTTTCTTTATTAAAGATTATAACAGTAACGATCATTGGGTCTAATAAATGCTAAAAAATTGTAAATAATTATCTTCTTTCTAAAAGATAATTTAATAGATCATTTAGAATTTCTTTATTAAAGATCATAACGGTAACGATCATTGGTCCTAATAAATGCTAAAGAATTGTAAATAATTATATTCTTTCTAAAACATAATTTAATAGATCATTTAAAATTTCTTTATTAAAGATCATAACGGTAACAATCATTGGGACTAATAAATGCTAAAAAATTGTACATAATTATCTTCTTTGTAAAAGATAATTTAATAGATCATTTCAAAATTTCTTTATTAAAGATCATAACGGTAACGATCATTGGGACTAATAAATGCTAAAGAATTTGAAATAATTATCTTCTTTGTGAATCATAATTGAATAGATCATTTAAAGTTTTTTTATTAAAGGTCTTAATGGTAACAATCATTGGGCCTAATAAATGCTAAAAAATTGTACATAATTATCTTCATTCTAAAAGATAACTTAAAAGATCATTTAGGATTTCTTTATTAAAGATCATAACGGTAACGATCATTGGTCCTAATAAATGCTAAAGAATTGTAAATAATTATATTCTTTCTAAAACATAATTTAATAGATCATTTAAAATTTCTTTATTAAAGATCACAATGGTAACAATCATTGGGCCTAATAAATGCTAAAAAATTGTACATAATTATCTTCATTCTAAAAGATAACTTAAAAGATCATTTAGAATTTCTTTATTAAAGATCATAACGGTAACGATCATTGGTCCTAATAAATGCTAAAGAATTGTAAATAATTATATTCTTTCTAAAACATAATTTAATAGATAATTTAAAATTTATTTATTAAAGATCATAAGGGTAACAATCATTGGGACTAATAAATGCTAAAAAATTGTAAATAATTATCTTCTTTGTAAAAGATAATTTAATAGATCATTTCAAAATTTCTTTATTAAAGATCATAACAGTAACGATCATTGGGCCTAATAAATGCTAAACAATTTGAAATAATTATCTTCTTTGTGAATCATAACTGAATAGATCATTTAAAGTTTTTTTATTAAAAGTCTTAACTGTAACAATCATTGGGCCTAATAAATGCTACAAAATTATACATAATTATCTTCATTCTAAAAGATAACTTAAAAGATTATTTAAAGTTTTTTTATTAAAGATCATAACGGTAACGATCATTGGGCCTAATAAATGCTAAAAAATTGTAAATAATTACCTTCTTTCTAAAATATAATTTAATAGATCATTTAAAATTTCTTTATTAAAGATCATAACGGTAACAATCATTGGGACTAATAAATGCTAAAAAATTGTACATAATTATCTTCTTTGTAAAAGATAATTTAATAGATCATTTCAAAATTTCTTTATTAAAGATCATAACGGTAACGATCATTGGGACTAATAAATGCTAAAGAATTTGAAATAATTATCTTCTTTGTGAATCATAATTGAATAGATCATTTAAGGTTTTTTTATTAAAGGTCTTAACGGTAACAATCATTGGGCCTAATAAATGCTAAAAAATTGTACATAATTATCTTCATTCTAAAAGATAACTTAAAAGATTATTTAAAGTTTTTTTATTAAAGATCATAACGGTAACGATCATTGGTCCTAATAAATGCTAAAAAATTGTAAATAATTATCTTCTTTGTAAAAGATAATTTAATATATCATTTCAAAATTTCTTTATTAAAGATCATAACAGTAACGATCATTGGGCCTAATAAATGCTAAACAATTTGAAATAATTATCTTCTTTGTGAATCATAAGTGAATAGATCATTTAAAGTTTTTTTATTAAAGGTCTTAACGGTAACAATCATTGGGCCTAATAAATGCTACAAAATTATACATAATTATCTTCATTCTAAAAGATAACTTAAAAGATTATTTAAATTTTTTTTATTAAAGATCATAACGGTAACGATCATTGGGCCTAATAAATGCTAAAAAATTGTAAATAATTACCTTCTTTCTAAAATATAATTTAATAGATCATTTAAAATTTCTTTATTAAAGATCATAAAGGTAACAATCATTGGGACTAATAAATGCTAAAAAATTGTACATAATTATCTTCTTTGTAAAAGATAATTTAATAGATCATTTCAAAATTTCTTTATTAAAGATCATAACGGTAACGATCATTGGGACTAATAAATGCTAAAGAATTTGAAATAATTATCTTCTTTGTGAATCATAATTGAATAGATCATTTAAGGTTTTTTTATTAAAGGTCTTAACGGTAACAATCATTGGGCCTAATAAATGCTAAAAAATTGTACATAATTATCTTCATTCTAAAAGATAACTTAAAAGATTATTTAAAGTTTTTTTATTAAAGATCACAATGGTAACAATCATTGGGCCTAATAAATGCTAAAAAATTGTACATAATTATCTTCATTCTAAAAGATAACTTAAAAGATCATTTAGAATTTCTTTATTAAAGATCATAACGGTAACGATCATTGGTCCTAATAAATGCTAAAGAATTGTAAATAATTATATTCTTTCTAAAACATAATTTAATAGATCATTTAAAATTTCTTTATTAAAGATCATAAGGGTAACAATCATTGGGCCTACTAAATGCTAAAAAATTGTAAATAATTATCTTCTTTGTAAAAGATAATTTAATAGATTATTTAAAATTTCTTTATTAAAGATCATAACAGTAACGATCATTGGGCCTAATAAATGCTAAACAATTTGAAATAATTATCTTCTTTGTGAATCATAACTGAATAGATCATTTAAAGTTTTTTTATTAAAAGTCTTAACTGTAACAATCATTGGGCCTAATAAATGCTACAAAATTATACATAATTATCTTCATTCTAAAAGATAACTTAAAAGATTATTTAAAGTTTTTTTATTAAAGATCATAACGGTAACGATCATTGGGCCTAATAAATGCTAAAAAATTGTAAATAATTACCTTCTTTCTAAAATATAATTTCATAGATCATTTAAAATTTCTTTATTAAAGATCATAACGGTAACAATCATTGGGACTAATAAATGCTAAAAAATTGTGCATAATTATCTTCTTTGTAAAAGATAATTTAATAGATCATTTCAAAATTTCTTTATTAAAGATCATAACGGTAACGATCATTGGGACTAATAAATGCTAAAGAATTTGAAATAATTATCTTCTTTGTGAATCATAATTGAATAGATCATTTAAGGTTTTTTTATTAAAGGTCTTAACGGTAACAATCATTGGGCCTAATAAATGCTAAAAAATTGTACATAATTATCTTCATTCTAAAAGATAACTTAAAAGATTATTTAAAGTTTTTTTATTAAAGATCATAACGGTAACGATCATTGGTCCTAATAAATGCTAAAGAATTGTAAATAATTATATTCTTTCTAAAACATAATTTAATAGATCATTTAAAATTTCTTTATTAAAGATCATAAGGGTAACAATCATTGGGCCTACTAAATGCTAAAAAATTGTAAATAATTATCTTCTTTGTAAAAGATAATTTAATAGATTATTTAAAATTTCTTTATTAAAGATCATAACGGTAACGATCATTGGGCCTAATAAATGCTAAAGAGTTTGAAATAATTATCTTCTTTGTGAATCATAATTGAAAAGATCATTTAAAGTTTCTTTATTAAAGATTATAACAGTAACGATCATTGGGTCTAATAAATGCTAAAAAATTGTAAATAATTATCTTCTTTCTAAAAGATAATTTAATAGATCATTTAGAATTTCTTTATTAAAGATCATAACGGTAACGATCATTGGTCCTAATAAATGCTAAATAATTGTAAATAATTATATTCTTTCTAAAACATAATTTAATAGATCATTTAAGATTTCTTTATTAAAGATCATAACGGTAACAATCATTGGGACTAATAAATGCTAAAAAATTGTACATAATTATCTTCTTTGTAAAAGATAATTTAATAGATCATTTCAAAATTTCTTTATTAAAGATCATAACGGTAACGATCATTGGGACTAATAAATGCTAAAGAATTTGAAATAATTATCTTCTTTGTGAATCATAATTGAATAGATCATTTAAAGTTTTTTTATTAAAGGTCTTAATGGTAACAATCATTGGGCCTAATAAATGCTAAAAAATTGTACATAATTATCTTCATTCTAAAAGATAACTTAAAAGATCATTTAGAATTTCTTTATTAAAGATCATAACGGTAACGATCATTGGTCCTAATAAATGCTAAAGAATTGTAAATAATTATATTCTTTCTAAAACATAATTTAATAGATCATTTAAAATTTCTTTATTAAAGATCACAATGGTAACAATCATTGGGCCTAATAAATGCTAAAAAATTGTACATAATTATCTTCATTCTAAAAGATAACTTAAAAGATCATTTAGAATTTCTTTATTAAAGATCATAACGGTAACGATCATTGGTCCTAATAAATGCTAAAGAATTGTAAATAATTATATTCTTTCTAAAACATAATTTAATAGATAATTTAAAATTTATTTATTAAAGATCATAAGGGTAACAATCATTGGGACTAATAAATGCTAAAAAATTGTAAATAATTATCTTCTTTGTAAAAGATAATTTAATAGATCATTTCAAAATTTCTTTATTAAAGATCATAACAGTAACGATCATTGGGCCTAATAAATGCTAAACAATTTGAAATAATTATCTTCTTTGTGAATCATAACTGAATAGATCATTTAAAGTTTTTTTATTAAAAGTCTTAACTGTAACAATCATTGGGCCTAATAAATGCTACAAAATTATACATAATTATCTTCATTCTAAAAGATAACTTAAAAGATTATTTAAAGTTTTTTTATTAAAGATCATAACGGTAACGATCATTGGGCCTAATAAATGCTAAAAAATTGTAAATAATTACCTTCTTTCTAAAATATAATTTAATAGATCATTTAAAATTTCTTTATTAAAGATCATAACGGTAACAATCATTGGGACTAATAAATGCTAAAAAATTGTACATAATTATCTTCTTTGTAAAAGATAATTTAATAGATCATTTCAAAATTTCTTTATTAAAGATCATAACGGTAACGATCATTGGGACTAATAAATGCTAAAGAATTTGAAATAATTATCTTCTTTGTGAATCATAATTGAATAGATCATTTAAGGTTTTTTTATTAAAGGTCTTAACGGTAACAATCATTGGGCCTAATAAATGCTAAAAAATTGTACATAATTATCTTCATTCTAAAAGATAACTTAAAAGATTATTTAAAGTTTTTTTATTAAAGATCATAACGGTAACGATCATTGGTCCTAATAAATGCTAAAGAATTGTAAATAATTATATTCTTTCTAAAACATAATTTAATAGATCATTTAAAATTTCTTTATTAAAGATCATAAGGGTAACAATCATTGGGCCTACTAAATGCTAAAAAATTGTAAATAATTATCTTCTTTGTAAAAGATAATTTAATAGATTATTTAAAATTTCTTTATTAAAGATCATAATGGTAACGATCATTGGGCCTAATAAATGCTAAAGAGTTTGAAATAATTATCTTCTTTGTGAATCATAATTGAAAAGATCATTTAAAGTTTCTTTATTAAAGATCATAACAGTAACGATCATTGGGTCTAATAAATGCTAAAAAATTGTAAATAATTATCTTCTTTCTAAAAGATAATTTAATAGATCATCTAGAATTTCTTTATTAAAGATCATAACGGTAACGATCATTGGTCCTAATAAATGCTAAAGAATTGTAAATAATTATATTCTTTCTAAAACATAATTTAATAGATCATTTAAGATTTCTTTATTAAAGATCATAACGGTAACAATCATTGGGACTAATAAATGCTAAAAAATTGTACATAATTATCTTCTTTGTAAAAGATAATTTAATAGATCATTTCAAAATTTCTTTATTAAAGATCATAACGGTAACGATCATTGGGACTAATAAATGCTAAAGAATTTGAAATAATTATCTTCTTTGTGAATCATAATTGAATAGATCATTTAAAGTTTTTTTATTAAAGGTCTTAATGGTAACAATCATTGGGCCTAATAAATGCTAAAAAATTGTACATAATTATCTTCATTCTAAAAGATAACTTAAAAGATCATTTAGAATTTCTTTATTAAAGATCATAACGGTAACGATCATTGGTCCTAATAAATGCTAAAGAATTGTAAATAATTATATTCTTTCTAAAACATAATTTAATAGATCATTTAAAATTTCTTTATTAAAGATCATAAGGGTAACAATCATTGGGACTAATAAATGCTAAAAAATTGTAAATAATTATCTTCTTTGTAAAAGATAATTTAATAGATCATTTCAAAATTTCTTTATTAAAGATCATAACGGTAACGATCATTGGGCCTAATAAATGCTAAAGAATTTGAAATAATTATCTTCTTTGTGAATCATAATTGAATAGATCATTTAAAGTTTTTTTATTAAAGGTCTTAACGGTAACAATCATTGGGCCTAATAAATGCTAAAAAATTGTACATAATTATCTTCATTCTAAAAGATAACTTAAAAGATTATTTAAAGTTTTTTTATTAAAGATCATAACGGTAACGATCATTGGTCCTAATAAATGCTAAAGAATTGTAAATAATTATATTCTTTCTAAAACATAATTTAATAGATCATTTAAAATTTCTTTATTAAAGATCATAAGGGTAACAATGATTGGGCCTACTAAATGCTAAAAAATTGTAAATAATTATCTTCTTTGTAAAAGATAATTTAATAGATTATTTAAAATTTCTTTATTAAATATCATAACGGTAACGATCATTGGGCCTAATAAATGCTAAAGAGTTTGAAATAATTATCTTCTTTGTGAATCATAATTGAAAAGATCATTTAAAGTTTCTTTATTAAAGATCATAACAGTAACGATCATTGGGTCTAATAAATGCTAAAAAATTGTAAATAATTATCTTCTTTCTAAAAGATAATTTAATAGATCATTTAGAATTTCTTTATTAAAGATCATAACGGTAACGATCATTGGTCCTAATAAATGCTAAAGAATTGTAAATAATTATATTCTTTCTAAAACATAATTTAATAGATCATTTAAGATTTCTTTATTAAAGATCATAACGGTAACAATCATTGGGACTAATAAATGCTAAAAAATTGTACATAATTATCTTCTTTGTAAAAGATAATTTAATAGATCATTTCAAAATTTCTTTATTAAAGATCATAACGGTAACGATCATTGGGACTAATAAATGCTAAAGAATTTGAAATAATTATCTTCTTTGTGAATCATAATTGAATAGATCATTTAAAGTTTTTTTATTAAAGGTCTTAATGGTAACAATCATTGGGCCTAATAAATGCTAAAAAATTGTACATAATTATCTTCATTCTAAAAGATAACTTAAAAGATCATTTAGAATTTCTTTATTAAAGATCATAACGGTAACGATCATTGGTCCTAATAAATGCTAAAGAATTGTAAATAATTATATTCTTTCTAAAACATAATTTAATAGATCATTTAAAATTTCTTTATTAAAGATCATAAGGGTAACAATCATTGGGACCAATAAATGCTAAAAAATTGTAAATAATTATCTTCTTTGTAAAAGATAATTTAATAGATCATTTCAAAATTTCTTTATTAAAGATCATAACGGTAACGATCATTGGGCCTAATAAATGCTAAAGAATTTGAAATAATTATCTTCTTCGTGAATCATAATTGAATAGATCATTTAAAGTTTTTTTATTAAAGGTCTTAACGGTAACAATCATTGGGCCTAATAAATGCTAAAAAATTGTACATAATTATCTTCATTCTAAAAGATAACTTAAAAGATCATTTACAATTTCTTTATTAAAGATCATAACGGTAACGATCATTGGTCCTAATAAATACTAACGAATTGTAAATAATTATATTCTTTCTAAAATATAATTTAATAGATCATTTAAAATTTCTTTATTAAAGATCATAACGGTAACGATCATTGGGCCTAATAAATGCTAAAGAATTTGAAATAATTATCTTCTTTGTGAATCATAATTGAATAGATCATTTAAAGTTTTTTATTGAAGGTCTTAACGGTAACAATCATTGGGCCTAATAAATGCTAAAAAATTGTACATAATTATCTTAATTCTAAAAGATAACTTGAAAGATCATTTAGAATTTCTTTATTAAAGATCATAACGGTATGGATCATTGGTCCTAATAAATGCTAAAGAATTGTAAATAATTATATTTTTTCTAAAATATAATTTAATAGATCTTTTAAAATTTCTTTATTAAAGATCATAACGGTAACAATCATTGGGACTAATAAATGCTAAAAAATTGTAAATAATTATCTTCTTTGTAAAAGATAATTTAATAGATCATTTCAAAATTTCTTTATTAAAGATCATAACGGTAACGATCATTGGGACTAATAAATGCTAAAGAATTTGAAATAATTATCTTCTTTGTGAATCATAATTGAATAGATCATTTAAAGTTTTTTTATTGAAGGTCTTAACGGTAACAATCATTGGGCCTAATAAATGCTAAAAAATTGTACATAATTATCTTAATTCTAAAAGATAACTTGAAAGATCATTTAGAATTTCTTTATTAAAGATCATAACGGTATGGATCATTGGTCCTAATAAATGCTAAAGAATTGTAAATAATTATATTTTTTCTAAAATATAATTTAATAGATAATTTAAAATTTCTTTATTAAAGATCATAACGGTAACAATCATTGGGACTAATAAATGCTAAAAAATTGTAAATAATTATCTTCTTTGTAAAAGATAATTTAATAGATCATTTCAAAATTTCTTTATTAAAGATCATAACGGTAACGATCATTGGGACTAATTAATGCTAAAGAATTTGAAATAATTATCTTCTTTGTGAATCATAATTGAATAGATCATTTAAGGTTTTTTTATTAAAGGTCTTAACGGTAACAATCATTGGGCCTAATAAATGCTAAAAAATTGTACATAATTATCTTTATTCTAAAATATAACTTAAAAGATTATTTAAAGTTTTTTTATTAAAGATCATAACGGTAACGATCATTGGGCCTAATAAATGCTAAAAAATTGTAAATAATTACCTTCTTTCAAAAATATAATTTAATAGATCATTTAAAATTTCTTTATTAAAGATCATAAGGGTAACAATCATTGGGCCTACTAAATGCTAAAAAATTGTAAATAATTATCTTCTTTGTAAAAGATAATTTAATAGATTATTTAAAATTTCTTTATTAAAGATCATAACGGTAACGATCATTGGGCCTAATAAATGCTAAAGAATTTGAAATAATTATCTTCTTTGTGAATCATAATTGAAAAGATCATTTAAAGTTTCTTTATTAAAGATCATAACAGTAACGATCATTGGGTCTAATAAATGCTAAAAAATTGTAAATAATTATCTTCTTTCTAAAAGATAATTTAATAGATCATTTAGAATTTCTTTATTAAAGATCATAACGGTAACAATCATTGGTCCTAATAAATGCTAAAGAATTGTAAATAATTATATTCTTTCTAAAACATAATTTAATAGATCATTTAAGATTTCTTTATTAAAGATCATAACGGTAACGATCATTGGGCCTAATAAATGCTAAAGAATTTGAAATAATTATCTTCTTTGTGAATCATAATTGAAAAGATCATTTAAAGTTTTTTTATTAAAGGTCTTAACGGTAACAATCATTGGGCCTAATAAATCCTACAAAATTATACATAATTATCTTCATTCTAAAAGATAACTTAAAAGATTATTTAAAGTTTTTTTATTAAAGATCATAACGGTAACGATCATTGGGCCTAATAAATGCTAAAAAATTGTAAATAATTACCTTCTTTCTAAAAGATAATTTAATAGATCATTTAAAATTTCTTTATTAAAGATCATAACGGTAACGATCATTGGTCCTAATAAATGCTAAAGAATTGTAAATAATTATATTCTTTCTAAAACATAATTTAATAGATCATTTAAAATTTCTTTATTAAAGATCATAAGGGTAACAATCATTGGGCCTAATAAATGCTAAAGAATTTGAAATAATTATCTTCTTTGTGAATCATAATTGAAAAGATCATTTAAAGTTTCTTAATTAAAGATCATAACAGTAACGATCATTGGGTCTAATACATGCTAAAAAATTGTAAATAATTATCTTCTTTCTAAAAGATAATTTAATAGATCATTTAGAATTTCTTTATTAAAGATCATAACGCTAACGATCATTGGTCCTAATAAATGCTAAAGAATTGTAAATAATTATATTCTTTCTAAAACATAATTTAATAGATCATTTAAAATTTATTTATTAAAGATCATAAGGGTAACAATCATTGGGACTAATAAATGCTAAAAAATTGTAAATAATTATCTTCTTTGTAAAAGATAATTTAATAGATCATTTCAAAATTTCTTTATTAAAGATCATAACAGTAACGATCATTGGGCCTAATAAATGCTAAACAATTTGAAATAATTATCTTCTTTGTGAATCATAAGTGAATAGATCATTTAAAGTTTTTTTATTAAAGGTCTTAACGGTAACAATCATTGGGCCTAATAAATGCTACAAAATTATACATAATTATCTTCATTCTAAAAGATAACTTAAAAGATTATTTAAAGTTTTTTTATTAAAGATCATAACGGTAACGATCATTGGGCCTAATAAATGCTAAAAAATTGTAAATAATTACCTTCTTTCTAAAATATAATTTAATAGATCATTTAAAATTTCTTTATTAAAGATCATAAAGGTAACAATCATTGGGACTAATAAATGCTAAAAAATTGTACATAATTATCTTCTTTGTAAAAGATAATTTAATAGATCATTTCAAAATTTCTTTATTAAAGATCATAACGGTAACGATCATTGGGACTAATAAATGCTAAAGAATTTGAAATAATTATCTTCTTTGTGAATCATAATTGAATAGATCATTTAAGGTTTTTTTATTAAAGGTCTTAACGGTAACAATCATTGGGCCTAATAAATGCTAAAAAATTGTACATAATTATCTTCATTCTAAAAGATAACTTAAAAGATTATTTAAAGTTTTTTTATTAAAGATCATAACGGTAACGATCATTGGGCCTAATAAATGCTAAAAAATTGTAAATAATTACCTTCTTTCTAAAAGATAATTTAATAGATCATTTAAAATTTCTTTATTAAAGATCATAACGGTAACGATCATTGGTCCTAATAAATTCTAAAGAATTGTAAATAATTATATTCTTTCTAAACCATAATTTAATAGATCATTTAAAATTTCTTTATTAAAGATCATAAGGGTAACAATCATTGGGACTAATAAATGCTAAAAACTTGTAAATAATTATCTTCTTTGTAAAAGATAATTTAATAGATCATTTCAAAATTTCTTTATTAAAGATCATAACGGTAACGATCATTGGCCTAATAAATGCTAAAGAATTTGAAATAATTATCTTCTTTGTGAATCATAATTGAATAGATCATTTAAAGTTTTTTTATTAAAGGTCTTAATGGTAACAATCATTGGGCCTAATAAATGCTAAAAAATTGTACATAATTATCTTCATTCTAAAAGATAACTTAAAAGATCATTTAGAATTTCTTTATTAAAGATCATAACGGTAACGATCATTGGTCCTAATAAATCCTAAAGAATTGTAAATAATTATATTCTTTCTAAAACATAATTTAATAGATCATTTAAAATTTCTTTATTAAAGATCATAAGGGTAACAATCATTGGGCCTACTAAATGCTAAAAAATTGTAAATAATTATCTTCTTTGTAAAAGATAATTTAATAGATTATTTAAAATTTCTTTATTAAAGATCATAACGGTAACGATCATTGGGCCTAATAAATGCTAAAGAATTTGAAATAATTATCTTCTTTGTGAATCATAATTGAAAAGATCATTTAAAGTTTCTTTATTAAAGATCATAACAGTAACGATCATTGGGTCTAATAAATGCTAAAAAATTGTAAATAATTATCTTCTTTCTAAAAGATAATTTAATAGATCATTTAGAATTTCTTTATTAAAGATCATAACGGTAACGATCATTGGTCCTAATAAATGCTAAAGAATTGTAAATAATTATATTCTTTCTAAAACATAATTTAATAGATCATTTAAGATTTCTTTATTAAAGATCATAACGGTAACGATCATTGGGCCTAATAAATGCTAAAGAATTTGAAATAATTATCTTCTTTGTGAATCATAATTGAAAAGATCATTTAAAGTTTTTTTATTAAAGGTCTTAACGGTAACAATCATTGGGCCTAATAAATGCTACAAAATTATACATAATTATCTTCATTCTAAAAGATAACTTAAAAGATTATTTAAAGTTTTTTTATTAAAGATCATAACGGTAACGATCATTGGGCCTAATAAATGCTAAAAAATTGTAAATAATTACCTTCTTTCTAAAAGATAATTTAATAGATCATTTAAAATTTCTTTATTAAAGATCATAACGGTAACGATCATTGGTCCTAATAAATGCTAAAGAATTGTAAATAATTATATTCTTTCTAAAACATAATTTAATAGATCATTTAAAATTTCTTTATTAAAGATCATAAGGGTAACAATCATTGGGCCTAATAAATGCTACAAAATTATACATAATTATCTTCATTCTAAAAGATAACTTAAAAGATTATTTAAAGTTTTTTTATTAAAGATCATAACGGTAACGATCATTGGGCCTAATAAATGCTAAAAAATTGTAAATAATTACCTTCTTTCTAAAAGATAATTTAATAGATCATTTAAAATTTCTTTATTAAAGATCATAACGGTAACGATCATTGGTCCTAATAAATGCTAAAGAATTGTAAATAATTATATTCTTTCTAAAACATAATTTAATAGATCATTTAAAATTTCTTTATTAAAGATCATAAGGGTAACAATCATTGGGCCTAATAAATGCTAAAGAATTTGAAATAATTATCTTCTTTGTGAATCATAATTGAAAAGATCATTTAAAGTTTCTTTATTAAAGATCATAACAGTAACGATCATTGGGTCTAATACATGCTAAAAAATTGTAAATAATTATCTTCTTTCTAAAAGATAATTTAATAGATCATTTAGAATTTCTTTATTAAAGATCATAACGGTAACGATCATTGGTCCTAATAAATGCTAAAGAATTGGAAATAATTATATTCTTTCTAAAACATAATTTAATAGATCATTTAAAATTTATTTATTAAAGATCATAAGGGTAACAATCATTGGGACTAATAAATGCTAAAAAATTGTAAATAACTATCTTCTTTGTAAAAGATAATTTAATAGATCATTTCAAAATTTCTTTATTAAAGATCATAACAGTAACGATCATTGGGCCTAATAAATGCTAAACAATTTGAAATAATTATCTTCTTTGTGAATCATAATTGAATAGATCATTTAAAGTTTTTTTATTAAAGGTCTTAACGGTAACAATCATTGGGCCTAATAAATGCTACAAAATTATACATAATTATCTTCATTCTAAAAGATAACTTAAAAGATTATTTAAAGTTTTTTTATTAAAGATCATAACGGTAACGATCATTGGGCCTAATAAATGCTAAAAAATTGTAAATAATTACCTTCTTTCTAAAATATAATTTAATAGATCATTTAAAATTTCTTTATTAAAGATCATAAAGGTAACAATCATTGGGACTAATAAATGCTAAAAAATTGTACATAATTATCTTCTTTGTAAAAGATAATTTAATAGATCATTTCAAAATTTCTTTATTAAAGATCATAACGGTAACGATCATTGGGACTAATAAATGCTAAAGAATTTGAAATAATTATCTTCTTTGTGAATCATAATTGAATAGATCATTTAAGGTTTTTTTATTAAAGGTCTTAACGGTAACAATCATTGGGCCTAATAAATGCTAAAAAATTGTACATAATTATCTTCATTCTAAAAGATAACTTAAAAGATTATTTAAAGTTTTTTTATTAAAGATCACAATGGTAACAATCATTGGGCCTAATAAATGCTAAAAAATTGTACATAATTATCTTCATTCTAAAAGATAACTTAAAAGATCATTTAGAATTTTTTTATTAAAGATCATAACGGTAACGATCATTGGTCCTAATAAATGCTAAAGAATTGTAAATAATTATATTCTTTCTAAAACATAATTTAATAGATCATTTAAAATTTCTTTATTAAAGATCATAAGGGTAACAATCATTGGGACTAATAAATGCTAAAAAATTGTAAATAATTATCTTCTTTGTAAAAGATAATTTAATAGATCATTTCAAAATTTCTTTATTAAAGATCATAACGGTAACGATCATTGGGCCAAATAAATGCTAAAGAATTTGAAATAATTATCTTCTTTGTGAATCATAATTGAATAGATCATTTAAAGTTTTTTTATTAAAGGTCTTAACGGTAACAATCATTGGGCGTAATAAATGCTAAAAAATTGTACATAATTATCTTCATTCTAAAAGATAACTTAAAAGATTATTTAAAGTTTTTTTATTAAAGATCACAATGGTAACAATCATTGGGCCCAATAAATGCTAAAAAATTGTACATAATTATCTTCATTCTAAAAGATAACTTAAAAGATCATTTAGAATTTTTTTATTAAAGATCATAACGGTAACAATCATTGGTCCTAATAAATGCTAAAGAATTGTAAATAATTATATTCTTTCTAAAACATAATTTAATAGATCATTTAAAATTTCTTTATTAAAGATCATAAGGGTAACAATCATTGGGACTAATAAATGCTAAAAAATTGTAAATAATTATCTTCTTTGTAAAAGATAATTTAATAGATCATTTCAAAATTTCTTTATTAAAGATCATAACGGTAACGATCATTGGGCCTAATAAATGCTAAAGAATTTGAAATAATTATCTTCTTTGTGAATCATAATTGAATAGATCATTTAAAGTTTTTTTATTAAAGGTCTTAACGGTAACAATCATTGGGCCTAATAAATGCTACAAAATTATACATAATTATCTTCATTCTAAAAGTTAACTTGAAAGATTATTTAAAGTTTTTTTATTAAAGATCCTAATGGTAACAATCATTGGGCCTAATAAATGCTAAAAAATTGTACATAATTATCTTCTTTCTAAAAGATAATTTAATAGATCATTTAGAATTTCTTTATTAAAGATCATAACGGTAACGATCATTGGTCCTAATAAATGCTAAAGAATTGTAAATAATTATATTCTTTCTAAAACATAATTTAATAGATCATTTAAGATTTCTTTATTAAAGATCATAAGGGTAACAATCATTGGGACTAATAAATGCTAAAAAATTGTAAATAATTATCTTCTTTGTAAAAGATAATTTAATAGATCATTTAAAATTTCTTTATTAAAGATCATAACGGTAACGATCATTGGTCCTAATAAATTCTAAAGAATTGTAAATAATTATATTCTTTCTAAACCATAATTTAATAGATCATTTAAAATTTCTTTATTAAAGATCATAAGGGTAACAATCATTGGGACTAATAAATGCTAAAAACTTGTAAATAATTATCTTCTTTGTAAAAGATAATTTAATAGATCATTTGAAAATTTCTTTATTAAAGATCATAACGGTAACGATCATTGGCCTAATAAATGCTAAAGAATTTGAAATAATTATCTTCTTTGTGAATCATAATTGAATAGATCATTTAAAGTTTTTTTATTAAAGGTCTTAATGGTAACAATCATTGGGCCTAATAAATGCTAAAAAATTGTACATAATTATCTTCATTCTAAAAGATAACTTAAAAGATCATTTAGAATTTCTTTATTAAAGATCATAACGGTAACGATCATGGGTCCTAATAAATGCTAAAGAATTGTAAATAATTATATTCTTTCTAAAACATAATTTAATAGATCATTTACAATTTCTTTATTAAAGATCATAAGGGTAACAATCATTGGGCCTACTAAATGCTAAAAAATTGTAAATAATTATCTTCTTTGTAAAAGATAATTTAATAGATTATTTAAAATTTCTTTATTAAAGATCATAACGGTAACGATCATTGGGCCTAATAAATGCTAAAGAATTTGAAATAATTATCTTCTTTGTGAATCATAATTGAAAAGATCATTTAAAGTTTCTTTATTAAAGATCATAACAGTAACGATCATTGGGTCTAATAAATGCTAAAAAATTGTAAATAATTATCTTCTTTCTAAAAGATAATTTAATAGATCATTTAGAATTTCTTTATTAAAGATCATAACGGTAACGATCATTGGTCCTAATAAATGCTAAAGAATTGTAAATAATTATATTCTTTCTAAAACATAATTTAATAGATCATTTAAGATTTCTTTATTAAAGATCATAAGGGTAACAATCATTGGGACTAATAAATGCTAAAAAATTGTAAATAATTATCTTCTTTGTAAAAGATAATTTAATAGATCATTTCAAAATTTCTTTATTAAAGATCATAACGGTAACGATCATTGGGCCAAATAAATGCTAAAGAATTTGAAATAATTATCTTCTTTGTGAATCATAATTGAATAGATCATTTAAAGTTTTTTTATTAAAGGTCTTAACGGTAACAATCATTGGGCGTAATAAATGCTAAAAAATTGTACATAATTATCTTCATTCTAAAAGATAACTTAAAAGATCATTTAGAATTTCTTTATTAAAGATCATAACGGTAACGATCATTGGTCCTAATAAATGCTAAAGAATTGTAAATAATTATATTCTTTCTAAAACATAATTTAATAGATCATTTAAAATTTCTTTATTAAAGATCATAAGGGTAACAATCATTGGGACTAATAAATGCTAAAAAATTGTAAATAATTATCTTCTTTGTAAAAGATAATTTAATAGATCATTTCAAAATTTCTTTATTAAAGATCATAAGGGTAACAATCATTGGGCCTACTAAATGCTAAAAAATTGTAAATAATTATCTTCTTTGTAAAAGATAATTTAATAGATTATTTAAAATTTCTTTATTAAAGATCATAACGGTAACGATCATTGGGCCTAATAAATGCTACAAAATTATACATAATTATCTTCATTCTAAAAGATAACTTAAAAGATTATTTAAAGTTTTTTTATTAAAGATCATAACGGTAACGATCATTGGGCCTAATAAATGCTAAAAAATTGTAAATAATTACCTTCTTTCTAAAAGATAATTTAATAGATCATTTAAAATTTCTTTATTAAAGATCATAACGGTAACGATCATTGGTCCTAATAAATGCTAAAGAATTGTAAATAATTATATTCTTTCTAAAACATAATTTAATAGATCTTTTAAAATTTCTTTATTAAAGATCATAAGGGTAACAATCATTGGGCCTACTAAATGCTAAAAAATTCTAAATAATTATCTTCTTTGTAAAAGATAATTTAATAGATTATTTAAAATTTCTTTATTAAAGATGATAACGGTAACGATCATTGGGCCTAATAAATGCTAAAGAATTTGAAATAATTATCTTCTTTGTGAATCATAATTGAAAAGATCATTTAAAGTTTTTTTATTAAAGGTCTTAACGGTAACAATCATTGGGCCTAATAAATGCTACAAAATTATACATAATTATCTTCATTCTAAAAGATAACTTAAAAGATTATTTAAAGTTTTTTTATTAAAGATCATAACGGTAACGATCATTGGGCCTAATAAATGCTAAAAAATTGTAAATAATTACCTTCTTTCTAAAAGATAATTTAATAGATCATTTAAAATTTCTTTATTAAAGATCATAACGGTAACGATCATTGGTCCTAATAAATGCTAAAGAATTGTAAATAATTATATTCTTTCTAAAACATAATTTAATAGATCATTTAAAATTTCTTTATTAAAGATCATAAGGGTAACAATCATTGGGCCTAATAAATGCTAAAGAATTTGAAATAATTATCTTCTTTGTGAATCATAATTGAAAAGATCATTTAAAGTTTCTTTATTAAAGATCATAACAGTAACGATCATTGGGTCTAATACATGCTAAAAAATTGTAAATAATTATCTTCTTTCTAAAAGATAATTTAATAGATCATTTAGAATTTCTTTATTAAAGATCATAACGGTAACGATCATTGGTCCTAATAAATGCTAAAGAATTGTAAATAATTATATTCTTTCTAAAACATAATTTAATAGATCATTTAAAATTTATTTATTAAAGATCATAAGGGTAACAATCATTGGGACTAATAAATGCTAAAAAATTGTAAATAATTATCTTCTTTGTAAAAGATAATTTAATAGATCATTTCAAAATTTCTTTATTAAAGATCATAACGGTAACGATCATTGGGACTAATAAATGCTAAAGAATTTGAAATAATTATCTTCTTTGTGAATCATAATTGAATAGATCATTTAAGGTTTTTTTATTAAAGGTCTTAACGGTAACAATCATTGGGCCTAATAAATGCTAAAAAATTGTACATAATTATCTTCATTCTAAAAGATAACTTAAAAGATTATTTAAAGTTTTTTTATTAAAGATCATAATGGTAACAATCATTGGGCCTAATAAATGCTAAAAAATTGTACATAATTATCTTCATTCTAAAAGATAACTTAAAAGATCATTTAGAATTTCTTTATTAAAGATCATAACGGTAACGATCATTGGTCCTAATAAATGCTAAAGAATTGTAAATAATTATATTCTTTCTAAAACATAATTTAATAGATCATTTAAAATTTCTTTATTAAAGATCATAAGGGTAACAATCATTGGGACTAATAAATGCTAAAAAATTGTAAATAATTATCTTCTTTGTAAAAGATAATTTAATAGATCATTTCAAAATTTCTTTATTAAAGATCATAACGGTAACGATCATTGGGCCTAATAAATGCTAAAGAATTTGAAATAATTATCTTCTTTGTGAATCATAATTGAATAGATCATTTAAAGTTTTTTTATTAAAGGTCTTAACGGTAACAATCATTGGGCGTAATAAATGCTAAAAAATTGTACATAATTATCTTCATTCTAAAAGATAACTTAAAAGATCATTTAGAATTTCTTTATTAAAGATCATAACGGTAACGATCATTGGTCCTAATAAATGCTAAAGAATTGTAAATAATTATATTCTTTCTAAAACATAATTTAATAGATCATTTAAAATTTCTTTATTAAAGATCATAAGGGTAACAATCATTGGGACTAATAAATGCTAAAAAATTGTAAATAATTATCTTCTTTGTAAAAGATAATTTAATAGATCATTTCAAAATTTCTTTATTAAAGATCATAACGGTAACGATCATTGGGCCTAATAAATGCTAAAGAATTTGAAATAATTATCTTCTTTGTGAATCATAATTGAATAGATCATTTAAAGTTTTTTTATTAAAGGTCTTAACGGTAACAATCATTGGGCCTAATAAATGCTACAAAATTATACATAATTATCTTCATTCTAAAAGATAACTTAAAAGATTATTTAAAGTTTTTTTATTAAAGATCATAACGGTAACGATCATTGGGCCTAATAAATGCTAAAAAATTGTAAATAATTACCTTCTTTCTAAAAGATAATTTAATAGATCATTTAAAATTTCTTTATTAAAGATCATAACGGTAACGATCATTGGTCCTAATAAATGCTAAAGAATTGTAAATAATTATATTCTTTCTAAAACATAATTTAATAGATCTTTTAAAATTTCTTTATTAAAGATCATAAGGGTAACAATCATTGGGCCTACTAAATGCTAAAAAATTCTAAATAATTATCTTCTTTGTAAAAGATAATTTAATAGATTATTTAAAATTTCTTTATTAAAGATGATAACGGTAACGATCATTGGGCCTAATAAATGCTAAAGAATTTGAAATAATTATCTTCTTTGTGAATCATAATTGAAAAGATCATTTAAAGTTTTTTTATTAAAGGTCTTAACGGTAACAATCATTGGGCCTAATAAATGCTACAAAATTATACATAATTATCTTCATTCTAAAAGATAACTTAAAAGATTATTTAAAGTTTTTTTATTAAAGATCATAACGGTAACGATCATTGGGCCTAATAAATGCTAAAAAATTGTAAATAATTACCTTCTTTCTAAAAGATAATTTAATAGATCATTTAAAATTTCTTTATTAAAGATCATAACGGTAACGATCATTGGTCCTAATAAATGCTAAAGAATTGTAAATGATTATATTCTTTCTAAAACATAATTTAATAGATCATTTAAAATTTCTTTATTAAAGATCATAAGGGTAACAATCATTGGGCCTAATAAATGCTAAAGAATTTGAAATAATTATCTTCTTTGTGAATCATAATTGAAAAGATCATTTAAAGTTTCTTTATTAAAGATCATAACAGTAACGATCATTGGGTCTAATACATGCTAAAAAATTGTAAATAATTATCTTCTTTCTAAAAGATAATTTAATAGATCATTTAGAATTTCTTTATTAAAGATCATAACGGTAACGATCATTGGTCCTAATAAATGCTAAAGAATTGTAAATAATTATATTCTTTCTAAAACATAATTTAATAGATCATTTAAAATTTATTTATTAAAGATCATAAGGGTAACAATCATTGGGACTAATAAATGCTAAAAAATTGTAAATAATTATCTTCTTTGTAAAAGATAATTTAATAGATCATTTCAAAATTTCTTTATTAAAGATCATAACGGTAACGATCATTGGGACTAATAAATGCTAAAGAATTTGAAATAATTATCTTCTTTGTGAATCATAATTGAAAAGATCATTTAAAGTTTTTTTATTAAAGGTCTTAACGGTAACAATCATTGGGCCTAATAAATGCTACAAAATTATACATAATTATCTTCATTCTAAAAGATAACTTAAAAGATTATTTAAAGTTTTTTTATTAAAGATCATAACGGTAACGATCATTGGGCCTAATAAATGCTAAAAAATTGTAAATAATTACCTTCTTTCTAAAAGATAATTTAATAGATCATTTAAAATTTCTTTATTAAAGATCATAACGGTAACGATCATTGGTCCTAATAAATGCTAAAGAATTGTAAATAATTATATTCTTTCTAAAACATAATTTAATAGATCATTTAAAATTTCTTTATTAAAGATCATAAGGGTAACAATCATTGGGCCTAATAAATGCTAAAGAATTTGAAATAATTATCTTCTTTGTGAATCATAATTGAAAAGATCATTTAAAGTTTCTTTATTAAAGATCATAACAGTAACGATCATTGGGTCTAATACATGCTAAAAAATTGTAAATAATTATCTTCTTTCTAAAAGATAATTTAATAGATCATTTAGAATTTCTTTATTAAAGATCATAACGGTAACGATCATTGGTCCTAATAAATGCTAAAGAATTGTAAATAATTATATTCTTTCTAAAACATAATTTAATAGATCATTTAAAATTTATTTATTAAAGATCATAAGGGTAACAATCATTGGGACTAATAAATGCTAAAAAATTGTAAATAATTATCTTCTTTGTAAAAGATAATTTAATAGATCATTTCAAAATTTCTTTATTAAAGATCATAACGGTAACGATCATTGGGACTAATAAATGCTAAAGAATTTGAAATAATTATCTTCTTTGTGAATCATAATTGAATAGATCATTTAAGGTTTTTTTATTAAAGGTCTTAACGGTAACAATCATTGGGCCTAATAAATGCTAAAAAATTGTACATAATTATCTTCATTCTAAAAGATAACTTAAAAGATTATTTAAAGTTTTTTTATTAAAGATCATAATGGTAACAATCATTGGGCCTAATAAATGCTAAAAAATTGTACATAATTATCTTCATTCTAAAAGATAACTTAAAAGATCATTTAGAATTTCTTTATTAAAGATCATAACGGTAACGATCATTGGTCCTAATAAATGCTAAAGAATTGTAAATAATTATATTCTTTCTAAAACATAATTTAATAGATCATTTAAAATTTCTTTATTAAAGATCATAAGGGTAACAATCATTGGGACTAATAAATGCTAAAAAATTGTAAATAATTATCTTCTTTGTAAAAGATAATTTAATAGATCATTTCAAAATTTCTTTATTAAAGATCATAACGGTAACGATCATTGGGCCTAATAAATGCTAAAGAATTTGAAATAATTATCTTCTTTGTGAATCATAATTGAATAGATCATTTAAAGTTTTTTTATTAAAGGTCTTAACGGTAACAATCATTGGGCCTAATAAATGCTACAAAATTATACATAATTATCTTCATTCTAAAAGATAACTTAAAAGATTATTTAAAGTTTTTTTATTAAAGATCATAACGGTAACGATCATTGGGCCTAATAAATGCTAAAAAATTGTAAATAATTACCTTCTTTCTAAAAGATAATTTAATAGATCATTTAAAATTTCTTTATTAAAGATCATAACGGTAACGATCATTGGTCCTAATAAATGCTAAAGAATTGTAAATAATTATATTCTTTCTAAAACATAATTTAATAGATCATTTAAAATTTCTTTATTAAAGATCATAAGGGTAACAATCATTGGGACTAATAAATGCTAAAAAATTGTAAATAATTATCTTCTTTGTAAAAGATAATTTAATAGATCATTTCAAAATTTCTTTATTAAAGATCATAACGGTAACGATCATTGGGCCTAATAAATGCTAAAGAATTTGAAATAATTATCTTCTTTGTGAATCATAATTGAATAGATCATTTAAAGTTTTTTTATTAAAGGTCTTAACGGTAACAATCATTGGGCCTAATAAATGCTACAAAATTATACATAATTATCTTTATTCTAAAAGATAACTTAAAAGATTATTTAAAGTTTTTTTATTAAAGATCATAACGGTAATGATCATTGGGCCTAATAAATGCTAAAAAATTGTAAATAATTACCTTCTTTCTAAAAGATAATTTAATAGATCATTTAAAATTTCTTTATTAAAGATCATAACGGTAACGATCATTGGTCCTAATAAATGCTAAAGAATTGTAAATAATTATATTCTTTCTAAAACATAATTTAATAGATCATTTAAAATTTCTTTATTAAAGATCATAAGGGTAACAATCATTGGGCCTACTAAATGCTAAAAAATTGTAAATAATTATCTTCTTTGTAAAAGATAATTTAATAGATTATTTAAAATTTCTTTATTAAAGATCATAACGGTAACGATCATTGGGCCTAATAAATGCTAAAGAATTTGAAATAATTATCTTCTTTGTGAATCATAATTGAAAAGATCATTTAAAGTTTCTTTATTAAAGATCATAACAGTAACGATCATTGGGTCTAATAAATGCTAAAAAATTGTAAATAATTATCTTCTTTCTAAAAGATAATTTAATAGATCATTTAGAATTTCTTTATTAAAGATCATAACGGTAACGATCATTGGTCCTAATAAATGCTAAAGAATTGTAAATAATTATATTCTTTCTAGAACATAATTTAATAGATCATTTAAGATTTCTTTATTAAAGATCATAAGGGTAACAATCATTGGGACTAATAAATGCTAAAAAATTGTAAATAATTATCTTCTTTGTAAAAGATAATTTAATAGATCATTTCAAAATTTCTTTATTAAAGATCATAACGGTAACGATCATTGGGCCTAATAAATGCTAAAGAATTTGAAATAATTATCTTCTTTGTGAATCATAATTGAAAAGATCATTTAAAGTTTTTTTATTAAAGGTCTTAACGGTAACAATCATTGGGCCTAATAAATGCTACAAAATTATACATAATTATCTTCATTCTAAAAGATAACTTAAAAGATTATTTAAAGTTTTTTTATTAAAGATCATAACGGTAACGATCATTGGGCCTAATAAATGCTAAAAAATTGTAAATAATTACCTTCTTTCTAAAAGATAATTTAATAGATCATTTAAAATTTCTTTATTAAAGATCATAACGGTAACGATCATTGGTCCTAATAAATGCTAAAGAATTGTAAATAATTATATTCTTTCTAAAACATAATTTAATAGATCATTTAAAATTTCTTTATTAAAGATCATAAGGGTAACAATCATTGGGCCTAATAAATGCTAAAGAATTTGAAATAATTATCTTCTTTGTGAATCATAATTGAAAAGATCATTTAAAGTTTCTTTATTAAAGATCATAACAGTAACGATCATTGGGTCTAATACATGCTAAAAAATTGTAAATAATTATCTTCTTTCTAAAAGATAATTTAATAGATCATTTAGAATTTCTTTATTAAAGATCATAACGGTAACGATCATTGGTCCTAATAAATGCTAAAGAATTGTAAATAATTATATTCTTTCTAAAACATAATTTAATAGATCATTTAAAATTTATTTATTAAAGATCATAAGGGTAACAATCATTGGGACTAATAAATGCTAAAAAATTGTAAATAATTATCTTCTTTGTAAAAGATAATTTAATAGATCATTTCAAAATTTCTTTATTAAAGATCATAACGGTAACGATCATTGGGACTAATAAATGCTAAAGAATTTGAAATAATTATCTTCTTTGTGAATCATAATTGAATAGATCATTTAAGGTTTTTTTATTAAAGGTCTTAACGGTAACAATCATTGGGCCTAATAAATGCTAAAAAATTGTACATAATTATCTTCATTCTAAAAGATAACTTAAAAGATTATTTAAAGTTTTTTTATTAAAGATCATAATGGTAACAATCATTGGGCCTAATAAATGCTAAAAAATTGTACATAATTATCTTCATTCTAAAAGATAACTTAAAAGATCATTTAGAATTTCTTTATTAAAGATCATAACGGTAACGATCATTGGTCCTAATAAATGCTAAAGAATTGTAAATAATTATATTCTTTCTAAAACATAATTTAATAGATCATTTAAAATTTCTTTATTAAAGATCATAAGGGTAACAATCATTGGGACTAATAAATGCTAAAAAATTGTAAATAATTATCTTCTTTGTAAAAGATAATTTAATAGATCATTTCAAAATTTCTTTATTAAAGATCATAACGGTAACGATCATTGGGCCTAATAAATGCTAAAGAATTTGAAATAATTATCTTCTTTGTGAATCATAATTGAATAGATCATTTAAAGTTTTTTTATTAAAGGTCTTAACGGTAACAATCATTGGGCCTAATAAATGCTACAAAATTATACATAATTATCTTCATTCTAAAAGATAACTTAAAAGATTATTTAAAGTTTTTTTATTAAAGATCATAACGGTAACGATCATTGGGCCTAATAAATGCTAAAAAATTGTAAATAATTACCTTCTTTCTAAAAGATAATTTAATAGATCATTTAAAATTTCTTTATTAAAGATCATAACGGTAACGATCATTGGTCCTAATAAATGCTAAAGAATTGTAAATAATTATATTCTTTCTAAAACATAATTTAATAGATCATTTAAAATTTCTTTATTAAAGATCATAAGGGTAACAATCATTGGGACTAATAAATGCTAAAAAATTGTAAATAATTATCTTCTTTGTAAAAGATAATTTAATAGATCATTTCAAAATTTCTTTATTAAAGATCATAACGGTAACGATCATTGGGCCTAATAAATGCTAAAGAATTTGAAATAATTATCTTCTTTGTGAATCATAATTGAATAGATCATTTAAAGTTTTTTTATTAAAGGTCTTAACGGTAACAATCATTGGGCCTAATAAATGCTACAAAATTATACATAATTATCTTTATTCTAAAAGATAACTTAAAAGATTATTTAAAGTTTTTTTATTAAAGATCATAACGGTAATGATCATTGGGCCTAATAAATGCTAAAAAATTGTAAATAATTACCTTCTTTCTAAAAGATAATTTAATAGATCATTTAAAATTTCTTTATTAAAGATCATAACGGTAACGATCATTGGTCCTAATAAATGCTAAAGAATTGTAAATAATTATATTCTTTCTAAAACATAATTTAATAGATCATTTAAAATTTCTTTATTAAAGATCATAAGGGTAACAATCATTGGGCCTACTAAATGCTAAAAAATTGTAAATAATTATCTTCTTTGTAAAAGATAATTTAATAGATTATTTAAAATTTCTTTATTAAAGATCATAACGGTAACGATCATTGGGCCTAATAAATGCTAAAGAATTTGAAATAATTATCTTCTTTGTGAATCATAATTGAAAAGATCATTTAAAGTTTCTTTATTAAAGATCATAACAGTAACGATCATTGGGTCTAATAAATGCTAAAAAATTGTAAATAATTATCTTCTTTCTAAAAGATAATTTAATAGATCATTTAGAATTTCTTTATTAAACATCATAACGGTAACAATCATTGGTCCTAATAAATGCTAAAGAATTGTAAATAATTATATTCTTTGTAAAACATAATTTAATAGATCTTTTAAAATTTCTTTATTAAAGATCATAAGGGTAACAATCATTGGGCCTACTAAATGCTAAAAAATTCTAAATAATTATCTTCTTTGTAAAAGATAATTTAATAGATTATTTAAAATTTCTTTATTAAAGATGATAACGGTAACGATCATTGGGCCTAATAAATGCTAAAGAATTTGAAATAATTATCTTCTTTGTGAATCATAATTGAAAAGATCATTTAAAGTTTTTTTATTAAAGGTCTTAACGGTAACAATCATTGGGCCTAATAAATGCTACAAAATTATACATAATTATCTTCATTCTAAAAGATAACTTAAAAGATTATTTAAAGTTTTTTTATTAAAGATCATAACGGTAACGATCATTGGGCCTAATAAATGCTAAAAAATTGTAAATAATTACCTTCTTTCTAAAAGATAATTTAATAGATCATTTAAAATTTCTTTATTAAAGATCATAACGGTAACGATCATCGGTCCTAATAAATGCTAAAGAATTGTAAATAATTATATTCTTTCTAAAACATAATTTAATAGATCATTTAAAATTTCTTTATTAAAGATCATAAGGGTAACAATCATTGGGCCTAATAAATGCTAAAGAATTTGAAATAATTATCTTCTTTGTGAATCATAATTGAAAAGATCATTTAAAGTTTCTTTATTAAAGATCATAACAGTAACGATCATTGGGTCTAATACATGCTAAAAAATTGTAAATAATTATCTTCTTTCTAAAAGATAATTTAATAGATCATTTAGAATTTCTTTATTAAAGA
The DNA here is from genome assembly GCA_037954015.1 of Psophocarpus tetragonolobus. Lineage (NCBI taxonomy): Eukaryota > Viridiplantae > Streptophyta > Magnoliopsida > Fabales > Fabaceae > Psophocarpus > Psophocarpus tetragonolobus. The sequence continues at coordinate 64,975,689 of CM075688.1, forward strand.
TCATAACGGTAACGATCATTGGTCCTAATAAATGCTAAAGAATTGTAAATAATTATATTCTTTCTAAAACATAATTTAATAGATCATTTAAAATTTATTTATTAAAGATCATAAGGGTAACAATCATTGGGACTAATAAATGCTAAAAAATTGTAAATAATTATCTTCTTTGTAAAAGATAATTTAATAGATCATTTCAAAATTTCTTTATTAAAGATCATAACGGTAACGATCATTGGGACTAATAAATGCTAAAGAATTTGAAATAATTATCTTCTTTGTGAATCATAATTGAATAGATCATTTAAGGTTTTTTTATTAAAGGTCTTAACGGTAACAATCATTGGGCCTAATAAATGCTAAAAAATTGTACATAATTATCTTCATTCTAAAAGATAACTTAAAAGATTATTTAAAGTTTTTTTATTAAAGATCATAATGGTAACAATCATTGGGCCTAATAAATGCTAAAAAATTGTACATAATTATCTTCATTCTAAAAGATAACTTAAAAGATCATTTAGAATTTCTTTATTAAAGATCATAACGGTAACGATCATTGGTCCTAATAAATGCTAAAGAATTGTAAATAATTATATTCTTTCTAAAACATAATTTAATAGATCATTTAAAATTTCTTTATTAAAGATCATAAGGGTAACAATCATTGGGACTAATAAATGCTAAAAAATTGTAAATAATTATCTTCTTTGTAAAAGATAATTTAATAGATCATTTCAAAATTTCTTTATTAAAGATCATAACGGTAACGATCATTGGGTCTAATAAATGCTAAAGAATTTGAAATAATTATCTTCTTTGTGAATCATAATTGAATAGATCATTTAAAGTTTTTTTATTAAAGGTCTTAACGGTAACAATCATTGGGCCTAATAAATGCTACAAAATTATACATAATTATCTTCATTCTAAAAGATAACTTAAAAGATTATTTAAAGTTTTTTTATTAAAGATCATAACGGTAACGATCATTGGGCCTAATAAATGCTAAAAAATTGTAAATAATTACCTTCTTTCTAAAAGATAATTTAATAGATCATTTAAAATTTCTTTATTAAAGATCATAACGGTAACGATCATTGGTCCTAATAAATGCTAAAGAATTGTAAATAATTATATTCTTTCTAAAACATAATTTAATAGATCATTTAAAATTTCTTTATTAAAGATCATAAGGGTAACAATCATTGGGACTAATAAATGCTAAAAAATTGTAAATAATTATCTTCTTTGTAAAAGATAATTTAATAGATCATTTCAAAATTTCTTTATTAAAGATCATAACGGTAACGATCATTGGGCCTAATAAATGCTAAAGAATTTGAAATAATTATCTTCTTTGTGAATCATAATTGAATAGATCATTTAAAGTTTTTTTATTAAAGGTCTTAACGGTAACAATCATTGGGCCTAATAAATGCTACAAAATTATACATAATTATCTTTATTCTAAAAGATAACTTAAAAGATTATTTAAAGTTTTTTTATTAAAGATCATAACGGTAATGATCATTGGGCCTAATAAATGCTAAAAAATTGTAAATAATTACCTTCTTTCTAAAAGATAATTTAATAGATCATTTAAAATTTCTTTATTAAAGATCATAACGGTAACGATCATTGGTCCTAATAAATGCTAAAGAATTGTAAATAATTATATTCTTTCTAAAACATAATTTAATAGATCATTTAAAATTTCTTTATTAAAGATCATAAGGGTAACAATCATTGGGCCTACTAAATGCTAAAAAATTGTAAATAATTATCTTCTTTGTAAAAGATAATTTAATAGATTATTTAAAATTTCTTTATTAAAGATCATAACGGTAACGATCATTGGGCCTAATAAATGCTAAAGAATTTGAAATAATTATCTTCTTTGTGAATCATAATTGAAAAGATCATTTAAAGTTTCTTTATTAAAGATCATAACAGTAACGATCATTGGGTCTAATAAATGCTAAAAAATTGTAAATAATTATCTTCTTTCTAAAAGATAATTTAATAGATCATTTAGAATTTCTTTATTAAAGATCATAACGGTAACGATCATTGGTCCTAATAAATGCTAAAGAATTGTAAATAATTATATTCTTTCTAAAACATAATTTAATAGATCATTTAAGATTTCTTTATTAAAGATCATAAGGGTAACAATCATTGGGACTAATAAATGCTAAAAAATTGTAAATAATTATCTTCTTTGTAAAAGATAATTTAATAGATCATTTCAAAATTTCTTTATTAAAGATCATAACGGTAACGATCATTGGGCCTAATAAATGCTAAAGAATTTGAAATAATTATCTTCTTTGTGAATCATAATTGAATAGATCATTTAAAGTTTTTTTATTAAAGGTCTTAACGGTAACAATCATTGGGCCTAATAAATGCTACAAAATTATACATAATTATCTTCATTCTAAAAGACAACTTAAAAGATTATTTAAAGTTTTTTTATTAAAGATCATAACGGTAACGATCATTGGGCCTAATAAATGCTAAAAAATTGTAAATAATTACCTTCTTTCTAAAAGATAATTTAATAGATCATTTAAAATTTCTTTATTAAAGATCATAACGGTAACGATCATCGGTCCTAATAAATGCTAAAGAATTGTAAATAATTATATTCTTTCTAAAACATAATTTAATAGATCATTTAAAATTTCTTTATTAAAGATCATAAGGGTAACAATCATTGGGCCTACTAAATGCTAAAAAATTGTAAATAATTATCTTCTTTGTAAAAGATAATTTAATAGATTATTTAAAATTTCTTTATTAAAGATCATAACGGTAACGATCATTGGGCCTAATAAATGCTAAAGAATTTGAAATAATTATCTTCTTTGTGAATCATAATTGAAAAGATCATTTAAAGTTTCTTTATTAAAGATCATAACAGTAACGATCATTGGGTCTAATAAATGCTAAAAAATTGTAAATAATTATCTTCTTTCTAAAAGATAATTTACTAGATCATTTAGAATTTCTTTATTAAAGATCATAACGGTAACGATCATTGGTCCTAATAAATGCTAAAGAACTGTAAATAATTATATTCTTTCTAAAACATAATTTAATAGATCATTTAAGATTTCTTTATTAAAGATCATAAGGGTAACAATCATTGGGACTAATAAATGCTAAAAAATTGTAAATAATTATCTTCTTTGTAAAAGATAATTTAATAGATCATTTCAAAATTTCTTTATTAAAGATCATAACGGTAACGATCATTGGGCCTAATAAATGCTAAAGAATTTGAAATAATTATCTTCTTTGTGAATCATAATTGAATAGATCATTTAAAGTTTTTTTATTAAAGGTCTTAACGGTAACAATCATTGGGCCTAATAAATGCTACAAAATTATACATAATTATCTTCATTCTAAAAGATAACTTAAAAGATTATTTAAAGTTTTTTTATTAAAGATCATAACGGTAACGATCATTGGGCCTAATAAATGCTAAAAAATTGTAAATAATTACCTTCTTTCTAAAAGATAATTTAATAGATCATTTAAAATTTCTTTATTAAAGATCATAACGGTAACGATCATTGGTCCTAATAAATGCTAAAGAATTGTAAATAATTATATTCTTTCTAAAACATAATTTAATAGATCTTTTAAAATTTCTTTATTAAAGATCATAAGGGTAACAATCATTGGGCCTACTAAATGCTAAAAAATTGTAAATAATTATCTTCTTTGTAAAAGATAATTTAATAGATTATTTAAAATTTCTTTATTAAAGATCATAACGGTAACGATCATTGGGCCTAATAAATGCTAAAGAATTTGAAATAATTATCTTCTTTGTGAATCATAATTGAAAAGATCATTTAAAGTTTCTTTATTAAAGATCATAACAGTAACGATCATTGGGTCTAATAAATGCTAAAAAATTGTAAATAATTATCTTCTTTCTAAAAGATAATTTAATAGATCATTTAGAATTTCTTTATTAAACATCATAACGGTAACAATCATTGGTCCTAATAAATGCTAAAGAATTGTAAATAATTATATTATTTCTAAAACATAATTTAATAGATCTTTTAAAATTTCTTTATTAAAGATCATAAGGGTAACAATCATTGGGCCTACTAAATGCTAAAAAATTGTAAATAATTATCTTCTTTGTAAAAGATAATTTAATAGATTATTTAAAATTTCTTTATTAAAGATCATAACGGTAACGATCATTGGGCCTAATAAATGCTAAAGAATTTGAAATAATTATCTTCTTTGTGAATCATAATTGAATAGATCATTTAAAGTTTTTTTATTAAAGGTCTTAACGGTAACCATCATTGGGCGTAATAAATGCTAAAAAATTGTACATAATTATCTTCATTCTAAAAGATAACTTAAAAGATCATTTAGAATTTCTTTATTAAAGATCATAACGGTAACGATCATTGGTCCTAATAAATGCTAAAGAATTGTAAATAATTATATTATTTCTAAAACATAATTTAATAGATCATTTAAAATTTCTTTATTAAAGATCATAAGGGTAACAATCATTGGGACTAATAAATGCTAAAAAATTGTAAATAATTATCTTCTTTGTAAAAGATAATTTAATAGATCATTTCAAAATTTCTTTATTAAAGATCATAACAGTAACGATCATTGGGCCTAATAAATGCTAAAGAATTTGAAATAATTATCTTCTTTGTGAATCATAATTGAATAGATCATTTAAAGTTTTTTTATTAAAGGTCTTAACGGTAACAATCATTGGGCGTAATAAATGCTAAAAAATTGTACATAATTATCTTCTTTGTAAAAGATAATTTAATAGATCATTTCAAAATTTCTTTATTAAAGATCATAACGGTAACGATCATTGGGCCTAATAAATGCTAAAGAATTTGAAATAATTATCTTCTTTGTGAATCATAATTGAATAGATCATTTAAAGTTTTTTTATTAAAGGTCTTAACGGTAACAATCATTGGGCCTAATAAATGCTACAAAATTATACATAATTATCTTCATTCTAAAAGATAACTTAAAAGATTATTTAAAGTTTTTTTATTAAAGATCATAACGGTAACGATCATTGGGCCTAATAAATGCTAAAAAATTGTAAATAATTACCTTCTTTCTAAAAGATAATTTAATAGATCATTTAAAATTTCTTTATTAAAGATCATAACGGTAACGATCATTGGTCCTAATAAATGCTAAAGAATTGTAAATAATTATATTCTTTCTAAAACATAATTTAATAGATCTTTTAAAATTTCTTTATTAAAGATCATAAGGGTAACAATCATTGGGCCTACTAAATGCTAAAAAATTGTAAATAATTATCTTCTTTGTAAAAGATAATTTAATAGATTATTTAAAATTTCTTTATTAAAGATCATAACGGTAACGATCATTGGGCCTAATAAATGCTAAAGAATTTGAAATAATTATCTTCTTTGTGAATCATAATTGAAAAGATCATTTAAAGTTTCTTTATTAAAGATCATAACAGTAACGATCATTGGGTCTAATAAATGCTAAAAAATTGTAAATAATTATCTTCTTTCTAAAAGATAATTTAATAGATCATTTAGAATTTCTTTATTAAACATCATAACGGTAACAATCATTGGTCCTAATAAATGCTAAAGAATTGTAAATAATTATATTCTTTCTAAAACATAATTTAATAGATCTTTTAAAATTTCTTTATTAAAGATCATAAGGGTAACAATCATTGGGCCTACTAAATGCTAAAAAATTGTAAATAATTATCTTCTTTGTAAAAGATAATTTAATAGATTATTTAAAATTTCTTTATTAAAGATCATAACGGTAACGATCATTGGGCCTAATAAATGCTAAAGAATTTGAAATAATTATCTTCTTTGTGAATCATAATTGAATAGATCATTTAAAGTTTTTTTATTAAAGGTCTTAACGGTAACCATCATTGGGCGTAATAAATGCTAAAAAATTGTACATAATTATCTTCATTCTAAAAGATAACTTAAAAGATCATTTAGAATTTCTTTATTAAAGATCATAACGGTAACGATCATTGGTCCTAATAAATGCTAAAGAATTGTAAATAATTATATTCTTTCTAAAACATAATTTAATAGATCATTTAAAATTTCTTTATTAAAGATCATAAGGGTAACAATCATTGGGACTAATAAATGCTAAAAAATTGTAAATAATTATCTTCTTTGTAAAAGATAATTTAATAGATCATTTCAAAATTTCTTTATTAAAGATCATAACGGTAACGATCATTGGGCCTAATAAATGCTAAAGAATTTGAAATAATTATCTTCTTTGTGAATCATAATTGAATAGATCATTTAAAGTTTTTTTATTAAAGGTCTTAACGGTAACAATCATTGGGCGTAATAAATGCTAAAAAATTGTACATAATTATCTTCATTCTAAAAGATAACTTAAAAGATCATTTAGAATTTCTTTATTAAAGATCATAACGGTAACGATCATTGGTCCTAATAAATGCTAAAGAATTGTAAATAATTATATTCTTTCTAAAACATAATTTAATAGATCATTTAAAATTTCTTTATTAAAGATCATAATGGTAACAATCATTGGGACTAATAAATGCTAAAAAATTGTAAATAATTATCTTCTTTGTAAAAGATAATTTAATAGATCATTTCAAAATTTCTTTATTAAAGATCATAACGGTAACGATCATTGGGCCTAATAAATGCTAAAGAATTTGAAATAATTATCTTCTTTGTGAATCATAATTGAAAAGATCATTTAAAGTTTCTTTATTAAAGATCATAATAGTAACGATCATTGGGTCTAACAAATGCTAAAAAATTGTAAATAATTATCTTCTTTCTAAAACATAATTTAATAGATCATTTAGAATTTCTTTATTAAAGATCATAACGGTAATGATCATTGGTCCTAATAAATGCTAAAGAATTGTAAATAATTATATTCTTTCTAAAACATAATTTAATAGATCATTTAAAATTTCTTTATTAAAGATCATAAGGGTAACAATCATTGGGACTAATAAATGCTAAAAAATTGTAAATAATTATCTTCTTTGTAAAAGATAATTTAATAGATCATTTCAAAATTTCTTTATTAAAGATCATAACGGTAACGATCATTGGGCCTAATAAATGCTAAAGAATTTGAAATAATTATCTTCTTTGTGAATCATAATTGAATAGATCATTTAAAGTTTTTTTATTAAAGGTCTTAACGGTAACAATCATTGGGCGTAATAAATGCTAAAAAATTGTACATAATTATCTTCATTCTAAAAGATAACTTAAAAGATCATTTAGAATTTCTTTATTAAAGATCATAACGGTAACGATCATTGGTCCTAATAAATGCTAAAGAATTGTAAATAATTATATTCTTTCTAAAACATAATTTAATAGATCATTTAATATTTCTTTATTAAAGATCATAAGGGTAACAATCATTGGGACTAATAAATGCTAAAAAATTGTAAATAATTATCTTCTTTGTAAAAGATAATTTAATAGATCATTTCAAAATTTCTTTATTAAAGATCATAACGGTAACGATCATTGGGCCTAATAAATGCTAAAGAATTTGAAATAATTATTTTCTTTGTGAATCATAATTGAATAGATCATTTAAAGTTTTTTTATTAAAGGTCTTAACGGTAACAATCATTGGGCGTAATAAATGCTAAAAAATTGTACATAATTATCTTCATTCTAAAAGATAACTTAAAATATCATTTAGAATTTCTTTATTAAAGATCATAACGGTAACGATCATTGGTCCTAATAAATGCTAAAGAATTGTAAATAATTATATTCTTTATAAAACATAATTTAATAGATCATTTAAAATTTCTTTATTAAAGATCATAAGGGTAAGAATCATTGGGACTAACAAATGCTAAAAAATTGTAAATAATTATCTTCTTTGTAAAAGATAATTTAATAGATCATTTCAAAATTTCTTTATTAAAGATCATAACGGTAACGATCATTGGGCCTAATAAATGCTAAAGAATTTGAAATAATTATCTTCTTTGTGAATCATAATTGAATAGATCATTTAAAGTTTTTTTATTAAAGGTCTTAACGGTAACAATCATTGGGCGTAATAAATGCTAAAAAATTGTACATAACTATCTTCATTCTAAAAGATAACTTAAAAGATCATTTAGAATTTCTTTATTAAAGATCATAACGGTAACGATCATTGGTCCTAATAAATGCTAAAGAATTGTAAATAATTATATTCTTTCTAAAACATAATTTAATAGATCATTTAAAATTTCTTTATTAAAGATCATAAGGGTAACATTCATTGGGACTAATAAATGCTAACAAATTGTAAATAATTATCTTCTTTGTAAAAGATAATTTAATAGATCATTTCAAAATTTCTTTATTAAAGATCATAACGGTAACGATCATTGGGCCTAATAAATGCTAAAGAATTTGAAATAATTATCTTCTTTGTGAATCATAATTGAATAGATCATTTAAAGTTTTTTTATTAAAGGTCTTAACGGTAACAATCATTGGGCGTAATAAATGCTAAAAAATTGTACATAATTATCTTCATTCTAAAAGATAACTTAAAAGATCATTTAGAATTTCTTTATTAAAGATCATAACTGCAACGATCATTGGTCCTAATAAATGCTAAAGAATTGTAAATAATTATATTCTTTCTAAAACATAATTTAATAGATCATTTAAAATTTCTTTATTAAAGATCATAACGGTAACAATCATTGGGACTAATAAATGCTAAAAAATTGTAAATAATTATCTTCTTTGTAAAAGATAATTTAATAGATCATTTCAAAATTTCTTTATTAAAGATCATAACGGTAACGATCATTGGGCCTAATAAATGCTAAAGAATTTGAAATAATTATCTTCTTTGTGAATCATAATTGAATAGATCATTTAAAGTTTTTTTATTAAAGGTCTTAACGGTAACAATCATTGGGCCTAATAAATGCTACAAAATTATACATGATTATCTTCATTCTAAAAGATAACTTAAAAGATTATTTAAAGTTTTTTTATTAAAGATCATAACGGTAACGATCATTGGGCCTAATAAATGCTAAAAAATTGTAAATAATTACCTTCTTTCTAAAAGATAATTTAATAGATCATTTAAAATTTCTTTATTAAAGATCATAACGGTAACGATCATTGGTCCTAATAAATGCTAAAGAATTGTAAATAATTATATTCTTTCTAAAACGTAATTTAATAGATCTTTTAAAATTCTTTATTAAAGATCATAAGGGTAACAATCATTGGGCCTACTAAATGCTAAAAAATTGTAAATAATTATCTTCTTTGTAAAAGATAATTTAATAGATTATTTAAAATTTCTTTATTAAAGATCATAACGGTAACGATCATTGGGCCTAATAAATGCTAAAGAATTTGAAATAATTATCTTCTTTGTGAATCATAATTGAATAGATCATTTAAAGTTTTTTTATTAAAGGTCTTAACGGTAACAATCATTGGGCGTAATAAATGCTAAAAAATTGTACATAATTATCTTCATTCTAAAAGATAACTTAAAAGATCATTTAGAATTTCTTTATTAAAGATCATAACGGTAACGATCATTGGTCCTAATAAATGCTAAAGAATTGTAAATAATTATATTCTTTCTAAAACATAATTTAATAGATCATTTAAAATTTCTTTATTAAAGATCATAATGGTAACAATCATTGGGACTAATAAATGCTAAAAAATTGTAAATAATTATCTTCTTTGTAAAAGATAATTTAATAGATCATTTCAAAATTTCTTTATTAAAGATCATAACGGTAACGATCATTGGGCCTAATAAATGCTAAAGAATTTGAAATAATTATCTTCTTTGTGAATCATAATTGAAAAGATCATTTAAAGTTTCTTTATTAAAGATCATAATAGTAACGATCATTGGGTCTAACAAATGCTAAAAAATTGTAAATAATTATCTTCTTTCTAAAACATAATTTAATAGATCATTTAGAATTTCTTTATTAAAGATCATAACGGTAATGATCATTGGTCCTAATAAATGCTAAAGAATTGTAAATAATTATATTCTTTCTAAAACATAATTTAATAGATCATTTAAAATTTCTTTATTAAAGATCATAAGGGTAACAATCATTGGGACTAATAAATGCTAAAAAATTGTAAATAATTATCTTCTTTGTAAAAGATAATTTAATAGATCATTTCAAAATTTCTTTATTAAAGATCATAACGGTAACGATCATTGGGCCTAATAAATGCTAAAGAATTTGAAATAATTATCTTCTTTGTGAATCATAATTGAATAGATCATTTAAAGTTTTTTTATTAAAGGTCTTAACGGTAACAATCATTGGGCGTAATAAATGCTAAAAAATTGTACATAATTATCTTCATTCTAAAAGATAACTTAAAAGATCATTTAGAATTTCTTTATTAAAGATCATAACGGTAACGATCATTGGTCCTAATAAATGCTAAAGAATTGTAAATAATTATATTCTTTCTAAAACATAATTTAATAGATCATTTAATATTTCTTTATTAAAGATCATAAGGGTAACAATCATTGGGACTAATAAATGCTAAAAAATTGTAAATAATTATCTTCTTTGTAAAAGATAATTTAATAGATCATTTCAAAATTTCTTTATTAAAGATCATAACGGTAACGATCATTGGGCCTAATAAATGCTAAAGAATTTGAAATAATTATTTTCTTTGTGAATCATAATTGAATAGATCATTTAAAGTTTTTTTATTAAAGGTCTTAACGGTAACAATCATTGGGCGTAATAAATGCTAAAAAATTGTACATAATTATCTTCATTCTAAAAGATAACTTAAAATATCATTTAGAATTTCTTTATTAAAGATCATAACGGTAACGATCATTGGTCCTAATAAATGCTAAAGAATTGTAAATAATTATATTCTTTATAAAACATAATTTAATAGATCATTTAAAATTTCTTTATTAAAGATCATAAGGGTAACAATCATTGGGACTAACAAATGCTAAAAAATTGTAAATAATTATCTTCTTTGTAAAAGATAATTTAATAGATCATTTCAAAATTTCTTTATTAAAGATCATAACGGTAACGATCATTGGGCCTCATAAATGCTAAAGAATTTGAAATAATTATCTTCTTTGTGAATCATAATTGAATAGATCATTTAAAGTTTTTTTATTAAAGGTCTTAACGGTAACAATCATTGGGCGTAATAAATGCTAAAAAATTGTACATAACTATCTTCATTCTAAAAGATAACTTAAAAGATCATTTAGAATTTCTTTATTAAAGATCATAACGGTAACGATCATTGGTCCTAATAAATGCTAAAGAATTGTAAATAATTATATTCTTTCTAAAACATAATTTAATAGATCATTTAAAATTTCTTTATTAAAGATCATAAGGGTAACATTCATTGGGACTAATAAATGCTAACAAATTGTAAATAATTATCTTCTTTGTAAAAGATAATTTAATAGATCATTTCAAAATTTCTTTATTAAAGATCATAACGGTAACGATCATTGGGCCTAATAAATGCTAAAGAATTTGAAATAATTATCTTCTTTGTGAATCATAATTGAATAGATCATTTAAAGTTTTTTTATTAAAGGTCTTAACGGTAACAATCATTGGGCGTAATAAATGCTAAAAAATTGTACATAATTATCTTCATTCTAAAAGATAACTTAAAAGATCATTTAGAATTTCTTTATTAAAGATCATAACGGTAACGATCATTGGTCCTAATAAATGCTAAAGAATTGTAAATAATTATATTCTTTCTAAAACATAATTTAATAGATCATTTAAAATTTCTTTATTAAAGATCATAAGGGTAACAATCATTGGGACTAATAAATGCTAAAAACTTGTAAATAATTATCTTCTTTGTAAAAGATAATTTAATAGATCATTTCAAAATTTCTTTATTAAAGATCATAACGGTAACGATCATTGGGCCTAATAAATGCTAAAGAATTTGAAATAATTATCTTCTTTGTGAATCATAATTGAATAGATCATTTAAAGTTTTTTTATTAAAGGTCTTAACGGTAACAATCATTGGGCGTAATAAATGCTAAAAAATTGTACATAATTATCTTCATTCTAAAAGATAACTTAAAAGATCATTTAGAATTTCTTTATTAAAGATCATAACTGCAACGATCATTGGTCCTAATAAATGCTAAAGAATTGTAAATAATTATATTCTTTCTAAAACATAATTTAATAGATCATTTAAAATTTCTTTATTAAAGATCATAACGGTAACAATCATTGGGACTAATAAATGCTAAAAAATTGTAAATAATTATCTTCTTTGTAAAAGATAATTTAATAGATTATTTAAAATTTCTTTATTAAAGATCATAACGGTAACGATCATTGGGCCTAATAAATGCTAAAGAATTTGAAATAATTATCTTCTTTGTGAATCATAATTGAATAGATCATTTAAAGTTTTTTTATTAAAGGTCTTAACGGTAACCATCATTGGGCGTAATAAATGCTAAAAAATTGTACATAATTATCTTCATTCTAAAAGATAACTTAAAAGATCATTTAGAATTTCTTTATTAAAGATCATAACGGTAACGATCATTGGTCCTAATAAATGCTAAAGAATTGTAAATAATTATATTCTTTCTAAAACATAATTTAATAGATCATTTAAAATTTCTTTATTAAATATCATAAGGGTAACAATCATTGGGACTAATAAATGCTAAAAAATTGTAAATAATTATCTTCTTTGTAAAAGATAATTTAATAGATCATTTCAAAATTTCTTTATTAAAGATCATAACGGTAACGATCATTGGGCCTAATAAATGCTAAAGAATTTGAAATAATTATCTTCTTTGTGAATCATAATTGAATAGATCATTTAAAGTTTTTTTATTAAAGGTCTTAACGGTAACAATCATTGGGCCTAATAAATGCTACAAAATTATACATAATTATCTTCATTCTAAAAGATAACTTAAAAGATTATTTATAGTTTTTTTATTAAAGATCATAACGGTAACGATCATTGGGCCTAATAAATGCTAAAAAATTGTAAATAATTACCTTCTTTCTAAAAGATAATTTAATAGATCATTTAAAATTTCTTTATTAAAGATCATAACGGTAACGATCATTGGTCCGAATAAATGCTAAAGAATTGTAAATAATTATATTCTTTCTAAAACATAATTTAATAGATCTTTTAAAATTTCTTTATTAAAGATCATAAGGGTAACAATCATTGGGCCTACTAAATGCTAAAAAATTGTAAATAATTATCTTCTTTGTAAAAGATAATTTAATAGATTATTTAAAATTTCTTTATTAAAGATCATAACGGTAACGATCATTGGGCCTAATAAATGCTAAAGAATTTGAAATAATTATCTTCTTTGTGAATCATAATTGAATAGATCATTTAAAGTTTTTTTATTAAAGGTCTTAACGGTAACAATCATTGGGCTAATAAATGCTAAAAAATTGTACATAATTATCTTCATTCTAAAAGATAACTTAAAAGATCATTTAGAATTTCTTTATTAAAGATCATAACGGTAACGATCATTGGTCCTAATAAATGCTAAAGAATTGTAAATAATTATATTCTTTCTAAAACATAATTTAATAGATCTTTTAAAATTTCTTTATTAAAGATCATAAGGGTAACAATCATTGGGCCTACTAAATGCTAAAAAATTGTAAATAATTATCTTCTTTGTAAAAGATAATTTAATAGATTATTTAAAATTTCTTTATTAAATATCATAACGGTAACGATCATTGGGCCTAATAAATGCTAAAGAATTTGAAATAATTATCTTCTTTGTGAATCATAATTGAAAAGATCATTTAAAGTTTCTTTATTAAAGATCATAACAGTAACGATCATTGGGTCTAATAAATGCTAAAAAATTGTAAATAATTATATTCTTTCTAAAAGATAATTTAATAGATCATTTAGAATTTCTTTATTAAAGATCATAACGGTAACGATCATTGGTCCTAATAAATGCTAAAGAATTGTAAATAATTATATTCTTTCTAAAACATAATTTAATAGATCATTTAAGATTTCTTTATTAAAGATCATAAGGGTAACAATCATTGGGACTAATAACTGCTAAAAAATTGTAAATAATTATCTTCTTTGTAAAAGATAATTTAATAGATCATTTCAAAATTTCTTTATTAAAGATCATAACGGTAACGATCATTGGGCCTAATAAATGCTAAAGAATTTGAAATAATTATCTTCTTTGTGAATCATAATTGAATAGATCATTTAAAGTTTTTTTATTAAAGGTCTTAACGGTAACAATCATTGGGCGTAATAAATGCTAAAAAATTGTACATAATTATCTTCATTCTAAAAGATAACTTAAAAGATCATTTAGAATTTCTTTATTAAAGATCATAACGGTAACGATCATTGGTCCTAATAAATGCTAAAGAATTGTAAATAATTATATTCTTTCTAAAACATAATTTAATAGATCATTTAAAATTTCTTTATTAAAGATCATAAGGGTAACAATCATTGGGACTAATAAATGCTAAAAAATTGTAAATAATTATCTTCTTTGTAAAAGATAATTTAATAGATCATTTCAAAATTTCTTTATTAAAGATCATAACGGTAACGATCATTGGGCCTAATAAATGCTAAAGAATTTGAAATAATTATCTTCTTTGTGAATCATAATTGAATAGATCATTTAAAGTTTTTTATTAAAGGTCTTAACGGTAACAATCATTGGGCGTAATAAATGCTAAAAAATTGTACATAATTATCTTCATTCTAAAAGATAACTTAAAAGATCATTTAGAATTTCTTTATTAAAGATCATAACTGTAACGATCATTGGTCCTAATAAATGCTAAAGAATTGTAAATAATTATATTCTTTCTAAAACATAATTTAATAGATCATTTAAAATTTCTTTATTAAAGATCATAAGGGTAACAATCATTGGGACTAATAAATGCTAAAAAATTGTAAATAATTATCTTCTTTGTAAAAGATAATTTAATAGATCATTTCAAAATTTCTTTATTAAAGATCATAACGGTAACGATCATTGGGCCTAATAAATGCTAAAGAATTTGAAATAATTATCTTCTTTGTGAATCATAATTGTATAGATCATTTAAAGTTTTTTTATTAAAGGTCTTAACGGTAACAATCATTGGGCCTAATAAATGCTACAAAATTATACATAATTATCTTCATTCTAAAAGATAACTTAAAAGATTATTTACAGTTTTTTTATTAAAGATCATAACGGTAACGATCATTGGGCCTAATAAATGCTAAAAAATTGTAAATAATTACCTTCTTTCTAAAAGATAATTTAATAGATCATTTAAAATTTCTTTATTAAAGATCATAACGGTAACGATCATTGGTCCTAATAAATGCTAAAGAATTGTAAATAATTATATTCTTTCTAAAACATAATTTAATAGATCTTTTAAAATTTCTTTATTAAAGATCATAAGGGTAACAATCATTGGGCCTACTAAATGCTAAAAAATTATAAATAATTATCTTCTTTGTAAAAGATAATTTAATAGATTATTTAAAATTTCTTTATTAAAGATCATAACGGTAACGATCATTGGGCCTAATAAATGCTAAAGAATTTGAAATAATTATCTTCTTTGTGAATCATAATTGAATAGATCATTTAAAGTTTTTTTATTAAAGGTCTTAACGGTAACCATCATTGGGCGTAATAAATGCTAAAAAATTGTACATAATTATCTTCATTCTAAAAGATAACTTAAAAGATCATTTAGAATTTCTTTATTAAAGATCATAACGGTAACGATCATTGGTCCTAATAAATGCTAAAGAATTGTAAATAATTATATTCTTTCTAAAACATAATTTAATAGATCATTTAAAATTTCTTTATTAAAGATCATAAGGGTAACAATCATTGGGACTAATAAATGCTAAAAAATTGTAAATAATTATCTTCTTTGTAAAAGATAGTTTAATAGATCATTTCAAAATTTCTTTATTAAAGATCATAACGGTAACGATCATTGGGCCTAATAAATGCTAAAGAATTTGAAATAATTATCTTCTTTGTGAATCATAATTGAATAGATCATTTAAAGTTTTTTTATTAAAGGTCTTAACGGTAACAATCATTGGGCCTAATAAATGCTACAAAATTATACATAATTATCTTCATTCTAAAAGATAACTTAAAAGATTATTTACAGTTTTTTCATTAAAGATCACAACGGTAACGATCATTGGGCCTAATAAATGCTAAAAAATTGTAAATAATTACCTTATTTCTAAAAGATAATTTAATAGATCATTTAAAATTTCTTTATTAAAGATCATAACGGTAACGATCATTGGTCCAAATAAATGCTAAAGAATTGTAAATAATTATATTCTTTCTAAAACATAATTTAATAGATCTTTTAAAATTTCTTTATTAAAGATCATAAGGGTAACAATCATTGGGCCTACTAAATGCTAAAAAATTGTAAATAATTATCTTCTTTGTAAAAGATAATTTAATAGATTATTTAAAATTTCTTTATTAAAGATCATAACGGTAACGATCATTGTGCCTAATAAATGCTAAAGAATTTGAAATAATTATCTTCTTTGTGAATCATAATTGAATAGATCATTTAAAGTTTTTTTATTAAAGGTCTTAACGGTAACCATCATTGGGCGTAAAAAATGCTAAAAAATTGTACATAATTATCTTCATTCTAAAAGATAACTTAAAAGATCATTTAGAATTTCTTTATTAAAGATCATAACGGTAACGATCATTGGTCCTAATAAATGCTAAAGAATTGTAAATAATTATATTCTTTCTAAAACATAATTTAATAGATCATTTAAAATTTCTTTATTAAAGATCATAAGGGTAACAATCATTGGGACTAATAAATGCTAAAAAATTGTAAATAATTATCTTCTTTGTAAAAGATAATTTAATAGATCATTTCAAAATTTCTTTATTAAAGATCATAACGGTAACGATCATTGGGCCTAATAAATGCTAAAGAATTTGAAATAATTATCTTCTTTGTGAATCATAATTGAATAGAGCATTTAAAGTTTTTTTATTAAAGGTCTTAACGGTAACAATCATTGGGCGTAATAAATGCTAAAAAATTGTACATAATTATCTTCATTCTAAAAGATAACTTAAAAGATCATTTAGAATTTCTTTATTAAAGATCATAACGGTAACGATCATTGGTCCTAATAAATGCTAAAGAATTGTAAATAATTATATTCTTTCTAAAACATAATTTAATAGATCATTTAAAATTTCTTTATTAAAGATCATAAGGGTAACAATCATTGGGACTAATAAATGCTAAAAAATTGTAAATAATTATCTTCTTTGTAAAAGATAATTTAATAGATCATTTCAAAATTTCTTTATTAAAGATCATAACGGTAACGATCATTGGGCCTAATAAATGCTAAAGAATTTGAAATAATTATCTTCTTTGTGAATCATAATTGAATAGATCATTTAAAGTTTTTTTATTAAAGGTCTTAACGGTAACAATCATTGGGCCTAATAAATGCTACAAAATTATACATAATTATCTTCATTCAAAAAGATAACTTAAAAGATTATTTACAGTTTTTTTATTAAAGATCATAACGGTAACGATCATTGGGACTAATAAATGCTAAAAAATTGTAAATAATTATCTTCTTTGTAAAAGATAATTTAATAGATCATTTCAAAATTTCTTTATTAAAGATCATAACGGTAACGATCATTGGGCCTAATAAATGCTAAAGAATTTGAAATAATTATCTTCTTTGTGAATCATAATTGAATAGATCATTTAAAGTTTTTTTATTAAAGGTCTTAACGGTAACAATCATTGGGCTAATAAATGCTAAAAAATTGTACATAATTATCTTCATTCTAAAAGATAACTTAAAAGATCATTTAGAATTTCTTTATTAAAGATCATAACTGTAACGATCATTGGTCCTAATAAATGCTAAAGAATTGTAAATAATTATATTCTTTCTAAAACATAATTTAATAGATCATTTAAAATTTCTTTATTAAAGATCATAACGGTAACAATCATTGGGACTAATAAATGCTAAAAAATTGTAAATAATTATCTTCTTTGTAAAAGATAATTTAATAGATCATTTCAAAATTTCTTTATTAAAGATCATAACGGTAACGATCATTGGGCCTAATAAATGCTAAAGAATTTGAAATAATTATCTTCTTTGTGAATCATAATTGAATAGATCATTTAAAGTTTTTTTATTAAAGGTCTTAACGGTAACAATCATTGGGCCTAATAAATGCTACAAAATTATACATGATTATCTTCATTCTAAAAGATAACTTAAAAGATTATTTAAAGTTTTTTTATTAAAGATCATAACGGTAACGATCATTGGGCCTAATAAATGCTAAAAAATTGTAAATAATTACCTTCTTTCTAAAAGATAATTTAATAGATCATTTAAAATTTCTTTATTAAAGATCATAACGGTAACGATCATTGGTCCTAATAAATGCTAAAGAATTGTAAATAATTATATTCTTTCTAAAACGTAATTTAATAGATCTTTTAAAATTCTTTATTAAAGATCATAAGGGTAACAATCATTGGGCCTACTAAATGCTAAAAAATTGTAAATAATTATCTTCTTTGTAAAAGATAATTTAATAGATTATTTAAAATTTCTTTATTAAAGATCATAACGGTAACGATCATTGGGCCTAATAAATGCTAAAGAATTTGAAATAATTATCTTCTTTGTGAATCATAATTGAATAGATCATTTAAAGTTTTTTTATTAAAGGTCTTAACGGTAACCATCATTGGGCGTAATAAATGCTAAAAAATTGTACATAATTATCTTCATTCTAAAAGATAACTTAAAAGATCATTTAGAATTTTTTTATTAAAGATCATAACGGTAACGATCATTGGTCCTAATAAATGCTAAAGAATTGTAAATAATTATATTCTTTCTAAAACATAATTTAATAGATCATTTAAAATTTCTTTATTAAATATCATAAGGGTAACAATCATTGGGACTAATAAATGCTAAAAAATTGTAAATAATTATCTTCTTTGTAAAAGATAATTTAATAGATCATTTCAAAATTTCTTTATTAAAGATCATAACGGTAACGATCATTGGGCCTAATAAATGCTAAAGAATTTGAAATAATTATCTTCTTTGTGAATCATAATTGAATAGATCATTTAAAGTTTTTTTATTAAAGGTCTTAACGGTAACAATCATTGGGCCTAATAAATGCTACAAAATTATACATAATTATCTTCATTCTAAAAGATAACTTAAAAGATTATTTATAGTTTTTTTATTAAAGATCATAACGGTAACGATCATTGGGCCTAATAAATGCTAAAAAATTGTAAATAATTACCTTCTTTCTAAAAGATAATTTAATAGATCATTTAAAATTTCTTTATTAAAGATCATAACGGTAACGATCATTGGTCCTAATAAATGCTAAAGAATTGTAAATAATTATATTCTTTCTAAAACATAATTTAATAGATCTTTTAAAATTTCTTTATTAAAGATCATAAGGGTAACAATCATTGGGCCTACTAAATGCTAAAAAATTGTAAATAATTATCTTCTTTGTAAAAGATAATTTAATAGATTATTTAAAATTTCTTTATTAAAGATCATAATGGTAACGATCATTGGGCCTAATAAATGCTAAAGAATTTGAAATAATTATCTTCTTTGTGAATCATAATTGAATAGATCATTTAAAGTTTTTTTATTAAAGGTCTTAACGGTAACAATCATTGGGCTAATAAATGCTAAAAAATTGTACATAATTATCTTCATTCTAAAAGATAACTTAAAAGATCATTTAGAATTTCTTTATTAAAGATCATAACGGTAACGATCATTGGTCCTAATAAATGCTAAAGAATTGTAAATAATTATATTCTTTCTAAAACATAATTTAATAGATCTTTTAAAATTTCTTTATTAAAGATCATAAGGGTAACAATCATTGGGCCTACTAAATGCTAAAAAATTGTAAATAATTATCTTCTTTGTAAAAGATAATTTAATAGATTATTTAAAATTTCTTTATTAAATATCATAACGGTAACGATCATTGGGCCTAATAAATGCTAAAGAATTTGAAATAATTATCTTCATTGTGAATCATAATTGAAAAGATCATTTAAAGTTTCTTTATTAAAGATCATAACAGTAACGATCATTGGGTCTAATAAATGCTAAAAAATTGTAAATAATTATATTCTTTCTAAAAGATAATTTAATAGATCATTTAGAATTTCTTTATTAAAGATCATAACGGTAACGATCATTGGTCCTAATAAATGCTAAAGAATTGTAAATAATTATATTCTTTCTAAAACATAATTTAATAGATCATTTAAGATTTATTTATTAAAGATCATAAGGGAAACAATCATTGGGACAAATAACTGCTAAAAAATTGTAAATAATTATCTTCTTTGTAAAAGATAATTTAATAGATCATTTCAAAATTTCTTTATTAAAGATCATAACGGTAACGATCATTGGGCCTAATAAATGCTAAAGAATTTGAAATAATTATCTTCTTTGTGAATCATAATTGAATAGATCATTTAAAGTTTTTTTATTAAAGGTCTTAACGGTAACAATCATTGGGCGTAATAAATGCTAAAAAATTGTACATAATTATCTTCATTCTAAAAGATAACTTAAAAGATCATTTAGAATTTCTTTATTAAAGATCATAACGGTAACGATCATTGGTCCTAATAAATGCTAAAGAATTGTAAATAATTATATTCTTTCTAAAACATAATTTAATAGATCATTTCAAAATTTCTTTATTAAAGATCATAACGGTAACGATCATTGGGCCTAATAAATGCTAAAGAATTTGAAATAATTATCTTCTTTGTGAATCATAATTGAATAGATCATTTAAAGTTTTTTTATTAAAGGTCTTAACGGTAACAATCATTGGGCCTAATAAATGCTACAAAATTATACATAATTATCTTCATTCTAAAAGATAACTTAAAAGATTATTTACAGTTTTTTCATTAAAGATCACAACGGTAACGATCATTGGGCCTAATAAATGCTAAAAAATTGTAAATAATTACCTTCTTTCTAAAAGATAATTTAATAGATCATTTAAAATTTCTTTATTAAAGATCATAACGGTAACGATCATTGGTCCAAATAAATGCTAAAGAATTGTAAATAATTATATTCTTTCTAAAACATAATTTAATAGATCTTTTAAAATTTCTTTATTAAAGATCATAAGGGTAACAATCATTGGGCCCACTAAATGCTAAAAAATTGTAAATAATTATCTTCTTTGTAAAAGATAATTTAATAGATTATTTAAAATTTCTTTATTAAAGATCATAACGGTAACGATCATTGTGCCTAATAAATGCTAAAGAATTTGAAATAATTATCTTCTTTGTGAATCATAATTGAATAGATCATTTAAAGTTTTTTTATTAAAGGTCTTAACGGTAACCATCATTGGGCGTAAAAAATGCTAAAAAATTGTACATAATTATCTTCATTCTAAAAGATAACTTAAAAGATCATTTAGAATTTCTTTATTAAAGATCATAACGGTAACGATCATTGGTCCTAATAAATGCTAAAGAATTGTAAATAATTATATTCTTTCTAAAACATAATTTAATAGATCATTTAAAATTTCTTTATTAAAGATCATAAGGGTAACAATCATTGGGACTAATAAATGCTAAAAAATTGTAAATAATTATCTTCTTTGTAAAAGATAATTTAATAGATCATTTCAAAATTTCTTTATTAAAGATCATAACGGTAACGATCATTGGGCCTAATAAATGCTAAAGAATTTGAAATAATTATCTTCTTTGTGAATCATAATTGAATAGAGCATTTAAAGTTTTTTTATTAAAGGTCTTAACGGTAACAATCATTGGGCGTAATAAATGCTAAAAAATTGTACATAATTATCTTCATTCTAAAAGATAACTTAAAAGATCATTTAGAATTTCTTTATTAAAGATCATAACGGTAACGATCATTGGTCCTAATAAATGCTAAAGAATTGTAAATAATTATATTCTTTCTAAAACATAATTTAATAGATCATTTAAAATTTCTTTATTAAAGATCATA
Source organism: Psophocarpus tetragonolobus (assembly GCA_037954015.1). Lineage (NCBI taxonomy): Eukaryota > Viridiplantae > Streptophyta > Magnoliopsida > Fabales > Fabaceae > Psophocarpus > Psophocarpus tetragonolobus. The sequence continues at coordinate 64,997,969 of CM075688.1, forward strand.
AGGGTAACAATCATTGGGCCTACTAAATGCTAAAAAATTGTAAATAATTATCTTCTTTGTAAAAGATAATTTAATAGATCATTTCAAAATTTCTTTATTAAAGATCATAACGGTAACGATCATTGGGCCTAATAAATGCTAAAGAATTTGAAATAATTATCTTCTTTGTGAATCATAATTGAATAGATCATTTAAAGTTTTTTTATTAAAGGTCTTAACGGTAACCATCATTGGGCGTAATAAATGCTACAAAATTGTACATAATTATCTTCATTCTAAAAGATAACTTAAAAGATCATTTAGAATTTCTTTATTAAAGATCATAACGGTAACGATCATTGGTCCTAATAAATGCTAAAGAATTGTAAATAATTATATTCTTTCTAAAACATAATTTAATAGATCATTTAAAATTTCTTTATTAAAGATCATAAGGGTAACGATCATTGGGCCTAATAAATGCTAAAGAATTTGAAATAATTATCTTCTTTGTGAATCATAATTGAATAGATCATTTAAAGTTTTTTTATTAAAGGTCTTAACGGTAACAATCATTGGGCTAATAAATGCTAAAAAATTGTACATAATTATCTTCATTCTAAAAGATAACTTAAAAGATCATTTAGAATTTCTTTATTAAAGATCATAACGGTAACGATCATTGGTCCTAATAAATGCTAAAGAATTGTAAATAATTATATTCTTTCTAAAACATAATTTAATAGATCATTTAAAATTTCTTTATTAAAGATCATAAGGGTAACAATCATTGGGACTAATAAATGCTAAAAAATTGTAAATAATTATCTTCTTTGTAAAAGATAATTTAATAGATCATTTCAAAATTTCTTTATTAAAGATCATAACGGTAACGATCATTGGGCCTAATAAATGCTAAAGAATTTGAAATAATTATCTTCTTTGTGAATCATAATTGAATAGATCATTTAAAGTTTTTTTATTAAAGGTCTTAACGGTAACAATCATTGGGCCTAATAAATGCTACAAAATTATACATAATTATCTTCATTCAAAAAGATAACTTAAAAGATTATTTACAGTTTTTTTATTAAAGATCATAACGGTAACGATCATTGGGACTAATAAATGCTAAAACATTGTAAATAATTATCTTCTTTGTAAAAGATAATTTAATAGATCATTTCAAAATTTCTTTATTAAAGATCATAACGGTAACGATCATTGGGCCTAATAAATGCTAAAGAATTTGAAATAATTATCTTCTTTGTGAATCATAATTGAATAGATCATTTAAAGTTTTTTTATTAAAGGTCTTAACGGTAACAATCATTGGGCTAATAAATGCTAAAAAATTGTACATAATTATCTTCATTCTAAAAGATAACTTAAAAGATCATTTAGAATTTCTTTATTAAAGATCATAACGGTAACGATCATTGGTCCTAATAAATGCTAAAGAATTGTAAATAATTATATTCTTTCTAAAACATAATTTAATAGATCATTTAAAATTTCTTTATTAAAGATCATAAGGGTAACAATCATTGGGACTAATAAATGCTAAAAAATTGTAAATAATTATCTTCTTTGTAAAAGATAATTTAATAGATCATTTCAAAATTTCTTTATCAAAGATCATAACGGTAACGATCATTGGGCCTAATAAATGCTAAAGAATTTGAAATAATTATCTTCTTTGTGAATCATAATTGAATAGATCATTTAAAGTTTTTTTATTAAAGGTCTTAACGGTAACAATCATTGGCCGTAATAAATGCTAAAAAATTGTACATAATTATCTTCATTCTAAAAGATAACTTAAAAGATTATTTAAAGTTTTTTTATTAAAGATCATAACGGTAACGATCATTGGGCCTAATAAATGCTAAAAAATTGTAAATAATTACCTTCTTTCTAAAAGATAATTTAATAGATCATTTAAAATTTCTTTATTAAAGATCATAACGGTAACGATCATTGGTCCTAATAAATGCTAAAGAATTGTAAATAATTATATTCTTTCTAAAACATAATTTAATAGATCATTTAAAATTTCTTTATTAAAGATCATAAGGGTAACAATCATTGGGCCTACTAAATGCTAAAAAATTGTAAATAATTATCTTCTTTGTAAAAGATAATTTAATAGATCATTTCAAAATTTCTTTATTAAAGATCATAACGGTAACGATCATTGGGCCTAATAAATGCTAAAGAATTTGAAATAATTATCTTCTTTGTGAATCATAATTGAATAGATCATTTAAAGTTTTTTTATTAAAGGTCTTAACGGTAACCATCATTGGGCGTAATAAATGCTACAAAATTGTACATAATTATCTTCATTCTAAAAGATAACTTAAAAGATCATTTAGAATTTCTTTATTAAAGATCATAACGGTAACGATCATTGGTCCTAATAAATGCTAAAGAATTGTAAATAATTATATTCTTTCTAAAACATAATTTAATAGATCATTTAAAATTTCTTTATTAAAGATCATAAGGGTAACAATCATTGGGACTAATAAATGCTAAAAAATTGTAAATAATTATCTTCTTTGTAAAAGATAATTTAATAGATCATTTCAAAATTTCTTTATTAAAGATCATAACGGTAACGATCATTGGGCCTAATAAATGCTAAAGAATTTGAAATAATTATCTTCTTTGTGAATCATAATTGAATAGAGCATTTAAAGTTTTTTTATTAAAGGTCTTAACGGTAACAATCATTGGGCGTAATAAATGCTAAAAAATTGTACATAATTATCTTCATTCTAAAAGATAACTTAAAAGATCATTTAGAATTTCTTTATTAAAGATCATAACGGTAACGATCATTGGTCCTAATAAATGCTAAAGAATTGTAAATAATTATATTCTTTCTAAAACATAATTTAATAGATCATTTAAAATTTCTTTATTAAAGATCATAAGGGTAACAATCATTGGGACTAATAAATGCTAAAAAATTGTAAATAATTATCTTCTTTGTAAAAGATAATTTAATAGATCATTTCAAAATTTCTTTATTAAAGATCATAACGGTAACGATCATTGGGCCTAATAAATGCTAAAGAATTTGAAATAATTATCTTCTTTGTGAATCATAATTGAATAGATCATTTAAAGTTTTTTTATTAAAGGTCTTAACGGTAACCATCATTGGGCGTAATAAATGCTAAAAAATTGTACATAATTATCTTCATTCTAAAAGATAACTTAAAAGATCATTTAGAATTTCTTTATTAAAGATGATAACGGTAACGATCATTGGTCCTAATAAATGCTAAAGAATTGTAAATAATTATATTCTTTCTAAAACATAATTTAATAGATCATTTAAAATTTCTTTATTAAAGATCATAAGGGTAACAATCATTGGGACTAATAAATGCTAAAAAATTTTAAATAATTATCTTCTTTGTAAAAGATAATTTAATAGATCATTTCAAAATTTCTTTATTAAAGATCATAACGGTAACGATCATTGGGCCTAATAAATGCTAAAGAATTTGAAATAATTATCTTCTTTGTGAATCATAATTGAATAGATCATTTAAAGTTTTTTTATTAAAGGTCTTAACGGTAACAATCATTGGGCCTAATAAATGCTACAAAATTATACATAATTATCTTCATTCTAAAAGATAACTTAAAAGATTATTTACAGTTTTTTTATTAAAGATCATAACGGTAACGATCATTGGGCCTAATAAATGCTAAAAAATTGTAAATAATTACCTTCTTTCTAAAAGATAATTTAATAGATCATTTAAAATTTCTTTATTAAAGATCATAACGGTAACGATCATTGGTCCTAATAAATGCTAAAGAATTGTAAATAATTATATTCTTTCTAAAACATAATTTAATAGATCTTTTAAAATTTCTTTATTAAAGATCATAAGGGTAACAATAATTGGGCCTACTAAATGCTAAAAAATTGTAAATAATTATCTTCTTTGTAAAAGATAATTTAATAGATTATTTAAAATTTCTTTATTAAAGATCATAACGGTAACGATCATTGGGCCTAATAAATGCTAAAGAATTTGAAATAATTATCTTCTTTGTGAATCATAATTGAATAGATCATTTAAAGTTTTTTTATTAAAGGTCTTAACGGTAACCATCATTGGGCGTAAAAAATGCTAAAAAATTGTACATAATTATCTTCATTCTAAAAGATAACTTAAAAGATCATTTAGAATTTCTTTATTAAAGATCATAACGGTAACGATCATTGGTCCTAATAAATGCTAAAGAATTGTAAATAATTATATTCTTTCTAAAACATAATTTAATAGATCATTTAAAATTTCTTTATTAAAGATCATAAGGGTAACAATCATTGGGACTAATAAATGCTAAAAAATTTTAAATAATTATCTTCTTTGTAAAAGATAATTTAATAGATCATTTCAAAATTTCTTTATTAAAGATCATAACGGTAACGATCATTGGGCCTAATAAATGCTAAAGAATTTGAAATAATTATCTTCTTTGTGAATCATAATTGAATAGATCATTTAAAGTTTTTTTATTAAAGGTCTTAACGGTAACCATCATTGGGCGTAAAAAATGCTAAAAAATTGTACATAATTATCTTCATTCTAAAAGATAACTTAAAAGATCATTTAGAATTTCTTTATTAAAGATCATAACGGTAACGATCATTGGTCCTAATAAATGCTAAAGAATTGTAAATAATTATATTCTTTCTAAAACATAATTTAATAGATCATTTAAAATTTCTTTATTAAAGATCATAAGGGTAACAATCATTGGGACTAATAAATGCTAAAAAATTTTAAATAATTATCTTCTTTGTAAAAGATAATTTAATAGATCATTTCAAAATTTCTTTATTAAAGATCATAACGGTAACGATCATTGGGCCTAATAAATGCTAAAGAATTTGAAATAATTATCTTCTTTGTGAATCATAATTGAATAGATCATTTAAAGTTTTTTTATTAAAGGTCTTAACGGTAACCATCATTGGGCGTAAAAAATGCTAAAAAATTGTACATAATTATCTTCATTCTAAAAGATAACTTAAAAGATCATTTAGAATTTCATTATTAAAGATCATAACGGTAACGATCATTGGTCCTAATAAATGCTAAAGAATTGTAAATAATTATATTCTTTCTAAAACATAATTTAATAGATCATTTAAAATTTCTTTATTAAAGATCATAAGGGTAACAATCATTGGGACTAATAAATGCTAAAAAATTGTAAATAATTATCTTCTTTGTAAAAGATAATTTAATAGATCATTTCAAAATTTCTTTATTAAAGATCATAACGGTAACGATCATTGGGCCTAATAAATGCTAAAGAATTTGAAATAATTATCTTCTTTGTGAATCATAATTGAATAGAGCATTTAAAGTTTTTTTATTAAAGGTCTTAACGGTAACAATCATTGGCCGTAATAAATGCTAAAAAATTGTACATAATTATCTTCATTCTAAAAGATAACTTAAAAGATCATTTAGAATTTCTTTATTAAAGATCATAACGGTAACGATCATTGGTCCTAATAAATGCTAAAGAATTGTAAATAATTATATTCTTTCTAAAACATAATTTAATAGATCATTTAAAATTTCTTTATTAAAGATCATAAGGGTAACAATCATTGGGACTAATAAATGCTAAAAAATTGTAAATAATTATCTTCTTTGTAAAAGATAATTTAATAGATCATTTCAAAATTTCTTTATTAAAGATCATAACGGTAACGATCATTGGGCCTAATAAATGCTAAAGAATTTGAAATAATTATCTTCTTTGTGAATCATAATTGAATAGATCATTTAAAGTTTTTTTATTAAAGGTCTTAACGGTAACCATCATTGGGCGTAATAAATGCTACAAAATTGTACATAATTATCTTCATTCTAAAAGATAACTTAAAAGATCATTTAGAATTTCTTTATTAAAGATCATAACGGTAACGATCATTGGTCCTAATAAATGCTAAAGAATTGTAAATAATTATATTCTTTCTAAAACATAATTTAATAGATCATTTAAAATTTCTTTATTAAAGACCATAAGGGTAACAATCATTGGGACTAATAAATGCTAAAAAATTGTAAATAATTATCTTCTTTGTAAAAGATAATTTAATAGATCATTTCAAAATTTCTTTATTAAAGATCATAACGGTAACGATCATTGGTCCTAATAAATGCTAAAGAATTGTAAATAATTATATTCTTTCTAAAACATAATTTAATAGATCTTTTAAAATTTCTTTATTAAAGATCATAAGGGTAACAATAATTGGGCCTACTAAATGCTAAAAAATTGTAAATAATTATCTTCTTTGTAAAAGATAATTTAATAGATTATTTAAAATTTCTTTATTAAAGATCATAACGGTAACGATCATTGGGCCTAATAAATGCTAAAGAATTTGAAATAATTATCTTCTTTGTGAATCATAATTGAATAGATCATTTAAAGTTTTTTTATTAAAGGTCTTAACGGTAACCATCATTGGGCGTAAAAAATGCTAAAAAATTGTACATAATTATCTTCATTCTAAAAGATAACTTAAAAGATCATTTAGAATTTCTTTATTAAAGATCATAACGGTAACGATCATTGGTCCTAATAAATGCTAAAGAATTGTAAATAATTATATTCTTTCTAAAACATAATTTAATAGATCATTTAAAATTTCTTTATTAAAGATCATAAGGGTAACAATCATTGGGACTAATAAATGCTAAAAAATTTTAAATAATTATCTTCTTTGTAAAAGATAATTTAATAGATCATTTCAAAATTTCTTTATTAAAGATCATAACGGTAACGATCATTGGGCCTAATAAATGCTAAAGAATTTGAAATAATTATCTTCTTTGTGAATCATAATTGAATAGATCATTTAAAGTTTTTTTATTAAAGGTCTTAACGGTAACCATCATTGGGCGTAATAAATGCTAAAAAATTGTACATAATTATCTTCATTCTAAAAGATAACTTAAAAGATCATTTAGAATTTCTTTATTAAAGATCATAACGGTAACGATCATTGGTCCTAATAAATGCTAAAGAATTGTAAATAATTATATTCTTTCTAAAACATAATTTAATAGATCATTTAAAATTTCTTTATTAAAGATCATAAGGGTAACAATCATTGGGACTAATAAATGCTAAAAAATTTTAAATAATTATCTTCTTTGTAAAAGATAATTTAATAGATCATTTCAAAATTTCTTTATTAAAGATCATAACGGTAACGATCATTGGGCCTAATAAATGCTAAAGAATTTGAAATAATTATCTTCTTTGTGAATCATAATTGAATAGATCATTTAAAGTTTTTTTATTAAAGGTCTTAACGGTAACAATCATTGGGCCTAATAAATGCTACAAAATTATACATAATTATCTTCATTCTAAAAGATAACTTAAAAGATTATTTACAGTTTTTTTATTAAAGATCATAACGGTAACGATCATTGGGCCTAATAAATGCTAAAAAATTGTAAATAATTATCTTCTTTGTAAAAGATAATTTAATAGATTATTTAAAATTTCTTTATTAAAGATCATAACGGTAACGATCATTGGGCCTAATAAATGCTAAAGAATTTGAAATAATTATCTTCTTTGTGAATCATAATTGAATAGATCATTTAAAGTTTTTTTATTAAAGGTCTTAACGGTAACCATCATTGGGCGTAAAAAATGCTAAAAAATTGTACATAATTATCTTCATTCTAAAAGATAACTTAAAAGATCATTTAGAATTTCATTATTAAAGATCATAACGGTAACGATCATTGGTCCTAATAAATGCTAAAGAATTGTAAATAATTATATTCTTTCTAAAACATAATTTAATAGATCATTTAAAATTTCTTTATTAAAGATCATAAGGGTAACAATCATTGGGACTAATAAATGCTAAAAAATTGTAAATAATTATCTTCTTTGTAAAAGATAATTTAATAGATCATTTCAAAATTTCTTTATTAAAGATCATAACGGTAACGATCATTGGGCCTAATAAATGCTAAAGAATTTGAAATAATTATCTTCTTTGTGAATCATAATTGAATAGAGCATTTAAAGTTTTTTTATTAAAGGTCTTAACGGTAACAATCATTGGCCGTAATAAATGCTAAAAAATTGTACATAATTATCTTCATTCTAAAAGATAACTTAAAAGATCATTTAGAATTTCTTTATTAAAGATCATAACGGTAACGATCATTGGTCCTAATAAATGCTAAAGAATTGTAAATAATTATATTCTTTCTAAAACATAATTTAATAGATCATTTAAAATTTCTTTATTAAAGATCATAAGGGTAACAATCATTGGGACTAATAAATGCTAAAAAATTGTAAATAATTATCTTCTTTGTAAAAGATAATTTAATAGATCATTTCAAAATTTCTTTATTAAAGATCATAACGGTAACGATCATTGGGCCTAATAAATGCTAAAGAATTTGAAATAATTATCTTCTTTGTGAATCATAATTGAATAGATCATTTAAAGTTTTTTTATTAAAGGTCTTAACGGTAACCATCATTGGGCGTAATAAATGCTACAAAATTGTACATAATTATCTTCATTCTAAAAGATAACTTAAAAGATCATTTAGAATTTCTTTATTAAAGATCATAACGGTAACGATCATTGGTCCTAATAAATGCTAAAGAATTGTAAATAATTATATTCTTTCTAAAACATAATTTAATAGATCATTTAAAATTTCTTTATTAAAGATCATAAGGGTAACAATCATTGGGACTAATAAATGCTAAAAAATTGTAAATAATTATCTTCTTTGTAAAAGATAATTTAATAGATCATTTCAAAATTTCTTTATTAAAGATCATAACGGTAACGATCATTGGGCCTAATAAATGCTAAAGAATTTGAAATAATTATCTTCTTTGTGAATCATAATTGAATAGAGCATTTAAAGTTTTTTTATTAAAGGTCTTAACGGTAACAATCATTGGCCGTAATAAATGCTAAAAAATTGTACATAATTATCTTCATTCTAAAAGATAACTTAAAAGATCATTTAGAATTTCTTTATTAAAGATCATAACGGTAACGATCATTGGTCCTAATAAATGCTAAAGAATTGTAAATAATTATATTCTTTCTAAAACATAATTTAATAGATCATTTAAAATTTCTTTATTAAAGATCATAAGGGTAACAATCATTGGGACTAATAAATGCTAAAGAATTGTAAATAATTATCTTCTTTGTAAAAGATAATTTAATAGATCATTTCAAAATTTCTTTATTAAAGATCATAACGGTAACGATCATTGGGCCTAATAAATGCTAAAGAATTTGAAATAATTATCTTCTTTGTGAATCATAATTGAATAGATCATTTAAAGTTTTTTTATTAAAGGTCTTAACGGTAACCATCATTGGGCGTAATAAATGCTACAAAATTGTACATAATTATCTTCATTCTAAAAGATAACTTAAAAGATCATTTAGAATTTCTTTATTAAAGATCATAACGGTAACGATCATTGGTCCTAATAAATGCTAAAGAATTGTAAATAATTATATTCTTTCTAAAACATAATTTAATAGATCATTTAAAATTTCTTTATTAAAGATCATAAGGGTAACAATCATTGGGACTAATAAATGCTAAAAAATTGTAAATAATTATCTTCTTTGTAAAAGATAATTTAATAGATCATTTCAAAATTTCTTTATTAAAGATCATAACGGTAACGATCATTGGGCCTAATAAATGCTAAAGAATTTGAAATAATTATCTTCTTTGTGAATCATAATTGAATAGATCATTTAAAGTTTTTTTATTAAAGGTCTTAACGGTAACCATCATTGGGCGTAATAAATGCTACAAAATTGTACATAATTATCTTCATTCTAAAAGATAACTTAAAAGATCATTTAGAATTTCTTTATTAAAGATCATAACGGTAACGATCATTGGTCCTAATAAATGCTAAAGAATTGTAAATAATTATATTCTTTCTAAAACATAATTTAATAGATCATTTAAAATTTCTTTATTAAAGATCATAAGGGTAACAATCATTGGGACTAATAAATGCTAAAAAATTTTAAATAATTATCTTCTTTGTAAAAGATAATTTAATAGATCATTTCAAAATTTCTTTATTAAAGATCATAACGGTAACGATCATTGGGCCTAATAAATGCTAAAGAATTTGAAATAATTATCTTCTTTGTGAATCATAATTGAATAGATCATTTAAAGTTTTTTTATTAAAGGTCTTAACGGCAACAATCATTGGGCCTAATAAATGCTACAAAATTATACATAATTATCTTCATTCTAAAAGATAACTTAAAAGATTATTTACAGTTTTTTTATTAAAGATCATAACGGTAACGATCATTGGGCCTAATAAATGCTAAAAAATTGTAAATAATTACCTTCTTTCTAAAAGATAATTTAATAGATCATTTAAAATTTCTTTATTAAAGATCATAACGGTAACGATCATTGGTCCTAATAAATGCTAAAGAATTGTAAATAATTATATTCTTTCTAAAACATAATTTAATAGATCTTTTAAAATTTCTTTATTAAAGATCATAAGGGTAACAATAATTGGGCCTACTAAATGCTAAAAAATTGTAAATAATTATCTTCTTTGTAAAAGATAATTTAAAAGATTATTTAAAATTTCTTTATTAAAGATCATAACGGTAACGATCATTGGGCCTAATAAATGCTAAAGAATTTGAAATAATTATCTTCTTTGTGAATCATAATTGAATAGATCATTTAAAGTTTTTTTATTAAAGGTCTTAACGGTAACCATCATTGGGCGTAAAAAATGCTAAAAAATTGTACATAATTATCTTCATTCTAAAAGATAACTTAAAAGATCATTTAGAATTTCTTTATTAAAGATCATAACGGTAACGATCATTGGTCCTAATAAATGCTAAAGAATTGTAAATAATTATATTCTTTCTAAAACATAATTTAATAGATCATTTAAAATTTCTTTATTAAAGATCATAAGGATAACAATCATTGGGACTAATAAATGCTAAAAAATTTTAAATAATTATCTTCTTTGTAAAAGATAATTTAATAGATCATTTCAAAATTTCTTTATTAAAGATCATAACGGTAACGATCATTGGGCCTAATAAATGCTAAAGAATTTGAAATAATTATCTTCGTTGTGAATCATAATTGAATAGATCATTTAAAGTTTTTTTATTAAAGGTCTTAACGGTAACAATCATTGGGCCTAATAAATGCTACAAAATTATACATAATTATCTTCATTCTAAAAGATAACTTAAAAGATTATTTACAGTTTTTTTATTAAAGATCATAACGGTAACGATCATTGGGCCTAATAAATGCTAAAAAATTGTAAATAATTACCTTCTTTCTAAAAGATAATTTAATAGATCATTTAAAATTTCTTTATTAAAGATCATAACGGTAACGATCATTGGTCCTAATAAATGCTAAAGAATTGTAAATAATTATATTCTTTCTAAAACATAATTTAATAGATCTTTTAAAATTTCTTTATTAAAGATCATAAGGGTAACAATAATTGGGCCTACTAAATGCTAAAAAATTGTAAATAATTATCTTCTTTGTAAAAGATAATTTAAAAGATTATTTAAAATTTCTTTATTAAAGATCATAACGGTAACGATCATTGGGCCTAATAAATGCTAAAGAATTTGAAATAATTATCTTCTTTGTGAATCATAATTGAATAGATCATTTAAAGTTTTTTTATTAAAGGTCTTAACGGTAACCATCATTGGGCGTAAAAAATGCTAAAAAATTGTACATAATTATCTTCATTCTAAAAGATAACTTAAAAGATCATTTAGAATTTCTTTATTAAAGATCATAACGGTAACGATCATTGGTCCTAATAAATGCTAAAGAATTGTAAATAATTATATTCTTTCTAAAACATAATTTAATAGATCATTTAAAATTTCTTTATTAAAGATCATAAGGGTAACAATCATTGGGACTAATAAATGCTAAAAAATTGTAAATAATTATCTTCTTTGTAAAAGATAATTTAATAGATCATTTCAAAATTTCTTTATTAAAGATCATAACGGTAACGATCATTGGGCCTAATAAATGCTAAAGAATTTGAAATAATTATCTTCTTTGTGAATCATAATTGAATAGAGCATTTAAAGTTTTTTTATTAAAGGTCTTAACGGTAACAATCATTGGCCGTAATAAATGCTAAAAAATTGTACATAATTATCTTCATTCTAAAAGATAACTTAAAAGATCATTTAGAATTTCTTTATTAAAGATCATAACGGTAACGATCATTGGTCCTAATAAATGCTAAAGAATTGTAAATAATTATATTCTTTCTAAAACATAATTTAATAGATCATTTAAAATTTCTTTATTAAAGATCATAAGGGTAACAATCATTGGGACTAATAAATGCTAAAAAATTGTAAATAATTATCTTCTTTGTAAAAGATAATTTAATAGATCATTTCAAAATTTCTTTATTAAAGATCATAACGGTAACGATCATTGGGCCTAATAAATGCTAAAGAATTTGAAATAATTATCTTCTTTGTGAATCATAATTGAATAGATCATTTAAAGTTTTTTTATTAAAGGTCTTAACGGTAACAATCATTGGGCCTAATAAATGCTACAAAATTATACATAATTATCTTCATTCAAAAAGATAACTTAAAAGATTATTTACAGTTTTTTTATTAAAGATCATAACGGTAACGATCATTGGGACTAATAAATGCTAAAAAATTGTAAATAATTATCTTCTTTGTAAAAGATAATTTAATAGATCATTTCAAAATTTCTTTATTAAAGATCATAACGGTAACGATCATTGGGCCTAATAAATGCTAAAGAATTTGAAATAATTATCTTCTTTGTGAATCATAATTGAATAGATCATTTAAAGTTTTTTTATTAAAGGTCTTAACGGTAACAATCATTGGGCTAATAAATGCTAAAAAATTGTACATAATTATCTTCATTCTAAAAGATAACTTAAAAGATCATTTAGAATTTCTTTATTAAAGATCATAACGGTAACGATCATTGGTCCTAATAAATGCTAAAGAATTGTAAATAATTATATTCTTTCTAAAACATAATTTAATAGATCATTTAAAATTTCTTTATTAAAGATCATAAGGGTAACAATCATTGGGACTAATAAATGCTAAAAAATTGTAAATAATTATCTTCTTTGTAAAAGATAATTTAATAGATCATTTCAAAATTTCTTTATTAAAGATCATAACGGTAACGATCATTGGGCCTAATAAATGCTAAAGAATTTGAAATAATTATCTTCTTTGTGAATCATAATTGAATAGATCATTTAAAGTTTTTTTATTAAAGGTCTTAACGGTAACAATCATTGGGCCTAATAAATGCTACAAAATTATACATAATTATCTTCATTCAAAAAGATAACTTAAAAGATTATTTACAGTTTTTTTATTAAAGATCATAACGGTAACGATCATTGGGACTAATAAATGCTAAAAAATTGTAAATAATTATCTTCTTTGTAAAATATAATTTAATAGATCATTTCAAAATTTCTTTATTAAAGATCATAACGGTAACGATCATTGGGCCTAATAAATGCTAAAGAATTTGAAATAATTATCTTCTTTGTGAATCATAATTGAATAGATCATTTAAAGTTTTTTTATTAAAGGTCTTAACGGTAACAATCATTGGGCTAATAAATGCTAAAAAATTGTACATAATTATCTTCATTCTAAAAGATAACTTAAAAGATCATTTAGAATTTCTTTATTAAAGATCATAACGGTAACGATCATTGGTCCTAATAAATGCTAAAGAATTGTAAATAATTATATTCTTTCTAAAACATAATTTAATAGATCATTTAAAATTTCTTTATTAAAGATCATAAGGGTAACAATCATTGGGACTAATAAATGCTAAAAAATTGTAAATAATTATCTTCTTTGTAAAAGATAATTTAATAGATCATTTCAAAATTTCTTTATTAAAGATCATAACGGTAACGATCATTGGGCCTAATAAATGCTAAAGAATTTGAAATAATTATCTTCTTTGTGAATCATAATTGAATAGATCATTTAAAGTTTTTTTATTAAAGGTCTTAACGGTAACAATCATTGGGCCTAATAAATGCTACAAAATTATACATAATTATCTTCATTCAAAAAGATAACTTAAAAGATTATTTACAGTTTTTTTATTAAAGATCATAACGGTAACGATCATTGGGACTAATAAATGCTAAAAAATTGTAAATAATTATCTTCTTTGTAAAATATAATTTAATAGATCATTTCAAAATTTCTTTATTAAAGATCATAACGGTAACGATCATTGGGCCTAATAAATGCTAAAGAATTTGAAATAATTATCTTCTTTGTGAATCATAATTGAATAGATCATTTAAAGTTTTTTTATTAAAGGTCTTAACGGTAACAATCGTTGGGCTAATAAATGCTAAAAAATTGTACATAATTATCTTCATTCTAAAAGATAACTTAAAAGATCATTTAGAATTTCTTTATTAAAGATCATAACGGTAACGATCATTGGTCCTAATAAATGCTAAAGAATTGTAAATAATTATATTCTTTCTAAAACATAATTTAATAGATCATTTAAAATTTCTTTATTAAAGATCATAAGGGTAACAATCATTGGGACTAATAAATGCTAAAAAATTGTAAATAATTATCTTCTTTGTAAAAGATAATTTAATAGATCATTTCAAAATTTCTTTATTAAAGATCATAACGGTAACGATCATTGGGCCTAATAAATGCTAAAGAATTTGAAATAATTATCTTCTTTGTGAATCATAATTGAATAGATCATTTAAAGTTTTTTTACTAAAGGTCTTAACGGTAACAATCATTGGGCCTAATAAATAGTACAAAATTATACATAATTATCTTCATTCTAAAAGATAACTTAAAAGATTATTTAAAGTTTTTTTATTAAAGATCATAACGGTAACGATCATTGGGCCTAATAAATGCTAAAAAATTGTAAATAATTACCTTCTTTCTAAAAGATAATTTAATAGATCATTTAAAATTTCTTTATTAAAGATCATAACGGTAACGATCATTGGTCCTAATAAATACTAAAGAATTGTAAATAATTATATTCTTTCTAAAACATAATTTAATAGATCATTTAAAATTTCTTTATTAAAGATCATAAGGGTAACAATCATTGGGCCTACTAAATGCTAAAAAATTGTAAATAATTATCTTCTTTGTAAAAGATAATTTAATAGATTATTTAAAATTTCTTTATTAAAGATCATAACGGTAACGATCATTGGGCCTAATAAATGCTAAAGAATTTGAAATAATTATCTTCTTTGTGAATCATAATTGAAAAGATCATTTAAAGTTTCTTTATTAAAGATCATAACAGTAACGATCATTGGGTCTAATAAATGCTAAAAAATTGTAAATAATTATCTTCTTTGTAAAAGATAATTTAATAGATCATTTCAAAATTTCTTTATTAAAGATCATAACGGTAACGATCATTGGGCCTAATAAATGCTAAAGAATTTGAAATAATTATCTTCTTTGTGAATCATAATGGAATAGATCATTTAAAGTTTTTTTATTAAAGGTCTTAACGGTAACAATCATTGGGCTAATAAATGCTAAAAAATTGTACATAATTATCTTCATTCTAAAAGATAACTTAAAAGATCATTTAGAATTTCTTTATTAAAGATCATAACGGTAACGATCATTGGTCCTAATAAATGCTAAAGAATTGTAAATAATTATATTCTTTCTAAAACATAATT
This sequence comes from Psophocarpus tetragonolobus, assembly GCA_037954015.1. Classification (NCBI taxonomy): domain Eukaryota; kingdom Viridiplantae; phylum Streptophyta; class Magnoliopsida; order Fabales; family Fabaceae; genus Psophocarpus; species Psophocarpus tetragonolobus. Next base: position 65,013,833 of record CM075688.1, read on the forward strand.
TAATAGATCATTTAAGATTTCTTTATTAAAGATCATAAGGGTAACAATCATTGGGACTAATAAATGCTAAAAAATTGTAAATAATTATCTTCTTTGTAAAAGATAATTTAATAGATCATTTCAAAATTTCTTTATTAAAGATCATAACGGTAACGATCATTGGGCCTAATAAATGCTAAAGAATTTGAAGTAATTATCTTCTTTGTGAATCATAATTGAATAGATCATTTAAAGTTTTTTTATTAAAGGTCTTAACGGTAACAATCATTGGGCTAATAAATGCTAAAAAATTGTACATAATTATCTTCATTCTAAAAGATAACTTAAAAGATCATTTAGAATTTCTTTATTAAAGATCATAACGGTAACGATCATTGGTCCTAATAAATGCTAAAGAATTGTAAATAATTATATTCTTTCTAAAACATAATTTAATAGATCATTTAAGATTTCTTTATTAAAGATCATAAGGGTAACAATCATTGGGACTAATAAATGCTAAAAAATTGTAAATAATTATCTTCTTTGTAAAAGATAATTTAATAGATCATTTCAAAATTTCTTTATTAAAGATCATAACGGTAACGATCATTGGGCCTAATAAATGCTAAAGAGTTTGAAATAATTATCTTCTTTGTGAATCATAATTGAATAGATCATTTAAAGTTTTTTTATTAAAGGTCTTAACGGTAACAATCATTGGGCTAATAAATGCTAAAAAATTGTACATAATTATCTTCATTCTAAAAGATAACTTAAAAGATCATTTAGAATTTCTTTATTAAAGATCATAACGGTAACGATCATTGGTCCTAATAAATGCTAAAGAATTGTAAATAATTATATTCTTTCTAAAACATAATTTAATAGATCATTTAAAATTTCTTTATTAAAGATCATAAGGGTAACAATCATTGGGACTAATAAATGCTAAAAAATTGTAAATAATTATCTTCTTTGTAAAAGATAATTTAATAGATCATTTCAAAATTTCTTTATTAAAGATCATAACGGTAACGATCATTGGGCCTAATAAATGCTAAAGAATTTGAAATAATTATCTTCTTTGTGAATCATAATTGAATAGATCATTTAAAGTTTTTTTATTAAAGGTCTTAACGGTAACAATCATTGGGCCTAATAAATGCTACAAAATTATACATAATTATCTTCATTCAAAAAGATAACTTAAAAGATTATTTACAGTTTTTTTATTAAAGATCATAACGGTAACGATCATTGGGACTAATAAATGCTAAAAAATTGTAAATAATTATCTTCTTTGTAAAATATAATTTAATAGATCATTTCAAAATTTCTTTATTAAAGATCATAACGGTAACGATCATTGGGCCTAATAAATGCTAAAGAATTTGAAATAATTATCTTCTTTGTGAATCATAATTGAATAGATCATTTAAAGTTTTTTTATTAAAGGTCTTAACGGTAACAATCATTGGGCTAATAAATGATAAAAAATTGTACATAATTATCTTTATTCTAAAAGATAACTTAAAAGATCATTTAGAATTTCTTTATTAAAGATCATAACGGTAACGATCATTGGTCCTAATAAATGCTAAAGAATTGTAAATAATTATATTCTTTCTAAAACATAATTTAATAGATCATTTAAAATTTCTTTATTAAAGATCATAAGGGTAACAATCATTGGGACTAATAAATGCTAAAAAATTGTAAATAATTATCTTCTTTGTAAAAGATAATTTAATAGATCATTTCAAAATTTCTTTATTAAAGATCATAACGGTAACGATCATTGGGCCTAATAAATGCTAAAGAATTTGAAATAATTATCTTCTTTGTGAATCATAATTGAATAGATCATTTAAAGTTTTTTTACTAAAGGTCTTAACGGTAACAATCATTGGGCCTAATAAATGCTACAAAATTATACATAATTATCTTCATTCTAAAAGATAACTTAAAAGATTATTTAAAGTTTTTTTATTAAAGATCATAACGGTAACGATCATTGGGCCTAATAAATGCTAAAAAATTGTAAATAATTACCTTCTTTCTAAAAGATAATTTAATAGATCATTTAAAATTTCTTTATTAAAGATCATAACGGTAACGATCATTGGTCCTAATAAATGCTAAAGAATTGTAAATAATTATATTCTTTCTAAAACATAATTTAATAGATCATTTAAAATTTCTTTATTAAAGATCATAAGGGTAACAATCATTGGGCCTACTAAATGCTAAAAAATTGTAAATAATTATCTTCTTTGTAAAAGATAATTTAATAGATTATTTAAAATTTCTTTATTAAAGATCATAACGGTAACGATCATTGGGCCTAATAAATGCTAAAGAATTTGAAATAATTATCTTCTTTGTGAATCATAATTGAAAAGATCATTTAAAGTTTCTTTATTAAAGGTCATAACAGTAACGATCATTGGGTCTAATAAATGCTAAAAAATTGTAAATAATTATCTTCTTTCTAAAAGATAATTTAATAGATCATTTAGAATTTCTTTATTAAAGATCATAAGGGTAACAATCATTGGGACTAATAAATGCTAAAAAATTGTAAATAATTATCTTCTTTGTAAAAGATAATTTAATAGATCATTTCAAAATTTCTTTATTAAAGATCATAACGGTAACGATCATTGGGCCTAATAAATGCTAAAGAATTTGAAATAATTATCTTCTTTGTGAATCATAATGGAATAGATCATTTAAAGTTTTTTTATTAAAGGTCTTAACGGTAACAATCATTGGGCTAATAAATGCTAAAAAATTGTACATAATTATCTTCATTCTAAAAGATAACTTAAAAGATCATTTAGAATTTCTTTATTAAAGATCATAACGGTAACGATCATTGGTCCTAATAAATGCTAAAGAATTGTAAATAATTATATTCTTTCTAAACCATAATTTAATAGATCATTTAAGATTTCTTTATTAAAGATCATAAGGGTAACAATCATTGGGACTAATAAATGCTAAAAAATTGTAAATAATTATCTTCTTTGTAAAAGATAATTTAATAGATCATTTCAAAATTTCTTTATTAAAGATCATAACGGTAACGATCATTGGGCCTAATAAATGCTAAAGAATTTGAAATAATTATCTTCTTTGTGAATCATAATGGAATAGATCATTTAAAGTTTTTTTATTAAAGGTCTTAACGGTAACAATCATTGGGCTAATAAATGCTAAAAAATTGTACATAATTATCTTCATTCTAAAAGATAACTTAAAAGATCATTTAGAATTTCTTTATTAAAGATCATAACGGTAACGATCATTGGTCCTAATAAATGCTAAAGAATTGTAAATAATTATATTCTTTCTAAAACATAATTTAATAGATCATTTAAAATTTCTTTATTAAAGATCATAAGGGTAACAATCATTGGGACTAATAAATGCTAAAAAATTGTAAATAATTATCTTCTTTGTAAAAGATAATTTAATAGATCATTTTAAAATTTCTTTATTAAAGATCATAACGGTAACGATCATTGGGCCTAATAAATGCTAAAGAATTTGAAATAATTATCTTCTTTGTGAATCATAATTGAATAGATCATTTAAAGTTTTTTTATTAAAGGTCTTAACGGTAACAATCATTGGGCCTAATAAATGCTACAAAATTATACATAATTATCTTCATTCAAAAAGATAACTTAAAAGATTATTTACAGTTTTTTTATTAAAGATCATAACGGTAACGATCATTGGGACTAATAAATGCTAAAAAATTGTAAATAATTATCTTCTTTGTAAAAGATAATTTAATAGATCATTTCAAAATTTCTTTATTAAAGATCATAACGGTAACGATCATTGGGCCTAATAAATGCTAAAGAATTTGAAATAATTATCTTCTTTGTGAATCATAATTGAATAGATCATTTAAAGTTTTTTTATTAAAGGTCTTAACGGTAACAATCATTGGGCTAATAAATGATAAAAAATTGTACATAATTATCTTTATTCTAAAAGATAACTTAAAAGATCATTTAGAATTTCTTTATTAAAGATCATAACGGTAACGATCATTGGTCCTAATAAATGCTAAAGAATTGTAAATAATTATATTCTTTCTAAAACATAATTTAATAGATCATTTAAAATTTCTTTATTAAAGATCATAAGGGTAACATTCATTGGGACTAATAAATGCTAACAAATTGTAAATAATTATCTTCTTTGTAAAAGATAATTTAATAGATCATTTCAAAATTTCTTTATTAAAGATCATAACGGTAACGATCATTGGGCCTAATAAATGCTAAAGAATTTGAAATAATTATCTTCTTTGTGAATCATAATTGAAAAGATCATTTAAAGTTTCTTTATTAAAGATCATAACAGTAACGATCATTGGGTCTAATAAATGCTAAAAAATTGTAAATAATTATCTTCTTTCTAAAAGATAATTTAATAGATCATTTAGAATTTCTTTATTAAAGATCATAAGGGTAACAATCATTGGGACTAATAAATGCTAAAAAATTGTAAATAATTATCTTCTTTGTAAAAGATAATTTAATAGATCATTTCAAAATTTCTTTATTAAAGATCATAACGGTAACGATCATTGGGCCTAATAAATGCTAAAGAATTTGAAATAATTATCTTCTTTGTGAATCATAATGGAATAGATCATTTAAAGTTTTTTTATTAAAGGTCTTAACGGTAACAATCATTGGGCTAATAAATGCTAAAAAATTGTACATAATTATCTTCATTCTAAAAGATAACTTAAAAGATCATTTAGAATTTCTTTATTAAAGATCATAACGGTAACGATCATTGGTCCTAATAAATGCTAAAGAATTGTAAATAATTATATTCTTTCTAAAACATAATTTAATAGATCATTTAAAATTTCTTTATTAAAGATCATAAGGGTAACAATCATTGGGACTAATAAATGCTAAAAAATTGTAAATAATTATCTTCTTTGTAAAAGATAATTTAATAGATCATTTTAAAATTTCTTTATTAAAGATCATAACGGTAACGATCATTGGGCCTAATAAATGCTAAAGAATTTGAAATAATTATCTTCTTTGTGAATCATAATTGAATAGATCATTTAAAGTTTTTTTATTAAAGGTCTTAACGGTAACAATCATTGGGCCTAATAAATGCTACAAAATTATACATAATTATCTTCATTCAAAAAGATAACTTAAAAGATTATTTACAGTTTTTTTATTAAAGATCATAACGGTAACGATCATTGGGACTAATAAATGCTAAAAAATTGTAAATAATTATCTTCTTTGTAAAAGATAATTTAATAGATCATTTCAAAATTTCTTTATTAAAGATCATAACGGTAACGATCATTGGGCCTAATAAATGCTAAAGAATTTGAAATAATTATCTTCTTTGTGAATCATAATTGAATAGATCATTTAAAGTTTTTTTATTAAAGGTCTTAACGGTAACAATCATTGGGCTAATAAATGATAAAAAATTGTACATAATTATCTTTATTCTAAAAGATAACTTAAAAGATCATTTAGAATTTCTTTATTAAAGATCATAACGGTAACGATCATTGGTCCTAATAAATGCTAAAGAATTGTAAATAATTATATTCTTTCTAAAACATAATTTAATAGATCATTTAAAATTTCTTTATTAAAGATCATAAGGGTAACAATCATTGGGACTAATAAATGCTAAAAAATTGTAAATAATTATCTTCTTTGTAAAAGATAATTTAATAGATCATTTCAAAATTTCTTTATTAAAGATCATAACGTTAACGATCATTGGGCCTAATAAATGCTAAAGAATTTGAAATAATTATCTTCTTTGTGAATCATAATTGAATAGATCATTTAAAGTTTTTTTACTAAAGGTCTTAACGGTAACAATCATTGGGCCTAATAAATGCTACAAAATTATACATAATTATCTTCATTCTAAAAGATAACTTAAAAGATTATTTAAAGTTTTTTTATTAAAGATCATAACGGTAACGATCATTGGGCCTAATAAATGCTAAAAAATTGTAAATAATTACCTTCTTTCTAAAAGATAATTTAATAGATCATTTAAAATTTCTTTATTAAAGATCATAACGGTAACGATCATTGGTCCTAATAAATGCTAAAGAATTGTAAATAATTATATTCTTTCTAAAACATAATTTAATAGATCATTTAAAATTTCTTTATTAAAGATCATAAGGGTAACAATCATTGGGCCTACTAAATGCTAAAAAATTGTAAATAATTATCTTCTTTGTAAAAGATAATTTAATAGATTATTTAAAATTTCTTTATTAAAGATCATAACGGTAACGATCATTGGGCCTAATAAATGCTAAAGAATTTGAAATAATTATCTTCTTTGTGAATCATAATTGAAAAGATCATTTAAAGTTTCTTTATTAAAGATCATAACAGTAACGATCATTGGGTCTAATAAATGCTAAAAAATTGTAAATAATTATCTTCTTTCTAAAAGATAATTTAATAGATCATTTAGAATTTCTTTATTAAAGATCATAAGGGTAACAATCATTGGGACTAATAAATGCTAAAAAATTGTAAATAATTATCTTCTTTGTAAAAGATAATTTAATAGATCATTTCAAAATTTCTTTATTAAAGATCATAACGGTAACGATCATTGGGCCTAATAAATGCTAAAGAATTTGAAATAATTATCTTCTTTGTGAATCATAATGGAATAGATCATTTAAAGTTTTTTTATTAAAGGTCTTAACGGTAACAATCATTGGGCTAATAAATGCTAAAAAATTGTACATAATTATCTTCATTCTAAAAGATAACTTAAAAGATCATTTAGAATTTCTTTATTAAAGATCATAACGGTAACGATCATTGGTCCTAATAAATGCTAAAGAATTGTAAATAATTATATTCTTTCTAAAACATAATTTAATAGATCATTTAAAATTTCTTTATTAAAGATCATAAGGGTAACAATCATTGGGACTAATAAATGCTAAAAAATTGTAAATAATTATCTTCTTTGTAAAAGATAATTTAATAGATCATTTCAAAATTTCTTTATTAAAGATCATAACGTTAACGATCATTGGGCCTAATAAATGCTAAAGAATTTGAAATAATTATCTTCTTTGTGAATCATAATTGAATAGATCATTTAAAGTTTTTTTACTAAAGGTCTTAACGGTAACAATCATTGGGCCTAATAAATGCTACAAAATTATACATAATTATCTTCATTCTAAAAGATAACTTAAAAGATTATTTAAAGTTTTTTTATTAAAGATCATAACGGTAACGATCATTGGGCCTAATAAATGCTAAAAAATTGTAAATAATTACCTTCTTTCTAAAAGATAATTTAATAGATCATTTAAAATTTCTTTATTAAAGATCATAACGGTAACGATCATTGGTCCTAATAAATGCTAAAGAATTGTAAATAATTATATTCTTTCTAAAACATAATTTAATAGATCATTTAAAATTTCTTTATTAAAGATCATAAGGGTAACAATCATTGGGCCTACTAAATGCTAAAAAATTGTAAATAATTATCTTCTTTGTAAAAGATAATTTAATAGATTATTTAAAATTTCTTTATTAAAGATCATAACGGTAACGATCATTGGGCCTAATAAATGCTAAAGAATTTGAAATAATTATCTTCTTTGTGAATCATAATTGAAAAGATCATTTAAAGTTTCTTTATTAAAGATCATAACAGTAACGATCATTGGGTCTAATAAATGCTAAAAAATTGTAAATAATTATCTTCTTTCTAAAAGATAATTTAATAGATCATTTAGAATTTCTTTATTAAAGATCATAAGGGTAACAATCATTGGGACTAATAAATGCTAAAAAATTGTAAATAATTATCTTCTTTGTAAAAGATAATTTAATAGATCATTTCAAAATTTCTTTATTAAAGATCATAACGGTAACGATCATTGGGCCTAATAAATGCTAAAGAATTTGAAATAATTATCTTCTTTGTGAATCATAATTGAATAGATCATTTAAAGTTTTTTTATTAAAGGTCTTAACGGTAACAATCATTGGGCCTAATAAATGCTACAAAATTATACATAATTATCTTCATTCAAAAAGATAACTTAAAAGATTATTTACAGTTTTTTTATTAAAGATCATAACGGTAACGATCATTGGGACTAATAAATGCTAAAAAATTGTAAATAATTATCTTCTTTGTAAAAGATAATTTAATAGATCATTTCAAAATTTCTTTATTAAAGATCATAACGGTAACGATCATTGGGCCTAATAAATGCTAAAGAATTTGAAATAATTATCTTCTTTGTGAATCATAATTGAATAGATCATTTAAAGTTTTTTTATTAAAGGTCTTAACGGTAACAATCATTGGGCTAATAAATGATAAAAAATTGTACATAATTATCTTTATTCTAAAAGATAACTTAAAAGATCATTTAGAATTTCTTTATTAAAGATCATAACGGTAACGATCATTGGTCCTAATAAATGCTAAAGAATTGTAAATAATTATATTCTTTCTAAAACATAATTTAATAGATCATTTAAAATTTCTTTATTAAAGATCATAAGGGTAACAATCATTGGGACTAATAAATGCTAAAAAATTGTAAATAATTATCTTCTTTGTAAAAGATAATTTAATAGATCATTTCAAAATTTCTTTATTAAAGATCATAACGTTAACGATCATTGGGCCTAATAAATGCTAAAGAATTTGAAATAATTATCTTCTTTGTGAATCATAATTGAATAGATCATTTAAAGTTTTTTTACTAAAGGTCTTAACGGTAACAATCATTGGGCCTAATAAATGCTACAAAATTATACATAATTATCTTCATTCTAAAAGATAACTTAAAAGATTATTTAAAGTTTTTTTATTAAAGATCATAACGGTAACGATCATTGGGCCTAATAAATGCTAAAAAATTGTAAATAATTACCTTCTTTCTAAAAGATAATTTAATAGATCATTTAAAATTTCTTTATTAAAGATCATAACGGTAACGATCATTGGTCCTAATAAATGCTAAAGAATTGTAAATAATTATATTCTTTCTAAAACATAATTTAATAGATCATTTAAAATTTCTTTATTAAAGATCATAAGGGTAACAATCATTGGGCCTACTAAATGCTAAAAAATTGTAAATAATTATCTTCTTTGTAAAAGATAATTTAATAGATTATTTAAAATTTCTTTATTAAAGATCATAACGGTAACGATCATTGGGCCTAATAAATGCTAAAGAATTTGAAATAATTATCTTCTTTGTGAATCATAATTGAAAAGATCATTTAAAGTTTCTTTATTAAAGATCATAACAGTAACGATCATTGGGTCTAATAAATGCTAAAAAATTGTAAATAATTATCTTCTTTCTAAAAGATAATTTAATAGATCATTTAGAATTTCTTTATTAAAGATCATAAGGGTAACAATCATTGGGACTAATAAATGCTAAAAAATTGTAAATAATTATCTTCTTTGTAAAAGATAATTTAATAGATCATTTCAAAATTTCTTTATTAAAGATCATAACGGTAACGATCATTGGGCCTAATAAATGCTAAAGAATTTGAAATAATTATCTTCTTTGTGAATCATAATGGAATAGATCATTTAAAGTTTTTTTATTAAAGGTCTTAACGGTAACAATCATTGGGCTAATAAATGCTAAAAAATTGTACATAATTATCTTCATTCTAAAAGATAACTTAAAAGATCATTTAGAATTTCTTTATTAAAGATCATAACGGTAACGATCATTGGTCCTAATAAATGCTAAAGAATTGTAAATAATTATATTCTTTCTAAAACATAATTTAATAGATCATTTAAGATTTCTTTATTAAAGATCATAAGGGTAACAATCATTGGGACTAATAAATGCTAAAAAATTGTAAATAATTATCTTCTTTGTAAAAGATAATTTAATAGATCATTTCAAAATTTCTTTATTAAAGATCATAACGGTAACGATCATTGGGCCTAATAAATGCTAAAGAATTTGAAATAATTATCTTCTTTGTGAATCATAATTGAATAGATCATTTAAAGTTTTTTTATTAAAGGTCTTAACGGTAACAATCATTGGGCCTAATAAATGCTACAAAATTATACATAATTATCTTCATTCAAAAAGATAACTTAAAAGATTATTTACAGTTTTTTTATTAAAGATCATAACGGTAACGATCATTGGGACTAATAAATGCTAAAAAATTGTAAATAATTATCTTCTTTGTAAAAGATAATTTAATAGATCATTTCAAAATTTCTTTATTAAAGATCATAACGGTAACGATCATTGGGCCTAATAAATGCTAAAGAATTTGAAATAATTATCTTCTTTGTGAATCATAATTGAATAGATCATTTAAAGTTTTTTTATTAAAGGTCTTAACGGTAACAATCATTGGGCTAATAAATGATAAAAAATTGTACATAATTATCTTTATTCTAAAAGATAACTTAAAAGATCATTTAGAATTTCTTTATTAAAGATCATAACGGTAACGATCATTGGTCCTAATAAATGCTAAAGAATTGTAAATAATTATATTCTTTCTAAAACATAATTTAATAGATCATTTAAAATTTCTTTATTAAAGATCATAAGGGTAACAATCATTGGGACTAATAAATGCTAAAAAATTGTAAATAATTATCTTCTTTGTAAAAGATAATTTAATAGATCATTTCAAAATTTCTTTATTAACGATCATAACGGTAACGATCATTGGGCCTAATAAATGCTAAAGAATTTGAAATAATTATCTTCTTTGTGAATCATAATTGAATAGATCATTTAAAGTTTTTTTACTAAAGGTCTTAACGGTAACAATCATTGGGCCTAATAAATGCTACAAAATTATACATAATTATCTTCATTCTAAAAGATAACTTAAAAGATTATTTAAAGTTTTTTTATTAAAGATCATAACGGTAACGATCATTGGGCCTAATAAATGCTAAAAAATTGTAAATAATTACCTTCTTTCTAAAAGATAATTTAATAGATCATTTAAAATTTCTTTATTAAAGATCATAACGGTAACGATCATTGGTCCTAATAAATGCTAAAGAATTGTAAATAATTATATTCTTTCTAAAACATAATTTAATAGATCATTTAAAATTTCTTTATTAAAGATCATAAGGGTAACAATCATTGGGCCTACTAAATGCTAAAAAATTGTAAATAATTATCTTCTTTGTAAAAGATAATTTAATAGATTATTTAAAATTTCTTTATTAAAGATCATAACGGTAACGATCATTGGGCCTAATAAATGCTAAAGAATTTGAAATAATTATCTTCTTTGTGAATCATAATTGAAAAGATCATTTAAAGTTTCTTTATTAAAGATCATAACAGTAACGATCATTGGGTCTAATAAATGCTAAAAAATTGTAAATAATTATCTTCTTTCTAAAAGATAATTTAATAGATCATTTAGAATTTCTTTATTAAAGATCATAAGGGTAACAATCATTGGGACTAATAAATGCTAAAAAATTGTAAATAATTATCTTCTTTGTAAAAGATAATTTAATAGATCATTTCAAAATTTCTTTATTAAAGATCATAACGGTAACGATCATTGGGCCTAATAAATGCTAAAGAATTTGAAATAATTATCTTCTTTGTGAATCATAATGGAATAGATCATTTAAAGTTTTTTTATTAAAGGTCTTAACGGTAACAATCATTGGGCTAATAAATGCTAAAAAATTGTACATAATTATCTTCATTCTAAAAGATAACTTAAAAGATCATTTAGAATTTCTTTATTAAAGATCATAACGGTAACGATCATTGGTCCTAATAAATGCTAAAGAATTGTAAATAATTATATTCTTTCTAAAACATAATTTAATAGATCATTTAAGATTTCTTTATTAAAGATCATAAGGGTAACAATCATTGGGACTAATAAATGCTAAAAAATTGTAAATAATTATCTTCTTTGTAAAAGATAATTTAATAGATCATTTCAAAATTTCTTTATTAAAGATCATAACGGTAACGATCATTGGGCCTAATAAATGCTAAAGAATTTGAAATAATTATCTTCTTTGTGAATCATAATGGAATAGATCATTTAAAGTTTTTTTATTAAAGGTCTTAACGGTAACAATCATTGGGCTAATAAATGCTAAAAAATTGTACATAATTATCTTCATTCTAAAAGATAACTTAAAAGATCATTTAGAATTTCTTTATTAAAGATCATAACGGTAACGATCATTGGTCCTAATAAATGCTAAAGAATTGTAAATAATTATATTCTTTCTAAAACATAATTTAATAGATCATTTAAGATTTCTTTATTAAAGATCATAAGGGTAACAATCATTGGGACTAATAAATGCTAAAAAATTGTAAATAATTATATTCTTTGTAAAAGATAATTTAATAGATCATTTCAAAATTTCTTTATTAAAGATCATAACGGTAACGATCATTGGGCCTAATAAATGCTAAAGAATTTGAAATAATTATCTTCTTTGTGAATCATAATGGAATAGATCATTTAAAGTTTTTTTATTAAAGGTCTTAACGGTAACAATCATTGGGCTAATAAATGCTAAAAAATTGTACATAATTATCTTCATTCTAAAAGATAACTTAAAAGATCATTTAGAATTTCTTTATTAAAGATCATAACGGTAACGATCATTGGTCCTAATAAATGCTAAAGAATTGTAAATAATTATATTCTTTCTAAAACATAATTTAATAGATCATTTAAAATTTCTTTATTAAAGATCATAAGGGTAACAATCATTGGGACTAATAAATGCTAAAAAATTGTAAATAATTATCTTCTTTGTAAAAGATAATTTAATAGATCATTTTAAAATTTCTTTATTAAAGATCATAACGGTAACGATCATTGGGCCTAATAAATGCTAAAGAATTTGAAATAATTATCTTCTTTGTGAATCATAATTGAATAGATCATTTAAAGTTTTTTTATTAAAGGTCTTAACGGTAACAATCATTGGGCCTAATAAATGCTACAAAATTATACATAATTATCTTCATTCAAAAAGATAACTTAAAAGATTATTTACAGTTTTTTTATTAAAGATCATAACGGTAACGATCATTGGGACTAATAAATGCTAAAAAATTGTAAATAATTATCTTCTTTGTAAAAGATAATTTAATAGATCATTTCAAAATTTCTTTATTAAAGATCATAACGGTAACGATCATTGGGCCTAATAAATGCTAAAGAATTTGAAATAATTATCTTCTTTGTGAATCATAATTGAATAGATCATTTAAAGTTTTTTTATTAAAGGTCTTAACGGTAACAATCATTGGGCTAATAAATGATAAAAAATTGTACATAATTATCTTTATTCTAAAAGATAACTTAAAAGATCATTTAGAATTTCTTTATTAAAGATCATAACGGTAACGATCATTGGTCCTAATAAATGCTAAAGAATTGTAAATAATTATATTCTTTCTAAAACATAATTTAATAGATCATTTAAAATTTCTTTATTAAAGATCATAAGGGTAACAATCATTGGGACTAATAAATGCTAAAAAATTGTAAATAATTATCTTCTTTGTAAAAGATAATTTAATAGATCATTTCAAAATTTCTTTATTAAAGATCATAACGGTAACGATCATTGGGCCTAATAAATGCTAAAGAATTTGAAATAATTATCTTCTTTGTGAATCATAATTGAATAGATCATTTAAAGTTTTTTTACTAAAGGTCTTAACGGTAACAATCATTGGGCCTAATAAATGCTACAAAATTATACATAATTATCTTCATTCTAAAAGATAACTTAAAAGATTATTTAAAGTTTTTTTATTAAAGATCATAACGGTAACGATCATTGGGCCTAATAAATGCTAAAAAATTGTAAATAATTACCTTCTTTCTAAAAGATAATTTAATAGATCATTTAAAATTTCTTTATTAAAGATCATAACGGTAACGATCATTGGTCCTAATAAATGCTAAAGAATTGTAAATAATTATATTCTTTCTAAAACATAATTTAATAGATCATTTAAAATTTCTTTATTAAAGATCATAAGGGTAACAATCATTGGGCCTACTAAATGCTAAAAAATTGTAAATAATTATCTTCTTTGTAAAAGATGATTTAATAGATTATTTAAAATTTCTTTATTAAAGATCATAACGGTAATGATCATTGGGCCTAATAAATGCTAAAGAATTTGAAATAATTATCTTCTTTGTGAATCATAATTGAAAAGATCATTTAAAGTTTCTTTATTAAAGATCATAACAGTAACGATCATTGGGTCTAATAAATGCTAAAAAATTGTAAATAATTATCTTCTTTCTAAAAGATAATTTAATAGATTATTTAGAATTTCTTTATTAAAGATCATAACGGTAACGATCATTGGTCCTAATAAATGCTAAAGAATTGTAAATAATTATATTCTTTCTAAAACAGAATTTAATAGATCATTTAAGATTTCTTTATTAAAGATCATAAGGGTAACAATCATTGGGACTAATAAATGCTAAAAAATTGTAAATAATTATCTTCTTTGTAAAAGATAATTTAATAGATCATTTCAAAATTTCTTTATTAAAGATCATAACGGTAACGATCATTGGGCCTAATAAATGCTAAAGAATTTGAAATAATTATCTTCTTTGTGAATCATAATTGAATAGATCATTTAAAGTTTTTTTATTAAAGGTCTTAACGGTAACAATCATTGGGCTAATAAATGATAAAAAATTGTACATAATTATCTTTATTCTAAAAGATAACTTAAAAGATCATTTAGAATTTCTTTATTAAAGATCATAACGGTAACGATCATTGGTCCTAATAAATGCTAAAGAATTGTAAATAATTATATTCTTTCTAAAACATAATTTAATAGATCATTTAAAATTTCTTTATTAAAGATCATAAGGGTAACAATCATTGGGACTAATAAATGCTAAAAAATTGTAAATAATTATCTTCTTTGTAAAAGATAATTTAATAGATCATTTCAAAATTTCTTTATTAAAGATCATAACGGTAACGATCATTGGGCCTAATAAATGCTAAAGAATTTGAAATAATTATCTTCTTTGTGAATCATAATTGAATAGATCATTTAAAGTTTTTTTACTAAAGGTCTTAACGGTAACAATCATTGGGCCTAATAAATGCTACAAAATTATACATAATTATCTTCATTCTAAAAGATAACTTAAAAGATTATTTAAAGTTTTTTTATTAAAGATCATAACGGTAACGATCATTGGGCCTAATAAATGCTAAAAAATTGTAAATAATTACCTTCTTTCTAAAAGATAATTTAATAGATCATTTAAAATTTCTTTATTAAAGATCATAACGGTAACGATCATTGGTCCTAATAAATGCTAAAGAATTGTAAATAATTATATTCTTTCTAAAACATAATTTAATAGATCATTTAAAATTTCTTTATTAAAGATCATAAGGGTAACAATCATTGGGCCTACTAAATGCTAAAAAATTGTAAATAATTATCTTCTTTGTAAAAGATGATTTAATAGATTATTTAAAATTTCTTTATTAAAGATCATAACGGTAACGATCATTGGGCCTAATAAATGCTAAAGAATTTGAAATAATTATCTTCTTTGTGAATCATAATTGAAAAGATCATTTAAAGTTTCTTTATTAAAGATCATAACAGTAACGATCATTGGGTCTAATAAATGCTAAAAAATTGTAAATAATTATCTTCTTTCTAAAAGATAATTTAATAGATTATTTAGAATTTCTTTATTAAAGATCATAACGGTAACGATCATTGGTCCTAATAAATGCTAAAGAATTGTAAATAATTATATTCTTTCTAAAACAGAATTTAATAGATCATTTAAGATTTCTTTATTAAAGATCATAAGGGTAACAATCATTGGGACTAATAAATGCTAAAAAATTGTAAATAATTATCTTCTTTGTAAAAGATAATTTAATAGATCATTTCAAAATTTCTTTATTAAAGATCATAACGGTAACGATCATTGGGCCTAATAAATGCTAAAGAATTTGAAATAATTATCTTCTTTGTGAATCATAATTGAATAGATCATTTAAAGTTTTTTTATTAAAGGTCTTAACGGTAACAATCATTGGGCCTAATAAATGCTACAAAATTATACATAATTATCTTCATTCTAAAAGATAACTTAAAAGATTATTTACAGTTTTTTTATTAAATATCATAACGGTAACGATCATTGGGACTAATAAATGCTAAAAAATTGTAAATAATTATCTTCTTTGTAAAAGATAATTTAATAGATCATTTCAAAATTTCTTTATTAAAGATCATAACGGTAACGATCATTGGGCCTAATAAATGCTAAAGAATTTGAAATAATTATCTTCTTTGTGAATCATAATTGAATAGATCATTTAAAGTTTTTTTATTAAGGGTCTTAACGGTAACAATCATTGGGCTAATAAATGCTAAAAAATTGTACATAATTATCTTCATTCTAAAAGATAACTTGAAAGATCATTTAGAATTTCTTTATTAAAGATCATAACGGTAACGATCATTGGTCCTAATAAATGCTAAAGAATTGTAAATAATTATATTCTTTCTAAAACATAATTTAATAGATCATTTAAAATTTCTTTATTAAAGATCATAAGGGTAACAATCATTGGGACTAATAAATGCTAAAAAATTGTAAATAATTATCTTCTTTGTAAAAGATAATTTAATAGATCATTTCAAAATTTCTTTATTAAAGATCATAACGGTAACGATCATTGGGCCTAATAAATGCTAAAGAATTTGAAATAATTATCTTCTTTGTGAATCATAATTGAATAGATCATTTAAAGTTTTTTTACTAAAGGTCTTAACGGTAACAATCATTGGGCCTAATAAATGCTACAAAATTATACATAATTATCTTCATTCTAAAAGATAACTTAAAAGATTATTTACAGTTTTTTTATTAAAGATCATAACGGTAACGATCATTGGGACTAATAAATGCTAAAAAATTGTAAATAATTATCTTCTTTGTAAAAGATAATTTAATAGATCATTTCAAAATTTCTTTATTAAAGATCATAACGGTAACGATCATTGGGCCTAATAAATGCTAAAGAATTTGAAATAATTATCTTCTTTGTGAATCATAATTGAATAGATCATTTAAAGTTTTTTTATTAAGGGTCTTAACGGTAACAATCATTGGGCTAATAAATGCTAAAAAATTGTACATAATTATCTTCATTCTAAAAGATAACTTGAAAGATCATTTAGAATTTCTTTATTAAAGATCATAACGGTAACGATCATTGGTCCTAATAAATGCTAAAGAATTGTAAATAATTATATTCTTTCTAAAACATAATTTAATAGATCATTTAAAATTTCTTTATTAAAGATCATAAGGGTAACAATCATTGGGCCTACTAAATGCTAAAAAATTGTAAATAATTATCTTCTTTGTAAAAGATAATTTAATAGATTATTTAAAATTTCTTTATTAAAGATCATAACGGTAACGATCATTGGGCATAATAAATGCTAAAGAATTTGAAATAATTATCTTCTTTGTGAATCATAATTGAAAAGATCTTTTAAAGTTTCTTTATTAAAGATCATAACAGTAACGATCATTGGGTCTAATAAATGCTAAAAAATTGTAAATAATTATCTTCTTTCTAAAAGATAATTTAATAGATCATTTAGAATTTCTTTATTAAAGATCATAACGGTAACGATCATTGGTCCTAATAAATGCTAAAGAATTGTAAATAATTATATTCTTTCTAAAACATAATTTAATAGATCATTTAAGATTTCTTTATTAAAGATCATAAGGGTAACAATCATTGGGACTAATAAATGCTAAAAAATTGTAAATAATTATCTTCTTTGTAAAAGATAATTTAATAGATCATTTCAAAATTTCTTTATTAAAGATCATAACGGTAACGATCATTGGGCCTAATAAATGCTAAAGAATTTGAAATAATTATCTTCTTTGTGAATCATAATTGAATAGATCATTTAAAGTTTTTTTATTAAAGGTCTTAACGGTAACAATCATTGGGCTAATAAATGCTAAAAAATTGTACATAATTATCTTCATTCTAAAAGATAACTTAAAAGATCATTTAGAATTTCTTTATTAAAGATCATAACGGTAACGATCATTGGTCCTATTAAATGCTAAAGAATTGTAAATAATTATATTCTTTCTAAAACATAATTTAATAGATCATTTAAAATTTCTTTATTAAAGATCATAAGGGTAACAATAATTGGGACTAATAAATGCTAAAAAATTGTAAATAATTATCTTCTTTGTAAAAGATAATTTAATAGATCATTTCAAAATTTCTTTATTAAAGATCATAACGGTAACGATCATTGGGCCTAATAAATGCTAAAGAATTTGAAATAATTATCTTCTTTGTGAATCATAATTGAATAGATCATTTAAAGTTTTTTTATTAAAGGTCTTAACGGTAACAATCATTGGGCCTAATAAATGCTACAAAATTATACATAATTATCTTCATTCAAAAAGATAACTTAAAAGATTATTTACAGTTTTTTTATTAAAGATCATAACGGTAACGATCATTGGGACTAATAAATGCTAAAAAATTGTAAATAATTATCTTCTTTGTAAAAGATAATTTAATAGATCATTTCAAAATTTCTTTATTAAAGATCATAACGGTAACGATCATTGGGCCTAATAAATGCTAAAGAATTTGAAATAATTATCTTCTTTGTGAATCATAATTGAATAGATCATTTAAAGTTTTTTTATTAAAGGTCTTAACGGTAACAATCATTGGGCTAATAAATGATAAAAAATTGTACATAATTATCTTTATTCTAAAAGATAACTTAAAAGATCATTTAGAATTTCTTTATTAAAGATCATAACGGTAACGATCATTGGTCCTAATAAATGCTAAAGAATTGTAAATAATTATATTCTTTCTAAAACATAATTTAATAGATCATTTAAAATTTCTTTATTAAAGATCATAAGGGTAACAATCATTGGGACTAATAAATGCTAAAAAATTGTAAATAATTATCTTCTTTGTAAAAGATAATTTAATAGATCATTTCAAAATTTCTTTATTAAAGATCATAACGGTAACGATCATTGGGCCTAATAAATGCTAAAGAATTTGAAATAATTATCTTCTTTGTGAATCATAATTGAATAGATCATTTAAAGTTTTTTTACTAAAGGTCTTAACGGTAACAATCATTGGGCCTAATAAATGCTACAAAATTATACATAATTATCTTCATTCTAAAAGATAACTTAAAAGATTATTTAAAGTTTTTTTATTAAAGATCATAACGGTAACGATCATTGGGCCTAATAAATGCTAAAAAATTGTAAATAATTACCTTCTTTCTAAAAGATAATTTAATAGATCATTTAAAATTTCTTTATTAAAGATCATAACGGTAACGATCATTGGTCCTAATAAATGCTAAAGAATTGTAAATAATTATATTCTTTCTAAAACATAATTTAATAGATCATTTAAAATTTCTTTATTAAAGATCATAAGGGTAACAATCATTGGGCCTACTAAATGCTAAAAAATTGTAAATAATTATCTTCTTTGTAAAAGATGATTTAATAGATTATTTAAAATTTCTTTATTAAAGATCATAACGGTAACGATCATTGGGCCTAATAAATGCTAAAGAATTTGAAATAATTATCTTCTTTGTGAATCATAATTGAAAAGATCATTTAAAGTTTCTTTATTAAAGATCATAACAGTAACGATCATTGGGTCTAATAAATGCTAAAAAATTGTAAATAATTATCTTCTTTCTAAAAGATAATTTAATAGATTATTTAGAATTTCTTTATTAAAGATCATAACGGTAACGATCATTGGTCCTAATAAATGCTAAAGAATTGTAAATAATTATATTCTTTCTAAAACAGAATTTAATAGATCATTTAAGATTTCTTTATTAAAGATCATAAGGGTAACAATCATTGGGACTAATAAATGCTAAAAAATTGTAAATAATTATCTTCTTTGTAAAAGATAATTTAATAGATCATTTCAAAATTTCTTTATTAAAGATCATAACGGTAACGATCATTGGGCCTAATAAATGCTAAAGAATTTGAAATAATTATCTTCTTTGTGAATCATAATTGAATAGATCATTTAAAGTTTTTTTATTAAAGGTCTTAACGGTAACAATCATTGGGCCTAATAAATGCTACAAAATTATACATAATTATCTTCATTCTAAAAGATAACTTAAAAGATTATTTACAGTTTTTTTATTAAAGATCATAACGGTAACGATCATTGGGACTAATAAATGCTAAAAAATTGTAAATAATTATCTTCTTTGTAAAAGATAATTTAATAGATCATTTCAAAATTTCTTTATTAAAGATCATAACGGTAACGATCATTGGGCCTAATAAATGCTAAAGAATTTGAAATAATTATCTTCTTTGTGAATCATAATTGAATAGATCATTTAAAGTTTTTTTATTAAGGGTCTTAACGGTAACAATCATTGGGCTAATAAATGCTAAAAAATTGTACATAATTATCTTCATTCTAAAAGATAACTTGAAAGATCATTTAGAATTTCTTTATTAAAGATCATAACGGTAACGATCATTGGTCCTAATAAATGCTAAAGAATTGTAAATAATTATATTCTTTCTAAAACATAATTTAATAGATCATTTAAAATTTCTTTATTAAAGATCATAAGGGTAACAATCATTGGGACTAATAAATGCTAAAAAATTGTAAATAATTATCTTCTTTGTAAAAGATAATTTAATAGATCATTTCAAAATTTCTTTATTAAAGATCATAACGGTAACGATCATTGGGCCTAATAAATGCTAAAGAATTTGAAATAATTATCTTCTTTGTGAATCATAATTGAATAGATCATTTAAAGTTTTTTTACTAAAGGTCTTAACGGTAACAATCATTGGGCCTAATAAATGCTACAAAATTATACATAATTATCTTCATTCTAAAAGATAACTTAAAAGATTATTTACAGTTTTTTTATTAAAGATCATAACGGTAACGATCATTGGGACTAATAAATGCTAAAAAATTGTAAATAATTATCTTCTTTGTAAAAGATAATTTAATAGATCATTTCAAAATTTCTTTATTAAAGATCATAACGGTAACGATCATTGGGCCTAATAAATGCTAAAGAATTTGAAATAATTATCTTCTTTGTGAATCATAATTGAATAGATCATTTAAAGTTTTTTTATTAAGGGTCTTAACGGTAACAATCATTGGGCTAATAAATGCTAAAAAATTGTACATAATTATCTTCATTCTAAAAGATAACTTGAAAGATCATTGAGAATTTCTTTATTAAAGATCATAACGGTAACGATCATTGGTCCTAATAAATGCTAAAGAATTGTAAATAATTATATTCTTTCTAAAACATAATTTAATAGATCATTTAAAATTTCTTTATTAAAGATCATAAGGGTAACAATCATTGGGCCTACTAAATGCTAAAAAATTGTAAATAATTATCTTCTTTGTAAAAGATAATTTAATAGATTATTTAAAATTTCTTTATTAAAGATCATAACGGTAACGATCATTGGGCATAATAAATGCTAAAGAATTTGAAATAATTATCTTCTTTGTGAATCATAATTGAAAAGATCTTTTAAAGTTTCTTTATTAAAGATCATAACAGTAACGATCATTGGGTCTAATAAATGCTAAAAAATTGTAAATAATTATCTTCTTTCTAAAAGATAATTTAATAGATCATTTAGAATTTCTTTATTAAAGATCATAACGGTAACGATCATTGGTCCTAATAAATGCTAAAGAATTGTAAATAATTATATTCTTTCTAAAACATAATTTAATAGATCATTTAAGATTTCTTTATTAAAGATCATAAGGGTAACAATCATTGGGACTAATAAATGCTAAAAAATTGTAAATAATTATCTTCTTTGTAAAAGATAATTTAATAGATCATTTCAAAATTTCTTTATTAAAGATCATAACGGTAACGATCATTGGGCCTAATAAATGCTAAAGAATTTGAAATAATTATCTTCTTTGTGAATCATAATTGAATAGATCATTTAAAGTTTTTTTATTAAAGGTCTTAACGGTAACAATCATTGGGCTAATAAATGCTAAAAAATTGTACATAATTATCTTCATCCTAAAAGATAACTTAAAAGATCATTTAGAATTTCTTTATTAAAGATCATAACGGTAACGATCATTGGTCCTATTAAATGCTAAAGAATTGTAAATAATTATATTCTTTCTAAAACATAATTTAATAGATCATTTAAAATTTCTTTATTAAAGATCATAAGGGTAACAATAATTGGGACTAATAAATGCTAAAAAATTGTAAATAATTATCTTCTTTGTAAAAGATAATTTAATAGATCATTTCAAAATTTCTTTATTAAAGATCATAACGGTAACGATCATTGGGCCTAATAAATGCTAAAGAATTTGAAATACTTATCTTCTTTGTGAATCATAATTGAATAGATCATTTAAAGTTTTTTTACTAAAGGTCTTAACGGTAACAATCATTGGGCCTAATAAATGCTACAAAATTATACATAATTATCTTCATTCTAAAAGATAACTTAAAAGATTATTTAAAGTTTTTTTATTAAAGATCATAACGGTAACGATCATTGGGCCTAATAAATGCTAAAAAATTGTAAATAATTACCTTCTTTCTAAAAGTTAATTTAATAGATCATTTAAAATTTCTTTATTAAAGATCATAACGGTAACGATCATTGGTCCTAATAAATGCTAAAGAATTGTAAATAATTATATTCTTTCTAAAACATAATTTAATAGATCATTTAAAATTTCTTTATTAAAGATCATAAGCGTAACAATCATTGGGCCTACTAAATGCTAAAAAATTGTAAATAATTATCTTCTTTGTAAAAGATAATTTAATAGATTCTTTAAAATTTCTTTATTAAAGATCATAACGGTAACGATCATTGGGCATAACAAATGCTAAAGAATTTGAAATAATTATCTTCTTTGTGAATCATAATTGAAAAGATCTTTTAAAGTTTCTTTATTAAAGATCATAACAGTAACGATCATTGGGTCTAATAAATGCTAAAAAGTTGTAAATAATTATCTTCTTTCTAAAAGATAATTTAATAGATCATTTAGAATTTCTTTATTAAAGATCATAACGGTAACGATCATTGGTCCTAATAAATGCTAAAGAATTGTAAATAATTATATTCTTTCTAAAACATAATTTAATAGATCATTTAAGATTTCTTTATTAAAGATCATAAGGGTAACAATCATTGGGACTAATAAATGCTAAAAAATTGTAAATAATTATCTTCTTTGTAAAAGATAATTTAATAGATCATTTCAAAATTTCTTTATTAAAGATCATAACGGTAACGATCATTGGGCCTAATAAATGCTAAAGAATTTGAAATAATTATCTTCTTTGTGAATCATAATTGAATAGATCATTTAAAGTTTTTTTATTAAAGGTCTTAACGGTAACAATCATTGGGCTAATAAATGCTAAAAAATTGTACATAATTATCTTCATTCTAAAAGATAACTTAAAAGATCATTTAGAATTTCTTTATTAAAGATCATAACGGTAACGATCATTGGTCCTAATAAATGCTAAAGAATTGTAAATAATTATATTCTTTCTAAAACATAATTTAATAGATCATTTAAAATTTCTTTATTAAAGATCATAAGGGTAACAATCATTGGGACTAATAAATGCTAAAAAATTGTAAATAATTATCTTCTTTGTAAAAGATAATTTAATAGATCATTTCAAAATTTCTTTATTAAAGATCATAACGGTAACGATCATTGGGCCTAATAAATGCTAAAGAATTTGAAATAATTATCTTCTTTGTGAATCATAATTGAATAGATCATTTAAAGTTTTTTTACTAAAGGTCTTAACGGTAACAATCATTGGGCCTAATAAATGCTACAAAATTATACATAATTATCTTCATTCAAAAAGATAACTTAAAAGATTATTTAAAGTTTTTTTATTAAAGATCATAACGGTAACGATCATTGGGCCTAATAAATGCTAAAAAATTGTAAATAATTACCTTCTTTCTAAAAGATAATTTAATAGATCATTTAAAATTTCTTTATTAAAGATCATAACGGTAACGATCATTGGTCCTAATAAATGCTAAAGAATTGTAAATAATTATATTCTTTCTAAAACATAATTTAATAGATCATTTAAAATTTCTTTATTAAAGATCATAAGGGTAACAATCATTGGGCCTACTAAATGCTAAAAAATTGTAAATAATTATCTTCTTTGTAAAAGATAATTTAATAGATTATTTAAAATTTCTTTATTAAAGATCATAACGGTAACGATCATTGGGCCTAATAAATGCTAAAGAATTTGAAATAATTATCTTCTTTGTGAATCATAATTGAAAATATCATTTAAAGTTTCTTTATTAAAGATCATAACAGTAACGATCATTGGGTCTAATAAATGCTAAAAAATTGTAAATAATTATCTTCTTTCTAAAAGATAATTTAATAGATCATTTAGAATTTCTTTATTAAAGATCATAACGGTAACGATCATTGGTCCTAATAAATGCTAAAGAATTGTAAATAATTATATTCTTTCTAAAACATAATTTAATAGATCATTTAAGATTTCTTTATTAAAGATCATAAGGGTAACAATCATTGGGACTAATAAATGCTAAAAAATTGTAAATAATTATCTTCTTTGTAAAAGATAATTTAATAGATCATTTCAAAATTTCTTTATTAAAGATCATAACGGTAACGATCATTGGGCCTAATAAATGCTAAAGAATTTGAAATAATTATCTTCTTTGTGAATCATAATTGAATAGATCATTTAAAGTTTTTTTATTAAAGGTCTTAACGGTAACAATCATTGGGCTAATAAATGCTAAAAAATTGTACATAATTATCTTCATTCTAAAAGATAACTTAAAAGATCATTTAGAATTTCTTTATTAAAGATCATAACGGTAACGATCATTGGTCCTAATAAATGCTAAAGAATTGTAAATAATTATATTCTTTCTAAAACATAATTTAATAGATCAT
This sequence comes from Psophocarpus tetragonolobus, assembly GCA_037954015.1. NCBI lineage: Eukaryota > Viridiplantae > Streptophyta > Magnoliopsida > Fabales > Fabaceae > Psophocarpus > Psophocarpus tetragonolobus. The sequence continues at coordinate 65,039,030 of CM075688.1, forward strand.
TTAAAATTTCTTTATTAAAGATCATAAGGGTAACAATCATTGGGACTAATAAATGCTAAAAAATTGTAAATAATTATCTTCTTTGTAAAAGATAATTTAATAGATCATTTCAAAATTTCTTTATTAAAGATCATAACGGTAACGATCATTGGGCCTAATAAATGCTAAAGAATTTGAAATACTTATCTTCTTTGTGAATCATAATTGAATAGATCATTTAAAGTTTTTTTACTAAAGGTCTTAACGGTAACAATCATTGGGCCTAATAAATGCTACAAAATTATACATAATTATCTTCATTCTAAAAGATAACTTAAAAGATTATTTAAAGTTTTTTTATTAAAGATCATAACGGTAACGATCATTGGGCCTAATAAATGCTAAAAAATTGTAAATAATTACCTTCTTTCTAAAAGATAATTTAATAGATCATTTAAAATTTCTTTATTAAAGATCATAACGGTAACGATCATTGGTCCTAATAAATGCTAAAGAATTGTAAATAATTATATTCTTTCTAAAACATAATTTAATAGATCATTTAAAACTTCTTTATTAAAGATCATAAGGGTAACAATCATTGGGCCTACTAAATGCTAAAAAATTGTAAATAATTATCTTCTTTGTAAAAGATAATTTAATAGATTATTTAAAATTTCTTTATTAAAGATCATAACGGTAACGATCATTGGGCCTAATAAATGCTAAAGAATTTGAAATAATTATCTTCTTTGTGAATCATAATTGAAAAGATCATTTAAAGTTTCTTTATTAAAGATCATAACAGTAACGATCATTGGGTCTAATAAATGCTAAAAAATTGTAAATAATTATCTTCTTTCTAAAAGATAATTTAATAGATCATTTAGAATTTCTTTATTAAAGATCATAACGGTAACGATCATTGGTCCTAATAAATGCTAAAGAATTGTAAATAATTATATTCTTTCTAAAACATAATTTAATAGATCATTTAAGATTTCTTTATTAAAGATCATAAGGGTAACAATCATTGGGACTAATAAATGCTAAAAAATTGTAAATAATTATCTTCTTTGTAAAAGATAATTTAATAGATCATTTCAAAATTTCTTTATTAAAGATCATAACGGTAACGATCATTGGGCGTAATAAATGCTAAAGAATTTGAAATAATTATCTTCTTTGTGAATCATAATTGAATAGATCATTTAAAGTTTTTTTATTAAAGGTCTTAACGGTAACAATCATTGGGCGTAATAAATGCTAAAAAATTGTACATAATTATCTTCATTCTAAAAGATAACTTAAAAGATCATTTAGAATTTCTTTATTAAAGATCATAACGGTAACGATCATTGGTCCTAATAAATGCTAAAGAATTGTAAATAATTATTTAATAGATCATTTAAAATTTCTTTATTAAAGATCATAAGGGTAACAATCATTGGGACTAATAAATGCTAAAAAATTGTAAATAATTATCTTCTTTGTAAAAGATAATTTAATAGATCATTTCAAAATTTCTTTATTAAAGATCATAACGGTAACGATCATTGGGCGTAATAAATGCTAAAGAATTTGAAATAATTATCTTCTTTGTGAATCATAATTGAATAGATCATTTAAAGTTTTTTTATTAAAGGTCTTAACGGTAACAATCATTGGGCGTAATAAATGCTAAAAAATTGTACATAATTATCTTCATTCTAAAAGATAACTTAAAAGATCATTTAGAATTTCTTTATTAAAGATCATAACGGTAACGATCATTGGTCCTAATAAATGCTAAAGAATTGTAAATAATTATTTAATAGATCATTTAAAATTTCTTTATTAAAGATCATAAGGGTAACAATCATTGGGACTAATAAATGCTAAAAAATTGTAAATAATTATCTTCTTTGTAAAAGATAATTTAATAGATCATTTCAAAATTTCTTTATTAAAGATCATAACGGTAACGATCATTGGGCGTAATAAATGCTAAAGAATTTGAAATAATTATCTTCTTTGTGAATCATAATTGAATAGATCATTTAAAGTTTTTTTATTAAAGGTCTTAACGGTAACAATCATTGGGCGTAATAAATGCTAAAAAATTGTACATAATTATCTTCATTCTAAAAGATAACTTAAAAGATCATTTAGAATTTCTTTATTAAAGATCATAACGGTAACGATCATTGGTCCTAATAAATGCTAAAGAATTGTAAATAATTATATTTTTTCTAAAACATAATTTAATAGATCATTTAAAATTTCTTTATTAAAGATCATAAGGGTAACAATCATTGGGACTAATAAATGCTAAAAAATTGTAAATAATTATCTTCTTTGTAAAAGATAATTTAATAGATCATTTCAAAATTTCTTTATTAAAGATCATAACGGTAACGATCATTGGGCCTAATAAATGCTAAAGAATTTGAAATAATTATCTTCTTTGTGAATCATAATTGAATAGATCATTTAAAGTTTTTTTATTAAAGGTCTTAACGGTAACAATCATTGGGCCTAATAAATGCTACAAAATTATACATAATTATCTTCATTCTAAAAGATAACTTAAAAGATTATTTAAAGTTTTTTTATTAAAGATCATAACGGTAACGATCATTGGGCCTAATAAATGCTAAAAAATTGTAAATAATTACCTTCTTTCTAAAAGATAATTTAATAGATCATTTAAAATTTCTTTATTAAAGATCATAACGGTAACGATCATTGGTCCTAATAAATGCTAAAGAATTGTAAATAATTATATTCTTTCTAAAACATAATTTAATAGATCATTTAAAATTTCTTTATTAAAGATCATAAGGGTAACAATCATTGGGCCTACTAAATGCTAAAAAATTGTAAATAATTATCTTCTTTGTAAAAGATAATTTAATAGATTATTTAAAATTTCTTTATTAAAGATCATAACGGTAACGATCATTGGGCCTAATAAATGCTAAAGAATTTGAAATAATTATCTTCTTTGTGAATCATAATTGAATAGATCATTTAAAGTTTTTTTATTAAAGGTCTTAACGGTAACAATCATTGGGCTAATAAATGCTAAAAAATTGTACATAATTATCTTCATTCTAAAAGATAACTTAAAAGATCATTTAGAATTTCTTTATTAAAGATCATAACGGTAACGATCATTGGTCCTAATAAATGCTAAAGAATTGTAAATAATTATATTCTTTCTAAAACATAATTTAATAGATCATTTAAAATTTCTTTATTAAAGATCATAAGGGTAACAATCATTGGGACTAATAAATGCTAAAAAATTGTAAATAATTATCTTCTTTGTAAAAGATAATTTAATAGATCATTTCAAAATTTCTTTATTAAAGATCATAACGGTAACGATCATTGGGCCTAATAAATGCTAAAGAATTTGAAATAATTATCTTCTTTGTGAATCATAATTGAATAGATCATTTAAAGTTTTTTTATTAAAGGTCTTAACGGTAACAATCATTGGGCTAATAAATGCTAAAAAATTGTACATAATTATCTTCATTCTAAAAGATAACTTAAAAGATCATTTAGAATTTCTTTATTAAAGATCATAACGGTAACGATCATTGGTCCTAATAAATGCTAAAGAATTGTAAATAATTATATTCTTTCTAAAACATAATTTAATAGATCATTTAAAATTTCTTTATTAAAGATCATAAGGGTAACAATCATTGGGACTAATAAATGCTAAAAAATTGTAAATAATTATCTTCTTTGTAAAAGATAATTTAATAGATCATTTCAAAATTTCTTTATTAAAGATCATAACGGTAACGATCATTGGGCCTAATAAATGCTAAAGAATTTGAAATAATTATCTTCTTTGTGAATCATAATTGAATAGATCATTTAAAGTTTTTTTACTAAAGGTCTTAACGGTAACAATCATTGGGCCTAATAAATGCTACAAAATTATACATAATTATCTTCATTCAAAAAGATAACTTAAAAGATTATTTAAAGTTTTTTTATTAAAGATCATAACGGTAACGATCATTGGGCCTAATAAATGCTAAAAAATTGTAAATAATTACCTTCTTTCTAAAAGATAATTTAATAGATCATTTAAAATTTCTTTATTAAAGATCATAACGGTAACGATCATTGGTCCTAATAAATGCTAAAGAATTGTAAATAATTATATTCTTTCTAAAACATAATTTAATAGATCATTTAAAATTTCTTTATTAAAGATCATAAGGGTAACAATCATTGGGCCTACTAAATGCTAAAAAATTGTAAATAATTATCTTCTTTGTAAAAGATAATTTAATAGATTATTTAAAATTTCTTTATTAAAGATCATAACGGTAACGATCATTGGGCCTAATAAATGCTAAAGAATTTGAAATAATTATCTTCTTTGTGAATCATAATTGAAAATATCATTTAAAGTTTCTTTATTAAAGATCATAACAGTAACGATCATTGGGTCTAATAAATGCTAAAAAATTGTAAATAATTATCTTCTTTCTAAAAGATAATTTAATAGATCATTTAGAATTTCTTTATTAAAGATCATAACGGTAACGATCATTGGTCCTAATAAATGCTAAAGAATTGTAAATAATTATATTCTTTCTAAAACATAATTTAATAGATCATTTAAGATTTCTTTATTAAAGATCATAAGGGTAACAATCATTGGGACTAATAAATGCTAAAAAATTGTAAATAATTATCTTCTTTGTAAAAGATAATTTAATAGATCATTTCAAAATTTCTTTATTAAAGATCATAACGGTAACGATCATTGGGCCTAATAAATGCTAAAGAATTTGAAATAATTATCTTCTTTGTGAATCATAATTGAATAGATCATTTAAAGTTTTTTTATTAAAGGTCTTAACGGTAACAATCATTGGGCTAATAAATGCTAAAAAATTGTACATAATTATCTTCATTCTAAAAGATAACTTAAAAGATCATTTAGAATTTCTTTATTAAAGATCATAACGGTAACGATCATTGGTCCTAATAAATGCTAAAGAATTGTAAATAATTATATTCTTTCTAAAACATAATTTAATAGATCATTTAAAATTTCTTTATTAAAGATCATAAGGGTAACAATCATTGGGACTAATAAATGCTAAAAAATTGTAAATAATTATCTTCTTTGTAAAAGATAATTTAATAGATCATTTCAAAATTTCTTTATTAAAGATCATAACGGTAACGATCATTGGGCCTAATAAATGCTAAAGAATTTGAAATACTTATCTTCTTTGTGAATCATAATTGAATAGATCATTTAAAGTTTTTTTACTAAAGGTCTTAACGGTAACAATCATTGGGCCTAATAAATGCTACAAAATTATACATAATTATCTTCATTCTAAAAGATAACTTAAAAGATTATTTAAAGTTTTTTTATTAAAGATCATAACGGTAACGATCATTGGGCCTAATAAATGCTAAAAAATTGTAAATAATTACCTTCTTTCTAAAAGATAATTTAATAGATCATTTAAAATTTCTTTATTAAAGATCATAACGGTAACGATCATTGGTCCTAATAAATGCTAAAGAATTGTAAATAATTATATTCTTTCTAAAACATAATTTAATAGATCATTTAAAATTTCTTTATTAAAGATCATAAGGGTAACAATCATTGGGCCTACTAAATGCTAAAAAATTGTAAATAATTATCTTCTTTGTAAAAGATAATTTAATAGATTATTTAAAATTTCTTTATTAAAGATCATAACGGTAACGATCATTGGGCCTAATAAATGCTAAAGAATTTGAAATAATTATCTTCTTTGTGAATCATAATTGAAAAGATCATTTAAAGTTTCTTTATTAAAGATCATAACAGTAACGATCATTGGGTCTAATAAATGCTAAAAAATTGTAAATAATTATCTTCTTTCTAAAAGATAATTTAATAGATCATTTAGAATTTCTTTATTAAAGATCATAACGGTAACGATCATTGGTCCTAATAAATGCTAAAGAATTGTAAATAATTATATTCTTTCTAAAACATAATTTAATAGATCATTTAAGATTTCTTTATTAAAGATCATAAGGGTAACAATCATTGGGACTAATAAATGCTAAAAAATTGTAAATAATTATCTTCTTTGTAAAAGATAATTTAATAGATCATTTCAAAATTTCTTTATTAAAGATCATAACGGTAACGATCATTGGGCGTAATAAATGCTAAAGAATTTGAAATAATTATCTTCTTTGTGAATCATAATTGAATAGATCATTTAAAGTTTTTTTATTAAAGGTCTTAACGGTAACAATCATTGGGCGTAATAAATGCTAAAAAATTGTACATAATTATCTTCATTCTAAAAGATAACTTAAAAGATCATTTAGAATTTCTTTATTAAAGATCATAACGGTAACGATCATTGGTCCTAATAAATGCTAAAGAATTGTAAATAATTATTTAATAGATCATTTAAAATTTCTTTATTAAAGATCATAAGGGTAACAATCATTGGGACTAATAAATGCTAAAAAATTGTAAATAATTATCTTCTTTGTAAAAGATAATTTAATAGATCATTTCAAAATTTCTTTATTAAAGATCATAACGGTAACGATCATTGGGCGTAATAAATGCTAAAGAATTTGAAATAATTATCTTCTTTGTGAATCATAATTGAATAGATCATTTAAAGTTTTTTTATTAAAGGTCTTAACGGTAACAATCATTGGGCGTAATAAATGCTAAAAAATTGTACATAATTATCTTCATTCTAAAAGATAACTTAAAAGATCATTTAGAATTTCTTTATTAAAGATCATAACGGTAACGATCATTGGTCCTAATAAATGCTAAAGAATTGTAAATAATTATTTAATAGATCATTTAAAATTTCTTTATTAAAGATCATAAGGGTAACAATCAGTGGGACTAATAAATGCTAAAAAATTGTAAATAATTATGTTCTTTGTAAAAGATAATTTAATAGATCATTTCAAAATTTCTTTATTAAAGATCATAACGGTAACGATCATTGGGCCTAATAAATGCTAAAGAATTTGAAATAATTATCTTCTTTGTGAATCATAATTGAATAGATCATTTAAAGTTTTTTTATTAAAGGTCTTAACGGTAACAATCATTGGGCGTAATAAATGCTAAAAAATTGTACATAATTATCTTCATTCTAAAAGATAACTTAAAAGATCATTTAGAATTTCTTTATTAAAGATCATAACGGTAACGATCATTGGTCCTAATAAATGCTAAAGAATTGTAAATAATTATATTTTTTCTAAAACATAATTTAATAGATCATTTAAAATTTCTTTATTAAAGATCATAAGGGTAACAATCATTGGGACTAATAAATGCTAAAAAATTGTAAATAATTATCTTCTTTGTAAAAGATAATTTAATAGATCATTTCAAAATTTCTTTATTAAAGATCATAACGGTAACGATCATTGGGCCTAATAAATGCTAAAGAATTTGAAATAATTATCTTCTTTGTGAATCATAATTGAATAGATCATTTAAAGTTTTTTTATTAAAGGTCTTAACGGTAACAATCATTGGGCCTAATAAATGCTACAAAATTATACATAATTATCTTCATTCTAAAAGATAACTTAAAAGATTATTTAAAGTTTTTTTATTAAAGATCATAACGGTAACGATCATTGGGCCTAATAAATGCTAAAAAATTGTAAATAATTACCTTCTTTCTAAAAGATAATTTAATAGATCATTTAAAATTTCTTTATTAAAGATCATAACGGTAACGATCATTGGTCCTAATAAATGCTAAAGAATTGTAAATAATTATATTCTTTCTAAAACATAATTTAATAGATCATTTAAAATTTCTTTATTAAAGATCATAAGGGTAACAATCATTGGGCCTACTAAATGCTAAAAAATTGTAAATAATTATCTTCTTTGTAAAAGATAATTTAATAGATTATTTAAAATTTCTTTATTAAAGATCATAACGGTAACGATCATTGGGCCTAATAAATGCTAAAGAATTTGAAATAATTATCTTCTTTGTGAATCATAATTGAATAGATCATTTAAAGTTTTTTTATTAAAGGTCTTAACGGTAACAATCATTGGGCTAATAAATGCTAAAAAATTGTACATAATTATCTTCATTCTAAAAGATAACTTAAAAGATCATTTAGAATTTCTTTATTAAAGATCATAACGGTAACGATCATTGGTCCTAATAAATGCTAAAGAATTGTAAATAATTATATTCTTTCTAAAACATAATTTAATAGATCATTTAAAATTTCTTTATTAAAGATCATAAGGGTAACAATCATTGGGACTAATAAATGCTAAAAAATTGTAAATAATTATCTTCTTTGTAAAAGATAATTTAATAGATCATTTCAAAATTTCTTTATTAAAGATCATAACGGTAACGATCATTGGGCCTAATAAATGCTAAAGAATTTGAAATAATTATCTTCTTTGTGAATCATAATTGAATAGATCATTTAAAGTTTTTTTATTAAAGGTCTTAACGGTAACAATCATTGGGCTAATAAATGCTAAAAAATTGTACATAATTATCTTCATTCTAAAAGATAACTTAAAAGATCATTTAGAATTTCTTTATTAAAGATCATAACGGTAACGATCATTGGTCCTAATAAATGCTAAAGAATTGTAAATAATTATATTCTTTCTAAAACATAATTTAATAGATCATTTAAAATTTCTTTATTAAAGATCATAAGGGTAACAATCATTGGGACTAATAAATGCTAAAAAATTGTAAATAATTATCTTCTTTGTAAAAGATAATTTAATAGATCATTTCAAAATTTCTTTATTAAAGATCATAACGGTAACGATCATTGGGCCTAATAAATGCTAAAGAATTTGAAATAATTATCTTCTTTGTGAATCATAATTGAATAGATCATTTAAAGTTTTTTTATTAAAGGTCTTAACGGTAACAATCATTGGGCTAATAAATGCTAAAAAATTGTACATAATTATCTTCATTCTAAAAGATAACTTAAAAGATCATTTAGAATTTCTTTATTAAAGATCATAACGGTAACGATCATTGGTCCTAATAAATGCTAAAGAATTGTAAATAATTATATTCTTTCTAAAACATAATTTAATAGATCATTTAAAATTTCTTTATTAAAGATCATAAGGGTAACAATCATTGGGACTAATAAATGCTAAAAAATTGTAAATAATTATCTTCTTTGTAAAAGATAATTTAATAGATCATTTCAAAATTTCTTTATTAAAGATCATAACGGTAACGATCATTGGGCCTAATAAATGCTAAAGAATTTGAAATACTTATCTTCTTTGTGAATCATAATTGAATAGATCATTTAAAGTTTTTTTACTAAAGGTCTTAACGGTAACAATCATTGGGCCTAATAAATGCTACAAAATTATACATAATTATCTTCATTCTAAAAGATAACTTAAAAGATTATTTAAAGTTTTTTTATTAAAGATCATAACGGTAACGATCATTGGGCCTAATAAATGCTAAAAAATTGTAAATAATTACCTTCTTTCTAAAAGATAATTTAATAGATCATTTAAAATTTCTTTATTAAAGATCATAACGGTAACGATCATTGGTCCTAATAAATGCTAAAGAATTGTAAATAATTATATTCTTTCTAAAACATAATTTAATAGATCATTTAAAATTTCTTTATTAAAGATCATAAGGGTAACAATCATTGGGCCTACTAAATGCTAAAAAATTGTAAATAATTATCTTCTTTGTAAAAGATAATTTAATAGATTATTTAAAATTTCTTTATTAAAGATCATAACGGTAACGATCATTGGGCCTAATAAATGCTAAAGAATTTGAAATAATTATCTTCTTTGTGAATCATAATTGAAAAGATCATTTAAAGTTTCTTTATTAAAGATCATAACAGTAACGATCATTGGGTCTAATAAATGCTAAAAAATTGTAAATAATTATCTTCTTTCTAAAAGATAATTTAATAGATCATTTAGAATTTCTTTATTAAAGATCATAACGGTAACGATCATTGGTCCTAATAAATGCTAAAGAATTGTAAATAATTATATTCTTTCTAAAACATAATTTAATAGATCATTTAAGATTTCTTTATTAAAGATCATAAGGGTAACAATCATTGGGACTAATAAATGCTAAAAAATTGTAAATAATTATCTTCTTTGTAAAAGATAATTTAATAGATCATTTCAAAATTTCTTTATTAAAGATCATAACGGTAACGATCATTGGGCGTAATAAATGCTAAAGAATTTGAAATAATTATCTTCTTTGTGAATCATAATTGAATAGATCATTTAAAGTTTTTTTATTAAAGGTCTTAACGGTAACAATCATTGGGCGTAATAAATGCTAAAAAATTGTACATAATTATCTTCATTCTAAAAGATAACTTAAAAGATCATTTAGAATTTCTTTATTAAAGATCATAACGGTAACGATCATTGGTCCTAATAAATGCTAAAGAATTGTAAATAATTATTTAATAGATCATTTAAAATTTCTTTATTAAAGATCATAAGGGTAACAATCATTGGGACTAATAAATGCTAAAAAATTGTAAATAATTATCTTCTTTGTAAAAGATAATTTAATAGATCATTTCAAAATTTCTTTATTAAAGATCATAACGGTAACGATCATTGGGCGTAATAAATGCTAAAGAATTTGAAATAATTATCTTCTTTGTGAATCATAATTGAATAGATCATTTAAAGTTTTTTTATTAAAGGTCTTAACGGTAACAATCATTGGGCGTAATAAATGCTAAAAAATTGTACATAATTATCTTCATTCTAAAAGATAACTTAAAAGATCATTTAAAGTTTTTTTATTAAATATCATAACGGTAACGATCATTGGACCTAATAAATGCTAAAAAATTGTAAATAATTACCTTCTTTCTAAAAGATAATTTAATAGATCATTTAAAATTTCTTTATTAAAGATCATAACGGTAACGATCATTGGGCCTAATAAATGCTAAAGAATTTGAAATAATTATCTTCTTTGTGAATCATAATTGAATAGATCATTTAAAGTTTTTTTATTAAAGGTCTTAACGGTAACAATCATTGGGCTAATAAATGCTAAAAAATTGTACATAATTATCTTCATTCTAAAAGATAACTTAAAAGATCATTTAGAATTTCTTTATTAAAGATCATAACGGTAACGATCATTGGTCCTAATAAATGCTAAAGAATTGTAAATAATTATATTCTTTCTAAAACATAATTTAATAGATCATTTAAAATTTCTTTATTAAAGATCATAAGGGTAACAATCATTGGGACTAATAAATGCTAAAAAATTGTAAATAATTATCTTCTTTGTAAAAGATAATTTAATAGATCATTTCAAAATTTCTTTATTAAAGATCATAACGGTAACGATCATTGGGCCTAATAAATGCTAAAGAATTTGAAATAATTATCTTCTTTGTGAATCATAATTGAATAGATCATTTAAAGTTTTTTTATTAAAGGTCTTAACGGTAACAATCATTGGGCTAATAAATGCTAAAAAATTGTACATAATTATCTTCATTCTAAAAGATAACTTAAAAGATCATTTAGAATTTCTTTATTAAAGATCATAACGGTAACGATCATTGGTCCTAATAAATGCTAAAGAATTGTAAATAATTATATTCTTTCTAAAACATAATTTAATAGATCATTTAAAATTTCTTTATTAAAGATCATAAGGGTAACAATCATTGGGACTAATAAATGCTAAAAAATTGTAAATAATTATCTTCTTTGTAAAAGATAATTTAATAGATCATTTCAAAATTTCTTTATTAAAGATCATAACGGTAACGATCATTGGGCCTAATAAATGCTAAAGAATTTGAAATAATTATCTTCTTTGTGAATCATAATTGAATAGATCATTTAAAGTTTTTTTATTAAAGGTCTTAACGGTAACAATCATTGGGCTAATAAATGCTAAAAAATTGTACATAATTATCTTCATTCTAAAAGATAACTTAAAAGATCATTTAGAATTTCTTTATTAAAGATCATAACGGTAACGATCATTGGTCCTAATAAATGCTAAAGAATTGTAAATAATTATATTCTTTCTAAAACATAATTTAATAGATCATTTAAAATTTCTTTATTAAAGATCATAAGGGTAACAATCATTGGGACTAATAAATGCTAAAAAATTGTAAATAATTATCTTCTTTGTAAAAGATAATTTAATAGATCATTTCAAAATTTCTTTATTAAAGATCATAACGGTAACGATCATTGGGCCTAATAAATGCTAAAGAATTTGAAATACTTATCTTCTTTGTGAATCATAATTGAATAGATCATTTAAAGTTTTTTTACTAAAGGTCTTAACGGTAACAATCATTGGGCCTAATAAATGCTACAAAATTATACATAATTATCTTCATTCTAAAAGATAACTTAAAAGATTATTTAAAGTTTTTTTATTAAAGATCATAACGGTAACGATCATTGGGCCTAATAAATGCTAAAAAATTGTAAATAATTACCTTCTTTCTAAAAGATAATTTAATAGATCATTTAAAATTTCTTTATTAAAGATCATAACGGTAACGATCATTGGTCCTAATAAATGCTAAAGAATTGTAAATAATTATATTCTTTCTAAAACATAATTTAATAGATCATTTAAAATTTCTTTATTAAAGATTATAAGGGTAACAATCATTGGGCCTACTAAATGCTAAAAAATTGTAAATAATTATCTTCTTTGTAAAAGATAATTTAATAGATTATTTAAAATTTCTTTATTAAAGATCATAACGGTAACGATCATTGGGCCTAATAAATGCTAAAGAATTTGAAATAATTATCTTCTTTGTGAATCATAATTGAAAAGATCATTTAAAGTTTCTTTATTAAAGATCATAACAGTAACGATCATTGGGTCTAATAAATGCTAAAAAATTGTAAATAATTATCTTCTTTCTAAAAGATAATTTAATAGATCATTTAGAATTTCTTTATTAAAGATCATAACGGTAACGATCATTGGTCCTAATAAATGCTAAAGAATTGTAAATAATTATATTCTTTCTAAAACATAATTTAATAGATCATTTAAGATTTCTTTATTAAAGATCATAAGGGTAACAATCATTGGGACTAATAAATGCTAAAAAATTGTAAATAATTATCTTCTTTGTAAAAGATAATTTAATAGATCATTTCAAAATTTCTTTATTAAAGATCATAACGGTAACGATCATTGGGCGTAATAAATGCTAAAGAATTTGAAATAATTATCTTCTTTGTGAATCATAATTGAATAGATCATTTAAAGTTTTTTTATTAAAGGTCTTAACGGTAACAATCATTGGGCGTAATAAATGCTAAAAAATTGTACATAATTATCTTCATTCTAAAAGATAACTTAAAAGATCATTTAGAATTTCTTTATTAAAGATCATAACGGTAACGATCATTGGTCCTAATAAATGCTAAAGAATTGTAAATAATTATTTAATAGATCATTTAAAATTTCTTTATTAAAGATCATAAGGGTAACAATCATTGGGACTAATAAATGCTAAAAAATTGTAAATAATTATCTTCTTTGTAAAAGATAATTTAATAGATCATTTCAAAATTTCTTTATTAAAGATCATAACGGTAACGATCATTGGGCGTAATAAATGCTAAAGAATTTGAAATAATTATCTTCTTTGTGAATCATAATTGAATAGATCATTTAAAGTTTTTTTATTAAAGGTCTTAACGGTAACAATCATTGGGCGTAATAAATGCTAAAAAATTGTACATAATTATCTTCATTCTAAAAGATAACTTAAAAGATCATTTAGAATTTCTTTATTAAAGATCATAACGGTAACGATCATTGGTCCTAATAAATGCTAAAGAATTGTAAATAATTATTTAATAGATCATTTAAAATTTCTTTATTAAAGATCATAAGGGTAACAATCAGTGGGACTAATAAATGCTAAAAAATTGTAAATAATTATCTTCTTTGTAAAAGATAATTTAATAGATCATTTCAAAATTTCTTTATTAAAGATCATAACGGTAACGATCATTGGGCCTAATAAATGCTAAAGAATTTGAAATAATTATCTTCTTTGTGAATCATAATTGAATAGATCATTTAAAGTTTTTTTATTAAAGGTCTTAACGGTAACAATCATTGGGCGTAATAAATGCTAAAAAATTGTACATAATTATCTTCATTCTAAAAGATAACTTAAAAGATCATTTAGAATTTCTTTATTAAAGATCATAACGGTAACGATCATTGGTCCTAATAAATGCTAAAGAATTGTAAATAATTATATTTTTTCTAAAACATAATTTAATAGATCATTTAAAATTTCTTTATTAAAGATCATAAGGGTAACAATCATTGGGACTAATAAATGCTAAAAAATTGTAAATAATTATCTTCTTTGTAAAAGATAATTTAATAGATCATTTCAAAATTTCTTTATTAAAGATCATAACGGTAACGATCATTGGGCCTAATAAATGCTAAAGAATTTGAAATAATTATCTTCTTTGTGAATCATAATTGAATAGATCATTTAAAGTTTTTTTATTAAAGGTCTTAACGGTAACAATCATTGGGCCTAATAAATGCTACAAAATTATACATAATTATCTTCATTCTAAAAGATAACTTAAAAGATTATTTAAAGTTTTTTTATTAAAGATCATAACGGTAACGATCATTGGGCCTAATAAATGCTAAAAAATTGTAAATAATTACCTTCTTTCTAAAAGATAATTTAATAGATCATTTAAAATTTCTTTATTAAAGATCATAACGGTAACGATCATTGGTCCTAATAAATGCTAAAGAATTGTAAATAATTATATTCTTTCTAAAACATAATTTAATAGATCATTTAAAATTTCTTTATTAAAGATCATAAGGGTAACAATCATTGGGCCTACTAAATGCTAAAAAATTGTAAATAATTATCTTCTTTGTAAAAGATAATTTAATAGATTATTTAAAATTTCTTTATTAAAGATCATAACGGTAACGATCATTGGGCCTAATAAATGCTAAAGAATTTGAAATAATTATCTTCTTTGTGAATCATAATTGAATAGATCATTTAAAGTTTTTTTATTAAAGGTCTTAACGGTAACAATCATTGGGCTAATAAATGCTAAAAAATTGTACATAATTATCTTCATTCTAAAAGATAACTTAAAAGATCATTTAGAATTTCTTTATTAAAGATCATAACGGTAACGATCATTGGTCCTAATAAATGCTAAAGAATTGTAAATAATTATATTCTTTCTAAAACATAATTTAATAGATCATTTAAAATTTCTTTATTAAAGATCATAAGGGTAACAATCATTGGGACTAATAAATGCTAAAAAATTGTAAATAATTATCTTCTTTGTAAAAGATAATTTAATAGATCATTTCAAAATTTCTTTATTAAAGATCATAACGGTAACGATCATTGGGCCTAATAAATGCTAAAGAATTTGAAATAATTATCTTCTTTGTGAATCATAATTGAATAGATCATTTAAAGTTTTTTTATTAAAGGTCTTAACGGTAACAATCATTGGGCTAATAAATGCTAAAAAATTGTACATAATTATCTTCATTCTAAAAGATAACTTAAAAGATCATTTAGAATTTCTTTATTAAAGATCATAACGGTAACGATCATTGGTCCTAATAAATGCTAAAGAATTGTAAATAATTATATTCTTTCTAAAACATAATTTAATAGATCATTTAAAATTTCTTTATTAAAGATCATAAGGGTAACAATCATTGGGACTAATAAATGCTAAAAAATTGTAAATAATTATCTTCTTTGTAAAAGATAATTTAATAGATCATTTCAAAATTTCTTTATTAAAGATCATAACGGTAACGATCATTGGGCCTAATAAATGCTAAAGAATTTGAAATACTTATCTTCTTTGTGAATCATAATTGAATAGATCATTTAAAGTTTTTTTACTAAAGGTCTTAACGGTAACAATCATTGGGCCTAATAAATGCTACAAAATTATACATAATTATCTTCATTCTAAAAGATAACTTAAAAGATTATTTAAAGTTTTTTTATTAAAGATCATAACGGTAACGATCATTGGGCCTAATAAATGCTAAAAAATTGTAAATAATTACCTTCTTTCTAAAAGATAATTTAATAGATCATTTAAAATTTCTTTATTAAAGATCATAACGGTAACGATCATTGGTCCTAATAAATGCTAAAGAATTGTAAATAATTATATTCTTTCTAAAACATAATTTAATAGATCATTTAAAATTTCTTTATTAAAGATCATAAGGGTAACAATCATTGGGCCTACTAAATGCTAAAAAATTGTAAATAATTATCTTCTTTGTAAAAGATAATTTAATAGATTATTTAAAATTTCTTTATTAAAGATCATAACCGTAACGATCATTGGGCCTAATAAATGCTAAAGAATTTGAAATAATTATCTTCTTTGTGAATCATAATTGAAAAGATCATTTAAAGTTTCTTTATTAAAGATCATAACAGTAACGATCATTGGGTCTAATAAATGCTAAAAAATTGTAAATAATTATCTTCTTTCTAAAAGATAATTTAATAGATCATTTAGAATTTCTTTATTAAAGATCATAACGGTAACGATCATTGGTCCTAATAAATGCTAAAGAATTGTAAATAATTATATTCTTTCTAAAACATAATTTAATAGATCATTTAAGATTTCTTTATTAAAGATCATAAGGGTAACAATCATTGGGACTAATAAATGCTAAAAAATTGTAAATAATTATCTTCTTTGTAAAAGATAATTTAATAGATCATTTCAAAATTTCTTTATTAAAGATCATAACGGTAACGATCATTGGGCGTAATAAATGCTAAAGAATTTGAAATAATTATCTTCTTTGTGAATCATAATTGAATAGATCATCATTTAAAGTTTTTTTATTAAAGGTCTTAACGGTAACAATCATTGGGCGTAATAAATGCTAAAAAATTGTACATAATTATCTTCATTCTAAAAGATAACTTAAAAGATCATTTAGAATTTCTTTATTAAAGATCATAACGGTAACGATCATTGGTCCTAATAAATGCTAAAGAATTGTAAATAATTATTTAATAGATCATTTAAAATTTCTTTATTAAAGATCATAAGGGTAACAATCATTGGGACTAATAAATGCTAAAAAATTGTAAATAATTATCTTCTTTGTAAAAGATAATTTAATAGATCATTTCAAAATTTCTTTATTAAAGATCATAACGATAACGATCATTGGGCCTAATAAATGCTAAAGAATTTGAAATAATTATCGTCTTTGTGAATCATAATTGAATAGATCATTTAAAGTTTTTTTATTAAAGGTCTTAACGGTAACAATCATTGGGCGTAATAAATGCTAAAAAATTGTACATAATTATCTTCATTCTAAAAGATAACTTAAAAGATCATTTAGAATTTCTTTATTAAAGATCATAACGGTAACGATCATTGGTCCTAATAAATGCTAAAGAATTGTAAATAATTATATTTTTTCTAAAACATAATTTAATAGATCATTTAAAATTTCTTTATTAAAGATCATAAGGGTAACAATCATTGGGAGTAATAAATGCTAAAAAATTGTAAATAATTATCTTCTTTGTAAAAGATAATTTAATAGATCATTTCAAAATTTCTTTATTAAAGATCATAACGGTAACGATCATTGGGCCTAATAAATGCTAAAGAATTTGAAATAATTATCTTCTTTGTGAATCATAATTGAATAGATCATTTAAAGTTTTTTTATTAAAGGTCTTAACGGTAACAATCATTGGGCCTAATAAATGCTACAAAATTATACCTAATTATCTTCATTCTAAAAGATAACTTAAAAGATTATTTAAAGTTTTTTTATTAAAGATCATAACGGTAACGATCATTGGGCCTAATAAATGCTAAAAAATTGTAAATAATTACCTTCTTTCTAAAAGATAATTTAATAGATCATTTAAAATTTCTTTATTAAAGATCATAACGGTAACTATCATTGGTCCTAATAAATGCTAAAGAATTGTAAATAATTATATTCTTTCTAAAACATAATTTAATAGATCATTTAAAATTTCTTTATTAAAGATCATAAGGGTAACAATCATTGGGCCTACTAAATGCTAAAAAATTGTAAATAATTATCTTCTTTGTAAAAGATAATTTAATAGATTATTTAAAATTTCTTTATTAAAGATCATAACGGTAACGATCATTGGGCCTAATAAATGCTAAAGAATTTGAAATAATTATCTTCTTTGTGAA
Organism: Psophocarpus tetragonolobus; assembly: GCA_037954015.1. Lineage (NCBI taxonomy): Eukaryota > Viridiplantae > Streptophyta > Magnoliopsida > Fabales > Fabaceae > Psophocarpus > Psophocarpus tetragonolobus. Next base: position 65,057,349 of record CM075688.1, read on the forward strand.
TCATAATTGAATAGATCATTTAAAGTTTTTTTATTAAAGGTCTTAACGGTAACCATCATTGGGCGTAATAAATGCTAAAAAATTGTACATAATTATCTTCATTCTAAAAGATAACTTAAAAGATCATTTAGAATTTCTTTATTAAAGATCATAACGGTAACGATCATTGGTCCTAATAAATGCTAAAGAATTGTAAATAATTATATTCTTTCTAAAACATAATTTAATAGATCATTTAAAATTTCTTTATTAAAGTTCATAAGGGTAACAATCATTGGGACTAATAAATGCTAGAAAATTGTAAATAATTATCTTCTTTGTAAAAGATAATTTAATAGATCATTTCAAAATTTCTTTATTAAAGATCATAACGGTAACGATCATTGGGCCTAATAAATGCTAAAGAATTTGAAATAATTATCTTCTTTGTGAATCATAATTGAATAGATCATTTAAAGTTTTTTTATTAAAGGTCTTAACGGTAACAATCATTGGGCCTAATAAATGCTACAAAATTATACATAATTATCTTCATTCTAAAAGATAACTTAAAAGATTATTTACAGTTTTTTTATTAAAGATCATAACGGTAACGATCATTGGGCCTAATAAATGCTAAAAAATTGTAAATAATTACCTTCTTTCTAAAAGATAATTTAATAGATCATTTAAAATTTCTTTATTAAAGATCATAACGGTAACGATCATTGGTCCTAATAAATGCTAAAGAATTGTAAATAATTATATTCTTTCTAAAACATAATTTAATAGATCTTTTAAAATTTCTTTATTAAAGATCATAAGGGTAACAATCATTGGGCCTACTAAATGCTAAAAAATTGTAAATAATTATCTTCTTTGTAAAAGATAATTTAATAGATTATTTAAAATTTCTTTATTAAAGATCATAACGGTAACGATCATTGGGCCTAATAAATGCTAAAGAATTTGAAATAATTATCTTCTTTGTGAATCATAATTGAAAAGATCATTTAAAGTTTCTTTATTAAAGATCATAACAATAACGATCATTGGTTCTAATAAATGCTAAAAAATTGTAAATAATTATCTTCTTTCTAAAAGATAATTTAATAGATCATTTAGAATTTCTTTATTAAACATCATAACGGTAACGATCATTGGTCCTAATAAATGCTAAAGAATTTTAAATAATTATATTCTTTCTAAAACATAATTTAATTGATCATTTAAAATTTCTTTATTAAAGATCATAAGGGTAACAATCACTGGGACTAATAAATGCTAAAAAATTGTAAATAATTATCTTCTTTGTAATTGATAATTTAATAGATCATTTCAAAATTTCTTTATTAAAGATCATAACGGTAACGATCATTGGGCCTAATAAATGCTAAAGAATTTGAAATAATTATCTTCTTTGTGAATCATAATTGAATAGATCATTTAAAGTTTTTTTATTAAAGGTCTTAACGGTAACAATCATTGGGCCTAATAAATGCTACAAAATTATACATAATTATCTTCATTCAAAAAGATAACTTAAAAGATTATTTACAGTTTTTTTATTAAAGATCATAACGGTAACGATCATTGGGACTAATAAATGCTAAAAAATTGTAAATAATTATCTTCTTTGTAAAAGATAATTTAATAGATCATTTCAAAATTTCTTTATTAAAGATCATAACGGTAACGATCATTGGGCCTAATAAATGCTAAAGAATTTGAAATAAATATCTTCTTTGTGAATCATAATTGAATAGATCATTTAAAGTTTTTTTATTAAAGGTCTTAACGGTAACAATCATTGGGCCTAATAAATGCTACAAAATTATACATAATTATCTTCATTCAAAAAGATAACTTAAAAGATTATTTACAGTTTTTTTATTAAAGATCATAACGGTAACGATCATTGGGACTAATAAATGCTAAAAAATTGTAAATAATTATCTTCTTTGTAAAAGATAATTTAATAGATCGTTTCAAAATTTCTTTATTAAAGATCATAACGGTAACGATCATTGGGCCTAATAAATGCTAAAGAATTGTAAATAATTATATTCTTTCTAAAACATAATTTAATTGATCATTTAAAATTTCTTTATTAAAGATCATAAGGGTAACAATCACTGGGACTAATAAATGCTAAAAAATTGTAAATAATTATCTTCTTTGTAATTGATAATTTAATAGATCATTTCAAAATTTCTTTATTAAAGATCATAACGGTAACGATCATTGGGCCTAATAAATGCTAAAGAATTTGAAATAATTATCTTCTTTGTGAATCATAATTGAATAGATCATTTAAAGTTTTTTTATTAAAGGTCTTAACGGTAACAATCATTGGGCCTAATAAATGCTACAAAATTATACATAATTATCTTCATTCAAAAAGATAACTTAAAAGATTATTTACAGTTTTTTTATTAAAGATCATAACGGTAACGATCATTGGGACTAATAAATGCTAAAAAATTGTAAATAATTATCTTCTTTGTAAAAGATAATTTAATAGATCATTTCAAAATTTCTTTATTAAAGATCATAACGGTAACGATCATTGGGCCTAATAAATGCTAAAGAATTTGAAATAATTATCTTCTTTGTGAATCATAATTGAATAGATCATTTAAAGTTTTTTTATTAAAGGTCTTAACGGTAACAATCATTGGGCCTAATAAATGCTACAAAATTATACATAATTATCTTCATTCAAAAAGATAACTTAAAAGATTATTTACAGTTTTTTTATTAAAGATGATAACGGTAACGATCATTGGGACTAATAAATGCTAAAAAATTGTAAATAATTATCTTCTTTATAAAAGATAATTTAATAGATCATTTCAAAATTTCTTTATTAAAGATCATAACGGTAACGATCATTGGGCCTAATAAATGCTAAAGAATTTGAAATAATTATCTTCTTTGTGAATCATAATTGAATAGATCATTTAAAGTTTTTTTATTAAAGGTCTTAACGGTAACAATCATTGGGCCTAATAAATGCTACAAAATTATACATAATTATCTTCATTCAAAAAGATAACTTAAAAGATTATTTACAGTTTTTTTATTAAAGATCATAACGGTAACGATCATTGGGACTAATAAATGCTAAAAAATTGTAAATAATTATCTTCTTTGTAAAAGATAATTTAATAGATCATTTCAAAATTTCTTTATTAAAGATCATAACGGTAACGATCATTGGGCCTAATAAATGCTAAAGAATTTGAAATAATTATCTTCTTTGTGAATCATAATTGAATAGATCATTTAAAGTTTTTTTATTAAAGGTCTTAACGGTAACAATCATTGGGCTAATAAATGCTAAAAAATTGTACATAATTATCTTCATTCTAAAAGATAACTTAAAAGATCATTTAGAATTTCTTTATTAAAGATCATAACGGTAACGATCATTGGTCCTAATAAATGCTAAAGAATTGTAAATAATTATATTCTTTCTAAAACATAATTTAATAGATCATTTAAAATTTCTTTATTAAAGATCATAAGGGTAACAATCATTGGGACTAATAAATGCTAAAAAATTGTAAATAATTATCTTCTTTGTAAAAGATAATTTAATAGATCATTTCAAAATTTCTTTATTAAAGATCATAACGGTAACGATCATTGGGCCTAATAAATGCTAAAGAATTTGAAATAATTATCTTCTTTGTGAATCATAATTGAATAGATCATTTAAAGTTTTTTTACTAAAGGTCTTAACGGTAACAATCATTGGGCCTAATAAATGCTACAAAATTATACATAATTATCTTCATTCTAAAAGATAACTTAAAAGATTATTTAAAGTTTTTTTATTAAAGATCATAACGGTAACGATCATTGGGCCTAATAAATGCTAAAAAATTGTAAATAATTACCTTCTTTCTAAAAGATAATTTAATAGATCATTTAAAATTTCTTTATTAAAGATCATAACGGTAACGATCATTGGTCCTAATAAATGCTAAAGAATTGTAAATAATTATATTCTTTCTAAAACATAATTTAATAGATCATTTAAAATTTCTTTATTAAAGATCATAAGGGTAACAATCATTGGGCCTACTAAATGCTAAAAAATTGTAAATAATTATCTTCTTTGTAAAAGATAATTTAATAGATTATTTAAAATTTCTTTATTAAAGATCATAACGGTAACAATCATTGGGCCTAATAAATGCTACAAAATTATACATAATTATCTTCATTCTAAAAGATAACTTAAAAGATTATTTAAAGTTTTTTTATTAAAGATCATAACGGTAACGATCATTGGGCCTAATAAATGCTAAAAAATTGTAAATAATTACCTTCTTTCTAAAAGATAATTTAATAGATCATTTAAAATTTCTTTATTAAAGATCATAACGGTAACGATCATTGGTCCTAATAAATGCTAAAGAATTGTAAATAATTATATTCTTTCTAAAACATAATTTAATAGATCATTTAAGATTTCTTTATTAAAGATCATAAGGGTAACAATCATTGGGACTAATAAATGCTAAAAAATTGTAAATAATTATCTTCTTTGTAAAAGATAATTTAATAGATCATTTCAAAATTTCTTTATTAAAGATCATAACGGTAACGATCATTGGGCCTAATAAATGCTAAAGAATTTGAAATAATTATCTTCTTTGTGAATCATAATTGAATAGATCATTTAAAGTTTTTTTATTAAAGGTCTTAACGGTAACAATCATTGGGCCTAATAAATGCTACAAAATTATACATAATTATCTTCATTCTAAAAGATAACTTAAAAGATTATTTACAGTTTTTTTATTAAAGATCATAACGGTAACGATCATTGGGACTAATAAATGCTAAAAAATTGTAAATAATTATCTTCTTTGTAAAAGATAATTTAATAGATCATTTCAAAATTTCTTTATTAAAGATCATAACGGTAACGATCATTGGGCCTAATAAATGCTAAAGAATTTGAAATAATTATCTTCTTTGTGAATCATAATTGAATAGATCATTTAAAGTTTTTTTATTAAGGGTCTTAACGGTAACAATCATTGGGCTAATAAATGCTAAAAAATTGTACATAATTATCTTCATTCTAAAAGATAACTTAAAAGATCATTTAGAATTTCTTTATTAAAGATCATAACGGTAACGATCATTGGTCCTAATAAATGCTAAAGAATTGTAAATAATTATATTCTTTCTAAAACATAATTTAATAGATCATTTAAAATTTCTTTATTAAAGATCATAAGGGTAACAATCATTGGGACTAATAAATGCTAAAAAATTGTAAATAATTATCTTCTTTGTAAAAGATAATTTAATAGATCATTTCAAAATTTCTTTATTAAAGATCATAACGGTAACGATCATTGGGCCTAATAAATGCTAAAGAATTTGAAATAATTATCTTCTTTGTGAATCATAATTGAATAGATCATTTAAAGTTTTTTTACTAAAGGTCTTAACGGTAACAATCATTGGGCCTAATAAATGCTACAAAATTATACATAATTATCTTCATTCTAAAAGATAACTTAAAAGATTATTTAAAGTTTTTTTATTAAAGATCATAACGGTAACGATCATTGGGCCTAATAAATGCTAAAAAATTGTAAATAATTACCTTCTTTCTAAAAGATAATTTAATAGATCATTTAAAATTTCTTTATTAAAGATCATAACGGTAACGATCATTGGTCCTAATAAATGCTAAAGAATTGTAAATAATTATATTCTTTCTAAAACATAATTTAATAGATCATTTAAAATTTCTTTATTAAAGATCATAAGGGTAACAATCATTGGGCCTACTAAATGCTAAAAAATTGTAAATAATTATCTTCTTTTTAAAAGATAATTTAATAGATTATTTAAAATTTCTTTATTAAAGATCATAACGGTAACGATCATTGGGCCTAATAAATGCTAAAGAATTTGAAATAATTATCTTCTTTGTGAATCATAATTGAAAAGATCATTTAAAGTTTCTTTATTAAAGATCATAACAGTAACGATCATTGGGTCTAATAAATGCTAAAAAATTGTAAATAATTATCTTCTTTCTAAAAGATAATTTAATAGATCATTTAGAATTTCTTTATTAAAGATCATAACGGTAACGATCATTGGTCCTAATAAATGCTAAAGAATTGTAAATAATTATATTCTTTCTAAAACATAATTTAATAGATCATTTAAGATTTCTTTATTAAAGATCATAAGGGTAACAATCATTGGGACTAATAAATGCTAAAAAATTGTAAATAATTATCTTCTTTGTAAAAGATAATTTAATAGATCATTTCAAAATTTCTTTATTAAAGATCATAACGGTAACGATCATTGGGCCTAATAAATGCTAAAGAATTTGAAATAATTATCTTCTTTGTGAATCATAATTGAATAGATCATTTAAAGTTTTTTTATTAAAGGTCTTAACGGTAACAATCATTGGGCTAATAAATGCTAAAAAATTGTACATAATTATTTTCATTCTAAAAGATAACTTAAAAGATCATTTAGAATTTCTTTATTAAAGATCATAACGGTAACGATCATTGGTCCTAATAAATGCTAAAGAATTGTAAATAATTATATTCTTTCTAAAACATAATTTAATAGATCATTTAAAATTTCTTTATTAAAGATCATAAGGGTAACAATCATTGGGACTAATAAATGCTAAAAAATTGTAAATAATTATCTTCTTTGTAAAAGATAATTTAATAGATCATTTCAAAATTTCTTTATTAAAGATCATAACGGTAACGATCATTGGGCCTAATAAATGCTAAAGAATTTGAAATACTTATCTTCTTTGTCAATCATAATTGAATAGATCATTTAAAGTTTTTTTACTAAGGGTCTTAACGGTAACAATCATTGGGCCTAATAAATGCTACAAAATTATACATAATTATCTTCATTCTAAAAGATAACTTAAAAGATTATTTAAAGTTTTTTTATTAAAGATCATAACGGTAACGATCATTGGGCCTAATAAATGCTAAAAAATTGTAAATAATTACCTTCTTTCTAAAAGATAATTTAATAGATCATTTAAAATTCCTTTATTAAAGATCATAACGGTAACGATCATTGGTCCTAATAAATGCTAAAGAATTGTAAATAATTATATTCTTTCTAAAACATAATTTAATAGATCATTTAAAATTTCTTTATTAAAGATCATAAGGGTAACAATCATTGGGCCTACTAAATGCTAAAAAATTGTAAATAATTATCTTCTTTGTAAAAGATAATTTAATAGATTATTTAAAATTTCTTTATTAAAGATCATAACGGTAACGATCATTGGGCCTAATAAATGCTAAAGAATTTGAAATAATTATCTTCTTTGTGAATCATAATTGAAAAGATCATTTAAAGTTTCTTTATTAAAGATCATAACAGTAACGATCATTGGGTCTAATAAATGCTAAAAAATTGTAAATAATTATCTTCTTTCTAAATGATAATTTAATAGATCATTTAGAATTTCTTTATTAAAGATCATAACGGTAACGATCATTGGTCCTAATAAATGCTAAAGAATTGTAAATAATTATATTCTTTCTAAAACATAATTTAATAGATCATTTAAGATTTCTTTATTAAAGATCATAAGGGTAACAATCATTGGGACTAATAAATGCTAAAAAATTGTAAATAATTATCTTCTTTGTAAAAGATAATTTAATAGATCATTTCAAAATTTCTTTATTAAAGATCATAACGGTAACGATCATTGGGCCTAATAAATGCTAAAGAATTTGAAATAATTATCTTCTTTGTGAATCATAATTGAATAGATCATTTAAAGTTTTTTTATTAAAGGTCTTAACGGTAACAATCATTGGGCGTAATAAATGCTAAAAAATTGTACATAATTATCTTCATTCTAAAAGATAACTTAAAAGATCATTTAGAATTTCTTTATTAAAGATCATAACGGTAACGATCATTGGTCCTAATAAATGCTAAAGAATTGTAAATAATTATTTAATAGATCATTTAAAATTTCTTTATTAAAGATCATAAGGGTAACAATCATTGGGACTAATAAATGCTAAAAAATTGTAAATAATTATCTTCTTTGTAAAAGATAATTTAATAGATCATTTCAAAATTTCTTTATTAAAGATCATAACGGTAACGATCATTGGGCCTAATAAATGCTAAAGAATTTGAAATAATTATCTTCTTTGTGAATCATAATTGAATAGATCATTTAAAGTTTTTTTATTAAAGGTCTTAACGGTAACAATCATTGGGCCTAATAAATGCTACAAAATTATACATAATTATCTTCATTCTAAAAGATAACTTAAAAGATTATTTAAAGTTTTTTTATTAAAGATCATAACGGTAACGATCATTGGGCCTAATAAATGCTAAAAAATTGTAAATAATTACCTTCTTTCTAAAAGATAATTTAATAGATCATTTAAAATTTCTTTATTAAAGATCATAACGGTAACGATCATTGGTCCTAATAAATGCTAAAGAATTGTAAATAATTATATTCTTTCTAAAACATAATTTAATAGATCTTTTAAAATTTCTTTATTAAAGATCATAAGGGTAACAATCATTGGGCCTACTAAATGCTAAAAAATTGTAAATAATTATCTTCTTTGTAAAAGATAATTTAATAGATTATTTAAAATTTCTTTATTAAAGATCATAACGGTAACGATCATTGGGCCTAATAAATGCTAAAGAATTTGAAATAATTATCTTCTTTGTGAATCATAATTGAATAGATCATTTAAAGTTTTTTTATTAAAGGTCTTAACGGTAACCATCATTGGGCGTAATAAATGCTAAAAAATTGTACATAATTATCTTCATTCTAAAAGATAACTTAAAAGATCATTTAGAATTTCTTTATTAAAGATCATAACGGTAACGATCATTGGTCCTAATAAATGCTAAAGAATTGTAAATAATTATATTCTTTCTAAAACATAATTTAATAGATCATTTAAAATTTCTTTATTAAAGATCATAAGGGTAACAATCATTGGGACTAATAAATGCTAAAAAATTGTAAATAATTATCTTCTTTGTAAAAGATAATTTAATAGATCATTTCAAAATTTCTTTATTAAAGATCATAACGGTAACGATCATTGGGCCTAATAAATGCTAAAGAATTTGAAATAATTATCTTCTTTGTGAATCATAATTGAATAGATCATTTAAAGTTTTTTTATTAAAGGTCTTAACGGTAACAATCATTGGGCCTAATAAATGCTACAAAATTATACATCATTATCTTCATTCTAAAAGATAACTTAAAAGATTATTTAAAGTTTTTTTATTAAAGATCATAACGGTAACGATCATTGGGCCTAATAAATGCTAAAAAATTGTAAATAATTACCTTCTTTCTAAAAGATAATTTAATAGATCATTTAAAATTTCTTTATTAAAGATCATAACGGTAACGATCATTGGTCCTAATAAATGCTAAAGAATTGTAAATAATTATATTCTTTCTAAAACATAATTTAATAGATCTTTTAAAATTTCTTTATTAAAGATCATAAGGGTAACAATCATTGGGCCTACTAAATGCTAAAAAATTGTAAATAATTATCTTCTTTGTAAAAGATAATTTAATAGATTATTTAAAATTTCTTTATTAAAGATCATAACGGTAACGATCATTGGGCCTAATAAATGCTAAAGAATTTGAAATAATTATCTTCTTTGTGAATCATAATTGAAAAGATCATTTAAAGTTTCTTTATTAAAGATCATAACAATAACGATCATTGGGTCTAATAAATGCTAAAAAATTGTAAATAATTATCTTCTTTCTAAAAGATAATTTAATAGATCATTTAGAATTTCTTTATTAAACATCATAACGGTAACGATCATTGGTCCTAATAAATGCTAAAGAATTGTAAATAATTATATTCTTTCTAAAACATAATTTAATTGATCATTTAAAATTTCTTTATTAAAGATCATAAGGGTAACAATCATTGGGACTAATAAATGCTAAAAAATTGTAAATAATTATCTTCTTTGTAATTGATAATTTAATAGATCATTCCAAAATTTCTTTATTAAAGATCATAATGGTAACGATCATTGGGCCTAATAAATGCTAAAGAATTTGAAATAATTATCTTCTTTGTGAATCATAATTGAATAGATCATTTAAAGTTTTTTTATTAAAGGTCTTAACGGTAACAATCATTGGGCCTAATAAATGCTAAAAAATTGTACATAATTATCTTCATTCTAAAAGATAACTTAAAAGATCATTTAGAATTTCTTTATTAAAGATCATAACGGTAACGATCATTGGTCCTAATAAATGCTAAAGAATTGTAAATAATTATATTCTTTCTAAAACATAATTTAATAGATCATTTAAAATTTCTTTATTAAAGATCATAAGGGTAACAATCATTGGGACTAATAAATGCTAAAAAATTGTAAATAATTATCTTCTTTGTAAAAGATAATTTAATAGATCATTTCAAAATTTCTTTATTAAAGATCATAACGGTAACGATCATTGGGCCTAATAAATGCTAAAGAATTTGAAATAATTATCTTCTTTGTGAATCATAATTGAATAGATCATTTAAAGTTTTTTTATTAAAGGTCTTAACGGTAACAATAATTGGGCCTAATAAATGCTACAAAATTATACATAATTATCTTCATTCTAAAAGATAACTTAAAAGATTATTTAAAGTTTTTTTATTAAAGATCATAACGGTAACGATCATTGGGCCTAATAAATGCTAAAAAATTGTAAATAATTACCTTCTTTCTAAAAGATAATTTAAGATCATTTAAAATTTCTTTATTAAAGATCATAACGGTAACGATCATTGGTCCTAATAAATGCTAAAGAATTGTAAATAATTATATTCTTTCTAAAACATAATTTAATAGATCATTTAAAATTTCTTTATTAAAGATCATAAGGGTAACAATCATTGGGCCTACTAAATGCTAAAAAATTGTAAATAATTATCTTCTTTGTAAAAGATAATTTAATAGATTATTTAAAATTTCTTTATTAAAGATCATAACGGTAACGATCATTGGGCCTAATAAATGCTAAAGAATTTGAAATAATTATCTTCTTTGTGAATCATAATTGAAAAGATCATTTAAAGTTTCTTTATTAAAGATCATAACAATAACGATCATTGGGTCTAATAAATGCTAAAAAATTGTAAATAATTATCTTCTTTCTAAAAGATAATTTAATAGATCATTTAGAATTTCTTTATTAAACATCATAACGGTAACGATCATTGGTCCTAATAAATGCTAAAGAATTGTAAATAATTATATTCTTTCTAAAACATAATTTAATTGATCATTTAAAATTTCTTTATTAAAGATCATAAGGGTAACAATCATTGGGACTAATAAATGCTAAAAAATTGTAAATAATTATCTTCTTTGTAATTGATAATTTAATAGATCATTCCAAAATTTCTTTATTAAAGATCATAATGGTAACGATCATTGGGCCTAATAAATGCTAAAGAATTTGAAATAATTATCTTCTTTGTGAATCATAATTGAATAGATCATTTAAAGTTTTTTTATTAAAGGTCTTAACGGTAACAATCATTGGGCCTAATAAATGCTAAAAAATTGTACATAATTATCTTCATTCTAAAAGATAACTTAAAAGATCATTTAGAATTTCTTTATTAAAGATCATAACGGTAACGATCATTGGTCCTAATAAATGCTAAAGAATTGTAAATAATTATATTCTTTCTAAAACATAATTTAATAGATCATTTAAAATTTCTTTATTAAAGATCATAAGGGTAACAATCATTGGGACTAATAAATGCTAAAAAATTGTAAATAATTATCTTCTTTGTAAAAGATAATTTAATAGATCATTTCAAAATTTCTTTATTAAAGATCATAACGGTAACGATCATTGGGCCTAATAAATGCTAAAGAATTTGAAATAATTATCTTCTTTGTGAATCATAATTGAATAGATCATTTAAAGTTTTTTTATTAAAGGTCTTAACGGTAACAATAATTGGGCCTAATAAATGCTACAAAATTATACATAATTATCTTCATTCTAAAAGATAACTTAAAAGATTATTTAAAGTTTTTTTATTAAAGATCATAACGGTAACGATCATTGGGCCTAATAAATGCTAAAAAATTGTAAATAATTACCTTCTTTCTAAAAGATAATTTAAGATCATTTAAAATTTCTTTATTAAAGATCATAACGGTAACGATCATTGGTCCTAATAAATGCTAAAGAATTGTAAATAATTATATTCTTTCTAAAACATAATTTAATAGATCATTTAAAATTTCTTTATTAAAGATCATAAGGGTAACAATCATTGGGCCTACTAAATGCTAAAAAATTGTAAATAATTATCTTCTTTGTAAAAGATAATTTAATAGATTATTTAAAATTTCTTTATTAAAGATCATAACGGTAACGATCATTGGGCCTAATAAATGCTAAAGAATTTGAAATAATTATCTTCTTTGTGAATCATAATTGAATAGATCATTTAAAGTTTTTTTATTAAAGGTCTTAACGGTAACAATAATTGGGCCTAATAAATGCTACAAAATTATACATAATTATCTTCATTCTAAAAGATAACTTAAAAGATTATTTAAAGTTTTTTTATTAAAGATCATAACGGTAACGATCATTGGGCCTAATAAATGCTAAAAAATTGTAAATAATTACCTTCTTTCTAAAAGATAATTTAAGATCATTTAAAATTTCTTTATTAAAGATCATAACGGTAACGATCATTGGTCCTAATAAATGCTAAAGAATTGTAAATAATTATATTCTTTCTAAAACATAATTTAATAGATCATTTAAAATTTCTTTATTAAAGATCATAAGGGTAACAATCATTGGGCCTACTAAATGCTAAAAAATTGTAAATAATTATCTTCTTTGTAAAAGATAATTTAATAGATTATTTAAAATTTCTTTATTAAAGATCATAACGGTAACGATCATTGGGCCTAATAAATGCTAAAGAATTTGAAATAATTATCTTCTTTGTGAATCATAATTGAAAAGATCATTTAAAGTTCCTTTATTAAAGATCATAACAGTAACGATCATTGGGTCTAATAAATGCTAAAAAATTGTAAATAATTATCTTCTTTCTAAAAGATAATTTAATAGATCATTTAGAATTTCTTTATTAAACATCATAACGGTAACGATCATTGGTCCTAATAAATGCTAAAGAATTGTAAATAATTATATTCTTTCTAAAACATAATTTAATAGATCATTTAAAATTTCTTTATTAAAGATCATAAGGGTAACAATCATTGGGACTAATAAATGCTAAAAAATTGTAAATAATTATCTTCTTTGTAAAAGATAATTTAATAGATCATTTCAAAATTTCTTTATTAAAGATCATAACGGTAACGATCATTGGGCCTAATAAATGCTAAAGAATTTGAAATAATTATCTTCTTTGTGAATCATAATTGAATAGATCATTTAAAGTTTTTTTATTAAAGGTCTTAACGGTAACAATCATTGGGCCTAATAAATGCTAAAAAATTGTACATAATTATCTTCATTCTAAAAGATAACTTAAAAGATCATTTAGAATTTCTTTATTAAAGATCATAACGGTAACGATCATTGGTCCTAATAAATGCTAAAGAATTGTAAATAATTATATTCTTTCTAAAACATAATTTAATAGATCATTTAAAATTTCTTTATTAAAGATCATAAGGGCAACAATCATTGGGCCTACTAAATGCTAAAAAATTGTAAATAATTATCTTCTTTGTAAAAGATAATTTAATAGATTATTTAAAATTTCTTTATTAAAGATCATAACGGTAACGATCATTGGGCCTAATAAATGCTAAAGAATTTGAAATAATTATCTTCTTTGTGAATCATAATTGAATAGATCATTTAAAGTTTTTTTATTAAAGGTCTTAACGGTAACAATAATTGGGCCTAATAAATGCTACAAAATTATACATAATTATCTTCATTCTAAAAGATAACTTAAAAGATTATTTAAAGTTTTTTTATTAAAGATCATAACGGTGATCATTGGGCCTAATAAATGCTAAAAAATTGTAAATAATTACCTTCTTTCTAAAAGATAATTTAAGATCATTTAAAATTTCTTTATTAAAGATCATAACGGTAACGATCATTGGTCCTAATAAATGCTAAAGAATTGTAAATAATTATATTCTTTCTAAAACATAATTTAATAGATCATTTAAAATTTCTTTATTAAAGATCATAAGGGTAACAATCATTGGGCCTACTAAATGCTAAAAAATTGTAAATAATTATCTTCTTTGTAAAAGATAATTTAATAGATTATTTAAAATTTCTTTATTAAAGATCATAACGGTAATGATCATTGGGCCTAATAAATGCTAAAGAATTTGAAATAATTATCTTCTTTGTGAATCATAATTGAAAAGATCATTTAAAGTTTCTTTATTAAAGATCATAACAGTAACGATCATTGGGTCTAATAAATGCTAAAAAATTGTAAATAATTATCTTCTTTCTAAAAGATAATTTAATAGATCATTTAGAATTTCTTTATTAAACATCATAACGGTAACGATCATTGGTCCTAATAAATGCTAAAGAATTGTAAATAATTATATTCTTTCTAAAACATAATTTAATAGATCATTTAAAATTTCTTTATTAAAGATCATAAGGGTAACAATCATTGGGACTAATAAATGCTAAAAAATTGTAAATAATTATCTTCTTTGTAAAAGATAATTTAATAGATCATTTCAAAATTTCTTTATTAAAGATCATAACGGTAACGATCATTGGGCCTAATAAATGCTAAAGAATTTGAAATAATTATCTTCTTTGTGAATCATAATTGAATAGATCATTTAAAGTTTTTTTATTAAAGGTCTTAACGGTAACAATCATTGGGCCTAATAAATGCTAAAAAATTGTACATAATTATCTTCATTCTAAAAGATAACTTAAAAGATCATTTAGAATTTCTTTATTAAAGATCATAACGGTAACGATCATTGGTCCTAATAAATGCTAAAGAATTGTAAATAATTATATTCTTTCTAAAACATAATTTAATAGATCATTTAAAATTTCTTTATTAAAGATCATAAGGGTAACAATCATTGGGACTAATAAATGCTAAAAAATTGTAAATAATTATCTTCTTTGTAAAAGATAATTTAATAGATCATTTGAAAATTTCTTTATTAAAGATCATAACGGTAACGATCATTGGGCCTAATAAATGCTAAAGAATTTGAAATAATTATCTTCTTTGTGAATCATAATTGAATAGATCATTTAAAGTTTTTTTATTAAAGGTCTTAACGGTAACAATCATTGGGCCTAATAAATGCTACAAAATTATACATAATTATCTTCATTCTAAAAGATAACTTAAAAGATTATTTAAAGTTTTTTTATTAAAGATCATAACGGTAACGATCATTGGGCCTAATAAATGCTAAAAAATTGTAAATAATTACCTTCTTTCTAAAAGATAATTTAATAGATCATTTAAAATTTCTTTATTAAAGATCATAACGGTAACGATCATTGGTCCTAATAAATGCTAAAGAATTGTAAATAATTATATTCTTTCTAAAACATAATTTAATAGATCATTTAAAATTTCTTTATTAAAGATCATAAGGGTAACAATCATTGGGCCTACTAAATGCTAAAAAATTGTAAATAATTATCTTCTTTGTAAAAGATAATTTAATAGATTATTTAAAATTTCTTTATTAAAGATCATAACGGTAACAATCATTGGGCCTAATAAATGCTACAAAATTATACATAATTATCTTCATTCTAAAAGATAACTGAAAAGATTATTTAAAGTTTTTTTATTAAAGATCATAACGGTAACGATCATTGGGCCTAATAAATGCTAAAAAATTGTAAATAATTACCTTCTTTCTAAAAGATAATTTAATAGATCATTTAAAATTTCTTTATTAAAGATCATAAGGGTAACAATCATTGGGCCTACTAAATGCTAAAAAATTGTAAATAATTATCTTCTTTGTAAAAGATGATTTAATAGATTATTTAAAATTTCTTTATTAAAGATCATAACGGTAACGATCATTGGCCCTAATAAATGCTAAAGAATTTGAAATAATTATCTTCTTTGTGAATCATAATTGAATAGATCATTTAAAGTTTTTTTATTAAAGGTCTTAACGGTAACAATCATTGGGCCTAATAAATGCTACAAAATTATACATAATTATCTTCATTCTAAAAGATAACTTAAAAGATTATTTAAAGTTTTTTTATTAAAGATCATAACGGTAACGATCATTGGGCCTAATAAATGCTAAAAAATTGTAAATAATTACCTTCTTTCTAAAAGATAATTTAATAGATCATTTAAAATTTCTTTATTAAAGACCATAAGGGTAACAATCATTGGGCCTACTAAATGCTAAAAAATTGTAAATAATTATCTTCTTTGTAAAAGATAATTTAATAGATTATTTAAAATTTCTTTATTAAAGATCATAACGGTAACGATCATTGGGCCTAATAAATGCTAAAGAATTTGAAATAATTATCTTCTTTGTGAATCATAATTGAATAGATCATTTAAAGTTTTTTTATTGAAGGTCTTAACGGTAACAATCATTGGGCCTAATAAATGCTACAAAATTATACATAATTATCTTCATTCTAAAAGATAACTTAAAAGATTATTTAAAGTTTTTTTATTAAAGATCATAACGGTAACGATCATTGGGCCTAATAAATGCTAAAAAATTGTAAATAATTACCTTCTTTGTAAAAGATAATTTAATAGATCATTTAAAATTTCTTTATTAAAGATCATAACGGTAACGATCATTGGTCCTAATAAATGCTAAAGAATTGTAAATAATTATATTCTTTCTAAAACATAATTTAATAGATCATTTAAAATTTCTTTATTAAAGATCATAAGGGTAACAATCATTGGGCCTACTAAATGCTAAAAAATTGTAAATAATTATCTTCTTTGTAAAAGATAATTTAATAGATTATTTAAAATTTCTTTATTAAAGATCATAACGGTAACGATCATTGGGCCTAATAAATGCTAAAGAATTTGAAATAATTATCTTCTTTGTGAATCATAATTGAAAAGATCATTTAAAGTTTCTTTATTAAAGATCATAACAGTAACGATCATTGGGTCTAATAAATGCTAAAAAATTGTAAATAATTATCTTCTTTCTAAAAGATAATTTAATAGATCATTTAGAATTTCTTTATTAAACATCATAACGGTAACGATCATTGGTCCTAATAAATGCTAAAGAATTGTAAATAATTATATTCTTTCTAAAACATAATTTAATAGATCATTTAAAATTTCTTTATTAAAGATCATAAGGGTAACAATCATTGGGACTAATAAATGCTAAAAAATTGTAAATAATTATCTTCTTTGTAAAAGATAATTTAATAGATCATTTCAAAATTTCTTTATTAAAGATCATAACGGTAACGATCATTGGGCCTAATAAATGCTAAAGAATTTGAAATAATTATCTTCTTTGTGAATCATAATTGAATAGATCATTTAAAGTTTTTTTATTAAAGGTCTTAAAGGTAACAATCATTGGGCCTAATAAATGCTAAAAAATTGTACATAATTATCTTCATTCTAAAAGATAACTTAAAAGATCATTTAGAATTTCTTTATTAAAGATCATAACGGTAACGATCATTGGTCCTAATAAATGCTAAAGAATTGTAAATAATTATATTCTTTCTAAAACATAATTTAATAGATCATTTAAAATTTCTTTATTAAAGATCATAAGGGTAACAATCATTGGGACTAATAAATGCTAAAAAATTGTAAATAATTATCTTCTTTGTAAAAGATAATTTAATAGATCATTTCAAAATTTCTTTATTAAAGATCATAACGGTAACGATCATTGGGCCTAATAAATGCTAAAGAATTTGAAATAATTATCTTCTTTGTGAATCATAATTGAATAGATCATTTAAAGTTTTTTTATTGAAGGTCTTAACGGTAACAATCATTGGGCCTAATAAATGCTACAAAATTATACATAATTATCTTCATTCTAAAAGATAACTTAAAAGATTATTTAAAGTTTTTTTATTAAAGATCATAACGGTAACGATCATTGGGCCTAATAAATGCTAAAAAATTGTAAATAATTACCTTCTTTCTAAAAGATAATTTAATAGATCATTTAAAATTTCTTTATTAAAGATCATAACGGTAACGATCATTGGTCCTAATAAATGCTAAAGAATTGTAAATAATTATATTCTTTCTAAAACATAATTTAATAGATCATTTAAAATTTCTTTATTAAAGATCATAAGGGTAACAATCATTGGGCCTACTAAATGCTAAAAAATTGTAAATAATTATCTTCTTTGTAAAAGATAATTTAATAGATTATTTAAAATTTCTTTATTAAAGATCATAACGGTAACGATCATTGGGCCTAATAAATGCTAAAGAATTTGAAATAATTATCTTCTTTGTGAATCATAATTGAAAAGATCATTTAAAGTTTCTTTATTAAAGATCATAACAGTAACGATCATTGGGTCTAATAAATGCTAAAAAATTGTAAATAATTATCTTCTTTCTAAAAGATAATTTAATAGATCATTTAGAATATCTTTATTAAACATCATAACGGTAACGATCATTGGTCCTAATAAATGCTAAAGAATTGTAAATAATTATATTCTTTCTAAAACATAATTTAATAGATCATTTAAAATTTCTTTATTAAAGATCATAAGGGTAACAATCATTGGGACTAATAAATGCTAAAAAATTGTAAATAATTATCTTCTTTGTAAAAGATAATTTAATAGATCATTTCAAAATTTCTTTATTAAAGATCATAACGGTAACGATCATTGGGCCTAATAAATGCTAAAGAATTTGAAATAATTATCTTCTTGGTGAATCATAATTGAATAGATCATTTAAAGTTTTTTTATTAAAGGTCTTAACGGTAACAATCATTGGGCCTAATAAATGCTAAAAAATTGTACATAATTATCTTCATTCTAAAAGATAACTTAAAAGATCATTTAGAATTTCTTTATTAAAGATCATAACGGTAACGATCATTGGTCCTAATAAATGCTAAAGAATTGTAAATAATTATATTCTTTCTAAAACATAATTTAATAGATCATTTAAAATTTCTTTATTAAAGATCATAAGGGTAACAATCATTGGGACTAATAAATGCTAAAAAATTGTAAATAATTATCTTCTTTGTAAAAGATAATTTAATAGATCATTTCAAAATTTCTTTATTAAAGATCATAACGGTAACGATCATTGGGCCTAATAAATGCTAAAGAATTTGAAATAATTATCTTCTTTGTGAATCATAATTGAATAGATCATTTAAAGTTTTTTTACTAAAGGTCTTAACGGTAACAATCATTGGGCCTAATAAATGCTACAAAATTATACATAATTATCTTCATTCTAAAAGATAACTTAAAAGATTATTTAAAGTTTTTTTATTAAAGATCATAACGGTAACGATCATTGGGCCTAATAAATGGTAAAAAATTGTAAATAATTACCTTCTTTCTAAAAGATAATTTAATAGATCATTTAAAATTTCTTTATTAAAGATCATAACGGTAACGATCATTGGTCCTAATAAATGTTAAAGAATTGTAAATAATTATATTCTTTCTAAAACATAATTTAGTAGATCATTTAAAATTTCTTTATTAAAGATCATAAGGGTAACAATCATTGGGCCTACTAAATGCTAAAAAATTGTAAATAATTATCTTCTTTGTAAAAGATAATTTAATAGATTATTTAAAATTTCTTTATTAAAGATCATAACGGTAACGATCATTGGGCCTAATAAATGCTAAAGAATTTGAAATAATTATCTTCTTTGTGAATCATAATTGAAAAGATCATTTAAAGTTTCTTTATTAAAGATCATAACAGTAACGATCATTGGGTCTAATAAATGCTAAAAAATTGTAAATAATTATCTTCTTTCTAAAAGATAATTTAATAGATCATTTAGAATTTCTTTATTAAACATCATAACGGTAACGATCATTGGTCCTAATAAATGCTAAAGAATTGTAAATAATTATATTCTTTCTAAAACATAATTTAATAGATCATTTAAAATTTCTTTATTAAAGATCATAAGGGTAACAATCATTGGGACTAATAAATGCTAAAAAATTGTAAATAATTATCTTCTTTGTAAAAGATAATTTAATAGATCATTTCAAAATTTCTTTATTAAAGATCATAACGGTAATGATCATTGGGCCTAATAAATGCTAAAGAATTTGAAATAATTATCTTCTTTGTGAATCATAATTGAATAGATCATTTAAAGTTTTTTTACTAAAGGTCTTAACGGTAACAATCATTGGGCCTAATAAATGCTACAAAATTATACATAATTATCTTCATTCTAAAAGATAACTTAAAAGATTATTTAAAGTTTTTTTATTAAAGATCATAACGGTAACGATCATTGGGCCTAATAAATGGTAAAAAATTGTAAATAATTACCTTCTTTCTAAAAGATAATTTAATAGATCATTTAAAATTTCTTTATTAAAGATCATAACGGTAACGATCATTGGTCCTAATAAATGTTAAAGAATTGTAAATAATTATATTCTTTCTAAAACATAATTTAGTAGATCATTTAAAATTTCTTTATTAAAGATCATAAGGGTAACAATCATTGGGCCTACTAAATGCTAAAAAATTGTAAATAATTATCTTCTTTGTAAAAGATAATTTAATAGATTATTTAAAATTTCTTTATTAAAGATCATAACGGTAACGATCATTGGGCCTAATAAATGCTAAAGAATTTGAAATAATTATCTTCTTTGTGAATCATAATTGAAAAGATCATTTAAAGTTTCTTTATTAAAGATCATAACAGTAACGATCATTGGGTCTAATAAATGCTAAAAAATTGTAAATAATTATCTTCTTTCTAAAAGATAATTTAATAGATCATTTAGAATTTCTTTATTAAACATCATAACGGTAACGATCATTGGTCCTAATAAATGCTAAAGAATTGTAAATAATTATATTCTTTCTAAAACATAATTTAATAGATCATTTAAAATTTCTTTATTAAAGATCATAAGGGTAACAATCATTGGGACTAATAAATGCTAAAAAATTGTAAATAATTATCTTCTTTGTAAAAGATAATTTAATAGATCATTTCAAAATTTCTTTATTAAAGATCATAACGGTAACGATCATTGGGCCTAATAAATGCTAAAGAATTTGAAATAATTATCTTCTTTGTGAATCATAATTGAATAGATCATTTAAAGTTTTTTTACTAAAGGTCTTAACGGTAACAATCATTGGGCCTAATAAATGCTACAAAATTATACATAATTATCTTCATTCTAAAAGATAACTTAAAAGATTATTTAAAGTTTTTTTATTAAAGATCATAACGGTAACGATCATTGGGCCTAATAAATGCTAAAAAATTGTAAATAATTACCTTCTTTCTAAAAGATAATTTAATAGATCATTTAAAATTTCTTTATTAAAGATCATAACGGTAACGATCATTGGTCCTAATAAATGCTAAAGAATTGTAAATAATTATATTCTTTCTAAAACATAATTTAGTAGATCATTTAAAATTTCTTTATTAAAGATCATAAGGGTAACAATCATTGGGCCTACTAAATGCTAAAAAATTGTAAATAATTATCTTCTTTGTAAAAGATAATTTAATAGATTATTTAAAATTTCTTTATTAAAGATCATAACGGTAACGATCATTGGGCCTAATAAATGCTAAAGAATTTGAAATAATTATCTTCTTTGTGAATCATAATTGAAAAGATCATTTAAAGTTTTTTTATTAAAGATCATAACAGTAACGATCATTGGGTCTAATAAATGCTAAAAAATTGTAAATAATTATCTTCTTTCTAAAAGATAATTTAATAGATCATTTAGAATTTCTTTATTAAACATCATAACGGTAACGATCATTGGTCCTAATAAATGCTAAAGAATTGTAAATAATTATATTCTTTCTAAAACATAATTTAATAGATCATTTAAAATTTCTTTATTAAAGATCATAAGGGTAACAATCATTGGGACTAATAAATGCTAAAAAATTGTAAATAATTATCTTCTTTGAAAGAGATAATTTAATAGATCATTTCAAAATTTCTTTATTAAAGATCATAACGGTAAGGATCATTGGGCCTAATAAATGCTAAAGAATTTGAAATAATTATCTTCTTTGTGAATCATAATTGAATAGATCATTTAAAGTATTTTTATTAAAGGTCTTAACGGTAACAATCATTGGGCCTAATAAATGCTAAAAAATTGTACATAATTATCTTCATTCTAAAAGATAACTTAAAAGATCATTTAGAATTTCTTTATTAAAGATCATAACGGTAACGATCATTGGTCCTAATAAATGCTAAAGAATTGTAAATAATTATATTCTTTCTAAAACATAATTTAATAGATCATTTAAAATTTCTTTATTAAAGATCATAAGGGTAACAATCATTGGGACTAATAAATGCTAAAAAATTGTAAATAATTATGTTCTTTCTAAAAGATAATTTAATAGATCATTTCAAAATTTCTTTATTAAAGATCATAACGGTAACGATCATTGGGCCTAATAAATGCTAAAAAATTGTAAATAATTATCTTCTTTGTAAAAGATAATTTAATAGATTATTTAAAATTTCTTTATTAAAGATCATAACGGTAACGATCATTGGGCCTAATAAATGCTAAAGAATTTAAAATAATTATCTTCTTTGTGAATCATAATTGAAAAGATCATTTAAAGTTTCTTTATTAAAGATCATAACAGTAACGATCATTGGGTCTAATAAATGCTAAAAAATTGTAAATAATTATCTTCTTTCTAAAAGATAATTTAATAGATCATTTAGAATTTCTTTATTAAACATCATAACGGTAACGATCATTGGTCCTAATAAATGCTAAAGAATTGTAAATAATTATATTCTTTCTAAAACATAATTTAATAGATCATTTAAAATTTCTTTATTAAAGATCATAAGGGTAACAATCATTGGGACTAATAAATGCTAAAAAATTGTAAATAATTATCTTCTTTGTAAAAGATAATTTAATAGATCATTTCAAAATTTCTTTATTAAAGATCATAACGGTAACGATCATTGGGCCTAATAAATGCTAAAGAATTTGAAATAATTATCTTCTTTGTGAATCATAATTGAATAGATCATTTAAAGTTTTTTTACTAAAGGTCTTAACGGTAACAATCATTGGGCCTAATAAATGCTACAAAATTATACATAATTATCTTCATTCTAAAAGATAACTTAAAAGATTATTTAAAGTTTTTTTATTAAAGATCATAACGGTAACGATCATTGGGCCTAATAAATGCTAAAAAATTGTAAATAATTACCTTCTTTCTAAAAGATAATTTAATAGATCATTTAAAATTTCTTTATTAAAGATCATAACGGTAACGATCATTGGTCCTAATAAATGCTAAAGAATTGTAAATAATTATATTCTTTCTAAAACATAATTTAGTAGATCATTTAAAATTTCTTTATTAAAGATCATAAGGGTAACAATCATTGGGCCTACTAAATGCTAAAAAATTGTAAATAATTATCTTCTTTGTAAAAGATAATTTAATAGATTATTTAAAATTTCTTTATTAAAGATCATAACGGTAACGATCATTGGGCCTAATAAATGCTAAAGAATTTGAAATGATTATCTTCTTTGTGAATCATAATTGAAAAGATCATTTAAAGTTTTTTTATTAAAGATCATAACAGTAACGATCATTGGGTCTAATAAATGCTAAAAAATTGTAAATAATTATCTTCTTTCTAAAAGATAATTTAATAGATCATTTAGAATTTCTTTATTAAACATCATAACGGTAACGATCATTGGTCCTAATAAATGCTAAAGAATTGTAAATAATTATATTCTTTCTAAAACATAATTTAATAGATCATTTAAAATTTCTTTATTAAAGATCATAAGGGTAACAATCATTGGGACTAATAAATGCTAAAAAATTGTAAATAATTATCTTCTTTGAAAGAGATAATTTAATAGATCATTTCAAAATTTCTTTATTAAAGATCATAACGGTAACGATCATTGGGCCTAATAAATGCTAAAGAATTTGAAATAATTATCTTCTTTGTGAATCATAATTGAATAGATCATTTAAAGTATTTTTATTAAAGGTCTTAACGGTAACAATCATTGGGCCTAATAAATGCTAAAAAATTGTACATAATTATCTTCATTCTAAAAGATAACTTAAAAGATCATTTAGAATTTCTTTATTAAAGATCATAACGGTAACGATCATTGGTCCTAATAAATGCTAAAGAATTGTAAATAATTATATTCTTTCTAAAACATAATTTAATAGATCATTTAAAATTTCTTTATTAAAGATCATAAGGGTAACAATCATTGGGACTAATAAATGCTAAAAAATTGTAAATAATTATGTTCTTTCTAAAAGATAATTTAATAGATCATTTCAAAATTTCTTTATTAAAGATCATAACGGTAACGATCATTGGGCCTAATAAATGCTAAAGAATTTGAAATAATTATCTTCTTTGTGAATCATAATTGAATAGATCATTTAAAGTTTTTTTATTAAAGGTCTTAACGGTAACAATCATTGGGCCTAATAAATGCTAAAAAATTGTACATAATTATCTTCATTCTAAAAGATAACTTAAAAGATTATTTAAAGTTTTTTTATTAAAGATCATAACGGTAACGATCATTGGGCCTAATAAATGCTAAAAAATTGTAAATAATTACCTTCTTTCTAAAAGATAATTTAATAGATCATTTAAAATTTCTTTATTAAAGATCGTAACGTTAACGATCATTGGTCCTAATAAATGCTAAAGAATTGTAAATAATTATATTCTTTCTAAAACATAATTTAATAGATCATTTAAAATTTCTTTATTAAAGATCATAAGGGTAACAATCATTGGGACTAATAAATGCTAAAAAATTCTAAATAATTATCTTCTTTGTAAAAGATAATTTAATAGATCATTTCAAAATTTCTTTATTAAAGATCATAACGGTAACGATCATTGGTCCTAATAAATGCTAAAGAATTGTAAATAATTATATTCTTTCTAAAACATAACTTAATAGATCATTTAAAATTTCTTTATTAAAGATCATAAGGGTAACAATCATTGGGCCTACTAAATGCTAAAAAATTGTAAATAATTATCTTCTTTGTAAAAGATAATTTAATAGATTATTTAAAATTTCTTTATTAAAGATCATAACGGTAACGATCATTGGGCCTAATAAATGCTAAAGAATTTGAAATAATTATCTTCTTTGTGAATCATAATTGAAAAGATCATTTAAAGTTTCTTTATTAAAGATCATAACAGTAACGATCATTGGGTCTAATAAATGCTAAAAAATTGTAAATAATTATCTTCTTTCTAAAAGATAATTTAATAGATCATTTAGAATTTCTTTATTAAACATCATAACGGTAACGATCATTGGTCCTAATAAATGCTAAAGAATTGTAAATAATTATATTCTTTCTAAAACATAATTTAATAGATCATTTAAAATTTCTTTATTAAAGATCATAAGGGTAACAATCATTGGGACTAATAAATGCTAAAAAGTTGTAAATAATTATCTTCTTTGTAAAAGATAATTTAATAGATCATTTCAAAATTTCTTTATTAAAGATCATAACGGTAACGATCATTGGGCCTAATAAATGCTAAAGAATTTGAAATAATTATCTTCTTTGTGAATCATAATTGAATAGATCATTTAAAGTTTTTTTATTAAAGGTCTTAACGGTAACAATCATTGGGCCTAATAAATGCTAAAAAATTGTACATAATTATCTTCATTCTAAAAGATAACTTAAAAGATCATTTAAAGTTTTTTTATTAAAGATCATAACGGTAACGATCATTGGGCCTAATAAATGCTAAAAAATTGTAAATAATTACCTTCTTTCTAAAAGATAATTTAATAGATCATTTAAAATTTCTTTATTAAAGATCGTAACGGTAACGATCATTGGTCCTAATAAATGCTAAAGAATTGTAAATAATTATATTCTTTCTAAAACATAATTTAATAGATCATTTAAAATTTCTTTATTAAAGATCATAAGGGTAACAATCATTGGGACTAATAAATGCTAAAAAATTGTAAATAATTATCTTCTTTGTAAAAGATAATTTAATAGATCATTTCAAAATTTCTTTATTAAAGATCATAACGGTAACAATCATTGGGCCTAATAAATGCTAAAGAATTTGAAATAATTATCTTCTTTGTGAATCATAATTGAATAGATCATTTAAAGTTTTTTTATTAAAGGTCTTAACGGTAACAATCATTGGGCCTAATAAATGCTAAAAAATTGTACATAATTATCTTCATTCTAAGAGATAACTTAAAAGATTATTTAAAGTTTTTTTATTAAAGATCATAACGGTAACGATCATTGGGCCTAATAAATGCTAAAAAATTGTAAATAATTACCTTCTTTCTAAAAGATAATTTAATAGATCATTTAAAATTTCTTTATTAAAGATCGTAACGGTAACGATCATTGGTCCTAATAAATGCTAAAGAATTGTAAATAATTATATTCTTTTTAAACATAATTTAATAGATCATTTAAAATTTCTTTATTAAAGATCATAAGGGTAACAATCATTGGGACTAATAAATGCTAAAAAATTGTAAATAATTATCTTCTTTGTAAAAGATAATTTAATAGATCATTTCAAAATTTCTTTATTAAAGATCATAACGGTAACGATCATTGGGCCTAATAAATGCTAAAGAATTTGAAATAATTATCTTCTTTGTGAATCATAATTGAATAGATCATTTAAAGTTTTTTTATTAAAGGTCTTAACGGTAACAATCATTGGGCCTAATAAATGCTAAAAAATTGTACATAATTATCTTCATTCTAAAAGATAACTTAAAAGATCATTTAGAATTTCTTTATTAAAGATCATAACGGTAACGATCATTGGTCCTAATAAATGCTAAAGAATTGTAAATAATTATATTCTTTCTAAAACATAATTTAATAGATCATTTAAAATTTCTTTATTAAAGATCATAAGGGTAACAATCATTGGGACTAATAAATGCTAAAAAATTGTAAATAATTATGTTCTTTCTAAAAGATAATTTAATAGATCATTTCAAAATTTCTTTATTAAAGATCATAACGGTAACGATCATTGGGCCTAATAAACGCTAAAGAATTTGAAATAATTATCTTCTTTGTGAATCATAATTGAATAGATCATTTAAAGTTTTTTTATTAAAGGTCTTAACGGTAACAATCATTGGGCCTAATAAATGCTAAAAAATTGTACATAATTATCTTCATTCTAAAAGATAACTTAAAAGATTATTTAAAGTTTTTTTATTAAAGATCATAACGGTAACGATCATTGGGCCTAATAAATGCTAAAAAATTGTAAATAATTACCTTCTTTCTAAAAGATAATTTAATAGATCATTTAAAATTTCTTTATTAAAGATCGTAACGGTAACGATCATTGGTCCTAATAAATGCTAAAGAATTGTAAATAATTATATTCTTTCTAAAACATAATTTAATAGATCATTTAAAATTTCTTTATTAAAGATCATAAGGGTAACAATCATTGGGACTAATAAATGCTAAAAAATTGTAAATAATTATCTTCTTTGTAAAAGATAATTTAATAGATCATTTCAAAATTTCTTTATTAAAGATCATAACGGTAACAATCATTGGGCCTAATAAATGCTAAAGAATTTGAAATAATTATCTTCTTTGTGAATCATAATTGAATAGATCATTTAAAGTTTTTTTATTAAAGGTCTTAACGGTAAGAATCATTGGGCCTAATAAATGCTAAAAAATTGTACATAATTATCTTCATTCTAAGAGATAACTTAAAAGATTATTTAAAGTTTTTTTATTAAAGATCATAACGGTAACGATCATTGGGCCTAATAAATGCTAAAAAATTGTAAATAATTACCTTCTTTCTAAAAGATAATTTAATAGATCATTTAAAATTTCTTTATTAAAGATCGTAACGGTAACGATCATTGGTCCTAATAAATGCTAAAGAATTGTAAATAATTATATTCTTTTTAAACATAATTTAATAGATCATTTAAAATTTCTTTATTAAAGATCATAAGGGTAACAATCATTGGGACTAATAAATGCAAAAAAGTTGTAAATAATTATCTTCTTTGTAAAAGATAATTTAATAGATCATTTCAAAATTTCTTTATTAAAGATCATAACGGTAACGATCATTGGGCCTAATAAATGCTAAAGAATTTGAAATAATTATCTTCTTTGTGAATCATAATTAAATAGATCATTTAAAGTTTTTTTATTAAAGGTCTTAACGGTAACAATCATTGGGCCTAATAAATGCTAAAAAATTGTACATAATTATCTTCATTCTAAAAGATAACTTAAAAGATTATTTAAAGTTTTTTTATTAAAGGTCTTAACGGTAACAATCATTGGGCTAATAAATGCTAAAAAATTGTACATAATTATCTTTATTCTAAAAGATAACTTAAAAGATCATTTAGAATTTCTTTATTAAAGATCATAACGGTATGAATCATTGGTCCTAATAAATGCTAAAGAATTGTAAATAATTATATTCTTTCTAAAACATAATTTAATAGATCATTTAAAATTTCTTTATTAAAGATCGTAACGGTAACGATCATTGGTCCTAATAAATGCTAAAGAATTGTAAATAATTATATTCTTTGTAAAACATAATTTAATAGATCATTTAAAATTTCTTTATTAAAGATCATAAGGGTAACAATCATTGGGACTAATAAATGCTAAAAAATTGTAAATAATTATCTTCTTTGTAAAAGATAATTTAATAGATCATTTCAAAATTTCTTTATTAAAGATCATAACGGTAACGATCATTGGGCCTAATAAATGCTAAAGAATTTGAAATAATTATCTTCTTTGTGAATCATAATTGAATAGATCATTTAAAGTTTTTTTATTAAAGGTCTTAGCGGTAACAATCATTGGGCCTAATAAATGCTAAAAAATTGTACATAATTATCTTCATTCTAAAAGATAACTTAAAAGATTATTTAAAGTTTTTTTATTAAAGATCATAACGGTAACGATCATTGGGCCTAATAAATGCTAAAAAATTGTAAATAATTACCTTCTTTCTAAAAGATAATTTAATAGATCATTTAAAATTTCTTTATTAAAGATCGTAACGGTAACGATCATTGGTCCTAATAAATGCTAAAGAATTGTAAATAATTATATTCTTTGTAAAACATAATTTAATAGATCATTTAAAATTTCTTTATTAAAGATCATAAGGGTAACAATCATTGGGACTAATAAATGCTAAAAAATTGTAAATAATTATCTTCTTTGTAAAAGATAATTTAATAGATCATTTCAAAATTTCTTTTTTAAAGATCATAACGGTAACCATCATTGGGCCTAATAAATGCTAAAGAATTTGAAATAATTATCTTCTTTGTGAATCATAATTGAATAGATCATTTAAAGTTTTTTTATTAAAGGTCTTAACGGTAACAATCATTGGGCCTAATAAATGCTAAAAAAATGTACATAATTATCTTCATTCTAAAAGATAACTTAAAAGATTATTTAAAGTTTTTTTATTAAAGATCATAACGGTAACGATCATTGGGCCTAATAAATGCTAAAAAATTGTAAATAATTACCTTCTTTCTAAAAGATAATTTAATAGATCATTTAAAATTTCTTTATTAAAGATCGTAACGGTAACGATCATTGGTCCTAATAAATGCTAAAGAATTGTAAATAATTATATTCTTTCTAAAACATAATTTAATAGATCATTTAAAATTTCTTTATTAAAGATCATAAGGGTAACAATCATTGGGACTAATAAATGCTAAAAAATTGTAAATAATTATCTTCTTTGTAAAAGATAATTTAATAGATCATTTCAAAATTTCTTTATTAAAGATCATAACGGTAACCATCATTGGGCCTAATAAATGCTAAAGAATTTGAAATAATTATCTTCTTTGTGAATCATAATTGAATAGATCATTTAAAGTTTTTTTATTAAAGGTCTTAACGGTAACAATCATTGGGCCTAATAAATGCTAAAAAAATTTACATAATTATCTTCATTCTAAAAGATAACTTAAAAGATTATTTAAAGTTTTTTTATTAAAGATCATAACGGTAACGATCATTGGGCCTAATAAATGCTAAAAAATTGTAAATAATTACCTTCTTTCTAAAAGATAATTTAATAGATCATTTAAAATTTCTTTATTAAAGATCGTAACGGTAACGATCATTGGTCCTAATAAATGCTAAAGAATTGTAAATAATTATATTCTTTCTAAAACATAATTTAATAGATCATTTAAAATTTCTTTATTAAAGATCATAAGGGTAACAATCATTGGGACTAATAAATGCTAAAAAATTGTAAATAATTATCTTCTTTGTAAAAGATAATTTAATAGATCATTTCAAAATTTCTTTTTTAAAGATCATAACGGTAACCATCATTGGGCCTAATAAATGCTAAAGAATTTGAAATAATTATCTTCTTTGTGAATCATAATTGAATAGATCATTTAAAGTTTTTTTATTAAAGGTCTTAACGGTAACAATCATTGGGCCTAATAAATGCTAAAAAAATGTACATAATTATCTTCATTCTAAAAGATAACTTAAAAGATTATTTAAAGTTTTTTTATTAAAGATCATAACGGTAACGATCATTGGGCCTAATAAATGCTAAAAAATTGTAAATAATTACCTTCTTTCTAAAAGATAATTTAATAGATCATTTAAAATTTCTTTATTAAAGATCGTAACGGTAACGATCATTGGTCCTAATAAATGCTAAAGAATTGTAAATAATTATATTCTTTCTAAAACATAATTTAATAGATCATTTAAAATTTCTTTATTAAAGATCATAAGGGTAACAATCATTGGGACTAATAAATGCTAAAAAATTGTAAATAATTATCTTCTTTGTAAAAGATAATTTAATAGATCATTTCAAAATTTCTTTATTAAAGATCATAACGGTAACCATCATTGGGCCTAATAAATGCTAAAGAATTTGAAATAATTATCTTCTTTGTGAATCATAATTGAATAGATCATTTAAAGTTTTTTTATTAAAGGTCTTAACGGTAACAATCATTGGGCCTAATAAATGCTAAAAAAATTTACATAATTATCTTCATTCTAAAAGATAACTTAAAAGATTATTTAAAGTTTTTTTATTAAAGATCATAACGGTAACGATCATTGGGCCTAATAAATGCTAAAAAATTGTAAATAATTACCTTCTTTCTAAAAGATAATTTAATAGATCATTTAAAATTTCTTTATTAAAGATCGTAACGGTAACGATCATTGGTCCTAATAAATGCTAAAGAATTGTAAATAATTATATTCTTTCTAAAACATAATTTAATAGATCATTTAAAATTTCTTTATTAAAGATCATAAGGGTAACAATCATTGGGACTAATAAATGCTAAAAAATTGTAAATAATTATCTTCTTTGTAAAAGATAATTTAATAGATCATTTCAAAATTTCTTTATTAAAGATCATAACGGTAACGATCATTGGGCCTAATAAATGCTAAAGAATTTGAAATAATTATCTTCTTTGTGAATCATAATTGAATAGATCATTTAAAGTTTTTTTATTAAAGGTCTTAACGGTAACAATCATTGGGCCTAATAAATGCTAAAAAATTGTACATAATTATCTTCATTCTAAAAGATAACTTAAAAGATTATTTAAAGTCTTTTTATTAAAGATCATAACGGTAACGATCATTGGGCCTAATAAATGCTAAAAAATTGTAAATAATTACCTTCTTTCTAAAAGATAATTTAATAGATCATTTAAAATTTCTTTATTAAAGATCGTAACGGTAACGATCATTGGTCCTAATAAATGCTAAAGAATTGTAAATAATTATATTCTTTGTAAAACATAATTTAATAGATCATTTAAAATTTCTTTATTAAAGATCATAAGGGTAACAATCATTGGGACTAATAAATGCTAAAAAATTGTAAATAATTATCTTCTTTGTAAAAGATAATTTAATAGATCATTTCAAAATTTCTTTATTAAAGATCATAACGGTAACCATCATTGGGCCTAATAAATGCTAAAGAATTTGAAATAATTATCTTCTTTGTGAATCATAATTGAATAGATCATTTAAAGTTTTTTTATTAAATATCATAACGGTAACGATCATTGGACCTAATAAATGCTAAAAAATTGTAAATAATTACCTTCTTTCTAAAAGATAATTTAATAGATCATTTAAAATTTCTTTATTAAAGATCCTAACGGTAACGATCATTGGTCCTAATAAATGCTAAAGAATTGTAAATAATTATATTCTTTCTAAAACATAATTTAATAGATCATTTAAAATTTCTTTATTAAAGATCATAAGGGTAACAATCATTGGGACTAATAAATGCTAAAAAATTGTAAATAATTATCTTCTTTGTAAAAGATAATTTAATAGATCATTTCAAAATTTCTTTATTAAAGATCATAACGGTAACGATCATTGGGCCTAATAAATGCTAAAGAATTTGAAATAATTATCTTCTTTGTGAATCATAATTGAATAGATCATTTAAAGTTTTTTTATTAAAGGTCTTAACGGTAACAATCATTGGGCCTAATAAATGCTAAAAAATTGTACATAATTATCTTCATTCTAAAAGATAACTTAAAAGATCATTTAAAGTTTTTTTATTAAATATCATAACGGTAACGATCATTGGGCCTAATAAATGCTAAAAAATTGTAAATAATTACCTTCTTTCTAAAAGATAATTTAATAGATCATTTAAAATTTCTTTATTAAAGATCATAACAGTAACGATCATTGGTCCTAATAAATGCTAAAGAATTGTAAATAATTATATTCTTTCTAAAACATAATTTAATAGATCATTTAAAATTTCTTTATTAAAGATCATAAGGGTAACAATCATTGGGACTAATAAATGCTAAAAAATTGTAAATAATTACCTTCTTTCTAAAAGATAATTTAATAGATCATTTAAAATTTCTTTATTAAAGATCGTAACGGTAACGATCATTGGTCCTAATAAATGCTAAAGAATTGTAAATAATTATATTCTTTGTAAAACATAATTTAATAGATCATTTAAAATTTCTTTATTAAAGATCATAAGGGTAACAATCATTGGGACTAATAAATGCTAAAAAATTGTAAATAATTATCTTCTTTGTAAAAGATAATTTAATAGATCATTTCAAAATTTCTTTATTAAAGATCATAACGGTAACCATCATTGGGCCTAATAAATGCTAAAGAATTTGAAATAATTATCTTCTTTGTGAATCATAATTGAATAGATCATTTAAAGTTTTTTTATTAAAGGTCTTAACGGTAACAATCATTGGGCCTAATAAATGCTAAAAAATTGTACATAATTATCTTCATTCGAAAAGATAACTTAAAAGATCATTTAAAGTTTTTTTATTAAATATCATAACGGTAACGATCATTGGGCCTAATAAATGCTAAAGAATTTGAAATAATTATCTTCTTTGTGAATCATAATTGAATAGATCATTTAAAGTTTTTTTATTAAAGGTCTTAACGGTAACAATCATTGGGCCTAATAAATGCTAAAAAATTGTACATAATTATTTTCATTCTAAAAGATAACTTAAAAGATCATTTACAATTTCTTTATTAAAGATCATAACGGTAACGATCATTGGTCCTAATAAATACTAAAGAATTGTAAATAATTACCTTCTTTCTAAAAGATAATTTAATAGATCATTTAAAATTTCTTTATTAAAGATCGTAACGGTAACGATCATTGGTCCTAATAAATGCTAAAGAATTGTAAATAATTATATTCTTTCTAAAACATAATTTAATAGATCATTTAAAATTTCTTTATTAAAGATCATAAGGGTAACAATCATTGGGACTAATAAATGCTAAAAAATTGTAAATAATTATCTTCTTTGTAAAAGATAATTTAATAGATCATTTCAAAATTTCTTTATTAAAGATCATAACGGTAACGATCATTGGGCCTAATAAATGCTAAAGAATTTGAAATAATTATCTTCTTTGTGAATCATAATTGAATAGATCATTTAAAGTTTTTTTATTAAAGGTCTTAACGGTAACAATCATTGGGCCTAATAAATGCTAAAAAATTGTACATAATTATCTTCATTCTAAAAGATAACTTAAAAGATCATTTAAAGTTTTTTTATTAAATATCATAACGGTAACGATCATTGGGCCTAATAAATGCTAAAAAATTGTAAATAATTACCTTCTTTCTAAAAGATAATTTAATAGATCATTTAAAATTTCTTTATTAAAGATCATAACAGTAACGATCATTGGTCCTAATAAATGCTAAAGAATTGTAAATAATTATATTCTTTCTAAAACATAATTTAATAGATCATTTAAAATTTCTTTATTAAAGATCATAAGGGTAACAATCATTGGGACTAATAAATGCTAAAAAATTGTAAATAATTACCTTCTTTCTAAAAGATAATTTAATAGATCATTTAAAATTTCTTTATTAAAGATCGTAACGGTAACGATCATTGGTCCTAATAAATGCTAAAGAATTGTAAATAATTATATTCTTTGTAAAACAT
Source organism: Psophocarpus tetragonolobus (assembly GCA_037954015.1). Lineage (NCBI taxonomy): Eukaryota > Viridiplantae > Streptophyta > Magnoliopsida > Fabales > Fabaceae > Psophocarpus > Psophocarpus tetragonolobus. Next base: position 65,092,253 of record CM075688.1, read on the forward strand.
AATTTAATAGATCATTTAAAATTTCTTTATTAAAGATCATAAGGGTAACAATCATTGGGACTAATAAATGCTAAAAAATTGTAAATAATTATCTTCTTTGTAAAAGATAATTTAATAGATCATTTCAAAATTTCTTTATTAAAGATCATAACGGTAACCATCATTGGGCCTAATAAATGCTAAAGAATTTGAAATAATTATCTTCTTTGTGAATCATAATTGAATAGATCATTTAAAGTTTTTTTATTAAAGGTCTTAACGGTAACAATCATTGGGCCTAATAAATGCTAAAAAATTGTACATAATTATCTTCATTCTAAAAGATAACTTAAAAGATCATTTAAAGTTTTTTTATTAAATATCATAACGGTAACGATCATTGGGCCTAATAAATGCTAAAGAATTTGAAATAATTATCTTCTTTGTGAATCATAATTGAATAGATCATTTAAAGTTTTTTTATTAAAGGTCTTAACGGTAACAATCATTGGGCCTAATAAATGCTAAAAAATTGTACATAATTATTTTCATTCTAAAAGATAACTTAAAAGATCATTTACAATTTCTTTATTAAAGATCATAACGGTAACGATCATTGGTCCTAATAAATACTAAAGAATTGTAAATAATTACCTTCTTTCTAAAAGATAATTTAATAGATCATTTAAAATTTCTTTATTAAAGATCGTAACGGTAACGATCATTGGTCCTAATAAATGCTAAAGAATTGTAAATAATTATATTCTTTCTAAAACATAATTTAATAGATCATTTAAAATTTCTTTATTAAAGATCATAAGGGTAACAATCATTGGGACTAATAAATGCTAAAAAATTGTAAATAATTATCTTCTTTGTAAAAGATAATTTAATAGATCATTTCAAAATTTCTTTATTAAAGATCATAACGGTAACGATCATTGGGCCTAATAAATGCTAAAGAATTTGAAATAATTATCTTCTTTGTGAATCATAATTGAATAGATCATTTAAAGTTTTTTTATTAAAGGTCTTAACGGTAACAATCATTGGGCCTAATAAATGCTAAAAAATTGTACATAATTATCTTCATTCTAAAAGATAACTTAAAAGATTATTTAAAGTCTTTTTATTAAAGATCATAACGGTAACGATCATTGGGCCTAATAAATGCTAAAAAATTGTAAATAATTACCTTCTTTCTAAAAGATAATTTAATAGATCATTTAAAATTTCTTTATTAAAGATCGTAACGGTAACGATCATTGGTCCTAATAAATGCTAAAGAATTGTAAATAATTATATTCTTTGTAAAACATAATTTAATAGATCATTTAAAATTTCTTTATTAAAGATCATAAGGGTAACAATCATTGGGACTAATAAATGCTAAAAAATTGTAAATAATTATCTTCTTTGTAAAAGATAATTTAATAGATCATTTCAAAATTTCTTTATTAAAGATCATAACGGTAACCATCATTGGGCCTAATAAATGCTAAAGAATTTGAAATAATTATCTTCTTTGTGAATCATAATTGAATAGATCATTTAAAGTTTTTTTATTAAATATCATAACGGTAACGATCATTGGACCTAATAAATGCTAAAAAATTGTAAATAATTACCTTCTTTCTAAAAGATAATTTAATAGATCATTTAAAATTTCTTTATTAAAGATCCTAACGGTAACGATCATTGGTCCTAATAAATGCTAAAGAATTGTAAATAATTATATTCTTTCTAAAACATAATTTAATAGATCATTTAAAATTTCTTTATTAAAGATCATAAGGGTAACAATCATTGGGACTAATAAATGCTAAAAAATTGTAAATAATTATCTTCTTTGTAAAAGATAATTTAATAGATCATTTCAAAATTTCTTTATTAAAGATCATAACGGTAACGATCATTGGGCCTAATAAATGCTAAAGAATTTGAAATAATTATCTTCTTTGTGAATCATAATTGAATAGATCATTTAAAGTTTTTTTATTAAAGGTCTTAACGGTAACAATCATTGGGCCTAATAAATGCTAAAAAATTGTACATAATTATCTTCATTCTAAAAGATAACTTAAAAGATCATTTAAAGTTTTTTTATTAAATATCATAACGGTAACGATCATTGGGCCTAATAAATGCTAAAAAATTGTAAATAATTACCTTCTTTCTAAAAGATAATTTAATAGATCATTTAAAATTTCTTTATTAAAGATCATAACGGTAACGATCATTGGTCCTAATAAATGCTAAAGAATTGTAAATAATTATATTCTTTCTAAAACATAATTTAATAGATCATTTAAAATTTCTTTATTAAAGATCATAAGGGTAACAATCATTGGGACTAATAAATGCTAAAAAATTGTAAATAATTACCTTCTTTCTAAAAGATAATTTAATAGATCATTTAAAATTTCTTTATTAAAGATCGTAACGGTAACGATCATTGGTCCTAATAAATGCTAAAGAATTGTAAATAATTATATTCTTTGTAAAACATAATTTAATAGATCATTTAAAATTTCTTTATTAAAGATCATAAGGGTAACAATCATTGGGACTAATAAATGCTAAAAAATTGTAAATAATTATCTTCTTTGTAAAAGATAATTTAATAGATCATTTCAAAATTTCTTTATTAAAGATCATAACGGTAACCATCATTGGGCCTAATAAATGCTAAAGAATTTGAAATAATTATCTTCTTTGTGAAGCATAATTGAATAGATCATTTAAAGTTTTTTTATTAAAGGTCTTAACGGTAACAATCATTGGGCCTAATAAATGCTAAAAAATTGTACATAATTATCTTCATTCTAAAAGATAACTTAAAAGATCATTTAAAGTTTTTTTATTAAATATCATAACGGTAACGATCATTGGGCCTAATAAATGCTAAAGAATTTGAAATAATTATCTTCTTTGTGAATCATAATTGAATAGATCATTTAAAGTTTTTTTATTAAAGGTCTTAACGGTAACAATCATTGGGCCTAATAAATGCTAAAAAATTGTACATAATTATTTTCATTCTAAAAGATAACTTAAAAGATCATTTACAATTTCTTTATTAAAGATCATAACGGTAACGATCATTGGTCCTAATAAATACTAAAGAATTGTAAATAATTATATTCTTTCTAAAATATAATTTAATAGATCATTTAAAATTTCTTTATTAAAGATCATAAGGGTAACAATCATTGGGACTAATAAATGCTAAAAAATTGTAAATAATTATCTTCTTTGTAAAAGATAATTTAATAGATCATTTCAAAATTTCTTTATTAAAGATCATAACGGTAACGATCATTGGGCCTAATAAATGCTAAAGAATTTGAAATAATTATCTTCTTTGTGAATCATAATTGAATAGATCATTTAAAGTTTTTTTATTAAAGGTCTTAACGGTAACAATCATTGGGCCTAATAAATGCTAAAAAATTGTACATAATTATCTTCATTCTAAAAGATAACTTAAAAGATCATTTAAAGTTTTTTTCTGAAATATCATAACGGTAACGATCATTGGACCTAATAAATGCTAAAAAATTGTAAATAATTACCTTCTTTCTAAAAGATAATTTAATAGATCATTTAAAATTTCTTTATTAAAGATCCTAACGGTAACGATCATTGGTCCTAATAAATGTTAAAGAATTGTAAATAATTATATTCTTTCTAAAACATAATTTAATAGATCATTTAAAATTTCTTTATTAAAGATCATAAGGGTAACAATCATTGGGACTAATAAATGCTAAAAAATTGTAAATAATTATCTTCTTTGTAAAAGATAATTTAATAGATCATTTCAAAATTTCTTTATTAAAGATCATAACGGTAACGATCATTGGGCCTAATAAATGCTAAAGAATTTGAAATAATTATCTTCTTTGTGAATCATAATTGAATAGATCATTTAAAGTTTTTTTATTAAAGGTCTTAACGGTAACAATCATTGGGCCTAATAAATGCTAAAAAATTGTACATAATTATCTTCATTCTAAAAGATAACTTAAAAGATCATTTAAAGTTTTTTTATTAAAGGTCTTAACGGTAACAATCATTGGGCCTAATAAATGCTAAAAAATTGTAAATAATTATTTTCATTCTAAAAGATAACTTAAAAGATCATTTACAATTTCTTTATTAAAGATCATAACGGTAACGATCATTGGTCCTAATAAATACTAAAGAATTGTAAATAATTATATTCTTTCTAAAATATAATTTAATAGATCATTTAAAATTTCTTTATTAAAGATCATAAGGGTAACAATCATTGGGACTAATAAATGCTAAAAAATTGTAAATAATTATCTTCTTTGTAAAAGATAATTTAATAGATCATTTCAAAATTTCTTTATTAAAGATCATAACGGTAACGATCATTGGGCCTAATAAATGCTAAAGAATTTGAAATAATTATCTTCTTTGTGAATCATAATTGAATAGATCATTTAAAGTTTTTTTATTAAAGGTCTTAACGGTAACAATCATTGGGCCTAATAAATACTAAAAAATTGTACATAATTATCTTCATTCTAAAAGATAACTTAAAAGATCATTTAAAGTTTTTTTATTAAATATCATAACGGTAACGATCATTGGACCTAATAAATGCTAAAAAATTGTAAATAATTACCTTCTTTCTAAAAGATAATTTAATAGATCATTTAAAATTTCTTTATTAAAGATCCTAACGGTAACGATCATTGGTCCTAATAAATGCTAAAGAATTGTAAATAATTATATTCTTTCTAAAACATAATTTAATAGATCATTTAAAATTTCTTTATTAAAGATCATAAGGGTAACAATCATTGGGACTAATAAATGCTAAAAAATTGTAAATAATTATCTTCTTTGTAAAAGATAATTTAATAGATCATTTCAAAATTTCTTTATTAAAGATCATAACGGTAACGATCATTGGGCCTAATAAATGCTAAAGAATTTGAAATAATTATCTTCTTTGTGAATCATAATTGAATAGATCATTTAAAGTTTTTTTATTAAAGGTCTTAACGGTAACAATCATTGGGCCTAATAAATGCTAAAAAATTATACATAATTATCTTCATTCTAAAAGATAACTTAAAAGATTATTTAAAGTTTTTTTATTAAAGATCATAACGGTAACGATCATTGGGCCTAATAAATGCTAAAAAATTGTAAATAATTACCTTCTTTCTAAAAGATAATTTAATAGATCATTTAAAATTTCTTTATTAAAGATCATAACGGTAACGATCATTGGTCCTAATAAATGCTAAAGAATTGTAAATAATTATATTCTTTCTAAAACATAATTTAATAGATCTTTTAAAATTTCTTTATTAAACATCATAAGGGTAACAATCATTGGGCCTACTAAATGCTAAAAAATTGTAAATAATTATCTTCTTTGTAAAAGATAATTTAATAGATTATTTAAAATTTCCTTATTAAAGATCATAACGGTAACGATCATTGGGCCTAATAAATGCTAAAGAATTTGAAATAATTATCTTCTTTGTGAATCATAATTGAATAGATCATTTAAAGTTTTTTTATTAAAGGTCTTAACGGTAACCATCATTGGGCGTAATAAATGCTAAAAAATTGTACATAATTATCTTCATTCTAAAAGATAACTTAAAAGATCATTTAGAATTTCTTTATTAAAGATCATAACGGTAACGATCATTGGTCCTAATAAATGCTAAAGAATTGTAAATAATTATATTCTTTCTAAAACATAATTTAATAGATCATTTAAAATTTCTTTATTAAAGATCATAAGGGTAACAATCATTGGGACTAATAAATGCTAAAAAATTGTAAATAATTATCTTCTTTGTAAAAGATAATTTAATAGATCATTTCAAAATTTCTTTATTAAAGATCATAACGGTAACGATCATTGGGCCTAATAAATGCTAAAGAATTTGAAATAATTATCTTCTTTGTGAATCATAATTGAATAGATCATTTAAAGTTTTTTTATTAAAGGTCTTAACGGTAACAATCATTGGGCCTAATAAATGCTAAAAAATTGTACATAATTATCTTCATTCTAAAAGATAACTTAAAAGATCATTTAAAGTTTTTTTATTAAATATCATAACGGTAACGATCATTGGGCCTAATAAATGCTAAAAAATTGTAAATAATTACCTTCTTTCTAAAAGATAATTTAATAGATCATTTAAAATTTCTTTATTAAAGATCATAACGGTAACGATCATTGGTCCTAATAAATGCTAAAGAATTGTAAATAATTATATTCTTTCTAAAACATAATTTAATAGATCATTTAAAATTTCTTTATTAAAGATCATAAGGGTAACAATCATTGGGACTAATAAATGCTAAAAAATTGTAAATAATTACCTTCTTTCTAAAAGATAATTTAATAGATCATTTAAAATTTCTTTATTAAAGATCGTAACGGTAACGATCATTGGTCCTAATAAATGCTAAAGAATTGTAAATAATTATATTCTTTGTAAAACATAATTTAATAGATCATTTAAAATTTCTTTATTAAAGATCATAAGGGTAACAATCATTGGGACTAATAAATGCTAAAAAATTGTAAATAATTATCTTCTTTGTAAAAGATAATTTAATAGATCATTTCAAAATTTCTTTATTAAAGATCATAACGGTAACGATCATTGGGCCTAATAAATGCTAAAGAATTTGAAATAATTATCTTCTTTGTGAATCATAATTGAATAGATCATTTAAAGTTTTTTTATTAAAGGTCTTAACGGTAACAATCATTGGGCCTAATAAATGCTAAAAAATTGTACATAATTATCTTCATTCTAAAAGATAACTTAAAAGATCATTTAAAGTTTTTTTATTAAAGGTCTTAACGGTAACAATCATTGGGCCTAATAAATGCTAAAAAATTGTAAATAATTATTTTCATTCTAAAAGATAACTTAAAAGATCATTTACAATTTCTTTATTAAAGATCATAACGGTAACGATCATTGGTCCTAATAAATACTAAAGAATTGTAAATAATTATATTCTTTCTAAAATATAATTTAATAGATCATTTAAAATTTCTTTATTAAAGATCATAAGGGTAACAATCATTGGGACTAATAAATGCTAAAAAATTGTAAATAATTATCTTCTTTGTAAAAGATAATTTAATAGATCATTTCAAAATTTCTTTATTAAAGATCATAACGGTAACGATCATTGGGCCTAATAAATGCTAAAGAATTTGAAATAATTATCTTCTTTGTGAATCATAATTGAATAGATCATTTAAAGTTTTTTTATTAAAGGTCTTAACGGTAACAATCATTGGGCCTAATAAATGCTAAAAAATTGTACATAATTATCTTCATTCTAAAAGATAACTTAAAAGATCATTTAAAGTTTTTTTATTAAATATCATAACGGTAACGATCATTGGACCTAATAAATACTAAAAAATTGTAAATAATTACCTTCTTTCTAAAAGATAATTTAATAGATCATTTAAAATTTCTTTATTAAAGATCCTAACGGTAACGATCATTGGTCCTAATAAATGCTAAAGAATTGTAAATAATTATATTCTTTCTAAAACATAATTTAATAGATCATTTAAAATTTCTTTATTAAAGATCATAAGGGTAACAATCATTGGGACTAATAAATGCTAAAAAATTGTAAATAATTATCTTCTTTGTAAAAGATAATTTAATAGATCATTTCAAAATTTCTTTATTAAAGATCATAACGGTAACGATCATTGGGCCTAATAAATGCTAAAGAATTTGAAATAATTATCTTCTTTGTGAATCATAATTGAATAGATCATTTAAAGTTTTTTTATTAAAGGTCTTAACGGTAACAATCATTGGGCCTAATAAATGCTAAAAAATTATACATAATTATCTTCATTCTAAAAGATAACTTAAAAGATTATTTAAAGTTTTTTTATTAAAGATCATAACGGTAACGATCATTGGGCCTAATAAATGCTAAAAAATTGTAAATAATTACCTTCTTTCTAAAAGATAATTTAATAGATCATTTAAAATTTCTTTATTAAAGATCATAACGGTAACGATCATTGGTCCTAATAAATGCTAAAGAATTGTAAATAATTATATTCTTTCTAAAACATAATTTAATAGATCTTTTAAAATTTCTTTATTAAAGATCATAAGGGTAACAATCATTGGGCCTACTAAATGCTAAAAAATTGTAAATAATTATCTTCTTTGTAAAAGATAATTTAATAGATTATTTAAAATTTCCTTATTAAAGATCATAACGGTAACGATCATTGGGCCTAATAAATGCTAAAGAATTTGAAATAATTATCTTCTTTGTGAATCATAATTGAATAGATCATTTAAAGTTTTTTTATTAAAGGTCTTAACGGTAACCATCATTGGGCGTAATAAATGCTAAAAAATTGTACATAATTATCTTCATTCTAAAAGATAACTTAAAAGATCATTTAGAATTTCTTTATTAAAGATCATAACGGTAACGATCATTGGTCCTAATAAATGCTAAAGAATTGTAAATAATTATATTCTTTCTAAAACATAATTTAATAGATCATTTAAAATTTCTTTATTAAAGATCATAAGGGTAACAATCATTGGGACTAATAAATGCTAAAAAATTGTAAATAATTATCTTCTTTGTAAAAGATAATTTAATAGATCATTTCAAAATTTCTTTATTAAAGATCATAACGGTAACGATCATTGGGCCTAATAAATGCTAAAGAATTTGAAATAATTATCTTCTTTGTGAATCATAATTGAATAGATCATTTAAAGTTTTTTTATTAAAGGTCTTAACGGTAACAATCATTGGGCCTAATAAATGCTAAAAAATTGTACATAATTATCTTCATTCTAAAAGATAACTTAAAAGATCATTTAAAGTTTTTTTATTAAATATCATAACGGTAACGATCATTGGGCCTAATAAATGCTAAAAAATTGTAAATAATTACCTTCTTTCTAAAAGATAATTTAATAGATCATTTAAAATTTCTTTATTAAAGATCATAACGGTAACGATCATTGGTCCTAATAAATGCTAAAGAATTGTAAATAATTATATTCTTTCTAAAACATAATTTAATAGATCTTTTAAAATTTCTTTATTAAAGATCATAAGGGTAACAATCATTGGGCCTACTAAATGCTAAAAAATTGTAAATAATTATCTTCTTTGTAAAAGATAATTTAATAGATTATTTAAAATTTCTTTATTAAAGATCATAACGGTAACGATCATTGGGCCTAATAAATGCTAAAGAATTTGAAATAATTATCTTCTTTGTGAATCATAATTGAAAAGATCATTTAAAGTTTCTTTATTAAAGATCATAACAGTAACGATCATTGGGTCTAATAAATGCTAAAAAATTGTAAATAATTATGTTCTTTCTAAAAGATAATTTAATAGATCATTTAGAATTTCTTTATTAAACATCATAACGGTAACGATCATTGGTCCTAATAAATGCTAAAGAATTGTAAATAATTATATTCTTTCTAAAACATAATTTAATTGATCATTTAAAATTTCTTTATTAAAGATCATAAGGGTAACAATCATTGGGACTAATAAATGCTAAAAAATTGTAAATAATTATCTTCTTTGTAATTGATAATTTAATAGATCATTCCAAAATTTCTTTATTAAAGATCATAATGGTAACGATCATTGGGCCTAATAAATGCTAAAGAATTTGAAATAATTATCTTCTTTGTGAATCATAATTGAATAGATCATTTAAAGTTTTTTTATTAAAGGTCTTAACGGTAACAATCATTGGGCCTAATAAATGCTAAAAAATTGTACATAATTATCTTCATTCTAAAAGATAACTTAAAAGATCATTTAGAATTTCTTTATTAAAGATCATAACGGTAACGATCATTGGTCCTAATAAATGCTAAAGAATTGTAAATAATTATATTCTTTCTAAAACATAATTTAATAGATCATTTAAAATTTCTTTATTAAAGATCATAAGGGTAACAATCATTGGGACTAATAAATGCTAAAAAATTGTAAATAATTATCTTCTTTGTAAAAGATAATTTAATAGATCATTTCAAAATTTCTTTATTAAAGATCATAACGGTAACGATCATTGGGCCTAATAAATGCTAAAGAATTTGAAATAATTATCTTCTTTGTGAATCATAATTGAATAGATCATTTAAAGTTTTTTTATTAAAGGTCTTAACGGTAACAATAATTGGGCCTAATAAATGCTACAAAATTATACATAATTATCTTCATTCTAAAAGATAACTTAAAAGATTATTTAAAGTTTTTTATTAAAGATCATAACGGTAACGATCATTGGGCCTAATAAATGCTAAAAAATTGTAAATAATTACCTTCTTTCTAAAAGATAATTTAAGATCATTTAAAATTTCTTTATTAAAGATCATAACGGTAACGATCATTGGTCCTAATAAATGCTAAAGAATTGTAAATAATTATATTCTTTCTAAAACATAATTTAATAGATCATTTAAAATTTCTTTATTAAAGATCATAAGGGTAACAATCATTGGGCCTACTAAATGCTAAAAAATTGTAAATAATTATCTTCTTTGTAAAAGATAATTTAATAGATTATTTAAAATTTCTTTATTAAAGATCATAACGGTAACGATCATTGGGCCTAATAAATGCTAAAGAATTTGAAATAATTATCTTCTTTGTGAATCATAATTGAATAGATCATTTAAAGTTTTTTTATTAAAGGTCTTAACGGTAACAATAATTGGGCCTAATAAATGCTACAAAATTATACATAATTATCTTCATTCTAAAAGATAACTTAAAAGATTATTTAAAGTTTTTTTATTAAAGATCATAACGGTAACGATCATTGGGCCTAATAAATGCTAAAAAATTGTAAATAATTACCTTCTTTCTAAAAGATAATTTAAGATCATTTAAAATTTCTTTATTAAAGATCATAACGGTAACGATCATTGGTCCTAATAAATGCTAAAGAATTGTAAATAATTATATTCTTTCTAAAACATAATTTAATAGATCATTTAAAATTTCTTTATTAAAGATCATAAGGGTAACAATCATTGGGCCTACTAAATGCTAAAAAATTGTAAATAATTATCTTCTTTGTAAAAGATAATTTAATAGATTATTTAAAATTTCTTTATTAAAGATCATAACGGTAACGATCATTGGGCCTAATAAATGCTAAAGAATTTGAAATAATGATCTTCTTTGTGAATCATAATTGAAAAGATCATTTAAAGTTTCTTTATTAAAGATCATAACAGTAACGATCATTGGGTCTAATAAATGCTAAAAAATTGTAAATAATTATCTTCTTTCTAAAAGATAATTTAATAGATCATTTAGAATTTCTTTATTAAACATCATAACGGTAACGATCATTGGTCCTAATAAATGCTAAAGAATTGTAAATAATTATATTCTTTCTAAAACATAATTTAATAGATCATTTAAAATTTCTTTATTAAAGATCATAAGGGTAACAATCATTGGGACTAATAAATGCTAAAAAATTGTAAATAATTATCTTCTTTGTAAAAGATAATTTAATAGATCATTTCAAAATTTCTTTATTAAAGATCATAACGGTAACGATCATTGGGCCTAATAAATGCTAAAGAATTTGAAATAATTATCTTCTTTGTGAATCATAATTGAATAGATCATTTAAAGTTTTTTTATTAAAGGTCTTAACGGTAACAATAATTGGGCCTAATAAATGCTACAAAATTATACATAATTATCTTCATTCTAAAAGATAACTTAAAAGATTATTTAAAGTTTTTTTATTAAAGATCATAACGGTAACGATCATTGGGCCTAATAAATGCTAAAAAATTGTAAATAATTACCTTCTTTCTAAAAGATAATTTAAGATCATTTAAAATTTCTTTATTAAAGATCATAACGGTAACGATCATTGGTCCTAATAAATGCTAAAGAATTGTAAATAATTATATTCTTTCTAAAACATAATTTAATAGATCATTTAAAATTTCTTTATTAAAGATCATAAGGGTAACAATCATTGGGCCTACTAAATGCTAAAAAATTGTAAATAATTATCTTCTTTGTAAAAGATAATTTAATAGATTATTTAAAATTTCTTTATTAAAGATCATAACGGTAACGATCATTGGGCCTAATAAATGCTAAAGAATTTGAAATAATTATCTTCTTTGTGAATCATAATTGAATAGATCATTTAAAGTTTTTTTATTAAAGGTCTTAACGGTAACAATAATTGGGCCTAATAAATGCTACAAAATTATACATAATTATCTTCATTCTAAAAGATAACTTAAAAGATTATTTAAAGTTTTTTTATTAAAGATCATAACGGTAACGATCATTGGGCCTAATAAATGCTAAAAAATTGTAAATAATTACCTTCTTTCTAAAAGATAATTTAAGATCATTTAAAATTTCTTTATTAAAGATCATAACGGTAACGATCATTGGTCCTAATAAATGCTAAAGAATTGTAAATAATTATATTCTTTCTAAAACATAATTTAATAGATCATTTAAAATTTCTTTATTAAAGATCATAAGGGTAACAATCATTGGGACTAATAAATGCTAAAAAATTCTAAATAATTATCTTCTTTGTAAAAGATAATTTAATAGATCATTTCAAAATTTCTTTATTAAAGATCATAACGGTAACGATCATTGGTCCTAATAAATGCTAAAGAATTGTAAATAATTATATTCTTTCTAAAACATAACTTAATAGATCATTTAAAATTTCTTTATTAAAGATCATAAGGGTAACAATCATTGGGCCTACTAAATGCTAAAAAATTGTAAATAATTATCTTCTTTGTAAAAGATAATTTAATAGATTATTTAAAATTTCTTTATTAAAGATCATAACGGTAACGATCATTGGGCCTAATAAATGCTAAAGAATTTGAAATAATTATCTTCTTTGTGAATCATAATTGAAAAGATCATTTAAAGTTTCTTTATTAAAGATCATAACAGTAACGATCATTGGGTCTAATAAATGCTAAAAAATTGTAAATAATTATGTTCTTTCTAAAAGATAATTTAATAGATCATTTAGAATTTCTTTATTAAACATCATAACGGTAACGATCATTGGTCCTAATAAATGCTAAAGAATTGTAAATAATTATATTCTTTCTAAAACATAATTTAATTGATCATTTAAAATTTCTTTATTAAAGATCATAAGGGTAACAATCATTGGGACTAATAAATGCTAAAAAATTGTAAATAATTATCTTCTTTGTAATTGATAATTTAATAGATCATTCCAAAATTTCTTTATTAAAGATCATAATGGTAACGATCATTGGGCCTAATAAATGCTAAAGAATTTGAAATAATTATCTTCTTTGTGAATCATAATTGAATAGATCATTTAAAGTTTTTTTATTAAAGGTCTTAACGGTAACAATCATTGGGCCTAATAAATGCTAAAAAATTGTACATAATTATCTTCATTCTAAAAGATAACTTAAAAGATCATTTAGAATTTCTTTATTAAAGATCATAACGGTAACGATCATTGGTCCTAATAAATGCTAAAGAATTGTAAATAATTATATTCTTTCTAAAACATAATTTAATAGATCATTTAAAATTTCTTTATTAAAGATCATAAGGGTAACAATCATTGGGACTAATAAATGCTAAAAAATTGTAAATAATTATCTTCTTTGTAAAAGATAATTTAATAGATCATTTCAAAATTTCTTTATTAAAGATCATAACGGTAACGATCATTGGGCCTAATAAATGCTAAAGAATTTGAAATAATTATCTTCTTTGTGAATCATAATTGAATAGATCATTTAAAGTTTTTTTATTAAAGGTCTTAACGGTAACAATAATTGGGCCTAATAAATGCTACAAAATTATACATAATTATCTTCATTCTAAAAGATAACTTAAAAGATTATTTAAAGTTTTTTTATTAAAGATCATAACGGTAACGATCATTGGGCCTAATAAATGCTAAAAAATTGTAAATAATTACCTTCTTTCTAAAAGATAATTTAAGATCATTTAAAATTTCTTTATTAAAGATCATAACGGTAACGATCATTGGTCCTAATAAATGCTAAAGAATTGTAAATAATTATATTCTTTCTAAAACATAATTTAATAGATCATTTAAAATTTCTTTATTAAAGATCATAAGGGTAACAATCATTGGGCCTACTAAATGCTAAAAAATTGTAAATAATTATCTTCTTTGTAAAAGATAATTTAATAGATTATTTAAAATTTCTTTATTAAAGATCATAACGGTAACGATCATTGGGCCTAATAAATGCTAAAGAATTTGAAATAATTATCTTCTTTGTGAATCATAATTGAATAGATCATTTAAAGTTTTTTTATTAAAGGTCTTAACGGTAACAATAATTGGGCCTAATAAATGCTACAAAATTATACATAATTATCTTCATTCTAAAAGATAACTTAAAAGATTATTTAAAGTTTTTTTATTAAAGATCATAACGGTAACGATCATTGGGCCTAATAAATGCTAAAAAATTGTAAATAATTACCTTCTTTCTAAAAGATAATTTAAGATCATTTAAAATTTCTTTATTAAAGATCATAACGGTAACGATCATTGGTCCTAATAAATGCTAAAGAATTGTAAATAATTATATTCTTTCTAAAACATAATTTAATAGATCATTTAAAATTTCTTTATTAAAGATCATAAGGGTAACAATCATTGGGCCTACTAAATGCTAAAAAATTGTAAATAATTATCTTCTTTGTAAAAGATAATTTAATAGATTATTTAAAATTTCTTTATTAAAGATCATAACGGTAACGATCATTGGGCCTAATAAATGCTAAAGAATTTGAAATAATGATCTTCTTTGTGAATCATAATTGAAAAGATCATTTAAAGTTTCTTTATTAAAGATCATAACAGTAACGATCATTGGGTCTAATAAATGCTAAAAAATTGTAAATAATTATCTTCTTTCTAAAAGATAATTTAATAGATCATTTAGAATTTCTTTATTAAACATCATAACGGTAACGATCATTGGTCCTAATAAATGCTAAAGAATTGTAAATAATTATATTCTTTCTAAAACATAATTTAATAGATCATTTAAAATTTCTTTATTAAAGATCATAAGGGTAACAATCATTGGGACTAATAAATGCTAAAAAATTGTAAATAATTATCTTCTTTGTAAAAGATAATTTAATAGATCATTTCAAAATTTCTTTATTAAAGATCATAACGGTAACGATCATTGGGCCTAATAAATGCTAAAGAATTTGAAATAATTATCTTCTTTGTGAATCATAATTGAATAGATCATTTAAAGTTTTTTTATTAAAGGTCTTAACGGTAACAATCATTGGGCCTAATAAATGCTAAAAAATTGTACATAATTATCTTCATTCTAAAAGATAACTTAAAAGATCATTTAGAATTTCTTTATTAAAGATCATAACGGTAACGATCATTGGTCCTAATAAATGCTAAAGAATTGTAAATAATTATATTCTTTCTAAAACATAATTTAATAGATCATTTAAAATTTCTTTATTAAAGATCATAAGGGTAACAATCATTGGGCCTACTAAATGCTAAAAAATTGTAAATAATTATCTTCTTTGTAAAAGATAATTTAATAGATTATTTAAAATTTCTTTATTAAAGATCATAACGGTAACGATCATTGGGCCTAATAAATGCTAAAGAATTTGAAATAATTATCTTCTTTGTGAATCATAATTGAATAGATCATTTAAAGTTTTTTTATTAAAGGTCTTAACGGTAACAATAATTGGGCCTAATAAATGCTACAAAATTATACATAATTATCTTCATTCTAAAAGATAACTTAAAAGATTATTTAAAGTTTTTTTATTAAAGATCATAACGGTAACGATCATTGGGCCTAATAAATGCTAAAAAATTGTAAATAATTACCTTCTTTCTAAAAGATAATTTAAGATCATTTAAAATTTCTTTATTAAAGATCATAACGGTAACGATCATTGGTCCTAATAAATGCTAAAGAATTGTAAATAATTATATTCTTTCTAAAACATAATTTAATAGATCATTTAAAATTTCTTTATTAAAGATCATAAGGGTAACAATCATTGGGCCTACTAAATGCTAAAAAATTGTAAATAATTATCTTCTTTGTAAAAGATAATTTAATAGATTATTTAAAATTTCTTTATTAAAGATCATAACGGTAATGATCATTGGGCCTAATAAATGCTAAAGAATTTGAAATAATTATCTTCTTTGTGAATCATAATTGAAAAGATCATTTAAAGTTTCTTTATTAAAGATCATAACAGTAACGATCATTGGGTCTAATAAATGCTAAAAAATTGTAAATAATTATCTTCTTTCTAAAAGATAATTTAATAGATCATTTAGAATTTCTTTATTAAACATCATAACGGTAACGATCATTGGTCCTAATAAATGCTAAAGAATTGTAAATAATTATATTCTTTCTAAAACATAATTTAATAGATCATTTAAAATTTCTTTATTAAAGATCATAAGGGTAACAATCATTGGGACTAATAAATGCTAAAAAATTGTAAATAATTATCTTCTTTGTAAAAGATAATTTAATACATCATTTCAAAATTTCTTTATTAAAGATCATAACGGTAACGATCATTGGGCCTAATAAATGCTAAAGAATTTGAAATAATTATCTTCTTTGTGAATCATAATTGAATAGATCATTTAAAGTTTTTTTATTAAAGGTCTTAACGGTAACAATCATTGGGCCTAATAAATGCTAAAAAATTGTACATAATTATCTTCATTCTAAAAGATAACTTAAAAGATCATTTAGAATTTCTTTATTAAAGATCATAACGGTAACGATCATTGGTCCTAATAAATGCTAAAGAATTGTAAATAATTATATTCTTTCTAAAACATAATTTAATAGATCATTTAAAATTTCTTTATTAAAGATCATAAGGGTAACAATCATTGGGACTAATAAATGCTAAAAAATTGTAAATAATTATCTTCTTTGTAAAAGATAATTTAATAGATCATTTCAAAATTTCTTTATTAAAGATCATAACGGTAACGATCATTGGGCCTAATAAATGCTAAAGAATTTGAAATAATTATCTTCTTTGTGAATCATAATTGAATAGATCATTTAAAGTTTTTTTATTAAAGGTCTTAACGGTAACAATCATTGGGCCTAATAAATGCTACAAAATTATACATAATTATCTTCATTCTAAAAGATAACTTAAAAGATTATTTAAAGTTTTTTTATTAAAGATCATAACGGTAACGATCATTGGGCCTAATAAATGCTAAAAAATTGTAAATAATTACCTTCTTTCTAAAAGATAATTTAATAGATCATTTAAAATTTCTTTATTAAAGATCATAACGGTAACGATCATTGGTCCTAATAAATGCTAAAGAATTGTAAATAATTATATTCTTTCTAAAACATAATTTAATAGATCATTTAAAATTTCTTTATTAAAGATCATAAGGGTAACAATCATTGGGCCTACTAAATGCTAAAAAATTGTAAATAATTATCTTCATTCTAAAAGATAACTTAAAAGATTATTTAAAGTTTTTTTATTAAAGATCATAACGGTAACGATCATTGGGCCTAATAAATGCTAAAAAATTGTAAATAATTACCTTCTTTCTAAAAGATAATTTAAGATCATTTAAAATTTCTTTATTAAAGATCATAACGGTAACGATCATTGGGCCTAATAAATGCTAAAAAATTGTAAATAATTACCTTCTTTCTAAAAGATAATTTAATAGATCATTTAAAATTTCTTTATTAAAGATCATAAGGGTAACAATCATTGGGCCTACTAAATGCTAAAAAATTGTAAATAATTATCTTCTTTGTAAAAGATGATTTAATAGATTATTTAAAATTTCTTTATTAAAGATCATAACGGTAACGATCATTGGCCCTAATAAATGCTAAAGAATTTGAAATAATTATCTTCTTTGTGAATCATAATTGAATAGATCATTTAAAGTTTTTTTATTAAAGGTCTTAACGGTAACAATCATTGGGCCTAATAAATGCTACAAAATTATACATAATTATCTTCATTCTAAAAGATAACTTAAAAGATTATTTAAAGTTTTTTTATTAAAGATCATAACGGTAACGATCATTGGGCCTAATAAATGCTAAAAAATTGTAAATAATTACCTTCTTTCTAAAAGATAATTTAATAGATCATTTAAAATTTCTTTATTAAAGATCATAAGGGTAACAATCATTGGGCCTACTAAATGCTAAAAAATTGTAAATAATTATCTTCTTTGTAAAAGATAATTTAATAGATTATTTAAAATTTCTTTATTAAAGATCATAACGGTAACGATCATTGGGCCTAATAAATGCTAAAGAATTTGAAATAATTATCTTCTTTGTGAATCATAATTGAAAAGATCATTTAAAGTTTCTTTATTAAAGATCATAACAGTAACGATCATTGGGTCTAAGAAATGCTAAAAAATTGTAAATAATTATCTTCTTTCTAAAAGACAATTTAATAGATCATTTAGAATTTCTTTATTAAACATCATAACGGTAACGATCATTGGTCCTAATAAATGCTAAAGAATTGTAAATAATTATATTCTTTCTAAAACATAATTTAATAGATCATTTAAAATTTCTTTATTAAAGATCATAAGGGTAACAATCATTGGGACTAATAAATGCTAAAAAATTGTAAATAATTATCTTCTTTGTAAAAGATAATTTAATAGATCATTTCAAAATTTCTTTATTAAAGATCATAACGGTAACGATCATTGGGCCTAATAAATGCTAAAGAATTTGAAATAATTATCTTCCTTGTGAATCATAATTGAATAGATCATTTAAAGTTTTTTTATTAAAGGTCTTAAAGGTAACAATCATTGGGCCTAATAAATGCTAAAAAATTGTACATAATTATCTTCATTCTAAAAGATAACTTAAAAGATCATTTAGAATTTCTTTATTAAAGATCATAACGGTAACGATCATTGGTCCTAATAAATGCTAAAGAATTGTAAATAATTATATTCTTTCTAAAACATAATTTAATAGATCATTTAAAATTTCTTTATTAAAGATCATAAGGGTAACAATCATTGGGACTAATAAATGCTAAAAAATTGTAAATAATTATCTTCTTTGTAAAAGATAATTTAATAGATCATTTCAAAATTTCTTTATTAAAGATCATAACGGTAACGATCATTGGGCCTAATAAATGCTAAAGAATTTGAAATAATTATCTTCTTTGTGAATCATAATTGAATAGATCATTTAAAGTTTTTTTATTGAAGGTCTTAACGGTAACAATCATTGGGCCTAATAAATGCTACAAAATTATACATAATTATCTTCATTCTAAAAGATAACTTAAAAGATTATTTAAAGTTTTTTTATTAAAGATCATAACGGTAACGATCATTGGGCCTAATAAATGCTAAAAAATTGTAAATAATTACCTTCTTTCTAAAAGATAATTTAATAGATCATTTAAAATTTCTTTATTAAAGATCATAACGGTAACGATCATTGGTCCTAATAAATGCTAAAGAATTGTAAATAATTATATTCTTTCTAAAACATAATTTAATAGATCATTTAAAATTTCTTTATTAAAGATCATAAGGGTAACAATCATTGGGCCTACTAAATGCTAAAAAATTGTAAATAATTATCTTCTTTGTAAAAGATAATTTAATAGATTATTTAAAATTTCTTTATTAAAGATCATAACGGTAACGATCATTGGGCCTAATAAATGCTAAAGAATTTGAAATAATTATCTTCTTTGTGAATCATAATTGAAAAGATCATTTAAAGTTTCTTTATTAAAGATCATAACAGTAACGATCATTGGGTCTAATAAATGCTAAAAAATTGTAAATAATTATCTTCTTTCTAAAAGATAATTTAATAGATCATTTAGAATTTCTTTATTAAACATCATAACGGTAACGATCATTGGTCCTAATAAATGCTAAAGAATTGTAAATAATTATATTCTTTCTAAAACATAATTTAATAGATCATTTAAAATTTCTTTATTAAAGATCATAAGGGTAACAATCATTGGGACTAATAAATGCTAAAAAATTGTAAATAATTATCTTCTTTGTAAAAGATAATTTAATACATCATTTCAAAATTTCTTTATTAAAGATCATAACGGTAACGATCATTGGGCCTAATAAATGCTAAAGAATTTGAAATAATTATCTTCTTTGTGAATCATAATTGAATAGATCATTTAAAGTTTTTTTATTAAAGGTCTTAACGGTAACAATCATTGGGCCTAATAAATGCTAAAAAATTGTACATAATTATCTTCATTCTAAAAGATAACTTAAAAGATCATTTAGAATTTCTTTATTAAAGATCATAACGGTAACGATCATTGGTCCTAATAAATGCTAAAGAATTGTAAATAATTATATTCTTTCTAAAACATAATTTAATAGATCATTTAAAATTTCTTTATTAAAGATCATAAGGGTAACAATCATTGGGACTAATAAATGCTAAAAAATTGTAAATAATTATCTTCTTTGTAAAAGATAATTTAATAGATCATTTCAAAATTTCTTTATTAAAGATCATAACGGTAACGATCATTGGGCCTAATAAATGCTAAAGAATTTGAAATAATTATCTTCTTTGTGAATCATAATTGAATAGATCATTTAAAGTTTTTTTATTAAAGGTCTTAACGGTAACAATCATTGGGCCTAATAAATGCTACAAAATTATACATAATTATCTTCATTCTAAAAGATAACTTAAAAGATTATTTAAAGTTTTTTTATTAAAGATCATAACGGTAACGATCATTGGGCCTAATAAATGCTAAAAAATTGTAAATAATTACCTTCTTTCTAAAAGATAATTTAATAGATCATTTAAAATTTCTTTATTAAAGATCATAACGGTAACGATCATTGGTCCTAATAAATGCTAAAGAATTGTAAATAATTATATTCTTTCTAAAACATAATTTAATAGATCATTTAAAATTTCTTTATTAAAGATCATAAGGGTAACAATCATTGGGCCTACTAAATGCTAAAAAATTGTAAATAATTATCTTCATTCTAAAAGATAACTTAAAAGATTATTTAAAGTTTTTTTATTAAAGATCATAACGGTAACGATCATTGGGCCTAATAAATGCTAAAAAATTGTAAATAATTACCTTCTTTCTAAAAGATAATTTAAGATCATTTAAAATTTCTTTATTAAAGATCATAACGGTAACGATCATTGGGCCTAATAAATGCTAAAAAATTGTAAATAATTACCTTCTTTCTAAAAGATAATTTAATAGATCATTTAAAATTTCTTTATTAAAGATCATAAGGGTAACAATCATTGGGCCTACTAAATGCTAAAAAATTGTAAATAATTATCTTCTTTGTAAAAGATGATTTAATAGATTATTTAAAATTTCTTTATTAAAGATCATAACGGTAACGATCATTGGCCCTAATAAATGCTAAAGAATTTGAAATAATTATCTTCTTTGTGAATCATAATTGAATAGATCATTTAAAGTTTTTTTATTAAAGGTCTTAACGGTAACAATCATTGGGCCTAATAAATGCTACAAAATTATACATAATTATCTTCATTCTAAAAGATAACTTAAAAGATTATTTAAAGTTTTTTTATTAAAGATCATAACGGTAACGATCATTGGGCCTAATAAATGCTAAAAAATTGTAAATAATTACCTTCTTTCTAAAAGATAATTTAATAGATCATTTAAAATTTCTTTATTAAAGATCATAAGGGTAACAATCATTGGGCCTACTAAATGCTAAAAAATTGTAAATAATTATCTTCTTTGTAAAAGATAATTTAATAGATTATTTAAAATTTCTTTATTAAAGATCATAACGGTAACGATCATTGGGCCTAATAAATGCTAAAGAATTTGAAATAATTATCTTCTTTGTGAATCATAATTGAAAAGATCATTTAAAGTTTCTTTATTAAAGATCATAACAGTAACGATCATTGGGTCTAAGAAATGCTAAAAAATTGTAAATAATTATCTTCTTTCTAAAAGACAATTTAATAGATCATTTAGAATTTCTTTATTAAACATCATAACGGTAACGATCATTGGTCCTAATAAATGCTAAAGAATTGTAAATAATTATATTCTTTCTAAAACATAATTTAATAGATCATTTAAAATTTCTTTATTAAAGATCATAAGGGTAACAATCATTGGGACTAATAAATGCTAAAAAATTGTAAATAATTATCTTCTTTGTAAAAGATAATTTAATAGATCATTTCAAAATTTCTTTATTAAAGATCATAACGGTAACGATCATTGGGCCTAATAAATGCTAAAGAATTTGAAATAATTATCTTCCTTGTGAATCATAATTGAATAGATCATTTAAAGTTTTTTTATTAAAGGTCTTAAAGGTAACAATCATTGGGCCTAATAAATGCTAAAAAATTGTACATAATTATCTTCATTCTAAAAGATAACTTAAAAGATCATTTAGAATTTCTTTATTAAAGATCATAACGGTAACGATCATTGGTCCTAATAAATGCTAAAGAATTGTAAATAATTATATTCTTTCTAAAACATAATTTAATAGATCATTTAAAATTTCTTTATTAAAGATCATAAGGGTAACAATCATTGGGACTAATAAATGCTAAAAAATTGTAAATAATTATCTTCTTTGTAAAAGATAATTTAATAGATCATTTCAAAATTTCTTTATTAAAGATCATAACGGTAACGATCATTGGGCCTAATAAATGCTAAAGAATTTGAAATAATTATCTTCTTTGTGAATCATAATTGAATAGATCATTTAAAGTTTTTTTATTGAAGGTCTTAACGGTAACAATCATTGGGCCTAATAAATGCTACAAAATTATACATAATTATCTTCATTCTAAAAGATAACTTAAAAGATTATTTAAAGTTTTTTTATTAAAGATCATAACGGTAACGATCATTGGGCCTAATAAATGCTAAAAAATTGTAAATAATTACCTTCTTTCTAAAAGATAATTTAATAGATCATTTAAAATTTCTTTATTAAAGATCATAACGGTAACGATCATTGGTCCTAATAAATGCTAAAGAATTGTAAATAATTATATTCTTTCTAAAACATAATTTAATAGATCATTTAAAATTTCTTTATTAAAGATCATAAGGGTAACAATCATTGGGCCTACTAAATGCTAAAAAATTGTAAATAATTATCTTCTTTGTAAAAGATAATTTAATAGATTATTTAAAATTTCTTTATTAAAGATCATAACGGTAACGATCATTGGGCCTAATAAATGCTAAAGAATTTGAAATAATTATCTTCTTTGTGAATCATAATTGAAAAGATCATTTAAAGTTTCTTTATTAAAGATCATAACAGTAACGATCATTGGGTCTAATAAATGCTAAAAAATTGTAAATAATTATCTTCTTTCTAAAAGATAATTTAATAGATCATTTAGAATTTCTTTATTAAACATCATAACGGTAACGATCATTGGTCCTAATAAATGCTAAAGAATTGTAAATAATTATATTCTTTCTAAAACATAATTTAATAGATCATTTAAAATTTCTTTATTAAAGATCATAAGGGTAAAAATCATTGGGACTAATAAATGCTAAAAAATTGTAAATAATTATCTTCTTTGTAAAAGATAATTTAATAGATCATTTCAAAATTTCTTTATTAAAGATCATAACGGTAACGATCATTGGGCCTAATAAATGCTAAAGAATTTGAAATAATTATCTTCTTGGTGAATCATAATTGAATAGATCATTTAAAGTTTTTTTATTAAAGGTCTTAACGGTAACAATCATTGGGCCTAATAAATGCTAAAAAATTGTACATAATTATCTTCATTCTAAAAGATAACTTAAAAGATCATTTAGAATTTCTTTATTAAAGATCATAACGGTAACGATCATTGGTCCTAATAAATGCTAAAGAATTGTAAATAATTATATTCTTTCTAAAACATAATTTAATAGATCATTTAAAATTTCTTTATTAAAGATCATAAGGGTAACAATCATTGGGACTAATAAATGCTAAAAAATTGTAAATAATTATCTTCTTTGTAAAAGATAATTTAATAGATCATTTCAAAATTTCTTTATTAAAGATCATAACGGTAACGATCATTGGGCCTAATAAATGCTAAAGAATTTGAAATAATTATCTTCTTTGTGAATCATAATTGAATAGATCATTTAAAGTTTTTTTACTAAAGGTCTTAACGGTAACAATCATTGGGCCTAATAAATGCTACAAAATTATACATAATTATCTTCATTCTAAAAGATAACTTAAAAGATTATTTAAAGTTTTTTTATTAAAGATCATAACGGTAACGATCATTGGGCCTAATAAATGGTAAAAAATTGTAAATAATTACCTTCTTTCTAAAAGATAATTTAATAGATCATTTAAAATTTCTTTATTAAAGATCATAACGGTAACGATCATTGGTCCTAATAAATGCTAAAGAATTGTAAATAATTATATTCTTTCTAAAACATAATTTAGTAGATCATTTAAAATTTCTTTATTAAAGATCATAAGGGTAACAATCATTGGGCCTACTAAATGCTAAAAAATTGTAAATAATTATCTTCTTTGTAAAAGATAATTTAATAGATTATTTAAAATTTCTTTATTAAAGATCATAACGGTAACGATCATTGGGCCTAATAAATGCTAAAGAATTTGAAATAATTATCTTCTTTGTGAATCATAATTGAAAAGATCATTTAAAGTTTCTTTATTAAAGATCATAACAGTAACGATCATTGGGTCTAATAAATGCTAAAAAATTGTAAATAATTATCTTCTTTCTAAAAGATAATTTAATAGATCATTTAGAATTTCTTTATTAAACATCATAACGGTAACGATCATTGGTCCTAATAAATGCTAAAGAATTGTAAATAATTATATTCTTTCTAAAACATAATTTAATAGATCATTTAAAATTTCTTTATTAAAGATCATAAGGGTAACAATCATTGGGACTAATAAATGCTAAAAAATTGTAAATAATTATCTTCTTTGTAAAAGATAATTTAATAGATCATTTCAAAATTTCTTTATTAAAGATCATAACGGTAACGATCATTGGGCCTAATAAATGCTAAAGAATTTGAAATAATTATCTTCTTTGTGAATCATAATTGAATAGATCATTTAAAGTTTTTTTACTAAAGGTCTTAACGGTAACAATCATTGGGCCTAATAAATGCTACAAAATTATACATAATTATCTTCATTCTAAAAGATAACTTAAAAGATTATTTAAAGTTTTTTTATTAAAGATCATAACGGTAACGATCATTGGGCCTAATAAATGCTAAAAAATTGTAAATAATTACCTTCTTTCTAAAAGATAATTTAATAGATCATTTAAAATTTCTTTATTAAAGATCATAACGGTAACGATCATTGGTCCTAATAAATGCTAAAGAATTGTAAATAATTATATTCTTTCTAAAACATAATTTAATAGATCATTTAAAATTTCTTTATTAAAGATCATAAGGGTAACAATCATTGGGCCTACTAAATGCTAAAAAATTGTAAATAATTATCTTCTTTGTAAAAGATAATTTAATAGATTATTTAAAATTTCTTTATTAAAGATCATAATGGTAACGATCATTGGGCCTAATAAATGCTAAAGAATTTGAAATAATTATCTTCTTTGTGAATCATAATTGAAAAGATCATTTAAAGTTTCTTTATTAAAGATCATAACAGTAACGATCATTGGGTCTAATAAATGCTAAAAAATTGTAAATAATTATCTTCTTTCTAAAAGATAATTTAATAGATCATTTAGAATTTCTTTATTAAACATCATAACGGTAACGATCCTTGGTCCTAATAAATGCTAAAGAATTGTAAATAATTATATTCTTTCTAAAACATAATTTAATTGATCATTTAAAATTTCTTTATTAAAGATCATAAGGGTAACAATCATTGGGACTAATAAATGCTAAAAAATTGTAAATAATTATCTTCTTTGTAAAAGATAATTTAATAGATCATTTCAAAATTTCTTTATTAAAGATCATAACGGTAACGATCATTGGGCCTAATAAATGCTAAAGAATTTGAAATAATTATCTTCTTTGTGAATCATAATTGAATAGATCATTTAAAGTTTTTTTATTAAAGGTCTTAAAGGTAACAATCATTGGGCCTAATAAATGCTAAAAAATTGTACATAATTATCTTCATTCTAAAAGATAACTTAAAAGATCATTTAGAATTTCTTTATTAAAGATCATAACGGTAACGATCATTGGTCCTAATAAATGCTAAAGAATTGTAAATAATTATATTCTTTCTAAAACATAATTTAATAGATCATTTAAAATTTCTTTATTAAAGATCATAAGGGTAACAATCATTGGGACTAATAAATGCTAAAAAATTGTAAATAATTATCTTCTTTGTAAAAGATAATTTAATAGATCATTTCAAAATTTCTTTATTAAAGATCATAACGGTAACGATCATTGGGCCTAATAAATGCTAAAGAATTTGAAATAATTATCTTCTTTGTGAATCATAATTGAATAGATCATTTAAAGTTTTTTTATTGAAGGTCTTAACGGTAACAATCATTGGGCCTAATAAATGCTACAAAATTATACATAATTATCTTCATTCTAAAAGATAACTTAAAAGATTATTTAAAGTTTTTTTATTAAAGATCATAACGGTAACGATCATTGGGCCTAATAAATGCTAAAAAATTGTAAATAATTACCTTCTTTCTAAAAGATAATTTAATAGATCATTTAAAATTTCTTTATTAAAGATCATAACGGTAACGATCATTGGTCCTAATAAATGCTAAAGAATTGTAAATAATTATATTCTTTCTAAAACATAATTTAATAGATCATTTAAAATTTCTTTATTAAAGATCATAAGGGTAACAATCATTGGGCCTACTAAATGCTAAAAAATTGTAAATAATTATCTTCTTTGTAAAAGATAATTTAATAGATTATTTAAAATTTCTTTATTAAAGATCATAACGGTAACGATCATTGGGCCTAATAAATGCTAAAGAATTTGAAATAATTATCTTCTTTGTGAATCATAATTGAAAAGATCATTTAAAGTTTCTTTATTAAAGATCATAACAGTAACGATCATTGGGTCTAATAAATGCTAAAAAATTGTAAATAATTATCTTCTTTCTAAAAGATAATTTAATAGATCATTTAGAATTTCTTTATTAAACATCATAACGGTAACGATCATTGGTCCTAATAAATGCTAAAGAATTGTAAATAATTATATTCTTTCTAAAACATAATTTAATAGATCATTTAAAATTTCTTTATTAAAGATCATAAGGGTAACAATCATTGGGACTAATAAATGCTAAAAAATTGTAAATAATTATCTTCTTTGTAAAAGATAATTTAATAGATCATTTCAAAATTTCTTTATTAAAGATCAAACGGTAACGATCATTGGGCCTAATAAATGCTAAAGAATTTGAAATAATTATCTTCTTGGTGAATCATAATTGAATAGATCATTTAAAGTTTTTTTATTAAAGGTCTTAACGGTAACAATCATTGGGCCTAATAAATGCTAAAAAATTGTACATAATTATCTTCATTCTAAAAGATAACTTAAAAGATCATTTAGAATTTCTTTATTAAAGATCATAACGGTAACGATCATTGGTCCTAATAAATGCTAAAGAATTGTAAATAATTATATTCTTTCTAAAACATAATTTAATAGATCATTTAAAATTTCTTTATTAAAGATCATAAGGGTAACAATCATTGGGACTAATAAATGCTAAAAAATTGTAAATAATTATCTTCTTTGTAAAAGATAATTTAATAGATCATTTCAAAATTTCTTTATTAAAGATCATAACGGTAACGATCATTGGGCCTAATAAATGCTAAAGAATTTGAAATAATTATCTTCTTTGTGAATCATAATTGAATAGATCATTTAAAGTTTTTTTACTAAAGGTCTTAACGGTAACAATCATTGGGCCTAATAAATGCTACAAAATTATACATAATTATCTTCATTCTAAAAGATAACTTAAAAGATTATTTAAAGTTTTTTTATTAAAGATCATAACGGTAACGATCATTGGGCCTAATAAATGGTAAAAAATTGTAAATAATTACCTTCTTTCTAAAAGATAATTTAATAGATCATTTAAAATTTCTTTATTAAAGATCATAACGGTAACGATCATTGGTCCTAATAAATGTTAAAGAATTGTAAATAATTATATTCTTTCTAAAACATAATTTAGTAGATCATTTAAAATTTCTTTATTAAAGATCATAAGGGTAACAATCATTGGGCCTACTAAATGCTAAAAAATTGTAAATAATTATCTTCTTTGTAAAAGATAATTTAATAGATTATTTAAAATTTCTTTATTAAAGATCATAACGGTAACGATCATTGGGCCTAATAAATGCTAAAGAATTTGAAATAATTATCTTCTTTGTGAATCATAATTGAAAAGATCATTTAAAGTTTCTTTATTAAAGATCATAACAGTAACGATCATTGGGTCTAATAAATGCTAAAAAATTGTAAATAATTATCTTCTTTCTAAAAGATAATTTAATAGATCATTTAGAATTTCTTTATTAAACATCATAACGGTAACGATCATTGGTCCTAATAAATGCTAAAGAATTGTAAATAATTATATTCTTTCTAAAACATAATTTAATAGATCATTTAAAATTTCTTTATTAAAGATCATAAGGGTAACAATCATTGGGACTAATAAATGCTAAAAAATTGTAAATAATTATCTTCTTTGTAAAAGATAATTTAATAGATCATTTCAAAATTTCTTTAGTAAAGATCATAACGGTAACGATCATTGGGCCTAATA
The DNA here is from genome assembly GCA_037954015.1 of Psophocarpus tetragonolobus. Taxonomy (NCBI): domain Eukaryota; kingdom Viridiplantae; phylum Streptophyta; class Magnoliopsida; order Fabales; family Fabaceae; genus Psophocarpus; species Psophocarpus tetragonolobus. The sequence continues at coordinate 65,121,280 of CM075688.1, forward strand.
AATGCTAAAGAATTTGAAATAATTATCTTCTTTGTGAATCATAATTGAATAGATCATTTAAAGTTTTTTTACTAAAGGTCTTAACGGTAACAATCATTGGGCCTAATAAATGCTACAAAATTATACATATTATCTTCATTCTAAAAGATAACTTAAAAGATTATTTAAAGTTTTTTTATTAAAGATCATAACGGTAACGATCATTGGGCCTAATAAATGGTAAAAAATTGTAAATAATTACCTTCTTTCTAAAAGATAATTTAATAGATCATTTAAAATTTCTTTATTAAAGATCATAACGGTAACGATCATTGGTCCTAATAAATGTTAAAGAATTGTAAATAATTATATTCTTTCTAAAACATAATTTAGTAGATCATTTAAAATTTCTTTATTAAAGATCATAAGGGTAACAATCATTGGGCCTACTAAATGCTAAAAAATTGTAAATAATTATCTTCTTTGTAAAAGATAATTTAATAGATTATTTAAAATTTCTTTATTAAAGATCATAACGGTAACGATCATTGGGCCTAATAAATGCTAAAGAATTTGAAATAATTATCTTCTTTGTGAATCATAATTGAAAAGATCATTTAAAGTTTCTTTATTAAAGATCATAACAGTAACGATCATTGGGTCTAATAAATGCTAAAAAATTGTAAATAATTATCTTCTTTCTAAAAGATAATTTAATAGATCATTTAGAATTTCTTTATTAAACATCATAACGGTAACGATCATTGGTCCTAATAAATGCTAAAGAATTGTAAATAATTATATTCTTTCTAAAACATAATTTAATAGATCATTTAAAATTTCTTTATTAAAGATCATAAGGGTAACAATCATTGGGACTAATAAATGCTAAAAAATTGTAAATAATTATCTTCTTTGTAAAAGATAATTTAATAGATCATTTCAAAATTTCTTTATTAAAGATCATAACGGTAACGATCATTGGGCCTAATAAATGCTAAAGAATTTGAAATAATTATCTTCTTTGTGAATCATAATTGAATAGATCATTTAAAGTTTTTTTACTAAAGGTCTTAACGGTAACAATCATTGGGCCTAATAAATGCTACAAAATTATACATAATTATCTTCATTCTAAAAGATAACTTAAAAGATTATTTAAAGTTTTTTTATTAAAGATCATAACGGTAACGATCATTGGGCCTAATAAATGCTAAAAAATTGTAAATAATTACCTTCTTTCTAAAAGATAATTTAATAGATCATTTAAAATTTCTTTATTAAAGATCATAACGGTAACGATCATTGGTCCTAATAAATGCTAAAGAATTGTAAATAATTATATTCTTTCTAAAACATAATTTAGTAGATCATTTAAAATTTCTTTATTAAAGATCATAAGGGTAACAATCATTGGGCCTACTAAATGCTAAAAAATTGTAAATAATTATCTTCTTTGTAAAAGATAATTTAATAGATTATTTAAAATTTCTTTATTAAAGATCATAACGGTAACGATCATTGGGCCTAATAAATGCTAAAGAATTTGAAATAATTATCTTCTTTGTGAATCATAATTGAAAAGATCATTTAAAGTTTTTTTATTAAAGATCATAACAGTAACGATCATTGGGTCTAATAAATGCTAAAAAATTGTAAATAATTATCTTCTTTCTAAAAGATAATTTAATAGATCATTTAGAATTTCTTTATTAAACATCATAACGGTAACGATCATTGGTCCTAATAAATGCTAAAGAATTGTAAATAATTATATTCTTTCTAAAACATAATTTAATAGATCATTTAAAATTTCTTTATTAAAGATCATAAGGGTAACAATCATTGGGACTAATAAATGCTAAAAAATTGTAAATAATTATCTTCTTTGAAAGAGATAATTTAATAGATCATTTCAAAATTTCTTTATTAAAGATCATAACGGTAACGATCATTGGGCCTAATAAATGCTAAAGAATTTGAAATAATTATCTTCTTTGTGAATCATAATTGAATAGATCATTTAAAGTATTTTTATTAAAGGTCTTAACGGTAACAATCATTGGGCCTAATAAATGCTAAAAAATTGTACATAATTATCTTCATTCTAAAAGATAACTTAAAAGATCATTTAGAATTTCTTTATTAAAGATCATAACGGTAACGATCATTGGTCCTAATAAATGCTAAAGAATTGTAAATAATTATATTCTTTCTAAAACATAATTTAATAGATCATTTAAAATTTCTTTATTAAAGATCATAAGGGTAACAATCATTGGGACTAATAAATGCTAAAAAATTGTAAATAATTATCTTCTTTGTAAAAGATAATTTAATAGATCATTTCAAAATTTCTTTATTAAAGATCATAACGGTAACGATCATTGGGCCTAATAAATGCTAAAGAATTTGAAATAATTATCTTCTTTGTGAATCATAATTGAATAGATCATTTAAAGTTTTTTTACTAAAGGTCTTAACGGTAACAATCATTGGGCCTAATAAATGCTACAAAATTATACATATTATCTTCATTCTAAAAGATAACTTAAAAGATTATTTAAAGTTTTTTTATTAAAGATCATAACGGTAACGATCATTGGGCCTAATAAATGGTAAAAAATTGTAAATAATTACCTTCTTTCTAAAAGATAATTTAATAGATCATTTAAAATTTCTTTATTAAAGATCATAACGGTAACGATCATTGGTCCTAATAAATGTTAAAGAATTGTAAATAATTATATTCTTTCTAAAACATAATTTAGTAGATCATTTAAAATTTCTTTATTAAAGATCATAAGGGTAACAATCATTGGGCCTACTAAATGCTAAAAAATTGTAAATAATTATCTTCTTTGTAAAAGATAATTTAATAGATTATTTAAAATTTCTTTATTAAAGATCATAACGGTAACGATCATTGGGCCTAATAAATGCTAAAGAATTTGAAATAATTATCTTCTTTGTGAATCATAATTGAAAAGATCATTTAAAGTTTCTTTATTAAAGATCATAACAGTAACGATCATTGGGTCTAATAAATGCTAAAAAATTGTAAATAATTATCTTCTTTCTAAAAGATAATTTAATAGATCATTTAGAATTTCTTTATTAAACATCATAACGGTAACGATCATTGGTCCTAATAAATGCTAAAGAATTGTAAATAATTATATTCTTTCTAAAACATAATTTAATAGATCATTTAAAATTTCTTTATTAAAGATCATAAGGGTAACAATCATTGGGACTAATAAATGCTAAAAAATTGTAAATAATTATCTTCTTTGTAAAAGATAATTTAATAGATCATTTCAAAATTTCTTTATTAAAGATCATAACGGTAACGATCATTGGGCCTAATAAATGCTAAAGAATTTGAAATAATTATCTTCTTTGTGAATCATAATTGAATAGATCATTTAAAGTTTTTTTACTAAAGGTCTTAACGGTAACAATCATTGGGCCTAATAAATGCTACAAAATTATACATAATTATCTTCATTCTAAAAGATAACTTAAAAGATTATTTAAAGTTTTTTTATTAAAGATCATAACGGTAACGATCATTGGGCCTAATAAATGCTAAAAAATTGTAAATAATTACCTTCTTTCTAAAAGATAATTTAATAGATCATTTAAAATTTCTTTATTAAAGATCATAACGGTAACGATCATTGGTCCTAATAAATGCTAAAGAATTGTAAATAATTATATTCTTTCTAAAACATAATTTAGTAGATCATTTAAAATTTCTTTATTAAAGATCATAAGGGTAACAATCATTGGGCCTACTAAATGCTAAAAAATTGTAAATAATTATCTTCTTTGTAAAAGATAATTTAATAGATTATTTAAAATTTCTTTATTAAAGATCATAACGGTAACGATCATTGGGCCTAATAAATGCTAAAGAATTTGAAATAATTATCTTCTTTGTGAATCATAATTGAAAAGATCATTTAAAGTTTTTTTATTAAAGATCATAACAGTAACGATCATTGGGTCTAATAAATGCTAAAAAATTGTAAATAATTATCTTCTTTCTAAAAGATAATTTAATAGATCATTTAGAATTTCTTTATTAAACATCATAACGGTAACGATCATTGGTCCTAATAAATGCTAAAGAATTGTAAATAATTATATTCTTTCTAAAACATAATTTAATAGATCATTTAAAATTTCTTTATTAAAGATCATAAGGGTAACAATCATTGGGACTAATAAATGCTAAAAAATTGTAAATAATTATCTTCTTTGAAAGAGATAATTTAATAGATCATTTCAAAATTTCTTTATTAAAGATCATAACGGTAACGATCATTGGGCCTAATAAATGCTAAAGAATTTGAAATAATTATCTTCTTTGTGAATCATAATTGAATAGATCATTTAAAGTATTTTTATTAAAGGTCTTAACGGTAACAATCATTGGGCCTAATAAATGCTAAAAAATTGTACATAATTATCTTCATTCTAAAAGATAACTTAAAAGATCATTTAGAATTTCTTTATTAAAGATCATAACGGTAACGATCATTGGTCCTAATAAATGCTAAAGAATTGTAAATAATTATATTCTTTCTAAAACATAATTTAATAGATCATTTAAAATTTCTTTATTAAAGATCATAAGGGTAACAATCATTGGGACTAATAAATGCTAAAAAATTGTAAATAATTATGTTCTTTCTAAAAGATAATTTAATAGATCATTTCAAAATTTCTTTATTAAAGATCATAACGGTAACGATCATTGGGCCTAATAAATGCTAAAAAATTGTAAATAATTATCTTCTTTGTAAAAGATAATTTAATAGATTATTTAAAATTTCTTTATTAAAGATCATAACGGTAACGATCATTGGGCCTAATAAATGCTAAAGAATTTAAAATAATTATCTTCTTTGTGAATCATAATTGAAAAGATCATTTAAAGTTTCTTTATTAAAGATCATAACAGTAACGATCATTGGGTCTAATAAATGCTAAAAAATTGTAAATAATTATCTTCTTTCTAAAAGATAATTTAATAGATCATTTAGAATTTCTTTATTAAACATCATAACGGTAACGATCATTGGTCCTAATAAATGCTAAAGAATTGTAAATAATTATATTCTTTCTAAAACATAATTTAATAGATCATTTAAAATTTCTTTATTAAAGATCATAAGGGTAACAATCATTGGGACTAATAAATGCTAAAAAATTGTAAATAATTATCTTCTTTGTAAAAGATAATTTAATAGATCATTTCAAAATTTCTTTATTAAAGATCATAACGGTAACGATCATTGGGCCTAATAAATGCTAAAGAATTTGAAATAATTATCTTCTTTGTGAATCATAATTGAATAGATCATTTAAAGTTTTTTTACTAAAGGTCTTAACGGTAACAATCATTGGGCCTAATAAATGCTACAAAATTATACATAATTATCTTCATTCTAAAAGATAACTTAAAAGATTATTTAAAGTTTTTTTATTAAAGATCATAACGGTAACGATCATTGGGCCTAATAAATGCTAAAAAATTGTAAATAATTACCTTCTTTCTAAAAGATAATTTAATAGATCATTTAAAATTTCTTTATTAAAGATCATAACGGTAACGATCATTGGTCCTAATAAATGCTAAAGAATTGTAAATAATTATATTCTTTCTAAAACATAATTTAGTAGATCATTTAAAATTTCTTTATTAAAGATCATAAGGGTAACAATCATTGGGCCTACTAAATGCTAAAAAATTGTAAATAATTATCTTCTTTGTAAAAGATAATTTAATAGATTATTTAAAATTTCTTTATTAAAGATCATAACGGTAACGATCATTGGGCCTAATAAATGCTAAAGAATTTGAAATAATTATCTTCTTTGTGAATCATAATTGAAAAGATCATTTAAAGTTTTTTTATTAAAGATCATAACAGTAACGATCATTGGGTCTAATAAATGCTAAAAAATTGTAAATAATTATCTTCTTTCTAAAAGATAATTTAATAGATCATTTAGAATTTCTTTATTAAACATCATAACGGTAACGATCATTGGTCCTAATAAATGCTAAAGAATTGTAAATAATTATATTCTTTCTAAAACATAATTTAATAGATCATTTAAAATTTCTTTATTAAAGATCATAAGGGTAACAATCATTGGGACTAATAAATGCTAAAAAATTGTAAATAATTATCTTCTTTGAAAGAGATAATTTAATAGATCATTTCAAAATTTCTTTATTAAAGATCATAACGGTAACGATCATTGGGCCTAATAAATGCTAAAGAATTTGAAATAATTATCTTCTTTGTGAATCATAATTGAATAGATCATTTAAAGTATTTTTATTAAAGGTCTTAACGGTAACAATCATTGGGCCTAATAAATGCTAAAAAATTGTACATAATTATCTTCATTCTAAAAGATAACTTAAAAGATCATTTAGAATTTCTTTATTAAAGATCATAACGGTAACGATCATTGGTCCTAATAAATGCTAAAGAATTGTAAATAATTATATTCTTTCTAAAACATAATTTAATAGATCATTTAAAATTTCTTTATTAAAGATCATAAGGGTAACAATCATTGGGACTAATAAATGCTAAAAAATTGTAAATAATTATGTTCTTTCTAAAAGATAATTTAATAGATCATTTCAAAATTTCTTTATTAAAGATCATAACGGTAACGATCATTGGGCCTAATAAATGCTAAAGAATTTGAAATAATTATCTTCTTTGTGAATCATAATTGAATAGATCATTTAAAGTTTTTTTATTAAAGGTCTTAACGGTAACAATCATTGGGCCTAATAAATGCTAAAAAATTGTACATAATTATCTTCATTCTAAAAGATAACTTAAAAGATTATTTAAAGTTTTTTTATTAAAGATCATAACGGTAACGATCATTGGGCCTAATAAATGCTAAAAAATTGTAAATAATTACCTTCTTTCTAAAAGATAATTTAATAGATCATTTAAAATTTCTTTATTAAAGATCGTAACGTTAACGATCATTGGTCCTAATAAATGCTAAAGAATTGTAAATAATTATATTCTTTCTAAAACATAATTTAATAGATCATTTAAAATTTCTTTATTAAAGATCATAAGGGTAACAATCATTGGGACTAATAAATGCTAAAAAATTCTAAATAATTATCTTCTTTGTAAAAGATAATTTAATAGATCATTTCAAAATTTCTTTATTAAAGATCATAACGGTAACGATCATTGGTCCTAATAAATGCTAAAGAATTGTAAATAATTATATTCTTTCTAAAACATAACTTAATAGATCATTTAAAATTTCTTTATTAAAGATCATAAGGGTAACAATCATTGGGCCTACTAAATGCTAAAAAATTGTAAATAATTATCTTCTTTGTAAAAGATAATTTAATAGATTATTTAAAATTTCTTTATTAAAGATCATAACGGTAACGATCATTGGGCCTAATAAATGCTAAAGAATTTGAAATAATTATCTTCTTTGTGAATCATAATTGAAAAGATCATTTAAAGTTTCTTTATTAAAGATCATAACAGTAACGATCATTGGGTCTAATAAATGCTAAAAAATTGTAAATAATTATCTTCTTTCTAAAAGATAATTTAATAGATCATTTAGAATTTCTTTATTAAACATCATAACGGTAACGATCATTGGTCCTAATAAATGCTAAAGAATTGTAAATAATTATATTCTTTCTAAAACATAATTTAATAGATCATTTAAAATTTCTTTATTAAAGATCATAAGGGTAACAATCATTGGGACTAATAAATGCTAAAAAGTTGTAAATAATTATCTTCTTTGTAAAAGATAATTTAATAGATCATTTCAAAATTTCTTTATTAAAGATCATAACGGTAACGATCATTGGGCCTAATAAATGCTAAAGAATTTGAAATAATTATCTTCTTTGTGAATCATAATTGAATAGATCATTTAAAGTTTTTTTATTAAAGGTCTTAACGGTAACAATCATTGGGCCTAATAAATGCTAAAAAATTGTACATAATTATCTTCATTCTAAAAGATAACTTAAAAGATTATTTAAAGTTTTTTTATTAAAGATCATAACGGTAACGATCATTGGGCCTAATAAATGCTAAAAAATTGTAAATAATTACCTTCTTTCTAAAAGATAATTTAATAGATCATTTAAAATTTCTTTATTAAAGATCGTAACGTTAACGATCATTGGTCCTAATAAATGCTAAAGAATTGTAAATAATTATATTCTTTCTAAAACATAATTTAATAGATCATTTAAAATTTCTTTATTAAAGATCATAAGGGTAACAATCATTGGGACTAATAAATGCTAAAAAATTCTAAATAATTATCTTCTTTGTAAAAGATAATTTAATAGATCATTTCAAAATTTCTTTATTAAAGATCATAACGGTAACGATCATTGGTCCTAATAAATGCTAAAGAATTGTAAATAATTATATTCTTTCTAAAACATAACTTAATAGATCATTTAAAATTTCTTTATTAAAGATCATAAGGGTAACAATCATTGGGCCTACTAAATGCTAAAAAATTGTAAATAATTATCTTCTTTGTAAAAGATAATTTAATAGATTATTTAAAATTTCTTTATTAAAGATCATAACGGTAACGATCATTGGGCCTAATAAATGCTAAAGAATTTGAAATAATTATCTTCTTTGTGAATCATAATTGAAAAGATCATTTAAAGTTTCTTTATTAAAGATCATAACAGTAACGATCATTGGGTCTAATAAATGCTAAAAAATTGTAAATAATTATCTTCTTTCTAAAAGATAATTTAATAGATCATTTAGAATTTCTTTATTAAACATCATAACGGTAACGATCATTGGTCCTAATAAATGCTAAAGAATTGTAAATAATTATATTCTTTCTAAAACATAATTTAATAGATCATTTAAAATTTCTTTATTAAAGATCATAAGGGTAACAATCATTGGGACTAATAAATGCTAAAAAGTTGTAAATAATTATCTTCTTTGTAAAAGATAATTTAATAGATCATTTCAAAATTTCTTTATTAAAGATCATAACGGTAACGATCATTGGGCCTAATAAATGCTAAAGAATTTGAAATAATTATCTTCTTTGTGAATCATAATTGAATAGATCATTTAAAGTTTTTTTATTAAAGGTCTTAACGGTAACAATCATTGGGCCTAATAAATGCTAAAAAATTGTACATAATTATCTTCATTCTAAAAGATAACTTAAAAGATCATTTAGAATTTCTTTATTAAAGATCATAACGGTAACGATCATTGGTCCTAATAAATGCTAAAGAATTGTAAATAATTATATTCTTTCTAAAACATAATTTAATAGATCATTTAAAATTTCTTTATTAAAGATCATAAGGGTAACAATCATTGGGACTAATAAATGCTAAAAAATTGTAAATAATTATGTTCTTTCTAAAAGATAATTTAATAGATCATTTCAAAATTTCTTTATTAAAGATCATAACGGTAACGATCATTGGGCCTAATAAATGCTAAAGAATTTGAAATAATTATCTTCTTTGTGAATCATAATTGAATAGATCATTTAAAGTTTTTTTATTAAAGGTCTTAACGGTAACAATCATTGGGCCTAATAAATGCTAAAAAATTGTACATAATTATCTTCATTCTAAAAGATAACTTAAAAGATTATTTAAAGTTTTTTTATTAAAGATCATAACGGTAACGATCATTGGGCCTAATAAATGCTAAAAAATTGTAAATAATTACCTTCTTTCTAAAAGATAATTTAATAGATCATTTAAAATTTCTTTATTAAAGATCGTAACGGTAACGATCATTGGTCCTAATAAATGCTAAAGAATTGTAAATAATTATATTCTTTCTAAAACATAATTTAATAGATCATTTAAAATTTCTTTATTAAAGATCATAAGGGTAACAATCATTGGGACTAATAAATGCTAAAAAATTGTAAATAATTATCTTCTTTGTAAAAGATAATTTAATAGATCATTTCAAAATTTCTTTATTAAAGATCATAACGGTAACAATCATTGGGCCTAATAAATGCTAAAGAATTTGAAATAATTATCTTCTTTGTGAATCATAATTGAATAGATCATTTAAAGTTTTTTTATTAAAGGTCTTAACGGTAACAATCATTGGGCCTAATAAATGCTAAAAAATTGTACATAATTATCTTCATTCTAAGAGATAACTTAAAAGATTATTTAAAGTTTTTTTATTAAAGATCATAACGGTAACGATCATTGGGCCTAATAAATGCTAAAAAATTGTAAATAATTACCTTCTTTCTAAAAGATAATTTAATAGATCATTTAAAATTTCTTTATTAAAGATCGTAACGGTAACGATCATTGGTCCTAATAAATGCTAAAGAATTGTAAATAATTATATTCTTTTTAAACATAATTTAATAGATCATTTAAAATTTCTTTATTAAAGATCATAAGGGTAACAATCATTGGGACTAATAAATGCTAAAAAATTGTAAATAATTATCTTCTTTGTAAAAGATAATTTAATAGATCATTTCAAAATTTCTTTATTAAAGATCATAACGGTAACGATCATTGGGCCTAATAAATGCTAAAGAATTTGAAATAATTATCTTCTTTGTGAATCATAATTGAATAGATCATTTAAAGTTTTTTTATTAAAGGTCTTAACGGTAACAATCATTGGGCCTAATAAATGCTAAAAAATTGTACATAATTATCTTCATTCTAAAAGATAACTTAAAAGATCATTTAGAATTTCTTTATTAAAGATCATAACGGTAACGATCATTGGTCCTAATAAATGCTAAAGAATTGTAAATAATTATATTCTTTCTAAAACATAATTTAATAGATCATTTAAAATTTCTTTATTAAAGATCATAAGGGTAACAATCATTGGGACTAATAAATGCTAAAAAATTGTAAATAATTATGTTCTTTCTAAAAGATAATTTAATAGATCATTTCAAAATTTCTTTATTAAAGATCATAACGGTAACGATCATTGGGCCTAATAAACGCTAAAGAATTTGAAATAATTATCTTCTTTGTGAATCATAATTGAATAGATCATTTAAAGTTTTTTTATTAAAGTTCTTAACGGTAACAATCATTGGGCCTAATAAATGCTAAAAAATTGTACATAATTATCTTCATTCTAAAAGATAACTTAAAAGATTATTTAAAGTTTTTTTATTAAAGATCATAACGGTAACGATCATTGGGCCTAATAAATGCTAAAAAATTGTAAATAATTACCTTCTTTCTAAAAGATAATTTAATAGATCATTTAAAATTTCTTTATTAAAGATCGTAACGTTAACGATCATTGGTCCTAATAAATGCTAAAAAATTGTAAATAATTACCTTCTTTCTAAAAGATAATTTAATAGATCATTTAAAATTTCTTTATTAAAGATCGTAACGGTAACGATCATTGGTCCTAATAAATGCTAAAGAATTGTAAATAATTATATTCTTTTTAAACATAATTTAATAGATCATTTAAAATTTCTTTATTAAAGATCATAAGGGTAACAATCATTGGGCCTACTAAATGCTAAAAAATTGTAAATAATTATCTTCTTTGTAAAAGATAATTTAATAGATTATTTAAAATTTCTTTATTAAAGATCATAACGGTAACGATCATTGGGCCTAATAAATGCTAAAGAATTTGAAATAATTATCTTCTTTGTGAATCATAATTGAAAAGATCATTTAAAGTTTCTTTATTAAAGATCATAACAGTAACGATCATTGGGTCTAATAAATGCTAAAAAATTGTAAATAATTATCTTCTTTCTAAAAGATAATTTAATAGATCATTTAGAATTTCTTTATTAAACATCATAACGGTAACGATCATTGGTCCTAATAAATGCTAAAGAATTGTAAATAATTATATTCTTTCTAAAACATAATTTAATAGATCATTTAAAATTTCTTTATTAAAGATCATAAGGGTAACAATCATTGGGACTAATAAATGCTAAAAAATTGTAAATAATTATGTTCTTTCTAAAAGATAATTTAATAGATCATTTCAAAATTTCTTTATTAAAGATCATAACGGTAACGATCATTGGGCCTAATAAATGCTAAAGAATTTGAAATAATTATCTTCTTTGTGAATCATAATTGAATAGATCATTTAAAGTTTTTTTATTAAAGGTCTTAACGGTAACAATCATTGGGCCTAATAAATGCTAAAAAATTGTACATAATTATCTTCATTCTAAAAGATAACTTAAAAGATTATTTAAAGTTTTTTTATTAAAGATCATAACGGTAACGATCATTGGGCCTAATAAATGCTAAAAAATTGTAAATAATTACCTTCTTTCTAAAAGATAATTTAATAGATCATTTAAAATTTCTTTATTAAAGATCGTAACGTTAACGATCATTGGTCCTAATAAATGCTAAAGAATTGTAAATAATTATATTCTTTCTAAAACATAATTTAATAGATCATTTAAAATTTCTTTATTAAAGATCATAAGGGTAACAATCATTGGGACTAATAAATGCTAAAAAATTCTAAATAATTATCTTCTTTGTAAAAGATAATTTAATAGATCATTTCAAAATTTCTTTATTAAAGATCATAACGGTAACGATCATTGGTCCTAATAAATGCTAAAGAATTGTAAATAATTATATTCTTTCTAAAACATAACTTAATAGATCATTTAAAATTTCTTTATTAAAGATCATAAGGGTAACAATCATTGGGCCTACTAAATGCTAAAAAATTGTAAATAATTATCTTCTTTGTAAAAGATAATTTAATAGATTATTTAAAATTTCTTTATTAAAGATCATAACGGTAACGATCATTGGGCCTAATAAATGCTAAAGAATTTGAAATAATTATCTTCTTTGTGAATCATAATTGAAAAGATCATTTAAAGTTTCTTTATTAAAGATCATAACAGTAACGATCATTGGGTCTAATAAATGCTAAAAAATTGTAAATAATTATCTTCTTTCTAAAAGATAATTTAATAGATCATTTAGAATTTCTTTATTAAACATCATAACGGTAACGATCATTGGTCCTAATAAATGCTAAAGAATTGTAAATAATTATATTCTTTCTAAAACATAATTTAATAGATCATTTAAAATTTCTTTATTAAAGATCATAAGGGTAACAATCATTGGGACTAATAAATGCTAAAAAGTTGTAAATAATTATCTTCTTTGTAAAAGATAATTTAATAGATCATTTCAAAATTTCTTTATTAAAGATCATAACGGTAACGATCATTGGGCCTAATAAATGCTAAAGAATTTGAAATAATTATCTTCTTTGTGAATCATAATTGAATAGATCATTTAAAGTTTTTTTATTAAAGGTCTTAACGGTAACAATCATTGGGCCTAATAAATGCTAAAAAATTGTACATAATTATCTTCATTCTAAAAGATAACTTAAAAGATCATTTAGAATTTCTTTATTAAAGATCATAACGGTAACGATCATTGGTCCTAATAAATGCTAAAGAATTGTAAATAATTATATTCTTTCTAAAACATAATTTAATAGATCATTTAAAATTTCTTTATTAAAGATCATAAGGGTAACAATCATTGGGACTAATAAATGCTAAAAAATTGTAAATAATTATGTTCTTTCTAAAAGATAATTTAATAGATCATTTCAAAATTTCTTTATTAAAGATCATAACGGTAACGATCATTGGGCCTAATAAATGCTAAAGAATTTGAAATAATTATCTTCTTTGTGAATCATAATTGAATAGATCATTTAAAGTTTTTTTATTAAAGGTCTTAACGGTAACAATCATTGGGCCTAATAAATGCTAAAAAATTGTACATAATTATCTTCATTCTAAAAGATAACTTAAAAGATTATTTAAAGTTTTTTTATTAAAGATCATAACGGTAACGATCATTGGGCCTAATAAATGCTAAAAAATTGTAAATAATTACCTTCTTTCTAAAAGATAATTTAATAGATCATTTAAAATTTCTTTATTAAAGATCGTAACGGTAACGATCATTGGTCCTAATAAATGCTAAAGAATTGTAAATAATTATATTCTTTCTAAAACATAATTTAATAGATCATTTAAAATTTCTTTATTAAAGATCATAAGGGTAACAATCATTGGGACTAATAAATGCTAAAAAATTGTAAATAATTATCTTCTTTGTAAAAGATAATTTAATAGATCATTTCAAAATTTCTTTATTAAAGATCATAACGGTAACAATCATTGGGCCTAATAAATGCTAAAGAATTTGAAATAATTATCTTCTTTGTGAATCATAATTGAATAGATCATTTAAAGTTTTTTTATTAAAGGTCTTAACGGTAACAATCATTGGGCCTAATAAATGCTAAAAAATTGTACATAATTATCTTCATTCTAAGAGATAACTTAAAAGATTATTTAAAGTTTTTTTATTAAAGATCATAACGGTAACGATCATTGGGCCTAATAAATGCTAAAAAATTGTAAATAATTACCTTCTTTCTAAAAGATAATTTAATAGATCATTTAAAATTTCTTTATTAAAGATCGTAACGGTAACGATCATTGGTCCTAATAAATGCTAAAGAATTGTAAATAATTATATTCTTTTTAAACATAATTTAATAGATCATTTAAAATTTCTTTATTAAAGATCATAAGGGTAACAATCATTGGGACTAATAAATGCTAAAAAATTGTAAATAATTATCTTCTTTGTAAAAGATAATTTAATAGATCATTTCAAAATTTCTTTATTAAAGATCATAACGGTAACGATCATTGGGCCTAATAAATGCTAAAGAATTTGAAATAATTATCTTCTTTGTGAATCATAATTGAATAGATCATTTAAAGTTTTTTTATTAAAGGTCTTAACGGTAACAATCATTGGGCCTAATAAATGCTAAAAAATTGTACATAATTATCTTCATTCTAAAAGATAACTTAAAAGATCATTTAGAATTTCTTTATTAAAGATCATAACGGTAACGATCATTGGTCCTAATAAATGCTAAAGAATTGTAAATAATTATATTCTTTCTAAAACATAATTTAATAGATCATTTAAAATTTCTTTATTAAAGATCATAAGGGTAACAATCATTGGGACTAATAAATGCTAAAAAATTGTAAATAATTATCTTCTTTGTAAAAGATAATTTAATAGATCATTTCAAAATTTCTTTATTAAAGATCATAACGGTAACAATCATTGGGCCTAATAAATGCTAAAGAATTTGAAATAATTATCTTCTTTGTGAATCATAATTGAATAGATCATTTAAAGTTTTTTTATTAAAGGTCTTAACGGTAAGAATCATTGGGCCTAATAAATGCTAAAAAATTGTACATAATTATCTTCATTCTAAGAGATAACTTAAAAGATTATTTAAAGTTTTTTTATTAAAGATCATAACGGTAACGATCATTGGGCCTAATAAATGGTAAAAAATTGTAAATAATTACCTTCTTTCTAAAAGATAATTTAATAGATCATTTAAAATTTCTTTATTAAAGATCATAACGGTAACGATCATTGGTCCTAATAAATGTTAAAGAATTGTAAATAATTATATTCTTTCTAAAACATAATTTAGTAGATCATTTAAAATTTCTTTATTAAAGATCATAAGGGTAACAATCATTGGGCCTACTAAATGCTAAAAAATTGTAAATAATTATCTTCTTTGTAAAAGATAATTTAATAGATTATTTAAAATTTCTTTATTAAAGATCATAACGGTAACGATCATTGGGCCTAATAAATGCTAAAGAATTTGAAATAATTATCTTCTTTGTGAATCATAATTGAAAAGATCATTTAAAGTTTCTTTATTAAAGATCATAACAGTAACGATCATTGGGTCTAATAAATGCTAAAAAATTGTAAATAATTATCTTCTTTCTAAAAGATAATTTAATAGATCATTTAGAATTTCTTTATTAAACATCATAACGGTAACGATCATTGGTCCTAATAAATGCTAAAGAATTGTAAATAATTATATTCTTTCTAAAACATAATTTAATAGATCATTTAAAATTTCTTTATTAAAGATCATAAGGGTAACAATCATTGGGACTAATAAATGCTAAAAAATTGTAAATAATTATCTTCTTTGTAAAAGATAATTTAATAGATCATTTCAAAATTTCTTTATTAAAGATCATAACGGTAACGATCATTGGGCCTAATAAATGCTAAAGAATTTGAAATAATTATCTTCTTTGTGAATCATAATTGAATAGATCATTTAAAGTTTTTTTACTAAAGGTCTTAACGGTAACAATCATTGGGCCTAATAAATGCTACAAAATTATACATATTATCTTCATTCTAAAAGATAACTGAAAAGATTATTTAAAGTTTTTTTATTAAAGATCATAACGGTAACGATCATTGGGCCTAATAAATGGTAAAAAATTGTAAATAATTACCTTCTTTCTAAAAGATAATTTAATAGATCATTTAAAATTTCTTTATTAAAGATCATAACGGTAACGATCATTGGTCCTAATAAATGTTAAAGAATTGTAAATAATTATATTCTTTCTAAAACATAATTTAGTAGATCATTTAAAATTTCTTTATTAAAGATCATAAGGGTAACAATCATTGGGCCTACTAAATGCTAAAAAATTGTAAATAATTATCTTCTTTGTAAAAGATAATTTAATAGATTATTTAAAATTTCTTTATTAAAGATCATAACGGTAACGATCATTGGGCCTAATAAATGCTAAAGAATTTGAAATAATTATCTTCTTTGTGAATCATAATTGAAAAGATCATTTAAAGTTTCTTTATTAAAGATCATAACAGTAACGATCATTGGGTCTAATAAATGCTAAAAAGTTGTAAATAATTATCTTCTTTCTAAAAGATAATTTAATAGATCATTTAGAATTTCTTTATTAAACATCATAACGGTAACGATCATTGGTCCTAATAAATGCTAAAGAATTGTAAATAATTATATTCTTTCTAAAACATAATTTAATAGATCACTTAAAATTTCTTTATTAAAGATCATAAGGGTAACAATCATTGGGACTAATAAATGCTAAAAAATTGTAAATAATTATCTTCTTTGTAAAAGATAATTTAATAGATCATTTCAAAATTTCTTTATTAAAGATCATAACGGTAACGATCATTGGGCCTAATAAATGCTAAAGAATTTGAAATAATTATCTTCTTTGTGAATCATAATTGAATAGATCATTTAAAGTTTTTTTACTAAAGGTCTTAACGGTAACAATCATTGGGCCTAATAAATGCTACAAAATTATACATAATTATCTTCATTCTAAAAGATAACTTAAAAGATTATTTAAAGTTTTTTTATTAAAGATCATAACGGTAACGATCATTGGGCCTAATAAATGCTAAAAAATTGTAAATAATTACCTTCTTTCTAAAAGATAATTTAATAGATCATTTAAAATTTCTTTATTAAAGATCATAACGGTAACGATCATTGGTCCTAATAAATGCTAAAGAATTGTAAATAATTATATTCTTTCTAAAACATAATTTAGTAGATCATTTAAAATTTCTTTATTAAAGATCATAAGGGTAACAATCATTGGGCCTACTAAATGCTAAAAAATTGTAAATAATTATCTTCTTTGTAAAAGATAATTTAATAGATTATTTAAAATTTCTTTATTAAAGATCATAACGGTAACGATCATTGGGCCTAATAAATGCTAAAGAATTTGAAATAATTATCTTCTTTGTGAATCATAATTGAAAAGATCATTTAAAGTTTTTTTATTAAAGATCATAACAGTAACGATCATTGGGTCTAATAAATGCTAAAAAATTGTAAATAATTATCTTCTTTCTAAAAGATAATTTAATAGATCATTTAGAATTTCTTTATTAAACATCATAACGGTAACGATCATTGGTCCTAATAAATGCTAAAGAATTGTAAATAATTATATTCTTTCTAAAACATAATTTAATAGATCATTTAAAATTTCTTTATTAAAGATCATAAGGGTAACAATCATTGGGACTAATAAATGCTAAAAAATTGTAAATAATTATCTTCTTTGAAAGAGATAATTTAATAGATCATTTCAAAATTTCTTTATTAAAGATCATAACGGTAACGATCATTGGGCCTAATAAATGCTAAAGAATTTGAAATAATTATCTTCTTTGTGAATCATAATTGAATAGATCATTTAAAGTATTTTTATTAAAGGTCTTAACGGTAACAATCATTGGGCCTAATAAATGCTAAAAAATTGTACATAATTATCTTCATTCTAAAAGATAACTTAAAAGATCATTTAGAATTTCTTTATTAAAGATCATAACGGTAACGATCATTGGTCCTAATAAATGCTAAAGAATTGTAAATAATTATATTCTTTCTAAAACATAATTTAATAGATCATTTAAAATTTCTTTATTAAAGATCATAAGGGTAACAATCATTGGGACTAATAAATGCTAAAAAATTGTAAATAATTATCTTCTTTGTAAAAGATAATTTAATAGATCATTTCAAAATTTCTTTATTAAAGATCATAACGGTAACGATCATTGGGCCTAATAAATGCTAAAGAATTTGAAATAATTATCTTCTTTGTGAATCATAATTGAATAGATCATTTAAAGTTTTTTTACTAAAGGTCTTAACGGTAACAATCATTGGGCCTAATAAATGCTACAAAATTATACATATTATCTTCATTCTAAAAGATAACTTAAAAGATTATTTAAAGTTTTTTTATTAAAGATCATAACGGTAACGATCATTGGGCCTAATAAATGGTAAAAAATTGTAAATAATTACCTTCTTTCTAAAAGATAATTTAATAGATCATTTAAAATTTCTTTATTAAAGATCATAACGGTAACGATCATTGGTCCTAATAAATGTTAAAGAATTGTAAATAATTATATTCTTTCTAAAACATAATTTAGTAGATCATTTAAAATTTCTTTATTAAAGATCATAAGGGTAACAATCATTGGGCCTACTAAATGCTAAAAAATTGTAAATAATTATCTTCTTTGTAAAAGATAATTTAATAGATTATTTAAAATTTCTTTATTAAAGATCATAACGGTAACGATCATTGGGCCTAATAAATGCTAAAGAATTTGAAATAATTATCTTCTTTGTGAATCATAATTGAAAAGATCATTTAAAGTTTCTTTATTAAAGATCATAACAGTAACGATCATTGGGTCTAATAAATGCTAAAAAATTGTAAATAATTATCTTCTTTCTAAAAGATAATTTAATAGATCATTTAGAATTTCTTTATTAAACATCATAACGGTAACGATCATTGGTCCTAATAAATGCTAAAGAATTGTAAATAATTATATTCTTTCTAAAACATAATTTAATAGATCATTTAAAATTTCTTTATTAAAGATCATAAGGGTAACAATCATTGGGACTAATAAATGCTAAAAAATTGTAAATAATTATCTTCTTTGTAAAAGATAATTTAATAGATCATTTCAAAATTTCTTTATTAAAGATCATAACGGTAACGATCATTGGGCCTAATAAATGCTAAAGAATTTGAAATAATTATCTTCTTTGTGAATCATAATTGAATAGATCATTTAAAGTTTTTTTACTAAAGGTCTTAACGGTAACAATCATTGGGCCTAATAAATGCTACAAAATTATACATAATTATCTTCATTCTAAAAGATAACTTAAAAGATTATTTAAAGTTTTTTTATTAAAGATCATAACGGTAACGATCATTGGGCCTAATAAATGCTAAAAAATTGTAAATAATTACCTTCTTTCTAAAAGATAATTTAATAGATCATTTAAAATTTCTTTATTAAAGATCATAACGGTAACGATCATTGGTCCTAATAAATGCTAAAGAATTGTAAATAATTATATTCTTTCTAAAACATAATTTAGTAGATCATTTAAAATTTCTTTATTAAAGATCATAAGGGTAACAATCATTGGGCCTACTAAATGCTAAAAAATTGTAAATAATTATCTTCTTTGTAAAAGATAATTTAATAGATTATTTAAAATTTCTTTATTAAAGATCATAACGGTAAGGATCATTGGGCCTAATAAATGCTAAAGAATTTGAAATAATTATCTTCTTTGTGAATCATAATTGAAAAGATCATTTAAAGTTTTTTTATTAAAGATCATAACAGTAACGATCATTGGGTCTAATAAATGCTAAAAAATTGTAAATAATTATCTTCTTTCTAAAAGATAATTTAATAGATCATTTAGAATTTCTTTATTAAACATCATAACGGTAACGATCATTGGTCCTAATAAATGCTAAAGAATTGTAAATAATTATATTCTTTCTAAAACATAATTTAATAGATCATTTAAAATTTCTTTATTAAAGATCATAAGGGTAACAATCATTGGGACTAATAAATGCTAAAAAATTGTAAATAATTATCTTCTTTGAAAGAGATAATTTAATAGATCATTTCAAAATTTCTTTATTAAAGATCATAACGGTAACGATCATTGGGCCTAATAAATGCTAAAGAATTTGAAATAATTATCTTCTTTGTGAATCATAATTGAATAGATCATTTAAAGTATTTTTATTAAAGGTCTTAACGGTAACAATCATTGGGCCTAATAAATGCTAAAAAATTGTACATAATTATCTTCATTCTAAAAGATAACTTAAAAGATCATTTAGAATTTCTTTATTAAAGATCATAACGGTAACGATCATTGGTCCTAATAAATGCTAAAGAATTGTAAATAATTATATTCTTTCTAAAACATAATTTAATAGATCATTTAAAATTTCTTTATTAAAGATCATAAGGGTAACAATCATTGGGACTAATAAATGCTAAAAAATTGTAAATAATTATGTTCTTTCTAAAAGATAATTTAATAGATCATTTCAAAATTTCTTTATTAAAGATCATAACGGTAACGATCATTGGGCCTAATAAATGCTAAAAAATTGTAAATAATTATCTTCTTTGTAAAAGATAATTTAATAGATTATTTAAAATTTCTTTATTAAAGATCATAACGGTAACGATCATTGGGCCTAATAAATGCTAAAGAATTTAAAATAATTATCTTCTTTGTGAATCATAATTGAAAAGATCATTTAAAGTTTCTTTATTAAAGATCATAACAGTAACGATCATTGGGTCTAATAAATGCTAAAAAATTGTAAATAATTATCTTCTTTCTAAAAGATAATTTAATAGATCATTTAGAATTTCTTTATTAAACATCATAACGGTAACGATCATTGGTCCTAATAAATGCTAAAGAATTGTAAATAATTATATTCTTTCTAAAACATAATTTAATAGATCATTTAAAATTTCTTTATTAAAGATCATAAGGGTAACAATCATTGGGACTAATAAATGCTAAAAAATTGTAAATAAT
The DNA here is from genome assembly GCA_037954015.1 of Psophocarpus tetragonolobus. NCBI lineage: Eukaryota > Viridiplantae > Streptophyta > Magnoliopsida > Fabales > Fabaceae > Psophocarpus > Psophocarpus tetragonolobus. Next base: position 65,142,711 of record CM075688.1, read on the forward strand.
TATCTTCTTTGTAAAAGATAATTTAATAGATCATTTCAAAATTTCTTTATTAAAGATCATAACGGTAACGATCATTGGGCCTAATAAATGCTAAAGAATTTGAAATAATTATCTTCTTTGTGAATCATAATTGAATAGATCATTTAAAGTTTTTTTACTAAAGGTCTTAACGGTAACAATCATTGGGCCTAATAAATGCTACAAAATTATACATAATTATCTTCATTCTAAAAGATAACTTAAAAGATTATTTAAAGTTTTTTTATTAAAGATCATAACGGTAACGATCATTGGGCCTAATAAATGCTAAAAAATTGTAAATAATTACCTTCTTTCTAAAAGATAATTTAATAGATCATTTAAAATTTCTTTATTAAAGATCATAACGGTAACGATCATTGGTCCTAATAAATGCTAAAGAATTGTAAATAATTATATTCTTTCTAAAACATAATTTAGTAGATCATTTAAAATTTCTTTATTAAAGATCATAAGGGTAACAATCATTGGGCCTACTAAATGCTAAAAAATTGTAAATAATTATCTTCTTTGTAAAAGATAATTTAATAGATTATTTAAAATTTCTTTATTAAAGATCATAACGGTAACGATCATTGGGCCTAATAAATGCTAAAGAATTTGAAATAATTATCTTCTTTGTGAATCATAATTGAAAAGATCATTTAAAGTTTTTTTATTAAAGATCATAACAGTAACGATCATTGGGTCTAATAAATGCTAAAAAATTGTAAATAATTATCTTCTTTCTAAAAGATAATTTAATAGATCATTTAGAATTTCTTTATTAAACATCATAACGGTAACGATCATTGGTCCTAATAAATGCTAAAGAATTGTAAATAATTATATTCTTTCTAAAACATAATTTAATAGATCATTTAAAATTTCTTTATTAAAGATCATAAGGGTAACAATCATTGGGACTAATAAATGCTAAAAAATTGTAAATAATTATCTTCTTTGAAAGAGATAATTTAATAGATCATTTCAAAATTTCTTTATTAAAGATCATAACGGTAACGATCATTGGGCCTAATAAATGCTAAAGAATTTGAAATAATTATCTTCTTTGTGAATCATAATTGAATAGATCATTTAAAGTATTTTTATTAAAGGTCTTAACGGTAACAATCATTGGGCCTAATAAATGCTAAAAAATTGTACATAATTATCTTCATTCTAAAAGATAACTTAAAAGATCATTTAGAATTTCTTTATTAAAGATCATAACGGTAACGATCATTGGTCCTAATAAATGCTAAAGAATTGTAAATAATTATATTCTTTCTAAAACATAATTTAATAGATCATTTAAAATTTCTTTATTAAAGATCATAAGGGTAACAATCATTGGGACTAATAAATGCTAAAAAATTGTAAATAATTATGTTCTTTCTAAAAGATAATTTAATAGATCATTTCAAAATTTCTTTATTAAAGATCATAACGGTAACGATCATTGGGCCTAATAAATGCTAAAGAATTTGAAATAATTATCTTCTTTGTGAATCATAATTGAATAGATCATTTAAAGTTTTTTTATTAAAGGTCTTAACGGTAACAATCATTGGGCCTAATAAATGCTAAAAAATTGTACATAATTATCTTCATTCTAAAAGATAACTTAAAAGATTATTTAAAGTTTTTTTATTAAAGATCATAACGGTAACGATCATTGGGCCTAATAAATGCTAAAAAATTGTAAATAATTACCTTCTTTCTAAAAGATAATTTAATAGATCATTTAAAATTTCTTTATTAAAGATCGTAACGTTAACGATCATTGGTCCTAATAAATGCTAAAGAATTGTAAATAATTATATTCTTTCTAAAACATAATTTAATAGATCATTTAAAATTTCTTTATTAAAGATCATAAGGGTAACAATCATTGGGACTAATAAATGCTAAAAAATTCTAAATAATTATCTTCTTTGTAAAAGATAATTTAATAGATCATTTCAAAATTTCTTTATTAAAGATCATAACGGTAACGATCATTGGTCCTAATAAATGCTAAAGAATTGTAAATAATTATATTCTTTCTAAAACATAACTTAATAGATCATTTAAAATTTCTTTATTAAAGATCATAAGGGTAACAATCATTGGGCCTACTAAATGCTAAAAAATTGTAAATAATTATCTTCTTTGTAAAAGATAATTTAATAGATTATTTAAAATTTCTTTATTAAAGATCATAACGGTAACGATCATTGGGCCTAATAAATGCTAAAGAATTTGAAATAATTATCTTCTTTGTGAATCATAATTGAAAAGATCATTTAAAGTTTCTTTATTAAAGATCATAACAGTAACGATCATTGGGTCTAATAAATGCTAAAAAATTGTAAATAATTATCTTCTTTCTAAAAGATAATTTAATAGATCATTTAGAATTTCTTTATTAAACATCATAACGGTAACGATCATTGGTCCTAATAAATGCTAAAGAATTGTAAATAATTATATTCTTTCTAAAACATAATTTAATAGATCATTTAAAATTTCTTTATTAAAGATCATAAGGGTAACAATCATTGGGACTAATAAATGCTAAAAAGTTGTAAATAATTATCTTCTTTGTAAAAGATAATTTAATAGATCATTTCAAAATTTCTTTATTAAAGATCATAACGGTAACGATCATTGGGCCTAATAAATGCTAAAGAATTTGAAATAATTATCTTCTTTGTGAATCATAATTGAATAGATCATTTAAAGTTTTTTTATTAAAGGTCTTAACGGTAACAATCATTGGGCCTAATAAATGCTAAAAAATTGTACATAATTATCTTCATTCTAAAAGATAACTTAAAAGATTATTTAAAGTTTTTTTATTAAAGATCATAACGGTAACGATCATTGGGCCTAATAAATGCTAAAAAATTGTAAATAATTACCTTCTTTCTAAAAGATAATTTAATAGATCATTTAAAATTTCTTTATTAAAGATCGTAACGTTAACGATCATTGGTCCTAATAAATGCTAAAGAATTGTAAATAATTATATTCTTTCTAAAACATAATTTAATAGATCATTTAAAATTTCTTTATTAAAGATCATAAGGGTAACAATCATTGGGACTAATAAATGCTAAAAAATTCTAAATAATTATCTTCTTTGTAAAAGATAATTTAATAGATCATTTCAAAATTTCTTTATTAAAGATCATAACGGTAACGATCATTGGTCCTAATAAATGCTAAAGAATTGTAAATAATTATATTCTTTCTAAAACATAACTTAATAGATCATTTAAAATTTCTTTATTAAAGATCATAAGGGTAACAATCATTGGGCCTACTAAATGCTAAAAAATTGTAAATAATTATCTTCTTTGTAAAAGATAATTTAATAGATTATTTAAAATTTCTTTATTAAAGATCATAACGGTAACGATCATTGGGCCTAATAAATGCTAAAGAATTTGAAATAATTATCTTCTTTGTGAATCATAATTGAAAAGATCATTTAAAGTTTCTTTATTAAAGATCATAACAGTAACGATCATTGGGTCTAATAAATGCTAAAAAATTGTAAATAATTATCTTCTTTCTAAAAGATAATTTAATAGATCATTTAGAATTTCTTTATTAAACATCATAACGGTAACGATCATTGGTCCTAATAAATGCTAAAGAATTGTAAATAATTATATTCTTTCTAAAACATAATTTAATAGATCATTTAAAATTTCTTTATTAAAGATCATAAGGGTAACAATCATTGGGACTAATAAATGCTAAAAAGTTGTAAATAATTATCTTCTTTGTAAAAGATAATTTAATAGATCATTTCAAAATTTCTTTATTAAAGATCATAACGGTAACGATCATTGGGCCTAATAAATGCTAAAGAATTTGAAATAATTATCTTCTTTGTGAATCATAATTGAATAGATCATTTAAAGTTTTTTTATTAAAGGTCTTAACGGTAACAATCATTGGGCCTAATAAATGCTAAAAAATTGTACATAATTATCTTCATTCTAAAAGATAACTTAAAAGATCATTTAGAATTTCTTTATTAAAGATCATAACGGTAACGATCATTGGTCCTAATAAATGCTAAAGAATTGTAAATAATTATATTCTTTCTAAAACATAATTTAATAGATCATTTAAAATTTCTTTATTAAAGATCATAAGGGTAACAATCATTGGGACTAATAAATGCTAAAAAATTGTAAATAATTATGTTCTTTCTAAAAGATAATTTAATAGATCATTTCAAAATTTCTTTATTAAAGATCATAACGGTAACGATCATTGGGCCTAATAAATGCTAAAGAATTTGAAATAATTATCTTCTTTGTGAATCATAATTGAATAGATCATTTAAAGTTTTTTTATTAAAGGTCTTAACGGTAACAATCATTGGGCCTAATAAATGCTAAAAAATTGTACATAATTATCTTCATTCTAAAAGATAACTTAAAAGATTATTTAAAGTTTTTTTATTAAAGATCATAACGGTAACGATCATTGGGCCTAATAAATGCTAAAAAATTGTAAATAATTACCTTCTTTCTAAAAGATAATTTAATAGATCATTTAAAATTTCTTTATTAAAGATCGTAACGGTAACGATCATTGGTCCTAATAAATGCTAAAGAATTGTAAATAATTATATTCTTTCTAAAACATAATTTAATAGATCATTTAAAATTTCTTTATTAAAGATCATAAGGGTAACAATCATTGGGACTAATAAATGCTAAAAAATTGTAAATAATTATCTTCTTTGTAAAAGATAATTTAATAGATCATTTCAAAATTTCTTTATTAAAGATCATAACGGTAACAATCATTGGGCCTAATAAATGCTAAAGAATTTGAAATAATTATCTTCTTTGTGAATCATAATTGAATAGATCATTTAAAGTTTTTTTATTAAAGGTCTTAACGGTAACAATCATTGGGCCTAATAAATGCTAAAAAATTGTACATAATTATCTTCATTCTAAGAGATAACTTAAAAGATTATTTAAAGTTTTTTTATTAAAGATCATAACGGTAACGATCATTGGGCCTAATAAATGCTAAAAAATTGTAAATAATTACCTTCTTTCTAAAAGATAATTTAATAGATCATTTAAAATTTCTTTATTAAAGATCGTAACGGTAACGATCATTGGTCCTAATAAATGCTAAAGAATTGTAAATAATTATATTCTTTTTAAACATAATTTAATAGATCATTTAAAATTTCTTTATTAAAGATCATAAGGGTAACAATCATTGGGACTAATAAATGCTAAAAAATTGTAAATAATTATCTTCTTTGTAAAAGATAATTTAATAGATCATTTCAAAATTTCTTTATTAAAGATCATAACGGTAACGATCATTGGGCCTAATAAATGCTAAAGAATTTGAAATAATTATCTTCTTTGTGAATCATAATTGAATAGATCATTTAAAGTTTTTTTATTAAAGGTCTTAACGGTAACAATCATTGGGCCTAATAAATGCTAAAAAATTGTACATAATTATCTTCATTCTAAAAGATAACTTAAAAGATCATTTAGAATTTCTTTATTAAAGATCATAACGGTAACGATCATTGGTCCTAATAAATGCTAAAGAATTGTAAATAATTATATTCTTTCTAAAACATAATTTAATAGATCATTTAAAATTTCTTTATTAAAGATCATAAGGGTAACAATCATTGGGACTAATAAATGCTAAAAAATTGTAAATAATTATGTTCTTTCTAAAAGATAATTTAATAGATCATTTCAAAATTTCTTTATTAAAGATCATAACGGTAACGATCATTGGGCCTAATAAACGCTAAAGAATTTGAAATAATTATCTTCTTTGTGAATCATAATTGAATAGATCATTTAAAGTTTTTTTATTAAAGTTCTTAACGGTAACAATCATTGGGCCTAATAAATGCTAAAAAATTGTACATAATTATCTTCATTCTAAAAGATAACTTAAAAGATTATTTAAAGTTTTTTTATTAAAGATCATAACGGTAACGATCATTGGGCCTAATAAATGCTAAAAAATTGTAAATAATTACCTTCTTTCTAAAAGATAATTTAATAGATCATTTAAAATTTCTTTATTAAAGATCGTAACGGTAACGATCATTGGTCCTAATAAATGCTAAAGAATTGTAAATAATTATATTCTTTCTAAAACATAATTTAATAGATCATTTAAAATTTCTTTATTAAAGATCATAAGGGTAACAATCATTGGGACTAATAAATGCTAAAAAATTGTAAATAATTATCTTCTTTGTAAAAGATAATTTAATAGATCATTTCAAAATTTCTTTATTAAAGATCATAACGGTAACAATCATTGGGCCTAATAAATGCTAAAGAATTTGAAATAATTATCTTCTTTGTGAATCATAATTGAATAGATCATTTAAAGTTTTTTTATTAAAGGTCTTAACGGTAAGAATCATTGGGCCTAATAAATGCTAAAAAATTGTACATAATTATCTTCATTCTAAGAGATAACTTAAAAGATTATTTAAAGTTTTTTTATTAAAGATCATAACGGTAACGATCATTGGGCCTAATAAATGCTAAAAAATTGTAAATAGTTACCTTCTTTCTAAAAGATAATTTAATAGATCATTTAAAATTTCTTTATTAAAGATCGTAACGGTAACGATCATTGGTCCTAATAAATGCTAAAGAATTGTAAATAATTATATTCTTTTTAAACATAATTTAATAGATCATTTAAAATTTCTTTATTAAAGATCATAAGGGTAACAATCATTGGGACTAATAAATGCAAAAAAATTGTAAATAATTATCTTCTTTGTAAAAGATAATTTAATAGATCATTTCAAAATTTCTTTATTAAAGATCATAACGGTAACGATCATTGGGCCTAATAAATGCTAAAGAATTTGAAATAATTATCTTCTTTGTGAATCATAATTAAATAGATCATTTAAAGTTTTTTTATTAAAGGTCTTAACGGTAACAATCATTGGGCCTAATAAATGCTAAAAAATTGTACATAATTATCTTCATTCTAAAAGATAACTTAAAAGATTATTTAAAGTTTTTTTATTAAAGGTCTTAACGGTAACAATCATTGGGCTAATAAATGCTAAAAAATTGTACATAATTATCTTTATTCTAAAAGATAACTTAAAAGATCATTTAGAATTTCTTTATTAAAGATCATAACGGTATGAATCATTGGTCCTAATAAATGCTAAAGAATTGTAAATAATTATATTCTTTCTAAAACATAATTTAATAGATCATTTAAAATTTCTTTATTAAAGATCGTAACGGTAACGATCATTGGTCCTAATAAATGCTAAAGAATTGTAAATAATTATATTCTTTGTAAAACATAATTTAATAGATCATTTAAAATTTCTTTATTAAAGATCATAAGGGTAACAATCATTGGGACTAATAAATGCTAAAAAATTGTAAATAATTATCTTCTTTGTAAAAGATAATTTAATAGATCATTTCAAAATTTCTTTATTAAAGATCATAACGGTAACGATCATTGGGCCTAATAAATGCTAAAGAATTTGAAATAATTATCTTCTTTGTGAATCATAATTGAATAGATCATTTAAAGTTTTTTTATTAAAGGTCTTAACGGTAACAATCATTGGGCCTAATAAATGCTAAAAAATTGTACATAATTATCTTCATTCTAAAAGATAACTTAAAAGATTATTTAAAGTTTTTTTATTAAAGATCATAACGGTAACGATCATTGGGCCTAATAAATGCTAAAAAATTGTAAATAATTACCTTCTTTCTAAAAGATAATTTAATAGATCATTTAAAATTTCTTTATTAAAGATCGTAACGGTAACGATCATTGGTCCTAATAAATGCTAAAGAATTGTAAATAATTATATTCTTTGTAAAACATAATTTAATAGATCATTTAAAATTTCTTTATTAAAGATCATAAGGGTAACAATCATTGGGACTAATAAATGCTAAAAAATTGTAAATAATTATCTTCTTTGTAAAAGATAATTTAATAGATCATTTCAAAATTTCTTTTTTAAAGATCATAACGGTAACCATCATTGGGCCTAATAAATGCTAAAGAATTTGAAATAATTATCTTCTTTGTGAATCATAATTGAATAGATCATTTAAAGTTTTTTTATTAAAGGTCTTAACGGTAACAATCATTGGGCCTAATAAATGCTAAAAAAATGTACATAATTATCTTCATTCTAAAAGATAACTTAAAAGATTATTTAAAGTTTTTTTATTAAAGATCATAACGGTAACGATCATTGGGCCTAATAAATGCTAAAAAATTGTAAATAATTACCTTCTTTCTAAAAGATAATTTAATAGATCATTTAAAATTTCTTTATTAAAGATCGTAACGGTAACGATCATTGGTCCTAATAAATGCTAAAGAATTGTAAATAATTATATTCTTTCTAAAACATAATTTAATAGATCATTTAAAATTTCTTTATTAAAGATCATAAGGGTAACAATCATTGGGACTAATAAATGCTAAAAAATTGTAAATAATTATCTTCTTTGTAAAAGATAATTTAATAGATCATTTCAAAATTTCTTTATTAAAGATCATAACGGTAACGATCATTGGGCCTAATAAATGCTAAAGAATTTGAAATAATTATCTTCTTTGTGAATCATAATTGAATAGATCATTTAAAGTTTTTTTATTAAAGGTCTTAACGGTAACAATCATTGGGCCTAATAAATGCTAAAAAATTGTACATAATTATCTTCATTCTAAAAGATAACTTAAAAGATTATTTAAAGTCTTTTTATTAAAGATCATAACGGTAACGATCATTGGGCCTAATAAATGCTAGAAAATTGTAAATAATTACCTTCTTTCTAAAAGATAATTTAATAGATCATTTAAAATTTCTTTATTAAAGATCGTAACGGTAACGATCATTGGTCCTAATAAATGCTAAAGAATTGTAAATAATTATATTCTTTGTAAAACATAATTTAATAGATCATTTAAAATTTCTTTATTAAAGATCATAAGGGTAACAATCATTGGGACTAATAAATGCTAAAAAATTGTAAATAATTATCTTCTTTGTAAAAGATAATTTAATAGATCATTTCAAAATTTCTTTATTAAAGATCATAACGGTAACCATCATTGGGCCTAATAAATGCTAAAGAATTTGAAATAATTATCTTCTTTGTGAATCATAATTGAATAGATCATTTAAAGTTTTTTTATTAAATATCATAACGGTAACGATCATTGGACCTAATAAATGCTAAAAAATTGTAAATAATTACCTTCTTTCTAAAAGATAATTTAATAGATCATTTAAAATTTCTTTATTAAAGATCATAACGGTAACGATCATTGGTCCTAATAAATGCTAAAGAATTGTAAATAATTATATTCTTTCTAAAACATAATTTAATAGATCATTTAAAATTTCTTTATTAAAGATCATAAGGGTAACAATCATTGGGACTAATAAATGCTAAAAAATTGTAAATAATTATCTTCTTTGTAAAAGATAATTTAATAGATCATTTCAAAATTTCTTTATTAAAGATCATAACGGTAACGATCATTGGGCCTAATAAATGCTAAAGAATTTGAAATAATTATCTTCTTTGTGAATCATAATTGAATAGATCATTTAAAGTTTTTTTATTAAAGGTCTTAACGGTAACAATCATTGGGCCTAATAAATGCTAAAAAATTGTACATAATTATCTTCATTCTAAAAGATAACTTAAAAGATCATTTAAAGTTTTTTTATTAAATATCATAACGGTAACGATCATTGGGCCTAATAAATGCTAAAAAATTGTAAATAATTACGTTCTTTCTAAAAGATAATTTAATAGATCATTTAAAATTTCTTTATTAAAGATCATAACAGTAACGATCATTGGTCCTAATAAATGCTAAAGAATTGTAAATAATTATATTCTTTCTAAAACATAATTTAATAGATCATTTAAAATTTCTTTATTAAAGATCATAAGGGTAACAATCATTGGGCCTAATAAATGCTAAAAAATTGTAAATAATTACCTTCTTTCTAAAAGATAATTTAATAGATCATTTAAAATTTCTTTATTAAAGATCGTAACGGTAACGATCATTGGTCCTAATAAATGCTAAAGAATTGTAAATAATTATATTCTTTCTAAAACATAATTTAATAGATCATTTAAAATTTCTTTATTAAAGATCATAAGGGTAACAATCATTGGGACTAATAAATGCTAAAAAATTGTAAATAATTATCTTCTTTGTAAAAGATAATTTAATAGATCATTTCAAAATTTCTTTATTAAAGATCATAACGGTAACGATCATTGGGCCTAATAAATGCTAAAGAATTTGAAATAATTATCTTCTTTGTGAATCATAATTGAATAGATCATTTAAAGTTTTTTTATTAAAGGTCTTAACGGTAACAATCATTGGGCCTAATAAATGCTAAAAAATTGTACATAATTATCTTCATTCTAAAAGATAACTTAAAAGATTATTTAAAGTCTTTTTATTAAAGATCATAACGGTAACGATCATTGGGCCTAATAAATGCTAAAAAATTGTAAATAATTACCTTCTTTCTAAAAGATAATTTAATAGATCATTTAAAATTTCTTTATTAAAGATCGTAACGGTAACGATCATTGGTCCTAATAAATGCTAAAGAATTGTAAATAATTATATTCTTTGTAAAACATAATTTAATAGATCATTTAAAATTTCTTTATTAAAGATCATAAGGGTAACAATCATTGGGACTAATAAATGCTAAAAAATTGTAAATAATTATCTTCTTTGTAAAAGATAATTTAATAGATCATTTCAAAATTTCTTTATTAAAGATCATAACGGTAACAATCATTGGGCCTAATAAATGCTAAAGAATTTGAAATAATTATCTTCTTTGTGAATCATAATTGAATAGATCATTTAAAGTTTTTTTATTAAAGGTCTTAACGGTAAGAATCATTGGGCCTAATAAATGCTAAAAAATTGTACATAATTATCTTCATTCTAAGAGATAACTTAAAAGATTATTTAAAGTTTTTTTATTAAAGATCATAACGGTAACGATCATTGGGCCTAATAAATGCTAAAAAATTGTAAATAGTTACCTTCTTTCTAAAAGATAATTTAATAGATCATTTAAAATTTCTTTATTAAAGATCGTAACGGTAACGATCATTGGTCCTAATAAATGCTAAAGAATTGTAAATAATTATATTCTTTTTAAACATAATTTAATAGATCATTTAAAATTTCTTTATTAAAGATCATAAGGGTAACAATCATTGGGACTAATAAATGCAAAAAAATTGTAAATAATTATCTTCTTTGTAAAAGATAATTTAATAGATCATTTCAAAATTTCTTTATTAAAGATCATAACGGTAACGATCATTGGGCCTAATAAATGCTAAAGAATTTGAAATAATTATCTTCTTTGTGAATCATAATTAAATAGATCATTTAAAGTTTTTTTATTAAAGGTCTTAACGGTAACAATCATTGGGCCTAATAAATGCTAAAAAATTGTACATAATTATCTTCATTCTAAAAGATAACTTAAAAGATTATTTAAAGTTTTTTTATTAAAGGTCTTAACGGTAACAATCATTGGGCTAATAAATGCTAAAAAATTGTACATAATTATCTTTATTCTAAAAGATAACTTAAAAGATCATTTAGAATTTCTTTATTAAAGATCATAACGGTATGAATCATTGGTCCTAATAAATGCTAAAGAATTGTAAATAATTATATTCTTTCTAAAACATAATTTAATAGATCATTTAAAATTTCTTTATTAAAGATCGTAACGGTAACGATCATTGGTCCTAATAAATGCTAAAGAATTGTAAATAATTATATTCTTTGTAAAACATAATTTAATAGATCATTTAAAATTTCTTTATTAAAGATCATAAGGGTAACAATCATTGGGACTAATAAATGCTAAAAAATTGTAAATAATTATCTTCTTTGTAAAAGATAATTTAATAGATCATTTCAAAATTTCTTTATTAAAGATCATAACGGTAACGATCATTGGGCCTAATAAATGCTAAAGAATTTGAAATAATTATCTTCTTTGTGAATCATAATTGAATAGATCATTTAAAGTTTTTTTATTAAAGGTCTTAACGGTAACAATCATTGGGCCTAATAAATGCTAAAAAATTGTACATAATTATCTTCATTCTAAAAGATAACTTAAAAGATTATTTAAAGTTTTTTTATTAAAGATCATAACGGTAACGATCATTGGGCCTAATAAATGCTAAAAAATTGTAAATAATTACCTTCTTTCTAAAAGATAATTTAATAGATCATTTAAAATTTCTTTATTAAAGATCGTAACGGTAACGATCATTGGTCCTAATAAATGCTAAAGAATTGTAAATAATTATATTCTTTGTAAAACATAATTTAATAGATCATTTAAAATTTCTTTATTAAAGATCATAAGGGTAACAATCATTGGGACTAATAAATGCTAAAAAATTGTAAATAATTATCTTCTTTGTAAAAGATAATTTAATAGATCATTTCAAAATTTCTTTTTTAAAGATCATAACGGTAACCATCATTGGGCCTAATAAATGCTAAAGAATTTGAAATAATTATCTTCTTTGTGAATCATAATTGAATAGATCATTTAAAGTTTTTTTATTAAAGGTCTTAACGGTAACAATCATTGGGCCTAATAAATGCTAAAAAAATGTACATAATTATCTTCATTCTAAAAGATAACTTAAAAGATTATTTAAAGTTTTTTTATTAAAGATCATAACGGTAACGATCATTGGGCCTAATAAATGCTAAAAAATTGTAAATAATTACCTTCTTTCTAAAAGATAATTTAATAGATCATTTAAAATTTCTTTATTAAAGATCGTAACGGTAACGATCATTGGTCCTAATAAATGCTAAAGAATTGTAAATAATTATATTCTTTCTAAAACATAATTTAATAGATCATTTAAAATTTCTTTATTAAAGATCATAAGGGTAACAATCATTGGGACTAATAAATGCTAAAAAATTGTAAATAATTATCTTCTTTGTAAAAGATAATTTAATAGATCATTTCAAAATTTCTTTATTAAAGATCATAACGGTAACGATCATTGGGCCTAATAAATGCTAAAGAATTTGAAATAATTATCTTCTTTGTGAATCATAATTGAATAGATCATTTAAAGTTTTTTTATTAAAGGTCTTAACGGTAACAATCATTGGGCCTAATAAATGCTAAAAAATTGTACATAATTATCTTCATTCTAAAAGATAACTTAAAAGATTATTTAAAGTCTTTTTATTAAAGATCATAACGGTAACGATCATTGGGCCTAATAAATGCTAGAAAATTGTAAATAATTACCTTCTTTCTAAAAGATAATTTAATAGATCATTTAAAATTTCTTTATTAAAGATCGTAACGGTAACGATCATTGGTCCTAATAAATGCTAAAGAATTGTAAATAATTATATTCTTTGTAAAACATAATTTAATAGATCATTTAAAATTTCTTTATTAAAGATCATAAGGGTAACAATCATTGGGACTAATAAATGCTAAAAAATTGTAAATAATTATCTTCTTTGTAAAAGATAATTTAATAGATCATTTCAAAATTTCTTTATTAAAGATCATAACGGTAACCATCATTGGGCCTAATAAATGCTAAAGAATTTGAAATAATTATCTTCTTTGTGAATCATAATTGAATAGATCATTTAAAGTTTTTTTATTAAATATCATAACGGTAACGATCATTGGACCTAATAAATGCTAAAAAATTGTAAATAATTACCTTCTTTCTAAAAGATAATTTAATAGATCATTTAAAATTTCTTTATTAAAGATCATAACGGTAACGATCATTGGTCCTAATAAATGCTAAAGAATTGTAAATAATTATATTCTTTCTAAAACATAATTTAATAGATCATTTAAAATTTCTTTATTAAAGATCATAAGGGTAACAATCATTGGGACTAATAAATGCTAAAAAATTGTAAATAATTATCTTCTTTGTAAAAGATAATTTAATAGATCATTTCAAAATTTCTTTATTAAAGATCATAACGGTAACGATCATTGGGCCTAATAAATGCTAAAGAATTTGAAATAATTATCTTCTTTGTGAATCATAATTGAATAGATCATTTAAAGTTTTTTTATTAAAGGTCTTAACGGTAACAATCATTGGGCCTAATAAATGCTAAAAAATTGTACATAATTATCTTCATTCTAAAAGATAACTTAAAAGATCATTTAAAGTTTTTTTATTAAATATCATAACGGTAACGATCATTGGGCCTAATAAATGCTAAAAAATTGTAAATAATTACGTTCTTTCTAAAAGATAATTTAATAGATCATTTAAAATTTCTTTATTAAAGATCATAACAGTAACGATCATTGGTCCTAATAAATGCTAAAGAATTGTAAATAATTATATTCTTTCTAAAACATAATTTAATAGATCATTTAAAATTTCTTTATTAAAGATCATAAGGGTAACAATCATTGGGCCTAATAAATGCTAAAAAATTGTAAATAATTACCTTCTTTCTAAAAGATAATTTAATAGATCATTTAAAATTTCTTTATTAAAGATCGTAACGGTAACGATCATTGGTCCTAATAAATGCTAAAGAATTGTAAATAATTATATTCTTTCTAAAACATAATTTAATAGATCATTTAAAATTTCTTTATTAAAGATCATAAGGGTAACAATCATTGGGACTAATAAATGCTAAAAAATTGTAAATAATTATCTTCTTTGTAAAAGATAATTTAATAGATCATTTCAAAATTTCTTTATTAAAGATCATAACGGTAACGATCATTGGGCCTAATAAATGCTAAAGAATTTGAAATAATTATCTTCTTTGTGAATCATAATTGAATAGATCATTTAAAGTTTTTTTATTAAAGGTCTTAACGGTAACAATCATTGGGCCTAATAAATGCTAAAAAATTGTACATAATTATCTTCATTCTAAAAGATAACTTAAAAGATTATTTAAAGTCTTTTTATTAAAGATCATAACGGTAACGATCATTGGGCCTAATAAATGCTAAAAAATTGTAAATAATTACCTTCTTTCTAAAAGATAATTTAATAGATCATTTAAAATTTCTTTATTAAAGATCGTAACGGTAACGATCATTGGTCCTAATAAATGCTAAAGAATTGTAAATAATTATATTCTTTGTAAAACATAATTTAATAGATCATTTAAAATTTCTTTATTAAAGATCATAAGGGTAACAATCATTGGGACTAATAAATGCTAAAAAATTGTAAATAATTATCTTCTTTGTAAAAGATAATTTAATAGATCATTTCAAAATTTCTTTATTAAAGATCATAACGGTAACCATCATTGGGCCTAATAAATGCTAAAGAATTTGAAATAATTATCTTCTTTGTGAATCATAATTGAATAGATCATTTAAAGTTTTTTTATTAAAGGTCTTAACGGTAACAATCATTGGGCCTAATAAATGCTAAAAAAATTTACATAATTATCTTCATTCTAAAAGATAACTTAAAAGATTATTTAAAGTTTTTTTATTAAAGATCATAACGGTAACGATCATTGGGCCTAATAAATGCTAAAAAATTGTAAATAATTACCTTCTTTCTAAAAGATAATTTAATAGATCATTTAAAATTTCTTTATTAAAGATCGTAACGGTAACGATCATTGGTCCTAATAAATGCTAAAGAATTGTAAATAATTATATTCTTTCTAAAACATAATTTAATAGATCATTTAAAATTTCTTTATTAAAGATCATAAGGGTAACAATCATTGGGACTAATAAATGCTAAAAAATTGTAAATAATTATCTTCTTTGTAAAAGATAATTTAATAGATCATTTCAAAATTTCTTTATTAAAGATCATAACGGTAACGATCATTGGGCCTAATAAATGCTAAAGAATTTGAAATAATTATCTTCTTTGTGAATCATAATTGAATAGATCATTTAAAGTTTTTTTATTAAAGGTCTTAACGGTAACAATCATTGGGCCTAATAAATGCTAAAAAATTGTACATAATTATCTTCATTCTAAAAGATAACTTAAAAGATTATTTAAAGTCTTTTTATTAAAGATCATAACGGTAACGATCATTGGGCCTAATAAATGCTAAAAAATTGTAAATAATTACCTTCTTTCTAAAAGATAATTTAATAGATCATTTAAAATTTCTTTATTAAAGATCGTAACGGTAACGATCATTGGTCCTAATAAATGCTAAAGAATTGTAAATAATTATATTCTTTGTAAAACATAATTTAATAGATCATTTAAAATTTCTTTATTAAAGATCATAAGGGTAACAATCATTGGGACTAATAAATGCTAAAAAATTGTAAATAATTATCTTCTTTGTAAAAGATAATTTAATAGATCATTTCAAAATTTCTTTATTAAAGATCATAACGGTAACCATCATTGGGCCTAATAAATGCTAAAGAATTTGAAATAATTATCTTCTTTGTGAATCATAATTGAATAGATCATTTAAAGTTTTTTTATTAAATATCATAACGGTAACGATCATTGGACCTAATAAATGCTAAAAAATTGTAAATAATTACCTTCTTTCTAAAAGATAATTTAATAGATCATTTAAAATTTCTTTATTAAAGATCATAACGGTAACGATCATTGGTCCTAATAAATGCTAAAGAATTGTAAATAATTATATTCTTTCTAAAACATAATTTAATAGATCATTTAAAATTTCTTTATTAAAGATCATAAGGGTAACAATCATTGGGACTAATAAATGCTAAAAAATTGTAAATAATTATCTTCTTTGTAAAAGATAATTTAATAGATCATTTCAAAATTTCTTTATTAAAGATCATAACGGTAACGATCATTGGGCCTAATAAATGCTAAAGAATTTGAAATAATTATCTTCTTTGTGAATCATAATTGAATAGATCATTTAAAGTTTTTTTATTAAAGGTCTTAACGGTAACAATCATTGGGCCTAATAAATGCTAAAAAATTGTACATAATTATCTTCATTCTAAAAGATAACTTAAAAGATCATTTAAAGTTTTTTTATTAAATATCATAACGGTAACGATCATTGGGCCTAATAAATGCTAAAAAATTGTAAATAATTACCTTCTTTCTAAAAGATAATTTAATAGATCATTTAAAATTTCTTTATTAAAGATCATAACAGTAACGATCATTGGTCCTAATAAATGCTAAAGAATTGTAAATAATTATATTCTTTCTAAAACATAATTTAATAGATCATTTAAAATTTCTTTATTAAAGATCATAAGGGTAACAATCATTGGGACTAATAAATGCTAAAAAATTGTAAATAATTACCTTCTTTCTAAAAGATAATTTAATAGATCATTTAAAATTTCTTTATTAAAGATCGTAACGGTAACGATCATTGGTCCTAATAAATGCTAAATAATTGTAAATAATTATATTCTTTGTAAAACATAATTTAATAGATCATTTAAAATTTCTTTATTAAAGATCATAAGGGTAACAATCATTGGGACTAATAAATGCTAAAAAATTGTAAATAATTATCTTCTTTGTAAAAGATAATTTAATAGATCATTTCAAAATTTCTTTATTAAAGATCATAACGGTAACCATCATTGGGCCTAATAAATGCTAAAGAATTTGAAATAATTATCTTCTTTGTGAATCATAATTGAATAGATCATTTAAAGTTTTTTTATTAAAGGTCTTAACGGTAACAATCATTGGGCCTAATAAATGCTAAAAAATTGTACATAATTATCTTCATTCTAAAAGATAACTTAAAATATCATTTAAAGTTTTTTTATTAAATATCATAACGGTAACGATCATTGGGCCTAATAAATGCTAAAGAATTTGAAATAATTATCTTCTTTGTGAATCATAATTGAATAGATCATTTAAAGTTTTTTTATTAAAGGTCTTAACGGTAACAATCATTGGGCCTAATAAATGCTAAAAAATTGTACATAATTATTTTCATTCTAAAAGATAACTTAAAAGATCATTTACAATTTCTTTATTAAAGATCATAACGGTAACGATCATTGGTCCTAATAAATACTAAAGAATTGTAAATAATTACCTTCTTTCTAAAAGATAATTTAATAGATCATTTAAAATTTCTTTATTAAAGATCGTAACGGTAACGATCATTGGTCCTAATAAATGCTAAAGAATTGTAAATAATTATATTCTTTCTAAAACATAATTTAATAGATCATTTAAAATTTCTTTATTAAAGATCATAAGGGTAACAATCATTGGGACTAATAAATGCTAAAAAATTGTAAATAATTATCTTCTTTGTAAAAGATAATTTAATAGATCATTTCAAAATTTCTTTATTAAAGATCATAACGGTAACGATCATTGGGCCTAATAAATGCTAAAGAATTTGAAATAATTATCTTCTTTGTGAATCATAATTGAATAGATCATTTAAAGTTTTTTTATTAAAGGTCTTAACGGTAACAATCATTGGGCCTAATAAATGCTAAAAAATTGTACATAATTATCTTCATTCTAAAAGATAACTTAAAAGATTATTTAAAGTCTTTTTATTAAAGATCATAACGGTAACGATCATTGGGCCTAATAAATGCTAAAAAATTGTAAATAATTACCTTCTTTCTAAAAGATAATTTAATAGATCATTTAAAATTTCTTTATTAAAGATCGTAACGGTAACGATCATTGGTCCTAATAAATGCTAAAGAATTGTAAATAATTATATTCTTTGTAAAACATAATTTAATAGATCATTTAAAATTTCTTTATTAAAGATCATAAGGGTAACAATCATTGGGACTAATAAATGCTAAAAAATTGTAAATAATTATCTTCTTTGTAAAAGATAATTTAATAGATCATTTCAAAATTTCTTTATTAAAGATCATAACGGTAACCATCATTGGGCCTAATAAATGCTAAAGAATTTGAAATAATTATCTTCTTTGTGAATCATAATTGAATAGATCATTTAAAGTTTTTTTATTAAATATCATAACGGTAACGATCATTGGACCTAATAAATGCTAAAAAATTGTAAATAATTACCTTCTTTCTAAAAGATAATTTAATAGATCATTTAAAATTTCTTTATTAAAGATCCTAACGGTAACGATCATTGGTCCTAATAAATGCTAAAGAATTGTAAATAATTATATTCTTTCTAAAACATAATTTAATAGATCATTTAAAATTTCTTTATTAAAGATCATAAGGGTAACAATCATTGGGACTAATAAATGCTAAAAAATTGTAAATAATTATCTTCTTTGTAAAAGATAATTTAATAGATCATTTCAAAATTTCTTTATTAAAGATCATAACGGTAACGATCATTGGGCCTAATAAATGCTAAAGAATTTGAAATAATTATCTTCTTTGTGAATCATAATTGAATAGATCATTTAAAGTTTTTTTATTAAAGGTCTTAACGGTAACAATCATTGGGCCTAATAAATGCTAAAAAATTGTACATAATTATCTTCATTCTAAAAGATAACTTAAAAGATCATTTAAAGTTTTTTTATTAAATATCATAACGGTAACGATCATTGGGCCTAATAAATGCTAAAAAATTGTAAATAATTACCTTCTTTCTAAAAGATAATTTAATAGATCATTTAAAATTTCTTTATTAAAGATCATAACGGTAACGATCATTGGTCCTAATAAATGCTAAAGAATTGTAAATAATTATATTCTTTCTAAAACATAATTTAATAGATCATTTAAAATTTCTTTATTAAAGATCATAAGGGTAACAATCATTGGGACTAATAAATGCTAAAAAATTGTAAATAATTACCTTCTTTCTAAAAGATAATTTAATAGATCATTTAAAATTTCTTTATTAAAGATCGTAACGGTAACGATCATTGGTCCTAATAAATGCTAAAGAATTGTAAATAATTATATTCTTTGTAAAACATAATTTAATAGATCATTTAAAATTTCTTTATTAAAGATCATAAGGGTAACAATCATTGGGACTAATAAATGCTAAAAAATTGTAAATAATTATCTTCTTTGTAAAAGATAATTTAATAGATCATTTCAAAATTTCTTTATTAAAGATCATAACGGTAACCATCATTGGGCCTAATAAATGCTAAAGAATTTGAAATAATTATCTTCTTTGTGAATCATAATTGAATAGATCATTTAAAGTTTTTTTATTAAAGGTCTTAACGGTAACAATCATTGGGCCTAATAAATGCTAAAAAATTGTACATAATTATCTTCATTCTAAAAGATAACTTAAAAGATCATTTAAAGTTTTTTTATTAAATATCATAACGGTAACGATCATTGGGCCTAATAAATGCTAAAGAATTTGAAATAATTATCTTCTTTGTGAATCATAATTGAATAGATCATTTAAAGTTTTTTTATTAAAGGTCTTAACGGTAACAATCATTGGGCCTAATAAATGCTAAAAAATTGTACATAATTATTTTCATTCTAAAAGATAACTTAAAAGATCATTTACAATTTCTTTATTAAAGATCATAACGGTAACGATCATTGGTCCTAATAAATACTAAAGAATTGTAAATAATTACCTTCTTTCTAAAAGATAATTTAATAGATCATTTAAAATTTCTTTATTAAAGATCGTAACGGTAACGATCATTGGTCCTAATAAATGCTAAAGAATTGTAAATAATTATATTCTTTCTAAAACATAATTTAATAGATCATTTAAAATTTCTTTATTAAAGATCATAAGGGTAACAATCATTGGGACTAATAAATGCTAAAAAATTGTAAATAATTATCTTCTTTGTAAAAGATAATTTAATAGATCATTTCAAAATTTCTTTATTAAAGATCATAACGGTAACGATCATTGGGCCTAATAAATGCTAAAGAATTTGAAATAATTATCTTCTTTGTGAATCATAATTGAATAGATCATTTAAAGTTTTTTTATTAAAGGTCTTAACGGTAACAATCATTGGGCCTAATAAATGCTAAAAAATTGTACATAATTATCTTCATTCTAAAAGATAACTTAAAAGATTATTTAAAGTCTTTTTATTAAAGATCATAACGGTAACGATCATTGGGCCTAATAAATGCTAAAAAATTGTAAATAATTACCTTCTTTCTAAAAGATAATTTAATAGATCATTTAAAATTTCTTTATTAAAGATCGTAACGGTAACGATCATTGGTCCTAATAAATGCTAAAGAATTGTAAATAATTATATTCTTTGTAAAACATAATTTAATAGATCATTTAAAATTTCTTTATTAAAGATCATAAGGGTAACAATCATTGGGACTAATAAATGCTAAAAAATTGTAAATAATTATCTTCTTTGTAAAAGATAATTTAATAGATCATTTCAAAATTTCTTTATTAAAGATCATAACGGTAACCATCATTGGGCCTAATAAATGCTAAAGAATTTGAAATAATTATCTTCTTTGTGAATCATAATTGAATAGATCATTTAAAGTTTTTTTATTAAATATCATAACGGTAACGATCATTGGACCTAATAAATGCTAAAAAATTGTAAATAATTACCTTCTTTCTAAAAGATAATTTAATAGATCATTTAAAATTTCTTTATTAAAGATCCTAACGGTAACGATCATTGGTCCTAATAAATGCTAAAGAATTGTAAATAATTATATTCTTTCTAAAACATAATTTAATAGATCATTTAAAATTTCTTTATTAAAGATCATAAGGGTAACAATCATTGGGACTAATAAATGCTAAAAAATTGTAAATAATTATCTTCTTTGTAAAAGATAATTTAATAGATCATTTCAAAATTTCTTTATTAAAGATCATAACGGTAACGATCATTGGGCCTAATAAATGCTAAAGAATTTGAAATAATTATCTTCTTTGTGAATCATAATTGAATAGATCATTTAAAGTTTTTTTATTAAAGGTCTTAACGGTAACAATCATTGGGCCTAATAAATGCTAAAAAATTGTACATAATTATCTTCATTCTAAAAGATAACTTAAAAGATCATTTAAAGTTTTTTTATTAAATATCATAACGGTAACGATCATTGGGCCTAATAAATGCTAAAAAATTGTAAATAATTACCTTCTTTCTAAAAGATAATTTAATAGATCATTTAAAATTTCTTTATTAAAGATCATAACAGTAACGATCATTGGTCCTAATAAATGCTAAAGAATTGTAAATAATTATATTCTTTCTAAAACATAATTTAATAGATCATTTAAAATTTCTTTATTAAAGATCATAAGGGTAACAATCATTGGGACTAATAAATGCTAAAAAATTGTAAATAATTACCTTCTTTCTAAAAGATAATTTAATAGATCATTTAAAATTTCTTTATTAAAGATCGTAACGGTAACGATCATTGGTCCTAATAAATGCTAAATAATTGTAAATAATTATATTCTTTGTAAAACATAATTTAATAGATCATTTAAAATTTCTTTATTAAAGATCATAAGGGTAACAATCATTGGGACTAATAAATGCTAAAAAATTGTAAATAATTATCTTCTTTGTAAAAGATAATTTAATAGATCATTTCAAAATTTCTTTATTAAAGATCATAACGGTAACCATCATTGGGCCTAATAAATGCTAAAGAATTTGAAATAATTATCTTCTTTGTGAATCATAATTGAATAGATCATTTAAAGTTTTTTTATTAAAGGTCTTAACGGTAACAATCATTGGGCCTAATAAATGCTAAAAAATTGTACATAATTATCTTCATTCTAAAAGATAACTTAAAAGATCATTTAAAGTTTTTTTATTAAATATCATAACGGTAACGATCATTGGGCCTAATAAATGCTAAAGAATTTGAAATAATTATCTTCTTTGTGAATCATAATTGAATAGATCATTTAAAGTTTTTTTATTAAAGGTCTTAACGGTAACAATCATTGGGCCTAATAAATGCTAAAAAATTGTACATAATTATTTTCATTCTAAAAGATAACTTAAAAGATCATTTACAATTTCTTTATTAAAGATCATAACGGTAACGATCATTGGTCCTAATAAATACTAAAGAATTGTAAATAATTACCTTCTTTCTAAAAGATAATTTAATAGATCATTTAAAATTTCTTTATTAAAGATCGTAACGGTAACGATCATTGGTCCTAATAAATGCTAAAGAATTGTAAATAATTATATTCTTTCTAAAACATAATTTAATAGATCATTTAAAATTTCTTTATTAAAGATCATAAGGGTAACAATCATTGGGACTAATAAATGCTAAAAAATTGTAAATAATTATCTTCTTTGTAAAAGATAATTTAATAGATCATTTCAAAATTTCTTTATTAAAGATCATAACGGTAACGATCATTGGGCCTAATAAATGCTAAAGAATTTGAAATAATTATCTTCTTTGTGAATCATAATTGAATAGATCATTTAAAGTTTTTTTATTAAAGGTCTTAACGGTAACAATCATTGGGCCTAATAAATGCTAAAAAATTGTACATAATTATCTTCATTCTAAAAGATAACTTAAAAGATTATTTAAAGTCTTTTTATTAAAGATCATAACGGTAACGATCATTGGGCCTAATAAATGCTAAAAAATTGTAAATAATTACCTTCTTTCTAAAAGATAATTTAATAGATCATTTAAAATTTCTTTATTAAAGATCGTAACGGTAACGATCATTGGTCCTAATAAATGCTAAAGAATTGTAAATAATTATATTCTTTGTAAAACATAATTTAATAGATCATTTAAAATTTCTTTATTAAAGATCATAAGGGTAACAATCATTGGGACTAATAAATGCTAAAAAATTGTAAATAATTATCTTCTTTGTAAAAGATAATTTAATAGATCATTTCAAAATTTCTTTATTAAAGATCATAACGGTAACCATCATTGGGCCTAATAAATGCTAAAGAATTTGAAATAATTATCTTCTTTGTGAATCATAATTGAATAGATCATTTAAAGTTTTTTTATTAAATATCATAACGGTAACGATCATTGGACCTAATAAATGCTAAAAAATTGTAAATAATTACCTTCTTTCTAAAAGATAATTTAATAGATCATTTAAAATTTCTTTATTAAAGATCCTAACGGTAACGATCATTGGTCCTAATAAATGCTAAAGAATTGTAAATAATTATATTCTTTCTAAAACATAATTTAATAGATCATTTAAAATTTCTTTATTAAAGATCATAAGGGTAACAATCATTGGGACTAATAAATGCTAAAAAATTGTAAATAATTATCTTCTTTGTAAAAGATAATTTAATAGATCATTTCAAAATTTCTTTATTAAAGATCATAACGGTAACGATCATTGGGCCTAATAAATGCTAAAGAATTTGAAATAATTATCTTCTTTGTGAATCATAATTGAATAGATCATTTAAAGTTTTTTTATTAAAGGTCTTAACGGTAACAATCATTGGGCCTAATAAATGCTAAAAAATTGTACATAATTATCTTCATTCTAAAAGATAACTTAAAAGATCATTTAAAGTTTTTTTATTAAATATCATAACGGTAACGATCATTGGGCCTAATAAATGCTAAAAAATTGTAAATAATTACCTTCTTTCTAAAAGATAATTTAATAGATCATTTAAAATTTCTTTATTAAAGATCATAACGGTAACGATCATTGGTCCTAATAAATGCTAAAGAATTGTAAATAATTATATTCTTTCTAAAACATAATTTAATAGATCATTTAAAATTTCTTTATTAAAGATCATAAGGGTAACAATCATTGGGACTAATAAATGCTAAAAAATTGTAAATAATTACCTTCTTTCTAAAAGATAATTTAATAGATCATTTAAAATTTCTTTATTAAAGATCGTAACGGTAACGATCATTGGTCCTAATAAATGCTAAAGAATTGTAAATAATTATATTCTTTGTAAAACATAATTTAATAGATCATTTAAAATTTCTTTATTAAAGATCATAAGGGTAACAATCATTGGGACTAATAAATGCTAAAAAATTGTAAATAATTATCTTCTTTGTAAAAGATAATTTAATAGATCATTTCAAAATTTCTTTATTAAAGATCATAACGGTAACCATCATTGGGCCTAATAAATGCTAAAGAATTTGAAATAATTATCTTCTTTGTGAATCATAATTGAATAGATCATTTAAAGTTTTTTTATTAAAGGTCTTAACGGTAACAATCATTGGGCCTAATAAATGCTAAAAAATTGTACATAATTATCTTCATTCTAAAAGATAACTTAAAAGATCATTTAAAGTTTTTTTATTAAATATCATAACGGTAACGATCATTGGGCCTAATAAATGCTAAAGAATTTGAAATAATTATCTTCTTTGTGAATCATAATTGAATAGATCATTTAAAGTTTTTTTATTAAAGGTCTTAACGGTAACAATCATTGGGCCTAATAAATGCTAAAAAATTGTACATAATTATTTTCATTCTAAAAGATAACTTAAAAGATCATTTACAATTTCTTTATTAAAGATCATAACGGTAACGATCATTGGTCCTAATAAATACTAAAGAATTGTAAATAATTACCTTCTTTCTAAAAGATAATTTAATAGATCATTTAAAATTTCTTTATTAAAGATCGTAACGGTAACGATCATTGGTCCTAATAAATGCTAAAGAATTGTAAATAATTATATTCTTTCTAAAACATAATTTAATAGATCATTTAAAATTTCTTTATTAAAGATCATAAGGGTAACAATCATTGGGACTAATAAATGCTAAAAAATTGTAAATAATTATCTTCTTTGTAAAAGATAATTTAATAGATCATTTCAAAATTTCTTTATTAAAGATCATAACGGTAACGATCATTGGGCCTAATAAATGCTAAAGAATTTGAAATAATTATCTTCTTTGTGAATCATAATTGAATAGATCATTTAAAGTTTTTTTATTAAAGGTCTTAACGGTAACAATCATTGGGCCTAATAAATGCTAAAAAATTGTACATAATTATCTTCATTCTAAAAGATAACTTAAAAGATTATTTAAAGTCTTTTTATTAAAGATCATAACGGTAACGATCATTGGGCCTAATAAATGCTAAAAAATTGTAAATAATTACCTTCTTTCTAAAAGATAATTTAATAGATCATTTAAAATTTCTTTATTAAAGATCGTAACGGTAACGATCATTGGTCCTAATAAATGCTAAAGAATTGTAAATAATTATATTCTTTGTAAAACATAATTTAATAGATCATTTAAAATTTCTTTATTAAAGATCATAAGGGTAACAATCATTGGGACTAATAAATGCTAAAAAATTGTAAATAATTATCTTCTTTGTAAAAGATAATTTAATAGATCATTTCAAAATTTCTTTATTAAAGATCATAACGGTAACCATCATTGGGCCTAATAAATGCTAAAGAATTTGAAATAATTATCTTCTTTGTGAATCATAATTGAATAGATCATTTAAAGTTTTTTTATTAAATATCATAACGGTAACGATCATTGGACCTAATAAATGCTAAAAAATTGTAAATAATTACCTTCTTTCTAAAAGATAATTTAATAGATCATTTAAAATTTCTTTATTAAAGATCCTAACGGTAACGATCATTGGTCCTAATAAATACTAAAGAATTGTAAATAATTATATTCTTTCTAAAATATAATTTAATAGATCATTTAAAATTTCTTTATTAAAGATCATAAGGGTAACAATCATTGGGACTAATAAATGCTAAAAAATTGTAAATAATTATCTTCTTTGTAAAAGATAATTTAATAGATCATTTCAAAATTTCTTTATTAAAGATCATAACGGTAACGATCATTGGGCCTAATAAATGCTAAAGAATTTGAAATAATTATCTTCTTTGTGAATCATAATTGAATAGATCATTTAAAGTTTTTTTATTAAAGGTCTTAACGGTAACAATCATTGGGCCTAGTAAATGCTAAAAAATTGTACATAATTATCTTCATTCTAAAAGATAACTTAAAAGATCATTTAAAGTTTTTTTATTAAATATCATAACGGTAACGATCATTGGACCTAATAAATGCTAAAAAATTGTAAATAATTACCTTCTTTCTAAAAGATAATTTAATAGATCATTTAAAATTTCTTTATTAAAGATCATAACGGTAACGATCATTGGTCCTAATAAATGCTAAAGAATTGTAAATAATTATATTCTTTCTAAAACATAATTTAATAGATCATTTAAAATTTCTTTATTAAAGATCATAAGGGTAACAATCATTGGGACTAATAAATGCTAAAAAATTGTAAATAATTACCTTCTTTCTAAAAGATAATTTAATAGATCATTTAAAATTTCTTTATTAAAGATCGTAACGGTAACGATCATTGGTCCTAATAAATGCTAAAGAATTGTAAATAATTATATTCTTTGTAAAACATAATTTAATAGATCATTTAAAATTTCTTTATTAAAGATCATAAGGGTAACAATCATTGGGACTAATAAATGCTAAAAAATTGTAAATAATTATCTTCTTTGTAAAAGATAATTTAATAGATCATTTCAAAATTTCTTTATTAAAGATCATAACGGTAACCATCATTGGGCCTAATAAATGCTAAAGAATTTGAAATAATTATCTTCTTTGTGAATCATAATTGAATAGATCATTTAAAGTTTTTTTAATAAAGGTCTTAACGGTAACAATCATTGGGCCTAATAAATGCTAAAAAATTGTACATAATTATCTTCATTCTAAAAGATAACTTAAAAGATCATTTAAAGTTTTTTTATTAAATATCATAACGGTAACGATCATTGGGCCTAATAAATGCTAAAGAATTTGAAATAATTATCTTCTTTGTGAATCATAATTGAATAGATCATTTAAAGTTTTTTTATTAAAGGTCTTAACGGTAACAATCATTGGGCCTAATAAATGCTAAAAAATTGTACATAATTATTTTCATTCTAAAAGATAACTTAAAAGATCATTTACAATTTCTTTATTAAAGATCATAACGGTAACGATCATTGGTCCTAATAAATACTAAAGAATTGTAAATAATTATATTCTTTCTAAAATATAATTTAATAGATCATTTAAAATTTCTTTATTAAAGATCATAAGGGTAACAATCATTGGGACTAATAAATGCTAAAAAATTGTAAATAATTATCTTCTTTGTAAAAGATAATTTAATAGATCATTTCAAAATTTCTTTATTAAAGATCATAACGGTAACGATCATTGGGCCTAATAAATGCTAAAGAATTTGAAATAATTATCTTCTTTGTGAATCATAATTGAATAGATCATTTAAAGTTTTTTTATTAAAGGTCTTAACGGTAACAATCATTGGGCCTAATAAATGCTAAAAAATTGTACATAATTATCTTCATTCTAAAAGATAACTTAAAAGATCATTTAAAGTTTTTTTATGAAATATCATAACGGTAACGATCATTGGACCTAATAAATGCTAAAAAATTGTAAATAATTACCTTCTTTCTAAAAGATAATTTAATAGATCATTTAAAATTTCTTTATTAAAGATCATAACGGTAACGATCATTGGTCCTAATAAATGCTAAAGAATTGTAAATAATTATATTCTTTCTAAAACATAATTTAATAGATCATTTAAAATTTCTTTATTAAAGATCATAAGGGTAACAATCATTGGGACTAATAAATGCTAAAAAATTGTAAATAATTACCTTCTTTCTAAAAGATAATTTAATAGATCATTTAAAATTTCTTTATTAAAGATCGTAACGGTAACGATCATTGGTCCTAATAAATGCTAAAGAATTGTAAATAATTATATTCTTTGTAAAACATAATTTAATAGATCATTTAAAATTTCTTTATTAAAGATCATAAGGGTAACAATCATTGGGACTAATAAATGCTAAAAAATTGTAAATAATTATCTTCTTTGTAAAAGATAATTTAATAGATCATTTCAAAATTTCTTTATTAAAGATCATAACGGTAACCATCATTGGGCCTAATAAATGCTAAAGAATTTGAAATAATTATCTTCTTTGTGAATCATAATTGAATAGATCATTTAAAGTTTTTTTAATAAAGGTCTTAACGGTAACAATCATTGGGCCTAATAAATGCTAAAAAATTGTACATAATTATCTTCATTCTAAAAGATAACTTAAAAGATCATTTAAAGTTTTTTTATTAAATATCATAACGGTAACGATCATTGGGCCTAATAAATGCTAAAGAATTTGAAATAATTATCTTCTTTGTGAATCATAATTGAATAGATCATTTAAAGTTTTTTTATTAAAGGTCTTAACGGTAACAATCATTGGGCCTAATAAATGCTAAAAAATTGTACATAATTATTTTCATTCTAAAAGATAACTTAAAAGATCATTTACAATTTCTTTATTAAAGATCATAACGGTAACGATCATTGGTCCTAATAAATACTAAAGAATTGTAAATAATTATATTCTTTCTAAAATATAATTTAATAGATCATTTAAAATTTCTTTATTAAAGATCATAAGGGTAACAATCATTGGGACTAATAAATGCTAAAAAATTGTAAATAATTATCTTCTTTGTAAAAGATAATTTAATAGATCATTTCAAAATTTCTTTATTAAAGATCATAACGGTAACGATCATTGGGCCTAATAAATGCTAAAGAATTTGAAATAATTATCTTCTTTGTGAATCATAATTGAATAGATCATTTAAAGTTTTTTTATTAAAGGTCTTAACGGTAACAATCATTGGGCCTAATAAATGCTAAAAAATTGTACATAATTATCTTCATTCTAAAAGATAACTTAAAAGATCATTTAAAGTTTTTTTATGAAATATCATAACGGTAACGATCATTGGACCTAATAAATGCTAAAAAATTGTAAATAATTACCTTCTTTCTAAAAGATAATTTAATAGATCATTTAAAATTTCTTTATTAAAGATCCTAACGGTAACGATCATTGGTCCTAATAAATGTTAAAGAATTGTAAATAATTATATTCTTTCTAAAACATAATTTAATAGATCATTTAAAATTTCTTTATTAAAGATCATAAGGGTAACAATCATTGGGACTAATAAATGCTAAAAAATTGTAAATAATTATCTTCTTTGTAAAAGATAATTTAATAGATCATTTCAAAATTTCTTTATTAAAGATCATAACGGTAACGATCATTGGGCCTAATAAATGCTAAAGAATTTGAAATAATTATCTTCTTTGTGAATCATAATTGAATAGATCATTTAAAGTTTTTTTATTAAAGGTCTTAACGGTAACAATCATTGGGCCTAATAAATGCTAAAAAATTGTACATAATTATCTTCATTCTAAAAGATAACTTAAAAGATCATTTAAAGTTTTTTTATTAAAGGTCTTAACGGTAACAATCATTGGGCCTAATAAATGCTAAAAAATTGTAAATAATTATTTTCATTCTAAAAGATAACTTAAAAGATCATTTACAATTTCTTTATTAAAGATCATAACGGTAACGATCATTGGTCCTAATAAATACTAAAGAATTGTAAATAATTATATTCTTTCTAAAATATAATTTAATAGATCATTTAAAATTTCTTTATTAAAGATCATAAGGGTAACAATCATTGGGACTAATAAATGCTAAAAAATTGTAAATAATTATCTTCTTTGTAAAAGATAATTTAATAGATCATTTCAAAATTTCTTTATTAAAGATCATAACGGTAACGATCATTGGGCCTAATAAATGCTAAAGAATTTGAAATAATTATCTTCTTTGTGAATCATAATTGAATAGATCATTTAAAGTTTTTTTATTAAAGGTCTTAACGGTAACAATCATTGGGCCTAATAAATGCTAAAAAATTGTACATAATTATCTTCATTCTAAAAGATAACTTAAAAGATCATTTAAAGTTTTTTTATTAAATATCATAACGGTAACGATCATTGGACCTAATAAATGCTAAAAAATTGTAAATAATTACCTTCTTTCTAAAAGATAATTTAATAGATCATTTAAAATTTCTTTATTAAAGATCCTAACGGTAACGATCATTGGTCCTAATAAATGCGAAAGAATTGTAAATAATTATATTCTTTCTAAAACATAATTTAATAGATCATTTAAAATTTCTTTATTAAAGATCATAAGGGTAACAATCATTGGGACTAATAAATGCTAAAAAATTGTAAATAATTATCTTCTTTGTAAAAGATAATTTAATAGATCATTTCAAAATTTCTTTATTAAAGATCATAACGGTAACGATCATTGGGCCTAATAAATGCTAAAGAATTTGAAATAATTATCTTCTTTGTGAATCATAATTGAATAGATCATTTAAAGTTTTTTTATTAAAGGTCTTAACGGTAACAATCATTGGGCCTAATAAATGCTAAAAAATTGTACATAATTATCTTCATTCTAAAAGATAACTTAAAAGATCATTTAAAGTTTTTTTATTAAATATCATAACGGTAACGATCATTGGGCCTAATAAATGCTAAAGAATTTGAAATAATTATCTTCTTTGTGAATCATAATTGAATAGATCATTTAAAGTTTTTTTATTAAAGGTCTTAACGGTAACAATCATTGGGCCTAATAAATGCTAAAAAATTGTACATAATTATTTTCATTCTAAAAGATAACTTAAAAGATCATTTACAATTTCTTTATTAAAGATCATAACGGTAACGATCATTGGTCCTAATAAATACTAAAGAATTGTAAATAATTATATTCTTTCTAAAATATAATTTAATAGATCATTTAAAATTTCTTTATTAAAGATCATAAGGGTAACAATCATTGGGACTAATAAATGCTAAAAAATTGTAAATAATTATCTTCTTTGTAAAAGATAATTTAATAGATCATTTCAAAATTTCTTTATTAAAGATCATAACGGTAACGATCATTGGGCCTAATAAATGCTAAAGAATTTGAAATAATTATCTTCTTTGTGAATCATAATTGAATAGATCATTTAAAGTTTTTTTATTAAAGGTCTTAACGGTAACAATCATTGGGCCTAATAAATGCTAAAAAATTGTACATAATTATCTTCATTCTAAAAGATAACTTAAAAGATCATTTAAAGTTTTTTTATTAAAGATCATAACGGTAACGATCATTGGGCCTAATAAATGCTAAAAAATTGTAAATAATTACCTTCTTTCTAAAAGATAATTTAATAGATCATTTAAAATTTCTTTATTAAAGATCATAACGGTAACGATCATTGGTCCTAATAAATGCTAAAAAATTGTAAATAATTATCTTCTTTGTAAAAGATAATTTAATAGATCATTTCAAAATTTCTTTATTAAAGATCATAACGGTAACGATCATTGGGCCTAATAAATGCTAAAGAATTTGAAATAATTATCTTCTTTGTGAATCATAATTGAATAGATCATTTAAAGTTTTTTTATTAAAGGTCTTAACGGTAACAATCATTGGGCCTAATAAATGCTAAAAAATTGTACATAATTATCTTCATTCTAAAAGATAACTTAAAAGATAATTTAAAGTTTTTTTATTAAATATCATAACGGTAACGATCATTGGACCTAATAAATGCTAAAAAATTCTAAATAATTACCTTCTTTCTAAAAGATAATTTAATAGATCATTTAAAATTTCTTTATTAAAGATCCCAACGGTAACGATCATTGGTCCTAATAAATGCTAAAGAATTGTAAATAATTATATTCTTTCTAAAACATAATTTAATAGATCATTTAAAATTTCTTTATTAAAGATCATAAGGGTAACAATCATTGGGACTAATAAATGCTAAAAAATTGTAAATAATTATCTTCTTTGTAAAAGATAATTTAATAGATCATTTCAAAATTTCTTTATTAAAGATCATAACGGTAACGATCATTGGGCCTAATAAATGCTAAAGAATTTGAAATAATTATCTTCTTTGTGAATCATAATTGAATAGATCATTTAAAGTTTTTTTATTAAAGGTCTTAACGGTAACAATCATTGGGCCTAATAAATGCTAAAAAATTGTACATAATTATCTTCATTCTAAAAGATAACTTAAAAGATCATTTAAAGTTTTTTTATTAAATATCATAACGGTAACGATCATTGGACCTAATAAATGCTAAAAAATTGTAAATAATTACCTTCTTTCTAAAAGATAATTTAATAGATCATTTAAAATTTCTTTATTAAAGATCCTAACGGTAACGATCATTGGTCCTAATAAATGCGAAAGAATTGTAAATAATTATATTCTTTCTAAAACATAATTTAATAGATCATTTAAAATTTCTTTATTAAAGATCATAAGGGTAACAATCATTGGGACTAATAAATGCTAAAAAATTGTAAATAATTATCTTCTTTGTAAAAGATAATTTAATAGATCATTTCAAAATTTCTTTATTAAAGATCATAACGGTAACGATCATTGGGCCTAATAAATGCTAAAGAATTTGAAATAATTATCTTCTTTGTGAATCATAATTGAATAGATCATTTAAAGTTTTTTTATTAAAGGTCTTAACGGTAACAATCATTGGGCCTAATAAATGCTAAAAAATTGTACATAATTATCTTCATTCTAAAAGATAACTTAAAAGATCATTTAAAGTTTTTTTATTAAATATCATAACGGTAACGATCATTGGGCCTAATAAATGCTAAAGAATTTGAAATAATTATCTTCTTTGTGAATCATAATTGAATAGATCATTTAAAGTTTTTTTATTAAAGGTCTTAACGGTAACAATCATTGGGCCTAATAAATGCTAAAAAATTGTACATAATTATTTTCATTCTAAAAGATAACTTAAAAGATCATTTACAATTTCTTTATTAAAGATCATAACGGTAACGATCATTGGTCCTAATAAATACTAAAGAATTGTAAATAATTATATTCTTTCTAAAATATAATTTAATAGATCATTTAAAATTTCTTTATTAAAGATCATAAGGGTAACAATCATTGGGACTAATAAATGCTAAAAAATTGTAAATAATTATCTTCTTTGTAAAAGATAATTTAATAGATCATTTCAAAATTTCTTTATTAAAGATCATAACGGTAACGATCATTGGGCCTAATAAATGCTAAAGAATTTGAAATAATTATCTTCTTTGTGAATCATAATTGAATAGATCATTTAAAGTTTTTTTATTAAAGGTCTTAACGGTAACAATCATTGGGCCTAATAAATGCTAAAAAATTGTACATAATTATCTTCATTCTAAAAGATTACTTAAAAGATCATTTAAAGTTTTTTTATTAAAGATCATAACGGTAACGATCATTGGGCCTAATAAATGCTAAAAAATTGTAAATAATTACCTTCTTTCTAAAAGATAATTTAATAGATCATTTAAAATTTCTTTATTAAAGATCATAACGGTAACGATCATTGGTCCTAATAAATGCTAAAAAATTGTAAATAATTATCTTCTTTGTAAAAGATAATTTAATAGATCATTTCAAAATTTCTTTATTAAAGATCATAACGGTAACGATCATTGGGCCTAATAAATGCTAAAGAATTTGAAATAATTATCTTCTTTGTGAATCATAATTGAATAGATCATTTAAAGTTTTTTTATTAAAGGTCTTAACGGTAACAATCATTGGGCCTAATAAATGCTAAAAAATTGTACATAATTATCTTCATTCTAAAAGATAACTTAAAAGATAATTTAAAGTTTTTTTATTAAATATCATAACGGTAACGATCATTGGACCTAATAAATGCTAAAAAATTCTAAATAATTACCTTCTTTCTAAAAGATAATTTAATAGATCATTTAAAATTTCTTTATTAAAGATCCTAACGGTAACGATCATTGGTCCTAATAAATGCTAAAGAATTGTAAATAATTATATTCTTTCTAAAACATAATTTAATAGATCATTTAAAATTTCTTTATTAAAGATCATAAGGGTAACAATCATTGGGACTAATAAATGCTAAAAAATTGTAAATAATTATCTTCTTTGTAAAAGATAATTTAATAGATCATTTCAAAATTTCTTTATTAAAGATCATAACGGTAACGATCATTGGGCCTAATAAATGCTAAAGAATTTGAAATAATTATCTTCTTTGTGAATCATAATTGAATAGATCATTTAAAATATTTTTTTTAAAGGTCTTAACGGTAACAATCATTGGGCCTAATAAATGCTAAAAAATTGTACATAATTATCTTCATTCTAAAAGATAACTTAAAAGATCATTTAAAGTTTTTTTATTAAATATCATAACGGTAACGATCATTGGGCCTAATAAATGCTAAAGAATTTGAAATAATTATCTTCTTTGTGAATCATAATTGAATAGATCATTTAAAGTTTTTTTATTAAAGGTCTTAACGGTAACAATCATTGGGCCTAATAAATGCTAAAAAATTGTACATAATTATTTTCATTCTAAAAGATAACTTAAAAGATCATTTACAATTTCTTTATTAAAGATCATAACGGTAACGATCATTGGTCCTAATAAATACTAAAGAATTGTAAATAATTATATTCTTTCTAAAATATAATTTAATAGATCATTTAAAATTTCTTTATTAAAGATCATAAGGGTAACAATCATTGGGACTAATAAATGCTAAAAAATTGTAAATAATTATCTTCTTTGTAAAAGATAATTTAATAGATCATTTCAAAATTTCTTTATTAAAGATCATAACGGTAACGATCATTGGGCCTAATAAATGCTAAAGAATTTGAAATAATTATCTTCTTTGTGAATCATAATTGAATAGATCATTTAAAGTTTTTTTATTAAAGGTCTTAACGGTAACAATCATTGGGCCTAGTAAATGCTAAAAAATTGTACATAATTATCTTCATTCTAAAAGATAACTTAAAAGATCATTTAAAGTTTTTTTATTAAATATCATAACGGTAACGATCATTGGACCTAATAAATGCTAAAAAATTGTAAATAATTACCTTCTTTCTAAAAGATAATTTAATAGATCATTTAAAATTTCTTTATTAAAGATCCTAACGGTAACGATCATTGGTCCTAATAAATGCTAAAGAATTGTAAATAATTATATTCTTTCTAAAACATAATTTAATAGATCATTTAAAATTTCTTTATTAAAGATCATAAGGGTAACAATCATTGGGACTAATAAATGCTAAAAAATTGTAAATAATTATCTTCTTTGTAAAAGATAATTTAATAGATCATTTCAAAATTTCTTTATTAAAGATCATAACGGTAACGATCATTGGGCCTAATAAATGCTAAAGAATTTGAAATAATTATCTTCTTTGTGAATCATAATTGAATAGATCATTTAAAGTTTTTTTATTAAAGGTCTTAACGGTAACAATCATTGGGCCTAATAAATGCTAAAAAATTGTACATAATTATCTTCATTCTAAAAGATAACTTAAAAGATCATTTAAAGTTTTTTTATTAAATATCATAACGGTAACGATCATTGGGCCTAATAAATGCTAAAGAATTTGAAATAATTATCTTCTTTGTGAATCATAATTGAATAGATCATTTAAAGTTTTTTTATTAAAGGTCTTAACGGTAACAATCATTGGGCCTAATAAATGCTAAAAAATTGTACATAATTATTTTCATTCTAAAAGATAACTTAAAAGATCATTTACAATTTCTTTATTAAAGATCATAACGGTAACGATCATTGGTCCTAATAAATACTAAAGAATTGTAAATAATTATATTCTTTCTAAAATATAATTTAATAGATCATTTAAAATTTCTTTATTAAAGATCATAAGGGTAACAATCATTGGGACTAATAAATGCTAAAAAATTGTAAATAATTATCTTCTTTGTAAAAGATAATTTAATAGATCATTTCAAAATTTCTTTATTAAAGATCATAACGGTAACGATCATTGGGCCTAATAAATGCTAAAGAATTTGAAATAATTATCTTCTTTGTGAATCATAATTGAATAGATCATTTAAAGTTTTTTTATTAAAGGTCTTAACGGTAACAATCATTGGGCCTAATAAATGCTAAAAAATTGTACATAATTATCTTCATTCTAAAAGATAACTTAAAAGATAATTTAAAGTTTTTTTATTAAAGATCATAACGGTAACGATCATTGGGCCTAATAAATGCTAAAAAATTGTAAATAATTACCTTCTTTCTAAAAGATAATTTAATAGATCATTTAAAATTTCTTTATTAAAGATCATAACGGTAACGATCATTGGTCCTAATAAATGCTAAAAAATTGTAAATAATTATCTTCTTTGTAAAAGATAATTTAATAGATCATTTCAAAATTTCTTAATTAAAGATCATAACGGTAACGATCATTGGTCCTAATAAATGCTAAAAAATTGTAAATAATTATCTTCTTTGTAAAAGATAATTTAATAGATCATTTCAAAATTTCTTTATTAAAGATCATAACGGTAACGATCATTGGGCCTAATAAATGCTAAAGAATTTGAAATAATTATCTTCTTTGTGAATCATAATTGAATAGATCATTTAAAGTTTTTTTATTAAAGGTCTTAACGGTAACAATCATTGGGCCTAATAAATGCTAAAAAATTGTACATAATTATCTTCATTCTAAAAGATAACTTAAAAGATAATTTAAAGTTTTTTTATTAAATATCATAACGGTAACGATCATTGGACCTAATAAATGCTAAAAAATTCTAAATAATTACCTTCTTTCTAAAAGATAATTTAATAGATCATTTAAAATTTCTTTATTAAAGATCCTAACGGTAACGATCATTGGTCCTAATAAATGCTAAAGAATTGTAAATAATTATATTCTTTCTAAAACATAATTTAATAGATCATTTAAAATTTCTTTATTAAAGATCATAAGGGTAACAATCATTGGGACTAATAAATGCTAAAAAATTGTAAATAATTATCTTCTTTGTAAAAGATAATTTAATAGATCATTTCAAAATTTCTTTATTAAAGATCATAACGGTAACGATCATTGGGCCTAATAAATGCTAAAGAATTTGAAATAATTATCTTCTTTGTGAATCATAATTGAATAGATCATTTAAAATTTTTTTTTTAAAGGTCTTAACGGTAACAATCATTGGGCCTAATAAATGCTAAAAAATTGTACATAATTATCTTCATTCTAAAAGATAACTTAAAAGATCATTTAAAGTTTTTTTATTAAATATCATAACGGTAACGATCATTGGGCCTAATAAATGCTAAAGAATTTGAAATAATTATCTTCTTTGTGAATCATAATTGAATAGATCATTTAAAGTTTTTTTATTAAAGGTCTTAACGGTAACAATCATTGGGCCTAATAAATGCTAAAAAATTGTACATAATTATTTTCATTCTAAAAGATAACTTAAAAGATCATTTACAATTTCTTTATTAAAGATCATAACGGTAACGATCATTGGTCCTAATAAATACTAAAGAATTGTAAATAATTATATTCTTTCTAAAATATAATTTAATAGATCATTTAAAATTTCTTTATTAAAGATCATAAGGGTAACAATCATTGGGACTAATAAATGCTAAAAAATTGTAAATAATTATCTTCTTTGTAAAAGATAATTTAATAGATCATTTCAAAATTTCTTTATTAAAGATCATAACGGTAACGATCATTGGGCCTAATAAATGCTAAAGAATTTGAAATAATTATCTTCTTTGTGAATCATAATTGAATAGATCATTTAAAGTTTTTTTATTAAAGGTCTTAACGGTAACAATCATTGGGCCTAGTAAATGCTAAAAAATTGTACATAATTATCTTCATTCTAAAAGATAACTTAAAAGATCATTTAAAGTTTTTTTATTAAATATCATAACGGTAACGATCATTGGACCTAATAAATGCTAAAAAATTGTAAATAATTACCTTCTTTCTAAAAGATAATTTAATAGATCATTTAAAATTTCTTTATTAAAGATCCTAACGGTAACGATCATTGGTCCTAATAAATGCTAAAGAATTGTAAATAATTATATTCTTTCTAAAACATAATTTAATAGATCATTTAAAATTTCTTTATTAAAGATCATAAGGGTAACAATCATTGGGACTAATAAATGCTAAAAAATTGTAAATAATTATCTTCTTTGTAAAAGATAATTTAATAGATCATTTCAAAATTTCTTTATTAAAGATCATAACGGTAACGATCATTGGGCCTAATAAATGCTAAAGAATTTGAAATAATTATCTTCTTTGTGAATCATAATTGAATAGATCATTTAAAGTTTTTTTATTAAAGGTCTTAACGGTAACAATCATTGGGCCTAATAAATGCTAAAAAATTGTACATAATTATCTTCATTCTAAAAGATAACTTAAAAGATCATTTAAAGTTTTTTTATTAAATATCATAACGGTAACGATCATTGGGCCTAATAAATGCTAAAGAATTTGAAATAATTATCTTCTTTGTGAATCATAATTGAATAGATCATTTAAAGTTTTTTTATTAAAGGTCTTAACGGTAACAATCATTGGGCCTAATAAATGCTAAAAAATTGTACATAATTATTTTCATTCTAAAAGATAACTTAAAAGATCATTTACAATTTCTTTATTAAAGATCATAACGGTAACGATCATTGGTCCTAATAAATACTAAAGAATTGTAAATAATTATATTCTTTCTAAAATATAATTTAATAGATCATTTAAAATTTCTTTATTAAAGATCATAAGGGTAACAATCATTGGGACTAATAAATGCTAAAAAATTGTAAATAATTATCTTCTTTGTAAAAGATAATTTAATAGATCATTTCAAAATTTCTTTATTAAAGATCATAACGGTAACGATCATTGGGCCTAATAAATGCTAAAGAATTTGAAATAATTATCTTCTTTGTGAATCATAATTGAATAGATCATTTAAAGTTTTTTTATTAAAGGTCTTAACGGTAACAATCATTGGGCCTAGTAAATGCTAAAAAATTGTACATAATTATCTTCATTCTAAAAGATAACTTAAAAGATCATTTAAAGTTTTTTTATTAAATATCATAACGGTAACGATCATTGGACCTAATAAATGCTAAAAAATTGTAAATAATTACCTTCTTTCTAAAAGATAATTTAATAGATCATTTAAAATTTCTTTATTAAAGATCCTAACGGTAACGATCATTGGTCCTAATAAATGCTAAAGAATTGTAAATAATTATATTCTTTCTAAAACATAATTTAATAGATCATTTAAAATTTCTTTATTAAAGATCATAAGGGTAACAATCATTGGGACTAATAAATGCTAAAAAATTGTAAATAATTATCTTCTTTGTAAAAGATAATTTAATAGATCATTTCAAAATTTCTTTATTAAAGATCATAACGGTAACGATCATTGGGCCTAATAAATGCTAAAGAATTTGAAATAATTATCTTCTTTGTGAATCATAATTGAATAGATCATTTAAAGTTTTTTTATTAAAGGTCTTAACGGTAACAATCATTGGGCCTAATAAATGCTAAAAAATTGTACATAATTATCTTCATTCTAAAAGATAACTTAAAAGATCATTTAAAGTTTTTTTATTAAATATCATAACGGTAACGATCATTGGGCCTAATAAATGCTAAAGAATTTGAAATAATTATCTTCTTTGTGAATCATAATTGAATAGATCATTTAAAGTTTTTTTATTAAAGGTCTTAACGGTAACAATCATTGGGCCTAATAAATGCTAAAAAATTGTACATAATTATTTTCATTCTAAAAGATAACT
This sequence comes from Psophocarpus tetragonolobus, assembly GCA_037954015.1. NCBI lineage: Eukaryota > Viridiplantae > Streptophyta > Magnoliopsida > Fabales > Fabaceae > Psophocarpus > Psophocarpus tetragonolobus. The sequence continues at coordinate 65,183,516 of CM075688.1, forward strand.
TAAAAGATCATTTACAATTTCTTTATTAAAGATCATAACGGTAACGATCATTGGTCCTAATAAATACTAAAGAATTGTAAATAATTATATTCTTTCTAAAATATAATTTAATAGATCATTTAAAATTTCTTTATTAAAGATCATAAGGGTAACAATCATTGGGACTAATAAATGCTAAAAAATTGTAAATAATTATCTTCTTTGTAAAAGATAATTTAATAGATCATTTCAAAATTTCTTTATTAAAGATCATAACGGTAACGATCATTGGTCCTAATAAATGCTAAAAAATTGTAAATAATTATCTTCTTTGTAAAAGATAATTTAATAGATCATTTCAAAATTTCTTTATTAAAGATCATAACGGTAACGATCATTGGGCCTAATAAATGCTAAAGAATTTGAAATAATTATCTTCTTTGGGAATCATAATTGAATAGATCATTTAAAGTTTTTTTATTAAAGGTCTTAACGGTAACAATCATTGGGCCTAATCAATGGTAAAAAATTGTACATAATTATTTTCATTCTAAAAGGTAATTTAATAGATCATTTAAAATTTCTTTATTAAAGATCGTAACGGTAACGATCATTGGTCCTAATAAATGCTAAAGAATTGTAATTAATTATATTCTTTCTAAAACATAATTTAATAGATCATTTAAAATTTCTTTATTAAAGATCATAAGGGTAACAATCATTGGGACTAATAAATGCTAAAAAATTGTAAATAATTATATTCTTTCTAACAGATAATTTAATAGATCATTTAAAATTTCTTTATTAAAGATCATAAGGGTAACAATCATTGGGACTAATAAATGCTAAAAAATTGTAAATAATTATCTTCTTTGTAAAAGATAATTTAATAGATCATTTAAAAATTTCTTTATTAAAGATCATAACGGTAACGATCATTGGGCCTAATAAATGCTAAAGAATTTGAAATAATTATCTTCTTTGTGAATCATAATTGAATAGATCATTTAAAGTTTTTTTATTAAAGGTCTTAACGGTAACAATCATTGGGCTTATAAATGCTAAAAAATTGTACATAATTATCTTCATTCTAAAAGATAACTTAAAAGATCATTTAGAATTTCTTTATTAAAGATCATAACGGTATGGATCATTGGTCCTAATAAATGCTAAAGAATTGTAAATAATTATATTCTTTCTAAAATATAATTTAATAGATCATTTAAAATTTCTTTATTAAAGATCATAAGGGTAACAATCATTGGGACTAATAAATGCTAAAAAATTGTAAATAATTATCTTCTTTGTAAAAGATAATTTAATAGATCATTTCAAAATTTCTTTATTAAAGATCATAACGGTAACGATCATTGGGCCTAATAAATGCTAAAGAATTTGAAATAATTATCTTCTTTGTGAATCATAATTGAATAGATCATTTAAAGTTTTTTTATTAAAGGTCTTAACGGTAACAATCATTGGGCCTAATAAATGCTAAAAAATTGTACATAATTATCTTCATTCTAAAAGATAACTTAAAAGATCATTTAAAGTTTTTTTATTAAATATCATAACGGTAACGATCATTGGACCTAATAAATGCTAAAAAATTGTAAATAATTACCTTCTTTCTAAAAGATAATTTAATAGATCATTTAAAATTTCTTTATTAAAGATCCTAACGGTAACGATCATTGGTCCTAATAAATGCTAAAGAATTGTAAATAATTATATTCTTTCTAAAACATAATTTAATAGATCATTTAAAATTTCTTTATTAAAGATCATAAGGGTAACAATCATTGGGACTAATAAATGCTAAAAAATTGTAAATAATTATCTTCTTTGTAAAAGATAATTTAATAGATCATTTCAAAATTTCTTTATTAAAGATCATAACGGTAACGATCATTGGGACTAATAAATGCTAAAGAATTTGAAATAATTATCTTCTTTGTGAATCATAATTGAATAGATCATTTAAAGTTTTTTTATTAAAGGTCTTAACGGTAACAATCATTGGGCCTAATAAATGCTAAAAAATTGTACATAATTATCTTCATTCTAAAAGATAACTTAAAAGATCATTTAAAGTTTTTTTATTAAATATCATAACGGTAACGATCATTGGGCCTAATAAATGCTAAAAAATTGTAAATAATTACCTTCTTTCTAAAAGATAATTTAATAGATCATTTAAAATTTCTTTATTAAAGATCATAACGGTAACGATCATTGGTCCTAATAAATGCTAAAGAATTGTAAATAATTATATTCTTTCTAAAACATAATTTAATAGATCATTTAAAATTTCTTTATTCAAGATCATAAGGGTAACAATCATTGGGACTAATAAATGCTAAAAAATTGTAAATAATTATCTTCTTTGTAAAAGATAATTTAATAGATCATTTCAAAATTTCTTTATTAAAGATCATAACGGTAACGATCATTGGGCCTAATAAATGCTAAAGAATTTGAAATAATTATCTTCTTTGTGAATCATAATTGAATAGATCATTTAAAGTTTTTTTATTAAAGGTCTTAACGGTAACAATCATTGGGCCTAATAAATGCTAAAAAATTGTACATAATTATCTTCATTCTAAAAGATAACTTAAAAGATCATTTAAAGTTTTTTTATTAAATATCATAACGGTAACGATCATTGGGCCTAATAAATGCTAAAGAATTTGAAATAATTATCTTCTTTGTGAATCATAATTGAATAGATCATTTAAAGTTTTTTTATTAAAGGTCTTAACGGTAACAATCATTGGGCCTAATAAATGCTAAAAAATTGTACATAATTATTTTCATTATAAAAGATAACTTAAAAGATCATTTACAATTTCTTTATTAAAGATCATAACGGTAACGATCATTGGTCCTAATAAATACTAAAGAATTGTAAATAATTATATTCTTTCTAAAATATAATTTAATAGATCATTTAAAATTTCTTTATTAAAGATCATAAGGGTAACAATCATTGGGACTAATAAATGCTAAAAAATTGTAAATAATTATCTTCTTTGTAAAAGATAATTTAATAGATCATTTCAAAATTTCTTTATTAAAGATCATAACGGTAACGATCATTGGGCCTAATAAATGCTAAAGAATTTGAAATAATTATCTTCTTTGTGAATCATAATTGAATAGATCAATTAAAGTTTTTTTATTAAAGGTGTTAACGGTAACAATCATTGGGCCTAATAAATGCTAAAAAATTGTACATAATTATCTTCATTCTAAAAGATAACTTAAAAGATAATTTAAAGTTTTTTTATTAAATATCATAACGGTAACGATCATTGGACCTAATAAATGCTAAAAAATTCTAAATAATTACCTTCTTTCTAAAAGATAATTTAATAGATCATTTAAAATTTCTTTATTAAAGATCCTAACGGTAACGATCATTGGTCCTAATAAATGCTAAAGAATTGTAAATAATTATATTCTTTCTAAAACATAATTTAATAGATCATTTAAAATTTCTTTATTAAAGATCATAAGGGTAACAATCATTGGGACTAATAAATGCTAAAAAATTGTAAATAATTATCTTCTTTGTAAAAGATAATTTAATAGATCATTTCAAAATTTCTTTATTAAAGATCATAACGGTAACGATCATTGGGCCTAATAAATGCTAAAGAATTTGAAATAATTATCTTCTTTGTGAATCATAATTGAATAGATCATTTAAAATTTTTTTTTTAAAGGTCTTAACGGTAACAATCATTGGGCCTAATAAATGCTAAAAAATTGTACATAATTATCTTCATTCTAAAAGATAACTTAAAAGATCATTTAAAGTTTTTTTATTAAATATCATAACGGTAACGATCATTGGGCCTAATAAATGCTAAAGAATTTGAAATAATTATCTTCTTTGTGAATCATAATTGAATAGATCATTTAAAGTTTTTTTATTAAAGGTCTTAACGGTAACAATCATTGGGCCTAATAAATGCTAAAAAATTGTACATAATTATTTTCATTCTAAAAGATAACTTAAAAGATCATTTACAATTTCTTTATTAAAGATCATAACGGTAACGATCATTGGTCCTAATAAATACTAAAGAATTGTAAAAAATTATATTCTTTCTAAAATATAATTTAATAGATCATTTAAAATTTCTTTATTAAAGATCATAAGGGTAACAATCATTGGGACTAATAAATGCTAAAAAATTGTAAATAATTATCTTCTTTGTAAAAGATAATTTAATAGATCATTTCAAAATTTCTTTATTAAAGATCATAACGGTAACGATCATTGGGCCTAATAAATGCTAAAGAATTTGAAATAATTATCTTCTTTGTGAATCATAATTGAATAGATCATTTAAAGTTTTTTTATTAAAGGTCTTAACGGTAACAATCATTGGGCCTAGTAAATGCTAAAAAATTGTACATAATTATCTTCATTCTAAAAGATAACTTAAAAGATCATTTAAAGTTTTTTTATTAAATATCATAACGGTAACGATCATTGGACCTAATAAATGCTAAAAAATTGTAAATAATTACCTTCTTTCTAAAAGATAATTTAATAGATCATTTAAAATTTCTTTATTAAAGATCCTAACGGTAACGATCATTGGTCCTAATAAATGCTAAAGAATTGTAAATAATTATATTCTTTCTAAAACATAATTTAATAGATCATTTAAAATTTCTTTATTAAAGATCATAAGGGTAACAATCATTGGGACTAATAAATGCTAAAAAATTGTAAATAATTATCTTCTTTGTAAAAGATAATTTAATAGATCATTTCAAAATTTCTTTATTAAAGATCATAACGGTAACGATCATTGGGCCTAATAAATGCTAAAGAATTTGAAATAATTATCTTCTTTGTGAATCATAATTGAATAGATCATTTAAAGTTTTTTTATTAAAGGTCTTAACGGTAACAATCATTGGGCCTAATAAATGCTAAAAAATTGTACATAATTATCTTCATTCTAAAAGATAACTTAAAAGATCATTTAAAGTTTTTTTATTAAATATCATAACGGTAACGATCATTGGGCCTAATAAATGCTAAAGAATTTGAAATAATTATCTTCTTTGTGAATCATAATTGAATAGATCATTTAAAGTTTTTTTATTAAAGGTCTTAACGGTAACAATCATTGGGCCTAATAAATGCTAAAAAATTGTACATAATTATTTTCATTCTAAAAGATAACTTAAAAGATCATTTACAATTTCTTTATTAAAGATCATAACGGTAACGATCATTGGTCCTAATAAATACTAAAGAATTGTAAAAAATTATATTCTTTCTAAAATATAATTTAATAGATCATTTAAAATTTCTTTATTAAAGATCATAAGGGTAACAATCATTGGGACTAATAAATGCGAAAAAATTGTAAATAATTATCTTCTTTGTAAAAGATAATTTAATAGATCATTTCAAAATTTCTTTATTAAAGATCATAACGGTAACGATCATTGGGCCTAATAAATGCTAAAGAATTTGAAATAATTATCTTCTTTGTGAATCATAATTGAATAGATCATTTAAAGTTTTTTTATTAAAGGTCTTAACGGTAACAATCATTGGGCCTAGTAAATGCTAAAAAATTGTACATAATTATCTTCATTCTAAAAGATAACTTAAAAGATCATTTAAAGTTTTTTTATTAAATATCATAACGGTAACGATCATTGGACCTAATAAATGCTAAAAAATTGTAAATAATTACCTTCTTTCTAAAAGATAATTTAATAGATCATTTAAAATTTCTTTATTAAAGATCCTAACGGTAACGATCATTGGTCCTAATAAATGCTAAAGAATTGTAAATAATTATATTCTTTCTAAAACATAATTTAATAGATCATTTAAAATTTCTTTATTAAAGATCATAATGGTAACAATCATTGGGACTAATAAATGCTAAAAAATTGTAAATAATTATCTTCTTTGTAAAAGATAATTTAATAGATCATTTCAAAATTTCTTTATTAAAGATCATAACGGTAACGATCATTGGGCCTAATAAATGCTAAAGAATTTGAAATAATTATCTTCTTTGTGAATCATAATTGAATAGATCATTTAAAGTTTTTTTATTAAAGGTCTTAACGGTAACAATCATTGGGCCTAATAAATGCTAAAAAATTGTACATAATTATCTTCATTCTAAAAGATAACTTAAAAGATCATTTAAAGTTTTTTTATTAAATATCATAACGGTAACGATCATTGGGCCTAATAAATGCTAAAGAATTTGAAATAATTATCTTCTTTGTGAATCATAATTGAATAGATCATTTAAAGTTTTTTTATTAAAGGTCTTAACGGTAACAATCATTGGGCCTAATAAATGCTAAAAAATTGTACATAATTATTTTCATTCTAAAAGATAACTTAAAAGATCATTTACAATTTCTTTATTAAAGATCATAACGGTAACGATCATGGGTCCTAATAAATACTAAAGAATTGTAAATAATTATATTCTTTCTAAAATATAATTTAATAGATCATTTAAAATTTCTTTATTAAAGATCATAAGGGTAACAATCATTGGGACTAATAAATGCTAAAAAATTGTAAATAATTATCTTCTTTGTAAAAGATAATTTAATAGATCATTTCAAAATTCTTTATTAAAGATCATAACGGTAACGATCATTGGGCCTAATAAATGCTAAAGAATTTGAAATAATTATCTTCTTTGTGAATCATAATTGAATAGATCATTTAAAGTTTTTTTATTAAAGGTCTTAACGGTAACAATCATTGGGCCTAATAAATGCTAAAAAATTGTACATAATTATCTTCATTCTAAAAGATAACTTAAAAGATCATTTAAAGTTTTTTTATTAAAGATCATAACGGTAACGATCATTGGGCCTAATAAATGCTAAAAAATTGTAAATAATTACCTTCTTTCTAAAAGATAATTTAATAGATCATTTAAAATTTCTTTATTAAAGATCATAACGGTAACGATCATTGGTCCTAATAAATGCTAAAAAATTGTAAATAATTATCTTCTTTGTAAAAGATAATTTAATAGATCATTTCAAAATTTCTTTATTAAAGATCATAACGGTAACGATCATTGGGCCTAATAAATGCTAAAGAATTTGAAATAATTATCTTCTTTGTGAATCATAATTGAATAGATCATTTAAAGTTTTTTTATTAAAGGTCTTAACGGTAACAATCATTGGGCCTAATCAATGCTAAAAAATTGTACATAATTATTTTCATTCTAAAAGATAATTTAATAGATCATTTAAAATTTCTTTATTAAAGATCGTAACGGTAACGATCATTGGTCCTAATAAATGCTAAAGAATTGTAATTAATTATATTCTTTCTAAAACATAATTTAATAGATCATTTAAAATTTCTTTATTAAAGATCATAAGGGTAACAATCATTGGGACTAATAAATGCTAAAAAATTGTAAATAATTATATTCTTTCTAACACATAATTTAATAGATCATTTAAAATTTCTTTATTAAAGATCATAAGGGTAACAATCATTGGGACTAATAAATGCTAAAAAATTGTAAATAATTATCTTCTTTGTAAAAGATAATTTAATAGATCATTTAAAAATTTCTTTATTAAAGATCATAACGGTAACGATCATTGGGCCTAATAAATGCTAAAGAATTTGAAATAATTATCTTCTTTGTGAATCATAATTGAATAGATCATTTAAAGTTTTTTTATTAAAGGTCTTAACGGTAACAATCATTGGGCTAATAAATGCTAAAAAATTGTACATAATTATCTTCATTCTAAAAGATAACTTAAAAGATCATTTAGAATTTCTTTAGTAAAGATCATAACGGTATGGATCATTGGTCCTAATAAATGCTAAAGAATTGTAAATAATTATATTCTTTCTAAAATATAATTTAATAGATCATTTAAAATTTCTTTATTAAAGATCATAAGGGTAACAATCATTGGGACTAATAAATGCTAAAAAATTGTAAATAATTATCTTCTTTGTAAAAGATAATTTAATAGATCATTTCAAAATTTCTTTATTAAAGATCATAACGGTAACGATCATTGGGCCTAATAAATGCTAAAGAATTTGAAATAATTATCTTCTTTGTGAATCATAATTGAATAGATCATTTAAAGTTTTTTTATTAAAGGTCTTAACGGTAACAATCATTGGGCCTAATCAATGCTAAAAAATTGTACATAATTATTTTCATTCTAAAAGATAACTTAAAAGATCATTTACAATTTCTTTATTAAAGATCATAACGGTAACGATCATTGGTCCTAATAAATACTAAAGAATTGTAAATAATTATATTCTTTCTAAAATATAATTTAATAGATCATTTAAAATTTCTTTATTAAAGATCATAAGCGTAAATATCATTGGGACTAATAAATTCTAAAAAATTGTAAATAATTATCTTCTTTGTAAAAGATAATTTAATAGATCATTTCAAAATTTCTTTATTAAAGATCATAACGGTAACGATCATTGGGCCTAATAAATGCTAAAGAATTTGAAATAATTATCTTCTTTGTGAATCATAATTGAATAGATCATTTAAAGTTTTTTTATTAAAGGTCTTAACGGTAACAATCATTGGGCTAATAAATGCTAAAAAATTGTACATAATTATCTTCATTCTAAAAGATAACTTAAAAGATCATTTAGAATTTCTTTAGTAAAGATCATAACGGTATGGATCATTGGTCCTAATAAATGCTAAAGAATTGTAAATAATTATATTCTTTCTAAAATATAATTTAATAGATCATTTAAAATTTCTTTATTAAAGATCATAAGGGTAACAATCATTGGGACTAATAAATGCTAAAAAATTGTAAATAATTATCTTCTTTGTAAAAGATAATTTAATAGATCATTTCAAAATTTCTTTATTAAAGATCATAACGGTAACGATCATTGGGCCTAATAAATGCTAAAGAATTTGAAATAATTATCTTCTTTGTGAATCATAATTGAATAGATCATTTAAAGTTTTTTTATTAAAGGTCTTAACGGTAACAATCATTGGGCCTAATAAATGCTAAAAAATTGTACATAATTATCTTCATTCTAAAAGATAACTTAAAAGATCATTTAAAGTTTTTTTATTAAAGATCATAACGGTAACGATCATTGGGCCTAATAAATGCTAAAAAATTGTAAATAATTACCTTCTTTCTAAAAGATAATTTAATAGATCATTTAAAATTTCTTTATTAAAGATCATAACGGTAACGATCATTGGTCCTAATAAATGCTAAAAAATTGTAAATAATTATCTTCTTTGTAAAAGATAATTTAATAGATCATTTCAAAATTTCTTTATTAAAGATCATAACGGTAACGATCATTGGGCCTAATAAATGCTAAAGAATTTGAAATAATTATCTTCTTTGTGAATCATAATTGAATAGATCATTTAAAGTTTTTTTATTAAAGGTCTTAACGGTAACAATCATTGGGCCTAATCAATGCTAAAAAATTGTACATAATTATTTTCATTCTAAAAGATAATTTAATAGATCATTTAAAATTTCTTTATTAAAGATCGTAACGGTAACGATCATTGGTCCTAATAAATGCTATAGAATTGTAATTAATTATATTCTTTCTAAAACATAATTTAATAGATCATTTAAAATTTCTTTATTAAAGATCATAAGGGTAACAATCATTGGGACTAATAAATGCTAAAAAATTGTAAATAATTATATTCTTTCTAACACATAATTTAATAGATCATTTAAAATTTCTTTATTAAAGATCATAAGGGTAACAATCATTGGGACTAATAAATGCTAAAAAATTGTAAATAATTATCTTCTTTGTAAAAGATAATTTAATAGATCATTTAAAAATTTCTTTATTAAAGATCATAACGGTAACGATCATTGGGCCTAATAAATGCTAAAGAATTTGAAATAATTATCTTCTTTGTGAATCATAATTGAATAGATCATTTAAAGTTTTTTTATTAAAGGTCTTAACGGTAACAATCATTGGGCTAATAAATGCTAAAAAATTGTACATAATTATCTTCATTCTAAAAGATAACTTAAAAGATCATTTAGAATTTCTTTAGTAAAGATCATAACGGTATGGATCATTGGTCCTAATAAATGCTAAAGAATTGTAAATAATTATATTCTTTCTAAAATATAATTTAATAGATCATTTAAAATTTCTTTATTAAAGATCATAAGGGTAACAATCATTGGGACTAATAAATGCTAAAAAATTGTAAATAATTATCTTCTTTGTAAAAGATAATTTAATAGATCATTTCAAAATTTCTTTATTAAAGATCATAACGGTAACGATCATTGGGCCTAATAAATGCTAAAGAATTTGAAATAATTATCTTCTTTGTGAATCATAATTGAATAGATCATTTAAAGTTTTTTTATTAAAGGTCTTAACGGTAACAATCATTGGGCCTAATCAATGCTAAAAAATTGTACATAATTATTTTCATTCTAAAAGATAACTTAAAAGATCATTTACAATTTCTTTATTAAAGATCATAACGGTAACGATCATTGGTCCTAATAAATACTAAAGAATTGTAAATAATTATATTCTTTCTAAAATATAATTTAATAGATCATTTAAAATTTCTTTATTAAAGATCATAAGCGTAAATATCATTGGGACTAATAAATGCTAAAAAATTGTAAATAATTATCTTCTTTGTAAAAGATAATTTAATAGATCATTTCAAAATTTCTTTATTAAAGATCATAACGGTAACGATCATTGGGCCTAATAAATGCTAAAGAATTTGAAATAATTATCTTCTTTGTGAATCATAATTGAATAGATCATTTAAAGTTTTTTTATTAAAGGTCTTAACGGTAACAATCATTGGGCTAATAAATGCTAAAAAATTGTACATAATTATCTTCATTCTAAAAGATAACTTAAAAGATCATTTAGAATTTCTTTAGTAAAGATCATAACGGTATGGATCATTGGTCCTAATAAATGCTAAAGAATTGTAAATAATTATATTCTTTCTAAAATATAATTTAATAGATCATTTAAAATTTCTTTATTAAAGATCATAAGGGTAACAATCATTGGGACTAATAAATGCTAAAAAATTGTAAATAATTATCTTCTTTGTAAAAGATAATTTAATAGATCATTTCAAAATTTCTTTATTAAAGATCATAACGGTAACGATCATTGGGCCTAATAAATGCTAAAGAATTTGAAATAATTATCTTCTTTGTGAATCATAATTGAATAGATCATTTAAAGTTTTTTTATTAAAGGTCTTAACGGTAACAATCATTGGGCCTAATCAATGCTAAAAAATTGTACATAATTATTTTCATTCTAAAAGATAACTTAAAAGATCATTTACAATTTCTTTATTAAAGATCATAACGGTAACGATCATTGGTCCTAATAAATACTAAAGAATTGTAAATAATTATATTCTTTCTAAAATATAATTTAATCGATCATTTAAAATTTCTTTATTAAAGATCATAAGCGTAAATATCATTGGGACTAATAAATGCTAAAAAATTGTAAATAATTATCTTCTTTGTAAAAGATAATTTAATAGATCATTTCAAAATTTCTTTATTAAAGATCATAACGGTAACGATCATTGGGCCTAATAAATGCTAAAGAATTTGAAATAATTATCTTCTTTGTGAATCATAATTGAATAGATCATTTAAAGTTTTTTTATTAAAGGTCTTAACGGTAACAATCATTGGGCTAATAAATGCTAAAAAATTGTACATAATTATCTTCATTCTAAAAGATAACTTAAAAGATCATTTAGAATTTCTTTATTAAAGATCATAACGGTATGGATCATTGGTCCTAATAAATGCTAAAGAATTGTAAATAATTATATTCTTTCGAAAATATAATTTAATAGATCACTTAAAATTTCTTTATTAAAGATCATAAGGGTAAATATCATTGGGACTAATAAATGCTAAAAAATTGTAAATAATTATCTTCTTTGTAAAAGATAATTTAATAGATCATTTCAAAATTTCTTTATTAAAGATCATAACGGTAACGATCATTGGGCCTAATAAATGCTAAAGAATTTGAAATAATTATCTTCTTTGTGAATCATAATTGAATAGATCATTTAAAGTTTTTTTATTAAAGGTCTTAACGGTAACAATCATTGGGCCTAATCAATGCTAAAAAATTGTACATAATTATTTTCATTCTAAAAGATAACTTAAAAGATCATTTACAATTTCTTTATTAAAGATCATAACGGTAACGATCATTGGTCCTAATAAATTCTAAAGAATTGTAAATAATTATATTCTTTCTAAAATATAATTTAATAGATCATTTAAAATTTCTTTATTAAAGATCATAAGGGTAACAATCATTGGGACTAATAAATGCTAAAAAATTGTAAATAATTATCTTCTTTGTAAAAGATAATTTAATAGATCATTTCAAAATTTCTTTATTAAAGATCATAACGGTAACGATCATTGGGCCTAATAAATGCTAAAGAATTTGAAATAATTATCTTCTTTGTGAATCATAATTGAATAGATCATTTAAAGTTTTTTTATTAAAGGTCTTAACGGTAACAATCATTGGGCTAATAAATGCTAAAAAATTGTACATAATTATCTTCATTCTAGAAGATAACTTAAAAGATCATTTAGAATTTCTTTATTAAAGATCATAACGGTATGGATCATTGGTCCTAATAAATGCTAAAGAATTGTAAATAATTATATTCTTTCTAAAATATAATTTAATAGATCATTTAAAATTTCTTTATTAAAGATCATAAGGGTAACAATCATTGGGACTAATAAATGCTAAAAAATTGTAAATAATTATCTTCTTTGTAAAAGATAATTTAATAGATCATTTCAAAATTTCTTTATTAAAGATCATAACGGTAACGATCATTGGGCCTAATAAATGCTAAAGAATTTGAAATAATTATCTTCTTTGTGAATCATAATTGAATAGATCATTTAAAGTTTTTTTATTAAAGGTCTTAACGGTAACAATCATTGGGCCTAATAAATGCTAAAAAATTGTACATAATTATCTTCATTTTAAAAGATAACTTAAAAGATCATTTAAAGTTTTTTTATTAAAGATCATAACGGTAACGATCATTGGGCCTAATAAATGCTAAAAAATTGTAAATAATTACCTTCTTTCTAAAAGATAATTTAATATATCATTTAAAATTTCTTTATTAAAGATCATAACGGTAACGATCATTGGGACTAATAAATGCTAAAGAATTTGAAATAATTATCTTCTTTGTGAATCATAATTGAATAGATCATTTAAAGTTTTTTTATTAAAGGTCTTAACGGTAACAATCATTGGGCCTAATAAATGCTAAAAAATTGTACATAATTATCTTAATTCTAAAAGATAACTTGAAAGATCATTTAGAATTTTTTTATTAAAGATCATAACGGTATGGATCATTGGTCCTAATAAATGCTAAAGAATTGTAAATAATTATATTCTTTCTAAAATATAATTTAATAGATCATTTAAAATTTCTTTATTAAAGATCATAACGGTAACAATCATTGGGACTAATAAATGCTAAAAAATTGTAAATAATTATCTTCTTTGTAAAAGATAATTTAATAGATCATTTCAAAATTTCTTTATTAAAGATCATAACGGTAACGATCATTGGGACTAATAAATGCTAAAGAATTTGAAATAATGATCTTCTTTGTGAATCATAATTTAATAGATCATTTAAGGTTTTTTTATTAAAGGCCTTAACGGTAACAATCATTGGGCCTAATAAATGCTAAAAAATTGTACATAATTATCTTCATTCTAAAAGATAACTTAAAAGATTATTTAAAGTTTTTTTATTAAAGATCATAACGGTAACGATCATTGGGCCTAATAAATACTAAAAAATTGTAAATAATTGCCTTCTTTCTAAAAGATAATTTAATAGATCATTTAAAATTTCTTTATTAAAGATCATAACGGTAACGATCATTGGTCCTAATAAATGCTAAAGAATTGTAAATAATTATATTCTTTCTAAAACATAATTTAATAGATCATTTAAAATTTCTTTATTAAAGATCATAAGGGTAACAATCATTGGGACTAATAAATGCTAAAAAATTGTAAATAATTATCTTCTTTGTAAAAGATAATTTAATAGATCATTTAAAAATTTCTTTATTAAAGATCATAACGGTAACGATCATTGGTCCTAATAAATGCTAAAGAATTGTAAATAATTATATTCTTTCTAAAACATAATTTAATAGATCATTTAAAATTTCTTTATTAAAGATCATAAGGGTAACAATCATTGGGCCTACTAAATGCTAAAAAATTGTAAATAATTATCTTCTTTGTAAAAGATAATTTAATAGATCATTTCAAAATTTCTTTATTAAAGATCATAACGGTAACGATCATTGGGCCTAATAAATGCTAAAGAATTTGAAATAATTATCTTCTTTGTGAATCATAATTGAATAGATCATTTAAAGTTTTTTTATTAAAGGTCTTAACGGTAACAATCATTGGGCTAATAAATGCTAAAAAATTGTACATAATTATCTTCATTCTAGAAGATAACTTAAAAGATCATTTAGAATTTCTTTATTAAAGATCATAACGGTATGGATCATTGGTCCTAATAAATGCTAAAGAATTGTAAATAATTATATTCTTTCTAAAATATAATTTAATAGATCATTTAAAATTTCTTTATTAAAGATCATAAGGGTAACAATCATTGGGACTAATAAATGCTAAAAAATTGTAAATAATTATCTTCTTTGTAAAAGATAATTTAATAGATCATTTCAAAATTTCTTTATTAAAGATCATAACGGTAACGATCATTGGGCCTAATAAATGCTAAAGAATTTGAAATAATTATCTTCTTTGTGAATCATAATTGAATAGATCATTTAAAGTTTTTTTATTAAAGGTCTTAACGGTAACAATCATTGGGCCTAATAAATGCTAAAAAATTGTACATAATTATCTTCATTTTAAAAGATAACTTAAAAGATCATTTAAAGTTTTTTTATTAAAGATCATAACGGTAACGATCATTGGGCCTAATAAATGCTAAAAAATTGTAAATAATTACCTTCTTTCTAAAAGATAATTTAATATATCATTTAAAATTTCTTTATTAAAGATCATAACGGTAACGATCATTGGGACTAATAAATGCTAAAGAATTTGAAATAATTATCTTCTTTGTGAATCATAATTGAATAGATCATTTAAAGTTTTTTTATTAAAGGTCTTAACGGTAACAATCATTGGGCCTAATAAATGCTAAAAAATTGTACATAATTATCTTAATTCTAAAAGATAACTTGAAAGATCATTTAGAATTTTTTTATTAAAGATCATAACGGTATGGATCATTGGTCCTAATAAATGCTAAAGAATTGTAAATAATTATATTCTTTCTAAAATATAATTTAATAGATCATTTAAAATTTCTTTATTAAAGATCATAACGGTAACAATCATTGGGACTAATAAATGCTAAAAAATTGTAAATAATTATCTTCTTTGTAAAAGATAATTTAATAGATCATTTCAAAATTTCTTTATTAAAGATCATAACGGTAACGATCATTGGGACTAATAAATGCTAAAGAATTTGAAATAATGATCTTCTTTGTGAATCATAATTTAATAGATCATTTAAGGTTTTTTTATTAAAGGCCTTAACGGTAACAATCATTGGGCCTAATAAATGCTAAAAAATTGTACATAATTATCTTCATTCTAAAAGATAACTTAAAAGATTATTTAAAGTTTTTTTATTAAAGATCATAACGGTAACGATCATTGGGCCTAATAAATACTAAAAAATTGTAAATAATTGCCTTCTTTCTAAAAGATAATTTAATAGATCATTTAAAATTTCTTTATTAAAGATCATAACGGTAACGATCATTGGTCCTAATAAATGCTAAAGAATTGTAAATAATTATATTCTTTCTAAAACATAATTTAATAGATCATTTAAAATTTCTTTATTAAAGATCATAAGGGTAACAATCATTGGGACTAATAAATGCTAAAAAATTGTAAATAATTATCTTCTTTGTAAAAGATAATTTAATAGATCATTTAAAAATTTCTTTATTAAAGATCATAACGGTAACGATCATTGGTCCTAATAAATGCTAAAGAATTGTAAATAATTATATTCTTTCTAAAACATAATTTAATAGATCATTTAAAATTTCTTTATTAAAGATCATAAGGGTAACAATCATTGGGCCTACTAAATGCTAAAAAATTGTAAATAATTATCTTCTTTGTAAAAGATAATTTAATAGATCATTTCAAAATTTCTTTATTAAAGATCATAACGGTAACGATCATTGGGCCTAATAAATGCTAAAGAATTTGAAATAATTATCTTCTTTGTGAATCATAATTGAATAGATCATTTAAAGTTTTTTTATTAAAGGTCTTAACGGTAACAATCATTGGGCCTAATAAATGCTAAAAAATTGTACATAATTATCTTCATTTTAAAAGATAACTTAAAAGATCATTTAAAGTTTTTTTATTAAAGATCATAACGGTAACGATCATTGGGCCTAATAAATGCTAAAAAATTGTAAATAATTACCTTCTTTCTAAAAGATAATTTAATATATCATTTAAAATTTCTTTATTAAAGATCACAACGGTAACGATCATTGGAACTAATAAATGCTAAAGAATTTGAAATAATTATCTTCTTTGTGAATCATAATTGAATAGATCATTTAAAGTTTTTTTATTAAAGGTCTTAACGGTAACAATCATTGGGCCTAATAAATGCTAAAGAATTTGAAATAATTATCTTCTTTGTGAATCATAATTGAATAGATCATTTAAAGTTTTTTTATTAAAGGTCTTAACGGTAACAAACATTGGGCCTAATAAATGCTAAAAAATTGTACATAATTATCTTCATTCTAAAAGATAACTTAAAAGATGATTTAAAGTTTTTTTATTAAAGATCATAACGGTAACGATCATTGGGCCTAATAAATGCTAAAAAATTGTAAATAATTACCTTCTTTCTAAAAGATAATTTAATAGATCATTTAAAATTTCTTTATTAAAGATCATAACGGTAACGATCATTGGTCCTAATAAATGCTAAAGAATTGTAAATAATTATATTCTTTCTAAAACATAATTTAATAGATCATTTAAAATTTCTTTATTAAAGATCATAAGGGTAACAATCATTGGGACTAATAAATGCTAAAAAATTGTAAATAATTATCTTCTTTGTAAAAGATAATTTAATAGATCATTTCAAAATTTCTTTATTAAAGATCATAACGGTAACGATCATTGGGCCTAATAAATGCTAAAGAATTTGAAATAATTATCTTCTTTGTGAATCATAATTGAATAGATCATTTAAAGTTTTTTTATTAAAGGTCTTAACGGTAACAATCATTGGGCTAATAAATGCTAAAAAATTGTACATAATTATCTTCATTCTAAAAGATAACTTAAAAGATTATTTAAAGTTTTTTTATTAAAGATCATAACGGTAACGATCATTGGGCCTAATAAATACTAAAAAATTGTAAATAATTGCCTTCTTTCTAAAAGATAATTTAATAGATCATTTAAAATTTCTTTATTAAAGATTATAACGGTAACGATCATTGGTCCTAATAAATGCTAAAGAATTGTAAATAATTATATTTTTTCTAAAACATAATTTAATAGATCATTTAAAATTTCTTTATTAAAGATCATAAGGGTAACAATCATTGGGACTAATAAATGCTAAAAAATTGTAAATAATTATCTTCTTTGTAAAAGATAATTTAATAGATCATTTCAAAATTTCTTTATTAAAGATCATAACGGTAACGATCATTGGTCCTAATAAATGCTAAAGAATTGTAAATAATTATATTCTTTCTAAAACATAATTTAATAGACCATTTAAAATTTCTTTATTAAAGATCATAAGGGTAACAATCATTGGGCCTACTAAATGCTAAAAAATTGTAAATAATTATCTTCTTTGTAAAAGATAATTTAATAGATCATTTCAAAATTTCTTTATTAAAGATCATAACGGTAACGATCATTGGGCCTAATAAATGCTAAAGAATTTGAAATAATTATCTTCTTTGTGAATCATAATTGAATAGATCATTTAAAGTTTTTTTATTAAAGGTCTTAACGGTAACAATCATTGGGCCTAATAAATGCTAAAAAATTGTACATAATTATCTTCATTTTAAAAGATAACTTAAAAGATCATTTAAAGTTTTTTTATTAAAGATCATAACGGTAACGATCATTGGGCCTAATAAATGCTAAAAAATTGTAAATAATTACCTTCTTTCTAAAAGATAATTTAATATATCATTTAAAATTTCTTTATTAAAGATCATAACGGTAACGATCATTGGGACTAATAAATGCTAAAGAATTTGAAATAATTATCTTCTTTGTGAATCATAATTGAATAGATCATTTAAAGTTTTTTTATTAAAGGTATTAACGGTAACCATCATTGGGCCTAATAAATGCTAAAGAATTTGAAATAATTATCTTCTTTGTGAATCATAATTGAATAGATCATTTAAAGTTTTTTTATTAAAGGTCTTAACGGTAACAAACATTGGGCCTAATAAATGCTAAAAAATTGTACATAATTATCTTCATTCTAAAAGATAACTTAAAAGATGATTTAAAGTTTTTTTATTAAAGATCATAACGGTAACGATCATTGGGCCTAATAAATGCTAAAAAATTGTAAATAATTACCTTCTTTCTAAAAGATAATTTAATAGATCATTTAAAATTTCTTTATTAAAGATCATAACGGTAACGATCATTGGTCCTAATAAATGCTAAAGAATTGTAAATAATTATATTCTTTCTAAAACATAATTTAATAGATCATTTAAAATTTCTTTATTAAAGATCATAAGGGTAACAATCATTGGGACTAATAAATGCTAAAAAATTGTAAATAATTATCTTCTTTGTAAAAGATAATTTAATAGATCATTTAAAAATTTCTTTATTAAAGATCATAACGGTAACGATCATTGGTCCTAATAAATGCTAAAGAATTGTAAATAATTATATTCTTTCTAAAACATAATTTAATAGACCATTTAAAATTTCTTTATTAAAGATCATAAGGGTAACAATCATTGGGCCTACTAAATGCTAAAAAATTGTAAATAATTATCTTCTTTGTAAAAGATAATTTAATAGATCATTTCAAAATTTCTTTATTAAAGATCATAACGGTAACGATCATTGGGCCTAATAAATGCTAAAGAATTTGAAATAATTATCTTCTTTGTGAATCATAATTGAATAGATCATTTAAAGTTTTTTTATCAAAGGTCTTAACGGTAACAATCATTGGGCCTAATAAATGCTAAAAAATTGTACATAATTATCTTCATTTTAAAAGATAACTTAAAAGATCATTTAAAGTTTTTTTATTAAAGATCATAACGGTAACGATCATTGGGCCTAATAAATGCTAAAAAATTGTAAATAATTACCTTCTTTCTAAAAGATAATTTAATAGATCATTTAAAATTTCTTTATTAAAGATCATAACGGTAACGATCATTGGTCCTAATAAATGCTAAAGAATTGTAAATAATTATATTCTTTCTAAAACATAATTTAATAGATCATTTAAAATTTCTTTATTAAAGATCATAAGGGTAACAATCATTGGGACTAATAAATGCTAAAAAATTGTAAATAATTATCTTCTTTGTAAAAGATAATTTAATAGATCATTTCAAAATTTCTTTATTAAAGATCATAACGGTAACGATCATTGGGCCTAATAAATGCTAAAGAATTTGAAATAATTATCTTCTTTGTGAATCATAATTATATAGATCATTTAAAGTTTTTTTATTAAAGGTCTTAACGGTAACAATCATTGGGCTAATAAATGCTAAAAAATTGTACATAATTATCTTCATTCTAAAAGATAACTTAAAAGATTATTTAAAGTTTTTTTATTAAAGATCATAACGGTAACGATCATTGGGCCTAATAAATACTAAAAAATTGTAAATAATTGCCTTCTTTCTAAAAGATAATTTAATAGATCATTTAAAATTTCTTAATTAAAGATCATAACGGTAACGATCATTGGTCCTAATAAATGCTAAAGAATTGTAAATAATTATATTCTTTCTAAAACATAATTTAATAGATCATTTAAAATTTCTTTATTAAAGATCATAAGGGTAACAATCATTGGGACTAATAAATGCTAAAAAATTGTAAATAATTATCTTCTTTGTAAAAGATAATTTAATAGATCATTTAAAAATTTCTTTATTAAAGATCATAACGGTAACGATCATTGGTCCTAATAAATGCTAAAGAATTGTAAATAATTATATTCTTTCTAAAACATAATTTAATAGATCATTTAAAATTTCTTTATTAAAGATCATAAGGGTAACAATCATTGGGCCTACTAAATGCTAAAAAATTGTAAATAATTATCTTCTTTGTAAAAGATAATTTAATAGATCATTTCAAAATTTCTTTATTAAAGATCATAACGGTAACGATCATTGGGCCTAATAAATGCTAAAGAATTTGAAATAATTATCTTCTTTGTGAATCATAATTGAATAGATCATTTAAAGTTTTTTTATTAAAGGTCTTAACGGTAACAATCATTGGGCCTAATAAATGCTAAAAAATTGTACATAATTATCTTCATTTTAAAAGATAACTTAAAAGATCATTTAAAGTTTTTTTATTAAAGATCATAACGGTAACGATCATTGGGCCTAATAAATGCTAAAAAATTGTAAATAATTACCTTCTTTCTAAATGATAATTTAATATATCATTTAAAATTTCTTTATTAAAGATCATAACGGTAACGATCATTGGAACTAATAAATGCTAAAGAATTTGAAATAATTATCTTCTTTGTGAATCATAATTGAATAGATCATTTAAAGTTTTTTTATTAAAGGTCTTAACGGTAACAATCATTGGGCCTAATAAATGCTAAAGAATTTGAAATAATTATCTTCTTTGTGAATCATAATTGAATAGATCATTTAAAGTTTTTTTATTAAAGGTCTTAACGGTAACAAACATTGGGCCTAATAAATGCTAAAAAATTGTACATAATTATCTTCATTCTAAAAGATAACTTAAAAGATGATTTAAAGTTTTTTTATTAAAGATCATAACGGTAACGATCATTGGGCCTAATAAATGCTAAAAAATTGTAAATAATTACCTTCTTTCTAAAAGATAATTTAATAGATCATTTAAAATTTCTTTATTAAAGATCATAACGGTAACGATCATTGGTCCTAATAAATGCTAAAGAATTGTAAATAATTATATTCTTTCTAAAACATAATTTAATAGATCATTTAAAATTTCTTTATTAAAGATCATAAGGGTAACAATCATTGGGACTAATAAATGCTAAAAAATTGTAAATAATTATCTTCTTTGTAAAAGATAATTTAATAGATCATTTCAAAATTTCTTTATTAAAGATCATAACGGTAACGATCATTGGGCCTAATAAATGCTAAAGAATTTGAAATAATTATCTTCTTTGTGAATCATAATTGAATAGATCATTTAAAGTTTTTTTATTAAAGGTCTTAACGGTAACAATCATTGGGCTAATAAATGCTAAAAAATTGTACATAATTATCTTC
Organism: Psophocarpus tetragonolobus; assembly: GCA_037954015.1. Classification (NCBI taxonomy): domain Eukaryota; kingdom Viridiplantae; phylum Streptophyta; class Magnoliopsida; order Fabales; family Fabaceae; genus Psophocarpus; species Psophocarpus tetragonolobus. The sequence continues at coordinate 65,205,239 of CM075688.1, forward strand.
ATTCTAAAAGATAACTTAAAAGATTATTTAAAGTTTTTTTATTAAAGATCATAACGGTAACGATCATTGGGCCTAATAAATACTAAAAAATTGTAAATAATTGCCTTCTTTCTAAAAGATAATTTAATAGATCATTTAAAATTTCTTTATTAAAGATCATAACGGTAACGATCATTGGTCCTAATAAATGCTAAAGAATTGTAAATAATTATATTCTTTCTAAAACATAATTTAATAGATCATTTAAAATTTCTTTATTAAAGATCATAAGGGTAACAATCATTGGGACTAATAAATGCTAAAAAATTTTAAATAATTATCTTCTTTGTAAAAGATAATTTAATAGATCATTTCAAAATTTCTTTATTAAAGATCATAACGGTAACGATCATTGGGCCTAATAAATGCTAAAGAATTTGAAATAATTATCTTCTTTGTGAATCATAATTGAATAGATCATTTAAAGTTTTTTTATTAAAGGTCTTAACGGTAAGAATCATTGGGCCTAATAAATGCTAAAAAATTGTACATAATTATCTTCATTTTAAAAGATAACTTAAAAGATCATTTAAAGTTTTTTTATTAAAGATCATAACGGTAACGATCATTGGGCCTAATAAATGCTAAAAAATTGTAAATAATTACCTTCTTTCTAAAAGATAATTTAATATATCATTTAAAATTTCTTTATTAAAGATCATAACGGTAACGATCATTGGGACTAATAAATGCTAAAGAATTTGAAATAATTATCTTCTTTGTGAATCATAATTGAATAGATCATTTAAAGTTTTTTTATTAAAGGTCTTAACGGTAACAATCATTGGGCCTAATAAATGCTAAAGAATTTGAAATAATTATCTTCTTTGTGAATCATAATTGAATAGATCATTTAAAGTTTTTTTATTAAAGGTCTTAACGGTAACAAACATTGGGCCTAATAAATGCTAAAAAATTGTACATAATTATCTTCATTCTAAAAGATAACTTAAAAGATGATTTAAAGTTTTTTTATTAATGATCATAACGGTAACGATCATTGGGCCTAATAAATGCTAAAAAATTGTAAATAATTACCTTCTTTCTAAAAGATAATTTAATAGATCATTTAAAATTTCTTTATTAAAGATCATAACGGTAACGATCATTGGTCCTAATAAATGCTAAAGAATTGTAAATAATTATATTCTTTCTAAAACATAATTTAATAGATCATTTAAAATTTCTTTATTAAAGATCATAAGGGTAACAATCATTGGGACTAATAAATGCTAAAAAATTGTAAATAATTATCTTCTTTGTAAAAGATAATTTAATAGATCATTTCAAAATTTCTTTATTAAAGATCATAACGGTAACGATCATTGGGCCTAATAAATGCTAAAGAATTTGAAATAATTATCTTCTTTGTGAATCATAATTGAATAGATCATTTAAAGTTTTTTTATTAAAGGTCTTAACGGTAACAATCATTGGGCTAATAAATGCTAAAAAATTGTACATAATTATCTTCATTCTAAAAGATAACTTAAAAGATTATTTAAAGTTTTTTTATTAAAGATCATAACGGTAACGATCATTGGGCCTAATAAATACTAAAAAATTGTAAATAATTGCCTTCTTTCTAAAAGATAATTTAATAGATCATTTAAAATTTCTTTATTAAAGATCATAACGGTAACGATCATTGGTCCTAATAAATGCTAAAGAATTGTAAATAATTATATTCTTTCTAAAACATAATTTAATAGATCATTTAAAATTTCTTTATTAAAGATCATAAGGGTAACAATCATTGGGACTAATAAATGCTAAAAAATTGTAAATAATTATCTTCTTTGTAAAAGATAATTTAATAGATCATTTAAAAATTTCTTTATTAAAGATCATAACGGTAACGATCATTGGTCCTAATAAATGCTAAAGAATTGTAAATAATTATATTCTTTCTAAAACATAATTTAATAGATCATTTAAAATTTCTTTATTAAAGATCATAAGGGTAACAATCATTGGGCCTACTAAATGCTAAAAAATTGTAAATAATTATCTTCTTTGTAAAAGATAATTTAATAGATCATTTCAAAATTTCTTTATTAAAGATCATAACGGTAACGATCATTGGGCCTAATAAATGCTAAAGAATTTGAAATAATTATCTTCTTTGTGAATCATAATTGAATAGATCATTTAAAGTTTTTTTATTAAAGGTCTTAACGGTAACAATCATTGGGCTAATAAATGCTAAAAAATTGTACATAATTATCTTCATTCTAAAAGATAACTTAAAAGATTATTTAAAGTTTTTTTATTAAAGATCATAACGGTAACGATCATTGGGCCTAATAAATACTAAAAAATTGTAAATAATTGCCTTCTTTCTAAAAGATAATTTAATAGATCATTTAAAATTTCTTTATTAAAGATCATAACGGTAACGATCATTGGTCCTAATAAATGCTAAAGAATTGTAAATAATTATATTCTTTCTAAAACATAATTTAATAGATCATTTAAAATTTCTTTATTAAAGATCATAAGGGTAACAATCATTGGGACTAATAAATGCTAAAAAATTTTAAATAATTATCTTCTTTGTAAAAGATAATTTAATAGATCATTTCAAAATTTCTTTATTAAAGATCATAACGGTAACGATCATTGGGCCTAATAAATGCTAAAGAATTTGAAATAATTATCTTCTTTGTGAATCATAATTGAATAGATCATTTAAAGTTTTTTTATTAAAGGTCTTAACGGTAAGAATCATTGGGCCTAATAAATGCTAAAAAATTGTACATAATTATCTTCATTTTAAAAGATAACTTAAAAGATCATTTAAAGTTTTTTTATTAAAGATCATAACGGTAACGATCATTGGGCCTAATAAATGCTAAAAAATTGTAAATAATTACCTTCTTTCTAAAAGATAATTTAATATATCATTTAAAATTTCTTTATTAAAGATCATAACGGTAACGATCATTGGGACTAATAAATGCTAAAGAATTTGAAATAATTATCTTCTTTGTGAATCATAATTGAATAGATCATTTAAAGTTTTTTTATTAAAGGTCTTAACGGTAACAATCATTGGGCCTAATAAATGCTAAAGAATTTGAAATAATTATCTTCTTTGTGAATCATAATTGAATAGATCATTTAAAGTTTTTTTATTAAAGGTCTTAACGGTAACAAACATTGGGCCTAATAAATGCTAAAAAATTGTACATAATTATCTTCATTCTAAAAGATAACTTAAAAGATGATTTAAAGTTTTTTTATTAATGATCATAACGGTAACGATCATTGGGCCTAATAAATGCTAAAAAATTGTAAATAATTACCTTCTTTCTAAAAGATAATTTAATAGATCATTTAAAATTTCTTTATTAAAGATCATAACGGTAACGATCATTGGTCCTAATAAATGCTAAAGAATTGTAAATAATTATATTCTTTCTAAAACATAATTTAATAGATCATTTAAAATTTCTTTATTAAAGATCATAAGGGTAACAATCATTGGGACTAATAAATGCTAAAAAATTGTAAATAATTATCTTCTTTGTAAAAGATAATTTAATAGATCATTTCAAAATTTCTTTATTAAAGATCATAACGGTAACGATCATTGGGCCTAATAAATGCTAAAGAATTTGAAATAATTATCTTCTTTGTGAATCATAATTGAATAGATCATTTAAAGTTTTTTTATTAAAGGTCTTAACGGTAACAATCATTGGGCTAATAAATGCTAAAAAATTGTACATAATTATCTTCATTCTAAAAGATAACTTAAAAGATTATTTAAAGTTTTTTTATTAAAGATCATAACGGTAACGATCATTGGGCCTAATAAATACTAAAAAATTGTAAATAATTGCCTTCTTTCTAAAAGATAATTTAATAGATCATTTAAAATTTCTTTATTAAAGATCATAACGGTAACGATCATTGGTCCTAATAAATGCTAAAGAATTGTAAATAATTATATTCTTTCTAAAACATAATTTAATAGATCATTTAAAATTTCTTTATTAAAGATCATAAGGGTAACAATCATTGGGACTAATAAATGCTAAAAAATTGTAAATAATTATCTTCTTTGTAAAAGATAATTTAATAGATCATTTAAAAATTTCTTTATTAAAGATCATAACGGTAACGATCATTGGTCCTAATAAATGCTAAAGAATTGTAAATAATTATATTCTTTCTAAAACATAATTTAATAGATCATTTAAAATTTCTTTATTAAAGATCATAAGGGTAACAATCATTGGGCCTACTAAATGCTAAAAAATTGTAAATAATTATCTTCTTTGTAAAAGATAATTTAATAGATCATTTCAAAATTTCTTTATTAAAGATCATAACGGTAACGATCATTGGGCCTAATAAATGCTAAAGAATTTGAAATAATTATCTTCTTTGTGAATCATAATTGAATAGATCATTTAAAGTTTTTTTATTAAAGGTCTTAACGGTAACAATCATTGGGCCTAATAAATGCTAAAAAATTGTACATAATTATCTTCATTTTAAAAGATAACTTAAAAGATCATTTAAAGTTTTTTTATTAAAGATCATAACGGTAACGATCATTGGGCCTAATAAATGCTAAAAAATTGTAAATAATTACCTTCTTTCTAAATGATAATTTAATATATCATTTAAAATTTCTTTATTAAAGATCATAACAGTAACGATCATTGGAACTAATAAATGCTAAAGAATTTGAAATAATTATCTTCTTTGTGAATCATAATTGAATAGATCATTTAAAGTTTTTTTATTAAAGGTCTTAACGGTAACAATCATTGGGCCTAATAAATGCTAAAGAATTTGAAATAATTATCTTCTTTGTGAATCATAATTGAATAGATCATTTAAAGTTTTTTTATTAAAGGTCTTAACGGTAACAAACATTGGGCCTAATAAATGCTAAAAAATTGTACATAATTATCTTCATTCTAAAAGATAACTTAAAAGATGATTTAAAGTTTTTTTATTAAAGATCATAACGGTAACGATCATTGGGCCTAATAAATGCTAAAAAATTGTAAATAATTACCTTCTTTCTAAAAGATAATTTAATAGATCATTTAAAATTTCTTTATTAAAGATCATAACGGTAACGATCATTGGTCCTAATAAATGCTAAAGAATTGTAAATAATTATATTCTTTCTAAAACATAATTTAATAGATCATTTAAAATTTCTTTATTAAAGATCATAAGGGTAACAATCATTGGGACTAATAAATGCTAAAAAATTGTAAATAATTATCTTCTTTGTAAAAGATAATTTAATAGATCATTTCAAAATTTCTTTATTAAAGATCATAACGGTAACGATCATTGGGCCTAATAAATGCTAAAGAATTTGAAATAATTATCTTCTTTGTGAATCATAATTGAATAGATCATTTAAAGTTTTTTTATTAAAGGTCTTAACGGTAACAATCATTGGGCTAATAAATGCTAAAAAATTGTACATAATTATCTTCATTCTAAAAGATAACTTAAAAGATTATTTAAAGTTTTTTTATTAAAGATCATAACGGTAACGATCATTGGGCCTAATAAATACTAAAAAATTGTAAATAATTGCCTTCTTTCTAAAAGATAATTTAATAGATCATTTAAAATTTCTTTATTAAAGATCATAACGGTAACGATCATTGGTCCTAATAAATGCTAAAGAATTGTAAATAATTATATTCTTTCTAAAACATAATTTAATAGATCATTTAAAATTTCTTTATTAAAGATCATAAGGGTAACAATCATTGGGACTAATAAATGCTAAAAAATTGTAAATAATTATCTTCTTTGTAAAAGATAATTTAATAGATCATTTCAAAATTTCTTTATTAAAGATCATAACGGTAACGATCATTGGGCCTAATAAATGCTAAAGAATTTGAAATAATTATCTTCTTTGTGAATCATAATTGAATAGATCATTTAAAGTTTTTTTATTAAAGGTCTTAACGGTAACAATCATTGGGCCTAATAAATGCTAAAAAATTGTACATAATTATCTTCATTTTAAAAGATAACTTAAAAGATCATTTAAAGTTTTTTTATTAAAGATCATAACGGTAACGATCATTGGGCCTAATAAATGCTAAAAAATTGTAAATAATTACCTTCTTTCTAAAAGATAATTTAATATATCATTTAAAATTTCTTTATTAAAGATCATAACGGTAACGATCATTGGAACTAATAAATGCTAAAGAATTTGAAATAATTATCTTCTTTGTGAATCATAATTGAATAGATCATTTAAAGTTTTTTTATTAAAGGTCTTAACGGTAACAATCATTGGGCCTAATAAATGCTAAAGAATTTGAAATAATTATCTTCTTTGTGAATCATAATTGAATAGATCATTTAAAGTTTTTTTATTAAAGGTCTTAACGGTAACAAACATTGGGCCTAATAAATGCTAAAAAATTGTACATAATTATCTTCATTCTAAAAGATAACTTAAAAGATGATTTAAAGTTTTTTTATTAAAGATCATAACGGTAACGATCATTGGGCCTAATAAATGCTAAAAAATTGTAAATAATTACCTTCTTTCTAAAAGATAATTTAATAGATCATTTAAAATTTCTTTATTAAAGATCATAACGGTAACGATCATTGGTCCTAATAAATGCTAAAGAATTGTAAATAATTATATTCTTTCTAAAACATAATTTAATAGATCATTTAAAATTTCTTTATTAAAGATCATAAGGGTAACAATCATTGGGCCTACTAAATGCTAAAAAATTGTAAATAATTATCTTCTTTGTAAAAGATAATTTAATAGATCATTTCAAAATTTCTTTATTAAAGATCATAACGGTAACGATCATTGGGCCTAATAAATGCTAAAGAATTTGAAATAATTATCTTCTTTGTGAATCATAATTGAATAGATCATTTAAAGTTTTTTTATTAAAGGTCTTAACGGTAACAATCATTGGGCCTAATAAATGCTAAAAAATTGTACATAATTATCTTCATTTTAAAAGATAACTTAAAAGATCATTTAAAGTTTTTTTATTAAAGATCATAACGGTAACGATCATTGGGCCTAATAAATGCTAAAAAATTGTAAATAATTACCTTCTTTCTAAATGATAATTTAATATATCATTTAAAATTTCTTTATTAAAGATCATAACAGTAACGATCATTGGAACTAATAAATGCTAAAGAATTTGAAATAATTATCTTCTTTGTGAATCATAATTGAATAGATCATTTAAAGTTTTTTTATTAAAGGTCTTAACGGTAACAATCATTGGGCCTAATAAATGCTAAAGAATTTGAAATAATTATCTTCTTTGTGAATCATAATTGAATAGATCATTTAAAGTTTTTTTATTAAAGGTCTTAACGGTAACAAACATTGGGCCTAATAAATGCTAAAAAATTGTACATAATTATCTTCATTCTAAAAGATAACTTAAAAGATGATTTAAAGTTTTTTTATTAAAGATCATAACGGTAACGATCATTGGGCCTAATAAATGCTAAAAAATTGTAAATAATTACCTTCTTTCTAAAAGATAATTTAATAGATCATTTAAAATTTCTTTATTAAAGATCATAACGGTAACGATCATTGGTCCTAATAAATGCTAAAGAATTGTAAATAATTATATTCTTTCTAAAACATAATTTAATAGATCATTTAAAATTTCTTTATTAAAGATCATAAGGGTAACAATCATTGGGACTAATAAATGCTAAAAAATTGTAAATAATTATCTTCTTTGTAAAAGATAATTTAATAGATCATTTCAAAATTTCTTTATTAAAGATCATAACGGTAACGATCATTGGGCCTAATAAATGCTAAAGAATTTGAAATAATTATCTTCTTTGTGAATCATAATTGAATAGATCATTTAAAGTTTTTTTATTAAAGGTCTTAACGGTAACAATCATTGGGCTAATAAATGCTAAAAAATTGTACATAATTATCTTCATTCTAAAAGATAACTTAAAAGATTATTTAAAGTTTTTTTATTAAAGATCATAACGGTAACGATCATTGGGCCTAATAAATACTAAAAAATTGTAAATAATTGCCTTCTTTCTAAAAGATAATTTAATAGATCATTTAAAATTTCTTTATTAAAGATCATAACGGTAACGATCATTGGTCCTAATAAATGCTAAAGAATTGTAAATAATTATATTCTTTCTAAAACATAATTTAATAGATCATTTAAAATTTCTTTATTAAAGATCATAAGGGTAACAATCATTGGGACTAATAAATGCTAAAAAATTGTAAATAATTATCTTCTTTGTAAAAGATAATTTAATAGATCATTTCAAAATTTCTTTATTAAAGATCATAACGGTAACGATCATTGGGCCTAATAAATGCTAAAGAATTTGAAATAATTATCTTCTTTGTGAATCATAATTGAATAGATCATTTAAAGTTTTTTTATTAAAGGTCTTAACGGTAACAATCATTGGGCCTAATAAATGCTAAAAAATTGTACATAATTATCTTCATTTTAAAAGATAACTTAAAAGATCATTTAAAGTTTTTTTATTAAAGATCATAACGGTAACGATCATTGGGCCTAATAAATGCTAAAAAATTGTAAATAATTACCTTCTTTCTAAAAGATAATTTAATATATCATTTAAAATTTCTTTATTAAAGATCATAACGGTAACGATCATTGGAACTAATAAATGCTAAAGAATTTGAAATAATTATCTTCTTTGTGAATCATAATTGAATAGATCATTTAAAGTTTTTTTATTAAAGGTCTTAACGGTAACAATCATTGGGCCTAATAAATGCTAAAGAATTTGAAATAATTATCTTCTTTGTGAATCATAATTGAATAGATCATTTAAAGTTTTTTTATTAAAGGTCTTAACGGTAACAAACATTGGGCCTAATAAATGCTAAAAAATTGTACATAATTATCTTCATTCTAAAAGATAACTTAAAAGATGATTTAAAGTTTTTTTATTAAAGATCATAACGGTAACGATCATTGGGCCTAATAAATGCTAAAAAATTGTAAATAATTACCTTCTTTCTAAAAGATAATTTAATAGATCATTTAAAATTTCTTTATTAAAGATCATAACGGTAACGATCATTGGTCCTAATAAATGCTAAAGAATTGTAAATAATTATATTCTTTCTAAAACATAATTTAATAGATCATTTAAAATTTCTTTATTAAAGATCATAAGGGTAACAATCATTGGGACTAATAAATGCTAAAAAATTGTAAATAATTATCTTCTTTGTAAAAGATAATTTAATAGATCATTTCAAAATTTCTTTATTAAAGATCATAACGGTAACGATCATTGGGCCTAATAAATGCTAAAGAATTTGAAATAATTATCTTCTTTGTGAATCATAATTGAATAGATCATTTAAAGTTTTTTTATTAAAGGTCTTAACGGTAACAATCATTGGGCTAATAAATGCTAAAAAATTGTACATAATTATCTTCATTCTAAAAGATAACTTAAAAGATTATTTAAAGTTTTTTTATTAAAGATCATAACGGTAACGATCATTGGGCCTAATAAATACTAAAAAATTGTAAATAATTGCCTTCTTTCTAAAAGATAATTTAATAGATCATTTAAAATTTCTTTATTAAAGATCATAACGGTAACGATCATTGGTCCTAATAAATGCTAAAGAATTGTAAATAATTATATTCTTTCTAAAACATAATTTAATAGATCATTTAAAATTTCTTTATTAAAGATCATAAGGGTAACAATCATTGGGACTAATAAATGCTAAAAAATTGTAAATAATTATCTTCTTTGTAAAAGATAATTTAATAGATCATTTCAAAATTTCTTTATTAAAGATCATAACGGTAACGATCATTGGTCCTAATAAATGCTAAAGAATTGTAAATAATTATATTCTTTCTAAAACATAATTTAATAGATCATTTAAAATTTCTTTATTAAAGATCATAAGGGTAACAATCATTGGGACTAATAAATGCTAAAAAATTGTAAATAATTATCTTCTTTGTAAAAGATAATTTAATAGATCATTTCAAAATTTCTTTATTAAAGATCATAACGGTAACGATCATTGGGCCTAATAAATGCTAAAAAATTGTAAATAATTACCTTCTTTCTAAAAGATAATTTAATATATCATTTAAAATTTCTTTATTAAAGATCATAACGGTAACGATCATTGGGACTAATAAATGCTAAAGAATTTGAAATAATTATCTTCTTTGTGAATCATAATTGAATAGATCATTTAAAGTTTTTTTATTAAAGGTCTTAACGGTAACAATCATTGGGCCTAATAAATGCTAAAGAATTTGAAATAATTATCTTCTTTGTGAATCATAATTGAATAGATCATTTAAAGTTTTTTTATTAAAGGTCTTAACGGTAACAAACATTGGGCCTAATAAATGCTAAAAAATTGTACATAATTATCTTCATTCTAAAAGATAACTTAAAAGATGATTTAAAGTTTTTTTATTAATGATCATAACGGTAACGATCATTGGGCCTAATAAATGCTAAAAAATTGTAAATAATTACCTTCTTTCTAAAAGATAATTTAATAGATCATTTAAAATTTCTTTATTAAAGATCATAACGGTAACGATCATTGGTCCTAATAAATGCTAAAGAATTGTAAATAATTATATTCTTTCTAAAACATAATTTAATAGATCATTTAAAATTTCTTTATTAAAGATCATAAGGGTAACAATCATTGGGACTAATAAATGCTAAAAAATTGTAAATAATTATCTTCTTTGTAAAAGATAATTTAATAGATCATTTCAAAATTTCTTTATTAAAGATCATAACGGTAACGATCATTGGGCCTAATAAATGCTAAAGAATTTGAAATAATTATCTTCTTTGTGAATCATAATTGAATAGATCATTTAAAGTTTTTTTATTAAAGGTCTTAACGGTAACAATCATTGGGCTAATAAATGCTAAAAAATTGTACATAATTATCTTCATTCTAAAAGATAACTTAAAAGATTATTTAAAGTTTTTTTATTAAAGATCATAACGGTAACGATCATTGGGCCTAATAAATACTAAAAAATTGTAAATAATTGCCTTCTTTCTAAAAGATAATTTAATAGATCATTTAAAATTTCTTTATTAAAGATCATAACGGTAACGATCATTGGTCCTAATAAATGCTAAAGAATTGTAAATAATTATATTCTTTCTAAAACATAATTTAATAGATCATTTAAAATTTCTTTATTAAAGATCATAAGGGTAACAATCATTGGGACTAATAAATGCTAAAAAATTGTAAATAATTATCTTCTTTGTAAAAGATAATTTAATAGATCATTTCAAAATTTCTTTATTAAAGATCATAACGGTAACGATCATTGGTCCTAATAAATGCTAAAGAATTGTAAATAATTATATTCTTTCTAAAACATAATTTAATAGATCATTTAAAATTTCTTTATTAAAGATCATAAGGGTAACAATCATTGGGCCTACTAAATGCTAAAAAATTGTAAATAATTATCTTCTTTGTAAAAGATAATTTAATAGATCATTTCAAAATTTCTTTATTAAAGATCATAACGGTAACGATCATTGGGCCTAATAAATGCTAAAGAATTTGAAATAATTATCTTCTTTGTGAATCATAATTGAATAGATCATTTAAAGTTTTTTTATTAAAGGTCTTAACGGTAACAATCATTGGGCCTAATAAATGCTAAAAAATTGTACATAATTATCTTCATTTTAAAAGATAACTTAAAAGATCATTTAAAGTTTTTTTATTAAAGATCATAACGGTAACGATCATTGGGCCTAATAAATGCTAAAAAATTGTAAATAATTACCTTCTTTCTAAAAGATAATTTAATATATCATTTAAAATTTCTTTATTAAAGATCATAACGGTAACGATCATTGGAACTAATAAATGCTAAAGAATTTGAAATAATTATCTTCTTTGTGAATCATAATTGAATAGATCATTTAAAGTTTTTTTATTAAAGGTCTTAACGGTAACAATCATTGGGCCTAATAAATGCTAAAGAATTTGAAATAATTATCTTCTTTGTGAATCATAATTGAATAGATCATTTAAAGTTTTTTTATTAAAGGTCTTAACGGTAACAAACATTGGGCCTAATAAATGCTAAAAAATTGTACATAATTATCTTCATTCTAAAAGATAACTTAAAAGATGATTTAAAGTTTTTTTATTAAAGATCATAACGGTAACGATCATTGGGCCTAATAAATGCTAAAAAATTGTAAATAATTACCTTCTTTCTAAAAGATAATTTAATAGATCATTTAAAATTTCTTTATTAAAGATCATAACGGTAACGATCATTGGTCCTAATAAATGCTAAAGAATTGTAAATAATTATATTCTTTCTAAAACATAATTTAATAGATCATTTAAAATTTCTTTATTAAAGATCATAAGGGTAACAATCATTGGGACTAATAAATGCTAAAAAATTGTAAATAATTATCTTCTTTGTAAAAGATAATTTAATAGATCATTTCAAAATTTCTTTATTAAAGATCATAACGGTAACGATCATTGGGCCTAATAAATGCTAAAGAATTTGAAATAATTATCTTCTTTGTGAATCATAATTGAATAGATCATTTAAAGTTTTTTTATTAAAGGTCTTAACGGTAACAATCATTGGGCTAATAAATGCTAAAAAATTGTACATAATTATCTTCATTCTAAAAGATAACTTAAAAGATTATTTAAAGTTTTTTTATTAAAGATCATAACGGTAACGATCATTGGGCCTAATAAATACTAAAAAATTGTAAATAATTGCCTTCTTTCTAAAAGATAATTTAATAGATCATTTAAAATTTCTTTATTAAAGATCATAACGGTAACGATCATTGGTCCTAATAAATGCTAAAGAATTGTAAATAATTATATTCTTTCTAAAACATAATTTAATAGATCATTTAAAATTTCTTTATTAAAGATCATAAGGGTAACAATCATTGGGACTAATAAATGCTAAAAAATTGTAAATAATTATCTTCTTTGTAAAAGATAATTTAATAGATCATTTCAAAATTTCTTTATTAAAGATCATAACGGTAACGATCATTGGTCCTAATAAATGCTAAAGAATTGTAAATAATTATATTCTTTCTAAAACATAATTTAATAGATCATTTAAAATTTCTTTATTAAAGATCATAAGGGTAACAATCATTGGGCCTACTAAATGCTAAAAAATTGTAAATAATTATCTTCTTTGTAAAAGATAATTTAATAGATCATTTCAAAATTTCTTTATTAAAGATCATAACGGTAACGATCATTGGGCCTAATAAATGCTAAAGAATTTGAAATAATTATCTTCTTTGTGAATCATAATTGAATAGATCATTTAAAGTTTTTTTATTAAAGGTCTTAACGGTAACAATCATTGGGCCTAATAAATGCTAAAAAATTGTACATAATTATCTTCATTTTAAAAGATAACTTAAAAGATCATTTAAAGTTTTTTTATTAAAGATCATAACGGTAACGATCATTGGGCCTAATAAATGCTAAAAAATTGTAAATAATTACCTTCTTTCTAAAAGATAATTTAATATATCATTTAAAATTTCTTTATTAAAGATCATAACGGTAACGATCATTGGGACTAATAAATGCTAAAGAATTTGAAATAATTATCTTCTTTGTGAATCATAATTGAATAGATCATTTAAAGTTTTTTTATTAAAGGTCTTAACGGTAACAATCATTGGGCCTAATAAATGCTAAAGAATTTGAAATAATTATCTTCTTTGTGAATCATAATTGAATAGATCATTTAAAGTTTTTTTATTAAAGGTCTTAACGGTAACAAACATTGGGCCTAATAAATGCTAAAAAATTGTACATAATTATCTTCATTCTAAAAGATAACTTAAAAGATGATTTAAAGTTTTTTTATTAAAGATCATAACGGTAACGATCATTGGGCCTAATAAATGCTAAAAAATTGTAAATAATTACCTTCTTTCTAAAAGATAATTTAATAGATCATTTAAAATTTCTTTATTAAAGATCATAACGGTAACGATCATTGGTCCTAATAAATGCTAAAGAATTGTAAATAATTATATTCTTTCTAAAACATAATTTAATAGATCATTTAAAATTTCTTTATTAAAGATCATAAGGGTAACAATCATTGGGACTAATAAATGCTAAAAAATTGTAAATAATTATCTTCTTTGTAAAAGATAATTTAATAGATCATTTCAAAATTTCTTTATTAAAGATCATAACGGTAACGATCATTGGGCCTAATAAATGCTAAAGAATTTGAAATAATTATCTTCTTTGTGAATCATAATTGAATAGATCATTTAAAGTTTTTTTATTAAAGGTCTTAACGGTAACAATCATTGGGCTAATAAATGCTAAAAAATTGTACATAATTATCTTCATTCTAAAAGATAACTTAAAAGATTATTTAAAGTTTTTTTATTAAAGATCATAACGGTAACGATCATTGGGCCTAATAAATACTAAAAAATTGTAAATAATTGCCTTCTTTCTAAAAGATAATTTAATAGATCATTTAAAATTTCTTTATTAAAGATCATAACGGTAACGATCATTGGTCCTAATAAATGCTAAAGAATTGTAAATAATTATATTCTTTCTAAAACATAATTTAATAGATCATTTAAAATTTCTTTATTAAAGATCATAAGGGTAACAATCATTGGGACTAATAAATGCTAAAAAATTGTAAATAATTATCTTCTTTGTAAAAGATAATTTAATAGATCATTTCAAAATTTCTTTATTAAAGATCATAACGGTAACGATCATTGGTCCTAATAAATGCTAAAGAATTGTAAATAATTATATTCTTTCTAAAACATAATTTAATAGATCATTTAAAATTTCTTTATTAAAGATCATAAGGGTAACAATCATTGGGCCTACTAAATGCTAAAAAATTGTAAATAATTATCTTCTTTGTAAAAGATAATTTAATAGATCATTTCAAAATTTCTTTATTAAAGATCATAACGGTAACGATCATTGGGCCTAATAAATGCTAAAGAATTTGAAATAATTATCTTCTTTGTGAATCATAATTGAATAGATCATTTAAAGTTTTTTTATTAAAGGTCTTAACGGTAACAATCATTGGGCCTAATAAATGCTAAAAAATTGTACATAATTATCTTCATTTTAAAAGATAACTTAAAAGATCATTTAAAGTTTTTTTATTAAAGATCATAACGGTAACGATCATTGGGCCTAATAAATGCTAAAAAATTGTAAATAATTACCTTCTTTCTAAAAGATAATTTAATATATCATTTAAAATTTCTTTATTAAAGATCATAACGGTAACGATCATTGGGACTAATAAATGCTAAAGAATTTGAAATAATTATCTTCTTTGTGAATCATAATTGAATAGATCATTTAAAGTTTTTTTATTAAAGGTCTTAACGGTAACAATCATTGGGCCTAACAAATGCTAAAGAATTTGAAATAATTATCTTCTTTGTGAATCATAATTGAATAGATCATTTAAAGTTTTTTTATTAAAGGTCTTAACGGTAACAAACATTGGGCCTAATAAATGCTAAAAAATTGTACATAATTATCTTCATTCTAAAAGATAACTTAAAAGATGATTTAAAGTTTTTTTATTAAAGATCATAACGGTAACGATCATTGGGCCTAATAAATGCTAAAAAATTGTAAATAATTACCTTCTTTCTAAAAGATAATTTAATAGATCATTTAAAATTTCTTTATTAAAGATCATAACGGTAACGATCATTGGTCCTAATAAATGCTAAAGAATTGTAAATAATTATATTCTTTCTAAAACATAATTTAATAGATCATTTAAAATTTCTTTATTAAAGATCATAAGGGTAACAATCATTGGGACTAATAAATGCTAAAAAATTGTAAATAATTATCTTCTTTGTAAAAGATAATTTAATAGATCATTTCAAAATTTCTTTATTAAAGATCATAACGGTAACGATCATTGGGCCTAATAAATGCTAAAGAATTTGAAATAATTATCTTCTTTGTGAATCATAATTGAATAGATCATTTAAAGTTTTTTTATTAAAGGTCTTAACGGTAACAATCATTGGGCTAATAAATGCTAAAAAATTGTACATAATTATCTTCATTCTAAAAGATAACTTAAAAGAGTATTTAAAGTTTTTTTATTAAAGATCATAACGGTAACGATCATTGGGCCTAATAAATACTAAAAAATTGTAAATAATTGCCTTCTTTCTAAAAGATAATTTAATAGATCATTTAAAATTTCTTTATTAAAGATCATAACGGTAACGATCATTGGTCCTAATAAATGCTAAAGAATTGTAAATAATTATATTCTTTCTAAAACATAATTTAATAGATCATTTAAAATTTCTTTATTAAAGATCATAAGGGTAACAATCATTGGGACTAATAAATGCTAAAAAATTGTAAATAATTATCTTCTTTGTAAAAGATAATTTAATAGATCATTTAAAAATTTCTTTATTAAAGATCATAACGGTAACGATCATTGGTCTTAATAAATGCTAAAGAATTGTAAATAATTATATTCTTTCTAAAACATAATTTAATAGATCATTTAAAATTTCTTTATTAAAGATCATAAGGGTAACAATCATTGGGCCTACTAAATGCTAAAAAATTGTAAATAATTACCTTCTTTCTAAAAGATAATTTAATATATCATTTAAAATTTCTTTATTAAAGATCATAACGGTAACGATCATTGGGACTAATAAATGCTAAAGAATTTGAAATAATTATCTTCTTTGTGAATCATAATTGAATAGATCATTTAAAGTTTTTTTATTAAAGGTCTTAACGGTAACAATCATTGGGCCTAATAAATGCTAAAGAATTTGAAATAATTATCTTCTTTGTGAATCATAATTGAATAGATCATTTAAAGTTTTTTTATTAAAGGTCTTAACGGTAACAAACATTGGGCCTAATAAATGCTAAAAAATTGTACATAATTATCTTCATTCTAAAAGATAACTTAAAAGATGATTTAAAGTTTTTTTATTAAAGATCATAACGGTAACGATCATTGGGCCTAATAAATGCTAAAAAATTGTAAATAATTACCTTCTTTCTAAAAGATAATTTAATAGATCATTTAAAATTTCTTTATTAAAGATCATAACGGTAACGATCATTGGTCCTAATAAATGCTAAAGAATTGTAAATAATTATATTCTTTCTAAAACATAATTTAATAGATCATTTAAAATTTCTTTATTAAAGATCATAAGGGTAACAATCATTGGGACTAATAAATGCTAAAAAATTGTAAATAATTATCTTCTTTGTAAAAGATAATTTAATAGATCATTTCAAAATTTCTTTATTAAAGATCATAACGGTAACGATCATTGGGCCTAATAAATGCTAAAGAATTTGAAATAATTATCTTCTTTGTGAATCATAATTGAATAGATCATTTAAAGTTTTTTTATTAAAGGTCTTAACGGTAACAATCATTGGGCTAATAAATGCTAAAAAATTGTACATAATTATCTTCATTCTAAAAGATAACTTAAAAGATTATTTAAAGTTTTTTTATTAAAGATCATAACGGTAACGATCATTGGGCCTAATAAATACTAAAAAATTGTAAATAATTGCCTTCTTTCTAAAAGATAATTTAATAGATCATTTAAAATTTCTTTATTAAAGATCATAACGGTAACGATCATTGGTCCTAATAAATGCTAAAGAATTGTAAATAATTATATTCTTTCTAAAACATAATTTAATAGATCATTTAAAATTTCTTTATTAAAGATCATAAGGGTAACAATCATTGGGACTAATAAATGCTAAAAAATTGTAAATAATTATCTTCTTTGTAAAAGATAATTTAATAGATCATTTCAAAATTTCTTTATTAAAGATCATAACGGTAACGATCATTGGTCCTAATAAATGCTAAAGAATTGTAAATAATTATATTCTTTCTAAAACATAATTTAATAGATCATTTAAAATTTCTTTATTAAAGATCATAAGGGTAACAATCATTGGGCCTACTAAATGCTAAAAAATTGTAAATAATTATCTTCTTTGTAAAAGATAATTTAATAGATCATTTCAAAATTTCTTTATTAAAGATCATAACGGTAACGATCATTGGGCCTAATAAATGCTAAAGAATTTGAAATAATTATCTTCTTTGTGAATCATAATTGAATAGATCATTTAAAGTTTTTTTATTAAAGGTCTTAACGGTAACAATCATTGGGCCTAATAAATGCTAAAAAATTGTACATAATTATCTTCATTTTAAAAGATAACTTAAAAGATCATTTAAAGTTTTTTTATTAAAGATCATAACGGTAACGATCATTGGGCCTAATAAATGCTAAAAAATTGTAAATAATTACCTTCTTTCTAAAAGATAATTTAATATATCATTTAAAATTTCTTTATTAAAGATCATAACGGTAACGATCATTGGGACTAATAAATGCTAAAGAATTTGAAATAATTATCTTCTTTGTGAATCATAATTGAATAGATCATTTAAAGTTTTTTTATTAAAGGTCTTAACGGTAACAATCATTGGGCCTAACAAATGCTAAAGAATTTGAAATAATTATCTTCTTTGTGAATCATAATTGAATAGATCATTTAAAGTTTTTTTATTAAAGGTCTTAACGGTAACAAACATTGGGCCTAATAAATGCTAAAAAATTGTACATAATTATCTTCATTCTAAAAGATAACTTAAAAGATGATTTAAAGTTTTTTTATTAAAGATCATAACGGTAACGATCATTGGGCCTAATAAATGCTAAAAAATTGTACATAATTATCTTCATTTTAAAAGATAACTTAAAAGATCATTTAAAGTTTTTTTATTAAAGATCATAACGGTAACGATCATTGGGCCTAATAAATGCTAAAAAATTGTAAATAATTACCTTCTTTCTAAAAGATAATTTAATATATCATTTAAAATTTCTTTATTAAAGATCATAACGGTAACGATCATTGGGACTAATAAATGCTAAAGAATTTGAAATAATTATCTTCTTTGTGAATCATAATTGAATAGATCATTTAAAGTTTTTTTATTAAAGGTCTTAACGGTAACAATCATTGGGCCTAACAAATGCTAAAGAATTTGAAATAATTATCTTCTTTGTGAATCATAATTGAATAGATCATTTAAAGTTTTTTTATTAAAGGTCTTAACGGTAACAAACATTGGGCCTAATAAATGCTAAAAAATTGTACATAATTATCTTCATTCTAAAAGATAACTTAAAAGATGATTTAAAGTTTTTTTATTAAAGATCATAACGGTAACGATCATTGGGCCTAATAAATGCTAAAAAATTGTACATAATTATCTTCATTTTAAAAGATAACTTAAAAGATCATTTAAAGTTTTTTTATTAAAGATCATAACGGTAACGATCATTGGGCCTAATAAATGCTAAAAAATTGTAAATAATTACCTTCTTTCTAAAAGATAATTTAATATATCATTTAAAATTTCTTTATTAAAGATCATAACGGTAACGATCATTGGGACTAATAAATGCTAAAGAATTTGAAATAATTATCTTCTTTGTGAATCATAATTGAATAGATCATTTAAAGTTTTTTTATTAAAGGTCTTAACGGTAACAATCATTGGGCCTAACAAATGCTAAAGAATTTGAAATAATTATCTTCTTTGTGAATCATAATTGAATAGATCATTTAAAGTTTTTTTATTAAAGGTCTTAACGGTAACAAACATTGGGCCTAATAAATGCTAAAAAATTGTACATAATTATCTTCATTCTAAAAGATAACTTAAAAGATGATTTAAAGTTTTTTTATTAAAGATCATAACGGTAACGATCATTGGGCCTAATAAATGCTAAAAAATTGTAAATAATTACCTTCTTTCTAAAAGATAATTTAATAGATCATTTAAAATTTCTTTATTAAAGATCATAACGGTAACGATCATTGGTCCTAATAAATGCTAAAGAATTGTAAATAATTACCTTCTTTCTAAAAGATAATTTAATATATCATTTAAAATTTCTTTATTAAAGATCATAACGGTAACGATCATTGGGACTAATAAATGCTAAAGAATTTGAAATAATTATCTTCTTTGTGAATCATAATTGAATAGATCATTTAAAGTTTTTTTATTAAAGGTCTTAACGGTAACAATCATTGGGCCTAACAAATGCTAAAGAATTTGAAATAATTATCTTCTTTGTGAATCATAATTGAATAGATCATTTAAAGTTTTTTTATTAAAGGTCTTAACGGTAACAATCATTGGGCTAATAAATGCTAAAAAATTGTACATAATTATCTTCATTCTAAAAGATAACTTAAAAGAGTATTTAAAGTTTTTTTATTAAAGATCATAACGGTAACGATCATTGGGCCTAATAAATACTAAAAAATTGTAAATAATTGCCTTCTTTCTAAAAGATAATTTAATAGATCATTTAAAATTTCTTTATTAAAGATCATAACGGTAACGATCATTGGTCCTAATAAATGCTAAAGAATTGTAAATAATTATATTCTTTCTAAAACATAATTTAATAGATCATTTAAAATTTCTTTATTAAAGATCATAAGGGTAACAATCATTGGGACTAATAAATGCTAAAAAATTGTAAATAATTATCTTCTTTGTAAAAGATAATTTAATAGATCATTTAAAAATTTCTTTATTAAAGATCATAACGGTAACGATCATTGGTCTTAATAAATGCTAAAGAATTGTAAATAATTATATTCTTTCTAAAACATAATTTAATAGATCATTTAAAATTTCTTTATTAAAGATCATAAGGGTAACAATCATTGGGCCTACTAAATGCTAAAAAATTGTAAATAATTATCTTCTTTGTAAAAGATAATTTAATAGATCATTTCAAAATTTCTTTATTAAAGATCATAACGGTAACGATCATTGGGCCTAATAAATGCTAAAGAATTTGAAATAATTATCTTCTTTGTGAATCATAATTGAATAGATCATTTAAAGTTTTTTTATTAAAGGTCTTAACGGTAACAAACATTGGGCCTAATAAATGCTAAAAAATTGTACATAATTATCTTCATTCTAAAAGATAACTTAAAAGATGATTTAAAGTTTTTTTATTAAAGATCATAACGGTAACGATCATTGGGCCTAATAAATGCTAAAAAATTGTAAATAATTACCTTCTTTCTAAAAGATAATTTAATAGATCATTTAAAATTTCTTTATTAAAGATCATAACGGTAACGATCATTGGTCCTAATAAATGCTAAAGAATTGTAAATAATTATATTCTTTCTAAAACATAATTTAATAGATCATTTAAAATTTCTTTATTAAAGATCATAAGGGTAACAATCATTGGGACTAATAAATGCTAAAAAATTGTAAATAATTATCTTCTTTGTAAAAGATAATTTAATAGATCATTTCAAAATTTCTTTATAAAAGATCATAACGGTAACGATCATTGGGCCTAATAAATGCTAAAGAATTTGAAATAATTATCTTCTTTGTGAATCATAATTGAATAGATCATTTAAAGTTTTTTTATTAAAGGTCTTAACGGTAACAATCATTGGGCCTAATAAATGCTAAAAAATTGTACATAATTATCTTCATTCTAAAAGATAACTTAAAAGATCATTTACAATTTCTTTATTAAAGATCATAAAGGTAACGATCATTGGTCCTAATAAATACTAAAGAATTATAAATAATTATATTCTTTCTAAAATATAATTTAATAGATCATTTAAAATTTCTTTATTAAAGATCATAAGGGTAACAATCATTGGGACTAATAAATGCTAAAAAATTGTAAATAATTATCTTCTTTGTAAAAGATAATTTAATAGATCATTTCAAAATTTCTTTATTAAAGATCATAACGGTAACGATCATTGGGCCTAATAAATGCTAAAGAATTTGAAATAATTATCTTCTTTGTGAATCATAATTGAATAGATCATTTAAAGTTTTTTTATTAAAGGTCTTAACGGTAACAATCATTGGGCCTAATAAATGCTAAAAAATTGTACATAATTATCTTCATTCTAAAAGATAACTTAAAAGATCATTTAAAGTTTTTTTATTAAATATCATAACAGTAACGATCATTGGGCCTAATAAATGCTAAAAAATTGTAAATAATTACCTTCTTTCTAAAAGATAATTTAATAGATCATTTAAAATTTCTTTATTAAAGATCATAACGGTAACGATCATTGGTCCTAATAAATGCTAAAGAATTGTAAATAATTATATTCTTTCTAAAACATAATTTAATAGATCATTTAAAATTTCTTTATTAAAGATCATAAGGGTAACAATCATTGGGACTAATAAATGCTAAAAAATTGTAAATAATTATCTTCTTTGTAAAAGATAATTTAATAGATCATTTCAAAATTTCTTTATTAAAGATCATAACGGTAACGATCATTGGGCCTAATAAATGCTAAAGAATTTGAAATAATTATCTTCTTTCTGAATCATAATTGAATAGATCATTTCAAGTTTTTTTATTAAAGGTCTTAACGGTAACAATCATTGGGCCTAATAAATGCTAAAAAATGGTACATAATTATGTTCATTCTAAAAGATAACTTAAAAGATCATTTAAAGTTTTTTTATTAAATATCATAACGGTAACGATCATTGGGACTAATAAATGCTAAAAAATTGTAAATAATTACCTTCTTTCTAAAAGATAATTTAATAGATCATTTAAAATTTCTTTATTAAAGATCATAACGGTAACGATCATTGGGCCTAATAAATGCTAAAGAATTCTAAATAATTATATTCTTTCTAAAACATAATTTAATAGATCATTTAAAATTGCTTTATTAAAGATCATAAGGGTAACAATCATTGGGCCTAATAAATGCTAAAAAATTGTACATAATTATCTTCATTCTAAAAGATAACTTAAAAGATCATTTACAATTTCTTTATTAAAGATCATAAAGGTAACGATCATTGGTCCTAATAAATACTAAAGAATTATAAATAATTATATTCTTTCTAAAATATAATTTAATAGATCATTTAAAATTTCTTTATTAAAGATCATAAGGGTAACAATCATTGGGACTAATAAATGCTAAAAAATTGTAAATAATTATCTTCTTTGTAAAAGATAATTTAATAGATCATTTCAAAATTTCTTTATTAAAGATCATAACGGTAACGATCATTGGGCCTAATAAATGCTAAAGAATTTGAAATAATTATCTTCTTTGTGAATCATAATTGAATAGATCATTTAAAGTTTTTTTATTAAAGGTCTTAACGGTAACAATCATTGGGCCTAATAAATGCTAAAAAATTGTACATAATTATCTTCATTCTAAAAGATAACTTAAAAGATTATTTAAAGTTTTTTTATTAAAGATCATAACGGTAACGATCATTGGGCCTAATAAATGCTAAAAAATTGTAAATAATTACCTTCTTTCTAAAAGATAATTTAATAGATCATTTAAAATTTCTTTATTAAAGATCATAACGGTAACGATCATTGGGCCTAATAAATGCTAAACAATTGTAAATAATTATATTCTTTCTAAAACATAGTTTAATAGATCATTTAAAATTTCTTTATTAAAGATCATAAGGGTAACAATCATTGGGCCTAATAAATGCTAAAAAATTGTAAATAATTATCTTCTTTGTAAAAGATAATTTAATAGATCATTTAAAATTTCTTTATTAAAGATCATAACGGTAACGATCATTGGGCCTAATAAATGCTAAAGAATTTGAAATAATTATCTTCTTTGTGAATCATAATTGAATAGATCATTTAAAGTTTTTTTATTAAAGGTCTTAACGGTAACAATCATTGGGCCTAATAAATGCTAAAAAATTGTATATACTTATCTTCATTTTAAAAGATAACTTAAAAGATCATTTAGAATTTCTTTATTAAAGATCATAACGGTAACGATCATTGGTCCTAATAAATGCTAAAGAATTGTAAATAATTATATTCTTTCTAAAATATAATTTAATAGATCATTTAAAATTTCTTTATTAAAGATCATAAGGGTAACAATCATTGGGACTAATAAATGCTAAAAAATTGTAAATAATTATCTTCTTTGTAAAAGATAATTTAATAGATCATTTCAAAATTTCTTTATTAAAGATCATAATGGTAACGATCATTGGGCCTAATAAATGCTAAAGAATTTGAAATAATTATCTTCTTTGTGAATCATAATTGAATAGATCATTTAAAGTTTTTTTATTAAAGGTCTTAAAGGTAACAATCATTGGGCCTAATAAATGCTAAAAAATTGTACATAATTATCTTCATTCTAAAAGATAACTTAAAAGATCATTTAAAGTTTTTTTATTAAATATCATAACGGTAACGATCATTGGGCCTAATAAATACTAAAAAATTGTAAATAATTGCCTTCTTTCTAAAAGATAATTTAATAGATCATTTAAAATTTCTTTATTAAAGATCATAACGGTAACGATCATTGGTCCTAATAAATGCTAAAGAATTGTAAATAATTATATTCTTTCTAAAACATAATTTAATAGATCATTTAAAATTTCTTTATTAAAGATCATAAGGGTAACAATCATTGGGACTAATAAATGCTAAAAAATTGTAAATAATTATCTTCTTTGTAAAAGATAATTTAATAGATCATTTCAAAATTTCTTTATTAAAGATCATAACGGTAACGATCATTGGGCCTAATAAATGCTAAAGAATTTGAAATAATTATCTTCTTTGTGAATCATAATTGAATAGATCATTTAAAGTTTTTTTATTAAAGGTCTTAACGGTAACAATCATTGGGCCTAATAAATGCTAAAAAATTGTACATAATTATCTTCATTTTAAAAGATAACTTAAAAGATCATTTAAAGTTTTTTTATTAAAGATCATAACGGTAACGATCATTAGGCCTAATAAATGCTAAAAAATTGTAAATAATTACCTTCTTTCTAAAAGATAATTTAATATATCATTTAAAATTTCTTTATTAAAGATCATAACGGTAACGATCATTGGAACTAATAAATGCTAAAGAATTTGAAATAATTATCTTCTTTGTGAATCATAATTGAATAGATCATTTAAAGTTTTTTTATTAAAGGTCTTAACGGTAACAATCATTGGGCCTAATAAATGCTAAAGAATTTGAAATAATTATCTTCTTTGTGAATCATAATTGAATAGATCATTTAAAGTTTTTTTATTAAAGGTCTTAACGGTAACAAACATTGGGCCTAATAAATGCTAAAAAATTGTACATAATTATCTTCATTCTAAAAGATAACTTAAAAGATGATTTAAAGTTTTTTTATTAAAGATCATAACGGTAACGATCATTGGGCCTAATAAATGCTAAAAAATTGTAAATAATTACCTTCTTTCTAAAAGATAATTTAATAGATCATTTAAAATTTCTTTATTAAAGATCATAACGGTAACGATCATTGGTCCTAATAAATGCTAAAGAATTGTAAATAATTATATTCTTTCTAAAACATAATTTAATAGATCATTTAAAATTTCTTTATTAAAGATCATAAGGGTAACAATCATTGGGACTAATAAATGCTAAAAAATTGTAAATAATTATCTTCTTTGTAAAAGATAATTTAATAGATCATTTCAAAATTTCTTTATTAAAGATCATAACGGTAACGATCATTGGGCCTAATAAATGCTAAAGAATTTGAAATAATTATCTTCTTTGTGAATCATAATTGAATAGATCATTTAAAGTTTTTTTATTAAAGGTCTTAACGGTAACAATCATTGGGCTAATAAATGCTAAAAAATTGTACATAATTATCTTCATTCTAAAAGATAACTTAAAAGATTATTTAAAGTTTTTTTATTAAAGATCATAACGGTAACGATCATTGGGCCTAATAAATACTAAAAAATTGTAAATAATTGCCTTCTTTCTAAAAGATAATTTAATAGATCATTTAAAATTTCTTTATTAAAGATCATAACGGTAACGATCATTGGTCCTAATAAATGCTAAAGAATTGTAAATAATTATATTCTTTCTAAAACATAATTTAATAGATCATTTAAAATTTCTTTATTAAAGATCATAAGGGTAACAATCATTGGGACTAATAAATGCTAAAAAATTGTAAATAATTATCTTCTTTGTAAAAGATAATTTAATAGATCATTTCAAAATTTCTTTATTAAAGATCATAACGGTAACGATCATTGGTCCTAATAAATGCTAAAGAATTGTAAATAATTATATTCTTTCTAAAACATAATTTAATAGATCATTTAAAATTTCTTTATTAAAGATCATAAGGGTAACAATCATTGGGACTAATAAATGCTAAAAAATTGTAAATAATTATCTTCTTTGTAAAAGATAATTTAATAGATCATTTCAAAATTTCTTTATTAAAGATCATAACGGTAACGATCATTGGGCCTAATAAATGCTAAAAAATTGTAAATAATTACCTTCTTTCTAAAA
Source organism: Psophocarpus tetragonolobus (assembly GCA_037954015.1). Lineage (NCBI taxonomy): Eukaryota > Viridiplantae > Streptophyta > Magnoliopsida > Fabales > Fabaceae > Psophocarpus > Psophocarpus tetragonolobus. Next base: position 65,231,844 of record CM075688.1, read on the forward strand.
GATAATTTAATATATCATTTAAAATTTCTTTATTAAAGATCATAACGGTAACGATCATTGGGACTAATAAATGCTAAAGAATTTGAAATAATTATCTTCTTTGTGAATCATAATTGAATAGATCATTTAAAGTTTTTTTATTAAAGGTCTTAACGGTAACAATCATTGGGCCTAATAAATGCTAAAGAATTTGAAATAATTATCTTCTTTGTGAATCATAATTGAATAGATCATTTAAAGTTTTTTTATTAAAGGTCTTAACGGTAACAAACATTGGGCCTAATAAATGCTAAAAAATTGTACATAATTATCTTCATTCTAAAAGATAACTTAAAAGATGATTTAAAGTTTTTTTATTAATGATCATAACGGTAACGATCATTGGGCCTAATAAATGCTAAAAAATTGTAAATAATTACCTTCTTTCTAAAAGATAATTTAATAGATCATTTAAAATTTCTTTATTAAAGATCATAACGGTAACGATCATTGGTCCTAATAAATGCTAAAGAATTGTAAATAATTATATTCTTTCTAAAACATAATTTAATAGATCATTTAAAATTTCTTTATTAAAGATCATAAGGGTAACAATCATTGGGACTAATAAATGCTAAAAAATTGTAAATAATTATCTTCTTTGTAAAAGATAATTTAATAGATCATTTCAAAATTTCTTTATTAAAGATCATAACGGTAACGATCATTGGGCCTAATAAATGCTAAAGAATTGTAAATAATTATATTCTTTCTAAAACATAATTTAATAGATCATTTAAAATTTCTTTATTAAAGATCATAAGGGTAACAATCATTGGGACTAATAAATGCTAAAAAATTGTAAATAATTATCTTCTTTGTAAAAGATAATTTAATAGATCATTTCAAAATTTCTTTATTAAAGATCATAACGGTAACGATCATTGGTCCTAATAAATGCTAAAGAATTGTAAATAATTATATTCTTTCTAAAACATAATTTAATAGATCATTTAAAATTTCTTTATTAAAGATCATAAGGGTAACAATCATTGGGCCTACTAAATGCTAAAAAATTGTAAATAATTATCTTCTTTGTAAAAGATAATTTAATAGATCATTTCAAAATTTCTTTATTAAAGATCATAACGGTAACGATCATTGGGCCTAATAAATGCTAAAGAATTTGAAATAATTATCTTCTTTGTGAATCATAATTGAATAGATCATTTAAAGTTTTTTTATTAAAGGTCTTAACGGTAACAATCATTGGGCCTAATAAATGCTAAAAAATTGTACATAATTATCTTCATTTTAAAAGATAACTTAAAAGATCATTTAAAGTTTTTTTATTAAAGATCATAACGGTAACGATCATTGGGCCTAATAAATGCTAAAAAATTGTAAATAATTACCTTCTTTCTAAAAGATAATTTAATATATCATTTAAAATTTCTTTATTAAAGATCATAACGGTAACGATCATTGGAACTAATAAATGCTAAAGAATTTGAAATAATTATCTTCTTTGTGAATCATAATTGAATAGATCATTTAAAGTTTTTTTATTAAAGGTCTTAACGGTAACAATCATTGGGCCTAATAAATGCTAAAGAATTTGAAATAATTATCTTCTTTGTGAATCATAATTGAATAGATCATTTAAAGTTTTTTTATTAAAGGTCTTAACGGTAACAAACATTGGGCCTAATAAATGCTAAAAAATTGTACATAATTATCTTCATTCTAAAAGATAACTTAAAAGATGATTTAAAGTTTTTTTATTAAAGATCATAACGGTAACGATCATTGGGCCTAATAAATGCTAAAAAATTGTAAATAATTACCTTCTTTCTAAAAGATAATTTAATAGATCATTTAAAATTTCTTTATTAAAGATCATAACGGTAACGATCATTGGTCCTCATAAATGCTAAAGAATTGTAAATAATTATATTCTTTCTAAAACATAATTTAATAGATCATTTAAAATTTCTTTATTAAAGATCATAAGGGTAACAATCATTGGGACTAATAAATGCTAAAAAATTGTAAATAATTATCTTCTTTGTAAAAGATAATTTAATAGATCATTTCAAAATTTCTTTATTAAAGATCATAACGGTAACGATCATTGGGCCTAATAAATGCTAAAGAATTTGAAATAATTATCTTCTTTGTGAATCATAATTGAATAGATCATTTAAAGTTTTTTTATTAAAGGTCTTAACGGTAACAATCATTGGGCTAATAAATGCTAAAAAATTGTACATAATTATCTTCATTCTAAAAGATAACTTAAAAGATTATTTAAAGTTTTTTTATTAAAGATCATAACGGTAACGATCATTGGGCCTAATAAATACTAAAAAATTGTAAATAATTGCCTTCTTTCTAAAAGATAATTTAATAGATCATTTAAAATTTCTTTATTAAAGATCATAACGGTAACGATCATTGGTCCTAATAAATGCTAAAGAATTGTAAATAATTATATTCTTTCTAAAACATAATTTAATAGATCATTTAAAATTTCTTTATTAAAGATCATAAGGGTAACAATCATTGGGACTAATAAATGCTAAAAAATTGTAAATAATTATCTTCTTTGTAAAAGATAATTTAATAGATCATTTCAAAATTTCTTTATTAAAGATCATAACGGTAACGATCATTGGTCCTAATAAATGCTAAAGAATTGTAAATAATTATATTCTTTCTAAAACATAATTTAATAGATCATTTAAAATTTCTTTATTAAAGATCATAAGGGTAACAATCATTGGGCCTACTAAATGCTAAAAAATTGTAAATAATTATCTTCTTTGTAAAAGATAATTTAATAGATCATTTCAAAATTTCTTTATTAAAGATCATAACGGTAACGATCATTGGGCCTAATAAATGCTAAAGAATTTGAAATAATTATCTTCTTTGTGAATCATAATTGAATAGATCATTTAAAGTTTTTTTATTAAAGGTCTTAACGGTAACAATCATTGGGCCTAATAAATGCTAAAAAATTGTACATAATTATCTTCATTTTAAAAGATAACTTAAAAGATCATTTAAAGTTTTTTTATTAAAGATCATAACGGTAACGATCATTGGGCCTAATAAATGCTAAAAAATTGTAAATAATTACCTTCTTTCTAAAAGATAATTTAATATATCATTTAAAATTTCTTTATTAAAGATCATAACGGTAACGATCATTGGGACTAATAAATGCTAAAGAATTTGAAATAATTATCTTCTTTGTGAATCATAATTGAATAGATCATTTAAAGTTTTTTTATTAAAGGTCTTAACGGTAACAATCATTGGGCCTAATAAATGCTAAAGAATTTGAAATAATTATCTTCTTTGTGAATCATAATTGAATAGATCATTTAAAGTTTTTTTATTAAAGGTCTTAACGGTAACAAACATTGGGCCTAATAAATGCTAAAAAATTGTACATAATTATCTTCATTCTAAAAGATAACTTAAAAGATGATTTAAAGTTTTTTTATTAAAGATCATAACGGTAACGATCATTGGGCCTAATAAATGCTAAAAAATTGTAAATAATTACCTTCTTTCTAAAAGATAATTTAATAGATCATTTAAAATTTCTTTATTAAAGATCATAACGGTAACGATCATTGGTCCTAATAAATGCTAAAGAATTGTAAATAATTATATTCTTTCTAAAACATAATTTAATAGATCATTTAAAATTTCTTTATTAAAGATCATAAGGGTAACAATCATTGGGACTAATAAATGCTAAAAAATTGTAAATAATTATCTTCTTTGTAAAAGATAATTTAATAGATCATTTCAAAATTTCTTTATTAAAGATCATAACGGTAACGATCATTGGGCCTAATAAATGCTAAAGAATTTGAAATAATTATCTTCTTTGTGAATCATAATTGAATAGATCATTTAAAGTTTTTTTATTAAAGGTCTTAACGGTAACAAACATTGGGCCTAATAAATGCTAAAAAATTGTACATAATTATCTTCATTCTAAAAGATAACTTAAAAGATGATTTAAAGTTTTTTTATTAAAGATCATAACGGTAACGATCATTGGGCCTAATAAATGCTAAAAAATTGTAAATAATTACCTTCTTTCTAAAAGATAATTTAATAGATCATTTAAAATTTCTTTATTAAAGATCATAACGGTAACGATCATTGGTCCTAATAAATGCTAAAGAATTGTAAATAATTATATTCTTTCTAAAACATAATTTAATAGATCATTTAAAATTTCTTTATTAAAGATCATAAGGGTAACAATCATTGGGACTAATAAATGCTAAAAAATTGTAAATAATTATCTTCTTTGTAAAAGATAATTTAATAGATCATTTCAAAATTTCTTTATTAAAGATCATAACGGTAACGATCATTGGGCCTAATAAATGCTAAAGAATTTGAAATAATTATCTTCTTTGTGAATCATAATTGAATAGATCATTTAAAGTTTTTTTATTAAAGGTCTTAACGGTAACAATCATTGGGCTAATAAATGCTAAAAAATTGTACATAATTATCTTCATTCTAAAAGATAACTTAAAAGATTATTTAAAGTTTTTTTATTAAAGATCATAACGGTAACGATCATTGGGCCTAATAAATACTAAAAAATTGTAAATAATTGCCTTCTTTCTAAAAGATAATTTAATAGATCATTTAAAATTTCTTTATTAAAGATCATAACGGTAACGATCATTGGTCCTAATAAATGCTAAAGAATTGTAAATAATTATATTCTTTCTAAAACATAATTTAATAGATCATTTAAAATTTCTTTATTAAAGATCATAAGGGTAACAATCATTGGGACTAATAAATGCTAAAAAATTGTAAATAATTATCTTCTTTGTAAAAGATAATTTAATAGATCATTTCAAAATTTCTTTATTAAAGATCATAACGGTAACGATCATTGGTCCTAATAAATGCTAAAGAATTGTAAATAATTATATTCTTTCTAAAACATAATTTAATAGATCATTTAAAATTTCTTTATTAAAGATCATAAGGGTAACAATCATTGGGCCTACTAAATGCTAAAAAATTGTAAATAATTATCTTCTTTGTAAAAGATAATTTAATAGATCATTTCAAAATTTCTTTATTAAAGATCATAACGGTAACGATCATTGGGCCTAATAAATGCTAAAGAATTTGAAATAATTATCTTCTTTGTGAATCATAATTGAATAGATCATTTAAAGTTTTTTTATTAAAGGTCTTAACGGTAACAATCATTGGGCCTAATAAATGCTAAAAAATTGTACATAATTATCTTCATTTTAAAAGATAACTTAAAAGATCATTTAAAGTTTTTTTATTAAAGATCATAACGGTAACGATCATTGGGCCTAATAAATGCTAAAAAATTGTAAATAATTACCTTCTTTCTAAAAGATAATTTAATATATCATTTAAAATTTCTTTATTAAAGATCATAACGGTAACGATCATTGGGACTAATAAATGCTAAAGAATTTGAAATAATTATCTTCTTTGTGAATCATAATTGAATAGATCATTTAAAGTTTTTTTATTAAAGGTCTTAACGGTAACAATCATTGGGCCTAATAAATGCTAAAGAATTTGAAATAATTATCTTCTTTGTGAATCATAATTGAATAGATCATTTAAAGTTTTTTTATTAAAGGTCTTAACGGTAACAAACATTGGGCCTAATAAATGCTAAAAAATTGTACATAATTATCTTCATTCTAAAAGATAACTTAAAAGATGATTTAAAGTTTTTTTATTAAAGATCATAACGGTAACGATCATTGGGCCTAATAAATGCTAAAAAATTGTAAATAATTACCTTCTTTCTAAAAGATAATTTAATAGATCATTTAAAATTTCTTTATTAAAGATCATAACGGTAACGATCATTGGTCCTAATAAATGCTAAAGAATTGTAAATAATTATATTCTTTCTAAAACATAATTTAATAGATCATTTAAAATTTCTTTATTAAAGATCATAAGGGTAACAATCATTGGGACTAATAAATGCTAAAAAATTGTAAATAATTATCTTCTTTGTAAAAGATAATTTAATAGATCATTTCAAAATTTCTTTATTAAAGATCATAACGGTAACGATCATTGGGCCTAATAAATGCTAAAGAATTTGAAATAATTATCTTCTTTGTGAATCATAATTGAATAGATCATTTAAAGTTTTTTTATTAAAGGTCTTAACGGTAACAATCATTGGGCTAATAAATGCTAAAAAATTGTACATAATTATCTTCATTCTAAAAGATAACTTAAAAGATTATTTAAAGTTTTTTTATTAAAGATCATAACGGTAACGATCATTGGGCCTAATAAATACTAAAAAATTGTAAATAATTGCCTTTTTTCTAAAAGATAATTTAATAGATCATTTAAAATTTCTTTATTAAAGATCATAACGGTAACGATCATTGGTCCTAATAAATGCTAAAGAATTGTAAATAATTATATTCTTTCTAAAACATAATTTAATAGATCATTTAAAATTTCTTTATTAAAGATCATAAGGGTAACAATCATTGGGACTAATAAATGCTAAAAAATTGTAAATAATTATCTTCTTTGTAAAAGATAATTTAATAGATCATTTCAAAATTTCTTTATTAAAGATCATAACGGTAACGATCATTGGTCCTAATAAATGCTAAAGAATTGTAAATAATTATATTCTTTCTAAAACATAATTTAATAGATCATTTAAAATTTCTTTATTAAAGATCATAAGGGTAACAATCATTGGGCCTACTAAATGCTAAAAAATTGTAAATAATTATCTTCTTTGTAAAAGATAATTTAATAGATCATTTCAAAATTTCTTTATTAAAGATCATAACGGTAACGATCATTGGGCCTAATAAATGCTAAAGAATTTGAAATAATTATCTTCTTTGTGAATCATAATTGAATAGATCATTTAAAGTTTTTTTATTAAAGGTCTTAACGGTAACAATCATTGGGCCTAATAAATGCTAAAAAATTGTACATAATTATCTTCATTTTAAAAGATAACTTAAAAGATCATTTAAAGTTTTTTTATTAAAGATCATAACGGTAACGATCATTGGGCCTAATAAATGCTAAAAAATTGTAAATAATTACCTTCTTTCTAAAAGATAATTTAATATATCATTTAAAATTTCTTTATTAAAGATCATAACGGTAACGATCATTGGGACTAATAAATGCTAAAGAATTTGAAATAATTATCTTCTTTGTGAATCATAATTGAATAGATCATTTAAAGTTTTTTTATTAAAGGTCTTAACGGTAACAATCATTGGGCCTAACAAATGCTAAAGAATTTGAAATAATTATCTTCTTTGTGAATCATAATTGAATAGATCATTTAAAGTTTTTTTATTAAAGGTCTTAACGGTAACAAACATTGGGCCTAATAAATGCTAAAAAATTGTACATAATTATCTTCATTCTAAAAGATAACTTAAAAGATGATTTAAAGTTTTTTTATTAAAGATCATAACGGTAACGATCATTGGGCCTAATAAATGCTAAAAAATTGTAAATAATTACCTTCTTTCTAAAAGATAATTTAATAGATCATTTAAAATTTCTTTATTAAAGATCATAACGGTAACGATCATTGGTCCTAATAAATGCTAAAGAATTGTAAATAATTATATTCTTTCTAAAACATAATTTAATAGATCATTTAAAATTTCTTTATTAAAGATCATAAGGGTAACAATCATTGGGACTAATAAATGCTAAAAAATTGTAAATAATTATCTTCTTTGTAAAAGATAATTTAATAGATCATTTCAAAATTTCTTTATTAAAGATCATAACGGTAACGATCATTGGGCCTAATAAATGCTAAAGAATTTGAAATAATTATCTTCTTTGTGAATCATAATTGAATAGATCATTTAAAGTTTTTTTATTAAAGGTCTTAACGGTAACAATCATTGGGCTAATAAATGCTAAAAAATTGTACATAATTATCTTCATTCTAAAAGATAACTTAAAAGAGTATTTAAAGTTTTTTTATTAAAGATCATAACGGTAACGATCATTGGGCCTAATAAATACTAAAAAATTGTAAATAATTGCCTTCTTTCTAAAAGATAATTTAATAGATCATTTAAAATTTGTTTATTAAAGATCATAACGGTAACGATCATTGGTCCTAATAAATGCTAAAGAATTGTAAATAATTATATTCTTTCTAAAACATAATTTAATAGATCATTTAAAATTTCTTTATTAAAGATAATAAGGGTAACAATCATTGGGACTAATAAATGCTAAAAAATTGTAAATAATTATCTTCTTTGTAAAAGATAATTTAATAGATCATTTCAAAATTTCTTTATTAAAGATCATAACGGTAACGATCATTGGTCTTAATAAATGCTAAAGAATTGTAAATAATTATATTCTTTCTAAAACATAATTTAATAGATCATTTAAAATTTCTTTATTAAAGATCATAAGGGTAACAATCATTGGGCCTACTAAATGCTAAAAAATTGTAAATAATTATCTTCTTTGTAAAAGATAATTTAATAGATCATTTCAAAATTTCTTTATTAAAGATCATAACGGTAACGATCATTGGGCCTAATAAATGCTAAAGAATTTGAAATAATTATCTTCTTTGTGAATCATAATTGAATAGATCATTTAAAGTTTTTTTATTAAAGGTCTTAACGGTAACAATCATTGGGCCTAATAAATGCTAAAAAATTGTACATAATTATCTTCATTTTAAAAGATAACTTAAAAGATCATTTAAAGTTTTTTTATTAAAGATCATAACGGTAACGATCATTGGGCCTAATAAATGCTAAAAAATTGTAAATAATTACCTTCTTTCTAAAAGATAATTTAATATATCATTTAAAATTTCTTTATTAAAGATCATAACGGTAACGATCATTGGGACTAATAAATGCTAAAGAATTTGAAATAATTATCTTCTTTGTGAATCATAATTGAATAGATCATTTAAAGTTTTTTTATTAAAGGTCTTAACGGTAACAATCATTGGGCCTAATAAATGCTAAAGAATTTGAAATAATTATCTTCTTTGTGAATCATAATTGAATAGATCATTTAAAGTTTTTTTATTAAAGGTCTTAACGGTAACAATCATTGGGCCTAATAAATGCTAAAAAATTGTACATAATTATCTTCATTTTAAAAGATAACTTAAAAGATCATTTAAAGTTTTTTTATTAAAGATCATAACGGTAACGATCATTGGGCCTAATAAATGCTAAAAAATTGTAAATAATTACCTTCTTTCTAAAAGATAATTTAATATATCATTTAAAATTTCTTTATTAAAGATCATAACGGTAACGATCATTGGGACTAATAAATGCTAAAGAATTTGAAATAATTATCTTCTTTGTGAATCATAATTGAATAGATCATTTAAAGTTTTTTTATTAAAGGTCTTAACGGTAACAATCATTGGGCCTAACAAATGCTAAAGAATTTGAAATAATTATCTTCTTTGTGAATCATAATTGAATAGATCATTTAAAGTTTTTTTATTAAAGGTCTTAACGGTAACAAACATTGGGCCTAATAAATGCTAAAAAATTGTACATAATTATCTTCATTCTAAAAGATAACTTAAAAGATGATTTAAAGTTTTTTTATTAAAGATCATAACGGTAACGATCATTGGGCCTAATAAATGCTAAAAAATTGTAAATAATTACCTTCTTTCTAAAAGATAATTTAATAGATCATTTAAAATTTCTTTATTAAAGATCATAACGGTAACGATCATTGGTCCTAATAAATGCTAAAGAATTGTAAATAATTATATTCTTTCTAAAACATAATTTAATAGATCATTTAAAATTTCTTTATTAAAGATCATAAGGGTAACAATCATTGGGACTAATAAATGCTAAAAAATTGTAAATAATTATCTTCTTTGTAAAAGATAATTTAATAGATCATTTCAAAATTTCTTTATTAAAGATCATAACGGTAACGATCATTGGGCCTAATAAATGCTAAAGAATTTGAAATAATTATCTTCTTTGTGAATCATAATTGAATAGATCATTTAAAGTTTTTTTATTAAAGGTCTTAACGGTAACAATCATTGGGCTAATAAATGCTAAAAAATTGTACATAATTATCTTCATTCTAAAAGATAACTTAAAAGAGTATTTAAAGTTTTTTTATTAAAGATCATAACGGTAACGATCATTGGGCCTAATAAATACTAAAAAATTGTAAATAATTGCCTTCTTTCTAAAAGATAATTTAATAGATCATTTAAAATTTGTTTATTAAAGATCATAACGGTAACGATCATTGGTCCTAATAAATGCTAAAGAATTGTAAATAATTATATTCTTTCTAAAACATAATTTAATAGATCATTTAAAATTTCTTTATTAAAGATCATAAGGGTAACAATCATTGGGACTAATAAATGCTAAAAAATTGTAAATAATTATCTTCTTTGTAAAAGATAATTTAATAGATCATTTCAAAATTTCTTTATTAAAGATCATAACGGTAACGATCATTGGTCTTAATAAATGCTAAAGAATTGTAAATAATTATATTCTTTCTAAAACATAATTTAATAGATCATTTAAAATTTCTTTATTAAAGATCATAAGGGTAACAATCATTGGGCCTACTAAATGCTAAAAAATTGTAAATAATTATCTTCTTTGTAAAAGATAATTTAATAGATCATTTCAAAATTTCTTTATTAAAGATCATAACGGTAACGATCATTGGGCCTAATAAATGCTAAAGAATTTGAAATAATTATCTTCTTTGTGAATCATAATTGAATAGATCATTTAAAGTTTTTTTATTAAAGGTCTTAACGGTAACAATCATTGGGCCTAATAAATGCTAAAAAATTGTACATAATTATCTTCATTTTAAAAGATAACTTAAAAGATCATTTAAAGTTTTTTTATTAAAGATCATAACGGTAACGATCATTGGGCCTAATAAATGCTAAAAAATTGTAAATAATTACCTTCTTTCTAAAAGATAATTTAATATATCATTTAAAATTTCTTTATTAAAGATCATAACGGTAACGATCATTGGGACTAATAAATGCTAAAGAATTTGAAATAATTATCTTCTTTGTGAATCATAATTGAATAGATCATTTAAAGTTTTTTTATTAAAGGTCTTAACGGTAACAATCATTGGGCCTAATAAATGCTAAAGAATTTGAAATAATTATCTTCTTTGTGAATCATAATTGAATAGATCATTTAAAGTTTTTTTATTAAAGGTCTTAACGGTAACAAACATTGGGCCTAATAAATGCTAAAAAATTGTACATAATTATCTTCATTCTAAAAGATAACTTAAAAGATGATTTAAAGTTTTTTTATTAAAGATCATAACGGTAACGATCATTGGGCCTAATAAATGCTAAAAAATTGTAAATAATTACCTTCTTTCTAAAAGATAATTTAATAGATCATTTAAAATTTCTTTATTAAAGATCATAACGGTAACGATCATTGGTCCTAATAAATGCTAAAGAATTGTAAATAATTATATTCTTTCTAAAACATAATTTAATAGATCATTTAAAATTTCTTTATTAAAGATCATAAGGGTAACAATCATTGGGACTAATAAATGCTAAAAAATTGTAAATAATTATCTTCTTTGTAAAAGATAATTTAATAGATCATTTCAAAATTTCTTTAGTAAAGATCATAACGGTAACGATCATTGGGCCTAATAAATGCTAAAGAATTTGAAATAATTATCTTCTTTGTGAATCATAATTGAATAGATCATTTAAAGTTTTTTTATTAAAGGTCTTAACGGTAACAATCATTGGGCCTAATAAATGCTAAAAAATTGTACATAATTATCTTCATTCTAAAAGATAACTTAAAAGATCATTTACAATTTCTTTATTAAAGATCATAAAGGTAACGATCATTGGTCCTAATAAATACTAAAGAATTATAAATAATTATATTCTTTCTAAAATATAATTTAATAGATCATTTAAAATTTCTTTATTAAAGATCATAAGGGTAACAATCATTGGGACTAATAAATGCTAAAAAATTGTAAATAATTATCTTCTTTGTAAAAGATAATTTAATAGATCATTTCAAAATTTCTTTATTAAAGATCATAACGGTAACGATCATTGGGCCTAATAAATGCTAAAGAATTTGAAATAATTATCTTCTTTGTGAATCATAATTGAATAGATCATTTAAAGTTTTTTTATTAAAGGTCTTAACGGTAACAATCATTGGGCCTAATAAATGCTAAAAAATTGTACATAATTATCTTCATTCTAAAAGATAACTTAAAAGATCATTTAAAGTTTTTTTATTAAATATCATAACGGTAACGATCATTGGGCCTAATAAATGCTAAAAAATTGTAAATAATTACCTTCTTTCTAAAAGATAATTTAATAGATCATTTAAAATTTCTTTATTAAAGATCATAACGGTAACGATCATTGGTCCTAATAAATGCTAAAGAATTGTAAATAATTATATTCTTTCTAAAACATAATTTAATAGATCATTTAAAATTTCTTTATTAAAGATCATAAGGGTAACAATCATTGGGACTAATAAATGCTAAAAAATTGTAAATAATTATCTTCTTTGTAAAAGATAATTTAATAGATCATTTCAAAATTTCTTTATTAAAGATCATAACGGTAACGATCATTGGGCCTAATAAATGCTAAAGAATTTGAAATAATTATCTTCTTTCTGAATCATAATTGAATAGATCATTTCAAGTTTTTTTATTAAAGGTCTTAACGGTAACAATCATTGGGCCTAATAAATGCTAAAAAATGGTACATAATTATCTTCATTCTAAAAGATAACTTAAAAGATCATTTAAAGTTTTTTTATTAAATATCATAACGGTAACGATCATTGGGCCTAATAAATGCTAAAAAATTGTAAATAATTACCTTCTTTCTAAAAGATAATTTAATAGATCATTTAAAATTTCTTTATTAAAGATCATAACGGTAACGATCATTGGGCCTAATAAATGCTAAAGAATTCTAAATAATTATATTCTTTCTAAAACATAATTTAATAGATCATTTAAAATTGCTTTATTAAAGATCATAAGGGTAACAATCATTGGGCCTAATAAATGCTAAAAAATTGTACATAATTATCTTCATTCTAAAAGATAACTTAAAAGATCATTTACAATTTCTTTATTAAAGATCATAAAGGTAACGATCATTGGTCCTAATAAATACTAAAGAATTATAAATAATTATATTCTTTCTAAAATATAATTTAATAGATCATTTAAAATTTCTTTATTAAAGATCATAAGGGTAACAATCATTGGGACTAATAAATGCTAAAAAATTGTAAATAATTATCTTCTTTGTAAAAGATAATTTAATAGATCATTTCAAAATTTCTTTATTAAAGATCATAACGGTAACGATCATTGGGCCTAATAAATGCTAAAGAATTTGAAATAATTATCTTCTTTGTGAATCATAATTGAATAGATCATTTAAAGTTTTTTTATTAAAGGTCTTAACGGTAACAATCATTGGGCCTAATAAATGCTAAAAAATTGTACATAATTATCTTCATTCTAAAAGATAACTTAAAAGATTATTTAAAGTTTTTTTATTAAAGATCATAACGGTAACGATCATTGGGCCTAATAAATGCTAAAAAATTGTAAATAATTACCTTCTTTCTAAAAGATAATTTAATAGATCATTTAAAATTTCTTTATTAAAGATCATAACGGTAACGATCATTGGGCCTAATAAATGCTAAACAATTGTAAATAATTATATTCTTTCTAAAACATAGTTTAATAGATCATTTAAAATTTCTTTATTAAAGATCATAAGGGTAACAATCATTGGGCCTAATAAATGCTAAAAAATTGTAAATAATTATCTTCTTTGTAAAAGATAATTTAATAGATCATTTAAAATTTCTTTATTAAAGATCATAACGGTAACGATCATTGGGCCTAATAAATGCTAAAGAATTTGAAATAATTATCTTCTTTGTGAATCATAATTGAATAGATCATTTCAAGTTTTTTTATTAAAGGTCTTAACGGTAACAATCATTGGGCCTAATAAATGCTAAAAAATTGTATATACTTATCTTCATTTTAAAAGATAACTTAAAAGATCATTTAGAATTTCTTTATTAAAGATCATAACGGTAACAATCATTGGTCCTAATAAATGCTAAAGAATTGTAAATAATTATATTCTTTCTAAAATATAATTTAATAGATCATTTAAAATTTCTTTATTAAAGATCATAAGGGTAACAATCATTGGGACTAATAAATGCTAAAAAATTGTAAATAATTATCTTCTTTGTAAAAGATAATTTAATAGATCATTTCAAAATTTCTTTATTAAAGATCATAATGGTAACGATCATTGGGCCTAATAAATGCTAAAGAATTTGAAATAATTATCTTCTTTGTGAATCATAATTGAATAGATCATTTAAAGTTTTTTTATTAAAGGTCTTAAAGGTAACAATCATTGGGCCTAATAAATGCTAAAAAATTGTACATAATTATCTTCATTCTAAAAGATAACTTAAAAGATCATTTAAAGTTTTTTTATTAAATATCATAACGGTAACGATCATTGGGCCTAATAAATGCTAAAAAATTGTAAATAATTACCTTCTTTCTAAAAGATAATTTAATAGATCATTTAAAATTTCTTTATTAAAGATCATAACGGTAACGATCATTGGTCCTAATAAATGCTAAAGAATTGTAAATAATTATATTCTTTCTAAAACATAATTTAATAGATCATTTAAAATTTCTTTATTAAAGATCATAAGGGTAACAATCATTGGGACTAATAAATGCTAAAAAATTGTAAATAATTATCTTCTTTGTAAAAGATAATTTAATAGATCATTTCAAAATTTCTTTATTAAAGATCATAACAGTAACGATCATTGGGCCTAATAAATGCTAAAGAATTTGAAATAATTATCTTCTTTCTGAATCATAATTGAATAGATCATTTAAAGTTTTTTTATTAAAGGTCTTAACGGTAACAATCATTGGGCCTAATAAATGCTAAAAAATGGTACATAATTATCTTCATTCTAAAAGATAACTTAAAAGATCATTTAAAGTTTTTTTATTAAATATCATAACGGTAACGATCATTGGGCCTAATAAATGCTAAAAAATTGTAAATAATTACCTTCTTTCTAAAAGATAATTTAATAGATCATTTAAAATTTCTTTATTAAAGATCATAACGGTAACGATCATTGGGCCTAATAAATGCTAAAGAATTGTAAATAATTATATTCTTTCTAAAACATAATTTAATAGATCATTTAAAATTACTTTATTAAAGATCATAAGGGTAACAATCATTGGGCCTAATAAATGCTAAAAAATTGTAAATAATTATCTTCTTTGTAACAGATAATTTAATAGATCATTTAAAATTTCTTTATTAAAGATCATAACGGTAACGATCATTGGGCCTAATAAATGCTAAAGAATTTGAAATAATTATCTTCTTTGTGAATCATAATTGAAAAGATCATTTAAAGTTTCTTTATTAAAGATCATAACAGTAACGATCATTGGGTCTAATAAATTCTAAAAAATTGTAAATAATTATCTTCTTTCTAAAAGATAATTTAATAGATCATTTAGAATTTCTTTATTAAAGATCATAACGGTAACGATCATTGGTCCTAATAACTGCTAAAGAATTGTAAATAATTATATTCTTTCTAAAACATAATTTAATAGATCATTTAAAATTTCTTTATTAAAGATCATAACGGTAACGATCATTGAGCCTAATAAATGCTAAAGAATTTTAAATAATTATATTCTTTGTGAATCATAATTGAATAGATCATTTAAAGTTTTTTTATTAAAGGTCTTAACGGTAACAATCATTGGGCCTAATAAATGCTAAAAAATTGTACATAATTATCTTCATTCTAAAAGATAATTTAATAGATCATTTAGAATTTCTTTATTAAAGATCATAACGGTAACGATCATTGGGCCTAATAAATGCTAAAGAATTTGAAATAATTATCTTCTTTGTGAATCATAATTGAAAAGATCATTTAAAGTTTCTCTATTAAAGATCATAACAGTAACGATCATTGGGTCTAATAAATGCTAAAAAATTATAAATAATTATCTTCTTTCTAAAAGATAATTTAATAAATCATTTAGAATTTCTTTATTAAAGATCATAACGGTAACGGTAATTGGTCCTAATAAATGCTAAAGAATTGTAAATAATTATATTCTTTCTAAAACATAATTTAATAGATCATTTAAAATTTGTTTATTAAAGATCATAAGGATAACAATCATTGGGACTAATAAATGCTAAAAAATTGTAAAAAACTATCTTCTTTGTAAAAGATAATTTAATAGATCATCTCAAAATTTCTTTATTAAAGATCATAACGGTAACGATCATAGGGCCAAATAAATGCTAAAGAATTTGAAATAATTATCTTCTTTGTGAATCATAATTGAATAGATCATTTAAAGTTTTTTTATTAAAGGTCTCAACGGTAACAATCATTGGGCCTAATAAATGCTAAAAAATTGTACATAATTATCTTCATTCTAAAAGATAACTTAAAAGATCATTTAGAATTTCTTTATTAAAGATCATAACGGTAACGATCATTGGTCCTAATAAATGCTAAAGAATTTGAAATAATTATCTTCTTTGTGAATCATATTTGAAAACACCATTTAAAGTTTTTTTATTAAAGATCATAACGGTAACGATCATTGGGCCTAATAAATGCTAAAAAATTGTAAATATTTATCTTCTTTCTAAAAGATAATTTAATAGATCATTTAGAATTTCTTTATTAAAGATCCTAACGGTAACGATCATTGGGCCTAATAAATACTAAAAAATTGTAAAAAATAATGTTCATTCTAAAAGATAATTTAATAGATCATTTAGAATTTCTTTATTAAAGATCATAACGGTAACGATCATGGGGCCTAATAAATGCTAAAGAATTTGAAATAATTATCTTCTTTGTGAATCATATTTGAATAGATCATTTAAAGTTCTTTTATTAAAGGTCTTAACAGTAACGATCATTGGGCCTAATAAATGCTAAAAAATTGTACATAATTATCTTCATTTTAAAAGATAACTTAAAAGATCATTTAGAATTTCTTTATTAAAGATCATAACGGCAACGATCATTGGGTCTAATAAATGCTAAAGAATTTGAAATAATTATCTTCTTTGTGAATCATAATTGAAAAGATCATTTAAAGTTTTTTAATTAAAAATCATAACGGTAACGATCATTGGGCCTAATAAATGCTAAAAACCGTAAATACTTATCTTCTTTCTAAAAGCTAATTTAATAGATCATTTAGAATGTCTTTATGAAAGAGCATAGCGGTAACGATCAATGGGCATAATAAATGCTAATAAATTTGAAATAGTTATCTGCTTTCCAAAAGAAAATTTAATAGATCATTGAAAGATCATAACGGTAACGATCAATGGGCCAAATAAATGATAATAAATTTGAAATAGTTATCTTCATTCCAAAAGATAATAGATAATTTAAAATTTCTTTATTAAAGATCATAACGGTAACGATCATTGGTCCTAATAAATGCTAAAGAATTTGAAATAATTATCTTCTTTGTGAATCATAATTGACTAGATCATTTAAAGTTTGTTTATTAAAGATCATAACGGTAACCATCATTGGGCCTAATAAATGCTAAAAAATCGTAAACACTTATCTTCTGTCTAAAAGCTAATTTAATAGATCATTTAGAATTTCTTTGTCAAAGATCATAGCGGTAACGAGAAGAGGGCCTAATAAATGTTAATAAATTGTAATTAATTATCTTATTAGTAAAAGATAATTTAATAGATCATTTAAAATTTCTTTATTAAAGATCATAACGTTAACGATCATTGGTCCTAATAAATGCTAAAGAATTTGAAATAATTATCTTGTTTGTGAATCATAATTGAATAGATCATTTAATGTTTTTTTATTAAAGGTCATAACGGTGACGATCATTGGGCCTAATAAATGTTAAAAAATTGTGAATAATTATCTTCTTTCTGAAAGATAATTTCATAGATCATTTAGAATTTCTTTATTAAAGATCATAATGGTAACGATCATGGGGCCTAATAAATGCTAAAGAATTCGAAATAATTATCTTCTTTGTGAATCATATTTGAATAGATCATTTAAAGTTTTTTTATTAAAGGTCTTAACGGTAACGATCATTGGGCCTAATAAATGCTAAAAAATATTACATAATTATCTTCATTCTAAAAGATAATTTAATAAGTCATTTAGAATTTCTTTATTAAAGATCATAACGGTAACGATCATTGGGCGTAATAAATGCTAAAGAATTTGAAATAATTATCTTCTTTGTGAATCATAATTGAAAAGATCATTTAAAGTTTTTTTATTAAAGATCATAACGGTAACGATCATTGGGCCTAATAAATACTAAAAAATTGTAAATAATTATCTTCTTTCTAAAAGATAATTTAATAGATCATTTAGAATTTCTTTATTAAAGATCATAACGGTAACGATCATTGGGCCTAATAAATGCTAAAAAATTGTAAATAATTATCTTCTTTCTAAAAGATAATTTAATAGATCATTTAAAATTTCTTCATTAAAGATCATAACAGTAATGATCATTGGGCCTAATAAATGCTAAAGAATTTGAAATAATTATCTTCTTTGTGAATCATAATTGAAAAGATCATTTAAAGTATTTTTATTAAAGATCATAACGGTAATGATCATTGGTCCTAATAAATGCTAAAAAATTGTAAATAATTATCTTCTTTCTTAAAGATAATTTAATAGATCATATAGAATTTCTTTATTAAAGATCATAACGGTAACGATCATGGGGCCTAATAAATGCTAAAGAATTTGAAATAATTATCTTCTTTGTGAATCATATTTGAATAGATCATTTAAAATTTTTTTATTAAAGGTCTTAACGGTAACGATCATTGGGCCTAATAAATGCTAAAAAATTGGTCATAATTATCTTCATTCTAAAAGATAACTTAAAAGATCATTTAGAATTTCGTTATTAAAGATCATAACGGTAACGATCATTGGGCCTAATAAATGCTAAAGAATTTGAAATAATTATCTTCATTGTGAATCATAATTGACAACATCATTTAAAGTTTTTTTATTAAAGATCATAACGGTAACGAACATTGGGCCTAATAAATGCTAAAAAATTGTAAATAATTATCTTCTTTCTAAAAGATAATTTAATAGATCATTTAGAATTTCTTTATTAAAGATCATAACGGTAACGATCATTGGGCCTAATAAATGCTAAAGAATTTGAAATAATTATCTTCTTTGTGAATCATAATTGACAACATCATTTAAAGTTTTTTTATTAAAGATCATAACGGTAACGATCATTGGGCCTAATAAATGCTAAAAAATTGTAAATAATTATCTTCTTTCTAAAAGATAATTTAATAGATCATTTAGAATTTCTTTATTAAAGATCATAACGGTAACGATCATTGGGCCTAATAAATGCTAAAGAATTTGAAATAATTATCTTCTTTGTGAATCACAATTGAATAGATCATTTAAAGTTTTTTTATTAAAGATCCAAACGGTAACGATCATTGGGCCTAATAAATGCTAAAAAATTGTAAATAATTATCTTCTTTCTAAAAGATAATTTAATAGATCATTTAGAATTTCTTTATTAACGATCATAACGGTAACGATCATTGCGCCTAATCATGCTAAAAAATTGTAAATAATTATCTTCTTTATCAAAGATAATTTAATAGATCATTTAGAATTTCTTTATTAAAGATCATAAAGGTAACGATCATGGAGCCTAATAAATGCTAAAGAATTTGAAATAATTATCTTCTTTGTGAATCATATTTGAATAGATCATTTAAAGTTTTTTTATTAAAGGTCTTAACGGTAACGGTCATTGGGCCTAATAAATGCTAAAAAATTGTACATAATTCTCTTCATTCTAAAAGATAATTTAATAAGTCATTTAGAATTTCTTTATTAAAGATCATAACAGTAACGATCATTGGGCCTAATAAATGCTAAAGAGTTTCAAATAATTATCTTCTTTGTGAATCATAATTGAATAGATCATTTAAAGTTTTTTTATTAAAGGTCTTAACGGTAACGATCATTGGGCCTAATAAATGCTAAAAAATTGGTCATAATTATCTTCATTCTAAAAGATAACTTAAAAGATCATTTAGAATTTCTTTATTAAAGATCATAACGGTAACGATCATTGGGCCTAATAAATGCTAAAAAATTGTACATAATTATCTTCATTCTAAAAGATAACTTAAAAGATCATTTAGAATTTCTTTATTAAAGATCGTAACGATAACGGTCATTGGGCCTAATAAATGCTAAAGAATTTGAAATAATTATCTTCTTTGTGAATCATAATTGAAAAGATGATTTAAAGTTTTTTATTAAGGATCATAACGGTAACGATCATTGGGCCTCATAAATGCTAAAAAATTGTAAATAATTATCTTCATTCTAAAAGATAATTTAATACATCATTTAGAATTTGTTTATTAAAGATCATAACGGTAACGATCATTGGGCCTAATAAATGCTAAAGAATTTGAAATAATTATCTTCGTTGTGAATCATAATTGACAACATCATTTAAAGTTTTTTTATTAAAAATCATAACGGTAACGATCATTGGTCCTAATAAATGCTAAAAAATTGTAAATAATTATCTTCTTTCTAAAAGATAATTTAATAGATCATTTAGAATTTGTTTATTAAAGATCATAACGGTAACGATCATTGGGCCTAATAAATGCTAAAGAATTTGAAATAATTATCTTCTTTGTGAATCATAATTGACAACATCATTTAAAGTTTTTTTATTAAAGATCATAACGGTAACGATCATTGGGCCTAATAAATGCTAAACAATTGTAAATAATTATCTTCTTTCTAAAAGATAATTTAATAGATCATTTAGAATTTCTTTATTAAAGATCATAACGGTAACGATCATTGGGCCTAATAAATGCTAAAGAATTTGAAATAATTATCTTCTTTGTGAATCACAATTGAATAGATCATTTAAAGTTTTTTTATTAAAGATCCAAACGGTAACGATCATTGGGCCTAATAAATGCTAAAAAACTGTAAATAATTATCTTCTTTCTAAAAGATAATTTAATAGATCATTTAGAATTTCTTTATTAACGATCATAACAGTAACGATCATTGCGCCTAATCAATGCTAAAAAATTGTAAATGATCGTTACCGTTATGATCTTTAATAAACAAATTGTAAATGATCCATTAAATTATCTTTCAGAAAGAAGATAATTATTTACAATTTTGTAGCATTTATTAGGACCAATGACCATTACCGTTATGATCCTTAATAAAAAAACTTTAAACGATCTTTTCAATTATGATTCACAAAGAAGGTAATTATTTCAAATTCTTTAGCATTTATTGGGCCTAATAAATGCTACAAAATTGTAAATAATTATCTTCTTTCCGAAAGATAATTTAATGGATCATTTACAATTTCTTTATTAAAGATCATAACGGTAACGATCATGGGGCCTAATAAATGCTAAAGAGTTTGAAATAATTATCTTCTTTGTGAATCATATTTGAAAAGATCATTTTAAGTTGTTTTATTAAAGATCATAACGGTAATGATAATTGGTCCTAATAAATGCTAAAAAATTGTAAATAATTATCTTCTTTCTCAAAGATAATTTAATAGATCATTTAGAATTTCTTTATTAAAGATCATAACGGTAACGATCATTGAGCCTAATAAATGCTAAAAAATTGTAAATAATTAT
Source organism: Psophocarpus tetragonolobus (assembly GCA_037954015.1). Lineage (NCBI taxonomy): Eukaryota > Viridiplantae > Streptophyta > Magnoliopsida > Fabales > Fabaceae > Psophocarpus > Psophocarpus tetragonolobus. The sequence continues at coordinate 65,253,775 of CM075688.1, forward strand.
CTTCTTTCTAAAAGATAATTTAATAGATCATTTAGAATTTCTTTATTAAAGATCATAACGGTAACAATCATGGGGCCTAATAAATGCTAAAGAATTTGAAATAATTATCTTCTTTGTGAATCATAATTGAAAAGATCATTTAAAGTTTTTTTTTAAAGGTCTTAACGGTAACGATCATTGCGCCTAATAAATGCCTAAAAATTGTACATAATTATCTTCATTCTAAAAGATAACTTAAAAGATCATTTAGAATTTCTTTATTAAAGATCATAACGATAACGGTCATTGGGCCTAATAAATGCTAAAGTATTTCAAATAATTATCTTCTTTGTGAATCATAATTGAAAAGATCATTTAAACTTTTTTTATTAAAGATCATAACGGTAACGATCATTGGGCCTAATAAATGCTAAAAAATTGTAAATAATTATCTTCTTTCTAAAAGATAATTTAATAGATCATTTAGAATTTCTTTATTAAAGATCATAACGGTAACCATCATTAGGCCCTAATAAATGCTAAAAATTTGTAAATAATTATCTTCTTTCTAAAAGATATTTTAATAGATCATTTAGAATTTCTTTATTAAAGATCATAACGGTAACGATCATTGGGCTAATAAATGCTAAAGAATTTGAAATAATTATCTTCTTTGTGAATCATATTTGAATAGATCATTTAAGTTTTTTTTATTAAAGGTCTTAACGGTAACGATCATTGAGCCTAATAAATGCTAAAAAATGTACATAATTATCTTCATTCTAAAAGATAACTTAAAAGATCATTTAGAATTTCTTTATTAAAGATCATAACGGTAACGATCATTGGGCCTAATAAATGCTAAAGAATTTGAAATAATTATCTTCTTTGTGAATCATAATTGAAAAGATCATTTAAAGTGTTTTTATTAAAGATCATAACAGTAACGATCATTGGACCTAATAACTGCTAAAAAATTGTAAATAATTATCTTCTTTCTAAACGATAATTTAATAGATCATATAGAATTTCTTTATTAAAGATCATAACGGTAACGATCATGGGGCCTAATAAATGCTAAAGAATTTGAAATAATTATCTTCTTTGTGAATCATATTTGAATAGATCATTTAAAGTTTTTTTATTAAAGGTCTTAACGGTAACGGTCATTGGGCCTAATAAATGCTAAAAAATTGTACATAATTCTCTTCATTCTAAAAGATAATTTAATAAGTCATTTAGAATTTCTTTATTAAAGATCATAACAGTAACGATCATTGGGCCTAATAAATGCTAAAGAGTTTCAAATAATTATCTTCTTTGTGAATCATAATTGAATAGATCATTTAAAGTTTTTTTATTAAAGGTCTTAACGGTAACGATCATTGGGCCTAATAAATGCTAAAAAATTGGTCATAATTATCTTGATTCTAAAAGATAACTTAAAAGATCATTTAGAATTTCTTTATTAAAGATCATAACGGTAACGATCATTGGGCCTAATAAATGCTAAAAAATTGTACATAATTATCTTCATTCTAAAAGATAACTTAAAAGATCATTTAGAATTTCTTTATTAAAGATCGTAACGATAACGGTCATTGGGCCTAATAAATGCTAAAGAATTTGAAATAATTATCTTCTTTGTGAATCATAATTGAAAAGATGATTTAAAGTTTTTTATTAAGGATCATAACGGTAACGATCATTGGGCCTCATAAATGCTAAAAAATTGTAAATAATTATCTTCATTCTAAAAGATAATTTAATACATCATTTAGAATTTGTTTATTAAAGATCATAACGGTAACGATCATTGGGCCTAATAAATGCTAAAGAATTTGAAATAATTATCTTCGTTGTGAATCATAATTGACAACATCATTTAAAGTTTTTTTATTAAAAATCATAACGGTAACGATCATTGGTCCTAATAAATGCTAAAAAATTGTAAATAATTATCTTCTTTCTAAAAGATAATTTAATAGATCATTTAGAATTTGTTTATTAAAGATCATAACGGTAACGATCATTGGGCCTAATAAATGCTAAAGAATTTGAAATAATTATCTTCTTTGTGAATCATAATTGACAACATCATTTAAAGTTTTTTTATTAAAGATCATAACGGTAACGATCATTGGGCCTAATAAATGCTAAACAATTGTAAATAATTATCTTCTTTCTAAAAGATAATTTAATAGATCATTTAGAATTTCTTTATTAAAGATCATAACGGTAACGATCATTGGGCCTAATAAATGCTAAAGAATTTGAAATAATTATCTTCTTTGTGAATCACAATTGAATAGATCATTTAAAGTTTTTTTATTAAAGATCCAAACGGTAACGATCATTGGGCCTAATAAATGCTAAAAAATTGTAAATAATTATCTTCTTTCTAAAAGATAATTTAATAGATCATTTAGAATTTCTTTATTAACGATCATAACAGTAACGATCATTGCGCCTAATCAATGCTAAAAAATTGTAAATGATCGTTACCGTTATGATCTTTAATAAACAAATTGTAAATGATCCATTAAATTATCTTTCAGAAAGAAGATAATTATTTACAATTTTGTAGCATTTATTAGGACCAATGACCATTACCGTTATGATCCTTAATAAAAAAACTTTAAACGATCTTTTCAATTATGATTCACAAAGAAGGTAATTATTTCAAATTCTTTAGCATTTATTGGGCCTAATAAATGCTACAAAATTGTAAATAATTATCTTCTTTCCGAAAGATAATTTAATGGATCATTTACAATTTCTTTATTAAAGATCATAACGGTAACGATCATGGGGCCTAATAAATGCTAAAGAGTTTGAAATAATTATCTTCTTTGTGAATCATATTTGAAAAGATCATTTTAAGTTGTTTTATTAAAGATCATAACGGTAATGATAATTGGTCCTAATAAATGCTAAAAAATTGTAAATAATTATCTTCTTTCTCAAAGATAATTTAATAGATCATTTAGAATTTCTTTATTAAAGATCATAACGGTAACGATCATTGGGCCTAATAAATGCTAAAAAATTGTAAATAATTATCTTCTTTCTAAAAGATAATTTAATAGATCATTTAGAATTTCTTTATTAAAGATCATAACGGTAACGATCATGGGGCCTAATAAATGCTAAAGAATTTGAAATAATTATCTTCTTTGTGAATCATAATTGAAAAGATCATTTAAAGTTTTTTTTTAAAGGTCTTAACGGTAACGATCATTGCGCCTAATAAATGCCTAAAAATTGTACATAATTATCTTCATTCTAAAAGATAACTTAAAAGATCATTTAGAATTTCTTTATTAAAGATAATAACGATAACGGTCATTGGGCCTAATAAATGCTAAAGTATTTCAAATAATTATCTTCTTTGTGAATCATAATTGAAAAGATCATTTAAACTTTTTTTATTAAAGATCATAACGGTAACGATCATTGGGCCTAATAAATGCTAAAAAATTGTAAATAATTATCTTCTTTCTAAAAGATAATTTAATAGATCATTTAGAATTTCTTTATTAAAGATCATAACGGTAACCATCATTAGGCCCTAATAAATGCTAAAAATTTGTAAATAATTATCTTCTTTCTAAAAGATATTTTAATAGATCATTTAGAATTTCTTTATTAAAGATCATAACGGTAACGATCATTGGGCTAATAAATGCTAAAGAATTTGAAATAATTATCTTCTTTGTGAATCATATTTGAATAGATCATTTAAGTTTTTTTTATTAAAGGTCTTAACGGTAACGATCATTGAGCCTAATAAATGCTAAAAAATGTACATAATTATCTTCATTCTAAAAGATAACTTAAAAGATCATTTAGAATTTCTTTATTAAAGATCATAACGGTAACGATCATTGGGCCTAATAAATGCTAAAGAATTTGAAATAATTATCTTCTTTGTGAATCATAATTGAAAAGATCATTTAAAGTGTTTTTATTAAAGATCATAACAGTAACGATCATTGGACCTAATAACTGCTAAAAAATTGTAAATAATTATCTTCTTTCTAAACGATAATTTAATAGATCATATAGAATTTCTTTATTAAAGATCATAACGGTAACGATCATGGGGCCTAATAAATGCTAAAGAATTTGAAATAATTATCTTCTTTGTGAATTATATTTGAATAGATCATTTAAAGTTTTTTTATTAAAGGTCTTAACGGTAACGATCATTGGGCATAATAAATGCTAAAAATTGGTCATAATTATCTTCATTCAAAAAGATAACTTAAAAGATCATTTAGGATTTCTTTATTAAAGATCATAACGGTAACGATCATTGGGCCTAATAAATGCTAAAAAAGTGTACATAATTATCTTCATTCTAAAAGATAACTTAAAAGATCATTTAGAATTTCTTTATTAAATATCGTAACGATAACGGTCATTGGGCCTAATAAATGCTAAAGAATTTGAAATAATTATCTTCTTTGTGAATCATAATTGAAAAGATCATTTAAAGTCTTTTTATTAAAGATCATAACGGTAACGATCATTGGGCCTAATAAATACTAAAAAATTGTAAATAATTATCTTCTTTGTCAATCATAATTGAAAAGATCATTTAAAGTTTTTTTATTTAAGGTCTTAACGGTAACGATCATTGAGCCTAATAAATGCTAAAAAATGTACATAATTATCTTCATTCTAAAAGACAACTTAAAAGATCATTTCGAATTTCTTTATTAAAGATCATAACGGTAATGATCATTGGGCCTAATAAATGCTCAAGAATTTGAAATAATTATCTTCTTTGTGAATCATAATTGAAAAGCTCATTTAAAGTGTTTTTATTAAAGATCATAACAGTAACGATCATTGGACCTAATAACTGCTAAAAAATTGTAAATAATTATCTTCTTTCTAAACGATAATTTAATAGATCATATAGAATTTCTTTATTAAAGATCATAACGGTAACGATCATGGGGCCTAATAAATGCTAAAGAATTTGAAATAATTATCTTCTTTGTGAATTATATTTGAATAGATCATTTAAAGTTTTTTTATTAAAGGTCTTAACGGTAACGATCATTGGGCATAATAAATGCTAAAAATTGGTCATAATTATCTTCATTCAAAAAGATAACTTAAAAGATCATTTAGGATTTCTTTATTAAAGATCATAACGGTAACGATCATTGGGCCTAATAAATGCTAAAAAATTGTACATAATTATCTTCATTCTAAAAGATAACTTAAAAGATCATTTAGAATTTCTTTATTAAAGATCGTAACGATAACGGTCATTGGGCCTAATAAATGCTAAAGAATTTGAAATAATTATCTTCTTTGTGAATCATAATTGAAAAGATCATTTAAAGTTTTTTTATTAAAGATCATAACGGTAACGATCATTGGGCCTAATAAATACTAAAAAATTGTAAATTATTATCTTCTTTCTAAAAGATAATTTAATAGATCATTTAGAATTTCTTTATTAAAGATCATAACGGTAACAATCATGGGGCCTAATAAATGCTAAAGAATTTGAAATAATTATCTTCTTTGTGAATCATATTTGAATAGATCATTTAAAGTTTTTTTATTAAAGGTCTTAACGGTAACGATCATTGGGCCCAATAAATGCTAAAAAATTGTACATAATTATCTTCATTCTAAAAGATAACTTAAAAGATCATTTAGAATTTCTTTATTAAAGATCATAACGATAACGGTCATTGGGCCTAATAAATGCTAAAGAATTTGAAATAATTATCTTCTTTGTGAATCATAATTGAAAAGATCATTTAGTGTTTTTTTATTAAAGATCATAATGGTAACGATCATTGGGCCTAATAAATGCTAAAAAATTGTAAATAATTATCTTCTTTCTAAAAGATAATTTAATAGATCATTTAGAATTTCTTTATTAAAGATCATAACGGTAACGATCATTGGGGCCTAATAAATGCTAAAGAATTTGAAATAATTATATTCTTTGTGAATCATAATTGAAAAGATCATTTAAAGTTTTTTTATTAAAGATCATAACGGTAACAATCATTGGGCCCAATAAATACTAAAAAATTGTAAATAATGATCTTCTTTCTAAAAGATAATTTAATAGATCATTTAGAATTTCTTTATTAAAGATTATAACGGTAACGATCATTGGGCCTAATAAATGCTAAAAAATTGTAAATAATTATCTTCTTTCTAAAAGATAATTTAATAGATCATCCAAAATTTCTTCGTTAAAGTACATAACAGTAATGATCATTGGGCCTAATAAATGCTAAAGAATTTGAAATAATTATCTTCTTTGTGAATCATATTTGAAAAGATCATTTAAAGTTGTTTTATTAAAGATCATAACGGTAATGATCATTGGTCCTAATAAATGCTAAAAAATTGTAAATAATTATCTTCTTTCTCAAAGATAATTTAATAGATCATATAGAATTTCTTTATTAAAGATCATAACGGTAACGATCATGGGGCCTAATAAATGCTAAAGAATTTGAAATAATTATCTTCTTTGTGAATCATATTTGAATATATCATTTAAAGTTTTTTATTAAAGGTCTTAACGGTAACGATCATTGGGCATAATAAATGCTAAAAAATTGGTCGTAATTATCTTCATTCAAAAAGATAACTTAAAAGATCATTTAGGATTTCTTTATTAAAGATCATAACGGTAACGATCATTGGGCCCAATAAATACTAAAAAATTGTAAATAATTATCTTCTTTCTAAAAGATAATTTAATAGATCATTTAGAATTTCTTTATTAAAGATTATAACGGTAACGATCATTGGGCCTAATAAATGCTAAAAAATTGTAAATAATTATCTTCTTTCTAAAAGATAATTTAATAGATCATCCAAAATTTCTTCGTTAAAGAACATAACAGTAATGATCATTGGGCCTAATAAATGCTAAAGAATTTGAAATAATTATCTTCTTTGTGAATCATATTTGAAAAGATCATTTAAAGTTGTTTTATTAAAGATCATAACGGTAATGATCATTGGTCCTAATAAATGCTAAAAAATTGTAAATAATTATCTTCTTTCTCAAAGATAATTTAATAGATCATATAGAATTTCTTTATTAAAGATCATAACGGTAACGATCATGGGGCCTAATAAATGCTAAAGAATTTGAAATAATTATCTTCTTTGTGAATCATATTTGAATATATCATTTAAAGTTTTTTATTAAAGGTCTTAACGGTAACGATCATTGGGCATAATAAATGCTAAAAAATTGGTCGTAATTATCTTCATTCAAAAAGATAACTTAAAAGATCATTTAGGATTTCTTTATTAAAGATCATAACGGTAACGATCATTGGGCCCAATAAATACTAAAAAATTGTAAATAATTATCTTCTTTCTAAAAGATAATTTAATAGATCATTTAGAATTTCTTTATTAAAGATTATAACGGTAACGATCATTGGGCCTAATAAATGCTAAAAAATTGTAAATAATTATCTTCTTTCTAAAAGATAATTTAATAGATCATCCAAAATTTCTTCGTTAAAGAACATAACAGTAATGATCATTGGGCCTAATAAATGCTAAAGAATTTGAAATAATTATCTTCTTTGTCAATCATATTTGAAAAGATCATTTAAAGTTGTTTTATTAAAGATCATAACGGTAATGATCATTGGTCCTAATAAATGCTAAAAAATTGTAAATAATTATCTTCTTTCTCAAAGATAATTTAATAGATCATATAGAATTTCTTTATTAAAGATCATAACGGTAACGATCATGGGGCCTAATAAATGCTAAAGAATTTGAAATAATTATCTTCTTTGTGAATCATATTTGAATATATCATTTAAAGTTTTTTATTAAAGGTCTTAACGGTAACGATCATTGGGCATAATAAATGCTAAAAAATTGGTCGTAATTATCTTCATTCAAAAAGATAACTTAAAAGATCATTTAGGATTTCTTTATTAAAGATCATAACGGTAACGATCATTGGGCCCAATAAATACTAAAAAATTGTAAATAATTATCTTCTTTCTAAAAGATAATTTAATAGATCATTTAGAATTTCTTTATTAAAGATTATAACGGTAACGATCATTGGGCCTAATAAATGCTAAAAAATTGTAAATAATTATCTTCTTTCTAAAAGATAATTTAATAGATCATCCAAAATTTCTTCGTTAAAGAACATAACAGTAATGATCATTGGGCCTAATAAATGCTAAAGAATTTGAAATAATTATCTTCTTTGTCAATCATATTTGAAAAGATCATTTAAAGTTGTTTTATTAAAGATCATAACGGTAATGATCATTGGTCCTAATAAATGCTAAAAAATTGGTCGTAATTATCTTCATTCAAAAAGATAACTTAAAAGATCATTTAGGATTTCTTTATTAAAGATCATAACGGTAACGATCATTGGGCCTAATAAATGCTAAAAAAGTGTACATAATTATCTTCATTCTAAAAGATAACTTAAAAGATCATTTAGAATTTCTTTATTAAATATCGTAACGATAACGGTCATTGGGCCTAATAAATGCTAAAGAATTTGAAATAATTATCTTCTTTGTGAATCATAATTGAAAAGATCATTTAAAGTCTTTTTATTAAAGATCATAACGGTAACGATCATTGGGCCTAATAAATACTAAAAAATTGTAAATAATTATCTTCTTTGTCAATCATAATTGAAAAGATCATTTAAAGTTTTTTTATTTAAGGTCTTAACGGTAACGATCATTGAGCCTAATAAATGCTAAAAAATGTACATAATTATCTTCATTCTAAAAGACAACTTAAAAGATCATTTCGAATTTCTTTATTAAAGATCATAACGGTAATGATCATTGGGCCTAATAAATGCTCAAGAATTTGAAATAATTATCTTCTTTGTGAATCATAATTGAAAAGCTCATTTAAAGTGTTTTTATTAACGATCATAACAGTAACGATCATTGGACCTAATAAATGCTAAAAAATTGTAAATAATTATCTTCTTTCTAAAAGATAATTTAATAGATCATTTAGAATTTCTTTATTGAAGATCATAACGGTAAAGATCATTGGGCCTAATAAATACTAAAAAATTGTAAATGATTATCTTCTTTCTAAAAGATAATTTAATAGATCATTTAGAATTTCTTTATTAAATATCATAACGGTAACGATCATGGGGCCTAATAAATGCTAAAGAATTTGAAATAATTATCTTCTTTGTGAATCATATTTGAATAGATCATTTAAAGTTTTTTTATTAAAGGTCTTAACGGTAACGATCATTGGGCCTCATAAATACTAAAAAATTGTACATAATTATCTACATTCTAAAAGATAATTTAATAAGTCATTTAGAATTTCTTTTTTAAAGATTATAACGGTAACGATCATTGGGGCCTAATAAATGCTAAAGAATTTGAAATAATTATCTTCTTTGTGAATCATAATTGAAAAGATCATTTAAAGTTTTTTTATTAAAGATCATAACGGTAACGATCATTGGGAATAATAAATGCTAAAAAATTGGTCATAATTATCTTCATTCAAAAAGATAACTTAAAAGATCATTTAGGATTTCTTTATTAAAGATCATAACGGTAACGATCATTGGGCCTAATAAATGCTAAAAAATTGTACATAATTATCTTCATTCTAAAAGATAACTTAAAAGATCATTTAGAATTTCTTTATTAAAGATCATAACGGTAACCATCATTGGGCCTAATAAATGCTAAAGAATTGTAAATAATTATCTTCTTTGTAAAAGATAATTTAATGGATCATTTCAAAATTTCTTTATTAAAGATCATAACGGTAACGATCATTGGGCCTAATAAATGCTAAAGAATTTGAAATAATTATCTTCTTTGTGAATCATAATTGAATAGATCATTTAAGGTTTTTTTATTAAAGGTCTTAACGGTAACAATCATTGGGCCTAATAAATGCTAAAAAATTGTACATAATTATCTTCATTCTAAAAGATAACTTAAAAGATTATTTAAAGTTTTTTTATTAAAGATCATAACGGTAACGATCATTGGGCCTAATAAATGCTAAAAAATTGTAAATAATTACCTTCTTTCTAAGAGATAATTTAATAGATCATTTAAAATTTCTTTATTAAAGATCGTAACGGTAACGATCATTGGTCCTAATAAATGCTAAAGAATTGTAAATAATTATATTCTTTCTAAAACATAATTTAATAGATCATTTAAAATTTCTTTATTAAAGATCATAAGGGTAACAATCATTGGGACTAATAAATGCTAAAAAATTGTAAATAATTATCTTCTTTGTAAAAGATAATTTAATAGATCATTTCAAAATTTCTTTATTAAAGATCATAACGGTAACGATCATTGGGCCTAATAAATGCTAAAGAATTTGAAATAATTATCTTCTTTGTGAATCATAATTGAATAGATCATTTAAAGTTTTTTTATTAAAGGTCTTAACGGTAACAATCATTGGGCGTAATAAATGCTAAAAAATTGTACATAATTATCTTGATTCTAAAATATAACTTAAAAGATTATTTAAAGTTTTTTTATTAAAGATCATAACGGTAACGATCATTGGGCCTAATAAATGCTAAAAAATTGTAAATAATTACCTTCTTTCTGAAAGATAATTTAATAGATCATTTACAATTTCTTTATTAAAGATCGTAACGGTAACGATCATTGGTCCTAATAAATGCTAAAGAATTGTAAATAATTATATTCTTTCTAAAACATAATTTAATAGATCATTTAAAATTTCTTTATTAAAGATCATAAAGGTAACAATCATTGGGACTAATAAATGCTAAAAAATTGTAAATAATTATCTTCTTTGTAAAAGATAATTTAATGGATCATTTCAAAATTTCTTTATTAAAGATCATAACGGTAACGATCATTGGGCCTAATAAATGCTAAAGAATTTGAAATAATTATCTTCTTTGTGAATCATAATTGAATAGATCATTTAAAGTTTTTTTATTAAAGGTCTTAACGGTAACAATCATTGGGCTAATAAATGCTAAAAAATTGTACATAATTATCTTCATTCTAAAAGATAACTTAAAAGATTATTTAAAGTTTTTTTATTAAAGATCATAACGGTAACGATTATTGGGCCTAATAAATGCTAAAAAATTGTAAATAATTACCTTCTTTCTAAAAGATAATTTAATAGATCATTTAAAATTTCTTTATTAAAGATCGTAACGGTAACGATCATTGGTCCTAATAAATGCTAAAGAATTGTAAATAATTATATTCTTTCTAAAACATAATTTAATAGATCATTTAAAATTTCTTTATTAAAGATCATAAGGGTAACAATCATTGGGACTAATAAATGCTAAAAAATTGTAAATAATTATCTTCTTTGTAAAAGATAATTTAATAGATCATTTCAAAATTTCTTTATTAAAGATCATAACGGTAACGATCATTGGGCCTAATAAAGGCTAAAGAATTTGAAATAATTATCTTCTTTGTGAATCATAATTGAATAGATCATTTAAAGTTTTTTTATTAAAGGTCTTAACGGTAACAATCATTGGGCCTAATAAATGCTAAAAAACTGTACATAATTATCTTCATTCTAAAAGATAACTTAAAAGATCATTTAAAGTTTTTTTATTAAATATCATAACGGTAACGATCATTGGGCCTAATAAATGCTAAAAAATTGTAAATAATTACCTTCTTTCTAAAAGATAATTTAATAGATCATTTAAAATTTCTTTATTAAAGATCATAACGGTAACGATCATTGGTCCTAATAAATGCTAAAGAATTGTAAATAATTATATTCTTTCTAAAACATAATTTAATAGATCATTTAAAATTTCTTTATTAAAGATCATAAGGGTAACAATCATTGGGACTAATAAATGCTAAAAAATTGTAAATAATTATCTTCTTTGTAAAAGATAATTTAATAGATCATTTCAAAATTTATTTATTAAAGATCATAATGGTAACGATCATTGGGCCTAATAAATGCTAAAGAATTTGAAATAATTATCTTCTTTGTGAATCATAATTGAATAGATCATTCAAAGTTTTTTTATTAAAGGTCTTAACGGTAACAATCATTGGGCCTAATAAATGCTAAAAAATTGTACATAATTATCTTCATTCTAAAAGATAACTTAAAAGATCATTTAAAGTTTTTTTATTAAATATCATAACGGTAACGATCATTGGGCCTAATAAATGCTAAAAAATTGTAAATAATTACCTTCTTTCTAAAAGATAATTTAATAGATCATTTAAAATTTCTTTATTAAAGATCATAACGGTAACGATCATTGGTCCTAATAAATGCTAAAGAATTGTAAATAATTATATTCTTTCTAAAACATAATTTAATAGACCATTTAAAATTTCTTTATTAAAAATCATAAGGGTAACAATCATTGGGACTAATAAATGCTAAAAAATTGTAAATAATTATCTTCTTTGTACAAGATAATTTAATAGATCATTTCAAAATTTCTTTATTAAAGATCATAACGGTAACGATCATTCGGCCTAATAAATGCTAAAGAATTTGAAATAATTATCTTCTTTGTGAATCATAATTGAATAGATCATTTAAAGTTTTTTTATTAAAGGTCTTAATGGTAACAATCATTGGGCCTAATAAATACTAAAAAATTGTACATAATTATCTTGATTCTAAAAGATAACTTAAAAGATCATTTAAAGTTTTTTTATTAAATATCATAACGGTAACGATCATTGGGCCTAATAAATGCTAAAGAATTTGAAATAATTATCTTCTTTGTGAATCATAATTGAATAGATCATTTAAAGTTTTTTTATTAAAGGTCTTAATGGTAACAATCATTGGGCCTAATAAATGCTAAAAAATTGTACATAATTATTTTCATTCTAAAAGATAACTTAAAAGATCATTTACAATTTCTTTATTAAAGATCATAACGGTAACAATCATTGGTCCTAATAAATACTAAAGAATTGTAAATAATTATATTCTTTCTAAAATATAATTTAATAGATCATTTATAATTTCTTTATTAAAGATCTTAAGGGTAACAATCATTGGGACTAATAAATGCTAAAAAATTGTAAATAATTATCTTCTTTGTAAAAGATAATTTAATAGATCATTTCAAAATTTCTTTATTAAAGATCATAACGGTAACGATCATTGGGCCTAATAAATGCTAAAGAATTTGAAATAATTATCTTCTTTGTGAATCATAATTGAATAGATCATTTAAAGTTTTTTTATTAAAGGTCTTAACGGTAACAATCATTGGGCCTAATAAATGCTAAAAAATTGTACATAATTATCTTCATTCTAAAAGATAACTTAAAAGATCATTTAAAGTTTTTTTATTAAAGATCATAACGGTAACGATCATTGGGCCTAATAAATGCTAAAAAATTGTAAATAATTACCTTCTTTCTAAAAGATAATTTAATAGATCATTTAAAATTTCTTTATTAAAGATCATAACGGTAACGATCATTGGTCCTAATAAATGCTAAAGAATTGTAAATAATTATATTCTTTCTAAAACATAATTTAATAGATCATTTAAAATTTCTTTATTAAAGATCATAAGGGTAACAATCATTGGGACTAATAAATGCTAAAAAATTGTAAATAATTATCTTCTTTGTAAAAGATAATTTAATAGATCATTTCAAAATTTCTTTATTAAAGATCATAACGGTAACGATCATTGGGCCTAATAAATGCTAAAGAATTTGAAATAATTATCTTCTTTGTGAATCATAATTGAATAGATCATTTAAAGTTTTTTTATTAAAGGTCTTAACGGTAACAATCATTGGGCCTAATAAATGCTAAAAAATTGTACATAATTATCTTCATTCTAAAAGATAACTTAAAAGATCATTTAGAATTTCTTTATTAAAGATCATAACGGTATGGATCATTGGTCCTAATAAATGCTAAAGAATTGTAAATAATTATATTCTTTCTAAAATATAATTTAATAGATCATTTAAAATTTCTTTATTAAAGATCATAAGGGTAACAATCATTGGGACTAATAAATGCTAAAAAATTGTAAATAATTATCTTCTTTGTAAAAGATAATTTAATAGATCATTTCAAAATTTCTTTATTAAAGATCATAACGGTAACGATCATTGGGCCTAATAAATGCTAAAGAATTTGAAATAATTATCTTCTTTGTGAATCATAATTGAATAGATCATTTAAAGTTTTTTTATTAAAGGTCTTAACGGTAACAATCACTGGGCCTAATAAATGCTAAAAAATTGTACATAATTATCTTCATTCTAAAAGATAACTTAAAAGATCATTTAGAATTTCTTTATTAAAGATCATAACGGTATGGATCATTGGTCCTAATAAATGCTAAAGAATTGTAAATAATTATATTCTTTCTAAAATATAATTTAATAGATCATTTAAAATTTCTTTATTAAAGATCATAAGGGTAACAATCATTGGGACTAATAAATGCTAAAAAATTGTAAATAATTATCTTCTTTGTAAAAGATAATTTAATAGATCATTTCAAAATTTCTTTATTAAAGATCATAACGGTAACGATCATTGGGCCTAATAAATGCTAAAGAATTTGAAATAATTATCTTCTTTGTGAATCATAATTGAATAGATCATTTAAAGTTTTTTTATTAAAGGTCTTAACGGTAACAATCATTGGGCCTAATAAATGCTAAAAAATTGTACATAATTATCTTCATTCTAAAAGATAACTTAAAAGATCATTTAGAATTTCTTTATTAAAGATCATAACGGTATGGATCATTGGTCCTAATAAATACTAAAGAATTGTAAATAATTATATTCTTTCTAAAACATAATTTAATAGATCATTTAAAATTTCTTTATTAAAGATCATAAGGGTAACAATCATTGGGACTAATAAATGCTAAAAAATTGTAAATAATTATCTTCTTTGTAAAAGATAATTTAATAGATCATTTCAAAATTTCTTTATTAAAGATCATAACGGTAACGATCATTGGGCCTAATAAATGCTAAAGAATTTGAAATAATTATCTTCTTTGTGAATCATAATTGAATAGATCATTTAAAGTTTTTTTATTAAAGGTCTTAACGGTAACAATCATTGGGCCTAATAAATGCTAAAAAATTGTACATAATTATCTTCATTCTAAAAGATAACTTAAAAGATCATTTAGAATTTCTTTATTAAAGATCATAACGGTATGGATCATTGGTCCTAATAAATGCTAAAGAATTGTAAATAATTATATTCTTTCTAAAATATAATTTAATAGATCATTTAAAATTTCTTTATTAAAGATCATAAGGGTAACAATCATTGGGACTAATAAATGCTAAAAAATTGTAAATAATTATCTTCTTTGTAAAAGATAATTTAATAGATCATTTCAAAATTTCTTTATTAAAGATCATAACGGTAACGATCATTGGGCCTAATAAATGCTAAAGAATTTGAAATAATTATCTTCTTTGTGAATCATAATTGAATAGATCATTTAAAGTTTTTTTATTAAAGGTCTTAACGGTAACAATCACTGGGCCTAATAAATGCTAAAAAATTGTACATAATTATCTTCATTCTAAAAGATAACTTAAAAGATCATTTAGAATTTCTTTATTAAAGATCATAACGGTATGGATCATTGGTCCTAATAAATGCTAAAGAATTGTAAATAATTATATTCTTTCTAAAATATAATTTAATAGATCATTTAAAATTTCTTTATTAAAGATCATAAGGGTAACAATCATTGGGACTAATAAATGCTAAAAAATTGTAAATAATTATCTTCTTTGTAAAAGATAATTTAATAGATCATTTCAAAATTTCTTTATTAAAGATCATAACGGTAACGATCATTGGGCCTAATAAATGCTAAAGAATTTGAAATAATTATCTTCTTTGTGAATCATAATTGAATAGATCATTTAAAGTTTTTTTATTAAAGGTCTTAACGGTAACAATCATTGGGCCTAATAAATGCTAAAAAATTGTACATAATTATCTTCATTCTAAAAGATAACTTAAAAGATCATTTAGAATTTCTTTATTAAAGATCATAACGGTATGGATCATTGGTCCTAATAAATACTAAAGAATTGTAAATAATTATATTCTTTCTAAAACATAATTTAATAGATCATTTAAAATTTCTTTATTAAAGATCATAAGGGTAACAATCATTGGGACTAATAAATGCTAAAAAATTGTAAATAATTATCTTCTTTGTAAAAGATAATTTAATAGATCATTTCAAAATTTCTTTATTAAAGATCATAACGGTAACGATCATTGGGCCTAATAAATGCTAAAGAATTTGAAATAATTATCTTCTTTGTGAATCATAATTGAATAGATCATTTAAAGTTTTTTTATTAAAGGTCTTAACGGTAACAATCATTGGGCCTAATAAATGCTAAAAAATTGTACATAATTATCTTAATTATAAAAGATAACTTGAAAGATCATTTAGAATTTCTTTATTAAAGATCATAATGGTATGGATCATTGGTCCTAATAAATGCTAAAGAATTGTAAATAATTATATTCTTTCTAAAATATAATTTAATAGATCATTTAAAATTTCTTTATTAAAGATCATAACGGTAACAATCATTGGGACTAATAAATGCTAAAAAATTGTAAATAATTATCTTCTTTGTAAAAGATAATTTAATAGATCATTTCAAAATTTCTTTATTAAAGATCATAACGGTAACGATCATTAGGACTAATAAATGCTAAAGAATTTGAAATAATTATCTTCTTTGTGAATCATAATTGAATAGATCATTTAAGGTTTTTTTATTAAAGGTCTTAACGGTAACAATCATTGGGCCTAATAAATGCTAAAAAATTGTACATAATTATCTTCATTCTAAAAGATAACTTAAAAGATTATTTAAAGTTTTTTTATTAAAGATCTTAACGGTAACGATCATTGGGCCTAATAAATGCTAAAAAATTGTAAATAATTGCCTTCTTTCTAAAAGATAATTTAATAGATCATTTAAAATTTCTTTATTAAAGATCATAACGGTAACGATCAATGGTCCTAATAAATGCTAAAGAATTGTAAATAATTATATTCTTTCTAAAACATAATTTAATGGATCATTTAAAATTTCTTTATTAAAAATCATAAGGGTAACAATCATTGGGACTAATAAATGCTAAAAAATTGTAAATAATTATCTTCTTTGTAAAAGATAATTTAATAGATCATTTCAAAATTTCTTTATTAAAGATCATAACGGTAACGATCATTGGTCCTAATAAATGCTAAAGAATTGTAAATAATTATATTCTTTCTAAAACATAATTTAATAGATCATTTAAAATTTCTTTATTAAAGATCATAAGGGTAACAATCATTGGGCCTACTAAATGCTAAAAAATTGTAAATAATTATCTTCTTTGTAAAAGATAATTTAATAGATTATTTAAAATTTCTTTATTAAAGATCATAACGGTAACGATCATTGGGCCTAATAAATGCTAAAGAATTTGAAATAATTATCTTCTTTGTGAATCATAATTGAAAAGATCATTTAAAGTTTCTTTATTAAAGATCATAACAGTAACGATCATTGGGTCTAATAAATGCTAAAAAATTGTAAATAATTATCTTCTTTCTAAAAGATAATTTAATAGATCATTTAGAATTTCTTTATTAAAGATCATAACGGTAACGATCATTGGTCCTAATAAATGCTAAAGAATTGTAAATAATTATATTCTTTCTAAAACATAATTTAATAGATCATTTAAAATTTCTTTATTAAAGATCATAAGGGTAACAATCATTGGGACTAATAAATGCTAAAAAATTGTAAATAATATGTTCTTTGTAAAAGATAATTTAATAGATCATTTCAAAATTTCTTTATTAATGATCATAACGGTAACGATCATTGGGCCTAATAAATGCTAAAGAATTTGAAATAATTATCTTCTTTGTGAATCATAATTGAATAGATCATTTAAAGGTTTTTTATTAAAGGTCTTAACGGTAACAATCATTGGGCCTAATAAATGCTAAAAAATTGTACATAATTATCTTCATTCTAAAAGATAACTTAAAAGATTATTTAAAGTTTTTTTATTAAAGATCATAACGGTAACGATCATTGGGCCTAATAAATGCTAAAAAATTGTAAATAATTACCTTCTTTCTAAAAGATAATTTAATAGATCATTTAAAATTTCTTTATTAAAGATCATAACGGTAACGATCATTGGGCTTAATAAATGCTAAACAATTGTAAATAATTATATTCTTTCTAAAACATAGTTTAATAGATCATTTAAAATTTCTTTATTAAAGATCATAAGGGTAACAATCATTGGGCCTAATAAATGCTAAAAAATTGTAAATAATTATCTTCTTTGTAAAAGATAATTTAATAGATCATTTAAAATTTCTTTATTAAAGATCATAACGGTAACGATCATTGGGCCTAATAAATGCTAAAGAATTTGAAATAATTATCTTCTTTGTGAATCATAATTGAATAGATCATTTAAAGTTTTTTTATTAAAGGTCTTAACGGTAACAATCATTGGGCCTAATAAATGCTAAAAAATTGTACATAATTATCTTCATTTTAAAAGATAACTTAAAAGATCATTTAGAATTTCTTTATTAAAGATCATAACGGTAACGATCATTGGTCCTAATAAATGCTAAAGAATTTTAAATAATTATATTCTTTCTAAAATATAATTTAATAGATCATTTAAAATTTCTTTATTAAAGATCATAAGGGTAACAATCATTGGGACTAATAAATGCTAAAAAATTGTAAATAATTATCTTCTTTGTAAAAGATAATTTAATAGATCATTTAAAATTTCTTTATTAAAGATCATAACGGTAACGATCATTGGGCTTAATAAATGCTAAACAATTGTAAATAATTATATTCTTTCTAAAACATAGTTTAATAGATCATTTAAAATTTCTTTATTAAAGATCATAATGGTAACAATCATTGGGACTAATAAATGCTAAAAAATTGTAAATAATTATCTTCTTTGTAAAAGATAATTTAATAGATCATTTCAAAATTTCTTTATTAAAGATCATAACGGTAACGATCATTGGGACTAATAAATGCTAAAGAATTTGAAATAATTATCTTCTTTGTGAATCATAATTGAATAGATCATTTAAGGTTTTTTTTATTAAAGGTCTTAACGGTAACAATCATTGGGCCTAATAAATGCTAAAAAATTGTACATAATTATCTTCATTCTAAAAGATAACTTAAAAGATTATTTAAAGTTTTTTTATTAAAGATCATAACGGTAACGATCATTGGGCCTAATAAATGCTAAAAAATTGTAAATAATTGCCTTCTTTCTAAAAGATAATTTAATAGATCATTTAAAATTTCTTTATTAAAGATCATAACGGTAACGATCATTGGTCCTAATAAATGCTAAAGAATTGTAAATAATTATATTCTTTCTAAAACATAATTTAATGGATCATTTAAAATTTCTTTATTAAAGATCATAAGGGTAACAATCATTGGGACTAATAAATGCTAAAAAATTGTAAATAATTATCTTCTTTGTAAAAGATAATTTAATAGATCATTTCAAAATTTCTTTATTAAAGATCATAACGGTAACGATCATTGGTCCTAATAAATGCTAAAGAATTGTAAATAATTATATTCTTTCTAAAACATAATTTAATAGATCATTTAAAATTTCTTTATTAAAGATCATAAGGGTAACAATCATTGGGCCTACTAAATGCTAAAAAATTGTAAATAATTATCTTCTTTGTAAAAGATAATTTAATAGATTATTTAAAATTTCTTTATTGAAGATCATAACGGTAACGACCATTGGGCCTAATAAATGCTAAAGAATTTGAAATAATTATCTTCTTTGTGAATCATAATTGAAAAGATCATTTAAAGTTTCTTTATTAAAGATCATAACAGTAACGATCATTGGGTCTAATAAATGCTAAAAAATTGTAAATAATTATCTTCTTTCTAAAAGATAATTTAATAGATCATTTAAAATTTCTTTATTAAAGATCATAACGGTAACGATCATTGGGCTTAATAAATGCTAAACAATTGTAAATAATTATATTCTTTCTAAAACATAGTTTAATAGATCATTTAAAATTTCTTTATTAAAGATCATAAGGGTAACAATCATTGGGCCTAATAAATGCTAAAAAATTGTAAATAATTATCTTCTTTGTAAAAGATAATTTAATAGATCATTTAAAATTTCTTTATTAAAGATCATAACGGTAACGATCATTGGGCCTAATAAATGCTAAAGAATTTGAAATAATTATCTTCTTTGTGAATCATAATTGAATAGATCATTTAAAGTTTTTTTATTAAAGGTCTTAACGGTAACAATCATTGGGCCTAATAAATGCTAAAAAATTGTACATAATTATCTTCATTTTAAAAGATAACTTAAAAGATCATTTAGAATTTCTTTATTAAAGATCATAACGGTAACGATCATTGGTCCTAATAAATGCTAAAGAATTTTAAATAATTATATTCTTTCTAAAATATAATTTAATAGATCATTTAAAATTTCTTTATTAAAGATCATAAGGGTAACAATCATTGGGACTAATAAATGCTAAAAAATTGTAAATAATTATCTTCTTTGTAAAAGATAATTTAATAGATCATTTAAAATTTCTTTATTAAAGATCATAACGGTAACGATCATTGGGCTTAATAAATGCTAAACAATTGTAAATAATTATATTCT
Organism: Psophocarpus tetragonolobus; assembly: GCA_037954015.1. Classification (NCBI taxonomy): domain Eukaryota; kingdom Viridiplantae; phylum Streptophyta; class Magnoliopsida; order Fabales; family Fabaceae; genus Psophocarpus; species Psophocarpus tetragonolobus. The sequence continues at coordinate 65,274,545 of CM075688.1, forward strand.
TTCTAAAACATAGTTTAATAGATCATTTAAAATTTCTTTATTAAAGATCATAATGGTAACAATCATTGGGACTAATAAATGCTAAAAAATTGTAAATAATTATCTTCTTTGTAAAAGATAATTTAATAGATCATTTCAAAATTTCTTTATTAAAGATCATAACGGTAACGATCATTGGGACTAATAAATGCTAAAGAATTTGAAATAATTATCTTCTTTGTGAATCATAATTGAATAGATCATTTAAGGTTTTTTTTATTAAAGGTCTTAACGGTAACAATCATTGGGCCTAATAAATGCTAAAAAATTGTACATAATTATCTTCATTCTAAAAGATAACTTAAAAGATTATTTAAAGTTTTTTTATTAAAGATCATAACGGTAACGATCATTGGGCCTAATAAATGCTAAAAAATTGTAAATAATTGCCTTCTTTCTAAAAGATAATTTAATAGATCATTTAAAATTTCTTTATTAAAGATCATAACGGTAACGATCATTGGTCCTAATAAATGCTAAAGAATTGTAAATAATTATATTCTTTCTAAAACATAATTTAATGGATCATTTAAAATTTCTTTATTAAAGATCATAAGGGTAACAATCATTGGGACTAATAAATGCTAAAAAATTGTAAATAATTATCTTCTTTGTAAAAGATAATTTAATAGATCATTTCAAAATTTCTTTATTAAAGATCATAACGGTAACGATCATTGGTCCTAATAAATGCTAAAGAATTGTAAATAATTATATTCTTTCTAAAACATAATTTAATAGATCATTTAAAATTTCTTTATTAAAGATCATAAGGGTAACAATCATTGGGCCTACTAAATGCTAAAAAATTGTAAATAATTATCTTCTTTGTAAAAGATAATTTAATAGATTATTTAAAATTTCTTTATTGAAGATCATAACGGTAACGACCATTGGGCCTAATAAATGCTAAAGAATTTGAAATAATTATCTTCTTTGTGAATCATAATTGAAAAGATCATTTAAAGTTTCTTTATTAAAGATCATAACAGTAACGATCATTGGGTCTAATAAATGCTAAAAAATTGTAAATAATTATCTTCTTTCTAAAAGATAATTTAATAGATCATTTAGAATTTCTTTATTAAAGATCATAACGGTAACGATCATTGGTCCTAATAAATGCTAAAGAATTGTAAATAATTATATTCTTTCTAAAACATAATTTAATAGATTATTTAAAATTTCTTTATTAAAGATCATAAGGGTAACAATCATTGGGACTAATAAATGCTAAAAAATTGTAAATAATTATCTTCTTTGTAAAAGATAATTTAATAGATCATTTAAAATTTCTTTATTAAAGATCATAACGGTAACGATCATTGGGCCTAATAAATGCTAAAGAATTTGAAATAATTATCTTCTTTGTGAAATATTATTGAATAGATCATTTAAAGTTTTTTTATTAAAGGTCTTAACGGTAACAATCATTGGGCCTAATAAATGCTAAAAAATTGTACATAATTATCTTCATTCTAAAAGATAACTTAAAAGATCATTTACAATTTCTTTATTAAAGATCATAACGGTAACGATCATTGGTCCTAATAAATACTAAAGAATTATAAATAATTATATTCTTTCTAAAATATAATTTAATAGATCATTTAAAATTTCTTTATTAAAGATCATAAGGGTAACAATCATTGCGGCTAATAAATGCTAAAAAATTGTAAATAATTATCTTCTTTGTAAAAGATAATTTAATAGATCATTTCAAAATTTCTTTATTAAAGATCATAACGGTAACGATCATTGGGCCTAATAAATGCTAAAGAATTTGAAATAATTATCTTCTTTGTGAATCATAATTGAATAGATCATTTAAAGTTTTTTTATTAAAGGTCTTAACGGTAACAATCATTGGGCCTAATAAATGCTAAAAAATTGTACATAATTATCTTCATTCTAAAAGATAACTTAAAAGATTATTTAAAGTTTTTTTATTAAAGATCATAACGGTAACGATCATTGGGCCTAATAAATGCTAAAAAATTGTAAATAATTACCTTCTTTCTAAAAGATAATTTAATAGATCATTTAAAATTTCTTTATTAAAGATCATAACGGTAACGATCATTGGGCTTAATAAATGCTAAACAATTGTAAATAATTATATTCTTTCTAAAACATAGTTTAATAGATCATTTAAAATTTCTTTATTAAAGATCATAAGGGTAACAATCATTGGGCCTAATAAATGCTAAAAAATTGTAAATAATTATCTTCTTTGTAAAAGATAATTTAATAGATCATTTAAAATTTCTTTATTAAAGATCATAACGGTAACGATCATTGGGCCTAATAAATGCTAAAGAATTTGAAATAATTATCTTCTTTGTGAATCATAATTGAATAGATCATTTAAAGTTTTTTTATTAAAGGTCTTAACGGTAACAATCATTGGGCCTAATAAATGCTAAAAAATTGTACATAATTATCTTCATTTTAAAAGATAACTTAAAAGATCATTTAGAATTTCTTTATTAAAGATCATAACAGTAACGATCATTGGTCCTAATAAATGCTAAAGAATTGTAAATAATTATATTCTTTCTAAAATATAATTTAATAGATCATTTAAAATTTCTTTATTAAAGATCATAAGGGTAACAATCATTGGGACTAATAAATGCTAAAAAATTGTAAATAATTATCTTCTTTGTAAAAGATAATTTAATAGATCATTTAAAATTTCTTTATTAAAGATCATAACGGTAACGATCATTGGGCTTAATAAATGCTAAACAATTGTAAATAATTATATTCTTTCTAAAACATAGTTTAATAGATCATTTAAAATTTCTTTATTAAAGATCATAAGGGTAACAATCATTGGGCCTACTAAATGCTAAAAAATTGTAAATAATTACCTTCTTTCTAAAAGATAATTTAATATATCTTTTAAAATTTCTTTATTAAAGATCATAACGGTAACGATCATTGGGCCTAATAAATGCTAAAGAATTTGAAATAATTATCTTCTTTGTGAATCATAATTGAATAGATCATTTAAAGTTTTTTTATTAAAGGTCTTAACGGTAACAATCATTAGGCCTAATAAATGCTAAAAAATTGTACATAATTATCTTCATTTTAAAAGATAACTTAAAAGATCATTTAGAATTTCTTTATTAAAGATCATAACGGTAACGATCATTGGTCCTAATAAATGCTAAAGAATTGTAAATAATTATATTCTTTCTAAAATATAATTTAATAGATCATTTAAAATTTCTTTATTAAAGATCATAAGGGTAACAATCATTGGGACTAATAAATGCTAAAAAATTGTAAATAATTATCTTCTTTGTAAAAGATAATTTAATAGATCATTTAAAGTTTTTTTATTAAAGGTCTTAACGGTAACAATCATTGGGCCTAATAAATGCTAAAAAATTGTGCATAATTATCTTCATTCTAAAAGATAACTTAAAAGATTATTTAAAGTTTTTTTATTAAAGATCATAACGGTAACGATCATTGGGCCTAATAAATGCTAAAAAATTGTAAATAATTGCCTTCTTTCTAAAAGATAATTTAATAGATCATTTAAAATTTCTTTATTAAAGATCATAACGGTAACGATCATTGGTCCTAATAAATGCTAAAGAATTGTAAATAATTATATTCTTTCTAAAACATAATTTAATGGATCATTTAAAATTTCTTTATTAAAGATCATAAGGGTAACAATCATTGGGACTAATAAATGCTAAAAAATTGTAAATAATTATCTTCTTTGTAAAAGATAATTTAATAGATCATTTCAAAATTTCTTTATTAAAGATCATAACGGTAACGATCATTGGGACTAATAAATGCTAAAGAATTTGAAATAATTATCTTCTTTGTGAATCATAATTGAATAGATCATTTAAGGTTTTTTTTATTAAAGGTCTTAACGGTAACAATCATTGGGCCTAATAAATGCTAAAAAATTGTACATAATTATCTTCATTCTAAAAGATAACTTAAAAGATTATTTAAAGTTTTTTTATTAAAGATCATAACGGTAACGATCATTGGGCCTAATAAATGCTAAAAAATTGTAAATAATTGCCTTCTTTCTAAAAGATAATTTAATAGATCATTTAAAATTTCTTTATTAAAGATCATAACGGTAACGATCATTGGTCCTAATAAATGCTAAAGAATTGTAAATAATTATATTCTTTCTAAAACATAATTTAATGGATCATTTAAAATTTCTTTATTAAAGATCATAAGGGTAACAATCATTGGGACTAATAAATGCTAAAAAATTGTAAATAATTATCTTCTTTGTAAAAGATAATTTAATAGATCATTTCAAAATTTCTTTATTAAAGATCATAACGGTAACGATCATTGGTCCTAATAAATGCTAAAGAATTGTAAATAATTATATTCTTTCTAAAACATAATTTAATAGATCATTTAAAATTTCTTTATTAAAGATCATAAGGGTAACAATCATTGGGCCTACTAAATGCTAAAAAATTGTAAATAATTATCTTCTTTGTAAAAGATAATTTAATAGATTATTTAAAATTTCTTTATTGAAGATCATAACGGTAACGACCATTGGGCCTAATAAATGCTAAAGAATTTGAAATAATTATCTTCTTTGTGAATCATAATTGAAAAGATCATTTAAAGTTTCTTTATTAAAGATCATAACAGTAACGATCATTGGGTCTAATAAATGCTAAAAAATTGTAAATAATTATCTTCTTTCTAAAAGATAATTTAATAGATCATTTAGAATTTCTTTATTAAAGATCATAACGGTAACGATCATTGGTCCTAATAAATGCTAAAGAATTGTAAATAATTATATTCTTTCTAAAACATAATTTAATAGATTATTTAAAATTTCTTTATTAAAGATCATAAGGGTAACAATCATTGGGACTAATAAATGCTAAAAAATTGTAAATAATTATCTTCTTTGTAAAAGATAATTTAATAGATCATTTAAAATTTCTTTATTAAAGATCATAACGGTAACGATCATTGGGCCTAATAAATGCTAAAGAATTTGAAATAATTATCTTCTTTGTGAAATATTATTGAATAGATCATTTAAAGTTTTTTTATTAAAGGTCTTAACGGTAACAATCATTGGGCCTAATAAATGCTAAAAAATTGTACATAATTATCTTCATTCTAAAAGATAACTTAAAAGATCATTTACAATTTCTTTATTAAAGATCATAACGGTAACGATCATTGGTCCTAATAAATACTAAAGAATTATAAATAATTATATTCTTTCTAAAATATAATTTAATAGATCATTTAAAATTTCTTTATTAAAGATCATAAGGGTAACAATCATTGCGGCTAATAAATGCTAAAAAATTGTAAATAATTATCTTCTTTGTAAAAGATAATTTAATAGATCATTTCAAAATTTCTTTATTAAAGATCATAACGGTAACGATCATTGGGCCTAATAAATGCTAAAGAATTTGAAATAATTATCTTCTTTGTGAATCATAATTGAATAGATCATTTAAAGTTTTTTTATTAAAGGTCTTAACGGTAACAATCATTGGGCCTAATAAATGCTAAAAAATTGTACATAATTATCTTCATTCTAAAAGATAACTTAAAAGATTATTTAAAGTTTTTTTATTAAAGATCATAACGGTAACGATCATTGGGCCTAATAAATGCTAAAAAATTGTAAATAATTACCTTCTTTCTAAAAGATAATTTAATAGATCATTTAAAATTTCTTTATTAAAGATCATAACGGTAACGATCATTGGGCTTAATAAATGCTAAACAATTGTAAATAATTATATTCTTTCTAAAACATAGTTTAATAGATCATTTAAAATTTCTTTATTAAAGATCATAAGGGTAACAATCATTGGGCCTAATAAATGCTAAAAAATTGTAAATAATTATCTTCTTTGTAAAAGATAATTTAATAGATCATTTAAAATTTCTTTATTAAAGATCATAACGGTAACGATCATTGGGCCTAATAAATGCTAAAGAATTTGAAATAATTATCTTCTTTGTGAATCATAATTGAATAGATCATTTAAAGTTTTTTTATTAAAGGTCTTAACGGTAACAATCATTGGGCCTAATAAATGCTAAAAAATTGTACATAATTATCTTCATTTTAAAAGATAACTTAAAAGATCATTTAGAATTTCTTTATTAAAGATCATAACGGTAACGATCATTGGTCCTAATAAATGCTAAAGAATTGTAAATAATTATATTCTTTCTAAAATATAATTTAATAGATCATTTAAAATTTCTTTATTAAAGATCATAAGGGTAACAATCATTGGGACTAATAAATGCTAAAAAATTGTAAATAATTATCTTCTTTGTAAAAGATAATTTAATAGATCATTTAAAATTTCTTTATTAAAGATCATAACGGTAACGATCATTGGGCTTAATAAATGCTAAACAATTGTAAATAATTATATTCTTTCTAAAACATAGTTTAATAGATCATTTAAAATTTCTTTATTAAAGATCATAAGGGTAACAATCATTGGGCCTACTAAATGCTAAAAAATTGTAAATAATTACCTTCTTTCTAAAAGATAATTTAATATATCTTTTAAAATTTCTTTATTAAAGATCATAACGGTAACGATCATTGGGCCTAATAAATGCTAAAGAATTTGAAATAATTATCTTCTTTGTGAATCATAATTGAATAGATCATTTAAAGTTTTTTTATTAAAGGTCTTAACGGTAACAATCATTAGGCCTAATAAATGCTAAAAAATTGTACATAATTATCTTCATTTTAAAAGATAACTTAAAAGATCATTTAGAATTTCTTTATTAAAGATCATAACGGTAACGATCATTGGTCCTAATAAATGCTAAAGAATTGTAAATAATTATATTCTTTCTAAAATATAATTTAATAGATCATTTAAAATTTCTTTATTAAAGATCATAAGGGTAACAATCATTGGGACTAATAAATGCTAAAAAATTGTAAATAATTATCTTCTTTGTAAAAGATAATTTAATAGATCATTTAAAGTTTTTTTATTAAAGGTCTTAACGGTAACAATCTTTGGGCCTAATAAATGCTAAAAAATTGTGCATAATTATCTTCATTCTAAAAGATAACTTAAAAGATTATTTAAAGTTTTTTTATTAAAGATCATAACGGTAACGATCATTGGGCCTAATAAATGCTAAAAAATTGTAAATAATTGCCTTCTTTCTAAAAGATAATTTAATAGATCATTTAAAATTTCTTTATTAAAGATCATAACGGTAACGATCATTGGTCCTAATAAATGCTAAAGAATTGTAAATAATTATATTCTTTCTAAAACATAATTTAATGGATCATTTAAAATTTCTTTATTAAAGATCATAAGGGTAACAATCATTGGGACTAATAAATGCTAAAAAATTGTAAATAATTATCTTCTTTGTAAAAGATAATTTAATAGATCATTTCAAAATTCCTTTATTAAAGATCATAACGGTAACGATCATTGGTCCTAATAAATGCTAAATAATTGTAAATAATTATATTCTTTCTAAAACATAATTTAATAGATCATTTAAAATTTCTTTATTAAAGATCATAAGGGTAACAATCATTGGGCCTACTAAATGCTAAAAAATTGTAAATAATTATCTTCTTTCTAAAAGATAATTTAATATATCATTTAAAATTTCTTTATTAAAGATCATAACGGTAACGATCATTGGGCCTAATAAATGCTAAAGAATTTGAAATAATTATCTTCTTTGTGAATCATAATTGAATAGATCATTCAAAGTTTTTTTATTAAAGGTCTTAACGGTAACAATCATTGGGCCTAATAAATGCTAAAAAATTGTACATAATTATCTTCATTTTAAAAGATAACTTAAAAGATCATTTAGAATTTCTTTATTAAAGATCATAACGGTAACGATCATTGGTCCTAATAAATGCTAAAGAATTGTCAATAATTATATTCTTTCTAAAATATAATTTAATAGATCATTTAAAATTTCTTTATTAAAGATCATAAGGGTAACAATCATTGGGACTAATAAATGCTAAAAAATTGTAAATAATTATCTTCTTTGTAAACGATAATTTAATAGATCATTTAAAATTTCTTTATTAAAGATCATAACGGTAACGATCATTGGGCTTAATAAATGCTAAACAATTGTAAATAATTATATTCTTTCTAAAACATAGTTTAATAGATCATTTAAAATTTCTTTATTAAAGATCATAATGGTAACAATCATTGGGACTAATAAATGCTAAAAAATTGTAAATAATTATCTTCTTTGTAAAAGATAATTTAATAGATCATTTCAAAATTTCTTTATTAAAGATCATAACGGTAACGATCATTGGGACTAATAAATGCTAAAGAATTTGAAATAATTATCTTCTTTGTGAATCATAATTGAATAGATCATTTAAGGTTTTTTTATTAAAGGTCTTAACGGTAACAATCATTGGGCCTAATAAATGCTAAAAAATTGTACATAATTATCTTCATTCTAAAAGATAACTTAAAAGATTATTTAAAGTTTTTTTATTAAAGATCATAACGGTAACGATCATTGGGCCTAATAAATGCTAAAAAATTGTAAATAATTGCCTTCTTTCTAAAAGATAATTTAAGAGATCATTTAAAATTTCTTTATTAAAGATCATAACGGTAACGATCATTGGTCCTAATAAATGCTAAAGAATTGTAAATAATTATATTCTTTCTAAAACATAATTTAATGGATCATTTAAAATTTCTTTATTAAAGATCATAAGGGTAACAATCATTGGGACTAATAAATGCTAAAAAATTGTAAATAATTATCTTCTTTGTAAAAGATAATTTAATAGATCATTTCAAAATTCCTTTATTAAAGATCATAACGGTAACGATCATTGGTCCTAATAAATGCTAAATAATTGTAAATAATTATATTCTTTCTAAAACATAATTTAATAGATCATTTAAAATTTCTTTATTAAAGATCATAAGGGTAACAATCATTGGGCCTACTAAATGCTAAAAAATTGTAAATAATTATCTTCTTTCTAAAAGATAATTTAATATATCATTTAAAATTTCTTTATTAAAGATCATAACGGTAACGATCATTGGGCCTAATAAATGCTAAAGAATTTGAAATAATTATCTTCTTTGTGAATCATAATTGAATAGATCATTCAAAGTTTTTTTATTAAAGGTCTTAACGGTAACAATCATTGGGCCTAATAAATGCTAAAAAATTGTACATAATTATCTTCATTTTAAAAGATAACTTAAAAGATCATTTAGAATTTCTTTATTAAAGATCATAACGGTAACGATCATTGGTCCTAATAAATGCTAAAGAATTGTCAATAATTATATTCTTTCTAAAATATAATTTAATAGATCATTTAAAATTTCTTTATTAAAGATCATAAGGGTAACAATCATTGGGACTAATAAATGCTAAAAAATTGTAAATAATTATCTTCTTTGTAAACGATAATTTAATAGATCATTTAAAATTTCTTTATTAAAGATCATAACGGTAACGATCATTGGGCTTAATAAATGCTAAACAATTGTAAATAATTATATTCTTTCTAAAACATAGTTTAATAGATCATTTAAAATTTCTTTATTAAAGATCATAATGGTAACAATCATTGGGACTAATAAATGCTAAAAAATTGTAAATAATTATCTTCTTTGTAAAAGATAATTTAATAGATCATTTCAAAATTTCTTTATTAAAGATCATAACGGTAACGATCATTGGGACTAATAAATGCTAAAGAATTTGAAATAATTATCTTCTTTGTGAATCATAATTGAATAGATCATTTAAGGTTTTTTTATTAAAGGTCTTAACGGTAACAATCATTGGGCCTAATAAATGCTAAAAAATTGTACATAATTATCTTCATTCTAAAAGATAACTTAAAAGATTATTTAAAGTTTTTTTATTAAAGATCATAACGGTAACGATCATTGGGCCTAATAAATGCTAAAAAATTGTAAATAATTGCCTTCTTTCTAAAAGATAATTTAAGAGATCATTTAAAATTTCTTTATTAAAGATCATAACGGTAACGATCATTGGTCCTAATAAATGCTAAAGAATTGTAAATAATTATATTCTTTCTAAAACATAATTTAATGGATCATTTAAAATTTCTTTATTAAAGATCATAAGGGTAACAATCATTGGGACTAATAAATGCTAAAAAATTGTAAATAATTATCTTCTTTGTAAAAGATAATTTAATAGATCATTTCAAAATTCCTTTATTAAAGATCATAACGGAAACGATCATTGGTCCTAATAAATGCTAAATAATTGTAAATAATTATATTCTTTCTAAAACATAATTTAATAGATCATTTAAAATTTCTTTATTAAAGATCATAAGGGTAACAATCATTGGGCCTACTAAATGCTAAAAAATTGTAAATAATTATCTTCTTTCTAAAAGATAATTTAATATATCATTTAAAATTTCTTTATTAAAGATCATAACGGTAACGATCATTGGGCCTAATAAATGCTAAAGAATTTGAAATAATTATCTTCTTTGTGAATCATAATTGAATAGATCATTCAAAGTTTTTTTATTAAAGGTCTTAACGGTAACAATCATTGGGCCTAATAAATGCTAAAAAATTGTACATAATTATCTTCATTTTAAAAGATAACTTAAAAGATCATTTAGAATTTCTTTATTAAAGATCATAACGGTAACGATCATTGGTCCTAATAAATGCTAAAGAATTGTCAATAATTATATTCTTTCTAAAATATAATTTAATAGATCATTTAAAATTTCTTTATTAAAGATCATAAGGGTAACAATCATTGGGACTAATAAATGCTAAAAAATTGTAAATAATTATCTTCTTTGTAAACGATAATTTAATAGATCATTTAAAATTTCTTTATTAAAGATCATAACGGTAACGATCATTGGGCTTAATAAATGCTAAACAATTGTAAATAATTATATTCTTTCTAAAACATAGTTTAATAGATCATTTAAAATTTCTTTATTAAAGATCATAATGGTAACAATCATTGGGACTAATAAATGCTAAAAAATTGTAAATAATTATCTTCTTTGTAAAAGATAATTTAATAGATCATTTCAAAATTTCTTTATTAAAGATCATAACGGTAACGATCATTGGGACTAATAAATGCTAAAGAATTTGAAATAATTATCTTCTTTGTGAATCATAATTGAATAGATCATTTAAGGTTTTTTTATTAAAGGTCTTAACAGTAACAATCATTGGGCCTAATAAATGCTAAAAAATTGTACATAATTATCTTCATTCTAAAAGATAACTTAAAAGATTATTTAAAGTTTTTTTATTAAAGATCATAACGGTAACGATCATTGGGCCTAATAAATGCTAAAAAATTGTAAATAATTGCCTTCTTTCTAAAAGATAATTTAAGAGATCATTTAAAATTTCTTTATTAAAGATCATAACGGTAACGATCATTGGTCCTAATAAATGCTAAAGAATTGTAAATAATTATATTCTTTCTAAAACATAATTTAATGGATCATTTAAAATTTCTTTATTAAAGATCATAAGGGTAACAATCATTGGGACTAATAAATGCTAAAAAATTGTAAATAATTATCTTCTTTGTAAAAGATAATTTAATAGATCATTTCAAAATTCCTTTATTAAAGATCATAACGGTAACGATCATTGGTCCTAATAAATGCTAAATAATTGTAAATAATTATATTCTTTCTAAAACATAATTTAATAGATCATTTAAAATTTCTTTATTAAAGATCATAAGGGTAACAATCATTGGGCCTACTAAATGCTAAAAAATTGTAAATAATTATCTTCTTTCTAAAAGATAATTTAATATATCATTTAAAATTTCTTTATTAAAGATCATAACGGTAACGATCATTGGGCCTAATAAATGCTAAAGAATTTGAAATAATTATCTTCTTTGTGAATCATAATTGAATAGATCATTCAAAGTTTTTTTATTAAAGGTCTTAACGGTAACAATCATTGGGCCTAATAAATGCTAAACAATTGTACATAATTATCTTCATTTTAAAAGATAACTTAAAAGATCATTTAGAATTTCTTTATTAAAGATCATAACGGTAACGATCATTGGTCCTAATAAATGCTAAAGAATTGTCAATAATTATATTCTTTCTAAAATATAATTTAATAGATCAATTAAAATTTCTTTATTAAAGATCATAAGGGTAACAATCATTGGGACTAATAAATGCTAAAAAATTGTAAATAATTATCTTCTTTGTAAACGATAATTTAATAGATCATTTAAAATTTCTTTATTAAAGATCATAACGGTAACGATCATTGGGCTTAATAAATGCTAAACAATTGTAAATAATTATATTCTTTCTAAAACATAGTTTAATAGATCATTTAAAATTTCTTTATTAAAGATCATAATGGTAACAATCATTGGGACTAATAAATGCTAAAAAATTGTAAATAATTATCTTCTTTGTAAACGATAATTTAATAGATCATTTAAAATTTCTTTATTAAAGATCATAACGGTAACGATCATTGGGCTTAATAAATGCTAAACAATTGTAAATAATTATATTCTTTCTAAAACATAGTTTAATAGATCATTTAAAATTTCTTTATTAAAGATCATAATGGTAACAATCATTGGGACTAATAAATGCTAAAAAATTGTAAATAATTATCTTCTTTGTAAAAGATAATTTAATAGATCATTTCAAAATTTCTTTATTAAAGATCATAACGGTATCGATCATTGGGACCAATAAATGCTAAAGAATTTGAAATAATTATCTTCTTTGTGAATCATAATTGAATAGATCATTTAAGGTTTTTTTATTAAAGGTCTTAACGGTAACAATCATTGGGCCTAATAAATGCTAAAAAATTGTACATAATTATCTTCATTCTAAAAGATAACTTAAAAGATTATTTAAAGTTTTTTTATTAAAGATCATAACGGTAACGATCATTGGGCCTAATAAATGCTAAAAAATTGTAAATAATTGCCTTCTTTCTAAAAGATAATTTAAGAGATCATTTAAAATTTCTTTATTAAAGATCATAACGGTAACGATCATTGGTCCTAATAAATGCTAAAGAATTGTAAATAATTATATTCTTTCTAAAACATAATTTAATGGATCATTTAAAATTTCTTTATTAAAGATCATAAGGGTAACAATCATTGGGACTAATAAATGCTAAAAAATTGTAAATAATTATCTTCTTTGTAAAAGATAATTTAATAGATCATTTCAAAATTCCTTTATTAAAGATCATAACGGTAACGATCATTGGTCCTAATAAATGCTAAATAATTGTAAATAATTATATTCTTTCTAAAACATAATTTAATAGATCATTTAAAATTTCTTTATTAAAGATCATAAGGGTAACAATCATTGGGCCTACTAAATGCTAAAAAATTGTAAATAATTATCTTCTTTCTAAAAGATAATTTAATATATCATTTAAAATTTCTTTATTAAAGATCATAACGGTAACGATCATTGGGCCTAATAAATGCTAAAGAATTTGAAATAATTATCTTCTTTGTGAATCATAATTGAATAGATCATTCAAAGTTTTTTTATTAAAGGTCTTAACGGTAACAATCATTGGGCCTAATAAATGCTAAAAAATTGTACATAATTATCTTCATTTTAAAAGATAACTTAAAAGATCATTTAGAATTTCTTTATTAAAGATCATAACGGTAACGATCATTGGTCCTAATAAATGCTAAAGAATTGTCAATAATTATATTCTTTCTAAAATATAATTTAATAGATCATTTAAAATTTCTTTATTAAAGATCATAAGGGTAACAATCATTGGGACTAATAAATGCTAAAAAATTGTAAATAATTATCTTCTTTGTAAACGATAATTTAATAGATCATTTAAAATTTCTTTATTAAAGATCATAACGGTAACGATCATTGGGCTTAATAAATGCTAAACAATTGTAAATAATTATATTCTTTCTAAAACATAGTTTAATAGATCATTTAAAATTTCTTTATTAAAGATCATAATGGTAACAATCATTGGGACTAATAAATGCTAAAAAATTGTAAATAATTATCTTCTTTGTAAAAGATAATTTAATAGATCATTTCAAAATTTCTTTATTAAAGATCATAACGGTAACGATCATTGGGACTAATAAATGCTAAAGAATTTGAAATAATTATCTTCTTTGTGAATCATAATTGAATAGATCATTTAAGGTTTTTTTATTAAAGGTCTTAACGGTAACAATCATTGGGCCTAATAAATGCTAAAAAATTGTACATAATTATCTTCATTCTAAAAGATAACTTAAAATATTATTTAAAGTTTTTTTATTAAAGATCATAACGGTAACGATCATTGGGCCTAATAAATGCTAAAAAATTGTAAATAATTGCCTTCTTTCTAAAAGATAATTTAAGAGATCATTTAAAATTTCTTTATTAAAGATCATAACGGTAACGATCATTGGTCCTAATAAATGCTAAAGAATTGTAAATAATTATATTCTTTCTAAAACATAATTTAATGGATCATTTAAAATTTCTTTATTAAAGATCATAAGGGTAACAATCATTGGGACTAATAAATGCTAAAAAATTGTAAATAATTATCTTCTTTGTAAAAGATAATTTAATAGATCATTTCAAAATTCCTTTATTAAAGATCATAACGGAAACGATCATTGGTCCTAATAAATGCTAAATAATTGTAAATAATTATATTCTTTCTAAAACATAATTTAATAGATCATTTAAAATTTCTTTATTAAAGATCATAAGGGTAACAATCATTGGGCCTACTAAATGCTAAAAAATTGTAAATAATTATCTTCTTTCTAAAAGATAATTTAATATATCATTTAAAATTTCTTTATTAAAGATCATAACGGTAACGATCATTGGGCCTAATAAATGCTAAAGAATTTGAAATAATTATCTTCTTTGTGAATCATAATTGAATAGATCATTCAAAGTTTTTTTATTAAAGGTCTTAACGGTAACAATCATTGGGCCTAATAAATGCTAAAAAATTGTACATAATTATCTTCATTTTAAAAGATAACTTAAAAGATCATTTAGAATTTCTTTATTAAAGATCATAACGGTAACGATCATTGGTCCTAATAAATGCTAAAGAATTGTCAATAATTATATTCTTTCTAAAATATAATTTAATAGATCATTTAAAATTTCTTTATTAAAGATCATAAGGGTAACAATCATTGGGACTAATAAATGCTAAAAAATTGTAAATAATTATCTTCTTTGTAAACGATAATTTAATAGATCATTTAAAATTTCTTTATTAAAGATCATAACGGTAACGATCATTGGGCTTAATAAATGCTAAACAATTGTAAATAATTATATTCTTTCTAAAACATAGTTTAATAGATCATTTAAAATTTCTTTATTAAAGATCATAATGGTAACAATCATTGGGACTAATAAATGCTAAAAAATTGTAAATAATTATCTTCTTTGTAAAAGATAATTTAATAGATCATTTCAAAATTTCTTTATTAAAGATCATAACGGTAACGATCATTGGGACTAATAAATGCTAAAGAATTTGAAATAATTATCTTCTTTGTGAATCATAATTGAATAGATCATTTAAGGTTTTTTTATTAAAGGTCTTAACGGTAACAATCATTGGGCCTAATAAATGCTAAAAAATTGTACATAATTATCTTCATTCTAAAAGATAACTTAAAAGATTATTTAAAGTTTTTTTATTAAAGATCATAACGGTAACGATCATTGGGCCTAATAAATGCTAAAAAATTGTAAATAATTGCCTTCTTTCTAAAAGATAATTTAAGAGATCATTTAAAATTTCTTTATTAAAGATCATAACGGTAACGATCATTGGTCCTAATAAATGCTAAAGAATTGTAAATAATTATATTCTTTCTAAAACATAATTTAATGGATCATTTAAAATTTCTTTATTAAAGATCATAAGGGTAACAATCATTGGGACTAATAAATGCTAAAAAATTGTAAATAATTATCTTCTTTGTAAAAGATAATTTAATAGATCATTTCAAAATTCCTTTATTAAAGATCATAACGGTAACGATCATTGGTCCTAATAAATGCTAAATAATTGTAAATAATTATATTCTTTCTAAAACATAATTTAATAGATCATTTAAAATTTCTTTATTAAAGATCATAAGGGTAACAATCATTGGGCCTACTAAATGCTAAAAAATTGTAAATAATTATCTTCTTTCTAAAAGATAATTTAATATATCATTTAAAATTTCTTTATTAAAGATCATAACGGTAACGATCATTGGGCCTAATAAATGCTAAAGAATTTGAAATAATTATCTTCTTTGTGAATCATAATTGAATAGATCATTCAAAGTTTTTTTATTAAAGGTCTTAACGGTAACAATCATTGGGCCTAATAAATGCTAAAAAATTGTACATAATTATCTTCATTTTAAAAGATAACTTAAAAGATCATTTAGAATTTCTTTATTAAAGATCATAACGGTAACGATCATTGGTCCTAATAAATGCTAAAGAATTGTCAATAATTATATTCTTTCTAAAATATAATTTAATAGATCATTTAAAATTTCTTTATTAAAGATCATAAGGGTAACAATCATTGGGACTAATAAATGCTAAAAAATTGTAAATAATTATCTTCTTTGTAAACGATAATTTAATAGATCATTTAAAATTTCTTTATTAAAGATCATAACGGTAACGATCATTGGGCTTAATAAATGCTAAACAATTGTAAATAATTATATTCTTTCTAAAACATAGTTTAATAGATCATTTAAAATTTCTTTATTAAAGATCATAATGGTAACAATCATTGGGACTAATAAATGCTAAAAAATTGTAAATAATTATCTTCTTTGTAAAAGATAATTTAATAGATCATTTCAAAATTTCTTTATTAAAGATCATAACGGTAACGATCATTGGGACTAATAAATGCTAAAGAATTTGAAATAATTATCTTCTTTGTGAATCATAATTGAATAGATCATTTAAGGTTTTTTTATTAAAGGTCTTAACGGTAACAATCATTGGGCCTAATAAATGCTAAAAAATTGTACATAATTATCTTCATTCTAAAAGATAACTTAAAAGATTATTTAAAGTTTTTTTATTAAAGATCATAACGGTAACGATCATTGGGCCTAATAAATGCTAAAAAATTGTAAATAATTGCCTTCTTTCTAAAAGATAATTTAAGAGATCATTTAAAATTTCTTTATTAAAGATCATAACGGTAACGATCATTGGTCCTAATAAATGCTAAAGAATTGTAAATAATTATATTCTTTCTAAAACATAATTTAATGGATCATTTAAAATTTCTTTATTAAAGATCATAAGGGTAACAATCATTGGGACTAATAAATGCTAAAAAATTGTAAATAATTATCTTCTTTGTAAAAGATAATTTAATAGATCATTTCAAAATTCCTTTATTAAAGATCATAACGGTAACGATCATTGGTCCTAATAAATGCTAAATAATTGTAAATAATTATATTCTTTCTAAAACATAATTTAATAGATCATTTAAAATTTCTTTATTAAAGATCATAAGGGTAACAATCATTGGGCCTACTAAATGCTAAAAAATTGTAAATAATTATCTTCTTTCTAAAAGATAATTTAATATATCATTTAAAATTTCTTTATTAAAGATCATAACGGTAACGATCATTGGGCCTAATAAATGCTAAAGAATTTGAAATAATTATCTTCTTTGTGAATCATAATTGAATAGATCATTCAAAGTTTTTTTATTAAAGGTCTTAACGGTAACAATCATTGGGCCTAATAAATGCTAAAAAATTGTACATAATTATCTTCATTTTAAAAGATAACTTAAAAGATCATTTAGAATTTCTTTATTAAAGATCATAACGGTAACGATCATTGGTCCTAATAAATGCTAAAGAATTGTCAATAATTATATTCTTTCTAAAATATAATTTAATAGATCATTTAAAATTTCTTTATTAAAGATCATAAGGGTAACAATCATTGGGACTAATAAATGCTAAAAAATTGTAAATAATTATCTTCTTTGTAAACGATAATTTAATAGATCATTTAAAATTTCTTTATTAAAGATCATAACGGTAACGATCATTGGGCTTAATAAATGCTAAACAATTGTAAATAATTATATTCTTTCTAAAACATAGTTTAATAGATCATTTAAAATTTCTTTATTAAAGATCATAATGGTAACAATCATTGGGACTAATAAATGCTAAAAAATTGTAAATAATTATCTTCTTTGTAAAAGATAATTTAATAGATCATTTCAAAAATTCTTTATTAAAGATCATAACGGTAACGATCATTGGGACTAATAAATGCTAAAGAATTTGAAATAATTATCTTCTTTGTGAATCATAATTGAATAGATCATTTAAGGTTTTTTTATTAAAGGTCTTAACGGTAACAATCATTGGGCCTAATAAATGCTAAAAAATTGTACATAATTATATTCATTCTAAAAGATAACTTAAAAGATTATTTAAAGTTTTTTTATTAAAGATCATAACGGTAACGATCATTGGGCCTAATAAATGCTAAAAAATTGTAAATAATTGCCTTCTTTCTAAAAGATAATTTAAGAGATCATTTAAAATTTCTTTATTAAAGATCATAACGGTAACGATCATTGGTCCTAATAAATGCTAAAGAATTGTAAATAATTATATTCTTTCTAAAACATAATTTAATGGATCATTTAAAATTTCTTTATTAAAGATCATAAGGGTAACAATCATTGGGACTAATAAATGCTAAAAAATTGTAAATAATTATCTTCTTTGTAAAAGATAATTTAATAGATCATTTCAAAATTCCTTTATTAAAGATCATAACGGTAACGATCATTGGTCCTAATAAATGCTAAATAATTGTAAATAATTATATTCTTTCTAAAACATAATTTAATAGATCATTTAAAATTTCTTTATTAAAGATCATAAGGGTAACAATCATTGGGCCTACTAAATGCTAAAAAATTGTAAATAATTACCTTCTTTCTAAAAGATAATTTAATATATCATTTAAAATTTCTTTATTAAAGATCATAACGGTAACGATCATTGGGCCTAATAAATGCTAAAGAATTTGAAATAATTATCTTCTTTGTGAATCATAATTGAAAAGATCATTTAAAGTTTCTTTATTAAAGATCATAACAGTAACGATCATTGGGTCTAATAAATGCTAAAAAATTGTAAATAATTATCTTCTTTCTAAAAGATAATTTAATAGATCATTTAGAATTTCTTTATTAAAGATCATAACGGTAACGATCATTGGTCCGAATAAATGCTAAAGAATTGTAAATAATTATATTCTTTCTAAAACATAATTTAATAGATCATTTAAAATTTCTTTATTAAAGATCATAAGGGTAACAATCATTGGGACTAATAAATGCTAAAAAATTGTAAATAATTATCTTCTTTGTAAAAGATAATTTAATAGATCATTTAAAATTTCTTTATTAAAGATCATAACGGTAACGATCATTGGGCCTAATAAATGCTAAAGAATTTGAAATAATTATCTTCTTTGTGAATCATAATTGAATAGATCATTTAAAGTTTTTTTATTAAAGGTCTTAACGGTAACAATCATTGTGCCTAATAAATGCTAAAAAATTGTACATAATTATCTTCATTCTAAAAGATAACTTAAAAGATCATTTACAATTTCTTTATTAAAGATCATAACGGTAACGATCATTGGTCCTAATAAATACTAAAGAATTATAAATAATTATATTCTTTCTAAAATATAATTTAATAGATCATTTAAAATTTCTTTATTAAAGATCATAAGATTAACAATCATTGCGGCTAATAAATGCTAAAAAATTGTAAATAATTATCTTCTTTGTAAAAGATAATTTAATAGATCATTTCAAAATTTCTTTATTAAAGATCATAACGGTAACAATCATTGGGCCTAATAAATGCTAAAGAATTTGAAATAATTATCTTCTTTGTGAATCATAATTGAATAGATCACTTAAAGTTTTTATATTAAAGGTCTTAACGGTAACAATCATTGGGCCTAATAAATGCTAAAAAATTGTACATAATTATCTTCATTCTAAAAGATAACTTAAAAGATTATTTAAAGTTTTTTTATTAAAGATCATAACGGTAACGATCATTGGGCCTAATAAATGCTAAAAAATTGTAAATAATTACCTTCTTTCTAAAAGATAATTTAATAGATCATTTAAAATTTCTTTATTAAAGATCATAACGGTAACGATCATTGGGCTTAATAAATGCTAAACAATTGTAAATAATTATATTCTTTCTAAAACATAGTTTAATAGATCATTTAAAATTTCTTTATTAAAGATCATAAGGGTAACAATCATTGGGCCTAATAAATGCTAAAAAATTGTAAATAATTATCTTCTTTGTAAATATTATTTAATAGATCATTTAAAATTTCTTTATTAAAGATCATAACGGTAACGATCATTGGGCCTAATAAATGCTAAAGAATTTGAAATAATTATCTTCTTTGTGAATCATAATTGAATAGATCATTTAAAGTTTTTTTATTAAAGGTCTTAACGGTAACAATCATTGGGCCTAATAAATGCTAAAAAATTGTACATAATTATCTTCATTTTAAAAGATAACTTAAAAGATCATTTAGAATATCTTTATTAAAGATCATAACGGTAACGATCATTGGTCCTAATAAATGCTAAAGAATTGTAAATAATTATATTCTTTCTAAAATATAATTTAATAGATCATTTAAAATTTCTTTATTAAAGATCATAAGGGTAACAATCATTGGGACTAATAAATGCTAAAAAATTGTAAATAATTATCTTCTTTGTAAAAGATAATTTAATAGATCATTTAAAATTTCTTTATTAAAGATCATAACGGTAACGATCATTGGGCTTAATAAATGCTAAACAATTGTAAATAATTATATTCTTTCTAAAACATAGTTTAATAGATCATTTAAAATTTCTTTATTAAAGATCATAATGGTAACAATCATTGGGACTAATAAATGCTAAAAAATTGTAAATAATTATCTTCTTTGTAAAAGATAATTTAATAGATCATTTCAAAATTTCTTTATTAAAGATCATAACGGTAACGATCATTGGTCCTAATAAATGCTAAAGAATTGTAAATAATTATATTCTTTCTAAAACATAATTTAATAGATCATTTAAAATTTCTTTATTAAAGATCATAAGGGTAACAATCATTGGGACTAATAAATGCTAAAAAATTGTAAATAATTATCTTCTTTGTGAATCATAATTGAAAAGATCATTTAAAGTTTCTTTATTAAAGATCATAACAGTAACGATCATTGGGTCTAATAAATTCTAAAAAATTGTAAATAATTATCTTCTTTCTAAAAGATAATTTAATAGATCATTTAGAATTTCTTTATTAAAGATCATAACGGTAATGATCATTGGTCCTAATAACTGCTAAAGAATTGTAAATAATTATATTCTTTCTAAAACATAATTTAATAGATCATTTAAAATTTGTTTATTAAAGATCATAAGGATAACAATCATTGGGACTAATAAATGCTAAAAAATTGTAAAAAACTATATTCTTTGTAAAAGATAATTTAATAGATCATTTCAAAATTTCTTTATTAAAGATCATAACGGTAACGATCATTGGGCCTAATAAATGCTAAAGAATTTGAAATAATTATCTTCTTTGTGAATCATAATTGAATAGATCATTTAAAGTTTTTTATTAAAGGTCTTAAGGGTAACAATCATCGGGCCTAATAAATGCTAAAAAATTGTAAATAATTATCTTCTTTGTAAAAGATAATTTAATAGATCATTTAAAATTTCTTTATTAAAGATCATAACGATAACGATCATTGGGCCTAATAAATGCTAAAGAATTTGAAATAATTATCTTCTTTGTGAATCATAATTGAAAAGATCATTTAAAGTTTCTTTATTAAAGATCATAACAGTAACGATCATTGGGTCCAATAAATTCTAAAAAATTGTAAATAATTATCTTCTTTCTAAAAGATAATTTAATAGATCATTTAGAATTTCTTTATTAAAGATCATAACGGTAATGATCATTGGTCCTAATAACTGCTAAAGAATTGTAAATAATTATATTCTTTCTAAAACATAATTTAATAGATCATTTAAAATTTGTTTATTAAAGATCATAAGGATAACAATCATTGGGACTAATAAATGCTAAAAAATTGTAAAAAACTATCTTCTTTGTAAAAGTAATTTAATAGATCATTTCAAAATTTCTTTATTAAAGATCATAACGGTAACGATCATTGGGCCTAATAAATGCTAAAGAATTTGAAATAATTATCTTCTTTGTGAATCATAATTGAATAGATCATTTAAAGTTTTTTTATTAAAGGTCTTAACGGTAACAATCATTGGGCCTAATAAATGCTAAAAAATTGTACATAATTATCTTCATTCTAAAAGATAACTTAAAAGATCATTTAAAGTTTTTTTATTAAATACCATAACGGTAACGATCATTGGGCCTAATAAATGCTAAAAAATTGTAAATAATTACCTTCTTTCTAAAAGATAATTTAATAGATCATTTAAAATTTCTTTATTAAAGATCATAACGGTAACGATCATTGGGCCTAATAAATGCTAAAGAATTGTAAATAATTATATTCTTTCTAAAACATAGTTTAATAGATCATTTAAAATTTCTTTATTAAAGATCATAATGGTAACAATCATTGGGACTAATAAATGCTAAAAAATTGTAAATAATTATCTTCTTTGTAAAAGATAATTTAATAGATCATTTCAAAATTTCTTTATTAAAGATCATAACGGTAACGATCATTGGTCCTAATAAATGCTAAAGAATTGTAAATAATTATATTCTTTCTAAAACATAATTTAATAGATCATTTAAAATTTCTTTATTAAAGATCATAAGGGTAACAATCATTGGGACTAATAAATGCTAAAAAATTGTAAATAATTATCTTCTTTGTGAATCATAATTGAAAAGATCATTTAAAGTTTCTTTATTAAAGATCATAACAGTAACGATCATTGGGTCTAATAAATTCTAAAAAATTGTAAATAATTATCTTCTTTCTAAAAGATAATTTAATAGATCATTTAGAATTTCTTTATTAAAGATCATAACGGTAATGATCATTGGTCCTAATAACTGCTAAAGAATTGTAAATAATTATATTCTTTCTAAAACATAATTTAATAGATCATTTAAAATTTGTTTATTAAAGATCATAAGGATAACAATCATTGGGACTAATAAATGCTAAAAAATTGTAAAAAACTATATTCTTTGTAAAAGATAATTTAATAGATCATTTCAAAATTTCTTTATTAAAGATCATAACGGTAACGATCATTGGGCCTAATAAATGCTAAAGAATTTGAAATAATTATCTTCTTTGTGAATCATAATTGAATAGATCATTTAAAGTTTTTTTATTAAAGGTCTTAACGGTAACAATCATTGGGCCTAATAAATGCTAAAAAATTGTACATAATTATCTTCATTCTAAAAGATAACTTAAAAGATCATTTAAAGTTTTTTTATTAAATATCATAACGGTAACGATCATTGGGCCTAATAAATGCTAAAAAATTGTAAATAATTACCTTCTTTCTAAAAGATAATTTAATAGATCATTTAAAATTTCTTTATTAAAGATCATAACGGTAACGATCATTGGGCCTAATAAATGCTAAAGAATTGTAAATAATTATATTCTTTCTAAAACATAATTAATAGATCATTTAAAATTGCTTTATTAAAGATCATAAGGGTAACAATCATTGGGCCTAATAAATGCTAAAAAATTGTAAATAATTATCTTCTTTGTAAAAGATAATTTAATAGATCATTTAAAATTTCTTTATTAAAGATCATAACGATAACGATCATTGGGCCTAATAAATGCTAAAGAATTTGAAATAATTATCTTCTTTGTGAATCATAATTGAAAAGATCATTTAAAGTTTCTTTATTAAAGATCATAACAGTAACGATCATTGGGTCCAATAAATTCTAAAAAATTGTAAATAATTATCTTCTTTCTAAAAGATAATTTAATAGATCATTTAGAATTTCTTTATTAAAGATCATAACGGTAATGATCATTGGTCCTAATAACTGCTAAAGAATTGTAAATAATTATATTCTTTCTAAAACATAATTTAATAGATCATTTAAAATTTGTTTATTAAAGATCATAAGGATAACAATCATTGGGACTAATAAATGCTAAAAAATTGTAAAAAACTATCTTCTTTGTAAAAGATAATTTAATAGATCATTTCAAAATTTCTTTATTAAAGATCATAACGGTAACGATCATTGGGCCTAATAAATGCTAAAGAATTTGAAATAATTATCTTCTTTGTGAATCATAATTGAATAGATCATTTAAAGTTTTTTTATTAAAGGTCTTAACGGTAACAATCATTGGGCCTAATAAATGCTAAAAAATTGTACATAATTATCTTCATTCTAAAAGATAACTTAAAAGATCATTTAAAGTTTTTTTATTAAATACCATAACGGTAACGATCATTGGGCCTAATAAATGCTAAAAAATTGTAAATAATTACCTTCTTTCTAAAAGATAATTTAATAGATCATTTAAAATTTCTTTATTAAAGATCATAACGATAACGATCATTGGGCCTAATAAATGCTAAAGAATTTGAAATAATTATCTTCTTTGTGAATCATAATTGAAAAGATCATTTAAAGTTTCTTTATTAAAGATCATAACAGTAACGATCATTGGGTCTAATAAATTCTAAAAAATTGTAAATAATTATCTTCTTTCTAAAAGATAATTTAATAGATCATTTAGAATTTCTTTATTAAAGATCATAACGGTAATGATCATTGGTCCTAATAACTGCTAAAGAATTGTAAATAATTATATTCTTTCTAAAACATAATTTAATAGATCATTTAAAATTTGTTTATTAAAGATCATAAGGATAACAATCATTGGGACTAATAAATGCCAAAAAATTGTAAAAAACTATATTCTTTGTAAAAGATAATTTAATAGATCATTTCAAAATTTCTTTATTAAAGATCATAACGGTAACGATCATTGGGCCTAATAAATGCTAAAGAATTTGAAATAATTATCTTCTTTGTGAATCATAATTGAATAGATCATTTAAAGTTTTTTTATTAAAGGTCTTAACGGTAACAATCATTGGGCCTAATAAATGCTAAAAAATTGTACATAATTATCTTCATTCTAAAAGATAACTTAAAAGATCATTTAAAGTTTTTTTATTAAATATCATAACGGTAACGATCATTGGGCCTAATAAATGCTAAAAAATTGTAAATAATTACCTTCTTTCTAAAAGATAATTTAATAGATCATTTAAAATTTCTTTATTAAAGATCATAACGGTAACGATCATTGGGCCTAATAAATGCTAAAGAATTGTAAATAATTATATTCTTTCTAAAACATAATTTAATAGATCATTTAAAATTGCTTTATTAAAGATCATAAGGGTAACAATCATTGGGCCTAATAAATGCTAAAAAATTGTAAATAATTATCTTCTTTGTAAAAGATAATTTAATAGATCATTTAAAATTTCTTTATTAAAGATCATAACGATAACGATCATTGGGCCTAATAAATGCTAAAGAATTTGAAATAATTATCTTCTTTGTGAATCATAATTGAAAAGATCATTTAAAGTTTCTTTATTAAAGATCATAACAGTAACGATCATTGGGTCTAATAAATTCTAAAAAATTGTAAATAATTATCTTCTTTCTAAAAGATAATTTAATAGATCATTTAGAATTTCTTTATTAAAGATCATAACGGTAATGATCATTGGTCCTAATAACTGCTAAAGAATTGTAAATAATTATATTCTTTCTAAAACATAATTTAATAGATCATTTAAAATTTGTTTATTAAAGATCATAAGGATAACAATCATTGGGACTAATAAATGCTAAAAAATTGTAAAAAACTATATTCTTTGTAAAAGATAATTTAATAGATCATTTCAAAATTTCTTTATTAAAGATCATAACGGTAACGATCATTGGGCCTAATAAATGCTAAAGAATTTGAAATAATTATCTTCTTTGTGAATCATAATTGAATAGATCATTTAAAGTTTTTTTATTAAAGGTCTTAACGGTAACAATCATTGGGCCTAATAAATGCTAAAAAATTGTACATAATTATCTTCATTCTAAAAGATAACTTAAAAGATCATTTAAAGTTTTTTTATTAAATATCATAACGGTAACGATCATTGGGCCTAATAAATGCTAAAAAATTGTAAATAATTACCTTCTTTCTAAAAGATAATTTAATAGATCATTTAAAATTTCTTTATTAAAGATCATAACGGTAACGATCATTGGGCCTAATAAATGCTAAAGAATTGTAAATAATTATATTCTTTCTAAAACATAATTTAATAGATCATTTAAAATTGCTTTATTAAAGATCATAAGGGTAACAATCATTGGGCCTAATAAATGCTAAAAAATTGTAAATAATTATCTTCTTTGTAAAAGATAATTTAATAGATCATTTAAAATTTCTTTATTAAAGATCATAACGATAACGATCATTGGGCCTAATAAATGCTAAAGAATTTGAAATAATTATCTTCTTTGTGAATCATAATTGAAAAGATCATTTAAAGTTTCTTTATTAAAGATCATAACAGTAACGATCATTGGGTCCAATAAATTCTAAAAAATTGTAAATAATTATCTTCTTTCTAAAAGATAATTTAATAGATCATTTAGAATTTCTTTATTAAAGATCATAACGGTAATGATCATTGGTCCTAATAACTGCTAAAGAATTGTAAATAATTATATTCTTTCTAAAACATAATTTAATAGATCATTTAAAATTTGTTTATTAAAGATCATAAGGATAACAATCATTGGGACTAATAAATGCTAAAAAATTGTAAAAAACTATCTTCTTTGTAAAAGTAATTTAATAGATCATTTCAAAATTTCTTTATTAAAGATCATAACGGTAACGATCATTGGGCCTAATAAATGCTAAAGAATTTGAAATAATTATCTTCTTTGTGAATCATAATTGAATAGATCATTTAAAGTTTTTTTATTAAAGGTCTTAACGGTAACAATCATTGGGCCTAATAAATGCTAAAAAATTGTACATAATTATCTTCATTCTAAAAGATAACTTAAAAGATCATTTAAAGTTTTTTTATTAAATATCATAACGGTAACGATCATTGGGCCTAATAAATGCTAAAAAATTGTAAATAATTACCTTCTTTCTAAAAGATAATTTAATAGATCATTTAAAATTTCTTTATTAAAGATCATAACGGTAACGATCATTGGGCCTAATAAATGCTAAAGAATTGTAAATAATTATATTCTTTCTAAAACATAATTTAATAGATCATTTAAAATTGCTTTATTAAAGATCATAAGGGTAACAATCATTGGGCCTAATAAATGCTAAAAAATTGTAAATAATTATCTTCTTTGTAAAAGATAATTCAATAGATCATTTAAAATTTCTTTATTAAAGATCATAACGATAACGATCATTGGGCCTAATAAATGCTAAAGAATTTGAAATAATTATCTTCTTTGTGAATCATAATTGAAAAGATCATTTAAAGTTTCTTTATTAAAGATCATAACAGTAACGATCATTGGGTCTAATAAATTCAAAAAAATTGTAAATAATTATCTTCTTTCTAAAAGATAATTTAATAGATCATTTAGAATTTCTTTATTAAAGATCATAACGGTAATGATCATTGGTCCTAATAACTGCTAAAGAATTGTAAATAATTATATTCTTTCTAAAACATAATTTAATAGATCATTTAAAATTTGTTTATTAAAGATCATAAGGATAACAATCATTGGGACTAATAAATGCTAAAAAATTGTAAAAAACTATATTCTTTGTAAAAGATAATTTAATAGATCATTTCAAAATTTCTTTATTAAAGATCATAACGGTAACGATCATTGGGCCTAATAAATGCTAAAGAATTTGAAATAATTATCTTCTTTGTGAATCATAATTGAATAGATCATTTAAAGTTTTTTATTAAAGGTCTTAACGGTAACAATCATTGGGCCTAATAAATGCTAAAAAATTGTACATAATTATCTTCATTCTAAAAGATAACTTAAAAGATCATTTAAAGTTTTTTTATTAAATATCATAACGGTAACGATCATTGGGCCTAATAAATGCTAAAAAATTGTAAATAATTACCTTCTTTCTAAAAGATAATTTAATAGATCATTTAAAATTTCTTTATTAAAGATCATAACGGTAACGATCATTGGGCCTAATAAATGCTAAAGAATTGTAAATAATTATATTCTTTCTAAAACATAATTTAATAGATCATTTAAAATTGCTTTATTAAAGATCATAAGGGTAACAATCATTGGGCCTAATAAATGCTAAAAAATTGTAAATAATTATCTTCTTTGTAAAAGATAATTTAATAGATCATTTAAAATTTCTTTATTAAAGATCATAACGATAACGATCATTGGGCCTAATAAATGCTAAAGAATTTGAAATAATTATCTTCTTTGTGAATCATAATTGAAAAGATCATTTAAAGTTTCTTTATTAAAGATCATAACAGTAACGATCATTGGGTCTAATAAATTCTAAAAAATTGTAAATAATTATCTTCTTTCTAAAAGATAATTTAATAGATCATTTAGAATTTCTTTATTAAAGATCATAACGGTAATGATCATTGGTCCTAATAACTGCTAAAGAATTGTAAATAATTATATTCTTTCTAAAACATAATTTAATAGATCATTTAAAATTTCTTTATTAAAGATCATAACGGTAACGATCATTGGGCCTAATAAATGCTAAAGAATTTGAAATAATTATCTTCTTTGTGAATCATAATTGAAAAGATCATTTAAAGTTTCTTTATTAGAGATCATAACAGTAACGATCATTGGGTCTAATAAATTCTAAAAAATTGTAAATAATTATCTTCTTTCTAAAAGATAATTTAATAGATCATTTAGAATTTCTTTATTAAAGATCATAACGGTAATGATCATTGGTCCTAATAACTGCTAAAGAATTGTAAATAATTATATTCTTTCTAAAACATAATTTAATAGATCATTTAAAATTTGTTTATTAAAGATCATAAGGATAACAATCATTGGGACTAATAAATGCTAAAAAATTGTAAAAAACTATATTCTTTGTAAAAGATAATTTAATAGATCATTTCAAAATTTCTTTATTAAAGATCATAACGTTAACGATCATTGGGCCTAATAAATGCTAAAGAATTTGAAATAATTATCTTCTTTGTGAATCATAATTGAATAGATCATTTAAAGTTTTTTTATTAAAGGTCTTAACGGTAACAATCATTGGACCTAATAAATGCTAAAAAATTGTACATAATTATCTTCATTCTAAAAGATAACTTAAAAGATCATTTAAAGTTTTTTTATTAAATATCATAACGGTAACGATCATTGGGCCTAATAAATGCTAAAAAATTGTAAATAATTACCTTCTTTCTAAAAGATAATTTAATAGATCATTTAAAATTTCTTTATTAAAGATCATAACGGTAACGATCATTGAGCCTAATAAATGCTAAAGAATTGTAAATAATTATATTCTTTCTAAAACATAATTTAATAGATCATTTAAAATTGCTTTATTAAAGATCATAAGGGTAACAATCATTGGGCCTAATAAATGCTAAAAAATTGTAAATAATTATCTTCTTTGTAAAAGATAATTTAATAGATCATTTAAAATTTCTTTATTAAAGATCATAACGATAACGATCATTGGGCCTAATAAATGCTAAAGAATTTGAAATAATTATCTTCTTTGTGAATCATAATTGAAAAGATCATTTAAAGTTTCTTTATTAAAGATCATAACAGTAACGATCATTGGGTCTAATAAATTCTAAAAAATTGTAAATAATTATCTTCTTTCTAAAAGATAATTTAATAGATCATTTAGAATTTCTTTATTAAAGATCATAACGGTAATGATCATTGGTCCTAATAACTGCTAAAGAATTGTAAATAATTATATTCTTTCTAAAACATAATTTAATAGATCATTTAAAATTTGTTTATTAAAGATCATAAGGATAACAATCATTGGGACTAATAAATGCTAAAAAATTGTAAAAAACTATATTCTTTGTAAAAGATAATTTAATAGATCATTTCAAAATTTCTTTATTAAAGATCATAACGGTAACGATCATTGGGCCTAATAAATGCTAAAGAATTTGAAATAATTATCTTCTTTGTGAATCATAATTGAATAGATCATTTAAAGTTTTTTTATTAAAGGTCTTAACGGTAACAATCATTGGGCCTAATAAATGCTAAAAAATTGTACATAATTATCTTCATTCTAAAAGATAACTTAAAAGATCATTTAAAGTTTTTTTATTAAATATCATAACGGTAACGATCATTGGGCCTAATAAATGCTAAAAAATTGTAAATAATTACCTTCTTTCTAAAAGATAATTTAATAGATCATTTAAAATTTCTTTATTAAAGATCATAACGGTAACGATCATTGGGCCTAATAAATGCTAAAGAATTGTAAATAATTATATTCTTTCTAAAACATAATTTAATAGATCATTTAAAATTGCTTTATTAAAGATCATAAGGGTAACAATCATTGGGCCTAATAAATGCTAAAAAATTGTAAATAATTATCTTCTTTGTAAAAGATAATTTAATAGATCATTTAAAATTTCTTTATTAAAGATCATAACGATAACGATCATTGGGCCTAATAAATGCTAAAGAATTTGAAATAATTATCTTCTTTGTGAATCATAATTGAAAAGATCATTTAAAGTTTCTTTATTAAAGATCATAACAGTAACGATCATTGGGTCCAATAAATTCTAAAAAATTGTAAATAATTATCTTCTTTCTAAAAGATAATTTAATAGATCATTTAGAATTTCTTTATTAAAGATCATAACGGTAATGATCATTGGTCCTAATAACTGCTAAAGAATTGTAAATAATTATATTCTTTCTAAAACATAATTTAATAGATCATTTAAAATTTGTTTATTAAAGATCATAAGGATAACAATCATTGGGACTAATAAATGCTAAAAAATTGTAAAAAACTATCTTCTTTGTAAAAGATAATTTAATAGATCATTTCAAAATTTCTTTATTAAAGATCATAACGGTAACGATCATTGGGCCTAATAAATGCTAAAGAATTTGAAATAATTATCTTCTTTGTGAATCATAATTGAATAGATCATTTAAAGTTTTTTTATTAAAGGTCTTAACGGTAACAATCATTGGGCCTAATAAATGCTAAAAAATTGTACATAATTATCTTCATTCTAAAAGATAACTTAAAAGATCATTTAAAGTTTTTTTATTAAATACCATAACGGTAACGATCATTGGGCCTAATAAATGCTAAAAAATTGTAAATAATTACCTTCTTTCTAAAAGATAATTTAATAGATCATTTAAAATTTCTTTATTAAAGATCATAACGATAACGATCATTGGGCCTAATAAATGCTAAAGAATTGTAAATAATTATATTCTTTCTAAAACATAATTTAATAGATCATTTAAAATTGCTTTATTAAAGATCATAAGGGTAACAATCATTGGGCCTAATAAATGCTAAAAAATTGTAAATAATTATCTTCTTTGTAAAAGATAATTTAATAGATCATTTAAAATTTCTTTATTAAAGATCATAACGATAACGATCATTGGGCCTAATAAATGCTAAAGAATTTGAAATAATTATCTTCTTTGTGAATCATAATTGAAAAGATCATTTAAAGTTTCTTTATTAAAGATCATAACAGTAACGATCATTGGGTCTAATAAATTCTAAAAAATTGTAAATAATTATCTTCTTTCTAAAAGATAATTTAATAGATCATTTAGAATTTCTTTATTAAAGATCATAACGGTAATGATCATTGGTCCTAATAACTGCTAAAGAATTGTAAATAATTATATTCTTTCTAAAACATAATTTAATAGATCATTTAAAATTTGTTTATTAAAGATCATAAGGATAACAATCATTGGGACTAATAAATGCTAAAAAATTGTAAAAAACTATATTCTTTGTAAAAGATAATTTAATAGATCATTTCAAAATTTCTTTATTAAAGATCATAACGGTAACGATCATTGGGCCTAATAAATGCTAAAGAATTTGAAATAATTATCTTCTTTGTGAATCATAATTGAATAGATCATTTAAAGTTTTTTTATTAAAGGTCTTAACGGTAACAATCATTGGGCCTAATAAATGCTAAAAAATTGTACATAATTATCTTCATTCTAAAAGATAACTTAAAAGATCATTTAAAGTTTTTTTATTAAATATCATAACGGTAACGATCATTGGGCCTAATAAATGCTAAAAAATTGTAAATAATTACCTTCTTTCTAAAAGATAATTTAATAGATCATTTAAAATTTCTTTATTAAAGATCATAACGGTAACGATCATTGGGCCTAATAAATGCTAAAGAATTGTAAATAATTATATTCTTTCTAAAACATAATTTAATAGATCATTTAAAATTGCTTTATTAAAGATCATAAGGGTAACAATCATTGGGCCTAATAAATGCTAAAAAATTGTAAATAATTATCTTCTTTGTAAAAGATAATTTAATAGATCATTTAAAATTTCTTTATTAAAGATCATAACGATAACGATCATTGGGCCTAATAAATGCTAAAGAATTTGAAATAATTATCTTCTTTGTGAATCATAATTGAAAAGATCATTTAAAGTTTCTTTATTAAAGATCATAACAGTAACGATCATTGGGTCTAATAAATTCTAAAAAATTGTAAATAATTATCTTCTTTCTAAAAGATAATTTAATAGATCATTTAGAATTTCTTTATTAAAGATCATAACGGTAATGATCATTGGTCCTAATAACTGCTAAAGAATTGTAAATAATTATATTCTTTCTAAAACATAATTTAATAGATCATTTAAAATTTGTTTATTAAAGATCATAAGGATACCAATCATTGGGACTAATAAATGCTAAAAAATTGTAAAAAACTATATTCTTTGTAAAAGATAATTTAATAGATCATTTCAAAATTTCTTTATTAAAGATCATAACGGTAACGATCATTGGGCCTAATAAATGCTAAAGAATTTGAAATAATTATCTTCTTTGTGAATCATAATTGAATAGATCATTTAAAGTTTTTTTATTAAAGGTCTTAACGGTAACAATCATTGGGCCTAATAAATGCTAAAAAATTGTACATAATTATCTTCATTCTAAAAGATAACTTAAAAGATCATTTAAAGTTTTTTTATTAAATATCATAACGGTAACGATCATTGGGCCTAATAAATGCTAAAAAATTGTAAATAATTACCTTCTTTCTAAAAGATAATTTAATAGATCATTTAAAATTTCTTTATTAAAGATCATAACGGTAACGATCATTGGGCCTAATAAATGCTAAAGAATTGTAAATAATTATATTCTTTCTAAAACATAATTTAATAGATCATTTAAAATTGCTTTATTAAAGATCATAAGGGTAACAATCATTGGGCCTAATAAATGCTAAAAAATTGTAAATAATTATCTTCTTTGTAAAAGATAATTTAATAGATCATTTAAAATTTCTTTATTAAAGATCATAACGATAACGATCATTGGGCCTAATAAATGCTAAAGAATTTGAAATAATTATCTTCTTTGTGAATCATAATTGAAAAGATCATTTAAAGTTTCTTTATTAAAGATCATAACAGTAACGATCATTGGGTCTAATAAATTCAAAAAAATTGTAAATAATTATCTTCTTTCTAAAAGATAATTTAATAGATCATTTAGAATTTCTTTATTAAAGATCATAACGGTAATGATCATTGGTCCTAATAACTGCTAAAGAATTGTAAATAATTATATTCTTTCTAAAACATAATTTAATAGATCATTTAAAATTTGTTTATTAAAGATCATAAGGATAACAATCATTGGGACTAATAAATGCTAAAAAATTGTAAAAAACTATATTCTTTGTAAAAGATAATTTAATAGATCATTTCAAAATTTCTTTATT
Source organism: Psophocarpus tetragonolobus (assembly GCA_037954015.1). Lineage (NCBI taxonomy): Eukaryota > Viridiplantae > Streptophyta > Magnoliopsida > Fabales > Fabaceae > Psophocarpus > Psophocarpus tetragonolobus. The sequence continues at coordinate 65,308,859 of CM075688.1, forward strand.
AAAGATCATAACGGTAACGATCATTGGGCCTAATAAATGCTAAAGAATTTGAAATAATTATCTTCTTTGTGAATCATAATTGAATAGATCATTTAAAGTTTTTTATTAAAGGTCTTAACGGTAACAATCATTGGGCCTAATAAATGCTAAAAAATTGTACATAATTATCTTCATTCTAAAAGATAACTTAAAAGATCATTTAAAGTTTTTTTATTAAATATCATAACGGTAACGATCATTGGGCCTAATAAATGCTAAAAAATTGTAAATAATTACCTTCTTTCTAAAAGATAATTTAATAGATCATTTAAAATTTCTTTATTAAAGATCATAACGGTAACGATCATTGGGCCTAATAAATGCTAAAGAATTGTAAATAATTATATTCTTTCTAAAACATAATTTAATAGATCATTTAAAATTGCTTTATTAAAGATCATAAGGGTAACAATCATTGGGCCTAATAAATGCTAAAAAATTGTAAATAATTATCTTCTTTGTAAAAGATAATTTAATAGATCATTTAAAATTTCTTTATTAAAGATCATAACGATAACGATCATTGGGCCTAATAAATGCTAAAGAATTTGAAATAATTATCTTCTTTGTGAATCATAATTGAAAAGATCATTTAAAGTTTCTTTATTAAAGATCATAACAGTAACGATCATTGGGTCTAATAAATTCAAAAAAATTGTAAATAATTATCTTCTTTCTAAAAGATAATTTAATAGATCATTTAGAATTTCTTTATTAAAGATCATAACGGTAATGATCATTGGTCCTAATAACTGCTAAAGAATTGTAAATAATTATATTCTTTCTAAAACATAATTTAATAGATCATTTAAAATTTGTTTATTAAAGATCATAAGGATAACAATCATTGGGACTAATAAATGCTAAAAAATTGTAAAAAACTATATTCTTTGTAAAAGATAATTTAATAGATCATTTCAAAATTTCTTTATTAAAGATCATAACGGTAACGATCATTGGGCCTAATAAATGCTAAAGAATTTGAAATAATTATCTTCTTTGTGAATCATAATTGAATAGATCATTTAAAGTTTTTTATTAAAGGTCTTAACGGTAACAATCATTGGGCCTAATAAATGCTAAAAAATTGTACATAATTATCTTCATTCTAAAAGATAACTTAAAAGATCATTTAAAGTTTTTTTATTAAATATCATAACGGTAACGATCATTGGGCCTAATAAATGCTAAAAAATTGTAAATAATTACCTTCTTTCTAAAAGATAATTTAATAGATCATTTAAAATTTCTTTATTAAAGATCATAACGGTAACGATCATTGGGCCTAATAAATGCTAAAGAATTGTAAATAATTATATTCTTTCTAAAACATAATTTAATAGATCATTTAAAATTGCTTTATTAAAGATCATAAGGGTAACAATCATTGGGCCTAATAAATGCTAAAAAATTGTAAATAATTATCTTCTTTGTAAAAGATAATTTAATAGATCATTTAAAATTTCTTTATTAAAGATCATAACGATAACGATCATTGGGCCTAATAAATGCTAAAGAATTTGAAATAATTATCTTCTTTGTGAATCATAATTGAAAAGATCATTTAAAGTTTCTTTATTAAAGATCATAACAGTAACGATCATTGGGTCTAATAAATTCAAAAAAATTGTAAATAATTATCTTCTTTCTAAAAGATAATTTAATAGATCATTTAGAATTTCTTTATTAAAGATCATAACGGTAATGATCATTGGTCCTAATAACTGCTAAAGAATTGTAAATAATTATATTCTTTCTAAAACATAATTTAATAGATCATTTAAAATTTGTTTATTAAAGATCATAAGGATAACAATCATTGGGACTAATAAATGCTAAAAAATTGTAAAAAACTATATTCTTTGTAAAAGATAATTTAATAGATCATTTCAAAATTTCTTTATTAAAGATCATAACGGTAACGATCATTGGGCCTAATAAATGCTAAAGAATTTGAAATAATTATCTTCTTTGTGAATCATAATTGAATAGATCATTTAAAGTTTTTTATTAAAGGTCTTAACGGTAACAATCATTGGGCCTAATAAATGCTAAAAAATTGTACATAATTATCTTCATTCTAAAAGATAACTTAAAAGATCATTTAAAGTTTTTTTATTAAATATCATAACGGTAACGATCATTGGGCCTAATAAATGCTAAAAAATTGTAAATAATTACCTTCTTTCTAAAAGATAATTTAATAGATCATTTAAAATTTCTTTATTAAAGATCATAACGGTAACGATCATTGGGCCTAATAAATGCTAAAGAATTGTAAATAATTATATTCTTTCTAAAACATAATTTAATAGATCATTTAAAATTGCTTTATTAAAGATCATAAGGGTAACAATCATTGGGCCTAATAAATGCTAAAAAATTGTAAATAATTATCTTCTTTGTAAAAGATAATTTAATAGATCATTTAAAATTTCTTTATTAAAGATCATAACGATAACGATCATTGGGCCTAATAAATGCTAAAGAATTTGAAATAATTATCTTCTTTGTGAATCATAATTGAAAAGATCATTTAAAGTTTCTTTATTAAAGATCATAACAGTAACGATCATTGGGTCTAATAAATTCTAAAAAATTGTAAATAATTATCTTCTTTCTAAAAGATAATTTAATAGATCATTTAGAATTTCTTTATTAAAGATCATAACGGTAATGATCATTGGTCCTAATAACTGCTAAAGAATTGTAAATAATTATATTCTTTCTAAAACATAATTTAATAGATCATTTAAAATTTCTTTATTAAAGATCATAACGGTAACGATCATTGGGCCTAATAAATGCTAAAGAATTTGAAATAATTATCTTCTTTGTGAATCATAATTGAAAAGATCATTTAAAGTTTCTTTATTAGAGATCATAACAGTAACGATCATTGGGTCTAATAAATTCTAAAAAATTGTAAATAATTATCTTCTTTCTAAAAGATAATTTAATAGATCATTTAGAATTTCTTTATTAAAGATCATAACGGTAATGATCATTGGTCCTAATAACTGCTAAAGAATTGTAAATAATTATATTCTTTCTAAAACATAATTTAATAGATCATTTAAAATTTGTTTATTAAAGATCATAAGGATAACAATCATTGGGACTAATAAATGCTAAAAAATTGTAAAAAACTATATTCTTTGTAAAAGATAATTTAATAGATCATTTCAAAATTTCTTTATTAAAGATCATAACGTTAACGATCATTGGGCCTAATAAATGCTAAAGAATTTGAAATAATTATCTTCTTTGTGAATCATAATTGAATAGATCATTTAAAGTTTTTTTATTAAAGGTCTTAACGGTAACAATCATTGGGCCTAATAAATGCTAAAAAATTGTACATAATTATCTTCATTCTAAAAGATAACTTAAAAGATCATTTAAAGTTTTTTTATTAAATATCATAACGGTAACGATCATTGGGCCTAATAAATGCTAAAAAATTGTAAATAATTACCTTCTTTCTAAAAGATAATTTAATAGATCATTTAAAATTTCTTTATTAAAGATCATAACGGTAACGATCATTGGGCCTAATAAATGCTAAAGAATTGTAAATAATTATATTCTTTCTAAAACATAATTTAATAGATCATTTAAAATTGCTTTATTAAAGATCATAAGGGTAACAATCATTGGGCCTAATAAATGCTAAAAAATTGTAAATAATTATCTTCTTTGTAAAAGATAATTTAATAGATCATTTAAAATTTCTTTATTAAAGATCATAACGATAACGATCATTGGGCCTAATAAATGCTAAAGAATTTGAAATAATTATCTTCTTTGTGAATCATAATTGAAAAGATCATTTAAAGTTTCTTTATTAAAGATCATAACAGTAACGATCATTGGGTCTAATAAATTCTAAAAAATTGTAAATAATTATCTTCTTTCTAAAAGATAATTTAATAGATCATTTAGAATTTCTTTATTAAAGATCATAACGGTAATGATCATTGGTCCTAATAACTGCTAAAGAATTGTAAATAATTATATTCTTTCTAAAACATAATTTAATAGATCATTTAAAATTTCTTTATTAAAGATCATAACGGTAACCATCATTGAGCCTAATAAATGCTAAAGAATTTGAAATAATTATATTCTTTGTGAATCATAATTGAATAGATCATTAAAAGTTTTTTTATCATAGGTCTTAACGGTAACAATCATTGGGCCTAATAAATGCTAAAAAATTGTACATAATTATCTTCATTCTAAAAGATAATTTAATAGATCATTTAGAATTTCTTTATTAAAGATCATAACGGTAACGATCATTGGGCCTAATAAATGCTAAAGAATTTGAAATAATTATCTTCTTTGTGAATCATAATTGAAAAGATCATTTAAAGTTTCTCTATTAAAGATCATAACAGTAACGATCATTGGGTCTAATAAATGCTAAAAAATTGTAAATAATTATCTTCTTTCCAAAAGATAATTTAATAAATCATTTAGAATTTCTTTATTAAAGATCATAACGGTAACGATATTGGTCCTAATAAATGCTAAAGAATTGTAAATAATTATATTCTTTCTAAAACATAATTTAATAGATCATTTAAAATTTGTTTATTAAAGATCATAAGGATAACACTCATTGGGACTAATAAATGCTAAAAAATTGTAAAAAACTATCTTCTTTGTAAAAGATAATTTAATAGATCATTTCAAAATTTCTTTATTAAAGATCATAACGGTAACGATCATTGGGACTAATAAATGCTAAAGAATTTGAAATAATTATCTTCTTTGTGAATCATAATTGAATAGATCATTTAAGGTTTTTTTTATTAAAGGTCTTAACGGTAACAATCATTGGGCCTAATAAATGCTAAAAAATTGTACATAATTATCTTCATTCTAAAAGATAACATAAAACATCATTTAGAATTTCTTTATTAAAGATCATAACGGTAACGATCATTGGTCCTAATAAATGCTAAAGAATTTGAAATAATTATCTTCTTTGTGAATCATAATTGAAAAGATCATTTAAAGTTTCTTTATTAAAGATCATAACAGTAACGATCATTGGGTCTAATAAATTCTAAAAAATTGTAAATAATTATCTTCTTTCTAAAAGATAATTTAATAAATCATTTAGAATTTCTTTATTAAAGATCATAACGGTAACGATATTGGTCCTAATAAATGCTAAAGAATTGTAAATAATTATATTCTTTCTAAAACATAATTTAATAGATCATTTAAAATTTGTTTATTAAAGATCATAAGGATAACACTCATTGGGACTAATAAATGCTAAAAAATTGTAAAAAACTATCTTCTTTGTAAAAGATAATTTAATAGATCATTTCAAAATTTCTTTATTAAAGATCATAACGGTAACGATCATTGGGACTAATAAATGCTAAAGAATTTGAAATAATTATCTTCTTTGTGAATCATAATTGAATAGATCATTTAAGGTTTTTTTTATTAAAGGTCTTAACGGTAACAATCATTGGGCCTAATAAATGCTAAAAAATTGTACATAATTATCTTCATTCTAAAAGATAACATAAAACATCATTTAGAATTTCTTTATTAAAGATCATAACGGTAACGATCATTGGTCCTAATAAATGCTAAAGAATTTGAAATAATTATCTTCTTTGTGAATCATAATTGAAAAGATCATTTAAAGTTTCTTTATTAAAGATCATAACAGTAACGATCATTGGGTCTAATAAATTCTAAAAAATTGTAAATAATTATCTTCTTTCTAAAAGATAATTTAATAGATCATTTAGAATTTCTTTATTAAAGATCATAACGGTAATGATCATTGGTCCTAATAACTGCTAAAGAATTGTAAATAATTATATTCTTTCTAAAACATAATTTAATAGATCATTTAAAATTTCTTTATTAAAGATCATAACGGTAACGATCATTGGGCCTAATAAATGCTAAAGAATTTGAAATACTTATCTTCTTTGTGAATCATAATTGAAAAGATCATTTAAAGTTTCTTTATTAAAGATCATAACAGTAACGATCATTGGGTCTAATAAATTCTAAAAAATTGTAAATAATTATCTTCTTTCTAAAAGATAATTTAATAGATCATTTAGAATTTCTTTATTAAAGATCATAACGGTAATGATCATTGGTCCTAATAACTGCTAAAGAATTGTAAATAATTATATTCTTTCTAAAACATAATTTAATAGATCATTTAAAATTTGTTTATTAAAGATCATAAGGATAACAATCATTGGGACTAATAAATGCTAAAAAATTGTAAAAAACTATATTCTTTGTAAAAGATAATTTAATAGATCATTTCAAAATTTCTTTATTAAAGATCATAACGGTAACGATCATTGGGCCTAATAAATGCTAAAGAATTTGAAATAATTATCTTCTTTGTGAATCATAATTGAATAGATCATTTAAAGTTTTTTTATTAAAGGTCTTAACGGTAACAATCATTGGGCCTAATAAATGCTAAAAAATTGTACATAATTATCTTCATTCTAAAAGATAACTTAAAAGATCATTTAAAGTTTTTTTATTAAATATCATAACGGTAACGATCATTGGGCCTAATAAATGCTAAAAAATTGTAAATAATTACCTTCTTTCTAAAAGATAATTTAATAGATCATTTAAAATTTCTTTATTAAAGATCATAACGGTAACGATCATTGGGCCTAATAAATGCTAAAGAATTGTAAATAATTATATTCTTTCTAAAACATAATTTAATAGATCATTTAAAATTGCTTTATTAAAGATCATAAGGGTAACAATCATTGGGCCTAATAAATGCTAAAAAATTGTAAATAATTATCTTCTTTGTAAAAGATAATTTAATAGATCATTTAAAATTTCTTTATTAAAGATCATAACGATAACGATCATTGGGCCTAATAAATGCTAAAGAATTTGAAATAATTATCTTCTTTGTGAATCATAATTGAAAAGATCATTTAAAGTTTCTTTATTAAAGATCATAACAGTAACGATCATTGGGTCTAATAAATTCTAAAAAATTGTAAATAATTATCTTCTTTCTAAAAGATAATTTAATAGATCATTTAGAATTTCTTTATTAAAGATCATAACGGTAATGATCATTGGTCCTAATAACTGCTAAAGAATTGTAAATAATTATATTCTTTCTACAACATAATTTAATAGATCATTTAAAATTTCTTTATTAAAGATCATAACGGTAACGATCATTGAGCCTAATAAATGCTAAAGAATTTGAAATAATTATATTCTTTGTGAATCATAATTGAATAGATCATTAAAAGTTTTTTTATCAAAGGTCTTAACGGTAACAATCATTGGGCCTAATAAATGCTAAAAAATTGTACATAATTATCTTCATTCTAAAAGATAATTTAATAGATCATTTAGAATTTCTTTATTAAAGATCATAACGGTAACGATCATTGGGCCTAATCAATGCTAAAGAATTTGAAATAATTATCTTCTTTGTGAATCATAATTCAAAAGATCATTTAAAGTTTCTCTATTAAAGATCATAACAGTAACGATCATTGGGTCTAATAAATGCTAAAAAATTGTAAATAATTATCTTCTTTCCAAAAGATAATTTAATAAATCATTTAGAATTTCTTTATTAAAGATCATAACGGTAACGATCATTGGTCCTAATAAATGCTAAAGAATTGTAAATAATTATATTCTTTCTAAAACATAATTTAATAGATCATTTAAAATTTGTTTATTAAAGATCATAAGGATAACAATCATTGGGACTAATAAATGCTAAAAAATTGTAAAAAACTATCTTCTTTGTAAAAGATAATTTAATAGATCATTTCAAAATTTCTTTATTAAAGATCATAACGGTAACGATCATTGGGCCTAATAAATGCTAAAGAATTTGAAATAATTATCTTCTTTGTGAATCATAATTGAATAGATCATTTAAAGTTTTTTTATTAAAGGTCTTAACGGTAACAATCATTGGGCCTAATAAATGCTAAAAAATTGTACATAATTATCTTCATTCTAAAAGATAACATAAAACATCATTTAGAATTTCTTTATTAAAGATCATAACGGTAACGATCATTGGTCCTAATAAATGCTAAAGAATTTGAAATAATTATCTTCTTTGTGAATCATATTTGAAAAGACCATTTAAAGTTTTTTTATTAAAGATCATAACGGTAACGATCATTGGGCCTAATAAATGCTAAAAAATTGTAAATATTTATCTTCTTTCTAAAAGATAATTTAATAGATCATTTAGAATTTCTTTATTAAAGATCCTAACGGTAACGATCATTGGGCCTAATAAATACTAAAAAATTGTAAAAAATAATCTTCTTTCTAAAAGATAATTTAATAGATCATTTAGAATTTCTTTATTAAAGATCATAACGGTAACGATCATGGGGCCTAATAAATGCTAAAGAATTTGAAATAATTATCTTCTTTGTGAATCATATTTGAATAGATCATTTAAAGTTTTTTTATTAAAGGTCTTAACAGTAACTATCATTGGGCCTAATAAATGCTAAAAAATTGTACATAATTATCTTCATTTGAAAAGATAACTTAAAAGATCATTTAGAATTTCTTTATTAAAGATCATAACGGTAACGATCATTGGGCCTAATAAATGCTAAAGAATTTGAAATAATTATCTTCTTTGTGAATCATAATTGAAAAGATCATTTAAAGTTTTTTAATTAAAGATCATAACGGTAACGATCATTGGGCCTAATAAATGCTAAAAAACCGAAATACTTATCTTCTTTTTAAAAGCTAATTTAATAGATCATTTAGAATGTCTTTATGAAAGAGCATAGCGGTAACGATCAATGGGCCTAATAAATGCTAATAAATTTGAAATAGTTATCTTCTTTCCAAAAGAAAATTTAATAGATCATTGAAAGATCATAACGGTAATGATCAATGGGCCAAATAAATGATAATAAATTTGAAATAGTTATCTTCATTCCAAAAGATAATAGATAATTTAAAATTTCTTTATTAAAGATCATAACGGTAACGATCATTGGTCCTAATAAATGCTAAACAATTTGAAATAATTATCTTCTTTGTGAATCATAATTGACTAGATCATTTAAAGTTTGTTTATTAAAGATCATAACGGTAACCATCATTGGGGCTAATAAATGCTAAAAAATCGTAAACATTTATCTTCTGTCTAAAAGCTAATTTAATAGATCATTTAGAATTTCTTTGTCAAAGATCATAGCGGTAACGAGAAAAGGGCCTAATAAATGTTAATAAATTGTAATTAATTATCTTCTTTGTAAAAGATAATTTAATAGATCATTTAAAATTTCTTTATTAAAGATCATAACGTTAACGATCATTGGTCCTAATAAATGCTAAAGAATTTGAAATAATTATCTTGTTTGTGAATCATAATTGAATAGATCATTTAATGTTTTTTTATTAAAGGTCATAACGGTGACGATCATTGGGCCTAATAAATGCTAAAAAATTGTGAATAATTATCTTCTTTCTGAAAGATAATTTCATAGATCATTTAGAATTTCTTTATTAAAGATCATAACGGTAACGATCATTGGGCCTAATAAATGCTAAAGAATTGTAAATAATTATCTTCTTTCTAAAAGATAATTTAATAGATCATTTAAAATTTCTTCATTAAAGATCATAACAGTAACGATCATGGGGCCTAATAAATGCTAAAGAGTTTCAAATAATTATCTTCTTTGTGAATCATAATTGAAAAGATCATTTAAAGTTTTCTTATTAAAGATCATAACGGTAACGATCATTGGGCCTAATCAATGCTAAAAAATTGTAAATAATTATCTTCTTTATCAAAGATAATTTAATAGATCATTTAGAATTTCTTTATTAAAGATCATAACGGTAACGATCATGGGGCCTAATAAATGCTAAAGAATTTGAAATAATTATCTTCTTTGTGAATCATAATTGAATAGATCATTTAAAGTTTTTTTATTAAAGGTCTTAACGGTAACGATCATTGGGCCTAATAAATGCTAAAAAATTGTACATAATTATCTTCATTCTAAAAGATAACTTAAAAGATTATTTAAAGTTTTTTTATTAAAGATCATAACGGTAACGATCATTGGGCCTAATAAATGCTAAAAAATTGTAAATAATTATCTTCTTTCTGAAAGATAATTTAATAGATCATTTAGAATTTCTTTATTAACGATCATAACGGTAACGATCATTGCGCCTAATCAATGCTAAAAAATTGTAAATAATTATCTTCTTTATCAAAGATAATTTAATAGATCATTTAGAATTTCTTTATTAAAGATCATAACAGTAACGATCATGGGGCCTAATAAATGCTAAAGAGTTTCAAATAATTATCTTCTTTGTGAATCATAATTGAAAAGATCATTTAAAGTTTTCTTATTAAAGATCATAACGGTAACGATCATTGGGCCTAATAAACACTAAAAAATTGTAAATAATTATCTTCTTTCTAAAAGATAATTTAATAGATCATTTAGAATTTCTTTATTAAAGATCATAACGGTAACGATCATTGGCCTAATAAATGCTAAAAAATTGTAAATAATTATCTTCTTTCTGAAAGATAATTTAATAGATCATTTAAAATTTCTTCATTAAAGATCATAACAGTAATGATCATTGGGCCTAATAAATGCTAAAGAATTTGAAATAATTATCTTCTTTGTGAATCATATTTGAAGAGATCATTTAAAGTTGTTTTATTAAAGATTATAACGGTAATGATCATTGGACCTAATAAATGCTAAAAAATTATAAATAATTATCTTCTTTCTCAACGATAATTTAATAGATCATATAGAATTCCTTTATTAAAGATCATAACGGTAACGATCATGGGGCCTAATAAATGCTAAAGAATTTGAAATAATTGTCTTCTTTGTGAATCATATTTGAATAGATGATTTAAAGTTTTTTTATTAAAGATCATAACGGTAACGATCATTGGGCCTAATAAATGCTAAAAAATTGTAAATAATTACCTTCTTTCTAAAAGATAATTTAATAGATCATTTAAAATTTCTTTATTAAAGATCATAACGGTAACGATCATTGGGCCTAATAAATACTAAAAAGTTGTAAGTAATTATCTTCTTTATAAAAGATAATTTAATAGATCATTTAGAATTTCTTTATTAAAGATCATAACGGTAACCATCATTGGGCCTAATAAATGCTAAAAAATTGTAAATAATTGTCTTCTTTCTAAAAGATATTTTAATAGATCATTTAGAATTTCTTTATTAAAGATCATAACGGTAACGATCATTGGGCTAATAAATGCTAAAGAATTTGAAATAATTATCTTCTTTGTGAATCATATTTGAATAGATCATTTAAAGTTTTTTTATTAAAGGTCATAACGGTAACGATCATTGAGCCTAATAAATGCTAAAAAATTGTACATAATTATCTTCATTCTAAAAGATAACTTAAAAGATCATTTAGAATTTCTTTATTAAAGATCATAACGGTAACGATCATTGGGCCTAATAAATGCTAAAGAATTTGAAATAATTATCTTCTTTGTGAATCATAATTGAAAAGATCATTTAAAGTTTTTTTATTAAAGATCATAACGGTAATGATCATTGGTCCTAATAAATGCTAAAAAATTGTAAATAATTATCTTCTTTCTGAAAGATAATTTAATGGATCATTTAGAATTTCTTTATTAAAGATCATAATGGTAACGATCATGGGGCCTAATAAATGCTAAAGAATTTGAAATAATTATCTTCTTTGTGAATCATATTTGAAAAGATCATTTCAAGTTGTTTTATTAAAGATCATAACGGTAATGATAATTGGTCCTAATAAATGCTAAAAAATTGTAAATAATTATCTTCTTTCTCAAAGATAATTTAATAGATCATTTAGAATTTCTTTATTAAAGATCATAACGGTAACGATCATTGGGCCTAATAAATACTAAAAAATTGTAAATAATTATCTTCTTTCTAAAAGATAATTTAATAGATCATTTAGAATTTCTTTATTAAAGATCATAACGGTAACGATCATTGGGCCTAATAAATGCTAAAGAATTGTAAATAATTATCTTCTTTCTAAAAGATAATTTAATAGATCATTTAAAATTTCTTCATTAAAGATCATAACAGTAACGATCATGGGGCCTAATAAATGCTAAAGAGTTTCAAATAATTATCTTCTTTGTGAATCATAATTGAAAAGATCATTTAAAGTTTTCTTATTAAAGATCATAACGGTAACGATCATTGGGCCTAATAAACACTAAAAAATTGTAAATAATTATCTTCTTTCTAAAAGATAATTTAATAGATCATTTAGAATTTCTTTATTAAAGATCATAACGGTAACGATCATTGGCCTAATAAATGCTAAAAAATTGTAAATAATTATCTTCTTTCTGAAAGATAATTTAATAGATCATTTAAAATTTCTTCATTAAAGATCATAACAGTAATGATCATTGGGCCTAATAAATGCTAAAGAATTTGAAATAATTATCTTCTTTGTGAATCATATTTGAAGAGATCATTTAAAGTTGTTTTATTAAAGATTATAACGGTAATGATCATTGGACCTAATAAATGCTAAAAAATTATAAATAATTATCTTCTTTCTCAACGATAATTTAATAGATCATATAGAATTTCTTTATTAAAGATCATAACGGTAACGATCATGGGGCCTAATAAATGCTAAAGAATTTGAAATAATTGTCTTCTTTGTGAATCATATTTGAATAGATGATTTAAAGTTTTTTTATTAAAGATCATAACGGTAACGATCATTGGGCCTAATAAATGCTAAAAAATTGTAAATAATTACCTTCTTTCTAAAAGATAATTTAATAGATCATTTAAAATTTCTTTATTAAAGATCATAACGGTAACGATCATTGGGCCTAATAAATACTAAAAAGTTGTAAGTAATTATCTTCTTTATAAAAGATAATTTAATAGATCATTTAGAATTTCTTTATTAAAGATCATAACGGTAACCATCATTGGGCCTAATAAATGCTAAAAAATTGTAAATAATTGTCTTCTTTCTAAAAGATATTTTAATAGATCATTTAGAATTTCTTTATTAAAGATCATAACGGTAACGATCATTGGGCTAATAAATGCTAAAGAATTTAAAATAATTATCTTCTTTGTGAATCATATTTGAATAGATCATTTAAAGTTTTTTTATTAAAGGTCATAACGGTAACGATCATTGAGCCTAATAAATGCTAAAAAATTGTACATAATTATCTTCATTCTAAAAGATAACTTAAAAGATCATTTAGAATTTCTTTATTAAAGATCATAACGGTAACGATCATTGGGCCTAATAAATGCTAAAGAATTTGAAATAATTATCTTCTTTGTGAATCATAATTGAAAAGATCATTTAAAGTTTTTTTATTAAAGATCATAACGGTAATGATCATTGGTCCTAATAAATGCTAAAAAATTGTAAATAATTATCTTCTTTCTGAAAGATAATTTAATGGATCATTTAGAATTTCTTTATTAAAGATCATAATGGTAACGATCATGGGGCCTAATAAATGCTAAAGAATTTGAAATAATTATCTTCTTTGTGAATCATATTTGAAAAGATCATTTCAAGTTGTTTTATTAAAGATCATAACGGTAATGATAATTGGTCCTAATAAATGCTAAAAAATTGTAAATAATTATCTTCTTTCTCAAAGATAATTTAATAGATCATTTAGAATTTCTTTATTAAAGATCATAACGGTAACGATCATTGGGCCTAATAAATACTAAAAAATTGTAAATAATTATCTTCTTTCTAAAAGATAATTTAATAGATCATTTAGAATTTCTTTATTAAAGATCATAACGGTAACGATCATTGGGCCTAATAAATGCTAAAAAATTGTAAATAATTATCTTCTTTCTAAAAGATAATTTAATAGATCATTTAAAATTTCTTCATTAAAGATCATAACAGTAATGATCATCGGGCCTAATAAATGCTAAAGAATTTGAAATAATTATCTTCTTTGTGAATCATAATTGAAAAGATCATTTAAAGTATTTTTATTAAAGATCATAACGGTAATGATCATTGGTCCTAATAAATGCTAAAAAATTGTAAATAATTATCTTCTTTCTTAAAGATAATTTAATAGATCATATAGAATTTCTTTATTAAAGATCATAACGGTAACGATCATGGGACCTAATAAATGCTAAAGAATTTGAAATAATTATCTTCTTTGTGAATCATATTTGAATAGATCATTTAAAGTTTTTTTCTTAACGGTAACGATCATTGGGCCTAATAAATGCTAAAAAATTGGTCATAATTATCTTCATTCTAAAAGATAACTTAAAAGATCATTTAGAATTTCGTTACTAAAGATCATAACGGTAACGATCATTGGGCCTAATAAATGCTAAAGAATTTGAAATAATTACCTTCTTTGTGAATCATAATTGACAACATCATTTAAAGTTTTTTTATTAAAGATCATAACGGTAACGATCATTGGGCCTAATAAATGCTAAAAAATTGTAAATAATTATCTTCTTTCTAAAAGATAATTTAATAGATCATTTAGAATTTCTTTATTAAAGATCATAACGGTAACGATCATTGGGCCTAATAAATGCTAAAGAATTTGAAATAATTATCTTCTTTGTGAATCACAATTGAATAGATGATTTAAAGTTTTTTAATTAAAGATCCAAACGGTAACGATCATTGGGCCTAATAAATGCTAAAAAATTGTAAATAATTATCTTCTTTCTAAAAGATAATTTAATAGATCATTTAGAATTTCTTTATTAACGATCATAACGGTAACGATCATTGCGCCTAATCAATGCTAAAAAATTGTAAATAATTATCTTCTTTATCAAAGATAATTTAATAGATCATTTAGAATTTCTTTATTAAAGATCATAACGGTAACGATCATGGGGCCTAATAAATGCTAAAGAATTTGAAATAATTATCTTCTTTGTGAATCATATTTGAATAGATCATTTAAAGTTATTTTATTAAAGGTCTTAACGGTAACAGTCATTGGGCCTAATAAATGCTAAAAAATTGTACATAATTATCTTCATTCTAAAAGATAATTTAATAAGTCATTTAGAATTTCTTTATTAAAGATCATAACAGTAACGATCATTGGGCCTAATAAATGCTAAAGAGTTTCAAATAATTATCTTCTTTGTGAATCATAATTGAAAAGATCATTTTAAGTTTTTTTATTAAAGATCATAACGGTAACGATCATTGGGCCTAATAAACACTAAAAAATTGTAAATAATTATCTTCTTTCTAAAAGATAATTTAATAGATCATTTAGAATTTCTTTATTAAAGATCATAACGGTAACGATCATTGGCCTAATAAATGCTAAAAAATTGTAAATAATTATCTTCTTTCTGAAAGATAATTTAATAGATCATTTAAAATTTCTTCATTAAAGATCATAACAGTAATGATCATTGGGCCTAATAAATGCTAAAGAATTTTAAATAATTATCTTCCTTGTGAATCATATTTGAAAAGATCATTTAAAGTTGTTTTAAAAAAAGATCATAACGGTAATGATCATTGGTCCTAATAAATGCTAAAAAATTATAAATAATTATCTTCTTTCTCAACGATAATTTAATAGATCATGTAGAATTTCTTTATTAAAGATCATAACGGTAACGATCATGGGGCCTAATAAATGCTAAAGAATTTGAAATAATTGTCTTCTTTGTGAATCATATTTGAATAGATCATTTAAAGTTTTTTTATTAAAGGTCTTAACGGTAACGATCATTGGGCCTAATAAATGCTAAAAAATTGGTCATAATTATCTTCATTCTAAAAGATAACTTAAAAGATCATTTAGAATTTCTTTATTAAAGATCATAACGGTAACGATCATTGGGCCTAATAAATGCTAAAGAATTTGAAATAATTATCTTCTTTGTGAATCATATTTGAATAGATCATTTAAAGTTATTTTATTAAAGGTCTTAACGGTAACAGTCATTGGGCCTAATAAATGCTAAAAAATTGTACATAATTATCTTCATTCTGAAAGATAATTTAATAAGTCATTTAGAATTTCTTTATTAAAGATCATAACAGTAACGATCATTGGGCCTAATAAATGCTAAAGAGTTTCAAATAATTATCTTCTTTGTGAATCATAATTGAAAAGATCATTTTAAGTTTTTTTATTAAAGATCATAACGGTAACGATCATTGGGCCTAATAAACACTAAAAAATTGTAAATAATTATCTTCTTTCTAAAAGATAATTTAATAGATCATTTAGAATTTCTTTATTAAAGATCATAACGGTAACGATCATTGGCCTAATAAATGCTAAAAAATTGTAAATAATTATCTTCTTTCTGAAAGATAATTTAATAGATCATTTAAAATTTCTTCATTAAAGATCATAACAGTAATGATCATTGGGCCTAATAAATGCTAAAGAATTTGAAATAATTATCTTCCTTGTGAATCATATTTGAAAAGATCATTTAAAGTTGTTTTAAAAAAAGATCATAACGGTAATGATCATTGGTCCTAATAAATGCTAAAAAATTATAAATAATTATCTTCTTTCTAAACGATAATTTAATAGATCATGTAGAATTTCTTTATTAAAGATCATAACGGTAACGATCATGGGGCCTAATAAATGCTAAAGAATTTGAAATAATTGTCTTCTTTGTGAATCATATTTGAATAGATCATTTAAAGTTTTTTTATTAAAGGTCTTAACGGTAACGATCATTGGGCCTAATAAATGCTAAAAAATTGGTCATAATTATCTTCATTCTAAAAGATAACTTAAAAGATCATTTAGAATTTCTTTATTAAAGATCATAACGGTAACGATCATTGGGCCTAATAAATGCTAAAGAATTTGAAATAATTATATTCTTTGTGAATCATAATTGACAACATCATTTAAAGTTTTTTTATTAAAGATCATAACGGTAACGATCATTGGTCCTAATAAATGCTAAAAAATTGTAAATAATTATCTTCTTTCTAAAAGATAATTTAATAGATCATTTAGAATTTGTTTATTAAAGATCATAACGGTAACGATCATTGGGCCTAATAAATGCTAAAGAATTTGAAATAATTATCTTCTTTGTGAATCATAATTGACAACATCATTTAAAGTTTTTTTATTAAAGATCATAACGGTAACGATCATTGGGCCTAATAAATGCTAAAAAATTGTATATAATTATCTTCTTTCTAAAAGATAATTTAATAGATCATTTAGAATTTCTTTATTAAAGATCATAACGGTAACGATCATTGGGCCAAATAAATGCTAAAGAATTTGAAATAATTATCTTCTTTGTGAATCACAATTGAATAGATCATTTAAAGTTTTTTTATTAAAGATCCAAACGGTAACGATCATTGGGCCTAATAAATGCTAAAAAATTGTAAATAATTATCTTCTTTCTAAAAGATAATTTAATAGATCATTTAGAATTTCTTTATTAACGATCATAACGGTAACGATCATTGCGCCTAATCAATGCTAAAAAATTGTAAATAATTATCTTCTTTATCAAAGATAATTTAATAGATCATTTAGAATTTCTTTATTAAAGATCATAACGGTAACGATCATGGGGCCTAATAAATGCTAAAGAATTTGAAATAATTATCTTCTTTGTGAATCATAATTGAATAGATCATTTAAAGTTTTTTTATTAAAGGTCTTAACGGTAACGATCATTGGGCCTAATAAATGCTAAAAAATTGTACATAATTATCTTCATTCTAAAAGATAACTTAAAAGATTATTTAAAGTTTTTTTATTAAAGATCATAACGGTAACGATCATTGGGCCTAATAAATGCTAAAAAATTGTAAATAATTATCTTCTTTCTGAAAGATAATTTAATAGATCATTTAGAATTTCTTTATTAACGATCATAACGGTAACGATCATTGCGCCTAATCAATGCTAAAAAATTGTAAATAATTATCTTCTTTATCAAAGATAATTTAATAGATCATTTAGAATTTCTTTATTAAAGATCATAACAGTAACGATCATGGGGCCTAATAAATGCTAAAGAGTTTCAAATAATTATCTTCTTTGTGAATCATAATTGAAAAGATCATTTAAAGTTTTCTTATTAAAGATCATAACGGTAACGATCATTGGGCCTAATAAACACTAAAAAATTGTAAATAATTATCTTCTTTCTAAAAGATAATTTAATAGATCATTTAGAATTTCTTTATTAAAGATCATAACGGTAACGATCATTGGCCTAATAAATGCTAAAAAATTGTAAATAATTATCTTCTTTCTGAAAGATAATTTAATAGATCATTTAAAATTTCTTCATTAAAGATCATAACAGTAATGATCATTGGGCCTAATAAATGCTAAAGAATTGGAAATAATTATCTTCTTTGTGAATCATATTTGAAGAGATCATTTAAAGTTGTTTTATTAAAGATTATAACGGTAATGATCATTGGACCTAATAAATGCTAAAAAATTATAAATAATTATCTTCTTTCTCAACGATAATTTAATAGATCATATAGAATTTCTTTATTAAAGATCATAACGGTAACGATCATGGGGCCTAATAAATGCTAAAGAATTTGAAATAATTGTCTTCTTTGTGAATCATATTTGAATAGATGATTTAAAGTTTTTTTATTAAAGATCATAACGGTAACGATCATTGGGCCTAATAAATGCTAAAAAATTGTAAATAATTACCTTCTTTCTAAAAGATAATTTAATAGATCATTTAAAATTTCTTTATTAAAGATCATAACGGTAACGATCATTGGGCCGAATAAATACTAAAAAGTTGTAAGTAATTATCTTCTTTATAAAAGATAATTTAATAGATCATTTAGAATTTCTTTATTAAAGATCATAACGGTAACCATCATTGGGCCTAATAAATGCTAAAAAATTGTAAATAATTGTCTTCTTTCTAAAAGATATTTTAATAGATCATTTAGAATTTCTTTATTAAAGATCATAACGGTAACGATCATTGGGCTAATAAATGCTAAAGAATTTGAAATAATTATCTTCTTTGTGAATCATATTTGAATAGATCATTTAAAGTTTTTTTATTAAAGGTCATAACGGTAACGATCATTGAGCCTAATAAATGCTAAAAAATTGTACATAATTATCTTCATTCTAAAAGATAACTTAAAAGATCATTTAGAATTTCTTTATTAAAGATCATAACGGTAACGATCATTGGGCCTAATAAATGCTAAAGAATTTGAAATAATTATCTTCTTTGTGAATCATAATTGAAAAGATCATTTAAAGTTTTTTTATTAAAGATCATAACGGTAATGATCATTGGTCCTAATAAATGCTAAAAAATTGTAAATAATTATCTTCTTTCTGAAAGATAATTTAATGGATCATTTAGAATTTCTTTATTAAAGATCATAATGGTAACGATCATGGGGCCTAATAAATGCTAAAGAATTTGAAATAATTATCTTCTTTGTGAATCATATTTGAAGAGATCATTTAAAGTTGTTTTATTAAAGATTATAACGGTAATGATCATTGGACCTAATAAATGCTAAAAAATTATAAATAATTATCTTCTTTCTCAACGATAATTTAATAGATCATATAGAATTTCTTTATTAAAGATCATAACGGTAACGATCATGGGGCCTAATAAATGCTAAAGAATTTGAAATAATTGTCTTCTTTGTGAATCATATTTGAATAGATGATTTAAAGTTTTTTTATTAAAGATCATAACGGTAACGATCATTGGGCCTAATAAATGCTAAAAAATTGTAAATAATTACCTTCTTTCTAAAAGATAATTTAATAGATCATTTAAAATTTCTTTATTAAAGATCATAACGGTAACGATCATTGGGCCGAATAAATACTAAAAAGTTGTAAGTAATTATCTTCTTTATAAAAGATAATTTAATAGATCATTTAGAATTTCTTTATTAAAGATCATAACGGTAACCATCATTGGGCCTAATAAATGCTAAAAAATTGTAAATAATTGTCTTCTTTCTAAAAGATATTTTAATAGATCATTTAGAATTTCTTTATTAAAGATCATAACGGTAACGATCATTGGGCTAATAAATGCTAAAGAATTTGAAATAATTATCTTCTTTGTGAATCATATTTGAATAGATCATTTAAAGTTTTTTTATTAAAGGTCATAACGGTAACGATCATTGAGCCTAATAAATGCTAAAAAATTGTACATAATTATCTTCATTCTAAAAGATAACTTAAAAGATCATTTAGAATTTCTTTATTAAAGATCATAACGGTAACGATCATTGGGCCTAATAAATGCTAAAGAATTTGAAATAATTATCTTCTTTGTGAATCATAATTGAAAAGATCATTTAAAGTTTTTTTATTAAAGATCATAACGGTAATGATCATTGGTCCTAATAAATGCTAAAAAATTGTAAATAATTATCTTCTTTCTGAAAGATAATTTAATGGATCATTTAGAATTTCTTTATTAAAGATCATAATGGTAACGATCATGGGGCCTAATAAATGCTAAAGAATTTGAAATAATTATCTTCTTTGTGAATCATATTTGAAAAGATCATTTCAAGTTGTTTTATTAAAGATCATAACGGTAATGATAATTGGTCCTAATAAATGCTAAAAAATTGTAAATAATTATCTTCTTTCTCAAAGATAATTTAATAGATCATTTAGAATTTCTTTATTAAAGATCATAACGGTAACGATCATTGGGCCTAATAAATACTAAAAAATTGTAAATAATTATCTTCTTTCTAAAAGATAATTTAATAGATCATTTAGAATTTCTTTATTAAAGATCATAACGGTAACGATCATTGGGCCTAATAAATGCTAAAGAATTGTAAATAATTATCTTCTTTCTAAAAGATAATTTAATAGATCATTTAAAATTTCTTCATTAAAGATCATAACAGTAACGATCATGGGGCCTAATAAATGCTAAAGAGTTTCAAATAATTATCTTCTTTGTGAATCATAATTGAAAAGATCATTTAAAGTTTTCTTATTAAAGATCATAACGGTAACGATCATTGGGCCTAATAAACACTAAAAAATTGTAAATAATTATCTTCTTTCTAAAAGATAATTTAATAGATCATTTAGAATTTCTTTATTAAAGATCATAACGGTAACGATCATTGGCCTAATAAATGCTAAAAAATTGTAAATAATTATCTTCTTTCTGAAAGATAATTTAATAGATCATTTAAAATTTCTTCATTAAAGATCATAACAGTAATGATCATTGGGCCTAATAAATGCTAAAGAATTTGAAATAATTATCTTCTTTGTGAATCATATTTGAAGAGATCATTTAAAGTTGTTTTATTAAAGATTATAACGGTAATGATCATTGGACCTAATAAATGCTAAAAAATTATAAATAATTATCTTCTTTCTCAACGATAATTTAATAGATCATATAGAATTTCTTTATTAAAGATCATAACGGTAACGATCATGGGGCCTAATAAATGCTAAAGAATTTGAAATAATTGTCTTCTTTGTGAATCATATTTGAATAGATGATTTAAAGTTTTTTTATTAAAGATCATAACGGTAACGATCATTGGGCCTAATAAATGCTAAAAAATTGTAAATAATTACCTTCTTTCTAAAAGATAATTTAATAGATCATTTAAAATTTCTTTATTAAAGATCATAACGGTAACGATCATTGGGCCTAATAAATACTAAAAAGTTGTAAGTAATTATCTTCTTTATAAAAGATAATTTAATAGATCATTTAGAATTTCTTTATTAAAGATCATAACGGTAACCATCATTGGGCCTAATAAATGCTAAAAAATTGTAAATAATTGTCTTCTTTCTAAAAGATATTTTAATAGATCATTTAGAATTTCTTTATTAAAGATCATAACGGTAACGATCATTGGGCTAATAAATGCTAAAGAATTTAAAATAATTATCTTCTTTGTGAATCATATTTGAATAGATCATTTAAAGTTTTTTTATTAAAGGTCATAACGGTAACGATCATTGAGCCTAATAAATGCTAAAAAATTGTACATAATTATCTTCATTCTAAAAGATAACTTAAAAGATCATTTAGAATTTCTTTATTAAAGATCATAACGGTAACGATCATTGGGCCTAATAAATGCTAAAGAATTTGAAATAATTATCTTCTTTGTGAATCATAATTGAAAAGATCATTTAAAGTTTTTTTATTAAAGATCATAACGGTAATGATCATTGGTCCTAATAAATGCTAAAAAATTGTAAATAATTATCTTCTTTCTGAAAGATAATTTAATGGATCATTTAGAATTTCTTTATTAAAGATCATAATGGTAACGATCATGGGGCCTAATAAATGCTAAAGAATTTGAAATAATTATCTTCTTTGTGAATCATATTTGAGAAGATCATTTCAAGTTGTTTTATTAAAGATCATAACGGTAATGATAATTGGTCCTAATAAATGCTAAAAAATTGTAAATAATTATCTTCTTTCTCAAAGATAATTTAATAGATCATTTAGAATTTCTTTATTAAAGATCATAACGGTAACGATCATTGGGCCTAATAAATACTAAAAAATTGTAAATAATTATCTTCTTTCTAAAAGATAATTTAATAGATCATTTAGAATTTCTTTATTAAAGATCATAACGGTAACGATCATTGGGCCTAATAAATGCTAAAAAATTGTAAATAATTATCTTCTTTCTAAAAGATAATTTAATAGATCATTTAAAATTTCTTCATTAAAGATCATAACAGTAATGATCATCGGGCCTAATAAATGCTAAAGAATTTGAAATAATTATCTTCTTTGTGAATCATAATTGAAAAGATCATTTAAAGTATTTTTATTAAAGATCATAACGGTAATGATCATTGGTCCTAATAAATGCTAAAAAATTGTAAATAATTATCTTCTTTCTTAAAGATAATTTAATAGATCATATAGAATTTCTTTATTAAAGATCATAACGGTAACGATCATGGGACCTAATAAATGCTAAAGAATTTGAAATAATTATCTTCTTTGTGAATCATATTTGAATAGATCATTTAAAGTTTTTTTCTTAACGGTAACGATCATTGGGCCTAATAAATGCTAAAAAATTGGTCATAATTATCTTCATTCTAAAAGATAACTTAAAAGATCATTTAGAATTTCATTACTAAAGATCATAACGGTAACGATCATTGGGCCTAATAAATGCTAAAGAATTTGAAATAATTACCTTCTTTGTGAATCATAATTGACAACATCATTTAAAGTTTTTTTATTAAAGATCATAACGGTAACGATCATTGGGCCTAATAAATGCTAAAAAATTGTAAATAATTATCTTCTTTCTAAAAGATAATTTAATAGATCATTTAGAATTTCTTTATTAAAGATCATAACGGTAACGATCATTGGGCCTAATAAATGCTAAAGAATTTGAAATAATTATCTTCTTTGTGAATCACAATTGAATAGATCATTTAAAGTTTTTTAATTAAAGATCCAAACGGTAACGATCATTGGGCCTAATAAATGCTAAAAAATTGTAAATAATTATCTTCTTTCTAAAAGATAATTTAATAGATCATTTAGAATTTCTTTATTAACGATCATAACGGTAACGATCATTGCGCCTAATCAATGCTAAAAAATTGTAAATAATTATCTTCTTTATCAAAGATAATTTAATAGATCATTTAGAATTTCTTTATTAAAGATCATAACGGTAACGATCATGGGGCCTAATAAATGCTAAAGAATTTGAAATAATTATCTTCTTTGTGAATCATATTTGAATAGATCATTTAAAGTTATTTTATTAAAGGTCTTAACGGTAACAGTCATTGGGCCTAATAAATGCTAAAAAATTGTACATAATTATCTTCATTCTAAAAGATAATTTAATAAGTCATTTAGAATTTCTTTATTAAAGATCATAACAGTAACGATCATTGGGCCTAATAAATGCTAAAGAGTTTCAAATAATTATCTTCTTTGTGAATCATAATTGAAAAGATCATTTTAAGTTTTTTTATTAAAGATCATAACGGTAACGATCATTGGGCCTAATAAACACTAAAAAATTGTAAATAATTATCTTCTTTCTAAAAGATAATTTAATAGATCATTTAGAATTTCTTTATTAAAGATCATAACGGTAACGATCATTGGCCTAATAAATGCTAAAAAATTGTAAATAATTATCTTCTTTCTGAAAGATAATTTAATAGATCATTTAAAATTTCTTCATTAAAGATCATAACAGTAATGATCATTGGGCCTAATAAATGCTAAAGAATTTGAAATAATTATCTTCCTTGTGAATCATATTTGAAAAGATCATTTAAAGTTGTTTTAAAAAAAGATCATAACGGTAATGATCATTGGTCCTAATAAATGCTAAAAAATTATAAATAATTATCTTCTTTCTCAACGATAATTTAATAGATCATGTAGAATTTCTTTATTAAAGATCATAACGGTAACGATCATGGGGCCTAATAAATGCTAAAGAATTTGAAATAATTGTCTTCTTTGTGAATCATATTTGAATAGATCATTTAAAGTTTTTTTATTAAAGGTCTTAACGGTAACGATCATTGGGCCTAATAAATGCTAAAAAATTGGTCATAATTATCTTCATTCTAAAAGATAACTTAAAAGATCATTTAGAATTTCTTTATTAAAGATCATAACGGTAACGATCATTGGGCCTAATAAATGCTAAAAAATTGTACATAATTATCTTCATTCTAAAAGATAACTTAAAAGATCATTTAGAATTTCTTTATTAAAGATCGTAACGATAACGGTCATTGGGCCTAATAAATGCTAAAGAATTTGAAATAATTATCTTCTTTGTGAATCATAATTGAAAAGATGATTTAAAGTTTTTTATTAAAGATCATAACGGTAATGATCATTGGGCCTAATAAATGCTAAAAAATTGTAAATAATTATCTTCATTCTAAAAGATAATTTAATAGATCATTTAGAATTTGTTTATTAAAGATCATAACGGTAACGATCATTGGGCCTAATAAATGCTAAAGAATTTGAAATAATTATATTCTTTGTGAATCATAATTGACAACATCATTTAAAGTTTTTTTATTAAACATCATAACGGTAACGATCATTGGTCCTAATAAATGCTAAAAAATTGTAAATAATTATCTTCTTTCTAAAAGATAATTTAATAGATCATTTAGAATTTGTTTATTAAAGATCATAACGGTAACGATCATTGGGCCTAATAAATGCTAAAGAATTTGAAATAATTATCTTCTTTGTGAATCATAATTGACAACATCATTTAAAGTTTTTTTATTAAAGATCATAACGGTAACGATCATTGGGCCTAATAAATGCTAAAAAATTGTATATAATTATCTTCTTTCTAAAAGATAATTTAATAGATCATTTAGAATTTCTTTATTAAAGATCATAACGGTAACGATCATTGGGCCAAATAAATGCTAAAGAATTTGAAATAATTATCTTCTTTGTGAATCACAATTGAATAGATCATTTAAAGTTTTTTTATTAAAGATCCAAACGGTAACGATCATTGGGCCTAATAAATGCTAAAAAATTGTAAATAATTATCTTCTTTCTAAAAGATAATTTAATAGATCATTTAGAATTTCTTTATTAACGATCATAACGGTAACGATCATTGCGCCTAATCAATGCTAAAAAATTGTAAATAATTATCTTCTTTATCAAAGATAATTTAATAGATCATTTAGAATTTCTTTATTAAAGATCATAACGGTAACGATCATGGGGCCTAATAAATGCTAAAGAATTTGAAATAATTATCTTCTTTGTGAATCATAATTGAATAGATCATTTAAAGTTTTTTTATTAAAGGTCTTAACGGTAACGGTCATTGGGCCTAATAAATGCTAAAAAATTGTACATAATTATCTTCATTCTAAAAGATAACTTAAAAGATTATTTAAAGTTTTTTTATTAAAGATCATAACGGTAACGATCATTGGGCCTAATAAATGCTAAAAAATTGTAAATAATTATCTTCTTTCTGAAAGATAATTTAATAGATCATTTAGAATTTCTTTATTAACGATCATAACGGTAACGATCATTGCGCCTAATCAATGCTAAAAAATTGTAAATAATTATCTTCTTTATCAAAGATAATTTAATAGATCATTTAGAATTTCTTTATTAAAGATCATAACAGTAACGATCATGGGGCCTAATAAATGCTAAAGAGTTTCAAATAATTATCTTCTTTGTGAATCATAATTGAAAAGATCATTTAAAGTTTTCTTATTAAAGATCATAACGGTAACGATCATTGGGCCTAATAAACACTAAAAAATTGTAAATAATTATCTTCTTTCTAAAAGATAATTTAATAGATCATTTAGAATTTCTTTATTAAAGATCATAACGGTAACGATCATTGGCCTAATAAATGCTAAAAAATTGTAAATAATTATCTTCTTTCTGAAAGATAATTTAATAGATCATTTAAAATTTCTTCATTAAAGATCATAACAGTAATGATCATTGGGCCTAATAAATGCTAAAGAATTTGAAATAATTATCTTCTTTGTGAATCATATTTGAAGAGATCATTTAAAGTTGTTTTATTAAAGATTATAACGGTAATGATCATTGGACCTAATAAATGCTAAAAAATTATAAATAATTATCTTCTTTCTCAACGATAATTTAATAGATCATATAGAATTTCTTTATTAAAGATCATAACGGTAACGATCATGGGGCCTAATAAATGCTAAAGAATTTGAAATAATTGTCTTCTTTGTGAATCATATTTGAATAGATGATTTAAAGTTTTTTTATTAAAGATCATAACGGTAACGATCATTGGGCCTAATAAATGCTAAAAAATTGTAAATAATTACCTTCTTTCTAAAAGATAATTTAATAGATCATTTAAAATTTCTTTATTAAAGATCATAACGGTAACGATCATTGGGCCTAATAAATACTAAAAAGTTGTAAGTAATTATCTTCTTTATAAAAGATAATTTAATAGATCATTTAGAATTTCTTTATTAAAGATCATAACGGTAACCATCATTGGGCCTAATAAATGCTAAAAAATTGTAAATAATTGTCTTCTTTCTAAAAGATATTTTAATAGATCATTTAGAATTTCTTTATTAAAGATCATAACGGTAACGATCATTGGGCTAATAAATGCTAAAGAATTTGAAATAATTATCTTCTTTGTGAATCATATTTGAATAGATCATTTAAAGTTTTTTTATTAAAGGTCATAACGGTAACGATCATTGAGCCTAATAAATGCTAAAAAATTGTACATAATTATCTTCATTCTAAAAGATAACTTAAAAGATCATTTAGAATTTCTTTATTAAAGATCATAACGGTAACGATCATTGGGCCTAATAAATGCTAAAGAATTTGAAATAATTATCTTCTTTGTGAATCATAATTGAAAAGATCATTTAAAGTTTTTTTATTAAAGATCATAACGGTAATGATCATTGGTCCTAATAAATGCTAAAAAATTGTAAATAATTATCTTCTTTCTGAAAGATAATTTAATGGATCATTTAGAATTTCTTTATTAAAGATCATAATGGTAACGATCATGGGGCCTAATAAATGCTAAAGAATTTGAAATAATTATCTTCTTTGTGAATCATATTTGAAAAGATCATTTCAAGTTGTTTTATTAAAGATCATAACGGTAATGATAATTGGTCCTAATAAATGCTAAAAAATTGTAAATAATTATCTTCTTTCTCAAAGATAATTTAATAGATCATTTAGAATTTCTTTATTAAAGATCATAACGGTAACGATCATTGGGCCTAATAAATGCTAAAAAATTGTAAATAATTATCTTCTTTCTAAAAGATAATTTAATCGATCATTTAAAATTTCTTTATTAAAGATCATAACGGTAACGATCATTGGGCCTAATAAATGCTAAAGAATTTGAAATAATTATCTTCTTTGTGAATCACAATTGAATAGATCATTTAAAGTTTTTTTATTAAAGATCCTAACGGTAACGATCATTGAGCCTAATAAATGCTAAAAAATTGTAAATAATTATCTTCTTTCTAAAAGATAAATTAATAGATCATTTAGAATTTCTTTATTAATGATCATAACGGTAACGATCATTGCGCCTAATCAATGCTAAAAAATTGAAATAATTATCTTCTTTATCAAAGATAATTTAATAGATCATTTAGAATTTCTTTATTAAAGATCATAACGGTAACGATCATTGGGCCTAATAAATGCTAAAGAATTTGAAATAATTATCTTCTTTGTGAATCATATTTGAAGAGATCATTTAAAGTTGTTTTATTAAAGATTATAACGGTAATGATCATTGGACCTAATAAATGCTAAAAAATTATAAATAATTATCTTCTTTCTCAACGATAATTTAATAGATCATATAGAATTTCTTTATTAAAGATCATAACGGTAACGATCATGGGGCCTAATAAATGCTAAAGAATTTGAAATAATTGTCTTCTTTGTGAATCATATTTGAATAGATGATTTAAAGTTTTTTTATTAAAGATCATAACGGTAACGATCATTGGGCCTAATAAATGCTAAAAAATTGTAAATAATTACCTTCTTTCTAAAAGATAATTTAATAGATCATTTAAAATTTCTTTATTAAAGATCATAACGGTAACGATCATTGGGCCTAATAAATACTAAAAAGTTGTAAGTAATTATCTTCTTTATAAAAGATAATTTAATAGATCATTTAGAATTTCTTTATTAAAGATCATAACGGTAACCATCATTGGGCCTAATAAATGCTAAAAAATTGTAAATAATTGTCTTCTTTCTAAAAGATATTTTAATAGATCATTTAGAATTTCTTTATTAAAGATCATAACGGTAACGATCATTGGGCTAATAAATGCTAAAGAATTTGAAATAATTATCTTCTTTGTGAATCATATTTGAATAGATCATTTAAAGTTTTTTTATTAAAGGTCATAACGGTAACGATCATTGAGCCTAATAAATGCTAAAAAATTGTACATAATTATCTTCATTCTAAAAGATAACTTAAAAGATCATTTAGAATTTCTTTATTAAAGATCATAACGGTAACGATCATTGGGCCTAATAAATGCTAAAGAATTTGAAATAATTATCTTCTTTGTGAATCATAATTGAAAAGATCATTTAAAGTTTTTTTATTAAAGATCATAACGGTAATGATCATTGGTCCTAATAAATGCTAAAAAATTGTAAATAATTATCTTCTTTCTGAAAGATAATTTAATGGATCATTTAGAATTTCTTTATTAAAGATCATAATGGTAACGATCATGGGGCCTAATAAATGCTAAAGAATTTGAAATAATTATCTTCTTTGTGAATCATATTTGAAAAGATCATTTCAAGTTGTTTTATTAAAGATCATAACGGTAATGATAATTGGTCCTAATAAATGCTAAAAAATTGTAAATAATTATCTTCTTTCTCAAAGATAATTTAATAGATCATTTAGAATTTCTTTATTAAAGATCATAACGGTAACGATCATTGGGCCTAATAAATGCTAAAAAATTGTAAATAATTATCTTCTTTCTAAAAGATAATTTAATCGATCATTTAAAATTTCTTTATTAAAGATCATAACGGTAACGATCATTGGGCCTAATAAATGCTAAAGAATTTGAAATAATTATCTTCTTTGTGAATCACAATTGAATAGATCATTTAAAGTTTTTTTATTAAAGATCCTAACGGTAACGATCATTGAGCCTAATAAATGCTAAAAAATTGTAAATAATTATCTTCTTTCTAAAAGATAAATTAATAGATCATTTAGAATTTCTTTATTAATGATCATAACGGTAACGATCATTGCGCCTAATCAATGCTAAAAAATTGAAATAATTATCTTCTTTATCAAAGATAATTTAATAGATCATTTAGAATTTCTTTATTAAAGATCATAACGGTAACGATCATGGGGCCTAATAAATGCTAAAGAATTTGAAATAATTATCTTCTTTGTGAATCATATTTGAATAGATCATTTAAAGTTTTTTTATTAAAGGTCTTAACGGTAACGGTCATTGGGCCTAATAAATGCTAAAAAATTGTACCTGATTATCTTCATTCTAAAAGATAATTTAATAAGTCATTTAGAATTTCTTTATTAAAGATCATAACGGTAACGATCATTGGGCCTAATAAATGCTAAAGAATTTCAAATAATTATCTTCTTTGTGAATCATAATTGAAAAGATCATTTAAGGTTTTTTTATTAAAGATCATAACGGTAACGATCATTGGGCCTAATAAATACTAAAAAATTGTAAATAATTATCTTCTTTCTAAAAGATAATTTAATAGATCATTTAGAATTTCTTTATTAAAGATCATAACGGTAACGATCATTGGCCTAATAAATGCTAAAAAATTGTAAATAATTATCTTCTTTCTGAAAGATAATTTAATAGATGATTTAAAATTTCTTCATTAAAGATCATAACAGTAATGATCATTGGGCCTAATAAATGCTAACGAATTTGAAATAATTATCTTCTTTGTGAATCATATTTGAAAAGATCATTTAAAGTTGTTTTATTAAAGATTATAACGGTAATGATCATTGGGCCTAATAAATGCTAAAAAATTGTAAATAATTATCTTCTTTCTCAAAGATAATTTAATAGATCATATAGAATTTCTTTATTAAAGATCATAACGGTAACGATCATGGGGCCTAATAAATACTAAAGAATTTGAAATAATTATCTTCTTTGTGAATCATATTTGAATAGATCATTTAAAGTTTTTTTATTAAAGGTCTTAACGGTAATGATCATTGGGCCTAATAAATGCTAAAAAATTGTACATAATTATCTTCATTCTAAAAGATAACTTAAAAGATCATTTAGAATTTCTTTATTAAAGATCGTAACGATAACGGTCATTGGGCCTAATAAATGCTAAAAAATTGTAAATAATTATCTTCTTTCTAAAAGATATTTTAATAGATCATTTAGAATTTCTTTATTAAAGATCATAACGATAACGATCATTGGGCTAATAAATGCTAAAGAATTTGAAATAATTATTTTCTTTGTGAATCATACTTAAATAGATCATTTAAAGTTTTTTTAGTAAAGGTCTTACCGGTAACGATCATTGAGCCTAATAAATGCTAAAAAATTGTACATAATTATCTTCATTCTAAAAGATAACTTAAAAGATCATTTAGAATTTCTTTATTAAAGATCATAACGGTAACGATCATTGGGCCTAATAAATGCTAAAGAATTTGAAATAATTATCTTCTTTGTGAATCACAATTGAAAAGATCATTTAAAGTGTTTTTATTAAAGATCATAACAGTAACGATCATTGGACCTAATAAATGCTAAAAAATTGTAAATAATTATCTTCTTTCTAAAAGATAATTTAATAGATCATTTAGAATTTCTTTATTAAAGATCATAACGGTAACGATCATTGGGCCTAATAAATGCTAAAAAATTGTAAATAATTATCTTCTTTCTAAAAGATAATTTAATAGATCATTTGAAATTTCTTCATTAAAGATCATAACAGTAATGCCCATTGGGCCTAATAAATGCTAAAGAATTTGAAATAATTACCTTCTTTGTGAATCATAATTGAAAACATCATTTAAAGTTTTTTTATTAAAGATCATAACGGTAATGATCATTGGTCCTAATAAATGCTACAAAATTGTAAATAATTATCTTCTTTCTGAAAGATAATTTAATGGATCATTTAGAATTTCTTTATTAAAGATCATAACGGTAACGATCATTGGGCCTAATAAATGCTAAAAAATTGTAAATAATTATCTTCTTTCTAAAAGATAATTTAATAGATCATTTAGAATTTCTTTATTAAAGATCATAACGGTAACGATCATGGGGCCTAATAAATGCTAAAGAGTTTGAAATAATTATCTTCTTTGTGAATCATATTTGAAAAGATCATTTTAAGTTGTTTTATTAAAGATCATAACGGTAATGATAATTGGTCCTATTAAATGCTAAAAAATTGTAAATAATTAGCTTCTTTCTCAAAGATAATTTAATAGATCATTTAGAATTTCTTTATTAAAGATCATAACGGTAACGATCATTGGGCCTAATAAATGCTAAAAAATTGTAAATAATTATCTTCTTTCTAAAAGATAATTTAATAGATCATTTAGAATTTCTTTATTAAAGATCATAACGGTAACGATCATGGGGCCTAATAAATGCTAAAGAATTTGAAATAATTATCTTCTTTGTGAATCATAATTGAAAAGATCATTTAAAGTTTTTTTTAAAGGTCTTAACGGTAACGATCATTGCGCCTAAGAAATGCTAAAAAATTGTACATAATTATCTTCATTCTAAAAGATAACTTAAAAGATCATTTAGAATTTCTTTATTAAAGATCATAACGATAACGGTCATTGGGCCTAATAAATGCTAAAGTATTTGAAATAATTATCTTCTTTGTGAATCATTATTGAAAAGATCATTTAAACTTTTTTTATTAAAGATCATAACGGTAACGATCATTGGGCCTAATAAATGCTAAAAAATTGTAAATAATTATCTTCTTTCTAAAAGATAATTTAATAGATCATTTAGAATTTCTTTATTAAAGATCATAACGGTAGCCATCATTGGGCCTAATAAATGCTAAAAATTTGTAAATAATTATCTTCTTTCTAAAAGATATTTTAATAGATCATTTAGAATTTCTTTATTAAAGATCATAACGGTAACGATCATTGGGCTAATAAATGCTAAAGAATTTGAAATAATTATCTTCTTTGTGAATCATAATTGAAAAGATCATTTAAGGTTTTTTTATTAAAGATCATAACGGTAACGATCATTGGGCCTAATAAATACTAAAAAATTGTAAATAATTATCTTCTTTCTAAAAGATAATTTAATAGATCATTTAGAATTTCTTTATTAAAGATCATAACGGTAACGATCTTTGGCCTAATAAATGCTAAAAAATTGTAAATAATTATCTTCTTTCTGAAAGATAATTTAATAGATGATTTAAAATTTCTTCATTAAAGATCATAACAGTAATGATCATTGGGCCTAATAAATGCTAAAGAATTTGAAATAATTATCTTCTTTGTGAATCATATTTGAAAAGATCATTTAAAGTTGTTTTATTATAGATTATAACGGTAATGATCATTGGGCCTAATAAATGCTAAAAAATTGTAAATAATTATCTTCTTTCTCAAAGATAATTTAATAGATCATATAGAATTTCTTTATTAAAGATCATAACGGTAACGATCATGGGGCCTAATAAATGCTAAAGAATTTGAAATAATTATCTTCTTTGTGAATCATATTTGAATAGATCATTTAAAGTTTTTTTATTAAAGGTCTTAACGGTAATGATCATTGGGCCTAATAAATGCTAAAAAATTGTACATAATTATCTTCATTCTAAAAGATAACTTAAAAGATCATTTAGAATTTCTTTATTAAAGATCGTAACGATAACGGTCATTGGGCCTAATAAATGCTAAAAAATTGTAAATAATTATCTTCATTCTAAAAGATATTTTAATAGATCATTTAGAATTTCTTTATTAAAGATCATAACGGTAACGATCATTGGGCTAATAAATGCTAAAGAATTTGAAATAATTATTTTCTTTGTGAATCATACTTAAATAGATCATTTAAAGTTTTTTTAGTAAAGGTCTTAACGGTAACGATCATTGAGCCTAATAAATGCTAAAAAATTGTACATAATTATCTTCATTCTAAAAGATAACTTAAAAGATCATTTAGAATTTCTTTATTAAAGATCATAACGGTAATGATCATTGGGCCTAATAAATGCTAAAGAATTTGAAATAATTATCTTCTTTGTGAATCACAATTGAAAAGATCATTTAAAGTGTTTTTATTAAAGATCATAACAGTAACGATCATTGGACCTAATAAATGCTAAAAAATTGTAAATAATTATCTTCTTTCTAAAAGATAATTTAATAGATCATTTAGAATTTCTTTATTAAAGATCATAACGGTAACGATCATGGGGCCTAATAAATGCTAAAGAGTATGAAATAATTATCTTCTTTGTGAATCATATTTGAAAAGATCATTTTAAGTTGTTTTATTAAAGATCATAACGGTAATGATAATTGGTCCTATTAAATGCTAAAAAATTGTAAATAATTAGCTTCTTTCTCAAAGATAATTTAATAGATCATTTAGAATTTCTTTATTAAAGATCATAACGGTAACGATCATTGGGCCTAATAAATGCTAAAAAATTGTAAATAATTATCTTCTTTCTAAAAGATAATTTAATAGATCATTTAGAATTTCTTTATTAAAGATCATAACGGTAACGATCATGGGGCCTAATAAATGCTAAAGAATTTGAAATAATTATCTTCTTTGTGAATCATAATTGAAAAGATCATTTAAAGTTTTTTTTTTAAAGGTCTTAACGGTAACGATCATTGCGCCTAATAAATGCTAAAAAATTGTACATAATTATCTTCATTCTAAAAGATAACTTAAAAGATCATTTAGAATTTCTTTATTAAAGATCATAACGATAACGGTCATTGGGCCTAATAAATGCTAAAATATTTGAAATAATTATCTTCTTTGTGAATCATTATTGAAAAGATCATTTAAACTTTTTTTATTAAAGATCATAACGGTAACGATCATTGGGCCTAATAAATGCTAAAAAATTGTAAATAATTATCTTCTTTCTAAAAGATAATTTAATAGATCATTTAGAATTTCTTTATTAAAGATCATAACGGTAACCATCATTGGGCCTAATAAATGCTAAAAATTTGTAAATAATTATCTTCTTTCTAAAAGATATTTTAATAGATCATTTAGAATTTCTTTATTAAAGATCATAACCGTAACGATCATTGGGCTAATAAATGCTAAAGAATTTGAAATAATTATCTTCTTTGTGAATCATATTTGAATAGATCATTTAAGTTTTTTTTATTAAAGGTCTTAACGGTAACGATCATTGAGCCTAATAAATGCTAAAAAATGTACATAATTATCTTCATTCTAAAAGATAACTTAAAAGATCATTTAGAATTTCTTTATTAAAGATCATAACGGTAACGATCATTGGGCCTAATAAATGCTTAAGAATTTGAAATAATTATCTTCTTTGTGAATCATAATTGAAAAGATCATTTAAAGTGTTTTTATTAAAGATCATAACAGTAACGATCATTGGACCTAATAAATGCTAAAAAATTGTAAATAATTATCTTCTTTCTAAACGATAATTTAATAGATCATATAGAATTTCTTTATTAAAGATCATAACGGTAACGATCATGGGGCCTAATAAATGCTAAAGAATTTGAAATAATTATCTTCTTTGTGAATCATATTTGAATAGATCATTTAAAGTTTTTTTATTAAAGGTCTTAACGGTAACGATCATTGGGCATAATAAATGCTAAAAAATTGGTCATAATTATCTTCATTCAAAAAGATAACTTAAAAGATCATTTAGGATTTCTTTATTAAAGATCTTAACGGTAACGATCATTGGGCCCAATAAATGCTAAAAAATTTGAAATAATTATCTTCTTTGTGAATCATAATTGAAAAGATCATTTAGTGTTTTTTTATTAAAGATCATAATGGTAACGATCATTGGGCCTAATAAATGCTAAAAAATTGTAAATAATTATCTTCTTTCTAAAAGATAATTTAATAGATCATTTAGAATTTCTTTATTAAAGATCATAACGGTAACGATCATTGGGGCCTAATAAATGCTAAGGAATTTGAAATAATTATATTTTTTGTGAATCATAATTGAAAAGATCATTTAAAGTTTTTTTATTAAAGATCATAACGGTAACGATCATTGGGCCCAATAAATACTAAAAAATTGTAAATAATTATCTTCTTTCTAAAAGATAATTTAATAGATCAATTAGAATTTCTTTATTAAAGATTATAACGGTAACGATCATTGGGCCTAATAAATGCTAAAAAATTGTAAATAATTATCTTCTTTCTAAAAGATAATTTAATAGATCATCCAAAATTTCTTCGTTAAAGAACATAACAGTAATGATCATTGGGCCTAATAAATGCTAAAGAATTTGAAATAATTATCTTCTTTGTGAATCATATTTGAAAAGATCATTTAAAGTTGTTTTATTAAAGATCATAACGGTAATGATCATTGGTCCTAATAAATGCTAAAAAATTGTAAATAATTATCTTCTTTCTCAAAGATAATTTAATAGATCATTTAGAATTTCTTTATTAAAGATCATAACGGTAACGATCATGGGGCCTAATAAATGCTAAAGAATTTGAAATAATTATCTTCTTTGTGAATCATAATTGAAAAGATCATTTAAAGTTTTTTTTTTAAAGGTCTTAACGGTAACGATCATTGCGCCTAATAAATGCTAAAAAATTGTACATAATTATCTTCATTCCAAAAGATAACTTAAAAGATCATTTAGAATTTCTTTATTAAAGATCATAACGATAACGGTCATTGGGCCTAATAAATGCTAAAGTATTTGAAATAATTATCTTCTTTGTGAATCATAATTGAAAAGATCATTTAAACTTTTTTTATTAAAGATCATAACGGTAACGATCATTGGGCCTAATAAATGCTAAAAAATTGTAAATAATTATCTTCTTCCTAAAAGATAATTTAATAGATCATTTAGAATTTCTTTATTAAAGATCATAACGGTAACCATCATTGGGCCTAATAAATGCTAAAAATTTGTAAATAATTATCTTCTTTCTAAAAGATATTTTAATAGATCATTTAGAATTTCTTTATTAAAGATCATAACGGTAACGATCATTGGGCTAATAAATGCTAAAGAATTTGAAATAATTATCTTCTTTGTGAATCATATTTGAATAGATCATTTAAGTTTTTTTATTAAAGGTCTTAACGGTAACGATCATTGAGCCTAATAAATGCTAAAAAATGTACATAATTATCTTCATTCTAAAAGATAACTTAAAAGATCATTTAGAATTTCTTTATTAAAGATCATAACGGTAACAATCATTGGGCCTAATAAATGCTAAAGAATTTGAAATAATTATCTTCTTTGTGAATCATAATTGAAAAGATCATTTAAAGTGTTTTTATTAAAGATCATAACAGTAACGATCATTGGACCTAATAAATGCTAAAAAATTGTAAATAATTATCTTCTTTCTAAACGATAATTTAATAGATCATATAGAATTTCTTTATTAAAGATCATAACGGTAACGATCATGGGGCCTAATAAATGCTAAAGAATTTGAAATAATTATCTTCTTTGTGAATCATATTTGAATAGATCATTTAAAGTTTTTTTATTAAAGGTCTTAACGGTAACGATCATTGGGCATAATAAATGCTAAAAAATTGGTCATAATTATCTTCATTCAAAAAGATAACTTAAAAGATCATTTAGGATTTCTTTATTAAAGATCGTAACGATTACGGTCATTGGGCCTAATAAATGCTAAAGAATTTGAAATAATTATCTTCTTTCTGAATCATAATTGAAAAGATCATTTAAAGTTTTTTTATTAAAGATCATAACGGTAACGATTATTGGGCCTAATAAATGCTAAAAAATTTGAAATAATTATCTTCTTTGTGAATCATAATTGAAAAGATCATTTAGTGTTTTTTTATTAAAGATCATAATGGTAACGATCATTGGGCCTAATAAATGCTAAAAAATTGGTCATAATTATCTTCATTCAAAAAGATAACTTAAAAGATCATTTAGGATTTCTTTATTAAAGATCGTAACGATAACGGTCATTGGGCCTAATAAATGCTAAAGAATTTGAAATAATTATCTTCTTTGTGAATCATATTTGAATAGATCATTTAAAGTTTTTTTATTAAAGGTCTTAACGGTAACGATCATTGGGCATAATAAATGCTAAAAAATTGGTCATAATTATCTTCATTCAAAAAGATAACTTAAAAGATCATTTAGGATTTCTTTATTAAAGATCTTAACGGTAACGATCATTGGGCCCAATAAATGCTAAAAAATTGTACATAATTATCTTCATTCTAAAAGATAACTTAAAAGATCATTTAGAATTTCTTTATTAAAGATCATAACGATAACGGTCATTGGGCCTAATAAATGCTAAAAAATTTGAAATAATTATCCTCTTTGTGAATCATAATTGAAAAGATCATTTAGTGTTTTTTTATTAAAGATCATAATGGTAACGATCATTGGGCCTAATAAATGCTAAAAAATTGTAAATAATTATCTTCTTTCTAAAAGATAATTTAACAGATCATTTAGAATTTCTTTATTAAAGATCATAACGGTAACGATCATTGGGGCCTAATAAATGCTAAGGAATTTGAAATAATTATATTTTTTGTGAATCATAATTGAAAAGATCATTTAAAGTTTTTTTATTAAAGATCATAACGGTAACGATCATTGGGCCCAATAAATACTAAAAAATTGTAAATAATTATCTTCTTTCTAAAAGATAATTTAATAGATCAATTAGAATTTCTTTATTAAAGATTATAACGGTAACGATCATTGGGCCTAATAAATGCTAAAAAATTGTAAATAATTATCTTCTTTCTAAAAGATAATTTAATAGATCATCCAAAATTTCTTCGTTAAAGAACATAACAGTAATGATCATTGGGCCTAATAAATGCTAAAGAATTTGAAATAATTATCTTCTTTGTGAATCATATTTGAAAAGATCATTTAAAGTTGTTTTATTAAAGATCATAACGGTAATGATCATTGGTCCTAATAAATGCTAAAAAATTGTAAATAATTATCTTCTTTCTCAAAGATAATTTAATAGATCATTTAGAATTTCTTTATTAAAGATCATAACGGTAACGATCATGGGGCCTAATAAATGCTAAAGAATTTGAAATAATTATCTTCTTTGTGAATCATAATTGAAAAGATCATTTAAAGTTTTTTTTTTAAAGGTCTTAACGGTAACGATCATTGCGCCTAATAAATGCTAAAAAATTGTACATAATTATCTTCATTCCAAAAGATAACTTAAAAGATCATTTAGAATTTCTTTATTAAAGATCATAACGATAACGGTCATTGGGCCTAATAAATGCTAAAGTATTTGAAATAATTATCTTCTTTGTGAATCATAATTGAAAAGATCATTTAAACTTTTTTTATTAAAGATCATAACGGTAACGATCATTGGGCCTAATAAATGCTAAAAACTTGTAAATAATTATCTTCTTCCTAAAAGATAATTTAATAGATCATTTAGAATTTCTTTATTAAAGATCATAACGGTAACCATCATTGGGCCTAATAAATGCTAAAAATTTGTAAATAATTATCTTCTTTCTAAAAGATATTTTAATAGATCATTTAGAATTTCTTTATTAAAGATCATAACGGTAACGATCATTGGGCTAATAAATGCTAAAGAATTTGAAATAATTATCTTCTTTGTGAATCATATTTGAATAGATCATTTAAGTTTTTTTATTAAAGGTCTTAACGGTAACGATCATTGAGCCTAATAAATGCTAAAAAATGTACATAATTATCTTCATTCTAAAAGATAACTTAAAAGATCATTTAGAATTTCTTTATTAAAGATCATAACGGTAACAATCATTGGGCCTAATAAATGCTAAAGAATTTGAAATAATTATCTTCTTTGTGAATCATAATTGAAAAGATCATTTAAAGTGTTTTTATTAAAGATCATAACAGTAACGATCATTGGACCTAATAAATGCTAAAAAATTGTAAATAATTATCTTCTTTCTAAACGATAATTTAATAGATCATATAGAATTTCTTTATTAAAGATCATAACGGTAACGATCATGGGGCCTAATAAATGCTAAAGAATTTGAAATAATTATCTTCTTTGTGAATCATATTTGAATAGATCATTTAAAGTTTTTTTATTAAAGGTCTTAACGGTAACGATCATTGGGCATAATAAATGCTAAAAAATTGGTCATAATTATCTTCATTCAAAAAGATAACTTAAAAGATCATTTAGGATTTCTTTATTAAAGATCGTAACGATAACGGTCATTGGGCCTAATAAATGCTAAAGAATTTGAAATAATTATCTTCTTTGTGAATCATATTTGAAAAGATCATTTTAAGTTGTTTTATTAAAGATCATAACGGTAATGATAATTGGTCCTATTAAATGCTAAAAAATTGTAAATAATTAGCTTCTTTCTCAAAGATAATTTAATAGATCATTTAGAATTTCTTTATTAAAGATCATAACGGTAACGATCATTGGGCCTAATAAATGCTAAAAAATTGTAAATAATTATCTTCTTTCTAAAAGATAATTTAATAGATCATTTAGAATTTCTTTATTAAAGATCATAACGGTAACGATCATGGGGCCTAATAAATGCTAAAGAATTTGAAATAATTATCTTCTTTGTGAATCATAATTGAAAAGATCATTTAAAGTTTTTTTTAAAGGTCTTAACGGTAACGATCATTGCGCCTAAGAAATGCTAAAAAATTGTACATAATTATCTTCATTCTAAAAGATAACTTAAAAGATCATTTAGAATTTCTTTATTAAAGATCATAACGATAACGGTCATTGGGCCTAATAAATGCTAAAGTATTTGAAATAATTATCTTCTTTGTGAATCATTATTGAAAAGATCATTTAAACTTTTTTTATTAAAGATCATAACGGTAACGATCATTGGGCCTAATAAATGCTAAAAAATTGTAAATAATTATCTTCTTTCTAAAAGATAATTTAATAGATCATTTAGAATTTCTTTATTAAAGATCATAACGGTAGCCATCATTGGGCCTAATAAATGCTAAAAATTTGTAAATAATTATCTTCTTTCTAAAAGATATTTTAATAGATCATTTAGAATTTCTTTATTAAAGATCATAACGGTAACGATCATTGGGCTAATAAATGCTAAAGAATTTGAAATAATTATCTTCTTTGTGAATCATAATTGAAAAGATCATTTAAGGTTTTTTTATTAAAGATCATAACGGTAACGATCATTGGGCCTAATAAATACTAAAAAATTGTAAATAATTATCTTCTTTCTAAAAGATAATTTAATAGATCATTTAGAATTTCTTTATTAAAGATCATAACGGTAACGATCTTTGGCCTAATAAATGCTAAAAAATTGTAAATAATTATCTTCTTTCTGAAAGATAATTTAATAGATGATTTAAAATTTCTTCATTAAAGATCATAACAGTAATGATCATTGGGCCTAATAAATGCTAAAGAATTTGAAATAATTATCTTCTTTGTGAATCATATTTGAAAAGATCATTTAAAGTTGTTTTATTATAGATTATAACGGTAATGATCATTGGGCCTAATAAATGCTAAAAAATTGTAAATAATTATCTTCTTTCTCAAAGATAATTTAATAGATCATATAGAATTTCTTTATTAAAGATCATAACGGTAACGATCATGGGGCCTAATAAATGCTAAAGAATTTGAAATAATTATCTTCTTTGTGAATCATATTTGAATAGATCATTTAAAGTTTTTTTATTAAAGGTCTTAACGGTAATGATCATTGGGCCTAATAAATGCTAAAAAATTGTACATAATTATCTTCATTCTAAAAGATAACTTAAAAGATCATTTAGAATTTCTTTATTAAAGATCGTAACGATAACGGTCATTGGGCCTAATAAATGCTAAAAAATTGTAAATAATTATCTTCATTCTAAAAGATATTTTAATAGATCATTTAGAATTTCTTTATTAAAGATCATAACGGTAACGATCATTGGGCTAATAAATGCTAAAGAATTTGAAATAATTATTTTCTTTGTGAATCATACTTAAATAGATCATTTAAAGTTTTTTTAGTAAAGGTCTTAACGGTAACGATCATTGAGCCTAATAAATGCTAAAAAATTGTACATAATTATCTTCATTCTAAAAGATAACTTAAAAGATCATTTAGAATTTCTTTATTAAAGATCATAACGGTAACGATCATTGGGCCTAATAAATGCTAAAGAATTTGAAATAATTATCTTCTTTGTGAATCACAATTGAAAAGATCATTTAAAGTGTTTTTATTAAAGATCATAACAGTAACGATCATTGGACCTAATAAATGCTAAAAAATTGTAAATAATTATCTTCTTTCTAAAAGATAATTTAATAGATCATTTAGAATTTCTTTATTAAAGATCATAACGGTAACGATCATGGGGCCTAATAAATGCTAAAGAGTTTGAAATAATTATCTTCTTTGTGAATCATATTTGAAAA
This sequence comes from Psophocarpus tetragonolobus, assembly GCA_037954015.1. NCBI lineage: Eukaryota > Viridiplantae > Streptophyta > Magnoliopsida > Fabales > Fabaceae > Psophocarpus > Psophocarpus tetragonolobus. The sequence goes on from CM075688.1 coordinate 65,351,322, forward strand.
GATCATTTTAAGTTGTTTTATTAAAGATCATAACGGTAATGATAATTGGTCCTATTAAATGCTAAAAAATTGTAAATAATTAGCTTCTTTCTCAAAGATAATTTAATAGATCATTTAGAATTTCTTTATTAAAGATCATAACGGTAACGATCATTGGGCCTAATAAATGCTAAAAAATTGTAAATAATTATCTTCTTTCTAAAAGATAATTTAATAGATCATTTAGAATTTCTTTATTAAAGATCATAACGGTAACGATCATGGGGCCTAATAAATGCTAAAGAATTTGAAATAATTATCTTCTTTGTGAATCATAATTGAAAAGATCATTTAAAGTTTTTTTTTTAAAGGTCTTAACGGTAACGATCATTGCGCCTAATAAATGCTAAAAAATTGTACATAATTATCTTCATTCTAAAAGATAACTTAAAAGATCATTTAGAATTTCTTTATTAAAGATCATAACGATAACGGTCATTGGGCCTAATAAATGCTAAAATATTTGAAATAATTATCTTCTTTGTGAATCATTATTGAAAAGATCATTTAAACTTTTTTTATTAAAGATCATAACGGTAACGATCATTGGGCCTAATAAATGCTAAAAAATTGTAAATAATTATCTTCTTTCTAAAAGATAATTTAATAGATCATTTAGAATTTCTTTATTAAAGATCATAACGGTAACCATCATTGGGCCTAATAAATGCTAAAAATTTGTAAATAATTATCTTCTTTCTAAAAGATATTTTAATAGATCATTTAGAATTTCTTTATTAAAGATCATAACCGTAACGATCATTGGGCTAATAAATGCTAAAGAATTTGAAATAATTATCTTCTTTGTGAATCATATTTGAATAGATCATTTAAGTTTTTTTTATTAAAGGTCTTAACGGTAACGATCATTGAGCCTAATAAATGCTAAAAAATGTACATAATTATCTTCATTCTAAAAGATAACTTAAAAGATCATTTAGAATTTCTTTATTAAAGATCATAACGGTAACGATCATTGGGCCTAATAAATGCTTAAGAATTTGAAATAATTATCTTCTTTGTGAATCATAATTGAAAAGATCATTTAAAGTGTTTTTATTAAAGATCATAACAGTAACGATCATTGGACCTAATAAATGCTAAAAAATTGTAAATAATTATCTTCTTTCTAAACGATAATTTAATAGATCATATAGAATTTCTTTATTAAAGATCATAACGGTAACGATCATGGGGCCTAATAAATGCTAAAGAATTTGAAATAATTATCTTCTTTGTGAATCATATTTGAATAGATCATTTAAAGTTTTTTTATTAAAGGTCTTAACGGTAACGATCATTGGGCATAATAAATGCTAAAAAATTGGTCATAATTATCTTCATTCAAAAAGATAACTTAAAAGATCATTTAGGATTTCTTTATTAAAGATCTTAACGGTAACGATCATTGGGCCCAATAAATGCTAAAAAATTGTACATAATTATCTTCATTCTAAAAGATAACTTAAAAGATCATTTAGAATTTCTTTATTAAAGATCATAACGATAACGGTCATTGGGCCTAATAAATGCTAAAAAATTTGAAATAATTATCTTCTTTGTGAATCATAATTGAAAAGATCATTTAGTGTTTTTTTATTAAAGATCATAATGGTAACGATCATTGGGCCTAATAAATGCTAAAAAATTGTAAATAATTATCTTCTTTCTAAAAGATAATTTAATAGATCATTTAGAATTTCTTTATTAAAGATCATAACGGTAACGATCATTGGGGCCTAATAAATGCTAAGGAATTTGAAATAATTATATTTTTTGTGAATCATAATTGAAAAGATCATTTAAAGTTTTTTTATTAAAGATCATAACGGTAACGATCATTGGGCCCAATAAATACTAAAAAATTGTAAATAATTATCTTCTTTCTAAAAGATAATTTAATAGATCAATTAGAATTTCTTTATTAAAGATTATAACGGTAACGATCATTGGGCCTAATAAATGCTAAAAAATTGTAAATAATTATCTTCTTTCTAAAAGATAATTTAATAGATCATCCAAAATTTCTTCGTTAAAGAACATAACAGTAATGATCATTGGGCCTAATAAATGCTAAAGAATTTGAAATAATTATCTTCTTTGTGAATCATATTTGAAAAGATCATTTAAAGTTGTTTTATTAAAGATCATAACGGTAATGATCATTGGTCCTAATAAATGCTAAAAAATTGTAAATAATTATCTTCTTTCTCAAAGATAATTTAATAGATCATTTAGAATTTCTTTATTAAAGATCATAACGGTAACGATCATGGGGCCTAATAAATGCTAAAGAATTTGAAATAATTATCTTCTTTGTGAATCATAATTGAAAAGATCATTTAAAGTTTTTTTTTTAAAGGTCTTAACGGTAACGATCATTGCGCCTAATAAATGCTAAAAAATTGTACATAATTATCTTCATTCCAAAAGATAACTTAAAAGATCATTTAGAATTTCTTTATTAAAGATCATAACGATAACGGTCATTGGGCCTAATAAATGCTAAAGTATTTGAAATAATTATCTTCTTTGTGAATCATAATTGAAAAGATCATTTAAACTTTTTTTATTAAAGATCATAACGGTAACGATCATTGGGCCTAATAAATGCTAAAAAATTGTAAATAATTATCTTCTTCCTAAAAGATAATTTAATAGATCATTTAGAATTTCTTTATTAAAGATCATAACGGTAACCATCATTGGGCCTAATAAATGCTAAAAATTTGTAAATAATTATCTTCTTTCTAAAAGATATTTTAATAGATCATTTAGAATTTCTTTATTAAAGATCATAACGGTAACGATCATTGGGCTAATAAATGCTAAAGAATTTGAAATAATTATCTTCTTTGTGAATCATATTTGAATAGATCATTTAAGTTTTTTTATTAAAGGTCTTAACGGTAACGATCATTGAGCCTAATAAATGCTAAAAAATGTACATAATTATCTTCATTCTAAAAGATAACTTAAAAGATCATTTAGAATTTCTTTATTAAAGATCATAACGGTAACAATCATTGGGCCTAATAAATGCTAAAGAATTTGAAATAATTATCTTCTTTGTGAATCATAATTGAAAAGATCATTTAAAGTGTTTTTATTAAAGATCATAACAGTAACGATCATTGGACCTAATAAATGCTAAAAAATTGTAAATAATTATCTTCTTTCTAAACGATAATTTAATAGATCATATAGAATTTCTTTATTAAAGATCATAACGGTAACGATCATGGGGCCTAATAAATGCTAAAGAATTTGAAATAATTATCTTCTTTGTGAATCATATTTGAATAGATCATTTAAAGTTTTTTTATTAAAGGTCTTAACGGTAACGATCATTGGGCATAATAAATGCTAAAAAATTGGTCATAATTATCTTCATTCAAAAAGATAACTTAAAAGATCATTTAGGATTTCTTTATTAAAGATCGTAACGATAACGGTCATTGGGCCTAATAAATGCTAAAGAATTTGAAATAATTATCTTCTTTCTGAATCATAATTGAAAAGATCATTTAAAGTTTTTTTATTAAAGATCATAACGGTAACGATTATTGGGCCTAATAAATGCTAAAAAATTTGAAATAATTATCTTCTTTGTGAATCATAATTGAAAAGATCATTTAGTGTTTTTTTATTAAAGATCATAATGGTAACGATCATTGGGCCTAATAAATGCTAAAAAATTGGTCATAATTATCTTCATTCAAAAAGATAACTTAAAAGATCATTTAGGATTTCTTTATTAAAGATCGTAACGATAACGGTCATTGGGCCTAATAAATGCTAAAGAATTTGAAGTAATTATCTTCTTTGTGAATCATATTTGAATAGATCATTTAAAGTTTTTTTATTAAAGGTCTTAACGGTAACGATCATTGGGCATAATAAATGCTAAAAAATTGGTCATAATTATCTTCATTCAAAAAGATAACTTAAAAGATCATTTAGGATTTCTTTATTAAAGATCTTAACGGTAACGATCATTGGGCCCAATAAATGCTAAAAAATTGTACATAATTATCTTCATTCTAAAAGATAACTTAAAAGATCATTTAGAATTTCTTTATTAAAGATCATAACGATAACGGTCATTGGGCCTAATAAATGCTAAAAAATTTGAAATAATTATCCTCTTTGTGAATCATAATTGAAAAGATCATTTAGTGTTTTTTTATTAAAGATCATAATGGTAACGATCATTGGGCCTAATAAATGCTAAAAAATTGTAAATAATTATCTTCTTTCTAAAAGATAATTTAACAGATCATTTAGAATTTCTTTATTAAAGATCATAACGGTAACGATCATTGGGGCCTAATAAATGCTAAGGAATTTGAAATAATTATATTTTTTGTGAATCATAATTGAAAAGATCATTTAAAGTTTTTTTATTAAAGATCATAACGGTAACGATCATTGGGCCCAATAAATACTAAAAAATTGTAAATAATTATCTTCTTTCTAAAAGATAATTTAATAGATCAATTAGAATTTCTTTATTAAAGATTATAACGGTAACGATCATTGGGCCTAATAAATGCTAAAAAATTGTAAATAATTATCTTCTTTCTAAAAGATAATTTAATAGATCATCCAAAATTTCTTCGTTAAAGAACATAACAGTAATGATCATTGGGCCTAATAAATGCTAAAGAATTTGAAATAATTATCTTCTTTGTGAATCATATTTGAAAAGATCATTTAAAGTTGTTTTATTAAAGATCATAACGGTAATGATCATTGGTCCTAATAAATGCTAAAAAATTGTAAATAATTATCTTCTTTCTCAAAGATAATTTAATAGATCATTTAGAATTTCTTTATTAAAGATCATAACGGTAACGATCATGGGGCCTAATAAATGCTAAAGAATTTGAAATAATTATCTTCTTTGTGAATCATAATTGAAAAGATCATTTAAAGTTTTTTTTTTAAAGGTCTTAACGGTAACGATCATTGCGCCTAATAAATGCTAAAAAATTGTACATAATTATCTTCATTCCAAAAGATAACTTAAAAGATCATTTAGAATTTCTTTATTAAAGATCATAACGATAACGGTCATTGGGCCTAATAAATGCTAAAGTATTTGAAATAATTATCTTCTTTGTGAATCATAATTGAAAAGATCATTTAAACTTTTTTTATTAAAGATCATAACGGTAACGATCATTGGGCCTAATAAATGCTAAAAACTTGTAAATAATTATCTTCTTCCTAAAAGATAATTTAATAGATCATTTAGAATTTCTTTATTAAAGATCATAACGGTAACCATCATTGGGCCTAATAAATGCTAAAAATTTGTAAATAATTATCTTCTTTCTAAAAGATATTTTAATAGATCATTTAGAATTTCTTTATTAAAGATCATAACGGTAACGATCATTGGGCTAATAAATGCTAAAGAATTTGAAATAATTATCTTCTTTGTGAATCATATTTGAATAGATCATTTAAGTTTTTTTATTAAAGGTCTTAACGGTAACGATCATTGAGCCTAATAAATGCTAAAAAATGTACATAATTATCTTCATTCTAAAAGATAACTTAAAAGATCATTTAGAATTTCTTTATTAAAGATCATAACGGTAACAATCATTGGGCCTAATAAATGCTAAAGAATTTGAAATAATTATCTTCTTTGTGAATCATAATTGAAAAGATCATTTAAAGTGTTTTTATTAAAGATCATAACAGTAACGATCATTGGACCTAATAAATGCTAAAAAATTGTAAATAATTATCTTCTTTCTAAACGATAATTTAATAGATCATATAGAATTTCTTTATTAAAGATCATAACGGTAACGATCATGGGGCCTAATAAATGCTAAAGAATTTGAAATAATTATCTTCTTTGTGAATCATATTTGAATAGATCATTTAAAGTTTTTTTATTAAAGGTCTTAACGGTAACGATCATTGGGCATAATAAATGCTAAAAAATTGGTCATAATTATCTTCATTCAAAAAGATAACTTAAAAGATCATTTAGGATTTCTTTATTAAAGATCGTAACGATAACGGTCATTGGGCCTAATAAATGCTAAAGAATTTGAAATAATTATCTTCTTTGTGAATCATATTTGAAAAGATCATTTTAAGTTGTTTTATTAAAGATCATAACGGTAATGATAATTGGTCCTATTAAATGCTAAAAAATTGTAAATAATTAGCTTCTTTCTCAAAGATAATTTAATAGATCATTTAGAATTTCTTTATTAAAGATCATAACGGTAACGATCATTGGGCCTAATAAATGCTAAAAAATTGTAAATAATTATCTTCTTTCTAAAAGATAATTTAATAGATCATTTAGAATTTCTTTATTAAAGATCATAACGGTAACGATCATGGGGCCTAATAAATGCTAAAGAATTTGAAATAATTATCTTCTTTGTGAATCATAATTGAAAAGATCATTTAAAGTTTTTTTTAAAGGTCTTAACGGTAACGATCATTGCGCCTAAGAAATGCTAAAAAATTGTACATAATTATCTTCATTCTAAAAGATAACTTAAAAGATCATTTAGAATTTCTTTATTAAAGATCATAACGATAACGGTCATTGGGCCTAATAAATGCTAAAGTATTTGAAATAATTATCTTCTTTGTGAATCATTATTGAAAAGATCATTTAAACTTTTTTTATTAAAGATCATAACGGTAACGATCATTGGGCCTAATAAATGCTAAAAAATTGTAAATAATTATCTTCTTTCTAAAAGATAATTTAATAGATCATTTAGAATTTCTTTATTAAAGATCATAACGGTAGCCATCATTGGGCCTAATAAATGCTAAAAATTTGTAAATAATTATCTTCTTTCTAAAAGATATTTTAATAGATCATTTAGAATTTCTTTATTAAAGATCATAACGGTAACGATCATTGGGCTAATAAATGCTAAAGAATTTGAAATAATTATCTTCTTTGTGAATCATAATTGAAAAGATCATTTAAGGTTTTTTTATTAAAGATCATAACGGTAACGATCATTGGGCCTAATAAATACTAAAAAATTGTAAATAATTATCTTCTTTCTAAAAGATAATTTAATAGATCATTTAGAATTTCTTTATTAAAGATCATAACGGTAACGATCTTTGGCCTAATAAATGCTAAAAAATTGTAAATAATTATCTTCTTTCTGAAAGATAATTTAATAGATGATTTAAAATTTCTTCATTAAAGATCATAACAGTAATGATCATTGGGCCTAATAAATGCTAAAGAATTTGAAATAATTATCTTCTTTGTGAATCATATTTGAAAAGATCATTTAAAGTTGTTTTATTATAGATTATAACGGTAATGATCATTGGGCCTAATAAATGCTAAAAAATTGTAAATAATTATCTTCTTTCTCAAAGATAATTTAATAGATCATATAGAATTTCTTTATTAAAGATCATAACGGTAACGATCATGGGGCCAAATAAATGCTAAAGAATTTGAAATAATTATCTTCTTTGTGAATCATATTTGAATAGATCATTTAAAGTTTTTTTATTAAAGGTCTTAACGGTAATGATCATTGGGCCTAATAAATGCTAAAAAATTGTACATAATTATCTTCATTCTAAAAGATAACTTAAAAGATCATTTAGAATTTCTTTATTAAAGATCGTAACGATAACGGTCATTGGGCCTAATAAATGCTAAAAAATTGTAAATAATTATCTTCATTCTAAAAGATATTTTAATAGATCATTTAGAATTTCTTTATTAAAGATCATAACGGTAACGATCATTGGGCTAATAAATGCTAAAGAATTTGAAATAATTATTTTCTTTGTGAATCATACTTAAATAGATCATTTAAAGTTTTTTTAGTAAAGGTCTTAACGGTAACGATCATTGAGCCTAATAAATGCTAAAAAATTGTACATAATTATCTTCATTCTAAAAGATAACTTAAAAGATCATTTAGAATTTCTTTATTAAAGATCATAACGGTAACGATCATTGGGCCTAATAAATGCTAAAGAATTTGAAATAATTATCTTCTTTGTGAATCACAATTGAAAAGATCATTTAAAGTGTTTTTATTAAAGATCATAACAGTAACGATCATTGGACCTAATAAATGCTAAAAAATTGTAAATAATTATCTTCTTTCTAAAAGATAATTTAATAGATCATTTAGAATTTCTTTATTAAAGATCATAACGGTAACGATCATGGGGCCTAATAAATGCTAAAGAGTTTGAAATAATTATCTTCTTTGTGAATCATATTTGAAAAGATCATTTTAAGTTGTTTTATTAAAGATCATAACGGTAATGATAATTGGTCCTATTAAATGCTAAAAAATTGTAAATAATTAGCTTCTTTCTCAAAGATAATTTAATAGATCATTTAGAATTTCTTTATTAAAGATCATAACGGTAACGATCATTGGGCCTAATAAATGCTAAAAAATTGTAAATAATTATCTTCTTTCTAAAAGATAATTTAATAGATCATTTAGAATTTCTTTATTAAAGATCATAACGGTAACGATCATGGGGCCTAATAAATGCTAAAGAATTTGAAATAATTATCTTCTTTGTGAATCATAATTGAAAAGATCATTTAAAGTTTTTTTTTTAAAGGTCTTAACGGTAACGATCATTGCGCCTAATAAATGCTAAAAAATTGTACATAATTATCTTCATTCTAAAAGATAACTTAAAAGATCATTTAGAATTTCTTTATTAAAGATCATAACGATAACGGTCATTGGGCCTAATAAATGCTAAAATATTTGAAATAATTATCTTCTTTGTGAATCATTATTGAAAAGATCATTTAAACTTTTTTTATTAAAGATCATAACGGTAACGATCATTGGGCCTAATAAATGCTAAAAAATTGTAAATAATTATCTTCTTTCTAAAAGATAATTTAATAGATCATTTAGAATTTCTTTATTAAAGATCATAACGGTAACCATCATTGGGCCTAATAAATGCTAAAAATTTGTAAATAATTATCTTCTTTCTAAAAGATATTTTAATAGATCATTTAGAATTTCTTTATTAAAGATCATAACCGTAACGATCATTGGGCTAATAAATGCTAAAGAATTTGAAATAATTATCTTCTTTGTGAATCATATTTGAATAGATCATTTAAGTTTTTTTTATTAAAGGTCTTAACGGTAACGATCATTGAGCCTAATAAATGCTAAAAAATGTACATAATTATCTTCATTCTAAAAGATAACTTAAAAGATCATTTAGAATTTCTTTATTAAAGATCATAACGGTAACGATTATTGGGCCTAATAAATGCTTAAGAATTTGAAATAATTATCTTCTTTGTGAATCATAATTGAAAAGATCATTTAAAGTGTTTTTATTAAAGATCATAACAGTAACGATCATTGGACCTAATAAATGCTAAAAAATTGTAAATAATTATCTTCTTTCTAAACGATAATTTAATAGATCATATAGAATTTCTTTATTAAAGATCATAACGGTAACGATCATGGGGCCTAATAAATGCTAAAGAATTTGAAATAATTATCTTCTTTGTGAATCATATTTGAATAGATCATTTAAAGTTTTTTTATTAAAGGTCTTAACGGTAACGATCATTGGGCATAATAAATGCTAAAAAATTGGTCATAATTATCTTCATTCAAAAAGATAACTTAAAAGATCATTTAGGATTTCTTTATTAAAGATCTTAACGGTAACGATCATTGGGCCCAATAAATGCTAAAAAATTGTACATAATTATCTTCATTCTAAAAGATAACTTAAAAGATCATTTAGAATTTCTTTATTAAAGATCATAACGATAACGGTCATTGGGCCTAATAAATGCTAAAAAATTTGAAATAATTATCTTCTTTGTGAATCATAATTGAAAAGATCATTTAGTGTTTTTTTATTAAAGATCATAATGGTAACGATCATTGGGCCTAATAAATGCTAAAAAATTGTAAATAATTATCTTCTTTCTAAAAGATAATTTAATAGATCATTTAGAATTTCTTTATTAAAGATCATAACGGTAACGATCATTGGGGCCTAATAAATGCTAAGGAATTTGAAATAATTATATTTTTTGTGAATCATAATTGAAAAGATCATTTAAAGTTTTTTTATTAAAGATCATAACGGTAACGATCATTGGGCCCAATAAATACTAAAAAATTGTAAATAATTATCTTCTTTCTAAAAGATAATTTAATAGATCAATTAGAATTTCTTTATTAAAGATTATAACGGTAACGATCATTGGGCCTAATAAATGCTAAAAAATTGTAAATAATTATCTTCTTTCTAAAAGATAATTTAATAGATCATCCAAAATTTCTTCGTTAAAGAACATAACAGTAATGATCATTGGGCCTAATAAATGCTAAAGAATTTGAAATAATTATCTTCTTTGTGAATCATATTTGAAAAGATCATTTAAAGTTGTTTTATTAAAGATCATAACGGTAATGATCATTGGTCCTAATAAATGCTAAAAAATTGTAAATAATTATCTTCTTTCTCAAAGATAATTTAATAGATCATTTAGAATTTCTTTATTAAAGATCATAACGGTAACGATCATGGGGCCTAATAAATGCTAAAGAATTTGAAATAATTATCTTCTTTGTGAATCATAATTGAAAAGATCATTTAAAGTTTTTTTTTTAAAGGTCTTAACGGTAACGATCATTGCGCCTAATAAATGCTAAAAAATTGTACATAATTATCTTCATTCCAAAAGATAACTTAAAAGATCATTTAGAATTTCTTTATTAAAGATCATAACGATAACGGTCATTGGGCCTAATAAATGCTAAAGTATTTGAAATAATTATCTTCTTTGTGAATCATAATTGAAAAGATCATTTAAACTTTTTTTATTAAAGATCATAACGGTAACGATCATTGGGCCTAATAAATGCTAAAAAATTGTAAATAATTATCTTCTTCCTAAAAGATAATTTAATAGATCATTTAGAATTTCTTTATTAAAGATCATAACGGTAACCATCATTGGGCCTAATAAATGCTAAAAATTTGTAAATAATTATCTTCTTTCTAAAAGATATTTTAATAGATCATTTAGAATTTCTTTATTAAAGATCATAACGGTAACGATCATTGGGCTAATAAATGCTAAAGAATTTGAAATAATTATCTTCTTTGTGAATCATATTTGAATAGATCATTTAAGTTTTTTTATTAAAGGTCTTAACGGTAACGATCATTGAGCCTAATAAATGCTAAAAAATGTACATAATTATCTTCATTCTAAAAGATAACTTAAAAGATCATTTAGAATTTCTTTATTAAAGATCATAACGGTAACAATCATTGGGCCTAATAAATGCTAAAGAATTTGAAATAATTATCTTCTTTGTGAATCATAATTGAAAAGATCATTTAAAGTGTTTTTATTAAAGATCATAACAGTAACGATCATTGGACCTAATAAATGCTAAAAAATTGTAAATAATTATCTTCTTTCTAAACGATAATTTAATAGATCATATAGAATTTCTTTATTAAAGATCATAACGGTAACGATCATGGGGCCTAATAAATGCTAAAGAATTTGAAATAATTATCTTCTTTGTGAATCATATTTGAATAGATCATTTAAAGTTTTTTTATTAAAGGTCTTAACGGTAACGATCATTGGGCATAATAAATGCTAAAAAATTGGTCATAATTATCTTCATTCAAAAAGATAACTTAAAAGATCATTTAGGATTTCTTTATTAAAGATCGTAACGATAACGGTCATTGGGCCTAATAAATGCTAAAGAATTTGAAATAATTATCTTCTTTCTGAATCATAATTGAAAAGATCATTTAAAGTTTTTTTATTAAAGATCATAACGGTAACGATTATTGGGCCTAATAAATGCTAAAAAATTTGAAATAATTATCTTCTTTGTGAATCATAATTGAAAAGATCATTTAGTGTTTTTTTATTAAAGATCATAATGGTAACGATCATTGGGCCTAATAAATGCTAAAAAATTGGTCATAATTATCTTCATTCAAAAAGATAACTTAAAAGATCATTTAGGATTTCTTTATTAAAGATCGTAACGATAACGGTCATTGGGCCTAATAAATGCTAAAGAATTTGAAATAATTATCTTCTTTGTGAATCATATTTGAATAGATCATTTAAAGTTTTTTTATTAAAGGTCTTAACGGTAACGATCATTGGGCATAATAAATGCTAAAAAATTGGTCATAATTATCTTCATTCAAAAAGATAACTTAAAAGATCATTTAGGATTTCTTTATTAAAGATCTTAACGGTAACGATCATTGGGCCCAATAAATGCTAAAAAATTGTACATAATTATCTTCATTCTAAAAGATAACTTAAAAGATCATTTAGAATTTCTTTATTAAAGATCATAACGATAACGGTCATTGGGCCTAATAAATGCTAAAAAATTTGAAATAATTATCCTCTTTGTGAATCATAATTGAAAAGATCATTTAGTGTTTTTTTATTAAAGATCATAATGGTAACGATCATTGGGCCTAATAAATGCTAAAAAATTGTAAATAATTATCTTCTTTCTAAAAGATAATTTAACAGATCATTTAGAATTTCTTTATTAAAGATCATAACGGTAACGATCATTGGGGCCTAATAAATGCTAAGGAATTTGAAATAATTATATTTTTTGTGAATCATAATTGAAAAGATCATTTAAAGTTTTTTTATTAAAGATCATAACGGTAACGATCATTGGGCCCAATAAATACTAAAAAATTGTAAATAATTATCTTCTTTCTAAAAGATAATTTAATAGATCAATTAGAATTTCTTTATTAAAGATTATAACGGTAACGATCATTGGGCCTAATAAATGCTAAAAAATTGTAAATAATTATCTTCTTTCTAAAAGATAATTTAATAGATCATCCAAAATTTCTTCGTTAAAGAACATAACAGTAATGATCATTGGGCCTAATAAATGCTAAAGAATTTGAAATAATTATCTTCTTTGTGAATCATATTTGAAAAGATCATTTAAAGTTGTTTTATTAAAGATCATAACGGTAATGATCATTGGTCCTAATAAATGCTAAAAAATTGTAAATAATTATCTTCTTTCTCAAAGATAATTTAATAGATCATTTAGAATTTCTTTATTAAAGATCATAACGGTAACGATCATGGGGCCTAATAAATGCTAAAGAATTTGAAATAATTATCTTCTTTGTGAATCATAATTGAAAAGATCATTTAAAGTTTTTTTTTAAAGGTCTTAACGGTAACGATCATTGCGCCTAATAAATGCTAAAAAATTGTACATAATTATCTTCATTCCAAAAGATAACTTAAAAGATCATTTAGAATTTCTTTATTAAAGATCATAACGATAACGGTCATTGGGCCTAATAAATGCTAAAGTATTTGAAATAATTATCTTCTTTGTGAATCATAATTGAAAAGATCATTTAAACTTTTTTTATTAAAGATCATAACGGTAACGATCATTGGGCCTAATAAATGCTAAAAACTTGTAAATAATTATCTTCTTCCTAAAAGATAATTTAATAGATCATTTAGAATTTCTTTATTAAAGATCATAACGGTAACCATCATTGGGCCTAATAAATGCTAAAAATTTGTAAATAATTATCTTCTTTCTAAAAGATATTTTAATAGATCATTTAGAATTTCTTTATTAAAGATCATAACGGTAACGATCATTGGGCTAATAAATGCTAAAGAATTTGAAATAATTATCTTCTTTGTGAATCATATTTGAATAGATCATTTAAGTTTTTTTATTAAAGGTCTTAACGGTAACGATCATTGAGCCTAATAAATGCTAAAAAATGTACATAATTATCTTCATTCTAAAAGATAACTTAAAAGATCATTTAGAATTTCTTTATTAAAGATCATAACGGTAACAATCATTGGGCCTAATAAATGCTAAAGAATTTGAAATAATTATCTTCTTTGTGAATCATAATTGAAAAGATCATTTAAAGTGTTTTTATTAAAGATCATAACAGTAACGATCATTGGACCTAATAAATGCTAAAAAAATTGTAAATAATTATCTTCTTTCTAAACGATAATTTAATAGATCATATAGAATTTCTTTATTAAAGATCATAACGGTAACGATCATGGGGCCTAATAAATGCTAAAGAATTTGAAATAATTATCTTCTTTGTGAATCATATTTGAATAGATCATTTAAAGTTTTTTTATTAAAGGTCTTAACGGTAACGATCATTGGGCATAATAAATGCTAAAAAATTGGTCATAATTATCTTCATTCAAAAAGATAACTTAAAAGATCATTTAGGATTTCTTTATTAAAGATCGTAACGATAACGGTCATTGGGCCTAATAAATGCTAAAGAATTTGAAATAATTATCTTCTTTGTGAATCATAATTGAAAAGATCATTTAAAGTTTTTTTATTAAAGATCATAACGGTAACGATCATTGGGAATAATAAATGCTAAAAAATTGGTCATAATTATCTTCATTCAAAAAGACAACTTAAAAGATCATTTAGGATTTCTTTATTAAAGATCATAACGGTAACGATCCTTGGGCCTAATAAATGCTAAAAAATTGTACATAATTATCTTCATTCTAAAAGATAACTTAAAAGATCATTTAGAATTTCTTTATTAAAGATCATAACGGTAACCATCATTGGGCCTAATAAATGCTAAAGAATTTGAAATAATTATCTTCTTTGTGAATCATAATTGAAAAGATCATTTAAAGTTTTTTTATTTAAGGTCTTAACGGTAACGATCGTTGAGCCTAATAAATGCTAAAAAATGTACATAATTATCTTCATTCTAAAAGATAACTTAAAAGATCATTTAGAATTTCCTTATTAAAGATCATAACGGTAACGCTCATTGGGCCTAATAAATGCTCACGAATTTGAAATAATTATCTTCTTTGTGAATCATAATTGAAAAGATCATTTAAAGTGTTTTTATTAAAGATCATAACAGTAACGATCATTGGACCTAATAAATGCTAAAAAATTGTAAATAATTATCTTCTTTCTAAAAGATAATTTAATAGATCATTTAGAATTTCTTTATTGAAGATCATAACGGTAAAGATCATTGGGCCTAATAAATGCTAAAAAATTGTAAATGATTATCTTTTTTCTAAAGGATAATTTGATAGATCATTTAGAATTTCTTTATTAAATATCATAACGGTAACGATCATGGGGACTAATAAATGCTAAAGAATTTGAAATAATTATCTTCTTTGTGAATCATATTTGAATAGATCATTTAAAGTTTTTTTATTAAAGGTCTTAACGGTAACGATCATTGGGCCTAATAAATGCTAAAAAATTGTACATAATTATCTACATTCTAAAAGATAATTTAATAAGTCATTTAGAATTTCTTTATTAATGATCATAACGGTAACGATCATTGGGCCTAATAAATGCTAAAGAATTTGAAATAATTATCTTCTTTGTGAATCATAATTGAAAAGATCATTTAAAGTTTTTTTATTAAAGATCATAACGGTAACGATCATTGGGCCTAATAAATACTAAAAAATTGTAAATAATTATCTTCTTTCTAAAAGATAATTTAATAGGTCATTTAGAATTTCTTTATTAAAGATCATAACGGTAACGATCATTGGGCCTAATAAATGCTAAAAAATTGTAAATAATATCTTCTTTCTAAAAGATAATTTAATAGATCATTTAAAATTTCTTCATTAAAGATCATAACAGTAATGATCATTGGGCCTAATAAATGCTAAAGAATTTGAAATAATTATCTTCTTTGTGAATCATATTTGAAAAGATCATTGAAAGTTGTTTTATTAAAGATCACAACGGTAATGATCATTGGTCCTAATAAATGCTAAAAAATTGTAAATAATTATCTTCTTTCTCAACGATAATTTAATAGATCATATAGAATTTCTTTATTAAAGATCATAACGGTAACGATCATGAGGCCTAATAAATGCTAAAGAATTTGAAATAATTATCTTCTTTGTGAATCATATTTGAATAGATCATTTAAAGTTTTTTTACTAAAGGTCTTAACGGTAACGTTCATTGCACCTAATAAATGCTAAAAAATTGTACATAATTATCTTCATTCTAAAAGATAACTTAAAAGATCATTTAGAATTTCTTTATTAAAGATCATAACGGTAATGATCATTGGGCCTAATAAATGCTCAAGAATTTGAAATAATTATCTTCTTTGTGAATCATAATTGAAAAGATCATTTAAAGTGTTTTTATTAACGATCATAACAGTAACGATCATTGGACCTAATAAATGCTAAAAAATTGTAAATAATTATCTTCTTTCTAAAAGATAATTTAATAGATCATTTAGAATTTCTTTATTGAAGATCATAACGGTAAAGATCATTGGGCCTAATAAATGCTAAAAAATTGTAAATGATTATCTTCTTTCTAAAAGATAATTTAATAGATCATTTCGAATTTCTTTATTAAATATCATAACGGTAACGATCATCGGGCCTAATAAATGCTAAAGAATTTGAAATAATTATCTTCTTTGTGAATCATATTTGAATAGATCATTTAAAGTTTTTTTATTAAAGGTCTTAACGGTAACGATCATTGGGCCTCATAAATGCTAAAAAATTGTACATAATTATCTACATTCTAAAAGATAATTTAATAAGTCATTTAGAATTTCTTTTTTAAAGATTATAACGGTAACGATCATTGGGGCCTAATAAATGCTAAAGAATTTGAAATAATTATCTTCTTTGTGAATCATAATTGAAAAGATCATTTAAAGTTTTTTTATTAAAGATCATAACGGTAACGATCATTGGGAATAATAAATGCTAAAAAATTGGTCATAATTATCTTCATTCAAAAAGACAACTTAAAAGATCATTTAGGATTTCTTTATTAAAGATCATAACGGTAACGATCCTTGGGCCTAATAAATGCTAAAAAATTGTACATAATTATCTTCATTCTAAAAGATAACTTAA
The DNA here is from genome assembly GCA_037954015.1 of Psophocarpus tetragonolobus. Classification (NCBI taxonomy): domain Eukaryota; kingdom Viridiplantae; phylum Streptophyta; class Magnoliopsida; order Fabales; family Fabaceae; genus Psophocarpus; species Psophocarpus tetragonolobus. The sequence goes on from CM075688.1 coordinate 65,368,366, forward strand.
AAGATCATTTAGAATTTCTTTATTAAAGATCATAACGGTAACCATCATTGGGCCTAATAAATGCTAAAGAATTTGAAATAATTATCTTCTTTGTGAATCATAATTGAAAAGATCATTTAAAGTTTTTTTATTTAAGGTCTTAACGGTAACGATCGTTGAGCCTAATAAATGCTAAAAAATGTACATAATTATCTTCATTCTAAAAGATAACTTAAAAGATCATTTAGAATTTCCTTATTAAAGATCATAACGGTAACGATCATTGGGCCTAATAAATGCTAAAAAATTGTACATAATTATCTTCATTCTAAAAGATAACTTAAAAGATCATTTAGAATTTCTTTATTAAAGATCGTAACGATAACGGTCATTGGGCCTAATAAATGCTAAAGAATTTGAAATAATTATCTTCTTTGTGAATCATAATTGAAAAGATCATTTAAAGTTTTTTTATTAAAGATCATAACGGTAACGATTATTGGGCCTAATAAATACTAAAAAATTGTAAATAATTATCTTCTTTCTAAAAGATAATTTAATAGATCATTTAGAATTTCTTTATTAAAGATCATAACGGTAACAATCATGGGGCCTAATAAATGCTAAAGAATTTGAAATAATTATCTTCTTTGTGAATCATATTTGAATAGATCATTTAAAGTTTTTTTATTAAAGGTCTTAACGGTAACGATCATTGGGCCCAATAAATGCTAAAAAATTGTACATAATTATCTTCATTCTAAAAGATAACTTAAAAGATCATTTAGAATTTCTTTATTAAAGATCATAACGATAACGGTCATTGGGCCTAATAAATGCTAAAGAATTTGAAATAATTATCTTCTTTGTGAATCATAATTGAAAAGATCATTTAGTGTTTTTTTATTAAAGATCATAATGGTAACGATCATTGGGCCTAATAAATGCTAAAAAATTATAAATAATTATCTTCTTTCTAAAAGATAATTTAATAGATCATTTAGAATTTCTTTATTAAAGATTATAACGGTAACGATCATTGGGCCTAATAAATGCTAAAAAATTGTAAATAATTATCTTCTTTCTAAAAGATAATTTAATAGATCATCCAAAATTTCTTCGTTAAAGAACATAACAGTAATGATCATTGGGCCAAATAAATGCTAAAGAATTTGAAATAATTATCTTCTTTGTGAATCATATTTGAATATATCATTTAAAGTTTTTTTATTAAAGGTCTTAACGGTAACGATCATTGGGCATAATAAATGCTAAAAAATTGGTCGTAATTATCTTCATTCAAAAAGATAACTTAAAAGATCATTTAGGATTTCTTTATTAAAGATCATAACGGTAACGATCATTGGGCCTAATAAATGCTAAAAAATTGTACATAATTATCTTCATTCTAAAAGATAACTTAAAAGATCATTTAGAATTTTTTTATTAAAGATCGTAACGATAACGGTCATTGGGCCTAATAAATGCTAAAGAATTTGAAATAATTATATTCTTTTTGAATCATAATTGAAAAGATCATTTAAAGTTTTTTTATTAAAGATCATAACGGTAACGATCATTGGGCCCAATAAATACTAAAAAATTGTAAATAATTATCTTCTTTCTAAAAGATAATTTAATAGATCATTTAGAATTTCTTTATTAAAGATTATAACGGTAACGATCATTGGGTCTAATAAATGCTAAAAAATTGTAAATAATTATCTTCTTTCTAAAAGATAATTTAATAGATCATCCAAAATTTCTTCGTTAAAGAACATAACAGTAATGATCATTGGGCCTAATAAATTCTAAAGAATTTGAAATAATTATCTTCTTTGTGAATCATATTTGAAAAGATCATTTAAAGTTGTTTTATTAAAGATCATAACGGTAATGATCATTGGTCCTAATAAATGCTAAAAAATTGTAAATAATTATCTTCTTTCTCAAAGATAATTTAATAGATCATATAGAATTTCTTTATTAAAGATCATAACGGTAACGATCATGGGGCCTAATAAATGCTAAAGAATTTGAAATAATTATCTTCTTTGTGAATCATATTTGAATATATCATTTAAAGTTTTTTTATTAAAGGTCTTAACGGTAACGATCATTGGGCATAATAAATGCTAAAAAATTGGTCGTAATTATCTTCATTCAAAAAGATAACTTAAAAGATCATTTAGGATTTCTTTACTAAACATCATAACGGTAACGATCATTGGGCCTAATAAATGCTAAAAAATTGTACATAATTATCTTCATTCTAAAAGATAACCTAAAAGATCATTTGGAATTTCTTTATTAAAGATCGTAACGATAACGGTCATTGGGCCTAATAAATGCTAAAGAATTTGAAATAATTATCTTCTTTGTGAATCATAATTGAAAAGATCATTTAAAGTTTTTTTATTAAAGATCATAACGGTAACGATCATTGGGCCTAATAAATACTAAAAAATTGTAAATAATTATCTTCTTTCTAAAAGATAATTTAATAGATCATTTAGAATTTCTTTATTAAAGATCGTAACGGTAACGATCATTGGGCCTAATAAATGCTAAAAAATTGTAAATAATTATCTTCTTTCTAAACGATAATTTAATAGATCATTTAAAATTTCTTCATTAAAGATCATAATAGTAATGATCACTGGGCCTAATAAATGCTAAAGAATTTGAAATAATTATCTTCTTTGTGAATCATAATTGAAAAGATCATTTAAAGTTTTTTTATTAAAGGTCTTAACGGTAACGATCATTGCGCCTAATAAATGCTAAAAAATTGTACATAATTATCTTCATTCTAAAAGATAGCTTAGAAGATCATTTAGAATTTATTTATTAAAGATCATAATGATAATGGGCATTGGGCCTATGAAATGCTAAAGAATTTGAAATAATTATCTTCTTTGTGAATCATATTTGAAAAGATCATTGAAAGTTGTTTTATTAAAGATCAAAACGGTAATGATCATTGGTCCTAATAAATGCTAAAAAATTGTAAATAATTATCTTCTTTCTCAACGATAATTTAATAGATCATATAGAATTTCTTTATTAAAGATCATAACGGTAACGATCATGGGGCCTAATAAATGCTAAAGAATTTGAAATAATTATCTTCTTTGTGAATCATATTTGAATAGATCATTTAAAGTTTTTTTACTAAAGGTCTTAACGGTAACATTCATTGCACCTAATAAATGCTAAAAAATTGTACATAATTATCTTCATTCTAAAAGATAACTTAAAAGATCATTTAGAATTTCTTTATTAAAGATCATAACGGTAATGATCATTGGGCCTAATAAATGCTCAAGAATTTGAAATAATTATCTTCTTTGTGAATCATAATTGAAAAGCTCATTTAAAGTGTTTTTATTAACGATCATAACAGTAACGATCATTGGACCTAATAAATGCTAAAAAATTGTAAATAATTATTTCTTTCTAAAAGATAATTTAATAGATCATTTAGAATTTCTTTATTGAAGATCATAACGGTAAAGATCATTGGGCCTAATAAATACTAAAAAATTGTAAATGATTATCTTCTTTCTAAAAGATAATTTAATAGATCATTTAGAATTTCTTTATTAAATATCATAACGGTAACGATCATGGGGCCTAATAAATGCTAAAGAATTTGAAATAATTATCTTCTTTGTGAATCATATTTGAATAGATCATTTAAAGTTTTTTTATTTTAGGTCTTAACGGTAACGATCGTTGAGCCTAATAAATGCTAAAAAATTGTACATAATTATCTACATTCTAAAAGATAATTTAATAAGTCATTTAGAATTTCTTTTTTAAAGATTATAACGGTAACGATCATTGGGGCCTAATAAATGCTAAAGAATTTGAAATAATTATCTTCTTTGTGAATCATAATTGAAAAGATCATTTAAAGTTTTTTTATTAAAGATCATAACGGTAACGATCATTGGGAATAATAAATGCTAAAAAATTGGTCATAATTATCTTCATTCAAAAAGACAACTTAAAAGATCATTTAGGATTTCTTTATTAAAGATCATAACGGTAACGATCCTTGGGCCTAATAAATGCTAAAAAATTGTACATAATTATCTTCATTCTAAAAGATAACTTAAAAGATCATTTAGAATTTCTTTATTAAAGATCATAACGGTAATCATCATTGGGCCTAATAAATGCTAAAGAATTTGAAATAATTATCTTCTTTGTGAATCATAATTGAAAAGATCATTTAAAGTTTTTTTATTTAAGGTCTTAACGGTAACGATCGTTGAGCCTAATAAATGCTAAAAAATGTACATAATTATCTTCATTCTAAAAGATAACTTAAAAGATCATTTAGAATTTCCTTATTAAAGATCATAACGGTAACGATCATTGGGCCTAATAAATGCTCAAGAATTTGAAATAATTATCTTCTTTGTGAATCATAATTGAAAAGATCATTTAAAGTGTTTTTATTAAAGATCATAACAGTAACGATCATTGGACCTAATAAATGCTAAAAAATTGTAAATAATTATCTTCTTTCTAAAAGATAATTTAATAGATCATTTAGAATTTCTTTATTGAAGATCATAATGGTAAAGATCATTGGGCCTAATAAATGCTAAAAAATTGTAAATGATTATCTTTTTTCTAAAGGATAATTTAATAGATCATTTAGAATTTCTTTATTAAATATCATAACGGTAACGATCATGGGGCCTAATAAATGCTAAAGAATTTGAAATAATTATCTTCTTTGTGAATCATATTTGAATAGATCATTTAAAGTTTTTTTATTAAAGGTCTTAACGGTAACGATCATTGGGCCTAATAAATGCTAAAAAATTGTACATAATTATCTACATTCTAAAAGATAATTTAGTAAGTCATTTAGAATTTCTTTATTAATGATCATAACGGTAACGATCATTGGGCCTAATAAATGCTAAAGAATTTGAAATAATTATCTTCTTTGTGAATCATAATTGAAAAGATCATTTAAAGTTTTTTTATTAAAGATCATAACGGTAACGATCATTGGGCCTAATAAATACTAAAAAATTGTAAATAATTATCTTCTTTCTCAACGATAATTTAATAGATCATATAGAATTTCTTTATTAAAGATCATAACGGTAACGATCATGGGGCCTAATAAATGCTAAAGAATTTGAAATAATTATCTTCTTTGTGAATCATATTTGAATAGATCATTTAAAGTTTTTTTACTAAAGGTCTTAACGGTAACGTTCATTGCACCTAATAAATGCTAAAAAATTGTACATAATTATCTTCATTCTAAAAGATAACTTAAAAGATCATTTAGAATTTCTTTATTAAAGATCATAACGGTAATGATCATTGGGCCTAATAAATGCTCAAGAATTTGAAATAATTATCTTCTTTGTGAATCATAATTGAAAAGATCATTGAAAGTGTTTTTATTAACGATCATAACAGTAACGATCATTGGACCTAATAAATGCTAAAAAATTGTAAATAATTATCTTCTTTCTAAAAGATAATTTAATAGATCATTTAGAATTTCTTCATTAAAGATCATAACAGTAATGATCATTGGGCCTAATAAATGCTAAAAAATTTGAAATAATTATCTTCTTTGTGAATCATAATTGAAAAGATCATTTAAAGTGTTTTTATTAACGATCATAACAGTAACGATCATCGGACCTAATAAATGCTAAAAAATTGTAAATAATTATCTTCTTTCTAAAAGATAATTTAATAGATCATTTAGAATTTCTTTATTGAAGATCATAACGGTAAAGATCATTGGGCCTAATAAATGCTAAAAAATTGTAAATGATTATCTTCTTTCTAAAAGAATTTAATAGATCATTTAGAATTTCTTTATTAAATATCATAACGGTAACGATCATCGGGCCTAATAAATGCTAAAGAATTTGAAATAATTATCTTCTTTGTGAATCATATTGGAATAGATCATTTAAAGTTTTTTTATTAAAGGTCTTAACGGTAACGATCATTGGGCCTCATAAATGCTAAAAAATTGTACATAATTATCTACATTCTAAAAGATAATTTAATAAGTCATTTAGAATTTCTTTTTTAAAGATTATAACGGTAACGATCATTGGGGCCTAATAAATGCTAAAGAATTTGAAATAATTATCTTCTTTGTGAATCATAATTGAAAAGATCATTTAAAGTTTTTTTATTAAAGATCATAACGGTAACGATCATTGGGAATAATAAATGCTAAAAAATTGGTCATAATTATCTTCATTCAAAAAGATAACTTAAAAGATCATTTAGGATTTCTTTATTAAAGATCATAACGGTAACGATCCTTGGGCCTAATAAATGCTAAAAAATTGTACATAATTATCTTCATTCTAAAAGATAACTTAAAAGATCATTTAGAATTTCTTTATTAAAGATCATAACGGTAACCATCATTGGGCCTAATAAATGCTAAAGAATTTGAAATAATTATCTTCTTTGTGAATCATAATTGAAAAGATCATTTAAAGTTTTTTTATTTAAGGTCTTAACGGTAACGATCGTTGAGCCTAATAAATGCTAAAAAATGTACATAATTATCTTCATTCTAAAAAATAACTTAAAAGATCATTTAGAATTTCCTTATTAAAGATCATAACAGTAACGATCATTGGGCCTAATAAATGCTCAAGAATTTGAAATAATTATCTTCTTTGTGAGTCATAATTGAAAAGATTATTTAAAGTGTTTTTATTAAAGATCATAACAGTAACGATCATTGGACCTAATAAATGCTAAAAAATTGTAAATAATTATCTTCTTTCTAAAAGATAATTTAATAGATCATTTAGAATTTCTTTATTGAAGATCATAACGGTAAAGATCATTGGGCCTAATAAATGCTAAAAAATTGTAAATGCTTATCTTTTTTCTAAAGGATAATTTAATAGATCATTTAGAATTTCTTTATTAAATATCATAACGGTAACGATCATGGGGCCTAATAAATGCTAAAGAATTTGAAATAATTATCTTCTTTGTGAATCATATTTGAATAGATCATTTAAAGTTTTTTGATTAAAGGTCTTAACGGTAACGATCATTGGGCCTAATAAATGCTAAAAAATTGTACATAATTATCTACATTCTAAAAGATAATTTAATAAGTCATTTAGAATTTCTTTATTAATGATCATAACGGTAACGATCATTGGGCCTAATAAATGCTAAAGAATTTGAAATAATTATCTTCTTTGTGAATCATAATTGAAAAGATCATTTAAAGTTTTTTTATTAAAGATCATAACGGTAACGATCATTGGGCCTAATAAATACTAAAAAATTGTAAATAATTATCTTCTTTCTAAAAGATAATTTAATAGGTCATTTAGAATTTCTTTATTAAAGATCATAACGGTAACGATCATTGGGCCTAATAAATGCTAAAAAATTGTAAATAATATCTTCTTTCTAAAAGATAATTTAATAGATCATTTAAAATTTCTTCATTAAAGATCATAACAGTAATGATCATTGGGCCTAATAAATGCTAAAGAATTTGAAATAATTATCTTCTTTGTGAATCATATTTGAAAAGATCATTGAAAGTTGTTTTATTAAAGATCACAACGGTAATGATCATTGGTCCTAATAAATGCTAAAAAATTGTAAATAATTATCTTCTTTCTCAACGATAATTTAATAGATCATATAGAATTTCTTTATTAAAGATCATAACGGTAACGATCATGGGGCCTAATAAATGCTAAAGAATTTGAAATAATTATCTTCTTTGGAAATCATATTTGAATAGATCATTTAAAGTTTTTTTACTAAAGGTCTTAACGGTAACATTCATTGCACCTAATAAATGCGAAAAAATTGTACATAATTATCTTCATTCTAAAAGATAACTTAAAAGATCATTTAGAATTTCTTTATTAAAGATCATAACGGTAATGATCATTGGGCCTAATAAATGCTCAAGAATTTGAAATAATTATCTTCTTTGTGAATCATAATTGAAAAGATCATTTAAAGTGTTTTTATTAACGATCATAACAGTAACGATCATCGGACCTAATAAATGCTAAAAAATTGTAAATAATTATCTTCTTTCTAAAAGATAATTTAATAGATCATTTAGAATTTCTTTATTGAAGATCATAACGGTAAAGATCATTGGGCCTAATAAATGCTAAAAAATTGTAAATGATTATCTTCTTTCTAAAAGATAATTTAATAGATCATTTAGAATTTCTTTATTAAATATCATAACGGTAACGATCATCGGGCCTAATAAATGCTAAAGAATTTGAAATAATTATCTTCTTTGTGAATCATATTTGAATGGATCATTTAAAGTTTTTTTATTAAAGGTCTTAACGGTAACGATCAATTGGCCTCATAAATGCTAAAAAATTGTACATAATTATCTACATTCTAAAAGATAATTTAATAAGTCATTTAGAATTTCTTTTTTAAAGATTGTAACGGTAACGATCATTGGGGCCTAATAAATGCTAAAGAATTTGAAATAATTATCTTCTTTGTGAATCATAATTGAAAAGATCATTTAAAGTTTTTTTATTAAAGATCATAACGGTAACGATCATTGGGAATAATAAATGCTAAAAAATTGGTCATAATTATCTTCATTCAAAAAGATAACTTAAAAGATCATTTAGGATTTCTTTATTAAAGATCATAACGGTAACGATCATTGGGCCTAATAAATGCTAAAAAATTGTACATAATTATCTTCATTCTAAAAGATAACTTAAAAGATCATTTAGAATTTCTTTATTAAAGATCATAACGGTAACCATCATTGGGCCTAATAAACGCTAAAGAATTTGAAATAATTATCTTCTTTGTGAATCATAATTGAAAAGATCATTTAAAGTTTTTTTATTTAAGGTCTTAACGGTAACGATCGTTGAGCCTAATAAATGCTAAAAAATGTACATAATTATCTTCATTCTAAAAGATAACTTAAAAGATCATTTAGAATTTCTTTATTAAAGATCATAACAGTAACGATCATTGGGCCTAATAAATGCTCAAGAATTTGAAATAATTATCTTCTTTGTGAATCATAATTGAAAAGATCATTTAAAGTGTTTTTATTAAAGATCATAACAGTAACGATCATTGGACCTAATAAATGCTAAAAAATTATAAATAATTATCTTCTTTCTAAAAGATAATTTAATAGATCATTTAGAATTTCTTTATTGAAGATCATAACGGTAAAGATCATTGGGCCTAATAAATGCTAAAAAATTGTAAATGATTATCTTTTTTCTAAAAGATAATTTAATAGATCATTTAGAATTTCCTTATTAAATATCATAACGGTAACGATCATGGGGACTAATAAATGCTAAAGAATTTGAAATAATTATCTTCTTTGTGAATCATATTTGAATAGATCATTTAAAGTTTTTTTATTAAAGGTCTTAACGGTAACGATCATTGGGCCTAATAAATGCTCAAAAATTGTACATAATTATCTACATTCTAAAAGATAATTTAATAAGTCATTTAGAATTTCTTTATTAAAGATCATAACAGTAACGATCATTGGGCCTAATAAATGCTAAAGAATTTGAAATAATTATCTTCTTTGTGAATCATAATTGAAAAGATCATTTAAAGTTTTTTTATTAAAGATCATAACGGTAACGATCATTGGGCCTAATAAATACTAAAAAATTGTAAATAATTATCTTCTTTCTAAAAGATAATTTAATAGATCATTTAGAATTTCTTTATTAAAGATCATAACGGTAACGATCATTGGGCCTAATAAATGCTAAAAAATTGTAAATAATATCTTCTTTCTAAAAGATAATTTAATAGATCATTTAAAATTTCTTCATTAAAGATCATAACAGTAATGATCATTGGGCCTAATAAATGCTAAAGAATTTGAAATAATTATCTTCTTTGTGAATCATATTTGAAAAGATCATTGAAAGTTGTTTTATTAAAGATCATAACGGTAATGATCATTGGTCCTAATAAATGCTAAAAAATTGTAAATAATTATCTTCTTTCTCAATGATAATTTAATAGATCATATAGAATTTCTTTATTAAAGATCATAACGGTAACGATCATGGGGCCTAATAAATGCTAAAGAATTTGAAATAATTATCTTCTTTGTGAATCATATTTGAATAGATCATTTAAAGTTTTTTTACTAAAGGTCTTAACGGTAACGTTCATTGGGCCTAATAAATGCTAAAAAATTGTACATAATTATCTTCATTCTAAAAGATAACTTAAAAGATCATTTAGAATTTCTTTATTAAAGATCATAACCATAACGGTCATTGGGCCTAATAAATGCTAAAGAATTTGAAATAATTATCTTCTTTGTGAATCATAATTGAAAAGATCATTTAAAGTTTTTTTATTAAAGATCATAATGGTAACGATCATTGGGCCTAATAAATGCTAAAAAATTGTAAATAATTGTCTTCTTTCTAAAAGATAATTTAATAGATCATTTAGAATTTCTTTTTTAAAGATTATAACGGTAACGATCATTGGGGCCTAATAAATGCTAAAGAATTTGAAATAATTATCTTCTTTGTGAATCATAATTGAAAAGATCATTTAAAGTTTTTTTATTAAAGATCATAATGGTAACGATCATTGGGCCTAATAAATGCTAAAAAATTGTAAATAATTGTCTTCTTTCTTAAAGATAACTTAAAAGATCATTTAGAATTTCTTTATTAAAGATCATAACGGTAACCATCATTGGGCCTAATAAACGCTAAAGAATGTGAAATAATTATCTTCTTTGTGAATCATATTTGAATAGATCATTTAAAGTTTTTTTATTAAAGGTCTTAACGGTAACGATCATTGGGCCTAATAAATGCTAAAAAATTGTACATAATTATCTACATTCTAAAAGATAATTTAATAAGTCATTTAGAATTTCTTTATTAATGATCATAACGGTAACGATCATTGGGCCTAATAAATGCTAAAGAATTTGAAATAATTATCTTCTTTGTGAATCATAATTGAAAAGATCATTTAAAGTTTTTTTATTAAAGATCATAACGGTAACGATCATTGGGCCTAATAAATACTAAAAAATTGTAAATAATTATCTTCTTTCTAAAAGATAATTTAATAGATCATTTAGAATTTCTTTATTAAAGATCATAACGGTAACGATCATTGGGCCTAATAAATGCTAAAAAATTGTAAATAATATCTTCTTTCTAAAAGATAATTTAATAGATCATTTAAAATTTCTTCATTAAAGATCATAACAGCAATGATCATTGGGCCTAATAAATGCTAAAGAATTTGAAATAATTATCTTCTTTGTGAATCATATTTGAAAAGATCATTGAAAGTTGTTTTATTAAAGATCACAACGGTAATGATCATTGGTCCTAATAAATGCTAAAAAATTGTAAATAATTATCTTCTTTCTCAACGATAATTTAATAGATCATATAGAATTTCTTTATTAAAGATCATAACGGTAACGATCATGGGGCCTAATAAATGCTAAAGAATTTGAAATAATTATCTTCTTTGTGAATCATATTTGAATAGATCATTTAAAGTTTTTTTACTAAAGGTCTTAACGGTAACGTTCATTGCACCTAATAAATGCTAAAAAATTGTACATAATTATCTTCATTCTAAAAGATAACTTAAAAGATCATTTAGAATTTCTTTATTAAATATCATAACGGTAACGATCATGGGGCCTAATAAATGCTAAAGAATTTGAAATAATTATCTTCTTTGTGAATCATATTTGAATAGATCATTTAAACTTTTTTTATTAAAGGTCTTAACGGTAACGATCATTGGGCCTAATAAATGCTAAAAAATTGTACATAATTATCTACATTCTAAAAGATAATTTAATAGCTCATTTAGAATTTCTTTATTAACGATCATAACGGTAACGATCATTGCGCCTAATCAATGCTAAAAAATTGTAAATAATTATCTTTTTTATCAAAGATAATTTAATAGATCATTTAGAATTTCTTTATTAAAGATCATAACGGTAACGAACATGGGGCCTAATAAATGCTAAAGAATTTGAAATAATTATCTTCTTTGTGAATCATATTTGAATAGATCATTTAAAGGTTTTTTATTAAAGGTCTTAACGGTAACGATCATTGGGCCTAATAAATGCTAAAAAATTGTACATAATTATCTTCTTTCTAAAAGATAATTTAATAAGTCATTTAGAATTTCTTTATTAAAGATCATAACGGTAACGATCATTGGGCCTAATAAATGCTAAAGAATTTGAAATAATTATCTTCTTTGTGAATCATAATTGAAAAGATCATTTAAGGTGTTTTTATTAACGATCATAACGGTAACGATCATTGGGCCTAATAAATACTAAAAAATTGTAAATAATTATCTTCTGTCTAAAAGATAATTTAATAGATCATTTAGAATTTCTTTATTAACGATCATAACGGTAACGATCATTGCGCCTAATCAATGCTAAAAAATTGTAAATAATTATCTTTTTTATCAAAGATAATTTAATAGATCATTTAGAATTTCTTTATTAAAGATCATAACGGTAACGATCATGGGGCCTAATAAATGCTAAAGAATTTGAAATAATTATCTTCTTTGTGAATCATATTTGAAAAGATCATTTAAAGTTGTTTTATTAAAGATCATAACGGTAATGATCATTGGTCCAAATAAATGCTAAAAAATTGTAAATAATTATCTTCTTTCTCAAAGATAATTTAATAGATCATATAGAATTTCTTTATTAAAGATCATAATGGTAACGATCATGGGGCCTAATAAATGCTAAAGAATTTGAAATAATTATCTTTTTTTTGTGAATCATATTTGAATAGATCATTTAAAGTTTTTTTATTAAAGGTCTTAACAGTAACGATCATTGGGCCTAATAAATGCTAAAAAATTGGTCATAATTATCTTCATTCAAAAAGATAACTTAAAAGATCATTTAGGATTTCTTTATTAAAGATCATAACAGTAACGATCATTGGGCCTAATAAATGGTAAAAAATTGTACATAATTATCTTCATTCTAAAAGATAACTTAAAAGATCATTTAGAATTTCTTTATTAAATATCGTAACGATAACGGTCATTGGGCCTAATAAATGCTAAAGAATTTGAAATAATTATCTTCTTTGTGAATCATCATTGAAAAGATGATTTAAAGTTTTTTTATTAAAGATCATAACGGTAACGATCATTGGGCCTAATAAATGCTAAAAAATTGTAAATAATTATCTTCTTTCTAAAAGATAATTTAATAGCTCATTTAGAATTTCTTTATTAACGATCATAACGGTAACGATCATTGCGCCTAATCAATGCTAAAAAATTGTAAATAATTATCTTTTTTATCAAAGATAATTTAATAGATCATTTAGAATTTCTTTATTAAAGATCATAACGGTAACGATCATGGGGCCTAATAAATGCTAAAGAATTTGAAATAATTATCTTCTTTGTGAATCATATTTGAATAGATCATTTAAAGGTTTTTTATTAAAGGTCTTAACGGTAACGATCATTGGGCCTAATAAATGCTAAAAAATTGTACATAATTATCTTCTTTCTAAAAGATAATTTAATAAGTCATTTAGAATTTCTTTATTAAAGATCATAACGGTAACGATCATTGGGCCTAATAAATGCTAAAGAATTTGAAATAATTATCTTCTTTGTGAATCATAATTGAAAAGATCATTTAAGGTGTTTTTATTAACGATCATAACGGTAACGATCATTGGGCCTAATAAATACTAAAAAATTGTAAATAATTATCTTCTGTCTAAAAGATAATTTAATAGATCATTTAGAATTTCTTTATTAACGATCATAACGGTAACGATCATTGCGCCTAATCAATGCTAAAAAATTGTAAATAATTATCTTTTTTATCAAAGATAATTTAATAGATCATTTAGAATTTCTTTATTAAAGATCATAACGGTAACGATCATGGGGCCTAATAAATGCTAAAGAATTTGAAATAATTATCTTCTTTGTGAATCATATTTGAAAAGATCATTTAAAGTTGTTTTATTAAAGATCATAACGGTAATGATCATTGGTCCAAATAAATGCTAAAAAATTGTAAATAATTATCTTCTTTCTCAAAGATAATTTAATAGATCATATAGAATTTCTTTATTAAAGATCATAACGGTAACGATCATGGGGCCTAATAAATGCTAAAGAATTTGAAATAATTATCTTTTTTTTGTGAATCATATTTGAATAGATCATTTAAAGTTTTTTTATTAAAGGTCTTAACAGTAACGATCATTGGGCCTAATAAATGCTAAAAAATTGGTCATAATTATCTTCATTCAAAAAGATAACTTAAAAGATCATTTAGGATTTCTTTATTAAAGATCATAACAGTAACGATCATTGGGCCTAATAAATGGTAAAAAATTGTACATAATTATCTTCATTCTAAAAGATAACTTAAAAGATCATTTAGAATTTCTTTATTAAATATCGTAACGATAACGGTCATTGGGCCTAATAAATGCTAAAGAATTTGAAATAATTATCTTCTTTGTGAATCATCATTGAAAAGATGATTTAAAGTTTTTTTATTAAAGATCATAACGGTAACGATCATTGGGCCTAATAAATGCTAAAAAATTGTAAATAATTATCTTCTTTCTAAAAGATAATTTAATAGCTCATTTAGAATTTCTTTATTAACGATCATAACGGTAACGATCATTGCGCCTAATCAATGCTAAAAAATTGTAAATAATTATCTTTTTTATCAAAGATAATTTAATAGATCATTTAGAATTTCTTTATTAAAGATCATAACGGTAACGATCATGGGGCCTAATAAATGCTAAAGAATTTGAAATAATTATCTTCTTTGTGAATCATATTTGAATAGATCATTTAAAGGTTTTTTATTAAAGGTCTTAACAGTAACGATCATTGGGCCTAATAAATGCTAAAAAATTGTACATAATTATCTTCTTTCTAAAAGATAATTTAATAAGTCATTTAGAATTTCTTTATTAAAGATCATAACGGTAACGATCATTGGGCCTAATAAATGCTAAAGAATTTGAAATAATTATCTTCTTTGTGAATCATAATTGAAAAGATCATTTAAGGTGTTTTTATTAACGATCATAACGGTAACGATCATTGGGCCTAATAAATACTAAAAAATTGTAAATAATTATCTTCTGTCTAAAAGATAATTTAATAGATCATTTAGAATTTCTTTATTAACGATCATAACGGTAACGATCATTGCGCCTAATCAATGCTAAAAAATTGTAAATAATTATCTTTTTTATCAAAGATAATTTAATAGATCATTTAGAATTTCTTTATTAAAGATCATAACGGTAACGATCATGGGGCCTAATAAATGCTAAAGAATTTGAAATAATTATCTTCTTTGTGAATCATATTTGAAAAGATCATTTAAAGTTGTTTTATTAAAGATCATAACGGTAATGATCATTGGTCCAAATAAATGCTAAAAAATTGTAAATAATTATCTTCTTTCTCAAAGATAATTTAATAGATCATATAGAATTTCTTTATTAAAGATCATAACGGTAACGATCATGGGGCCTAATAAATGCTAAAGAATTTGAAATAATTATCTCTTTTTTGTGAATCATATTTGAATAGATCATTTAAAGTTTTTTTATTAAAGGTCTTAACAGTAACGATCATTGGGCCTAATAAATGCTAAAAAATTGGTCATAATTATCTTCATTCAAAAAGATAACTTAAAAGATCATTTAGGATTTCTTTATTAAAGATCATAACAGTAACGATCATTGGGCCTAATAAATGGTAAAAAATTGTACATAATTATCTTCATTCTAAAAGATAACTTAAAAGATCATTTAGAATTTCTTTATTAAATATCGTAACGATAACGGTCATTGGGCCTAATAAATGCTAAAGAATTTGAAATAATTATCTTCTTTGTGAATCATCATTGAAAAGATGATTTAAAGTTTTTTTATTAAAGATCATAACGGTAACGATCATTGGGCCTAATAAATGCTAAAAAATTGTAAATAATTATCTTCTTTCTAAAAGATAATTTAATAGCTCATTTAGAATTTCTTTATTAACGATCATAACGGTAACGATCATTGCGCCTAATCAATGCTAAAAAATTGTAAATAATTATCTTTTTTATCAAAGATAATTTAATAGATCATTTAGAATTTCTTTATTAAAGATCATAACGGTAACGATCATGGGGCCTAATAAATGCTAAAGAATTTGAAATAATTATCTTCTTTGTGAATCATATTTGAATAGATCATTTAAAGGTTTTTTATTAAAGGTCTTAACGGTAACGATCATTAGGCCTAATAAATGCTAAAAAATTGTACATAATTATCTTCTTTCTAAAAGATAATTTAATAAGTCATCTAGAATTTCTTTATTAAAGATCATAATGGTAACGATCATTGGGCCTAATAAATGCTAAAGAATTTGAAATAATTATCTTTTTTGTGAATCATAATTGAAAAGATCATTTAAGGTTTTTTTATTAACGATCATAACGGTAACGATCATTGGGCCTAATAAATACTAAAAAATTGTAAATAATTATCTTCTGTCTAAAAGATAATTTAATAGATCATTTAGAATTTCTTTATTAAAGATCATAACGGTAACGATCATTGGGCCTAATAAATGCTAAAAAATTTTAAATAATTATCTTCTTTCTAAAAGATAATTTAATAGATCATTTAAAATTTCTTCATTAAAGATCATAACAGTAATGATCATTGGGCCTAATAAATGCTAAAGAATTTGAAATAATTATCTTCTTTGTGAATCATATTTGAAAAGATCATTTAAAGTTGTTTTATTAAAGATCATAACGGTAATGATCATTGGTCCTAATAAATGCTAAAAAATTGTAAATAATTATCTTTTTTCTCAACGATAATTTAATAGATCATATAGAATTTCTTTATTAAAGATCATAACGTAACGATCATGGGGCCTAATAAATGCTAAAGAATTTGAAATAATTATGTTCTTTGTGAATCATATTTGAATAGATCATTTAAAGTTTTTTTATTAAAGGTCTTAACGGTAACGATCATTGGGCCTAATAAATGCTAAAAAATTGGTCATAATTATCTTCATTCTAAAAGATAACTTAAAAGATCATTTAGAATTTCTTTATTAAAGATCATAACGGTAACGATCATTGGGCCTAATAAATGCTAAAAAATTGTACATATTATCTTCATTCTAAAAGATAACTTAAAAGATCATTTAGAATTTCTTTATTAAAGATCGTAACGATAACGGTCATTGGGCCTAATAAATGCTAAAGAATTTGAAATAATTATCTTCTTTGTGAATCATAATTGAAAAGATGATTTAAAGTTTTTTATTAAAGATCATAACGGTAACGATCATTGGGCCTAATAAATGCTAAAAAATTGTAAATAATTATCTTCATTCTAAAAGATAATTTAATAAGTCATTTAGAATTTCTTTATTAAAGATCATAACGGTAACGATCATTGGGCCTAATAAATGCTAAAGAATTTGAAATAATTATCTTCTTTGTGAATCATAATTGAAAAGATGATTTAAAGTTTTTTTATTAAAGATCATAACGGTAACGATCATTGGGCCTAATAAATGCTAAAAAATTGTAAATAATTATCTTCATTCTAAAAGATAATTTAATAAGTCATTTAGAATTTCTTTATTAAAGATCATAACGGTAACGATCATTGGGCCTAATAAATGCTAAAGAATTTGAAATAATTATCTTCTTTGTGAATCATAATTGAAAAGATTATTTAAAGTTTTTTTATTAAAGATCATAACGGTAACGATCATTGGGCATAATAAATGCTAAAAAATTGGTCATAATTATCTTCATTCAAAAACATAACTTAAAAGATCATTTAGGATTTCTTTATTAAAGATCATAATGGTAACGATCATTGGGCCTAATAAATGCTAAAAAATTGTACATAATTATCTTAATTCTAAAAGATAACTTAAAAGATCAGTTAGAATTTCTTTATTAAAGATCATAACGATAACGGTCATTGGGCCTAATAAATGCTAAAGAATTTGAAATAATTATCTTCTTTGTGAATCATAATTGAAAAGATCATTTAAACTTTTTTTATTAAAGATCATAACGGTAATGATCATTGGGCCTAATAAATGCTAAAAAATTGTAAATAATTAACTTCTTTCTAAAAGATAATTTAATAGATCATTTAGAATTTCTTTATTAATGATCATAACGGTAACCATCATTGGGCCTAATAAATGCTAAAAAATTGTAAATAATTATCTTCTTTCTAAAAGATATTTTAATAGACCATTTAGAATTTCTTTATTAAAGATCATAACGGTAACGATCATTGGGCTAATAAATGCTAAAGAATTTGAAATAATTATCTTCTTTGTGAATCATATTTGAATAGATCATTTAAAGTTTTTTTATTAAAGGTCTTAACGGTAACGATCATTGAGCCTAATAAACGCTAAAAAATGTACATAATTATCTTCATTCTAAAAGATAACTTAAAAGATCATTTAGAATTTCTTTATTAAAGATCATAACGGTAACGATCATTGGGCCTAATAAATGCTCAAGAATTTGAAATAATTATCTTCTTTGTGAATCATAATTGAAAAGATCATTTAAAGTGTTTTTATTAAAGATCATAACAGTAACGATCATTGGACCTAATAAATGCTAAAAAATTGTAAATAATTATCTTCTTTCTAAAAGATAATTTAATAGATCATTTAGAATTTCTTTATTGAAGATCATAACGATAACGATCATTGGGCCTAATAAATGCTAAAAAATTGTGAATGATTATCTTCTTTCTAAAAGATAATTTAATAGATCATTTAGAATTTCTTTATTAAATATCATAACGGTAACGATCATGGGGCCTAATAAATGCTAAAGAATTTGAAATAATTATCTTCTTTGTGAATCATATTTGAATAGATCATTTAAAGTTTTTTTATTAAAGATCATAACGGTAACGATCATTGGGCCTAATAAATACTAAAAAATTGTAAATAATTATCTTCTTTCTAAAATATAATTTAATAGATCATTTAGAATTTCTTTATTAAAGATCATAACGGTAACGATCATTGGGCCTAATAAATGCTAAAAAATTGTAAATAATTATCTTCTTTCTAAAAGATAATTTAATAGATCATTTAAAATTTCTTCATTAAAGATCATAACAGTAATGATCATTTGGGCCTAATAAATGCTAAAGAATTTGAAATAATTATCTTCTTTGTGAATCATATTTGAAAAGATCATTTAAAGTTGTTTTATTAAAAATCATAACGGTAATGATCATTGGTCCAAATAAATGCTAAAAAATTGTAAATAATTATCTTCTTTCTCAAAGATAATTTAATAGATCATATAGAATTTCTTTATTAAAGATCATAACGGTAACGATCATGGGGCCTAATAAATGCTAAAGAATTTGAAATAATTATCTTTTTTTTGTGAATCATATTTGAATAGATCATTTAACGTTTTTTTATTAAAGGTCTTAACGGTAACGATCATTGGGCCTAATAAATGCTAAAAAATTGGTCATAATTATCTTCATTCAAAAAGACAACTTAAAAGATCATTTAGGATTTCTTTATTAAAGATCATAACGGTAACGATCATTGGGCCTAATAAATGGTAAAAAATTGTACATACTTATCTTCATTCTAAAAGATAACTTAAAGGATCATTTAGAATTTCTTTATTAAAGATCGTAACGATAACGGTCATTGGGCCTAATAAATGCTAAAGAATTTGAAATAATTATCTTCTTTGTGAATCATAATTGAAAAGATGTTTTAAAGTTTTTTTATTAAAGATCATAACGGTAACGATCATTGGGCCTAATAAATGCTAAAAAATTGTAAATAATTATCTTCTTTCTAAAAGATAATTTAATAGCTCATTTAGAATTTCTTTATTAACGATCATAACGGTAACGATCATTGCGCCTAATCAATGCTAAAAAATTGTAAATAATTATCTTTTTTATCAAAGATAATTTAATAGATCATTTAGAATTTCCTTATTAAAGATCATAACGGTAACGATCATGGGACCTAATAAATGCTAAAGAATTTGAAATAATTATCTTCTTTGTGAATCATATTTGAATAGATCATTTAAAGTTTTTTTATTAAAGGTCTTAACGGTAACGATCATTGGGCCTAATAAATGCTAAAAAATTGTACATAATTATCTTCATTCTAAAAGATAATTTAATAAGTCATTTAGAATTTATTTATTAAAGATCATAACGGTAACGATCATTGGGCCTAATAAATGCTAAAGAATTTGAAATAATTATCTTCTTTGTGAATCATAATTGAAAAGATCATTTGAAGTTTTTTTATTAAAGATCATAACGGTAACGATCATTGGGCCTAATAAATACTAAAAAATTGTAAATAATTATCTGCTTTCTAAAAGATAATTTAATAGATCATTTAGAATTTCTTTATTAAAGATCACAACGGTAACGATCATTGGGCCTAATAAATGCTAAAAAATTGTAAATAATTATCTTCTTTCTAAAAGATAATTTAATAGATCATTTAAAATTTCTTCATTAACGATCATAACAGTAATGATCATTGGGCCTAATAAATGCTAAAGAATTTGAAATAATTATCTTCTTTGTGAATCATATTTGAAAAGATCATTTAAAGTTGTTTTATTAAAGATCATAACGGTAATGATCATTGGTCCAAATAAATGCTAAAAAATTGTAAATAATTATCTTCTTTCTCAAAGATAATTTAATAGATCATATAGAATTTCTTTATTAAAGATCATAACGGTAACGATCATGGGGCCTAATAAATGCTAAAGAATTTGAAATAATTATCTTTTTTTTGTGAATTATATTTGAATAGATCATTTAAAGATTTTTTATTAAAGGTCTTAACGGTAACGATCATTGGGCCTAATAAATGCTAAAAAATTGTTCATAATTATCTTCATTCAAAAAGATAACTTAAAAGATCATTTAGGATTTCTTTATTAAAGATCATAATGGTAACGATCATTGGGCCTAATAAATGCTAAAAAATTGTAAATGATTATCTTCTTTCTAAAAGATAATTTAATAGATCATTTAGAATTTCTTTATTAAATATCATAACGGTAACGATTATGGGGCCTAATAAATGCTAAAGAATTTGAAATAATTATCTTCTTTGTGAATCATATTTGAATAGATCATTTAAACTTTTTTTATTAAAGGTCTTAACGGTAACGATCATTGGGCCTAATAAATGCTAAAAAATTGTACATAATTATCTACATTCTAAAAGATAATTTAATAGCTCATTTAGAATTTCTTTATTAACGATCATAACGGTAACGATCATTGCGCCTAATCAATGCTAAAAAATTGTAAATAATTATCTTTTTTATCAAAGATAATTTAATAGATCATTTAGAATTTCTTTATTAAAGATCATAACGGTAACGAACATGGGGCCTAATAAATGCTAAAGAATTTGAAATAATTATCTTCTTTGTGAATCATATTTGAATAGATCATTTAAACTTTTTTTATTAAAGGTCTTAACGGTAACGATCATTGGGCCTAATAAATGCTAAAAAATTGTAAATGATTATCTTCTTTCTAAAAGATAATTTAATAGATCATTTAGAATTTCTTTATTAAAGATCATAACGTAACGATCATGGGGCCTAATAAATGCTAAAGAATTTGAAATAATTATCTTCTTTGTGAATCATAATTGAATAGATCATTTAAAGTTTTTTTATTAAAGGTCTTAACGGTAACGATCATTCGGCCTAATAAATGCTAAAAAATTGTAAATAATTATCTTCTTTCTAAAAGATAACTTAAAAGATCATTTAGGATTTCTTTATTAAAGATCATAACGGTAACGATCATTGGGCCTAATAAATGCTAAAAAATTATAAATAATTACCTTCTTTCTAAAAGATAATTTAGTAGATCATTTAGAATTTCTTTATTAAAGATCATAACGGTAACGATCATGGGGCCTAATAAATGCTAAAGAATTTGAAATAATTATCTTCTTTGTGAATCATATTTGAATAGATCATTTAAATTTTTTTTATTAAAGGTCTTAACGGTAACGATCATTGGGCCTAATAAATGCTAAAAAATTGGTCATAATTATCTTCATTCTAAAAGATAACTTAAAAGATCATTTAGAATTTCTTTATTAAAGATCATAACGGTAACGATCATTGGGCCTAATAAATGCTAAAGAATATGAAATAATTATCTTTTTTTTGTGAATTATATTTGAATAGATCATTTAAAGATTTTTTATTAAAGGTCTTAACGGTAACGATCATTGGGCCTAATAAATGCTAAAAAATTGTTCATAATTATCTTCATTCAAAAAGATAACTTAAAAGATCATTTAGGATTTCTTTATTAAAGATCATAACGGTAACGATCATTGGGCCTAATAAATGCTAAAAAATTGTAAATAATTATCTTCTTTCTAAAGGATATTTTAATAGATCATTTAGAATTTCTTTATTAAACATCATAACGGTAACGATCATTGGGCCTAATAAATGATAAAGAATTTGAAATAATTTTTTTTTTGTGAATCATATTTGAATAGATCATTTAAAGTTTTTTTATTAAAGGTCTTAACGGTAACGATCATTGGGCCTAATAAATGTTAAAAAATTGTACATATTTATCTTCATTCTAATAGATAACTTAAAAGATCATTTAGAATTTCTTTATTAAAGATCATAACGGTAACGATCATTGTGCCTAATAAATGCTAAAGAATTTGAAATAATTATCTTCTTTGTGAATCATAATTGAAAAGATCATTTAAAGTTTTTTTATTAAAGGTCTTAACGGTAACGATCATTGGGCCTAATAAATGCTAAAAAATTGTACATAATTATCTTCATTCTAAAAGATAACTTAAATGATCATTTAGGATTTCTTTACTAAAGATCGTAACGATAACGGTCATTGGGCCTAATAAATGCTAAAGAATTTGAAATAATTATCTTCTTTGTGAATCATAATTGAAAAGATGATTTAAAGTTTTTTTATTAAAGATCATAACGGTAACGATCATTGGGCCTAATAAATGCTACAAAATTGTAAATAATTATCTTCTTTCTAAAAGATAATTTAATAGATCATTTAGAATTTCTTTATTAAAGATCATAACGGTAATGATCATTGGTCCAAATAAATGCTAAAAAATTGTAAATAATTATCTTCTTTCTAAAAGATAATTTAGTAGATCATTTAGAATTTCTTTATTAAAGATCATAACGGTAACGATCATGGGGCCTAATAAATGCTAAAGAATTTGAAATAATTATCTTTTTTTTGTGAATTATATTTGAATAGATCATTTAAAGATTTTTTATTAAAGGTCTTAACGGTAACGATCATTGGGCCTAATAAATGCTAAAAAATTGTTCATAATTATCTTCATTCAAAAAGATAACTTAAAAGATCATTTAGGATTTCTTTATTAAAGATCATAACGGTAACGATCATTGGGCCTAATAAATGCTAAAAAATTGTAAATGATTATCTTCTTTCTAAAAGATAATTTAATAGATCATTTAGAATTTCTTTATTAAATATCATAACGGTAACGATCATGGGGCCTAATAAATGCTAAAGAATTTGAAATAATTATCTTCTTTGTGAATCATATTTGAATAGATCATTTAAACTTTTTTTATTAAAGGTCTTAACGGTAACGATCATTGGGCCTAATAAATGCTAAAAAATTGTACATAATTATCTACATTCTAAAAGATAATTTAATAGCTCATTTAGAATTTCTTTATTAACGATCATAACGGTAACGATCATTGCGCCTAATCAATGCTAAAAAATTGTAAATAATTATCTTTTTTATCAAAGATAATTTAATAGATCATTTAGAATTTCTTTATTAAAGATCATAACGGTAACGATCATGGGGCCTAATAAATGCTAAAGAATTTGAAATAATTATCTTCTTTGTGAATCATATTTGAATAGATCATTTAAAGGTTTTTTATTAAAGGTCTTAACGGTAACGATCATTGGGCCTAATAAATGTTAAAAAATTGTACATATTTATCTTCATTCTAATAGATAACTTAAAAGATCATTTAGAATTTCTTTATTAAAGATCATAACGGTAACGATCATTGGGCCTAATAAATGCTAAAGAATTTGAAATAATTATCTTCTTTGTGAATCATAATTGAAAAGATCATTTAAAGTTTTTTTATTAAAGGTCTTAACGGTAACGATCATTGGGCCTAATAAATGCTAAAGAATTTGAAATAATTATCTTCTTTGTGAATCATATTTGAATAGATCATTTAAACTTTTTTTATTAAAGGTCTTAACGGTAACGATCATTGGGCCTAATAAATGCTAAAAAATTGTACATAATTATCTACATTCTAAAAGATAATTTAATAGCTCATTTAGAATTTCTTTATTAAAGATCATAACGGTAACGATCATTGAGCCTAATAAATGCTAAAGAATTTGAAATAATTATCTTCTTTGTGAATCATAATTGAAAAGATCATTTAAAGTTTTTTTATTAACGATCATAACGGTAACGATCATTGGGCCTAATAAATACTAAAAAATTGTAAATAATTATCTTCTTTCTAAAAGATAATTTAATAGATCATTTAGAATTTCTTTATTAAAGATCATAAGGGTAACGATCATTGGGCCTAATAAATGCTAAAAAATTTTAAATAATTATCTTCTTTCTAAAAGATAATTTAATAGATCATTTAAAATTTCTTCATTAAAGATCATAACAGTAATGATCATTGGGCCTAATAAATGCTAAAGAATTTGAAATAATTATCTTCTTTGTGAATCATATTTGAAAAGATCATTTAAAGTTGTTTTATTAAAGATCATAACGTAATGATCATTGGTCCTAATAAATGCTAAAAAATTGTAAATAATTATCTTCTTTCTCAACGATAATTTAATAGATCATATAGAATTTCTTTATTAAAGATCATAACGTAACGATCATGGGGCCTAATAAATGCTAAAGAATTTGAAATAATTATCTTCTTTGTGAATCATATTTGAATAGATCACTTAAAGTTTTTTTATTAAAGGTCTTAACGGTAACGATCATTGGGCCTAATAAATGCTAAAAAATTGTAAATAATTATCTTCTTTCTAAAAGATAATTTAGTAGATCATTTAGAATTTCTTTATTAAAGATCATAACGGTAACGATCATTGGGCCTAATAAATGCTAAAAAATTGTAAATAATTATCTTCTTTCTAAAGGATATTTTAATAGATCATTTAGAATTTCTTTATTAAACATCATAACGGTAACGATCATTGGGCCTAATAAATGATAAAGAATTTGAAATAATTTTTTTTTTGTGAATCATATTTGAATAGATCATTTAAAGTTTTTTTATTAAAGGTCTTAACGGTAACGATCATTGGGCCTAATAAATGTTAAAAAATTGTACATATTTATCTTCATTCTAATAGATAACTTAAAAGATCATTTAGAATTTCTTTATTAAAGATCATAACGGTAACGATCATTGGGCCTAATAAATGCTAAAGAATTTGAAATAATTATCTTCTTTGTGAATCATAATTGAAAAGATCATTTAAAGTTTTTTTATTAAAGGTCTTAACGGTAACGATCATTGGGCCTAATAAATGCTAAAAAATTGTACATAATTATCTTCATTCTAAAAGATAACTTAAATGATCATTTAGGATTTCTTTACTAAAGATCGTAACGATAACGGTCATTGGGCCTAATAAATGCTAAAGAATTTGAAATAATTATCTTCTTTGTGAATCATAATTGAAAAGATGATTTAAAGTTTTTTTATTAAAGATCATAACGGTAACGATCATTGGGCCTAATAAATGCTACAAAATTGTAAATAATTATCTTCTTTCTAAAAGACAATTTAATAGATCATTTAGAATTTCTTTATTAAAGATCATAACGGTAATGATCATTGGTCCAAATAAATGCTAAAAAATTGTAAATAATTATCTTCTTTCTAAAAGATAATTTAGTAGATCATTTAGAATTTCTTTATTAAAGATCATAACGGTAACGATCATGGGGCCTAATAAATGCTAAAGAATTTGAAATAATTATCTTTTTTTTGTGAATTATATTTGAATAGATCATTTAAAGATTTTTTATTAAAGGTCTTAACGGTAACGATCATTGAGCCTAATAAATGCTAAAAAATTGTTCATAATTATCTTCATTCAAAAAGATAACTTGAAAGATCATTTAGGATTTCTTTATTAAAGATCATAACGGTAACGATCATTGGGCCTAATAAATGCTAAAAAATTGTAAATGATTATCTTCTTTCTAAAAGATAATTTAATAGATCATTTAGAATTTCTTTATTAAATATCATAACGGTAACGATCATGGGGCCTAATAAATGCTAAAGAATTTGAAATAATTATCTTCTTTGTGAATCATATTTGAATAGATCATTTAAACTTTTTTTATTAAAGGTCTTAACGGTAACGATCATTGGGCCTAATAAATGCTAAAAAATTGTACATAATTATCTACATTCTAAAAGATAATTTAATAGCTCATTTAGAATTTCTTTATTAACGATCATAACGGTAACGATCATTGCGCCTAATCAATGCTAAAAAATTGTAAATAATTATCTTTTTTATCAAAGATAATTTAATAGATCATTTAGAATTTCTTTATTAAAGATCATAACGGTAACGAACATGGGGCCTAATAAATGCTAAAGAATTTGAAATAATTATCTTCTTTGTGAATCATATTTGAATAGATCATTTAAACTTTTTTTATTAAAGGTCTTAACGGTAACGATCATTGGGCCTAATAAATGCTAAAAAATTGTACATAATTATCTACATTCTAAAAGATAATTTAATAGCTCATTTAGAATTTCTTTATTAAAGATCATAACGGTAACGATCATTGAGCCTAATAAATGCTAAAGAATTTGAAATAATTATCTTCTTTGTGAATCATAATTGAAAAGATCATTTAAAGTTTTTTTATTAACGATCATAACGGTAACGATCATTGGGCCTAATAAATGCTAAAAAATTGTAAATAATTATCTTCTTTCTAAAGGATATTTTAATAGATCATTTAGAATTTCTTTATTAAACATCATAACGGTAACGATCATTGGGCCTAATAAATGATAAAGAATTTGAAATAATTTTTTTTTTGTGAATCATATTTGAATAGATCATTTAAAGTTTTTTTATTAAAGGTCTTAACGGTAACGATCATTGGGCCTAATAAATGTTAAAAAATTGTACATATTTATCTTCATTCTAATAGATAACTTAAAAGATCATTTAGAATTTCTTTATTAAAGATCATAACGGTAACGATCATTGGGCCTAATAAATGCTAAAGAATTTGAAATAATTATCTTCTTTGTGAATCATAATTGAAAAGATCATTTAAAGTTTTTTTATTAAAGGTCTTAACGGTAACGATCATTGGGCCTAATAAATGCTAAAAAATTGTACATAATTATCTTCATTCTAAAAGATAACTTAAATGATCATTTAGGATTTCTTTACTAAAGATCGTAACGATAACGGTCATTGGGCCTAATAAATGCTAAAGAATTTGAAATAATTATCTTCTTTGTGAATCATAATTGAAAAGATGATTTAAAGTTTTTTTATTAAAGATCATAACGGTAACGATCATTGGGCCTAATAAATGCTACAAAATTGTAAATAATTATCTTCTTTCTAAAAGATAATTTAATAGATCATTTAGAATTTCTTTATTAAAGATCATAACGGTAATGATCATTGGTCCAAATAAATGCTAAAAAATTGTAAATAATTATCTTCTTTCTAAAAGATAATTTAGTAGATCATTTAGAATTTCTTTATTAAAGATCATAACGGTAACGATCATTGTGCCTAATAAATGCTAAAGAATTTGAAATAATTATCTTCTTTGTGAATCATAATTGAAAAGATCATTTAAAGTTTTTTTATTAAAGGTCTTAACGGTAACGATCATTGGGCCTAATAAATGCTAAAAAATTGTACATAATTATCTTCATTCTAAAAGATAACTTAAATGATCATTTAGGATTTCTTTACTAAAGATCGTAACGATAACGGTCATTGGGCCTAATAAATGCTAAAGAATTTGAAATAATTATCTTCTTTGTGAATCATAATTGAAAAGATGATTTAAAGTTTTTTTATTAAAGATCATAACGGTAACGATCATTGGGCCTAATAAATGCTACAAAATTGTAAATAATTATCTTCTTTCTAAAAGATAATTTAATAGATCATTTAGAATTTCTTTATTAAAGATCATAACGGTAATGATCATTGGTCCAAATAAATGCTAAAAAATTGTAAATAATTATCTTCTTTCTAAAAGATAATTTAGTAGATCATTTAGAATTTCTTTATTAAAGATCATAACGGTAACGATCATGGGGCCTAATAAATGCTAAAGAATTTGAAATAATTATCTTTTTTTTGTGAATTATATTTGAATAGATCATTTAAAGATTTTTTATTAAAGGTCTTAACGGTAACGATCATTGGGCCTAATAAATGCGAAAAAATTGTTCATAATTATCTTCATTCAAAAAGATAACTTAAAAGATCATTTAGGATTTCTTTATTAAAGATCATAACGGTAACGATCATTGGGCCTAATAAATGCTAAAAAATTGTAAATGATTATCTTCTTTCTAAAAGATAATTTAATAGATCATTTAGAATTTCTTTATTAAATATCATAACGGTAACGATCATGGGGCCTAATAAATGCTAAAGAATTTGAAATAATTATCTTCTTTGTGAATCATATTTGAATAGATCATTTAAACTTTTTTTATTAAAGGTCTTAACGGTAACGATCATTGGGCCTAATAAATGCTAAAAAATTGTACATAATTATCTACATTCTAAAAGATAATTTAATAGCTCATTTAGAATTTCTTTATTAACGATCATAACGGTAACGATCATTGCGCCTAATCAATGCTAAAAAATTGTAAATAATTATCTTTTTTATCAAAGATAATTTAATAGATCATTTAGAATTTCTTTATTAAAGATCATAACGGTAACGAACATGGGGCCTAATAAATGCTAAAGAATTTGAAATAATTATCTTCTTTGTGAATCATATTTGAATAGATCATTTAAACTTTTTTTATTAAAGGTCTTAACGGTAACGATCATTGGGCCTAATAAATGCTAAAAAATTGTACATAATTATCTACATTCTAAAAGATAATTTAATAGCTCATTTAGAATTTCTTTATTAAAGATCATAACGGTAACGATCATTGAGCCTAATAAATGCTAAAGAATTTGAAATAATTATCTTCTTTGTGAATCATAATTGAAAAGATCATTTAAAGTTTTTTTATTAACGATCATAACGGTAACGATCATTGGGCCTAATAAATACTAAAAAATTGTAAATAATTATCTTCTTTCTAAAAGATAATTTAATAGATCATTTAGAATTTCTTTATTAAAGATCATAAGGGTAACGATCATTGGGCCTAATAAATGCTAAAAAATTTTAAATAATTATCTTCTTTCTAAAAGATAATTTAATAGATCATTTAAAATTTCTTCATTAAAGATCATAACAGTAATGATCATTGGGCCTAATAAATGCTAAAGAATTTGAAATAATTATCTTCTTTGTGAATCATATTTGAAAAGATCATTTAAAGTTTTTTTATTAACGATCATAACGGTAACGATCATTGGGCCTAATAAATGCTAAAAAATTGTAAATAATTATCTTCTTTCTAAAGGATATTTTAATAGATCATTTAGAATTTCTTTATTAAACATCATAACGGTAACGATCATTGGGCCTAATAAATGATAAAGAATTTGAAATAATTTTTTTTTTGTGAATCATATTTGAATAGATCATTTAAAGTTTTTTTATTAAAGGTCTTAACGGTAACGATCATTGGGCCTAATAAATGTTAAAAAATTGTACATATTTATCTTCATTCTAATAGATAACTTAAAAGATCATTTAGAATTTCTTTATTAAAGATCATAACGGTAACGATCATTGGGCCTAATAAATGCTAAAGAATTTGAAATAATTATCTTCTTTGTGAATCATAATTGAAAAGATCATTTAAAGTTTTTTTATTAAAGGTCTTAACGGTAACGATCATTGGGCCTAATAAATGCTAAAAAATTGTACATAATTATCTTCATTCTAAAAGATAACTTAAATGATCATTTAGGATTTCTTTACTAAAGATCGTAACGATAACGGTCATTGGGCCTAATAAATGCTAAAGAATTTGAAATAATTATCTTCTTTGTGAATCATAATTGAAAAGATGATTTAAAGTTTTTTTATTAAAGATCATAACGGTAACGATCATTGGGCCTAATAAATGCTACAAAATTGTAAATAATTATCTTCTTTCTAAAAGATAATTTAATAGATCATTTAGAATTTCTTTATTAAAGATCATAACGGTAATGATCATTGGTCCAAATAAATGCTAAAAAATTGTAAATAATTATCTTCTTTCTAAAAGATAATTTAGTAGATCATTTAGAATTTCTTTATTAAAGATCATAACGGTAACGATCATTGTGCCTAATAAATGCTAAAGAATTTGAAATAATTATCTTCTTTGTGAATCATAATTGAAAAGATCATTTAAAGTTTTTTTATTAAAGGTCTTAACGGTAACGATCATTGGGCCTAATAAATGCTAAAAAATTGTACATAATTATCTTCATTCTAAAAGATAACTTAAATGATCATTTAGGATTTCTTTACTAAAGATCGTAACGATAACGGTCATTGGGCCTAATAAATGCTAAAGAATTTGAAATAATTATCTTCTTTGTGAATCATAATTGAAAAGATGATTTAAAGTTTTTTTATTAAAGATCATAACGGTAACGATCATTGGGCCTAATAAATGCTACAAAATTGTAAATAATTATCTTCTTTCTAAAAGATAATTTAATAGATCATTTAGAATTTCTTTATTAAAGATCATAACGGTAATGATCATTGGTCCAAATAAATGCTAAAAAATTGTAAATAATTATCTTCTTTCTAAAAGATAATTTAGTAGATCATTTAGAATTTCTTTATTAAAGATCATAACGGTAACGATCATGGGGCCTAATAAATGCTAAAGAATTTGAAATAATTATCTTTTTTTTGTGAATTATATTTGAATAGATCATTTAAAGATTTTTTATTAAAGGTCTTAACGGTAACGATCATTGGGCCTAATAAATGCGAAAAAATTGTTCATAATTATCTTCATTCAAAAAGATAACTTAAAAGATCATTTAGGATTTCTTTATTAAAGATCATAACGGTAACGATCATTGGGCCTAATAAATGCTAAAAAATTGTAAATGATTATCTTCTTTCTAAAAGATAATTTAATAGATCATTTAGAATTTCTTTATTAAATATCATAACGGTAACGATCATGGGGCCTAATAAATGCTAAAGAATTTGAAATAATTATCTTCTTTGTGAATCATATTTGAATAGATCATTTAAACTTTTTTTATTAAAGGTCTTAACGGTAACGATCATTGGGCCTAATAAATGCTAAAAAATTGTACATAATTATCTACATTCTAAAAGATAATTTAATAGCTCATTTAGAATTTCTTTATTAACGATCATAACGGTAACGATCATTGCGCCTAATCAATGCTAAAAAATTGTAAATAATTATCTTTTTTATCAAAGATAATTTAATAGATCATTTAGAATTTCTTTATTAAAGATCATAACGGTAACGAACATGGGGCCTAATAAATGCTAAAGAATTTGAAATAATTATCTTCTTTGTGAATCATATTTGAATAGATCATTTAAACTTTTTTTATTAAAGGTCTTAACGGTAACGATCATTGGGCCTAATAAATGCTAAAAAATTGTACATAATTATCTACATTCTAAAAGATAATTTAATAGCTCATTTAGAATTTCTTTATTAAAGATCATAACGGTAACGATCATTGAGCCTAATAAATGCTAAAGAATTTGAAATAATTATCTTCTTTGTGAATCATAATTGAAAAGATCATTTAAAGTTTTTTTATTAACGATCATAACGGTAACGATCATTGGGCCTAATAAATACTAAAAAATTGTAAATAATTATCTTCTTTCTAAAAGATAATTTAATAGATCATTTAGAATTTCTTTATTAAAGATCATAAGGGTAACGATCATTGGGCCTAATAAATGCTAAAAAATTTTAAATAATTATCTTCTTTCTAAAAGATAATTTAATAGATCATTTAAAATTTCTTCATTAAAGATCATAACAGTAATGATCATTGGGCCTAATAAATGCTAAAGAATTTGAAATAATTATCTTCTTTGTGAATCATATTTGAAAAGATCATTGAAAGTTGTTTTATTAAGGATCATAACGTAATGATCATTGGTCCTAATAAATGCTAAAAAATTGTAAATAATTATCTTCTTTCTCAACGATAATTTAATAGATCATATAGAATTTCTTTATTAAAGATCATAACGTAACGATCATGGGGCCTAATAAATGCTAAAGAATTTGAAATAATTATCTTCTTTGTGAATCATATTTGAATAGATCATTTAAAGTTTTTTTATTAAAGGTCTTAACGGTAACGATCATTGGGCCTAATAAATGCTAAAAAATTGTAAATAATTATCTTCTTTCTAAAAGATAATTTAGTAGATCATTTAGAATTTCTTTATTAAAGATCATAACGGTAACGATCATTGGGCCTAATAAATGCTAAAAAATTGTAAATAATTATCTTCTTTCTAAAGGATATTTTAATAGATCATTTAGAATTTCTTTATTAAACATCATAACGGTAACGATCATTGGGCCTAATAAATGATAAAGAATTTGAAATAATTTTTTTTTTGTGAATCATATTTGAATAGATCATTTAAAGTTTTTTTATTAAAGGTCTTAACGGTAACGATCATTGGGCCTAATAAATGTTAAAAAATTGTACATATTTATCTTCATTCTAATAGATAACTTAAAAGATCATTTAGAATTTCTTTATTAAAGATCATAACGGTAACGATCATTGGGCCTAATAAATGCTAAAGAATTTGAAATAATTATCTTCTTTGTGAATCATAATTGAAAAGATCATT
Source organism: Psophocarpus tetragonolobus (assembly GCA_037954015.1). Taxonomy (NCBI): domain Eukaryota; kingdom Viridiplantae; phylum Streptophyta; class Magnoliopsida; order Fabales; family Fabaceae; genus Psophocarpus; species Psophocarpus tetragonolobus. The sequence goes on from CM075688.1 coordinate 65,401,639, forward strand.
TAAAGTTTTTTTATTAAAGGTCTTAACGGTAACGATCATTGGGCCTAATAAATGCTAAAAAATTGTACATAATTATCTTCATTCTAAAAGATAACTTAAATGATCATTTAGGATTTCTTTACTAAAGATCGTAACGATAACGGTCATTGGGCCTAATAAATGCTAAAGAATTTGAAATAATTATCTTCTTTGTGAATCATAATTGAAAAGATGATTTAAAGTTTTTTTATTAAAGATCATAACGGTAACGATCATTGGGCCTAATAAATGCTACAAAATTGTAAATAATTATCTTCTTTCTAAAAGACAATTTAATAGATCATTTAGAATTTCTTTATTAAAGATCATAACGGTAATGATCATTGGTCCAAATAAATGCTAAAAAATTGTAAATAATTATCTTCTTTCTAAAAGATAATTTAGTAGATCATTTAGAATTTCTTTATTAAAGATCATAACGGTAACGATCATGGGGCCTAATAAATGCTAAAGAATTTGAAATAATTATCTTTTTTTTGTGAATTATATTTGAATAGATCATTTAAAGATTTTTTATTAAAGGTCTTAACGGTAACGATCATTGGGCCTAATAAATGCTAAAAAATTGTTCATAATTATCTTCATTCAAAAAGATAACTTGAAAGATCATTTAGGATTTCTTTATTAAAGATCATAACGGTAACGATCATTGGGCCTAATAAATGCTAAAAAATTGTAAATGATTATCTTCTTTCTAAAAGATAATTTAATAGATCATTTAGAATTTCTTTATTAAATATCATAACGGTAACGATCATGGGGCCTAATAAATGCTAAAGAATTTGAAATAATTATCTTCTTTGTGAATCATATTTGAATAGATCATTTAAACTTTTTTTATTAAAGGTCTTAACGGTAACGATCATTGGGCCTAATAAATGCTAAAAAATTGTACATAATTATCTACATTCTAAAAGATAATTTAATAGCTCATTTAGAATTTCTTTATTAACGATCATAACGGTAACGATCATTGCGCCTAATCAATGCTAAAAAATTGTAAATAATTATCTTTTTTATCAAAGATAATTTAATAGATCATTTAGAATTTCTTTATTAAAGATCATAACGGTAACGAACATGGGGCCTAATAAATGCTAAAGAATTTGAAATAATTATCTTCTTTGTGAATCATATTTGAATAGATCATTTAAACTTTTTTTATTAAAGGTCTTAACGGTAACGATCATTGGGCCTAATAAATGCTAAAAAATTGTAAATAATTATCTTCTTTCTAAAGGATATTTTAATAGATCATTTAGAATTTCTTTATTAAACATCATAACGGTAACGATCATTGGGCCTAATAAATGATAAAGAATTTGAAATAATTTTTTTTTTGTGAATCATATTTGAATAGATCATTTAAAGTTTTTTTATTAAAGGTCTTAACGGTAACGATCATTGGGCCTAATAAATGTTAAAAAATTGTACATATTTATCTTCATTCTAATAGATAACTTAAAAGATCATTTAGAATTTCTTTATTAAAGATCATAACGGTAACGATCATTGGGCCTAATAAATGCTAAAGAATTTGAAATAATTATCTTCTTTGTGAATCATATTTGAAAATATCATTTAAAGTTGTTTTATTAAAGATCATAACGGTAATGATCATTGGTCCTAATAAATGCTAAAAAATTGTAAATAATTATCTTCTTTCTCAAAGATAATTTAATAGGTCATATAGAATTTCTTTATTAAAGATCATAACGGTGACGATCATGGGGCCTAATAAATGCTAAAGAATTTGAAATAATTATCTTCTTTGTGAATCATATTTGAATAGATCATTTAAAGTTTTTTTATTAAAGATCATAACGGTAACGATCATTGGGCCTAATAAATGCTAAAAAATTGTACATAATTATCTTCATTCTAAAAGATAACTTAAAAGATGATTTAGAATTTCTTTATGAAAGATCGTAACGATAACGGTCATTGGGCCTAATAAATGCTAAAGAATTTGAAATAATTATCTTCTTTGTGAATCATAATTGAAAAGATGATTTAAAGTTTTTTTATTAAAGATCATAACGGTAACGATCATTCGGCCTAATAAATGCTAAAAAATTGTAAATAATTATCTTCTTTCTAAAATATAATTTAATAGCTCATTTAGAATTTCTTTATTAACGATCATAACGGTAACGATCATTGCGCCTAATCAATGCTAAAAAATTGTAAATAATGATCTTTTTTATCAAAGATAATTTAATAGATCATTTAGAATTTCTTTATTAAAGATCATAACGGTAACGATCATTGGGCCTAATAAATTCTAAAAAATTGTAAATAATTATCTTCTTTCTAAAAGATAATTTATTAGATCATTTAAAATTTCTTCATTAAAGATCATAACAGTAATGATCATTGGGCCTAATAAATGCTAAAGAATTTGAAATAATTATCTTCTTTGTGAATCATATTTGAAAAGATCATTTAAAGTTGTTTTATTAAAGATCATAACGGTAATGATCATTGGTCCTAATAAATGCTAAAAAATTGTAAATAATTATCTTCTTTCTCAAAGATAATTTAATAGGTCATATAGAATTTCTTAATTAAAGATCATAACGGTGACGATCATGGGGCCTAATAAATGCTAAAGAATTTGAAATAATTATCTTCTTTGTGAATCATATTTGAATAGATCATTTAAAGTTTTTTTATTAAAGGTCTTTACGGTAACGATCATTGGGCCTAATAAATGCTAAAAAATTGGTCATAATTATCTTCATTCAAAAAGATAACTTAAAAGATCATTTAGGATTTCTTTATTAAAGATCATAACGGTAACGATCATTGGGCCTAATAAATGCTAAAAAATTGTACATAATTATCTTCTTTCTAAAAGATAACTTAAAAGATGATTTAGAATTTCTTTATGAAAGATCGTAACGATAACGGTCATTGGGCCTAATAAATGCTAAAGAATTTGAAATAATTATCTTCTTTGTGAATCATAATTGAAAAGATGATTTAAAGTTTTTTTATTAAAGATCATAACGGTAACGATCATTCGGCCTAATAAATGCTAAAAAATTGTAAATAATTATCTTCTTTCTAAAATATAATTTAATAGCTCATTTAGAATTTCTTTATTAACGATCATAACGGTAACGATCATTGCGCCTAATCAATGCTAAAAAATTGTAAATAATGATCTTTTTTATCAAAGATAATTTAATAGATCATTTAGAATTTCTTTATTAAAGATCATAACGGTAACGATCATGGGCCCTAATAAATGCTAAAGAATTTGAAGTAATTATCTTCTTTCTAAAAGATAATTTAATAGATCATTTAAAATTTCTTCATTAAAGATCATAACAGTAATGATCATTGGGCCTAATAAATGCTAAAGAATTTGAAGTAATTATCTTCTTTGTGAATCATATTTGAAAAGATCATTTAAAGTTGTTTTATTAAAGATCATAACGGTAATGATCATTGGGCCTAATAAATGCTAAAAAATTGTAAATAATTATCTTCTTTCTCAAAGATAATTTAATAGATCATATAGAATTTCTTGATTAAAGATCATAACGGTAACGATCATGGTGCCTAATAAATGATAAAGAATTTGAAATAATTATCTTCTTTGTGAATCATATTTGAATAAATCATTTAAATTTTTTTTATTAAAGGTCTTAACGGTAACGATCATTGGGCCTAATAAATGCTAAAAAATTGGTCATAATTATCTTCATTCTAAAAGATAACTTAAAAGATCATTTAGAATTTCTTTATTAAAGATCATAACGGTAACGATCATTGGGCCTAATAAATGCTAAAGAATTTGAAATAATTATCTTCTTTGTGAATCATAATTGACAACATCATTTAAAGTTTTTTTTATTAAAGATCATAACGGTAACGATCATTGGGCCTAATAAATACTAAAAAATTGTAAATAATTATCTTCTTTCTAAAAGATAATTTAATAGATCATTTAGAATTTCTTTATTAAAGATCATAACAGTAACGATCATTGGGCCTAATAAATGCTAAAAATTGTAAATAGTTATCTTCTTTCTAAAAGATAATTTAATAGATCATTTAAAATTTCTTTATTAAAGATCATAACGGTAACCATCATTGGTCCTAATAAATGCTAAAAAATTATAAATAATTACCTTCTTTCTAAAAGATAATTTAGTAGATCATTTAGAATTTCTTTATTAAAAATTATCACGGTAACGATTATGGGGCCTAATAAATGCTAAATAATTTGAAATAATTATCTTCTTTGTGAATAATTTTCGAATAGATAATTTAAAGTTTTTTTATTAAACGTCTTCACGGTAACGATCATTGGGCCTAATAAATGCTAAAAAATTGTAAATAATTATCTTCTTTCTAAAAGATAATTTAATAGATCATTTAGAATTTCTTTATAAAATATGATAACGGTAAAGATCATTGGGCCTAGTAAATGCTAAAAAATTGTAAATAATTATCTTCTTTCTAAAGATAATTTAATAGATCATTTAGAATTTCTTTATTAGAGATCATAACGGTAACGATCATGGGGCCTAATAAATGCTAAAGAATTTGAAATAATTATCTTCTTGGTGAATCATATTTGAATAGATCATTTAAAGTTTTTTTATTAAAGGTCTTAACGGTAACGATCATTGGGCCTAATAAATGCTAAAAAATTGTACATAATTATCTTCATTCTAAAATATAATTTAATAAGTCATTTAGAATTTCTTTATTAAAGATCATAACGGTAACGATCATTGGGCCAAATAAATGCTAAAGAATTTGAAATAATTATCTTCTTTGTGAATCATAATTGAAAAGATCATTTAAAGTTTTTTTATTAAAGATCATTACGGTAACGATCATTGGGCCTAACAAATACTAAAAAATTGTAAATAATTATCTTCTTTCTAAAAGATAATTTAATAGATCATTTAGAATTTCTTTATTAAAGATCATAACGGTAACGATCACTGGGCCTAATAAATTCTAAAAAATTGTAAATAATTATCTTCTTTCTAAAAGATAATTTAATAGATCATTTAAAATTTCTTCATTAAAGATCATAACAGTAATGATCATTGGGCCTAATAAATGCTAAAGAATTTGAAATAATTATCTTCTTTGTGAATCATATTTGAAAATATCATTTAAAGTTGTTTTATTAAAGATCATAACGGTAATGATCATTGGTCCTAATAAATGCTAAAAAATTGTAAATAATTATCTTCTTTCTCAAAGATAATTTAATAGGTCATATAGAATTTCTTTATTAAAGATCATAACGGTGACGATCATGGGGCCTAATAAATGCTAAAGAATTTGAAATAATTATCTTCTTTGTGAATCATATTTGAATAGATCATTTAAAGTTTTTTTATTAAAGATCATAACGGTAACGATCATTGGGCCTAATAAATGCTAAAAAATTGTACATAATTATCTTCATTCTAAAAGATAACTTAAAAGATGATTTAGAATTTCTTTATGAAAGATCGTAACGATAACGGTCATTGGGCCTAATAAATGCTAAAGAATTTGAAATAATTATCTTCTTTGTGAATCATAATTGAAAAGATGATTTAAAGTTTTTTTATTAAAGATCATAACGGTAACGATCATTCGGCCTAATAAATGCTAAAAAATTGTAAATAATTATCTTCTTTCTAAAATATAATTTAATAGCTCATTTAGAATTTCTTTATTAACGATCATAACGGTAACGATCATTGCGCCTAATCAATGCTAAAAAATTGTAAATAATGATCTTTTTTATCAAAGATAATTTAATAGATCATTTAGAATTTCTTTATTAAAGATCATAACGGTAACGATCATTGGGCCTAATAAATTCTAAAAAATTGTAAATAATTATCTTCTTTCTAAAAGATAATTTATTAGATCATTTAAAATTTCTTCATTAAAGATCATAACAGTAATGATCATTGGGCCTAATAAATGCTAAAGAATTTGAAATAATTATCTTCTTTGTGAATCATATTTGAAAAGATCATTTAAAGTTGTTTTATTAAAGATCATAACGGTAATGATCATTGGTCCTAATAAATGCTAAAAAATTGTAAATAATTATCTTCTTTCTCAAAGATAATTTAATAGGTCATATAGAATTTCTTTATTAAAGATCATAACGGTGACGATCATGGGGCCTAATAAATGCTAAAGAATTTGAAATAATTATCTTCTTTGTGAATCATATTTGAATAGATCATTTAAAGTTTTTTTATTAAAGGTCTTTACGGTAACGATCATTGGGCCTAATAAATGCTAAAAAATTGGTCATAATTATCTTCATTCAAAAAGATAACTTAAAAGATCATTTAGGATTTCTTTATTAAAGATCATAACGGTAACGATCATTGGGCCTAATAAATGCTAAAAAATTGTACATAATTATCTTCTTTCTAAAAGATAACTTAAAAGATGATTTAGAATTTCTTTATGAAAGATCGTAACGATAACGGTCATTGGGCCTAATAAATGCTAAAGAATTTGAAATAATTATCTTCTTTGTGAATCATAATTGAAAAGATGATTTAAAGTTTTTTTATTAAAGATCATAACGGTAACGATCATTCGGCCTAATAAATGCTAAAAAATTGTAAATAATTATCTTCTTTCTAAAATATAATTTAATAGCTCATTTAGAATTTCTTTATTAACGATCATAACGGTAACGATCATTGCGCCTAATCAATGCTAAAAAATTGTAAATAATGATCTTTTTTATCAAAGATAATTTAATAGATCATTTAGAATTTCTTTATTAAAGATCATAACGGTAACGATCATGGGCCCTAATAAATGCTAAAGAATTTGAAGTAATTATCTTCTTTCTAAAAGATAATTTAATAGATCATTTAAAATTTCTTCATTAAAGATCATAACAGTAATGATCATTGGGCCTAATAAATGCTAAAGAATTTGAAGTAATTATCTTCTTTGTGAATCATATTTGAAAAGATCATTTAAAGTTGTTTTATTAAAGATCATAACGGTAATGATCATTGGGCCTAATAAATGCTAAAAAATTGTAAATAATTATCTTCTTTCTCAAAGATAATTTAATAGATCATATAGAATTTCTTGATTAAAGATCATAACGGTAACGATCATGGTGCCTAATAAATGATAAAGAATTTGAAATAATTATCTTCTTTGTGAATCATATTTGAATAGATCATTTAAATTTTTTTTATTAAAGGTCTTAACGGTAACGATCATTGGGCCTAATAAATGCTAAAAAATTGGTCATAATTATCTTCATTCTAAAAGATAACTTAAAAGATCATTTAGAATTTCTTTATTAAAGATCATAACGGTAACAATCATTGGGCCTAATAAATGCTAAAGAATTTGAAATAATTATCTTCTTTGTGAATCATAATTGACAACATCATTTAAAGTTTTTTTTATTAAAGATCATAACGGTAACGATCATTGGGCCTAATAAATACTAAAAAATTGTAAATAATTATCTTCTTTCTAAAAGATAATTTAATAGATCATTTAGAATTTCTTTATTAAAGATCATAACAGTAACGATCATTGGGCCTAATAAATGCTAAAAATTGTAAATAGTTATCTTCTTTCTAAAAGATAATTTAATAGATCATTTAAAATTTCTTTATTAAAGATCATAACGGTAACCATCATTGGTCCTAATAAATGCTAAAAAATTATAAATAATTACCTTCTTTCTAAAAGATAATTTAGTAGATCATTTAGAATTTCTTTATTAAAAATTATCACGGTAACGATTATGGGGCCTAATAAATGCTAAATAATTTGAAATAATTATCTTCTTTGTGAATAATTTTCGAATAGATAATTTAAAGTTTTTTTATTAAACGTCTTCACGGTAACGATCATTGGGCCTAATAAATGCTAAAAAATTGTAAATAATTATCTTCTTTCTAAAAGATAATTTAATAGATCATTTAGAATTTCTTTATAAAATATGATAACGGTAAAGATCATTGGGCCTAGTAAATGCTAAAAAATTGTAAATAATTATCTTCTTTCTAAAGATAATTTAATAGATCATTTAGAATTTCTTTATTAGAGATCATAACGGTAACGATCATGGGGCCTAATAAATGCTAAAGAATTTGAAATAATTATCTTCTTGGTGAATCATATTTGAATAGATCATTTAAAGTTTTATTATTAAAGGTCTTAACGGTAACGATCATTGGGCCTAATAAATGCTAAAAAATTGTACATAATTATCTTCATTCTAAAATATAATTTAATAAGTCATTTAGAATTTCTTTATTAAAGATCATAACGGTAACGATCATTGGGCCAAATAAATGCTAAAGAATTTGAAATAATTATCTTCTTTGTGAATCATATTTGAATAGATCATTTAAAGTTTTCTTTCTAAAAGATAATTTAATAGATCATTTAGAATTTCTTTATTAAAGATCATAACGGTAACGATCATTGGGCCTAATAAATGCTAAAAAATTGTAAATAATTATCTTCTTTCTAAAAGATGTTTTAATAGATTATTTAGAATTTCTTTATTAAAGATCATAACGGTAATGATCATTGGTCCTAATAAATGCTAAAAAATTGTAAATAATTATCTTCTTTCTAAAAGATATTTTAATAGATCATTTAGAATTTCTTTATTAAAGATCATAACGGTAACGATCATGGGGCCTAATAAATGCTAAAGAATTTGAAATAATTATCTTCTTTGTGAATCATATTTGAATAGATCATTTAAAGTTTTTTTATTAAAGGTCTTAACGGTAACGATCATTGGGCCTAATAAATGTTAAAAAATTGGTCATAATTATCTTCATTCTAAAAGATAACTTAAAAGATCATTTAGAATTTCTTTATTAAAGATCATAACCGTAACGATCATTGGGCCTAATAAATGCTAAAGAATTTGAAATAATTATCTTTTTTGTGAATCATAATTGAAAAGATCATTTAAAGTTTTTATATTAAAGATCATAACGGTAACGATCATTGGGCCTAATAAATACTAAAAAATTGTAAATAATTATCTTCTTTCTAAAAGATAATTTAATAGATCATTTAGAATTTCTTTATTAAAGATCATAACGGTAACGATCATTGGGCCTAATAAACGCTAAAAAATTGTAAATAATTATCTTCTTTCTAAAAGATAATTTAATAGATCATTTAAAATTTCTTCATTAAAGATCATAACAGTAATGATCATTGGGCCTAATAAATGCTAAAGAATTTGAAGTAATTATCTTCTTTGTGAATCATATTTGAAAAGATCATTTAAAGTTGTTTTATTAAAGGTCATAACGGTAATGATCATTGGTCCTAATAAATGCTAAAAAATTGTAAATAATTATCTTCTTTCTCAAAGATAATTTAATAGATCATATAGAATTTCTTGATTAAAGATCATAACGGTAACGATCATGGGGCCTAATAAACGCTAAAGAATTTGAAATAATTATCTTCTTTGTGAATCATATTTGAATAGATCATTTAAAATTTTTTTATTAAAGGTCTTAACGGTAACGATCATTGGGCCTAATAAATGCTAAAAAATTGGTCATAATTATCTTCATTCTAAAAGATAACTTAAAAGATCATTTAGAATTTCTTTATTAAAGATCATAACGGTAACGATCATTGGGCCTAATAAATGCTAAAGAATTTGAAATAATTATCTTCTTTGTGAATCATAATTGACAACATCATTTAAAGTTTTTTTATTAAAGATCATAACGGTAACGATCATTGGGCCTAATAAATGCTAAAAAATTGTAGATAATTATCTTCTTTCTAAAAGATATTTTAATAGATCATTTAGAATTTCTTTATTAAAGATCATAACGGTAACGATCATGGGGCCTAATAAATGCTAAAGAATTTGAAATAATTATCTTCTTTGTGAATCATATTTGAATAGATCATTTAAAGTTTTTTTATCAAAGGTCTTAACGGTAACGATCATTGGGCCTAATAAATGCTAAAAAATTGGTCATAATTATCTTCATTCTAAAAGATAACTTAAAAGATCATTTAGAATTTCTTTATTAAAGATCATAACGGTAACGATCATTGGGCCTAATAAATGCTAAAGAATTTGAAATAATTATCTTCTTTGTGAATCATAATTCAAAAGATCATTTAAAGTTTTTTTATTAAAGATCATAACGGTAACGATCATTGGGCCTAATAAATACTAAAAAATTGTAAATAATTATCTTCTTTCTAAAAGATAATTTAATAGATCATTTAGAACTTCTTTATTAAAGATCATAACAGTAACGATCATTGGGCCTAATAAATGCTAAAAATTGTAAATAGTTATCTTCTTTCTAAAAGATAATTTAATAGATCATTTAAAATTTCTTCATTAAAGATCATAACAGTAATGATCATTGGGCCTAATAAATGCTAAATAAGTTGAAGTAATTATCTTCTTTGTGAATCATATTTGAAAAGATCATTTAAAGTTGTTTTATTAAAGATCATAACGGTAATGATCATTGGTCCTAATAAATGCTAAAAAATTGCAAATAATTATCTTCTTTCTCAATGATAATTTAATAGATCATTTAGAATTTCTTTATTAAAGATCATAACGGTAACGATCATTGGGCCTAATAAATGCTAAAAAATTGTAAATAATTATCTTCTTTGTGAATCATAATTGAAAAGATCATTTAAAGTTTTTTTATTAAAGATCATAATGGTAACGATCATTGGGCCTAATAAATGCTACAAAATTGTAAATAATTATCTTCTTTCTAAAAGATAATGTAATAGATCATTTAGAATTTCTTTATTAAAGATCATAACGGTAACGATCATTGGGCCTAATAAATGCTAAAGAATTTGAAATAACTATCTTCTTTGTGAATCATATTTGAATAGATCATTTAAAGTTTTCTTATTAAAGGTAACGATCATTGGGCCTAATAAATGCTAAAAAATTGTACATAATTATCTTCATTCTAAAAGATAATTTAATAAGTCTTTAGAATTTGTTTATTAGAAGATCATAACGGTAACGATCATTGGGCCTAATAAATGCTAAAGAATTTGAAATAATTATCTTCTTTGTGAATCATAATTGAAAAAATCATTTAAAGTTTTTTTGTTAAAGATCATAATGGTAACGATCATTGGGCCTAATAAATGCTACAAAATTGTAAATAATTATCTTCTTTCTAAAAGATAATTTAATAGATCATTTAGAATTTCTTTATTAAAGATCATAACGGTAACGATCATTGGGCCTAATAAATGCTAAAAAATTGTAAATAATTATCTTCTTTCTAAAAGATGTTTTAATAGATCATTTAGAATTTCTTTATTAAAGATCATAACGGTAATGATCATTGGTCCTAATAAATGCTAAAAAATTGTAAATAATTATCTTCTTTCTAAAAGATATTTTAATAGATCATTTAGAATTTCTTTATTAAAGATCATAACGGTAACGATCATGGGGCCTAATAAATGCTAAAGAATTTGAAATAATTATCTTCTTTGTGAATCATATTTGAATAGATCATTTAAAGTTTTTTTATTAAAGGTCTTAACGGTAACGATCGTTGGGCCTAATAAATGCTAAAAAATTGGTCATAATTATCTTCATTCTAAAAGATAACTTAAAAGATCATTTAGAATTTCTTTATTAAAGATCATAACCGTAACGATCATTGGGCCTAATAAATGCTAAAGAATTTGAAATAATTATGTTTTTTGTGAATCATAATTGAAAAGATCATTTAAAGTTTTTATATTAAAGATCATAACAGTAACGATCATTGGGCCTAATAAATACTAAAAAATTGTAAATAATTATCTTCTTTCTAAAAGATAATTTAATAGATCATTTAGAATTTCTTTATTAAAGATCATAAGATAACGATCATTGGGCCTAATAAATGCTAAAAAATTGTAAATAATTATCTTCTTTCTAAAAGATAATTTAATAGATCATTTAAAATTTCTTCATTAAAGATCATAACAGTAATGATCATTGAGCCTAATAAATGCTAAAGAATTTGAAGTAATTATCTTCTTTGTGAATCATATTTGAAAAGATCATTTAAAGTTGTTTTATTAAAGATCATAACGGTAATGATCATTGGTCCTAATAAATGCTAAAAAATTGTAAATAATTATCTTCTTTCTCAAAGATAATTTAATAGATCATATAGAATTTCTTGATTAAAGATCATAACGGTAACGATCATGGGGCCTAATAAACGCTAAAGAATTTGAAATAATTATCTTCTTTGTGAATCATATTTGAATAGATCATTTAAAATTTTTTTATTAAAGGTCTTAACGGTAACGATCATTGGGCCTAATAAATGCTAAAAAATTGGTCATAATTATCTTCATTCTAAAAGATAACTTAAAAGATCATTTAGAATTTCTTTATTAAAGATCATAACGGTAACGATCATTGGGCCTAATAAATGCTAAAGAATTTGAAATAATTATCTTCTTTGTGAATCATAATTGACAACATCATTTAAAGTTTTTTTATTAAAGATCATAACGGTAACGATCATTGGGCCTAATAAATGCTAAAAAATTGTAGATAATTATCTTCTTTCTAAAAGATATTTTAATAGATCATTTAGAATTTCTTTATTAAAGATCATAACGGTAACGATCATGGGGCCTAATAAATGCTAAAAAATTGTAAATAATTATCTTCTTTGTGAATCATAATTGAAAAGATCATTTAAAGTTTTTTTATTAAAGATCATAATGGTAACGATCATTGGGCCTAATAAATGCTACAAAATTGTAAATAATTATCTTCTTTCTAAAAGATAATGTGATAGATCATTTAGAATTTCTTTATTAAAGATCATAACGGTAACGATCATTGGGCCTAATAAATGCTAAAGAATTTGAAATAACTATCTTCTTTGTGAATCATATTTGAATAGATCATTTAAAGTTTTCTTATTAAAGGTAACGATCATTGGGCCTAATAAATGCTAAAAAATTGTACATAATTATCTTCATTCTAAAAGATAATTTAATAAGTCTTTAGAATTTCTTTATTAGAAGATCATAACGGTAACGATCATTGGGCCTAATAAATGCTAAAGAATTTGAAATAATTATCTTCTTTGTGAATCATAATTGAAAAAATCATTTAAAGTTTTTTTGTTAAAGATCATAATGGTAACGATCATTGGGCCTAATAAATGCTACAAAATTGTAAATAATTATCTTCTTTCTAAAAGATAATTTAATAGATCATTTAGAATTTCTTTATTAAAGATCATAACGGTAACGATCATTGGCCTAATAAATGCTAAAAAATTGTAAATAATTATCTTCTTTCTAAAAGATGTTTTAATAGATCATTTAGAATTTCTTTATTAAAGATCATAACGGTAATGATCATTGGTCCTAATAAATGCTAAAAAATTGTAAATAATTATCTTCTTTCTAAAAGATATTTTAATAGATCATTTAGAATTTCTTTATTAAAGATCATAACGGTAACGATCATGGGGCCTAATAAATGCTAAAGAATTTGAAATAATTATCTTCTTTGTGAATCATATTTGAATAGATCATTTAAAGTTTTTTTATTAAAGGTCTTAACGGTAACGATCGTTGGGCCTAATAAATGCTAAAAAATTGGTCATAATTATCTTCATTCTAAAAGATAACTTAAAAGATCATTTAGAATTTCTTTATTAAAGATCATAACCGTAACGATCATTGGGCCTAATAAATGCTAAAGAATTTGAAATAATTATCTTTTTTGTGAATCATAATTGAAAAGATCATTTAAAGTTTTTATATTAAAGATCATAACGGTAACGATCATTGGGCCTAATAAATACTAAAAAATTGTAAATAATTATCTTCTTTCTAAAAGATAATTTAATAGATCATTTAGAATTTCTTTATTAAAGATCATAACGGTAACGATCATTGGGCCTAATAAATGCTAAAAAATTGTAAATAATTATCTTCTTTCTAAAAGATAATTTAATAGATCATTTAAAATTTCTTCATTAAAGATCATAACAGTAATGATCATTGGGCCTAATAAATGCTAAAGAATTTGAACTAATTATCTTCTTTGTGAATCATATTTGAAAAGATCATTTAAAGTTGTTTTATTAAAGATCATAACGGTAACGATCATTGGGCCTAATAAATGCTAAAAAATTGTAAATAATTATCTTCTTTCTAAAAGATGTTTTAATAGATCATTTAGAATTTCTTTATTAAAGATCATAACGGTAATGATCATTGGTCCTAATAAATGCTAAAAAATTGTAAATAATTATCTTCTTTCTAAAAGATATTTTAATAGATCATTTAGAATTTCTTTATTAAAGATCATAACGGTAACGATCATGGGGCCTAATAAATGCTAAAGAATTTGAAATAATTATCTTCTTTGTGAATCATATTTGAATAGATCATTTAAAGTTTTTTTATTAAAGGCCTTAACGGTAACGATCGTTGGGCCTAATAAATGCTAAAAAATTGGTCATAATTATCTTCATTCTAAAAGATAACTTAAAAGATCATTTAGAATTTCTTTATTAAAGATCATAACCGTAACGATCATTGGGCCTAATAAATGCTAAAGAATTTGAAATAATTATCTTTTTTGTGAATCATAATTGAAAAGATCATTTAAAGTTTTTATATTAAAGATCATAACAGTAACGATCATTGGGCCTAATAAATACTAAAAAATTGTAAATAATTATCTTCTTTCTAAAAGATAATTTAATAGATCATTTAGAATTTCTTTATTAAAGATCATAACGGTAACGATCATTGGGCCTAATAAATGCTAAAAAATTGTAAATAATTATCTTCTTTCTAAAAGATAATTTAATAGATCATTTAAAATTTCTTCATTAAAGATCATAACAGTAATGATCATTGGGCCTAATAAATGCTAAAGAATTTGAAGTAATTATCTTCTTTGTGAATCATATTTGAAAAGATCATTTAAAGTTGTTTTATTAAAGATCATAACGGTAATGATCATTGGTCCTAATAAATGCTAAAAAATTGTAAATAATTATCTTCTTTCTCAAAGATAATTTAATAGATCATATAGAATTTCTTGATTAAAGATCATAACGGTAACGATCATGGGGCCTAATAAACGCTAAAGAATTTGAAATAATTATCTTCTTTGTGAATCATAATTGACAACATCATTTAAAGTTTTTTTATTAAAGATCATAACGGTAACGATCATTGGGCCTAATAAATGCTACAAAATTGTAAATAATTATCTTCTTTCTAAAAGATAATTTAATAGATCATTTAGAATTTCTTTATTAAAGATCATAACGGTAACCATCATTGGTCCTAATAAATGCTAAAGAATTTGAAATAACTATCTTCTTTGTGAATCATATTTGAATAGATCATTTAAAGTTTTCTTATTAAAGGTAACGATCATTGGGCCTAATAAATGCTAAAAAATTGTACATAATTATCTTCATTCTAAAAGATAATTTAATAAGTCTTTAGAATTTCTTTATTAGAAGATCATAACGGTAACGATCATTGGGCCTAATAAATGCTAAAGAATTTGAAATAATTATCTTCTTTGTGAATCATAATTGAAAAAATCATTTAAAGTTTTTTTGTTAAAGATCATAATGGTAACGATCATTGGGCCTAATAAATGCTACAAAATTGTAAATAATTATCTTCTTTCTAAAAGATAATTTAATAGATCATTTAGAATTTCTTTATTAAAGATCATAACGGTAACGATCATTGGGCCTAATAAATGCTAAAAAATTGTAAATAATTATCTTCTTTCTAAAAGATGTTTTAATAGATCATTTAGAATTTCTTTATTAAAGATCATAACGGTAATGATCATTGGTCCTAATAAATGCTAAAAAATTGTAAATAATTATCTTCTTTCTAAAAGATATTTTAATAGATCATTTAGAATTTCTTTATTAAAGATCATAACGGTAACGATCATGGGGCCTAATAAATGCTAAAGAATTTGAAATAATTATCTTCTTTGTGAATCATATTTGAATAGATCATTTAAAGTTTTTTTATTAAAGGTTTTAACGGTAACGATCGTTGGGCCTAATAAATGCTAAAAAATTGGTCATAATTATCTTCATTCTAAAAGATAATTTAATAGATCATTTAGAATTTCTTTATTAAAGATCATAACGGTAACGATCATTGGGCCTAATAAATGCTAAAGAATTTGAAATAATTATCTTCTTGGTGAATCATAATTGAAATGATCATTTAAAGTTTTTTTATTAAAGATCATAACAGTAACGATCCTTGGGCCTAATAAATGCTAAAAAATTGTACATAATTATCTTCATTCTAAAATATAATTTAATAAGTCATTTAGAATTTCTTTATTAAAGATCATAACGATAACGGTCATTGGGCCTAATAAATGCTAAAGAATTTGAAATAATTATCTTTTTTGTGAATCATAATTGAAAAGATCATTTAAAGTTTTTATATTAAAGATCATAACAGTAACGATCATTGGGCCTAATAAATACTAAAAAATTGTAAATAATTATCTTCTTTCTAAAAGATAATTTAATAGATCATTTAGAATTTCTTTATTAAAGATCATAACGGTAACGATCATTGGGCCTAATAAATGCTAAAAAATTGTAAATAATTATCTTCTTTCTAAAAGATAATTTAATAGATCATTTAAAATTTCTTCATTAAAGATCATAACAGTAATGATCATTGGGCCTAATAAATGCTAAAGAATTTGAAGTAATTATCTTCTTTGTGAATCATATTTGAAAAGATCATTTAAAGTTGTTTTATTAAAGATCATAACGGTAATGATCATTGGTCCTAATAAATGCTAAAAAATTGTAAATAATTATCTTCTTTCTCAAAGATAATTTAATAGATCATATAGAATTTCTTGATTAAAGATCATAACGGTAACGATCATGGGGCCTAATAAACGCTAAAGAATTTGAAATAATTATCTTCTTTGTGAATCATATTTGAATAGATCATTTAAAATTTTTTTATTAAAGGTCTTAACGGTAACGATCATTGGGCCTAATAAATGCTAAAAAATTGGTCATAATTATCTTCATTCTAAAAGATAGCTTAAAAGATCATTTAGAATTTCTTTATTAAAGATCATAACGGTAACGATCATTGGGCCTAATAAATGCTAAAGAATTTGAAATAATTATCTTCTTTGTGAATCATAATTGACAACATCATTTAAAGTTTTTTTATTAAAGATCATAACGGTAACGATCATTGGGCCTAATAAATGCTAAAAAATTGTAGATAATTATCTTCTTTCTAAAAGATATTTTAATAGATCATTTAGAATTTCTTTATTAAAGATCATAACGGTAACGATCATGGGGCCTAATAAATGCTAAAAAATTGTAAATAATTATCTTCTTTGTGAATCATAATTGAAAAGATCATTTAAAGTTTTTTTATTAAAGATCATAATGGTAACGATCATTGGGCCTAATAAATGCTACAAAATTGTAAATAATTATCTTCTTTCTAAAAGATAATGTAATAGATCATTTAGAATTTCTTTATTAAAGATCATAACGGTAACGATCATTGGGCCTAATAAATGCTAAAGAATTTGAAATAACTATCTTCTTTGTGAATCATATTTGAATAGATCATTTAAAGTTTTCTTATTAAAGGTAACGATCATTGGGCCTAATAAATGCTAAAAAATTGTACATAATTATCTTCATTCTAAAAGATAATTTAATAAGTCTTTAGAATTTCTTTATTAGAAGATCATAACGGTAACGATCATTGGGCCTAATAAATGCTAAAGAATTTGAAATAATTATCTTCTTTGTGAATCATAATTGAAAAAATCATTTAAAGTTTTTTTGTTAAAGATCATAATGGTAACGATCATTGGGCCTAATAAATGCTACAAAATTGTAAATAATTATCTTCTTTCTAAAAGATAATTTAATAGATCATTTAGAATTTCTTTATTAAAGATCATAACGGTAACGATCATTGGGCCTAATAAATGCTAAAGAATTTGAAATAATTATCTTCTTTGTGAATCATAATTGACAACATCATTTAAAGTTTTTATATTAAAGATCATAACGGTAACGATCATTGGGCCTAATAAATACTAAAAAATTGTAAATAATTATCTTCTTTCTAAAAGATAATTTAATAGATCATTTAGAATTTCTTTATTAAAGATCATAACGGTAACGATCATTGGGCCTAATAAATGCTAAAAAATTGTAAATAATTATCTTCTTTCTAAAAGATAATTTAATAGATCATTTAAAATTTCTTCATTAAAGATCATAACAGTAATGATTATTGGGCCTAATAAATGCTAAAGAATTTGAAGTAATTATCTTCTTTGTGAATCATATTTGAAAAGATCATTTAAAGTTGTTTTATTAAAGATCATAACGGTAATGATCATTGGTCCTAATAAATGCTAAAAAATTGTAAATAATTATCTTCTTTCTCAAAGATAATTTAATAGATCATATAGAATTTCTTGATTAAAGATCATAACGGTAACGATCATGGGGCCTAATAAACGCTAAAGAATTTGAAATAATTATCTTCTTTGTGAATCATAATTGACAACATCATTTAAAGTTTTTTTTATTAAAGATCATAACGGTAACGATCATTGGGCCTAATAAATGCTACAAAATTGTAAATAATTATCTTCTTTCTAAAAGATAATTTAATAGATCATTTAGAATTTCTTTATTAAAGATCATAACGGTAACCATCATTGGTCCTAATAAATGCTAAAGAATTTGAAATAACTATCTTCTTTGTGAATCATATTTGAATAGATCATTTAAAGTTTTCTTATTAAAGGTAACGATCATTGGGCCTAATAAATGCTAAAAAATTGTACATAATTATCTTCATTCTAAAAGATAATTTAATAAGTCTTTAGAATTTCTTTATTAGAAGATCATAACGGTAATGATCATTGGGCCTAATAAATGCTAAAGAATTTGAAATAATTATCTTCTTTGTGAATCATAATTGAAAAAATCATTTGAAGTTTTTTTGTTAAAGATCATAATGGTAACGATCATTGGGCCTAATAAATGCTACAAAATTGTAAATAATTATCTTCTTTCTAAAAGATAATTTAATAGATCATTTAGAATTTCTTTATTAAAGATCATAACGGTAACGATCATTGGGCCTAATAAATGCTAAAAAATTGTAAATAATTATCTTCTTTCTAAAAGATGTTTTAATAGATCATTTAGAATTTCTTTATTAAAGATCATAACGGTAATGATCATTGGTCCTAATAAATGCTAAAAAATTGTAAATAATTATCTTCTTTCTAAAAGATATTTTAATAGATCATTTAGAATTTCTTTATTAAAGATCATAACGGTAACGATCATGGGGCCTAATAAATGCTAAAGAATTTGAAATAATTATCTTCTTTGTGAATCATATTTGAATAGATCATTTAAAGTTTTTTTATTAAAGGTCTTAACGGTAACGATCGTTGGGCCTAATAAATGCTAAAAAATTGGTCATAATTATCTTCATTCTAAAAGATAACTTAAAAGATCATTTAGAATTTCTTTATTAAAGATCATAACCGTAACGATCATTGGGCCTAATAAATGCTAAAGAATTTGAAATAATTATCTTTTTTGTGAATCATAATTGAAAAGATCATTTAAAGTTTTTATATTAAAGATCATAACAGTAACGATCATTGGGCCTAATAAATACTAAAAAATTGTAAATAATTATCTTCTTTCTAAAAGATAATTTAATAGATCATTTAGAATTTCTTTATTAAAGATCATAACGGTAACGATCATTGGGCCTAATAAATGCTAAAAAATTGTAAATAATTATCTTCTTTCTAAAAGATAATTTAATAGATCATTTAAAATTTCTTCATTAAAGATCATAACAGTAATGATCATTGGGCCTAATAAATGCTAAAGAATTTGAAGTAATTATCTTCTTTGTGAATCATATTTGAAAAGATCATTTAAAGTTGTTTTATTAAAGATCATAACGGTAATGATCATTGGTCCTAATAAATGCTAAAAAATTGTAAATAATTATCTTCTTTCTCAAAGATAATTTAATAGATCATATAGAATTTCTTGATTAAAGATCATAACGGTAACGATCATGGGGCCTAATAAACGCTAAAGAATTTGAAATAATTATCTTCTTTGTGAATCATATTTGAATAGATCATTTAAAGTTTTTTTATTAAAGGTCTTAACGGTAACGATCATTGGGCCTAATAAATGCTAAAAAATTGGTCATAATTGTCTTCATTCTAAAAGATAACTTAAAAGATCATTTAGAATTTCTTTATTAAAGATCATAACGGTAACGATCATTGGGCCTAATAAATGCTAAAGAATTTGAAATAATTATCTTCTTTGTGAATCATAATTCAAAAGATCATTTAAAGTTTTTTTATTAAAGATCATAACGGTAACGATCATTGGGCCTAATAAATACTAAAAAATTGTAAATAATTATCTTCTTTCTAAAAGATAATTTAATAGATCATTTAGAATTTCTTTATTAAAGATCATAACAGTAACGATCATTGGGCCTAATAAATGCTAAAAATTGTAAATAGTTATCTTCTTTCTAAAAGATAATTTAATAGATAATTTAAAATTTCTTCATTAAAGATCATAACAGTAATGATCATTGGGCCTAATAAATGCTAAATAAGTTGAAGTAATTATCTTCTTTGTGAATCATATTTGAAAAGATCATTTAAAGTTGTTTTATTAAAGATCATAACGGTAATGATCATTGGTCCTAATAAATGCTAAAAAATTGCAAATAATTATCTTCTTTCTCAATGATAATTTAATAGATCATTTAGAATTTCTTTATTAAAGATCATAACGGTAACGATCATTGGGCCTAATAAATGCTAAAAAATTGTAAATAATTATCTTCTTTGTGAATCATAATTGAAAAGATCATTTAAAGTTTTTTTATTAAAGATCATAATGGTAACGATCATTGGGCCTAATAAATGCTACAAAATTGTAAATAATTATCTTCTTTCTAAAAGATAATGTAATAGATCATTTAGAATTTCTTTATTAAAGATCATAACGGTAACGATCATTGGGCCTAATAAATGCTAAAGAATTTGAAATAATTATCTTCTTTGTGAATCATAATTCAAAAGATCATTTAAAGTTTTTTTATTAAAGATCATAACGGTAACGATCATTGGGCCTAATAAATACTAAAAAATTGTAAATAATTATCTTCTTTCTAAAAGATAATTTAATAGATCATTTAGAATTTCTTTATTAAAGATCATAACAGTAACGATCATTGGGCCTAATAAATGCTAAAAATTGTAAATAGTTATCTTCTTTCTAAAAGATAATTTAATAGATAATTTAAAATTTCTTCATTAAAGATCATAACAGTAATGATCATTGGGCCTAATAAATGCTAAATAAGTTGAAGTAATTATCTTCTTTGTGAATCATATTTGAAAAGATCATTTAAAGTTGTTTTATTAAAGATCATAACGGTAATGATCATTGGTCCTAATAAATGCTAAAAAATTGCAAATAATTATCTTCTTTCTCAATGATAATTTAATAGATCATTTAGAATTTCTTTATTAAAGATCATAACGGTAACGATCATTGGGCCTAATAAATGCTAAAAAATTGTAAATAATTATCTTCTTTGTGAATCATAATTGAAAAGATCATTTAAAGTTTTTTTATTAAAGATCATAATGGTAACGATCATTGGGCCTAATAAATGCTACAAAATTGTAAATAATTATCTTCTTTCTAAAAGATAATGTAATAGATCATTTAGAATTTCTTTATTAAAGATCATAACGGTAACGATCATTGGGCCTAATAAATGCTAAAGAATTTGAAATAACTATCTTCTTTGTGAATCATATTTGAATAGATCATTTAAAGTTTTCTTATTAAAGGTAACGATCATTGGGCCTAATAAATGCTAAAAAATTGTACATAATTATCTTCATTCTAAAAGATAATTTAATAAGTCTTTAGAATTTCTTTATTAGAAGATCATAACGGTAACGATCATTGGGCCTAATAAATGCTAAAGAATTTGAAATAATTATCTTCTTTGTGAATCATAATTGAAAAAATCATTTAAAGTTTTTTTGTTAAAGATCATAATGGTAACGATCATTGGGCCTAATAAATGCTACAAAATTGTAAATAATTATCTTCTTTCTAAAAGATAATTTAATAGATCATTTAGAATTTCTTTATTAAAGATCATAACGGTAACGATCATTGGGCCTAATAAATGCTAAAAAATTGTAAATAATTATCTTCTTTCTAAAAGATGTTTTAATAGATCATTTAGAATTTCTTTATTAAAGATCATAACGGTAATGATCATTGGTCCTAATAAATGCTAAAAAATTGTAAATAATTATCTTCTTTCTAAAAGATATTTTAATAGATCATTTAGAATTTCTTTATTAAAGATCATAACGGTAACGATCATGGGGCCTAATAAATGCTAAAGAATTTGAAATAATTATCTTCTTTGTGAATCATATTTGAATAGATCATTTAAAGTTTTTTTATTAAAGGTCTTAACGGTAACGATCGTTGGGCCTAATAAATGCTAAAAAATTGGTCATAATTATCTTCATTCTAAAAGATAATGTAATAGATCATTTAGAATTTCTTTATTAAAGATCATAACGGTAACGATCATTGGGCCTAATAAATGCTAAAGAATTTGAAATAACTATCTTCTTTGTGAATCATATTTGAAAAGATCATTTAAAGTTGTTTTATTAAAGATCATAACGGTAATGATCATTGGTCCTAATAAATGCTAAAAAATTGCAAATAATTATCTTCTTTCTCAATGATAATTTAATAGATCATTTAGAATTTCTTTATTAAAGATCATAACGGTAACGATCATTGGGCCTAATAAATGCTAAAAAATTGTAAATAATTATCTTCTTTGTGAATCATAATTGAAAAGATCATTTAAAGTTTTTTTATTAAAGATCATAATGGTAACGATCATTGGGCCTAATAAATGCTACAAAATTGTAAATAATTATCTTCTTTCTAAAAGATTATGTAATAGATCATTTAGAATTTCTTTATTAAAGATCATAACGGTAACGATCATTGGGCCTAATAAATGCTAAAGAATTTGAAATAACTATCTTCTTTGTGAATCATATTTGAATAGATCATTTAAAGTTTTCTTATTAAAGGTAACGATCATTGGGCCTAATAAATGCTAAAAAATTGTACATAATTATCTTCATTCTAAAAGATAATTTAATAAGTCTTTAGAATTTCTTTATTAGAAGATCATAACGGTAACGATCATTGGGCCTAATAAATGCTAAAGAATTTGAAATAATTATCTTCTTTGTGAATCATAATTGAAAAAATCATTTAAAGTTTTTTTGTTAAAGATCATAATGGTAACGATCATTGGGCCTAATAAATGCTACAAAATTGTAAATAATTATCTTCTTTCTAAAAGATAATTTAATAGATCATTTAGAATTTCTTTATTAAAGATCATAACGGTAACGATCATTGGGCCTAATAAATGCTAAAAAATTGTAAATAATTATCTTCTTTCTAAAAGATGTTTTAATAGATCATTTAGAATTTCTTTATTAAAGATCATAACGGTAATGATCATTGGTCCTAATAAATGCTAAAAAATTGTAAATAATTATCTTCTTTCTAAAAGATATTTTAATAGATCATTTAGAATTTCTTTATTAAAGATCATAACGGTAACGATCATGGGGCCTAATAAATGCTAAAGAATTTGAAATAATTATCTTCTTTGTGAATCATATTTGAATAGATCATTTAAAGTTTTTTTATTAAAGGTCTTAACGGTAACGATCGTTGGGCCTAATAAATGCTAAAAAATTGGTCATAATTATCTTCATTCTAAAAGATAATGTAATAGATCATTTAGAATTTCTTTATTAAAGATCATAACGGTAACGATCATTGGGCCTAATAAATGCTAAAGAATTTGAAATAACTATCTTCTTTGTGAATCATATTTGAATAGATCATTTAAAGTTTTCTTATTAAAGGTAACGATCATTGGGCCTAATAAATGCTAAAAAATTGTACATAATTATCTTCATTCTAAAAGATAATTTAATAAGTCTTTAGAATTTCTTTATTAGAAGATCATAACGGTAACGATCATTGGGCCTAATAAATGCTAAAGAATTTGAAATAATTATCTTCTTTGTGAATCATAATTGAAAAAATCATTTAAAGTTTTTTTGTTAAAGATCATAATGGTAACGATCATTGGGCCTAATAAATGCTACAAAATTGTAAATAATTATCTTCTTTCTAAAAGATAATTTAATAGATCATTTAGAATTTCTTTATTAAAGATCATAACGGTAACGATCATTGGGCCTAATAAATGCTAAAAAATTGTAAATAATTATCTTCTTTCTAAAAGATGTTTTAATAGATCATTTAGAATTTCTTTATTAAAGATCATAACGGTAATGATCATTGGTCCTAATAAATGCTAAAAAATTGTAAATAATTATCTTCTTTCTAAAAGATATTTTAATAGATCATTTAGAATTTCTTTATTAAAGATCATAACGGTAACGATCATGGGGCCTAATAAATGCTAAAGAATTTCAAATAATTATCTTCTTTGTGAATCATATTTGAATAGATCATTTAAAGTTTTTTTATTAAAGGTCTTAACGGTAACGATCGTTGGGCCTAATAAATGCTAAAAAATTGGTCATAATTATCTTCATTCTAAAAGATAATTTAATAGATCATTTAGAATTTCTTTATTAAAGATCATAACGGTAACGATCATGGGGCCTAATAAACGCTAAAGAATTTGAAATAATTATCTTCTTTGTGAATCATAATTGACAACATCATTTAAAGTTTTTTTTATTAAAGATCATAACGGTAACGATCATTGGGCCTAATAAATGCTACAAAATTGTAAATAATTATCTTCTTTCTAAAAGATAATTTAATAGATCATTTAGAATTTCTTTATTAAAGATCATAACGGTAACCATCATTGGTCCTAATAAATGCTAAAGAATTTGAAATAACTATCTTCTTTGTGAATCATATTTGAATAGATCATTTAAAGTTTTCTTATTAAAGGTAACGATCATTGGGCCTAATAAATGCTAAAAAATTGTACATAATTATCTTCATTCTAAAAGATAATTTAATAAGTCTTTAGAATTTCTTTATTAGAAGATCATAACGGTAACGATCATTGGGCCTAATAAATGCTAAAGAATTTGAAATAATTATCTTCTTTGTGAATCATAATTGAAAAAATCATTTAAAGTTTTTTTGTTAAAGATCATAATGGTAACGATCATTGGGCCTAATAAATGCTACAAAATTGTAAATAATTATCTTCTTTCTAAAAGATAATTTAATAGATCATTTAGAATTTCTTTATTAAAGATCATAACGGTAACGATCATTGGGCCTAATAAATGCTAAAAAATTGTAAATAATTATCTTCTTTCTAAAAGATGTTTTAATAGATCATTTAGAATTTCTTTATTAAAGATCATAACGGTAATGATCATTGGTCCTAATAAATGCTAAAAAATTGTAAATAATTATCTTCTTTCTAAAAGATATTTTAATAGATCATTTAGAATTTCTTTATTAAAGATCATAACGGTAACGATCATGGGGCCTAATAAATGCTAAAGAATTTGAAATAATTATCTTCTTTGTGAATCATATTTGAATAGATCATTTAAAGTTTTTTTATTAAAGGTCTTAACGGTAACGATCGTTGGGCCTAATAAATGCTAAAAAATTGGTCATAATTATCTTCATTCTAAAAGATAATGTAATAGATCATTTAGAATTTCTTTATTAAAGATCATAACGGTAACGATCATTGGGCCTAATAAATGCTAAAGAATTTGAAATAACTATCTTCTTTGTGAATCATATTTGAATAGATCATTTAAAGTTTTCTTATTAAAGGTAACGATCATTGGGCCTAATAAATGCTAAAAAATTGTACATAATTATCTTCATTCTAAAAGATAATTTAATAAGTCTTTAGAATTTCTTTATTAGAAGATCATAACGGTAACGATCATTGGGCCTAATAAATGCTAAAGAATTTGAAATAATTATCTTCTTTGTGAATCATAATTGAAAAAATCATTTAAAGTTTTTTTGTTAAAGATCATAATGGTAACGATCATTGGGCCTAATAAATGCTACAAAATTGTAAATAATTATCTTCTTTCTAAAAGATAATTTAATAGATCATTTAGAATTTCTTTATTAAAGATCATAACGGTAACGATCATTGGGCCTAATAAATGCTAAAAAATTGTAAATAATTATCTTCTTTCTAAAAGATGTTTTAATAGATCATTTAGAATTTCTTTATTAAAGATCATAACGGTAATGATCATTGGTCCTAATAAATGCTAAAAAATTGTAAATAATTATCTTCTTTCTAAAAGATATTTTAATAGATCATTTAGAATTTCTTTATTAAAGATCATAACGGTAACGATCATGGGGCCTAATAAATGCTAAAGAATTTCAAATAATTATCTTCTTTGTGAATCATATTTGAATAGATCATTTAAAGTTTTTTTATTAAAGGTCTTAACGGTAACGATCGTTGGGCCTAATAAATGCTAAAAAATTGGTCATAATTATCTTCATTCTAAAAGATAATTTAATAGATCATTTAGAATTTCTTTATTAAAGATCATAACGGTAACGATCATGGGGCCTAATAAACGCTAAAGAATTTGAAATAATTATCTTCTTTGTGAATCATAATTGACAACATCATTTAAAGTTTTTTTTATTAAAGATCATAACGGTAACGATCATTGGGCCTAATAAATGCTACAAAATTGTAAATAATTATCTTCTTTCTAAAAGATAATTTAATAGATCATTTAGAATTTCTTTATTAAAGATCATAACGGTAACCATCATTGGTCCTAATAAATGCTAAAGAATTTGAAATAACTATCTTCTTTGTGAATCATATTTGAATAGATCATTTAAAGTTTTCTTATTAAAGGTAACGATCATTGGGCCTAATAAATGCTAAAAAATTGTACATAATTATCTTCATTCTAAAAGATAATTTAATAAGTCTTTAGAATTTCTTTATTAGAAGATCATAACGGTAACGATCATTGGGCCTAATAAATGCTAAAGAATTTGAAATAATTATCTTCTTTGTGAATCATAATTGAAAAAATCATTTAAAGTTTTTTTGTTAAAGATCATAATGGTAACGATCATTGGGCCTAATAAATGCTACAAAATTGTAAATAATTATCTTCTTTCTAAAAGATAATTTAATAGATCATTTAGAATTTCTTTATTAAAGATCATAACGGTAACGATCATTGGGCCTAATAAATGCTAAAAAATTGTAAATAATTATCTTCTTTCTAAAAGATGTTTTAATAGATCATTTAGAATTTCTTTATTAAAGATCATAACGGTAATGATCATTGGTCCTAATAAATGCTAAAAAATTGTAAATAATTATCTTCTTTCTAAAAGATATTTTAATAGATCATTTAGAATTTCTTTATTAAAGATCATAACGGTAACGATCATGGGGCCTAATAAATGCTAAAGAATTTGAAATAATTATCTTCTTTGTGAATCATATTTGAATAGATCATTTAAAGTTTTTTTATTAAAGGTCTTAACGGTAACGATCGTTGGGCCTAATAAATGCTAAAAAATTGGTCATAATTATCTTCATTCTAAAAGATAATTTAATAGATCATTTAGAATTTCTTTATTAAAGATCATAACGGTAACGATCATTGGGCCTAATAAATGCTAAAGAATTTGAAATAATTATCTTCTTGGTGAATCATAATTGAAATGATCATTTAAAGTTTTTTTATTAAAGATCATAACAGTAACGATCCTTGGGCCTAATAAATGCTAAAAAATTGTACATAATTATCTTCATTCTAAAATATAATTTAATAAGTCATTTAGAATTTCTTTATTAAAGATCATAACGATAACGGTCATTGGGCCTAATAAATGCTAAAGAATTTGAAATAATTATCTTTTTTGTGAATCATAATTGAAAAGATCATTTAAAGTTTTTATATTAAAGATCATAACAGTAACGATCATTGGGCCTAATAAATACTAAAAAATTGTAAATAATTATCTTCTTTCTAAAAGATAATTTAATAGATCATTTAGAATTTCTTTATTAAAGATCATAACGGTAACGATCATTGGGCCTAATAAATGCTAAAAAATTGTAAATAATTATCTTCTTTCTAAAAGATAATTTAATAGATCATTTAAAATTTCTTCATTAAAGATCATAACAGTAATGATCATTGGGCCTAATAAATGCTAAAGAATTTGAAGTAATTATCTTCTTTGTGAATCATATTTGAAAAGATCATTTAAAGTTGTTTTATTAAAGATCATAACGGTAATGATCATTGGTCCTAATAAATGCTAAAAAATTGTAAATAATTATCTTCTTTCTCAAAGATAATTTAATAGATCATATAGAATTTCTTGATTAAAGATCATAACGGTAACGATCATGGGGCCTAATAAACGCTAAAGAATTTGAAATAATTATCTTCTTTGTGAATCATATTTGAATAGATCATTTAAAATTTTTTTATTAAAGGTCTTAACGGTAACGATCATTGGGCCTAATAAATGCTAAAAAATTGGTCATAATTATCTTCATTCTAAAAGATAGCTTAAAAGATCATTTAGAATTTCTTTATTAAAGATCATAACGGTAACGATCATTGGGCCTAATAAATGCTAAAGAATTTGAAATAATTATCTTCTTTGTGAATCATAATTGACAACATCATTTAAAGTTTTTTTATTAAAGATCATAACGGTAACGATCATTGGGCCTAATAAATGCTAAAAAATTGTAGATAATTATCTTCTTTCTAAAAGATATTTTAATAGATCATTTAGAATTTCTTTATTAAAGATCATAACGGTAACGATCATGGGGCCTAATAAATGCTAAAAAATTGTAAATAATTATCTTCTTTGTGAATCATAATTGAAAAGATCATTTAAAGTTTTTTTATTAAAGATCATAATGGTAACGATCATTGGGCCTAATAAATGCTACAAAATTGTAAATAATTATCTTCTTTCTAAAAGATAATGTAATAGATCATTTAGAATTTCTTTATTAAAGATCATAACGGTAACGATCATTGGGCCTAATAAATGCTAAAGAATTTGAAATAACTATCTTCTTTGTGAATCATATTTGAATAGATCATTTAAAGTTTTCTTATTAAAGGTAACGATCATTGGGCCTAATAAATGCTAAAAAATTGTACATAATTATCTTCATTCTAAAAGATAATTTAATAAGTCTTTAGAATTTCTTTATTAGAAGATCATAACGGTAACGATCATTGGGCCTAATAAATGCTAAAGAATTTGAAATAATTATCTTCTTTGTGAATCATAATTGAAAAAATCATTTAAAGTTTTTTTGTTAAAGATCATAATGGTAACGATCATTGGGCCTAATAAATGCTACAAAATTGTAAATAATTATCTTCTTTCTAAAAGATAATTTAATAGATCATTTAGAATTTCTTTATTAAAGATCATAACGGTAACGATCATTGGGCCTAATAAATGCTAAAGAATTTGAAATAATTATCTTCTTTGTGAATCATAATTGACAACATCATTTAAAGTTTTTATATTAAAGATCATAACGGTAACGATCATTGGGCCTAATAAATACTAAAAAATTGTAAATAATTATCTTCTTTCTAAAAGATAATTTAATAGATCATTTAGAATTTCTTTATTAAAGATCATAACGGTAACGATCATTGGGCCTAATAAATGCTAAAAAATTGTAAATAATTATCTTCTTTCTAAAAGATAATTTAATAGATCATTTAAAATTTCTTCATTAAAGATCATAACAGTAATGATTATTGGGCCTAATAAATGCTAAAGAATTTGAAGTAATTATCTTCTTTGTGAATCATATTTGAAAAGATCATTTAAAGTTGTTTTATTAAAGATCATAACGGTAATGATCATTGGTCCTAATAAATGCTAAAAAATTGTAAATAATTATCTTCTTTCTCAAAGATAATTTAATAGATCATATAGAATTTCTTGATTAAAGATCATAACGGTAACGATCATGGGGCCTAATAAACGCTAAAGAATTTGAAATAATTATCTTCTTTGTGAATCATAATTGACAACATCATTTAAAGTTTTTTTTATTAAAGATCATAACGGTAACGATCATTGGGCCTAATAAATGCTACAAAATTGTAAATAATTATCTTCTTTCTAAAAGATAATTTAATAGATCATTTAGAATTTCTTTATTAAAGATCATAACGGTAACCATCATTGGTCCTAATAAATGCTAAAGAATTTGAAATAACTATCTTCTTTGTGAATCATATTTGAATAGATCATTTAAAGTTTTCTTATTAAAGGTAACGATCATTGGGCCTAATAAATGCTAAAAAATTGTACATAATTATCTTCATTCTAAAAGATAATTTAATAAGTCTTTAGAATTTCTTTATTAGAAGATCATAACGGTAATGATCATTGGGCCTAATAAATGCTAAAGAATTTGAAATAATTATCTTCTTTGTGAATCATAATTGAAAAAATCATTTGAAGTTTTTTTGTTAAAGATCATAATGGTAACGATCATTGGGCCTAATAAATACTAAAAAATTGTAAATAATTATCTTCTTTCTAAAAGATAATTTAATAGATCATTTAGAATTTCTTTATTAAAGATCATAACGGTAACGATCATTGGGCCTAATAAATGCTAAAAAATTGTAAATAATTATCTTCTTTCTAAAAGATGTTTTAATAGATCATTTAGAATTTCTTTATTAAAGATCATAACGGTAATGATCATTGGTCCTAATAAATGCTAAAAAATTGTAAATAATTATCTTCTTTCTAAAAGATATTTTAATAGATCATTTAGAATTTCTTTATTAAAGATCATAACGGTAACGATCATGGGGCCTAATAAATGCTAAAGAATTTGAAATAATTATCTTCTTTGTGAATCATATTTGAATAGATCATTTAAAGTTTTTTTATTAAAGGTCTTAACGGTAACGATCGTTGGGCCTAATAAATGCTAAAAAATTGGTCATAATTATCTTCATTCTAAAAGATAACTTAAAAGATCATTTAGAATTTCTTTATTAAAGATCATAACCGTAACGATCATTGGGCCTAATAAATGCTAAAGAATTTGAAATAATTATCTTTTTTGTGAATCATAATTGAAAAGATCATTTAAAGTTTTTATATTAAAGATCATAACAGTAACGATCATTGGGCCTAATAAATACTAAAAAATTGTAAATAATTATCTTCTTTCTAAAAGATAATTTAATAGATCATTTAGAATTTCTTTATTAAAGATCATAACGGTAACGATCATTGGGCCTAATAAATGCTAAAAAATTGTAAATAATTATCTTCTTTCTAAAAGATAATTTAATAGATCATTTAAAATTTCTTCATTAAAGATCATAACAGTAATGATCATTGGGCCTAATAAATGCTAAAGAATTTGAAGTAATTATCTTCTTTGTGAATCATATTTGAAAAGATCATTTAAAGTTGTTTTATTAAAGATCATAACGGTAATGATCATTGGTCCTAATAAATGCTAAAAAATTGTAAATAATTATCTTCTTTCTCAAAGATAATTTAATAGATCATATAGAATTTCTTGATTAAAGATCATAACGGTAACGATCATGGGGCCTAATAAACGCTAAAGAATTTGAAATAATTATCTTCTTTGTGAATCATATTTGAATAGATCATTTAAAGTTTTTTTATTAAAGGTCTTAACGGTAACGATCATTGGGCCTAATAAATGCTAAAAAATTGGTCATAATTGTCTTCATTCTAAAAGATAACTTAAAAGATCATTTAGAATTTCTTTATTAAAGATCATAACGGTAACGATCATTGGGCCTAATAAATGCTAAAGAATTTGAAATAATTATCTTCTTTGTGAATCATAATTCAAAAGATCATTTAAAGTTTTTTTATTAAAGATCATAACGGTAACGATCATTGGGCCTAATAAATACTAAAAAATTGTAAATAATTATCTTCTTTCTAAAAGATAATTTAATAGATCATTTAGAATTTCTTTATTAAAGATCATAACAGTAACGATCATTGGGCCTAATAAATGCTAAAAATTGTAAATAGTTATCTTCTTTCTAAAAGATAATTTAATAGATAATTTAAAATTTCTTCATTAAAGATCATAACAGTAATGATCATTGGGCCTAATAAATGCTAAATAAGTTGAAGTAATTATCTTCTTTGTGAATCATATTTGAAAAGATCATTTAAAGTTGTTTTATTAAAGATCATAACGGTAATGATCATTGGTCCTAATAAATGCTAAAAAATTGCAAATAATTATCTTCTTTCTCAATGATAATTTAATAGATCATTTAGAATTTCTTTATTAAAGATCATAACGGTAACGATCATTGGGCCTAATAAATGCTAAAAAATTGTAAATAATTATCTTCTTTGTGAATCATAATTGAAAAGATCATTTAAAGTTTTTTTATTAAAGATCATAATGGTAACGATCATTGGGCCTAATAAATGCTACAAAATTGTAAATAATTATCTTCTTTCTAAAAGATAATGTAATAGATCATTTAGAATTTCTTTATTAAAGATCATAACGGTAACGATCATTGGGCCTAATAAATGCTAAAGAATTTGAAATAACTATCTTCTTTGTGAATCATATTTGAATAGATCATTTAAAGTTTTCTTATTAAAGGTAACGATCATTGGGCCTAATAAATGCTAAAAAATTGTACATAATTATCTTCATTCTAAAAGATAATTTAATAAGTCTTTAGAATTTCTTTATTAGAAGATCATAACGGTAACGATCATTGGGCCTAATAAATGCTAAAGAATTTGAAATAATTATCTTCTTTGTGAATCATAATTGAAAAAATCATTTAAAGTTTTTTTGTTAAAGATCATAATGGTAACGATCATTGGGCCTAATAAATGCTACAAAATTGTAAATAATTATCTTCTTTCTAAAAGATAATTTAATAGATCATTTAGAATTTCTTTATTAAAGATCATAACGGTAACGATCATTGGGCCTAATAAATGCTAAAAAATTGTAAATAATTATCTTCTTTCTAAAAGATGTTTTAATAGATCATTTAGAATTTCTTTATTAAAGATCATAACGGTAATGATCATTGGTCCCAATAAATGCTAAAAAATTGTAAATAATTATCTTCTTTCTAAAAGATATTTTAATAGATCATTTAGAATTTCTTTATTAAAGATCATAACGGTAACGATCATGGGGCCTAATAAATGCTAAAGAATTTGAAATAATTACCTTCTTTGTGAATCATATTTGAATAGATCATTTAAAGTTTTTTTATTAAAGGTCTTAACGGTAACGATCGTTGGGCCTAATAAATGCTAAAAAATTGGTCATAATTATCTTCATTCTAAAAGATAACTTAAAAGATCATTTAGAATTTCTTTATTAAAGATCATAACCGTAACGATCATTGGGCCTAATAAATGCTAAAGAATTTGAAATAATTATCTTTTTTGTGAATCATAATTGAAAAGATCATTTAAAGTTTTTATATTAAAGATCATAACAGTAACGATCATTGGGCCTAATAAATACTAAAAAATTGTAAATAATTATCTTCTTTCTAAAAGATAATTTAATAGATCATTTAGAATTTCTTTATTAAAGATCATAACGGTAACGATCATTGGGCCTAATAAATGCTAAAAAATTGTAAATAATTATCTTCTTTCTAAAAGATAATTTAATAGATCATTTAAAATTTCTTCATTAAAGATCATAACAGTAATGATCATTGGGCCTAATAAATGCTAAAGAATTTGAAGTAATTATCTTCTTTGTGAATCATATTTGAAAAGATCATTTAAAGTTGTTTTATTAAAGATCATAACGGTAATGATCATTGGTCCTAATAAATGCTAAAAAATTGTAAATAATTATCTTCTTTCTCAAAGATAATTTAATAGATCATATAGAATTTCTTGATTAAAGATCATAACGGTAACGATCATGGGGCCTAATAAACGCTAAAGAATTTGAAATAATTATCTTCTTTGTGAATCATATTTGAATAGATCATTTAAAGTTTTTTTATTAAAGGTCTTAACGGTAACGATCATTGGGCCTAATAAATGCTAAAAAATTGGTCATAATTATCTTCATTCTAAAAGATAACTTAAAAGATCATTTAGAATTTCTTTATTAAAGATCATAACGGTAACGATCATTGGGCCTAATAAATGCTAAAGAATTTGAAATAATTATCTTCTTTGTGAATCATAATTCAAAAGATCATTTAAAGTTTTTTTATTAAAGATCATAACGGTAACGATCATTGGGCCTAATAAATACTAAAAAATTGTAAATAATTATCTTCTTTCTAAAAGATAATTTAATAGATCATTTAGAATTTCTTTATTAAAGATCATAACAGTAACGATCATTGGGCCTAATAAATGCTAAAAATTGTAAATAGTTATCTTCTTTCTAAAAGATAATTTAATAGATCATTTAAAATTTCTTCATTAAAGATCATAACAGTAATGATCATTGGGCCTAATAAATGCTAAATAAGTTGAAGTAATTATCTTCTTTGTGAATCATATTTGAAAAGATCATTTAAAGTTGTTTTATTAAAGATCATAACGGTAATGATCATTGGTCCTAATAAATGCTAAAAAATTGCAAATAATTATCTTCTTTCTCAATGATAATTTAATAGATCATTTAGAATTTCTTTATTAAAGATCATAACGGTAACGATCATTGGGCCTAATAAATGCTAAAAAATTGTAAATAATTATCTTCTTTGTGAATCATAATTGAAAAGATCATTTAAAGTTTTTTTATTAACGATCATAATGGTAACGATCATTGGGCCTAATAAATGCTACAAAATTGTAAATAATTATCTTCTTTCTAAAAGATAATTTAATAGATCATTTAGAATTTCTTTATTAAAGATCATAACGGTAACCATCATTGGTCCTAATAAATGCTAAAGAATTTGAAATAACTATCTTCTTTGTGAATCATATTTGAATAGATCATTTAAAGTTTTCTTATTAAAGGTAACGATCATTGGGCCTAATAAATGCTAAAAAATTGTACATAATTATCTTCATTCTAAAAGATAATTTAATAAGTCTTTAGAATTTCTTTATTAGAAGATCATAACGGTAACGATCATTGGGCCTAATAAATGCTAAAGAATTTGAAATAATTATCTTCTTTGTGAATCATAATTGAAAAAATCATTTGAAGTTTTTTTGTTAAAGATCATAATGGTAACGATCATTGGGCCTAATAAATGCTACAAAATTGTAAATAATTATCTTCTTTCTAAAAGATAATTTAATAGATCATTTAGAATTTCTTTATTAAAGATCATAACGGTAACGATCATTGGGCCTAATAAATGCTAAAAAATTGTAAATAATTATCTTCTTTCTAAAAGATGTTTTAATAGATCATTTAGAATTTCTTTATTAAAGATCATAACGGTAATGATCATTGGTCCTAATAAATGCTAAAAAATTGTAAATAATTATCTTCTTTCTAAAAGATATTTTAATAGATCATTTAGAATTTCTTTATTAAAGATCATAACGGTAACGATCATGGGGCCTAATAAATGCTAAAGAATTTGAAATAATTATCTTCTTTGTGAATCATATTTGAATAGATCATTTAAAGTTTTTTTATTAAAGGTCTTAACGGTAACGATCGTTGGGCCTAATAAATGCTAAAAAATTGGTCATAATTATCTTCATTCTAAAAGATAACTTAAAAGATCATTTAGAATTTCTTTATTAAAGATCATAACCGTAACGATCATTGGGCCTAATAAATGCTAAAGAATTTGAAATAATTATCTTTTTTGTGAATCATAATTGAAAAGATCATTTAAAGTTTTTATATTAAAGATCATAACAGTAACGATCATTGGGCCTAATAAATACTAAAAAATTGTAAATAATTATCTTCTTTCTAAAAGATAATTTAATAGATCATTTAGAATTTCTTTATTAAAGATCATAACGGTAACGATCATTGGGCCTAATAAATGCTAAAAAATTGTAAATAATTATCTTCTTTCTAAAAGATAATTTAATAGATCATTTAAAATTTCTTCATTAAAGATCATAACAGTAATGATCATTGGGCCTAATAAATGCTAAAGAATTTGAAGTAATTATCTTCTTTGTGAATCATATTTGAAAAGATCATTTAAAGTTGTTTTATTAAAGATCATAACGGTAATGATCATTGGTCCTAATAAATGCTAAAAAATTGTAAATAATTATCTTCTTTCTCAAAGATAATTTAATAGATCATATAGAATTTCTTGATTAAAGATCATAACGGTAACGATCATGGGGCCTAATAAACGCTAAAGAATTTGAAATAATTATCTTCTTTGTGAATCATATTTGAATAGATCATTTAAAATTTTTTTATTAAAGGTCTTAACGGTAACGATCATTGGGCCTAATAAATGCTAAAAAATTGGTCATAATTATCTTCATTCTAAAAGATAACTTAAAAGATCATTTAGAATTTCTTTATTAAAGATCATAACGGTAACGATCATTGGGCCTAATAAATGCTAAAGAATTTGAAATAATTATCTTCTTTGTGAATCATAATTGACAACATCATTTAAAGTTTTTTTATTAAAGATCATAACGGTAACGATCATTGGGCCTAATAAATGCTAAAAAATTGTAGATAATTATCTTCTTTCTAAAAGATATTTTAATAGATCATTTAGAATTTCTTTATTAAAGATCATAACGGTAACGATCATGGGGCCTAATAAATGCTAAAAAATTGTAAATAATTATCTTCTTTGTGAATCATAATTGAAAAGATCATTTAAAGTTTTTTTATTAAAGATCATAATGGTAACGATCATTGGGCCTAATAAATGCTACAAAATTGTAAATAATTATCTTCTTTCTAAAAGATAATGTAATAGATCATTTAGAATTTCTTTATTAAAGATCATAACGGTAACGATCATTGGGCCTAATAAATGCTAAAGAATTTGAAATAACTATCTTCTTTGTGAATCATATTTGAATAGATCATTTAAAGTTTTCTTATTAAAGGTAACGATCATTGGGCCTAATAAATGCTAAAAAATTGTACATAATTATCTTCATTCTAAAAGATAATTTAATAAGTCTTTAGAATTTCTTTATTAGAAGATCATAACGGTAACGATCATTGGGCCTAATAAATGCTAAAGAATTTGAAATAATTATCTTCTTTGTGAATCATAATTGAAAAAATCATTTAAAGATTTTTTGTTAAAGATCATAATGGTAACGATCATTGGGCCTAATAAATGCTACAAAATTGTAAATAATTATCTTCTTTCTAAAAGATAATTTAATAGATCATTTAGAATTTCTTTATTAAAGATCATAACGGTAACGATCATTGGGCCTAATAAATGCTAAAAAATTGTAAATAATTATCTTCTTTCTAAAAGATGTTTTAATAGATCATTTAGAATTTCTTTATTAAAGATCATAACGGTAATGATCATTGGTCCTAATAAATGCTAAAAAATTGTAAATAATTATCTTCTTTCTAAAAGATATTTTAATAGATCATTTAGAATTTCTTTATTAAAGATCATAACGGTAACGATCATGGGGCCTAATAAATGCTAAAGAATTTGAAATAATTATCTTCTTTGTGAATCATATTTGAATAGATCATTTAAAGTTTTTTTATTAAAGGTCTTAACGGTAACGATCGTTGGGCCTAATAAATGCTAAAAAATTGGTCATAATTATCTTCATTCTAAAAGATAACTTAAAAGATCATTTAGAATTTCTTTATTAAAGATCATAACCGTAACGATCATTGGGCCTAATAAATGCTAAAGAATTTGAAATAATTATCTTTTTTGTGAATCATAATTGAAAAGATCATTTAAAGTTTTTATATTAAAGATCATAACGGTAACGATCATTGGGCCTAATAAATACTAAAAAATTGTAAATAATTATCTTCTTTCTAAAAGATAATTTAATAGATCATTTAGAATTTCTTTATTAAAGATCATAACGGTAACGATCATTGGGCCTAATAAATGCTAAAAAATTGTAAATAATTATCTTCTTTCTAAAAGATAATTTAATAGATCATTTAAAATTTCTTCATTAAAGATCATAACAGTAATGATCATTGGGCCTAATAAATGCTAAAGAATTTGAAGTAATTATCTTCTTTGTGAATCATATTTGAAAAGATCATTTAAAGTTGTTTTATTAAAGATCATAACGGTAATGATCATTGGTCCTAATAAATGCTAAAAAATTGTAAATAATTATCTTCTTTCTCAAAGATAATTTAATAGATCATATAGAATTTCTTGATTAAAGATCATAACGGTAACGATCATGGGGCCTAATAAACGCTAAAGAATTTGAAATAATTATCTTCTTTGTGAATCATAATTGACAACATCATTTAAAGTTTTTTTTATTAAAGATCATAACGGTAACGATCATTGGGCCTAATAAATGCTACAAAATTGTAAATAATTATCTTCTTTCTAAAAGATAATTTAATAGATCATTTAGAATTTCTTTATTAAAGATCATAACGGTAACCATCATTGGTCCTAATAAATGCTAAAGAATTTGAAATAACTATCTTCTTTGTGAATCATATTTGAATAGATCATTTAAAGTTTTCTTATTAAAGGTAACGATCATTGGGCCTAATAAATGCTAAAAAATTGTACATAATTATCTTCATTCTAAAAGATAATTTAATAAGTCTTTAGAATTTCTTTATTAGAAGATCATAACGGTAACGATCATTGGGCCTAATAAATGCTAAAGAATTTGAAATAATTATCTTCTTTGTGAATCATAATTGAAAAAATCATTTAAA
The DNA here is from genome assembly GCA_037954015.1 of Psophocarpus tetragonolobus. Lineage (NCBI taxonomy): Eukaryota > Viridiplantae > Streptophyta > Magnoliopsida > Fabales > Fabaceae > Psophocarpus > Psophocarpus tetragonolobus. The sequence continues at coordinate 65,440,837 of CM075688.1, forward strand.
GTTTTTTTGTTAAAGATCATAATGGTAACGATCATTGGGCCTAATAAATGCTAAAAAATTGTAAATAATTATCTTCTTTCTCAAAGATAATTTAATAGATCATATAGAATTTCTTGATTAAAGATCATAACGGTAACGATCATGGGGCCTAATAAACGCTAAAGAATTTGAAATAATTATCTTCTTTGTGAATCATATTTGAATAGATCATTTAAAATTTTTTTATTAAGGGTCTTAACGGTAACGATCATTGGGCCTAATAAATGCTAAAAAATTGGTCATAATTATCTTCATTCTAAAAGATAACTTAAAAGATCATTTAGAATTTCTTTATTAAAGATCATAACGGTAACGATCATTGGGCCTAATAAATGCTAAAGAATTTGAAATAATTATCTTCTTTGTGAATCATAATTGACAACATCATTTAAAGTTTTTTTATTAAAGATCATAACGGTAACGATCATTGGGCCTAATAAATGCTAAAAAATTGTAGATAATTATCTTCTTTCTAAAAGATATTTTAATAGATCATTTAGAATTTCTTTATTAAAGATCATAACGGTAACGATCATGGGGCCTAATAAATGCTAAAAAATTGTAAATAATTATCTTCTTTGTGAATCATAATTGAAAAGATCATTTAAAGTTTTTTTATTAAAGATCATAATGGTAACGATCATTGGGCCTAATAAATGCTACAAAATTGTAAATAATTATCTTCTTTCTAAAAGATAATGTAATAGATCATTTAGAATTTCTTTATTAAAGATCATAACGGTAACGATCATTGGGCCTAATAAATGCTAAAGAATTTGAAATAACTATCTTCTTTGTGAATCATATTTGAATAGATCATTTAAAGTTTTCTTATTAAAGGTAACGATCATTGGGCCTAATAAATGCTAAAAAATTGTACATAATTATCTTCATTCTAAAAGATAATTTAATAAGTCTTTAGAATTTCTTTATTAGAAGATCATAACGGTAACGATCATTGGGCCTAATAAATGCTAAAGAATTTGAAATAATTATCTTCTTTGTGAATCATAATTGAAAAAATCATTTAAAGTTTTTTTGTTAAAGATCATAATGGTAACGATCATTGGGCCTAATAAATGCTACAAAATTGTAAATAATTATCTTCTTTCTAAAAGATAATTTAATAGATCATTTAGAATTTCTTTATTAAAGATCATAACGGTAACGATCATTGGGCCTAATAAATGCTAAAAAATTGTAAATAATTATCTTCTTTCTAAAAGATGTTTTAATAGATCATTTAGAATTTCTTTATTAAAGATCATAACGGTAATGATCATTGGTCCTAATAAATGCTAAAAAATTGTAAATAATTATCTTCTTTCTAAAAGATATTTTAATAGATCATTTAGAATTTCTTTATTAAAGATCATAACGGTAACGATCATGGGGCCTAATAAATGCTAAAGAATTTGAAATAATTATCTTCTTTGTGAATCATATTTGAATAGATCATTTAAAGTTTTTTTATTAAAGGTCTTAACGGTAACGATCGTTGGGCCTAATAAATGCTAAAAAATTGGTCATAATTATCTTCATTCTAAAAGATAACTTAAAAGATCATTTAGAATTTCTTTATTAAAGATCATAACCGTAACGATCATTGGGCCTAATAAATGCTAAAGAATTTGAAATAATTATCTTTTTTGTGAATCATAATTGAAAAGATCATTTAAAGTTTTTATATTAAAGATCATAACGGTAACGATCATTGGGCCTAATAAATACTAAAAAATTGTAAATAATTATCTTCTTTCTAAAAGATAATTTAATAGATCATTTAGAATTTCTTTATTAAAGATCATAACGGTAACGATCATTGGGCCTAATAAATGCTAAAAAATTGTAAATAATTATCTTCTTTCTAAAAGATAATTTAATAGATCATTTAAAATTTCTTCATTAAAGATCATAACAGTAATGATCATTGGGCCTAATAAATGCTAAAGAATTTGAAGTAATTATCTTCTTTGTGAATCATATTTGAAAAGATCATTTAAAGTTGTTTTATTAAAGATCATAACGGTAATGATCATTGGTCCTAATAAATGCTAAAAAATTGTAAATAATTATCTTCTTTCTCAAAGATAATTTAATAGATCATATAGAATTTCTTGATTAAAGATCATAACGGTAACGATCATGGGGCCTAATAAACGCTAAAGAATTTGAAATAATTATCTTCTTTGTGAATCATATTTGAATAGATCATTTAAAATTTTTTTATTAAAGGTCTTAACGGTAACGATCATTGGGCCTAATAAATGCTAAAAAATTGGTCATAATTATCTTCATTCTAAAAGATAACTTAAAAGATCATTTAGAATTTCTTTATTAAAGATCATAACGGTAACGATCATTGGGCCTAATAAATGCTAAAGAATTTGAAATAATTATCTTCTTTCTAAAAGATGTTTTAATAGATCATTTAGAATTTCTTTATTAAAGATCATAACGATAACGATCATTGGGCCTAATAAATGCTAAAAAATTGTAAATAATTATCTTCTTTCTAAAAGATGTTTTAATAGATCATTTAGAATTTCTTTATTAAAGATCATAACGGTAATGATCATTGGTCCTAATAAATGCTAAAAAATTGTACATAATTATCTTCATTCTAAAAGATAATTTAATAAGTCTTTAGAATTTCTTTATTAAAAGATCATAACGGTAACGATCATTGGGCCTAATAAATGCTAAAGAATTTGAAATAATTATCTTCTTTGTGAATCATAATTCAAAAGATCATTTAAAGTTTTTTTGTTAAAGATCATAATGGTAACGATCATTGGGCCTAATAAATGCTATAAAATTGTAAATAATTATCTTCTTTCTAAAAGATAATTTAATAGATCATTTAGAATTTCTTTATTAAAGATCATAACGATAACGATCATTGGGCCTAATAAATGCTAAAAAATTGTAAATAATTATCTTCTTTCTAAAAGATGTTTTAATAGATCATTTAGAATTTCTTTATTAAAGATCATAACGGTAATGATCATTGGTCCTAATAAATGCTAAAAAATTGTAAATAATTATCTTCTTTCTAAAAGATAATTTAATAGATCATTTAGAATTTCTTTATTAAAGATCATAACAGTAACGATCATTGGGCCTAATAAATGCTAAAAATTGTAAATAGTTATCTTCTTTCTAAAAGATAATTTAATAGATCATTTAAAATTTCTTCATTAAAGATCATAACAGTAATGATCATTGGGCCTAATAAATGCTAAATAAGTTGAAGTAATTATCTTCTTTGTGAATCATATTTGAAAAGATCATTTAAAGTTGTTTTATTAAAGATCATAACGGTAATGATCATTGGTCCTAATAAATGCTAAAAAATTGCAAATAATTATCTTCTTTCTCAATGATAATTTAATAGATCATTTAGAATTTCTTTATTAAAGATCATAACGGTAACGATCATTGGGCCTAATAAATGCTAAAAAATTGTAAATAATTATCTTCTTTCTCAAAGATAATTTAATAGATCATATAGAATTTCTTGATTAAAGATCATAACGGTAACGATCATGGGGCCTAATAAACGCTAAAGAATTTGAAATAATTATCTTCTTTGTGAATCATATTTGAATAGATCATTTAAAATTTTTTTATTAAAGGTCTTAACGGTAACGATTATTGGGCCTAATAAATGCTAAAAAATTGGTCATAATTATCTTCATTCTAAAAGATAACTTAAAAGATCATTTAGAATTTCTTTATTAAAGATCATAACGGTAACGATCATTGGGCCTAATAAATGCTAAAGAATTTGAAATAATTATCTTCTTTGTGAATCATAATTGACAACATCATTTAAAGTTTTTTATTAAAGATCATAACGGTAACGATCATTGGGCCTAATAAATGCTAAAAAATTGTAGATAATTATCTTCTTTCTAAAAGATATTTTAATAGATCATTTAGAATTTCTTTATTAAAGATCATAACGGTAACGATCATGGGGCCTAATAAATGCTAAAGAATTTGAAATAATTATCTTCTTTGTGAATCATATTTGAATAGATCATTTAAAGTTTTTTTATTAAAGGTCTTAACGGTAACGATCATTGGGCCTAATAAATGCTAAAAAATTGGTCATAATTATCTTCATTCTAAAAGATAACTTAAAAGATCATTTAGAATTTCTTTATTAAAGATCATAACGGTAACGATCATTGGGCCTAATAAATGCTAAAGAATTTGAAATAATTATCTTCTTTGTGAATCATAATTCAAAAGATCATTTAAAGTTTTTTTATTAAAGATCATAACGGTAACGATCATTGGGCCTAATAAATACTAAAAAATTGTAAATAATTATCTTCTTTCTAAAAGATAATTTAATAGATCATTTAGAATTTCTTTATTAAAGATCATAACAGTAACGATCATTGGGCCTAATAAATGCTAAAAAATTGTAAATAGTTATCTTCTTTCTAAAAGATAATTTAATAGATCATTTAAAATTTCTTCATTAAAGATCATAACAGTAATGATCATTGGGCCTAATAAATGCTAAATAAGTTGAAGTAATTATCTTCTTTGTGAATCATATTTGAAAAGATCATTTAAAGTTGTTTTATTAAAGATCATAACGGTAATGATCATTGGTCCTAATAAATGCTAAAAAATTGCAAATAATTATCTTCTTTCACAAAGATAATTTAATAGATCATTTAGAATTTCTTTATTAAAGATCATAACGGTAACGATCATTGGGCCTAATAAATGCTAAAAAATTGTAAATAATTATCTTCTTTGTGAATCATAATTGAAAAGATCATTTAAAGTTTTTTTATTAAAGATCATAATGGTAACGATCATTGGGCCTAATAAATGCTACAAAATTGTAAATAATTATCTTCTTTCTAAAAGATAATGTAATAGATCATTTAGAATTTCTTTATTAAAGATCATAACGGTAACGATTATTGGGCCTAATAAATGCTAAAGAATTTGAAATAATTATCTTCTTTGTGAATCATATTTGAAAAGATCATTTAAAGTTGTTTTATTAAAGATCATAACGGTAATGATCATTGGTCCTAATAAATGCTAAAAAATTGCAAATAATTATCTTCTTTCACAAAGATAATTTAATAGATCATTTAGAATTTCTTTATTAAAGATCATAACGGTAACGATCATTGGGCCTAATAAATGCTAAAAAATTGTAAATAATTATCTTCTTTGTGAATCATAATTGAAAAGATCATTTAAAGTTTTTTTATTAAAGATCATAATGGTAACGATCATTGGGCCTAATAAATGCTACAAAATTGTAAATAATTATCTTCTTTCTAAAAGATAATGTAAAAGATCATTTAGAATTTCTTTATTAAAGATCATAACCGTAACGATCATTGGGCCTAATAAATGCTAAAGAATTTGAAATAATTATCTTTTTTGTGAATCATAATTGAAAAGATCATTTAAAGTTTTTATATTAAAGATCATAACGGTAACGATCATTGGGCCTAATAAATACTAAAAAATTGTAAATAATTATCTTCTTTCTAAAAGATAATTTAATAGATCATTTAGAATTTCTTTATTAAAAGATCATAACGGTAACGATCATTGGGCCTAATAAATGCTAAAGAATTTGAAATAATTATCTTCTTTGTGAATCATAATTCAAAAGATCATTTAAAGTTTTTTTGTTAAAGATCATAATGGTAACGATCATTGGGCCTAATAAATGCTATAAAGTTGTAAATAATTATCTTCTTTCTAAAAGATAATTTAATAGATCATTTAGAATTTCTTTATTAAAGATCATAACGATAACGATCATTGGGCCTAATAAATGCTAAAAAATTGTAAATAATTATCTTCTTTCTAAAAGATGTTTTAATAGATCATTTAGAATTTCTTTATTCAAGATCATAACGGTAATGATCATTGGTCCTAATAAATGCTAAAAAATTGTAAATAATTATCTTCTTTCTAAAAGATAATTTAATAGATCATTTAGAATTTCTTTATTAAAGATCATAACAGTAACGATCATTGGGCCTAATAAATGCTAAAAATTGTAAATAGTTATCTTCTTTCTAAAAGATAATTTAATAGATCATTTAAAATTTCTTCATTAAAGATCATAACAGTAATGATCATTGGGCCTAATAAATTCTAAATAAGTTGAAGTAATTATCTTCTTTGTGAATCATATTTGAAAAGATCATTTAAAGTTGTTTTATTAAAGATCATAACGGTAATGATCATTGGTCCTAATAAATGCTAAAAAATTGCAAATAATTATCTTCTTTCTCAATGATAATTTAATAGATCATTTAGAATTTCTTTATTAAAGATCATAACGGTAACGATCATTGGGCCTAATAAATGCTAAAAAATTGTAAATAATTATCTTCTTTCTCAAAGATAATTTAATAGATCATATAGAATTTCTTGATTAAAGATCATAACGGTAACGATCATGGGGCCTAATAAACGCTAAAGAATTTGAAATAATTATCTTCTTTGTGAATCATATTTGAATAGATCATTTAAAATTTTTTTATTAAAGGTCTTAACGGTAACGATCATTGGGCCTAATAAATGCTAAAAAATTGGTCATAATTATCTTCATTCTAAAAGATAACTTAAAAGATCATTTAGAATTTCTTTATTAAAGATCATAACGGTAACGATCATTGGGCCTAATAAATGCTAAAGAATTTGAAATAATTATCTTCTTTGTGAATCATAATTGACAACATCATTTAAAGTTTTTTTATTAAAGATCATAACGGTAACGATCATTGGGCCTAATAAATGCTAAAAAATTGTAGATAATTATCTTCTTTCTAAAAGATATTTTAATAGATCATTTAGAATTTCTTTATTAAAGATCATAACGGTAACGATCATGGGGCCTAATAAATGCTAAAGAATTTGAAATAATTATCTTCTTTGTGAATCATATTTGAATAGATCATTTAAAGTTTTTTTATTAAAGGTCTTAACGGTAACGATCATTGGGCCTAATAAATGCTAAAAAATTGGTCATAATTATCTTCATTCTAAAAGATAACTTAAAAGATCATTTAGAATTTCTTTATTAAAGATCATAACGGTAACGATCATTGGGCCTAATAAATGCTAAAGAATTTGAAATAATTATCTTCTTTGTGAATCATAATTCAAAAGATCATTTAAAGTTTTTTTATTAAAGATCATAACGGTAACGATCATTGGGCCTAATAAATACTAAAAAATTGTAAATAATTATCTTCTTTCTAAAAGATAATTTAATAGATCATTTAGAATTTCTTTATTAAAGATCATAACAGTAACGATCATTGGGCCTAATAAATGCTAAAAAATTGTAAATAGTTATCTTCTTTCTAAAAGATAATTTAATAGATCATTTAAAATTTCTTCATTAAAGATCATAACAGTAATGATCATTGGGCCTAATAAATGCTAAATAAGTTGAAGTAATTATCTTCTTTGTGAATCATATTTGAAAAGATCATTTAAAGTTGTTTTATTAAAGATCATAACGGTAATGATCATTGGTCCTAATAAATGCTAAAAAATTGCAAATAATTATCTTCTTTCACAAAGATAATTTAATAGATCATTTAGAATTTCTTTATTAAAGATCATAACGGTAACGATCATTGGGCCTAATAAATGCTAAAAAATTGTAAATAATTATCTTCTTTGTGAATCATAATTGAAAAGATCATTTAAAGTTTTTTTATTAAAGATCATAATGGTAACGATCATTGGGCCTAATAAATGCTACAAAATTGTAAATAATTATCTTCTTTCTAAAAGATAATGTAATAGATCATTTAGAATTTCTTTATTAAAGATCATAACGGTAACGATTATTGGGCCTAATAAATGCTAAAGAATTTGAAATAATTATCTTCTTTGTGAATCATATTTGAATAGATCATTTAAAGTTTTCTTATTAAAGGTAACGATCATTGGGCCTAATAAATGCTAAAAAATTGTACATAATTATCTTCATTCTAAAAGATAATTTAATAAGTCTTTAGAATTTCTTTATTAAAAGATCATAACGGTAACGATCATTGGGCCTAATAAATGCTAAAGAATTTGAAATAATTATCTTCTTTGTGAATCATAATTGAAAAGATCATTTAAAGTTTTTTTGTTAAAGATCATAATGGTAACGATCATTGGGCCTAATAAATGCTACAAAATTGTAAATAATTATCTTCTTTCTAAAAGATAATTTAATAGATCATTTAGAATTTCTTTATTAAAGATCATAACGATAACGATCATTGGGCCTAATAAATGCTAAAAAATTGTAAATAATTATCTTCTTTCTAAAAGATGTTTTAATAGATCATTTAGAATTTCTTTATTAAAGATCATAACGGTAATGATCATTGGTCCTAATAAATGCTAAAAAATTGTAAATAATTATCTTCTTTCTAAAAGATAATTTAATAGATCATTTAGAATTTCTTTATTAAAGATCATAACAGTAACGATCATTGGGCCTAATAAATGCTAAAAATTGTAAATAGTTATCTTCTTTCTAAAAGATAATTTAATAGATCATTTAAAATTTCTTCATTAAAGATCATAACAGTAATGATCATTGGGCCTAATAAATGCTAAATAAGTTGAAGTAATTATCTTCTTTGTGAATCATATTTGAAAAGATCATTTAAAGTTGTTTTATTAAAGATCATAACGGTAATGATCATTGGTCCTAATAAATGCTAAAAAATTGCAAATAATTATCTTCTTTCTCAATGATAATTTAATAGATCATTTAGAATTTCTTTATTAAAGATCATAACGGTAACGATCATTGGGCCTAATAAATGCTAAAAAATTGTAAATAATTATCTTCTTTGTGAATCATAATTGAAAAGATCATTTAAAGTTTTTTTATTAAAGATCATAATGGTAACGATCATTGGGCCTAATAAATGCTACAAAATTGTAAATAATTATCTTCTTTCTAAAAGATAATGTAATAGATCATTTAGAATTTCTTTATTAAAGATCATAACGGTAACGATCATTGGGCCTAATAAATGCTAAAGAATTTGAAATAACTATCTTCTTTGTGAATCATATTTGAATAGATCATTTAAAGTTTTCTTATTAAAGGTAACGATCATTGGGCCTAATAAATGCTAAAAAATTGTACATAATTATCTTCATTCTAAAAGATAATTTAATAAGTCTTTAGAATTTCTTTATTAGAAGATCATAACGGTAACGATCATTGGGCCTAATAAATGCTAAAGAATTTGAAATAATTATCTTCTTTGTGAATCATAATTGAAAAAATCATTTAAAGTTTTTTTGTTAAAGATCATAATGGTAACGATCATTGGGCCTAATAAATGCTACAAAATTGTAAATAATTATCTTCTTTCTAAAAGATAATTTAATAGATCATTTAGAATTTCTTTATTAAAGATCATAACGGTAACGATCATTGGGCCTAATAAATGCTAAAAAATTGTAAATAATTATCTTCTTTCTAAAAGATGTTTTAATAGATCATTTAGAATTTCTTTATTAAAGATCATAACGGTAATGATCATTGGTCCTAATAAATGCTAAAAAATTGTAAATAATTATCTTCTTTCTAAAAGATATTTTAATAGATCATTTAGAATTTCTTTATTAAAGATCATAACGGTAACGATCATGGGGCCTAATAAATGCTAAAGAATTTGAAATAATTATCTTCTTTGTGAATCATATTTGAATAGATCATTTAAAGTTTTTTTATTAAAGGTCTTAACGGTAACGATCGTTGGGCCTAATAAATGCTAAAAAATTGGTCATAATTATCTTCATTCTAAAAGATAACTTAAAAGATCATTTAGAATTTCTTTATTAAAGATCATAACCGTAACGATCATTGGGCCTAATAAATGCTAAAGAATTTGAAATAATTATCTTTTTTGTGAATCATAATTGAAAAGATCATTTAAAGTTTTTATATTAAAGATCATAACGGTAACGATCATTGGGCCTAATAAATACTAAAAAATTGTAAATAATTATCTTCTTTCTAAAAGATAATTTAATAGATCATTTAGAATTTCTTTATTAAAGATCATAACGGTAACGATCATTGGGCCTAATAAATGCTAAAAAATTGTAAATAATTATCTTCTTTCTAAAAGATAATTTAATAGATCATTTAAAATTTCTTCATTAAAGATCATAACAGTAATGATCATTGGGCCTAATAAATGCTAAAGAATTTGAAGTAATTATCTTCTTTGTGAATCATATTTGAAAAGATCATTTAAAGTTGTTTTATTAAAGATCATAACGGTAATGATCATTGGTCCTAATAAATGCTAAAAAATTGTAAATAATTATCTTCTTTCTCAAAGATAATTTAATAGATCATATAGAATTTCTTGATTAAAGATCATAACGGTAACGATCATGGGGCCTAATAAACGCTAAAGAATTTGAAATAATTATCTTCTTTGTGAATCATATTTGAATAGATCATTTAAAATTTTTTTATTAAAGGTCTTAACGGTAACGATCATTGGGCCTAATAAATGCTAAAAAATTGGTCATAATTATCTTCATTCTAAAAGATAACTTAAAAGATCATTTAGAATTTCTTTATTAAAGATCATAACGGTAACGATCATTGGGCCTAATAAATGCTAAAGAATTTGAAATAATTATCTTCTTTGTGAATCATAGTTGACAACATCATTTAAAGTTTTTTTATTAAAGATCATAACGGTAACGATCATTGGGCCTAATAAATGCTAAAAAATTGTAGATAATTATCTTCTTTCTAAAAGATATTTTAATAGATCATTTAGAATTTCTTTATTAAAGATCATAACGGTAACGATCATGGGGCCTAATAAATGCTAAAGAATTTGAAATAATTATCTTCTTTGTGAATCATATTTGAATAGATCATTTAAAGTTTTTTTATTAAAGGTCTTAACGGTAACGATCATTGGGCCTAATAAATGCTAAAAAATTGGTCATAATTATCTTCATTCTAAAAGATAACTTAAAAGATCATTTAGAATTTCTTTATTAAAGATCATAACGGTAACGATCATTGGGCCTAATAAATGCTAAAGAATTTGAAATAATTATCTTCTTTGTGAATCATAATTCAAAAGATCATTTAAAGTTTTTTTATTAAAGATCATAACGGTAACGATCATTGGGCCTAATAAATACTAAAAAATTGTAAATAATTATCTTCTTTCTAAAAGATAATTTAATAGATCATTTAGAATTTCTTTATTAAAGATCATAACAGTAACGATCATTGGGCCTAATAAATGCTAAAAAATTGTAAATAGTTATCTTCTTTCTAAAAGATAATTTAATAGATCATTTAAAATTTCTTCATTAAAGATCATAACAGTAATGATCATTGGGCCTAATAAATGCTAAATAAGTTGAAGTAATTATCTTCTTTGTGAATCATATTTGAAAAGATCATTTAAAGTTGTTTTATTAAAGATCATAACGGTAATGATCATTGGTCCTAATAAATGCTAAAAAATTGCAAATAATTATCTTCTTTCACAAAGATAATTTAATAGATCATTTAGAATTTCTTTATTAAAGATCATAACGGTAACGATCATTGGGCCTAATAAATGCTAAAAAATTGTAAATAATTATCTTCTTTGTGAATCATAATTGAAAAGATCATTTAAAGTTTTTTTATTAAAGATCATAATGGTAACGATCATTGGGCCTAATAAATGCTACAAAATTGTAAATAATTATCTTCTTTCTAAAAGATAATGTAATAGATCATTTAGAATTTCTTTATTAAAGATCATAACGGTAACGATCATTGGGCCTAATAAATGCTAAAGAATTTGAAATAATTATCTTCTTTGTGAATCATATTTGAATAGATCATTTAAAGTTTTCTTATTAAAGGTAACGATCATTGGGCCTAATAAATGCTAAAAAATTGTACATAATTATCTTCATTCTAAAAGATAATTTAATAAGTCTTTAGAATTTCTTTATTAGAAGATCATAACGGTAACGATCATTGGGCCTAATAAATGCTAAAGAATTTGAAATAATTATCTTCTTTGTGAATCATAATTGAAAAAATCATTTAAAGTTTTTTTGTTAAAGATCATAATGGTAACGATCATTGGGCCTAATAAATGCTACAAAATTGTAAATAATTATCTTCTTTCTAAAAGATAATTTAATAGATCATTTAGAATTTCTTTATTAAAGATCATAACGGTAACGATCATTGGGCCTAATAAATGCTAAAAAATTGTAAATAATTATCTTCTTTCTAAAAGATGTTTTCATAGATCATTTAGAATTTCTTTATTAAAGATCATAACGGTAATGATCATTGGTCCTAATAAATGCTAAAAAATTGTAAATAATTATCTTCTTTCTAAAAGATATTTTAATAGATCATTTAGAATTTCTTTATTAAAGATCATAACAGTAACGATCATTGGGCCTAATAAATGCTAAAAATTGTAAATAGTTATCTTCTTTCTAAAAGATAATTTAATAGATCATTTAAAATTTCTTCATTAAAGATCATAACAGTAATGATCATTGGGCCTAATAAATGCTAAATAAGTTGAAGTAATTATCTTCTTTGTGAATCATATTTGAAAAGATCATTTAAAGTTGTTTTATTAAAGATCATAACGGTAATAATCATTGGTCCTAATAAATGCTAAAAAATTGCAAATAATTATCTTCTTTCTCAATGATAATTTAATAGATCATTTAGAATTTCTTTATTAAAGATCATAACGGTAACGATCATTGGGCCTAATAAATGCTAAAAAATTGTAAATAATTATCTTCTTTCTCAAAGATAATTTAATAGATCATATAGAATTTCTTGATTAAAGATCATAACGGTAACGATCATGGGGCCTAATAAACGCTAAAGAATTTGAAATAATTATCTTCTTTGTGAATCATATTTGAATAGATCATTTAAAATTTTTTTATTAAAGGTCTTAACGGTAACGATCATTGGGCCTAATAAATGCTAAAAAATTGGTCATAATTATCTTCATTCTAAAAGATAACTTAAAAGATCATTTAGAATTTCTTTATTAAAGATCATAACGGTAACGATCATTGGGCCTAATAAATGCTAAAGAATTTGAAATAATTATCTTCTTTGTGAATCATAATTGACAACATATTTAAAGTTTTTTTATTAAAGATCATAACGGTAACGATCATTGGGCCTAATAAATGCTAAAAAATTGTAGATAATTATCTTCTTTCTAAAAGATATTTTAATAGATCATTTAGAATTTCTTTATTAAAGATCATAACGGTAACGATCATGGGGCCTAATAAATGCTAAAGAATTTGAAATAATTATCTTCTTTGTGAATCATATTTGAATAGATCATTTAAAGTTTTTTTATTAAAGGTCTTAACGGTAACGATCATTGGGCCTAATAAATGCTAAAAAATTGGTCATAATTATCTTCATTCTAAAAGATAACTTAAAAGATCATTTAGAATTTCTTTATTAAAGATCATAACGGTAACGATCATTGGGCTTAATAAATGCTAAAGAATTTGAAATAATTATCTTCTTTGTGAATCATAATTCAAAAGATCATTTAAAGTTTTTTTATTAAAGATCATAACGGTAACGATCATTGGGCCTAATAAATACTAAAAAATTGTAAATAATTATCTTTTTTCTAAAAGATAATTTAATAGATCATTTAGAATTTCTTTATTAAAGATCATAACAGTAACGATCATTGGGCCTAATAAATGCTAAAAAATTGTAAATAGTTATCTTCTTTCTAAAAGATAATTTAATAGATCATTTAAAATTTCTTCATTAAAGATCATAACAGTAATGATCATTGGGCCTAATAAATGCTAAATAAGTTGAAGTAATTATCTTCTTTGTGAATCATATTTGAAAAGATCATTTAAAGTTGTTTTATTAAAGATCATAACGGTAATGATCATTGGTCCTAATAAATGCTAAAAAATTGCAAATAATTATCTTCTTTCACAAAGATAATTTAATAGATCATTTAGAATTTCTTTATTAAAGATCATAACGGTAACGATCATTGGGCCTAATAAATGCTAAAAAATTGTAAATAATTATCTTCTTTGTGAATCATAATTGAAAAGATCATTTAAAGTTTTTTTATTAAAGATCATAATGGTAACGATCATTGGGCCTAATAAATACTACAAAATTGTAAATAATTATCTTCTTTCTAAAAGATAATGTAATAGATCATTTAGAATTTCTTTATTAAAGATCATAACGGTAACGATTATTGGGCCTAATAAATGCTAAAGAATTTGAAATAATTATCTTCTTTGTGAATCATATTTGAATAGATCATTTAAAGTTTTCTTATTAAAGGTAACGATCATTGGGCCTAATAAATGCTAAAAAATTGTACATAATTATCTTCATTCTAAAAGATAATTTAATAAGTCTTTAGAATTTCTTTATTAAAAGATCATAACGGTAACGATCATTGGGCCTAATAAATGCTAAAGAATTTGAAATAATTATCTTCTTTGTGAATCATAATTCAAAAGATCATTTAAAGTTTTTTTATTAAAGATCATAACGGTAACGATCATTGGGCCTAATAAATACTAAAAAATTGTAAATAATTATCTTTTTTCTAAAAGATAATTTAATAGATCATTTAGAATTTCTTTATTAAAGATCATAACAGTAACGATCATTGGGCCTAATAAATGCTAAAAAATTGTAAATAGTTATCTTCTTTCTAAAAGATAATTTAATAGATCATTTAAAATTTCTTCATTAAAGATCATAACAGTAATGATCATTGGGCCTAATAAATGCTAAATAAGTTGAAGTAATTATCTTCTTTGTGAATCATATTTGAAAAGATCATTTAAAGTTGTTTTATTAAAGATCATAACGGTAATGATCATTGGTCCTAATAAATGCTAAAAAATTGCAAATAATTATCTTCTTTCTCAATGATAATTTAATAGATCATTTAGAATTTCTTTATTAAAGATCATAACGGTAACGATCATTGGGCCTAATAAATGCTAAAAAATTGTAAATAATTATCTTCTTTGTGAATCATAATTGAAAAGATCATTTAAAGTTTTTTTATTAAAGATCATAATGGTAACGATCATTGGGCCTAATAAATGCTACAAAATTGTAAATAATTATCTTCTTTCTAAAAGATAATGTAATAGATCATTTAGAATTTCTTTATTAAAGATCATAACGGTAACGATCATTGGGCCTAATAAATACTAAAAAATTGTAAATAATTATCTTCTTTCTAAAAGATAATGTAATAGATCATTTAGAATTTCTTTATTAAAGATCATAACGGTAACGATCATTGGGCCTAATAAATGCGAAAGAATTTGAAATAATTATCTTCTTTGTGAATCATATTTGAATAGATCATTTAAAGTTTTCTTATTAAAGGTAACGATCATTGGGCCTAATAAATACTAAAAAATTGTAAATAATTATCTTCTTTCTAAAAGATAATTTAATAGATCATTTAGAATTTCTTTATTAAAGATCATAACGGTAACGATCATTGGGCCTAATAAATGCTAAAAAATTGTAAATAATTATCTTCTTTCTAAAAGATAATTTAATAGATCATTTAAAATTTCTTCATTAAAGATCATAACAGTAATGATCATTGAGCCTAATAAATGCTAAAGAATTTGAAGTAATTATCTTCTTTGTGAATCATATTTGAAAAGATCATTTAAAGTTGTTTTATTAAAGATCATAACGGTAATGATCATTGGTCCTAATAAATGCTAAAAAATTGTAAATAATTATCTTCTTTCTCAAAGATAATTTAATAGATCATATAGAATTTCTTGATTAAAGATCATAACGGTAACGATCATGGGGCCTAATAAACGCTAAAGAATTTGAAATAATTATCTTCTTTGTGAATCATATTTGAATAGATCATTTAAAATTTTTTTATTAAAGGTCTTAACGGTAACGATCATTGGGCCTAATAAATGCTAAAAAATTGGTCATAATTATCTTCATTCTAAAAGATAACTTAAAAGATCATTTAGAATTTCTTTATTAAAGATCATAACGGTAACGATCATTGGGCCTAATAAATGCTAAAGAATTTGAAATAATTATCTTCTTTGTGAATCATAATTGACAACATCATTTAAAGTTTTTTTATTAAAGATCATAACGGTAACGATCATTGGGCCTAATAAATGCTAAAAAATTGTAGATAATTATCTTCTTTCTAAAAGATATTTTAATAGATCATTTAGAATTTCTTTATTAAAGATCATAACGGTAACGATCATGGGGCCTAATAAATGCTAAAAAATTGTAAATAATTATCTTCTTTGTGAATCATAATTGAAAAGATCATTTAAAGTTTTTTTATTAAAGATCATAATGGTAATGATCATTGGGCCTAATAAATGCTACAAAATTGTAAATAATTATCTTCTTTCTAAAAGATAATGTAATAGATCATTTAGAATTTCTTTATTAAAGATCATAACGGTAACGATCATTGGGCCTAATAAATGCTAAAGAATTTGAAATAACTATCTTCTTTGTGAATCATATATCATTTAAAGTTTTCTTATTAAAGGTAACGATCATTGGGCCTAATAAATGCTAAAAAATTGTACATAATTATCTTCATTCTAAAAGATAATTTAATAAGTCTTTAGAATTTCTTTATTAGAAGATCATAACGGTAACGATCATTGGGCCTAATAAATGCTAAAGAATTTGAAATAATTATCTTCTTTGTGAATCATAATTGAAAAAATCATTTAAAGTTTTTTTGTTAAAGATCATAATGGTAACGATCATTGGGCCTAATAAATGCTACAAAATTGTAAATAATTATCTTCTTTCTAAAAGATAATTTAATAGATCATTTAGAATTTCTTTATTAAAGATCATAACGGTAACGATCATTGGGCCTAATAAATGCTAAAAAATTGTAAATAATTATCTTCTTTCTAAAAGATGTTTTAATAGATCATTTAGAATTTCTTTATTAAAGATCATAACGGTAATGATCATTGGTCCTAATAAATGCTAAAAAATTGTAAATAATTATCTTCTTTCTAAAAGATATTTTAATAGATCATTTAGAATTTCTTTATTAAAGATCATAACGGTAACGATCATGGGGCCTAATAAATGCTAAAGAATTTGAAATAATTATCTTCTTTGTGAATCATATTTGAATAGATCATTTAAAGTTTTTTTATTAAAGGTCTTAACGGTAACGATCGTTGGGCCTAATAAATGCTAAAAAATTGGTCATAATTATCTTCATTCTAAAAGATAACTTAAAAGATCATTTAGAATTTCTTTATTAAAGATCATAACCGTAACGATCATTGGGCCTAATAAATGCTAAAGAATTTGAAATAATTATCTTTTTTGTGAATCATAATTGAAAAGATCATTTAAAGTTTTTATATTAAAGATCATAACGGTAACGATCATTGGGCCTAATAAATACTAAAAAATTGTAAATAATTATCTTCTTTCTAAAAGATAATTTAATAGATCATTTAGAATTTCTTTATTAAAGATCATAACGGTAACGATCATTGGGCCTAATAAATGCTAAAAAATTGTAAATAATTATCTTCTTTCTAAAAGATAATTTAATAGATCATTTAAAATTTCTTCATTAAAGATCATAACAGTAATGATCATTGGGCCTAATAAATGCTAAAGAATTTGAAGTAATTATCTTCTTTGTGAATCATATTTGAAAAGATCATTTAAAGTTGTTTTATTAAAGATCATAACGGTAATGATCATTGGTCCTAATAAATGCTAAAAAATTGTAAATAATTATCTTCTTTCTCAAAGATAATTTAATAGATCATATAGAATTTCTTGATTAAAGATCATAACGGTAACGATCATGGGGCCTAATAAATGCTAAAGAATTTGAAATAATTATCTTCTTTGTGAATCATATTTGAATAGATCATTTAAAGTTTTTTTATTAAAGGTCTTAACGGTAACGATCATTGGGCCTAATAAATGCTAAAAAATTGGTCATAATTATCTTCATTCTAAAAGATAACTTAAAAGATCATTTAGAATTTCTTTATTAAAGATCATAACGGTAACGATCATTGGGCCTAATAAATGCTAAAGAATTTGAAATAATTATCTTCTTTGTGAATCATAATTCAAAAGATCATTTAAAGTTTTTTTATTAAAGATCATAACGGTAACGATCATTGGTCCTAATAAATACTAAAAAATTGTAAATAATTATCTTCTTTCTAAAAGATAATTTAATAGATCATTTAGAATTTCTTTATTAAAGATCATAACAGTAACGATCATGGGGCCTAATAAATGCTAAAGAATTTGAAATAATTATCTTCTTTGTGAATCATATTTGAATAGATCATTTAAAGTTTTTTTATTAAAGGTCTTAACGGTAACGATCATTGGGCCTAATAAATCCTAAAAAATTGGTCATAATTATCTTCATTCTAAAAGATAACTTAAAAGATCATTTAGAATTTCTTTATTAAAGATCATAACGGTAACGATCATTGGGCCTAATAAATGCTAAAGAATTTGAAATAATTATCTTCTTTGTGAATCATAATTCAAAAGATCATTTAAAGTTTTTTTATTAAAGATCATAACGGTAACGATCATTGGGCCTAATAAATACTAAAAAATTGTAAATAATTATCTTCTTTCTAAAAGATAATTTAATAGATCATTTAGAATTTCTTTATTAAAGATCATAACGGTAACGATCATTGGGCCTAATAAATGCTAAAAAATTGTAAATAATTATCTTCTTTCTAAAAGATAATTTAATAGATCATTTAAAATTTCTTCATTAAAGATCATAACAGTAATGATCATTGGGCCTAATAAATGCTAAAGAATTTGAAGTAATTATCTTCTTTGTGAATCATATTTGAAAAGATCATTTAAAGTTGTTTTATTAAAGATCATAACGGTAATGATCATTGGTCCTAATAAATGCTAAAAAATTGTAAATAATTATCTTCTTTCTCAAAGATAATTTAATAGATCATATAGATTTCTTGATTAAAGATCATAACGGTAACGATCATGGGGCCTAATAAATGCTAAAGAATTTGAAATAATTATCTTCTTTGTGAATCATATTTGAATAGATCATTTAAAGTTTTTTTATTAAAGGTCTTAACGGTAACGATCATTGGGCCTAATAAATGCTAAAAAATTGGTCATAATTATCTTCATTCTAAAAGATAACTTAAAAGATCATTTAGAATTTCTTTATTAAAGATCATAACGGTAACGATCATTGGGCCTAATAAATGCTAAAGAATTTGAAATAATTATCTTCTTTGTGAATCATAATTCAAAAGATCATTTAAAGTTTTTTTATTAAAGATCATAACGGTAACGATCATTGGTCCTAATAAATACTAAAAAATTGTAAATAATTATCTTCTTTCTAAAAGATAATTTAATAGATCATTTAGAATTTCTTTATTAAAGATCATAACAGTAACGATCATGGGGCCTAATAAATGCTAAAGAATTTGAAATAATTATCTTCTTTGTGAATCATATTTGAATAGATCATTTAAAGTTTTTTTATTAAAGGTCTTAACGGTAACGATCATTGGGCCTAATAAATGCTAAAAAATTGGTCATAATTATCTTCATTCTAAAAGATAACTTAAAAGATCATTTAGAATTTCTTTATTAAAGATCATAACGGTAACGATCATTGGGCCTAATAAATGCTAAAGAATTTGAAATAATTATCTTCTTTGTGAATCATAATTCAAAAGATCATTTAAAGTTTTTTTATTAAAGATCATAACGGTAACGATCATTGGGCCTAATAAATACTAAAAAATTGTAAATAATTATCTTCTTTCTAAAAGATAATTTAATAGATCATTTAGAATTTCTTTATTAAAGATCATAACGGTAACGATCATTGGGCCTAATAAATGCTAAAAAATTGTAAATAATTATCTTCTTTCTAAAAGATAATTTAATAGATCATTTAAAATTTCTTCATTAAAGATCATAACATTAATGATCATTGGGCCTAATAAATGCTAAAGAATTTGAAGTAATTATCTTCTTTGTGAATCATATTTGAAAAGATCATTTAAAGTTGTTTTATTAAAGATCATAATGGTAATGATCATTGGTCCTAATAAATGCTAAAAAATTGTAAATAATTATCTTCTTTCTCAAAGATAATTTAATAGATCATATAGATTTCTTGATTAAAGATCATAACGGTAACGATCATGGGGCCTAATAAATGCTAAAGAATTTGAAATAATTATCTTCTTTGTGAATCATATTTGAATAGATCATTTAAAGTTTTTTTATTAAAGGTCTTAACGGTAACGATCATTGGGCCTAATAAATGCTAAAAAATTGGTCATAATTATCTTCATTCTAAAAGATAACTTAAAAGATCATTTAGAATTTCTTTATTAAAGATCATAACGGTAACGATCATTGGGCCTAATAAATGCTAAAGAATTTGAAATAATTATCTTCTTTGTGAATCATAATTCAAAAGATCATTTAAAGTTTTTTTATTAAAGATCATAACGGTAACGATCATTGGTCCTAATAAATACTAAAAAATTGTAAATAATTATCTTCTTTCTAAAAGATAATTTAATAGATCATTTAGAATTTCTTTATTAAAGATCATAACAGTAACGATCATGGGGCCTAATAAATGCTAAAGAATTTGAAATAATTATCTTCTTTGTGAATCATATTTGAATAGATCATTTAAAGTTTTTTTATTAAAGGTCTTAACGGTAACGATCATTGGGCCTAATAAATGCTAAAAAATTGGTCATAATTATCTTCATTCTAAAAGATAACTTAAAAGATCATTTAGAATTTCTTTATTAAAGATCATAACGGTAACGATCATTGGGCCTAATAAATGCTAAAGAATTTGAAATAATTATCTTCTTTGTGAATCATAATTCAAAAGATCATTTAAAGTTTTTTTATTAAAGATCATAACGGTAACGATCATTGGGCCTAATAAATACTAAAAAATTGTAAATAATTATCTTCTTTCTAAAAGATAATTTAATAGATCATTTAGAATTTCTTTATTAAAGATCATAACGGTAACGATCATTGGGCCTAATAAATGCTAAAAAATTGTAAATAATTATCTTCTTTCTAAAAGATAATTTAATAGATCATTTAAAATTTCTTCATTAAAGATCATAACAGTAATGATCATTGGGCCTAATAAATGCTAAAGAATTTGAAGTAATTATCTTCTTTGTGAATCATATTTGAAAAGATCATTTAAAGTTGTTTTATTAAAGATCATAACGGTAATGATCATTGGTCCTAATAAATGCTAAAAAATTGTAAATAATTATCTTCTTTCTCAAAGATAATTTAATAGATCATATAGAATTTCTTGATTAAAGATCATAACGGTAACGATCATGGGGCCTAATAAATGCTAAAGAATTTGAAATAATTATCTTCTTTGTGAATCATATTTGAATAGATCATTTAAAGTTTTTTTATTAAAGGTCTTAACGGTAACGATCATTGGGCCTAATAAATGCTAAAAAATTGGTCATAATTATCTTCATTCTAAAAGATAACTTCAAAGATCATTTAGAATTTCTTTATTAAAGATCATAACGGTAACGATCATTGGGCCTAATAAATGCTAAAGAATTTGAAATAATTATCTTCTTTGTGAATCATAATTCAAAAGATCATTTAAAGTTTTTTTATTAAAGATCATAACGGTAACGATCGTTGGGCCTAATAAATACTAAAAAATTGTAAATAATTATCTTCTTTCTAAAAGATAATTTAATAGATCATTTAGAATTTCTTTATTAAAGGTCATAACAGTAACGATCATTGGGCCTAATAAATGCTAAAAAATTGTAAATAGTTATCTTCTTTCTAAAAGATAATTTAATAGATCATTTAAAATTTCTTCATTAAAGATCATAACAGTAATGATCATTGGGCCTAATAAATGCTAAATAAGTTGAAGTAATTATCTTCTTTGTGAATCATATTTGAAAAGATCATTTAAAGTTGTTTTATTAAAGATCATAACGGTAATGATCATTGGTCCTAATAAATGCTAAAAAATTGCAAATAATTATCTTCTTTCACAAAGATAATTTAATAGATCATTTAGAATTTCTTTATTAAAGATCATAACGGTAACGATCATTGGGCCTAATAAATGCTAAAAAATTGTAAATAATTATCTTCTTTGTGAATCATAATTGAAAAGATCATTTAAAGTTTTTTTATTAAAGATCATAATGGTAACGATCATTGGGCCTAATAAATGCTACAAAATTGTAAATAATTATCTTCTTTCTAAAAGATAATGTAATAGATCATTTAGAATTTCTTTATTAAAGATCATAACGGTAACGATCATTGGGCCTAATAAATGCTAAAGAATTTGAAATAATTATCTTCTTTGTGAATCATATTTGAATAGATCATTTAAAGTTTTCTTATTAAAGATCATAACGATCATTGGGCCTAATAAATGCTAAAAAATTGTACATAATTATCTTCATTCTAAAAGATAATTTAATAAGTCATTTAGAATTTCTTTATTAAAGATCATAACGGTAACGATCATTGGGCCTAATAAATGCTAAAGAATTTGAAATAATTATCTTCTTTGTGAATCATAATTGAAAAGATCAATTAAAGTTTTTTTATTAAAGATCATAATGGTAACGATCATTGGGCCTAATAAATGCTACAAAATTGTAAATAATTATCTTCTTTCTAAAAGATAATTTAATAGATCATTTAGAATTTCTTTATTAAAGATCATAACGGTAACGATCATTGGGCCTAATAAATGCTAAAGAATTTGAAATAATTATCTTCTTTGTGAATCATATTTGAATAGATCATTTAAAGTTTTCTTATTAAAGGTAACGATCATTGGGCCTAATAAATGCTAAAAAATTGTACATAATTATCTTCATTCTAAAAGATAATTTAATAAGTCTTTAGAATTTCTTTATTAAAAGATCATAACGGTAACGATCATTGGGCCTAATAAATGCTAAAGAATTTGAAATAATTATCTTCTTTGTGAATCATAATTGAAAAGATCATTTAAAGTTTTTTTGTTAAAGATCATAATGGTAACGATCATTGGGCCTAATAAATGCTACAAAATTGTAAATAATTATCTTCTTTCTAAAAGATAATTTAATAGATCATTTAGAATTTCTTTATTAAAGATCATAACGGTAACGATCATTGGGCCTAATAAATGCTAAAAAATTGTAAATAATTATCTTCTTTCTAAAAGATGTTTTAATAGATCATTTAGAATTTCTTTATTAAAGATCATAACGGTAATGATCATTGGTCCTAATAAATGCTAAAAAATTGTAAATAATTATCTTCTTTCTAAAAGATAATTTAATAGATCATTTAGAATTTCTTTATTAAAGATCATAACAGTAACGATCATTGGGCCTAATAAATGCTAAAAATTGTAAATAGTTATCTTCTTTCTAAAAGATAATTTAATAGATCATTTAAAATTTCTTCATTAAAGATCATAACAGTAATGATCATTGGGCCTAATAAATGCTAAATAAGTTGAAGTAATTATCTTCTTTGTGAATCATATTTGAAAAGATCATTTAAAGTTGTTTTATTAAAGATCATAACGGTAATGATCATTGGTCCTAATAAATGCTAAAAAATTGCAAATAATTATCTTCTTTCTCAATGATAATTTAATAGATCATTTAGAATTTCTTTATTAAAGATCATAACGGTAACGATCATTGGGCCTAATAAATGCTAAAAAATTGTAAATAATTATCTTCTTTGTGAATCATAATTGAAAAGATCATTTAAAGTTTTTTTATTAAAGATCATAATGGTAACGATCATTGGGCCTAATAAATGCTACAAAATTGTAAATAATTATCTTCTTTCTAAAAGATAATGTAATAGATCATTTAGAATTTCTTTATTAAAGATCATAACGGTAACGATCATTGGGCCTAATAAATGCTAAAGAATTTGAAATAATTATCTTCTTTGTGAATCATATTTGAATAGATCATTTAAAGTTTTCTTATTAAAGGTAACGATCATTGGGCCTAATAAATGCTAAAAAATTGTACATAATTATCTTCATTCTAAAAGATAATTTAATAAGTCTTTAGAATTTCTTTATTAGAAGATCATAACGGTAACGATCATTGGGCCTAATAAATGCTAAAGAATTTGAAATAATTATCTTCTTTGTGAATCATAATTGAAAAAATCATTTAAAGTTTTTTTGTTAAAGATCATAATGGTAACGATCATTGGGCCTAATAAATGCTACAAAATTGTAAATAATTATCTTCTTTCTAAAAGATAATTTAATAGATCATTTAGAATTTCTTTATTAAAGATCATAACGGTAACGATCATTGGGCCTAATAAATGCTAAAAAATTGTAAATAATTATCTTCTTTGTAAAAGATGTTTTAATAGATCATTTAGAATTTCTTTATTAAAGATCATAACGGTAATGATCATTGGTCCTAATAAATGCTAAAAAATTGTAAATAATTATCTTCTTTCTAAAAGATATTTTAATAGATCATTTAGAATTTCTTTATTAAAGATCATAACGGTAACGATCATGGGGCCTAATAAATGCTAAAGAATTTGAAATAATTATCTTCTTTGTGAATCATATTTGAATAGATCATTTAAAGTTTTTTTATTAAAGGTCTTAACGGTAACGATCGTTGGGCCTAATAAATGCTAAAAAATTGGTCATAATTATCTTCATTCTAAAAGATAACTTAAAAGATCGTTTAGAATTTCTTTATTAAAGATCATAACCGTAACGATCATTGGGCCTAATAAATGCTAAAGAATTTGAAATAATTATCTTTTTTGTGAATCATAATTGAAAAGATCATTTAAAGTTTTTATATTAAAGATCATAACGGTAACGATCATTGGGCCTAATAAATACTAAAAAATTGTAAATAATTATCTTCTTTCTAAAAGATAATTTAATAGATCATTTAGAATTTCTTTATTAAAGATCATAACGGTAACGATCATTGGGCCTAATAAATGCTAAAAAATTGTAAATAATTATCTTCTTTCTAAAAGATAATTTAATAGATCATTTAAAATTTCTTCATTAAAGATCATAACAGTAATGATCATTGGGCCTAATAAATGCTAAAGAATTTGAAGTAATTATCTTCTTTGTGAATCATATTTGAAAAGATCATTTAAAGTTGTTTTATTAAAGATCATAACGGTAATGATCATTGGTCCTAATAAATGCTAAAAAATTGTAAATAATTATCTTCTTTCTCAAAGATAATTTAATAGATCATATAGAATTTCTTGATTAAAGATCATAACGGTAACGATCATGGGGCCTAATAAATGCTAAAGAATTTGAAATAATTATCTTCTTTGTGAATCATATTTGAATAGATCATTTAAAGTTTTTTTATTAAAGGTCTTAACGGTAACGATCATTGGGCCTAATAAATGCTAAAAAATTGGTCATAATTATCTTCATTCTAAAAGATAACTTAAAAGATCATTTAGAATTTCTTTATTAAAGATCATAACGGTAACGATCATTGGGCCTAATAAATGCTAAAGAATTTGAAATAATTATCTTCTTTGTGAATCATAATTCAAAAGATCATTTAAAGTTTTTTTATTAAAGATCATAACGGTAACGATCATTGGTCCTAATAAATACTAAAAAATTGTAAATAATTATCTTCTTTCTAAAAGATAATTTAATAGATCATTTAGAATTTCTTTATTAAAGATCATAACAGTAACGATCATGGGGCCTAATAAATGCTAAAGAATTTGAAATAATTATCTTCTTTGTGAATCATATTTGAATAGATCATTTAAAGTTTTTTTATTAAAGGTCTTAACGGTAACGATCATTGGGCCTAATAAATGCTAAAAAATTGGTCATAATTATCTTCATTCTAAAAGATAACTTAAAAGATCATTTAGAATTTCTTTATTAAAGATCATAACGGTAACGATCATTGGGCCTAATAAATGCTAAAGAATTTGAAATAATTATCTTCTTTGTGAATCATAATTCAAAAGATCATTTAAAGTTTTTTTATTAAAGATCATAACGGTAACGATCATTGGGCCTAATAAATACTAAAAAATTGTAAATAATTATCTTCTTTCTAAAAGATAATTTAATAGATCATTTAGAATTTCTTTATTAAAGATCATAACGGTAACGATCATTGGGCCTAATAAATGCTAAAAAATTGTAAATAATTATCTTCTTTCTAAAAGATAATTTAATAGATCATTTAAAATTTCTTCATTAAAGATCATAACAGTAATGATCATTGGGCCTAATAAATGCTAAAGAATTTGAAGTAATTATCTTCTTTGTGAATCATATTTGAAAAGATCATTTAAAGTTGTTTTATTAAAGATCATAACGGTAATGATCATTGGTCCTAATAAATGCTAAAAAATTGTAAATAATTATCTTCTTTCTCAAAGATAATTTAATAGATCATATAGAATTTCTTGATTAAAGATCATAACGATAACGATCATGGGGCCTAATAAATGCTAAAGAATTTGAAATAATTATCTTCTTTGTGAATCATATTTGAATAGATCATTTAAAGTTTTTTTATTAAAGGTCTTAACGGTAACGATCATTGGGCCTAATAAATGCTAAAAAATTGGT
The DNA here is from genome assembly GCA_037954015.1 of Psophocarpus tetragonolobus. Taxonomy (NCBI): domain Eukaryota; kingdom Viridiplantae; phylum Streptophyta; class Magnoliopsida; order Fabales; family Fabaceae; genus Psophocarpus; species Psophocarpus tetragonolobus. Next base: position 65,467,689 of record CM075688.1, read on the forward strand.
CATAATTATCTTCATTCTAAAAGATAACTTAAAAGATCATTTAGAATTTCTTTATTAAAGATCATAACGGTAACGATCATTGGGCCTAATAAATGCTAAAGAATTTGAAATAATTATCTTCTTTGTGAATCATAATTCAAAAGATCATTTAAAGTTTTTTTATTAAAGATCATAACGGTAACGATCATTGGTCCTAATAAATACTAAAAAATTGTAAATAATTATCTTCTTTCTAAAAGATAATTTAATAGATCATTTAGAATTTCTTTATTAAAGATCATAACAGTAACGATCATGGGGCCTAATAAATGCTAAAGAATTTGAAATAATTATCTTCTTTGTGAATCATATTTGAATAGATCATTTAAAGTTTTTTTATTAAAGGTCTTAACGGTAACGATCATTGGGCCTAATAAATGCTAAAAAATTGGTCATAATTATCTTCATTCTAAAAGATAACTTAAAAGATCATTTAGAATTTCTTTATTAAAGATCATAACGGTAACGATCATTGGGCCTAATAAATGCTAAAGAATTTGAAATAATTATCTTCTTTGTGAATCATAATTCAAAAGATCATTTAAAGTTTTTTTATTAAAGATCATAACGGTAACGATCATTGGGCCTAATAAATACTAAAAAATTGTAAATAATTATCTTCTTTCTAAAAGATAATTTAATAGATCATTTAGAATTTCTTTATTAAAGATCATAACAGTAACGATCATTGGGCCTAATAAATGCTAAAAAATTGTAAATAGTTATCTTCTTTCTAAAAGATAATTTAATAGATCATTTAAAATTTCTTCATTAAAGATCATAACAGTAATGATCATTGGGCCTAATAAATGCTAAATAAGTTGAAGTAATTATCTTCTTTGTGAATCATATTTGAAAAGATCATTTAAAGTTGTTTTATTAAAGATCATAACGGTAATGATCATTGGTCCTAATAAATGCTAAAAAATTGCAAATAATTATCTTCTTTCACAAAGATAATTTAATAGATCATTTAGAATTTCTTTATTAAAGATCATAACGGTAACGATCATTGGGCCTAATAAATGCTAAAAAATTGTAAATAATTATCTTCTTTGTGAATCATAATTGAAAAGATCATTTAAAGTTTTTTTATTAAAGATCATAATGGTAACGATCATTGGGCCTAATAAATGCTACAAAATTGTAAATAATTATCTTCTTTCTAAAAGATAATGTAATAGATCATTTAGAATTTCTTTATTAAAGATCATAACGATAACGATCATTGGGCCTAATAAATGCTAAAAAATTGTAAATAATTATCTTCTTTCTAAAAGATGTTTTAATAGATTATTTAGAATTTCTTTATTAAAGATCATAACGGTAATGATCATTGGTCCTAATAAATGCTAAAAAATTGTAAATAATTATCTTCTTTCTAAAAGATATTTTAATAGATCATTTAGAATTTCTTTATTAAAGATCATAACGGTAACGATCATGGAGCCTAATAAATGCTAAACAATTTGAAATAATTATCTTTTTTGTGAATCATATTTGAATAGATCATTTAAAGTTTTTTTATTAAAGGTCTTAACGGTAACGATCATTGGGCCTAATAAATGCTAAAAAATTGGTCATAATTATCTTCATTCTAAAAGATAACTTAAAAGATCATTTAGAATTTCGTTATTAAAGATCATAACGGTAACGATCATTGGGCCTAATAAATGCTAAAGAATTTGAAATAATTATCTTCTTTGTGAATCATAATTCAAAAGATCATTTAAAGTTTTTTTATTAAAGATCATAACGGTAACGATCGTTGGGCCTAATAAATACTAAAAAATTGTAAATAATTATCTTCTTTCTAAAAGATAATTTAATAGATCATTTAGAATTTCTTTATTAAAGATCATAACAGTAACGATCATTGGGCCTAATAAATGCTAAAAAATTGTAAATAGTTATCTTCTTTCTAAAAGATAATTTAATAGATCATTTAAAATTTCTTCATTAAAGATCATAACAGTAATGATCATTGGGCCTAATAAACGCTAAATAAGTTGAAGTAATTATCTTCTTTGTGAATCATGTTTGAAAAGATCATTTAAAGTTGTTTTATTAAAGATCATAACGGTAATGATCATTGGTCCTAATAAATGCTAAAAAATTGCAAATAATTATCTTCTTTCACAAAGATAATTTAATAGATCATTTAGAATTTCTTTATTAAAGATCATAACGGTAACGATCATTGGGCCTAATAAATGCTAAAAAATTGTAAATAATTATCTTCTTTGTGAATCATAATTGAAAAGATCATTTAAAGTTTTTTTATTAAAGATCATAATGGTAACGATCATTGGGCCTAATAAATGCTACAAAATTGTAAATAATTATCTTCTTTCTAAAAGATAATGTAATAGATCATTTAGAATTTCTTTATTAAAGATCATAACGGTAACGATCATTGGGCCTAATAAATGCTAAAGAATTTGAAATAATTATCTTCTTTGTGAATCATATTTGAATAGATCATTTAAAGTTTTCTTATTAAAGGTAACGATCATTGGGCCTAATAAATGCTAAAAAATTGTACATAATTATCTTCATTCTAAAAGATAATTTAATAAGTCATTTAGAATTTCTTTATTAAAGATCATAACGGTAACGATCATTGGGCCTAATAAATGCTAAAGAATTTGAAATAATTATCTTCTTTGTGAATCATAATTGAAAAGATCAATTAAAGTTTTTTTTATTAAAGATCATAATGGTAACGATCATTGGGCCTAATAAATGCTACAAAATTGTAAATAATTATCTTCTTTCTAAAAGATAATTTAATAGATCATTTAGAATTTCTTTATTAAAGATCATAACGGTAACGATCATTGGGCCTAATAAATGCTAAAGAATTTGAAATAATTATCTTCTTTGTGAATCATATTTGAATAGATCATTTAAAGTTTTCTTATTAAAGGTAACGATCATTGGGCCTAATAAATGCTAAAAAATTGTACATAATTATCTTCATTCTAAAAGATAATTTAATAAGTCTTTAGAATTTCTTTATTAAAAGATCATAACGGTAACGATCATTGGGCCTAATAAATGCTAAAGAATTTGAAATAATTATCTTCTTTGTGAATCATAATTGAAAAGATCATTTAAAGTTTTTTTGTTAAAGATCATAATGGTAACGATCATTGGGCCTAATAAATGCTACAAAATTGTAAATAATTATCTTCTTTCTAAAAGATAATTTAATAGATCATTTAGAATTTCTTTATTAAAGATCATAACGGTAACGATCATTGGGCCTAATAAATGCTAAAAAATTGTAAATAATTATCTTCTTTCTAAAAGATGTTTTAATAGATCATTTAGAATTTCTTTATTAAAGATCATAACGGTAATGATCATTGGTCCTAATAAATGCTAAAAAATTGTAAATAATTATCTTCTTTCTAAAAGATATTTTAATAGATCATTTAGAATTTCTTTATTAAAGATCATAACGGTAACGATCATGGGGCCTAATAAATGCTAAAGAATTTGAAATAATTATCTTTTTTGTGAATTATATTTGAATAGATCATTTAAAGTTTTTTTATTAAAGGTCTTAACGGTAACGATCATTGGGCCTAATAAATGCTAAAAAATTGGTCATAATTATCTTCATTCTAAAAGATAACTTAAAAGATCATTTAGAATTTCTTTATTAAAGATCATAACGGTAACGATCATTGGGCCTAATAAATGCTAAAGAATTTGAAATAATTATCTTCTTTGTGAATCATAATTGAAAAGATCATTTAAAGTTTTTATATTAAAGATCATAACGGTAACGATCATTGGGCCTAATAAATACTAAAAAATTGTAAATAATTATCTTCTTCCTAAAAGATAATTTAATAGATCATTTAGAATTTCTTTATTAAAGATCATAACGGTAACGATCATTGGGCCTAATAAATGCTAAAAAATTGTAAATAATTATCTTCTTTCTAAAAGATAATTTAATAGATCATTTAAAATTTCTTCATTAAAGATCATAACAGTAATGTCATTGGGCCTAATAAATGCTAAAGAATTTGAAGTAATTATCTTCTTTGTGAATCATATTTGAAAAGATCATTTAAAGTTGTTTTATTAAAGATCATAACGGTAATGATCATTGGTCCTAATAAATGCTAAAAAATTGTAAATAATTATCTTCTTTCTCAAAGATAATTTAATAGATCATATAGAATTTCTTGATTAAAGATCATAATGGTAATGATCATGGGGCCTAATAAATGCTAAAGAATTTGAAATAATTATCTTCTTTGTGAATCATATTTGAATAGATCATTTAAAATTTTTTTATTAAAGGACTTAACGGTAAGGATCATTGGGCCTAATAAATGCTAAAAAATTGGTCATAATTATCTTCATTCTAAAAGATAACTTCAAAGATCATTTAGAATTTCTTTATTAAAGATCATAACGGTAACGATCATTGGGCCTAATAAATGCTAAAGAATTTGAAATAATTATCTTCTTTGTGAATCATAATTGAAAAGATCATTTAAAGTTTTTTTGTTAAAGATCATAATGGTAACGATCATTGGGCCTAATAAATGCTACAAAATTGTAAATAATTATCTTCTTTCTAAAAGATAATTTAATAGATCATTTAGAATTTCTTTATTAAAGATCATAACGGTAACGATCATTGGGCCTAATAAATGCTAAAAAATTGTAAATAATTATCTTCTTTCTAAAAGATGTTTTAATAGATCATTTAGAATTTCTTTATTAAAGATCATAACGGTAATGATCATTGGTCCTAATAAATGCTAGAAAATTGTAAATAATTATCTTCTTTCTAAAAGATATTTTAATAGATCATTTAGAATTTCTTTATTAAAGATCATAACGGTAACGATCATGGGGCCTAATAAATACTAAAGAATTTGAAATAATTATCTTTTTTGTGAATTATATTTGAATAGATCATTTAAAGTTTTTTTATTAAAGGTCTTAACGGTAACGATCATTGGGCCTAATAAATGCTAAAAAATTGGTCATAATTATCTTCATTCTAAAAGATAACTTAAAAGATCATTTAGAATTTCTTTATTAAAGATCATAACGGTAACGATCATTGGGCCTAATAAATGCTAAAGAATTTGAAATAATTATCTTCTTTGTGAATCATAATTGAAAAGATCATTTAAAGTTTTTTTGTTAAAGATCATAATGGTAACGATCATTGGGCCTAATAAATGCTAAAAAATTGTAAATAATTATCTTCTTTCTAAAAGATAATTTAATAGATCATTTAGAATTTCTTTATTAAAGATCATAACGGTAACAATCATTGGGCCTAATAAATGCTAAAAAATTGTAAATAATTACTTCTTTCTAAAAGATGTTTTAATAGATCATTTAGAATTTCTTTATTAAAGATCATAACGGTAATGATCATTGGTCCTAATAAATGCTAAAAAATTGTAAATAATTATCTTCTTTCTAAAAGATATTTTAATAGATCATTTAGAATTTCTTTATTAAAGATCATAACGGTAACGATCATGGGGCCTAATAAATGCTAAAGAATTTGAAATAATTATCTTTTTTGTGAATTATATTTGAATAGATCATTTAAAGTTTTTTTATTAAAGGTCTTAACGGTAACGATCATTGGGCCTAATAAATGCTAAAAAATTGGTCATAATTATCTTCATTCTAAAAGATAACTTAAAAGATCATTTAGAATTTCTTTATTAAAGATCATAACGGTAACGATCATTGGGCCTAATAAATGCTAAAGAATTTGAAATAATTATCTTCTTTGTGAATCATAATTGAAAAGATCATTTAAAGTTTTTATATTAAAGATCATAACGGTAACGATCATTGGGCCTAATAAATACTAAAAAATTGTAAATAATTATCTTCTTTCTAAAAGATAATTTAATAGATCATTTAGAATTTCTTTATTAAAAGATCATAACGGTAACGATCATTGGGCCTAATAAATGCTAAAGAATTTGAAATAATTATCTTCTTTGTGAATCATAATTGAAAAGATCATTTCAAGTTTGTTTGTTAAAGATCATAATGGTAACGATCATTGGGCCTAATAAATGCTACAAAATTGTAAATAATTATCTTCTTTCTAAAAGATAATTTAATAGATCATTTAGAATTTCTTTATTAAAGATCATAACGGTAACGATCATTGGGCCTAATAAATGCTAAAAAATTGTAAATAATTATCTTCTTTCTAAAAGATGTTTTAATAGATCATTTAGAATTTCTTTCTTAAAGATCATAACGGTAATGATCATTGGTCCTAATAAATGCTAAAAAATTGTAAATAATTATCTTCTTTCTAAAAGATATTTTAATAGATCATTTAGAATTTCTTTATTAAAGATCATAACGGTAACGATCATGGGGCCTAATAAATGCTAAAGAATTTGAAATAATTATCTTTTTTGTGAATTATATTTGAATAGATCATTTAAAGTTTTTTTATTAAAGGTCTTAACGGTAACGATCATTGGGCCTAATAAATGCTAAAAAATTGGTCATAATTATCTTCATTCTAAAAGATAACTTAAAAGATCATTTAGAATTTCTTTATTAAAGATCATAATGGTAACGATCATTGGGCCTAATAAATGCTAAAGAATTTGAAATAATTATCTTCTTTGTGAATCATAATTGAAAAGATCATTTAAAGTTTTTATATTAAAGATCATAACGGTAACGATCATTGGGCCTAATAAATACTAAAAAATTGTAAACAATTATCTTCTTTCTAAAAGATAATTTAATAGATCATTTAGAATTTCTTTATGAAAGATCATAACGGTAACGATCATTGGGCCTAATAAATGCTAAAAAATTGTAAATAATTATCTTCTTTCTAAAAGATAATTTAATAGATCATTTAGAATTTCTTTATTGAAGATCATAACGGTAACGATCATTGGCCTAATAAATGCTAAAGAATTTGAAGTAATTATCTTCTTTGTGAATCATATTTGAAAAGATCATTTAAAGTTATTTTATTAAAGATCATAACGGTAATGATCATTGGTCCTAATAAATGCTAAAAAATTGTAAATAATTATCTTCTTTCTCAAAGATAATTTAATAGATCATATAGAATTTCTTTATTAAAGATCATAACGGTAACGATCATTGGGCCTAATAAATGCTAAAGAATTTGAAATAATTATCTTCTTTGTGAATCATAATTGACAACATCATTTAAAGTTTTTTTATTAAAGATCATAACGGTAACGATCATTGGGCCTAATAAATGCTAAAAAATTGTATATAATTATCTTCTTTCTAAAAGATATTTTAATAGATCATTTAGAATTTCTTTATTAAAGATTATAACGGTAACGATCATTGGGCCTAATAAATGCTAAAGAATTTGAAATAATTATCTTCTTTGTGAATCATAATTGAAAAGATCATTTAAAGTTTTTTTATTGAAGATCATAACGGTAACGATCATTGGGCCTAATAAATACTAAAAAATTGTAAATAATTATCTTCTTTCTAAAAGATAATTTAATAGATCATTTAGAATTTCTTTATTAAAGATCATAACGGTAACGATCATTGGGCCTAATAAATGCTAAAAAATTGTAAATAGTTATCTTCTTTCTAAATCATAATTTAATAGATCATTTAAAATTTCTTCATTAAAGATCATAACAGTAATGATCATTGGGCCTAATAAATGCTAAAGAAGTTGAAGTAATTATCTTCTTTGTGAATCATATTTGAAAAGATCATTTAAAGTTGTTTTATTAAAGATCATAACGGTAATGATCATTGGTCCTAATAAATGCTAAAAAATTGTAAATAATTATCTTCTTTCTCAAAGATAATTTAATAGATCATTTAGAATTTCTTTATTAAAGATCATAACGGTAACGATCATTGGGCCTAATAAATGCTAAAAAATTGTAAATAATTATCTTCTTTGTGAATCATAATTGAAAAGATCATTTAAAGTTTTTTTATTAAAGATCATAATGGTAACGATCATTGGGCCTAATAAATGCTACAAAATTGTAAATAATTATCTTCCTTCTAAAAGATAATGTAATAGATCATTTAGAATTTCTTTATTAAAGATCATAACGGTAACGATCATTGGGCCTAATAAATGCTAAAAAATTGTAAATAATTATCTTCTTTGTGAATCATAATTGAAAAGATCATTTAAAGTTTTTTTATTAAAGATCATAATGGTAACGATCATTGGGCCTAATAAATGCTAAAAAATTGTAAATAATTATCTTCGTTCTAAAAGATAATTTAATAGATCATTTAAAATTTCTTCATTAAAGATCATAACAGTAATGTCATTGGGCCTAATAAATGCTAAAGAATTTGAAGTAATTATCTTCTTTGTGAATCATATTTGAAAAGATCATTTAAAGTTGTTTTATTAAAGATCATAACGGTAATGATCATTGGTCCTAATAAATGCTAAAAAATTGTAAATAATTATCTTCTTTCTCAAAGATAATTTAATAGATCATATAGAATTTCTTGATTAAAGATCATAACGGTAACGATCATGGGGCCTAATAAATGCTAAAGAATTTGAAATAATTATCTTCTTTGTGAATCATATTTGAATAGATCATTTAAAATTTTTTTATTAAAGGTCTTAACGGTAACGATCATTGGGCCTAATAAATGCTAAAAAATTGGTCATAATTATCTTCATTCTAAAAGATAACTTAAAAGATCATTTAGAATTTCTTTATTAAAGATCATAACGGTAACGATCGTTGGGCCTAATAAATGCTAAAGAATTTGAAATAATTATCTTCTTTGTGAATCATAATTGACAACATCATTTAAAGTTTTTTTATTAAAGATCATAACGGTAACGATCATTGGGCCTAATAAATGCTAAAAAATTGTAGATAATTATCTTCTTTCTAAAAGATATTTTAATAGATCATTTAGAATTTCTTTATTAAAGATCATAACGGTAACGATCATTGGGCCTAATAAATGCTAAAGAATTTGAAATAATTATCTTCTTTGTGAATCATAATTGAAAAGATCATTTAAAGTTTTTTTATTAAAGATCATAACGGTAACGATCATTGGGCCTAATAAATACTAAAAAATTGTAAATAATTATCTTCTTTCTAAAAGATAATTTAATAGATCATTTAGAATTTCTTTATTAAAGATCATAACGGTAACGATCATTGGGCCTAATAAATGCTAAAAAATTGTAAATAGTTATCTTCTTTCTAAAAGATAATTTAATAGATCATTTAAAATTTCTTCATTAAAGATCATAACAGTAATGATCATTGGGCCTAATAAATGCTAAAGAAGTTGAAGTAATTATCTTCTTTGTGAATCATATTTGAAAAGATCATTTAAAGTTGTTTTATTAAAGATCATAACGGTAATGATCATTGGTCCTAATAAATGCTAAAAAATTGTAAATAATTATCTTCTTTCTCAAAGATAATTTAATAGATCATTTAGAATTTCTTTATTAAAGATCATAACGGTAACGATCATTGGGCCTAATAAATGCTGAAAAATTGTAAATAATTATCTTCTTTGTGAATCATAATTGAAAAGATCATTTAAAGTTTTTTTATTAAAGATCATAATGGTAACGATCATTGGGCCTAATAAATGCTACAAAATTGTAAATAATTATCTTCTTTCTAAAAGATAATGTAATAGATCATTTAGAATTTCTTTATTAAAGATCATAACGGTAACGATCATTGGGCCTAATAAATGCTAAAGAATTTGAAATAATTATCTTCTTTGTGAATCATATTTGAATAGATCATTTAAAGTTTTCTTATTAAAGGTAACGATCATTGGGCCTAATAAATGCTAAAAAATTGTACATAATTATCTTCATTCTAAAAGATAATTTAATAAGTCTTTAGAATTTCTTTATTAAAAGATCATAACGGTAACGATCATTGGGCCTAATAAATGCTAAAGAATTTGAAATAATTATCTTCTTTGTGAATCCTAATTGAAAAGATCATTTAAAGTTTTTTTGTTAAAGATCATAATGGTAACGATCATTGGGCCTAATAAATGCTACAAAATTGTAAATAATTATCTTCTTTCTAAAAGATAATTTAATAGATCATTTAGAATTTCTTTATTAAAGATCATAACGGTAACGATCATTGGGCCCAATAAATGCTAAAAAATTGTAAATAATTATCTTCTTTCTAAAAGATGTTTTAATAGATCATTTAGAATTTCTTTATTAAAGATCATAACGGTAATGATCATTGGTCCTAATAAATGCTAAAAAATTGTAAATAATTATCTTCTTTCTAAAAGATATTTTAATAGATCATTTAGAATTTCTTTATTAAAGATCATAACGGTAACAATCATGGGGCCTAATAAATGCTAAAGAATTTGAAATAATTATCTTCTTTTTGAATTATATTTGAATAGATCATTTAAAGTTTTTTTATTAAAGGTCTTAACGGTAACGATCATTGGGCCTAATAAATGCTAAAAAATTGGTCATAATTATCTTCATTCTAAAAGATAACTTAAAAGATCATTTAGAATTTCTTTATTAAAGATCATAACGGTAACGATCATTGGGCCTAATAAATGCTAAAGAATTTGAAATAATTATCTTCTTTGTGAATCATAATTGAAAAGATCATTTAAAGTTTTTATATTAAAGATCATAACGGTAACGATCATTGGGCCTAATAAATACTAAAAAATTGTAAATAATTATCTTCTTTCTAAAAGATAATTTAATAGATCATTTAGAATTTCTTTATTAAAGATCATAACGGTAACAATCATTGGGCCTAATAAATGCTAAAAAATTGTAAATAATTATCTTCTTTCTAAAAGATAATTTAATAGATCATTTAAAATTTCTTCATTAAAGATCATAACAGTAATGATCATTGGGCCTAATAAATGCTAAAGAATTTGAAGTAATTATCTTCTTTGTGAATCATATTTGAAAAGATCATTTAAAGTTGTTTTATTAAAGATCATAACGGTAATGATCATTGGTCCTAATAAATGCTAAAAAATTGTAAATAATTATCTTCTTTCTCAAAGATAATTTAATAGATCATATAGAATTTCTTGATTAAATATCATAACGGTAACGATCATAGGGCCTAATAAATGCTAAAGAATTTGAAATAATTATCTTCTTTGTGAATCATATTTGAATAGATCATTTAAAATTTTTTTATTAAAGGTCTTAACAGTAACGATCATTGGGCCTAATAAATGCTAAAAAATTGTAAATAATTATCTTCTTTCTAAAAGATAATTTAATAGATCATTTAAAATTTCTTCATTAAAGATCATAACAGTAATGATCATTGGGCCTAATAAATGCTAAAGAAGTTGAAGTAATTATCTTCTTTGTGAATCATATTTGAAAAGATCATTTAAAGTTGTTTTATTAAAGATCATAACGGTAATGATCATTGGTCCTAATAAATGCTAAAAAATTGTAAATAATTATCTTCTTTCTCAAAGATAATTTAATAGATCATTTAGAATTTCTTTATTAAAGATCATAACGGTAACGATCATTGGGCCTAATAAATGCTAAAAAATTGTAAATAATTATCTTCTTTGTGAATCATAATTGAAAAGATCATTTAAAGTTTTTTTATTAAAGATCATAATGGTAACGATCATTGGGCCTAATAAATGCTACAAAATTGTAAATAATTATCTTCTTTCTAAAAGATAATGTAATAGATCATTTAGAATTTCTTTATTAAAGATCATAACGGTAACGATCATTGGGCCTAATAAATGCTAAAAAATTTGAAATAATTATCTTCTTTGTGAATCATATTTGAATAGATCATTTAAAGTTTTTTTATTAAAGATCATAATAGTAACGATCATTGGGCCTAATAAATGCTAAAAAATTGTAAATAATTATCTTCTTTCTAAAAGATAATTTAATAGATCATTTAAAATTTCTTCATTAAAGATCATAACAGTAATGTCATTGGGCCTAATAAATGCTAAAGAATTTGAAGTAATTATCTTCTTTGTGAATCATATTTGAAAAGATCATTTAAAGTTGTTTTATTAAAGATCATAACGGTAATGATCATTGGTCCTAATAAATGCTAAAAAATTGGTCATAATTATCTTCATTCTAAAAGATAACTTAAAAGATCATTTAGAATTTCTTTATTAAAGATCATAACGGTAACGATCATTGGGCCTAATAAATGCTAAAGAATTTGAAATAATTATCTTCTTTGTGAATCATAATTGAAAAGATCATTTAAAGTTTTTATATTAAAGATCATAACGGTAACGATCATTGGGCCTAATAAATACTAAAAAATTGTAAATAATTATCTTCTTTCTAAAAGATAATTTAATAGATCATTTAGAATTTCTTTATTAAAGATCATAACGGTAACGATCATTGGGCCTAATAAATGCTAAAAAATTGTAAATAATTATCTTCTTTCTAAAAGATAATTTAATAGATCATTTAAAATTTCTTCATTAAAGATCATAACAGTAATGATCATTGGGCCTAATAAATGCTAAAGAATTTGAAGTAATTATCTTCTTTGTGAATCATATTTGAAAAGATCATTTAAAGTTGTTTTATTAAAGATCATAACGGTAATGATCATTGGTCCTAATAAATGCTAAAAAATTGTAAATAATTATCTTCTTTCTCAAAGATAATTTAATAGATCATATAGAATTTCTTGATTAAATATCATAACGGTAACGATCATGGGGCCTAATAAATGCTAAAGAATTTGAAATAATTATCTTCTTTGTGAATCATATTTGAATAGATCATTTAAAATTTTTTTATTAAAGGTCTTAACAGTAACGATCATTGGGCCTAATAAATGCTAAAAAATTGTAAATAATTATCTTCTTTCTAAAAGATAATTTAATAGATCATTTAAAATTTCTTCATTAAAGATCATAACAGTAATGATCATTGGGCCTAATAAATGCTAAAGAAGTTGAAGTAATTATCTTCTTTGTGAATCATATTTGAAAAGATCATTTAAAGTTGTTTTATTAAAGATCATAACGGTAATGATCATTGGTCCTAATAAATGCTAAAAAATTGTAAATAATTATCTTCTTTCTCAAAGATAATTTAATAGATCATTTAGAATTTCTTTATTAAAGATCATAACGGTAACGATCATTGGGCCTAATAAATGCTAAAAAATTGTAAATAATTATCTTCTTTGTGAATCATAATTGAAAAGATCATTTAAAGTTTTTTTATTAAAGATCATAATGGTAACGATCATTGGGCCTAATAAATGCTACAAAATTGTAAATAATTATCTTCTTTCTAAAAGATAATGTAATAGATCATTTAGAATTTCTTTATTAAAGATCATAACGGTAACGATCATTGGGCCTAATAAATGCTAAAAAATTTGAAATAATTATCTTCTTTGTGAATCATATTTGAATAGATCATTTAAAGTTTTTTTATTAAAGATCATAATAGTAACGATCATTGGGCCTAATAAATGCTAAAAAATTGTAAATAATTATCTTCTTTCTAAAAGATAATTTAATAGATCATTTAAAATTTCTTCATTAAAGATCATAACAGTAATGTCATTGGGCCTAATAAATGCTAAAGAATTTGAAGTAATTATCTTCTTTGTGAATCATATTTGAAAAGATCATTTAAAGTTGTTTTATTAAGATCATAACGGTAATGATCATTGGTCCTAATAAATGCTAAAAAATTGGTCATAATTATCTTCATTCTAAAAGATAACTTAAAAGATCATTTAGAATTTCTTTATTAAAGATCATAACGGTAACGATCATTGGGCCTAATAAATGCTAAAGAATTTGAAATAATTATCTTCTTTGTGAATCATAATTGAAAAGATCATTTAAAGTTTTTATATTAAAGATCATAACGGTAACGATCATTGGGCCTAATAAATACTAAAAAATTGTAAATAATTATCTTCTTTCTAAAAGATAATTTAATAGATCATTTAGAATTTCTTTATTAAAGATCATAACGGTAACGATCATTGGGCCTAATAAATGCTAAAAAATTGTAAATAATTATCTTCTTTCTAAAAGATAATTTAATAGATCATTTAAAATTTCTTCATTAAAGATCATAACAGTAATGATCATTGGGCCTAATAAATGCTAAAGAATTTGAAGTAATTATCTTCTTTGTGAATCATATTTGAAAAGATCATTTAAAGTTGTTTTATTAAAGATCATAACGGTAATGATCATTGGTCCTAATAAATGCTAAAAAATTGTAAATAATTATCTTCTTTCTCAAAGATAATTTAATAGATCATATAGAATTTCTTGATTAAATATCATAACGGTAACGATCATGGGGCCTAATAAATGCTAAAGAATTTGAAATAATTATCTTCTTTGTGAATCATATTTGAATAGATCATTTAAAATTTTTTTATTAAAGGTCTTAACAGTAACGATCATTGGGCCTAATAAATGCTAAAAAATTGTAAATAATTATCTTCTTTCTAAAAGATAATTTAATAGATCATTTAAAATTTCTTCATTAAAGATCATAACAGTAATGATCATTGGGCCTAATAAATGCTAAAGAAGTTGAAGTAATTATCTTCTTTGTGAATCATATTTGAAAAGATCATTTAAAGTTGTTTTATTAAAGATCATAACGGTAATGATCATTGGTCCTAATAAATGCTAAAAAATTGTAAATAATTATCTTCTTTCTCAAAGATAATTTAATAGATCATATAGAATTTCTTGATTAAATATCATAACGGTAACGATCATGGGGCCTAATAAATGCTAAAAAATTGTAAATAATTATCTTCTTTGTGAATCATAATTGAAAAGATCATTTAAAGTTTTTTTATTAAAGATCATAATGGTAACGATCATTGGGCCTAATAAATGCTACAAAATTGTAAATAATTATCTTCTTTCTAAAAGATAATGTAATAGATCATTTAGAATTTCTTTATTAAAGATCATAACGGTAACGATCATTGGGCCTAATAAATGCTAAAAAATTTGAAATAATTATCTTCTTTGTGAATCATATTTGAATAGATCATTTAAAGTTTTTTTATTAAAGATCATAATAGTAACGATCATTGGGCCTAATAAATGCTAAAAAATTGTAAATAATTATCTTCTTTCTAAAAGATAATTTAATAGATCATTTAAAATTTCTTCATTAAAGATCATAACAGTAATGTCATTGGGCCTAATAAATGCTAAAGAATTTGAAGTAATTATCTTCTTTGTGAATCATATTTGAAAAGATCATTTAAAGTTGTTTTATTAAAGATCATAACGGTAATGATCATTGGTCCTAATAAATGCTAAAAAATTGGTCATAATTATCTTCATTCTAAAAGATAACTTAAAAGATCATTTAGAATTTCTTTATTAAAGATCATAACGGTAACGATCATTGGGCCTAATAAATGCTAAAGAATTTGAAATAATTATCTTCTTTGTGAATCATAATTGAAAAGATCATTTAAAGTTTTTATATTAAAGATCATAACGGTAACGATCATTGGGCCTAATAAATACTAAAAAATTGTAAATAATTATCTTCTTTCTAAAAGATAATTTAATAGATCATTTAGAATTTCTTTATTAAAGATCATAACGGTAACGATCATTGGGCCTAATAAATGCTAAAAAATTGTAAATAATTATCTTCTTTCTAAAAGATAATTTAATAGATCATTTAAAATTTCTTCATTAAAGATCATAACAGTAATGATCATTGGGCCTAATAAATGCTAAAGAATTTGAAGTAATTATCTTCTTTGTGAATCATATTTGAAAAGATCATTTAAAGTTGTTTTATTAAAGATCATAACGGTAATGATCATTGGTCCTAATAAATGCTAAAAAATTGTAAATAATTATCTTCTTTCTCAAAGATAATTTAATAGATCATATAGAATTTCTTGATTAAATATCATAACGGTAACGATCATGGGGCCTAATAAATGCTAAAGAATTTGAAATAATTATCTTCTTTGTGAATCATATTTGAATAGATCATTTAAAATTTTTTTATTAAAGGTCTTAACAGTAACGATCATTGGGCCTAATAAATGCTAAAAAATTGTAAATAATTATCTTCTTTCTAAAAGATAATTTAATAGATCATTTAAAATTTCTTCATTAAAGATCATAACAGTAATGATCATTGGGCCTAATAAATGCTAAAGAAGTTGAAGTAATTATCTTCTTTGTGAATCATATTTGAAAAGATCATTTAAAGTTGTTTTATTAAAGATCATAACGGTAATGATCATTGGTCCTAATAAATGCTAAAAAATTGTAAATAATTATCTTCTTTCTCAAAGATAATTTAATAGATCATATAGAATTTCTTGATTAAATATCATAACGGTAACGATCATGGGGCCTAATAAATGCTAAAAAATTGTAAATAATTATCTTCTTTGTGAATCATAATTGAAAAGATCATTTAAAGTTTTTTTATTAAAGATCATAATGGTAACGATCATTGGGCCTAATAAATGCTACAAAATTGTAAATAATTATCTTCTTTCTAAAAGATAATGTAATAGATCATTTAGAATTTCTTTATTAAAGATCATAACGGTAACGATCATTGGGCCTAATAAATGCTAAAAAATTTGAAATAATTATCTTCTTTGTGAATCATATTTGAATAGATCATTTAAAGTTTTTTTATTAAAGATCATAATAGTAACGATCATTGGGCCTAATAAATGCTAAAAAATTGTAAATAATTATCTTCTTTCTAAAAGATAATTTAATAGATCATTTAAAATTTCTTCATTAAAGATCATAACAGTAATGTCATTGGGCCTAATAAATGCTAAAGAATTTGAAGTAATTATCTTCTTTGTGAATCATATTTGAAAAGATCATTTAAAGTTGTTTTATTAAAGATCATAACGGTAATGATCATTGGTCCTAATAAATGCTAAAAAATTGGTCATAATTATCTTCATTCTAAAAGATAACTTAAAAGATCATTTAGAATTTCTTTATTAAAGATCATAACGGTAACGATCATTGGGCCTAATAAATGCTAAAGAATTTGAAATAATTATCTTCTTTGTGAATCATAATTGAAAAGATCATTTAAAGTTTTTATATTAAAGATCATAACGGTAACGATCATTGGGCCTAATAAATACTAAAAAATTGTAAATAATTATCTTCTTTCTAAAAGATAATTTAATAGATCATTTAGAATTTCTTTATTAAAGATCATAACGGTAACGATCATTGGGCCTAATAAATGCTAAAAAATTGTAAATAATTATCTTCTTTCTAAAAGATAATTTAATAGATCATTTAAAATTTCTTCATTAAAGATCATAACAGTAATGATCATTGGGCCTAATAAATGCTAAAGAATTTGAAGTAATTATCTTCTTTGTGAATCATATTTGAAAAGATCATTTAAAGTTGTTTTATTAAAGATCATAACGGTAATGATCATTGGTCCTAATAAATGCTAAAAAATTGTAAATAATTATCTTCTTTCTCAAAGATAATTTAATAGATCATATAGAATTTCTTGATTAAATATCATAACGGTAACGATCATGGGGCCTAATAAATGCTAAAGAATTTGAAATAATTATCTTCTTTGTGAATCATATTTGAATAGATCATTTAAAATTTTTTTATTAAAGGTCTTAACAGTAACGATCATTGGGCCTAATAAATGCTAAAAAATTGTAAATAATTATCTTCTTTCTAAAAGATAATTTAATAGATCATTTAAAATTTCTTCATTAAAGATCATAACAGTAATGATCATTGGGCCTAATAAATGCTAAAGAAGTTGAAGTAATTATCTTCTTTGTGAATCATATTTGAAAAGATCATTTAAAGTTGTTTTATTAAAGATCATAACGGTAATGATCATTGGTCCTAATAAATGCTAAAAAATTGTAAATAATTATCTTCTTTCTCAAAGATAATTTAATAGATCATTTAGAATTTCTTTATTAAAGATCATAACGGTAACGATCATTGGGCCTAATAAATGCTAAAAAATTGTAAATAATTATCTTCTTTGTGAATCATAATTGAAAAGATCATTTAAAGTTTTTTAATTAAAGATCATAATGGTAACGATCATTGGGCCTAATAAATGCTACAAAATTGTAAATAATTATCTTCTTTCTAAAAGATAATGTAATAGATCATTTAGAATTTCTTTATTAAAGATCATAACGGTAACGATCATTGGGCCTAATAAATGCTAAAAAATTTGAAATAATTATCTTCTTTGTGAATCATATTTGAATAGATCATTTAAAGTTTTTTTATTAAAGATCATAATGGTAACGATCATTGGGCCTAATAAATGCTAAAAAATTGTAAATAATTATCTTCTTTCTAAAAGATAATTTAATAGATCATTTAAAATTTCTTCATTAAAGATCATAACAGTAATGTCATTGGGCCTAATAAATGCTAAAGAATTTGAAGTAATTATCTTCTTTGTGAATCATATTTGAAAAGATCATTTAAAGTTGTTTTATTAAAGATCATAACGGTAATGATCATTGGTCCTAATAAATGCTAAAAAATTGTAAATAATTATCTTCTTTCTCAAAGATAATTTAATAGATCATATAGAATTTCTTGATTAAAGATCATAATGGTAATGATCATGGGGCCTAATAAATGCTAAAGAATTTGAAATAATTATCTTCTTTGTGAATCATATTTGAATAGATCATTTAAAATTTTTTTATTAAAGGACTTAACGGTAAGGATCATTGGGCCTAATAAATGCTAAAAAATTGGTCATAATTATCTTCATTCTAAAAGATAACTTAAAAGATCATTTAGAATTTCTTTATTAAAGATCATAACGGTAACGATCATTGGGCCTAATAAATGCTAAAGAATTTGAAATAATTATCTTCTTTGTGAATCATAATTGACAACATCATTTAAAGTTTTTTTATTAAAGATCATAACGGTAACGATCATTGGGCCTAATAAATGCTAAAAAATTGTAGATAATTATCTTCTTTCTAAAAGATAATTTAATAGATCATTTAGAATTTCTTTATTAAAGATCATAACGGTAACGATCATTGGGCCTAATAAATGCTAAAAAATTGTAAATAATTATCTTCTTTCTAAAAGATAATTTAATAGATCATTTAAAATTTCTTCATTAAAGATCATAACAGTAATGATCATTGAGCCTAATAAATGCTAAAGAATTTGAAGTAATTATCTTCTTTGTGAATCATATTTGAAAAGATCATTTAAAGTTGTTTTATTAAAGATCATAACGGTAATGATCATTGGTCCTAATAAATGCTAAAAAATTGTAAATAATTATCTTCTTTCTCAAAGATAATTTAATAGATCATATAGAATTTCTTGATTAAATATCATAACGGTAACGATCATGGGGCCTAATAAATGCTAAAGAATTTGAAATAATTATCTTCTTTGTGAATCATATTTGAATAGATCATTTAAAATTTTTTTATTAAAGGTCTTAACGGTAACGATCATTGGGCCTAATAAATGCTAAAAAATTGTAAATAATTATCTTCTTTCTAAAAGATAATTTAATAGATCATTTAAAATTTCTTCATTAAAGATCATAACAGTAACGATCATTGGGCCTAATAAATGCTAAAAAATTTGAAATAATTATCTTCTTTGTGAATCATATTTGAATAGATCATTTAAAGTTTTTTTATTAAAGATCATAATGGTAACGATCATTGGGCCTAATAAATGCTAAAAAATTGTAAATAATTATCTTCTTTCTAAAAGATAATTTAATAGATCATTTAAAATTTCTTCATTAAAGATCATAACAGTAATGTCATTGGGCCTAATAAATGCTAAAGAATTTGAAGTAATTATCTTCTTTGTGAATCATATTTGAAAAGATCATTTAAAGTTGTTTTATTAAAGATCATAACGGTAATGATCATTGGTCCTAATAAATGCTAAAAAATTGTAAATAATTATCTTCTTTCTAAAAGATAATGTAATAGATCATTTAGAATTTCTTTATTAAAGATCATAACGGTAACGCTCATTGGGCCTAATAAATGCTAAAGAATTTGAAATAATTATCTTCTTTGTGAATCATATTTGAATAGATCATTTAAAGTTTTCTTATTAAAGGTAACGATCATTGGGCCTAATAAATGCTAAAAAATTGTACATAATTATCTTCATTCTAAAAGATAATTTAATAAGTCTTTAGAATTTCTTTATTAAAAGATCATAACGGTAACGATCATTGGGCCTAATAAATGCTAAAGAATTTGAAATAATTATCTTCTTTGTGAATCCTAATTGAAAAGATCATTTAAAGTTTTTTTGTTAAAGATCATAATGGTAACGATCATTGGGCCTAATAAATGCTACAAAATTGTAAATAATTATCTTCTTTCTAAAAGATAATTTAATAGATCATTTAAAATTTCTTCATTAAAGATCATAACAGTAATGATCATTGGGCCTAATAAATGCTAAAGAATTTGAAGTAATTATCTTCTTTGTGAATCATATTTGAAAAGATCATTTAAAGTTGTTTTATTAAAGATCATAACGGTAATGATCATTGGTCCTAATAAATGCTAAAAAATTGTAAATAATTATCTTCTTTCTCAAAGATAATTTAATAGATCATATAGAATTTCTTGATTAAATATCATAACGGTAACGATCATGGGGCCTAATAAATGCTAAAGAATTTGAAATAATTATCTTCTTTGTGAATCATATTTGAATAGATCATTTAAAATTTTTTTATTAAAGGTCTTAACGGTAACGATCATTGGGCCTAATAAATGCTAAAAAATTGTAAATAATTATCTTCTTTCTAAAAGATAATTTAATAGATCATTTAAAATTTCTTCATTAAAGATCATAACAGTAACGATCATTGGGCCTAATAAATGCTAAAAAATTTGAAATAATTATCTTCTTTGTGAATCATATTTGAATAGATCATTTAAAGTTTTTTTATTAAAGATCATAATGGTAACGATCATTGGGCCTAATAAATGCTAAAAAATTGTAAATAATTATCTTCTTTCTAAAAGATAATTTAATAGATCATTTAAAATTTCTTCATTAAAGATCATAACAGTAATGTCATTGGGCCTAATAAATGCTAAAGAATTTGAAGTAATTATCTTCTTTGTGAATCATATTTGAAAAGATCATTTAAAGTTGTTTTATTAAAGATCATAACGGTAATGATCATTGGTCCTAATAAATGCTAAAAAATTGTAAATAATTATCTTCTTTCTAAAAGATAATGTAATAGATCATTTAAAATTTCTTTATTAAAGATCATAACGGTAACGCTCATTGGGCCTAATAAATGCTAAAGAATTTGAAATAATTATCTTCTTTGTGAATCATATTTGAATAGATCATTTAAAGTTTTCTTATTAAAGGTAACGATCATTGGGCCTAATAAATGCTAAAAAATTGTACATAATTATCTTCATTCTAAAAGATAATTTAATAAGTCTTTAGAATTTCTTTATTAAAAGATCATAACGGTAACGATCATTGGGCCTAATAAATGCTAAAGAATTTGAAATAATTATCTTCTTTGTGAATCCTAATTGAAAAGATCATTTAAAGTTTTTTTGTTAAAGATCATAATGGTAACGATCATTGGGCCTAATAAATGCTACAAAATTGTAAATAATTATCTTCTTTCTAAAAGATAATTTAATAGATCATTTAAAATTTCTTCATTAAAGATCATAACAGTAATGATCATTGGGCCTAATAAATGCTAAAGAATTTGAAGTAATTATCTTCTTTGTGAATCATATTTGAAAAGATCATGTAAAGTTGTTTTATTAAAGATCATAACGGTAATGATCATTGGTCCTAATAAATGCTAAAAAATTGTAAATAATTATCTTCTTTCTCAAAGATAATTTAATAGATCATATAGAATTTCTTGATTAAATATCATAACGGTAACGATCATGGGGCCTAATAAATGCTAAAGAATTTGAAATAATTATCTTCTTTGTGAATCATATTTGAATAGATCATTTAAAATTTTTTTATTAAAGGTCTTAACGGTAACGATCATTGGGCCTAATAAATGCTAAAAAATTGTAAATAATTATCTTCTTTCTAAAAGATAATTTAATAGATCATTTAAAATTTCTTCATTAAAGATCATAACAGTAACGATCATTGGGCCTAATAAATGCTAAAAAATTTGAAATAATTATCTTCTTTGTGAATCATATTTGAATAGATCATTTAAAGTTTTTTTATTAAAGATCATAATGGTAACGATCATTGGGCCTAATAAATGCTAAAAAATTGTAAATAATTATCTTCTTTCTAAAAGATAATTTAATAGATCATTTAAAATTTCTTCATTAAAGATCATAACAGTAATGTCATTGGGCCTAATAAATGCTAAAGAATTTGAAGTAATTATTTTCTTTGTGAATCATATTTGAAAAGATCATTTAAAGTTGTTTTATTAAAGATCATAACGGTAATGATCATTGGTCCTAATAAATGCTAAAAAATTGTAAATAATTATCTTCTTTCTAAAAGATAATGTAATAGATCATTTAGAATTTCTTTATTAAAGATCATAACGGTAACGCTCATTGGGCCTAATAAATGCTAAAGAATTTGAAATAATTATCTTCTTTGTGAATCATATTTGAATAGATCATTTAAAGTTTTCTTATTAAAGGTAACGATCATTGGGCCTAATAAATGCTAAAAAATTGTAAATAATTATCTTCATTCTAAAAGATAATTTAATAAGTCTTTAGAATTTCTTTATTAAAAGATCATAATGGTAACGATCATTGGGCCTAATAAATGCTAAAGAATTTGAAATAATTATCTTCTTTGTGAATCCTAATTGAAAAGATCATTTAAAGTTTTTTTGTTAAAGATCATAATGGTAACGATCATTGGGCCTAATAAATGCTACAAAATTGTAAATAATTATCTTCTTTCTAAAAGATAATTTAATAGATCATTTAGAATTTCTTTATTAAAGATCATAACGGTAACGATCATTGGGCCTAATAAATGCTAAAAAATTGTAAATAATTATCTTCTTTCTAAAAGATGTTTTAATAGATCATTTAGAATTTCTTTATTAAAGATCATAACGGTAATGATCATTGGTCCTAATAAATGCTAAAAAATTGTAAATAATTATCTTCTTTCTAAAAGATATTTTAATAGATCATTTAGAATTTCTTTATTAAAGATCATAACGGTAACGATCATGGGGCCTAATAAATGCTAAAGAATTTGAAATAATTATCTTCTTTTTGAATCATATTTGAATAGATCATTTAAAGTTTTTTTATTAAAGGTCTTAACGGTAACGATCATTGGGCCTAATAAATGCTAAAAAATTGGTCATAATTATCTTCATTCTAAAATATAATTTAATAAGTCATTTAGAATTTCTTTATTAAAGATCATAACGGTAACGATCATTGGGCCTAATAAATGCTAAAGAATTTGAAATAATTATCTTCTTTGTGAATCATATTTGAAAAGATCATTTAAAGTTTTTTTATTAAAGGTCTTAACGGTAACGATCATTGGGCCTAATAAATGCTAAAAAATTGTACATAATTATCTTCATTCTAAAAGATAACTTAAAAGATCATTTAGAATTTCTTTATTAAAGATCATAACGGTAACGATCATTGGGCCTAATAAATGCTAAAGAATTTGAAATAATTATCTTCTTTGTGAATCATAATTGAAAAGATCATTTAAAGTTTTTATATTAAAGATCATAACGGTAACGATCATTGGGCCTAATAAATACTAAAAAATTGTAAATAATTATCTTCTTTCTAAAAGATAATTTAATAGATCATTTAGAATTTCTTTATTAAAGATCATAACAGTAATGATCATTGGGCCTAAAAAATGCTAAAGAATTTGAAGTAATTATCTTCTTTGTGAATCATATTTGAAAAGATCACTTAAAGTTGTTTTATTAAAGATCATAACGGTAATGATCATTGGTCCTAATAAATGCTAAAAAATTGTAAATAATTATCTTCTTTCTCAAAGATAATTTAATAGATCATATAGAATTTCTTGATTAAAGATCATAACGGTAACGATCATGGGGCCTAATAAATGCTAAAGAATTTGAAATAATTATCTTCTTTGTGAATCATATTTGAATAGATCATTTAAAGGTTTTTTATTAAAGGTCTTAACGGTAACGATCATTGGGCCTAATAAATGCTAAAAAATTGGTCATAATTATCTTCATTCTAAAAGATAACTTAAAAGATCATTTAGAATTTCTTTATTAAAGATCATAACGGTAACGATCATTGGGCCTAATAAATGCTAAAGAATTTGAAATAATTATCTTCTTTGTGAATCATAATTGACAACATCATTTAAAGTTTTTTTATTAAAGATCATAACGGTAACGATCATTGGGCCTAATAAATGCTAAAAAATTGTAGATAATTATCTTCTTTCTAAAAGATATTTTAATAGATCATTTAGAATTTCTTTATTAAAGATCATAACGGTAACGATCATGGGGCCTAATAAATGCTAAAGAATTTGAAATAATTATCTTCTTTGTGAATCATATTTGAATAGATCATTTAAAGTTTTTTTATTAAAGTTCTTAACGGTAACGATCATTGGGCCTAATAAATGCTAAAAAATTGTACATAATTATCTTCATTCTAAAATATAATTTAATAAGTCATTTAGAATTTCTTTATTAAAGATCATAACGGTAACGATCATTGGGCCTAATAAATGCTAAAGAATTTGAAATAATTATCTTCTTTGTGAATCCTCTTTGAATAGATCATTTAAAGTTTTTTTATTAAAGGCCTTAACAGTAACGATCATTGGGCCTAATAAATGCTAAAAAATTGTACATAATTATCTTCATTCCAAAAGATAACTTAAAAGATCATTTAGAATTTCTTTATTAAAAATCATAACGGTAACGATCATTGGGCCTAATAAATGCTAAAGAATTTGAAATAATTATCTTCTTGGTGAATCATAATTGAAAAGACCATTTAAAGTTTTTTTATTAAAGATCATAACAGTAACGATCATTGGGCCTAATAAATACTAAAAAATTGTAAATAATTATCTTCTTTCTAAAAGATAATTTAATAGATCATTTAGAATTTCTTTGTTAAAGATCATAACGGTAACCATCATTGGGCCTAATAAATGCTAAAAAATTGTACATAATTATCTTCATTCTAAAATATAATTTAATAAGTCATTTAGAATTTCTTTATTAAAGATCATAACGGTAACGATCATTGGGCCTAATAAATGCTAAAGAATTTGAAATAATTATCTTCTTTGTGAATCCTATTTGAATAGATCATTTAAAGTTTTTTTATTAAAGGCCTTAACAGTAATGATCATTGGGCCTAATAAATGCTAAAAAATTGTACATAATTATCTTCATTCCAAAAGATAACTTAAAAGATCATTTAGAATTTCTTTATTAAAAATCATAACGGTAACGATCATTGGGCCTAATAAATGCTAAAGAATTTGAAATAATTATCTTCTTTGTGAATCATAATTGAAAAGACCATTTAAAGTTTTTTTATTAAAGATCATAACAGTAACGATCATTGGGCCTAATAAATACTAAAAAATTGTAAATAATTATCTTCTTTCTAAAAGATAATTTAATAGATCATTTAGAATTTCTTTGTTAAAGATCATAACGGTAACCATCATTGGGCCTAATAAATGCTAAAAAATTATAAATAATTATCTTCTTTCTAAAAGATAATTTAATAGATCATTTAGAATTTCTTTATTAAAGATCATAACGGTAACGATCATGGGGCCTAATAAATGCTAAATAATTTGAAATAATTATCTTCTTTGTGAATCATATTTGAATAGATAATTTAAAGTTTTTTTATTAAACGTCTTAATGGTAACGATCATTGGGCCTAATAAATGCTAAAAAATTGTACATAATTATCTTCATTCTAAAATATAATTTAATAAGTCATTTAGAATTTCTTTATTAAAGATCATAACGGTAACGATCATTGGGCCTAATAAATGCTAAAGAATTTGAAATAATTATCTTCTTTGTGAATCATATTTGAAAAGATCATTTAAAGTTTTTTTATTAAAGGTCTTAACGGTAACGATCATTGGGCCTAATAAATGCTAAAAAATTGTACATAATTATCTTCATTCTAAAATATAATTTAATAAGTCATTTAGAATTTCTTTATTAAAGATCATAACGATAACGGTCATTGGGCCTAATAAATGCTAAAGAATTTGAAATAATTATCTTCTTTGTGAATCATAATTGAAAAGATCATTTAAAGTTTTTTTATTAAAGATCATAATGGTAACGATCATTGGGCCTAATAAACGCTACAAAATTGTAAATAATTATCTTCTTTCTAAAAGATAATTTAATAGATCATTTAAAATTTCTTCATTAAAGATCATAACAGTAATGTCATTGGGCCTAATAAATGCTAAAGAATTTGAAGTAATTATCTTCTTTGTGAATCATATTTGAAAAGATCATTTAAAGTTGTTTTATTAAAGATCATAACGGTAATGATCATTGGTCCTAATAAATGCTAAAAAATTGTAAATAATTATCTTCTTTCTCAAAGATAATTTAATAGATCATATAGAATTTCTTGATTAAAGATCATAACGGTAACGATCATGGGGCCTAATAAATGCTAAAGAATTTGAAATAATTATCTTCTTTGTGAATCATATTTGAATAGATCATTTAAAATTTTTTTATTAAAGGTCTTAACGGTAACGATCATTGGGCCTAATAAATGCTAAAAAATTGGTCATAATTATCTTCATTCTAAAAGATAACTTAAAAGATCATTTAGAATTTCTTTATTAAAGATCATAACGGTAACAATCATTGGGCCTAATAAATGCTAAAGAATTTGAAATAATTATCTTCTTTGTGAATCATAATTGACAACATCATTTAAAGTTTTTTTATTAAAGATCATAACGGTAACGATCATTGGGCCTAATAAATGCTAAAAAATTGTAGATAATTATCTTCTTTCTAAAAGATATTTTAATAGATCATTTAGAATTTCTTTATTAAAGATCATAACGGTAACGATCATGGGGCCTAATAAATGCTAAAGAATTTGAAATAATTATCTTCTTTGTGAATCATATTTGAATAGATCATTAAAGTTTTTTTATTAAAGGTCTTAACGGTAACGATCATTGGGCCTAATAAATGCTAAAAAATTGCTCATAATTATCTTCATTCTAAAAGATAACTTAAAAGATCATTTAGAATTTCTTTATTAAAGATCATAACGGTAACGATCATTGGGCCTAATAAATGCTAAAGAATTTGAAATAATTATCTTCTTTGTGAATCATAATTGAAAAGATCATTTAAAGTTTTTTTATTAAAGATCATAACGGTAACGATCATTGGGCCTAATAAATACTAAAAAATTGTAAATAATTATCTTGTTTCTAAAAGATAATTTAATAGATCATTTAGAATTTCTTTATTAAAGATCATAACGGTAACGATCATTGGGCCTAATAAATGCTAAAAAATTGTAAATAGTTATCTTCTTTCTAAAAGATAATTTAATAGATCATTTAAAATTTCTTCATTAAAGATCATAACAGTAATGCTCATTGGGCCTAATAAATGCTAAAGAAGTTGAAGTAATTATGTTCTTTGTGAATCATATTTGAAAAGATCATTTAAAGTTGTTTTATTAAAGATCATAACGGTAATGATCATTGGTCCTAATAAATGCTAAAAAATTGTAAATAATTATCTTCTTTCTCAAAGATAATTTAATAGATCATTTAGAATTTCTTTATTAAAGATCATAACGGTAACGATCATTGGGCCTAATAAATGCTAAAAAATTGTAAATAATTATCTTCTTTGTGAATCATAATTGAAAAGATCATTTAAAGTTTTTTTATTAAAGATCATAATGGTAACGATCATTGGGCCTAATAAATGCTACAAAATTGTAAATAATTATCTTCTTTCTAAAAGATAATGTAATAGATCATTTAGAATTTCTTTATTAAAGATCATAACGGTAACGATCATTGGGCCTAATAAATGCTAAAGAATTTGAAATAATTATCTTCTTTGTGAATCATATTTGAATAGATCATTTAAAGTTTTCTTATTAAAGGTAACGATCATTGGGCCTAATAAATGCTAAAAAATTGTACATAATTATCTTCATTCTAAAAGATAATTTAATAAGTCTTTAGAATTTCTTTATTAAAAGATCATAACGGTAACGATCATTGGGCCTAATAAATGCTAAAGAATTTGAAATAATTATCTTCTTTGTGAATCATATTTGAATATATCATTTAAAGTTTTCTTATTAAAGGTAACGATCATTGGGCCTAATAAATGCTAAAAAATTGTACATAATTATCTTTATTCTAAAAGATAATTTAATAAGTCATTTAGAATTTCTTTATTAAAGATCATAACGGTAACGATCATTGGGCCTAATAAATGCTAAAAAATTGTAAATAATTATCTTCTTTGTGAATCATAATTGAAAAGATCATTTAAAGTTTTTTTATTAAAGATCATAATGGTAACGATCATTGGGCCTAATAAATGCTACAAAATTGTAAATAATTATCTTCTTTCTAAAAGATGTTTTAATAGATCATTTAGAATTTCTTTATTAAAGATCATAACGGTAATGATCATTGGTCCTAATAAATGCTAAAAAATTGTAAATAATTATCTTCTTTCTAAAAGATATTTTAATAGATCATTTAGAATTTCTTTATTAAAGATCATAACGGTAACGATCATGGGGCCTAATAAATGCTAAAGAATTTGAAATAATTATCTTCTTTTTGAATCATATTTGAATAGATCATTTAAAGTTTTTTTATTAAAGGTCTTAACGGTAACGATCATTGGGCCTAATAAATGCTAAAAAATTGGTCATAATTATGTTCATTCTAAAAGATAACTTAAAAGATCATTTAGAATTTCTTTATTAAAGATCATAACGGTAACAATCATTGGGCCTAATAAATGCTAAAGAATTTGAAATAATTATCTTCTTTGTGAATCATAATTGACAACATCATTTAAAGTTTTTTTATTAAAGATCATAACGGTAACGATCATTGGGCCTAATAAATGCTAAAAAATTGTAGATAATTATCTTCTTTCTAAAAGATATTTTAATAGATCATTTAGAATTTCTTTATTAAAGATCATAACGGTAACGATCATGGGGCCTAATAAATGCTAAAGAATTTGAAATAATTATCTTCTTTGTGAATCATATTTGAATAGATCATTAAAGTTTTTTTATTAAAGGTCTTAACGGTAACGATCATTGGGCCTAATAAATGCTAAAAAATTGCTCATAATTATCTTCATTCTAAAAGATAACTTAAAAGATCATTTAGAATTTCTTTATTAAAGATCATAACGGTAACGATCATTGGGCCTAATAAATGCTAAAGAATTTGAAATAATTATCTTCTTTGTGAATCATAATTGAAAAGATCATTTAAAGTTTTTTTATTAAAGATCATAACGGTAACGATCATTGGGCCTAATAAATACTAAAAAATTGTAAATAATTATCTTGTTTCTAAAAGATAATTTAATAGATCATTTAGAATTTCTTTATTAAAGATCATAACGGTAACGATCATTGGGCCTAATAAATGCTAAAAAATTGTAAATAGTTATCTTCTTTCTAAAAGATAATTTAATAGATCATTTAAAATTTCTTCATTAAAGATCATAACAGTAATGCTCATTGGGCCTAATAAATGCTAAAGAAGTTGAAGTAATTATGTTCTTTGTGAATCATATTTGAAAAGATCATTTAAAGTTGTTTTATTAAAGATCATAACGGTAATGATCATTGGTCCTAATAAATGCTAAAAAATTGTAAATAATTATCTTCTTTCTCAAAGATAATTTAATAGATCATTTAGAATTTCTTTATTAAAGATCATAACGGTAACGATCATTGGGCCTAATAAATGCTAAAAAATTGTAAATAATTATCTTCTTTGTGAATCATAATTGAAAAGATCATTTAAAGTTTTTTTATTAAAGATCATAATGGTAACGATCATTGGGCCTAATAAATGCTACAAAATTGTAAATAATTATCTTCTTTCTAAAAGATAATGTAATAGATCATTTAGAATTTCTTTATTAAAGATCATAACGGTAACGATCATTGGGCCTAATAAATGCTAAAGAATTTGAAATAATTATCTTCTTTGTGAATCATATTTGAATAGATCATTTAAAGTTTTCTTATTAAAGGTAACGATCATTGGGCCTAATAAATGCTAAAAAATTGTACATAATTATCTTCATTCTAAAAGATAATTTATTAAGTCTTTAGAATTTCTTTATTAAAAGATCATAACGGTAACGATCATTGGGCCTAATAAATGCTAAAGAATTTGAAATAATTATCTTCTTTGTGAATCATATTTGAATATATCATTTAAAGTTTTCTTATTAAAGGTAACGATCATTGGGCCTAATAAATGCTAAAAAATTGTACATAATTATCTTTATTCTAAAAGATAATTTAATAAGTCATTTAGAATTTCTTTATTAAAGATCATAACGGTAACGATCATTGGGCCTAATAAATGCTAAAAAATTGTAAATAATTATCTTCTTTGTGAATCATAATTGAAAAGATCATTTAAAGTTTTTTTATTAAAGATCATAATGGTAACGATCATTGGGCCTAATAAATGCTACAAAATTGTAAATAATTATCTTCTTTCTAAAAGATGTTTTAATAGATCATTTAGAATTTCTTTATTAAAGATCATAACGGTAATGATCATTGGTCCTAATAAATGCTAAAAAATTGTAAATAATTATCTTCTTTCTAAAAGATATTTTAATAGATCATTTAGAATTTCTTTATTAAAGATCATAACGGTAACGATCATGGGGCCTAATAAATGCTAAAGAATTTGAAATAATTATCTTCTTTTTGAATCATATTTGAATAGATCATTTAAAGTTTTTTTATTAAAGGTCTTAACGGTAACGATCATTGGGCCTAATAAATGCTAAAAAATTGGTCATAATTATGTTCATTCTAAAAGATAACTTAAAAGATCATTTAGAATTTCTTTATTAAAGATCATAACGGTAACAATCATTGGGCCTAATAAATGCTAAAGAATTTGAAATAATTATCTTCTTTGTGAATCATAATTGACAACATCATTTAAAGTTTTTTTATTAAAGATCATAACGGTAACGATCATTGGGCCTAATAAATGCTAAAAAATTGTAGATAATTATCTTCTTTCTAAAAGATATTTTAATAGATCATTTAGAATTTCTTTATTAAAGATCATAACGGTAACGATCATGGGGCCTAATAAATGCTAAAGAATTTGAAATAATTATCTTCTTTGTGAATCATATTTGAATAGATCATTAAAGTTTTTTTATTAAAGGTCTTAACGGTAACGATCATTGGGCCTAATAAATGCTAAAAAATTGCTCATAATTATCTTCATTCTAAAAGATAACTTAAAAGATCATTTAGAATTTCTTTATTAAAGATCATAACGGTAACGATCATTGGGCCTAATAAATGCTAAAGAATTTGAAATAATTATCTTTTTGTGAATCATAATTGAAAAGATCATTTAAAGTTTTTTTATTAAAGATCATAACGGTAACGATCATTGGGTATAATAAATACTAAAAAATTGTAAATAATTATTTTCTTTCTAAAAGATAATTTAATAGATCATTTAGAATTTCTTTATTAAAGATCATAACGGTAACGATCATTGGGCCTAATAAATGCTAAAAAATTGTAAATAGTTATCTTCTTTCTAAAAGATAATTTAATAGATCATTTAAAATTTCTTCATTAAAGATCATAACAGTAATGCTCATTGGGCCTAATAAATGCTAAAGAAGTTGAAGTAATTATGTTCTTTGTGAATCATATTTGAAAAGATCATTTAAAGTTGTTTTATTAAAGATCATAACGGTAATGATCATTGGTCCTAATAAATGCTAAAAAATTGTAAATAATTATCTTCTTTCTCAAAGATAATTTAATAGATCATTTAGAATTTCTTTATTAAAGATCATAACGGTAACGATCATTGGGCCTAATAAATGCTAAAAAATTGTAAATAATTATCTTCTTTGTGAATCATAATTGAAAAGATCATTTAAAGTTTTTTTATTAAAGATCATAATGGTAACGATCATTGGGCCTAATAAATGCTACAAAATTGTAAATAATTATCTTCTTTCTAAAAGATAATGTAATAGATCATTTAGAATTTCTTTATTAAAGATCATAACGGTAACGATCATTGGGCCTAATAAATGCTAAAGAATTTGAAATAATTATCTTCTTTGTGAATCATATTTGAATAGATCATTTAAAGTTTTCTTATTAAAGGTAACGATCATTGGGCCTAATAAATGCTAAAAAATTGTACATAATTATCTTCATTCTAAAAGATAATTTAATAAGTCTTTAGAATTTCTTTATTAAAAGATCATAACGGTAACGATCATTGGGCCTAATAAATGCTAAAGAATTTGAAATAATTATCTTCTTTGTGAATCATATTTGAATATATCATTTCAAGTTTTCTTATTAAAGGTAACGATCATTGGGCCTAATAAATGCTAAAAAATTGTACATAATTATCTTCATTCTAAAAGATAATTTAATAAGTCATTTAGAATTTCTTTATTAAAGATCATAACGGTAACGATCATTGGGCCTAATAAATGCTAAAAAATTGTAAATAATTATCTTCTTTGTGAATCATAATTGAAAAGATCATTTAAAGTTTTTTATTAAAGATCATAATGGTAACGATCATTGGGCCTAATAAATGCTACAAAATTGTAAATAATTATCTTCTTTCTAAAAGATGTTTTAATAGATCATTTAGAATTTCTTTATTAAAGATCATAACGGTAATGATCATTGGTCCTAATAAATGCTAAAAAATTGTAAATAATTATCTTCTTTCTAAAAGATATTTTAATAGATCATTTAGAATTTCTTTATTAAAGATCATAACGGTAACGATCATGGGGCCTAATAAATGCTAAAGAATTTGAAATAATTATCTTCTTTGTGAATCATATTTGAATAGATCATTAAAGTTTTTTTATTAAAGGTCTTAACGGTAACGATCATTGGGCCTAATAAATGCTAAAAAATTGCTCATAATTATCTTCATTCTAAAAGATAACTTAAAAGATCATTTAGAATTTCTTTATTAAAGATCATAACGGTAACGATCATTGGGCCTAATAAATGCTAAAGAATTTGAAATAATTATCTTCTTTGTGAATCATAATTGAAAAGATCATTTAAAGTTTTTTTATTAAAGATCATAACGGTAACGATCATTGGGCCTAATAAATACTAAAAAATTGTAAATAATTATCTTGTTTCTAAAAGATAATTTAATAGATCATTTAGAATTTCTTTATTAAAGATCATAACGGTAACGATCATTGGGCCTAATAAATGCTAAAAAATTGTAAATAGTTATCTTCTTTCTAAAAGATAATTTAATAGATCATTTAAAATTTCTTCATTAAAGATCATAACAGTAATGCTCATTGGGCCTAATAAATGCTAAAGAAGTTGAAGTAATTATGTTCTTTGTGAATCATATTTGAAAAGATCATTTAAAGTTGTTTTATTAAAGATCATAACGGTAATGATCATTGGTCCTAATAAATGCTAAAAAATTGTAAATAATTATCTTCTTTCTCAAAGATAATTTAATAGATCATTTAGAATTTCTTTATTAAAGATCATAACGGTAACGATCATTGGGCCTAATAAATGCTAAAAAATTGTAAATAATTATCTTCTTTGTGAATCATAATTGAAAAGATCATTTAAAGTTTTTTTATTAAAGATCATAATGGTAACGATCATTGGGCCTAATAAATGCTACAAAATTGTAAATAATTATCTTCTTTCTAAAAGATAATGTAATAGATCATTTAGAATTTCTTTATTAAAGATCATAACGGTAACGATCATTGGGCCTAATAAATGCTAAAGAATTTGAAATAATTATCTTCTTTGTGAATCATATTTGAATAGATCATTTAAAGTTTTCTTATTAAAGGTAACGATCATTGGGCCTAATAAATGCTAAAAAATTGTACATAATTATCTTCATTCTAAAAGATAATTTAATAAGTCTTTAGAATTTCTTTATTAAAAGATCATAACGGTAACGATCATTGGGCCTAATAAATGCTAAAGAATTTGAAATAATTATCTTCTTTGTGAATCATATTTGAATATATCATTTAAAGTTTTCTTATTAAAGGTAACGATCATTGGGCCTAATAAATGCTAAAAAATTGTACATAATTATCTTTATTCTAAAAGATAATTTAATAAGTCATTTAGAATTTCTTTATTAAAGATCATAACGGTAACGATCATTGGGCCTAATAAATGCTAAAAAATTGTAAATAATTATCTTCTTTGTGAATCATAATTGAAAAGATCATTTAAAGTTTTTTTATTAAAGATCATAATGGTAACGATCATTGGGCCTAATAAATGCTACAAAATTGTAAATAATTATCTTCTTTCTAAAAGATGTTTTAATAGATCATTTAGAATTTCTTTATTAAAGATCATAACGGTAATGATCATTGGTCCTAATAAATGCTAAAAAATTGTAAATAATTATCTTCTTTCTAAAAGATATTTTAATAGATCATTTAGAATTTCTTTATTAAAGATCATAACGGTAACGATCATGGGGCCTAATAAATGCTAAAGAATTTGAAATAATTATCTTCTTTTTGAATCATATTTGAATAGATCATTTAAAGTTTTTTTATTAAAGGTCTTAACGGTAACGATCATTGGGCCTAATAAATGCTAAAAAATTGGTCATAATTATGTTCATTCTAAAAGATAACTTAAAAGATCATTTAGAATTTCTTTATTAAAGATCATAACGGTAACAATCATTGGGCCTAATAAATGCTAAAGAATTTGAAATAATTATCTTCTTTGTGAATCATAATTGACAACATCATTTAAAGTTTTTTTATTAAAGATCATAACGGTAACGATCATTGGGCCTAATAAATGCTAAAAAATTGTAGATAATTATCTTCTTTCTAAAAGATATTTTAATAGATCATTTAGAATTTCTTTATTAAAGATCATAACGGTAACGATCATGGGGCCTAATAAATGCTAAAGAATTTGAAATAATTATCTTCTTTGTGAATCATATTTGAATAGATCATTAAAGTTTTTTTATTAAAGGTCTTAACGGTAACGATCATTGGGCCTAATAAATGCTAAAAAATTGCTCATAATTATCTTCATTCTAAAAGATAACTTAAAAGATCATTTAGAATTTCTTTATTAAAGATCATAACGGTAACGATCATTGGGCCTAATAAATGCTAAAGAATTTGAAATAATTATCTTTTTGTGAATCATAATTGAAAAGATCATTTAAAGTTTTTTTATTAAAGATCATAACGGTAACGATCATTGGGTATAATAAATACTAAAAAATTGTAAATAATTATTTTCTTTCTAAAAGATAATTTAATAGATCATTTAGAATTTCTTTATTAAAGATCATAACGGTAACGATCATTGGGCCTAATAAATGCTAAAAAATTGTAAATAGTTATCTTCTTTCTAAAAGATAATTTAATAGATCATTTAAAATTTCTTCATTAAAGATCATAACAGTAATGCTCATTGGGCCTAATAAATGCTAAAGAAGTTGAAGTAATTATGTTCTTTGTGAATCATATTTGAAAAGATCATTTAAAGTTGTTTTATTAAAGATCATAACGGTAATGATCATTGGTCCTAATAAATGCTAAAAAATTGTAAATAATTATCTTCTTTCTCAAAGATAATTTAATAGATCATTTAGAATTTCTTTATTAAAGATCATAACGGTAACGATCATTGGGCCTAATAAATGCTAAAAAATTGTAAATAATTATCTTCTTTGTGAATCATAATTGAAAAGATCATTTAAAGTTTTTTTATTAAAGATCATAATGGTAACGATCATTGGGCCTAATAAATGCTACAAAATTGTAAATAATTATCTTCTTTCTAAAAGATAATGTAATAGATCATTTAGAATTTCTTTATTAAAGATCATAACGGTAACGATCATTGGGCCTAATAAATGCTAAAGAATTTGAAATAATTATCTTCTTTGTGAATCATATTTGAATAGATCATTTAAAGTTTTCTTATTAAAGGTAACGATCATTGGGCCTAATAAATGCTAAAAAATTGTACATAATTATCTTCATTCTAAAAGATAATTTAATAAGTCTTTAGAATTTCTTTATTAAAAGATCATAACGGTAACGATCATTGGGCCTAATAAATGCTAAAGAATTTGAAATAATTATCTTCTTTGTGAATCATATTTGAATATATCATTTCAAGTTTTCTTATTAAAGGTAACGATCATTGGGCCTAATAAATGCTAAAAAATTGTACATAATTATCTTCATTCTAAAAGATAATTTAATAAGTCATTTAGAATTTCTTTATTAAAGATCATAACGGTAACGATCATTGGGCCTAATAAATGCTAAAAAATTGTAAATAATTATCTTCTTTGTGAATCATAATTGAAAAGATCATTTAAAGTTTTTTATTAAAGATCATAATGGTAACGATCATTGGGCCTAATAAATGCTACAAAATTGTAAATAATTATCTTCTTTCTAAAAGATGTTTTAATAGATCATTTAGAATTTCTTTATTAAAGATCATAACGGTAATGATCATTGGTCCTAATAAATGCTAAAAAATTGTAAATAATTATCTTCTTTCTAAAAGATATTTTAATAGATCATTTAGAATTTCTTTATTAAAGATCATAACGGTAACGATCATGGGGCCTAATAAATGCTAAAGAATTTGAAATAATTATCTTCTTTGTGAATCATATTTGAATAGATCATTAAAGTTTTTTTATTAAAGGTCTTAACGGTAACGATCATTGGGCCTAATAAATGCTAAAAAATTGCTCATAATTATCTTCATTCTAAAAGATAACTTAAAAGATCATTTAGAATTTCTTTATTAAAGATCATAACGGTAACGATCATTGGGCCTAATAAATGCTAAAGAATTTGAAATAATTATCTTCTTTGTGAATCATAATTGAAAAGATCATTTAAAGTTTTTTTATTAAAGATCATAACGGTAACGATCATTGGGCCTAATAAATACTAAAAAATTGTAAATAATTATCTTGTTTCTAAAAGATAATTTAATAGATCATTTAGAATTTCTTTATTAAAGATCATAACGGTAACGATCATTGGGCCTAATAAATGCTAAAAAATTGTAAATAGTTATCTTCTTTCTAAAAGATAATTTAATAGATCATTTAAAATTTCTTCATTAAAGATCATAACAGTAATGCTCATTGGGCCTAATAAATGCTAAAGAAGTTGAAGTAATTATGTTCTTTGTGAATCATATTTGAAAAGATCATTTAAAGTTGTTTTATTAAAGATCATAACGGTAATGATCATTGGTCCTAATAAATGCTAAAAAATTGTAAATAATTATCTTCTTTCTCAAAGATAATTTAATAGATCATTTAGAATTTCTTTATTAAAGATCATAACGGTAACGATCATTGGGCCTAATAAATGCTAAAAAATTGTAAATAATTATCTTCTTTGTGAATCATAATTGAAAAGATCATTTAAAGTTTTTTTATTAAAGATCATAATGGTAACGATCATTGGGCCTAATAAATGCTACAAAATTGTAAATAATTATCTTCTTTCTAAAAGATAATGTAATAGATCATTTAGAATTTCTTTATTAAAGATCATAACGGTAACGATCATTGGGCCTAATAAATGCTAAAGAATTTGAAATAATTATCTTCTTTGTGAATCATATTTGAATAGATCATTTAAAGTTTTCTTATTAAAGGTAACGATCATTGGGCCTAATAAATGCTAAAAAATTGTACATAATTATCTTCATTCTAAAAGATAATTTAATAAGTCTTTAGAATTTCTTTATTAAAAGATCATAACGGTAACGATCATTGGGCCTAATAAATGCTAAAGAATTTGAAATAATTATCTTCTTTGTGAATCATATTTGAATATATCATTTAAAGTTTTCTTATTAAAGGTAACGATCATTGGGCCTAATAAATGCTAAAAAATTGTACATAATTATCTTTATTCTAAAAGATAATTTAATAAGTCATTTAGAATTTCTTTATTAAAGATCATAACGGTAACGATCATTGGGCCTAATAAATGCTAAAAAATTGTAAATAATTATCTTCTTTGTGAATCATAATTGAAAAGATCATTTAAAGTTTTTTTATTAAAGATCATAATGGTAACGATCATTGGGCCTAATAAATGCTACAAAATTGTAAATAATTATCTTCTTTCTAAAAGATGTTTTAATAGATCATTTAGAATTTCTTTATTAAAGATCATAACGGTAATGATCATTGGTCCTAATAAATGCTAAAAAATTGTAAATAATTATCTTCTTTCTAAAAGATATTTTAATAGATCATTTAGAATTTCTTTATTAAAGATCATAACGGTAACGATCATGGGGCCTAATAAATGCTAAAGAATTTGAAATAATTATCTTCTTTTTGAATCATATTTGAATAGATCATTTAAAGTTTTTTTATTAAAGGTCTTAACGGTAACGATCATTGGGCCTAATAAATGCTAAAAAATTGGTCATAATTATGTTCATTCTAAAAGATAACTTAAAAGATCATTTAGAATTTCTTTATTAAAGATCATAACGGTAACAATCATTGGGCCTAATAAATGCTAAAGAATTTGAAATAATTATCTTCTTTGTGAATCATAATTGACAACATCATTTAAAGTTTTTTTATTAAAGATCATAACGGTAACGATCATTGGGCCTAATAAATGCTAAAAAATTGTAGATAATTATCTTCTTTCTAAAAGATATTTTAATAGATCATTTAGAATTTCTTTATTAAAGATCATAACGGTAACGATCATGGGGCCTAATAAATGCTAAAGAATTTGAAATAATTATCTTCTTTGTGAATCATATTTGAATAGATCATTAAAGTTTTTTTATTAAAGGTCTTAACGGTAACGATCATTGGGCCTAATAAATGCTAAAAAATTGCTCATAATTATCTTCATTCTAAAAGATAACTTAAAAGATCATTTAGAATTTCTTTATTAAAGATCATAACGGTAACGATCATTGGGCCTAATAAATGCTAAAGAATTTGAAATAATTATCTTTTTGTGAATCATAATTGAAAAGATCATTTAAAGTTTTTTTATTAAAGATCATAACGGTAACGATCATTGGGCCTAATAAATACTAAAAAATTGTAAATAATTATTTTCTTTCTAAAAGATAATTTAATAGATCATTTAGAATTTCTTTATTAAAGATCATAACGGTAACGATCATTGGGCCTAATAAATGCTAAAAAATTGTAAATAGTTATCTTCTTTCTAAAAGATAATTTAATAGATCATTTAAAATTTCTTCATTAAAGATCATAACAGTAATGCTCATTGGGCCTAATAAATGCTAAAGAAGTTGAAGTAATTATGTTCTTTGTGAATCATATTTGAAAAGATCATTTAAAGTTGTTTTATTAAAGATCATAACGGTAATGATCATTGGTCCTAATAAATGCTAAAAAATTGTAAATAATTATCTTCTTTCTCAAAGATAATTTAATAGATCATTTAGAATTTCTTTATTAAAGATCATAACGGTAACGATCATTGGGCCTAATAAATGCTAAAAAATTGTAAATAATTATCTTCTTTGTGAATCATAATTGAAAAGATCATTTAAAGTTTTTTTATTAAAGATCATAATGGTAACGATCATTGGGCCTAATAAATGCTACAAAATTGTAAATAATTATCTTCTTTCTAAAAGATAATGTAAT
The DNA here is from genome assembly GCA_037954015.1 of Psophocarpus tetragonolobus. Taxonomy (NCBI): domain Eukaryota; kingdom Viridiplantae; phylum Streptophyta; class Magnoliopsida; order Fabales; family Fabaceae; genus Psophocarpus; species Psophocarpus tetragonolobus. The sequence goes on from CM075688.1 coordinate 65,507,820, forward strand.
AGATCATTTAGAATTTCTTTATTAAAGATCATAACGGTAACGATCATTGGGCCTAATAAATGCTAAAGAATTTGAAATAATTATCTTCTTTGTGAATCATATTTGAATAGATCATTTAAAGTTTTCTTATTAAAGGTAACGATCATTGGGCCTAATAAATGCTAAAAAATTGTACATAATTATCTTCATTCTAAAAGATAATTTAATAAGTCTTTAGAATTTCTTTATTAAAAGATCATAACGGTAACGATCATTGGGCCTAATAAATGCTAAAGAATTTGAAATAATTATCTTCTTTGTGAATCATATTTGAATATATCATTTCAAGTTTTCTTATTAAAGGTAACGATCATTGGGCCTAATAAATGCTAAAAAATTGTACATAATTATCTTCATTCTAAAAGATAATTTAATAAGTCATTTAGAATTTCTTTATTAAAGATCATAACGGTAACGATCATTGGGCCTAATAAATGCTAAAAAATTGTAAATAATTATCTTCTTTGTGAATCATAATTGAAAAGATCATTTAAAGTTTTTTTATTAAAGATCATAATGGTAACGATCATTGGGCCTAATAAATGCTACAAAATTGTAAATAATTATCTTCTTTCTAAAAGATGTTTTAATAGATCATTTAGAATTTCTTTATTAAAGATCATAACGGTAATGATCATTGGTCCTAATAAATGCTAAAAAATTGTAAATAATTATCTTCTTTCTAAAAGATATTTTAATAGATCATTTAGAATTTCTTTATTAAAGATCATAACGGTAACGATCATGGGGCCTAATAAATGCTAAAGAATTTGAAATAATTATCTTCTTTGTGAATCATATTTGAATAGATCATTAAAGTTTTTTTATTAAAGGTCTTAACGGTAACGATCATTGGGCCTAATAAATGCTAAAAAATTGCTCATAATTATCTTCATTCTAAAAGATAACTTAAAAGATCATTTAGAATTTCTTTATTAAAGATCATAACGGTAACGATCATTGGGCCTAATAAATGCTAAAGAATTTGAAATAATTATCTTCTTTGTGAATCATAATTGAAAAGATCATTTAAAGTTTTTTTATTAAAGATCATAACGGTAACGATCATTGGGCCTAATAAATACTAAAAAATTGTAAATAATTATTTTCTTTCTAAAAGATAATTTAATAGATCATTTAGAATTTCTTTATTAAAGATCATAACGGTAACGATCATTGGGCCTAATAAATGCTAAAAAATTGTAAATAGTTATCTTCTTTCTAAAAGATAATTTAATAGATCATTTAAAATTTCTTCATTAAAGATCATAACAGTAATGCTCATTGGGCCTAATAAATGCTAAAGAAGTTGAAGTAATTATGTTCTTTGTGAATCATATTTGAAAAGATCATTTAAAGTTGTTTTATTAAAGATCATAACGGTAATGATCATTGGTCCTAATAAATGCTAAAAAATTGTAAATAATTATCTTCTTTCTCAAAGATAATTTAATAGATCATTTAGAATTTCTTTATTAAAGATCATAACGGTAACGATCATTGGGCCTAATAAATGCTAAAAAATTGTAAATAATTATCTTCTTTGTGAATCATAATTGAAAAGATCATTTAAAGTTTTTTTATTAAAGATCATAATGGTAACGATCATTGGGCCTAATAAATGCTACAATATTGTAAATAATTATCTTCTTTGTGAATCATAATTGAAAAGATCATTTAAAGTTTTTTTATTAAAGATCATAATGGTAATGATCATTGGGCCTAACAAATGCTACAAAATTGTAAATAATTATCTTCTTTCTAAAAGATAATGTAATAGATCATTTAGAATTTCTTTATTAAAGATCATAACGGTAACGATCATTGGGCCTAATAAATGCTAAAGAATTTGAAATAACTATCTTCTTTGTGAATCATATTTGAATAGATCATTTAAAGTTTTCTTATTAAAGGTAACGATCATTGGGCCTAATAAATGCTAAAAAATTGTACATAATTATCTTCATTCTAAAAGATAATTTAATAAGTCTTTAGAATTTCTTTATTAGAAGATCATAACGGTAACGATCATTGGGCCTAATAAATGCTAAAGAATTTGAAATAATTATCTTCTTTGTGAATCATAATTGAAAAAATCATTTAAAGTTTTTTTGTTAAAGATCATAATGGTAACGATCATTGGGCCTAATAAATGCTACAAAATTGTAAATAATTATCTTCTTTCTAAAAGATATTTTAATAGATCATTTAGAATTTCTTTATTAAAGATCATAACGGTAACGATCATGGGGCCTAATAAATGCTAAAAAATTGTAAATAATTATCTTCTTTGTGAATCATAATTGAAAAGATCATTTAAAGTTTTTTTATTAAAGATCATAATGGTAATGATCATTGGGCCTAATAAATGCTACAAAATTGTAAATAATTATCTTCTTTCTAAAAGATAATGTAATAGATCATTTAGAATTTCTTTATTAAAGATCATAACGGTAACGATCATTGGGCCTAATAAATGCTAAAGAATTTGAAATAACTATCTTCTTTGTGAATCATATTTGAATAGATCATTTAAAGTTTTCTTATTAAAGGTAACGATCATTGGGCCTAATAAATGCTAAAAAATTGTACATAATTATCTTCATTCTAAAAGATAATTTAATAAGTCTTTAGAATTTCTTTATTAGAAGATCATAACGGTAACGATCATTGGGCCTAATAAATGCTAAAGAATTTGAAATAATTATCTTCTTTGTGAATCATAATTGAAAAAATCATTTAAAGTTTTTTTGTTAAAGATCATAATGGTAACGATCATTGGGCCTAATAAATGCTACAAAATTGTAAATAATTATCTTCTTTCTAAAAGATAATTTAATAGATCATTTAGAATTTCTTTATTAAAGATCATAACGGTAACGATCATTGGGCCTAATAAATGCTAAAGAATTTGAAATAATTATCTTCTTTGTGAATCATATTTGAATAGATCATTTAAAGTTTTCTTATTAAAGGTAACGATCATTGGGCCTAATAAATGCTAAAAAATTGTACATAATTATCTTCATTCTAAAAGATAATTTAATAAGTCTTTAGAATTTCTTTATTAAAAGATCATAACGGTAACGATCATTGGGCCTAATAAATGCTAAAGAATTTGAAATAATTATCTTCTTTGTGAATCATATTTGAATATATCATTTCAAGTTTTCTTATTAAAGGTAACGATCATTGGGCCTAATAAATGCTAAAAAATTGTACATAATTATCTTCATTCTAAAAGATAATTTAATAAGTCATTTAGAATTTCTTTATTAAAGATCATAACGGTAACGATCATTGGGCCTAATAAATGCTAAAAAATTGTAAATAATTATCTTCTTTGTGAATCATAATTGAAAAGATCATTTAAAGTTTTTTTATTAAAGATCATAATGGTAACGATCATTGGGCCTAATAAATGCTACAAAATTGTAAATAATTATCTTCTTTCTAAAAGATGTTTTAATAGATCATTTAGAATTTCTTTATTAAAGATCATAACGGTAATGATCATTGGTCCTAATAAATGCTAAAAAATTGTAAATAATTATCTTCTTTCTAAAAGATATTTTAATAGATCATTTAGAATTTCTTTATTAAAGATCATAACGGTAACGATCATGGGGCCTAATAAATGCTAAAGAATTTGAAATAATTATCTTCTTTTTGAATCATATTTGAATAGATCATTTAAAGTTTTTTTATTAAAGGTCTTAACGGTAACGATCATTGGGCCTAATAAATGCTAAAAAATTGGTCATAATTATCTTCATTCTAAAAGATAACTTAAAAGATCATTTAGAATTTCTTTATTAAAGATCATAACGGTAACGATCATTGGGCCTAATAAATGCTAAAGAATTTGAAATAATTATATTCTTTGTGAATCATAATTGAAAAGATCATTTAAAGTTTTTTTATTAAACATCATAACGGTAACGATCATTGGGCCTAATAAATACTAAAAAATTGTAAATAATTATCTTCTTTCTAAACGATAATTTAATAGATCATTTAGAATTTCTTTATTAAAGATCATAACGGTAACGATCATTGGGCCTAATAAATGCTAAAAAATTGTAAATAGTTATCTTCTTTCTAAAAGATAATTTAATAGATCATTTAAAATTTCTTCATTAAAGATCATAACAGTAATGATCATTGGGCCTAATAAATGCTAAAGAAGTTGAAGTAATTATCTTCTTTGTGAATCATATTTGAAAAATCAGTTAAAGTTGTTTTATTAAAGATCAAAACGGTAATGATCATTGGTCCTAATAAATGCTAAAAAATTGTAAATAATTATCTTCTTTCTCAAAGATAATTTAATAGATCATTTAGAATTTCTTTATTAAAGATCATAACGGTAACGATCATTGGGCCTAATAAATGCTAAAAAATTGTAAATAATTATCTTCTTTGTGAATCATAATTGAAAAGATCATTTAAAGTTTTTTTATTAAAGATCATAATGGTAACGATCATTGGGCCTAATAAATGCTACAAAATTGTAAATAATTATCTTCTTTCTAAAAGATAATGTAATAGATCATTTAGAATTTCTTTATTAAAGATCATAACGGTAACGATCATTGGGCCTAATAAATGCTAAAGAATTTGAAATAATTATCTTCTTTGTGAATCATATTTGAATAGATCATTTAAAGTTTTCTTATTAAAGGTAACGATCATTGGGCCTAATAAATGCTAAAAAATTGTACATGATTATCTTCATTCTAAAAGATAATTTAATAAGTCTTTAGAATTTCTTTATTAAAAGATCATAACGGTAACGATCATTGGGCCTAATAAATGCTAAAGAATTTGAAATAATTATCTTCTTTGTGAATCCTAATTGAAAAGATCATTTAAAGTTTTTTTGTTAAAGATCATAATGGTAACGATCATTGGGCCTAATAAATGCTACAAAATTGTAAATAATTATCTTCTTTCTAAAAGATAATTTAATAGATCATTTAGAATTTCTTTATTAAAGATCATAACGGTAACGATCATTGGGCCTAATAAATGCTAAAAAATTGTAAATAATTATCTTCTTTCTAAAAGATGTTTTAATAGATCATTTAGAATTTCTTTATTAAAGATCATAACGGTAATGATCATTGGTCCTAATAAATGCTAAAAAATTGTAAATAATTATCTTCTTTCTAAAAGATATTTTAATAGATCATTTAGAATTTCTTTATTAAAGATCATAACGGTAACGATCATGGGGCCTAATAAATGCTAAAGAATTTGAAATAATTATCTTCTTTTTGAATCATATTTGAATAGATCATTTAAAGTTTTTTTATTAAAGGTCTTAACGGTAACGATCATTGGGCCTAATAAATGCTAAAAAATTGGTCATAATTATCTTCATTCTAAAAGATAACTTAAAAGATCATTTAGAATTTCTTTATTAAAGATCATAACGGTAACGATCATTGGGCCTAATAAATGCTAAAGAATTTGAAATAATTATCTTCTTTGTGAATCATAATTGAAAAGATCATTTAAAGTTTTTATATTAAAGATCATAACGGTAACGATCATTGGGCCTAATAAATGCTAAAGAATTTGAAATAATTATCTTCTTTGTGAATCATAATTGACAACATCATTTAAAGTTTTTTTATTAAAGATCATAACGGTAACGATCATTGGGCCTAATAAATGCTAAAAAATTGTAGATAATTATCTTCTTTCTAAAAGATATTTTAATAGATCATTTAGAATTTCTTTATTAAAGATCATAACGGTAACGATCATGGGGCCTAATAAATGCTAAAGAATTTGAAATAATTATCTTCTTTGTGAATCATATTTGAATAGATCATTTAAAGTTTTTTTATTAAAGTTCTTAACGGTAACGATCATTGGGCCTAATAAATGCTAAAAAATTGTACATAATTATCTTCATTCTAAAATATAATTTAATAAGTCATTTAGAATTTCTTTATTAAAGATCATAACGGTAACGATCATTGGGCCTAATAAATGCTAAAGAATTTGAAATAATTATCTTCTTTGTGAATCCTATTTGAATAGATCATTTAAAGTTTTTTTATTAAAGGCCTTAACAGTAACGATCATTGGGCCTAATAAATGCTAAAAAATTGTACATAATTATCTTCATTCCAAAAGATAACTTAAAAGATCATTTAGAATTTCTTTATTAAAAATCATAACGGTAACGATCATTGGGCCTAATAAATGCTAAAGAATTTGAAATAATTATCTTCTTTGTGAATCATAATTGAAAAGACCATTTAAAGTTTTTTTATTAAAGATCATAACAGTAACGATCATTGGGCCTAATAAATACTAAAAAATTGTAAATAATTATCTTCTTTCTAAAAGATAATTTAATAGATCATTTAGAATTTCTTTATTAAAGATCATAACGGTAACCATCATTGGGCCTAATAAATGCTAAAAAATTATAAATAATTATCTTCTTTCTAAAAGATAATTTAATAGATCATTTAGAATTTCTTTATTCAAGATCATAACGGTAACGATCATGGGGCCTAATAAATGCTAAATAATTTGAAATAATTATCTTCTTTGTGAATCATATTTGAATAGATAATTTAAAGTTTTTTTATTAAACGTCTTAATGGTAACGATCATTGGGCCTAATAAATGCTAAAAAATTGTACATAATTATCTTCATTCTAAAATATAATTTAATAAGTCATTTAGAATTTCTTTATTAAAGATCATAACGGTAACGATCATTGGGCCTAATAAATGCTAAAGAATTTGAAATAATTATCTTCTTTGTGAATCATATTTGAAAAGATCATTTAAAGTTTTTTTATTAAAGGTCTTAACGGTAACGATCATTGGGCGTAATAAATGCTAAAAAATTGTACATAATTATCTTCATTCTAAAATATAATTTAATAAGTCATTTAGAATTTCTTTATTAAAGATCATAACGATAACGGTCATTGGGCCTAATAAATGCTAAAGAATTTGAAATAATTATCTTCTTTGTGAATCATAATTGAAAAGATCATTTAAAGTTTTTTTATTAAAGATCATAATGGTAACGATCATTGGGCCTAATAAATGCTACAAAATTGTAAATAATTATCTTCTTTCTAAAAGATAATTTAATAGATCATTTAAAATTTCTTCATTAAAGATCATAACAGTAATGTCATTGGGCCTAATAAATGCTAAAGAATTTGAAGTAATTATCTTCTTTGTGAATCATATTTGAAAAGATCATTTAAAGTTGTTTTATTAAAGATCATAACGGTAATGATCATTGGTCCTAATAAATGCTAAAAAATTGTAAATAATTATCTTCTTTCTCAAAGATAATTTAATAGATCATATAGAATTTCTTGATTAAAGATCATAACGGTAACGATCATGGGGCCTAATAAATGCTAAAGAATTTGAAATAATTATCTTCTTTGTGAATCCTATTTGAATAGATCATTTAAAGTTTTTTTATTAAAGGCCTTAACAGTAACGATCATTGGGCCTAATAAATGCTAAAAAATTGTACATAATTATCTTCATTCCAAAAGATAACTTAAAAGATCATTTAGAATTTCTTTATTAAAAATCATAACGGTAACGATCATTGGGCCTAATAAATGCTAAAGAATTTGAAATAATTATCTTCTTTGTGAATCATAATTGAAAAGACCATTTAAAGTTTTTTTATTAAAGATCATAACAGTAACGATCATTGGGCCTAATAAATACTAAAAAATTGTAAATAATTATCTTCTTTCTAAAAGATAATTTAATAGATCATTTAGAATTTCTTTATTAAAGATCATAACGGTAACCATCATTGGGCCTAATAAATGCTAAAAAATTATAAATAATTATCTTCTTTCTAAAAGATAATTTAATAGATCATTTAGAATTTCTTTATTAAAGATCATAACGGTAACGATCATGGGGCCTAATAAATGCTAAATAATTTGAAATAATTATCTTCTTTGTGAATCATATTTGAATAGATAATTTAAAGTTTTTTTATTAAACGTCTTAATGGTAACGATCATTGGGCCTAATAAATGCTAAAAAATTGTACATAATTATCTTCATTCTAAAATATAATTTAATAAGTCATTTAGAATTTCTTTATTAAATATCATAACGGTAACGATCATTGGGCCTAATAAATGCTAAAGAATTTGAAATAATTATCTTCTTTGTGAATCATATTTGAAAAGATCATTTAAAGTTTTTTTATTAAAGGTCTTAACGGTAACGATCATTGGGCCTAATAAATGCTAAAAAATTGTACATAATTATCTTCATTCTAAAATATAATTTAATAAGTCATTTAGAATTTCTTTATTAAAGATCATAACGATAACGGTCATTGGGCCTAATAAATGCTAAAGAATTTGAAATAATTATCTTCTTTGTGAATCATAATTGAAAAGATCATTTAAAGTTTTTTTATTAAAGATCATAATGGTAACGATCATTGGGCCTAATAAATGCTACAAAATTGTAAATAATTATCTTCTTTCTAAAAGATAATTTAATAGATCATTTAAAATTTCTTCATTAAAGATCATAACAGTAATGTCATTGGGCCTAATAAATGCTAAAGAATTTGAAGTAATTATCTTCTTTGTGAATCATATTTGAAAAGATCATTTAAAGTTGTTTTATTAAAGATCATAACGGTAATGATCATTGGTCCTAATAAATGCTAAAAAATTGTAAATAATTATCTTCTTTCTCAAAGATAATTTAATAGATCATATAGAATTTCTTGATTAAAGATCATAACGGTAACGATCATGGGGCCTAATAAATGCTAAAGAATTTGAAATAATTATCTTCTTTGTGAATCATATTTGAATAGATCATTTAAAATTTTTTTATTAAAGGTCTTAACGGTAACGATCATTGGGCCTAATAAATGCTAAAAAATTGTACATAATTATCTTCATTCTAAAATATAATTTAATAAGTCATTTAGAATTTCTTTATTAAAGATCATAACGGTAACGATCATTGGGCCTAATAAATGCTAAAGAATTTGAAATAATTATCTTCTTTGTGAATCCTATTTGAATAGATCATTTAAAGTTTTTTTATTAAAGGCCTTAACAGTAACGATCATTGGGCCTAATAAATGCTAAAAAATTGTACATAATTATCTTCATTCCAAAAGATAACTTAAAAGATCATTTAGAATTTCTTTATTAAAAATCATAACGGTAACGATCATTGGGCCTAATAAATGCTAAAGAATTTGAAATAATTATCTTCTTTGTGAATCATAATTGAAAAGACCATTTAAAGTTTTTTTATTAAAGATCATAACAGTAACGATCATTGGGCCTAATAAATACTAAAAAATTGTAAATAATTATCTTCTTTCTAAAAGATAATTTAATAGATCATTTAGAATTTCTTTATTAAAGATCATAACGGTAACCATCATAAACCCTAAACCCTAAACCCTAAACCCTAAACCCTAAACCCTAAATTTAATAGATTATTTAGAATTTCTTTATTAAAGATCATAACAGTAACGATCATGGGGCCTAATAAATGCTAAATAATTTGAAATAATTATCTTCTTTGTGAATCATATTTGAATAAATAATTTCAAGTTTCTTTATTAAACGTCTTAATGGTAACGATCATTGGGCCTAATAAATGCTAAAAAATTGTACATAATTATCTTCATTCTAAAATATAATTTAATAAGTCATTAGAATTTCTTTATTAAAGATCATAACGGTAACGATCATTGGGCCTAATAAATGCTAAAGAATTTGAAATAATTATCTTCTTTGTGAATCATATTTGAAAAGATCATTTAAAGTTTTTTTATTAAAGGTCTTAACGGTAACGATCATTGGGCCTAATAAATGCTAAAAAATTGTACATAATTATCTTCATTCTAAAATATAATTTAATAAGTCATTTAGAATTTCTTTATTAAAGATCATAACGATAACGGTCATTGGGCCTAATAAATGCTAAAGAATTTGAAATAATTATCTTCTTTGTGAATCATAATTGAAAAGATCATTTAAAGTTTTTTTATTAAAGATCATAATGGTAACGATCATTGGGCCTAATAAATGCTACAAAATTGTAAATAATTATCTTCTTTCTAAAAGATAATTTAATAGATCATTTAAAATTTCTTCATTAAAGATCATAACAGTAATGTCATTGGGCCTAATAAATGCTAAAGAATTTGAAGTAATTATCTTCTTTGTGAATCATATTTGAAAAGATCATTTAAAGTTGTTTTATTAAAGATCATAACGGTAATGATCATTGGTCCTAATAAATGCTAAAAAATTGTAAATAATTATCTTCTTTCTCAAAGATAATTTAATAGATCATATAGAATTTCTTGATTAAAGATCATAACGGTAACGATCATGGGGCCTAATAAATGCTAAAGAATTTCAAATAATTATCTTCTTTGTGAATCATATTTGAATAGATCATTTAAAATTTTTTTATAAAAGGTCTTAACGGTAACGATCATTGGGCCTAATAAATGCTAAAAAATTGTACATAATTATCTTCATTCTAAAATATAATTTAATAAGTCATTTAGAATTTCTTTATTAAAGATCATAACGGTAACGATCATTGGGCCTAATAAATGCTAAAGAATTTGAAATAATTATCTTCTTTGTGAATCCTATTTGAATAGATCATTTTAAGTTTTTTTATTAAAGGCCTTAACAGTAACGATCATTGGGCCTAATAAATGCTAAAAAATTGTACATAATTATCTTCATTCCAAAAGATAACTTAAAAGATCATTTAGAATTTCTTTATTAAAAATCATAACGGTAACGATCGTTGGGCCTAATAAATGCTAAAGAATTTGAAATAATTATCTTCTTTGTGAATCATAATTGAAAAGACCATTTAAAGTTTTTTTATTAAAGATCATAACAGTAACGATCATTGGGCCTAATAAATACTAAAAAATTGTAAATAATTATCTTCTTTCTAAAAGATAATTTAATAGATCATTTAGAATTTCTTTATTAAAGATCATAACGGTAACCATCATTGGGCCTAATAAATGCTAAAAAATTATAAATAATTATCTTCTTTCTAAAAGATAATTTAATAGATCATTTAGAATTTCTTTATTAAAGATCATAACGGTAACGATCTTGGGGCCTAATAAATGCTAAATAATTTGAAATAATTATCTTCTTTGTGAATCATATTTGAATAGATAATTTAAAGTTTTTTTATTAAACGTCTTAATGGTAACGATCATTGGGCCTAATAAATGCTAAAAAATTGTACATAATTATCTTCATTCTAAAATATAATTTAATAAGTCATTTAGAATTTCTTTATTAAAGATCATAACGGTAATGATCATTGGGCCTAATAAATGCTAAAGAATTTGAAATAATTATCTTCTTTGTGAATCATATTTGAAAAGATCATTTAAAGTTTTTTTATTAAAGGTCTTAACGGTAACGATCATTGGGCCTAATAAATGCTAAAAAATTGTACATAATTATCTTCATTCTAAAATATAATTTAATAAGTCATTTAGAATTTCTTTATTAAAGATCATAACGATAACGGTCATTGGGCCTAATAAATGCTAAAGAATTTGAAATAATTATCTTCTTTGTGAATCATAATTGAAAAGATCATTTAAAGTTTTTTTATTAAAGATCATAATGGTAACGATCATTGGGCCTAATAAATGCTACAAAATTGTAAATAATTATCTTCTTTCTAAAAGATAATTTAATAGATCATTTAAAATTTCTTCATTAAAGATCATAACAGTAATGTCATTGGGCCTAATAAATGCTAAAGAATTTGAAGTAATTATCTTCTTTGTGAATCATATTTGAAAAGATCATTTAAAGTTGTTTTATTAAAGATCATAACGGTAATGATCATTGGTCCTAATAAATGCTAAAAAATTGTAAATAATTATCTTCTTTCTCAAAGATAATTTAATAGATCATATAGAATTTCTTGATTAAAGATCATAACGGTAACGATCATGGGGCCTAATAAATGCTAAAGAATTTGAAATAATTATCTTCTTTGTGAATCATATTTGAATAGATCATTTAAAAATTTTTTATTAAAGGTCTTAACGGTAACGATCATTCGGCCTAATAAATGCTAAAAAATTGTACATAATTATCTTCATTCTAAAATATAATTTAATAAGTCATTTAGAATTTCTTTATTAAAGATCATAACGGTAACGATCATTGGGCCTAATAAATGCTAAAGAATTTGAAATAATTATCTTCTTTGTGAATCCTATTTGAATAGATCATTTAAAGTTTTTTTATTAAAGGCCTTAACAGTAACGATCATTGGGCCTAATAAATGCTAAAAAATTGTACATAATTATCTTCATTCCAAAAGATAACTTAAAAGATCATTTAGAATTTCTTTATTAAAAATCATAACGGTAACGATCATTGGGCCTAATAAATGCTAAAGAATTTGAAATAATTATCTTCTTTGTGAATCATAATTGAAAAGACCATTTAAAGTTTTTTTATTAAAGATCATAACAGTAACGATCATTGGGCCTAATAAATACTAAAAAATTGTAAATAATTATCTTCTTTCTAAAAGATAATTTAATAGATCATTTAGAATTTCTTTATTAAAGATCATAACGGTAACCATCATAAACCCTAAACCCTAAACCCTAAACCCTAAATTTAATAGATTATTTAGAATTTCTTTATTAAAGATCATAACAGTAACGATCATGGGGCCTAATAAATGCTAAATAATTTGAAATAATTATCTTCTTTGTGAATCATATTTGAATAAATAATTTCAAGTTTCTTTATTAAACGTCTTAATGGTAACGATCATTGGGCCTAATAAATGCTAAAAAATTGTACATAATTATCTTCATTCTAAAATATAATTTAATAAGTCATTTAGAATTTCTTTATTAAAGATCATAACGGTAACGATCATTGGGCCTAATAAATGCTAAAGAATTTGAAATAATTATCTTCTTTGTGAATCATATTTGAAAAGATCATTTAAAGTTTTTTTATTAAAGGTCTTAACGGTAACGATCATTGGGCCTAATAAATGCTAAAAAATTGTACATAATTATCTTCATTCTAAAATATAATTTAATAAGTCATTTAGAATTTCTTTATTAAAGATCATAACGATAACGGTCATTGGGCCTAATAAATGCTAAAGAATTTGAAATAATTATCTTCTTTGTGAATCATAATTGAAAAGATCATTTAAAGTTTTTTTATTAAAGATCATAATGGTAACGATCATTGGGCCTAATAAATGCTACAAAATTGTAAATAATTATCTTCTTTCTAAAAGATAATTTAATAGATCATTTAAAATTTCTTCATTAAAGATCATAACAGTAATGTCATTGGGCCTAATAAATGCTAAAGAATTTGAAGTAATTATCTTCTTTGTGAATCATATTTGAAAAGATCATTTAAAGTTGTTTTATTAAAGATCATAACGGTAATGATCATTGGTCCTAATAAATGCTAAAAAATTGTAAATAATTATCTTCTTTCTCAAAGATAATTTAATAGATCATATAGAATTTCTTGATTAAAGATCATAACGATAACGATCATGGGGCCTAATAAATGCTAAAGAATTTGAAATAATTATCTTCTTTGTGAATCATATTTGAATAGATCATTTAAAATTTTTTTATTAAAGGTCTTAACGGTAACGATCATTGGGCCTAATAAATGCTAAAAAATTGGTCATAATTATCTTCATTCTAAAAGATAACTTAAAAGATCATTTAGAATTTCTTTATTAAAGATCATAACGGTAACGATCATTGGGCCTAATAAATGCTAAAGAATTTGAAATAATTATCTTCTTTGTGAATCATAATCGAAAAGATCATTTAAAGTTTTTTTATTAAAGATCATAACGGTAACGATCATTGGGCCTAATAAATGCTACAAAATTGTAAATAATTATCTTCTTTCTAAAAGATAATGTAATAGATCATTTAGAATTTCTTTATTAAAGATCATAACGGTAACGATCATTGGGCCTAATAAATGCTAAAGAATTTGAAATAATTATCTTCTTTGTGAATCATATTTGAATAGATCATTTAAAGTTTTCTTATTAAAGGTAACGATCATTGGGCCTAATAAATGCTAAAAAATTGTACATAATTATCTTCATTCTAAAAGATAATTTAATAAGTCTTTAGAATTTCTTTATTAAAAGATCATAACGGTAACGATCATTGGGCCTAATAAATGCTAAAGAATTTGAAATAATTATCTTCTTTGTGAATCATATTTGAATATATCATTTAAAGTTTTCTTATTAAAGGTAACGATCATTGGGCCTAATAAATGCTAAAAAATTGTACATAATTATCTTCATTCTAAAAGATAATTTAATAAGTCATTTAGAATTTCTTTATTAAAGATCATAACGGTAACGATCATTGGGCCTAATAAATGCTAAAGAATTTGAAATAATTATCTTCTTTGTGAATCCTAATTGAAAAGATCATTTAAAGTTTTTTTATTAAAGGCCTTAACAGTAACGATCATTGGGCCTAATAAATGCTACAAAATTGTAAATAATTATCTTCTTTCTAAAAGATGTTTTAATAGATCATTTAGAATTTCTTTATTAAAGATCATAACGGTAATGATCATTGGTCCTAATAAATGCTAAAAAATTGTAAATAATTATCTTCTTTCTAAAAGATATTTTAATAGATCATTTAGAATTTCTTTATTAAAGATCATAACGGTAACGATCATGGGGCCTAATAAATGCTAAAGAATTTGAAATAATTATCTTCTTTTTGAATCATATTTGAATAGATCATTTAAAGTTTTTTTATTAAAGGTCTTAACGGTAACGATCATTGGGCCTAATAAATGCTAAAAAATTGGTCATAATTATCTTCATTCTAAAAGATAACTTAAAAGAT
The DNA here is from genome assembly GCA_037954015.1 of Psophocarpus tetragonolobus. Classification (NCBI taxonomy): domain Eukaryota; kingdom Viridiplantae; phylum Streptophyta; class Magnoliopsida; order Fabales; family Fabaceae; genus Psophocarpus; species Psophocarpus tetragonolobus. Next base: position 65,522,821 of record CM075688.1, read on the forward strand.
CATTTAGAATTTCTTTATTAAAGATCATAACGGTAACGATCATTGGGCCTAATAAATGCTAAAGAATTTGAAATAATTATATTCTTTGTGAATCATAATTGAAAAGATCATTTAAAGTTTTTTTATTAAAGATCATAACGGTAACGATCATTGGGCCTAATAAATACTAAAAAATTGTAAATAATTATCTTCTTTCTAAAAGATAATTTAATAGATCATTTAGAATTTCTTTATTAAAGATCATAACGGTAACGATCATTGGGCCTAATAAATGCTAAAAAATTGTAAATAGTTATCTTCTTTCTAAAAGATAATTTAATAGATCATTTAAAATTTCTTCATTAAAGATCATAACAGTAATGATCATTGGGCCTAATAAATGCTAAAGAAGTTGAAGTAATTATCTTCTTTGTGAATCATATTTGAAAAGATCATTTAAAGTTGTTTTATTAAAGATCATAACGGTAATGATCATTGGTCCTAATAAATGCTAAAAAATTGTAAATAATTATCTTCTTTCTCAAAGATAATTTAATAGATCATTTAGAATTTCTTTATTAAAGATCATAACGGTAACGATCATTGGGCCTAATAAATGCTAAAAAATTGTAAATAATTATCTTCTTTGTGAATCATAATTGAAAAGATCATTTAAGGTTTTTTTATTAAAGATCATAACGGTAACGATCATTGGGCCTAATAAATGCTACAAAATTGTAAATAATTATCTTCTTTCTAAAAGATAATGTAATAGATCATTTAGAATTTCTTTATTAAAGATCATAACGGTAACGATCATTGGGCCTAATAAATGCTAAAGAATTTGAAATAATTATCTTCTTTGTGAATCCTATTTGAATAGATCATTTAAAGTTTTTTTATTAAAGGCCTTAACAGTAACGATCATTGGGCCTAATAAATGCTAAAAAATTGTACATAATTATCTTCATTCCAAAAGATAACTTAAAAGATCATTTAGAATTTCTTTATTAAAAATCATAACGGTAACGATCATTGGGCCTAATAAATGCTAAAGAATTTGAAATAATTATCTTCTTTGTGAATCATAATTGAAAAGACCATTTAAAGTTTTTTTATTAAAGATCATAACAGTAACGATCATTGGGCCTAATAAATACTAAAAAATTGTAAATAATTATCTTCTTTCTAAAAGATAATTTAATAGATCATTTAGAATTTCTTTATTAAAGATCATAACGGTAACCATCATAAACCCTAAACCCTAAACCCTAAACCCTAAACCCTAAACCCTAAATTTAATAGATTATTTAGAATTTCTTTATTAAAGATCATAACAGTAACGATCATGGGGCCTAATAAATGCTAAATAATTTGAAATAATTATCTTCTTTGTGAATCATATTTGAATAAATAATTTCAAGTTTCTTTATTAAACGTCTTAATGGTAACGATCATTGGGCCTAATAAATGCTAAAAAATTGTACATAATTATCTTCATTCTAAAATATAATTTAATAAGTCATTTAGAATTTCTTTATTAAAGATCATAACGGTAACGATCATTGGGCCTAATAAATGCTAAAGAATTTGAAATAATTATCTTCTTTGTGAATCATATTTGAAAAGATCATTTAAAGTTTTTTTATTAAAGGTCTTAACGGTAACGATCATTGGGCCTAATAAATGCTAAAAAATTGTACATAATTATCTTCATTCTAAAATATAATTTAATAAGTCATTTAGAATTTCTTTATTAAAGATCATAACGATAACGGTCATTGGGCCTAATAAATGCTAAAGAATTTGAAATAATTATCTTCTTTGTGAATCATAATTGAAAAGATCATTTAAAGTTTTTTATTAAAGATCATAATGGTAACGATCATTGGGCCTAATAAATGCTACAAAATTGTAAATAATTATCTTCTTTCTAAAAGATAATTTAATAGATCATTTAAAATTTCTTCATTAAAGATCATAACAGTAATGTCATTGGGCCTAATAAATGCTAAAGAATTTGAAGTAATTATCTTCTTTGTGAATCATATTTGAAAAGATCATTTAAAGTTGTTTTATTAAAGATCATAACGGTAATGATCATTGGTCCTAATAAATGCTAAAAAATTGTAAATAATTATCTTCTTTCTCAAAGATAATTTAATAGATCATATAGAATTTCTTGATTAAAGATCATAACGATAACGATCATGGGGCCTAATAAATGCTAAAGAATTTGAAATAATTATCTTCTTTGTGAATCATATTTGAATAGATCATTTAAAATTTTTTTATTAAAGGTCTTAACGGTAACGATCATTGGGCCTAATAAATGCTAAAAAATTGGTCATAATTATCTTCATTCTAAAAGATAACTTAAAAGATCATTTAGAATTTCTTTATTAAAGATCATAACGGTAACGATCATTGGGCCTAATAAATGCTAAAGAATTTGAAATAATTATCTTCTTTGTGAATCATAATCGAAAAGATCATTTAAAGTTTTTTTATTAAAGATCATAACGGTAACGATCATTGGGCCTAATAAATGCTACAAAATTGTAAATAATTATCTTCTTTCTAAAAGATAATGTAATAGATCATTTAGAATTTCTTTATTAAAGATCATAACGGTAACGATCATTGGGCCTAATAAATGCTAAAGAATTTGAAATAATTATCTTCTTTGTGAATCATATTTGAATAGATCATTTAAAGTTTTCTTATTAAAGGTAACGATCATTGGGCCTAATAAATGCTAAAAAATTGTACATAATTATCTTCATTCTAAAAGATAATTTAATAAGTCTTTAGAATTTCTTTATTAAAAGATCATAACGGTAACGATCATTGGGCCTAATAAATGCTAAAGAATTTGAAATAATTATCTTCTTTGTGAATCATATTTGAATATATCATTTAAAGTTTTCTTATTAAAGGTAACGATCATTGGGCCTAATAAATGCTAAAAAATTGTACATAATTATCTTCATTCTAAAAGATAATTTAATAAGTCATTTAGAATTTCTTTATTAAAGATCATAACGGTAACGATCATTGGGCCTAATAAATGCTAAAGAATTTGAAATAATTATCTTCTTTGTGAATCCTAATTGAAAAGATCATTTAAAGTTTTTTTATTAAAGGCCTTAACAGTAACGATCATTGGGCCTAATAAATGCTACAAAATTGTAAATAATTATCTTCTTTCTAAAAGATGTTTTAATAGATCATTTAGAATTTCTTTATTAAAGATCATAACGGTAATGATCATTGGTCCTAATAAATGCTAAAAAATTGTAAATAATTATCTTCTTTCTAAAAGATATTTTAATAGATCATTTAGAATTTCTTTATTAAAGATCATAACGGTAACGATCATGGCGCCTAATAAATGCTAAAGAATTTGAAATAATTATCTTCTTTTTGAATCATATTTGAATAGATCATTTAAAGTTTTTTTATTAAAGGTCTTAACGGTAACGATCATTGGGCCTAATAAATGCTAAAAAATTGGTCATAATTATCTTCATTCTAAAAGATAACTTAAAAGATCATTTAGAATTTCTTTATTAAAGATCATAACGGTAACGATCATTGGGCCTAATAAATGCTAAAGAATTTGAAATAATTATATTCTTTGTGAATCATAATTGAAAAGATCATTTAAAGTTTTTTTATTAAAGATCATAACGGTAACGATCATTGGGCCTAATAAATACTAAAAAATTGTAAATAATTATCTTCTTTCTAAAAGATAATTTAATAGATCATTTAGAATTTCTTTATTAAAGATCATAACGGTAACGATCATTGGGCCTAATAAATGCTAAAAAATTGTAAATAGTTATCTTCTTTCTAAAAGATAATTTAATAGATCATTTAAAATTTCTTCATTAAAGATCATAACAGTAATGATCATTGGGCCTAAAAAATGCTAAAAAATTGTAAATAATTATCTTCTTTGTGAATCATAATTGAAAAGATCATTTAAAGTTTTTTTATTAAAGATCATAACGGTAACGATCATTGGGCCTAATAAATGCTACAAAATTGTAAATAATTATCTTCTTTCTAAAAGATAATGTAATAGATCATTTAGAATTTCTTTATTAAAGATCATAACGGTAACGATCATTGGGCCTAATAAATGCTAAAGAATTTGAAATAATTAACTTCTTTGTGAATCATATTTGAATAGATCATTTAAAGTTTTCTTATTAAAGGTAACGATCATTGGGCCTAATAAATGCTAAAAAAATGTACATAATTATCTTCATTCTAAAAGATAATTTAATAAGTCTTTAGAATTTCTTTATTAAAAGATCATAACGGTAACGATCATTGGGCCTAATAAATGCTAAAGAATTTGAAATAATTATCTTCTTTGTGAATCCTAATTGAAAAGATCATTTAAAGTTTTTTTGTTAAAGATCATAATGGTAACGATCATTGGGCCTAATAAATGCTACAAAATTGTAAATAATTATCTTCTTTCTAAAAGATGTTTTAATAGATCATTTAGAATTTCTTTATTAAAGATCATAACGGTAATGATCATTGGTCCTAATAAATGCTAAAAAATTGTAAATAATTATCTTCTTTCTAAAAGATATTTTAATAGATCATTTAGAATTTCTTTATTAAAGATCATAACGGTAACGATCATGGGGCCTAATAAATGCTAAAGAATTTGAAATAATTATCTTCTTTTTGAATCATATTTGAATAGATCATTTAAAGTTTTTATATTAAAGATCATAACGGTAACGATCATTGGGCCTAATAAATACTAAAAAATTGTGAATAATTATCTTCTTTCTAAAAGATAATTTAATAGATCATTTAGAATTTCTTTATTAAAGATCATAACGGTAACGATCATTGGGCCTAATAAATGCTAAAAAATTGTAAATAATTATCTTCTTTCTAAAAGATGTTTTAATAGATCATTTAGAATTTCTTTATTAAAGATCATAACGGTAATGATCATGGGGCCTAATAAATGCTAAAGAATTTGAAATAATTATCTTCTTTGTGAATCATATTTGAATAGATCATTTAAAATTTTTTTATTAAAGGTCTTAACGGTAACGATCATTGGGCCTAATAAATGCTAAAAAATTGTAAATAATTATCTTCTTTCTAAAAGATAATTTAATAGATCATTTAAAATTTCTTCATTAAAGATCATAACAGTAATGATCATTGGGCCTAATAAATGCTAAAGAAGTTGAAGTAATTATCTTCTTTGTGAATCATATTTGAAAAGATCATTTAAAGTTGTTTTATTAAAGATCATAACGGTAATGATCATTGGTCCTAATAAATGCTAAAAAATTGTAAATAATTATCTTCTTTCTCAAAGATAATTTAATAGATCATTTAGAATTTCTTTATTAAAGATCATAACGGTAACGATCATTGGGCCTAATAAATGCTAAAAAATTGTAAATAATTATCTTCTTTCTAAAAGATGTTTTAATAGATCATTTAGAATTTCTTTATTAAAGATCATAACGGTAATGATCATTGGTCCTAATAAATGCTAAAAAATTGTAAATAATTATCTTCTTTCTCAAAGATAATTTAATAGATCATATAGAATTTCTTGATTAAAGATCATAACGGTAACGATCATGGGGCCTAATAAATGCTAAAGAATTTGAAATAATTATCTTCTTTGTGAATCATATTTGAATAGATCATTTAAAATTTTTTTATTAAAGGTCTTAACGGTAACGATCATTGGGCCTAATAAATGCTAAAAAATTGGTCATAATTATCTTCATTCTAAAAGATAACTTAAAAGATCATTTAGAATTTCTTTATTAAAGATCATAACGGTAACAATCATTGGGCCTAATAAATGCTAAAGAATTTGAAATAATTATCTTCTTTGTGAATCATAATTGACAACATCATTTAAAGTTTTTTTATTAAAGATCATAACGGTAACGATCATTGGGCCTAATAAATGCTAAAAAATTGTAGATAATTATCTTGTTTCTAAAAGATATTTTAATAGATCATTTAGAATTTCTTTATTAAAGATCATAACGGTAACGATCATGGGGCCTAATAAATGCTAAAGAATTTGAAATAATTATCTTCTTTGTGAATCATATTTGAATAGATCATTTAAAGTTTTTTTATTAAAGATCATAACGGTAACGATCATTGGGCCTAATAAATGCTACAAAATTGTAAATAATTATCTTCTTTCTAAAAGATAATGTAATAGATCATTTACAATTTCTTTATTAAAGATCATAACGGTAACGATCATTGGGCCTAATAAATGCTAAAGAATTTGAAATAATTATCTTCTTTGTGAATCATATTTGAATAGATCATTTAAAGTTTTCTTATTAAAGGTAACGATCATTGGGCCTAATAAATGCTAAAAAATTGTACATAATTATCTTCATTCTAAAAGATAATTTAATAAGTCTTTAGAATTTCTTTATTAAAAGATCATAACGGTAACGATCATTGGGCCTAATAAATGCTAAAGAATTTGAAATAATTATCTTCTTTGTGAATCATATATGAATATATCATTTAAAGTTTTCTTATTAAAGGTAACGATCATTGGGCCTAATAAATGCTAAAAAATCGTACATAATTATATTCATTCTAAAAGATAATTTAATAAGTCATTTAGAATTTCTTTATTAAAGATCATAACGGTAACGATCATTGGGCCTAATAAATGCTAAAGAATTTGAAATAATTATCTTCTTTGTGAATCCTAATTGAAAAGATCATTTAAAGTTTTTTTGTTAAAGATCATAATGGTAACGATCATTGGGCCTAATAAATGCTACAAAATTGTAAATAATTATCTTCTTTCTAAAAGATGTTTTAATAGATCATTTAGAATTTCTTTATTAAAGATCATAACGGTAATGATCATTGGTCCTAATAAATGCTAAAAAATTGTAAATAATTATCTTCTTTCTAAAAGATATTTTAATAGATCATTTAGAATTTCTTTATTAAAGATCATAACGGTAACGATCATGGGGCCTAATAAATGCTAAAGAATTTGAAATAATTATCTTCTTTTTGAATCATATTTGAATAGATCATTTAAAGTTTTTTTATTAAAGGTCTTAACGGTAACGATCATTGGGCCTAATAAATGCTAAAAAATTGGTCATAATTATCTTCATTCTAAAAGATAACTTAAAAGATCATTTAGAATTTCTTTATTAAAGATCATAACGGTAACGATCATCGGGCCTAATAAATGCTAAAGAATTTGAAATAATTATATTCTTTGTGAATCATAATTGAAAAGATCATTTAAAGTTTTTTTATTAAAGATCATAACGGTAACGATCATTGGGCCTAATAAATACTAAAAAATTGTAAATAATTATCTTCTTTCTAAAAGATAATTTAATAGATCATTTAGAATTTCTTTATTAAAGATCATAACGGTAACGATCATTGGGCCTAATAAATGCTAAGAAATTGTAAATAGTTATCTTCTTTCTAAAAGATAATTTAATAGATCATTTAAAATTTCTTCATTAAAGATCATAACAGTAATGATCATTGGGCCTAATAAATGCTAAAGAAGTTGAAGTAATTATCTTCTTTGTGAATCATATTTGAAAAGATCATTTAAAGTTGTTTTATTAAAGATCATAACGGTAATGATCATTGGTCCTAATAAATGCTAAAAAATTGTAAATAATTATCTTCTTTCTCAAAGATAATTTAATAGATCATATAGAATTTCTTGATTAAATATCATAACGGTAACAATCATGGGGCCTAATAAATGCTAAAGAATTTGAAATAATTATCTTCTTTGTGAATCATATTTGAATAGATCATTTAAAATTTTTTTATTAAAGGTCTTAACGGTAACGATCATTGGGCCTAATAAATGCTAAAAAATTGGTCATAATTATCTTCATTCTAAAAGATAACTTAAAAGATCATTTAGAATTTCTTTATTAAAGATCATAACGGTAACAATCATTGGGCCTAATAAATGCTAAAGAATTTGAAATAATTATCTTCTTTGTGAATCATAATTGACAACATCATTTAAAGTTTTTTTATTAAAGATCATAACGGTAACGATCATTGGGCCTAATAAATGCTAAAAAATTGTAGATAATTATCTTGTTTCTAAAAGATATTTTAATAGATCATTTAGAATTTCTTTATTAAAGATCATAACGGTAACGATCATGGGGCCTAATAAATGCTAAAGAATTTGAAATAATTATCTTCTTTGTGAATCATATTTGAATAGATCATTTAAAGTTTTTTTATTTAAGATCATAACGGTAACGATCATTGGGCCTAATAAATGCTACAAAATTGTAAATAATTATCTTCTTTCTAAAAGATAATGTAATAGATCATTTACAATTTCTTTATTAAAGATCATAACGGTAACGATCATTGGGCCTAATAAATGCTAAAGAATTTGAAATAATTATCTTCTTTGTGAATCATATTTGAATAGATCATTTAAAGTTTTCTTATTAAAGGTAACGATCATTGGGCCTAATAAATGCTAAAAAATTGTACATAATTATCTTCATTCTAAAAGATAATTTAATAAGTCTTTAGAATTTCTTTATTAAAAGATCATAACGGTAACGATCATTGGGCCTAATAAATGCTAAAGAATTTGAAATAATTATCTTCTTTGTGAATCATATTTGAATATATCATTTAAAGTTTTCTTATTAAAGGTAACGATCATTGGGCCTAATAAATGCTAAAAAATCGTACATAATTATATTCATTCTAAAAGATAATTTAATAAGTCATTTAGAATTTCTTTATTAAAGATCATAACGGTAACGATCATTGGGCCTAATAAATGCTAAAGAATTTGAAATAATTATCTTCTTTGTGAATCCTAATTGAAAAGATCATTTAAAGTTTTTTTGTTAAAGATCATAATGGTAACGATCATTGGGCCTAATAAATGCTACAAAATTGTAAATAATTATCTTCTTTCTAAAAGATGTTTTAATAGATCATTTAGAATTTCTTTATTAAAGATCATAACGGTAATGATCATTGGTCCTAATAAATGCTAAAAAATTGTAAATAATTATCTTCTTTCTAAAAGATATTTTAATAGATCATTTAGAATTTCTTTATTAAAGATCATAACGGTAACGATCATGGGGCCTAATAAATGCTAAAGAATTTGAAATAATTATCTTCTTTTTGAATCATATTTGAATAGATCATTTAAAGTTTTTTTATTAAAGGTCTTAACGGTAACGATCATTGGGCCTAATAAATGCTAAAAAATTGGTCATAATTATCTTCATTCTAAAAGATAACTTAAAAGATCATTTAGAATTTCTTTATTAAAGATCATAACGGTAACGATCATTGGGCCTAATAAATGCTAAAGAATTTGAAATAATTATATTCTTTGTGAATCATAATTGAAAAGATCATTTAAAGTTTTTTTATTAAAGATCATAATGGTAACGATCATTGGGCCTAATAAATACTAAAAAATTGTAAATAATTATCTTCTTTCTAAAAGATAATTTAATAGATCATTTAGAATTTCTTTATTAAAGATCATAACGGTAACGATCATTGGGCCTAATAAATGCTAAGAAATTGTAAATAGTTATCTTCTTTCTAAAAGATAATTTAATATAGATCATTTAAAATTTCTTCATTAAAGATCATAACAGTAATGATCATTGGGCCTAATAAATGCTAAAGAAGTTGAAGTAATTATCTTCTTTGTGAATCATATTTGAAAAGATCATTTAAAGTTGTTTTATTAAAGATCATAACGGTAATGATCATTGGTCCTAATAAATGCTAAAAAATTGTAAATAATTATCTTCTTTCTCAAAGATAATTTAATAGATCATATAGAATTTCTTGATTAAATATCATAACGGTAACGATCATGGGGCCTAATAAATGCTAAAGAATTTCAAATAATTATCTTCTTTGTGAATCATATTTGAATAGATCATTTAAAATTTTTTTATTAAAGGTCTTAACGGTAACGATCATTGGGCCTAATAAATGCTAAAAAATTGGTCATAATTATCTTCATTCTAAAAGATAACTTAAAAGATCATTTAGAATTTCTTTATTAAAGATCATAACGGTAACAATCATTGGGCCTAATAAATGCTAAAGAATTTGAAATAATTATCTTCTTTGTGAATCATAATTGACAACATCATTTAAAGTTTTTTTATTAAAGATCATAACGGTAACGATCATTGGGCCTAATAAATGCTAAAAAATTGTAGATAATTATCTTGTTTCTAAAAGATATTTTAATAGATCATTTAGAATTTCTTTATTAAAGATCATAACGGTAACGATCATGGGGCCTAATAAATGCTAAAGAATTTGAAATAATTATCTTCTTTGTGAATCATATTTGAATAGATCATTTAAAGTTTTTTTATTAAAGATCATAACGGTAACGATCATTGGGCCTAATAAATGCTACAAAATTGTAAATAATTATCTTCTTTCTAAAAGATAATGTAATAGATCATTTACAATTTCTTTATTAAAGATCATAACGGTAACGATCATTGGGCCTAATAAATGCTAAAGAATTTGAAATAATTATCTTCTTTGTGAATCATATTTGAATAGATCATTTAAAGTTTTCTTATTAAAGGTAACGATCATTGGGCCTAATAAATGCTAAAAAATTGTACATAATTATCTTCATTCTAAAAGATAATTTAATAAGTCTTTAGAATTTCTTTATTAAAAGATCATAACGGTAACGATCATTGGGCCTAATAAATGCTAAAGAATTTGAAATAATTATCTTCTTTGTGAATCATATTTGAATATATCATTTAAAGTTTTCTTATTAAAGGTAACGATCATTGGGCCTAATAAATGCTAAAAAATCGTACATAATTATATTCATTCTAAAAGATAATTTAATAAGTCATTTAGAATTTCTTTATTAAAGATCATAACGGTAACGATCATTGGGCCTAATAAATGCTAAAGAATTTGAAATAATTATCTTCTTTGTGAATCCTAATTGAAAAGATCATTTAAAGTTTTTTTGTTAAAGATCATAATGGTAACGATCATTGGGCCTAATAAATGCTACAAAATTGTAAATAATTATCTTCTTTCTCAAAGATAATTTAATAGATCATTTAGAATTTCTTTATTAAAGATCATAACGGTAACGATCATTGGGCCTAATAAATGCTAAAAAATTGTAAATAATTATCTTCTTTCTAAAAGATGTTTTAATAGATCATTTAGAATTTCTTTATTAAAGATCATAACGGTAATGATCATTCGTCCTAATAAATGCTAAAAAATTGTAAATAATTATCTTCTTTCTCAAAGATAATTTAATAGATCATATAGAATTTCTTGATTAAAGATCATAACGGTAACGATCATGGGGCCTAATAAATGCTAAAGAATTTGAAATAATTATCTTCTTTGTGAATCATATTTGAATAGATCATTTAAAGTTTTCTTATTAAAGGTAACGATCATTGGGCCTAATAAATGCTAAAAAATTGTACATAATTATCTTCATTCTAAAAGATAATTTAATAAGTCTTTAGAATTTCTTTATTAAAAGATCATAACGGTAACGATCATTGGGCCTAATAAATGCTAAAGAATTTGAAATAATTATCTTCTTTGTGAATCATATTTGAATATATCATTTAAAGTTTTTTTATTAAAGATCATAACGGTAACGATCATTGGGCCTAATAAATGCTACAAAATTGTAAATAATTATCTTCTTTCTAAAAGATAATGTAATAGATCATTTAGAATTTCTTTATTAAAGATCATAACGGTAACGATCATTGGGCCTAATAAATGCTAAAGAATTTGAAATAATTATCTTCTTTGTGAATCATATTTGAATAGATCATTTAAAGTTTTCTTATTAAAGGTAACGATCATTGGGCCTAATAAATGCTAAAAAATTGTACATAATTATCTTCATTCTAAAAGATAATTTAATAAGTCTTTAGAATTTCTTTATTAAAAGATCATAACGGTAACGATCATTGGGCCTAATAAATGCTAAAGAATTTGAAATAATTATCTTCTTTGTGAATCATATTTGAATATATCATTTAAAGTTTTCTTATTAAAGGTAACGATCATTGGGCCTAATAAATGCTAAAAAATCGTACATAATTATATTCATTCTAAAAGATAATTTAATAAGTCATTTAGAATTTCTTTATTAAAGATCATAACGGTAACGATCATTGGGCCTAATAAATGCTAAAGAATTTGAAATAATTATCTTCTTTGTGAATCCTAATTGAAAAGATCATTTAAAGTTTTTTTGTTAAAGATCATAATGGTAACGATCATTGGGCCTAATAAATGCTACAAAATTGTAAATAATTATCTTCTTTCTAAAAGATGTTTTAATAGATCATTTAGAATTTCTTTATTAAAGATCATAACGGTAATGATCATTGGTCCTAATAAATGCTAAAAAATTGTAAATAATTATCTTCTTTCTAAAAGATATTTTAATAGATCATTTAGAATTTCTTTATTAAAGATCATAACGGTAACGATCATGGGGCCTAATAAATGCTAAAGAATTTGAAATAATTATCTTCTTTTTGAATCATATTTGAATAGATCATTTAAAGTTTTTTTATTAAAGGTCTTAACGGTAACGATCATTGGGCCTAATAAATGCTAAAAAATTGGTCATAATTATCTTCATTCTAAAAGATAACTTAAAAGATCATTTAGAATTTCTTTATTAAAGATCATAACGGTAACGATCATTGGGCCTAATAAATGCTAAAGAATTTGAAATAATTATATTCTTTGTGAATCATAATTGAAAAGATCATTTAAAGTTTTTTTATTAAAGATCATAACGGTAACGATCATTGGGCCTAATAAATACTAAAAAATTGTAAATAATTATCTTCTTTCTAAAAGATAATTTAATAGATCATTTAGAATTTCTTTATTAAAGATCATAACGGTAACGATCATTGGGCCTAATAAATGCTAAGAAATTGTAAATAGTTATCTTCTTTCTAAAAGATAATTTAATAGATCATTTAAAATTTCTTCATTAAAGATCATAACAGTAATGATCATTGGGCCTAATAAATGCTAAAGAAGTTGAAGTAATTATCTTCTTTGTGAATCATATTTGAAAAGATCATTTAAAGTTGTTTTATTAAAGATCATAACGGTAATGATCATTGGTCCTAATAAATGCTAAAAAATTGTAAATAATTATCTTCTTTCTCAAAGATAATTTAATAGATCATATAGAATTTCTTGATTAAATATCATAACGGTAACGATCATGGGGCCTAATAAATGCTAAAGAATTTGAAATAATTATCTTCTTTGTGAATCATATTTGAATAGATCATTTAAAATTTTTTTATTAAAGGTCTTAACGGTAACGATCATTGGGCCTAATAAATGCTAAAAAATTGTAAATAATTATCTTCTTTCTAAAAGATAATTTAATAGATCATTTAAAATTTCTTCATTAAAGATCATAACAGTAATGATCATTGGGCCTAATAAATGCTAAAGAAGTTGAAGTAATTATCTTCTTTGTGAATCATATTTGAAAAGATCATTTAAAGTTGTTTTATTAAAGATCATAACGGTAATGATCATTGGTCCTAATAAATGCTAAAAAATTGTAAATAATTATCTTCTTTCTCAAAGATAATTTAATAGATCATTTAGAATTTCTTTATTAAAGATCATAACGGTAACGATCATTGGGCCTAATAAATGCTAAAAAATTGTAAATAATTATCTTCTTTGTGAATAATAATTGAAAAGATCATTTAAAGTTTTTTTATTAAAGATCATAATGGTAACGATCATTGGGCCTAATAAATGCTACAAAATTGTAAATAATTATCTTCTTTCTAAAAGATAATGTAATAGATCATTTAGAATTTCTTTATTAAAGATCATAACGGTAACGATCATTGGGCCTAATAAATGCTAAAGAATTTGAAATAATTATCTTCTTTGTGAATCATATTTGAATAGATCATTTAAAGTTTTCTTATTAAAGGTAACGATCATTGGGCCTAATAAATGCTAAAAAATTGTACATAATTATCTTCATTCTAAAAGATAATTTAATAAGTCTTTAGAATTTCTTTATTAAAATATCATAACGGTAACGATCATTGGGCCTAATAAATGCTAAAGAATTTGAAATAATTATCTTCTTTGTGAATCCTAATTGAAAAGATCATTTAAAGTTTTTTTGTTAAAGATCATAATGGTAACGATCATTGGGCCTAATAAATGCTACAAAATTGTAAATAATTATCTTCTTTCTAAAAGATAATTTAATAGATCATTTAGAATTTCTTTATTAAAGATCATAACGGTAACGATCATTGGGCCTAATAAATGCTAAAAAATTGTAAATAATTATCTTCTTTCTAAAAGATGTTTTAATAGATCATTTAGAATTTCTTTATTAAAGATCATAACGGTAATGATCATTGGTCCTAATAAATGCTAAAAAATTGTAAATAATTATCTTCTTTCTAAAAGATATTTTAATAGATCATTTAGAATTTCTTTATTAAAGATCATAACGGTAACGATCATGGGGCCTAATAAATGCTAAAGAATTTGAAATAATTATCTTCTTTTTGAATCATATTTGAATAGATCATTTAAAGTTTTTTTATTAAAGGTCTTAACGGTAACGATCATTGGGCCTAATAAATGCTAAAAAATTGGTCATAATTATCTTCATTCTAAAAGATAACTTAAAAGATCATTTAGAATTTCTTTATTAAAGATCATAACGGTAACGATCATTGGGCCTAATAAATGCTAAAGAATTTGAAATAATTATCTTCTTTGTGAATCATAATTGAAAAGATCATTTAAAGTTTTTAGATGAAAGATCATAACGGTAACGATCATTGGGCCTAATAAATACTAAAAAATTGTAAATAATTATCTTCTTTCTAAAAGATAATTTAATAGATCATTTAGAATTTCTTTATTAAAGATCATAACGGTAACGATCATTGGGCCTAATAAATGCTAAAAAATTGTAAATAATTATCTTCTTTCTAAAAGATAATTTAATAGATCATTTAAAATTTCTTCATTAAAGATCATAACAGTAATGATCATTGGGCCTAATAAATGCTAAAGAATTTGAAGTAATTATCTTCTTTGTGAATCATATTTGAAAAGATCATTTAAAGTTGTTTTATTAAAGATCATAACGGTAATGATCATTGGTCCTAATAAATGCTAAAAAATTGTAAATAATTATCTTCTTTCTCAAAGATAATTTAATAGATCATATAGAATTTCTTGATTAAAGATCATAACGGTAACGATCATGGGGCCTAATAAATGCTAAAGAATTTGAAATAATTATCTTCTTTGTGAATCATATTTGAATAGATCATTTAAAATTTTTTTATTAAAGGTCTTAACGGTAACAATCATTGGGCCTAATAAATGCTAAAAAATTGGTCATAATTATCTTCATTCTAAAAGATAACTTAAAAGATCATTTAGAATTTCTTTATTAAAGATCATAACGGTAACGATCATTGGGCCTAATAAATGCTAAAGAATTTGAAATAATTATCTTCTTTGTGAATCATAATTGACAACATCATTTAAAGTTTTTTTATTAAAGATCATAACGGTAACGATCATTGGGCCTAATAAATGCTAAAAAATTGTAGATAATTATCTTCTTTCTAAAAGATATTTTAATAGATCATTTAGAATTTCTTTATTAAAGATCATAACGGTAACGATCATGGGGCCTAATAAATGCTAAAGAATTTGAAATAATTATCTTCTTTGTGAATCATATTTGAATAGATCATTTAAAGTTTTTTTATTAAAGTTCTTAACGGTAACGATCATTGGGCCTAATAAATGCTAAAAAATTGTACATAATTATCTTCATTCTAAAATATAATTTAATAAGTCATTTAGAATTTCTTTATTAAAGATCATAACGGTAACGATCATTGGGCCTAATAAATGCTAAAGAATTTGAAATAATTATCTTCTTTGTGAATCATATTTGAATAGATCATTTAAAGTTTTTTTATTAAAGGCCTTAACAGTAACGATCATTGGGCCTAATAAATGCTAAAAAATTGTACATAATTATCTTCATTCCAAAAGATAACTTAAAAGATCATTTAGAATTTCTTTATTAAAGATCATAACGGTAACGATCATTGGTCCTAATAAATGCTAAAAAATTGTAAATAATTATCTTCTTTCTCAAAGATAATTTAATAGATCATATAGAATTTCTTGATTAAAGATCATAACGGTAACGATCATGGGGCCTAATAAATGCTAAAGAATTTGAAATAATTATCTTCTTTGTGAATCATATTTGAATAGATCATTTAAAATTTTTTTATTAAAGGTCTTAACGGTAACAATCATTGGGCCTAATAAATGCTAAAAAATTGGTCATAATTATCTTCATTCTAAAAGATAACTTAAAAGATCATTTAGAATTTCTTTATTAAAGATCATAACGGTAACGATCATTGGGCCTAATAAATGCTAAAGAATTTGAAATAATTATCTTCTTTGTGAATCATAATTGACAACATCATTTAAAGTTTTTTTATTAAAGATCATAACGGTAACGATCATTGGGCCTAATAAATGCTAAAAAATTGTAGATAATTATCTTCTTTCTAAAAGATATTTTAATAGATCATTTAGAATTTCTTTATTAAAGATCATAACGGTAACGATCATGGGGCCTAATAAATGCTAAAGAATTTGAAATAATTATCTTCTTTGTGAATCATATTTGAATAGATCATTTAAAGTTTTTTTATTAAAGGTCTTAACGGTAACGATCATTGGGCCTAATAAATGCTAAAAAATTGGTCATAATTATCTTCATTCTAAAAGATAACTTAAAAGATCATTTAGAATTTCTTTATTAAAGATCATAACGGTAACGATCATTGGTCCTAATAAATGCTAAAAAATTGTAAATAATTATCTTCTTTCTCAAAGATAATTTAATAGATCATATAGAATTTCTTGATTAAAGATCATAACGGTAACGATCATGGGGCCTAATAAATGCTAAAGAATTTGAAATAATTATCTTCTTTGTGAATCATATTTGAATAGATCATTTAAAATTTTTTTATTAAAGGTCTTAACGGTAACAATCATTGGGCCTAATAAATGCTAAAAAATTGGTCATAATTATCTTCATTCTAAAAGATAACTTAAAAGATCATTTAGAATTTCTTTATTAAAGATCATAACGGTAACGATCATTGGGCCTAATAAATGCTAAAGAATTTGAAATAATTATCTTCTTTGTGAATCATAATTGACAACATCATTTAAAGTTTTTTTATTAAAGATCATAACGGTAACGATCATTGGGCCTAATAAATGCTAAAAAATTGTAGATAATTATCTTCTTTCTAAAAGATAATTTAATAGATCATTTAGAATTTCTTTATTAAAGATCATAACGGTAACCATCATTGGGCCTAATAAATGCTAAAAAATTATAAATAATTATCTTCTTTCTAAAAGATAATTTAATAGATCATTTAGAATTTCTTTATTAAAGATCATAACGGTAACGATCATGGGGCCTAATAAATGCTAAATAATTTGAAATAATTATCTTCTTTGTGAATCATATTTGAATAGATAATTTAAAGTTTTTTTATTAAACGTCTTAATGGTAACGATCATTGGGCCTAATAAATGCTAAAAAATTGTACATAATTATCTTCATTCTAAAATATAATTTAATAAGTCATTTAGAATTTCTTTATTAAAGATCATAACGGTAACGATCATTGGGCCTAATAAATGCTAAAGAATTTGAAATAATTATCTTCTTTGTGAATCATATTTGAATAGATCATTTAAAGTTTTTTTATTAAAGGCCTTAACAGTAACGATCATTGGGCCTAATAAATGCTAAAAAATTGTACATAATTATCTTCATTCCAAAAGATAACTTAAAAGATCATTTAGAATTTCTTTATTAAAAATCATAACGGTAACGATCATTGGGCCTAATAAATGCTAAAGAATTTGAAATAATTATCTTCTTTGTGAATCATAATTGAAAAGACCATTTAAAGTTTTTTTATTAAAGATCATAACAGTAACGATCATTGGGCCTAATAAATACTAAAAAATTGTAAATAATTATCTTCTTTCTAAAAGATAATTTAATAGATCATTTAGAATTTCTTTATTAAAGATCATAACGGTAACCATCATTGGGCCTAATAAATGCTAAAAAATTATAAATAATTATCTTCTTTCTAAAAGATAATTTAATAGATCATTTAGAATTTCTTTATTAAAGATCATAACGGTAACGATCATGGGGCCTAATAAATGCTAAATAATTTGAAATAATTATCTTCTTTGTGAATCATATTTGAATAGATAATTTAAAGTTTTTTTATTAAACGTCTTAATGGTAACGATCATTGGGCCTAATAAATGCTAAAAAATTGTACATAATTATCTTCATTCTAAAATATAATTTAATAAGTCATTTAGAATTTCTTTATTAAAGATCATAACGGTAACGATCATTGGGCCTAATACATGCTAAAGAATTTGAAATAATTATCTTCTTTGTGAATCATATTTGAAAAGATCATTTAAAGTTTTTTTATTAAAGGTCTTAACGGTAACGATCATTGGGCCTAATAAATGCTACAAAATTGTACATAATTATCTTCATTCTAAAATATAATTTAATAAGTCATTTAGAATTTCTTTATTAAAGATCATAACGATAACGGTCATTGGGCCTAATAAATGCTAAAGAATTTGAAATAATTATCTTCTTTGTGAATCATAATTGAAAAGATCATTTAAAGTTTTTTTATTAAAGATCATAATGGTAACGATCATTGGGCCTAATAAATGCTACAAAATTGTAAATAATTATCTTCTTTCTAAAAGATAATTTAATAGATCATTTAAAATTTCTTCATTAAAGATCATAACAGTAATGTCATTGGGCCTAATAAATGCTAAAGAATTTGAAGTAATTATCTTCTTTGTGAATCATATTTGAAAAGATCATTTAAAGTTGTTTTATTAAAGATCATAACGGTAATGATCATTGGTCCTAATAAATGCTAAAAAATTGTAAATAATTATCTTCTTTCTCAAAGATAATTTAATAGATCATATAGAATTTCTTGATTAAAGATCATAACGGTAACGATCATGGGGCCTAATAAATGCTAAAGAATTTGAAATAATTATCTTCTTTGTGAATCATATTTGAATAGATCATTTAAAATTTTTTTATTAAAGGTCTTAACGGTAACGATCATTGGGCCTAATAAATGCTAAAAAATTGGTCATAATTATATTCATTCTAAAAGATAACTTAAAAGATCATTTAGAATTTCTTTATTAAAGATCATAACGGTAACAATCATTGGGCGTAATAAATGCTAAAGAATTTGAAATAATTATCTTCTTTGTGAATCATAATTGACAACATCATTTAAAGTTTTTTTATTGAAGATCATAACGGTAACGATCATTGGGCCTAATAAATGCTAAAAAATTGTAGATAATTATCTTCTTTCTAAAAGATATTTTAATAGATCATTTAGAATTTCTTTATTAAAGATCATAACGGTAACGATCATGGGGCCTAATAAATGCTAAAGAATTTGAAATAATTATCTTCTTTGTGAATCATATTTGAATAGATCATTTAAAGTTTTTTTATTAAAGGTCTTAACGGTAACGATCATTGGGCCTAATAAATGCTAAAAAATTGGTCATAATTATCTTCATTCTAAAAGATAACTTAAAAGATCATTTAGAATTTCTTTATTAAAGATCATAACGGTAACGATCATTGGGCCTAATAAATGCTAAAGAATTTGAAATAATTATCTTCTTTGTGAATCATAATTGAAAAGATCATTTAAAGTTTTTTTATTAAAGATCATAACGGTAACGATCATTGGGCCTAATAAATACTAAAAAATTGTAAATAATTATCTTCTTTCTAAAAGATAATTTAATAGATCATTTAGAATTTCTTTATTAAAGATCATAACGGTAACGATCATTGGGCCTAATAAATGCTAAAAAATTGTAAATAGTTATCTTCTTTCTAAAAGATAATTTAAAATTTCTTCATTAAAGATCATAACAGTAATGATCATTGGGCCTAATAAATGCTAAAGAAGTTGAAGTAATTATCTTCTTTGTGAATCATATTTGAAAAGATCATTTAAAGTTGTTTTATTAAAGATCATAACGGTAATGATCATTGGTCCTAATAAATGCTAAAAAATTGTAAATATTTATCTTCTTTCTCAAAGATAATTTAATAGATCATTTAGAATTTCTTTATTAAAGATCATAACGGTAACGATCATTGGGCCTAATAAATGCTAAAAAATTGTAAATAATTATCTTCTTTGTGAATCATAATTGAAAAGATCATTTAAAGTTTTTTTATTAAAGATCATAATGGTAACGATCATTGGGCCTAATAAATGCTACAAAATTGTAAATAATTATCTTCTTTCTAAAAGATAATGTAATAGATCATTTAGAATTTCTTTATTAAAGATCATAACGGTAACGATCATTGGGCCTAATAAATGCGAAAGAATTTGAAATAATTATCTTCTTTGTGAATCATATTTGAATAGATCATTTAAAGTTTTCTTATTAAAGGTAACGATCATTGGGCCTAATAAATGCTAAAAAATTGTACATAATTATCTTCATTCTAAAAGATAATTTAATAAGTCTTTAGAATTTCTTTATTAAAAGATCATAACGGTAACGATCATTGGGCCTAATAAATGCTAAAGAATTTGAAATAATTATCTTCTTTGTGAATCCTAATTGAAAAGATCATTTAAAGTTTTTTTGTTAAAGATCATAATGGTAACGATCATTGGGCCTAATAAATGCTACAAAATTGTAAATAATTATCTTCTTTCTAAAAGATGTTTTAATAGATCATTTAGAATTTCTTTATTAAAGATCATAACGGTAATGATCATTGGTCCTAATAAATGCTAAAAAATTGTAAATAATTATCTTCTTTCTAAAAGATATTTTAATAGATCATTTAGAATTTCTTTATTAAAGATCATAACGGTAACGATCATGGGGCCTAATAAATGCTAAAGAATTTGAAATAATTATCTTCTTTTTGAATCATATTTGAATAGATCATTTAAAGTTTTTTTATTAAAGGTCTTAACGGTAACGATCATTGGGCCTAATAAATGCTAAAAAATTGGTCATAATTATCTTCATTCTAAAAGATAACTTAAAAGATCATTTAGAATTTCTTTATTAAAGATCATAACGGTAACGATCATTGGGCCTAATAAATGCTAAAGAATTTGAAATAATTATATTCTTTGTGAATCATAATTGAAAAGATCATTTAAAGTTTTTTTATTAAAGATCATAACGGTAACGATCATTGGGCCTAATAAATACTAAAAAATTGTAAATAATTATCTTCTTTCTAAAAGATAATTTAATAGATCATTTAGAATTTCTTTATTAAAGATCATAACGGTAACGATCATTGGGCCTAATAAATGCTAAAAAATTGTAAATAGTTATCTTCTTTCTAAAAGATAATTTAATAGATCATTTAAAATTTCTTCATTAAAGATCATAACAGTAATGATCATTGGGCCTAATAAATGCTAAAGAAGTTGAAGTAATTATCTTCTTTGTGAATCATATTTGAAAAGATCATTTAAAGTTGTTTTATTAAAGATCATAACGGTAATGGTCATTGGTCCTAATAAATGCTAAAAAATTGTAAATAATTATCTTCTTTCTCAAAGATAATTTAATAGATCATTTAGAATTTCTTTATTAAAGATCATAACGGTAACGATCATTGGGCCTAATAAATGCTAAAAAATTGTAAATAATTATCTTCTTTGTGAATCATAATTGAAAAGATCATTTAAAGTTTTTTTATTAAAGATCATAACGGTAACGATCATTGGGCCTAATAAATGCTACAAAATTGTAAATAATTATCTTCTTTCTAAAAGATAATGTAATAGATCATTTAGAATTTCTTTATTAAAGATCATAACGGTAACGATCATTCGGCCTAATAAATGCTAAAGAATTTGAAATAATTATCTTCTTTGTGAATCATATTTGAATAGATCATTTAAAGTTTTCTTATTAAAGGTAACGATCATTGGGCCTAATAAATGCTAAAAAATTGTACATAATTATCTTCATTCTAAAAGATAATTTAATAAGTCTTTAGAATTTCTTTATTAAAAGATCATAACGGTAACGATCATTGGGCCTAATAAATGCTAAAGAATTTGAAATAATTATCTTCTTTGTGAATCCTAATTGAAAAGATCATTTAAAGTTTTTTTGTTAAAGATCATAATGGTAACGATCATTGGGCCTAATAAATGCTACAAAATTGTAAATAATTATCTTCTTTCTAAAAGATGTTTTAATATATCATTTAGAATTTCTTTATTAAAGATCATAACGGTAATGATCATTGGTCCTAATAAATGCTAAAAAATTGTAAATAATTATCTTCTTTCTAAAAGATATTTTAATAGATCATTTAGAATTTCTTTATTAAAGATCATAACGGTAACGATCATGGGGCCTAATAAATGCTAAAGAATTTGAAATAATTATCTTCTTTTTGAATCATATTTGAATAGATCATTTAAAGTTTTTTTATTAAAGGTCTTAACGGTAACGATCATTGGGCCTAATAAATGGTAAAAAATTGGTCATAATTATCTTCATTCTAAAAGATAACTTAAAAGATCATTTAGAATTTCTTTATTAAAGATCATAACGGTAACGATCATTGGGCCTAATAAATGCTAAAGAATTTGAAATAATTATCTACTTTGTGAATCATAATTGAAAAGATCATTTAAAGTTTTTATATTAAAGATCATAACGGTAACGATCATTGGGCCTAATAAATACTAAAAAATTGGTCATAATTATCTTCATTCTAAAAGATAACTTAAAAGATCATTTAGAATTTCTTTATTAAAGATCATAACGGTAACGATCATTGGGCCTAATAAATGCTAAAGAATTTGAAATAATTATCTTCTTTGTGAATCATAATTGACAACATCATTTAAAGTTTTTTTATTAAAGATCATAACGGTAACGATCATTGGGCCTAATAAATGGTAAAAAATTGTAGATAATTATCTTCTTTCTAAAAGATATTTTAATAGATCATTTAGAATTTCTTTATTAAAGATCATAACGGTAACGATCATTGGGCCTAATAAATGCTAAAAAATTGTAAATAATTATCTTCTTTCTAAAAGATGTTTTAATAGATCATTTAGAATTTCTTTATTAAAGATCATAACGGTAATGATCATTGGTCCTAATAAATGCTAAAAAATTGTAAATAATTATCTTCTTTCTAAAAGATATTTTAATAGATCATTTAGAATTTCTTTATTAAAGATCATAACGGTAACGATCATGGGGCCTAATAAATGCTAAAGAATTTGAAATAATTATCTTCTTTTTGAATCATATTTGAATAGATCATTTAAAGTTTTTTTATTAAAGGTCTTAACGGTAACGATCATTAGGCCTAATAAATGGTAAAAAATTGGTCATAATTATCTTCATTCTAAAAGATAACTTAAAAGATCATTTAGAATTTCTTTATTAAAGATCATAACGGTAACGATCATTGGGCCTAATAAATGCTAAAGAATTTGAAATAATTATCTTCTTTGTGAATCATAATTGAAAAGATCATTTAAAGTTTTTATATTAAAGATCATAACGGTAACGATCATTGGGCCTAATAAATACTAAAAAATTGGTCATAATTATCTTCATTCTAAAAGATAACTTAAAAGATCATTTAGAATTTCTTTATTAAAGATCATAACGGTAACGATCATTGGGCCTAATAAATGCTAAAGAATTTGAAATAATTATCTTCTTTGTGAATCATAATTGACAACATCATTTAAAGTTTTTTTATTAAAGATCATAACGGTAACGATCATTGGGCCTAATAAATGGTAAAAAATTGTAGATAATTATCTTCTTTCTAAAAGATATTTTAATAGATCATTTAGAATTTCTTTATTAAAGATCATAACGGTAACGATCATTGGGCCTAATAAATGCTAAAAAATTGTAAATAATTATCTTCTTTCTAAAAGATGTTTTAATAGATCATTTAGAATTTCTTTATTAAAGATCATAACGGTAATGATCATTGGTCCTAATAAATGCTAAAAAATTGTAAATAATTATCTTCTTTCTAAAAGATATTTTAATAGATCATTTAGAATTTCTTTATTAAAGATCATAACGGTAACGATCATTGGGCCTAATAAATGCTAAAAAATTGTAAATAATTATCTTCTTTCTAAAAGATGTTTTAATAGATCATTTAGAATTTCTTTATTAAAGATCATAACGGTAACGATCATTGGGCCTAATAAATGCTAAAAAATTGTAAATAATTATCTTCTTTGTGAATCATAATTGAAAAGATCATTTAAAGTTTTTTTATTAAAGATCATAATGGTAACGATCATTGGGCCTAATAAATGCTACAAAATTGTAAATAATTATCTTCTTTCTAAAAGATAATGTAATAGATCATTTAGAATTTCTTTATTAAAGATCATAACGGTAACGATCATTGGGCCTAATAAATGCTAAAGAATTTGAAATAATTATCTTCTTTGTGAATCATATTTGAATAGATCATTTAAAGTTTTCTTATTAAAGGTAACGATCATTGGGCCTAATAAATGCTAAAAAATTGTACATAATTATCTTCATTCTAAAAGATAATTTAATAAGTCTTTAGAATTTCTTTATTAAAAGATCATAACGGTAACGATCATTGGGCCTAATAAATGCTAAAGAATTTGAAATAATTATCTTCTTTGTGAATCCTAATTGAAAAGATCATTTAAAGTTTTTTTGTTAAAGATCATAATGGTAACGATCATTGGGCCTAATAAATGCTAAAAAATTGTAAATAATTATCTTCTTTCTAAAAGATGTTTTAATAGATCATTTAGAATTTCTTTATTAAAGATCATAACGGTAATGATCATTGGTCCTAATAAATGCTAAAAAATTGTAAATAATTATCTTCTTTCTAAAAGATATTTTAATAGATCATTTAGAATTTCTTTATTAAAGATCATAACGGTAACGATCATGGGGCCTAATAAATGCTAAAGAATTTGAAATAATTATCTTCTTTTTGAATCATATTTGAATAGATCATTTAAAGTTTTTTTATTAAAGGTCTTAACGGTAACGATCATTGGGCCTAATAAATGGTAAAAAATTGGTCATAATTATCTTCATTCTAAAAGATAACTTAAAAGATCATTTAGAATTTCTTTATTAAAGATCATAACGGTAACGATCATTGGGCCTAATAAATGCTAAAGAATTTGAAATAATTATCTTCTTTGTGAATCATAATTGAAAAGATCATTTAAAGTTTTTATATTAAAGATCATAACGGTAACGATCATTGGGCCTAATAAATACTAAAAAATTGGTCATAATTATCTTCATTCTAAAAGATAACTTAAAAGATCATTTAGAATTTCTTTATTAAAGATCATAACGGTAACGATCATTGGGCCTAATAAATGCTAAAGAATTTGAAATAATTATCTTCTTTGTGAATCATAATTGACAACATCATTTAAAGTTTTTTTATTAAAGATCATAACGGTAACGATCATTGGGCCTAATAAATGGTAAAAAATTGTAGATAATTATCTTCTTTCTAAAAGATATTTTAATAGATCATTTAGAATTTCTTTATTAAAGATCATAACGGTAACGATCATTGGGCCTAATAAATGCTAAAAAATTGTAAATAATTATCTTCTTTCTAAAAGATGTTTTAATAGATCATTTAGAATTTCTTTATTAAAGATCATAACGGTAATGATCATTGGTCCTAATAAATGCTAAAAAATTGTAAATAATTATCTTCTTTCTAAAAGATATTTTAATAGATCATTTAGAATTTCTTTATTAAAGATCATAACGGTAACGATCATTGGGCCTAATAAATGCTAAAAAATTGTAAATAATTATCTTCTTTCAAAAAGATGTTTTAATAGATCATTTAGAATTTCTTTATTAAAGATCATAACGGTAACGATCATTGGGCCTAATAAATGCTAAAAAATTGTAAATAATTATCTTCTTTGTGAATCATAATTGAAAAGATCATTTAAAGTTTTTTTATTAAAGATCATAATGGTAACGATCATTGGGCCTAATAAATGCTACAAAATTGTAAATAATTATCTTCTTTCTAAAAGATAATGTAATAGATCATTTAGAATTTCTTTATTAAAGATCATAACGGTAACGATCATTGGGCCTAATAAATGCTAAAGAATTTGAAATAATTATCTTCTTTGTGAATCATATTTGAATAGATCATTTAAAGTTTTCTTATTAAAGGTAACGATCATTGGGCCTAATAAATGCTAAAAAATTGTACATAATTATCTTCATTCTAAAAGATAATTTAATAAGTCTTTAGAATTTCTTTATTAAAAGATCATAACGGTAACGATCATTGGGCCTAATAAATGCTAAAGAATTTGAAATAATTATCTTCTTTGTGAATCCTAATTGAAAAGATCATTTAAAGTTTTTTTGTTAAAGATCATAATGGTAACGATCATTGGGCCTAATAAATGCTACAAAATTGTAAATAATTATCTTCTTTCTAAAAGATGTTTTAATATATCATTTAGAATTTCTTTATTAAAGATCATAACGGTAATGATCATTGGTCCTAATAAATGCTAAAAAATTGTAAATAATTATCTTCTTTCTAAAAGATATTTTAATAGATCATTTAGAATTTCTTTATTAAAGATCATAACGGTAACGATCATGGGGCCTAATAAATGCTAAAGAATTTGAAATAATTATCTTCTTTTTGAATCATATTTGAATAGATCATTTAAAGTTTTTTTATTAAAGGTCTTAACGGTAACGATCATTGGGCCTAATAAATGGTAAAAAATTGGTCATAATTATCTTCATTCTAAAAGATAACTTAAAAGATCATTTAGAATTTCTTTATTAAAGATCATAACGGTAACGATCATTGGGCCTAATAAATGCTAAAGAATTTGAAATAATTATCTTCTTTGTGAATCATAATTGAAAAGATCATTTAAAGTTTTTATATTAAAGATCATAACGGTAACGATCATTGGGCCTAATAAATACTAAAAAATTGGTCATAATTATCTTCATTCTAAAAGATAACTTAAAAGATCATTTAGAATTTCTTTATTAAAGATCATAACGGTAACGATCATTGGGCCTAATAAATGCTAAAGAATTTGAAATAATTATCTTCTTTGTGAATCATAATTGACAACATCATTTAAAGTTTTTTTATTAAAGATCATAACGGTAACGATCATTGGGCCTAATAAATGGTAAAAAATTGTAGATAATTATCTTCTTTCTAAAAGATATTTTAATAGATCATTTAGAATTTCTTTATTAAAGATCATAACGGTAACGATCATTGGGCCTAATAAATGCTAAAAAATTGTAAATAATTATCTTCTTTCTAAAATATGTTTTAATAGATCATTTAGAATTTCTTTATTAAAGATCATAACGGTAATGATCATTGGTCCTAATAAATGCTAAAAAATTGTAAATAATTATCTTCTTTCTAAAAGATATTTTAATAGATCATTTAGAATTTCTTTATTAAAGATCATAACGGTAACGATCATTGGGCCTAATAAATGCTAAAAAATTGTAAATAATTATCTTCTTTCTAAAAGATGTTTTAATAGATCATTTAGAATTTCTTTATTAAAGATCATAACGGTAACGATCATTGGGCCTAATAAATGCTAAAAAATTGTAAATAATTATCTTCTTTGTGAATCATAATTGAAAAGATCATTTAAAGTTTTTTTATTAAAGATCATAAGGGTAACGATCATTGGGCCTAATAAATGCTAAAAAATTGTAAATAATTATCTTCTTTCTAAAAGATAATTTAATAGATCATTTAAAATTTCTTCATTAAAGATCATAACAGTAATGTCATTGGGCCTAATAAATGCTAAAGAATTTGAAGTAATTATCTTCTTTGTGAATCATATTTGAAAAGATCATTTAAAGTTGTTTTATTAAAGATCATAACGGTAATGATCATTGGTCCTAATAAATGCTAAAAAATTGTAAATAATTATCTTCTTTCTCAAAGATAATTTAATAGATCATATAGAATTTCTTGATTAAAGATCATAATGGTAATGATCATGGGGCCTAATAAATGCTAAAGAATTTGAAATAATTATCTTCTTTGTGAATCATATTTGAATAGATCATTTAAAATTTTTTTATTAAAGGACTTAACGGTAAGGATCATTGGGCCTAATAAATGCTAAAAAATTGGTCATAATTATCTTCATTCTAAAAGATAACTTAAAAGATCATTTAGAATTTCTTTATTAAAGATCATAACGGTAACGATCATTAGGCCTAATAAATGCTAAAAAATTGTAAATAATTATCTTCTTTGTGAATCATAATTGAAAAGATCATTTAAAGTTTTTATATTAAAGATCATAATGGTAACGATCATTGGGCCTAATAAATGCTACAAAATTGTAAATAATTATCTTCTTTCTAAAAGATAATGTAATAGATCATTTAGAATTTCTTTATTAAAGATCATAACGGTAACGATCATTGGGCCTAATAAATGCTAAAGAATTTGAAATAATTATCTTCTTTGTGAATCATATTTGAATAGATCATTTAAAGTTTTCTTATTAAAGGTAACGATCATTGGGCCTAATAAATGCTAAAAAATTGTACATAATTATCTTCATTCTAAAAGATAATTTAATAAGTCTTTAGAATTTCTTTATTAAAAGATCATAACGGTAACGATCATTGGGCCTAATAAATGCTAAAGAATTTGAAGTAATTATCTTCTTTGTGAATCATATTTGAAAAGATCATTTAAAGTTGTTTTATTAAAGATCATAACGGTAATGATCATTGGTCCTAATAAATGCTAAAAAATTGTAAATAATTATCTTCTTTCTCAAAGATAATTTAATAGATGATATAGAATTTCTTGATTAAATATCATAACGGTAATGATCATGGGGCCTAATAAATGCTAAAGAATTTGAAATAATTATCTTCTTTGTGAATCATATTTGAATAGATCATTTAAAATTTTTTTATTAAAGGTCTTAACGGTAACGATCATTGGGCCTAATAAATGCTAAAAAATTGTAAATAATTATCTTCTTTCTAAAAGATAATTTAATAGATCATTTAAAATTTCTTCATTAAAGATCATAACAGTAATGATCATTGGGCCTAATAAATGCTAAAGAAGTTGAAGTAATTATCTTCTTTGTGAATCATATTTGAAAAATCAGTTAAAGTTGTTTTATTAAAGATCATAACGGTAATGATCATTGGTCCTAATAAATGCTAAAAAATTGTAAATAATTATCTTCTTTCTCAAAGATAATTTAATAGATCATTTAGAATTTCTTTATTAAAGATCATAACGGTAACGATCATTGGGCCTAATAAATGCTAAAAAATTGTAAATAATTATCTTCTTTGTGAATCATAATTGAAAAGATCATTTAAAGTTTTTTATTAAAGATCATAATGGTAACGATCATTGGGCCTAATAAATGCTACAAAATTGTAAATAATTATCTTCTTTCTAAAAGATAATGTAATAGATCATTTAGAATTTCTTTATTAAAGATCATAACGGTAACGATCATTGGGCCTAATAAATGCTAAAGAATTTCAAATAATTATCTTCTTTGTGAATCATATTTGAATAGATCATTTAAAGTTTTCTTATTAAAGGTAACGATCATTGGGCCTAATAAATGCTAAAAAATTGTACATGATTATTTTCATTCTAAAAGATAATTTAATAAGTCTTTAGAATTTCTTTATTAAAAGATCATAACGGTAATGATCATTGGGCCTAATAAATGCTAAAGAATTTGAAATAATTATCTTCTTTGTGAATCCTAATTGAAAAGATCATTTAAAGTTTTTTTGTTAAAGATCATAATGGTAACGATCATTGGGCCTAATAAATGCTACAAAATTGTAAATAATTATCTTCTTTCTAAAAGATAATTTAATAGATCATTTAGAATTTCTTTATTAAAGATCATAACGGTAACGATCATTGGGCCTAATAAATGCTAAAAAATTGTAAATAATTATCTTCTTTCTAAAAGATGTTTTAATAGATCATTTAGAATTTCTTTATTAAAGATCATAACGGTAATGATCATTGGTCCTAATAAATGCTAAAAAATTGTAAATAATTATCTTCTTTCTAAAAGATATTTTAATAGATCATTTAGAATTTCTTTATTAAAGATCATAACGGTAACGATCATGGGGCCTAATAAATGCTAAAGAATTTGAAATAATTATCTTCTTTTTGAATCATATTTGAATAGATCATTTAAAGTTTTTTTATTAAAGGTCTTAACGGTAACGATCATTGGGACTAATAAATGCTAAAAAATTGGTCATAATTATCTTCATTCTAAAAGATAACTTAAAAGATCATTTAGAATTTCTTTATTAAAGATCATAACGGTAACGATCATTGGGCCTAATAAATGCTAAAGAATTTGAAATAATTATATTCTTTGTGAATCATAATTGAAAAGATCATTTAAAGTTTTTTTATTAAAGATCATAACGGTAACGATCATTGGGCCTAATAAATACTAAAAAATTGTAAATAATTATCTTCTTTCTAAAAGATAATTTAATAGATCATTTAGAATTTCTTTATTAAAGATCATAACGGTAACGATCATTGGGCCTAATAAATGCTAAAAAATTGTAAATAGTTATCTTCTTTCTAAAAGATAATTTAATAGATCATTTAAAATTTCTTCATTAAAGATCATAACAGTAATGATCATTGGGCCTAATAAATGCTAAAGAATTTGAAATAATTATCTTCTTTGTGAATCATATTTGAATAGATCATTTAAAGTTTTCTTATTAAAGGTAACGATCATTGGGCCTAATAAATGCTAAAAAATTGTACATAATTATCTTCATTCTAAAAGATAATTTAATAAGTCTTTAGAATTTCTTTATTAAAAGATCATAACGGTAACGATCATTGGGCCTAATAAATGCTAAAGAATTTGAAGTAATTATCTTCTTTGTGAATCATATTTGAAAAGATCATTTAAAGTTGTTTTATTAAAGATCATAACGGTAATGATCATTGGTCCTAATAAATGCTAAAAAATTGTAAATAATTATCTTCTTTCTCAAAGATAATTTAATAGATGATATAGAATTTCTTGATTAAATATCATAACGGTAATGATCATGGGGCCTAATAAATGCTAAAGAATTTGAAATAATTATCTTCTTTGTGAATCATATTTGAATAGATCATTTAAAATTTTTTTATTAAAGGTCTTAACGGTAACGATCATTGGGCCTAATAAATGCTAAAAAATTGTAAATAATTATCTTCTTTCTAAAAGATAATTTAATAGATCATTTAAAATTTCTTCATTAAAGATCATAACAGTAATGATCATTGGGCCTAATAAATGCTAAAGAAGTTGAAGTAATTATCTTCTTTGTGAATCATATTTGAAAAATCAGTTAAAGTTGTTTTATTAAAGATCATAACGGTAATGATCATTGGTCCTAATAAATGCTAAAAAATTGTAAATAATTATCTTCTTTCTCAAAGATAATTTAATAGATCATTTAGAATTTCTTTATTAAAGATCATAACGGTAACGATCATTGGGCCTAATAAATGCTAAAAAATTGTAAATAATTATCTTCTTTGTGAATCATAATTGAAAAGATCATTTAAAGTTTTTTATTAAAGATCATAATGGTAACGATCATTGGGCCTAATAAATGCTACAAAATTGTAAATAATTATCTTCTTTCTAAAAGATAATGTAATAGATCATTTAGAATTTCTTTATTAAAGATCATAACGGTAACGATCATTGGGCCTAATAAATGCTAAAGAATTTCAAATAATTATCTTCTTTGTGAATCATATTTGAATAGATCATTTAAAGTTTTCTTATTAAAGGTAACGATCATTGGGCCTAATAAATGCTAAAAAATTGTACATGATTATTTTCATTCTAAAAGATAATTTAATAAGTCTTTAGAATTTCTTTATTAAAAGATCATAACGGTAACGATCATTGGGCCTAATAAATGCTAAAGAATTTGAAATAATTATCTTCTTTGTGAATCCTAATTGAAAAGATCATTTAAAGTTTTTTTGTTAAAGATCATAATGGTAACGATCATTGGGCCTAATAAATGCTACAAAATTGTAAATAATTATCTTCTTTCTAAAAGATAATTTAATAGATCATTTAGAATTTCTTTATTAAAGATCGTAACGGTAACGATCATTGGGCCTAATAAATGCTAAAAAATTGTAAATAATTATCTTCTTTCTAAAAGATGTTTTAATAGATCATTTAGAATTTCTTTATTAAAGATCATAACGGTAATGATCATTGGTCCTAATAAATGCTAAAAAATTGTAAATAATTATCTTCTTTCTAAAAGATATTTTAATAGATCATTTAGAATTTCTTTATTAAAGATCATAACGGTAACGATCATGGGGCCTAATAAATGCTAAAGAATTTGAAATAATTATCTTCTTTTTGAATCATATTTGAATAGATCATTTAAAGTTTTTTTATTAAAGGTCTTAACGGTAACGATCATTGGGCCTAATAAATGCTAAAAAATTGGTCATAATTATCTTCATTCTAAAAGATAACTTAAAAGATCATTTAGAATTTCTTTATTAAAGATCATAACGGTAACGATCATTGGGCCTAATAAATGCTAAAGAATTTGAAATAATTATCTTCTTTGTGAATCATAATTGAAAAGATCATTTAAAGTTTTTATATTAAAGATCATAACGGTAACGATCATTGGACCTAATAAATACTAAAAAATTGTAAATAATTATCTTCTTTCTAAAAGATAATTTAATAGATCATTTAGAATTTCTTTATTAAAGATCATAACAGTAATGATCATTGGGCCTAATAAATGCTAAAGAATTTGAAGTAATTATCTTCTTTGTGAATCATCTTTGAAAAGATCATTTAAAGTTGTTTTATTAAAGATCATAACGGTAATGATCATTGGTCCTAATAAATGGTAAAAAATTGTAAATAATTATCTTCTTTCTCAAAGATAATTTAATAGATCATATAGAATTTCTTGATTAAAGATCATAACGATAACGATCATGGGGCCTAATAAATGCTAAAGAATTTGAAATAATTATCTTCTTTTTGAATCATATTTGAATAGATCATTTAAAGTTTTTTTATTAAAGGTCTTAACGGTAACGATCATTGGGCCTAATAAATGCTAAAAAATTGGTCATAATTATCTTCATTCTAAAAGATAACTTAAAAGATCATTTAGAATTTCTTTATTAAAGATCATAACGGTAACGATCATTGGGCCTAATAAATGCTAAAGAATTTGAAATAATTATCTTCTTTGTGAATCCTATTTGAATAGATCATTTAAAGTTTTTTTATTAAAGGCCTTAACAGTAACGATCATTGGGCCTAATAAATGCTAAAAAATTGTAAATAATTATCTTCTTTCTAAAAGATAATTTAATAGATCATTTAGAATTTCTTTATTAAAGATCATAACGGTAACCATCATTGGGCCTAATAAATGCTAAAAAATTATAAATAATTATCTTCTTTCTAAAAGATAATTTAATAGATCATTTAGAATTTCTTTATTAAAGATCATAACGGTAACGATCATGGGGCCTAATAAATGCTAAATAATTTGAAATAATTATCTTCTTTGTGAATCATATTTGAATAGATAATTTAAAGTTTTTTTATTAAACGTCTTAATGGTAACGATCATTGGGCCTAATAAATGCTAAAAAATTGTACATAATTATCTTCATTCTAAAATATAATTTAATAAGTCATTTAGAATTTCTTTATTAAAGATCATAACGGTAACGATCATTGGGCCTAATAAATGCTAAAAAATTTGAAATAATTATCTTCTTTGTGAATCATATTTGAAAAGATCATTTAAAGTTTTTTTATTAAAGGTCTTAACGGTAACGATCATTGGGCCTAATAAATGCTAAAAAATTGTACATAATTATCTTTATTCTAAAATATAATTTAATAAGTCATTTAGAATTTCTTTATTAAAGATCATAACGGTAACGATCATTGGGCCTAATAAATGCTAAAAAATTTGAAATAATTATCTTCTTTGTGAATCATATTTGAAAAGATCATTTAAAGTTTTTTTATTAAAGGTCTTAACGGTAACGATCATTGGGCCTAATAAATGCTAAAAAATTGTACATAATTATCTTCATTCTAAAATATAATTTAATAAGTCATTTAGAATTTCTTTATTAAAGATCATAACGATAACGGTCATTGGGCCTAATAAATGCTAAAGAATTTGAAATAATTATCTTCTTTGTGAATCATAATTGAAAAGATCATTTAAAGTTTTTTTATTAAAGATCATAATGGTAACGATCATTGAGCCTAATAAATGCTACAAAATTGTAAATAATTATCTTCTTTCTAAAAGATAATTTAATAGATCATTTAAAATTTCTTCATTAAAGATCATAACAGTAATGTCATTGGGCCTAATAAATGCTAAAGAATTTGAAGTAATTATCTTCTTTGTGAATCATATTTGAAAAGATCATTTAAAGTTGTTTTATTAAAGATCATAACGGTAATGATCATTGGTCCTAATAAATGCTAAAAAATTGTAAATAATTATCTTCTTTCTCAAAGATAATTTAATAGATCATATAGAATTTCTTGATTAAAGATCATAACGGTAACGATCATGGGGCCTAATAAATGCTAAAGAATTTGAAATAATTATCTTCTTTGTGAATCCTATTTGAATAGATCATTTAAAGTTTTTTTATTAAAGGCCTTAACAGTAACGATCATTGGGCCTAATAAATGCTAAAAAATTGTAAATAATTATCTTCTTTCTAAAAGATAATTTAATAGATCATTTAGAATTTCTTTATTAAAGATCATAACGGTAACCATCATTGGGCCTAATAAATGCTAAAAAATTATAAATAATTATCTTCTTTCTAAAAGATAATTTAATAGATCATTTAGAATTTCTTTATTAAAGATCATAACGGTAACGATCATGGGGCCTAATAAATGCTAAATAATTTGAAATAATTATCTTCTTTGTGAATCATATTTGAATAGATAATTTAAAGTTTTTTTATTAAACGTCTTAATGGTAACGATCATTGGGCCTAATAAATGCTAAAAAATTGTACATAATTATCTTCATTCTAAAATATAATTTAATAAGTCATTTAGAATTTCTTTATTAAAGATCATAACGGTAACGATCATTGGGCCTAATAAATGCTAAAAAATTTGAAATAATTATCTTCTTTGTGAATCATATTTGAAAAGATCATTTAAAGTTTTTTTATTAAAGGTCTTAACGGTAACGATCATTGGGCCTAATAAATGCTAAAAAATTGTACATAATTATCTTTATTCTAAAATATAATTTAATAAGTCATTTAGAATTTCTTTATTAAAGATCATAACGGTAACGATCATTGGGCCTAATAAATGCTAAAAAATTTGAAATAATTATCTTCTTTGTGAATCATATTTGAAAAGATCATTTAAAGTTTTTTTATTAAAGGTCTTAACGGTAACGATCATTGGGCCTAATAAATGCTAAAAAATTGTACATAATTATCTTCATTCTAAAATATAATTTAATAAGTCATTTAGAATTTCTTTATTAAAGATCATAACGATAACGGTCATTGGGCCTAATAAATGCTAAAGAATTTGAAATAATTATCTTCTTTGTGAATCATAATTGAAAAGATCATTTAAAGTTTTTTTATTAAAGATCATAATGGTAACGATCATTGGGCCTAATAAATGCTACAAAATTGTAAATAATTATCTTCTTTCTAAAAGATAATTTAATAGATCATTTAAAATTTCTTCATTAAAGATCATAACAGTAATGTCATTGGGCCTAATAAATGCTAAAGAATTTGAAGTAATTATCTTCTTTGTGAATCATATTTGAAAAGATCATTTAAAGTTGTTTTATTAAAGATCATAACGGTAATGATCATTGGTCCTAATAAATGCTAAAAAATTGTAAATAATTATCTTCTTTCTCAAAGATAATTTAATAGATCATATAGAATTTCTTGATTAAAGATCATAACGGTAACGATCATGGGGCCTAATAAATGCTAAAGAATTTGAAATAATTATCTTCTTTGTGAATCCTATTTGAATAGATCATTTAAAGTTTTTTTATTAAAGGCCTTAACAGTAACGATCACTGGGCCTAATAAATGCTAAAAAATTGTAAATAATTATCTTCTTTCTAAAAGATAATTTAATAGATCATTTAGAATTTCTTTATTAAAGATCATAACGGTAACCATCATTGGGCCTAATAAATGCTAAAAAATTATAAATAATTATCTTCTTTCTAAAAGATAATTTAATAGATCATTTAGAATTTCTTTATTAAAGATCATAACGGTAACGATCATGGGGCCTAATAAATGCTAAATAATTTGAAATAATTATCTTCTTTGTGAATCATATTTGAATAGATAATTTAATGTTTTTTTATTAAACGTCTTAATGGTAACGATCATTGGGCCTAATAAATGCTAAAAAATTGTACATAATTATCTTCATTCTAAAATATAATTTAATAAGTCATTTAGAATTTCTTTATTAAAGATCATAATGGTAACGATCATTGGGCCTAATAAATGCTAAAAAATTTGAAATAATTATCTTCTTTGTGAATCATATTTGAAAAGATCATTTAAAGTTTTTTTATTAAAGGTCTTAACGGTAACGATCATTGGGCCTAATAAATGCTAAAAAATTGTACATAATTATCTTTATTCTAAAATATAATTTAATAAGTCATTTAGAATTTCTTTATTAAAGATCATAACGGTAACGATCATTGGGCCTAATAAATGCTAAAAAATTTGAAATAATTATCTTCTTTGTGAATCATATTTGAAAAGATCATTTAAAGTTTTTTTATTAAAGGTCTTAACGGTAACGATCATTGGGCCTAATAAATGCTAAAAAATTGTACATAATTATCTTCATTCTAAAATATAATTTAATAAGTCATTTAGAATTTCTTTATTAAAGATCATAACGATAACGGTCATTGGGCCTAATAAATGCTAAAGAATTTGAAATAATTATCTTCTTTGTGAATCATAATTGAAAAGATCATTTAAAGTTTTTTTATTAAAGATCATAATGGTAACGATCATTGGGCCTAATAAATGCTACAAAATTGTAAATAATTATCTTCTTTCTAAAAGATAATTTAATAGATCATTTAAAATTTCTTCATTAAAGATCATAACAGTAATGTCATTGGGCCTAATAAATGCTAAAGAATTTGAAGTAATTATCTTCTTTGTGAATCATATTTGAAAAGATCATTTAAAGTTGTTTTATTAAAGATCATAACGGTAATGATCATTGGTCCTAATAAATGCTAAAAAATTGTAAATAATTATCTTCTTTCTAAAAGATAATTTAATAGATCATTTAGAATTTCTTTATTAAAGATCATAACGGTAACCATCATTGGGCCTAATAAATGCTAAAAAATTATAAATAATTATCTTCTTTCTAAAAGATAATTTAATAGATCATTTAGAATTTCTTTATTAAAGATCATAACAGTAACGATCATGGGGCCTAATAAATGCTAAATAATTTGAAATAATTATCTTCTTTGTGAATCATATTTGAATAAATAATTTAAAGTTTTTTTATTAAACGTCTTAATGGTAACGATCATTGGGCCTAATAAATGCTAAAAAATTGTACATAATTATCTTCATTCTAAAATATAATTTAATAAGTCATTTAGAATTTCTTTATTAAAGATCATAACGGTAACGATCATTGGGCCTAATAAATGCTAAAAAATTTGAAATAATTATCTTCTTTGTGAATCATATTTGAAAAGATCATTTAAAGTTTTTTTATTAAAGGTCTTAACGGTAACGATCATTGGGCCTAATAAATGCTAAAAAATTGTACATAATTATCTTCATTCTAAAATATAATTTAATAAGTCATTTAGAATTTCTTTATTAAAGATCATAACGGTAACGATCATTGGGCCTAATAAATGCTAAAAAATTTGAAATAATTATCTTCTTTGTGAATCATATTTGAAAAGATCATTTAAAGTTTTTTTATTAAAGGTCTTAACGGTAACGATCATTGGGCCTAATAAATGCTAAAAAATTGTACATAATTATCTTCATTCTAAAATATAATTTAATAAGTCATTTAGAATTTCTTTATTAAAGATCATAACGATAACGGTCATTGGGCCTAATAAATGCTAAAGAATTTGAAATAATTATCTTCTTTGTGAATCATAATTGAAAAGATCATTTAAAGTTTTTTTATTAAAGATCATAATGGTAACGATCATTGGGCCTAATAAATGCTACAAAATTGTAAATAATTATCTTCTTTCTAAAAGATAATTTAATAGATCATTTAAAATTTCTTCATTAAAGATCATAACAGTAATGTCATTGGGCCTAATAAATGCTAAAGAATTTGAAGTAATTATCTTCTTTGTGAATCATATTTGAAAAGATCATTTAAAGTTGTTTTATTAAAGATCATAACGGTAATGATCATTGGTCCTAATAAATGCTAAAAAATTGTAAATAATTATCTTCTTTCTCAAAGATAATTTAATAGATCATATAGAATTTCTTGATTAAAGATCATAACGGTAACGATCATGGGGCCTAATAAATGCTAAAGAATTTGAAATAATTATCTTCTTTGTGAATCATATTTGACTAGATCATTTAAAATTTTTTTATTAAAGGTCTTAACGGTAACGATCATTGGGCCTAATAAATGCTAAAAAATTGTACATAATTATCTTCATTCTAAAATATAATTTAATAAGTCATTTAGAATTTCTTTATTAAAGATCATAACGGTAACGATCATTGGGCCTAATAAATGCTAAAGAATTTGAAATAATTATCTTCTTTGTGAATCCTATTTGAATAGATCATTTAAAGTTTTTTTATTAAAGGCCTTAACAGTAACGATCATTGGGCCTAATAAATGCTAAAAAATTGTACATAATTATCTTCATTCCAAAAGATAACTTAAAAGATCATTTAGAATTTCTTTATTAAAAATCATAACGGTAACGATCATTGGGCCTAATAAATGCTAAAGAATTTGAAATAATTATCTTCTTTGTGAATCATAATTGAAAAGACCATTTAAAGTTTTTTTATTAAAGATCATAACAGTAACGATCATTGGGCCTAATAAATACTAAAAAATTGTAAATAATTATCTTCTTTCTAAAAGATAATTTAATAGATCATTTAGAATTTCTTTATTAAAGATCATAACGGTAACCATCATTGGGCCTAATAAATGCTAAAAAATTATAAATAATTATCTTCTTTCTAAAAGATAATTTAATAGATCATTTAGAATTTCTTTATTAAAGATCATAACAGTAACGATCATGGGGCCTAATAAATGCTAAATAATTTGAAATAATTATCTTCTTTGTGAATCATATTTGAATAAATAATTTAAAGTTTTTTTATTAAACGTCTTAATGGTAACGATCATTGGGCCTAATAAATGCTAAAAAATTGTACATAATTATCTTCATTCTAAAATATAATTTAATAAGTCATTTAGAATTTCTTTATTAAAGATCATAACGGTAACGATCATTGGGCCTAATAAATGCTAAAAAATTTGAAATAATTATCTTCTTTGTGAATCATATTTGAAAAGATCATTTAAAGTTTTTTTATTAAAGGTCTTAACGGTAACGATCATTGGGCCTAATAAATGCTAAAAAATTGTACATAATTATCTTCATTCTAAAATATAATTTAATAAGTCATTTAGAATTTCTTTATTAAAGATCATAACGATAACGATCATTGGGCCTAATAAATGCTAAAGAATTTGAAATAATTATCTTCTTTGTGAATCATAATTGAAAAGATCATTTAAAGTTTTTTTATTAAAGATCATAATGGTAACGATCATTGGGCCTAATAAATGCTACAAAATTGTAAATAATTATCTTCTTTCTAAAAGATAATTTAATAGATCATTTAAAATTTCTTCATTAAAGATCATAACAGTAATGTCATTGGGCCTAATAAATGCTAAAGAATTTGAAGTAATTATCTTCTTTGTGAATCATATTTGAAAAGATCATTTAAAGTTGTTTTATTAAAGATCATAACGGTAATGATCATTGGTCCTAATAAATGCTAAAAAATTGTAAATAATTATCTTCTTTCTCAAAGATAATTTAATAGATCATATAGAATTTCTTGATTAAAGATCATAACGGTAACGATCATGGGGCCTAATAAATGCTAAAGAATTTGAAATAATTATCTTCTTTGTGAATCATATTTGAATAGATCATTTAAAATTTTTTTATTAAAGGTCTTAACGGTAACGATCATTGGTCCTAATAAATGCTAAAAAATTGGTCATAATTATCTTCATTCTAAAAGATAACTTAAAAGATCATTTAGAATTTCTTTATTAAAGATCATAACGGTAACAATCATTGGGCCTAATAAATGCTAAAGAATTTGAAATAATTATCTTCTTTGTGAATCATAATTGACAACATCATTTAAAGTTTTTTTATTAAAGATCATAACGGTAACGATCATTGGGCCTAATAAATGCTAAAAAATTGTAGATAATTATCTTCTTTCTAAAAGATATTTTAATAGATCATTTAGAATTTCTTTATTAAAGATCATAACGGTAACCATCATGGGGCCTAATAAATGCTAAAGAATTTGAAATAATTATCTTCTTTGTGAATCATATTTGAATAGATCATTTAAAGTTTTTTTATTAAAGGTCTTAACGGTAACGATCATTGGGCCTAATAAATGCTAAAAAATTGGTCATAATTATCTTCATTCTAAAAGATAACTTAAAAGATCATTTAGAATTTCTTTATTAAAGATCATAACGGTAACGATCATTGGGCCTAATAAATGCTAAAGAATTTGAAATAATTATCTTCTTTGTGAATCATATTTGAATAGATCATTTAAAGTTTTTTTATTAAAGGTCTTAACGGTAACGATCATTGGGCCTAATAAATGCTAAAAAATTGGTCATAATTATCTTCATTCTAAAAGATAACTTAAAAGATCATTTAGAATTTCTTTATTAAAGATCATAACGGTAACGATCATTGGGCCTAATAAATGCTAAAGAATTTGAAATAATTATCTTCTTTGTGAATCATAATTGACAACATCATTTAAAGTTTTTTTATTAAAGATCATAACGGTAACGATCATTGGGCCTAATAAATGGTAAAAAATTGTAGATAATTATCTTCTTTCTAAAAGATAATTTAATAGATCATTTAGAATTTCTTTATTAAAGATCATAACAGTAACGATCATGGGGCCTAATAAATGCTAAATAATTTGAAATAATTATCTTCTTTGTGAATCATATTTGAATAAATAATTTAAAGTTTTTTTATTAAACGTCTTAATGGTAACGATCATTGGGCCTAATAAATGCTAAAAAATTGTACATAATTATCTTCATTCTAAAATATAATTTAATAAGTCATTTAGAATTTCTTTATTAAAGATCATAACGATAATGGTCATTGGGCCTAATAAATGCTAAAGAATTTGAAATAATTATCTTCTTTGTGAATCATAATTGAAAAGATCATTTAAAGTTTTTTTATTAAAGATCATAATGGTAACGATCATTGGGCCTAATAAATGCTACAAAATTGTAAATAATTATCTTCTTTCTAAAAGATAATTTAATAGATCATTTAAAATTTCTTCATTAAAGATCATAACAGTAATGTCATTGGGCCTAATAAATGCTAAAGAATTTGAAGTAATTATCTTCTTTGTGAATCATATTCGAAAAAATCATTTAAAGTTGTTTTATTAAAGATCATAACGGTAATGATCATTGGTCCTAATAAATGCTAAAAAATTGTAAATAATTATCTTCTTTCTCAAAGATAATTTAATAGATCATATAGAATTTCTTGATTAAAGATCATAACGGTAACGATCATGGGGCCTAATAAATGCTAAAGAATTTGAAATAATTATCTTCTTTGTGAATCATATTTGAATAGATCATTTAAAATTTTTTTATTAAAGGTCTTAACGGTAACGATCATTGGGCCTAATAAATGCTAAAAAATTGGTCATAATTATCTTCATTCTAAAAGATAACTTAAAAGATCATTTAGAATTTCTTTATTAAAGATCATAACGGTAACAATCATTGGGCCTAATAAATGCTAAAGAATTTGAAATAATTATCTTCTTTGTGAATCATAATTGAAAAGATCATTTAAAGTTTTTATATTAAAGATCATAACGGTAACGATCATTGGGCCTAATAAATACTAAAAAATTGGTCATAATTATCTTCATTCTAAAAGATAACTTAAAAGATCATTTAGAATTTCTTTATTAAAGATCATAACGGTAACGATCATTGGGCCTAATAAATGCTAAAGAATTTGAAATAATTATCTTCTTTGTGAATCATAATTGACAACATCATTTAAAGTTTTTTTATTAAAGATCATAACGGTAACGATCATTGGGCCTAATAAATGGTAAAAAATTTTAGATAATTATCTTCTTTCTAAAAGATAATTTAATAGATCATTTAGAATTTCTTTATTAAAGATCATAACAGTAACGATCATGGGGCCTAATAAATGCTAAATAATTTGAAATAATTATCTTCTTTGTGAATCATATTTGAATAAATAATTTAAAGTTTTTTTATTAAACGTCTTAATGGTAACGATCATTGGGCCTAATAAATGCTAAAAAATTGTACATAATTATCTTCATTCTAAAATATAATTTAATAAGTCATTTAGAATTTCTTTATTAAAGATCATAACGATAACGGTCATTGGGCCTAATAAATGCTAAAGAATTTGAAATAATTATCTTCTTTGTGAATCATAATTGAAAAGATCATTTAAAGTTTTTTTATTAAAGATCTTAATGGTAACGATCATTGGGCCTAATAAATGCTACAAAATTGTAAATAATTATCTTCTTTCTAAAAGATAATTTAATAGATCATTTAAAATTTCTTCATTAAAGATCATAACAGTAATGTCATTGGGCCTAATAAATGCTAAAGAATTTGAAGTAATTATCTTCTTTGTGAATCATATTTGAAAAGATCATTTAAAGTTGTTTTATTAAAGATCATAACGGTAATGATCATTGGTCCTAATAAATGCTAAAAAATTGTAAATAATTATCTTCTTTCTCAAAGATAATTTAATAGATCATATAGAATTTCTTGATTAAAGATCAT
Source organism: Psophocarpus tetragonolobus (assembly GCA_037954015.1). Taxonomy (NCBI): domain Eukaryota; kingdom Viridiplantae; phylum Streptophyta; class Magnoliopsida; order Fabales; family Fabaceae; genus Psophocarpus; species Psophocarpus tetragonolobus. The sequence goes on from CM075688.1 coordinate 65,566,473, forward strand.
AACGGTAACGATCATGGGGCCTAATGAATGCTAAAGAATTTGAAATAATTATCTTCTTTGTGAATCATATTTGAATAGATCATTTAAAATTTTTTTATTAAAGGTCTTAACGGTAACGATCATTGGGCCTAATAAATGCTAAAAAATTGGTCATAATTATCTTCATTCTAAAAGATAACTTAAAAGATCATTTAGAATTTCTTTATTAAAGATCATAACGGTAACAATCATTGGGCCTAATAAATGCTAAAGAATTTGAAATAATTATCTTCTTTGTGAATCATAATTGACAACATCATTTAAAGTTTTTTTATTAAAGATCATAACGGTAACGATCATTGGGCCTAATAAATGCTAAAAAATTGTAAATAATTATCTTCTTTCTAAAAGATAATTTAATAGATCATTTAGAATTTCTTTATTAAAGATCATAACGGTAACGATCACTGGGCGTAATAAATGCTAAAAAATTGTAAATAGTTATCTTCTTTCTAAAAGATATTTTAATAGATCATTTAGAATTTCTTTATTAAAGATCATAACGGTAACGATCATGGGGCCTAATAAATGCTAAAGAATTTGAAATAATTATCTTCTTTGTGAATCATATTTGAATAGATCATTTAAAGTTTTTTTATTAAAGGTCTTAACGGTAACGATCATTGGGCCTAATAAATGCTAAAAAATTGGTCATAATTATCTTCATTCTAAAAGATAACTTAAAAGATCATTTAGAATTTCTTTATTAAAGATCATAACGGTAACGATCATTGGGCCTAATAAATGCTAAAGAATTTGAAATAATTATCTTCTTTGTGAATCATAATTGAAAAGATCATTTAAAGTTTTTTTATTAAAGATCATAACGGTAACGATCATTGGGCCTAATAAATACTAAAAAATTGTAAATAATTATCTTCTTTCTAAAAGATAATTTAATAGATCATTTAGAATTTCTTTATTAAAGATCATAACGGTAACGATCACTGGGCCTAATAAATGCTAAAAAATTGTAAATAGTTATCTTCTTTCTAAAAGATAATTTAATAGATCATTTAAAATTTCTTCATTAAAGATCATAACAGTAATGCTCATTGGGCCTAATAAATGCTAAAGAAGTTGAAGTAATTATGTTCTTTGTGAATCATATTTGAAAAGATCGTTTAAAGTTGTTTTATTAAAGATCATAACGGTAATGATCATTGGTCCTAATAAATGCTAAAAAATTGTAAATAATTATCTTCTTTCTCAAAGATAATTTAATAGATCATTTAGAATTTCTTTATTAAAGATCATAACGGTAACGATCATTGGGCCTAATAAATGCTAAAAAATTGTAAATAATTATCTTCTTTGTGAATCATAATTGAAAAGATCATTTAAAGTTTTTTTATTAAAGATCATAATGGTAACGATCATTGGGCCTAATAAATGCTACAAAATTGTAAATAATTATCTTCTTTCTAAAAGATAATGTAATAGATCATTTAGAATTTCTTTATTAAAGATCATAACGGTAACGATCATTGGGCCTAATAAATGCTAAAGAATTTGAAATAATTATCTTCTTTGTGAATCATATTTGAATAGATCATTTAAAGTTTTCTTATTAAAGGTAACGATCATTGGGCCTAATAAATGGTAAAAAATTGTACATAATTATCTTCATTCTAAAAGATAATTTAATAAGTCTTTAGAATTTCTTTATTAAAAGATCATAACGGTAACGATCATTGGGCCTAATAAATGCTAAAGAATTTGAAATAATTATCTTCTTTGTGAATCATATTTGAATATATCATTTAAAGTTTTCTTATTAAAGGTAACGATCATTGGGCCTAATAAATGCTAAAAAATTGTACATAATTATCTTCATTCTAAAAGATAATTTAATAAGTCATTTAGAATTTCTTTATTAAAGATCATAACGGTAACGATCATTGGGCCTAATAAATGCTAAAGAATTTGAAATAATTATCTTCTTTGTGAATCCTAATTGAAAAGATCATTTAAAGTTTTTTTGTTAAAGATCATAATGGTAACGATCATTGGGCCTAATAAATGCTACAAAATTGTTAATAATTATCTTCTTTCTAAAAGATGTTTTAATAGATCATTTAGAATTTCTTTATTAAAGATCATAACGGTAATGATCATTGGTCCTAATAAATGCTAAAAAATTGTAAATAATTATCTTCTTTCTAAAAGATATTTTAATAGATCATTTAGAATTTCTTTATTAAAGATCATAACGGTAACGATCATGGGGCCTAATAAATGCTAAAGAATTTGAAATAAGTATCTTCTTTTTGAATCATATTTGAATAGATCATTTAAAGTTTTTTTATTAAAGGTCTTAACGGTAACGATCATTGGGCCTAATAAATGCTAAAAAATTGGTCATAATTATCTTCATTCTAAAAGATAACTTAAAAGATCATTTAGAATTTCTTTATTAAAGATCATAACGGTAACGATCATTGGGCCTAATAAATGCTAAAGAATTTGAAATAATTATATTCTTTGTGAATCATAATTGAAAAGATCATTTAAAGTTTTTTTATTAAAGATCATAACGGTAACGATCATTGGGCCTAATAAATACTAAAAAATTGTAAATAATTATCTTCTTTCTAAAAGATAATTTAATAGATCATTTAGAATTTCTTTGTTAAAGATCATAACGGTAACGATCATTGGGCCTAATAAATGCTAAAAAATTGTAAATAGTTATCTTTTTTCTAAAAGATAATTTAATAGATCATTTAAAATTTCTTCATTAAAGATCATAACAGTAATGATCATTGGGCCTAATAAATGCTAAAGAAGTTGAAGTAATTATCTTCTTTGTGAATCATATTTGAAAAGATCATTTAAAGTTGTTTTATTAAAGATCATAACAGTAACGATCATGGGGCCTAATAAATGCTAAATAATTTGAAATAATTATCTTCTTTGTGAATCATATTTGAATAAATAATTTAAAGTTTTTTTATTAAACGTCTTAATGGTAACGATCATTGGGCCTAATAAATGCTAAAAAATTGTACATAATTATCTTCATTCTAAAATATAATTTAATAAGTCATTTAGAATTTCTTTATTAAAGATCATAACGATAACGGTCATTGGGCCTAATAAATGCTAAAGAATTTGAAATAATTATCTTCTTTGTGAATCATAATTGAAAAGATCATTTAAAGTTTTTTTATTAAAGATCATAATGGTAACGATCATTGGGCCTAATAAATGCTACAAAATTGTAAATAATTATCTTCTTTCTAAAAGATAATTTAATAGATCATTTAAAATTTCTTCATTAAAGATCATAACAGTAATGTCATTGGGCCTAATAAATGCTAAAGAATTTGAAGTAATTATCTTCTTTGTGAATCATATTTGAAAAGATCATTTAAAGTTGTTTTATTAAAGATCATAACGGTAATGATCATTGGTCCTAATAAATGCTAAAAAATTGTAAATAATTATCTTCTTTCTCAAAGATAATTTAATAGATCATATAGAATTTCTTGATTAAAGATCATAACGGTAACGATCATGGGGCCTAATGAATGCTAAAGAATTTGAAATAATTATCTTCTTTGTGAATCATATTTGAATAGATCATTTAAAATTTTTTTATTAAAGGTCTTAACGGTAACGATCATTGGGCCTAATAAATGCTAAAAAATTGGTCATAATTATCTTCATTCTAAAAGATAACTTAAAAGATCATTTAGAATTTCTTTATTAAAGATCATAACGGTAACAATCATTGGGCCTAATAAATGCTAAAGAATTTGAAATAATTATCTTCTTTGTGAATCATAATTGACAACATCATTTAAAGTTTTTTTATTAAAGATCATAACGGTAACGATCATTGGGCCTAATAAATGCTAAAAAATTGTAAATAATTATCTTCTTTCTAAAAGATAATTTAATAGATCATTTAGAATTTCTTTATTAAAGATCATAACGGTAACGATCACTGGGCCTAATAAATGCTAAAAAATTGTAAATAGTTATCTTCTTTCTAAAAGATATTTTAATAGATCATTTAGAATTCCTTTATTAAAGATCATAACGGTAACGATCATGGGGCCTAATAAATGCTAAAGAATTTGAAATAATTATCTTCTTTGTGAATCATATTTGAATAGATCATTTAAAGTTTTTTTATTAAAGGTCTTAACGGTAACGATCATTGGGCCTAATAAATGCTAAAAAATTGGTCATAATTATCTTCATTCTAAAAGATAACTTAAAAGATCATTTAGAATTTCTTTATTAAAGATCATAACGGTAACGATCATTGGGCCTAATAAATGCTAAAGAATTTGAAATAATTATCTTCTTTGTGAATCATAATTGAAAAGATCATTTAAAGTTTTTTTATTAAAGATCATAACGGTAACGATCATTGGGCCTAATAAATACTAAAAAATTGTAAATAATTATCTTCTTTCTAAAAGATAATTTAATAGATCATTTAGAATTTCTTTATTAAAGATCATAACGGTAACGATCACTGGGCCTAATAAATGCTAAAAAATTGTAAATAGTTATCTTCTTTCTAAAAGATAATTTAATAGATCATTTAAAATTTCTTCATTAAAGATCATAACAGTAATGCTCATTGGGCCTAATAAATGCTAAAGAAGTTGAAGTAATTATGTTCTTTGTGAATCATATTTGAAAAGATCGTTTAAAGTTGTTTTATTAAAGATCATAACGGTAATGATCATTGGTCCTAATAAATGCTAAAAAATTGTAAATAATTATCTTCTTTCTCAAAGATAATTTAATAGATCATTTAGAATTTCTTTATTAAAGATCATAACGGTAACGATCATTGGGCCTAATAAATGCTAAAAAATTGTAAATAATTATCTTCTTTGTGAATCATAATTGAAAAGATCATTTAAAGTTTTTTTATTAAAGATCATAATGGTAACGATCATTGGGCCTAATAAATGCTACAAAATTGTAAATAATTATCTTCTTTCTAAAAGATAATGTAATAGATCATTTAGAATTTCTTTATTAAAGATCATAACGGTAACGATCATTGGGCCTAATAAATGCTAAAGAATTTGAAATAATTATCTTCTTTGTGAATCATATTTGAATAGATCATTTAAAGTTTTCTTATTAAAGGTAACGATCATTGGGCCTAATAAATGGTAAAAAATTGTACATAATTATCTTCATTCTAAAAGATAATTTAATAAGTCTTTAGAATTTCTTTATTAAAAGATCATAACGGTAACGATCATTGGGCCTAATAAATGCTAAAGAATTTGAAATAATTATCTTCTTTGTGAATCATATTTGAATATATCATTTAAAGTTTTCTTATTAAAGGTAACGATCATTGGGCCTAATAAATGCTAAAAAATTGTACATAATTATCTTCATTCTAAAAGATAATTTAATAAGTCATTTAGAATTTCTTTATTAAAGATCATAACGGTAACGATCATTGGGCCTAATAAATGCTAAAGAATTTGAAATAATTATCTTCTTTGTGAATCCTAATTGAAAAGATCATTTAAAGTTTTTTTGTTAAAGATCATAATGGTAACGATCATTGGGCCTAATAAATGCTACAAAATTGTTAATAATTATCTTCTTTCTAAAAGATGTTTTAATAGATCATTTTGAATTTCTTTATTAAAGATCATAACGGTAATGATCATTGGTCCTAATAAATGCTAAAAAATTGTAAATAATTATCTTCTTTCTAAAAGATATTTTAATAGATCATTTAGAATTTCTTTATTAAAGATCATAACGGTAACGATCATGGGGCCTAATAAATGCTAAAGAATTTGAAATAAGTATCTTCTTTTTGAATCATATTTGAATAGATCATTTAAAGTTTTTTTATTAAAGGTCTTAACGGTAACGATCATTGGGCCTAATAAATGCTAAAAAATTGGTCATAATTATCTTCATTCTAAAAGATAACTTAAAAGATCATTTAGAATTTCTTTATTAAAGATCATAACGGTAACGATCATTGGGCCTAATAAATGCTAAAGAATTTGAAATAATTATATTCTTTGTGAATCATAATTGAAAAGATCATTTAAAGTTTTTTTATTAAAGATCATAACGGTAACGATCATTGGGCCTAATAAATACTAAAAAATTGTAAATAATTATCTTCTTTCTAAAAGATAATTTAATAGATCATTTAGAATTTCTTTGTTAAAGATCATAACGGTAACGATCATTGGGCCTAATAAATGCTAAAAAATTGTAAATAGTTATCTTCTTCCTAAAAGATAATTTAATAGATCATTTAAAATTTCTTCATTAAAGATCATAACAGTAATGATCATTGGGCCTAATAAATGCTAAAGAAGTTGAAGTAATTATCTTCTTTGTGAATCATATTTGAAAAGATCATTTAAAGTTGTTTTATTAAAGATCATAACGGTAATGATCATTGGTCCTAATAAATGCTAAAAAATTGTAAATAATTATCTTCTTTCTCAAAGATAATTTAATAGATCATTTAGAATTTCTTTATTAAAGATCATAACGGTAACGATCATTGGGCCTAATAAATGCTAAAAAATTGTAAATAATTATCTTCTTTGTGAATCATAATTGAAAAGATCATTTAAAGTTTTTTTATTAAAGATCATAACGGTAACGATCATTGGGCCTAATAAATGCTACAAAATTGTAAATAATTATCTTCATTCTAAAAGATAATGTAATAGATCATTTAGAATTTCTTTATTAAAGATCATAACGGTAACGATCATTGGGCCTAATAAATGCTAAAGAATTTGAAATAATTATCTTCTTTGTGAATCATATTTGAATAGATCATTTAAAGTTTTCTTATTAAAGGTAACGATCATTGGGCCTAATAAATGCTAAAAAATTGTACATAATTATCTTCATTCTAAAAGATAATTTAATAAGTCTTTAGAATTTCTTTATTAAAAGATCATAACGGTAACGATCATTGGGCCTAATAAATGCTAAAGAATTTGAAATAATTATCTTCTTTGTGAATCCTAATTGAAAAGATCATTTAAAGTTTTTTTGTTAAAGATCATAATGGTAACGATCATTGGGCCTAATAAATGCTACAAAATTGTAAATAATTATCTTCTTTCTAAAAGATGTTTTAATAGATCATTTAGAATTTCTTTATTAAAGATCATAACGGTAACGATCATTGGTCCTAATAAATGCTAAAAAATTGTAAATAATTATCTTCTTTCTAAAAGATATTTTAATAGATCATTTAGAATTTCTTTATTAAAGATCATAACGATAACGATCATGGGGCCTAATAAATGCTAAAGAATTTGAAATAATTATCTTCTTTTTGAATCATATTTGAATAGATCATTTAAAGTTTTTTTATTAAAGGTCTTAACGGTAACGATCATTGGGCCTAATAAATGCTAAAAAATTGGTCATAATTATCTTCATTCTAAAAGATAACTTAAAAGATCATTTAGAATTTCTTTATTAAAGATCATAACGGTAACGATCATTGGGCCTAATAAATGCTAAAGAATTTGAAATAATTATCTTCTTTGTGAATCATAATTGAAAAGATCATTTAAAGTTTTTATATTAAAGATCATAACGGTAACGATCATTGGGCCTAATAAATACTAAAAAATTGGTCATAATTATCTTCATTCTAAAAGATAACTTAAAAGATCATTTAGAATTTCTTTATTAAAGATCATAACGGTAACGATCATTGGGCCTAATAAATACTAAAGAATTTGAAATAATTATCTTCTTTGTGAATCATAATTGACAACATCATTTAAAGTTTTTTTATTAAAGATCATAACGGTAACGATCATTGAGCCTAATAAATGGTAAAAAATTGTAGATAATTATCTTCTTTCTAAAAGATAATTTAATAGATCATTTAGAATTTCTTTATTAAAGATCATAACAGTAACGATCATGGGGCCTAATAAATGCTAAATAATTTGAAATAATTATCTTCTTTGTGAATCATATTTGAATAAATAATTTAAAGTTTTTTTATTAAACGTCTTAATGGTAACGATCATTGGGCCTAATAAATGCTAAAAAATTGTACATAATTATCTTCATTCTAAAATATAATTTAATAAGTCATTTAGAATTTCTTTATTAAAGATCATAACGGTAACGATCATTGGGCCTAATAAATGCTAAAGAATTTGAAATAATTATCTTCTTTGTGAATCATATTTGAAAAGATCATTTAAAGTTTTTTTATTAAAGGTCTTAACGGTAACGATCATTGGGCCTAATAAATGCTAAAAAATTGTACATAATTATCTTCATTCTAAAATATAATTTAATAAGTCATTTAGAATTTCTTTATTAAAGATCATAACGATAACGGTCATTGGGCCTAATAAATGCTAAAGAATTTGAAATAATTATCTTCTTTGTGAATCATAATTGAAAAGATCATTTAAAGTTTTTTTATTAAAGATCATAATGGTAACGATCATTGGGCCTAATAAATGCTACAAAATTGTAAATAATTATCTTCTTTCTAAAAGATAATTTAATAGATCATTTAAAATTTCTTCATTAAAGATCATAACAGTAATGTCATTGGGCCTAATAAATGCTAAAGAATTTGAAGTAATTATCTTCTTTGTGAATCATATTTGAAAAGATCATTTAAAGTTGTTTTATTAAAGATCATAACGGTAATGATCATTGGTCCTAATAAATGCTAAAAAATTGTAAATAATTATCTTCTTTCTCAAAGATAATTTAATAGATCATATAGAATTTCTTGATTAAAGATCATAACGGTAACGATCATGGGGCCTAATAAATGCTAAAGAATTTGAAATAATTATCTTCTTTGTGAATCATATTTGAATAGATCATTTAAAATTTTTTTATTAAAGGTCTTAACGGTAACGATCATTGGGCCTAATAAATGCTAAAAAATTGGTCATAATTATCTTCATTCTAAAAGATAACTTAAAAGATCATTTAGAATTTCTTTATTAAAGATCATAACGGTAACAATCATTGGGCCTAATAAATGCTAAAGAATTTGAAATAATTATCTTCTTTGTGAATCATAATTGACAACATCATTTAAAGTTTTTTTTATTAAAGATCATAACGGTAACGATCATTGGGCCTAATAAATACTAAAAAATTGTAAATAATTATCTTCTTTCTAAAAGATAATTTAATAGATCATTTAGAATTTCTTTATTAAAGATCATAACGGTAACGATCACTGGGCCTAATAAATGCTAAAAAATTGTAAATAGTTATCTTCTTTCTAAAAGATAATTTAATAGATCATTTAAAATTTCTTCATTAAAGATCATAACAGTAATGCTCATTGGGCCTAATAAATGCTAAAGAAGTTGAAGTAATTATGTTCTTTGTGAATCATATTTGAAAAGATCATTTAAAGTTGTTTTATTAAAGATCATAACGGTAATGATCATTGGTCCTAATAAATGCTAAAAAATTGTAAATAATTATCTTCTTTCTCAAAGATAATTTAATAGATCATTTAGAATTTCTTTATTAAAGATCATAACGGTAACGATCATTGGGCCTAATAAATGCTAAAAAATTGTAAATAATTATCTTCTTTGTGAATCATAATTGAAAAGATCATTTAAAGTTTTTTTATTAAAGATCATAATGGTAACGATCATTGGGCCTAATAAATGCTACAAAATTGTAAATAATTATCTTCTTTCTAAAAGATAATGTAATAGATCATTTAGAATTTCTTTATTAAAGATCATAACGGTAACGATCATTGGGCCTAATAAATGCTAAAGAATTTGAAATAATTATCTTCTTTGTGAATCATATTTGAATAGATCATTTAAAGTTTTCTTATTAAAGGTAACGATCATTGGGCCTAATAAATGCTAAAAAATTGTACATAATTATCTTCATTCTAAAAGATAATTTAATAAGTCTTTAGAATTTCTTTATTAAAAGATCATAACGGTAACGATCATTGGGCCTAATAAATGCTAAAGAATTTGAAATAATTATCTTCTTTGTGAATCATAATTGACAACATCATTTAAAGTTTTTTTATTAAAAATCATAACGGTAACGATCATTGGGCCTAATAAATGCTAAAAAATTGTAGATAATTATCTTCTTTCTAAAAGATATTTTAATAGATCATTTAGAATTTCTTTATTAAAGATCATAACGGTAACGATCATGGGGCCTAATAAATGCTAAAGAATTTGAAATAATTATCTTCTTTGTGAATCATATTTGAATAGATCATTTAAAGTTTTTTTATTAAAGTTCTTAACGGTAACGATCATTGGGCCTAATAAATGCTAAAAAATTGTACATAATTATCTTCATTCTAAAATATAATTTAATAAGTAATTTAGAATTTCTTTATTAAAGATCATAACGGTAACGATCATTGGGCCTAATAAATGCTAAAGAATTTGAAATAATTATCTTCTTTGTGAATCCTATTTGAATAGATCATTTAAAGTTTTTTTATTAAAGGCCTTAACAGTAACGATCATTGGGCCTAATAAATGCTAAAAAATTGTACATAATTATCTTCATTCCAAAAGATAACTTAAAAGATCATTTAGAATTTCTTTATTAAAAATCATAACGGTAACGATCATTGGGCCTAATAAATGCTAAAGAATTTGAAATAATTATCTTCTTTGTGAATCATAATTGAAAAGACGATTTAAAGTTTTTTTATTAAAGATCATAACAGTAACGATCATTGGGCCTAATAAATACTAAAAAATTGTAAATAATTATCTTCTTTCTAAAAGATAATTTAATAGATCATTTACAATTTCTTCATTAAAGATCATAACAGTAATGTCATTGGGCCTAATAAATGCTAAAGAATTTGAAGTAATTATCTTCTTTGTGAATCATATTTGAAAAGATCATTTAAAGTTGTTTTATTAAAGATCATAACGGTAATGATCATTGGTCCTAATAAATGCTAAAAAATTGTAAATAATTATCTTCTTTCTCAAAGATAATTTAATAGATCATATAGAATTTCTTGATTAAAGATCATAACGGTAACGATCATGGGGCCTAATAAATGCTAAAGAATTTGAAATAATTATCTTCTTTGTGAATCATATTTGAATAGATCATTTAAAATTTTTTTATTAAAGGTCTTAACGGTAACGATCATTGGGCCTAATAAATGCTAAAAAATTGGTCATAATTATCTTCATTCTAAAAGATAACTTAAAAGATCATTTAGAATTTCTTTATTAAAGATCATAACGGTAACAATCATTGGGCCTAATAAATGCTAAAGAATTTGAAATAATTATCTTCTTTGTGAATCATATTTGAATATATCATTTAAAGTTTTCTTATTAAAGGTAACGATCATTGGGCCTAATAAATGCTAAAAAATTGTACATAATTATCTTCATTCTAAAAGATAATTTAATAAGTCATTTAGAATTTCTTTATTAAAGATCATAACGGTAACGATCATTGGGCCTAATAAATGCTAAAGAATTTGAAATAATTATCTTCTTTGTGAATCCTAATTGAAAAGATCATTTAAAGTTTTTTTGTTAAAGATCATAATGGTAACGATCATTGGGCCTAATAAATGCTACAAAATTGTAAATAATTATCTTCTTTCTAAAAGATGTTTTAATAGATCATTTAAAATTTCTTTATTAAAGATCATAACGGTAATGATCATTGGTCCTAATAAATGCTAAAAAATTGTAAATAATTATCTTCTTTCTAAAAGATATTTTAATATATCATTTAGAATTTCTTTATTAAAGATCATAACGGTAACGATCATGGGGCCTAATAAATGCTAAAGAATTTGAAATAATTATCTTCTTTTTGAATCATATTTGAATAGATCATTTAAAGTTTTTTTATTAAAGATCATAACGGTAACGATCATTGGGCCTAATAAATACTAAAAAATTGTAAATAATTATCTTCTTTCTGAAAGATAATTTAATAGATCATTTAGAATTTCTTTATTAAAGATCATAACGGTAACGATCATTGGGCCTAATAAATGCTAAAAAATTGTAAATAGTTATCTTCTTTCTAAAAGATAATTTAATAGATCATTTAAAATTTCTTCATTAAAGATCATAACAGTAATGATCATTGGGCCTAATAAGTGCTAAAGAAGTTGAAGTAATTATCTTCTTTGTGAATCATATTTGAAAAGATCATTTAAAGTTGTTTTATTAAAGATCATAACGGTAATGATCATTGGTCCTAATAAATGCTAAAAAATTGTAAATAATTATCTTCTTTCTCAAAGATAATTTAATAGATCATTTAGAATTTCTTTATTAAAGATCATAACGGTAACGATCATTAGGCCTAATAAATGATAAAAAATTGTAAATAATTATCTTCTTTGTGAATCATAATTGAAAAGATCATTTAAAGTTTTTTTATTAAAGATCATAACGGTAACGATCATTGGGCCTAATAAATGCTACAAAATTGTAAATAATTATCTTCTTTCTAAAAGATAATGTAATAGATCATTTAGAATTTCTTTATTAAAGATCATAACGGTAACGATCATTGGGACTAATAAATGCTAAAGAATTTGAAATAATTATCTTCTTTTTGAATCATATTTGAATAGATCATTTAAAGTTTTTTTATTAAAGGTCTTAACGGTAACGATCATTGGGCCTAATAAATGCTAAAAAATTGGTCATAATTATCTTCATTCTAAAAGATAACTTAAAAGATCATTTAGAATTTCTTTATTAAAGATCATAACGGTAACGATCATTGGGCCTAATAAATGCTAAAGAATTTGAAATAATTATATTCTTTGTGAATCATAATTGAAAAGATCATTTAAAGTTTTTTTATTAAAGATCATAACGGTAACGATCATTGGGCCTAATAAATACTAAAAAATTGTAAATAATTATCTTCTTTCTAAAAGATAATTTAATAGATCATTTAGAATTTCTTTATTAAAGATCATAACGGTAACGATCATTGGGCCTAATAAATGCTAAAAAATTGTAAATAGTTATCTTCTTTCTAAAAGATAATTTAATAGATCATTTAAAATTTCTTCATTAAAGATCATAACAGTAATGATCATTGGGCCTAATAAGTGCTAAAGAAGTTGAAGTAATTATCTTCTTTGTGAATCATATTTGAAAAGATCATTTAAAGTTGTTTTATTAAAGATCATAACGGTAATGATCATTGGTCCTAATAAATGCTAAAAAATTGTAAATAATTATCTTCTTTCTCAAAGATAATTTAATAGATCATTTAGAATTTCTTTATTAAAGATCATAACGGTAACGATCATTGGGCCTAATAAATGCTAAAAAATTGTAAATAATTATCTTCTTTGTGAATCATAATTGAAAAGATCATTTAAAGTTTTTTTATTAAAGATCATAACGGTAACGATCATTGGGCCTAATAAATGCTACAAAATTGTAAATAATTATCTTCTTTCTAAAAGATAATGTAATAGATCATTTAGAATTTCTTTATTAAAGATCATAACGGTAACGATCATTGGGCCTAATAAATGCTAAAGAATTTGAAATAATTATCTTCTTTGTGAATCATATTTGAATAGATCATTTAAAGTTTTCTTATTAAAGGTAACGATCATTGGGCCTAATAAATGCTAAAAAATTGTACATAATTATCTTCATTCTAAAAGATAATTTAATAAGTCTTTAGAATTTCTTTATTAAAAGATCATAACGGTAACGATCATTGGGCCTAATAAATGCTAAAGAATTTGAAATAATTATCTTCTTTGTGAATCCTAATTGAAAAGATCATTTAAAGTTTTTTTGTTAAAGATCATAATGGTAACGATCATTGGGCCTAATAAATGCTACAAAATTGTAAATAATTATCTTCTTTCTAAAAGATGTTTTAATAGATCATTTAGAATTTCTTTATTAAAGATCATAAAGGTAATGATCATTGGTCCTAATAAATGCTAAAAAATTGTAAATAATTATCTTCTTTCTAAAAGATATTTTAATAGATCATTTAGAATTTCTTTATTAAAAGATCATAACGGTAATGATCATTGGGCCTAATAAATGCTAAAGAATTTGAAATAATTATCTTCTTTGTGAATCATATTTGAATATATCATTTAAAGTTTTCTTATTAAAGGTAACGATCATTGGGCCTAATAAATGCTAAAAAATTGTACATAATTATCTTCATTCTAAAAGATAATTTAATAAGTCATTTAGAATTTCTTTATTAAAGATCATAACGGTAACGATCATTGGGCCTAATAAATGCTAAAAAATTGTAAATAATTATCTTCTTTGTGAATCATAATTGAAAAGATCATTTAAAGTTTTTTTATTAAAGATCATAATGGTAACGATCATTGGGCCTAATAAATGCTACAAAATTGGAAATAATTATCTTCTTTCTAAAACATGTTTTAATAGATCATTTAGAATTTCTTTATTAAAGATCATAACGGTAATGATCATTGTTCCTAATAAATGCTAAAAAATTGTAAATAATTATCTTCTTTCTAAAAGATATTTTAATAGATCATTTAGAATTTCTTTATTAAAGATCATAACGGTAACGATCATGGGGCCTAATAAATGCTAAAGAATTTGAAATAATTATCTTCTTTTTGAATCATAGTTGAATAGATCATTTAAAGTTTTTTTATTAAAGGTCTTAACGGTAACGATCATTGGGCCTAATAAATGCTAAAAAATTGGTCATAATTATCTTCATTCTAAAAGATAACTTAAAAGATCATTTAGAATTTCTTTATTAAAGATCATAACGGTAACGATCATTGGGCCTAATAAATGCTAAAGAATTTTAAATAATTATATTCTTTGTGAATCATAATTGAAAAGATCATTTAAAGTTTTTTTATTAAAGATCATAACGGTAACGATCATTGGGCCTAATAAATACTAAAAAATTGTAAATAATTATCTTCTTTCTAAAAGATAATTTAATAGATCATTTAGAATTTCTTTATTAAAGATCATAACGGTAACGATCATTGGGCCTAATAAATGCTAAAAAATTGTAAATAGTTATCTTCTTTCTAAAAGATAATTTAATAGATCATTTAAAATTTCTTCATTAAAGATCATAACAGTAATGATCATTGGGCCTAATAAGTGCTAAAGAAGTTGAAGTAATTATCTTCTTTGTGAATCATATTTGAAAAGATCATTTAAAGTTGTTTTATTAAAGATCATAACGGTAATGATCATTGGTCCTAATAAATGCTAAAAAATTGTAAATAATTATCTTCTTTCTCAAAGATAATTTAATAGATCATTTAGAATTTCTTTATTAAAGATCATAACGGTAACGATCATTGGGCCTAATAAATGCTAAAAAATTGTAAATAATTATCTTCTTTGTGAATCATAATTGAAAAGATCATTTAAAGTTTTTTTATTAAAGATCATAACGGTAACGATCATTGGGCCTAATAAATGCTACAAAATTGTAAATAATTATCTTCTTTCTAAAAGATAATGTAATAGATCATTTAGAATTTCTTTATTAAAGATCATAACGGTAACGATCATTGGGCCTAATGAATGCTAAAGAATTTGAAATAATTATCTTCTTTGTGAATCATATTTGAATAGATCATTTAAAGTTTTCTTATTAAAGGTAACGATCATTGGGCCTAATAAATGCTAAAAAATTGTACATAATTATCTTCATTCTAAAAGATAATTTAATAAGTCTTTAGAATTTCTTTATTAAAACATCATAACGGTAACGATCATTGGGCCTAATAAATGCTAAAGAATTTGAAATAATTATCTTCTTTGTGAATCCTAATTGAAAAGATCATTTAAAGTTTTTTTGTTAAAGATCATAATGGTAACGATCATTGGGCCTAATAAATGCTACAAAATTGTAAATAATTATCTTCTTTCTAAAAGATGTTTTAATAGATCATTTAGAATTTCTTTATTAAAGATCATAACGGTAATGATCATTGGTCCTAATAAATGCTAAAAAATTGTAAATAATTATCTTCTTTGTAAAAGATATTTTAATAGATCATTTAGAATTTCTTTATTAAAGATCATAACGGTAACGATCATGGGGCCTAATAAATGCTAAAGAATTTGAAATAATTATCTTCTTTTTGAATCATATTTGAATAGATCATTTAAAGTTTTTTTATTAAAGGTCTTAACGGTAACGATCATTGGGCCTAATAAATGCTAAAAAATTGGTCATAATTATCTTCATTCTAAAAGATAACTTAAAAGATCATTTAGAATTTCTTTATTAAAGATCATAACGGTAACGATCATTGGGCCTAATAAATGCTACAAAATTGTAAATAATTATCTTCTTTCTAAAAGATAATTTAATAGATCATTTAGAATTTCTTTATTAAAGATCATAACGGTAACGATCATTGGGCCTAATAAATGCTACAAAATTGTAAATAATTATCTTCTTTCTAAAAGATGTTTTAATAGATCATTTAGAATTTCTTTATTAAAGATCATAATGGTAACGATCATTGGGCCTAATAAATGCTACAAAATTGTAAATAATTATCTTCTTTCTAAAAGATAATGTAATAGATCATTTAGAATTTCTTTATTAAAGATCATAACGGTAACGATCATTGGGCCTAATAAATGCTAAAGAATTTGAAATAATTATCTTCTTTGTGAATCATATTTGAATAGATCATTTAAAGTTTTCTTATTAAAGGTAACGATCATTGGGCCTAATAAATGCTGAAAAATTGTACATAATTATCTTCATTCTAAAAGATAATTTAATAAGTCTTTAGAATTTCTTTATTAAAAGATCATAACGGTAACGATCATTGGGCCTAATAAATGCTAAAGAATTTGAAATAATTATCTTCTTTGTGAATCCTAATTGAAAAGATCATTTAAAGTTTTTTTGTTAAAGATCATAATGGTAACGATCATTGGGCCTAATAAATGCTACAAAATTGTAAATAATTATCTTGTTTCTAAAAGATAATTTAATAGATCATTTAGAATTTCTTTATTAAAGATCATAACGGTAACGATCATTGGGCCTAATAAATGCTAAAAAATTGTAAATAATTATCTTCTTTCTAAAAGATGTTTTAATAGATCATTTAGAATTTCTTTATTAAAGATCATAACGGTAATCATCATTGGTCCTAATAAATGCTAAAAAATTGTAAATAATTATCTTCTTTCTAAAAGATATTTTAATAGATCATTTAGAATTTCTTTATTAAAGATCATAACGGTAACGATCATGGGGCCTAATAAATGCTAAAGAATTTGAAATAATTATCTTCTTTTTGAATCATATTTGAATAGATCATTTAAAGTTTTTTTATTAAAGGTCTTAACGGTAACGATCATTGGGCCTAATAAATGCTAAAAAATTGGTCATAATTATCTTCATTCTAAAAGATAACTTAAAAGATCATTTAGAATTTCTTTATTAAAGATCATAACGGTAACGATCATTGGGCCTAATAAATGCTAAAGAATTTGAAATAATTATCTTCTTTGTGAATCATAATTGAAAAGATCATTTAAAGTTTTTATATTAAAGATCATAACGGTAACGATCATTGGGCCTAATAAATACTAAAAAATTGTAAATAATTATCTTCTTTCTAAAAGATAATTTAATAGATCATTTAAAATTTCTTTATTAAAGATCATAACGGTAACGATCATTGGGCCTAATAAATGCTAAAAAATTGTAAATAATTATCTTCTTTCTAAAAGATAATTTAATAGATCATTTAAAATTTCTTCATTAAAGATCATAACAGTAATGATCATTGGGCCTAATAAATGCTAAAGAATTTGAAGTAATTATCTTCTTTGTGAATCATATTTGAAAAGATCATTTAAAGTTGTTTTATTAAAGATCATAACGGTAATGATCATTGGTCCTAATAAATGCTAAAATATTGTAAATAATTATCTTCTTTCTCAAAGATAATTTAATAGATCATATAGAATTTCTTGATTAAATATCATAACGGTAACGATCATGGGGCCTAATAAATGCTAAAGAATTTGAAATAATTATCTTCTTTGTGAATCATATTTGAATAGATCATTTAAAATTTTTTTATTAAAGGTCTTAACGGTAACGATCATTGGGCCTAATAAATGCTAAAAAATTGTAAATAATTATCTTCTTTCTAAAAGATAATTTAATAGATCATTTAAAATTTCTTCATTAAAGATCATAACAGTAATGATCATTGGGCCTAATAAATGCTAAAGAAGTTGAAGTAATTATCTTCTTTGTGAATCATATTTGAAAAGATCATTTAAAGTTGTTTTATTAAAGATCATAACGGTAATGATCATTGGTCCTAATAAATGCTAAAAAATTGTAAATAATTATCTTCTTTCTCAAAGATAATTTAATAGATCATTTAGAATTTCTTTATTAAAGATCATAACGGTAACGATCATTGGGCCTAATAAATGCTAAAAAATTGTAAATAATTATCTTCTTTGTGAATCATAATTGAAAAGATCATTTAAAGTTTTTTTATTAAAGATCATAATGGTAACGATCATTGGGCCTAATAAATGCTACAAAATTGTAAATAATTATCTTCTTTCTAAAAGATAATGTAATAGATCATTTAGAATTTCTTTATTAAAGATCATAACGGTAACGATCATTGGGCCTAATAAATGCTAAAAAATTGTAAATAATTATCTTCTTTCTAAAAGATGTTTTAATAGATCATTTAGAATTTCTTTATTAAAGATCATAACGGTAATGATCATTGGTCCTAATAAATGCTAAAAAATTGTAAATAATTATCTTCTTTCTAAAAGATATTTTAATAGATCATTTAGAATTTCTTTATTAAAGATCATAACGGTAACGATCATGGGGCCTAATAAATGCTAAAGAATTTGAAATAATTATCTTCTTTTTGAATTATATTTGAATAGATCATTTAAGGTTTTTCTATTAAAGGTCTTAACGGTAACGATCATTGGGCCTAATAAATGCTAAAAAATTGGTCATAATTATCTTCATTCTAAAAGATGACTTAAAAGATCATTTAGAATTTCTTTATTAAAGATTGTAACGGTAACGATCATTGGGCCTAATAAATGCTAAAGAATTTGAAATAATTATCTTCTTTGTGAATCATAATTGAAAAGATCATTTAAAGTTTTTATATTAAAGATCATAACGGTAACGATCATTGGGCCTAATAAATACTAAAAAATTGTAAATAATTATCTTCTTTCTAAAAGATAATTTAATAGATCATTTAGAATTTCTTTATTAAAGATCATAACGGTAACGATCATTGGGCCTAATAAATGCTAAAAAATTGTAAATAATTATCTTCTTTCTAAAAGATAATTTAATAGATCATTTAAAATTTCTTCATTAAAGATCATAATAGTAATGATCATTGGGCCTAATAAATGCTAAAGAATTTGAAGTAATTATCTTCTTTGTGAATCATATTTGAGAAGATCATTTAAAGTTGTTTTATTAAAGATCATAACGGTAATGATCATTGGTCCTAATAAATGCTAAAAAATTGTAAATAATTATCTTCTTTCTCAAAGATAATTTAATAGATCATATAGAATTTCTTGATTAAAGATCATAACGGTAACGATCATGGGGCCTAATAAATGCTAAAGAATTTGAAATAATTATCTTCTTTGTGAATCATATTTGAATACATCATTTAAAATTTTTTTATTAAAGGTCTTAACGGTAACGATCATTGGGCCTAATAAATGCTAAAAAATTGTAAATAATTATCTTCTTTCTAAAAGATAATTTAATAGATCATTTAAAATTTCTTCATTAAAGATCATAACAGTAATGATCATTGGGCCTAATAAATGCTAAAGAAGTTGAAGTAATTATCTTCTTTGTGAATCATATTTGAAAAGATCATTTAAAGTTGTTTTATTAAAGATCATAACGGTAATGATCATTGGTCCTAATAAATGCTAAAAAATTGTAAATAATTATCTTCTTTCTCAAAGATAATTTAATAGATCATTTAGAATTTCTTTATTAAAGATCATAACGGTAACGATCATTGGGCCTAATAAATGCTAAAAAATTGTAAATAATTATCTTCTTTGTGAATCATAATTGAGAAGATCATTTAAAGTTTTTTTATTAAAGATCATAATGGTAACGATCATTGGGCCTAATAAATGCTACAAAATTGTAAATAATTATCTTCTTTCTAAAAGATAATGTAATAGATCATTTAGAATTTCTTTATTAAAGATCATAACGGTAACGATCATTGGGCCTAATAAATGCTAAAGAATTTGAAATAATTATCTTCTTTGTGAATCATATTTGAATAGATCATTTAAAGTTTTCTTATTAAAGGTAACGATCATTGGGCCTAATAAATGCTAAAAAATTGTACATAATTATCTTCATTCTAAAAGATAATTTAATAAGTCTTTAGAATTTCTTTATTAAAAGATCATAACGGTCACGATCATTGGGCCTAATAAATGCTAAAGAATTTGAAATAATTATCTTCTTTGTGAATCCTAATTGAAAAGATCATTTAAAGTTTTTTTGTTAAAGATCATAATGGTAACGATCATTGGGCCTAATAAATGCTACAAAATTGTAAATAATTATCTTCTTTCTAAAAGATAATTTAATAGATCATTTAGAATTTCTTTATTAAAGATCATAACGGTAACGATCATTGGGCCTAATAAATGCTAAAAAATTGTAAATAATTATCTTCTTTCTAAAAGATAATTTAATAGATCATTTAAAATTTCTTCATTAAAGATCATAATAGTAATGATCATTGGGCCTAATAAATGCTAAAGAATTTGAAGTAATTATCTTCTTTGTGAATCATATTTGAAAAGATCATTTAAAGTTGTTTTATTAAAGATCATAACGGTAATGATCATTGGTCCTAATAAATGCTAAAAAATTGTAAATAATTATCTTCTTTCTCAAAGATAATTTAATAGATCATATAGAATTTCTTGATTAAAGATCATAACGGTAACGATCATGGGGCCTAATAAATGCTAAAGAATTTGAAATAATTATCTTCTTTGTGAATCATATTTGAATAGATCATTTAAAATTTTTTTATTAAAGGTCTTAACGGTAACGATCATTGGGCCTAATAAATGCTAAAAAATTGTAAATAATTATCTTCTTTCTAAAAGATAATTTAATAGATCATTTAAAATTTCTTCATTAAAGATCATAACAGTAATGATCATTGGGCCTAATAAATGCTAAAGAAGTTGAAGTAATTATCTTCTTTGTGAATCATATTTGAAAAGATCATTTAAAGTTGTTTTATTAAAGATCATAACGGTAATGATCATTGGTCCTAATAAATGCTAAAAAATTGTAAATAATTATCTTCTTTCTCAAAGATAATTTAATAGATCATTTAGAATTTCTTTATTAAAGATCATAACGGTAACGATCATTGGGCCTAATAAATGCTAAAAAATTGTAAATAATTATCTTCTTTGTGAATCATAATTGAAAAGATCATTTAAAGTTTTTTTATTAAAGATCATAATGGTAACGATCATTGGGCCTAATAAATGCTACAAAATTGTAAATAATTATCTTCTTTCTAAAAGATAATGTAATAGATCATTTAGAATTTCTTTATTAAAGATCATAACGGTAACGATCATTGGGCCTAATAAATGCTAAAGAATTTGAAATAATTATCTTCTTTGTGAATCATATTTGAATAGATCATTTAAAGTTTTCTTATTAAAGGTAACGATCATTGGGCCTAATAAATGCTAAAAAATTGTACATAATTATCTTCATTCTAAAAGATAATTTAATAAGTCTTTAGAATTTCTTTATTAAAAGATCATAACGGTCACGATCATTGGGCCTAATAAATGCTAAAGAATTTGAAATAATTATCTTCTTTGTGAATCCTAATTGAAAAGATCATTTAAAGTTTTTTTTGTTAAAGATCATAATGGTAACGATCATTGGGCCTAATAAATGCTACAAAATTGTAAATAATTATCTTCTTTCTAAAAGATAATTTAATAGATCATTTAGAATTTCTTTATTAAAGATCATAACGGTAACGATCATTGGGCCTAATAAATGCTAAAAAATTGTAAATAATTATCTTCTTTCTAAAAGATGTTTTAATAGATCATTTAGAATTTCTTTATTAAAGATCATAACGGTAATGATCATTGGTCCTAATAAATGCTAAAAAATTGTAAATAATTATCTTCTTTCTAAAAGATATTTTAATAGATCATTTAGAATTTCTTTATTAAAGATCATAACGGTAACGATCATGGGGCCTAATAAATGCTAAAGAATTTGAAATAATTATCTTCTTTTTGAATCATATTTGAATAGATCATTTAAAGTTTTTTTATTAAAGGTCTTAACGGTAACGATCATTAGGCCTAATAAATGCTAAAAAATTGGTCATAATTATCTTCATTCTAAAAGATAACTTAAAAGATCATTTAGAATTTCTTTATTAAAGATCATAACGGTAACAATCATTGGGCCTAATAAATGCTAAAGAATTTGAAATAATTATCTTCTTTGTGAATCCTAATTGAAAAGATCATTTAAAGTTTTTTTGTTAAAGATCATAATGGTAACGATCATTGGGCCTAATAAATGCTACAAAATTGTAAATAATTATCTTCTTTCTAAAAGATAATTTAATAGATCATTTAGAATTTCTTTATTAAAGATCATAACGGTAACGATCATTGGGCCTAATAAATGCTAAAAAATTGTAAATAATTATCTTCTTTCTAAAAGATAATTTAATAGATCATTTAAAATTTCTTCATTAAAGATCATAACAGTAATGATCATTGGGCCTAATAAATGCTAAAGAATTTGAAGTAATTATCTTCTTTGTGAATCATATTTGAAAAGATCATTTAAAGTTGTTTTATTAAAGATCATAACGGTAATGATCATTGGTCCTAATAAATGCTAAAAAATTGTAAATAATTATCTTCTTTCTCAAAGATAATTTAATAGATCATATAGAATTTCTTGATTAAAGATCATAACGGTAACGATCATGGGGCCTAATAAATGCTAAAGAATTTGAAATAATTATCTTCTTTGTGAATCATATTTGAATAGATCATTTAAAATTTTTTTATTAAAGGTCTTAACGGTAACGATCATTGGGCCTAATAAATGCTAAAAAATTGTAAATAATTATCTTCTTTCTAAAAGATAATTTAATAGATCATTTAAAATTTCTTCATTAAAGATCATAACAGTAATGATCATTGGGCCTAATAAATGCTAAAGAAGTTGAAGTAATTATCTTCTTTGTGAATCATATTTGAAAAGATCATTTAAAGTTGTTTTATTAAAGATCATAACGGTAATGATCATTGGTCCTAATAAATGCTAAAAAATTGTAAATAATTATCTTCTTTCTCAAAGATAATTTAATAGATCATTTAGAATTTCTTTATTAAAGATCATAACGGTAACGATCATTGGGCCTAATAAATGCTAAAAAATTGTAAATAATTATCTTCTTTGTGAATCATAATTGAAAAGATCATTTAAAGTTTTTTTATTAAAGATCATAATGGTAACGATCATTGGGCCTAATAAATGCTACAAAATTGTAAATAATTATCTTCTTTCTAAAAGATAATGTAATAGATCATTTAGAATTTCTTTATTAAAGATCATAACGGTAACGATCATTGGGCCTAATAAATGCTAAAGAATTTGAAATAATTATCTTCTTTGTGAATCATATTTGAATAGATCATTTAAAGTTTTCTTATTAAAGGTAACGATCATTGGGCCTAATAAATGCTAAAAAATTGTACATAATTATCTTCATTCTAAAAGATAATTTAATAAGTCTTTAGAATTTCTTTATTAAAAGATCATAACGGTCACGATCATTGGGCCTAATAAATGCTAAAGAATTTGAAATAATTATCTTCTTTGTGAATCCTAATTGAAAAGATCATTTAAAGTTTTTTTGTTAAAGATCATAATGGTAACGATCATTGGGCCTAATAAATGCTACAAAATTGTAAATAATTATCTTCTTTCTAAAAGATAATTTAATAGATCATTTAGAATTTCTTTATTAAAGATCATAACGGTAACGATCATTGGGCCTAATAAATGCTAAAAAATTGTAAATAATTATCTTCTTTCTAAAAGATGTTTTAATAGATCATTTAGAATTTCTTTATTAAAGATCATAACGGTAATGATCATTGGTCCTAATAAATGCTAAAAAATTGTAAATAATTATCTTCTTTCTAAAAGATATTTTAATAGATCATTTAGAATTTCTTTATTAAAGATCATAACGGTAACGATCATGGGGCCTAATAAATGCTAAAGAATTTGAAATAATTATCTTCTTTTTGAATCATATTTGAATAGATCATTTAAAGTTTTTTTATTAAAGGTCTTAACGGTAACGATCATTAGGCCTAATAAATGCTAAAAAATTGGTCATAATTATCTTCATTCTAAAAGATAACTTAAAAGATCATTTAGAATTTCTTTATTAAAGATCATAACGGTAACAATCATTGGGCCTAATAAATGCTAAAGAATTTGAAATAATTATCTTCTTTGTGAATCATAATTGAAAAGATCATTTAAAGTTTTTATATTAAAGATCATAACGGTAACGATCATTGGGCCTAATAAATACTAAAAAATTGTAAATAATTATCTTCTTTCTAAAAGATAATTTAATAGATCATTTAGAATTTCTTTATTAAAGATCATAACGGTAACGATCATTGGGCCTAATAAATGCTAAAAAATTGTAAATAATTATCTTCTTTCTAAAAGATAATTTAATAGATCATTTAAAATTTCTTCATTAAAGATCATAACAGTAATGATCATTGGGCCTAATAAATGCTAAAGAATTTGAAGTAATTATCTTCTTTGTGAATCATATTTGAAAAGATCATTTAAAGTTGTTTTATTAAAGATCATAACGGTAATGATCATTGGTCCTAATAAATGCTAAAAAATTGTAAATAATTATCTTCTTTCTCAAAGATAATTTAATAGATCATATAGAATTTCTTGATTAAAGATCATAACGGTAACGATCATGGGGCCTAATAAATGCTAAAGAATTTGAAATAATTATCTTCTTTGTGAATCATATTTGAATAGATCATTTAAAATTTTTTTATTAAAGGTCTTAACGGTAACGATCATTGGGCCTAATAAATGCTAAAAAATTGTAAATAATTATCTTCTTTCTAAAAGATAATTTAATAGATCATTTAAAATTTCTTCATTAAAGATCATAACAGTAATGATCATTGGGCCTAATAAATGCTAAAGAAGTTGAAGTAATTATCTTCTTTGTGAATCATATTTGAAAAGATCATTTAAAGTTGTTTTATTAAAGATCATAACGGTAATGATCATTGGTCCTAATAAATGCTAAAAAATTGTAAATAATTATCTTCTTTCTCAAAGATAATTTAATAGATCATTTAGAATTTCTTTATTAAAGATCATAACGGTAACGATCATTGGGCCTAATAAATGCTAAAAAATTGTAAATAATTATCTTCTTTGTGAATCATAATTGAAAAGATCATTTAAAGTTTTTTTATTAAAGATCATAATGGTAACGATCATTGGGCCTAATAAATGCTACAAAATTGTAAATAATTATCTTCTTTCTAAAATATAATGTAATAGATCATTTAGAATTTCTTTATTAAAGATCATAACGGTAACGATCATTGGGCCTAATAAATGCTAAAGAATTTGAAATAATTATCTTCTTTGTGAATCATATTTGAATAGATCATTTAAAGTTTTCTTATTAAAGGTAACGATCATTGGGCCTAATAAATGCTAAAAAATTGTACATAATTATCTTCATTCTAAAAGATAATTTAATAAGTCTTTAGAATTTCTTTATTAAAAGATCATAACGGTCACGATCATTGGGCCTAATAAATGCTAAAGAATTTGAAATAATTATCTTCTTTGTGAATCCTAATTGAAAAGATCATTTAAAGTTTTTTTGTTAAAGATCATAATGGTAACGATCATTGGGCCTAATAAATGCTACAAAATTGTAAATAATTATCTTGTTTCTAAAAGATAATTTAATAGATCATTTAGAATTTCTTTATTAAAGATCATAACGGTAACGATCATTGGGCCTAATAAATGCTAAAAAATTGTAAATAATTATCTTCTTTCTAAAAGATGTTTTAATAGATCATTTAGAATTTCTTTATTAAAGATCATAACGGTAATGATCATTGGTCCTAATAAATGCTAAAAAATTGTAAATAATTATCTTCTTTCTAAAAGATATTTTAATAGATTATTTAGAATTTCTTTATTAAAGATCATAACGGTAACGATCATGGGGCCTAATAAATGCTAAAGAATTTGAAATAATTATCTTCTTTTTGAATCATATTTGAATAGATCATTTAAAGTTTTTTTATTAAAGGTCTTAACGGTAACGATCATTGGGCCTAATAAATGCTAAAAAATTGGTCATAATTATCTTCATTCTAAAAGATAACTTAAAAGATCATTTAGAATTTCTTTATTAAAGATCATAACGGTAACGATCATTGGGCCTAATAAATGCTAAAGAATTTGAAATAATTATCTTCTTTGTGAATCATAATTGAAAAGATCATTTAAAGTTTTTATATTAAAGATCATAACGGTAACGATCATTGGGCCTAATAAATACTAAAAAATTGTAAATAATTATCTTCTTTCTAAAAGATAATTTAATAGATCATTTAGAATTTCTTTATTAAAGATCATAACGGTAACGATCATTGGGCCTAATAAATGCTAAAAAATTGTAAATAATTATCTTCTTTCTAAAAGATAATTTAATAGATCATTTAAAATTTCTTCATTAAAGATCATAACAGTAATGATCATTGGGCCTAATAAATGCTAAAGAATTTGAAGTAATTATCTTCTTTGTGAATCATATTTGAAAAGATCATTTAAAGTTGTTTTATTAAAGATCATAACGGTAATGATCATTGGTCCTAATAAATGCTAAAAAATTGTAAATAATTATCTTCTTTCTCAAAGATAATTTAATAGATCATATAGAATTTCTTGATTAAAGATCATAACGGTAACGATCATGGGGCCTAATAAATGCTAAAGAATTTGAAATAATTATCTTCTTTGTGAATCATATTTGAATAGATCATTTAAAATTTTTTTATTAAAGGTCTTAACGGTAACGATCATTGGGCCTAATAAATGCTAAAAAATTGTAAATAATTATCTTCTTTCTAAAAGATAATTTAATAGATCATTTAAAATTTCTTCATTAAAGATCATAACAGTAATGATCATTGGGCCTAATAAATGCTAAAGAAGTTGAAGTAATTATCTTCTTTGTGAATCATATTTGAAAAGATCATTTAAAGTTGTTTTATTAAAGATCATAACGGTAATGATCATTGGTCCTAATAAATGCTAAAAAATTGTAAATAATTATCTTCTTTCTCAAAGATAATTTAATAGATCATTTAGAATTTCTTTATTAAAGATCATAACGGTAACGATCATTGGGCCTAATAAATGCTAAAAAATTGTAAATAATTATCTTCTTTGTGAATCATAATTGAAAAGATCATTTAAAGTTTTTTTATTAAAGATCATAATGGTAACGATCATTGGGCCTAATAAATGCTACAAAATTGTAAATAATTATCTTCTTTCTAAAAGATAATGTAATAGATCATTTAGAATTTCTTTATTAAAGATCATAACGGTAACGATCATTGGGCCTAATAAATGCTAAAGAATTTGAAATAATTATCTTCTTTGTGAATCATATTTGAATAGATCATTTAAAGTTTTCTTATTAAAGGTAACGATCATTGGGCCTAATAAATGCTAAAAAATTGTACATAATTATCTTCATTCTAAAAGATAATTTAATAAGTCTTTAGAATTTCTTTATTAAAAGATCATAACGGTCACGATCATTGGGCCTAATAAATGCTAAAGAATTTGAAATAATTATCTTCTTTGTGAATCCTAATTGAAAAGATCATTTAAAGTTTTTTTGTTAAAGATCATAATGGTAACGATCATTGGGCCTAATAAATGCTACAAAATTGTAAATAATTATCTTGTTTCTAAAAGATAATTTAATAGATCATTTAGAATTTCTTTATTAAAGATCATAACGGTAACGATCATTGGGCCTAATAAATGCTAAAAAATTGTAAATAATTATCTTCTTTCTAAAAGATGTTTTAATAGATCATTTAGAATTTCTTTATTAAAGATCATAACGGTAATGATCATTGGTCCTAATAAATGCTAAAAAATTGTAAATAATTATCTTCTTTCTAAAAGATATTTTAATAGATTATTTAGAATTTCTTTATTAAAGATCATAACGGTAACGATCATGGGGCCTAATAAATGCTAAAGAATTTGAAATAATTATCTTCTTTTTGAATCATATTTGAATAGATCATTTAAAGTTTTTTTATTAAAGGTCTTAACGGTAACGATCATTGGGCCTAATAAATGCTAAAAAATTGGTCATAATTATCTTCATTCTAAAAGATAACTTAAAAGATCATTTAGAATTTCTTTATTAAAGATCATAACGGTAACGATCATTGGGCCTAATAAATGCTAAAGAATTTGAAATAATTATCTTCTTTGTGAATCATAATTGAAAAGATCATTTAAAGTTTTTATATTAAAGATCATAACGGTAACGATCATTGGGCCTAATAAATACTAAAAAATTGTAAATAATTATCTTCTTTCTAAAAGATAATTTAATAGATCATTTAGAATTTCTTTATTAAAGATCATAACGGTAACGATCATTGGGCCTAATAAATGCTAAAAAATTGTAAATAATTATCTTCTTTCTAAAAGATAATTTAATAGATCATTTAAAATTTCTTCATTAAAGATCATAACAGTAATGATCATTGGGCCTAATAAATGCTAAAGAATTTGAAGTAATTATCTTCTTTGTGAATCATATTTGAAAAGATCATTTAAAGTTGTTTTATTAAAGATCATAACGGTAATGATCATTGGTCCTAATAAATGCTAAAAAATTGTAAATAATTATCTTCTTTCTCAAAGATAATTTAATAGATCATATAGAATTTCTTGATTAAAGATCATAACGGTAACGATCATGGGGCCTAATAAATGCTAAAGAATTTGAAATAATTATCTTCTTTGTGAATCATATTTGAATAGATCATTTAAAATTTTTTTATTAAAGGTCTTAACGGTAACGATCATTGGGCCTAATAAATGCTAAAAAATTGTAAATAATTATCTTCTTTCTAAAAGATAATTTAATAGATCATTTAAAATTTCTTCATTAAAGATCATAACAGTAATGATCATTGGGCCTAATAAATGCTAAAGAAGTTGAAGTAATTATCTTCTTTGTGAATCATATTTGAAAAGATCATTTAAAGTTGTTTTATTAAAGATCATAACGGTAATGATCATTGGTCCTAATAAATGCTAAAAAATTGTAAATAATTATCTTCTTTCTCAAAGATAATTTAATAGATCATTTAGAATTTCTTTATTAAAGATCATAACGGTAACGATCATTGGGCCTAATAAATGCTAAAAAATTGTAAATAATTATCTTCTTTGTGAATCATAATTGAAAAGATCATTTAAAGTTTTTTTATTAAAGATCATAATGGTAACGATCATTGGGCCTAATAAATGCTACAAAATTGTAAATAATTATCTTCTTTCTAAAAGATAATGTAATAGATCATTTAGAATTTCTTTATTAAAGATCATAACGGTAACGATCATTGGGCCTAATAAATGCTAAAGAATTTGAAATAATTATCTTCTTTGTGAATCATATTTGAATAGATCATTTAAAGTTTTCTTATTAAAGGTAACGATCATTGGGCCTAATAAATGCTGAAAAATTGTACATAATTATCTTCATTCTAAAAGATAATTTAATAAGTCTTTAGAATTTCTTTATTAAAAGATCATAACGGTAACGATCATTGGGCCTAATAAATGCTAAAGAATTTGAAATAATTATCTTCTTTGTGAATCCTAATTGAAAAGATCATTTAAAGTTTTTTTGTTAAAGATCATAATGGTAACGATCATTGGGCCTAATAAATGCTACAAAATTGTAAATAATTATCTTGTTTCTAAAAGATAATTTAATAGATCATTTAGAATTTCTTTATTAAAGATCATAACGGTAACGATCATTGGGCCTAATAAATGCTAAAAAATTGTAAATAATTATCTTCTTTCTAAAAGATGTTTTAATAGATCATTTAGAATTTCTTTATTAAAGATCATAACGGTAATGATCATTGGTCCTAATAAATGCTAAAAAATTGTAAATAATTATCTTCTTTCTAAAAGATATTTTAATAGATCATTTAGAATTTCTTTATTAAAGATCATAACGGTAACGATCATGGGGCCTAATAAATGCTAAAGAATTTGAAATAATTATCTTCTTTTTGAATCATATTTGAATAGATCATTTAAAGTTTTTTTATTAAAGGTCTTAACGGTAACGATCATTGGGCCTAATAAATGCTAAAAAATTGGTCATAATTATCTTCATTCTAAAAGATAACTTAAAAGATCATTTAGAATTTCTTTATTAAAGATCATAACGGTAACGATCATTGGGCCTAATAAATGCTAAAGAATTTGAAATAATTATCTTCTTTGTGAATCATAATTGAAAAGATCATTTAAAGTTTTTATATTAAAGATCATAACGGTAACGATCATTGGGCCTAATAAATACTAAAAAATTGTAAATAATTATCTTCTTTCTAAAAGATAATTTAATAGATCATTTAGAATTTCTTTATTAAAGATCATAACGGTAACGATCATTGGGCCTAATAAATGCTAAAAAATTGTAAATAATTATCTTCTTTCTAAAAGATAATTTAATAGATCATTTAAAATTTCTTCATTAAAGATCATAACAGTAATGATCATTGGGCCTAATAAATGCTAAAGAATTTGAAGTAATTATCTTCTTTGTGAATCATATTTGAAAAGATCATTTAAAGTTGTTTTATTAAAGATCATAACGGTAATGATCATTGGTCCTAATAAATGCTAAAAAATTGTAAATAATTATCTTCTTTCTCAAAGATAATTTAATAGATCATATAGAATTTCTTGATTAAAGATCATAACGGTAACGATCATGGGGCCTAATAAATGCTAAAGAATTTGAAATAATTATCTTCTTTGTGAATCATATTTGAATAGATCATTTAAAATTTTTTTATTAAAGGTCTTAACGGTAACGATCATTGGGCCTAATAAATGCTAAAAAATTGTAAATAATTATCTTCTTTCTAAAAGATAATTTAATAGATCATTTAAAATTTCTTCATTAAAGATCATAACAGTAATGATCATTGGGCCTAATAAATGCTAAAGAAGTTGAAGTAATTATCTTCTTTGTGAATCATATTTGAAAAGATCATTTAAAGTTGTTTTATTAAAGATCATAACGGTAATGATCATTGGTCCTAATAAATGCTAAAAAATTGTAAATAATTATCTTCTTTCTCAAAGATAATTTAATAGATCATTTAGAATTTCTTTATTAAAGATCATAACGGTAACGATCATTGGGCCTAATAAATGCTAAAAAATTGTAAATAATTATCTTCTTTGTGAATCATAATTGAAAAGATCATTTAAAGTTTTTTTATTAAAGATCATAATGGTAACGATCATTGGGCCTAATAAATGCTACAAAATTGTAAATAATTATCTTCTTTCTAAAAGATAATGTAATAGATCATTTAGAATTTCTTTATTAAAGATCATAACGGTAACGATCATTGGGCCTAATAAATGCTAAAGAATTTGAAATAATTATCTTCTTTGTGAATCATATTTGAATAGATCATTTAAAGTTTTCTTATTAAAGGTAACGATCATTGGGCCTAATAAATGCTGAAAAATTGTACATAATTATCTTCATTCTAAAAGATAATTTAATAAGTCTTTAGAATTTCTTTATTAAAAGATCATAACGGTAACGATCATTGGGCCTAATAAATGCTAAAGAATTTGAAATAATTATCTTCTTTGTGAATCCTAATTGAAAAGATCATTTAAAGTTTTTTTGTTAAAGATCATAATGGTAACGATCATTGGGCCTAATAAATGCTACAAAATTGTAAATAAT
Source organism: Psophocarpus tetragonolobus (assembly GCA_037954015.1). NCBI lineage: Eukaryota > Viridiplantae > Streptophyta > Magnoliopsida > Fabales > Fabaceae > Psophocarpus > Psophocarpus tetragonolobus. The sequence goes on from CM075688.1 coordinate 65,598,760, forward strand.
TATCTTGTTTCTAAAAGATAATTTAATAGATCATTTAGAATTTCTTTATTAAAGATCATAACGGTAACGATCATTGGGCCTAATAAATGCTAAAAAATTGTAAATAATTATCTTCTTTCTAAAAGATGTTTTAATAGATCATTTAGAATTTCTTTATTAAAGATCATAACGGTAATGATCATTGGTCCTAATAAATGCTAAAAAATTGTAAATAATTATCTTCTTTCTAAAAGATATTTTAATAGATCATTTAGAATTTCTTTATTAAAGATCATAACGGTAACGATCATGGGGCCTAATAAATGCTAAAGAATTTGAAATAATTATCTTCTTTTTGAATCATATTTGAATAGATCATTTAAAGTTTTTTTATTAAAGGTCTTAACGGTAACGATCATTGGGCCTAATAAATGCTAAAAAATTGGTCATAATTATCTTCATTCTAAAAGATAACTTAAAAGATCATTTAGAATTTCTTTATTAAAGATCATAACGGTAACGATCATTGGGCCTAATAAATGCTAAAGAATTTGAAATAATTATCTTCTTTGTGAATCATAATTGAAAAGATCATTTAAAGTTTTTATATTAAAGATCATAACGGTAACGATCATTGGGCCTAATAAATACTAAAAAATTGTAAATAATTATCTTCTTTCTAAAAGATAATTTAATAGATCATTTAGAATTTCTTTATTAAAGATCATAACGGTAACGATCATTGGGCCTAATAAATGCTAAAAAATTGTAAATAATTATCTTCTTTCTAAAAGATAATTTAATAGATCATTTAAAATTTCTTCATTAAAGATCATAACAGTAATGATCATTGGGCCTAATAAATGCTAAAGAATTTGAAGTAATTATCTTCTTTGTGAATCATATTTGAAAAGATCATTTAAAGTTGTTTTATTAAAGATCATAACGGTAATGATCATTGGTCCTAATAAATGCTAAAAAATTGTAAATAATTATCTTCTTTCTCAAAGATAATTTAATAGATCATATAGAATTTCTTGATTAAAGATCATAACGGTAACGATCATGGGGCCTAATAAATGCTAAAGAATTTGAAATAATTATCTTCTTTGTGAATCATATTTGAATAGATCATTTAAAATTTTTTTATTAAAGGTCTTAACGGTAACGATCATTGGGCCTAATAAATGCTAAAAAATTGTAAATAATTATCTTCTTTCTAAAAGATAATTTAATAGATCATTTAAAATTTCTTCATTAAAGATCATAACAGTAATGATCATTGGGCCTAATAAATGCTAAAGAAGTTGAAGTAATTATCTTCTTTGTGAATCATATTTGAAAAGATCATTTAAAGTTGTTTTATTAAAGATCATAACGGTAATGATTATTGGTCCTAATAAATGCTAAAAAATTGTAAATAATTATCTTCTTTCTCAAAGATAATTTAATAGATCATTTAGAATTTCTTTATTAAAGATCATAACGGTAACGATCATTGGGCCTAATAAATGCTAAAAAATTGTAAATAATTATCTTCTTTGTGAATCATAATTGAAAAGATCATTTAAAGTTTTTTTATTAAAGATCATAATGGTAACGATCATTGGGCCTAATAAATGCTACAAAATTGTAAATAATTATCTTCTTTCTAAAAGATAATGTAATAGATCATTTAGAATTTCTTTATTAAAGATCATAACGGTAACGATCATTGGGCCTAATAAATGCTAAAGAATTTGAAATAATTATCTTCTTTGTGAATCATATTTGAATAGATCATTTAAAGTTTTCTTATTAAAGGTAACGATCATTGGGCCTAATAAATGCTGAAAAATTGTACATAATTATCTTCATTCTAAAAGATAATTTAATAAGTCTTTAGAATTTCTTTATTAAAAGATCATAACGATAACGATCATTGGGCCTAATAAATGCTAAAGAATTTGAAATAATTATCTTCTTTGTGAATCCTAATTGAAAAGATCATTTAAAGTTTTTTTGTTAAAGATCATAATGGTAACGATCATTGGGCCTAATAAATGCTACAAAATTGTAAATAATTATCTTCTTTCTAAAAGATAATTTAATAGATCATTTAGAATTTCTTTATTAAAGATCATAACGGTAACGATCATTGGGCCTAATAAATGCTAAAAAATTGTAAATAATTATCTTCTTTCTAAAAGATGTTTTAATAGATCATTTAGAATTTCTTTATTAAAGATCATAACGGTAATGATCATTGGTGCTAATAAATGCTAAAAAATTGTAAATAATTATCTTCTTTCTAAAAGATATTTTAATAGATCATTTAGAATTTCTTTATTAAAGATCATAACGGTAACGATCATGGGGCCTAATAAATGCTAAAGAATTTGAAATAATTATCTTCTTTTTGAATCATATTTGAATAGATCATTTAAAGTTTTTTTATTAAAGGTCTTAACGGTAACGATCATTGGGCCTAATAAATGCTAAAAAATTGGTCATAATTATCTTCATTCTAAAAGATAACTTAAAAGATCATTTAGAATTTCTTTATTAAAGATCATAACGGTAACGATCATTGGGCCTAATAAATGCTAAAGAATTTGAAATAATTATTTTCTTTGTGAATCATAATTGAAAAGATCATTTAAAGTTTTTATATTAAAGATCATAACGGTAACGATCATTGGGCCTAATAAATACTAAAAAATTGTAAATAATTATCTTCTTTCTAAAAGATAATTTAATAGATCATTTAGAATTTCTTTATTAAAGATCATAACGGTAACGATCATTGGGCCTAATAAATGCTAAAAAATTGTAAATAATTATCTTCTTTCTAAAAGATAATTTAATAGATCATTTAAAATTTCTTCATTAAAGATCATAACAGTAATGATCATTGGGCCTAATAAATGCTAAAGAAGTTGAAGTAATTATCTTCTTTGTGAATCATATTTGAAAAGATCATTTAAAGTTGTTTTATTAAAGATCATAACGGTAATGATTATTGGTCCTAATAAATGCTAAAAAATTGTAAATAATTATCTTCTTTCTCAAAGATAATTTAATAGATCATTTAGAATTTCTTTATTAAAGATCATAACGGTAACGATCATTGGGCCTAATAAATGCTAAAAAATTGTAAATAATTATCTTCTTTGTGAATCATAATTGAAAAGATCATTTAAAGTTTTTTTATTAAAGATCATAATGGTAACGATCATTGGGCCTAATAAATGCTACAAAATTGTAAATAATTATCTTCTTTCTAAAAGATAATGTAATAGATCATTTAGAATTTCTTTATTAAAGATCATAACGGTAACGATCATTGGGCCTAATAAATGCTAAAGAATTTGAAATAATTATCTTCTTTGTGAATCATATTTGAATAGATCATTTAAAGTTTTCTTATTAAAGGTAACGATCATTGGGCCTAATAAATGCTGAAAAATTGTACATAATTATCTTCATTCTAAAAGATAATTTAATAAGTCTTTAGAATTTCTTTATTAAAAGATCATAACGGTAACGATCATTGGGCCTAATAAATGCTAAAGAATTTGAAATAATTATCTTCTTTGTGAATCCTAATTGAAAAGATCATTTAAAGTTTTTTTGTTAAAGATCATAATGGTAACGATCATTGGGCCTAATAAATGCTACAAAATTGTAAATAATTATCTTCTTTCTAAAAGATAATTTAATAGATCATTTAGAATTTCTTTATTAAAGATCATAACGGTAACGATCATTGGGCCTAATAAATGCTAAAAAATTGTAAATAATTATCTTCTTTCTAAAAGATGTTTTAATAGATCATTTAGAATTTCTTTATTAAAGATCATAACGGTAATGATCATTGGTGCTAATAAATGCTAAAAAATTGTAAATAATTATCTTCTTTCTAAAAGATATTTTAATAGATCATTTAGAATTTCTTTATTAAAGATCATAACGGTAACGATCATGGGGCCTAATAAATGCTAAAGAATTTGAAATAATTATCTTCTTTTTGAATCATATTTGAATAGATCATTTAAAGTTTTTTTATTAAAGGTCTTAACGGTAACGATCATTGGGCCTAATAAATGCTAAAAAATTGGTCATAATTATCTTCATTCTAAAAGATAACTTAAAAGATCATTTAGAATTTCTTTATTAAAGATCATAACGGTAACGATCATTGGGCCTAATAAATGCTAAAGAATTTGAAATAATTATATTCTTTGTGAATCATAATTGAAAAGATCATTTAAAGTTTTTATATTAAAGATCATAACGGTAACGATCATTGGGCCTAATAAATACTAAAAAATTGTAAATAATTATCTTCTTTCTAAAAGATAATTTAATAGATCATTTAGAATTTCTTTATTAAAGATCATAACGGTAACGATCATTGGGCCTAATAAATGCTAAAAAATTGTAAATAATTATCTTCTTTCTAAAAGATAATTTAATAGATCATTTAAAATTTCTTCATTAAAGATCATAACAGTAATGATCATTGGGCCTAATAAATGCTAAAGAAGTTGAAGTAATTATCTTCTTTGTGAATCATATTTGAAAAGATCATTTAAAGTTGTTTTATTAAAGATTATAACGGTAATGATCATTGGTCCTAATAAATGCTAAAAAATTGTAAATAATTATCTTCTTTCTCAAAGATAATTTAATAGATCATTTAGAATTTCTTTATTAAAGATCATAACGGTAACGATCATTGGGCCTAATAAATGCTAAAAAATTGTAAATAATTATCTTCTTTGTGAATCATAATTGAAAAGATCATTTAAAGTTTTTTTATTAAAGATCATAATGGTAACGATCATTGGGCCTAATAAATGCTACAAAATTGTAAATAATTATCTTCTTTCTAAAAGATAATTTAATAGATCATTTAAAATTTCTTCATTAAAGATCATAACAGTAATGATCATTGGGCCTAATAAATGCTAAAGAATTTGAAGTAATTATCTTCTTTGTGAATCATATTTGAAAAGATCATTTAAAGTTGTTTTATTAAAGATCATAACGGTAATGATCATTGGTCCTAATAAATGCTAAAAAATTGTAAATAATTATCTTCTTTCTCAAAGATAATTTAATAGATCATATAGAATTTCTTGATTAAAGATCATAACGGTAACGATCATGGGTCCTAATAAAGGCTAAAGAATTTGAAATAATTATATTCTTTGTGAATCATATTTGAATAGATCATTTAAAATTTTTTTATTAAAGGTCTTAACGGTAACGATCATTGGGCCTAATAAATGCTAAAAAATTGGTCATAATTATCTTCATTCTAAAAGATAACTTAAAAGATCATTTAGAATTTCTTTATTAAAGATCATAACGGTAACGATCATTGGGCCTAATAAATGCTAAAGAATTTGAAATAATTATCTTCTTTGTGAATCATAATTGACAACATCATTTAAAGTTTTTTTATTAAAGATCATAACGGTAACGATCATTGGGCCTAATAAATGCTAAAAAATTGTAGATAATTATCTTCTTTCTAAAAGATATTTTAATAGATCATTTAGAATTTCTTTATTAAAGATCATAACGGTAACGATCATGGGGCCTAATAAATGCTAAAGAATTTGAAATAATTATCTTCTTTGTGAATCATATTTGAATAGATCATTTAAAGATTTTTTATTAAAGTTCTTAACGGTAACGATCATTGGGCCTAATAAATGCTAAAAAATTGTACATAATTATCTTCATTCTAAAATATAATTTAATAAGTCATTTAGAATTTCTTTATTAAAGATCATAACGGTAACGATCATTGGGCCTAATAAATGCTAAAGAATTTGAAATAATTATCTTCTTTGTGAATCCTCTTTGAATAGATCATTTAAAGTTTTTTTATTAAAGGCCTTAACAGTAACGATCATTGGGCCTAATAAATGCTAAAAAATTGTACATAATTATCTTCATTCCAAAAGATAACTTAAAAGATCATTTAGAATTTCTTTGTTAAAAATCATAACGGTAACGATCATTGGGCCTAATAAATGCTAAAGAATTTGAAATAATTATCTTCTTTGTGAATCATAATTGAAAAGACCATTTAAAGTTTTTTTATTAAAGATCATAACAGTAACGATCATTGGGCCTAATAAATACTAAAAAATTGTAAATAATTATCTTCTTTCTAAAAGATAATTTAATAGATCATTTAGAATTTCTATATTAAAGATCATAACGGTAACCATCATTGGGCCTAATAAATGCTAAAAAATTATAAATAATTATCTTGTTTCTAAAAGATAATTTAATAGATCATTTAGAATTTCTTTATTAAAGATCATAACGGTAACGATCATGGGGCCTAATAAATGCTAAATAATTTTAAATAATTATATTCTTTGTGAATCATATTTGAATAGATAATTTAAAGTTTTTTTATTAAACGTCTTAATGGTAACGATCATTGGGCCTAATAAATGCTAAAAAATTGGTCATAATTATCTTCATTCTAAAAGATAACTTAAAAGATCATTTAGAATTTCTTTATTAAAGATCATAACGGTAACGATCATTGGGCCTAATAAATGCTAAAGAATTTGAAATAATTATCTTCTTTGTGAATCATAATTGACAACATCATTTAAAGTTTTTTTATTAAAGATCATAACGGTAACGATCATTGGGCCTAATAAATGCTAAAAAATTGTAGATAATTATCTTCTTTCTAAAAGATAATTTAATAGATCATTTAGAATTTCTTTATTAAAGATCATAACGGTAACCATCATTGGGCCTAATAAATGCTAAAAAATTATAAATAATTATCTTCTTTCTAAAAGATAATTTAATAGATCATTTAGAATTTCTTGATTAAAGATCATAACGGTAACGATCATGGGTCCTAATAAATGCTAAAGAATTTGAAATAATTATCTTCTTTGTGAATCATATTTGAATAGATCATTTAAAATTTTTTTATTAAAGGTCTTAACGGTAACGATCATTGGGCCTAATAAATGCTAAAAAATTGGTCATAATTATCTTCATTCTAAAAGATAACTTCAAAGATCATTTAGAATTTCTTTATTAAAGATCATAACGGTAACGATCATTGGGCCTAATAAATGCTAAAGAATTTGAAATAATTATCTTCTTTGTGAATCATAATTGACAACATCATTTAAAGTTTTTTTATTAAAGATCATAACAGTAACGATCATTGGGCCTAATAAATGCTAAAAAATTGTAGATAATTATCTTCTTTCTAAAAGATATTTTAATAGATCATTTAGAATTTCTTTATTAAAGATCATAACGGTAACGATCATGGGGCCTAATAAATGCTAAAGAATTTGAAATAATTATCTTCTTTGTGAATCATATTTGAATAGATCATTTAAAGTTTTTTTATTAAAGTTCTTAACGGTAACGATCATTGGGCCTAATAAATGCTAAAAAATTGTACATAATTATCTTCATTCTAAAATATAATTTAATAAGTCATTTAGAATTTCTTTATTAAAGATCATAACGGTAACGATCATTGGGCCTAATAAATGCTAAAGAATTTGAAATAATTATCTTCTTTGTGAATCCTATTTGAATAGATCATTTAAAGTTTTTTTATTAAAGGCCTTAACAGTAACGATCATTGGGCCTAATAAATGCTAAAAAATTGTACATAATTATCTTCATTCCAAAAGATAACTTAAAAGATCATTTAGAATTTCTTTGTTAAAAATCATAACGGTAACGATCATTGGGCCTAATAAATGCTAAAGAATTTGAAATAATTATCTTCTTTGTGAATCATAATTGAAAAGACCATTTAAAGTTTTTTTATTAAAGATCATAACAGTAACGATCATTGGGCCTAATAAATACTAAAAAATTGTAAATAATTATCTTCTTTCTAAAAGATAATTTAATAGATCATTTAGAATTTCTTTATTAAAGATCATAACGGTAACCATCATTGGGCCTAATAAATGCTAAAAAATTATAAATAATTATCTTCTTTCTAAAAGATAATTTAATAGATCATTTAGAATTTCTTTATTAAAGATCATAACGGTAACGATCATGGGGCCTAATAAATGCTAAATAATTTGAAATAATTATATTCTTTGTGAATCATATTTGAATAGATAATTTAAAGTTTTTTTATTAAACGTCTTAATGGTAACGATCATTGGGCCTAATAAATGCTAAAAAATTGTACATAATTATCTTCATTCTAAAATATAATTTAATAAGTCATTTAGAATTTCTTTATTAAAGATCATAACGGTAACGATCATTGGGCCTAATAAATGCTAAAGAATTTGAAATAATTATCTTCTTTGTGAATCCTATTTGAATAGATCATTTAAAGTTTTTTTATTAAAGGCCTTAACAGTAACGATCATTGGGCCTAATAAATGCTAAAAAATTGTACATAATTATCTTCATTCCAAAAGATAACTTAAAAGATCATTTAGAATTTCTTTGCTAAAAATCATAACGGTAACGATCATTGGGCCTAATAAATGCTAAAGAATTTGAAATAATTATCTTCTTTGTGAATCATAATTGAAAAGACCATTTAAAGTTTTTTTATTAAAGATCATAACAGTAACGATCATTGGGGCTAATAAATACTAAAAAATTGTAAATAATTATCTTCTTTCTAAAAGATAATTTAATAGATCATTTAGAATTTCTTTATTAAAGATCATAACGGTAACCATCATTGGGCCTAATAAATGCTAAAAAATTATAAATAATTATCTTCTTTCTAAAAGATAATTTAATAGATCATTTAGAATTTCTTTATTAAAGATCATAACGGTAACGATCATGGGGCCTAATAAATGCTAAATAATTTGAAATAATTATATTCTTTGTGAATCATATTTGAATAGATAATTTAAAGTTTTTTTATTAAACGTCTTAATGGTAACGATCATTGGGCCTAATAAATGCTAAAAAATTGTACATAATTATCTTCATTCCAAAATATAATTTAATAAGTCATTTAGAATTTCTTTATTAAAGATCATAACGGTAACGATCATTGGGCCTAATAAATGCTAAAGAATTTGAAATAATTATCTTCTTTGTGAATCATATTTGAAAAGATCATTTAAAGTTTTTTTATTAAAGGTCTTAACGGTAACAATCATTGGGCCTAATAAATGCTAAAAAATTGTACATAATTATCTTCATTCTAAAATATAATTTAATAAGTCATTTAGAATTTCTTTATTAAAGATCATAACGATAACGGTCATTGGGCCTAATAAATGCTAAAGAATTTGAAATAATTATCTTCTTTGTGAATCATAATTGAAAAGATCATTTAAAGTTTTTTTATTAAAGATCATAATGGTAACGATCATTGGGCCTAATAAATGCTACAAAATTGTAAATAATTATCTTCTTTCTAAAAGATAATTTAATAGATCATTTAGAATTTCTTTATTAAAGATCATAACGGTAACGATCATTGGGCCTAATAAATGCTAAAAAATTGTAAATAATTATCTTCTTTCTAAAAGATAATTTAATAGATCATTTAAAATTTCTTCATTAAAGATCATAACAGTAATGATCATTGGGCCTAATAAATGCTAAAGAATTTGAAGTAATTATCTTCTTTGTGAATCATATTTGAAAAGATCATTTAAAGTTGTTTTATTAAAGATCATAACGGTAATGATCATTGGTCCTAATAAATGCTAAAAAATTGTAAATAATTATCTTCTTTCTCAAAGATAATTTAATAGATCATATAGAATTTCTTGATTAAAGATCATAACGGTAACGATCATGGGGCCTAATAAATGCTAAATAATTTGAAATAATTATCTTCTTTGTGAATCCTAATTGAAAAGATCATTTAAAGTTTTTTTGTTAAAGATCATAATGGTAACGATCATTGGGCCTAATAAATGCTACAAAATTGTAAATAATTATCTTCTTTCTAAAAGATGTTTTAATAGATCATTTAGAATTTCTTTATTAAAGATCATAACGGTAATGATCATTGGTCCTAATAAATGCTAAAAAATTGTAAATAATTATCTACTTTCTAAAAGATATTTTAATAGATCATTTAGAATTTCTTTATTAAAGATCATAACGGTAACGATCATGGGGCCTAATAAATGCTAAAGAATTTGAAATAATTATCTTCTTTTTGATTCATATTTGAATAGATCCTTTAAAGTTTTTTTATTAAAGGTCTTAACGGTAACGATCATTGGGCCTAATAAATGCTAAAAAATTGGTCATAATTATCTTCATTCTAAAAGATAACTTAAAAGATCATTTAGAATTTCTTTATTAAAGATCATAACGGTAACGATCATTGAGCCTAATAAATGCTAAAGAATTTGAAATAATTATATTCTTTGTGAATCATAATTGAAAAGATCATTTAAAGTTTTTTTATTAAAGATCATAACGGTAACGATCATTGGGCCTAATAAATACTAAAAAATTGTAAATAATTATCTTCTTTCTAAAAGATAATTTAATAGATCATTTAGAATTTCTTTATTAAAGATCATAACGGTAACGATCATTGGGCCTAATAAATGCTAAAAAATTGTAAATAGTTATCTTCTTTCTAAAAGATAATTTAATAGATCATTTAAAATTTCTTCATTAAAGATCATAACAGTAATGATCATTGGGCCTAATAAATGCTAAAGAAGTTGAAGTAATTATCTTCTTTGTGAATCATATTTGAAAAGATCATTTAAAGTTGTTTTATTAAAGATCATAACGGTAATGATCATTGGTCCTAATAAATGCTAAAAAATTGTAAATAATTATCTTCTTTCTCAAAGATAATTTAATAGATCATTTAGAATTTCTTTATTAAAGATCATAACGGTAACGATCATTGGGCCTAATAAATGCTAAAAAATTGTAAATAATTATCTTCTTTGTGAATCATAATTGAAAAGATCATTTAAAGTTTTTTTATTAAAGATCATAACGGTAACGATCATTGGGCCTAATAAATGCTACAAAATTGTAAATAATTATCTTCTTTCTAAAAGATAATGTAATAGATCATTTAGAATTTCTTTATTAAAGATCATAACGGTAACGATCATTGGGCCTAATAAATGCTAAAGAATTTGAAATAAATATCTTCTTTGTGAATCATATTTGAATAGATCATTTAAAGTTTTCTTATTAAAGGTAACGATCATTGGGCCTAATAAATGCTAAAAAATTGTACATAATTATCTTCATTCTAAAAGATAATTTAATAAGTCTTTAGAATTTCTTTATTAAAAGATCATAACGGTAACGATCATTGGGCCTAATAAATGCTAAAGAATTTGAAATAATTATCTTCTTTGTGAATCCTAATTGAAAAGATCATTTAAAGTTTTTTTGTTAAAGATCATAATGGTAACGATCATTGGGCCTAATAAATGCTACAAAATTGTAAATAATTATCTTCTTTCTAAAAGATGTTTTAATAGATCATTTAGAATTTCTTTATTAAAGATCATAACGGTAATGATCATTGGTCCTAATAAATGCTAAAAAATTGTAAATAATTATCTTCTTTCTAAAAGATATTTTAATAGATCATTTAGAATTTCTTTATTAAAGATCATAACGGTAACGATCATGGGGCCTAATAAATGCTAAAGAATTTGAAATAATTATCTTCTTTTTGAATCATATTTGAATAGATCATTTAAAGTTTTTTTATTAAAGGTCTTAACGGTAACGATCATTGGGCCTAATAAATGCTAAAAAATTGGTCATAATTATCTTCATTCTAAAAGATAACTTAAAAGATCATTTAGAATTTCTTTATTAAAGATCATAACGGTAACGATCATTGGGCCTAATAAATGCTAAAGAATTTGAAATAATTATCTTCTTTGTGAATCATAATTGAAAAGATCATTTAAAGTTTTTATATTAAAGATCATAACGGTAACGATCATTGGGCCTAATAAATACTAAAAAATTGTAAATAATTATCTTCTTTCTAAAAGATAATTTAATAGATCATTTAGAATTTCTTTATTAAAGATCATAACGGTAACGATCATTGGGCCTAATAAATGCTAAAAAATTGTAGATAATTATCTTCTTTCTAAAAGATATTTTAATAGATCATTTAGAATTTCTTTATTAAAGATCATAACGGTAACGATCATTGGGCCTAATAAATGCTAAAGAATTTGAAATAATTATCTTCTTTGTGAATCATATTTGAATAGATCATTTAAAGTTTTTTTATTAAAGGCCTTAACAGTAACGATCATTGGGCCTAATAAATGCTAAAAAATTGTACATAATTATCTTCATTCCAAAAGATAACTTAAAAGATCATTTAGAATTTCTTTATTAAAAATCATAACGGTAACGATCATGGGGCCTAATAAATGCTAAATAATTTGAAATAATTATCTTCTTTGTGAATCCTATTTGAATAGATCATTTAAAGTTTTTTTATTAAAGGCCTTAACAGTAACGATCATTGGGCCTAATAAATGCTAAAAAATTGTACATAATTATCTTCATTCTAAAATATAATTTAATAAGTCATTTAGAATTTCTTTATTAAAGATCATAAGGGTAACGATCATTGGGCCTAATAAATGCTAAAGAATTTGAAATAATTATCTTCTTTGTGAATCATATTTGAAAAGATTATTTAAAGTTTTTTTATTAAAGGTCTTAACGCTAACGATCATTGGGCCTAATACATGCTAAAAAATTGTACATAATTATCTTCATTCTAAAATATAATTTAATAAGTCATTTAGAATTTCTTTATTAAAGATCATAACGATAACGGTCATTGGGCCTAATAAATGCTAAAGAATTTGAAATAATTATCTTCTTTGTGAATCATAATTGAAAAGATCATTTAAAGTTTTTTTATTAAAGGCCTTAACAGTAACGATCATTGGGCCTAATAAATGCTACAAAATTGTAAATAATTATCTTATTTCTAAAAGATAATTTAATAGATCATTTAGAATTTCTTTATAAAATATCATAACGGTAAAGATCATTGGGCCTAATAAATGCTAAAAAATTGTAAATAATTATCTTCTTTCTAAAGATAATTTAATAGATCATTTAGAATTTCTTTATTAAAGATCATAACGGTAACGATCATGGGGCCTAATAAATGCTAAAGAATTTGAAATAATTATCTTCTTTGTGAATCATATTTGAATAGATCATTTAAAGTTTTTTTATTAAAGGCCTTAACAGTAACGATCATTGGGCCTAATAAATGCTAAAAAATTGTACATAATTATCTTCATTCCAAAAGATAACTTAAAAGATCATTTAGAATTTCTTTATTAAAAATCATAACGGTAACGATCATGGGGCCTAATAAATGCTAAATAATTTGAAATAATTATCTTCTTTGTGAATCCTATTTGAATAGATCATTTAAAGTTTTTTTATTAAAGGCCTTAACAGTAACGATCATTGGGCCTAATAAATGCTAAAAAATTGTACATAATTATCTTCATTCTAAAAGATAACTTAAAAGATCATTTAGAATTTTTTTATTAAAGATCATAACGGTAACGATCATTGGGCCTAATAAATGCTAAAGAATTTGAAATAATTATCTTCTTTGTGAATCATAATTGAAAAGATCATTTAAAGTTTTTTTATTAAAGATCATAATGGTAACGATCATTGGGCCTAATAAATGCTACAAAATTGTAAATAATTATCTTATTTCTAAAAGATAATTTAATAGATCATTTAGAATTTCTTTATAAAATATCATAACGGTAAAGATCATTGGGCCTAATAAATGCTAAAAAATTGTAAATAATTATCTTCTTTCTAAAGATAATTTAATAGATCATTTAGAATTTCTTTATTAAAGATCATAACGGTAACGATCATGGGGCCTAATAAATGCTAAAGAATTTGAAGTAATTATCTTCTTTGTGAATCATATTTGAATAGATCATTTAAAGTTTTTTTATTAAAGGTCTTAACGGTAACGATCATTGGGCCTAATAAATGCTAAAAAATTGTACATAATTATCTTCATTCTAAAATATAATTTAATAAGTCATTTAGAATTTCTTTATTAAAGATCATAACGATAACGGTCATTGGGCCTAATAAATGCTAAAGAATTTGAAATAATTATCTTCTTTGTGAATCATACTTGAAAAGATCATTTAAAGTTTTTTTATTAAAGATCATAATGGTAACGATCATTGGGCCTAATAAATGCTACAAAATTGTAAATAATTATCTTCTTTCTAAAAGATAATTTAATAGATCATTTAGAATTTCTTTATTAAAGATCATAACGGTAACGATCATTGGGCCTAATAAATGCTAAAAAATTGTAAATAATTATCTTCTTTCTAAAAGATATTTTAATAGATCATTTAGAATTTCTTTATTAAAGATCATAACAATAACGGTCATGGGGCCTAATAAATGCTAAAGAATTTGAAATAATTATCTCTTTGTGAATCATATTTGAATAGATCATTTAAAGTTTTTTTATTAAAGGTGTTAACGGTAACGATCATTGGGCCTAATAAATGCTAAAAAATTGTACATAATTATCTTCATTCTAAAATATAATTTAATAAGTCATTTAGAATTTCTTTATTAAAGATCATAACGGTAACGATCATTGGGCCTAATAAATGCTAAAGAATTTGAAATAATTATCTTCTTTGTGAATCATATTTGAATAGATCATTTAAAGTTTTTTTATTAAAGGTCTTAACGGTAACGATCATTGGGCCTAATAAATGCTAAAAAATTGGTCATAATTATCTTCCTTCTAAAAGATAACCTAAAAGATCATTTAGAATTTCTTTATTAAAGATCATAACGGTAACGATCATTGGGCCTAATAAATGCTAAAGAATTTGAAATAATTATATTCTTTGTGAATCATAATTGACAACATCATTTAAAGTTTTTTTATTAAAGATCATAACGGTAACGATCATTGGGCCTAATAAATGCTAAAAAATTGTAAATAATTATCTTCTTTCTAAAAGATAATTTAATAGATGATTTAGAATTTCTTTATTAAAGATCATAACGGTAACCATCATTGGGCCTAATAAATGCTAAAAAATTATAAATAATTATCTTCTTTCTAAAAGATAATTTAATAGATCATTTAGAATTTCTTTATTAAAGATCATAACGGTAACGATCATGGGGCCTAATAAATGCTAAAGAATTTGAAATAATTATCTTCTTTGTGAATCATATTTGAATAGATCATTTAAAGTTTTTTTATTAAAGGCCTTAACAGTAACGATCATTGGGCCTAATAAATGCTAAAAAATTGTACATAATTATCTTCATTCCAAAAGATAACTTAAAAGATCATTTAGAATTTCTTTATTAAAAATCATAACGGTAACGATCATGGGGCCTAATAAATGCTAAATAATTTGAAATAATTATCTTCTTTGTGAATCCTATTTGAATAGATCATTTAAAGTTTTTTTATTAAAGGCCTTAACAGTAACGATCATTGGGCCTAATAAATGCTAAAAAATTGTACATAATTATCTTCATTCTAAAAGATAACTTAAAAGATCATTTAGAATTTTTTTATTAAAGATCATAACGGTAACGATCATTGGGCCTAATAAATGCTAAAGAATTTGAAATAATTATCTTCTTTGTGAATCGTATTTCAAAAGATCATTTAAAGTTTTTTTATTAAAGGTCTTAACGGTAACGATCATTGGGCCTAATAAATGCTAAAAAATTGTACATAATTATCTTCATTCTAAAATATAATTTAATAAGTCATTTAGAATTTCTTTATTAAAGATCATAACGATAACGGTCATTGGGCCTAATAAATGCTAAAGAATTTGAAATAATTATCTTCTTTGTGAATCATAATTGAAAAGATCATTTAAAGTTTTTTTATTAAAGATCATAATGGTAACGATCATTGGGCCTAATAAATGCTACAAAATTGTAAATAATTATCTTATTTCTAAAAGATAATTTAATAGATCATTTAGAATTTCTTTATAAAATATCATAACGGTAAAGATCATTGGGCCTAATAAATGCTAAAAAATTGTAAATAATTATCTTCTTTCTAAAGATAATTTAATAGATCATTTAGAATTTCTTTATTAAAGATCATAACGGTAACGATCATGGGGCCTAATAAATGCTAAAGAATTTGAAGTAATTATCTTCTTTGTGAATCATATTTGAATAGATCATTTAAAGTTTTTTTATTAAAGGCCTTAACAGTAACGATCATTGGGCCTAATAAATGCTAAAAAATTGTACATAATTATCTTAATTCCAAAAGATAACTTAAAAGATCATTTAGAATTTCTTTATTAAAAATCATAACGGTAACGATCATGGGGCCTAATAAATGCTAAATAATTTGAAATAATTATCTTCTTTGTGAATCCTATTTGAATAGATCATTTAAAGTTTTTTTATTAAAGGCCTTAACAGTAACGATCATTGGGCCTAATAAATGCTAAAAAATTGTACATAATTATCTTCATTCTAAAATATAATTTAATAAGTCATTTAGAATTTCTTTATTAAAGATCATAAGGGTAACGATCATTGGGCCTAATAAATGCTAAAGAATTTGAAATAATTATCTTCTTTGTGAATCATATTTGAAAAGATTATTTAAAGTTTTTTTATTAAAGGTCTTAACGGTAACGATCATTGGGCCTAATACATGCTAAAAAATTGTACATAATTATCTTCATTCTAAAATATAATTTAATAAGTCATTTAGAATTTCTTTATTAAAGATCATAACGATAACGGTCATTGGGCCTAATAAATGCTAAAGAATTTGAAATAATTATCTTCTTTGTGAATCATAATTGAAAAGATCATTTAAAGTTTTTTTATTAAAGGCCTTAACAGTAACGATCATTGGGCCTAATAAATGCTACAAAATTGTAAATAATTATCTTATTTCTAAAAGATAATTTAATAGATCATTTAGAATTTCTTTATAAAATATCATAACGGTAAAGATCATTGGGCCTAATAAATGCTAAAAAATTGTAAATAATTATCTTCTTTCTAAAGATAATTTAATAGATAATTTAGAATTTCTTTATTAAAGATCATAACGGTAACGATCATGGGACCTAATAAATGCTAAAGAATTTGAAATAATTATCTTCTTTGTGAATCATATTTGAATAGATCATTTAAAGTTTTTTTATTAAAGGCCTTAACAGTAACGATCATTGGGCCTAATAAATGCTAAAAAATTGTACATAATTATCTTCATTCCAAAAGATAACTTAAAAGATCATTTAGAATTTCTTTATTAAAAATCATAACGGTAACGATCATGGGGCCTAATAAATGCTAAATAATTTGAAATAATTATCTTCTTTGTGAATCCTATTTGAATAGATCATTTAAAGTTTTTTTATTAAAGGCCTTAACAGTAACGATCATTGGGCCTAATAAATGCTAAAAAATTGTACATAATTATCTTCATTCTAAAAGATAACTTAAAAGATCATTTAGAATTTTTTTATTAAAGATCATAACGGTAACGATCATTGGGCCTAATAAATGCTAAAGAATTTGAAATAATTATCTTCTTTGTGAATCATATTTCAAAAGATCATTTAAAGTTTTTTTATTAAAGGTGTTAACGGTAACGATCATTGGGCCTAATAAATGCTAAAAAATTGTACATAATTATCTTCATTCTAAAATATAATTTAATAAGTCATTTAGAATTTCTTTATTAAAGATCATAACGGTAACGATCATTGGGCCTAATAAATGCTAAAGAATTTGAAATAATTATCTTCTTTGTGAATCATATTTGAATAGATCATTTAAAGTTTTTTTATTAAAGGTCTTAACGGTAACGATCATTGGGCCTAATAAATGCTAAAAAATTGGTCATAATTATCTTCCTTCTAAAAGATAACCTAAAAGATCATTTAGAATTTCTTTATTAAAGATCATAACGGTAAAGATCATTGGGCCTAATAAATGCTAAAAAATTGTAAATAATTATCTTCTTTCTAAAAGATATTTTAATAGATCATTTAGAATTTCTTTATTAAAGATCATAACAATAACGGTCATGGGGCCTAATAAATGCTAAAGAATTTGAAATAATTATCTTCTTTGTGAATCATATTTGAATAGATCATTTAAAGTTTTTTTATTAAAGGTGTTAACGGTAACGATCATTGGGCCTAATAAATGCTAAAAAATTGTACATAATTATCTTCATTCTAAAATATAATTTAATAAGTCATTTAGAATTTCTTTATTAAAGATCATAACGGTAACGATCATTGGGCCTAATAAATGCTAAAGAATTTGAAATAATTATCTTCTTTGTGAATCATATTTGAATAGATCATTTAAAGTTTTTTTATTAAAGGTCTTAACGGTAACGATCATTGGGCCTAATAAATGCTAAAAAATTGGTCATAATTATCTTCCTTCTAAAAGATAACCTAAAAGATCATTTAGAATTTCTTTATTAAAGATCATAACGGTAAGGATCATTGGGCCTAATAAATGCTAAAGAATTTGAAATAATTATATTCTTTGTGAATCATAATTGACAACATCATTTAAAGTTTTTTTATTAAAGATCATAACGGTAACGATCATTGGGCCTAATAAATGCTAAAAAATTGTAAATAATTATCTTCTTTCTAAAAGATAATTTAATAGATCATTTAGAATTTCTTTATTAAAGATCATAACGGTAACCATCATTGGGCCTAATAAATGCTAAAAAATTATAAATAATTATCTTCTTTCTAAAAGATAATTTAATAGATCATTTAGAATTTCTTTATTAAAGATCATAACGGTAACGATCATGGGGCCTAATAAATGCTAAAGAATTTGAAATAATTATCTTCTTTGTGAATCATATTTGAATAGATCATTTAAAGTTTTTTATTAAAGGCCTTAACAGTAACGATCATTGGGCCTAATAAATGCTAAAAAATTGTACATAATTATCTTCATTCCAAAAGATAACTTAAAAGATCATTTAGAATTTCTTTATTAAAAATCATAACGGTAACGATCATGGGGCCTAATAAATGCTAAATAATTTGAAATAATTATCTTCTTTGTGAATCCTATTTGAATAGATCATTTAAAGTTTTTTTATTAAAGGCCTTAACAGTAACGATCATTGGGCCTAATAAATGCTAAAAAATTGTACATAATTATCTTCATTCTAAAAGATAACTTAAAAGATCATTTAGAATTTTTTTATTAAATATCATAACGGTAACGATCATTGGGCCTAATAAATGCTAAAGAATTTGAAATAATTATCTTCTTTGTGAATCATATTTCAAAAGATCATTTAAAGTTTTTTTATTAAAGGTCTTAACGGTAACGATCATTGGGCCTAATAAATGCTAAAAAATTGTACATAATTATCTTCATTCTAAAATATAATTTAATAAGTCATTTAGAATTTCTTTATTAAAGATCATAACGATAACGGTCATTGGGCCTAATAAATGCTAAAGAATTTGAAATAATTATCTTCTTTGTGAATCATACTTGAAAAGATCATTTAAAGTTTTTTTATTAAAGATCATAATGGTAACGATCATTGGGCCTAATAAATGCTACAAAATTGTAAATAATTATCTTCTTTCTAAAAGATAATTTAATAGATCATTTAGAATTTCTTTATTAAAGATCATAACGGTAACGATCATTGGGCCTAATAAATGCTAAAAAATTGTAAATAATTATCTTCTTTCTAAAAGATATTTTAATAGATCATTTAGAATTTCTTTATTAAAGATCATAACAATAACGGTCATGGGGCCTAATAAATGCTAAAGAATTTGAAATAATTATCTTCTTTGTGAATCATATTTGAATAGATCATTTAAAGTTTTTTTATTAAAGGTGTTAACGGTAACGATCATTGGGCCTAATAAATGCTAAAAAATTGTACATAATTATCTTCATTCTAAAATATAATTTAATAAGTCATTTAGAATTTCTTTATTAAAGATCATAACGGTAACGATCATTGGGCCTAATAAATGCTAAAGAATTTGAAATAATTATCTTCTTTGTGAATCATATTTGAATAGATCATTTAAAGTTTTTTTATTAAAGGTCTTAACGGTAACGATCATTGGGCCTAATAAATGCTAAAAAATTGGTCATAATTATCTTCCTTCTAAAAGATAACCTAAAAGATCATTTAGAATTTCTTTATTAAAGATCATAACGGTAACGATCATTGGGCCTAATAAATGCTAAAGAATTTGAAATAATTATATTCTTTGTGAATCATAATTGACAACATCATTTAAAGTTTTTTTATTAAAGATCATAACGGTAACGATCATTGGGCCTAATAAATGCTAAAAAATTGTAAATAATTATCTTCTTTCTAAAAGATAATTTAATAGATCATTTAGAATTTCTTTATTAAAGATCATAACGGTAACCATCATTGGGCCTAATAAATGCTAAAAAATTGTAAATAATTATCTTCTTTCTAAAAGATAATTTAATAGATCATTTAGAATTTCTCTATTAAAGATCATAACGGTAACGATCATGAGGCCTAATAAATGCTAAATAATTTGAAATAATTATCTTCTTTGTGAATCCTATTTGAATAGATTATTTAAAGTTTTTTTATTAAAGGCCTTAACAGTAACAATCATTGGGCCTAATAAATACTAAAAAATTGTACATAATTATCTTCATTCTAAAAGATAACCTAAAAGATCATTTAGAATTTCTTTATTAAAGATCATAACGGTAACGATCATTGGGCCTAATAAATGCTAAAGAATTTGAAATAATTATCTTCTTTGTGAATCATAATTGAAAAGATCATTTAAAGTTTTTTTATTAAAGAACATAATGGTAACGATCATTGGGCCTAATAAATGCTACAAAATTGTAAATAATTATCTTCTTTCTAAAAGATAATTTAATAGATCATTTAGAATTTCTTTATAAAATATCATAACGGTAAAGATCATTGGGCCTAATAAATGCTAAAAAATTGTAAATAATTATCTTCTTTCTAAAGATAATTTAATAGATAATTTAGAATTTCTTTATTAAAGATCATAACGGTAACGATCATGGGGCCTAATAAATGCTAGAGAATTTGAAATAATTATCTTCTTTGTGAATCATATTTGAATAGATCATTTAAAGTTTTTTTATTAAAGGTCTTAACGGTAACGATCATTGGGCCTAATAAATGCTAAAAAATTGTACATAATTATCTTCATTCTAAAATATAATTTAATAAGTCATTTAGAATTTCTTTATTAAAGATCATAACGGTAACGATCATTGGGCCTATTAAATGCTAAAGAATTTGAAATAATTATCTTCTTTGTGAATCCTATTTGAATAGATCATTTAAAGTTTTTTTATTAAAGGCCTTAACAGTAACGATCATTGGGCCAAATAAACGCTAAAAAATTGTACATAATTATCTTCATTCTAAAAGATAACTTAAAAGATCATTTAGAATTTCTTTATTAAAGAGCATAACGGTAACGATCATTGGGCCTAATAAATGCTAAAGAATTTGAAATAATTATCTTCTTTGTGAATCATAATTGAAAAGATCATTTAAAGTTTTTTTATTAAAAATTAACGGTAACGATCATTGGGCCTAATAAATGCTAAAAAATTGTAAATAATTATCTTCTTTCTAAAAGATAATTTAATAGATCATTTAAAATTTCTTCATTAAACATCATAACAGTAATGATCATTAGGCCTAATAAATGCTAAAGAATTTGAAGTAATTATCTTCTTTGTGAATCATATTTGAAAAGATCATTTAAAGTTGTTTTATTAAAGATCATAATGGTAATGATCATTGGTCCTAATAAATGCTAAAAAATTGTAAATAATTATCTTCTTTCTCAAGGTTAATTTAATAGATCATATAGAATTTCTTTATTAAAGATCATAACCGTAACGATCATGGGGCCTAATAAATGCTAAAGAATTTGAAATAATTGCCTTCTTTGTGAATCATATTTGAATAGATCATTTAAAGTTTTTTTATTAAAGGTCTTAACGGTAACGATCATTGGGCCTAATAAATGCTAAAAAATTGGTCATAATTATCTTCATTCTAAAAGATAACCTAAAAGATCATTTAGAATTTCTTTATTAAAGATCATAACGGTAACGATCATTGGGCCTAATAAATGCTAAAAAATTGTAAATAATTATCTTCTTTCTAAAAGATAATTTAATAGATCATTTAGAATTTCTTTATTAAAGATCATAACGGTAACCATCATTGGGCCTAATAAATGCTAAAAAATTGTAAATAATTATCTTCTTTCCAAAAGATAATTTAATAGATCATTTAGAATTTCTTTATTAAAGATCATAACGGTAACGATCATGGGGCCTATAAAATGCTAAATAATTTGAAATAATTATCTTCTTTGTGAATCCTATTTGAATAGATCATTTAAAGTTTTTTTATTAAAGGCCTTAACAGTAATGATCATTGGGCCTAATAAATGCTAAAGAATTTGAAATAATTATCTTCTTTGTGAATCATAATTGAAAAGATCATTTAAAGTTTTTTTATTAAAGATCATAACAGTAACGATCATTGGGCCTAATAATTGCTAAAAAATTGTACATAATTATTTTCATTCTAAAATATAATTTAATAAGTCATTTAGAATTTCTTTATTAAAGATCATAACGATAACGGTCATTGGGCCTAATAAATGCTAAAGAATTTGAAATAATTATCTTCTTTGTGAATCATAATTGAAAAGATCATTTAAAGTTTTTTTATTAAAGATCATAATGGTAACGATCATTGGGCCTAATAAATGCTACAAAATTGTAAATAACTATCTTCTTTCTAAAAGATAATTTAATAGATCATTTAGAATTTCTTTATAAAATATCATAACGGTAAAGATCATTGGGCCTAATAAATCCTAAAAAATTGTAAATAATTATCTTCTTTCTAAAGATAATTTAATAGATAATTTAGAATTTCTTTATTAAAGATCATAACGGTAACGATCATGGGGCCTAATAAATGCTAAAGAATTTGAAATAATTATCTTCTTTGTGAATCATATTTGAATAGATCATTTAAAGTTTTTTTATTAAAGGTCTTAACGGTAACGATCATTGGGCCTAATAAATGCTAAAAAATTGTACATAATTATCTTCATTCTAAAATATAATTTAATAAGTCATTTAGAATTTCTTTATTAAAGATCATAACGATAACGGTCATTGGGCCTAATAAATGCTAAAGAATTTGAAATAATTATCTTCTTTGTGAATCCTATTTGAATACATCATTTAAAGTTTTTTTATTAAAGGCCTTAACAGTAACGATCATTGGGCCTAATAAACGCTAAAAAATTGTACATAATTATCTTCTTTCTAAAAGATAACTTAAAAGATCATTTAGAATTTCTTTATTAAAGAGCATAACGGTAACGATCATTGGGCCTAATAAATGCTAAAGAATTTGAAATAATTATCTTCTTTGTGAATCATTATTGAAAAGATCATTTAAAGTTTTTTTATTAAAGATCATAACGGTAATGATCATTGGGCCTAATAAATACTAAAAAATTGTAAATAATTATCTTCTTTCTAATAGATAATTTAATAGATCATTTAGAATTTCTTTATTAAAGATCATAACGGTAACGATCATTGGGCCTAATAAATGCTAAAAAATTGTAAATAATTATCTTCTTTCTAAAAGATAATTTAATAGATCATTTAAAATTTCTTCATTAAACATCATAACAGTAATGATCATTGGGCCTAATAAATGCTAAAGAATTTGAAATAATTATCTTCTTTGTGAATCATATTTGAAAAGATCATTTAAAGTTGTTTTATTAAAGATCATAACGGTAATGATCATTGGTCCTAATAAATGCTAAAAAATTGTAAATAATTATCTTCTTTCTCAAGGTTAATTTAATAGATCATATAGAATTTCTTTATTAAAGATCATAACCGTAACGATCATGGGGCCTAATAAATGCTAAAGAATTTGAAATAATTACCTTCTTTGTGAATCATATTTGAATAGATCATTTAAAGTTTTTTTATTAAAGGTCTTAACGGTAACGATCATTGGGCCTAATAAATGCTAAAAAATTGGTCATAATTATCTTCATTCTAAAAGATAACCTAAAAGATCATTTAGAATTTCTTTATTAAAGATCATAACGGTAACGATCATTGGGCCTAATAAATGCTAAAGAATTTGAAATAATTATCTTCTTTGTGAATCATAATTGAAAAGATCATTTAAAGTTTTTTTATTAAAGATCATAACAGTAACGATCATTGGGCCTAATAAATGCTAAAAAATTGTAAATAATTATCTTCTTTCTAAAAGATAATTTAATACATCATTTAGAATTTCTTTATTAAAGATCATAACGGTAACCATCATTGGGCCTAATAAATGCTAAAAAATTGTAAATAATTATCTTCTTTCCAAAAGATAATTTAATAGATCATTTAGAATTTCTTTATTAAAGATCATAACGGTAACGATCATGGGGCCTAATAATTGCTAAATAATTTGAAATAATTATCTTCTTTGTGAATCCTATTTGAATAGATTATTTAAAGTTTTTTTATTAAAGGCCTTAACAGTAACAATCATTGGGCCTAATAAATACTAAAAAATTGTACATAATTATCTTCATTCTAAAAGATAACTTAAAAGATCATTTAGAATTTCTTTATTAAAGATCATAACGGTAACGATCATTGGGCCTAATAAATGCTAAAGAATTTGAAATAATTATCTTCTTTGTGAATCATAATTGAAAAGATCATTTAAAGTTTTTTTATTAAAGAACATAATGGTAACGATCATTGGGCCTAATAAATGCTACAAAATTGTAAATAATTATCTTCTTTCTAAAAGATAATTTAATAGATCATTTAGAATTTCTTTATAAAATATCATAACGGTAAAGATCATTGGGCCTAATAAATGCTAAAAAATTGTAAATAATTATATTCTTTCTAAAGATAATTTAATAGATAATTTAGAATTTCTTTATTAAAGATCATAACGGTAACGAGCATGGGGCCTAATAAATGCTAAAGAATTTGAAATAATTATCTTCTTTGTGAATCATATTTGAATAGATCATTTAAACTTTTTTTATTAAAGGTCTTAACGGTAACGATCATTGGGCCTAATAAATGCTAAAAAATTGTACATAATTATCTTCATTCTAAAATATAATTTAATAAGTCATTTAGAATTTCTTTATTAAAGATCATAACGATAACGGTCATTGGGCCTAATAAATGCTAAAGAATTTGAAATAATTATCTTCTTTGTGAATCCTATTTGAATACATCATTTAAAGTTTTTTTATTAAAGGCCTTAACAGTAACGATCATTGGGCCTAATAAACGCTAAAAAATTGTACATAATTATCTTCTTTCTAAAAGATAACTTAAAAGATCATTTAGAATTTCTTTATTAAAGAGCATAACGGTAACGATCATTGGGCCTAATAAATGCTAAAGAATTTGAAATAATTATCTTCTTTGTGAATCATTATTGAAAAGATCATTTAAAGTTTTTTTATTAAAGATCATAACGGTAATGATCATTGGGCCTAATAAATACTAAAAAATTGTAAATAATTATCTTCTTTCTAATAGATAATTTAATAGATCATTTAGAATTTCTTTATTAAAGATCATAACGGTAACGATCATTGGGCCTAATAAATGCTAAAAAATTGTAAATAATTATCTTCTTTCTAAAAGATAATTTAATAGATCATTTAAAATTTCTTCATTAAACATCATAACAGTAATGATCATTGGGCCTAATAAATGCTAAAGAATTTGAAATAATTATCTTCTTTGTGAATCATATTTGAAAAGATCATTTAAAGTTGTTTTATTAAAGATCATAACGGTAATGATCATTGGTCCTAATAAATGCTAAAAAATTGTAAATAATTATCTTCTTTCTCAAGGTTAATTTAATAGATCATATAGAATTTCTTTATTAAAGATCATAACCGTAACGATCATGGGGCCTAATAAATGCTAAAGAATTTGAAATAATTACCTTCTTTGTGAATCATATTTGAATAGATCATTTAAAGTTTTTTTATTAAAGGTCTTAACGGTAACGATCATTGGGCCTAATAAATGCTAAAAAATTGGTCATAATTATCTTCATTCTAAAAGATAACCTAAAAGATCATTTAGAATTTCTTTATTAAAGATCATAACGGTAACGATCATTGGGCCTAATAAATGCTAAAGAATTTGAAATAATTATCTTCTTTGTGAATCATAATTGAAAAGATCATTTAAAGTTTTTTTATTAAAGATCATAACGGCAACGATCATTGGGCCTAATAAATGCTAAAAAATTGTAAATAATTATCTTCTTTCTAAAAGATAATTTAATACATCATTTAGAATTTCTTTATTAAAGATCATAACGGTAACCATCATTGGGCCTAATAAATGCTAAAAAATTGTAAATAATTATCTTCTTTCCAAAAGATAATTTAATAGATCATTTAGAATTTCTTTATTAAAGATCATAACGGTAACGATCATGGGGCCTAATAATTGCTAAATAATTTGAAATAATTATCTTCTTTGTGAATCCTATTTGAATAGATTATTTAAAGTTTTTTTATTAAAGGCCTTAACAGTAACAATCATTGGGCCTAATAAATACTAAAAAATTGTACATAATTATCTTCATTCTAAAAGATAACTTAAAAGATCATTTAGAATTTCTTTATTAAAGATCATAACGGTAACGATCATTGGGCCTAATAAATGCTAAAGAATTTGAAATAATTATCTTCTTTGTGAATCATAATTGAAAAGATCATTTAAAGTTTTTTTATTAAAGAACATAATGGTAACGATCATTGGGCCTAATAAATGCTACAAAATTGTAAATAATTATCTTCTTTCTAAAAGATAATTTAATAGATCATTTAGAATTTCTTTATAAAATATCATAACGGTAAAGATCATTGGGCCTAATAAATGCTAAAAAATTGTAAATAATTATCTTCTTTCTAAAGATAATTTAATAGATAATTTAGAATTTCTTTATTAAAGATCATAACGGTAACGAGCATGGGGCCTAATAAATGCTAAAGAATTTGAAATAATTATCTTCTTTGTGAATCATATTTGAATAGATCATTTAAACTTTTTTTATTAAAGGTCTTAACGGTAACGATCATTGGGCCTAATAAATGCTAAAAAATTGTACATAATTATCTTCATTCTAAAATATAATTTAATAAGTCATTTAGAATTTCTTTATTAAAGATCATAACGGTAACGATCATTGGGCCTAATAAATGCTAAAGAATTTGAAATAATTATCTTCTTTGTGAATCCTATTTGAATAGATCATTTAAAGTTTTTTTATTAAAGGCCTTAACAGTAACGATCATTGGGCCAAATAAACGCTAAAAAATTGTACATAATTATCTTCATTCTAAAAGATAACTTAAAAGATCATTTAGAATTTCTTTATTAAAGAGCATAACGGTAACGATCATTGGGCCTAATAAATGCTAAAGAATTTGAAATAATTATCTTCTTTGTGAATCATAATTGAAAAGATCATTTAAAGTTTTTTTATTAAAAATTAACGGTAACGATCATTGGGCCTAATAAATACTAAAAAATTGTAAATAATTATCTTCTTTCTAATAGATAATTTAATAGATCATTTAGAATTTCTTTATTAAAGATCATAACGGTAACGATCATTGGGCCTAATAAATGCTAAAAAATTGTAAATAATTATCTTCTTTCTAAAAGAAAATTTAATAGATCATTTAGAATTTTTTTATTAAAGATCATAACGGTAACGATCATTGGGCCTAATAAATGCTAAAGAATTTGAAATAATTATCTTCTTTGTGAATCATATTTGAAAAGATCATTTAAAGTTGTTTTATTAAAGATCATAACGGTAATGATCATTGGTCCTAATAAATGCTAAAAAATTGTAAATAATTATCTTCTTTCTCAAGGTTAATTTAATAGATCATATAGAATTTCTTTATTAAAGATCATAACGGTAACGATCATGGGGCCTAATAAATGCTAAAGAATTTGAAATAATTATCTTCTTTGTGAATCATATTTGAGTAGATCATTTAAAGTTTTTTTATTAAAGGACTTAACGGTAACGATCATTGGGCCTAATAAATGCTAAAAAATTGTACATAATTATCTTCATTCTAAAATATAATTTAATAAGTCATTTAGAATTTCTTTATTAAAGATCATAACGATAACGGTCATTGGGCCTAATAAATGCTAAAGAATTTGAAATAATTATCTTCTTTGTGAATCCTATTTGCATACATCATTTAAAGTTTTTTTATTAAAGGCCTTAACAGTAACGATCATTGGGCCTAATAAACGCTAAAAAATTGTACATAATTATCTTCTTTCTAAAAGATAACTTAAAAGATCATTTAGAATTTCTTTATTAAAGAGCATAACGGTAACGATCATTGGGCCTAATAAATGCTAAAGAATTTGAAATAATTATCTTCTTTGTGAATTATTATTGAAAAGATCATTTAAAGTTTTTTTATTAAAGATCATAACGGTAACGATCATTGGGCCAAATAAATACTAAAAAATTGTAAATAATTATCTTCTTTCTAATAGATAATTTAATAGATCATTTAGAATTTCTTTATTAAAGATCATAACGGTAACGATCATTGGGCCTAATAAATGCTAAAAAATTGTAAATAATTATCTTCTTTCTAAAAGATAATTTAATAGATCATTTAAAATTTCTTCATTAAACATCATAACAGTAATGATCATTGGGCCTAATAAATGCTAAAGAATTTGAAATAATTATCTTCTTTGTGAATCATATTTGAAAAGATCATTTAAAGTTGTTTTATTAAAGATCATAACGGTAATGATCATTGGTCCTAATAAATGCTAAAAAATTGTAAATAATTATCTTCTTTCTCAAGGTTAATTTAATAGATCATATAGAATTTCTTTATTAAAGATCATAACCGTAACGATCATGGGGCCTAATAAATGCTAAAGAATTTGAAATAATTACCTTCTTTGTGAATCATATTTGAATAGATCATTTAAAGTTTTTTTATTAAAGGTCTTAACGGTAACGATCATTGGGCCTAATAAATGCTAAAAAATTGGTCATAATTATCTTCATTCTAAAAGATAACCTAAAAGATCATTTAGAATTTCTTTATTAAAGATCATAACGGTAACGATCATTGGGCCTAATAAATGCTAAAGAATTTGAAATAATTATCTTCTTTGTGAATCATAATTGACAACATCATTTAAAGTTTTTTTATTAAAGATCATAACGGTAACGATCATTGGGCCTAATAAATGCTAAAAAATTGTAAATAATTATCTTCTTTCTAAAATATAATTTAATAGATCATTTAGAATTTCTTTATTAAAGATCATAACGGTAACCATCATTGGGCCTAATAAATGCTAAAAAATTGTAAATAATTATCTTCTTTCCAAAAGATAATTTAATAGATCATTTAGAATTTCTTTATTAAAGATCATAACGGTAACGATCATGGGGCCTATAAAATGCTAAATAATTTGAAATAATTATCTTCTTTGTGAATCCTATTTGAATAGATCATTTAAAGTTTTTTTATTAAAGGCCTTAACAGTAATGATCATTGGGCCTAATAAATGCTAAAGAATTTGAAATAATTATCTTCTTTGTGAATCATAATTGAAAAGATCATTTAAAGTTTTTTTATTAAAGATCATAACAGTAACGATCATTGGGCCTAATAATTGCTAAAAAATTGTACATAATTATTTTCATTCTAAAATATAATTTAATAAGTCATTTAGAATTTCTTTATTAAAGATCATAACGATAACGGTCATTGGGCCTAATAAATGCTAAAGAATTTGAAATAATTATCTTCTTTGTGAATCATAATTGAAAAGATCATTTAAAGTTTTTTTATTAAAGATCATAATGGTAACGATCATTGGGCCTAATAAATGCTACAAAATTGTAAATAATTATCTTCTTTCTAAAAGATAATTTAATAGATCATTTAGAATTTCTTTATAAAATATCATAACGGTAAAGATCATTGGGCCTAATAAATCCTAAAAAATTGTAAATAATTATCTTCTTTCTAAAGATAATTTAATAGATAATTTAGAATTTCTTTATTAAAGATCATAACGGTAACGATCATGGGGCCTAATAAATGCTAAAGAATTTGAAATAATTATCTTCTTTGTGAATCATATTTGAAAAGATCATTTAAAGTTGTTTTATTAAAGATCATAACGGTAATGATCATTGGTCCTAATAAATGCTAAAAAATTGTAAATAATTATCTTCTTTCTCAAGGTTAATTTAATAGATCATATAGAATTTCTTTATTAAAGATCATAACCGTAACGATCATGGGGCCTAATAAATGCTAAAGAATTTGAAATAATTACCTTCTTTGTGAATCATATTTGAATAGATCATTTAAAGTTTTTTTATTAAAGGTCTTAACGGTAACGATCATTGGGCCTAATAAATGCTAAAAAATTGATCATAATTATCTTCATTCTAAAAGATAACCTAAAAGATCATTTAGAATTTCTTTATTAAAGATCATAACGGTAACGATCATTGGGCCTAATAAATGCTAAAGAATTTGAAATAATTATCTTCTTTGTGAATCATAATTGACAACATCATTTAAAGTTTTTTTATTAAAGATCATAACGGTAACGATCATTGGGCCTAATAAATGCTAAAAAATTGTAAATAATTATCTTCTTTCTAAAAGATAATTTAATAGATCATTTAGAATTTCTTTATTAAAGATCATAACGGTAACCATCATTGGGCCTAATAAATGCTAAAAAATTGTAAATAATTATCTTCTTTCCAAAAGATAATTTAATAGATCATTTAGAATTTCTTTATTAAAGATCATAACGGTAACGATGATGGGGCCTATAAAATGCTAAATAATTTGAAATAATTATCTTCTTTGTGAATCCTATTTGAATAGATCATTTAAAGTTTTTTTATTAAAGGCCTTAACAGTAATGATCATTGGGCCTAATAAATGCTAAAGAATTTGAAATAATTATCTTCTTTGTGAATCATAATTGAAAAGATCATTTAAACTTTTTTTATTAAAGATCATAACAGTAACGATCATTGGGCCTAATAATTGCTAAAAAATTGTACATAATTATTTTCATTCTAAAATATAATTTAATAAGTCATTTAGAATTTCTTTATTAAAGATCATAACGATAACGGTCATTGGGCCTAATAAATGCTAAAGAATTTGAAATAATTATCTTCTTTGTGAATCATAATTGAAAAGATCATTTAAAGTTTTTTTATTAAAGATCATAATGGTAACGATCATTGGGCCTAATAAATGCTACAAAATTGTAAATAATTATCTTCTTTCTAAAAGATAATTTAATAGATCATTTAGAATTTCTTTATAAAATATCATAACGGTAAAGATCATTGGGCCTAATAAATCCTAAAAAATTGTAAATAATTATCTTCTTTCTAAAGATAATTTAATAGATAATTTAGAATTTCTTTATTAAAGATCATAACGGTAACGATCATGGGGCCTAATAAATGCTAAAGAATTTGAAATAATTATCTTCTTTGTGAATCATATTTGAATAGATCATTTAAAGTTTTTTTATTAAAGGTCTTAACGGTAACGATCATTGGGCCTAATAAATGCTAAAAAATTGTACATAATTATCTTCATTCTAAAATATAATTTAATAAGTCATTTAGAATTTCTTTATTAAAGATCATAACGATAACGGTCATTGGGCCTAATAAATGCTAAAGAATTTGAAATAATTATCTTCTTTGTGAATCCTATTTGAATACATCATTTAAAGTTTTTTTATTAAAGGCCTTAACAGTAACGATCATTGGGCCTAATAAACGCTAAAAAATTGTACATAATTATCTTCTTTCTAAAAGATAACTTAAAAGATCATTTAGAATTTCTTTATTAAAGAGCATAACGGTAACGATCATTGGGCCTAATAAATGCTAAAGAATTTGAAATAATTATCTTCTTTGTGAATCATTATTGAAAAGATCATTTAAAGTTTTTTTATTAAAGATCATAACGGTAACGATCATTGGGCCTAATAAATACTAAAAAATTGTAAATAATTATCTTCTTTCTAATAGATAATTTAATAGATCATTTAGAATTTCTTTATTAAATATCATAACGGTAACGATCATTGGGCCTAATAAATGCTAAAAAATTGTAAATAATTATCTTCTTTCTAAAAGATAATTTAATAGATCATTTAAAATTTCTTCATTAAACATCATAACAGTAATGATCATTGGGCCTAATAAATGCTAAAGAATTTGAAATAATTATCTTCTTTGTGAATCATATTTGAAAAGATCATTTAAAGTTGTTTTATTAAAGATCATAACGGTAATGATCATTGGTCCTAATAAATGCTAAAAAATTGTAAATAATTATCTTCTTTCTCAAGGTTAATTTAATAGATCATATAGAATTTCTTTTTTAAAGATCATAACCGTAACGATCATGGGGCCTAATAAATGCTAAAGAATTTGAAATAATTACCTTCTTTGTGAATCATATTTTAATAGATCATTTAAAGTTTTTTTATTAAAGGTCTTAACGGTAACGATCATTGGGCCTAATAAATGCTAAAAAATTGGTCATAATTATCTTCATTCTAAAAGATAACCTAAAAGATCATTTAGAATTTCTTTATTAAAGATCATAACGGTAACGATCATTGGGCCTAATAAATGCTAAAGAATTTGAAATAATTATCTTCTTTGTGAATCATAATTGAAAAGATCATTTAAAGTTTTTTTATTAAAGATCATAACGGTAACGATCATTGGGCCTAATAAATGCTAAAAAATTGTAAATAATTATCTTCTTTCTAAAAGATAATTTAATACATCATTTAGAATTTCTTTATTAAAGATCATAACGGTAACGATCATTGGGCCTAATAAATGCTAAAAAATTGTAAATAATTATCTTCTTTCTAAAAGATAATTTAATACATCATTTAGAATTTCTTTATTAAAGATCATAACGGTAACCATCATTGGGCCTAATAAATGCTAAAAAATTGTAAATAATTATCTTCTTTCCAATAGATAATTTAATAGATCATTTAGAATTTCTTTATTAAAGATCATAACGGTAACGATCATGGGGCCTAATAATTGCTAAATAATTTGAAATAATTATCTTCTTTGTGAATCCTATTTGAATAGATTATTTAAAGTTTTTTTATTAAAGGCCTTAACAGTAACAATCATTGGGCCTAATAAATACTAAAAAATTGGTCATAATTATCTTCATTCTAAAAGATAACCTAAAAGATCATTTAGAATTTCTTTATTAAAGATCATAACGGTAACGATCATTGGGCCTAATAAATGCTAAAGAATTTGAAATAATTATCTTCTTTGTGAATCATAATTGAAAAGATCATTTAAAGTTTTTTTATTAAAGATCATAACGGTAACGATCATTGGGCCTAATAAATGCTAAAAAATTGTAAATAATTATCTTCTTTCTAAAAGATAATTTAATAGATCATTTCAAAATTTCTTTATTAAAGATCATAACGGTAACGATCATTGGGCCTAATAAATGCTAAAGAATTTGAAATAATTATCTTCTTTGTGAATCATATTTGAAAAGATCATTTAAAGTTGTTTTATTAAAGATCATAACGGTAATGATCATTGGTCCTAATAAATGCTAAAAAATTGTAAATAATTATCTTCTTTCTCAAGGTTAATTTAATAGATCATATAGAATTTCTTTATTAAAGATCATAACCGTAACGATCATGGGGCCTAATAAATGCTAAAGAATTTGAAATAATTACCTTCTTTGTGAATCATATTTGAATAGATCATTTAAAGTTTTTTTATTAAAGGTCTTAACGGTAACGATCATTGGGCCTAATAAATGCTAAAAAATTGATCATAATTATCTTCATTCTAAAAGATAACCTAAAAGATCATTTAGAATTTCTTTATTAAAGATCATAACGGTAACGATCATTGGGCCTAATAAATGCTAAAGAATTTGAAATAATTATCTTCTTTGTGAATCATAATTGACAACATCATTTAAAGTTTTTTTATTAAAGATCATAACGGTAACGATCATTGGGCCTAATAAATGCTAAAAAATTGTAAATAATTATCTTCTTTCTAAAAGATAATTTAATAGATCATTTAGAATTTCTTTATTAAAGATCATAACGGTAACCATCATTGGGCCTAATAAATGCTAAAAAATTGTAAATAATTATCTTCTTTCCAAAAGATAATTTAATAGATCATTTAGAATTTCTTTATTAAAGATCATAACGGTAACGATGATGGGGCCTATAAAATGCTAAATAATTTGAAATAATTATCTTCTTTGTGAATCCTATTTGAATAGATCATTTAAAGTTTTTTTATTAAAGGCCTTAACAGTAATGATCATTGGGCCTAATAAATGCTAAAGAATTTGAAATAATTATCTTCTTTGTGAATCATAATTGAAAAGATCATTTAAACTTTTTTTATTAAAGATCATAACAGTAACGATCATTGGGCCTAATAATTGCTAAAAAATTGTACATAATTATTTTCATTCTAAAATATAATTTAATAAGTCATTTAGAATTTCTTTATTAAAGATCATAACGATAACGGTCATTGGGCCTAATAAATGCTAAAGAATTTGAAATAATTATCTTCTTTGTGAATCATAATTGAAAAGATCATTTAAAGTTTTTTTATTAAAGATCATAATGGTAACGATCATTGGGCCTAATAAATGCTACAAAATTGTAAATAATTATCTTCTTTCTAAAAGATAATTTAATAGATCATTTAGAATTTCTTTATAAAATATCATAACGGTAAAGATCATTGGGCCTAATAAATCCTAAAAAATTGTAAATAATTATCTTCTTTCTAAAGATAATTTAATAGATAATTTAGAATTTCTTTATTAAAGATCATAACGGTAACGATCATGGGGCCTAATAAATGCTAAAGAATTTGAAATAATTATCTTCTTTGTGAATCATATTTGAATAGATCATTTAAAGTTTTTTTATTAAAGGTCTTAACGGTAACGATCATTGGGCCTAATAAATGCTAAAAAATTGTACATAATTATCTTCATTCTAAAATATAATTTAATAAGTCATTTAGAATTTCTTTATTAAAGATCATAACGATAACGGTCATTGGGCCTAATAAATGCTAAAGAATTTGAAATAATTATCTTCTTTGTGAATCCTATTTGAATACATCATTTAAAGTTTTTTTATTAAAGGCCTTAACAGTAACGATCATTGGGCCTAATAAACGCTAAAAAATTGTACATAATTATCTTCTTTCTAAAAGATAACTTAAAAGATCATTTAGAATTTCTTTATTAAAGAGCATAACGGTAACGATCATTGGGCCTAATAAATGCTAAAGAATTTGAAATAATTATCTTCTTTGTGAATCATTATTGAAAAGATCATTTAAAGTTTTTTTATTAAAGATCATAACGGTAACGATCATTGGGCCTAATAAATACTAAAAAATTGTAAATAATTATCTTCTTTCTAATAGATAATTTAATAGATCATTTAGAATTTCTTTATTAAATATCATAACGGTAACGATCATTGGGCCTAATAAATGCTAAAAAATTGTAAATAATTATCTTCTTTCTAAAAGATAATTTAATAGATCATTTAAAATTTCTTCATTAAACATCATAACAGTAATGATCATTGGGCCTAATAAATGCTAAAGAATTTGAAATAATTATCTTCTTTGTGAATCATATTTGAAAAGATCATTTAAAGTTGTTTTATTAAAGATCATAACGGTAATGATCATTGGTCCTAATAAATGCTAAAAAATTGTAAATAATTATCTTCTTTCTCAAGGTTAATTTAATAGATCATATAGAATTTCTTTTTTAAAGATCATAACCGTAACGATCATGGGGCCTAATAAATGCTAAAGAATTTGAAATAATTACCTTCTTTGTGAATCATATTTTAATAGATCATTTAAAGTTTTTTTATTAAAGGTCTTAACGGTAACGATCATTGGGCCTAATAAATGCTAAAAAATTGGTCATAATTATCTTCATTCTAAAAGATAACCTAAAAGATCATTTAGAATTTCTTTATTAAAGATCATAACGGTAACGATCATTGGGCCTAATAAATGCTAAAGAATTTGAAATAATTATCTTCTTTGTGAATCATAATTGAAAAGATCATTTAAAGTTTTTTTATTAAAGATCATAACGGTAACGATCATTGGGCCTAATAAATGCTAAAAAATTGTAAATAATTATCTTCTTTCTAAAAGATAATTTAATACATCATTTAGAATTTCTTTATTAAAGATCATAACGGTAACGATCATTGGGCCTAATAAATGCTAAAAAATTGTAAATAATTATCTTCTTTCTAAAAGATAATTTAATACATCATTTAGAATTTCTTTATTAAAGATCATAACGGTAACCATCATTGGGCCTAATAAATGCTAAAAAATTGTAAATAATTATCTTCTTTCCAATAGATAATTTAATAGATCATTTAGAATTTCTTTATTAAAGATCATAACGGTAACGATCATGGGGCCTAATAATTGCTAAATAATTTGAAATAATTATCTTCTTTGTGAATCCTATTTGAATAGATTATTTAAAGTTTTTTTATTAAAGGCCTTAACAGTAACAATCATTGGGCCTAATAAATACTAAAAAATTGGTCATAATTATCTTCATTCTAAAAGATAACCTAAAAGATCATTTAGAATTTCTTTATTAAAGATCATAACGGTAACGATCATTGGGCCTAATAAATGCTAAAGAATTTGAAATAATTATCTTCTTTGTGAATCATAATTGAAAAGATCATTTAAAGTTTTTTTATTAAAGATCATAACGGTAACGATCATTGGGCCTAATAAATGCTAAAAAATTGTAAATAATTATCTTCTTTCTAAAAGATAATTTAATACATCATTTAGAATTTCTTTATTAAAGATCATAACGGTAACGATCATTGGGCCTAATAAATGCTAAAAAATTGTAAATAATTATCTTCTTTCTAAAAGATAATTTAATACATCATTTAGAATTTCTTTATTAAAGATCATAACGGTAACCATCATTGGGCCTAATAAATGCTAAAAAATTGTAAATAATTATCTTCATTCTAAAAGATAACCTAAAAGATCATTTAGAATTTCTTTATTAAAGATCATAACGGTAACGATCATTGGGCCTAATAAATGCTAAAGAATTTGAAATAATTATCTTCTTTGTGAATCATAATTGACAACATCATTTAAAGTTTTTTTATTAAAGATCATAACGGTAACGATCATTGGGCCTAATAAATGCTAAAAAATTGTAAATAATTATCTTCTTTCTAAAAGATAATTTAATAGATCATTTAGAATTTCTTTAATAAAGATCATAACGGTAACCATCATTGGGCCTAATAAATGCTAAAAAATTGTAAATAATTATCTTCTTTCCAAAAGATAATTTAATAGATCATTTAGAATTTCTTTATTAAAGATCATAACGGTAACGATCATGGGGCCTATAAAATGCTAAATAATTTGAAATAATTATCTTCTTTGTGAATCCTATTTGAATAGATCATTTAAAGTTTTTTTATTAAAGGCCTTAACAGTAATGATCATTGGGCCTAATAAATGCTAAAGAATTTGAAATAATTATCTTCTTTGTGAATCATAATTGAAAAGATCATTTAAAGTTTTTTTATTAAAGATCATAACAGTAACGATCATTGGGCCTAATAATTGCTAAAAAATTGTACATAATTATTTTCATTCTAAAATATAATTTAATAAGTCATTTAGAATTTCTTTATTAAAGATCATAACGATAACGGTCATTGGGCCTAATAAATGCTAAAGAATTTGAAATAATTATCTTCTTTGTGAATCATAATTGAAAAGATCATTTAAAGTTTTTTTATTAAAGATCATAATGGTAACGATCATTGGGCCTAATAAATGCTACAAAATTGTAAATAATTATCTTCTTTCTA
Source organism: Psophocarpus tetragonolobus (assembly GCA_037954015.1). NCBI lineage: Eukaryota > Viridiplantae > Streptophyta > Magnoliopsida > Fabales > Fabaceae > Psophocarpus > Psophocarpus tetragonolobus. Next base: position 65,636,962 of record CM075688.1, read on the forward strand.
AAAGATAATTTAATAGATCATTTAGAATTTCTTTATAAAATATCATAACGGTAAAGATCATTGGGCCTAATAAATCCTAAAAAATTGTAAATAATTATCTTCTTTCTAAAGATAATTTAATAGATAATTTAGAATTTCTTTATTAAAGATCATAACGGTAACGATCATGGGGCCTAATAAATGCTAAAGAATTTGAAATAATTATCTTCTTTGTGAATCATATTTGAATAGATCATTTAAAGTTTTTTTATTAAAGGTCTTAACGGTAACGATCATTGGGCCTAATAAATGCTAAAAAATTGTACATAATTATCTTCATTCTAAAATATAATTTAATAAGTCATTTAGAATTTCTTTATTAAAGATCATAACGATAACGGTCATTGGGCCTAATAAATGCTAAAGAATTTGAAATAATTATCTTCTTTGTGAATCATAATTGAAAAGATCATTTAAAGTTTTTTTATTAAAGATCATAATGGTAACGATCATTGGGCCTAATAAATGCTACAAAATTGTAAATAATTATCTTCTTTCTAAAAGATAATTTAATAGATCATTTAGAATTTCTTTATAAAATATCATAACGGTAAAGATCATTGGGCCTAATAAATCCTAAAAAATTGTAAATAATTATCTTCTTTCTAAAGATAATTTAATAGATAATTTAGAATTTCTTTATTAAAGATCATAACGGTAACGATCATGGGGCCTAATAAATGCTAAAGAATTTGAAATAATTATCTTCTTTGTGAATCATATTTGAATAGATCATTTAAAGTTTTTTTATTAAAGGTCTTAACGGTAACGATCATTGGGCCTAATAAATGCTAAAAAATTGTACATAATTATCTTCATTCTAAAATATAATTTAATAAGTCATTTAGAATTTCTTTATTAAAGATCATAACGATAACGGTCATTGGGCCTAATAAATGCTAAAGAATTTGAAATAATTATCTTCTTTGTGAATCCTATTTGAATACATCATTTAAAGTTTTTTTATTAAAGGCCTTAACAGTAACGATCATTGGGCCTAATAAACGCTAAAAAATTGTACATAATTATCTTCTTTCTAAAAGATAACTTAAAAGATCATTTAGAATTTCTTTATTAAAGAGCATAACGGTAACGATCATTGGGCCTAATAAATGCTAAAGAATTTGAAATAATTATCTTCTTTGTGAATCATTATTGAAAAGATCATTTAAAGTTTTTTTATTAAAGATCATAACGGTAACGATCATTGGGCCTAATAAATACTAAAAAATTGTAAATAATTATCTTCTTTCTAATAGATAATTTAATAGATCATTTAGAATTTCTTTATTAAATATCATAACGGTAACGATCATTGGGCCTAATAAATGCTAAAAAATTGTAAATAATTATCTTCTTTCTAAAAGATAATTTAATAGATCATTTAAAATTTCTTCATTAAACATCATAACAGTAATGATCATTGGGCCAAATAAATGCTAAAGAATTTGAAATAATTATCTTCTTTGTGAATCATATTTGAAAAGATCATTTAAAGTTGTTTTATTAAAGATCATAACGGTAATGATCATTGGTCCTAATAAATGCTAAAAAATTGTAAATAATTATCTTCTTTCTCAAGGTTAATTTAATAGATCATATAGAATTTCTTTATTAAAGATCATAACCGTAACGATCATGGGGCCTAATAAATGCTAAAGAATTTGAAATAATTACCTTCTTTGTGAATCATATTTTAATAGATCATTTAAAGTTTTTTTATTAAAGGTCTTAACGGTAACGATCATTGGGCCTAATAAATGCTAAAAAATTGGTCATAATTATCTTCATTCTAAAAGATAACCTAAAAGATCATTTAGAATTTCTTTATTAAAGATCATAACGGTAACGATCATTGGGCCTAATAAATGCTAAAAAATTGTAAATAATTATCTTCTTTCTAAAAGATAATTTAATACATCATTTAGAATTTCTTTATTAAAGATCATAACGGTAACCATCATTGGGCCTAATAAATGCTAAAAAATTGTAAATAATTATCTTCTTTCCAAAAGATAATTTAATAGATCATTTAGAATTTCTTTATTAAAGATCATAACGGTAACGATCATGGGGCCTAATAAATGCTAAATAATTTGAAATAATTATCTTCTTTGTGAATCCTATTTGAATAGATCATTTAAAGTTTTTTTCTTAAAGGCCTTAACAGTAATGATCATTGGGCCTAATAAATGCTAAAAAATTGTACATAATTATCTTCATTCTAAAAGATAACTTAAAAGATCATTTAGATTTTCTTTATTAAAGATCATAACGGTAACGATCATTGGGCCTAATAAATGCTAAAGAATTTGAAATAATTATCTTCTTTGTGAATCATAATTGAAAAGATCATTTAAAGTTTTTTTATTAAAGATCATAACAGTAACGATCATTGGGCCTAATAAATGCTAAAAAATTGTACATAATTATCTTCATTCTAAAATATAATTTAATAAGTCGTTTAGAATTTCTTTATTAAAGATCATAACGATAACGGTCATTGGGCCTAATAAATGATAAAGAATTTGAAATAATTATCTTCTTTGTGAATCATAATTGAAAAGATCATTTAAAGTTTTTTTATTAAAGATCATAATGGTAACGATCATTGGGCCTAATAAATGCTACAAAATTGTAAATAATTATCTTCTTTCTAAAAGATAATTTAATGGATCATTTAGAATTTCTTTATAAAATATCATAACGGTAAAGATCATTGGGCCTAATAAATCCTAAAAAATTGTAAATAATTATCTTCTTTCTAAAGATAATTTAATATATAATTTAGAATTTCTTTATTAAAGATCATAACGGTAACGATCATGGGGCCTAATAAATGCTAAAGAAATTGAAATAATTATCTTCTTTGTGAATCCTATTTGAATAGATCATTTAAAGTTTTTTTATTAAAGGCCTTAACAGTAACGATCATTGGGCCTAATAAATGCTAAAAAATTGTACATAATTATCTTCATTCTAAAAGATAACTTAAAAGATCATTTAGAATTTCTTTATTAAAGATCATAACGGTAACGATCATTGGGCCTAATAAATGCTAAAGAATTTGAAATAATTATCTTCTTTGTGAATCATAATTGAAAAGATCATTTAAAGTTTTTTTATTAAAGATCATAACAGTAACGATCATTGGGCCTAATAAATGCTAAAAAATTGTACATAATTATCTTCATTCTAAAATATAATTTAATAAGTCATTTAGAATTTCTTTATTAAAGATCATAACGATAACGGTCAATGGGCCTAATAAATGCTAAAGAATTTGAAATAATTATCTTCTTTGTGAATCATAATTGAAAAGATCATTTAAAGTTTTTTTATTAAAGAACATAATGGTAACGATCATTGGGCCTAATAAATGCTACAAAATTGTAAATAATTATCTTCTTTCTAAAAGATAATTTAATAGATCATTTAGAATTTCTTTATAAAATATCATAACGGTAAAGATCATTGGGCCTAATAAATGCTAAAAAATTGTAAATAATTATCTTCTTTCTAAAGATAATTTAATAGATAATTTAGAATTTCTTTATTAAAGATCATAACGGTAACGATCATGGGGCCTAATAAATGCTAAGGAATTTGAAATAATTATCTTCTTTGTGAATCATATTTGAATAGATCATTTAAAGTTTTTTTATTAAAGGTCTTAACGGTAACGATCATTGGGCCTAATAAATGCTAAAAAATTGTACATAATTATCTTCATTCTAAAATATAATTTAATAAGTCATTTAGAATTTCTTTATTAAAGATCATAACGGTAACGATCATTGAGCCTAATAAATGCTAAAGAATTTGAAATAATTATCTTCTTTGTGAATCCTATTTGAATAGATCATTTAAAGTTTTTTTATTAAAGGACTTAACAGTAACGATCATTGGGCCTAATAAACGCTAAAAAATTGTACATAATTATCTTCATTCTAAAAGATAACTTAAAAGATCATTTAGAATTTCTTTATTAAAGAGCATAACGGTAACGATCATTGGGCCTAATAAATGCTAAAGAATTTGAAATAATTATCTTCTTTGTGAATCATAATTGACAACATCATTTAAAGTTTTTTTATTAAAGATCATAACGGTAACGATCATAGGGCCTAATAAATGCTAAAAAATTGTAAATAATTATCTTCTTTCTAAAAGATAATTTAATAGATCATTTAGAATTTCTTTATTAAAGATCATAACGGTAACCATCATTGGGCCTAATAAATGCTAAAAAATTGTAAATAATTATCTTCTTTCCAAAAGATAATTTAATAGATCATTTAGAATTTCTTTATTAAAGATCATAACGGTAACGATCATGGGGCCTATAAAATGCTAAATAATTTGAAATAATTATCTTCTTTGTGAATCCTATTTGAATAGATCATTTAAAGTTTTTTTATTAAAGGCCTTAACAGTAATGATCATTGGGCCTAATAAATGCTAAAGAATTTGAAATAATTATCTTCTTTGTGAATCATAATTGAAAAGATCATTTAAAGTTTTTTTATTAAAGATCATAACAGTAACGATCATTGGGCCTAATAAATGCTCAAAAATTGTACATAATTATCTTCATTCTAAAATATAATTTAATAAGTCATTTAGAATTTCTTTATTAAAGATCATAACGATAACGGTCATTGGGCCTAATAAATGCTAAAGAATTTGAAATAATTATCTTCTTTGTGAATCATAATTGAAAAGATCATTTAAAGTTTTTTTATTAAAGATCATAATGGTAACGATCATTGGGCCTAATAAATGCTACAAAATTGTAAATAATTATCTTCTTTCTAAAAGATAATTTAATAGATCATTTAGAATTTCTTAATAAAATATCATAACGGTAAAGATCATTGGGCCTAATAAATCCTAAAAAATTGTAAATAATTATCTTCTTTCTAAAGATAATTTAATAGATAATTTAGAATTTCTTTATTAAAGATCATAACGGTAACGATCATGGGGCCTAATAAATGCTAAAGAATTTGAAATAATTATCTTCTTTGTGAATCATATTTGAATAGATCTTTTAAAGTTTTTTTATTAAACGTCTTAACGGTAACGATCATTGGGCCTAATAAATGCTAAAAAATTGTACATAATTATCTTCATTCTAAAATATAATTTAATAAGTCATTTAGAATTTCTTTATTAAAGATCATAACGATAACGGTCATTGGGCCTAATAAATGCTAAAGAATTTGAAATAATTATCTTCTTTGTGAATCCTATTTGAATACATCATTTAAAGTTTTTTTATTAAAGGCCTTAACAGTAACGATCATTGGGTCTAATAAACGCTAAAAAATTGTACATAATTATCTTCTTTCTAAAAGATAACTTAAAAGATCATTTAGAATTTCTTTATTAAAGAGCATAACGGTAACGATCATTGGGCCTAATAAATGCTAAAGAATTTGAAATAATTATCTTCTTTGTGAATCATTATTGAAAAGATCATTTAAAGTTTTTTTATTAAAGATCATAATGGTAACGATCATTGGGCCTAATAAATACTAAAAATTTGTAAATAATTATCTTCTTTCTAATAGATAATTTAATAGATCATTTAGAATTTCTTTATTAAAGATCATAACGGTAACTATCATTGGGCCTAATAAATGCTAAAAAATTGTAAATAATTATCTTCTTTCTAAAAGATAATTTAATAGATCATTTAAAATTTCTTCATTAAACATCATAACAGTAATGATCATTGGGCCTAATAAATGCTAAAGAATTTGAAATAATTATCTTCTTAGTGAATCATATTTGAAAAGATCATTTAAAGTTGTTTTATTAAAGATCATAACGGTAATGATCATTGGTCCTAATAAATGCTAAAAAATTGTAAATAATTATCTTCTTTCTCAAGGTTAATTTAATAGATCATATAGAATTTCTTTATTAAAGATCATAACCGTAACGATCATGGGGCCTAATAAATGCTAAAGAATTTGAAATAATTACCTTCTTTGTGAATCATATTTGAATAGATCATTTAAAGTTTTTTTATTAAAGGTCTTAACGGTAACGATCATTGGGCCTAATAAATGCTAAAAAATTGGTCATAATTATCTTCATTCTAAAAGATAACCTAAAAGATCATTTAGAATTTCTTTATTAAAGATCATAACGGTAACGATCATTGGGCCTAATAAATGCTAAAGAATTTGAAATAATTATCTTCTTTGTGAATCATAATTGACAACATCATTTAAAGTTTTTTTATTAAAGATGATAACGGTAACGATCATTGGGCCTAATAAATGCTAAAAAATTGTAAATAATTATCTTCTTTCTAAAAGATAATTTAATACATCATTTAGGATTTCTTTATTAAAGATCATAACGGTAACCATCATTGGGCCTAATAAATGCTAAAAAATTGTAAATAATTATCTTCTTTCCAAAAGAGAATTTAATAGATCATTTAGAATTTCTTTATTAAAGATCATAACGGTAACGATCATGGGGCCTAATAAATGCTAAAGAATTTGAAATAATTATCTTCTTTGTGAATCATAATTGAAAAGATCATTTAAAGTTTTTTTATTAAAGATCATAATGGTAACGATCATTGGGCCTAATAAATGCTACAAAATTGTAAATAATTATCTTCTTTCTAAAAGATAATTTAATAGATCATTTAGAATTTCTTTATTAAAGATCATAACGGTAACCATCATTGGACCTAATAAATGCTAAAAAATTGTAAATAATTATCTTCTTTCCAAAAGATAATTTAATAGATCATTTAGAATTTCTTTATTAAAGATCATAACGGTAACGATCATGGGGCCTATAAAATGCTAAATAATTTGAAATAATTATCTTCTTTGTGAATCCTATTTGAATAGATCATTTAAAGTTTTTTTATTAAAGGCCTTAACAGTAATGATCATTGGGCCTAATAAATGCTAAAGAATTTGAAATAATTATCTTCTTTGTGAATCATAATTGAAAAGATCATTTAAAGTTTTTTTATTAAAGATCATAACAGTAACGATCATTGGGCCTAATAAATGCTAAAAAATTGTACATAATTATCTTCATTCTAAAATATAATTTAATAAGTCATTTAGAATTTCTTTATTAAAGATCATAACGATAACGGTCATTGGGCCTAATAAATGCTAAAGAATTTGAAATAATTATCTTCTTTGTGAATCATAATTGAAAAGATCATTTAAAGTTTTTTTATTAAAGATCATAATGGTAACGATCATTGGGCCTAATAAATGCTACAAAATTGTAAATAATTATCTTCTTTCTAAAAGATAATTTAATAGATCATTTAGAATTTCTTTATAAAATATCATAACGGTAAAGATCATTGGGCCTAATAAATCCTAAAAAATTGTAAATAATTATCTTCTTTCTGAAGATAATTTAATAGATAATTTAGAATTTCTTTATTAAAGATCATAACGGTAACAATCATGGGGCCTAATAAATGCTAAAGAATTTGAAATAATTATCTTCTTTGTGAATCATATTTGAATAGATCTTTTAAAGTTTTTTTATTAAAGGTCTTAACGGTAACGATCATTGGGCCTAATAAATGCTCAAAAATTGTACATAATTATCTTCATTCTAAAATATAATTTAATAAGTCATTTAGAATTTCTTTATTAAAGATCATAACGATAACGGTCATTGGGCCTAATAAATGCTAAAGAATTTGAAATAATTATCTTCTTTGTGAATCCTATTTGAATACATCATTTAAAGTTTTTTTATTAAAGGCCTTAACAGTAACGATCATTGGGCCTAATAAACGCTAAAAAATTGTACATAATTATCTTCTTTCTAAAAGATAACTTAAAAGATCATTTAGAATTTCTTTATTAAAGAGCATAACGGTAACGATCATTGGGCCTAATAAATGCTAAAGAATTTAAAATAATTATCTTCTTTGTGAATCATTATTGAAAAGATCATTTAAAGTTTTTTTATTAAAGATCATAACGGTAACGATCATTGGGCCTAATAAATACTAAAAAATTGTAAATAATTATCTTCTTTCTAATAGATAATTTAATAGATCATTTAGAATTTCTTTATTAAAGATCATAACGGTAACGATCATTGGGCCTAATAAATGCTAAAAAATTGTAAATAATTATCTTCTTTCTAAAAGATAATTTAATAGATCATTTAAAATTTCTTCATTAAACATCATAACAGTAATGATCATTGGGCCTAATAAATGCTAAAGAATTTGAAATAATTATCTTCTTTGTGAATCATATTTGAAAAGATCATTTAAAGTTGTTTTATTAAAGATCATAACGGTAATGATCATTGGTCCTAATAAATACTAAAAAATTGTAAATAATTATCTTCTTTCTCAAGGTTAATTAAATAGATCATACAGAATTTCTTTATTAAAGATCATAACCGTAACGATCATGGGGCCTAATAAATGCTAAAGAATTTGAAATAATTACCTTCTTTGTGAATCATATTTGAATAGATCATTTAAAGTTTTTTTATTAAAGGTCTTAACGGTAACGATCATTGGGCCTAATAAATGCTAAAAAATTGGTCATAATTATCTTCATTCTAAAAGATAACCTAAAAGATCATTTAGAATTTCTTTATTAAAGATCATAACGGTAACGATCATTGGGCCTAATAAATGCTAAAGAATTTGAAATAATTATCTTCTTTGTGAATCATAATTGACAACATCATTTAAAGTTTTTTTATTAAAGATCATAACGGTAACGATCATTGGGCCTAATAAATGCTAAAAAATTGTAAATAATTATCTTCTTTCTAAAAGATAATTTAATACATCATTTAGAATTTCTTTATTAAAGATCATAACGGTAACCATCATTGGGCCTAATAAATGCTAAAAAATTGTAAATAATTATCTTCTTTCCAAAAGAGAATTTAATAGATCATTTAGAATTTCTTTATTAAAGATCATAACGGTAACGATCATGGGGCCTAATAAATGCTAAAGAATTTGAAATAATTATCTTCTTTGTGAATCATATTTGAATAGATCTTTTAAAGTTTTTTTATTAAAGGTCTTAACGGTAACGATCATTGGGCCTAATAAATGCTCAAAAATTGTACATAATTATCTTCATTCTAAAATATAATTTAATAAGTCATTTAGAATTTCTTTATTAAAGATCATAACGATAACGGTCATTGGGCCTAATAAATGCTAAAGAATTTGAAATAATTATCTTCTTTGTGAATCCTATTTGAATACATCATTTAAAGTTTTTTTATTAAAGGCCTTAACAGTAACGATCATTGGGCCTAATAAATGCTAAAAAATTGTACATAATTATCTTCATTCTAAAAGATAACTTAAAAGATCATTTAGATTTTCTTTATTAAAGATCATAACGGTAACGATCATTGGGCCTAATAAATGCTAAAGAATTTGAAATAATTATCTTCTTGGTGAATCATAATTGAAAAGATCATTTAAAGTTTTTTTATTAAAGATCATAACAGTAACGATCATTGGGCCTAATAAATGCTAAAAAATTGTACATAATTATCTTCATTCTAAAATATAATTTAATAAGTCGTTTAGAATTTCTTTATTAAAGATCATAACGATAACGGTAATTGGGCCTAATAAATGCTAAAAAATTGTAAATAATTATCTTCTTTCTAAAAGATAATTTAATAGATCATTTAAAATTTCTTCATTAAACATCATAACAGTAATGATCATTGGGCCTAATAAATGCTAAAGAATTTGAAATAATTATCTTCTTTGTGAATCATATTTGAAAAGATCATTTAAAGTTGTTTTATTAAAGGTCATAACGGTAATGATCATTGGTCCTAATAAATGCTAAAAAATTGTAAATAATTATCTTCTTTCTCAAGGTTAATTTAATAGATCATATAGAATTTCTTTATTAAAGATCATAACTGTAACGATCATGGGGCCTAATAAATGCTAAAGAATTTGAAATAATTACCTTCTTTGTGAATCATATTTGAATAGATCATTTAAAGTTTTTTTATTAAAGGTCTTAACGGTAACGATCATTGGGCCTAATAAATGCTAAAAAATTGGTCATAATTATCTTCATTCTAAAAGATAACCTAAAAGATCATTTAGAATTTCTTTATTAAAGATCATAACGGTAACGATCATTGGGCCTAATAAATGCTAAAGAATTTGAAATAATTATCTTCTTTGTGAATCATAATTGACAACATCATTTAAAGTTTTTTTATTAAAGATCATAACGGTAACGGTCATTGGGCCTAATAAATGCTAAAAAATTGTAAATAATTATCTTCTTTCTAAAAGATAATTTAATACATCATTTAGAATTTCTTTATTAAAGATCATAACGGTAACCATCATTGGGCCTAATAAATGCTAAAAAATTGTAAATAATTATCTTCTTTCCAAAAGATAATTTAATAGATCATTTAGAATTTCTTTATTAAAGATCATAACGGTAACGATAATGGGGCCTAATAAAAGCTAAAGAATTTGAAATAATTATCTTCTTTGTGAATCCTATTTGAATAGATCATTTAAAGTTTTTTTATTAAAGGCCTTAACAGTAACGATCATTGGGCCTAATAAATGCTAAAAAATTGTACATAATTATCTTCATTCTAAAAGATAACTTAAAAGATCATTTAGAATTTCTTTATTAAAGATCATAACGGTAACGATCATTGGGCCTAATAAATGCTAAAGAATTTGAAATAATTATCTTCTTTGTGAATCATAATAGAAAAGATCATTTAAAGTTTTTTTATTAAAGATCATAACAGTAACGATCATTGGGCCTAATAAATGCTAAAAAATTGTACATAATTATCTTCATTCTAAAATATAATTTAATAAGTCATTTAGAATTTCTTTATTAAAGATCATAACGATAACGGTCATTGGGCCTAATAAATGCTAAAGAATTTGAAATAATTATCTTCTTTGTGAATCATAATTGAAAAGATCATTTAAAGTTTTTTTATTAAAGATCATAATGGTAACGATCATTGGGCCTAATAAATGCTACAAAATTGTAAATAATTATCTTCTTTCTAAAAGATAATTTAATAGATCATTTAGAATTTCTTTCTAAAATATCATAACGGTAAAGATCATTGGGCCTAATAAATCCTAAAAAATTGTAAATAATTATCTTCTTTCTAAAGATAATTTAATAGATAATTTAGAATTTCTTTTTTAAAGATCATAACGGTAACGATCATTGGGCCTAATAAATGCTAAAGAATTTGAAATAATTATCTTCTTTGTGAATCATAATTGACAACATCATTTAATGTTTTTTTATTAAAGATCATAACGGTAACGATCATTGGGCCTAATAAATGCTAAAAAATTGTAAATAATTATCTTCTTTCTAAAAGATAATTTAATAGATCATTTAGAATTTCTTTATTAAAGATCATAACGGTAACCATCATTGGGCCTAATAAATGCTAAAAAATTGTAAATAATTATCTTCTTTCCAAAAGATAATTTAATAGATCATTTAGAATTTCTTTATTAAAGATCATAACGGTAACGATCATGGGGCCTAATAAATGCTAAAGAATTTGAAATAATTATCTTCTTTGTGAATCATATTTGAATAGATCTTTTAAAGTTTTTTTATTAAAGGTCTTAACGGTAACGATCATTGGGCCTAATAAATGCTCAAAAATTGTACATAATTATCTTCATTCTAAAATATAATTTAATAAGTCATTTAGAATTTCTTTATTAAAGATCATAACGATAACGGTCATTGGGCCTAATAAATGCTAAAGAATTTGAAATAATTATCTTCTTTGTGAATCCTATTTGAATACATCATTTAAAGTTTTTTTATTAAAGGCCTTAACAGTAACGATCATTGGGCCTAATAAATGCTAAAAAATTGTACATAATTATCTTCATTCTAAAAGATAACTTAAAAGATCATTTAGATTTTCTTTATTAAAGATCATAACGGTAACGATCATTGGGCCTAATAAATGCTAAAGAATTTGAAATAATTATCTTCTTGGTGAATCATAATTGAAAAGATCATTTAAAGTTTTTTTATTAAAGATCATAACAGTAACGATCATTGGGCCTAATAAATGCTAAAAAATTGTACATAATTATCTTCATTCTAAAATATAATTTAATAAGTCGTTTAGAATTTCTTTATTAAAGATCATAACGATAACGGTCATTGGGCCTAATAAATGATAAAGAATTTGAAATAATTATCTTCTTTGTGAATCATAATTGAAAAGATCATTTAAAGTTTTTTTATTAAAGATCATAATGGTAACGATCATTGGGCCTAATAAATGCTACAAAATTGTAAATAATTATCTTCTTTCTAAAAGATAATTTAATAGATCATTTAGAATTTCTTTATAAAATATCATAACGGTAAAGATCATTGGGCCTAATAAATCCTAAAAAATTGTAAATAATTATCTTCTTTCTAAAGATAATTTAATAGATAATTTAGAATTTCTTTATTAAAGATCATAACGGTAACGATCATGGGGCCCAATAAATGCTAAAGAAATTGAAATAATTATCTTCTTTGTGAATCCTATTTGAATAGATCATTTAAAGTTTTTTTATTAAAGGCCTTAACAGTAACGATCATTGGGCCTAATAAATGCTAAAAAATTGTACATAATTATCTTCATTCTAAAGATAACTTAAAAGATCATTTAGAATTTCTTTATTAAAGATCATAACGGTAACGATCATTGGGCCTAATAAATGCTAAAGAATTTGAAATAATTACCTTCTTTGTGAATCATAATTGAAAAGATCATTTAAAGTTTTTTTATTAAAGATCATAACAGTAACGATCATTGGGCCTAATAAATGCTAAAAAATTGTACATAATTATCTTCATTCTAAAATATAATTTAATAAGTCATTTAGAATTTCTTTATTAAAGATCATAACGATAACGGTCATTGGGCCTAATAAATGCTAAAGAATTTGAAATAATTATCTTCTTTGTGAATCATAATTGAAAAGATCATTTAAAGTTTTTTTATTAAAGATCATAATGGTAACGATCATTGGGCCTAATAAATGCTACAAAATTGTAAATAATTATCTTCTTTCTAAAAGATAATTTAATAGATCATTTAGAATTTCTTTATAAAATATCATAACGGTAAAGATCATTGGGCCTAATAAATACTAAAAAATTGTAAATAATTATCTTCTTTCTAATAGATAATTTAATAGATCATTTAGAATTTCTTTATTAAAGATCATAACGGTAACGATCATTGGGCCTAATAAATGCTAAAAAATTGTAAATAATTATCTTCTTTCTAAAAGATAATTTAATAGATCATTTAAAATTTCTTCATTAAACATCATAACAGTAATGATCATTGGGCCTAATAAATGCTAAAGAATTTGAAATAATTATCTTCTTTGTGAATCATATTTGAAAAGATCATTTAAAGTTGTTTTATTAAAGGTCATAACGGTAATGATCATTGGTCCTAATAAATGCTAAAAAATTGTAAATAATTATCTTCTTTCTCAAGGTTAATTTAATAGATCATATAGAATTTCTTTATTAAAGATCATAACTGTAACGATCATGGGGCCTAATAAATGCTAAAGAATTTGAAATAATTACCTTCTTTGTGAATCATATTTGAATAGATCATTTAAAGTTTTTTTATTAAAGGTCTTAACGGTAACGATCATTGGGCCTAATAAATGCTAAAAAATTGGTCATAATTATCTTCATTCTAAAAGATAACCTAAAAGATCATTTAGAATTTCTTTATTAAAGATCATAACGGTAACGATCATTGGGCCTAATAAATGCTAAAGAATTTGAAATAATTATCTTCTTTGTGAATCATAATTGACAACATCATTTAAAGTTTTTTTATTAAAGATCATAACGGTAACGATCATTGGGCCTAATAAATGCTAAAAAATTGTAAATAATTATCTTCTTTCTAAAAGATAATTTAATACATCATTTAGAATTTCTTTATTAAAGATCATAACGGTAACCATCATTGGGCCTAATAAATGCTAAAAAATTGTAAATAATTATCTTCTTTCCAAAAGATAATTTAATAGATCATTTAGAATTTCTTTATTAAAGATCATAACGGTAACGATCATGGGGCCTAATAAAAGCTAAAGAATTTGAAATAATTATCTTCTTTGTGAATCCTATTTGAATAGATCATTTAAAGTTTTTTTATTAAAGGCCTTAACAATAACGATCATTGGGCCTAATAAATGCTAAAAAATTGTACATAATTATCTTCATTCTAAAAGATAACTTAAAAGATCATTTAGAATTTCTTTATTAAAGATCATAACGGTAACGATCATTGGGCCTAATAAATGCTAAAGAATTTGAAATAATTATCTTCTTTGTGAATCATAATAGAAAAGATCATTTAAAGTTTTTTTATTAAAGATCATAACAGTAACGATCATTGGGCCTAATAAATGCTAAAAAATTGTACATAATTATCTTCATTCTAAAATATAATTTAATAAGTCATTTAGAATTTCTTTATTAAAGATCATAACGATAACGGTCATTGGGCCTAATAAATGCTAAAGAATTTGAAATAATTATCTTCTTTGTGAATCATAATTGAAAAGATCATTTAAAGTTTTTTTATTAAAGATCATAATGGTAACGATCATTGGGCCTAATAAATGCTACAAAATTGTAAATAATTATCTTCTTTCTAAAAGATAATTTAATAGATCATTTAGAATTTCTTTCTAAAATATCATAACGGTAAAGATCATTGGGCCTAATAAATCCTAAAAAATTGTAAATAATTATCTTCTTTCTAAAGATAATTTAATAGATAATTTAGAATTTCTTTTTTAAAGATCATAACGGTAACGATCATTGGGCCTAATAAATGCTAAAGAATTTGAAATAATTATCTTCTTTGTGAATCATAATTGACAACATCATTTAATGTTTTTTTATTAAAGATCATAACGGTAACGATCATTGGGCCTAATAAATGCTAAAAAATTGTAAATAATTATCTTCTTTCTAAAAGATAATTTAATAGATCATTTAGAATTTCTTTATTAAAGATCATAACGGTAACCATCATTGGGCCTAATAAATGCTAAAAAATTGTAAATAATTATCTTCTTTCCAAAAGATAATTTAATAGATCATTTAGAATTTCTTTATTAAAGATCATAACGGTAACGATCATGGGGCCTAATAAATGCTAAAGAATTTGAAATAATTATCTTCTTTGTGAATCATATTTGAATAGATCTTTTAAAGTTTTTTTATTAAAGGTCTTAACGGTAACGATCATTGGGCCTAATAAATGCTCAAAAATTGTACATAATTATCTTCATTCTAAAATATAATTTAATAAGTCATTTAGAATTTCTTTATTAAAGATCATAACGATAACGGTCATTGGGCCTAATAAATGCTAAAGAATTTGAAATAATTATCTTCTTTGTGAATCCTATTTGAATACATCATTTAAAGTTTTTTTATTAAAGGCCTTAACAGTAACGATCATTGGGCCTAATAAATGCTAAAAAATTGTACATAATTATCTTCATTCTAAAAGATAACTTAAAAGATCATTTAGATTTTCTTTATTAAAGATCATAACGGTAACGATCATTGGGCCTAATAAATGCTAAAGAATTTGAAATAATTATCTTCTTGGTGAATCATAATTGAAAAGATCATTTAAAGTTTTTTTATTAAAGATCATAACAGTAACGATCATTGGGCCTAATAAATGCTAAAAAATTGTACATAATTATCTTCATTCTAAAATATAATTTAATAAGTCGTTTAGAATTTCTTTATTAAAGATCATAACGATAACGGTCATTGGGCCTAATAAATGATAAAGAATTTGAAATAATTATCTTCTTTGTGAATCATAATTGAAAAGATCATTTAAAGTTTTTTTATTAAAGATCATAATGGTAACGATCATTGGGCCTAATAAATGCTACAAAATTGTAAATAATTATCTTCTTTCTAAAAGATAATTTAATAGATCATTTAGAATTTCTTTATAAAATATCATAACGGTAAAGATCATTGGGCCTAATAAATCCTAAAAAATTGTAAATAATTATCTTCTTTCTAAAGATAATTTAATAGATAATTTAGAATTTCTTTATTAAAGATCATAACGGTAACGATCATGGGGCCTAATAAATGCTAAAGAAATTGAAATAATTATCTTCTTTGTGAATCCTATTTGAATAGATCATTTAAAGTTTTTTTATTAAAGGCCTTAACAGTAACGATCATTGGGCCTAATAAATGCTAAAAAATTGTACATAATTATCTTCATTCTAAAGATAACTTAAAAGATCATTTAGAATTTCTTTATTAAAGATCATAACGGTAACGATCATTGGGCCTAATAAATGCTAAAGAATTTGAAATAATTACCTTCTTTGTGAATCATAATTGAAAAGATCATTTAAAGTTTTTTTATTAAAGATCATAACAGTAACGATCATTGGGCCTAATAAATGCTAAAAAATTGTACATAATTATCTTCATTCTAAAATATAATTTAATAAGTCATTTAGAATTTCTTTATTAAAGATCATAACGATAACGGTCATTGGGCCTAATAAATGCTAAAGAATTTGAAATAATTATCTTCTTTGTGAATCATAATTGAAAAGATCATTTAAAGTTTTTTTATTAAAGATCATAATGGTAACGATCATTGGGCCTAATAAATGCTACAAAATTGTAAATAATTATCTTCTTTCTAAAAGATAATTTAATAGATCATTTAGAATTTCTTTATAAAATATCATAACGGTAAAGATCATTGGGCCTAATAAATACTAAAAAATTGTAAATAATTATCTTCTTTCTAATAGATAATTTAATAGATCATTTAGAATTTCTTTATTAAAGATCATAACGGTAACGATCATTGGGCCTAATAAATGCTAAAAAATTGTAAATAATTATCTTCTTTCTAAAAGATAATTTAATAGATCATTTAAAATTTCTTCATTAAACATCATAACAGTAATGATCATTGGGCCTAATAAATGCTAAAGAATTTGAAATAATTATCTTCTTTGTGAATCATATTTGAAAAGATCATTTAAAGTTGTTTTATTAAAGATCATAACGGTAATGATCATTGGTCCTAATAAATGCTAAAAAATTGTAAATAATTATCTTCTTTCTCAAGGTTAATTTAATAGATCATATAGAATTTCTTTATTAAAGATCATAACTGTAACGATCATGGGGCCTAATAAATGCTAAAGAATTTGAAATAATTACCTTCTTTGTGAATCATATTTGAATAGATCATTTAAAGTTTTTTTATTAAAGGTCTTAACGGTAACGATCATTGGGCCTAATAAATGCTAAAAAATTGGTCATAATTATCTTCATTCTAAAAGATAACCTAAAAGATCATTTAGAATTTCTTTATTAAAGATCATAACGGTAACGATCATTGGGCCTAATAAATGCTAAAGAATTTGAAATAATTATCTTCTTTGTGAATCATAATTGACAACATCATTTAAAGTTTTTTTATTAAAGATCATAACGGTAACGATCATTGGGCCTAATAAATGCTAAAAAATTTTAAATAATTATGTTCTTTCTAAAAGATAATTTAATACATCATTTAGAATTTCTTTATTAAAGATCATAACGGTAACCATCATTGGGCCTAATAAATGCTAAAAAATTGTAAATAATTATCTTCTTTCCAAAAGATAATTTAATAGATCATTTAGAATTTCTTTATTAAAGATCATAACGGTAACGATCATGGGGCCTAATAAATGCTAAAGAATTTGAAATAATTATCTTCTTTGTGAATCCTATTTGAATAGATCATTTAAAGTTTTTTTATTAAAGGCCTTAACAGTAACGATCATTGGGCCTAATAAATGCTAAAAAATTGTACATAATTATCTTCATTCTAAAAGATAACTTAAAAGATCATTTAGAATTTCTTTATTAAAGATCATAACGGTAACGATCATTGGGCCTAATAAATGCTAAAGAATTTGAAATAATTATCTTCTTTGTGAATCATAATTGAAAAGATCATTTAAAGTTTTTTTATTAAAGATCATAACAGTAACGATCATTGGGCCTAATAAATGCTAAAAAATTGTACATAATTATCTTCATTCTAAAATA
The DNA here is from genome assembly GCA_037954015.1 of Psophocarpus tetragonolobus. Classification (NCBI taxonomy): domain Eukaryota; kingdom Viridiplantae; phylum Streptophyta; class Magnoliopsida; order Fabales; family Fabaceae; genus Psophocarpus; species Psophocarpus tetragonolobus. Next base: position 65,655,207 of record CM075688.1, read on the forward strand.
TAATTTAATAAGTCATTTAGAATTTCTTTATTAAAGATCATAACGATAACGGTCATTGGGCCTGATAAATGCTAAAGAATTTGAAATAATTATCTTCTTTGTGAATCATAATTGAAAAGATGATTTAAAGTTTTTTTATTAAAGATCATAATGGTAACGATCATTGGGCCTAATAAATGCTACAAAATTGTAAATAATTATCTTCTTTCTAAAAGATAATTTAATAGATCATTTAGAATTTCTTTATAAAATATCATAACGGTAAAGATCATTGGGCCTAATAAATCCTAAAAAATTGTAAATAATTATCTTCTTTCTAAAGATAATTTAATAGATAATTTAGAATTTCTTTATTAAAGATCATAACGGTAACGATCATGGGGCCTAATAAATGCTAAAGAATTTGAAATAATTATCTTCTTTGTGAATCATATTTGAATAGATCATTTAAAGTTTTTTTATTAAAGGTCTTAACAGTAACGATCATTGGGCCTAATAAACGCTAAAAAATTGTACATAATTATCTTCATTCTAAAATATAATTTAATAAGTCATTTAGAATTTCTTTATTAAAGATCATAACGATAACGGTCATTGGGCCTAATAAATGCTAAAGAATTTGAAATAATTATCTTCTTTGTGAATCCTATTTGAATAGATCATTTAAAGTTTTTTTATTAAAGGCCTTAACAGTAACGATCATTGGGCCTAATAAACGCTAAAAAATTGTACATAATTATCTTCTTTCTAAAAGATAACTTAAAAGATCATTTAGAATTTCTTTATTAAAGAGCATAACGGTAACGATCATTGGGCCTAATAAATACTAAAGAATTTGAAATAATTATCTTCTTTGTGAATCATAATTGAAAAGATCATTTAAAGTTTTTTTATTAAAGATCATAATGGTAACGATCATTGGGCCTAATAAATGCTAAAAAATTGTAAATAATTATCTTCTTTCTAAAAGATAATTTAATACATCATTTAGAATTTCTTTATTAAAGATCATAACGGTAACCATCATTGGGCCTAATAAATGCTAAAAAATTGTAAATAATTATCTTCTTTCCAAAAGATAATTTAATAGATCATTTAGAATTTCTTTATTAAAGATCATAACGGTAACGATCATGGGGCCTAATAAATGCTAAAGAATTTGAAATAATTATCTTCTTTGTGAATCCTATTTGAATAGATCATTTAAAGTTTTTTTATTAAAGGCCTTAACAGTAACGATCATTGGGCCTAATAAATGCTAAAAAATTGTACATAATTATCTTCATTCTAAAAGATAACTTAAAAGATCATTTAGAATTTCTTTATTAAAGATCATAACGGTAACGATCATTGGGCCTAATAAATGCTAAAGAATTTGAAATAATTATCTTCTTTGTGAATCATAATTGAAAAGATCATTTAAAGTTTTTTTATTAAACATCATAATGGTAACGATCATTGGGCCTAATAAATGCTACAAAATTGTAAATAATTATCTTCTTTCTAAAAGATAATTTAATACATCATTTAGAATTTCTTTATTAAAGATCATAACGGTAACCATCATTGGGCCTAATAAATGCTAAAAAATTGTAAATAATTATCTTCTTTCCAAAAGATAATTTAATAGATCATTTAGAATTTCTTTATTAAAGATCATAACGGTAACGATCATGGGGCCTAATAAATGCTAAAGAATTTGAAATAATTATCTTCTTTGTGAATCCTATTTGAATAGATCATTTAAATTTTTTTTATTAAAGGCCTTAACAGTAACGATCATTGGGCCTAATAAATGCTAAAAAATTGTACATAATTATCTTCATTCTAAAAGATAACTTAAAAGATCATTTAGAATTTCTTTATTAAAGATCATAACGGTAACGATCATTGGGCCTAATAAATGCTAAAGAATTTGAAATAATTATCTTCTTTGTGAATCATAATTGAAAAGATCATTTAAAGTTTTTCTATTAAAGATCATAACAGTAACGATCATTGGGCCTAATAAATGCTAAAAAATTGTACATAATTATCTTCATCCTAAAATATAATTTAATAAGTCATTTAGAATTTCTTTATTAAAGATCATAACGATAACGGTCATTGGGCCTAATAAATGCTAAAGAATTTGAAATAATTATCTTCTTTGTGAATCATAATTGAAAAGATCATTTAAAGTTTTTTTATTAAAGATCATAATGGTAACGATCATTGGGCCTAATAAATGCTACAAAATTGTAAATAATTATCTTCTTTCTAAAGATAATTTAATAGATAATTTAGAATTTCTTTATTAAAGATCATAACGGTAACGATCATTGGGCCTAATAAATGCTAAAGAATTTGAAATAATTATCTTCTTTGTGAATCATAATTGACAACATCATTTAAAGTTTTTTTATTAAAGATCATAACGGTAACGATCATTGGGCCTAATAAATGCTAAAAAATTGTACATAATTATCTTCATTCTAAAATATAATTTAATAAGTCATTTAGAATTTCTTTATTAAAGATCATAACGATAACGGTCATTGGGCCTAATAAATGCTAAAGAATTTGAAATAATTATCTTCTTTGTGAATCATAATTGAAAAGATCATTTAAAGTTTTTTTATTAAACATCATAATGGTAACGATCATTGGGCCTAATAAATGGTACAAAATTGTAAATAATTATCTTCTTTCTAAAAGATAATTTAATAGATCATTTAGAATTTCTTTATTAAAGATCATAACGGTAACGACCATTGGGCCTAATAAATGCTAAAAAATTGTAAATAATTATCTTCTTTCTAAAAGATATTTTAATAGATCATTTAGAATTTCTTTATTAAAGATCATAACGGTAACGATCATGGGGCCTAATAAATGCTAAAGAATTTGAAATAATTATCTTCTTTGTGAATCATATTTGAATAGATCATTTAAAGTTTTTTTATTAAAGGTCTTAACGGTAAGGATCATTGGGCCTAATAAATGCTGAAAAATTGTACATAATTATCTTCATTCTAAAATATAATTTAATAAGTCATTTAGAATTTCTTTATTAAAGATCATAACGATAACGGTCATTGGGCCTAATAAATGCTAAAGAATTTGAAATAATTATCTTCTTTGTGAATCCTATTTGAATAGATCATTTAAAGTTTTTTTATTAAAGGCCTTAACAGTAACGATCATTGGGCCTAATAAACGCTAAAAAATTGTACATAATTATCTTCATTCTAAAACATAACTTAAAAGATTATTTAGAATTTCTTTATTAAAGAGCATAACGGTAACGATCATTGGGCCTAATAAATGCTAAAGAATTTGAAATAATTATCTTCTTTGTGAATCATAATTGAAAAGATCATTTAAAGTTTTTTTATTAAAGATCATAACGGTAACGATCATTGGGCCTAATAAATGCTAAAAAATTGTAAATAATTATCTTCTTTCTCAACGTTAATTTAATAGATCATATAGAATTTCTTTATTAAAGATCATAACCGTAACGATCATGGGGCCTAATAAATGCTAAAGAATTTGAAATAATTATCTTCTTTCTAAAAGATAATTTAATAGATCATTTAAAATTTCTTCATTAAACATCATAACAGTAATGATCATTAGGCCTAATAAATGCTAAAGAATTTGAAATAATTATCTTCTTTGTGAATCATATTTGAAAAGATCATTTAAAGTTGTTTTATTAAAGATCATAACGGTAATGATCATTGGTCCTAATAAATGCTAAAAAATTGTAAATAATTATCTTCTTTCTCAACGTTAATTTAATAGATCATATAGAATTTCTTTATTAAAGATCATAACCGTAACGATCATGGGGCCTAATAAATGCTAAAGAAGTTGAAATAATTACCTTCTTTGTGAATCATATTTGAATAGATCATTTAAAGTTTTTTTATTAAAGGTCTTAACGGTAACGATCATTGGGCCTAATAAATGCTAAAAAATTGTAAATAATTATCTTCTTTCCAAAAGATAATTTAATAGATCATTTAGAATTTCTTTATTAAAGATCATAACGATAACGATCATGGGGCCTAATAAATGCTAAATAATTTGAAATAATTATCTTCTTTGTGAATCCTATTTGAATAGATCATTTAAAGTTTTTTTATTAAAGGCCTTAACAGTAATGATCATTGGGCCTAATAAATGCTAAAAAATTGCACATAATTATCTTCATTCTAAAAGATAACTTAAAAGATCATTTAGATTTTCTTTATTAAAGATCATAACGGTAACGATCATTGGGCCTAATAAATGCTAAAGAATTTGAAATAATTATCTTCTTTGTGAATCATAATTGAAAAGATCATTTAGAGTTTTTTTATTAAAGATCATAACAGTAACGATCATTGGGCCTAATAAATGCTAAAAAATTGTACATAATTATCTTCATTCTAAAATATAATTTAATAAGTCATTTAAAATTTCTTTATTAAAGATCATAACGGTAACGATCATTGGGCCTAATAAATGTTAAAGAATTTGAAATAATTATCTTCTTTGTGAATCATAATTGACAACATCATTTAAAGTTTTTTTATTAAAGATCATAACGGTAACGATCATTGGGCCTAATAAATGCTAAAAAATTGTAAATAATTATCTTCTTTCTAAAAGATAATTTAATAGATCATTTAGAATTTCTTTATTAAAGATCATAACGGTAACCATCATTGGGCCTAATAAATGCTAAAAAATTGTAAATAATTATCTTCTTTCCAAAAGATAATTTAATAGATCATTTAGAATTTCTTTATTAAAGATCATAACGGTAACGATCATGGGGCCTAATAAATGCTAAATAATTTGAAATAATTATCTTCTTTGTGAATCCTATTTGAATAGATCATTTAAAGTTTTTTTATTAAAGGCCTTAACAGTAATGATCATTGGGCCTAATAAATGCTAAAAAATTGTACATAATTATCTTCATTCTAAAATATAATTTAATAAGTCATTTAGAATTTCTTTATTAAAGATCATAACGATAACGGTCATTGGGCCTAATAAATGCTAAAGAATTTGAAATAATTATCTTCTTTGTGAATCATAATTCAAAAGATAATTTAAAGCTTTTTTATTAAAGATCATAATGGTAACGATCATTGGGCCTAATAAATGCTACAAAATTGTAAACAATTATCTTCTTTCTAAAAGATAATTTAATAGATCATTTAGAATTTCTTTATAAAATATCATAACGGTAAAGATCATTGGGCCTAATAAATCCTAAAAAATTGTAAATAATTATCTTCTTTCTAAAGATAATTTAATAGATAATTTAGAATTTCTTTGTTAGAGATCATAACGGTAACGATCATGGGGCCTAATAAATGCTAAAGAATTTGAAATAATTATCTTCTTTGTGAATCATATTTGAATAGATCATTTAAAGTTTTTTTATTAAAGGTCTTAACGGTAACGATCATTGGGCCTAATAAATGCTAAAAAATTGTACATAATTATCTTCATTCTAAAATATAATTTAATAAGTCATTTAGAATTTCTTTATTAAAGATCATAACGATAACGGTCATTGGGCCTAATAAATGCTAAAGAATTTGAAATAATTATCTTCTTTGTGAATCATAATTGAAAAGATCATTTAAAGTTTTTTTATTAAAGATCATAATTTTAACGATCATTGGGCCTAATAAATGCTACAAAATTGTAAATAATTATCTTCTTTCTAAAAGATAATTTAATAGATCATTTAGAATTTCTTTCTTAAAGATCATAACGGTAACCATCATTGGGCCTAATAAATGCTAAAAAATTGTAAATAATTATCTTCTTTCCAAAAGATAATTTAATAGATCATTTAGAATTTCTTTATTAAAGATCATAACGGTAACGATCATGGGGCCTAATAAATGCTAAATAATTTGAAATAATTATCTTCTTTGTGAATCCTATTTGAATAGATCATTTAAAGTTTTTTTATTAAAGGCCTTAACAGTAATGATCATTGGGCCTAATAAATGCTAAAAAATTGTACATAATTATCTTCATTCTAAAAGATAACTTAAAAGATCATTTAGATTTTCTTTATTAAAGATCATAACGGTAACGATCATTGGGCCTAATAAATGCTAAAGAATTTGAAATAATTATCTTCTTTGTGAATCATAATTGAAAAGATCATTTAAAGTTTTTTTATTAAAGATCATAACAGTAACGATCACTGGGCCTAATAAATGCTAAAAAATTGTACATAATTATCTTCATTCTAAAATATAATTTAATAAGTCATTTAGAATTTCTTTATTAAAGATCATAACGGTAACAATCATTGGGCCTAATAAATGTTAAAGAATTTGAAATAATTATCTTCTTTGTGAATCATAATTGACAACATGATTTAAAGTTTTTTTATTAAAGATCATAACGGTAACGATCATTGGGCCTAATAAATGCTAAAAAATTGTAAATAATTATCTTCTTTCTAAAAGATAATTTAATAGATCATTTAGAATTTCTTTATTAAAGATCATAACGGTAACCATCATTGGGCCTAATAAATGCTAAAAAATTGTAAATAATTATCTTTTTTCCAAAAGATAATTTAATAGATCATTTAGAATTTCTTTATTAAAGATCATAACGGTAACGATCATGGGGCCTCATAAATGCTAAATAATTTGAAATAATTATCTTCTTTGTGAATCCTATTTGAATAGATCATTTAAAGTTTTTTTATTAAAGGCCTTAACAGTAATGATCATTGGGCCTAATAAATGCTACAAAATTGTAAACAATTATCTTCTTTCTAAAAGATAATTTAATAGATCATTTAGAATTTCTTTATAAAATATCATAACGGTAAAGATCATTGGGCCTAATAAATCCTAAAAAATTGTAAATAATTATCTTCTTTCTAAAGATAATTTAATAGATAATTTAGAATTTCTTTATTAGAGATCATAACGGTAACGATCATGGGGCCTAATAAATGCTAAAGAATTTGAAATAATTATCTTCTTTGTGAATCATATTTGAATAGATCATTTAAAGTTTTTTTATTAAAGGTCTTAACGGTAACGATCATTGGGCCTAATAAATGCTAAAAAATTGTACATAATTATCTTCATTCTAAAATATAATTTAATAAGTCATTTAGAATTTCTTTATTAAAGATCATAACGATAACGGTCATTGGGCCTAATAAATGCTAAAGAATTTGAAATAATTATCTTCTTTGTGAATCATAATTGAAAAGATCATTTAAAGTTTTTTTATTAAAGATCATAATTTTAACGATCATTGGGCCTAATAAATGCTACAAAATTGTAAATAATTATCTTCTTTCTAAAAGATAATTTAATAGATCATTTAGAATTTCTTTATTAAAGATCATAACGGTAACGATCATTGGGCCTAATAAATGCTAAAGAATTTGAAATAATTATCTTCTTTGTGAATCATATTTGAAAAGATCATTTAAAGTTGTTTTATTAAAGATCATTGGTCCTAATAAATGCTAAAAAATTGTAAATAATTATCTTCTTTCTCAAGGTTAATTTAATAGATCATATAGAATTTCTTTATTAACGATCATAACGGTAACGATCATGGGGCCTAATAAATGCTAAAGAATTTGAAATAATTATCTTCTTTGTGAATCATATCTGAATAGATCATTTAAAGTTTTTTTATTAAAGGTCTTAACGGTAACGATCATTGGGCCTAATAAATGCTAAAAAATTGGTCATAATTATCTTCATTCTAAAAGATAACCTAAAAGATCATTTAGAATTTCTTTATTAAAGATCATAACGGTAACGATCATTGGGCCTAATAAATGCTAAAGAATTTGAAATAATTATCTTCTTTGTGAATCATAATTGACAACATCATTTAAAGTTTTTTTATTAAAGATCATAACGGTAACGATCATTGGGCCTAATAAATGCTAAAAAATTGTAAATAATTATCTTCTTTCTAAAAGATAATTTAATAGATCACTTAGAATTTCTTTATTAAAGATCATAACGGTAACGATCATGGGGCCTAATAAATGCTAAATAATTTGAAATAATTATCTTCTTTGTGAATCCTATTTGAATAGATCATTTAAAGTTTTTTTATTAAAGGCCTTAACAGTAACGATCATTGGGCCTAATAAATGCTAAAAAATTGTACATAATTATCTTCATTCTAAAAGATAACTTAAAAGATCATTTAGAATTTCTTTACTAAAGATCATAACGGTAACGATCATTGGGCCTAATAAATGCTAAAGAATTTGAAGTAATTATCTTCTTTGTGAATCATAATTGAAAAGATCATTTAAAGTTTTTTTATTAAAGATCATAATGGTAACGATCATTGGGCCTAATAAATGCTAAAAAATTGTACATAATTATCTTCATTCTAAAATATAATTTAATAAGTCATTTAGAATTTCTTTATTAAAGATCATAACGATAACGGTCATTGGGCCTGATAAATGCTAAAGAATTTGAAATAATTATCTTCTTTGTGAATCATAATTGAAAAGATCATTTAAAGTTTTTTTATTAAAGATCATAATGGTAACGATCATTGGGCCTAATAAATGCTAAAAAATTGTACATAATTATCTTCATTCTAAAATATAATTTAATAAGTCATTTAGAATTTCTTTATTAAAGATCATAACGATAACGGTCATTGGGCCTGATAAATGCTAAAGAATTTGAAATAATTATCTTCTTTGTGAATCATAATTGAAAAGATCATTTAAAGTTTTTTTATTAAAGATCATAATGGTAACGATCATTGGGCCTAATAAATGCTAAAAAATTGTACATAATTATCTTCATTCTAAAATATAATTTAATAAGTCATTTAGAATTTCTTTATTAAAGATCATAACGATAACGGTCATTGGGCCTGATAAATGCTAAAGAATTTGAAATAATTATCTTCTTTGTGAATCATAATTAAAAAGATCATTTAAAGTTTTTTTATTAAAGATCATAATGGTAACGATCATTGGGCCTAATAAATGCTAAAAAATTGTACATAATTATCTTCATTCTAAAATATAATTTAATAAGTCATTTAGAATTTCTTTATTAAAGATCATAACGATAACGGTCATTGGGCCTGATAAATGCTAAAGAATTTGAAATAATTATCTTCTTTGTGAATCATAATTGAAAAGATCATTTAAAGTTTTTTTATTAAAGATCATAATGGTAACGATCATTGGGCCAAATAAATGCTACAAAATTGTAAATAATTATTTTCTTTCTAAAAGATAATTTAATAGATCATTTAGAATTGCTTTATAAAATATCATAACGGTAAAGATCATTGGGCCTAATAAATGCTAAAAACTTGTAAATAATTATCTTCTTTGTGAATCATAATTGAAAAGATCATTTAAAGTTTTTTTATTAAAGATCATAATGGTAACGATCATTGGGCCTAATAAATGCTACAAAATTGTAAACAATTATCTTCTTTCTAAAAGATAATTTAATAGATCATTTAGAATTTCTTTATAAAATATCATAACGGTAAAGATCATTGGGCCTAATAAATCCTAAAAAATTGTAAATAATTATCTTCTTTCTAAAGATAATTTAATAGATAATTTAGAATTTCTTTGTTAGAGATCATAACGGTAACGATCATGGGGCCTAATAAATGCTAAAGAATTTGAAATAATTATCTTCTTTGTGAATCATATTTGAATAGATCATTTAAAGTTTTTTTATTAAAGGTCTTAACGGTAACGATCATTGGGCCTAATAAATGCTAAAAAATTGTACATAATTATCTTCATTCTAAAATATAATTTAATAACTCATTTAGAATTTCTTTATTAAAGATCATAACGATAACGGTCATTGGGCCTAATAAATGCTAAAGAATTTGAAATAATTATCTTCTTTGTGAATCATAATTGAAAAGATCATTTAAAGTTTTTTTATTAAAGATCATAATTTTAACGATCATTGGGCCTAATAAATGCTACAAAATTGTAAATAATTATCTTCTTTCTAAAAGATAATTTAATAGATCATTTAGAATTTCTTTATTAAAGATCATAACGGTAACCATCATTGGGCCTAATAAATGCTAAAGAATTTGAAATAATTATCTTCTTTGTGAATCATATTTGAAAAGATCATTTAAAGTTTTTTTATTAAAGGCCTTAACAGTAATGATCATTGGGCCTAATAAATGCTAAAAAATTGTACATAATTATCTTCATTCTAAAAGATAACTTAAAAGATCATTTAGAATTTCTTTACTAAAGATCATAACGGTAACGATCATTGGGCCTAATAAATGTTAAAGAATTTGAAATAATTATCTTCTTTGTGAATCATAATTGACAACATCATTTAAAGTTTTTTTATTAAAGATCATAACGGTAACGATCATTGGGCCTAATAAATGCTAAAAAATTGTAAATAATTATCTTCTTTCTAAAAGATAATTTAATAGATCATTTAGAATTTCTTCATTAAAGATCATAACGGTAACGATCATGGGGCCTAATAAATGCTAAATAATTTGAAATAATTATCTTCTTTGTGAATCCTATTTGAATAGATCATTTAAAGTTTTTTTATTAAAGGCCTTAACAGTAACGATCATTGGGCCTAATAAATGCTAAAAAATTGTACATAATTATCTTCATTCTAAAAGATAACTTAAAAGATCATTTAGAATTTCTTTACTAAAGATCATAACGGTAACGATCATTGGGCCTAATAAATGCTAAAGAATTTGAAGTAATTATCTTCTTTGTGAATCATAATTGAAAAGATCATTTAAAGTTTTTTTATTAAAGATCATAATGGTAACGATCATTGGGCCTAATAAATGCTAAAAAATTGTACATAATTATCTTCATTCTAAAATATAATTTAATAAGTCATTTAGAATTTCTTTATTAAAGATCATAACGATAACGGTCATTGGGCCTGATAAATGCTAAAGAATTTGAAATAATTATCTTCTTTGTGAATCATAATTGAAAAGATCATTTAAAGTTTTTTTATTAAAGGTCATAATGGTAACGATCATTGGGCCTAATAAATGCTAAAAATTGTACATAATTATCTTCATTCTAAAATATAATTTAATAAGTCATTTAGAATTTCTTTATTAAAGATCATAACGATAACGGTCATCGGGCCTGATAAATGCTAAAGAATTTGAAATAATTATCTTCTTTGTGAATCATAATTGAAAAGATCATTTAAAGTTTTTTTATTAAAGATCATAATGGTAACGATCATTGGGCCTAATAAATGCTAAAAAATTGTACATAATTATCTTCATTCTAAAATATAATTTAATAAGTCATTTAGAATTTCTTTATTAAAGATCATAACGATAACGGTCATTGGGCCTGATAAATGCTAAAGAATTTGAAATAATTATCTTCTTTGTGAATCATAATTGAAAAGATCATTTAAAGTTTTTTTATTAAAGATCATAATGGTAACGATCATTGGGCCTAATAAATGCTAAAAAATTGTACATAATTATCTTCATTCTAAAATATAATTTAATAAGTCATTTAGAATTTCTTTATTAAAGATCATAACGATAACGGTCATTGGGCCTGATAAATGCTAAAGAATTTGAAATAATTATCTTCTTTGTGAATCATAATTGAAAAGATCATTTAAAGTTTTTTTATTAAAGATCATAATGGTAACGATCATTGGGCCAAATAAATGCTACAAAATTGTAAATAATTATTTTCTTTCTAAAAGATAATTTAATAGATCATTTAGAATTGCTTTATAAAATATCATAACGGTAAAGATCATTGGGCCTAATAAATGCTAAAAACTTGTAAATAATTATCTTCTTTGTGAATCATAATTGAAAAGATCATTTAAAGTTTTTTTATTAAAGATCATAATGGTAACGATCATTGGGCCTAATAAATGCTACAAAATTGTAAACAATTATCTTCTTTCTAAAAGATAATTTAATAGATCATTTAGAATTTCTTTATAAAATATCATAACGGTAAAGATCATTGGGCCTAATAAATCCTAAAAAATTGTAAATAATTATCTTCTTTCTAAAGATAATTTAATAGATAATTTAGAATTTCTTTGTTAGAGATCATAACGGTAACGATCATGGGGCCTAATAAATGCTAAAGAATTTGAAATAATTATCTTCTTTGTGAATCATATTTGAATAGATCATTTAAAGTTTTTTTATTAAAGGTCTTAACGGTAACGATCATTGGGCCTAATAAATGCTAAAAAATTGTACATAATTATCTTCATTCTAAAATATAATTTAATAAGTCATTTAGAATTTCTTTATTAAAGATCATAACGATAACGGTCATTGGGCCTAATAAATGCTAAAGAATTTGAAATAATTATCTTCTTTGTGAATCATAATTGAAAAGATCATTTAAAGTTTTTTTATTAAAGATCATAATTTTAACGATCATTGGGCCTAATAAATGCTACAAAATTGTAAATAATTATCTTCTTTCTAAAAGATAATTTAATAGATCATTTAGAATTTCTTCATTAAAGATCATAACGGTAACGATCATGGGGCCTAATAAATGCTAAATAATTTGAAATAATTATCTTCTTTGTGAATCCTATTTGAATAGATCATTTAAAGTTTTTTTATTAAAGGCCTTAACAGTAACGATCATTGGGCCTAATAAATGCTAAAAAATTGTACATAATTATCTTCATTCTAAAAGATAACTTAAAAGATCATTTAGAATTTCTTTACTAAAGATCATAACGGTAACGATCATTGGGCCTAATAAATGCTAAAGAATTTGAAGTAATTATCTTCTTTGTGAATCATAATTGAAAAGATCATTTAAAGTTTTTTTATTAAAGATCATAATGGTAACGATCATTGGGCCTAATAAATGCTAAAAAATTGTACATAATTATCTTCATTCTAAAATATAATTTAATAAGTCATTTAGAATTTCTTTATTAAAGATCATAACGATAACGGTCATTGGGCCTGATAAATGCTAAAGAATTTGAAATAATTATCTTCTTTGTGAATCATAATTGAAAAGATCATTTAAAGTTTTTTTATTAAAGGTCATAATGGTAACGATCATTGGGCCTAATAAATGCTAAAAAATTGTACATAATTATCTTCATTCTAAAATATAATTTAATAAGTCATTTAGAATTTCTTTATTAAAGATCATAACGATAACGGTCATCGGGCCTGATAAATGCTAAAGAATTTGAAATAATTATCTTCTTTGTGAATCATAATTGAAAAGATCATTTAAAGTTTTTTTATTAAAGATCATAATGGTAACGATCATTGGGCCTAATAAATGCTAAAAAATTGTACATAATTATCTTCATTCTAAAATATAATTTAATAAGTCATTTAGAATTTCTTTATTAAAGATCATAACGATAACGGTCATTGGGCCTGATAAATGCTAAAGAATTTGAAATAATTATCTTCTTTGTGAATCATAATTGAAAAGATCATTTAAAGTTTTTTTATTAAAGATCATAATGGTAACGATCATTGGGCCTAATAAATGCTAAAAAATTGTACATAATTATCTTCATTCTAAAATATAATTTAATAAGTCATTTAGAATTTCTTTATTAAAGATCATAACGATAACGGTCATTGGGCCTGATAAATGCTAAAGAATTTGAAATAATTATCTTCTTTGTGAATCATAATTGAAAAGATCATTTAAAGTTTTTTTATTAAAGATCATAATGGTAACGATCATTGGGCCAAATAAATGCTACAAAATTGTAAATAATTATTTTCTTTCTAAAAGATAATTTAATAGATCATTTAGAATTGCTTTATAAAATATCATAACGGTAAAGATCATTGGGCCTAATAAATGCTAAAAACTTGTAAATAATTATCTTCTTTGTGAATCATAATTGAAAAGATCATTTAAAGTTTTTTTATTAAAGATCATAATGGTAACGATCATTGGGCCTAATAAATGCTACAAAATTGTAAACAATTATCTTCTTTCTAAAAGATAATTTAATAGATCATTTAGAATTTCTTTATAAAATATCATAACGGTAAAGATCATTGGGCCTAATAAATCCTAAAAAATTGTAAATAATTATCTTCTTTCTAAAGATAATTTAATAGATAATTTAGAATTTCTTTGTTAGAGATCATAACGGTAACGATCATGGGGCCTAATAAATGCTAAAGAATTTGAAATAATTATCTTCTTTGTGAATCATATTTGAATAGATCATTTAAAGTTTTTTTATTAAAGGTCTTAACGGTAACGATCATTGGGCCTAATAAATGCTAAAAAATTGTACATAATTATCTTCATTCTAAAATATAATTTAATAAGTCATTTAGAATTTCTTTATTAAAGATCATAACGATAACGGTCATTGGGCCTAATAAATGCTAAAGAATTTGAAATAATTATCTTCTTTGTGAATCATAATTGAAAAGATCATTTAAAGTTTTTTTATTAAAGATCATAATTTTAACGATCATTGGGCCTAATAAATGCTACAAAATTGTAAATAATTATCTTCTTTCTAAAAGATAATTTAATAGATCATTTAGAATTTCTTTATTAAAGATCATAACGGTAACCATCATTGGGCCTAATAAATGCTAAAGAATTTGAAATAATTATCTTCTTTGTGAATCATATTTGAAAAGATCATTTAAAGTTTTTTTATTAAAGGCCTTAACAGTAATGATCATTGGGCCTAATAAATGCTAAAAAATTGTACATAATTATCTTCATTCTAAAAGATAACTTAAAAGATCATTTAGAATTTCTTTACTAAAGATCATAACGGTAACGATCATTGGGCCTAATAAATGTTAAAGAATTTGAAATAATTATCTTCTTTGTGAATCATAATTGACAACATCATTTAAAGTTTTTTTATTAAAGATCATAACGGTAACGATCATTGGGCCTAATAAATGCTAAAAAATTGTAAATAATTATCTTCTTTCTAAAAGATAATTTAATAGATCATTTAGAATTTCTTCATTAAAGATCATAACGGTAACGATCATGGGGCCTAATAAATGCTAAATAATTTGAAATAATTATCTTCTTTGTGAATCCTATTTGAATAGATCATTTAAAGTTTTTTATTAAAGGCCTTAACAGTAACGATCATTGGGCCTAATAAATGCTAAAAAATTGTACATAATTATCTTCATTCTAAAAGATAACTTAAAAGATCATTTAGAATTTCTTTACTAAAGATCATAACGGTAACGATCATTGGGCCTAATAAATGCTAAAGAATTTGAAGTAATTATCTTCTTTGTGAATCATAATTGAAAAGATCATTTAAAGTTTTTTTATTAAAGATCATAATGGTAACGATCATTGGGCCTAATAAATGCTAAAAAATTGTACATAATTATCTTCATTCTAAAATATAATTTAATAAGTCATTTAGAATTTCTTTATTAAAGATCATAACGATAACGGTCATTGGGCCTGATAAATGCTAAAGAATTTGAAATAATTATCTTCTTTGTGAATCATAATTGAAAAGATCATTTAAAGTTTTTTTATTAAAGATCATAATGGTAACGATCATTGGGCCTAATAAATGCTAAAAAATTGTACATAATTATCTTCATTCTAAAATATAATTTAATAAGTCATTTAGAATTTCTTTATTAAAGATCATAACGATAACGGTCATTGGGCCTGATAAATGCTAAAGAATTTGAAATAATTATCTTCTTTGTGAATCATAATTGAAAAGATCATTTAAAGTTTTTTTATTAAAGATCATAATGGTAACGATCATTGGGCCAAATAAATGCTACAAAATTGTAAATAATTATTTTCTTTCTAAAAGATAATTTAATAGATCATTTAGAATTGCTTTATAAAATATCATAACGGTAAAGATCATTGGGCCTAATAAATGCTAAAAACTTGTAAATAATTATCTTCTTTGTGAATCATAATTGAAAAGATCATTTAAAGTTTTTTTATTAAAGATCATAATGGTAACGATCATTGGGCCTAATAAATGCTACAAAATTGTAAACAATTATCTTCTTTCTAAAAGATAATTTAATAGATCATTTAGAATTTCTTTATAAAATATCATAACGGTAAAGATCATTGGGCCTAATAAATCCTAAAAAATTGTAAATAATTATCTTCTTTCTAAAGATAATTTAATAGATAATTTAGAATTTCTTTGTTAGAGATCATAACGGTAACGATCATGGGGCCTAATAAATGCTAAAGAATTTGAAATAATTATCTTCTTTGTGAATCATATTTGAATAGATCATTTAAAGTTTTTTTATTAAAGGTCTTAACGGTAACGATCATTGGGCCTAATAAATGCTAAAAAATTGTACATAATTATCTTCATTCTAAAATATAATTTAATAAGTCATTTAGAATTTCTTTATTAAAGATCATAACGATAACGGTCATTGGGCCTAATAAATGCTAAAGAATTTGAAATAATTATCTTCTTTGTGAATCATAATTGAAAAGATCATTTAAAGTTTTTTTATTAAAGATCATAATTTTAACGATCATTGGGCCTAATAAATGCTACAAAATTGTAAATAATTATCTTCTTTCTAAAAGATAATTTAATAGATCATTTAGAATTTCTTTATTAAAGATCATAACGGTAACCATCATTGGGCCTAATAAATGCTAAAGAATTTGAAATAATTATCTTCTTTGTGAATCATATTTGAAAAGATCATTTAAAGTTTTTTTATTAAAGGCCTTAACAGTAATGATCATTGGGCCTAATAAATGCTAAAAAATTGTACATAATTATCTTCATTCTAAAAGATAACTTAAAAGATCATTTAGAATTTCTTTACTAAAGATCATAACGGTAACGATCATTGGGCCTAATAAATGTTAAAGAATTTGAAATAATTATCTTCTTTGTGAATCATAATTGACAACATCATTTAAAGTTTTTTTATTAAAGATCATAACGGTAACGATCATTGGGCCTAATAAATGCTAAAAAATTGTAAATAATTATCTTCTTTCTAAAAGATAATTTAATAGATCATTTAGAATTTCTTCATTAAAGATCATAACGGTAACCATCATTGGGCCTAATAAATGCTAAAAAATTGTAAATAATTATCTTCTTTCCAAAAGATAATTTAATAGATCATTTAGAATTTCTTTATTAAAGATCATAACGGTAACGATCATGGGGCCTAATAAATGCTAAATAATTTGAAATAATTATCTTCTTTGTGAATCCTATTTGAATAGATCATTTAAAGTTTTTTTATTAAAGGCCTTAACAGTAATGATCATTGGGCCTAATAAATGCTAAAAAATTGTACATAATTATCTTCATTCTAAAAGATAACTTAAAAGATCATTTAGATTTTCTTTATTAAAGATCATAACGGTAACGATCATGGGGCCTAATAAATGCTAAAGAATTTGAAATAATTATCTTCTTTGTGAATCATAATTGAAAAGATCATTTAAAGTTTTTTTATTAAAGATCATAACAGTAACGATCACTTGGCCTAATAAATGCTAAAAAATTGTACATAATTATCTTCATTTTAAATATAATTTAATAAGTCATTTAGAATTTCTTTATTAAAGATCATAACGGTAACAATCATTGGGCCTAATAAATGTTAAAGAATTTGAAATAATTATCTTCTTTGTGAATCATAATTGACAACATAATTTAAAGTTTTTTTATTAAAGATTATAACGGTAACGATCATTGGGCCTAATAAATGCTAAAAAATTGTAAATAATTATCTTCTTTCTAAAAGATAATTTAATAGATCATTTAGAATTTCTTTATTAAAGATCATAACGGTAACCATCATTGGGCCTAATAAATGCTAAAAAATTGTAAATAATTATCTTCTTTCCAAAAGATAATTTAATAGATCATTTAGAATTTCTTTATTAAAGATCATAACGGTAACGATCATGGGGCCTAATAAATGCTAAATAATTTGAAATAATTATCTTCTTTGTGAATCCTATTTGAATAGATCATTTAAAGTTTTTTTATTAAAGGCCTTAACAGTAATGATCATTGGGCCTAATAAATGCTACAAAATTGTAAACAATTATCTTCTTTCTAAAAGATAATTTAATAGATCATTTAGAATTTCTTTATAAAATATCATAACGATAAAGATCATTGGGCCTAATAAATCCTAAAAAATTGTAAATAATTATCTTCTTTCTAAAGATAATTTAATAGATAATTTAGAATTTCTTTATTAGAGATCATAACGGTAACGATCATGGGGCCTAATAAATGCTAAAGAATTTGAAATAATTATCTTCTTTGTGAATCATATTTGAATAGATCATTTAAAGTTTTTTTATTAAAGGTCTTAACGGTAACGATCATTGGGCCTAATCAATGCTAAAAAATTGTACATAATTATCTTCATTCTAAAATATAATTTAATAAGTCATTTAGAATTTCTTTATTAAAGATCATAACGATAACGGTCATTGGGCCTAATAAATGCTAAAGAATTTGAAATAATTATCTTCTTTGTGAATCATAATTGAAAAGATCATTTAAAGTTTTTTTATTAAAGATCATAATTTTAACGATCATTGGGCCTAATAAATGCTACAAAATTGTAAATAATTATCTTCTTTCTAAAAGATAATTTAATAGATCATTTAGAATTTCTTTATTAAAGATCATAACGGTAACGATCATTGGGCCTAATAAATGCTAAAGAATTTGAAATAATTATCTTCTTTGTGAATCATATTTGAAAAGATCATTTAAAGTTGTTTTATTAAAGATCATTGGTCCTAATAAATGCTAAAAAATTGTAAATAATTATCTTCTTTCTCAAGGTTAATTTAATAGATCATATAGAATTTCTTTATTAAAGATCATAACGGTAACGATCATGGGGCCTAATAAATGCTAAAGAATTTGAAATAATTATCTTCTTTGTGAATCATATCTGAATAGATCATTTAAAGTTTTTTTATTAAAGGTCTTAACGGTAACGATCATTGGGCCTAATAAATGCTAAAAAATTGGTCATAATTATCTTCATTCTAAAAGGTAACCTAAAAGATCATTTAGAATTTCTTTATTAAAGATCATAACGGTAACGATCATTGGGCCTAATAAATGCTAAAGAATTTGAAATAATTATCTTCTTTGTGAATCATAATTGACAACATCATTTAAAGTTTTTTTATTGAAGATCATAATGGTAACGATCATTGGGCCTAATAAATGCTAAAAAATTGTACATAATTATCTTCATTCTAAAATATAATTTAATAAGTCATTTAGAATTTCTTTATTAAAGATCATAACGATAACGGTCATTGGGCCTGATAAATGCTAAAGAATTTGAAATAATTATCTTCTTTGTGAATCATAATTGAAAAGATCATTTAAAAGTTTTTTTATTAAAGATCATAATGGTAACGATCATTGGGCCTAATAAATGCTAAAAAATTGTACATAATTATCTTCATTCTAAAATATAATTTAATAAGTCATTTAGAATTTCTTTATTAAAGATCATAACGATAACGGTCATTGGGCCTGATAAATGCTAAAGAATTTGAAATAATTATCTTCTTTGTGAATCATAATTGTAAAGATCATTTAAAGTTTTTTTATTAAAGATCATAATGGTAACGATCATTGGGCCTAATAAATGCTAAAAAATTGTACATAATTATCTTCATTCTAAAATATAATTTAATAAGTCATTTAGAATTTCTTTATTAAAGATCATAACGATAACGGTCATTGGGCCTGATAAATGCTAAAGAATTTGAAATAATTATCTTCTTTGTGAATCATAATTGAAAAGATCATTTAAAGTTTTTTTATTAAAGATCATAATGGTAACGATCATTGGGCCAAATAAATGCTACAAAATTGTAAATAATTATTTTCTTTCTAAAAGATAATTTAATAGATCATTTAGAATTGCTTTATAAAATATCATAACGGTAAAGATCATTGGGCCTAATAAATGCTAAAAAATTGTAAATAATTATCTTCTTTGTGAATCATAATTGAAAAGATCATTTAAAGTTTTTTTATTAAAGATCATAATGGTAACGATCATTGGGCCTAATAAATGCTACAAAATTGTAAACAATTATCTTCTTTCTAAAAGATAATTTAATAGATCATTTAGAATTTCTTTATAAAATATCATAACGGCAAAGATCATTGGGCCTAATAAATCCTAAAAAATTGTAAATAATTATCTTCTTTCTAAAGATAATTTAATAGATAATTTAGAATTTCTTTGTTAGAGATCATAACGGTAACGATCATGGGGCCTAATAAATGCTAAAGAATTTGAAATAATTATCTTCTTTGTGAATCATATTTGAATAGATCATTTAAAGTTTTTTTATTAAAGGTCTTAACGGTAACGATCATTGGGCCTAATAAATGCTAAAAAATTGTACATAATTATCTTCATTCTAAAATATAATTTAATAAGTCATTTAGAATTTCTTTATTAAAGATCATAACGATAACGGTCA
Organism: Psophocarpus tetragonolobus; assembly: GCA_037954015.1. Lineage (NCBI taxonomy): Eukaryota > Viridiplantae > Streptophyta > Magnoliopsida > Fabales > Fabaceae > Psophocarpus > Psophocarpus tetragonolobus. Next base: position 65,675,740 of record CM075688.1, read on the forward strand.
TTGGGCCTAATAAATGCTAAAGAATTTGAAATAGTTATCTTCTTTGTGAATCATAATTGAAAAGATCATTTAAAGTTTTTTTATTAAAGATCATAATTTTAACGATCATTGGGCCTAATAAATGCTACAAAATTGTAAATAATTATCTTCTTTCTAAAAGATAATTTAATAGATCATTTAGAATTTCTTTATTAAAGATCATAACGGTAACCATCATTGGGCCTAATAAATGCTAAAGAATTTGAAATAATTATCTTCTTTGTGAATCATATTTGAAAAGATCATTTAAAGTTTTTTTATTAAAGGCCTTAACAGTAATGATCATTGGGCCTAATAAATGCTAAAAAATTGTACATAATTATCTTCATTCTAAAAGATAACTTAAAAGATCATTTAGATTTTCTTTATTAAAGATCATAACGGTAACGATCATTGGGCCTAATAAATGCTAAAGAATTTGAAATAATAATCTTTTTTGTGAATCATAATTGAAAAGATCATTTAAAGTTTTTTTATTAAAGATCATAACAGTAACGATCATTGGGCCTAATAAATGCTAAAAAATTGTACATAATTATCTTCATTCTAAAATATAATTTAATAAGTCATTTAGAATTTCTTTATTAAAGATCATAACGGTAACGATCATTGGGCCTAATAAATGTTAAAGAATTTGAAATAATTATCTTCTTTGTGAATCATAATTGACAACATCATTTAAAGTTTTTTTATTAAAGATCATAACGGTAACGATCATTGGGCCTAATAAATGCTAAAAAATTGTAAATAATTATCTTCTTTCTAAAAGATAATTTAATAGATCATTTAGAATTTCTTCATTAAAGATCATAACGGTAACCATCATTGGGCCTAATAAATGCTAAAAAATTGTAAATAATTATCTTCTTTCCAAAAGATAATTTAATAGATCATTTAGAATTTCTTTATTAAAGATCATAACGGTAACGATCATGGGGCCTAATAAATGCTAAATAATTTGAAATAATTATCTTCTTTGTGAATCCTATTTGAATAGATCATTTAAAGTTTTTTTATTAAAGGCCTTAACAGTAATGATCATTGGGCCTAATAAATGCTACAAAATTGTAAACAATTATCTTCTTTCTAAAAGATAATTTAATAGATCATTTAGAATTTCTTTATAAAATATCATAACGGTAAAGATCATTGGGCCTAATAAATCCTAAAAAATTGTAAATAATTATCTTCTTTCTAAAGATAATTTAATAGATAATTTAGAATTTCTTTATTAGAGATCATAACGGTAACGATCATGGGGCCTAATAAATGCTAAAGAATTTGAAATAATTATCTTCTTTGTGAATCATATTTGAATAGATCATTTAAAGTTTTTTTATTAAAGGTCTTAACGGTAACGATCATTGGGCCTAATAAATGCTAAAAAATTGTACATAATTATCTTCATTCTAAAATATAATTTAATAAGTCATTTAGAATTTCTTTATTAAAGATCATAACGATAACGGTCATTGGGCCTAATAAATGCTAAAGAATTTGAAATAATTATCTTCTTTGTGAATCATAATTTAAAAGATCATTTAAAGTTTTTTTATTAAAGATCATAATTTTAACGATCATTGGGCCTAATAAATGCTACAAAATTGTAAATAATTATCTTCTTTCTAAAAGATAATTTAATAGATCATTTAGAATTTCTTTATTAAAGATCATAACGGTAACGATCATTGGGCCTAATAAATGCTAAAGAATTTGAAATAATTATCTTCTTTGTGAATCATATTTGAAAAGATCATTTAAAGTTGTTTTATTAAAGATCATTGGTCCTAATAAATGCTAAAAAATTGTAAATAATTATCTTCTTTCTCAAGGTTAATTTAATAGATCATATAGAATTTCTTTATTAAAGATCATAACGGTAACGATCATGGGGCCTAATAAATGCTAAAGAATTTGAAATAATTATCTTCTTTGTGAATCATATCTGAATAGATCATTTAATGTTTTTTTATTAAAGGTCTTAACGGTAACGATCATTGGGCCTAATAAATGCTAAAAAATTGGTCATAATTATCTTCATTCTAAAAGATAACCTAAAAGATCATTTAGAATTTCTTTATTAAAGATCATAACGGTAACGATCATTGGGCCTAATAAATGCTAAAGAATTTGAAATAATTATCTTCTTTGTGAATCATAATTGACAACATCATTTAAAGTTTTCTTATTAAAGATCATAACGGTAACGATCATTGGGCCTAATAAATGCTAAAAAATTGTAAATAATTATCTTCTTTCTAAAAGATAATTTAATAGATCACTTAGAATTTCTTTATTAAAGATCATAACGGTAACGATCATGGGGCCTAATAAATGCTAAATAATTTGAAATAATTATCTTCTTTGTGAATCCTATTTGAATAGATCATTTAAAGTTTTTTTATTAAAGGCCTTAACAGTAACGATCATTGGGCCTAATAAATGCTAAAAAATTGTACATAATTATCTTCATTCTAAAAGATAACTTAAAAGATCATTTAGAATTTCTTTATTAAAGATCATAACGGTAACGATCATTGGGCCTAATAAATGCTAAAGAATTTGAAGTAATTATCTTCTTTGTGAATCATAATTGAAAAGATCATTTAAAGTTTTTTTATTAAAGATCATAATGGTAACGATCATTGGGCCTAATAAATGCTAAAAAATTGTACATAATTATCTTCATTCTAAAATATAATTTAATAAGTCATTTAGAATTTCTTTATTAAAGATCATAACGATAACGGTCATTGGGCCTAATAAATGCTAAAGAATTTGAAATAATTATCTTCTTTGTGAATCATAATTGAAAAGATCATTTAAAGTTTTTTTATTAAAGATCATAATGGTAACGATCATTGGGCGTAATAAATGCTACAAACTTGTAAATAATTATCTTCTTTCTAAAAGAAAATTTAATAGATCATTTAGAATTTCTTTATTAAAGATCATAACGATAACGGTCATTGGGCCTAATAAATGCTAAAGAATTTGAAATAATTATCTTCTTTGTGAATCATAATTGAAAAGATCATTTAAAGTTTTTTTATTAAAGATCATAATTTTAACGATCATTGGGCCTAATAAATGCTACAAAATTGTAAATAATTATCTTCTTTCTAAAAGATAATTTAATAGATCATTTAGAATTTCTTTATTAAAGATCATAACGGTAACGATCATTGGGCCTAATAAATGCTAAAGAATTTGAAATAATTATCTTCTTTGTGAATCATATTTGAAAAGATCATTTAAAGTTGTTTTATTAAAGATCATTGGTCCTAATAAATGCTAAAAAATTGTAAATAATTATCTTCTTTCTCAAGGTTAATTTAATAGATCATATAGAATTTCTTTATTAAAGATCATAACGGTAACGATCATGGGGCCTAATAAATGCTAAAGAATTTGAAATAATTATCTTCTTTGTGAATCATATCTGAATAGATCATTTAAAGTTTTTTTATTAAAGGTCTTAACGGTAACGATCATTGGGCCTAATAAATGCTAAAAAATTGGTCATAATTATCTTCATTCTAAAAGATAACCTAAAAGATCATTTAGAATTTCTTTATTAAAGATCATAACGGTAACGATCATTGGGCCTAATAAATGCTAAAGAATTTGAAATAATTATCTTCTTTGTGAATCATAATTGACAACATCATTTAAAGTTTTTTTATTAAAGATCATAATGGTAACGATCATTGGGCCTAATAAATGCTAAAAAATTGTACATAATTATCTTCATTCTAAAATATAATTTAATAAGTCATTTAGAATTTCTTTATTAAAGATCATAACGATAACGGTCATTGGGCCTGATAAATGCTAAAGAATTTGAAATAATTATCTTCTTTGTGAATCATAATTGAAAAGATCATTTAAAAGTTTTTTTATTAAAGATCATAATGGTAACGATCATTGGGCCTAATAAATGCTAAAAAATTGTACATAATTATCTTCATTCTAAAATATAATTTAATAAGTCATTTAGAATTTCTTTATTAAAGATCATAACGATAACGGTCATTGGGCCTGATAAATGCTAAAGAATTTGAAATAATTATCTTCTTTGTGAATCATAATTGAAAAGATCATTTAAAGTTTTTTTATTAAAGATCATAATGGTAACGATCATTGGGCCTAATAAATGCTAAAAAATTGTACATAATTATCTTCATTCTAAAATATAATTTAATAAGTCATTTAGAATTTCTTTATTAAAGATCATAACGATAACGGTCATTGGGCCTGATAAATGCTAAAGAATTTGAAATAATTATCTTCTTTGTGAATCATAATTGAAAAGATCATTTAAAGTTTTTTTATTAAAGATCATAATGGTAACGATCATTGGGCCAAATAAATGCTACAAAATTGTAAATAATTATTTTCTTTCTAAAAGATAATTTAATAGATCATTTAGAATTGCTTTATAAAATATCATAACGGTAAAGATCATTGGGCCTAATAAATGCTAAAAAATTGTAAATAATTATCTTCTTTGTGAATCATAATTGAAAAGATCATTTAAAGTTTTTTTATTAAAGATCATAATGGTAACGATCATTGGGCCTAATAAATGCTACAAAATTGTAAACAATTATCTTCTTTCTAAAAGATAATTTAATAGATCATTTAGAATTTCTTTATAAAATATCATAACGGCAAAGATCATTGGGCCTAATAAATCCTAAAAAATTGTAAATAATTATCTTCTTTCTAAAGATAATTTAATAGATAATTTAGAATTTCTTTGTTAGAGATCATAACGGTAACGATCATGGGGCCTAATAAATGCTAAAGAATTTGAAATAATTATCTTCTTTGTGAATCATATTTGAATAGATCATTTAAAGTTTTTTTATTAAAGGTCTTAACGGTAACGATCATTGGGCCTAATAAATGCTAAAAAATTGTACATAATTATCTTCATTCTAAAATATAATTTAATAAGTCATTTAGAATTTCTTTATTAAAGATCATAACGATAACGGTCATTGGGCCTAATAAATGCTAAAGAATTTGAAATAATTATCTTCTTTGTGAATCATAATTGAAAAGATCATTTAAAGTTTTTTTATTAAAGATCATAATTTTAACGATCATTGGGCCTAATAAATGCTACAAAATTGTAAATAATTATCTTCTTTCTAAAAGATAATTTAATAGATCATTTAGAATTTCTTTATTAAAGATCATAACGGTAACCATCATTGGGCCTAATAAATGCTAAAGAATTTGAAATAATTATCTTCTTTGTGAATCATATTTGAAAAGATCATTTAAAGTTTTTTTATTAAAGGCCTTAACAGTAATGATCATTGGGCCTAATAAATGCTAAAAAATTGTACATAATTATCTTCATTCTAAAAGATAACTTAAAAGATCATTTAGATTTTCTTTATTAAAGATCATAACGGTAACGATCATTGGGCCTAATAAATGCTAAAGAATTTGAAATAATAATCTTTTTTGTGAATCATAATTGAAAAGATCATTTAAAGTTTTTTTATTAAAGATCATAACAGTAACGATCATTGGGCCTAATAAATGCTAAAAAATTGTACATAATTATCTTCATTCTAAAATATAATTTAATAAGTCATTTAGAATTTCTTTATTAAAGATCATAACGGTAACGATCATTGGGCCTAATAAATGTTAAAGAATTTGAAATAATTATCTTCTTTGTGAATCATAATTGACAACATCATTTAAAGTTTTTTTATTAAAGATCATAACGGTAACGATCATTGGGCCTAATAAATGCTAAAAAATTGTAAATAATTATCTTCTTTCTAAAAGATAATTTAATAGATCATTTAGAATTTCTTCATTAAAGATCATAACGGTAACCATCATTGGGCCTAATAAATGCTAAAAAATTGTAAATAATTATCTTCTTTCCAAAAGATAATTTAATAGATCATTTAGAATTTCTTTATTAAAGATCATAACGGTAACGATCATGGGGCCTAATAAATGCTAAATAATTTGAAATAATTATCTTCTTTGTGAATCCTATTTGAATAGATCATTTAAAGTTTTTTTATTAAAGGCCTTAACAGTAATGATCATTGGGCCTAATAAATGCTACAAAATTGTAAACAATTATCTTCTTTCTAAAAGATAATTTAATAGATCATTTAGAATTTCTTTATAAAATATCATAACGGTAAAGATCATTGGGCCTAATAAATCCTAAAAAATTGTAAATAATTATCTTCTTTCTAAAGATAATTTAATAGATAATTTAGAATTTCTTTATTAGAGATCATAACGGTAACGATCATGGGGCCTAATAAATGCTAAAGAATTTGAAATAATTATCTTCTTTGTGAATCATATTTGAATAGATCATTTAAAGTTTTTTTATTAAAGGTCTTAACGGTAACGATCATTGGGCCTAATAAATGCTAAAAAATTGTACATAATTATCTTCATTCTAAAATATAATTTAATAAGTCATTTAGAATTTCTTTATTAAAGATCATAACGATAACGGTCATTGGGCCTAATAAATGCTAAAGAATTTGAAATAATTATCTTCTTTGTGAATCATAATTTAAAAGATCATTTAAAGTTTTTTTATTAAAGATCATAATTTTAACGATCATTGGGCCTAATAAATGCTACAAAATTGTAAATAATTATCTTCTTTCTAAAAGATAATTTAATAGATCATTTAGAATTTCTTTATTAAAGATCATAACGGTAACGATCATTGGGCCTAATAAATGCTAAAGAATTTGAAATAATTATCTTCTTTGTGAATCATATTTGAAAAGATCATTTAAAGTTGTTTTATTAAAGATCATTGGTCCTAATAAATGCTAAAAAATTGTAAATAATTATCTTCTTTCTCAAGGTTAATTTAATAGATCATATAGAATTTCTTTATTAAAGATCATAACGGTAACGATCATGGGGCCTAATAAATGCTAAAGAATTTGAAATAATTATCTTCTTTGTGAATCATATCCGAATAGATCATTTAAAGTTTTTTTATTAAAGGTCTTAACGGTAACGATCATTGGGCCTAATAAATGCTAAAAAATTGGTCATAATTATCTTCATTCTAAAAGATAACCTAAAAGATCATTTAGAATTTCTTTATTAAAGATCATAACGGTAACGATCATTGGGCCTAATAAATGCTAAAGAATTTGAAATAATTATCTTCTTTGTGAATCATAATTGACAACATCATTTAAAGTTTTTTTATTAAAGATCATAACGGTAACGATCATTGGGCCTAATAAATGCTAAAAAATTGTAAATAATTATCTTCTTTCTAAAAGATAATTTAATAGATCACTTAGAATTTCTTTATTAAAGATCATAACGGTAACGATCATGGGGCCTAATAAATGCTAAATAATTTGAAATAATTATCTTCTTTGTGAATCCTATTTGAATAGATCATTTAAAGTTTTTTTATTAAAGGCCTTAACAGTAACGATCATTGGGCCTAATAAATGCTAAAAAATTGTACATAATTATCTTCATTCTAAAAGATAACTTAAAAGATCATTTAGAATTTCTTTATTAAAGATCATAACGGTAACGATCATTGGGCCTAATAAATGCTAAAGAATTTGAAGTAATTATCTTCTTTGTGAATCATAATTGAAAAGATCATTTAAAGTTTTTTTATTAAAGATCATAATGGTAACGATCATTGGGCCTAATAAATGCTAAAAAATTGTACATAATTATCTTCATTCTAAAATATAATTTAATAAGTCATTTAGAATTTCTTTATTAAAGATCATAACGATAACGGTCATTGGGCCTGATAAATGCTAAAGAATTTGAAATAATTATCTTCTTTGTGAATCATAATTGAAAAGATCATTTAAAGTTTTTTTATTAAAGATCATAATGGTAACGATCATTGGGCCTAATAAATGCTAAAAAATTGTACATAATTATCTTCATTCTAAAATATAATTTAATAAGTCATTTAGAATTTCTTTATTAAAGATCATAACGATAACGGTCATTGGGCCTGATAAATGCTAAAGAATTTGAAATAATTATCTTCTTTGTGAATCATAATTGAAAAGATTATTTAAAGTTTTTTTATTAAAGATCATAATGGTAACGATCATTGGGCCTAATAAATGCTAAAAAATTGTACATAATTATCTTCATTCTAAAATATAATTTAATAAGTCATTTAGAATTTCTTTATTAAAGATCATAACGATAACGGTCATTGGGCCTGATAAATGCTAAAGAATTTGAAATAATTATCTTCTTTGTGAATCATAATTGAAAAGATCATTTAAAGTTTTTTTATTAAAGATCATAATGGTAACGATCATTGGGCCTAATAAATGCTAAAAAATTGTACATAATTATCTTCATTCTAAAATATAATTTAATAAGTCATTTAGAATTTCTTTATTAAAGATCATAACGATAACGGTCATTGGGCCTGATAAATGCTAAAGAATTTGAAATAATTATCTTCTTTGTGAATCATAATTGAAAAGATCATTTAAAGTTTTTTTATTAAAGATCATAATAGTAACGATCATTGGGCCAAATAAATGCTACAAAATTGTAAATAATTATTTTCTTTCTAAAAGATAATTTAATAGATCATTTAGAATTGCTTTATAAAATATCATAACGGTAAAGATCATTGGGCCTAATAAATGCGAAAAAATTGTAAATAATTATCTTCTTTGTGAATCATAATTGAAAAGATCATTTAAAGTTTTTTTATTAAAGATCATAATGGTAACGATCATTGGGCCAAATAAATGCTACAAAATTGTAAATAATTATTTTCTTTCTAAAAGATAATTTAATAGATCATTTAGAATTGCTTTATAAAATATCGTAACGGTAAAGATCATTGGGCCTAATAAATGCGACAAAATTGTAAATAATTATCTTCTCTCTAAAAGAAAATTTAATAGATCATTTAGAATTTCTTTATTAAAGATCATAACGGTAACGATCATTGGGCCTAATAAATGCTAAAGAATTTGAAATAATTATCTTCTTTGTGAATCATATTTGAAAAGATCATTTAAAGTTGTTTTATTAAAGATCATAACGGTAATGACCATTGGTCCTAATAAATTCTAAAAAATTGTAAATAATTATCTTCTTTCTCAAGGTTAAGTTAATAGATCATATAGAATTTCTTTATCAAAGATCATAACGGTAACGATCATGGGGCCTAATAAATGCTAAAGAATTTGAAATAATTATCTTCTTTGTGAATCATATTTGAATAGATCATTTAAAGTTTTTTTCTTAAAGGTCTTAACGGTAACGATCATTGGGCCTAATAAATGCTAAAAAATTGGTCATAATTATCTTCATTCTAAAAGATAACCTAAAAGATCATTTAGAATTTCTTTATTAAAGATCATAACGGTAACGATCATTGGGCCTAATAAATGCTAAAGAATTTGAAATAATTATCTTCTTTGTGAATCATAATTGACAACATCATTTAAAGTTTTTTTATTAAAGATCATAACGGTAACGATCATTGGGCCTAATAAATGCTAAAAAATTGTAAATAATTATCTTCTTTCTAAAAGATAATTTAATAGATCACTTAGAATTTCTTTATTAAAGATCATAACGGTAATGATCATGGGGCCTAATAAATGCTAAATAATTTGAAATAATTATCTTCTTTGTGAATCCTATTTGAATAGATCATTTAAAGTTTTTTTATTAAAGGCCTTAACAGTAACGATCATTGGGCCTAATAAATGCTAAAAAATTGTACATAATTATCTTCATTCTAAAAGATAACTTAAAAGATCATTTAGAATTTCTTTAGTAAAGATCATAACGGTAACGATCATTGGGCCTAATAAATGCTAAAGAATTTGAAGTAATTATCTTCTTTGTGAATCATAATTGAAAAGATCATTTAAAGTTTTTTTATTAAAGATCATAATGGTAACGATCATTGGGCCTAATAAATGCTAAAAAATTGTACATAATTATCTTCATTCTAAAATATAATTTAATAAGTCATTTAGAATTTCTTTATTAAAGATCATAACGATAACGGTCATTGGGTCTGATAAATGCTAAAGAATTTGAAATAATTATCTTCTTTGTGAATCATAATTGAAAAGATCATTTAAAGTTTTTTTATTAAAGATCATAATGGTAACGATCATTGGGCCTAATAAATGCTAAAAAATTGTACATAATTATCTTCATTCTAAAATATAATTTAATAAGTCATTTAGAATTTCTTTATTAAAGATCATAACGATAACGGTCATTGGGCCTGATAAATGCTAAAGAATTTGAAATAATTATCTTCTTTGTGAATCATAATTGAAAAGATCATTTAAAGTTTTTTTATTAAAGATCATAATGGTAACGATCATTGGGCCTAATAAATGCTAAAAAATTGTACATAATTATCTTCATTCTAAAATATAATTTAATAAGTCATTTAGAATTTCTTTATTAAAGATCATAACGATAACGGTCATTGGGCCTGATAAATGCTAAAGAATTTGAAATAATTATCTTCTTTGTGAATCATAATTGAAAAGATCATTTAAAGTTTTTTTATTAAAGATCATAATGGTAACGATCATTGGGCCTAATAAATGCTAAAAAATTGTACATAATTATCTTCATTCTAAAATATAATTTAATAAGTCATTTAGAATTTCTTTATTAAAGATCATAACGATAACGGTCATTGGGCCTGATAAATGCTAAAGAATTTGAAATAATTATCTTCTTTGTGAATCATAATTGAAAAGATCATTTAAAGTTTTTTTATTAAAGATCATAATGGTAACGATCATTGGGCCTAATAAATGCTAAAAAATTGTACATAATTATCTTCATTGTAAAATATAATTTAATAAGTCATTTAGAATTTCTTTATTAAAGATCATAACGATAACGGTCATTGGGCCTGATAAATGCTAAAGAATTTGAAATAATTATCTTCTTTGTGAATCATAATTGAAAAGATCATTTAAAGTTTTTTTATTAAAGATCATAATAGTAACGATCATTGGGCCAAATAAATGCTACAAAATTGTAAATAATTATTTTCTTTCTAAAAGATAATTTAATAGATCATTTAGAATTGCTTTATAAAATATCATAACGGTAAAGATCATTGGGCCTAATAAATGCGAAAAAATTGTAAATAATTATCTTCTTTGTGAATCATAATTGAAAAGATCATTTAAAGTTTTTTTATTAAAGATCATAATGGTAACGATCATTGGGCCAAGTAAATGCTACAAAATTGTAAATAATTATTTTCTTTCTAAAAGATAATTTAATAGATCATTTAGAATTGCTTTATAAAATATCGTAACGGTAAAGATCATTGGGCCTAATAAATGCGACAAAATTGTAAATAATTATCTTCTCTCTAAAAGAAAATTTAATAGATCATTTAGAATTTCTTTATAAAAAATCATAACGGTAACGATCATTGGGCCTAATAAATGCTAAAGAATTTGAAATTTATCTTCTTTGTGAATCATAATTGAAAAGATCATTTAAAGTTTTTTTATTAAAGATCATAACAGTAACGATCATTGGGCCTAATAAATGCTAAAAAATTGTACATAATTATCTTCATTCTAAAATATGATTTAATAAGTCATTTAGAATTTCTTTATTAAAGATCATAACGATAACGGTCATTGGGCCTAATAAATGCTAAAGAATTTGAAATAATTATTTTCTTTGTGAATCATAATTGAAAAGATCATTTAAAGTTTTTTTATTAAAGATCATAATGGTAACGATCATTGAGCCTAATAAATGCTACAAAATTGTAAATAATTATCTTCTTTCTAAAAGATAATTTAATAGATCATTTAGAATTTCTTTATAAAATATCATAACGGTAAAGATCATTGGGCCTAATAAATGCTAAAAAATTGTAAATAATTATCTTCTTTGTAAAGATAATTTAATAGATAATTTAGAATTTCTTTATTAAAGATCATAACGGTAACGATCATGGGGCCTAATAAATGCTAAAGAATTTGAAATAATTATCTTCTTTGTGAATCATATTTGAATAGATCATTTAAAGTTTTTTTATTAAAGGTCTTAACGGTAACGATCATTGGGCCTAATAAATGCTAAAAAATTGTACATAATTATCTTCATTCTAAAATATAATTTAATAAGTCATTTAGAATTTCTTTATTAAAGATCATAACGATAACGGTCATTGGGCCTAATAAATGCTAAAGAATTTGAAATAATTATCTTCTTTGTGAATCATAATTGAAAAGATCATTTAAAGTTTTTTTATTAAAGATCATAATGGTAACGATCATTGGGCGTAATAAATGCTACAAACTTGTAAATAATTATCTTCTTTCTAAAAGAAAATTTAATAGATCATTTAGAATTTCTTTATTAAAGATCATAACGGTAACGATCATTGGGCCTAATAAATGCTAAAGAATTTGAAATAATTATCTTCTTTGTGAATCATATTTGAAAAGATCATTTAAAGTTGTTTTATTAAAGATCATAACGGTAATGATCATTGGTCCTAATAAATGCTAAAAAATTGTAAATAATTATCTTCTTTCTCAAGGTTAATTTAATAGATCATATAGAATTTCTTTATTAAAGATCATAACGGTAACGATCATGGGGCCTAATAAATGCTAAAGAATTTGAAATAATTATCTTCTTTGTGAATCATATTTGAATACATCATTTAAAGTTTTTTTATGAAAGGTCTTAACGGTAACGATCATTGGGCCTAATAAATGCTACAAAATTGGTCATAATTATCTTCATTCTAAAAGATAACCTAAAAGATCATTTAGAATTTCTTTATTAAAGATCATAACGGTAACGATCATTGGGCCTAATAAATGCTAAAGAATTTGAAATAATTATCTTCTTTGTGAATCATAATTGACAACATCATTTAAAGTTTTTTTATTAAAGATCATAACGGTAACGATCATTGGGCCTAATAAATGCTAAAAAATTGTAAATAATTATCTTCTTTCTAAAAGATAATTTAATACATCATTTAGAATTTCTTTATTAAAGATCATAACGGTAACCATCATTGGGCCTAATAAATGCTAAAAAATTGTAAATAATTATCTTCTTTCTAAAAGATAATTTAATAGATCATTTAGAATTTCTTTATTAAAGATCATAACGGTAACGATCATGGGGCCTAATAAATGCTAAATAATTTGAAATAGTTATCTTCTTTGTGAATCATATTTGAATAGATAATTTAAAGTGTTTTTATTAAACGTCTTAATGGTAACGATCATTGGGCCTAATAAATGCTAAAAAATTGTAAATAATTATCTTCTTTCTAAAAGATAATTTAATAGATCATTTAGAATTTCTTTATAAAATATCATAACGGTAAAGATCATTGGGCCTAATAAATGCTAAAAAATTGTAAATAATTATCTTCTTTCTAAAAGATAATTTAATAGATCATTTAGAATTTCTTTATTAAAGATCATAACGGTAACGATCATGGGACCTAATAAATGCTAAATAATTTGAAATAATTATCTTCTTTGTGAATCCTATTTGAATAGATCATTTAAAGTTTTTTTATTAAAGGCCTTAACAATAACGATCATTGGGCCTAATAAATGCTAAAAAATTGTACATAATTATCTTCATTCTAAAAGATAACTTAAAAGATCATTTAGAATTTCTTTATTAAAGATCATAACGGTAACGATCATTGGGCCTAATAAATGCTAAAGAATTTGAAATAATTACCTTCTTTGTGAATCATAATTGAAAAGATCATTTAAAGTTTTTTTATTAAAGATCATAACAGTAACGATCATTGGGCCTAATAAATGCTAAAAAATTGTACATAATTATCTTCATTCTAAAATATAATTTAATAAGTCATTTAGAATTTCTTTATTAAAGATCATAACGATAACGGTCATTGGGCCTAATAAATGCTAAAGAATTTGAAATAATTATCTTCTTTGTGAATCATAATTGAAAAGATCATTTAAAGTTTTTTTATTAAAGATCATAATGGTAACGATCATTGGGCGTAATAAATGCTACAAACTTGTAAATAATTATCTTCTTTCTAAAAGAAAATTTAATAGATCATTTAGAATTTCTTTATTAAAGATCATAACGGTAACGATCATTGGGCCTAATAAATGCTAAAGAATTTGAAATAATTATCTTCTTTGTGAATCATATTTGAAAAGATCATTTAAAGTTGTTTTATTAAAGATCATAACGGTAATGATCATTGGTCCTAATAAATGCTAAAAAATTGTAAATAATTATCTTCTTTCTCAAGGTTAATTTAATAGATCATATAGAATTTCTTTATTAAAGATCATAACGGTAACGATCATGGGGCCTAATAAATGCTAAAGAATTTGAAATAATTATCTTCTTTGTGAATCATATTTGAATACATCATTTAAAGTTTTTTTATGAAAGGTCTTAACGGTAACGATCATTGGGCCTAATAAATGCTACAAAATTGGTCATAATTATCTTCATTCTAAAAGATAACCTAAAAGATCATTTAGAATTTCTTTATTAAAGATCATAACGGTAACGATCATTGGGCCTAATAAATGCTAAAGAATTTGAAATAATTATCTTCTTTGTGAATCATAATTGACAACATCATTTAAAGTTTTTTTATTAAAGATCATAACGGTAACGATCATTGGGCCTAATAAATGCTAAAAAATTGTAAATAATTATCTTCTTTCTAAAAGATAATTTAATACATCATTTAGAATTTCTTTATTAAAGATCATAACGGTAACCATCATTGGGCCTAATAAATGCTAAAAAATTGTAAATAATTATCTTCTTTCTAAAAGATAATTTAATAGATCATTTAGAATTTCTTTATTAAAGATCATAACGGTAACGATCATGGGGCCTAATAAATGCTAAATAATTTGAAATAGTTATCTTCTTTGTGAATCATATTTGAATAGATAATTTAAAGTGTTTTTATTAAACGTCTTAATGGTAACGATCATTGGGCCTAATAAATGCTAAAAAATTGTAAATAATTATCTTCTTTCTAAAAGATAATTTAATAGATCATTTAGAATTTCTTTATAAAATATCATAACGGTACAGATCATTGGGCCTAATAAATGCTAAAAAATTGTAAATAATTATCTTCTTTCTAAAAGATAATTTAATAGATCATTTAGAATTTCTTTATTAAAGATCATA
The DNA here is from genome assembly GCA_037954015.1 of Psophocarpus tetragonolobus. Taxonomy (NCBI): domain Eukaryota; kingdom Viridiplantae; phylum Streptophyta; class Magnoliopsida; order Fabales; family Fabaceae; genus Psophocarpus; species Psophocarpus tetragonolobus. Next base: position 65,691,013 of record CM075688.1, read on the forward strand.
ACGGTAACGATCATGGGACCTAATAAATGCTAAATAATTTGAAATAATTATCTTCTTTGTGAATCCTATTTGAATAGATCATTTAAAGTTTTTTTATTAAAGGCCTTAACAATAACGATCATTGGGCCTAATAAATGCTAAAAAATTGTACATAATTATCTTCATTCTAAAAGATAACTTAAAAGATCATTTAGAATTTCTTTATTAAAGATCATAACGGTAACGATCATTGGGCCTAATAAATGCTAAAGAATTTGAAATAATTATCTTCTTTGTGAATCATAATTGAAAAGATCATTTAAAGTTTTTTTATTAAAGATCATAACAGTAACGATCATTGGGCCTAATAAATGCTAAAAAATTGTACATAATTATCTTCATTCTAAAAAATAATTTGATAAGTGATTTAGAATTTCTTTATTAAAGATCATAACGATAACGGTCATTGGGCCTAATAAATGCTAAAGAATTTGACATAATTATCTTCTTTGTGAATCATAATTGAAAAGATCATTTAAAGTTTTTTTATTAAAGATCATAATGGTAACGATCATTGGGCCTAATAAATGCTACAAAATTGTAAATAATTATCTTCTTTCTTAAAGATAATTTAATATATCATTTAGAATTTCTTTATAAAATATCATAACGGTAAAGATCATTGGGCCTAATAAATGCTAAAAAATTGTAAATAATTATCTTCTTTCTAAAGATAATTTAATAGATAATTTAGAATTTCTTTATTAAAGATCATAATGGTAACGATCATCGGGCCTAATCAATGCTAAAAAATTTGAAATAATTATCTTCTTTGTGAATCATATTTGAATAGATCATTTAAAGTTTTTTTATTAGAGGTCTTAACGGTAACGATCATTGGGCCTAATAAATGCTAAAAAATTGTACATAATTATCTTCATTCTAAAATATAATTTAATAAGTCATATAGAATTTCTTTATTAAATATCATAACCGTAAGGATCATGGGGCCTAATAAATGCTAAAGAATTTGAAATAATTATCTTCTTTGTGAATCATATTTGAATACATCATTTAAAGTTTTTTTATTAAAGGTCTTAACGGTAACGATCATTGGGCCTAATAAATGCTAAAAAATTGGTCATAATTATCTTCATTCTAAAAGATAACCTAAAAGATCATTTAGAATTTCTTTATTAAAGATCATAACGGTAACGATCATTGGGCCTAATAAATGCTAAAGAATTTGAAATAATTATCTTCTTTGTGAATCATAATTGACAACATCATTTAAAGTTTTTTTATTAAAGATCATAACGGTAACGATCATTGGGCCTAATAAATGCTAAAAAATTGTAAATAATTATCTTCTTTCTAAAAGATAATTTAATAGATCATTTAGAATTTCTTTATTAAAGATCATAACGGTAACCATCATTGGGCCTAATAAATGCTAAAAAATTGTAAATAATTATCTTCTTTCTAAAAGATAATTGAATAGATAATTTAGAATTTCTTTATTAAAGATAATAACGGTAACGATCATGGGGCCTAATAAATGCTAAAGAATTTGAAATAGTTATCTTCTTTGTGAATCATATTTGAATAGATAATTTAAAGTGTTTTTATTAAACGTCTTAATGGTAACGATCATTGGGCCTAATAAATGCTAAAAAATTGTAAATAATTATCTTCTTTCTAAAAGATAATTTAATAGATCATTTAGAATTTCTTTATAAAATATCATAACGGTAAAGATCATTGGGACTAATAAATGCTAAAAAATTGTAAATAATTATCTTCTTTCTAAAAGATAATTTAATAGATCATTTAGAATTTCTTTATTAAAGATCATAACGGTAACGATCATGGGGCCTAATAAATGCTAAATAATTTGAAATAATTATCTTCTTTGTGAATCCTATTTGAATAGATCATTTAAAGTTTTTTTATTAAAGGCCTTAACAATAACGATCATTGGGCCTAATAAATGCTAAAAAATTGTACATAATTATCTTCATTCTAAAAGATAACTTAAAAGATCATTTAGAATTTCTTTATTAAAGATCATAACGGTAACGATCATTGGGCCTAATAAATGCTAAAGAATTTGAAATAATTATCTTCTTTGTGAATCATAATTGAAAAGATCATTTAAAGTTTTTTTATTAAAGATCATAACAGTAACGATCATTGGGCCTAATAAATGCTAAAAAATTGTACATAATTATCTTCATTCTAAAATATAATTTAATAAGTCATTTAGAATTTCTTTATTAAAGATCATAACGATAAAGGTCATTAGCCCTAATAAATGCTAAAGAATTTGAAATAATTATCTTCTTTGTGAATCATAATTGAAAAGATCATTTAAAGTTTTTTTATTAAAGATCATAATGGTAACGATCATTGGGCCTAATAAATGCTACAAAATTGTAAATAATTATCTTCTTTCTAAAAGATAATTTAATAGATCATTTAGAATTTCTTTATAAAATAACATAACGGTAAAGATCATTGGGCCTAATAAATGCTAAAAAATTGTAAATAATTATCTTCTTTCTAAAGATAATTTAATAGATAATTTAGAATTTCTTTATTAAAGATCATAATGGTAACGATCATCGGGCCTAATCAATGCTAAAAAATTTGAAATAATTATCTTCTTTGTGAATCATATTTGAATAGATCATTTAAAGTTTTTTTATTAAAGGTCTTAACGGTAATGATCATTGGGCCTAATAAATGATAAAAAATTGTACATAATTATCTTCATTCTAAAATATAATTTAATAAGTCATATAGAATTTCTTTATTAAAGATCATAACCGTAACGATCATGGGGCCTAATAAATGCTAAAGAATTTGAAATAATTATCTTCTTTGTGAATCATATTTGAATAGATCATTTAAAGTTTTTTTATTAAAGGCCTTAACAGTAACGATCATTGGGCCTAATAAATGCTAAAAAATTGGTCATAATTATCTTCATTCTAAAAGATAACCTAAAAGATCATTTAGAATTTCTTTATTAAAGATCATAACGGTAACGATCATTGGGCCTAATAAATGCTAAAGAATTTGAAATAATTATCTTCTTTGTGAATCATAATTGACAACATCATTTAAAGTTTTTTTATTAAAGATCATAACGATAACGATCATTGGGCCTAATAAATGCTAAAAAATTGTAAATAATTATCTTCTTTCTAAAAGATAATTTAATAGATCATTTAGAATTTCTTTATTAAAGATCATAACGGTAACCATCATTGGGCCTAATAAATGCTAAAAAATTGTAAATAATTATCTTCTTTCTAAAAGATAATTTAATAGATAATTTAGATTTTCTTTATTAAAGATAATAACGGTAACGATCATGGGGCCTAATAAATGCTAAATAATTTGAAATAATTATCTTCTTTGTGAATCCTATTTGAATAGATCATTTAAAGTTTTTTTATTAAAGGCCTTAACAGTAACGATCATTGGGCCTAATAAATGCTAAAAAATTGTACATAATTATCTTCATTCTAAAAGATAACTTAAAAGATCATTTAGAATTTCTTTATTAAAGATCATAACGGTAACGATCATTGGGCCTAATAAATGCTAAAAAGAATTTGAAATAATTATCTTCTTTGTGAATCATAATTGAAAAGATCATTTAAAGTTTTTTTATTAAAGATCATAACAGTAACAATCATTGGGCCTAATAAATGCTAAAAAATTGTACATAATTATCTTCATTCTAAAATATGATTTAATAAGTCATTTAGAATTTCTTTATTAAAGATCATAACGATAACGGTCATTGGGCCTAATAAATGCTAAAGAATTTGAAATAATTATCTTCTTTGTGAATCATAATTGAAAAGATCATTTAAAGTTTTTTTATTAAAGATCATAATGGTAACTATCATTGAGCCTAATAAATGCTACAAAATTGTAAATAATTATCTTCTTTCTAAAAGATAATTTAATAGATCATTTAGAATTTCTTTATAAAATATCATAACGGTAAAGATCATTGGGCCTAATAAATGCTAAAAAATTGTAAATAATTATCTTCTTTCTAAAGATAATTTAATAGATAATTTAGAATTTCTTTATTAAAGATCATAACGGTAATGATCATGGGGCCTAATAAATGCTAAAGAATTTGAAATAATTATCTTCTTTGTGAATCATAATTGAAAAGATCATTTAAAGTTTTTTTATTAAAGATCATAACAATAACGATCATTGGGCCTAATAAATGCTAAAAAATTGTAAATAATTATCTTCTTTCTAAAAGATAATTTAATAGATCATTTAGAATTTCTTTATTAAAGATCATAACGGTAACGATCATGGGGCCTAATAAATGCTAAATAATTTGAAATAATTATCTTCTTTGTGAATCCTATTTGAATAGATCATTTAAAGTTTTTTTATTAAAGGCCTTAACAATAACGATCATTGGGCCTAATAAATGCTAAAAAATTGTACATAATTATCTTCATTCTAAAAGATAACTTAAAAGATCATTTAGAATTTCTTTATTAAAGATCATAACGGTAACGATCATTGGGCCTAATAAATGCTAAAGAATTTGAAATAATTATCTTCTTTGTGAATCATAATTGAAAAGATCATTTAAAGTTTTTTTATTAAAGATCATAACAGTAACGATCATTGGGCATAATAAATGCTAAAAAATTGTACATAATTATCTTCATTCTAAAATATAATTTAATAAGTGATTTAGAATTTCTTTATTAAAGATCATAACGATAACGGTCATTGGGCCTAATAAATGCTAAAGAATTTGAAATAATTATCTTCGTTCTGAATCATAATTGAAAAGATCATTTAAAGTTTTTTTATTAAAGATCATAATGGTAACGATCATTGGGCCTAATAAATGCTACAAAATTGTAAATAATTATCTTCTTTCTAAAAGATAATTTAATAGATCATTTAGAATTTCTTTATAAAATATCATAACGGTAAAGATCATTGGGCCTAATAAATGCTAAAAAATTGTAAATAATTATCTTCTTTCTAAAGATAATTTAATAGATAATTTAGAATTTCTTTATTAAAGATCATAATGGTAACGATCATCGGGCCTAATCAATGCTAAAGAATTTGAAATAATTATCTTCTTTGTGAATCATATTTGAATAGATCATTTAAAGTTTTTTTATTAAAGGTCTTAACGGTAACGATCATTGGGCCTAATAAATGCTAAAAAATTGTACATAATTATCTTCATTCTAAAATATAATTTAATAAGTCATATAGAATTTCTTTATTAAAGATCATAACCGTAACGATCATGGGGCTTAATAAATGCTAAAGAATTTGAAATAATTATCTTCTTTGTGAATCATATTTGAATAGATCATTTAAAGTTTTTTTATTAAAGGTCTTAACGGTAACGATCATTGGGCCTAATAAATGCTAAAAAATTGGTCATAATTATCTTCATTCTAAAAGATAACCTAAAAGATCATTTAGAATTTCTTTATTAAAGATCATAACGGTAACGATCATTGGGCCTAATAAATGCTAAAGAATTTGAAATAATTATCTTCTTTGTGAATCATAATTGACAACATCATTTAAAGTTTTTTTATTAAAGATCATAACGGTAACGATCATTGGGCCTAATAAATGCTAAAAAATTGTAAATAATTATCTTCTTTCTAAAAGATAATTTAATAGATCCTTTAGAATTTCTTTATTAAAGATCATAACGGTAACCATCATTGGGCCTAATAAATGCTAAAAAATTGTAAATAATTATCTTCTTTCTAAAAGATAATTTAATAGATAATTTAGAATTTCTTTATTAAAGATCATAACGGTAACGATCATGGGGCCTAATAAATGCTAAATAATTTGAAATAATTATCTTCTTTGTGAATCCTATTTGAATAGATCATTTAAAGTTTTTTTATTAAAGGCCTTAACAGTAACGATCATTGGGCCTAATAAATGCTAAAAAATTGTACATAATTATCTTCATTCTAAAAGATAACTTAAAAGATCATTTAGAATTTCTTTATTAAATATCATAACTGTAACGATCATTGGGCCTAATAAATGCTAAAGAATTTGAAATAATTATCTTCTTTGTGAATCATAATTGAAAAGATCATTTAAAGTTTTTTTATTAAAGATCATAACAGTAACGATCATTGGGCCTAATAAATGCTAAAAAATTGTACATAATTATCTTCATTCTAAAATATAATTTAATAAGTCATTTAGAATTTCTTTATTAAAGATCATAACCATAACGGTCATTGGGCCTAATAAATGCTAAAGAATTTGAAATAATTATCTTCTTTGTGAATCATAATTGAAAAGATCATTTAAAGTTTTTTTATTAAAGATCATGATGGTAACGATCATTGGGCCTAATAAATGCTACAAAATTGTAAATAATTATCTTCTTTCTAAAAGATAATTTAATAGATCATTTAGAATTTCTTTATAAAATATCATAACGGTAAAGATCATTGGGCCTAATAAATGCTAAAAAATTGTAAATAATTATCTTCTTTCTTAAGATAATTTAATAGATAATTTAGAATTTCTTTATTAAAGATCATAATGGTAACGATCATCGGGCCTAATCAATGCTAAAGAATTTGAAATAATTATCTTCTTTGTGAATCATATTTGAATAGATCATTTAAAGGTTTTTTATTAAAGGTCTTAACGGTAACGATCATTGGGCCTAATAAATGCTAAAAAATTGTACATAATTATCTTCATTCTAAAATATAATTTAATAAGTCATATAGAATTTCTTTATTAAAGATCATAACCGTAACGATCATGGGGCCTAATAAATGCTAAAGAATTTGAAATAATTATCTTCTTTGTGAATCATATTTGAATAGATCATTTAAAGTTTTTTTATTAAAGGTCTTAACGGTAACGATCATTGGGCCTAATAAATGCTAAAAAATTGTACATAATTATCTTCATTCTAAAAGATAACTTAAAAGATCATTTAGAATTTCTTTATTAAAGATCATAACGGTAACGATCATTGGGCCTAATAAATGCTAAAGAATTTGAAATAATTATCTTCTTTGTGAATCATAATTGAAAAGATCATTTAAAGTTTTTTTATTAAAGATCATAACGGTAACGATCATTGGGCCTAATAAATGCTAAAAAATTGTAAATAATTATCTTCTTTCTAAAAGATAATTTAATAGATCCTTTAGAATTTCTTTATTAAAGATCATAACGGTAACCATCATTGGGCCTAATAAATGCTAAAAAATTGTAAATAATTATCTTCTTTCTAAAAGATAATTTAATAGATAATTTAGAATTTCTTTATTAAAGATCATAACGGTAACGATCATGGGGCCTAATAAATGCTAAATAATTTGAAATAATTATCTTCTTTGTGAATCCTATTTGAATAGATCATTTAAAGTTTTTTTATTAAAGGCCTTAACAGTAACGATCATTGGGCCTAATAAATGCTAAAAAATTGTACATAATTATCTTGATTCTAAAAGATAACTTAAAAGATCATTTAGAATTTCTTTATTAAATATCATAACTGTAACGATCATTGGGCCTAATAAATGCTAAAGAATTTGAAATAATTATCTTCTTTGTGAATCATAATTGAAAAGATCATTTAAAGTTTTTTTATTAAAGATCATAACAGTAACGATCATTGGGCCTAATAAATGCTAAAAAATTGTACATAATTATCTTCATTCTAAAATATAATTTAATAAGTCATTTAGAATTTCTTTATTAAAGATCATAACCATAACGGTCATTGGGCCTAATAAATGCTAAAGAATTTGAAATAATTATCTTCTTTGTGAATCATAATTGAAAAGATCATTTAAAGTTTTTTTATTAAAGATCATGATGGTAACGATCATTGGGCCTAATAAATGCTACAAAATTGTAAATAATTATCTTCTTTCTAAAAGATAATTTAATAGATCATTTAGAATTTCTTTATAAAATATCATAACGGTAAAGATCATTGGGCCTAATAAATGCTAAAAAATTGTAAATAATTATCTTCTTTCTAAAGATAATTTAATAGATAATTTAGAATTTCTTTATTAAAGATCATAATGGTAACGATCATCGGGCCTAATCAATGCTAAAGAATTTGAAATAATTATCTTCTTTGTGAATCATATTTGAATAGATCATTTAAAGTTTTTTTATTAAAGGTCTTAACGGTAACGATCATTGGGCCTAATAAATGCTAAAAAATTGTACATAATTATCTTCATTCTAAAATATAATTTAATAAGTCATATAGAATTTCTTTATTAAAGATCATAACCGTAACGATCATGGGGCTTAATAAATGCTAAAGAATTTGAAATAATTATCTTCTTTGTGAATCATATTTGAATAGATCATTTAAAGTTTTTTTATTAAAGGTCTTAACGGTAACGATCATTGGGCCTAATAAATGCTAAAAAATTGGTCATAATTATCTTCATTCTAAAAGATAACCTAAAAGATCATTTAGAATTTCTTTATTAAAGATCATAACGGTAACGATCATTGGGCCTAATAAATGCTAAAGAATTTGAAATAATTATCTTCTTTGTGAATCATAATTGACAACATCATTTAAAGTTTTTTTATTAAAGATCATAACGGTAACGATCATTGGGCCTAATAAATGCTAAAAAATTGTAAATAATTATCTTCTTTCTAAAAGATAATTTAATAGATCCTTTAGAATTTCTTTATTAAAGATCATAACGGTAACCATCATTGGGCCTACTAAATGCTAAAAAATTGTAAATAATTATCTTCTTTCTAAAAGATAATTTAATAGATAATTTAGAATTTCTTTATTAAAGATCATAACGGTAACGATCATGGGGCCTAATAAATGCTAAATAATTTGAAATAATTATCTTCTTTGTGAATCCTATTTGAATAGATCATTTAAAGTTTTTTTATTAAAGGCCTTAACAGTAACGATCATTGGGCCTAATAAATGCTAAAAAATTGTACATAATTATCTTCATTCTAAAAGATAACTTAAAAGATCATTTAGAATTTCTTTATTAAATATCATAACGGTAACGATCATTGGGCCTAATAAATGCTAAAGAATTTGAAATAATTATCTTCTTTGTGAATCATAATTGAAAAGATCATTTAAAGTTTTTTTATTAAAGATCATAACAGTAACGATCATTGGGCCTAATAAATGCTAAAAAATTGTACATAATTATCTTCATTCTAAAATATAATTTAATAAGTCATTTAGAATTTCTTTATTAAAGATCATAACCATAACGGTCATTGGGCCTAATAAATGCTAAAGAATTTGAAATAATTATCTTCTTTGTGAATCATAATTGAAAAGATCATTTAAAGTTTTTTTATTAAAGATCATGATGGTAACGATCATTGGGCCTAATAAATGCTACAAAATTGTAAATAATTATCTTCTTTCTAAAAGATAATTTAATAGATCATTTAGAATTTCTTTATAAAATATCATAACGGTAAAGATCATTGGGCCTAATAAATGCTAAAAAATTGTAAATAATTATCTTCTTTCTTAAGATAATTTAATAGATAATTTAGAATTTCTTTATTAAAGATCATAATGGTAACGATCATCGGGCCTAATCAATGCTAAAGAATTTGAAATAATTATCTTCTTTGTGAATCATATTTGAATAGATCATTTAAAGGTTTTTTATTAAAGGTCTTAACGGTAACGATCATTGGGCCTAATAAATGCTAAAAAATTGTACATAATTATCTTCATTCTAAAATATAATTTAATAAGTCATATAGAATTTCTTTATTAAAGATCATAACCGTAACGATCATGGGGCCTAATAAATGCTAAAGAATTTGAAATAATTATCTTCTTTGTGAATCATATTTGAATAGATCATTTAAAGTTTTTTTATTAAAGGTCTTAACGGTAACGATCATTGGGCCTAATAAATGCTAAAAAATTGGTCATAATTATCTTCATTCTAAAAGATAACCTAAAAGATCATTTAGAATTTCTTTATTAAAGATCATAACGGTAACGATCATTGGGCCTAATAAATGCTAAAGAATTTGAAATAATTATCTTCTTTGTGAATCATAATTGACAACATCATTTAAAGTTTTTTTATTAAAGATCATAACGGTAACGATCATTGGGCCTAATAAATGCTAAAAAATTGTAAATAATTATCTTCTTTCTAAAAGATAATTTAATAGATCATTTAGAATTTCTTTATTAAAGATCATAACGGTAACCATCATTGGGCCTAATAAATGCTAAAAAATTGTAAATAATTATCTTCTTTCTAAAAGATAATTTAATAGATCATTTAGAATTTCTTCATTAAAGATCATAACGGTAACAATCATGGGGCCTAATAAATGCTAAATAATTTGAAATAATTATCTTCTTTGTGAATCCTATTTGAATAGATCATTTAATGTTTTTTTATTAAAGGCCTTAACAGTAACGATCATTGGGCCTAATAAATGCTAAAAAATTGTACATAATTATCTTCATTCTAAAAGATAACTTAAAAGATCATTTAGAATTTCTTTATTAAAGATCATAACGGTAACGATCATTGGGCCTAATAAATGCTAAAGAATTTGAAATAATTATCTTCTTTGTGAATCATAATTGAAAAGATCATTTAAAGTTTTTTTATTAAAGATCATAACAGTAACGATCATTGGGCCTAATAAATGCTAAAAAATTGTACATAATTATCTTCATTCTAAAATATAATTTAATAAGTCATTTAGAATTTCTTTATTAAAGATCATAACGATAACGGTCATTGGGCTTAATAAATGCTAAAGAATTTGAAATAATTATCTTCTTTGTGAATCATAATTGAAAAGATCATTTAAAGTTTTTTTATTAAAGATCATAATGGTAACGATCATTGGGCCTAATAAATGCTACAAAATTGTAAATAATTATCTTCTTTCTAAAAGATAATTTAATAGATCATTTAGAATTTCTTTATAAAATATCATAACGGTAAAGATCATTGGGCCTAATAAATGCTAAAAAATTGTAAATAATTATCTTCTTTCTAAAGATAATTTAATAGATAATTTAGAATTTCTTTATTAAAGATCATAATGGTAACGATCATCGGGCCTAATCAATGCTAAAAAATTTGAAATAATTATCTTCTTTGTGAATCATATTTGAATAGATCATTTAAAGTTTTTTTATTAAAGGTCTTAACGGTAACGATCATTGGGCCTAATAAATGCTAAAAAATTGTACATAATTATCTTCATTCTAAAATATAATTTAATAAGTCATATAGAATTTCTTTATTAAAGATCATAACCGTAACGATCATGGGGCCTAATAAATGCTAAAGAATTTGAAATAATTATCTTCTTTGTGAATCATATTTGAATAGATCATTTAAAGTTTTTTTATTAAAGGTCTTAACGGTAACGATCATTGGGCCTAATAAATGCTAAAAAATTGGTCATAATTATCTTCATTCTAAAAGATAACCTAAAAGATCATTTAGAATTTCTTTATTAAAGATCATAACGGTAACGATCATTGGGCCTAATAAATGCTAAAGAATTTGAAATAATTATCTTCTTTGTGAATCATAATTGACAACATCATTTAAAGTTTTTTTATTAAAGATCATAACGGTAACGATCATTGGGCCTAATAAATGCTAAAAAATTGTAAATAATTATCTTCTTTCAAAAAGATAATTTAATAGATCATTTAGAATTTCTTTATTAAAGATCATAACGGTAACGATCATTGGGCCTAATAAATGCTAAAAAATTGTAAATAATTATCTTCTTTCTAAAAGATAATTTAATAGATCATTTAGAATTTCTTTATTAAAGATCATAACGGTAACGATCATTGGGCCTAATAAATGCTAAAAAATTGTAAATAATTATCTTCTTTCTAAATGATAATTTAATAGATCATTTAGAATTTCTTTATTAAAGATCATAACGGTAACAATCATGGGGCCTAATAAATGCTAAATAATTTGAAATAATTATCTTCTTTGTGAATCCTATTTGAATAGATCATTTAATGTTTTTTTATTAAAGGCCTTAACAGTAACGATCATTGGGCCTAATAAATGCTAAATAATTGTACATAATTATCTTCATTCTAAAAGATAACTTAAAAGATCATTTAGAATTTCTTTATTAAAGATCATAACGGTAACAATCATGGGGCCTAATAAATGCTAAATAATTTGAAATAATTATCTTCTTTGTGAATCCTATTTGAATAGATCATTTAATGTTTTTTTATTAAAGGCCTTAACAGTAACGATCATTGGGCCTAATAAATGCTAAAAAATTGTACATAATTATCTTCATTCTAAAAGATAACTTAAAAGATCATTTAGAATTTCTTTATTAAAGATCATAACGGTAACGATCATTGGGCCTAATAAATGCTAAAGAATTTGAAATAATTATCTTCTTTGTGAATCATAATTGAAAAGATCATTTAAAGTTTTTTTATTAAAGATCATAACAGTAACGATCATTGGGCCTAATAAATGCTAAAAAATTGTACATAATTATCTTCATTCTAAAATATAATTTAATAAGTCATTTAGAATTTCTTTATTAAAGATCATAACGATAACGGTCATTGGGCCTAATAAATGCTAAAGAATTTGAAATAATTATCTTCTTTGTGAATCATAATTGAAAAGATCATTTAAATTTTTTTTATTAAAGATCATAATGGTAACGATCATTGAGCCTAATAAATGCTACAAAATTGTAAATAATTATCTTCTTTCTAAAACATAATTTAATAGATCATTTAGAATTTCTTTATAAAATATCATAACGGTAAAGATCATTGGGCCTAATAAATGCTAAAAAATTGTAAATAATTATCTTCTTTCTAAAGATAATTTAATAGATAATTTAGAATTTCTTTATTAAAGATCATAATGGTAACGATCATCGGGCCTAATCAATGCTAAAAAATTTGAAATAATTATCTTCTTTGTGAATCATATTTGAATAGATCATTTAAAGTTTTTTTATTAAAGGTCTTAACGGTAACGATCATTGGGCCTAATAAATGCTAAAAAATTGTACATAATTATCTTCATTCTAAAATATAATTTAATAAGTCATATAGAATTTCTTTATTAAAGATCATAACCGTAACGATCATGGGGCCTAATAAATGCTAAAGAATTTGAAATAATTATCTTCTTTGTGAATCATATTTGAATAGATCATTTAAAGTTTTTTTATTAAAGGCCTTAACAGTAACGATCATTGGGCCTAATAAATGCTAAAAAATTGGTCATAATTATCTTCATTCTAAAAGATAACCTAAAAGATCATTTAGAATTTCTTTATTAAAGATCATAACGGTAACGATCATTGGGCCTAATAAATGCTAAAGAATTTGAAATAATTATCTTCTTTGTGAATCATAATTGACAACATCATTTAAAGTTTTTTTATTAAAGATCATAACGATAACGATCATTGGGCCTAATAAATGCTAAAAAATTGTAAATAATTATCTTCTTTCTAAAAGATAATTTAATAGATCATTTAGAATTTCTTTATTAAAGATCATAACGGTAACCATCATTGGGCCTAATAAATGCTAAAAAATTGTAAATAATTATCTTCTTTCTAAAAGATAATTTAATAGATAATTTAGATTTTCTTTATTAAAGATAATAACGGTAACGATCATGGGGCCTAATAAATGCTAAATAATTGGAAATAATTATCTTCTTTGTGAATCCTATTTGAATAGATCATTTAAAGTTTTTTTATTAAAGGCCTTAACAGTAACGATCATTGGGCCTAATAAATGCTAAAAAATTGTACATAATTATCTTCATTCTAAAAGATAACTTAAAAGATCATTTAGAATTTCTTTATTAAAGATCATAACGGTAACGATCATTGGGCCTAATAAATGCTAAAGAATTTGAAATAATTATCTTCTTTGTGAATCATAATTGAAAAGATCATTTAAAGTTTTTTTATTAAAGATCATAACAGTAACGATCATTGGGCCTAATAAATGCTAAAAAATTGTACATAATTATCTTCATTCTAAAATATAATTTAATAAGTCATTTAGAATTTCTTTATTAAAGATCATAACGATAACGGTCATTGGGCCTAATAAATGCTAAATAATTTGAAATAATTATCTTCTTTGTGAATCATAATTGAAAAGATCATTTAAAGTTTTTTTATTAAAGATCATAATGGTAACGATCATTGGGCCTAATAAATGCTACTAAATTGTAAATAATTATCTTCTTTCTAAAAGATAATTTAATAGATCATTTAGAATTTCTTTATAAAATATCATAACGGTAAAGATCATTGGGCCTAATAAATGCTAAAAAATTGTAAATAATTATCTTCTTTCTAAAGATAATTTAATATATAATTTAGAATTTCTTTATTAAAGATCATAATGGTAACGATCATCGGGCCTAATCAATGCTAAAGAATTTGAAATAATTATCTTCTTTGTGAATCATATTTGAATAGATCATTTAAAGTTTTTTTATTAAAGGTCTTAACGGTAACGATCATTGGGCCTAATAAATGCTAAAAAATTGTACATAATTATCTTCATTCTAAAATATAATTTAATAAGTCATATAGAATTTCTTTATTAAAGATCATAACCGTAACGATCATGGGGCCTAATAAATGCTAAAGAATTTGAAATAATTATCTTCTTTGTGAATCATATTTGAATAGATCATTTAAAGTTTTTTTATTAAAGGTCTTAACGGTAACGATCATTGGGCCTAATAAATGCTAAAAAATTGGTCATAATTATCTTCATTCTAAAAGATAACCTAAAAGATCATTTAGAATTTCTTTATTAAAGATCATAACGGTAACGATCATTGGGCCTAATAAATGCTAAAGAATTTGAAATAATTATCTTCTTTGTGAATCATAATTGACAACATCATTTAAAGTTTTTTTATTAAAGATCATAACGGTAACGATCATTGGGCCTAATAAATGCTAACAAATTGTAAATAATTATCTTCTTTCTAAAAGATAATTTAATAGATCATTTAGAATTTCTTTATTAAAGATCATAACGGTAACGATCATTGGGCCTAATAAATGCTAAAAAATTGTAAATAATTATCTTCTTTCTAAATGATAATTTAATAGATCATTTAGAATTTCTTTATTAAAGATCATAACGGTAACAATCATGGGGCCTAATAAATGCTAAATAATTTGAAATAATTATCTTCTTTGTGAATCCTATTTGAATAGATCATTTAATGTTTTTTTATTAAAGGCCTTAACAGTAACGATCATTGGGCCTAATAAATGCTAAATAATTGTACATAATTATCTTCATTCTAAAAGATAACTTAAAAGATCATTTAGAATTTCTTTATTAAAGATCATAACGGTAACAATCATGGGGCCTAATAAATGCTAAATAATTTGAAATAATTATCTTCTTTGTGAATCCTATTTGAATAGATCATTTAATGTTTTTTTATTAAAGGCCTTAACAGTAACGATCATTGGGCCTAATAAATGCTAAAAAATTGTACATAATTATCTTCATTCTAAAAGATAACTTAAAAGATCATTTAGAATTTCTTTATTAAAGATCATAACGGTAACGATCATTGGGCCTAATAAATGCTAAAGAATTTGAAATAATTATCTTCTTTGTGAATCATAATTGAAAAGATCATTTAAAGTTTTTTTATTAAAGATCATAACAGTAACGATCATTGGGCCTAATAAATGCTAAAAAATTGTACATAATTATCTTCATTCTAAAATATAATTTAATAAGTCATTTAGAATTTCTTTATTAAAGATCATAACGATAACGGTCATTGGGCCTAATAAATGCTAAAGAATTTGAAATAATTATCTTCTTTGTGAATCATAATTGAAAAGATCATTTAAAGTTTTTTATTAAAGATCATAATGGTAACGATCATTGGGCCTAATAAATGCTACAAAATTGTAAATAATTATCTTCTTTCTAAAAGATAATTTAATAGATCATTTAGAATTTCTTTATTAAAGATCATAACGGTAACCATCATTGGGCCTAATAAATGCTAAAAAATTGTAAATAATTATCTTCTTTCTAAAAGATAATTTAATAGATAATTTAGATTTTCTTTATTAAAGATAATAACTGTAACGATCATGGGGCCTAATAAATGCTAAATAATTTGAAATAATTATCTTCTTTGTGAATCCTATTTGAATAGATCATTTAAAGTTTTTTTATTAAAGGCCTTAACAGTAACGATCATTGGGCCTAATAAATGCTAAAAAATTGTACATAATTATCTTCATTCTAAAAGATAACTTAATAGATCATTTAGAATTTCTTTATTAAAGATCATAACGGTAACGATCATTGGGCCTAATAAATGCTAAAGAATTTGAAATAATTATCTTCTTTGTGAATCATAATTGAAAAGATCATTTAAAGTTTTTTTATTAAAGATCATAACAGTAACGATCATTGGGCCTAATAAATGCTAAAAAATTGTACATAATTATCTTCATTCTAAAATATAATTTAATAAGTCATTTAGAATTTCTTTATTAAAGATCATAACGATAACGGTCATTGGGCCTAATAAATGCTAAATAATTTGAAATAATTATCTTCTTTGTGAATCATAATTGAAAAGATCATTTAAAGTTTTTTTATTAAAGATCATAATGGTAAGGATCATTGGGCCTAATAAATGCTACTAAATTGTAAATAATTATCTTCTTTCTAAAAGATAATTTAATAGATCATTTAGAATTTCTTTATAAAATATCATAACGGTAAAGATCATTGGGCCTAATAAATGCTAAAAAATTGTAAATAATTATCTTCTTTCTAAAGATAATTTAATAGATAATTTAGAATTTCTTTATTAAAGATCATAATGGTAACGATCATCGGGCCTAATCAATGCTAAAGAATTTGAAATAATTATCTTCTTTGTGAATCATATTTGAATAGATCATTTAAAGTTTTTTTATTAAAGGTCTTAACGGTAACGATCATTGGGCCTAATAAATGCTAAAAAATTGTACATAATTATCTTCATTCTAAAATATAATTTAATAAGTCATATAGAATTTCTTTATTAAAGATCATAACCGTAACGATCATGGGGCCTAATAAATGCTAAAGAATTTGAAATAATTATCTTCTTTGTGAATCATATTTGAATAGATCATTTAAAGTTTTTTTATTAAAGGTCTTAACGGTAACGATCATTGGGCCTAATAAATGCTAAAAAATTGGTCATAATTATCTTCATTCTAAAAGATAACCTAAAAGATCATTTAGAATTTCTTTATTAAAGATCATAACGGTAACGATCATTGGGCCTAATAAATGCTAAAGAATTTGAAATAATTATCTTCTTTGTGAATCATAATTGACAACATCATTTAAAGTTTTTTTATTAAAAATCATAACGGTAACGATCATTGGGCCTAATAAATGCTAAAAAATTGTAAATAATTATCTTCTTTCTAAAAGATAATTTAATAGATCATTTAGAATTTCTTTATTAAAGATCATAACGGTAACGATCATTGGGCCTAATAAATGCTAAAAAATTGTAAATAATTATCTTCTTTCTAAATGATAATTTAATAGATCATTTAGAATTTCTTTATTAAAGATCATAACGGTAACAATCATGGGGCCTAATAAATGCTAAATAATTTGAAATAATTATCTTCTTTGTGAATCCTATTTGAATAGATCATTTAATGTTTTTTTATTAAAGGCCTTAACAGTAACGATCATTGGGCCTAATAAATGCTAAAAAATTGTACATAATTATCTTCATTCTAAAAGATAACTTAAAAGATCATTTAGAATTTCTTTATTAAAGATCATAACGGTAACGATCATTGGGCCTAATAAATGCTAAAGAATTTGAAATAATTATCTTCTTTGTGAATCATAATTGAAAAGATCATTTAAAGTTTTTTTATTAAAGATCAAAACAGTAACGATCATTGGGCCTAATAAATGCTAAAAAATTGTACATAATTATCTTCATTCTAAAATATAATTTAATAAGTCATTTAGAATTTCTTTATTAAAGATCATAACGATAACGGTCATTGGGCCTAATAAATGCTAAAGAATTTGAAATAATTATCTTCTTTGTGAATCATAATTGAAAAGATCATTTAAAGTTTTTTTATTAAAGATCATAATGGTAACGATCATTGGGCCTAATAAATGCTACAAAATTGTAAATAATTATCTTCTTTCTAAAAGATAATTTAATAGATCATTTAGAATTTCTTTATAAAATATCATAACGGTAAAGATCATTGGACCTAATAAATGCTAAAAAATTGTAAATAATTATCTTCTTTCTAAAGATAATTTAATAGATAATTTAGAATTTCTTTATTAAAGATCATAATGGTAACGATCATCGGGCCTAATCAATGCTAAAGAATTTGAAATAATTATCTTCTTTGTGAATCATATTTGAATAGATCATTTAAAGTTTTTTTATTAAAGGTCTTAACGGTAACGATCATTGGGCCTAATAAATGCTAAAAAATTGTACATAATTATCTTCATTCTAAAATATAATTTAATAAGTCATATAGAATTTCTTTATTAAAGATCATAACCGTAACGATTATGGGGCCTAATAAATGCTAAAGAATTTGAAATAATTATCTCCTTTGTGAATCATATTTGAATAGATCATTTAAAGTTTTTTTATTAAAGGTCTTAACGGTAACGATCATTGGGCCTAATAAATGCTAAAAAATTGGTCATAATTATCTTCATTCTAAAAGATAACCTAAAAGATCATTTAGAATTTCTTTATTAAAGATCATAACGGTAACGATCATTGGGCCTAACAAATGCTAAAGAATTTGAAATAATTATCTTCTTTGTGAATCATAATTGACAACATCATTTAAAGTTTTTTTATTAAAGATCATAATGGTAACGATCATTGGGCCTAATAAATGCTACAAAATTGTAAATAATTATCTTCTTTCTAAAAGATAATTTAATAGATCATTTAGAATTTCTTTATAAAATATCATAACGGTAAAGATCATTGGGCCTAATAAATGCTAAAAAATTGTAAATAATTATCTTCTTTCTAAAGATAATTTAATAGATAATTTAGAATTTCTTTATTAAAGATCATAATGGTAACGATCATCGGGCCTAATCAATGCTAAAGAATTTGAAATAATTATCTTCTTTGTGAATCATATTTGAATAGATCATTTAAAGTTTTTTTATTAAAGGTCTTAACGGTAACGATCATTGGGCCTAATAAATGCTAAAAAATTGTACATAATTATCTTCATTCTAAAATATAATTTAATAAGTCATTTAGAATTTCTTTATTAAAGATCATAACGATAACGGTCATTGGGCCTAATAAATGCTAAAGAATTTGAAATAATTATCTTCTTTGTGAATCATAATTGAAAAGATCATTTAAAGTTTTTTTATTAAAAATCATAATTTTAACGATCATTGGGCCTAATAAATGCTACAAAATTGTAAATAATTATCTTCTTTCTAAAAGATAATTTAATAGATCATTTAGAATTTCTTTATTAAAGATCATAACGGTAACGATCATTGGGCCTAATAAATGCTAAAGAATTTGAAATAATTATCTTCTTTGTGAATCATATTTGAAAAGATCATTTAAAGTTGTTTTATTAAAGATCATAACGGTAATGATCATTGGTCCTAATAAATGCTAAAAAATTGTAAATAATTATCTTCTTTCTCAAGGTTAATTTAATAGATCATATAGAATTTCTTTATTAAAGATCATAACGGTAACGATCATGGGGCCTAATAAATGCTAAAGAATTTGAAATAATTATGTTCTTTGTGAATCATATTTGAATAGATCATTTAAAGTTTTTTTATTAAAGGCCTTAACAGTAACGATCATTGGGCCTAATAAATGCTAAAAAATTGGTCATAATTATCTTCATTCTAAAAGATAACCTAACAGATCATTTAGAATTTCTTTATTAAAGATCATAACGGTAACGATCATTGGGCCTAACAAATGCTAAAGAATTTGAAATAATTATCTTCTTTGTGAATCATAATTGACAACATCATTTAAAGTTTTTTTATTAAAGATCATAACGGTAACGATCATTGGGCCTAATAAATGCTAAAAAATTGTAAATAATTATCTTCTTTCTAAAAGATAATTTAATAGATCATTTAGAATTTCTTTATTAAAGATCATAATGGTAACGATCATGGGGCCTAATAAATGCTAAATAATTTGAAATAATTATCTTCTTTGTGAATCCTATTTGAATAGATCATTTAAAGTTTTTTTATTAAAGGCATTAACAGTAACGATCATTGGGCCTAATAAATGCTAAAAAATTGTACATAATTATCTTCATTCTAAAAGATAACTTAAAAGATCATTTAGAATTTCTTTATTAAAGATCATAACGGTAACGATCATTGGGCCTAATAAATGCTAAAGAATTTGAAATAATTATCTTCTTTGTGAATCATAATTGAAAAGATCATTTAAAGTTTTTTTATTAAAGATCATAACCGTAACGATCATTGGGCCTAATAAATGCTAAAAAATTGTACATAATTATCTTCATTCTAAAATATAATTTAATAAGTCATTTAGAATTTCTTTATTAAAGATCATAACGATAAAGGTCATTGGGCCTAATAAATGCTAAAGAATTTGAAATAATTATCTTCTTTGTGAATCATAATTGAAAAGATCATTTAAAGTTTTTTTATTAAAGATCATAATGGTAACGATCATTGGGCCTAATAAATGCTACAAAATTGTAAATAATTATCTTCTTTCTAAAAGATAATTTAATAGATCATTTAGAATTTCTTTATAAAATATCATAACGGTAAAGATCATTGGGCCTAATAAATGCTAAAAAATTGTAAATAATTATCTTCTTTCTAAAGATAATTTAATAGATAATTTAGAATTTCTTTATTAAAGATCATAACGGTAACGATCATCGGGCCTAATAAATGCTAAAGAATTTGAAATAATTATCTTCTTTGTGAATCATAATTGAAAAGATCATTTAAAGTTTTTTTATTAAAGATCATAACAGTAACGATCATTGGGCCTGATAAATGCTAAATAATTTGAAATAATTATCTTCTTTGTGAATCATATTTGAATAGATAATTTAAATTTTTTTTATTAAACGTCTTAATGGTAACGATCATTGGGCCTAATAAATGCTAAAAAATTGTAAATAATTATCTTCTTTCTAAAAGATAATTTAATAGATCATTTAGAATTTCTTTATAAAATATCATAACGGTAAAGATCATTGGGCCTAATAAATGCTGAAAAATTGTAAATAATTATCTTCTTTCTAAAAGATAATTTAATAGATCATTTAGAATTTCTTTATTAAAGATCATAACGGTAACGATCATGGGGCCTAATAAATGCTAAATAATTTGAAATAATTATCTTCTTTGTGAATCCTATTTGAATAGATCATTTAAAGTTTTTTTATTAAAGGCCTTAACAGTAACGATCATTGGGCCTAATAAATGCTAAAAAATTGTACATAATTATCTTCATTCTAAAAGATAACTTAAAAGATCATTTAGAATTTCTTTATTAAAGATCATAACGGTAACGATCATTGGGCCTAATAAATGCTAAAGAATTTGAAATAATTATCTTCTTTGTGAATCATAATTGAAAAGATCATTTAAAGTTTTTTTATTAAAGATCATAACAGTAACGATCATTGGGCCTAATAAATGCTAAAAAATTGTACATAATTATCTTCATTCTAAAATATAATTTAATAAGTCATTTAGAATTTCTTTATTAAAGATCATAACGATAACGGTCATTGGGCCTAATAAATGCTAAAGAATTTGAAATAATTATCTTCTTTGTGAATCATAATTGAAAAGATCATTTAAAGTTTTTTTATTAAAGATCATAATGGTAACGATCATTGGGGCTAATAAATGCTACAAAATTGTAAATAACTATCTTCTTTCTAAAAGATAATTTAATAGATCATTTAGAATTTCTTTATAAAATATCATAACGGTAAAGATCATTGGGCCTAATAAATGCTAAAAAATTGTAAATAATTATCTTCTTTATAAAGATAATTTAATAGATAATTTAGAATTTCTTTATTAAAGATCATAACCGTAACGATCATCGGGCCTAATAAATGCTAAAGAATTTGAAATAATTATCTTCTTTGTGAATCATATTTGAATAGATCATTTAAAGTTTTTTTATTAAAGGTCTTAACATGATCATTGGGCCTAATAAATGCTAAAAAATTGTACATAATTATCTTCATTCTAAAATATAATTTAATAAGTCATTTAGAATTTCTTTATTAAAGATCATAACGATAACGGTCATTGGGCCTAATAAATGCTAAAGAATTTGAAATAATTATCTTCTTTGTGAATCATAATTGAAAAGATCATTTAAAGTTTTTTTATTAAAGATCATAATGGTAACGATCATTGGGCCTAATAAATGCTACAAAATTGTAAATAATTATCTTCTCTCTAAAAGAAAATTTAATAGATCATTTAGAATTTCTTTATTAAAGATCATAACGGTAACGATCATTGGGCCTAATAAATGCTAAAGAATTTGAAATAATTATCTTCTTTGTGAATCATATTTGAAAAGATCATTTAAAGTTGTTTTATTAAAGATCATAACGGTAATGATCATTGGTCCTAATAAATGCTAAAAAATTGTAAATAATTATCTTCTTTCTCAAGGTTAATTTAATAGATCATATAGAATTTCTTTATTAAAGATCATAACGGTAACGATCATGGGGCCTAATAAATGCTAAAGAATTTGAAATAATTATCTTCTTTGTGAATCATATTTGAATAGATCATTTAAAGTTTTTTTATTAAAGGTCTTAACGGTAACGATCATTGGGCCTAATAAATGCTAAAAAATTGGGCATAATTATCTTCATTCTAAAAGATAACCTAAAAGATCATTTAGAATTTCTTTATTAAAGATCATAACGGTAACGATCATTGGGCCTAATAAATGCTAAAGAATTTGAAATAATTATCTTCTTTGTGAATCATAATTGACAACATCATTTAAAGTTTTTTTATTAAAGATCATAACGGTAACGATCATTGGGCCTAATAAATGCTAAAAAATTGTAAATAATTATCTTCTTTCTAAAAGATAATTTAATACATCATTTACAATTTCTTTATTAAAGATCATAACGGTAACCATCATTGGGCCTAATAAATGCTAAAAAAATGTAAATAATTATCTTCTTTCTAAAAGATAATTTAATAGATCATTTAGAATTTCTTTATTAAAGATCATAACGGTAACGATCATGGGGCCTAAGAAATGCTAAATAATTTGAAATAATTATCTTCTTTGTGAATCATATTTGAATAGATAATTTAAAGTTTTTTTATTAAACGTCTTAATGGTAACGATCATTGGGCCTAATAAATGCTAAAAAATTATAAATAATTATCTTCTTTCTAAAAGATAATTTAATAGATCATTTAGAATTTCTTTATAAAATATCATAACGGTAAAGATCATTGGGCCTAATAAATGCTAAAAAATTGTAAATAATTATCTTCTTTCTAAAAGATAATTTAATAGATCATTTAGAATTTCTTTATTAAAGATCATAACGGTAACGATCATGGGGCCTAATAAATGCTAAATAATAGGAAATAATTATCTTCTTTGTGAATCATATTTGAATAGATCATTTAAAGTTTTTTTATTAAAGGTCTTAACGGTAACGATCATTGGGCCTAATAAATGCTAAAAAATTGGTCATAATTATCTTCATTCTAAAAGATAACCTAAAAGATCATTTAGAATTTCTTTATTAAAGATCATAACGGTAACGATCATTGGGCCTAATAAATGCTAAAGAATTTGAAATAATTATCTTCTTTGTGAATCATAATGGAAAAGATCATTTAAAGTTTTTTTATTAAAGATCATAATGGTAACGATCATTGGGCCTAATAAATGCTACAAAATTGTAAATAATTATCTTCTTTCTAAAAGAAAATTTAATAGATCATTTAGAATTTCTTTATTAAAGATCATAACGGTAACATCATTGGGCCTAATAAATGCTAAAGAATTTGAAATAATTATCTTCTTTGTGAATCATATTTGAAAAGATCATTTAAAGTTGTTTTATTAAAGATCATAACGGTAATGATCATTGGTCCTAATAAATGCTAAAAAATTGTAAATAATTATCTTCTTTCTCAAGGTTAATTTAATAGATCATATAGAATTTCTTTATTAAAGATCATAACGGTAACGATCATGGGGCCTAATAAATGCTAAAGAATTTGAAATAATTATCTTCTTTGTGAATCATATTTGAATAGATCATTTAAAGTTTTTTTATTAAAGGTCTTAACGGTAACGATCATTGGGCCTAATAAATGCTAAAAAATTGGTCATAATTATCTTCATTCTAAAAGATAACCTAAAAGATCATTTAGAATTTCTTTATTAAAGATCATAACGGTAACGATCATTGGGCCTAATAAATGCTAAAGGATTTGAAATAATTATCTTCTTTGTGAATCATAATTGACAACATCATTTAAAGTTTTTTTATTAAAGATCATAACGGTAACGATCATTGGGCCTAATAAATGCTAAAAAATTGTAAATAATTATCTTCTTTCTAAAAGATAATTTAATACATCATTTAGAATTTCTTTATTAAAGATCATAACGGTAACCATCATTGGGCCTAATAAATGCTAAAAAATTGTAAATAATTATCTTCTTTCTAAAAGATAATTTAATAGATCATTTAGAATTTCTTTATTAAAGATCATAACGGTAACGATCATGGGGCCTAAGAAATGCTAAATAATTTGAAATAATTATCTTCTTTGTGAATCATATTTGAATAGATAATTTAAAGTTTTTTTATTAAACGTCTTAATGGTAACGATCATTGGGCCTAATAAATGCTAAAAAATTATAAATAATTATCTTCTTTCTAAAAGATAATTTAATAGATCATTTAGAATTTCTTTATAAAATATCATAACGGTAAAGATCATTGGGCCTAATAAATGCTAAAAAATTGTAAATAATTATCTTCTTTCTAAAAGATAATTTAATAGATCATTTAGAATTTCTTTATTAAAGATCATAACGGTAACGATCATGGGGCCTAATAAATGCTAAATAATTTGAAATAATTATCTTCTTTGTGAATCATATTTGAATAGATCATTTAAAGTTTTTTTATTAAAGGTCTTAACGGTAACGATCATTGGGCCTAATAAATGCTAAAAAATTGGTCATAATTATCTTCATTCTAAAAGATAACCTAAAAGATCATTTAGAATTTCTTTATTAAAGATCATAACGGTAACGATGATTGGGCCTAATAAATGCTAAAGAATTTGAAATAATTATCTTCTTTGTGAATCATAATTGACAACATCATTTAAAGTTTTTTTATTAAAGATCATAACGGTAACGATCATTGGGCCTAATAAATGCTAAAAAATTGTAAATAATTATCTTCTTTCTAAAAGATAATTTAATACATCATTTAGAATTTCTTTATTAAAGATCATAACGGTAACCATCATTGGCCTAATAAATGCTAAAAAATTGTAAATAATTATCTTCTTTCTAAAACATAATTTAATAGATCATTTAGAATTTCTTTATTAAAGATCATAACGGTAACGATCATGGGGCCTAAGAAATGCTAAATAATTTGAAATAATTATCTTCTTTGTGAATCATATTTGAATAGATAATTTAAAGTTTTTTTATTAAACGTCTTAATGGTAACGATCATTGGGCCTAATAAATGCTAAAAAATTATAAATAATTATCTTCTTTCTAAAAGATAATTTAATAGATCATTTAGAATTTCTTTATAAAATATCATAACGGTAAAGATCATTGGGCCTAATAAATGCTAAAAAATTGTAAATAATTATCTTCTTTCTAAAAGATAATTTAATAGATCATTTAGAATTTCTTTATTAAATATCATAACGGTAACGATCATGGGGCCTAATAAATGCTAAATAATTTGAAATAATTATCTTCTTTGTGAATCATATTTGAATAGATCATTTAAAGTTTTTTTATTAAAGGTCTTAACGGTAACGATCATTGGGCCTAATAAATGCTAAAAAATTGGTCATAATTATCTTCATTCTAAAAGATAACCTAAAAGATCATTTAGAATTTCTTTATTAAAGATCATAACGGTAACGATCATTGGGCCTAATAAATGCTAAAGAATTTGAAATAATTATCTTCTTTGTGAATCATAATTGACAACATCATTTAAAGTTTTTTTATTAAAGATCATAACGGTAACGATCATTGGGCATAATAAATGCTAAAAGATTGTAAATAATTATCTTCTTTCTAAAAGATAATTTAATACATCATTTAGAATTTCTTTATAAAAGATCATAACGGTAACCATCATTGGGCCTAATAAATGCTAAAAAATTGTAAATAATTATCTTCTTTCTAAAAGATAATTTAATAGATCATTTAGAATTTCTTTATTAAAGATCATAACGGTAACGATCATGGGGCCTAAGAAATGCTAAATAATTTGAAATAATTATCTTCTTTGTGAATCATATTTGAATAGATAATTTAAAGTTTTTTTATTAAACGTCTTAATGGTAACGATCATTGGGCCTAATAAATGCTAAAAAATTATAAATAATTATCTTCTTTCTAAAAGATAATTTAATAGATCATTTAGAATTTCTTTATAAAATATCATAACGGTAAAGATCATTGGGCCTAATAAATGCTAAAAAATTGTAAATAATTATCTTCTTTCTAAAAGATAATTTAATAGATCATTTAGAATTTCTTTATTAAAGATCATAACGGTAACGATTATGGGGCCTAATAAATGCTAAATAATTTGAAATAATTATCTTCTTTGTGAATCCTATTTGAATAGATCATTTCAAGTTTTTTTATTAAAGGCCTTAACAGTAACGATCATTGGGCCTAATAAATGCTAAAAAATTGGTCATAATTATCTTCATTCTAAAAGATAACCTAAAAGATCATTTAGAATTTCTTTATTAAAGATCATAACGGTAACGATCATTGGGCCTAATAAATGCTAAAGAATTTGAAATAATTATCTTCTTTGTGAATCATAATTGACAACATCATTTAAAGTTTTTTTATTAAAGATCATAACGGTAACGATCATTGGGCCTAATAAATGCTAAAAAATTGTAAATAATTATCTTCTTTCTAAAAGATAATTTAATACATCATTTAGAATTTCTTTATAAAAGATCATAACGGTAACCATCATTGGGCCTAATAAATGCTAAAAAATTGTAAATAATTATCTTCTTTCTAAAAGATAATTTAATAGATCATTTAGAATTTCTTTATTAAAGATCATAACGGTAACGATCATGGGGCCTAAGAAATGCTAAATAATTTGAAATAATTATCTTCTTTGTGAATCATATTTGAATAGATAATTTAAAGTTTTTTTATTAAACGTCTTAATGGTAACGATCATTGGGCCTAATAAATGCTAAAAAATTATAAATAATTATCTTCTTTCTAAAAGATAATTTAATAGATCATTTAGAATTTCTTTATAAAATATCATAACGGTAAAGATCATTGGGCCTAATAAATGCTAAAAAATTGTAAATAATTATCTTCTTTCTAAAAGATAATTTAATAGATCATTTAGAATTTCTTTATTAAAGATCATAACGGTAACGATCATGGGGCCTAATAAATGCTAAATAATTTGAAATAATTATCTTCTTTGTGAATCCTATTTGAATAGATCATTTCAAGTTTTTTTATTAAAGGCCTTAACAGTAACGATCATTGGGCCTAATAAATGCTAAAAAATTGGTCATAATTATCTTCATTCTAAAAGATAACCTAAAAGATCATTTAGAATTTCTTTATTAAAGATCATAACGATAACGATCATTGGGCCTAATAAATGCTAAAGAATTTGAAATAATTATCTTCTTTGTGAATCATAATTGAAAAGATCATTTAAAGTTTTTTTATTAAAGATCATAACAGTAACGATCATTGGGCCTAATAAATGCTAAAAATTTGTACATAATTATCTTCATTCTAAAATATAATTTAATAAGTCATTTAGAATTTGTTTATTAAATATCATAACGATAACGGTCATTGGGCCTAATAAATGCTAAAGAATTTGAAATAATTATCTTCTTTGTGAATCATAATTGAAAAGATCATTTAAAGTTTTTTTATTAAAGATTATAATGGTAACGATCATTGGGCCTAATAAATGCTACAAAATTGTAAATAATTATCTTCTTTCTAAAAGAAAATTTAATAGATCATTTAGAATTTCTTTATTAAAGATCATAACGGTAACGATCATTGGGCCTAATAAATGCTAAAGAATTTGAAATAATTATCTTCTTTGTGAATCATATTTGAAAAGATCATTTAAAGTTGTTTTATTAAAGATCATAACGGTAATGATCATTGGTCCTAATAAATGCTAAAAAATTGTAAATAATTATCTTCTTTCTCAAGGTTAATTTAATAGATCATATAGAATTTCTTTATTAAAGATCATAACGGTAACGATCATGGGGCCTAATAAATGCTAAAGAATTTGAAATAATTATCTTCTTTGTGAATCATATTTGAATAGATCATTTAAAGTTTTTTTATTAAAGGTCTTAACGGTAACGATCATTGGGCCTAATAAATGCTAAAAAATTGGTCATAATTATCTTCATTCTAAAAGATAACCTAAAAGATCATTTAGAATTTCTTTATTAAAGATCATAACGGTAACGATCATTGGGCCTAATAAATGCTAAAGAATTTGAAATAATTATCTTCTTTGTGAATCATAATTGACAACATCATTTAAAGTTTTTTTATTAAAGATCATAACGGTAACGATCATTGGGCCTAATAAATGCTAAAAAATTGTAAATAATTATCTTCTTTCTAAAAGATAATTTAATACATCATTTAGAATTTCTTTATTAAAGATCATAACGGTAACCATCATTGGGCCTAATAAATGCTAAAAAATTGTAAATAATTATCTTCTTTCTAAAAGATAATTTAATAGATCATTTAGAATTTCTTTATTAAAGATCATAACGGTAACGATCATGGGGCCTAAGAAATGCTAAATAATTTGAAATAATTATCTTCTTTGTGAATCATATTTGAATAGATAATTTAAAGTTTTTTTATTAAACGTCTTAATGGTAACGATCATTGGGCCTAATAAATGCTAAAAAATTGTAAATAATTATCTTCTTTCTAAAAGATAATTTAATAGATTATTTAGAATTTCTTTATAAAATATCATAACGGTAAAGATCATTGGGCCTAATAAATGCTAAAAAATTGTAAATAATTATCTTCTTTCTAAAAGATAATTTAATAGATCATTTAGAATTTCTTTATTAAAGAACATAACGGTAACGATCATGGGGCCTAATAAATGCTAAATAATTTGAAATAATTATCTTCTTTGTGAATCCTATTTGAATAGATCATTTAAAGTTTTTTTATTAAAGGCCTTAACAGTAACGATCATTGGGCCTAATAAATGCTAAAAAATTGTACATAATTATCTTCATTCTAAAAGATAACTTAAAAGATCATTTAGAATTTCTTTATTAAAGATCATAACGGTAACGATCATTGGGCCTAATAAATGCTAAAGAATTTGAAATAATTATCTTCTTTGTGAATCATAATTGAAAAGATCATTTAAAGTTTTTTTATTAAAGATCATAACAGTAACGATCATTGGGCCTAATAAATGCTAAAAAATTGTACATAATTATCTTCATTCTAAAATATAATTTAATAAGTCATTTAGAATTTCTTTATTAAAGATCATAACGATAACGGTCATTGGGCCTAATAAATGCTAAAGAATTTGAAATAATTATCTTCTTTGTGAATCATAATTGAAAAGATCATTTAAAGTTTTTTTATTAAAGATCATAATGGTAACGATCATTGGGCCTAATAAATGCTACAAAATTGTAAATAATTATCTTCTTTCTAAAAGATAATTTAATAGATCATTTAGAATTTCTTTATAAAATATCATAACGGTAAAGATCATTGGGCCTAATAAATGCTAAAAAATTGTAAATAATTATCTTCTTTCTAAAGATAATTTAATAGATAATTTAGAATTTCTTTATTAAAGATCATAACGGTAACGATCATGGGGCCTAATAAATGCTAAAGAATTTGAAATAATTATCTTCTTTGTGAATCATATTTGAATAGGTCATTTAAAGTTTTTTTATTAAAGGTCTTAACGGTAACGATCATTGGGCCTAATAAATGCGAAAAAATTGTACATAATTATCTTCATTCTAAAATATAATTTAATAAGTCATTTAGAATTTCTTTATTAAAGATCATAACGATAACGGTCATTGGGCCTAATAAATGCTAAATAATTTGAAATAATTATCTTCTTTGTGAATCATAATTGAAAAGATCATTTAAAGTTTTTTTATTAAAGATCATAATGGTAACGATCATTGGGCCTAATAAATGCTACAAAATTGTAAATAATTATCTTCTTTCTAAAAGAAAATTTAATAGATCATTTAGAATTTCTTTATTAAAGATCATAACGGTAACGATCATTGGGCCTAATAAATGCTAAAGAATTTGAAATAATTATCTTCTTTGTGAATCATATTTGAAAAGATCATTTAAAGTTGTTTTATTAAAGATCATAACGGTAACGATCACTGGGCCTAATAAATGCTAAAAAATTGTAAATAATTATCTTCTTTCTCAAGGTTAATTTAATAGATCATTTAGAATTTCTTTATAAAATATCATAACGGTAAAGATCATTGGGCCTAATAAATGCTAAAAAATTGTAAATAATTATCTTCTTTCTAAAGATAATTTAATAGATAATTTAGAATTTCTTTATTAAAGATCATAATGGTAACGATCATCGGGCCTAATAAATGCTAAAGAATTTGAAATAATTATCTTCTTTGTGAATCATATTTGAATAGATCATTTAAAGTTTTTTTATTAAAGGTCTTAACGGTAACGATCATTGGGCCTAATAAATACTAAAAAATTGTACATAATTATCTTCATTCTAAAATATAATTTAATAAGTCATTTAGAATTTCTTTATTAAAGATCATAACGATAACGGTCATTGGGCCTAATAAATGCTAAAGAATTTGAAATAATTATCTTCTTTGTGAATCATAATTGAAAAGATCATTTAAAGTTTTTTTATTAAAGATCATAACAGTAACGATCATTGGGCCTAATAAATGCTAAAAATTTGTACATAATTATCTTCATTCTAAAATATAATTTAATAAGTCATTTAGAATTTGTTTATTAAATATCATAACGATAACGGTCATTGGGCCTAATAAATGCTAAAGAATTTGAAATAATTATC
The DNA here is from genome assembly GCA_037954015.1 of Psophocarpus tetragonolobus. Lineage (NCBI taxonomy): Eukaryota > Viridiplantae > Streptophyta > Magnoliopsida > Fabales > Fabaceae > Psophocarpus > Psophocarpus tetragonolobus. Next base: position 65,722,579 of record CM075688.1, read on the forward strand.
TTCTTTGTGAATCATAATTGAAAAGATCATTTAAAGTTTTTTTATTAAAGATTATAATGGTAACGATCATTGGGCCTAATAAATGCTACAAAATTGTAAATAATTATCTTCTTTCTAAAAGAAAATTTAATAGATCATTTAGAATTTCTTTATTAAAGATCATAACGGTAACGATCATTGGGCCTAATAAATGCTAAAGAATTTGAAATAATTATCTTCTTTGTGAATCATATTTGAAAAGATCATTTAAAGTTGTTTTATTAAAGATCATAACGGTAATGATCATTGGTCCTAATAAATGCTAAAAAATTGTAAATAATTATCTTCTTTCTCAAGGTTAATTTAATAGATCATATAGAATTTCTTTATTAAAGATCATAACGGTAACGATCATGGGGCCTAATAAATGCTAAAGAATTTGAAATAATTATCTTCTTTGTGAATCATATTTGAATAGATCATTTAAAGTTTTTTTATTAAAGGTCTTAACGGTAACGATCATTGGGCCTAATAAATGCTAAAAAATTGGTCATAATTATCTTCATTCTAAAAGATAACCTAAAAGATCATTTAGAATTTCTTTATTAAAGATCATAACGGTAACGATCATTGGGCCTAATAAATGCTAAAGAATTTGAAATAATTATCTTCTTTGTGAATCATAATTGACAACATCATTTAAAGTTTTTTTATTAAAGATCATAACGGTAACGATCATTGGGCCTAATAAATGCTAAAAAATTGTAAATAATTATCTTCTTTCTAAAAGATAATTTAATACATCATTTAGAATTTCTTTATTAAAGATCATAACGGTAACCATCATTGGGCCTAATAAATGCTAAAAAATTGTAAATAATTATCTTCTTTCTAAAAGATAATTTAATAGATCATTTAGAATTTCTTTATTAAAGATCATAACGGTAACGATCATGGGGCCTAAGAAATGCTAAATAATTTGAAATAATTATCTTCTTTGTGAATCATATTTGAATAGATAATTTAAAGTTTTTTTATTAAACGTCTTAATGGTAACGATCATTGGGCCTAATAAATGCTAAAAAATTGTAAATAATTATCTTCTTTCTAAAAGATAATTTAATAGATTATTTAGAATTTCTTTATAAAATATCATAACGGTAAAGATCATTGGGCCTAATAAATGCTAAAAAATTGTAAATAATTATCTTCTTTCTAAAAGATAATTTAATAGATCATTTAGAATTTCTTTATTAAAGAACATAACGGTAACGATCATGGGGCCTAATAAATGCTAAATAATTTGAAATAATTATCTTCTTTGTGAATCCTATTTGAATAGATCATTTAAAGTTTTTTTATTAAAGGCCTTAACAGTAACGATCATTGGGCCTAATAAATGCTAAAAAATTGTACATAATTATCTTCATTCTAAAAGATAACTTAAAAGATCATTTAGAATTTCTTTATTAAAGATCATAACGGTAACGATCATTGGGCCTAATAAATGCTAAAGAATTTGAAATAATTATCTTCTTTGTGAATCATAATTGAAAAGATCATTTAAAGTTTTTTTATTAAAGATCATAACAGTAACGATCATTGGGCCTAATAAATGCTAAAAAATTGTACATAATTATCTTCATTCTAAAATATAATTTAATAAGTCATTTAGAATTTCTTTATTAAAGATCATAACGATAACGGTCATTGGGCCTAATAAATGCTAAAGAATTTGAAATAATTATCTTCTTTGTGAATCATAATTGAAAAGATCATTTAAAGTTTTTTTATTAAAGATCATAATGGTAACGATCATTGGGCCTAATAAATGCTACAAAATTGTAAATAATTATCTTCTTTCTAAAAGAAAATTTAATAGATCATTTAGAATTTCTTTATTAAAGATCATAACGGTAACGATCATTGGGCCTAATAAATGCTAAAGAATTTGAAATAATTATCTTCTTTGTGAATCATATTTGAAAAGATCTTTTAAAGTTGTTTTATTAAAGATCATAACGGTAACGATCACTGGGCCTAATAAATGCTAAAAAATTGTAAATAATTATCTTCTTTCTCAAGGTTAATTTAATAGATCATTTAGAATTTCTTTATAAAATATCATAACGGTAAAGATCATTGGGCCTAATAAATGCTAAAAAATTGTAAATAATTATCTTCTTTCTAAAGATAATTTAATAGATAATTTAGAATTTCTTTATTAAAGATCATAATGGTAACGATCATCGGGCCTAATAAATGCTAAAGAATTTGAAATAATTATCTTCTTTGTGAATCATATTTGAATAGATCATTTAAAGTTTTTTTATTAAAGGTCTTAACGGTAACGATCATTGGGCCTAATAAATACTAAAAAATTGTACATAATTATCTTCATTCTAAAATATAATTTAATAAGTCATTTAGAATTTCTTTATTAAAGATCATAACGATAACGGTCATTGGGCCTAATAAATGCTAAAGAATTTGAAATAATTATCTTCTTTGTGAATCATAATTGAAAAGATCATATAAAGTTTTTTTATTAAAGATCATAACAGTAACGATCATTGGGCCTAATAAATGCTAAAAAATTGTACATAATTATCTTCATTCTAAAATATAATTTAATAAGTCATTTAGAATTTCTTTATTAAAGATCATAACGATAACGGTCATTGGGCCTAATAAATGCTAAAGAATTTGAAATAATTATCTTCTTTGTGAATCATAATTGAAAAGATCATTTAAAGTTTTTTTATTAAAGATCATAATGGTAACGATCATTGGGCCTAATAAATGCTACAAAATTGTAAATAATTATCTTCTTTCTAAAAGATAATTTAATTGATCATTTAGAATTTCTTTATAAAATATCATAACGGTAAAGATCATTGGGCCTAATAAATGCTAAAAAATTGTAAATAATTATCTTCTTTCTAAAGATAATTTAATAGATAATTTAGAATTTCTTTATTAAAGATCATAATGGTAACGATCATCGGGCCTAATAAATGCTAAAGAATTTGAAATAATTATTTTCTTTGTGAATCATATTTGAATAGATCATTTAAAGTTTTTTTATTAAAGGTCTTAACGGTAACGATCATTGGGCCTAATAAATACTAAAAAATTGTACATAATTATCTTCATTCTAAAATATAATTTAATAAGTCATTTAGAATTTCTTTATTAAAGATCATAACGATAACGGTCATTGGGCCTAATAAATGCTAAAGAATTTGAAATAATTATCTTCTTTGTGAATCATAATTGAAAAGATCATTTAAAGTTTTTTTATTAAAGATCATAACAGTAACGATCATTGGGCCTAATAAATGCTAAAAAATTGTACATAATTATCTTCATTCTAAAATATAATTTAATAAGTCATTTAGAATTTCTTTATTAAAGATCATAACGATAACGGTCATTGGGCCTAATAAATGCTAAAGAATTTGAAATAATTATCTTCTTTGTGAATCATAATTGAAAAGATCATTTGAAGTTGTTTTATTAAAGATCATAACGGTAATGATCATTGGTCCTAATAAATGCTAAAAAATTGTAAATAATTATCTTCTTTCTCAAGGTTAATTTAATAGATCATATAGAATTTCTTTATTAAAGATCATAACGGTAACGATCATGGGGCCTAATAAATGCTAAAGAATTTGAAATAATTATCTTCTTTGTGAATCATATTTGAAAAGATCATTTAAAGTTGTTTTATTAAAGATCATAACGGTAATGATCATTGGTCCTAATAAATGCTAAAAAATTGTAAATAATTATCTTCTTTCTCAAGGTTAATTTAATAGATCATATAGAATTTCTTTATTAAAGATCATAACGGTAACGATCATGGGGCCTAATAAATGCTAAAGAATTTGAAATAATTATCTTCTTTGTGAATCATATTTCAATAGATCACTTCAAGTTTTTTTATTAAAGGTCTTAACGGGAACGATCATTTGGCCTGATAGATGCTAAAAAATTGTAAATAATTATCTTCATTCTAAAATATAATTTAATAAGTCATTTAGAATTTCTTTATTAAAGATCATAATGATAACGGTCATTGGGCCTAATAAATGCTAAAGAATTTGAAATAATTATCTTCTTTGTGAATCATAATTGAAAAGATCATTTAAAGTTTTTTTATTAAGGATCATAACAGTAACGATCATTGGGCCTAATAAATGCTAAAAAATTGTACATAATTATCTTCATTCTAAAATATAATTTAATAAGTCATTTAGAATTTCTTTATTAAAGATCATAACGATAACGGTCATTGGGCCTAATAAATGCTAAAGAATTTGAAATAATTATCTTCTTTGTGAATCATAATTGAAAAGATCATTTAAAGTTTTTTTATTAAAGATCATAATGGTAACGATCATTGGGCCTAATAAATGCTACAAAATTGTAAATAATTATCTTCTTTCTAAAAGATAATTTAATAGATCATTTAGAATTTCTTTATAAAATATCATAACGGTAAAGATCATTGGGCCTAATAAATGCTAAAAAATTGTAAATAATTATCTTCTTTCTAAAGATAATTTAATAGATAATTTAGAATTTCTTTATTAAAGATCATAATGGTAACGATCATCGGGCCTAATAAATGCTAAAGAATTTGAAATAATTATCTTCTTTGTGAATCATATTTGAATAGATCATTTAAAGTTTTTTTATTAAAGGTCTTAACGGTAACGATCATTGGGCCTAATAAATACTAAAAAATTGTACATAATTATCTTCATTCTAAAATATAATTTAATAAGTCATTTAGAATTTCTTTATTAAAGATCATAACGATAACGGTCATTGGGCCTAATAAATGCTAAAGAATTTGAAATAATTATCTTCTTTGTGAATCATAATTGAAAAGATCATTTGAAGTTTTTTTATTAAAGATCATAATGATAACGATCATTGGGCCTAATAAATGCTAAAAAATTGTAAATAATTATCTTCTTTCTAAAAGATAATTTAATAGATCATTTAGAATTTCTTTATTAAAGATCATAACGGTAACGATCATTGGGCCTAATAAATGCTAAAAAATTGTAAATAATTATCTTCTTTCTAAAAGATATTTTAATAGATCATTTAGAATTTCTTTATTAAAGATCATAACGGTAACGATCATGGGCCTAATAAATGCTAAAGAATTTGAAATAATTATCTTCTTTGTGAATCATATTTGAAAAGATCATTTAAAGTTGTTTTATTAAAGATCATAACGGTAATGATCATTGGTCCTAATAAATGCTAAAAAATTGTAAATAATTATCTTCTTTCTCAAGGTTAATTTAATAGATCATATAGAATTTCTTTATTAAAGATCATAACGGTAACGATCATGGGGCCTAATAAATGCTAAAGAATTTGAAATAATTATCTTCTTTGTGAATCATATTTCAATAGATCACTTCAAGTTTTTTTATTAAAGGTCTTAACGGGAACGATCATTTGGCCTGATAGATGCTAAAAAATTGTAAATAATTATCTTCATTCTAAAATATAATTTAATAAGTCATTTAGAATTTCTTTATTAAAGATCATAATGATAACGGTCATTGGGCCTAATAAATGCTAAAGAATTTGAAATAATTATCTTCTTTGTGAATCATAATTGAAAAGATCATTTAAAGTTTTTTTATTAAAGATCATAACAGTAACGATCATTGGGCCTAATAAATGCTAAAAAATTGTACATAATTATCTTCATTCTAAAATATAATTTAATAAGTCATTTAGAATTTCTTTATTAAAGATCATAACGATAACGGTCATTGGGCCTAATAAATGCTAAAGAATTTGAAATAATTATCTTCTTTGTGAATCATAATTGAAAAGATCATTTAAAGTTTTTTTATTAAAGATCATAATGGTAACGATCATTGGGCCTAATAAATGCTACAAAATTGTAAATAATTATCTTCTTTCTAAAAGATAATTTAATAGATCATTTAGAATTTCTTTATAAAATATCATAACGGTAAAGATCATTGGGCCTAATAAATGCTAAAAAATTGTAAATAATTATCTTCTTTCTAAAGATAATTTAATAGATAATTTAGAATTTCTTTATTAAAGATCATAATGGTAACGATCATCGGGCCTAATAAATGCTAAAGAATTTGAAATAATTATCTTCTTTGTGAATCATATTTGAATAGATCATTTAAAGTTTTTTTATTAAAGGTCTTAACGGTAACGATCATTGGGCCTAATAAATACTAAAAAATTGTACATAATTATCTTCATTCTAAAATATAATTTAATAAGTCATTTAGAATTTCTTTATTAAAGATCATAACGATAACGGTCATTTGGCCTAATAAATGCTAAAGAATTTGAAATAATTATCTTCTTTGTGAATCATAATTGAAAAGATCATTTAAAGTTTTTTTATTAAAGATCATAATGATAACGATCATTGGGCCTAATAAATGCTACAAAATTGTAAATAATTATCTTCTTTCTAAAAGATAATTTAATAGATCATATAGAATTTCTTTATTAAAGATCATAACGGTAACGATCATTGGGCCTAATAAATGCTAAAAAATTGTAAATAATTATCTTCTTTCTAAAAGATATTTTAATAGATCATTTAGAATTTCTTTATTAAAGATCATAACGGTAACGATCATGGGCCTAATAAATGCTAAAGAATTTGAAATAATTATCTTCTTTGTGAATCATATTTGAATAGATCATTTAAAGTTTTTTTATTAAAGGTCTTAACGGTAACGATCATTGGGCGTAATAAATGCTAAAAAATTGTACATAATTATCTTCATTCTGAAATATAATTTAATAAGTCATTTAGAATTTCTTTATTAAAGATCATAACGATAACGGTCATTGGGCCTAATAAATGCTAAAGAATTTGAAATAATTATCTTCTTTGTGAATCATAATTGAAAAGATCATTTAAAGTTTTTTTATTAAAGATCATAACAGTAACGATCATTGGGCCTAATAAATGCTAAAAAATTGTACATAATTATCTTCATTCTAAAATATAATTTAATAAGTCATTTAGAATTTCTTTATTAAAGATCATAACGATAACGGTCATTGGGCCTAATAAATGCTAAAGAATTTGAAATAATTATCTTCTTTGTGAATCATAATTGAAAAGATCATTTAAAGTTTTTTTATTAAAGATCATAATGATAACGATCATTGGGCCTAATAAATGCTAAAAAATTGTAAATAATTATCTTCTTTCTAAAAGATAATTTAATAGATCATTTAGAATTTCTTTATTAAAGATCATAACGGTAACGATCATTGGGCCTAATAAATGCTAAAAAATTGTAAATAATTATCTTCTTTCTAAAAGATATTTTAATAGATCATTTAGAATTTCTTTATTAAAGATCATAACGGTAACGATCATGGGCCTAATAAATGCTAAAGAATTTGAAATAATTATCTTCTTTGTGAATCATATTTGAAAAGATCATTTAAAGTTGTTTTATTAAAGATCATAACGGTAATGATCATTGGTCCTAATAAATGCTAAAAAATTGTAAATAATTATCTTCTTTCTCAAGGTTAATTTAATAGATCATATAGAATTTCTTTATTAAAGATCATAACGGTAACGATCATGGGGCCTAATAAATGCTAAAGAATTTGAAATAATTATCTTCTTTGTGAATCATATTTCAATAGATCACTTCAAGTTTTTTTATTAAAGGTCTTAACGGGAACGATCATTTGGCCTGATAGATGCTAAAAAATTGTAAATAATTATCTTCATTCTAAAATATAATTTAATAAGTCATTTAGAATTTCTATATTAAAGATCATAATGATAACGGTCATTGGGCCTAATAAATGCTAAAGAATTTGAAATAATTATCTTCTTTGTGAATCATAATTGAAAAGATCATTTAAAGTTTTTTTATTAAAGATCATAACAGTAACGATCATTGGGCCTAATAAATGCTAAAAAATTGTACATAATTATCTTCATTCTAAAATATAATTTAATAAGTCATTTAGAATTTCTTTATTAAAGATCATAACGATAACGGTCATTGGGCCTAATAAATGCTAAAGAATTTGAAATAATTATCTTCTTTGTGAATCATAATTGAAAAGATCATTTAAAGTTTTTTTATTAAAGATCATAATGGTAACGATCATTGGGCCTAATAAATGCTACAAAATTGTAAATAATTATCTTCTTTCTAAAAGATAATTTAATAGATCATTTAGAATTTCTTTATAAAATATCATAACGGTAAAGATCATTGGGCCTAATAAATGCTAAAAAATTGTAAATAATTATCTTCTTTCTAAAGATAATTTAATAGATAATTTAGAATTTCTTTATTAAAGATCATAATGGTAACGATCATCGGGCCTAATAAATGCTAAAGAATTTCAAATAATTATCTTCTTTGTGAATCATATTTGAATAGATCATTTAAAGTTTTTTTATTAAAGGTCTTAACGGTAACGATCATTGGGCCTAATAAATACTAAAAAATTGTACATAATTATCTTCATTCTAAAATATAATTTAATAAGTCATTTAGAATTTCTTTATTAAAGATCATAACGATAACGGTCATTGGGCCTAATAAATGCTAAAAAATTTGAAATAATTATCTTCTTTGTGAATCATAATTGAAAAGATCATTTAAAGTTTTTTTATTAAAGATCATAATGATAACGATCATTGGGCCTAATAAATGCTACAAAATTGTAAATAATTATCTTCTTTCTAAAAGATAATTTAATAGATCATATAGAATTTCTTTATTAAAGATCATAACGGTAACGATCATTGGGCCTAATAAATGCTAAAAAATTGTAAATAATTATCTTCTTTCTAAAAGATATTTTAATAGATCATTTAGAATTTCTTTATTAAAGATCATAACGGTAACGATCATGGGCCTAATAAATGCTAAAGAATTTGAAATAATTATCTTCTTTGTGAATCATATTTGAATAGATCATTTAAAGTTTTTTTATTAAAGGTCTTAACGGTAACGATCATTGGGCGTAATAAATGCTAAAAAATTGTACATAATTATCTTCATTCTGAAATATAATTTAATAAGTCATTTAGAATTTCTTTATTAAAGATCATAACGATAACGGTCATTGGGCCTAATAAATGCTAAAGAATTTGAAATAATTATCTTCTTTGTGAATCATAATTGAAAAGATCATTTAAAGTTTTTTTATTAAAGATCATAATGGTAACGATCATTGGGCCTAATAAATGCTACAAAATTGTAAATAATTATCTTCTTTCTAAAAGATAATTTAATAGATCATTTAGAATTTCTTTATAAAATATCATAACGGTAAAGATCATTGGGCCTAATAAATGCTAAAAAATTGTAAATAATTATCTTCTTTCTAAAGATAATTTAATAGATAATTTAGAATTTCTTTATTAAAGATCATAATGGTAACGATCATCGGGCCTAATAAATGCTAAAGAATTTGAAATAATTATCTTCTTTGTGAATCATATTTGAATAGATCATTTAAAGTTTTTTTATTAAAGGTCTTAACGGTAACGATCATTGGGCCTAATAAATACTAAAAAATTGTACATAATTATCTTCATTCTAAAATATAATTTAATAAGTCATTTAGAATTTCTTTATTAAAGATCATAACGATAACGGTCATTGGGCCTAATAAATGCTAAAGAATTTGAAATAATTATCTTCTTTGTGAATCATAATTGAAAAGATCATTTAAAGTTTTTTTATTAAAGATCATAATGATAACGATCATTGGGCCTAATAAATGCTACAAAATTGTAAATAATTATCTTCTTTCTAAAAGATAATTTAATAGATCATATAGAATTTCTTTATTAAAGATCATAACGGTAACGATCATTGGGCCTAATAAATGCTAAAAAATTGTAAATAATTATCTTCTTTCTAAAAGATATTTTAATAGATCATTTAGAATTTCTTTATGAAAGATCATAACGGTAACGATCATGGGCCTAATAAATGCTAAAGAATTTGAAATAATTATCTTCTTTGTGAATCATATTTGAATAGATCATTTAAAGTTTTTTTATTAAAGGTCTTAACGGTAACGATCATTGGGCGTAATAAATGCTAAAAAATTGTACATAATTATCTTCATTCTGAAATATAATTTAATAAGTCATTTAGAATTTCTTTATTAAAGATCATAACGATAACGGTCATTGGGCCTAATAAATGCTAAAGAATTTGAAATAATTATCTTCTTTGTGAATCATAATTGAAAAGATCATTTAAAGTTTTTTTATTAAAGATCATAATGATAACGATCATTGGGCCTAATAAACGCTACAAAATTGTAAATAATTATCTTCTTTCTAAAAGATAATTTAATAGATCATTTAGAATTTCTTTATTAAAGATCATAACGGTAACGATCATTGGGCCTAATAAATGCTAAAAAATTGTAAATAATTATCTTCTTTCTAAAAGATATTTTAATAGATCATTTAGAATTTCTTTATTAAAGATCATAACGGTAACGATCATGGGCCTAATAAATGCTAAAGAATTTGAAATAATTATCTTCTTTGTGAATCATATTTGAATAGATCATTTAAAGTTTTTTTATTAAAGGTCTTAACGGTAACGATCATTGGGCCTAATAAATGCTAAAAAATTGTACATAATTATCTTCATTCTAAAATATAATTTAATAAGTCATTTAGAATTTCTTTATTAAAGATCATAATGGTAACGATCATTGGGCCTAATAAATGCTAAAGAATTTGAAATAATTATCTTCTTTGTGAATCATAATTGAAAAGATCATTTAAAGTTTTTTTATTAAAGATCATAACGGTAACGATCATTGGGCCTAATAAATACTAAAAAATTGTAAATAATTATCTTCTTTCTAAAAGATAATTTAATAGATCATTTAGAATTTCTTTATTAAAGATTATAACGGTAACGATCATTGGGCCTAATAAATGCTAAAAAATTGTAAATAATTATCTTCTTTCTAAAAGATAATTTAATAGATAATTTAGAATTTCTTTATTAAAGATCATAATGGTAACGATCATCGGGCCTAATAAATGCTAAAGAATTTGAAATAATTATTTTCTTTGTGAATCATATTTGAATAGATCATTTAAAGTTTTTTTATTAAAGGTCTTAACGGTAACGATCATTGGGCCTAATAAATACTAAAAAATTGTACATAATTATCTTCATTCTAAAATATAATTTAATAAGTCATTTAGAATTTCTTTATTAAAGATCATAACGATAACGGTCATTGGGCCTAATAAATGCTAAAGAATTTGAAATAATTATCTTCTTTGTGAATCATAATTGAAAAGATCATTTAAAGTTTTTTTATTAAAGATCATAACTGTAACGATCATTGGGCCTAATAAATGCTAAAAAATTGTACATAATTATCTTCATTCTAAAATATAATTTAATAAGTCGTTTAGAATTTCTTTATTAAAGATCATAACGATAACGGTCATTGGGCCTAATAAATGCTAAAGAATTTGAAATAATTATCTTCTTTGTGAATCATAATTGAAAAGATCATTTAAAGTTTTTTTATTAAAGATCATAACAGTAACGATCATTGGGCCTAATAAATGCTAAAAAATTGTACATAATTATCTTCATTCTAAAATATAATTTAATAAGTCATTTAGAATTTCTTTATTAAAGATCATAACGATAACGGTCATTGGGCCTAATAAATGCTAAAGAATTTGAAATAATTATCTTCTTTGTGAATCATAATTGAAAAGATCATTTAAAGTTTTTTTATTAAAGATCATAATGGTAACGATCATTGGGCCTAATAAATGCTACAAAATTGTAAATAATTATCTTCTTTCTAAAAGATAATTTAATTGATCATTTAGAATTTCTTTATAAAATATCATAACGGTAAAGATCATTGGGCCTAATAAATGCTAAAAAATTGTAAATAATTATCTTCTTTCTAAAGATAATTTAATAGATAATTTAGAATTTCTTTATTAAAGATCATAATGGTAACGATCATCGGGCCTAATAAATGCTAAAGAATTTGAAATAATTATTTTCTTTGTGAATCATATTTGAATAGATCATTTAAAGTTTTTTTATTAAAGGTCTTAACGGTAACGATCATTGGGCCTAATAAATACTAAAAAATTGTACATAATTATCTTCATTCTAAAATATAATTTAATAAGTCATTTAGAATTTCTTTATTAAAGATCATAACGATAACGGTCATTGGGCCTAATAAATGCTAAAGAATTTGAAATAATTATCTTCTTTGTGAATCATAATTGAAAAGATCATTTAAAGTTTTTTATTAAAGATCATAACAGTAACGATCATTGGGCCTAATAAATGCTAAAAAATTGTACATAATTATCTTCATTCTAAAATATAATTTAATAAGTCATTTAGAATTTCTTTATTAAAGATCATAACGATAACGGTCATTGGGCCTAATAAATGCTAAAGAATTTGAAATAATTATCTTCTTTGTGAATCATAATTGAAAAGATCATTTAAAGTTTTTTTATTAAAGATCATAATGATAACGATCATTGGGCCTAATAAATGCTAAAAAATTGTAAATAATTATCTTCTTTCTAAAAGATAATTTAATAGATCATTTAGAATTTCTTTATTAAAGATCATAACGGTAACGATCATTGGGCCTAATAAATGCTAAAAAATTGTAAATAATTATCTTCTTTCTAAAAGATATTTTAATAGATCATTTAGAATTTCTTTATTAAAGATCATAACGGTAACGATCATGGGCCTAATAAATGCTAAAGAATTTGAAATAATTATCTTCTTTGTGAATCATATTTGAATAGATCATTTAAAGTTTTTTTATTAAAGGACTTAACGGTAACGATCATTGGGCCTAATAAATGCTAAAAAATTGTACATAATTATCTTCATTCTAAAATATAATTTAATAAGTCATTTAGAATTTCTTTATTAAAGATCATAACGATAACGGTCATTGGGCCTAATAAATGCTAAAGAATTTGAAATAATTATCTTCTTTGTGAATCATAATTGAAAAGATCATTTAAAGTTTTTTTATTAAAGATCATAACAGTAACGATCATTGGGCCTAATAAATGCTAAAAAATTGTACATAATTATCTTCATTCTAAAATATAATTTAATAAGTCATTTAGAATTTCTTTATTAAAGATCATAACGATAACGGTCATTGGGCCTAATAAATGCTAAAGAATTTGAAATAATTATCTTCTTTGTGAATCATAATTGAAAAGATCACTTAAAGTTTTTTTATTAAAGATCATAATGGTAACGATCATTGGGCCTAATAAATGCTACAAAATTGTAAATAATTATCTTCTTTCTAAAAGATAATTTAATTGATCATTTAGAATTTCTTTATAAAATATCATAACGGTAAAGATCATTGGGCCTAATAAATGCTACAAAATTGTAAATAATTATCTTCTTTCTAAAGATAATTTAATAGATAATTTAGAATTTCTTTATTAAAGATCATAATGGTAACGATCATCGGGCCTAATAAATGCTAAAGAATTTGAAATAATTATCTTCTTTGTGAATCATATTTGAATAGATCATTTAAAGTGTTTTTATTAAAGGTCTTAACGGTAACGATCATTGGGCCTAATAAATACTAAAAAATTGTACATAATTATCTTCATTCTAAAATATAATTTAATAAGTCATTTAGAATTTCTTTATTAAAGATCATAATGGTAACGATCATTGGGCCTAATAAATGCTAAAGAATTTGAAATAATTATCTTCTTTGTGAATCATAATTGAAAAGATCATTTAAAGTTTTTTTATTAAAGATCATAACGGTAACGATCATTGGGCCTAATAAATACTAAAAAATTGTAAATAATTATCTTCTTTCTAAAAGATAATTTAATAGATCATTTAGAATTTCTTTATTAAAGATTATAACAGTAACGATCATTGGGCCTAATAAATGCTAAAAAATTGTAAATAATTATCTTCTTTCTAAAGATAATTTAATAGATAATTTAGAATTTCTTTATTAAAGATCATAATGGTAACGATCATCGGGCCTAATAAATGCTAAAGAATTTGAAATAATTATCTTCTTTGTGAATCATATTTGAATAGATCATTTAAAGTTTTTTTATTAAAGGACTTAACGGTAACGATCATTGGGCCTAATAAATGCTAAAGAATTGTACATAATTATCTTCATTCTAAAATATAATTTAATAAGTCATTTAGAATTTCTTTATTAAAGATCATAACGATAACGGTCATTGGGCCTAATAAATGCTAAAGAATTTGAAATAATTATCTTCTTTGTGAATCATAATTGAAAAGATCATTTAAAGTTTTTTTATTAAAGATCATAACAGTAACGATCATTGGGCCTAATAAATGCTAAAAAATTGTACATAATTATCTTCATTCTAAAATATAATTTAATAAGTCATTTAGAATTTCTTTATTAAAGATCATAACGATAACGGTCATTGGGCCTAATAAATGCTAAAAAATTGTAAATAATTATCTTCTTTCTAAAAGATAATTTAATAGATCATTTAAAATTTCTTCATTAAACATCATAACAGTAATGATCATTGGGCCTAATAAATGCTAAAGAATTTGAAATAATTATCTTCTTTGTGAATCATATTTGAAAAGATCATTTAAAGTTGTGTTATTAAAGATCATAACGTAATGATCATTGGTCCTAATAAATGCTAAAAAATTGTAAATAATTATCTTCTTTCTCAAGGTTAATTTAATAGATCATATAGAATTTCTTTATTAAAGATCATAACGGTAACGATCATGGGGCCTAATAAATGCTAAAGAATTTGAAATAATTATCTTCTTTGTGAATCATATTTGAATAGATCATTTAAAGTTTTTTTATTAAAGGTCTTAACGGTAACGATCATTGGGCCTTATAAATGCTAAAAAATTGTACATAATTATCTTCATTCTAAAATATAATTTAATAAGTCATTTAGAATTTCTTTATTAAAGATCATAACGATAACGGTCATTGGGCCTAATAAATGCTAAAGAATTTGAAATAATTATCTTCTTTGTGAATCATAATTGAAAAGATCATTTAAAGTTTTTTTATTAAAGATCATAACAGTAACGATCATTGGGCCTAATAAATGCTAAAAAATTGTACATAATTATCTTCATTCTAAAATATAATTTAATAAGTCATTTAGAATTTCTTTATTAAAGATCATAACGATAACGGTCATTGGGCCTAATAAATGCTAAAGAATTTGAAATAATTATCTTCTTTGTGAATCATAATTGAAAAGATCATTTAAAGTTTTTTTATTAAAGATCATAATGATAACGATCATTGGGCCTAATAAATGCTAAAAAATTGTAAATAATTATCTTCTTTCTAAAAGATAATTTAATAGATCATTTAGAATTTCTTTATTAAAGATCATAACGGTAACGATCATTGGGCCTAATAAATGCTAAAAAATTGTAAATAATTATCTTTTTTCTAAAAGATATTTTAATAGATCATTTAGAATTTCTTTATTAAAGATCATAACGGTAACGATCATGGGCCTAATAAATGCTAAAGAATTTGAAATAATTATCTTCTTTGTGAATCATATTTGAATAGATCATTTAAAGTTTTTTTATTAAAGGACTTAACGGTAACGATCATTGGGCCTAATAAATGCTAAAAAATTGTACATAATTATCTTCATTCTAAAATATAATTTAATAAGTCATTTAGAATTTCTTTATTAAAGATCATAACGATAACGGTCATTGGGCCTAATAAATGCTAAAGAATTTGAAATAATTATCTTCTTTGTGAATCATAATTGAAAAGATCATTTAAAGTTTTTTTATTAAAGATCATAACAGTAACGATCATTGGGCCTAATAAATGCTAAAAAATTGTACATAATTATCTTCATTCTAAAATATAATTTAATAAATCATTTAGAATTTCTTTATTAAAGATCATAACGATAACGGTCATTGGGCCTAATAAATGCTAAAGAATTTGAAATAATTATCTTCTTTGTGAATCATAATTGAAAAGATCACTTAAAGTTTTTTTATTAAAGATCATAATGGTAACGATCATTGGGCCTAATAAATGCTACAAAATTGTAAATAATTATCTTCTTTCTAAAAGATAATTTAATTGATCATTTAGAATTTCTTTATAAAATATCATAACGGTAAAGATCATTGGGCCTAATAAATGCTACAAAATTGTAAATAATTATCTTCTTTCTAAAGATAATTTAATAGATAATTTAGAATTTCTTTATTAAAGATCATAATGGTAACGATCATCGGGCCTAATAAATGCTAAAGAATTTGAAATAATTATCTTCTTTGTGAATCATATTTGAATAGATCATTTAAAGTGTTTTTATTAAAGGTCTTAACGGTAACGATCATTGGGCCTAATAAATACTAAAAAATTGTACATAATTATCTTCATTCTAAAATATAATTTAATAAGTCATTTAGAATTTCTTTATTAAAGATCATAATGGTAACGATCATTGGGCCTAATAAATGCTAAAGAATTTGAAATAATTATCTTCTTTGTGAATCATAATTGAAAAGATCATTTAAAGTTTTTTTATTAAAGATCATAACGGTAACGATCATTGGGCCTAATAAATACTAAAAAATTGTAAATAATTATCTTCTTTCTAAAAGATAATTTAATAGATCATTTAGAATTTCTTTATTAAAGATTATAACAGTAACGATCATTGGGCCTAATAAATGCTAAAAAATTGTAAATAATTATCTTCTTTCTAAAGATAATTTAATAGATAATTTAGAATTTCTTTATTAAAGATCATAATGGTAACGATCATCGGGCCTAATAAATGCTAAAGAATTTCAAATAATTATCTTCTTTGTGAATCATATTTGAATAGATCATTTAAAGTTTTTTTATTAAAGGACTTAACGGTAACGATCATTGGGCCTAATAAATGCTAAAGAATTGTACATAATTACCTTCATTCTAAAATATGATTTAATAAGTCATTTAGAATTTCTTTATTAAAGATCATAACGATAACGGTCATTGGGCCTAATAAATGCTAAAGAATTTGAAATAATTATCTTCTTTGTGAATCATAATTGAAAAGATCATTTAAAGTTTTTTTATTAAAGATCATAACAGTAACGATCATTGGGCCTAATAAATGCTAAAAAATTGTACATAATTATCTTCATTCTAAAATATAATTTAATAAGTCATTTAGAATTTCTTTATTAAAGATCATAACGATAACGGTCATTGGGCCTAATAAATGCTATAAAATTGTAAATAATTATCTTCTTTCTAAAAGATAATTTAATAGATCATTTAAAATTTCTTCATTAAACATCATAACAGTAATGATCATTGGGCCTAATAAATGCTAAAGAATTTGAAATAATTATCTTCTTTGTGAATCATATTTGAAAAGATCATTTAAAGTTGTGTTATTAAAGATCATAACGTAATGATCATTGGTCCTAATAAATGCTAAAAAATTGTAAATAATTATCTTCTTTCTCAAGGTTAATTTAATAGATCATATAGAATTTCTTTATTAAAGATCATAACGGTAACGATCATGGGGCCTAATAAATGCTAAAGAATTTGAAATAATTATCTTCTTTGTGAATCATATTTGAATAGATCATTTAAAGTTTTTTTATTAAAGGTCTTAACGGTAACGATCATTGGGCCTTATAAATGCTAAAAAATTGTACATAATTATCTTCATTCTAAAATATAATTTAATAAGTCATTTAGAATTTCTTTATTAAAGATCATAATGGTAACGATCATTGGGCCTAATAAATGCTAAAGAATTTTAAATAATTATCTTCTTTGTGAATCATAATTGAAAAGATCATTTAAAGTTTTTTTATTAAAGATCATAACGGTAACGATCATTGGGCCTAATAAATACTAAAAAATTGTAAATAATTATCTTCTTTCTAAAAGATAATTTAATAGATCATTTAGAATTTCTTTATTAAAGATTATAACGGTAACGATCATTGGGCCTAATAAATGCTAAAAAATTGTAAATAATTATCTTCTTTCTAAAAGATAATTTAATAGATCATTTAAAATTTCTTCATTAAACATCATAACAGTAATGATCATTGGGCCTAATAAATGCTAAAGAATTTGAAATAATTATCTTCTTTGTGAATCATATTTGAAAAGATCATTTAAAGTTGTGTTATTAAAGATCATAACGTAATGATCATTGGTCCTAATAAATGCTAAAAAATTGTAAATAATTATCTTCTTTCTCAAGGTTAATTTAATAGATCATATAGAATTTCTTTATTAAAGATCATAACGGTAACGATCATGGGGCCTAATAAATGCTAAAGAATTTGAAATAATTATCTTCTTTGTGAATCATATTTGAATAGATCATTTAAAGTTTTTTTATTAAAGGTCTTAACGGTAACGATCATTGGGCCTTATAAATGCTAAAAAATTGTACATAATTATCTTCATTCTAAAATATAATTTAATAAGTCATTTAGAATTTCTTTATTAAAGATCATAATGGTAACGATCATTGGGCCTAATAAATGCTAAAGAATTTTAAATAATTATCTTCTTTGTGAATCATAATTGAAAAGATCATTTAAAGTTTTTTTATTAAAGATCATAACGGTAACGATCATTGGGCCTAATAAATACTAAAAAATTGTAAATAATTATCTTCTTTCTAAAAGATAATTTAATAGATCATTTAGAATTTCTTTATTAAAGATTATAACGGTAACGATCATTGGGCCTAATAAATGCTAAAAAATTGTAAATAATTATCTTCTTTCTAAAAGATAATTTAATAGATCATTTAAAATTTCTTCATTAAACATCATAACAATAATGATCATTGGGCCTAATAAATGCTAAAGAATTTGAAATAATTATCTTCTTTGTGAATCATATTTGAAAAGATCATTTAAAGTTGTGTTATTAAAGATCATAACGGTAATGATCATTGGTCCTAATAAATGCTAAAAAATTGTAAATAATTATCTTCTTTCTCAAGGTTAATTTAATAGATCATATAGAATTTCTTTATTAAAGATCATAACGGTAACGATCATGGGGCCTAATAAATGCTAAAGAATTTGAAATAATTATCTTCTTTGTCAATCATATATGAATAGATCATTTAAAGTTTTTTTATTAAAGGTCTTAACGGTAACGATCATTGGGCCTAATAAATGCTAAAAAATTGGTCATAATTATCTTCATTCGAAAAGATAACCTAAAAGATCATTTAGGATTTCTTTATTAAAGATCATAATGGTAACGATCATTGGGCCTAATAAATGCTAAAGAATTTGAAATAATTATCTTCTTTGTGAATCATAATTGACAACATCATTTAAAGTTTTTTTATTAAAGATCATAACGGTAACGATCATTGGGCCTAATAAATGCTAAAAAATTGTAAATAATTATCTTCTTTCTAAAAGATAATTTAATAGATCATTTAGAATTTCTTTATTAAAGATCATAACGGTAACCATCATTGGGCCTAATAAATGCTAAAAAATTGTAAATAATTATCTTCTTTCTAAAAGATAATTTAATAGATCATTTAGAATTTCTTCATTAAACATCATAACAATAATGATCATTGGGCCTAATAAATGCTAAAAAATTGTAGATAATTATCTTCTTTCTAAAAGATATTTTAATAGATCATTTAGAATTTCTTTATTAAAGATCATAACGGTAACGATCATGGGGCCTAATAAATGCTAAAGAATTTGAAATAATTATCTTCTTTGTGAATCATATTTGAATAGATCATTTAAAATTTTTTTATTAAAGGTCTTAACGGTAACGATCATTGGGCCTAATAAATGCTAAAAAATTGTACATAATTATCTTGATTCTAAAATATAATTTAATAAGTCATTTAGAATTTCTTTATTAAAGATCATAACGGTAACGATCATTGGGCCTCATAAATGCTAAAGAATTTGAAATAATTATCTTCTTTGTGAATCCTATTTGAATAGATCATTTAAAGTTTTTTTATTAAAGGCCTTAACAGTAACGATCATTGGGCCTAATAAATGCTAAAAAATTGTACATAATTATCTTCATTCCAAAAGATAACTTAAAAGATCATTTAGAATTTCTTTATTAAAAATCATAACGGTAACGATCATTGGGCCTAATAAATGCTAAAGAATTTGAAATAATTATCTTCTTTGTGAATCATAATTGAAAAGACCATTTAAAGTTTTTTTATTAAAGATCATAACAGTAACGATCATTGGGCCTAATAAATACTAAAAAATTGTAAATAATTATCTTCTTTCTAAAAGATAATTTAATAGATCATTTAGAATTTCTTTATTAAAGATCATAACGGTAACCATCATTGGGCCTAATAAATGCTAAAAAATTATAAATAATTATCTTCTTTCTAAAAGATAATTTAATAGATCATTTAGAATTTCTTTATTAAAGATCATAACAGTAACGATCATGGGGCCTAATAAATGCTAAATAATTTGAAATAATTATCTTCTTTGTGAATCATATTTGAATAAATAATTTAAAGTTTTTTTATTAAACGTCTTAATGGTAACGATCATTGCGCCTAATAAATGCTAAAAAATTGTACATAATTATCTTCATTCTAAAATATAATTTAATAAGTCATTTAGAATTTCTTTATTAAAGATCATAACGGTAACGATCATTGGGCCTAATAAATGCTAAAGAATTTGAAATAATTATCTTCTTTGTGAATCATATTTGAAAAGATCATTTAAAGTTTTTTTATTAAAGGTCTTAATGGTAACGATCATTGGGCCTAATAAATGCTACAAAATTGTAAATAATTATCTTCTTTCTAAAATATAATTTAATAAGTCATTTAGAATTTCTTTATTAAAGATCATAACGGTAACGATCATTGGGCCTAATAAATGCTAAAGAATTTGAAATAATTATCTTCTTTGTGAATCATATTTGAAAAGATCATTTAAAGTTTTTTTATTAAAGGTCTTAACGGTAACGATCATTGGGCCTAATAAATGCTAAAAAATTGTACATAATTATCTTCATTCTAAAATATAATTTAATAAGTCATTTAGAATTTCTTTATTAAAGATCATAACGATAACGGTCATTGGGCCTAATAAATGCTAAAGAATTTGAAATAATTACCTTCTTTGTGAATCATAATTGAAAAGATCATTTAAAGTTTTTTTATTAAAGATCATAATGGTAACGATCATTGGGCCTAATAAATGCTACAAAATTGTACATAATTATCTTCATTCTAAAATATAATTTAATAAGTCATTTAGAATTTCTTTATTAAAGATCATAACGATAACGGTCATTGGGCCTAATAAATGCTAAAGAATTTGAAATAATTATCTTCTTTGTGAATCATAATTGAAAAGATCATTTAAAGTTTTTTTATTAAAGATCATAATGGTAACGATCATTGGGCCTAATAAATGCTACAAAATTGTAAATAATTATCTTCTTTCTAAAAGATAATTTAATAGATCATTTAGAATTTCTTTATAAAATATCATAACGGTAAAGATCATTGGGCCTAATAAATGCTAAAAAATTGTAAATAATTATCTTCTTTCTAAAAGATAATTTAATACATCATTTAGAATTTCTTTATTAAAGATCATAACGGTAACGATCATGGGGCCTAATAAATGCTAAAGAATTTGAAATAATTATCTTCTTTGTGAATCATATTTGAATAGATCATTTAAAGTTTTTTTATTAAAGGTCTTAAAGGTAACGATCATTGGGCCTAATAAATGCTAAAAAATTGGTCATAATTATCTTCATTCTAAAAGATAACCTAAAAGATTATTTAGAATTTCTTTATTAAAGATCATAACGGTAACGATCATTGGGCCTAATAAATGCTAAAGAATTTGAAATAATTATCTTCTTTGTGAATCATAATTGACAACATCATTTAAAGTTTTTTTATTAAAGATCATAACGGTAACGATCACTGGGCCTAATAAATGCTAAAAAATTGTAAATAATTATCTTCTTTCTAAAAGATAATTTAATACATCATTTAGAATTTCTTTATTAAAGATCATAACGGTAACCATCATTGGGACTAATAAATGCTAAAAAATTGTAAATAATTATCTTCTTTCTAAAAGATAATTTAATAGATCATTTAGAATTTCTTTATTAAAGATCATAACGGTAACGATCATGGGGCGTAATAAATGCTAAATAATTTGAAATAATTATCTTCTTTGTGAATCATATTTGAATAGATACTTTAAACTTTTTTTATTAAACGTCTGAATGGTAACGATCATTGGGCCTAATAAATGCTAAAAAATTGTAAATGATTATCTTCTTTCTAAAAGATAATTTAATAGATCATTTAGAATTTCTTTATAAAATATCATAACGGTAAAGATCATTGGGCCTAATAAATGCTAAAAAATTGTAAATAATTATCTTCTTTCTAAAAGATAATTTAATAGATCATTTAGAATTTCTTTATTAAAGATCATAACGGTAACGATCATGGGGCCTAATAAATGCTAAATAATTTGAAATAATTATCTTCTTTGTGAATCCTATTTGAATAGATCATTTAAAGTTTTTTTATTAAAGGCCTTAAGAATAACGATCATTGGGCCTAATAAATGCTAAAAAATTGTACATAATTATCTTCATTCTAAAAGATAACTTAAAAGATCATTTAGAATTTCTTTATTAAAGGTCATAACGGTAACGATCATTGGAACTAATAAATGCTAAAGAATTTGAAATAATTATCTTCTTTGTGAATCATAATTGAAAAGATCATTTAAAGTTTTTTTATTAAAGATCATAACAGTAACGATCATTGGGCCTAATAAATGCTAAAAAATTGTACATAATTATCTTCATTCTAAAATATAATTTAATAAGTCATTTAGAATTTCTTTATTAAAGATCATAACGATAACGGTCATTGGGCCTAATAAATGCTAAAGAATTTGAAATAATTATCTTCTTTGTGAATCATATTTGAATAGATCATTTAAAGTTTTTTTATTAAAGGTCTTAACGGTAACGATCATTGGGCCCAATAAATACTAAAAAATTGTACATAATTATCTTCATTCTAAAATATAATTTAATAAGTCATTTAGAATTTCTTTATTAAAGATCATAACGATAACGGTCATTGGGCCTAATAAATGCTAAATAATTTGAAATAATTATCTTCTTTGTGAATCATAATTGAAAAGATCATTTAAAGTTTTTTTATTAAAGATCATAATGGTAACGATCATTGGGCCTAATAAATGCTACAAAATTGTAAATAATTATCTTCTTTCTAAAAGATAATTTAATAGATCATTTAGAATTTCTTTATAAAATATCATAACGGTAAAGATCATTGGGCCTAATAAATGCTAAAAAATTGTAAATAATTATCTTCTTTCTAAAAGATAATTTAATAGATCATTTAGAATTTCTTTATTAAAGATCATAACGGTAACGATCATGGGGCCTAAGAAATGCTAAATAATTTGAAATAATTATCTTCTTTGTGAATCATATTTGAATAGATAATTTAAAGTTTTTTTATTAAACGTCTTAATGGTAACGATCATTGGGCCTAATAAAAGCTAAAAAATTATAAATAATTATCTTCTTTCTAAAAGATAATTTAATAGATCATTTAGAATTTCTTTATAAAATATCATAACGGTAAAGATCATTGGGCCTAATAAATGCTAAAAGATTGTAAATAATTATCTTCTTTCTAAAAGATAATTTAATAGATCATTTAGAATTTCTTTATTAAAGATCATAACGGTAACGATCATGGGGCCTAATAAATGCTAAATAATTTGAAATAATTATCTTCTTTGTGAATCCTATTTGAATAGATCATTTAAAGTTTTTTTATTAAAGGCCTTAACAGTAACGATCATTGGGCCTAATAAATGCTAAAAAATTGTACATAATTATCTTCATTCTAAAAGATAACTTAAAAGATCATTTAGAATTTCTTTATTAAAGATCATAACGGTAACGATCATTGGGCCTAATAAATGCTAAAGAATTTGAAATAATTATCTTCTTTGTGAATCATAATTCAAAAGATCATTTAAATTTTTTTTATTAAAGATCATAACAGTAACGATCATTGGGCCTAATAAATGCTAAAAATTTGTACATAATTATCTTCATTCTAAAATATAATTTAATAAGTCATTTAGAATTTGTTTATTAAATATCATAACGATAACGGTCATTGGGCCTAATAAATGCTAAAGAATTTGAAATAATTATCTTCTTTGTGAATCATAATTGAAAAGATCATTTAAAGTTTTTTTATTAAAGATTATAACGGTAACGATCATTGGGCCTAATAAATGCTACAAAATTGTAAATAATTATCTTCTTTCTAAAAGAAAATGTAATAGATCATTTAGAATTTCTTTATTAAAGATCATAACGGTAAAGATCATTGGGCCTAATAAATGCTAAAGAATTTGAAATAATTATCTTCTTTGTGAATCATATTTGAAAAGATCATTTAAAGTTGTTTTATTAAAGATCATAACGGTAATGAGCATTGGTCCTAATAAATGCTAAAAAATTGTAAATAATTATCTTCTTTCTCAAGGTTAATTTAATAGATCATATAGAATTTCTTTATTAAAGATCATAACGGTAACGATCATGGGGCCTAATAAATGCTAAAGAATTTGAAATAATTATCTTCTTTGTGAATCATATTTGAATAGATCATTTAAAGTTTTTTTATTAAAGGTCTTAACGGTAACGATCATTGGGCCTAATAAATGCTAAAAAATTGGTCATAATTATCTTCATTCTAAAAGATAACCTAAAAGATCATTTAGAATTTCTTTATTAAAGATCATAACGGTAACGATCATTGGGCCTAATAAATGCTAAAGAATTTGAAATAATTATCTTCTTTGTGAATCATAATTGACAACATCATTTAAAGTTTTTTTATTAAAGATCATAACGGTAACGATCATTGGGCCTAATAAATGCTAAAAAATTGTAAATAATTATCTTCTTTCTAAAAGATAATTTAATACATCATTTAGAATTTCTTTATTAAAGATCATAACGGTAACCATCATTGGGCCTAATAAATGCTAAAAAATTGTAAATAATTATCTTCTTTCTAAAAGATAATTTAATAGATCATTTAGAATTTCTTTATTAAAGATCATAACGGTAACGATCATGGGGCCTAAGAAATGCTAAATAATTTGAAATAATTATCTTCTTTGTGAATCATATTTGAATAGATAATTTAAAGTTTTTTTATTAAACGTCTTAATGGTAACGATCATTGGGCCTAATAAATGCTAAAAAATTGTAAATAATTATCTTCTTTCTAAAAGATAATTTAATAGATCATTTAGAATTTCTTTATAAAATATCATAACGGTAAAGATCATTGGGCCTAATAAATGCTAAAAAATTGTAAATAATTATCTTCTTTCTAAAAGATAATTTAATAGATCATTCAGAATTTCTTTATTAAAGAACATAACGGTAACGATCATGGGGCCTAATAAATGCTAAATAATTTGAAATAATTATCTTCTTTGTGAATCCTATTTGAATAGATCATTTAAAGTTTTTTTATTAAAGGCCTTAACAGTAACGATCATTGGGCCTAATAAATGCTAAAAAATTGTACATAATTATCTTCATTCTAAAAGATAACTTAAAAGATCATTTAGAATTTCTTTATTAAAGATCATAACGGTAACGATCATTGGGCCTAATAAATGCTAAAGAATTTGAAATAATTATCTTCTTTGTGAATCATAATTGAAAAGATCATTTAAAGTTTTTTTATTAAAGATCATAATGGTAACGATCATTGGGCCTAATAAATGCTACAAAATTGTAAATAATTATCTTCTTTCTAAAAGATAATTTAATAGATCATTTAGAATTTCTTTATAAAATATCATAACGGTAAAGATCATTGGGCCTAATAAATGCTAAAAAATTGTAAATAATTATCTTCTTTCTAAAGATAATTTAATAGATAATTTAGAATTTCTTTATTAAAGATCATAACGGTAACGATCATGGGGCCTAATAAATGCTAAAGAATTTGAAATAATTATCTTCTTTGTGAATCATATTTGAATAGGTCATTTAAAGTTTTTT
Source organism: Psophocarpus tetragonolobus (assembly GCA_037954015.1). Lineage (NCBI taxonomy): Eukaryota > Viridiplantae > Streptophyta > Magnoliopsida > Fabales > Fabaceae > Psophocarpus > Psophocarpus tetragonolobus. Next base: position 65,748,841 of record CM075688.1, read on the forward strand.
TATTAAAGGTCTTAACGGTAACGATCATTGGGCCTAATAAATGCTAAAAAATTGTACATAATTATCTTCATTCTAAAATATAATTTAATAAGTCATTTAGAATTTCTTTATTAAAGATCATAACGATAACGGTCATTGGGCCTAATAAATGCTAAATAATTTGAAATAATTATCTTCTTTGTGAATCATAATTGAAAAGATCATTTAAAGTTTTTTTATTAAAGATCATAATGGTAACGATCATTGGGCCTAATAAATGCTACAAAATTGTAAATAATTATCTTCTTTCTAAAAGAAAATTTAATAGATCATTTAGAATTTCTTTATTAAAGATCATAACGGTAACGATCATTGGGCCTAATAAATGCTAAAGAATTTGAAATAATTATCTTCTTTGTGAATCATATTTGAAAAGATCATTTAAAGTTGTTTTATTAAAGATCATAACGGTAATGATCATTGGTCCTAATAAATGCTAAAAAATTGTAAATAATTATCTTCTTTCTAAAAGATAATTTAATACATCATTTAGAATTTCTTTATTAAAGATCATAACGGTAACGATCATGGGGCCTAATAAATGCTAAAGAATTTGAAATAATTATCTTCTTTGTGAATCATATTTGAATAGATCATTTAAAGTTTTTTTATTAAAGGTCTTAAAGGTAACGATCATTGGGCCTAATAAATGCTAAAAAATTGGTCATAATTATCTTCATTCTAAAAGATAACCTAAAAGATTATTTAGAATTTCTTTATTAAAAATCATAACGGTAACGATCATTGGGCCTAATAAATGCTAAAGAATTTGAAATAATTATCTTCTTTGTGAATCATAATTGACAACATCATTTAAAGTTTTTTTATTAAAGATCATAACGGTAACGATCACTGGGCCTAATAAATGCTAAAAAATTGTAAATAATTATCTTCTTTCTAAAAGATAATTTAATACATCATTTAGAATTTCTTTATTAAAGATCATAACGGTAACCATCATTGGGACTAATAAATGCTAAAAAATTGTAAATAATTATCTTCTTTCTAAAAGATAATTTAATAGATCATTTAGAATTTCTTTATTAAAGATCATAACGGTAACGATCATGGGGCGTAATAAATGCTAAATAATTTGAAATAATTATCTTCTTTGTGAATCATATTTGAATAGATAATTTAAAGTTTTTTTATTAAACGTCTGAATGGTAACGATCATTGGGCCTAATAAATGCTAAAAAATTGTAAATGATTATCTTCTTTCTAAAAGATAATTTAATAGATCATTTAGAATTTCTTTATAAAATATCATAACGGTAAAGATCATTGGGCCTAATAAATGCTAAAAAATTGTAAATAATTATCTTCTTTCTAAAAGATAATTTAATAGATCATTTAGAATTTCTTTATTAAAGATCATAACGGTAACGATCATGGGGCCTAATAAATGCTAAATAATTTGAAATAATTATCTTCTTTGTGAATCCTATTTGAATAGATCATTTAAAGTTTTTTTATTAAAGGCCTTAAGAATAACGATCATTGGGCCTAATAAATGCTAAAAAATTGTACATAATTATCTTCATTCTAAAAGATAACTTAAAAGATCATTTAGAATTTCTTTATTAAAGGTCATAACGGTAACGATCATTGGAACTAATAAATGCTAAAGAATTTGAAATAATTATCTTCTTTGTGAATCATAATTGAAAAGATCATTTAAAGTTTTTTTATTAAAGATCATAACAGTAACGATCATTGGGCCTAATAAATGCTAAAAAATTGTACATAATTATCTTCATTCTAAAATATAATTTAATAAGTCATTTAGAATTTCTTTATTAAAGATCATAACGATAACGGTCATTGGGCCTAATAAATGCTAAAGAATTTGAAATAATTATCTTCTTTGTGAATCATATTTGAATAGATCATTTAAAGTTTTTTTATTAAAGGTCTTAACGGTAACGATCATTGGGCCTAATAAATACTAAAAAATTGTACATAATTATCTTCATTCTAAAATATAATTTAATAAGTCATTTAGAATTTCTTTATTAAAGATCATAACGATAACGGTCATTGGGCCTAATAAATGCTAAATAATTTGAAATAATTATCTTCTTTGTGAATCATAATTGAAAAGATCATTTAAAGTTTTTTTATTAAAGATCATAATGGTAACGATCATTGGGCCTAATAAATGCTACAAAATTGTAAATAATTATCTTCTTTCTAAAAGATAATTTAATAGATCATTTAGAATTTCTTTATAAAATATCATAACGGTAAAGATCATTGGGCCTAATAAATGCTAAAAAATTGTAAATAATTATCTTCTTTCTAAAAGATAATTTAATAGATCATTTAGAATTTCTTTATTAAAGATCATAACGGTAACGATCATGGGGCCTAAGAAATGCTAAATAATTTGAAATAATTATCTTCTTTGTGAATCATATTTGAATAGATAATTTAAAGTTTTTTTATTAAACGTCTTAATGGTAACGATCATTGGGCCTAATAAAAGCTAAAAAATTATAAATAATTATCTTCTTTCTAAAAGATAATTTAATAGATCATTTAGAATTTCTTTATAAAATATCATAACGGTAAAGATCATTGGGCCTAATAAATGCTAAAAAATTGTAAATAATTATCTTCTTTCTAAAAGATAATTTAATAGATCATTTAGAATTTCTTTATTAAAGAACATAACGGTAACGATCATGGGGCCTAATAAATGCTAAATAATTTGAAATAATTATCTTCTTTGTGAATCCTATTTGAATAGATCATTTAAAGTTTTTTTATTAAAGGCCTTAACAGTAACGATCATTGGGCCTAATAAATGCTAAAAAATTGTACATAATTATCTTCATTCTAAAAGATAACTTAAAAGATCATTTAGAATTTCTTTATTAAAGATCATAACGGTAACGATCATTGGGCCTAATAAATGCTAAAGAATTTGAAATAATTATCTTCTTTGTGAATCATAATTGAAAAGATCATTTAAAGTTTTTTTATTAAAGATCATAACAGTAACGATCATTGGGCCTAATAAATGCTAAAAAATTGTACATAATTATCTTCATTCTAAAATATAATTTAATAAGTCATTTAGAATTTCTTTATTAAAGATCATAACGATAACGGTCATTGGGCCTAATAAATGCTAAAGAATTTGAAATAATTATCTTCTTTGTGAATCATAATTGAAAAGATCATTTAAAGTTTTTTTATTAAAGATCATAATGGTAACGATCATTGGGCCTAATAAATGCTACAAAATTGTAAATAATTATCTTCTTTCTAAAAGATAATTTAATAGATCATTTAGAATTTCTTTATAAAATATCATAACGGTAAAGATCATTGGGCCTAATAAATGCTAAAAAATTGTAAATAATTATCTTCTTTCTAAAGATAATTTAATAGATAATTTAGAATTTCTTTATTAAAGATCATAACGGTAACGATCATGGGGCCTAATAAATGCTAAAGAATTTGAAATAATTATCTTCTTTGTGAATCATATTTGAATAGGTCATTTAAAGTTTTTTTATTAAAGGTCTTAACGGTAACGATCATTGGGCCTAATAAATGCTAAAAAATTGTACATAATTATCTTCATTCTAAAATATAATTTAATAAGTCATTTAGAATTTCTTTATTAAAGATCATAACGATAACGGTCATTGGGCCTAATAAATGCTAAATAATTTGAAATAATTATCTTCTTTGTGAATCATAATTGAAAAGATCATTTAAAGTTTTTTTATTAAAGATCATAATGGTAACGATCATTGGGCCTAATAAATGCTACAAAATTGTAAATAATTATCTTCTTTCTAAAAGAAAATTTAATAGATCATTTAGAATTTCTTTATTAAAGATCATAACGGTAACGATCATTGGGCCTAATAAATGCTAAAGAATTTGAAATAATTATCTTCTTTGTGAATCATATTTGAAAAGATCATTTAAAGTTGTTTTATTAAAGATCATAACGGTAATGATCATTGGTCCTAATAAATGCTAAAAAATTGTAAATAATTATCTTCTTTCTAAAAGATAATTTAATACATCATTTAGAATTTCTTTATTAAAGATCATAACGGTAACGATCATGGGGCCTAATAAATGCTAAAGAATTTGAAATAATTATCTTCTTTGTGAATCATATTTGAATAGATCATTTAAAGTTTTTTTATTAAAGGTCTTAAAGGTAACGATCATTGGGCCTAATAAATGCTAAAAAATTGGTCATAATTATCTTCATTCTAAAAGATAACCTAAAAGATTATTTAGAATTTCTTTATTAAAGATCATAACGGTAACGATCATTGGGCCTAATAAATGCTAAAGAATTTGAAATAATTATCTTCTTTGTGAATCATAATTGACAACATCATTTAAAGTTTTTTTATTAAAGATCATAACGGTAACGATCACTGGGCCTAATAAATGCTAAAAAATTGTAAATAATTATCTTATTTCTAAAAGATAATTTAATACATCATTTAGAATTTCTTTATTAAAGATCATAACGGTAACCATCATTGGGACTAATAAATGCTAAAAAATTGTAAATAATTATCTTCTTTCTAAAAGATAATTTAATAGATCATTTAGAATTTCTTTATTAAAGATCATAACGGTAACGATCATGGGGCGTAATAAATGCTAAATAATTTGAAATAATTATCTTCTTTGTGAATCATATTTGAATAGATAATTTAAAGTTTTTTTATTAAACGTCTGAATGGTAACGATCATTGGGCCTAATAAATGCTAAAAAATTGTAAATGATTATCTTCTTTCTAAAAGATAATTTAATAGATCATTTAGAATTTCTTTATAAAATATCATAACGGTAAAGATCATTGGGCCTAATAAATGCTAAAAAATTGTAAATAATTATCTTCTTTCTAAAAGATAATTTAATAGATCATTTAGAATTTCTTTATTAAAGATCATAACGGTAACGATCATGGGGCCTAATAAATGCTAAATAATTTGAAATAATTATCTTCTTTGTGAATCCTATTTGAATAGATCATTTAAAGTTTTTTTATTAAAGGCCTTAAGAATAACGATCATTGGGCCTAATAAATGCTAAAAAATTGTACATAATTATCTTCATTCTAAAAGATAACTTAAAAGATCATTTAGAATTTCTTTATTAAAGGTCATAACGGTAACGATCATTGGAACTAATAAATGCTAAAGAATTTGAAATAATTATCTTCTTTGTGAATCATAATTGAAAAGATCATTTAAAGTTTTTTTATTAAAGATCATAACAGTAACGATCATTGGGCCTAATAAATGCTAAAAAATTGTACATAATTATCTTCATTCTAAAATATAATTTAATAAGTCATTTAGAATTTCTTTATTAAAGATCATAACGATAACGGTTATTGGGCCTAATAAATGCTAAAGAATTTGAAATAATTATCTTCTTTGTGAATCATATTTGAATAGATCATTTAAAGTTTTTTTATTAAAGGTCTTAACGGTAACGATCATTGGGCCTAATAAATACTAAAAAATTGTACATAATTATCTTCATTCTAAAATATAATTTAATAAGTCATTTAGAATTTCTTTATTAAAGATCATAACGATAACGGTCATTGGGCCTAATAAATGCTAAATAATTTGAAATAATTATCTTCTTTGTGAATCATAATTGAAAAGATCATTTAAAGTTTTTTTATTAAAGATCATAATGGTAACGATCATTGGGCCTAATAAATGCTACAAAATTGTAAATAATTATCTTCTTTCTAAAAGATAATTTAATAGATCATTTAGAATTTCTTTATAAAATATCATAACGGTAAAGATCATTGGGCCTAATAAATGCTAAAAAATTGTAAATAATTATCTTCTTTCTAAAAGATAATTTAATAGATCATTTAGAATTTCTTTATTAAAGATCATAACGGTAACGATCATGGGGCCTAAGAAATGCTAAATAATTTGAAATAATTATCTTCTTTGTGAATCATATTTGAATAGATAATTTAAAGTTTTTTTATTAAACGTCTTAATGGTAACGATCATTGGGCCTAATAAAAGCTAAAAAATTATAAATAATTATCTTCTTTCTAAAAGATAATTTAATAGATCATTTAGAATTTCTTTATAAAATATCATAACGGTAAAGATCATTGGGCCTAATAAATGCTAAAAAATTGTAAATAATTATCTTCTTTCTAAAAGATAATTTAATAGATCATTTAGAATTTCTTTATTAAAGAACATAACGGTAACGATCATGGGGCCTAATAAATGCTAAATAATTTGAAATAATTATCTTCTTTGTGAATCCTATTTGAATAGATCATTTAAAGTTTTTTTATTAAAGGCCTTAACAGTAACGATCATTGGGCCTAATAAATGCTAAAAAATTGTACATAATTATCTTCATTCTAAAAGATAACTTAAAAGATCATTTAGAATTTCTTTATTAAAGATCATAACGGTAACGATCATTGGGCCTAATAAATGCTAAAGAATTTGAAATAATTATCTTCTTTGTGAATCATAATTGAAAAGATCATTTAAAGTTTTTTTATTAAAGATCATAACAGTAACGATCATTGGGCCTAATAAATGCTAAAAAATTGTACATAATTATCTTCATTCTAAAATATAATTTAATAAATCATTTAGAATTTCTTTATTAAAGATCATAACGATAACGGTCATTGGGCCTAATAAATGCTAAAGAATTTGAAATAATTATCTTCTTTGTGAATCATAATTGAAAAGATCACTTAAAGTTTTTTTATTAAAGATCATAATGGTAACGATCATTGGGCCTAATAAATGCTACAAAATTGTAAATAATTATCTTCTTTCTAAAAGATAATTTAATTGATCATTTAGAATTTCTTTATAAAATATCATAACGGTAAAGATCATTGGGCCTAATAAATGCTACAAAATTGTAAATAATTATCTTCTTTCTAAAGATAATTTAATAGATAATTTAGAATTTCTTTATTAAAGATCATAATGGTAACGATCATCGGGCCTAATAAATGCTAAAGAATTTGAAATAATTATCTTCTTTGTGAATCATATTTGAATAGATCATTTAAAGTGTTTTTATTAAAGGTCTTAACGGTAACGATCATTGGGCCTAATAAATACTAAAAAATTGTACATAATTATCTTCATTCTAAAATATAATTTAATAAGTCATTTAGAATTTCTTTATTAAAGATCATAATGGTAACGATCATTGGGCCTAATAAATGCTAAAGAATTTGAAATAATTATCTTCTTTGTGAATCATAATTGAAAAGATCATTTAAAGTTTTTTTATTAAAGATCATAACGGTAACGATCATTGGGCCTAATAAATACTAAAAAATTGTAAATAATTATCTTCTTTCTAAAAGATAATTTAATAGATCATTTAGAATTTCTTTATTAAAGATTATAACAGTAACGATCATTGGGCCTAATAAATGCTAAAAAATTGTAAATAATTATCTTCTTTCTAAAGATAATTTAATAGATAATTTAGAATTTCTTTATTAAAGATCATAATGGTAACGATCATCGGGCCTAATAAATGCTAAAGAATTTGAAATAATTATCTTCTTTGTGAATCATATTTGAATAGATCATTTAAAGTTTTTTTATTAAAGGACTTAACGGTAACGATCATTGGGCCTAATAAATGCTAAAGAATTGTACATAATTACCTTCATTCTAAAATATGATTTAATAAGTCATTTAGAATTTCTTTATTAAAGATCATAACGATAACGGTCATTGGGCCTAATAAATGCTAAAGAATTTGAAATAATTATCTTCTTTGTGAATCATAATTGAAAAGATCATTTAAAGTTTTTTTATTAAAGATCATAACAGTAACGATCATTGGGCCTAATAAATGCTAAAAAATTGTACATAATTATCTTCATTCTAAAATATAATTTAATAAGTCATTTAGAATTTCTTTATTAAAGATCATAACGATAACGGTCATTGGGCCTAATAAATGCTATAAAATTGTAAATAATTATCTTCTTTCTAAAAGATAATTTAATAGATCATTTAAAATTTCTTCATTAAACATCATAACAGTAATGATCATTGGGCCTAATAAATGCTAAAGAATTTGAAATAATTATCTTCTTTGTGAATCATATTTGAAAAGATCATTTAAAGTTGTGTTATTAAAGATCATAACGTAATGATCATTGGTCCTAATAAATGCTAAAAAATTGTAAATAATTATCTTCTTTCTCAAGGTTAATTTAATAGATCATATAGAATTTCTTTATTAAAGATCATAACGGTAACGATCATGGGGCCTAATAAATGCTAAAGAATTTGAAATAATTATCTTCTTTGTGAATCATATTTGAATAGATCATTTAAAGTTTTTTTATTAAAGGTCTTAACGGTAACGATCATTGGGCCTTATAAATGCTAAAAAATTGTACATAATTATCTTCATTCTAAAATATAATTTAATAAGTCATTTAGAATTTCTTTATTAAAGATCATAATGGTAACGATCATTGGGCCTAATAAATGCTAAAGAATTTTAAATAATTATCTTCTTTGTGAATCATAATTGAAAAGATCATTTAAAGTTTTTTTATTAAAGATCATAACGGTAACGATCATTGGGCCTAATAAATACTAAAAAATTGTAAATAATTATCTTCTTTCTAAAAGATAATTTAATAGATCATTTAGAATTTCTTTATTAAAGATTATAACGGTAACGATCATTGGGCCTAATAAATGCTAAAAAATTGTAAATAATTATCTTCTTTCTAAAAGATAATTTAATAGATCATTTAAAATTTCTTCATTAAACATCATAACAGTAATGATCATTGGGCCTAATAAATGCTAAAGAATTTGAAATAATTATCTTCTTTGTGAATCATATTTGAAAAGATCATTTAAAGTTGTGTTATTAAAGATCATAACGTAATGATCATTGGTCCTAATAAATGCTAAAAAATTGTAAATAATTATCTTCTTTCTCAAGGTTAATTTAATAGATCATATAGAATTTCTTTATTAAAGATCATAACGGTAACGATCATGGGGCCTAATAAATGCTAAAGAATTTGAAATAATTATCTTCTTTGTGAATCATATTTGAATAGATCATTTAAAGTTTTTTTATTAAAGGTCTTAACGGTAACGATCATTGGGCCTTATAAATGCTAAAAAATTGTACATAATTATCTTCATTCTAAAATATAATTTAATAAGTCATTTAGAATTTCTTTATTAAAGATCATAATGGTAACGATCATTGGGCCTAATAAATGCTAAAGAATTTTAAATAATTATCTTCTTTGTGAATCATAATTGAAAAGATCATTTAAAGTTTTTTTATTAAAGATCATAACGGTAACGATCATTGGGCCTAATAAATACTAAAAAATTGTAAATAATTATCTTCTTTCTAAAAGATAATTTAATAGATCATTTAGAATTTCTTTATTAAAGATTATAACGGTAACGATCATTGGGCCTAATAAATGCTAAAAAATTGTAAATAATTATCTTCTTTCTAAAAGATAATTTAATAGATCATTTAAAATTTCTTCATTAAACATCATAACAATAATGATCATTGGGCCTAATAAATGCTAAAGAATTTGAAATAATTATCTTCTTTGTGAATCATATTTGAAAAGATCATTTAAAGTTGTGTTATTAAAGATCATAACGGTAATGATCATTGGTCCTAATAAATGCTAAAAAATTGTAAATAATTATCTTCTTTCTCAAGGTTAATTTAATAGATCATATAGAATTTCTTTATTAAAGATCATAACGGTAACGATCATGGGGCCTAATAAATGCTAAAGAATTTGAAATAATTATCTTCTTTGTCAATCATATATGAATAGATCATTTAAAGTTTTTTTATTAAAGGTCTTAACGGTAACGATCATTGGGCCTAATAAATGCTAAAAAATTGGTCATAATTATCTTCATTCGAAAAGATAACCTAAAAGATCATTTAGGATTTCTTTATTAAAGATCATAATGGTAACGATCATTGGGCCTAATAAATGCTAAAGAATTTGAAATAATTATCTTCTTTGTGAATCATAATTGACAACATCATTTAAAGTTTTTTTATTAAAGATCATAACGGTAACGATCATTGGGCCTAATAAATGCTAAAAAATTGTAAATAATTATCTTCTTTCTAAAAGATAATTTAATAGATCATTTAGAATTTCTTTATTAAAGATCATAACGGTAACCATCATTGGGCCTAATAAATGCTAAAAAATTGTAAATAATTATCTTCTTTCTAAAAGATAATTTAATAGATCATTTAGAATTTCTTCATTAAACATCATAACAATAATGATCATTGGGCCTAATAAATGCTAAAAAATTGTAGATAATTATCTTCTTTCTAAAAGATATTTTAATAGATCATTTAGAATTTCTTTATTAAAGATCATAACGGTAACGATCATGGGGCCTAATAAATGCTAAAGAATTTGAAATAATTATCTTCTTTGTGAATCATATTTGAATAGATCATTTAAAATTTTTTTATTAAAGGTCTTAACGGTAACGATCATTGGGCCTAATAAATGCTAAAAAATTGTACATAATTATCTTGATTCTAAAATATAATTTAATAAGTCATTTAGAATTTCTTTATTAAAGATCATAACGGTAACGATCATTGGGCCTCATAAATGCTAAAGAATTTGAAATAATTATCTTCTTTGTGAATCCTATTTGAATAGATCATTTAAAGTTTTTTTATTAAAGGCCTTAACAGTAACGATCATTGGGCCTAATAAATGCTAAAAAATTGTACATAATTATCTTCATTCCAAAAGATAACTTAAAAGATCATTTAGAATTTCTTTATTAAAAATCATAACGGTAACGATCATTGGGCCTAATAAATGCTAAAGAATTTGAAATAATTATCTTCTTTGTGAATCATAATTGAAAAGACCATTTAAAGTTTTTTTATTAAAGATCATAACAGTAACGATCATTGGGCCTAATAAATACTAAAAAATTGTAAATAATTATCTTCTTTCTAAAAGATAATTTAATAGATCATTTAGAATTTCTTTATTAAAGATCATAACGGTAACCATCATTGGGCCTAATAAATGCTAAAAAATTATAAATAATTATCTTCTTTCTAAAAGATAATTTAATAGATCATTTAGAATTTCTTTATTAAAGATCATAACAGTAACGATCATGGGGCCTAATAAATGCTAAATAATTTGAAATAATTATCTTCTTTGTGAATCATATTTGAATAAATAATTTAAAGTTTTTTTATTAAACGTCTTAATGGTAACGATCATTGCGCCTAATAAATGCTAAAAAATTGTACATAATTATCTTCATTCTAAAATATAATTTAATAAGTCATTTAGAATTTCTTTATTAAAGATCATAACGGTAACGATCATTGGGCCTAATAAATGCTAAAGAATTTGAAATAATTATCTTCTTTGTGAATCATATTTGAAAAGATCATTTAAAGTTTTTTTATTAAAGGTCTTAATGGTAACGATCATTGGGCCTAATAAATGCTACAAAATTGTAAATAATTATCTTCTTTCTAAAATATAATTTAATAAGTCATTTAGAATTTCTTTATTAAAGATCATAACGGTAACGATCATTGGGCCTAATAAATGCTAAAGAATTTGAAATAATTATCTTCTTTGTGAATCATATTTGAAAAGATCATTTAAAGTTTTTTTATTAAAGGTCTTAACGGTAACGATCATTGGGCCTAATAAATGCTAAAAAATTGTACATAATTATCTTCATTCTAAAATATAATTTAATAAGTCATTTAGAATTTCTTTATTAAAGATCATAACGATAACGGTCATTGGGCCTAATAAATGCTAAAGAATTTGAAATAATTACCTTCTTTGTGAATCATAATTGAAAAGATCATTTAAAGTTTTTTTATTAAAGATCATAATGGTAACGATCATTGGGCCTAATAAATGCTACAAAATTGTACATAATTATCTTCATTCTAAAATATAATTTAATAAGTCATTTAGAATTTCTTTATTAAAGATCATAACGATAACGGTCATTGGGCCTAATAAATGCTAAAGAATTTGAAATAATTATCTTCTTTGTGAATCATAATTGAAAAGATCATTTAAAGTTTTTTTATTAAAGATCATAATGGTAACGATCATTGGGCCTAATAAATGCTACAAAATTGTAAATAATTATCTTCTTTCTAAAAGATAATTTAATAGATCATTTAGAATTTCTTTATAAAATATCATAACGGTAAAGATCATTGGGCCTAATAAATGCTAAAAAATTGTAAATAATTATCTTCTTTCTAAAAGATAATTTAATACATCATTTAGAATTTCTTTATTAAAGATCATAACGGTAACGATCATGGGGCCTAATAAATGCTAAAGAATTTGAAATAATTATCTTCTTTGTGAATCATATTTGAATAGATCATTTAAAGTTTTTTTATTAAAGGTCTTAAAGGTAACGATCATTGGGCCTAATAAATGCTAAAAAATTGGTCATAATTATCTTCATTCTAAAAGATAACCTAAAAGATTATTTAGAATTTCTTTATTAAATATCATAACGGTAACGATCATTGGGCCTAATAAATGCTAAAGAATTTGAAATAATTATCTTCTTTGTGAATCATAATTGACAACATCATTTAAAGTTTTTTTATTAAAGATCATAACGGTAACGATCACTGGGCCTAATAAATGCTAAAAAATTGTAAATAATTATCTTCTTTCTAAAAGATAATTTAATACATCATTTAGAATTTCTTTATTAAAGATCATAACGGTAACCATCATTGGGACTAATAAATGCTAAAAAATTGTAAATAATTATCTTCTTTCTAAAAGATAATTTAATAGATCATTTAGAATTTCTTTATTAAAGATCATAACGGTAACGATCATGGGGCGTAATAAATGCTAAATAATTTGAAATAATTATCTTCTTTGTGAATCATATTTGAATAGATACTTTAAACTTTTTTTATTAAACGTCTGAATGGTAACGATCATTGGGCCTAATAAATGCTAAAAAATTGTAAATGATTATCTTCTTTCTAAAAGATAATTTAATAGATCATTTAGAATTTCTTTATAAAATATCATAACGGTAAAGATCATTGGGCCTAATAAATGCTAAAAAATTGTAAATAATTATCTTCTTTCTAAAAGATAATTTAATAGATCATTTAGAATTTCTTTATTAAAGATCATAACGGTAACGATCATGGGGCCTAATAAATGCTAAATAATTTGAAATAATTATCTTCTTTGTGAATCCTATTTGAATAGATCATTTAAAGTTTTTTTATTAAAGGCCTTAAGAATAACGATCATTGGGCCTAATAAATGCTAAAAAATTGTACATAATTATCTTCATTCTAAAAGATAACTTAAAAGATCATTTAGAATTTCTTTATTAAAGGTCATAACGGTAACGATCATTGGAACTAATAAATGCTAAAGAATTTGAAATAATTATCTTCTTTGTGAATCATAATTGAAAAGATCATTTAAAGTTTTTTTATTAAAGATCATAACAGTAACGATCATTGGGCCTAATAAATGCTAAAAAATTGTACATAATTATCTTCATTCTAAAATATAATTTAATAAGTCATTTAGAATTTCTTTATTAAAGATCATAACGATAACGGTCATTGGGCCTAATAAATGCTAAAGAATTTGAAATAATTATCTTCTTTGTGAATCATATTTGAATAGATCATTTAAAGTTTTTTTATTAAAGGTCTTAACGGTAACGATCATTGGGCCCAATAAATACTAAAAAATTGTACATAATTATCTTCATTCTAAAATATAATTTAATAAGTCATTTAGAATTTCTTTATTAAAGATCATAACGATAACGGTCATTGGGCCTAATAAATGCTAAATAATTTGAAATAATTATCTTCTTTGTGAATCATAATTGAAAAGATCATTTAAAGTTTTTTTATTAAAGATCATAATGGTAACGATCATTGGGCCTAATAAATGCTACAAAATTGTAAATAATTATCTTCTTTCTAAAAGATAATTTAATAGATCATTTAGAATTTCTTTATAAAATATCATAACGGTAAAGATCATTGGGCCTAATAAATGCTAAAAAATTGTAAATAATTATCTTCTTTCTAAAAGATAATTTAATAGATCATTTAGAATTTCTTTATTAAAGATCATAACGGTAACGATCATGGGGCCTAAGAAATGCTAAATAATTTGAAATAATTATCTTCTTTGTGAATCATATTTGAATAGATAATTTAAAGTTTTTTTATTAAACGTCTTAATGGTAACGATCATTGGGCCTAATAAAAGCTAAAAAATTATAAATAATTATCTTCTTTCTAAAAGATAATTTAATAGATCATTTAGAATTTCTTTATAAAATATCATAACGGTAAAGATCATTGGGCCTAATAAATGCTAAAAGATTGTAAATAATTATCTTCTTTCTAAAAGATAATTTAATAGATCATTTAGAATTTCTTTATTAAAGATCATAACGGTAACGATCATGGGGCCTAATAAATGCTAAATAATTTGAAATAATTATCTTCTTTGTGAATCCTATTTGAATAGATCATTTAAAGTTTTTTTATTAAAGGCCTTAACAGTAACGATCATTGGGCCTAATAAATGCTAAAAAATTGTACATAATTATCTTCATTCTAAAAGATAACTTAAAAGATCATTTAGAATTTCTTTATTAAAGATCATAACGGTAACGATCATTGGGCCTAATAAATGCTAAAGAATTTGAAATAATTATCTTCTTTGTGAATCATAATTCAAAAGATCATTTAAATTTTTTTTATTAAAGATCATAACAGTAACGATCATTGGGCCTAATAAATGCTAAAAATTTGTACATAATTATCTTCATTCTAAAATATAATTTAATAAGTCATTTAGAATTTGTTTATTAAATATCATAACGATAACGGTCATTGGGCCTAATAAATGCTAAAGAATTTGAAATAATTATCTTCTTTGTGAATCATAATTGAAAAGATCATTTAAAGTTTTTTTATTAAAGATTATAACGGTAACGATCATTGGGCCTAATAAATGCTACAAAATTGTAAATAATTATCTTCTTTCTAAAAGAAAATGTAATAGATCATTTAGAATTTCTTTATTAAAGATCATAACGGTAAAGATCATTGGGCCTAATAAATGCTAAAGAATTTGAAATAATTATCTTCTTTGTGAATCATATTTGAAAAGATCATTTAAAGTTGTTTTATTAAAGATCATAACGGTAATGAGCATTGGTCCTAATAAATGCTAAAAAATTGTAAATAATTATCTTCTTTCTCAAGGTTAATTTAATAGATCATATAGAATTTCTTTATTAAAGATCATAACGGTAACGATCATGGGGCCTAATAAATGCTAAAGAATTTGAAATAATTATCTTCTTTGTGAATCATATTTGAATAGATCATTTAAAGTTTTTTTATTAAAGGTCTTAACGGTAACGATCATTGGGCCTAATAAATGCTAAAAAATTGGTCATAATTATCTTCATTCTAAAAGATAACCTAAAAGATCATTTAGAATTTCTTTATTAAAGATCATAACGGTAACGATCATTGGGCCTAATAAATGCTAAAGAATTTGAAATAATTATCTTCTTTGTGAATCATAATTGACAACATCATTTAAAGTTTTTTTATTAAAGATCATAACGGTAACGATCATTGGGCCTAATAAATGCTAAAAAATTGTAAATAATTATCTTCTTTCTAAAAGATAATTTAATACATCATTTAGAATTTCTTTATTAAAGATCATAACGGTAACCATCATTGGGCCTAATAAATGCTAAAAAATTGTAAATAATTATCTTCTTTCTAAAAGATAATTTAATAGATCATTTAGAATTTCTTTATTAAAGATCATAACGGTAACGATCATGGGGCCTAAGAAATGCTAAATAATTTGAAATAATTATCTTCTTTGTGAATCATATTTGAATAGATAATTTAAAGTTTTTTTATTAAACGTCTTAATGGTAACGATCATTGGGCCTAATAAATGCTAAAAAATTGTAAATAATTATCTTCTTTCTAAAAGATAATTTAATAGATCATTTAGAATTTCTTTATAAAATATCATAACGGTAAAGATCATTGGGCCTAATAAATGCTAAAAAATTGTAAATAATTATCTTCTTTCTAAAAGATAATTTAATAGATCATTCAGAATTTCTTTATTAAAGAACATAACGGTAACGATCATGGGGCCTAATAAATGCTAAATAATTTGAAATAATTATCTTCTTTGTGAATCCTATTTGAATAGATCATTTAAAGTTTTTTTATTAAAGGCCTTAACAGTAACGATCATTGGGCCTAATAAATGCTAAAAAATTGTACATAATTATCTTCATTCTAAAAGATAACTTAAAAGATCATTTAGAATTTCTTTATTAAAGATCATAACGGTAACGATCATTGGGCCTAATAAATGCTAAAGAATTTGAAATAATTATCTTCTTTGTGAATCATAATTGAAAAGATCATTTAAAGTTTTTTTATTAAAGATCATAATGGTAACGATCATTGGGCCTAATAAATGCTACAAAATTGTAAATAATTATCTTCTTTCTAAAAGATAATTTAATAGATCATTTAGAATTTCTTTATAAAATATCATAACGGTAAAGATCATTGGGCCTAATAAATGCTAAAAAATTGTAAATAATTATCTTCTTTCTAAAGATAATTTAATAGATAATTTAGAATTTCTTTATTAAAGATCATAACGGTAACGATCATGGGGCCTAATAAATGCTAAAGAATTTGAAATAATTATCTTCTTTGTGAATCATATTTGAATAGGTCATTTAAAGTTTTTTTATTAAAGGTCTTAACGGTAACGATCATTGGGCCTAATAAATGCTAAAAAATTGTACATAATTATCTTCATTCTAAAATATAATTTAATAAGTCATTTAGAATTTCTTTATTAAAGATCATAACGATAACGGTCATTGGGCCTAATAAATGCTAAATAATTTGAAATAATTATCTTCTTTGTGAATCATAATTGAAAAGATCATTTAAAGTTTTTTTATTAAAGATCATAATGGTAACGATCATTGGGCCTAATAAATGCTACAAAATTGTAAATAATTATCTTCTTTCTAAAAGAAAATTTAATAGATCATTTAGAATTTCTTTATTAAAGATCATAACGGTAACGATCATTGGGCCTAATAAATGCTAAAGAATTTGAAATAATTATCTTCTTTGTGAATCATATTTGAAAAGATCATTTAAAGTTGTTTTATTAAAGATCATAACGGTAATGATCATTGGTCCTAATAAATGCTAAAAAATTGTAAATAATTATCTTCTTTCTAAAAGATAATTTAATACATCATTTAGAATTTCTTTATTAAAGATCATAACGGTAACGATCATGGGGCCTAATAAATGCTAAAGAATTTGAAATAATTATCTTCTTTGTGAATCATATTTGAATAGATCATTTAAAGTTTTTTTATTAAAGGTCTTAAAGGTAACGATCATTGGGCCTAATAAATGCTAAAAAATTGGTCATAATTATCTTCATTCTAAAAGATAACCTAAAAGATTATTTAGAATTTCTTTATTAAAAATCATAACGGTAACGATCATTGGGCCTAATAAATGCTAAAGAATTTGAAATAATTATCTTCTTTGTGAATCATAATTGACAACATCATTTAAAGTTTTTTTATTAAAGATCATAACGGTAACGATCACTGGGCCTAATAAATGCTAAAAAATTGTAAATAATTATCTTCTTTCTAAAAGATAATTTAATACATCATTTAGAATTTCTTTATTAAAGATCATAACGGTAACCATCATTGGGACTAATAAATGCTAAAAAATTGTAAATAATTATCTTCTTTCTAAAAGATAATTTAATAGATCATTTAGAATTTCTTTATTAAAGATCATAACGGTAACGATCATGGGGCGTAATAAATGCTAAATAATTTGAAATAATTATCTTCTTTGTGAATCATATTTGAATAGATAATTTAAAGTTTTTTTATTAAACGTCTGAATGGTAACGATCATTGGGCCTAATAAATGCTAAAAAATTGTAAATGATTATCTTCTTTCTAAAAGATAATTTAATAGATCATTTAGAATTTCTTTATAAAATATCATAACGGTAAAGATCATTGGGCCTAATAAATGCTAAAAAATTGTAAATAATTATCTTCTTTCTAAAAGATAATTTAATAGATCATTTAGAATTTCTTTATTAAAGATCATAACGGTAACGATCATGGGGCCTAATAAATGCTAAATAATTTGAAATAATTATCTTCTTTGTGAATCCTATTTGAATAGATCATTTAAAGTTTTTTTATTAAAGGCCTTAAGAATAACGATCATTGGGCCTAATAAATGCTAAAAAATTGTACATAATTATCTTCATTCTAAAAGATAACTTAAAAGATCATTTAGAATTTCTTTATTAAAGGTCATAACGGTAACGATCATTGGAACTAATAAATGCTAAAGAATTTGAAATAATTATCTTCTTTGTGAATCATAATTGAAAAGATCATTTAAAGTTTTTTTATTAAAGATCATAACAGTAACGATCATTGGGCCTAATAAATGCTAAAAAATTGTACATAATTATCTTCATTCTAAAATATAATTTAATAAGTCATTTAGAATTTCTTTATTAAAGATCATAACGATAACGGTCATTGGGCCTAATAAATGCTAAAGAATTTGAAATAATTATCTTCTTTGTGAATCATATTTGAATAGATCATTTAAAGTTTTTTTATTAAAGGTCTTAACGGTAACGATCATTGGGCCTAATAAATACTAAAAAATTGTACATAATTATCTTCATTCTAAAATATAATTTAATAAGTCATTTAGAATTTCTTTATTAAAGATCATAACGATAACGGTCATTGGGCCTAATAAATGCTAAATAATTTGAAATAATTATCTTCTTTGTGAATCATAATTGAAAAGATCATTTAAAGTTTTTTTATTAAAGATCATAATGGTAACGATCATTGGGCCTAATAAATGCTACAAAATTGTAAATAATTATCTTCTTTCTAAAAGATAATTTAATAGATCATTTAGAATTTCTTTATAAAATATCATAACGGTAAAGATCATTGGGCCTAATAAATGCTAAAAAATTGTAAATAATTATCTTCTTTCTAAAAGATAATTTAATAGATCATTTAGAATTTCTTTATTAAAGATCATAACGGTAACGATCATGGGGCCTAAGAAATGCTAAATAATTTGAAATAATTATCTTCTTTGTGAATCATATTTGAATAGATAATTTAAAGTTTTTTTATTAAACGTCTTAATGGTAACGATCATTGGGCCTAATAAAAGCTAAAAAATTATAAATAATTATCTTCTTTCTAAAAGATAATTTAATAGATCATTTAGAATTTCTTTATAAAATATCATAACGGTAAAGATCATTGGGCCTAATAAATGCTAAAAAATTGTAAATAATTATCTTCTTTCTAAAAGATAATTTAATAGATCATTTAGAATTTCTTTATTAAAGAACATAACGGTAACGATCATGGGGCCTAATAAATGCTAAATAATTTGAAATAATTATCTTCTTTGTGAATCCTATTTGAATAGATCATTTAAAGTTTTTTTATTAAAGGCCTTAACAGTAACGATCATTGGGCCTAATAAATGCTAAAAAATTGTACATAATTATCTTCATTCTAAAAGATAACTTAAAAGATCATTTAGAATTTCTTTATTAAAGATCATAACGGTAACGATCATTGGGCCTAATAAATGCTAAAGAATTTGAAATAATTATCTTCTTTGTGAATCATAATTGAAAAGATCATTTAAAGTTTTTTTATTAAAGATCATAACAGTAACGATCATTGGGCCTAATAAATGCTAAAAAATTGTACATAATTATCTTCATTCTAAAATATAATTTAATAAGTCATTTAGAATTTCTTTATTAAAGATCATAACGATAACGGTCATTGGGCCTAATAAATGCTAAAGAATTTGAAATAATTATCTTCTTTGTGAATCATAATTGAAAAGATCATTTAAAGTTTTTTTATTAAAGATCATAATGGTAACGATCATTGGGCCTAATAAATGCTACAAAATTGTAAATAATTATCTTCTTTCTAAAAGATAATTTAATAGATCATTTAGAATTTCTTTATAAAATATCATAACGGTAAAGATCATTGGGCCTAATAAATGCTAAAAAATTGTAAATAATTATCTTCTTTCTAAAGATAATTTAATAGATAATTTAGAATTTCTTTATTAAAGATCATAACGGTAACGATCATGGGGCCTAATAAATGCTAAAGAATTTGAAATAATTATCTTCTTTGTGAATCATATTTGAATAGGTCATTTAAAGTTTTTTTATTAAAGGTCTTAACGGTAACGATCATTGGGCCTAATAAATGCTAAAAAATTGTACATAATTATCTTCATTCTAAAATATAATTTAATAAGTCATTTAGAATTTCTTTATTAAAGATCATAACGATAACGGTCATTGGGCCTAATAAATGCTAAATAATTTGAAATAATTATCTTCTTTGTGAATCATAATTGAAAAGATCATTTAAAGTTTTTTTATTAAAGATCATAATGGTAACGATCATTGGGCCTAATAAATGCTACAAAATTGTAAATAATTATCTTCTTTCTAAAAGAAAATTTAATAGATCATTTAGAATTTCTTTATTAAAGATCATAACGGTAACGATCATTGGGCCTAATAAATGCTAAAGAATTTGAAATAATTATCTTCTTTGTGAATCATATTTGAAAAGATCATTTAAAGTTGTTTTATTAAAGATCATAACGGTAATGATCATTGGTCCTAATAAATGCTAAAAAATTGTAAATAATTATCTTCTTTCTAAAAGATAATTTAATACATCATTTAGAATTTCTTTATTAAAGATCATAACGGTAACGATCATGGGGCCTAATAAATGCTAAAGAATTTGAAATAATTATCTTCTTTGTGAATCATATTTGAATAGATCATTTAAAGTTTTTTTATTAAAGGTCTTAAAGGTAACGATCATTGGGCCTAATAAATGCTAAAAAATTGGTCATAATTATCTTCATTCTAAAAGATAACCTAAAAGATTATTTAGAATTTCTTTATTAAAGATCATAACGGTAACGATCATTGGGCCTAATAAATGCTAAAGAATTTGAAATAATTATCTTCTTTGTGAATCATAATTGACAACATCATTTAAAGTTTTTTTATTAAAGATCATAACGGTAACGATCACTGGGCCTAATAAATGCTAAAAAATTGTAAATAATTATCTTATTTCTAAAAGATAATTTAATACATCATTTAGAATTTCTTTATTAAAGATCATAACGGTAACCATCATTGGGACTAATAAATGCTAAAAAATTGTAAATAATTATCTTCTTTCTAAAAGATAATTTAATAGATCATTTAGAATTTCTTTATTAAAGATCATAACGGTAACGATCATGGGGCGTAATAAATGCTAAATAATTTGAAATAATTATCTTCTTTGTGAATCATATTTGAATAGATAATTTAAAGTTTTTTTATTAAACGTCTGAATGGTAACGATCATTGGGCCTAATAAATGCTAAAAAATTGTAAATGATTATCTTCTTTCTAAAAGATAATTTAATAGATCATTTAGAATTTCTTTATAAAATATCATAACGGTAAAGATCATTGGGCCTAATAAATGCTAAAAAATTGTAAATAATTATCTTCTTTCTAAAAGATAATTTAATAGATCATTTAGAATTTCTTTATTAAAGATCATAACGGTAACGATCATGGGGCCTAATAAATGCTAAATAATTTGAAATAATTATCTTCTTTGTGAATCCTATTTGAATAGATCATTTAAAGTTTTTTTATTAAAGGCCTTAAGAATAACGATCATTGGGCCTAATAAATGCTAAAAAATTGTACATAATTATCTTCATTCTAAAAGATAACTTAAAAGATCATTTAGAATTTCTTTATTAAAGGTCATAACGGTAACGATCATTGGAACTAATAAATGCTAAAGAATTTGAAATAATTATCTTCTTTGTGAATCATAATTGAAAAGATCATTTAAAGTTTTTTTATTAAAGATCATAACAGTAACGATCATTGGGCCTAATAAATGCTAAAAAATTGTACATAATTATCTTCATTCTAAAATATAATTTAATAAGTCATTTAGAATTTCTTTATTAAAGATCATAACGATAACGGTTATTGGGCCTAATAAATGCTAAAGAATTTGAAATAATTATCTTCTTTGTGAATCATATTTGAATAGATCATTTAAAGTTTTTTTATTAAAGGTCTTAACGGTAACGATCATTGGGCCTAATAAATACTAAAAAATTGTACATAATTATCTTCATTCTAAAATATAATTTAATAAGTCATTTAGAATTTCTTTATTAAAGATCATAACGATAACGGTCATTGGGCCTAATAAATGCTAAATAATTTGAAATAATTATCTTCTTTGTGAATCATAATTGAAAAGATCATTTAAAGTTTTTTTATTAAAGATCATAATGGTAACGATCATTGGGCCTAATAAATGCTACAAAATTGTAAATAATTATCTTCTTTCTAAAAGATAATTTAATAGATCATTTAGAATTTCTTTATAAAATATCATAACGGTAAAGATCATTGGGCCTAATAAATGCTAAAAAATTGTAAATAATTATCTTCTTTCTAAAAGATAATTTAATAGATCATTTAGAATTTCTTTATTAAAGATCATAACGGTAACGATCATGGGGCCTAAGAAATGCTAAATAATTTGAAATAATTATCTTCTTTGTGAATCATATTTGAATAGATAATTTAAAGTTTTTTTATTAAACGTCTTAATGGTAACGATCATTGGGCCTAATAAAAGCTAAAAAATTATAAATAATTATCTTCTTTCTAAAAGATAATTTAATAGATCATTTAGAATTTCTTTATAAAATATCATAACGGTAAAGATCATTGGGCCTAATAAATGCTAAAAAATTGTAAATAATTATCTTCTTTCTAAAAGATAATTTAATAGATCATTTAGAATTTCTTTATTAAAGAACATAACGGTAACGATCATGGGGCCTAATAAATGCTAAATAATTTGAAATAATTATCTTCTTTGTGAATCCTATTTGAATAGATCATTTAAAGTTTTTTTATTAAAGGCCTTAACAGTAACGATCATTGGGCCTAATAAATGCTAAAAAATTGTACATAATTATCTTCATTCTAAAAGATAACTTAAAAGATCATTTAGAATTTCTTTATTAAAGATCATAACGGTAACGATCATTGGGCCTAATAAATGCTAAAGAATTTGAAATAATTATCTTCTTTGTGAATCATAATTGAAAAGATCATTTAAAGTTTTTTTATTAAAGATCATAACAGTAACGATCATTGGGCCTAATAAATGCTAAAAAATTGTACATAATTATCTTCATTCTAAAATATAATTTAATAAGTCATTTAGAATTTCTTTATTAAAGATCATAACGATAACGGTCATTGGGCCTAATAAATGCTAAAGAATTTGAAATAATTATCTTCTTTGTGAATCATAATTGAAAAGATCATTTAAAGTTTTTTTATTAAAGATCATAATGGTAACGATCATTGGGCCTAATAAATGCTACAAAATTGTAAATAATTATCTTCTTTCTAAAAGATAATTTAATAGATCATTTAGAATTTCTTTATAAAATATCATAACGGTAAAGATCATTGGGCCTAATAAATGCTAAAAAATTGTAAATAATTATCTTCTTTCTAAAGATAATTTAATAGATAATTTAGAATTTCTTTATTAAAGATCATAACGGTAACGATCATGGGGCCTAATAAATGCTAAAGAATTTGAAATAACTATCTTCTTTGTGAATCATATTTGAATAGGTCATTTAAAGTTTTTTTATTAAAGGTCTTAACGGTAACGATCATTGGGCCTAATAAATGCTAAAAAATTGTACATAATTATCTTCATTCTAAAATATAATTTAATAAGTCATTTAGAATTTCTTTATTAAAGATCATAACGATAACGGTCATTGGGCCTAATAAATGCTAAATAATTTGAAATAATTATCTTCTTTGTGAATCATAATTGAAAAGATCATTTAAAGTTTTTTTATTAAAGATCATAATGGTAACGATCATTGGGCCTAATAAATGCTACAAAATTGTAAATAATTATCTTCTTTCTAAAAGAAAATTTAATAGATCATTTAGAATTTCTTTATTAAAGATCATAACGGTAACGATCATTGGGCCTAATAAATGCTAAAGAATTTGAAATAATTATCTTCTTTGTGAATCATATTTGAAAAGATCATTTAAAGTTGTTTTATTAAAGATCATAACGGTAATGATCATTGGTCCTAATAAATGCTAAAAAATTGTAAATAATTATCTTCTTTCTAAAAGATAATTTAATACATCATTTAGAATTTCTTTATTAAAGATCATAACGGTAACGATCATGGGGCCTAATAAATGCTAAAGAATTTGAAATAATTATCTTCTTTGTGAATCATATTTGAATAGATCATTTAAAGTTTTTTTATTAAAGGTCTTAAAGGTAACGATCATTGGGCCTAATAAATGCTAAAAAATTGGTCATAATTATCTTCATTCTAAAAGATAACCTAAAAGATTATTTAGAATTTCTTTATTAAAGATCATAACGGTAACGATCATTGGGCCTAATAAATGCTAAAGAATTTGAAATAATTATCTTCTTTGTGAATCATAATTGACAACATCATTTAAAGTTTTTTTATTAAAGATCATAACGGTAACGATCACTGGGCCTAATAAATGCTAAAAAATTGTAAATAATTATCTTCTTTCTAAAAGATAATTTAATACATCATTTAGAATTTCTTTATTAAAGATCATAACGGTAACCATCATTGGGACTAATAAATGCTAAAAAATTGTAAATAATTATCTTCTTTCTAAAAGATAATTTAATAGATCATTTAGAATTTCTTTATTAAAGATCATAACGGTAACGATCATGGGGCGTAATAAATGCTAAATAATTTGAAATAATTATCTTCTTTGTGAATCATATTTGAATAGATAATTTAAAGTTTTTTTATTAAACGTCTGAATGGTAACGATCATTGGGCCTAATAAATGCTAAAAAATTGTAAATGATTATCTTCTTTCTAAAAGATAATTTAATAGATCATTTAGAATTTCTTTATAAAATATCATAACGGTAAAGATCATTGGGCCTAATAAATGCTAAAAAATTGTAAATAATTATCTTCTTTCTAAAAGATAATTTAATAGATCATTTAGAATTTCTTTATTAAAGATCATAACGGTAACGATCATGGGGCCTAATAAATGCTAAATAATTTGAAATAATTATCTTCTTTGTGAATCCTATTTGAATAGATCATTTAAAGTTTTTTTATTAAAGGCCTTAAGAATAACGATCATTGGGCCTAATAAATGCTAAAAAATTGTACATAATTATCTTCATTCTAAAAGATAACTTAAAAGATCATTTAGAATTTCTTTATTAAAGGTCATAACGGTAACGATCATTGGAACTAATAAATGCTAAAGAATTTGAAATAATTATCTTCTTTGTGAATCATAATTGAAAAGATCATTTAAAGTTTTTTTATTAAAGATCATAACAGTAACGATCATTGGGCCTAATAAATGCTAAAAAATTGTACATAATTATCTTCATTCTAAAATATAATTTAATAAGTCATTTAGAATTTCTTTATTAAAGATCATAACGATAACGGTCATTGGGCCTAATAAATGCTAAAGAATTTGAAATAATTATCTTCTTTGTGAATCATATTTGAATAGATCATTTAAAGTTTTTTTATTAAAGGTCTTAACGGTAACGATCATTGGGCCTAATAAATACTAAAAAATTGTACATAATTATCTTCATTCTAAAATATAATTTAATAAGTCATTTAGAATTTCTTTATTAAAGATCATAACGATAACGGTCATTGGGCCTAATAAATGCTAAATAATTTGAAATAATTATCTTCTTTGTGAATCATAATTGAAAAGATCATTTAAAGTTTTTTTATTAAAGATCATAATGGTAACGATCATTGGGCCTAATAAATGCTACAAAATTGTAAATAATTATCTTCTTTCTAAAAGATAATTTAATAGATCATTTAGAATTTCTTTATAAAATATCATAACGGTAAAGATCATTGGGCCTAATAAATGCTAAAAAATTGTAAATAATTATCTTCTTTCTAAAGATAATTTAATAGATAATTTAGAATTTCTTTATTAAAGATCATAACGGTAACGATCATGGGGCCTAATAAATGCTAAATAATTTGAAATAATTATCTTCTTTGTGAATCATATTTGAATAGGTCATTTAAAGTTTTTTTATTAAAGGTCTTAACGGTAACGATCATTGGGCCTAATAAATGCTAAAAAATTGTACATAATTATCTTCATTCTAAAATATAATTTAATAAGTCATTTAGAATTTCTTTATTAAAGATCATAACGATAACGGTCATTGGGCCTAATAAATGCTAAATAATTTGAAATAATTATCTTCTTTGTGAATCATAATTGAAAAGATCATTTAAAGTTTTTTTATTAAAGATCATAATGGTAACGATCATTGGGCCTAATAAATGCTACAAAATTGTAAATAATTATCTTCTTTCTAAAAGAAAATTTAATAGATCATTTAGAATTTCTTTATTAAAGATCATAACGGTAACGATCATTGGGCCTAATAAATGCTAAAGAATTTGAAATAATTATCTTCTTTGTGAATCATATTTGAAAAGATCATTTAAAGTTGTTTTATTAAAGATCATAACGGTAATGATCATTGGTCCTAATAAATGCTAAAAAATTGTAAATAATTATCTTCTTTCTAAAAGATAATTTAATACATCATTTAGAATTTCTTTATTAAAGATCATAACGGTAACGATCATGGGGCCTAATAAATGCTAAAGAATTTGAAATAATTATCTTCTTTGTGAATCATATTTGAATAGATCATTTAAAGTTTTTTTATTAAAGGTCTTAAAGGTAACGATCATTGGGCCTAATAAATGCTAAAAAATTGGTCATAATTATCTTCATTCTAAAAGATAACCTAAAAGATTATTTAGAATTTCTTTATTAAAGATCATAACGGTAACGATCATTGGGCCTAATAAATGCTAAAGAATTTGAAATAATTATCTTCTTTGTGAATCATAATTGACAACATCATTTAAAGTTTTTTTATTAAAGATCATAACGGTAACGATCACTGGGCCTAATAAATGCTAAAAAATTGTAAATAATTATCTTCTTTCTAAAAGATAATTTAATACATCATTTAGAATTTCTTTATTAAAGATCATAACGGTAACCATCATTGGGACTAATAAATGCTAAAAAATTGTAAATAATTATCTTCTTTCTAAAAGATAATTTAATAGATCATTTAGAATTTCTTTATTAAAGATCATAACGGTAACGATCATGGGGCGTAATAAATGCTAAATAATTTGAAATAATTATCTTCTTTGTGAATCATATTTGAATAGATAATTTAAAGTTTTTTTATTAAACGTCTGAATGGTAACGATCATTGGGCCTAATAAATGCTAAAAAATTGTAAATGATTATCTTCTTTCTAAAAGATAATTTAATAGATCATTTAGAATTTCTTTATAAAATATCATAACGGTAAAGATCATTGGGCCTAATAAATGCTAAAAAATTGTAAATAATTATCTTCTTTCTAAAAGATAATTTAATAGATCATTTAGAATTTCTTTATTAAAGATCATAACGGTAACGATCATGGGGCCTAATAAATGCTAAATAATTTGAAATAATTATCTTCTTTGTGAATCCTATTTGAAAAGATCATTTAAAGTTGTTTTATTAAAGATCATAACGGTAATGATCATTGGTCCTAATAAATGCTAAAAAATTGTAAATAATTATCTTCTTTCTCAAGGTTAATTTAATAGATCATATAGAATTTCTTTATTAAAGATCATAACGGTAACGATCATGGGGCCTAATAAATGCTAAAGAATTTGAAATAATTATCTTCTTTGTGAATCATATTTGAATAGATCATTTAAAGTTTTTTTATTAAAGGTCTTAACAGTAACGATCATTGGGCCTAATAAATGCTAAAAAATTATAAATAATTATCTTCTTTCTAAAAGATAATTTAATAGATCATTTAGAATTTCTTTATAAAATATCATAACGGTAAAGATCATTGGGCCTAATAAATGCTAAAAAATTGTAAATAATTATCTTCTTTCTAAAAGATAATTTAATACATCATTTAGAATTTCTTTATTAAAGATCATAACGGTAACCATCATTGGGCCTAATAAATGCTAAAAAATTGTAAATAATTATCTTCTTTCTAAAAGATAATTTAATAGATCATTTAGAATTTCTTTATTAAAGATCATAACGGTAACGATCATGGGGCCTAAGAAATGCTAAATAATTTGAAATAATTATCTTCTTTGTGAATCATATTTGAATAGATAATTTAAAGTTTTTTTATTAAACGTCTTAATGGTAACGATCATTGGGCCTAATAAATGCTAAAAAATTATAAATAATTATCTTCTTTCTAAAAGATAATTTAATAGATCATTTAGAATTTCTTTATAAAATATCATAACGGTAAAGATCATTGGGCTTAATAAATGCTAAAAAATTGTAAATAATTATCTTCTTTCTAAAAGATAATTTAATAGATCATTTAGAATTTCTTTATGAAAGATCATAACGGTAACGATCATGGGGCCTAATAAATGCTAAATAATTTGAAATAATTATCTTCTTTGTGAATCATATTTGAATATATCATTTAAAGTTTTTTTATTAAAGGTCTTAACGGTAACGATCATTGGGCCTAATAAATGCTAAAAAATTGGTCATAATTATCTTCATTCTAAAAGATAACCTAAAAGATCATTTAGAATTTCTTTATTAAAGATCATAACGGTAACGATCATTGGACCTAATAAATGCTAAAGAATTTGAAATAATTATCTTCTTTGTGAATCATAATTGACAACATCATTTAAAGTTTTTTTATTAAAGATCATAACGGTAACGATCATTGGGCCTAATAAATGCTAAAAAATTGTAAATAATTATCTTCTTTCTAAAAGATAATTTAATAGATCATTTAGAATTTCTTTATAAAATATCATAACGGTAAAGATCATTGGGCCTAATAAATGCTAAAAAATTGTAAATAATTATCTTCTTTCTAAAAGATAATTTAATAGATCATTTAGAATTTCTTTATTAAAGATCATAACGGTAACGATCATGGGGCCTAATAAATGCTAAATAATTTGAAATAATTATCTTCTTTGTGAATCCTATTTGAATAGATCATTTAAAGTTTTTTTATTAAAGGCCTTAACAGTAACGATCATTGGGCCTAATAAATGCTAAAAAATTGTACATAATTATCTTCATTCTAAAAGATAACTTAAAAGATCATTTAGAATTTCTTTATTAAAGATCATAACGGTAACGATCATTGGGCCTAATAAATGCTAAAGAATTTGAAATAATTATCTTCTTTGTGAATCATAATTGAAAAGATCATTTAAAGTTTTTTTATTAAAGATCATAACAGTAACGATCATTGGGCCTAATAAATGCTAAAAAATTGTACATAATTATCTTCATTCTAAAATATAATTTAATAAGTCATTTAGAATTTCTTTATTAAAGATCATAACGATAACGGTCATTGGGCCTAATAAATGCTAAAGAATTTGAAATAATTATCTTCTTTGTGAATCATAATTGAAAAGATCATTTAAAGTTTTTTTATTAAAGATCATAATGGTAACGATCATTGGGCCTAATAAATGCTACAAAATTGTAAATAATTATCTTCTTTCTAAAAGATAATTTAATAGATCATTTAGAATTTCTTTATAAAATATCATAACGGTAAAGATCATTGGGCCTAATAAATGCTAAAAAATTGTAAATAATTATCTTCTTTCTAAAGATAATTTAATAGATAATTTAGAATTTCTTTATTAAAGATCATAACAGTAACGATCATGGGGCCTAATAAATGCTAAAGAATTTGAAATAATTATCTTCTTTGTGAATCATATTTGAATAGGTCATTTAAAGTTTTTTTATTAAAGGTCTTAACGGTAACGATCATTGGGCCTAATAAATGCTAAAAAATTGTACATAATTATCTTCATTCTAAAATATAATTTAATAAGTCATTTAGAATTTCTTTATTAAAGATCATAACGGTAACGATCATTGGGCCTAATAAATGCTAAAGAATTTGAAATAATTATCTTCTTTGTGAATCATAATTGACAACATCATTTAAAGTTTTTTTATTAAAGATCATAACGGTAACGATCACTGGGCCTAATAAATGCTACAAAATTGTAAATAATTATCTTCTTTCTAAAAGATAATTTAATACATCATTTAGAATTTCTTTATTAAAGATCATAACGGTAACCATCATTGGGACTAATAAATGCTAAAAAATTGTAAATAATTATCTTCTTTCTAAAAGATAATTTAATAGATCATTTAGAATTTCTTTATTAAAGATCATAACGGTAACGATCATGGGGCGTAATAAATGCTAAATAATTTGAAATAATTATCTTCTTTGTGAATCATATTTGAATAGATAATTTAAAGTTTTTTTATTAAACGTCTGAATGGTAACGATCATTGGGCCAAATAAATGCTAAAAAATTGTAAATAATTATCTTCTTTCTAAAAGATAATTTAATAGATCATTTAGAATTTCTTTATAAAATATCATAACGGTAAAGATCATTGGGCCTAATAAATGCTAAAAAATTGTAAATAATTATCTTCTTTCTAAAAGATAATTTAATAGATCATTTAGAATTTGTTTATTAAAGATCATAACGGTAACGATCATGGGGCCTAATAAATGCTAAAAAATTGTAAATAATTATCTTCTTTCTAAAAGATAATTTAATACATCATTTAGAATTTCTTTATTAAAGATCATAACGGTAACCATCATTGGGCCTAATAAATGCTAAAAAATTATAAATAATTATCTTCTTTCTAAAAGATAATTTAATAGATCATTTAGAATTTCTTTATTAAAGATCATAACGGTAACGATCATGGGGCCTAAGAAATGCTAAATAATTTGAAATAATTATCTTCTTTGTGAATCATATTTGAATAGATAATTTAAAGTTTTTTTATTAAACGTCTTAATGGTAACGATCATTGGGCCTAATAAATGCTAAAAAATTATAAATAATTATCTTCTTTCTAAAAGATAATTTAATAGATCATTTAGAATTTCTTTATAAAATATCATAACGGTAAAGATCATTGGGCCTAATAAATGCTAAAAAATTGTAAATAATTATCTTCTTTCTAAAAGATAATTTAATAGATCATTTAGAATTTCTTTATTAAAGATCATAACGGTAACGATCATGGGGCCTAATAAATGCTAAATAATTTGAAATAATTATCTTCTTTGTGAATCATATTTGAATAGATCATTTAAAGTTTTTTTATTAAAGGTCTTAACGGTAACGATCATTGGGCCTAATAAATGCTAAAAAATTGGTCATAATTATCTTCATTCTAAAAGATAACCTAAAAGATCATTTAGAATTTCTTTATTAAAGATCATAACGGTAACGATCATTGGACCTAATAAATGCTAAAGAATTTGAAATAATTATCTTCTTTGTGAATCATAATTGACAACATCATTTAAAGTTTTTTTATTAAAGATCATAACGGTAACGATCATTGGGCCTAATAAATGCTAAAAAATTGTAAATAATTATCTTCTTTCTAAAAGATAATTTAATACATCATTTAGAATTTCTTTATTAAAGATCATAACGGTAACCATCATTGGGCCTAATAAATGCTAAAAAATTGTAAATAATTATCTTCTTTCTAAAAGATAATTTAATAGATCATTTAGAATTTCTTTATTAAAGATCATAACGGTAACGATCATGGGGCCTAAGAAATGCTAAATAATTTGAAATAATTATCTTCTTTGTGAATCATATTTGAATAGATAATTTAAAGTTTTTTTATTAAACGTCTTAATGGTAACGATCATTGGGCCTAATAAATGCTAAAAAATTGTAAATAATTATCTTCTTTCTAAAAGATAATTTAATAGATCATTTAGAATTTCTTTATAAAATATCATAACGGTAAAGATCATTGGGCCTAATAAATGCTAAAAAATTGTAAATAATTATCTTCTTTCTAAAAGATAATTTAATAGATCATTTAGAATTTCTTTATTAAAGATCATAACGGTAACGATCATGGGGCCTAATAAATGCTAAATAATTTGAAATAATTATCTTCTTTGTGAATCCTATTTGAATAGATCATTTAAAGTTTTTTTATTAAAGGCCTTAACAGTAACGATCATTGGGCCTAATAAATGCTAAAAAATTGTACATAATTATCTTCATTCTAAAAGATAACTTAAAAGATCATTTAGAATTTCTTTATTAAAGATCATAACGGTAACGATCATTGGGCCTAATAAATGCTAAAGAATTTGAAATAATTATCTTCTTTGTGAATCATAATTGAAAAGATCATTTAAAGTTTTTTTATTAAAGATCATAACAGTAACGATCATTGGGCCTAATAAATGCTAAAAAATTGTACATAATTATCTTCATTCTAAAATATAATTTAATAAGTCATTTAGAATTTCTTTATTAAAGATCATAACGATAACGGTCATTGGGCCTAATAAATGCTAAAGAATTTGAAATAATTATCTTCTTTGTGAATCATAATTGAAAAGATCATTTAAAGTTTTTTTATTAAAGATCATAATGGTAACGATCATTGGGCCTAATAAATGCTACAAAATTGTAAATAATTATCTTCTTTCTAAAAGATAATTTAATAGATCATTTAGAATTTCTTTATAAAATATCATAACGGTAAAGATCATTGGGCCTAATAAATGCTAAAAAATTGTAAATAATTATCTTCTTTCTAAAGATAATTTAATAGATAATTTAGAATTTCTTTATTAAAGATCATAACAGTAACGATAATGGGGCCTAATAAATGCTAAAGAATTTGAAATAATTATCTTCTCTGTGAATCATATTTGAATAGGTCATTTAAAGTTTTTTTATTAAAGGTCTTAACGGTAACGATCATTGGGCCTAATAAATGCTAAAAAATTGTACATAATTATCTTCATTCTAAAATATAATTTAATAAGTCATTTAGAATTTCTTTATTAAAGATCATAACGGTAACGATCATTGGGCCTAATAAATGCTAAAGAATTTGAAATAATTATCTTCTTTGTGAATCATAATTGACAACATCATTTAAAGTTTTTTTATTAAAGATCATAACGGTAACGATCACTGGGCCTAATAAATGCTAAAAAATTGTAAATAATTATCTTCTTTCTAAAAGATAATTTAATACATCATTTAGAATTTCTTTATTAAAGATCATAACGGTAACCATCATTGGGACTAATAAATGCTAAAAAATTGTAAATAATTATCTTCTTTCTAAAAGATAATTTAATAGATCATTTAGAATTTCTTTATTAAAGATCATAACGGTAACGATCATGGGGCGTAATAAATGCTAAATAATTTGAAATAATTATCTTCTTTGTGAATCATATTTGAATAGATAATTTAAAGTTTTTTTATTAAACGTCTGAATGGTAACGATCATTGGGCCTAATAAATGCTAAAAAATTGTAAATAATTATCTTCTTTCTAAAAGATAATTTAATAGATCATTTAGAATTTCTTTATAAAATATCATAACGGTAAAGATCATTGGGCCTAATAAATGCTAAAAAATTGTAAATAATTATCTTCTTTCTAAAAGATAATTTAATAGATCATTTAGAATTTGTTTATTAAAGATCATAACGGTAACGATCGTGGGGCCTAATAAATGCTAAATAATTTGAAATAATTATCTTCTTTGTGAATCCTATTTGAATAGATCATTTAAAGTTTTTTTATTAAAGGCCTTAAGAATAACGATCATTGGGCCTAATAAATGCTAAAAAATTGTACATAATTATCTTCATTCTAAAAGATAACTTAAAAGATCATTTAGAATTTCTTTATTAAAGGTCATAACGGTAACGATCATTGGAACTAATAAATGCTAAAGAATTTGAAATAATTATCTTCTTTGTGAATCATAATTGAAAAGATCATTTAAAGTTTTTTTATTAAAGATCATAAAAGTAACGATCATTGGGCCTAATAAATGCTAAAAAATTGTACATAATTATCTTCATTCTAAAATATAATTTAATAAGTCATTTAGAATTTCTTTATTAAAGATCATAACGATAACGGTCATTGGGCCTAATAAATGCTAAAGAATTTGAAATAATTATCTTCTTTGTGAATCATAATTGAAAAGATCATTTAAAGTTTTTTTATTAAAGATCATAATGGTAACGATCATTGGGCCTAATAAATGCTACAAAATTGTAAATAATTATCTTCTTTCTAAAAGATAATTTAATAGATCATTTAGAATTTCTTTATAAAATATCATAACGGTAAAGATCATTGGGCCTAATAAATGCTAAAAAATTGTAAATAATTATCTTCTTTCTAAAGATAATTTAATAGATAATTTAGAATTTCTTTATTAAAGATCATAATGGTAACGATCATCGGGCCTAATAAATGCTAAAGAATTTGAAATAATTATCTTCTTTGTGAATCATATTTGAATAGATCATTTAAAGTTTTTTATTAAAGGTCTTAACGGTAACGATCATTGGGCCTAATAAATGCTAAAAAATTGTACATAATTATCTTCATTCTAAAATATAATTTAATAAGTCATTTAGAATTTCTTTATTAAAGATCATAACAATAACGGTCATTGGGCCTAATAAATGCTAAAGAATTTGAAATAATTATCTTCTTTGTGAATCATAATTGAAAAGATCATTTACAGTTTTTTTATTAAAGATCATAATGGTAACGATCATTGGGCCTAATAAATGCTACAAAATTGCACATAATTATCTTCATTCTAAAATATAATTTAATAAGTCATTTAGAATTTCTTTATTAAAGATCATAACGATAACGGTCATTGGGCCTAATAAATGCTAAAGAATTTGAAATAATTATCTTCTTTGTGAATCATAATTGAAAAGATCATTTAAAGTTTTTTTATTAAAGATCATAATGGTAACGATCATTGGGCCTAATAAATGCTACAAAATTGAACATAATTATCTTCATTCTAAAATATAATTTAATAAGTCATTTAGAATTTCTTTATTAAAGATCATAACGATAACGGTCATTGGGCTAATAAATGCTAAAGAATTTGAAATTATTATCTTCTTTGTGAATCATATTTGAATAGATCATTTAAAGTTTTTTTATTAAAGGTCTTAACGGTAACGATCATTGGGCCTAATAAATGCTAAAAAATTGTACATAATTATCTTCATTCTAAAATATAATTTAATAAGTCATTTAGAATTTCTTTATTAAAGATCATAACGATAACGGTCATTGGGCCTAATAAATGCTAAAGAATTTGAAATAATTATCTTCTTTGTGAATCATATTTGAATAGATCATTTAAAGTTTTTTTATTAAAGGTCTTAACGGTAACGATCATTGGGCCTAATAAATGCTAAAAAATTGTACATAATTATCTTCATTCTAAAATATAATTTAATAAGTCATTTAGAATTTCTTGATTAAAGATCATAACGATAACGGTCATTGGGCCTAATAAATGCTAAAGAATTTGAAATAATTATCTTCTTTGTGAATCATATTTGAATAGATCATTTAAAGTTTTTTTATTAAAGGTCTTAACGGTAACGATCATTGGGCCTAATAAATGCTAAAAAATTGTACATAATTATCTTCATTCTAAAATATAATTTAATAAGTCATTTAGAATTTCTTTATTAAAGATCATAACGATAACGGTCATTGGGCCTAATAAATGCTAAAGAATTTGAAATAATTATCTTCTTTGTGAATCATAATTGAAAAGATCATTTAAAGTTTTTTTATTAAAGATCATAATGGTAACGATCATTGGACCTAATAAATGCTATAAAATTGTAAATAATATCTTCTTTCTAAAAGATAATTTAATAGATCATTTAGAATTTCTTTATTAAAGATCATAACGGTAACGATCATTGGGCCTAATAAATGCTAAAGAATTTGAAATAATTATCTTCTTTGTGAATCATAATTGAAAAGATCATTTAAAGTTTTTTTATTAAAGATCATAATGGTAACAATCATTGGGCCTAATAAATGCTATAAAATTGTAAATAATTATCTTCTTTCTAAAAGATAATTTAATAGATCATTTAGAATTTCTTTATTAAAGATCATAACGGTAACGATCATTGGGCCTAATAAATGCTAAAGAATTGTAAATAATTATCTTCTTTCTAAAAGATAATTTAATAGATCATTTAAAATTTCTTCATTAAACATCATAACAGTAATGATCATTGGGCCTAATAAATGCTAAAGAATTTGAAATAATTATCTTCTTTGTGAATCATATTTGAAAAGATCATTTAAAGTTTTTTTATTAAAGGTCTTAACGGTAACGATCATTGGGCCTAATAAATGCTAAAAAATTGTACATAATTATCTTCTTTCTAAAAGATAATTTAATAGATCATTTAGAATTTCTTTATAAAATATCATAACGGTAAAGATCATTGGGCCTAATAAATGCTAAAAAATTGTAAATAATTATCTTCTTTCTAAAGATAATTTAATAGATAATTTAGAATTTCTTTATTAAAGATCATAATGGTAACGATCATCGGGCCTAATAAATGCTAAAGAATTTGAAATAATTATCTTCTTTGTGAATCATATTTGAATAGATCATTTAAAGTTTTTTATTAAAGGTCTTAACGGTAACGATCATTGGGCCTAATAAATGCTACAAAATTGTACATAATTATCTTCATTCTAAAATATAATTTAATAAGTCATTTAGAATTTCTTTATTAAAGATCATAACGATAACGGTCATTGGGCCTAATAAATGCTAAAGAATTTGAAATAATTATCTTCTTTGTGAATCATATTTGAGTAGATCATTTAAAGTTTTTTTATTAAAGGTCTTAACGGTAACGATCATTGGGCCTAATAAATGCTAAAAAATTGTACATAATTATCTTCATTCTAAAATATAATTTAATAAGTCATTTAGAATTTCTTTATAAAATATCATAACGGTAAAGATCATTGGGCCTAATAAATGCTAAAAAATTGTAAATAATTATCTTCTTTCTAAAGATAATTTAATAGATAATTTAGAATTTCTTTATTAAAGATCATAATGGTAACGATCATCGGGCCTAATAAATGCTAAAGAATTTGAAATAATTATCTTCTTTGTGAATCATATTTGAATAGATCATTTAAAGTTTTTTATTAAAGGTCTTAACGGTAACGATCATTGGGCCTAATAAATGCTACAAAATTGTACATAATTATCTTCATTCTAAAATATAATTTAATAAGTCATTTAGAATTTCTTTATTAAAGATCATAACGATAACGGTCATTGGGCCTAATAAATGCTAAAGAATTTGAAATAATTATCTTCTTTGTGAATCATATTTGAATAGATCATTTAAAGTTTTTTTATTAAAGGTCTTAACGGTAACGATCATTGGGCCTAATAAATGCTAAAAAATTGTACATAATTATCTTCATTCTAAAATATAATTTAATAAGTCATTTAGAATTTCTTGATTCAAGATCATAACGATAACGGTCATTGGGCCTAATAAATGCTAAAGAATTTGAAATAATTATCTTCTTTGTGAATCATATTTGAATAGATCATTTAAAGTTTTTTTATTAAAGGTTTTAACGGTAACGATCATTGGGCCTAATAAATGCTAAAAAATTGTACATAATTATCTTCATTCTAAAATATAATTTAATAAGTCATTTAGAATTTCTTGATTAAAGATCATAACGATAACGGTCATTGGGCCTAATAAATGCTAAAGAATTTGAAATAATTATCTTCTTTGTGAATCATAATTGAAAAGATCATTTACAGTTTTTTTATTAAAGATCATAATGGTAACGATCATTGGGCCTAATAAATGCTACAAAATTTCACATAATTATCTTCATTCTAAAATATCATTTAATAAGTCATTTAGAATTTCTTTATTAAAGATCATAACGATAACGGTCATTGGGCCTAATAAATGCTAAAGAATTTGAAATAATTATCTTCTTTGTGAATCATATTTGAATAGATCATTTACAGTTTTTTTATTAAAGATCATAATGGTAACGATCATTGGGCCTAATAAATGCTACAAAATTGCACATAATTATCTTCATTCTAAAATATAATTTAATAAGTCATTTAGAATTTCTTTATTAAAGATCATAACGATAACGGTCATTGGGCCTAATAAATGCTAAAGAATTTGAAATAATTATCTTCTTTGTGAATCATAATTGAAAAGATCATTTAAAGTTTTTTTATTAAAGATCATAATGGTAACGATCATTGGGCCTAATAAATGCTATAAAATTGTAAATAATTATCTTCTTTCTAAAAGATAATTTAATAGATCATTTAGAATTTCTTTATTAAAGATCATAACGGTAACGATCATTGGGCCTAATAAATGCTAAAGAATTTGAAATAATTATCTTCTTTGTGAATCATATTTGAATAGATCATTTAAAGTTTTTTATTAAAGGTCTTAACGGTAACGATCATTGGGCCTAATAAATGCTAAAAAATTGTACATAATTATCTTCATTCTAAAATATAATTTAATAAGTCATTTAGAATTTCTTTATTAAAGATCATAACGATAACGGTCATTGGGCCTAATAAATGCTAAAGAATTTGAAATAATTATCTTCTTTGTGAATCATATTTGAATAGATCATTTAAAGTTTTTTTATTAAAGGTCTTAACAGTAACGATCATTGGGCCTAATAAATGCTAAAAAATTGTACATAATTATCTTCATTCTAAAATATAATTTAATAAGTCATTTAGAATTTCCTTATTAAAGATCATAACGATAACGGTCATTGGGCCTAATAAATGCTAAAGAATTTGAAATAATTATCTTCTTTGTGAATCATAATTGAAAAGATCATTTACAGTTTTTTTATTAAAGATCATAATGGTAACGATCATTGGGCCTAATAAATGCTACAAAATTGCACATAATTATCTTCATTCTAAAATATAATTTAATAAGTCATTTAGAATTTCTTTATTAAAGATCATAACGATAACGGCCATTGGGCCTAATAAATGCTAAAGAATTTGAAATAATTATCTTCTTTGTGAATCATAATTGAAAAGATCATTTACAGTTTTTTTATTAAAGATCATAATGGTAACGATCATTGGGCCTAATAAATGCTACAAAATTGCACATAATTATCTTCATTCTAAAATATAATTTAATAAGTCATTTAGAATTTCTTTATTAAAGATCATAACGATAACGGCCATTGGGCCTAATAAATGCTAAAGAATTTGAAATAATTATCTTCTTTGTGAATCATAATTGAAAAGATCATTTACAGTTTTTTTATTAAAGATCATAATGGTAACGATCATTGGGCCTAATAAATGCTACAAAATTGCACATAATTATCTTCATTCTAAAATATAATTTAATAAGTCATTTAGAATTTCTTTATTAAAGATCATAACGATAACGGCCATTGGGCCTAATAAATGCTAAAGAATTTGAAATAATTATCTTCTTTGTGAATCATAATTGAAAAGATCATTTAAAGTTTTTTTATTAAAGATCATAATGGTAACGATCATTGGACCTAATAAATGCTACAAAATTGTACATAATTATCTTCATTCTAAAATATAATTTAATAAGTCATTTAGAATTTCTTTATTAAAGATCATAACGATAACGGTCATTGGGCTAATAAATGCTAATGAATTTGAAATAATTATCTTCTTTGTGAATCATATTTAAATAGATCATTTAAAGTTTTTTTATTAAAGGTCTTAACGGTAACGATCATTGGGCCTAATAAATGCTAAAAAATTGTACATAATTATCTTCATTCTAAAATATAATTTAATAAGTCATTTAGAATTTCTTGATTAAAGATCATAACGATAACGGTCATTGGGCCTAATAAATGCTAAAGAATTTGAAATAATTATCTTCTTTGTGAATCATATTTGAATAGATCATTTAAAGTTTTTTTATTAAAGGTCTTAACGGTAACGATCATTGGGCCTAATAAATGCTAAAAAATTGTACATAATTATCTTCATTCTAAAATATAATTTAATAAGTCATTTAGAATTTCTTTATTAAAGATCATAACGATAACGGTCATTGGGCCTAATAAATGCTAAAGAATTTGAAATAATTATCTTCTTTGTGAATCATAATTGAAAAGATCATTTGAAGTTTTTTTATTAAAGATCATAATGGTAACGATCATTGGGCCTAATATATGCTATAAAATTGTAAATAATTATCTTCTTTCTAAAAGATAATTTAATAGATCATTTAGAATTTCTTTATTAAAGATCATAACGGTAACGATCATTGGGCCTAATAAATGCTAAAGAATTTGAAATAATTATCTTCTTTGTGAATCATATTTGAATAGATCATTTAAAGTTTTTTATTAAAGGTCTTAACGGTAACGATCATTGGGCCTAATAAATGCTAAAAAATTGTACATAATTATCTTCATTCTAAAATATAATTTAATAAGTCATTTAGAATTTCTTTATTAAAGATCGTAACGATAACGGTCATTGGGCCTAATAAATGCTAAAGAATTTGAAATAATTATCTTCTTTGTGAATCATATTTGAATAGATCATTTAAAGTTTTTTTATTAAAGGTCTTAACGGTAACGATCATTGGGCCTAATAAATGCTAAAAAATTGTACATAATTATCTTCATTCTAAAATATAATTTAATAAGTCATTTAGAATTTCCTTATTAAAGATCATAACGATAACGGTCATTGGGCCTAATAAATGCTAAAGAATTTGAAATAATTATCTTCTTTGTGAATCATAATTGAAAAGATCATTTACAGTTTTTTTATTAAAGATCATAATGGTAACGATCATTGGGCCTAATAAATGCTACAAAATTGCACATAATTATCTTCATTCTAAAATATAATTTAATAAGTCATTTAGAATTTCTTTATTAAAGATCATAACGATAACGGCCATTGGGCCTAATAAATGCTAAAGAATTTGAAATAATTATCTTCTTTGTGAATCATAATTGAAAAGATCATTTAAAGTTTTTTTATTAAAGATCATAATGGTAACGATCATTGGGCCTAATAAATGCTACAAAATTGTACATAATTATCTTCATTCTAAAATATAATTTAATAAGTCATTTAGAATTTCTTTATTAAAGATCATAACGATAACGGTCATTGGGCTAATAAATGCTAAAGAATTTGAAATTATTATCTTCTTTGTGAATCATATTTGAATAGATCATTTAAAGTTTTTTTATTAAAGGTCTTAACGGTAACGATCATTGGGCCTAATAAATGCTAAAAAATTGTACATAATTATCTTCATTCTAAAATATAATTTAATAAGTCATTTAGAATTTCTTTATTAAAGATCATAACGATAACGGTCATTGGGCCTAATAAATGCTAAAGAATTTGAAATAATTATCTTCTTTGTGAATCATATTTGAATAGATCATTTAAAGTTTTTTTATTAAAGGTCTTAACGGTAACGATCATTGGGCCTAATAAATGCTAAAAAATTGTACATAATTATCTTCATTCTAAAATATAATTTAATAAGTCATTTAGAATTTCTTGATTAAAGATCATAACGATAACGGTCATTGGGCCTAATAAATGCTAAAGAATTTGAAATAATTATCTTCTTTGTGAATCATATTTGAATAGATCATTTAAAGTTTTTTTATTAAAGGTCTTAACGGTAACGATCATTGGGCCTAATAAATGCTAAAAAATTGTACATAATTATCTTCATTCTAAAATATAATTTAATAAGTCATTGAGAATTTCTTTATTAAAGATCATAACGATAACGGTCATTGGGCCTAATAAATGCTAAAGAATTTGAAATAATTATCTTCTTTGTGAATCATAATTGAAAAGATCATTTAAAGTTTTTTTATTAAAGATCATAATGGTAACGATCATTGGGCCTAATAAATGCTATAAAATTGTAAATAATTATCTTCTTTCTAAAAGATAATTTAATAGATCATTTAGAATTTCTTTATTAAAGATCATAACGGTAACGATCATTGGGCCTAATAAATGCTAAAGAATTTGAAATAATTATCTTCTTTGTGAATCATAATTGAAAAGATCATTAAAAGTTTTTTTATTAAAGATCATAACGGTAACGATCATTGGGCCTAATAAATACTAAAAAATTGTAAATAATTATCTTCTTTCTAAAAGATAATTTAATAGATCATTTAGAATTTCTTTATTAAAGATCATAACGGTAACGATCATTGGGCCTAATAAATGCTAAAAAATTGTAAATAATTATCTTCTTTCTAAAAGATAATTTAATAGATCATTTAAAATTTCTTCATTAAACATCATAACAGTAATGATCATTGGGCCTAATAAATGCTAAAGAATTTGAAATAATTATCTTCTTTGTGAATCATATTTGAATAGATCATTTAAAGTTTTTTTATTAAAGGTCTTAACGGTAACGATCATTGGGCCTAATAAACGCTAAAAAATTGTACATAATTATCTTCATTCTAAAATATAATTTAATAAGTCATTTAGAATTTCTTTATTAAAGATCATAACGATAACGGTCATTGGGCCTAATAAATGCTAAAGAATTTGAAATAATTATCTTCTTTGTGAATCATATTTGAATAAATCATTTAAAGTTTTTTTATTAAAGGTCTTAACGGTAACGATCATTGGGCCTAATAAATGCTAAAAAATTGTACATAATTATCTTCATTCTAAAATATAATTTAATAAGTCATTTAGAATTTCTTGATTAAAGATCATAACGATAACGGTCATTGGGCCTAATAAATGCTAAAGAATTTGAAATAATTATCTTCTTTGTGAATCATAATTGAAAAGATCATTTAAAGTTTTTTTATTAAAGATCATAATGGTAACGATCATTGGGCCTAATAAATGCTATAAAATTGTAAATAATTATCTTCTTTCTAAAAGATAATTTAATAGATCATTTAGAATTTCTTTATTAAAGATCATAACGGTAACGATCATTGGGCCTAATAAATGCTAAAGAATTTGAAATAATTATCTTCTTTGTGAATCATAATTGAAAAGATCATTAAAAGTTTTTTTATTAAAGATCATAACGGTAACGATCATTGGGCCTAATAAATACTAAAAAATTGTAAATAATTATCTTCTTTCTAAAAGATAATTTAATAGATCATTTAGAATTTCTTTATTAAAGATCATAACGGTAACGATCATTGGGCCTAATAAATGCTAAAAAATTGTAAATAATTATCTTCTTTCTAAAAGATAATTTAATAGATCATTTAAAATTTCTTCATTAAACATCATAACAGTAATGATCATTGGGCCTAATAAATGCTAAAGAATTTGAAATAATTATCTTCTTTGTGAATCATATTTGAAAAGATCATTTAAAGTTTTTTTATTAAAGGTCTTAACGGTAACGATCATTGGGCCTAATAAATGCTAAAAAATTGTACATAATTATCTTCTTTCTAAAAGATAATTTAATAGATCATTTAGAATTTCTTTATAAAATATCATAACGGTAAAGATCATTGGGCCTAATAAATGCTAAAAAATTGTAAATAATTATCTTCTTTCTAAAGATAATTTAATAGATAATTTAGAATTTCTTTATTAAAGATCATAATGGTAACGATCATCGGGCCTAATAAATGCTAAAGAATTTGAAATAATTATCTTCTTTGTGAATCATATTTGAATAGATCATTTAAAGTTTTTTATTAAAGGTCTTAACGGTAACGATCATTGGGCCTAATAAATGCTAAAAAATTGTACATAATTATCTTCATTCTAAAATATAATTTAATAAGTCATTTAGAATTTCTTTATTAAAGATCATAACGATAACGGTCATTGGGCCTAATAAATGCTAAAGAATTTGAAATAATTATCTTCTTTGTGAATCATATTTGAATAGATCATTTAAAGTTTTTTTATTAAAGGTCTTAACAGTAACGATCATTGGGCCTAATAAATGCTAAAAAATTGTACATAATTATCTTCATTCTAAAATATAATTTAATAAGTCATTTAGAATTTCCTTATTAAAGATCATAACGATAACGGTCATTGGGCCTAATAAATGCTAAAGAATTTGAAATAATTATCTTCTTTGTGAATCATAATTGAAAAGATCATTTACAGTTTTTTTATTAAAGATCATAATGGTAATGATCATTGGGCCTAATAAATGCTACAAAATTGCACATAATTATCTTCATTCTAAAATATAATTTAATAAGTCATTTAGAATTTCTTTATTAAAGATCATAACGATAACGGCCATTGGGCCTAATAAATGCTAAAGAATTTGAAATAATTATCTTCTTTGTGAATCATAATTGAAAAGATCATTTAAAGTTTTTTTATTAAAGATCATAATG
This sequence comes from Psophocarpus tetragonolobus, assembly GCA_037954015.1. Classification (NCBI taxonomy): domain Eukaryota; kingdom Viridiplantae; phylum Streptophyta; class Magnoliopsida; order Fabales; family Fabaceae; genus Psophocarpus; species Psophocarpus tetragonolobus. Next base: position 65,793,761 of record CM075688.1, read on the forward strand.
GTAACGATCATTGGGCCTAATAAATGCTACAAAATTGTACATAATTATCTTCATTCTAAAATATAATTTAATAAGTCATTTAGAATTTCTTTATTAAAGATCATAACGATAACGGTCATTGGGCTAATAAATGCTAAAGAATTTGAAATTATTATCTTCTTTGTGAATCATATTTGAATAGATCATTTAAAGTTTTTTTATTAAAGGTCTTAACGGTAACGATCATTGGGCCTAATAAATGCTAAAAAATTGTACATAATTATCTTCATTCTAAAATATAATTTAATAAGTCATTTAGAATTTCTTTATTAAAGATCATAACGATAACGGTCATTGGGCCTAATAAATGCTAAAGAATTTGAAATAATTATCTTCTTTGTGAATCATATTTGAATAAATCATTTAAAGTTTTTTTATTAAAGGTCTTAACGGTAACGATCATTGGGCCTAATAAATGCTAAAAAATTGTACATAATTATCTTCATTCTAAAATATAATTTAATAAGTCATTTAGAATTTCTTGATTAAAGATCATAACGATAACGGTCATTGGGCCTAATAAATGCTAAAGAATTTGAAATAATTATCTTCTTTGTGAATCATATTTGAATAGATCATTTAAAGTTTTTTTATTAAAGGTCTTAACGGTAACGATCATTGGGCCTAATAACTGCTAAAAAATTGTACATAATTATCTTCATTCTAAAATATAATTTAATAAGTCATTTAGAATTTCTTTATTAAAGATCATAACGATAACGGTCATTGGGCCTAATAAATGCTAAAGAATTTGAAATAATTATCTTCTTTGTGAATCATAATTGAAAAGATCATTTAAAGTTTTTTTATTAAAGATCATAATGGTAACGATCATTGGGCCTAATAAATGCTATAAAATTGTAAATAATTATCTTCTTTCTAAAAGATAATTTAATAGATCATTTAGAATTTCTTTATTAAAGATCATAACGGTAACGATCATTGGGCCTAATAAATGCTAAAGAATTTGAAATAATTATCTTCTTTGTGAATCATAATTGAAAAGATCATTAAAAGTTTTTTTATTAAAGATCATAACGGTAACGATCATTGGGCCTAATAAATACTAAAAAATTGTAAATAATTATCTTCTTTCTAAAAGATAATTTAATAGATCATTTAGAATTTCTTTATTAAAGATCATAACGGTAACGATCATTGGGCCTAATAAATGCTAAAAAATTGTAAATAATTATCTTCTTTCTAAAAGATAATTTAATAGATCATTTAAAATTTCTTCATTAAACATCATAACAGTAATGATCATTGGGCCTAATAAATGCTAAAGAATTTGAAATAATTATCTTCTTTGTGAATCATATTTGAAAAGATCATTTAAAGTTTTTTTATTAAAGGTCTTAACGGTAACGATCATTGGGCCTAATAAATGCTAAAAAATTGTACATAATTATCTTCTTTCTAAAAGATAATTTAATAGATCATTTAGAATTTCTTTATAAAATATCATAACGGTAAAGATCATTGGGCCTAATAAATGCTAAAAAATTGTAAATAATTATCTTCTTTCTAAAGATAATTTAATAGATAATTTAGAATTTCTTTATTAAAGATCATAATGGTAACGATCATCGGGCCTAATAAATGCTAAAGAATTTGAAATAATTATCTTCTTTGTGAATCATATTTGAATAGATCATTTAAAGTTTTTTATTAAAGGTCTTAACGGTAACGATCATTGGGCCTAATAAATGCTAAAAAATTGTACATAATTATCTTCATTCTAAAATATAATTTAATAAGTCATTTAGAATTTCTTTATTAAAGATCATAACGATAACGGTCATTGGGCCTAATAAATGCTAAAGAATTTGAAATAATTATCTTCTTTGTGAATCATATTTGAATAGATCATTTAAAGTTTTTTTATTAAAGGTCTTAACAGTAACGATCATTGGGCCTAATAAATGCTAAAAAATTGTACATAATTATCTTCATTCTAAAATATAATTTAATAAGTCATTTAGAATTTCCTTATTAAAGATCATAACGATAACGGTCATTGGGCCTAATAAATGCTAAAGAATTTGAAATAATTATCTTCTTTGTGAATCATAATTGAAAAGATCATTTACAGTTTTTTTATTAAAGATCATAATGGTAATGATCATTGGGCCTAATAAATGCTACAAAATTGCACATAATTATCTTCATTCTAAAATATAATTTAATAAGTCATTTAGAATTTCTTTATTAAAGATCATAACGATAACGGCCATTGGGCCTAATAAATGCTAAAGAATTTGAAATAATTATCTTCTTTGTGAATCATAATTGAAAAGATCATTTAAAGTTTTTTTATTAAAGATCATAATGGTAACGATCATTGGGCCTAATAAATGCTACAAAATTGTACATAATTATCTTCATTCTAAAATATAATTTAATAAGTCATTTAGAATTTCTTTATTAAAGATCATAACGATAACGGTCATTGGGCTAATAAATGCTAAAGAATTTGAAATTATTATCTTCTTTGTGAATCATATTTGAATAGATCATTTAAAGTTTTTTTATTAAAGGTCTTAACGGTAACGATCATTGGGCCTAATAAATGCTAAAAAATTGTACATAATTATCTTCATTCTAAAATATAATTTAATAAGTCATTTAGAATTTCTTTATTAAAGATCATAACGATAACGGTCATTGGGCCTAATAAATGCTAAAGAATTTGAAATAATTATCTTCTTTGTGAATCATATTTGAATAAATCATTTAAAGTTTTTTTATTAAAGGTCTTAACGGTAACGATCATTGGGCCTAATAAATGCTAAAAAATTGTACATAATTATCTTCATTCTAAAATATAATTTAATAAGTCATTTAGAATTTCTTGATTAAAGATCATAACGATAACGGTCATTGGGCCTAATAAATGCTAAAGAATTTGAAATAATTATCTTCTTTGTGAATCATATTTGAATAGATCATTTAAAGTTTTTTTATTAAAGGTCTTAACGGTAACGATCATTGGGCCTAATAACTGCTAAAAAATTGTACATAATTATCTTCATTCTAAAATATAATTTAATAAGTCATTTAGAATTTCTTTATTAAAGATCATAACGATAACGGTCATTGGGCCTAATAAATGCTAAAGAATTTGAAATAATTATCTTCTTTGTGAATCATAATTGAAAAGATCATTTAAAGTTTTTTTATTAAAGATCATAATGGTAACGATCATTGGGCCTAATAAATGCTATAAAATTGTAAATAATTATCTTCTTTCTAAAAGATAATTTAATAGATCATTTAGAATTTCTTTATTAAAGATCATAACGGTAACGATCATTGGGCCTAATAAATGCTAAAGAATTTGAAATAATTATCTTCTTTGTGAATCATAATTGAAAAGATCATTAAAAGTTTTTTTATTAAAGATCATAACGGTAACGATCATTGGGCCTAATAAATACTAAAAAATTGTAAATAATTATCTTCTTTCTAAAAGATAATTTAATAGATCATTTAGAATTTCTTTATTAAAGATCATAACGGTAACGATCATTGGGCCTAATAAATGCTAAAAAATTGTAAATAATTATCTTCTTTCTAAAAGATAATTTAATAGATCATTTAAAATTTCTTCATTAAACATCATAACAGTAATGATCATTGGGCCTAATAAATGCTAAAGAATTTGAAATAATTATCTTCTTTGTGAATCATATTTGAAAAGATCATTTAAAGTTTTTTTATTAAAGGTCTTAACGGTAACGATCATTGGGCCTAATAAATGCTAAAAAATTGTACATAATTATCTTCTTTCTAAAAGATAATTTAATAGATCATTTAGAATTTCTTTATAAAATATCATAACGGTAAAGATCATTGGGCCTAATAAATGCTAAAAAATTGTAAATAATTATCTTCTTTCTAAAGATAATTTAATAGATAATTTAGAATTTCTTTATTAAAGATCATAATGGTAACGATCATCGAGCCTAATAAATGCTAAAGAATTTGAAATAATTATCTTCTTTGTGAATCATATTTGAATAGATCATTTAAAGTTTTTTATTAAAGGTCTTAACGGTAACGATCATTGGGCCTAATAAATGCTAAAAAATTGTACATAATTATCTTCATTCTAAAATATAATTTAATAAGTCATTTAGAATTTCTTTATTAAAGATCATAACGATAACGGTCATTGGGCCTAATAAATGCTAAAGAATTTGAAATAATTATCTTCTTTGTGAATCATATTTGAATAGATCATTTAAAGTTTTTTTATTAAAGGTCTTAACAGTAACGATCATTGGGCCTAATAAATGCTAAAAAATTGTACATAATTATCTTCATTCTAAAATATAATTTAATAAGTCATTTAGAATTTCCTTATTAAAGATCATAACGATAACGGTCATTGGGCCTAATAAATGCTAAAGAATTTGAAATAATTATTTTCTTTGTGAATCATAATTGAAAAGATCATTTACAGTTTTTTTATTAAAGATCATAATGGTAACGATCATTGGGCCTAATAAATGCTACAAAATTGCACATAATTATCTTCATTCTAAAATATAATTTAATAAGTCATTTAGAATTTCTTTATTAAAGATCATAACGATAACGGCCATTGGGCCTAATAAATGCTAAAGAATTTGAAATAATTATCTTCTTTGTGAATCATAATTGAAAAGATCATTTAAAGTTTTTTTATTAAAGATCATAATGGTAACGATCATTGGGCCTAATAAATGCTACAAAATTGTACATAATTATCTTCATTCTAAAATATAATTTAATAAGTCATTTAGAATTTCTTTATTAAAGATCATAACGATAACGGTCATTGGGCCTAATAAATGCTAAAGAATTTGAAATAATTATCTTCTTTGTGAATCATATTTGAATAGATCATTTAAAGTTTTTTTATTAAAGGTCTTAACGGTAACGATCATTGGGCCTAATAAATGCTCAAAAATTGTACATAATTATCTTCATTCTAAAATATAATTTAATAAGTCATTTAGAATTTCTTTATTAAAGATCATAACGATAACGGTCATTGGGCCTAATAAATGCTAAAGAATTTGAAATAATTATCTTCTTTGTGAATCATATTTGAATAGATCATTTAAAGTTTTTTTATTAAAGGTTTTAACGGTAACGATCATTGGGCCTAATAAATGCTAAAAAATTGTACATAATTATCTTCATTCTAAAATATAATTTAATAAGTCATTTAGAATTTCTTGATTAAAGATCATAACGATAACGGTCATTGGGCCTAATAAATGCTAAAGAATTTGAAATAAGTATCTTCTTTGTGAATCATATTTGAATAGATCATTTAAAGTTTTTTTATTAAAGGTCTTAACGGTAACGATCATTGCGCCTAATAAATGCTAAAAAATTGTACATAATTATCTTCATTCTAAAATATAATTTAATAAGTCATTTAGAATTTCTTTATTAAAGATCATAACGATAACGGTCATTGGGCCTAATAAATACTAAAGAATTTGAAATAATTATCTTCTTTGTGAATCATATTTGAATAGATCATTTAAAGTTTTTTTATTAAAGGTCTTAACGGTAACGATCATTGGGCCTAATAAATGCTAAAAAATTGTACATAATTATCTTCATTCTAAAATATAATTTAATAAGTCATTTAGAATTTCTTTATTAAAGATCATAACGATAACGGTCATTGGGCCTAATAAATGCTAAAGAATTTGAAATAATTATCTTCTTTGTGAATCATATTTGAATAGATCATTTAAAGTTTTTTTATTAAAGGTCTTAACGGTAACGATCATTGGGCCTAATAAATGCTACAAAATTGCACATAATTATCTTCATTCTAAAATATAATTTAATAAGTCATTTAGAATTTCTTTATTAAAGATCATAACGATAACGGCCATTGGGCCTAATAAATGCTAAAGAATTTGAAATAATTATCTTCTTTGTGAATCATATTTGAATAGATCATTTAAAGTTTTTTTATTAAAGGTCTTAACGGTAACGATCATTGGGCCTAATAAATGCTAAAAAATTGTACATAATTATCTTCATTCTAAAATATAATTTAATAAGTCATTTAGAATTTCTTTATTGAAGATCATAACGATAACGGTCATTGGGCCTAATAAATGCTAAAGAATTTGAAATAATTATCTTCTTTGTGAATCATATTTGAATAGATCATTTAAAGTTTTTTTATTAAAGGTTTTAACGGTAACGATCATTGGGCCTAATAAATGCTAAAAAATTGTACATAATTATCTTCATTCTAAAATATAATTTAATAAGTCATTTAGAATTTCTTGATTAAAGATCATAACGATAACGGTCATTGGGCCTAATAAATGCTAAAGAATTTGAAATAAGTATCTTCTTTGTGAATCATATTTGAATAGATCATTTAAAGTTTTTTTATTAAAGGTCTTAACGGTAACGATCATTGCGCCTAATAAATGCTAAAAAATTGTACATAATTATCTTCATTCTAAAATATAATTTAATAAGTCATTTAGAATTTCTTTATTAAAGATCATAACGATAACGGTCATTGGGCCTAATAAATGCTAAAGAATTTGAAATAATTATCTTCTTTGTGAATCATAATTGAAAAGATCATTTAAAGTTTTTTTATTAAAGATCATAATGGTAACGATCATTGGGCCTAATAAATGCTATAAAATTGTAAATAATTATCTTCTTTCTAAAAGATAATTTAATAGATCATTTTGAATTTCTTTATTAAAGATCATAACGGTAACGATCATTGGGCCTAATAAATGCTAAAGAATTTGAAATAATTATCTTCTTTATGAATCATAATTGAAAAGATCATTAAAAGTTTTTTTATTAAAGATCATAACGGTAACGATCATTGGGCCTAATAAATACTAAAAAATTGTAAATAATTATCTTCTTTCTAAAAGATAATTTAATAGATCATTTAGAATTTCTTTATTAAAGATCATAACGGTAACGATCATTGGGCCTAATAAATGCTAAAAAATTGTAAATAATTATCTTCTTTCTAAAAGATAATTTAATAGATCATTTAAAATTTCTTCATTAAACATCATAACAGTAATGATCATTGGGCCTAATAAATGCTAAAGAATTTGAAATAATTATCTTCTTTGTGAATCATATTTGAAAAGATCATTTAAAGTTTTTTTATTAAAGGTCTTAACGGTAACGATCATTGGGCCTAATAAATGCTAAAAAATTGTACATAATTATCTTCTTTCTAAAAGATAATTTAATAGATCATTTAGAATTTCTTTATAAAATATCATAACGGTAAAGATCATTGGGCCTAATAAATGCTAAAAAATTGTAAATAATTATCTTCTTTCTAAAGATAATTTAATAGATAATTTAGAATTTCTTTATTAAAGATCATAATGGTAACGATCATCGGGCCTAATAAATGCTAAAGAATTTGAAATAATTATCTTCTTTGTGAATCATATTTGAATAGATCATTTAAAGTTTTTTATTAAAGGTCTTAACGGTAACGATCATTGGGCCTAATAAATGCTAAAAAATTGTACATAATTATCTTCATTCTAAAATATAATTTAATAAGTCATTTAGAATTTCTTTATTAAAGATCATAACGATAACGGTCATTGGGCCTAATAAATGCTAAAGAATTTGAAATAATTATCTTCTTTGTGAATCATATTTGAATAGATCATTTAAAGTTTTTTTATTAAAGGTCTTAACAGTAACGATCATTGGGCTTAATAATTGCTAAAAAATTGTACATAATTATCTTCATTCTAAAATATAATTTAATAAGTTATTTAGAATTTCCTTATTAAAGATCATAACGATAACGGTCATTGGGCCTAATAAATGCTAAAGAATTTGAAATAATTATCTTCTTTGTGAATCATAATTGAAAAGATCATTTACAGTTTTTTTATTAAAGATCATAATGGTAACGATCATTGGGCCTAATAAATGCTACAAAATTGCACATAATTATCTTCATTCTAAAATATAATTTAATAAGTCATTTAGAATTTCTTTATTAAAGATCATAACGATAACGTCCATTGGGCCTAATAAATGCTAAAGAATTTGAAATAATTATCTTCTTTGTGAATCATAATTGAAAAGATCATTTAAAGTTTTTTTATTAAAGATCATAATGGTAACGATCATTGGGCCTAATAAATGCTACAAAATTGTACATAATTATCTTCATTCTAAAATATAATTTAATAAGTCATTTAGAATTTCTTTATTAAAGATCATAACGATAACGGTCATTGGGCCTAATAAATGCTAAAGAATTTGAAATAATTATCTTCTTTGTGAATCATATTTGAATAGATCATTTAAAGTTTTTTTATTAAAGGTTTTAACGGTAACGATCATTGGGCCTAATAAATGCTAAAAAATTGTACATAATTATCTTCATTCTAAAATATAATTTAATAAGTCATTTAGAATTTCTTGATTAAAGATCATAACGATAACGGTCATTGGGCCTAATAAATGCTACAGAATTTGAAATAAGTATCTTCTTTGTGAATCATATTTGAATAGATCATTTAAAGTTTTTTTATTAAAGGTCTTAACGGTAACGATCATTGCGCCTAATAAATGCTAAAAAATTGTACATAATTATCTTCATTCTAAAATATAATTTAATAAGTCATTTAGAATTTCTTTATTAAAGATCATAACGATAACGGTCATTGGGCCTAATAAATGCTAAAGAATTTGAAATAATTATCTTCTTTGTGAATCATATTTGAATAGATCATTTAAAGTTTTTTTATTAAAGGTCTTAACGGTAACGATCATTGGGCCTAATAAATGCTAAAAAATTGTACATAATTATCTTCATTCTAAAATATAATTTAATAAGTCATTTAGAATTTCTTTATTAAAGATCATAACGATAACGGTCATTGGGCCTAATAAATGCTAAAGAATTTGAAATAATTATCTTCTTTGTGAATCATATTTGAATAGATCATTTAAAGTTTTTTTATTAAAGGTCTTAACGGTAACGATCATTGGGCCTAATAAATGCTAAAAAATTGTACATAATTATCTTCATTCTAAAATATAATTTAATAAGTCATTTAGAATTTCTTGATTAAAGATCATAACGATAACGGTCATTGGGCCTAATAAATGCTAAAGAATTTGAAATAATTATCTTCTTTGTGAATCATATTTGAATAGATCATTTAAAGTTTTTTTATTAAAGGTCTTAACGGTAACGATCATTGGGCCTAATAAATGCTAAAAAATTGTACATAATTATCTTCATTCTAAAATATAATTCAATAAGTCATTTAGAATTTCTTTATTGAAGATCATAACGATAACGGTCATTGGGCCTAATAAATGCTAAAGAATTTGAAATAATTATCTTCTTTGTGAATCATATTTGAATAGATCATTTAAAGTTTTTTTATTAAAGGTTTTAACGGTAATGATCATTGGGCCTAATAAATGCTAAAAAATTGTACATAATTATCTTCATTCTAAAATATAATTTAATAAGTCATTTAGAATTTATTGATTAAAGATCATAACGATAACGGTCATTGGGCCTAATAAATGCTAAAGAATTTGAAATAAGTATCTTCTTTGTGAATCATATTTGAATAGATCATTTAAAGTTTTTTTATTAAAGGTCTTAACGGTAACGATCATTGCGCCTAATAAATGCTAAAAAATTGTACATAATTATCTTCATTGTAAAATATAATTTAATAAGTCATTTAGAATTTCTTTATTAAAGATCATAACGATAACGGTCATTGGGCCTAATCAATGCTAAAGAATTTGAAATAATTATCTTCTTTGTGAATCATAATTGAAAAGATCATTTAAAGTTTTTTTATTAAAGATCATAATGGTAACGATCATTGGGCCTAATAAATGCTATAAAATTGTAAATAATTATCTTCTTTCTAAAAGATAATTTAATAGATCATTTAGAATTTCTTTATTAAAGATCATAACGGTAACGATCATTGGGCCTAATAAATGCTAAAGAATTTGAAATAATTATCTTCTTTGTGAATCATAATTGAAAAGATCATTAAAAGTTTTTTTATTAAAGATCATAACGGTAACGATCATTGGGCCTAATAAATACTAAAAAATTGTAAATAATTATCTTCTTTCTAAAAGATAATTTAATAGATCATTTAGAATTTCTTTATTAAAGATCATAACGGTAACGATCATTGGGCCTAATAAATGCTAAAAAATTGTAAATAATTATCTTCTTTCTAAAAGATAATTTAATAGATCATTTAAAATTTCTTCATTAAACATCATAACAGTAATGATCATTGGGCCTAATAAATGCTAAAGAATTTGAAATAATTATCTTCTTTGTGAATCATATTTGAAAAGATCATTTAAAGTTTTTTTATTAAAGGTCTTAACGGTAACGATCATTGGGCCTAATAAATGCTAAAAAATTGTACATAATTATCTTCTTTCTAAAAGATAATTTAATAGATCATTTAGAATTTCTTTATAAAATATCATAACGGTAAAGATCATTGGGCCTAATAAATGCTAAAAAATTGTAAATAATTATCTTCTTTCTAAAGATAATTTAATAGATAATTTAGAATTTCTTTATTAAAGATCATAATGGTAACGATCATCGGGCCTAATAAATGCTAAAGAATTTGAAATAATTATCTTCTTTGTGAATCATATTTGAATAGATCATTTAAAGTTTTTTATTAAAGGTCTTAACGGTAACGATCATTGGGCCTAATAAATGCTAAAAAATTGTACATAATTATCTTCATTCTAAAATATAATTTAATAAGTCATTTAGAATTTCTTTATTAAAGATCATAACGATAACGGTCATTGGGCCTAATAAATGCTAAAGAATTTGAAATAATTATCTTCTTTGTGAATCATATTTGAATAGATCATTTAAAGTTTTTTTATTAAAGGTCTTAACAGTAACGATCATTGGGCCTAATAAATGCTAAAAAATTGTACATAATTATCTTCATTCTAAAATATAATTTAATAAGTCATTTAGAATTTCCTTATTAAAGATCATAACGATAACGGTCATTGGGCCTAATAAATGCTAAAGAATTTGAAATAATTATCTTCTTTGTGAATCATAATTGAAAAGATCATTTACAGTTTTTTTATTAAAGATGATAATGGTAACGATCATTGGGCCTAATAAATGCTACAAAATTGCACATAATTATCTTCATTCTAAAATATAATTTAATAAGTCATTTAGAATTTCTTTATTAAAGATCATAACGATAACGGCCATTGGGCCTAATAAATGCTAAAGAATTTGAAATAATTATCTTCTTTGTGAATCATAATTGAAAAGATCATTTAAAGTTTTTTTATTAAAGATCATAATGGTAACGATCATTGGGCCTAATAAATGCTACAAAATTGTACATAATTATCTTCATTCTAAAATATAATTTAATAAGTCATTTAGAATTTCTTTATTAAAGATCATAACGATAACGGTCATTGGGCCTAATAAATGCTAAAGAATTTGAAATAATTATCTTCTTTGTGAATCATATTTGAATAGATCATTTAAAGTTTTTTTATTAAAGGTCTTAACGGTAACGATCATTGGGCCTAATAAATGCTAAAAAATTGTACATAATTATCTTCATTCTAAAATATAATTTAATAAGTCATTTAGAATTTCTTTATTAAAGATCATAACGATAACGGTCATTGGGCCTAATAAATGCTAAAGAATTTGAAATAATTATCTTCTTTGTGAATCATATTTGAATAGATCATTTAAAGTTTTTTTATTAAAGGTTTTAACGGTAACGATCATTGGGCCTAATAAATGCTAAAAAATTGTACATAATTATCTTCATTCTAAAATATAATTTAATAAGTCATTTAGAATTTCTTGATTAAAGATCATAACGATAACGGTCATTGGGCCTAATAAATGCTAAAGAATTTGAAATAAGTATCTTCTTTGTGAATCATATTTGAATAGATCATTTAAAGTTTTTTTATTAAAGGTCTTAACGGTAACGATCATTGCGCCTAATAAATGCTAAAAAATTGTACATAATTATCTTCATTCTAAAATATAATTTAATAAGTCATTTAGAATTTCTTTATTAAAGATCATAACGATAACGGTCATTGGGCCTAATAAATGCTAAAGAATTTGAAATAATTATCTTCTTTGTGAATCATAATTGAAAAGATCATTTAAAGTTTTTTTATTAAAGATCATAATGGTAACGACCATTGGGCCTAATAAATGCTATAAAATTGTAAATAATTATCTTCTTTCTAAAAGATAATTTAATAGATCATTTAGAATTTCTTTATTAAAGATCATAACGGTAACGATCATTGGGCCTAATAAATGCTAAAGAATTTGAAATAATTATCTTCTTTGTGAATCATAATTGAAAAGATCATTAAAAGTTTTTTTATTAAAGATCATAACGGTAACGATCATTGGGCCTAATAAATACTAAAAAATTGTAAATAATTATCTTCTTTCTAAAAGATAATTTAATAGATCATTTAGAATTTCTTTATTAAAGATCATAACGGTAACGATCATTGGGCCTAATAAATGCTAAAAAATTGTAAATAATTATCTTCTTTCTAAAAGATAATTTAATAGATCATTTAAAATTTCTTCATTAAACATCATAACAGTAATGATCATTGGGCCTAATAAATGCGAAAGAATTTGAAATAATTATCTTCTTTGTGAATCATATTTGAAAAGATCATTTAAAGTTTTTTTATTAAAGGTCTTAACGGTAACGATCATTGGGCCTAATAAATGCTAAAAAATTGTACATAATTATCTTCATTCTAAAATATAATTTAATAAGTCATTTAGAATTTCTTTATTAAAGATCATAACGGTAACGATCATTGGGCCTAATAAATGCTAAAGAATTTGAAATAATTATCTTCTTTGTGAATCATATTTGAAAAGATCATTTAAAGTTGTTTTATTAAAGATCATAACGGTAATGATCATTGGTCCTAATAAATGCTAAAAAATTGTAAATAATTATCTTCTTTCTGAAAGATAATTTAATACATCATTTAGAATTTCTTTATTAAAGATCATAACGATAACCATCATTGGGACTAATAAATGCTAAAAAATTGTAAATAATTATCTTCTTTCTAAAAGATAATTTAATAGATCATTTAGAATTTCTTTATTAAAGATCATAACGGTAACGATCATGGGGCCTAATAAATGCTAAATAATTTGAAATAATTATCTTCTTTGTGAATCATATTTGAATAGATAATTTAAAGTTTTTTTATTAAACGTCTGAATGGTAACGATCATTGGGCCTAATAAATGCTAAAAAATTGTAAATAATTATCTTCTTTCTAAAAGATAATTTAATAGATCATTTAGAATTTCTTTATAAAATATCATAACGGTAAAGATCATTGGGCCTAATAAATGCTAAAAAATTGTAAATAATTATCTTCTTTCTAAAAGATAATTTAATAGATCATTTAGAATTTCTTTATAAAATATCATAACGGTAAAGATCATTGGGCCTAATAAATGCTAAAAAATTGTAAATAATTATCTTCTTTCTAAACGATAATTTAATAGATCATTTAGAATTTCTTTATTAAAGATCATAACGGTAACGATCATGGGGCCTAATAAATGCTAAATAATTTGAAATAATTATCTTCTTTGTGAATCCTATTTGAATAGATCATTTAAAGTTTTTTTATTAAAGGCCTTAAGAATAACGATCATTGGGCCTAATAAATGCTAAAAAATTGTACATAATTATCTTCATTCTAAAAGATAACTTAAAAGATCATTTAGAATTTCTTTATTAAAGGTCATAACGGTAACGATCATCGGGCCTAATAAATGCTAAAGAATTTGAAATAATTATCTTCTTTGTGAATCATATTTGAATAGATCATTTAAAGTTTTTTTATTAAAGGTCTTAACGGTAACGATCATTGGGCCTAATAAATGCTAAAAAATTGTACATAATTATCTTCATTCTAAAATATAATTTAATAAGTCATTTAGAATTTCTTTATTAAAGATCATAACGATAACGGTCATTGGGCCTAATAAATGCTAAAGAATTTGAAATAATTATCTTCTTTGTGAATCATAATTGAAAAGATCATTTGAAGTTTTTTTATTAAAGATCATAATGGTAACGATCATTGGGCCTAATAAATGCTACAAAATTGTACATAATTATCTTCATTCTAAAATATATTTTAATAAGTCATTTAGAATTTCTTTATTAAAGATCATAACGATAACGGTCATTGGGCCTAATAAATGCTAAAGAATTTGAAATAATTATCTTCTTTGTGAATCATATTTGAATAGATCATTTAAAGTTTTTTTATTAAAGGTCTTAACGGTAACGATCATTGGGCCTAATAAATACTAAAAAATTGTACATAATTATCTTCATTCTAAAATATAATTTAATAAGTCATTTAGAATTTCTTTATTAAAGATCATAACGATAACGGTCATTGGGCCTAATAAATGCTAAAGAATTTGAAATAATTATCTTCTTTGTGAATCATATTTGAATAGATCATTTAAAGTTTTTTTATTAAAGGTCTTAACGGTAACGATCATTGGGCCTAATAAATGCTAAAAAATTGTACATAATTATCTTCATTCTAAAATATAATTTAATAAGTCATTTAGAATTTCTTTATTAAAGATCATAACGATAACGGTCATTGGGCCTAATAAATGCTAAAGAATTTGAAATAATTATCTTCTTTGTGAATCATATTTGAATAGATCATTTAAAGTTTTTTTATTAAAGGTCTTAACGGTAACGATCATTGGGCCTAATAAATACTAAAAAATTGTACATAATTATCTTCATTCTAAAATATAATTTAATAAGTCATTTAGAATTTCTTTATTAAAGATCATAACGATAACGGTCATTGGGCCTAATAAATGCTAAAGAATTTGAAATAATTATCTTCTTTGTGAATCATATTTGAATAGATCATTTAAAGTTTTTTTATTAAAGGTCTTAACGGTAACGATCATTGGGCCTAATAAATGCTAAAAAATTGTACATAATTATCTTCATTCTAAAATATAATTTAATAAGTCATTTAGAATTTCTTTATTAAAGATCATAACGATAACGGTCATTGGGCCTAATAAATGCTAAAGAATTTGAAATAATTATCTTCATTGTGAATCATATTTGAATAGATCATTTAAAGTTTTTTAATTAAAGGTCTTAACGGTAACGATCATTGGGCCTAATAAATGCTAAAAAATTGTACATAATTATCTTCAGTCTAAAATATAATTTAATAAGTCATTTAGAATTTCTTTATTAAAGATCATAACGATAACGGTCATTGGGCCTAATAAATGCTAAAGAATTTGAAATAATTATCTTCTTTGTGAATCATAATTGAAAAGATCATTTAAAGTTTTTTTATTAAAGATCATAATGGTAACGATCATTGGGCCTAATAAATGCTACAAAATTGTAAATAATTATCTTCTTTCTAAAAGATAATTTAATAGATCATGTAGAATTTCTTTATTAAAGATCATAACGGCAACGATCATTGGGCCTAATAAATGCTAAAAAATTTTAAATAATTATCTTCTTTGTGAATCATAATTGAAAAGATCATTTAAAGTTTTTTTATTAAAGATCATAACGGTAACGATCATTGGGCCTAATAAATGCTAAAGAATTTGAAATAATTATCTTCTTTGTGAATCATAATTGACAACGTCATTTAAAGTTTTTTTATTAAAGATCATAACGGTAACGATCATTGGGCCTAATAAATGCTAAAAAATTGTAAATAATTATCTTCTTTCTAAAAGATAATTTAATACATCATTTAGAATTTCTTTTTTAAAGATCATAACGGTAACCATCATTGGGACTAATAAATGCTAAAAAATTGTAAATAATTATCTTCTTTCTAAAAGATAATTTAATAGATCATTTAGAATTTCTTTATTAAAGATCATAACGATAACGATCATGGGGCCTAATAAATGCTAAATAATTTGAAATAATTATCTTCTTTGTGAATCATATTTGAATAGATAATTTAAAGTTTTTTTATTAAACGTCTGAATGGTAACGATCATTGGGCCTAATAAATGCTAAAAAATTGTAAATAATTATCTTCTTTCTAAAAGATAATTTAATAGATCATTTAGAATTTCTTTATAAAATATCATAACGGTAAAGATCATTGGGCCTAATAAATGCTAAAAAATTGTAAATAATTATCTTCTTTCTAAAAGATAATTTAATAGATCATTTAGAATTTCTTTATTAAAGATCATAACGGTAACGATCATGGGGCCTAATAAATGCTAAATAATTTGAAATAATTATCTTCTTTGTGAATCCTATTTGAATAGATCATTTAAAGTTTTTTTATTAAAGGCCTTAAGAATAACGATCATTGGGCCTAATAAATGCTAAAAAATTGTACATAATTATCTTCATTCTAAAAGATAACTTAAAAGATCATTTAGAATTTCTTTATTAAAGGTCATAACGGTAACGATCATCGGGCCTAATAAATGCTAAAGAATTTGAAATAATTATCTTCTTTGTGAATCATATTTGAATAGATCATTTAAAGTTTTTTTATTAAAGGTCTTAACGGTAACGATCATTGGGCCTAATAAATGCTAAAAAATTGTACATAATTATCTTCATTCTAAAATATAATTTAATAAGTCATTTAGAATTTCTTTATTAAAGATCATAACGATAACGGTCATTGGGCCTAATAAATGCTAAAGAATTTGAAATAATTATCTTCTTTGTGAATCATATTTGAATAGATCATTTAAAGTTTTTTTATTAAAGGTCTTAACGGTAACGATCATTGGGCCTAATAAATACTAAAAAATTGTACATAATTATCTTCATTCTAAAATATAATTTAATAAGTCATTTAGAATTTCTTTATTAAAGATCATAACGATAACGGTCATTGGGCCTAATAAATGCTAAAGAATTTGAAATAATTATCTTCTTTGTGAATCATATTTGAATAGATCATTTAAAGTTTTTTTATTAAAGGTCTTAACGGTAACGATCATTGGGCCTAATAAATGCTAAAAAATTGTACATAATTATCTTCATTCTAAAATATAATTTAATAAGTCATTTAGAATTTCTTTATTAAAGATCATAACGATAACGGTCATTGGGCCTAATAAATGCTAAAGAATTTGAAATAATTATCTTCATTGTGAATCATATTTGAATAGATCATTTCAAGTTTTTTAATTAAAGGTCTTAACGGTAACGATCATTGGGCCTAATAAATGCTAAAAAATTGTACATAATTATCTTCAGTCTAAAATATAATTTAATAAGTCATTTAGAATTTCTTTATTAAAGATCATAACGATAACGGTCATTGGGCCTAATAAATGCTAAAGAATTTGAAATAATTATCTTCTTTGTGAATCATAATTGAAAAGATCATTTAAAGTTTTTTTATTAAAGATCATAATGGTAACGATCATTGGGCCTAATAAATGCTACAAAATTGTAAATAATTATCTTCTTTCTAAAAGATAATTTAATAGATCATGTAGAATTTCTTTATTAAAGATCATAACGGCAACGATCATTGGGCCTAATAAATGCTAAAAAATTTTAAATAATTATCTTCTTTGTGAATCATAATTGAAAAGATCATTTAAAGTTTTTTTATTAAAGATCATAACGGTAACGATCATTGGGCCTAATAAATGCTAAAGAATTTGAAATAATTATCTTCTTTGTGAATCATAATTGACAACGTCATTTAAAGTTTTTTTATTAAAGATCATAACGGTAACGATCATTGGGCCTAATAAATGCTAAAAAATTGTAAATAATTATCTTCTTTCTAAAAGATAATTTAATACATCATTTAGAATTTCTTTTTTAAAGATCATAACGGTAACCATCATTGGGACTAATAAATGCTAAAAAATTGTAAATAATTATCTTCTTTCTAAAAGATAATTTAATAGATCATTTAGAATTTCTTTATTAAAGATCATAACGATAACGATCATGGGGCCTAATAAATGCTAAATAATTTGAAATAATTATCTTCTTTGTGAATCATATTTGAATAGATAATTTAAAGTTTTTTTATTAAACGTCTGAATGGTAACGATCATTGGGCCTAATAAATGCTAAAAAATTGTAAATAATTATCTTCTTTCTAAAAGATAATTTAATAGATCATTTAGAATTTCTTTATAAAATATCATAACGGTAAAGATCATTGGGCCTAATAAATGCTAAAAAATTGTAAATAATTATCTTCTTTCTAAAAGATAATTTAATAGATCATTTAGAATTTCTTTATTAAAGATCATAACGCTAACGATCATGGGGCCTAATAAATGCTAAATAATTTGAAATAATTATCTTCTTTGTGAATCCTATTTGAATAGATCATTTAAAGTTTTTTTATTAAAGGCCTTAAGAATAACGATCATTGGGCCTAATAAATGCTAAAAAATTGTACATAATTATCTTCATTCTAAAAGATAACTTAAAAGATCATTTAGAATTTCTTTATTAAAGGTCATAACGGTAACGATCATCGGGCCTAATAAATGCTAAAGAATTTGAAATAATTATCTTCTTTGTGAATCATATTTGAATAGATCATTTAAAGTTTTTTTATTAAAGGTCTTAACGGTAACGATCATTGGGCCTAATAAATGCTAAAAAATTGTACATAATTATCTTCATTCTAAAATATAATTTAATAAGTCATTTAGAATTTCTTTATTAAAGATCATAACGATAACGGTCATTGGGCCTAATAAATGCTAAAGAATTTGAAATAATTATCTTCTTTGTGAATCATAATTGAAAAGATCATTTAAAGTTTTTTTATTAAAGATCATAATGGTAACGATCATTGGGCCTAATAAATGCTACAAAATTGTACATAATTATCTTCATTCTAAAATATATTTTAATAAGTCATTTAGAATTTCTTTATTAAAGATCATAACGATAACGGTCATTGGGCCTAATAAATGCTAAAGAATTTGAAATAATTATCTTCTTTGTGAATCATATTTGAATAGATCATTTAAAGTTTTTTTATTAAAGGTCTTAACGGTAACGATCATTGGGCCTAATAAATACTAAAAAATTGTACATAATTATCTTCATTCTAAAATATAATTTAATAAGTCATTTAGAATTTCTTTATTAAAGATCATAACGATAACGGTCATTGGGCCTAATAAATGCTAAAGAATTTGAAATAATTATCTTCTTTGTGAATCATATTTGAATAGATCATTTAAAGTTTTTTTATTAAAGGTCTTAACGGTAACGATCATTGGGCCTAATAAATGCTAAAAAATTGTACATAATTATCTTCATTCTAAAATATAATTTAATAAGTCATTTAGAATTTCTTTATTAAAGATCATAACGATAACGGTCATTGGGCCTAATAAATGCTAAAGAATTTGAAATAATTATCTTCTTTGTGAATCATATTTGAATAGATCATTTAAAGTTTTTTTATTAAAGGTCTTAACGGTAACGATCATTGGGCCTAATAAATACTAAAAAATTGTACATAATTATCTTCATTCTAAAATATAATTTAATAAGTCATTTAGAATTTCTTTATTAAAGATCATAACGATAACGGTCATTGGGCCTAATAAATGCTAAAGAATTTGAAATAATTATCTTCTTTGTGAATCATATTTGAATAGATCATTTAAAATTTTTTTATTAAAGGTCTTAACGGTAACGATCATTGGGCCTAATAAATGCTAAAAAATTGTACATAATTATCTTCATTCTAAAATATAATTTAATAAGTCATTTAGAATTTCTTTATTAAAGATCATAACGATAACGGTCATTGGGCCTAATAAATGCTAAAGAATTTGAAATAATTATCTTCATTGTGAATCATATTTGAATAGATCATTTAAAGTTTTTTAATTAAAGGTCTTAACGGTAACGATCATTGGGCCTAATAAATGCTAAAAAATTGTACATAATTATCTTCATTCTAAAATATAATTTAATAAGTCATTTAGAATTTCTTTATTAAAGATCATAACGATAACGGTCATTGGGCCTAATAAATGCTAAAGAATTTGAAATAATTATCTTCTTTGTGAATCATAATTGAAAAGATCATTTAAAGTTTTTTTATTAAAGATCATAATGGTAACGATCATTGGGCCTAATAAATGCTACAAAATTGTAAATAATTATCTTCTTTCTAAAAGATAATTTAATAGATCATGTAGAATTTCTTTATTAAAGATCATAACGGCAACGATCATTGGGCCTAATAAATGCTAAAAAATTTTAAATAATTATCTTCTTTGTGAATCATAATTGAAAAGATCATTTAAAGTTTTTTTATTAAAGATCATAACGGTAACGATCATTGGGCCTAATAAATACTAAAAAATTGTAAATAATTATCTTCTTTCTAAAAGATAATTTAATAGATCATTTAGAATTTCTTTATTAAAGATCATAACGGTAACGATCATTGGGCCTAATAAATGCTAAAAAATTGTAAATAATTATCTTCTTTCTAAAAGATAATTTAATAGATCATTTAAAATTTCTTCATTAAACATCATAACAGTAATGACCATTGGGCCTAATAAATGCTAAAGAATTTGAAATAATTATCTTCTTTGTGAATCATATTTGAAAAGATCATTTAAAGTTTTTTTATTAAAGGTCTTAACGGTAACGATCATTGGGCCTAATAAATGCTAAAAAATTGTACATAATTATCTTCATTCTAAAATATAATTTAATAAGTCATTTAGAATTTCTTTATTAAAGATCATAACGATAACGGTCATTGGGCCTAATAAATGCTAAAGAATTTGAAATAATTATCTTCTTTGTGAATCATATTTGAATAGATCATTTAAAGTTTTTTTATTAAAGGTCTTAACGGTAACGATCATTGGGCCTAATAAATGCTAAAAAATTGTACATAATTATCTTCATTCTAAAATATAATTTAATAAGTCATTTAGAATTTCTTTATTAAAGATCATAACGATAACGGTCATTGGGCCTAATAAATGCTAAAGAATTTGAAATAATTATCTTCTTTGTGAATCATATTTGAATAGATCATTTAAAGTTTTTTTATTAAAGGTCTTAACGGTAACGATCATTGGGCCTAATAAATGCTAAAAAATTGTACATAATTATCTTCATTCTAAAATATAATTTAATAAGTCATTTAGAATTTCTTTATTAAAGATCATAACGATAACGGTCATTGGGCCTAATAAATGCTAAAGAATTTGAAATAATTATCTTCTTTGTGAATCATAATTGAAAAGATCATTTAAAGTTTTTTTATTAAAGATCATAATGGTAACGATCATTGGGCCTAATAAATGCTACAAAATTGTACATAATTATCTTCATTCTAAAATATATTTTAATAAGTCATTTAGAATTTCTTTATTAAAGATCATAACGATAACGGTCATTGGGCCTAATAAATGCTAAAGAATTTGAAATAATTATCTTCTTTGTGAATCATATTTGAATAGATCATTTAAAGTTTTTTTATTAAAGGTCTTAACGGTAACGATCATTGGGCCTAATAAATACTAAAAAATTGTACATAATTATCTTCATTCTAAAATATAATTTAATAAGTCATTTAGAATTTCTTTATTAAAGATCATAACGATAACGGTCATTGGGCCTAATAAATGCTAAAGAATTTGAAATAATTATCTTCTTTGTGAATCATATTTGAATAGATCATTTAAAGTTTTTTTATTAGAGGTCTTAACGGTAACGATCATTGGGCCTAATAAATGCTAAAAAATTGTACATAATTATCTTCATTCTAAAATATAATTTAATAAGTCATTTAGAATTTCTTTATTAAAGATCATAACGATAACGGTCATTGGGCCTAATAAATGCTAAAGAATTTGAAATAATTATCTTCATTGTGAATCATATTTGAATAGATCATTTAAAGTTTTTTTATTAAAGGTCTTAACGGTAACGATCATTGGGCCTAATATATGCTAAAAAATTGTACATAATTATCTTCATTCTAAAATATAATTTAATAAGTCATTTAGAATTTCTTTATTAAAGATCATAACGATAACGGTCATTGGGCCTAATAAATGCTAAAGAATTTGAAATGATTATCTTCTTTGTGAATTATAATTGAAAAGATCATTTAAAGTTTTTTTATTAAAGATCATAATGGTAACGATCATTGGGCCTAATAAATGCTACAAAATTGTAAATAATTATCTTCTTTCTAAAAGATAATTTAATAGATCATGTAGAATTTCTTTATTAAAGATCATAACGGCAACGATCATTGGGCCTAATAAATGCTAAAAAATTTTAAATAATTATCTTCTTTGTGAATCATAATTGAAAAGATCATTTAAAGTTTTTTTATTAAAGATCATAACGGTAACGATCATTGGGCCTAATAAATACTAAAAAATTGTAAATAATTATCTTCTTTCTAAAAGATAATTTAATAGATCATTTAGAATTTCTTTATTAAAGATCATAACGGTAACGATCATTGGGCCTAATAAATGCTAAAAAATTGTAAATAATTATCTTCTTTCTAAAAGATAATTTAATAGATCATTTAAAATTTCTTCATTAAACATCATAACAGTAATGACCATTGGGCCTAATAAATGCTAAAGAATTTGAAATAATTATCTTCTTTGTGAATCATATTTGAAAAGATCATTTAAAGTTTTTTTATTAAAGGTCTTAACGGTAACGATCATTGGGCCTAATAAATGCTAAAAAATTGTACATAATTATCTTCATTCTAAAATATAATTTAATAAGTCATTTAGAATTTCTTTATTAAAGATCATAACGGTAACGATCATTGGGCTTAATAAATGCTAAAGAATTTGAAATAATTATCTTCTTTGTGAATCATAATTGAAAAGATCATTTAAAGTTTTTTTATTAAAGGTCTTAACGGTAACGATCATTGGGCCTAATAAATGCTAAAAAATTGTACATAATTATCTTCATTCTAAAATATAATTTAATAAGTCATTTAGAATTTCTTTATTAAAGATCATAACGATAACGGTCATTGGGCCTAATAAATGCTAAAGAATTTGAAATAATTATCTTCTTTGTGAATCATATTTGAATAGATCATTTAAAGTTTTTTTATTAAAGGTCTTAACGGTAACGATCATTGGGCCTAATAAATGCTAAAAAATTGTACATAATTATCTTCATTCTAAAATATAATTTAATAAGTCATTTAGAATTTCTTTATTAAAGATCATAACGATAACGGTCATTGGGCCTAATAAATGCTAAAGAATTTGAAATAATTATCTTCTTTGTGAATCATATTTGAATAGATCATTTAAAGTTTTTTTATTAAAGGTCTTAACGGTAACGATCATTGGGCCTAATAAATGCTAAAAAATTGTACATAATTATCTTCATTCTAAAATATAATTTAATAAGTCATTTAGAATTTCTTTATTAAAGATCATAACGGTAACGATCATTGGGCTTAATAAATGCTAAAGAATTTGAAATAATTATCTTCTTTGTGAATCATAATTGAAAAGATCATTTAAAGTTTTTTTATTAAAGGTCTTAACGGTAACGATCATTGGGCCTAATAAATGCTAAAAAATTGTACATAATTATCTTCATTCTAAAATATAATTTAATAAGTCATTTAGAATTTCTTTATTAAAGATCATAACGATAACGGTCATTGGGCCTAATAAATGCTAAAGAATTTGAAATAATTATCTTCTTTGTGAATCATATTTGAATAGATCATTTAAAGTTTTTTTATTAAAGGTCTTAACGGTAACGATCATTGGGCCTAATAAATGCTAAAAAATTGTACATAATTATCTTCATTCTAAAATATAATTTAATAAGTCATTTAGAATTTCTTTATTAAAGATCATAACGATAACGGTCATTGGGCCTAATAAATGCTAAAGAATTTGAAATAATTATCTTCTTTGTGAATCATAATTGAAAAGATCATTTAAAGTTTTTTTATTAAAGGTCTTAACGGTAACGATCATTGGGCCTAATAAATGCTAAAAAATTGTACATAATTATCTTCATTCTAAAATATAATTTAATAAGTCATTTAGAATTTCTTTATTAAAGATCATAACGGTAACGATCATTGGGCTTAATAAATGCTAAAGAATTTGAAATAATTATCTTCTTTGTGAATCATAATTGAAAAGATCATTTAAAGTTTTTTTATTAAAGGTCTTAACGGTAACGATCATTGGGCCTAATAAATGCTAAAAAATTGTACATAATTATCTTCATTCTAAAATATAATTTAATAAGTCATTTAGAATTTCTTTATTAAAGATCATAACGATAACGGTCATTGGGCCTAATAAATGCTAAAGAATTTGAAATAATTATCTTCTTTGTGAATCATATTTGAATAGATCATTTAAAGTTTTTTTATTAAAGGTCTTAACGGTAACGATCATTGGGCCTAATAAATGCTAAAAAATTGTACATAATTATCTTCATTCTAAAATATAATTTAATAAGTCATTTAGAATTTCTTTATTAAAGATCATAACGATAACGGTCATTGGGCCTAATAAATGCTAAAGAATTTGAAATAATTATCTTCTTTGTGAATCATATTTGAATAGATCATTTAAAGTTTTTTTATTAAAGGTCTTAACGGTAACGATCATTGGGCCTAATAAATGCTAAAAAATTGTACATAATTATCTTCATTCTAAAATATAATTTAATAAGTCATTTAGAATTTCTTTATTAAAGATCATAACGATAACGGTCATTGGGCCTAATAAATGCTAAAGAATTTGAAATAATTATCTTCTTTGTGAATCATATTTGAATAGATCATTTAAAGTTTTTTTATTAAAGGTCTTAACGGTAACGATCATTGGGCCTAATAAATACTAAAAAATTGTACATAATTATCTTCATTCTAAAATATAATTTAATAAGTCATTTAGAATTTCTTTATTAAAGATCATAACGATAACGGTCATTGGGCCTAATAAATGCTAAAGAATTTGAAATAATTATCTTCTTTGTGAATCATATTTGAATAGATCATTTAAAGTTTTTTTATTAAAGGTCTTAACGGTAACGATCATTGGGCCTAATAAATGCTAAAAAATTGTACATAATTATCTTCATTCTAAAATATAATTTAATAAGTCATTTAGAATTTCTTTATTAAAGATCATAACGATAACGGTCATTGGGCCTAATAAATGCTAAAGAATTTGAAATAATTATCTTCATTGTGAATCATATTTGAATAGATCATTTAAAGTTTTTTTATTAAAGGTCTTAACGGTAACGATCATTGGGCCTAATAAATGCTAAAAAATTGTACATAATTATCTTCATTCTAAAATATAATTTAATAAGTCATTTAGAATTTCTTTATTAAAGATCATAACGATAACGGTCATTGGGCCTAATAAATGCTAAAGAATTTGAAATAATTATCTTCATTGTGAATCATATTTGAATAGATCATTTAAAGTTTTTTTATTAAAGGTCTTAACGGTAACGATCATTGGGCCTAATAAATGCTAAAAAATTGTACATAATTATCTCATTCTAAAATATAATTTAATAAGTCATTTAGAATTTCTTTATTAAAGATCATAACGGTAACGATCATTGGGCCTAATAAATGCTAAAGAATTTGAAATAATTATCTTCTTTGTGAATCATAATTGAAAAGATCATTTAAAGTTTTTTTATTAAAGATCATAATGGTAACGATCATTAGGCCTAATAAATGCTACAAAATTGTAAATAATTATCTTCTTTCTAAAAGAAAATTTAATAGATCATTTAGAATTTCTTTATTAAAGATCATAACGGTAACCATCATTGGGCCTAATAAATGCTAAAAAATTGTAAATAATTATCTTCTTTCTAAAAGATAATTTAATAGATCATTTAGAATTTCTTTATTAAAGATCATAACGGTAACGATCATGGGGCCTAAGAAATGCTAAATAATTTGAAATAATTATCTTCTTTGTGAATCATATTTGAATAGATCATTTAAAGTTTTTTTATTAAAGGTCTTAACGGGAACGATCATTTGGCCTGATAAATGCTAAAAAATTGTAAATAATTATCTTCATTCTAAAATATAATTTAATAAGTCATTTAGAATTTCTTTATTAAAGATCATAACGATAACGATCATTGGGCCTAATAAATGCTAAAGAATTTGAAATAATTATCTTCTTTGTGAATCATATTTGAATAGATCATTTAAAGTTTTTTTATTAAAGGCCTTAACAGTAACGATCATTGGGCCTAATAAATGCTAAAAAATTGTACATAATTATCTTCATTCTAAAAGATAACTTAAAAGATCATTTAGTGTTTCTTTATTAAAGATCATAACGGTAACGATCATTGGGCCTAATAAATGCTAAAGAATTTTAAATAATTATCTTCTTTGTGAATCATAATTGAAAAGATCATTTAAAGTTTTTTTATTAAAGGTCTTAACGGTAACGATCATTGGGCCTAATAAATGCTAAAAAATTGTACATAATTATCTTCATTCTAAAATATAATTTAATAAGTCATTTAGAATTTCTTTATTAAAGATCATAACGATAACGGTCATTGGGCCTAATAAATGCTAAAGAATTTGAAATAATTATCTTCTTTGTGAATCATATTTGAATAGATCATTTAAAGTTTTTTTATTAAAGGTCTTAACGGTAACGATCATTGGGCCTAATAAATGCTAAAAAATTGTACATAATTATCTTCATTCTAAAATATAATTTAATAAGTCATTTAGAATTTCTTTATTAAAGATCATAACGATAACGGTCATTGGGCCTAATAAATGCTAAAGAATTTGAAATAATTATCTTCTTTGTGAATCATATTTGAATAGATCATTTAAAGTTTTTTTATTAAAGGTCTTAACGGTAACGATCATTGGGCCTAATAAATGCTAAAAAATTGTACATAATTATCTTCATTCTAAAATATAATTTAATAAGTCATTTAGAATTTCTTTATTAAAGATCATAACGATAACGGTCATTGGGCCTAATAAATGCTAAAGAATTTGAAATAATTATCTTCTTTGTGAATCATATTTGAATAGATCATTTAAAGTTTTTTTATTAAAGGTCTTAACGGTAACGATCATTGGGCCTAATAAATACTAAAAAATTGTACATAATTATCTTCATTCTAAAATATAATTTAATAAGTCATTTAGAATTTCTTTATTAAAGATCATAACGATAACGGTCATTGGGCCTAATAAATGCTAAAGAATTTGAAATAATTATCTTCTTTGTGAATCATATTTGAATAGATCATTTAAAGTTTTTTTATTAAAGGTCTTAACGGTAACGATCATTGGGCCTAATAAATGCTAAAAAATTGTACATAATTATCTTCATTCTAAAATATAATTTAATAAGTCATTTAGAATTTCTTTATTAAAGATCATAACGATAACGGTCATTGGGCCTAATAAATGCTAAAGAATTTGAAATAATTATCTTCATTGTGAATCATATTTGAATAGATCATTTAAAGTTTTTTTATTAAAGGTCTTAACGGTAACGATCATTGGGCCTAATAAATGCTAAAAAATTGTACATAATTATCTTCATTCTAAAATATAATTTAATAAGTCATTTAGAATTTCTTTATTAAAGATCATAACGATAACGGTCATTGGGCCTAATAAATGCTAAAGAATTTGAAATAATTATCTTCATTGTGAATCATATTTGAATAGATCATTTAAAGTTTTTTTATTAAAGGTCTTAACGGTAACGATCATTGGGCCTAATAAATGCTAAAAAATTGTACATAATTATCTCATTCTAAAATATAATTTAATAAGTCATTTAGAATTTCTTTATTAAAGATCATAACGGTAACGATCATTGGGCCTAATAAATGCTAAAGAATTTGAAATAATTATCTTCTTTGTGAATCATAATTGAAAAGATCATTTAAAGTTTTTTTATTAAAGATCATAATGGTAACGATCATTAGGCCTAATAAATGCTACAAAATTGTAAATAATTATCTTCTTTCTAAAAGAAAATTTAATAGATCATTTAGAATTTCTTTATTAAAGATCATAACGGTAACCATCATTGGGCCTAATAAATGCTAAAAAATTGTAAATAATTATCTTCTTTCTAAAAGATAATTTAATAGATCATTTAGAATTTCTTTATTAAAGATCATAACGGTAACGATCATGGGGCCTAAGAAATGCTAAATAATTTGAAATAATTATCTTCTTTGTGAATCATATTTGAATAGATCATTTAAAGTTTTTTTATTAAAGGTCTTAACGGGAACGATCATTTGGCCTGATAAATGCTAAAAAATTGTAAATAATTATCTTCATTCTAAAATATAATTTAATAAGTCATTTAGAATTTCTTTATTAAAGATCATAACGATAACGATCATTGGGCCTAATAAATGCTAAAGAATTTGAAATAATTATCTTCTTTGTGAATCATATTTGAATAGATCATTTAAAGTTTTTTTATTAAAGGCCTTAACAGTAACGATCATTGGGCCTAATAAATGCTAAAAAATTGTACATAATTATCTTCATTCTAAAAGATAACTTAAAAGATCATTTAGTGTTTCTTTATTAAAGATCATAACGGTAACGATCATTGGGCCTAATAAATGCTAAAGAATTTTAAATAATTATCTTCTTTGTGAATCATAATTGAAAAGATCATTTAAAGTTTTTTTATTAAAGATCATAACGGTAACGATCATTGGGCCTAATAAATACTAAAAAATTGTAAATAATTATCTTCTTTCTAAAAGATAATTTAATAGATCATTTAGAATTTCTTTATTAAAGATCATAACGGTAACGATCATTGGGCCTAATAAATGCTAAATAATTTGAAATAATTATCTTCTTTGTGAATCATATTTGAATAGATCATTTAAAGTTTTTTTATTAAAGGTCTTAACGGGAACGATCATTTGGCCTAATAAATGCTAAAAAATTGGTCATAATTATCTTCATTCTAAAAGATAACCTAAAAGATCATTTAGAATTTCTTTATTAAAGATCATAACGGTAACGATCATTGGGCCTAATAAATGCTAAAGAATTTGAAATAATTATCTTCTTTGTGAATCATAATTGACAAAATCATTTAAAGTTTTTTTATTAAAGATCATAACGGTAACGATCATTGGGCCTAATAAATGCTAAAAAATTGTAAATAATTATCTTCTTTCTAAAAGATAATTTAATAGATCATTTAGAATTTCTTTATTAAAGATCATAACGGTAACCATCATTGGGCCTAATAAATGCTAAAAAATTGTAAATAATTATCTTCTTTCTAAAAGATAATTTAATAGATCATTTAGAATTTCTTTATTAAAGATCATAACGGTAACGATCATGGGGCCTAAGAAATGCTAAATAATTTGAAATAATTATCTTCTTTGTGAATCATATTTGAATAGATCATTTAAAGTTTTTTTATTAAAGGTCTTAACGGGAACGATCATTTGGCCTGATAAATGCTAAAAAATTGTAAATAATTATCTTCATTCTAAAATATAATTTAATAAGTCATTTAGAATTTCTTTATTAAAGATCATAACGATAACGATCATTGGGCCTAATAAATGCTAAAGAATTTGAAATAATTATCTTCTTTGTGAATCATATTTGAATAGATCATTTAAAGTTTTTTTATTAAAGGCCTTAACAGTAACGATCATTGGGCCTAATAAATGCTAAAAAATTGTACATAATTATCTTCATTCTAAAAGATAACTTAAAAGATCATTTAGTGTTTCTTTATTAAAGATCATAACGGTAACGATCATTGGGCCTAATAAATGCTAAAGAATTTTAAATAATTATCTTCTTTGTGAATCATAATTGAAAAGATCATTTAAAGTTTTTTTATTAAAGATCATAACGGTAACGATCATTGGGCCTAATAAATACTAAAAAATTGTAAATAATTATCTTCTTTCTAAAAGATAATTTAATAGATCATTTAGAATTTCTTTATTAAAGATCATAACGGTAACGATCATTGGGCCTAATAAATGCTAAAAAATTGTAAATAATTATCTTCTTTCTAAAAGATAATTTAATAGATCATTTAAAATTTCTTCATTAAACATCATAACAGTAATGATCATTGAGCCTAATAAATGCTAAAGAATTTGAAATAATTATCTTCTTTGTGAATCATATTTGAAAAGATCATTTAAAGTTGTTTTATTAAAGATCATAACAGTAATGATCATTGGTCCTAATAAATACTAAAAAATTGTAAATAATTATCTTCTTTCTAAAAGATAATTTAATAGATCATTTAGAATTTCTTTATTAAAGATCATAACTGTAACGATCATGGGGCCTAATAAATGCTAAAGAATTTGAAATAATTATCTTCTTTGTGAATCATATTTGAATAGATCATTTAAAGTTTTTTTATTAAAGGTCTCAACGGTAACGATCATTGGGCCTAATAAATGCTAAAAAATTGGTCATAATTATCTTCATTCTAAAAGATAACCTAAAAGATCATTTAGAATTTCTTTATTAAGGATCATAACGGTAACGATCATTGGGCCTAATAAATGCTAAAGAATTTGAAATAATTTCTTCTTTGTGAATCATAATTGACAACATCATTTAAAGTATTTTTATTAAAGATCATAACGGTAACGATCATTGGGCCTAATAAATGCTAAAAAATTGTAAATAATTATCTTCTTTCTAAAAGATAATTTAATAGATCATTTAGAATTTCTTTATTAAAGATCATAACGGTAACGATCATTGGGCCTAATAAATGCTAAAGAATTTGAAATAATTATCTTCTTTGTGAATCATAATTGACAACATCATTTAAAGTTTTTTTATTAAAGATCATAACGGTAACGATCATTGGGCCTAATAAATGCTAAAAAATTGTAAATAATTATCTTCTTTCTAAAAGATAATTTAATAGATCATTTAGAATTTCTTTATTAAAGATCATAACGGTAACGATCACTGGGCCTAATAAATGCTAAAAAATTGTAAATAGTTATCTTCTTTCTAAAAGATATTTTAATAGATCATTTAGAATTTCTTTATTAAAGATCATAACGGTAACGATCATGGGGCCTAATAAATGCTAAAGAATTTGAAATAATTATCTTCTTTGTGAATCATATTTGAATAGATCATTTAAAGTTTTTTTATTAAAGGTCTTAACGGTAACGATCATTGGGCCTAATAAATGCTAAAAAATTGGTCATAATTATCTTCATTCTAAAAGATAACTTAAAAGATCATTTAGAATTTCTTTATTAAAGATCATAACGGTAACGATCATTGGGCCTAATAAATGCTAAAGAATTTGAAATAATTATCTTCTTTGTGAATCATAATTGAAAAGATCATTTAAAGTTTTTTTATTAAAGATCATAACGGTAACGATCATTGGGCCTAATAAATACTAAAAAATTGTAAATAATTATCTTCTTTCTAAAAGATAATTTAATAGATCATTTAGAATTTCTTTATTAAAGATCATAACGGTAACGATCACTGGGCCTAATAAATGCTAAAAAATTGTAAATAGTTATCTTCTTTCTAAAAGATAATTTAATAGATCATTTAAAATTTCTTCATTAAAGATCATAACAGTAATGCTCATTGGGCCTAATAAATGCTAAAGAAGTTGAAGTAATTATGTTCTTTGTGAATCATATTTGAAAAGATCGTTTAAAGTTGTTTTATTAAAGATCATAACGGTAATGATCATTGGTCCTAATAAATGCTAAAAAATTGTAAATAATTATCTTCTTTCTCAAAGATAATTTAATAGATCATTTAGAATTTCTTTATTAAAGATCATAACGGTAACGATCATTGGGCCTAATAAATGCTAAAAAATTGTAAATAATTATCTTCTTTGTGAATCATAATTGAAAAGATCATTTAAAGTTTTTTTATTAAAGATCATAATGGTAACGATCATTGGGCCTAATAAATGCTACAAAATTGTAAATAATTATCTTCTTTCTAAAAGATAATTTAATAGATCATTTAGAATTTCTTTATAAAATATCATAACGGTAAGGATCATTGGGCCTAATAAATGCTAAAAAATTGTAAATAATTATCTTCTTTCTAAAAGATAATTTAATAGATCATTTAAAATTTCTTCATTAAACATCATAACAGTAATGATCATTGGGCCTAATAAATGTTAAAGAATTTCAAAATAATTATCTTCTTTGTGAATCATATTTGAAAAGATCATTTAAAGTTGTTTTATTAAAGATCATAACGGTAATGATCATTGGTCCTAATAAATGCTAAGAAATTGTAAATAATTATCTTCTTTCTCAAGGTTAATTTAATAGATCATATAGAATTTCTTTATTAAAGATCATAACGGTAACGATCATGGGGCCTAATAAATGCTAAAGAATTTGAAATAATTATCTTCTTTGTGAATCATATTTGAATAGATCATTTAAAGTTTTTTTATTAAAGGTCTTAACGGTAACGATCATTGGGCCTAATAAATGCTAAAAAATTGGTCATAATTATCTTCATTCTAAAAGATAACCTAAAAGATAATTTAGAATTTCTTTATTAAAGATCATAATGGTAACGATCATTGGGCCTAATAAATGCTAAAGAATTTGAAATAATTATCTTCTTTGTGAATCATAATTGAAAAGATCATTTAAAGTTTTTTTATTAAAGATCATAATGGTAACGATCATTGGGCCTAATAAATGCTACAAAATTGTAAATAATTATCTTCTTTCTAAAAGATAATTTAATAGATCATTTAGAATTTCTTTATTAAAGATCATAACGGTAACGATCATTGGGCCTAATAAATGCTAAAGAATTTGAAATAATTATCTTCTTTGTGAATCCTATTTGAATAGATCATTTAAAGTTTTTTTATTAAAGGCCTTAACAGTAACGATCATTGGGCCTAATAAACGCTAAAAAATTGTACATAATTATCTTCATTCTGAAAGATAACTTAAAAGATCATTTAGAATTTCTTTATTAAAGATCATAACGATAACGGTCATTGGGCCTAATAAATGCTAAAGAATTTGAAATAATTATCTTCTTTGTGAATCATAATTGAAAAGATCATTTAAAGTTTTTTATTAAAGATCATAATGGTAACGATCATTGGGCCTAATAAATGCTACAAAATTGTAAATAATTATCTTCTTTCTAAAAGATAATTTCATAGATCATTTAGAATTTCTTTATTAAAGATCATAACGGTAACGATCATTGGGCCTAATAAATGCTAAAGAATTTGAAATAATTATCTTCTTTGTGAATCCTATTTGAATAGATCATTTAAAGTTTTTTTATTAAAGGCCTTAACAGTAACGATCATTGGGCCTAATAAACGCTAAAAAATTGTACATAATTATCTTCATTCTGAAAGATAACTTAAAAGATCATTTAGAATTTCTTTATTAAAGATCATAATGGTAACGATCATTGGGCCTAATAAATGGTAAAGAATTTTAAATAATTATCTTCTTTGTGAATCATATTTGAAAAGATCATTTAAAGTTGTTTTATTAAAGATCATAACGGTAATGATCATTGGTCCTAATAAATGCTAAAAAATTGTAAATAATTATCTTCTTTCTCAAGGCTAATTTAATAGATCATATAGAATTTCTTTATTAAAGATCATAACGGTAACGATCATGGGGCCTAATAAATGCTAAAGAATTTGAAATAATTATCTTCTTTGTGAATCATATTTGAAAAGATCATTTAAAGTTTTTTTATTAAAGGTCTTAACGGTAACGATCATTGGGCCTAATAAATGCTAAAAAATTGTCCATAATTATCTTCATTCTAAAATATAATTTAATAAGTCATTTAGAATTTCTTTATTAAAGATCATAACGGTAACGATCATTGGGCCTAATAAATGCTAAAGAATTTGAAATAATTATCTTCTTTGTGAATCATATTTGAAAAGATCATTTAAAGTTGTTTTATTAAAGATCATAACGGTAATGATCATTGGTCCTAATAAATGCTAAAAAATTGTAAATAATTATCTTCTTTCTCAAGGTTAATTTAATAGATCATATAGAATTTCTTTATTAAAGATCATAACGGTAACGATCATGGGGCCTAATAAATGCTAAAGAATTTGAAATAATTATCTTCTTTGTGAATCATATTTGAATAGATCATTTAAATTTTTTTTATTAAAGGTCTTAAAGGTAACGATCATTGGGCCTAATAAATGCTAAAAAATTGGTCATAATTATCTTCATTCTAAAAGATAACCTAAAAGATTATTTAGAATTTCTTTATTAAAGATCATAACGGTAACGATCATTGGGCCTAATAAATGCTAAAGAATTTGAAATAATTATCTTCTTTGTGAATCATAATTGACAACATCATTTAAAGTTTTTTTATTAAAGATCATAACGGTAACGATCATTGGGCCTAATAAATGCTAAAAAATTGTAAATAATTATCTTCTTTCTAAAAGATAATTTAATACATCATTTAGAATTTCTTTATTAAAGATCATAACGGTAACCATCATTGGGACTAATAAATGCTAAAAAATTGTAAATAATTATCTTCTTTCTAAAAGATAATTTAATAGATCATTTAGAATTTCTTTATTAAAGATCATAACGGTAACGATCATGGGGCCTAATAAATGCTAAATAATTTGAAATAATTATCTTCTTTGTGAATCATATTTGAATAGATAATTTAAAGTTTTTTTATTAAACGTCTGAATGGTAACGATCATTGGGCCTAATAAATGCTAAAAAATTGTAAATAATTATCTTCTTTCTAAAAGATAATTTAATAGATCATTTAGAATTTCTTTATAAAATATCATAACGGTAAAGATCATTGGGCCTAATAAATGCTAAAAAATTGTAAATAATTATCTTCTTTCTAAAAGATAATTTAATAGATCATTTAGAATTTCTTTATTAAAGATCATAACGGTAACGATCATGGGGCCTAATAAATGCTAAATAATTTGAAATAATTATCTTCTTTGTGAATCCTATTTGAATAGATCATTTAAAGTTTTTTTATTAAAGGCCTTAAGAATAACGATCATTGGGCCTAATAAATGCTAAAAAATTGTACATAATTATCTTCATTCTAAAAGATAACTTAAAAGATCATTTAGAATTTCTTTATTAAAGATCATAACGGTAAAGATCATTGGGCCTAATAAATGCTAAAAAATTGTAAATAATTATCTTCTTTCTAAAAGATAATTTATTAGATCATTTAAAATTTCTTCATTAAACATCATAACAGTAATGAGCATTGGGCCTAATAAATGCTAAAGAATTTGAAATAATTATTTTCTTTGTGAATCATATTTGAAAAGATCATTTAAAGTTTTTTTATTAAAGGTCTTAACGGTAACGATCATTGGGCCTAATAAATGCTAAAAAATTGTACATAATTATCTTCATTCTAAAATATAATTTAATAAGTCATTTAGAATTTCTTTATTAAAGATCATAACGGTAACGATCATTGGGCCTAATAAATGCTAAAGAATTTGAAATAATTATCTTCTTTGTGAATCATAATTGAAAAGATCATTTAAAGTTTTTTTATTAAAGAACATAACGGTAACGATCATTGGGCCTAACAAATACTAAAAAATTGTAAATAATTATCTTCTTTCTAAAAGATAATTTAATAGATCATTTAGAATTTCTTTATTAAAGATCATAACGGTAACGATCATTGGGCCTAATAAATGCTAAAAAATTGTAAATAATTATCTTCTTTCTAAAAGATAATTTAATAGATCATTTAGAATTTCTTTATTAAAGATCATAACGGTAACGATCATGGGGCCTAATAAATGCTAAATAATTTGAAATAATTATCTTCTTTGTGAATCCTATTTGAATAGATCATTTAAAGTTTTTTTATTAAAGGCCTTAACAGTAACGATCATTGGGCCTAATAAATGCTAAAAAATTGTACATAATTATCTTCATTCTAAAAGATAACTTAAAAGATCATTTAGAATTTCTTTATTAAAGATCATAACGGTAACGATCATTGGGCCTAATAAATGCTAAAGAATTTGAAATAATTATCTTCTTTGTGAATCATAATTGAAAAGATCATTTAAAGTTTTTTTATTAAAGATCATAACAGTAACGATCATTGGGCCTAATAAATGCTAAAAAATTGTACATAATTATCTTCATTCTAAAATATAATTTAATAAGTTATTTAGAATTTCTTTATTAAAGATCATAACGATAACGGTCATTGGGCCTAATAAATGCTAAAGAATTTGAAATAATTATCTTCTTTGTGAATCATAATTGAAAAGATCATTTAAAGTTTTTTTATTAAAGATCATAATGGTAACGATCATTGGGCCTAATAAATGCTACAAAATTGTAAATAATTATCTTCTTTCTAAAAGATAATTTAATAGATCATTTAGAATTTCTTTATAAAATATCATAACGGTAAGGATCATTGGGCCTAATAAATGCTAAAAAATTATAAATAATTATCTTCTTTCTAAAGATAATTTAATAGATAATTTAGAATTTCTTTATTAAAGATCATAATGGTAACGATCATCGGGCCTAATAAATGCTAAAGAATTTGAAATAATTATCTTCTTTGTGAATCATATTTGAATAGATCATTTAAAGTTTTTTATTAAAGGTCTTAACGGTAACGATCATTGGGCCTAATAAATGCTAAAAAATTGTACATAATTATCTTCATTCTAAAATATAATTTAATAAGTCATTTAGAATTTCTTTATTAAAGATCATAACGATAACGGTCATTGGGCCTAATAAATGCTAAAGAATTTGAAATAATTATCTTCTTTGTGAATCATATTTGAATAGATCATTTAAAGTTTTTTTATTAAAGGTCTTAACGGTAACGATCATTGGGCCTAATAAATGCTAAAAAATTGTACATAATTATCTTCATTCTAAAATATAATTTAATAAGTCATTGAGAATTTCTTTATTAAAGATCATGACGATAACGGTCATTGGGCCTAATAAATGCTAAAGAATTTGAAATAATTATCTTCTTTGTGAATCATAATTGAAAAGATCATTTAAAGTTTTTTTATTAAAGATCATAATGGTAACGATCATTGGGCCTAATAAATGCTACAAAATTGTACATAATTATCTTCATTCTAAAATATATTTTAATAAGTCATTTAGAATTTCTTTATTAAAGATCATAACGATAACGGTCATTGGGCCTAATAAATGCTAAAGAATTTGAAATAATTATCTTCTTTGTGAATCATAATTGAAAAGATCATTTCAAGTTTTTTTATTAAAGGTCTTAACGGTAACGATCATTGGGCCTAATAAATGCTAAAAAATTGTACATAATTATCTTCATTCTAAAATATAATTTAATAAGTCATTTAGAATTTCTTTATTAAAGATCATAACGATAACGGTCATTGGGCCTAATAAATGCTAAAGAATTTGAAATAATTATCTTCTTTGTGAATCATATTTGAATAGATCATTTAAAGTTTTTTTATTAAAGGTCTTAACGGTAACGATCATTGGGCATAATAAATGCTAAAAAATTGTACATAATTATCTTCATTCTAAAATGTAATTTAATAAGTCATTTAGAATTTCTTTATTAAAGATCATAACGATAACGGTCATTGGGCCTAATAAATGCTAAAGAATTTGAAATAATTATCTTCTTTGTGAATCATAATTGAAAAGATCATTTAAAGTTTTTTTATTAAAGATCATAATGGTAACGATCATTGGGCCTAATAAATGCTACAAAATTGTAAATAATTATCTTCTTTCTAAAAGATAATTTAATAGATCATTTACAATTTCTTTATTAAAGATCATAACGGTAACGATCATTGGGCCTAATAAATGCTAAAAAATTTTAAATAATTATCTTCTTTGTGAATCATAATTGAAAAAATCATTTAAAGTTTTTTTATTAAAGATCATAACGGTAACGATCATTGGGCCTAATAAATACTAAAAAATTGTAAATAATTATCTTCTTCCTAAAAGATAATTTAATAGATCATTTAGAATTTCTTTATTAAAGATCATAACGGTAACGATCATTGGGCCTAATAAATGCTAAAAAATTGTAAATAATTATCTTCTTTCTAAAAGATAATTTAATAGATCATTTAAAATTTCTTCATTAAACATCATAACAGTAATGACCATTGGGCCTAATAAATGCTAAAGAATTTGAAATAATTATCTTCTTTGTGAATCATATTTGAAAAGATCATTTAAAGTTTTTTTATTAAAGGTCTTAACGGTAACGATCATTGGGCCTAATAAATGCTAAAAAATTGTACATAATTATCTTCATTCTAAAATATAATTTAATAAGTCATTTAGAATTTCTTTATTAAAGATCATAACGGTAACGATCATTGGGCCTAATAAATGCTAAAGAATTTGAAATAATTATCTTCTTTGTGAATCATAATTGAAAAGATCATTTAAAGTTTTTTTATTAAAGGTCTTAACGGTAACGATCATTGGGCCTAATAAATGCTAAAAAATTGTACATAATTATCTTCATTCTAAAATATAATTTAATAAGTCATTTAGAATTTCTTTATTAAAGATCATAACGATAACGGTCATTGGGCCTAATAAATGCTAAAGAATTTGAAATAATTATCTTCTTTGTGAATCATATTTGAATAGATCATTTAAAGTTTTTTTATTAAAGGTCTTAACGGTAACGATCATTGGGCCTAATAAATGCTAAAAAATTGTACATAATTATCTTCATTCTAAAATATAATTTAATAAGTCATTTAGAATTTCTTTATTAAAGATCATAACGATAATGGTCATTGGGCCTAATAAATGCTAAAGAATTTGAAATAATTATCTTCTTTGTGAATCATATTTGAATAGATCATTTAAAGTTTTTTTATTAAAGGTCTTAACGGTAACGATCATTGGGCCTAATAAATACTAAAAAATTGTACATAATTATCTTCATTCTAAAATATAATTTAATAAGTCATATAGAATTTCTTTATTAAAGATCATAACGATAACGGTCATTGGGCCTAATAAATGCTAAAGAATTTGAAATAATTATCTTCTTTGTGAATCATATTTGAATAGATCATTTAAAGTTTTTTTATTAAAGGTCTTAACGGTAACGATCATTGGGCCTAATAAATGCTAAAAAATTGTACATAATTATCTTCATTCTAAAATATAATTTAATAAGTCATTTAGAATTTCTTTATTAAAGATCATAACGATAACGGTCATTGGGCCTAATAAATGCTAAAGAATTTGAAATAATTATCTTCTTTGTGAATCATATTTGAATAGATCATTTAAAGTTTTTTTATTAAAGGTCTTAACGGTAACGATCATTGGGCCTAATAAATGCTAAAAAATTGTACATAATTATCTTCATTCTAAAATATAATTTAATAAGTCATTTAGAATTTCTTTATTAAAGATCATAACGATAACGGTCATTGGGCCTAATAAATGCTAAAGAATTTGAAATAATTATCTTCTTTGTGAATCATAATTGAAAAGATCATTTAAAGTTTTTTTATTAAAGATCATAATGGTAACGATCATTGGGCCTAATAAATGCTACAAAATTGTAAATAATTGTCTTCTTTCTAAAAGATAATTTAATAGATCATTTAGAATTTCTTTATTAAAGATCATAACGGTAACGATCATTGGGCCTAATAAATGCTAAAAAATTGTAAATAATTATCTTCTTTCTAAAAGATAATTTATTAGATCATTTAAAATTTCTTCATTAAACATCATAACAGTAATGAGCATTGGGCCTAATAAATGCTAAAGAATTTGAAATAATTATTTTCTTTGTGAATCATATTTGAAAAGATCATTTAAAGTTTTTTTATTAAAGGTCTTAACGGTAACGATCATTGGGCCTAATAAATGCTAAAAAATTGTACATAATTATCTTCATTCTAAAATATAATTTAATAAGTCATTTAGAATTTCTTTATTAAAGATCATAACGGTAACGATCATTGGGCCTAATAAATGCTAAAGAATTTGAAATAATTATCTTCTTTGTGAATCATAATTGAAAAGATCATTTAAAGTTTTTTTATTAAAGAACATAACGGTAACGATCATTGGGCCTAACAAATACTAAAAAATTGTAAATAATTATCTTCTTTCTAAAAGATAATTTAATAGATCATTTAGAATTTCTTTATTAAAGATCATAACGGTAACGATCATTGGGCCTAATAAATGCTAAAAAATTGTAAATAATTATCTTCTTTCTAAAAGATAATTTAATAGATCATTTAGAATTTCTTTATTAAAGATCATAACGGTAACGATCATGGGGCCTAATAAATGCTAAATAATTTGAAATAATTATCTTCTTTGTGAATCCTATTTGAATAGATCATTTAAAGTTTTTTTATTAAAGGCCTTAACAGTAACGATCATTGGGCCTAATAAATGCTAAAAAATTGTACATAATTATCTTCATTCTAAAAGATAACTTAAAAGATCATTTAGAATTTCTTTATTAAAGATCATAACGGTAACGATCA
The DNA here is from genome assembly GCA_037954015.1 of Psophocarpus tetragonolobus. Classification (NCBI taxonomy): domain Eukaryota; kingdom Viridiplantae; phylum Streptophyta; class Magnoliopsida; order Fabales; family Fabaceae; genus Psophocarpus; species Psophocarpus tetragonolobus. The sequence continues at coordinate 65,834,580 of CM075688.1, forward strand.
TTGGGCCTAATAAATGCTAAAGAATTTGAAATAATTATCTTCTTTGTGAATCATAATTGAAAAGATCATTTAAAGTTTTTTTATTAAAGATCATAACAGTAACGATCATTGGGCCTAATAAATGCTAAAAAATTGTAAATAATTATCTTCTTTCTAAAAGATAATTTAATAAGTCATTTAGAATTTCTTTATTAAAGATCATAACGATAACGGTCATTGGGCCTAATAAATGCTAAAAAATTGTAAATAATTATCTTCTTTCTAAAAGATAATTTATTAGATCATTTAAAATTTCTTCATTAAACATCATAACAGTAATGAGCATTGGGCCTAATAAATGCTAAAGAATTTGAAATAATTATTTTCTTTGTGAATCATATTTGAAAAGATCATTTAAAGTTTTTTTATTAAAGGTCTTAACGGTAACGATCATTGGGCCTAATAAATGCTAAAAAATTGTACATAATTATCTTCATTCTAAAATATAATTTAATAAGTCATTTAGAATTTCTTTATTAAAGATCATAACGGTAACGATCATTGGGCCTAATAAATGCTAAAGAATTTGAAATAATTATCTTCTTTGTGAATCATAATTGAAAAGATCATTTAAAGTTTTTTTATTAAAGAACATAACGGTAACGATCATTGGGCCTAACAAATACTAAAAAATTGTAAATAATTATCTTCTTTCTAAAAGATAATTTAATAGATCATTTAGAATTTCTTTATTAAAGATCATAACGGTAACGATCATTGGGCCTAATAAATGCTAAAAAATTGTAAATAATTATCTTCTTTCTAAAAGATAATTTAATAGATCATTTAGAATTTCTTTATTAAAGATCATAACGGTAACGATCATGGGGCCTAATAAATGCTAAATAATTTGAAATAATTATCTTCTTTGTGAATCCTATTTGAATAGATCATTTAAAGTTTTTTTATTAAAGGCCTTAACAGTAACGATCATTGGGCCTAATAAATGCTAAAAAATTGTACATAATTATCTTCATTCTAAAAGATAACTTAAAAGATCATTTAGAATTTCTTTATTAAAGATCATAACGGTAACGATCATTGGGCCTAATAAATGCTAAAGAATTTGAAATAATTATCTTCTTTGTGAATCATAATTGAAAAGATCATTTAAAGTTTTTTTATTAAAGATCATAACAGTAACGATCATTGGGCCTAATAAATGCTAACAAATTGTAAATAATTATCTTCTTTCTAAAAGATAATTTAATAAGTCATTTAGAATTTCTTTATTAAAGATCATAACGATAACGGTCATTGGGCCTAATAAATGCTAAAGAATATGAAATAATTATCTTCTTTGTGAATCATAATTGAAAAGATCATTTAAAGTTTTTTTGTTAAAGATCATAATGGTAACGATCATTGGGCCTAATAAATGCTACAAAATTGTAAATAATTATCTTCTTTCTAAAAGATAATTTAATAGATCATTTAGATTTTCTTTATTAAAGATCATAACGGTAACGATCATTGGGCCTAATAAATGCTAAAGAATTTGAAATAATTATCTTCTTTGTGAATCCTATTTGAATAGATCATTTAAAGTTTTTTTATTAAAGGCCTTAACAGTAACGATCATTGGGCCTAATAAACGCTAAAAAATTGTACATAATTATCTTCATTCTGAAAGATAACTTAAAAGATCATTTAGAATTTCTTTATTAAAGATCATAATGGTAACGATCATTGGGCCTAATAAATGCTAAAGAATTTTAAATAATTATCTTCTTTGTGAATCATAATTGAAAAGATCATTTAAAGTTTTTTTATTAAAGAACATAACGGTAACGATCATTGGGCCTAATAAATACTAAAAAATTCTAAATAATTATCTTCTTTCTAAAAGATAATTTAATAGATCATTTAGAATTTCTTTATTAAAGATCATAACGGTAACGATCATTGGGCCTAATAAATGCTAAAAAATTGTAAATAATTATCTTCTTTCTAAAAGATAATTTAATAGATCATTTAAAATTTCTTCATTAAACATCATAACAGTAATGATCATTGGGCCTAATAAATGTTAAAGAATTTGAAATTATTATCTTCTTTGTGAATCATATTTGAAAAGATCATTTAAAGTTGTTTTATTAAAGATCATAACGGTAATGATCATTGGTCCTAATAAATGCTAAGAAATTGTAAATAATTATCTTCTTTCTCAAGGTTAATTTAATAGATCATATAGAATTTCTTTATTAAAGATCATAACGGTAACGATCATGGGGCCTAATAAATGCTAAAGAATTTGAAATAATTATCTTCTTTGTGAATCATATTTGAATAGATCATTTAAAGTTTTTTTATTAAAGGTCTTAACGGTAACGATCATTGGGCCTAATAAATGCTAAAGAATTGGTCATAATTATCTTCATTCTAAAAGATAACCTAAAAGATCATTTAGAATTTCTTTATTAAAGATCATAATGGTAACGATCATTGGGCCTAATAAATGCTAAAGAATTTGAAATAATTATCTTCTTTGTGAATCATAATTGACAACATCATTTAAAGTTTTTTTATTAAAGATCATAACGGTAACGATCATTGGGCCTAATAAATGCTAAAAAATTGTAAATAATTATCTTCTTTCTAAAAGATAATTTAATAGATCATTTAGAATTTCTTTATTAAAGATTATAACGGTAACGATCATGGGGCCTAATAAATGCTAAATAATTTGAAATTATTATCTTCTTTGTGAATCCTATTTGAATAAATCATTTAAAGTTTTTTTATTAAAGGCCTTAACAGTAACGATCATTGGGCCTAATAAATGCTAAAAAATTGTACATAATTATCTTCATTCTAAAAGATAACTTAAAAGATCATTTAGAATTTCTTTATTAAAGATCATAACGGTAACGATCATTGGGCCTAATAAATGCTAAAGAATTTGAAATAATTATCTTCTTTGTGAATCATAATTGAAAACATCATTTAAATTTTTTTATTAAAGATCATAACAGTAACGATCATTGAGCCTAATAAATGCTAAAAAATTGTACATAATTATCTTCATTCTAAAATATAATTTAATAAGTCATTTAGAATTTCTTTATTAAAGATCATAACGATAACGGTCATTGGGCCTAATAAATGCTAAAGAATTTGAAATAATTATCTTCTTTGTGAATCATAATTGAAAAGATCATTTAAAGTTTTTTTATTAAAGATCATAATGGTAACGATCATTGGGCCTAATAAATGCTACAAAATTGTAAATAATTATCTTCTTTCTAAAAGATAATTTAATAGATCATTTAGAATTTCTTTATTAAAGATCATAACGGTAACGATCATTGGGCCTAATAAATGCTAAAGAATTTGAAATAATTATCTTCTTTGTGAATCCTATTTGAATAGATCATTTAAAGTTTTTTTATTAAAGGCCTTAACAGTAACGATCATTGGGCCTAATAAACGCTAAAAAATTGTACATAATTATCTTCATTCTGAAAGATAACTTAAAAGATCATTTAGAATTTCTTTATTAAAGATCATAATGGTAACGATCATTGGGCCTAATAAATGCTAAAGAATTTTAAATAATTATCTTCTTTGTGAATCATAATTGAAAAGATCATTTAAAGTTTTTTTATTAAAGAACATAACGGTAACGATCATTGGGCCTAATAAATACTAAAAAATTGTAAATAATTATCTTCTTTCTAAAAGATAATTTAATATATCATTTAGAATTTCTTTATTAAAGATCATAATGGTAACGATCATTGGGCCTAATAAATGCTAAAAAATTTGAAATAATTATCTTCTTTGTGAATCATAATTGACAACATCATTTAAAGTTTTTTTATTAAAGATCATAACGGTAACGATCATTGGGCCTAATAAATGCTAAAAAATTGTAAATAATTATCTTCTTTCTAAAAGATAATTTAATAGATCATTTAGAATTTCTTTATTAAAGATTATAACGGTAACGATCATGGGGCCTAATAAATGCTAAATAATTTGAAATAATTATCTTCTTTGTGAATCCTATTTGAATAGATCATTTAAAGTTTTTTTATTAAAGGCCTTAACAGTAACGATCATTGGGCCTAATAAATGCTAAAAAATTGTACATAATTATCTTCATTCTAAAAGATAACTTAAAAGATCATTTAGAATTTCTTTATTAAAGATCATAACGGTAACGATCATTGGGCCTAATAAATGCTAAAGAATTTGAAATAATTATCTTCTTTGTGAATCATAATTGAAAAGATCATTTAAATTTTTTTATTAAAGATCATAACAGTAACGATCATTGGGCCTAATAAATGCTAAAAAATTGTACATAATTATCTTCATTCTAAAATATAATTTAATAAGTCATTTAGAATTTCTTTATTAAAGATCATAACGATAACGGTCATTGGGCCTAATAAATGCTAAAGAATTTGAAATAATTATCTTCTTTGTGAATCATAATTGAAAAGATCATTTAAAGTTTTTTTATTAAAGATCATAATGGTAACGATCATTGGGCCTAATAAATGCTACAAAATTGTAAATAATTATCTTCTTTCTAAAAGATAATTTAATAGATCATTTAGAATTTCTTTATTAAAGATCATAACGGTAACGATCATTGGGCCTAATAAATGCTAAAGAATTTGAAATAATTATCTTCTTTGTGAATCCTATTTGAATAGATCATTTAAAGTTTTTTTATTAAAGGCCTTAACAGTAACGATCATTGGGCCTAATAAACGCTAAAAAATTGTACATAATTATCTTCATTCTGAAAGATAACTTAAAAGATCATTTAGAATTTCTTTATTAAAGATCATAACGATAACGGTCATTGGGCCTAATAAATGCTAAAGAATTTGAAATAATTATCTTCTTTGTGAATCATAATTGAAAAGATCATTTAAAGTTTTTTTATTAAAGATCATAATGGTAACGATCATTGGGCCTAATAAATGCTACAAAATTGTAAATAATTATCTTCTTTCTAAAAGATAATTTAATAGATCATTTAGATTTTATTTATTAAAGATCATAACGGTAACGATCATTGGGCCTAATAAATGCTAAAGAATTTGAAATAATTATCTTCTTTGTGAATCCTATTTAAATAGATCATTTAAAGTTTTTTTATTAAAGGCCTTAACAGTAACGATCATTGGGCCTAATAAACGCTAAAAAATTGTACATAATTATCTTCATTCTGAAAGATAACTTAAAAGATCATTTAGAATTTCTTTATTAAAGATCATAATGGTAACGATCATTGGGCCTAATAAATGCTAAAGAATTTGAAATAATTATCTTCTTTGTGAATCATAATTGAAAAGATCATTTAAAGTTTTTTTATTAAAGAACATAACGGTAACGATCATTGGGCCTAATAAATACTAAAAAATTGTAAATAATTATCTTCTTTCTAAAAGATAATTTAATAGATCATTTAGAATTTCTTTATTAAAGATCATAACAGTAACGATCATTGGGCCTGATAAATGCTAAAAAATTGTAAATAATTATCTTCTTTCTCAAGGTTAATTTAATAGATCATATAGAATTTCTTTATTAAAGATCATAACGGTAACGATCATGGGGCCTAATAAATGCTAAATAATTTGAAATAATTATCTTCTTTGTGAATCATATTTGAATAGATAATTTAAAGTTTTTTTATTAAACGTCTGAATGGTAACGATCATTGGGCCTAATAAATGCTAAAAAATTGTAAATAATTATCTTCTTTCTAAAAGATAATTTAATAGATCATTTAGAATTTCTTTATAAAATATCATAACGGTAAAGATCATTGGGCCTAATAAATGCTAAAAAATTGTAAATAATTATCTTCTTTCTAAAAGATAATTTAATCGATCATTTAGAATTTCTTTATTAAAGATCATAACGGTAACGATCATGGGGCCTAATAAATGCTAAATAATTTGAAATAATTATCTTCTTTGTGAATCCTATTTGAATAGATCATTTAAAGTTTTTTTATTAAAGGCCTTAAGAATAACGATCATTGGGCCTAATAAATGCTAAAAAATTGTACATAATTATCTTCATTCTAAAAGATAACTTAAAAGATCATTTAGAATTTCTTTATTAAAGGTCATAACGGTAACGATCATTGGGCCTAATAAATGCTAAAGAATTTGAAATAATTATCTTCTTTGTGAATCATAATTGAAAAAATCATTTAAAGTTTTTTTATTAAAGATCATAACAGTAACGATCATTGGGCCTAATAAATGCTAAAAAATTGTACATAATTATCTTCATTCTAAAATATAATTTAATAAGTCATTTAGAATTTCTTTATTAAAGATCATAACGATAACGGTCATTGGGCCTAATAAATGCTAAAGAATTTGAAATAATTATCTTCTTTGTGAATCATAATTGAAAAGATCATTTAAAGTTTTTTTATTAAAGATCATAATGGTAACGATCATTGGGCCTAATAAATGCTACAAAATTGTAAATAATTATCTTCTTTCTAAAAGATAATTTAATAGATCATTTAGAATTTCTTTATAAAATATCATAACGGTAAAGATCATTGGGCCTAATAAATGCTAAAAAATTATAAATAATTATCTTCTTTCTAAAGATAATTTAATAGATAATTTAGAATTTCTTTATTAAAGATCATAATGGTAACGATCATCGGGCCTAATAAATGCTAAAGAATTTGAAATAATTATCTTCTTTGTGAATCCTATTTGAATAGATCATTTAAAGTTTTTTTATTAAAGGCCTTAACAGTAACGATCATTGGGCCTAATAAATGCTAAAAAATTGTACATAATTATCTTCATTCTAAAAGATAACTTAAAAGATCATTTAGAATTTCTTTATTAAAGATCATAACGGTAACGATCATTGGGCCTAATAAATGCTAAAGAATTTGAAATAATTATCTTCTTTGTGAATCATAATTGAAAAGATCATTTAAATTTTTTTATTAAAGATCATAACAGTAACGATCATTGGGCCTAATAAATGCTAAAAAATTGTACATAATTATCTTCATTCTAAAATATAATTTAATAAGTCATTTAGAATTTCTTTATTAAAGATCATAACGATAACGGTCATTGGGCCTAATAAATGCTAAACAATTTGAAATAATTATCTTCTTTGTGAATCATAATTGAAAAGATCATTTAAAGTTTTTTTATTAAAGATCATAATGGTAACGATCATTGGGCCTAATAAATGCTACAAAATTGTAAATAATTATCTTCTTTCTAAAAGATAATTTAATAGATCATTTAGAATTTCTTTATTAAAGATCATAACGGTAACGATCATTGGGCCTAATAAATGCTAAAGAATTTGAAATAATTATCTTCTTTGTGAATCCTATTTGAATAGATCATTTAAAGTTTTTTTATTAAAGGCCTTAACAGTAACGATCATTGGGCCTAATAAACGCTAAAAAATTGTACATAATTATCTTCATTCTGAAAGATAACTTAAAAGATCATTTAGAATTTCTTTATTAAAGATCATAATGGTAACGATCATTGGGCCTAATAAATGCTAAAGAATTTTAAATAATTATCTTCTTTGTGAATCATAATTGAAAAGATCATTTAAAGTTTTTTTATTAAAGAACATAACGGTAACGATCATTGGGCCTAATAAATACTAAAAAATTGTAAATAATTATCTTCTTTCTAAAAGATAATTTAATAGATCATTTAGAATTTCTTTATTAAAGATCATAACGGTAACGATCATTGGGCCTGATAAATGCTAAAAAATTGTAAATAATTATCTTCTTTCTCAAGGTTAATTTAATAGATCATATAGAATTTCTTTATTAAAGATCATAACGGTAACGATCATGGGGCCTAATAAATGCTAAATAATTTGAAATAATTATCTTCTTTGTGAATCATATTTGAAAAGATCATTTAAAGTTTTTTTATTAAAGATCATAATGGTAACGATCATTGGGCCTAATAAATGCTACAAAATTGTAAATAATTATCTTCTTTCTAAAAGATAATTTAATAGATCATTTAGAATTTCTTTATAAAATATCATAACGGTAAAGATCATTGGGCCTAATAAATGCTAAAAAATTATAAATAATTATCTTCTTTCTAAAGATAATTTAATAGATAATTTAGAATTTCTTTATTAAAGATCATAATGGTAACGATCATCGGGCCTAATAAATGCTAAAGAATTTGAAATAATTATCTTCTTTGTGAATCATATTTGAATAGATCATTTAAAGTTTTTTATTAAAGGTCTTAACGGTAACGATCATTGGGCCTAATAAATGCTAAAAAATTGTACATAATTATCTTCATTCTAAAATATAATTTAATAAGTCATTTAGAATTTCTTTATTAAAGATCATAACGATAACGGTCATTGGGCCTAATAAATGCTAAAGAATTTGAAATAATTATCTTCTTTGTGAATCATAATTGAAAAGATCATTTAAAGTTTTTTTATTAAAGATCATAATGGTAACGATCATTGGGCCTAATAAATGCTACAAAATTGTAAATAATTATCTTCTTTCTAAAAGATAATTTAATAGATCATTTAGAATTTCTTTATTAAAGATCATAACGGTAACGATCATTGGGCCTAATAAATGCTAAAGAATTTGAAATAATTATCTTCTTTGTGAATCCTATTTGAATAGATCATTTAAAGTTTTTTTATTAAAGGCCTTAACAGTAACGATCATTGGGCCTAATAAATGCTAAAAAATTGGTCATAATTATCTTCATTCTAAAAGATAACCTAAAAGATTATTTACAATTTCTTTATTAAAGATCATAACGGTAACGATCATTGGGCCTAATAAATGCTAAAGAATTTGAAATAATTATCTTCTTTGTGAATCATAATTGACAACATCATTTAAAGTTTTTTTATTAAAGATCATAACGGTAACGATCATTGGGCCTAATAAATGTTAAAAAATTGTAAATAATTATCTTCTTTCTAAAAGATAATTTAATAGATCATTTAGAATTTCTTTATTAAAGATCATAACGGTAACCATCATTGGGCCTAATAAATGCTAAAAAATTGTAAATAATTATCTTCTTTCTAAAAGATAATTTAATAGATCATTTAGAATTTCTTTATTAAAGATCATAACGGTAACGATCATGGGGCCTAATAAATGCTAAATAATTTGAAATAATTATCTTCTTTGTGAATCCTATTTGAATAGATCATTTAAAGTTTTTTTATTAAACGTCTTAATGGTAACGATCATTGGGCCTAATAAATGCTAAAAAATTGTAAATAATTATCTTCTTTGTGAATCCTATTTGAATAGATCATTTAAAGTTTTTTTATTAAAGGCCTTAACAGTAACGATCATTGGGCCTAATAAATGCTAAAAAATTGTACATAATTATCTTCATTCTAAAAGATAATTTAATAGATCATTTAGAATTTCTTTATTAAAGATCATAACGGTAACGATCATTGGGCCGAATAAATGCTAAAGGATTTGAAATAATTATCTTCTTTGTGAATCATAATTGACAACATCATTTAAAGTTTTTTTATTCAAGATCATAACGGTAATGATCATTGGGCCTAATAAATGCTAAAAAATTGTAAATAATTATCTTCTTTCTAAAAGATAATTTAATAGATCATTTAGAATTTCTTTATTAAAGATCATAACGGTAACGATCATGGGGCGTAATAAATGCTAAATAATTTGAAATAATTATCTTCTTTGTGAATCCTATTTGAATAGATCATTTAAAGTTTTTTTATTAAAGGCCTTAACAGTAACGATCATTGGGCCTAATAAATTCTAAAAAATTGTACATAATTATCTTCATTCTAAAAGATAATTTAATAGATCATTTAGAATTTCTTTATTAAAGATCATAACGGTAACGATCATTGGGCCTAATAAATGCTAAAGAATTTGAAATAATTATCTTCTTTGTGAATCATAATTGAAATGATCATTTAAAGTTTTTTTATTAAAGATCATAACAGTAACGATCCTTGGGCCTAATAAATGCTAAAAAATTGTACATAATTATCTTCATTCTAAAATATAATTTAATAAGTCATTTAGAATTTCTTTAGTAAAGATCATAACGATAACGGTCATTGGGCCTAATAAATGCTAAAGAATTTGAAATAATTATCTTCTTTGTGAATCATAATTGAAAAGATCATTTAAAGTTTTTTTATTAAAGATCATAATGGTAACGATCATTGGGCCTAATAAATGCTACAAAATTGTAAATAATTATCTTCTTTCTAAAAGCAAAATTTAATAGATCATTTAGAATTTTTTTATTAAAGATCATAACGGTAACGATCATTGGGCCTAATAAATGCTAAAGAATTTGAAATAATTATCTTCTTTGTGAATCATATTTGAAAAGATCATTTAAAGTTGTTTTATTAAAGATCATAACGGTAATGATCATTGGTCCTAATAAATGCTAAAAAATTGTAAATAATTATCTTCTTTCTCAAGGTTAATTTAATAGATCATATAGAATTTCTTTATTAAAGATCATAACGGTAACGATCATGGGGCCTAATAAATGCTAAAGAATTTGAAATAATTATCTTCTTTGTGAATCATATTTGAATAGATCATTTAAAGTTTTTTTATTAAAGGTCTTAACGGTAACGATCATTGGGCCTAATAAATGCTAAAAAATTGGTCATAATTATCTTCATTCTAAAAGATAACCTAAAAGATCATTTAGAATTTCTTTATTAAAGATCATAACGGTAACGATCATTGGGCCTAATAAATGCTAAAGAATTTGAAATAATTATCTTCTTTGTGAATCATAATTGACAACATCATTTAAAGTTTTTTTATTAAAGATAATAACGGTAACGATCATTGGGCCTAATAAATGCTAAAAAATTGTAAATAATTATCTTCATTGTGAATCCTATTTGAATAGATCATTTAAAGTTTTTTTATTAAAGGCCTTAACAGTAACGATCATTGGGCCTAATAAATGCTACAAAATTGTAAATAATTATCTTCTTTCTAAAAGATAATTTAATAGATCATTTAGAATTTCTTTATAAAATATCATAACGGTAAAGATCATTGGGCCTAATAAATGCTAAAAAATTGTAAATAATTATCTTCTTTCTAAAGATAATTTAATAGATAATTTAGAATTTCTTTATTAAAGATCATAAGGGTAACGATCATGGGGCCTAATAAATGCTAAAGAATTTGAAATAATTATCTTCTTTGTGAATCATAATTGACAACATCATTTAAAGTTTTTTTATTAAAGATAATAACGGTAACGATCATTGGGCCTAATAAATGCTAAAAAATTGTAAATAATTATCTTCTTTGTGAATCCTATTTGAATAGATCATTTAAAGTTTTTTTATTAAAGGCCTTAACAGTAACGATCATTGGGCCTAATAAATGCTAAAAAATTGTACATAATTATCTTCATTCTAAAAGATAATTTAATAGATCATTTAGAATGTCTTTATTAAAGATCATAACGGTAACGATCATTGGGCCTAATAAATGCTAAAGAATTTGAAATAATTATCTTCTTGGTGAATCATAATTGAAATGATCATTTAAAGTTTTTTTATTAAAGATCATAACAGTAACGATCCTTGGGCCTAATAAATGCTAAAAAATTGTACATAATTATCTTCATTCTAAAATATAATTTAATAAGTCATTTAGAATTTCTTTATTAAAGATCATAACGATAACGGTCATTGGGCCTAATAAATGCTAAAGAATTTGAAATAATTATCTTCTTTGTGAATCATAATTGAAAAGATCATTTAAAGTTTTTTTATTAAAGGTCTTAACGGTAACGATCATTGGGCCTAATAAATGCTACAAAATTGTAAATAATTATCTTCTTTCTAAAAGATAATTTAATAGATCATTTAGAATTTCTTTATAAAATATCATAACGGTAAAGATCATCGGGCCTAATAAATGCTAAAAAATTGTACATAATTATCTTCATTCTAAAATATAATTTAATAAGTCATTTAGAATTTCTTTATTAAAGATCATAACGATAACGGTCATTGGGCCTAATAAATGCTAAAGAATTTGAAATAATTATCTTCTTTGTGAATCATAATTGAAAAGATCATTTAAAGTTTTTTTATTAAAGATCATAATGGTAACGATCATTGGGCCTAATAAATGCTACAAAATTGTAAATAATTATCTTCTTTCTAAAAGAAAATTTAATAGATCATTTAGAATTTTTTTATTAAAGATCATAACGGTAACGATCATTGGGCCTAATAAATGCTAAAGAATTTGAAATAATTATCTTCTTTGTGAATCGTATTTGAAAAGATCATTTAAAGTTGTTTTATTAAAGATCATAACGGTAATGATCATTGGTCCTAATAAATGCTAAAAAATTGTAAATAATTATCTTCTTTCTCAAGGTTAATTTAATAGATCATATAGAATTTCTTTATTAAAGATCATAACGGTAACGATCATGGGGCCTAATAAATGCTAAAGAATTTGAAATAATTATCTTCTTTATGAATCATATTTGAATAGATCATTTAAAGTTTTTTTATTAAATGTCTTAACGGTAACGATCATTGGGCCTAAGAAATGCTAAAAAATTGGTCATAATTATCTTCATTCTAAAAGATAACCTAAAAGATCATTTAGAATTTCTTTATTAAAGATCATAACGGTAACGATCATTGGGCCTAATAAATGCTAAAGAATTTGAAATAATTATCTTCTTTGTGAATCATAATTGACAACATCATTTAAAGTTTTTTTATTAAAGATAATAACGGTAACGATCATTGGGCCTAATAAATGCTAAAAAATTGTAAATAATTATCTTCTTTGTGAATCCTATTTGAATAGATCATTTAAAGTTTTTTTATTAAAGGCCTTAACAGTAACGATCATTGGGCCTAATAAATGCTAAAAAATTGTACATAATTATCTTCATTCTAAAAGATAATTTAATAGATCATTTAGAATTTCTTTATTAAAGATCATAACGGTAACGATCATTGGGCCTAATAAATGCTAAAGAATTTGAAATAATTATCTTCTTGGTGAATCATAATTGAAATGATCATTTAAAGTTTTTTTATTAAAGATCATAACAGTAACGATCCTTGGGCCTAATAAATGCTAAAAAATTGTACATAATTATCTTCATTCTAAAATATAATTTAATAAGTCATTCAGAATTTCTTTATTAAAGATCATAACGATAACGGTCATTGGGCCTAATAAATGCTAAAGAATTTGAAATAATTATCTTCTTTGTGAATCATAATTGAAAAGATCATTTAAAGTTTTTTTATTAAAGGTCTTAACGGTAACGATCATTGGGCCTAATAAATGCTACAAAATTGTAAATAATTATCTTCTTTCTAAAAGATAATTTAATAGATCATTTAGAATTTCTTTATAAAATATCATAACGGTAAAGATCATTGGGCCTAATAAATGCTAAAAAATTGTAAATAATTATCTTCTTTCTAAAGATAATTTAATAGATAATTTAGAATTTCTTTATTAAAGATCATAAGGGTAACGATCATGGGGCCTAATAAATGCTAAAAAATTTGAAATAATTATCTTCTTTGTGAATCATAATTGACAACATCATTTAAAGTTTTTTTATTAAAGATAATAACGGTAACGATCATTGGGCCTAATAAATGCTAAAAAATTGTAAATAATTATCTTCTTTGTGAATCCTATTTGAATAGATCATTTAAAGTTTTTTTATTAAAGGCCTTAACAGTAACGATCATTGGGCCTAATAAATGCTAAAAAATTGTACATAATTATCTTCATTCTAAAAGATAATTTAATAGATCATTTAGAATTTCTTTATTAAAGATCATAACGGTAACGATCATTGGGCCTAATAAATGCTAAAGAATTTGAAATAATTATCTTCTTTGTGAATCATATTTGAATAGATCATTTAAAGTTTTTTTATTAAAGGTCTTAACGGTAACGATCATTGGGCCTAATAAATGCTAGAAAATTGGTCATAATTATCTTCATTCTAAAAGATAACCTAAAAGATCATTTAGAATTTCTTTATTAAAGATCATAACGGTAACGATCATTGGGCCTAATAAATGCTAAAGAATTTGAAATAATTATCTTCTTTGTGAATCATAATTGACAACATCATTTAAAGTTTTTTTATTAAAGATAATAACGGTAACGATCATTGGGCCTAATAAATGCTAAAAAATTGTAAATAATTATCTTCTTTGTGAATCCTATTTGAATAGATCATTTAAAGTTTTTTTATTAAAGGCCTTAACAGTAACGATCATTGGGCCTAATAAATGCTAAAAAATTGTACATAATTATCTTCATTCTAAAAGATAATTTAATAGATCATTTAGAATTTCTTTATTAAAGATCATAACGGTAACGATCATTGGGCCTAATAAATGCTACAAAATTGTAAATAATTATCTTCTTTCTAAAAGAAAATTTAATAGATCATTTAGAATTTTTTTATTAAAGATCATAACGGTAACGATCATTGGGCCTAATAAATGCTAAAGAATTTGAAATAATTATCTTCTTTGTGAATCATATTTGAAAAGATCATTTAAAGTTGTTTTATTAAAGATCATAACGGTAATGATCATTGGTCCTAATAAATGCTAAAAAATTGTAAATAATTATCTTCTTTCTCAAGGTTAATTTAATAGATCATATAGAATTTCTTTATTAAAGATCATAACGGTAACGATCATGGGGCCTAATAAATGCTAAAGAATTTGAAATAATTATCTTCTTTGTGAATCATATTTGAATAGATCATTTAAAGTTTTTTTATTAAAGGTCTTAACGGTAACGATCATTGGGCCTAATAAATGCTAAAAAATTGGTCATAATTATCTTCATTCTAAAAGATAACCTAAAAGATCATTTAGAATTTCTTTATTAAAGATCATAACGGTAACGATCATTGGGCCTAATAAATGCTAAAGAATTTGAAATAATTATCTTCTTTGTGAATCATAATTGACAACATCATTTAAAGTTTTTTTATTAAAGATAATAACGGTAACGATCATTGGGCCTAATAAATGCTAAAAAATTGTAAATAATTATCTTCATTGTGAATCCTATTTGAATAGATCATTTAAAGTTTTTTTATTAAAGGCCTTAACAGTAACGATCATTGCGCCTAATAAATGCTAAAAAATTGTAAATAATTATCTTCTTTCTAAAAGATAATTTAATAGATCATTTAGAATTTCTTTATAAAATATCATAACGGTAAAGATCATTGGGCCTAATAAATGCTAAAAAATTGTAAATAATTATCTTCTTTCTAAAGATAATTTATTAGATAATTTAGAATTTCTTTATTAAAGATCATAAGGGTAACGATCATGGGGCCTAATAAATGCTAAAGAATTTGAAATAATTATCTTCTTTGTGAATCATAATTGACAACATCATTTAAAGTTTTTTTATTAAAGATAATAACGGTAACGATCATTGGGCCTAATAAATGCTAAAAAATTGTAAATAATTATCTTCTTTGTGAATCCTATTTGAATAGATCATTTAAAGTTTTTTTATTAAAGGCCTTAACAGTAACGATCATTGGGCCTAATAAATGCTAAAAAATTGTACATAATTATCTTCATTCTAAAAGATAATTTAATAGATCATTTAGAATTTCTTTATTAAAGATCATAACGGTAACGATCATTGGGCCTAATAAATGCTAAAGAATTTGAAATAATTATCTTCTTTGTGAATCATATTTGAATAGATCATTTAAAGTTTTTTTATTAAAGGTCTTAACGGTAACGATCATTGGGCCTAATAAATGCTAGAAAATTGGTCATAATTATCTTCATTCTAAAAGATAACCTAAAAGATCATTTAGAATTTCTTTATTAAAGATCATAACGGTAACGATCATTGGGCCTAATAAATGCTAAAGAATTTGAAATAATTATCTTCTTTGTGAATCATAATTGACAACATCATTTAAAGTTTTTTTATTAAAGATAATAACGGTAACGATCATTGGGCCTAATAAATGCTAAAAAATTGCAAATAATTATCTTCTTTGTGAATCCTATTTGAATAGATCATTTAAAGTTTTTTTATTAAAGGCCTTAACAGTAACGATCATTGGGCCTAATAAATGCTAAAAAATTGTACATAATTATCTTCATTCTAAAAGATAATTTAATAGATCATTTAGAATTTCTTTATTAAAGATCATAACGGTAACGATCATTGGGCCTAATAAATGCTACAAAATTGTAAATAATTATCTTCTTTCTAAAAGAAAATTTAATAGATCATTTAGAATTTTTTTATTAAAGATCATAACGGTAACGATCATTGGGCCTAATAAATGCTAAAGAATTTGAAATAATTATCTTCTTTGTGAATCATATTTGAAAAGATCATTTAAAGTTGTTTTATTAAAGATCATAACGGTAATGATCATTGGTCCTAATAAATGCTAAAAAATTGTAAATAATTATCTTCTTTCTCAAGGTTAATTTAATAGATCATATAGAATTTCTTTATTAAAGATCATAACGGTAACGATCATGGGGCCTAATAAATGCTAAAGAATTTGAAATAATTATCTTCTTTGTGAATCATATTTGAATAGATCATTTAAAGTTTTTTTATTAAAGGTCTTAACGGTAACGATCATTGGGCCTAATAAATGCTAAAAAATTGGTCATAATTATCTTCATTCTAAAAGATAACCTAAAAGATCATTTAGAATTTCTTTATTAAAGATCATAACGGTAACGATCATTGGGCCTAATAAATGCTAAAGAATTTGAAATAATTATCTTCTTTGTGAATCATAATTGACAACATCATTTAAAGTTTTTTTATTAAAGATAATAACGGTAACGATCATTGGGCCTAATAAATGCTAAAAAATTGTAAATAATTATCTTCATTGTGAATCCTATTTGAATAGATCATTTAAAGTTTTTTTATTAAAGGCCTTAACAGTAACGATCATTGCGCCTAATAAATGCTAAAAAATTGTAAATAATTATCTTCTTTCTAAAAGATAATTTAATAGATCATTTAGAATTTCTTTATAAAATATCATAACGGTAAAGATCATTGGGCCTAATAAATGCTAAAAAATTGTAAATAATTATCTTCTTTCTAAAGATAATTTATTAGATAATTTAGAATTTCTTTATTAAAGATCATAAGGGTAACGATCATGGGGCCTAATAAATGCTAAAGAATTTGAAATAATTATCTTCTTTGTGAATCATAATTGACAACATCATTTAAAGTTTTTTTATTAAAGATAATAACGGTAACGATCATTGGGCCTAATAAATGCTAAAAAATTGTAAATAATTATCTTCTTTGTGAATCCTATTTGAATAGATCATTTAAAGTTTTTTTATTAAAGGCCTTAACAGTAACGATCATTGGGCCTAATAAATGCTAAAAAATTGTACATAATTATCTTCATTCTAAAAGATAATTTAATAGATCATTTAGAATTTCTTTATTAAAGATCATAACGGTAACGATCATTGGGCCTAATAAATGCTAAAGAATTTGAAATAATTATCTTCTTTGTGAATCATATTTGAATAGATCATTTAAAGTTTTTTTATTAAAGGTCTTAACGGTAACGATCATTGGGCCTAATAAATGCTAGAAAATTGGTCATAATTATCTTCATTCTAAAAGATAACCTAAAAGATCATTTAGAATTTCTTTATTAAAGATCATAACGGTAACGATCATTGGGCCTAATAAATGCTAAAGAATTTGAAATAATTATCTTCTTTGTGAATCATAATTGACAACATCATTTAAAGTTTTTTTATTAAAGATAATAACGGTAACGATCATTGGGCCTAATAAATGCTAAAAAATTGTAAATAATTATCTTCTTTGTGAATCCTATTTGAATAGATCATTTAAAGTTTTTTTATTAAAGGCCTTAACAGTAACGATCATTGGGCCTAATAAATGCTAAAAAATTGTACATAATTATCTTCATTCTAAAAGATAATTTAATAGATCATTTAGAATTTCTTTATTAAAGATCATAACGGTAACGATCATTGGGCCTAATAAATGCTAAAGAATTTGAAATAATTATCTTCTTGGTGAATCATAATTGAAATGATCATTTAAAGTTTTTTTATTAAAGATCATAACAGTAACGATCCTTGGGCCTAATAAATGCTAAAAAATTGTACATAATTATCTTCATTCTAAAATATAATTTAATAAGTCATTTAGAATTTCTTTATTAAAGATCATAATGATAACGGTCATTGGGCCTAATAAATGCTAAAGAATTTGAAATAATTATCTTCTTTGTGAATCATAATTGAAAAGATCATTTAAAGTTTTTTTATTAAAGGTCTTAACGGTAACGATCATTGGGCCTAATAAATGCTACAAAATTGTAAATAATTATCTTCTTTCTAAAAGATAATTTAATAGATCATTTAGAATTTCTTTATAAAATATCATAACGGTAAAGATCATTGGGCCTAATAAATGCTAAAAAATTGTAAATAATTATCTTCTTTCTAAAGATAATTTAATAGATAATTTAGAATTTCTTTATTAAAGATCATAACGGTAACGATCATGGGGCCTAATAAATGCTAAAGAATTTGAAATAATTATCTTCTTTGTGAATCATATTTGAATAGATCATTTAAAGTTTTTTTATTAAAGGTCTTAACGGTAACGATCATTGGGCCTAATAAATGCTAAAAAATTGTACATAATTATCTTCATTCTAAAATATAATTTAATAAGTCATTTAGAATTTCTTTATTAAAGATCATAACGATAACGGTCATTGGGCCTAATAAATGCTAAAGAATTTGAAATAATTATCTTCTTTGTGAATCATAATTGAAAAGATCATTTAAAGTTTTTTTATTAAAGATTATAATGGTAACGATCATTGGGCCTAATAAATGCTACAAAATTGTAAATAATTATCTTCTTTCTAAAAGAAAATTTAATAGATCATTTAGAATTTCTTTATTAAAGATCATAACGGTAACGATCATTGGGCCTAATAAATGCTAAAGAATTTGAAATAATTATCTTCTTTGTGAATCATATTTGAAAAGATCATTTAAAGTTGTTTTATTAAAGATCATAACGGTAATGATCATTGGTCCTAATAAATGCTAAAAAATTGTAAATAATTATCTTCTTTCTCAAGGTTAATTTAATAGATCATATAGAATTTCTTTATTAAAGATCATAACGGTAACGATCATGGGGCCTAATAAATGCTAAAGAATTTGAAATAATTATCTTCTTTGTGAATCATATTTGAATAGATCATTTAAAGTTTTTTTATTAAAGGTCTTAACGGTAACGATCATTGGGCCTAATAAATGCTAAAAAATTGTACATAATTATCTTCATTCTAAAATATAATTTAATAAGTCATTTAGAATTTCTTTATTAAAGATCATAACGATAACGGTCATTGGGCCTAATAAATGCTAAAGAATTTGAAATAATTATCTTCTTTGTGAATCATAATTGAAAAGATCATTTAAAGTTTTTTTATTAAAGATCATAATGGTAACGATCATTGGGCCTAATAAATGCTACAAAATTGTAAATAATTATCTTCTTTCTAAAAGAAAATTTAATAGATCATTTAGAATTTCTTTATTAAAGATCATAACGGTAACGATCATTGGGCCTAATAAATGCTAAAGAATTTGAAATAATTATCTTCTTTGTGAATCATATTTGAAAAGATCATTTAAAGTTGTTTTATTAAAGATCATAACGGTAATGATCATTGGTCCTAATAAATGCTAAAAAATTGTAAATAATTATCTTCTTTCTCAAGGTTAATTTAATAGATCATATAGAATTTCTTTATTAAAGATCATAACGGTAACGATCATGGGGCCTAATAAATGCTAAAGAATTTGAAATAATTATCTTCTTTGTGAATCATATTTGAATAGATCATTTAAAGTTTTTTTATTAAAGGTCTTAACGGTAACGATCATTGGGCCTAATAAATGCTAAAAAATTGTACATAATTATCTTCATTCTAAAATATAATTTAATAAGTCATTTAGAATTTCTTTATTAAAGATCATAACGATAACGGTCATTGGGCCTAATAAATGCTAAAGAATTTGAAATAATTATCTTCTTTGTGAATCATAATTGAAAAGATCATTTAAAGTTTTTTTATTAAAGATCATAATGGTAACGATCATTGGGCCTAATAAATGCTACAAAATTGTAAATAATTATCTTCTTTCTAAAAGAAAATTTAATAGATCATTTAGAATTTCTTTATTAAAGATCATAACGGTAACGATCATTGGGCCTAATAAATGCTAAAGAATTTGAAATAATTATCTTCTTTGTGAATCATATTTGAAAAGATCATTTAAAGTTGTTTTATTAAAGATCATAACGGTAATGATCATTGGTCCTAATAAATGCTAAAAAATTGTAAATAATTATCTTCTTTCTCAAGGTTAATTTAATAGATCATATAGAATTTCTTTATTAAAGATCATAACGGTAACGATCATGGGGCCTAATAAATGCTAAAGAATTTGAAATAATTATCTTCTTTGTGAATCATAATTGACAACATCATTTAAAGTTTTTTTATTAAAGATAATAACGGTAACGATCATTGGGCCTAATAAATGCTAAAAAATTGTAAATAATTATCTTCTTTGTGAATCCTATTTGAATAGATCATTTAAAGTTTTTTTATTAAAGGCCTTAACAGTAACGATCATTGGGCCTAATAAATGCTAAAAAATTGTACATAATTATCTTCATTCTAAAAGATAATTTAATAGATCATTTAGAATTTCTTTATTAAAGATCATAACGGTAACGATCATTGGGCCTAATAAATGCTAAAGAATTTGAAATAATTATCTTCTTTGTGAATCATATTTGAATAGATCATTTAAAGTTTTTTTATTAAAGGTCTTAACGGTAACGATCATTGGGCCTAATAAATGCTAGAAAATTGGTCATAATTATCTTCATTCTAAAAGATAACCTAAAAGATCATTTAGAATTTCTTTATTAAAGATCATAACGGTAACGATCATTGGGCCTAATAAATGCTAAAGAATTTGAAATAATTATCTTCTTTGTGAATCATAATTGACAACATCATTTAAAGTTTTTTTATTAAAGATAATAACGGTAACGATCATTGGGCCTAATAAATGCTAAAAAATTGTAAATAATTATCTTCTTTGTGAATCCTATTTGAATAGATCATTTAAAGTTTTTTTATTAAAGGCCTTAACAGTAACGATCATTGGGCCTAATAAATGCTAAAAAATTGTACATAATTATCTTCATTCTAAAAGATAATTTAATAGATCATTTAGAATTTCTTTATTAAAGATCATAACGGTAACGATCATTGGGCCTAATAAATGCTAAAGAATTTGAAATAATTATCTTCTTGGTGAATCATAATTGAAATGATCATTTAAAGTTTTTTTATTAAAGATCATAACAGTAACGATCCTTGGGCCTAATAAATGCTAAAAAATTGTACATAATTATCTTCATTCTAAAATATAATTTAATAAGTCATTTAGAATTTCTTTATTAAAGATCATAACGATAACGGTCATTGGGCCTAATAAATGCTAAAGAATTTGAAATAATTATCTTCTTTGTGAATCATAATTGAAAAGATGATTTAAAGTTTTTTTATTAAAGGTCTTAACGGTAACGATCATTGGGCCTAATAAATGCTACAAAATTGTAAATAATTATCTTCTTTCTAAAAGATAATTTAATAGATCATTTAGAATTTCTTTATAAAATATCATAACGGTAAAGATCATTGGGCCTAATAAATGCTAAAAAATTGTAAATAATTATCTTCTTTCTAAAGATAATTTAATAGATAATTTAGAATTTCTTTATTAAAGATCATAACGGTAACGATCATGGGGCCTAATAAATGCTAAAGAATTTGAAATAATTATCTTCTTTGTGAATCATATTTGAATAGATCATTTAAAGTTTTTTTATTAAAGGTCTTAACGGTAACGATCATTGGGCCTAATAAATGCTAAAAAATTGTACATAATTATCTTCATTCTAAAATATAATTTAATAATTCATTTAGAATTTCTTTATTAAAGATCATAACGATAACGGTCATTGGGCCTAATAAATGCTAAAGAATTTGAAATAATTATCTTCTTTGTGAATCATAATTGAAAAGATCATTTAAAGTTTTTTTATTAAAGATCATAATGGTAACGATCATTGGGCCTAATAAATGCTACAAAATTGTAAATAATTATCTTCTTTCTAAAAGAAAATTTAATAGATCATTTAGAATTTCTTTATTAAAGATCATAACGGTAATGATCATTGGGCCTAATAAATGCTAAAGAATTTGAAATAATTATCTTCTTTGTGAATCATATTTGAAAAGATCATTTAAAGTTGTTTTATTAAAGATCATAACGGTAATGATCATTGGTCCTAATAAATGCTAAAAAATTGTAAATAATTATCTTCTTTCTCAAGGTTAATTTAATAGATCATATAGAATTTCTTTATTAAAGATCATAACGGTAACGATCATGGGGCCTAATAAATGCTAAAGAATTTGAAATAATTATCTTCTTTGTGAATCATATTTGAATGGATCATTTAAAGTTTTTTTATTAAAGGTCTTAACGGTAACGATCATTGGGCCTAATAAATGCTAAAAAATTGTACATAATTATCTTCATTCTAAAATATAATTTAATAAGTCATTTAGAATTTCTTTATTAAAGATCATAACGATAACGGTCATTGGGCCTAATAAATGCTAAAGAATTTGAAATAATTATCTTCTTTGTGAATCATAATTGAAAAGATCATTTAAAGTTTTTTTATTAAAGATCATAATGGTAACGATCATTGGGCCTAATAAATGCTACAAAATTGTAAATAATTATCTTCTTTCTAAAAGAAAATTTAATAGATCATTTAGAATTTCTTTATTAAAGATCATAACGGTAACGATCATTGGGCCTAATAAATGCTAAAGAATTTGAAATAATTATTTTCTTTGTGAATCATATTTGAAAAGATCATTTAAAGTTGTTTTATTAAAGATCATAACGGTAATGATCATTGGTCCTAATAAATGCTAAAAAATTGTAAATAATTATCTTCTTTCTCAAGGTTAATTTAATAGATCATATAGAATTTCTTTATTAAAGATCATAACGGTAACGATCATGGGGCCTAATAAGTGCTAAAGAATTTGAAATAATTATCTTCTTTGTGAATCATATTTGAATAGATCATTTAAAGTTTTTTTATTAAAGGTCTTAACGGTAACGATCATTGGGCCTAATAAATGCTAAAAAATTGTAAATAATTATCTTCTTTCTAAAAGATAATTTAATCGATCATTTAGAATTTCTTTATAAAATATCATAACGGTAAAGATCATTGGGCCTAATAAATGCTAAAAAATTATAAATAATTATCTTCTTTCTAAAGATAATTTAATAGATAATTTAGAATTTCTTTATTAAAGATCATAATGGTAACGATCATCGGGCCTAATAAATGCTAAAGAATTTGAAATAATTATCTTCTTTGTGAATCCTATTTGAATAGATCATTTAAAGTTTTTTTATTAAAGGCCTTAACAGTAACGATCATTGGGCCTAATAAATGCTAAAAAATTGTACATCATTATCTTCATTCTAAAAGATAACTTAAAAGATCATTTAGAATTTCTTTATTAAAGATCATAACGGTAACGATCATTGGGCCTAATAAATGCTAAAGAATTTGAAATAATTATCTTCTTTGTGAATCATAATTGAAAAGATCATTTAAATTTTTTTATTAAAGATCATAACAGTAACGATCATTGGGCCTAATAAATGCTAAAAAATTGTACATAATTATCTTCATTCTAAAATATAATTTAATAAGTCATTTAGAATTTCTTTATTAAAGATCATAACGATAACGGTCATTGGGCCTAATAAATGCTAAAGAATTTGAAATAATTATCTTCTTTGTGAATCATAATTGAAAAGATCATTTAAAGTTTTTTTATTAAAGATCATAATGGTAACGATCATTGGGCCTAATAAATGCTACAAAATTGTAAATAATTATCTTCTTTCTAAAAGATAATTTAATAGATCATTTAGAATTTCTTTATTAAAGATCATAACGGTAACGATCATTGGGCCTAATAAATGCTAAAGAATTTGAAATAATTATCTTCTTTGTGAATCCTATTTGAATAGATCATTTAAAGTTTTTTTATTAAAGGCCTTAACAGTAACGATCATTGGGCCTAATAAACGCTAAAAAATTGTACATAATTATCTTCATTCTGAAAGATAACTTAAAAGATCATTTAGAATTTCTTTATTAAAGATCATAACGATAACGGTCATTGGGCCTAATAAATGCTAAAGAATTTGAAATAATTATCTTCTTTGTGAATCATAATTGAAAAGATCATTTAAAGTTTTTTTATTAAAGATCATAATGGTAACGATCATTGGGCCTAATAAATGCTACAAAATTGTAAATAATTATCTTCTTTCTAAAAGATAATTTAATAGATCATTTAGATTTTCTTTATTAAAGATCATAACGGTAACGATCATTGGGCCTAATAAATGCTAAAGAATTTGAAATAATTATCTTCTTTGTGAATCTTATTTGAATAGATCATTTAAAGTTTTTTTATTAAAGGCCTTAACAGTAACGATCATTGGGCCTAATAAACGCTAAAAAATTGTACATAATTATCTTCATTCTGAAAGATAACTTAAAAGATCATTTAGAATTTCTTTATTAAAGATCATAATGGTAACGATCATTGGGCCTAATAAATGCTAAAGAATTTTAAATAATTATCTTCTTTGTGAATCATAATTGAAAAGATCATTTAAAGTTTTTTTATTAAAGAACATAACGGTAACGATCATTGGGCCTAATAAATACTAAAAAATTGTAAATAATTATCTTCTTTCTAAAAGATAATTTAATAGATCATTTAGAATTTCTTTATTAAAGATCATAACGGTAACGATCATTGGGCCTGATAAATGCTAAAAAATTGTAAATAATTATCTTCTTTCTCAAGGTTAATTTAATAGATCATATAGAATTTCTTTATTAAAGATCATAACGGTAACGATCATGGGGCCTAATAAATGCTAAATAATTTGAAATAATTATCTTCTTTGTGAATCATATTTGAATAGATAATTTAAAGTTTTTTTATTAAACGTCTGAATGGTAACGATCATTGGGCCTAATAAATGCTAAAAAATTGTAAATAATTATCTTCTTTCTAAAAGATAATTTAATAGATCATTTAGAATTTCTTTATAAAATATCATAACGGTAAAGATCATTGGGCCTAATAAATGCTAAAAAATTGTAAATAATTATCTTCTTTCTAAAAGATAATTTAATAGATCATTTAGAATTTCTTTATTAAAGATCATAACGGTAACGATCATGGGGCCTAATAAATGCTAAATAATTTGAAATAATTATCTTCTTTGTGAATCCTATTTGAATAGATCATTTAAAGTTTTTTTATTAAAGGCCTTAAGAATAACGATCATTGGGCCTAATAAATGCTAAAAAATTGTACATAATTATCTTCATTCTAAAAGATAACTTAAAAGATCATTTAGAATTTCTTTATTAAAGGTCATAACGGTAACGATCATTGGGCCTAATAAATGCTAAAGAATTTGAAATAATTATCTTCTTTGTGAATCATAATTGAAAAAATCATTTAAAGTTTTTTTATTAAAGATCATAACAGTAACGATCATTGGGCCTAATAAATGCTAAAAAATTGTACATAATTATCTTCATTCTAAAATATAATTTAATAAGTCATTTAGAATTTCTTTATTAAAGATCATAACGATAACGGTCATTGGGCCTAATAAATGCTAAAGAATTTGAAATAATTATCTTCTTTGTGAATCATAATTGAAAAGATCATTTAAAGTTTTTTTATTAAAGATCATAATGGTAACGATCATTGGGCCTAATAAATGCTACAAAATTGTAAATAATTATCTTCTTTCTAAAAGATAATTTAATAGATCATTTAGAATTTCTTTATAAAATATCATAACAGTAAAGATCATTGGGCCTAATAAATGCTTAAAAATTATAAATAATTATCTTCTTTCTAAAGATAATTTAATAGATAATTTAGAATTTCTTTATTAAAGATCATAATGGTAACGATCATCGGGCCTAATAAATGCTAAAGAATTTGAAATAATTATCTTCTTTGTGAATCATATTTGAATAGATCATTTAAAGTTTTTTATTAAAGGTCTTAACGGTAACGATCATTGGGCCTAATAAATGCTAAAAAATTGTACATAATTATCTTCATTCTAAAATATAATTTAATAAGTCATTTAGAATTTCTTTATTAAAGATCATAACGGTAACGATCATTGGGCCTAATAAATGCTAAAGAATTTGAAATAATTATCTTCTTTGTGAATCATATTTGAAAAGATCATTTAAAGTTGTTTTATTAAAGATCATAACGGTAATGATCATTGGTCCTAATAAATGCTAAAAAATTGTAAATAATTATCTTCTTTCTCAAGGTTAATTTAATAGATCATATAGAATTTCTTTATTAAAGATCATAACGGTAACGATCATGGGGCCTAATAAATGCTAAAGAATTTGAAATAATTATCTTCTTTGTGAATCATATTTGAATAGATCATTTAAAGTTTTTTTATTAAAGGTCTTAAAGGTAACGATCATTGGGCCTAATAAATGCTAAAAAATTGGTCATAATTATCTTCATTCTAAAAGATAACCTAAAAGATTATTTAGAATTTCTTTATTAAAGATCATAACGGTAACGATCATTGGGCCTAATAAATGCTAAAGAATTTGAAATAATTATCTTCTTTGTGAATCATAATTGACAACATCATTTAAAGTTTTTTTATTAAAGATCATAACGGTAACGATCATTGGGCCTAATAAATGCTAAAAAATTGTAAATAATTATCTTCTTTCTAAAAGATAATTTAATAGATCATTTAGAATTTCTTTATTAAAGATCATAACGGTAACCATCATTGGGACTAATAAATGCTAAAAAATTGTAAATAATTATCTTCTTTCTAAAAGATAATTTAATAGATCATTTAGAATTTCTTTATTAAAGATCATAACGGTAACGATCATGGGGCCTAATAAATGCTAAATAATTTGAAATAATTATCTTCTTTGTGAATCCTATTTGAATAGATCATTTAAAGTTTTTTTATTAAACGTCTTAATGGTAACGATCATTGGGCCTAATAAATGCTAAAAAATTGTAAATAATTATCTTCTTTGTGAATCCTATTTGAATAGATCATTTAAAGTTTTTTTATTAAAGGCCTTAACAGTAACGATCATTGGGCCTAATAAATGCTAAAAAATTGTACATAATTATCTTCATTCTAAAAGATAATTTAATAGATCATTTAGAATTTCTTTATTAAAGATCATAACGGTAACGATCATTGGGCCGAATAAATGCTAAAGGATTTGAAATAATTATCTTCTTTGTGAATCATAATTGACAACATCATTTAAAGTTTTTTTATTAAAGATCATAACGGTAATGATCATTGGGCCTAATAAATGCTAAAAAATTGTAAATAATTATCTTCTTTCTAAAAGATAATTTAATAGATCATTTAGAATTTCTTTATTAAAGATCATAACGGTAACGATCATGGGGCCTAATAAATGCTAAATAATTTGAAATAATTATCTTCTTTGTGAATCCTATTTGAATAGATCATTTAAAGTTTTTTTATTAAAGGCCTTAACAGTAACGATCATTGGGCCTAATAAATTCTAAAAAATTGTACATAATTATCTTCATTCTAAAAGATAACTTAAAAGATCATTTAGAATTTCTTTATTAAAGATCATAACGGTAACGATCATTGGGCCTAATAAATGCTAAAGAATTTGAAATAATTATCTTCTTTGTGAATCATAATTGAAATGATCATTTAAAGTTTTTTTATTAAAGATCATAACAGTAACGATCATTGGGCCTAATAAATGCTAGAAAATTGTACATAATTATCTTCATTCTAAAATATAATTTAATAAGTCATTTAGAATTTCTTTATTAAAGATCATAACGATAACGGTCATTGGGCCTAATAAATGCTAAAGAATTTGAAATAATTATCTTCTTTGTGAATCATAATTGAAAAGATCATTTAAAGTTTTTTTATTAAAGATCATAATGGTAACGATCATTGGGCCTAATAAATGCTAAAAAATTGTAAATAATTATCTTCTTTCTAAAGATAATTTAATAGATCATTTAGAATTTCTTTGTTAAAGATCATAACGGTAACGATCATGGGGCCTAATAAATGCTAAAGAATTTGAAATAATTATCTTCTTTGTGAATCATATTTGGATAGATCATTTAAAGTTTTTTTATTAAAGGTCTTAACGGTAACGATCATTGGGCCTAATAAATGCTAAAAAATTGTACATAATTATCTTCATTCTAAAATATAATTTAATAAGTCATTTAGAATTTCTTTATTAAAGATCATAACGATAACGGTCATTGGGCCTAATAAATGCTAAAGAATTTGAAATAATTATCTTCTTTGTGAATCCTATTTGAATAGATCATTTAAAGTTTTTTTATTAAAGGCCTTAACAGTAACGATCATTGGGCCTAATAAATGCTAAAAAATTGTACATAATTATCTTCATTCTAAAAGATAATTTAATAGATCATTTAGAATTTCTTTATTAAAGATCATAACGGTAACGATCATTGGGCCTAATAAATGCTAAAGAATTTGAAATAATTATCTTCTTTGTGAATCATAATTGAAATGATCATTTAAAGTTTTTTTATTAAAGATCATAACAGTAACGATCCTTGGGCCTAATAAATGCTAAAAAATTGTACATAATTATCTTCATTCTAAAATATAATTTAATAAGTCATTTAGAATTTCTTTAGTAAAGATCATAACGATAACGGTCATTGGGCCTAATAAATGCTAAAGAATTTGAAATAATTATCTTCTTTGTGAATCATAATTGAAAAGATCATTTAAAGTTTTTTTATTAAAGATCACAATGGTAACGATCATTGGGCCTAATAAATGCTACAAAATTGTAAATAATTATCTTCTTTCTAAAAGCAAAATTTAATAGATCATTTAGAATTTTTTTATTAAAGATCATAACGGTAACGATCATTGGGCCTAATAAATGCTAAAGAATTTGAAATAATTATCTTCTTTGTGAATCATATTTGAAAAGATCATTTAAAGTTGTTTTATTAAAGATCATAACGGTAATGATCATTGGTCCTAATAAATGCTAAAAAATTGTACATAATTATCTTCATTCTAAAATATAATTTAATAAGTCATTTAGAATTTCTTTATTAAAGATCATAACGATAACGGTCATTGGCCCTAATAAATGCTAAAGAATTTGAAATAATTATCTTCTTTGTGAATCATATTTGAATAGATCATTTAAAGTTTTTTTATTAAAGGTCTTAACGGTAACGACCATTGGGCCTAATAAATGCTAAAAAATTGGTCATAATTATCTTCATTCTAAAAGATAACCTAAAAGATCATTTAGAATTTCTTTATTAAAGATCATAACGGTAACGATCATTGGGCCTAATAAATGCTAAAGAATTTGAAATAATTATCTTCTTTGTGAATCATAATTGACAACATCATTTAAAGTTTTTTTATTAAAGATAATAACGGTAACGATCATTGGGCCTAATAAATGCTAAAAAATTGTAAATAATTATCTTCTTTGTGAATCCTATTTGAATAGATCATTTAAAGTTTTTTTATTAAAGGCCTTAACAGTAACGATCATTGGGCCTAATAAATGCTAAAAAATTGTACATAATTATCTTCATTCTAAAAGATAATTTAATAGATCATTTAGAATTTCTTTATTAAAGATCATAACGGTAACGATCATTGGGCCTAATAAATGCTAAAGAATTTGAAATAATTATCTTGTTTGTGAATCATAATTGAAATGATCATTTAAAGTTTTTTAATTAAAGATCATAACAGTAACGATCCTTGGGCCTAATAAATGCTAAAAAATTGTACATAATTATCTTCATTCTAAAATATAATTTAATAAGTCATTTAGAATTTCTTTATTAAAGATCATAACGATAACGGTGATTGGGCCTAATAAATGCTAAAGAATTTGAAATAATTATCTTCTTTGTGAATCATAATTGAAAAGATCATTTAAAGTTTTTTTATTAAAGATCATAATGGTAACGATCATTGGGCCTAATAAATGCTACAAAATTGTAAATAATTATCTTCTTTCTAAAAGAAAATTTAATAGATCATTTAGAATTTTTTTATTAAAGATCATAACGGTAACGATCATTGGGCCTAATAAATGCTAAAGAATTTGAAATAATTATCTTCTTTGTGAATCATATTTGAAAAGATCATTTAAAGTTGTTTTATTAAAGATCATAACGGTAATGATCATTGGTCCTAATAAATGCTAAAAAATTGTAAATAATTATCTTCTTTCTCAAGGTTAATTTAATAGATCATATAGAATTTATTTATTAAAGATCATAACGGTAACGATCATGGGGCCTAATAAATGCTAAAGAATTTGAAATAATTATCTTCTTTGTGAATCATATTTGAATAGATCATTTAAAGTTTTTTTATTAAAGGTCTTAACGGTAACGATCATTGGGCCTAATAAATGCTAAAAAATTGGTCATAATTATCTTCATTCTAAAAGATAACCTAAAAGATCATTTAGAATTTCTTTATTAAAGATCATAACGGTAACGATCATTGGGCCTAATAAATGCTAAAGAATTTGAAATAATTATCTTCTTTGTGAATCATAATTGACAACATCATTTAAAGTTTTTTTATTAAAGATAATAACGGTAACGATCATTGGGCCTAATAAATGCTAAAAAATTGTAAATAATTATCTTCATTGTGAATCCTATTTGAATAGATCATTTAAAGTTTTTTTATTAAAGGCCTTAACAGTAACGATCATTGGGCCTAATAAATGCTACAAAATTGTAAATAATTATCTTCTTTCTAAAAGATAATTTAATAGATCATTTAGAATTTCTTTATAAAATATCATAACGGTAAAGATCATTGGGCCTAATAAATGCTAAAAAATTGTAAATAATTATCTTCTTTCTAAAGATAATTTAATAGATAATTTAGAATTTTTTTATTAAAGATCATAAGGGTAACGATCATGGGGCCTAATAAATGCTAAAGAATTTGAAATAATTATCTTCTTTGTGAATCATAATTGACAACATCATTTAAAGTTTTTTTATTAAAGATAATAACGGTAACGATCATTGGGCCTAATAAATGCTAAAAAATTGTAAATAATTATCTTCTTTGTGAATCCTATTTGAATAGATCATTTAAAGTTTTTTTATTAAAGGCCTTAACAGTAACGATCATTGGGCCTAATAAATGCTAAAAAATTGTACATAATTATCTTCATTCTAAAAGATAATTTAATAGATCATTTAGAATTTCTTTATTAAAGATCATAACGGTAACGATCATTGGGCCTAATAAATGCTAAAGAATTTGAAATAATTATCTTCTTTGTGAATCATAATTGAAATGATCTTTTAAAGTTTTTTTATTAAAGATCATAACAGTAACGATCCTTGGGCCTAATAAATGCTAAAAAATTGTACATAATTATCTTCATTCTAAAATATAATTTAATAAGTCATTTAGAATTTCTTTATTAAAGATCATAACGATAACGGTCATTGGGCCTAATAAATGCTAAAGAATTTGAAATAATTATCTTCTTTGTGAATCATAATTGAAAAGATCATTTAAAGTTTTTTTATTAAAGATCATAATGGTAACGATCATTGGGCCTAATAAATGCTACAAAATTGTAAATAATTATCTTCTTTCTAAAAGAAAATTTAATAGATCATTTAGAATTTTTTTATTAAAGATCATAACGGTAACGATCATTGGGCCTAATAAATGCTAAAGAATTTGAAATAATTATCTTCTTTGTGAATCATATTTGAAAAGATCATTTAAAGTTGTTTTATTAAAGGTCTTAACGGTAACGATCATTGGTCCTAATAAATGCTAAAAAATTGTAAATAATTATCTTCTTTCTCAAGGTTAATTTAATAGATCATATAGAATTTCTTTATTAAAGATCATAACGGTAACGATCATGGGGCCTAATAAATGCTAAAGAATTTGAAATAATTATCTTCTTTGTGAATCATATTTGAATAGATCATTTAAAGTTTTTTTATTAAAGGTCTTAACGGTAACGATCATTGGGCCTAATAAATGCTAAAAAATTGGTCATAATTATCTTCATTCTAAAAGATAACCTAAAAGATCATTTAGAATTTCTTTATTAAAGATCATAACGGTAACGATCATTGGGCCTAATAAATACTAAAGAATTTGAAATAATTATCTTCTTTGTGAATCATAATTGACAACATCATTTAAAGTTTTTTTATTAAAGATAATAACGGTAACGATCATTGGGCCTAATAAATGCTAAAAAATTGTAAATAATTATCTTCTTTGTGAATCCTATTTGAATAGATCATTTAAAGTTTTTTTATTAAAGGCCTTAACAGTAACGATCATTGGGCCTAATAAATGCTAAAAAATTGTACATAATTATCTTCATTCTAAAAGATAATTTAATAGATCATTTAGAATTTCTTTATTAAAGATCATAACGGTAACGATCATTGGGCCTAATAAATGCTAAAGAATTTGAAATAATTATCTTCTTGGTGAATCATAATTGAAATGATCATTTAAAGTTTTTTTATTAAAGATCATAACAGTAACGATCCTTGGGCCTAATAAATGCTAAAAAATTGTACATAATTATCTTCATTCTAAAATATAATTTAATAAGTCATTTAGAATTTCTTTATTAAAGATCATAACGATAACGGTCATTGGGCCTAATAAGTGCTAAAGAATTTGAAATAATTATCTTCTTTGGGAATCATAATTGAAAAGATCATTTAAAGTTTTTTTATTAAAGGTCTTAACGGTAACGATCATTGGGCCTAATAAATGCTACAAAATTGTAAATAATTATCTTCTTTCTAAAAGATAATTTAATAGATCATTTAGAATTTCTTTATAAAATATCATAACGGTAAAGATCATTGGGCCTAATAAATGCTAAAAAATTGTACATAATTATCTTCATTCTAAAATATAATTTAATAAGTCATTTAGAATTTCTTTATTAAAGATCATAACGATAACGGTCATTGGGCCTAATAAATGCTAAAGAATTTGAAATAATTATCTTCTTTGTGAATCATAATTGAAAAGATCATTTAAAGTTTTTTTATTAAAGATCATAATGGTAACGATCATTGGGCCTAATAAATGCTACAAAATTGTAAATAATTATCTTCTTTCTAAAAGAAAATTTAATAGATCATTTAGAATTTTTTTATTAAAGATCATAACGGTAACGATCATTGGGCCTAATAAATGCTAAAGAATTTGAAATAATTATCTTCTTTGTGAATCATATTTGAAAAGATCATTTAAAGTTGTTTTATTAAAGATCATAACGGTAATGATCATTGGTCCTAATAAATGCTAAAAAATTGTAAATAATTATCTTCTTTCTCAAGGTTAATTTAATAGATCATATAGAATTTCTTTATTAAAGATCATAACGGTAACGATCATGGGGCCTAATAAATGCTAAAGAATTTGAAATAATTATCTTCTTTGTGAATCATATTTGAATAGATCATTTAAAGTTTTTTTATTAAATGTCTTAACGGTAACGATCATTGGGCCTAAGAAATGCTAAAAAATTGGTCATAATTATCTTCATTCTAAAAGATAACCTAAAAGATCATTTAGAATTTCTTTATTAAAGATCATAACGGTAACGATCATTGGGCCTAATAAATGCTAAAGAATTTGAAATAATTATCTTCTTTGTGAATCATAATTGACAACATCATTTAAAGTTTTTTTATTAAAGATAATAACGGTAACGATCATTGGGCCTAATAAATGCTAAAAAATTGTAAATAATTATCTTCTTTGTGAATCCTATTTGAATAGATCATTTAAAGTTTTTTTATTAAAGGCCTTAACAGTAACGATCATTGGGCCTAATAAATGCTAAAAAATTGTACATAATTATCTTCATTCTAAAAGATAATTTAATAGATCATTTAGAATTTCTTTATTAAAGATCATAACGGTAACGATCATTGGGCCTAATAAATGCTAAAGAATTTGAAATAATTATCTTCTTGGTGAATCATAATTGAAATGATCATTTAAAGTTTTTTTATTAAAGATCATAACAGTAACGATCCTTGGGCCTAATAAATGCTAAAAAATTGTACATAATTATCTTCATTCTAAAATATAATTTAATAAGTCATTTAGAATTTCTTTATTAAAGATCATAACGATAACGGTCATTGGGCCTAATAAATGCTAAAGAATTTGAAAT
Source organism: Psophocarpus tetragonolobus (assembly GCA_037954015.1). Classification (NCBI taxonomy): domain Eukaryota; kingdom Viridiplantae; phylum Streptophyta; class Magnoliopsida; order Fabales; family Fabaceae; genus Psophocarpus; species Psophocarpus tetragonolobus. Next base: position 65,869,264 of record CM075688.1, read on the forward strand.
AATTATCTTCTTTGTGAATCATAATTGAAAAGATCATTTAAAGTTTTTTTATTAAAGGTCTTAACGGTAACGATCATTGGGCCTAATAAATGCTACAAAATTGTAAATAATTATCTTCTTTCTAAAAGATAATTTAATAGATCATTTAGAATTTCTTTATAAAATATCATAACGGTAAAGATCATTGGGCCTAATAAATGCTAAAAAATTGTAAATAATTATCTTCTTTGTAAAGATAATTTAATAGATAATTTAGAATTTCTTTATTAAAGATCATAAGGGTAACGATCATGGGGCCTAATAAATGCTAAAGAATTTGAAATAATTATCTTCTTTGTGAATCATAATTGACAACATCATTTAAAGTTTTTTTATTAAAGATAATAACGGTAACGATCATTGGGCCTAATAAATGCTAAAAAATTGTAAATAATTATCTTCTTTGTGAATCCTATTTGAATAGATCATTTAAAGTTTTTTTATTAAAGGCCTTAACAGTAACGATCATTGGGCCTAATAAATGCTAAAAAATTGTACATAATTATCTTCATTCTAAAAGATAATTTAATAGATCATTTAGAATTTCTTTATTAAAGATCATAACGGTAACGATCATTGGGCCTAATAAATGCTAAAGAATTTGAAATAATTATCTTCTTTGTGAATCATAATTGACAACATCATTTAAAGTTTTTTTATTAAAGATAATAACGGTAACGATCATTGGGCCTAATAAATGCTAAAAAATTGTAAATAATTATCTTCATTGTGAATCCTATTTGAATAGATCATTTAAAGTTTTTTTATTAAAGGCCTTAACAGTAACGATCATTGGGCCTAATAAATGCTACAAAATTGTAAATAATTATCTTCTTTCTAAAAGATAATTTAATAGATCATTTAGAATTTCTTTATAAAATATCATAACGGTAAAGATCATTGGGCCTAATAAATGCTAAAAAATTGTAAATAATTATCTTCTTTCTAAAGATAATTTAATAGATAATTTAGAATTTCTTTATTAAAGATCATAAGGGTAACGATCATGGGGCCTAATAAATGCTAAAGAATTTGAAACAATTATCTTCTTTGTGAATCATAATTGACAACATCATTTAAAGTTTTTTTATTAAAGATAATAACGGTAACGATCATTGGGCCTAATAAATGCTAAAAAATTTTAAATAATTATCTTCTTTGTGAATCCTATTTGAATAGATCATTTAAAGTTTTTTTATTAAAGGCCTTAACAGTAACGATCATTGGGCCTAATAAATGCTAAAAAATTGTACATAATTATCTTCATTCTAAAAGATAATTTAAGAGATCATTTAGAATTTCTTTATTAAAGATCATAACGGTAACGATCATTGGGCCTAATAAATGCTACAAAATTGTAAATAATTATCTTCTTTCTAAAAGAAAATTTAATAGATCATTTAGAATTTTTTTATTAAAGATCATAACGGTAACGATCATTGGGCCTAATAAATGCTAAAGAATTTGAAATAATTATCTTCTTTGTGAATCATATTTGAAAAGATCATTTAAAGTTGTTTTATTAAAGATCATAACGGTAATGATCATTGGTCCTAATAAATGCTAAAAAATTGTAAATAATTATCTTCTTTCTCAAGGTTAATTTAATAGATCATATAGAATTTCTTTATTAAAGATCATAACGGTAACGATCATGGGGCCTAATAAATGCTAAAGAATTTGAAATAATTATCTTCTTTGTGAATCATATTTGAATAGATCATTTAAAGTTTTTTTATTAAAGGTCTTAACGGTAACGATCATTGGGCCTAATAAATGCTAAAAAATTGGTCATAATTATCTTCATTCTAAAAGATAACCTAAAAGATCATTTAGAATTTCTTTATTAAAGATCATAACGGTAACGATCATTGGGCCTAATAAATGCTAAAGAATTTGAAATAATTATCTTCTTTGTGAATCATAATTGACAACATCATTTAAAGTTTTTTTATTAAAGATAATAACGGTAACGATCATTGGGCCTAATAAATGCTAAAAAATTGTAAATAATTATCTTCATTGTGAATCCTATTTGAATAGATCATTTAAAGTTTTTTTATTAAAGGCCTTAACAGTAACGATCATTGCGCCTAATAAATGCTAAAAAATTGTAAATAATTATCTTCTTTCTAAAAGATAATTTAATAGATCATTTAGAATTTCTTTATAAAATATCATAACGGTAAAGATCATTGGGCCTAATAAATGCTAAAAAATTGTAAATAATTATCTTCTTTCTAAAGATAATTTAATAGATAATTTAGAATTTCTTTATTAAAGATCATAAGGGTAACGATCATGGGGCCTAATAAATGCTAAAGAATTTGAAATAATTATCTTCTTTGTGAATCATAATTGACAACATCATTTAAAGTTTTTTTATTAAAGATAATAACGGTAACGATCATTGGGCCTAATAAATGCTAAAAAATTGTAAATAATTATCTTCTTTGTGAATCCTATTTGAATAGATCATTTAAAGTTTTTTTATTAAAGGCCTTAACAGTAACGATCATTGGGCCTAATAAATGCTAAAAAATTGTACATAATTATCTTCATTCTAAAAGATAATTTAATAGATCATTTAGAATTTCTTTATTAAAGATCATAACGGTAACGATCATTGGGCCTAATAAATGCTACAAAATTGTAAATAATTATCTTCTTTCTAAAAGAAAATTTAATAGATCATTTAGAATTTCTTTATTAAAGATCATAACGGTAACGATCATTGGGCCTAATAAATGCTAAAGAATTTGAAATAATTATCTTCTTTGTGAATCATATTTGAAAAGATCATTTAAAGTTGTTTTATTAAAGATCATAACGGTAATGATCATTGGTCCTAATAAATGCTAAAAAATTGTAAATAATTATCTTCTTTCTCAAGGTTAATTTAATAGATCATATAGAATTTCTTTATTAAAGATCATAACGGTAACGATCATGGGGCCTAATAAATGCTAAAGAATTTGAAATAATTATCTTCTTTGTGAATCATATTTGAATAGATCATTTAAAGTTTTTTTATTAAAGGTCTTAACGGTAACGATCATTGGGCCTAATAAATGCTAAAAAATTGGTCATAATTATCTTCATTCTAAAAGATAACCTAAAAGATCATTTAGAATTTCTTTATTAAAGATCATAACGGTAACGATCATTGGGCCTAATAAATGCTAAAGAATTTAAAATAATTATCTTCTTTGTGAATCATAATTGACAACATCATTTAAAGTTTTTTTATTAAAGATAATAACGGTAACGATCATTGGGCCTAATAAATGCTAAAAAATTGTAAATAATTATCTTCTTTGTGAATCCTATTTGAATAGATCATTTAAAGTTTTTTTATTAAAGGCCTTAACAGTAACGATCATTGGGCCTAATAAATGCTAAAAAATTGTACATAATTATCTTCATTCTAAAAGATAATTTAATAGATCATTTAGAATTTCTTTATTAAAGATCATAACGGTAACGATCATTGGGCCTAATAAATGCTAAAGAATTTGAAATAATTATCTTCTTTGTGAATCATATTTGAATAGATCATTTAAAGTTTTTTTATTAAAGGTCTTAACGGTAACGATCATTGGGCCTAATAAATGCTAGAAAATTGGTCATAATTATCTTCATTCTAAAAGATAACCTAAAAGATCATTTAGAATTTCTTTATTAAAGATCATAACGGTAACGATCATTGGGCCTAATAAATGCTAAAGAATTTGAAATAATTATCTTCTTTGTGAATCATAATTGACAACATCATTTAAAGTTTTTTTATTAAAGATAATAACGGTAACGATCATTGGGCCTAATAAATGCTAAAAAATTGTAAATAATTATCTTCTTTGTGAATCCTATTTGAATAGATCATTTAAAGTTTTTTTATTAAAGGCCTTAACAGTAACGATCATTGGGCCTAATAAATGCTAAAAAATTGTACATAATTATCTTCATTCTAAAAGATAATTTAATAGATCATTTAGAATTTCTTTATTAAAGATCATAACGGTAACGATCATTGGGCCTAATAAATGCTAAAGAATTTGAAATAATTATCTTCTTGGTGAATCATAATTGAAATGATCATTTAAAGTTTTTTTATTAAACATCATAACAGTAACGATCCTTGGGCCTAATAAATGCTAAAAAATTGTACATAATTATCTTCATTCTAAAATATAATTTAATAAGTCATTTAGAATTTCTTTATTAAAGATCATAACGATAACGGTCATTGGGCCTAATAAATGCTAAAGAATTTGAAATAATTATCTTCTTTGTGAATCATAATTGAAAAGATCATTTAAAGTTTTTTTATTAAAGGTCTTAACGGTAACGATCATTGGGCCTAATAAATGCTACAAAATTGTAAATAATTATCTTCTTTCTAAAAGATAATTTAATAGATCATTTAGAATTTCTTTATAAAATATCATAACGGTAAAGATCATTGGGCCTAATAAATGCTAAAAAATTGTAAATAATTATCTTCTTTCTAAAGATAATTTAATAGATAATTTAGAATTTCTTTATTAAAGATCATAACGGTAACGATCATGGGGCCTAATAAATGCTAAAGAATTTGAAATAATTATCTTCTTTGTGAATCATATTTGAATAGATCATTTAAAGTTTTTTTATTAAAGGTCTTAACGGTAACGATCATTGGGCCTAATAAATGCTAAAAAATTGTACATAATTATCTTCATTCTAAAATATAAATTAATAAGTCATTTAGAATTTCTTTATTAAAGATCATAACGATAACGGTCATTGGGCCTAATAAATGCTAAAGAATTTGAAATAATTATCTTCTTTGTGAATCATAATTGAAAAGATCATTTAAAGTTTTTTTATTAAAGATCATAATGGTAACGATCATTGGGCCTAATAAATGCTACAAAATTGTAAATAATTATCTTCTTTCTAAAAGAAAATTTAATAGATCATTTAGAATTTCTTTATTAAAGATCATAACGGTAACGATCATTGGGCCTAATAAATGCTAAAGAATTTGAAATAATTATCTTCTTTGTGAATCATATTTGAAAAGATCATTTAAAGTTGTTTTATTAAAGATCATAACGGTAATGATCATTGGTCCTAATAAATGCTAAAAAATTGTAAATAATTATCTTCTTTCTCAAGGTTAATTTAATAGATCATATAGAATTTCTTTATTAAAGATCATAACGGTAACGATCATGGGGCCTAATAAATGCTAAAGAATTTGAAATAATTATCTTCTTTGTGAATCATATTTGAATAGATCATTTAAAGTTTTTTTATTAAAGGTCTTAACGGTAACGATCATTGGGCCTAATAAATGCTAAAAAATTGTACATAATTATCTTCATTCTAAAATATAATTTAATAAGTCATTTAGAATTTCTTTATTAAAGATCATAACGATAACGGTCATTGGGCCTAATAAATGCTAAAGAATTTGAAATAATTATCTTCTTTGTGAATCATAATTGAAAAGATCATTTAAAGTTTTTTTATTAAAGATCATAATGGTAACGATCATTGGGCCTAATAAATGCTACAAAATTGTAAATAATTATCTTCTTTCTAAAAGAAAATTTAATAGATCATTTAGAATTTCTTTATTAAAGATCATAACGGTAACGATCATTGGGCCTAATAAATGCTAAAGAATTTGAAATAATTATCTTCTTTGTGAATCATATTTGAAAAGATCATTTAAAGTTGTTTTATTAAAGATCATAACGGTAATGATCATTGGTCCTAATAAATGCTAAAAAATTGTAAATAATTATCTTCTTTCTCAAGGTTAATTTAATAGATCATATAGAATTTCTTTATTAAAGATCATAACGGTAACGATCATGGGGCCTAATAAATGCTAAAGAATTTGAAATAATTATCTTCTTTGTGAATCATATTTGAATAGATCATTTAAAGTTTTTTTATTAAAGGTCTTAACGGTAACGATCATTGGGCCTAATAAATGCTAAAAAATTGTACATAATTATCTTCATTCTAAAATATAATTTAATAAGTCATTTAGAATTTCTTTATTAAAGATCATAACGATAACGGTCATTGGGCCTAATAAATGCTAAAGAATTTGAAATAATTATCTTCTTTGTGAATCATAATTGAAAAGATCATTTAAAGTTTTTTTATTAAAAATCATAATGCTAACGATCATTGGGCCTAATAAATGCTACAAAATTGTAAATAATTATCTTCTTTCTAAAAGAAAATTTAATAGATCATTTAGAATTTCTTTATTAAAGATCATAACGGTAACGATCATTGCGCCTAATAAATGCTAAAGAATTTGAAATAATTATCTTCTTTGTGAATCATATTTGAAAAGATCATTTAAAGTTGTTTTATTAAAGATCATAACGGTAATGATCATTGGTCCTAATAAATGCTAAAAAATTGTAAATAATTATCTTCTTTCTCAAGGTTAATTTAATAGATCATATAGAATTTCTTTATTAAAGATCATAACGGTAACGATCATGGGGCCTAAAAAATGCTAAAGAATTTGAAATAATTATCTTCTTTGTGAATCATATTTGAATAGATCATTTAAAGTTTTTTTATTAAAGGTCTTAACGGTAACGATCATTGGGCCTAATAAATGCTAAAAAATTGGTCATAATTATCTTCATTCTAAAAGATAACCTAAAAGATCATTTAGAATTTCTTTATTAAAGATCATAACGGTAACGATCATTGGGCCTAATAAATGCTAAAGAATTTGAAATAATTATCTTCTTTGTGAATCATAATTGACAACATCATTTAAAGTTTTTTTATTGAAGATAATAACGGTAACGATCATTGGGCCTAATAAATGCTAAAAAATTGTAAATAATTATCTTCTTTCTAAAAGATAATTTAATAGATCATTTAGAATTTCTTTATTAAAGATCATAACGGTAACGATCATTGGGCCTAATAAATGCTAAAGAATTTGAAATAATTATCTTCTTTGTGAATCATAATTGACAACATCATTTAAAGTTTTTTTATTAAAGATCATAACGGTAACGATCATTGGGCCTAATAAATGCTAAAAAATTGTAAATAATTATCTTCTTTCTAAAAGATAATTTAATAAATCTTTTAGAATTTCTTTATTAAAGATCATAACGGTAACCATCATTGGGCCTAATAAATGCTAAAAAATTGTAAATAATTATCTTCTTTCTAAAAGATAATTTAATAGATCATTTAGAATTTCTTTATAAAATATCATAACGGTAAAGATCATTGGGCCTAATAAATGCTAAAAAATTGTAAATAATTATCTTCTTTCTAAAGATAATTTAATAGATAATTTATAATTTCTTTATTAAAGATCATAACGGTAACGATCATGGGGCCTAATAAATGCTAAAGAATTTGAAATAATTATCTTCTTTGTGAATCATAATTGAAAAGATCATTTAAAGTTTTTTTATTAAAGATCATAACAGTAAAGATCATTGGGCCTAATAAATGCTAAAAAATTGTACATAATTATCTTCATTCTAAAATATAATTTAATAAGTCATTTAGAATTTCTTTATTAAAGATCATAACGATAACGGTCATTGGGCCTAATAAATACTAAAGAATTTGAAATAATTATCTTCTTTGTGAATCATAATTGAAAAGATCATTTAAAGTTTTTTTATTAAAGATCATAATGGTAACGATCATTGGGCCTAATAAATGCTACAAAATTGTAAATAATTATCTTCTTTCTAAAAGAAAATTTAATAGATCATTTAGAATTTCTTTATTAAAGATCATAACGGTAACGATCATTGGGCCTAATAAATGCTAAAGAATTTGAAATAATTATCTTCTTTGTGAATCATATTTGAAAAGATCATTTAAAGTTGTTTTATTAAAGATCATAACGGTAATGATCATTGGTCCTAATAAATGCTAAAAAATTGTAAATAATTATCTTCTTTCTCAAGGTTAATTTAATAGATCATATAGAATTTCTTTATTAAAGATCATAACGGTAACGATCATGGGGCCTAAAAAATGCTAAAGAATTTGAAATAATTATCTTCTTTGTGAATCATATTTGAATAGATCATTTAAAGTTTTTTTATTAAAGGTCTTAACGGTAACGATCATTGGGCCTAATAAATGCTAAAAAATTGGTCATAATTATCTTCATTCTAAAAGATAACCTAAAAGATCATTTAGAATTTCTTTATTAAAGATCATAACGGTAACGATCATTGGGCCTAATAAATGCTAAAGAATTTGAAATAATTATCTTCTTTGTGAATCATAATTGACAACATCATTTAAAGTTTTTTTATTGAAGATAATAACGGTAACGATCATTGGGCCTAATAAATGCTAAAAAATTGTAAATAATTATCTTCTTTCTAAAAGATAATTTAATAGATCATTTAGAATTTCTTTATTAAAGATCATAACGGTAACGATCATTGGGCCTAATAAATGCTAAAGAATTTGAAATAATTATCTTCTTTGTGAATCATAATTGACAACATCATTTAAAGTTTTTTTATTAAAGATCATAACGGTAACGATCATTGGGCCTAATAAATGCTAAAAAATTGTAAATAATTATCTTCTTTCTAAAAGATAATTTAATAGATCATTTAGAACTTCTTTATTAAAGATCATAACGGTAACCATCATTGGGCCTAATAAATGCTAAAAAATTGTAAATAATTATCTTCTTTCTAAAAGATAATTTAATAGATCATTTAGAATTTCTTTATTAAAGATCATAACGGTAACGATCATGGGGCCTAACAAATGCTAAATAATTTGAAATAATTATCTTCTTTGTGAATCCTATTTGAATAGATCATTTAAAGTTTTTTTATTAAAGGCCTTAACAGTAACGATCATTGGGCCTAATAAACGCTAAAAAATTGTACATAATTATCTTCATTCGAAAAGATAACTTAAAATATCATTTAGAATTTCTTTATTAAAGATCATAACGGTAACGATCATTGGGCCTAATAAATGCTAAAGAATTTGAAATAATTATCTTCTTTGTGAATCATAATTGAAAAGATCATTTAAAGTTTTTTTATTAAAGATCATAACAGTAACGATCATTGGGCCTAATAAATGCTAAAAAATTGTACATAATTATCTTCATTCTAAAATATAATTTAATAAGTCATTTAGAATTTCTTTATTAAAGATCATAACGATAACGGTCATTGGGCCTAATAAATGCTAAAGAATTTGAAATAATTATCTTCTTTGTGAATCATAATTGAAAAGATCATTTAAAGTTTTTTTTATTAAAGATCATAATGGTAACGATCATTGGGCCTAATAAATGCTACAAAATTGTAAATAATTATCTTCTTTCTAAAACAAAATTTAATAGATCATTTAGAATTTCTTTATTAAAGATCATAACGGTAACGATCATTGGGCCTAATAAATCCTAAAGAATTTGAAATAATTATCTTCTTTGTGAATCATATTTGAAAAGATCATTTAAAGTTGTTTTATTAAAGATCATAACGGTAATGATCATTGGTCCTAATAAATGCTAAAAAATTGTAAATAATTATCTTCTTTCTCAAGGTTAATTTAATAGATCATATAGAATTTCTTTATTAAAGATCATAACGGTAACGATCATGGGGCCTAATAAATGCTAAAGAATTTGAAATAATTATCTTCTTTGTGAATCATATTTGAATAGATCATTTAAAGTTTTTTTATTAAAGGTCTTAACGGTAACGATCATTGGGCCTAATAAATGCTAAAAAATTGGTCATAATTATCTTCATTCTAAAAGATAACCTAAAAGATCATTTAGAATTTCTTTATTAAAGATCATAACGGTAACGATCATTGGGCCTAATAAATGCTAAAGAATTTGAAATAATTATCTTCTTTGTGAATCATAATTGACAACATCATTTAAAGTTTTTTTATTAAAGATCATAACGGTAACGATCATTGGGCCTAATAAATGCTAAAAAATTGTAAATAATTATCTTCTTTCTAAAAGATAATTTAATAGATCATTTAGAATTTCTTTATTAAAGATCATAACGGTAACGATCATTGGGCCTAATAAATGCTAAAGAATTTGAAATAATTATCTTCTTTGTGAATCATAATTGACAACATCATTTAAAGTTTTTTTATTAAAGATCATAACGGTAACGATCATTGGGCCTAATAAATGCTAAAAAATTGTAAATAATTATCTTCTTTCTAAAAGATAATTTAATAGATCATTTAGAACTTCTTTATTAAAGATCATAACGGTAACCATCATTGGGCCTAATAAATGCTAAAAAATTGTAAATAATTATCTTCTTTCTAAAAGATAATTTAATAGATCATTTAGAATTTCTTTATTAAAGATCATAACGGTAACGATCATGGGGCCTAATAAATGCTAAATAATTTGAAATAATTATCTTCTTTGTGAATCCTATTTGAATAGATCATTTAAAGTTTTTTTATTAAAGGCCTTAACAGTAACGATCATTGGGCCTAATAAACGCTAAAAAATTGTACATAATTATCTTCATTCGAAAAGATAACTTAAAATATCATTTAGAATTTCTTTATTAAAGATCATAACGGTAACGATCATTGGGCCTAATAAATGCTAAAGAATTTGAAATAATTATCTTCTTTGTGAATCATAATTGAAAAGATCATTTAAAGTTTTTTTTATTAAAGATCATAATGGTAACGATCATTGGGCCTAATAAATGCTACAAAATTGTAAATAATTATCTTCTTTCTAAAAGATAATTTAATAGATCATTTAGAATTTCTTTATAAAATGTCATAACGGTAAAGATCATTGGGCCTAATAAATGCTAAAAAATTGTAAATAATTATCTTCTTTCTAAAGATAATTTAATAGATAATTTAGAATTTCTTTATTAAAGATCATAACGGTAACGATCATGGGGCCTAATAAATGCTAAAGAATTTGAAATAATTATCTTCTCTGTGAATCATATTTAAATAGATCATTTAAAGTTTTTTTATTAAAGGTCTTAACGGTAACGATCATTGGGCCTAATAAATGCTAAAAAATTGTACATAATTATCTTCATTCTAAAATATAATTTAATAAGTCATTTAGAATTTCTTTATTAAAGATCATAACGATAACGGTCATTGGGCCTAATAAATGCTAAAGAATTTGAAATAATTATCTTCTTTTTGAATCATATTTGAATAGATCATTTAAAGTTTTTTTATTAAAGGTCTTAACGGTAACGATCATTGGGCCTAATAAATGCTAAAAAATTGTACATAATTATCTTCATTCTAAAATATAATTTAATAAGTCATTTAGAATTTCTTTATTAAAGATCATAACGGTAACGATCATTGGGCCTAATAAATGCTAAAGAATTTGAAATAATTATCTTCTTTGTGAATCCTATTTGAATAGATCATTTAAAGTTTTTTTATTAAAGGCCTTAACAGTAACGATCATTGGGCCTAATAAACGCTAAAAAATTGTACATAATTATCTTCATTCTAAAAGATAACTTAAAATATCATTTAGAATTTCTTTATTAAAGATCATAATGGTAACGATCATTGGGCCTAATAAATGCTAAAGAATTTTAAATAATTATCTTCTTTGTGAATCATAATTGAAAAGATCATTTAAAGTTTTTTTATTAAAGATCATAACGGTAACGATCATTGGGCCTAATAAATACTAAAAAATTGTAAATAATTATCTTCTTTCTAAAAGATAATTTAATAGATCATTTAGAATTTCTTTATTAAAGATCATAACGGTAACGATCATTGGGCCTAATAAATGCTAAAAAATTGTAAATAATTATCTTCTTTCTAAAAGATAATTTAATAGATCATTTAAAATTTCTTCATTAAACATCGTAACAGTAATGATCATTGGGCCTAATAAATGCTAAAGATAACCTAAAAGATCATTTAGAATTTCTTTATTAAAGATCATAATGGTAACGATCATTGGGCCTAATAAATGCTAAAGAATTTGAAATAATTATCTTCTTTGTGAATCATAATTGAAAAGATCATTTAATGTTTTTTTATTAAAAATCATAATGGTAACGATCATGGGGCCTAATAAATGCTACAAAATTGTAAATAATTATCTTCTTTCTAAAAGAAAATTTAATAGATCATTTAGAATTTCTTTATTAAAGATCATAACGGTAAAGATCATTGGGCCTAATAAATGCTAAAGAATTTGAAATAATTATCTTCTTTGTGAATCATAATTGACAACATCATTTAAAGTTTTTTTATTAAAGATCATAACGGTAACGATCATTGGGCCTAATAAATGCTAAAAAATTGTAAATAATTATCTTCTTTCTAAAAGATAATTTAATAGATCATTTAGAACTTCTTTATTAAAGATCATAACGGTAACCATCATTGGGCCTAATAAATGCTAAAAAATTGTAAATAATTATCTTCTTTCTAAAAGATAATTTAATAGATCATTTAGAATTTCTTTATTAAAGATCATAACGGTAACGATCATGGGGCCTAATAAATGCTAAATAATTTGAAATAATTATCTTCTTTGTGAATCCTATTTGAATAGATCATTTAAAGTTTTTTTATTAAAGGCCTTAACAGTAACGATCATTGGGCCTAATAAACGCTAAAAAATTGTACATAATTATCTTCATTCGAAAAGATAACTTAAAATATCATTTAGAATTTCTTTATTAAAGATCATAACGGTAACGATCATTGGGCCTAATAAATGCTAAAGAATTTGAAATAATTATCTTCTTTGTGAATCATAATTGAAAAGATCATTTAAAGTTTTTTTATTAAAGATCATAACAGTAACGATCATTGGGCCTAATAAATGCTAAAAAATTGTACATAATTATCTTCATTCTAAAATATAATTTAATAAGTCATTTAGAATTTCTTTATTAAAGATCATAACGATAACGGTCATTGGGCCTAATAAATGCTAAAGAATTTGAAATAATTATCTTCTTTGTGAATCATAATTGAAAAGATCATTTAAAGTTTTTTTTATTAAAGATCATAATGGTAACGATCATTGGGCCTAATAAATGCTACAAAATTGTAAATAATTATCTTCTTTCTAAAACAAAATTTAATAGATCATTTAGAATTTCTTTATTAAAGATCATAACGGTAACGATCATTGGGCCTAATAAATGCTAAAGAATTTGAAATAATTATCTTCTTTGTGAATCATATTTGAAAAGATCATTTAAAGTTGTTTTATTAAAGATCATAACGGTAATGATCATTGGTCCTAATAAATGCTAAAAAATTGTAAATAATTATCTTCTTTCTCAAGGTTAATTTAATAGATCATATAGAATTTCTTTATTAAAGATCATAACGGTAACGATCATGGGGCCTAATAAATGCTAAAGAATTTGAAATAATTATCTTCTTTGTGAATCATATTTGAATAGATCATTTAAAGTTTTTTTATTAAAGGTCTTAACGGTAACGATCATTGGGCCTAATAAATGCTAAAAAATTGGTCATAATTATCTTCATTCTAAAAGATAACCTAAAAGATCATTTAGAATTTCTTTATTAAAGATCATAACGGTAACGATCATTGGGCCTAATAAATGCTAAAGAATTTGAAATAATTATCTTCTTTGTGAATCATAATTGACAACATCATTTAAAGTTTTTTTATTAAAGATCATAACGGTAACGATCATTGGGCCTAATAAATGCTAAAAAATTGTAAATAATTATCTTATTTCTAAAAGATAATTTAATAGATCATTTAGAATTTCTTTATTAAAGATCATAACGGTAACCATCATTGGGCCTAATAAATGCTAAAAAATTGTAAATAATTATCTTCTTTCTAAAAGATAATTTAATAGATCATTTAGAATTTCTTTATTAAAGATCATAACGGTAACGATCATGGGGCCTAATAAATGCTAAATAATTTGAAATAATTATCTTCTTTGTGAATCATATTTGAATAGATAATTTAAAGTTTTTTTATTAAACGTCTTAATGGTAACGATCATTGGGCCTAATAAATGCTAAAAAATTGTAAATAATTATCTTCTTTCTACAAGATAATTTAATAGATCATTCAGAATTTCTTTATAAAATATCATAACGGTAAAGATCATTGGGCCTAATAAATGCTAAAAAATTGTAAATAATTATCTTCTTTCTAAAGATAAATTAATAGATCATTTAGAATTTCTTTATTAAAGATCATAACGGTAACGATCATGGGGCCTAATAAATGCTAAAGAATTTGAAATAATTATCTTCTTTGTGAATCATAATTGACAACATCATTTAAATTTTTTTTATTAAAGATCATAACGGTAATGATCATTGGGCCTAATAAATGCTAAAAAATTGTAAATAATTATCTTATTTCTAAAAGATAATTTAATAGATCATTTAGAATTTCTTTATTAAAGATCATAACGGTAACCATCATTGGGCCTAATAAATGCTAAAAAATTGTAAATAATTATCTTCTTTCTAAAAGATAATTTAATAGATCATTAAGAATTTCTTTATTAAAGATCATAACGGTAACGATCATGGGGCCTAATAAATGCTAAATAATTTGAAATAATTATCTTCTTTGTGAATCATATTTGAATAGATAATTTAAAGTTTTTTTATTAAACGTCTTAATGGTAACGATCATTGGGCCTAATAAATGCTAAAAAATTGTAAATAATTATCTTCTTTCTACAACATAATTTAATAGATCATTCAGAATTTCTTTATAAAATATCATAACGGTAAAGATCATTGGGCCTAATAAATGCTAAAAAATTGTAAATAATTATCTTCTTTCTAAAGATAAATTAATAGATCATTTAGAATTTCTTTATTAAAGATCATAACGGTAACGATCATGGGGCCTAATAAATGCTAAAGAATTTGAAATAATTATCTTCTTTGTGAATCATATTTGAATAGATCATTTAAAGTTTTTTTATTAAAGGTCTTAACGGTAACGATCATTGGGCCTGATAAATGCGAAAAAATTGTACATAATTATCTTCATTCTAAAATATAATTTAATAAGTCATTCAGAATTTCTTTATTAAAGATCATAACAATAACGGTCATTGGGCCTAATAAATGCTAAAGAATTTGAAATAATTATCTTCTTTGTGAATCATATTTGAATAGATCATTTAAAGTTTTTTTATTAAAGGTCTTAACGGTAACGATCATTGGGCCTAATAAATGCTAAAAAATTGTACATAATTATCTTCATTCTAAAATATAATTTAATAAGTCATTTAGAATTTCTTTATTAAAGATCATAACGATAACGGTCATTGGGCCTAATAAATGCTAAAGAATTTGAAATAATTATCTTCTTTGTGAATCATAATTGAAAAGATCATTTAAAGTTTTTTTATTAAAGATCATAATGATAACGATTATTGGGCCTAATAAATGCTACAAAATTGTAAATAATTATCTTCTTTCTAAAAGATAATTTAATAGATCATTTAGAATTTCTTTATTAAAGATCATAACGGTAACGATCATTGGGCCTAATAAATGCTAAAAAATTGTAAATAATTATCTTCTTTCTAAAAGATATTTTAACAGATCATTTAGAATTTCTTTATTAAAGATCATAACGGTAACGATCATGGGCCTAATAAATGCTAAAGAATTTGAAATAATTATCTTCTTTGTGAATCATATTTGAATAGATCATTTAAAGTTTTCTTATTAAAGGTCTTAACGGTAACGATCATTGGGCCTAATAAATGCTAAAAAATTGTAAATAATTATCTTCTTTCTAAAAGATAATTTAATAGATCATTTAGAACTTCTTTATTAAAGATCATAACGGTAACCATCATGGGCCTAATAAATGCTAAAAAATTGTAAATAATTATCTTCTTTCTAAAAGATAATTTAATAGATCATTTAGAATTTCTTTATTAAAGATCATAACGGTAACGATCATGGGGCCTAATAAATGCTAAATAATTTGAAATAATTATCTTCTTTGTGAATCCTATTTGAATAGATCATTTAAAGTTTTTTTATTAAAGGCCTTAACAGTAACGATCATTGGGCCTAATAAACGCTAAAAAATTGTACATAATTATCTTCATTCGAAAAGATAACTTAAAATATCATTTAGAATTTCTTTATTAAAGATCATAACGGTAACGATCATTGGGCCTAATAAATGCTAAAGAATTTGAAATAATTATCTTCTTTGTGAATCATAATTGAAAAGATCATTTAAAGTTTTTTTATTAAAGATCATAACAGTAACGATCATTGGGCCTAATAAATGCTAAAAAATTGTACATAATTATCTTCATTCTAAAATATAATTTAATAAGTCATTTAGAATTTCTTTATTAAAGATCATAACGATAACGGTCATTGGGCCTAATAAATGCTAAAGAATTTGAAATAATTATCTTCTTTGTGAATCATAATTGAAAAGATCATTTAAAGTTTTTTTTATTAAAGATCATAATGGTAACGATCATTGGGCCTAATAAATGCTACAAAATTGTAAATAATTATCTTCTTTCTAAAACAAAATTTAATAGATCATTTAGAATTTCTTTATTAAAGATCATAACGGTAACGATCATTGGGCCTAATAAATGCTAAAGAATTTGAAATAATTATCTTCTTTGTGAATCATATTTGAAAAGATCATTTAAAGTTGTTTTATTAAAGATCATAACGGTAATGATCATTGGTCCTAATAAATGCTAAAAAATTGTAAATAATTATCTTCTTTCTCAAGGTTAATTTAATAGATCATATAGAATTTCTTTATTAAAGATCATAACGGTAACGATCATGGGGCCTAATAAATGCTAAAGAATTTGAAATAATTATCTTCTTTGTGAATCATATTTGAATAGATCATTTAAAGTTTTTTTATTAAAGGTCTTAACGGTAACGATCATTGGGCCTAATAAATGCTAAAAAATTGGTCATAATTATCTTCATTCTAAAAGATAACCTAAAAGATCATTTAGAATTTCTTTATTAAAGATCATAACGGTAACGATCATTGGGCCTAATAAATGCTAAAGAATTTGAAATAATTATCTTCTTTGTGAATCATAATTGACAACATCATTTAAAGTTTTTTTATTAAAGATCATAACGGTAACGATCATTGGGCCTAATAAATGCTAAAAAATTGTAAATAATTATCTTATTTCTAAAAGATAATTTAATAGATCATTTAGAATTTCTTTATTAAAGATCATAACGGTAACCATCATTGGGCCTAATAAATGCTAAAAAATTGTAAATAATTATCTTCTTTCTAAAAGATAATTTAATAGATCATTTAGAATTTCTTTATTAAAGATCATAACGGTAACGATCATGGGGCCTAATAAATGCTAAATAATTTGAAATAATTATCTTCTTTGTGAATCATATTTGAATAGATAATTTAAAGTTTTTTTATTAAACGTCTTAATGGTAACGATCATTGGGCCTAATAAATGCTAAAAAATTGTAAATAATTATCTTCTTTCTACAAGATAATTTAATAGATCATTCAGAATTTCTTTATAAAATATCATAACGGTAAAGATCATTGGGCCTAATAAATGCTAAAAAATTGTAAATAATTATCTTCTTTCTAAAGATAAATTAATAGATCATTTAGAATTTCTTTATTAAAGATCATAACGGTAACGATCATGGGGCCTAATAAATGCTAAAGAATTTGAAATAATTATCTTCTTTGTGAATCATAATTGACAACATCATTTAAAGTTTTTTTATTAAAGATCATAACGGTAATGATCATTGGGCCTAATAAATGCTAAAAAATTGTAAATAATTATCTTATTTCTAAAAGATAATTTAATAGATCATTTAGAATTTCTTTATTAAAGATCATAACGGTAACCATCATTGGGCCTAATAAATGCTAAAAAATTGTAAATAATTATCTTCTTTCTAAAAGATAATTTAATAGATCATTAAGAATTTCTTTATTAAAGATCATAACGGTAACGATCATGGGGCCTAATAAATGCTAAATAATTTGAAATAATTATCTTCTTTGTGAATCATATTTGAATAGATAATTTAAAGTTTTTTTATTAAACGTCTTAATGGTAACGATCATTGGGCCTAATAAATGCTAAAAAATTGTAAATAATTATCTTCTTTCTACAACATAATTTAATAGATCATTCAGAATTTCTTTATAAAATATCATAACGGTAAAGATCATTGGGCCTAATAAATGCTAAAAAATTGTAAATAATTATCTTCTTTCTAAAGATAAATTAATAGATCATTTAGAATTTCTTTATTAAAGATCATAACGGTAACGATCATGGGGCCTAATAAATGCTAAAGAATTTGAAATAATTATCTTCTTTGTGAATCATATTTGAATAGATCATTTAAAGTTTTTTTATTAAAGGTCTTAACGGTAACGATCATTGGGCCTGATAAATGCGAAAAAATTGTACATAATTATCTTCATTCTAAAATATAATTTAATAAGTCATTCAGAATTTCTTTATTAAAGATCATAACAATAACGGTCATTGGGCCTAATAAATGCTAAAGAATTTGAAATAATTATCTTCTTTGTGAATCATATTTGAATAGATCATTTAAAGTTTTTTTATTAAAGGTCTTAACGGTAACGATCATTGGGCCTAATAAATGCTAAAAAATTGTACATAATTATCTTCATTCTAAAATATAATTTAATAAGTCATTTAGAATTTCTTTATTAAAGATCATAACGATAACGGTCATTGGGCCTAATAAATGCTAAAGAATTTGAAATAATTATCTTCTTTGTGAATCATAATTGAAAAGATCATTTAAAGTTTTTTTATTAAAGATCATAATGATAACGATCATTGGGCCTAATAAATGCTACAAAATTGTAAATAATTATCTTCTTTCTAAAAGATAATTTAATAGATCATTTAGAATTTCTTTATTAAAGATCATAACGGTAACGATCATTGGGCCTAATAAATGCTAAAAAATTGTAAATAATTATCTTCTTTCTAAAAGATATTTTAACAGATCATTTAGAATTTCTTTATTAAAGATCATAACGGTAACGATCATGGGCCTAATAAATGCTAAAGAATTTGAAATAATTATCTTCTTTGTGAATCATATTTGAATAGATCATTTAAAGTTTTCTTATTAAAGGTCTTAACGGTAACGATCATTGGGCCTAATAAATGCTAAAAAATTGTAAATAATTATCTTCTTTCTAAAAGATAATTTAATAGATCATTTAGAACTTCTTTATTAAAGATCATAACGGTAACCATCATTGGGCCTAATAAATGCTAAAAAATTGTAAATAATTATCTTCTTTCTAAAAGATAATTTAATAGATCATTTAGAATTTCTTTATTAAAGATCATAACGGTAACGATCATGGGGCCTAATAAATGCTAAATAATTTGAAATAATTATCTTCTTTGTGAATCCTATTTGAATAGATCATTTAAAGTTTTTTTATTAAAGGCCTTAACAGTAACGATCATTGGGCCTAATAAACGCTAAAAAATTGTACATAATTATCTTCATTCGAAAAGATAACTTAAAATATCATTTAGAATTTCTTTATTAAAGATCATAACGGTAACGATCATTGGGCCTAATAAATGCTAAAGAATTTGAAATAATTATCTTCTTTGTGAATCATAATTGAAAAGATCATTTAAAGTTTTTTTATTAAAGATCATAACAGTAACGATCATTGGGCCTAATAAATGCTAAAAAATTGTACATAATTATCTTCATTCTAAAATATAATTTAATAAGTCATTTAGAATTTCTTTATTAAAGATCATAACGATAACGGTCATTGGGCCTAATAAATGCTAAAGAATTTGAAATAATTATCTTCTTTGTGAATCATAATTGAAAAGATCATTTAAAGTTTTTTTTATTAAAGATCATAATGGTAACGATCATTGGGCCTAATAAATGCTACAAAATTGTAAATAATTATCTTCTTTCTAAAACAAAATTTAATAGATCATTTAGAATTTCTTTATTAAAGATCATAACGGTAACGATCATTGGGCCTAATAAATGCTAAAGAATTTGAAATAATTATCTTCTTTGTGAATCATATTTGAAAAGATCATTTAAAGTTGTTTTATTAAAGATCATAACGGTAATGATCATTGGTCCTAATAAATGCTAAAAAATTGTAAATAATTATCTTCTTTCTCAAGGTTAATTTAATAGATCATATAGAATTTCTTTATTAAAGATCATAACGGTAACGATCATGGGGCCTAATAAATGCTAAAGAATTTGAAATAATTATCTTCTTTGTGAATCATATTTGAATAGATCATTTAAAGTTTTTTTATTAAAGGTCTTAACGGTAACGATCATTGGGCCTAATAAATGCTAAAAAATTGGTCATAATTATCTTCATTCTAAAAGATAACCTAAAAGATCATTTAGAATTTCTTTATTAAAGATCATAACGGTAACGATCATTGGGCCTAATAAATGCTAAAGAATTTGAAATAATTATCTTCTTTGTGAATCATAATTGACAACATCATTTAAAGTTTTTTTATTAAAGATCATAACGGTAACGATCATTGGGCCTAATAAATGCTAAAAAATTGTAAATAATTATCTTATTTCTAAAAGATAATTTAATAGATCATTTAGAATTTCTTTATTAAAGATCATAACGGTAACCATCATTGGGCCTAATAAATGCTAAAAAATTGTAAATAATTATCTTCTTTCTAAAAGATAATTTAATAGATCATTTAGAATTTCTTTATTAAAGATCATAACGGTAACGATCATGGGGCCTAATAAATGCTAAATAATTTGAAATAATTATCTTCTTTGTGAATCATATTTGAATAGATAATTTAAAGTTTTTTTATTAAACGTCTTAATGGTAACGATCATTGGGCCTAATAAATGCTAAAAAATTGTAAATAATTATCTTCTTTCTACAAGATAATTTAATAGATCATTCAGAATTTCTTTATAAAATATCATAACGGTAAAGATCATTGGGCCTAATAAATGCTAAAAAATTGTAAATAATTATCTTCTTTCTAAAGATAAATTAATAGATCATTTAGAATTTCTTTATTAAAGATCATAACGGTAACGATCATGGGGCCTAATAAATGCTAAAGAATTTGAAATAATTATCTTCTTTGTGAATCATAATTGACAACATCATTTAAAGTTTTTTTATTAAAGATCATAACGGTAATGATCATTGGGCCTAATAAATGCTAAAAAATTGTAAATAATTATCTTATTTCTAAAAGATAATTTAATAGATCATTTAGAATTTCTTTATTAAAGATCATAACGGTAACCATCATTGGGCCTAATAAATGCTAAAAAATTGTAAATAATTATCTTCTTTCTAAAAGATAATTTAATAGATCATTAAGAATTTCTTTATTAAAGATCATAACGGTAACGATCATGGGGCCTAATAAATGCTAAATAATTTGAAATAATTATCTTCTTTGTGAATCATATTTGAATAGATAATTTAAAGTTTTTTTATTAAACGTCTTAATGGTAACGATCATTGGGCCTAATAAATGCTAAAAAATTGTAAATAATTATCTTCTTTCTACAACATAATTTAATAGATCATTCAGAATTTCTTTATAAAATATCATAACGGTAAAGATCATTGGGCCTAATAAATGCTAAAAAATTGTAAATAATTATCTTCTTTCTAAAGATAAATTAATAGATCATTTAGAATTTCTTTATTAAAGATCATAACGGTAACGATCATGGGGCCTAATAAATGCTAAAGAATTTGAAATAATTATCTTCTTTGTGAATCATATTTGAATAGATCATTTAAAGTTTTTTTATTAAAGGTCTTAACGGTAACGATCATTGGGCCTGATAAATGCGAAAAAATTGTACATAATTATCTTCATTCTAAAATATAATTTAATAAGTCATTCAGAATTTCTTTATTAAAGATCATAACAATAACGGTCATTGGGCCTAATAAATGCTAAAGAATTTGAAATAATTATCTTCTTTGTGAATCATATTTGAATAGATCATTTAAAGTTTTTTTATTAAAGGTCTTAACGGTAACGATCATTGGGCCTAATAAATGCTAAAAAATTGTACATAATTATCTTCATTCTAAAATATAATTTAATAAGTCATTTAGAATTTCTTTATTAAAGATCATAACGATAACGGTCATTGGGCCTAATAAATGCTAAAGAATTTGAAATAATTATCTTCTTTGTGAATCATAATTGAAAAGATCATTTAAAGTTTTTTTATTAAAGATCATAATGATAACGATCATTGGGCCTAATAAATGCTACAAAATTGTAAATAATTATCTTCTTTCTAAAAGATAATTTAATAGATCATTTAGAATTTCTTTATTAAAGATCATAACGGTAACGATCATTGGGCCTAATAAATGCTAAAAAATTGTAAATAATTATCTTCTTTCTAAAAGATATTTTAACAGATCATTTAGAATTTCTTTATTAAAGATCATAACGGTAACGATCATGGGCCTAATAAATGCTAAAGAATTTGAAATAATTATCTTCTTTGTGAATCATATTTGAATAGATCATTTAAAGTTTTCTTATTAAAGGTCTTAACGGTAACGATCATTGGGCCTAATAAATGCTAAAAAATTGTACATAATTATCTTCATTCTAAAATATAATTTAATAAGTCATTTAGAATTTCTTTATTAAAGATCATAATGGTAACGATCATTGGGCCTAATAAATGCTAAAGAATTTTAAATAATTATCTTCTTTGTGAATCATAATTGAAAAGATCATTTAAAGTTTTTTTATTAAAGATCATAACGGTAACGATCATTGGGCCTAATAAATACTAAAAAATTGTAAATAATTATCTTCTTTCTAAAAGATAATTTAATAGATCATTTAGAATTTCTTTATTAAAGATTATAACGGTAACGATCATTGGGCCTAATAAATGCTAAAAAATTGTAAATAATTATCTTCTTTCTAAAAGATAATTTAATAGATAATTTAGAATTTCTTTATTAAAGATCATAATGGTAACGATCATCGGGCCTAATAAATGCTAAAGAATTTGAAATAATTATTTTCTTTGTGAATCATATTTGAATAGATCATTTAAAGTTTTTTTATTAAAGGTCTTAACGGTAACGATCATTGGGCCTAATAAATACTAAAAAATTGTACATAATTATCTTCATTCTAAAATATAATTTAATAAGTCATTTAGAATTTCTTTATTAAAGATCATAACGATAACGGTCATTGGGCCTAATAAATGCTAAAGAATTTGAAATAATTATCTTCTTTGTGAATCATAATTGAAAAGATCATTTAAAGTTTTTTTATTAAAGATCATAACAGTAACGATCATTGGGCCTAATAAATGCTAAAAAATTGTACATAATTATCTTCATTCTAAAATATAATTTAATAAGTCATTTAGAATTTCTTTATTAAAGATCATAACGATAACGGTCATTGGGCCTAATAAATGCTAAAGAATTTGAAATAATTATCTTCTTTGTGAATCATAATTGAAAAGATCATTTAAAGTTTTTTTATTAAAGATCATAACAGTAACGATCATTGGGCCTAATAAATGCTAAAAAATTGTACATAATTATCTTCATTCTAAAATATAATTTAATAAGTCATTTAGAATTTCTTTATTAAAGATCATAACGATAACGGTCATTGGGCCTAATAAATGCTAAAGAATTTGAAATAATTATCTTCTTTGTGAATCATAATTGAAAAGATCATTTAAAGTTTTTTTATTAAAGATCATAATGGTAACGATCATTGGGCCTAATAAATGCTACAAAATTGTAAATAATTATCTTCTTTCTAAAAGATAATTTAATTGATCATTTAGAATTTCTTTATAAAATATCATAACGGTAAAGATCATTGGGCCTAATAAATGCTAAAAAATTGTAAATAATTATCTTCTTTCTAAAGATAATTTAATAGATAATTTAGAATTTCTTTATTAAAGATCATAATGGTAACGATCATCGGGCCTAATAAATGCTAAAGAATTTGAAATAATTATTTTCTTTGTGAATCATATTTGAATAGATCATTTAAAGTTTTTTTATTAAAGGCCTTAAGAATAACGATCATTGGGCCTAATAAATGCTAAAAAATTGTACATAATTATCTTCATTCTAAAAGATAACTTAAAAGATCATTTAGAATTTCTTTATTAAAGGTCATAACGGTAACGATCATTGGGCCTAATAAATGCTAAAGAATTTGAAATAATTATCTTCTTTGTGAATCATAATTGAAAAAATCATTTAAAGTTTTTTTATTAAAGATCATAACAGTAACGATCATTGGGCCTAATAAATGCTAAAAAATTGTACATAATTATCTTCATTCTAAAATATAATTTAATAAGTCATTTAGAATTTCTTTATTAAAGATCATAACGATAACGGTCATTGGGCCTAATAAATGCTAAAGAATTTGAAATAATTATCTTCTTTGTGAATCATAATTGAAAAGATCATTTAAAGTTTTTTTATTAAAGATCATAACAGTAACGATCATTGGGCCTAATAAATGCTAAAAAATTGTACATAATTATCTTCATTCTAAAATATAATTTAATAAGTCATTTAGAATTTCTTTATTAAAGATCATAACGATAACGGTCATTGGGCCTAATAAATGCTAAAGAATTTGAAATAATTATCTTCTTTGTGAATCATAATTGAAAAGATCATTTAAAGTTTTTTTATTAAAGATCATAATGATAACGATCATTGGGCCTAATAAATGCTAAAAAATTGTAAATAATTATCTTCTTTCTAAAAGATAATTTAATAGATCATTTAGAATTTCTTTATTAAAGATCATAACGGTAACGATCATTGGGCCTAATAAATGCTAAAAAATTGTAAATAATTATCTTCTTTCTAAAAGATATTTTAATAGATCATTTAGAATTTCTTTATTAAAGATCATAACGGTAACGATCATGGGCCTAATAAATGCTAAAGAATTTGAAATAATTATCTTCTTTGTGAATCATATTTGAAAAGATCATTTAAAGTTGTTTTATTAAAGATCATAACGGTAATGATCATTGGTCCTAATAAATGCTAAAAAATTGTAAATAATTATCTTCTTTCTCAAGGTTAATTTAATAGATCATATAGAATTTCTTTATTAAAGATCATAACGGTAACGATCATGGGGCCTAATAAATGCTAAAGAATTTGAAATAATTATCTTCTTTGTGAATCATATTTCAATAGATCACTTCAAGTTTTTTTATTAAAGGTCTTAACGGGAACGATCATTTGGCCTGATAGATGCTAAAAAATTGTAAATAATTATCTTCATTCTAAAATATAATTTAATAAGTCATTTAGAATTTCTTTATTAAAGATCATAATGATAACGGTCATTGGGCCTAATAAATGCTAAAGAATTTGAAATAATTATCTTCTTTGTGAATCATAATTGAAAAGATCATTTAAAGTTTTTTTATTAAAGATCATAACAGTAACGATCATTGGGCCTAATAAATGCTAAAAAATTGTACATAATTATCTTCATTCTAAAATATAATTTAATAAGTCATTTAGAATTTCTTTATTAAAGATCATAACGATAACGGTCATTGGGCCTAATAAATGCTAAAGAATTTGAAATAATTATCTTCTTTGTGAATCATAATTGAAAAGATCATTTAAAGTTTTTTTATTAAAGATCATAATGGTAACGATCATTGGGCCTAATAAATGCTACAAAATTGTAAATAATTATCTTCTTTCTAAAAGATAATTTAATAGATCATTTAGAATTTCTTTATAAAATATCATAACGGTAAAGATCATTGGGCCTAATAAATGCTAAAAAATTGTAAATAATTATCTTCTTTCTAAAGATAATTTAATAGATAATTTAGAATTTCTTTATTAAAGATCATAATGGTAACGATCATCGGGCCTAATAAATGCTAAAGAATTTGAAATAATTATCTTCTTTGTGAATCATATTTGAATAGATCATTTAAAGTTTTTTTATTAAAGGTCTTAACGGTAACGATCATTGGGCCTAATAAATACTAAAAAATTGTACATAATTATCTTCATTCTAAAATATAATTTAATAAGTCATTTAGAATTTCTTTATTAAAGATCATAACGATAACGGTCATTGGGCCTAATAAATGCTAAAGAATTTGAAATAATTATCTTCTTTGTGAATCATAATTGAAAAGATCATTTAAAGTTTTTTTATTAAAGATCATAACAGTAACGATCATTGGGCCTAATAAATGCTAAAAAATTGTACATAATTATCTTCATTCTAAAATATAATTTAATAAGTCATTTAGAATTTCTTTATTAAAGATCATAACGATAACGGTCATTGGGCCTAATAAATGCTAAAGAATTTGAAATAATTATCTTCTTTGTGAATCATAATTGAAAAGATCATTTAAAGTTTTTTTATTAAAGATCATAATGATAACGATCATTGGGCCTAATAAATGCTAAAAAATTGTAAATAATTATCTTCTTTCTAAAAGATAATTTAATAGATCATTTAGAATTTCTTTATTAAAGATCATAACGGTAACGATCATTGGGCCTAATAAATGCTAAAAAATTGTAAATAATTATCTTCTTTCTAAAAGATATTTTAATAGATCATTTAGAATTTCTTTATTAAAGATCATAACGGTAACGATCATGGGCCTAATAAATGCTAAAGAATTTGAAATAATTATCTTCTTTGTGAATCATATTTGAAAAGATCATTTAAAGTTGTTTTATTAAAGATCATAACGGTAATGATCATTGGTCCTAATAAATGCTAAAAAATTGTAAATAATTATCTTCTTTCTCAAGGTTAATTTAATAGATCATATAGAATTTCTTTATTAAAGATCATAACGGTAACGATCATGGGGCCTAATAAATGCTAAAGAATTTGAAATAATTATCTTCTTTGTGAATCATATTTCAATAGATCACTTCAAGTTTTTTTATTAAAGGTCTTAACGGGAACGATCATTTGGCCTGATAGATGCTAAAAAATTGTAAATAATTATCTTCATTCTAAAATATAATTTAATAAGTCATTTAGAATTTCTTTATTAAAGATCATAATGATAACGGTCATTGGGCCTAATAAATGCTAAAGAATTTGAAATAATTATCTTCTTTGTGAATCATAATTGAAAAGATCATTTAAAGTTTTTTTATTAAAGATCATAACAGTAACGATCATTGGGCCTAATAAATGCTAAAAAATTGTACATAATTATCTTCATTCTAAAATATAATTTAATAAGTCATTTAGAATTTCTTTATTAAAGATCATAACGATAACGGTCATTGGGCCTAATAAATGCTAAAGAATTTGAAATAATTATCTTCTTTGTGAATCATAATTGAAAAGATCATTTAAAGTTTTTTTATTAAAGATCATAATGGTAACGATCATTGGGCCTAATAAATGCTACAAAATTGTAAATAATTATCTTCTTTCTAAAAGATAATTTAATAGATCATTTAGAATTTCTTTATAAAATATCATAACGGTAAAGATCATTGGGCCTAATAAATGCTAAAAAATTGTAAATAATTATCTTCTTTCTAAAGATAATTTAATAGATAATTTAGAATTTCTTTATTAAAGATCATAATGGTAACGATCATCGGGCCTAATAAATGCTAAAGAATTTGAAATAATTATCTTCTTTGTGAATCATATTTGAATAGATCATTTAAAGTTTTTTTATTAAAGGTCTTAACGGTAACGATCATTGGGCCTAATAAATACTAAAAAATTGTACATAATTATCTTCATTCTAAAATATAATTTAATAAGTCATTTAGAATTTCTTTATTAAAGATCATAACGATAACGGTCATTGGGCCTAATAAATGCTAAAGAATTTGAAATAATTATCTTCTTTGTGAATCATAATTGAAAAGATCATTTAAAGTTTTTTTATTAAAGATCATAACAGTAACGATCATTGGGCCTAATAAATGCTAAAAAATTGTACATAATTATCTTCATTCTAAAATATAATTTAATAAGTCATTTAGAATTTCTTTATTAAAGATCATAACAATAACGGTCATTGGGCCTAATAAATGCTAAAGAATTTGAAATAATTATCTTCTTTGTGAATCATAATTCAAAAGATCATTTAAAGTTTTTTTATTAAAGATCATAATGGTAACGATCATTGGGCCTAATAAATGCTACAAAATTGTAAATAATTATCTTCTTTCTAAAAGATAATTTAATTGATCATTTAGAATTTCTTTATAAAATATCATAACGGTAAAGATCATTGGGCCTAATAAATGCTAAAAAATTGTAAATAATTATCTTCTTTCTAAAGATAATTTAATAGATAATTTAGAATTTCTTTATTAAAGATCATAATGGTAACGATCATCGGGCCTAATAAATGCTAAAGAATTTGAAATAATTATTTTCTTTGTGAATCATATTTGAATAGATCATTTAAAGTTTTTTTATTAAAGGTCTTAACGGTAACGATCATTGGGCCTAATAAATACTAAAAAATTGTACATAATTATCTTCATTCTAAAATATAATTTAATAAGTCATTTAGAATTTCTTTATTAAAGATCATAACGATAACGGTCATTGGGCCTAATAAATGCTAAAGAATTTGAAATAATTATCTTCTTTGTGAATCATAATTGAAAAGATCATTTAAAGTTTTTTTATTAAAGATCATAACAGTAACGATCATTGGGCCTAATAAATGCTAAAAAATTGTACATAATTATCTTCATTCTAAAATATAATTTAATAAGTCATTTAGAATTTCTTTATTAAAGATCATAACGATAACGGTCATTGGGCCTAATAAATGCTAAAGAATTTGAAATAATTATCTTCTTTGTGAATCATAATTGAAAAGATCATTTGAAGTTTTTTTATTAAAGATCATAATGATAACGATCATTGGGCCTAATAAATGCTAAAAAATTGTAAATAATTATCTTCTTTCTAAAAGATAATTTAATAGATCATTTAGAATTTCTTTATTAAAGATCATAACGGTAACGATCATTGGGCCTAATAAATGCTAAAAAATTGTAAATAATTATCTTCTTTCTAAAAGATATTTTAATAGATCATTTAGAATTTCTTTATTAAAGATCATAACGGTAACGATCATGGGCCTAATAAATGCTAAAGAATTTGAAATAATTATCTTCTTTGTGAATCATATTTGAAAAGATCATTTAAAGTTGTTTTATTAAAGATCATAACGGTAATGATCATTGGTCCTAATAAATGCTAAAAAATTGTAAATAATTATCTTCTTTCTCAAGGTTAATTTAATAGATCATATAGAATTTCTTTATTAAAGATCATAACGGTAACGATCATGGGGCCTAATAAATGCTAAAGAATTTGAAATAATTATCTTCTTTGTGAATCATATTTCAATAGATCACTTCAAGTTTTTTTATTAAAGGTCTTAACGGGAACAATCATTTGGCCTGATAGATGCTAAAAAATTGTAAATAATTATCTTCATTCTAAAATATAATTTAATAAGTCATTTAGAATTTCTTTATTAAAGATCATAATGATAACGGTCATTGGGCCTAATAAATGCTAAAGAATTTGAAATAATTATCTTCTTTGTGAATCATAATTGAAAAGATCATTTAAAGTTTTTTTATTAAAGATCATAACAGTAACGATCATTGGGCCTAATAAATGCTAAAAAATTGTACATAATTATCTTCATTCTAAAATATAATTTAATAAGTCATTTAGAATTTCTTTATTAAAGATCATAACGATAACGGTCATTGGGCCTAATAAATGCTAAAGAATTTGAAATAATTATCTTCTTTGTGAATCATAATTGAAAAGATCATTTAAAGTTTTTTTATTAAAGATCATAATGGTAACGATCATTGGGCCTAATAAATGCTACAAAATTGTAAATAATTATCTTCTTTCTAAAAGATAATTTAATAGATCATTTAGAATTTCTTTATAAAATATCATAACGGTAAAGATCATTGGGCCTAATAAATGCTAAAAAATTGTAAATAATTATCTTCTTTCTAAAGATAATTTAATAGATAATTTAGAATTTCTTTATTAAAGATCATAATGGTAACGATCATCGGGCCTAATAAATGCTAAAGAATTTGAAATAATTATCTTCTTTGTGAATCATATTTGAATAGATCATTTAAAGTTTTTTTATTAAAGGTCTTAACGGTAACGATCATTGGGCCTAATAAATACTAAAAAATTGTACATAATTATCTTCATTCTAAAATATAATTTAATAAGTCATTTAGAATTTCTTTATTAAAGATCATAACGATAACGGTCATTGGGCCTAATAAATGCTAAAGAATTTGAAATAATTATCTTCTTTGTGAATCATAATTGAAAAGATCATTTAAAGTTTTTTTATTAAAGATCATAATGATAACGATCATTGGGCCTAATAAATGCTACAAAATTGTAAATAATTATCTTCTTTCTAAAAGATAATTTAATAGATCATATAGAATTTCTTTATTAAAGATCATAACGGTAACGATCATTGGGCCTAATAAATGCTAAAAAATTGTAAATAATTATCTTCTTTCTAAAAGATATTTTAATAGATCATTTAGAATTTCTTTATTAAAGATCATAACGGTAACGATCATGGGCCTAATAAATGCTAAAGAATTTGAAATAATTATCTTCTTTGTGAATCATATTTGAATAGATCATTTAAAGTTTTTTTATTAAAGATCATAATGGTAACGATCATTGGGCCTAATAAATGCTACAAAATTGTAAATAATTATCTTCTTTCTAAAAGATAATTTAATAGATCATTTAGAATTTCTTTATAAAATATCATAACGGTAAAGATCATTGGGCCTAATAAATGCTAAAAAATTGTAAATAATTATCTTCTTTCTAAAGATAATTTAATAGATAATTTAGAATTTCTTTATTAAAGATCATAATGGTAACGATCATCGGGCCTAATAAATGCTAAAGAATTTGAAATAATTATCTTCTTTGTGAATCATATTTGAATAGATCATTTAAAGTTTTTTTATTAAAGGTCTTAACGGTAACGATCATTGGGCCTAATAAATACTAAAAAATTGTACATAATTATCTTCATTCTAAAATATAATTTAATAAGTCATTTAGAATTTCTTTATTAAAGATCATAACGATAACGGTCATTGGGCCTAATAAATGCTAAAGAATTTGAAATAATTATCTTCTTTGTGAATCATAATTGAAAAGATCATTTAAAGTTTTTTTATTAAAGATCATAATGATAACGATCATTGGGCCTAATAAATGCTACAAAATTGTAAATAATTATCTTCTTTCTAAAAGATAATTTAATAGATCATATAGAATTTCTTTATTAAAGATCATAACGGTAACGATCATTGGGCCTAATAAATGCTAAAAAATTGTAAATAATTATCTTCTTTCTAAAAGATATTTTAATAGATCATTTAGAATTTCTTTATTAAAGATCATAACGGTAACGATCATGGGCCTAATAAATGCTAAAGAATTTGAAATAATTATCTTCTTTGTGAATCATATTTGAATAGATCATTTAAAGTTTTTTTATTAAAGGTCTTAACGGTAACGATCATTGGGCGTAATAAATGCTAAAAAATTGTACATAATTATCTTCATTCTGAAATATAATTTAATAAGTCATTTAGAATTTCTTTATTAAAGATCATAACGATAACGGTCATTGGGCCTAATAAATGCTAAAGAATTTGAAATAATTATCTTCTTTGTGAATCATAATTGAAAAGATCATTTAAAGTTTTTTTATTAAAGATCATAATGGTAACGATCATTGGGCCTAATAAATGCTACAAAATTGTAAATAATTATCTTCTTTCTAAAAGATAATTTAATAGATCATTTAGAATTTCTTTATAAAATATCATAACGGTAAAGATCATTGGGCCTAATAAATGCTAAAAAATTGTAAATAATTATCTTCTTTCTAAAGATAATTTAATAGATAATTTAAAATTTCTTTATTAAAGATCATAATGGTAACGATCATCGGGCCTAATAAATGCTAAAGAATTTGAAATAATTATCTTCTTTGTGAATCATATTTGAATAGATCATTTAAAGTTTTTTTATTAAAGGTCTTAACGGTAACGATCATTGGGCCTAATAAATACTAAAAAATTGTACATAATTATCTTCATTCTAAAATATAATTTAATAAGTCATTTAGAATTTCTTTATTAAAGATCATAACGATAACGGTCATTGGGCCTAATAAATGCTAAAGAATTTGAAATAATTATCTTCTTTGTGAATCATAATTGAAAAGATCATTTAAAGTTTTTTTATTAAAGATCATAATGATAACGATCATTGGGCCTAATAAATGCTACAAAATTGTAAATAATTATCTTCTTTCTAAAAGATAATTTAATAGATCATATAGAATTTCTTTATTAAAGATCATAACGGTAACGATCATTGGGCCTAATAAATGCTAAAAAATTGTAAATAATTATCTTCTTTCTAAAAGATATTTTAATAGATCATTTAGAATTTCTTTATTAAAGATCATAACGGTAACGATCATGGGCCTAATAAATGCTAAAGAATTTGAAATAATTATCTTCTTTGTGAATCATATTTGAATAGATCATTTAAAGTTTTTTTATTAAAGATCATAATGGTAACGATCATTGGGCCTAATAAATGCTACAAAATTGTAAATAATTATCTTCTTTCTAAAAGATAATTTAATAGATCATTTAGAATTTCTTTATAAAATATCATAACGGTAAAGATCATTGGGCCTAATAAATGCTAAAAAATTGTAAATAATTATCTTCTTTCTAAAGATAATTTAATAGATAATTTAGAATTTCTTTATTAAAGATCATAATGGTAACGATCATCGGGCCTAATAAATGCTAAAGAATTTGAAATAATTATCTTCTTTGTGAATCATATTTGAATAGATCATTTAAAGTTTTTTTATTAAAGGTCTTAACGGTAACGATCATTGGGCCTAATAAATACTAAAAAATTGTACATAATTATCTTCATTCTAAAATATAATTTAATAAGT
Organism: Psophocarpus tetragonolobus; assembly: GCA_037954015.1. Taxonomy (NCBI): domain Eukaryota; kingdom Viridiplantae; phylum Streptophyta; class Magnoliopsida; order Fabales; family Fabaceae; genus Psophocarpus; species Psophocarpus tetragonolobus. Next base: position 65,902,507 of record CM075688.1, read on the forward strand.
CATTTAGAATTTCTTTATTAAAGATCATAACGATAACGGTCATTGGGCCTAATAAATGCTAAAGAATTTGAAATAATTATCTTCTTTGTGAATCATAATTGAAAAGATCATTTAAAGTTTTTTTATTAAAGATCATAATGATAACGATCATTGGGCCTAATAAATGCTACAAAATTGTAAATAATTATCTTCTTTCTAAAAGATAATTTAATAGATCATATAGAATTTCTTTATTAAAGATCATAACGGTAACGATCATTGGGCCTAATAAATGCTAAAAAATTGTAAATAATTATCTTCTTTCTAAAAGATATTTTAATAGATCATTTAGAATTTCTTTATTAAAGATCATAACGGTAACGATCATGGGCCTAATAAATGCTAAAGAATTTGAAATAATTATCTTCTTTGTGAATCATATTTGAATAGATCATTTAAAGTTTTTTTATTAAAGGTCTTAACGGTAACGATCATTGGGCGTAATAAATGCTAAAAAATTGTACATAATTATCTTCATTCTGAAATATAATTTAATAAGTCATTTAGAATTTCTTTATTAAAGATCATAACGATAACGGTCATTGGGCCTAATAAATGCTAAAGAATTTGAAATAATTATCTTCTTTGTGAATCATAATTGAAAAGATCATTTAAAGTTTTTTTATTAAAGATCATAATGGTAACGATCATTGGGCCTAATAAATGCTACAAAATTGTAAATAATTATCTTCTTTCTAAAAGATAATTTAATAGATCATTTAGAATTTCTTTATAAAATATCATAACGGTAAAGATCATTGGGCCTAATAAATGCTAAAAAATTGTAAATAATTATCTTCTTTCTAAAGATAATTTAATAGATAATTTAAAATTTCTTTATTAAAGATCATAATGGTAACGATCATCGGGCCTAATAAATGCTAAAGAATTTGAAATAATTATCTTCTTTGTGAATCATATTTGAATAGATCATTTAAAGTTTTTTTATTAAAGGTCTTAACGGTAACGATCATTGGGCCTAATAAATACTAAAAAATTGTACATAATTATCTTCATTCTAAAATATAATTTAATAAGTCATTTAGAATTTCTTTATTAAAGATCATAACGATAACGGTCATTGGGCCTAATAAATGCTAAAGAATTTGAAATAATTATCTTCTTTGTGAATCATAATTGAAAAGATCATTTAAAGTTTTTTTATTAAAGATCATAATGATAACGATCATTGGGCCTAATAAATGCTACAAAATTGTAAATAATTATCTTCTTTCTAAAAGATAATTTAATAGATCATATAGAATTTCTTTATTAAAGATCATAACGGTAACGATCATTGGGCCTAATAAATGCTAAAAAATTGTAAATAATTATCTTCTTTCTAAAAGATATTTTAATAGATCATTTAGAATTTCTTTATTAAAGATCATAACGGTAACGATCATGGGCCTAATAAATGCTAAAGAATTTGAAATAATTATCTTCTTTGTGAATCATATTTGAATAGATCATTTAAAGTTTTTTTATTAAAGGTCTTAACGGTAACGATCATTGGGCGTAATAAATGCTAAAAAATTGTACATAATTATCTTCATTCTGAAATATAATTTAATAAGTCATTTAGAATTTCTTTATTAAAGATCATAACGATAACGGTCATTGGGCCTAATAAATGCTAAAGAATTTGAAATAATTATCTTCTTTGTGAATCATAATTGAAAAGATCATTTAAAGTTTTTTTATTAAAGATCATAATGATAAAGATCATTGGGCCTAATAAATGCTACAAAATTGTAAATAATTATCTTCTTTCTAAAAGATAATTTAATAGATCATTTAGAATTTCTTTATTAAAGATCATAACGGTAACGATCATTGGGCCTAATAAATGCTAAAAAATTGTAAATAATTATCTTCTTTCTAAAAGATATTTTAATAGATCATTTAGAATTTCTTTATTAAAGATCATAACGGTAACGATCATGGGCCTAATAAATGCTAAAGAATTTGAAATAATTATCTTCTTTGTGAATCATATTTGAATAGATCATTTAAAGTTTTTTTATTAAAGGTCTTAACGGTAACGATCATTGGGCGTAATAAATGCTAAAAAATTGTACATAATTATCTTCATTCTGAAATATAATTTAATAAGTCATTTAGAATTTCTTTATTAAAGATCATAACGATAACGGTCATTGGGCCTAATAAATGCTAAAGAATTTGAAATAATTATCTTCTTTGTGAATCATAATTGAAAAGATCATTTAAAGTTTTTTTATTAAAGATCATAATGGTAACGATCATTGGGCCTAATAAATGCTACAAAAATGTAAATAATTATCTTCTTTCTAAAAGATAATTTAATAGATCATTTAGAATTTCTTTATAAAATATCATAACGGTAAAGATCATTGGGCCTAATAAATGCTAAAAAATTGTAAATAATTATCTTCTTTCTAAAGATAATTTAATAGATAATTTAAAATTTCTTTATTAAAGATCATAATGGTAACGATCATCGGGCCTAATAAATGCTAAAGAATTTGAAATAATTATCTTCTTTGTGAATCATATTTGAATAGATCATTTAAAGTTTTTTTATTAAAGGTCTTAACGGTAACGATCATTGGGCCTAATAAATACTAAAAAATTGTACATAATTATCTTCATTCTAAAATATAATTTAATAAGTCATTTAGAATTTCTTTATTAAAGATCATAACGATAACGGTCATTGGGCCTAATAAATGCTAAAGAATTTGAAATAATTATCTTCTTTGTGAATCATAATTGAAAAGATCATTTAAAGTTTTTTTATTAAAGATCATAATGATAACGATCATTGGGCCTAATAAATGCTACAAAATTGTAAATAATTATCTTCTTTCTAAAAGATAATTTAATAGATCATATAGAATTTCTTTATTAAAGATCATAACGGTAACGATCATTGGGCCTAATAAATGCTAAAAAATTGTAAATAATTATCTTCTTTCTAAAAGATATTTTAATAGATCATTTAGAATTTCTTTATTAAAGATCATAACGGTAACGATCATGGGCCTAATAAATGCTAAAGAATTTGAAATAATTATCTTCTTTGTGAATCATATTTGAATAGATCATTTAAAGTTTTTTTATTAAAGGTCTTAACGGTAACGATCATTGGGCGTAATAAATGCTAAAAAATTGTACATAATTATCTTCATTCTGAAATATAATTTAATAAGTCATTTAGAATTTCTTTATTAAAGATCATAACGATAACGGTCATTGGGCCTAATAAATGCTAAAGAATTTGAAATAATTATCTTCTTTGTGAATCATAATTGAAAAGATCATTTAAAGTTTTTTTATTAAAGATCATAATGATAAAGATCATTGGGCCTAATAAATGCTACAAAATTGTAAATAATTATCTTCTTTCTAAAAGATAATTTAATAGATCATTTAGAATTTCTTTATTAAAGATCATAACGGTAACGATCATTGGGCCTAATAAATGCTAAAAAATTGTAAATAATTATCTTCTTTCTAAAAGATATTTTAATAGATCATTTAGAATTTCTTTATTAAAGATCATAACGGTAACGATCATGGGCCTAATAAATGCTAAAGAATTTGAAATAATTATCTTCTTTGTGAATCATATTTGAATAGATCATTTAAAGTTTTTTTATTAAAGGTCTTAACGGTAACGATCATTGGGCCTAATAAATGCTAAAAAATTGTACATAATTATCTTCATTCTAAAATATAATTTAATAAGTCATTTAGAATTTCTTTATTAAAGATCATAATGGTAACGATCATTGGGCCTAATAAATGCTAAAGAATTTGAAATAATTATCTTCTTTGTGAATCATAATTGAAAAGATCATTTAAAGTTTTTTTATTAAAGATCATAACGGTAACGATCATTGGGCCTAATAAATACTAAAAAATTGTAAATAATTATCTTCTTTCTAAAAGATAATTTAATAGATCATTTAGAATTTCTTTATTAAAGATTATAACGGTAACGATCATTGGGCCTAATAAATGCTAAAAAATTGTAAATAATTATCTTCTTTCTAAAAGATAATTTAATAGATAATTTAGAATTTCTTTATTAAAGATCATAATGGTAACGATCATCGGGCCTAATAAATGCTAAAGAATTTGAAATAATTATTTTCTTTGTGAATCATATTTGAATAGATCATTTAAAGTTTTTTTATTAAAGGTCTTAACGGTAACGATCATTGGGCCTAATAAATACTAAAAAATTGTACATAATTATCTTCATTCTAAAATATAATTTAATAAGTCATTTAGAATTTCTTTATTAAAGATCATAACGATAACGGTCATTGGGCCTAATAAATGCTAAAGAATTTGAAATAATTATCTTCTTTGTGAATCATAATTGAAAAGATCATTTAAAGTTTTTTTATTAAAGATCATAACTGTAACGATCATTGGGCCTAATAAATGCTAAAAAATTGTACATAATTATCTTCATTCTAAAATATAATTTAATAAGTCGTTTAGAATTTCTTTATTAAAGATCATAACGATAACGGTCATTGGGCCTAATAAATGCTAAAGAATTTGAAATAATTATCTTCTTTGTGAATCATAATTGAAAAGATCATTTAAAGTTTTTTTATTAAAGATCATAACAGTAACGATCATTGGGCCTAATAAATGCTAAAAAATTGTACATAATTATCTTCATTCTAAAATATAATTTAATAAGTCATTTAGAATTTCTTTATTAAAGATCATAACGATAACGGTCATTGGGCCTAATAAATGCTAAAGAATTTGAAATAATTATCTTCTTTGTGAATCATAATTGAAAAGATCATTTAAAGTTTTTTTATTAAAGATCATAATGGTAACGATCATTGGGCCTAATAAATGCTACAAAATTGTAAATAATTATCTTCTTTCTAAAAGATAATTTAATTGATCATTTAGAATTTCTTTATAAAATATCATAACGGTAAAGATCATTGGGCCTAATAAATGCTAAAAAATTGTAAATAATTATCTTCTTTCTAAAGATAATTTAATAGATAATTTAGAATTTCTTTATTAAAGATCATAATGGTAACGATCATCGGGCCTAATAAATGCTAAAGAATTTGAAATAATTATTTTCTTTGTGAATCATATTTGAATAGATCATTTAAAGTTTTTTTATTAAAGGTCTTAACGGTAACGATCATTGGGCCTAATAAATACTAAAAAATTGTACATAATTATCTTCATTCTAAAATATAATTTAATAAGTCATTTAGAATTTCTTTATTAAAGATCATAACGATAACGGTCATTGGGCCTAATAAATGCTAAAGAATTTGAAATAATTATCTTCTTTGTGAATCATAATTGAAAAGATCATTTAAAGTTTTTTTATTAAAGATCATAACAGTAACGATCATTGGGCCTAATAAATGCTAAAAAATTGTACATAATTATCTTCATTCTAAAATATAATTTAATAAGTCATTTAGAATTTCTTTATTAAAGATCATAACGATAACGGTCATTGGGCCTAATAAATGCTAAAGAATTTGAAATAATTATCTTCTTTGTGAATCATAATTGAAAAGATCATTTAAAGTTTTTTTATTAAAGATCATAATGATAACGATCATTGGGCCTAATAAATGCTAAAAAATTGTAAATAATTATCTTCTTTCTAAAAGATAATTTAATAGATCATTTAGAATTTCTTTATTAAAGATCATAACGGTAACGATCATTGGGCCTAATAAATGCTAAAAAATTGTAAATAATTATCTTCTTTCTAAAAGATATTTTAATAGATCATTTAGAATTTCTTTATTAAAGATCATAACGGTAACGATCATGGGCCTAATAAATGCTAAAGAATTTGAAATAATTATCTTCTTTGTGAATCATATTTGAATAGATTATTTAAAGTTTTTTTATTAAAGGACTTAACGGTAACGATCATTGGGCCTAATAAATGCTAAAAAATTGTACATAATTATCTTCATTCTAAAATATAATTTAATAAGTCATTTAGAATTTCTTTATTAAAGATCATAACGATAACGGTCATTGGGCCTAATAAATGCTAAAGAATTTGAAATAATTATCTTCTTTGTGAATCATAATTGAAAAGATCATTTAAAGTTTTTTTATTAAAGATCATAACAGTAACGATCATTGGGCCTAATAAATGCTAAAAAATTGTACATAATTATCTTCATTCTAAAATATAATTTAATAAGTCATTTAGAATTTCTTTATTAAAGATCATAACGATAACGGTCATTGGGCCTAATAAATGCTAAAGAATTTGAAATAATTATCTTCTTTGTGAATCATAATTGAAAAGATCACTTAAAGTTTTTTTATTAAAGATCATAATGGTAACGATCATTGGGCCTAATAAATGCTACAAAATTGTAAATAATTATCTTCTTTCTAAAAGATAATTTAATTGATCATTTAGAATTTCTTTATAAAATATCATAACGGTAAAGATCATTGGGCCTAATAAATGCTACAAAATTGTAAATAATTATCTTCTTTCTAAAGATAATTTAATAGATAATTTAGAATTTCTTTATTAAAGATCATAATGGTAACGATCATCGGGCCTAATAAATGCTAAAGAATTTGAAATAATTATCTTCTTTGTGAATCATATTTGAATAGATCATTTAAAGTGTTTTTATTAAAGGTCTTAACGGTAACGATCATTGGGCCTAATAAATACTAAAAAATTGTACATAATTATCTTCATTCTAAAATATAATTTAATAAGTCATTTAGAATTTCTTTATTAAAGATCATAATGGTAACGATCATTGGGCCTAATAAATGCTAAAGAATTTGAAATAATTATCTTCTTTGTGAATCATAATTGAAAAGATCATTTAAAGTTTTTTTATTAAAGATCATAACGGTAACGATCATTGGGCCTAATAAATACTAAAAAATTGTAAATAATTATCTTCTTTCTAAAAGATAATTTAATAGATCATTTAGAATTTCTTTATTAAAGATTATAACAGTAACGATCATTGGGCCTAATAAATGCTAAAAAATTGTAAATAATTATCTTCTTTCTAAAGATAATTTAGTAGATAATTTAGAATTTCTTTATTAAAGATCATAATGGTAACGATCATCGGGCCTAATAAATGCTAAAGAATTTGAAATAATTATCTTCTTTGTGAATCATATTTGAATAGATCATTTAAAGTTTTTTTATTAAAGGACTTAACGGTAACGATCATTGGGCCTAATAAATGCTAAAGAATTGTACATAATTATCTTCATTCTAAAATATAATTTAATAAGTCATTTAGAATTTCTTTATTAAAGATCATAACGATAACGGTCATTGGGCCTAATAAATGCTAAAGAATTTGAAATAATTATCTTCTTTGTGAATCATAATTGAAAAGATCATTTAAAGTTTTTTTATTAAAGATCATAACAGTAACGATCATTGGGCCTAATAAATGCTAAAAAATTGTACATAATTATCTTCATTCTAAAATATAATTTAATAAGTCATTTAGAATTTCTTTATTAAAGATCATAACGATAACGGTCATTGGGCCTAATAAATGCTAAAGAATTTGAAATAATTATCTTCTTTGTGAATCATAATTGAAAAGATCATTTAAAGTTTTTTTATTAAAGATCATAATGATAACGATCATTGGGCCTAATAAATGCTAAAAAATTGTAAATAATTATCTTCTTTCTAAAAGATAATTTAATAGATCATTTAGAATTTCTTTATTAAAGATCATAACGGTAACGATCATTGGGCCTAATAAATGCTAAAAAATTGTAAATAATTATCTTCTTTCTAAAAGATATTTTAATAGATCATTTAGAATTTCTTTATTAAAGATCATAACGGTAACGATCATGGGCCTAATAAATGCTAAAGAATTTGAAATAATTATCTTCTTTGTGAATCATATTTGAATAGATCATTTAAAGTTTTTTTATTAAAGGACTTAACGGTAACGATCATTGGGCCTAATAAATGCTAAAAAATTGTACATAATTATCTTCATTCTAAAATATAATTTAATAAGTCATTTAGAATTTCTTTATTAAAGATCATAACGATAACGGTCATTGGGCCTAATAAATGCTAAAGAATTTGAAATAATTATCTTCTTTGTGAATCATAATTGAAAAGATCATTTAAAGTTTTTTTATTAAAGATCATAACAGTAACGATCATTGGGCCTAATAAATGCTAAAAAATTGTACATAATTATCTTCATTCTAAAATATAATTTAATAAGTCATTTAGAATTTCTTTATTAAAGATCATAACGATAACGGTCATTGGGCCTAATAAATGCTAAAGAATTTGAAATAATTATCTTCTTTGTGAATCATAATTGAAAAGATCACTTAAAGTTTTTTTATTAAAGATCATAATGGTAACGATCATTGGGCCTAATAAATGCTACAAAATTGTAAATAATTATCTTCTTTCTAAAAGATAATTTAATTGATCATTTAGAATTTCTTTATAAAATATCATAACGGTAAAGATCATTGGGCCTAATAAATGCTACAAAATTGTAAATAATTATCTTCTTTCTAAAGATAATTTAATAGATAATTTAGAATTTCTTTATTAAAGATCATAATGGTAACGATCATCGGGCCTAATAAATGCTAAAGAATTTGAAATAATTATCTTCTTTGTGAATCATATTTGAATAGATCATTTAAAGTGTTTTTATTAAAGGTCTTAACGGTAACGATCATTGGGCCTAATAAATACTAAAAAATTGTACATAATTATCTTCATTCTAAAATATAATTTAATAAGTCATTTAGAATTTCTTTATTAAAGATCATAATGGTAACGATCATTGGGCCTAATAAATGCTAAAGAATTTGAAATAATTATCTTCTTTGTGAATCATAATTGAAAAGATCATTTAAAGTTTTTTTATTAAAGATCATAACGGTAACGATCATTGGGCCTAATAAATACTAAAAAATTGTAAATAATTATCTTCTTTCTAAAAGATAATTTAATAGATCATTTAGAATTTCTTTATTAAAGATTATAACAGTAACGATCATTGGGCCTAATAAATGCTAAAAAATTGTAAATAATTATCTTCTTTCTAAAGATAATTTAGTAGATAATTTAGAATTTCTTTATTAAAGATCATAATGGTAACGATCATCGGGCCTAATAAATGCTAAAGAATTTGAAATAATTATCTTCTTTGTGAATCATATTTGAATAGATCATTTAAAGTTTTTTTATTAAAGGACTTAACGGTAACGATCATTGGGCCTAATAAATGCTAAAGAATTGTACATAATTATCTTCATTCTAAAATATAATTTAATAAGTCATTTAGAATTTCTTTATTAAAGATCATAACGATAACGGTCATTGGGCCTAATAAATGCTAAAGAATTTGAAATAATTATCTTCTTTGTGAATCATAATTGAAAAGATCATTTAAAGTTTTTTTATTAAAGATCATAACAGTAACGATCATTGGGCCTAATAAATGCTAAAAAATTGTACATAATTATCTTCATTCTAAAATATAATTTAATAAGTCATTTAGAATTTCTTTATTAAAGATCATAACGATAACGGTCATTGGGCCTAATAAATGCTAAAGAATTTGAAATAATTATCTTCTTTGTGAATCATAATTGAAAAGATCATTTAAAGTTTTTTTATTAAAGATCATAATGATAACGATCATTGGGCCTAATAAATGCTAAAAAATTGTAAATAATTATCTTCTTTCTAAAAGATAATTTAATAGATCATTTAGAATTTCTTTATTAAAGATCATAACGGTAACGATCATTGGGCCTAATAAATGCTAAAAAATTGTAAATAATTATCTTCTTTCTAAAAGATATTTTAATAGATCATTTAGAATTTCTTTATTAAAGATCATAACGGTAACGATCATGGGCCTAATAAATGCTAAAGAATTTGAAATAATTATCTTCTTTGTGAATCATATTTGAATAGATCATTTAAAGTTTTTTTATTAAAGGACTTAACGGTAACGATCATTGGGCCTAATAAATGCTAAAAAATTGTACATAATTATCTTCATTCTAAAATATAATTTAATAAGTCATTTAAAATTTCTTTATTAAAGATCATAACGATAACGGTCATTGGGCCTAATAAATGCTAAAGAATTTGAAATAATTATCTTCTTTGTGAATCATAATTGAAAAGATCATTTAAAGTTTTTTTATTAAAGATCATAACAGTAACGATCATTGGGCCTAATAAATGCTAAAAAATTGTACATAATTATCTTCATTCTAAAATATAATTTAATAAGTCATTTAGAATTTCTTTATTAAAGATCATAACGATAACGGTCATTGGGCCTAATAAATGCTAAAGAATTTGAAATAATTATCTTCTTTGTGAATCATAATTGAAAAGATCACTTAAAGTTTTTTTATTAAAGATCATAATGGTAACGATCATTGGGCCTAATAAATGCTACAAAATTGTAAATAATTATCTTCTTTCTAAAAGATAATTTAATTGATCATTTAGAATTTCTTTATAAAATATCATAACGGTAAAGATCATTGGGCCTAATAAATGCTACAAAATTGTAAATAATTATCTTCTTTCTAAAGATAATTTAATAGATAATTTAGAATTTCTTTATTAAAGATCATAATGGTAACGATCATCGGGCCTAATAAATGCTAAAGAATTTGAAATAATTATCTTCTTTGTGAATCATATTTGAATAGATCATTTAAAGTGTTTTTATTAAAGGTCTTAACGGTAACGATCATTGGGCCTAATAAATACTAAAAAATTGTACATAATTATCTTCATTCTAAAATATAATTTAATAAGTCATTTAGAATTTCTTTATTAAAGATCATAATGGTAACGATCATTGGGCCTAATAAATGCTAAAGAATTTGAAATAATTATCTTCTTTGTGAATCATAATTGAAAAGATCATTTAAAGTTTTTTTATTAAAGATCATAACGGTAACGATCATTGGGCCTAATAAATACTAAAAAATTGTAAATAATTATCTTCTTTCTAAAAGATAATTTAATAGATCATTTAGAATTTCTTTATTAAAGATTATAACAGTAACGATCATTGGGCCTAATAAATGCTAAAAAATTGTAAATAATTATCTTCTTTCTAAAGATAATTTAATAGATAATTTAGAATTTCTTTATTAAAGATCATAATGGTAACGATCATCGGGCCTAATAAATGCTAAAGAATTTGAAATAATTATCTTCTTTGTGAATCATATTTGAATAGATCATTTAAAGTTTTTTTATTAAAGGACTTAACGGTAACGATCATTGGGCCTAATAAATGCTAAAGAATTGTACATAATTATCTTCATTCTAAAATATAATTTAATAAGTCATTTAGAATTTCTTTATTAAAGATCATAACGATAACGGTCATTGGGCCTAATAAATGCTAAAGAATTTGAAATAATTATCTTCTTTGTGAATCATAATTGAAAAGATCATTTAAAGTTTTTTTATTAAAGATCATAACAGTAACGATCATTGGGCCTAATAAATGCTAAAAAATTGTACATAATTATCTTCATTCTAAAATATAATTTAATAAGTCATTTAGAATTTCTTTATTAAAGATCATAACGATAACGGTCATTGGGCCTAATAAATGCTAAAGAATTTGAAATAATTATCTTCTTTGTGAATCATAATTGAAAAGATCATTTAAAGTTTTTTTATTAAAGATCATAATGATAACGATCATTGGGCCTAATAAATGCTAAAAAATTGTAAATAATTATCTTCTTTCTAAAAGATAATTTAATAGATCATTTAGAATTTCTTTATTAAAGATCATAACGGTAACGATCATTGGGCCTAATAAATGCTAAAAAATTGTAAATAATTATCTTCTTTCTAAAAGATATTTTAATAGATCATTTAGAATTTCTTTATTAAAGATCATAACGGTAACGATCATGGGCCTAATAAATGCTAAAGAATTTGAAATAATTATCTTCTTTGTGAATCATATTTGAATAGATCATTTAAAGTTTTTTTATTAAAGGACTTAACGGTAACGATCATTGGGCCTAATAAATGCTAAAAAATTGTACATAATTATCTTCATTCTAAAATATAATTTAATAAGTCATTTAAAATTTCTTTATTAAAGATCATAACGATAACGGTCATTGGGCCTAATAAATGCTAAAGAATTTGAAATAATTATCTTCTTTGTGAATCATAATTGAAAAGATCATTTAAAGTTTTTTTATTAAAGATCATAACAGTAACGATCATTGGGCCTAATAAATGCTAAAAAATTGTACATAATTATCTTCATTCTAAAATATAATTTAATAAGTCATTTAGAATTTCTTTATTAAAGATCATAACGATAACGGTCATTGGGCCTAATAAATGCTAAAGAATTTGAAATAATTATCTTCTTTGTGAATCATAATTGAAAAGATCACTTAAAGTTTTTTTATTAAAGATCATAATGGTAACGATCATTGGGCCTAATAAATGCTACAAAATTGTAAATAATTATCTTCTTTCTAAAAGATAATTTAATTGATCATTTAGAATTTCTTTATAAAATATCATAACGGTAAAGATCATTGGGCCTAATAAATGCTACAAAATTGTAAATAATTATCTTCTTTCTAAAGATAATTTAATAGATAATTTAGAATTTCTTTATTAAAGATCATAATGGTAACGATCATCGGGCCTAATAAATGCTAAAGAATTTGAAATAATTATCTTCTTTGTGAATCATATTTGAATAGATCATTTAAAGTGTTTTTATTAAAGGTCTTAACGGTAACGATCATTGGGCCTAATAAATACTAAAAAATTGTACATAATTATCTTCATTCTAAAATATAATTTAATAAGTCATTTAGAATTTCTTTATTAAAGATCATAATGGTAACGATCATTGGGCCTAATAAATGCTAAAGAATTTGAAATAATTATCTTCTTTGTGAATCATAATTGAAAAGATCATTTAAAGTTTTTTTATTAAAGATCATAACGGTAACGATCATTGGGCCTAATAAATACTAAAAAATTGTAAATAATTATCTTCTTTCTAAAAGATAATTTAATAGATCATTTAGAATTTCTTTATTAAAGATTATAACAGTAACGATCATTGGGCCTAATAAATGCTAAAAAATTGTAAATAATTATCTTCTTTCTAAAGATAATTTAATAGATAATTTAGAATTTCTTTATTAAAGATCATAATGGTAACGATCATCGGGCCTAATAAATGCTAAAGAATTTGAAATAATTATCTTCTTTGTGAATCATATTTGAATAGATCATTTAAAGTTTTTTTATTAAAGGACTTAACGGTAACGATCATTGGGCCTAATAAATGCTAAAGAATTGTACATAATTATCTTCATTCTAAAATATAATTTAATAAGTCATTTAGAATTTCTTTATTAAAGATCATAACGATAACGGTCATTGGGCCTAATAAATGCTAAAGAATTTGAAATAATTATCTTCTTTGTGAATCATAATTGAAAAGATCATTTAAAGTTTTTTTATTAAAGATCATAACAGTAACGATCATTGGGCCTAATAAATGCTAAAAAATTGTACATAATTATCTTCATTCTAAAATATAATTTAATAAGTCATTTAGAATTTCTTTATTAAAGATCATAACGATAACGGTCATTGGGCCTAATAAATGCTAAAGAATTTGAAATAATTATCTTCTTTGTGAATCATAATTGAAAAGATCATTTAAAGTTTTTTTATTAAAGATCATAATGATAACGATCATTGGGCCTAATAAATGCTAAAAAATTGTAAATAATTATCTTCTTTCTAAAAGATAATTTAATAGATCATTTAGAATTTCTTTATTAAAGATCATAACGGTAACGATCATTGGGCCTAATAAATGCTAAAAAATTGTAAATAATTATCTTCTTTCTAAAAGATATTTTAATAGATCATTTAGAATTTCTTTATTAAAGATCATAACGGTAACGATCATGGGCCTAATAAATGCTAAAGAATTTGAAATAATTATCTTCTTTGTGAATCATATTTGAATAGATCATTTAAAGTTTTTTTATTAAAGGACTTAACGGTAACGATCATTGGGCCTAATAAATGCTAAAAAATTGTACATAATTATCTTCATTCTAAAATATAATTTAATAAGTCATTTAAAATTTCTTTATTAAAGATCATAACGATAACGGTCATTGGGCCTAATAAATGCTAAAGAATTTGAAATAATTATCTTCTTTGTGAATCATAATTGAAAAGATCATTTAAAGTTTTTTTATTAAAGATCATAACAGTAACGATCATTGGGCCTAATAAATGCTAAAAAATTGTACATAATTATCTTCATTCTAAAATATAATTTAATAAGTCATTTAGAATTTCTTTATTAAAGATCATAACGATAACGGTCATTGGGCCTAATAAATGCTAAAGAATTTGAAATAATTATCTTCTTTGTGAATCATAATTGAAAAGATCACTTAAAGTTTTTTTATTAAAGATCATAATGGTAACGATCATTGGGCCTAATAAATGCTACAAAATTGTAAATAATTATCTTCTTTCTAAAAGATAATTTAATTGATCATTTAGAATTTCTTTATAAAATATCATAACGGTAAAGATCATTGGGCCTAATAAATGCTACAAAATTGTAAATAATTATCTTCTTTCTAAAGATAATTTAATAGATAATTTAGAATTTCTTTATTAAAGATCATAATGGTAACGATCATCGGGCCTAATAAATGCTAAAGAATTTGAAATAATTATCTTCTTTGTGAATCATATTTGAATAGATCATTTAAAGTGTTTTTATTAAATGTCTTAACGGTAACGATCATTGGGCCTAATAAATACTAAAAAATTGTACATAATTATCTTCATTCTAAAATATAATTTAATAAGTCATTTAGAATTTCTTTATTAAAGATCATAATGGTAACGATCATTGGGCCTAATAAATGCTAAAGAATTTCAAATAATTATCTTCTTTGTGAATCATAATTGAAAAGATCATTTAAAGTTTTTTTATTAAAGATCATAACGGTAACGATCATTGGGCCTAATAAATACTAAAAAATTGTAAATAATTATCTTCTTTCTAAAAGATAATTTAATAGATCATTTAGAATTTCTTTATTAAAGATTATAACAGTAACGATCATTGGGCCTAATAAATGCTAAAAAATTGTAAATAATTATCTTCTTTCTAAAGATAATTTAATAGATAATTTAGAATTTCTTTATTAAAGATCATAATGGTAACGATCATCGGGCCTAATAAATGCTAAAGAATTTGAAATAATTATCTTCTTTGTGAATCATATTTGAATAGATCATTTAAAGTTTTTTTATTAAAGGACTTAACGGTAACGATCATTGGGCCTAATAAATGCTAAAGAATTGTACATAATTATCTTCATTCTAAAATATAATTTAATAAGTCATTTAGAATTTCTTTATTAAAGATCATAACGATAACGGTCATTGGGCCTAATAAATGCTAAAGAATTTGAAATAATTATCTTCTTTGTGAATCATAATTGAAAAGATCATTTAAAGTTTTTTTATTAAAGATCATAACAGTAACGATCATTGGGCCTAATAAATGCTAAAAAATTGTACATAATTATCTTCATTCTAAAATATAATTTAATAAGTCATTTAGAATTTCTTTATTAAAGATCATAACGATAACGGTCATTGGGCCTAATAAATGCTAAAAAATTGTAAATAATTATCTTCTTTCTAAAAGATAATTTAATAGATCATTTAAAATTTCTTCATTAAACATCATAACAGTAATGATCATTGGGCCTAATAAATGCTAAAGAATTTGAAATAATTATCTTCTTTGTGAATCATATTTGAAAAGATCATTTAAAGTTGTGTTATTAAAGATCATAACGTAATGATCATTGGTCCTAATAAATGCTCAAAAATTGTAAATAATTATCTTCTTTCTCAAGGTTAATTTAATAGATCATATAGAATTTCTTTATTAAAGATCATAACGGTAACGATCATGGGGCCTAATAAATGCTAAAGAATTTGAAATAATTATCTTCTTTGTGAATCATATTTGAATAGATCATTTAAAGTTTTTTTATTAAAGGTCTTAACGGTAACGATCATTGGGCCTTATAAATGCTAAAAAATTGTACATAATTATCTTCATTCTAAAATATAATTTAATAAGTCATTTAGAATTTCTTTATTAAAGATCATAATGGTAACGATCATTGGGCCTAATAAATGCTAAAGAATTTTAAATAATTATCTTCTTTGTGAATCATAATTGAAAAGATCATTTAAAGTTTTTTTATTAAAGATCATAACGGTAACGATCATTGGGCCTAATAAATACTAAAAAATTGTAAATAATTATCTTCTTTCTAAAAGATAATTTAATAGATCATTTAGAATTTCTTTATTAAAGATTATAACGGTAACGATCATTGGGCCTAATAAATGCTAAAAAATTGTAAATAATTATCTTCTTTCTAAAAGATAATTTAATAGATCATTTAAAATTTCTTCATTAAACATCATAACAATAATGATCATTGGGCCTAATAAATGCTAAAGAATTTGAAATAATTATCTTCTTTGTGAATCATATTTGAAAAGATCATTTAAAGTTTCTTTATTAAAGATCATAACGGTAACGATCATTGGGCCTAATAAATGCTAAAAAATTGGTCATAATTATCTTCATTCGAAAAGATAACCTAAAAGATCATTTAGAATTTCTTTATTAAAGATCATAATGGTAACGATCATTGGGCCTAATAAATGCTAAAGAATTTGAAATAATTATCTTCTTTGTCAATCATATATGAATAGATCATTTAAAGTTTTTTTATTAAAGGTCTTAACGGTAACGATCATTGGGCCTAATAAATGCTAAAAAATTGGTCATAATTATCTTCATTCGAAAAGATAACCTAAAAGATCATTTAGAATTTCTTTATTAAAGATCATAATGGTAACGATCATTGGGCCTAATAAATGCTAAAGAATTTGAAATAATTATCTTCTTTGTGAATCATAATTGACAACATCATTTAAAGTTTTTTTATTAAAGATCATAACGGTAACGATCATTGGGCCTAATAAATGCTAAAAAATTGTAAATAATTATCTTCTTTCTAAAAGATAATTTAATAGATCATTTAGAATTTCTTTATTAAAGATCATAACGGTAACCATCATTGGGCCTAATAAATGCTAAAAAATTGTAAATAATTATCTTCTTTCTAAAAGATAATTTAATAGATCATTTAGAATTTCTTTATTAAAGATCATAACGGTAACGATCATGGGGCCTAATAAATGCTAAATAATTTGAAATAATTATCTTCTTTGTGAATCATATTTGAATAGATAATTTAAAGTTTTTTTATTAAAGGACTTAACGGTAACGATCATTGGGCCTAATAAATGCTAAAAAATTGTAAATAATTATCTTCTTTCTACAAGATAATTTAATAGATCATTCAGAATTTCTTTATTAAATATCATAACGGTAACCATCATTCGGCCTAATAAATGCTAAAAAATTGTAAATAATTATCTTCTTTCTAAAGATAAATTAATAGATCATTTAGAATTTCTTTATTAAAGATCATAACGGTAACGATCATGGGGCCTAATAAATGCTAAAGAATTTGAAATAATTATCTTCTTTGTGAATCATATTTGAATAGATCATTTAAAGTTTTTTTATTAAAGGACTTAACGGTAACGATCATTGGGCCTAATAAATGCTAAAAAATTGTATATAATTATCTTCATTCTAAAATATAATTTAATAAGTCATTTAGAATTTCTTTATTAAAGATCATAACGATAACGGTCATTGGGCCTAATAAATGCTAAAGAATTTGAAATAATTATCTTCTTTATGAATCATAATTGAATAGATCATTTAAAGTTTTTTTATTAAAGATCATAATGGTAACGATCATTGGGCTTAATAAATGCTACAAAATTGTAAATAATTATCTTCTTTCTAAAAGATAATTTAATAGATCATTTAGAATTTCTTTATTAAATATCATAACGGTAACGATCATTGGGCCTAAGAAATGCTAAAAAATTTTAAATAATTATCTTCTTTGTGAATCATATTTGAATAGATCATTTAAAGTTTTTTTATTAAAGGTCTTAACGGTAACGATCATTGGGCGTAATAAATGCTAAAAAATTGGTCATAATTATCTTCATTCTAAAAGATAACCTAAAAGATCATTTAGAATTTCTTTATTAAAGATCATAACGGTAACGATCATTGGGCCTAATAAATGCTAAAGAATTTGAAATAATTATCTTCTTTGTGAATCATAATTGACAACATCATTTAAAGTTTTTTTATTAAAGATCATAACGGTAACGATCATTGGGCCTAATAAATGCTAAAAAATTGTAAATAATTATCTTCTTTCTAAAAGATAATTTAATAGATCATTTAGAATTTCTTTATTAAAGATCATAACGGTAACCATCATTGGGCCTAATAAATGCTAAAAAATTGGTCATAATTATCTTCATTCTAAAAGATAACCTAAAAGATCATTTAGAATTTCTTTATTAAAGATCATAACGGTAACGATCATTGGGCCTAATAAATGCTAAAGAATTTGAAATAATTATCTTCTTTGTGAATCATAATTGACAACATCATTTAAAGTTTTTTTATTAAAGATCATAACGGTAACGATCATTGGGCCTAATAAATGCTAAAAAATTGTATTATCTTCTTTCTAAAAGATAATTTAATAGATCATTTAGAATTTCTTTATTAAAGATCATAACGGTAACCATCATTGGGCCTAATAAATGCTAAAAAATTGTAAATAATTATCTTCTTTCTAAAAGATAATTTAATAGATCATTTAGAATTTCTTTATTAAAGATCATAACGGTAACGATCATGGGGCCTAATAAATGCTAAATAATTTGAAATAATTATCTTCTTTGTGAATCATATTTGAATAGATAATTTAAAGTTTTTTTATTAAACGTCTTAATGGTAACGATCATTGGGCCTAATAAATGCTAAAAAATTGTAAATAATTATCTTCTTTCTACAAGATAATTTAATAGATCATTCAGAATTTCTTTATAAAATATCATAACGGTAAAGATCATTGGGCCTAATAAATGCTAAAAAATTGTAAATAATTATCTTCTTTCTAAAGATAAATTAATAGATCATTTAGAATTTCTTTATTAAAGATCATAACGGTAACGATCATGGGGCCTAATAAATGCTAAAGAATTTGAAATAATTATCTTCTTTGTGAATCATATTTGAATAGATCATTTAAAGTTTTTTTATTAAAGGACTTAACGGTAACGATCATTGGGCCTAATAAATGCTAAAAAATTGTACATAATTATCTTCATTCTAAAATATAATTTAATAAGTCATTTAGAATTTCTTTATTAAAGATCATAACGATAACGGTCATTGGGCCTAATAAATGCTAAAGAATTTGAAATAATTATCTTCTTTGTGAATCATAATTGAAAAGATCATTTAAAGTTTTTTTATTAAAGATCATAATGGTAACGATCATTGGGCCTAATAAATGCTACAAAATTGTAAATAATTATCTTCTTTCTAAAAGATAATTTAATAGATCATTTAGAATTTCTTTATTAAATATCATAACGGTAACGATCATTGGGCCTAAGAAATGCTAAAAATATTTAAATAATTATCTTCTTTCTAAAGATAATTTAATAGATAATTTAGAATTTCTTTATTAAAGATCATAACGGTAACGATCATGGGGCCTAATAAATGCTAAAGAATTTGAAATAATTATCTTCTTTGTGAATCATATTTGAATAGATCATTTAAAGTTTTTTTATTAAAGGTCTTAACGGGAACGATCATTTGGCCTGATAAATGCTAAAAAATTATAAATAATTATCTTCATTCTAAAATGTAATTTAATAAGTCATTTAGAATTTCTTTATTAAAGATCATAACGATAACGATCATTGGGCCTAATAAATGCTAAAGAATTTGAAATAATTATCTTCTTTGTGAATCATATTTGAATAGATCATTTAAGGTTTTTTTATTAAAGGCCTTAACAGTAACGATCATTGGGCCTAATAAATGCTAAAAAATTGTACATAATTATCTTCATTCTAAAAGATAACTTAAAAGATCATTTAGTGTTTCTTTATTAAAGATCATAACGGTAACGATCATTGGGCCTAATAAATGCTAAAGAATTTGAAATAATTATCTTCTTTGTGAATCATAATTGAAAAGATCATTTAAAGTTTTTTTATTAAAGATCATAATGGTAACGATCATTGGGCCTAATAAATGCTAAAGAATTGTAAATAATTATGTTCTTTCTAAAACATAATTTAATAGATCATTTAGAATTTCTTTATTAAAGATCATAACGGTAACGATCATTGGGCTTAATAAATGCTAAAAGATTGTAATTAATTATCTTCTTTCTAAAAGATAATTTAATAGATCATTTAGAATTTCTGTATTAGAGATCATAACGGTAACGATCATTGGGCCTAATAAATGCTAAAGAATTGTAAATAATTATATTCTTTCTAAAACATAATTTAATAGATCATTTAAAATTTCTTTATTAAAGATCATAACGGTAACGTTCATTGGGCCTAATAAATGCTAAACAATTGTAATTAATTGTCTTCTTTGCAACAGATAATTTAGTAGATGATTTAAAATTTCTTTATTAAAGATCATAACGGTAACGATCATTGGGCCTAATAAATGCTAAAGAATTTGAAATAATTATCTTCTTTGTGAATCATAATTGAAAAGATCATTTAAAGTTTTTTTATTAAAGATCGTAATGGTAAAGATCATTGGGCCTAATAAATGCTAAAAATTTGTAAATAATTATCTTCTTTCTAAAAGATAATTTAATAGATCATTTAGAATTTCTTTATTAAAGATCATAACGATAACGGTCATTGGGCCTAATAAATGCTAAAGAATTTGAAATAATTATCTTCTTTGTGAATCATATTTCAATAGATCATTTAAAGTCTTTTTATTAAAGGACTTAACGGTAACGATCATTGGGCCTAATAAATGCTAAAAAATTGTACATAATTATCTTCATTCTAAAATATAATTTAATAAGTCATTTAGAATTTCTTTATTAAAGATCATAACGATAACGGTCATTGGGCCTAATAAATGCTAAAGAATTTGAAATAATTATCTTCTTTGTGAATCATAATTAAAAAGATCATTTAAAGTTTTTTTATTAAAGATCGTAATGGTAAAGATCATTGGGCCTAATAAATGCTAAAAATTTGTAAATAATTATCTTCTTTCTAAAAGATAATTTAATAGATCATTTAGAATTTCTTTATTAAAGATCATAACGGTAACGATCATTGTGCTTAATAAATGCTAAAAGATTGTAATTAATTATCTTGTTTCTAAAAGATAATTTAATAGATCATTTAGAATTTCTTTATTAAAGATCATAACGGTAACAATCATTGGGCCTAATAAATGCTAAAGAATTGTAAATAATTATATTCTTTCTAAAACATAATTTAATAGATCATTTAAAATTTCTTTATTAAAGATCATAACGGTAACGATCATTGGGCCTAATAAATGCTAAAAAATTGTAAATAATTAACTTCTTTCTAAAAGATAATTTAATAGATCATTTAGAATTTCTTTATTAAAGATCATAACGGTAACCATAATTGGGCCTAATAAATGCTAAAAAATTGTAAATAATTATCTTCTTTCTAAAAGATAATTTAATAGATCATTTAGAATTTCTTTATTAAAGATCATAACGGTAACGATCATGGGGCCTAATAAATGCTAAATAATTTGAAATAATTATCTTCTTTGTGAATCATATTTGAATAGATAATTTAAAGTTTTTTTATTAAACGTCTTAATGGTAACGATCATTGGGCCTTATAAATGCTAAAAAATTGTAAATAATTATCTTCTTTCTACAAGATAATTTAATAGATCATTCAGAATTTCTTTATAAAATATCATAACGGTAAAGATCATTGGGCCTAATAAATGCTAAAAAATTGTAAATAATTATCTTCTTTTTAAAGATAAATTAATAGATCATTTAGAATTTCTTTATTAAAGATCATAACGGTAACGATCATGGGGCCTAATAAATGCTAAAGAATTTGAAATAATTATCTTCTTTGTGAATCATATTTGAATAGATCATTTAAAGTTTTTTTATTAAAGGACTTAACGGTAACGATCATTGGGCCTAATAAATGCTAAAAAATTGTACATAATTATCTTCATTCTAAAATATAATTTAATAAGTCATTTAAAATTTCTTTATTAAAGATCATAACGATAACGGTCATTGGGCCTAATAAATGCTAAAGAATTTGAAATAATTATCTTCTTTGTGAATCATAATTGAAAAGATCATTTAAAGTTTTTTTATTAAAGATCGTAATGGTAAAGATCATTGGGCCTAATAAATGCTAAAAATTTGTAAATAATTATCTTCTTTCTAAAAGATAATATAATAGATCATTTAGAATTTCTTTATTAAAGATCATAACGGTAACGATCATTGGGCTTAATAAATGCTAAAAGATTGTAATTAATTATCTTCTTTCTAAAAGATAATTTAATAGATAATTTAGAATTTCTTTATTAAAGATCATAACGGTAACGATCATTAGGCCTAATAAATGCTAAAGAATTGTAAATAATTATATTCTTTCTAAAACATAATTTAATAGATCATTTAAAATTTCTTTATTAAAGATCATAACGGTAACGATCATTGGGCCTAATAAATGCTAAAAAATTGTAAATAATTAACTTCTTTCTAAAAGATAATTTAATAGATCATTTAGAATTTCTTTATTAAAGATCATAACGGTAACCATCATTGGGCCTAATAAATGCTAAAAAATTGTAAATAATTATCTTCTTTCTAAAAGATAATTTAATAGATCATTTAGAATTTCTTTATTAAAGATCATAACGGTAACGATCATGGGGCCTAATAAATGCTAAATAATTTGAAATAATTATCTTCTTTGTGAATCATATTTGAATAGATAATTTAAAGTTTTTTTATTAAACGTCTTAATGGTAACGATCATTGGGCCTAATAAATGCTAAAAAATTGTAAATAATTATCTTCTTTCTACAAGATAATTTAATAGATCATTCAGAATTTCTTTATAAAATATCATAACGGTAAAGATCATTGGACCTAATAAATGCTAAAAAATTGTAAATAATTATCTTCTTTTTAAAGATAAATTAATAGATCATTTAGAATTTCTTTATTAAAGATCATAACGGTAACGATCATGGGGCCTAATAAATGCTAAAGAATTTGAAATAATTATCTTCTTTGTGAATCATATTTGAATAGATCATTTAAAGTTTTTTTATTAAAGGACTTAACGGTAACGATCATTGGGCCTAATAAATGCTAAAAAATTGTACATAATTATCTTCATTCTAAAATATAATTTAATAAGTCATTTAGAATTTGTTTATTAAAGATCATAACGATAACGGTCATTGGGCCTAATAAATGCTAAAGAATTTGAAATAATTATCTTCTTTGTGAATCATAATTGAAAAGATTTAAAGTTTTTTTATTAAAGATCGTAATGGTAAAGATCATTGGGCCTAATAAATGCTACAAATTTGTAAATAATTATCTTCTTTCTAAAAGATAATTTAATAGATCATTTAGAATTTCTTTATTAAAGATCATAACGGTAACGATCATTGGGCTTAATAAATGCTAAAAGATTGTAATTAATTATCTTCTTTCTAAAAGATAATTTAATAGATCATTTAGAATTTCTTTATTAAAGATCATAACGGTAACGATCATTGGGCCTAATAAATGCTAAAGAATTGTAAATAATTATATTCTTTCTAAAACATAATTTAATAGATCATTTAAAATTTCTTTATTAAAGATCATAACGGTAACGATCATTGGGCCTAATAAATGCTAAAAAATTGTAAATAATTAACTTCTTTCTAAAAGATAATTTAATAGATCATTTAGAATTTCTTTATTAAAGATCATAACGGTAACCATCATTGGGCCTAATAAATGCTAAAAAATTGTAAATAATTATCTTCTTTCTAAAAGATAATTTAATAGATCATTTAGAATTTCTTTATTAAAGATCATAACGGTAACGATCATGGGGCCTAATAAATGCTAAATAATTTGAAATAATTATCTTCTTTGTGAATCATATTTGAATAGATAATTTAAAGTTTTTTTATTAAACGTCTTAATGGTAACGATCATTGGGCCTAATAAATGCTAAAAAATTGTAAATAATTATCTTCTTTCTACAAGATAATTTAATAGATCATTCAGAATTTCTTTATAAAATATCATAACGGTAAAGATCATTGGGCCTAATAAATGCTAAAAAATTGTAAATAATTATCTTCTTTTTAAAGATAAATTAATAGATCATTTAGAATTTCTTTATTAAAGATCATAACGGTAACGATCATAGGGCCTAATAAATGCTAAAGAATTTGAAATAATTATCTTCTTTGTGAATCATATTTGAATAGATCATTTAAAGTTTTTTTATTAAAGGACTTAACGGTAACGATCATTGGGCCTAATAAATGCTAAAAAATTGTACATAATTATCTTCATTCTAAAATATAATTTAATAAGTCATTTAGAATTTCTTTATTAAAGATCATAACGATAACGGTCATTGGGCCTAATAAATGCTAAAGAATTTGAAATAATTATCTTCTTTGTGAATCATAATTGAAAAGATCATTTAAAGTTTTTTTATTAAAGATCATAATGGTAACGATCATTGGGCCTAATAAATGCTACAAAATTGTAAATAATTATCTTCTTTCTAAAAGATAATTTAATAGATCATTTAGAATTTCTTTATTAAATATCATAACGGTAACGATCATTGGGCCTAAGATATGCTAAAAAATTTTAAATAATTATCTTCTTTCTAAAGATAATTTAATAGATAATTTAGAATTTCTTTATTAAAGATCATAACGGTAACGATCATGGGGCCTAATAAATGCTAAAGAATTTGAAATAATTATCTTCTTTGTGAATCATATTTGAATAGATCATTTAAAGTTTTTTTATTAAAGGTCTTAACGGGAACGATCATTTGGCCTCATAAATGCTAAAAAATTGTAAATAATTATCTTCATTCTAAAATATAATTTAATAAGTCATTTAGAATTTCTTTATTAAAGATCATAACGAAACGATCATTGGGCCTAATAAATGCTAAAGAATTTGAAATAATTATCTTCTTTGTGAATCATATTTGAATAGATCATTTAAAGTTTTTTTATTAAAGGCCTTAACAGTAACGATCATTGGGCCTAATAAATGCTAAAAAATTGTACATAATTATCTTCATTCTAAAAGATAACTTAAAAGATCATTTAGTGTTTCTTTATTAAAGATCATAACGGTAACGATCAGTGGGCCTAATAAATGCTAAAGAATTTGAAATAATTATCTTCTTTGTGAATCATAATTGAAAAGATCATTTAAAGTTTTTTTATTAAAGATCATAATGGTAACGATCATTGGGCCTAATAAATGCTAAAAAATTGTAAATAATTATCTTCTTTCTAAAAGATAATTTAATAGATCATTTAGAATTTCTTTATTAAAGATCATAACGGTAACGACCATTGGGCTTAATAAATGCTAAAAGATTGTAATTAATTATCTTCTTTCTAAAAGATAATTTAATAGATCATTTAGAATTTTCTTATTAGAGATCATAACGGTAACGATCATTGGGCCTAATAAATGCTAAAGAATTGTAAATAATTATATTCTTTCTAAAACATAATTTAATAGATCATTTAAAATTTCTTTATTAAAGATCATAACGGTAACGTTCATTGGGCCTAATAAATGCTAAACAATTGTAATTAATTGTCTTCTTTGCAACAGATAATTTAGTAGATGATTTAAAATTTCTTTATTAAAGATCATAACGGTAACGATCATTGGGCCTAATAAATGCTAAAGAATTTGAAATAATTATCTTCTTTGTGAATCATAATTGAAAAGATCATTTAAAGTTTTTTTATTAAAGATCGTAATGGTAAAGA
Organism: Psophocarpus tetragonolobus; assembly: GCA_037954015.1. NCBI lineage: Eukaryota > Viridiplantae > Streptophyta > Magnoliopsida > Fabales > Fabaceae > Psophocarpus > Psophocarpus tetragonolobus. The sequence goes on from CM075688.1 coordinate 65,928,750, forward strand.
TCATTGGGCCTAATAAATGCTAAAAATTTGTAAATAATTATCTTCTTTCTAAAAGATAATTTAATAGATCATTTAGAATTTCTTTATTAAAGATCATAATGGTAACGATCATTGGGCTTAATAAATGCTAAAAGATTGTAATTAATTATCTTCTTTCTAAAAGATAATTTAATAGATCATTTAGAATTTCTTTATTAAAGATCATAACGGTAACGATCATTGGGCCTAATAAATGCTAAAGAATTGTAAATAATTATATTCTTTCTAAAACATAATTTAATAGATCATTTAAAATTTCTTTATTAAAGATCATAACGGTAACGTTCATTGGGCCTAATAAATGCTAAAAAATTGTAATTAATTATCTTCTTTGCAAAAGATAATTTAGTAGATCATTTAAAATTTCTTTATTAAAGATCATAACGGTAACGATCATTGGTCCTAATAAATGCTAAAGAATTTGAAATAATTACCTTCTTTGTGAGTCATAATTGAATAGATCATTTAAATTTTTTTTAATAAAGATCATAACGGTAACGATCATTGGGCCTAATAAATGCTAAAAAATTGTAAATAATTATCTTCTTTCTAAAAGATAATTTAATAGATCATTTAGAATTTCTTTATTAAAGATCATAACGGTAACGATCATTGGGCTTAATAAATGCTAAAAGATTGTAATTAATTATCTTCTTTCTAAAAGATAATTTAATAGATCATTTAGAATTTCTGTATTAGAGATCATAACGGTAACGATCATTGGGCCTAATAAATGCTAAAGAATTGTAAATAATTATATTCTTTCTAAAACATAATTTAATAGATCATTTAAAATTTCTTTATTAAAGATCATAACGGTAACGTTCATTGGGCCTAATAAATGCTAAACAATTGTAATTAATTGTCTTCTTTGCAACAGATAATTTAGTAGATGATTTAAAATTTCTTTATTAAAGATCATAACGGTAACGATCATTGGGCCTAATAAATGCTAAAGAATTTGAAATAATTATCTTCTTTGTGAATCATAATTGAAAAGATCATTTAAAGTTTTTTTATTAAAGATCGTAATGGTAAACATCATTGGGCCTAATAAATGCTAAAAATTTGTAAATAATTGTCTTCTTTCTAAAAGATAATTTAATAGATCATTTAGAATTTCTTTATTAAAGATCATAACGGTAACGATCATTGGGCTTAATAAATGCTAAAAGATTGTAATTAATTATCTTCTTTCTAAAGATAATTTAATAGATCATTTAGAATTTCTTTATTAAAGATCATAACGGTAACGATCATTGGGCCTAATAAATGCTAAAGAATTTGAAATAATTATCTTCTTTGTGAATCATAATTGAAAAGATCATTTAAAGTTTTTTTATTAAAGATCATAACTGTAACGATCATTGGGCCTAATAAATGCTAAAAAATCGTAAATACTTATCTTCTTTCTAAAAGCTAATTTAATAGATCATTTAGAATTTCTTTATTAAAGATCAGAACGGTAACGATCATGGGGCCTAATAAATGCTAAAGAATTTGAAATAATTATCTTCTTTGTGAATCATATTTGAATAGATCATTTAAAGTTTTTTTATTAAAGGTCTTAACGGGAACGATCATTTGGCCTAATAAATGCTAAAAAATTGTAAATAATTATCTTCATTCTAAAATATAATTTAATAAGTCATTTAGAATTTCTTTATTAAAGATCATAACGATAACGATCATTGGGCCTAATAAATGCTAAAGAATTTGAAATAATTATCTTCTTTGTGAATCATATTTGAATAGATCATTTAAAGTTTTTTTATTAAAGGCCTTAACAGTAACGATCATTGGGCCTAATAAATGCTAAAAAATTGTACATAATTATCTTCATTCTAAAAGATAACTTAAAAGATCATTTAGTGTTTCTTTATTAAAGATCATAACGGTAACGATCATTGGGCCTAATAAATGCTAAAGAATTTGAAATAATTATCTTCTTTGTGAATCATAATTGAAAAGATCATTTAAAGTTTTTTTATTAAAGATCGTAATGGTAAAGATCATTGGGCCTAATAAATGCTAAAAATTTGTAAATAATTATCTTCTTTCTAAAAGATAATTTAATAGATCATTTAGAATTTCTTTATTAAAGATCATAACGGTAACGATCATTGGGCTTAATAAATGCTAAAAGATTGTAATTAATTATCTTCTTTCTAAAAGATAATTTAATAGATCATTTAGAATTTCTTTATTAAAGATCATAACGGTAACGATCATTGGGCCTAATAAATGCTAAAGAATTGTAAATAATTATATTCTTTCTAAAACATAATTTAATAGATCATTTAAAATTTCTTTATTAAAGATCATAACGGTAACGTTCATTGGGCCTAATAAATGCTAAAAAATTGTAATTAATTATCTTCTTTGCAAAAGATAATTTAGTAGATCATTTAAAATTTCTTTATTAAAGATCATAACGGTAACGATCATTGGTCCTAATAAATGCTAAAGAATTTGAAATAATTACCTTCTTTGTGAGTCATAATTGAATAGATCATTTAAATTTTTTTTAATAAAGATCATAACGGCAACGATCATTGGGCCTAATAAATGCTAAAAAATTGTAAATAATTATCTTCTTTCTAAAAGATAATTTAATAGATCATTTAGAATTTCTTTATTAAAGATCATAACGGTAACGATCATTGGGCCTAATAAATGCTAAAGAATTGTAAATAATTATATTCTTTCTAAAACATAATTTAATAGATCATTTAAAATTTCTTTATTAAAGATCATAACGGTAACGTTCATTGGGCCTAATAAATGCTAAAAAATTGTAATTAATTATCTTCTTTGCAAAAGATAATTTAGTAGATCATTTAAAATTTCTTTATTAAAGATCATAACGGTAACGATCATTGGTCCTAATAAATGCTAAAGAATTTGAAATAATTACCTTCTTTGTGAGTCATAATTGAATAGATCATTTAAATTTTTTTTAATAAAGATCATAACGGCAACGATCATTGGGCCTAATAAATGCTAAAAAATTGTAAATAATTATCTTCTTTCTAAAAGATAATTTAATAGATCATTTAGAATTTCTTTATTAAAGATCATAACGGTAACGATCATTTGGCATAATAAATGCTAAAGAATTTGAAATAATTATCTTCTTTGTGAATCATAATTGAAAAGATCATTTAAAGTTTTATATTAAAGATCATAACGGTAACGATCATTGGGCCTAATAAATGCTAAAAAATTGTAATTAATTATGTTCTTTCTAAAAGATAATTTAATAAGTCATTTAGAATTTCTTTATTAAAGATCATAATGGTAATGATCATTTGGCCTAATAAATGCTAAAGAATTTGAAATAATTATCTTCTTTGTGAATCATATTTAAATAGATCATTTAAAGTTTTTTTATTAAAGGTCTTAACATTAACGATCATTGGGCCTAATAAATGCTAAAAAATTGTACGTAATTATCTTCATTCTAAAAGATAACTTAAAAGATCATTTAGAATTTCTTTATTAAAGATCATAACGATAACGATCATTGGGCCTAATAAATGCTAAAGAATTTGAAATAATTATCTTCTTTGTGAATCATAATTGAAAAGATGATTTAAAGTTTTTTTATTAAAGATCATAATGGTAACGATCATTGGGCCTAATAAATGCTACAAAATTGTAAATAATTATCTTCTTTCTAAAAGATAATTTAATAGATCATTTAGAATTTCTTTATTAAATATCATAACGGTAACGATCATTGGGCCTAAGAAATGCTAAAAAATTTTAAATAATTATCTTCTTTCTAAAAGATATTTTAATAGATCATTTAGAATTTCTTTATTAAAGATCAGAACGGTAACGATCATGGGGCCTAATAAATGCTAAAGAATTTGAAATAATTATCTTCTTTGTGAATCATATTTGAATAGATCATTTAAAGTTTTTTTATTAAAGGTCTTAACGGGAACGATCATTTGGCCTAATAAATGCTAAAAAATTGTAAATAATTATCTTCATTCTAAAATATAATTTAATAAGTCATTTAGAATTTCTTTATTAAAGATCATAACGATAACGATCATTGGGCCTAATAAATGCTAAAGAATTTGAAATAATTATCTTCTTTGTGAATCATATTTGAATAGATCATTTAAAGTTTTTTTATTAAAGGCCTTAACAGTAACGATCATTGGGCCTAATAAATGCTAAAAAATTGTACATAATTATCTTCATTCTAAAAGATAACTTAAAAGATCATTTAGTGTTTCTTTATTAAAGATCATAACGGTAACGATCATTGGGCCTAATAAATGCTAAAGAATTTGAAATAATTATCTTCTTTGTGAATCATAATTGAAAAGATCATTTAAAGTTTTTTTATTAAAGATCATAATGGTAACGATCATTGGGCCTAATAAATGCTAAAAAATTGTAAATAATTATGTTCTTTCTAAAAGATAATTTAATAGATCATTTAGAATTTCTTTATTAAAGATCATAACGGTAACGATCATTGGGCTTAATAAATGCTAAAAGATTGTAATTAATTATCTTCTTTCTAAAAGATAATTTAATAGATCATTTAGAATTTCTGTATTAGAGATCATAACGGTAACGATCATTGGGCCTAATAAATGCTAAAGAATTGTAAATAATTATATTCTTTCTAAAACATAATTTAATAGATCATTTAAAATTTCTTTATTAAAGATCATAACGGTAACGTTCATTGGGCCTAATAAATGCTAAACAATTGTAATTAATTGTCTTCTTTGCAACAGATAATTTAGTAGATGATTTAAAATTTCTTTATTAAAAATCATAACGGTAACGATCATTGGGCCTAATAAATGCTAAAGAATTTGAAATAATTATCTTCTTTGTGAATCATAATTGAAAAGATCATTTAAAGTTTTTTTATTAAAGATCATAACGGTAACGATCATTTGGCCTAATAAATGCTAAAGAATTTGAAATAATTATCTTCTTTGTGAATCATAATTGAAAAGATCATTTAAAGTTTTTTATTAAAGATCATAACGGTAACGATCATTGGGCCTAATAAATGCTAAAAAATTGTAATTAATTATCTTCTTTCTAAAAGATAATTTAATAAGTCATTTAGAATTCCTTTATTAAAGATCATAACGGTAATGATCATTTGGCCTAATAAATGCTAAAGAATTTGAAATAATTATCTTCTTTGTGAATCATATTTGAATAGATCATTTAAAGTTTTTTTATTAAAGGTCTTAACAGTAACGATCATTGGGCCTAATAAATGCTAAAAAATTGTACATAATTATCTTCATTCTAAAAGATAACTTAAAAGATCATTTAAAATTTCTTTATTAAAGATCATAAGGATAACGATCATTGGGCCTAATAAATGCTAAAGAATTTGAAATAATTATCTTCTTTGTGAATCATAATTGAAAAGATGATTTAAAGTTTTTTTATTAAAGATCATAACGGTAACGATCATTGGCCTAATAAATACTAAAAAATTATAAATAATTATCTTCTTTGTAAAAGATAATTTAATAGATCATTTAGAATTTCTTTATAAAATATCATAACGGTAAAGATCATTTGGCCTAATAAATGCTAAAAAATTGTAAATAATTATCTTCTTTCTAAAGATAATTTAATAGATCATTTAGAATTTCTTTATTAAAGATGATAACGGTAACGATCATGGGGCCTAATAAATGCTAAAGAATTTGAAATAATTATCTTCTTTGTGAATCATATTTGAATAGATCATTTAAAGTTTTTTTATTAAAGGTCTTAACGGTAACGATCATTGGGCCTAATAAATGCTAAAAAATTGTACATAATTATCTACATTCTAAAAGATAATTTAATAAGTCATTTAGAATTTCTTTATTAAAGATCATAACGGTAACGATCATTGGGCCTAATAAATGCTAAAGAATTTGAAATAATTATCTTCTTTGTGAATCATAATTGAAAAGATCATTTAAAGTTTTTTTATTAAAGATCATAACAGTAACGATCATTTGGCCTAATAAATGCTAAAGAAGTTGAAATAATTATCTTCTTTGTGAATCATAATTGAAAAGATCATTTAAAGTTTTATATTAAAGATCATAACGGTAACCATCATTGGGCCTAATAAATGCTACAAAATTGTAATTAATTATCTTCTTTCTAAAAGATAATTTAATAAGTCATTTAGAATTTCTTTATTAAAGATCATAACGGTAATGATCATTTGGCCTAATAAATGCTAAAGAATTTGAAATAATTATCTTCTTTGTGAATCATATTTGAATAGATCATTTAAAGTTTTTTTATTAAAGGTCTTAACAGTAACGATCATTGGGCCTAATAAATGTTAAAAAATTGTACATAATTATCTTCATTCTAAAAGATAACTTAAAAGATCATTTAGAATTTCTTTATTAAAGATCATAACGATAACGATCATTGGGCCTAATAAATGCTAAAGAATTTGAAATAATTATCTTCTTTGTGAATCATAATTGAAAAGATCATTTAAAGTTTTTTTATTAAAGATCATAACGGTAACGATCATTGGGCCTAATAAATACTAAAAAATTGTAAATAATTATGTTCTTTCTAAAAGATAATTTAATAGATCATTTAGAATTTCTTTATAAAATATCATAACGGTAAAGATCATTGGGCCTAATAAATGCTAAAAAATTGTAAATAATTATCTTCTTTCTAAAGATAATTTAATAGATCATTTAGAATTTCTTTATTAAAGATCATAACGATAACGATCATTGGGCCTAATAAATGCTAAAGAATTTGAAATAATTATCTTCTTTGTGAATCATATTTGAATAGATCATTTAAAGTTTTTTTATTAAAGGCCTTAACAGTAACGATCATTGGGCCTAATAAATGCTAAAAAATTGTACATAATTATCTTCATTCTAAAAGATAACTTAAAAGATCATTTAGTGTTTCTTTATTAAAGATCATAACGGTAACGATCATTGGGCCTAATAAATGCTAAAGAATTCGAAATAATTATCTTCTTTGTGAATCATAATTGAAAAGATCATTTAAAGTTTTTTTATTAAAGATCATAATGGTAACGATCATTGGGCCTAATAAATGCTAAAAAATTGTAAATAATTATGTTCTTTCTAAAAGATAATTTAATAGATCATTTAGAATTTCTTTATTAAAGATCATAACGGTAACGATCATTGGGCTTAATAAATGCTAAAAGATTGTAATTAATTATCTTCTTTCTAAAAGATAATTTAATAGATCATTTAGAATTTCTGTATTAGAGATCATAACGGTAACGATCATTGGGCCTAATAAATGCTAAAGAATTGTAAATAATTATATTCTTTCTAAAACATAATTTAATAGATCATTTAAAATTTCTTTATTAAAGATCATAACGGTAACGTTCATTGGGCCTAATAAATGCTAAACAATTGTAATTAATTGTCTTCTTTGCAACAGATAATTTAGTAGATGATTTAAAATTTCTTTATTAAAAATCATAACGGTAACGATCATTGGGCCTAATAAATGCTAAAGAATTTGAAATAATTATCTTCTTTGTGAATCATAATTGAAAAGATCATTTAAAGTTTTTTTATTAAAGATCGTAATGGTAAACATCATTGGGCCTAATAAATGCTAAAAATTTGTAAATAATTGTCTTCTTTCTAAAAGATAATTTAATAGATCATTTAGAATTTCTTTATTAAAGATCATAACGGTAACGATCATTGGGCTTAATAAATGCTAAAAGATTGTAATTAATTATCTTCTTTCTAAAGATAATTTAATAGATCATTTAGAATTTCTTTATTAAAGATCATAACGGTAACGATCATTGGGCCTAATAAATGCTAAAGAATTGTAAATAATTATATTCTTTCTAAAACATAATTTAATAGATCATTTAAAATTTCTTTATTAAAGATCATAACGGTAACGTTCATTGGGCCTAATAAATGCTAAAAAATTGTAATTAATTATCTTCTTTGCAAAAGATAATTTAGTAGATCATTTAAAATTTCTTTATTAAAGATCATAACGGTAACGATCATTGGTCCTAATAAATGCTAAAGAATTTGAAATAATTACCTTCTTTGTGAGTCATAATTGAATAGATCATTTAAAGTTTTTTTAATAAAGATCATAACGGTAACGATCATTGGGCCTAATAAATGCTAAAAAATTGTAAATAATTATCTTCTTTCAAAAAGATAATTTAATAGATTATTTAGAATTTCTTTATTAAAGATCATAACGGTAACGATCATTTGGCCTAATAAATGCTAAAGAATTTGAAATAATTATCTTCTTTGTGAATCATAATTGAAAAGATCATTTAAAGTTTTTTTATTAAAGATCATAACGGTAACGATCATTTGGCCTAATAAATGCTAAAGAATTTGAAATAATTATCTTCTTTGTGAATCATAATTGAAAAGATCATTTAAAGTTTTTTATTAAATATCATAACGGTAACGATCATTGGGCCTAATAAATGCTAAAAAATTGTAATTAATTATCTTCTTTCTAAAAGATAATTTAATAAGTCATTTAGAATTTCTTTATTAAAGATCATAACGGTAATGATCATTTGGCCTAATAAATGCTAAAGAATTTGAAATAATTATCTTCTTTGTGAATCATATTTGAATAGATCATTTAAAGTTTTTTTATTAAAGGTCTTAACAGTAACGATCATTGGGCCTAATAAATGTTAAAAAATTGTACATAATTATCTTCATTCTAAAAGATAACTTAAAAGATCATTTAGAATTTCTTTATTAAAGATCATAACGATAACGATCATTGGGCCTAATAAATGCTAAAGAATTTGAAATAATTATCTTCTTTGTGAATCATAATTGAAAAGATGATTTAAAGTTTTTTTATTAAAGATCATAACGGTAACGATCATTGGGCCTAATAAATACTAAAAAATTGTAAATAATTATGTTCTTTCTAAAAGATAATTTAATAGATCATTTAGAATTTCTTTATAAAATATCATAACGGTAAAGATCATTGGGCCTAATAAATGCTAAAAAATTGTAAATAATTATCTTCTTTCTAAAGATAATTTAATAGATCATTTAGAATTTCTTTATTAAAGATCATAACGATAACGATCATTGGGCCTAATAAATGCTAAAGAATTTGAAATAATTATCTTCTTTGTGAATCATATTTGAATAGATCATTTAAAGTTTTTTTATTAAAGGCCTTAACAGTAACGATCATTGGGCCTAATAAATGCTAAAAAATTGTACATAATTATCTTCATTCTAAAAGATAACTTAAAAGATCATTTAGTGTTTCTTTATTAAAGATCATAACGGTAACGATCATTGGGCCTAATAAATGCTAAAGAATTCGAAATAATTATCTTCTTTGTGAATCATAATTGAAAAGATCATTTAAAGTTTTTTTATTAAAGATCATAATGGTAACGATCATTGGGCCTAATAAATGCTAAAAAATATTAAATAATTATGTTCTTTCTAAAAGATAATTTAATAGATCATTTAGAATTTCTTTATTAAAGATCATAACGGTAACGATCATTGGGCTTAATAAATGCTAAAAGATTGTAATTAATTATCTTCTTTCTAAAAGATAATTTAATAGATCATTTAGAATTTCTGTATTAGAGATCATAACGGTAACGATCATTGGGCCTAATAAATGCTAAAGAATTGTAAATAATTATATTCTTTCTAAAACATAATTTAATAGATCATTTAAAATTTCTTTATTAAAGATCATAACGGTAACGTTCATTGCGCCTAATAAATGCTAAACAATTGTAATTAATTGTCTTCTTTGCAACAGATAATTTAGTAGATGATTTAAAATTTCTTTATTAAAAATCATAACGGTAACGATCATTGGGCCTAATAAATGCTAAAGAATTTGAAATAATTATCTTCTTTGTGAATCATAATTGAAAAGATCATTTAAAGTTTTTTTATTAAAGATCGTAATGGTAAACATCATTGGGCCTAATAAATGCTAAAAATTTGTAAATAATTGTCTTCTTTCTAAAAGATAATTTAATAGATCATTTAGAATTTCTTTATTAAAGATCATAACGGTAACGATCATTGGGCTTAATAAATGCTAAAAGATTGTAATTAATTATCTTCTTTCTAAAGATAATTTAATAGATCATTTAGAATTTCTTTATTAAAGATCATAACGGTAACGATCATTGGGCCTAATAAATGCTAAAGAATTGTAAATAATTATATTCTTTCTAAAACATAATTTAATAGATCATTTAAAATTTCTTTATTAAAGATCATAACGGTAACGTTCATTGGGCCTAATAAATGCTAAAAAATTGTAATTAATTATCTTCTTTGCAAAAGATAATTTAGTAGATCATTTAAAATTTCTTTATTAAAGATCATAACGGTAACGATCATTGGTCCTAATAAATGCTAAAGAATTTGAAATAATTACCTTCTTTGTGAGTCATAATTGAATAGATCATTTAAAGTTTTTTTAATAAAGATCATAACGGTAACGATCATTGGGCCTAATAAATGCTAAAAAATTGTAAATAATTATCTTCTTTCAAAAAGATAATTTAATAGATTATTTAGAATTTCTTTATTAAAGATCATAACGGTAACGATCATTTGGCCTAATAAATGCTAAAGAATTTGAAATAATTATCTTATTTGTGAATCATAATTGAAAAGATCATTTAAAGTTTTTTATTAAAGATCATAACGGTAACGATCATTGGGCCTAATAAATGCTAAAAAATTGTAATTAATTATCTTCTTTCTAAAAGATAATTTAATAAGTCATTTAGAATTTCTTTATTAAAGATCATAACGGTAATGATCATTTGGCCTAATAAATGCTAAAGAATTTGAAATAATTATCTTCTTTGTGAATCATATTTGAATAGATCATTTAAAGTTTTTTTATTAAAGGTCTTAACAGTAACGATCATTGGGCCTAATAAATGCTAAAAAATTGTACGTAATTATGTTCATTCTAAAAGATAACTTAAAAGATCATTTAGAATTTCTTTATTAAAGATCATAACGATAACGATCATTGGGCCTAATAAATGCTAAAGAATTTGAAATAATTATCTTCTTTGTGAATCATAATTGAAAAGATCATTTAAAGTTTTTTTATTAAAGATCATAACGGTAACGATCATTGGGCCTAACAAATACTAAAAAATTGTAATTAATTATCTTCTTTCTAAAAGATAATTTAATAAGTCATTTAGAATTTCTTTATTAAAGATCATAACGGTAATGATCATTTGGCCTAATAAATGCTAAAGAATTTGAAATAATTATCTTCTTTGTGAATCATATTTGAATAGATAATTTAAAGTTTTTTTATTAAAGGTCTTAACAGTAACGATCATTGGGCCTAATAAATGCTAAAAAATTGTACGTAATTATGTTCATTCTAAAAGATAACTTAAAAGATCATTTAGAATTTCTTTATTAAAGATCATAACGATAACGATCATTGGGCCTAATAAATGCTAAAGAATTTGAAATAATTATCTTCTTTGTGAATCATAATTGAAAAGATCATTTAAAGTTTTTTTATTAAAGATCATAACGGTAACGATCATTGGGCCTAACAAATACTAAAAAATTGTAAATAATTATCTTCTTTCTAAAAGATAATTTAATAGATCATTTAGAATTTCTTTATAAAATATCATAACGGTAAAGATCATTGGGCCTAATAAATGCTAAAAAATTGTAAATAATTATCTTCTTTCTAAAGATAATTTAATAGATCATTTAGAATTTCTTTATTAAAGATCATAACGGTAACGATCATGGGGCCTAATAAATGCTAAAGAATTTGAAATAATTATCTTCTTTGTGAATCATATTTGAATAGATCATTTAAAGTTTTTTTATTAAAGGTCTTAACGGTAACGATCATTGGGCCTAATAAATGCTAAAAAATTGTACATAATTATCTACATTCTAAAAGATAATTTAATAAGTCATTTAGAATTTCTTTATTAAAGATCATAATGGTAACGATCATTGGGCCTAATAAATGCTAAAGAATTTGAAATAATTATCTTCTTTGTGAATCATAATTGAAAAGATCATTTAAAGTTTTTTTATTAAAGATCATAACGGTAACGATCATTTGGCCTAATAAATGCTAAAGAATTTGAAATAATTATCTTCTTTGTGAATCATAATTGAAAAGATCATTTAAAGTTTTTTATTAAATATCATAACGGTAACGATCATTGGGCCTAATAAATGCTAAAAAATTGTAATTAATTATCTTCTTTCTAAAAGATAATTTAATAAGTCATTTAGAATTCCTTTATTAAAGATCATAACGGTAATGATCATTTGGCCTAATAAATGCTAAAGAATTTGAAATAATTATCTTCTTTGTGAATCATATTTGAATAGATCATTTAAAGTTTTTTTATTAAAGATCATAACGGTAACGATCATTTGGCCTAATAAATGCTAAAGAATTTGAAATAATTATCTTCTTTGTGAATCATAATTGAAAAGATCATTTAAAGTTTTTTATTAAATATCATAACGGTAACGATCATTGGGCCTAATAAATGCTAAAAAATTGTAATTAATTATCTTCTTTCTAAAAGATAATTTAATAAGTCATTTAGAATTCCTTTATTAAAGATCATAACGGTAATGATCATTTGGCCTAATAAATGCTAAAGAATTTGAAATAATTATCTTCTTTGTGAATCATATTTGAATAGATCATTTAAAGTTTTTTTATTAAAGGTCTTAACAGTAACGATCATTGGGCCTAATAAATGCTAAAAAATTGTACATAATTATCTTCATTCTAAAAGATAACTTAAAAGATCATTTAAAATTTCTTTATTAAAGATCATAAGGATAACGATCATTGGGCCTAATAAATGCTAAATAATTTGAAATAATTATCTTCTTTGTGAATCATAATTGAAAAGATGATTTAAAGTTTTTTTATTAAAGATCATAACGGTAACGATCATTGGCCTAATAAATACTAAAAAATTATAAATAATTATCTTCTTTGTAAAAGATAATTTAATAGATCATTTAGAATTTCTTTATAAAATATCATAACGGTAAAGATCATTGGGCCTAATAAATGCTAAAAAATTGTAAATAATTATCTTCTTTCTAAAGATAATTTAATAGATCATTTAGAATTTCTTTATTAAAGATCATAACGGTAACGATCATGGGGCCTAATAAATGCTAAAGAATTTGAAATAATTATCTTCTTTGTGAATCATATTTGAATAGATCATTTAAAGTTTTTTTATTAAAGGTCTTAACGGTAACGATCATTGGGCCTAATAAATGCTAAAAAATTGTAATTAATTATCTTCTTTCTAAAAGATAATTTAATAAGTCATTTAGAATTCCTTTATTAAAGATCATAACGGTAATGATCATTTGGCCTAATAAATGCTAAAGAATTTGAAATAATTATCTTCTTTGTGAATCATATTTGAATAGATCATTTAAAGTTTTTTTATTAAAGGTCTTAACAGTAACGATCATTGGGCCTAATAAATGCTAAAAAATTGTACATAATTATCTTCATTCTAAAAGATAACTTAAAAGATCATTTAAAATTTCTTTATTAAAGATCATAAGGATAACGATCATTGGGCCTAATAAATGCTAAATAATTTGAAATAATTATCTTCTTTGTGAATCATAATTGAAAAGATGATTTAAAGTTTTTTTATTAAAGATCATAACGGTAACGATCATTGGCCTAATAAATACTAAAAAATTATAAATAATTATCTTCTTTGTAAAAGATAATTTAATAGATCATTTAGAATTTCTTTATAAAATATCATAACGGTAAAGATCATTGGGCCTAATAAATGCTAAAAAATTGTAAATAATTATCTTCTTTCTAAAGATAATTTAATAGATCATTTAGAATTTCTTTATTAAAGATCATAACGGTAACGATCATGGGGCCTAATAAATGCTAAAGAATTTGAAATAATTATCTTCTTTGTGAATCATATTTGAATAGATCATTTAAAGTTTTTTTATTAAAGGTCTTAACGGTAACGATCATTGGGCCTAATAAATGCTAAAAAATTGTACATAATTATCTACATTCTAAAAGATAATTTAATAAGTCATTTAGAATTTCTTTATTAAAGATCATAATGGTAACGATCATTGGGCCTAATAAATGCTAAAGAATTTGAAATAATTATCTTCTTTGTGAATCATAATTGAAAAGATCATTTAAAGTTTTTTTATTAAAGATCATAACGGTAACGATCATTTGGCCTAATAAATGCTAAAGAATTTGAAATAATTATCTTCTTTGTGAATCATAATTGAAAAGATCATTTAAAGTTTTTTATTAAATATCATAACGGTAACGATCATTGGGCCTAATAAATGCTAAAAAATTGTAATTAATTATCTTCTTTCTAAAAGATAATTTAATAAGTCATTTAGAATTCCTTTATTAAAGATCATAACGGTAATGATCATTTGGCCTAATAAATGCTAAAGAATTTGAAATAATTATCTTCTTTGTGAATCATATTTGAATAGATCATTTAAAGTTTTTTTATTAAAGGTCTTAACAGTAACGATCATTGGGCCTAATAAATGCTAAAAAATTGTACATAATTATCTTCATTCTAAAAGATAACTTAAAAGATCATTTAAAATTTCTTTATTAAAGATCATAAGGATAACGATCATTGGGCCTAATAAATGCTAAATAATTTGAAATAATTATCTTCTTTGTGAATCATAATTGAAAAGATGATTTAAAGTTTTTTTATTAAAGATCATAACGGTAACGATCATTGGCCTAATAAATACTAAAAAATTATAAATAATTATCTTCTTTGTAAAAGATAATTTAATAGATCATTTAGAATTTCTTTATAAAATATCATAACGGTAAAGATCATTTGGCCTAATAAATGCTAAAAAATTGTAAATAATTATCTTCTTTCTAAAGATAATTTAATAGATCATTTAGAATTTCTTTATTAAAGATGATAACGGTAACGATCATGGGGCCTAATAAATGCTAAAGAATTTGAAATAATTATCTTCTTTGTGAATCATATTTGAATAGATCATTTAAAGTTTTTTTATTAAAGGCCTTAATCATTGGGCCTAATAAATGCTAAAAAATTGTACATAATTATCTTCATTCTAAAAGATAACTTAAAAGATCATTTAGTGTTTCTTTATTAAAGATCATAACGGTAACGGTCATTGGGCCTAATAAATGCTAAAGAATTTGAAATAATTATCTTCTTTGTGAATCATAATTGAAAAGATCATTTAAAGTTTTTTTATTAAAGATCATAATGGTAACGATCATTGGGCCTAATAAATGCTAAAAAATTGTAAATAATTATGTTCTTTCTAAAAGATAATTTAATAGATCATTTAGAATTTCTTTATTAAAGATCATAACGGTAACGATCATTGGGCTTAATAAATGCTAAAAGATTGGAATTAATTATCTTCTTTCTAAAAGATAATTTAATAGATCATTTAGAATTTCTGTATTAGAGATCATAACGGTAACGATCATTGGGCCTAATAAATGCTAAAGAATTGTAAATAATTATATTCTTTCTAAAACATAATTTAATAGATCATTGAAAGTTGTTTTATTAAAGATCATAACGGTAATGATCATTGGTCCTAATAAATGCTAAAAAATTGTAAATAATTATCTTCTTTCTCAACGATAATTTAATAGATCATATAGAATTTCTTTATTAAAGATCATAACGGTAACGATCATGGGGCCTAATAAATGCTAAAGAATTTGAAATAATTATCTTCTTTGTGAATCATATTTGAATAGATCATTTAAAGTTTTTTTATTAAAGGCCTTAACAGTAACGATCATTGGGCCTAATAAATGCTAAAAAATTGTACATAATTATCTTCATTCTAAAAGATAACTTAAAAGATCATTTAGAATTTCTTTATTAAAGATCATAACAATAACGATCATTGGGCCTAATAAATGCTAAAGAATTTGAAATAATTATCTTCTTTGTGAATCATAATTGAAAAGATGATTTAAAGTTTTTTTATTAAAGATCATAACGGTAACGATCATTGGGCCTAATAAATACTAAAAAATTGTAAATAATTATCTTCTTTCTAAAAGATAATTTAATAGATCATTTAGAATTTCTTTATAAAATATCATAACGGTAAAGATCATTGGGCCTAATAAGTGCTAAAAAATTGTAAATAATTATCTTGTTTCTAAAGATAATTTAATAGATCATTTAGAATTTCTTTATTAAAGATCATAACGGTAACGATCATGGGGCCTAATAAATGCTAAAGAATTTGAAATAATTATCTTCTTTGTGAATCATATTTGAATAGATCATTTAAAGTTTTTTTATTAAAGGTCTTAACGGTAACGATCATTGGGCCTAATAAATGCTAAAAAATTGTACATAATTATCTTCTTCTAAAATATAATTTAATAAGTCATTTAGAATTTTTTATTAAAGATCATAACGGTAACGATCATTGGGCCTAATAAATGCTAAAGAATTTGAAATAATTATCTTCTTTGTGAATCATAATTGAAAAGATCATTTAAAGTTTTTTTATTAAAGATCATAACGGTAATGATCATTGGGCCTAATAAATGCTAAAAAATGGTAAATACTTATCTTCTTTCCAAAAGCTAATTTAATAGATCTTCTAGAATTTCGTTATGAAAGATCATAACGGTAACGATCAATGGGCCTTTTAAATGCTAATAAATTTGAAATAGTTATCTTGATTCCAAAGGATAATTTAATCAATAATTTAAAACTTCTTTATTAAAGATCTTAACGTTAACGATCATTGGTCCTAATAAATGCTAAAGAATTTGAAATAATTATCTTGTTTCTGAATCATAATTGAGAAGATCATGTAATGTTTTTTTAATGAAGATCATAAGGTAGCGATCG
This sequence comes from Psophocarpus tetragonolobus, assembly GCA_037954015.1. NCBI lineage: Eukaryota > Viridiplantae > Streptophyta > Magnoliopsida > Fabales > Fabaceae > Psophocarpus > Psophocarpus tetragonolobus. The sequence goes on from CM075688.1 coordinate 65,945,782, forward strand.
TTGGGCCTAATAAATTCTAAAAAATTTGAAATAATTATCTTTTTTTTGAATCATAATTGAAAAGATGATTTAAAGTTTTTTTATTAAAGATCATTACGGTAACGATCATTGGGCCTAATAAATGCTAAAAAATTGTAAATAATTATCTTCTTTCCAAAAGAAAATTTAATAGATCATTTAGAATTTCTTTCTTAAAGATCATAACGGTAACGTTCATTGGGCCTAATTAATGCTAACAAATTGTAAATAATTATCTTCTTTCTAAAAGATAATTTAATAGATCATTTAAAATTTCTTCATTAATGATCATAATGGTAATGATCATTGGGCCTAATAAATGCTAAAGAATTTGAAATAATTATCTTATTTTTGAATCATAATTGAAAAGATCATTTAAATTTTTTTTATTAAAGATCATAACGGTAACGATCATTGGGCCTAATAAATACTAAAAAATCGTAAATACTTATCTTCTTTCTAAAAGCTAATTTAATAGATCATTTAGAATATCTTTATGAAAGATCATAACGGTAACGATCAATGGTCCTAATATATGCTAATAAATTTGAAATAGTTATCTTCATTCCAAAAGATAATTTAATAGATAATTTAAAATTTCTTTATTAAAAATCATAACGGTAACGATCATTGGTCCTAATAAATGCTAAAGAAATTATCTTCTTTGTGAATCATAATTGAAAAGACCATTTAAAGTTTTTTTATTGGAGATCATAACGGTAACGATCATTGGGCCTAATAAACGCTAAAAAATCGTAAATACTTATCTTCTTTCTAAAAGATAATTTAATAGATCATTTAGAATTTTTGTATTAAAGATCATAATGGTAACGATCATTGGGCCTAATAAATGCTAAAAAATTGTAATTAATTATCTTCTTTGTAAAAGATAATTTAATAGATCATTTAAAATTTCTTTATTAAAGATCATAACGGTAACGCCATTGGGCCTAATAAATGCTAAAGAATTTGAAATAGTTATCTTCTTTGTGAATCATAATTGAATAGATCATTTAAAGTTTTTTTATTAAAGATCATAACGGTAACGATCATTGGGGCTAATAAATGCTAAAAAATTGTAAATAATTATCTTCTTTCTCAAAGATAATTTAATAGATCATTTAGAATTTCTTTGTTAAAGATCATAAAGGTAACGATCGTTGGTCCTAATAAATGCTAAAGAATTTGAAATAATTATCTTCTTTGTGAATCATAATTGAAGAGATCATTTAAAGTTTTTTTGTTAAAGATCATAACGGCAACGATCATTGAGCCTAATAAAAGCTAAAAAATTGTAAATAATTATCTTCTTTCTAAAAGATAATTTAATAGATCATTTAAATTTTGTTTATTAAAGATCATAACGGTAATGATCATTGGGCCTAATAAATGCTAAAGAATTTGAAATAATTATCTTATTTATGAATCATAATTGAAAAGATCATTTAAATTTTTTTTATTAAAGATCATAACGGTAACGATCATTGGGCCTAATATATGCTAAAAAATCGTAAATACTTATCTTCTTTCTAAAAGCTAATTTAATAGATCATTTAGAATTTCTTTATGAAAGATCATAACGGTAACGATCAATGGGACTAATAAATGCTAATAAATTTGAAATAGTTATCTTCTTTCCAAAAGAAAATTTAATAGATCATTTAGAATTTCTTTCTTAAAGATCATAATGGTAACGATCATTGGGCCTAATAAATGCTAAAAAATTGTAATTAAATATCTTCTTTGTAAAAGATAATTTAATAGATCATTTAAAATTTCTTTATTAAAGATCATAACGGTAACAATCATTGGTCCTAATAAATGCTAAAGAGTTTGAAATAATTATCTTCTTTGTGAATCATAATTGAAAAGACCATTTAAAGTTTTTTTATTAAAGATCATAACAGTAACGATCATTGGGCCTAATAAATGCTAAAAAATTATAAATAATTATCTACCTTCTAAAAGATAATTTAATAGATCATTTAAAATTTCTTTATTAAAGATCATAACGGTAACAATCATTGGTCCTAATAAATGCTAAAGAGTTTGAAATAATTATCTTCTTTGTGAATCATAATTGAAAAGATCATTTAAAGTTTTTTTATTGAAGATCATAACGGTAACGATCATTGGGCCTAATAAATGCTAAAAAATTGTAAATAATTATCTTCTTTCTAAAGGATAATTTAATAGATCATTTAGAATTTCTTTATGAAAGATCATAGCAGTCACGATCAATGGGCCTAATAAATGCTAATAAATTTCAAATAGTTATCTGCTTTCCAAAAGAAAATTTAATAGATCAGTTAGAATTTCTTTCTTAAAGATCATAACGGTAACGATCATTGGGCCAAATAAATGCTAAAAAATTGTAATTAAATATCTTCTTTGTAAAAGATAATTTAATAGATCATTTAAAATTTCTTTATTAAAGATCATAACGGTAACAATCATTGGTCCTAATAAATGCTAAAGAGTTTGAAATAATTATCTTCTTTGTGAATCATAATTGAAAAGACCATTTAAAGTTTTTTTATTAAAGATCATAACAGTAACGATCATTGGGCCTAATAAATGCTAAAAAATTATAAATAATTATCTACCTTCTAAAAGATAATTTAATAGATCATTTAAAATTTCTTTATTAAAGATCATAACGGTAACAATCATTGGTCCTAATAAATGCTAAAGAGTTTGAAATAATTATCTTCTTTGTGAATCATAATTGAAAAGATCATTTAAAGTTTTTTTATTGAAGATCATAACGGTAACGATCATTGGGCCTAATAAATGCTAAAAAATTGTAAATAATTATCTTCTTTCTAAAGGATAATTTAATAGATCATTTAGAATTTCTTTATGAAAGATCATAGCAGTCACGATCAATGGGCCTAATAAATGCTAATAAATTTCAAATAGTTATCTGCTTTCCAAAAGAAAATTTAATAGATCAGTTAGAATTTCTTTCTTAAAGATCATAACGGTAACGATCATTGGGCCAAATAAATGCTAAAAAATTGTAATTAATTATCTTCTTTGTAAAAGATAATTTAATAGATCATTTAAAATTTCTTTATTAAAGATCATAACGGTAACGATCATTGGTCCTAATAAATGCCAAAGAATTTGAAATAATTATCTTCTTTGTGAATCATAATTGAATAGATCATTTAAAGTTTTTTTATTAAAGATCATAACGGTAACGATCATTGGGCCTAATAAATGCTAAAAAATTGTAAATAATTATCTTCTTTCTCAAAGATAATTTAATAGATCATTTAGAATTTCTTTGTTAAAGATCATAACAGTAACGATCATTTGGCCTAATAAATGCTAAAGAATTTGAAATAATTATCTTCTTTGTGAATCATAATTGAATAGATCATTTAAAGTTTTTTTATTAAAGATCATAACGGTAACGATCATTGGGGCTAATAAATGCTAAAAAATTGTAAATAATTATCTTCTTTCTCAAAGATACTTTAATAGATCATTTAGAATTTCTTTGTTAAAGATCATAAAGGTAACGATCGTTGGTCCTAATAAATGCTAAAGAATTTGAAATAATTATCATCTTTGTTAATCATAATTGAATAGATCATTTAAAGTTTTTTTATTAAAGGTCTTAACGGTAACAACCATTGGGCCTAATAAATGCTAAAGAATCGTAAATACTTATCTTTTTTCTAAAAGCTAATTTAATAGATCATTCAGAATTTCTTTATGAAAGATCATAGCAGTCACGATCAATGGGCCTAATAAATGCTAATAAATTTGAAATAGTTATCTTCTTTCCAAAAGAAAATTTAATAGATCATTTAGAATTTCTTTCTTAAAGATCATAACGGTAACGATCATTGGGCCTAATAAATGCTAAAAAATTGTAATTAATTATCTTCTTTGTAAAAGATAATTTAATAGATCATTTAAAATTTCTTTATTAAAGATCATAACGGTAACAATCATTGGTCCTAATAAATGCTAAAGAATTTGAAATAATTATCTTCTTTGTGAATCATAATTGAATAGATCATTTAACATTTTCTTATTAAAGATCATAACGGTAACGATCATTGGGCCTAATAAATGCTAAAAAATTATAAATAATTATCTACCTTCTAAAAGATAATTTAATAGATCATTTAAAATTTCTTTATTAAAGATCATAACGGTAACAATCATTGGTCCTAATAAATGCTAAAGAGTTTGAAATAATTATCTTCTTTGTGAATCATAATTGAAAAGATCATTTAAAGTTTTTTTATTGAAGATCATAACGGTAACGATCATTGGGCCTAATAAATGCTAAAAAATTGTAAATAATTATCTTCTTTCTAAAGGATAATTTAATAGATCATTTAGAATTTCTTTATGAAAGATCATAGCAGTCACGATCAATGGGCCTAATAAATGCTAATAAATTTCAAATAGTTATCTGCTTTCCAAAAGAAAATTTAATAGATCAGTTAGAATTTCTTTCTTAAAGATCATAACGGTAACGATCATTGGGCCAAATAAATGCTAAAAAATTGTAATTAATTATCTTCTTTGTAAAAGATAATTTAATAGATCATTTAAAATTTCTTTATTAAAGATCATAACGGTAACGATCATTGGTCCTAATAAATGCCAAAGAATTTGAAATAGTTATCTTCTTTGTGAATCATAATTGAATAGATCATTTAAAGTTTTTTTATTAAAGATCATAACGGTAACGATCATTGGGGCTAATAAATGCTAAAAAATTGTAAATAATTATCTTCTTTCTCAAAGATAATTTAATAGATCATTTAGAATTTCTTTGTTAAAGATCATAAAGGTAACGATCGTTGGTCCTAATAAATGCTAAAGAATTTGAAATAATTATCTTCTTTGTGAATCATAATTGAAGAGATCATTTAAAGTTTTTTTGTTAAAGATCATAACGGCAACGATCATTGAGCCTAATAAAAGCTAAAAAATTGTAAATAATTATCTTCTTTCTAAAAGATAATTTAATAGATCATTTAAATTTTGTTTATTAAAGATCATAACGGTAATGATCATTGGGCCTAATAAATGCTAAAGAATTTGAAATAATTATCTTATTTATGAATCATAATTGAAAAGATCATTTAAATTTTTTTTATTAAAGATCATAACGGTAACGATCATTGGGCCTAATATATGCTAAAAAATCGTAAATACTTATCTTCTTTCTAAAAGCTAATTTAATAGATCATTTAGAATTTCTTTATGAAAGATCATAACGGTAACGATCAATGGGACTAATAAATGCTAATAAATTTGAAATAGTTATCTTCTTTCCAAAAGAAAATTTAATAGATCATTTAGAATTTCTTTCTTAAAGATCATAATGGTAACGATCATTGGGCCTAATAAATGCTAAAAAATTGTAATTAAATATCTTCTTTGTAAAAGATAATTTAATAGATCATTTAAAATTTCTTTATTAAAGATCATAACGGTAACAATCATTGGTCCTAATAAATGCTAAAGAGTTTGAAATAATTATCTTCTTTGTGAATCATAATTGAAAAGACCATTTAAAGTTTTTTTATTAAAGATCATAACAGTAACGATCATTGGGCCTAATAAATGCTAAAAAATTATAAATAATTATCTACCTTCTAAAAGATAATTTAATAGATCATTTAAAATTTCTTTATTAAAGATCATAACGGTAACAATCATTGGTCCTAATAAATGCTAAAGAGTTTGAAATAATTATCTTCTTTGTGAATCATAATTGAAAAGATCATTTAAAGTTTTTTTATTGAAGATCATAACGGTAACGATCATTGGGCCTAATAAATGCTAAAAAATTGTAAATAATTATCTTCTTTCTAAAGGATAATTTAATAGATCATTTAGAATTTCTTTATGAAAGATCATAGCAGTCACGATCAATGGGCCTAATAAATGCTAATAAATTTCAAATAGTTATCTGCTTTCCAAAAGAAAATTTAATAGATCAGTTAGAATTTCTTTCTTAAAGATCATAACGGTAACGATCATTGGGCCAAATAAATGCTAAAAAATTGTAATTAAATATCTTCTTTGTAAAAGATAATTTAATAGATCATTTAAAATTTCTTTATTAAAGATCATAACGGTAACAATCATTGGTCCTAATAAATGCTAAAGAGTTTGAAATAATTATCTTCTTTGTGAATCATAATTGAAAAGACCATTTAAAGTTTTTTTATTAAAGATCATAACAGTAACGATCATTGGGCCTAATAAATGCTAAAAAATTATAAATAATTATCTACCTTCTAAAAGATAATTTAATAGATCATTTAAAATTTCTTTATTAAAGATCATAACGGTAACAATCATTGGTCCTAATAAATGCTAAAGAGTTTGAAATAATTATCTTCTTTGTGAATCATAATTGAAAAGATCATTTAAAGTTTTTTTATTGAAGATCATAACGGTAACGATCATTGGGCCTAATAAATGCTAAAAAATTGTAAATAATTATCTTCTTTCTAAAGGATAATTTAATAGATCATTTAGAATTTCTTTATGAAAGATCATAGCAGTCACGATCAATGGGCCTAATAAATGCTAATAAATTTCAAATAGTTATCTGCTTTCCAAAAGAAAATTTAATAGATCAGTTAGAATTTCTTTCTTAAAGATCATAACGGTAACGATCATTGGGCCAAATAAATGCTAAAAAATTGTAATTAATTATCTTCTTTGTAAAAGATAATTTAATAGATCATTTAAAATTTCTTTATTAAAGATCATAACGGTAACGATCATTGGTCCTAATAAATGCCAAAGAATTTGAAATAATTATCTTCTTTGTGAATCATAATTGAATAGATCATTTAAAGTTTTTTTATTAAAGATCATAACGGTAACGATCATTGGGCCTAATAAATGCTAAAAAATTGTAAATAATTATCTTCTTTCTCAAAGATAATTTAATAGATCATTTAGAATTTCTTTGTTAAAGATCATAACAGTAACGATCATTTGGCCTAATAAATGCTAAAGAATTTGAAATAATTATCTTCTTTGTGAATCATAATTGAATAGATCATTTAAAGTTTTTTTATTAAAGATCATAACGGTAACGATCATTGGGGCTAATAAATGCTAAAAAATTGTAAATAATTATCTTCTTTCTCAAAGATACTTTAATAGATCATTTAGAATTTCTTTGTTAAAGATCATAAAGGTAACGATCGTTGGTCCTAATAAATGCTAAAGAATTTGAAATAATTATCATCTTTGTTAATCATAATTGAATAGATCATTTAAAGTTTTTTTATTAAAGGTCTTAACGGTAACAACCATTGGGCCTAATAAATGCTAAAGAATCGTAAATACTTATCTTTTTTCTAAAAGCTAATTTAATAGATCATTCAGAATTTCTTTATGAAAGATCATAGCAGTCACGATCAATGGGCCTAATAAATGCTAATAAATTTGAAATAGTTATCTTCTTTCCAAAAGAAAATTTAATAGATCATTTAGAATTTCTTTCTTAAAGATCATAACGGTAACGATCATTGGGCCTAATAAATGCTAAAAAATTGTAATTAATTATCTTCTTTGTAAAAGATAATTTAATAGATCATTTAAAATTTCTTTATTAAAGATCATAACGGTAACAATCATTGGTCCTAATAAATGCTAAAGAATTTGAAATAATTATCTTCTTTGTGAATCATAATTGAATAGATCATTTAACATTTTCTTATTAAAGATCATAACGGTAACGATCATTGGGCCTAATAAATGCTAAAAAATTATAAATAATTATCTACCTTCTAAAAGATAATTTAATAGATCATTTAAAATTTCTTTATTAAAGATCATAACGGTAACAATCATTGGTCCTAATAAATGCTAAAGAGTTTGAAATAATTATCTTCTTTGTGAATCATAATTGAAAAGATCATTTAAAGTTTTTTTATTGAAGATCATAACGGTAACGATCATTGGGCCTAATAAATGCTAAAAAATTGTAAATAATTATCTTCTTTCTAAAGGATAATTTAATAGATCATTTAGAATTTCTTTATGAAAGATCATAGCAGTCACGATCAATGGGCCTAATAAATGCTAATAAATTTCAAATAGTTATCTGCTTTCCAAAAGAAAATTTAATAGATCAGTTAGAATTTCTTTCTTAAAGATCATAACGGTAACGATCATTGGGCCAAATAAATGCTAAAAAATTGTAATTAATTATCTTCTTTGTAAAAGATAATTTAATAGATCATTTAAAATTTCTTTATTAAAGATCATAACGGTAACGATCATTGGTCCTAATAAATGCCAAAGAATTTGAAATAATTATCTTCTTTGTGAATCATAATTGAATAGATCATTTAAAGTTTTTTTATTAAAGATCATAACGGTAACGATCATTGGGCCTAATAAATGCTAAAAAATTGTAAATAATTATCTTCTTTCTCAAAGATAATTTAATAGATCATTTAGAATTTCTTTGTTAAAGATCATAACAGCAACGATCATTTGGCCTAATAAATGCTAAAGAATTTGAAATAATTATCTTCTTTGTGAATCATAATTGAATAGATCATTTAAAGTTTTTTTATTAAAGATCATAACGGTAACGATCATTGGGGCTAATAAATGCTAAAAAATTGTAAATAATTATCTTCTTTCTCAAAGATACTTTAATAGATCATTTAGAATTTCTTTGTTAAAGATCATAAAGGTAACGATCGTTGGTCCTAATAAATGCTAAAGAATTTGAAATAATTATCATCTTTGTTAATCATAATTGAATAGATCATTTAAAGTTTTTTTATTAAAGGTCTTAACGGTAACAACCATCGGGCCTAATAAATGCTAAAGAATCGTAAATACTTATCTTTTTTCTAAAAGCTAATTTAATAGATCATTTAGAATTTCTTTATGAAAGATCATAGCAGTCACGATCAATGGGCCTAATAAATGCTAATAAATTTGAAATAGTTATCTTCTTTCCAAAAGAAAATTTAATAGATCATTTAGAATTTCTTTCTTAAAGATCATAACGGTAACGATCATTGGGCCTAATAAATGCTAAAAAATTGTAATTAATTATCTTCTTTGTAAAAGATAATTTAATAGATCATTTAAAATTTCTTTATTAAAGATCATAACGGTAACAATCATTGGTCCTAATAAATGCTAAAGAATTTGAAATAATTATCTTCTTTGTGAATCATAATTGAATAGATCATTTAACATTTTCTTATTAAAGATCATAACGGTAACGATCATTGGGCCTAATAAACACTAAAAAAATGTAAATAATTATCTTCTTTCTCAAAGATAATTTAATAGATCATTTAGAATTTCTTTATTAAAGATCATAACGGTAACGATCATTGGGCCTAATAAATGCTAAAGAATTTGAAATAATTATCTTCTTTGTGAATCATAATTGAAAAGATCATTTAAAGTTTTTTGATTAAAGATCATAACGGTAACGATCATTGGGCCTAATAAATGCTAAAAAACCGTAAATACTTATCTTTTTTCTAAAAGCTAATTTAATAGATCATTTAGAATTTCTTTATGAAAGATCATAGCAGTCACGATCAATGGGTCTAATAAATGCTAATAAATTTGAAATAGTTATCTTCTTTCCAAATGAAAATTTAATAGATCATTTAAAATTTCTTTCTTAAAGATCATAACGGTAACGATCATTGGGCCTAATAAATGCTAAAAAATTGTAATTAATTATCTACTTTGTAAAAGATAATTTAATAGATCATTTAGAATTTCTTTATTAAAGATCATAACGGTAACGATCATGGGGCCTAATAAATGCTAAAAAATTGTAAATAATTATCTTCTTTCTCAAAGATAATTTAATAGATCATTTAGAATTTCTTTGTTAAAGATCATAACAGTAACGATCATTTGGCCTAATAAATGCTAAAGAATTTGAAATAATTATCTTCTTTGTGAATCATAATTGAATAGATAATTTAAAGTTTTTTTATTAAAGATCATAACGGTAACGATCATTGGGGCTAATAAATGCTAAAAAAATGTAAATAATTATCTTCTTTCTCAAAGATACTTTAATAGATCATTTAGAATTTCTTTGTTAAAGATCATAAAGGTAACGATCGTTGGTCCTAATAAATGCTAAAGAATTTGAAATAATTATCATCTTTGTTAATCATAATTGAATAGATCATTTAAAGTTTTTTTATTAAAGGTCTTAACGGTAACAACCATTGGGCCTAATAAATGCTAAAAAATTGTAAATACTTATCTTTTTTCTAAAAGCTAATTTAATAGATCATTTAGAATTTATTTATGAAAGATCATAGCAGTCACGATCAATGGGCCTAATAAATGCTAATAAATTTGAAATAGTTATCTTCTTTCCAAATGAAAATTTAATAGATCATTTAGAATTTCTTTCTTAAAGATCATAACGGTAACGACCATTGGGCCTAATAAATGCTAGAAAATTGTAATTAATTATCTTCTTTGTAAAAGATAATTTAATAGATCATTTAAAATTTCTTTATTAAAGATCATAACGGTAACGATCATTGGTCCTAATAAATGCTAAAGAATTTGACATAATTATCTTCTTTGTGAATCATAATTGAATAGATCATTTAACGTTTTTTTATTAAAGATCATAACGGTAACGATCATTGGGCCTAATAAACACTAAAAAAATGTAAATAATTATCTTCTTTCTCAAAGATAATTTAATAGATCATTTAGAATTTCTTTATTAAAGATCATAACGGTAACGATCATTGGGCCTAATAAATGCTAAAGAATTTGAAATAATTATCTTCTTTGTGAATCATAATTGAAAAGATCATTTAAAGTTTTTGATTAAAGATCATAACGGTAACGATCATTGGGCCTAATAAATACTAAAAAATCGTAAATACTTATCTTTTTTCTAAAAGCTAATTTAATAGATTATTTAGAATTTCTTTATGAAAGATCATAGCAGTCACGATCAATGGGCCTAATAAATGCTAATAAATTTGAAATAGTTATCTTCTTTCCAAATGAAAATTTAATAGATCATTTAGAATTTCTTTCTTAAAGATCATAACGGTAACGATCATTGGGACTAATAAATGCTAAAAAATTGTAATTAATTATCTTCTTTGTAAAAGATAATTTAATAGATCATTTAAAATTTCTTTATTAAAGATCATAACGGTAACGATCATTGGTCCTAATAAATGCTAAAGAATTTGAAATAATTATCTTCTTTGTGAATCATAATTGAATAGATCATTTAACGTTTTTTTATTAAAGATCATAACGGTAACGATCATTGGGCCTAATAAACACTAAAAAAATGTAAATAATTATCTTCTTTCTCAAAGATAATTTAATAGATCATTTAGAATTTCTTTATTAAAGATCATAACGGTAACGATCATTGGGCCTAATAAATGCTAAAGAATTTGAAATAATTATCTTCTTTGTGAATCCTAATTGAATAGATCATTTAAATTTTTTTTTATTAAAGGTCTTAACGGTAACGATTATTGGCCCTAATAAATGCTAAAAAAACGTAAATACTTATCTTCTTTCTAAAAGGTAATTTAATAGATCATTTAGAATTTCTTTATGAAAGATCATAGCAGTCACGATCAATGGGCCTAATAAATGCTAGTAAATTTGAAATAGTTATCTTCTTTCCAAATGAAAATTTAATAGATCATTTAGAATTTCTTTCTTAAAGATCATAACGGTAACGATCATTGGGCCTAATAAATGCTAAAAAATTGTAATTAATTATCTTCTTTGTAAAAGATAATTTAATAGATCATTTAAAATTTCTTTATTAAAGATCATAATGGTAACGATCATTGGTCCTAATAAAGGCTAAAGAATTTGAAATAATTATATTCTTTGTGAATCATAATTGAATAGATCATTTAACGTTTTTTTATTAAAGATCATAACGGTAACGATCATTGGGCCTAATAAACACTAAAAAAATGTAAATAATTATCTTCTTTCTCAAAGATAATTTAATAGATCATTTAGAATTTCTTTATTAAAGATAATAACGGTAACGATCATTGGGCCTAATAAATGCTAAAGAATTTGAAATAATTATCTTCTTTGTGAATCCTAATTGAATAGATCATTTAAATTTTTTTTATTAAAGATCATAACGGTAACGATCATTGGGGCTAATAAATGCTAAAAAATTGTAAATAATTATCTTCTTTATCAAAGATACTTTAATAGATCATTTAGAATTTCTTTGTTAAAGATCATAAAGGTAACGATCGTTGGTCCTAATAAATGCTAAAGAATTTGAAATAATTATCATCTTTGTGAATCATAATTGAATAGATCATTTAAACTTTTTTTATTAAAGGTCTTAACGGTAACAATCATTGGGCCTAATAAATGCTAAAAAATTGTACATAATTATCTTCATTCTAAAAGATAACTTAAAAGATCATTTAGAATTTCTTTATTAAAGATCATAACGGTAATGATCATTGGGCCTAATAAATGCTAAAGAATTTGACATAATTATCTTCTTTGTGAATCATAATTGAATAGATCATTTAACGTTTTTTTATTAAAGATCATAACGGTAACGATCATTGGGCCTAATAAACACTAAAAAAATGTAAATAATTATCTTCTTTCTCAAAGATAATTTAATAGATCATTTAGAATTTCTTTATTAAAGATCATAACGGTAACGATCATTGGGCCTAATAAATGCTAAAGAATTTGAAATAATTATCTTCTTTGTGAATCATAATTGAAAAGATCATTTAAAGTTTTTTGATTAAAGATCATAACGGTAACGATCATTGGGCCTAATAAATACTAAAAAATCGTAAATACTTATCTTTTTTCTAAAAGCTAATTTAATAGATTATTTAGAATTTCTTTATGAAAGATCATAGCAGTCACGATCAATGGGCCTAATAAATGCTAATAAATTTGAAATAGTTATCTTCTTTCCAAATGAAAATTTAATAGATCATTTAGAATTTCTTTCTTAAAGATCATAACGGTAACGATCATTGCGCCTAATAAATGCTAAAAAATTGTAATTAATTATCTTCTTTGTAAAAGATAATTTAATAGATCATTTAAAATTTCTTTATTAAAGATCATAACGGTAACGATCATTGGTCCTAATAAATGCTAAAGAATTTGAAATAATTATCTTCGTTGTGAATCATAATTGAATAGATCATTTAACGTTTTTTTATTAAAGATCATAACGGTAACGATCATTGGGCCTAATAAACACTAAAAAAATGTAAATAATTATCTTCTTTCTCAAAGATAATTTAATAGATCATTTAGAATTTCTTTATTAAAGATCATAACGGTAACGATCATTGGGCCTAATAAATGCTAAAGAATTTGAAATAATTATCTTCTTTGTGAATCCTAATTGAATAGATCATTTAAATTTTTTTTTATTAAAGGTCTTAACGGTAACGATTATTGGCCCTAATAAATGCTAAAAAAACGTAAATACTTATCTTCTTTCTAAAAGGTAATTTAATAGATCATTTAGAATTTCTTTATGAAAGATCATAGCAGTCACGATCAATGGGCCTAATAAATGCTAATAAATTTGAAATAGTTATCTTCTTTCCAAATGAAAATTTAATAAATCATTTAGAATTTCTTTCTTAAAGATCATAACGGTAACGATCATTGGGCCTAATAAATGCTAAAAAATTGTAATTAATTATCTTCTTTGTAAAAGATAATTTAATAGATCATTTAAAATTTCTTTATTAAAGATCATAATGGTAACGATCATTGGTCCTAATAAAGGCTAAAGAATTTGAAATAATTATATTCTTTGTGAATCATAATTGAATAGATCATTTAACGTTTTTTTATTAAAGATCATAACGGTAACGATCATTGGGCCTAATAAACACTAAAAAAATGTAAATAATTATCTTCTTTCTCAAAGATAATTTAATAGATCATTTAGAATTTCTTTATTAAAGATAATAACGGTAACGATCATTGGGCCTAATAAATGCTAAAGAATTTGAAATAATTATCTTCTTTGTGAATCCTAATTGAATAGATCATTTAAATTTTTTTTATTAAAGATCATAACGGTAACGATCATTGGGGCTAATAAATGCTAAAAAATTGTAAATAATTATCTTCTTTATCAAAGATACTTTAATAGATCATTTAGAATTTCTTTGTTAAAGATCATAAAGGTAACGATCGTTGGTCCTAATAAATGCTAAAGAATTTGAAATAATTATCATCTTTGTGAATCATAATTGAATAGATCATTTAAACTTTTTTTATTAAAGGTCTTAACGGTAACAATCATTGGGCCTAATAAATGCTAAAAAATTGTACATAATTATCTTCATTCTAAAAGATAACTTAAAAGATCATTTAGAATTTCTTTATTAAAGATCATAACGGTAACGATCATTGGGCCTAATAAATGCTAAAGAATTTGAAATAATTATCTTCTTTGTGAATCATAATTGAAAAGATCATTTAAAGTTTTTTGATTAAAGATCATAACGGTAACGATCATTGGCCTAATAAATGCTAAAAAATCATAAATACTTATATTTTTTCTAAAAGCTAATTTAATAGATCATTTAGAATTTCTTTATGAAAGATCATAGCAGTCACGATCAATGGGCCTAATAAATGCTAATAAAGTTGAAATAGTTATCTTCTTTCGAAATGAAAATTTAATAGATCATTTAGAATTTCTTTCTTAACGATCATAACGGTAACGATCATTGGGCCTAATAAATGCTAAAAAATTGTAATTAATTATCTTCTTTGTAAAAGATAATTTAATAAATCATTTAAAATTTCTTTATTAAAGATCATAACGGTAACGATCATTGGTCCTAATAAATGCTAAAGAATTTGAAATAATTATCTTCTTTGTGAATCATAATTGGATAGATCATTTAACGTTTTCTTATTAAAGATCATAACGGTAACGATCATTGGGCCTAATAAACACTAAAAAAATGTAAATAATTATCTTCTTTCTCAAAGATAATTTAATAGATCATTTAGAATTTCTTTATTAAAGATCATAACGGTAACGATCATTGGGCCTAATAAATGCTAAAGAATTTGAAATAATTATCTTCTTTGTGAATCCTAATTGAATAGATCATTTAAATTTTTTTTTATTAAAGGTCTTAACGGTAACGATTATTGGCCCTAATAAATGCTAAAAAAACGTAAATACTTATCTTCTTTCTAAAAGGTAATTTAATAGATCATTTAGAATTTCTTTATGAAAGATCATAGCAGTCACGATCAATGGGCCTAATAAATGCTAATAAATTTGAAATAGTTATCTTCTTTCCAAATGAAAATTTAATAGATCATTTAGAATTTCTTTCTTAAAGATCATAACGGTAACGATCATTGGGCCTAATAAATGCTAAAAAATTGTAATTAATTATCTTCTTTGTAAAAGATAATTTAATAGATCATTTAAAATTTCTTTATTAAAGATCATAATGGTAACGATCATTGGTCCTAATAAAGGCTAAAGAATTTGAAATAATTATATTCTTTGTGAATCATAATTGAATAGATCATTTAACGTTTTTTTATTAAAGATCATAACGGTAACGATCATTGGCCTAATAAACACTAAAAAAATGTAAATAATTATCTTCTTTCTCAAAGATAATTTAATAGATCATTTAGAATTTCTTTATTAAAGATAATAACGGTAACGATCATTGGGCCTAATAAATGCTAAAGAATTTGAAATAATTATCTTCTTTGTGAATCCTAATTGAATAGATCATTTAATTTTTTTTTATTAAAGATCATAACGGTAACGATCATTGGGGCTAATAAATGCTAAAAAATTGTAAATAATTATCTTTTTTATCAAAGATACTTTAATAGATCATTTAGAATTTCTTTGTTAAAGATCATAAAGGTAACGATCGTTGGTCCTAATAAATGATAAAGAATTTGAAATAATTATCATCTTTGTGAATCATAATTGAATAGCTCATTTAAACTTTTTTTATTAAAGGTCTTAACGGTAACAATCATTGGGCCTAATAAATGCTAAAAAATTGTACATAATTATCTTCATTCTAAAAGATAACTTAAAAGATCATTTAGAATTTCTTTATTAAACATCATAACGGTAACGATCATTGGGCCTAATAAATGCTAAAGAATTTGAAATAATTATCTTCTTTGTGAATCATAATTGAAAAGATCATTTAAAGTTTTTTGATTAAAGATCATAACGGTAACGATCATTGGCCTAATAAATGCTAAAAAATCATAAATACTTATATTTTTTCTAAAAGCTAATTTAATAGATCATTTAGAATTTCTTTATGAAAGATCATAGCAGTCACGATCAATGGGCCTCATAAATGCTAATAAATTTGAAATAGTTATCTTCTTTCCAAATGAAAATTTAATAGATCATTTAGAATTTCTTTCTTAAAGATCATAACGGTAACGATCATTGGGCCTAATAAATGCTAAAAAATTGTAATTAATTATCTTCTTTGTAAAAGATAATTTAATAGATCATTTAAAATTTCTTTATTAAAGATCATAATGGTAACGATCATTGGTCCTAATAAAGGCTAAAGAATTTGAAATAATTATATTCTTTGTGAATCATAATTGAATAGATCATTTAACGTTTTTTTATTAAAGATCATAACGGTAATGATCATTGGGCCTAATAAACACTAAAAAAATGTAAATAATTATCTTCTTTCTCAAAGATAATTTAATAGATCATTTAGAATTTCTTTATTAAAGATAATAACGGTAACGATCATTGGGCCTAATAAATGCTAAAGAATTTGAAATAATTATCTTCTTTGTGAATCCTAATTGAATACATCATTTAAATTTTTTTTATTAAAGATCATAACGGTAACGATCATTGGGGCTAATAAATGCTAAAAAATTGTAAATAATTATCTTCTTTATCAAAGATACTTTAATAGATCATTTAGAATTTCTTTGTTAAAGATCATAAAGGTAACGATCGTTGGTCCTAATAAATGCTAAAGAATTTGAAATAATTATCATCTTTGTGAATCATAATTGAATAGATCATTTAAACTTTTTTTATTAAAGGTCTTAACGGTAACAATCATTGGGCCTAATAAATGCTAAAAAATTGTACATAATTATCTTCATTCTAAAAGATAACTTAAAAGATCATTTAGAATTTCTTTATTAAAGATCATAACGGTAACGATCATTGGGCCTAATAAATGCTAAAGAATTTGAAATAATTATCTTCTTTGTGAATCATAATTGAATAGATCATTTAACGTTTTTTTATTAAAGATCATAACGGTAACGATCATTGGGCCTAATAAACACTAAAAAAATGTAAATAATTATCTTCTTTCTCAAAGATAATTTAATAGATCATTTAGAATTTCTTTATTAAAGATCATAACGGTAACGATCATTGGGCCTAATAAATGCTAAAGAATTTGAAATAATTATCTTCTTTGTGAATCATAATTGAAAAGATCATTTAAAGTTTTTTGATTAAAGATCATAACGGTAACGATCATTGGGCCTAATAAATGCTAAAAAATCGTAAATACTTATCTTTTTTCTAAAAGCTAATTTAATAGATCATTTAGAATTTCTTTATGAAAGATCATAGCAGTCACGATCAATGGGCCTAATAAATGCTAATAAATTTGAAATAGTTATCTTCTTTCCAAATGAAATTTTAATAGATCATTTAGAATTTCTTTCTTAAAGATCATAACGGTAACGATCATTGGGCCTAATAAATGCTAAAAAATTGTAATTAATTATCTTCTTTGTAAAAGATAATTTAATAGATCATTTAAAATTTCTTTATTAAAGATCATAACGGTAACGATCATTGGTCCTAATAAATGCTAAAGAATTTGAAATAATTATCTTCTTTGTGAATCATAATTGAATAGATCATTTAACGTTTTTTTATTAAAGATCATAACGGTAACGATCATTGGGCCTAATAAACACTAAAAAAATGTAAATAATTATCTTCTTTCTCAAAGATAATTTAATAGATCATTTAGAATTTCTTTATTAAAGATCATAACGGTAACGATCATTGGGCCTAATAAATGCTAAAGAATTTGAAATAATTATCTTCTTTGTGAATCATAATTGAAAAGATCATTTAAAGTTTTTTGATTAAAGATCATAACGGTAACGATCATTGGGCCTAATAAATACTAAAAAATCGTAAATACTTATCTTTTTTCTAAAAGCTAATTTAATAGATTATTTAGAATTTCTTTATGAAAGATCATAGCAGTCACGATCAACGGGCCTAATAAATGCTAATAAATTTGAAATAGTTATCTTCTTTCCAAATGAAAATTTAATAGATCATTTAGAATTTCTTTCTTAAAATCATAATGGTAACGATCATTGGGCCTAATAAATGTTAAAAAATTGTAATTAATTATCTTATTTGTAAAAGATAATTTAATAGATCATTTAGAATTTCTTTATTAAAGATCATAACGGTAACGATCATTGGGCCTAATAAATGCTAAAGAATTTGAAATAATTATCTTCTTTGTGAATCCTAATTGAATAGATCATTTAAATTTTTTTTATTAAAGATCATAACGGTAACGATCATTGGGGCTAATAAATGCTAAAAAATTGTAAATAATTATCTTCTTTATCAAAGATACTTTAATAGATCATTTAGAATTTCTTTGTTAAAGATCATAAAGGTAACGATCGTTGGTCCTAATAAATGCTAAAGAATTTGAAATAATTATCATCTTTGTGAATCATAATTGAATAGATCATTTAAACTTTTTTTATTAAAGGTCTTAACGGTAACAATCATTGAGCCTAATAAATGCTAAAAAATTGTACATAATTATCTTCATTCTAAAAGATAACTTAAAAGATCATTTAGAATTTCTTTATTAAAGATCATAACTGTAACGATCATTGGGCCTAATAAATTCTAAAGAATTTGAAATAATTATGTTCTTTGTGAATCATAATTGAAAAGATCATTTAATGTTTTTTGATTAAAGATCATAACGGTAACGATCATTGGCCTAATAAATGCTAAAAAATCATAAATACTTATATTTTTTCTAAAAGCTAATTTAATAGATCATTTAGAATTTCTTTATGAAAGATCATAGCAGTCACGATCAATGGGCCTAATAAATGCTAATAAAGTTGAAATAGTTATCTTCTTTCGAAATGAAAATTTAATAGATCATTTAGAATTTCTTTCTTAACGATCATAACGGTAACGATCATTGGGCCTAATAAATGCTAAAAAATTGTAATTAATTATCTTCTTTGTAAAAGATAATTTAATAGATCATTTAAAATTTCTTTATTAAAGATCATAATGGTAACGATCATTGGTCCTAATAAATGCTAAAGAATTTGAAATAATTATCTTCTTTGTGAATCATAATTGAATAGATCATTTAACGTTTTTTTATTAAAGATCATAACGGTAACGATCATTGGGCCTAATAAACACTAAAAAAATGTAAATAATTATCTTCTTTCTCAAAGATAATTTAATAGATCATTTAGAATTTCTTTATTAAAGATGATAACGGTAACGATCATTGGGCCTAATAAATGCTAAAGAATTTGAAATAATTATCTTCTTTGTGAATCCTAATTGAATAGATCATTTAAAATTTCTTTATTAAAGATCATAACGGTAACGATCATTGGGCCTAATAAATGCTAAAGAATTTGAAATAATTATCTTCTTTGTGAATCATAATTGAAAAGATCATTTAAAGTTTTTTTATTAAAGATCATAACGGTAACGATCATTGGGCCTAATAAACACTAAAAAAATGTAAATAATTATCTTCTTTCTCAAAGATAATTTAATAGATCATTTAGAATTTCTTTATTAAAGATAATAACGGTAACGATCATTGGGCCTAATAAATGCTAAAGAATTTGAAATAATTATCTTCTTTGTGAATCCTAATTGAATAGATCATTTGAATTTTTTTTTATTAAAGGTCTTAACGGTAACGATTATTGGCCCTAATAAATGCTAAAAAAACGTAAATACTTATCTTCTTTCTAAAAGGTAATTTAATAGATCATTTAGAATTTCTTTATGAAAGATCATAGCAGTCACGATCAATGGGCCTAATAAATGCTAATAAATTTGAAATAGTTATCTTCTTTCCAAATGAAAATTTAATAGATCATTTAGAATTTCTTTCTTAAAGATCATAACGGTAACGATCATTGGGCCTAATAAATGCTAAAAAATTGTAATTAATTATCTTCTTTGTAAAAGATAATTTAATAGATCATTTAAAATTTCTTTAATAAAGATCATAATGGTAACGATCATTGGTCCTAATAAAGGCTAAAGAATTTGAAATAATTATATTCTTTGTGAATCATAATTGAATAGATCATTTAACGTTTTTTTATTAAAGATCATAACGGTAACGATCATTGGGCCTAATAAACACTAAAAAAATGTAAATAATTATCTTCTTTCTCAAAGATAATTTAATAGATCATTTAGAATTTCTTTATTAAAGATGATAACGGTAACGATCATTGGGCCTAATAAATGCTAAAGAATTTGAAATAATTATCTTCTTTGTGAATCCTAATTGAATAGATCATTTAAAATTTCTTTATTAAAGATCATAACGGTAACGATCATTGGGCCTAATAAATGCTAAAGAATTTGAAATAATTATCTTCTTTGTGAATCATAATTGAAAAGATCATTTAAAGTTTTTTTATTAAAGATCATAACGGTAACGATCATTGGGCCTAATAAATGCTAAAAAATCGTAAATACATATCTTCTTTCTAAAAGCTAATTTAATAGATCATTTAGAATTTCTTTATGAAAGATCATAGCGGTAACGATCAACGGGCCTAGTAAATGCTAATAAATTTGAAATAGTTATCTTCTTTCCAAAAGAAAATTTAATAGATCATTTAGAATTTCTTTCTTAAAGATCATAACGGTAACGATCATTGGGCCTAATAAATGCTAAAAAATTGTAATTAATTATCGTCTTTGTAAAAGATAATTTAATAGATCATTTAAAGTTTTTTTATTAAAGATCATAACGGTAACGATCATTGGGCCTAATAAATGCTAAAAAATTGTAAAGAATTATCACCTTTCCGAAAGATAATTTAATAGATCATTTAGAATTTCTTTGTTAAAGATCATAACGGTAACGATCATTTGGCCTAATAAATGCTAAAGGATTTGAAATAATTATCTTCTTTGTGAATCATAATTGAATAGATCATTTAAAGTTTTTTTATTAAAGATCATAACGGTAACGATCATTGGGGCTAATAAATGCTAAAAAATTGTAAAAAATTATCTTCTTTCTCAAAGATAATTTAATAGATCATTTAGAATTTCTTTGTTAAAGATCATAAAGGTAACGATCGTTGGTCCTAATAAATGCTAAAGAATTTGAAATAATTATCATCTTTGTGAATCATAATTGAATAGATCATTTAAAGTTTTTTTATTAAAGGTCTTAACGGTAACAATCATTGAGCATAATACATGCTAAAAAATTGTACATAATTATCTTCATTCTAAAAGATAGCTTAAAAGATCATTTAGAATTTCTTTATTAAAGATCATAACGCCAATGATCATTGGGCCTAATAAATGCTAAAGAATTTGAAATAATTATCTTCTTTGTGAATCATAATTGAAAAGATCATTTAAAGTTTTTTTATTAAAGATCATAACGGTAACGATCATTGGGCCTAATAAATGCTAAAAAATCGTAAATACTTATCTTCTTTCTAAAAGCTAATTTAATAGATCATTTAGAATTTCTTTATGAAAGATCATAGCGGTAACGATCAATGGGCCTAGTAAATGCTAATAAATTTGAAATAGTTATCTTCTTTCCAAAAGAAAATTTAATAGATCATTTAGAATTCTTAAAGATCATAACGTTAACGTTCATTGGGGCTAATAAATGCTAAAAAATTGTAATTAATTATCTTCTTTGTAAAAGATAATTTAGTAAATCATTTAAAATTTCTTTATTAAAGATCATAACGGTAACGATCATTGGTCCTAATAAATACTAAAGAATTTGAAATAATTATCTTCTTTGTGAATCATAATTGAATGAATCATTTAACGTTTTTTTATTAAAGATCATAACGGTAACGATTATTGGGCCTAATAAACAGTAAAAAATTGTAAATAATTATCTTCTTTTTCAAAGATAATTTAAAAGATCATTTAGAATTTCTTTATTAAAGATCATAACGGTAACGATCATTGGGCCTAATAAATGCTAAAGAATTTGAAATAATTATCTTCTTTGTGAATCATAATTGAAAAGATCATCTAAAGTTTTTCTATTAAAGATCATATCGGTAACGATCATTTGGCCTAATAAATGCTAAAAAATCGTAAATACTTATCTTCTTTCTAAAAGCTAATTTAATAGATCATTTAAAATTTCTTTATTAAAGATCATAACATTAATGATCATTGGGCCTAATAAATGCTAAAGAATTTGAAATAATTATATTCTTTGTGAATCATAATTGAAAAGATCATTTAAAGTTTTTTTATTAAATATCATAACGGTAACGATCATTGGGCCTAATAAATGCTAAAAAATCGTAAATACTTATCTTCTTTCTAAAAGCTAATTTAATAGATCATTTAGAATTTCTTTATGAAAGATCATAGCGGTAACGATCAATGGGCCTAGTAAATGCTAATAAATTTGAAATAGTTATCTTCTTTCCAAAAGAAAATTTAATAGATCATTTAGAATTTCTTTCTTAAAGATCATAACGGTAACGTTCATTGGGCCTAATAAATGCTAAAAAATTGTAATTAATTATCTTCTTTGTAAAAGATAATTTAGTAGATCATTTAAAATTTCTTTATTAAAGATCATAACGGTAACGATCATTGGTCCTAATAAATGCTAAAAAATTTGAAATAATTATCTTCTTTGTGAATCATAATTGAATAGATCATTTAACGTTTTTTTATTAAAGATCATAATGGTAACGATCATTGGGCCTAATAAACACTAAAAAATTGTCAATAATTATCTTCTTTCTCAAAGATAATTTAAAAGATCGTTTAGAATTTCTTTATTAAAGATCATAACGGTAACGATCATTGGGCCTAATAAATGCTAAAGAATTTGAAATAATTATCTTCTTTGTGAATCATAATTGAATAGATCATTTAACGTTTTTTTATTAAAGATCATAATGGTAACGATCATTGGGCCTAATAAACACTAAAAAATTGTCAATAATTATCTTCTTTCTCAAAGATAATTTAAAAGATCATTTAGAATTTCTTTATTAAAGATCATAACGGTAACGATCATTGGGCCTAATAAATGCTAAAGAATTTGAAATAAGTATCTTCTTTCTAAAAGATAACTTAATAGATCATTTAGAATTTCTTTATTAAAGATCATAACGGTAATGATCATTGGGCCTAATAAATGCTAAAGAATTTGAAATAATTATCTTCTTTGTGAATCATAATTGAATAGATCATTTAACGTTTTTTTATTAAAGATCATAATGGTAACGATCATTGGGCCTAATAAACACTAAAAAATTGTCAATAATTATCTTCTTTCTCAAAGATAATTTAAAAGATCGTTTAGAATTTCTTTATTAAAGATCATAACGGTAACGATCATTGGGCCTAATAAATGCTAAAGAATTTGAAATAATTATCTTCTTTGTGAATCATAATTGAATAGATCATTTAACGTTTTTTTATTAAAGATCATAATGGTAACGATCATTGGGCCTAATAAACACTAAAAAATTGTCAATAATTATCTTCTTTCTCAAAGATAATTTAAAAGATCGTTTAGAATTTCTTTATTAAAGATCATAACGGTAACGATCATTGGGCCTAATAAATGCTAAAAAATTCGAAATATTTATCTTCTTTGTGAATCATAATTGAATAGATCATTTAACGTTTTTTTATTAAAGATCATAATGGTAACGATCATTGGGCCTAATAAACACTAAAAAATTGTCAATAATTATCTTCTTTCTCAAAGATAATTTAAAAGATCATTTAGAATTTCTTTATTAAAGATCATAACGGTAACGATCATTGGGCCTAATAAATGCTAAAGAATTTGAAATAAGTATCTTCTTTCTAAAAGATAACTTAATAGATCATTTAGAATTTCTTTATTAAAGATCATAACGGTAATGATCATTGGGCCTAATAAATGCTAAAGAATTTGAAATAATTATCTTCTTTGTGAATCATAATTGAAAAGATCATTTAAAGTTTTTTTATTAAAGATCATAACGGTAACGATCATTGGGCCTAATAAATGCTAAAAAATCGTAAATACTTATCTTCTTTCTAAAAGGTAATTTAATAGATCATTTAGAATTTCTTTATGAAAGATCATAGCGGTAACGACCAATGGGCCTAGTAAATGCTAATAAATTTGAAATAGTTATCTTCTTTCCAAAAGAAAATTTAATAGATCATTTAGAATTTCTTTCTTAAAGATCATGACGGTAACGTTCATTGGGCCTAATAAATGCTAAAAAATTGTAATTAATTATCTTCTTTGTAAAAGATAATTTAGTAGATCATTTAAAATTTCTTTATTAAAGATCATAACGGTAACGATCATTGGTCCTAATAAATGCTAAAAAATTCGAAATAATTATCTTCTTTGTGAATCATAATTGAATAGATCATTTAACGTTTTTTTATTAAAGATCATAATGGTAACGATCATTGGGCCTAATAAACACTAAAAAATTGTCAATAATTATCTTCTTTCTCAAAGATAATTTAAAAGATCGTTTAGAATTTCTTTATTAAAGATCATAACGGTAACGATCATTGGGCCTAATAAATGCTAAAGAATTTGAAATAATTATCTTCTTTGTGAATCATAATTGAAAAGATCATTTAAAGTTTTTTTATTAAAGATCATAACGGTAACGATCATTGGGCCTAATAAATGCTAAAAAATCGTAAATACTTATCTTATTTCTAAAAGGTAATTTAATAGATCATTTAGAATTTCTTTACGAAGGATCATAGCAGTCACGATCAATGGGCCTAATAAATGCTAATAAATTTGAAATAGTTATCTTCTTTCCAAAAGAAAATTTAATAGATCATTTAGAATTTCTTCCTTAAAGATCATAACGGTAACGTTCATTGGGCCTAATAAATGCTAAAAAATTGTAATTAATTATCTTCTTTGTAAAAGATAATTTAGTAGATCATTTAAAATTTCTTTATTAAAGATCATATCGGTAACGATCATTGGTCCTAATAAATACTAAAGAATTTGAAATAATTATCTTCTTTGTGAATCATAATTGAATGGATCATTTAACGTTTTTTTATTAAAGATCATAACGGTAACAATCATTGGGCCTAATAAACAGTAAAAAATTGTAAATAATTATCTTCTTTCTCAAAGATAATTTAAAAGATCATTTAGAATTTCTTTATTAAAGATCATAACGGTAACGATCATTGGGCCTAATAAATGCTAAAGAATTTGAAATAAGTATCTTCTTTCTAAAAGATAACTTAATAGATCATTTAGAATTTCTTTATTAAAGATCATAACGGTAATGATCATTGGGCCTAATAAATGCTAAAGAATTTGAAATAATTATCTTCTTTGTGAATCATAATTGAAAAGATCATTTAAAGTTTTTTTATTAAAGATCATAACGGTAACGATCATTGGGCCTAATAAATGCTAAAAAATCGTAAATACTTATCTTCTTTCTAAAAGGTAATTTAATAGATCATTTAGAATTTCTTTATGAAAGATCATAGCGGTAACGACCAATGGGCCTAGTAAATGCTAATAAATTTGAAATAGTTATCTTCTTTCCAAAAGAAAATTTAATAGATCATTTAGAATTTCTTTCTTAAAGATCATGACGGTAACGTTCATTGGGCCTAATAAATGCTAAAAAATTGTAATTAATTATCTTCTTTGTAAAAGATAATTTAGTAGATCATTTAAAATTTCTTTATTAAAGATCATAACGGTAACGATCATTGGTCCTAATAAATGCTAAAAAATTCGAAATAATTATCTTCTTTGTGAATCATAATTGAATAGATCATTTAACGTTTTTTTATTAAAGATCATAATGGTAACGATCATTGGGCCTAATAAACACTAAAAAATTGTCAATAATTATCTTCTTTCTCAAAGATAATTTAAAAGATCGTTTAGAATTTCTTTATTAAAGATCATAACGGTAACGATCATTGGGCCTAATAAATGCTAAAGAATTTGAAATAATTATCTTCTTTGTGAATCATAATTGAAAAGATCATTTAAAGTTTTTTTATTAAAGATCATAACGGTAACGATCATTGGGCCTAATAAATGCTAAAAAATCGTAAATACTTATCTTATTTCTAAAAGGTAATTTAATAGATCATTTAGAATTTCTTTACGAAGGATCATAGCAGTCACGATCAATGGGCCTAATAAATGCTAATAAATTTGAAATAGTTATCTTCTTTCCAAAAGAAAATTTAATAGATCATTTAGAATTTCTTCCTTAAAGATCATAACGGTAACGTTCATTGGGCCTAATAAATGCTAAAAAATTGTAATTAATTATCTTCTTTGTAAAAGATAATTTAGTAGATCATTTAAAATTTCTTTATTAAAGATCATATCGGTAACGATCATTGGTCCTAATAAATACTAAAGAATTTGAAATAATTATCTTCTTTGTGAATCATAATTGAATGGATCATTTAACGTTTTTTTATTAAAGATCATAACGGTAACAATCATTGGGCCTAATAAACAGTAAAAAATTGTAAATAATTATCTTCTTTCTCAAAGATAATTTAAAAGATCATTTAGAATTTCTTTATTAAAGATCATAACGGTAACGATCATTGGGCCTAATAAATGCTAAAGAATTTGAAATAATTATCTTCTTTGTGAATCATAATTGAAAAGATCATCTAAAGTTTTTCTATTAAAGATCATATCGGTAACGATCGTTGGGCCTAATAAATGCTAAAAAATCATAAATACTTATCTTCTTTCTACAAGCTAATTTAATAGATCATTTAAAATTTCTTTATTAAAGATCATAACAGTAATGATCATTGGGCCTAATAAATGCTAAAGAATTTGAAATAATTATATTCTTTGTGAATCATAATTGAAAAGATCATTTAAAGTTTTTTTATTAAATATCATAACGGTAACGATCATTGGGCCTAATAAATGCTAAAAAATCGTAAATACTTATCTTCTTTCTAAAAGCTAATTTAATAGATCATTTAGAATTTCTTTATGAAAGATCATAGCGGTAACGATCAATGGGCCTAGTAAATGCTAATAAATTTGAAATAGTTATCTTCTTTCCAAAAGAAAATTTAATAGATCATTTAGAATTTCTTTCTTAAAGATCATAACGGTAACGTTCATTGGGCCTAATAAATGCTAAAAAATTGTAATTAATTATCTTCTTTGTAAAAGATAATTTAGTAGATCATTTAAAATTTCTTTATTAAAGATCATAACGGTAACGATCATTGGTCCTAATAAATGATAAAAAATTGTAATTAATTATCTTCTTTGTGAATCATAATTGAAAAGATCATCTAAAGTTTTTCTATTAAAGATCATATCGGTAACGATCATTGGGCCTAATAAATGCTAAAAAATCGTAAATACTTATCTTCTTTCTAAAAGCTAATTTAATAGATCATTTAAAATTTCTTTATTAAAGATCATAACAGTAATGATCATTGGGCCTAATAAACAGTAAAAAATTGTAATTAATTATGTTCTTTCTCAAAGATAATTTAATAGATCATTTAGAATTTCTTTGTTAAAGATCATAACGGTAACAATCATTTGGCCTAATAAATGCTAAAGAATTTGAAATAATTATCTTCTTTGTGAATCATAATTGAATAGATCATTTAAAGTTTTTTTATTAAAGATCATAACGGTAACGATCATTGGGGCTAATAAATGCTAAAAAAATTGTAAAAAATTATCTTCTTTCTCAAAGATAATTTAATAGATCATTTAGAATTTCTTTGTTAAAGATCATAAAGGTAACGATCGTTGGTCCTAATAAATGCTAAAGAATTTGAAATAATTATCATCTTTGTGAATCATAATTGAATAGATCATTTAAAGTTTTTTTATTAAAGGTCTTAACGGTAACAATCATTGAGCATAATAAATGCTAAAAAATTCTACATAATTATCTTCATTCTAAAAGATAGCTTAAAAGATCATTTAGAATTTCTTTATTAAAGATCATAACGGTAATGATCATTGGGCCTAATAAATGCTAAAGAATTTGAAATAATTATCTTCTTTGTGAATCATAATTGAAAAGATCATTTAAATTTTTTTTATTAAAGATCATAACGGTAACGATCATTGAGCCTAATAAATGCTAAAAAATCGTAAATACTTATCTTCTTTCTAAAAGCTAATTTAATAGATCATTTAAAATTTCTTTATTAAAGATCATAACAGCAATGATCATTGGGCCTAATAAATGCTAAAGAATTTGAAATAATTATCTTCTTTGTGAATCCTAATTGAATAGATAATTTAAAGTTTTTTTATTAAAGGTCTTAACGGTAACGATCATCGGGCCTAATAAATGCTAAAAAATTGTAATTAATTATCTTCTTTGTAAAAGATAATTTAGTAGATCATTTAAAATTTCTTTATTAAAGATCATAACGGTAACGATCATTGGTCCTAATAAATGCTAAAGAATTTGAAATAATTATCTTCTTCGTGAATCATAATTGAAAAGATTATCTAAAGTTTTTTTATTAAAGATCATAACGGTAACGATCGTTGGGCCTAATAAATGCTAAAAAATTGTAAATAATTATCTTCTTTCTAAAAGATAATTTAATAGATCATTTAGAATTTCTTTATTAAAGATCATAACGGTAATGATCATTGGGCCTAATAAATGCTAAAGAATTTGAAATAATTATCTTCTTTGTGAATCATAATTGAAAAGATCATTTAAAGTTTTTTTATTAAAGATCATAACGGTAACAATCATTGGGCCTAATAAATGCTAAAAAATCGTAAATACTTATCTTCTTTCTAAAAGGTAATTTAATAGATCATTTAGAATTTCTTTACGAAGGATCATAGCAGTCACGATCAATGGGCCTAATAAATGCTAATAAATTTGAAATAGTTATCTTCTTTCCAAAAGAAAATTTAATAGATCATTTAGAATTTCTTCCTTAAAGATCATAACGGTAACGATCATCGTGCCTAATAAATGCTAAAAAATGGTAATTAATTATCTTCTTTGTAAAACATAATTTAATAGATCATTTAAAATTTCTTTATTAAAGATCATAACGGTAATGATCATTGGTCCTAATAAATGCTAAACAATTTGAAATAATTATCTTCTTTGTGAATCATAACTGAATAGATCATTTAAAGTTTTTTTATTAAAGATCATAACGCTAACGATCATTGGGCCTAATAAATGCTAAAAAATTGTAAATAATTATCTTGTTTCTCAAAGATAATTTAATAGATCATTTAGAATTTCTTTATTAAAGATCATAACGGTAATGATCATTGGGCCTAATAAATGCTAAAGAATTTGAAATAATGATCTTCTTTGTGAATCATAATTGAAAAGATCATTTAAAGTTTTTTTATTAAAGATCATAACGGTAACGATCATTGGGCCTAATAAATGCTAAAAAATCATAAATACTTATCTTCTTTCTAAAAGCTAATTTAATAGATCATTTAGAATTTCTTTATGAAAGATCATAGCGGTAACGATCAATGAGCCTAGTAAATGCTAATAAATTTGAAATAGTTATCTTCTTTCCAAAAGAAAATTTAATAGATCATTTAGAATTCTTAAAGATCATAACGTTAACGTTCATTGGGCCTAATAAATGCTAAAAAATTGTAATTAATTATCTTCTTTGTAAAAGATAATTTAGTAGATCATTTAAAATTTCTTTATTAAAGATCATAACGGTAACGATCATTGGTCCTAATAAATACTAAAGAATTTGAAATAATTATCTTCTTTGTGAATCATAATTGAATGGATCATTTAACGTTTTTTTATTAAAGATCATAACGGTAACGATCATTGGGCCTAATAAACAGTAAAAAATTGTAAATAATTATCTTCTTTCTCAAAGATAATTTAAAAGATCATTTAGAATTTCTTTATTAAAGATCATAACGGTAACGATCATTGGGCCTAATAAATGCTAAAGAATTTGAAATAATTATCTTCTTTGTGAATCATAATTGAAAAGATCATCTAAAGTTTTTCTATTAAAGATCATATCGGTAACGATCGTTGGGCCTAATAAATGCTAAAAAATCGTAAATACTTATCTTCTTTCTAAAAGCTAATTTAATAGATCATTTAGAATTTCTTTCTTAAAGATCATAACGGTAACGTTCATTGGGCCTAATAAATGCTAAAAAATTGTAATTAATTATCTTCTCTGTAAAAGATAATTTAGTAGATCATTTAAAATTTCTTTATTAAAGATCATAACGGTAACGATCATTGGTCCTAATAAATGATATAAAAATTCGAAATAATTATCTTCTTTGTGAATCATAATTGAATAGATCATTTAAAGTTTTTTTAATAAAGATCATAACGGTAACGATCATTGGGCCTAATAAATGCTAAAAAATTGTAAATAATTATCTTCTTTCTAAAAGATAATTTAAAAGATCATTTAGAATTTCTTTATTAAAGATCATAACGGTAACGATCATTGGGCCTAATAAATGCTAAAGAATTTGAAATAATTATCTTCTTTGTGAATCATAATTGAAAAGATCATCTAAAGTTTTTTTATTAAAGATCATAACGGTAACGATCATTGGGCCTAATAAATGCTAAAAAATTGTAAATAATTATCTTCTTTCTAAAAGATAATTTAATAGATCATTTAGAATTTCTTTATTAAAGATCATAACGGTAATGATCATTGGGACTAATAAATGCTAAAGAATTTGAAATAATTATCTTCTTTGTGAATCATAATTGAAAAGATCATTTAAAGTTTTTTTATTAAAGATCATAACGGTAACGATCATTGGGCCTAATAAATGCTAAAAAATCGTAAATACTTATCTTCTTTCTAAAAGCTAATTTAATAGATCATTTAAAATTTCTTTATTAAAGATCATAACAGCAATGATCGTTGGGCCTAATAAATGCTAAAGAATTTGAAATAATTATCTTCTTTGTGAATCATAATTGAATAGATAATTTAAAGTTTTTTTATTAAAGGTCTTAACGGTAACGATCATTGGGCCTAATAAATGCTAAAAAATTGTACATAATTATCTTCATTCTAAAAGATAACTTAAAAGATCATTTAGAATTTCTTTATTAAAGATCATAACGGTAACGATCATTGGGCCTAATAAATGCTAAAGAATTTAAAATAATTATCTTCTTTGTGAATCATAATTGAAAAGATCATCTAAAGTTTTTTTATTAAAGATCATAACGGTAACGATCATTGGGCCTAATAAATGCTAAAAAATTGTAAATAATTATCTTCTTTCTAAAAGATCATTTAGAATTTGTTTATTAAAGATCATAACGGTAATGATCATTGGGCCTAATAAATGCTAAAGAATTTGAAATAGTTATCTTCTTTGTGAATCATAATTGAAAGATCATAATTGAAAGATCATTTAGAATTTCTTTATGAAAGATCATAGCGGTAACGATCAATGGGCCTAGTAAATGCTAATAAATTTGAAATAGTTATCTTCTTTCCAAAAGAAAATTTAATAGATCATTTAGAATTTCTTTCTTAAAGATCATAACGGTAACGTTCATTCGGCCTAATAAATGCTAAAAAATTGTAAATAATTATCTTCTTTCTCAAAGATAATTTAATAGATCCTTTAGACTTTCTTTATTAAAGATCATAACGGTAACGATCATTGGGCCTAATAAATGCTAAAGAATTGTAGATAATTATATTCTTTCTAAAACATAATTTAATAGATCATTTAAAATTTCTTTATTAAAAATCATAACGGTAACAATCATTGGGCCTAATAAATGGTAAAAAATTTTAAATAATTATCTTCTTTGTAAAAGATAATTTAATCAATCATTTAAAATTTCTTTATTAAAGATCATAACAGTAATGATCATTGGGCCTAATAAATGCTAAAGAATTTGAAATAATTATCTTCTTTGTGAATCATAATTGAAAAGATCATTTAAAGTTTTTTATTAAAGATCATAATGGTAATGATCATTGGTCATAATAAATGCTAAAAAATCGTAAATACTTATCTTCTTTCTAAAAGCTAATTTAATAGATCATTTAGAATTTCTTTATGAAAGCTCATAGCGGTAACGATCAATGGGCCTAGTAAATGCTCAAGAATTTGAAATGATTATCTTCTTTGTGAAGAATCATAATTCAATAGATAATTTAAAGTTTTTTTATTAAATGTCTTAACGGTAACGATCATTGGGCCTAATAAATGCTAAAAAATTGTACATAATTATCTTCATTCTAAAAGATAACTTAAAAGATCAATTAGAATTTCTTTATTAAAGATCATAACGGTAACGATCATTGGGCCTAATAAATGCTAAAGAATTTGAAATAATTATCTTCTTTGTGAATCGTAATTGAAAAGATCATCTAAAGTTTTTTTATTAAAGATCATAACGGTAACGATCATTGGGCCTAATAAATGCTAAAAAATTGTAAATAATTATCTTCTTTCTAAAAGATAATTTAATAGATCATTTAGAATTTCTTTATTAAAGATCATAACGTTAATGATCATTGGGCCTAATAAATGCTAAAGAATTTGAAATAGTTATCTTCTTTGTGAATCATAATTGAAAAGATCATTTAAAGTTTTTTTATTAAAGATCATAACGGTAACGATCATTGGGCCTAATAAATGCTAAAAAATTGTAAATACTTATCTTCTTTCTAAAAGCTAATTTAATAGATCATTTAAAATTTCTTTATTAAAGATCATAACAATAATGATCATTGGGCCTAATAAATGCTAAAGAATTTGAAATAATTATCTTCTTTGTGAATCATAATTGAAAAGATCATTTAAAGTTTTTTATTAAAGATCATAACGGTAACGATCATTGGGCATAATAAATGCGAAAAAATCGTAAATACTTATCTTCATTCTAAAAGCTAATTTAATAAATCATTTAGAATTTCTTTATGAAAGATCATAGCGGTAACGATCAATGGGCCTAGTAAATGCTAAAGAATTTGAAATAATTATCTTTTTTGTGAAGAATCATAATTGAATAGATAATTTAAAGTTTTTTTATTAAAGGTCTTAACGGTAACCATCATTGGGCCTAATAAATGCTAAAAAATTGTACATAATTATCTTCATTCTAAAAGATAACTTAAAAGATCATTTAGAATTTCTTTATTAAAGATCATAACGGTAACGATCATTGGGCCTAATAAATGCTAAAGAATTTGAAATAATTATCTTCTTTGTGAATCATAATTGAAAAGATCATCTAAAGTTTTTTTATTAAAGATCATCACGGTAACGATCATTGGGCCTAATAAATGCTAAAAAATTGTAAATAATTAATTTCTCTCTAAAAGATAATTTAATAAATCATTTAGAATTTCTTTATTAAAGATCATAACGGTAATGATCATTGGGCCTAATAAATGCTAAAGAATTTGAAATAATTATCTTCTTTGTGAACCATAATTGAAAAGATCATTTAAAGTTTTTTTATTAAAGATCATAACGGTAACGATCATTGGGCCTAATAAATGCTAAAAAATCGTAAATACTTATCTTCTTTCTAAAAGCTAATTTAATAGATCATTTAAAATTTCTTTATTAAAGATCATAACAGTAATGATCATTGGGGCTAATAAATGCTAAAGAATTTGAAATAATTATATTCTTTGTGAATCATAATTGAAAAGATCATTTAAAGTTTTTTTATTAAAGATCATAACGGTAACGATCATTGGGCCTAATAAATGCTAAAAAATCGTAAATACTTATCTTGTTTCTAAAAGCTAATTTAATAGATCATTTAGAATTTCTTTATGAAAGATCATAGCGGTAACGATCAATGGGCCTAGTAAATGCTAATAAATTTGAAATAGTTATCTTCTTTCCAAAAGAAAATTTAATAGATCATTTAGAATTTCTTTCTTAAAGATCATAACGGTAACGTTCATTGGGCCTAATAAATGCTAAAAAATTGTAAATAATTATCTTCTTTCTCAAAGATAATTTAATAGATCATTTAGACTTTCTTTATTAAAGATCATAACGGTAACGATCATTGGGCCTAATAAATGCTAAAGAATTGTAGATAATTATATTCTTTATAAAATATAATTTAATAGATCATTTAAAATTTCTTTATTAAAAATCATAACGTTAACAATCATTGGGCCTAATAAATGGTAAAAAATTGTAAATAATTATCTTCTTTGTAAAAGATAATTTAATCGATCATTTAAAATTTCTTTATTAAAGATCATGACAGTAATGATCATTGGGCCTAATAAATGCTAAAGAATTTGAAATAATTATCTTCTTTGTGAATCGTAATTGAATAGATCATTTAAAGTTTTTTTATTAAAGATCATAACGGTAACGATCATTGGGTCTAATAAATGCTAAAAAATTGTAAAGAATTATCTTCTTTCTCAAAGATAATTTAACAGATCATTTAGAATTTCTTTGTTAAAGAACATAACGGTAACGATCATCTGGCTTAATAAATGCTAAACAATTTGAAATAATTATCTTCTTTGTGAATCATAATTGAATAGATCATTTAAAGTTTTTTTATTAATGATCATAACGGTAACGATCATTGGGGCTGATAAATGCTAAAAAATTGTAAATAATTATCTTCTTTCTCAAA
This sequence comes from Psophocarpus tetragonolobus, assembly GCA_037954015.1. Taxonomy (NCBI): domain Eukaryota; kingdom Viridiplantae; phylum Streptophyta; class Magnoliopsida; order Fabales; family Fabaceae; genus Psophocarpus; species Psophocarpus tetragonolobus. The sequence continues at coordinate 65,980,810 of CM075688.1, forward strand.
GATAATTTAGGTCCTAATAAATGCTAAAGAATTTGAAATAATTATCATCTTTGTGAATCATAATTGAATAGATCATTTAAAGTTTTTTTATTAAAGGTCTTAACGGTAACAGTCATTGAGCCTAATAAATGCTAAAAAATTGTACATAATTATCTTCATTCTAAAGGATAACTTAAAAGATAATTTAGAATTTCTTTATTAAAGATCATAACGGTATCGATCATTGGGCCTAATAAATACTAAAAAATCGTAAATACTTATCTTTTTTCTAAAAGCTAATTTAATAGATCATTTAGAATTTCTTTATGGAAGATCATAGCAGTCACGATCAATGGGCCTAATAAATGCTAATAAATTTGAAATAGTTATCTTCGTTCCAAATGAAAATTTAATAGATCATTTAGAATTTCTTTCTTAAAGATCATAACGGTAACGATCATTGGGCCTAATAAATGCTAAAAAATTGTAATTAATTATCTTCTTTGTAAAAGATAATTTAATAGATCATTTAGAATTTCTTTATTAAAGATCATAACGGTAACGATCATTGGTCCTAATAAATGCTAAAGAATTTGAAATAACTATCTTCTTTGTGAATCATAATTGAATAGATCATTTAACGTTTATTTATTAAAGATCATAACGGTAACGATCATTGGGCCTAATAAACACTAAAAAAATGTAAATAATTATCTTCTTTCTCAAAGATAATTTAATAGATGATTTAGAATTTCTTTATTAAAGATCATAACGGTAACGATCATTGGGCCCAATAAATGCTAAAGAATTTGAAATAATTATCTTCTTTGTGAATCCTAATTGAATAGATCATTTAAATTTTTTTTATTAAAGGTCTTAACGGTAACGATTATTGGCCCTAATAAATACTAAAAAATCGTAAATACTTATCTTTTTTCTAAAAGCTAATTTAATAGATCATTTAGAATTTCTTTATGGAAGATCATAGCAGTCACGATCAATGGGCCTAATAAATGCTAATAAATTTGAAATAGTTATCTTCGTTCCAAATGAAAATTTAATAGATCATTTAGAATTTCTTTCTTAAAGATCATAACGGTAACGATCATTGGGCCTAATAAATGCTAAAAAATTGTATTTAATTATCTTCTTTGTAAAACATAATTTAATAGATCATTTAAAATTTCTTTATTAAAGATCATAACGGTAACGATCATTGGTCCTAATAAATGCTAAAGAATTTGAAATAATTATCTTCTTTGTGAATCATAATTGAATAGATCATTTAAAGTTTTTTTATTAAAGATCATAACGGTAACGATCATTGGGCCTAATAAATGCTAAAAAATTGTAAATAATTATCTTCTTTCTCAAAGATAATTTAATAGATCATTTAGAATTTCTTTATTAAAGATCATAACCGTAACGATCATTGGGCCTAATAAATGCTAAAGAATGTGAAATAATTATCTTCTTTGTGAATCATAATTGAAAAGATCATCTAAAGTTTTTTTATTAAAGATCATAACGGTAACAATCATTGGGCCTAATAAATGCTAAAAAATCGTAAATACTTATCTTCTTTCTAAAAGCTAATTTAATAGATCATTTAGAATTTCTTTATGAAAGATCATAACGGTAACGATCAATGGGCCTAGTAAATGCTAATAAATTTGAAATAGTTATCTTCTTTCCAAAAGAAAATTTAATAGATCATTTAGAATTCTTAAAGATCATAACGTTAACGTTCATTGGGCCTAATAAATGCTAAAAAATTGTAATTAATTATCTTCTTTGTAAAAGATAATTTAGTAGATCATTTAAAATTTCTTTATTAAAGATCATAACGGTAACGATCATTGGTCCTAATAAATACTAAAGAATTTGAAATAATTATCTTCTTTGTGAATCATAATTGAATGGATCATTTAACGTTATTTTATTAAAGATCATAACGGTAACGATCATTGGGCCTAATAAACAGTAAAAAATTGTAAATAATTATCTTCTTTCTCAAAGATAATTTAAAAGATCATTTAGAATTTCTCTATTAAAGATCATAACGGTAACGATCATTGGGCCTAATAAATGCTAAAGAATTTGAAATAATTATCTTCTTTTTGAATTGAAAAGATCATCTAAAGTTTTTCTATTAAAGATCATATCGGTAACGATCATTGGGCCTAATAAATGCTAAAAAATCCTAAATACTTATCTTCTTTCTAAAAGCTAATTTAATAGATCATTTAAAATTTCTTTATTAAAGATCATAACAGTAATGATCATTGGGCCTAATAAATGCTAAGGAATTTTAAATAATTATATTCTTTGTGAATCATAATTGAAAAGATCATTTAAAGTTTTTTTATTAAAGATCATAACGGTAACGATCATTGGGCCTAATAAATGCTAAAAAATCGTAAATACTGATCTTCTTCCTAAAAGCTAATTTAATAGATCATTTAGAATTTCTTTATGAAAGATTATAGCGGTAACGATCAATGGGCCTAGTAAATGCTAATAAATTTGAAATAGTTATCTTATTTCCAAAAGAAAATTTAATAGATCATTTAGAATTTCTTTCTTAAAGATCATAACGGTAACGTTCATTGGGCCTAATAAATGCTAAAAAATTGTAATTAATTATCTTCTTTGTAAAAGATAATTTAGTAGATCATTTAAAATTTCTTTATTAAAGATCATAACGGTAACGATCATTGGTCCTAATAAATGCGAAAAATTTCGAAATAATTATCTTCTTTGTGAATCATAATTGAATAGATCATTTAACGTTTTTTTATTAAAGATCATAACGGTAACGATCATTGGGCCTAATAAACACTAAAAAATTTTAAATAATTATCTTCTTTCTCAAAGATAATTTAAAAGATCATTTAGAATTTCTTTATTAAAGATCATAACGGTAACGATCATTGGGCCTAATAAATGCTAAAGAATTTGAAATAATTATCTTCTTTGTGAATCATAATTGAAAAGATCATCTAAAGTTTTTTTATTAAAGATCATAACGGTAACAATCATTGGGCCTAATAAATGCTAAAAAATCGTAAATACTTATCTTCTTTCTAAAAGCTAATTTAATAGATCATTTAGAATTTCTTTATGAAAGATCATAGCGGTAACGATCAATGGGACTAGTAAATGCTAATAAATTTGAAATAGTTATCTTCTTTCCAAAAGAAAATTTAATAGATCATTTAGAATTCTTAAAGATCATAACGTTAACGTTCATTGGGCCTAATAAATGCTAAAAAATTGTAATTAATTATCTTCTTTGTAAAAGATAATTTAGTAGATCATTTAAAATTTCTTTATTAAAGATCATAACGGTAACGATCATTGGTCCTAATAAATACTAAAGAATTTGAAATAACTATCTTCTTTGTGAATCATAATTGAATGGATCATTTAACGTTATTTTATTAAAGATCATAACGGTAACGATCATTGGGCCTAATAAACAGTAAAAAATTGTAAATAATTATCTTCTTTCTCAAAGATAATTTAAAAGATCATTTAGAATTTCTTTATTAAAGATCATAATGGTAACGATCATTGGGCCTAATAAATGCTAAAGAATTTGAAATAATTATCTTCTTTGTGAATTGAAAAGATCATCTAAAGTTTTTCTATTAAAGATCATATCGGTAACGATCATTGGGCCTAATAAATGCTAAAAAATCCTAAATACTTATCTTCTTTCTAAAAGCTAATTTAATAGATCATTTAAAATTTCTTTATTAAAGATCATAACAGTAATGATCATTGGTCCTAATAAATGCTAAGGAATTTTAAATAATTATATTCTTTGTGAATCATAATTGAAAAGATCATTTAAAGTTTTTTTATTAAAGATCATAACGGTAACGATCATTGGGCCTAATAAATGCTAAAAAATCGTAAATACTTATCTTCTTCCTAAAAGCTAATTCAATCGATCATTTAGAATTTCTTTATGAAAGATTATAGCGGTAACGATCAATGGGCCTAGTAAATGCTAATAAATTTGAAATAGTTATCTTATTTCCAAAAGAAAATTTAATAGATCATTTAGAATTTCTTTCTTAAAGATCATAACGGTAACGTTCATTGGGCCTAATAAATGCTAAAAAATTGTAATTAATTATCTTCTTTGTAAAAGATAATTTAGTAGATCATTTAAAATTTCTTTATTAAAGATCATAACGATAACGATCATTGGTCCTAATAAATGCGAAAAATTTCGAAATAATTATCTTCTTTGTGAATCATAATTGAATAGATCATTTAACGTTTTTTTATTAAAGATCATAACGGTAACGATCACTGGGCCTAATAAACACTAAAAAATTTTAAATAATTATCTTCTTTCTCAAAGATAATTTAAAAGATCATTTAGAATTTCTTTATTAAAGATCATAACGGTAACGATCATTGGGCCTAATAAATGCTAAAGAATTTGAAATAATTATCTTCTTTGTGAATCATAATTGAAAAGATCATCTAAAGTTTTTTTATTAAAGATCATAACGGTAACAATCATTGGGCCTAATAAATGCTAAAAAATCGTAAATACTTATCTTCTTTCTAAAAGCTAATTTAATAGATCATTTAGAATTTCTTTATGAAAGATCATAGCGGTAACGATCAATGGGCCTAGTAAATGCTAATAAATTTGAAATAGTTATCTTCTTTCCAAAAGAAAATTTAATAGATCATTTAGAATTCTTAAAGATCATAACGTTAACGTTCATTGGGCCTAATAAATGCTAAAAAATTGTAATTAATTATCTTCTTTGTAAAAGATAATTTAGTAGATCATTTAAAATTTCTTTATTAAAGATCATAACGGTAACGATCATTGGTCCTAATAAATACTAAAGAATTTGAAATAATTATCTTCTTTGTGAATCATAATTGAATGGATCATTTAACGTTATTTTATTAAAGATCATAACGGTAACGATCATTGGGCCTAATAAACAGTAAAAAATTGTAAATAATTATCTTCTTTCTCAAAGATAATTTAAAAGATCATTTAGAATTTCTTTATTAAAGATCATAATGGTAACGATCATTGGGCCTAATAAATGCTAAAGAATTTGAAATAATTATCTTCTTTCTAAAACATAATTTAATAGATCCTTTAAAATTTCTTTATTAAAAATCATAACGGTAACAATCATTGAGCCTAATAAATGGTAAAAAATTGTAAATAATTATCTTCTTTGTAAAAGATAATTTAATAGATCATTTAAAATTTCTTTATTAAAGATCATAATAGTAACGATCATTGGGCCTAATAAATGCTAAAGAATTTGAAATAATTATCTTCTTTGTGAATCATAATTGAAAAGATCATTTAAAGTTTTTTTATTAAAGATCATAACGGTGACGATCATTGGGCCTAATAAATGCTAAAAAATCGTAAATACTTATCTTCTTTCTAAAAGCCAATTTAATAGATCATTTAGAATTTATTTATTAAAGATCATAACAGTAACGATCATTGGGCCTAATAAATGGTAAAGAATTTGAAATAATTATCTTCTTTGTGAATCATAATTGAAAAGATCATTTAAAGTTTTTTTATTAAAGATCATAACGGTAACGATCATTGGGCCTAATAAATGCTAAAAAATTGTAAATAATTATCTTCTTTCTCAAAGATAGTTTAATAGATCATTTAGAATTTCTTTATTAAAGATCATAAGGGTAACGATCATTCGGCCTAATAAATGGTAAAGAATTTGAAATAATTATCTTCTTTGTGAATCATAATTGAAAAGATCATTTAAAGGTTTTTTATTAAACATCATAACAGTAACGATCATTGGGCCTAATAAATGCTAAAAAATTGTAAATACTTATCTTCTTTCTAAAAGCTAATTTAATAGATCATTTAGAATTTCTTTATGAAAGATCATAGCGGTAACGATCAATGGGCCCAGTAAATGCTAATAAATTTGAAATAGTTATCTTCTTTCCAAAAGAAAATTTAATAGATTATTTAGAATTCTTAAAGATCATAACGTTAACGTTCATTGGGCCTAATAAATGCTAAAAAATTGTAATTAATTATCTTCTTTGTAAAAGATAATTTAGTAGATCATTTAAAATTTCTTTATTAAAGATCATAACGGTAACGATCATTGGTCCTAATAAATACTAAAGAATTTGAAATAATTATCTTCTTTGTGAATCATAATTGAATGGATCATTTAATGTTTTTTTATTAAAGATCATAATGGTAACGATCATTGGGCCTAATAAACAGTAAAAAATTGTAAATAATTATCTTCTTTCTCAAAGATAATTTAAAAGATCATTTAGAATTTCTTTATTAAAGATCATAACGGTAACGATCATTGGGCCTAATAAATGCTAATGAATTATAAATAATTATATTTTTTCTAAAACATAATTTAATAGATCATTTGAAATTTCTTTATTAAAAATCATAACGGTAACAATCATTGAGCCTAAAAATGCTAAAAAATTGTAAATAATTATCTTCTTTCTAAAAGATAATTTAATAGATCATTTACAATTTCTTTATTAACGCTCATAACAGTAACGATCATTGGTCCTAATAAATGCTAAAGAATTTGAAATAATTACCTTCTTTGTGAATCATAATTGAAAAGATCATTTAAAGTTTTTTTATTAAAGATCATAACGGTAACGATCATTGGGCCTAATAAATGCTAAAAAATTGTAAATAATTATCTTCTTTCTAAAAGATAATTTAATAGATCATTTACAATTTCTTTATTAAAGATCATAACAGTAACGATCATTGGTCCTAATAAATGCTAAAGAATTTGAAATAATTACCTTCTTTGTGAATCATAATTGAATAGATCATTTAAAGATTTTTTATTAAAGATCATAACGGTAACGATCATTGGGCCTAATAAATGCTAAAAAATTGTAAATAATTATCTTCTTTCTGAAAGATAATTTAATAGATCATTTAGAATTTCTTTATTAAAAATCATAACGGAAACGATCATTGGGCCTAATAAATGCTAAAGAATTGTAAATAATTATATTCTTTCTAAAACATAATTTAATAGATCATTTAAAATTTCTTTATTAAAAATCATAACGGTAACAATCATTGAGCCTAATAAATGGTAAAAAATTGTAAATAATTATCTTCTTTGTAAAAGATAATTTAATAGATCATTTAAAATTTCTTTATTAAAGATCATAATAGTAACAATCATTGGGCCTAATAAATGCTAAAGAATTTGAAATAATTATCTTCTTTGTGAATCATAATTGAAAAGATCATTTAAAGTTTTTTTATTAAAGATCATAACGGTAACGATCATTGGGCCTAATAAATGCTAAAAAATCGTAAATACTTATCTTCTTTCTAAAAGCTAATTTAATAGATCATTTAGAATTTATTTATTAAAGATCATAACTGTAACGGTCATTGGGCCTAATAAATGCTAAAGAATTGTAAATAATTCTATTCTTTCTAAATCATAATTTAATAGATCATTTAAAATTTCTTTATTAAAAATCATAACGGTAACAATCATTGAGCCTAATAAATGGTAAAAAATTGTAAATAATTATCTTCTTTGTAAAAGATAATTTAATAGATCATTTAGAATTTCTTTATTAAAGATCCTAACGGTAACGATCATTGGGCCTAATAAATGCTAAAGAATTTAAAATAATTACCTTCTTTGTGAATCATAATTGAATAGATCATTTAAAGGTTTTTAATAAAGATCATAAAGGTAAGGATCATTGGGCCTAATAAATGCTAAAAAATTGTAAATAATTATCTTCTTTGTAAAAGATAATTTAATAGATCATTTAGAATTTCTTTATTAAAGATCATAACGGTAACGATCATTGGGCCTAATAAATGCTAAAGAATTTGAAATAATTACCTTCTTTGTGAATCATAATTGAAAAGATTATTTAAAGTTTTTTTATTAAAGATCATAACGGTAACGATCATTGGGCCTAATAAATGCTAAAAAATTGTAAATAATTATCTTCTTTCTAAAAGATAATTTAATGGATCATTTACAATTTCTTTATTAAAGATCATAACGGTAACGATCATTGGGCCTAATAAATGCTAAAGAATTTGAAATAATTACCTTCTTTGTGAATCATAATTGAATAGATCATTTAAAGTTTTTTAATAAAGACCATAAAGGTAACGATCATTGGGCCTAATAAATGCTAAAAAATTGTAAATAATTATCTTCTTTCTAAAAGATAATTTAATAGATCATTTAGAATTTCTTTATTAAAGATCATAACGGTAACGATCATTGGGCCTAATAAATGCTAAAGAATTTGAAATAATTACCTTCTTTGTGAATCATAATTGAATAGATCATTTAAAGTTTTTTTATTAAAGATCATAACGGTAACGATCATTGGGCCTAATAAATGCTAAAAAATTGGAAATAATTATCTTCTTTCTAAAATATAATTTAATAGATCATTTACAATTTCTTTATTAAAGATCATAACGGTAACGATCATTGGTCCTTATAAATGCTAAAGAATTTGAAATAATTACCTTCTTTGTGAATCATAATTGAAAAGATCATTTAAAGTTTTTTTATTAAAGATCATAACGGTAACGATCATTGGGCCTAATAAATGCGAAAAAATTGTAAATAATTATCTTCTTTCTCAAAGATAATTTAATAGATCATTTAGAATTTCTTTATTAAAGATCATAACGGTAACGATCATTGGGCCTAATAAATGGTAAAGAATTTGAAATAATTATCTTCTTTGTGAATCATAATTGAAAAGATCATTTAAAGTTTTTTTATTAAAGATCATAACGGTAACGATCATTGGGCCTAATAAATGCTAAAAAATTGTAAATAATTATCTTCTTTCTGAAAGATAATTTAATAGATCATTTAGAATTTCTTTATTAAAGATCATAACGGAAACGATCATTGGGCCTAATAAATGCTGAAGAATTGTAAATAATTATATTCTTTCTAAAACATAATTTAATAGATCATTTAAAATTTCTTTATTAAAAATCATAACGGTAACAATCATTGAGCCTAATAAATGGTAAAAAATTATAAATAATTATCTTCTTTGTAAAAGATAATTTCATAGATTATTTAGAATTTCTTTATTAAAGATCATAACGGTAACGATCGTTGGGCCTAATAAATGCTAAAGAATTTGAAATAATTACCTTCTTTGTGAATCATAATTGAATAGATCATTTAAAGTTTTTTTAATAAAGATCATAACGGTAACGATCATTGGGCCTAATAAATGCTAAACAATTGTAAATAATTATCTTCTTTCTAAAAGATAATTTAATAGATCATTTACAATTTCTTTATTAAAGATCATAACGGTAACGATCATTGGTCCTAATAAATGCTAAAGAATTTGAAATAATTACCTTCTTTGTGAATCATAATTGAAAAAATTATTTAAAGTTTTTTTATTAAAGATCATAACGGTAACGATCATTGGGCCTAATAAATGCTAAAAAATTGTAAATAATTATCTTCTTTCTAAAATATAATTTAATAGATCATTTACAATTTCTTTATTAAAGATCATAACGGTAACGATCATTGGTCCTTATAAATGCTAAAGAATTTGAAATAATTACCTTCTTTGTGAATCATAATTGAAAATATCATTTAAAGTTTTTTTATTAAAGATCATAACGGTAACGATCATTGGGCCTCATAAATGCTAAAAAATTGTAAATAAGTATCTTCTTTCTCAAAGATAGTTTAATAGATCATTTAGAATTTCTTTATTAAAGATCATAAGGGTAACGATCATTGGGCCTTATAGATGGTAAAGAATTTGAAATAATTATCTTCTTTGTGAATCATAATTGAAAAGATCATTTAAAGGTTTTTTATTAAAGATCATAACGGTAACGATCATTGGGCCTAATAAATGCTAAAAAATTGTAAATAATTATCTTCTTTCTAAAATATAATTTAATAGATCATTTACAATTTCTTTATTAAAGATCATAACGGTAACGATCATTGGTCCTTATAAATGCTAAAGAATTTGAAATAATTACCTTCTTTGTGAATCATAATTGAAAAGATTATTTAAAGTTTTTTTATTAAAGATCATAACGGTAACGATCATTGGGCCTAATAAATGCTAAAAAATTGTAAATAATTATCTTCTTTCTGAAAGATAATTTAATAGATCATTTAGAATTTCTTTATTAAAGATCATAACGGAAACGATCATTGGGCCTAATAAATGCTGAAGAATTGTAAATAATTATATTCTTTCTAAAACATAATTTAATAGATCATTTAAAATTTCTTTATTAAAAATCATAACGGTAACAATCATTGAGCCTAATAAATGGTAAAAAATTGTAAATAATTATCTTCTTTGTAAAAGATAATTTAATAGATCATTTAGAATTTCTTTATTAAAGATCATAACGGTAACGATCATTGGGCCTAATAAATGCTAAAGAATTTGAAATAATTACCTTCTTTGTGAATCATAATTGAATAGATCATTTAAAGTTTTTTAATAAAGATCATAAAGGTAACGATCATTGGGCCTAATAAATGCTAAAAAATTGTAAATAATTATCTTCTTTCTAAAAGATAATTTAATAGATCATTTAGAATTTCTTTATTAAAGATCATAACGGTAACGATCATTGGGCCTAATAAAGGCTAAAGAATTTGAAATAATTATCTTCTTTGTGAATCATAATTGAAAAGATCATTTAAAGTTTTTTTATTAAAGATCATAACGGTAACGATCATTGGGCCTAATAAATGCTAAAAAATCGTAAATACTTATCTTCTTTCTAAAAGCTAATTTAATAGATCATTTAGAATTTCTTTATTAAAGATCATAACTGTAACGGTCATTGGGCCTAATAAATGCTAAAAAATTGTAAATAATTATATTCTTTCTAAAAGATAATTTAATAGATCATTTAAAATTTCTTTATTAAAGATCATAAGGGTAACGATCATTGGGCCTAATAAATGCTAAAGAATTTCAAATAATTACCTACTTTGTGAATCATAATTGAATAGATCATTTAAAGTTTTTTTAGTAACGATCATAACGGTAACGATCATTGGGCCTAATAAATGCTAAAAAATTGTAAATAATTATCTTCTTTCTAAAAGATAATTTAATAGATCATTTAAAATTTCTTTATTAAAGATCATAACGGTAACGATCATTGGTCCTAATAAATGCTAAAGAATTTGGAATAATTACCTTCTTTGTGAATCATAATTGAAAAGATCATTTAAAGTTTTTTTATTAAAGATCATAACGGTAACGATCATTGGGCCTAATAAATGCTAAAAAATTGTAAATAATTATCTTCTTTCTAAAAGATAATTTAATAGATCACTTACAATTTCTTTATTAAAGATCATAACGGTAACAATCATTGGGCCTAATAAATGCTAAAGAATTTGAAATAATTACCTTCTTTGTGAATCATAATTGAATAGATCATTTAAAGTTTTTTTAATAAAGATCATAACGGTAACGATCATTGGGCCTAATAAATGCTAAAAAATTGTAAATAATTATCTTCTTTCTAAAAGATAATTTAATAGATCATTTACAATTTCTTTATTAAAGATCATAACGGTAACGATCATTGAGCCTAATAAATGCTAAGGAATTTGAAATAATTATCTTCTTTGTGAATCATAATTGAAAAGATCATTTAAAGTTTTCTTATTAAAGATCATAACGGTAACGATCATTGGGCCTAATAATTGCTAAAAAATGGTAAATACTTATCTTCTTTCTAAAAGCTAATTTAATAGATCATTTGGAATTTCTTTATTAAAGATCATAACTGTAACGGTCATTGAGCCTAATAAATGCTAAAAAATTGTAAATAATTATATTCTTTCTAAAACATAATTTAATAAATCATTTAAAATTTCTTTATTAAAAATCATAACGGTAACAATCATTGAGCCTAATAAATGGTAAAAAATTGTAAATAATTATCTTCTTTGTAAAAGATAATTTAATAGATCATTTAGAATTTCTTTATTAAAGATCATAACGGTAACGATCATTGGGCCTAATAAATGCTAAAGAATTTGAAATAATTACCTTCTTTGTGAATCATAATTGAATAGATCATTTAAAGTTTTTTAATAAAGACCATAAAGGTAACGATCATTGGGCCTAATAAATGCTAAAAAATTGTAAATAATTATCTTCTTTCTAAAAGATAATTTAATAGATCATTTAGAATTTCTTTATTAAAGATCATAACGGTAACGATCATTGGGCCTAATAAATGCTAAAGAATTTGAAATAATTACCTTCTTTGTGAATCATAATTGAATAGATCATTTAAAGTTTTTTTATTAAAGATCATAACGGTAACGATCATTGGGCCTAATAAATGCTAAAAAATCGTAAATACTTATCTTCTTTCTAAAAGCTAATTTAATAGATCATTTAGAATTTCTTTATTAAAGATCATAACGGTAACGGTCATTGGGCCTAATAAATGCTAAAAAATTGTAAATAATTATATTCTTTCTAAAAGATAATTTAATAGATCATTTAAAATTTCTTTATTAAAGATCATAACGGTAACGATCATTGGTCCTAATAAATGCTAAAGAATTTGGAATAATTACCTTCTTTGTGAATCATAATTGAAAAGATCATTTAAAGTTTTTTTATTAAAGATCATAACGGTAACGATCATTGGGCCTAATAAATGCTAAAAAATTGTAAATAATTATCTTCTTTCTAAAAGATAATTTAATAGATCATTTACAATTTCTTTATTAAAGATCATAACGGTAACAATCATTGGGCCTAATAAATGCTAAAGAATTTGAAATAATTACCTTCTTTGTGAATCATAATTGAATAGATCATTTAAAGTTTTTTTAATAAAGATCATAACGGTAACGATCATTGGGCCTAATAAATACTAGAAAATTGTAAATAATTATCTTCTTTCTAAAAGATAATTTAATAGATCATTTACAATTTCTTTATTAAAGATCATAACGGTAACGATCATTGGTCCTAATAAATGCTAAAGAATTTGAAAAAATTACCTGTTTTGTGAATCATAATTGAATAGATCATTTAAAGTTTTTTTAATAAAGATCATAACGGTAACGATCATTGGGCCTAATAAATGCTAAAAAATTGTAAATAATTATCTTCTTTGTAAAAGATAATTTAATAGATCATTTAAAATTTATTTTTTAAAGATCATAACAGTAACGATCATTGGGCCTAATAAATGCTAAAGAATTTGAAATAATTATCTTCTTTGTGAATCATAATTGAAAAGATCATTTAAAGTTTTTTTATTAAAGATCATAACGGTAACGATCATTGGGCCTAATAAATGCTAAAAAATCGTAAATACTTATCTTCTTTCTAAAAGCTAATTTAATAGATCATTTGGAATTTCTTTATTAAAGATCATAACTGTAACGGTCATTGAGCCTAATAAATGCTAAAAAATTGTAAATAATTATATTCTTTCTAAAACATAATTTAATAAATCATTTAAAATTTCTTTATTAAAATTAATAGATCATTTGGAATTTCTTTATTAAAGATCATAACTGTAACGGTCATTGAGCCTAATAAATGCTAAAAAATTGTAAATAATTATATTCTTTCTAAAACATAATTTAATAAATCATTTAAAATTTCTTTATTAAAAATCATAACGGTAACAATCATTGAGCCTAATAAATGGTAAAAAATTGTAAATAATTATCTTCTTTGTAAAAGATAATTTAATAGATCATTTAGAATTTCTTTATTAAAGATCATAACGGTAACGATCATTGGGCCTAATAAATGCTAAAGAATTTGAAATAATTACCTTCTTTGTGAATCATAATTGAATAGATCATTTAAAGTTTTTTAATAAAGACCATAAACGTAACGATCATTGGGCCTAATAAATGCTAAAAAATTGTAAATAATTATCTTCTTTCTAAAAGATAATTTAATAGATCATTTAGAATTTCTTTATTAAAGATCATAACGGTAATGATCATTGGGCCTAATAAATGCTAAAGAATTTGAAATAATTACCTTCTTTGTGAATCATAATTGAATAGATCATTTAAAGTTTTTTTATTAAAGATCATAACGGTAACGATCATTGGGCCTAATAAATGCTAAAAAATCGTAAATACTTATCTTCTTTCTAAAAGCTAATTTAATAGATCATTTAGAATTTCTTTATTAAAGATCATAACTGTAACGGTCATTGGGCCTAATAAATATTAAAAAATTGTAAATAATTATATTCTTTCTAAAAGATAATTTAATAGATCATTTAAAATTTCTTTATTAAAGATCATAAGGGTAACGATCATTGGGCCTAATAAATGCTAAAGAATTTCAAATAATTACCTACTTTGTGAATCATAATTGAATAGATCATTTAAAGTTTTTTTAATAACGATCATAACGGTAACGATCATTGGGCCTAATAAATGCTAAAAAATTGTAAATAATTATCTTCTTTCTAAAAGATAATTTAATAGATCATTTAAAATTTCTTTATTAAAGATCATAACGGTAACGATCATTGGTCCTAATAAATGCTAAAGAATTTGGAATAATTACCTTCTTTGTGCATCATAATTGAAAAGATCATTTAAAGTTTTTTTATTAAAGATCATAACGGTAACGATCATTGGGCCTAATAAATGCTAAAAAATTGTAAATAATTATCTTCTTTCTAAAAGATAATTTAATAGATCACTTACAATTTCTTTATTAAAGATCATAACGGTAACAATCATTGGGCCTAATAAATGCTAAAGAATTTGAAATAATTACCTTCTTTGTGAATCATAATTGAATAGATCATTTAAAGTTTTTTTAATAAAGATCATAACGGTAACGATCATTGGGCCTAATAAATGCTAAAAAATTGTAAATAATTATCTTCTTTCTAAAAGATAATTTAATAGATCATTTACAATTTCTTTATTAAAGATCATAACGGTAACGATCATTGAGCCTAATAAATGCTAAAGAATTTGAAATAATTATCTTCTTTGTGAATCATAATTGAAAAGATCATTTAAAGTTTTCTTATTAAAGATCATAACGGTAACGATCATTGGGCCTAATAATTGCTAAAAAATCGTAAATACTTATCTTCTTTCTAAAAGCTAATTTAATAGATCATTTGGAATTTCTTTATTAAAGATCATAACTGTAACGGTCATTGAGCCTAATAAATGCTAAAACATTGTAAATAATTATATTCTTTCTAAAACATAATTTAATAAATCATTTAAAATTTCTTTATTAAAAATCATAACGGTAACAATCATTGAGCCTAATAAATGGTAAAAAATTGTAAATAATTATCTTCTTTGTAAAAGATAATTTAATAGATCATTTAGAATTTCTTTATTAAAGATCATAACGGTAACGATCATTGGGCCTAATAAATGCTAAAGAATTTGAAATAATTACCTTCTTTGTGAATCATAATTGAATAGATCATTTAAAGTTTTTTAATAAAGACCATAAAGGTAACGATCATTGGGCCTAATAAATGCTAAAAAATTGTAAATAATTATCTTCTTTCTAAAAGATAATTTAATAGATCATTTAGAATTTCTTTATTAAAGATCATAACGGTAACGATCATTGGGCCTAATAAATGCTAAAGAATTTGAAATAATTACCTTCTTTGTGAATCATAATTGAATAGATCATTTAAAGTTTTTTTATTAAAGATCATAACGGTAACGATCATTGGGCCTAATAAATGCTAAAAAATCGTAAATACTTATCTTCTTTCTAAAAGCTAATTTAATAGATCATTTAGAATTTCTTTATTAAAGATCATAACGGTAACGGTCATTGGGCCTAATAAATGCTAAAAAATTGTAAATAATTATATTCTTTCTAAAAGATAATTTAATAGATCATTTACAATTTCTTTATTAAAGATCATAACGGTAACAATCATTGGGCCTAATAAATGCTAAAGAATTTGAAATAATTACCTTCTTTGTGAATCATAATTGAATAGATCATTTAAAGTTTTTTTAATAAAGATCATAACGGTAACGATCATTGGGCCTAATAAATACTAGAAAATTGTAAATAATTATCTTCTTTCTAAAAGATAATTTAATAGATCATTTACAATTTCTTTATTAAAGATCATAACGGTAACGATCATTGGTCCTAATAAATGCTAAAGAATTTGAAATAATTACCTGCTTTGTGAATCATAATTGAATAGATCATTTAAAGTTTTTTTAATAAAGATCATAACGGTAACGATCATTGGGCCTAATAAATGCTAAAGAATTTGAAATAATTATCTTCTTTGTGAATCATAATTGAAAAGATCATTTAAAGTTTTTTTATTAAAGATCATAACGGTAACGATCATTGGGCCTAATAAATGCTAAAAAATCGTAAATACTTATCTTCTTTCTAAAAGCTAATTTAATAGATCATTTGGAATTTCTTTATTAAAGATCATAACTGTAACGGTCATTGAGCCTAATAAATGCTAAAAAATTGTAAATAATTATATTCTTTCTAAAACATAATTTAATAAATCATTTAAAATTTCTTTATTAAAATTAATAGATCATTTGGAATTTCTTTATTAAAGATCATAACTGTAACGGTCATTGAGCCTAATAAATGCTAAAAAATTGTAAATAATTATATTCTTTCTAAAACATAATTTAATAAATCATTTAAAATTTCTTTATTAAAAATCATAACGGTAACAATCATTGAGCCTAATAAATGGTAAAAAATTGTAAATAATTATCTTCTTTGTAAAAGATAATTTAATAGATCATTTAGAATTTCTTTATTAAAGATCATAACGGTAACGATCATTGGGCCTAATAAATGCTAAAGAATTTGAAATAATTACCTTCTTTGTGAATCATAATTGAATAGATCATTTAAAGTTTTTTAATAAAGACCATAAACGTAACGATCATTGGGCCTAATAAATGCTAAAAAATTGTAAATAATTATCTTCTTTCTAAAAGATAATTTAATAGATCATTTAGAATTTCTTTATTAAAGATCATAACGGTAATGATCATTGGGCCTAATAAATGCTAAAGAATTTGAAATAATTACCTTCTTTGTGAATCATAATTGAATAGATCATTTAAAGTTTTTTTATTAAAGATCATAACGGTAACGATCATTGGGCCTAATAAATGCTAAAAAATCTTAAATACTTATCTTCTTTCTAAAAGCTAATTTAATAGATCATTTAGAATTTCTTTATTAAAGATCATAACTGTAACGGTCATTGGGCCTAATAAATGCTAAAAAATTGTAAATAATTATCTTCTTTGTAAAAGATAATTTAATAGATCATTTAGAATTTCTTTATTAAAGATCATAACGGTAACGATCATTGGGCCTAATAAATGCTAAAGAATTTGAAATAATTACCTTCTTTGTGAATCATAATTGAATAGATCATTTAAAGTTTTTTTAATAAAGATCATAACGGTAACGATCATTGGGCCTAATAAATACTAGAAAATTGTAAATAATTATCTTCTTTCTAAAAGATAATTTAATAGATCATTTACAATTTCTTTATTAAAGATCATAACGGTAACGATCATTGGTCCTAATAAATGCTAAAGAATTTGAAATAATTACCTGCTTTGTGAATCATAATTGAATAGATCATTTAAAGTTTTTTTAATAAAGATCATAACGGTAACGATCATTGGGCCTAATAAATGCTAAAAAATTGTAAATAATTATCTTCTTTCTAAAAGATAATTTAATAGATCATTTAGAATTTCTTTATTAAAGATCATAACGGTAACGATCATTGGGCCTAATAAATGCTAAAGAATTTGAAATAATTACCTTCTTTGTGAATCATAATTGAATAGATCATTTAAAGTTTTTTTAATAAAGATCATAACGGTAACGATCATTGGGCCTAATAAACGCTAAAAAATTGTAAATAATTATCTTCTTTCTAAAAGATAATTTAATAGATCATTTACAATTTCTTTATTAAGATCATAACGGTAACGATCATTGGTCCTAATAAATGCTAAAGAATTTGAAATAATTACCTTCTTTGTGAATCATAATTGAATAGATCATTTAAAGTCTTTTTAATAAAGATCATAACGGTAACGATCATTGGGCCTAATAAATGCTAAAAAATTGTAAATAATTATCTTCTTTGTAACAGATAATTTAATAGATCATTTAAAATTTCTTTATTAAAGATCATAACAGTAACGGTCATTGGGCCTAATAAATGCTAAAGAATTTGAAATAATTATCTTCTTTGTGAATCATAATTGAAAAGATCATTTAAAGTTTTTTTATTAAAGATCATAACGGTAACGATCATCGGGCTAATAAATGCTAAAAAATTGTAAATAATTATCTTCTTTCTAAAAGATAATTTAATATATCATTTACAATTTCTTTATTAAAGATCATAACGGTAACGATCATTGGTCCTAATAAATGCTAAAGAATTTCAAATAATTACCTTCTTTGTGAATCATAATTGAAAAGATCATTTAAAGTTTTTTTATTAAAGATCATAACGGTAACGATCATTGGGCCTAATAAATACTAGAAAATTGTAAATAATTATCTTCTTTCTAAAAGATAATTTAATAGATCATTTACAATTTCTTTATTAAAGATCATAACGGTAACGATCATTGGGCCTAATAAATGCTAAAGAATTTGAAATAATTACCTTCTTTGTGAATCATAATTGAATAGATCATTTAAAGTTTTTTTAATAAAGATCATAACGGTAACGATCATTGGGCCTAATAAACGCTAAAAAATTGTAAATAATTATCTTCTTTCTAAAAGATAATTTAATAGATCATTTACAATTTCTTTATTAAGATCATAACGGTAACGATCATTGGTCCTAATAAATGCTAAAGAATTTGAAATAATTACCTTCTTTGTGAATCATAATTGAATAGATCATTTAAAGTCTTTTTAATAAAGATCATAACGGTAACGATCATTGGGCCTAATAAATGCTAAAAAATTGTAAATAATTATCTTCTTTGTAACAGATAATTTAATAGATCATTTAAAATTTCTTTATTAAAGATCATAACAGTAACGGTCATTGGGCCTAATAAATGCTAAAGAATTTGAAATAATTATCTTCTTTGTGAATCATAATTGAAAAGATCATTTAAAGTTTTTTTATTAAAGATCATAACGGTAACGATCATCGGGCTAATAAATGCTAAAAAATTGTAAATAATTATCTTCTTTCTAAAAGATAATTTAATATATCATTTACAATTTCTTTATTAAAGATCATAACGGTAACGATCATTGGTCCTAATAAATGCTAAAGAATTTCAAATAATTACCTTCTTTGTGAATCATAATTGAAAAGATCATTTAAAGTTTTTTTATTAAAGATCATAACGGTAACGATCATTGGGCCTAATAAATACTAGAAAATTGTAAATAATTATCTTCTTTCTAAAAGATAATTTAATAGATCATTTACAATTTCTTTATTAAAGATCATAACGGTAACGATCATTGGTCCTAATAAATGCTAAAGAATTTGAAATAATTACCTGCTTTGTGAATCATAATTGAATAGATCATTTAAAGTTTTTTTAATAAAGATCATAACGGTAACGATCATTGGGCCTAATAAATGCTAAAAATTGTAAATAATTATCTTCTTTCTAAAAGATAATTTAATAGATCATTTAGAATTTCTTTATTAAAGATCATAACGGTAACGATCATTGGGCCTAATAAATGCTAAAGAATTTGAAATAATTACCTTCTTTGTGAATCATAATTGAATAGATCATTTAAAGTTTTTTTAATAAAGATCATAACGGTAACGATCATTGGGCCTAATAAACGTTAAAAAATTGTAAATAATTATCTTCTTTCTAAAAGATAATTTAATAGATCATTTACAATTTCTTTATTAAGATCATAACGGTAACGATCATTGGTCCTAATAAATGCTAAAGAATTTGAAATAATTACCTTCTTTGTGAATCATAATTGAATAGATCATTTAAAGTCTTTTTAATAAAGATCATAACGGTAACGATCATTGGGCCTAATAAATGCTAAAAAATTGTAAATAATTATCTTCTTTGTAACAGATAATTTAATAGATCATTTAAAATTTCTTTATTAAAGATCATAACAGTAACGGTCATTGGGCCTAATAAATGCTAAAGAATTTGAAATAATTATCTTCTTTGTGAATCATAATTGAAAAGATCATTTAAAGTTTTTTTATTAAAGATCATAACGGTAACGATCATTGGGCCTAATAAATGCTAAAAAATCGTAAATACTTATCTTCTTTCTAAAAGCTAATTTAATAGATCATTTAGAATTTCTTTATTAAAGATCATAACTGTAACGGTCATTGAGCCTAATAAATGCTAAAAAATTGTAAATAATTATATTCTTTTTAAAACATAATTTAATAAATCATTTAAAATTTCTTTATTAAAAATCATAACGGTAACAATCATTGAGCCTAATAAATGGTAAAAAATTGTAAATAATTATCTTCTTTGTAAAAGATAATTTAATAGATCATTTAGAATTTCTTTATTAAAGATCATAACGGTAACGATCATTGGGCCTAATAAATGCTAAAGAATTTGAAATAATTACCTTCTTTGTGAATCATAATTGAATAGATCATTTAAAGTTTTTTAATAAAGACCACAAAGGTAACGATCATTGGGCCTAATAAATGCTAAAAAATTGTAAATAATTATCTTCTTTCTAAAAGATAATTTAATAGATCATTTAGAATTTCTTTATTAAAGATCATAACGGTAACGATCATTGGGCCTAATAAATGCTAAAGAATTTGAAATAATTACCTTCTTTGTGAATCATAATTGAATAGATCATTTAAAGTTTTTTTAATAAAGATCATAACGGTAACGATCATTGGGCCTAATAAATGCTAAAAAATTGTAAATAATTATCTTCTTTCTAAAAGATAATTTAATAGATCCTTTAGAATTTCTTTATTAAAGATCATAACGGTAACGATCATTGGGCCTAATAAATGCTAAAGAATTTGAAAAAATTACCTGTTTTGTGAATCATAATTGAATAGATCATTTAAAGTTTTTTTAATAAAGATCATAACGGTAACGATCATTGGGCCTAATAAATGCTAAAAAATTGTAAATAATTATCTTCTTTGTAAAAGATAATTTAATAGATCATTTAAAATTTATTTTTTAAAGATCATAACAGTAACGATCATTGGGCCTAATAAATGCTAAAGAATTTGAAATAATTATCTTCTTTGTGAATCATAATTGAAAAGATCATTTAAAGTTTTTTTATTAAAGATCATAACGGTAACGATCATTGGGCCTAATAAATGCTAAAAAATCGTAAATACTTATCTTCTTTCTAAAAGCTAATTTAATAGATCATTTGGAATTTCTTTATTAAAGATCATAACTGTAACGGTCATTGAGCCTAATAAATGCTAAAAAATTGTAAATAATTATATTCTTTCTAAAACATAATTTAATAAATCATTTAAAATTTCTTTATTAAAATTAATAGATCATTTGGAATTTCTTTATTAAAGATCATAACTGTAACGGTCATTGAGCCTAATAAATGCTAAAAAATTGTAAATAATTATATTCTTTCTAAAACATAATTTAATAAATCATTTAAAATTTCTTTATTAAAAATCATAACGGTAACAATCATTGAGCCTAATAAATGGTAAAAAATTGTAAATAATTATCTTCTTTGTAAAAGATAATTTAATAGATCATTTAGAATTTCTTTATTAAAGATCATAACGGTAACGATCATTGGGCCTAATAAATGCTAAAGAATTTGAAATAATTACCTTCTTTGTGAATCATAATTGAATAGATCATTTAAAGTTTTTTAATAAAGACCATAAACGTAACGATCATTGGGCCTAATAAATGCTAAAAAATTGTAAATAATTATCTTCTTTCTAAAAGATAATTTAATAGATCATTTAGAATTTCTTTATTAAAGATCATAACGGTAATGATCATTGGGCCTAATAAATGCTAAAGAATTTGAAATAATTACCTTCTTTGTGAATCATAATTGAATAGATCATTTAAAGTTTTTTTATTAAAGATCATAACGGTAACGATCATTGGGCCTAATAAATGCTAAAAAATCGTAAATACTTATCTTCTTTCTAAAAGCTAATTTAATAGATCATTTAGAATTTCTTTATTAAAGATCATAACTGTAACGGTCATTGGGCCTAATAAATATTAAAAAATTGTAAATAATTATATTCTTTCTAAAAGATAATTTAATAGATCATTTAAAATTTCTTTATTAAAGATCATAAGGGTAACGATCATTGGGCCTAATAAATGCTAAAGAATTTCAAATAATTACCTACTTTGTGAATCATAATTGAATAGATCATTTAAAGTTTTTTTAATAACGATCATAACGGTAACGATCATTGGGCCTAATAAATGCTAAAAAATTGTAAATAATTATCTTCTTTCTAAAAGATAATTTAATAGATCATTTAAAATTTCTTTATTAAAGATCATAACGGTAACGATCATTGGTCCTAATAAATGCTAAAGAATTTGGAATAATTACCTTCTTTGTGCATCATAATTGAAAAGATCATTTAAAGTTTTTTTATTAAAGATCATAACGGTAACGATCATTGGGCCTAATAAATGCTAAAAAATTGTAAATAATTATCTTCTTTCTAAAAGATAATTTAATAGATCACTTACAATTTCTTTATTAAAGATCATAACGGTAACAATCATTGGGCCTAATAAATGCTAAAGAATTTGAAATAATTACCTTCTTTGTGAATCATAATTGAATAGATCATTTAAAGTTTTTTTAATAAAGATCATAACGGTAACGATCATTGGGCCTAATAAATGCTAAAAAATTGTAAATAATTATCTTCTTTCTAAAAGATAATTTAATAGATCATTTACAATTTCTTTATTAAAGATCATAACGGTAACGATCATTGAGCCTAATAAATGCTAAAGAATTTGAAATAATTATCTTCTTTGTGAATCATAATTGAAAAGATCATTTAAAGTTTTCTTATTAAAGATCATAACGGTAACGATCATTGGGCCTAATAATTGCTAAAAAATCGTAAATACTTATCTTCTTTCTAAAAGCTAATTTAATAGATCATTTGGAATTTCTTTATTAAAGATCATAACTGTAACGGTCATTGAGCCTAATAAATGCTAAAACATTGTAAATAATTATATTCTTTCTAAAACATAATTTAATAAATCATTTAAAATTTCTTTATTAAAAATCATAACGGTAACAATCATTGAGCCTAATAAATGGTAAAAAATTGTAAATAATTATCTTCTTTGTAAAAGATAATTTAATAGATCATTTAGAATTTCTTTATTAAAGATCATAACGGTAACGATCATTGGGCCTAATAAATGCTAAAGAATTTGAAATAATTACCTTCTTTGTGAATCATAATTGAATAGATCATTTAAAGTTTTTTAATAAAGACCATAAAGGTAACGATCATTGGGCCTAATAAATGCTAAAAAATTGTAAATAATTATCTTCTTTCTAAAAGATAATTTAATAGATCATTTAGAATTTCTTTATTAAAGATCATAACGGTAACGATCATTGGGCCTAATAAATGCTAAAGAATTTGAAATAATTACCTTCTTTGTGAATCATAATTGAATAGATCATTTAAAGTTTTTTTATTAAAGATCATAACGGTAACGATCATTGGGCCTAATAAATGCTAAAAAATCGTAAATACTTATCTTCTTTCTAAAAGCTAATTTAATAGATCATTTAGAATTTCTTTATTAAAGATCATAACGGTAACGGTCATTGGGCCTAATAAATGCTAAAAAATTGTAAATAATTATATTCTTTCTAAAAGATAATTTAATAGATCATTTACAATTTCTTTATTAAAGATCATAACGGTAACAATCATTGGGCCTAATAAATGCTAAAGAATTTGAAATAATTACCTTCTTTGTGAATCATAATTGAATAGATCATTTAAAGTTTTTTTAATAAAGATCATAACGGTAACGATCATTGGGCCTAATAAATACTAGAAAATTGTAAATAATTATCTTCTTTCTAAAAGATAATTTAATAGATCATTTACAATTTCTTTATTAAAGATCATAACGGTAACGATCATTGGTCCTAATAAATGCTAAAGAATTTGAAATAATTACCTGCTTTGTGAATCATAATTGAATAGATCATTTAAAGTTTTTTTAATAAAGATCATAACGGTAACGATCATTGGGCCTAATAAATGCTAAAGAATTTGAAATAATTATCTTCTTTGTGAATCATAATTGAAAAGATCATTTAAAGTTTTTTTATTAAAGATCATAACGGTAACGATCATTGGGCCTAATAAATGCTAAAAAATCGTAAATACTTATCTTCTTTCTAAAAGCTAATTTAATAGATCATTTGGAATTTCTTTATTAAAGATCATAACTGTAACGGTCATTGAGCCTAATAAATGCTAAAAAATTGTAAATAATTATATTCTTTCTAAAACATAATTTAATAAATCATTTAAAATTTCTTTATTAAAATTAATAGATCATTTGGAATTTCTTTATTAAAGATCATAACTGTAACGGTCATTGAGCCTAATAAATGCTAAAAAATTGTAAATAATTATATTCTTTCTAAAACATAATTTAATAAATCATTTAAAATTTCTTTATTAAAAATCATAACGGTAACAATCATTGAGCCTAATAAATGGTAAAAAATTGTAAATAATTATCTTCTTTGTAAAAGATAATTTAATAGATCATTTAGAATTTCTTTATTAAAGATCATAACGGTAACGATCATTGGGCCTAATAAATGCTAAAGAATTTGAAATAATTACCTTCTTTGTGAATCATAATTGAATAGATCATTTAAAGTTTTTTAATAAAGACCATAAACGTAACGATCATTGGGCCTAATAAATGCTAAAAAATTGTAAATAATTATCTTCTTTCTAAAAGATAATTTAATAGATCATTTAGAATTTCTTTATTAAAGATCATAACGGTAATGATCATTGGGCCTAATAAATGCTAAAGAATTTGAAATAATTACCTTCTTTGTGAATCATAATTGAATAGATCATTTAAAGTTTTTTTATTAAAGATCATAACGGTAACGATCATTGGGCCTAATAAATGCTAAAAAATCTTAAATACTTATCTTCTTTCTAAAAGCTAATTTAATAGATCATTTAGAATTTCTTTATTAAAGATCATAACTGTAACGGTCATTGGGCCTAATAAATGCTAAAAAATTGTAAATAATTATCTTCTTTGTAAAAGATAATTTAATAGATCATTTAGAATTTCTTTATTAAAGATCATAACGGTAACGATCATTGGGCCTAATAAATGCTAAAGAATTTGAAATAATTACCTTCTTTGTGAATCATAATTGAATAGATCATTTAAAGTTTTTTTAATAAAGATCATAACGGTAACGATCATTGGGCCTAATAAATACTAGAAAATTGTAAATAATTATCTTCTTTCTAAAAGATAATTTAATAGATCATTTACAATTTCTTTATTAAAGATCATAACGGTAACGATCATTGGTCCTAATAAATGCTAAAGAATTTGAAATAATTACCTGCTTTGTGAATCATAATTGAATAGATCATTTAAAGTTTTTTTAATAAAGATCATAACGGTAACGATCATTGGGCCTAATAAATGCTAAAAAATTGTAAATAATTATCTTCTTTCTAAAAGATAATTTAATAGATCATTTAGAATTTCTTTATTAAAGATCATAACGGTAACGATCATTGGGCCTAATAAATGCTAAAGAATTTGAAATAATTACCTTCTTTGTGAATCATAATTGAATAGATCATTTAAAGTTTTTTTAATAAAGATCATAACGGTAACGATCATTGGGCCTAATAAACGCTAAAAAATTGTAAATAATTATCTTCTTTCTAAAAGATAATTTAATAGATCATTTACAATTTCTTTATTAAGATCATAACGGTAACGATCATTGGTCCTAATAAATGCTAAAGAATTTGAAATAATTACCTTCTTTGTGAATCATAATTGAATAGATCATTTAAAGTCTTTTTAATAAAGATCATAACGGTAACGATCATTGGGCCTAATAAATGCTAAAAAATTGTAAATAATTATCTTCTTTGTAACAGATAATTTAATAGATCATTTAAAATTTCTTTATTAAAGATCATAACAGTAACGGTCATTGGGCCTAATAAATGCTAAAGAATTTGAAATAATTATCTTCTTTGTGAATCATAATTGAAAAGATCATTTAAAGTTTTTTTATTAAAGATCATAACGGTAACGATCATCGGGCTAATAAATGCTAAAAAATTGTAAATAATTATCTTCTTTCTAAAAGATAATTTAATATATCATTTACAATTTCTTTATTAAAGATCATAACGGTAACGATCATTGGTCCTAATAAATGCTAAAGAATTTCAAATAATTACCTTCTTTGTGAATCATAATTGAAAAGATCATTTAAAGTTTTTTTATTAAAGATCATAACGGTAACGATCATTGGGCCTAATAAATACTAGAAAATTGTAAATAATTATCTTCTTTCTAAAAGATAATTTAATAGATCATTTACAATTTCTTTATTAAAGATCATAACGGTAACGATCATTGGGCCTAATAAATGCTAAAGAATTTGAAATAATTACCTTCTTTGTGAATCATAATTGAATAGATCATTTAAAGTTTTTTTAATAAAGATCATAACGGTAACGATCATTGGGCCTAATAAACGCTAAAAAATTGTAAATAATTATCTTCTTTCTAAAAGATAATTTAATAGATCATTTACAATTTCTTTATTAAGATCATAACGGTAACGATCATTGGTCCTAATAAATGCTAAAGAATTTGAAATAATTACCTTCTTTGTGAATCATAATTGAATAGATCATTTAAAGTCTTTTTAATAAAGATCATAACGGTAACGATCATTGGGCCTAATAAATGCTAAAAAATTGTAAATAATTATCTTCTTTGTAACAGATAATTTAATAGATCATTTAAAATTTCTTTATTAAAGATCATAACAGTAACGGTCATTGGGCCTAATAAATGCTAAAGAATTTGAAATAATTATCTTCTTTGTGAATCATAATTGAAAAGATCATTTAAAGTTTTTTTATTAAAGATCATAACGGTAACGATCATCGGGCTAATAAATGCTAAAAAATTGTAAATAATTATCTTCTTTCTAAAAGATAATTTAATATATCATTTACAATTTCTTTATTAAAGATCATAACGGTAACGATCATTGGTCCTAATAAATGCTAAAGAATTTCAAATAATTACCTTCTTTGTGAATCATAATTGAAAAGATCATTTAAAGTTTTTTTATTAAAGATCATAACGGTAACGATCATTGGGCCTAATAAATACTAGAAAATTGTAAATAATTATCTTCTTTCTAAAAGATAATTTAATAGATCATTTACAATTTCTTTATTAAAGATCATAACGGTAACGATCATTGGTCCTAATAAATGCTAAAGAATTTGAAATAATTACCTGCTTTGTGAATCATAATTGAATAGATCATTTAAAGTTTTTTTAATAAAGATCATAACGGTAACGATCATTGGGCCTAATAAATGCTAAAAATTGTAAATAATTATCTTCTTTCTAAAAGATAATTTAATAGATCATTTAGAATTTCTTTATTAAAGATCATAACGGTAACGATCATTGGGCCTAATAAATGCTAAAGAATTTGAAATAATTACCTTCTTTGTGAATCATAATTGAATAGATCATTTAAAGTTTTTTTAATAAAGATCATAACGGTAACGATCATTGGGCCTAATAAACGTTAAAAAATTGTAAATAATTATCTTCTTTCTAAAAGATAATTTAATAGATCATTTACAATTTCTTTATTAAGATCATAACGGTAACGATCATTGGTCCTAATAAATGCTAAAGAATTTGAAATAATTACCTTCTTTGTGAATCATAATTGAATAGATCATTTAAAGTCTTTTTAATAAAGATCATAACGGTAACGATCATTGGGCCTAATAAATGCTAAAAAATTGTAAATAATTATCTTCTTTGTAACAGATAATTTAATAGATCATTTAAAATTTCTTTATTAAAGATCATAACAGTAACGGTCATTGGGCCTAATAAATGCTAAAGAATTTGAAATAATTATCTTCTTTGTGAATCATAATTGAAAAGATCATTTAAAGTTTTTTTATTAAAGATCATAACGGTAACGATCATTGGGCCTAATAAATGCTAAAAAATCGTAAATACTTATCTTCTTTCTAAAAGCTAATTTAATAGATCATTTAGAATTTCTTTATTAAAGATCATAACTGTAACGGTCATTGAGCCTAATAAATGCTAAAAAATTGTAAATAATTATATTCTTTTTAAAACATAATTTAATAAATCATTTAAAATTTCTTTATTAAAAATCATAACGGTAACAATCATTGAGCCTAATAAATGGTAAAAAATTGTAAATAATTATCTTCTTTGTAAAAGATAATTTAATAGATCATTTAGAATTTCTTTATTAAAGATCATAACGGTAACGATCATTGGGCCTAATAAATGCTAAAGAATTTGAAATAATTACCTTCTTTGTGAATCATAATTGAATAGATCATTTAAAGTTTTTTAATAAAGACCACAAAGGTAACGATCATTGGGCCTAATAAATGCTAAAAAATTGTAAATAATTATCTTCTTTCTAAAAGATAATTTAATAGATCATTTAGAATTTCTTTATTAAAGATCATAACGGTAACGATCATTGGGCCTAATAAATGCTAAAGAATTTGAAATAATTACCTTCTTTGTGAATCATAATTGAATAGATCATTTAAAGTTTTTTTAATAAAGATCATAACGGTAACGATCATTGGGCCTAATAAATGCTAAAAAATTGTAAATAATTATCTTCTTTCTAAAAGATAATTTAATAGATCCTTTAGAATTTCTTTATTAAAGATCATAACGGTAACGATCATTGGGCCTAATAAATGCTAAAGAATTTGAAATAATTATCTTCTTTGTGAATCATAATTGAAAAGATCATTTAAAGTTTTTTATTAAAGATCATAACGGTAACGATCATTGGGCCTAATAAATGCTAAAAAATTGTAAATAATTATCTTCTTTCTAAAAGATAATTTAATAGATCATTTAAAATTTCTTTATTAAAGATCATAACGGTAACGATCATTGGTCCTAATAAATGCTAAAGAATTTGGAATAATTACCTTCTTTGTGAATCATAATTGAAAAGATCATTTAAAGTTTTTTTATTAAAGATCATAACGGTAACGATCATTGGGCCTAATAAATGCTAAAAAATTGTAAATAATTATCTTCTTTCTAAAAGATAATTTAATAGATCACTTACAATTTCTTTATTAAAGATCATAACGGTAACAATCATTGGGCCTAATAAATGCTAAAGAATTTGAAATAATTACCTTCTTTGTGAATCATAATTGAATAGATCATTTAAAGTTTTTTTAATAAAGATCATAACGGTAACGATCATTGGGCCTAATAAATGCTAAAAAATTGTAAATAATTATCTTCTTTCTAAAAGATAATTTAATAGATCATTTACAATTTCTTTATTAAAGATCATAACGGTAACGATCATTGAGCCTAATAAATGCTAAAGAATTTGAAATAATTATCTTCTTTGTGAATCATAATTGAAAAGATCATTTAAAGTTTTCTTATTAAAGATCATAACGGTAACGATCATTGGGCCTAATAATTGCTAAAAAATCGTAAATACTTATCTTCTTTCTAAAAGCTAATTTAATAGATCATTTGGAATTTCTTTATTAAAGATCATAACTGTAACGGTCATTGAGCCTAATAAATGCTAAAAAATTGTAAATAATTATATTCTTTCTAAAACATAATTTAATAAATCATTTAAAATTTCTTTATTAAAAATCATAACGGTAACAATCATTGAGCCTAATAAATGGTAAAAAATTGTAAATAATTATCTTCTTTGTAAAAGATAATTTAATAGATCATTTAGAATTTCTTTATTAAAGATCATAACGGTAACGATCATTGGGCCTAATAAATGCTAAAGAATTTGAAATAATTACCTTCTTTGTGAATCATAATTGAATAGATCATTTAAAGTTTTTTAATAAAGACCATAAAGGTAACGATCATTGGGCCTAATAAATGCTAAAAAATTGTAAATAATTATCTTCTTTCTAAAAGATAATTTAATAGATCATTTAGAATTTCTTTATTAAAGATCATAACGGTAACGATCATTGGGCCTAATAAATGCTAAAGAATTTGAAATAATTACCTTCTTTGTGAATCATAATTGAATAGATCATTTAAAGTTTTTTTATTAAAGATCATAACGGTAACGATCATTGGGCCTAATAAATGCTAAAAAATCGTAAATACTTATCTTCTTTCTAAAAGCTAATTTAATAGATCATTTAGAATTTCTTTATTAAAGATCATAACGGTAACGGTCATTGGGCCTAATAAATGCTAAAAAATTGTAAATAATTATATTCTTTCTAAAAGATAATTTAATAGATCATTTACAATTTCTTTATTAAAGATCATAACGGTAACAATCATTGGGCCTAATAAATGCTAAAGAATTTGAAATAATTACCTTCTTTGTGAATCATAATTGAATAGATCATTTAAAGTTTTTTTAATAAAGATCATAACGGTAACGATCATTGGGCCTAATAAATGCTAAAAAATTGTAAATAATTATCTTCTTTCTAAAAGATAATTTAATAGATCATTTACAATTTCTTTATTAAAGATCATAACGGTAACGATCATTGAGCCTAATAAATGCTAAAGAATTTGAAATAATTATCTTCTTTGTGAATCATAATTGAAAAGATCATTTAAAGTTTTCTTATTAAAGATCATAACGGTAACGATCATTGGGCCTAATAATTGCTAAAAAATCGTAAATACTTATCTTCTTTCTAAAAGCTAATTTAATAGATCATTTGGAATTTCTTTATTAAAGATCATAACTGTAACGGTCATTGAGCCTAATAAATGCTAAAAAATTGTAAATAATTATATTCTTTCTAAAACATAATTTAATAAATCATTTAAAATTTCTTTATTAAAAATCATAACGGTAACAATCATTGAGCCTAATAAATGGTAAAAAATTGTAAATAATTATCTTCTTTGTAAAAGATAATTTAATAGATCATTTAGAATTTCTTTATTAAAGATCATAACGGTAACGATCATTGGGCCTAATAAATGCTAAAGAATTTGAAATAATTACCTTCTTTGTGAATCATAATTGAATAGATCATTTAAAGTTTTTTAATAAAGACCATAAAGGTAACGATCATTGGGCCTAATAAATGCTAAAAAATTGTAAATAATTATCTTCTTTCTAAAAGATAATTTAATAGATCATTTAGAATTTCTTTATTAAAGATCATAACGGTAACGATCATTGGGCCTAATAAATGCTAAAGAATTTGAAATAATTACCTTCTTTGTGAATCATAATTGAATAGATCATTTAAAGTTTTTTTATTAAAGATCATAACGGTAACGATCATTGGGCCTAATAAATGCTAAAAAATCGTAAATACTTATCTTCTTTCTAAAAGCTAATTTAATAGATCATTTAGAATTTCTTTATTAAAGATCATAACGGTAACGGTCATTGGGCCTAATAAATGCTAAAAAATTGTAAATAATTATATTCTTTCTAAAAGATAATTTAATAGATCATTTACAATTTCTTTATTAAAGATCATAACGGTAACAATCATTGGGCCTAATAAATGCTAAAGAATTTGAAATAATTACCTTCTTTGTGAATCATAATTGAATAGATCATTTAAAGTTTTTTTAATAAAGATCATAACGGTAACGATCATTGGGCCTAATAAATACTAGAAAATTGTAAATAATTATCTTCTTTCTAAAAGATAATTTAATAGATCATTTACAATTTCTTTATTAAAGATCATAACGGTAACGATCATTGGTCCTAATAAATGCTAAAGAATTTGAAATAATTACCTGCTTTGTGAATCATAATTGAATAGATCATTTAAAGTTTTTTTAATAAAGATCATAACGGTAACGATCATTGGGCCTAATAAATGCTAAAAAATTGTAAATAATTATCTTCTTTGTAAAAGATAATTTAATAGATCATTTAAAATTTATTTTTTAAAGATCATAACAGTAACGATCATTGGGCCTAATAAATGCTAAAGAATTTGAAATAATTATCTTCCTTGTGAATCATAATTGAAAAGATCATTTAAAGTTTTTTTATTAAAGATCATAACGGTAACGATCATTGGGCCTAATAAATGCTAAAAAATCGTAAATACTTATCTTCTTTCTAAAAGCTAATTTAATAGATCATTTGGAATTTCTTTATTAAAGATCATAACTGTAACGGTCATTGAGCCTAATAAATGCTAAAAAATTGTAAATAATTATATTCTTTCTAAAACATAATTTAATAAATCATTTAAAATTTCTTTATTAAAATTAATAGATCATTTGGAATTTCTTTATTAAAGATCATAACTGTAACGGTCATTGAGCCTAATAAATGCTAAAAAATTGTAAATAATTATATTCTTTCTAAAACATAATTTAATAAATCATTTAAAATTTCTTTATTAAAAATCATAACGGTAACAATCATTGAGCCTAATAAATGGTAAAAAATTGTAAATAATTATCTTCTTTGTAAAAGATAATTTAATAGATCATTTAGAATTTCTTTATTAAAGATCATAACGGTAACGATCATTGGGCCTAATAAATGCTAAAGAATTTGAAATAATTACCTTCTTTGTGAATCATAATTGAATAGATCATTTAAAGTTTTTTAATAAAGACCATAAACGTAACGATCATTGGGCCTAATAAATGCTAAAAAATTGTAAATAATTATCTTCTTTCTAAAAGATAATTTAATAGATCATTTAGAATTTCTTTATTAAAGATCATAACGGTAATGATCATTGGGCCTAATAAATGCTAAAGAATTTGAAATAATTACCTTCTTTGTGAATCATAATTGAATAGATCATTTAAAGTTTTTTTATTAAAGATCATAACGGTAACGATCATTGGGCCTAATAAATGCTAAAAAATCTTAAATACTTATCTTCTTTCTAAAAGCTAATTTAATAGATCATTTAGAATTTCTTTATTAAAGATCATAACTGTAACGGTCATTGGGCCTAATAAATGCTAAAAAATTGTAAATAATTATCTTCTTTGTAAAAGATAATTTAATAGATCATTTAGAATTTCTTTATTAAAGATCATAACGGTAACGATCATTGGGCCTAATAAATGCTAAAGAATTTGAAATAATTACCTTCTTTGTGAATCATAATTGAATAGATCATTTAAAGTTTTTTTAATAAAGATCATAACGGTAACGATCATTGGGCCTAATAAATACTAGAAAATTGTAAATAATTATCTTCTTTCTAAAAGATAATTTAATAGATCATTTACAATTTCTTTATTAAAGATCATAACTGTAACGATCATTGGTCCTAATAAATGCTAAAGAATTTGAAATAATTACCTGCTTTGTGAATCATAATTGAATAGATCATTTAAAGTTTTTTTAATAAAGATCATAACGGTAACGATCATTGGGCCTAATAAATGCTAAAAAATTGTAAATAATTATCTTCTTTCTAAAAGATAATTTAATAGATCATTTAGAATTTCTTTATTAAAGATCATAACGGTAACGATCATTGGGCCTAATAAATGCTAAAGAATTTGAAATAATTACCTTCTTTGTGAATCATAATTGAATAGATCATTTAAAGTTTTTTTAATAAAGATCATAACGGTAACGATCATTGGGCCTAATAAACGCTAAAAAATTGTAAATAATTATCTTCTTTCTAAAAGATAATTTAATAGATCATTTACAATTTCTTTATTAAGATCATAACGGTAACGATCATTGGTCCTAATAAATGCTAAAGAATTTGAAATAATTACCTTCTTTGTGAATCATAATTGAATAGATCATTTAAAGTCTTTTTAATAAAGATCATAACGGTAACGATCATTGGGCCTAATAAATGCTAAAAAATTGTAAATAATTATCTTCTTTGTAACAGATAATTTAATAGATCATTTAAAATTTCTTTATTAAAGATCATAACAGTAACGGTCATTGGGCCTAATAAATGCTAAAGAATTTGAAATAATTATCTTCTTTGTGAATCATAATTGAAAAGATCATTTAAAGTTTTTTTATTAAAGATCATAACGGTAACGATCATTGGGCCTAATAAATGCTAAAAAATCGTAAATACTTATCTTCTTTCTAAAAGCTAATTTAATAGATCATTTAGAATTTCTTTATTAAAGATCATAACTGTAACGGTCATTGAGCCTAATAAATGCTAAAAAATTGTAAATAATTATATTCTTTTTAAAACATAATTTAATAAATCATTTAAAATTTCTTTATTAAAAATCATAATGGTAACAATCATTGAGCCTAATAAATGGTAAAAAATTGTAAATAATTATCTTCTTTGTAAAAGATAATTTAATAGATCATTTAGAATTTCTTTATTAAAGATCATAACGGTAACGATCATTGGGCCTAATAAATGCTAAAGAATTTGAAATAATTACCTTCTTTGTGAATCATAATTGAATAGATCATTTAAAGTTTTTTAATAAAGACCACAAAGGTAACGATCATTGGGCCTAATAAATGCTAAAAAATTGTAAATAATTATCTTCTTTCTAAAAGATAATTTAATAGATCATTTAGAATTTCTTTATTAAAGATCATAACGGTAACGATCATTGGGCCTAATAAATGCTAAAGAATTTGAAATAATTACCTTCTTTGGGAATCATAATTGAATAGATCATTTAAAGTTTTTTTAATAAAGATCATAACGGTAACGATCATTGGGCCTAATAAATGCTAAAAAATTGTAAATAATTATCTTCTTTCTAAAAGATAATTTAATAGATCCTTTAGAATTTCTTTATTAAAGATCATAACGGTAACGATCATTGGGCCTAATAAATGCTAAAGAATTTGAAATAATTATCTTCTTTGTGAATCATAATTGAAAAGATCATTTAAAGTTTTTTATTAAAGATCATAACGGTAACGATCATTGGGCCTAATAAATGCTAAAAAATTGTAAATAATTATCTTCTTTCTAAAAGATAATTTAATAGATCATTTAGAATTTCTTTATTAAAGATCATAACGGTAACGATCATTGGCCTAATAAATGCTAAAGAATTTGAAATAATTACCTTCTTTGTGAATCATAATTGAATAGATCATTTAAAGTTTTTTTAATAAAGATCATAACGGTAACGATCATTGGGCTAATAAATGCTAAAAAATTGTAAATAATTATCTTCTTTCTAAAAGATAATTTAATAGATCATTTACAATTTCTTTATTAAAGATCATAACGGTAACGATCATTGGTCCTAATAAATGCTAAAGAATTTCAAATAATTACCTTCTTTGTGAATCATAATTGAAAAGATCATTTAAAGTTTTTTTATTAAAGATCATAACGGTAACGATCATTGGGCCTAATAAATACTAGAAAATTGTAAATAATTATCTTCTTTCTAAAAGATAATTTAATAGATCATTTACAATTTCTTTATTAAAGATCATAACGGTAACGATCATTGGTCCTAATAAATGCTAAAGAATTTGAAATAATTACCTGCTTTGTGAATCATAATTGAATAGATCATTTAAAGTTTTTTTAATAAAGATCATAACGGTAACGATCATTGGGCCTAATAAATGCTAAAAAATTGTAAATAATTATCTTCTTTCTAAAAGATAATTTAATAGATCATTTAGAATTTCTTTATTAAAGATCATAACGGTAACGATCATTGGGCCTAATAAATGCTAAAGAATTTGAAATAATTACCTTCTTTGTGAATCATAATTGAATAGATCATTTAAAGTTTTTTTAATAAAGATCATAACGGTAACGATCATTGGGCCTAATAAACGTTAAAAAATTGTAAATAATTATCTTCTTTCTAAAAGATAATTTAATAGATCATTTACAATTTCTTTATTAAGATCATAACGGTAACGATCATTGGTCCTAATAAATGCTAAAGAATTTGAAATAATTACCTTCTTTGTGAATCATAATTGAATAGATCATTTAAAGTCTTTTTAATAAAGATCATAACGGTAACGATCATTGGGCCTAATAAATGCTAAAAAATTGTAAATAATTATCTTCTTTGTAACAGATAATTTAATAGATCATTTAAAATTTCTTTATTAAAGATCATAACAGTAACGGTCATTGGGCCTAATAAATGCTAAAGAATTTGAAATAATTATCTTCTTTGTGAATCATAATTGAAAAGATCATTTAAAGTTTTTTTATTAAAGATCATAACGGTAACGATCATTGGGCCTAATAAATGCTAAAAAATCGTAAATACTTATCTTCTTTCTAAAAGCTAATTTAATAGATCATTTAGAATTTCTTTATTAAAGATCATAACTGTAACGGTCATTGAGCCTAATAAATGCTAAAAAATTGTAAATAATTATATTCTTTTTAAAACATAATTTAATAAATCATTTAAAATTTCTTTATTAAAAATCATAACGGTAACAATCATTGAGCCTAATAAATGGTAAAAAATTGTAAATAATTATCTTCTTTGTAAAAGATAATTTAATAGATCATTTAGAATTTCTTTATTAAAGATCATAACGGTAACGATCATTGGGCCTAATAAATGCTAAAGAATTTGAAATAATTACCTTCTTTGTGAATCATAATTGAATAGATCATTTAAAGTTTTTTAATAAAGACCACAAAGGTAACGATCATTGGGCCTAATAAATGCTAAAAAATTGTAAATAATTATCTTCTTTCTAAAAGATAATTTAATAGATCATTTAGAATTTCTTTATTAAAGATCATAACGGTAACGATCATTGGGCCTAATAAATGCTAAAGAATTTGAAATAATTACCTTCTTTGTGAATCATAATTGAATAGATCATTTAAAGTTTTTTTAATAAAGATCATAACGGTAACGATCATTGGGCCTAATAAATGCTAAAAAATTGTAAATAATTATCTTCTTTCTAAAAGATAATTTAATAGATCCTTTAGAATTTCTTTATTAAAGATCATAACGGTAACGATCATTGGGCCTAATAAATGCTAAAGAATTTGAAATAATTATCTTCTTTGTGAATCATAATTGAAAAGATCATTTAAAGTTTTTTATTAAAGATCATAACGGTAACGATCATTGGGCCTAATAAATGCTAAAAAATTGTAAATAATTATCTTCTTTCTAAAAGATAATTTAATAGATCATTTAGAATTTCTTTATTAAAGATCATAACGGTAACGATCATTGGCCTAATAAATGCTAAAGAATTTGAAATAATTACCTTCTTTGTGAATCATAATTGAATAGATCATTTAAAGTTTTTTTAATAAAGATCATAACGGTAACGATCATTGGGCCTAATAAATGCTAAAAAATTGTAAATAATTATCTTCTTTCTAAAAGATAATTTAATAGATCATTTACAATTTCTTTATTAAAGATCATAACGGTAACGATCATTGGTCCTAATAAATGCTAAAGAATTTCAAATAATTACCTTCTTTGTGAATCATAATTGAAAAGATCATTTAAAGTTTTTTTATTAAAGATCATAACGGTAACGATCATTGGGCCTAATAAATGCTAAAAAATCGTAAATACTTATCTTCTTTCTAAAAGCTAATTTAATAGATCATTTAGAATTTCTTTATTAAAGATCATAACTGTAACGGTCATTGGGCCTAATAAATGCTAAAAAATTGTAAATAATTATATTCTTTCTAAACCATAATTTAACAAATCATTTAAAATTTCTTTATTAAAAATCATAACGGAAACAATCATTGAGCCTAATAAACGGTAAAAAATTGTAAATAATTATCTTCTTTGTAAAAGATAATTTAATACATCATTTAAAATTTCTTAATTAAAGATCATAACAGTAACGATCATTGGGCCTAATAAATGCTAAAGAATTTGAAATAAGTATCTTCGTTGTGAATCATAATTGAAAAGATCATTTAAAGTTTTTTTATTAAAGATCATAACGGTAACGATCATTGGGCCTAACAAATGCTAAAAAATCGTAAATACTTATCTTCTTTCTAAAAGCTAATTTAATAGATCATTTAGAATTTTTTTATTAAAGATCGTAACGGTAACGATCATTGGGCCTAATAAATGCTAAAGAATTTGAAATAATTACCTTCTTTGTGAATCATAATTGAATAGATCAGTTAAAGTTTTTTTAATAAAGATCATAACGGTAACGATCATTGGGCCTAATAAATGCTAAAAAATTGTAAATAATTATCTTCTTTCTAAAAGATAATTTAATAGATCATTTACAATTTCTTTATTAAAGATCATAACGGTAACGATCATTGGTCCTAATAAATGCTAAAGAATTTCAAATAATTACCTTCTTTGTGAAGCACAATTGAAAAGATCATTTAAAGTTTTTTTATTAAAGATCATAACGGTAACGATCATTGGGCCTAATAAATGCTAAAAAATCGTAAATACTTATCTTCTTTCTAAAAGCTAATTTAATAGATCATTTAGAACTTTTTTATTAAAGATCGTAA
Organism: Psophocarpus tetragonolobus; assembly: GCA_037954015.1. Lineage (NCBI taxonomy): Eukaryota > Viridiplantae > Streptophyta > Magnoliopsida > Fabales > Fabaceae > Psophocarpus > Psophocarpus tetragonolobus. Next base: position 66,019,667 of record CM075688.1, read on the forward strand.
CGGTAACGATCATTGGGCCTAATAAATGCTAAAGAATTTGAAATAATTACCTTCTTTGTGAATCATAATTGAATAGATCAGTTAAAGTTTTTTTAATAAAGATCATAACGGTAACGATCATTGGGCCTAATAAATGCTAAAAAATTGTAAATAATTATCTTCTTTCTAAAAGATAATTTAATAGATCATTTACAATTTCTTTATTAAAGATCATAACGGTAACGATCATTGGTCCTAATAAATGCTAAAGAATTTCAAATAATTACCTTCTTTGTGAAGCACAATTGAAAAGATCATTTAAAGTTTTTTTATTAAAGATCATAACGGTAACGATCATTGGGCCTAATAAATGCTAAAAAATCGTAAATACTTATCTTCTTTCTAAAAGCTAATTTAATAGATCATTTAGAACTTTTTTATTAAAGATCGTAACGGTAACGATCATTGGGCCTATTAAATGCTAAAGAATTTGAAATAATTACCTTCTTTATGAAGCATAATTGAAATGATCATTTAAAGTTTTTTTATTAAAGATCATAACGGTAACGATCATTGGGCCTAATAAATGCTAAAAAATCGTAAATACTTATCTTCTTTCTAAAAGCTAATTTAATAGATCATTTAGAACTTTTTTATTAAAGATCGTAACGGTAACGATCATTGGGCCTAATAAATGCTAAAAAATTGTAAATAATTATCTTCTTTCTCAAAGATAATTTAATACATCATTTAAAATTTCTTCATTAAAGATCATAACGGAAACGATCATTGGGCCTAATAAATGCTAAAGAATTGTAAATAATTATATTATTTCTAAAACATAATTTAATAGATCATTTAAAATTTCTTTATTAAAAATCATAACGGTAACAATCATTGAGCCTAATAAACGGTAAAAAATTGTAAATAATTATCTTCTTTGTAAAAGATAATTTAATACATCATTTAAAATTTCTTAATTAAAGATCATAACAGTAACGATCATTGGGCCTAATAAATGCTAAAGAATTTGAAATAATTATCTTCGTTGTGAATCATAATTGAAAAGATCATTTAAAGTTTTTTTATTAAAGATCATAACGGTAACGATCATTGGGCCTAATAAATGCTAAAAAATCGTAAATAATTATCTTCTTTCTAAAAGCTAATTTAATAGATCATTTAGAATTTTTTTATTAAAGATCGTAACGGTAACGATCATTGGGCCTAATAAATGCTAAAGAATTTGAAATAATTACCTTCTTTGTGAATCTTAATTGAATAGATCAGTTAAAGTTTTTTTAATAAAGATCATAACGGTAACGATCATTGGGCCTAATAAATGCTAAAAAATTGTAAATAATTATCTTCTTTCTAAAAGATAATTTAATAGATCATTTAGAATTTCTTTATTAAAGATCATAACGGTAACGATCATTGGTCCTAATAAATGCTAAAGAATTTCAAATAATTACCTTCTTTGTGAATCATAATTGAAAAGATCATTTAAAGTTTTTTTATTAAAGATCATAACGGTAACGATCATTGGGCCTCATAAATGCTAAAAAATCGTAAATACTTATCTTCTTTCTAAAAGCTAATTTGATAGATCATTTAGAACTTTTTTATTAAAGATCGTAACGGTAACGATCATTGGGCCTAATAAATGCTAAAGAATTTGAAATAATTATCTTCTTTGTGAATCATAATTGAAAAGATCATTTAAAGTTTTTTTATTAAAGATCATAACGGTAACGATCATTGGGCCTAATAAATGCTAAAAAATCGTAAATACTTATCTTCTTTCTAAAAGCTAATTTAATAGATCATTTAGAATTTCTTTATTAAAGATCATAACGGAAACGATCATTGGGCCTAATAAATGCTAAAGAATTGTAAATAATTATATTCTTTCTAAAACATAATTTAATAGATAATTTAAAATTTCTTTATTAAAAATCATAACGGTAACAATCATTGAGCCTAATAAATGGTAAAAAATTGTAAATAATTATCTTCTTTGTAAAAGATAATTTAATAGATCATTTAGAATTTCTTTATTAAAGATCATAACGGTAACGATCATTGGGCCTAATAAATGCTAAAGAATTTGAAATAATTACCTTCTTTGTGAATCATAATTGAATAGATCATTTAAAGTTTTTTAATAAAGATCATAAAGGTAACGATCATTGGGCCTAATAAATGCTAAAAAATTGTAAATAATTATCTTCTTTCTAAAAGATAATTTAATAGATCATTTAGAATTTCTTTATTAAAGATCATAACGGTAACGATCATTGGGCCTAATAAATGCTAAAGAATTTGAAATAATTATCTTCTTTGTGAATCATAATTGAAAAGATCATTTAAAGTTTTTTTATTAAAGATCATAACAGTAACGATCATTGGGCCTAATATATGCTAAAAAATTGTAAATAATTATCTTCTTTCTCAAAGATAATTTAATACATCATTTAAAATTTCTTCATTAAAGATCATAACGGAAACGATCATTGGGCCTAATAAATGCTAAAGAATTGTAAATAATTATATTATTTCTAAAACATAATTTAATAGATCATTTAAAATTTCTTTATTAAAAATCATAACGGTAACAATCATTGAGCCTAATAAATGGTAAAAAATTGTAAATAATTATCTTCTTTGTAAAAGATAATTTAACAGATCATTTAAAATTTCTTTATTAAAGATCATAACAGTAACAATCATTAGGCCTAATAAATACTAAAGAATTTGAAATAATTATCTTCTTTGTGAATCATAATTGAAAAGATCATTTAAAGTTTTTTTATTAAAGATCATAACGGTAACGATCATTGGGCCTAATAAATGCTAAAGAATTTGGAATAATTACCTTCTTTGTGAATCATAATTGAAAAGATCATTTAAAGTTTTTTTAATAAAGATCATAACGGTAACGATCATTGGGCCTAATAAATGCTAAAAAATTGTAAATAATTATCTTCTTTCTAAAAGATAATTTAATAGATCATTTAGAATTTCTTTATTAAAGATCATAACGGTAACGATCATTGGGCCTAATAAATGCTAAAGAATTTGAAATAATTATCTTCTTTGTGAATCATAATTGAAAAGATCATTTAAAGTTTTTTATTAAAGATCATAACGGTAACGATCATTGGGCCTAATAAATGCTAAAAAATTGTAAATAATTATCTTCTTTCTAAAAGATAATTTAATAGATCATTTAGAATTTCTTTATTAAAGGTCATAACGGTAACGATCATTGGGCCTAATAAATGCTAAAGAATTGTAAATAATTATATTCCTTCTAAAACATAATTTAATAGATCATTTAAAATTTCTTTATTAAAAATCATAACGGTAACAATCATTGAGCCTAATAAATGGTAAAAAATTGTAAATAATTATTTTTTTGTAAAAGATAATTTAATAGATCATTTAAAATTTCTTTATTAAAGATTATAACAGTAACGATCATTGGGCCTAATAAATGCTAAAGAATTTGAAATAATTATCTTCTTTGTGAATCATAATTGAAAAGATCATTTAAAGTTTTTTTATTAAAGATCATAACGGTAACGATCATTGGGCCTAATAAATGCTAAAAAATCGTAAATACTTATCTTCTTTCTAAAAGCTAATTTAATAGATCATTTAGAATTTTTTTATTAAAGATCGTAACGGTAACGATCATTGGGCCTAATAAATGCTAAAGAATTGTAAATAATTATATTCTTTCTAAAACATAATTTAATAGATCGTTTAAAATTTCTTTATTAAAGATCATAACGGTAACGTTCATTGGGCCTAATAAATGCTAAAAAATTGTAATTAATTATCTTCTTTGCAAAAGATAATTTAACAGATCATTTAAAATTTCTATATTAAAGATCATAACGGTAACGATCATTGGTCCTAATAAATGCTAAAGAATTTGAAATAATTACCTTCTTTGTGGATCATAATTGAATAGATCATTTAAAGTTTTTTTAATAAAGATCATAACGGTAACGATCATTGGGCCTAATAAATGCTAAAGAATTTGAAATAATTATCTTCTTTGTGAATCATAATTGAAAAGATCATTTAAAGTTGTTCTATTAAAGATCATAACGGTAACGATCATTGGGCCTAATAAATGCTAAAAAATTGTAAACCATTATCTTCTTATTAAAAGATAATTTAATAGATCATTTAGAATTTCTTTATTAAAGATCACAACAGTAACGATCATTGGGCCTAATAAATACTAAAAAATTGTAAATAATTATCTTCTTTCTAAAACATAATTTAATAGATCATTTAGAATTTCTTTATTAAAGATCATAACGGTAACGATCATTGGGCCTAATAAATGCTAAAGAATTTGAAATAATTATCTTCTTTGTGAATCATAATTGAAAAGATCATTTAAAGTTTTTTTATTAAAGATCATAACGGTAACGATCATTGGGCCTAATAAATGCTAAAAAATCGTAAATACTTATCTTCTTTCTAAAAGCTAATTTAATAGATCATTTAGAATTTCTTTATTAAAGATCATAACGGTAACGATCATTGGGTCTAATAAATGCTAAAGAATTTGAAATAATTACCTTCTTTGTGAATCATAATTGAATAGATCATCTAAAGTTTTTTAATAAAGATCATAAAGCTAACGATCATTGGGCCTAATAAATGCTAAAAAATTGTAAATAATTATCTTCTTTCTAAAAGATAATTTAATAGATCATTTAGAATTTCTTTATTAAAGATCATAACGGTAACGATCATTGGGCCTAATAAATGCTAAAGAATTTGAAATAATTATCTTCTTTGTGAATCATAATTGAAAAGATCATTTAAAGTTTTTTTATTAAAGATCATAACGGTAACGATCATTGGGCCTAATAAATGCTAAAAAATTGTAAATAATTATCTTCTTTCTCAAAGATAATTTAATACATCATTTAAAATTTCTTGATTAAAGATCATAACGGAAACGATCATTGGGCCTAATAAATGCTAAAGAATTGTAAATAATTATATTATTTCTAAACATAATTTAATAGATCATTTAAAATTTCTTTATTAAAAATCATAACGGTAACAATCATTGAGCCTAATAAATGGTAAAAAATTATAAATAATTATCTTCTTTGTAAAAGATAATTTAACAGATCATTTAAAATTTCTTTATTAAAGATCATAACAGTAACAATCATTAGGCCTAATAAATGCTAAAGAATTTGAAATAATTATCTTCTTTGTGAATCATAATTGAAAAGATCATTTAAAGTTTTTTTATTAAAGATCATAACGGTAACGATCATTGGGCCTAATAAATGCTAAAGAATTTGGAATAATTACCTTCTTTGTGAATCATAATTGAAAAGATCATTTAAAGTTTTTTTAATAAAGATCATAACGGTAACGATCATTGGGCCTAATAAATGCTAAAAAATTGTAAATAATTATCTTCTTTCTAAAAGATAATTTAATAGATCATTTAGAATTTCTTTATTAAAGATCATAACGGTAACAATCATTGGGCCTAATAAATGCTAAAGAATTTGAAATAATTATCTTCTTTGTGAATCATAATTGAAAAGGTCATTTAAAGTTTTTTATTAAAGATCATAACGGTAACGATCATTGGGCCTAATAAATGCTAAAAAATTGTAAATAATTATCTTCATTCTCAAAGATAATTTAATACATCATTTAGAATTTCTTTATTAAAGATCATAACGGAAACGATCATTGGGCCTAATAAATGCTAAAGAATTGTAAATAATTATATTCCTTCTAAAACATAATTTAATAGATCATTTAAAATTTCTTTATTAAAAATCATAACGGTAACAATCATTGAGCCTAATAAATGGTAAAAAATTGTAAATAATTATTTTTTTGTAAAAGATAATTTAATAGATCATTTAAAATTTCTTTATTAAAGATCATAACAGTAACGATCATTGGGCCTAATAAATGCTAAAGAATTTGAAATAATTATCTTCTTTGTGAATCATAATTGAAAAGATCATTTAAAGTTTTTTTATTAAAGATCATAACGGTAACGATCATTGGGCCTAATAAATGCTAAAAAATCGTAAATACTTATCTTCTTTCTAAAAGCTAATTTAATAGATCATTTAGAATTTTTTTATTAAAGATCGTAACGGTAACGATCATTGGGCCTAATAAATGCTAAAGAATTGTAAATAATTATATTCTTTCTAAAACATAATTTAATAGATCGTTTAAAATTTCTTTATTAAAGATCATAACGGTAACGTTCATTGGGCCTAATAAATGCTAAAAAATTGTAATTAATTATCTTCTTTGCAAAAGATAATTTAACAGATCATTTAAAATTTCTATATTAAAGATCATAACGGTAACGATCATTGGTCCTAATAAATGCTAAAGAATTTGAAATAATTACCTTCTTTGTGGATCATAATTGAATAGATCATTTAAAGTTTTTTTAATAAAGATCATAATGGTAACGATCATTGGGCCTAATAAATGCTAAAGAATTTGAAATAATTATCTTCTTTGTGAATCATAATTGAAAAGATCATTTAAAGTTGTTCTATTAAAGATCATAACGGTAACGATCATTGGGCCTAATAAATGCTAAAAAATTGTAAACCATTATCTTCTTTCTAAAAGATAATTTAATAGATCATTTAGAATTTCTTTATTAAAGATCACAACGGTAACGATCATTGGGCCTAATAAATACTAAAAAATTGTAAATAATTATCTTCTTTCTAAAAGATAATTTAATAGATCATTTAGAATTTCTTTATTAAAGATCATAACGGTAACGATCATTGGGCCTAATAAATGCTAAAGAATTTGAAATAATTATCTTCTTTGTGAATCATAATTGAAAAGATCATTTAAAGTTTTTTTATTAAAGATCATAACGGTAATGATCATTGGGCCTAATAAATGCTAAAAAATCGTAAATACTTATCTTCTTTCTAAAAGCTAATGTAATAGATCATTTAGAATTTTTTTATTAAAGATCGTAACGGTAACGATCATTGGGCCTAATAAATGCTAAAGAATTGTAAATAATTATATTCTTTCTAAAACATAATTTAATAGATCGTTTAAAATTTCTTTATTAAAGATCATAACGGTAACGTTCATTGGGCCTAATAAATGCTAAAAAATTGTAATTAATTATCTTCTTTGCAAAAGATAATTTAACAGATCATTTAAAATTTCTTTATTAAAGATCATAACGGTAACGATCATTGGTCCTAATAAATGCTAAAGAATTTGAAATAATTACCTTCTTTGTGGATCATAATTGAATAGATCATTTAAAGTTTTTTTAATAAAGATCATAATGGTAACGATCATTGGGCCTAATAAATGCTAAAGAATTTGAAATAATTATCTTCTTTGTGAATCATAATTGAAAAGATCATTTAAAGTTGTTCTATTAAAGATCATAACGGTAACGATCATTGGGCCTAATAAATGCTAAAAAATTGTAAACCATTATCTTCTTTCTAAAAGATAATTTAATAGATCATTTAGAATTTCTTTATTAAAGATCATAACGGTAACGATCATTCGGCCTAATAAATACTAAAAAATTGTAAATAATTATCTTCTTTCTAAAAGATAATTTAATAGATCATTTAGAATTTCTTTATTAAAGATCATAACGGTAACGATCATTGGGCCTAATAAATGCTAAAGAATTTGAAATAATTATCTTCTTTGTGAATCATAATTGAAAAGATCATTTAAAGTTTTTTTATTAAAGATCATAACGGTAACGATCATTGGGCCTAATAAATGCTAAAAAATCGTAAATACTTATCTTCTTTCTAAAAGCTAATTTAATAGATCATTTAGAATTTTTTTATTAAAGATCGTAACGGTAACGATCATTGGGCCTAATAAATGCTAAAGAATTGTAAATAATTATATTCTTTCTAAAACATAATTTAATAGATCGTTTAAAATTTCTTTATTAAAGATCATAACGGTAACGTTCATTGGGCCTAATAAATGCTAAAAAATTGTAATTAATTATCTTCTTTGCAAAAGATAATTTAGTAGATCATTTAAAATTTCTTTATTAAAGATCATAACGGTAACGATCATTGGGCCTAATAAATGCTAAAGAATTTGAAATAATTACCTTCTTTGTGAATCATAATTGAATAGATCATCTAAAGTTTTTTAATAAAGATCATAAAGATAACGATCATTGGGCCTAATAAATGCTAAAAAATTGTAAATAATTATCTTCTTTCTAAAAGATAATTTAATAGATCATTTAGAATTTCTTTATTAAAGATCATAACGGTAACGATCATTGGGCCTAATAAATGCTAAAGAATTTGAAATAATTATCTTTTTTGTGAATCATAATTGAAAAGATCATTTAAAGTTTTTTTATTAAAGATCATAACGGTAACGATCATTGGGCCTAATAAATGCTAAAAAATTGTAAATAATTATCTTCTTTCTCAAAGATAATTTAATAGATAATTTAGAATTTTTTTATTAAAGATCGTAACGGTAACGATCATTGGGCCTAATAAATGCTAAAGAATTATAAATAATTATATTCTTTCTAAAACATAATTTAATAGATCGTTTAAAATTTCTTTATTAAAAATCATAACGGTAACGTTCATTGGGCCTAATAAATGCTAAAAAATTGTAATTAATTATCTTCTTTGCAAAAGATAATTTAACAGATCATTTAAAATTTCTTTATTAAAGATCATAACGGTAACGATCATTGGTCCTAATAAATGCTAAAGAATTTGAAATAATTACCTTCTTTGTGGATCATAATTGAATAGATCATTTAAAGTTTTTTTAATAAAGATCATAACGGTAACGATCATTGGGCCTAATAAATGCTAAAGAATTTGAAATAATTATCTTCTTTGTAAATCATAATTGAAAAGATCATTTAAAGTTGTTCTATTAAAGATCATAACGGTAACGATCATTGGGCCTAATAAATGCTAAAAAATTGTAAACCATTATCTTCTTTCTAAAAGATAATTTAATAGATCATTTAGAATTTCTTTATTAAAGATCATAACGGTAATGATCATTGGGCCTAATAAATACTAAAAAATTGTAAATAATTATCTTCTTTCTAAAAGATAATTTAATAGATCATTTAGAATTTCTTTATTAAAGATCTTAACGGTAACGATCATTGGGCCTAATAAATGCTAAAGAATTTGAAATAATTATCTTCTTTGTGAATCATAATTGAAAAGATCATTTAAAGTTTTTTTATTAAAGATCATAACGGTAACGATCATTGGGCCTAATAAATGCTAAAAAATCGTAAATACTTATCTTCTTTCTAAAAGCTAATTTAATAGATCATTTAGAATTTTTTTATTAAAGATCGTAACGGTAACGATCATTGGGCCTAATAAATGCTAAAGAATTGTAAATAATTATATTCTTTCTAAAACATAATTTAATAGATCGTTTAAAATTTCTTTATTAAAGATCATAACGGTAACGTTCATTGGGCCTAATAAATGCTAAAAAATTGTAATTAATTATCTTCTTTGCAAAAGATAATTTAATAGATCATTTAAAATTTCTTTATTAAAGATCATAACGGTAACGATCATTGGGCCTAATAAATGCTAAAGAATTTGGAATAATTACCTTCTTTGTGAATCATAATTGAAAAGATCATTTAAAGTTTTTTTAATAAAGATCATAACGGTAACGATCATTGGGCCTAATAAAAGCTAAGAAATTGTAAATAATTATCTGCTTTCTAAAAGATAATTTAATAGATCATTTAGAATTTCTTTATTAAAGATCATAACGGTAATGATCATTGGGCCTAATAAATACTAAAAAATTGTAAATAATTATCTTCTTTCTAAAAGATAATTTAATAGATCATTTAGAATTTCTTTATTAAAGATCATAACGGTAACGATCATTGGGCCTAATAAATGCTAAAGAATTTGAAATAATTATCTTCTTTGTGAATCATAATTGAAAAGATCATTTAAAGTTTTTTTATTAAAGATCATAACGGTAACGATCATTGGGCCTAATAAATGCTAAAAAATCGTAAATACTTATCTTCTTTCTAAAAGCTAATTTAATAGATCATTTAGAATTTTTTTATTAAAGATCGTAACGGTAACGATCATTGGGCCTAATAAATGCTAAAGAATTGTAAATAATTATATTCTTTCTAAAACATAATTTAATAGATCGTTTAAAATTTCTTTATTAAAGATCATAACGGTAACGTTCATTGGGCCTAATAAATGCTAAAAAATTGTAATTAATTATCTTCTTTGCAAAAGATAATTTAATAGATCATTTAAAATTTCTTTATTAAAGATCATAACGGTAACGATCATTGGGCCTAATAAATGCTAAAGAATTTGGAATAATTACCTTCTTTGTGAATCATAATTGAAAAGATCATTTAAAGTTTTTTTAATAAAGATCATAACGGTAACGATCATTGGGCCTAATAAAAGCTAAGAAATTGTAAATAATTATCTTCTTTCTAAAAGATAATTTAATAGATCATTTAGAATTTCTTTATTAAAGATCATAACGGTAACGATCATTGGGCCTAATAAAAGCTAAGAAATTGTAAATAATTATCTTCTTTCTAAAAGATAATTTAATAGATCATTTAGAATTTCTTTATTAAAGATCACAACGGTAACGATCATTGGGCCTAATAAATGCTAAAAAATCGTAAATACTTATCTTCTTTCTAAAAGCTTATTTAATAGATCATTTAGAATTTTTTTATTAAAGATCGTAACGGTAACGATCATTGGGCCTAATAAATGCTAAAAAATCATAAATACTTATCTTCTTTCTCAAAGATAATTTAATACATCATTTAGAATTTCGTTATTAAAGATCATAACGGAAACGATCATTGGGCCTAATAAATGCTAAAGAATTGTAAATAATTATATTCTTTCTAAAACATAATTTAATAGATCATTTAAAATTTCTTTATTAAAAATCATAACGGTAACAATCATTGAGCCTAATAAATGGTAAAAAATTGTAAATAATTATTTTTTTGTAAAAGATAATTTAATAGATCATTTAAAATTTCTTTATTAAAGATCATAACAGTAACGATCATTGGGCCTAATAAATGCTAAAGAATTTGAAATAATTATCTTCTTTGTGAATCATAATTGAAAAGATCATTTAAAGTTTTTTTATTAAAGATCATAACGGTAACGATCATTGGGCCTAATAAATGCTAAAGAATTGTAAATAATTATCTTCTTTCTAAAAGATAATTTAATAGATCATTTAGAATTTCTTTATTAAAGATCATAACGGTAACGATCATTGGGCCTAATAAATACTAAAAAATTGTAAATAATTATCTTCTTTCTAAAAGATAATTTAATAGATCATTTAGAATTTCTTTATTAAAGATCATAACGGTAACGATCATTGGGCCTAATAAATGCTAAAGAATTTGAAATAATTATCTTCTTTGTGAATCATAATTGAAAAGATCATTTAAAGTTTTTTTATTAAAGATCATAACGGTAACGATCATTGGGCCTAATAAATGCTAAAAAATCGTAAATACTTATCTTCTTTCTAAAAGCTAATTTAATAGATCATTTAGAATTTTTTTATTAAAGATCGTAACGGTAACGATCATTGGGCCTAATAAATGCTAAAAAATCGTAAATACTTATCTTCTTTCTCAAAGATAATTTAATACATCATTTAGAATTTCGTTATTAAAGATCATAACGGAAACGATCATTGGGCCTAATAAATGCTAAAGAATTGTAAATAATTATATTCTTTCTAAAACATAATTTAATAGATCATTTAAAATTTCTTTATTAAAAATCATAACGGTAACAATCATTGAGCCTAATAAATGGTAAAAAATTGTAAATAATTATTTTTTTGTAAAAGATAATTTAATAGATCATTTAAAATTTCTTTATTAAAGATCATAACAGTAACGATCATTGGGCCTAATAAATGCTAAAGAATTTGAAATAATTATCTTCTTTGTGAATCATAATTGAAAAGATCATTTAAAGTTTTTTTATTAAAGATCATAACGGTAACGATCATTGGGCCTAATAAATGCTAAAAAATCGTAAATACTTATCTTCTTTCTAAAAGCTAATTTAATAGATAATTTAGAATTTTTTTATTAAAGATCGTAACGGTAACGATCATTGGGCCTAATAAATACTAAAAAATTGTAAACCATTATCTTCTTTCTAAAAGATAATTTAATAGATCATTTAGAATTTCTTTATTAAAGATCATTACGGTAACGATCATTGGGCCTAATAAATACTAAAAAATTGTAAATAATTATCTTCTTTCTAAAAGATAATTTAATAGATCATTTAGAATTTCTTTATTAAAGATCATAACGGTAACGATCATTGGGCCTAATAAATGCTAAAGAATTTGAAATAATTACCTTCTTTGTGGATCATAATTGAATAGATCATTTAAAGTTTTTTAATAAAGATCATAACGGTAACGATCATTGGGCCTAATAAATGCTAAAGAATTTGAAATAATTATCTTCTTTCTGAATCATAATTGAAAAGATCATTTAAAGTTGTTCTATTAAAGATCATAACGGTAACGATCATTGGGCCTAATAAATGCTAAAAAATTGTAAACCATTATCTTCTTTCTAAAAGATAATTTAATAGATCATTTAGAATTTCTTTATTAAAGATCATAACGGTAACGATCATTGGGCCTAATAAATACTAAAAAATTGTAAATAATTATCTTCTTTCTAAAAGATAATTTAATAGATCATTTAGAATTTCTTTATTAAAGATCATAACGGTAACGATCATTGGGCCTAATAAATGCTAAAGAATTTGAAATAATTACCTTCTTTGTGGATCATAATTGAATAGATCATTTAAAGTTTTTTTAATAAAGATCATAACGGTAACGATCATTGGGCCTAATAAATGCTTAAGAATTTGAAATAATTATCTTCTTTCTGAATCATAATTGAAAAGATCATTTAAAGTTGTTCTATTAAAGATCATAACGGTAACGATCATTGGGCCTAATAAATGCTAAAAAATTGTAAACCATTATCTTCTTTCTAAAAGATAATTTAATAGATCATTTAGAATTTCTTTATTAAAGATCATAACGGTAACGATCATTGGGCCTAATAAATACTAAAAAATTGTAAATAATTATCTTCTTTCTAAAAGATAATTTAATAGATCATTTAGAATTTCTTTATTAAAGATCATAACGGTAACGATCATTGGGCCTAATAAATGCTAAAGAATTTGAAATAATTATCTTCTTTGTGAATCATAATTGAAAAGATCATTTAAAGTTTTTTTATTAAAGATCATAACGGTAACGATCATTGGGCCTAATAAATGCTAAAAAATCGTAAATACTTATCTTCTTTCTAAAAGATAATTTAATACATCATTTAGAATTTCGTTATTAAAGATCATAACGGAAACGATCATTGGGCCTAATAAATGCTAAAGAATTGTAAATAATTATATTCTTTCTAAAACATAATTTAATAGATCATTTAAAATTTCTTTATTAAAAATCATAACGGTAACAATCATTGAGCCTAATAAATGGTAAAAAATTGTAAATAATTATTTTTTTGTAAAAGATAATTTAATAGATCATTTAAAATTTCTTTATTAAAGATCATAACAGTAACGATCATTGGGCCTAATAAATGCTAAAGAATTTGAAATAATTATCTTCTTTGTGAATCATAATTGAAAAGATCATTTAAAGTTTTTTTATTAAAGATCATAACGGTAACGATCATTGGGCCTAATAAATGCTAAAGAATTTGAAATAATTACCTTCTTTGTGGATCATAATTGAATAGATCATTTAAAGTTTTTTTAATAAAGATCATAACGGTAACCATCATTGGGCCTAATAAATGCTAAAGAATTTGAAATAATTATCTTCTTTCTGAATCATAATTGAAAAGATCATTTAAAGTTGTTCTATTAAAGATCATAACGGTAACGATCATTGGGCCTAATAAATGCTAAAAAATTGTAAACCATTATCTTCTTTCTAAAAGATAATTTAATAGATCATTTAGAATTTCTTTATTAAAGATCATAACGGTAACGATCATTGGGCCTAATAAATACTAAAAAATTGTAAATAATTATCTTCTTTCTAAAAGATAATTTAATAGATCATTTAGAATTTCTTTATTAAAGATCATAACGGTAACGATCATTGGGCCTAATAAATGCTAAAGAATTTGAAATAATTATCTTCTTTGTGAATCATAATTGAAAAGATCATTTAAAGTTTTTTTATTAAAGATCATAACGGTAACGATCATTGGGCCTAATAAATGCTAAAAAATCGTAAATACTTATCTTCTTTCTAAAAGCTAATTTAATAGATCATTTAGAATTTTTTTATTAAAGATCGTAACGGTAACGATCATTGGGCCTAATAAATGCTAAAAAATCGTAAATACTTATCTTCTTTCTAAAAGATAATTTAATACATCATTTAGAATTTCGTTATTAAAGATCATAACGGAAACGATCATTGGGCCTAATAAATGCTAAAGAATTGTAAATAATTATATTCTTTCTAAAACATAATTTAATAGATCATTTAAAATTTCTTTATTAAAAATCATAACGGTAACAATCATTGAGCCTAATAAATGATAAAAAATTGTAAATAATTATTTTTTTGTAAAAGATAATTTAATAGATCATTTAAAATTTCTTTATTAAAGATCATAACAGTAACGATCATTGGGCCTAATAAATGCTAAAGAATTTGAAATAATTATCTTCTTTGTGAATCATAATTGAAAAGATCATTTAAAGTTTTTTTATTAAAGATCATAACGGTAACGATCATTGGGCCTAATAAATGCTAAAAAATCGTAAATACTTATCTTCTTTCTAAAAGCTAATTTAATAGATAATTTAGAATTTTTTTATTAAAGATCGTAACGGTAACGATCATTGGGCCTAATAAATGCTAAAGAATTATAAATAATTATATTCTTTCTAAAACATAATTTAATAGATCGTTTAAAATTTCTTTATTAAAAATCATAACGGTAACGTTCATTGGGCCTAATAAATGCTAAAAAATTGTAATTAATTATCTTCTTTGCAAAAGATAATTTAACAGATCATTTAAAATTTCTTTATTAAAGATCATAACGGTAACGATCATTGGTCCTAATAAATGCTAAAGAATTTGAAATAATTACCTTCTTTGTGGATCATAATTGAATAGATCATTTAAAGTTTTTTTAATAAAGATCATAACGGTAACGATCATTGGGCCTAATAAATGCTAAAGAATTTGAAATAATTATCTTCTTTGTGAATCATAATTGAAAAGATCATTTAAAGTTGTTCTATTAAAGATCATAACGGTAACGATCATTGGGCCTAATAAATGCTAAAAAATTGTAAACCATTATCTTCTTTCTAAAAGATAATTTAATAGATCATTTAGAATTTCTTTGTTAAAGATCATAACGGTAACGATCATTGGGCCTAATAAATGCTAAAAAATCGTAAATACTTATCTTCTTTCTAAAAGCTAATTTAATAGATCATTTAGAATTTTTTTATTAAAGATCGTAACGGTAACGATCATTGGGCCTAATAAATGCTAAAGAATTGTAAATAATTATATTCTTTCTAAAACATAATTTAATAGATCGTTTAGAATTTCTTTATTAAAGATCATAACGGTAACGTTCATTGGGCCTAATAAATGCTAAAAAATTGTAATTAATTATCTTCTTTGCAAAAGATAATTTAATAGATCATTTAAAATTTCTTTATTAAAGATCATAACGGTAACGATCATTGGGCCTAATAAATGCTAAAGAATTTGGAATAATTACCTTCTTTGTGAATCATAATTGAAAAGATCATTTAAAGTTTTTTTAATAAAGATCATAACGGTAACGATCATTGGGCCTAATAAATGCTAAAAAATTGTAAATAATTATCTTCTTTCTAAAAGATAATTTAATAGATCATTTAGAATTTCTTTATTAAAGATCATAACGGTAACGATCATTGGGCCTAATAAATGCTAAAGAATTTGAAATAATTATCTTCTTTGTGAATCATAATTGAAAAGATCATTTAAAGTTTTTTTATTAAAGATCATAACGGTAACGATCATTGGGCCTAATAAATGCTAAAAAATCGTAAATACTTATCTTCTTTCTAAAACCTAATTTAATAGATCATTTAGAATTTTTTTATTAAAGATCGTAACGGTAACGATCATTGGCCCTAATAAATGCTAAAGAATTGTAAATAATTATATTCTTTCTAAAACATAATTTAATAGATCGTTTAAAATTTATTTATTAAAGATCATAACGGTAACGTTCATTGGGCCTAATAAATGCTAAAAAATTGTAATTAATTATCTTCTTTGCAAAAGATAATTTAATAGATCATTTAAAATTTCTTTATTAAAGATCATAACGGTAACGATCATTGGGCCTAATAAATGCTAAAGAATTTGGAATAATTACCTTCTTTGTGAATCATAATTGAAAAGATCATTTAAAGTTTTTTTAATAAAGATCATAACGGTAACGATCATTGGGCCTAATAAATGCTAAAAAATTGTAAATAATTATCTTCTTTCTAAAAGATAATTTAATAGATCATTTAGAATTTCTTTATTAAAAATCATAACGGTAACGATCATTGGGCCTAATAAATGCTAAAGAATTTGAAATAATTATCTTCTTTGTGAATCATAATTGAAAAGATCATTTAAAGTTTTTTTATTAAAGATCATAACGGTAAGGATCATTGGGCCTAATAAATGCTAAAAAATTGTAAATAATTCTCTTCTTTCTCAAAGATAATTTAATACATCATTTAGAATTTCGTTATTAAAGATCATAACGGAAACGATCATTGGGCCTAATAAATGCTAAAGAATTGTAAATAATTATATTCTTTCTAAAACATAATTTAATAGATCATTTAAAATTTCTTTATTAAAAATCATAACGGTAACAATCATTGAGCCTAATAAATGGTAAAAAATTGTAAATAATTATTTTTTTGTAAAAGATAATTTAATAGATCATTTAAAATTTCTTTATTAAAGATCATAACAGTAACGATCATTGGGCCTAATAAATGCTAAAGAATTTGAAATAATTATCTTCTTTGTGAATCATAATTGAAAAGATCATTTAAAGTTTTTTTATTAAAGATCATAACGGTAACGATCATTGGGCCTAATAAATGCTAAAAAATCGTAAATACTTATCTTCTTTCTAAAAGCTAATTTAATAGATCATTTAGAATTTTTTTATTAAAGATCGTAACGGTAACGATCATTGGGCCTAATAAATGCTAAAGAATTGTAAATAATTATATTCTTTCTAAAACATAATTTAATAGATCGTTTAAAATTTCTTTATTAAAGATCATAACGGTAACGTTCATTGGGCCTAATAAATGCTAAAAAATTGTAATTAATTATCTTCTTTGCAAAAGATAATTTAATAGATCATTTAGAATTTCTTTATTAAAGATCATAACGGTAACGATCATTGGGCCTAATAAATACTAAAAAATTGTAAATAAATATCTTCTTTCTAAAAGATAATTTAATAGATCATTTAGAATTTCTTTATTAAAGATCATAACGGTAACGATCATTGGGCCTAATAAATGCTAAAGAATTTGAAATAATTATCTTCTTTGTGAATCATAATTGAAAAGATCATTTAAAGTTTTTTTATTAAAGATCATAACGGTAACGATCATTGGGCCTAATAAATGCTAAAAAATCGTAAATACTTATCTTCTTTCTAAAGGCTAATTTAATAGATCATTTAGAATTTTTTTATTAAAGATCGTATCGGTAACGATCATTGGGCCTAATAAATGCTAAAGAATTGTAAATAATTATATTCTTTCTAAAACATAATTTAATAGATCGTTTAAAATTTCTTTATTAAAGATCATAACGGTAACATTCATTGGGCCTAATAAATGCTAAAAAATTGTAATTAATTATCTTCTTTGCAAAAGATAATTTAATAGATCATTTAAAATTTCTTTATTAAAGATCATAACGGTAACGATCATTGGGCCTAATAAATGCTAAAGAATTTGGAATAATTACCTTCTTTGTGAATCATAATTGAAAAGATCATTTAAAGTTTTTTTAATAAAGATCATAACGGTAACGATCATTGGGCCTAATAAATGCTAAAAAATTGTAAATAATTATCTTCTTTCTAAAAGATAATTTAATAGATCATTTAGAATTTCTCTATTAAAGATCATAACGGTAACGATCATTGGGCCTAATAAATACTAAAAAATTGTAAATAATTATCTTCTTTCTAAAAGATAATTTAATAGATCATTTAGAATTTCTTTATTAAAGATCATAACGGTAACGATCATTGGGCCTAATAAATGCTAAAGAATTTGAAATAATTATCTTCTTTGTGAATCATAATTGAAAAGATCATTTAAAGTTTTTTTATTAAAGATCATAACGGTAACGATCATTGGGCCTAATAAATGCTAAAAAATCGTAAATACTTATCTTCTTTCTAAAAGCTAATTTAATAGATCATTTAGAATTTTTTTATTAAAGATCGTAACGGTAACGATCATTGGGCCTAATAAATGCTAAAAAATCGTAAATACTTATCTTCTTTCTCAAAGATAATTTAATACATCATTTAGAATTTCGTTATTAAAGATCATAACGGAAACGATCATTGGGCCTAATAAATGCTAAAGAATTGTAAATAATTATATTCTTTCTAAAACATAATTTAATAGATCATTTAAAATTTCTTTATTAAAAATCATAACGGTAACAATCATTGAGCCTAATAAATGGTAAAAAATTGTAAATAATTATTTTTTTGTAAAAGATAATTTAATAGATCATTTAAAATTTCTTTATTAAAGATCATAACAGTAACGATCATTGGGCCTAATAAATGCTAAAGAATTTGAAATAATTATCTTCTTTGTGAATCATAATTGAAAAGATCATTTAAAGTTTTTTTATTAAAGATCATAACGGTAACGATCATTGGGCCTAATAAATGCTAAAAAATCGTAAATACTTATCTTCTTTCTAAAAGCTAATTTAATAGATAATTTAGAATTTTTTTATTAAAGATCGTAACGGTAACGATCATTGGGCCTAATAAATGCTAAAGAATTATAAATAATTATATTCTTTCTAAAACATAATTTAATAGATCGTTTAAAATTTCTTTATTAAAAATCATAACGGTAACGTTCATTGGGCCTAATAAATGCTAAAAAATTTTAATTAATTATCTTCTTTGCAAAAGATAATTTAACAGATCATTTAAAATTTCTTTATTAAAGATCATAACGGTAACGATCATTGGTCCTAATAAATGCTAAAGAATTTGAAATAATTACCTTCTTTGTGGATCATAATTGAATAGATCATTTAAAGTTTTTTTAATAAAGATCATAACGGTAACGATCATTGGGCCTAATAAATGCTAAAGAATTTGAAATAATTATCTTCTTTGTGAATCCTAATTGAAAAGATCATTTAAAGTTGTTCTATTAAAGATCATAACGGTAACGATCATTGGGCCTAATAAATGCTAAAAAATTGTAAACCATTATCTTCTTTCTAAAAGATAATTTAATAGATCATTTAGAATTTCTTTATTAAAGATCATAACGGTAACGATCATTGGGCCTAATAAATGCTAAAAAATCGTAAATACTTATCTTCTTTCTAAAAGCTAATTTAATAGATCATTTAGAATTTTTTTATTAAAGATCGTAACGGTAACGATCATTGGGCCTAATAAATGCTAAAGAATTGTAAATAATTATATTCTTTCTAAAACATAATTTAATAGATCGTTTAAAATTTCTTTATTAAAGATCATAACGGTAACGTTCATTGGGCCTAATAAATGCTAAAAAATTGTAATTAATTATCTTCTTTGCAAAAGATAATTTAATAGATCATTTAAAATTTCTTTATTAAAGATCATAACGGTAACGATCATTGGGCCTAATAAATGCTAAAGAATTTGGAATAATTACCTTCTTTGTGAATCATAATTGAAAAGATCATTTAAAGTTTTTTTAATAAAGATCATAACGGTAACGATCATTGGGCCTAATAAATGCTAAAAAATTGTAAATAATTATCTTCTTTCTAAAAGATAATTTAATAGATCATTTAGAATTTCTTTATTAAAGATCATAACGGTAACGATCATTGGGCCTAATAAATGCTAAAGAATTTGAAATAATTATCTTCTTTGTGAATCATAATTGAAAAGATCATTTAAAGTTTTTTTATTAAAGATCATAACGGTAACGATCATTGGGCCTAATAAATGCTAAAAAATCGTAAATACTTATCTTCTTTCTAAAACCTAATTTAATAGATCATTTAGAATTTTTTTATTAAAGATCGTAACGGTAACGATCATTGGCCCTAATAAATGCTAAAGAATTGTAAATAATTATATTCTTTCTAAAACATAATTTAATAGATCGTTTAAAATTTATTTATTAAAGATCATAACGGTAACGTTCATTGGGCCTAATAAATGCTAAAAAATTGTAATTAATTATCTTCTTTGCAAAAGATAATTTAATAGATCATTTAAAATTTCTTTATTAAAGATCATAACGGTAACGATCATTGGGCCTAATAAATGCTAAAGAATTTGGAATAATTACCTTCTTTGTGAATCATAATTGAAAAGATCATTTAAAGTTTTTTTAATAAAGATCATAACGGTAACGATCATTGGGCCTAATAAATGCTAAAAAATTGTAAATAATTATCTTCTTTCTAAAAGATAATTTAATAGATCATTTAGAATTTCTTTATTAAAAATCATAACGGTAACGATCATTGGGCCTAATAAATGCTAAAGAATTTGAAATAATTATCTTCTTTGTGAATCATAATTGAAAAGATCATTTAAAGTTTTTTTATTAAAGATCATAACGGTAAGGATCATTGGGCCTAATAAATGCTAAAAAATTGTAAATAATTCTCTTCTTTCTCAAAGATAATTTAATACATCATTTAGAATTTCGTTATTAAAGATCATAACGGAAACGATCATTGGGCCTAATAAATGCTAAAGAATTGTAAATAATTATATTCTTTCTAAAACATAATTTAATAGATCATTTAAAATTTCTTTATTAAAAATCATAACGGTAACAATCATTGAGCCTAATAAATGGTAAAAAATTGTAAATAATTATTTTTTTGTAAAAGATAATTTAATAGATCATTTAAAATTTCTTTATTAAAGATCATAACAGTAACGATCATTGGGCCTAATAAATGCTAAAGAATTTGAAATAATTATCTTCTTTGTGAATCATAATTGAAAAGATCATTTAAAGTTTTTTTATTAAAGATCATAACGGTAACGATCATTGGGCCTAATAAATGCTAAAAAATCGTAAATACTTATCTTCTTTCTAAAAGCTAATTTAATAGATAATTTAGAATTTTTTTATTAAAGATCGTAACGGTAACGATCATTGGGCCTAATAAATGCTAAAGAATTATAAATAATTATATTCTTTCTAAAACATAATTTAATAGATCGTTTAAAATTTCTTTATTAAAAATCATAACGGTAACGTTCATTGGGCCTAATAAATGCTAAAAAATTTTAATTAATTATCTTCTTTGCAAAAGATAATTTAACAGATCATTTAAAATTTCTTTATTAAAGATCATAACGGTAACGATCATTGGTCCTAATAAATGCTAAAGAATTTGAAATAATTACCTTCTTTGTGGATCATAATTGAATAGATCATTTAAAGTTTTTTTAATAAAGATCATAACGGTAACGATCATTGGGCCTAATAAATGCTAAAGAATTTGAAATAATTATCTTCTTTGTGAATCCTAATTGAAAAGATCATTTAAAGTTGTTCTATTAAAGATCATAACGGTAACGATCATTGGGCCTAATAAATGCTAAAAAATTGTAAACCATTATCTTCTTTCTAAAAGATAATTTAATAGATCATTTAGAATTTCTTTATTAAAGATCATAACGGTAACGATCATTGGGCCTAATAAATGCTAAAAAATCGTAAATACTTATCTTCTTTCTAAAAGCTAATTTAATAGATCATTTAGAATTTTTTTATTAAAGATCGTAACGGTAACGATCATTGGGCCTAATAAATGCTAAAGAATTGTAAATAATTATATTCTTTCTAAAACATAATTTAATAGATCGTTTAAAATTTCTTTATTAAAGATCATAACGGTAACGTTCATTGGGCCTAATAAATGCTAAAAAATTGTAATTAATTATCTTCTTTGCAAAAGATAATTTAATAGATCATTTAAAATTTCTTTATTAAAGATCATAACGGTAACGATCATTGGGCCTAATAAATGCTAAAGAATTTGGAATAATTACCTTCTTTGTGAATCATAATTGAAAAGATCATTTAAAGTTTTTTTAATAAAGATCATAACGGTAACGATCATTGGGCCTAATAAATGCTAAAAAATTGTAAATAATTATCTTCTTTCTAAAAGATAATTTAATAGATCATTTAGAATTTCTTTATTAAAGATCATAACGGTAACGATCATTGGGCCTAATAAATGCTAAAGAATTTGAAATAATTATCTTCTTTGTGAATCATAATTGAAAAGATCATTTAAAGTTTTTTTATTAAAGATCATAACGGTAACGATCATTGGGCCTAATAAATGCTAAAAAATCGTAAATACTTATCTTCTTTCTAAAACCTAATTTAATAGATCATTTAGAATTTTTTTATTAAAGATCGTAACGGTAACGATCATTGGCCCTAATAAATGCTAAAGAATTGTAAATAATTATATTCTTTCTAAAACATAATTTAATAGATCGTTTAAAATTTATTTATTAAAGATCATAACGGTAACGTTCATTGGGCCTAATAAATGCTAAAAAATTGTAATTAATTATCTTCTTTGCAAAAGATAATTTAATAGATCATTTAAAATTTCTTTATTAAAGATCATAACGGTAACGATCATTGGGCCTAATAAATGCTAAAGAATTTGGAATAATTACCTTCTTTGTGAATCATAATTGAAAAGATCATTTAAAGTTTTTTTAATAAAGATCATAACGGTAACGATCATTGGGCCTAATAAATGCTAAAAAATTGTAAATAATTATCTTCTTTCTAAAAGATAATTTAATAGATCATTTAGAATTTCTTTATTAAAAATCATAACGGTAACGATCATTGGGCCTAATAAATGCTAAAGAATTTGAAATAATTATCTTCTTTGTGAATCATAATTGAAAAGATCATTTAAAGTTTTTTTATTAAAGATCATAACGGTAAGGATCATTGGGCCTAATAAATGCTAAAAAATTGTAAATAATTCTCTTCTTTCTCAAAGATAATTTAATACATCATTTAGAATTTCGTTATTAAAGATCATAACGGAAACGATCATTGGGCCTAATAAATGCTAAAGAATTGTAAATAATTATATTCTTTCTAAAACATAATTTAATAGATCATTTAAAATTTCTTTATTAAAAATCATAACGGTAACAATCATTGAGCCTAATAAATGGTAAAAAATTGTAAATAATTATTTTTTTGTAAAAGATAATTTAATAGATCATTTAAAATTTCTTTATTAAAGATCATAACAGTAACGATCATTGGGCCTAATAAATGCTAAAGAATTTGAAATAATTATCTTCTTTGTGAATCATAATTGAAAAGATCATTTAAAGTTTTTTTATTAAAGATCATAACGGTAACGATCATTGGGCCTAATAAATGCTAAAAAATCGTAAATACTTATCTTCTTTCTAAAAGCTAATTTAATAGATCATTTAGAATTTTTTTATTAAAGATCGTAACGGTAACGATCATTGGGCCTAATAAATGCTAAAGAATTGTAAATAATTATATTCTTTCTAAAACA
This sequence comes from Psophocarpus tetragonolobus, assembly GCA_037954015.1. Lineage (NCBI taxonomy): Eukaryota > Viridiplantae > Streptophyta > Magnoliopsida > Fabales > Fabaceae > Psophocarpus > Psophocarpus tetragonolobus. Next base: position 66,043,691 of record CM075688.1, read on the forward strand.
TAATTTAATAGATCGTTTAAAATTTCTTTATTAAAGATCATAACGGTAACGTTCATTGGGCCTAATAAATGCTAAAAAATTGTAATTAATTATCTTCTTTGCAAAAGATAATTTAATAGATCATTTAGAATTTCTTTATTAAAGATCATAACGGTAACGATCATTGGGCCTAATAAATACTAAAAAATTGTAAATAAATATCTTCTTTCTAAAAGATAATTTAATAGATCATTTAGAATTTCTTTATTAAAGATCATAACGGTAACGATCATTGGGCCTAATAAATGCTAAAGAATTTGAAATAATTATCTTCTTTGTGAATCATAATTGAAAAGATCATTTAAAGTTTTTTTATTAAAGATCATAACGGTAACGATCATTGGGCCTAATAAATGCTAAAAAATCGTAAATACTTATCTTCTTTCTAAAGGCTAATTTAATAGATCATTTAGAATTTTTTTATTAAAGATCGTAACGGTAACGATCATTGGGCCTAATAAATGCTAAAGAATTGTAAATAATTATATTCTTTCTAAAACATAATTTAATAGATCGTTTAAAATTTCTTTATTAAAGATCATAACGGTAACATTCATTGGGCCTAATAAATGCTAAAAAATTGTAATTAATTATCTTCTTTGCAAAAGATAATTTAATAGATCATTTAAAATTTCTTTATTAAAGATCATAACGGTAACGATCATTGGGCCTAATAAATGCTAAAGAATTTGGAATAATTACCTTCTTTGTGAATCATAATTGAAAAGATCATTTAAAGTCTTTTTAATAAAGATCATAACGGTAACGATCATTGGGCCTAATAAATGCTAAAAAATTGTAAATAATTATCTTCTTTCTAAAAGATAATTTAATAGATCATTTAGAATTTCTCTATTAAAGATCATAACGGTAACGATCATTGGGCCTAATAAATACTAAAAAATTGTAAATAATTATCTTCTTTATAAAAGATAATTTAATAGATCATTTAGAATTTCTTTATTAAAGATCATAACGGTAACGATCATTGGGCCTAATAAATGCTAAAGAATTTGAAATAATTATCTTCTTTGTGAATCATAATTGAAAAGATCATTTAAAGTTTTTTTATTAAAGATCATAACGGTAACGATCATTGGGCCTAATAAATGCTAAAAAATCGTAAATACTTATCTTCTTTCTAAAAGCTAATTTAATAGATCATTTAGAATTTTTTTATTAAAGATCGTAACGGTAACGATCATTGGGCCTAATAAATGCTAAAAAATCGTAAATACTTATCTTCTTTCTCAAAGATAATTTAATACATCATTTAGAATTTCGTTATTAAAGATCATAACGGAAACGATCATTGGGCCTAATAAATGCTAAAGAATTGTAAATAATTATATTCTTTCTAAAACATAATTTAATAGATCATTTAAAATTTCTTTATTAAAAATCATAACGGTAACAATCATTGAGCCTAATAAATGGTAAAAAATTGTAAATAATTATTTTTTTGTAAAAGATAATTTAATAGATCATTTAAAATTTCTTTATTAAAGATCATAACAGTAACGATCATTGGGCCTAATAAATGCTAAAGAATTTGAAATAATTATCTTCTTTGTGAATCATAATTGAAAAGATCATTTAAAGTTTTTTTATTAAAGATCATAACGGTAACGATCATTGGGCCTAATAAATGCTAAAAAATCGTAAATACTTATCTTCTTTCTAAAAGCTAATTTAATAGATCATTTAGAATTTTTTTATTAAAGATCGTAACGGTAACGATCATTGGGCCTAATAAATGCTAAAGAATTGTAAATAATTATATTCTTTCTAAAACATAATTTAATAGATCGTTTAAAATTTCTTTATTAAAGATCATAACGGTAACGTTCATTGGGCCTAATAAATGCTAAAAAATTGTAATTAATTATCTTCTTTGCAAAAGATAATTTAACAGATCATTTAAAATTTCTTTATTAAAGATCATAACGGTAACGATCGTTGGTCCTAATAAATGCTAAAGAATTTGAAATAATTACCTTCTTTGTGGATCATAATTGAATAGATCATTTAAAGTTTTTTTAATAAAGATCATAACGGTAACGATCATTGGGCCTAATAAATGCTAAAGAATTTGAAATAATTATCTTCTTTCTGAATCATAATTGAAAAGATCATTTAAAGTTGTTCTATTAAAGATCATAACGGTAACGATCATTGGGCCTAATAAATACTAAAAAATTGTAAATAATTATCTTCTTTCTAAAAGATAATTTAATAGATCATTTAGAATTTCTTTATTAAAAATCATAACGGTAACGATCATTGGGCCAAATAAATGCTAAAAGATTGTAATTAATTATCTTCTTTCTAAAAGATAATTTAATAGATCATTTAGAATTTCTTTATTAAAGATCATAACGGTAACGATTATTGGGCCTAATAAATGCTAAAAAATTGTAAATAATTATCTTCTTTCTAAAAGATAATTTAATAGATCATTTAGAATTTCTTTATTAAAGATCATAACGGTAACGATCATTGGGCCTAATAAATGCTAAAGAATTTGAAATAATTATCTTCTTTGTGAATCATAATTGAAAAGATCATTTAAAGTTTTTTTATTAAAGATCATAACGGTAATGATCATTGGGCCTAGTAAATGCTAAAAAATCGTAAATACTTATCTTCTTTCTAAAAGCTAATTTAATAGATCATTTAGAATTTTTTTATTAAAGATCGTAACGGTAACGATCATTGGGCCTAATAAATGCTAAAGAATTGTAAATAATTATATTCTTTCTAAAACATAATTTAATAGATCGTTTAAAATTTCTTTATTAAAGATCATAACGGTAACGTTCATTGGGCCTAATAAATGCTAAAAAATTGTAATTAATTATCTTCTTTGCAAAAGATAATTTAACAGATCATTTAAAATTTCTTTATTAAAGATCATAACGGTAACGATCATTGGTCCTAATAAATGCTAAAGAATTTGAAATAATTACCTTCTTTGTGGATCATAATTGAATAGATCATTTAAAGTTTTTTTAATAAAGATCATAACGGTAACGATCATTGGGCCTAATAAATGCTAAAGAATTTGAAATAATTATCTTCTTTCTGAATCATAATTGAAAAGATGATTTAAAGTTGTTCTATTAAAGATCATAACGGTAACGATCATTGGGCCTAATAAATACTAAAAAATTGTAAATAATTATCTTCTTTCTAAAAGATAATTTAATAGATCATTTAGAATTTCTTTATTAAAGATCATAACGGTAACGATCATTGGGCCTAATAAATGCTAAAGAATTTGAAATAATTATCTTCTTTGTGAATCATAATTGAAAAGATCATTTAAAGTTTTTTTATTAAAGATCATAACGGTAACGATCATTGGGCCTAATAAATGCTAAAAAATCGTAAATACTTATCTTCTTTCTAAAAGCTAATTTAATAGATCATTTAGAATTTTTTTATTAAAGATCATAACGGTAACGATCATTGGGCCTAATAAATGCTAAAGAATTTGAAATAATTATCTTCTTTGTGAATCATAATTGAAAAGATCATTTAAAGTTTTTTTATTAAAGATCATAACGGTAACGATCATTGGGCCTAATAAATGCTAAAAAATCGTAAATACTTATCTTCTTTCTAAAAGCTAATTTAATAGATCATTTAGAATTTTTTTATTAAAGATCGTAACGGTAACGATCATTGGGCCTAATAAATGCTAAAAAATCGTAAATACTTATCTTCTTTCTCAAAGATAATTTAATACATCATTTAGAATTTCGTTATTAAAGATCATAACGGAAACGATCATTGGGCCTAATAAATGCTAAAGAATTGTAAATAATTATTTTTTTGTAAAAGATAATTTAATAGATCATTTAAAATTTCTTTATTAAAGATCATAACAGTAACGATCATTGGGCCTAATAAATGCTAAAGAATCGTAAATACTTATCTTCTTTCTAAAAGCTAATTTAATAGATCATTTAGAATTTTTTTATTAAAGATCGTAACGGTAACGATCATTGGGCCTAATAAATGCTAAAAAATCGTAAATACTTATCTTCTTTCTCAAAGATAATTTAATAGATCATTTAAAATTTCTTTATTAAAAATCATAACGGTAACAATCATTGAGCCTAATAAATGGTAAAAAATTGTAAATAATTATTTTTTTGTAAAAGATAATTTAATAGATCATTTAAAATTTCTTTATTAAAGATCATAACAGTAACGATCATTGGGCCTAATAAATGCTAAAGAATTGGAAATAATTATCTTCTTTGTGAATCATAATTGAAAAGATCATTTAAAGTTTTTTTATTAAAGATCATAACGGTAACGATCATTGGGCCTAATAAATGCTAAAAAATCGTAAATACTTATCTTCTTTCTAAAAGATAATTTAATAGATCATTTAGAATTTCTTTATTAAAAATCATAACGGTAACGATCATTGGGCCTAATAAATGCTAAAGAATTTGAAATAATTATCTTCTTTGTGAATCATAATTGAAAAGATCATTTAAAGTTTTTTTATTAAAGATCATAACGGTAAGGATCATTGGGCCTAATAAATGCTAAAAAATTGTAAATAATTCTCTTCTTTCTCAAAGATAATTTAATACATCATTTAGAATTTCGTTATTAAAGATCATAACGGAAACGATCATTGGGCCTAATAAATGCTAAAGAATTGTAAATAATTATATTCTTTCTAAAACATAATTTAATAGATCATTTAAAATTTCTTTATTAAAAATCATAACGGTAACAATCATTGAGCCTAATAAATGGTAAAAAATTGTAAATAATTATTTTTTTGTAAAAGATAATTTAATAGATCATTTAAAATTTCTTTATTAAAGATCATAACAGTAACGATCATTGGGCCTAATAAATGCTAAAGAATTTGAAATAATTATCTTCTTTGTGAATCATAATTGAAAAGATCATTTAAAGTTTTTTTATTAAAGATCATAACGGTAACGATCATTGGGCCTAATAAATGCTAAAAAATCGTAAATACTTATCTTCTTTCTAAAAGCTAATTTAATAGATCATTTAGAATTTTTTTATTAAAGATCGTAACGGTAACGATCATTGGGCCTAATAAATGCTAAAGAATTGTAAATAATTATATTCTTTCTAAAACATAATTTAATAGATCGTTTAAAATTTCTTTATTAAAGATCATAACGGTAACGTTCATTGGGCCTAATAAATGCTAAAAAATTGTAATTAATTATCTTCTTTGCAAAAGATAATTTAATAGATCATTTAGAATTTCTTTATTAAAGATCATAACGGTAACGATCATTGGGCCTAATAAATACTAAAAAATTGTAAATAAATATCTTCTTTCTAAAAGATAATTTAATAGATCATTTAGAATTTCTTTATTAAAGATCATAACGGTAACGATCATTGGGCCTAATAAATGCTAAAGAATTTGAAATAATTATCTTCTTTGTGAATCATAATTGAAAAGATCATTTAAAGTTTTTTTATTAAAGATCATAACGGTAACGATCATTGGGCCTAATAAATGCTAAAAAATCGTAAATACTTATCTTCTTTCTAAAGGCTAATTTAATAGATCATTTAGAATTTTTTTATTAAAGATCGTAACGGTAACGATCATTGGGCCTAATAAATGCTAAAGAATTGTAAATAATTATATTCTTTCTAAAACATAATTTAATAGATCGTTTAAAATTTCTTTATTAAAGATCATAACGGTAACATTCATTGGGCCTAATAAATGCTAAAAAATTGTAATTAATTATCTTCTTTGCAAAAGATAATTTAATAGATCATTTAAAATTTCTTTATTAAAGATCATAACGGTAACGATCATTGGGCCTAATAAATGCTAAAGAATTTGGAATAATTACCTTCTTTGTGAATCATAATTGAAAAGATCATTTAAAGTCTTTTTAATAAAGATCATAACGGTAACGATCATTGGGCCTAATAAATGCTAAAAAATTGTAAATAATTATCTTCTTTCTAAAAGATAATTTAATAGATCATTTAGAATTTCTCTATTAAAGATCATAACGGTAACGATCATTGGGCCTAATAAATACTAAAAAATTGTAAATAATTATCTTCTTTATAAAAGATAATTTAATAGATCATTTAGAATTTCTTTATTAAAGATCATAACGGTAACGATCATTGGGCCTAATAAATGCTAAAGAATTTGAAATAATTATCTTCTTTGTGAATCATAATTGAAAAGATCATTTAAAGTTTTTTTATTAAAGATCATAACGGTAACGATCATTGGGCCTAATAAATGCTAAAAAATCGTAAATACTTATCTTCTTTCTAAAAGCTAATTTAATAGATCATTTAGAATTTTTTTATTAAAGATCGTAACGGTAACGATCATTGGGCCTAATAAATGCTAAAAAATCGTAAATACTTATCTTCTTTCTCAAAGATAATTTAATACATCATTTAGAATTTCGTTATTAAAGATCATAACGGAAACGATCATTGGGCCTAATAAATGCTAAAGAATTGTAAATAATTATATTCTTTCTAAAACATAATTTAATAGATCATTTAAAATTTCTTTATTAAAAATCATAACGGTAACAATCATTGAGCCTAATAAATGGTAAAAAATTGTAAATAATTATTTTTTTGTAAAAGATAATTTAATAGATCATTTAAAATTTCTTTATTAAAGATCATAACAGTAACGATCATTGGGCCTAATAAATGCTAAAGAATTTGAAATAATTATCTTCTTTGTGAATCATAATTGAAAAGATCATTTAAAGTTTTTTTATTAAAGATCATAACGGTAACGATCATTGGGCCTAATAAATGCTAAAAAATCGTAAATACTTATCTTCTTTCTAAAAGCTAATTTAATAGATAATTTAGAATTTTTTTATTAAAGATCGTAACGGTAACGATCATTGGGCCTAATAAATGCTAAAGAATTATAAATAATTATATTCTTTCTAAAACATAATTTAATAGATCGTTTAAAATTTCTTTATTAAAAATCATAACGGTAACGTTCATTGGGCCTAATAAATGCTAAAAAATTTTAATTAATTATCTTCTTTGCAAAAGATAATTTAACAGATCATTTAAAATTTCTTTATTAAAGATCATAACGGTAACGATCATTGGTCCTAATAAATGCTAAAGAATTTGAAATAATTACCTTCTTTGTGGATCATAATTGAATAGATCATTTAAAGTTTTTTTAATAAAGATCATAACGGTAACGATCATTGGGCCTAATAAATGCTAAAGAATTTGAAATAATTATCTTCTTTGTGAATCCTAATTGAAAAGATCATTTAAAGTTGTTCTATTAAAGATCATAACGGTAACGATCATTGGGCCTAATAAATGCTAAAAAATTGTAAACCATTATCTTCTTTCTAAAAGATAATTTAATAGATCATTTAGAATTTCTTTATTAAAGATCATAACGGTAACGATCATTGGGCCTAATAAATGCTAAAAAATCGTAAATACTTATCTTCTTTCTAAAAGCTAATTTAATAGATCATTTAGAATTTTTTTATTAAAGATCGTAACGGTAACGATCATTGGGCCTAATAAATGCTAAAGAATTGTAAATAATTATATTCTTTCTAAAACATAATTTAATAGATCGTTTAAAATTTCTTTATTAAAGATCATAACGGTAACGTTCATTGGGCCTAATAAATGCTAAAAAATTGTAATTAATTATCTTCTTTGCAAAAGATAATTTAATAGATCATTTAAAATTTCTTTATTAAAGATCATAACGGTAACGATCATTGGGCCTAATAAATGCTAAAGAATTTGGAATAATTACCTTCTTTGTGAATCATAATTGAAAAGATCATTTAAAGTTTTTTTAATAAAGATCATAACGGTAACGATCATTGGGCCTAATAAATGCTAAAAAATTATAAATAATTATCTTCTTTCTAAAAGATAATTTAATAGATCATTTAGAATTTCTTTATTAAAGATCATAACGGTAACGATCATTGGGCCTAATAAATGCTAAAGAATTTGAAATAATTATCTTCTTTGTGAATCATAATTGAAAAGATCATTTAAAGTTTTTTTATTAAAGATCATAACGGTAACGATCATTGGGCCTAATAAATGCTAAAAAATCGTAAATACTTATCTTCTTTCTAAAACCTAATTTAATAGATCATTTAGAATTTTTTTATTAAAGATCGTAACGGTAACGATCATTGGGCCTAATAAATGCTAAAGAATTGTAAATAATTATATTCTTTCTAAAACATAATTTAATAGATCGTTTAAAATTTATTTATTAAAGATCATAACGGTAACGTTCATTGGGCCTAATAAATGCTAAAAAATTGTAATTAATTATCTTCTTTGCAAAAGATAATTTAATAGATCATTTAAAATTTCTTTATTAAAGATCATAACGGTAACGATCATTGGGCCTAATAAATGCTAAAGAATTTGGAATAATTACCTTCTTTGTGAATCATAATTGAAAAGATCATTTAAAGTTTTTTTAATAAAGATCATAACGGTAACGATCATTGGGCCTAATAAATGCTAAAAAATTGTAAATAATTATCTTCTTTCTAAAAGATAATTTAATAGATCATTTAGAATTTCTTTATTAAAAATCATAACGGTAACGATCATTGGGCCTAATAAATGCTAAAGAATTTGAAATAATTATCTTCTTTGTGAATCATAATTGAAAAGATCATTTAAAGTTTTTTTATTAAAGATCATAACGGTAAGGATCATTGGGCCTAATAAATGCTAAAAAATTGTAAATAATTCTCTTCTTTCTCAAAGATAATTTAATACATCATTTAGAATTTCGTTATTAAAGATCATAACGGAAACGATCATTGGGCCTAATAAATGCTAAAGAATTGTAAATAATTATATTCTTTCTAAAACATAATTTAATAGATCATTTAAAATTTCTTTATTAAAAATCATAACGGTAACAATCATTGAGCCTAATAAATGGTAAAAAATTGTAAATAATTATTTTTTTGTAAAAGATAATTTAATAGATCATTTAAAATTTCTTTATTAAAGATCATAACAGTAACGATCATTGGGCCTAATAAATGCTAAAGAATTTGAAATAATTATCTTCTTTGTGAATCATAATTGAAAAGATCATTTAAAGTTTTTTTATTAAAGATCATAACGGTAACGATCATTGGGCCTAATAAATGCTAAAAAATCGTAAATACTTATCTTCTTTCTAAAAGCTAATTTAATAGATCATTTAGAATTTTTTTATTAAAGATCGTAACGGTAACGATCATTGGGCCTAATAAATGCTAAAGAATTGTAAATAATTATATTCTTTCTAAAACATAATTTAATAGATCGTTTAAAATTTCTTTATTAAAGATCATAACGGTAACGTTCATTGGGCCTAATAAATGCTAAAAAATTGTAATTAATTATCTTCTTTGCAAAAGATAATTTAACAGATCATTTAAAATTTCTTTATTAAAGATCATAACGGTAACGATCGTTGGTCCTAATAAATGCTAAAGAATTTGAAATAATTACCTTCTTTGTGGATCATAATTGAATAGATCATTTAAAGTTTTTTTAATAAAGATCATAACGGTAACGATCATTGGGCCTAATAAATGCTAAAGAATTTGAAATAATTATCTTCTTTCTGAATCATAATTGAAAAGATCATTTAAAGTTGTTCTATTAAAGATCATAACGGTAACGATCATTGGGCCTAATAAATACTAAAAAATTGTAAATAATTATCTTCTTTCTAAAAGATAATTTAATAGATCATTTAGAATTTCTTTATTAAAAATCATAACGGTAACGATCATTGGGCCAAATAAATGCTAAAAGATTGTAATTAATTATCTTCTTTCTAAAAGATAATTTAATAGATCATTTAGAATTTCTTTATTAAAGATCATAACGGTAACGATTATTGGGCCTAATAAATGCTAAAAAATTGTAAATAATTATCTTCTTTCTAAAAGATAATTTAATAGATCATTTAGAATTTCTTTATTAAAGATCATAACGGTAACGATCATTGGGCCTAATAAATGCTAAAGAATTTGAAATAATTATCTTCTTTGTGAATCATAATTGAAAAGATCATTTAAAGTTTTTTTATTAAAGATCATAACGGTAATGATCATTGGGCCTAGTAAATGCTAAAAAATCGTAAATACTTATCTTCTTTCTAAAAGCTAATTTAATAGATCATTTAGAATTTTTTTATTAAAGATCGTAACGGTAACGATCATTGGGCCTAATAAATGCTAAAGAATTGTAAATAATTATATTCTTTCTAAAACATAATTTAATAGATCGTTTAAAATTTCTTTATTAAAGATCATAACGGTAACGTTCATTGGGCCTAATAAATGCTAAAAAATTGTAATTAATTATCTTCTTTGCAAAAGATAATTTAACAGATCATTTAAAATTTCTTTATTAAAGATCATAACGGTAACGATCATTGGTCCTAATAAATGCTAAAGAATTTGAAATAATTACCTTCTTTGTGGATCATAATTGAATAGATCATTTAAAGTTTTTTTAATAAAGATCATAACGGTAACGATCATTGGGCCTAATAAATGCTAAAGAATTTGAAATAATTATCTTCTTTCTGAATCATAATTGAAAAGATGATTTAAAGTTGTTCTATTAAAGATCATAACGGTAACGATCATTGGGCCTAATAAATACTAAAAAATTGTAAATAATTATCTTCTTTCTAAAAGATAATTTAATAGATCATTTAGAATTTCTTTATTAAAGATCATAACGGTAACGATCATTGGGCCTAATAAATGCTAAAGAATTTGAAATAATTATCTTCTTTGTGAATCATAATTGAAAAGATCATTTAAAGTTTTTTTATTAAAGATCATAACGGTAACGATCATTGGGCCTAATAAATGCTAAAAAATCGTAAATACTTATCTTCTTTCTAAAAGCTAATTTAATAGATCATTTAGAATTTTTTTATTAAAGATCATAACGGTAACGATCATTGGGCCTAATAAATGCTAAAGAATTTGAAATAATTATCTTCTTTGTGAATCATAATTGAAAAGATCATTTAAAGTTTTTTTATTAAAGATCATAACGGTAACGATCATTGGGCCTAATAAATGCTAAAAAATCGTAAATACTTATCTTCTTTCTAAAAGCTAATTTAATAGATCATTTAGAATTTTTTTATTAAAGATCGTAACGGTAACGATCATTGGGCCTAATAAATGCTAAAAAATCGTAAATACTTATCTTCTTTCTCAAAGATAATTTAATACATCATTTAGAATTTCGTTATTAAAGATCATAACGGAAACGATCATTGGGCCTAATAAATGCTAAAGAATTGTAAATAATTATTTTTTTGTAAAAGATAATTTAATAGATCATTTAAAATTTCTTTATTAAAGATCATAACAGTAACGATCATTGGGCCTAATAAATGCTAAAGAATCGTAAATACTTATCTTCTTTCTAAAAGCTAATTTAATAGATCATTTAGAATTTTTTTATTAAAGATCGTAACGGTAACGATCATTGGGCCTAATAAATGCTAAAAAATCGTAAATACTTATCTTCTTTCTCAAAGATAATTTAATAGATCATTTAAAATTTCTTTATTAAAAATCATAACGGTAACAATCATTGAGCCTAATAAATGGTAAAAAATTTTAAATAATTATTTTTTTGTAAAAGATAATTTAATAGATCATTTAAAATTTCTTTATTAAAGATCATAACAGTAACGATCATTGGGCCTAATAAATGCTAAAGAATTGGAAATAATTATCTTCTTTGTGAATCATAATTGAAAAGATCATTTAAAGTTTTTTTATTAAAGATCATAACGGTAACGATCATTGGGCCTAATAAATGCTAAAAAATCGTAAATACTTATCTTCTTTCTAAAAGCTAATTTAATAGATAATTTAGAATTTTTTTATTAAAGATCGTAACGGTAACGATCATTGGGCCTAATAAATGCTAAAGAATTATAAATAATTATATTCTTTCTAAAACATAATTTAATAGATCGTTTAAAATTTCTTTATTAAAAATCATAACGGTAACGTTCATTGGGCCTAATAAATGCTAAAAAATTGTAATTAATTATCTTCTTTGCAAAAGATAATTTAACAGATCATTTAAAATTTCTTTATTAAAGATCATAACGGTAACGATCATTGGTCCTAATAAATGCTAAACAATTTGAAATAATTACCTTCTTTGTGGATCATAATTGAATAGATCATTTAAAGTTTTTTTAATAAAGATCATAACGGTAACGATCATTGGGTCTAATAAATGCTAAAGAATTTGAAATAATTATCTTCTTTGTGAATCATAATTGAAAAGATCATTTAAAGTTGTTCTATTAAAGATCATAACGGTAACGATCATTGGGCCTAATAAATGCTAAAAAATTGTAAACCATTATCTTCTTTCTAAAAGATAATTTAATAGATCATTTAGAATTTCTTTATTAAAGATCATAACGGTAACGATCATTGGGCCTAATAAATGCTAAAAAATCGTAAATACTTATCTTCTTTCTAAAAGCTAATTTAATAGATCATTTAGAATTTTTTTATTAAAGATCGTAACGGTAACGATCATTGGGCCTAATAAATGCTAAAGAATTGTAAATAATTATATTCTTTCTAAAACATAATTTAATAGATCGTTTAAAATTTCTTTATTAAAGATCATAACGGTAACGTTCATTGGGCCTAATAAATGCTAAAAAATTGTAATTAATTATCTTCTTTGCAAAAGATAATTTAACAGATCATTTAAAATTTCTTTATTAAAGATCATAACGGTAACGATCATTGGTCCTAATAAATGCTAAAGAATTTGAAATAATTACCTTCTTTGTGGATCATAATTGAATAGATCATTTAAAGTTTTTTTAATAAAGATCATAACGGTAACGATCATTGGGCCTAATAAATGCTAAAGAATTTGAAATAATTATCTTCTTTCTGAATCATAATTGAAAAGATGATTTAAAGTTGTTCTATTAAAGATCATAACGGTAACGATCATTGGGCCTAATAAATACTAAAAAATTGTAAATAATTATCTTCTTTCTAAAAGATAATTTAATAGATCATTTAGAATTTCTTTATTAAAGATCATAACGGTAACGATCATTGGGCCTAATAAATGCTAAAGAATTTGAAATAATTATCTTCTTTGTGAATCATAATTGAAAAGATCATTTAAAGTTTTTTTATTAAAGATCATAACGGTAACGATCATTGGGCCTAATAAATGCTAAAAAATCGTAAATACTTATCTTCTTTCTAAAAGCTAATTTAATAGATAATTTAGAATTTTTTTATTAAAGATCGTAACGGTAACGATCATTGGGCCTAATAAATGCTAAAGAATTATAAATAATTATATTCTTTCTAAAACATAATTTAATAGATCGTTTAAAATTTCTTTATTAAAAATCATAACGGTAACGTTCATTGGGCCTAATAAATGCTAAAAAATTGTAATTAATTATCTTCTTTGCAAAAGATAATTTAACAGATCATTTAAAATTTCTTTATTAAAGATCATAACGGTAACGATCATTGGTCCTAATAAATGCTAAACAATTTGAAATAATTACCTTCTTTGTGGATCATAATTGAATAGATCATTTAAAGTTTTTTTAATAAAGATCATAACGGTAACGATCATTGGGCCTAATAAATGCTAAAAAATTGTAAATAATTATCTTCTTTCTAAAAGATAATTTAATAGATCATTTAGAATTTCTTTATTAAAGATCATAACGGTAACGATCATTGGGCCTAATAAATGCTAAAGAATTTGAAATAATTATCTTCTTTGTGAATCATAATTGAAAAGATCATTTAAAGTTTTTTTATTAAAGATCATAACGGTAACGATCATTGGGCCTAATAAATGCTAAAAAATCGTAAATACTTATCTTCTTTCTAAAACCTAATTTAATAGATCATTTAGAATTTTTTTATTAAAGATCGTAACGGTAACGATCATTGGGCCTAATAAATGCTAAAGAATTGTAAATAATTATATTCTTTCTAAAACATAATTTAATAGATCGTTTAAAATTTATTTATTAAAGATCATAACGGTAACGTTCATTGGGCCTAATAAATGCTAAAAAATTGTAATTAATTATCTTCTTTGCAAAAGATAATTTAATAGATCATTTAAAATTTCTTTATTAAAGATCATAACGGTAACGATCATTGGGCCTAATAAATGCTAAAGAATTTGGAATAATTACCTTCTTTGTGAATCATAATTGAAAAGATCATTTAAAGTTTTTTTAATAAAGATCATAACGGTAACGATCATTGGGCCTAATAAATGCTAAAAAATTGTAAATAATTATCTTCTTTCTAAAAGATAATTTAATAGATCATTTAGAATTTCTTTATTAAAAATCATAACGGTAACGATCATTGGGCCTAATAAATGCTAAAGAATTTGAAATAATTATCTTCTTTGTGAATCATAATTGAAAAGATCATTTAAAGTTTTTTTATTAAAGATCATAACGGTAAGGATCATTGGGCCTAATAAATGCTAAAAAATTGTAAATAATTCTCTTCTTTCTCAAAGATAATTTAATACATCATTTAGAATTTCGTTATTAAAGATCATAACGGAAACGACCATTGGGCCTAATAAATGCTAAAGAATTGTAAATAATTATATTCTTTCTAAAACATAATTTAATAGATCATTTAAAATTTCTTTATTAAAAATCATAACGGTAACAATCATTGAGCCTAATAAATGGTAAAAAATTGTAAATAATTATTTTTTTGTAAAAGATAATTTAATAGATCATTTAAAATTTCTTTATTAAAGATCATAACAGTAACGATCATTGGGCCTAATAAATGCTAAAGAATTTGAAATAATTATCTTCTTTGTGAATCATAATTGAAAAGATCATTTAAAGTTTTTTTATTAAAGATCATAACGGTAACGATCATTGGGCCTAATAAATGCTAAAAAATCGTAAATACTTATCTTCTTTCTAAAAGCTAATTTAATAGATCATTTAGAATTTTTTTATTAAAGATCGTAACGGTAACGATCATTGGGCCTAATAAATGCTAAAGAATTGTAAATAATTATATTCTTTCTAAAACATAATTTAATAGATCGTTTAAAATTTCTTTATTAAAGATCATAACGGTAACGTTCATTGGGCCTAATAAATGCTAAAAAATTGTAATTAATTATCTTCTTTGCAAAAGATAATTTAACAGATCATTTAAAATTTCTTTATTAAAGATCATAACGGTAACGATCGTTGGTCCTAATAAATGCTAAAGAATTTGAAATAATTACCTTCTTTGTGGATCATAATTGAATAGATCATTTAAAGTTTTTTTAATAAAGATCATAACGGTAACGATCATTGGGCCTAATAAATGCTAAAGAATTTGAAATAATTATCTTCTTTCTGAATCATAATTGAAAAGATCATTTAAAGTTGTTCTATTAAAGATCATAACGGTAACGATCATTGGGCCTAATAAATACTAAAAAATTGTAAATAATTATCTTCTTTCTAAAAGATAATTTAATAGATCATTTAGAATTTCTTTATTAAAAATCATAACGGTAACGATCATTGGGCCAAATAAATGCTAAAAGATTGTAATTAATTATCTTCTTTCTAAAAGATAATTTAATAGATCATTTAGAATTTCTTTATTAAAGATCATAACGGTAACGATTATTGGGCCTAATAAATGCTAAAAAATTGTAAATAATTATCTTCTTTCTAAAAGATAATTTAATAGATCATTTAGAATTTCTTTATTAAAGATCATAACGGTAACGATCATTGGGCCTAATAAATGCTAAAGAATTTGAAATAATTATCTTCTTTGTGAATCATAATTGAAAAGATCATTTAAAGTTTTTTTATTAAAGATCATAACGGTAATGATCATTGGGCCTAGTAAATGCTAAAAAATCGTAAATACTTATCTTATTTCTAAAAGCTAATTTAATAGATCATTTAGAATTTTTTTATTAAAGATCGTAACGGTAACGATCATTGGGCCTAATAAATGCTAAAGAATTGTAAATAATTATATTCTTTCTAAAACATAATTTAATAGATCGTTTAAAATTTCTTTATTAAAGATCATAACGGTAACGTTCATTGGGCCTAATAAATGCTAAAAAATTGTAATTAATTATCTTCTTTGCAAAAGATAATTTAACAGATCATTTAAAATTTCTTTATTAAAGATCATAACGGTAACGATCATTGGTCCTAATAAATGCTAAAGAATTTGAAATAATTACCTTCTTTGTGGATCATAATTGAATAGATCATTTAAAGTTTTTTTAATAAAGATCATAACGGTAACGATCATTGGGCCTAATAAATGCTAAAGAATTTGAAATAATTATCTTCTTTCTGAATCATAATTGAAAAGATGATTTAAAGTTGTTCTATTAAAGATCATAACGGTAACGATCATTGGGCCTAATAAATACTAAAAAATTGTAAATAATTATCTTCTTTCTAAAAGATAATTTAATAGATCATTTAGAATTTCTTTATTAAAGATCATAACGGTAACGATCATTGGGCCTAATAAATGCTAAAGAATTTGAAATAATTATCTTCTTTGTGAATCATAATTGAAAAGATCATTTAAAGTTTTTTTATTAAAGATCATAACGGTAACGATCATTGGGCCTAATAAATGCTAAAAAATCGTAAATACTTATCTTCTTTCTAAAAGCTAATTTAATAGATCATTTAGAATTTTTTTATTAAAGATCATAACGGTAACGATCATTGGGCCTAATAAATGCTAAAGAATTTGAAATAATTATCTTCTTTGTGAATCATAATTGAAAAGATCATTTAAAGTTTTTTTATTAAAGATCATAACGGTAACGATCATTGGGCCTAATAAATGCTAAAAAATCGTAAATACTTATCTTCTTTCTAAAAGCTAATTTAATAGATCATTTAGAATTTTTTTATTAAAGATCGTAACGGTAACGATCATTGGGCCTAATAAATGCTAAAAAATCGTAAATACTTATCTTCTTTCTCAAAGATAATTTAATACATCATTTAGAATTTCGTTATTAAAGATCATAACGGAAACGATCATTGGGCCTAATAAATGCTAAAGAATTGTAAATAATTATTTTTTTGTAAAAGATAATTTAATAGATCATTTAAAATTTCTTTATTAAAGATCATAACAGTAACGATCATTGGGCCTAATAAATGCTAAAGAATCGTAAATACTTATCTTCTTTCTAAAAGCTAATTTAATAGATCATTTAGAATTTTTTTATTAAAGATCGTAACGGTAACGATCATTGGGCCTAATAAATGCTAAAAAATCGTAAATACTTATCTTCTTTCTCAAAGATAATTTAATAGATCATTTAAAATTTCTTTATTAAAAATCATAACGGTAACAATCATTGAGCCTAATAAATGGTAAAAAATTGTAAATAATTATTTTTTTGTAAAAGATAATTTAATAGATCATTTAAAATTTCTTTATTAAAGATCATAACAGTAACGATCATTGGGCCTAATAAATGCTAAAGAATTTGAAATAATTATCTTCTTTGTGAATCATAATTGAAAAGATCATTTAAAGTTTTTTTATTAAAGATCATAACGGTAACGATCATTGGGCCTAATAAATGCTAAAAAATCGTAAATACTTATCTTCTTTCTAAAAGCTAATTTAATAGATAATTTAGAATTTTTTTATTAAAGATCGTAACGGTAACGATCATTGGGCCTAATAAATGCTAAAGAATTATAAATAATTATATTCTTTCTAAAACATAATTTAATAGATCGTTTAAAATTTCTTTATTAAAAATCATAACGGTAACGTTCATTGGGCCTAATAAATGCTAAAAAATTGTAATTAATTATCTTCTTTGCAAAAGATAATTTAACAGATCATTTAAAATTTCTTTATTAAAGATCATAACGGTAACGATCATTGGTCCTAATAAATGCTAAACAATTTGAAATAATTACCTTCTTTGTGGATCATAATTGAATAGATCATTTAAAGTTTTTTTAATAAAGATCATAACGGTAACGATCATTGGGTCTAATAAATGCTAAAGAATTTGAAATAATTATCTTCTTTGTGAATCATAATTGAAAAGATCATTTAAAGTTGTTCTATTAAAGATCATAACGGTAACGATCATTGGGCCTAATAAATGCTAAAAAATTGTAAACCATTATCTTCTTTCTAAAAGATAATTTAATAGATCATTTAGAATTTCTTTATTAAAGATCATAACGGTAACGATCATTGGGCCTAATAAATGCTAAAAAATCGTAAATACTTATCTTCTTTCTAAAAGCTAATTTAATAGATCATTTAGAATTTTTTTATTAAAGATCGTAACGGTAACGATCATTGGGCCTAATAAATGCTAAAGAATTGTAAATAATTATATTCTTTCTAAAACATAATTTAATAGATCGTTTAAAATTTCTTTATTAAAGATCATAACGGTAACGTTCATTGGGCCTAATAAATGCTAAAAAATTGTAATTAATTATCTTCTTTGCAAAAGATAATTTAATAGATCATTTAAAATTTCTTTATTAAAGATCATAACGGTAACGATCATTGGGCCTAATAAATGCTAAAGAATTTGGAATAATTACCTTCTTTGTGAATCATAATTGAAAAGATCATTTAAAGTTTTTTTAATAAAGATCATAACGGTAACGATCATTGGGCCTAATAAATGCTAAAAAATTGTAAATAATTATCTTCTTTCTAAAAGATAATTTAATAGATCATTTAGAATTTCTTTATTAAAGATCATAACGGTAACGATCATTGGGCCTAATAAATGCTAAAGAATTTGAAATAATTATCTTCTTTGTGAATCATAATTGAAAACATCATTTAAAGTTTTTTTATTAAAGATCATAACGGTAACGATCATTGGGCCTAATAAATGCTAAAAAATCGTAAATACTTATCTTCTTTCTAAAACCTAATTTAATAGATCATTTAGAATTTTTTTATTAAAGATCGTAACGGTAACGATCATTGGGCCTAATAAATGCTAAAGAATTGTAAATAATTATATTCTTTCTAAAACATAATTTAATAGATCGTTTAAAATTTATTTATTAAAGATCATAACGGTAACGTTCATTGGGCCTAATAAATGCTAAAAAATTGTAATTAATTATCTTCTTTGCAAAAGATAATTTAATAGATCATTTAAAATTTCTTTATTAAAGATCATAACGGTAACGATCATTGGGCCTAATAAATGCTAAAGAATTTGGAATAATTACCTTCTTTGTGAATCATAATTGAAAAGATCATTTAAAGTTTTTTTAATAAAGATCATAACGGTAACGATCATTGGGTCTAATAAATGCTAAAGAATTTGAAATAATTATCTTCTTTGTGAATCATAATTGAAAAGATCATTTAAAGTTGTTCTATTAAAGATCATAACGGTAACGATCATTGGGCCTAATAAATGCTAAAAAATTGTAAACCATTATCTTCTTTCTAAAAGATAATTTAATAGATCATTTAGAATTTCTTTATTAAAGATCATAACGGTAACGATCATTGGGCCTAATAAATGCTAAAAAATCGTAAATACTTATCTTCTTTCTAAAAGCTAATTTAATAGATCATTTAGAATTTTTTTATTAAAGATCGTAACGGTAACGATCATTGGGCCTAATAAATGCTAAAGAATTGTAAATAATTATATTCTTTCTAAAACATAATTTAATAGATCGTTTAAAATTTCTTTATTAAAGATCATAACGGTAACGTTCATTGGGCCTAATAAATGCTAAAAAATTGTAATTAATTATCTTCTTTGCAAAAGATAATTTAATAGATCATTTAAAATTTCTTTATTAAAGATCATAACGGTAACGATCATTGGGCCTAATAAATGCTAAAGAATTTGGAATAATTACCTTCTTTGTGAATCATAATTGAAAAGATCATTTAAAGTTTTTTTAATAAAGATCATAACGGTAACGATCATTGGGCCTAATAAATGCTAAAAAATTGTAAATAATTATCTTCTTTCTAAAAGATAATTTAATAGATCATTTAGAATTTCTTTATTAAAGATCATAAAGGTAACGATCATTGGGCCTAGTAAATGCTAAAGAATTTGAAATAATTATCTTCTTTGTGAATCATAATTGAAAACATCATTTAAAGTTTTTTTATTAAAGATCATAACGGTAACGATCATTGGGCCTAATAAATGCTAAAAAATCGTAAATACTTATCTTCTTTCTAAAACCTAATTTAATAGATCATTTAGAATTTTTTTATTAAAGATCGTAACGGTAACGATCATTGGGCCTAATAAATGCTAAAGAATTGTAAATAATTATATTCTTTCTAAAACATAATTTAATAGATCGTTTAAAATTTATTTATTAAAGATCATAACGGTAACGTTCATTGGGCCTAATAAATGCTAAAAAATTGTAATTAATTATCTTCTTTGCAAAAGATAATTTAATAGATCATTTAAAATTTCTTTATTAAAGATCATAACGGTAACGATCATTGGGCCTAATAAATGCTAAAGAATTTGGAATAATTACCTTCTTTGTGAATCATAATTGAAAAGATCATTTAAAGTTTTTTTAATAAAGATCATAACGGTAACGATCATTGGGCCTAATAAATGCTAAAGAATTTGAAATAATTATCTTCTTTGTGAATCATAATTGAAAAGATCATTTAAAGTTTTTTTATTAAAGATCATAACGGTAACGATCATTGGGCCTAATAAATGCTAAAAAATCGTAAATACTTATCTTCTTTCTAAAAGCTAATTTAATAGATCATTTAGAATTTTTTTATTAAAGATCGTAACGGTAACGATCATTGGGCCTAATAAATGCTAAAGAATTGTAAATAATTATATTCTTTCTAAAACATAATTTAATAGATCGTTTAAAATTTATTTATTAAAGATCATAACGGTAACGTTCATTGGGCCTAATAAATGCTAAAAAATTGTAATTAATTATCTTCTTTGCAAAAGATAATTTAATAGATCATTTAAAATTTCTTTATTAAAGATCATAACGGTAACGATCATTGGGCCTAATAAATGCTAAAGAATTTGGAATAATTACCTTCTTTGTGAATCATAATTGAAAAGATCATTTAAAGTTTTTTTAATAAAGATCATAACGGTAACGATCATTGGGCCTAATAAATGCTAAAAAATTGTAAATAATTATCTTCTTTCTAAAAGATAATTTAATAGATCATTTAGAATTTCTTTATTAAAAATCATAACGGTAACGATCATTGGGCCTAATAAATGCTAAAGAATTTGAAATAATTATCTTCTTTGTGAATCATAATTGAAAAGATCATTTAAAGTTTTTTTATTAAAGATCATAACGGTAAGGATCATTGGGCCTAATAAATGCTAAAAAATTGTAAATAATTCTCTTCTTTCTCAAAGATAATTTAATACATCATTTAGAATTTCGTTATTAAAGATCATAACGGAAACGATCATTGGGCCTAATAAATGCTAAAGAATTGTAAATAATTATATTCTTTTTAAAACATAATTTAATAGATCATTTAAAATTTCTTTATTAAAAATCATAACGGTAACAATCATTGAGCCTAATAAATGGTAAAAAATTGTAAATAATTATTTTTTTGTAAAAGATAATTTAATAGATCATTTAAAATTTCTTTATTAAAGATCATAACAGTAACGATCATTGGGCCTAATAAATGCTAAAGAATTTGAAATAATTATCTTCTTTGTGAATCATAATTGAAAAGATCATTTAAAGTTTTTTTATTAAAGATCATAACGGTAACGATCATTGGGCCTAATAAATGCTAAAAAATCGTAAATACTTATCTTCTTTCTAAAAGCTAATTTAATAGATCATTTAGAATTTTTTTATTAAAGATCGTAACGGTAACGATCATTTTGCCTAATAAATGCTAAAGAATTGTAAATAATTATATTCTTTCTAAAACATAATTTAATAGATCGTTTAAAATTTCTTTATTAAAGATCATAACGGTAACGTTCATTGGGCCTAATAAATGCTAAAAAATTGTAATTAATTATCTTCTTTGCAAAAGATAATTTAACAGATCATTTAAAATTTCTTTATTAAAGATCATAACGGTAACGATCATTGGTCCTAATAAATGCTAAAGAATTTGAAATAATTACCTTCTTTGTGGATCATAATTGAATAGATCATTTAAAGTTTTTTTAATAAAGATCATAACGGTAACGATCATTGGGCCTAATAAATGCTAAAGAATTTGAAATAATTATCTTCTTTGTGAATCATAATTGAAAAGATCATTTAAAGTTGTTCTATTAAAGATCATAACGGTAACGATCATTGGGCCTAATAAATGCTAAAAAATTGTAAACCATTATCTTCTTTCTAAAAGATAATTTAATAGATCATTTAGAATTTCTTTATTAAAAATCATAACGGTAACGATCATTGGGCCAAATAAATGCTAAAAGATTGTAATTAATTATCTTCTTTCTAAAAGATAATTTAATAGATCATTTAGAATTTCTTTATTAAAGATCATAACGGTAACGATTATTGGGCCTAATAAATGCTAAAAAATTGTAAATAATTATCTTCTTTCTAAAAGATAATTTAATAGATCATTTAGAATTTCTTTATTAAAGATCATAACGGTAACGATCATTGGGCCTAATAAATGCTAAAGAATTTGAAATAATTATCTTCTTTGTGAATCATAATTGAAAAGATCATTTAAAGTTTTTTTATTAAAGATCATAACGGTAATGATCATTGGGCCTAGTAAATGCTAAAAAATCGTAAATACTTATCTTCTTTCTAAAAGCTAATTTAATAGATCATTTAGAATTTTTTTATTAAAGATCGTAACGGTAACGATCATTGGGCCTAATAAATGCTAAAGAATTGTAAATAATTATATTCTTTCTAAAACATAATTTAATAGATCGTTTAAAATTTCTTTATTAAAGATCATGACGGTAACGTTCATTGGGCCTAATAAATGCTAAAAAATTGTAATTAATTATCTTCTTTGCAAAAGATAATTTAACAGATCATTTAAAATTTCTTTATTAAAGATCATAACGGTAACGATCATTGGTCCTAATAAATGCTAAAGAATTTGAAATAATTACCTTCTTTGTGGATCATAATTGAAAAGATCATTTAAAGTTTTTTTATTAAAGATCATAACGGTAAGGATCATTGGGCCTAATAAATGCTAAAAAATTGTAAATAATTCTCTTCTTTCTCAAAGATAATTTAATACATCATTTAGAATTTCGTTATTAAAGATCATAACGGAAACGATCATTGGGCCTAATAAATGCTAAAGAATTGTAAATAATTATATTCTTTTTAAAACATAATTTAATAGATCATTTAAAATTTCTTTATTAAAAATCATAACGGTAACAATCATTGAGCCTAATAAATGGTAAAAAATTGTAAATAATTATTTTTTTGTAAAAGATAATTTAATAGATCATTTAAAATTTCTTTATTAAAGATCATAACAGTAACGATCATTGGGCCTAATAAATGCTAAAGAATTTGAAATAATTATCTTCTTTGTGAATCATAATTGAAAAGATCATTTAAAGTTTTTTTATTAAAGATCATAACGGTAACGATCATTGGGCCTAATAAATGCTAAAAAATCGTAAATACTTATCTTCTTTCTAAAAGCTAATTTAATAGATCATTTAGAATTTTTTTATTAAAGATCGTAACGGTAACGATCATTGGGCCTAATAAATGCTAAAGAATTGTAAATAATTATATTCTTTCTAAAACATAATTTAATAGATCGTTTAAAATTTCTTTATTAAAGATCATAACGGTAACGTTCATTGGGCCTAATAAATGCTAAAAAATTGTAATTAATTATCTTCTTTGCAAAAGATAATTTAACAGATCATTTAAAATTTCTTTATTAAAGATGATAACGGTAACGATCATTGGTCCTAATAAATGCTAAAGAATTTGAAATAATTACCTTCTTTGTGGATCATAATTGAATAGATCATTTAAAGTTTTTTTAATAAAGATCATAACGGTAACGATCATTGGGCCTAATAAATGCTAAAGAATTTGAAATAATTATCTTCTTTGTGAATCATAATTGAAAAGATCATTTAAAGTTGTTCTATTAAAGATCATAACAGTAACGATCATTGGGCCTAATAAATGCTAAAAAATTGTAAACCATTATCTTCTTTCTAAAAGATAATTTAATAGATCATTTAGAATTTCTTTATTAAAAATCATAACGGTAACGATCATTGGGCCAAATAAATGCTAAAAGATTGTAATTAATTATCTTCTTTCTAAAAGATAATTTAATAGATCATTTAGAATTTCTTTATTAAAGATCATAACGGTAACGATTATTGGGCCTAATAAATGCTAAAAAATTGTAAATAATTATCTTCTTTCTAAAAGATAATTTAATAGATCATTTAGAATTTCTTTATTAAAGATCATAACGGTAACGATCATTGGGCCTAATAAATGCTAAAGAATTTGAAATAATTATCTTCTTTGTGAATCATAATTGAAAAGATCATTTAAAGTTTTTTTATTAAAGATCATAACGGTAATGATCATTGGGCCTAGTAAATGCTAAAAAATCGTAAATACTTATCTTCTTTCTAAAAGCTAATTTAATAGATCATTTAGAATTTTTTTATTAAAGATCGTAACGGTAACGATCATTGGGCCTAATAAATGCTAAAGAATTGTAAATAATTATATTCTTTCTAAAACATAATTTAATAGATCGTTTAAAATTTCTTTATTAAAGATCATGACGGTAACGTTCATTGGGCCTAATAAATGCTAAAAAATTGTAATTAATTATCTTCTTTGCAAAAGATAATTTAACAGATCATTTAAAATTTCTTTATTAAAGATCATAACGGTAACGATCATTGGTCCTAATAAATGCTAAAGAATTTGAAATAATTACCTTCTTTGTGGATCATAATTGAATAGATCATTTAAAGTTTTTTTAATAAAGATCATAACGGTAACGATCATTGGGCCTAATAAATGCTAAAGAATTTGAAATAATTATCTTCTTTGTGAATCATAATTGAAAAGATCATTTAAAGTTGTTCTATTAAAGATCATAACGGTAACGATCATTGGGCCTAATAAATGCTAAAAAATTGTAAACAATTATCTTCTTTCTAAGATAATTTAATAGATCATTTAGAATTTCTTTATTAAAGATCATAACGGTAACGATCATTGGGCTTAATAAATACTAAAAAATTGTAAATAATTATCTTCTTTCTAAAAGATAATTTAATAGATCATTTAGAATTTCTTTATTAAAGATCATAACGGTAACGATCATTGGGCCTAATAAATGCTAAAGAATTTGAAATAATTATCTTCTTTGTGAATCATAATTGAAAAGATCATTTAAAGTTTTTTTATTAAAGATCATAACGGTAACGATCATTGGGCCTAATAAATGCTAAAAAATCGTAAATACTTATCTTCTTTCTAAAAGCTAATTTAATAGATCATTTAGAATTTTTTTATTAAAGATCGTAACGGTAACGATCATTGGGCCTAATAAATGCTAAAGAATTGTAAATAATTATATTCTTTCTAAAACATAATTTAATAGATCGTTTAAAATTTCTTTATTAAAGATCATAACGGTAACGTTCATTGGGCCTAATAAATGCTAAAAAATTGTAATTAATTATCTTCTTTGCAAAAGATAATTTAATAGATGATTTAAAATTTCTTTATTAAAGATCATAACGGTAACGATCATTGGGCCTAATAAATGCTAAAGAATTTGGAATAATTACCTTCTTTGTGAATCATAATTGAAAAGATCATTTAAAGTTTTTTTAATAAAGATCATAACGGTAACGATCATTGGGCCTAATAAATGCTAAAGAATTTGAAATAATTATCTTCTTTGTGAATCATAATTGAAAAGATCATTTAAAGTTGTTCTATTAAAGATCATAACAGTAACGATCATTGGGCCTAATAAATGCTAAAAAATTGTAAACCATTATCTTCTTTCTAAAAGATAATTTAATAGATCATTTAGAATTTCTTTATTAAAAATCATAACGGTAACGATCATTGGGCCAAATAAATGCTAAAAGATTGTAATTAATTATCTTCTTTCTAAAAGATAATTTAATAGATCATTTAGAATTTCTTTATTAAAGATCATAACGGTAACGATTATTGGGCCTAATAAATGCTAAAAAATTGTAAATAATTATCTTCTTTCTAAAAGATAATTTAATAGATCATTTAGAATTTCTTTATTAAAGATCATAACGGTAACGATCATTGGGCCTAATAAATGCTAAAGAATTTGAAATAATTATCTTCTTTGTGAATCATAATTGAAAAGATCATTTAAAGTTTTTTTATTAAAGATCATAACGGTAATGATCATTGGGCCTAGTAAATGCTAAAAAATCGTAAATACTTATCTTCTTTCTAAAAGCTAATTTAATAGATCATTTAGAATTTTTTTATTAAAGATCGTAACGGTAACGATCATTGGGCCTAATAAATGCTAAAGAATTGTAAATAATTATATTCTTTCTAAAACATAATTTAATAGATCGTTTAAAATTTCTTTATTAAAGATCATGACGGTAACGTTCATTGGGCCTAATAAATGCTAAAAAATTGTAATTAATTATCTTCTTTGCAAAAGATAATTTAACAGATCATTTAAAATTTCTTTATTAAAGATCATAACGGTAACGATCATTGGTCCTAATAAATGCTAAAGAATTTGAAATAATTACCTTCTTTGTGGATCATAATTGAATAGATCATTTAAAGTTTTTTTAATAAAGATCATAACGGTAACGATCATTGGGCCTAATAAATGCTAAAGAATTTGAAATAATTATCTTCTTTGTGAATCATAATTGAAAAGATCATTTAAAGTTGTTCTATTAAAGATCATAACGGTAACGATCATTGGGCCTAATAAATGCTAAAAAATTGTAAACAATTATCTTCTTTCTAAGATAATTTAATAGATCATTTAGAATTTCTTTATTAAAGATCATAACGGTAACGATCATTGGGCTTAATAAATACTAAAAAATTGTAAATAATTATCTTCTTTCTAAAAGATAATTTAATAGATCATTTAGAATTTCTTTATTAAAGATCATAACGGTAACGATCATTGGGCCTAATAAATGCTAAAGAATTTGAAATAATTATCTTCTTTGTGAATCATAATTGAAAAGATCATTTAAAGTTTTTTTATTAAAGATCATAACGGTAACGATCATTGGGCCTAATAAATGCTAAAAAATCGTAAATACTTATCTTCTTTCTAAAAGCTAATTTAATAGATCATTTAGAATTTTTTTATTAAAGATCGTAACGGTAACGATCATTGGGCCTAATAAATGCTAAAGAATTGTAAATAATTATATTCTTTCTAAAACATAATTTAATAGATCGTTTAAAATTTCTTTATTAAAGATCATAACGGTAACGTTCATTGGGCCTAATAAATGCTAAAAAATTGTAATTAATTATCTTCTTTGCAAAAGATAATTTAATAGATGATTTAAAATTTCTTTATTAAAGATCATAACGGTAACGATCATTGGGCCTAATAAATGCTAAAGAATTTGGAATAATTACCTTCTTTGTGAATCATAATTGAAAAGATCATTTAAAGTTTTTTTAATAAAGATCATAACGGTAACGATCATTGGGCCTAATAAATGCTAAAAAATTGTAAATAATTATCTTCTTTCTAAAAGATAATTTAATAGATCATTTAGAATTTCTTTATTAAAGATCATAACGGTAACGATCATTGGGCCTAATAAATACTAAAAAATTGTAAATAATTATCTTCTTTCTAAAAGATAATTTAATAGATCATTTAGAATTTCTTTATTAAAGATCATAACGGTAACGATCATTGGGCCTAATAAATGCTAAAGAATTTGAAATAATTATCTTCTTTGTGAATCATAATTGAAAAGATCATTTAAAGTTTTTTTATTAAAGATCATAACGGTAACGATCATTGGGCCTAATAAATGCTAAAAAATCGTAAATACTTATCTTCTTTCTAAAAGCTAATTTAATAGATCATTTAGAATTTTTTTATTAAAGATCGTAACGGTAACGATCATTGGGCCTAATAAATGCTAAAAAATCGTAAATACTTATCTTCTTTCTCAAAGATAATTTAATACATCATTTAGAATTTCGTTATTAAAGATCATAACGGAAACGATCATTGGGCCTAATAAATGCTAAAGAATTGTAAATAATTATATTCTTTCTAAAACATAATTTAATAGATCATTTAAAATTTCTTTATTAAAAATCATAACGGTAACAATCATTGAGCCTAATAAATGGTAAAAAATTGTAAATAATTATTTTTTTGTAAAAGATAATTTAATAGATCATTTAAAATTTCTTTATTAAAGATCATAACAGTAACGATCATTGGGCCTAATAAATGCTAAAGAATTTGAAATAATTATCTTCTTTGTGAATCATAATTGAAAAGATCATTTAAAGTTTTTTTATTAAAGATCATAACGGTAACGATCATTGGGCCTAATAAATGCTAAAAAATCGTAAATACTTATCTTCTTTCTAAAAGCTAATTTAATAGATAATTTAGAATTTTTTTATTAAAGATCGTAACGGTAACGATCATTGGGCCTAATAAATGCTAAAGAATTATAAATAATTATATTCTTTCTAAAACATAATTTAATAGATCGTTTAAAATTTCTTTATTAAAAATCATAACGGTAACGTTCATTGGGCCTAATAAATGCTAAAAAATTGTAATTAATTATCTTCTTTGCAAAAGATAATTTAACAGATCATTTAAAATTTCTTTATTAAAGATCATAACGGTAACGATCATTGGTCCTAATAAATGCTAAAGAATTTGAAATAATTACCTTCTTTGTGGATCATAATTGAATAGATCATTTAAAGTTTTTTTAATAAAGATCATAACGGTAACGATCATTGGGCCTAATAAATGCTAAAGAATTTGAAATAATTATCTTCTTTGTGAATCATAATTGAAAAGATCATTTAAAGTTGTTCTATTAAAGATCATAACGGTAACGATCATTGGGCCTAATAAATGCTAAAAAATTGTAAACCATTATCTTCTTTCTAAAAGATAATTTAATAGATCATTTAGAATTTCTTTATTAAAGATCATAACGGTAACGATCATTGGGC
Organism: Psophocarpus tetragonolobus; assembly: GCA_037954015.1. Classification (NCBI taxonomy): domain Eukaryota; kingdom Viridiplantae; phylum Streptophyta; class Magnoliopsida; order Fabales; family Fabaceae; genus Psophocarpus; species Psophocarpus tetragonolobus. The sequence goes on from CM075688.1 coordinate 66,073,110, forward strand.
CTAATAAATGCTAAAAAATCGTAAATACTTATCTTCTTTCTAAAAGCTAATTTAATAGATCATTTAGAATTTTTTTATTAAAGATCGTAACGGTAACGATCATTGGGCCTAATAAATGCTAAAGAATTGTAAATAATTATATTCTTTCTAAAACATAATTTAATAGATCGTTTAAAATTTCTTTATTAAAGATCATAACGGTAACGTTCATTGGGCCTAATAAATGCTAAAAAATTGTAATTAATTATCTTCTTTGCAAAAGATAATTTAATAGATCATTTAAAATTTCTTTATTAAAGATCATAACGGTAACGATCATTGGGCCTAATAAATGCTAAAGAATTTGGAATAATTACCTTCTTTGTGAATCATAATTGAAAAGATCATTTAAAGTTTTTTTAATAAAGATCATAACGGTAACGATCATTGAGCCTAATAAATGCTAAAAAATTGTAAATAATTATCTTCTTTCTAATAGATAATTTAATAGATCATTTAGAATTTCTTTATTAAAGATCATAACGGTAACGATCATTGGGCCTAATAAATGCTAAAGAATTTGAAATAATTATCTTCTTTGTGAATCATAATTGAAAAGATCATTTAAAGTTTTTTTATTAAAGATCATAACGGTAACGATCATTGGGCCTAATAAATGCTAAAAAATCGTAAATACTTATCTTCTTTCTAAAACCTAATTTAATAGATCATTTAGAATTTTTTTATTAAAGATCGTAACGGTAACGATCATTGGGCCTAATAAATGCTAAAGAATTTGAAATAATTATCTTCTTTGTGAATCATAATTGAAAAGATCATTTAAAGTTTTTTTATTAAAGATCATAACGGTAACGTTCATTGGGCCTAATAAATGCTAAAAAATTGTAATTAATTATCTTCTTTGCAAAAGATAATTTAATAGATCATTTAAAATTTCTTTATTAAAGATCATAACGGTAACGATCATTGGGCCTAATAAATGCTAAAGAATTTGGAATAATTACCTTCTTTGTGAATCATAATTGAAAAGATCATTTAAAGTTTTTTTATTAAAGATCATAACGGTAACGATCATTGGGCCTAATAAATGCTAAAAAATTGTAAATAATTATCTTCTTTCTAAAAGATAATTTAATAGATCATTTAGAATTTCTTTATTAAAGATCATAACGGTAACGATCATTGGGCCTAATAAATACTAAAAAATTGTAAATAATTATCTTCTTTCTAAAAGATAATTTAATAGATCATTTAGAATTTCTTTATTAAAGATCATAACGGTAACGATCATTGGGCCTAATAAATGCTAAAGAATTGTAAATAATTATATTCTTTCTAAAACATAATTTAATAGATCATTTAAAATTTATTTATTAAAAATCATAACGGTAACAATCATTGAGCCTAATAAATGGTAAAAAATTGTAAATAATTATTTTTTTGTAAAAGATAATTTAATAGATCATTTAAAATTTCTTTATTAAAGATCATAACAGCAACGATCATTGGGCCTAATAAATGCTAAAGAATTTGAAATAATTATCTTCTTTGTGAATCATAATTGAAAAGATCATTTAAAGTTTTTTTATTAAAGATCATAACGGTAACGATCATTGGGCCTAATAAATGCTAAAAAATCGTAAATACTTATCTTCTTTCTAAAAGCTAATTTAATAGATAATTTAGAATTTTTTTATTAAAGATCGTAACGGTAACGATCATTGGGCCTAATAAATGCTAAAGAATTATAAATAATTATATTCTTTCTAAAACATAATTTAATAGATCGTTTAAAATTTCTTTATTAAAAATCATAACGGTAACGTTCATTGGGCCTAATAAATGCTAAAAAATTGTAATTAATTATCTTCTTTGCAAAAGATAATTTAACAGATCATTTAAAATTTCTTTATTAAAGATCATAACGGTAACGATCATTGGTCCTAATAAATGCTAAAGAATTTGAAATAATTACCTTCTTTGTGGATCATAATTGAATAGATCATTTAAAGTTTTTTTAATAAAGATCATAACGGTAACGATCATTGGGCCTAATAAATGCTAAAGAATTTGAAATAATTATCTTCTTTGTGAATCATAATTGAAAAGATCATTTAAAGTTGTTCTATTAAAGATCATAACGGTAACGATCATTGGGCCTAATAAATGCTAAAAAATTGTAAACCATTATCTTCTTTCTAAAAGATAATTTAATAGATCATTTAGAATTTCTTTATTAAAGATCATAACGGTAACGATCATTGGGCCTAATAAATGCTAAAAAATCGTAAATACTTATCTTCTTTCTAAAAGCTAATTTAATAGATCATTTAGAATTTTTTTATTAAAGATCGTAACGGTAACGATCATTGGGCCTAATAAATGCTAAAGAATTGTAAATAATTATATTCTTTCTAAAACATAATTTAATAGATCGTTTAAAATTTCTTTATTAAAGATCATAACGGTAACGTTCATTGGGCCTAATAAATGCTAAAAAATTGTAATTAATTATCTTCTTTGCAAAAGATAATTTAATAGATCATTTAAAATTTCTTTATTAAAGATCATAACGGTAACGATCATTGGGCCTAATAAATGCTAAAGAATTTGGAATAATTACCTTCTTTGTGAATCATAATTGAAAAGATCATTTAAAGTTTTTTTAATAAAGATCATAACGGTAACGATCATTGAGCCTAATAAATGCTAAAAAATTGTAAATAATTATCTTCTTTCTAATAGATAATTTAATAGATCATTTAGAATTTCTTTATTAAAGATCATAACGGTAACGATCATTGGGCCTAATAAATGCTAAAGAATTTGAAATAATTATCTTCTTTGTGAATCATAATTGAAAAGATCATTTAAAGTTTTTTTATTAAAGATCATAACGGTAACGATCATTGGGCCTAATAAATGCTAAAAAATCGTAAATACTTATCTTCTTTCTAAAACCTAATTTAATAGATCATTTAGAATTTTTTTATTAAAGATCGTAACGGTAACGATCATTGGGCCTAATAAATGCTAAAGAATTTGAAATAATTATCTTCTTTGTGAATCATAATTGAAAAGATCATTTAAAGTTTTTTTATTAAAGATCATAACGGTAACGTTCATTGGGCCTAATAAATGCTAAAAAATTGTAATTAATTATCTTCTTTGCAAAAGATAATTTAATAGATCATTTAAAATTTCTTTATTAAAGATCATAACGGTAACGATCATTGGGCCTAATAAATGCTAAAGAATTTGGAATAATTACCTTCTTTGTGAATCATAATTGAAAAGATCATTTAAAGTTTTTTTATTAAAGATCATAACGGTAACGATCATTGGGCCTAATAAATGCTAAAAAATTGTAAATAATTATCTTCTTTCTAAAAGATAATTTAATAGATCATTTAGAATTTCTTTATTAAAGATCATAACGGTAACGATCATTGGGCCTAATAAATACTAAAAAATTGTAAATAATTATCTTCTTTCTAAAAGATAATTTAATAGATCATTTAGAATTTCTTTATTAAAGATCATAACGGTAACGATCATTGGGCCTAATAAATGCTAAAGAATTGTAAATAATTATATTCTTTCTAAAACATAATTTAATAGATCATTTAAAATTTCTTTATTAAAAATCATAACGGTAACAATCATTGAGCCTAATAAATGGTAAAAAATTGTAAATAATTATTTTTTTGTAAAAGATAATTTAATAGATCATTTAAAATTTCTTTATTAAAGATCATAACAGCAACGATCATTGGGCCTAATAAATGCTAAAGAATTTGAAATAATTATCTTCTTTGTGAATCATAATTGAAAAGATCATTTAAAGTTTTTTTATTAAAGATCATAACGGTAACGATCATTGGGCCTAATAAATGCTAAAAAATCGTAAATACTTATCTTCTTTCTAAAAGCTAATTTAATAGATAATTTAGAATTTTTTTATTAAAGATCGTAACGGTAACGATCATTGGGCCTAATAAATGCTAAAGAATTATAAATAATTATATTCTTTCTAAAACATAATTTAATAGATCGTTTAAAATTTCTTTATTAAAAATCATAACGGTAACGTTCATTGGGCCTAATAAATGCTAAAAAATTGTAATTAATTATCTTCTTTGCAAAAGATAATTTAACAGATCATTTAAAATTTCTTTATTAAAGATCATAACGGTAACGATCATTGGTCCTAATAAATGCTAAAGAATTTGAAATAATTACCTTCTTTGTGGATCATAATTGAATAGATCATTTAAAGTTTTTTTAATAAAGATCATAACGGTAACGATCATTGGGCCTAATAAATGCTAAAGAATTTGAAATAATTATCTTCTTTGTGAATCATAATTGAAAAGATCATTTAAAGTTGTTCTATTAAAGATCATAACAGTAACGATCATTGGGCCTAATAAATGCTAAAAAATTGTAAACCATTATCTTCTTTCTAAAAGATAATTTAATAGATCATTTAGAATTTCTTTATTAAAGATCGTAACGGTAACGATCATTGGGCCTAATAAATGCTAAAGAATTTGAAATAATTATCTTCTTTGTGAATCATAATTGAAAAGATCATTTAAAGTTTTTTTATTAAAGATCATAACGGTAACGATCATTGGGCCTAATAAATGCTAAAAAATCGTAAATACTTATCTTCTTTCTAAAAGCTAATTTAATAGATCATTTAGAATTTTTTTATTAAAGATCGTAACGGTAACGATCATTGGGCCTAATAAATGCTAAAGAATTTGAAATAATTATCTTCTTTGTGAATCATAATTGAAAAGATCATTTAAAGTTTTTTTATTAAAGATCATAACGGTAACGTTCATTGGGCCTAATAAATGCTAAAAAATTGTAATTAATTATCTTCTTTGCAAAAGATAATTTAATAGATCATTTAAAATTTCTTTATTAAAGATCATAACGGTAACGATCATTGGGCCTAATAAATGCTAAAGAATTTGGAATAATTACCTTCTTTGTGAATCATAATTGAAAAGATCATTTAAAGTTTTTTTATTAAAGATCATAACGGTAACGATCATTGGGCCTAATAAATGCTAAAAAATTGTAAATAATTATCTTCTTTCTAAAAGATAATTTAATAGATCATTTAGAATTTCTTAATTAAAGATCATAACGGTAACGATCATTGGGCCTAATAAATACTAAAAAATTGTAAATAATTATCTTCTTTCTAAAAGATAATTTAATAGATCATTTAGAATTTCTTTATTAAAGATCATAACGGTAACGATCATTGGGCCTAATAAATGCTAAAGAATTTGAAATAATTATCTTCTTTGTGAATCATAATTGAAAAGATCATTTAAAGTTTTTTTATTAAAGATCATAACGGTAACGATCATTGGGCCTAATAAATGCTAAAAAATCGTAAATACTTATCTTCTTTCTAAAAGCTAATTTAATAGATCATTTAGAATTTTTTTATTAAAGATCGTAACGTTAACGATCATTGGGCCTAATAAATGCTAAAAAATCGTAAATACTTATCTTCTTTCTCAAAGATAATTTAATACATCATTTAGAATTTCGTTATTAAAGATCATAACGGAAACGATCATTGGGCCTAATAAATGCTAAAGAATTGTAAATAATTATATTCTTTCTAAAACATAATTTAATAGATCATTTAAAATTTCTTTATTAAAAATCATAACGGTAACAATCATTGAGCCTAATAAATGGTAAAAAATTGTAAATAATTATTTTTTTGTAAAAGATAATTTAATAGATCATTTAAAATTTCTTTATTAAAGATCATAACAGTAACGATCATTGGGCCTAATAAATGCTAAAGAATTTGAAATAATTATCTTCTTTGTGAATCATAATTGAAAAGATCATTTAAAGTTTTTTTATTAAAGATCATAACGGTAACGATCATTGGGCCTAATAAATGCTAAAAAATCGTAAATACTTATCTTCTTTCTAAAAGCTAATTTAATAGATAATTTAGAATTTTTTTATTAAAGATCGTAACGGTAACGATCATTGGGCCTAATAAATGCTAAAGAATTATAAATAATTATATTCTTTCTAAAACATAATTTAATAGATCGTTTAAAATTTCTTTATTAAAAATCATAACGGTAACGTTCATTGGGCCTAATAAATGCTAAAAAATTGTAATTAATTATCTTCTTTGCAAAAGATAATTTAACAGATCATTTAAAATTTCTTTATTAAAGATCATAACGGTAACGATCATTGGTCCTAATAAATGCTAAAGAATTTGAAATAATTACCTTCTTTGTGGATCATAATTGAATAGATCATTTAAAGTTTTTTTAATAAAGATCATAACGGTAACGATCATTGGGCCTAATAAATGCTAAAGAATTTGAAATAATTATCTTCTTTGTGAATCATAATTGAAAAGATCATTTAAAGTTGTTCTATTAAAGATCATAACGGTAACGATCATTGGGCCTAATAAATGCTAAAAAATTGTAAACCATTATCTTCTTTCTAAAAGATAATTTAATAGATCATTTAGAATTTCTTTATTAAAGATCATAACGGTAACGATCATTGGGCCTAATAAATGCTAAAAAATCGTAAATACTTATCTTCTTTCTAAAAGCTAATTTAATAGATCATTTAGAATTTTTTTATTAAAGATCGTAACGGTAACGATCATTGGGCCTAATAAATGCTAAAGAATTTGAAATAATTATCTTCTTTGTGAATCATAATTGAAAAGATCATTTAAAGTTTTTTTATTAAAGATCATAACGGTAACGTTCATTGGGCCTAATAAATGCTAAAAAATTGTAATTAATTATCTTCTTTGCAAAAGATAATTTAATAGATCATTTAAAATTTCTTTATTAAAGATCATAACGGTAACGATCATTGGGCCTAATAAATGCTAAAGAATTTGGAATAATTACCTTCTTTGTGAATCATAATTGAAAAGATCATTTAAAGTTTTTTTATTAAAGATCATAACGGTAACGATCATTGGGCCTAATAAATGCTAAAAAATTGTAAATAATTATCTTCTTTCTAAAAGATAATTTAATAGATCATTTAGAATTTCTTAATTAAAGATCATAACGGTAACGATCATTGGGCCTAATAAATACTAAAAAATTGTAAATAATTATCTTCTTTCTAAAAGATAATTTAATAGATCATTTAGAATTTCTTTATTAAAGATCATAACGGTAACGATCATTGGGCCTAATAAATGCTAAAGAATTTGAAATAATTATCTTCTTTGTGAATCATAATTGAAAAGATCATTTAAAGTTTTTTTATTAAAGATCATAACGGTAACGATCATTGGGCCTAATAAATGCTAAAAAATCGTAAATACTTATCTTCTTTCTAAAAGCTAATTTAATAGATCATTTAGAATTTTTTTATTAAAGATCGTAACGTTAACGATCATTGGGCCTAATAAATGCTAAAAAATCGTAAATACTTATCTTCTTTCTCAAAGATAATTTAATACATCATTTAGAATTTCGTTATTAAAGATCATAACGGAAACGATCATTGGGCCTAATAAATGCTAAAGAATTGTAAATAATTATATTCTTTCTAAAACATAATTTAATAGATCATTTAAAATTTCTTTATTAAAAATCATAACGGTAACAATCATTGAGCCTAATAAATGGTAAAAAATTGTAAATAATTATTTTTTTGTAAAAGATAATTTAATAGATCATTTAAAATTTCTTTATTAAAGATCATAACAGTAACGATCATTGGGCCTAATAAATGCTAAAGAATTTGAAATAATTATCTTCTTTGTGAATCATAATTGAAAAGATCATTTAAAGTTTTTTTATTAAAGATCATAACGGTAACGATCATTGGGCCTAATAAATGCTAAAAAATCGTAAATACTTATCTTCTTTCTAAAAGCTAATTTAATAGATAATTTAGAATTTTTTTATTAAAGATCGTAACGGTAACGATCATTGGGCCTAATAAATGCTAAAGAATTATAAATAATTATATTCTTTCTAAAACATAATTTAATAGATCGTTTAAAATTTCTTTATTAAAAATCATAACGGTAACGTTCATTGGGCCTAATAAATGCTAAAAAATTGTAATTAATTATCTTCTTTGCAAAAGATAATTTAACAGATCATTTAAAATTTCTTTATTAAAGATCATAACGGTAACGATCATTGGTCCTAATAAATGCTAAAGAATTTGAAATAATTACCTTCTTTGTGGATCATAATTGAATAGATCATTTAAAGTTTTTTTAATAAAGATCATAACGGTAACGATCATTGGGCCTAATAAATGCTAAAGAATTTGAAATAATTATCTTCTTTGTGAATCATAATTGAAAAGATCATTTAAAGTTGTTCTATTAAAGATCATAACGGTAACGATCATTGGGCCTAATAAATGCTAAAAAATTGTAAACCATTATCTTCTTTCTAAAAGATAATTTAATAGATCATTTAGAATTTCTTTATTAAAGATCATAACGGTAACGATCATTGGGCCTAATAAATGCTAAAAAATCGTAAATACTTATCTTCTTTCTAAAAGCTAATTTAATAGATCATTTAGAATTTTTTTATTAAAGATCGTAACGGTAACGATCATTGGGCCTAATAAATGCTAAAGAATTGTAAATAATTATATTCTTTCTAAAACATAATTTAATAGATCGTTTAAAATTTCTTTATTAAAGATCATAACGGTAACGTTCATTGGGCCTAATAAATGCTAAAAAATTGTAATTAATTATCTTCTTTGCAAAAGATAATTTAATAGATCATTTAAAATTTCTTTATTAAAGATCATAACGGTAACGATCATTGGGCCTAATAAATGCTAAAGAATTTGGAATAATTACCTTCTTTGTGAATCATAATTGAAAAGATCATTTAAAGTTTTTTTAATAAAGATCATAACGGTAACGATCATTGAGCCTAATAAATGCTAAAAAATTGTAAATAATTATCTTCTTTCTAATAGATAATTTAATAGATCATTTAGAATTTCTTTATTAAAGATCATAACGGTAACGATCATTGGGCCTAATAAATGCTAAAGAATTTGAAATAATTATCTTCTTTGTGAATCATAATTGAAAAGATCATTTAAAGTTTTTTTATTAAAGATCATAACGGTAACGATCATTGGGCCTAATAAATGCTAAAAAATCGTAAATACTTATCTTCTTTCTAAAACCTAATTTAATAGATCATTTAGAATTTTTTTATTAAAGATCGTAACGGTAACGATCATTGGGCCTAATAAATGCTAAAGAATTTGAAATAATTATCTTCTTTGTGAATCATAATTGAAAAGATCATTTAAAGTTTTTTTATTAAAGATCATAACGGTAACGTTCATTGGGCCTAATAAATGCTAAAAAATTGTAATTAATTATCTTCTTTGCAAAAGATAATTTAATAGATCATTTAAAATTTCTTTATTAAAGATCATAACGGTAACGATCATTGGGCCTAATAAATGCTAAAGAATTTGGAATAATTACCTTCTTTGTGAATCATAATTGAAAAGATCATTTAAAGTTTTTTTATTAAAGATCATAACGGTAACGATCATTGGGCCTAATAAATGCTAAAAAATTGTAAATAATTATCTTCTTTCTAAAAGATAATTTAATAGATCATTTAGAATTTCTTTATTAAAGATCATAACGGTAACGATCATTGGGCCTAATAAATACTAAAAAATTGTAAATAATTATCTTCTTTCTAAAAGATAATTTAATAGATCATTTAGAATTTCTTTATTAAAGATCATAACGGTAACGATCATTGGGCCTAATAAATGCTAAAGAATTGTAAATAATTATATTCTTTCTAAAACATAATTTAATAGATCATTTAAAATTTCTTTATTAAAAATCATAACGGTAACAATCATTGAGCCTAATAAATGGTAAAAAATTGTAAATAATTATTTTTTTGTAAAAGATAATTTAATAGATCATTTAAAATTTCTTTATTAAAGATCATAACAGCAACGATCATTGGGCCTAATAAATGCTAAAGAATTTGAAATAATTATCTTCTTTGTGAATCATAATTGAAAAGATCATTTAAAGTTTTTTTATTAAAGATCATAACGGTAACGATCATTGAGCCTAATAAATGCTAAAAAATCGTAAATACTTATCTTCTTTCTAAAAGCTAATTTAATAGATAATTTAGAATTTTTTTATTAAAGATCGTAACGGTAACGATCATTGGGCCTAATAAATGCTAAAGAATTATAAATAATTATATTCTTTCTAAAACATAATTTAATAGATCGTTTAAAATTTCTTTATTAAAAATCATAACGGTAACGTTCATTGGGCCTAATAAATGCTAAAAAATTGTAATTAATTATCTTCTTTGCAAAAGATAATTTAACAGATCATTTAAAATTTCTTTATTAAAGATCATAACGGTAACGATCATTGGTCCTAATAAATGCTAAAGAATTTGAAATAATTACCTTCTTTGTGGATCATAATTGAATAGATCATTTAAAGTTTTTTTAATAAAGATCATAACGGTAACGATCATTGGGCCTAATAAATGCTAAAGAATTTGAAATAATTATCTTCTTTGTGAATCATAATTGAAAAGATCATTTAAAGTTGTTCTATTAAAGATCATAACAGTAACGATCATTGGGCCTAATAAATGCTAAAAAATTGTAAACCATTATCTTCTTTCTAAAAGATAATTTAATAGATCATTTAGAATTTCTTTATTAAAGATCGTAACGGTAACGATCATTGGGCCTAATAAATGCTAAAGAATTTGAAATAATTATCTTCTTTGTGAATCATAATTGAAAAGATCATTTAAAGTTTTTTTATTAAAGATCATAACGGTAACGATCATTGGGCCTAATAAATGCTAAAAAATCGTAAATACTTATCTTCTTTCTAAAAGCTAATTTAATAGATCATTTAGAATTTTTTTATTAAAGATCGTAACGGTAACGATCATTGGGCCTAATAAATGCTAAAGAATTTGAAATAATTATCTTCTTTGTGAATCATAATTGAAAAGATCATTTAAAGTTTTTTTATTAAAGATCATAACGGTAACGTTCATTGGGCCTAATAAATGCTAAAAAATTGTAATTAATTATCTTCTTTGCAAAAGATAATTTAATAGATCATTTAAAATTTCTTTATTAAAGATCATAACGGTAACGATCATTGGGCCTAATAAATGCTAAAGAATTTGGAATAATTACCTTCTTTGTGAATCATAATTGAAAAGATCATTTAAAGTTTTTTTATCAAAGATCATAACGGTAACGATCATTGGGCCTAATAAATGCTAAAAAATTGTAAATAATTATCTTCTTTCTAAAAGATAATTTAATAGATCATTTAGAATTTCTTAATTAAAGATCATAACGGTAACGATCATTGGGCCTAATAAATACTAAAAAATTGTAAATAATTATCTTCTTTCTAAAAGATAATTTAATAGATCATTTAGAATTTCTTTATTAAAGATCATAACGGTAACGATCATTGGGCCTAATAAATGCTAAAGAATTTGAAATAATTATCTTCTTTGTGAATCATAATTGAAAAGATCATTTAAAGTTTTTTTATTAAAGATCATAACGGTAACGATCATTGGGCCTAATAAATGCTAAAAAATCGTAAATACTTATCTTCTTTCTAAAAGCTAATTTAATAGATCATTTAGAATTTTTTTATTAAAGATCGTAACGTTAACGATCATTGGGCCTAATAAATGCTAAAAAATCGTAAATACTTATCTTCTTTCTCAAAGATAATTTAATACATCATTTAGAATTTCGTTATTAAAGATCATAACGGAAACGATCATTGGGCCTAATAAATGCTAAAGAATTGTAAATAATTATATTCTTTCTAAAACATAATTTAATAGATCATTTAAAATTTCTTTATTAAAAATCATAACGGTAACAATCATTGAGCCTAATAAATGGTAAAAAATTGTAAATAATTATTTTTTTGTAAAAGATAATTTAATAGATCATTTAAAATTTCTTTATTAAAGATCATAACAGTAACGATCATTGGGCCTAATAAATGCTAAAGAATTTGAAATAATTATCTTCTTTGTGAATCATAATTGAAAAGATCATTTAAAGTTTTTTTATTAAAGATCATAACGGTAACGATCATTGGGCCTAATAAATGCTAAAAAATCGTAAATACTTATCTTCTTTCTAAAAGCTAATTTAATAGATAATTTAGAATTTTTTTATTAAAGATCGTAACGGTAACGATCATTGGGCCTAATAAATGCTAAAGAATTATAAATAATTATATTCTTTCTAAAACATAATTTAATAGATCGTTTAAAATTTCTTTATTAAAAATCATAACGGTAACGTTCATTGGGCCTAATAAATGCTAAAAAATTGTAATTAATTATCTTCTTTGCAAAAGATAATTTAACAGATCATTTAAAATTTCTTTATTAAAGATCATAACGGTAACGATCATTGGTCCTAATAAATGCTAAAGAATTTGAAATAATTACCTTCTTTGTGGATCATAATTGAATAGATCATTTAAAGTTTTTTTAATAAAGATCATAACGGTAACGATCATTGGGCCTAATAAATGCTAAAGAATTTGAAATAATTATCTTCTTTGTGAATCATAATTGAAAAGATCATTTAAAGTTGTTCTATTAAAGATCATAACGGTAACGATCATTGGGCCTAATAAATGCTAAAAAATTGTAAACCATTATCTTCTTTCTAAAAGATAATTTAATAGATCATTTAGAATTTCTTTATTAAAGATCATAACGGTAACGATCATTGGGCCTAATAAATGCTAAAAAATCGTAAATACTTATCTTCTTTCTAAAAGCTAATTTAATAGATCATTTAGAATTTTTTTATTAAAGATCGTAACGGTAACGATCATTGGGCCTAATAAATGCTAAAGAATTGTAAATAATTATATTCTTTCTAAAACATAATTTAATAGATCGTTTAAAATTTCTTTATTAAAGATCATAACGGTAACGTTCATTGGGCCTAATAAATGCTAAAAAATTGTAATTAATTATCTTCTTTGCAAAAGATAATTTAATAGATCATTTAAAATTTCTTTATTAAAGATCATAACGGTAACGATCATTGGGCCTAATAAATGCTAAAGAATTTGGAATAATTACCTTCTTTGTGAATCATAATTGAAAAGATCATTTAAAGTTTTTTTAATAAAGATCATAACGGTAACGATCATTGAGCCTAATAAATGCTAAAAAATTGTAAATAATTATCTTCTTTCTAATAGATAATTTAATAGATCATTTAGAATTTCTTTATTAAAGATCATAACGGTAACGATCATTGGGCCTAATAAATGCTAAAGAATTTGAAATAATTATCTTCTTTGTGAATCATAATTGAAAAGATCATTTAAAGTTTTTTTATTAAAGATCATAACGGTAACGATCATTGGGCCTAATAAATGCTAAAAAATCGTAAATACTTATCTTCTTTCTAAAACCTAATTTAATAGATCATTTAGAATTTTTTTATTAAAGATCGTAACGGTAACGATCATTGGGCCTAATAAATGCTAAAGAATTTGAAATAATTATCTTCTTTGTGAATCATAATTGAAAAGATCATTTAAAGTTTTTTTATTAAAGATCATAACGGTAACGTTCATTGGGCCTAATAAATGCTAAAAAATTGTAATTAATTATCTTCTTTGCAAAAGATAATTTAATAGATCATTTAAAATTTCTTTATTAAAGATCATAACGGTAACGATCATTGGGCCTAATAAATGCTAAAGAATTTGGAATAATTACCTTCTTTGTGAATCATAATTGAAAAGATCATTTAAAGTTTTTTTATTAAAGATCATAACGGTAACGATCATTGGGCCTAATAAATGCTAAAAAATTGTAAATAATTATCTTCTTTCTAAAAGATAATTTAATAGATCATTTAGAATTTCTTTATTAAAGATCATAACGGTAACGATCATTGGGCCTAATAAATACTAAAAAATTGTAAATAATTATCTTCTTTCTAAAAGATAATTTAATAGATCATTTAGAATTTCTTTATTAAAGATCATAACGGTAACGATCATTGGGCCTAATAAATGCTAAAGAATTGTAAATAATTATATTCTTTCTAAAACATAATTTAATAGATCATTTAAAATTTCTTTATTAAAAATCATAACGGTAACAATCATTGAGCCTAATAAATGGTAAAAAATTGTAAATAATTATTTTTTTGTAAAAGATAATTTAATAGATCATTTAAAATTTCTTTATTAAAGATCATAACAGCAACGATCATTGGGCCTAATAAATGCTAAAGAATTTGAAATAATTATCTTCTTTGTGAATCATAATTGAAAAGATCATTTAAAGTTTTTTTATTAAAGATCATAACGGTAACGATCATTGGGCCTAATAAATGCTAAAAAATCGTAAATACTTATCTTCTTTCTAAAAGCTAATTTAATAGATAATTTAGAATTTTTTTATTAAAGATCGTAACGGTAACGATCATTGGGCCTAATAAATGCTAAAGAATTATAAATAATTATATTCTTTCTAAAACATAATTTAATAGATCGTTTAAAATTTCTTTATTAAAAATCATAACGGTAACGTTCATTGGGCCTAATAAATGCTAAAAAATTGTAATTAATTATCTTCTTTGCAAAAGATAATTTAACAGATCATTTAAAATTTCTTTATTAAAGATCATAACGGTAACGATCATTGGTCCTAATAAATGCTAAAGAATTTGAAATAATTACCTTCTTTGTGGATCATAATTGAATAGATCATTTAAAGTTTTTTTAATAAAGATCATAACGGTAACGATCATTGGGCCTAATAAATGCTAAAGAATTTGAAATAATTATCTTCTTTGTGAATCATAATTGAAAAGATCATTTAAAGTTGTTCTATTAAAGATCATAACAGTAACGATCATTGGGCCTAATAAATGCTAAAAAATTGTAAACCATTATCTTCTTTCTAAAAGATAATTTAATAGATCATTTAGAATTTCTTTATTAAAGATCGTAACGGTAACGATCATTGGGCCTAATAAATGCTAAAGAATTTGAAATAATTATCTTCTTTGTGAATCATAATTGAAAAGATCATTTAAAGTTTTTTTATTAAAGATCATAACGGTAACGATCATTGGGCCTAATAAATGCTAAAAAATCGTAAATACTTATCTTCTTTCTAAAAGCTAATTTAATCGATCATTTAGAATTTCTTTATTAAAGATCATAACGGTAACGATCATTGGGCCTAATAAATGCTAAAGAATTTGGAATAATTACCTTCTTTGTGAATCATAATTGAAAAGATCATTTAAAGTTTTTTTATTAAAGATCATAACGGTAACGATCATTGGGCCTAATAAATGCTAAAAAATTGTAAATAATTATCTTCTTTCTAAAAGATAATTTAATAGATCATTTAGAATTTCTTTATTAAAGATCATAACGGTAACGATCATTGGGCCTAATAAATACTAAAAAATTGTAAATAATTATCTTCTTTCTAAAAGATAATTTAATAGATCATTTAGAATTTCTTTATTAAAGATCATAACGGTAACGATCATTGGGCCTAATAAATGCTAAAGAATTTGAAATAATTATCTTCTTTGTGAATCATAATTGAAAAGATCATTTAAAGTTTTTTTATTAAAGATCATAACGGTAACGATCATTGGGCCTAATAAATGCTAAAAAATCGTAAATACTTATCTTCTTTCTAAAAGCTAATTTAATAGATCATTTAGAATTTTTTTATTAAAGATCGTAACGTTAACGATCATTGGGCCTAATAAATGCTAAAAAATCGTAAATACTTATCTTCTTTCTCAAAGATAATTTAATACATCATTTAGAATTTCGTTATTAAAGATCATAACGGAAACGATCATTGGGCCTAATAAATGCTAAAGAATTGTAAATAATTATATTCTTTCTAAAACATAATTTAATAGATCATTTAAAATTTCTTTATTAAAAATCATAACGGTAACAATCATTGAGCCTAATAAATGGTAAAAAATTGTAAATAATTATTTTTTTGTAAAAGATAATTTAATAGATCATTTAAAATTTCTTTATTAAAGATCATAACAGTAACGATCATTGGGCCTAATAAATGCTAAAGAATTTGAAATAATTATCTTCTTTGTGAATCATAATTGAAAAGATCATTTAAAGTTTTTTTATTAAAGATCATAACGGTAACGATCATTGGGCCTAATAAATGCTAAAAAATCGTAAATACTTATCTTCTTTCTAAAAGCTAATTTAATAGATAATTTAGAATTTTTTTATTAAAGATCGTAACGGTAACGATCATTGGGCCTAATAAATGCTAAAGAATTATAAATAATTATATTCTTTCTAAAACATAATTTAATAGATCGTTTAAAATTTCTTTATTAAAAATCATAACGGTAACGTTCATTGGGCCTAATAAATGCTAAAAAATTGTAATTAATTATCTTCTTTGCAAAAGATAATTTAACAGATCATTTAAAATTTCTTTATTAAAGATCATAACGGTAACGATCATTGGTCCTAATAAATGCTAAAGAATTTGAAATAATTACCTTCTTTGTGGATCATAATTGAATAGATCATTTAAAGTTTTTTTAATAAAGATCATAACGGTAACGATCATTGGGCCTAATAAATGCTAAAGAATTTGAAATAATTATCTTCTTTGTGAATCATAATTGAAAAGATCATTTAAAGTTGTTCTATTAAAGATCATAACGGTAACGATCATTGGGCCTAATAAATGCTAAAAAATTGTAAACCATTATCTTCTTTCTAAAAGATAATTTAATAGATCATTTAGAATTTCTTTATTAAAGATCATAACGGTAACGATCATTGGGCCTAATAAATGCTAAAAAATCGTAAATACTTATCTTCTTTCTAAAAGCTAATTTAATAGATCATTTAGAATTTTTTTATTAAAGATCGTAACGGTAACGATCATTGGGCCTAATAAATGCTAAAGAATTGTAAATAATTATATTCTTTCTAAAACATAATTTAATAGATCGTTTAAAATTTCTTTATTAAAGATCATAACGGTAACGTTCATTGGGCCTAATAAATGCTAAAAAATTGTAATTAATTATCTTCTTTGCAAAAGATAATTTAATAGATCATTTAAAATTTCTTTATTAAAGATCATAACGGTAACGATCATTGGGCCTAATAAATGCTAAAGAATTTGGAATAATTACCTTCTTTGTGAATCATAATTGAAAAGATCATTTAAAGTTTTTTTATTAAAGATCATAACGGTAACGATCATTGGGCCTAATAAATGCTAAAAAATTGTAAATAATTATCTTCTTTCTAAAAGATAATTTAATAGATCTTTTAGAATTTCTTTATTAAAGATCATAACGGTAACGATCATTGGGCCTAATAAATACTAAAAAATTGTAAATAATTATCTTCTTTCTAAAAGATAATTTAATAGATCATTTAGAATTTCTTTATTAAAGATCATAACGGTAACGATCATTGGGCCTAATAAATGCTAAAGAATTGTAAATAATTATATTCTTTCTAAAACATAATTTAATAGATCATTTAAAATTTCTTTATTAAAAATCATAACGGTAACAATCATTGAGCCTAATAAATGGTAAAAAATTGTAAATAATTATTTTTTTGTAAAAGATAATTTAATAGATCATTTAAAATTTCTTTATTAAAGATCATAACAGCAACGATCATTGGGCCTAATAAATGCTAAAGAATTTGAAATAATTATCTTCTTTGTGAATCATAATTGAAAAGATCATTTAAAGTTTTTTTATTAAAGATCATAACGGTAACGATCATTGGGCCTAATAAATGCTAAAAAATCGTAAATACTTATCTTCTTTCTAAAAGCTAATTTAATAGATAATTTAGAATTTTTTTATTAAAGATCGTAACGGTAACGATCATTGGGCCTAATAAATGCTAAAGAATTATAAATAATTATATTCTTTCTAAAACATAATTTAATAGATCGTTTAAAATTTCTTTATTAAAAATCATAACGGTAACGTTCATTGGGCCTAATAAATGCTAAAAAATTGTAATTAATTATCTTCTTTGCAAAAGATAATTTAACAGATCATTTAAAATTTCTTTATTAAAGATCATAACGGTAACGATCATTGGTCCTAATAAATGCTAAAGAATTTGAAATAATTACCTTCTTTGTGGATCATAATTGAATAGATCATTTAAAGTTTTTTTAATAAAGATCATAACGGTAACGATCATTGGGCCTAATAAAGGCTAAAGAATTTGAAATAATTATCTTCTTTGTGAATCATAATTGAAAAGATCATTTAAAGTTGTTCTATTAAAGATCATAACAGTAACGATCATTGGGCCTAATAAATGCTAAAAAATTGTAAACCATTATCTTCTTTCTAAAAGATAATTTAATAGATCATTTAGAATTTCTTTATTAAAGATCGTAACGGTAACGATCATTGGGCCTAATAAATGCTAAAGAATTTGAAATAATTATCTTCTTTGTGAATCATAATTGAAAAGATCATTTAAAGTTTTTTTATTAAAGATCATAACGGTAACGATCATTGGGCCTAATAAATGCTAAAAAATCGTAAATACTTATCTTCTTTCTAAAAGCTAATTTAATAGATCATTTAGAATTTTTTTATTAAAGATCGTAACGGTAACGATCATTGGGCCTAATAAATGCTAAAGAATTTGAAATAATTATCTTCTTTGTGAATCATAATTGAAAAGATCATTTAAAGTTTTTTTATTAAAGATCATAACGGTAACGTTCATTGGGCCTAATAAATGCTAAAAAATTGTAATTAATTATCTTCTTTGCAAAAGATAATTTAATAGATCATTTAAAATTTCTTTATTAAAGATCATAACGGTAACGATCATTGGGCCTAATAAATGCTAAAGAATTTGGAATAATTACCTTCTTTGTGAATCATAATTGAAAAGATCATTTAAAGTTTTTTTATTAAAGATCATAACGGTAACGATCATTGGGCCTAATAAATGCTAAAAAATTGTAAATAATTATCTTCTTTCTAAAAGATAATTTAATAGATCATTTAGAATTTCTTTATTAAAGATCATAACGGTAACGATCATTGGGCCTAATAAATACTAAAAAATTGTAAATAATTATCTTCTTTCTAAAAGATAATTTAATAGATCATTTAGAATTTCTTTATTAAAGATCATAACGGTAACGATCATTGGGCCTAATAAATGCTAAAGAATTTGAAATAATTATCTTCTTTGTGAATCATAATTGAAAAGATCATTTAAAGTTTTTTTATTAAAGATCATAACGGTAACGATCATTGGGCCTAATAAATGCTAAAAAATCGTAAATACTTATCTTCTTTCTAAAAGCTAATTTAATAGATCATTTAGAATTTTTTTATTAAAGATCGTAACGTTAACGATCATTGGGCCTAATAAATGCTAAAAAATCGTAAATACTTATCTTCTTTCTCAAAGATAATTTAATACATCATTTAGAATTTCGTTATTAAAGATCATAACGGAAACGATCATTGGGCCTAATAAATGCTAAAGAATTGTAAATAATTATATTCTTTCTAAAACATAATTTAATAGATCATTTAAAATTTCTTTATTAAAAATCATAACGGTAACAATCATTGAGCCTAATAAATGGTAAAAAATTGTAAATAATTATTTTTTTGTAAAAGATAATTTAATAGATCATTTAAAATTTCTTTATTAAAGATCATAACAGCAACGATCATTGGGCCTAATAAATGCTAAAGAATTTGAAATAATTATCTTCTTTGTGAATCATAATTGAAAAGATCATTTAAAGTTTTTTTATTAAAGATCATAACGGTAACGATCATTGGGCCTAATAAATGCTAAAAAATCGTAAATACTTATCTTCTTTCTAAAAGCTAATTTAATAGATAATTTAGAATTTTTTTATTAAAGATCGTAACGGTAACGATCATTGGGCCTAATAAATGCTAAAGAATTATAAATAATTATATTCTTTCTAAAACATAATTTAATAGATCGTTTAAAATTTCTTTATTAAAAATCATAACGGTAACGTTCATTGGGCCTAATAAATGCTAAAAAATTGTAATTAATTATCTTCTTTGCAAAAGATAATTTAACAGATCATTTAAAATTTCTTTATTAAAGATCATAACGGTAACGATCATTGGTCCTAATAAATGCTAAAGAATTTGAAATAATTACCTTCTTTGTGGATCATAATTGAATAGATCATTTAAAGTTTTTTTAATAAAGATCATAACGGTAACGATCATTGGGCCTAATAAATGCTAAAGAATTTGAAATAATTATCTTCTTTGTGAATCATAATTGAAAAGATCATTTAAAGATGTTCTATTAAAGATCATAACGGTAACGATCATTGGGCCTAATAAATGCTAAAAAATTGTAAACCATTATCTTCTTTCTAAAAGATAATTTAATAGATCATTTAGAATTTCTTTATTAAAGATCATAACGGTAACGATCATTGGGCCTAATAAATGCTAAAAAATCGTAAATACTTATCTTCTTTCTAAAAGCTAATTTAATAGATCATTTAGAATTTTTTTATTAAAGATCGTAACGGTAACGATCATTGGGCCTAATAAATGCTAAAGAATTTGAAATAATTATCTTCTTTGTGAATCATAATTGAAAAGATCATTTAAAGTTTTTTTATTAAAGATCATAACGGTAACGTTCATTGGGCCTAATAAATGCTAAAAAATTGTAATTAATTATCTTCTTTGCAAAAGATAATTTAATAGATCATTTAAAATTTCTTTATTAAAGATCATAACGGTAACGATCATTGGGCCTAATAAATGCTAAAGAATTTGGAATAATTACCTTCTTTGTGAATCATAATTGAAAAGATCATTTAAAGTTTTTTTATTAAAGATCATAACGGTAACGATCATTGGGCCTAATAAATGCTAAAAAATTGTAAATAATTATCTTCTTTCTAAAAGATAATTTAATAGATCATTTAGAATTTCTTTATTAAAGATCATAACGGTAACGATCATTGGGCCTAATAAATACTAAAAAATTGTAAATAATTATCTTCTTTCTAAAAGATAATTTAATAGATCATTTAGAATTTCTTTATTAAAGATCATAACGGTAACGATCATTGGGCCTAATAAATGCTAAAGAATTTGAAATAATTATCTTCTTTGTGAATCATAATTGAAAAGATCATTTAAAGTTTTTTTATTAAAGATCATAACGGTAACGATCATTGGGCCTAATAAATGCTAAAAAATCGTAAATACTTATCTTCTTTCTAAAAGCTAATTTAATAGATAATTTAGAATTTTTTTACTAAAGATCGTAACGGTAACGATCATTGGGCCTAATAAATGCTAAAGAATTATAAATAATTATATTCTTTCTAAAACATAATTTAATAGATCGTTTATAATTTCTTTATTAAAAATCATAACGGTAACGTTCATTGGGCCTAATAAATGCTAAAAAATTGTAATTAATTATCTTCTTTGCAAAAGATAATTTAACAGATCATTTAAAATTTCTTTATTAAAGATCATAACGGTAACGATCATTGGTCCTAATAAATGCTAAAGAATTTGAAATAATTACCTTCTTTGTGGATCATAATTGAATAGATCATTTAAAGTTTTTTTAATAAAGATCATAACGGTAACGATCATTGGGCCTAATAAATGCTAAAGAATTTGAAATAATTATCTTCTTTGTGAATCATAATTGAAAAGATCATTTAAAGTTGTTCTATTAAAGATCATAACGGTAACGATCATTGGGCCTAATAAATGCTAAAAAATTGTAAACCATTATCTTCTTTCTAAAAGATAATTTAATAGATCATTTAGAATTTCTTTATTAAAGATCATAACGGTAACGATCATTGGGCCTAATAAATGCTAAAAAATCGTAAATACTTATCTTCTTTCTAAAAGCTAATTTAATAGATCATTTAGAATTTTTTTATTAAAGATCGTAACGGTAACGATCATTGGGCCTAATAAATGCTAAAGAATTGTAAATAATTATATTCTTTCTAAAACATAATTTAATAGATCGTTTAAAATTTCTTTATTAAAGATCATAACGGTAACGTTCATTGGGCCTAATAAATGCTAAAAAATTGTAATTAATTATCTTCTTTGCAAAAGATAATTTAATAGATCATTTAAAATTTCTTTATTAAAGATCATAACGGTAACGATCATTGGGCCTAATAAATGGTAAAGAATTTGGAATAATTACCTTCTTTGTGAATCATAATTGAAAAGATCATTTAAAGTTTTTTTAATAAAGATCATAACGGTAACGATCATTGGGCCTAATAAATGCTAAAAAATTGTAAATAATTATCTTCTTTCTAAAAGATAATTTAATAGATCATTTAGAATTTCTTTATTAAAGATCATAACGGTAACGATCATTGGGCCTAATAAATGCTAAAGAATTTGAAATAATTATCTTCTTTGTGAATCATAATTGAAAAGATCATTTAAAGTTTTTTTATTAAAGATCATAACGGTAACGATCATTGGGCCTAATAAATGCTAAAAAATCGTAAATACTTATCTTCTTTCTAAAACCTAATTTAATAGATCATTTAGAATTTTTTTATTAAAGATCGTAACGGTAACGATCATTGGGCCTAATAAATGCTAAAGAATTGTAAATAATTATATTATTTCTAAAACATAATTTAATAGATCGTTTAAAATTTCTTTATTAAAGATCATAACGGTAACGTTCATTGGGCCTAATAAATGCTAAAAAATTGTAATTAATTATCTTCTTTGCAAAAGATAATTTAATAGATCATTTAAAATTTCTTTATTAAAGATCATAACGGTAACGATCATTGGGCCTAATAAATGCTAAAGAATTTGGAATAATTACCTTCTTTGTGAATCATAATTGAAAAGATCATTTAAAGTTTTTTTAATAAAGATCATAACGGTAACGATCATTGGGCCTAATAAATGCTAAAAAATTGTAAATAATTATCTTCTTTCTAAAAGATAATTTAATAGATCATTTAGAATTTCTTTATTAAAAATCATAACGGTAACGATCATTGGGCCTAATAAATGCTAAAGAATTTGAAATAATTATCTTCTTTGTGAATCATAATTGAAAAGATCATTTAAAGTTTTTTTATTAAAGATCATAACGGTAAGGATCATTGGGCCTAATAAATGCTAAAAAATTGTAAATAATTCTCTTCTTTCTCAAAGATAATTTAATACATCATTTAGAATTTCGTTATTAAAGATCATAACGGAAACGATCATTGGGCCTAATAAATGCTAAAAAATCGTAAATACTTATCTTCTTTCTAAAAGCTAATTTAATAGATAATTTAGAATTTTTTTATTAAAGATCGTAACGGTAACGATCATTGGGCCTAATAAATGCTAAAGAATTATAAATAATTATATTCTTTCTAAAACATAATTTAATAGATCGTTTAAAATTTCTTTATTAAAAATCATAACGGTAACGTTCATTGGGCCTAATAAATGCTAAAAAATTGTAATTAATTATCTTCTTTGCAAAAGATAATTTAACAGATCATTTAAAATTTCTTTATTAAAGATCATAACGGTAACGATCATTGGTCCTAATAAATGCTAAAGAATTTGAAATAATTACCTTCTTTGTGGATCATAATTGAATAGATCATTTAAAGTTTTTTTAATAAAGATCATAACGGTAACGATCATTGGGCCTAATAAATGCTAAAGAATTTGAAATAATTATCTTCTTTGTGAATCATAATTGAAAAGATCATTTAAAGTTGTTCTATTAAAGATCATAACGGTAACGATCATTGGGCCTAATAAATGCTAAAAAATTGTAAACCATTATCTTCTTTCTAAAAGATAATTTAATAGATCATTTAGAATTTCTTTATTAAAGATCATAACGGTAACGATCATTGGGCCTAATAAATGCTAAAAAATCGTAAATACTTATCTTCTTTCTAAAAGCTAATTTAATAGATAATTTAGAATTTTTTTATTAAAGATCGTAACGGTAACGATCATTGGGCCTAATAAATGCTAAAGAATTATAAATAATTATATTCTTTCTAAAACATAATTTAATAGATCGTTTAAAATTTCTTTATTAAAAATCATAACGGTAACGTTCATTGGGCCTAATAAATGCTAAAAAATTGTAATTAATTATCTTCTTTGCAAAAGATAATTTAACAGATCATTTAAAATTTCTTTATTAAAGATCATAACGGTAACGATCATTGGTCCTAATAAATGCTAAAGAATTTGAAATAATTACCTTCTTTGTGGATCATAATTGAATAGATCATTTAAAGTTTTTTTAATAAAGATCATAACGGTAACGATCATTGGGCCTAATAAATGCTAAAGAATTTGAAATAATTATCTTCTTTGTGAATCATAATTGAAAAGATCATTTAAAGTTGTTCTATTAAAGATCATAACGGTAACGATCATTGGGCCTAATAAATGCTAAAAAATTGTAAACCATTATCTTCTTTCTAAAAGATAATTTAATAGATCATTTAGAATTTCTTTATTAAAGATCATAACGGTAACGATCATTGGGCCTAATAAATGCTAAAAAATCGTAAATACTTATCTTCTTTCTAAAAGCTAATTTAATAGATAATTTAGAATTTTTTTATTAAAGATCGTAACGGTAACGATCATTGGGCCTAATAAATGCTAAAGAATTGTAAATAATTATATTCTTTCTAAAACATAATTTAATAGATCGTTTAAAATTTCTTTATTAAAGATCATAACGGTAACGTTCATTGGGCCTAATAAATGCTAAAAAATTGTAATTAATTATCTTCTTTGCAAAAGATAATTTAATTGATCATTTAAAATTTCTTTATTAAAGATCATAACGGTAACGATCATTGGGCCTAATAAATGGTAAAGAATTTGGAATAATTACCTTCTTTGTGAATCATAATTGAAAAGATCATTTAAAGTTTTTTTAATAAAGATCATAACGGTAACGATCATTGGGCCTAATAAATGCTAAAAAATTGTAAATAATTATCTTCTTTCTAAAAGATAATTTAATAGATCATTTAGAATTTCTTTATTAAAGATCATAACGGTAACGATCATTGGGCCTAATAAATGCTAAAGAATTTGAAATAATTATCTTCTTTGTGAATCATAATTGAAAAGATCATTTAAAGTTTTTTTATTAAAGATCATAACGGTAACGATCATTGGGCCTAATAAATGCTAAAAAATCGTAAATACTTATCTTCTTTCTAAAACCTAATTTAATAGATCATTTAGAATTTTTTTATTAAAGATCGTAACGGTAACGATCATTGGGCCTAATAAATGCTAAAGAATTGTAAATAATTATATTCTTTCTAAAACATAATTTAATAGATCGTTTAAAATTTCTTTATTAAAGATCATAACGGTAACGTTCATTGGGCCTAATAAATGCTAAAAAATTGTAATTAATTATCTTCTTTGCAAAAGATAATTTAATAGATCATTTAAAATTTCTTTATTAAAGATCATAACGGTAACGATCATTGGGCCTAATAAATGGTAAAGAATTTGGAATAATTACCTTCTTTGTGAATCATAATTGAAAAGATCATTTAAAGTTTTTTTAATAAAGATCATAACGGTAACGATCATTGGGCCTAATAAATGCTAAAAAATTGTAAATAATTATCTTCTTTCTAAAAGATAAGTTAATAGATCATTTAGAATTTCTTTATTAAAGATCATAACGGTAACGATCATTGGGCCTAATAAATGCTAAAGAATTTGAAATAATTATCTTCTTTGTGAATCATAATTGAAAAGATCATTTAAAGTTTTTTTATTAAAGATCATAACGGTAACGATCATTGGGCCTAATAAATGCTAAAAAATCGTAAATACTTATCTTCTTTCTAAAAGCTAATTTAATAGATAATTTAGAATTTTTTTATTAAAGATCGTAACGGTAACGATCATTGGGCCTAATAAATGCTAAAGAATTATAAATAATTATATTCTTTCTAAAACATAATTTAATAGATCGTTTAAAATTTCTTTATTAAAAATCATAACGGTAACGTTCATTGGGCCTAATAAATGCTAAAAAATTGTAATTAATTATCTTCTTTGCAAAAGATAATTTAACAGATCATTTAAAATTTCTTTATTAAAGATCATAACGGTAACGATCATTGGTCCTAATAAATGCTAAAGAATTTGAAATAATTACCTTCTTTGTGGATCATAATAAAATAGATCATTTAAAGTTTTTTTAATAAAGATCATAACGGTAACGATCATTGGGCCTAATAAATGCTAAAGAATTTGAAATAATTATCTTCTTTGTGAATCATAATTGAAAAGATCATTTAAAGTTGTTCTATTAAAGATCATAACGGTAACGATCATTGGGCCTAATAAATGCTAAAAAATTGTAAACCATTATCTTCTTTCTAAAAGATAATTTAATAGATCATTTAGAATTTCTTTATTAAAGATCATAACGGTAACGATCATTGGGCCTAATAAATGCTAAAAAATCGTAAATACTTATCTTCTTTCTAAAAGCTAATTTAATAGATAATTTAGAATTTTTTTATTAAAGATCGTAACGGTAACGATCATTGGGCCTAATAAATGCTAAAGAATTATAAATAATTATATTCTTTCTAAAACATAATTTAATAGATCGTTTAAAATTTCTTTATTAAAAATCATAACGGTAACGTTCATTGGGCCTAATAAATGCTAAAAAATTGTAATTAATTATCTTCTTTGCAAAAGATAATTTAACAGATCATTTAAAATTTCTTTATTAAAGATCATAACGGTAACGATCATTGGTCCTAATAAATGCTAAAGAATTTGAAATAATTACCTTCTTTGTGGATCATAATTGAATAGATCATTTAAAGTTTTTTTAATAAAGATCATAACGGTAACGATCATTGGGCCTAATAAATGCTAAAGAATTTGAAATAATTATCTTCTTTGTGAATCATAATTGAAAAGATCATTTAAAGTTGTTCTATTAAAGATCATAACGGTAACGATCATTGGGCCTAATAAATGCTAAAAAATTGTAAACCATTATCTTCTTTCTAAAAGATAATTTAATAGATCATTTAGAATTTCTTTATTAAAGATCATAACGGTAACGATCATTGGGCCTAATAAATGCTAAAAAATCGTAAATACTTATCTTCTTTCTAAAAGCTAATTTAATAGATAATTTAGAATTTTTTTATTAAAGATCGTAACGGTAACGATCATTGGGCCTAATAAATGCTAAAGAATTGTAAATAATTATATTCTTTCTAAAACATAATTTAATAGATCGTTTAAAATTTCTTTATTAAAGATCATAACGGTAACGTTCATTGGGCCTAATAAATGCTAAAAAATTGTAATTAATTATCTTCTTTGCAAAAGATAATTTAATTGATCATTTAAAATTTCTTTATTAAAGATCATAACGGTAACGATCATTGGGCCTAATAAATGGTAAAGAATTTGGAATAATTACCTTCTTTGTGAATCATAATTGAAAAGATCATTTAAAGTTTTTTTAATAAAGATCATAACGGTAACGATCATTGGGCCTAATAAATGCTAAAAAATTGTAAATAATTATCTTCTTTCTAAAAGATAATTTAATAGATCATTTAGAATTTCTTTATTAAAGATCATAACGGTAACGATCATTGGGCCTAATAAATGCTAAAGAATTTGAAATAATTATCTTCTTTGTGAATCATAATTGAAAAGATCATTTAAAGTTTTTTTATTAAAGATCATAACGGTAACGATCATTGGGCCTAATAAATGCTAAAAAATCGTAAATACTTATCTTCTTTCTAAAACCTAATTTAATAGATCATTTAGAATTTTTTTATTAAAGATCGTAACGGTAACGATCATTGGGCCTAATAAATGCTAAAGAATTGTAAATAATTATATTCTTTCTAAAACATAATTTAATAGATCGTTTAAAATTTCTTTATTAAAGATCATAACGGTAACGTTCATTGGGCCTAATAAATGCTAAAAAATTGTAATTAATTATCTTCTTTGCAAAAGATAATTTAATAGATCATTTAAAATTTCTTTATTAAAGATCATAACGGTAACGATCATTGGGCCTAATAAATGGTAAAGAATTTGGAATAATTACCTTCTTTGTGAATCATAATTGAAAAGATCATTTAAAGTTTTTTTAATAAAGATCATAACGGTAACGATCATTGGGCCTAATAAATGCTAAAAAATTGTAAATAATTATCTTCTTTCTAAAAGATAAGTTAATAGATCATTTAGAATTTCTTTATTAAAGATCATAACGGTAACGATCATTGGGCCTAATAAATGCTAAAGAATTTGAAATAATTATCTTCTTTGTGAATCATAATTGAAAAGATCATTTAAAGTTTTTTTATTAAAGATCATAACGGTAACGATCATTGGGCCTAATAAATGCTAAAAAATCGTAAATACTTATCTTCTTTCTAAAAGCTAATTTAATAGATAATTTAGAATTTTTTTATTAAAGATCGTAACGGTAACGATCATTGGGCCTAATAAATGCTAAAGAATTATAAATAATTATATTCTTTCTAAAACATAATTTAATAGATCGTTTAAAATTTCTTTATTAAAAATCATAACGGTAACGTTCATTGGGCCTAATAAATGCTAAAAAATTGTAATTAATTATCTTCTTTGCAAAAGATAATTTAACAGATCATTTAAAATTTCTTTATTAAAGATCATAACGGTAACGATCATTGGTCCTAATAAATGCTAAAGAATTTGAAATAATTACCTTCTTTGTGGATCATAATAAAATAGATCATTTAAAGTTTTTTTAATAAAGATCATAACGGTAACGATCATTGGGCCTAATAAATGCTAAAGAATTTGAAATAATTATCTTCTTTGTGAATCATAATTGAAAAGATCATTTAAAGTTGTTCTATTAAAGATCATAACGGTAACGATCATTGGGCCTAATAAATGCTAAAAAATTGTAAACCATTATCTTCTTTCTAAAAGATAATTTAATAGATCATTTAGAATTTCTTTATTAAAGATCATAACGGTAACGATCATTGGGCCTAATAAATGCTAAAAAATCGTAAATACTTATCTTCTTTCTAAAAGCTAATTTAATAGATAATTTAGAATTTTTTTATTAAAGATCGTAACGGTAACGATCATTGGGCCTAATAAATGCTAAAGAATTATAAATAATTATATTCTTTCTAAAACATAATTTAATAGATCGTTTAAAATTTCTTTATTAAAAATCATAACGGTAACGTTCATTGGGCCTAATAAATGCTAAAAAATTGTAATTAATTATCTTCTTTGCAAAAGATAATTTAACAGATCATTTAAAATTTCTTTATTAAAGATCATAACGGTAACGATCATTGGTCCTAATAAATGCTAAAGAATTTGAAATAATTACCTTCTTTGTGGATCATAATTGAATAGATCATTTAAAGTTTTTTTAATAAAGATCATAACGGTAACGATCATTGGGCCTAATAAATGCTAAAGAATTTGAAATAATTATCTTCTTTGTGAATCATAATTGAAAAGATCATTTAAAGTTGTTCTATTAAAGATCATAACGGTAACGATCATTGGGCCTAATAAATGCTAAAAAATTGTAAACCATTATCTTCTTTCTAAAAGATAATTTAATAGATCATTTAGAATTTCTTTATTAAAGATCATAACGGTAACGATCATTGGGCCTAATAAATGCTAAAAAATCGTAAATACTTATCTTCTTTCTAAAAGCTAATTTAATAGATAATTTAGAATTTTTTTATTAAAGATCGTAACGGTAACGATCATTGGGCCTAATAAATGCTAAAGAATTGTAAATAATTATATTCTTTCTAAAACATAATTTAATAGATCGTTTAAAATTTCTTTATTAAAGATCATAACGGTAACGTTCATTGGGCCTAATAAATGCTAAAAAATTGTAATTAATTATCTTCTTTGCAAAAGATAATTTAATAGATCATTTAAAATTTCTTTATTAAAGATCATAACGGTAACGATCATTGGGCCTAATAAATGGTAAAGAATTTGGAATAATTACCTTCTTTGTGAATCATAATTGAAAAGATCATTTAAAGTTTTTTTAATAAAGATCATAACGGTAACGATCATTGGGCCTAATAAATGCTAAAAAATTGTAAATAATTATCTTCTTTCTAAAAGATAATTTAATAGATCATTTAGAATTTCTTTATTAAAGATCATAACGGTAACGATCATTGGGCCTAATAAATGCTAAAGAATTTGAAATAATTATCTTCTTTGTGAATCATAATTGAAAAGATCATTTAAAGTTTTTTTATTAAAGATCATAACGGTAACGATCATTGGGCCTAATAAATGCTAAAAAATCGTAAATACTTATCTTCTTTCTAAAACCTAATTTAATAGATCATTTAGAATTTTTTTATTAAAGATCGTAACGGTAACGATCATTGGGCCTAATAAATGCTAAAGAATTGTAAATAATTATATTCTTTCTAAAACATAATTTAATAGATCGTTTAAAATTTCTTTATTAAAGATCATAACGGTAACGTTCATTGGGCCTAATAAATGCTAAAAAATTGTAATTAATTATCTTCTTTGCAAAAGATAATTTAATAGATCATTTAAAATTTCTTTATTAAAGATCATAACGGTAACGATCATTGGGCCTAATAAATGGTAAAGAATTTGGAATAATTACCTTCTTTGTGAATCATAATTGAAAAGATCATTTAAAGTTTTTTTAATAAAGATCATAACGGTAACGATCATTGGGCCTAATAAATGCTAAAAAATTGTAAATAATTATCTTCTTTCTAAAAGATAATTTAATAGATCATTTAGAATTTCTTTATTAAAGATCATAACGGTAACGATCATTGGGCCTAATAAATGCTAAAGAATTTGAAATAATTATCTTCTTTGTGAATCATAATTGAAAAGATCATTTAAAGTTTTTTTATTAAAGATCATAACGGTAACGATCATTGGGCCTAATAAATGCTAAAAAATCGTAAATACTTATCTTATTTCTAAAACCTAATTTAATAGATCATTTAGAATTTTTTTATTAAAGATCGTAACGGTAACGATCATTGGGCCTAATAAATGCTAAAGAATTGTAAATAATTATATTATTTCTAAAACATAATTTAATAGATCGTTTAAAATTTATTTATTAAAGATCATAACGGTAACGTTCATTGGGCCTAATAAATGCTAAAAAATTGTAATTAATTATCTTCTTTGCAAAAGATAATTTAATAGATCATTTAAAATTTCTTTATTAAAGATCATAACGGTAACGATCATTGGGCCTAATAAATGCTAAAGAATTTGGAATAATTACCTTCTTTGTGAATCATAATTGAAAAGATCATTTAAAGTTTTTTTAATAAAGATCATAACGGTAACGATCATTGGGCCTAATAAATGCTAAAAAATTGTAAATAATTATCTTCTTTCTAAAAGATAATTTAATAGATCATTTAGAATTTCTTTATTAAAAATCATAACGGTAACGATCATTGGGCCTAATAAATGCTAAAGAATTTGAAATAATTATCTTCTTTGTGAATCATAATTGAAAAGATCATTTAAAGTTTTTTTATTAAAGATCATAACGGTAAGGATCATTGGGCCTAATAAATGCTAAAAAATTGTAAATAATTCTCTTCTTTCTCAAAGATAATTTAATACATCATTTAGAATTTCGTTATTAAAGATCATAACGGAAACGATCATTGGGCCTAATAAATGCTAAAAAATCGTAAATACTTATCTTCTTTCTAAAAGCTAATTTAATAGATAATTTAGAATTTTTTTATTAAAGATCGTAACGGTAACGATCATTGGGCCTAATAAATGCTAAAGAATTATAAATAATTATATTCTTTCTAAAACATAATTTAATAGATCGTTTAAAATTTCTTTATTAAAAATCATAACGGTAACGTTCATTGGGCCTAATAAATGCTAAAAAATTGTAATTAATTATCTTCTTTGCAAAAGATAATTTAACAGATCATTTAAAATTTCTTTATTAAAGATCATAACGGTAACGATCATTGGTCCTAATAAATGCTAAAGAATTTGAAATAATTACCTTCTTTGTGGATCATAATTGAATAGATCATTTAAAGTTTTTTTAATAAAGATCATAACGGTAACGATCATTGGGCCTAATAAATGCTAAAGAATTTGAAATAATTATCTTCTTTGTGAATCATAATTGAAAAGATCATTTAAAGTTGTTCTATTAAAGATCATAACGGTAACGATCATTGGGCCTAATAAATGCTAAAAAATTGTAAACCATTATCTTCTTTCTAAAAGATAATTTAATAGATCATTTAGAATTTCTTTATTAAAGATCATAACGGTAACGATCATTGGGCCTAATAAATGCTAAAAAATCCTAAATACTTATCTTCTTTCTAAAAGCTAATTTAATAGATCATTTAGAATTTTTTTATTAAAGATCGTAACGGTAACGATCATTGGGCCTAATAAATGCTAAAGAATTGTAAATAATTATATTCTTTGTAAAACATAATTTAATAGATCGTTTAAAATTTCTTTATTAAAGATCATAACGGTAACGTTCATTGGGCCTAATAAATGCTAAAAAATTGTAATTAATTATCTTCTTTGCAAAAGATAATTTAATAGATCATTTAAAATTTCTTTATTAAAGATCATAACGGTAACGATCATTGGGCCTAATAAATGCTAAAGAATTTGGAATAATTACCTTCTTTGTGAATCATAATTGAAAAGATCATTTAAAGTTTTTTTAATAAAGATCATAACGGTAACGATCATTGAGCCTAATAAATGCTAAAAAATTGTAAATAATTATCTTCTTTCTAAAAGATAATTTAATAGATCATTTAGAATTTCTTTATTAAAGATCATAACGGTAACGATCATTGGGCCTAATAAATGCTAAAGAATTTGAAATAATTATCTTCTTTGTGAATCATAATTGAAAAGATCATTTAAAGTTTTTTTATTAAAGATCATAACGGTAACGATCATTGGGCCTAATAAATGCTAAAAAATCGTAAATACTTATCTTCTTTCTAAAACCTAATTTAATAGATCATTTAGAATTTTTTTATTAAAGATCGTAACGGTAACGATCATTGGGCCTAATAAATGCTAAAGAATTCTAAATAATTATATTCTTTCTAAAACATAATTTAATAGATCGTTTAAAATTTATTTATTAAAGATCATAACGGTAACGTTCATTGGGCCTAATAAATGCTAAAAAATTGTAATTAATTATCTTCTTTGCAAAAGATAATTTAATAGATCATTTAAAATTTCTTTATTAAAGATCATAACGGTAACGATCATTGGGCCTAATAAATGCTAAAGAATTTGGAATAATTACCTTCTTTGTGAATCATAATTGAAAAGATCATTTAAAGTTTTTTTAATAAAGATCATAACGGTAACGATCATTGGGCCTAATAAATGCTAAAAAATTGTAAATAATTATCTTCTTTCTAAAAGATAATTTAATAGATCATTTAGAATTTC
Source organism: Psophocarpus tetragonolobus (assembly GCA_037954015.1). Classification (NCBI taxonomy): domain Eukaryota; kingdom Viridiplantae; phylum Streptophyta; class Magnoliopsida; order Fabales; family Fabaceae; genus Psophocarpus; species Psophocarpus tetragonolobus. The sequence continues at coordinate 66,106,869 of CM075688.1, forward strand.
TTTATTAAAGATCATAACGGTAACGATCATTGGGCCTAATAAATACTAAAAAATTGTAAATAATTATCTTCTTTCTAAAAGATAATTTAATAGATCATTTAGAATTTCTTTATTAAAGATCATAACGGTAACGATCATTGGGCCTAATAAATGCTAAAGAATTTGAAATAATTATCTTCTTTGTGAATCATAATTGAAAAGATCATTTAAAGTTTTTTTATTAAAGATCATAACGGTAACGATCATTGGGCCTAATAAATGCTAAAAAATCGTAAATACTTATCTTCTTTCTAAAACCTAATTTAATAGATCATTTAGAATTTTTTTATTAAAGATCGTAACGGTAACGATCATTGGGCCTAATAAATGCTAAAGAATTTGAAATAATTATCTTCTTTGTGAATCATAATTGAAAAGATCATTTAAAGTTTTTTTATTAAAGATCATAACGGTAACGTTCATTGGGCCTAATAAATGCTAAAAAATTGTAATTAATTATCTTCTTTGCAAAAGATAATTTAATAGATCATTTAAAATTTCTTTATTAAAGATCATAACGGTAACGATCATTGGGCCTAATAAATGCTAAAGAATTTGGAATAATTACCTTCTTTGTGAATCATAATTGAAAAGATCATTTAAAGTTTTTTTATTAAAGATCATAACGGTAACGATCATTGGGCCTAATAAATGCTAAAAAATTGTAAATAATTATCTTCTTTCTAAAAGATAATTTAATAGATCATTTAGAATTTCTTTATTAAAGATCATAACGGTAACGATCATTGGGCCTAATAAATACTAAAAAATTGTAAATAATTATCTTCTTTCTAAAAGATAATTTAATAGATCATTTAGAATTTCTTTATTAAAGATCATAACGGTAACGATCATTGGGCCTAATAAATGCTAAAGAATTGTAAATAATTATATTCTTTCTAAAACATAATTTAATAGATCATTTAAAATTTCTTTATTAAAAATCATAACGGTAACAATCATTGAGCCTAATAAATGGTAAAAAATTGTAAATAATTATTTTTTTGTAAAAGATAATTTAATAGATCATTTAAAATTTCTTTATTAAAGATCATAACAGCAACGATCATTGGGCCTAATAAATGCTAAAGAATTTGAAATAATTATCTTCTTTGTGAATCATAATTGAAAAGATCATTTAAAGTTTTTTTATTAAAGATCATAACGGTAACGATCATTGGGCCTAATAAATGCTAAAAAATCGTAAATACTTATCTTCTTTCTAAAAGCTAATTTAATAGATAATTTAGAATTTTTTTATTAAAGATCGTAACGGTAACGATCATTGGGCCTAATAAATGCTAAAGAATTATAAATAATTATATTCTTTCTAAAACATAATTTAATAGATCGTTTAAAATTTCTTTATTAAAAATCATAACGGTAACGTTCATTGGGCCTAATAAATGCTAAAAAATTGTAATTAATTATCTTCTTTGCAAAAGATAATTTAACAGATCATTTAAAATTTCTTTATTAAAGATCATAACGGTAACAATCATTGGTCCTAATAAATGCTAAAGAATTTGAAATAATTACCTTCTTTGTGGATCATAATTGAATAGATCATTTAAAGTTTTTTTAATAAAGATCATAACGGTAACGATCATTGGGCCTAATAAATGCTAAAGAATTTGAAATAATTATCTTCTTTGTGAATCATAATTGAAAAGATCATTTAAAGTTGTTCTATTAAAGATCATAACGGTAACGATCATTGGGCCTAATAAATGCTAAAAAATTGTAAACCATTATCTTCTTTCTAAAAGATAATTTAATAGATCATTTAGAATTTCTTTATTAAAGATCATAACGGTAACGATCATTGGGCCTAATAAATGCTAAAAAATCGTAAATACTTATCTTCTTTCTAAAAGCTAATTTAATAGATCATTTAGAATTTTTTTATTAAAGATCGTAACGGTAACGATCATTGGGCCTAATAAATGCTAAAGAATTTGAAATAATTATCTTCTTTGTGAATCATAATTGAAAAGATCATTTAAAGTTTTTTTATTAAAGATCATAACGGTAACGTTCATTGGGCCTAATAAATGCTAAAAAATTGTAATTAATTATCTTCTTCGCAAAAGATAATTTAATAGATCATTTAAAATTTCTTTATTAAAGATCATAACGGTAACGATCATTGGGCCTAATAAATGCTAAAGAATTTGGAATAATTACCTTCTTTGTGAATCATAATTGAAAAGATCATTTAAAGTTTTTTTATTAAAGATCATAACGGTAACGATCATTGGGCCTAATAAATGCTAAAAAATTGTAAATAATTATCTTCTTTCTAAAAGATAATTTAATAGATCATTTAGAATTTCTTTATTAAAGATCATAACGGTAACGATCATTGGGCCTAATAAATACTAAAAAATTGTAAATAATTATCTTCTTTCTAAAAGATAATTTAATAGATCATTTAGAATTTCTTTATTAAAGATCATAACGGTAACGATCATTGGGCCTAATAAATGCTAAAGAATTTGAAATAATTATCTTCTTTGTGAATCATAATTGAAAAGATCATTTAAAGTTTTTTTATTAAAGATCATAACGGTAACGATCATTGGGCCTAATAAATGCTAAAAAATCGTAAATACTTATCTTCTTTCTAAAAGCTAATTTAATAGATCATTTAGAATTTTTTTATTAAAGATCGTAACGGTAACGATCATTGGGCCTAATAAATGCTAAAAAATCGTAAATACTTATCTTCTTTCTCAAAGATAATTTAATACATCATTTAGAATTTCGTTATTAAAGATCATAACGGAAACGATCATTGGGCCTAATAAATGCTAAAGAATTGTAAATAATTATATTCTTTCTAAAACATAATTTAATAGATCATTTAAAATTTCTTTATTAAAAATCATAACGGTAACAATCATTGAGCCTAATAAATGGTAAAAAATTGTAAATAATTATTTTTTTGTAAAAGATAATTTAATAGATCATTTAAAATTTCTTTATTAAAGATCATAACAGTAACGATCATTGGGCCTAATAAATGCTAAAGAATTTGAAATAATTATCTTCTTTGTGAATCATAATTGAAAAGATCATTTAAAGTTGTTTTATTAAAGATCATAACGGTAACGATCATTGGGCCTAATAAATGCTAAAAAATCGTAAATACTTATCTTCTTTCTAAAAGCTAATTTAATAGATAATTTAGAATTTTTTTATTAAAGATCGTAACGGTAACGATCATTGGGCCTAATAAATGCTAAAGAATTATAAATAATTATATTCTTTCTAAAACATAATTTAATAGATCGTTTAAAATTTCTTTATTAAAAATCATAACGGTAACGTTCATTGGGCCTAATAAATGCTAAAAAATTGTAATTAATTATCTTCTTTGCAAAAGATAATTTAACAGATCATTTAAAATTTCTTTATTAAAGATCATAACGGTAACGATCATTGGTCCTAATAAATGCTAAAGAATTTGAAATAATTACCTTCTTTGTGGATCATAATTGAATAGATCATTTAAAGTTTTTTTAATAAAGATCATAACGGTAACGATCATTGGGCCTAATAAATGCTAAAGAATTTGAAATAATTATCTTCTTTGTGAATCATAATTGAAAAGATCATTTAAAGTTGTTCTATTAAAGATCATAACGGTAACGATCATTGGGCCTAATAAATGCTAAAAAATTGTAAACCATTATCTTCTTTCTAAAAGATAATTTAATAGATAATTTAGAATTTCTTTATTAAAGATCATAACGGTAACGATCATTGGGCCTAATAAATGCTAAAAAATCGTAAATAATTATCTTCTTTCTAAAAGATAATTTAATAGATCATTTAGAATTTCTTTATTAAAGATCATAACGGTAACGATCATTGGGCCTAATAAATACTAAAAAATTGTAAATAATTATCTTCTTTCTAAAAGATAATTTAATAGATCATTTAGAATTTCTTTATTAAAGATCATAACGGTAACGATCATTGGGCCTAATAAATGCTAAAGAATTTGAAATAATTATCTTCTTTGTGAATCATAATTGAAAAGATCATTTAAAGTTTTTTTATTAAAGATCATAACGGTAACGATCATTGGGCCTAATAAATGCTAAAAAATCGTAAATACTTATCTTCTTTCTAAAAGCTAATTTAATAGATCATTTAGAATTTTTTTATTAAAGATCGTAACGGTAACGATCATTGGGCCTAATAAATGCTAAAAAATCGTAAATACTTATCTTCTTTCTCAAAGATAATTTAATACATCATTTAGAATTTCGTTATTAAAGATCATAACGGAAACGATCATTGGGCCTAATAAATGCTAAAGAATTGTAAATAATTATATTCTTTCTAAAACATAATTTAATAGATCATTTAAAATTTCTTTATTAAAAATCATAACGGTAACAATCATTGAGCCTAATAAATGGTAAAAAATTGTAAATAATTATTTTTTTGTAAAAGATAATTTAATAGATCATTTAAAATTTCTTTATTAAAGATCATAACAGTAACGATCATTGGGCCTAATAAATGCTAAAGAATTTGAAATAATTATCTTCTTTGTGAATCATAATTGAAAAGATCATTTAAAGTTTTTTTATTAAAGATCATAACGGTAACGATCATTGGGCCTAATAAATGCTAAAAAATCGTAAATACTTATCTTCTTTCTAAAACCTAATTTAATAGATCATTTAGAATTTTTTTATTAAAGATCGTAACGGTAACGATCATTGGGCCTAATAAATGCTCAAGAATTGTAAATAATTATATTCTTTCTAAAACATAATTTAATAGATCGTTTAAAATTTCTTTATTAAAGATCATAACGGTAACGTTCATTGGGCCTAATAAATGCTAAAAAATTGTAATTAATTATCTTCTTTGCAAAAGATAATTTAATAGATCATTTAAAATTTCTTTATTAAAGATCATAACGGTAACGATCATTGGGCCTAATAAATGCTAAAGAATTTGGAATAATTACCTTCTTTGTGAATCATAATTGAAAAGATCATTTAAAGTTTTTTTATTAAAGATCATAACGGTAAGGATCATTGGGCCTAATAAATGCTAAAAAATTGTAAATAATTCTCTTCTTTCTCAAAGATAATTTAATACATCATTTAGAATTTCGTTATTAAAGATCATAACGGAAACGATCATTGGGCCTAATAAATGCTAAAGAATTGTAAATAATTATATTCTTTCTAAAACATAATTTAATAGATCATTTAAAATTTCTTTATTAAAAATCATAACGGTAACAATCATTGAGCCTAATAAATGGTAAAAAATTGTAAATAATTATTTTTTTGTAAAAGATAATTTAATAGATCATTTAAAATTTCTTTATTAAAGATCATAACAGTAACGATCATTGGGCCTAATAAATGCTAAAAAATTTGAAATAATTATCTTCTTTGTGAATCATAATTGAAAAGATCATTTAAAGTTTTTTTGTTAAAGATCATAATGGTAACGATCATTGGGCCTAATAAATGCTAAAAAATCGTAAATACTTATCTTCTTTCTAAAAGCTAATTTAATAGATCATTTAGAATTTTTTTATTAAAGATCGTAACGGTAACGATCATTGGGCCTAATAAATGCTAAAGAATTGTAAATAATTATATTATTTCTAAAACATAATTTAATAGATCGTTTAAAATTTATTTATTAAAGATCATAACGGTAACGTTCATTGGGCCTAATAAATGCTAAAAAATTGTAATTAATTATCTTCTTTGCAAAAGATAATTTAATAGATCATTTAAAATTTCTTTATTAAAGATCATAACGGTAACGATCATTGGACCTAATAAATGCTAAAGAATTTGGAATAATTACCTTCTTTGTGAATCATAATTGAAAAGATCATTTAAAGTTTTTTTAATAAAGATCATAACGGTAACGATCATTGGGCCTAATAAATGCTAAAAAATTGTAAATAATTATCTTCTTTCTAAAAGATAATTTAATAGATCATTTAGAATTTCTTTATTAAAAATCATAACGGTAACGATCATTGGGCCTAATAAATGCTAAAGAATTTGAAATAATTATCTTCTTTGTGAATCATAATTGAAAAGATCATTTAAAGTTTTTTTATTAAAGATCATAACGGTAAGGATCATTGGGCCTAATAAATGCTAAAAAATTGTAAATAATTCTCTTCTTTCTCAAAGATAATTTAATACATCATTTAGAATTTCGTTATTAAAGATCATAACGGAAACGATCATTGGGCCTAATAAATGCTAAAGAATTGTAAATAATTATATTCTTTCTAAAACATAATTTAATAGATCATTTAAAATTTCTTTATTAAAAATCATAACGGTAACAATCATTGAGCCTAATAAATGGTAAAAAATTGTAAATAATTATTTTTTTGTAAAAGATAATTTAATAGATCATTTAAAATTTCTTTATTAAAGATCATAACAGTAACGATCATTGGGCCTAATAAATGCTAAAAAATTTGAAATAATTATCTTCTTTGTGAATCATAATTGAAAAGATCATTTAAAGTTTTTTTGTTAAAGATCATAATGGTAACGATCATTGGGCCTAATAAATGCTAAAAAATCATAAATACTTATCTTCTTTCTAAAAGCTAATTTAATAGATCATTTAGAATTTTTTTATTAAAGATCGTAACGGTAACGATCATTGGGCCTAATAAATGCTAAAGAATTGTAAATAATTATATTATTTCTAAAACATAATTTAATAGATCGTTTAAAATTTATTTATTAAAGATCATAACGGTAACGTTCATTGGGCCTAATAAATGCTAAAAAATTGTAATTAATTATCTTCTTTGCAAAAGATAATTTAATAGATCATTTAAAATTTCTTTATTAAAGATCATAACGGTAACGATCATTGGGCCTAATAAATGCTAAAGAATTTGGAATAATTACCTTCTTTGTGAATCATAATTGAAAAGATCATTTAAAGTTTTTTTAATAAAGATCATAACGGTAACGATCATTGGGCCTAATAAATGCTAAAAAATTGTAAATAATTATCTTCTTTCTAAAAGATAATTTAATAGATCATTTAGAATTTCTTTATTAAAAATCATAACGGTAACGATCATTGGGCCTAATAAATGCTAAAGAATTTGAAATAATTATCTTCTTTGTGAATCATAATTGAAAAGATCATTTAAAGTTTTTTTATTAAATATCATAACGGTAAGGATCATTGGGCCTAATAAATGCTAAAAAATTGTAAATAATTCTCTTCTTTCTCAAAGATAATTTAATACATCATTTAGAATTTCGTTATTAAAGATCATAACGGAAACGATCATTGGGCCTAATAAATGCTAAAGAATTGTAAATAATTATATTCTTTCTAAAACATAATTTAATAGATCATTTAAAATTTCTTTATTAAAAATCATAACGGTAACAATCATTGAGCCTAATAAATGGTAAAAAATTGTAAATAATTATTTTTTTGTAAAAGATAATTTAATAGATCATTTAAAATTTCTTTATTAAAAATCATAACAGTAACGATCATTGGGCCTAATAAATGCTAAAAAATTTGAAATAATTATCTTCTTTGTGAATCATAATTGAAAAGATCATTTAAAGTTTTTTTATTAAAGATCATAATGGTAACGATCATTGGGCCTAATAAATGCTAAAAAATCGTAAATACTTATCTTCTTTCTAAAAGCTAATTTAATAGATCATTTAGAATTTTTTTATTAAAGATCGTAACGGTAACGATCATTGGGCCTAATAAATGCTAAAGAATTGTAAATAATTATATTCTTTCTAAAACATAATTTAATAGATCGTTTAAAATTACTTTATTAAAGATCATAACGGTAACGTTCATTGGGCCTAATAAATGCTAAAAAATTGTAATTAATTATCTTCTTTGCAAAAGATAATTTAATAGATCATTTAAAATTTCTTTATTAAAGATCATAACGGTAACGATCATTGGGCCTAATAAATGCTAAAGAATTTGGAATAATTACCTTCTTTGTGAATCATAATTGAAAAGATCATTTAAAGTTTTTTTAATAAAGATCATAACGGTAACGATCATTGGGCCTAATAAATGCTAAAAAATTGTAAATAATTATCTTCTTTCTAAAAGATAATTTAATAGATCATTTAGAATTTCTTTATTAAAGATCATAACGGTAACGATCATTGGGCCTAATAAATGCTAAAGAATTTGAAATAATTATCTTCTTTGTGAATTGAAAAGATCATTTAAAGTTTTTTTATTTAAGATCATAACGGTAACGATCATTGGGCCTAATAAATGCTAAAAAATCGTAAATACTTATCTTCTTTCTAAAACCTAATTTAATAGATCATTTAGAATTTTTTTATTAAAGATCGTAACGGTAACGATCATTGGGCCTAATAAATGCTAAAGAATTGTAAATAATTATATTCTTTCTAAAACATAATTTAATAGATCGTTTAAAATTTCTTTATTAAAGATCATAACGGTAACGTTCATTGGGCCTAATAAATGCTAAAAAATTGTAATTAATTATCTTCTTTGCAAAAGATAATTTAACAGATCATTTAAAATTTCTTTATTAAAGATCATAACGGTAACGATCATTGGGCCTAATAAATGCTAAAGAATTTGAAATAATTATCTTCTTTGTGAATCATAATTGAAAAGATCATTTAAAGTTTTTTTATTAAATATCATAACGGTAAGGATCATTGGGCATAATAAATGCTAAAAAATTGTAAATAATTCTCTTCTTTCTCAAAGATAATTTAATACATCATTTAGAATTTCGTTATTAAAGATCATAACGGAAACGATCATTGGGCCTAATAAATGCTAAAGAATTGTAAATAATTATATTCTTTCTAAAACATAATTTAATAGATCATTTAAAATTTCTTTATTAAAAATCATAACGGTAACAATCATTGAGCCTAATAAATGGTAAAAAATTGTAAATAATTATTTTTTTGTAAAAGATAATTTAATAGATCATTTAAAATTTCTTTATTAAAAATCATAACAGTAACGATCATTGGGCCTAATAAATGCTAAAAAATTTGAAATAATTATCTTCTTTGTGAATCATAATTGAAAAGATCATTTAAAGTTTTTTTATTAAAGATCATAATGGTAACGATCATTGGGCCTAATAAATGCTAAAAAATCGTAAATACTTATCTTCTTTCTAAAAGCTAATTTAATAGATCATTTAGAATTTTTTTATTAAAGATCGTAACGGTAACGATCATTGGGCCTAATAAATGCTAAAGAATTGTAAATAATTATATTCTTTCTAAAACATAATTTAATAGATCGTTTAAAATTACTTTATTAAAGATCATAACGGTAACGTTCATTGGGCCTAATAAATGCTAAAAAATTCTAATTAATTATCTTCTTTGCAAAAGATAATTTAATAGATCATTTAAAATTTCTTTATTAAAGATCATAACGGTAACGATCATTGGGCCTAATAAATGCTAAAGAATTTGGAATAATTACCTTCTTTGTGAATCATAATTGAAAAGATCATTTAAAGTTTTTTTAATAAAGATCATAACGGTAACGATCATTGGGCCTAATAAATGCTAAAAAATTGTAAATAATTATCTTCTTTCTAAAAGATAATTTAATAGATCATTTAGAATTTCTTTATTAAAGATCATAACGGTAACGATCATTGGGCCTAATAAATGCTAAAGAATTTGAAATAATTATCTTCTTTGTGAATTGAAAAGATCATTTAAAGTTTTTTTATTTAAGATCATAACGGTAACGATCATTGGGCCTAATAAATGCTAAAAAATCGTAAATACTTATTTCTTTCTAAAACCTAATTTAATAGATCATTTAGAATTTTTTTATTAAAGATCGTAACGGTAACGATCATTGGGCCTAATAAATGCTAAAGAATTGTAAATAATTATATTCTTTCTAAAACATAATTTAATAGATAGTTTAAAATTTATTTATTAAAGATCATAACGGTAACGTTCATTGGGCCTAATAAATGCTAAAAAATTGTAATTAATTATCTTCTTTGCAAAAGATAATTTAATAGATCATTTAAAATTTCTTTATTAAAGATCATAACGGTAACGATCATTGGGCCTAATAAATGCTAAAGAATTTGGAATAATTACCTTCTTTGTGAATCATAATTGAAAAGATCATTTAAAGTTTTTTTAATAAAGATCATAACGGTAACGATCATTGGGCCTAATAAATGCTAAAAAATTGTAAATAATTCTCTTCTTTCTCAAAGATAATTTAATACATCATTTAGAATTTCGTTATTAAAGATCATAACGGAAACGATCATTGGGCCTAATAAATGCTAAAGAATTGTAAATAATTATATTCTTTCTAAAACATAATTTAATAGATCATTTAAAATTTCTTTATTAAAAATCATAACGGTAACAATCATTGAGCCTAATAAATGGTAAAAAATTGTAAATAATTATTTTTTTGTAAAAGATAATTTAATAGATCATTTAAAATTTCTTTATTAAAGATCATAACAGTAACGATCATTGGGCCTAATAAATGCTAAAAAATTTGAAATAATTATCTTCTTTGTGAATCATAATTGAAAAGATCATTTAAAGTTTTTTTGTTAAAGATCATAATGGTAACGATCATTGGGCCTAATAAATGCTAAAAAATCGTAAATACTTATCTTCTTTCTAAAAGCTAATTTAATAGATCATTTAGAATTTTTTTATTAAAGATCGTAACGGTAACGATCATTGGGCCTAATAAATGCTAAAGAATTGTAAATAATTATATTCTTTCTAAAACATAATTTAATAGATCGTTTAAAATTTCTTTATTAAAGATCATAACAGTAACGATCATTGGGCCTAATAAATGCTAAAAAATTTGAAATAATTATCTTCTTTGTGAATCATAATTGAAAAGATCATTTAAAGTTTTTTTGTTAAAGATCATAATGGTAACGATCATTGGGCCTAATAAATGCTAAAAAATCGTAAATACTTATCTTCTTTCTAAAAGCTAATTTAATAGATCATTTAGAATTTTTTTATTAAAGATCGTAACGGTAACGATCATTGGGCCTAATAAATGCTAAAGAATTGTAAATAATTATATTCTTTCAAAAACATAATTTAATAGATCGTTTAAAATTTCTTTATTAAAGATCATAACGGTAACGTTCATTGGGCCTAATAAATGCTAAAAAATTGTAATTAATTATCTTCTTTGCAAAAGATAATTTAATAGATCATTTAAAATTTCTTTATTAAAGATCATAACGGTAACGATCATTGGGCCTAATAAATGCTAAAGAATTTGGAATAATTACCTTCTTTGTGAATCATAATTGAAAAGATCATTTAAAGTTTTTTTAATAAAGATCATAACGGTAACGATCATTGGGCCTAATAAATGCTAAAAAATTGTAAATAATTATCTTCTTTCTAAAAGATAATTTAATAGATCATTTAGAATTTCTTTATTAAAAATCATAACGGTAACGATCATTGGGCCTAATAAATGCTAAAGAATTTGAAATAATTATCTTCTTTGTGAATCATAATTGAAAAGATCATTTAAAGTTTTTTTATTAAAGATCATAACGGTAAGGATCATTGGGCCTAATAAATGCTAAAAAATTGTAAATAATTCTCTTCTTTCTCAAAGATAATTTAATACATCATTTAGAATTTCGTTATTAAAGATCATAACGGAAACGATCATTGGGCCTAATAAATGCTAAAGAATTGTAAATAATTATATTCTTTCTAAAACATAATTTAATAGATCATTTAAAATTTCTTTATTAAAAATCATAACGGTAACAATCATTGAGCCTAATAAATGGTAAAAAATTGTAAATAATTATTTTTTTGTAAAAGATAATTTAATAGATCATTTAAAATTTCTTTATTAAAGATCATAACAGTAACGATCATTGGGCCTAATAAATGCTAAAGAATTTGAAATAATTATCTTCTTTGTGAATCATAATTGAAAAGGTCATTTAAAGTTTTTTTATTAAAGATCATAACGGTAACGATCATTGGGCCTAATAAATGCTAAAAAATCGTAAATACTTATCTTCTTTCTAAAAGCTAATTTAATAGATCATTTAGAATTTTTTTATTAAAGATCGTAACGGTAACGATCATTGGGCCTAATAAATGCTAAAGAATTGTAAATAATTATATTCTTTCTAAAACATAATTTAATAGATCGTTTAAAATTTCTTTATTAAAGATCATAACGGTAACGTTCATTGGGCCTAATAAATGCTAAAAAATTGTAATTAATTATCTTCTTTGCAAAAGATAATTTAACAGATCAGTTAAAATTTCTTTATTAAAGATCATAACGGTAACGATCATTGGTCCTAATAAATGCTAAAGAATTTGAAATAATTACCTTTTTAGTGGATCATAATTGAATAGATCATTTAAAGTTTTTTTAATAAAGATCATAACGGTAACGATCATTGGGCCTAATAAATGCGAAAGAATTTGAAATAATTATCTTCTTTGTGAATCATAATTGAAAAGATCATTTAAAGTTGTTCTATTAAAGATCATAACGGTAATGATCATTGGGCCTAATAAATGCTAAAAAATTGTAAACCATTATCTTCTTTCTAAAAGATAATTTAATAGATCATTTAGAATTTCTTTATTAAAAATCATAACGGTAACGATCATTGGGCCAAATAAATGCTAAAAGATTGTAATTAATTATCTTCTTTCTAAAAGATAATTTAATAGATCATTTAGAATTTCTTTATTAAAGATCATAACGGTAACGATTATTGGGCCTAATAAATGCTAAAAAATTGTAAATAATTATCTTCTTTCTAAAAGATAATTTAATAGATCATTTAGAATTTCTTTATTAAAGATCATAACGGTAACGATCATTGGGCCTAATAAATGCTAAAGAATTTGAAATAATTATCTTCTTTGTGAATCATAATTGAAAAGATCATTTAAAGTTTTTTTATTAAAGATCATAACGGTAATGATCATTGGGCCTAGTAAATGCTAAAAAATCGTAAATACTTATCTTCTTTCTAAAAGCTAATTTAATAGATCATTTAGAATGTTTTTATTAAAGATCGTAACGGTAACGATCATTGGGCCTAATAAATGCTAAAGAATTGTAAATAATTATATTCTTTCTAAAACATAATTTAATAGATCGTTTAAAATTTCTTTATTAAAGATCACAACGGTAACGTTCATTGGGCCTAATAAATGCTAAAAAATTGTAATTAATTATCTTCTTTGCAAAAGATAATTTAACAGATCATTTAAAATTTCTTTATTAAAGATCATAACGGTAACGATCATTGGTCCTAATAAATGCTAAAGAATTTGAAATAATTACCTTCTTTGTGGATCATAATTGAATAGATCATTTAAAGTTTTTTTAATAAAGATCATAACGGTAACGATCATAGGGCCTAATAAATGCTAAAGAATTTGAAATAATTATCTTCTTTGTGAATCATAATTGAAAAGATCATTTAAAGTTGTTCTATTAAAGATCATAACGGTAACGATCATTGGGCCTAATAAATGCTAAAAAATTGTAAATCATTATCTTCTTTCTAAAAGATAATTTAATAGATCATTTAGAATTTCTTTATTAAAGATCATAACGGTAACGATCATTGGGCGTAATAAATGCTAAACAATTTGAAATAATTATCTTCTTTGTGAATCATAATTGAAAAGATCATTTAAAGTTTTTTTATTAAAGATCATAACGGTAACGATCATTGGGCCTAATAAATGCTAAAAAATTGTAAATAATTATCTTCTTTCTCAAAGATAATTTAATAGATCATTTAGAATTTCTTTATTAAAGATCATAACGGAGACGATCATTGGGCCTAATAAATGCTAAAGAATTGTAAATAATTATATTCTTTCTAAAACATAATTTAATAGATCATTTAAAATTTTTTTATCAAAGATCATAACGGTAACGATCATTGGTCCTAATAAATGCTAAAGAATTTGAAATAATTACCTTCTTTGTGGATCATAATTGAATAGATCATTTAAAGTTTTTTTAATAAAGATCATAACGGTAACGATCATAGGGCCTAATAAATACTAAAGAATTTGAAATAATTGTCTTCTTTGTGAATCATAATTGAAAAGATCATTTAAAGTTGTTCTATTAAAGATCATAACGGTAACGATCATTGGGCCCAATAAATGCTAAAAAAGTGTAAATCATTATCTTCTTTCTAAAAGATAATTTAATAGATCATTTAGAATTTCTTTATTAAAGATCATAACGGTAACGATCATTGGGCCAAATAAATGCTAAAAGATTGTAATTAATTATCTTCTTTCTAAAAGATAATTTAATAGATCATTTAGAATTTCTTTATTAAAGATCATAACGGTAACGATTATTGGGCCTAATAAATGCTAAAAAATTGTAAATAATTATCTTCTTTCTAAAAGATAATTTAATAGATCATTTAGAATTTCTTTATTAAAGATCATAACGGTAACGATCATTGGGCCTAATAAATGCTAAAGAATTTGAAATAATTATCTTCTTTGTGAATCATAATTGAAAAGATCATTTAAAGTTTTTTTATTAAAGATCATAACGGTAATGATCATTGGGCCTAGTAAATGCTAAAAAATCGTAAATACTTATCTTCTTTCTAAAAGCTAATTTAATAGATCATTTAGAATGTTTTTATTAAAGATCGTAACGGTAACGATCATTGGGCCTAATAAATGCTAAAGAATTGTAAATAATTATATTCTTTCTAAAACATAATTTAATAGATCGTTTAAAATTTCTTTATTAAAGATCACAACGGTAACGTTCATTGGGCCTAATAAATGCTAAAAAATTGTAATTAATTATCTTCTTTGCAAAAGATAATTTAACAGATCATTTAAAATTTCTTTATTAAAGATCATAACGGTAACGATCATTGGTCCTAATAAATGCTAAAGAATTTGAAATAATTACCTTCTTTGTGGATCATAATTGAATAGATCATTTAAAGTTTTTTTAATAAAGATCATAACGGTAACGATCATAGGGCCTAATAAATGCTAAAGAATTTGAAATAATTATCTTCTTTGTGAATCATAATTGAAAAGATCATTTAAAGTTGTTCTATTAAAGATCATAACGGTAACGATCATTGGGCCTAATAAATGCTAAAAAATTGTAAATCATTATCTTCTTTCTAAAAGATAATTTAATAGATCATTTAGAATTTCTTTATTAAAGATCATAACGGTAACGATCATTGGGCGTAATAAATGCTAAACAATTTGAAATAATTATCTTCTTTGTGAATCATAATTGAAAAGATCATTTAAAGTTTTTTTATTAAAGATCATAACGGTAACGATCATTGGGCCTAATAAATGCTAAAAAATTGTAAATAATTATCTTCTTTCTCAAAGATAATTTAATAGATCATTTAGAATTTCTTTATTAAAGTTCATAACGGAGACGATCATTGGGCCTAATAAATGCTAAAGAATTGTAAATAATTATATTCTTTCTAAAACATAATTTAATAGATCATTTAAAATTTTTTTATCAAAGATCATAACGGTAACGATCATTGGTCCTAATAAATGCTAAAGAATTTGAAATAATTACCTTCTTTGTGGATCATAATTGAATAGATCATTTAAAGTTTTTTTAATAAAGATCATAACGGTAACGATCATAGGGCCTAATAAATGCTAAAGAATTTGAAATAATTGTCTTCTTTGTGAATCATAATTGAAAAGATCATTTAAAGTTGTTCTATTAAAGATCATAACGGTAACGATCATTGGGCCCAATAAATGCTAAAAAAGTGTAAATCATTATCTTCTTTCTAAAAGATAATTTAATAGATCATTTAGAATTTCTTTATTAAAGATCATAACGGTAACGATCATTGGGCCTAATAAATGCTAAAGAATTTGAAATAATTATCTTCTTTGTGAATCATAATTGAAAAGATCATTTAAAGTTTTTTTATTAAAGATCATAACGGTAACGATCATTGGGCCTAATAAATGCTAAAAAATTGTAAATCATTATCTTCTTTCTAAAACATAATTTAATAGATCATTTAGAATTTCTTTATTAAAGATCATAACGGTAACGATCATTGGGCCAAATAAATACTAAAAGATTGTAATTAATTATCTTCTTTCTAAAAGATAATTTAATAGATCATTTAGAATTTCTTTATTAAAGATCATAACGGTAACGATTATTGGGCCTAATAAATGCTAAAAAATTGTAAATAATTATCTTCTTTCTAAAAGATAATTTAATAGATCATTTAGAATTTCTTTATTAAAGATCATAACGGTAACGATCATTGGGCCTAATAAATGCTAAAGAATTTGAAATAATTATCTTCTTTGTGAATCATAATTGAAAAGATCATTTAAAGTTTTTTTATTAAAGATCATAACGGTAATGATCATTGGGCCTAGTAAATGCTAAAAAATCGTAAATACTTATCTTCTTTCTAAAAGCTAATTTAATAGATCATTTAGAATGTTTTTATTAAAGATCGTAACGGTAACGATCATTGGGCCTAATAAATGCTAAAGAATTGTAAATAATTATATTCTTTCTAAAACATAATTTAATAGATCGTTTAAAATTTCTTTATTAAAGATCACAACGGTAACGTTCATTGGGCCTAATAAATGCTAAAAAATTGTAATTAATTATCTTCTTTGCAAAAGATAATTTAACAGATCATTTAAAATTTCTTTATTAAAGATCATAACGGTAACGATCATTGGTCCTAATAAATGCTAAAGAATTTGAAATAATTACCTTCTTTGTGGATCATAATTGAATAGATCATTTAAAGTTTTTTTAATAAAGATCATAACGGTAACGATCATAGGGCCTAATAAATGCTAAAGAATTTGAAATAATTATCTTCTTTGTGAATCATAATTGAAAAGATCATTTAAAGTTGTTCTATTAAAGATCATAACGGTAACGATCATTGGGCCTAATAAATGCTAAAAAATTGTAAATCATTATCTTCTTTCTAAAAGATAATTTAATAGATCATTTAGAATTTCTTTATTAAAGATCATAACGGTAACGATCATTGGGCGTAATAAATGCTAAACAATTTGAAATAATTATCTTCTTTGTGAATCATAATTGAAAAGATCATTTAAAGTTTTTTTATTAAAGATCATAACGGTAACGATCATTGGGCCTAATAAATGCTAAAAAATTGTAAATAATTATCTTCTTTCTCAAAGATAATTTAATAGATCATTTAGAATTTCTTTATTAAAGATCATAACGGAGACGATCATTGGGCCTAATAAATGCTAAAGAATTGTAAATAATTATATTCTTTCTAAAACATAATTTAATAGATCGTTTAAAATTTCTTTATTAAAGATCACAACGGTAACGTTCATTGGGCCTAATAAATGCTAAAAAATTGTAATTAATTATCTTCTTTGCAAAAGATAATTTAACAGATCATTTAAAATTTCTTTATTAAAGATCATAACGGTAACGATCATTGGTCCTAATAAATGCTAAAGAATTTGAAATAATTACCTTCTTTGTGGATCATAATTGAATAGATCATTTAAAGTTTTTTTAATAAAGATCATAACGGTAACGATCATAGGGCCTAATAAATGCTAAAGAATTTGAAATAATTATCTTCTTTGTGAATCATAATTGAAAAGATCATTTAAAGTTGTTCTATTAAAGATCATAACGGTAACGATCATTGGGCCTAATAAATGCTAAAAAATTGTAAATCATTATCTTCTTTCTAAAAGATAATTTAATAGATCATTTAGAATTTCTTTATTAAAGATCATAACGGTAACGATCATTGGGCGTAATAAATGCTAAACAATTTGAAATAATTATCTTCTTTGTGAATCATAATTGAAAAGATCATTTAAAGTTTTTTTATTAAAGATCATAACGGTAACGATCATTGGGCCTAATAAATGCTAAAAAATTGTAAATCATTATCTTCTTTCTAAAACATAATTTAATAGATCATTTAGAATTTCTTTATTAAAGATCATAACGGTAACGATCATTGGGCCAAATAAATACTAAAAGATTGTAATTAATTATCTTCTTTCTAAAAGATAATTTAATAGATCATTTAGAATTTCTTTATTAAAGATCATAACGGTAACGATTATTGGGCCTAATAAATGCTAAAAAATTGTAAATAATTATCTTCTTTCTAAAAGATAATTTAATAGATCATTTAGAATTTCTTTATTAAAGATCATAACGGTAACGATCATTGGGCCTAATAAATGCTAAAGAATTTGAAATAATTATCTTCTTTGTGGATCATAATTGAATAGATCATTTAAAGTTTTTTTAATAAAGATCATAACGGTAACGATCATAGGGCCTAATAAATGCTAAAGAATTTGAAATAATTATCTTCTTTGTGAATCATAATTGAAAAGATCATTTAAAGTTGTTCTATTAAAGATCATAACGGTAACGATCATTGGGCCTAATAAATGCTAAAAAATTGTAAATCATTATCTTCTTTCTAAAAGATAATTTAATAGATCATTTAGAATTTCTTTATTAAAGATCATAACGGTAACGATCATTGGGCGTAATAAATGCTAAACAATTTGAAATAATTATCTTCTTTGTGAATCATAATTGAAAAGATCATTTAAAGTTTTTTTATTAAAGATCATAACGGTAACGATCATTGGGCCTAATAAATGCTAAAAAATTGTAAATAATTATCTTCTTTCTCAAAGATAATTTAATAGATCATTTAGAATTTCTTTATTAAAGTTCATAACGGAGACGATCATTGGGCCTAATAAATGCTAAAGAATTGTAAATAATTATATTCTTTCTAAAACATAATTTAATAGATCATTTAAAATTTTTTTATCAAAGATCATAACGGTAACGATCATTGGTCCTAATAAATGCTAAAGAATTTGAAATAATTACCTTCTTTGTGGATCATAATTGAATAGATCATTTAAAGTTTTTTTAATAAAGATCATAACGGTAACGATCATAGGGCCTAATAAATGCTAAAGAATTTGAAATAATTGTCTTCTTTGTGAATCATAATTGAAAAGATCATTTAAAGTTGTTCTATTAAAGATCATAACGGTAACGATCATTGGGCCCAATAAATGCTAAAAAAGTGTAAATCATTATCTTCTTTCTAAAAGATAATTTAATAGATCATTTAGAATTTCTTTATTAAAGATCATAACGGTAACGATCATTGGGCCTAATAAATGCTAAAGAATTTGAAATAATTATCTTCTTTGTGAATCATAATTGAAAAGATCATTTAAAGTTTTTTTATTAAAGATCATAACGGTAACGATCATTGGGCCTAATAAATGCTAAAAAATTGTAAATCATTATCTTCTTTCTAAAACATAATTTAATAGATCATTTAGAATTTCTTTATTAAAGATCATAACGGTAACGATCATTGGGCCAAATAAATACTAAAAGATTGTAATTAATTATCTTCTTTCTAAAAGATAATTTAATAGATCATTTAGAATTTCTTTATTAAAGATCATAACGGTAACGATTATTGGGCCTAATAAATGCTAAAAAATTGTAAATAATTATCTTCTTTCTAAAAGATAATTTAATAGATCATTTAGAATTTCTTTATTAAAGATCATAACGGTAACGATCATTGGGCCTAATAAATGCTAAAGAATTTGAAATAATTATCTTCTTTGTGAATCATAATTGAAAAGATCATTTAAAGTTTTTTTATTAAAGATCATAACGGTAATGATCATTGGGCCTAGTAAATGCTAAAAAATCGTAAATACTTATCTTCTTTCTAAAAGCTAATTTAATAGATCATTTAGAATGTTTTTATTAAAGATCGTAACGGTAACGATCATTGGGCCTAATAAATGCTAAAGAATTGTAAATAATTATATTCTTTCTAAAACATAATTTAATAGATCGTTTAAAATTTCTTTATTAAAGATCACAACGGTAACGTTCATTGGGCCTAATAAATGCTAAAAAATTGTAATTAATTATCTTCTTTGCAAAAGATAATTTAACAGATCATTTAAAATTTCTTTATTAAAGATCATAACGGTAACGATCATTGGTCCTAATAAATGCTAAAGAATTTGAAATAATTACCTTCTTTGTGGATCATAATTGAATAGATCATTTAAAGTTTTTTTAATAAAGATCATAACGGTAACGATCATAGGGCCTAATAAATGCTAAAGAATTTGAAATAATTATCTTCTTTGTGAATCATAATTGAAAAGATCATTTAAAGTTGTTCTATTAAAGATCATAACGGTAACGATCATTGGGCCTAATAAATGCTAAAAAATTGTAAATCATTATCTTCTTTCTAAAAGATAATTTAATAGATCATTTAGAATTTCTTTATTAAAGATCATAACGGTAACGATCATTGGGCGTAATAAATGCTAAACAATTTGAAATAATTATCTTCTTTGTGAATCATAATTGAAAAGATCATTTAAAGTTTTTTTATTAAAGATCATAACGGTAACGATCATTGGGCCTAATAAATGCTAAAAAATTGTAAATAATTATCTTCTTTCTCAAAGATAATTTAATAGATCATTTAGAATTTCTTTATTAAAGATCATAACGGAGACGATCATTGGGCCTAATAAATGCTAAAGAATTGTAAATAATTATATTCTTTCTAAAACATAATTTAATAGATCGTTTAAAATTTCTTTATTAAAGATCACAACGGTAACGTTCATTGGGCCTAATAAATGCTAAAAAATTGTAATTAATTATCTTCTTTGCAAAAGATAATTTAACAGATCATTTAAAATTTCTTTATTAAAGATCATAACGGTAACGATCATTGGTCCTAATAAATGCTAAAGAATTTGAAATAATTACCTTCTTTGTGGATCATAATTGAATAGATCATTTAAAGTTTTTTTAATAAAGATCATAACGGTAACGATCATAGGGCCTAATAAATGCTAAAGAATTTGAAATAATTATCTTCTTTGTGAATCATAATTGAAAAGATCATTTAAAGTTGTTCTATTAAAGATCATAACGGTAACGATCATTGGGCCTAATAAATGCTAAAAAATTGTAAATCATTATCTTCTTTCTAAAAGATAATTTAATAGATCATTTAGAATTTCTTTATTAAAGATCATAACGGTAACGATCATTGGGCGTAATAAATGCTAAACAATTTGAAATAATTATCTTCTTTGTGAATCATAATTGAAAAGATCATTTAAAGTTTTTTTATTAAAGATCATAACGGTAACGATCATTGGGCCTAATAAATGCTAAAAAATTGTAAATAATTATCTTCTTTCTCAAAGATAATTTAATAGATCATTTAGAATTTCTTTATTAAAGTTCATAACGGAGACGATCATTGGGCCTAATAAATGCTAAAGAATTGTAAATAATTATATTCTTTCTAAAACATAATTTAATAGATCATTTAAAATTTTTTTATCAAAGATCATAACGGTAACGATCATTGGTCCTAATAAATGCTAAAGAATTTGAAATAATTACCTTCTTTGTGGATCATAATTGAATAGATCATTTAAAGTTTTTTTAATAAAGATCATAACGGTAACGATCATAGGGCCTAATAAATGCTAAAGAATTTGAAATAATTGTCTTCTTTGTGAATCATAATTGAAAAGATCATTTAAAGTTGTTCTATTAAAGATCATAACGGTAACGATCATTGGGCCCAATAAATGCTAAAAAAGTGTAAATCATTATCTTCTTTCTAAAAGATAATTTAATAGATCATTTAGAATTTCTTTATTAAAGATCATAACGGTAACGATCATTGGGCCTAATAAATGCTAAAGAATTTGAAATAATTATCTTCTTTGTGAATCATAATTGAAAAGATCATTTAAAGTTTTTTTATTAAAGATCATAACGGTAACGATCATTGGGCCTAATAAATGCTAAAAAATTGTAAATCATTATCTTCTTTCTAAAACATAATTTAATAGATCATTTAGAATTTCTTTATTAAAGATCATAACGGTAACGATCATTGGGCCAAATAAATACTAAAAGATTGTAATTAATTATCTTCTTTCTAAAAGATAATTTAATAGATCATTTAGAATTTCTTTATTAAAGATCATAACGGTAACGATTATTGGGCCTAATAAATGCTAAAAAATTGTAAATAATTATCTTCTTTCTAAAAGATAATTTAATAGATCATTTAGAATTTCTTTATTAAAGATCATAACGGTAACGATCATTGGGCCTAATAAATGCTAAAGAATTTGAAATAATTATCTTCTTTGTGAATCATAATTGAAAAGATCATTTAAAGTTTTTTTATTAAAGATCATAACGGTAATGATCATTGGGCCTAGTAAATGCTAAAAAATCGTAAATACTTATCTTCTTTCTAAAAGCTAATTTAATAGATCATTTAGAATGTTTTTATTAAAGATCGTAACGGTAACGATCATTGGGCCTAATAAATGCTAAAGAATTGTAAATAATTATATTCTTTCTAAAACATAATTTAATAGATCGTTTAAAATTTCTTTATTAAAGATCACAACGGTAACGTTCATTGGGCCTAATAAATGCTAAAAAATTGTAATTAATTATCTTCTTTGCAAAAGATAATTTAACAGATCATTTAAAATTTCTTTATTAAAGATCATAACGGTAACGATCATTGGTCCTAATAAATGCTAAAGAATTTGAAATAATTACCTTCTTTGTGGATCATAATTGAATAGATCATTTAAAGTTTTTTTAATAAAGATCATAACGGTAACGATCATAGGGCCTAATAAATGCTAAAGAATTTGAAATAATTATCTTCTTTGTGAATCATAATTGAAAAGATCATTTAAAGTTGTTCTATTAAAGATCATAACGGTAACGATCATTGGGCCTAATAAATGCTAAAAAATTGTAAATCATTATCTTCTTTCTAAAAGATAATTTAATAGATCATTTAGAATTTCTTTATTAAAGATCATAACGGTAACGATCATTGGGCGTAATAAATGCTAAACAATTTGAAATAATTATCTTCTTTGTGAATCATAATTGAAAAGATCATTTAAAGTTTTTTTATTAAAGATCATAACGGTAACGATCATTGGGCCTAATAAATGCTAAAAAATTGTAAATAATTATCTTCTTTCTCAAAGATAATTTAATAGATCATTTAGAATTTCTTTATTAAAGATCATAACGGAGACGATCATTGGGCCTAATAAATGCTAAAGAATTGTAAATAATTATATTCTTTCTAAAACATAATTTAATAGATCATTTAAAATTTTTTTATCAAAGATCATAACGGTAACGATCATTGGTCCTAATAAATGCTAAAGAATTTGAAATAATTACCTTCTTTGTGGATCATAATTGAATAGATCATTTAAAGTTTTTTTAATAAAGATCATAACGGTAACGATCATAGGGCCTAATAAATGCTAAAGAATTTGAAATAATTGTCTTCTTTGTGAATCATAATTGAAAAGATCATTTAAAGTTGTTCTATTAAAGATCATAACGGTAACGATCATTGGGCCCAATAAATGCTAAAAAAGTGTAAATCATTATCTTCTTTCTAAAAGATAATTTAATAGATCATTTAGAATTTCTTTATTAAAGATCATAACGGTAACGATCATTGGGCCTAATAAATGCTAAAGAATTTGAAATAATTATCTTCTTTGTGAATCATAATTGAAAAGATCATTTAAAGTTTTTTTATTAAAGATCATAACGGTAACGATCATTGGGCCTAATAAATGCTAAAAAATTGTAAATCATTATCTTCTTTCTAAAACATAATTTAATAGATCATTTAGAATTTCTTTATTAAAGATCATAACGGTAACGATCATTGGGCCAAATAAATACTAAAAGATTGTAATTAATTATCTTCTTTCTAAAAGATAATTTAATAGATCATTTAGAATTTCTTTATTAAAGATCATAACGGTAACGATCATTGGGCCTAATAAATGCTAAAGAATTGTAAATAATTATATTCTTTCTAAAACATAATTTAATAGATCATTTGAAATTTCTTTGTTAAAAATCATAACGGTAACAATCATTGAGCCTAATAAATGCTAAAAATTTGTAAATAATTATCTTCTTTCTAAAAGATAATTTAATAGATCATTTACAATTTCTTTATTAAAGATCATAACAGTAACGATCATTGGTCCTAATAAATGCTAAAGAATTTGAAATAATTACCTTCTTTGTGAATCATAATTGAAAAGATCATTTAAAGTTTTTTTATTAAAGATCATAACAGTAACGATCATTGGGCCTAATAAATGCTAAAAAATTGTAAATAATTATCTTCTTTCTAAAAGATAATTTAATAGATCATTTACAATTTCTTTATTAAAGATCATAACAGTAACGATCATTGGTCCTAATAAATGCTAAAGAATTTGAAATAATTACCTTCTTTGTGGATCATAATTGAATAGATCATTTAAAGTTTTTTTAATAAAGATCATAACGGTAACGATCATTGGGCCTAATAAATGCTAAAGAATTTGAAATAATTATCTTCTTTGTGAATCAGAATTGAAAAGATCATTTAAAGTTTTTTTATTAAAGATCATAACGGTAACGATCATTGGGCCTAATAAATGCTAAAAAATCGTAAATACTTATCTTCTTTCTAAAACCTAATTTAATAGATCATTTAGAATTTTTTTATTAAAGATCGTAACGGTAACGATCATTGGGCCTAATAAATGCTAAAGAATTGTAAATAATTATATTCTTTCTAAAACATAATTTAATAGATCGTTTAAAATTTATTTATTAAAGATCATAACGGTAACGTTCATTGGGCCTAATAAATGCTAAAAAATTGTAATTAATTATCTTCTTTGCAAAAGATAATTTAATAGATCATTTAAAATTTCTTTATTAAAGATCATAACGGTAACGATCATTGGGCCTAATAAATGCTAAAGAATTTGGAATAATTACCTTCTTTGTGAATCATAATTGAAAAGATCATTTAAAGTTTTTTTAATAAAGATCATAACGGTAACGATCATTGGGCCTAATAAATGCTAAAAAATTGTAAATAATTCTCTTCTTTCTCAAAGATAATTTAATACATCATTTAGAATTTCGTTATTAAAGATCATAACGGAAACGATCATTGGGCCTAATAAATGCTAAAGAATTGTAAATAATTATATTCTTTCTAAAACATAATTTAATAGATCATTTAAAATTTCTTTATTAAAAATCATAACGGTAACAATCATTGAGCCTAATAAATGGTAAAAAATTGTAAATAATTATTTTTTTGTAAAAGATAATTTAATAGATCATTTAAAATTTCTTTATTAAAGATCATAACAGTAACGATCATTGGGCCTAATAAATGCCAAAAAATTTGAAATAATTATCTTCTTTGTGAATCATAATTGAAAAGATCATTTAAAGTTTTTTTGTTAAAGATCATAATGGTAACGATCATTGGGCCTAATAAATGCTAAAAAATCATAAATACTTATCTTCTTTCTAAAAGCTAATTTAATAGATCATTTAGAATTTTTTTATTAAAGATCGTAACGGTAACGATCATTGGGCCTAATAAATGCTAAAGAATTGTAAATAATTATATTCTTTCTAAAACATAATTTAATAGATCGTTTAAAATTTCTTTATTAAAGATCATAACAGTAACGATCATTGGGCCTAATAAATGCTAAAAAATTTGGAATAATTACCTTCTTTGTGAATCATAATTGAAAAGATCATTTAAAGTTTTTTTAATAAAGATCATAACGGTAACGATCATTGGGCCTAATAAATGCTAAAGAATTGTAAATAATTATATTCTTTCTAAAACATAATTTAATAGATCGTTTAAAATTTATTTATTAAAGATCATAACGGTAACGTTCATTGGGCCTAATAAATGCTAAAAAATTGTAATTAATTATCTTCTTTGCAAAAGATAATTTAATAGATCATTTAAAATTTCTTTATTAAAGATCATAACGGTAACGATCATTGGGCCTAATAAATGCTAAAGAATTTGGAATAATTACCTTCTTTGTGAATCATAATTGAAAAGATCATTTAAAGTTTTTTTAATAAAGATCATAACGGTAACGATCATTGGGCCTAATAAATGCTAAAAAATTGTAAATAATTCTCTTCTTTCTCAAAGATAATTTAATACATCATTTAGAATTTCGTTATTAAAGATCATAACGGAAACGATCATTGGGCCTAATAAATGCTAAAGAATTGTAAATAATTATATTCTTTCTAAAACATAATTTAATAGATCATTTAAAATTTCTTTATTAAAAATCATAACGGTAACAATCATTGAGCCTAATAAATGGTAAAAAATTGTAAATAATTATTTTTTTGTAAAAGATAATTTAATAGATCATTTAAAATTTCTTTATTAAAGATCATAACAGTAACGATCATTGGGCCTAATAAATGCCAAAAAATTTGAAATAATTATCTTCTTTGTGAATCATAATTGAAAAGATCATTTAAAGTTTTTTTGTTAAAGATCATAATGGTAACGATCATTGGGCCTAATAAATGCTAAAAAATCATAAATACTTATCTTCTTTCTAAAAGCTAATTTAATAGATCATTTAGAATTTTTTTATTAAAGATCGTAACGGTAACGATCATTGGGCCTAATAAATGCTAAAGAATTGTAAATAATTATATTCTTTCTAAAACATAATTTAATAGATCGTTTAAAATTTCTTTATTAAAGATCATAACAGTAACGATCATTGGGCCTAATAAATGCTAAAAAATTTGAAATAATTATCTTCTTTGTGAATCATAATTGAAAAGATCATTTAAAGTTTTTTTGTTAAAGATCATAATGGTAACGATCATTGGGCCTAATAAATGCTAAAAAATCGTAAATACTTATCTTCTTTCTAAAAGCTAATTTAATAGATCATTTAGAATTTTTTTATTAAAGATCGTAACGGTAACGATCATTGGGCCTAATAAATGCTAAAGAATTGTAAATAATTATATTCTTTCTAAAACATAATTTAATAGATCGTTTAAAATTTCTTTATTAAAGATCATAACGGTAACGTTCATTGGGCCTAATAAATGCTAAAAAATTGTAATTAATTATCTTCTTTGCAAAAGATAATTTAATAGATCATTTAAAATTTCTTTATTAAAGATCATAACGGTAACGATCATTGGGCCTAATAAATGCTAAAGAATTTGGAATAATTACCTTCTTTGTGAATCATAATTGAAAAGATCATTTAAAGTTTTTTTAATAAAGATCATAACGGTAACGATCATTGGGCCTAATAAATGCTAAAAAATTGTAAATAATTATCTTCTTTCTAAAAGATAATTTAATAGATCATTTAGAATTTCTTTATTAAAAATCATAACGGTAACGATCATTGGGCCTAATAAATGCTAAAGAATTTGAAATAATTATCTTCTTTGTGAATCATAATTGAAAAGATCATTTAAAGTTTTTTTATTAAAGATCATAACGGTAAGGATCATTGGGCCTAATAAATGCTAAAAAATTGTAAATAATTCTCTTCTTTCTCAAAGATAATTTAATACATCATTTAGAATTTCGTTATTAAAGATCATAACGGAAACGATCATTGGGCCTAATAAATGCTAAAGAATTGTAAATAATTATATTCTTTCTAAAACATAATTTAATAGATCATTTAAAATTTCTTTATTAAAAATCATAACGGTAACAATCATTGAGCCTAATAAATGGTAAAAAATTGTAAATAATTATTTTTTTGTAAAAGATAATTTAATAGATCATTTAAAATTTCTTTATTAAAGATCATAACAGTAACGATCATTGGGCCTAATAAATGCTAAAGAATTTGAAATAATTATCTTCTTTGTGAATCATAATTGAAAAGGTCATTTAAAGTTTTTTTATTAAAGATCATAACGGTAACGATCATTGGGCCTAATAAATGCTAAAAAATCGTAAATACTTATCTTCTTTCTAAAAGCTAATTTAATAGATCATTTAGAATTTTTTTATTAAAGATCGTAACGGTAACGATCATTGGGCCTAATAAATGCTAAAGAATTGTAAATAATTATATTCTTTCTAAAACATAATTTAATAGATCGTTTAAAATTTCTTTATTAAAGATCATAACGGTAACGTTCATTGGGCCTAATAAATGCTAAAAAATTGTAATTAATTATCTTCTTTGCAAAAGATAATTTAACAGATCATTTAAAATTTCTTTATTAAAGATCATAACGGTAACGATCATTGGTCCTAATAAATGCTAAAGAATTTGAAATAATTACCTTTTTAGTAGATCATAATTGAATAGATCATTTAAAGTTTTTTTAATAAAGATCATAACGGTAACGATCATTGGGCCTAATAAATGCTAAAGAATTTGAAATAATTATCTTCTTTGTGAATCATAATTGAAAAGATCATTTAAAGTTGTTCTATTAAAGATCATAACGGTAACGATCATTGGGCCTAATAAATGCTAAAAAATTGTAAACCATTATCTTCTTTCTAAAAGATAATTTAATAGATCATTTAGAATTTCTTTATTAAAAATCATAACGGTAACGATCATTGGGCCAAATAAATGCTAAAAGATTGTAATTAATTATCTTCTTTCTAAAAGATAATTTAATAGATCATTTAGAATTTCTTTATTAAAGATCATAACGGTAACGATTATTGGGCCTAATAAATGCTAAAAAATTGTAAATAATTATCTTCTTTCTAAAAGATAATTTAATAGATCATTTAGAATTTCTTTATTAAAGATCATAACGGTAACGATCATTGGGCCTAATAAATGCTAAAGAATTTGAAATAATTATCTTCTTTGTGAATCATAATTGAAAAGATCATTTAAAGTTTTTTTATTAAAGATCATAACGGTAATGATCATTGGGCCTAGTAAATGCTAAAAAATCGTAAATACTTATCTTCTTTCTAAAAGCTAATTTAATAGATCATTTAGAATGTTTTTATTAAAGATCGTAACGGTAACGATCATTGGGCCTAATAAATGCTAAAGAATTGTAAATAATTATATTCTTTCTAAAACATAATTTAATAGATCGTTTAAAATTTCTTTATTAAAGATCACAACGGTAACGTTCATTGGGCCTAATAAATGCTAAAAAATTGTAATTAATTATCTTCTTTGCAAAAGATAATTTAACAGATCATTTAAAATTTCTTTATTAAAGATCATAACGGTAACGATCATTGGTCCTAATAAATGCTAAAGAATTTGAAATAATTACCTTCTTTGTGGATCATAATTGAATAGATCATTTAAAGTTTTTTTAATAAAGATCATAACGGTAACGATCATAGGGCCTAATAAATGCTAAAGAATTTGAAATAATTATCTTCTTTGTGAATCATAATTGAAAAGATCATTTAAAGTTGTTCTATTAAAGATCATAACGGTAACGATCATTGGGCCTAATAAATGCTAAAAAATTGTAAATCATTATCTTCTTTCTAAAAGATAATTTAATAGATCATTTAGAATTTCTTTATTAAAGATCATAACGGTAACGATCATTGGCGTAATAAATGCTAAACAATTTGAAATAATTATCTTCTTTGTGAATCATAATTGAAAAGATCATTTAAAGTTTTTTTATTAAAGATCATAACGGTAACGATCATTGGGCCTAATAAATGCTAAAAAATTGTAAATAATTATCTTCTTTCTCAAAGATAATTTAATAGATCATTTAGAATTTCTTTATTAAAGATCATAACGGAGACGATCATTGGGCCTAATAAATGCTAAAGAATTGTAAATAATTATATTCTTTCTAAAACATAATTTAATAGATCATTTAAAATTTTTTTATCAAAGATCATAACGGTAACGATCATTGGTCCTAATAAATGCTAAAGAATTTGAAATAATTACCTTCTTTGTGGATCATAATTGAATAGATCATTTAAAGTTTTTTTAATAAAGATCATAACGGTAACGATCATAGGGCCTAATAAATGCTAAAGAATTTGAAATAATTGTCTTCTTTGTGAATCATAATTGAAAAGATCATTTAAAGTTGTTCTATTAAAGATCATAACGGTAACGATCATTGGGCCCAATAAATGCTAAAAAAGTGTAAATCATTATCTTCTTTCTAAAAGATAATTTAATAGATCATTTAGAATTTCTTTATTAAAGATCATAACGGTAACGATCATTGGGCCAAATAAATGCTAAAAGATTGTAATTAATTATCTTCTTTCTAAAAGATAATTTAATAGATCATTTAGAATTTCTTTATTGAAGATCATAACGGTAACGATCGTTGGGCCTAATAAATGCTAAAAAATTGTAAATAATTATCTTCTTTCTAAAAGATAATTTAATAGATCATTTAGAATTTCTTTATTAAAGATCATAACGGTAACGATCATTGGGCCTAATAAATGCTAAAGAATTTGAAATAATTATCTTCTTTGTGAATCATAATTGAAAAGATCATTTAAAGTTTTTTTACTAAAGATCATAAGGGTAACGATCATTGGGCCTAATAAATGCTAAAAAATTGTAAATAATTATCTTCTTTCTCAAAGATAATTTAATAGATCATTTAGAATTTCTTTATTAAAGATCATAACAGTAATGATCATTGGGCCTAATAAATGCTAAAGAATTTGAAATAATTATCTTCTTTGTGAATCATAATTGAAAAGATCATTTAAAGTTTTTTTATTAAAGATCATAACGGTAACGATCATTGGGCCTAATAAATGCTAAAAAATTGTAAATCATTATCTTCTTTCTAAAACATAATTTAATAGATCATTTAGAATTTCTTTATTAAAGATCATAACGGTAACGATCATTGGGCCAAATAAATACTAAAAGATTGTAATTAATTATCTTCTTTCTAAAAGATAATTTAATAGATCATTTAGAATTTCTTTATTAAAGATCATAACGGTAACGATCATTGGGCCTAATAAATGCTAAAGAATTGTAAATAAATATATTCTTTCTAAAACATAATTTAATAGATCATTTGAAATTTCTTTGTTAAAAATCATAACGGTAACAATCATTGAGCCTAATAAATGCTAAAAATTTGTAAATAATTATCTTCTTTCTAAAAGATAATTTAATAGATCATTTACAATTTCTTTATTAAAGATCATAACAGTAACGATCATTGGTCCTAATAAATGCTAAAGAATTGGAAATAATTACCTTCTTTGTGAATCATAATTGAAAAGATCATTTAAAGTTTTTTTATTAAAGATCATAACGGTAAGGATCATTGGGCCTAATAAATGCTAAAAAATTGTAAATAATTCTCTTCTTTCTCAAAGATAATTTAATACATCATTTAGAATTTCGTTATTAAAGATCATAACGGAAACGATCATTGGGCCTAATAAATGCTAAAGAATTGTAAATAATTATATTCTTTCTAAAACATAATTTAATAGATCATTTAAAATTTCTTTATTAAAAATCATAACGGTAACAATCATTGAGCCTAATAAATGGTAAAAAATTGTAAATAATTATCTTCTTTGTAAAAGATAATTTAATAGATTATTTAAAATTTCTTTATTAAAGATCATAACAGTAACGATCAATGGGCCTAATAAATGCTAAAGAATTTGAAATAATTATCTTCTTTGTGAATCATAATTGAAAAGATCATTTAAAGTTTTTTTATTAAAGATCATAAGGGTAACGATCATTGGGCCTAATAAATGCTAAAAAATTGTAAATAATTATCTTCTTTCTCAAAGATAATTTAATAGATCATTTAGAATTTCTTTATTAAAGATCATAACGGTAACGATCATTGGCCCTAGTAAATGCTAAAGAATTTGAAATAATTATCTTCTTTGTGAATCATAATTGAAAAGATCATTTAAAGTTTTTTTATTAAAGATCATAACGGTAACGATCATTGGGCCTAATAAATGCTAAAAAATTCTAAATCATTATCTTCTTTCTAAAACATAATTTAATAGATCATTTAGAATTTCTTTATTAAAGATCATAACGGTAACGATCATTGGGCCAAATAAATACTAAAAGATTGTAATTAATTATCTTCTTTCTAAAAGATAATTTAATAGATCATTTAGAATTTCTTTATTAAAGATCATAACGGTAACGATCATTGGGCCTAATAAATGCTAAAGAATTGTAAATAATTATATTCTTTCTAACACATAATTTAATAGATCATTTGAAATTTCTTTGTGAAAAATCATAACGGTAACAATCATTGAGCCTAATAAATGCTAAAAATTTGTAAATAATTATCTTCTTTCTAAAAGATAATTTAATAGATCATTTACAATTTCTTTATTAAAGATCATAACAGTAACGATCATTGGTCCTAATAAATGCTAAAGAATTTGAAATAATTACCTTCTTTGTGAATCATAATTGAAAAGATCATTTAAAGTTTTTTTATTAAAGATCATAACAGTAACGATCATTGGGCCTAATAAATGCTAAAAAATTGTAAATAATTATCTTCTTTCTAAAAGATAATTTAATAGATCATTTACAATTTCTTTATTAAAGATCATAACAGTAACGATCATTGGTCCTAATAAATGCTAAAGAATTTGAAATAATTACCTTCTTTGTGGATCATAATTGAATAGATCATTTAAAGTTTTTTTAATAAAGATCATAACGGTAACGATCATTGGGCCTAATAAATGCTAAAGAATTTGAAATAATTATCTTCTTTGTGAATCATAATTGAAAAGATCATTTAAAGTTTTTTTATTAAAGATCATAACGGTAATGATCATTGGGCCTAGTAAATGCTAAAAAATCGTAAATACTTATCTTCTTTCTAAAAGCTAATTTAATAGATCATTTAGAATTTTTTTATTAAAGATCGTAACGGTAACGATCATTGGGCCTAATAAATGCTAAAGAATTGTAAATAATTATATTCTTTCTAAAACATAATTTAATAGATCGTTTAAAATTTCTTTATTAAAGATCATAACGGTAACGTTCATTGGGCCTAATAAATGCTAAAAAATTGTAATTAATTATCTTCTTTGCAAAAGATAATTTAACAGATCATTTAAAATTTCTTTATTAAAGATCATAACGGTAACGATCATTGGTCCTAATAAATGCTAAAGAATTTGAAATAATTACCTTCTTTGTGGATCATAATTGAATAGATCATTTAAAGTGTTTTTAATAAAGATCATAACGGTAACGATCATAAGGCCTAATAAATGCTAAAGAATTTGAAATAATTATCTTCTTTGTGAATCATAATTGAAAAGATCATTTAAAGTTGTTCTATTAAAGATCATAACGGTAACGATCATTGGGCCTAATAAATGCTAAAAAATTGTAAATCATTATCTTCTTTCTAAAAGATAATTTAATAGATCATTTAGAATTTCTTTATTAAAGATCATAACGGTAACGATCATTGGGCGTAATAAATGCTAAACAATTTGAAATAATTATCTTCTTTGTGAATCATAATTGAAAAGATCATTTAAAGTCTTTTTATTAAAGATCATAACGGTAACGATCATTGGGCCTAATAAATGCTAAAAAATTGTAAATAATTATCTTCTTTCTCAAAGATAATTTAATAGATCATTTAGAATTTCTTTATTAAAGATCATAACGGAGACGATCATTGGGCCTAATAAATGCTAAAGAATTGTAAATAATTATATTCTTTCTAAAACATAATTTAATAGATCATTTAAAATTTTTTTATCAAAGATCATAACGGTAACGATCATTGGTCCTAATAAATGCTAAAGAATTTGAAATAATTACCTTCTTTGTGGATCATAATTGAATAGATCATTTAAAGTTTTTTTAATAAAGATCATAACGGTAACGATCATAGGGCCTAATAAATGCTAAAGAATTTGAAATAATTGTCTTCTTTGTGAATCATAATTGAAAAGATCATTTAAAGTTGTTCTATTAAAGATCATAACGGTAACGATCATTGGGCCTAATAAATGCTAAAAAATTGTAAATCATTATCTTCTTTCTAAAAGATAATTTAATAGATCATTTAGAATTTCTTTATTAAAGATCATAACGGTAACGATCATTGGGCGTAATAAATGCTAAACAATTTGAAATAATTATCTTCTTTGTGAATCATAATTGAAAAGATCATTTAAAGTTTTTTTATTAAAGATCATAACGGTAACGATCATTGGGCCTAATAAATGCTAAAAAATTGTAAATAATTATCTTCTTTCTCAAAGATAATTTAATAGATCATTTAGAATTTCTTTATTAAAGATCATAACGGAGACGATCATTGGGCCTAATAAATGCTAAAGAATTGTAAATAATTATATTCTTTCTAAAACATAATTTAATAGATCATTTAAAATTTTTTTATCAAAGATCATAACGGTAACGATCATTGGTCCTAATAAATGCTAAAGAATTTGAAATAATTACCTTCTTTGTGGATCATAATTGAATAGATCATTTAAAGTTTTTTTAATAAAGATCATAACGGTAACGATCATAGGGCCTAATAAATGCTAAAGAATTTGAAATAATTGTCTTCTTTGTGAATCATAATTGAAAAGATCATTTAAAGTTGTTCTATTAAAGATCATAACGGTAACGATCGTTGGGCCCAATAAATGCTAAAAAAGTGTAAATCATTATCTTCTTTCTAAAAGATAATTTAATAGATCATTTAGAATTTCTTTATTAAAGATCATAACGGTAACGATCATTGGGCCAAATAAATGCTAAAAGATTGTAATTAATTATCTTCTTTCTAAAAGATAATTTAATAGATCATTTAGAATTTCTTTATTGAAGATCATAACGGTAACGATCGTTGGGCCTAATAAATGCTAAAAAATTGTAAATAATTATCTTCTATCTAAAAGATAATTTAATAGATCATTTAGAATTTCTTTATTAAAGATCATAACGGTAACGATCATTGGGCCTAATAAATGCTAAAGAATTTGAAATAATTATCTTCTTTGTGAATCATAATTGAAAAGATCATTTAAAGTTTTTTTATTAAAGATCATAAGGGTAACGATCATTGGGCCTAATAAATGCTAAAAAATTGTAAATAATTATCTTCTTTCTCAAAGATAATTTAATAGATCATTTAGAATTTCTTTATTAAAGATCATAACGGTAACGATCATTGGGCCTAGTAAATGCTAAAGAATTTGAAATAATTATCTTCTTTGTGAATCATAATTGAAAAGATCATTTAAAGTTTTTTTATTAAAGATCATAACGGTAACGATCATTGGGCCTAATAAATGCTAAAAAATTCTAAATCATTATCTTCTTTCTAAAACATAATTTAATAGATCATTTAGAATTTCTTTATTAAAGATCATAACGGTAACGATCATTGGGCCAAATAAATACTAAAAGATTGTAATTAATTATCTTCTTTCTAAAAGATAATTTAATAGATCATTTAGAATTTCTTTATTAAAGATCATAACGGTAACGATCATTGGGCCTAATAAATGCTAAAGAATTGTAAATAATTATATTCTTTCTAACACATAATTTAATAGATCATTTGAAATTTCTTTGTTAAAAATCATAACGGTAACAATCATTGAGCCTAATAAATGCTAAAAATTTGTAAATAATTATCTTCTTTCTAAAAGATAATTTAATAGATCATTTACAATTTCTTTATTAAAGATCATAACAGTAACGATCATTGGTCCTAATAAA
Organism: Psophocarpus tetragonolobus; assembly: GCA_037954015.1. Taxonomy (NCBI): domain Eukaryota; kingdom Viridiplantae; phylum Streptophyta; class Magnoliopsida; order Fabales; family Fabaceae; genus Psophocarpus; species Psophocarpus tetragonolobus. The sequence continues at coordinate 66,142,742 of CM075688.1, forward strand.
TGCTAAAGAATTTGAAATAATTACCTTCTTTGTGAATCATAATTGAAAAGATCATTTAAAGTTTTTTTATTAAAGATCATAACAGTAACGATCATTGGGCCTAATAAATGCTAAAAAATTGTAAATAATTATCTTCTTTCTAAAAGATAATTTAATAGATCATTTACAATTTCTTTATTAAAGATCATAACAGTAACGATCATTGGTCCTAATAAATGCTAAAGAATTAGAAATAATTACCTTCTTTGTGGATCATAATTGAATAGATCATTTAAAGTTTTTTTAATAAAGATCATAACGGTAACGATCATTGGGCCTAATAAATGCTAAAGAATTTGAAATAATTATCTTCTTTGTGAATCATAATTGAAAAGATCATTTAAAGTTTTTTTATTAAAGATCATAACGGTAATGATCATTGGGCCTAGTAAATGCTAAAAAATCGTAAATACTTATCTTCTTTCTAAAAGCTAATTTAATAGATCATTTAGAATTTTTTTATTAAAGATCGTAACGGTAACGATCATTGGGCCTAATAAATGCTAAAGAATTGTAAATAATTATATTCTTTCTAAAACATAATTTAATAGATCGTTTAAAATTTCTTTATTAAAGATCATAACGGTAACGTTCATTGGGCCTAATAAATGCTAAAAAATTGTAATTAATTATCTTCTTTGCAAAAGATAATTTAACAGATCATTTAAAATTTCTTTATTAAAGATCATAACGGTAACGATCATTGGTCCTAATAAATGCTAAAGAATTTGAAATAATTACCTTCTTTGTGGATCATAATTGAATAGATCATTTAAAGTGTTTTTAATAAAGATCATAACGGTAACGATCATAAGGCCTAATAAATGCTAAAGAATTTGAAATAATTATCTTCTTTGTGAATCATAATTGAAAAGATCATTTAAAGTTGTTCTATTAAAGATCATAACGGTAACGATCATTGGGCCTAATAAATGCTAAAAAATTGTAAATCATTATCTTCTTTCTAAAAGATAATTTAATAGATCATTTAGAATTTCTTTATTAAAGATCATAACGGTAACGATCATTGGGCGTAATAAATGCTAAACAATTTGAAATAATTATCTTCTTTGTGAATCATAATTGAAAAGATCATTTAAAGTTTTTTTATTAAAGATCATAACGGTAACGATCATTGGGCCTAATAAATGCTAAAAAATTGTAAATAATTATCTTCTTTCTCAAAGATAATTTAATAGATCATTTAGAATTTCTTTATTAAAGATCATAACGGAGACGATCATTGGGCCTAATAAATGCTAAAGAATTGTAAATAATTATATTCTTTCTAAAACATAATTTAATAGATCATTTAAAATTTTTTTATCAAAGATCATAACGGTAACGATCATTGGTCCTAATAAATGCTAAAGAATTTGAAATAATTACCTTCTTTGTGGATCATAATTGAATAGATCATTTAAAGTTTTTTTAATAAAGATCATAACGGTAACGATCATAGGGCCTAATAAATGCTAAAGAATTTGAAATAATTGTCTTCTTTGTGAATCATAATTGAAAAGATCATTTAAAGTTGTTCTATTAAAGATCATAACGGTAACGATCATTGGGCCTAATAAATGCTAAAAAATTGTAAATCATTATCTTCTTTCTAAAAGATAATTTAATAGATCATTTAGAATTTCTTTATTAAAGATCATAACGGTAACGATCATTGGGCGTAATAAATGCTAAACAATTTGAAATAATTATCTTCTTTGTGAATCATAATTGAAAAGATCATTTAAAGTCTTTTTATTAAAGATCATAACGGTAACGATCATTGGGCCTAATAAATGCTAAAAAATTGTAAATAATTATCTTCTTTCTCAAAGATAATTTAATAGATCATTTAGAATTTCTTTATTAAAGATCATAACGGAGACGATCATTGGGCCTAATAAATGCTAAAGAATTGTAAATAATTATATTCTTTCTAAAACATAATTTAATAGATCATTTAAAATTTTTTTATCAAAGATCATAACGGTAACGATCATTGGTCCTAATAAATGCTAAAGAATTTGAAATAATTACCTTCTTTGTGGATCATAATTGAATAGATCATTTAAAGTTTTTTTAATAAAGATCATAACGGTAACGATCATAGGGCCTAATAAATGCTAAAGAATTTGAAATAATTGTCTTCTTTGTGAATCATAATTGAAAAGATCATTTAAAGTTGTTCTATTAAAGATCATAACGGTAACGATCATTGGGCCCAATAAATGCTAAAAAAGTGTAAATCATTATCTTCTTTCTAAAAGATAATTTAATAGATCATTTAGAATTTCTTTATTAAAGATCATAACGGTAACGATCATTGGGCCAAATAAATGCTAAAAGATTGTAATTAATTATCTTCTTTCTAAAAGATAATTTAATAGATCATTTAGAATTTCTTTATTGAAGATCATAACGGTAACGATCGTTGGGCCTAATAAATGCTAAAAAATTGTAAATAATTATCTTCTATCTAAAAGATAATTTAATAGATCATTTAGAATTTCTTTATTAAAGATCATAACGGTAACGATCATTGGGCCTAATAAATGCTAAAGAATTGTAAATAATTATATTCTTTCTAAAACATAATTTAATAGATCATTTAAAATTTTTTTATCAAAGATCATAACGGTAACGATCATTGGTCCTAATAAATGCTAAAGAATTTGAAATAATTACCTTCTTTGTGGATCATAATTGAATAGATCATTTAAAGTTTTTTTAATAAAGATCATAACGGTAACGATCATAGGGCCTAATAAATGCTAAAGAATTTGAAATAATTGTCTTCTTTGTGAATCATAATTGAAAAGATCATTTAAAGTTGTTCTATTAAAGATCATAACGGTAACGATCATTGGGCCCAATAAATGCTAAAAAAGTGTAAATCATTATCTTCTTTCTAAAAGATAATTTAATAGATCATTTAGAATTTCTTTATTAAAGATCATAACGGTAACGATCATTGGGCCAAATAAATGCTAAAAGATTGTAATTAATTATCTTCTTTCTAAAAGATAATTTAATAGATCATTTAGAATTTCTTTATTGAAGATCATAACGGTAACGATCGTTGGGCCTAATAAATGCTAAAAACTTGTAAATAATTATCTTCTTTCTAAAAGATAATTTAATAGATCATTTAGAATTTCTTTATTAAAGATCATAACGGTAACGATCATTGGGCCTAATAAATGCTAAAGAATTTGAAATAATTATCTTCTTTGTGAATCATAATTGAAAAGATCATTTAAAGTTTTTTTATTAAAGATCATAAGGGTAACGATCATTGGGCCTAATAAATGCTAAAAAATTGTAAATAATTATCTTCTTTCTCAAAGATAATTTAATAGATCATTTAGAATTTCTTTATTAAAGATCATAACGGTAACGATCATTGGGCCTAGTAAATGCTAAAGAATTTGAAATAATTATCTTCTTTGTGAATCATAATTGAAAAGATCATTTAAAGTTTTTTTATTAAAGATCATAACGGTAACGATCATTGGGCCTAATAAATGCTAAAAAATTCTAAATCATTATCTTCTTTCTAAAACATAATTTAATAGATCATTTAGAATTTCTTTATTAAAGATCATAACGGTAACGATCATTGGGCCAAATAAATACTAAAAGATTGTAATTAATTATCTTCTTTCTAAAAGATAATTTAATAGATCATTTAGAATTTCTTTATTAAAGATCATAACGGTAACGATCATTGGGCCTAATAAATGCTAAAGAATTGTAAATAATTATATTCTTTCTAAAACATAATTTAATAGATCATTTGAAATTTCTTTGTTAAAAATCATAACGGTAACAATCATTGAGCCTAATAAATGCTAAAAATTTGTAAATAATTATCTTCTTTCTGAAAGATAATTTAATAGATCATTTACAATTTCTTTATTAAAGATCATAACAGTAACGATCATTGGTCCTAATAAATGCTAAAGGATTTGAAATAATTACCTTCTTTGTGAATCATAATTGAAAAGATCATTTAAAGTTTTTTTATTAAAGATCATAACAGTAACGATCATTGGGCCTAATAAATGCTAAAAAATTGTAAATAATTATCTTCTTTCTAAAAGATAATTTAATAGATCATTTACAATTTCTTTATTAAAGATCATAACAGTAACGATCATTGGTCCTAATAAATGCTAAAGAATTTGAAATAATTACCTTCTTTGTGGATCATAATTGAATACATCATTTAAAGTTTTTTTAATAAAGATCATAACGGTAACGATCATTGGGCCTAATAAATGCTAAAGAATTTGAAATAATTATCTTCTTTGTGAATCATAGTTGAAAAGATCATTTAAAGTTTTTTTATTAAAGATCATAAGGGTAACGATCATTGGGCCTAATAAATGCTAAAAAATTGTAAATAATTATCTTCTTTCTAAAAGATAATTTAATAGATCATTTACAATTTCTTTATTAAAGATCATAACAGTAACGATCATTGGTCCTAATAAATGCTAAAGAATTTGAAATAATTACCTTCTTTGTGAATCATAATTGAAAAGATCATTTAAAGTTTTTTTATTGAAGATCATAATGGTAACGATCATTGGGCCTAATAAATGCTAAAAAATTGTAAATGATTATCTTCTTTCTCAAAGATAATTTAATAGATCATTTAGAATTTCTTTATTAAAGATCATAACGGAAACGATCATTGGGCCTAATAAATGCTAAAGAATTGTAAATAATTATATTCTTTCTAAAACATAATTTAATAGATCATTTAGAATTTCTTTATTAAAGATCATAACGGTAACGATCATTGGTCCTAATAAATGCTAAAGAATTTGAAATAATTACCTTCTTTGTGGATCATAATTGAATAGATCATTTAAAGTTTTTTTAATAAAGATCATAACGGTAACGATCATAGGGCCTAATAAATGCTAAAGAATTTGAAATAATTATCTTCTTTGTGAATCATAATTGAAAAGATCATTTAAAGTTGTTCTATTAAAGATCATAACGGTAACGATCATTGGGCCCAATAAATGCTAAAAAAGTGTAAATCATTATCTTCTTTCTAAAAGATAATTTAATAGATCATTTAGAATTTCTTTATTAAAGATCATAACGGTAACGATCATTGGGCCAAATAAATGCTAAAAGATTGTAATTAATTATCTTCTTTCTAAAAGATAATTTAATAGATCATTTAGAATTTCTTTATTGAAGATCATAACGGTAACGATCGTTGGGCCTAATAAATGCTAAAAAATTGTAAATAATTATCTTCTATCTAAAAGATAATTTAATAGATCATTTAGAATTTCTTTATTAAAGATCATAACGGTAACGATCATTGGGCCTAATAAATGCTAAAGAATTTGAAATAATTATCTTCTTTGTGAATCATAATTGAAAAGATCATTTAAAGTTTTTTTATTAAAGATCATAAGGGTAACGATCATTGGGCCTAATAAATGCTAAAAAATTGTAAATAATTATCTTCTTTCTCAAAGATAATTTAATAGATCATTTAGAATTTCTTTATTAAAGATCATAACGGTAACGATCATTGGGCCTAGTAAATGCTAAAGAATTTGAAATAATTATCTTCTTTGTGAATCATAATTGAAAAGATCATTTAAAGTTTTTTTATTAAAGATCATAACGGTAACGATCATTGGGCCTAATAAATGCTAAAAAATTCTAAATCATTATCTTCTTTCTAAAACATAATTTAATAGATCATTTAGAATTTCTTTATTAAAGATCATAACGGTAACGATCATTGGGCCAAATAAATACTAAAAGATTGTAATTAATTATCTTCTTTCTAAAAGATAATTTAATAGATCATTTAGAATTTCTTTATTAAAGATCATAACGGTAACGATCATTGGGCCTAATAAATGCTAAAGAATTGTAAATAATTATATTCTTTCTAAAACATAATTTAATAGATCATTTGAAATTTCTTTGTTAAAAATCATAACGGTAACAATCATTGAGCCTAATAAATGCTAAAAATTTGTAAATAATTATCTTCTTTCTAAAAGATAATTTAATAGATCATTTACAATTTCTTTATTAAAGATCATAACAGTAACGATCATTGGTCCTAATAAATGCTAAAGGATTTGAAATAATTACCTTCTTTGTGAATCATAATTGAAAAGATCATTTAAAGTTTTTTTATTAAAGATCATAACAGTAACGATCATTGGGCCTAATAAATGCTAAAAAATTGTAAATAATTATCTTCTTTCTAAAAGATAATTTAATAGATCATTTACAATTTCTTTATTAAAGATCATAACAGTAACGATCATTGGTCCTAATAAATGCTAAAGAATTTGAAATAATTACCTTCTTTGTGGATCATAATTGAATACATCATTTAAAGTTTTTTTAATAAAGATCATAACGGTAACGATCATTGGGCCTAATAAATGCTAAAGAATTTGAAATAATTATCTTCTTTGTGAATCATAGTTGAAAAGATCATTTAAAGTTTTTTTATTAAAGATCATAAGGGTAACGATCATTGGGCCTAATAAATGCTAAAAAATTGTAAATAATTATCTTCTTTCTAAAAGATAATTTAATAGATCATTTACAATTTCTTTATTAAAGATCATAACAGTAACGATCATTGGTCCTAATAAATGCTAAAGAATTTGAAATAATTACCTTCTTTGTGAATCATAATTGAAAAGATCATTTAAAGTTTTTTTATTGAAGATCATAATGGTAACGATCATTGGGCCTAATAAATGCTAAAAAATTGTAAATGATTATCTTCTTTCTCAAAGATAATTTAATAGATCATTTAGAATTTCTTTATTAAAGATCATAACGGAAACGATCATTGGGCCTAATAAATGCTAAAGAATTGTAAATAATTATATTCTTTCTAAAACATAATTTAATAGATCATTTAGAATTTCTTTATTAAAGATCATAACGGTAACCATCATTGGTCCTAATAAATGCTAAAGAATTTGAAATAATTACCTTCTTTGTGGATCATAATTGAATAGATCATTTAAAGTTTTTTTAATAAAGATCATAACGGTAACGATCATAGGGCCTAATAAATGCTAAAGAATTTGAAATAATTATCTTCTTTGTGAATCATAATTGAAAAGATCATTTAAAGTTGTTCTATTAAAGATCATAACGGTAACGATCATTGGGCCTAATAAATGCTAAAAAATTGTAAATCATTATCTTCTTTCTAAAAGATAATTTAATAGATCATTTGAAATTTCTTTATTAAAAATCATAACGGTAACAATCATTGAGCCTAATAAATGCTAAAAAATTGTAAATAATTATCTTCTTTCTAAAAGATAATTTAATAGATCATTTACAATTTCTTTATTAAAGATCATAATAGTAACGATCATTGGTCCTAATAAATGCTAAAGAATTTGAAATAATTATCTTCTTTGTGAATCATAATTGAAAAGATCATTTAAAGTTTTTTTATTAAAGATCATAAGGGTAACGATCATTGGGCCTAATAAATGCTAAAAAATTGTAAATAATTATCTTTTTTCTAAAAGATAATTTAATAGATCATTTACAATTTCTTTATTAAAGATCATAACAGTAACGATCATTGGTCCTAATAAATGCTAAAGAATTTGAAATAATTACCTTCTTTGTGAATCATAATTGAAAAGATCATTTAAAGTTTTTTTATTAAAGATCATAATGGTAACGATCATTGGGCCTAATAAATGCTAAAAAATTGTAAATGATTATCTTCTTTCTCAAAGATAATTTAATAGATCATTTAGAATTTCTTTATTAAAGATCATAACGGAAACGATCATTGGGCCTAATAAATGCTAAAAAATTGTAAATCATTATCTTCTTTCTAAAAGATAATTTAATAGATCATTTAGAATTTATTTATTAAAGATCATAACGGTAACGATCATTGGGCCAAATAAATGCTAAAAGATTGTAATTAATTATCTTCTTTCTAAAAGATAATTTAATAGATCATTTAGAATATCTTTATTAAAGATCATAACGGTAACGATCGTTGGGCCTAATAAATGCTAAAAAATTGTAAATAATTATCTTCTTTCTAAAAGATAATTTAATAGATCATTTAGAATTTCTTTATTAAAGATCATAACGGTAACGATCATTGGTCCTAATAAATGCTAAAGAATTTGAAATAATTACCTTATTTGTGGATCATAATTGAATACATCATTTAAAGTTTTTTTAATAAAGATCATAACGGTAACGATCATAGGGCCTAATAAATGCTAAAGAATTTGAAATAATTATCTTCTTTGTGAATCATAATTGAAAAGATCATTTAAAGTTGTTCTATTAAGGATCATAACGATAACGATCATTGGGCCTAATAAATGCTAAAAAATTGTAAATCATTATCTTCTTTCTAAAAGATAATTTAATAGATCATTTGAAATTTCTTTATTAAAAATCATAACGGTAACAATCATTGAGCCTAATAAATGCTAAAAAATTGTAAATATTTATCTTCTTTCTAAAAGATAATTTAATAGATCATTTACAATTTCTTTATTAAAGATCATAATAGTAACGATCATTGGTCCTAATAAATGCTAAAGAATTTGAAATAATTACCTTCTTTGTGAATCATAATTGAAAAGATCATTTAAAGTTTTTTTATTAAAGCTCATAACGGTAACGATCATTGGGCCTAATAAATGCTAAAAAATTGTAAATAATTATCTTCTTTCTCAAAGATAATTTAATAGATCATTTAGAATTTATTTATTAAAGATCATAACGGAAACGATCATTGGGCCTAATAAATGATAAAGAATTGTAAATAATTATATTCTTTCTAAAACATAATTTAATAGATCGTTTAAAATTTCTTTATTAAAGATCATAACGGTAACGTTCATTGGGCCTAATAAATGCTAAAAAATTGTAATTAATTATCTTCTTTTCAAAAGATAATTTAACAGATCATTTAAAATTTCTTTATTAAAGATCATAACGGTAATGATCATTGGTCCTAATAAATGCTAAAGAATTTGAAATAATTACCTTCTTTGTGGATCATAATTGAATAGATCATTTAAAGTTTTTTTAATAAAGATCATAACGGTAACGATCATTGGGCCTAATAAATGCTAAAAAATTGTAAATAATTATCTTCTTTCTAAAAGATAATTTAATAGATCATTTAGAATTTCTTTATTAAAGATCATAATAGTAACGATCATTGGTCCTAATAAATGCTAAAGAATTTGAAATAATTACCTTCTTTGTGAATCATAATTGAATAGATCATTTAAAGTTTTTTTAATAAAGATCATAACGGTAACGATCATAGGGCCTAATAAATGCTAAAGAATTTGAAATAATTATCTTCTTTCTCAAAGATAATTTAATAGATCATTTAGAATTTCTTTATTAAAGATCATAACGGAAACGATCATTGGGCCTAATAAATGCTAAAGAATTTGAAAGAATTACCTTCTTTGTGGATCATAATTGAATAGATCATTTAAAGTTCTTTTAATAAAGATCATAACGGTAACGATCATAGGGCCTAATAAATGCTAAAGAATTTGAAATAATTATCTTCTTTGTGAATCATAATTGAAAAGATCATTTAAAGTTGTTCTATTAAAGATCATAACGGTAACGATCATTGGGCCTAATAAATGCTAAAAAATTGTAAATCATTATCTTCTTTCTAAAAGATAATTTAATAGATCATTTAGAAATTATTTATTAAAGATCATAACGGTAACGATCATTGGGCCAAATAAATGCTAAAAGATTGTAATTAATTATCTTCTTTCTAAAAGATAATTTAATAGATCATTTAGAATTTCTTTATTACAGATCATAACGGTAACGATCGTTGGGCCTAATAAATGCTAAAAAATTGTAAATAATTATCTTCTTTCTAAAAGATAATTTAATAGATCATTTAGAATTTCTTTATTAAAGATCATAACGGTAACGATCATTGGGCCTAATAAATGCTAAAGAATTTGAAATAATTATCTTCTTTGTGAATCATAATTGAAAAGATCATTTAAAGTTTTTTTATTAAAGATCATAAGGGTAACGATCATTGGGCCTAATAAATGCTAAAAAATTGTAAATGATTATCTTCTTTCTCAAAGATAATTTAATAGATCATTTAGAATTTCTTTATTAAAGATCATAACGGAAACGATCATTGGGCCTAATAAATGCTAAAGAATTGTAAATAATTATATTCTTTCTAAAACATAATTTAATAGATCATTTAGAATTTCTTTATTAAAGATCATAACGGTAACGATCATTGGTCCTAATAAATGCTAAAGAATTTGAAATAATTACCTTCTTTGTGGATCATAATTGAATACATCATTTAAAGTTTTTTTAATAAAGATCATAACGGTAACGATCATAGGGCCTAATAAATGCTAAAGAATTTGAAATAATTATCTTCTTTGTGAATCATAATTGAAAAGATCATTTAAAGTTGTTCTATTAAAGATCATAACGGTAACGATCATTGGGCCTAATAAATGCTAAAAAATTGTAAATCATTATCTTCTTTCTAAAATATAATTTAATAGATCATTTGAAATTTCTTTATTAAAAATCATAACGGTAACAATCATTGAGCCTAATAAATGCTAAAAAATTGTAAATAATTATCTTCTTTCTAAAAGATAATTTAATAGATCATTTACAATTTCTTTATTAAAGATCATAATAGTAACGATCATTGGTCCTAATAAATGCTAAAGAATTTGAAATAATTATCTTCTTTGTGAATCATAATTGAAAAGATCATTTAAAGTTTTTTTATTAAAGATCATAAGGGTAACGATCATTGGGCCTAATAAATGCTAAAAAATTGTAAATAATTATCTTCTTTCTAAAAGATAATTTAATAGATCATTTACAATTTCTTTATTAAAGATCATAACAGTAACGATCATTGGTCCTAATAAATGCTAAAGAATTTGAAATAATTACCTTCTTTGTGAATCATAATTGAAAAGATCATTTAAAGTTTTTTTATTAAAGATCATAATGGTAACGATCATTGGGCCTAATAAATGCTAAAAAATTGTAAATGATTATCTTCTTTCTCAAAGATAATTTAATAGATCATTTAGAATTTCTTTATTAAAGATCATAACGGAAACGATCATTGGGCCTAATAAATGCTAAAAAATTGTAAATCATTATCTTCTTTCTAAAAGATAATTTAATAGATCATTTACAATTTCTTTATTAAAGATCATAATAGTAACGATCATTGGTCCTAATAAATGCTAAAGAATTTGAAATAATTATCTTCTTTGTGAATCATAATTGAAAAGATCATTTAAAGTTTTTTTATTAAAGATCATAAGGGTAACGATCATTGGGCCTAATAAATGCTAAAAAATTGTAAATAATTATCTTCTTTCTAAAAGATAATTTAATAGATCATTTACAATTTCTTTATTAAAGATCATAACAGTAACGATCATTGGTCCTAATAAATGCTAAAGAATTTGAAATAATTACCTTCTTTGTGAATCATAATTGAAAAGATCATTTAAAGTTTTTTTATTAAAGATCATAATGGTAACGATCATTGGGCCTAATAAATGCTAAAAAATTGTAAATGATTATCTTCTTTCTCAAAGATAATTTAATAGATCATTTAGAATTTCTTTATTAAAGATCATAACGGAAACGATCATTGGGCCTAATAAATGCTAAAAAATTGTAAATCATTATCTTCTTTCTAAAAGATAATTTAATAGATCATTTAGAATTTATTTATTAAAGATCATAACGGTAACGATCATTGGGCCAAATAAATGCTAAAAGATTGTAATTAATTATCTTCTTTCTAAAAGATAATTTAATAGATCATTTAGAATTTCTTTATTAAAGATCATAACGGTAACGATCGTTGGGCCTAATAAATGCTAAAAAATTGTAAATAATTATCTTCTTTCTAAAAGATAATTTAATAGATCATTTAGAATTTCTTTATTAAAGATCATAACGGTAACGATCATTGGTCCTAATAAATGCTAAAGAATTTGAAATAATTACCTTATTTGTGGATCATAATTGAATACATCATTTAAAGTTTTTTTAATAAAGATCATAACGGTAACGATCATAGGGCCTAATAAATGCTAAAGAATTTGAAATAATTATCTTCTTTGTGAATCATAATTGAAAAGATCATTTAAAGTTGTTCTATTAAGGATCATAACGATAACGATCATTGGGCCTAATAAATGCTAAAAAATTGTAAATCATTATCTTCTTTCTAAAAGATAATTTAATAGATCATTTGAAATTTCTTTATTAAAAATCATAACGGTAACAATCATTGAGCCTAATAAATGCTAAAAAATTGTAAATATTTATCTTCTTTCTAAAAGATAATTTAATAGATCATTTACAATTTCTTTATTAAAGATCATAATAGTAACGATCATTGGTCCTAATAAATGCTAAAGAATTTGAAATAATTACCTTCTTTGTGAATCATAATTGAAAAGATCATTTAAAGTTTTTTTATTAAAGCTCATAACGGTAACGATCATTGGGCCTAATAAATGCTAAAAAATTGTAAATAATTATCTTCTTTCTCAAAGATAATTTAATAGATCATTTAGAATTTATTTATTAAAGATCATAACGGAAACGATCATTGGGCCTAATAAATGATAAAGAATTGTAAATAATTATATTCTTTCTAAAACATAATTTAATAGATCGTTTAAAATTTCTTTATTAAAGATCATAACGGTAACGTTCATTGGGCCTAATAAATGCTAAAAAATTGTAATTAATTATCTTCTTTTCAAAAGATAATTTAACAGATCATTTAAAATTTCTTTATTAAAGATCATAACGGTAATGATCATTGGTCCTAATAAATGCTAAAGAATTTGAAATAATTACCTTCTTTGTGGATCATAATTGAATAGATCATTTAAAGTTTTTTTAATAAAGATCATAACGGTAACGATCATTGGGCCTAATAAATGCTAAAAAATTGTAAATAATTATCTTCTTTCTAAAAGATAATTTAATAGATCATTTAGAATTTCTTTATTAAAGATCATAATAGTAACGATCATTGGTCCTAATAAATGCTAAAGAATTTGAAATAATTACCTTCTTTGTGAATCATAATTGAATAGATCATTTAAAGTTTTTTTAATAAAGATCATAACGGTAACGATCATAGGGCCTAATAAATGCTAAAGAATTTGAAATAATTATCTTCTTTCTCAAAGATAATTTAATAGATCATTTAGAATTTCTTTATTAAAGATCATAACGGAAACGATCATTGGGCCTAATAAATGCTAAAGAATTTGAAAGAATTACCTTCTTTGTGGATCATAATTGAATAGATCATTTAAAGTTCTTTTAATAAAGATCATAACGGTAACGATCATAGGGCCTAATAAATGCTAAAGAATTTGAAATAATTATCTTCTTTGTGAATCATAATTGAAAAGATCATTTAAAGTTGTTCTATTAAAGATCATAACGGTAACGATCATTGGGCCTAATAAATGCTAAAAAATTGTAAATCATTATCTTCTTTCTAAAAGATAATTTAATAGATCATTTAGAAATTATTTATTAAAGATCATAACGGTAACGATCATTGGGCCAAATAAATGCTAAAAGATTGTAATTAATTATCTTCTTTCTAAAAGATAATTTAATAGATCATTTAGAATTTCTTTATTAAAGATCATAACGGTAACGATCGTTGGGCCTAATAAATGCTAAAAAATTGTAAATAATTATCTTCTTTCTAAAAGATAATTTAATAGATCATTTAGAATTTCTTTATTAAAGATCATAACGGTAACGATCATTGGGCCTAATAAATGCTAAAGAATTTGAAATAATTATCTTCTTTGTGAATCATAATTGAAAAGATCATTTAAAGTTTTTTTATTAAAGATCATAAGGGTAACGATCATTGGGCCTAATAAATGCTAAAAAATTTTAAATAATTATCTTCTTTCTCAAAGATAATTTAATAGATCATTTAGAATTTCTTTATTAAAGATCATAACGGTAACGATCATTGGGCCTAATAAATGCTAAAGAATTTGAAATAATTATCTTCTTTGTGAATCATAATTGAAAAGATCATTTAAAGTTTTTTTATTAAAGATCATAACGGTAACGATCATTATGCCTAATAAATGCTAAAAAATTGTAAATAATTATCTTCTTTCTCAAAGATAATTTAATAGATCATTTAGAATTTCTTTATTAAAGATCATAACGGTAACGATCATTGGGCCAAATAAATACTAAAAGATTGTAATTAATTATCTTCTTTCTAAAAGATAATTTAATAGATCATTTAGAATTTCTTTATTAAAGATCATAACGGTAACGATCATTGGGCCTAATAAATGCTAAAGAATTGTAAATAATTATATTCTTTCTAAAACATAATTTAATAGATCATTTGAAATTTCTTTGTTAAAAATCATAACGGTAACAATCATTGAGCCTAATAAATGCTAAAAATTTGTAAATAATTATCTTCTTTCTAAAAGATAATTTAATAGATCATTTACAATTTCTTTATTAAAGATCATAACAGTAACGATCATTGGTCCTAATAAATGCTAAAGGATTTGAAATAATTACCTTATTTGTGGATCATAATTGAATACATCATTTAAAGTTTTTTTAATAAAGATCATAACGGTAACGATCATAGGGCCTAATAAATGCTAAAGAATTTGAAATAATTATCTTCTTTGTGAATCATAATTGAAAAGATCATTTAAAGTTGTTCTATTAAGGATCATAACGATAACGATCATTGGGCCTAATAAATGCTAAAAAATTGTAAATCATTATCTTCTTTCTAAAAGATAATTTAATAGATCATTTGAAATTTCTTTATTAAAAATCATAACGGTAACAATCATTGAGCCTAATAAATGCTAAAAAATTGTAAATATTTATCTTCTTTCTAAAAGATAATTTAATAGATCATTTACAATTTCTTTATTAAAGATCATAATAGTAACGATCATTGGTCCTAATAAATGCTAAAGAATTTGAAATAATTACCTTCTTTGTGAATCATAATTGAAAAGATCATTTAAAGTTTTTTTATTAAAGCTCATAACGGTAACGATCATTGGGCCTAATAAATGCTAAAAAATTGTAAATAATTATCTTCTTTCTCAAAGATAATTTAATAGATCATTTAGAATTTATTTATTAAAGATCATAACGGAAACGATCATTGGGCCTAATAAATGATAAAGAATTGTAAATAATTATATTCTTTCTAAAACATAATTTAATAGATCGTTTAAAATTTCTTTATTAAAGATCATAACGGTAACGTTCATTGGGCCTAATAAATGCTAAAAAATTGTAATTAATTATCTTCTTTTCAAAAGATAATTTAACAGATCATTTAAAATTTCTTTATTAAAGATCATAACGGTAATGATCATTGGTCCTAATAAATGCTAAAGAATTTGAAATAATTACCTTCTTTGTGGATCATAATTGAATAGATCATTTAAAGTTTTTTTAATAAAGATCATAACGGTAACGATCATTGGGCCTAATAAATGCTAAAAAATTGTAAATAATTATCTTCTTTCTAAAAGATAATTTAATAGATCATTTAGAATTTCTTTATTAAAGATCATAATAGTAACGATCATTGGTCCTAATAAATGCTAAAGAATTTGAAATAATTACCTTCTTTGTGAATCATAATTGAATAGATCATTTAAAGTTTTTTTAATAAAGATCATAACGGTAACGATCATAGGGCCTAATAAATGCTAAAGAATTTGAAATAATTATCTTCTTTCTCAAAGATAATTTAATAGATCATTTAGAATTTCTTTATTAAAGATCATAACGGAAACGATCATTGGGCCTAATAAATGCTAAAGAATTTGAAAGAATTACCTTCTTTGTGGATCATAATTGAATAGATCATTTAAAGTTCTTTTAATAAAGATCATAACGGTAACGATCATAGGGCCTAATAAATGCTAAAGAATTTGAAATAATTATCTTCTTTGTGAATCATAATTGAAAAGATCATTTAAAGTTGTTCTATTAAAGATCATAACGGTAACGATCATTGGGCCTAATAAATGCTAAAAAATTGTAAATCATTATCTTCTTTCTAAAAGATAATTTAATAGATCATTTAGAAATTATTTATTAAAGATCATAACGGTAACGATCATTGGGCCAAATAAATGCTAAAAGATTGTAATTAATTATCTTCTTTCTAAAAGATAATTTAATAGATCATTTAGAATTTCTTTATTACAGATCATAACGGTAACGATCGTTGGGCCTAATAAATGCTAAAAAATTGTAAATAATTATCTTCTTTCTAAAAGATAATTTAATAGATCATTTAGAATTTCTTTATTAAAGATCATAACGGTAACGATCATTGGGCCTAATAAATGCTAAAGAATTTGAAATAATTATCTTCTTTGTGAATCATAATTGAAAAGATCATTTAAAGTTTTTTTATTAAAGATCATAAGGGTAACGATCATTGGGCCTAATAAATGCTAAAAAATTGTAAATGATTATCTTCTTTCTCAAAGATAATTTAATAGATCATTTAGAATTTCTTTATTAAAGATCATAACGGAAACGATCATTGGGCCTAATAAATGCTAAAGAATTGTAAATAATTATATTCTTTCTAAAACATAATTTAATAGATCATTTAGAATTTCTTTATTAAAGATCATAACGGTAACGATCATTGGTCCTAATAAATGCTAAAGAATTTGAAATAATTACCTTCTTTGTGGATCATAATTGAATACATCATTTAAAGTTTTTTTAATAAAGATCATAACGGTAACGATCATAGGGCCTAATAAATGCTAAAGAATTTGAAATAATTATCTTCTTTGTGAATCATAATTGAAAAGATCATTTAAAGTTGTTCTATTAAAGATCATAACGGTAACGATCATTGGGCCTAATAAATGCTAAAAAATTGTAAATCATTATCTTCTTTCTAAAAGATAATTTAATAGATCATTTAGAAATTATTTATTAAAGATCATAACGGTAACGATCATTGGGCCAAATAAATGCTAAAAGATTGTAATTAATTATCTTCTTTCTAAAAGATAATTTAATAGATCATTTAGAATTTCTTTATTACAGATCATAACGGTAACGATCGTTGGGCCTAATAAATGCTAAAAAATTGTAAATAATTATCTTCTTTCTAAAAGATAATTTAATAGATCATTTAGAATTTCTTTATTAAAGATCATAACGGTAACGATCATTGGGCCTAATAAATGCTAAAGAATTTGAAATAATTATCTTCTTTGTGAATCATAATTGAAAAGATCATTTAAAGTTTTTTTATTAAAGATCATAAGGGTAACGATCATTGGGCCTAATAAATGCTAAAAAATTGTAAATGATTATCTTCTTTCTCAAAGATAATTTAATAGATCATTTAGAATTTCTTTATTAAAGATCATAACGGAAACGATCATTGGGCCTAATAAATGCTAAAGAATTGTAAATAATTATATTCTTTCTAAAACATAATTTAATAGATCATTTAGAATTTCTTTATTAAAGATCATAACGGTAACGATCATTGGTCCTAATAAATGCTAAAGAATTTGAAATAATTACCTTCTTTGTGGATCATAATTGAATACATCATTTAAAGTTTTTTTAATAAAGATCATAACGGTAACGATCATAGGGCCTAATAAATGCTAAAGAATTTGAAATAATTATCTTCTTTGTGAATCATAATTGAAAAGATCATTTAAAGTTGTTCTATTAAAGATCATAACGGTAACGATCATTGGGCCTAATAAATGCTAAAAAATTGTAAATCATTATCTTCTTTCTAAAATATAATTTAATAGATCATTTGAAATTTCTTTATTAAAAATCATAACGGTAACAATCATTGAGCCTAATAAATGCTAAAAAATTGTAAATAATTATCTTCTTTCTAAAAGATAATTTAATAGATCATTTACAATTTCTTTATTAAAGATCATAATAGTAACGATCATTGGTCCTAATAAATGCTAAAGAATTTGAAATAATTATCTTCTTTGTGAATCATAATTGAAAAGATCATTTAAAGTTTTTTTATTAAAGATCATAAGGGTAACGATCATTGGGCCTAATAAATGCTAAAAAATTGTAAATAATTATCTTCTTTCTAAAAGATAATTTAATAGATCATTTACAATTTCTTTATTAAAGATCATAACAGTAACGATCATTGGTCCTAATAAATGCTAAAGAATTTGAAATAATTACCTTCTTTGTGAATCATAATTGAAAAGATCATTTAAAGTTTTTTTATTAAAGATCATAATGGTAACGATCATTGGGCCTAATAAATGCTAAAAAATTGTAAATGATTATCTTCTTTCTCAAAGATAATTTAATAGATCATTTAGAATTTCTTTATTAAAGATCATAACGGAAACGATCATTGGGCCTAATAAATGCTAAAAAATTGTAAATCATTATCTTCTTTCTAAAAGATAATTTAATAGATCATTTAGAATTTATTTATTAAAGATCATAACGGTAACGATCATTGGGCCAAATAAATGCTAAAAGATTGTAATTAATTATCTTCTTTCTAAAAGATAATTTAATAGATCATTTAGAATTTCTTTATTAAAGATCATAACGGTAACGATCGTTGGGCCTAATAAATGCTAAAAAATTGTAAATAATTATCTTCTTTCTAAAAGATAATTTAATAGATCATTTAGAATTTCTTTATTAAAGATCATAACGGTAACGATCATTGGTCCTAATAAATGCTAAAGAATTTGAAATAATTACCTTATTTGTGGATCATAATTGAATACATCATTTAAAGTTTTTTTAATAAAGATCATAACGGTAACGATCATAGGGCCTAATAAATGCTAAAGAATTTGAAATAATTATCTTCTTTGTGAATCATAATTGAAAAGATCATTTAAAGTTGTTCTATTAAGGATCATAACGATAACGATCATTGGGCCTAATAAATGCTAAAAAATTGTAAATCATTATCTTCTTTCTAAAAGATAATTTAATAGATCATTTGAAATTTCTTTATTAAAAATCATAACGGTAACAATCATTGAGCCTAATAAATGCTAAAAAATTGTAAATATTTATCTTCTTTCTAAAAGATAATTTAATAGATCATTTACAATTTCTTTATTAAAGATCATAATAGTAACGATCATTGGTCCTAATAAATGCTAAAGAATTTGAAATAATTACCTTCTTTGTGAATCATAATTGAAAAGATCATTTAAAGTTTTTTTATTAAAGCTCATAACGGTAACGATCATTGGGCCTAATAAATGCTAAAAAATTGTAAATAATTATCTTCTTTCTCAAAGATAATTTAATAGATCATTTAGAATTTATTTATTAAAGATCATAACGGAAACGATCATTGGGCCTAATAAATGATAAAGAATTGTAAATAATTATATTCTTTCTAAAACATAATTTAATAGATCGTTTAAAATTTCTTTATTAAAGATCATAACGGTAACGTTCATTGGGCCTAATAAATGCTAAAAAATTGTAATTAATTATCTTCTTTTCAAAAGATAATTTAACAGATCATTTAAAATTTCTTTATTAAAGATCATAACGGTAATGATCATTGGTCCTAATAAATGCTAAAGAATTTGAAATAATTACCTTCTTTGTGGATCATAATTGAATAGATCATTTAAAGTTTTTTTAATAAAGATCATAACGGTAACGATCATTGGGCCTAATAAATGCTAAAAAATTGTAAATAATTATCTTCTTTCTAAAAGATAATTTAATAGATCATTTAGAATTTCTTTATTAAAGATCATAATAGTAACGATCATTGGTCCTAATAAATGCTAAAGAATTTGAAATAATTACCTTCTTTGTGAATCATAATTGAATAGATCATTTAAAGTTTTTTTAATAAAGATCATAACGGTAACGATCATAGGGCCTAATAAATGCTAAAGAATTTGAAATAATTATCTTCTTTCTCAAAGATAATTTAATAGATCATTTAGAATTTCTTTATTAAAGATCATAACGGAAACGATCATTGGGCCTAATAAATGCTAAAGAATTTGAAAGAATTACCTTCTTTGTGGATCATAATTGAATAGATCATTTAAAGTTCTTTTAATAAAGATCATAACGGTAACGATCATAGGGCCTAATAAATGCTAAAGAATTTGAAATAATTATCTTCTTTGTGAATCATAATTGAAAAGATCATTTAAAGTTGTTCTATTAAAGATCATAACGGTAACGATCATTGGGCCTAATAAATGCTAAAAAATTGTAAATCATTATCTTCTTTCTAAAAGATAATTTAATAGATCATTTAGAAATTATTTATTAAAGATCATAACGGTAACGATCATTGGGCCAAATAAATGCTAAAAGATTGTAATTAATTATCTTCTTTCTAAAAGATAATTTAATAGATCATTTAGAATTTCTTTATTAAAGATCATAACGGTAACGATCGTTGGGCCTAATAAATGCTAAAAAATTGTAAATAATTATCTTCTTTCTAAAAGATAATTTAATAGATCATTTAGAATTTCTTTATTAAAGATCATAACGGTAACGATCATTGGGCCTAATAAATGCTAAAGAATTTGAAATAATTATCTTCTTTGTGAATCATAATTGAAAAGATCATTTAAAGTTTTTTTATTAAAGATCATAAGGGTAACGATCATTGGGCCTAATAAATGCTAAAAAATTTTAAATAATTATCTTCTTTCTCAAAGATAATTTAATAGATCATTTAGAATTTCTTTATTAAAGATCATAACGGTAACGATCATTGGGCCTAATAAATGCTAAAGAATTTGAAATAATTATCTTCTTTGTGAATCATAATTGAAAAGATCATTTAAAGTTTTTTTATTAAAGATCATAACGGTAACGATCATTATGCCTAATAAATGCTAAAAAATTGTAAATAATTATCTTCTTTCTCAAAGATAATTTAATAGATCATTTAGAATTTCTTTATTAAAGATCATAACGGTAACGATCATTGGGCCAAATAAATACTAAAAGATTGTAATTAATTATCTTCTTTCTAAAAGATAATTTAATAGATCATTTAGAATTTCTTTATTAAAGATCATAACGGTAACGATCATTGGGCCTAATAAATGCTAAAGAATTGTAAATAATTATATTCTTTCTAAAACATAATTTAATAGATCATTTGAAATTTCTTTGTTAAAAATCATAACGGTAACAATCATTGAGCCTAATAAATGCTAAAAATTTGTAAATAATTATCTTCTTTCTAAAAGATAATTTAATAGATCATTTACAATTTCTTTATTAAAGATCATAACAGTAACGATCATTGGTCCTAATAAATGCTAAAGGATTTGAAATAATTACCTTCTTTGTGAATCATAATTGAAAAGATCATTTAAAGTTTTTTTATTAAAGATCATAACAGTAACGATCATTGGGCCTAATAAATGCTAAAAAATTGTAAATAATTATCTTCTTTCTAAAAGATAATTTAATAGATCATTTACAATTTCTTTATTAAAGATCATAACAGTAACGATCATTGGTCCTAATAAATGCTAAAGAATTTGAAATAATTACCTTCTTTGTGGATCATAATTGAATACATCATTTAAAGTTTTTTTAATAAAGATCATAACGGTAACGATCATTGGGCCTAATAAATGCTAAAGAATTTGAAATAATTATCTTCTTTGTGAATCATAGTTGAAAAGATCATTTAAAGTTTTTTTATTAAAGATCATAAGGGTAACGATCATTGGGCCTAATAAATGCTAAAAAATTGTAAATAATTATCTTCTTTCTAAAAGATAATTTAATAGATCATTTACAATTTCTTTATTAAAGATCATAACAGTAACGATCATTGGTCCTAATAAATGCTAAAGAATTTGAAATAATTACCTTCTTTGTGAATCATAATTGAAAAGATCATTTAAAGTTTTTTTATTGAAGATCATAATGGTAACGATCATTGGGCCTAATAAATGCTAAAAAATTGTAAATGATTATCTTCTTTCTCAAAGATAATTTAATAGATCATTTAGAATTTCTTTATTAAAGATCATAACGGAAACGATCATTGGGCCTAATAAATGCTAAAGAATTGTAAATAATTATATTCTTTCTAAAACATAATTTAATAGATCATTTAGAATTTCTTTATTAAAGATCATAACGGTAACGATCATTGGTCCTAATAAATGCTAAAGAATTTGAAATAATTACCTTCTTTGTGGATCATAATTGAATAGATCATTTAAAGTTTTTTTAATAAAGATCATAACGGTAACGATCATAGGGCCTAATAAATGCTAAAGAATTTGAAATAATTATCTTCTTTGTGAATCATAATTGAAAAGATCATTTAAAGTTGTTCTATTAAAGATCATAACGGTAACGATCATTGGGCCTAATAAATGCTAAAAAATTGTAAATCATTATCTTCTTTCTAAAAGATAATTTAATAGATCATTTGAAATTTCTTTATTAAAAATCATAACGGTAACAATCATTGAGCCTAATAAATGCTAAAAAATTGTAAATAATTATCTTCTTTCTAAAAGATAATTTAATAGATCATTTACAATTTCTTTATTAAAGATCATAATAGTAACGATCATTGGTCCTAATAAATGCTAAAGAATTTGAAATAATTATCTTCTTTGTGAATCATAATTGAAAAGATCATTTAAAGTTTTTTTATTAAAGATCATAAGGGTAACGATCGTTGGGCCTAATAAATGCTAAAAAATTGTAAATAATTATCTTCTTTCTAAAAGATAATTTAATAGATCATTTAGAATTTCTTTATTAAAGATCATAACGGTAACGATCATTGGGCCTAATAAATGCTAAAGAATTTGAAATAATTATCTTCTTTGTGAATCATAATTGAAAAGATCATTTAAAGTTTTTTTATTAAAGATCATAAGGGTAACGATCATTGGGCCTAATAAATGCTAAAAAATTTTAAATAATTATCTTCTTTCTCAAAGATAATTTAATAGATCATTTAGAATTTCTTTATTAAAGATCATAACGGTAACGATCATTGGGCCTAATAAATGCTAAAGAATTTGAAATAATTATCTTCTTTGTGAATCATAATTGAAAAGATCATTTAAAGTTTTTTTATTAAAGATCATAACGGTAACGATCATTATGCCTAATAAATGCTAAAAAATTGTAAATAATTATCTTCTTTCTCAAAGATAATTTAATAGATCATTTAGAATTTCTTTATTAAAGATCATAACGGTAACGATCATTGGGCCAAATAAATACTAAAAGATTGTAATTAATTATCTTCTTTCTAAAAGATAATTTAATAGATCATTTAGAATTTCTTTATTAAAGATCATAACGGTAACGATCATTGGGCCTAATAAATGCTAAAGAATTGTAAATAATTATATTCTTTCTAAAACATAATTTAATAGATCATTTGAAATTTCTTTGTTAAAAATCATAACGGTAACAATCATTGAGCCTAATAAATGCTAAAAATTTGTAAATAATTATCTTCTTTCTAAAAGATAATTTAATAGATCATTTACAATTTCTTTATTAAAGATCATAACAGTAACGATCATTGGTCCTAATAAATGCTAAAGGATTTGAAATAATTACCTTCTTTGTGAATCATAATTGAAAAGATCATTTAAAGTTTTTTTATTAAAGATCATAACAGTAACGATCATTGGGCCTAATAAATGCTAAAAAATTGTAAATAATTATCTTCTTTCTAAAAGATAATTTAATAGATCATTTACAATTTCTTTATTAAAGATCATAACAGTAACGATCATTGGTCCTAATAAATGCTAAAGAATTTGAAATAATTACCTTCTTTGTGGATCATAATTGAATACATCATTTAAAGTTTTTTTAATAAAGATCATAACGGTAATGATCATTGGGCCTAATAAATGCTAAAGAATTTGAAATAATTATCTTCTTTGTGAATCATAGTTGAAAAGATCATTTAAAGTTTTTTTATTAAAGATCATAAGGGTAACGATCATTGGGCCTAATAAATGCTAAAAAATTGTAAATAATTATCTTCTTTCTAAAAGATAATTTAATAGATCATTTACAATTTCTTTATTAAAGATCATAACAGTAACGATCATTGGTCCTAATAAATGCTAAAGAATTTGAAATAATTACCTTCTTTGTGAATCATAATTGAAAAGATCATTTAAAGTTTTTTTATTGAAGATCATAATGGTAACGATCATTGGGCCTAATAAATGCTAAAAAATTGTAAATGATTATCTTCTTTCTCAAAGATAATTTAATAGATCATTTAGAATTTCTTTATTAAAGATCATAACGGAAACGATCATTGGGCCTAATAAATGCTAAAGAATTGTAAATAATTATATTCTTTCTAAAACATAATTTAATAGATCATTTAGAATTTCTTTATTAAAGATCATAACGGTAACGATCATTGGTCCTAATAAATGCTAAAGAATTTGAAATAATTACCTTCTTTGTGGATCATAATTGAATAGATCATTTAAAGTTTTTTTAATAAAGATCATAACGGTAACGATCATAGGGCCTAATAAATGCTAAAGAATTTGAAATAATTATCTTCTTTGTGAATCATAATTGAAAAGATCATTTAAAGTTGTTCTATTAAAGATCATAACGGTAACGATCATTGGGCCTAATAAATGCTAAAAAATTGTAAATCATTATCTTCTTTCTAAAAGATAATTTAATAGATCATTTGAAATTTCTTTATTAAAAATCATAACGGTAACAATCATTGAGCCTAATAAATGCTAAAAAATTGTAAATAATTATCTTCTTTCTAAAAGATAATTTAATAGATCATTTACAATTTCTTTATTAAAGATCATAATAGTAACGATCATTGGTCCTAATAAATGCTAAAGAATTTGAAATAATTATCTTCTTTGTGAATCATAATTGAAAAGATCATTTAAAGTTTTTTTATTAAAGATCATAAGGGTAACGATCATTGGGCCTAATAAATGCTAAAAAATTGTAAATAATTATCTTCTTTCTAAAAGATAATTTAATAGATCATTTACAATTTCTTTATTAAAGATCATAACAGTAACGATCATTGGTCCTAATAAATGCTAAAGAATTTGAAATAATTACCTTCTTTGTGAATCATAATTGAAAAGATCATTTAAAGTTTTTTTATTAAAGATCATAATGGTAACGATCATTGGGCCTAATAAATGCTAAAAAATTGTAAATGATTATCTTCTTTCTCAAAGATAATTTAATAGATCATTTAGAATTTCTTTATTAAAGATCATAACGGAAACGATCATTGGGCCTAATAAATGCTAAAAAATTGTAAATCATTATCTTCTTTCTAAAAGATAATTTAATAGATCATTTAGAATTTATTTATTAAAGATCATAACGATAACGATCATTGGGCCAAATAAATGCTAAAAGATTGTAATTAATTATCTTCTTTCTAAAAGATAATTTAATAGATCATTTAGAATTTCTTTATTAAAGATCATAACGGTAACGATCGTTGGGCCTAATAAATGCTAAAAAATTGTAAATAATTATCTTCTTTCTAAAAGATAATTTAATAGATCATTTAGAATTTCTTTATTAAAGATCATAACGGTAACGATCATTGGTCCTAATAAATGCTAAAGAATTTGAAATAATTACCTTATTTGTGGATCATAATTGAATACATCATTTAAAGTTTTTTTAATAAAGATCATAACGGTAACGATCATAGGGCCTAATAAATGCTAAAGAATTTGAAATAATTATCTTCTTTGTGAATCATAATTGAAAAGATCATTTAAAGTTGTTCTATTAAGGATCATAACGATAACGATCATTGGGCCTAATAAATGCTAAAAAATTGTAAATCATTATCTTCTTTCTAAAAGATAATTTAATAGATCATTTGAAATTTCTTTATTAAAAATCATAACGGTAACAATCATTGAGCCTAATAAATGCTAAAAAATTGTAAATATTTATCTTCTTTCTAAAAGATAATTTAATAGATCATTTACAATTTCTTTATTAAAGATCATAATAGTAACGATCATTGGTCCTAATAAATGCTAAAGAATTTGAAATAATTACCTTCTTTGTGAATCATAATTGAAAAGATCATTTAAAGTTTTTTTATTAAAGCTCATAACGGTAACGATCATTGGGCCTAATAAATGCTAAAAAATTGTAAATAATTATCTTCTTTCTCAAAGATAATTTAATAGATCATTTAGAATTTATTTATTAAAGATCATAACGGAAACGATCATTGGGCCTAATAAATGATAAAGAATTGTAAATAATTATATTCTTTCTAAAACATAATTTAATAGATCGTTTAAAATTTCTTTATTAAAGATCATAACGGTAACGTTCATTGGGCCTAATAAATGCTAAAAAATTGTAATTAATTATCTTCTTTTCAAAAGATAATTTAACAGATCATTTAAAATTTCTTTATTAAAGATCATAACGGTAATGATCATTGGTCCTAATAAATGCTAAAGAATTTGAAATAATTACCTTCTTTGTGGATCATAATTGAATAGATCATTTAAAGTTTTTTTAATAAAGATCATAACGGTAACGATCATTGGGCCTAATAAATGCTAAAAAATTGTAAATAATTATCTTCTTTCTAAAAGATAATTTAATAGATCATTTAGAATTTCTTTATTAAAGATCATAATAGTAACGATCATTGGTCCTAATAAATGCTAAAGAATTTGAAATAATTACCTTCTTTGTGAATCATAATTGAATAGATCATTTAAAGTTTTTTTAATAAAGATCATAACGGTAACGATCATAGGGCCTAATAAATGCTAAAGAATTTGAAATAATTATCTTCTCTCTCAAAGATAATTTAATAGATCATTTAGAATTTCTTTATTAAAGATCATAACGGAAACGATCATTGGGCCTAATAAATGCTAAAGAATTTGAAAGAATTACCTTCTTTGTGGATCATAATTGAATAGATCATTTAAAGTTCTTTTAATAAAGATCATAACGGTAACGATCATAGGGCCTAATAAATGCTAAAGAATTTGAAATAATTATCTTCTTTGTGAATCATAATTGAAAAGATCATTTAAAGTTGTTCTATTAAAGATCATAACGGTAACGATCATTGGGCCTAATAAATGCTAAAAAATTGTAAATCATTATCTTCTTTCTAAAAGATAATTTAATAGATCATTTAGAAATTATTTATTAAAGATCATAACGGTAACGATCATTGGGCCAAATAAATGCTAAAAGATTGTAATTAATTATCTTCTTTCTAAAAGATAATTTAATAGATCATTTAGAATTTCTTTATTAAAGATCATAACGGTAACGATCGTTGGGCCTAATAAATGCTAAAAAATTGTAAATAATTATCTTCTTTCTAAAAGATAATTTAATAGATCATTTAGAATTTCTTTATTAAAGATCATAACGGTAACGATCATTGGGCCTAATAAATGCTAAAGAATTTGAAATAATTATCTTCTTTGTGAATCATAATTGAAAAGATCATTTAAAGTTTTTTTATTAAAGATCATAAGGGTAACGATCATTGGGCCTAATAAATGCTAAAAAATTTTAAATAATTATCTTCTTTCTCAAAGATAATTTAATAGATCATTTAGAATTTCTTTATTAAAGATCATAACGGTAACGATCATTGGGCCTAATAAATGCTAAAGAATTTGAAATAATTATCTTCTTTGTGAATCATAATTGAAAAGATCATTTAAAGTTTTTTTATTAAAGATCATAACGGTAACGATCATTATGCCTAATAAATGCTAAAAAATTGTAAATAATTATCTTCTTTCTCAAAGATAATTTAATAGATCATTTAGAATTTCTTTATTAAAGATCATAACGGTAACGATCATTGGGCCTAATAAATGCTAAAAAATTGTAAATCATTACCTTCTTTCTAAAAGATAATTTAATAGATCATTTAGAATTTCTTTATTAAAGATCATAACGGTAACGATCATTGGGCCAAATAAATACTAAAAGATTGTAATTAATTATCTTCTTTCTAAAAGATAATTTAATAGATCATTTAGAATTTCTTTATTAAAGATCATAACGGTAACGATCATTGGGCCTAATAAATGCTAAAGAATTGAAAATAATTATATTCTTTCTAAAACATAATTTAATAGATCATTTGAAATTTCTTTGTTAAAAATCATAACGGTAACAATCATTGAGCCTAATAAATGCTAAAAATTTGTAAATAATTATCTTCTTTCTAAAAGATAATTTAATAAATCATTTACAATTTCTTTATTAAAGATCATAACAGTAACGATCATTGGTCCTAATAAATGCTATAGAATTTGAAATAATTACCTTCTTTGTGAATCATAATTGAAAAGATCATTTAAAGTTTTTTTATTAAAGATCATAACGGTAATGATCATTGGGCCTAATAAATGCTAAAAAATTGTAAATAATTATCTTCTTTCTCAAAGATAATTTAATATTTCATTTAGAATTTCTTTATTAAAGATCATAACGGAAACGATCATTGGGCCTAATAAATGCTAAAGAATTGTAAATAATTATATTCTTTCTAAAACATAATTTAATAGATCATTTAAAATTTCTTTATTAATGATCATAACGGTAACGATCATTAGGCCTAATAAATGCTAAAAAATTGTAAATCATTATCTTCTTTCTAAAAGATAATTTAATAGATCATTTGAAATTTCTTTATTAAAAATCATAACGGTAACAATCATTGAGCCTAATAAATGCTAAAAAATTGTAAATAATTATCTTCTTTCTAAAAGATAATTTAATAGATCTTTTACAATTTCTTTATTAAAGATCATAACAGTAACGATCATTGGTCCTAATAAATGCTAAAGAATTTGAAATAATTACCTTCTTTGTGAATCATAATTGAAAAGATCATTTAAAGTTTTTTTATTAAAGATGATAACGGTAACGATAATTGGGCCTAATAAATGCTAAAAAATTATAAATAATTATCTTCTTTCTCAAAGATAATTTAATAGATCATTTACAATTTCTTTATTAAAGATCATAACAGTAACGATCATTGGTCCTAATAAATGCTAAAGAATTTGAAATAATTACCTTCTTTGTGAATCATAATAGAAAAGATGACTGAAAGTTTTTTTATTAAAGCTCATAACGGTAACGATCATTGGGCCTAATAAATGCTAAAGA
Source organism: Psophocarpus tetragonolobus (assembly GCA_037954015.1). NCBI lineage: Eukaryota > Viridiplantae > Streptophyta > Magnoliopsida > Fabales > Fabaceae > Psophocarpus > Psophocarpus tetragonolobus. Next base: position 66,172,127 of record CM075688.1, read on the forward strand.
ATTTGAAATAATTATCTTCTTTGTGAATCATAATTGAAAAGATCATTTAAAGTTGTTCTATTAAAGATCATAACGGTAACGATCATTGGGCCTAATAAATGCTAAAAGATTGTAATTAATTATCTTCTTTCTAAAAGATAATTTAATAGATCATTTAGAATTTCTTTATTAAAGATCATAACGGTAACGATCGTTGGGCCTAATAAATGCTAAAAAATTATAAATAATTATCTTCTTTCTAAAAGATAATTTAATAGATCATTTAGAATTTCTTTATTAAAGATCATAACGGTAACGATCATTGGGCCTGATAAATGCTAAAGAATTTGAAATAATTATCTTCTTTGTGAATCATAATTGAAAAGATCATTTAAAGTTTTTTTATTAAAGATCATAAGGGTAACGATCATTGGGCCTAATAAATGCTAAAAAATTGTAAATAATTATCTTCTTTCTCAAAGATAATTTAATAGATCATTTAGAATTTCTTTATTAAAGATCATAACGGTAACGATCATTGGGCCTAATAAGTGCTAAAGAATTTGAAATAATTATCTTCTTTGTGAATCATAATTGAAAAGATCATTTAAAGGTTTTTTATTAAAGATCATAACGGTAACGATCATTGGGCTTAATAAATGCTAAAAAATTGTAAATAATTATCTTCTTTCTCAAAGATAATTTAATAGATCATTTAGAATTTGTTTATTAAAGATCATAACGGTAACGATCATTGGGCCTAATAAATGCTAAAAAATTGTAAATCATTATCTTCTTTCTAAAAGATTATTTTTATAGATCATTTAGAATTTCTTTATTAAAGATCATAACGGTAACGATCATTGGGCCAAATAAATACTAAAAGATTGTAATTAATTATCTACTTTCTAAAAGATAATTTAATAGATCATTTAGAATTTCTTTATTAAAGATCATAACGGTAACGATCATTGGGCCTAATAAATGCTAAAGAATTTGAAATAATTATCTTCTTTGTGAATCATAATTGAAAAGATCATTTAAAGTTTTTTTATTAAAGATCATAAGGGTAACGATCATTGGGCCTAATAAATGCTAAAAAATTGTAAATAATTATCTTCTTTCTCAAAGATAATTTAATAGATCATTTAGAATTTCTTTATTAAAGATCATAACGGTAACGATCATTGGGCCTAATAAATGCTAAAGAATTTGAAATAATTATCTTCTTTGTGAATCATAATTGAAAAGATCATTTAAAGTTTTTTTATTAAAGATCATAACGGTAACGATCATTGGGCCTAATAAATGCTAAAAAATTGTAAATAATTATCTTCTTTCTCAAAGATAATTTAATAGATCATTTAGAATTTCTTTATTAAAGATCATAACGGTAACGATCATTGGGCCTAATAAATGCTAAAAAATTGTAAATCATTATCTTCTTTCTAAAAGATTATTTTTATAGATCATTTAGAATTTCTTTATTAAAGATCATAACGGTAACGATCATTGGGCCAAATAAATACTAAAAGATTGTAATTAATTATCTTCTTTCTAAAAGATAATTTAATAGATCATTTAGAATTTCTTTATTAAAGATCATAACGGTAACGATCATTGGGCCTAATAAATGCTAAAGAATTTGAAATAATTATCTTCTTTGTGAATCATAATTGAAAAGATCATTTAAAGTTTTTTTATTAAAGATCATAAGGGTAACGATCATTGGGCCTAATAAATGCTAAAAAATTGTAAATAATTATCTTCTTTCTCAAAGATAATTTAATAGATCATTTAGAATTTCTTTATTAAAGATCATAACGGTAACGATCATTGGGCCTAATAAATGCTAAAGAATTTGAAATAATTATCTTCTTTGTGAATCATAATTGAAAAGATCATTTAAAGTTTTTTTATTAAAGATCATAACGGTAACGATCATTGGGCCTAATAAATGCTAAAAAATTGTAAATAATTATCTTCTTTCTCAAAGATAATTTAATAGATCATTTAGAATTTCTTTATTAAAGATCATAACGGTAACGATCATTGGGCCTAATAAATGCTAAAAAATTGTAAATCATTATCTTCTTTCTAAAAGATTATTTTTATAGATCATTTAGAATTTCTTTATTAAAGATCATAACGGTAACGATCATTGGGCCAAATAAATACTAAAAGATTGTAATTAATTATCTTCTTTCTAAAAGATAATTTAATAGATCATTTAGAATTTCTTTATTAAAGATCATAACGGTAACGATCATTGGGCCTAATAAATGCTAAAGAATTTGAAATAATTATCTTCTTTGTGAATCATAATTGAAAAGATCATTTAAAGTTTTTTTATTAAAGATCATAAGGGTAACGATCATTGGGCCTAATAAATGCTAAAAAATTGTAAATAATTATCTTCTTTCTCAAAGATAATTTAATAGATCATTTAGAATTTCTTTATTAAAGATCATAACGGTAACGATCATTGGGCCTAATAAATGCTAAAGAATTTGAAATAATTATCTCCTTTGTGAATCATAATTGAAAAGATCATTTAACGTTTTTTTATTAAAGATCATAACGGTAACGATCATTGGGCCTAATAAATGCTAAAAAATTGTAAATCATTATCTTCTTTCTAAAAGATTATTTTTATAGATCATTTAGAATTTCTTTATTAAAGATCATAACGGTAACGATCATTGGGCCAAATAAATACTAAAAGATTGTAATTAATTATATTCTTTCTAAAAGATAATTTAATAGATCATTTAGAATTTCTTTATTAAAGATCATAACGGTAACGATCATTGGGCCTAATAAATGCTAAAGAATTTGAAATAATTATCTTCTTTGTGAATCATAATTGAAAAGATCATTTAAAGTTTTTTTATTAAAGATCATAAGGGTAACGATCATTGGGCCTAATAAATGCTAAAAAATTGTAAATAATTATCTTCTTTCTCAAAGATAATTTAATAGATCATTTAGAATTTCTTTATTAAAGATCATAACGGTAACGATCATTGGGCCTAATAAATGCTAAAGAATTTGAAATAATTATCTTCTTTGTGAATCATAATTGAAAAGATCATTTAAAGTTTTTTTATTAAAGATCATAACGGTAACGATCATTGGGCCTAATAAATGCTAAAAAATTGTAAATAATTATCTTCTTTCTCAAAGATAATTTAATAGATCATTTAGAATTTCTTTATTAAAGATCATAACGGTAACGATCATTGGGCCTAATAAATGCTAAAAAATTGTAAATCATTATCTTCTTTCTAAAAGATTATTTTTATAGATCATTTAGAATTTCTTTATTAAAGATCATAACGGTAACGATCATTGGGCCAAATAAATACTAAAAGATTGTAATTAATTATCTTCTTTCTAAAAGATAATTTAATAGATCATTTAGAATTTCTTTATTAAAGATCATAACGGTAACGATCATTGGGCCTAATAAATGCTAAAGAATTTGAAATAATTATCTTCTTTGTGAATCATAATTGAAAAGATCATTTAAAGTTTTTTTATTAAAGATCATAAGGGTAACGATCATTGGGCCTAATAAATGCTAAAAAATTGTAAATAATTATCTTCTTTCTCAAAGATAATTTAATAGATCATTTAGAATTTCTTTATTAAAGATCATAACGGTAACGATCATTGGGCCTAATAAATGCTAAAGAATTTGAAATAATTATCTTCTTTGTGAATCATAATTGAAAAGATCATTTAAAGTTTTTTTATTAAAGATCATAACGGTAACGATCATTGGGCCTAATAAATGCTAAAAAATTGTAAATAATTATCTTCTTTGTCAAAGATAATTTAATAGATCATTTAGAATTTCTTTATTAAAGATCATAACGGTAACGATCATTGGGCCAAATAAATACTAAAAGATTGTAATTAATTATCTTCTTTCTAAAAGATAATTTAATAGATCATTTAGAATTTCTTTATTGAAGATCATAACGGTAACGATCATTGGGCCTAATAAATGGTAAAGAATTGAAAATAATTATATTCTTTCTAAAACATAATTTAATAGATCATTTGAAATTTCTTTGTTAAAAATCATAACGGTAACAATCATTGAGCCTAATAAATGCTAAAAATTTGTAAATAATTATCTTCTTTCTAAAAGATAATTTAATAGATCATTTACAATTTCTTTATTAAAGATCATAACAGTAACGATCATTGGTCCTAATAAATGCTAAAGAATTTGAAATAATTACCTTCTTTGTGAATCATAATTGAAATGATCATTTAAAGTTTTTTTATTAAAGATCATAACGGTAACGATCATTGGGTCTAATAAATGCTAAAAAATTGTAAATAATTATCTTCTTTCTCAAAGATAATTTAATATTTCATTTAGAATTTCTTTATTAGAGATCATAACGGAAACGATCATTGGGCCTAATAAATGCTAAAGAATTGTAAATAATTATATTCTTTCTAAAACATAATTTAATAGATCATTTAAAATTTCTTTATTAATGATCATAACGGTAACGATCATTAGGCCTAATAAATGCTAAAAAATTGTAAATCATTATCTTCTTTCTAAAAGATAATTTAATAGATCATTTGAAATTTCTTTATTAAAAATCATAACGGTAACAATCATTGAGCCTAATAAATGCTAAAAAATTGTAAATAATTATCTTCTTTCTAAAAGATAATTTAATAGATCTTTTACAATTTCTTTATTAAAGATCATAACGGTAACGATCATTGGTCCTAATAAATGCTAAAGAATTTGAAATAATTACCTTCTTTGTGAATCATAATTGAAAAGATCATTTAATGTTTTTTTATTAAAGATCATAACGGTAACGATAATTGGGCCTAATAAATGCTAAAAAATTGTAAATAATTATCTTCTTTCTCAAAGATAATTTAATAGATCATTTACAATTTCTTTATTAAAGATCATAACAGTAACGATCATTGGTCCTAATAAATGCTAAAGAATTTGAAATAATTACCTTCTTTGTGAATCATAATTGAAAAGATCACTTAAAGTTTTTTTATTAAAGCTCATAACGGTAACGATCATTGGGCCTAATAAATGCTAAAAAATTGTAAATAATTATTTTCTTTCTCAAAGATAATTTAATAGATCATTTAGAATTTCTTTATTAAAGATCATAACGGAAACGATCATTGGGCCTAATAAATGCTAAAGAATGGTAAATAACTATATTCTTTCTAAAACATAATTTAATAGATCATTTACAATTTCTTTATTAAAGATCATAACAGTAACGATCATTGGTCCTAATAAATGCTAAAGAATTTGAAATAATTACCTTCTTTGTGGATCATAATTGAATAGATCATTTAAAGTTTTTTTAATAAAGATCATAACGGTAACGATCATTGGGCCTAATAAATGCTAAAGAATTTGAAATAATTATCTTCTTTGTGAATCATAATTGAAAAGATCATTTAAAGTTGTTCTATTAAAGATCATAACGGTAACGATCATTGGGCCTAATAAATGCTAAAAGATTGTAATTAATTATCTTCTTTCTAAAAGATAATTTAATAGATCATTTAGAATTTCTTTATTAAAGATCATAACGGTAACGATCGTTGGGCCTAATAAATGCTAAAAAATTGTAAATAATTATCTTCTTTCTAAAAGATAATTTAATAGATCATTTAGAATTTCTTTATTAAAGATCATAACGGTAATGATCATTGGGCCTAATAAATGCTAAAGAATTTGAAATAATTATCTTCTTTGTGAATCATAATTGAAAAGATCATTTAAAGTTTTTTTATTAAAGATCATAAGGGTAACGATCATTGGGCCTAATAAATGCTAAAAAATTGTAAATAATTATCTTCTTTCTCAAAGATAATTTAATAGATCATTTAGAATTTCTTTATTAAAGATCATAACGGTAACGATCATTGGGCCTAATAAATGCTAAAGAATTTGAAATAATTATCTTCTTTGTGAATCATAATTGAAAAGATCATTTAAAGTTTTTTTATTAAAGATCATAACGGTAACGATCATTGGGCCTAATCAATGCTAAAAAATTGTAAATAATTATCTTCTTTCTCAAAGATAATTTAATAGATCATTTAGAATTTCTTTATTAAAGATCATAACGGTAACGATCATTGGGCCTTATAAATGCTAAAAAATTGTAAATCATTATCTTCTTTCTAAAAGATTATTTTTATAGATCATTTAGAATTTCTTTATTAAAGATCATAACGGTAACGATCATTGGGCCAAATAAATACTAAAAGATTGTAATTAATTATCTTCTTTCTAAAAGATAATTTAATAGATCATTTAGAATTTCTTTATTAAAGATCATAACGGTAACGATCATTGGGCCTAATAAATGCTAAAGAATTGAAAATAATTATATTCTTTCTAAAACATAATTTAATAGATCATTTGAAATTTCTTTGTTAAAAATCATAATGGTAACAATCATTGAGCCTAATAAATGCTAAAAATTTGTAAATAATTATCTTCTTTCTAAAAGATAATTTAATAGATCATTTACAATTTCTTTATTAAAGATCATAACAGTAACGATCATTGGTCCTAATAAATGCTAAAGAATTTGAAATAATTACCTTCTTTGTAAATCATAATTGAAAAGATCATTTAAAGTTTTTTTATTAAAGATCATAACGGTAACGATCATTGGGCCTAATAAATGCTAAAAAATTGTAAATAATTATCTTCTTTCTCAAAGATAATTTAATATTTCATTTAGAATTTCTTTATTAGAGATCATAACGGAAACGATTATTGGGCCTAATAAATGCTAAAGAATTGTAAATAATTATATTCTTTCTAAAACATAATTTAATAGATCATTTAAAATTTCTTTATTAATGATCATAACGGTAACGATCATTAGGCCTAATAAATGCTAAAAAATTGTAAATCATTATCTTCTTTCTAAAAGATAATTTAATAGATCATTTGAAATTTCTTTATTAAAAATCATAACGGTAACAATCATTGAGCCTAATAAATGCTAAAAAATTGTAAATAATTATCTTCTTTCTAAAAGATAATTTAATAGATCTTTTACAATTTCTTTATTAAAGATCATAACAGTAACGATCATTGGTCCTAATAAATGCTAAAGAATTTGAAATAATTACCTTCTTTGTTAATCATAATTGAAAAGATCATTTAATGTTTTTTTATTAAAGATCATAACAGTAACAATAATTGGGCCTAATAAATGCTAAAAAATTGTACATAATTATCTTCTTCCTCAAAGATAATTTAATAGATCATTTACAATTTCTTTATTAAAGATCATAACAGTAACGATCATTGGTCCTAATAAATGCTAAAGAATTTGAAATAATTACCTTCTTTGTGAATCATAATTGAAAAGATCACTTAAAGTTTTTTTATTAAAGCTCATAACGGTAACGATCATTGGGCCTAATAAATGCTAAAAAATTGTAAATAATTATCTTCTTTCTAAAACATAATTTAATAGATCATTTAGAATTTCTTTATTAAAGATCATAACAGTAACGATCATTGGTCCTAATAAATGCTAAAGAATTTGAAATAATTACCTTCTTTGTGGATCATAATTGAATAGATCATTTAAAGTTTTTTTAATAAAGATCATAACGGTAACGATCATTGGGCCTAATAAATGCTAAAGAATTTGAAATAATTATCTTCTTTGTGAATCATAATTGAAAAGATCATTTAAAGTTGTTCTATTAAAGATCATAACGGTAAGGATCATTGGGCCTAATAAATGCTAAAAAATTGTAAATAATTCTCTTCTTTCTCAAAGATAATTTAATACATCATTTAGAATTTCGTTATTAAAGATCATAACGGAAACGATCATTGGGCCTAATAAATGCTAAAGAATTGAAAATAATTATATTCTTTCTAAAACATAATTTAATAGATCATTTGAAATTTCTTTGTTAAAAATCATAATGGTAACAATCATTGAGCCTAATAAATGCTAAAAATTTGTAAATAATTATCTTCTTTCTAAAAGATAATTTAATAGATCATTTACAATTTCTTTATTAAAGATCATAACAGTAACGATCATTGGTCCTAATAAATGCTAAAGAATTTGAAATAATTACCTTCTTTGTAAATCATAATTGAAAAGATCATTTAAAGTTTTTTTATTAAAGATCATAACGGTAACGATCATTGGGCCTAATAAATGCTAAAAAATTGTAAATAATTATCTTCTTTCTCAAAGATAATTTAATATTTCATTTAGAATTTCTTTATTAGAGATCATAACGGAAACGATTATTGGGCCTAATAAATGCTAAAGAATTGTAAATAATTATATTCTTTCTAAAACATAATTTAATAGATCATTTAAAATTTCTTTATTAATGATCATAACGGTAACGATCATTAGGCCTAATAAATGCTAAAAAATTGTAAATCATTATCTTCTTTCTAAAAGATAATTTAATAGATCATTTGAAATTTCTTTATTAAAAATCATAACGGTAACAATCATTGAGCCTAATAAATGCTAAAAAATTGTAAATAATTATCTTCTTTCTAAAAGATAATTTAATAGATCTTTTACAATTTCTTTATTAAAGATCATAACAGTAACGATCATTGGTCCTAATAAATGCTAAAGAATTTGAAATAATTACCTTCTTTGTGAATCATAATTGAAAAGATCATTTAATGTTTTTTTATTAAAGATCATAACAGTAACGATAATTGGGCCTAATAAATGCTAAAAAATTGTACATAATTATCTTCTTTCTCAAAGATAATTTAATAGATCATTTACAATTTCTTTATTAAAGATCATAACAGTAACGATCATTGGTCCTAATAAATGCTAAAGAATTTGAAATAATTACCTTCTTTGTGAATCATAATTGAAAAGATCACTTAAAGTTTTTTTATTAAAGCTCATAACGGTAACGATCATTGGGCCTAATAAATGCTAAAAAATTGTAAATAATTATCTTCTTTCTAAAACATAATTTAATAGATCATTTAGAATTTCTTTATTAAAGATCATAACAGTAACGATCATTGGTCCTAATAAATGCTAAAGAATTTGAAATAATTACCTTCTTTGTGGATCATAATTGAATAGATCATTTAAAGTTTTTTTAATAAAGATCATAACGGTAACGATCATTGGGCCTAATAAATGCTAAAGAATTTGAAATAATTATCTTCTTTGTGAATCATAATTGAAAAGATCATTTAAAGTTGTTCTATTAAAGATCATAACGGTAACGATCATTGGGCCTAATAAATGCTAAAAAATTGTAAATCATTATCTTCTTTCTAAAAGATAATGTAATAGATCATTTAGAATTTCTTTATTAAAGATTATAACGGTAACGATCATTGGGCCTAATAAATGCTAAAAAATTGTAAATAATTATCTTCTTTCTAAAAGATAATTTAATAGATCATTTACAATTTCTTTATTAAAGATCATAACAGTAACAATCATTGGTCCTAATAAATGCTAAAGAATTTGAAATAATTACCTTCTTGGTGAATCATAATTGAAAAGATCATAACGGAAACGATCATTGGGCCTAATAAATGCTAAAGAATTGTAAATAATTATATTCTTTCTAAAACATAATTTAATAGATCATTTAAAATTTCTTTATTAATGATCATAACGGTAACGATCATTAGGCCTAATAAATGCTAAAAAATTGTAAATCATTATCTTCTTTCTAAAAGATAATTTAATAGATCATTTGAAATTTCTTTACTAAAAATCATAACGGTAACAATCATTGAGCCTAATAAATGCTAAAAAATTGTAAATAATTATCTTCTTTCTAAAAGATAATTTAATAGATCTTTTACAATTTCTTTATTAAAGATCATAACAGTAACGATCATTGGTCCTAATAAATGCTAAAGAATTTGAAATAATTACCTTCTTTGTGAATCATAATTGAAAAGATCATTTAATGTTTTTTTATTAAAGATCATAACGGTAACGATAATTGGGCCTAATAAATGCTAAAAAATTGTACATAATTATCTTCTTTCTCAAAGATAATTTAATAGATCATTTACAATTTCTTTATTAAGGATCATAACAGTAACGATCATTGGTCCTAATAAATGCTAAAGAATTTGAAATAATTACCTTCTTTGTGAATCATAATTGAAAAGATCACTTAAAGTTTTTTTATTAAAGCTCATAACGGTAACGATCATTGGGCCTAATAAATGCTAAAAAATTGTAAATAATTATCTTCTTTCTCAAAGATAATTTAATAGATCATTTAGAATTTCTTTATTAAAGATCATAACGGAAACGATCATTGGGCCTAATAAATGCTAAAGAATGGTAAATAACTATATTCTTTCTAAAACATAATTTAATAGATCATTTACAATTTCTTTATTAAAGATCATAACAGTAACGATCATTGGTCCTAATAAATGCTAAAGAATTTGAAATAATTACCTTCTTTGTGGATCATAATTGAATAGATCATTTAAAGTTTTTTTAATAAAGATCATAACGGTAACGATCATTGGGCCTAATAAATGCTAAAGAATTTGAAATAATTATCTTCTTTGTGAATCATAATTGAAAAGATCATTTAAAGTTGTTCTATTAAAGATCATAACGGTAACGATCATTGGGCCTAATAAATGCTAAAAAATTGTAAATCATTATCTTCTTTCTAAAAGATAATGTAATAGATCATTTAGAATTTCTTTATTAAAGATCATAACGGTAACGATCATTGGGCCTAATAAATGCTAAAAAATTGTAAATAATTATCTTCTTTCTAAAAGATAATTTAATAGATCATTTACAATTTCTTTATTAAAGATCATAACAGTAACAATCATTGGTCCTAATAAATGCTAAAGAATTTGAAATAATTACCTTCTTTGTGAATCATAATTGAAAAGATCATTTAAAGTTTTTTTATTAAAGATCATAACGGTAACGATCATTGGGCCTAATAAATGCTAAAAAATTGTAAATAATTATCTTCTTTCTCAAAGATAATTTAATATTTCATTTAGAATTTCTTTATTAGAGATCATAACGGAAACGATCATTGGGCCTAATAAATGCTAAAGAATTGTAAATAATTATATTCTTTCTAAAACATAATTTAATAGATCATTTAAAATTTCTTTATTAATGATCATAACGGTAACGATCATTAGGCCTAATAAATGCTAAAAAATTGTAAATCATTATCTTCTTTCTAAAAGATAATTTAATAGATCATTTGAAATTTCTTTATTAAAAATCATAATGGTAACAATCATTGAGCCTAATAAATGCTAAAAAATTGTAAATAATTATCTTCTTTCTAAAAGATAATTTAATAGATCTTTTACAATTTCTTTATTAAAGATCATAACAGTAACGATCATTGGTCCTAATAAATGCTAAAGAATTTGAAATAATTACCTTCTTTGTGAATCATAATTGAAAAGATCATTTAATGTTTTTTTATTAAAGATCATAACGGTAACGATAATTGGGCCTAATAAATGCTAAAAAATTGTACATAATTATCTTCTTTCTCAAAGATAATTTAATAGATCATTTACAATTTCTTTATTAAAGATCATAACAGTAACGATCATTGGTCCTAATAAATGCTAAAGAATTTGAAATAATTACCTTCTTTGTGAATCATAATTGAAAAGATCACTTAAACTTTTTTCATTAAAGCTCATAACGGTAACGATCATTGGGCCTAATAAATGCTAAAAAATTGTAAATAATTATCTTCTTTCTCAAAGATAATTTAATAGATCATTTAGAATTTCTTTATTAAAGATCATAACGGAAACGATCATTGGGCCTAATAAATGCTAAAGAATGGTAAATAACTATATTCTTTCTAAAAGATAATTTAATAGATCATTTACAATTTCTTTATTAAAGATCATAACAGTAACGATCATTGGTCCTAATAAATGCTAAAGAATTTGAAATAATTACCTTCTTTGTGGATCATAATTGCATAGATCATTTAAAGTTTTTTTAATAAAGATCATAACGGTAACTATCATTGGGCCTAATAAATGCTAAAGAATTTGAAATAATTATCTTCTTTGTGAATCATAATTGAAAAGATCATTTAAAGTTGTTCTATTAAAGATCATAACGGTAACGATCATTGGGCCTAATAAATGCTAAAAATTTGTAAATCATTATCTTCTTTCTAAAAGATAATGTAATAGATCATTTAGAATTTCTTTATTAAAGATCATAACGGTAACGATCATTGGGCCTAATAAATGCTAAAAAATTGTAAATAATTATCTTCTTTCTAAAAGATAATTTAATAGATCATTTACAATTTCTTTATTAAAGATCCTAACAGTAACGATCATTGGTCCTAATAAATGCTAAAGAATTTGAAATAATTACCTTCTTTGTGAATCATAATTAAAAAGATCATTTAAAGTTTTTTTATTAAAGATCATAACGGTAACGATCATTGGGCCTAATAAATGCCAAAAAATTGTAAATAATTATCTTCTTTCTCAAAGATAATTTAATATTTCATTTAGAATTTCTTTATTAGAGATCATAACGGAAACGATCATTGGGCCTAATAAATGCTAAAGAATTGTAAATAATTATATTCTTTCTAAAACATAATTTAATAGATCATTTAGAATTTCTTTATTAAAAATCATAACGGTAACAATCATTGGGCCTAATAAATGCTAAAGAATTTGAAATAATTATCTTCTTTGTGAATCATAATTGAAAAGATCATTTAAAGTTTTTTTATTAAAGATCATAACGGTAACGATCATTGGGCCTAATAAATGCTAAAAAATTGTAAATAATTATACTCTTTCTAAAAGATAATTTAATAGATCATTTAGAATTTCTTTATTAAAGATCATAACGGTAACGATCATTGGGCCTAATAAATGCTAAAGAATTTGAAATAATTATCTTCTTTGTGAATCATAATTGAAAAGATCATTTAAAGTTTTTTTATTAAAGATCATAACGGTAACGGTCATTGGGCCTAATAAATGCTAAAAAATTGTAAATAATTATCTTCTTTCTCAAAGATAATTTAATAGATCATTTAGAATTTCGTTATTAAAGATCATAACGGTAACGATCATTGGGACTAATAAATGCTAAAGAATTTGAAATAATTATCTTCTTTGTGAATCATAATTGAAAAGATCATTTAAAGTTTTTTTATTAAAGATCATAACGGTAACGATCATTGGGCCTAATAAATGCTAAAAAATTGTTAATAATTATCTTCTTTCAAAAAGATAATTTAATAGATCATTTAGAATTTCTTTCTTAAAGATCATAACGGTAACGATCATTAGTCCTAATAAATGCTAAAGAATTTGAAATAATTACCTTCTTTGTGAATCATAATTGCAAAGATCATTTAAAGTTTTTTATTAATGTTCATAACGGTAACGATCATTGGGCCTAATAAATGCTAAAAAATTGTAAATCATTATCTTCTTTCTAAAAGATAATGTAATAGATCATTTAGAATTTCTTTATTAAAGATCATAACGGTAACGATCATTGGGCCTAATAAATGCTAAAAAATTGTAAATAATTATCTTCTTTCTAAAAGATAATTTAATAGATCATTTACAATTTCTTTATTAAAGATCATAACAGTAACAATCATTGGTCCTAATAAATGCTAAAGAATTTGAAATAATTACCTTCTTTGTGAATCATAATTGAAAAGATCGTTTAAAGTTTTTTTATTAAAGATCATAACGGTAACGATCATTGGGCCTAATAAATGCTAAAAAATTGTAAATAATTATCTTCTTTCTCAAAGATAATTTAATATTTCATTTAGAATTTCTTTATTAGAGATCATAACGGAAACGATCATTGGGCCTAATAAATGCTAAAGAATTGTAAATAATTATATTCTTTCTAAAACATAATTTAATAGATCATTTAAAATTTCTTTATTAATGATCATAACGGTAACGATCATTAGGCCTAATAAATGCTAAAAAATTGTAAATCATTATCTTCTTTCTAAAAGATAATTTAATAGATCATTTGAAATTTCTTTATTAAAAATCATAACGGTAACAATCATTGAGCCTAATAAATGCTAAAAAATTGTAAATAATTATCTTCTTTCTAAAAGATAATTTAATAGATCTTTTACAATTTCTTTATTAAAGATCATAACAGTAACGATCATTGGTCCTAATAAATGCTAAAGAATTTGAAATAATTACCTTCTTTGTGAATCATAATTGAAAAGATCATTTAATGTTTTTTTATTAAAGATCATAACGGTAACGATAATTGGGCCTAATAAATGCTAAAAAATTGTACATAATTATCTTCTTTCTCAAAGATAATTTAATAGATCATTTACAATTTCTTTATTAAAGATCATAACAGTAACGATCATTGGTCCTAATAAATGCTAAAGAATTTGAAATAATTACCTTCTTTGTGAATCATAATTGAAAAGATCACTTAAACTTTTTTCATTAAAGCTCATAACGGTAACGATCATTGGGCCTAATAAATGCTAAAAAATTGTAAATAATTATCTTCTTTCTCAAAGATAATTTAATAGATCATTTAGAATTTCTTTATTAAAGATCATAACGGAAACGATCATTGGGCCTAATAAATGCTAAAGAATGGTAAATAACTATATTCTTTCTAAAACATAATTTAATAGATCATTTACAATTTCTTTATTAAAGATCATAACAGTAACGATCATTTGTCCTAATAAATGCTAAAGAATTTGAAATAATTACCTTCTTTGTGGATCATAATTGCATAGATCATTTAAAGTTTTTTTAATAAAGATCATAACGGTAACTATCATTGGGCCTAATAAATGCTAAAGAATTTGAAATAATTATCTTCTTTGTGAATCATAATTGAAAAGATCATTTAAAGTTGTTCTATTAAAGATCATAACGGTAACGATCATTGGGCCTAATAAATGCTAAAAATTTGTAAATCATTATCTTCTTTCTAAAAGATAATGTAATAGATCATTTAGAATTTCTTTATTAAAGATCATAACGGTAACGATCATTGGGCCTAATAAATGCTAAAAAATTGTAAATAATTATCTTCTTTCTAAAAGATAATTTAATAGATCATTTACAATTTCTTTATTAAAGATCATAACAGTAACGATCATTGGTCCTAATAAATGCTAAAGAATTTGAAATAATTACCTTCTTTGTGAATCATAATTGAAAAGATCATTTAAAGTTTTTTTATTAAAGATCATAACGGTAACGATCATTGGGCCTAATAAATGCCAAAAAATTGTAAATAATTATCTTCTTTCTCAAAGATAATTTAATATTTCATTTAGAATTTCTTTATTAGAGATCATAACGGAAACGATCATTGGGCCTAATAAATGCTAAAGAATTGTAAATAATTATATTCTTTCTAAAACATAATTTAATAGATCATTTAGAATTTCTTTATTAAAAATCATAACGGTAACGATCATTGGGACTAATAAATGCTAAAGAATTTGAAATAATTATCTTCTTTGTGAATCATAATTGAAAAGATCATTTAAAGTTTTTTTATTAAAGATCATAACGGTAACGATCATTGGGCCTAATAAATGCTAAAAAATTGTAAATAATTATATTCTTTCTAAAAGATAATTTAATAGATCATTTAGAATTTCTTTATTAAAGATCATAACGGTAACGATCATTGGGCCTAATAAATGCTAAAGAATTTGAAATAATTATCTTCTTTGTGAATCATAATTGAAAAGATCATTTAAAGTTTTTTTATTAAAGATCATAACGGTAACGATCATTGGGCCTAATAAATGCTAAAAAATTGTAAATAATTATCTTCTTTCTCAAAGATAATTTAATAGATCATTTAGAATTTCGTTATTAAAGATCATAACGGTAACGATCATTGGGACTAATAAATGCTAAAGAATTTGAAATAATTATCTTCTTTGTGAATCATAATTGAAAAGATCATTTAAAGTTTTTTTATTAAAGATCATAACGGTAACGATCATTGGGCCTAATAAATGCTAAAAAATTGTAAATAATTATCTTCTTTCTCAAAGATAATTTAATAGATCATTTAGAATTTCGTTATTAAAGATCATAACGGTAACGATCATTGGGACTAATAAATGCTAAAGAATTTGAAATAATTATCTTCTTTGTGAATCATAATTGAAAAGATCATTTAAAGTTTTTTTATTAAAGATCATAACGGTAACGATCATTGGGCCTAATAAATGCTAAAAAATTGTTAATAATTATCTTCTTTCAAAAAGATAATTTAATAGATCATTTAGAATTTCTTTCTTAAAGATCATAACGGTAACGATCATTAGTCCTAATAAATGCTAAAGAATTTGAAGTAATTACCTTCTTTGTGAATCATAATTGAAAAGATCATTTAAAGTTTTTTTATTAAAGATCATAACGGTAACGATCATTCGGCCTAATAAATGCTAAAAAATTGTAAATAATTATCTTCTTTCTAAAAGATAATTTAATAGATCATTTACAATTTCTTTATTTAAGATCATAACGGTAACGATCATTGGTCCTAATAAATGCTAAAGAATTTGAAATAATTACCTTCTTTGTGAATCATAATTGAAAAGATCATTTAAAGTTTTTTTATTAAAGATCATAACGGTAACGATCATTGGGCCTAATAAATGCTAAAAAATTGTAAATAATTATCTTCTTTCTCAAAGATAATTTAATATTTCATTTAGAATTTCTTTATTAGAGATCATAACGGAAACGATCATTGGGCCTAATAAATGCTAAAGAATTGTAAATAATTATATTCTTTCTAAAACATAATTTAATAGATCATTTAAAATTTCTTTATTAATGATCATAACGGTAACGATCATTAGGCCTAATAAATGCTAAAAAATTGTAAATCATTATCTTCTTTCTAAAAGATAATTTAATAGATCATTTGAAATTTCTTTATTAAAAATCATAACGGTAACAATCATTGAGCCTAATAAATGCTAAAAAATTGTAAATAATGATCTTCTTTCTAAAAGATAATTTAATAGATCTTTTACAATTTCTTTATTAAAGATCATAACAGTAACGATCATTGGTCCTAATAAATGCTAAAGAATTTGAAATAATTACCTTCTTTGTGAATCATAATTGAAAAGATCATTTAATGTTTTTTTATTAAAGATCATAACGGTAACGATAATTGGGCCTAATAAATGCTAAAAAATTGTACATAATTATCTTCTTTCTCAAAGATAATTTAATAGATCATTTACAATTTCTTTATTAAAGATCATAACAGTAACGATCATTGGTCCTAATAAATGCTAAAGAATTTGAAATAATTACCTTCTTTGTGAATCATAATTGAAAAGATCACTTAAACTTTTTTCATTAAAGCTCATAACGGTAACGATCATTGGGCCTAATAAATGCTAAAAAATTGTAAATAATTATCTTCTTTCTCAAAGATAATTTAATAGATCATTTAGAATTTCTTTATTAAAGATCATAACGGAAACGATCATTGGGCCTAATAAATGCTAAAGAATGGTAAATAACTATATTCTTTCTAAAACATAATTTAATAGATCATTTACAATTTCTTTATTAAAGATCATAACAGTAACGATCATTTGTCCTAATAAATGCTAAAGAATTTGAAATAATTACCTTCTTTGTGGATCATAATTGCATAGATCATTTAAAGTTTTTTTAATAAAGATCATAACGGTAACTATCATTGGGCCTAATAAATGCTAAAGAATTTGAAATAATTATCTTCTTTGTGAATCATAATTGAAAAGATCATTTAAAGTTGTTCTATTAAAGATCATAACGGTAACGATCATTGGGCCTAATAAATGCTAAAAATTTGTAAATCATTATCTTCTTTCTAAAAGATAATGTAATAGATCATTTAGAATTTCTTTATTAAAGATCATAACGGTAACGATCATTGGGCCTAATAAATGCTAAAAAATTGTAAATAATTATCTTCTTTCTAAAAGATAATTTAATAGATCATTTACAATTTCTTTATTAAAGATCATAACAGTAACGATCATTGGTCCTAATAAATGCTAAAGAATTTGAAATAATTACCTTCTTTGTGAATCATAATTGAAAAGATCATTTAAAGTTTTTTTATTAAAGATCATAACGGTAACGATCATTGGGCCTAATAAATGCCAAAAAATTGTAAATAATTATCTTCTTTCTCAAAGATAATTTAATATTTCATTTAGAATTTCTTTATTAGAGATCATAACGGAAACGATCATTGGGCCTAATAAATGCTAAAGAATTGTAAATAATTATATTCTTTCTAAAACATAATTTAATAGATCATTTAGAATTTCTTTATTAAAAATCATAACGGTAACGATCATTGGGACTAATAAATGCTAAAGAATTTGAAATAATTATCTTCTTTGTGAATCATAATTGAAAAGATCATTTAAAGTTTTTTTATTAAAGATCATAACGGTAACGATCATTGGGCCTAATAAATGCTAAAAAATTGTAAATAATTATATTCTTTCTAAAAGATAATTTAATAGATCATTTAGAATTTCTTTATTAAAGATCATAACGGTAACGATCATTGGGCCTAATAAATGCTAAAGAATTTGAAATAATTATCTTCTTTGTGAATCATAATTGAAAAGATCATTTAAAGTTTTTTTATTAAAGATCATAACGGTAACGATCATTGGGCCTAATAAATGCTAAAAAATTGTAAATAATTATCTTCTTTCTCAAAGATAATTTAATAGATCATTTAGAATTTCGTTATTAAAGATCATAACGGTAACGATCATTGGGACTAATAAATGCTAAAGAATTTGAAATAATTATCTTCTTTGTGAATCATAATTGAAAAGATCATTTAAAGTTTTTTTATTAAAGATCATAACGGTAACGATCATTGGGCCTAATAAATGCTAAAAAATTGTAAATAATTATCTTCTTTCTCAAAGATAATTTAATAGATCATTTAGAATTTCGTTATTAAAGATCATAACGGTAACGATCATTGGGACTAATAAATGCTAAAGAATTTGAAATAATTATCTTCTTTGTGAATCATAATTGAAAAGATCATTTAAAGTTTTTTTATTAAAGATCATAACGGTAACGATCATTGGGCCTAATAAATGCTAAAAAATTGTTAATAATTATCTTCTTTCAAAAAGATAATTTAATAGATCATTTAGAATTTCTTTCTTAAAGATCATAACGGTAACGATCATTAGTCCTAATAAATGCTAAAGAATTTGAAGTAATTACCTTCTTTGTGAATCATAATTGAAAAGATCATTTAAAGTTTTTTTATTAAAGATCATAACGGTAACGATCATTCGGCCTAATAAATGCTAAAAAATTGTAAATAATTATCTTCTTTCTAAAAGATAATTTAATAGATCATTTACAATTTCTTTATTTAAGATCATAACGGTAACGATCATTGGTCCTAATAAATGCTAAAGAATTTGAAATAATTACCTTCTTTGTGAATCATAATTGAAAAGATCATTTAAAGTTTTTTTATTAAAGATCATAACGGTAACGATCATTGGGCCTAATAAATGCTAAAAAATTGTAAATAATTATCTTCTTTCTCAAAGATAATTTAATATTTCATTTAGAATTTCTTTATTAGAGATCATAACGGAAACGATCATTGGGCCTAATAAATGCTAAAGAATTGTAAATAATTATATTCTTTCTAAAACATAATTTAATAGATCATTTAAAATTTCTTTATTAATGATCATAACGGTAACGATCATTAGGCCTAATAAATGCTAAAAAATTGTAAATCATTATCTTCTTTCTAAAAGATAATTTAATAGATCATTTGAAATTTCTTTATTAAAAATCATAACGGTAACAATCATTGAGCCTAATAAATGCTAAAAAATTGTAAATAATGATCTTCTTTCTAAAAGATAATTTAATAGATCTTTTACAATTTCTTTATTAAAGATCATAACAGTAACGATCATTGGTCCTAATAAATGCTAAAGAATTTGAAATAATTACCTTCTTTGTGAATCATAATTGAAAAGATCATTTAATGTTTTTTTATTAAAGATCATAACGGTAACGATAATTGGGCCTAATAAATGCTAAAAAATTGTACATAATTATCTTCTTTCTCAAAGATAATTTAATAGATCATTTACAATTTCTTTATTAAAGATCATAACAGTAACGATCATTGGTCCTAATAAATGCTAAAGAATTTGAAATAATTACCTTCTTTGTGAATCATAATTGAAAAGATCACTTAAACTTTTTTCATTAAAGCTCATAACGGTAACGATCATTGGGCCTAATAAATGCTAAAAAATTGTAAATAATTATCTTCTTTCTCAAAGATAATTTAATAGATCATTTAGAATTTCTTTATTAAAGATCATAACGGAAACGATCATTGGGCCTAATAAATGCTAAAGAATGGTAAATAACTATATTCTTTCTAAAACATAATTTAATAGATCATTTACAATTTCTTTATTAAAGATCATAACAGTAACGATCATTGGTCCTAATAAATGCTAAAGAATTTGAAATAATTACCTTCTTTGTGGATCATAATTGCATAGATCATTTAAAGTTTTTTTAATAAAGATCATAACGGTAACTATCATTGGGCCTAATAAATGCTAAAGAATTTGAAATAATTATCTTCTTTGTGAATCATAATTGAAAAGATCATTTAAAGTTGTTCTATTAAAGATCATAACGGTAACGATCATTGGGCCTAATAAATGCTAAAAATTTGTAAATCATTATCTTCTTTCTAAAAGATAATGTAATAGATCATTTAGAATTTCTTTATTAAAGATCATAACGGTAACGATCATTGGGCCTAATAAATGCTAAAAAATTGTAAATAATTATCTTCTTTCTAAAAGATAATTTAATAGATCATTTACAATTTCTTTATTAAAGATCATAACAGTAACGATCATTGGTCCTAATAAATGCTAAAGAATTTGAAATAATTACCTTCTTTGTGAATCATAATTGAAAAGATCATTTAAAGTTTTTTTATTAAAGATCATAACGGTAACGATCATTGGGCCTAATAAATGCCAAAAAATTGTAAATAATTATCTTCTTTCTCAAAGATAATTTAATATTTCATTTAGAATTTCTTTATTAGAGATCATAACGGAAACGATCATTGGGCCTAATAAATGCTAAAGAATTGTAAATAATTATATTCTTTCTAAAACATAATTTAATAGATCATTTAGAATTTCTTTATTAAAAATCATAACGGTAACGATCATTGGGACTAATAAATGCTAAAGAATTTGAAATAATTATCTTCTTTGTGAATCATAATTGAAAAGATCATTTAAAGTTTTTTTATTAAAGATCATAACGGTAACGATCATTGGGCCTAATAAATGCTAAAAAATTGTAAATAATTATATTCTTTCTAAAAGATAATTTAATAGATCATTTAGAATTTCTTTATTAAAGATCATAACGGTAACGATCATTGGGCCTAATAAATGCTAAAGAATTTGAAATAATTATCTTCTTTGTGAATCATAATTGAAAAGATCATTTAAAGTTTTTTTATTAAAGATCATAACGGTAACGATCATTGGGCCTAATAAATGCTAAAAAATTGTAAATAATTATCTTCTTTCTCAAAGATAATTTAATAGATCATTTAGAATTTCGTTATTAAAGATCATAACGGTAACGATCATTGGGACTAATAAATGCTAAAGAATTTGAAATAATTATCTTCTTTGTGAATCATAATTGAAAAGATCATTTAAAGTTTTTTTATTAAAGATCATAACGGTAACGATCATTGGGCCTAATAAATGCTAAAAAATTGTAAATAATTATCTTCTTTCTCAAAGATAATTTAATAGATCATTTAGAATTTCGTTATTAAAGATCATAACGGTAACGATCATTGGGACTAATAAATGCTAAAGAATTTGAAATAATTATCTTCTTTGTGAATCATAATTGAAAAGATCATTTAAAGTTTTTTTATTAAAGATCATAACGGTAACGATCATTGGGCCTAATAAATGCTAAAAAATTGTTAATAATTATCTTCTTTCAAAAAGATAATTTAATAGATCATTTAGAATTTCTTTCTTAAAGATCATAACGGTAACGATCATTAGTCCTAATAAATGCTAAAGAATTTGAAATAATTACCTTCTTTGTGAATCATAATTGAAAAGATCATTTAAAGTTTTTTTATTAAAGATCATAACGGTAACGATCATTCGGCCTAATAAATGCTAAAAAATTGTAAATAATTATCTTCTTTCTAAAAGATAATTTAATAGATCATTTACAATTTCTTTATTTAAGATCATAACGGTAACGATCATTGGTCCTAATAAATGCTAAAGAATTTGAAATAATTACCTTCTTTGTGAATCATAATTGAAAAGATCATTTAAAGTTTTTTTATTAAAGATCATAACGGTAACGATCATTGGGCCTAATAAATGCTAAAAAATTGTAAATAATTATCTTCTTTCTCAAAGATAATTTAATATTTCATTTAGAATTTCTTTATTAGAGATCATAACGGAAACGATCATTGGGCCTAATAAATGCTAAAGAATTGTAAATAATTATATTCTTTCTAAAACATAATTTAATAGATCATTTAAAATTTCTTTATTAATGATCATAACGGTAACGATCATTAGGCCTAATAAATGCTAAAAAATTGTAAATCATTATCTTCTTTCTAAAAGATAATTTAATAGATCATTTGAAATTTCTTTATTAAAAATCATAACGGTAACAATCATTGAGCCTAATAAATGCTAAAAAATTGTAAATAATTATCTTCTTTCTAAAAGATAATTTAATAGATCTTTTACAATTTCTTTATTAAAGATCATAACAGTAACGATCATTGGTCCTAATAAATGCTAAAGAATTTGAAATAATTACCTTCTTTGTGAATCATAATTGAAAAGATCATTTAATGTTTTTTTATTAAAGATCATAACGGTAACGATAATTGGGCCTAATAAATGCTAAAAAATTGTACATAATTATCTTCTTTCTCAAAGATAATTTAATAGATCATTTACAATTTCTTTATTAAAGATCATAACAGTAACGATCATTGGTCCTAAT
Source organism: Psophocarpus tetragonolobus (assembly GCA_037954015.1). Classification (NCBI taxonomy): domain Eukaryota; kingdom Viridiplantae; phylum Streptophyta; class Magnoliopsida; order Fabales; family Fabaceae; genus Psophocarpus; species Psophocarpus tetragonolobus. The sequence continues at coordinate 66,195,315 of CM075688.1, forward strand.
AAATGCTAAAGAATTTGAAATAATTACCTTCTTTGTGAATCATAATTGAAAAGATCACTTAAGCTTTTTTCATTAAAGCTCATAACGGTAACGATCATTGGGCCTAATAAATGCTAAAAAATTGTAAATAATTATCTTCTTTCTCAAAGATAATTTAATAGATCATTTAGAATTTCTTTATTAAAGATCATAACGGAAACGATCATTGGGCCTAATAAATGCTAAAGAATGGTAAATAACTATATTCTTTCTAAAACATAATTTAATAGATCATTTACAATTTCTTTATTAAAGATCATAACAGTAACGATCATTGGTCCTAATAAATGCTAAAGAATTTGAAATAATTACCTTCTTTGTGGATCATAATTGCATAGATCATTTAAAGTTTTTTTAATAAAGATCATAACGGTAACTATCATTGGGCCTAATAAATGCTAAAGAATTTGAAATAATTATCTTCTTTGTGAATCATAATTGAAAAGATCATTTAAAGTTGTTCTATTAAAGATCATAACGGTAACGATCATTGGGCCTAATAAATGCTAAAAATTTGTAAATCATTATCTTCTTTCTAAAAGATAATGTAATAGATCATTTAGAATTTCTTTATTAAAGATCATAACGGTAACGATCATTGGGCCTAATAAATGCTAAAAAAATTGTAAATAATTATCTTCTTTCTAAAAGATAATTTAATAGATCATTTACAATTTCTTTATTAAAGATCATAACAGTAACGATCATTGGTCCTAATAAATGCTAAAGAATTTGAAATAATTACCTTCTTTGTGAATCATAATTGAAAAGATCATTTAAAGTTTTTTTATTAAAGATCATAACGGTAACGATCATTGGGCCTAATAAATGCCAAAAAATTGTAAATAATTATCTTCTTTCTCAAAGATAATTTAATATTTCATTTAGAATTTCTTTATTAGAGATCATAACGGAAACGATCATTGGGCCTAATAAATGCTAAAGAATTGTAAATAATTATATTCTTTCTAAAACATAATTTAATAGATCATTTAGAATTTCTTTATTAAAAATCATAACGGTAACGATCATTGGGACTAATAAATGCTAAAGAATTTGAAATAATTATCTTCTTTGTGAATCATAATTGAAAAGATCATTTAAAGTTTTTTTATTAAAGATCATAACGGTAACGATCATTGGGCCTAATAAATGCTAAAAAATTGTAAATAATTATATTCTTTCTAAAAGATAATTTAATAGATCATTTAGAATTTCTTTATTAAAGATCATAACGGTAACGATCATTGGGCCTAATAAATGCTAAAGAATTTGAAATAATTATCTTCTTTGTGAATCATAATTGAAAAGATCATTTAAAGTTTTTTTATTAAAGATCATAACGGTAACGATCATTGGGCCTAATAAATGCTAAAAAATTGTAAATAATTATCTTCTTTCTCAAAGATAATTTAATAGATCATTTAGAATTTCGTTATTAAAGATCATAACGGTAACGATCATTGGGACTAATAAATGCTAAAGAATTTGAAATAATTATCTTCTTTGTGAATCATAATTGAAAAGATCATTTAAAGTTTTTTTATTAAAGATCATAACGGTAACGATCATTGGGCCTAATAAATGCTAAAAAATTGTAAATAATTATCTTCTTTCTCAAAGATAATTTAATAGATCATTTAGAATTTCGTTATTAAAGATCATAACGGTAACGATCATTGGGACTAATAAATGCTAAAGAATTTGAAATAATTATCTTCTTTGTGAATCAAAATTGAAAAGATCATTTAAAGTTTTTTTATTAAAGATCATAACGGTAACGATCATTGGGCCTAATAAATGCTAAAAAATTGTTAATAATTATCTTCTTTCAAAAAGATAATTTAATAGATCATTTAGAATTTCTTTCTTAAAGATCATAACGGTAACGATCATTAGTCCTAATAAATGCTAAAGAATTTGAAATAATTACCTTCTTTGTGAATCATAATTGAAAAGATCATTTAAAGTTTTTTTATTAAAGATCATAACGGTAACAATCATTCGGCCTAATAAATGCTAAAAAATTGTAAATAATTATCTTCTTTCTAAAAGATAATTTAATAGATCATTTACAATTTCTTTATTTAAGATCATAACGGTAACGATCATTGGTCCTAATAAATGCTAAAGAATTTGAAATAATTACCTTCTTTGTGAATCATAATTGAAAAGATCATTTAAAGTTTTTTTATTAAAGATCATAACGGTAACGATCATTGGGTCTAATAAATGCTAAAAAATTATAAATAATTATCTTCTTTCTCAAAGATAATTTAATAGATCATTTAGAATTTCTTTATTAAAGATCATAGCGGAAACGATCATTGGGCCTAATAAATGCTAAAGAATTGTAAATAATTATATTCTTTCTAAAACATAATTTAATAGATCATTTAAAATTTCTTTATTAAAAATCATAACGGTAATAATCATCGAGCTAATAAATGGTAAAAAATTGTAAATAATTATCTTTGTAAAAGATAATTTAATAGATCATTTAGAATTTCTTTATTAAAAATCATAACGGTAAGGATCATTGGGCCTAATAAATGCTAAAGAATTTGAAATAATTACCTTCTTTGTGAATCATAATTGAATAGATCATTTAAAGTTTTTTTAATAAAGATCATAACGGTAACGATCATTGGGCCTAATAAATGCTAAAAAATTGTAAATAATTATCTTCTTTCTAAAAGATAATTTCATAGATCATTTAGAATTTCGTTATTAAAGATCATAACGGTAACGATCATTGGTCCTAATAAATGCTAAAGAATTTGAAATAATTACCTTCTTTGTGAATCATAATTGCAAAGATCATTTAAAGTTTTTTATTAAAGATCATAACGGTAACGATCATTGGGCCTAATAAATGCTAAAAAATTGTAAATAATTATCTTCTTTCTCAAAGATAATTTAATAGATCATTTAGAATTTCGTTATTAAAGATCATAACGGTAACGATCATTGGGACTAATAAATGCTAAAGAATTTGAAATAATTATCTTCTTTGTGAATCATAATTGAAAAGATCATTTAAAGTTTTTTTATTAAAGATCATAACGGTAACGATCATTGGGCCTAATAAATGCTAAAAAATTGTAAATAATTATCTTCTTTCTCAAAGATAATTTAATAGATCATTTAGAATTTCGTTATTAAAGATCATAACGGTAACGATCATTGGGACTAATAAATGCTAAAGAATTTGAAATAATTATCTTCTTTGTGAATCATAATTGAAAAGATCATTTAAGGTTTTTTTATTAAAGATCATAACGGTAACGATCATTGGGCCTAATAAATGCTAAAAAATTGTTAATAATTATCTTCTTTCAAAAAGATAATTTAATAGATCATTTAGAATTTCTTTCTTAAAGATCATAACGGTAACGATCATTAGTCCTAATAAATGCTAAAGAATTTGAAATAATTACCTTCTTTGTGAATCATAATTGAAAAGATCATTTAAAGTTTTTTTATTAAAGATCATAACGGTAACGATCGTTCGGCCTAATAAATGCTAAAAAATTGTAAATAATTATCTTCTTTCTAAAAGATAATTTAATAGATCATTTACAATTTCTTTATTTAAGATCATAACGGTAACGATCATTGGTCCTAATAAATGCTAAAGAATTTGAAATAATTACCTTCTTTGTGAATCATAATTGAAAAGATCATTTAAAGTTTTTTTATTAAAGATCATAACGGTAACGATCATTGGGTCTAATAAATGCTAAAAAATTATAAATAATTATCTTCTTTCTCAAAGATAATTTAATAGATCATTTAGAATTTCTTTATTAAAGATCATAACGGAAACGATCATTGGGCCTAATAAATGCTAAAGAATTGTAAATAATTATATTCTTTCTAAAACATAATTTAATAGATCATTTAAAATTTCTTTATTAAAAATCATAACGGTAATAATCATCGAGCTAATAAATGGTAAAAAATTGTAAATAATTATCTTTGTAAAAGATAATTTAATAGATCATTTAGAATTTCTTTATTAAAAATCATAACGGTAAGGATCATTGGGCCTAATAAATGCTAAAGAATTTGAAATAATTACCTTCTTTGTGAATCATAATTGAATAGATCATTTAAAGTTTTTTTAATAAAGATCATAACGGTAACGATCATTGGGCCTAATAAATGCTAAAAAATTGTAAATGATTATCTTCTTTCTAAAAGATAATTTCATAGATCATTTAGAATTTCGTTATTAAAGATCATAACGGTAACGATCATTGGTCCTAATAAATGCTAAAGAATTTGAAATAATTACCTTCTTTGTGAATCATAATTGCAAAGATCATTTAAAGTTTTTTATTAAAGATCATAACGGTAACGATCATTGGGCCTAATAAATGCTAAAAAATTGTAAATAATTATCTTCTTTCTCAAAGATAATTTAATAGATCATTTAGAATTTCGTTATTAAAGATCATAACGGTAACGATCATTGGGACTAATAAATGCTAAAGAATTTGAAATAATTATCTTCTTTGTGAATCATAATTGAAAAGATCATTTAAAGTTTTTTTATTAAAGATCATAACGGTAACGATCATTGGGCCTAATAAATGCTAAAAAATTGTAAATAATTATCTTCTTTCTCAAAGATAATTTAATAGATCATTTAGAATTTCGTTATTAAAGATCATAACGGTAACGATCATTGGGACTAATAAATGCTAAAGAATTTGAAATAATTATCTTCTTTGTGAATCATAATTGAAAAGATCATTTAAGGTTTTTTTATTAAGGATCATAACGGTAACGATCATTGGGCCTAATAAATGCTAAAAAATTGTTAATAATTATCTTCTTTCAAAAAGATAATTTAATAGATCATTTAGAATTTCTTTCTTAAAGATCATAACGGTAACGATCATTAGTCCTAATAAATGCTAAAGAATTTGAAATAATTACCTTCTTTGTGAATCATAATTGAAAAGATCATTTAAAGTTTTTTTATTAAAGATCATAACGGTAACGATCGTTCGGCCTAATAAATGCTAAAAAATTGTAAATAATTATCTTCTTTCTAAAAGATAATTTAATAGATCATTTACAATTTCTTTATTTAAGATCATAACGGTAACGATCATTGGTCCTAATAAATGCTAAAGAATTTGAAATAATTACCTTCTTTGTGAATCATAATTGAAAAGATCATTTAAAGTTTTTTTATTAAAGATCATAACGGTAACGATCATTGGGTCTAATAAATGCTAAAAAATTATAAATAATTATCTTCTTTCTCAAAGATAATTTAATAGATCATTTAGAATTTCTTTATTAAAGATCATAACGGAAACGATCATTGGGCCTAATAAATGCTAAAGAATTGTAAATAATTATATTCTTTCTAAAACATAATTTAATAGATCATTTAAAATTTCTTTATTAAAAATCATAACGGTAAGGATCATTGGGCCTAATAAATGCTAAAGAATTTGAAATAATTACCTTCTTTGTGAATCATAATTGAATAGATCATTTAAAGTTTTTTTAATAAAGATCATAACGGTAACGATCATTGGGCCTAATAAATGCTAAAAAATTGTAAATAATTATCTTCTTTCTAAAAGATAATTTCATAGATCATTTAGAATTTCGTTATTAAAGATCATAACGGTAACGATCATTGGTCCTAATAAATGCTAAAGAATTTGAAATAATTACCTTCTTTGTGAATCATAATTGCAAAGATCATTTAAAGTTTTTTATTAAAGTTCATAACGGTAACGATCATTGGGCCTAATAAATGCTAAAAAATTGTAAATAATTATCTTCTTTCTCAAAGATAATTTAATAGATCATTTAGAATTTCTTTATTAAAGATCATAACGGAAACGATCATTGGGCCTAATAAATGCTAAAGAATTGTAAAAATTATATTCTTTCTAAAACATAATTTAATGGATCATTTAAAATTTCTTTATTAAAGATCATAACGGTAACGTTCATTGGGCCTAATAAATGCTAAAAAACTGTAATTAATTATCTTCTTTGCAAAAGATAATTTAGTAGATCATTTAAAATTTCTTTATTAAAGATCATAACGGTAACGATCATTGGTCCTAATAAATGCTAAAGAATTTGAAATAATTACCTTCTTTGTGAATCATAATTGAAAAGATCATTTAAAGTTTTTTTATTAAAGATCATAACGGTAACGATCGTTCGGCCTAATAAATGCTAAAAAATTGTAAATAATTATCTTCTTTCTAAAAGATAATTTAATAGATCATTTACAATTTCTTTATTTAAGATCATAACGGTAACGATCATTGGTCCTAATAAATGCTAAAGAATTTGAAATAATTACCTTCTTTGTGAATCATAATTGAAAAGATCATTTAAAGTTTTTTTATTAAAGATCATAACGGTAACGATCATTGGGTCTAATAAATGCTAAAAAATTATAAATAATTATCTTCTTTCTCAAAGATAATTTAATAGATCATTTAGAATTTCTTTATTAAAGATCATAACGGAAACGATCATTGGGCCTAATAAATGCTAAAGAATTGTAAATAATTATATTCTTTCTAAAACATAATTTAATAGATCATTTAAAATTTCTTTATTAAAAATCATAACGGTAAGGATCATTGGGCCTAATAAATGCTAAAGAATTTGAAATAATTACCTTCTTTGTGAATCATAATTGAATAGATCATTTAAAGTTTTTTTAATAAAGATCATAACGGTAACGATCATTGGGCCTAATAAATGCTAAAAAATTGTAAATAATTATCTTCTTTCTAAAAGATAATTTCATAGATCATTTAGAATTTCGTTATTAAAGATCATAACGGTAGCGATCATTGGTCCTAATAAATGCTAAAGAATTTGAAATAATTACCTTCTTTGTGAATCATAATTGAATAGATCATTTAAAGTTTTTTTAATAAAGATCATAACCGTAACGATCATTGGGCCTAATAAATGCTAAAAAATTGTAAATAATTATCTTCTTTCTAAAAGATAATTTAATAGATCATTTAGAATTTCGTTATTAAAGATCATAACGGTAGCGATCATTGGTCCTAATAAATGCTAAAGAATTTGAAATAATTACCTTCTTTGTGAATCATAATTGAAAAGATCATTTAAAGTTTTTTTATTAAAGATCATAACGGTAACGATCATTGGGCCTGATAAATGCTAAAAAATTGTAAATAATTATCTTCTTTCTAAAAGATAATTTAATAGACCATTTACAATTTCTTTATTAAAGATCATAACGGTAACGATCATTGGTCCTAATAAATGCTAAAGAATTTGAAATAATTACCTTCTTTGTGAATCATAATTGAAATGATCATTTAAAGTTTTTTTATTAAAGATCATAACGGTAACGATCATTGGGTCTAATAAATGCTAAAAAATTATAAATAATTATCTTCTTTCTCAAAGATAATTTAATAGATCATTTAGAATTTCTTTATTAAAGATCATAACGGAAACGATCATTGGGCCTAATAAATGCTAAAGAATTGTAAATAATTATATTCTTTCTAAAACATAATTTAATAGATCATTTAAAATTTCTTTATTAAAAATCATAACGGTAATAATCATCGAGCTAATAAATGGTAAAAAATTGTAAATAATTATCTTAGTAAAAGATAATTTAATAGATCATTTAGAATTTCTTTATTAAAAATCATAACGGTAAGGATCATTGGGCCTAATAAATGCTAAAGAATTTGAAATAATTACCTTCTTTGTGAATCATAATTGAATAGATCATTTAAAGTTTTTTTAATAAAGATCATAACGGTAACGATCATTGGGCCTAATAAATGCTAAAAAATTGTAAATAATTATCTTCTTTCTAAAAGATAATTTCATAGATCATTTAGAATTTCGTTATTAAAGATCATAACGGTAACGATCATTGGTCCTAATAAATGCTAAAGAATTTGAAATAATTACCTTCTTTGTGAATCATAATTGCAAAGATCATTTAAAGTTTTTTATTAAAGTTCATAACGGTAACGATCATTGGGCCTAATAAATGCTAAAAAATTGTAAATAATTATCTTCTTTCTCAAAGATAATTTAATAGATCATTTAGAATTTCTTTATTAAAGATCATAACGGAAACGATCATTGGGCCTAATAAATGCTAAAGAATTGTAAATAATTATATTCTTTCTAAAACATAATTTAATGGATCATTTAAAATTTCTTTATTAAAGATCATAACGGTAACGTTCATTGGGCCTAATAAATGCTAAAAAACTGTAATTAATTATCTTCTTTGCAAAAGATAATTTAGTAGATCATTTAAAATTTCTTTATTAAAGATCATAACGGTAACGATCATTGGTCCTAATAAATGCTAAAGAATTTGAAATAATTACCTTCTTTGTGAATCATAATTGAAAAGATCATTTAAAGTTTTTTTATTAAACATGATAACGGTAACGACTATTAGGTCTAATAAATGCTAAAAAATCGTAAATACTTATATTCTTTCTAAAAGATAATTTAATAGATCATTTAGAATTTCTTTATTAAAGATCATAATGGTAACGATCACTGGTCCTAATAAATGCTAAAGAATTTGAAATAATTACCTTCTTTGTGAATCATAATTGAAAAGATCATTTAAAGTTTTTTTATTAAAGATCATAACGGTAACGATCATTGGTTCTAATAAATGCTAAAAAATAGTAACTAATTATCTTCTTTCTCAAAGATAATTTAATAGATCATTTAGAATTTCTTTATTAAAGATCATAACGGAAACGATCATTGGGCCTAATAAATGCTAAAGAATTGTAAATAATTATATTCTTTCTAAAACATAATTTAATAGATCATTTAAAATTTCTTTATTAAAAATCATAACGGTAACAATCATTGAGCCTAATAAATGGTAAAAAATTGTAAATAATTATCTTGTTTGTAACAGATAATTTAATAGATCATTTAAAATTTCTTTATTAAAGATCATAACAGTAACGATCATTGGGCCTAATAAATGCTAAAGAATTTGAAATAATTATCTACTTTGTGAATCATAATTGAAAAGATCATTTAAAGTTTTTTTATTAAAGATGATAACGGTAACGATCATTAGGTCTAATAAATGCTAAAAAATCGTAAATACTTATATTCTTTCTAAAAGCTAATTTAATAGATCATTTAGAATTTCTTTATTAAAGATCATAACGGTAACGATCATTGGGCCTAATAAATGCTAAAGAATTGTAAATAATTATATTCTTTCGAAAACATAATTTGATAGATCATTTAGAATTTCTTTATTAAAGATCATAACGGTAACGTTCATTGGGCCTAATAAATGCTAAAAAATTCTAATTAATTATCTTCTTTGCAAAAGATAATTTAGTAGATCATTTAAAATTTATTTATTAAAAATCATAACGGTAACAATCATTGAGCCTAATAAATGGTAAAAAATTGTAAATAATTATCTTCTTTGTAAAAGATAATTTAATAGATCATTTAAAATTTCTTTATTAAAGATCATAACAGTAACGATCACTGGGCCTAATAAATGCTAAAGAATTTGAAATAATTATCTTCTTTGTGAATCATAATTGAAAACATCATTTAAAGTTTTTTTATTAAAGATCATAACGGTAACGATCATTGGGCCTAATAAATGCTAAAAAATCGTAAATACTTATCTTCTTTCTAAAAGCTAATTTAATAGATCATTTAGAATTTCTTTATTTAACGGTAACGGTCATTGGGCCTAATAATGCTAAAAAATTGTAAATAATTATATTCTTTCTAAAACATAATTTAATAGATCATTTAAAATTTCTTTATTAAAAATCATAACGGTAACAATCATTGAGCCTAATAAATGGTAAAAAATTGTAAATAATTATCTTCTTTGTAAAAGATAATTTAATAGATCATTTAGAATTTCTTTATTAAAGATCATAACGGTAATGATCATTGGGCCTAATAAATGCTAAAGAATTTGAAATAATTACCTTCTTTGTGAATCATAATTGAATAGATCATTTAAAGTTTTTTTAATAAAGATCATAAAGGTAACGATCATTGGGCCTAATAAATGCTAAAAAATTGTAAATAATTATCTTCTTTCTAAAAGATAATTTAATAGATCATTTAGAATTTCTTTATTAAAGATCATAACGGTAACGATCATTGGTCCTAATAAATGCTAAAGAATTTGAAATAATTACCTTCTTTGTGAATCATAATTGAATAGATCATTTAAAGTTTTTTTAATAAAGATCATAACCGTAACGATCATTGGGCCTAATAAATGCTAAAAAATTGTAAATAATTATCTTCTTTCTAAAAGATAATTTAATAGATCATTTAGAATTTCGTTATTAAAGATCATAACGGTAGCGATCATTGGTCCTAATAAATGCTAAAGAATTTGAAATAATTACCTTCTTTGTGAATCATAATTGAAAAGATCATTTAAAGTTTTTTTATTAAAGATCATAACGGTAACGATCATTGGGCCTGATAAATGCTAAAAAATTGTAAATAATTATCTTCTTTCTAAAAGATAATTTAATAGACCATTTACAATTTCTTTATTAAAGATCATAACGGTAACGATCATTGGTCCTAATAAATGCTAAAGAATTTGAAATAATTACCTTCTTTGTGAATCATAATTGAAATGATCATTTAAAGTTTTTTTATTAAAGATCATAACGGTAACGATCATTGGGCCTAATAAATGCTAAAAAATTGTAAATAATTATCTTCTTTCTCAAAGATAATTTAATAGATCATTTAGAATTTCTTTATTAAAGATCATAACGGTAACGATCATTGGGCGTAATAAATGCTAAAAAATTGTAAATAATTATCTTCTTTCTCAAAGATAATTTAATAGATCATTTAGAATTTCTTTATTAAAGATCATAACGGTAACGATCATTGGGCCTGATAAATGCTAAAAAATTGTAAATAATTATCTTCTTTCTAAAAGATAATTTAATAGATCATTTAGAATTTCTTTATTAAAGATCATAACGGTAACGATCATTGGTCCTAATAAATGCTAAAGAATTTGAAATAATTACCTTCTTTGTGAATCATAATTGAAATGATCATTTAAAGTTTTTTTATTAAAGATCATAACGGTAACGATAATTGGGCCTAATAAATGCTAAAAAATTGTAAATAATTATCTTCTTTCTCAAAGATAATTTAATAGATCATTTAGAATTTCTTTATTAAAGATCATAACGGTAACGATCATTGGTCCTAATAAATGCTAAATACTTTGAAATAATTACCTTCTTTGTGAATCGTAATTGAAAAGATCATTTAAAGTTTTTTTATTAAAGATCATAACGGTAACGATCATTGGGCCTAATAAATGCTAAAAAATTGTAACTAATTATCTTCTTTCTCAAAGATAATTTAATAGATCATTTAGAATTTCTTTATTAAAGATCACAAAGGAAACGATCGTTCGGCCTATAAATGCTAAAGAATTGTAAATAATTATATTCTTTCTAAAACATAATTTAATAGATCATTTAAAATTTCTTTATTAAAAATCATAACGGTAACAATCATTGAGCCTAATAAATGGTAAAAAATTGTAAATAATTATCTTCTTTGTAAAAGATAATTTAATAGATCATTTAGAATTTCGTTATTAAAGATCATAACGGTAGCGATCATTGGTCCTAATAAATGCTAAAGAATTTGAAATAATTACCTTCTTTGTGAATCATAATTGAAAAGATCATTTAAAGTTTTTTTATTAAAGATCATAACGGTAACGATCATTGGGCCTGATAAATGCTAAAAAATTGTAAATAATTATCTTCTTTCTAAAAGATAATTTAATAGACCATTTACAATTTCTTTATTAAAGATCATAACGGTAACGATCATTGGTCCTAATAAATGCTAAAGAATTTGAAATAATTACCTTCTTTGTGAATCATAATTGAAATGATCATTTAAAGTTTTTTTATTAAAGATCATAACGGTAACGATCATTGGGCCTAATAAATGCTAAAAAATTGTAAATAATTATCTTCTTTCTCAAAGATAATTTAATAGATCATTTAGAATTTCTTTATTAAAGATCATAACGGTAACGATCATTGGGCGTAATAAATGCTAAAAAATTGTAAATAATTATCTTCTTTCTCAAAGATAATTTAATAGATCATTTAGAATTTCTTTATTAAAGATCATAACGGTAACGATCATTGGGCCTGATAAATGCTAAAAAATTGTAAATAATTATCTTCTTTCTAAAAGATAATTTAATAGATCATTTAGAATTTCTTTATTAAAGATCATAACGGTAACGATCATTGGTCCTAATAAATGCTAAAGAATTTGAAATAATTACCTTCTTTGTGAATCATAATTGAAATGATCATTTAAAGTTTTTTTATTAAAGATCATAACGGTAACGATAATTGGGCCTAATAAATGCTAAAAAATTGTAAATAATTATCTTCTTTCTCAAAGATAATTTAATAGATCATTTAGAATTTCTTTATTAAAGATCATAACGGTAACGATCATTGGTCCTAATAAATGCTAAATACTTTGAAATAATTACCTTCTTTGTGAATCGTAATTGAAAAGATCATTTAAAGTTTTTTTATTAAAGATCATAACGGTAACGATCATTGGGCCTAATAAATGCTAAAAAATTGTAACTAATTATCTTCTTTCTCAAAGATAATTTAATAGATCATTTAGAATTTCTTTATTAAAGATCACAAAGGAAACGATCGTTCGGCCTATAAATGCTAAAGAATTGTAAATAATTATATTCTTTCTAAAACATAATTTAATAGATCATTTAAAATTTCTTTATTAAAAATCATAACGGTAACAATCATTGAGCCTAATAAATGGTAAAAAATTGTAAATAATTATCTTCTTTGTAAAAGATAATTTAATAGATCATTTAAAATTTCTTTATTAAAGATCATAACAGTAACGATCAATGGGCCTAATAAATGCTAAAGAATTTGAAATAATTATCTTCTTTGTGAATCATAATTGAAAACATCATTTAAAGTTTTTTTATTAAAGATCATAACGGTAACGATCATTGGGCCTAATAAATGCTAAAAAATCGTAAATACTTATCTTTTTTTCTAAAAGCTAATTTAATAGATCATTTAGAATTTCTTTATTTAACGGTAACGGTCATTGGGCCTAATAAATGCTAAAAAATTGTAAATAATTATAGTCTTTCTAAAACATAATTTAATAGATCATTTAGAATTTCTTTATTAAAGATCATAACGGTAACGATCATTGGGCCTAATAAATGCTAAAGAATTTGAAATAATTACCTTCTTTGTGAATCATAATTGAATAGATCATTTAAAGTTTTTTTAATAAAGATCATAACAGTAACGATCATTGGGCCTAATAAATGCTAAAGAATTGTAAATAATTATCTTCTTTCTAAAAGATAATTTAATAGATCATTTAGAATTTCTTTATTAAAGATCATAACGGTAGCGATCATTGGTCCTAATAAATGCTAAAGAATTTGAAATAATTACCTTCTTTGTGAATCATAATTGAAATGATCATTTAAAGTTTTTTTATTAAAGATCATAACGGTAACGATCATTGGGCCTAATAAATGCTAAAAAATTGTAAATAATTATCTTCTTTCTCAAAGATAATTTAATAGATCATTTAGAATTTCTTTATTAAAGATCATAACGGTAACGATCATTGGGCCTAATAAATGCTAAAAAATTGTAAATAATTATCTTCTTTCTCAAAGATAATTTAATAGATCATTTAGAATTTCTTTATTAAAGATCATAACGATAACGATCATTGGGCCTAATAAATGCTAAAAAATTGTAAATCATTATCTTCTTTCTAAAAGATAATTTAATAGATCATTTAGAATTTCTTTATTAAAGATCATAACGGTAACGATCATTGGGCCAAATAAATGCTAAAAGATTGTAATTAATTATCTTCTTTCTCAAAGATAATTTAATAGATCATTTAGAATTTCTTTATTAAAGATCATAACGGTAACGATCATTGGGCCTAATAAATGCTAAAGAATTGTAAATAATTATATTTTTTCTAAAACATAATTTAATAGATCATTTGAAATTTCTTTATTAAAATCATAACGGTAACAATCATTGAGCCTAATAAATGCTAAAATATTGTAAATAATTATCTTCTTTCTAAAAGATAATTTAGTAGATCATTTACAATTTCTTTATTAAAGATCATAACAGTAACGATCATTGGTCCTAAAAAATGCTAAAGAATTTGAAATAATTACCTTCTTTGTGAATCATAATTGAAAAGATCATTTAAAGTTTTTTTATTAAAGATCATAACGGTAACGATCATTGGGCCTAATAAATGCTAAAAAATTGTTAATAATTATCTTCTTTCTAAAAGATAATTTAATAGATCATTTAGAATTTCTTTATTAAGGATCATAACGGTAACGATCATTGGTCCTAATAAATGCTAAAGAATTTGAAATAATTACCTTCTTTGTGAATCATAATTGAAAAGATCATTTAAAGTTTTTTTATTAAAGATCATAACGGTAACGATCATTGGGCCTAATAAATGCTAAAAAATTGTAACTAATTATCTTCTTTCTCAAAGATAATTTAATAGATCATTTAGAATTTCTTTATTAAAGATCACAAGGGAAACGATCGTTCGGCCTAATAAATGCTAAAGAATTGTAAATAATTATATTCTTTCTAAAACATAATTTAATAGATCACTTAAAATTTCTTTATTAAAAATCATAACGGTAACAATCATTGAGCCTAATAAATGGTAAAAAATTGTAAATAATTATCTTCTTTGTAAAAGATAATTTAATAGATCATTTAAAATTTCTTTATTAAAGATCATAACAGTAACGATCAATGGGCCTAATAAATGCTAAAGAAGTTGAAATAATTATCTTCTTTGTGAATCATAATTGAAAACATCATTTAAAGTTTTTTTATTAAAGATCATAACGGTAACGATCATTGGGCCTAATAAATGCTAAAAAATCGTAAATACTTATCTTTTTTTCTAAAAGCTAATTTAATAGATCATTTAGAATTTCTTTATTTAACGGTAACGGTCATTGGGCCTAATAAATGCTAAAAAATTGTAAATAATTATATTCCTTCTAAAACATAATTTAATAGATCATTTAGAATTTCTTTATTAACGATCATAACGGTAACGATCATTGGGCCTAATAAATGCTAAAGAATTTGAAATAATTACCTTCTTTGTGAATCATAATTGAATAGATCATTTAAAGTTTTTTTAATAAAGATCATAACGGTAACGATCATTGGGCCTAATAAATGCTAAAGAATTGTAAATAATTATCTTCTTTCTAAAAGATAATTTAATAGATCATTTAGAATTTCTTTATTAAAGATCATAACGGTAACGATCATTGGTCCTAATAAATGCTAAAGAATTTGAAATAATTACCTTCTTTGTGAATCATAATTGAAATGATCATTTAAAGTTTTTTTATTAAAGATCATAACGGTAACGATCATTAGGCCTAATAAATGCTAAAAAATTGTAAATAATTATCTTCTTTCTCAAAGATAATTTAATAGATCATTTAGAATTTCTTTATTAAAGATCATAACGGTAACGATCATTGGGCCTAATAAATGCTAAAAAATTGGAAATCATTATCTTCTTTCTAAAATATAATTTAATAGATCATTTAGAATTTCTTTATTAAAGATCATAACGGTAACGATCATTGGGCCAAATAAATGCTAAATGATTGTAATTAATTATCTTCTTTCTCAAAGATAATTTAATAGATCATTTAGAATTTCTTTACTAAAGATCATAACGGTAACGATCATTGGGCCTAATAAATGCTAAAGAATTGTAAATAATTATATTTTTTCTAAAACATAATTTAATAGATCATTTGAAATTTCTTTATTAAAATCATAACGGTAACAATCATTGAGCCTAATAAATGCTAAAAAATTGTAAATAATTATCTTCTTTCTAAAAGATAATTTAGTAGATCATTTACAATTTCTTTATTAAAGATCATAACAGTAACGATCATTGGTCCTAAAAAATGCTAAAGAATTTGAAATAATTACCTTATTTGTGAATCATAATTGAAAAGATCATTTAAAGTTTTTTTATTAAAGATCATAACGGTAACGATCATTGGGCCTAATAAATGCTAAAAAATTGTTAATAATTATCTTCCTTCTAAAAGATAATTTAATAGATCATTTAGAATTTCATTATTAAAGATCATAACGGTAACGATCATTGGTCCTCATAAATGCTAAAGAATTTGAAATAATTACCTTCTTTGTGAATCGTAATTGAAAAGATCATTTAAAGTTTTTTTATTAAAGATCATAACGGTAACGATCATTGGGCCTAATAAATGCTAAAAAATCGTAAATACTTATCTTTTTTCTAAAAGCTAATTTAATAGATCATTTAGAATTTCTTTATTTAACGGTAACGGTCATTGGGCCTAATAAATGCTAAAAAATTGTAAATAATTATATTCTTTCTAAAACATAATTTAATAGATCATTTAGAATTTCTTTATTAAAGATCATAACGGTAACGATCATTGGGCCTAATAAATGCTAAAGAATTTGAAATAATTACCTTCTTTGTGAATCATAATTGAATAGATCATTTAAAGTTTTTTTAATAAAGATCATAACGGTAACGATCATTGGGCCTAATAAATGCTAAAGAATTGTAAATAATTATCTTCTTTCTAAAAGATAATTTAATAGATCATTTAGAATTTCTTTATTAAAGATCATAACGGTAACGATCATTGGTCCTAATAAATGCTAAAGAATTTGAAATAATTACCTTCTTTGTGAATCATAATTGAAAAGATCATTTAAATTTTTTTTATTAAAGATCATAACGGTAACGATCATTGGGCCTAATAAATGCTAAAAAATCGTAAATACTTATGTTCTTTCTAAAAGCTAATTTAATAGATCATTTAGAATTTCTTTATTAAAGATCATAACGGTAACGGTCATTGGGCCTAATAAATGCTAAAGAATTGTAAATAATTATATTCTTTCTAAAACATAATTTAATAGATCATTTAAAATTGCTTTATTAAAAATCATAACGGTAACGTTCATTGGGCCTAATAAATGCTAAAAAACTGTAATTAATTATCTTCTTTGCAAAAGATAATTTAGTAGATCATTTAAAATTTCTTTATTAAAGATCATAACGGTAACGATCATTGGTCCTAACAAATGCTAAAGAATTTGAAATAATTACCTTCTTTGTGAATCATAATTGAATAGATCATTTAAAGTTTTTTTAATAAAGATCATAACGGTAACGATCATTGGGCCTAATAAATGCTAAAAAATTGTAAATAATTATCTTCTTTCTCAAAGATAATTTAATAGATCATTTAGAATTTCTTTATTAAAGATCATAACGGTAACGATCATTGGGCCTAATAAATGCTAAAGAATTTGAAATAATTATCTTCTTTGTGAATCATAATTGAAAAGATCATTTAAAGTTTTTTTATTAAAGATCATAACGGTAACGATCATTGGGCCTAATAAATGCTAAAAAATTGTAAATAATTATCTTCTTTCTCAAAGATAATTTAATAGATCATTTAGAATTTCTTTATTAAAGATCATAACGGTAACGATCATTGGGCCTTATAAATGCTAAAAAATTGTAAATCATTATCTTCTTTCTAAAAGATTATTTTTATAGATCATTTAGAATTTCTTTATTAAAGATCATAACGGTAATGATCATTGGGCCAAATAAATGCTAAAGAATTTGAAATCATTATCTACTTTGTGAATCATAATTGAAAAGATCATGTAAAGTTTTTTTATTAAAATGATAACGGTAACGATCATTGGGTCTAATAAATGCTAAAAAATCGTAAATACTTATATTCTTTCTAAAAGCTAATTTAATAGATCGTTTAGAATTTCTTTATTAAAGATCATAACGGTAACGATCATTGGGCCTAATAAATGCTAAAGAATTGTAAATAATTATATTCTTTCGAAAACATAATTTGATAGATCATTTAAAATTTCTTTATTAAAGATCATAACGGTAACGTTCATTGGGCCTAATAAATGCTAAAAAATTCTAATTAATTATCTTCTTTGCAAAAGATAATTTAGTAGATCATTTAAAATTTATTTATTAAAAATCATAACGGTAACAATCATTGAGCCTAATAAATGGTAAAAAATTGTAAATAATTATCTTCTTTGTAAAAGATAATTTAATAGATCATTTAAAATTTCTTTACTAAAGATCATAATAGTAACGATCACTGGGCCTAATAAATGCTAAAGAATTTGAAATAATTATCTTCTTTGTGAATCATAATTGAAAAGATCATTTAAAGTTTTTTTAATAAAGATCATAAAGGTAACGATCATTGGGCCTAATAAATGCTAAAAAATTGTAAATAATTATCTTCTTTCTAAAAGCTAATTTAATAGATCATTTAGAATTTCTTTATTTAACGGTAACGGTCATTGGGCCTAATAAATGCTAAAAAATTGTAAATAATTATATTCTTTCTAAAACATAATTTAATAGATCATTTAAAATTTCTTTATTAAAAATCATAACGGTAACAATCATTGAGCCTAATAAATGGTAAAAAATTGTAAATAATTATCTTCTTTGTAAAAGATAATTTAGTAGATCATTTAGAATTTCTTTATTAAAGATCATAACGGTAACGATCATTGGGCCTAATAAATGCTAAAGAATTTGAAATAATTACCTTCTTTGTGAATCATAATTGAATAGACCATTTAAAGTTTTTTTAATAAAGATCATAACGGTAACGATCATTGGGCCTAATAAATACTAAAAAATTGTAAATAATTATCTTCTTTCTAAAAGATAATTTAATAGATCATTTAGAATTTCTTAATTAAAGATCATAACGGTAACGATCATTGGTCCTAATAAATGCTAAAGAATTTGAAATAATTACCTTCTTTGTGAATCATAATTGAATAGATCATTTAAAGTTTTTTTAATAAAGATCATAACGGTAACGATCATTGGGCCTAATAAATGCTAAAAAATTGTAAATAATTATCTTCTTTCTAAAAGATAATTTAATAGATCATTTAGAATTTTGTTATTAAAGATCATAACGGTAACGATCATTGGTCCTAATAAATGCTAAAGAATTTGAAATAATTACCTTCTTTGTGAATCATAATTGAATAGATCATTTAAAGTTTTTTTATTAAAGATCATAACGGTAACGATCATTGGGCCTAATAAATGCTAAAAAATTGTAAATAATTATCTTCTTTCTAAAAGATAATTTAATAGACCATTTACAATTTCTTTATTAAAGATCATAACAGTAACGATCATTGGTCCTAATAAATGCTAAAGAATTTGAAATAATTACCTTCTTTGTGAATCATAATTGAAATGATCATTTAAAGTTTTTTTATTAAAGATCATAACGGTAATGATCATTGGGCCTAATAAATGCTAAAAAATTGTAAATAATTATCTTCTTTCTCAAAGATAATTTAATAGATCATTTAGAATTTCTTTATTAAAGATCATAACGGTAACGATCATTGGGCCTAATAAATGCTAAAGAATTTGAAATAATTATCTTCTTTGTGAATCATAATTGAAAAGACCATTTAAAGTTTTTTTATTAAAGATCATAACGGTAACGATCATTGGGCCTAATAAATGCTAAAAAATTGTAAATAATTATCTTCTTTGTAAAAGATAATTTAATAGACCATTTACAATTTCTTTATTAAAGATCATAACGGTAACGATCATTGGTCCGAATAAATGCTAAAGAATTTGAAATAATTACCTTCTTTGTAAATCATAATTGAAAAGATCATTTAAAGTTTTTTTATTAAAGATCATAACGATAACGATCATTGAGCCTAATAAATGCTAAAAAATTGTAAATAATTATCTTCTTTCTCAAAGATAATTTAATAGATCATTTAGAATTTCTTTATTAAAGATCATAGCGGAAACGATCATTCGGCCTAATAAATGCTAAAGAATTGTAAATAATTATAT
Source organism: Psophocarpus tetragonolobus (assembly GCA_037954015.1). Lineage (NCBI taxonomy): Eukaryota > Viridiplantae > Streptophyta > Magnoliopsida > Fabales > Fabaceae > Psophocarpus > Psophocarpus tetragonolobus. The sequence goes on from CM075688.1 coordinate 66,215,481, forward strand.
TCTTTCTAAAACATAATTTAATAGATCATTTAAAATTTCTTTATTAAAAATCATAACGGTAACAATCATTGAGCCTAATAAATGGTAAAAAATTCTAAATAATTATCTTCTTTGTAAAAGATAATTTAATAGATCATTTAGAATTTCTTTATTAAAGATCATAACGGTAACGATCATTGGGCCTAATAAACGCTAAAGAATTTGAAATAATTACCTTCTTTGTGAATCATAATTGAAAAGATCATTTAAAGTTTTTTTATTAAAGATCATAACGGTAACGATCATTGGGCCTAATAAATGCTAAAAAATTGTAAATAATTATCTTCTTTCTCAAAGATAATTTAATAGATCATTTAGAATTTCTTTATTAAAGATCATAACGGTAACGATCATTGGGCCTTATAAATGCTAAAAAATTGTAAATCATTATCTTCTTTCTAAAAGATTATTTTTATACATCATTTAGAATTTCTTTATTAAAGATCATAACGGTAACGATCATTGGGCCAAATAAATGCTAAAGAATTTGAAATAATTATCTACTTTGTGAATCATAATTGAAAAGATCATGTAAAGTTTTTTTATTAAAATGATAACGGTAACGATCATTGGGTCTAATAAATGCTAAAAAATCGTAAATACTTATATTCTTTCTAAAAGCTAATTTAATAGATCGTTTAGAATTTCTTTATTAAAGATCATAACGGTAACGATCATTGGGCCTAATAAATGCTAAAGAATTGTAAATAATTATATTCTTTCGAAAACATAATTTGATAGATCATTTAAAATTTCTTTATTAAATATCATAACGGTAATGTTCATTGGGCCTAATAAATGCTAAAAAATTGTAAATAATTATCTTCTTTCTAAAAGCTAATTTAATAGATCATTTAGAATTTCTTTATTTAACGGTAACGGTCATTGGGCCTAATAAATGCTAAAAAATTGTAAATAATTATATTCTTTCTAAAACATAATTTAATAGATCATTTAAAATTTCTTTATTAAAAATCATAACGGTAACAATCATTGAGCCTAATAAATGGTAAAAAATTGTAAATAATTATCTTCTTTGTAAAAGATAATTTAGTAGATCATTTAGAATTTCTTTATTAAAGATCATAACGGTAACGATCATTGGGCCTAATAAATGCTAAAGAATTTGAAATAATTACCTTCTTTGTGAATCATAATTGAATAGATCATTTAAAGTTTTTTTAATAAAGATCATAACGGTAACGATCATTGGGCCTAATAAATACTAAAAAATTGTAAATAATTATCTTCTTTCTAAAAGATAATTTAATAGATCATTTAGAATTTCTTAATTAAAGATCATAACGGTAACGATCATTGGTCCTAATAAATGCTAAAGAATTTGAAATAATTACCTTCTTTGTGAATCATAATTGAATAGATCATTTAAAGTTTTTTTAATAAAGATCATAACGGTAACGATCATTGGGCCTAATAAATGCTAAAAAATTGTAAATAATTATCTTCTTTCTAAAAGATAATTTAATAGATCATTTAGAATTTTGTTATTAAAGATCATAACGGTAACGATCATTGGTCCTAATAAATGCTAAAGAATTTGAAATAATTACCTTCTTTGTGAATCATAATTGAATAGATCATTTAAAGTTTTTTTTATTAAAGATCATAACGGTAACGATCATTGGGCCTAATAAATGCTAAAAAATTGTAAATAATTATCTTCTTTCTAAAAGATAATTTAATAGACCATTTACAATTTCTTTATTAAAGATCATAACAGTAACGATCATTGGTCCTAATAAATGCTAAAGAATTTGAAATAATTACCTTCTTTGTGAATCATAATTGAAATGATCATTTAAAGTTTTTTTATTAAAGATCATAACGGTAATGATCATTGGGCCTAATAAATGCTAAAAAATTGTAAATAATTATCTTCTTTCTCAAAGATAATTTAATAGATCATTTAGAATTTCTTTATTAAAGATCATAACGGTAACGATCATTGGGCCTAATAAATGCTAAAGAATTTGAAATAATTATCTTCTTTGTGAATCATAATTGAAAAGACCATTTAAAGTTTTTTTATTAAAGATCATAACGGTAACGATCATTGGGCCTAATAAATGCTAAAAAATTGTAAATAATTATCTTCTTTGTAAAAGATAATTTAATAGACCATTTACAATTTCTTTATTAAAGATCATAACGGTAACGATCATTGGTCCGAATAAATGCTAAAGAATTTGAAATAATTACCTTCTTTGTAAATCATAATTGAAAAGATCATTTAAAGTTTTTTTATTAAAGATCATAACGATAACGATCATTGAGCCTAATAAATGCTAAAAAATTGTAAATAATTATCTTCTTTCTCAAAGATAATTTAATAGATCATTTAGAATTTCTTTATTAAAGATCATAGCGGAAACGATCATTCGGCCTAATAAATGCTAAAGAATTGTAAATAATTATATTCTTTCTAAAACATAATTTAATAGATCATTTAAAATTTCTTTATTAAAAATCATAACGGTAACAATCATTGAGCCTAATAAATGGTAAAAAATTCTAAATAATTATCTTCTTTGTAAAAGATAATTTAATAGATCATTTAGAATTTCTTTATTAAAGATCATAACGGTAACGATCATTGGGCCTAATAAACGCTAAAGAATTTGAAATAATTACCTTCTTTGTGAATCATAATTGAAAAGATCATTTAAAGTTTTTTTATTAAAGATCATAACGGTAACGATCATTGGGCCTAATAAATGCTAAAAAATTGTAAATAATTATCTTCTTTCTCAAAGATAATTTAATAGATCATTTAGAATTTCTTTATTAAAGATCATAACGGTAACGATCATTGGGCCTTATAAATGCTAAAAAATTGTAAATCATTATCTTCTTTCTAAAAGATTATTTTTATACATCATTTAGAATTTCTTTATTAAAGATCATAACGGTAACGATCATTGGGCCAAATAAATGCTAAAGAATTTGAAATAATTATCTACTTTGTGAATCATAATTGAAAAGATCATGTAAAGTTTTTTTATTAAAATGATAACGGTAACGATCATTGGGTCTAATAAATGCTAAAAAATCGTAAATACTTATATTCTTTCTAAAAGCTAATTTAATAGATCGTTTAGAATTTCTTTATTAAAGATCATAACGGTAACGATCATTGGGCCTAATAAATGCTAAAGAATTGTAAATAATTATATTCTTTCGAAAACATAATTTGATAGATCATTTAAAATTTCTTTATTAAATATCATAACGGTAATGTTCATTGGGCCTAATAAATGCTAAAAAATTGTAAATAATTATCTTCTTTCTAAAAGCTAATTTAATAGATCATTTAGAATTTCTTTATTTAACGGTAACGGTCATTGGGCCTAATAAATGCTAAAAAATTGTAAATAATTATATTCTTTCTAAAACATAATTTAATAGATCATTTAAAATTTCTTTATTAAAAATCATAACGGTAACAATCATTGAGCCTAATAAATGGTAAAAAATTGTAAATAATTATCTTCTTTGTAAAAGATAATTTAGTAGATCATTTAGAATTTCTTTATTAAAGATCATAACGGTAACGATCATTGGGCCTAATAAATGCTAAAGAATTTGAAATAATTACCTTCTTTGTGAATCATAATTGAATAGATCATTTAAAGTTTTTTTAATAAAGATCATAACGGTAACGATCATTGGGCCTAATAAATACTAAAAAATTGTAAATAATTATCTTCTTTCTAAAAGATAATTTAATAGATCATTTAGAATTTCTTAATTAAAGATCATAACGGTAACGATCATTGGTCCTAATAAATGCTAAAGAATTTGAAATAATTACCTTCTTTGTGAATCATAATTGAATAGATCATTTAAAGTTTTTTTAATAAAGATCATAACGGTAACGATCATTGGGCCTAATAAATGCTAAAAAATTGTAAATAATTATCTTCTTTCTAAAAGATAATTTAATAGATCATTTAGAATTTTGTTATTAAAGATCATAACGGTAACGATCATTGGTCCTAATAAATGCTAAAGAATTTGAAATAATTACCTTCTTTGTGAATCATAATTGAATAGATCATTTAAAGTTTTTTTTATTAAAGATCATAACGGTAACGATCATTGGGCCTAATAAATGCTAAAAAATTGTAAATAATTATCTTCTTTCTAAAAGATAATTTAATAGACCATTTACAATTTCTTTATTAAAGATCATAACAGTAACGATCATTGGTCCTAATAAATGCTAAAGAATTTGAAATAATTACCTTCTTTGTGAATCATAATTGAAATGATCATTTAAAGTTTTTTTATTAAAGATCATAACGGTAATGATCATTGGGCCTAATAAATGCTAAAAAATTGTAAATAATTATCTTCTTTCTCAAAGATAATTTAATAGATCATTTAGAATTTCTTTATTAAAGATCATAACGGTAACGATCATTGGGCCTAATAAATGCTAAAGAATTTGAAATAATTATCTTCTTTGTGAATCATAATTGAAAAGACCATTTAAAGTTTTTTTATTAAAGATCATAACGGTAACGATCATTGGGCCTAATAAATGCTAAAAAATTGTAAATAATTATCTTCTTTGTAAAAGATAATTTAATAGACCATTTACAATTTCTTTATTAAAGATCATAACGGTAACGATCATTGGTGCGAATAAATGCTAAAGAATTTGAAATAATTACCTTCTTTGTAAATCATAATTGAAAAGATCATTTAAAGTTTTTTTATTAAAGATCATAATGATAACGATCATTGAGCCTAATAAATGCTAAAAAATTGTAAATAATTATCTTCTTTCTCAAAGATAATTTAATAGATCATTTAGAATTTCTTTATTAAAGATCATAGCGGAAACGATCATTCGGCCTAATAAATGCTAAAGAATTGTAAATAATTATATTCTTTCTAAAACATAATTTAATAGATCATTTAAAATTTCTTTATTAAAAATCATAACGGTAACAATCATTGAGCCTAATAAATGGTAAAAAATTCTAAATAATTATCTTCTTTGTAAAAGATAATTTAATAGATCATTTAGAATTTCTTTATTAAAGATCATAACGGTAACGATCATTGGGCCTAATAAACGCTAAAGAATTTGAAATAATTACCTTCTTTGTGAATCATAATTGAAAAGATCATTTAAAGTTTTTTTATTAAAGATCATAACGGTAACGATCATTGGGCCTAATAAATGCTAAAAAATTGTAAATAATTATCTTCTTTCTCAAAGATAATTTAATAGATCATTTAGAATTTCTTTATTAAAGATCATAACGGTAACGATCATTGGGCCTTATAAATGCTAAAAAATTGTAAATCATTATCTTCTTTCTAAAAGATTATTTTTATACATCATTTAGAATTTCTTTATTAAAGATCATAACGGTAACGATCATTGGGCCAAATAAATGCTAAAGAATTTGAAATAATTATCTACTTTGTGAATCGTAATTGAAAAGATCATGTAAAGTTTTTTTATTAAAATGATAACGGTAACGATCATTGGGTCTAATAAATGCTAAAAAATCGTAAATACTTATATTCTTTCTAAAAGCTAATTTAATAGATCGTTTAGAATTTCTTTATTAAAGATCATAACGGTAACGATCATTGGGCCTAATAAATGCTAAAGAATTGTAAATAATTATATTCTTTCGAAAACATAATTTGATAGATCATTTAAAATTTCTTTATTAAATATCATAACGGTAATGTTCATTGGGCCTAATAAATGCTAAAAAATTCTAATTAATTATCTTCTTTGCAAAAGATAATTTAGTAGATCATTTAAAATTTATTTATTAAAAATCATAACGGTAACAATCATTGAGCCTAATAAATGGTAAAAAATTGTAAATAATTATCTTCTTTGTAAAAGATAATTTAATAGATCATTTAAAATTTCTTGATTAAAGATCATAATAGTAACGATCACTGGGCCTAATAAATGCTAAAGAATTTGATATAATTATCTTCTTTGTGAATCATAATTGAAAAGATCATTTAAAGTTTTTTTAATAAAGATCATAAAGGTAACGATCATTGGGCCTAATAAATGCTAAAAAATTGTAAATAATTATCTTCTTTCTAAAAGCTAATTTAATAGATCATTTAGAATTTCTTTATTTAACGGTAACGGTCATTGGGCCTAATAAATGCTAAAAAATTGTAAATAATTATATTCTTTCTAAAACATAATTTAATAGATCATTTAAAATTTCTTTATTAAAAATCATAACGGTAACAATCATTGAGCCTAATAAATGGTAAAAAATTGTAAATAATTATCTTCTTTGTAAAAGATAATTTAGTAGATCATTTAGAATTTCTTTATTAAAGATCATAACGGTAACGATCATTGGGCCTAATAAATGCTAAAGAATTTGAAATAATTACCTTCTTTGTGAATCATAATTGAATAGATCATTTAAAGTTTTTTTAATAAAGATCATAACGGTAACGATCATTGGGCCTAATAAATGCTAAAAAATTGTAAATAATTATCTTCTTTCTAAAAGATAATTTAATAGATCATTTAGAATTTCTTAATTAAAGATCATAACGGTAACGATCATTGGTCCTAATAAATGCTAAAGAATTTGAAATAATTACCTTCTTTGTGAATCATAATTGAATAGATCATTTAAAGTTTTTTTAATAAAGATCATAACGGTAACGATCATTGGGCCTAATAAATGCTAAAAAATTGTAAATAATTATCTTCTTTCTAAAAGATAATTTAATAGATCATTTAGAATTTTGTTATTAAAGATCATAACGGTAACGATCATTGGTCCTAATAAATGCTAAAGAATTTGAAATAATTACCTTCTTTGTGAATCATAATTGAATAGATCATTTAAAGTTTTTTTATTAAAGATCATAACGGTAACGATCATTGGGCCTAATAAATGCTAAAAAATTGTAAATAATTATCTTCTTTCTAAAAGATAATTTAATAGACCATATACAATTTCTTTATTAAAGATCATAACAGTAACGATCATTGGTCCTAATAAATGCTAAAGAATTTGAAATAATTACCTTCTTTGTGAATCATAATTGAAATGATCATTTAAAGTTTTTTTATTAAAGATCATAACGGTAATGATCATTGGGCCTAATAAATGCTAAAAAATTGTAAATAATTATCTTCTTTCTCAAAGATAATTTAATAGATCATTTAGAATTTCTTTATTAAAGATCATAACGGTAACGATCATTGGGCCTAATAAATGCTAAAGAATTTGAAATAATTATCTTCTTTGTGAATCATAATTGAAAAGATCATTTAAAGTTTTTTTATTAAAGATCATAACGGTAACGATCATTGGGCCTAATAAATGCTAAAAAATTGTAAATAATTATCTTCTTTGTAAAAGATAATTTAATAGACCATTTACAATTTCTTTATTAAAGATCATAACGGTAACGATCATTGGTCCGAATAAATGCTAAAGAATTTGAAATAATTACCTTCTTTGTGAATCATAATTGAAAAGATCATTTAAAGTTTTTTTATTAAAGATCATAACGATAACGATCATTGAGCCTAATAAATGCTAAAAAATTGTAAATAATTATCTTCTTTCTCAAAGATAATTTAATAGATCATTTAGAATTTCTTTATTAAAGATCATAGCGGAAACGATCATTGGGCCTAATAAATGCTAAAGAATTGTAAATAATTATATTCTTTCTAAAACATAATTTAATAGATCATTTAAAATTTCTTTATTAAAAATCATAACGGTAACAATCATTGAGCCTAATAAATGGTAAAAAATTCTAAATAATTATCTTCTTTGTAAAAGATAATTTAATAGATCATTTAGAATTTCTTTATTAAAGATCATAACGGTAACGATCATTGGGCCTAATAAACGCTAAAGAATTTGAAATAATTACCTTCTTTGTGAATCATAATTGAATAGATCATTTAAAGTTTTTTTATTAAAGATCATAACGGTAACGATCATTGGGCCTAATAAATGCTAAAAAATTGTAAATAATTATCTTCTTTCGCAAAGATAATTTAATAGATCATTTAGAATTTCTTTATTAAAGATCATAACGGTAACGATCTTTGGGCCTAATAAATGCTAAAGAATTTGAAATAATTATATTGTTTGTGAATCATAATTGAAAAGATCATTTAAAGTTTTTTTATTAAAGATCATAACGATAACGATCATTGGGCCTAATAAATGCTAAAAAATTGTAAATAATTATCTTCTTTCTCAAAGATAATTTAATAGATCATTTAGAATTTCTTTATTAAAGATCACAGCAGAAACGATCATTGGGCCTAATAAATGCTAAAGAATTGTAAATAATTATATTCTTTCTAAAACATAATTTAATAGATCATTTAAAATTTCTTTATTAAAAATCATAACGGTAACAATCATTGAGCCTAATAAATGGTAAAAAATTCTAAATAATTATCTTCTTTGTAAAAGATTATTTAATAGATCATTTAAAATTTCTTTATTAAAGATCATAACAGTAACGATCACTGAGCCTAATAAATGCTAAGGAATTTGAAATAATTATCTTCTTTGTGAATCATAATTGAAAAGATCATTTAAAGTTTTTTTATTAAAGATCATAACGATAACGATCATTGGGCCTAATAAATGCTAAAAAATCGTAAATACTTATCTTCTTTCTAAAAGCTAATTTAATAGATCATTTAGAATTTCTTTATTAAAGATCATAACGGTAACGGTCATTGGGCGTAATAAATGCTAAAGAATTTTAAATAATTATATTCTTTCTAAAACATAATTTAATAGATCATTTAAAATTTCTTTATTAAAAATCATAACGGTAACAATCATTGAGCTAATAAATGGTAAAAAATTGTAAATAATTATCTTCTTTGTAAAAGATAATTTAATAGACCATTTACAATTTCTTTATTAAAGATCATAACGATAACGATCATTGGTCCTGATAAATGCTAAAGAATTTGAAATAATTACCTTCTTTGTGAATCATAATTGAAAAGATCATTTAAAGTTTTTTTATTAAAGATCATAACGGTAACGATCATTGGGCCTAATAAATGCTAAAAAATTGTAAATAATTATCTTCTTTCTCAAAGATAATTTAATAGATCATTTAGAATTTCTTTATTAAAGATCACAGCGGAAACGATCATTGGGCCTAATAAATGCTAAAGAATTGTAAATAATTATATTCTTTCTAAAACATAATTTAATAGATCATTTAAAATTTCTTTATTAAAAATCATAACGGTAACAATCATTGAGCCTAATAAATGGTAAAAAATTCTAAATAATTATCTTCTTTGTAAAAGATAATTTAATAGATCATTTAAAGTTTCTTTATTAAAGATCATAACAGTAACGATCACTGGGCCTAATAAATATTAAGGAATTTGAAATAATTATCTTCTTTGTGAATCATAATTGAAAAGATCATTTAAAGTTTTTTTATTAAAGATCATAACGGTAACGATCATTGGGCCTAATAAATGCTAAAAAATCGTAAATACTTATCTTCTTTCTAAAAGCTATTTTAATAGATCATTTAGAATTTCTTTATTTAACGGTAACGGTCATTGGGCCTAATAAATGCTAAAAAATTGTAAATAATTATATTCTTTCTAAAACATAATTTAATAGATCATTTAAAATTTCTTTATTAAAAATCATAACGGTAACAATCATTGAGCCTAATAAATGGTAAAAAATTGTAAATAATTATCTTCTTTGTAAAAGATAATTTAATAGATCATTTAGAATTTCTTTATTAAAGATCATAACGGTAACGATCATTGGGCCTAATAAACGCTAAAGAATTTGAAATAATTACCTTCTTTCTGAATCATAATTGAATAGATCATTTAAAGTTTTTTTATTAAAGATCATAACGGTAACGATCATTGGGCCTAATAAATGCTAAAAAATTGTAAATAATTATCTTCTTTCGCAAAGATAATTTAATAGATCATTTAGAATTTCTTTATTAAAGATCATAACGGTAACGATCATTGGGCCTAATAAATGCTAAAGAATTTGAAATAATTATCTTCTTTGTGAATCATAATTGAAAAGATCATTTAAAGTTTTTTTATTAAAGATCATAACGATAACGATCATTGGGCCTAATAAATGCTAAAAAATTGTAAATAATTATCTTCTTTCTCAAAGATAATTTAATAGATCATTTAGAATTTCTTTATTAAAGATCATAGCGGAAACGATCATTGGGCCTAATAAATGCTAAAGAATTGTAAATAATTATATTCTTTCTAAAACATAATTTAATAGATCATTTAAAATTTCTTTATTAAAAATCATAACGGTAACAATCATTGAGCCTAATAAATGCTAAAAAATTGTAAATAATTATCTTCTTTGTAAAAGATAATTTAATAGACCATTTACAATTTCTTTATTAAAGATCATAACGATAACGATCATTGGTCCTGATAAATGCTAAAGAATTTGAAATAATTACCTTCTTTGTGAATCATAATTGAAAAGATCATTTAAAGTTTTTTTATTAAAGATCATAACGGTAACGATCATTGGGCCTAATAAATGCTAAAAAATTGTAAATAATTATCTTCTTTCTCAAAGATAATTTAATAGATCATTTAGAATTTCTTTATTAAAGATCATAGCGGAAACGATCATTGGGCCTAATAAATGCTAAAGAATTGTAAATAATTATATTCTTTCTAAAACATAATTTAATAGATCATTTAAAATTTCTTTATTAAAAATCATAATGGTAACAATCATTGAGCCTAATAAATGGTAAAAAATTCTAAATAATTATCTTCTTTGTAAAAGATAATTTAATAGATCATTTAAAATTTCTTTATTAAAGATCATAACAGTAACAATCACTGGGCCTAATAAATGCTAAGGAATTTGAAATAATTATCTTCTTTGTGAATCATAATTGAAAAGATCATTTAAAGTTTTTTTATTAAAGATCATAACGGTAACGATCATTGGGCCTAATAAATGCTAAAAAATCGTAAATACTTATCTTCTTTCTAAAAGCTAATTTAATAGATCATTTAGAATTTCTTTATTTAACGGTAACGGTCATTGGGCCTAATAAATGCTAAAAAATTGTAAATAATTATATTCTTTCTAAAACATAATTTAATAGATCATTTAAAATTTCTTTATTAAAAATCATAACGGTAACAATCATTGAGCCTAATAAATGGTAAAAAATTCTAAATAATTATCTTCTTTGTAAAAGATAATTTAATAGATCATTTAAAATTTCTTTATAAAAGATCATAACAGTAACGATCACTGAGCCTAATAAATGCTAAGGAATTTGAAATAATTATCTTCTTTGTGAATCATAATTGAAAAGATCATTTAAAGTTTTTTTATTAAAGATCATAACGATAACGATCATTGGGCCTAATAAATGCTAAAAAATCGTAAATACTTATCTTCTTTCTAAAAGCTAATTTAATAGATCATTTAGAATTTCTTTATTAAAGATCATAACGGTAACGGTCATTGGGCGTAATAAATGCTAAAGAATTTTAAATAATTATATTCTTTCTAAAACATAATTTAATAGATCATTTAAAATTTCTTTATTAAAAATGATAACGGTAACAATCATTGAGCTAATAAATGGTAAAAAATTGTAAATAATTATCTTCTTTGTAAAAGATAATTTAATAGACCATTTACAATTTCTTTATTAAAGATCATCACGATAACGATCATTGGTCCTGATAAATGCTAAAGAATTTGAAATAATTACCTTCTTTGTGAATCATAATTGAAAAGATCATTTAAAGTTTTTTTATTAAAGATCATAACGGTAACGATCATTGGGCCTAATAAATGCTAAAAAATTGTAAATAATTATCTTCTTTCTCAAAGATAATTTAATAGATCATTTAGAATTTCTTTATTAAAGATCATAGCGGAAACGATCATTGGGCCTAATAAATGCTAAAGAATTGTAAATAATTATATTCTTTCTAAAACATAATTTAATAGATCATTTTAAATTTCTTTATTAAAAATCATAACGGTAACAATCATTGAGCCTAATAAATGGTAAAAAATTCTAAATAATTATCTTCTTTGTAAAAGATAATTTAATAGATCATTTAAAATTTCTTTATTAAAGATCATAACAGTCACGATCACTGGGCCTAATAAATGCTAAGGAATTTGAAATAATTATCTTCTTTGTGAATCATAATTGAAAAGATCATTTAAAGTTTTTTTATTAAAGATCATAATGGTAACGATCATTGGGCCTAATAAATGCTAAAAAATCGTAAATACTTATCTTCTTTCTAAAAGCTATTTTAATAGATCATTTAGAATTTCTTTATTTAACGGTAACGGTCATTGGGCCTAATAAATGCTAAAAAATTGTAAATAATTATATTCTTTCTAAAACATAATTTAATAGATCATTTAAAATTTCTTTATTAAAAATCATAATGGTAACAATCATTGAGCCTAATAAATGGTAAAAAATTGTAAATAATTATCTTCTTTGTAAAAGATAATTTAATAGATCATTTAGAATGTCTTTATTAAAGATCATAACGGTAACGATCATTGGGCCTAATAAACGCTAAAGAATTTGAAATAATTACCTTCTTTGTGAATCATAATTGAATAGATCATTTAAAGTTTTTTTATTAAAGATCATAACGGTAACGATCATTGGGCCTAATAAATGCTAAAAAATTGTAAATAATTATCTTCTTTCGCAAAGATAATTTAATAGATCATTTAGAATTTCTTTATTAAAGATCATAACGGTAACGATCATTGGGCCTAATAAATGCTAAAGAATTTGAAATAATTATCTTCTTTGTGAATCATAATTGAAAAGATCATTTAAAGTTTTTTTATTAAAGATCATAACGATAACGATCATTGGGCCTAATAAATGCTAAAAAATTGTAAATAATTATCTTCTTTCTCAAAGATAATTTAATAGATCATTTAGAATTTCTTTATTAAAGATCATAGCGGAAACGATCATTGGGCCTAATAAATGCTAAAGAATTGTAAATAATTAGATTCTTTCTAAAACATAATTTAATAGATCATTTAAAATTTCTTTATTAAAAATCATAACGGTAACAATCATTGAGCCTAATAAATGGTAAAAAATTCTAAATAATTATCTTCTTTGTAAAAGATAATTTAATAGATCATTTAAAATTTCTTTATTAAAGATCATAACAGTAACGATCACTGGGCCTAATAAATGCTAAGGAATTTGAAATAATTATCTTCTTTGTGAATCATAATTGAAAAGATCATTTAAAGTTTTTTTATTAAAGATCATAACGGTAACGATCATTGGGCCTAATAAATGCTAAAAAATCGTAAATACTTATCTTCTTTCTAAAAGCTAATTTAATAAATCATTTAGAATTTCTTTATTTAACGGTAACGGTCATTGGGCCTAATAAATGCTAAAAAATTGTAAATAATTATATTCTTTCTAAAACATAATTTAATAGATCATTTAAAATTTCTTTATTAAAAATCATAACGGTAACAATCATTGAGCCTAATAAATGGTAAAAAATTGTAAATAATTATCTTCTTTGTAAAAGATAATTTAATAGATCATTTAGAATTTTTTTATTAAAGATCATAACGGTAACGATCATTGGGCCTAATAAACGCTAGAGAATTTGAAATAATTACCTTCTTTGTGAATCATAATTGAATAGATCATTTAAAGTCTTTTTAATAAAGATCATAACGGTAACGATCATTGGGCCTAATAAATGCTAAAAAATTGTAAATAATTATCTTCTTTCGCAAAGATAATTTAATAGATCATTTAGAATTTCTTTATTAAAGATCATAACGGTAACGATCATTGGGCCTAATAAATGCTAAAGAATTTGAAATAATTATCTTCTTTGTGAATCATAATTGAAAAGATCATTTAAAGTTTTTTTATTAAAGATCATAACGATAACGATCATTGGGCCTAATAAATGCTAAAAAATTGTAAATAATTATCTTCTTTCTCAAAGATAATTTAATAGATCATTTAGAATTTCTTTATTAAAGATCATAGCGGAAACGATCATTGGGCCTAATAAATGCTAAAGAATTGTAAATAATTAGATTCTTTCTAAAACATAATTTAATAGATCATTTAAAATTTCTTTATTAAAAATCATAACGGTAACAATCATTGAGCCTAATAAATGGTAAAAAATTCTAAATAATTATCTTCTTTGTAAAAGATAATTTAATAGATCATTTAAAATTGCTTTATTAAAGATCATAACAGTAACGATCACTGGGCCTAATAAATGCTAAGGAATTTGAAATAATTATCTTCTTTGTGAATCATAATTGAAAAGATCATTTAAAGTTTTTTTATTAAAGATCATAACGGTAATGATCATTGGGCCTAATAAATGCTAAAAAATCGTAAATACTTATCTTCTTTCTAAAAGCTAATTTAATAAATCATTTAGAATTTCTTTATTTAACGGTAACGGTCATTGGGCCTAATAAATGCTAAAAAATTGTAAATAATTATATTCTTTCTAAAACATAATTTAATAGATCATTTAAAATTTCTTTATTAAAAATCATAACGGTAACAATCATTGAGCCTAATAAATGGTAAAAAATTGTAAATAATTATCTTCTTTGTAAAAGATAATTTAATAGATCATTTAGAATTTTTTTATTGAAGATCATAACGGTAACGATCATTGGGCCTAATAAACGCTAGAGAATTTGAAATAATTACCTTCTTTGTGAATCATAATTGAATAGATCATTTAAAGTCTTTTTAATAAAGATCATAACGGTAACGGTCATTGGGCCTAATAAATGCTAAAGAATTGTAAATAATTATCTTTTTTCTAAAAGATAATTTAATAGATCATTTAGAATTTCTTTATTAAAGATCATAACGGTAACGATCGTTGGTCCTAATAAATGCTAAAGAATTTGAAATAATTACCTTCTTTGTGAATCATAATTGAAAAGATCATTTAAAGTTTTTTTATTAAAGATCGTAACGGTAACGATCATTGGGCCTAATAAATGCTAAAAAATCGTAAATACTTATCTTCTTTCTAAAAGCTAATTTAATAGATCATTTAGAATTTCTTTATTAAAGATCATAACGGTAACGGTCATTGGGCGTAATAAATGCTAAAGAATTTTAAATAATTATATTCTTTCTAAAACATAATTTAATAGATCATTTAAAATTTCTTTATTAAAAATGATAACGGTAACAATCATTGAGCTAATAAATGGTAAAAAATTGTAAATAATTATCTTCTTTGTAAAAGATAATTTAATAGACCATTTACAATTTCTTTATTAAAGATCATAACGATAACGATCATTGGTCCTGATAAATGCTAAAGAATGTGAAATAATTACCTTCTTTGTGAATCATAATTGAAAAGATCATTTAAAGTTTTTTTATTAAAGATCATAACGGTAACGATCATTGGGCCTAATAAATGCTAAAAAATTGTAAATAATTATCTTCTTTCTCAAAGATAATTTAATAGATCATTTAGAATTTCTTTATTAAAGATCATAACGGTAACGATCATTGGGCCTAATAATTTGAAATAATTATCTTCTTTGTGAATCATAATTGAAAAGATCATTTAAAGTTTTTTTATTAAAGATCATAACGGTAACGAGCATTGGGCCTAATAAATGCTAGAAAATTGTAAATAATTATCTTCTTTCTCAAAGATAATTTAATAGATCATTTAGAATTTCTTTATTAAAGATAATAACGGAAACGATCATTGGGCCTAATAAATGCTAAAGAATTGTAAATAATTATATTCTTTCTAAAACATAATTTAATAGATCATTTAAAATTTTTTTATTAAAGATCATAACGGTAACGTTCATTGGGCCTAATAAATGCTAAAAATCTGTAATTAATTATCTTCTTTGCAAAAGATAATTTAGTAGATCATTTAAAATTTCTTTATTAAAGATCATAACAGTAATGATCATTGGGCCTAATAAATGCTAAAGAATTCTAAATAATTGTCTTCTTTGTGAATCATAATTGAAAAGATCATTTAAAGTTTTTTTATTAAAGATCATAACGGTAACGAGCATTGGGCCTAATAAATGCTAAAAAATTGTAAATAATTATCTTCTTTCTCAAAGATAATTTAATAGATCATTTAGAATTTCTTTATTAAAGATCATAACGGAAACGATCATTGGGCCTAATAAATGCTAAAGAATTGTAAATAATTACATTCTTTCTAAAACATAATTTAATAGATCATTTAAAATTTATTTATTAAAGATCATAACCGTAACGTTCATTGGGCCTAATAAATGCTAAAAATCTGTAATTAATTATCTTCTTTGCAAAAGATAATTTAGTAGATCATTTAAAATTTCTTTATTAAAGATCATAACAGTAATGATCATTGGGCCTAATAAATGCTAAAGAATTCTAAATAATTGTCTTCTTTGTGAATCATAATTGAAAAGATCATTTAAAGTTTTTTTATTAAAGATCATAACGGTAACGAGCATTGGGCCTAATAAATGCTAAAAAATTGTAAATAATTATCTTCTTTCTCAAAGATAATTTAATAGATCATTTAGAATTTCTTTATTAAAGATAATAACGGAAACGATCATTGGGCCTAATAAATGCTAAAGAATTGTAAATAATTACATTCTTTCTAAAACATAATTTAATAGATCATTTAAAATTTATTTATTAAAGATCATAACGGTAACGTTCATTGGGCCTAATAAATGCTAAAACACTGTAATTAATTATCTTCTTTGCAAAAGATAATTTAGTAGATCATTTAGAATTTCTTTATTAAAGATCATAACGGTAACGATCATTGGTCCTAATAAATGCTAAAGAATTTGAAATAATTACCTTCTTTGTGAATCATAATTGAATAGATCATTTAAAGTTTTTTTAATAAAGATCATAACGGTAACGATCATTGGGCCTAATAAATGCTCAAAAATTGTAAATAATTAGCTTTTTTCTAAAAGATAATTTAATAGATAATTTAGAATTTCTTTATTAAAGATCATAATTGTAACGATCATTGGTCCTAATAAATGCTAAAGAATTTGAAATAATTACCTTCTTTGTGAATCATAATTGAAAAGATCATTTAAAGTTTTTTTATTAAAGATCATAACGGTAACGATCATTGGGCCTAATAAATGCTAAAAAATTGTAAATAATTATCTTGTTTCTCAAAGATAATTTAATAGATCCTTTAGAATTTCTTTATTAAAGATCATAACGGAAACGATCATTGGGCCTAATAAATGCTAAAGAATTGTAAATAATTATATTCTTTCTAAAACATAATTTAATAGATCATTTAAAATTTATTTATTAAAGATCATAACGGTAACGTTCATTGGGCCTAATAAATGCTAAAAAACTGTAATTAATTATCTTCTTTGCAAAAGATAATTTAGTAGATCATTTTAAATTTCTTTATTAAAGATCATAACGGTAACGATCATTTGTCCTAATAAATGCTAAAGAATTTGAAATAATTACCTTCTTTGTGAATCATAATTGAAAAGATCATTTAAAGTTTTTTTATTAAAGATCGTAACGGTAACGATCATTGGGCCTAATAAATGCTAAAAAATCGTAAATACTTATCTTCTTTCTAAAAGCTAATTTAATAGATCATTTAGAATTTCTTTATTAAAGATCATAACGGTAACGGTCATTGGGCGTAATAAATGCTAAAGAATTTTAAATAATTATATTCTTTCTAAAACATAATTTAATAGATCATTTAAAATTTCTTTATTAAAAATGATAACGGTAACAATCATTGAGCTAATAAATGGTAAAAAATTGTAAATAATTATCTTCTTTGTAAAAGATAATTTAATAGACCATTTACAATTTCTTTATTAAAGATCATAACGATAACGATCATTGGTCCTGATAAATGCTAAAGAATGTGAAATAATTACCTTCTTTGTGAATCATAATTGAAAAGATCATTTAAAGTTTTTTTATTAAAGATCATAACGGTAACGATCATTGGGCCTAATAAATGCTAAAAAATTGTAAATAATTATCTTCTTTCTCAAAGATAATTTAATAGATCATTTAGAATTTCTTTATTAAAGATCATAACGGTAACGATCATTGGGCCTAATAAATGCTAAAGAATTTGAAATAATTATCTTCTTTGTGAATCATAATTGAAAAGATCATTTAAAGTTTTTTTATTAAAGATCATAACGGTAACGAGCATTGGGCCTAATAAATGCTAGAAAATTGTAAATAATTATCTTCTTTCTCAAAGATAATTTAATAGATCATTTAGAATTTCTTTATTAAAGATAATAACGGAAACGATCATTGGGCCTAATAAATGCTAAAGAATTGTAAATAATTATATTCTTTCTAAAACATAATTTAATAGATCATTTAAAATTTTTTTATTAAAGATCATAACGGTAACGTTCATTGGGCCTAATAAATGCTAAAAAACTGTAATTAATTATCTTCTTTGCAAAAGATAATTTAGTAGATCATTTTAAATTTCTTTATTAAAGATCATAACAGTAATGATCATTGGGCCTAATAAATGCTAAAGAATTCTAAATAATTGTCTTCTTTGTGAATCATAATTGAAAAGATCATTTAAAGTTTTTTTATTAAAGATCATAACGGTAACGAGCATTGGGCCTAATAAATGCTAAAAAATTGTAAATAATTATCTTCTTTCTCAAAGATAATTTAATAGATCATTTAGAATTTCTTTATTAAAGATAATAACGGAAACGATCATTGGGCCTAATAAATGCTAAAGAATTGTAAATAATTACATTCTTTCTAAAACATAATTTAATAGATCATTTAAAATTTATTTATTAAAGATCATAACGGTAACGTTCATTGGGCCTAATAAATGCTAAAACACTGTAATTAATTATCTTCTTTGCAAAAGATAATTTAGTAGATCATTTAGAATTTCTTTATTAAAGATCATAACGGTAACGATCATTGGTCCTAATAAATGCTAAAGAATTTGAAATAATTACCTTCTTTGTGAATCATAATTGAATAGATCATTTAAAGTTTTTTTAATAAAGATCATAACGGTAACGATCATTGGGCCTAATAAATGCTCAAAAATTGTAAATAATTAGCTTTTTTCTAAAAGATAATTTAATAGATAATTTAGAATTTCTTTATTAAAGATCATAATTGTAACGATCATTGGTCCTAATAAATGCTAAAGAATTTGAAATAATTACCTTCTTTGTGAATCATAATTGAAAAGATCATTTAAAGTTTTTTTATTAAAGATCATAACGGTAACGATCATTGGGCCTAATAAATGCTAAAAAATTGTAAATAATTATCTTGTTTCTCAAAGATAATTTAATAGATCCTTTAGAATTTCTTTATTAAAGATCATAACGGAAACGATCATTGGGCCTAATAAATGCTAAAGAATTGTAAATAATTATATTCTTTCTAAAACATAATTTAATAGATCATTTAAAATTTATTTATTAAAGATCATAACGGTAACGTTCATTGGGCCTAATAAATGCTAAAAAACTGTAATTAATTATCTTCTTTGCAAAAGATAATTTAGTAGATCATTTTAAATTTCTTTATTAAAGATCATAACGGTAACGATCATTTGTCCTAATAAATGCTAAAGAATTTGAAATAATTACCTTCTTTGTGAATCATAATTGAAAAGATCATTTAAAGTTTTTTTATTAAAGATCGTAACGGTAACGATCATTGGGCCTAATAAATGCTAAAAAATCGTAAATACTTATCTTCTTTCTAAAAGCTAATTTAATAGATCATTTAGAATTTCTTTATTAAAGATCATAACGGTAACGGTCATTGGGCGTAATAAATGCTAAAGAATTTTAAATAATTATATTCTTTCTAAAACATAATTTAATAGATCATTTAAAATTTCTTTATTAAAAATGATAACGGTAACAATCATTGAGCTAATAAATGGTAAAAAATTGTAAATAATTATCTTTTTTCTAAAAGATATTTTAATAGATCATTTAGAATTTCTTTATTAAAGATCATAACGGTAACGATCGTTGGTCCTAATAAATGCTAAAGAATTTGAAATAATTACCTTCTTTGTGAATCATAATTGAAAAGATCATTTAAAGTTTTTTTATTAAAGATCGTAACGGTAACGATCATTGGGCCTAATAAATGCTAAAAAATCGTAAATACTTATCTTGTTTCTAAAAGCTAATTTAATAGATCATTTAGAATTTCTTTATTAAAGATCATAACGGTAACGGTCATTGGGCGTAATAAATGCTAAAGAATTGTAAATAATTATATTCTTTCTAAAACATAATTTAATAGATCATTTAAAATTTCTTTATTAAAAATCATAACGGTAACAATCATTGAGCCTAATAAATGGTAAAAAATTGTAAATAATTATCTTCTTTGTAAAAGATAATTTAATAGACCATTTACAATTTCTTTATTAAAGATCATAACGATAACGATCATTGGTCCTGATAAATGCTAAAGAATTTGAAATAATTACCTTCTTTGTGAATCATAATTGAAAAGATCATTTAAAGTTTTTTTATTAAAGATCATAACGGTAACGATCATTGGGCCTAATAAATGCTAAAAAATTGTAAATAATTATCTTGTTTCTCAAAGATAATTTAATAGATCATTTAGAATTTCTTTATTAAAGATCATAACGGAAACGATCATTGGGCCTAATAAATGCTAAAGAATTGTAAATAATTATATTCTTTCTAAAACATAAATTAATAGATCATTTAAAATTTCTTTATTAAAAATCATAACGGTAACAATCATTGAGCCTAATAAATGGTAAAAAATTGTAATTAATTATCTTATTTGCAAAAGATAATTTAGTAGATCATTTACAATTTCTTTATTAAAGATCATAACGGTAACGATCATTGGGCCTAATAAACGCTAAAGAATTTGAAATAATTACCGTCTTTGTGAATCATAATTGAATAGATCATTTAAAGTTTTTTTAATAAAGATCATAACGGTAACGGTGATTGGGCCTAATAAATGCTAAAGAATTGTAAACAATTATCTTTTTTCTAAAAGATATTTTAATAGATCATTTAGAATTTCTTTATTAAAGATCATAACGGTAACGATCGTTGGTCCTAATAAATGCTAAAGAATTTGAAATAATTACCTTCTTTGTGAATCATAATTGAAAAGATCATTTAAAGTTTTTTTATTAAAGATCGTAACGGTAACGATCATTGGGCCTAATAAATGCTAAAAAATCGTAAATACTTATCTTCTTTCTAAAAGCTAATTTAATAGATCATTTAGAATTTCTTTATTAAAGATCATAACGGTAACGGTCATTGGGCGTAATAAATGCTAAAGAATTGTAAATAATTATATTCTTTCTAAAACATAATTTAATAGATCATTTAAAATTTCTTTATTAAAGATCATAACGGTAACGATCATTGGGCCTAATAAATGCTAAAAAATTGTAAATAATTATCTTGTTTCTCAAAGATAATTTAATAGATCATTTAGAATTTCTTTATTAAAGATCATAACGGAAACGATCATTGGGCCTAATAAATGCTAAAGAATTGTAAATAATTATATTCTTTCTAAAACATAATTTAATAGATCATTTAAAATTTCTTTATTAAAAATCATAACGGTAACAATCATTGAGCCTAATAAATGGTAAAAAATTGTAATTAATTATCTTATTTGCAAAAGATAATTTAGTAGATCATTTACAATTTCTTTATTAAAGATCATAACGGTAACGATCATTGGGCCTAATAAACGCTAAAGAATTTGAAATAATTACCGTCTTTGTGAATCATAATTGAATAGATCATTTAAAGTTTTTTTAATAAAGATCATAACGGTAACGGTGATTGGGCCTAATAAATGCTAAAGAATTGTAAATAATTATCTTTTTTCTAAAAGATATTTTAATAGATCATTTAGAATTTCTTTATTAAAGATCATAACGGTAACGATCGTTGGTCCTAATAAATGCTAAAGAATTTGAAATAATTATCTTCTTTGTGAATCATAATTGAAAAGATCATTTAAAGTTTTTTTATTAAAGATCATAACGGTAACGATCATTGGGCCTAATAAATGCTAAAAAATCGTAAATACTTATCTTCTTTCTAAAAGCTATTTTAATAGATCATTTAGAATTTCTTTATTTAACGGTAACGGTCATTGGGCCTAATAAATGCTAAAAAATTGTAAATAATTATATTCTTTCTAAAACATAATTTAATAGATCATTTAAAATTTCTTTATTAAAAATCATAACGGTAACAATCATTGAGCCTAATAAATGGTAAAAAATTGTAAATAATTATCTTCTTTGTAAAAGATAATTTAATAGATCATTTAGAATTTCTTTATTAAAGATCATAACGGTAACGATCATTGGGCCTAATAAACGCTAAAGAATTTGAAATAATTACCTTCTTTGTGAATCATAATTGAATAGATCATTTAAAGTTTTTTTATTAAAGATCATAACGGTAACGATCATTGGGCCTAATAAATGCTAAAAAATTGTAAATAATTATCTTCTTTCGCAAAGATAATTTAATAGATCATTTAGAATTTCTTTATTAAAGATCATAACGGTAACGATCATTGGGCCTAATAAATGCTAAAGAATTTGAAATAATTATCTTCTTTGTGAATCATAATTGAAAAGATCATTTAAAGTTTTTTTATTAAAGATCATAACGGTAACGAGCATTGGGCCTAATAAATGCTAAAAAATTGTAAATAATTATCTTCTTTCTCAAAGATAATTTAATAGATCATTTAGAATTTCTTTATTAAAGATCATAGCGGAAACGATCATTGGGCCTAATAAATGCTAAAGAATTGTAAATAATTAGATTCTTTCTAAAACATAATTTAATAGATCATTTAAAATTTCTTTATTAAAAATCATAACGGTAACAATCATTGAGCCTAATAAATGGTAAAAAATTCTAAATAATTATCTTCTTTGTAAAAGATAATTTAATAGATCATTTAAAATTTCTTTATTAAAGATCATAACAGTAACGATCACTGGGCCTAATAAATGCTAAGGAATTTGAAATAATTATCTTCTTTGTGAATCATAATTGAATAGATCATTTAAAGTCTTTTTAATAAAGATCATAACGCTAACGGTCATCGGGCCTAATAAATGCTAAAGAATTGTAAATAATTATCTTTTTTCTAAAAGATAATTTAATAGATCATTTAGAATTTCTTTATTAAAGATCATAACGGTAACGATCGTTGGTCCTAATAAATGCTAAAGAATTTGAAATAATTACCTTCTTTGTGAATCATAATTGAAAAGATCATTTAAAGTTTTTTTATTAAAGATCGTAACGGTAACGATCATTGGGCCTAATAAATGCTAAAAAATCGTAAATACTTATCTTCTTTCTAAAAGCTAATTTAATAGATCATTTAGAATTTCTTTATTAAAGATCATAACGGTAACGGTCATTGGGCCTAATAAATGCTAAAGAATTGTAAATAATTACATTCTTTCTAAAACATAATTTAATAGATCATTTAAAATTTATTTATTAAAGATCATAACGGTAACGTTCATTGGGCCTAATAAATGCTAAAAAACTGTAATTAATTATCTTCTTTGCAAAAGATAATTTAGTAGATCATTTAGAATTTCTTTATTAAAGATCATAACGGTAACGATCATTGGTCCTAATAAATGCTAAAGAATTTGAAATAATTACCTTCTTTGTGAATCATAATTGAATAGATCATTTAAAGTTTTTTTAATAAAGATCATAACGGTAACGATCATTGGGCCTAATAAATGCTCAAAAATTGTAAATAATTAGCTTTTTTCTAAAAGATAATTTAATAGATAATTTAGAATTTCTTTATTAAAGATCATAATTGTAACGATCATTGGTCCTAATAAATGCTAAAGAATTTGAAATAATTACCTTCTTTGTGAATCATAATTGAAAAGATCATTTAAAGTTTTTTTATTAAAGATCATAACGGTAACGATCATTGGGCCTAATAAATGCTAAAAAATTGTAAATAATTATCTTGTTTCTCAAAGATAATTTAATAGATCCTTTAGAACTTCTTTATTAAAGATCATAACGGAAACGATCATTGGGCCTAATAAATGCTAAAGAATTGTAAATAATTATATTCTTTCTAAAACATAATTTAATAGATCATTTAAAATTTTTTTATTAAAAATCATAACGGTAACAATCATTGAGCCTAATAAATGGTAAAAAATTATAAATAATTATCTTGTTTGTAACAGATAATTTAATAGATCATTTAAAATTTCTTTATTAAAGATCATAACAGTAACGATCATTGGGCCTAATAAATGCTAAAGAATTTGAAATAATTATCTACTTTGTGAATCATAATTGAAAAGATCATTTAAAGTTTTTTTATTAAAGATCATAACGGTAACGATCATTGGGCCTAATAAATGCTAAAAAATTGTAAATAATTATCTTTTTTCTAAAAGATAATTTAATAGATCATTTACAATTTCTTTATTAAAGATCATAACGGTAACGATCATTGGTCCTAATAAATGCTAAAGAATTTGAAATAATTACCTTTTTTGTGAATCAAATTGAAAAGATCATTTAAAGTTTTTTTATTAAAGATCATAACGGTAATGATCATTGGGCATAATAAATGCTAAAAAATTGTAAATAATTATCTTCTTTCTCAAAGATAATTTAATAGATCATTTAGAATTTCTTTATTAAAGATCATAACGGTAACGATCATTGGGCCTAATAAATGCGAAAGAATTTGAAATAATTATCTTCTTTGTGAATCATAATTGAAAAGATCATTTAAAGTTTTTTTATTAAAGATCATAACGGTAACGAGCATTGGGCCTAATAAATGCTAAAAAATTGTAAATAATTATCTTCTTTCTCAAAGATAATTTAATAGATCATTTAGAATTTCTTTATTAAAGATCATAACGGTAACGTTGATTGGGCTTAATAAATGCTAAAAATCTGTAATTAATTATCTTCTTTGCAAAAGATAATTTAGTAGATCATTTAAAATTTCTTTATTAAAGATCATAACGGTAACGATCATTGGGCCTAATAAATGCTAAAGAATTTGAAATAATTGTCTTCTTTGTGAATCATAATTGAAAAGATCATTTAAAGTTTTTTTATTAAAGATCATAACGGTAACGAGCATTGGGCCTAATAAATGCTAAAAAATTGTAAATAATTATCTTCTTTCTCAAAGATAATTTAATAGATCATTTAGAATTTCTTTATTAAAGATCATAACGGAAACGATCATTGGGCCTAATAAATGCTAAAGAATTGTAAATAATTATATTCTTTCTAAAACATAATTTAATAGATCATTTAAAATTTCTTTATTAAAGATCATAACGGTAACGTTCATTGGGCCTAATAAATGCTAAAAAACTGTAATTAATTATCTTCTTTGCAAAAGATAATTTAGTAGATCATTTAAAATTTCTTTATTAAAGATCATAACGGTAACGATCATTGGGCCTAATAAATGCTAAAGAATTTGAAATAATTATCTTCTTTGTGAATCATAATTGAAAAGATCATTTAAAGTTTTTTTATTAAAGATCATAACGGTAACGAGCATTGGGCCTAATAAATGCTAAAAAATTGTAAATAATTATCTTCTTTCTCAAAGATAATTTAATAGATCATTTAGAATTTCTTTATTAAAGATCATAACGGAAACGATCATTGGGCCTAAAAAATGCTAAAGAATTGTAAATAATTATATTCTTTCTAAAACATAATTTAATAGATCATTTAAAATTTCTTTATTAAAGATCATAACGGTAACGTTCATTGGGCCTAATAAATGCTAAAAAACTGTAATTAATTATCTTCTTTGCAAAAGATAATTTAGTAGATCATTTAAAATTTCTTTATTAAAGATCATAACGGTAACGATCATTGGTCCTAATAAATGCTAAAGAATTTGAAATAATTACCTTCTTTGTGAATCATAATTGAATAGATCATTTAAAGTTTTTTTAATAAAGATCATAACGGTAACGATCATTGGGCCTAATAACTGCTAAAAAATTGTAAATAATTAGCTTTTTTCTAAAAGATAATTTAATAGATAATTTAGAATTTCTTTATTAAAGATCATAATGGTAACGATCATTGGTCCTAATAAATGCTAAAGAATTTGAAATAATTACCTTTGTGAATCATAATTGAAAAGATCATTTAAAGTTTTTTTATTAAAGATCATAACGGTAACGATCATTGGGCCTAATAAATGCTAAAAAATTGTAAATAATTATCTTCTTTCTCAAAGATAATTTAATAGATCATTTAGCATTTCTTTATTAAAGATCATAACGGAAACGATCATTGGGCCTAATAAATGCTAAAGAATTGTAAATAATTATATTCTTTCTAAAACATAATTTAATAGATCATTTAAAATTTATTTATGAAAGATCATAACGGTAACGTTCATTGGGCCTAATAAATGCTAAAAAACTGTAATTAATTATCTTCTTTGCAAAAGATAATTTAGTAGATCATTTAAAATTTCTTTATTAAAGATCATAACGGTAACGATCATTGGTCCTAATAAATGCTAAAGAATTTGAAATAATTACCTTCTTTGTGAATCATAATTGAATAGATCATTTAAAGTTTTTTTAATAAAGATCATAACGGTAACGATCATTGGGCCTAATAAATGCTAAAAAAATTGTAAATAATTAGCTTTTTTCGAAAAGATAATTTAATAGATAATTTAGAATTTCTTTATTAAAGATCATAATGGTAACGATCATTGGTCCTAATAAATGCTAAAGAATTTGAAATAATTACCTTCTTTGTGAATCATAATTGAAAAGATCATTTAAAGTTTTTTTATTAAAGATCATAACGGTAACGATCATTGGGCCTAATAAATGCTAAAAAATTGTAAATAATTATCTTCTTTCTCAAAGATAATTTAATAGATCATTTAGAATTTGTTTATTAAAGATCATAACGGAAACGATCATTGGGCCTAATAAATGCTAAAGAATTGTAAATAATTATATTCTTTCTAAAACATAATTTAATAGATCATTTAAAATTTTTTTATTAAAAATCATAACGGTAACAATCATTGAGCCTAATAAATGGTAAAAAATTGTAAATAATTATCTTGTTTGTAACAGATAATTTAATAGATCATTTAAAATTTCTTTATTAAAGATCATAACAGTAACGATCATTGGGCCTAATAAATGCTAAAGAATTTGAAATAATTATCTACTTTGTGAATCATAATTGAAAAGATCATTTAAAGTTTTTTTATTAAAGATCATAACGGTAACGATCATTGGGCCTAATAAATGCTAAAAAATTGTAAATAATTATCTTCTTTCTAAAAGATAATTTAATAGATCATTTACAATTTCTTTATTAAAGATCATAACGGTAACGATCATTGGTCCTAATAAATGCTAAAGAATTTGAAATAATTACCTTTTTTGTGAATCAAATTGAAAAGATCATTTAAAGTTTTTTTATTAAAGATCATAACGGTAACGAGCATTGGGCCTAATAAATGCTAAAAAATTGTAAATAATTATCTTCTTTCTCAAAGATAATTTAATAGATCATTTAGAATTTCTTTATTAAAGATCATAACGGAAACGATCATTGGGCCTAAAAAATGCTAAAGAATTGTAAATAATTATATTCTTTCTAAAACATAATTTAATAGATCATTTAAAATTTCTTTATTAAAGATCATAACGGTAACGTTCATTGGGCCTAATAAATGCTAAAAAACTGTAATTAATTATCTTCTTTGCAAAAGATAATTTAGTAGATCATTTGAAATTTCTTTATTAAAGATCATAACGGTAACGATCATTGGGCCTAATAAATGCTAAAGAATTTGAAATAATTATCTTCTTTGTGAATCATAATTGAAAAGATCATTTAAAGTTTTTTTATTAAAGATCATAACGGTAACGAGCATTGGGCCTAATAAATGCTAAAAAATTGTAAATAATTATCTTCTTTCTCAAAGATAATTTAATAGATCATTTAGAATTTCTTTATTAAAGATCATAACGGAAACGATCATTGGGCCTAAAAAATGCTAAAGAATTGTAAATAATTATATTCTTTCTAAAACATAATTTAATAGATCATTTAAAATTTCTTTATTAAAGATCATAACGGTAACGTTCATTGGGCCTAATAAATGCTAAAAAACTGTAATTAATTATCTTCTTTGCAAAAGATAATTTAGTAGATCATTTAAAATTTCTTTATTAAAGATCATAACGGTAACGATCATTGGTCCTAATAAATGCTAAAGAATTTGAAATAATTACCTTCTTTGTGAATCATAATTGAATAGATCATTTAAAGTTTTTTTAATAAAGATCATAACGGTAACGATCATTGGGCCTAATAACTGCTAAAAAATTGTAAATAATTAGCTTTTTTCTAAAAGATAATTTAATAGATAATTTAGAATTTCTTTATTAAAGATCATAATGGTAACGATCATTGGTCCTAATAAATGCTAAAGAATTTGAAATAATTACCTTTGTGAATCATAATTGAAAAGATCATTTAAAGTTTTTTTATTAAAGATCATAACGGTAACGATCATTGGGCCTAATAAATGCTAAAAAATTGTAAATAATTATCTTCTTTCTCAAAGATAATTTAATAGATCATTTAGCATTTCTTTATTAAAGATCATAACGGAAACGATCATTGGGCCTAATAAATGCTAAAGAATTGTAAATAATTATATTCTTTCTAAAACATAATTTAATAGATCATTTAAAATTTATTTATGAAAGATCATAACGGTAACGTTCATTGGGCCTAATAAATGCTAAAAAACTGTAATTAATTATCTTCTTTGCAAAAGATAATTTAGTAGATCATTTAAAATTTCTTTATTAAAGATCATAACGGTAACGATCATTGGTCCTAATAAATGCTAAAGAATTTGAAATAATTACCTTCTTTGTGAATCATAATTGAATAGATCATTTAAAGTTTTTTTAATAAAGATCATAACGGTAATGATCATTGGGCCTAATAAATGCTAAAAAAATTGTAAATAATTAGTTTTTTTCGAAAAGATAATTTAATAGATCATTTACAATTTCTTTATTAAAGATCATAATGGTAACGATCATTGGTCCTAATAAATGCTAAAGAATTTGAAATAATTACCTTCTTTGTGAATCATAATTGAAAAGATCATTTAAAGTTTTTTTATTAAAGATCATAACGGTAACGATCATTGCGCCTAATAAATGCTAAAAAATTGTAAATAATTATCTTCTTTCTCAAAGATAATTTAATAGATCATTTAGAATTTGTTTATTAAAGATCATAACGGAAACGATCATTGGCCTAATAAATGCTAAAGAATTGTAAATAATTATATTCTTTCTAAAACATAATTTAATAGATCATTTAAAATTTTTTTATTAAAAATCATAACGGTAACAATCATTGAGCCTAATAAATGGTAAAAAATTGTAAATAATTATCTTGTTTGTAACAGATAATTTAATAGATCATTTAAAATTTCTTTATTAAAGATCATAACAGTAACGATCATTGGGCCTAATAAATGCTAAAGAATTTGAAATAATTATCTACTTTGTGAATCATAATTGAAAAGATCATTTAAAGTTTTTTTATTAAAGATCATAACGGTAACGATCATTGGGCCTAATAAATGCTAAAAAATTGTAAATAATTATCTTCTTTCTAAAAGATAATTTAATAGATCATTTACAATTTCTTTATTAAAGATCATAACGGTAACGATCATTGGTCCTAATAAATGCTAAAGAATTTGAAATAATTACCTTTTTTGTGAATCAAATTGAAAAGATCATTTAAAGTTTTTTTATTAAAGATCATAACGGTAATGATCATTGGGCCTAATAAATGCTAAAAAATTGTAAATAATTATCTTCTTTCTCAAAGATAATTTAATAGATCATTTAGAATTTCTTTATTAAAGATCATAACGGTAACGATCATTGGGCCTAATAAATGCGAAAGAATTTGAAATAATTATCTTCTTTGTGAATCATAATTGAAAAGATCATTTAAAGTTTTTTTATTAAAGATCATAACGGTAACGAGCATTGGGCCTAATAAATGCTAAAAAATTGTAAATAATTATCTTCTTTCTCAAAGATAATTTAATAGATCATTTAGAATTTCTTTATTAAAGATCATAACGGTAACGTTCATTGGGCCTAATAAATGCTAAAAATCTGTAATTAATTATCTTCTTTGCAAAAGATAATTTAGTAGATCATTTAAAATTTCTTTATTAAAGATCATAACGGTAACGATCATTGGGCCTAATAAATGCTAAAGAATTTGAAATAATTGTCTTCTTTGTGAATCATAATTGAAAAGATCATTTAAAGTTTTTTTATTAAAGATCATAACGGTAACGAGCATTGGGCCTAATAAATGCTAAAAAATTGTAAATAATTATCTTCTTTCTCAAAGATAATTTAATAGATCATTTAGAATTTCTTTATTAAAGATCATAACGGAAACGATCATTGGGCCTAATAAATGCTAAAGAATTGTAAATAATTATATTCTTTCTAAAACATAATTTAATAGATCATTTAAAATTTCTTTATTAAAGATCATAACGGTAACGTTCATTGGGCCTAATAAATGCTAAAAAACTGTAATTAATTATCTTCTTTGCAAAAGATAATTTAGTAGATCATTTAAAATTTCTTTATTAAAGATCATAACGGTAACGATCATTGGGCCTAATAAATGCTAAAGAATTTGAAATAATTATCTACTTTGTGAATCATAATTGAAAAGATCATTTAAAGTTTTTTTATTAAAGATCATAACGGTAACGATCATTGGGCCTAATAAATGCTAAAAAATTGTAAATAATTATCTTCTTTCTAAAAGATAATTTAATAGATCATTTACAATTTCTTTATTAAAGATCATAACGGTAACGATCATTGGTCCTAATAAATGCTAAAGAATTTGAAATAATTACCTTTTTTGTGAATCAAATTGAAAAGATCATTTAAAGTTTTTTTATTAAAGATCATAACGGTAATGATCATTGGGCCTAATAAATGCTAAAAAATTGTAAATAATTATCTTCTTTCTCAAAGATAATTTAATAGATCATTTAGAATTTCTTTATTAAAGATCATAACGGTAACGATCATTGGGCCTAATAAATGCGAAAGAATTTGAAATAATTATCTTCTTTGTGAATCATAATTGAAAAGATCATTTAAAGTTTTTTTATTAAAGATCATAACGGTAACGAGCATTGGGCCTAATAAATGCTAAAAAATTGTAAATAATTATCTTCTTTCTCAAAGATAATTTAATAGATCATTTAGAATTTCTTTATTAAAGATCATAACGGTAACGTTCATTGGGCCTAATAAATGCTAAAAATCTGTAATTAATTATCTTCTTTGCAAAAGATAATTTAGTAGATCATTTAAAATTTCTTTATTAAAGATCATAACGGTAACGATCATTGGGCCTAATAAATGCTAAAGAATTTGAAATAATTGTCTTCTTTGTGAATCATAATTGAAAAGATCATTTAAAGTTTTTTTATTAAAGATCATAACGGTAACGAGCATTGGGCCTAATAAATGCTAAAAAATTGTAAATAATTATCTTCTTTCTCAAAGATAATTTAATAGATCATTTAGAATTTCTTTATTAAAGATCATAACGGAAACGATCATTGGGCCTAATAAATGCTAAAGAATTGTAAATAATTATATTCTTTCTAAAACATAATTTAATAGATCATTTAAAATTTCTTTATTAAAGATCATAACGGTAACGTTCATTGGGCCTAATAAATGCTAAAAAACTGTAATTAATTATCTTCTTTGCAAAAGATAATTTAGTAGATCATTTAAAATTTCTTTATTAAAGATCATAACGGTAACGATCATTGGGCCTAATAAATGCTAAAGAATTTGAAATAATTATCTTCTTTGTGAATCATAATTGAAAAGATCATTTAAAGTTTTTTTATTAAAGATCATAACGGTAACGAGCATTGGGCCTAATAAATGCTAAAAAATTGTAAATAATTATCTTCTTTCTCAAAGATAATTTAATAGATCATTTAGAATTTCTTTATTAAAGATCATAACGGAAACGATCATTGGGCCTAAAAAATGCTAAAGAATTGTAAATAATTATATTCTTTCTAAAACATAATTTAATAGATCATTTAAAATTTCTTTATTAAAGATCATAACGGTAATGTTCATTGGGCCTAATAAATGCTAAAAATCTGTAATTAATTATCTTCTTTGCAAAAGATAATTTAGTAGATCATTTAAAATTTCTTTATTAAAGATCATAACGGTAACGATCATTGGGCCTAATAAATGCTAAAGAATTTGAAATAATTGTCTTCTTTGTGAATCATAATTGAAAAGATCATTTAAAGTTTTTTTATTAATGATCATAACGGTAACGAGCATTGGGCCTAATAAATGCTAAAAAATTGTAAATAATTATCTTCTTTCTCAAAGATAATTTAATAGATCATTTAGAATTTCTTTATTAAAGATCATAACGGAAACGATCATTGGGCCTAATAAATGCTAAAGAATTGTAAATAATTATATTCTTTCTAAAACATAATTTAATAGATCATTTAAAATTTCTTTATTAAAGATCATAACGGTAACGTTCATTGGGCCTAATAAATGCTAAAAAACTGTAATTAATTATCTTCTTTGCAAAAGATAATTTAGTAGATCATTTAAAATTTCTTTATTAAAGATCATAACGGTAACGATCATTGGGCCTAATAAATGCTAAAGAATTTGAAATAATTGTCTTCTTTGTGAATCATAATTGAAAAGATCATTTAAAGTTTTTTTATTAATGATCATAACGGTAACGAGCATTGGGCCTAATAAATGCTAAAAAATTGTAAATAATTATCTTCTTTCTCAAAGATAATTTAATAGATCATTTAGAATTTCTTTATTAAAGATCATAACGGAAACGATCATTGGGCCTAATAAATGCTAAAGAATTGTAAATAATTATATTCTTTCTAAAACATAATTTAATAGATCATTTAAAATTTCTTTATTAAAGATCATAACGGTAACGTTCATTGGGCCTAATAAATGCTAAAAAACTGTAATTAATTATCTTCTTTGCAAAAGATAATTTAGTAGATCATTTAAAATTTCTTTATTAAAGATCATAACGGTAACGATCATTGGGCCTAATAAATGCTAAAGAATTTGAAATAATTATCTTCTTTGTGAATCATAATTGAAAAGATCATTTAAAGTTTTTTTATTAAAGATCATAACGGTAACGAGCATTGGGCCTAATAAATGCTAAAAAATTGTAAATAATTATCTTCTTTCTCAAAGATAATTTAATAGATCATTTAGAATTTCTTTATTAAAGATCATAACGGAAACGATCATTGGGCCTAAAAAATGCTAAAGAATTGTAAATAATTATATTCTTTCTAAAACATAATTTAATAGATCATTTAAAATTTCTTTATTAAAGATCATAACGGTAACGTTCATTGGGCCTAATAAATGCTAAAAATCTGTAATTAATTATCTTCTTTGCAAAAGATAATTTAGTAGATCATTTAAAATTTCTTTATTAAAGATCATAACGGTAACGATCATTGGGCCTAATAAATGCTAAAGAATTTGAAATAATTGTCTTCTTTGTGAATCATAATTGAAAAGATCATTTAAAGTTTTTTTATTAATGATCATAACGGTAACGAGCATTGGGCCTAATAAATGCTAAAAAATTGTAAATAATTATCTTCTTTCTCAAAGATAATTTAATAGATCATTTAGAATTTCTTTATTAAAGATCATAACGGAAACGATCATTGGGCCTAATAAATGCTAAAGAATTGTAAATAATTATATTCTTTCTAAAACATAATTTAATAGATCATTTAAAATTTCTTTATTAAAGATCATAACGGTAACGTTCATTGGGCCTAATAAATGCTAAAAAACTGTAATTAATTATCTTCTTTGCAAAAGATAATTTAGTAGATCATTTAAAATTTCTTTATTAAAGATCATAACGGTAACGATCATTGGGCCTAATAAATGCTAAAGAATTTGAAATAATTATCTTCTTTGTGAATCATAATTGAAAAGATCATTTAAAGTTTTTTTATTAAAGATCATAACGGTAACGAGCATTGGGCCTAATAAATGCTAAAAAATTGTAAATAATTATCTTCTTTCTCAAAGATAATTTAATAGATCATTTAGAATTTCTTTATTAAAGATCATAACGGAAACGATCATTGGGCCTAAAAAATGCTAAAGAATTGTAAATAATTATATTCTTTCTAAAACATAATTTAATAGATCATTTAAAATTTCTTTATTAAAGATCATAACGGTAACGTTCATTGGGCCTAATAAATGCTAAAAATCTGTAATTAATTATCTTCTTTGCAAAAGATAATTTAGTAGATCATTTAAAATTTCTTTATTAAAGATCATAACGGTAACGATCATTGGGCCTAATAAATGCTAAAGAATTTGAAATAATTGTCTTCTTTGTGAATCATAATTGAAAAGATCATTTAAAGTTTTTTTATTAATGATCATAACGGTAACGAGCATTGGGCCTAATAAATGCTAAAAAATTGTAAATAATTATCTTCTTTCTCAAAGCTAATTTAATAGATCATTTAGAATTTCTTTATTAAAGATCATAACGGTAACGGTCATTGGGCGTAATAAATGCTAAAGAATTGTAAATAATTATATTCTTTCTAAAACATAATTTAATAGATCATTTAAAATTTCTTTATTAAAAATCATAACGGTAACAATCATTGAGCCTAATAAATGGTCAAAAATTGTAAATAATTATTTTCTTTGTAAAAGATAATTTAATAGACCATTTACAATTTCTTT
The DNA here is from genome assembly GCA_037954015.1 of Psophocarpus tetragonolobus. Classification (NCBI taxonomy): domain Eukaryota; kingdom Viridiplantae; phylum Streptophyta; class Magnoliopsida; order Fabales; family Fabaceae; genus Psophocarpus; species Psophocarpus tetragonolobus. Next base: position 66,250,636 of record CM075688.1, read on the forward strand.
ATTAAAGATTATAACAATAACGATCATTGGTCCTGATAAATGCTAAAGAATTTGAAATAATTACCTTCTTTGTGAATCATAATTGAAAAGATCATTTAAAGTTTTTTTATTAAAGATCATAACGGTAACGATCATTGGTCCTAATAAATGCTAAAGAATTTGAAATAATTACCTTCTTTGTGAATCATAATTGAATAGATCATTTAAAGTTTTTTTAATAAAGATCATAACGGTAACGATCATTGGGCCTAATAACTGCTAAAAAATTGTAAATAATTAGCTTTTTTCTAAAAGATAATTTAATAGATAATTTAGAATTTCTTTATTAAAGATCATAATGGTAACGATCATTGGTCCTAATAAATGCTAAAGAATTTGAAATAATTACCTTCTTTGTGAATCATAATTGAAAAGATCATTTAAAGTTTTTTTATTAAAGATCATAACGGTAACGATCATTGGGCCTAATAAATGCTAAAAAATTGTAAATAATTATCTTCTTTCTCAAAGATAATTTAATAGATCATTTAGCATTTCTTTATTAAAGATCATAACGGAAACGATCATTGGGCCTAATAAATGCTAAAGAATTGTAAATAATTATATTCTTTCTAAAACATAATTTAATAGATCATTTAAAATTTATTTATGAAAGATCATAACGGTAACGTTCATTGGGCCTAATAAATGCTAAAAAACTGTAATTAATTATCTTCTTTGCAAAAGATAATTTAGTAGATCATTTAAAATGTCTTTATTAAAGATCATAACGGTAACGATCATTGGTCCTAATAAATGCTAAAGAATTTGAAATAATTACCTTCTTTGTGAATCATAATTGAATAGATCATTTAAAGTTTTTTTAATAAAGATCATAACGGTAACGATCATTGGGCCTAATAAATGCTAAAAAAATTGTAAATAATTAGCTTTTTTCGAAAAGATAATTTAATAGATAATTTAGAATTTCTTTATTAAAGATCATAATGGTAACGATCATTGGTCCTAATAAATGCTAAAGAATTTGAAATAATTACCTTCTTTGTGAATCATAATTGAAAAGATCATTTAAAGTTTTTTTATTAAAGATCATAACGGTAACGATCATTGGGCCTAATAAATGCTAAAAAATTGTAAATAATTATCTTCTTTCTCAAAGATAATTTAATAGATCATTTAGAATTTCTTTATTAAAGATCATAACAGAAACGATCATTGGGCCTAATAAATGCTAAAGAATTGTAAATAATTATATTCTTTCTAAAACATAATTTAATAGATCATTTAAAATTTTTTTATTAAAAATCATAACGGTAACAATCATTGAGCCTAATAAATGGTAAAAAATTGTAAATAATTATCTTGTTTGTAACAGATAATTTAATAGATCATTTAAAATTTCTTTATTAAAGATCATAACAGTAACGATCATTGGGCCTAATAAATGCTAAAGAATTTGAAATAATTATCTACTTTGTGAATCATAATTGAAAAGATCATTTAAAGTTTTTTTATTAAAGATCATAACGGTAACGATCATTGGGCCTAATAAATGCTAAAAAATTGTAAATAATTATCTTCTTTCTAAAAGATAATTTAATAGATCATTTACAATTTCTTTATTAAAGATCATAACGGTAACGATCATTGGTCCTAATAAATGCTAAAGAATTTGAAATAATTACCTTTTTTGTGAATCAAATTGAAAAGATCATTTAAAGTTTTTTTATTAAAGATCATAACGGTAATGATCATTGGGCCTAATAAATGCTAAAAAATTGTAAATAATTATTTTCTTTGTAAAAGATAATTTAATAGACCATTTACAATTTCTTTATTAAAGATTATAACGATAACGATCATTGGTCCTGATAAATGCTAAAGAATTTGAAATAATTACCTTCTTTGTGAATCATAATTGAAAAGATCATTTAAAGTTTTTTTATTAAAGATCATAACGGTAACGATCATTGGTCCTAATAAATGCTAAAGAATTTGAAATAATTACCTTCTTTGTGAATCATAATTGAATAGATCATTTAAAGTTTTTTTAATAAAGATCATAACGGTAACGATCATTGGGCCTAATAACTGCTAAAAAATTGTAAATAATTAGCTTTTTTCTAAAAGATAATTTAATAGATAATTTAGAATTTCTTTATTAAAGATCATAATGGTAACGATCATTGGTCCTAATAAATGCTAAAGAATTTGAAATAATTACCTTCTTTGTGAATCATAATTGAAAAGATCATTTAAAGTTTTTTTATTAAAGATCATAACGGTAACGATCATTGGGCCTAATAAATGCTAAAAAATTGTAAATAATTATCTTCTTTCTCAAAGATAATTTAATAGATCATTTAGCATTTCTTTATTAAAGATCATAACGGAAACGATCATTGGGCCTAATAAATGCTAAAGAATTGTAAATAATTATATTCTTTCTAAAACATAATTTAATAGATCATTTAAAATTTATTTATGAAAGATCATAACGGTAACGTTCATTGGGCCTAATAAATGCTAAAAAACTGTAATTAATTATCTTCTTTGCAAAAGATAATTTAGTAGATCATTTAAAATGTCTTTATTAAAGATCATAACGGTAACGATCATTGGTCCTAATAAATGCTAAAGAATTTGAAATAATTACCTTCTTTGTGAATCATAATTGAATAGATCATTTAAAGTTTTTTTAATAAAGATCATAACGGTAACGATCATTGGGCCTAATAAATGCTAAAAAAATTGTAAATAATTAGCTTTTTTCGAAAAGATAATTTAATAGATAATTTAGAATTTCTTTATTAAAGATCATAATGGTAACGATCATTGGTCCTAATAAATGCTAAAGAATTTGAAATAATTACCTTCTTTGTGAATCATAATTGAAAAGATCATTTAAAGTTTTTTTATTAAAGATCATAACGGTAACGATCATTGGGCCTAATAAATGCTAAAAAATTGTAAATAATTATCTTCTTTCTCAAAGATAATTTAATAGATCATTTAGAATTTCTTTATTAAAGATCATAACAGAAACGATCATTGGGCCTAATAAATGCTAAAGAATTGTAAATAATTATATTCTTTCTAAAACATAATTTAATAGATCATTTAAAATTTTTTTATTAAAAATCATAACGGTAACAATCATTGAGCCTAATAAATGGTAAAAAATTGTAAATAATTATCTTGTTTGTAACAGATAATTTAATAGATCATTTAAAATTTCTCTATTAAAGATCATAACAGTAACGATCATTGGGCCTAATAAATGCTAAAGAATTTGAAATAATTATCTACTTTGTGAATCATAATTGAAAAGATCATTTAAAGTTTTTTTATTAAAGATCATAACGGTAACGATCATTGGGCCTAATAAATGCTAAAAAATTGTAAATAATTATCTTCTTTCTAAAAGATAATTTAATAGATCATTTACAATTTCTTTATTAAAGATCATAACGGTAACGATCATTGGTCCTAATAAATGCTAAAGAATTTGAAATAATTACCTTTTTTGTGAATCAAATTGAAAAGATCATTTAAAGTTTTTTTATTAAAGATCATAACGGTAATGATCATTGGGCCTAATAAATGCTAAAAAATTGTAGATAATTATCTTCTTTCTCAAAGATAATTTAATAGATCATTTAGAATTTCTTTATTAAAGATCATAACGGTAACGATCATTGGGCCTAATAAATGCGAAAGAATTTGAAATAATTATCTTCTTTGTGAATCATAATTGAAAAGATCATTTAAAGTTTTTTTATTAAAGATCATAACGGTAACGAGCATTGGGCCTAATAAATGCTAAAAAATTGTAAATAATTATCTTCTTTCTCAAAGATAATTTAATAGATCATTTAGAATTTCTTTATTAAAGATCATAACGGTAACGTTCATTGGGCCTAATAAATGCTAAAAATCTGTAATTAATTATCTTCTTTGCAAAAGATAATTTAGTAGATCATTTAAAATTTCTTTATTAAAGATCATAACGGTAACGATCATTGGGCCTAATAAATGCTAAAGAATTTGAAATAATTGTCTTCTTTGTGAATTATAATTGAAAAGATCATTTAAAGTTTTTTTATTAAAGATCATAACGGTAACGAGCATTGGGCCTAATAAATGCTAAAAAATTGTAAATAATTATCTTCTTTCTCAAAGATAATTTAATAGATCATTTAGAATTTCTTTATTAAAGATCATAACGGAAACGATCATTGGGCCTAATAAATGCTAAAGAATTGTAAATAATTATATTCTTTCTAAAACATAATTTAATAGATCATTTAAAATTTCTTTATTAAAGATCATAACGGTAACGTTCATTGGGCCTAATAAATGCTAAAAAACTGTAATTAATTATCTTCTTTGCAAAAGATAATTTAGTAGATCATTTAAAATTTCTTTATTAAAGATCATAACGGTAACGATCATTGGGCCTAATAAATGCTAAAGAATTTGAAATAATTATCTTCTTTGTGAATCATAATTGAAAAGATCATTTAAAGTTTTTTTATTAAAGATCATAACGGTAACGAGCATTGGGCCTAATAAATGCAAAAAAATTGTAAATAATTATCTTCTTTCTCAAAGATAATTTAATAGATCATTTAGAATTTCTTTATTAAAGATCATAACGGAAACGATCATTGGCCTAAAAAATGCTAAAGAATTGTAAATAATTATATTCTTTCTAAAACATAATTTAATAGATCATTTAAAATTTCTTTATTAAAGATCATAACGGTAACGTTCATTGGGCCTAATAAATGCTAAAAATCTGTAATTAATTATCTTCTTTGCAAAAGATAATTTAGTAGATCATTTAAAATTTCTTTATTAAAGATCATAACGGTAACGATCATTGGGCCTAATAAATGCTAAAGAATTTGAAATAATTGTCTTCTTTGTGAATCATAATTGAAAAGATCATTTAAAGTTTTTTTATTAATGATCATAACGGTAACGAGCATTGGGCCTAATAAATGCTAAAAAATTGTAAATAATTATCTTCTTTCTCAAAGATAATTTAATAGATCATTTAGAATTTCTTTATTAAAGATCATAACGGAAACGATCATTGGGCCTAATAAATGCTAAAGAATTGTAAATAATTATATTCTTTCTAAAACATAATTTAATAGATCATTTAAAATTTCTTTATTAAAGATCATAACGGTAACGTTCATTGGGCCTAATAAATGCTAAAAAACTGTAATTAATTATCTTCTTTGCAAAAGATAATTTAGTAGATCATTTGAAATTTCTTTATTAAAGATCATAACGGTAACGATCATTGGGCCTAATAAATGCTAAAGAATTTGAAATAATTATCTTCTTTGTGAATCATAATTGAAAAGATCATTTAAAGTTTTTTTATTAAAGATCATAACGGTAACGAGCATTGGGCCTAATAAATGCTAAAAAATTGTAAATAATTATCTTCTTTCTCAAAGATAATTTAATAGATCATTTAGAATTTCTTTATTAAAGATCATAACGGAAACGATCATTGGGCCTAAAAAATGCTAAAGAATTGTAAATAATTATATTCTTTCTAAAACATAATTTAATAGATCATTTAAAATTTCTTTATTAAAGATCATAACGGTAACGTTCATTGGGCCTAATAAATGCTAAAAATCTGTAATTAATTATCTTCTTTGCAAAAGATAATTTAGTAGATCATTTAAAATTTCTTTATTAAAGATCATAACGGTAACGATCATTGGGCCTAATAAATGCTAAAGAATTTGAAATAATTGTCTTCTTTGTGAATCATAATTGAAAAGATCATTTAAAGTTTTTTTATTAATGATCATAACGGTAACGAGCATTGGGCCTAATAAATGCTAAAAAAATGTAAATAATTATCTTCTTTCTCAAAGCTAATTTAATAGATCATTTAGAATTTCTTTATTAAAGATCATAACGGTAACGGTCATTGGGCGTAATAAATGCTAAAGAATTGTAAATAATTATATTCTTTCTAAAACATAATTTAATAGATCATTTAAAATTTCTTTATTAAAAATCATAACGGTAACAATCATTGAGCCTAATAAATGGTAAAAAATTGTAAATAATTATCTTCTTTGTAAAAGATAATTTAATAGACCATTTACAATTTCTTTATTAAAGATTATAACGATAACGATCATTGGTCCTGATAAATGCTAAAGAATTTGAAATAATTACCTTCTTTGTGAATCATAATTGAAAAGATCATTTAAAGTTTTTTTATTAAAGATCATAACGGTAACGATCATTGGGCCTAATAAATGCTAAAAAATTGTAAATAATTATCTTCTTTCTCAAAGATAATTTAATAGATCATTTAGAATTTCTTTATTAAAGATCATAACGGAAACGATCATTGGGCCTAATAAATGCTAAAGAATTGTAAATAATTATATTCTTTCTAAAACATAATTTAATAGATCATTTAAAATTTTTTTATTAAAAATCATAACGGTAACAATCATTGAGCCTAATAAATGGTAAAAAATTGTAAATAATTATCTTGTTTGTAACAGATAATTTAATAGATCATTTAAAATTTCTTTATTAAAGATCATAACAGTAACGATCATTGGGCCTAATAAATGCTAAAGAATTTGAAATAATTATCTACTTTGTGAATCATAATTGAAAAGATCATTTAAAGTTTTTTTATTAAAGATCATAACGGTAACGATCATTGGGCCTAATAAATGCTAAAAAATTGTAAATAATTATCCTCTTTCTAAAAGATAATTTAATAGATCATTTACAATTTCTTTATTAAAGATCATAACGGTAACGATCATTGGTCCTAATAAATGCTAAAGAATTTGAAATAATTACCTTTTTTGTGAATCAAATTGAAAAGATCATTTAAAGTTTTTTTATTAAAGATCATGACGGTAATGATCATTGGGCCTAATAAATGCTAAAAAATTGTAAATAATTATCTTCTTTCTCAAAGATAATTTAATAGATCATTTAGAATTTCTTTATTAAAGATCATAACGGTAACGATCATTGGGCCTAATAAATGCGAAAGAATTTGAAATAATTATCTTCTTTGTGAATCATAATTGAAAAGATCATTTAAAGTTTTTTTATTAAAGATCATAACGGTAACGAGCATTGGGCCTAATAAATGCTTAAAAATTGTAAATAATTATCTTCTTTCTCAAAGATAATTTAATAGATCATTTAGAATTTCTTTATTAAAGATCATAACGGTAACGTTCATTGGGCCTAATAAATGCTAAAAATCTGTAATTAATTATCTTCTTTGCAAAAGATAATTTAGTAGATCATTTAAAATTTCTTTATTAAAGATCATAACGGTAACGATCATTGGGCCTAATAAATGCTAAAGAATTTGAAATAATTGTCTTCTTTGTGAATCATAATTGAAAAGATCGTTTAATGTTTTTTTATTAAAGATCATAACGGTAACGAGCATTGGGCCTAATAAATGCTAAAAAATTGTAAATAATTATCTTCTTTCTCAAAGATAATTTAATAGATCATTTAGAATTTCTTTATTAAAGATCATAACGGTAACGATCATTGGGCCTAATAAATGCTAAAGAATTTGAAATAATTATCTTCTTTGTGAATCATAATTGAAAAGATCATTTAAAGTTTTTTTATTAAAGATCATAACGGTAACGAGCATTGGGCCTAATAAATGCTAAAAAATTGTAAATAATTATCTTCTTTCTCAAAGATAATTTAATAGATCATTTAGAATTTCTTTATTAAAGATCATAACGGAAACGATCATTGGGCCTAATAAATGCTAAAGAATTGTAAATAATTATATTCTTTCTAAAACATAATTTAATAGATCATTTAAAATTTCTTTATTAAAGATCATAACGGTAACGTTCATTGGGCCTAATAAATGCTAAAAAACTGTAATTAATTATCTTCTTTGCAAAAGATAATTTAGTAGATCATTTAAAATTTCTTTATTAAAGATCATAACGGTAACGATCATTGGGCCTAATAAATGCTAAAGAATTTGAAATAATTATCTTCTTTGTGAATCATAATTGAAAAGATCATTTAAAGTTTTTTTATTAAAGATCATAACGGTAACGAGCATTGGGCCTAATAAATGCTAAAAAATTGTAAATAATTATCTTCTTTCTCAAAGATAATTTAATAGATCATTTAGAATTTCTTTATTAAAGATCATAACGGAAACGATCATTGGGCCTAAAAAATGCTAAAGAATTGTAAAAAATTATATTCTTTCTAAAACATAATTTAATAGATCATTTAAAATTTCTTTATTAAAGATCATAACGGTAACGTTCATTGGGCCTAATAAATGCTAAAAATCTGTAATTAATTATCTTCTTTGCAAAAGATAATTTAGTAGATCATTTAAAATTTCTTTATTAAAGATCATAACGGTAACGATCATTGGGCCTAATAAATGCTAAAGAATTTGAAATAATTGTCTTCTTTGTGAATCATAATTGAAAAGATCATTTAAAGTTTTTTTATTAATGATCATAACGGTAACGAGCATTGGGCCTAATAAATGCTAAAAAATTGTAAATAATTATCTTCTTTCTCAAAGATAATTTAATAGATCATTTAGAATTTCTTTATTAAAGATCATAACGGAAACGATCATTGGGCCTAATAAATGCTAAAGAATTATAAATAATTATATTCTTTCTAAAACATAATTTAATAGATCATTTAAAATTTATTTATTAAAGATCATAACGGTAACGTTCATTGGGCCTAATAAATGCTAAAAAACTATAATTAATTATCTTCTTTGCAAAAGATAATTTAGTAGATCATTTAAAATTTCTTTATTAAAGATCATAACGGTAGCGATCATTGGTCCTAATAAATGCTAAAGAATTTGAAATAATTACCTTCTTTGTGAATCATAATTGAATAGATCATTTAAAGTTTTTTTAATACAGATCATAACGGTAACGATCATTGGGCCTAATAAATGCTAAAGAATTGTAAATAATTATATTGTTTCTAAAGCATAATTTAATAGATCATTTAAAATTTATTTATTAAAGATCATAACGGTAACGTTCATTGGGCCTAATAAATGCTAAAAAACTGTAATTAATTATCTTCTTTGCAAAAGATAATTTAGTAGATCATTTAAAATTTCTTTATTAAAGATCATAACGGTAACGATCATTGGTCCTAATAAATGCTAAAGAATTTGAAATAATTACCTTCTTTGTGAATCATAATTGAATAGATCATTTAAAGTTTTTTTAATAAAGATCATAACGGTAACGATCATTGGGCCTAATAACTGCTAAAAAATTGTAAATAATTAGCTTTTTTCTAAAAGATAATTTAATAGATAATTTAGAATTTCTTTATTAAAGATCATAATGGTAACGATCATTGGTCCTAATAAATGCTAAAGAATTTGAAATAATTACCTTCTTTGTGAATCATAATTGAAAAGATCATTTAAAGTTTTTTTATAAAAGATCATAACGGTAACGATCATTGGGCCTAATAAATGCTAAAAAATTGTAAATAATTATCTTCTTTCTCAAAGATAATTTAATAGATCATTTAGCATTTCTTTATTAAAGATCATAACGGAAACGATCATTGGGCCTAATAAATGCTAAAGAATTGTAAATAATTATATTCTTTCTAAAACATAATTTAATAGATCATTTAAAATTTATTTATCAAAGATCATAACGGTAACGTTCATTGGGCCTAATAAATGCTAAAAAACTGTAATTAATTATCTTCTTTGCAAAAGATAATTTAGTAGATCATTTAAAATTTCTTTATTAAAGATCATAACGGTAACGATCATTGGTCCTAATAAATGCTAAAGAATTTGAAATAATTACCTTCTTTGTGAATCATAATTGAATAGATCATTTAAAGTTTTTTTAATAAAGATCATAACGGTAACGATCATTAGGCCTAATAAATGCTAAAAAAATTGTAAATAATTAGCTTTTTTCGAAAAGATAATTTAATAGATAATTTAGAATTTCTTTATTAAAGATCATAATGGTAACGATCATTGGTCCTAATAAATGCTAAAGAATTTGAAATAATTACCTTCTTTGTGAATCATAATTGAAAAGATCATTTAAAGTTTTTTTATTAAAGATCATAACGGTAACGATCATTGGGCCTAATAAATGCTAAAAAATTGTAAATAATTATCTTCTTTCTCAAAGATAATTTAATAGATCATTTAGAATTTCTTTATTAAAGATCATAACGGAAACGATCATTGGGCCTAATAAATGCTAAAGAATTGTAAATAATTATATTCTTTCTAAAACATAATTTAATAGATCATTTAAAATTTTTTTATTAAAAATCATAACGGTAACAATCATTGAGCCTAATAAATGGTAAAAAATTGTAAATAATTATCTTGTTTGTAACAGATAATTTAATAGATCATTTAAAATTTCTTTATTAAAGATCATACCAGTAACGATCATTGGGCCTAATAAATGCTAAAGAATTTGAAATAATTATCTACTTTGTGAATCATAATTGAAAAGATCATTTAAAGTTTTTTTATTAAAGATCATAACGGTAACGATCATTGGGCCTAATAAATGCTAAAAAATTGTAAATAATTATCCTCTTTCTAAAAGATAATTTAATAGATCATTTACAATTTCTTTATTAAAGATCATAACGGTAACGATCATTGGTCCTAATAAATGCTAAAGAATTTGAAATAATTACCTTTTTTGTGAATCAAATTGAAAAGATCATTTAAAGTTTTTTTATTAAAGATCATGACGGTAATGATCATTGGGCCTAATAAATGCTAAAAAATTGTAAATAATTATCTTCTTTCTCAAAGATAATTTAATAGATCATTTAGAATTTCTTTATTAAAGATCATAACGGTAACGATCATTGGGCCTAATAAATGCGAAAGAATTTGAAATAATTATCTTCTTTGTGAATCATAATTGAAAAGATCATTTAAAGTTTTTTTATTAAAGATCATAACGGTAACGAGCATTGGGCCTAATAAATGCTAAAAAATTGTAAATAATTATCTTCTTTCTCAAAGATAATTTAATAGATCATTTAGAATTTCTTTATTAAAGATCATAACGGTAACGTTCATTGGGCCTAATAAATGCTAAAAATCTGTAATTAATTATCTTCTTTGCAAAAGATAATTTAGTAGATCATTTAAAATTTCTTTATTAAAGATCATAACGGTAACGATCATTGGGCCTAATAAATGCTAAAGAATTTGAAATAATTGTCTTCTTTGTGAATCATAATTGAAAAGATCGTTTAAAGTTTTTTTATTAAAGATCATAACGGTAACGAGCATTGGGCCTAATAAATGCTAAAAAATTGTAAATAATTATCTTCTTTCTCAAAGATAATTTAATAGATCATTTAGAATTTCTTTATTAAAGATCATAACGGTAACGATCATTGGGCCTAATAAATGCTAAAGAATTTGAAATAATTATCTTCTTTGTGAATCATAATTGAAAAGATCATTTAAAGTTTTTTTATTAAAGATCATAACGGTAACGAGCATTGGGCCTAATAAATGCTAAAAAATTGTAAATAATTATCTTCTTTCTCAAAGATAATTTAATAGATCATTTAGAATTTCTTTATTAAAGATCATAACGGAAACGATCATTGGGCCTAATAAATGCTAAAGAATTGTAAATAATTATATTCTTTCTAAAACATAATTTAATAGATCATTTAAAATTTCTTTATTAAAGATCATAACGGTAACGTTCATTGGGCCTAATAAATGCTAAAAAACTGTAATTAATTATCTTCTTTGCAAAAGATAATTTAGTAGATCATTTAAAATTTCTTTATTAAAGATCATAACGGTAACGATCATTGGGCCTAATAAATGCTAAAGAATTTGAAATAATTATCTTCTTTGTGAATCATAATTGAAAAGATCATTTAAAGTTTTTTTATTAAAGATCATAACGGTAACGAGCATTGGGCCTAATAAATGCTAAAAAATTGTAAATAATTATCTTCTTTCTCAAAGATAATTTAATAGATCATTTAGAATTTCTTTATTAAAGATCATAACGGAAACGATCATTGGGCCTAAAAAATGCTAAAGAATTGTAAATAATTATATTCTTTCTAAAACATAATTTAATAGATCATTTAAAATTTCTTTATTAAAGATCATAACGGTAACGTTCATTGGGCCTAATAAATGCTAAAAATCTGTAATTAATTATCTTCTTTGCAAAAGATAATTTAGTAGATCATTTAAAATTTCTTTATTAAAGATCATAACGGTAACGATCATTGGGCCTAATAAATGCTAAAGAATTTGAAATAATTGTCTTCTTTGTGAATAATAATTGAAAAGATCATTTAAAGTTTTTTTATTAATGATCATAACGGTAACGAGCATTGGGCCTAATAAATGCTAAAAAACTATAATTAATTATCTTCTTTGCAAAAGATAATTTAGTAGATCATTTAAAATTTCTTTATTAAAGATCATAACGGTAGCGATCATTGGTCCTAATAAATGCTAAAGAATTTGAAATAATTACCTTCTTTGTGAATCATAATTGAATAGATCATTTAAAGTTTTTTTAATAAAGATCATAACGGTAACGATCATTGGGCCTAATAAATGCTAAAAAATTGTAAATAATTAGTTTTTTTCTAAAAGATAATTTAATAGATAATTTAGAATTTCTTTATTAAAGATCATAATGGTAACGATCATTGGTCCTAATAAATGCTAAAGAATTTGAAATAATTGTCTTCTTTGTGAATCATAATTGAAAAGATCATTTAAAGTTTTTTTATTAATGATCATAACGGTAACGAGCATTGGGCCTAATAAATGCTAAAAAATTGTAAATAATTATCTTCTTTCTCAAAGATAATTTAATAGATCATTTAGAATTTCTTTATTAAAGATCATAACGGAAACGATCATTGGGCCTAATAAATGCTAAAGAATTGTAAATAATTATATTCTTTCTAAAACATAATTTAATAGATCATTTAAAATTTATTTATTAAAGATCATAACGGTAACGTTCATTGGGCCTAATAAATGCTAAAAAACTATAATTAATTATCTTCTTTGCAAAAGATAATTTAGTAGATCATTTAAAATTTCTTTATTAAAGATCATAACGGTAGCGATCATTGGTCCTAATAAATGCTAAAGAATTTGAAATAATTACCTTCTTTGTGAATCATAATTGAAAAGATCATTTAAAGTTTTTTTATTAAAGATCATAACGGTAACGATCATTGGGCCTAATAAATGCTAAAAAATTGTAAATAATTATCTTGTTTCTCAAAGATAATTTAATAGATCATTTAGAATTTCTTTATTAAAGATCATAACGGAAACGATCATTGGGCCTAATAAATGCTAAAGAATTGTAAATCATTATATTCTTTCTAAAACATAATTTAATAGATCATTTAAAATTTATTTATTAAAGATCATAACGGTAACGTTCATTGGGCCTAATAAATGCTAAAAAACTGTAATTAATTATCTTCTTTGCAAAAGATAATTTAGTAGCTCAGTTAAAATTTCTTTATTAAAGATCATAACGGTAACGATCATTGGTCCTAATAAATGCTAAAGAATTTGAAATAATTACCTTCTTTGTGAATCATAATTGAATCGATCATTTAAAGTTTTTTTAATAAAGATCATAACGGTAACGATCATTGGGCCTAATAAATGCTAAAAAATTGTAAATAATTAGCTTTTTTCTAAAAGATAATTTAATAGATAATTTAGAATTTCTTTATTAAAGATCATAATGGTAACGATCATTGGTCCTAATAAATGCTAAAGAATTTGAAATAATTACCTTCTTTGTGAATCATAATTGAAAAGATCATTTAAAGTTTTTTTATTAAAGATCATAACGGTAACGATCATTGGGCCTAATAAATGCTAAAAAATTATAAATAATTATCTTCTTTCTCAAAGATAATTTAATAGATCATTTAGAATTTCTTTATTAAAGATCATAACGGAAACGATCATTGGGCCTAATAAATGCTAAAGAATTGTAAATAATTATATTCTTTCTAAAACATAATTTAATAGATCATTTAAAATTTTTTTATTAAAAATCATAACGGTAACAATCATTGAGCCTAATAAATGGTAAAAAATTGTAAATAATTATCTTGTTTGTAACAGATAATTTAATAGATCATTTAAAATTTCTTTATTAAAGATCATAACAGTAAGGATCATTGGGCCTAATAAATGCTAAAGAATTTGAAATAATTATCTACTTTGTGAATCATAATTGAAAAGATCATTTAAAGTTTTTTTATTAAAGATCATAACGGTAACGATCATTGGGCCTAATAAATGCTAAAAAATTGTAAATAATTATCTTCTTTCTAAAAGATAATTTAATAGATCATTTACAATTTCTTTATTAAAGATCATAACGGTAACAATCATTGGTCCTAATAAATGCTAAAGAATTTGAAATAATTACCTTCTTTGTGAATCAAATTGAAAAGATCATTTAAAGTTTTTTTATTAAAGATCATAACGGTAACGATCATTGGGCCTAATAAATGCTAAAAAATTGTAAATAATTATCTTCTTTCTCAAAGATAATTTAATAGATCATTTAGAATTTCTTTATTAAAGATCATAACGGTAACGATCATTGGGCCTAATAAATGCGAAACAATTTGAAATAATTATCTTCTTTGTGAATCATAATTGAAAAGATCATTTAAAGTTTTTTTATTAAAGATCATAACGGTAACGAGCATTGGGCCTAATAAATGCTAAAAAATTGTAAATAATTATCTTCTTTCTCAAAGATAATTTAATAGATCATTTAGAATTTCTTTATTAAAGATCATAACGGTAACGTTCATTGGGCCTAATAAATGCTAAAAATATGTAATTAATTATCTTCTTTGCAAAAGATAATTTAGTAGATCATTTAAAATTTCTTTATTAAAGATCATAACGGTAACGAGCATTGGGCCTAATAAATGCTAAAAAATCGTAAATACTTATGTTCTTTCTAAAAGCTAATTTAATAGATCATTTAGAATTTCTTTATTAAAGATCAAAATGGAAACGATCATTGGGCCTAATAAATGCTAAAGAATTGTAAATAATTATATTCTTTCTAAAACATAATTTAATAGATCATTTAAAATTTATTTGTTAAAGATCATAACGGTAACGTTCATTGGGCCTAATAAATGCTAAAAAACTGTAATTAATTATCTTCTTTGCAAAAGATAATTTAGTAGATCATTTTAAATTTCTTTATTAAGGATCATAACGGTAACGATCATTTGTCCTAATAAATGCTAAAGAATTTGAAATAATTACCTTCTTCGTGAATCATAATTGAATAGATCATTTAAAGTTTTTTTAATAAAGATCATAACGGTAACGATCATTGGGCCTAATAAATGCTAAAAAATTGTAAATAATTAGCTTTTTTCTAAAAGATAATTTAATAGATAATTTAGAATTTCTTTATTAAAGATCATAATGGTAACGATCATTGGTCCTAATAAATGCTAAAGAATTTGAAATAATTATCTTCTTTGTGAATCATAATTGAAAAGATCATTTAAAGTTTTTTTATTAAAGATCATAACGGTAACGAGCATTGGGCCTAATAAATACGAAAAAATTGTAAATAATTATCTTCTTTCTCAAAGATAATTTAATAGATCATTTAGAATTTCTTTATTAAAGATCATAACGGTAACGTTCATTGGGCCTAATAAATGCTAAAAATCTGTAATTAATTATCTTCTTTGCAAAAGATAATTTAGTAGATCATTTAAAATTTCTTTATTAAAGATCATAACGGTAACGATCATTGGGCCTAATAAATGCTAAAGAATTTGAAATAATTGTCTTCTTTGTGAATCATAATTGAAAAGATCATTTAAAGTTTTTTTATTAAAGATCATAACGGTAACGAGCATTGGGCCTAATAAATGCTAAAAAATTGTAAATAATTATCTTCTATCTCAAAGATAATTTAATAGATCATTTAGAATTTCTTTATTAAAGATCATAACGGAAACGATCATTGGGCCTAATAAATGCTAAAGAATTGTAAATAATTATATTCTTTCTAAAACATAATTTAATAGATCATTTAAAATTTATTTATTAAAGATCATAACGGTAACGTTCATTGGGCCTAATAAATGCTAAAAAACTGTAATTAATTATCTTCTTTGCAAAAGATAATTTAGTAGATCATTTAAAATTTCTTTATTAAAAATCATAACGGTAACGATCATTTGTCCTAATAAATGCTAAAGAATTTGAAATAATTACCTTCTTTGTGAATCATAATTGAATAGATCATTTAAAGTGTTTTTAATAAAGATCATAACGGTAACGATTATTGGGCCTAATAAATGCTAAAAAATTGTAAATAATTAGCTTTTTTCTAAAAGATAATTTAATAGATAATTTAGAATTTCTTTATTAAAGATCATAATGGTAACGATCATTGGTCCTAATAAATTCTAAAGAATTTGAAATAATTATCTTCTTTGTGAATCATAATTGAAAAGATCATTTAAAGTTTTTTTATTAAAGATCATAACGGTAACGAGCATTGGGCCTAATAAATGCTAAAAAATTGTAAATAATTATCTTCTTTCTCAAAGATAATTTAATAGATCATTTAGAATTTCTCTATTAAAGATCATAACGGTAACGTTCATTGGGCCTAATAAATGCTAAAAATCTGTAATTGATTATCTTCTTTGCAAAAGATAATTTAGTAGATCATTTAAAATTTCTTTATTAAAGATCATAACGGTAACGATCATTGGGCCTAATAAATGCTAAAGAATTTGAAATAATTGTCTTCTTTGTGAATCATAATTGAAAAGATCATTTAAAGTTTTTTTATTAAAGATCATAACGGTAACGAGCATTGGGCCTAATAAATGCTAAAAAATTGTAAATAATTATCTTCTTTCTCAAAGATAATTTAATAGATCATTTAGAATTTCTTTATTAAAGATCATAACGGAAACGATCATTGGGCCTAATAAATGCTAAAAAATTGTAAATAATTATCTTCTTTCTCAAAGATAATTTAATAGATCATTTAGAATTTCTTTATTAAAGATCATAACGGTAACGTTCATTGGGCCTAATAAATGCTAAAAATCTGTAATTAATTATCTTCTTTGCAAAAGATAATTTAGTAGATCATTTAAAATTTCTTTATTAAAGATCATAACGGTAACGATCATTGGGCCTAATAAATGCTAAAGAATTTGAAATAATTGTCTTCTTTGTGAATCATAATTGAAAAGATCATTTAAAGTTTTTTTATTAAAGATCATAACGGTAACGAGCATTGGGCCTAATAAATGCTAAAAAATTGTAAATAATTATCTTCTTTCTCAAAGATAATTTAATAGATCATTTAGAATTTCTTTATTAAAGATCATAACGGAAACGATCATTGGGCCTAATAAATGCTAAAGAATTGTAAATAATTATATTCTTTCTAAAACATAATTTAATAGATCATTTAAAATTTATTTATTAAAGATCATAACGGTAACGTTCATTGGGCCTAATAAATGCTAAAAAACTGTAATTAATTATCTTCTTTGCAAAAGATAATTTAGTAGATCATTTTAAATTTCTTTATTAAAGATCATAACGGTAACGATCATTTGTCCTAATAAATGCTAAAGAATTTGAAATAATTACCTTCTTTGTGAATCATAATTGAATAGAGCATTTAAAGTTTTTTTAATAAAGATCATAACGGTAACGATCATTGGGCCTAATAAATGCTAAAAAATTGTAAATAATTAGCTTTTTTCTAAAAGATAATTTAATAGATAATTTAGAATTTCTTTATTAAAGATCATAATGGTAACGATCATTGGTCCTAATAAATGCTAAAGAATTTGAAATAATTATCTTCTTTGTGAATCATAATTGAAAAGATCATTTAAAGTTTTTTTATTAAAGATCATAACGGTAACGATCATTGGGCCTAATAAATGCTAAAAAATTGTAAATAATTATCTTGTTTGTAACAGATAATTTAATAGATCATTTAAAATTTCTTTATTAAAGATCATAACAGTAACGATCATTGGGCCTAATAAATGCTAAAGAGTTTGAAATAATTATCTACTTTGTGAATCATAATTGAAAAGATCATTTAAAGTTTTTTTATTAAAGATCATAACGGTAACGATCATTGGGCCTAATAAATGCTAAAAAATTGTAAATAATTATCCTCTTTCTAAAAGATAATTTAATAGATCATTTACAATTTCTTTATTAAAGATCATAACGGTAACGATCATTGGTCCTAATAAATGCTAAAGAATTTGAAATAATTACCTTTTTTGTGAATCAAATTGAAAAGATCATTTAAAGTTTTTTTATTAAAGATCATGACGGTAATGATCATTGGGCCTAATAAATGCTAAAAAATTGTAAATAATTATCTTCTTTCTCAAAGATAATTTAATAGATCATTTAGAATTTCTTTATTAAAGATCATAACGGTAACGATCATTGGGCCTAATAAATGCGAAAGAATTTGAAATAATTATCTTCTTTGTGAATCATAATTGAAAAGATCATTTAAAGTTTTTTTATTAAAGATCATAACGGTAACGAGCATTGGGCCTAATAAATGCTAAAAAATTGTAAATAATTATCTTCTTTCTCAAAGATAATTTAATAGATCATTTAGAATTTCTTTATTAAAGATCATAACGGTAACGTTCATTGGGCCTAATAAATGCTAAAAATCTGTAATTAATTATCTTCTTTGCAAAAGATAATTTAGTAGATCATTTAAAATTTCTTTATTAAAGATCATAACGGTAACGATCATTGGGCCTAATAAATGCTAAAGAATTTGAAATAATTGTCTTCTTTGTGAATCATAATTGAAAAGATCGTTTAAAGTTTTTTTATTAAAGATCATAACGGTAACGAGCATTGGGCCTAATAAATGCTAAAAAATTGTAAATAATTATCTTCTTTCTCAAAGATAATTTAATAGATCATTTAGAATTTCTTTATTAAAGATCATAACGGTAACGATCATTGGGCCTAATAAATGCTAAAGAATTTGAAATAATTATCTTCTTTGTGAATCATAATTGAAAAGATCATTTAAAGTTTTTTTATTAAAGATCATAACGGTAACGAGCATTGGGCCTAATAAATGCTAAAAAATTGTAAATAATTATCTTCTTTCTCAAAGATAATTTAATAGATCATTTAGAATTTCTTTATTAAAGATCATAACGGAAACGATCATTGGGCCTAATAAATGCTAAAGAATTGTAAATAATTATATTCTTTCTAAAACATAATTTAATAGATCATTTAAAATTTCTTTATTAAAGATCATAACGGTAACGTTCATTGGGCCTAATAAATGCTAAAAAACTGTAATTAATTATCTTCTTTGCAAAAGATAATTTAGTAGATCATTTAAAATTTCTTTATTAAAGATCATAACGGTAACGATCATTGGGCCTAATAAATGCTAAAGAATTTGAAATAATTATCTTCTTTGTGAATCATAATTGAAAAGATCATTTAAAGTTTTTTTATTAAAGATCATAACGGTAACGAGCATTGGGCCTAATAAATGCTAAAAAATTGTAAATAATTATCTTCTTTCTCAAAGATAATTTAATAGATCATTTAGAATTTCTTTATTAAAGATCATAACGGAAACGATCATTGGGCCTAAAAAATGCTAAAGAATTGTAAATAATTATATTCTTTCTAAAACATAATTTAATAGATCATTTAAAATTTCTTTATTAAAGATCATAACGGTAACGTTCATTGGGCCTAATAAATGCTAAAAATCTGTAATTAATTATCTTCTTTGCAAAAGATAATTTAGTAGATCATTTAAAATTTCTTTATTAAAGATCATAACGGTAACGATCATTGGGCCTAATAAATGCTAAAGAATTTGAAATAATTGTCTTCTTTGTGAATAATAATTGAAAAGATCATTTAAAGTTTTTTTATTAATGATCATAACGGTAACGAGCATTGGGCCTAATAAATGCTAAAAAATTGTAAATAATTATCTTCTTTCTCAAAGATAATTTAATAGATCATTTAGAATTTCTTTATTAAAGATCATAACGGAAACGATCATTGGGCCTAATAAATGCTAAAGAATTATAAATAATTATATTCTTTCTAAAACATAATTTAATAGATCATTTAAAATTTATTTATTAAAGATCATAACGGTAACGTTCATTGGGCCTAATAAATGCTAAAAAACTATAATTAATTATCTTCTTTGCAAAAGATAATTTAGTAGATCATTTAAAATTTCTTTATTAAAGATCATAACGGTAGCGATCATTGGTCCTAATAAATGCTAAAGAATTTGAAATAATTACCTTCTTTGTGAATCATAATTGAATAGATCATTTAAAGTTTTTTTAATAAAGATCATAACGGTAACGATCATTGGGCCTAATAAATGCTAAAAAATTGTAAATAATTAGTTTTTTTCTAAAAGATAATTTAATAGATAATTTAGAATTTCTTTATTAAAGATCATAATGGTAACGATCATTGGTCCTAATAAATGCTAAAGAATTTGAAATAATTGTCTTCTTTGTGAATCATAATTGAAAAGATCATTTAAAGTTTTTTTATTAATGATCATAACGGTAACGAGCATTGGGCCTAATAAATGCTAAAAAATTGTAAATAATTATCTTCTTTCTCAAAGATAATTTAATAGATCATTTAGAATTTCTTTATTAAAGATCATAACGGAAACGATCATTGGGCCTAATAAATGCTAAAGAATTGTAAATAATTATATTCTTTCTAAAACATAATTTAATAGATCATTTAAAATTTATTTATTAAAGATCATAACGGTAACGTTCATTGGGCCTAATAAATGCTAAAAAACTATAATTAATTATCTTCTTTGCAAAAGATAATTTAGTAGATCATTTAAAATTTCTTTATTAAAGATCATAACGGTAGCGATCATTGGTCCTAATAAATGCTAAAGAATTTGAAATAATTACCTTCTTTGTGAATCATAATTGAATAGATCATTTAAAGTTTTTTTATTAATGATCATAACGGTAACGAGCATTGGGCCTAATAAATGCTAAAAAATTGTAAATAATTATCTTCTTTCTCAAAGATAATTTAATAGATCATTTAGAATTTCTTTATTAAAGATCATAACGGAAAGGATCATTGGGCCTAATAAATGCTAAAGAATTATAAATAATTATATTCTTTCTAAAACATAATTTAATAGATCATTTAAAATTTATTTATTAAAGATCATAACGGTAACGTTCATTGGGCCTAATAAATGCTAAAAATCTGTAATTAATTATCTTCTTTGCAAAAGATAATTTAGTAGATCATTTAAAATTTCTTTATTAAAGATCATAACGGTAACGATCATTGGGCCTAATAAATGCTAAAGAATTTGAAATAATTGTCTTCTTTGTGAATAATAATTGAAAAGATCATTTAAAGTTTTTTTATTAATGATCATAACGGTAACGAGCATTGGGCCTAATAAATGCTAAAAAATTGTAAATAATTATCTTCTTTCTCAAAGATAATTTAATAGATCATTTAGAATTTCTTTATTAAAGATCATAACGGAAACGATCATTGGGCCTAATAAATGCTAAAGAATTATAAATAATTATATTCTTTCTAAAACATAATTTAATAGATCATTTAAAATTTATTTATTAAAGATCATAACGGTAACGTTCATTGGGCCTAATAAATGCTAAAAAACTATAATTAATTATCTTCTTTGCAAAAGATAATTTAGTAGATCATTTAAAATTTCTTTATTAAAGATCATAACGGTAGCGATCATTGGTCCTAATAAATGCTAAAGAATTTGAAATAATTACCTTCTTTGTGAATCATAATTGAATAGATCATTTAAAGTTTTTTTAATAAAGATCATAACGGTAACGATCATTGGGCCTAATAAATGCTAAAAAATTGTAAATAATTAGTTTTTTTCTAAAAGATAATTTAATAGATAATTTAGAATTTCTTTATTAAAGATCATAATGGTAACGATCATTGGTCCTAATAAATGCTAAAGAATTTGAAATAATTGTCTTCTTTGTGAATCATAATTGAAAAGATCATTTAAAGTTTTTTTATTAATGATCATAACGGTAACGAGCATTGGGCCTAATAAATGCTAAAAAATTGTATATAATTATCTTCTTTCTCAAAGATAATTTAATAGATCATTTAGAATTTCTTTATTAAAGATCATAACGGAAACGATCATTGGGCCTAATAAATGCTAAAGAATTGTAAATAATTATATTCTTTCTAAAACATAATTTAATAGATCATTTAAAATTTATTTATTAAAGATCATAACGGTAACGTTCATTGGGCCTAATAAATGCTAAAAAACTATAATTAATTATCTTCTTTGCAAAAGATAATTTAGTAGATCATTTAAAATTTCTTTATTAAAGATCATAACGGTAGCGATCATTGGTCCTAATAAATGCTAAAGAATTTGAAATAATTACCTTCTTTGTGAATCATAATTGAAAAGATCATTTAAAGTTTTTTTATTAAAGATCATAACGGTAACGATCATTGGGCCTAATAAATGCTAAAAAATTGTAAATAATTATCTTGTTTCTCAAAGATAATTTAATAGATCATTTAGAATTTCTTTATTAAAGATCATAACGGAAACGATCATTGGGCCTAATAAATGCTAAAGAATTGTAAATCATTATATTCTTTCTAAAACATAATTTAATAGATCATTTAAAATTTATTTATTAAAGATCATAACGGTAACGTTCATTGGGCCTAATAAATGCTAAAAAACTGTAATTAATTATCTTCTTTGCAAAAGATAATTTAGTAGCTCAGTTAAAATTTCTTTATTAAAGATCATAACGGTAACGATCATTGGTCCTAATAAATGCTAAAGAATTTGAAATAATTACCTTCTTTGTGAATCATAATTGAATCGATCATTTAAAGTTTTTTTAATAAAGATCATAACGGTAACGATCATTGGGCCTAATAAATGCTAAAAAATTGTAAATAATTAGCTTTTTTCTAAAAGATAATTTAATAGATAATTTAGAATTTCTTTATTAAAGATCATAATGGTAACGATCATTGGTCCTAATAAATGCTAAAGAATTTGAAATAATTACCTTCTTTGTGAATCATAATTGAAAAGATCATTTAAAGTTTTTTTATTAAAGATCATAACGGTAACGATCATTGGGCCTAATAAATGCTAAAAAATTATAAATAATTATCTTCTTTCTCAAAGATAATTTAATAGATCATTTAGAATTTCTTTATTAAAGATCATAACGGAAACGATCATTGGGCCTAATAAATGCTAAAGAATTGTAAATAATTATATTCTTTCTAAAACATAATTTAATAGATCATTTAAAATTTTTTTATTAAAAATCATAACGGTAACAATCATTGAGCCTAATAAATGGTAAAAAATTGTAAATAATTATCTTGTTTGTAACAGATAATTTAATAGATCATTTAAAATTTCTTTATTAAAGATCATAACAGTAAGGATCATTGGGCCTAATAAATGCTAAAGAATTTGAAATAATTATCTACTTTGTGAATCATAATTGAAAAGATCATTTAAAGTTTTTTTATTAAAGATCATAACGGTAACGATCATTGGGCCTAATAAATGCTAAAAAATTGTAAATAATTATCTTCTTTCTAAAAGATAATTTAATAGATCATTTACAATTTCTTTATTAAAGATCATAACGGTAACAATCATTGGTCCTAATAAATGCTAAAGAATTTGAAATAATTACCTTCTTTGTGAATCAAATTGAAAAGATCATTTAAAGTTTTTTTATTAAAGATCATAACGGTAACGATCATTGGGCCTAATAAATGCTAAAAAATTGTAAATAATTATCTTCTTTCTCAAAGATAATTTAATAGATCATTTAGAATTTCTTTATTAAAGATCATAACGGTAACGATCATTGGGCCTAATAAATGCGAAACAATTTGAAATAATTATCTTCTTTGTGAATCATAATTGAAAAGATCATTTAAAGTTTTTTTATTAAAGATCATAACGGTAACGAGCATTGGGCCTAATAAATGCTAAAAAATTGTAAATAATTATCTTCTTTCTCAAAGATAATTTAATAGATCATTTAGAATTTCTCTATTAAAGATCATAACGGTAACGTTCATTGGGCCTAATAAATGCTAAAAATCTGTAATTGATTATCTTCTTTGCAAAAGATAATTTAGTAGATCATTTAAAATTTCTTTATTAAAGATCATAACGGTAACGATCATTGGGCCTAATAAATGCTAAAGAATTTGAAATAATTGTCTTCTTTGTGAATCATAATTGAAAAGATCATTTAAAGTTTTTTTATTAAAGATCATAACGGTAACGAGCATTGGGCCTAATAAATGCTAAAAAATTGTAAATAATTATCTTCTTTCTCAAAGATAATTTAATAGATCATTTAGAATTTCTTTATTAAAGATCATAACGGAAACGATCATTGGGCCTAATAAATGCTAAAAAATTGTAAATAATTATCTTCTTTCTCAAAGATAATTTAATAGATCATTTAGAATTTCTTTATTAAAGATCATAACGGTAACGTTCATTGGGCCTAATAAATGCTAAAAATCTGTAATTAATTATCTTCTTTGCAAAAGATAATTTAGTAGATCATTTAAAATTTCTTTATTAAAGATCATAACGGTAACGATCATTGGGCCTAATAAATGCTAAAGAATTTGAAATAATTGTCTTCTTTGTGAATCATAATTGAAAAGATCATTTAAAGTTTTTTTATTAAAGATCATAACGGTAACGAGCATTGGGCCTAATAAATGCTAAAAAATTGTAAATAATTATCTTCTTTCTCAAAGATAATTTAATAGATCATTTAGAATTTCTTTATTAAAGATCATAACGGAAACGATCATTGGGCCTAATAAATGCTAAAGAATTGTAAATAATTATATTCTTTCTAAAACATAATTTAATAGATCATTTAAAATTTATTTATTAAAGATCATAACGGTAACGTTCATTGGGCCTAATAAATGCTAAAAAACTGTAATTAATTATCTTCTTTGCAAAAGATAATTTAGTAGATCATTTTAAATTTCTTTATTAAAGATCATAACGGTAACGATCATTTGTCCTAATAAATGCTAAAGAATTTGAAATAATTACCTTCTTTGTGAATCATAATTGAATAGAGCATTTAAAGTTTTTTTAATAAAGATCATAACGGTAACGATCATTGGGCCTAATAAATGCTAAAAAATTGTAAATAATTAGCTTTTTTCTAAAAGATAATTTAATAGATAATTTAGAATTTCTTTATTAAAGATCATAATGGTAACGATCATTGGTCCTAATAAATGCTAAAGAATTTGAAATAATTATCTTCTTTGTGAATCATAATTGAAAAGATCATTTAAAGTTTTTTTATTAAAGATCATAACGGTAACGATCATTGGGCCTAATAAATGCTAAAAAATTGTAAATAATTATCTTGTTTGTAACAGATAATTTAATAGATCATTTAAAATTTCTTTATTAAAGATCATAACAGTAACGATCATTGGGCCTAATAAATGCTAAAGAGTTTGAAATAATTATCTACTTTGTGAATCATAATTGAAAAGATCATTTAAAGTTTTTTTATTAAAGATCATAACGGTAACGATCATTGGGCCTAATAAATGCTAAAAAATTGTAAATAATTATCCTCTTTCTAAAAGATAATTTAATAGATCATTTACAATTTCTTTATTAAAGATCATAACGGTAACGATCATTGGTCCTAATAAATGCTAAAGAATTTGAAATAATTACCTTTTTTGTGAATCAAATTGAAAAGATCATTTAAAGTTTTTTTATTAAAGATCATGACGGTAATGATCATTGGGCCTAATAAATGCTAAAAAATTGTAAATAATTATCTTCTTTCTCAAAGATAATTTAATAGATCATTTAGAATTTCTTTATTAAAGATCATAACGGTAACGATCATTGGGCCTAATAAATGCGAAAGAATTTGAAATAATTATCTTCTTTGTGAATCATAATTGAAAAGATCATTTAAAGTTTTTTTATTAAAGATCATAACGGTAACGATCATTGGGCCTAATAAATGCTAAAAAATTGTAAATAATTATCTTGTTTGTAACAGATAATTTAATAGATCATTCAAAATTTCTTTATTAAAGATCATAACAGTAACGATCATTGGGCCTAATAAATGCTAAAGAGTTTGAAATAATTATCTACTTTGTGAATCATAATTGAAAAGATCATTTAAAGTTTTTTTATTAAAGATCATAACGGTAACGATCATTGGGCCTAATAAATGCTAAAAAATTGTAAATAATTATCCTCTTTCTAAAAGATAATTTAATAGATCATTTACAATTTCTTTATTAAAGATCATAACGGTAACGATCATTGGTCCTAATAAATGCTAAAGAATTTGAAATAATTACCTTTTTTGTGAATCAAATTGAAAAGATCATTTAAAGTTTTTTTATTAAAGATCATGACGGTAATGATCATTGGGCCTAATAAATGCTAAAATATTGTAAATAATTATCTTCTTTCTCAAAGATAATTTAATAGATCATTTAGAATTTCTTTATTAAAGATCATAACGGTAACGTTCATTGGGCCTAATAAATGCTAAAAATCTGTAATTAATTATCTTCTTTGCAAAAGATAATTTAGTAGATCATTTAAAATTTCTTTATTAAAGATCATAACGGTAACGATCATTGGGCCTAATAAATGCTAAAGAATTTGAAATAATTGTCTTCTTTGTGAATCATAATTGAAAAGATCGTTTAAAGTTTTTTTATTAAAGATCATAACGGTAACGAGCATTGGGCCTAATAAATGCTAAAAAATTGTAAATAATTATCTTCTTTCTCAAAGATAATTTAATAGATCATTTAGAATTTCTTTATTAAAGATCATAACGGTAACGATCATTGGGCCTAATAAATGCTAAAGAATTTGAAATAATTATCTTCTTTGTGAATCATAATTGAAAAGATCATTTAAAGTTTTTTTATTAAAGATCATAACGGTAACGAGCATTGGGCCTAATAAATGCTAAAAAATTGTAAATAATTATCTTCTTTCTCAAAGATAATTTAATAGATCATTTAGAATTTCTTTATTAAAGATCATAACGGAAACGATCATTGGGCCTAATAAATGCTAAAGAATTGTAAATAATTATATTCTTTCTAAAACATAATTTAATAGATCATTTAAAATTTCTTTATTAAAGATCATAACGGTAACGTTCATTGGGCCTAATAAATGCTAAAAAACTGTAATTAATTATCTTCTTTGCAAAAGATAATTTAGTAGATCATTTAAAATTTCTTTATTAAAGATCATAACGGTAACGATCATTGGGCCTAATAAATGCTAAAGAATTTGAAATAATTATCTTCTTTGTGAATCATAATTGAAAAGATCATTTAAAGTTTTTTTATTAAAGATCATAACGGTAACGAGCATTGGGCCTAATAAATGCTAAAAAATTGTAAATAATTATCTTCTTTCTCAAAGATAATTTAATAGATCATTTAGAATTTCTTTATTAAAGATCATAACGGAAACGATCATTGGGCCTAAAAAATGCTAAAGAATTGTAAATAATTATATTCTTTCTAAAACATAATTTAATAGATCATTTAAAATTTCTTTATTAAAGATCATAACGGTAACGTTCATTGGGCCTAATAAATGCTAAAAATCTGTAATTAATTATCTTCTTTGCAAAAGATAATTTAGTAGATCATTTAAAATTTCTTTATTAAAGATCATAACGGTAACGATCATTGGGCCTAATAAATGCTAAAGAATTTGAAATAATTGTCTTCTTTGTGAATAATAATTGAAAAGATCATTTAAAGTTTTTTTATTAATGATCATAACGGTAACGAGCATTGGGCCTAATAAATGCTAAAAAATTGTAAATAATTATCTTCTTTCTCAAAGATAATTTAATAGATCATTTAGAATTTCTTTATTAAAGATCATAACGGAAACGATCATTGGGCCTAATAAATGCTAAAGAATTATAAATAATTATATTCTTTCTAAAACATAATTTAATAGATCATTTAAAATTTATTTATTAAAGATCATAACGGTAACGTTCATTGGGCCTAATAAATGCTAAAAAACTATAATTAATTATCTTCTTTGCAAAAGATAATTTAGTAGATCATTTAAAATTTCTTTATTAAAGATCATAACGGTAGCGATCATTGGTCCTAATAAATGCTAAAGAATTTGAAATAATTACCTTCTTTGTGAATCATAATTGAATAGATCATTTAAAGTTTTTTTAATAAAGATCATAACGGTAACGATCATTGGGCCTAATAAATGCTAAAAAATTGTAAATAATTAGTTTTTTTCTAAAAGATAATTTAATAGATAATTTAGAATTTCTTTATTAAAGATCATAATGGTAACGATCATTGGTCCTAATAAATGCTAAAGAATTTGAAATAATTGTCTTCTTTGTGAATCATAATTGAAAAGATCATTTAAAGTTTTTTTATTAATGATCATAACGGTAACGAGCATTGGGCCTAATAAATGCTAAAAAATTGTAAATAATTATCTTCTTTCTCAAAGATAATTTAATAGATCATTTAGAATTTCTTTATTAAAGATCATAACGGAAACGATCATTGGGCCTAATAAATGCTAAAGAATTGTAAATAATTATATTCTTTCTAAAACATAATTTAATAGATCATTTAAAATTTATTTATTAAAGATCATAACGGTAACGTTCATTGGGCCTAATAAATGCTAAAAAACTATAATTAATTATCTTCTTTGCAAAAGATAATTTAGTAGATCATTTAAAATTTCTTTATTAAAGATCATAACGGTAGCGATCATTGGTCCTAATAAATGCTAAAGAATTTGAAATAATTACCTTCTTTGTGAATCA
The DNA here is from genome assembly GCA_037954015.1 of Psophocarpus tetragonolobus. NCBI lineage: Eukaryota > Viridiplantae > Streptophyta > Magnoliopsida > Fabales > Fabaceae > Psophocarpus > Psophocarpus tetragonolobus. Next base: position 66,279,760 of record CM075688.1, read on the forward strand.
TAATTGAAAAGATCATTTAAAGTTTTTTTATTAAAGATCATAACGGTAACGATCATTGGGCCTAATAAATGCTAAAAAATTGTAAATAATTATCTTGTTTCTCAAAGATAATTTAATAGATCATTTAGAATTTCTTTATTAAAGATCATAACGGAAACGATCATTGGGCCTAATAAATGCTAAAGAATTGTAAATCATTATATTCTTTCTAAAACATAATTTAATAGATCATTTAAAATTTATTTATTAAAGATCATAACGGTAACGTTCATTGGGCCTAATAAATGCTAAAAAACTGTAATTAATTATCTTCTTTGCAAAAGATAATTTAGTAGCTCAGTTAAAATTTCTTTATTAAAGATCATAACGGTAACGATCATTGGTCCTAATAAATGCTAAAGAATTTGAAATAATTACCTTCTTTGTGAATCATAATTGAATCGATCATTTAAAGTTTTTTTAATAAAGATCATAACGGTAACGATCATTGGGCCTAATAAATGCTAAAAAATTGTAAATAATTAGCTTTTTTCTAAAAGATAATTTAATAGATAATTTAGAATTTCTTTATTAAAGATCATAATGGTAACGATCATTGGTCCTAATAAATGCTAAAGAATTTGAAATAATTACCTTCTTTGTGAATCATAATTGAAAAGATCATTTAAAGTTTTTTTATTAAAGATCATAACGGTAACGATCATTGGGCCTAATAAATGCTAAAAAATTATAAATAATTATCTTCTTTCTCAAAGATAATTTAATAGATCATTTAGAATTTCTTTATTAAAGATCATAACGGAAACGATCATTGGGCCTAATAAATGCTAAAGAATTGTAAATAATTATATTCTTTCTAAAACATAATTTAATAGATCATTTAAAATTTTTTTATTAAAAATCATAACGGTAACAATCATTGAGCCTAATAAATGGTAAAAAATTGTAAATAATTATCTTGTTTGTAACAGATAATTTAATAGATCATTTAAAATTTCTTTATTAAAGATCATAACAGTAAGGATCATTGGGCCTAATAAATGCTAAAGAATTTGAAATAATTATCTACTTTGTGAATCATAATTGAAAAGATCATTTAAAGTTTTTTTATTAAAGATCATAACGGTAACGATCATTGGGCCTAATAAATGCTAAAAAATTGTAAATAATTATCTTCTTTCTAAAAGATAATTTAATAGATCATTTACAATTTCTTTATTAAAGATCATAACGGTAACAATCATTGGTCCTAATAAATGCTAAAGAATTTGAAATAATTACCTTCTTTGTGAATCAAATTGAAAAGATCATTTAAAGTTTTTTTATTAAAGATCATAACGGTAACGATCATTGGGCCTAATAAATGCTAAAAAATTGTAAATAATTATCTTCTTTCTCAAAGATAATTTAATAGATCATTTAGAATTTCTTTATTAAAGATCATAACGGTAACGATCATTGGGCCTAATAAATGCGAAACAATTTGAAATAATTATCTTCTTTGTGAATCATAATTGAAAAGATCATTTAAAGTTTTTTTATTAAAGATCATAACGGTAACGAGCATTGGGCCTAATAAATGCTAAAAAATTGTAAATAATTATCTTCTTTCTCAAAGATAATTTAATAGATCATTTAGAATTTCTTTATTAAAGATCATAACGGTAACGTTCATTGGGCCTAATAAATGCTAAAAATATGTAATTAATTATCTTCTTTGCAAAAGATAATTTAGTAGATCATTTAAAATTTCTTTATTAAAGATCATAACGGTAACGAGCATTGGGCCTAATAAATGCTAAAAAATCGTAAATACTTATGTTCTTTCTAAAAGCTAATTTAATAGATCATTTAGAATTTCTTTATTAAAGATCAAAATGGAAACGATCATTGGGCCTAATAAATGCTAAAGAATTGTAAATAATTATATTCTTTCTAAAACATAATTTAATAGATCATTTAAAATTTATTTGTTAAAGATCATAACGGTAACGTTCATTGGGCCTAGTAAATGCTAAAAAACTGTAATTAATTATCTTCTTTGCAAAAGATAATTTAGTAGATCATTTTAAATTTCTTTATTAAGGATCATAACGGTAACGATCATTTGTCCTAATAAATGCTAAAGAATTTGAAATAATTACCTTCTTTGTGAATCATAATTGAATAGATCATTTAAAGTTTTTTTAATAAAGATCATAACGGTAACGATCATTGGGCCTAATAAATGCTAAAAAATTGTAAATAATTAGCTTTTTTCTAAAAGATAATTTAATAGATAATTTAGAATTTCTTTATTAAAGATCATAATGGTAACGATCATTGGTCCTAATAAATGCTAAAGAATTTGAAATAATTATCTTCTTTGTGAATCATAATTGAAAAGATCATTTAAAGTTTTTTTATTAAAGATCATAACGGTAACGAGCATTGGGCCTAATAAATACGAAAAAATTGTAAATAATTATCTTCTTTCTCAAAGATAATTTAATAGATCATTTAGAATTTCTTTATTAAAGATCATAACGGTAACGTTCATTGGGCCTAATAAATGCTAAAAATCTGTAATTAATTATCTTCTTTGCAAAAGATAATTTAGTAGATCATTTAAAATTTCTTTATTAAAGATCATAACGGTAACGATCATTGGGCCTAATAAATGCTAAAGAATTTGAAATAATTGTCTTCTTTGTGAATCATAATTGAAAAGATCATTTAAAGTTTTTTTATTAAAGATCATAACGGTAACGAGCATTGGGCCTAATAAATGCTAAAAAATTGTAAATAATTATCTTCTATCTCAAAGATAATTTAATAGATCATTTAGAATTTCTTTATTAAAGATCATAACGGAAACGATCATTGGGCCTAATAAATGCTAAAGAATTGTAAATAATTATATTCTTTCTAAAACATAATTTAATAGATCATTTAAAATTTATTTATTAAAGATCATAACGGTAACGTTCATTGGGCCTAATAAATGCTAAAAAACTGTAATTAATTATCTTCTTTGCAAAAGATAATTTAGTAGATCATTTAAAATTTCTTTATTAAAAATCATAACGGTAACGATCATTTGTCCTAATAAATGCTAAAGAATTTGAAATAATTACCTTCTTTGTGAATCATAATTGAATAGATCATTTAAAGTGTTTTTAATAAAGATCATAACGGTAACGATTATTGGGCCTAATAAATGCTAAAAAATTGTAAATAATTAGCTTTTTTCTAAAAGATAATTTAATAGATAATTTAGAATTTCTTTATTAAAGATCATAATGGTAACGATCATTGGTCCTAATAAATTCTAAAGAATTTGAAATAATTATCTTCTTTGTGAATCATAATTGAAAAGATCATTTAAAGTTTTTTTATTAAAGATCATAACGGTAACGAGCATTGGGCCTAATAAATGCTAAAAAATTGTAAATAATTATCTTCTTTCTCAAAGATAATTTAATAGATCATTTAGAATTTCTTTATTAAAGATCATAACGGTAACGTTCATTGGGCCTAATAAATGCTAAAAATCTGTAATTGATTATCTTCTTTGCAAAAGATAATTTAGTAGATCATTTAAAATTTCTTTATTAAAGATCATAACGGTAACGATCATTGGGCCTAATAAATGCTAAAGAATTTGAAATAATTGTCTTCTTTGTGAATCATAATTGAAAAGATCATTTAAAGTTTTTTTATTAAAGATCATAACGGTAACGAGCATTGGGCCTAATAAATGCTAAAAAATTGTAAATAATTATCTTCTTTCTCAAAGATAATTTAATAGATCATTTAGAATTTCTTTATTAAAGATCATAACGGAAACGATCATTGGGCCTAATAAATGCTAAAAAATTGTAAATAATTATCTTCTTTCTCAAAGATAATTTAATAGATCATTTAGAATTTCTTTATTAAAGATCATAACGGTAACGTTCATTGGGCCTAATAAATGCTAAAAATCTGTAATTAATTATCTTCTTTGCAAAAGATAATTTAGTAGATCATTTAAAATTTCTTTATTAAAGATCATAACGGTAACGATCATTGGGCCTAATAAATGCTAAAGAATTTGAAATAATTGTCTTCTTTGTGAATCATAATTGAAAAGATCATTTAAAGTTTTTTTATTAAAGATCATAACGGTAACGATCATTGGGCCGAATAAATGCTAAAAAATTGTAAATAATTATCTTCTTTCTCAAAGATAATTTAATAGATCATTTAGAATTTCTTTATTAAAGATCATAACGGAAACGATCATTGGGCCTAATAAATGCTAAAGAATTGTAAATAATTATATTCTTTCTAAAACATAATTTAATAGATCATTTAAAATTTATTTATTAAAGATCATAACGGTAACGTTCATTGGGCCTAATAAATGCTAAAAAACTGTAATTAATTATCTTCTTTGCAAAAGATAATTTAGTAGATCATTTTAAATTTCTTTATTAAAGATCATAACGGTAACGATCATTTGTCCTAATAAATGCTAAAGAATTTGAAATAATTACCTTCTTTGTGAATCATAATTGAATAGAGCATTTAAAGTTTTTTTAATAAAGATCATAACGGTAACGATCATTGGGCCTAATAAATGCTAAAAAATTGTAAATAATTAGCTTTTTTCTAAAAGATAATTTAATAGATAATTTAGAATTTCTTTATTAAAGATCATAATGGTAACGATCATTGGTCCTAATAAATGCTAAAGAATTTGAAATAATTATCTTCTTTGTGAATCATAATTGAAAAGATCATTTAAAGTTTTTTTATTAAAGATCATAACGGTAACGAGCATTGGGCCTAATAAATGCGAAAAAATTGTAAATAATTATCTTCTTTCTCAAAGATAATTTAATAGATCATTTAGAATTTCTTTATTAAAGATCATAACGGTAACGTTCATTGGGCCTAATAAATGCTAAAAATCTGTAATTAATTATCTTCTTTGCAAAAGATAATTTAGTAGATCATTTAAAATTTCTTTATTAAAGATCATAACGGTAACGATCATTGGGCCTAATAAATGCTAAAGAATTTGAAATAATTGTCTTCTTTGTGAATCATAATTGAAAAGATCATTTAAAGTTTTTTTATTAAAGATCATAACGGTAACGAGCATTGGGCCTAATAAATGCTAAAAAATTGTAAATAATTATCTTCTTTCTCAAAGATAATTTAATAGATCATTTAGAATTTCTTTATTAAAGATCATAACGGAAACGATCATTGGGCCTAATAAATGCTAAAGAATTGTAAATAATTATATTCTTTCTAAAACATAATTTAATAGATCATTTAAAATTTATTTATTAAAGATCATAACGGTAACGTTCATTGGGCCTAATAAATGCTAAAAAACTGTAATTAATTATCTTCTTTGCAAAAGATAATTTAGTAGATCATTTTAAATTTCTTTATTAAAGATCATAACGGTAACGATCATTTGTCCTAATAAATGCTAAAGAATTTGAAATAATTACCTTCTTTGTGAATCATAATTGAATAGAGCATTTAAAGTTTTTTTAATAAAGATCATAACGGTAACGATCATTGGGCCTAATAAATGCTAAAAAATAGTAAATAATTAGCTTTTTTCTAAAAGATAATTTAATAGATAATTTAGAATTTCTTTATTAAAGATCATAATGGTAACGATCATTGGTCCTAATAAATGCTAAAGAATTTGAAATAATTATCTTCTTTGTGAATCATAATTGAAAAGATCATTTAAAGTTTTTTTATTAAAGATCATAACGGTAACGAGCATTGGGCCTAATAAATGCGAAAAAATTGTAAATAATTATCTTCTTTCTCAAAGATAATTTAATAGATCATTTAGAATTTCTTTATTAAAGATCATAACGGCAACGTTCATTGGGCCTAATAAATGCTAAAAATCTGTAATTAATTATCTTCTTTGCAAAAGATAATTTAGTAGATCATTTAAAATTTCTTTATTAAAGATCATAACGGTAACGATCATTGGGACTAATAAATGCTAAAGAATTTGAAATAATTGTCTTCTTTGTGAATCATAATTGAAAAGATCATTTAAAGTTTTTTTATTAAAGATCATAACGGTAACGAGCATTGGGCCTAATAAATGCTAAAAAATTGTAAATAATTATCTTCTTTCTCAAAGATAATTTAATAGATCATTTAGAATTTCTTTATTAAAGATCATAACGGAAACGATCATTGGGCCTAATAAATGCTAAAGAATTGTAAATAATTATATTCTTTCTAAAACATAATTTAATAGATCATTTAAAATTTATTTATTAAATATCATAACGGTAACGTTCATTGGGCCTAATAAATGCTAAAAAACTGTAATTAATTATCTTCTTTGCAAAAGATAATTTAGTAGATCATTTTAAATTTCTTTATTAAAGATCATAACGGTAACGATCATTTGTCCTAATAAATGCTAAAGAATTTGAAATAATTACCTTCTTTGTGAATCATAATTGAATAGATCATTTAAAGTTTTTTTAATAAAGATCATAACGGTAACGATCATTGGGCCTAATAAATGCTAAAAAATTGTAAATAATTAGCTTTTTTCTAAAAGATAATTTAATAGATAATTTAGAATTTCTTTATTAAAGATCATAATGGTAACGATCATTGGTCCTAATAAATTCTAAAGAATTTGAAATAATTATCTTCTTTGTGAATCATAATTGAATAGATCATTTAAAGTTTTTTTATTAAAGATCATAACGGTAACGAGCATTGGGCCTAATAAATGCTAAAAAATTGTAAATAATTATCTTCTTTCTCAAAGATAATTTAATAGATCATTTAGAATTTCTTTATTAAAGATCATAACGGTAACGTTCATTGGGCGTAATAAATGCTAAAAATCTGTAATTGATTATCTTCTTTGCAAAAGATAATTTAGTAGATCATTTAAAATTTCTTTATTAAAGATCATAACGGTAACGATCATTGGGCCTAATAAATGCTAAAGAATTTGAAATAATTGTCTTCTTTGTGAATCATAATTGAAAAGATCATTTAAAGTTTTTTTATTAAAGATCATAACGGTAACGAGCATTGGGCCTAATAAATGCTAAAAAATTGTAAATAATTATCTTCTTTCTCAAAGATAATTTAATAGATCATTTAGAATTTCTTTATTAAAGATCATAACGGAAACGATCATTGGGCCTAATAAATGCTAAAAAATTGTAAATAATTATCTTCTTTCTCAAAGATAATTTAATAGATCATTTAGAATTTCTTTATTAAAGATCATAACGGTAACGTTCATTGGGCCTAATAAATGCTAAAAATCTGTAATTAATTATCTTCTTTGCAAAAGATAATTTAGTAGATCATTTAAAATTTCTTTATTAAAGATCATAACGGTAACGATCATTGGGCCTAATAAATGCTAAAGAATTTGAAATAATTGTCTTCTTTGTGAATCATAATTGAAAAGATCATTTAAAGTTTTTTTATTAAAGATCATAACGGTAACGATCATTGGGCCTAATAAATGCTAAAAAATTGTAAATAATTATCTTCTTTCTCAAAGATAATTTAATAGATCATTTAGAATTTCTTTATTAAAGATCATAACGGAAACGATCATTGGGCCTAATAAATGCTAAAGAATTGTAAATAATTATATTCTTTCTAAAACATAATTTAATAGATCATTTAAAATTTATTTATTAAAGATCATAACGGTAACGTTCATTGGGCCTAATAAATGCTAAAAAACTGTAATTAATTATCTTCTTTGCAAAAGATAATTTAGTAGATCATTTTAAATTTCTTTATTAAAGATCATAACGGTAACGATCATTTGTCCTAATAAATGCTAAAGAATTTGAAATAATTACCTTCTTTGTGAATCATAATTGAATAGAGCATTTAAAGTTTTTTTAATAAAGATCATAACGGTAACGATCATTGGGCCTAATAAATGCTAAAAAATTGTAAATAATTAGCTTTTTTCTAAAAGATAATTTAATAGATAATTTAGAATTTCTTTATTAAAGATCATAATGGTAACGATCATTGGTCCTAATAAATGCTAAAGAATTTGAAATAATTATCTTCTTTGTGAATCATAATTGAAAAGATCATTTAAAGTTTTTTTATTAAAGATCATAACGGTAACGAGCATTGGGCCTAATAAATGCGAAAAAATTGTAAATAATTATCTTCTTTCTCAAAGATAATTTAATAGATCATTTAGAATTTCTTTATTAAAGATCATAACGGTAACGTTCATTGGGCCTAATAAATGCTAAAAATCTGTAATTAATTATCTTCTTTGCAAAAGATAATTTAGTAGATCATTTAAAATTTCTTTATTAAAGATCATAACGGTAACGATCATTGGGCCTAATAAATGCTAAAGAATTTGAAATAATTGTCTTCTTTGTGAATCATAATTGAAAAGATCATTTAAAGTTTTTTTATTAAAGATCATAACGGTAACGAGCATTGGGCCTAATAAATGCTAAAAAATTGTAAATAATTATATTCTTTCTAAAACATAATTTAATAGATCATTTAAAATTTATTTATTAAAGATCATAACGGTAACGTTCATTGGGCCTAATAAATGCTAAAAAACTGTAATTAATTATCTTCTTTGCAAAAGATAATTTAGTAGATCATTTTAAATTTCTTTATTAAAGATCATAACGGTAACGATCATTTGTCCTAATAAATGCTAAAGAATTTGAAATAATTACCTTCTTTGTGAATCATAATTGAATAGAGCATTTAAAGTTTTTTTAATAAAGATCATAACGGTAACGATCATTGGGCCTAATAAATGCTAAAAAATTGTAAATAATTAGCTTTTTTCTAAAAGATAATTTAATAGATAATTTAGAATTTCTTTATTAAAGATCATAATGGTAACGATCATTGGTCCTAATAAATGCTAAAGAATTTGAAATAATTATCTTCTTTGTGAATCATAATTGAAAAGATCATTTAAAGTTTTTTTATTAAAGATCATAACGGTAACGAGCATTGGGCCTAATAAATGCGAAAAAATTGTAAATAATTATCTTCTTTCTCAAAGATAATTTAATAGATCATTTAGAATTTCTTTATTAAAGATCATAACGGTAACGTTCATTGGGCCTAATAAATGCTAAAAATCTGTAATTAATTATCTTCTTTGCAAAAGATAATTTAGTAGATCATTTAAAATTTCTTTATTAAAGATCATAACGGTAACGATCATTGGGCCTAATAAATGCTAAAGAATTTGAAATAATTGTCTTCTTTGTGAATCATAATTGAAAAGATCATTTAAAGTTTTTTTATTAAAGATCATAACGGTAACGAGCATTGGGCCTAATAAATGCTAAAAAATTGTAAATAATTATCTTCTTTCTCAAAGATAATTTAATAGATCATTTAGAATTTCTTTATTAAAGATCATAACGGAAACGATCATTGGGCCTAATAAATGCTAAAGAATTGTAAATAATTATATTCTTTCTAAAACATAATTTAATAGATCATTTAAAATTTATTTATTAAAGATCATAACGGTAACGTTCATTGGGCCTAATAAATGCTAAAAAACTGTAATTAATTATCTTCTTTGCAAAAGATAATTTAGTAGATCATTTTAAATTTCTTTATTAAAGATCATAACGGTAACGATCATTTGTCCTAATAAATGCTAAAGAATTTGAAATAATTACCTTCTTTGTGAATCATAATTGAATAGAGCATTGAAAGTTTTTTTAATAAAGATCATAACGGTAACGATCATTGGGCCTAATAAATGCTAAAAAATTGTAAATAATTAGCTTTTTTCTAAAAGATAATTTAATAGATAATTTAGAATTTCTTTATTAAAGATCATAATGGTAACGATCATTGGTCCTAATAAATGCTAAAGAATTTGAAATAATTATCTTCTTTGTGAATCATAATTGAAAAGATCATTTAAAGTTTTTTTATTAAAGATCATAACGGTAACGAGCATTGGGCCTAATAAATGCGAAAAAATTGTAAATAATTATCTTCTTTCTCAAAGATAATTTAATAGATCATTTAGAATTTCTTTATTAAAGATCATAACGGTAACGATCATTGGGCCTAATAAATGCTAAAGAATTGTAAATAATTATATTCTTTCTAAAACATAATTTAATAGATCATTTAAAATTTATTTATTAAAGATCATAACGGTAACGTTCATTGGGCCTAATAAATGCTAAAAAACTGTAATTAATTATCTTCTTTGCAAAAGATAATTTAGTAGATCATTTTAAATTTCTTTATTAAAGATCATAACGGTAACGATCATTTGTCCTAATAAATGCTAAAGAATTTGAAATAATTACCTTCTTTGTGAATCATAATTGAATAGATCATTTAAAGTTTTTTTAATAAAGATCATAACGGTAACGATCATTGGGCCTAATAAATGCTAAAAAATTGTAAATAATTAGCTTTTTTCTAAAAGATAATTTAATAGATAATTTAGAATTTCTTTATTAAAGATCATAATGGTAACGATCATTGGTCCTAATAAATTCTAAAGAATTTGAAATAATTATCTTCTTTGTGAATCATAATTGAATAGATCATTTAAAGTTTTTTTATTAAAGATCATAACGGTAACGAGCATTGGGCCTAATAAATGCTAAAAAATTGTAAATAATTATCTTCTTTCTCAAAGATAATTTAATAGATCATTTAGAATTTCTTTATTAAAGATCATAACGGTAACGTTCATTGGGCCTAATAAATGCTAAAAATCTGTAATTGATTATCTTCTTTGCAAAAGATAATTTAGTAGATCATTTAAAATTTCTTTATTAAAGATCATAACGGTAACGATCATTGGGCCTAATAAATGCTAAAGAATTTGAAATAATTGTCTTCTTTGTGAATCATAATTGAAAAGATCATTTAAAGTTTTTTTATTAAAGATCATAACGGTAACGAGCATTGGGCCTAATAAATGCTAAAAAATTGTAAATAATTATCTTCTTTCTCAAAGATAATTTAATAGATCATTTAGAATTTCTTTATTAAAGATCATAACGGAAACGATCATTGGGCCTAATAAATGCTAAAAAATTGTAAATAATTATCTTCTTTCTCAAAGATAATTTAATAGATCATTTAGAATTTCTTTATTAAAGATCATAACGGTAACGTTCATTGGGCCTAATAAATGCTAAAAATCTGTAATTAATTATCTTCTTTGCAAAAGATAATTTAGTAGATCATTTAAAATTTCTTTATTAAAGATCATAACGGTAACGATCATTGGGCCTAATAAATGCTAAAGAATTTGAAATAATTGTCTTCTTTGTGAATCATAACTGAAAAGATCATTTAAAGTTTTTTTATTAAAGATCATAACGGTAACGAGCATTGGGCCTAATAAATGCTAAAAAATTGTAAATAATTATCTTCTTTCTCAAAGATAATTTAATAGATCATTTAGAATTTCTTTATTAAAGATCATAACGGAAACGATCATTGGGCCTAATAAATGCTAAAGAATTGTAAATAATTATATTCTTTCTAAAGCATAATTTAATAGATCATTTAAAATTTATTTATTAAAGATCATAACGGTAACGTTCATTGGGCCTAATAAATGCTAAAAAACTGTAATTAATTATCTTCTTTGCAAAAGATAATTTAGTAGATCATTTTAAATTTCTTTATTAAAGATCATAACGGTAACGATCATTTGTCCTAATAAATGCTAAAGAATTTGAAATAATTACCTTCTTTGTGAATCATAATTGAATAGAGCATTTAAAGTTTTTCTAATAAAGATCATAACGGTAACGATCATTGGGCCTAATAAATGCTAAAAAATTGTAAATAATTAGCTTTTTTCTAAAAGATAATTTAATAGATAATTTAGAATTTCTTTATTAAAGATCATAATGGTAACGATCATTGGTCCTAATAAATGCTAAAGAATTTGAAATAATTATCTTCTTTGTGAATCATAATTGAAAAGATCATTTAAAGTTTTTTTATTAAAGATCATAACGGTAACGATCATTGGGCCTAATAAATGCTAAAAAATTGTAAATAATTATCTTCTTTCTCAAAGATGATTTAATAGATCATTTAGAATTTCTTTATTAAAGATCATAACGGAAACGATCATTGGGCCTAATAAATGCTAAAGAATTGTAAATAATTATATTCTTTCTAAAACATAATTTAATAGATCATTTAAAATTTATTTATTAAAGATCATAACGGTAACGTTCATTGGGCCTAATAAATGCTAAAAAACTGTAATTAATTATCTTCTTTCTCAAAGATAATTTAATAGATCATTTAGAATTTCTTTATTAAAGATCATAACGGTAACGTTCATTGGGCCTAATAAATGCTAAAAATCTGTAATTGATTATCTTCTTTGCAAAAGATAATTTAGTAGATCATTTAAAATTTCTTTATTAAAGATCATAACGGTAACGATCATTGGGCCTAATAAATGCTAAAGAATTTGAAATAATTGTCTTCTTTGTGAATCATAATTGAAAAGATCATTTAAAGTTTTTTTATTAAAGATCATAACGGTAACGAGCATTGGGCCTAATAAATGCTAAAAAATTGTAAATAATTATCTTCTTTCTCAAAGATAATTTAATAGATCATTTAGAATTTCTTTATTAAAGATCATAACGGTAACGTTCATTGGGCCTAATAAATGCTAAAAATCTGTAATTGATTATCTTCTTTGCAAAAGATAATTTAGTAGATCATTTAAAATTTCTTTATTAAAGATCATAACGGTAACGATCATTGGGCCTAATAAATGCTAAAGAATTTGAAATAATTGTCTTCTTTGTGAATCATAATTGAAAAGATCATTTAAAGTTTTTTTATTAAAGATCATAACGGTAACGAGCATTGGGCCTAATAAATGCTAAAAAATTGTAAATAATTATCTTCTTTCTCAAAGATAATTTAATAGATCATTTAGAATTTCTTTATTAAAGATCATAACGGAAACGATCATTGGGCCTAATAAATGCTAAAGAATTGTAAATAATTATATTCTTTCTAAAGCATAATTTAATAGATCATTTAAAATTTATTTATTAAAGATCATAACGGTAACGTTCATTGGGCCTAATAAATGCTAAAAAACTGTAATTAATTATCTTCTTTGCAAAAGATAATTTAGTAGATCATTTTAAATTTCTTTATTAAAGATCATAACGGTAACGATCATTTGTCCTAATAAATGCTAAAGAATTTGAAATAATTACCTTCTTTGTGAATCATAATTGAATAGAGCATTTAAAGTTTTTCTAATAAAGATCATAACGGTAACGATCATTGGGCCTAATAAATGCTAAAAAATTGTAAATAATTAGCTTTTTTCTAAAAGATAATTTAATAGATAATTTAGAATTTCTTTATTAAAGATCATAATGGTAACGATCATTGGTCCTAATAAATGCTAAAGAATTTGAAATAATTATCTTCTTTGTGAATCATAATTGAAAAGATCATTTAAAGTTTTTTTATTAAAGATCATAACGGTAACGATCATTGGGCCTAATAAATGCTAAAAAATTGTAAATAATTATCTTCTTTCTCAAAGATGATTTAATAGATCATTTAGAATTTCTTTATTAAAGATCATAACGGAAACGATCATTGGGCCTAATAAATGCTAAAGAATTGTAAATAATTATATTCTTTCTAAAACATAATTTAATAGATCATTTAAAATTTATTTATTAAAGATCATAACGGTAACGTTCATTGGGCCTAATAAATGCTAAAAAACTGTAATTAATTATCTTCTTTCTCAAAGATAATTTAATAGATCATTTAGAATTTCTTTATTAAAGATCATAACGGTAACGTTCATTGGGCCTAATAAATGCTAAAAATCTGTAATTGATTATCTTCTTTGCAAAAGATAATTTAGTAGATCATTTAAAATTTCTTTATTAAAGATCATAACGGTAACGATCATTGGGCCTAATAAATGCTAAAGAATTTGAAATAATTGTCTTCTTTGTGAATCATAATTGAAAAGATCATTTAAAGTTTTTTTATTAAAGATCATAACGGTAACGAGCATTGGGCCTAATAAATGCTAAAAAATTGTAAATAATTATCTTCTTTCTCAAAGATAATTTAATAGATCATTTAGAATTTCTTTATTAAAGATCATAACGGTAACGTTCATTGGGCCTAATAAATGCTAAAAATCTGTAATTGATTATCTTCTTTGCAAAAGATAATTTAGTAGATCATTTAAAATTTCTTTATTAAAGATCATAACGGTAACGATCATTGGGCCTAATAAATGCTAAAGAATTTGAAATAATTGTCTTCTTTGTGAATCATAATTGAAAAGATCATTTAAAGTTTTTTTATTAAAGATCATAACGGTAACGAGCATTGGGCCTAATAAATGCTAAAAAATTGTAAATAATTATCTTCTTTCTCAAAGATAATTTAATAGATCATTTAGAATTTCTTTATTAAAGATCATAACGGTAACATTCATTGGGCCTAATAAATGCTAAAAATCTGTAATTAATTATCTTCTTTGCAAAAGATAATTTAGTAGATCATTTAAAATTTCTTTATTAAAGATGATAACGGTAACGATCATTGGGCCTAATAAATGCTAAAGAATTTGAAATAATTGTCTTCTTTGTGAATCATAATTGAAAAGATCATTTAAAGTTTTTTTTTTAAAGATCATAACGGTAACGAGCATTGGGCCTAATAAATGCTAAAAAATTGTAAATAATTATCTTCTTTCTCAAAGATGATTTAATAGATCATTTAGAATTTCTTTATTAAAGATCATAACGGAAACGATCATTGGGCCTAATAAATGCTAAAAAATTGTAAATAATTATATTCTTTCTAAAACATAATTTAATAGATCATTTAAAATTTATTTATTAAAGATCATAACGGTAACGTTCATTGGGCCTAATAAATGCTAAAAAACTGTAATTAATTATCTTCTTTGCAAAAGATAATTTAGTAGATCATTTAAAATTTCTTTATTAAAGATCATAACGGTAACGATCATTTATCCTAATAAATGCTAAAGAATTTGAAATAATTACCTTCTTTGTGAATCATAATTGAATAGATCATTTAAAGTTTTTTTAATAAAGATCATAACGGTAACGATCATTGGGCCTAATAAATGCTAAAAAATTGTAAATAATTAGCTTTTTTCTAAAAGATAATTTAATAGATAATTTAGAATTTCTTTATTAAAGATCATAATGGTAACGATCATTGGTCCTAATAAATGCTAAAGAATTTGAAATAATTACCTTCTTTGTGAATCATAATTGAAAAGATCATTTAAAGTTTTTTTATTAAAGATCATAACAGTAACGATAATTGGGCCTAATAAATGCTAAAAAATTGTAAATAATTATCTTGTTTCTCAAAGATAATTTAATAGATCATTTAGAACTTCTTTATTAAAGATCATAACGGAAACGATCATTGGGCCTAATAAATGCTAAAGAATTGTAAATAATTATATTCTTTCTAAAACATAATTTCATAGATCATTTAAAATTTTTTTATTAAAAATCATAACGGTAACAATCATTGAGCCTAACAAATGGTAAAAAATTGTAAATAATTATCTTGTTTGTAACAGATAATTTAATAGATCATTTAAAATTTCTTTATTAAAGATCATAACAGTAACGATCATTGGGCCTAATAAATGCTAAAGAATTTGAAATAATTATCTACTTTGTGAATCATAATTGAAAAGATCATTTAAAGTTTTTTTATTAAAGATCATAACGGTAACGATCATTGGGCCTAATAAATGCTAAAAAATTGTAAATAATTATCTTCTTTCTAAAAGACAATTTAATAGATCATTTACAATTTCTTTATTAAAGATCATAACGGTAACGATCATTGGTCCTAATAAATGCTAAAGAATTTGAAATAATTACCTTCTTTGTGAATCAAATTGAAAAGATCATTTAAAGTTTTTTTATTAAAGATCATAACGGTAACGATCATTGGGCCTAATAAATGCTAAAAAATTGTAAATAATTATCTTCTTTCTCAAAGATAATTTAATAGATCATTTAGAATTTCTTTATTAAAGATCATAACGGTAACGATCATTGGGCCTAATAAATGCGAAAGAATTTGAAATAATTATCTTCTTTGTGAATCATAATTGAAAAGATCATTTAAAGTTTTTTTATTAAAGATCATAACGGTAACGAGCATTGGGCCTAATAAATGCTAAAAAATTGTAAATAATTATCTTCTTTCTCAAAGATAATTTAATAGATCATTTAGAATTTCTTTATTAAAGATCATAATGGTAACGATCATTGGTCCTAATAAATGCTAAAGAATTTGAAATAATTACCTTCTTTGTGAATCATAATTGAAAAGATCATTTAAAGTTTTTTTATTAAAGATCATAACGGTAACGAGCATTGGGCCTAATAAATGCTAAAAAATTGTAAATAATTATCTTCTTTCTCATAGATAATTTAATAGATCATTTAGAATTTCTTTATTAAAGATCATAACGGAAACGATCATTGGGCCTAATAAATGCTAAAGAATTGTAAATAATTATATTCTTTCTAAAACATAATTTAATAGATCATTTAAAATTTATTTATTAAAGATCATAACGGTAACGTTCATTTGGCCTAATAAATGCTAAAAAACTGTAATTAATTATCTTCTTTGCAAAAGATAATTTAGTAGATCATTTAAAATTTCTTTATTAAAAATCATAACGGTAACGATCATTTGTCCTAATAAATGCTAAAGAATTTGAAATAATTACCTTCTTTGTGAATCATAATTGAATAGATCATTTAAAGTTTTTTTAATAAAGATCATAACGGTAACGATCATTGGGCCTAATAAATGCTAAAAAATTGTAAATAATTAGCTTTTTTCTAAAAGATAATTTAATAGATAATTTAGAATTTCTTTATTAAAGATCATAATGGTAACGATCATTGGTCCTAATAAATGCTAAAGAATTTGAAATAATTACCTTCTTTGTGAATCATAATTGAAAAGATCATTTAAAGTTTTTTTATTAAAGATCATAACAGTAACGATAATTGGGCCTAATAAATGCTAAAAAATTGTAAATAATTATCTTGTTTCTCAAAGATAATTTAATAGATCATTTAGAACTTCTTTATTAAAGATCATAACGGAAACGATCATTGGGCCTAATAAATGCTAAAGAATTGTAAATAATTATATTCTTTCTAAAACATAATTTCATAGATCATTTAAAATTTTTTTATTAAAAATCATAACGGTAACAATCATTGAGCCTAACAAATGGTAAAAAATTGTAAATAATTATCTTGTTTGTAACAGATAATTTAATAGATCATTTAAAATTTCTTTATTAAAGATCATAACAGTAACGATCATTGGGCCTAATAAATGCTAAAGAATTTGAAATAATTATCTACTTTGTGAATCATAATTGAAAAGATCATTTAAAGTTTTTTTATTAAAGATCATAACGGTAACGATCATTGGGCCTAATAAATGCTAAAAAATTGTAAATAATTATCTTCTTTCTAAAAGACAATTTAATAGATCATTTACAATTTCTTTATTAAAGATCATAACGGTAACGATCATTGGTCCTAATAAATGCTAAAGAATTTGAAATAATTACCTTCTTTGTGAATCAAATTGAAAAGATCATTTAAAGTTTTTTTATTAAAGATCATAACGGTAACGATCATTGGGCCTAATAAATGCTAAAAAATTGTAAATAATTATCTTCTTTCTCAAAGATAATTTAATAGATCATTTAGAATTTCTTTATTAAAGATCATAACGGTAACGATCATTGGGCCTAATAAATGCGAAAGAATTTGAAATAATTATCTTCTTTGTGAATCATAATTGAAAAGATCATTTAAAGTTTTTTTATTAAAGATCATAACGGTAACGAGCATTGGGCCTAATAAATGCTAAAAAATTGTAAATAATTATCTTCTTTCTCAAAGATAATTTAATAGATCATTTAGAATTTCTTTATTAAAGATCATAATGGTAACGATCATTGGTCCTAATAAATGCTAAAGAATTTGAAATAATTACCTTCTTTGTGAATCAAATTGAATAGATCATTTAAAGTTTTTTTAATAAAGATCATAACGGTAACGATCATTGGGCCTAATAAATGCTAAAAAATTGTAAATAATTAGCTTTTTTCTAAAAGATAATTTAATAGATAATTTAGAATTTCTTTATTAAAGATCATAATGGTAACGATCATTGGTCCTAATAAATTCTAAAGAATTTGAAATAATTATCTTCTTTGTGAATCATAATTGAAAAGATCATTTAAAGTTTTTTTATTAAAGATCATAACGGTAACGAGCATTGGGCCTAATAAATGCTAAAAAATTGTAAATAATTATCTTCTTTCTCAAAGATAATTTAATAGATCATTTAGAATTTCTTTATTAAAGATCATAACGGTAACGTTCATTGGGCCTAATAAATGCTAAAAATCTGTAATTAATTATCTTCTTTGCAAAAAATAATTTAGTAGATCATTTAAAATTTCTTTATTAAAGATCATAACGGTAACGATCATTGGGCCTAATAAATGCTAAAGAATTTGAAATAATTGTCTTCTTTGTGAATCATAATTGAAAAGATCATTTAAAGTTTTTTTATTAAAGATCATAACGGTAACGAGCATTGGGTCTAATAAATGCTAAAAAATTGTAAATAATTATCTTCTTTCTCAAAGTTAATTTAATAGATCATTTAGAATTTCTTTATTAAAGATCATAACGGTAACGTTCATTGGGCCTAATAAATGCTAAAAATCTGTAATTAATTATCTTCTTTGCAAAAGATAATTTAGTAGATCATTTAAAATTTCTTTATTAAAGATCATAACGGTAACGATCATTGGGCCTAATAAATGCTAAAGAATTTGAAATAATTGTCTTCTTTGTGAATCATAATTGAAAAGATCATTTAAAGTTTTTTTATTAAAGATCATAACGGTAACCAGCATTGGGCCTAATAAATGCTAAAAAATTGTAAATAATTATCTTCTTTCTCAAAGATGATTTAATAGATCATTTAGAATTTCTTTATTAAAGATCATAACGGAAACGATCATTGGGCCTAATAAATGCTAAAGAATTTTAAATAATTATATTCTTTCTAAAACATAATTTAATAGATCATTTAAAATTTATTTATTAAAGATCATAACGGTAACATTCATTGGGCCTAATAAATGCTAAAAAACTGTAATTAATTATCTTCTTTGCAAAAGATAATTTAGTAGATCATTTAAAATTTCTTTATTAAAGATCATAACGGTAACGATCATTTATCCTAATAAATGCTAAAGAATTTGAAATAATTACCTTCTTTGTGAATCATAATTGGATAGATCATTTAAAGTTTTTTTAATAAAGATCATAACGGTAACGATCATTGGGCCTAATAAATGCTAAAAAATTGTAAATAATTAGCTTTTTTCTAAAAGATAATTTAATAGATAATTTAGAATTTCTTTATTAAAGATCATAATGGTAACGATCATTGGTCCTAATAAATGCTAAAGAATTTGAAATAATTACCTTCTTTGTGAATCATAATTGAAAAGATCATTTAAAGTTTTTTTATTAAAGATCATAACGGTAACGATAATTGGGCCTAATAAACGCTAAAAAATTGTAAATAATTATCTTGTTTCTCAAAGATAATTTAATAGATCATTTAGAACTTCTTTATTAAAGATCATAACGGAAACGATCATTGGGCCTAATAAATGCTAAAGAATTGTAAATAATTATATTCTTTCTAAAACATAATTTAATAGATCATTTAAATTTTTTTTATTAAAAATCATAACGGTAACAATCATTGAGCCTAACAAATGGTAAAAAATTGTAAATAATTATCTTGTTTGTAACAGATAATTTAATAGATCATTGAAAATTTCTTTATTAAAGATCATAACAGTAACGATCATTGGGCCTAATAAATGCTAAAGAATTTGAAATAATTATCTACTTTGTGAATCATAATTGAAAAGATCATTTAAAGTTTTTTTATTAAAGATCATAACGGTAACGATCATTGGGCCTAATAAATGCTAAAAAATTGTAAATAATTATCTTCATTCTAAAAGATAATTTAATAGATCATTTACAATTTCTTTATTAAAGATCATAACGGTAACGATCATTGGTCCTAATAAATGCTAAAGAATTTGAAATAATTACCTTCTTTGTGAATCAAATTGAAAAGATCATTTAAAGTTTTTTTATTAAAGATCATAACGGTAACGATCATTGGGCCTAATAAATGCTAAAAAATTGTAAATAATTATCTTCTTTCTCAAAGATAATTTAATAGATCATTTAGAATTTCTTTATTAAAGATCATAACGGTAACGATCATTGGGCCTAATAAATGCGAAAGAATTTGAAATAATTATCTTCTTTGTGAATCATAATTGAAAAGATCATTTAAAGTTTTTTTATTAAAGATCATAACGGTAACGAGCATTGTGCCTAATAAATGCTAAAAAATTGTAAATAATTATCTTCTTTCTCAAAGATAATTTAATAGATCATTTAGAATTTCTTTATTAAAGATCATAATGGTAACGATCATTGGTCCTAATAAATGCTAAAGAATTTGAAATAATTACCTTCTTTGTGAATCATAATTGAAAAGATCATTTAAAGTTCTTTTATTAAAGATCATAACGGTAACCAGCATTGGGCCTAATAAATGCTAAAAAATTGTAAATAATTATTTTCTTTCTCAAAGTTAATTTAATAGATCATTTAGAATTTCTTTATTAAAGATCATAACGGTAACGTTCATTGGGCCTAATAAATGCTAAAAATCTGTAATTAATTATCTTCTTTGCAAAAGATAATTTAGTAGATCATTTAAAATTTCTTTATTAAAGATCATAACGGTAACGATCATTGGGCCTAATAAATGCTAAAGAATTTGAAATAATTGTCTTCTTTGTGAATCATAATTGAAAAGATCATTTAAAGTTTTTTTATTAAAGATCATAACGGTAACCAGCATTGGGCCTAATAAATGCTAAAAAATTGTAAATAATTATCTTCTTTCTCAAAGATGATTTAATAGATCATTTAGAATTTCTTTATTAAAGATCATAACGGAAACGATCATTGGGCCTAATAAATGCTAAAGAATTGTAAATAATTATATTCTTTCTAAAACATAATTTAATAGATCATTTAAAATTTATTTATTAAAGATCATAACGGTAACATTCATTGGGCCTAATAAATGCTAAAAATCTGTAATTAATTATCTTCTTTGCAAAAGATAATTTAGTAGATCATTTAAAATTTCTTTATTAAAGATCATAACGGTAACGATCATTGGGCCTAATAAATGCTAAAGAATTTGAAATAATTGTCTTCTTTGTGAATCATAATTGAAAAGATCATTTAAAGTTTTTTTATTAAAGATCATAACGCTAACGAGCATTGGGCCTAATAAATGCTAAAAAATTGTAAATAATTATCTTCTTTCTCAAAGATAATTTAATAGATCATTTAGAATTTCTTTATTAAAGATCATAACGGTAACGTTCATTGGGCCTAATAAATGCTAAAAATTTGTAATTAATTATCTTCTTTGCAAAAGATAATTTAGTAGATCATTTAAAATTTCTTTATTAAAGATCATAACGGTAACGATCATTGGGCCTAATAAATGCTAAAGAATTTGAAATAATTGTCTTCTTTGTGAATCATAATTGAAAAGATCATTTAAAGTTTTTTTATTAAAGATCATAACGGTAACGATAATTGGGCCTAATAAACGCTAAAAAATTGTAAATAATTATCTTGTTTCTCAAAGATAATTTAATAGATCATTTAGAACTTCTTTATTAAAGATCATAACGGAAACGATCATTGGGCCTAATAAATGCTAAAGAATTGTAAATAATTATATTCTTTCTAAAACATAATTTAATAGATCATTTAAATTTTTTTTATTAAAAATCATAACGGTAACAATCATTGAGCCTAACAAATGGTAAAAAATTGTAAATAATTATCTTGTTTGTAACAGATAATTTAATAGATCATTGAAAATTTCTTTATTAAAGATCATAACAGTAACGATCATTGGGCCTAATAAATGCTAAAGAATTTGAAATAATTATCTACTTTGTGAATCATAATTGAAAAGATCATTTAAAGTTTTTTTATTAAAGATCATAACGGTAACGATCATTGGGCCTAATAAATGCTAAAAAATTGTAAATAATTATCTTCATTCTAAAAGATAATTTAATAGATCATTTACAATTTCTTTATTAAAGATCATAACGGTAACGATCATTGGTCCTAATAAATGCTAAAGAATTTGAAATAATTACCTTCTTTGTGAATCAAATTGAAAAGATCATTTAAAGTTTTTTTATTAAAGATCATAACGGTAACGATCATTGGGCCTAATAAATGCTAAAAAATTGTAAATAATTATCTTCTTTCTCAAAGATAATTTAATAGATCATTTAGAATTTCTTTATTAAAGATCATAACGGTAACGATCATTGGGCCTAATAAATGCGAAAGAATTTGAAATAATTATCTTCTTTGTGAATCATAATTGAAAAGATCATTTAAAGTTTTTTTATTAAAGATCATAACGGTAACGAGCATTGTGCCTAATAAATGCTAAAAAATTGTAAATAATTATCTTCTTTCTCAAAGATAATTTAATAGATCATTTAGAATTTCTTTATTAAAGATCATAATGGTAACGATCATTGGTCCTAATAAATGCTAAAGAATTTGAAATAATTACCTTCTTTGTGAATCATAATTGAAAAGATCATTTAAAGTTCTTTTATTAAAGATCATAACGGTAACCAGCATTGGGCCTAATAAATGCTAAAAAATTGTAAATAATTATTTTCTTTCTCAAAGTTAATTTAATAGATCATTTAGAATTTCTTTATTAAAGATCATAACGGTAACGTTCATTGGGCCTAATAAATGCTAAAAATCTGTAATTAATTATCTTCTTTGCAAAAGATAATTTAGTAGATCATTTAAAATTTCTTTATTAAAGATCATAACGGTAACGATCATTGGGCCTAATAAATGCTAAAGAATTTGAAATAATTGTCTTCTTTGTGAATCATAATTGAAAAGATCATTTAAAGTTTTTTTATTAAAGATCATAACGGTAACCAGCATTGGGCCTAATAAATGCTAAAAAATTGTAAATAATTATCTTCTTTCTCAAAGATGATTTAATAGATCATTTAGAATTTCTTTATTAAAGATCATAACGGAAACGATCATTGGGCCTAATAAATGCTAAAGAATTGTAAATAATTATATTCTTTCTAAAACATAATTTAATAGATCATTTAAAATTTATTTATTAAAGATCATAACGGTAACATTCATTGGGCCTAATAAATGCTAAAAATCTGTAATTAATTATCTTCTTTGCAAAAGATAATTTAGTAGATCATTTAAAATTTCTTTATTAAAGATCATAACGGTAACGATCATTGGGCCTAATAAATGCTAAAGAATTTGAAATAATTGTCTTCTTTGTGAATCATAATTGAAAAGATCATTTAAAGTTTTTTTATTAAAGATCATAACGGTAACGAGCATTGGGCCTAATAAATGCTAAAAAATTGTAAATAATTATCTTCTTTCTCAAAGATAATTTAATAGATCATTTAGAATTTCTTTATTAAAGATCATAACGGTAACGTTCATTGGGCCTAATAAATGCTAAAAATTTGTAATTAATTATCTTCTTTGCAAAAGATAATTTAGTAGATCATTTAAAATTTCTTTATTAAAGATCATAACGGTAACGATCATTGGGCCTAATAAATGCTAAAGAATTTGAAATAATTGTCTTCTTTGTGAATCATAATTGAAAAGATCATTTAAAGTTTTTTTATTAAAGATCATAACGGTAACGAGCATTGGGCCTAATAAATGCTAAAAAGTTGTAAATAATTATCTTCTTTCTCAAAGATAATTTAATAGATCATTTAGAATTTCTTTATTGAAGATCATAACGGTAACGTTCATTGGGCCTAATAAATGCTAAAAATCTGTAATTAATTATCTTCTTTGCAAAAGATAATTTAGTAGATCATTTAAAATTTCTTTATTAAAGATCATAACGGTAACGATCATTGGGCCTAATAAATGCTAAAGAATTTGAAATAATTGTCTTCTTTGTGAATCATAATTGAAAAGATCATTTAATGTTTTTTTATTAAAGATCATAACGGTAACGAGCATTGGGCCTAATAAATGCTAAAAAATTGTAAATAATTAGCTTTTTTCTGAAAGATAATTTAATAGATAATTTAGAATTTCTTTATTAAAGATCATAATGGTAACGATCATTGGTCCTAATAAATGCTAAAGAATTTGAAATAATTATCTTCTTTGTGAATCATAATTGAAAAGATCATTTAAAGTTTTTTTTATTAAAGATCATAACGGTAACGAGCATTGGGCCTAATAAATGCTAAAAAATTGTAAATAATTATCTTCTTTCTCAAAGATAATTTAATAGATCATTTAGAATTTCTTTATTAAAGATCATAACGGTAACGTTCATTGGGCCTAATAAATGCTAAAAATCTGTAATTAATTATCTTCTTTGCAAAAGATAATTTAGTAGATCATTTAAAATTTCTTTATTAAAGATCATAACGGTAACGATCATTGGGCCTAATAAATGCTAAAGAATTTGAAATAATTGTCTTCTTTGTGAATCATAATTGAAAAGATCATTTAAAGTTTTTTTATTAAAGATCATAACGGTAACGAGCATTGGGCCTAATAAATGCTAAAAAATTGTAAATAATTATCTTCTTTCTCAAAGATGATTTAATAGATCATTTAGAATTTCTTTATTAAAGATCATAACGGAAATGATCATTGGGCCTAATAAATGCTAAAGAATTGTAAATAATTATATTCTTTCTAAAACATAATTTAATAGATCATTTAAAATTTATTTATTAAAGATCATAACGGTAACGTTCATTGGGCCTAATAAATGCTAAAAAACTGTAATTAATTATCTTCTTTGCAAAAGATAATTTAGTAGAGCATTTAAAATTTCTTTATTAAAGATCATAACGGTAACGATCATTTATCCTAATAAATGCTAAAGAATTTGAAATAATTACCTTCTTTGTGAATCATAATTGAATAGATCATTTAAAGTTTTTTTAATAAAGATCATAACGGTAACGATCATTGGGCCTAATAAATGCTAAAAAATTGTAAATAATTAGCTTTTTTCTAAAAGATAATTTAATAGATAATTTAGAATTTCTTTATTAAAGATCATAATGGTAACGATCATTGGTCCTAATAAATGCTAAAGAATTTGAAATAATTACCTTCTTTGTGAATCATAATTGAAAAGATCATTTAAAGTTTTTTTATTAAAGATCATAACGGTAACGATAATTGGGCCTAATAAATGCTAAAAAATTGTAAATAATTATCTTGTTTCTCAAACATAATTTAATAGATCATTTAGAACTTCTTTATTAAAGATCATAACGGAAACGATCATTGGGCCTAATAAATGCTAAAGAATTGTAAATAATTATATTCTTTCTAAAACATAATTTAATAGATCATTTAAAATTTATTTATTAAAGATCATAACGGTAACATTCATTGGGCCTAATAAATGCTAAAAATCTGTAATTAATTATCTTCTTTGCAAAAGATAATTTAGTAGATCATTTAAAATTTCTTTATTAAAGATCATAACGGTAACGATCATTGGGCCTAATAAATGCTAAAGAATTTGAAATAATTGTCTTCTTTGTGAATCATAATTGAAAAGATCATTTAAAGTTTTTTTATTAAAGATCATAACGGTAACGAGCATTGGGCCTAATAAATGCTAAAAAATTGTAAATAATTATCTTCTTTCTCAAAGATAATTTAATAGATCATTTAGAATTTCTTTATTAAAGATCATAACGGTAACGTTCATTGGGCCTAATAAATGCTAAAAATCTGTAATTAATTATCTTCTTTGCAAAAGATAATTTAGTAGATCATTTAAAATTTCTTTATTAAAGATCATAACGGTAACGATCATTGGGCCTAATAAATGCTAAAGAATTTGAAATAATTGTCTTCTTTGTGAATCATAATTGAAAAGATCATTTAAAGTTTTTTTATTAAAGATCATAACGGTAACGAGCATTGGGCCTAATAAATGCTAAAAAGTTGTAAATAATTATCTTCTTTCTCAAAGATAATTTAATAGATCATTTAGAATTTCTTTATTGAAGATCATAACGGTAACGTTCATTGGGCCTAATAAATGCTAAAAATCTGTAATTAATTATCTTCTTTGCAAAAGATAATTTAGTAGATCATTTAAAATTTCTTTATTAAAGATCATAACGGTAACGATCATTGGGCCTAATAAATGCTAAAGAATTTGAAATAATTGTCTTCTTTGTGAATCATAATTGAAAAGATCATTTAATGTTTTTTTATTAAAGATCATAACGGTAACGAGCATTGGGCCTAATAAATGCTAAAAAATTGTAAATAATTAGCTTTTTTCTGAAAGATAATTTAATAGATAATTTAGAATTTCTTTATTAAAGATCATAATGGTAACGATCATTGGTCCTAATAAATGCTAAAGAATTTGAAATAATTATCTTCTTTGTGAATCATAATTGAAAAGATCATTTAAAGTTTTTTTTATTAAAGATCATAACGGTAACGAGCATTGGGCCTAATAAATGCTAAAAAATTGTAAATAATTATCTTCTTTCTCAAAGATAATTTAATAGATCATTTAGAATTTCTTTATTAAAGATCATAACGGTAACGTTCATTGGGCCTAATAAATGCTAAAAATCTGTAATTAATTATCTTCTTTGCAAAAGATAATTTAGTAGATCATTTAAAATTTCTTTATTAAAGATCATAACGGTAACGATCATTGGGCCTAATAAATGCTAAAGAATTTGAAATAATTGTCTTCTTTGTGAATCATAATTGAAAAGATCATTTAAAGTTTTTTTATTAAAGATCATAACGGTAACGAGCATTGGGCCTAATAAATGCTAAAAAATTGTAAATAATTATCTTCTTTCTCAAAGATGATTTAATAGATCATTTAGAATTTCTTTATTAAAGATCATAACGGAAATGATCATTGGGCCTAATAAATGCTAAAGAATTGTAAATAATTATATTCTTTCTAAAACATAATTTAATAGATCATTTAAAATTTATTTATTAAAGATCATAACGGTAACGTTCATTGGGCCTAATAAATGCTAAAAAACTGTAATTAATTATCTTCTTTGCAAAAGATAATTTAGTAGAGCATTTAAAATTTCTTTATTAAAGATCATAACGGTAACGATCATTTATCCTAATAAATGCTAAAGAATTTGAAATAATTACCTTCTTTGTGAATCATAATTGAATAGATCATTTAAAGTTTTTTTAATAAAGATCATAACGGTAACGATCATTGGGCCTAATAAATGCTAAAAAATTGTAAATAATTAGCTTTTTTCTAAAAGATAATTTAATAGATAATTTAGAATTTCTTTATTAAAGATCATAATGGTAACGATCATTGGTCCTAATAAATGCTAAAGAATTTGAAATAATTACCTTCTTTGTGAATCATAATTGAAAAGATCATTTAAAGTTTTTTTATTAAAGATCATAACGGTAACGATAATTGGGCCTAATAAATGCTAAAAAATTGTAAATAATTATCTTGTTTCTCAAACATAATTTAATAGATCATTTAGAACTTCTTTATTAAAGATCATAACGGAAACGATCATTGGGCCTAATAAATGCTAAAGAATTGTAAATAATTATATTCTTTCTAAAACATAATTTAATAGATCATTTAAAATTTATTTATTAAAGATCATAACGGTAACATTCATTGGGCCTAATAAATGCTAAAAATCTGTAATTAATTATCTTCTTTGCAAAAGATAATTTAGTAGATCATTTAAAATTTCTTTATTAAAGATCATAACGGTAACGATCATTGGGCCTAATAAATGCTAAAGAATTTGAAATAATTGTCTTCTTTGTGAATCATAATTGAAAAGATCATTTAAAGTTTTTTTATTAAAGATCATAACGGTAACGAGCATTGGGCCTAATAAATGCTAAAAAATTGTAAATAATTATCTTCTTTCTCAAAGATAATTTAATAGATCATTTAGAATTTCTTTATTAAAGATCATAACGGTAACGTTCATTGGGCCTAATAAATGCTAAAAATCTGTAATTAATTATCTTCTTTGCAAAAGATAATTTAGTAGATCATTTAAAATTTCTTTATTAAAGATCATAACGGTAACGATCATTGGGCCTAATAAATGCTAAAGAATTTGAAATAATTGTCTTCTTTGTGAATCATAATTGAAAAGATCATTTAAAGTTTTTTTATTAAAGATCATAACGGTAACGAGCATTGGGCCTAATAAATGCTAAAAAGTTGTAAATAATTATCTTCTTTCTCAAAGATAATTTAATAGATCATTTAGAATTTCTTTATTGAAGATCATAACGGTAACGTTCATTGGGCCTAATAAATGCTAAAAATCTGTAATTAATTATCTTCTTTGCAAAAGATAATTTAGTAGATCATTTAAAATTTCTTTATTAAAGATCATAACGGTAACGATCATTGGGCCTAATAAATGCTAAAGAATTTGAAATAATTGTCTTCTTTGTGAATCATAATTGAAAAGATCATTTAATGTTTTTTTATTAAAGATCATAACGGTAACGAGCATTGGGCCTAATAAATGCTAAAAAATTGTAAATAATTAGCTTTTTTCTGAAAGATAATTTAATAGATAATTTAGAATTTCTTTATTAAAGATCATAATGGTAACGATCATTGGTCCTAATAAATGCTAAAGAATTTGAAATAATTATCTTCTTTGTGAATCATAATTGAAAAGATCATTTAAAGTTTTTTTTATTAAAGATCATAACGGTAACGAGCATTGGGCCTAATAAATGCTAAAAAATTGTAAATAATTATCTTCTTTCTCAAAGATAATTTAATAGATCATTTAGAATTTCTTTATTAAAGATCATAACGGTAACGTTCATTGGGCCTAATAAATGCTAAAAATCTGTAATTAATTATCTTCTTTGCAAAAGATAATTTAGTAGATCATTTAAAATTTCTTTATTAAAGATCATAACGGTAACGATCATTGGGCCTAATAAATGCTAAAGAATTTGAAATAATTGTCTTCTTTGTGAATCATAATTGAAAAGATCATTTAAAGTTTTTTTATTAAAGATCATAACGGTAACGAGCATTGGGCCTAATAAATGCTAAAAAGTTGTAAATAATTATCTTCTTTCTCAAAGATAATTTAATAGATCATTTAGAATTTCTTTATTGAAGATCATAACGGTAACGTTCATTGGGCCTAATAAATGCTAAAAATCTGTAATTAATTATCTTCTTTGCAAAAGATAATTTAGTAGATCATTTAAAATTTCTTTATTAAAGATCATAACGGTAACGATCATTGGGCCTAATAAATGCTAAAGAATTTGAAATAATTGTCTTCTTTGTGAATCATAATTGAAAAGATCATTTAATGTTTTTTTATTAAAGATCATAACGGTAACGAGCATTGGGCCTAATAAATGCTAAAAAATTGTAAATAATTAGCTTTTTTCTGAAAGATAATTTAATAGATAATTTAGAATTTCTTTATTAAAGATCATAATGGTAACGATCATTGGTCCTAATAAATGCTAAAGAATTTGAAATAATTATCTTCTTTGTGAATCATAATTGAAAAGATCATTTAAAGTTTTTTTTATTAAAGATCATAACGGTAACGAGCATTGGGCCTAATAAATGCTAAAAAATTGTAAATAATTATCTTCTTTCTCAAAGATAATTTAATAGATCATTTAGAATTTCTTTATTAAAGATCATAACGGTAACGTTCATTGGGCCTAATAAATGCTAAAAATCTGTAATTAATTATCTTCTTTGCAAAAGATAATTTAGTAGATCATTTAAAATTTCTTTATTAAAGATCATAACGGTAACGATCATTGGGCCTAATAAATGCTAAAGAATTTGAAATAATTGTCTTCTTTGTGAATCATAATTGAAAAGATCATTTAAAGTTTTTTTATTAAAGATCATAACGGTAACGAGCATTGGGCCTAATAAATGCTAAAAAATTGTAAATAATTATCTTCTTTCTCAAAGATGATTTAATAGATCATTTAGAATTTCTTTATTAAAGATCATAACGGAAATGATCATTGGGCCTAATAAATGCTAAAGAATTGTAAATAATTATATTCTTTCTAAAACATAATTTAATAGATCATTTAAAATTTATTTATTAAAGATCATAACGGTAACGTTCATTGGGCCTAATAAATGCTAAAAAACTGTAATTAATTATCTTCTTTGCAAAAGATAATTTAGTAGAGCATTTAAAATTTCTTTATTAAAGATCATAACGGTAACGATCATTTATCCTAATAAATGCTAAAGAATTTGAAATAATTACCTTCTTTGTGAATCATAATTGAATAGATCATTTAAAGTTTTTTTAATAAAGATCATAACGGTAACGATCATTGGGCCTAATAAATGCTAAAAAATTGTAAATAATTAGCTTTTTTCTAAAAGATAATTTAATAGATAATTTAGAATTTCTTTATTAAAGATCATAATGGTAACGATCATTGGTCCTAATAAATGCTAAAGAATTTGAAATAATTACCTTCTTTGTAAATCATAATTGAAAAGATCATTTAAAGTTTTTTTATTAAAGATCATAACGGTAACGATAATTGGGCCTAATAAATGCTAAAAAATTGTAAATAATTATCTTGTTTCTCAAACATAATTTAATAGATCATTTAGAACTTCTTTATTAAAGATCATAACGGAAACGATCATTGGGCCTAATAAATGCTAAAGAATTGTAAATAATTATATTCTTTCTAAAACATAATTTAATAGATCATTTAAAATTTATTTATTAAAGATCATAACGGTAACATTCATTGGCCTAATAAATGCTAAAAATCTGTAATTAATTATCTTCTTTGCAAAAGATAATTTAGTAGATCATTTAAAATTTCTTTATTAAAGATCATAACGGTAACGATCATTGGGCCTAATAAATGCTAAAGAATTTGAAATAATTGTCTTCTTTGTGAATCATAATTGAAAAGATCATTTAAAGTTTTTTTATTAAAGATCATAACGGTAACGAGCATTGGGCCTAATAAATGCTAAAAAATTGTAAATAATTATCTTCTTTCTCAAAGATAATTTAATAGATCATTTAGAATTTCTTTATTAAAGATCATAACGGTAACGTTCATTGGGCCTAATAAATGCTAAAAATCTGTAATTAATTATCTTCTTTGCAAAAGATAATTTAGTAGATCATTTAAAATTTCTTTATTAAAGATCATAACGGTAACGATCATTGGGCCTAATAAATGCTAAAGAATTTGAAATAATTGTCTTCTTTGTGAATCATAATTGAAAAGATCATTTAAAGTTTTTTTATTAAAGATCATAACGGTAACGAGCATTGGGCCTAATAAATGCTAAAAAGTTGTAAATAATTATCTTCTTTCTCAAAGATAATTTAATAGATCATTTAGAATTTCTTTATTGAAGATCATAACGGTAACGTTCATTGGGCCTAATAAATGCTAAAAATCTGTAATTAATTATCTTCTTTGCAAAAGATAATTTAGTAGATCATTTAAAATTTCTTTATTAAAGATCATAACGGTAACGATCATTGGGCCTAATAAATGCTAAAGAATTTGAAATAATTGTCTTCTTTGTGAATCATAATTGAAAAGATCATTTAATGTTTTTTTATTAAAGATCATAACGGTAACGAGCATTGGGCCTAATAAATGCTAAAAAATTGTAAATAATTAGCTTTTTTCTGAAAGATAATTTAATAGATAATTTAGAATTTCTTTATTAAAGATCATAATGGTAACGATCATTGGTCCTAATAAATGCTAAAGAATTTGAAATAATTATCTTCTTTGTGAATCATAATTGAAAAGATCATTTAAAGTTTTTTTTATTAAAGATCATAACGGTAACGAGCATTGGGCCTAATAAATGCTAAAAAATTGTAAATAATTATCTTCTTTCTCAAAGATAATTTAATAGATCATTTAGAATTTCTTTATTAAAGATCATAACGGTAACGTTCATTGGGCCTAATAAATGCTAAAAATCTGTAATTAATTATCTTCTTTGCAAAAGATAATTTAGTAGATCATTTAAAATTTCTTTATTAAAGATCATAACGGTAACGATCATTGGGCCTAATAAATGCTAAAGAATTTGAAATAATTGTCTTCTTTGTGAATCATAATTGAAAAGATCATTTAAAGTTTTTTTATTAAAGATCATAACGGTAACGAGCATTGGGCCTAATAAATGCTAAAAAATTGTAAATAATTATCTTCTTTCTCAAAGATGATTTAATAGATCATTTAGAATTTCTTTATTAAAGATCATAACGGAAATGATCATTGGGCCTAATAAATGCTAAAGAATTGTAAATAATTATATTCTTTCTAAAACATAATTTAATAGATCATTTAAAATTTATTTATTAAAGATCATAACGGTAACGTTCATTGGGCCTAATAAATGCTAAAAAACTGTAATTAATTATCTTCTTTGCAAAAGATAATTTAGTAGAGCATTTAAAATTTCTTTATTAAAGATCATAACGGTAACGATCATTTATCCTAATAAATGCTAAAGAATTTGAAATAATTACCTTCTTTGTGAATCATAATTGAATAGATCATTTAAAGTTTTTTTAATAAAGATCATAACGGTAACGATCATTGGGCCTAATAAATGCTAAAAAATTGTAAATAATTAGCTTTTTTCTAAAAGATAATTTAATAGATAATTTAGAATTTCTTTATTAAAGATCATAATGGTAACGATCATTGGTCCTAATAAATGCTAAAGAATTTGAAATAATTACCTTCTTTGTGAATCATAATTGAAAAGATCATTTAAAGTTTTTTTATTAAAGATCATAACGGTAACGATAATTGGGCCTAATAAATGCTAAAAAATTGTAAATAATTATCTTGTTTCTCAAACATAATTTAATAGATCATTTAGAACTTCTTTATTAAAGATCATAACGGAAACGATCATTGGGCCTAATAAATGCTAAAGAATTGTAAATAATTATATTCTTTCTAAAACATAATTTAATAGATCATTTAAAATTTTTTTATTAAAAATCATAACGGTAACAATCATTGAGCCTAACAAATGGTAAAAAATTGTAAATAATTATCTTGTTTGTAACAGATAATTTAATAGATCATTTAAAATTTCTTTATTAAAGATCATAACAGTAACGATCATTGGGCCTAATAAATGCTAAAGAATTTGAAATAATTATCTACTTTGTGAATCATAATTGAAAAGATCATTTAAAGTTTTTTTATTAAAGATCATAACGGTAACGATCATTGGGCCTAATAAATGCTAAAAAATTGTAAATAATTATCTTCTTTCTAAAAGATAATTTAATAGATCATTTACAATTTCTTTATTAAAGATCATAACGGTAACGATCATTGGTCCTAATAAATGCTAAAGAATTTGAAATAATTATCTTCTTTGTGAATCAAATTGAAAAGATCATTTAAAGTTTTTTTATTAAAGATCATAACGGTAACGAGCATTGGGCATAATAAATGCTAAAAAATTGTAAATAATTATCTTCTTTCTCAAAGATAATTTAATAGATCATTTAGAATTTCTTTATTAAAGATCATAACAGAAACGATCATTCGGCCTAATAAATGCTAAAGAATTGTAAATAATTATATTCTTTCTAAAACATAATTTAATAGATCATTTAAAATTTATTTATTAAAGATCATAACTGTAACGTTCATTGGGCCTAATAAATGCTAAAAATCTGTAATTAATTATCTTCTTTGCAAAAGATAATTTAGTAGATCATTTAAAATTTCTTTATTAAAGATCATAATGGTAACGATCATTGGGCCTAATAAATGCTAAAGAATTTGAAATAATTGTCTTCTTTGTGAATCATAATTGAAAAGATCATTTAAAGTTTTTTTATTAAAGATCATAACGGTAACGAGCATTGGGCCTAATAAATGCTAAAAAATTGTAAATAATTATCTTCTTTCTCAAAGATAATTTAATAGATCATTTAGAATTTCTTTATTAAAGATCATAACAGAAACGATCATTGGGCCTAATAAATGCTAAAGAATTGTAAATAATTATATTCTTTCTAAAACATAATTTAATAGATCATTTAAAATTTATTTATTAAAGATCATAACGGTAACGTTCATTGGGCCTAATAAATGCTAAAAAACTGTAATTAATTATCTTCTTTGCAAAAGATAATTTAGTAGATCATTTTAAATTTCTTTATTAAAGATCATAACGGTAACGATCATTTGTCCTAATAGATGCTAAAGAATTTGAAATAATTATCTTATTTGTTAATCATAATTGAATAGATCATTTAAAGTTTTTTTAATAAAGATCATAACGGTAACGATCATTGGGCCTAATAAATGCTAAAAAATTGTAAATAATTAGCTTTTTTCTAAAAGATAATTTAATAGATAATTTAGAATTTCTTTATTAAAGATCATAATGGTAACGATCATTGGTCCTAATAAATGCTAAAGAATTTGAAATAATTATCTTCTTTGTGAATCATAATTGAAAAGATCATTTAAAGTTTTTTTATTAAAGATCATAACGGTAACGAGCATTGGGCCTAATAAATGCTAAAAAATTGTAAATAATTATCTTCTTTCTCAAATATAATTTAATAGAGCATTTAGAATTTCTTTATTAAAGATCATAACGGAAACGATCATTGGGCCTAATAAATGCTAAAGAATTGTAAATAATTATATTCTTTCTAAAACATAATTTAATAGATCATTTAAAATTTATTTATTAAAGATCATAACGGTAACGTTCATTGGGCCTAATAAATGCTAAAAAACTGTAATTAATTATCTTCTTTGCAAAAGATAATTTAGTAGATCATTTAAAATTTCTTTATTAAAAATCATAACGGTAACGATCATTTGTCCTAATAAATGCTAAAGAATTTGAAATAATTACCTTCTTTGTGAATCATAATTGAATAGATCATTTAAAGTTTTTTTAATAAAGATCATAACGGTAACGATCATTGGGCCTAATAAATGCTAAAAAATTGTAAATAATTAGCTTTTTTCTAAAAGATAATTTAATAGATAATTTAGAATTTCTTTATTAAAGATCATAATGGTAACGATCATTGGTCCTAATAAATTCTAAAGAATTTGAAATAATTATCTTCTTTGTGAATCATAATTGAAAAGATCATTTAAAGTTTTTTTATTAAAGATCATAACGGTAACGAGCATTGGGCCTAATAAATGCTAAAAAATTGTAAATAATTATCTTCTTTCTCAAAGATAATTTAATAGATCATATAGAATTTCTTTATTAAAGATCATAACGGTAACGTTCATTGGGCCTAATAAATGCTAAAAATATGTAATTAATTATCTTCTTTGCAAAAGATAATTTAGTAGATCATTTAAAATTTCTTTATTAAAGATCATAACGGTAACGATCATTGGGCCTAATAAATGCTAAAGAATTTGAAATAATTGTCTTCTTTGTGAATCATAATTGAAAAGATCATTTAAAGTTTTTTTATTAAAGATCATAACGGTAACGAGCATTGGGCCTAATAAATGCTAAAAAATTGTAAATAATTATCTTCTTTCTCAAAGATAATTTAATAGATCATTTAGAATTTCTTTATTAAAGATCATAATGGAAACGATCATTGGGCCTAATAAATGCTAAAAAATTGTAAATAATTATCTTCTTTCTCAAAGATAATTTAATAGATCATTTAGAATTTCTTTATTAAAGATCATAACGGTAACGTTCATTGGGCCTAATAAATGCTAAAAATCTGTAATTAATTATCTTCTTTGCAAAAGATAATTTAGTAGATCATTTAAAATTTCTTTATTAAAGATCATAATGGTAACGATCATTGGTCCTAATAAATGCTAAAGAATTTGAAATAATTACCTTCTTTGTGAATCATAATTGAAAAGATCATTTAAAGTTTTTTTATTAAAGATCATAACGGTAACCAGCATTGGGCCTAATAAATGCTAAAAGATTGTAAATAATTATCTTCTTTCTCAAAGATAATTTAATAGATCATTTAGAATTTCTTTATTAAAGATCATAACGGTAACGATCATTTGTCCTAATAAATGCTAAAGAATTTGAAATAATTACCTTCTTTGTGAATCATAATTGAATAGATCATTTAAAGTTTTTTTAATAAAGATCATAACGGTAACGATCATTGGGCCTAATAAATGCTAAAAAATTGTAAATAATTAGCTTTTTTCTAAAAGATAATTTAATAGATAATTTAGAATTTCTTTATTAAAGATCATAATGGTAACGATCATTGGTCCTAATAAATGCTAAAGAATTTGAAATAATTATCTTCTTTGTGAATCATAATTGAAAAGATCATTTAAAGTTTTTTTATTAAAGATCATAACGGTAACGAGCATTGGGCCTAATAAATGCGAAAAAATTGCAAATAATTATCTTCTTTCTCAAAGATAATTTAATAGATAATTTAGAATTTCTTTATTAAAGATCATAATGGTAACAATCATTGGTCCTAATAAATGCTAAAGAATTTGAAATAATTACCTTCTTTGTGAATCATAATTGAAAAGATCATTTAAAGTTTTTTTATTAAAGATCATAACGGTAACGATAATTGGGCCTAATAAATGCTAAAAAATTGTAAATAATTATCTTGTTTCTCAAAGATAATTTAATAGATCATTTAGAATTTCTTTATTAAAGATCATAACGGAAACGATCATTGGGCCTAATAAATGCTAAAGAATTGTAAATAATTATATTCTTTCTAAAACATAATTTAATAGATCATTTAAAATTTTTTTATTAAAAATCATAACGGTAACAATCATTGAGCCTAATAAATGGTAAAAAATTGTAAATAATTATCTTGTTTGTAACAGATAATTTAATAGATCATTTAAAATTTCTTTATTAAAGATCATAACAGTAACGATCATTGGGCCTAATAAATGCTAAAGAATTTGAAATAATTATCTACTTTGTGAATCATAATTGAAAAGATCATTTAAAGTTTTTTTATTAAAGATCATAACGGTAACGATCATTGGGCCTAAGAAATGCTAAAAAATTGTAAATAATTATCTTCTTTCTCAAAGATAATTTAATAGATCATTTAGAATTTCTTTATTAAAGATCATAACGGTAACGATCATTGGGCCTAATAAATGCGAAAGAATTTGAAATAATTATCTTCTTTGTGAATCATAATTGAAAAGATCATTTAAAGTTTTTTTTATTAAAGATCATAACAGTAACGAGCATTGGGACTAATAAATGCTAAAAAATTGTAAATAATTATCTTCTTTCTCAAAGATAATTTAATAGATCATTTAGAATTTCTTTATTAAAGATCATAACGGAAACGATCATTGGGCCTAATAAATGCTAAAAAATTGTAAATAATTATCTTCTTTCTCAAAGATAATTTAATAGATCATTTAGAATTTCTTTATTAAAGATCATAACGGTAACGTTCATTGGGCCTAATAAATGCTAAAAATCTGTAATTAATTATCTTCTTTGCAAAAGATAATTTAGTAGATCATTTAAAATTTCTTTATTAAAGATCATAACGGTAACGATCATTGGGCCTAATAAATGCTAAAGAATTTGAAATAATTGTCTTCTTTGTGAATCATAATTGAAAAGATCATTTAAAGTTTTTTTATTAAAGATCATAACGGTAACGAGCATTGGGCCTAATAAATGCTAAAAAATTGTAAATAATTATCTTCTTTCTCAAAGATAATTTAATAGATCATTTAGAATTTCTTTATTAAAGATAATAACGGAAACGATCATTGGGCCTAATAAATGCTAAAGAATTGTAAATAATTATATTCTTTCTAAAACATAATTTAATATATCATTTAAAATTTATTTATTAAAGATCATAACGGTAACGTTCATTGGGCCTAATAAATGCTAAAAAACTGTAATTAATTATCTTCTTTGCAAAAGATAATTTAGTAGATCATTTTAAATTTCTTTATTAAAGATCATAACGGTAACGATCATTTGTCCTAATAAATGCTAAAGAATTTGAAATAATTACCTTCTTTGTGAATCATAATTGAATAGAGCATTTAAAGTTTTTTTAATAAAGATCATAACGGTAACGATCATTGGGCCTAATAAATGCTAAAAAATTGTAAATAATTAGCTTTTTTCTAAAAGATAATTTAATAGATAATTTAGAATTTCTTTATTAAAGATCATAACGGTAACGATCATTGGGCCTAATAAATGCGAAAGAATTTGAAATAATTATCTTCTTTGTGAATCATAATTGAAAAGATCATTTAAAGTTTTTTTATTAAAGATCATAACGGTAACGAGTATTGGGCCTAATAAATTCTAAAAAATTGTAAATAATTATCTTCTTTCTCAAAGATAATTTAATAGATCATTTAGAATTTCTTTATTAAAGATCATAACGGTAACGTTCATTGGGCCTAATAAATGCTAAAAATCTGTAATTAATTATCTTCTTTGCAAAAGATAATTTAGTAGATCATTTAAAATTTCTTTATTAAAGATCATAACGGTAACGATCATTGGGCCTAATAAATGCTAAAGAATTTGAAATAATTGTCTTCTTTGTGAATCATAATTGAAAAGATCATTTAAAGTTTTTTTATTAAAGATCATAACGGTAACGAGCATTGGCCCTAATAAATGCTAAAAAATTGTAAATAATTATCTTCTTTCTCAAAGATAATTTAATAGATCATTTAGAATTTCTTTATTAAAGATCATAACGGAAACGATCATTGGGCCTAATAAATGCTAAAGAATTGTAAATAATTATATTCTTTCTAAAACATAATTTAATATATCATTTAAAATTTATTTATTAAAGATCATAACGGTAACGTTCATTGGGCCTAATAAATGCTAAAAAACTGTAATTAATTATCTTCTTTGCAAAAGATAATTTAGTAGATCATTTTAAATTTCTTTATTAAAGATCATAACGGTAACGATCATTTGTCCTAATAAATGCTAAAGAATTTGAAATAATTACCTTCTTTGTGAATCATAATTGAATAGAGCATTTAAAGTTTTTTTAATAAAGATCATAACAGTAACGATCATTGGGCCTAATAAATGCTAAAAAATTGTAAATAATTAGCTTTTTTCTAAAAGATAATTTAATAGATAATTTAGAATTTCTTTATTAAAGATCATAATGGTAACGATCATTGGTCCTAATAAATGCTAAAGAATTTGAAATAATTATCTTCTTTGTGAATCATAATTGAAAAGATCATTTAAAGTTTTTTTATTAAAGATCATAACGGTAACGAGCATTGGGCCTAACAAATGCTAAAAAATTGTAAATAATTATCTTCTTTCTCAAAGATAATTTAATAGATCATTTAGAATTTCTTTATTAAAGATCATAACGGTAACGTTCATTGGGCCTAATAAATGCTAAAAATCTGTAATTAATTATCTTCTTTGAAAAAGATAATTTAGTAGATCATTTAAAATTTCTTTATTAAAGATCATAACGGTAACGATCATTGGGCCTAATAAATGCTAAAGAATTTGAAATAATTGTCTTCTTTGTGAATCATAATTGAAAAGATCATTTAAAGTTTTTTTATTAAAGATCATAACGGTAACGAGCATTGGGCCTAATAAATGCTAAAAAATTGTAAATAATTATCTTCTTTCTCAAAGATAATTTAATAGATCATTTAGAATTTCTTTATTAAAGATCATAACGGAAACGATCATTGGGCCTAATAAATGCTAAAGAATTGTAAATAATTATATTCTTTCTAAAACATGATTTAATATATCATTTAAAATTTATTTATTAAAGATCATAACGGTAACGTTCATTGGGCCTAATAAATGCTAAAAAACTGTAATTAATTATCTTCTTTGCAAAAGATAATTTAGTAGATCATTTTAAATTTCTTTATTAAAGATCATAACGGTAACGATCATTTGTCCTAATAAATGCTAAA
Organism: Psophocarpus tetragonolobus; assembly: GCA_037954015.1. Classification (NCBI taxonomy): domain Eukaryota; kingdom Viridiplantae; phylum Streptophyta; class Magnoliopsida; order Fabales; family Fabaceae; genus Psophocarpus; species Psophocarpus tetragonolobus. The sequence continues at coordinate 66,320,118 of CM075688.1, forward strand.
GAATTTGAAATAATTACCTTCTTTGTGAATCATAATTGAATAGAGCATTTAAAGTTTTTTTAATAAAGATCATAACAGTAACGATCATTGGGCCTAATAAATGCTAAAAAATTGTAAATAATTAGCTTTTTTCTAAAAGATAATTTAATAGATAATTTAGAATTTCTTTATTAAAGATCATAATGGTAACGATCATTGGTCCTAATAAATGCTAAAGAATTTGAAATAATTATCTTCTTTGTGAATCATAATTGAAAAGATCATTTAAAGTTTTTTTATTAAAGATCATAACGGTAACGAGCATTGGGCCTAACAAATGCTAAAAAATTGTAAATAATTATCTTCTTTCTCAAAGATAATTTAATAGATCATTTAGAATTTCTTTATTAAAGATCATAACGGAAACGATCATTGGGCCTAATAAATGCTAAAGAATTGTAAATAATTATATTCTTTCTAAAACATAATTTAATATATCATTTAAAATTTATTTATTAAAGATCATAACGGTAACGTTCATTGGGCCTAATAAATGCTAAAAAACTGTAATTAATTATCTTCTTTGCAAAAGATAATTTAGTAGATCATTTTAAATTTCTTTATTAAAGATCATAACGGTAACGATCATTTGTCCTAATAAATGCTAAAGAATTTGAAATAATTACCTTCTTTGTGAATCATAATTGAATAGAGCATTTAAAGTTTTTTTAATAAAGATCATAACAGTAACGATCATTGGGCCTAATAAATGCTAAAAAATTGTAAATAATTAGCTTTTTTCTAAAAGATAATTTAATAGATAATTTAGAATTTCTTTATTAAAGATCATAACGGTAACGATCATTGGGCCTAATAAATGCTAAAGAATTTGAAATAATTGTCTTCTTTGTGAGTCATAATTGAAAAGATCATTTAAAGTTTTTTTATTAAAGATCATAACGGTAACGAGCATTGGCCCTAATAAATGCTAAAAAATTGTAAATAATTATCTTCTTTCTCAAAGATAATTTAATAGATCATTTAGAATTTCTTTATTAAAGATCATAACGGAAACGATCATTGGGCCTAATAAATGCTAAAGAATTGTAAATAATTATATTCTTTCTAAAACATAATTTAATATATCATTTAAAATTTATTTATTAAAGATCATAACGGTAACGTTCATTGGGCCTAATAAATGCTAAAAAACTGTAATTAATTATCTTCTTTGCAAAAGATAATTTAGTAGATCATTTTAAATTTCTTTATTAAAGATCATAACGGTAACGATCATTTGTCCTAATAAATGCTAAAGAATTTGAAATAATTACCTTCTTTGTGAATCATAATTGAATAGAGCATTTAAAGTTTTTTTAATAAAGATCATAACAGTAACGATCATTGGGCCTAATAAATGCTAAAAAATTGTAAATAATTAGCTTTTTTCTAAAAGATAATTTAATAGATAATTTAGAATTTCTTTATTAAAGATCATAATGGTAACGATCATTGGTCCTAATAAATGCTAAAGAATTTGAAATAATTATCTTCTTTGTGAATCATAATTGAAAAGATCATTTAAAGTTTTTTTATTAAAGATCATAACGGTAACGAGCATTGGGCCTAACAAATGCTAAAAAATTGTAAATAATTATCTTCTTTCTCAAAGATAATTTAATAGATCATTTAGAATTTCTTTATTAAAGATCATAACGGTAACGTTCATTGGGCCTAATAAATGCTAAAAATCTGTAATTAATTATCTTCTTTGAAAAAGATAATTTAGTAGATCATTTAAAATTTCTTTATTAAAGATCATAACGGTAACGATCATTGGGCCTAATAAATGCTAAAGAATTTGAAATAATTGTCTTCTTTGTGAATCATAATTGAAAAGATCATTTAAAGTTTTTTTATTAAAGATCATAACGGTAACGAGCATTGGGCCTAATAAATGCTAAAAAATTGTAAATAATTATCTTCTTTCTCAAAGATAATTTAACAGATCATTTAGAATTTCTTTATTAAAGATCATAACGGAAACGATCATTGGGCCTAATAAATGCTAAAAAATTGTAAATAATTATCTTCTTTCTCAAAGATAATTTAATAGATCATTTAGAATTTCTTTATTAAAGATCATAACGGTAACGTTCATTGGGCCTAATAAATGCTAAAAATCTGTAATTAATTATCTTCTTTGCAAAAGATAATTTAGTAGATCATTTAAAATTTCTTTATTAAAGATCATAACGGTAACGATCATTGGGCCTAATAAATGCTAAAGAATTTGAAATAATTGTCTTCTTTGTGAATCATAATTGAAAAGATCATTTAAAGTTTTTTTATTAAAGATCATAACGGTAACGAGCATTGGGCCTAATAAATGCTAAAAAATTGTAAATAATTATCTTCTTTCTCAAAGATAATTTAATAGATCATTTAAAATTTATTTATTAAAGATCATAACGGTAACGTTCATTGGGCCTAATAAATGCTAAAAAACTGTAATTAATTATCTTCTTTGCAAAAGATAATTTAGTAGATCATTTTAAATTTCTTTCTTAAAGATCATAACGGTAACGATCATTTGTCCTAATAAATGCTAAAGAATTTGAAATAATTACCTTCTTTGTGAATCATAATTGAATAGAGCATTTAAAGTTTTTTTAATAAAGATCATAACGGTAACGATCATTGGGCCTAATAAATGCTAAAAAATTGTAAATAATTAGCTTTTTTCTAAAAGATAATTTAATAGATAATTTAGAATTTCTTTATTAAAGATCATAACGGTAACGATCATTGGGCCTAATAAATGCGAAAGAATTTGAAATAATTATCTTCTTTGTGAATCATAATTGAAAAGATCATTTAAAGTTTTTTTATTAAAGATCATAACGGTAACGAGCATTGGGCCTAATAAATTCTAAAAAATTGTAAATAATTATCTTCTTTCTCAAAGATAATTTAATAGATCATTTAGAATTTCTTTATTAAAGATCATAACGGAAACGATCATTGGGCCTAATAAATGCTAAAAAATTGTAAATAATTATCTTCTTTCTCAAAGATAATTTAATAGATCATTTAGAATTTCTTTATTAAAGATCATAACGGTAACGTTCATTGGGCCTAATAAATGCTAAAAATCTGTAATTAATTATCTTCTTTGCAAAAGATAATTTAGTAGATCATTTAAAATTTCTTTATTAAAGATCATAACGGTAACGATCATTGGGCCTAATAAATGCTAAAGAATTTGAAATAATTGTCTTCTTTGTGAATCATAATTGAAAAGATCATTTAAAGTTTTTTTATTAAAGATCATAACGGTAACGAGCATTGGGCCTAATAAATGCTAAAAAATTGTAAATAATTATCTTCTTTCTCAAAGATAATTTAATAGATCATTTAGAATTTCTTTATTAAAGATCATAACGGAAACGATCATTGGGCCTAATAAATGCTAAAGAATTGTAAATAATTATATTCTTTCTAAAACATAATTTAATATATCATTTAAAATTTATTTATTAAAGATCATAACGGTAACGTTCATTGGGCCTAATAAATGCTAAAAAACTGTAATTAATTATCTTCTTTGCAAAAGATAATTTAGTAGATCATTTTAAATTTCTTTATTAAAGATCATAACGGTAACGATCATTTGTCCTAATAAATGCTAAAGAATTTGAAATAATTACCTTCTTTGTGAATCATAATTGAATAGAGCATTTAAAGTTTTTTTAATAAAGATCATAACGGTAACGATCATTGGGCCTAATAAATGCTAAAAAATTGTAAATAATTAGCTTTTTTCTAAAAGATAATTTAATAGATAATTTAGAATTTCTTTATTAAAGATCATAACGGTAACGATCATTGAGCCTAATAAATGCGAAAGAATTTGAAATAATTATCTTCTTTGTGAATCATAATTGAAAAGATCATTTAAAGTTTTTTTATTAAAGATCATAACGGTAACGAGTATTGGGCCTAATAAATTCTAAAAAATTGTAAATAATTATCTTCTTTCTCAAAGATAATTTAATAGATCATTTAGAATTTCTTTATTAAAGATCATAACGGTAACGTTCATTGGGCCTAATAAATGCTAAAAATCTGTAATTAATTATCTTCTTTGCAAAAGATAATTTAGTAGATCATTTAAAATTTCTTTATTAAAGATCATAACGGTAACGATCATTGGGCCTAATAAATGCTAAAGAATTTGAAATAATTGTCTTCTTTGTGAATCATAATTGAAAAGATCATTTAAAGTTTTTTTATTAAAGATCATAACGGTAACGAGCATTGGCCCTAATAAATGCTAAAAAATTGTAAATAATTATCTTCTTTCTCAAAGATAATTTAATAGATCATTTAGAATTTCTTTATTAAAGATCATAACGGAAACGATCATTGGGCCTAATAAATGCTAAAGAATTGTAAATAATTATATTCTTTCTAAAACATAATTTAATATATCATTTAAAATTTATTTATTAAAGATCATAACGGTAACGTTCATTGGGCCTAATAAATGCTAAAAAACTGTAATTAATTATCTTCTTTGCAAAAGATAATTTAGTAGATCATTTTAAATTTCTTTATTAAAGATCATAACGGTAACGATCATTTGTCCTAATAAATGCTAAAGAATTTGAAATAATTACCTTCTTTGTGAATCATAATTGAATAGAGCATTTAAAGTTTTTTTAATAAAGATCATAACAGTAACGATCATTGGGCCTAATAAATGCTAAAAAATTGTAAATAATTAGCTTTTTTCTAAAAGATAATTTAATAGATAATTTAGAATTTCTTTATTAAAGATCATAATGGTAACGATCATTGGTCCTAATAAATGCTAAAGAATTTGAAATAATTATCTTCTTTGTGAATCATAATTGAAAAGATCATTTAAAGTTTTTTTATTAAAGATCATAACGGTAACGAGCATTGGGCCTAACAAATGCTAAAAAATTGTAAATAATTATCTTCTTTCTCAAAGATAATTTAATAGATCATTTAGAATTTCTTTATTAAAGATCATAACGGTAACGTTCATTGGGCCTAATAAATGCTAAAAATCTGTAATTAATTATCTTCTTTGAAAAAGATAATTTAGTAGATCATTTAAAATTTCTTTATTAAAGATCATAACGGTAACGATCATTGGGCCTAATAAATGCTAAAGAATTTGAAATAATTGTCTTCTTTGTGAATCATAATTGAAAAGATCATTTAAAGTTTTTTTATTAAAGATCATAACGGTAACGAGCATTGGGCCTAATAAATGCTAAAAAATTGTAAATAATTATCTTCTTTCTCAAAGATAATTTAACAGATCATTTAGAATTTCTTTATTAAAGATCATAACGGAAACGATCATTGGGCCTAATAAATGCTAAAAAATTGTAAATAATTATCTTCTTTCTCAAAGATAATTTAATAGATCATTTAGAATTTCTTTATTAAAGATCATAACGGTAACGTTCATTGGGCCTAATAAATGCTAAAAATCTGTAATTAATTATCTTCTTTGCAAAAGATAATTTAGTAGATCATTTAAAATTTCTTTATTAAAGATCATAACGGTAACGATCATTGGGCCTAATAAATGCTAAAGAATTTGAAATAATTGTCTTCTTTGTGAATCATAATTGAAAAGATCATTTAAAGTTTTTTTATTAAAGATCATAACGGTAACGAGCATTGGGCCTAATAAATGCTAAAAAATTGTAAATAATTATCTTCTTTCTCAAAGATAATTTAATAGATCATTTAGAATTTCTTTATTAAAGATAATAACGGAAACGATCATTGGGCCTAATAAATGCTAAAGAATTGTAAATAATTATATTCTTTCTAAAACATAATTTAATAGATCATTTAAAATTTATTTATTAAAGATCATAACGGTAACGTTCATTGGGCCTAATAAATGCTAAAAAACTGTAATTAATTATCTTCTTTGCAAAAGATAATTTAGTAGATCATTTTAAATTTCTTTCTTAAAGATCATAACGGTAACGATCATTTGTCCTAATAAATGCTAAAGAATTTGAAATAATTACCTTCTTTGTGAATCATAATTGAATAGAGCATTTAAAGTTTTTTTAATAAAGATCATAACGGTAACGATCATTGGGCCTAATAAATGCTAAAAAATTGTAAATAATTAGCTTTTTTCTAAAAGATAATTTAATAGATAATTTAGAATTTCTTTATTAAAGATCATAACGGTAACGATCATTGGGCCTATAAATGCGAAAGAATTTGAAATAATTGTCTTCTTTGTGAATCATAATTGAAAAGATCATTTAAAGTTTTTTTATTAAAGATCATAACGGTAACCAGCATTGGGCCTAATAAATGCTAAAAAATTGTAAATAATTATCTTCTTTCTCAAAGATGATTTAATAGATCATTTAGAATTTCTTTATTAAAGATCATAACGGAAACGATCATTGGGCCTAATAAATGCTAAAGAATTGTAAATAATTATATTCTTTCTAAAACATAATTTAATAGATCATTTAAAATTTATTTATTAAAGATCATAACGGTAACATTCATTGGGCCTAATAAATGCTAAAAAACTGTAATTAATTATCTTCTTTGCAAAAGATAATTTAGTAGATCATTTTAAATTTCTTTCTTAAAGATCATAACGGTAACGATCATTTGTCCTAATAAATGCTAAAGAATTTGAAATAATTACCTTCTTTGTGAATCATAATTGAATAGAGCATTTAAAGTTTTTTTAATAAAGATCATAACGGTAACGATCATTGGGCCTAATAAATGCTAAAAAATTGTAAATAATTAGCTTTTTTCTAAAAGATAATTTAATAGATAATTTAGAATTTCTTTATTAAAGATCATAACGGTAACGATCATTGAGCCTAATAAATGCGAAAGAATTTGAAATAATTATCTTCTTTGTGAATCATAATTGAAAAGATCATTTAAAGTTTTTTTATTAAAGATCATAACGGTAACGAGTATTGGGCCTAATAAATTCTAAAAAATTGTAAATAATTATCTTCTTTCTCAAAGATAATTTAATAGATCATTTAGAATTTCTTTATTAAAGATCATAACGGTAACGTTCATTGGGCCTAATAAATGCTAAAAATCTGTAATTAATTATCTTCTTTGCAAAAGATAATTTAGTAGATCATTTAAAATTTCTTTATTAAAGATCATAACGGTAACGATCATTGGGCCTAATAAATGCTAAAGAATTTGAAATAATTGTCTTCTTTGTGAATCATAATTGAAAAGATCATTTAAAGTTTTTTTATTAAAGATCATAACGGTAACGAGCATTGGCCCTAATAAATGCTAAAAAATTGTAAATAATTATCTTCTTTCTCAAAGATAATTTAATAGATCATTTAGAATTTCTTTATTAAAGATCATAACGGAAACGATCATTGGGCCTAATAAATGCTAAAGAATTGTAAATAATTATATTCTTTCTAAAACATAATTTAATATATCATTTAAAATTTATTTATTAAAGATCATAACGGTAACGTTCATTGGGCCTAATAAATGCTAAAAAACTGTAATTAATTATCTTCTTTGCAAAAGATAATTTAGTAGATCATTTTAAATTTCTTTATTAAAGATCATAACGGTAACGATCATTTGTCCTAATAAATGCTAAAGAATTTGAAATAATTACCTTCTTTGTGAATCATAATTGAATAGAGCATTTAAAGTTTTTTTAATAAAGATCATAACAGTAACGATCATTGGGCCTAATAAATGCTAAAAAATTGTAAATAATTAGCTTTTTTCTAAAAGATAATTTAATAGATAATTTAGAATTTCTTTATTAAAGATCATAATGGTAACGATCATTGGTCCTAATAAATGCTAAAGAATTTGAAATAATTATCTTCTTTGTGAATCATAATTGAAAAGATCATTTAAAGTTTTTTTATTAAAGATCATAACGGTAACGAGCATTGGGCCTAACAAATGCTAAAAAATTGTAAATAATTATCTTCTTTCTCAAAGATAATTTAATAGATCATTTAGAATTTCTTTATTAAAGATCATAACGGTAACGTTCATTGGGCCTAATAAATGCTAAAAATCTGTAATTAATTATCTTCTTTGAAAAAGATAATTTAGTAGATCATTTAAAATTTCTTTATTAAAGATCATAACGGTAACGATCATTGGGCCTAATAAATGCTAAAGAATTTGAAATAATTGTCTTCTTTGTGAATCATAATTGAAAAGATCATTTAAAGTTTTTTTATTAAAGATCATAACGGTAACGAGCATTGGGCCTAATAAATGCTAAAAAATTGTAAATAATTATCTTCTTTCTCAAAGATAATTTAACAGATCATTTAGAATTTCTTTATTAAAGATCATAACGGAAACGATCATTGGGCCTAATAAATGCTAAAAAATTGTAAATAATTATCTTCTTTCTCAAAGATAATTTAATAGATCATTTAGAATTTCTTTATTAAAGATCATAACGGTAACGTTCATTGGGCCTAATAAATGCTAAAAATCTGTAATTAATTATCTTCTTTGCAAAAGATAATTTAGTAGATCATTTTAAATTTCTTTCTTAAAGATCATAACGGTAACGATCATTTGTCCTAATAAATGCTAAAGAATTTGAAATAATTACCTTCTTTGTGAATCATAATTGAATAGAGCATTTAAAGTTTTTTTAATAAAGATCATAACGGTAACGATCATTGGGCCTAATAAATGCTAAAAAATTGTAAATAATTAGCTTTTTTCTAAAAGATAATTTAATAGATAATTTAGAATTTCTTTATTAAAGATCATAACGGTAACGATCATTGGGCCTAATAAATGCGAAAGAATTTGAAATAATTATCTTCTTTGTGAATCATAATTGAAAAGATCATTTAAAGTTTTTTTATTAAAGATCATAACGGTAACGAGCATTGGGCCTAATAAATTCTAAAAAATTGTAAATAATTATCTTCTTTCTCAAAGATAATTTAATAGATCATTTAGAATTTCTTTATTAAAGATAATAACGGAAACGATCATTGGGCCTAATAAATGCTAAAGAATTGTAAATAATTATATTCTTTCTAAAACATAATTTAATAGATCATTTAAAATTTATTTATTAAAGATCATAACGGTAACGTTCATTGGGCCTAATAAATGCTAAAAAACTGTAATTAATTATCTTCTTTGCAAAAGATAATTTAGTAGATCATTTTAAATTTCTTTCTTAAAGATCATAACGGTAACGATCATTTGTCCTAATAAATGCTAAAGAATTTGAAATAATTACCTTCTTTGTGAATCATAATTGAATAGAGCATTTAAAGTTTTTTTAATAAAGATCATAACGGTAACGATCATTGGGCCTAATAAATGCTAAAAAATTGTAAATAATTAGCTTTTTTCTAAAAGATAATTTAATAGATAATTTAGAATTTCTTTATTAAAGATCATAACGGTAACGATCATTGAGCCTAATAAATGCGAAAGAATTTGAAATAATTATCTTCTTTGTGAATCATAATTGAAAAGATCATTTAAAGTTTTTTTATTAAAGATCATAACGGTAACGAGTATTGGGCCTAATAAATTCTAAAAAATTGTAAATAATTATCTTCTTTCTCAAAGATAATTTAATAGATCATTTAGAATTTCTTTATTAAAGATCATAACGGTAACGTTCATTGGGCCTAATAAATGCTAAAAATCTGTAATTAATTATCTTCTTTGCAAAAGATAATTTAGTAGATCATTTAAAATTTCTTTATTAAAGATCATAACGGTAACGATCATTGGGCCTAATAAATGCTAAAGAATTTGAAATAATTGTCTTCTTTGTGAATCATAATTGAAAAGATCATTTAAAGTTTTTTTATTAAAGATCATAACGGTAACGAGCATTGGCCCTAATAAATGCTAAAAAATTGTAAATAATTATCTTCTTTCTCAAAGATAATTTAATAGATCATTTAGAATTTCTTTATTAAAGATCATAACGGAAACGATCATTGGGCCTAATAAATGCTAAAGAATTGTAAATAATTATATTCTTTCTAAAACATAATTTAATATATCATTTAAAATTTATTTATTAAAGATCATAACGGTAACGTTCATTGGGCCTAATAAATGCTAAAAAACTGTAATTAATTATCTTCTTTGCAAAAGATAATTTAGTAGATCATTTTAAATTTCTTTCTTAAAGATCATAACGGTAACGATCATTTGTCCTAATAAATGCTAAAGAATTTGAAATAATTACCTTCTTTGTGAATCATAATTGAATAGAGCATTTAAAGTTTTTTTAATAAAGATCATAACGGTAACGATCATTGGGCCTAATAAATGCTAAAAAATTGTAAATAATTAGCTTTTTTCTAAAAGATAATTTAATAGATAATTTAGAATTTCTTTATTAAAGATCATAACGGTAACGATCATTGAGCCTAATAAATGCGAAAGAATTTGAAATAATTATCTTCTTTGTGAATCATAATTGAAAAGATCATTTAAAGTTTTTTTATTAAAGATCATAACGGTAACGAGTATTGGGCCTAATAAATTCTAAAAAATTGTAAATAATTATCTTCTTTCTCAAAGATAATTTAATAGATCATTTAGAATTTCTTTATTAAAGATCATAACGGTAACGTTCATTGGGCCTAATAAATGCTAAAAATCTGTAATTAATTATCTTCTTTGCAAAAGATAATTTAGTAGATCATTTAAAATTTCTTTATTAAAGATCATAACGGTAACGATCATTGGGCCTAATAAATGCTAAAGAATTTGAAATAATTGTCTTCTTTGTGAATCATAATTGAAAAGATCATTTAAAGTTTTTTTATTAAAGATCATAACGGTAACGAGCATTGGCCCTAATAAATGCTAAAAAATTGTAAATAATTATCTTCTTTCTCAAAGATAATTTAATAGATCATTTAGAATTTCTTTATTAAAGATCATAACGGAAACGATCATTGGGCCTAATAAATGCTAAAGAATTGTAAATAATTATATTCTTTCTAAAACATAATTTAATATATCATTTAAAATTTATTTATTAAAGATCATAACGGTAACGTTCATTGGGCCTAATAAATGCTAAAAAACTGTAATTAATTATCTTCTTTGCAAAAGATAATTTAGTAGATCATTTTAAATTTCTTTATTAAAGATCATAACGGTAACGATCATTTGTCCTAATAAATGCTAAAGAATTTGAAATAATTACCTTCTTTGTGAATCATAATTGAATAGAGCATTTAAAGTTTTTTTAATAAAGATCATAACAGTAACGATCATTGGGCCTAATAAATGCTAAAAAATTGTAAATAATTAGCTTTTTTCTAAAAGATAATTTAATAGATAATTTAGAATTTCTTTATTAAAGATCATAATGGTAACGATCATTGGTCCTAATAAATGCTAAAGAATTTGAAATAATTATCTTCTTTGTGAATCATAATTGAAAAGATCATTTAAAGTTTTTTTATTAAAGATCATAACGGTAACGAGCATTGGGCCTAACAAATGCTAAAAAATTGTAAATAATTATCTTCTTTCTCAAAGATAATTTAATAGATCATTTAGAATTTCTTTATTAAAGATCATAACGGTAACGTTCATTGGGCCTAATAAATGCTAAAAATCTGTAATTAATTATCTTCTTTGAAAAAGATAATTTAGTAGATCATTTAAAATTTCTTTATTAAAGATCATAACGGTAACGATCATTGGGCCTAATAAATGCTAAAGAATTTGAAATAATTGTCTTCTTTGTGAATCATAATTGAAAAGATCATTTAAAGTTTTTTTATTAAAGATCATAACGGTAACGAGCATTGGGCCTAATAAATGCTAAAAAATTGTAAATAATTATCTTCTTTCTCAAAGATAATTTAACAGATCATTTAGAATTTCTTTATTAAAGATCATAACGGAAACGATCATTGGGCCTAATAAATGCTAAAAAATTGTAAATAATTATCTTCTTTCTCAAAGATAATTTAATAGATCATTTAGAATTTCTTTATTAAAGATCATAACGGTAACGTTCATTGGGCCTAATAAATGCTAAAAATCTGTAATTAATTATCTTCTTTGCAAAAGATAATTTAGTAGATCATTTAAAATTTCTTTATTAAAGATCATAACGGTAACGATCATTGGGCCTAATAAATGCTAAAGAATTTGAAATAATTGTCTTCTTTGTGAATCATAATTGAAAAGATCATTTAAAGTTTTTTTATTAAAGATCATAACGGTAACGAGCATTGGGCCTAATAAATGCTAAAAAATTGTAAATAATTATCTTTTTTCTCAAAGATAATTTAATAGATCATTTAGAATTTCTTTATTAAAGATAATAACGGAAACGATCATTGGGCCTAATAAATGCTAAAGAATTGTAAATAATTATATTCTTTCTAAAACATAATTTAATAGATCATTTAAAATTTATTTATTAAAGATCATAACGGTAACGTTCATTGGGCCTAATAAATGCTAAAAAACTGTAATTAATTATCTTCTTTGCAAAAGATAATTTAGTAGATCATTTTAAATTTCTTTCTTAAAGATCATAACGGTAACGATCATTTGTCCTAATAAATGCTAAAGAATTTGAAATAATTACCTTCTTTGTGAATCATAATTGAATAGAGCATTTAAAGTTTTTTTAATAAAGATCATAACGGTAACGATCATTGGGCCTAATAAATGCTAAAAAATTGTAAATAATTAGCTTTTTTCTAAAAGATAATTTAATAGATAATTTAGAATTTCTTTATTAAAGATCATAACGGTAACGATCATTGGGCCTAATAAATGCGAAAGAATTTGAAATAATTATCTTCTTTGTGAATCATAATTGAAAAGATCATTTAAAGTTTTTTTATTAAAGATCATAACGGTAACGAGCATTGGGCCTAATAAATTCTAAAAAATTGTAAATAATTATCTTCTTTCTCAAAGATAATTTAATAGATCATTTAGAATTTCTTTATTAAAGATCATAACGGAAACGATCATTGGGCCTAATAAATGCTAAAAAATTGTAAATAATTATCTTCTTTCTCAAAGATAATTTAATAGATCATTTAGAATTTCTTTATTAAAGATCATAACGGTAACGTTCATTGGGCCTAATAAATGCTAAAAATCTGTAATTAATTATCTTCTTTGCAAAAGATAATTTAGTAGATCATTTAAAATTTCTTTATTAAAGATCATAACGGTAACGATCATTGGGCCTAATAAATGCTAAAGAATTTGAAATAATTGTCTTCTTTGTGAATCATAATTGAAAAGATCATTTAAAGTTTTTTTATTAAAGATCATAACGGTAACGAGCATTGGCCCTAATAAATGCTAAAAAATTGTAAATAATTATCTTCTTTCTCAAAGATAATTTAATAGATCATTTAGAATTTCTTTATTAAAGATCATAACGGAAACGATCATTGGGCCTAATAAATGCTAAAGAATTGTAAATAATTATATTCTTTCTAAAACATAATTTAATATATCATTTAAAATTTATTTATTAAAGATCATAACGGTAACGTTCATTGGGCCTAATAAATGCTAAAAAACTGTAATTAATTATCTTCTTTGCAAAAGATAATTTAGTAGATCATTTTAAATTTCTTTATTAAAGATCATAACGGTAACGATCATTTGTCCTAATAAATGCTAAAGAATTTGAAATAATTACCTTCTTTGTGAATCATAATTGAATAGAGCATTTAAAGTTTTTTTAATAAAGATCATAACAGTAACGATCATTGGGCCTAATAAATGCTAAAAAATTGTAAATAATTAGCTTTTTTCTAAAAGATAATTTAATAGATAATTTAGAATTTCTTTATTAAAGATCATAATGGTAACGATCATTGGTCCTAATAAATGCTAAAGAATTTGAAATAATTATCTTCTTTGTGAATCATAATTGAAAAGATCATTTAAAGTTTTTTTATTAAAGATCATAACGGTAACGAGCATTGGGCCTAACAAATGCTAAAAAATTGTAAATAATTATCTTCTTTCTCAAAGATAATTTAATAGATCATTTAGAATTTCTTTATTAAAGATCATAACGGTAACGTTCATTGGGCCTAATAAATGCTAAAAATCTGTAATTAATTATCTTCTTTGCAAAAGATAATTTAGTAGATCATTTAAAATTTCTTTATTAAAGATCATAACGGTAACGATCATTGGGCCTAATAAATGCTAAAGAATTTGAAATAATTGTCTTCTTTGTGAATCATAATTGAAAAGATCATTTAAAGTTTTTTTATTAAAGATCATAACGGTAACGAGCATTGGCCCTAATAAATGCTAAAAAATTGTAAATAATTATCTTCTTTCTCAAAGATAATTTAATAGATCATTTAGAATTTCTTTATTAAAGATCATAACGGAAACGATCATTGGGCCTAATAAATGCTAAAGAATTGTAAATAATTATATTCTTTCTAAAACATAATTTAATATATCATTTAAAATTTATTTATTAAAGATCATAACGGTAACGTTCATTGGGCCTAATAAATGCTAAAAAACTGTAATTAATTATCTTCTTTGCAAAAGATAATTTAGTAGATCATTTTAAATTTCTTTATTAAAGATCATAACGGTAACGATCATTTGTCCTAATAAATGCTAAAGAATTTGAAATAATTACCTTCTTTGTGAATCATAATTGAATAGAGCATTTAAAGTTTTTTTAATAAAGATCATAACAGTAACGATCATTGGGCCTAATAAATGCTAAAAAATTGTAAATAATTAGCTTTTTTCTAAAAGATAATTTAATAGATAATTTAGAATTTCTTTATTAAAGATCATAATGGTAACGATCATTGGTCCTAATAAATGCTAAAGAATTTGAAATAATTATCTTCTTTGTGAATCATAATTGAAAAGATCATTTAAAGTTTTTTTATTAAAGATCATAACGGTAACGAGCATTGGGCCTAACAAATGCTAAAAAATTGTAAATAATTATCTTCTTTCTCAAAGATAATTTAATAGATCATTTAGAATTTCTTTATTAAAGATCATAACGGTAACGTTCATTGGGCCTAATAAATGCTAAAAATCTGTAATTAATTATCTTCTTTGAAAAAGATAATTTAGTAGATCATTTAAAATTTCTTTATTAAAGATCATAACGGTAACGATCATTGGGCCTAATAAATGCTAAAGAATTTGAAATAATTGTCTTCGTTGTGAATCATAATTGAAAAGATCATTTAAAGTTTTTTTATTAAAGATCATAACGGTAACGAGCATTGGGCCTAATAAATGCTAAAAAATTGTAAATAATTATCTTCTTTCTCAAAGATAATTTAACAGATCATTTAGAATTTCTTTATTAAAGATCATAACGGACACGATCATTGGGCCTAATAAATGCTAAAAAATTGTAAATAATTATCTTCTTTCTCAAAGATAATTTAATAGATCATTTAGAATTTCTTTATTAAAGATCATAACGGTAACGTTCATTGGGCCTAATAAATGCTAAAAATCTGTAATTAATTATCTTCTTTGCAAAAGATAATTTAGTAGATCATTTAAAATTTCTTTATTAAAGATCATAACGGTAACGATCATTGGGCCTAATAAATGCTAAAGAATTTGAAATAATTGTCTTCTTTGTGAATCATAATTGAAAAGATCATTTAAAGTTTTTTTATTAAAGATCATAACGGTAACGAGCATTGGGCCTAATAAATGCTAAAAAATTGTAAATAATTATCTTCTTTCTCAAAGATAATTTAATAGATCATTTAAAATTTATTTATTAAAGATCATAACGGTAACGTTCATTGGGCCTAATAAATGCTAAAAAACTGTAATTAATTATCTTCTTTGCAAAAGATAATTTAGTAGATCATTTTAAATTTCTTTCTTAAAGATCATAACGGTAACGATCATTTGTCCTAATAAATGCTAAAGAATTTGAAATAATTACCTTCTTTGTGAATCATAATTGAATAGAGCATTTAAAGTTTTTTTAATAAAGATCATAACGGTAACGATCATTGGGCCTAATAAATGCTAAAAAATTGTAAATAATTAGCTTTTTTCTAAAAGATAATTTAATAGATAATTTAGAATTTCTTTATTAAAGATCATAACGGTAACGATCATTGGGCCTAATAAATGCGAAAGAATTTGAAATAATTATCTTCTTTGTGAATCATAATTGAAAAGATCATTTAAAGTTTTTTTATTAAAGATCATAACGGTAACGAGCATTGGGCCTAATAAATTCTAAAAAATTGTAAATAATTATCTTCTTTCTCAAAGATAATTTAATAGATCATTTAGAATTTCTTTATTAAAGATCATAACGGAAACGATCATTGGGCCTAATAAATGCTAAAAAATTGTAAATAATTATCTTCTTTCTCAAAGATAATTTAATAGATCATTTAGAATTTCTTTATTAAAGATCATAACGGTAACGTTCATTGGGCCTAGTAAATGCTAAAAATCTGTAATTAATTATCTTCTTTGCAAAAGATAATTTAGTAGATCATTTAAAATTTCTTTATTAAAGATCATAACGGTAACGATCATTGGGCCTAATAAATGCTAAAGAATTTGAAATAATTGTCTTCTTTGTGAATCATAATTGAAAAGATCATTTAAAGTTTTTTTATTAAAGATCATAACGGTAACGAGCATTGGGCCTAATAAATGCTAAAAAATTGTAAATAATTATCTTCTTTCTCAAAGATAATTTAATAGATCATTTAGAATTTCTTTATTAAAGATCATAACGGAAACGATCATTGGGCCTAATAAATGCTAAAGAATTGTAAATAATTATATTCTTTCTAAAACATAATTTAATATATCATTTAAAATTTATTTATTAAAGATCATAACGGTAACGTTCATTGGGCCTAATAAATGCTAAAAAACTGTAATTAATTATCTTCTTTGCAAAAGATAATTTAGTAGATCATTTTAAATTTCTTTATTAAAGATCATAACGGTAACGATCATTTGTCCTAATAAATGCTAAAGAATTTGAAATAATTACCTTCTTTGTGAATCATAATTGAATAGAGCATTTAAAGTTTTTTTAATAAAGATCATAACAGTAACGATCATTGGGCCTAATAAATGCTAAAAAATTGTAAATAATTAGCTTTTTTCTAAAAGATAATTTAATAGATAATTTAGAATTTCTTTATTAAAGATCATAATGGTAACGATCATTGGTCCTAATAAATGCTAAAGAATTTGAAATAATTATCTTCTTTGTGAATCATAATTGAAAAGATCATTTAAAGTTCTTTTATTAAAGATCATAACGGTAACGAGCATTGGGCCTAACAAATGCTAAAAAATTGTAAATAATTATCTTCTTTCTCAAAGATAATTTAATAGATCATTTAGAATTTCTTTATTAAAGATCATAACGGTAACGTTCATTGGGCCTAATAAATGCTAAAAATCTGTAATTAATTATCTTCTTTGCAAAAGATAATTTAGTAGATCATTTAAAATTTCTTTATTAAAGATCATAACGGTAACGATCATTGGGCCTAATAAATGCTAAAGAATTTGAAATAATTGTCTTCTTTGTGAATCATAATTGAAAAGATCATTTAAAGTTTTTTTATTAAAGATCATAACGGTAACGAGCATTGGGCCTAATAAATGCTAAAAAATTGTAAATAATTATCTTCTTTCTCAAAGATAATTTAATAGATCATTTAGAATTTCTTTATTAAAGATCATAACGGAAACGATCATTGGGCCTAATAAATGCTAAAAAATTGTAAATAATTATCTTCTTTCTCAAAGATAATTTAATAGATCATTTAGAATTTCTTTATTAAAGATCATAACGGTAACGTTCATTGGGCCTAATAAATGCTAAAAATCTGTAATTAATTATCTTCTTTGCAAAAGATAATTTAGTAGATCATTTAAAATTTCTTTATTAAAGATCATAACGGTAACGATCATTTGTCCTAATAAATGCTAAAGAATTTGAAATAATTACCTTCTTTGTGAATCATAATTGAATAGAGCATTTAAAGTTTTTTTAATAAAGATCATAACGGTAACGATCATTGGGCCTAATAAATGCTAAAAAATTGTAAATAATTAGCTTTTTTCTAAAAGATAATTTAATAGATAATTTAGAATTTCTTTATTAAAGATCATAATGGTAACGATCATTGGTCCTAATAAATGCTAAAGAATTTGAAATAATTATCTTCTTTGTGAATCATAATTGAAAAGATCATTTAAAGTTTTTTTATTAAAGATCATAACGGTAACGAGCATTGGGCCTAATAAATGCGAAAAAATTGCAAATAATTATCTTCTTTCTCAAAGATAATTTAATAGATAATTTAGAATTTCTTTATTAAAGATCATAATGGTAACGATCGTTGGTCCTAATAAATGCTAAAGAATTTGAAATAATTACCTTCTTTGTGAATCATAATTGAAAAGATCATTTAAAGTTTTTTTATTAAAGATCATAACGGTAACGATAATTGGGCCTAATAAATGCTAAAAAATTGTAAATAATTATCTTGTTTCTCAAAGATAATTTAATAGATCATTTAGAATTTCTTTATTAAAGATCATAACGGAAACGATCAATGGGCCTAATAAATGCTAAAGAATTGTAAATAATTATATTCTTTCTAAAACATAATTTAATAGATCATTTAAAATTTTTTTATTAAAAATCATAACGGTAACAATCATTGAGCCTAATAAATGGTAAAAAATTGTAAATAATTATGTTGTTTGTAACAGATAATTTAATAGATCATTTAAAATTTCTTTATTAAAGATCATAACAGTAACGATCATTGGGCCTAATAAACGCCAAAGAATTTGAAATAATTATCTACTTTGTGAATCATAATTGAAAAGATCATTTAAAGTTTTTTTATTAAAGATCATAACGGTAACGATCATTGGGCCTAAGAAATGCTAAAAAATTGTAAATAATTATCTTCTTTCTCAAAGATAATTTAATAGATCATTTAGAATTTCTTTATTAAAGATCATAACGGTAACGATCATTGGGCCTAATAAATGCGAAAGAATTTGAAATAATTATCTTCTTTGTGAATCATAATTGAAAAGATCATTTAAAGTTTTTTTATTAAAGATCATAACGGTAACGAGCATTGGGCCTAATAAATGCTAAAAAATTGTAAATAATTATCTTCTTTCTCAAAGATAATTTAATAGATCATTTAGAATTTCTTTATTAAAGATCATAACGGAAACGATCATTGGGCCTAATAAATGCTTAAAAATATTAAATAATTATCTTCTTTCTCAAAGATAATTTAATAGATCATTTAGAATTTCTTTATTAAAGATCATAACGGTAACGTTTATTGGGCCTAATAAATGCTAAAAATCTGTAATTAATTATCTTCTTTGCAAAAGATAATTTAGTAGATCATTTAAAATTTCTTTATTAAAGATCATAACGGTAACGATCATTGGGCCTAATAAATGCTAAAGAATTTGAAATAATTGTCTTCTTTGTGAATCATAATTCAAAAGATCATTTAAAGTTTTTTTATTAAAGATCATAACGGTAACAAGCATTGGGCCTAATAAATGCTAAAAAATTGTAAATAATTATCTTCTTTCTCAAAGATAATTTAATAGATCATTTAGAATTTCTTTATTAAAGATAATAACGGAAACGATCATTGGGCCTAATAAATGCTAAAGAATTGTAAATAATTATATTCTTTCTAAAACATAATTTAATATATCATTTAAAATTTATTTATTAAAGATCATAACGGTAACGTTCATTGGGCCTAATAAATGCTAAAAAACTGTAATTAATTATCTTCTTTGCAAAAGATAATTTAGTAGATCATTTTAAATTTCTTTATTAAAGATCATAACGGTAACGATCATTTGTCCTAATAAATGCTAAAGAATTTGAAATAATTACCTTCTTTGTGAATCATAATTGAATAGAGCATTCAAAGTTTTTTTAATAAAGATCATAACGGTAACGATTATTAAGCCTAATAAATGCTAAAAAATTGTAAATAATTAGCTTTTTTCTAAAAGATAATTTAATAGATAATTTAGAATTTCTTTATTAAAGATCATAACGGTAACGATCATTGGGCCTAATAAATGCGAAAGAATTTGAAATAATTATCTTCTTTGTGAATCATAATTGAAAAGATCATTTAAAGTTTTTTTATTAAAGATCATAACGGTAACGAGCATTGGACCTAATAAATTCTAAAAAATTGTAAATAATTATCTTCTTTCTCAAAGATAATTTAATAGATCATTTAGAATTTCTTTATTAAATATCATAACGGAAACGATCATTGGGCCTAATAAATGCTAAAAAATTGTAAATAATTATCTTCTTTCTCAAAGATAATTTAATAGATCATTTAGAATTTCTTTATTAAAGATCATAACGGTAACGTTCATTGGGCCTAATAAATGCTAAAAATCTGTAATTAATTATCTTCTTTGCAAAAGATAATTTAGTAGATCATTTAAAATTTCTTTATTAAAGATCATAACGGTAACGATCATTGGGCCTAATAAATGCTAAAGAATTTGAAATAATTGTCTTCTTTGTGAATCATAATTGAAAAGATCATTTAAAGTTTTTTTATTAAAGATCATAACGGTAACGAGCATTGGGCCTAATAAATGCTAAAAAATTGTAAATAATTATCTTCTTTCTCAAAGATAATTTAATAGATCATTTAGAATTTCTTTATTAAAGATCATAACGGAAACGATCATTGGGCCTAATAAATGCTAAAGAATTGTAAATAATTATATTCTTTCTAAAACATAATTTAATATATCATTTAAAATTTATTTATTAAAGATCATAACGGTAACGTTCATTGGGCCTAATAAATGCTAAAAAACTGTAATTAATTATCTTCTTTGCAAAAGATAATTTAGTAGATCATTTTAAATTTCTTTATTAAAGATCATAACGGTAACGATCATTTGTCCTAATAAATGCTAAAGAATTTGAAAAAATTACCTTCTTTGTGAATCATAATTGAATAGAGCATTTAAAGTTTTTTTAATAAAGATCATAACGGTAAGGATCATTGGGCCTAATAAATGCTAAAAAATTGTAAATAATTAGCTTTTTTCTAAAAGATAATTTAATAGATAATTTAGAATTTCTTTATTAAAGATCATAACGGTAACGATCATTGGGCCTAATAAATGCGAAAGAATTTGAAATAATTATCTTCTTTGTGAATCATAATTGAAAAGATCATTTAAAGTTTTTTTATTAAAGATCATAACGGTAACGAGCATTGGGCCTAATAAATTGTAAATAATTATCTTCTTTCTCAAAGATAATTTAATAGATCATTTAGAATTTCTTTATTAAAGATCATAACGGAAACGATCATTGGGCCTAATAAATGCTAAAAAATTGTAAATAATTATCTTCTTTCTGAAAGATAATTTAATAGATCATTTAGAATTTCTTTATTAAAGATCATAACGGAAACGATCATTGGGCCTAATAAATGCTAAAAAATTGTAAATAATTATCTTCTTTCTCAAAGATAATTTAATAGATCATTTAGAATTTCTTTATTAAAGATCATAACGGTAACGTTCATTGGGCCTAATAAATGCTAAAAATCTGTAATTAATTATCTTCTTTGCAAAAGATAATTTAGTAGATCATTTAAAATTTCTTTATTAAAGATCATAACGGTAACGATCATTGGGCCTAATAAATGCTAAAGAATTTGAAATAATTGTCTTCTTTGTGAATCATAATTGAAAAGATCATTTAAAGTTTTTTTATTAAAGATCATAACGGTAACGAGCATTGGGCCTAATAAATGCTAAAAAATTGTAAATAATTATCTTCTTTCTCAAAGATAATTTAATAGATCATTTAGAATTTCTTTATTAAAGATCATAACGGAAACGATCATTGGGCCTAATAAATGCTAAAGAATTGTAAATAATTATATTCTTTCTAAAACATAATTTAATAGATCATTTAAAATTTATTTATTAAAGATCATAACGGTAACGTTCATTGGGCCTAATAAATGCTAAAAAACTGTAATTAATTATCTTCTTTGCAAAAGATAATTTAGTAGATCATTTTAAATTTCTTTATTAAAGATCATAACGGTAACGATCATTTGTCCTAATAAATGCTAAAGAATTTGAAATAATTACCTTCTTTGTGAATCATAATTGAATAGAGCATTGAAAGTTTTTTTAATAAAGATCATAACGGTAACGATCATTGGGCCTAATAAATGCTAAAAAATTGTAAATAATTAGCTTTTTTCTAAAAGATAATTTAATAGATAATTTAGAATTTCTTTATTAAAGATCATAATGGTAACGATCATTGGTCCTAATAAATGCGAAAGAATTTGAAATAATTATCTTCTTTGTGAATCATAATTGAAAAGATCATTTAAAGTTTTTTTATTAAAGATCATAACGGTAACGAGCATTGGGCCTAATAAATGCTAAAAAATTGTAAATAATTATCTTCTTTCTCAAAGATAATTTAATAGATCATTTAGAATTTCTTTATTAAAGATCATAACGGTAACGTTCATTGGCCTAATAAATGCTAAAAATCTGTAATTAATTATCTTCTTTGCAAAAGATAATTTAGTAGATCATTTAAAATTTCTTTATTAAAGATCATAACGGTAACGATCATTGGTCCTAATAAATGCTAAAGAATTTGAAATAATTACCTTCTTTGTGAATCAAATTGAAAAGATCATTTAAAGTTTTTTTATTAAAGATCATAATGGTAACGATCATTGGGCCTAATAAATGCTAAAAAATTGTAAATAATTATCTTCTTTCTCAAAGATAATTTAATAGATCATTTAGAATTTCTTTATTAAAGATCATAACGGTAACGATCATTGGGCCTAATAAATGCGAAAGAATTTGAAATAATTATCTTCTTTGTGAATCATAATTGAAAAGATCATTTAAAGTTTTTTTATTAAAGATCATAACGGTAACGATCATTGGGCCTAATAAATGCTAAAAAATTGTAAATAATTATCTTCTTTCTAAAAGATAATTTAATAGATCATTTATAATTTCTTTATTAAAGATCATAACGGTAACGATCATTGGTCCTAATAAATGCTAAAGAATTTGAAATAATTACCTTCTTTGTGAATCAAATTGAAAAGATCATTTAAAGTTTTTTTATTAAAGATCATAACGGTAACGATCATTGGGCCTAATAAATGCTAAAAAATTGTAAATAATTATCTTCTTTCTCAAAGATAATTTAATAGATCATTTAGAATTTCTTTATTAAAGATCATAACGGTAACGTTCATTGGCCTAATAAATGCTAAAAATCTGTAATTAATTATCTTCTTTGCAAAAGATAATTTAGTAGATCATTTAAAATTTCTTTATTAAAGATCATAACGGTAACGATCATTGGGCCTAATAAATGCTAAAGAATTTGAAATAATTGTCTTCTTTGTGAATCATAATTGAAAAGATCATTTAAAGTTTTTTTATTAAAGATCATAACGGTAACGAGCATTGGGCCTAATAAATGCTAAAAAATTGTAAATAATTATCTTCTTTCTCAAAGATGATTTAATAGATCATTTAGAATTTCTTTATTAAAGATCATAACGGAAACGATCATTGGGCCTAATAAATGCTAAAGAATTGTAAATAATTATATTCTTTCTAAAACATAATTTAATAGATCATTTAAAATTTATTTATTAAAGATCATAACGGTAACGTTCATTGGGCCTAATAAATGCTAAAAAACTGTAATTAATTATCTTCTTTGCAAAAGATAATTTAGTAGATCATTTTAAATTTCTTTATTAAAGATCATAACGGTAACGATCATTTGTCCTAATAAATGCTAAAGAATTTGAAATAATTACCTTCTTTGTGAATCATAATTGAATAGAGCATTTAAAGTTTTTTTAATAAAGATCATAACGGTAACGATCATTGGGCCTAATAAATGCTAAAAAATTGTAAATAATTAGCTTTTTTCTAAAAGATAATTTAATAGATAATTTAGAATTTCTTTATTAAAGATCATAATGGTAACGATCATTGGGCCTAATAAATGATAAAGAATTTGAAATAATTATCTTCTTTGTGAATCATAATTGAAAAGATCATTTAAAGTTTTTTTATTAAAGATCATAACGGTAACGAGCATTGGGCCTAATAAATGCTAAAAAATTGTAAATAATTATCTTCTTTCTCAAAGATGATTTAATAGATCATTTAGAATTTCTTTATTAAAGATCATAACGGAAACGATTATTGGGCCTAATAAATGCTAAAGAATTGTAAATAATTATATTCTTTCTAAAACATAATTTAATAGATCATTTAAAATTTTTTTATTAAAAATCATAACGGTAACAATCATTGAGCCTAATAAATGGTAAAAATTGTAAATAATTATCTTGTTTGTAACAGATAATTTAATAGATCATTTAAAATTTCTTTATTAAAGATCATAACAGTAACGATCATTGGGCCTAATAAATGCTAAAGAATTTGAAATAATTATCTACTTTGTGAATCATAATTGAAAAGATCATTTAAAGTTTTTTTATTAAAGATCATAACGGTAACGATCATTGGGCCTAATAAATGCTAAAAAATTGTAAATAATTATCTTCTTTCTAAAAGATAATTTAATAGATCATTTACAATTTCTTTATTAAAGATCATAACGGTAACGATCATTGGTCCTAATAAATGCTAAAGAATTTGAAATAATTACCTTCTTTGTGAATCAAATTGAAAAGATCATTTAAAGTTTTTTTATTAAAGATCATAACGGTAACGATCATTGGGCCTAATAAATGCTAAAAAATTGTAAATAATTATCTTCTTTCTCAAAGATAATTTAATAGATCATTTAGAATTTCTTTATTAAAGATCATAACGGTAACGATCATTGGGCCTAATAAATGCGAAAGAATTTGAAATAATTATCTTCTTTGTGAATCATAATTGAAAAGATCATTTAAAGTTTTTTTATTACAGATCATAACGGTAACGAGCATTGGGCCTAATAAATGCTAAAAAATTGTAAATAATTATCTTCTTTCTCAAAGATAATTTAATAGATCATTTAGAATTTCTTTATTAAAGATCATAACGGAAACGATCATTGGGCCTAATAAATGCTAAAGAATTGTAAATAATTATATTCTTTCTAAAACATAATTTAATAGATCATTTAAAATTTCTTTATTAAAGATCATAACGGTAACGTTCATTGGGCCTAATAAATGCTAAAAAACTGTAATTAATTATCTTCTTTGCAAAAGATAATTTAGTAGATCATTTAAAATTTCTTTATTAAAGATCATAACGGTAACGATCATTGGGCCTAATAAATGCTAAAGAATTTGAAATAATTATCTTCTTTGTGAATCATAATTGAAAAGATCATTTAAAGTTTTTTTATTAAAGATCATAACGGTAACGAGCATTGGGCCTAATAAATGCTAAAAAATTGTAAATAATTAGCTTTTTTCTAAAAGATCATTTAATAGATAATTTAGAATTTCTTTATTAAAGATCATAATGGTAACGATTATTGGTCCTAATAAATGCTAAAGAATTTGAAATAATTACCTTCTTTGTGAATCATAATTGAAAAGATCATTTAAAGTTTTTTTATTAAAGATCATAACGGTAACGATAATTGGGCCTAATAAATGCTAAAAAATTGTAAATAATTATCTTGTTTCTCAAAGATAATTTAATAGATCATTTAGAATTTCTTTATTAAAGAACATAACGGAAACGATCATTGGGGTTAATAAATGCTAAAGAATTGTAAATAATTATATTCTTTCTAAAACATAATTTAATAGATAATTTAAAATTTATTTATTAAAGATCATAACGGTGACGTTCATTGGGCCTAATAAATGCTAAAAAACTGTAATTAATTATCTTCTTTGCAAAAGATAATTTAGTAGATCATTTAAAATTTCTTTATTAAAGATCATAACGGTAACGATCATTTGTCCTAATAAATGCTAAAGAATTTGAAATAATTACCTTCTTTGTCAATCATAATTGAATAGATCATTTAAGGTTTTTTTAATAAAGATCATAACAGTAACGATCATTGGGCCTAATAAATGCTAAAAAATTGTAAATAATTAGCTTTTTTCTAAAAGATAATTTAATAGATAATTTAGAATTTCTTTATTAAAGATCATAATGGTAACGATCATTGGTCCTAATAAATGCTAAAGAATTTGAAATAATTACCTTCTTTGTGAATCATAATTGAAAAGATCATTTAAAGTTTTTTTATTAAAGATCATAACGGTAACGATAATTGGGCCTAATAAATGCTAAAAAATTGTAAATAATTATCTTGTTTCTCAAAGATAATTTAATAGGTCATTTAGAATTTCTTTATTAAAGATCATAACGGAAACGATCATTGGGCCTAATAAATGCTAAAGAATTGTAATTAATTATATTCTTTCTAAAACATAATTTAATAGATCATTTAAAATTTTTTTATTAAAAATCATAACGGTAACAATCATTGAGCCTAATAAATGGTAAAAAATTGTAAATAATTATCTTGTTTGTAACAGATAATTTAATAGATCATTTAAAATTTCTTTATTAAAGATCATAACAGTAACGATCATTGGGCCTAATAAATGCTAAAGAATTTGAAATAATTATCTACTTTGTGAATCATAATTGAAAACATCATTTAAAGTTTTTTTATTAAAGATCATAACGGTAACGATCATTGGGCCTAATAAATGCTAAAAAATTGTAAATAATAATCTTCTTTCTAAAAGATAATTTAATAGATCATTTATAATTTCTTTATTAAAGATCATAACGGTAACGATCATTGGGCCTAACAAATGCGAAAGAATTTGAAATAATTATCTTCTTTGTGAATCATAATTGAAAAGATCATTTAAAGTTTTTTTATTAAAGATCATAACGGTAACGATCATTGGGCCTAATAAATGCTAAAAAATTGTAAATAATTATCTTCTTTCTAAAAGATAATTTAATAGATCATTTATAATTTCTTTATTAAAGATCATAACGGTAACGATCATTGGTCCTAATAAATGCTAAAGAATTTGAAATAATTACCTTCTTTGTGAATCAAATTGAAAATATCATTTAAAGTTTTTTTATTAAAGATCATAACGGTAACGATCATTGAGCCTAATAAATGGTAAAAAATTGTAAATAATTATCTTGTTTGTAACAGATAATTTAATAGATCATTTAAAATTTCTTTATTAAAGATCATAACAGTAACGATCATTGGGCCTAATAAATGCTAAAGAATTTGAAATAATTATCTACTTTGTGAATCATAATTGAAAAGATCATTTAAAGTTTTTTTATTAAAGATCATAACGGTAACGATCATTGGGCCTAATAAATGCTAAAAAATTGTAAATAATTATCTTCTTTCTAAAAGATAATTTAATAGATCATTTATAATTTCTTTATTAAAGATCATAACGGTAACGATCATTGGTCCTAATAAATGCTAAAGAATTTGAAATAATTACCTTCTTTGTGAATCAAATTGAAAAGATCATTTAAAGTTTTTTTATTAAAGATCATAACGGTAACGATCATTGGGCCTAATAAATGCTAAAAAATTGTAAATAATTATCTTCTTTCTCAAAGATAATTTAATAGATCATTTAGAATTTCTTTATTAAAGATCATAACGGAAACGATCATTGGGCCTAATAAATGCTAAAGAATTGTAAATAATTATATTCTTTCTAAAAGATAATTTAATTGATCATTTAAAATTTATTTATTAAAGATCATAACGGTAACGTTCATTGGGCCTAATAAATGCTAAAAAACTGTAATTAATTATCTTCTTTGCAAAAGATAATTTAGTAGATCATTTAAAATTTCTTTATTAAAGATCATAACGATAACGATCATTGGTCCTAATAAATGCTAAAGACTTTGAAATAATTACCTTCTTTGTGAATCAAATTGAAAAGATCATTTAAAGTTTTTTTATTAAAGATCATAACGGTAACGATCATTGGGCCTAATAAATGCTAAAAAATTGTAAATAATTATCTTCTTTCTCAAAGATAATTTAATAGATCATTTAGAATTTCTTTATTAAAGATCATAACGGTAACGATCATTGGGCCTAATAAATGCGAAAGAATTTGAAATAATTATCTTCTTTGTGAATCATAATTGAAAAGATCATTTAAAGTTTTTTTATTAAAGATCATAACGGTAACGATCATTGGGCCTAATAAATGCTAAAAAATTGTAAATAATTATCTTCTTTCTAAAAGATAATTTAATAGATCATTTATAATTTCTTTATTAAAGATCATAACGGTAACGATCATTGGTCCTAATAAATGCTAAAGAATTTGAAATAATTACCTTCTTTGTGAATCAAATTGAAAAGATCATTTAAAGTTTTTTTATTAAAGATCATAACGGTAACGATCATTGGGCCTAATAAATGCTAAAAAATTGTAAATAATTATCTTCTTTCTCAAAGATAATTTAATAGATCATTTAGAATTTCTTTATTAAAGATCATAACGGAAACGATCATTGGGCCTAATAAATGCTAAAGAATTGTAAATAATTATATTCTTTCTAAAAGATAATTTAATTGATCATTTAAAATTTATTTATTAAAAATCATAACGGTAACAATCATTGAGCCTAATAAATGGTAAAAAATTGTAAATAATTATCTTGTTTGTAACAGATAATTGAATAGATCATTTAAAATTTCTTTATTAAAGATCATAACAGTAACGATCATTGGGCCTAATAAATGCTAAAGAATTTGAAATAATTATCTACTTTGTGAATCATAATTGAAAAGATCATTTAAAGTTTTTTTATTAAAGATCGTAACGGTAACGATCATTGGGCCTAATAAATGCTAAAAAATTGTAAATAATTATCTTCTTTCTAAAAGATAATTTAATAGATCATTTACAATTTCTTTATTAAAGATCATAATGGTAACGATCATTGGTCCTAATAAATGCTAAAGAATTTGAAATAATTACCTTGTTTGTGAATCATAATTGAAAAGATCATTTAAAGTTTTTTTAATAAAGATCATAACGGTAACGATCATTGGGCCTAATAATTGCTAAAAAATTGTAAATAATTATCTTCTTTCTAAAAGATAATTTAGTAGATCATTTAAAATTTCTTTATTAAAGATCATAACGGTAACGATCATTGGGCCTAATAAATGCTAAAGAATTTGAAATAATTACCTTCTTTGTGAATCATAATTGAAAAGATCATTTAAAATTTCTTTATTAAAGATCATAACGGTAACGTTCATTGGGCCTAATAAATGCTAAAAAACTGTAATTAATTATCTTCTTTGCAAAAGATAATTTAGTAGATCATTTAAAATTTCTTTATTAAAGATCATAACGGTAACGATCATTGGTCCTAATAAATTCTAAAGAATTTGAAATAATTACCTTCTTTGTGAATCATAATTAAATAGATCATTTAAAGTTTTTTTAATAAAGATCATAACGGTAACGATCATTGGGCCTAATAATTGCTAAAAAATTGTAAATAATTATCTTCTTTCTAAAAGATAATTTAATAGATCATTTAGAATTTCGTTATTAAAGATCATAACGGAAACGATCATTGGGCGTAATAAATGCTAAAGAATTGTAAATAATTATATTGTTTCTAAAACATAATTTAATAGATCATTTAAATTTTTTTTATTAAAAATCATAACGGTAACAATCATTGAGCCTAATAAATGGTAAAAAATTGTAAATAATTATCTTGTTTGTAACAGATAATTGAATAGATCATTTAAAATTTCTTTATTAAAGATCATAACAGTAACGATCATTGGGCCTAATAAATGCTAAAGAACTTGAAATAATTATCTACTTTGTGAATCATAATTGAAAAGATCATTTAAAGTTTTTTTATTAAAGATCGTAACGGTAACGATCATTGGGCCTAATAAATGCTAAAAAATTGTAAATAATTATCTTCTTTCTAAAAGATAATTTAATAGATCATTTACAATTTCTTTATTAAAGATCATAATGGTAACGATCATTGGTCCTAATAAATGCTAAAGAATTTGAAATAATTACCTTGTTTGTGAATCATAATTGAAAAGATCATTTAAAGTTTTTTTATTAAAGATCATAACGGTAACGATCATTGGGCCTAATAAGTGCTAAAAAATTGTAAATAAATATCTTCTTTCTCAAAGATAATTTAATAGATCATTTAGAATTTCTTTATTAAAGATCATAACGGAAACGATCATTGGGCCTAATAAATGCTAAACAATTGTAGATAATTATATTCTTTCTAAAACATAATTTAATAGATCATTTAAAATTTCTTTATTAAAAATCATAACGGTAACAATCATTGAGCCTAATAAATGGTAAAAAATTGTAAATAATTATCTTGTTTGTAACAGATAATTTAATAGATCATTTAAAATTTCTTTATTAAAGATCATAACAGTAACGATCATTGGGCCTAATAAATGCTAAAGAAGTTGAAATAATTATCTACTTTGTGAATCATAATTGAAAAGATCATTTAAAGTTTTTTTATTAAAGATGATAACGGTAACGATCATTGGGTCTAATAAATGCTAAAAAATCGTAAATACTTATATTCTTTCTAAAAGCTAATTTAATAGATCATTTAGAATTTCTTTATTGAAGATCATAACGGTAACGATCATTGGGCCTAATAAATGCTAAAGAATTGTAAATAATTATATTCTTTCGAAAACATAATTTAATTGATCATTTAAAATTTCTTTATTAAAGATCATAACGGTAACGTTCATTGGGCCTAATAAATGCTAAAAAACTGTAATTAATTATCTTCTTTGCAAAAGATAATTTAGTAGATCATTTAAAATTTCTTTATTAAAGATCATAACGGTAACGATCATTGGTCCTAATAAATTCTAAAGAATTTGAAATAATTACCTTCTTTGTGAATCATAATTAAATAGATCATTTAAAGTTTTTTTAATAAAGATCATAACGGTAACGATCATTGGGCCTAATAATTGCTAAAAAATTGTAAATAATTATCTTCTTTCTAAAAGATAATTTAATAGATCATTTATAATTTCTTTATTAAAGATCATAACGGTAACGATCATTGGTCCTAATAAATGCTAAAGAATTTGAAATAATTACCTTCTTTGTGAATCAAATTGAAAAGATCATTTAAAGTTTTTTTATTAAAGATCATAACGGTAACGATCATTGGGCCTAATAAATGCTAAAAAATTGTAAATAATTATCTTCTTTCTCAAAGATAATTTAATAGATCATTTAGAATTTCTTTATTAAAGATCATAACGGAAACGATCATTGGGCCTAATAAATGCTAAAGAATTGTAAATAATTATATTCTTTCTAAAAGATAATTTAATTGATCATTTAAAATTTATTTATTAAAAATCATAACGGTAACAATCATTGAGCCTAATAAATGGTAAAAAATTGTAAATAATTATCTTGTTTGTAACAGATAATTGAATAGATCATTTAAAATTTCTTTATTAAAGATCATAACAGTAACGATCATTGGGCCTAATAAATGCTAAAGAATTTGAAATAATTATCTACTTTGTGAATCATAATTGAAAAGATCATTTAAAGTTTTTTTATTAAAGATCGTAACGGTAACGATCATTGGGCCTAATAAATGCTAAAAAATTGTAAATAATTATCTTCTTTCTAAAAGATAATTTAATAGATCATTTACAATTTCTTTATTAAAGATCATAATGGTAACGATCATTGGTCCTAATAAATGCTAAAGAATTTGAAATAATTACCTTGTTTGTGAATCATAATTGAAAAGATCATTTAAAGTTTTTTTAATAAAGATCATAACGGTAACGATCATTGGGCCTAATAATTGCTAAAAAATTGTAAATAATTATCTTCTTTCTAAAAGATAATTTAGTAGATCATTTAAAATTTCTTTATTAAAGATCATAACGGTAACGATCATTGGGCCTAATAAATGCTAAAGAATTTGAAATAATTACCTTCTTTGTGAATCATAATTGAAAAGATCATTTAAAATTTCTTTATTAAAGATCATAACGGTAACGTTCATTGGGCCTAATAAATGCTAAAAAACTGTAATTAATTATCTTCTTTGCAAAAGATAATTTAGTAGATCATTTAAAATTTCTTTATTAAAGATCATAACGGTAACGATCATTGGTCCTAATAAATTCTAAAGAATTTGAAATAATTACCTTCTTTGTGAATCATAATTAAATAGATCATTTAAAGTTTTTTTAATAAAGATCATAACGGTAACGATCATTGGGCCTAATAATTGCTAAAAAATTGTAAATAATTATCTTCTTTCTAAAAGATAATTTAATAGATCATTTAGAATTTCGTTATTAAAGATCATAACGGAAACGATCATTGGGCGTAATAAATGCTAAAGAATTGTAAATAATTATATTGTTTCTAAAACATAATTTAATAGATCATTTAAATTTTTTTTATTAAAAATCATAACGGTAACAATCATTGAGCCTAATAAATGGTAAAAAATTGTAAATAATTATCTTGTTTGTAACAGATAATTGAATAGATCATTTAAAATTTCTTTATTAAAGATCATAACAGTAACGATCATTGGGCCTAATAAATGCTAAAGAACTTGAAATAATTATCTACTTTGTGAATCATAATTGAAAAGATCATTTAAAGTTTTTTTATTAAAGATCGTAACGGTAACGATCATTGGGCCTAATAAATGCTAAAAAATTGTAAATAATTATCTTCTTTCTAAAAGATAATTTAATAGATCATTTACAATTTCTTTATTAAAGATCATAATGGTAACGATCATTGGTCCTAATAAATGCTAAAGAATTTGAAATAATTACCTTGTTTGTGAATCATAATTGAAAAGATCATTTAAAGTTTTTTTAATAAAGATCATAACGGTAACGATCATTGGGCCTAATAATTGCTAAAAAATTGTAAATAATTATCTTCTTTCTAAAAGATAATTTAGTAGATCATTTAAAATTTCTTTATTAAAGATCATAACGGTAACGATCATTGGGCCTAATAAATGCTAAAGAATTTGAAATAATTACCTTCTTTGTGAATCATAATTGAAAAGATCATTTAAAATTTCTTTATTAAAGATCATAACGGTAACGTTCATTGGGCCTAATAAATGCTAAAAAACTGTAATTAATTATCTTCTTTGCAAAAGATAATTTAGTAGATCATTTAAAATTTCTTTATTAAAGATCATAACGGTAACGATCATTGGTCCTAATAAATTCTAAAGAATTTGAAATAATTACCTTCTTTGTGAATCATAATTAAATAGATCATTTAAAGTTTTTTTAATAAAGATCATAACGGTAACGATCATTGGGCCTAATAATTGCTAAAAAATTGTAAATAATTATATTCTTTCTAAAAGATAATTTAATAGATCATTTAGAATTTCGTTATTAAAGATCATAACGGAAACGATCATTGGGCGTAATAAATGCTAAAGAATTGTAAATAATTATATTGTTTCTAAAACATAATTTAATAGATCATTTAAATTTTTTTTATTAAAAATCATAACGGTAACAATCATTGAGCCTAATAAATGGTAAAAAATTGTAAATAATTATCTTGTTTGTAACAGATAATTGAATAGATCATTTAAAATTTCTTTATTAAAGATCATAACAGTAACGATCATTGGGCCTAATAAATGCTAAAGAATTTGAAATAATTATCTACTTTGTGAATCATAATTGAAAAGATCATTTAAAGTTTTTTTATTAAAGATCGTAACGGTAACGATCATTGGGCCTAATAAATGCTAAAAAATTGTAAATAATTATCTTCTTTCTAAAAGATAATTTAATAGATCATTTACAATTTCTTTATTAAAGATCATAATGGTAACGATCATTGGTCCTAATAAATGCTAAAGAATTTGAAATAATTACCTTGTTTGTGAATCATAATTGAAAAGATCATTTAAAGTTTTTTTAATAAAGATCATAACGGTAACGATCATTGGGCCTAATAATTGCTAAAAAATTGTAAATAATTATCTTCTTTCTAAAAGATAATTTAGTAGATCATTTAAAATTTCTTTATTAAAGATCATAACGGTAACGATCATTGGGCCTAATAAATGCTAAAGAATTTGAAATAATTACCTTCTTTGTGAATCATAATTGAAAAGATCATTTAAAATTTCTTTATTAAAGATCATAACGGTAACGTTCATTGGGCCTAATAAATGCTAAAAAACTGTAATTAATTATCTTCTTTGCAAAAGATAATTTAGTAGATCATTTAAAATTTCTTTATTAAAGATCATAACGGTAACGATCATTGGTCCTAATAAATTCTAAAGAATTTGAAATAATTACCTTCTTTGTGAATCATAATTAAATAGATCATTTAAAGTTTTTTTAATAAAGATCATAACGGTAACGATCATTGGGCCTAATAATTGCTAAAAAATTGTAAATAATTATCTTCTTTCTAAAAGATAATTTAATAGATCATTTAGAATTTCGTTATTAAAGATCATAACGGAAACGATCATTGGGCGTAATAAATGCTAAAGAATTGTAAATAATTATATTGTTTCTAAAACATAATTTAATAGATCATTTAAATTTTTTTTATTAAAAATCATAACGGTAACAATCATTGAGCCTAATAAATGGTAAAAAATTGTAAATAATTATCTTGTTTGTAACAGATAATTGAATAGATCATTTAAAATTTCTTTATTAAAGATCATAACAGTAACGATCATTGGGCCTAATAAATGCTAAAGAACTTGAAATAATTATCTACTTTGTGAATCATAATTGAAAAGATCATTTAAAGTTTTTTTATTAAAGATCGTAACGGTAACGATCATTGGGCCTAATAAATGCTAAAAAATTGTAAATAATTATCTTCTTTCTAAAAGATAATTTAATAGATCATTTACAATTTCTTTATTAAAGATCATAATGGTAACGATCATTGGTCCTAATAAATGCTAAAGAATTTGAAATAATTACCTTGTTTGTGAATCATAATTGAAAAGATCATTTAAAGTTTTTTTATTAAAGATCATAACGGTAACGATCATTGGGCCTAATAAGTGCTAAAAAATTGTAAATAAATATCTTCTTTCTCAAAGATAATTTAATAGATCATTTAGAATTTCTTTATTAAAGATCATAACGGAAACGATCATTGGGCCTAATAAATGCTAAACAATTGTAGATAATTATATTCTTTCTAAAACATAATTTAATAGATCATTTAAAATTTCTTTATTAAAAATCATAACGGTAACAATCATTGAGCCTAATAAATGGTAAAAAATTGTAAATAATTATCTTGTTTGTAACAGATAATTTAATAGATCATTTAAAATTTCTTTATTAAAGATCATAACAGTAACGATCATTGGGCCTAATAAATGCTAAAGAAGTTGAAATAATTATCTACTTTGTGAATCATAATTGAAAAGATCATTTAAAGTTTTTTTATTAAAGATGATAACGGTAACGATCATTGGGTCTAATAAATGCTAAAAAATCGTAAATACTTATATTCTTTCTAAAAGCTAATTTAATAGATCATTTAGAATTTCTTTATTGAAGATCATAACGGTAACGATCATTGGGCCTAATAAATGCTAAAGAATTGTAAATAATTATATTCTTTCGAAAACATAATTTAATTGATCATTTAAAATTTCTTTATTAAAGATCATAACGGTAACGTTCATTGGGCCTAATAAATGCTAAAAAACTGTAATTAATTATCTTCTTTGCAAAAGATAATTTAGTAGATCATTTAAAATTTCTTTATTAAAGATCATAACGGTAACGATCATTGGTCCTAATAAATTCTAAAGAATTTGAAATAATTACCTTCTTTGTGAATCATAATTAAATAGATCATTTAAAGTTTTTTTAATAAAGATCATAACGGTAACGATCATTGGGCCTAATAATTGCTAAAAAATTGTAAATAATTATCTTCTTTCTAAAAGATAATTTAATAGATCATTTAGAATTTCGTTATTAAAGATCATAACGGAAACGATCATTGGGCGTAATAAATGCTAAAGAATTGTAAATAATTATATTCTTTCTAAAACATAATTTAATAGATCATTTAATTTTTTTTTATTAAAAATCATAACGGTAACAATCATTGAGCCTAATAAATGGTAAAAAATTGTAAATAATTATCTTGTTTGTAACAGATAATTGAATAGATCATTTAAAATTTCTTTATTAAAGATCATAACAGTAACGATCATTGGGCCTAATAAATGCTAAAGAATTTGAAATAATTATCTACTTTGTGAATCATAATTGAAAAGATCATTTAAAGTTTTTTTATTAAAGGTCTTAACGGTAACGATCATTGGGCCTAATAAATGCTAAAAAATTGTAAATAATTATCTTCTTTCTAAAAGATAATTTAATAGATCATTTACAATTTCTTTATTAAAGATCATAATGGTAACGATCATTGGTCCTAATAAATGCTAAAGAATTTGAAATAATTACCTTGTTTGTGAATCATAATTGAAAAGATCATTTAAAGTTTTTTTATTAAAGATCATAACGGTAACGATCATTGGGCCTAATAAGTGCTAAAAAATTGTAAATAATTATCTTCTTTCTCAAAGATAATTTAATAGATCATTTAGAATTTCTTTATTAAAGATCATAACGGAAACGATCATTGGGCCTAATAAATGCTAAACAATTGTAGATAATTATATTCTTTCTAAAACATAATTTAATAGATCATTTAAAATTTCTTTATTAAAAATCATAACGGTAACAATCATTGAGCCTAATAAATGGTAAAAAATTGTAAATAATTATCTTGTTTGTAACAGATAATTTAATAGATCATTTAAAATTTCTTTATTAAAGATCATAACGGTAACGATCATTGGGCCTAATAAATGCTAAACAATTTGAAATAATTGTCTTCTCTGTGAATCATAATTGAAAAGATCATTTAAAGTTTTTTTATTAAAGATCATAGCGGTAACGAGGATTGGGCCTAATAAATGCTAAAAAATTGTAAATAATTATCTTCTTTCTCAAAGATAATTTAATAGATCATTTAGAATTTCTTTATTAAAGATCATAACGGAAACGATCATTGGGCCTAATAAATGCTAAAGAACTGTAAATAATTATATTCTTTCTAAAAGATAATTTAATAGATCATTTAAAATTTATTTATTAAAGATCATAACGGTAACGTTCATTGGGCCTAATAAATGCTAAAAAACTGTAATTAATTGCAAAAGATAATTTAGTAGATCATTTAAAATTTCTTTATTAAAGATCATAACGGTAACGATCATTGGTCCTAATAAATTCTAAAGAATTTGAAATAATTACCTTCTTTGTGAATCATAATTAAATAGATCATTTAAAGTTTTTTTAATAAAGATCATAACGGTAACGATCATTGGGCCTAATAATTGCTAAAAAATTGTAAATAATTATCTTCTTTCTAAAAGATAATTTAATAGATCACTTAAAATTTCTTTATTAAAGATCATAACAGTAACGATCATTGGGCCTAATAAATGCTAAAGAAGTTGAAATAATTATCTACTTTGTGAATCATAATTGAAAAGATCATTTAAAGTTTTTTTATTAAAGATGATAACGGTAACGATCATTGGGTCTAATAAATGCTAAAAAATCGTAAATACTTATATTCTTTCTAAAAGCTAATTTAATAGATCATTTAGAATTTCTTTATTGAAGATCATAACGGTAACGATCATTGGGCCTAATAAATGCTAAAGAATTGTAAATAATTATATTCTTTCAAAAACATAATTTAATTGATCATTTAAAATTTCTTTATTAAAGATCATAACGGTAACGTTCATTGGGCCTAATAAATGCTAAAAAACTGTAATTAATTATCTTCTTTGCAAAAGATAATTTAGTAGATCATTTAAAATTTCTTTATTAAAGATCATAACGGTAACGATCATTGGTCCTAATAAATTCTAAAGAATTTGAAATAATTACCTTCTTTGTGAATCATAATTAAAT
Source organism: Psophocarpus tetragonolobus (assembly GCA_037954015.1). Lineage (NCBI taxonomy): Eukaryota > Viridiplantae > Streptophyta > Magnoliopsida > Fabales > Fabaceae > Psophocarpus > Psophocarpus tetragonolobus. Next base: position 66,358,360 of record CM075688.1, read on the forward strand.
AGATCATTTAAAGTTTTTTTAATAAAGATCATAACGGTAACGATCATTGGGCCTAATAATTGCTAAAAAATTGTAAATAATTATCTTCTTTCTAAAAGATAATTTAATAGATCATTTAGAATTTCGTTATTAAAGATCATAACGGAAACGATCATTGGGCGTAATAAATGCTAAAGAATTGTAAATAATTATATTCTTTCTAAAACATAATTTAATAGATCATTTAATTTTTTTTTATTAAAAATCATAACGGTAACAATCATTGAGCCTAATAAATGGTAAAAAATTGTAAATAATTATCTTGTTTGTAACAGATAATTGAATAGATCATTTAAAATTTCTTTATTAAAGATCATAACAGTAACGATCATTGGGCCTAATAAATGCTAAAGAATTTGAAATAATTATCTACTTTGTGAATCATAATTGAAAAGATCATTTAAAGTTTTTTTATTAAAGGTCTTAACGGTAACGATCATTGGGCCTAATAAATGCTAAAAAATTGTAAATAATTATCTTCTTTCTAAAAGATAATTTAATAGATCATTTACAATTTCTTTATTAAAGATCATAATGGTAACGATCATTGGTCCTAATAAATGCTAAAGAATTTGAAATAATTACCTTGTTTGTGAATCATAATTGAAAAGATCATTTAAAGTTTTTTTATTAAAGATCATAACGGTAACGATCATTGGGCCTAATAAGTGCTAAAAAATTGTAAATAATTATCTTCTTTCTCAAAGATAATTTAATAGATCATTTAGAATTTCTTTATTAAAGATCATAACGGAAACGATCATTGGGCCTAATAAATGCTAAACAATTGTAGATAATTATATTCTTTCTAAAACATAATTTAATAGATCATTTAAAATTTCTTTATTAAAAATCATAACGGTAACAATCATTGAGCCTAATAAATGGTAAAAAATTGTAAATAATTATCTTGTTTGTAACAGATAATTTAATAGATCATTTAAAATTTCTTTATTAAAGATCATAACGGTAACGATCATTGGGCCTAATAAATGCTAAACAATTTGAAATAATTGTCTTCTCTGTGAATCATAATTGAAAAGATCATTTAAAGTTTTTTTATTAAAGATCATAGCGGTAACGAGGATTGGGCCTAATAAATGCTAAAAAATTGTAAATAATTATCTTCTTTCTCAAAGATAATTTAATAGATCATTTAGAATTTCTTTATTAAAGATCATAACGGAAACGATCATTGGGCCTAATAAATGCTAAAGAACTGTAAATAATTATATTCTTTCTAAAAGATAATTTAATAGATCATTTAAAATTTATTTATTAAAGATCATAACGGTAACGTTCATTGGGCCTAATAAATGCTAAAAAACTGTAATTAATTGCAAAAGATAATTTAGTAGATCATTTAAAATTTCTTTATTAAAGATCATAACGGTAACGATCATTGGTCCTAATAAATTCTAAAGAATTTGAAATAATTACCTTCTTTGTGAATCATAATTAAATAGATCATTTAAAGTTTTTTTAATAAAGATCATAACGGTAACGATCATTGGGCCTAATAATTGCTAAAAAATTGTAAATAATTATCTTCTTTCTAAAAGATAATTTAATAGATCACTTAAAATTTCTTTATTAAAGATCATAACAGTAACGATCATTGGGCCTAATAAATGCTAAAGAAGTTGAAATAATTATCTACTTTGTGAATCATAATTGAAAAGATCATTTAAAGTTTTTTTATTAAAGATGATAACGGTAACGATCATTGGGTCTAATAAATGCTAAAAAATCGTAAATACTTATATTCTTTCTAAAAGCTAATTTAATAGATCATTTAGAATTTCTTTATTGAAGATCATAACGGTAACGATCATTGGGCCTAATAAATGCTAAAGAATTGTAAATAATTATATTCTTTCGAAAACATAATTTAATTGATCATTTCAAATTTCTTTATTAAAGATCATAACGGTAACGTTCATTGGACCTAATAAATGCTAAAAAACTGTAATTAATTATCTTCTTTGCAAAAGATAATTTAGTAGATCATTTAAAATTTCTTTATTAAAGATCATAACGGTAACGATCATTGGTCCTAATAAATTCTAAAGAATTTGAAATAATTACCTTCTTTGTGAATCATAATTAAATAGATCATTTAAAGTTTTTTTAATAAAGATCATAACGGTAACGATCATTGGGCCTAATAATTGCTAAAAAATTGTAAATAATTATCTTCTTTCTAAAAGATAATTTAATAGATCATTTAGAATTTCGTTATTAAAGATCATAACGGAAACGATCATTGGGCGTAATAAATGCTAAAGAATTGTAAATAATTATATTCTTTCTAAAACATAATTTAATAGATCATTTAATTTTTTTTTATTAAAAATCATAACGGTAACAATCATTGAGCCTAATAAATGGTAAAAAATTGTAAATAATTATCTTGTTTGTAACAGATAATTGAATAGATCATTTAAAATTTCTTTATTAAAGATCATAACAGTAACGATCATTGGGCCTAATAAATGCTAAAGAATTTGAAATAATTATCTACTTTGTGAATCATAATTGAAAAGATCATTTAAAGTTTTTTTATTAAAGGTCTTAACGGTAACGATCATTGGGCCTAATAAATGCTAAAAAATTGTAAATAATTATCTTCTTTCTAAAAGATAATTTAATAGATCATTTACAATTTCTTTATTAAAGATCATAATGGTAACGATCATTGGTCCTAATAAATGCTAAAGAATTTGAAATAATTACCTTGTTTGTGAATCATAATTGAAAAGATCATTTAAAGTTTTTTTATTAAAGATCATAACGGTAACGATCATTGGGCCTAATAAGTGCTAAAAAATTGTAAATAATTATCTTCTTTCTCAAAGATAATTTAATAGATCATTTAGAATTTCTTTATTAAAGATCATAACGGAAACGATCATTGGGCCTAATAAATGCTAAACAATTGTAGATAATTATATTCTTTCTAAAACATAATTTAATAGATCATTTAAAATTTCTTTATTAAAAATCATAACGGTAACAATCATTGAGCCTAATAAATGGTAAAAAATTGTAAATAATTATCTTGTTTGTAACAGATAATTTAATAGATCATTTAAAATTTCTTTATTAAAGATCATAACGGTAACGATCATTGGGCCTAATAAATGCTAAACAATTTGAAATAATTGTCTTCTCTGTGAATCATAATTGAAAAGATCATTTAAAGTTTTTTTATTAAAGATCATAGCGGTAACGAGGATTGGGCCTAATAAATGCTAAAAAATTGTAAATAATTATCTTCTTTCTCAAAGATAATTTAATAGATCATTTAGAATTTCTTTATTAAAGATCATAACGGAAACGATCATTGGGCCTAATAAATGCTAAAGAACTGTAAATAATTATATTCTTTCTAAAAGATAATTTAATAGATCATTTAAAATTTATTTATTAAAGATCATAACGGTAACGTTCATTGGGCCTAATAAATGCTAAAAAACTGTAATTAATTGCAAAAGATAATTTAGTAGATCATTTAAAATTTCTTTATTAAAGATCATAACGGTAACGATCATTGGTCCTAATAAATTCTAAAGAATTTGAAATAATTACCTTCTTTGTGAATCATAATTAAATAGATCATTTAAAGTTTTTTTAATAAAGATCATAACGGTAACGATCATTGGGCCTAATAATTGCTAAAAAATTGTAAATAATTATCTTCTTTCTAAAAGATAATTTAATAGATCACTTAAAATTTCTTTATTAAAGATCATAACAGTAACGATCATTGGGCCTAATAAATGCTAAAGAAGTTGAAATAATTATCTACTTTGTGAATCATAATTGAAAAGATCATTTAAAGTTTTTTTATTAAAGATGATAACGGTAACGATCATTGGGTCTAATAAATGCTAAAAAATCGTAAATACTTATATTCTTTCTAAAAGCTAATTTAATAGATCATTTAGAATTTCTTTATTGAAGATCATAACGGTAACGATCATTGGGCCTAATAAATGCTAAAGAATTGTAAATAATTATATTCTTTCGAAAACATAATTTAATTGATCATTTCAAATTTCTTTATTAAAGATCATAACGGTAACGTTCATTGGACCTAATAAATGCTAAAAAACTGTAATTAATTATCTTCTTTGCAAAAGATAATTTAGTAGATCATTTAAAATTTCTTTATTAAAGATCATAACGGTAACGATCATTGGTCCTAATAAATTCTAAAGAATTTGAAATAATTACCTTCTTTGTGAATCATAATTAAATAGATCATTTAAAGTTTTTTTAATAAAGATCATAACGGTAACGATCATTGGGCCTAATAATTGCTAAAAAATTGTAAATAATTATCTTCTTTCTAAAAGATAATTTAATAGATCATTTAGAATTTCGTTATTAAAGATCATAACGGAAACGATCATTGGGCGTAATAAATGCTAAAGAATTGTAAATAATTATATTCTTTCTAAAACATAATTTAATAGATCATTTAAATTTTTTTTATTAAAAATCATAACGGTAACAATCATTGAGCCTAATAAATGGTAAAAAATTGTAAATAATTATCTTGTTTGTAACAGATAATTGAATAGATCATTTAAAATTTCTTTATTAAAGATCATAACAGTAACGATCATTGGGCCTAATAAATGCTAAAGAATTTGAAATAATTATCTACTTTGTGAATCATAATTGAAAAGATCATTTAAAGTTTTTTTATTAAAGATCATAACGGTAACGGTCATTGGGCCTAATAAATGCTAAAAAATTGTAAATAATTATCTTCTTTCTAAAAGATAATTTAATAGATCATTTACAATTTCTTTATTAAAGATCATAATGGTAACGATCATTGGTCCTAATAAATGCTAAAGAATTTGAAATAATTACCTTGTTTGTGAATCATAATTGAAAAGATCATTTAAAGTTTTTTTATTAAAGATCATAACGGTAACGATCATTGGGCCTAATAAGTGCTAAAAAATTGTAAATAATTATCTTCTTTCTCAAAGATAATTTAATAGATCATTTAGAATTTGTTTATTAAAGATCATAACGGAAACAATCATTGAGCCTAATAAATGCTAAACAATTGTAGATAATTATATTCTTTCTAAAACATAATTTAATAGATCATTTAAAATTTCTTTATTAAAAATCATAACGGTAACAATCATTGAGCCTAATAAATGGTAAAAAATTGTAAATAATTATCTTGTTTGTAACAGATAATTTAATAGATCATTTAAAATTTCTTTATTAAAGATCATAACAGTAACGATCATTGGGCCTAATAAATGCTAAAGAAGTTGAAATAATTATCTACTTTGTGAATCATAATTGAAAAGATCCTTTAAAGTTTTTTTATTAAAGATGATAACGGTAACGATCATTGGGTCTAATAAATGCTAAAAAATCGTAAATACTTATATTCTTTCTAAAAGCTAATTTAATAGATCATTTAGAATTTCTTTATTGAAGATCATAACGGTAACGATCATTGGGCCTAATAAATGCTAAAGAATTGTAAATAATTATATTCTTTCGAAAACATAATTTAATTGATCATTTCAAATTTCTTTATTAAAGATCATAACGGTAACGTTCATTGGGCCTAATAAATGCTAAAAAACTGTAATTAATTATCTTCTTTGCAAAAGATAATTTAGTAGATCATTTAAAATTTCTTTATTAAAGATCATAACGGTAACGATCATTGGTCCTAATAAATTCTAAAGAATTTGAAATAATTACCTTCTTTGTGAATCATAATTAAATAGATCATTTAAAGTTTTTTTATTAAAGATCATAACGGTAACGTTCATTGGGCCTAATAAATGCTAAAAAACTGTAATTAATTATCTTCTTTGCAAAAGATAATTTAGTAGATCATTTAAAATTTCTTTATTAAAGATCATAACGGTAACGATCATTGGTCCTAATAAATTCTAAAGAATTTGAAATAATTACCTTCTTTGTGAATCATAATTAAATAGATCATTTAAAGTTTTTTTAATAAAGATCATAACGGTAACGATCATTGGGCCTAATAATTGCTAAAAAATTGTAAATAATTATCTTCTTTCTAAAAGATATTTTAATAGATCATTTAGAATTTCGTTATTAAAGATCATAACGGAAACGATCATTGGGCGTAATAAATGCTAAAGAATTGTAAATAATTATATTCTTTCTAAAACATAATTTAATAGATCATTTAAATTTTTTTTATTAAAAATCATAACGGTAACAATCATTGAGCCTAATAAATGGTAAAAAATTATAAATAATTATCTTGTTTGTAACAGATAATTGAATAGATCATTTAAAATTTCTTTATTAAAGATCATAACAGTAACGATCATTGGGCCTAATAAATGCTAAAGAATTTGAAATAATTATCTACTTTGTGAATCATAATTGAAAAGATCATTTAAAGTTTTTTTATTAAAGATCATAACGGTAACGATCATTGGGCCTAATAAATGCTAAAAAATTGTAAATAATTATCTTCTTTCTAAAAGATAATTTAATAGATCATTTACAATTTCTTTATTAAAGATCATAATGGTAACGATCATTGGTCCTAATAAATGCTAAATAATTTGAAATAATTACCTTGTTTGTGAATCATAATTGAAAAGATCATTTAAAGTTTTTTTATTAAAGATCATAACGGTAACGATCATTGGGCCTAATAAGTGCTAAAAAATTGTAAATAATTATCTTCTTTCTCAAAGATAATTTAATAGATCATTTAAAATTTCTTTATTAAAGATCATAACAGTAACGATCATTGGGCCTAATAAATGCTAAAGAAGTTGAAATAATTATCTACTTTGTGAATCATAATTGAAAAGATCATTTAAAGTTTTTTTATTAAAGATGATAACGGTAACGATCATTGGGTCTAATAAATGCTAAAAAATCGTAAATAATTATCTTCCTTCTCAAAGATAATTTAATAGATCATTTAGAATTTCTTTATTAAAGATCATAACGGTAACGATCATTGGGCCTAATAAATGCTAAAGAATTTGAAATAATTATCTTCTTTGTGAATCATAATTGAAAAGATCATTTAAAGTTTTTTTATTAAAGATCATAACGGTAACGAGCATTGGGCCTAATAAATGCTAAAAAATTGTAAATAATTATCTTCTTTCTCAAAGATAATTTAATAGATCATTTAGAATTTCTTTATTAAAGATCATAACGGAAACGATCATTGGGCCTAATAAATGCTAAAGAATTGTAAATAATTATATTCTTTCTAAAACATAATTTTATAGATCATTTAAAATTTCTTTATTAAAGATCATAACGGTAACGTTCATTGGCCCTGATAAATGCTAAAAAACTGTAATTAATTATCTTCTTTGCAAAAGATAATTTAGTAGATCATTTAAAATTTCTTTATTAAAGATCAAATCGGTAACGATCATTGGTCCTAATAAATGCTAAAGAATTTGAAATAATTACCTTCTTTGTGAATCATAATTGAATAGATCATTTAAAGTTTTTTTAATAAAGATCATAACGGTAACGATCATTGGGCCTAATAAATGCTAAAAAATTGTAAATAATTATCTTTTTTCTAAAAGATAATTTAATAGATCATTTAGAATTTCTTTATTAAATATCATAATGGTAACGATCATTGGTCCTAATAAATGCTAAAGAATTTGAAATAATTACCTTCTTTGTGAATCATAATTGAAAAGATCATTTAAAGTTTTTTTATTAAAGATCATAACGGTAACGATCATTGGGCCTAATAAATGCTAAAAAATTGTAAATAATTATCTTCTTTCTCAAAGATAATTTAATAGATCATTTAGAATTTCTTTATTAAAGATCATAACGGAAACAATCATTGGGCCTAATAAATGCTAAAGAATTGTAAATAATTATATTCTTTATAAAACGTAATTTAATAGATCATTTAAAATTTCTTTATTAAAAATCATAACGCTAACAATTATTGAGCCTAATAAATGGTAAAAAATTGTAAATAATTATCTTGTTTGTAACAGATAATTTAATAGATCATTTAAAATTTCTTTATTAAAGATCATATCGGTAACGATCATTGGTCCTAATCAATGCTAAAGAATTTGAAATAATTATCTTCTTTGTGAATCATAATTGAAAAGATCATTTAAAGTTTTTTTATTAAAGATCATAACGGGAACGAGCATTGGGCCTAATAAATGCTAAAAAATTATAAATAATTATCTTTTTTCTCAAAGATAATTTAATAGATCATTTAGAATTTCTTTATTAAAGATCATAACGGTAATGATCATTGGGCCTACTAAATGCTAAAGAATTTGAAATAATTATCTTCTTTGTGAATCATAATTGAAAAGATCATTTAAAGTTTTTTTACTGAAGATCATAACGGTAACGAGCATTGGGCCTAATAAATGCTAAAAAATTGTAAATAATTATATTCTTTCTAAAACATAATTTTATAGATCATTTAAAATTTTTTTATTAAAGATCATAACGGTAACGTTCATTGGCCCTGATAAATGCTAAAAAACTGTAATTAATTATCTTCTTTGCAAAAGATAATTTAGTAGATCATTTAAAATTTCTTTATTAAAGATCATATCGGTAACGATCATTGGTCCTAATAAATGCTAAAGAATTTGAAATAATTACCTTCTTTGTGAATCATAATTGAATAGATCATTTAAAGTTTTTTTAATAAAGATCATAACGGTAACGATCATTGGGCCTAATAAATGCTAAAAAATTGTAAATAATTATCTTTTTTCTAAAAGATAATTTAATAGATCATTTAGAATTTCTTTATTAAAGATCATAATGGTAACGATCATTGGGCCTAATAAATGCTAAAGAATTTGAAATAATTACCTTCTTTGTGAATCATAATTGAAAAGATCATTTAAAGTTTTTTTATTAAAGATCATAACGGTAACGATCATTGGGCCTAATAAATGCTAAAAAATTGTAAATAATTATCTTCTTTCTCAAAGATAATTTAATAGATCATTTAGAATTTCTTTATTAAAGATCATAACGGAAACAATCATTGGGCCTAATAAATGCTAAAGAATTGTAAATAATTATATTCTTTATAAAACGTAATTTAATAGATCATTTAAAATTTCTTTATTAAAAATCATAACGCTAACAATCATTGAGCCTAATAAATGGTAAAAAATTGTAAATAATTATCTTGTTTGTAACAGATAATTTAATAGATCATTTAAAATTTCTTTATTAAAGATCATATCGGTAACGATCATTGGTCCTAATCAATGCTAAAGAATTTGAAATAATTATCTTCTTTGTGAATCATAATTGAAAAGATCATTTAAAGTTTTTTTATTAAAGATCATAACGGTAACGAGCATTGGGCCTAATAAATGCTAAAAAATTGTAAATAATTATCTTTTTTCTCAAAGATAATTTAATAGATCATTTAGAATTTCTTTATTAAAGATCATAACCGTAATGATCATTGGGCCTACTAAATGCTAAAGAATTTGAAATAATTATCTTCTTTGTGAATATAATTGAAAAGATCATTTAAAGTTTTTTTACTGAAGATCATAACGGTAACGAGCATTGGGCCTAATAAATGCTAAAAAATTGTAAATAATTATATTCTTTCTAAAACATAATTTTATAGATCATTTAAAATTTCTTTATTAAAGATCATAACGGTAACGTTCATTGGCCCTGATAAATGCTAAAAAACTGTAATTAATTATCTTCTTTGCAAAAGATAATTTAGTAGATCATTTAAAATTTCTTTATTAAAGATCATATCGGTAACGATCATTGGTCCTAATAAATGCTAAAGAATTTGAAATAATTACCTTCTTTGTGAATCATAATTGAATAGATCATTTAAAGTTTTTTTAATAAAGATCATAACGGTAACGATCATTGGGCCTAATAAATGCTAAAAAATTGTAAATAATTATCTTTTTTCTAAAAGATAATTTAATAGATCATTTAGAATTTCTTTATTAAAGATCATAATGGTAACGATCATTGGTCCTAATAAATGCTAAAGAATTTGAAATAATTACCTTCTTTGTGAATCATAATTGAAAAGATCATTTAAAGTTTTTTTATTAAAGATCATAACGGTAACGATCATTGGGCCTAATAAATGCTAAAAAATTGTAAATAATTATCTTCTTTCTCAAAGATAATTTAATAGATCATTTAGAATTTCTTTATTAAAGATCATAACGGAAACGATCATTGGGCCTAATAAATGCTAAAGAATTGTAAATAATTATATTCTTTCTAAAACATAATTTTATAGATCATTTAAAATTTCTTTATTAAAGATCATAACAGTAACGTTCATTGGGCCTAATAAATGCTAAAAAACTGTAAGTAATTATCTTCTTTGCAAAAGATAATTTAGTAGATCATTTAAAATTTCTTTATTAAAGATCATATCGGTAAGGATCATTGGTCCTAATAAATGCTAAAGAATTTGAAATAATTACCTTCTTTGTGAATCATAATTGAATAGATCATTTAAAGTTTTTTTAATAAAGATCATAACGGTAACGATCATTGGGCCTAATAAATGCTAAAAAATTGTAAATAATTATCTTTTTTCTAAAAGATAATTTAATAGATCATTTAGAATTTCTTTATTAAAGATCATAATGGTAACGATCATTGGTCCTAATAAATGCTAAAGAATTTGAAATAATTACCTTCTTTGTGAATCATAATTGAATAGATCATTTAAAGTTTTTTTAATAAAGATCATAACGGTAACGATCATTGGGCCTAATAAATACTAAAAAATTGTAAATAATTATCTTCTTTCTCAAAGATAATTTAATAGATCATTTAGAATTTCTTTATTAAAGATCATAACGGTAACGATCATTGGGCATAATAAATGCTAAAGAATTTGAAATAATTATCTTCTTTGTGAATAATAATTGAAAAGATCATTTAAAGTTTTTTTATTAAAGATCATAACGGTAACGAGCATTGGGCCTAATAAATGCTAAAAAATTGTAAATAATTATCTTTTTTCTCAAAGATAATTTAATAGATCATTTAGAATTTCTTTATTAAAGATCATAACGGTAACGATCATTGGGCCTACTAAATGATAAAGAATTTGAAATAATTATCTTCTTTGTGAATCATAATTGAAAAGATCATTTAAAGTTTTTTTACTGAAGATCATAACGGTAACGAGCATTGGGCCTAATAAATGCTAAAAAATTGTAAATAATTATCTTCTTTCTCAAAGATAATTTAATAGATCATTTAGAATTTCTTTATTAAAGATCATAACGGAAACGATCATTGGGCCTAATAAATGCTAAAGAATTGTAAATAATTATATTCTTTCTAAAACATAATTTTATAGATCATTTAAAATTTCTTTATTAAAGATCATAACGGTAACGTTCATTGGGCCTAATAAATGCTAAAAAACTGTAATTCATTATCTTCTTTGCAAAAGATAATTTAGTAGATCATTTAAAATTTCTTTATTAAAGATCATATCGGTAACGATCATTGGTCCTAATAAATGCTAAAGAATTTGAAATAATTACCTTCTTTGTGAATCATAATTGAATAGATCATTTAAAGTTTTTTTAATAAAGATCATAACGGTAACGATCATTGGGCCTAATAAATGCTAAAAAATTGTAAATAATTATCTTTTTTCTAAAAGATAATTTAATAGATCATTTAGAATTTCTTTATTAAAGATCATAATGGTAACGATCATTGGGCCTAATAAATGCTAAAGAATTTGAAATAATTACCTTCTTTGTGAATCATAATTGAAAAGATCATTTAAAGTTTTTTTATTAAAGATCATAACGGTAACGATCATTGGGCCTAATAAATGCTAAAAAATTGTAAATAATTATCTTCTTTCTCAAAGATAATTTAATAGATCATTTAGAATTTCTTTATTAAAGATCATAACGGAAACAATCATTGGGCCTAATAAATGCTAAAGAATTGTAAATAATTATATTCTTTATAAAACGTAATTTAATAGATCATTTAAAATTTCTTTATTAAAAATCATAACGCTAACAATCATTGAGCCTAATAAATGGTAAAAAATTGTAAATAATTATCTTGTTTGTAACAGATAATTTAATAGATCATTTAAAATTTCTTTATTAAAGATCATATCGGTAACGATCATTGGTCCTAATCAATGCTAAAGAATTTGAAATAATTATCTTCTTTGTGAATCATAATTGAAAAGATCATTTAAAGTTTTTTTATTAAAGATCATAACGGTAACGAGCATTGGGCCTAATAAATGCTAAAAAATTGTAAATAATTATCTTTTTTCTCAAAGATAATTTAATAGATCATTTAGAATTTCTTTATTAAAGATCATAACCGTAATGATCATTGGGCCTACTAAATGCTAAAGAATTTGAAATAATTATCTTCTTTGTGAATATAATTGAAAAGATCATTTAAAGTTTTTTTACTGAAGATCATAACGGTAACGAGCATTGGGCCTAATAAATGCTAAAAAATTGTAAATAATTATATTCTTTCTAAAACATAATTTTATAGATCATTTAAAATTTCTTTATTAAAGATCATAACGGTAACGTTCATTGGCCCTGATAAATGCTAAAAAACTGTAATTAATTATCTTCTTTGCAAAAGATAATTTAGTAGATCATTTAAAATTTCTTTATTAAAGATCATATCGGTAACGATCATTGGTCCTAATAAATGCTAAAGAATTTGAAATAATTACCTTCTTTGTGAATCATAATTGAATAGATCATTTAAAGTTTTTTTAATAAAGATCATAACGGTAACGATCATTGGGCCTAATAAATGCTAAAAAATTGTAAATAATTATCTTTTTTCTAAAAGATAATTTAATAGATCATTTAGAATTTCTTTATTAAAGATCATAATGGTAACGATCATTGGTCCTAATAAATGCTAAAGAATTTGAAATAATTACCTTCTTTGTGAATCATAATTGAAAAGATCATTTAAAGTTTTTTTATTAAAGATCATAACGGTAACGATCATTGGGCCTAATAAATGCTAAAAAATTGTAAATAATTATCTTCTTTCTCAAAGATAATTTAATAGATCATTTAGAATTTCTTTATTAAAGATCATAACGGAAACGATCATTGGGCCTAATAAATGCTAAAGAATTGTAAATAATTATATTCTTTCTAAAACATAATTTTATAGATCATTTAAAATTTCTTTATTAAAGATCATAACAGTAACGTTCATTGGGCCTAATAAATGCTAAAAAACTGTAAGTAATTATCTTCTTTGCAAAAGATAATTTAGTAGATCATTTAAAATTTCTTTATTAAAGATCATATCGGTAAGGATCATTGGTCCTAATAAATGCTAAAGAATTTGAAATAATTACCTTCTTTGTGAATCATAATTGAATAGATCATTTAAAGTTTTTTTAATAAAGATCATAACGGTAACGATCATTGGGCCTAATAAATGCTAAAAAATTGTAAATAATTATCTTTTTTCTAAAAGATAATTTAATAGATCATTTAGAATTTCTTTATTAAAGATCATAATGGTAACGATCATTGGTCCTAATAAATGCTAAAGAATTTGAAATAATTACCTTCTTTGTGAATCATAATTGAATAGATCATTTAAAGTTTTTTTAATAAAGATCATAACGGTAACGATCATTGGGCCTAATAAATACTAAAAAATTGTAAATAATTATCTTCTTTCTCAAAGATAATTTAATAGATTATTTAGAATTTCTTTATTAAAGATCATAACGGTAACGATCATTGGGCATAATAAATGCTAAAGAATTTGAAATAATTATCTTCTTTGTGAATAATAATTGAAAAGATCATTTAAAGTTTTTTTATTAAAGATCATAACGGTAACGAGCATTGGGCCTAATAAATGCTAAAAAATTGTAAATAATTATCTTTTTTCTCAAAGATAATTTAATAGATCATTTAGAATTTCTTTATTAAAGATCATAACGGTAACGATCATTGGGCCTACTAAATGATAAAGAATTTGAAATAATTATCTTCTTTGTGAATCATAATTGAAAAGATCATTTAAAGTTTTTTTACTGAAGATCATAACGGTAACGAGCATTGGGCCTAATAAATGCTAAAAAATTGTAAATAATTATCTTCTTTCTCAAAGATAATTTAATAGATCATTTAGAATTTCTTTATTAAAGATCATAACGGAAACGATCATTGGGCCTAATAAATGCTAAAGAATTGTAAATAATTATATTCTTTCTAAAACATAATTTTATAGATCATTTAAAATTTCTTTATTAAAGATCATAACGGTAACGTTCATTGGGCCTAATAAATGCTAAAAAACTGTAATTCATTATCTTCTTTGCAAAAGATAATTTAGTAGATCATTTAAAATTTCTTTATTAAAGATCATATCGGTAACGATCATTGGTCCTAATAAATGCTAAAGAATTTGAAATAATTACCTTCTTTGTGAATCATAATTGAATAGATCATTTAAAGTTTTTTTAATAAAGATCATAACGGTAACGATCATTGGGCCTAATAAATGCTAAAAAATTGTAAATAATTATCTTTTTTCTAAAAGATAATTTAATAGATCATTTAGAATTTCTTTATTAAAGATCATAATGGTAACGATCATTGGGCCTAATAAATGCTAAAGAATTTGAAATAATTACCTTCTTTGTGAATCATAATTGAAAAGATCATTTAAAGTTTTTTTATTAAAGATCATAACGGTAACGATCATTGGGCCTAATAAATGCTAAAAAATTGTAAATAATTATCTTCTTTCTCAAAGATAATTTAATAGATCATTTAGAATTTCTTTATTAAAGATCATAACGGAAACAATCATTGGGCCTAATAAATGCTAAAGAATTGTAAATAATTATATTCTTTATAAAACGTAATTTAATAGATCATTTAAAATTTCTTTATTAAAAATCATAACGCTAACAATCATTGAGCCTAATAAATGGTAAAAAATTGTAAATAATTATCTTGTTTGTAACAGATAATTTAATAGATCATTTAAAATTTCTTTATTAAAGATCATATCGGTAACGATCATTGGTCCTAATCAATGCTAAAGAATTTGAAATAATTATCTTCTTTGTGAATCATAATTGAAAAGATCATTTAAAGTTTTTTTATTAAAGATCATAACGGTAACGAGCATTGGGCCTAATAAATGCTAAAAAATTGTAAATAATTATCTTTTTTCTCAAAGATAATTTAATAGATCATTTAGAATTTCTTTATTAAAGATCATAACCGTAATGATCATTGGGCCTACTAAATGCTAAAGAATTTGAAATAATTATCTTCTTTGTGAATATAATTGAAAAGATCATTTAAAGTTTTTTTACTGAAGATCATAACGGTAACGAGCATTGGGCCTAATAAATGCTAAAAAATTGTAAATAATTATATTCTTTCTAAAACATAATTTTATAGATCATTTAAAATTTCTTTATTAAAGATCATAACGGTAACGTTCATTGGCCCTGATAAATGCTAAAAAACTGTAATTAATTATCTTCTTTGCAAAAGATAATTTAGTAGATCATTTAAAATTTCTTTATTAAAGATCATATCGGTAACGATCATTGGTCCTAATAAATGCTAAAGAATTTGAAATAATTACCTTCTTTGTGAATCATAATTGAATAGATCATTTAAAGTTTTTTTAATAAAGATCATAACGGTAACGATCATTGGGCCTAATAAATGCTAAAAAATTGTAAATAATTATCTTTTTTCTAAAAGATAATTTAATAGATCATTTAGAATTTCTTTATTAAAGATCATAATGGTAACGATCATTGGTCCTAATAAATGCTAAAGAATTTGAAATAATTACCTTCTTTGTGAATCATAATTGAAAAGATCATTTAAAGTTTTTTTATTAAAGATCATAACGGTAACGATCATTGGGCCTAATAAATGCTAAAAAATTGTAAATAATTATCTTCTTTCTCAAAGATAATTTAATAGATCATTTAGAATTTCTTTATTAAAGATCATAACGGAAACGATCATTGGGCCTAATAAATGCTAAAGAATTGTAAATAATTATATTCTTTCTAAAACATAATTTTATAGATCATTTAAAATTTCTTTATTAAAGATCATAACAGTAACGTTCATTGGGCCTAATAAATGCTAAAAAACTGTAAGTAATTATCTTCTTTGCAAAAGATAATTTAGTAGATCATTTAAAATTTCTTTATTAAAGATCATATCGGTAAGGATCATTGGTCCTAATAAATGCTAAAGAATTTGAAATAATTACCTTCTTTGTGAATCATAATTGAATAGATCATTTAAAGTTTTTTTAATAAAGATCATAACGGTAACGATCATTGGGCCTAATAAATGCTAAAAAATTGTAAATAATTATCTTTTTTCTAAAAGATAATTTAATAGATCATTTAGAATTTCTTTATTAAAGATCATAATGGTAACGATCATTGGTCCTAATAAATGCTAAAGAATTTGAAATAATTACCTTCTTTGTGAATCATAATTGAATAGATCATTTAAAGTTTTTTTAATAAAGATCATAACGGTAACGATCATTGGGCCTAATAAATACTAAAAAATTGTAAATAATTATCTTCTTTCTCAAAGATAATTTAATAGATTATTTAGAATTTCTTTATTAAAGATCATAACGGTAACGATCATTGGGCATAATAAATGCTAAAGAATTTGAAATAATTATCTTCTTTGTGAATAATAATTGAAAAGATCATTTAAAGTTTTTTTATTAAAGATCATAACGGTAACGAGCATTGGGCCTAATAAATGCTAAAAAATTGTAAATAATTATCTTTTTTCTCAAAGATAATTTAATAGATCATTTAGAATTTCTTTATTAAAGATCATAACGGTAACGATCATTGGGCCTACTAAATGATAAAGAATTTGAAATAATTATCTTCTTTGTGAATCATAATTGAAAAGATCATTTAAAGTTTTTTTACTGAAGATCATAACGGTAACGAGCATTGGGCCTAATAAATGCTAAAAAATTGTAAATAATTATCTTCTTTCTCAAAGATAATTTAATAGATCATTTAGAATTTCTTTATTAAAGATCATAACGGAAACGATCATTGGGCCTAATAAATGCTAAAGAATTGTAAATAATTATATTCTTTCTAAAACATAATTTTATAGATCATTTAAAATTTCTTTATTAAAGATCATAACGGTAACGTTCATTGGGCCTAATAAATGCTAAAAAACTGTAATTCATTATCTTCTTTGCAAAAGATAATTTAGTAGATCATTTAAAATTTCTTTATTAAAGATCATATCGGTAACGATCATTGGTCCTAATAAATGCTAAAGAATTTGAAATAATTACCTTCTTTGTGAATCATAATTGAATAGATCATTTAAAGTTTTTTTAATAAAGATCATAACGGTAACGATCATTGGGCCTAATAAATGCTAAAAAATTGTAAATAATTATCTTCTTTCTCAAAGATAATTTAATAGATCATTTAGAATTTCTTTATTAAAGATCATAACGGTAACGATCATTGGGCCTAATAAATGCTAAAGAATTTGAAATAATTATCTTCTTTGTGAATCATAATTCAAAAGATCATTTAAAGTTTTTTTATTAAAGATCATAACGGTAACGAGCATTGGGCTTAATAAATGCTAAAAAATTGTAATTAATTATCTTCTTTGAAAAAGATAATTTAGTAGATCATTTAAAATTTCTTTATTAAAGATCATAACGGTAACGATCATTGGTCCTAATAAATGCTAAAGAATTTGAAATAATTACCTTCTTTGTGAATCATAATTGAATAGATCATTTAAAGTTTTTTTAATAAAGATCATAACGGTAACGATCATTGGGCCTAATAAATGCTAAAAAATTGTAAATAATTATCTTCTTTGTAAAAGATAATTTAATAGATCATTTAAAATTTCTTTATTAAAGATCATAACAGTAATGATCATTGGGCCTAATAAATGCTAAAGAATTTGAAATAATTATCTTCTTTGTGAATCATAATTGAAAAGATCATTTAAAGTTTTTTTATTAAAGATCATAACGGTAACGATCATTGGGCCTAATAAATGCTAAAAAATCGTAAATACTTATCTTCTTTCTAAAAGCTAATTTAATAGATCATTTAGAATTTCTTTATTAAAGATCATAATGGTAACGATCATTGGGCCTAATAAATGCTAAAGAATTTGAAATAATTATCTTCTTTGTGAATCATAATTGAAAAGATCATTTAAAGTTTTTTTATTAAAGATCATAACGGTAACGACCATTGGGCCTAATAAATGCTAAAAAATTGTAATTAATTATCTTCTTTGAAAAAGATAATTTAGTAGATCATTTAAAATTTCTTTATTAAAGATCATAACGGTAACGATCATTGGTCCTAATAAATGCTAAAGAATTTGAAATAATTACCTTCTTTGTGAATCATAATTGAATAGATCATTTAAAGTTTTTTTCATAAAGATCATAACGGTAACGATCATTGGGCCTAATAAATGCTAAAAAATTGTAAATAATTATCTTCTTTCTAAAAGATAATTTAATAGATCATTTATAATTTCGTTATTAAAGATCATAACGGTAACGATCATTGGTCCTAATAAATGCTAAAGAATTTGAAATAATTACCTTCTTTGTGAATCATAATTGAAAAGATCATTTAAAGTTTTTTTAATAAAGATCATAACGGTAACGATCATTTGGCCTAATAAATGCTAAAAAATTGTAAATAATTATCTTTTTTCTAAAAGATAATTTAATAGATCATTTAGAATTTCTTTATTAAAGATCATAATGGTAACGATCATTGGTCCTAATAAATGCTAAAGAATTTGAAATAATTAACTTCTTTGTGAATCATAATTGAAAAGATCATTTAAAGTTTTTTTAATAAAGATCATAACGGTAACGATCATTGGGCCTAATAAATGCTAAAAAATTGTAAATAATTATCTTCTTTCTCAAAGATAATTTAATAGATCATTTAGAATTTCTTTATTAAAGATGATAACGGTAACGATCATTGGGCCTAATAAATGCTAAAGAATTTGAAATAATTATCTTCTTTGTGAATCATAATTGAATAGATCATTTAAAGTTTTTTTAATAACGATCATTGGGCCTAATAAATGCTAAAAAATTGTAAATAATTATCTTCTTTCTCAAAGATAATTTAATAGATCATTTAGAATTTCTTTATTAAAGATGATAACGGTAACGATCATTGGGCCTAATAAATGCTAAAGAATTTGAAATAATTATCTTCTTTGTGAATCATAATTGAATAGATCATTTAAAGTTTTTTTAATAAAGATCATAACGGTAACGAGCATTGGGCCTAATAAATGCTAAAAAATTGTAAATAATTATCTTCTTTCTCAAAGATAATTTAATAAATCATTTAGAATTTCTTTATTAAAGATCATAACGGAAACGCTCATTGGGCCTAATAAATGCTAAAGAATTGTAAATAATTATATTCTTTCTAAAACATAATTTTATAGATCATTTAAAATTTCTTTATTAAAGATCATAACGGTAACGTTCATTGGGCCTAATAAATGCTAAAAAACTGTAATTAATTATCTTCTTTGCAAAAGATAATTTAGTAGATCATTTAAAATTTCTTTATTAAAGATCATATCGGTAACGATCATTGGTCCTAATAAATGCTAAAGAATTTGAAATAATTACCTTCTTTGTGAATCATAATTGAATAGATCATTTAAAGTTTTTTTAATAAAGATCATAACGGTAACGATCATTGGGCCTAATAAATGCTAAAAAATTGTAAATAATTATCTTTTTTCTAAAAGATAATTTAATAGATCATTTAGAATTTCTTTATTAAAGATCATAATGGTAACGATCATTGGTCCTAATAAATGCTAAAGAATTTGAAATAATTAACTTCTTTGTGAATCATAATTGAATAGATCATTTAAAGTTTTTTTAATAAAGATCATAACGGTAACGATCATTGGGCCTAATAAATGCTAAAAAATTGTAAATAATTATCTTTTTTCTAAAAGATAATTTAATAGATCATTTAGAATTTCTTTATTAAAGATCATAATGGTAACGATCATTGGTCCTAATAAATGCTAAAGAATTTGAAATAATTAACTTCTTTGTGAATCATAATTGAAAAGATCATTTAAAGTTTTTTTAATAAAGATCATAACGGTAACGATCATTGGGCCTAATAAATGCTAAAAAATTGTAAATAATTATCTTCTTTCTCAAAGATAATTTAATAGATCATTTAGAATTTCTTTATTAAAGATGATAACGGTAACGATCATTGGGCCTAATAAATGCTAAAGAATTTGAAATAATTATCTTCTTTGTGAATCATAATTGAATAGATCATTTAAAATTTCTTTATTAAAGATCATAACGGTAACGTTCATTGGGCCTAATAAATGCTAAAAAACTGTAATTAATTATCTTCTTTGCAAAATATAATTTAGTAGATCATTTAAAATTTCTTTATTAAAGATCATAACGGTAACGATCATTGGTCCTAATAAATGCTAAAGAATTTTAAATAATTACCTTCTTTGTGAATCATAATTGAATAGATCATTTAAAGTTTTTTTCATAAAGATCATAACGGTAACGATCATTGGGCCTAATAAATGCTAAAAAATTGTAAATAATTATCTTCTTTCTAAAAGATAATTTAATAGATCATTTAGAATTTCGTTATTAAAGATCATAACGGTAACGATCATTGGTCCTAATAAATCCTAAAGAATTTGAAATAATTACCTTCTTTGTGAATCATAATTGAAAAGATCATTTAAAGTTTTTTTATTAAAGATCATAACGGTAACGAGCATTGGGCCTAATAAATGCGAAAAAATTGTAAATAATTATCTTCTTTCTCAAAGATAATTTAATAGATCATTTAGAATTTCTTTATTAAAGATGATAACGGTAACGATCATTGGGCCTAATAAATGCTAAAGAATTTGAAATAATTATCTTCTTTGTGAATCATAATTGAATAGATCATTTAAAATTTCTTTATTAAAGATCATAACGGTAACGTTCATTGGGCCTAATAAATGCTAAAAAACTGTAATTAATTATCTTCTTTGCAAAATATAATTTAGTAGATCATTTAAAATTTCTTTATTAAAGATCATAACGGTAACGATCATTGGTCCTAATAAATGCTAAAGAATTTTAAATAATTACCTTCTTTGTGAATCATAATTGAATAGATCATTTAAAGTTTTTTTCATAAAGATCATAACGGTAACGATCATTGGGCCTAATAAATGCTAAAAAATTGTAAATAATTATCTTCTTTCTAAAAGATAATTTAATAGATCATTTAGAATTTCGTTATTAAAGATCATAACGGTAACGATCATTGGTCCTAATAAATGCTAAAGAATTTGAAATAATTACCTTCTTTGTGAATCATAATTGAAAAGATCATTTAAAGTTTTTTTATTAAAGATCATAACGGTAACGAGCATTGGGCCTAATAAATGCTAAAAAATTGTAAATAATTATCTTCTTTCTCAAAGATAATTTAATAAATCATTTAGAATTTCTTTATTCAAGATCATAACGGAAACGATCATTGGGCCTAATAAATGCTAAAGAATTGTAAATAATTATATTCTTTCTAAAACATAATTTTATAGATCATTTAAAATTTCTTTATTAAAGATCATAACGGTAACGTTCATTGGGCCTAATAAATGCTAAAAAACTGTAACTAATTATCTTCTTTGCAAAAGATAATTTAGTAGATCATTTAAAATTTCTTTATTAAAGATCATATCGGTAACGATCATTGGTCCTAATAAATGCTAAAGAATTTGAAATAATTACCTTCTTTGTGAATCATAATTGAATAGATCATTTAAAGTTTTTTTAATAAAGATCATAACGGTAACGATCATTGGGCCTAATAAATGCTAAAGAATTGTAAATAATTATATTCTGTCTAAAACATAATTTAATAGATCATTTAAAATTTCTTTATTAAAAATCATAACGGTAACAATCATTGAGCCTAATAAATGGTAAAAAATTGTAAATAATTATCTTGTTTGTAACAGATAATTTAATAGATCATTTAAAGTTTTTTTATTAAAGATCATAACGGTAACGAGCATTGGGCCTAATAAATGCTAAAAAATTGTAAATAATTATCTTCTTTCTCAAAGATAATTTAATAGATCATTTACAATTTCTTTATTAAAGATCATAACGGAAACGATCATTGGGCCTAATAAATGCTAAAGAATTGTAAATAATTATATTCTTTCTAAAACATAATTTAATAGATCATTTAAAATTTCTTTATTAAAGATCATAACGGTAACGTTCATTGGGCCTAATAAATGCTAAAAAACTGTAATTAGTTATCTTCTTTGCAAAAGATAATTTAGTAGATCATTTAAAATTTCTTTATTAAAGATCATAACGGTAACGATCATTGGTCCTAATAAATGCTAAAGAATTTGAAATAATTACCTTCTTTGTGAATCATAATTGAATAGATCATTTAAAGTTTTTTTAATAAAGATCATAACGGTAACGATCATTGGGCCTAATAAATGGTAAAAAATTGTAAATAATTATCTTTTTTCTAAAAGATAATTTAATAGATCATTTAGAATTTCTTTATTAAAGATCATAATGGTAACAATCATTGGTCCTAATAAATGCTAAAGAATTTGAAATAATTAACTTCTTTGTGAATCATAATTGAAAAGATCATTTAAAGTTTTTTTAATAAAGATCATAACGGTAACGATCATTGGGCCTAATAAATGCTAAAAAATTGTAAATAATTATCTTCTTTCTCAATTATAATTTAATAGATCATTTAGAATTTCTTTATTAAAGATGATAACGGTAACGATCATTGGGCCTAATAAATGCTAAAGAATTTGAAATAATTATCTTCTTTGTGAATCATAATTGAAAAGATCATTTAAAGTTTTTTTATTAAAGATCATAACGGTAACGATCATTGGGCCTGATAAATGCTAAAAAATTGTAAATAATTATCTTCTTTCTCAAAGATAATTTAATAGATCATTTAGAATTTCTTTATTAAAGATCATAACAGAAACGATCATTGGGTCTAATAAATGCTAAAGAATTGTAAATAATTATATTCTTTCTAAAACATAATTTAATAGATCATTTAAAATTTCTTTATTAAAAATCATAACGGTAACAATCATTGAGCCTAATAAATGGTAAAAAATTGTAAATAATTATCTTGTTTGTAACAGATAATTTAATAGATCATTTAAAGTTTTTTTATTAAAGATCATAACCGTAACGAGCATTGGGCCTAATAAATGCTAAAAAATTGTAAATAATTATCTTCTTTCTCAAAGATAATTTAATAGATCATTTAGAATTTCTTTATTAAAGATCATAACGGAAACGATCATTGGGCCTAATAAATGCTAAAGAATTGTAAATAATTATATTCTTTCTAAAACATAATTTAATAGATCATTTAAAATTTCTTTATTAAAAATCATAACGGTAACAATCATTGAGCCTAATAAATGCTAAAAAATTGTAAATAATTATCTTCTTTGTAAAAGATAATTTAATAGATCATTTAAAATTTCTTTATTAAAGATCATAACAGTAATGATCATTGGGCCTAATAAATGCTAAAGAATTTGAAATAATTATCTTCTTTGTGAATCATAATTGAAAAGATCATTTAAAGTTTTTTTATTAAAGATCATAACGGTAACGATCATTGGGTCTAATAAATGCTAAAAAATCATAAATACTTATATTCTTTCTAAAAGCTAGTTTAATAGATCATTTAGAATTTCGTTATTAAAGATCATAACGGTAACGATCATTGGTCCTAATAAATGCTAAAGAATTTGAAATAATTACCTTCTTTGTGAATCATAATTGAAAAGATCATTTAAAGTTTTTTTAATAAAGATCATAACGGTAACGATCATTGGGCCTAATAAATGCTAAAAAATTGTAAATAATTATCTTCTTTGTAAAAGATAATTTAATAGATCATTTAAAATTTCTTTATTAAAGATCATAACAGTAATGATCATTGGGCCTAATAAATGCTAAAGAATTTGAAATAATTATCTTCTTTGTGAATCATAATTGAAAAGATCATTTAAAGTTTTTTTATTAAAGATCATAACGGTAACGATCATTGGGCCTAATAAATGCTAAAAAATCGTAAATACTTATCTTCTTTCTAAAAGCTAATTTAATAGATCATTTAGAATTTCTTTATTAAAGATCATAATGGTAACGATCATTGGGCCTAATAAATGCTAAAGAATTTGAAATAATTATCTTCTTTGTGAATCATAATTGAAAAGATCATTTAAAGTTTTTTTATTAAAGATCATAACGGTAACGACCATTGGGCCTAATAAATGCTAAAAAATTGTAATTAATTATCTTCTTTGAAAAAGATAATTTAGTAGATCATTTAAAATTTCTTTATTAAAGATCATAACGGTAACGATCATTGGTCCTAATAAATGCTAAAGAATTTGAAATAATTACCTTCTTTGTGAATCATAATTGAATAGATCATTTAAAGTTTTTTTCATAAAGATCATAACGGTAACGATCATTGGGCCTAATAAATGCTAAAAAATTGTAAATAATTATCTTCTTTCTAAAAGATAATTTAATAGATCATTTATAATTTCGTTATTAAAGATCATAACGGTAACGATCATTGGTCCTAATAAATGCTAAAGAATTTGAAATAATTACCTTCTTTGTGAATCATAATTGAAAAGATCATTTAAAGTTTTTTTAATAAAGATCATAACGGTAACGATCATTTGGCCTAATAAATGCTAAAAAATTGTAAATAATTATCTTTTTTCTAAAAGATAATTTAATAGATCATTTAGAATTTCTTTATTAAAGATCATAATGGTAACGATCATTGGTCCTAATAAATGCTAAAGAATTTGAAATAATTAACTTCTTTGTGAATCATAATTGAAAAGATCATTTAAAGTTTTTTTAATAAAGATCATAACGGTAACGATCATTGGGCCTAATAAATGCTAAAAAATTGTAAATAATTATCTTCTTTCTCAAAGATAATTTAATAGATCATTTAGAATTTCTTTATTAAAGATGATAACGGTAACGATCATTGGGCCTAATAAATGCTAAAGAATTTGAAATAATTATCTTCTTTGTGAATCATAATTGAATAGATCATTTAAAGTTTTTTTAATAACGATCATTGGGCCTAATAAATGCTAAAAAATTGTAAATAATTATCTTCTTTCTCAAAGATAATTTAATAGATCATTTAGAATTTCTTTATTAAAGATGATAACGGTAACGATCATTGGGCCTAATAAATGCTAAAGAATTTGAAATAATTATCTTCTTTGTGAATCATAATTGAATAGATCATTTAAAGTTTTTTTAATAAAGATCATAACGGTAACGAGCATTGGGCCTAATAAATGCTAAAAAATTGTAAATAATTATCTTCTTTCTCAAAGATAATTTAATAAATCATTTAGAATTTCTTTATTAAAGATCATAACGGAAACGCTCATTGGGCCTAATAAATGCTAAAGAATTGTAAATAATTATATTCTTTCTAAAACATAATTTTATAGATCATTTAAAATTTCTTTATTAAAGATCATAACGGTAACGTTCATTGGGCCTAATAAATGCTAAAAAACTGTAATTAATTATCTTCTTTGCAAAAGATAATTTAGTAGATCATTTAAAATTTCTTTATTAAAGATCATATCGGTAACGATCATTGGTCCTAATAAATGCTAAAGAATTTGAAATAATTACCTTCTTTGTGAATCATAATTGAATAGATCATTTAAAGTTTTTTTAATAAAGATCATAACGGTAACGATCATTGGGCCTAATAAATGCTAAAAAATTGTAAATAATTATCTTTTTTCTAAAAGATAATTTAATAGATCATTTAGAATTTCTTTATTAAAGATCATAATGGTAACGATCATTGGTCCTAATAAATGCTAAAGAATTTGAAATAATTAACTTCTTTGTGAATCATAATTGAATAGATCATTTAAAGTTTTTTTAATAAAGATCATAACGGTAACGATCATTGGGCCTAATAAATGCTAAAAAATTGTAAATAATTATCTTTTTTCTAAAAGATAATTTAATAGATCATTTAGAATTTCTTTATTAAAGATCATAATGGTAACGATCATTGGTCCTAATAAATGCTAAAGAATTTGAAATAATTAACTTCTTTGTGAATCATAATTGAAAAGATCATTTAAAGTTTTTTTAATAAAGATCATAACGGTAACGATCATTGGGCCTAATAAATGCTAAAAAATTGTAAATAATTATCTTCTTTCTCAAAGATAATTTAATAGATCATTTAGAATTTCTTTATTAAAGATGATAACGGTAACGATCATTGGGCCTAATAAATGCTAAAGAATTTGAAATAATTATCTTCTTTGTGAATCATAATTGAATAGATCATTTAAAATTTCTTTATTAAAGATCATAACGGTAACGTTCATTGGGCCTAATAAATGCTAAAAAACTGTAATTAATTATCTTCTTTGCAAAATATAATTTAGTAGATCATTTAAAATTTCTTTATTAAAGATCATAACGGTAACGATCATTGGTCCTAATAAATGCTAAAGAATTTTAAATAATTACCTTCTTTGTGAATCATAATTGAATAGATCATTTAAAGTTTTTTTCATAAAGATCATAACGGTAACGATCATTGGGCCTAATAAATGCTAAAAAATTGTAAATAATTATCTTCTTTCTAAAAGATAATTTAATAGATCATTTAGAATTTCGTTATTAAAGATCATAACGGTAACGATCATTGGTCCTAATAAATCCTAAAGAATTTGAAATAATTACCTTCTTTGTGAATCATAATTGAAAAGATCATTTAAAGTTTTTTTATTAAAGATCATAACGGTAACGAGCATTGGGCCTAATAAATGCGAAAAAATTGTAAATAATTATCTTCTTTCTCAAAGATAATTTAATAGATCATTTAGAATTTCTTTATTAAAGATGATAACGGTAACGATCATTGGGCCTAATAAATGCTAAAGAATTTGAAATAATTATCTTCTTTGTGAATCATAATTGAATAGATCATTTAAAATTTCTTTATTAAAGATCATAACGGTAACGTTCATTGGGCCTAATAAATGCTAAAAAACTGTAATTAATTATCTTCTTTGCAAAATATAATTTAGTAGATCATTTAAAATTTCTTTATTAAAGATCATAACGGTAACGATCATTGGTCCTAATAAATGCTAAAGAATTTTAAATAATTACCTTCTTTGTGAATCATAATTGAATAGATCATTTAAAGTTTTTTTCATAAAGATCATAACGGTAACGATCATTGGGCCTAATAAATGCTAAAAAATTGTAAATAATTATCTTCTTTCTAAAAGATAATTTAATAGATCATTTAGAATTTCGTTATTAAAGATCATAACGGTAACGATCATTGGTCCTAATAAATGCTAAAGAATTTGAAATAATTACCTTCTTTGTGAATCATAATTGAAAAGATCATTTAAAGTTTTTTTATTAAAGATCATAACGGTAACGAGCATTGGGCCTAATAAATGCTAAAAAATTGTAAATAATTATCTTCTTTCTCAAAGATAATTTAATAAATCATTTAGAATTTCTTTATTCAAGATCATAACGGAAACGATCATTGGGCCTAATAAATGCTAAAGAATTGTAAATAATTATATTCTTTCTAAAACATAATTTTATAGATCATTTAAAATTTCTTTATTAAAGATCATAACGGTAACGTTCATTGGGCCTAATAAATGCTAAAAAACTGTAACTAATTATCTTCTTTGCAAAAGATAATTTAGTAGATCATTTAAAATTTCTTTATTAAAGATCATATCGGTAACGATCATTGGTCCTAATAAATGCTAAAGAATTTGAAATAATTACCTTCTTTGTGAATCATAATTGAATAGATCATTTAAAGTTTTTTTAATAAAGATCATAACGGTAACGATCATTGGGCCTAATAAATGCTAAAGAATTGTAAATAATTATATTCTGTCTAAAACATAATTTAATAGATCATTTAAAATTTCTTTATTAAAAATCATAACGGTAACAATCATTGAGCCTAATAAATGGTAAAAAATTGTAAATAATTATCTTGTTTGTAACAGATAATTTAATAGATCATTTAAAGTTTTTTTATTAAAGATCATAACGGTAACGAGCATTGGGCCTAATAAATGCTAAAAAATTGTAAATAATTATCTTCTTTCTCAAAGATAATTTAATAGATCATTTACAATTTCTTTATTAAAGATCATAACGGAAACGATCATTGGGCCTAATAAATGCTAAAGAATTGTAAATAATTATATTCTTTCTAAAACATAATTTAATAGATCATTTAAAATTTCTTTATTAAAGATCATAACGGTAACGTTCATTGGGCCTAATAAATGCTAAAAAACTGTAATTAGTTATCTTCTTTGCAAAAGATAATTTAGTAGATCATTTAAAATTTCTTTATTAAAGATCATAACGGTAACGATCATTGGTCCTAATAAATGCTAAAGAATTTGAAATAATTACCTTCTTTGTGAATCATAATTGAATAGATCATTTAAAGTTTTTTTAATAAAGATCATAACGGTAACGATCATTGGGCCTAATAAATGGTAAAAAATTGTAAATAATTATCTTTTTTCTAAAAGATAATTTAATAGATCATTTAGAATTTCTTTATTAAAGATCATAATGGTAACAATCATTGGTCCTAATAAATGCTAAAGAATTTGAAATAATTAACTTCTTTGTGAATCATAATTGAAAAGATCATTTAAAGTTTTTTTAATAAAGATCATAACGGTAACGATCATTGGGCCTAATAAATGCTAAAAAATTGTAAATAATTATCTTCTTTCTCAATTATAATTTAATAGATCATTTAGAATTTCTTTATTAAAGATGATAACGGTAACGATCATTGGGCCTAATAAATGCTAAAGAATTTGAAATAATTATCTTCTTTGTGAATCATAATTGAAAAGATCATTTAAAGTTTTTTTATTAAAGATCATAACGGTAACGATCATTGGGCCTGATAAATGCTAAAAAATTGTAAATAATTATCTTCTTTCTCAAAGATAATTTAATAGATCATTTAGAATTTCTTTATTAAAGATCATAACAGAAACGATCATTGGGTCTAATAAATGCTAAAGAATTGTAAATAATTATATTCTTTCTAAAACATAATTTAATAGATCATTTAAAATTTCTTTATTAAAAATCATAACGGTAACAATCATTGAGCCTAATAAATGGTAAAAAATTGTAAATAATTATCTTGTTTGTAACAGATAATTTAATAGATCATTTAAAGTTTTTTTATTAAAGATCATAACCGTAACGAGCATTGGGCCTAATAAATGCTAAAAAATTGTAAATAATTATCTTCTTTCTCAAAGATAATTTAATAGATCATTTAGAATTTCTTTATTAAAGATCATAACGGAAACGATCATTGGGCCTAATAAATGCTAAAGAATTGTAAATAATTATATTCTTTCTAAAACATAATTTAATAGATCATTTAAAATTTCTTTATTAAAAATCATAACGGTAACAATCATTGAGCCTAATAAATGCTAAAAAATTGTAAATAATTATCTTCTTTGTAAAAGATAATTTAATAGATCATTTAAAATTTCTTTATTAAAGATCATAACAGTAATGATCATTGGGCCTAATAAATGCTAAAGAATTTGAAATAATTATCTTCTTTGTGAATCATAATTGAAAAGATCATTTAAAGTTTTTTTATTAAAGATCATAACGGTAACGATCATTGGGTCTAATAAATGCTAAAAAATCATAAATACTTATATTCTTTCTAAAAGCTAGTTTAATAGATCATTTAGAATTTCGTTATTAAAGATCATAACGGTAACGATCATTGGTCCTAATAAATGCTAAAGAATTTGAAATAATTACCTTCTTTGTGAATCATAATTGAAAAGATCATTTAAAGTTTTTTTAATAAAGATCATAACGGTAACGATCATTGGGCCTAATAAATGCTAAAAAATTGTAAATAATTATCTTTTTTCTAAAAGATAATTTAATAGATCATTTAGAATTTCTTTATTAAAGATCATAATGGTAACGATCATTGGTCCTAATAAATGCTAAAGAATTTGAAATAATTAACTTCTTTGTGAATCATAATTGAAAAGATCATTTAAAGTTTTTTTAATAAAGATCATAACGGTAACGATCATTGGGCCTAATAAATGCTAAAAAATTGTAAATAATTATCTTCTTTCTCAATTATAATTTAATAGATCATTTAGAATTTCTTTATTAAAGATGATAACGGTAACAATCATTGGGCCTAATAAATGCTAAAGAATTTGAAATAATTATCTTCTTTGTGAATCATAATTGAAAAGATCATTTAAAGTTTTTTTATTAAAGATCATAACGGTAACGATCATTGGGCCTGATAAATGCTAAAAAATTGTAAATAATTACCTTCTTTCTCAAAGATAATTTAATAGATCATTTAGAATTTCTTTATTAAAGATCATAACAGAAACGATCATTGGGTCTAATAAATGCTAAAGAATTGTAAATAATTATATTCTTTCTAAAACATAATTTAATAGATCATTTAAAATTTCTTTATTAAAAATCATAACGGTAACAATCATTGAGCCTAAATGGTAAAAAATTGTAAATAATTATCTTGTTTGTAACAGATAATTTAATAGATCATTTAAAGTTTTTTTATTAAAGATCATAACCGTAACGAGCATTGGGCCTAATAAATGCTAAAAAATTGTAAATAATTATCTTCTTTCTCAAAGATAATTTAATAGATCATTTAGAATTTCTTTATTAAAGATCATAACGGAAACGATCATTGGGCCTAATAAATGCTAAAGAATTGTAAATAATTATATTCTTTCTAAAACATAATTTAATAGATCATTTAAAATTTCTTTATTAAAGATCATAACGGTAACGTTCATTGGGCCTAATAAATGCTAAAAAACTTAAAATAATTATCTTCTTTGCAAAAGATAATTTAGTAGATCATTTAAAATTTCTTTATTAAAGATCATAACGGTAACGATCATTGGTCCTAATAAATGCTAAAGAATTTGAAATAATTACCTTCTTTGTGAATCATAATTGAATAGATCATTTAAAGTTTTTTTAATAAAGATCATAACGGCAACGATCATTGGGCCTAATAAATGCTAAAAAATTGTAAATAATTATCTTCTTTCTCAATTATAATTTAATAGATCATTTAGAATTTCTTTATTAAAGATGATAACGGTAACAATCATTGGGCCTAATAAATGCTAAAGAATTTGAAATAATTATCTTCTTTGTGAATCATAATTGAAAAGATCATTTAAAGTTTTTTTATTAAAGATCATAACGGTAACGATCATTGGGCCTGATAAATGCTAAAAAATTGTAAATAATTATCTTTTTTCTAAAAGATAATTTAATAGATCATTTAGAATTTCTTTATTAAAGATCATAATGGTAACGATCATTGGTCCTAATAAATGCTAAAGAATTTGAAATAATTAACTTCTTTGTGAATCATAATTGAAAAGATCATTTAAAGTTTTTTTAATAAAGATCATAACGGCAACGATCATTGGGCCTAATAAATGCTAAAAAATTGTAAATAATTATCTTCTTTCTCAATTATAATTTAATAGATCATTTAGAATTTCTTTATTAAAGATGATAACGGTAACAATCATTGGGCCTAATAAATGCTAAAGAATTTGAAATAATTATCTTCTTTGTGAATCATAATTGAAAAGATCATTTAAAGTTTTTTTATTAAAGATCATAACGGTAACGATCATTGGGCCTGATAAATGCTAAAAAATTGTAAATAATTATCTTCTTTCTCAAAGATAATTTAATAGATCATTTAGAATTTCTTTATTAAAGATCATAACAGAAACGATCATTGGGTCTAATAAATGCTAAAGAATTGTAAATAATTATATTCTTTCTAAAACATAATTTAATAGATCATTTAAAATTTCTTTATTAAAAATCATAACGGTAACAATCATTGAGCCTAATAAATGGTAAAAAATTGTAAATAATTATCTTGTTTGTAACAGATAATTTAATAGATCATTTAAAGTTTTTTTATTAAAGATCATAACCGTAACGAGCATTGGGCCTAATAAATGCTAAAAAATTGTAAATAATTATCTTCTTTCTCAAAGATAATTTAATAGATCATTTAGAATTTCTTTATTAAAGATCATAACGGAAACGATCATTGGGCCTAATAAATGCTAAAGAATTGTAAATAATTATATTCTTTCTAAAACATAATTTAATAGATCATTTAAAATTTCTTTATTAAAAATCATAACGGTAACAATCATTGAGCCTAATAAATGCTAAAAAATTGTAAATAATTATCTTCTTTGTAAAAGATAATTTAATAGATCATTTAAAATTTCTTTATTAAAGATCATAACAGTAATGATCATTGGGCCTAATAAATGCTAAAGAATTTGAAATAATTATCTTCTTTGTGAATCATAATTGAAAAGATCATTTAAAGTTTTTTTATTAAAGATCATAACGGTACCGATCATTGGGTCTAATAAATGCTAAAAAATCATGAATACTTATATTCTTTCTAAAAGCTAGTTTAATAGATCATTTAGAATTTCGTTATTAAAGATCATAACGGTAACGATCATTGGTCCTAATAAATGCTAAAGAATTTGAAATAATTACCTTCTTTGTGAATCATAATTGAAAAGATCATTTAAAGTTTTTTTAATAAAGATCATAACGGCAACGATCATTGGGCCTAATAAATGCTAAAAAATTGTAAATAATTATCTTCTTTCTCAATTATAATTTAATAGATCATTTAGAATTTCTTTATTAAAGATGATAACGGTAACAATCATTGGGCCTAATAAATGCTAAAGAATTTGAAATAATTATCTTCTTTGTGAATCATAATTGAAAAGATCATTTAAAGTTTTTTTATTAAAGATCATAACGGTAACGATCATTGGGCCTGATAAATGCTAAAAAATTGTAAATAATTATCTTCTTTCTCAAAGATAATTTAATAGATCATTTAGAATTTCTTTATTAAAGATCATAACAGAAACGATCATTGGGTCTAATAAATGCTAAAGAATTGTAAATAATTATATTCTTTCTAAAACATAATTTAATAGATCATTTAAAATTTCTTTATTAAAAATCATAACGGTAACAATCATTGAGCCTAATAAATGGTAAAAAATTGTAAATAATTATCTTGTTTGTAACAGATAATTTAATAGATCATTTAAAGTTTTTTTATTAAAGATCATAACCGTAACGAGCATTGGGCCTAATAAATGCTAAAAAATTGTAAATAATTATCTTCTTTCTCAAAGATAATTTAATAGATCATTTAGAATTTCTTTATTAAAGATCATAACGGAAACGATCATTGGGCCTAATAAATGCTAAAGAATTGTAAATAATTATATTCTTTCTAAAACATAATTTAATAGATCATTTAAAATTTCTTTATTAAAAATCATAACGGTAACAATCATTGAGCCTAATAAATGCTAAAAAATTGTAAATAATTATCTTCTTTGTAAAAGATAATTTAATAGATCATTTAAAATTTCTTTATTAAAGATCATAACAGTAATGATCATTGGGCCTAATAAATGCTAAAGAATTTGAAATAATTATCTTCTTTGTGAATCATAATTGAAAAGATCATTTAAAGTTTTTTTATTAAAGATCATAACGGTACCGATCATTGGGTCTAATAAATGCTAAAAAATCATAAATACTTATATTCTTTCTAAAAGCTAGTTTAATAGATCATTTAGAATTTCGTTATTAAAGATCATAACGGTAACGATCATTGGTCCTAATAAATGCTAAAGAATTTGAAATAATTACCTTCTTTGTGAATCATAATTGAAAAGATCATTTAAAGTTTTTTTATTAAAGATCATAACGGTAACGATCATTGGGCCTAATAAATGCTAAAAAATTGTAAATAATTATCTTCTTTCTCAAAGATAATTTAATAGACCATTTACAATTTTTTTATTAAAGATCATAACGGTAACGATCATTGGTCCTAATAAATGCTAAAGAATTTGAAATAATTACCTTCTTTGTGAATCATAATTGAAAAGATCATTTAAAGTTTTTTTATTAAAGATCATAACGGTAACGATCATTGGGCCTAATAAATGCTAAAAAATTGTAAATAATTATCTTCTTTCTCAAAGATAATTTAATAGATCATTTAGAATTTCTTTATTAAAGATGATAACGGTAACGATCATTGGGCCTAATAAATGCTAAAGAATTTGAAATAATTATCTTCTTTGTGAATCATAATTGAAAAGATCATTTAAAGTTTTTTTATTAAAGATCATAACGGTAACGAGCATTGGGCCTAATAAATGCTAAAAAATTGTAAATAATTATCTTCTTTCTCAAAGATAATTTAATAGATCATTTAGAATTTCTTTATTAAAGATCATAACGGAAACGATCATTGGGCCTAATAAATGCTAAAGAATTTGAAATAATTATCTTCTTTGTGAATCATAATTGAAAAGATCATTTAAAGTTTTTTTATTAAAGATCATAACGGTAACGAGCATTGGGCCTAATAAATGCTAAAAAACTATAATTAATTATCTTCTTTGCAAAAGATAATTTAGTAGATCATTTAAAATTTCTTTATTAAAGATCATAACGGTAACGATCATTGATCCTAATAAATGCTAAAGAATTTGAAATAATTACCTTCTTTGTGAATCATAATTGAATAGATCATTTCAAGTTTTTTTAATAAATATCATAATGGTAATGATTATTGGGCCTAATAAACGCTAAAAAATTGTAAATAATTATCTTTTTTCTAAAAGATAATTTAATAGATCATTTAGAATTTGTTTATTAAAGATCATAATGGTAACGATCATTGGTCCTAATAAATGCTAAAGAATTTGAAATAATTACCTTCTTTGTGAATCATAATTGAAAAGATCATTTAAAGTTTTTTTATTAAAGATCATAACGGTAACGATCATTGGGCCTAATAAATGCTAAAAAATTGTAAATAATTATCTTCTTTCTCAAAGATAATTTAATAGATCATTTACAATTTCTTTATTAAAGATCATAACGGAAACGATCATTGGGCCTAACAAATGCTAAAGAATTGTAAATAATTATATTCTTTCTAAAACATAATTTAATAGATCTTTTAAAATTTCTTTTTTAAAAATCATAACGGTAACAATCATTGAGCCTAATAAATGGCAAAAAATTGTAAATAATTATCTTGTTTGTAACAGATAATTTAATAAATCATTTAAAATTTCTTTATTAAAGATCATAACAGTAATGACCATTGGGCCTAATAAATGCTAAAGAATTTGAAATAATTATCTACTTTGTGAATCATAATTGAAAAGATCATTTAAAGTTTTTTTATTAAAGATCATAACGGTAACGATCATTGGGTCTAATAAATGCTAAAAAATCGTAAATACTTATATTCTTTCTAAAAGCTAGTTTAATAGATCATTTAGAATTTCGTTATTAAAGATCATAACGGTAACGATCATTGGTCCTAATAAATGCTAAAGAATTTGAAATAATTACCTTCTTCGTGAATCATAATTGAAAAGATCATTTAAAGTTTTTTTATTAAAGATCATAACGGTAACGATCATTGGGCCTAATAAATGCTAAAAAATTGTAAATAATTATCTTCTTTCTAAAAGATAATTTAATAGACCATTTACAATTTCTTTATTAAAGATCATAACGGTAACGATCATTGGTCCTAATAAATGCGAAAGAATTTGAAATAATTACCTTCTTTGTGAATCATAATTGAAAAGATCATTTAAAGTGTTTTTATTAAAGATCATAACGGTAACGATCATTGGCCCTAATAAATGCTAAAAAATTGTAAATAATTATCTTCTTTCTCAAAGATAATTTAATAGATCATTTAGAATTTCTTTACTAAAGATCATAACGGTAACGATCATTGGGCCTAATAAATGCTAAAGAATTTGAAATAATTATCTTCTTTGTGAATCATAATTGAAAAGATCATTTAAAGTTTTTTTATTAAAGATCATAACGGTAACGAGCATTGGGCCTAATAAATGCTAAAAAACTATAATTAATTATCTTCTTTGCAAAAGATAATTTAGTAGATCATTTAGAATTTCTTTATTAAAGATCATAACGGAAACGATCATTGGGCCTAATAAATGCTAAAGAATTTGAAATAATTATCTTCTTTGTGAATCATAATTGAAAAGATCATTTAAAGTTTTTTTATTAAAGATCATAACGGTAACGAGCATTGGGCCTAATAAATGCTAAAAAACTATAATTAATTATCTTCTTTGCAAAAGATAATTTAGTAGATCATTTAAAATTTCTTTATTAAAGATCATAACGGTAACGATCATTGATCCTAATAAATGCTAAAGAATTTGAAATAATTACCTTCTTTGTGAATCATAATTGAATAGATCATTTCAAGTTTTTTTAATAAATATCATAATGGTAATGATTATTGGGCCTAATAAATGCTAAAAAATTGTAAATAATTATCTTTTTTCTAAAAGATAATTTAATAGATCATTTAGAATTTCTTTATTAAAGATCATAATGGTAACGATCATTGGTCCTAATAAATGCTAAAGAATTTGAAATAATTACCTTCTTTGTGAATCATAATTGAAAAGATCATTTAAAGTTTTTTTATTAAAGATCATAACGGTAACGATCATTGGGCCTAATAAATGCTAAAAAATTGTAAATAATTATCTTCTTTCTCAAAGATAATTTAATAGATCTTTTAGAATTTCTTTATTAAAGATCATAACAGTAACGATCATTGGGCCTAATAAATGCTAAAGAATTTGAAATAATTATCTTCTTTGTGAATCATAATTGAAAAGATCATTTAAAGTTTTTTTATTAAAGATCATAACGGTAACGAGCATTGGGCCTAATAAATGCTAAAAAATTGTAAATAATTACTTCTTTCTCAAAGATAATTTAATAGATCATTTAGAATTTCTTTATTAAAGATCATAACGGAAACGATCATTGGGCCTAATAAATGCTAAAGAATTTGAAATAATTATCTTCTTTGTGAATCATAATTGAAAAGATCATTTAAAGTTTTTTTATTAAAGATCATAACGGTAACGAGCATTGGGCCTAATAAATGCTAAAAAACTATAATTAATTATCTTCTTTGCAAAAGATAATTTAGTAGATCATTTAAAATTTCTTTATTAAAGATCATAACGGTAACGATCATTGATCCTAATAAATGCTAAAGAATTTGAAATAATTACCTTCTTTGTGAATCATAATTGAATAGATCATTTCAAGTTTTTTTAATAAATATCATAATGGTAATGATTATTGGGCCTAATAAATGCTAAAAAATTGTAAATAATTATCTTTTTTCTAAAAGATAATTTAATAGATCATTTAGAATTTCTTTATTAAAGATCATAATGGTAACGATCATTGGTCCTAATAAATGCTAAAGAATTTGAAATAATTACCTTCTTTGTGAATCATAATTGAAAAGATCATTTAAAGTTTTTTTATTAAAGATCATAACGGTAACGATCATTGGGCCTAATAAATGCTAAAAAATTGTAAATAATTATCTTCTTTCTCAAAG
Source organism: Psophocarpus tetragonolobus (assembly GCA_037954015.1). Lineage (NCBI taxonomy): Eukaryota > Viridiplantae > Streptophyta > Magnoliopsida > Fabales > Fabaceae > Psophocarpus > Psophocarpus tetragonolobus. The sequence continues at coordinate 66,396,311 of CM075688.1, forward strand.
ATAATTTAATAGATCATTTACAATTTCTTTATTAAAGATCATAACGGAAACGATCATTGGGCCTAATAAATGCTAAAGAATTGTAAATAATTATATTCTTTCTAAAACATAATTTAATAGATCATTTAAAATTTCTTTTTTAAAAATCATAACGGTAACAATCATTGAGCCTAATAAATGGCAAAAAATTGTAAATAATTATCTTGTTTGTAACAGATAATTTAATAAATCATTTAAAATTTCTTTATTAAAGATCATAACAGTAATGACCATTGGGCCTAATAAATGCTAAAGAATTTGAAATAATTATCTACTTTGTGAATCATAATTGAAAAGATCATTTAAAGTTTTTTTATTAAAGATGATAACGGTAACGATCATTGGGTCTAATAAATGCTAAAAAATCGTAAATACTTATATTCTTTCTAAAAGCTAGTTTAATAGATCATTTAGAATTTCGTTATTAAAGATCATAACGGTAACGATCATTGGTCCTAATAAATGCTAAAGAATTTGAAATAATTACCTTCTTTGTGAATCATAATTGAAAAGATCATTTAAAGTTTTTTTATTAAAGATCATAACGGTAACGATCATTGGGCCTAATAAATGCTAAAAAATTGTAAATAATTATCTTCTTTCTCAAAGATAATTTAATAGATCATTTAGAATTTCTTTATTAAAGATCATAACAGTAACGATCATTGGGCCTAATAAATGCTAAAGAATTTGAAATAATTATCTTCTTTGTGAATCATAATTGAAAAGATCATTTAAAGTTTTTTTATTAAAGATCATAACGGTAACGAGCATTGGGCCTAATAAATGCTAAAAAATTGTAAATAATTACTTCTTTCTCATAGATAATTTAATAGATCATTTAGAATTTCTTTATTAAAGATCATAACGGAAACGATCATTGGGCCTAATAAATGCTAAAGAATTTGAAATAATTATCTTCTTTGTGAATCATAATTGAAAAGATCATTTAAAGTTTTTTTATTAAAGATCATAACGGTAACGAGCATTGGGCCTAATAAATGCTAAAAAACTATAATTAATTATCTTCTTTGCAAAAGATAATTTAGTAGATCATTTAAAATTTCTTTATTAAAGATCATAACGGTAACGATCATTGATCCTAATAAATGCTAAAGAATTTGAAATAATTACCTTCTTTGTGAATCATAATTGAATAGATCATTTCAAGTTTTTTTAATAAATATCATAATGGTAATGATTATTGGGCCTAATAAATGCTAAAAAATTGTAAATAATTATCTTTTTTCTAAAAGATAATTTAATAGATCATTTAGAATTTCTTTATTAAAGATCATAATGGTAACGATCATTGGTCCTAATAAATGCTAAAGAATTTGAAATAATTACCTTCTTTGTGAATCATAATTGAAAAGATCATTTAAAGTTTTTTTATTAAAGATCATAACGGTAACGATCATTGGGCCTAATAAATGCTAAAAAATTGAAAATAATTATCTTCTTTCTCAAAGATAATTTAATAGATCATTTACAATTTCTTTATTAAAGATCATAACGGAAACGATCATTGGGCCTAATAAATGCTAAAGAATTGTAAATAATTATATTCTTTCTAAAACATAATTTAATAGATCATTTAAAATTTCTTTTTTAAAAATCATAACGGTAACAATCATTGAGCCTAATAAATGGCAAAAAATTGTAAATAATTATCTTGTTTGTAACAGATAATTTAATAAATCATTTAAAATTTCTTTATTAAAGATCATAACAGTAATGACCATTGGGCCTAATAAATGCTAAATAATTTGAAATAATTATCTACTTTGTGAATCATAATTGAAAAGATCATTTAAAGTTTTTTTATTAAAGATGATAACGGTAACGATCATTGGGTCTAACAAATGCTAAAAAATCGTAAATACTTATATTCTTTCTAAAAGCTAGTTTAATAGATCATTTAGAATTTCGTTATTAAAGATCATAACGGTAACGATCATTGGTCCTAATAAATGCTAAAGAATTTTAAATAATTACCTTCTTTGTGAATCATAATTGAAAAGATCATTTAAAGTTTTTTTATTAAAGATCATAACGGTAACGATCATTGGGCCTAATAAATGCTAAAAAATTGTAAATAATTATCTTCTTTCTAAAAGATAATTTAATAGACCATTTACAATTTCTTTATTAAAGATCATAACGGTAACGATCATTGGTCCTAATAAATGCAAAAGAATTTGAAATAATTACCTTCTTTGTGAATCATAATTGAAAAGATCATTTAAAGTTTTTTTATTAAAGATCATAACGGTAACGATCATTGGGCCTAATAAATGCTAAAAAATTGTAAATAATTATCTTCTTTCTCAAAGATAATTTAATAGATCATTTAGAATTTCTTTATTAAAGATCATAACGGTAACGATCATTGGGCCTAATAAATGCTAAAGAATTTGAAATAATTATCTTCTTTGTGAATCATAATTGAAAAGATCATTTAAAGTTTTTTTATTAAAGATCATAACGGTAACGAGCATTGGGCCTAATAAATGCTAAAAAATTGTAAATAATTATCTTCTTTCTCAAAGATAATTTAATAGATCATTTAGAATTTCTTTATTAAAGATCATAACGGAAACGATCATTGGGCCTAATAAATGCTAAAGAATTGTAAATAATTATATTCTTTCTAAAACATAATTTAATAGATCATTTAAAATTTCTTTATTAAAGATTATAACGGTAACGTTCATTGGGCCTAATAAATGCTAAAAAACTGTAATTAATTATCTTCTTTGCAAAAGATAATTTAGTAGATCATTTAAAATTTCTTTATTAAAGATCATAACGGTAACGATCATTGGTCCTAATAAATGCTAAAGAATTTGAAATAATTATCTACTTTGTGAATCATAATTGAAAAGATCATTTAAAGTTTTTTTATTAAAGATGATAACGGTAACGATCATTGGGTCTAATAAATGCTAAAAAATCGTAAATACTTATATTCTTTCTAAAAGCTAATTTAATAGATCATTTAGAATTTCGTTATTAAAGATCATAACGGTAATGATCATTGGTCCTAATAAATGCTAAAGAATTTGAAATAATTACCTTCTTTGTGAATCATAATTGAAAAGATCATTTAAAGTTTTTTTATTAAAGATCATAACGGTAACGATCATTGGGCCTAATAAATGCTAAAAAATCGTAAATACTTATATTCTTTCTAAAAGCTAATTTAATAGATCATTTAGAATTTCGTTATTAAAGATCATAACGGTAATGATCATTGGTCCTAATAAATGCTAAAGAATTTGAAATAATTACCTTCTTTGTGAATCATAATTGAAAAGATCATTTAAAGTTTTTTTATTAAAGATCATAACGGTAACGATCATTGGGCCTAATAAATGCTAAAAAATTGTAAATAATTATCTTCTTTCTCAAAGATAATTTAATAGATCATTTAGAATTTTTTTATTAAAGATCATAACGGTAACGATCATTGGGCCTAATAAATGCTAAAGAATTTGAAATAATTATCTTCTTTGTGAATCATAATTGAAAAGATCATTTAAAGTTTTTTTTATTAAAGATCATAACGGTAACGATCATTGGGCCTAATAAATGCTAAAAAATTGTAAATAATTATCTTCTTTCTCAAAGATAATTTAATAGATCATTTAGAATTTCTTTATTAAAGATCATAACAGTAACGATCATTGGGCCTAATAAATGCTAAAGAATTTGAAATAATTATCTTCTCTGTGAATCATAATTGAAAAGATCATTTAAAGTTTTTTTATTAAAGATCATAACGGTAACGAGCATTGGGCCTAATAAATGCTAAAAAATTGTAAATAATTACTTCTTTCTCAAAGATAATTTAATAGATCATTTAGAATTTCTTTATTAAAGATCATAACGGAAACGATCATTGGGCCTAATAAATGCTAAAGAATTTGAAATAATTATCTTCTTTGTGAATCATAATTGAAAAGATCATTTAAAGTTTTTTTATTAAAGATCATAACGGTAACGAGCATTGGGCCTAATAAATGCTAAAAAACTATAATTAATTATCTTCTTTGCAAAAGATAATTTAGTAGATCATTTAAAATTTCTTTATTAAAGATCATAACGGTAACGATCATTGATCCTAATAAATGCTAAAGAATTTGAAATAATTACCTTCTTTGTGAATCATAATTGAATAGATCATTTCAAGTTTTTTTAATAAATATCATAATGGTAATGATTATTGGGCCTAATAAATGCTAAAAAATTGTAAATAATTATCTTTTTTCTAAAAGATAATTTAATAGATCATTTAGAATTTCTTTATTAAAGATCATAATGGTAACGATCATTGGTCCTAATAAATGCTAAAGAATTTGAAATAATTATCTTCTTTGTGAATCATAATTGAAAAGATCATTTAAAGTTTTTTTATTAAAGATCATAACGGTAACGATCATTGGGCCTAATAAATGCTAAAAAATTGTAAATAATTATCTTCTTTCTCAAAGATAATTTAATAGATCATTTACAATTTCTTTATTAAAGATCATAACGGAAACGATCATTGGGCCTAATAAATGCTAAAGAATTGTAAATAATTATATTCTTTCTAAAACATAATTTAATAGATCATTTAAAATTTCTTTTTTAAAAATCATAACGGTAACAATCATTGAGCCTAATAAATGGCAAAAAATTGTAAATAATTATCTTGTTTGTAACAGATAATTTAATAAATCATTTAAAATTTCTTTATTAAAGATCATAACAGTAATGACCATTGGGCCTAATAAATGCTAAAGAATTTGAAATAATTATCTACTTTGTGAATCATAATTGAAAAGATCATTTAAAGTTTTTTTATTAAAGATGATAACGGTAACGATCATTGGGTCTAATAAATGCTAAAAAATCGTAAATACTTATATTCTTTCTAAAAGCTAGTTTAATAGATCATTTAGAATTTCGTTATTAAAGATCATAACGGTAACGATCATTGGTCCTAATAAATGCTAAAGAATTTGAAATAATTACCTTCTTTGTGAATCATAATTGAAAAGATCATTTAAAGTTTTTTTATTAAAGATCATAACGGTAACGATCATTGGGCCTAATAAATGCTAAAAAATTGTAAATAATTATCTTCTTTCTCAAAGATAATTTAATAGATCATTTAGAATTTCTTTATTAAAGATCATAACAGTAACGATCATTGGGCCTAATAAATGCTAAAGAATTTGAAATAATTATCTTCTTTGTGAATCATAATTGAAAAGATCATTTAAAGTTTTTTTATTAAAGATCATAACGGTAACGAGCATTGGGCCTAATAAATGCTAAAAAATTGTAAATAATTACTTCTTTCTCAAAGATAATTTAATAGATCATTTAGAATTTCTTTATTAAAGATCATAACGGAAACGATCATTGGGCCTAATAAATGCTAAAGAATTTGAAATAATTATCTTCTTTGTGAATCATAATTGAAAAGATCATTTAAAGTTTTTTTATTAAAGATCATAACGGTAACGAGCATTGGGCCTAATAAATGCTAAAAAACTATAATTAATTATCTTCTTTGCAAAAGATAATTTAGTAGATCATTTAAAATTTCTTTATTAAAGATCATAACGGTAACGATCATTGATCCTAATAAATGCTAAAGAATTTGAAATAATTACCTTCTTTGTGAGTCATAATTGAATAGATCATTTCAAGTTTTTTTAATAAATATCATAATGGTAATGATTATTGGGCCTAATAAATGCTAAAAAATTGTAAATAATTATCTTTTTTCTAAAAGATAATTTAATAGATCATTTAGAATTTCTTTATTAAAGATCATAATGGTAACGATCATTGGTCCTAATAAATGCTAAAGAATTTGAAATAATTACCTTCTTTGTGAATCATAATTGAAAAGATCATTTAAAGTTTTTTTATTAAAGATCATAACGGTAACGATCATTGGGCCTAATAAATGCTAAAAAATTGAAAATAATTATCTTCTTTCTCAAAGATAATTTAATAGATCATTTACAATTTCTTTATTAAAGATCATAACAGAAACGATCATTGGGCCTAATAAATGCTAAAGAATTGTAAATAATTATATTCTTTCTAAAACATAATTTAATAGATCATTTAAAATTTCTTTTTTAAAAATCATAACGGTAACAATCATTGAGCCTAATAAATGGCAAAAAATTGTAAATAATTATCTTGTTTGTAACAGATAATTTAATAAATCATTTAAAATTTCTTTATTAAAGATCATAACAGTAATGACCATTGGGCCTAATAAATGCTAAATAATTTGAAATAATTATCTACTTTGTGAATCATAATTGAAAAGATCATTTAAAGTTTTTTTATTAAAGATGATAACGGTAACGATCATTGGGTCTAACAAATGCTAAAAAATCGTAAATACTTATATTCTTTCTAAAAGCTAGTTTAATAGATCATTTAGAATTTCGTTATTAAAGATCATAACGGTAACGATCATTGGTCCTAATAAATGCTAAAGAATTTTAAATAATTACCTTCTTTGTGAATCATAATTGAAAAGATCATTTAAAGTTTTTTTATTAAAGATCATAACGGTAACGATCATTGGGCCTAATAAATGCTAAAAAATTGTAAATAATTATCTTCTTTCTAAAAGATAATTTAATAGACCATTTACAATTTCTTTATTAAAGATCATAACGGTAACGATCATTGGTCCTAATAAATGCTAAAGAATTTGAAATAATTACCTTCTTTGTGAATCATAATTGAAAAGATCATTTAAAGTTTTTTTATTAAAGATCATAACGGTAACGATCATTGGGCCTAATAAATGCTAAAAAATTGTAAATAATTATCTTCTTTCTCAAAGATAATTTAATAGATCATTTAGAATTTCTTTATTAAAGATGATAACGGTAACGATCATTGGGCCTAATAAATGCTAAAGAATTTGAAATAATTATCTTCTTTGTGAATCATAATTGAAAAGATCATTTAAAGTTTTTTTATTAAAGATCATAACGGTAACGAGCATTGGGCCTAATAAATGCTAAAAAATTGTAAATAATTATCTTCTTTCTCAAAGATAATTTAATAGATCATTTAGAATTTCTTTATTAAAGATCATAACGGAAACGATCATTGGGCCTAATAAATGCTAAAGAATTGTAAATAATTATATTCTTTCTAAAACATAATTTAATAGATCATTTAAAATTTCTTTATTAAAGATCATAACGGTAACGTTCATTGGGCCTAATAAATGCTAAAAAACTGTAATTAATTATCTTCTTTGCAAAAGATAATTTAGTAGATCATTTAAAATTTCTTTATTAAAGATCATAACGGTAACGATCATTGGTCCTAATAAATGCTAAAGAATTTGAAATAATTATCTACTTTGTGAATCATAATTGAAAAGATCATTTAAAGTTTTTTTATTAAAGATGATAACGGTAACGATCATTGGGTCTAATAAATGCTAAAAAATCGTAAATACTTATATTCTTTCTAAAAGCTAATTTAATAGATCATTTAGAATTTCGTTATTAAAGATCATAACGGTAATGATCATTGGTCCTAATAAATGCTAAAGAATTTGAAATAATTACCTTCTTTGTGAATCATAATTGAAAAGATCATTTAAAGTTTTTTTATTAAAGATCATAACGGTAACGATCATTGGGCCTAATAAATGCTAAAAAATCGTAAATACTTATATTCTTTCTAAAAGCTAATTTAATAGATCATTTAGAATTTCGTTATTAAAGATCATAACGGTAATGATCATTGGTCCTAATAAATGCTAAAGAATTTGAAATAATTACCTTCTTTGTGAATCATAATTGAAAAGATCATTTAAAGTTTTTTTATTAAAGATCATAACGGTAACGATCATTGGGCCTAATAAATGCTAAAAAATTGTAAATAATTATCTTCTTTCTCAAAGATAATTTAATAGATCATTTAGAATTTTTTTATTAAAGATCATAACGGTAACGATCATTGGGCCTAATAAATGCTAAAGAATTTGAAATAATTATCTTCTTTGTGAATCATAATTGAAAAGATCATTTAAAGTTTTTTTATTAAAGATCATAACGGTAACCAGCATTGGGCCTAATAAATGATAAAAAATTGTAAATAATTATCTTCTTTCTCAAAGATAATTTGATAGATCATTTACAATTTCTTTATTAAAGATCATAACGGAAACGATCATTGGGCCTAATAAATGCTAAAGAATTGTAAATAATTATATTCTTTCGAAAACATAATTTAATAGATCATTTAAAATTTCTTTATTAAAGATCATAACGGTAACGTTCATTGGGCCTAATAAATGCTAAAAAACTTAAAATAATTATCTTCTTTGCAAAAGATAATTTAGTAGATCATTTAAAATTTCTTTATTAAAGATCATAACGGTAACGATCATTGGTCCTAATAAATGCTAAAGAATTTGAAATAATTACCTTCTTTGTGAATCATAATTGAATAGATCATTTCAAGTTTTTTTAATAAATATCATAATGGTAACGATCATTGGGCCTAATAAATGCTAAAAAATTGTAAATAATTATCTTTTTTCTAAAAGATAATTTAATAGATCATTTAGAATTTCTTTATTAAAGATCATAAAGGTAACGATCATTGGTCCTAATAAATGCTAAAGAATTTGAAATAATTACCTTCTTTGTGAATCATAATTGGAAAGATCATTTAAAGTTTTTTTATTAAAGATCATAACGGTAACGATCATTGGGCCTAATAAATGCTAAAAAATTGTAAATAATTATCTTCTTTCTCAAAGATAATTTAATAGATCATTTACAATTTCTTTATTAAAGATCATAACGGAAACGATCATTGGGCCTAATAAATGCTAAAGAATTGTAAATAATTATATTCTTTCTAAAACATAATTTAATAGATCATTTAAAATTTCTTTTTTAAAAATCATAAAGGTAACAATCATTGAGCCTAATAAATGGCAAAAAATTGGAAATAATTATCTTGTTTGTAACAGATAATTTAATAAATCATTTAAAATTTCTTTATTAAAGATCATAACAGTAATGACCATTGGGCCTAATAAATGCTAAAGAATTTGAAATAATTATCTACTTTCTGAATCATAATTGAAAAGATCATTTAAAGTTTTTTTATTAAAGATGATAACGGTAACGATCATTGGGTCTAACAAATGCTAAAAAATCGTAAATACTTATATTCTTTCTAAAAGCTAGTTTAATAGATCATTTAGAATTTCGTTATTAAAGATCATAACGGTAACGATCATTGGTCCTAATAAATACTAAAGAATTTGAAATAATTACCTTCTTTGTGAATCATAATTGAAAAGATCATTTAAAGTTTTTTTATTAAAGATCATAACGGTAACGATCATTGGGCCTAATAAATGCTAAAAAATTGTAAATAATTATCTTCTTTCTAAAAGATAATTTAATAGACCATTTACAATTTCTTTATTAAAGATCATAACGGTAACGATCATTGGTCCTAATAAATACTAAAGAATTTGAAATAATTACCTTCTTTGTGAATCATAATTGAAAAGATCATTTAAAGTTTTTTTATTAAAGATCATAACGGTAACGAGCATTGGGCCTAATAAATGCTAAAAAATTGTAAATAATTATCTTCTTTCTCAAAGATAATTTAATAGATCATTTAGAATTTCTTTATTAAAGATCATAACGGTAACGATCATTGGGCCTAATAAATGCTAAAGAATTTGAAATAATTATCTTCTTTGTGAATCATAATTGAAAAGATCATTTAAAGTTTTTTTATTAAAGATCATAACGGTAACGATCATTGGGCCTAATAAATGCTAAAAAATTGTAAATAATTATCTTCTTTCTCAAAGATAATTTAATAGATCATTTAGAATTTTTTTATTAAAGATCATAACGGTAACGATCATTGGGCCTAATAAATGCTAAAGAATTTGAAATAATTATCTTCTTTGTGAATCATAATTGAAAAGATCATTTAAAGTTTTTTTATTAAAGATCATAACGGTAACCAGCATTGGGCCTAATAAATGATAAAAAATTGTAAATAATTATCTTCTTTCTCAAAGATAATTTGATAGATCATTTACAATTTCTTTATTAAAGATCATAACGGAAACGATCATTGGGCCTAATAAATGCTAAAGAATTGTAAATAATTATATTCTTTCGAAAACATAATTTAATAGATCATTTAAAATTTCTTTATTAAAGATCATAACGGTAACGTTCATTGGGCCTAATAAATGCTAAAAAACTTAAAATAATTATCTTCTTTGCAAAAGATAATTTAGTAGATCATTTAAAATTTCTTTATTAAAGATCATAACGGTAACGATCATTGGTCCTAATAAATGCTAAAGAATTTGAAATAATTACCTTCTTTGTGAATCATAATTGAATAGATCATTTCAAGTTTTTTTAATAAATATCATAATGGTAACGATCATTGGGCCTAATAAATGCTAAAAAATTGTAAATAATTATCTTTTTTCTAAAAGATAATTTAATAGATCATTTAGAATTTCTTTATTAAAGATCATAAAGGTAACGATCATTGGTCCTAATAAATGCTAAAGAATTTGAAATAATTACCTTCTTTGTGAATCATAATTGAAAAGATCATTTAAAGTTTTTTTATTAAAGATCATAACGGTAACGATCATTGGGCCTAATAAATGCTAAAAAATTGTAAATAATTATCTTCTTTCTCAAAGATAATTTAATAGATCATTTACAATTTCTTTATTAAAGATCATAACGGAAACGATCATTGGGCCTAATAAATGCTAAAGAATTGTAAATAATTATATTCTTTCTAAAACATAATTTAATAGATCATTTAAAATTTCTTTTTTAAAAATCATAAAGGTAACAATCATTGAGCCTAATAAATGGCAAAAAATTGGAAATAATTATCTTGTTTGTAACAGATAATTTAATAAATCATTTAAAATTTCTTTATTAAAGATCATAACAGTAATGACCATTGGGCCTAATAAATGCTAAAGAATTTGAAATAATTATCTACTTTGTGAATCATAATTGAAAAGATTATTTAAAGTTTTTTTATTAAAGATGATAACGGTAACGATCATTGGGTCTAACAAATGCTAAAAAATCGTAAATACTTATATTCTTTCTAAAAGCTAGTTTAATAGATCATTTAGAATTTCGTTATTAAAGATCATAACGGTAACGATCATTGGTCCTAATAAATGCTAAAGAATTTGAAATAATTACCTTCTTTGTGAATCATAATTGAAAAGATCATTTAAAGTTTTTTTATTAAAGATCATAACGGTAACGATCATTGGGCCTAATAAATGCTAAAAAATTGTAAATAATTATCTTCTTTCTAAAAGATAATTTAATAGACCATTTACAATTTCTTTATTAAAGATCATAACGGTAACGATCATTGGTCCTAATAAAGACTAAAGAATTTGAAATAATTACCTTCTTTGTGAATCATAATTGAAAAGATCATTTAAAGTTTTTTTATTAAAGATCATAACGGTAACGAGCATTGGGCCTAATAAATGCTAAAAAATTGTAAATAATTATCTTCTTTCTCAAAGATAATTTAATAGATCATTTAGAATTTCTTTATTAAAGATCATAACGGTAACGATCATTGGGCCTAATAAATGCTAAAGAATTTGAAATAATTATCTTCTTTGTGAATCATAATTGAAAAGATCATTTAAAGTTTTTTTATTAAAGATCATAACGGTAACGAGCATTGGGCCTAATAAATGCTAAAAAATTGTAAATAATTATCTTCTTTCTCAGAGATAATTTAATAGATCATTTAGAATTTCTTTATTAAAGATCATAACGGAAACGATCATTGGGCCTAATAAATGCTAAAGAATTGTAAATAATTATATTCTTTGTAAAACATAATTTAATAGATCATTCAAAATTTCTTTATTAAAGATCATAACGGTAACGTTCATTGGGCCTAATAAATGCTAAAAAACTGTAATTAATTATCTTCTTTGCAAAAGATAATTTAGTAGATCATTTAAAATTTCTTTATTAAAGATCATAACAGTAATGACCATTGGGCCTAATAAATGCTAAATAATTTGAAATAATTATCTACTTTGTGAATCATAATTGAAAAGATCATTTAAAGTTTTTTTATTAAAGATGATAACGGTAACGATCATTGGGTCTAACAAATGCTAAAAAATCGTAAATACTTATATTCTTTCTAAAAGCTAGTTTAATAGATCATTTAGAATTTCGTTATTAAAGATCATAACGGTAACGATCATTGGTCCTAATAAATGCTAAAGAATTTTAAATAATTACCTTCTTTGTGAATCATAATTGAAAAGATCATTTAAAGTTTTTTTATTAAAGATCATAACGGTAACGATCATTGGGCCTAATAAATGCTAAAAAATTGTAAATAATTATCTTCTTTCTAAAAGATAATTTAATAGACCATTTACAATTTCTTTATTAAAGATCATAACGGTAACGATCATTGGTCCTAATAAATGCTAAAGAATTTGAAATAATTACCTTCTTTGTGAATCATAATTGAAAAGATCATTTAAAGTTTTTTTATTAAAGATCATAACGGTAACGATCATTGGGCCTAATAAATGCTAAAAAATTGTAAATAATTATCTTCTTTCTCAAAGATAATTTAATAGATCATTTAGAATTTCTTTATTAAAGATCATAACGGTAACGATCATTGGGCCTAATAAATGCTAAAGAATTTGAAATAATTATCTTCTTTGTGAATCATAATTGAAAAGATCATTTAAAGTTTTTTTATTAAAGATCATAACGGTAACGAGCATTGGGCCTAATAAATGCTAAAAAATTGTAAATAATTATCTTCTTTCTCAAAGATAATTTAATAGATCATTTAGAATTTCTTTATTAAAGATCATAACGGAAACGATCATTGGGCCTAATAAATGCTAAAGAATTGTAAATAATTATATTCTTTCTAAAACATAATTTAATAGATCATTTAAAATTTCTTTATTAAAGATCATAACGGTAACGTTCATTGGGCCTAATAAATGCTAAAAAACTATAATTAATTATCTTCTTTGCAAAAGATAATTTAGTAGATCATTTAAAATTTCTTTATTAAAGATCATAACGGTAACGATCATTGGTCCTAATAAATGCTAAAGAATTTGAAATAATTATCTACTTTGTGAATCATAATTGAAAAGATCATTTAAAGTTTTTTTATTAAAGATGATAACGGTAACGATCATTGGGTCTAATAAATGCTAAAAAATCGTAAATACTTATATTCTTTCTAAAAGCTAATTTAATAGATCATTTAGAATTTCGTTATTAAAGATCATAACGGTAATGATCATTGGTCCTAATAAATGCTAAAGAATTTGAAATAATTACCTTCTTTGTGAATCATAATTGAAAAGATCATTTAAAGTTTTTTTATTAAAGATCATAACGGTAACGATCATTGGGCCTAATAAATGCTAAAAAATCGTAAATACTTATATTCTTTCTAAAAGCTAATTTAATAGATCATTTAGAATTTCGTTATTAAAGATCATAACGGTAATGATCATTGGTCCTAATAAATGCTAAAGAATTTGAAATAATTACCTTCTTTGTGAATCATAATTGAAAAGATCATTTAAAGTTTTTTTATTAAAGATCATAACGGTAACGATCATTGGGCCTAATAAATGCTAAAAAATTGTAAATAATTATCTTCTTTCTCAAAGATAATTTAATAGATCATTTAGAATTTTTTTATTAAAGATCATAACGGTAACGATCATTGGGCCTAATAAATGCTAAAGAATTTGAAATAATTATCTTCTTTGTGAATCATAATTGAAAAGATCATTTAAAGTTTTTTTATTAAAGATCATAACGGTAACCAGCATTGGGCCTAATAAATGATAAAAAATTGTAAATAATTATCTTCTTTCTCAAAGATAATTTGATAGATCATTTACAATTTCTTTATTAAAGATCATAACGGAAACGATCATTGGGCCTAATAAATGCTAAAGAATTGTAAATAATTATATTCTTTCGAAAACATAATTTAATAGATCATTTAAAATTTCTTTATTAAAGATCATAACGGTAACGTTCATTGGGCCTAATAAATGCTAAAAAACTTAAAATAATTATCTTCTTTGCAAAAGATAATTTAGTAGATCATTTAAAATTTCTTTATTAAAGATCATAACGGTAACGATCATTGGTCCTAATAAATGCTAAAGAATTTGAAATAATTACCTTCTTTGTGAATCATAATTGAATAGATCATTTCAAGTTTTTTTAATAAATATCATAATGGTAACGATCATTGGGCCTAATAAATGCTAAAAAATTGTAAATAATTATCTTTTTTCTAAAAGATAATTTAATAGATCATTTAGAATTTCTTTATTAAAGATCATAAAGGTAACGATCATTGGTCCTAATAAATGCTAAAGAATTTGAAATAATTACCTTCTTTGTGAATCATAATTGAAAAAATCATTTAAAGTTTTTTTATTAAAGATCATAACGGTAACGATCATTGGGCCTAATAAATGCTAAAAAATTGTAAATAATTATCTTCTTTCTCAAAGATAATTTAATAGATCATTTACAATTTCTTTATTAAAGATCATAACGGAAACGATCATTGGGCCTAATAAATGCTAAAGAATTGTAAATAATTATATTCTTTCTAAAACATAATTTAATAGATCATTTAAAATTTCTTTTTTAAAAATCATAAAGGTAACAATCATTGAGCCTAATAAATGGCAAAAAATTGGAAATAATTATCTTGTTTGTAACAGATAATTTAATAAATCATTTAAAATTTCTTTATTAAAGATCATAACAGTAATGACCATTGGGCCTAATAAATGCTAAAGAATTTGAAATAATTATCTACTTTGTGAATCATAATTGAAAAGATCATTTAAAGTTTTTTTATTAAAGATGATAACGGTAACGATCATTGGGTCTAACAAATGCTAAAAAATCGTAAATACTTATATTCTTTCTAAAAGCTAGTTTAATAGATCATTTAGAATTTCGTTATTAAAGATCATAACGGTAACGATCATTGGTCCTAATAAATGCTAAAGAATTTGAAATAATTACCTTCTTTGTGAATCATAATTGAAAAGATCATTTAAAGTTTTTTTATTAAAGATCATAACGGTAACGATCATTGGGCCTAATAAATGCTAAAAAATTGTAAATAATTATCTTCTTTCTAAAAGATAATTTAATAGACCATTTACAATTTCTTTATTAAAGATCATAACGGTAACGATCATTGGTCCTAATAAATACTAAAGAATTTGAAATAATTACCTTCTTTGTGAATCATAATTGAAAAGATCATTTAAAGTTTTTTTATTAAAGATCATAACGGTAACGAGCATTGGGCCTAATAAATGCTAAAAAATTGTAAATAATTATCTTCTTTCTCAAAGATAATTTAATAGATCATTTAGAATTTCTTTATTAAAGATCATAACGGTAACGATCATTGGGCCTAATAAATGCTAAAGAATTTGAAATAATTATCTTCTTTGTGAATCATAATTGAAAAGATCATTTAAAGTTTTTTTATTAAAGATCATAACGGTAACGAGCATTGGGCCTAATAAATGCTAAAAAATTGTAAATAATTATCTTCTTTCTCAGAGATAATTTAATAGATCATTTAGAATTCTTTATTAAAGATCATAACGGAAACGATCATTGGGCCTAATAAATGCTAAAGAATTGTAAATAATTATATTCTTTCTAAAACATAATTTAATAGATCATTTAAAATTTCTTTATTAAAGATCATAACGGTAACGTTCATTGGGCCTAATAAATGCTAAAAAACTGTAATTAATTATCTTCTTTGCAAAAGATAATTTAGTAGATCATTTAAAATTTCTTTATTAAAGATCATAACGGTAACGATCATTGGTCCTAATAAATGCTAAAGAATTTGAAATAATTATCTACTTTGTGAATCATAATTGAAAAGATCATTTAAAGTTTTTTTATTAAAGATGATAACGGTAACGATCATTGGGTCTAATAAATGCTAAAAAATCGTAAATACTTATATTCTTTCTAAAAGCTAATTTAATAGATCATTTAGAATTTCGTTATTAAAGATCATAACGGTAATGATCATTGGTCCTAATAAATGCTAAAGAATTTGAAATAATTACCTTCTTTGTGAATCATAATTGAAAAGATCATTTAAAGTTTTTTTATTAAAGATCATAACGGTAACGATCATTGGGCCTAATAAATGCTAAAAAATTGTAAATAATTATCTTCTTTCTAAAAGATAATTTAATAGATCATTTAGAATTTCTTTATTAAGGATCATAACGGTAACGATCATTAGTCCTAATAAATGCTAAAGAATTTGAAATAATTACCTTCTTTGTGAATCATAATTGAAAAGATCATTTAAAGTTTTTTTATTAAAGATCATAACGGTAACGATCATTGGGCCTAATAAATGCTAAAAAATTGTAAATAATTATCTTCTTTCTCAAAGATAATTTAATAGATCATTTAGAATTTTTTTATTAAAGATCATAACGGTAACGATCATTGGGCCTAATAAATGCTAAAGAATTTGAAATAATTATCTTCTTTGTGAATCATAATTGAAAAGATCATTTAAAGTTTTTTTAATAATGATCATAACGGTAACCAGCATTGGGCCTAATAAATGATAAAAAATTGTAAATAATTATCTTCTTTCTCAAAGATAATTTGATAGATCATTTACAATTTCTTTATTAAAGATCATAACGGAAACGATCATTGGGCCTAATAAATGCTAAAGAATTGTAAATAATTATATTCTTTCGAAAACATAATTTAATAGATCATTTAAAATTTCTTTATTAAAGATCATAACGGTAACGTTCATTGGGCCTAATAAATGCTAAAAAACTTAAAATAATTATCTTCTTTGCAAAAGATAATTTAGTAGATCATTTAAAATTTCTTTATTAAAGATCATAACGGTAACGATCATTGGTCCTAATAAATGCTAAAGAATTTGAAATAATTACCTTCTTTGTGAATCATAATTGAATAGATCATTTCAAGTTTTTTTAATAAATATCATAATGGTAATGATTATTGGGCCTAATAAATGCTAAAAAATTGTAAATAATTATCTTTTTTCTAAAAGATAATTTAATAGATCATTTAGAATTTCTTTATTAAAGATCATAATGGTAACGATCATTGGTCCTAATAAATGCTAAAGAATTTTAAATAATTACCTTCTTTGTGAATCATAATTGAAAAGATCATTTAAAGTTTTTTTATTAAAGATCATAACGGTAACGATCATTGGGCCTAATAAATGCTAAAAAATTGTAAATAATTATCTTCTTTCTCAAAGATAATTTAATAGATCATTTAGAATTTCTTTATTAAAGATCATAACAGTAACGATCATTGGGCCTAATAAATGCTAAAGAATTTGAAATAATTATCTTCTTTGTGAATCATAATTGAAAAGATCATTTAAAGTTTTTTTATTAAAGATCATAACGGTAACGAGCATTGGGCCTAATAAATGCTAAAAAATTGTAAATAATTACTTCTTTCTCAAAGATAATTTAATAGATCATTTAGAATTTCTTTATTAAAGATCATAACGGAAACGATCATTGGGCCTAATAAATGCTAAAGAATTTGAAATAATTATCTTCTTTGTGAATCATAATTGAAAAGATCATTTAAAGTTTTTTTATTAAAGATCATAACGGTAACGAGCATTGGGCCTAATAAATGCTAAAAAACTATAATTAATTATCTTCTTTGCAAAAGATAATTTAGTAGATCATTTAAAATTTCTTTATTAAAGATCATAACGGTAACGATCATTGATCCTAATAAATGCTAAAGAATTTGAAATAATTACCTTCTTTGTGAATCATAATTGAATAGATCATTTCAAGTTTTTTTAATAAATATCATAATGGTAATGATTATTGGGCCTAATAAATGCTAAAAAATTGTAAATAATTATCTTTTTTCTAAAAGATAATTTAATAGATCATTTAGAATTTCTTTATTAAAGATCATAATGGTAACGATCATTGGTCCTAATAAATGCTAAAGAATTTGAAATAATTACCTTCTTTGTGAATCATAATTGAAAAGATCATTTAAAGTTTTTTTATTAAAGATCATAACGGTAACGATCATTGGGCCTAATAAATGCTAAAAAATTGTAAATAATTATCTTCTTTCTCAAAGATAATTTAATAGATCATTTACAATTTCTTTATTAAAGATCATAACGGAAACGATCATTGGGCCTAATAAATGCTAAAGAATTGTAAATAATTATATTCTTTCTAAAACATAATTTAATAGATCATTTAAAATTTCTTTTTTAAAAATCATAACGGTAACAATCATTGAGCCTAATAAATGGCAAAAAATTGTAAATAATTATCTTGTTTGTAACAGATAATTTAATAAATCATTTAAAATTTCTTTATTAAAGATCATAACAGTAATGACCATTGGGCCTAATAAATGCTAAAGAATTTAAAATAATTATCTACTTTGTGAATCATAATTGAAAAGATCATTTAAAGTTTTTTTATTAAAGATGATAACGGTAACGATCATTGGGTCTAATAAATGCTAAAAAATCGTAAATACTTATATTCTTTCTAAAAGCTAGTTTAATAGATCATTTAGAATTTCGTTATTAAAGATCATAACGGTAACGATCATTGGTCCTAATAAATGCTAAAGAATTTGAAATAATTACCTTCTTTGTGAATCATAATTGAAAAGATCATTTAAAGTTTTTTTATTAAAGATCATAACGGTAACGATCATTGGGCCTAATAAATGCTAAAAAATTGTAAATAATTATCTTCTTTCTCAAAGATAATTTAATAGATCATTTAGAATTTCTTTATTAAAGATCATAACAGTAACGATCATTGGGCCTAATAAATGCTAAAGAATTTGAAATAATTATCTTCTTTGTGAATCATAATTGAAAAGATCATTTAAAGTTTTTTTATTAAAGATCATAACGGTAACGAGCATTGGGCCTAATAAATGCTAAAAAATTGTAAATAATTACTTCTTTCTCAAAGATAATTTAATAGATCATTTAGAATTTCTTTATTAAAGATCATAACGGAAACGATCATTGGGCCTAATAAATGCTAAAGAATTTGAAATAATTATCTTCTTTGTGAATCATAATTGAAAAGATTATTTAAAGTTTTTTTATTAAAGATCATAACGGTAACGAGCATTGGGCCTAATAAATGCTAAAAAACTATAATTAATTATCTTCTTTGCAAAAGATAATTTAGTAGATCATTTAAAATTTCTTTATTAAAGATCATAACGGTAACGATCATTGATCCTAATAAATGCTAAAGAATTTGAAATAATTACCTTCTTTGTGAATCATAATTGAATAGATCATTTCAAGTTTTTTTAATAAATATCATAATGGTAATGATTATTGGGCCTAATAAATGCTAAAAAATTGTAAATAATTATCTTTTTTCTAAAAGATAATTTAATAGATCATTTAGAATTTCTTAATTAAAGATCATAATGGTAACGATCATTGGTCCTAATAAATGCTAAAGAATTTGAAATAATTACCTTCTTTGTGAATCATAATTGAAAAGATCATTTAAAGTTTTTTTATTAAAGATCATAACGGTAACGATCATTGGGCCTAATAAATGCTAAAAAATTGAAAATAATTATCTTCTTTCTCAAAGATAATTTAATAGATCATTTACAATTTCTTTATTAAAGATCATAACGGAAACGATCATTGGGCCTAATAAATGCTAAAGAATTGTAAATAATTATATTCTTTCTAAAACATAATTTAATAGATCATTTAAAATTTCTTTTTTAAAAATCATAACGGTAACAATCATTGAGCCTAATAAATGGCAAAAAATTGTAAATAATTATCTTGTTTGTAACAGATAATTTAATAAATCATTTAAAATTTCTTTATTAAAGATCATAACAGTAATGACCATTGGGCCTAATAAATGCTAAATAATTTGAAATAATTATCTACTTTGTGAATCATAATTGAAAAGATCATTTAAAGTTTTTTTATTAAAGATGATAACGGTAACGATCATTGGGTCTAACAAATGCTAAAAAATTGTAAATAATTATCTTCTTTCTAAAAGATAATTTAATAGACCATTTAGAATTTCTTTATTAAAGATCATAACGGTAACGATCATTGGTCCTAATAAATGCTAAAGAATTTGAAATAATTACCTTCTTTGTGAATCATAATTGAAAAGATCATTTAAAGTTTTTTTATTAAAGATCATAACGGTAACGATCATTGGGCCTAATAAATGCTATAAAATTGTAAATAATTATCTTCTTTCTCAAAGATAATTTAATAGATCATTTAGAATTTCTTTATTAAAGATCATAACGGTAACGATCATTGGGCCTAATAAATGCTAAAGAATTTGAAATAATTATCTTCTTTGTGAATCATAATTGAAAAGATCATTTAAAGTTTTTTTATTAAAGATCATAACGGTAACGAGCATTGGGCCTAATAAATGCTAAAAAATTGTAAATAATTATCTTCTTTCTCAGAGATAATTTAATAGATCATTTAGAATTTCTTTATTAAAGATCATAACGGAAACGATCATTGGGCCTAATAAATGCTAAAGAATTGTAAATAATTATATTCTTTCTAAAACATAATTTAATAGATCATTTAAAATTTCTTTATTAAAGATCATAACGGTAACGTTCATTGGGCCTAATAAATGCTAAAAAACTGTAATTAATTATCTTCTTTGCAAAAGATAATTTAGTAGATCATTTAAAATTTCTTTATTAAAGATCATAACGGTAACGATCATTGGTCCTAATAAATGCTAAAGAATTTGAAATAATTATCTACTTTGTGAATCATAATTGAAAAGATCATTTAAAGTTTTTTTATTAAAGATGATAACGGTAACGATCATTGGGTCTAATAAATGCTAAAAAATCGTAAATACTTATATTCTTTCTAAAAGCTAATTTAATAGATCATTTAGAATTTCGTTATTAAAGATCATAACGGTAATGATCATTGGTCCTAATAAATGCTAAAGAATTTGAAATAATTACCTTCTTTGTGAATCATAATTGAAAAGATCATTTAAAGTTTTTTTATTAAAGATCATAACGGTAACGATCATTGGGCCTAATAAATGCTAAAAAATTGTAAATAATTATCTTCTTTCTAAAAGATAATTTAATAGATCATTTAGAATTTCTTTATTAAGGATCATAACGGTAACGATCATTAGTCCTAATAAATGCTAAAGAATTTGAAATAATTACCTTCTTTGTGAATCATAATTGAAAAGATCATTTAAAGTTTTTTTATTAAAGATCATAACGGTAACGATCATTGGGCCTAATAAATGCTAAAGAATTTGAAATAATTATCTTCTTTGTGAATCATAATTGAAAAGATCATTTAAAGTTTTTTTATTAAAGATCATAACGGTAACCAGCATTGGGCCTAATAAATGCTAAAAAATTGTAAAAAATTATCTTGTTTCTCAAAGATAATTTGATAGATCATTTACAATTTCTTTATTAAAGATCATAACGGAAACGATCATTGGGCCTAATAAATGCTAAAGAATTGTAAATAATTATATTCTTTCGAAAACATAATTTAATAGATCATTTAAAATTTCTTTATTAAAGATCATAACGGTAACGTTCATTGGGCCTAATAAATGCTAAAAAACTTAAAATAATTATCTTCTTTGCAAAAGATAATTTAGTAGATCATTTAAAATTTCTTTATTAAAGATCATAACGGTAACGATCATTGGTCCTAATAAATGCTAAAGAATTTGAAATAATTACCTTCTTTGTGAATCATAATTGAATAGATCATTTCAAGTTTTTTTAATAAATATCATAATGGTAACGATCATTGGGCCTAATAAATGCTAAAAAATTGTAAATAATTATCTTTTTTCTAAAAGATAATTTAATAGATCATTTAGAATTTCTTTACTAAAGATCATAAAGGTAACGATCATTGGTCCTAATAAATGCTAAAGAATTTGAAATAATTACCTTCTTTGTGAATCATAATTGAAAAGATCATTTAAAGTTTTTTTATTAAAGATCATAACGGTAACGATCATTGGGCCTAATAAATGCTAAAAAATTGTAAATAATTATCTTCTTTCTAAAAGATAATTTAATAGACCATTTACAATTTCTTTATTAAAGATCATAACGGTAACGATCATTGGTCCTAATAAATGCTAAAGAATTTGAAATAATTACCTTCTTTGTGAATCATAATTGAAAAGATCATTTAAAGTTTTTTTATTAAAGATCATAACGGTAACGATCATTGGGCCTAATAAATGCTAAAAAATTGTAAATAATTATCTTCTTTCTCAAAGATAATTTAATAGATCATTTAGAATTTCTTTATTAAAGATCATAACGGTAACGATCATTGGGCCTAATAAATGCTAAAGAATTTGAAATAATTATCTTCTTTGTAAATCATAATTGAAAAGATCATTTAAAGTTTTTTTATTAAAGATCATAACGGTAACGAGCATTGGGCCTAATAAATGCTAAAAAATTGTAAATAATTATCTTCTTTCTCAAAGATAATTTAATAGATCATTTAGAATTTCTTTATTAAAGATCATAACGGAAACGATCATTGGGCCTAATAAATGCTAAAGAATTGTAAATAATTATATTCTTTCTGAAACCTAATTTAATAGATCATTTAAAATTTCTTTATTAAAAATCATAACGGTAACAATCATTGAGCCTAATAAATGCTAAAAAACTGTAATTAATTATCTTCTTTGCAAAAGATAATTTAGTAGATCATTTAAAATTTCTTTATTAAAGATCATAACGGTAACGATCATTGGTCCTAATAAATGCTAAAGAATTTGAAATAATTATCTACTTTGTGAATCATAATTGAAAAGATCATTTAAAGTTTTTTTATTAAAGATGATAACGGTAACGATCATTGGGTCTAATAAATGCTAAAAAATCGTAAATACTTATATTCTTTCTAAAAGCTAATTTAATAGATCATTTAGAATTTCGTTATTAAAGATCATAACGGTAATGATCATTGGTCCTATTAAATGCTAAAGAATTTGAAATAATTACCTTCTTTGTGAATCATAATTGAAAAGATCATTTAAAGTTTTTTTATTAAAGATCATAACGGTAACGATCATTGGGCCTAATAAATGCTAAAAAATTGTAAATAATTATCTTCTTTCTCAAAGATAATTTAACAGATCATTTAGAATTTCTTTATTAAAGATCATAACGGTAACGATCATTGGGCCTAATAAATGCTAACGAATTTGAAATAATTATCTTCTTTGTGAATCATAATTGAAAAGATCATTTAAAGTTTTTTTATTAAAGATCATAACGGTAACGATCATTGGGACTAATAAATGCTAAAAAATTGTAAATAATTATCTTCTTTCTCAAAGATAATTTAATAGATCATTTAGAATTTCTTTATTAAAGATCATAACGGAAACGATCATTGGGCCTAATAAATGCTAAAGAATTGTAAATAATTATATTCTTTCTGAAACCTAATTTAATAGATCATTTAAAATTTCTTTATTAAAAATCATAACGGTAACAATCATTGAGCCTAATAAATGGTAAAAAATTGTAAATAATTATCTTGTTTGTAACAGATAATTTAATAAATCATTTAAAATTTCTTTATTAAAGATCATAACAGTAATGACCATTGGGCCTAATAAATGCTAAAGAATTTGAAATAATTATCTACTTTGTGAATCATAATTGAAAAGATCATTTAAAGTTTTTTTATTAAAGATGATAACGGTAACGATCATTGGGTCTAATAAATGCTAAAAAATCGTAAATACTTATATTCTTTCTAAAAGCTAGTTTAATAGATCATTTAGAATTTCGTTATTAAAGATCATAACGGTAACGATCATTGGTCCTAATAAATGCTAAAGAATTTGAAATAATTACCTTCTTTGTGAATCATAATTGAAAAGATCATTTAAAGTTTTTTTATTAAAGATCATAACGGTAACGATCATTGGGCCTAATAAATGCTAAAAAATTGTAAATAATTATCTTCTTTCTAAAAGATAATTTAATAGACCATTTACAATTTCTTTATTAAAGATCATAACGGTAACGATCATTGGTCCTAATAAATGCTAAAGAATTTGAAATAATTACCTTCTTTGTGAATCATAATTGAAAAGATCATTTAAAGTTTTTTAATTAAAGATCATAACGGTAACGATCATTGGGCCTAATAAATGCTAAAAAATTGTAAATAATTATCTTCTTTCTCAAAGATAATTTAATAGATCATTTAGAATTTCTTTATTAAAGATCATAACAGTAACGATCATTGGGCCTAATAAATGCTAAAGAATTTGAAATAATTATCTTCTTTGTGAATCATAATTGAAAAGATCATTTAAAGTTTTTTTATTAAAGATCATAACGGTAACGAGCATTGGGCCTAATAAATGCTAAAAAATTGTAAATAATTATCTTCTTTCTCAAAGATAATTTAATAGATCATTTAGAATTTCTTTATTAAAGATCATAACGGAAACGATCGTTGGGCCTAATAAATGCTAAAGAATTTGAAATAATTATCTTCTTTGTGAATCATAATTGAAAAGATCATTTAAAGTTTTTTTATTAAAGATCATAACGGTAACGAGCATTGGGCCTAATAAATGCTAAAAAACTATAATTAATTATCTTCTTTGCAAAAGATAATTTAGTAGATCATTTAAAATTTCTTTATTAAAGATCATAACGGTAACGATCATTGATCCTAATAAATGCTAAAGAATTTGAAATAATTACCTTCTTTGTGAATCATAATTGAATAGATCATTTCAAGTTTTTTTAATAAATATCATAATGGTAATGATTATTGGGCCTAATAAATGCTAAAAAATTGTAAATAATTATCTTTTTTCTAAAAGATAATTTAATAGATTATTTAGAATTTCTTTATTAAAGATCATAATGGTAACGATCATTGGTCCTAATAAATGCTAAAGAATTTGAAATAATTACCTTCTTTGTGAATCATAATTGAAAAGATCATTTAAAGTTTTTTTATTAAAGATCATAACGGTAACGATCATTGGGCCTAATAAATGCTAAAAAATTGAAAATAATTATCTTCTTTCTCAAAGATAATTTAATAGATCATTTACAATTTCTTTATTAAAGATCATAACGGAAACGATCATTGGGCCTAATAAATGCTAAAGAATTGTAAATAATTATATTCTTTCTAAAACATAATTTAATAGATCATTTAAAATTTCTTTTTTAAAAATCATAACGGTAACAATCATTGAGCCTAATAAATGGCAAAAAATTGTAAATAATTATCTTGTTTGTAACAGATAATTTAATAAATCATTTAAAATTTCTTTATTAAAGATCATAACAGTAATGACCATTGGGCCTAATAAATGCTAAATAATTTGAAATAATTATCTACTTTGTGAATCATAATTGAAAAGATCATTTAAAGTTTTTTTATTAAAGATGATAACGGTAACGATCATTGGGTCTAACAAATGCTAAAAAATCGTAAATACTTATATTCTTTCTAAAAGCTAGTTTAATAGATCATTTAGAATTTCGTTATTAAAGATCATAACGGTAACGATCATTGGTCCTAATAAATGCTAAAGAATTTTAAATAATTACCTTCTTTGTGAATCATAATTGAAAAGATCATTTAAAGTTTTTTTATTAAAGATCATAACGGTAACGATCATTGGGCCTAATAAATGCTAAAAAATTGTAAATAATTATCTTCTTTCTAAAAGATAATTTAATAGACCATTTAGAATTTCTTTATTAAAGATCATAACGGTAACGATCATTGGTCCTAATAAATGCTAAAGAATTTGAAATAATTACCTTCTTTGTGAATCATAATTGAAAAGATCATTTAAAGTTTTTTTATTAAAGATCATAACGGTAACGATCATTGGGCCTAATAAATGCTATAAAATTGTAAATAATTATCTTCTTTCTCAAAGATAATTTAATAGATCATTTAGAATTTCTTTATTAAAGATCATAACGGTAACGATCATTGGGCCTAATAAATGCTAAAGAATTTGAAATAATTATCTTCTTTGTGAATCATAATTGAAAAGATCATTTAAAGTTTTTTTATTAAAGATCATAACGGTAACGAGCATTGGGCCTAATAAATGCTAAAAAATTGTAAATAATTATCTTCTTTCTCAGAGATAATTTAATAGATCATTTAGAATTTCTTTATTAAAGATCATAACGGAAACGATCATTGGGCCTAATAAATGCTAAAGAATTGTAAATAATTATATTCTTTCTAAAACATAATTTAATAGATCATTTAAAATTTCTTTATTAAAGATCATAACGGTAACGTTCATTGGGCCTAATAAATGCTAAAAAACTGTAATTAATTATCTTCTTTGCAAAAGATAATTTAGTAGATCATTTAAAATTTCTTTATTAAAGATCATAACGGTAACGATCATTGGTCCTAATAAATGCTAAAGAATTTGAAATAATTATCTACTTTGTGAATCATAATTGAAAAGATCATTTAAAGTTTTTTTATTAAAGATGATAACGGTAACGATCATTGGGTCTAATAAATGCTAAAAAATCGTAAATACTTATATTCTTTCTAAAAGCTAATTTAATAGATCATTTAGAATTTCGTTATTAAAGATCATAACGGTAATGATCATTGGTCCTAATAAATGCTAAAGAATTTGAAATAATTACCTTCTTTGTGAATCATAATTGAAAAGATCATTTAAAGTTTTTTTATTAAAGATCATAACGGTAACCAGCATTGGGCCTAATAAATGCTAAAAAATTGTAAATAATTATCTTCTTTCTCAAAGATAATTTGATAGATCATTTACAATTTCTTTATTAAAGATCATAACGGAAACGATCATTGGGCCTAATAAATGCTAAAGAATTGTAAATAATTATATTCTTTCGAAAACATAATTTAATAGATCATTTAAAATTTCTTTATTAAAGATCATAACGGTAACGTTCATTGGGCCTAATAAATGCTAAAAAACTTAAAATAATTATCTTCTTTGCAAAAGATAATTTAGTAGATCATTTAAAATTTCTTTATTAAAGATCATAACGGTAACGATCATTGGTCCTAATAAATGCTAAAGAATTTGAAATAATTACCTTCTTTGTGAATCATAATTGAATAGATCATTTCAAGTTTTTTTAATAAATATCATAATGGTAACGATCATTGGGCCTAATAAATGCTAAAAAATTGTAAATAATTATCTTTTTTCTAAAAGATAATTTAATAGATCATTTAGAATTTCTTTACTAAAGATCATAAAGGTAACGATCATTGGTCCTAATAAATGCTAAAGAATTTGAAATAATTACCTTCTTTGTGAATCATAATTGAAAAGATCATTTAAAGTTTTTTTATTAAAGATCATAACGGTAACGATCATTGGGCCTAATAAATGCTAAAAAATTGTAAATAATTATCTTCTTTCTAAAAGATAATTTAATAGACCATTTACAATTTCTTTATTAAAGATCATAACGGTAACGATCATTGGTCCTAATAAATGCTAAAGAATTTGAAATAATTACCTTCTTTGTGAATCATAATTGAAAAGATCATTTAAAGTTTTTTTATTAAAGATCATAACGGTAACGATCATTGGGCCTAATAAATGCTAAAAAATTGTAAATAATTATCTTCTTTCTCAAAGATAATTTAATAGATCATTTAGAATTTCTTTATTAAAGATCATAACGGAAACGATCATTGGGCCTAATAAATGCTAAAGAATTGTAAATAATTATATTCTTTCTGAAACCTAATTTAATAGATCATTTAAAATTTCTTTATTAAAAATCATAACGGTAACAATCATTGAGCCTAATAAATGCTAAAAAACTGTAATTAATTATCTTCTTTGCAAAAGATAATTTAGTAGATCATTTAAAATTTCTTTATTAAAGATCATAACGGTAACGATCATTGGTCCTAATAAATGCTAAAGAATTTGAAATAATTATCTACTTTGTGAATCATAATTGAAAAGATCATTTAAAGTTTTTTTATTAAAGATGATAACGGTAACGATCATTGGGTCTAATAAATGCTAAAAAATCGTAAATACTTATATTCTTTCTAAAAGCTAATTTAATAGATCATTTAGAATTTCGTTATTAAAGATCATAACGGTAATGATCATTGGTCCTATTAAATGCTAAAGAATTTGAAATAATTACCTTCTTTGTGAATCATAATTGAAAAGATCATTTAAAGTTTTTTTATTAAAGATCATAACGGTAACGATCATTGGGCCTAATAAATGCTAAAAAATTGTAAATAATTATCTTCTTTCTCAAAGATAATTTAACAGATCATTTAGAATTTCTTTATTAAAGATCATAACGGTAACGATCATTGGGCCTAATAAATGCTAACGAATTTGAAATAATTATCTTCTTTGTGAATCATAATTGAAAAGATCATTTAAAGTTTTTTTATTAAAGATCATAACGGTAACGATCATTGGGACTAATAAATGCTAAAAAATTGTAAATAATTATCTTCTTTCTCAAAGATAATTTAATAGATCATTTAGAATTTCTTTATTAAAGATCATAACGGAAACGATCATTGGGCCTAATAAATGCTAAAGAATTGTAAATAATTATATTCTTTCTGAAACCTAATTTAATAGATCATTTAAAATTTCTTTATTAAAAATCATAACGGTAACAATCATTGAGCCTAATAAATGGTAAAAAATTGTAAATAATTATCTTGTTTGTAACAGATAATTTAATAAATCATTTAAAATTTCTTTATTAAAGATCATAACAGTAATGACCATTGGGCCTAATAAATGCTAAAGAATTTGAAATAATTATCTACTTTGTGAATCATAATTGAAAAGATCATTTAAAGTTTTTTTATTAAAGATGATAACGGTAACGATCATTGGGTCTAATAAATGCTAAAAAATCGTAAATACTTATATTCTTTCTAAAAGCTAGTTTAATAGATCATTTAGAATTTCGTTATTAAAGATCATAACGGTAACGATCATTGGTCCTAATAAATGCTAAAGAATTTGAAATAATTACCTTCTTTGTGAATCATAATTGAAAAGATCATTTAAAGTTTTTTTATTAAAGATCATAACGGTAACGATCATTGGGCCTAATAAATGCTAAAAAATTGTAAATAATTATCTTCTTTCTAAAAGATAATTTAATAGACCATTTACAATTTCTTTATTAAAGATCATAACGGTAACGATCATTGGTCCTAATAAATGCTAAAGAATTTGAAATAATTACCTTCTTTGTGAATCATAATTGAAAAGATCATTTAAAGTTTTTTAATTAAAGATCATAACGGTAACGATCATTGGGCCTAATAAATGCTAAAAAATTGTAAATAATTATCTTCTTTCTCAAAGATAATTTAATAGATCATTTAGAATTTCTTTATTAAAGATCATAACAGTAACGATCATTGGGCCTAATAAATGCTAAAGAATTTGAAATAATTATCTTCTTTGTGAATCATAATTGAAAAGATCATTTAAAGTTTTTTTATTAAAGATCATAACGGTAACGAGCATTGGGCCTAATAAATGCTAAAAAATTGTAAATAATTATCTTCTTTCTCAAAGATAATTTAATAGATCATTTAGAATTTCTTTATTAAAGATCATAACGGAAACGATCGTTGGGCCTAATAAATGCTAAAGAATTTGAAATAATTATCTTCTTTGTGAATCATAATTGAAAAGATCATTTAAAGTTTTTTTATTAAAGATCATAACGGTAACGAGCATTGGGCCTAATAAATGCTAAAAAACTATAATTAATTATCTTCTTTGCAAAAGATAATTTAGTAGATCATTTAAAATTTCTTTATTAAAGATCATAACGGTAACGATCATTGATCCTAATAAATGCTAAAGAATTTGAAATAATTACCTTCTTTGTGAATCATAATTGAATAGATCATTTCAAGTTTTTTTAATAAATATCATAATGGTAATGATTATTGGGCCTAATAAATGCTAAAAAATTGTAAATAATTATCTTTTTTCTAAAAGATAATTTAATAGATCATTTAGAATTTCTTTATTAAAGATCATAATGGTAACGATCATTGGTCCTAATAAATGCTAAAGAATTTGAAATAATTACCTTCTTTGTGAATCATAATTGAAAAGATCATTTAAAGTTTTTTTATTAAAGATCATAACGGTAACGATCATTGGGCCTAATAAATGCTAAAAAATTGTAAATAATTATCTTCTTTCTCAAAGATAATTTAATAGATCATTTACAATTTCTTTATTAAAGATCATAACGGAAACGATCATTGGGCCTAATAAATGCTAAAGAATTGTAAATAATTATATTCTTTCTAAAACATAATTTAATAGATCATTTAAAATTTCTTTTTTAAAAATCATAACGGTAACAATCATTGAGCCTAATAAATGGCAAAAAATTGTAAATAATTATCTTGTTTGTAACAGATAATTTAATAAATCATTTAAAATTTCTTTATTAAAGATCATAACAGTAATGACCATTGGGCCTAATAAATGCTAAAGAATTTGAAATAATTATCTACTTTGTGAATCATAATTGAAAAGATCATTTAAAGTTTTTTTATTAAAGATGATAACGGTAACGATCATTGGGTCTAATAAATGCTAAAAAATCGTAAATACTTATATTCTTTCTAAAAGCTAGTTTAATAGATCATTTAGAATTTCGTTATTAAAGATCATAACGGTAACGATCATTGGTCCTAATAAATGCTAAAGAATTTGAAATAATTACCTTCTTTGTGAATCATAATTGAAAAGATCATTTAAAGTTTTTTTATTAAAGATCATAACGGTAACGATCATTGGGCCTAATAAATGCTAAAAAATTGTAAATAATTATCTTCTTTCTAAAAGATAATTTAATAGACCATTTACAATTTCTTTATTAAAGATTATAACGGTAACGATCATTGGTCCTAATAAATGCTAAAGAATTTGAAATAATTACCTTCTTTGTGAATCATAATTGAAAAGATCATTTAAAGTTTTTTAATTAAAGATCATAACGGTAACGATCATTGGGCCTAATAAATGCTAAAAAATTGTAAATAATTATCTTCTTTCTCAAAGATAATTTAATAGATCATTTAGAATTTCTTTATTAAAGATCATAACAGTAACGATCATTGGGCCTAATAAATGCTAAAGAATTTGAAATAATTATCTTCTTTGTGAATCATAATTGAAAAGATCATTTAAAGTTTTTTTATTAAAGATCATAACGGTAACGAGCATTGGGCCTAATAAATGCTAAAAAATTGTAAATAATTATCTTCTTTCTCAAAGATAATTTAATAGATCATTTAGAATTTCTTTATTAAAGATCATAACGAAAACGATCGTTGGGCCTAATAAATGCTAAAGAATTTGAAATAATTATCTTCTTTGTGAATCATAATTGAAAAGATCATTTAAAGTTTTTTTATTAAAGATCATAACGGTAACGAGCATTGGGCCTAATAAATGCTAAAAAACTATAATTAATTATCTTCTTTGCAAAAGATAATTTAGTAGATCATTTAAAATTTCTTTATTAAAGATCATAACGGTAACGATCATTGATCCTAATAAATGCTAAAGAATTTGAAATAATTACCTTCTTTGTGAATCATAATTGAATAGATCATTTCAAGTTTTTTTAATAAATATCATAATGGTAATGATTATTGGGCCTAATAAATGCTAAAAAATTGTAAATAATTATCTTTTTTCTAAAAGATAATTTAATAGATCATTTAGAATTTCTTTATTAAAGATCATAATGGTAACGATCATTGGTCCTAATAAATGCTAAAGAATTTGAAATAATTACCTTCTTTGTGAATCATAATTGAAAAGATCATTTAAAGTTTTTTTATTAAAGATCATAACGGTAACGATCATTGGGCCTAATAAATGCTAAAAAATTGTAAATAATTATCTTCTTTCTCAAAGATAATTTAATAGATCATTTACAATTTCTTTATTAAAGATCATAACGGAAACGATCATTGGGCCTAATAAATGCTAAAGAATTGTAAATAATTATATTCTTTCTAAAACATAATTTAATAGATCATTTAAAATTTCTTTTTTAAAAATCATAACGGTAACAATCATTGAGCCTAATAAATGGCAAAAAATTGTAAATAATTATCTTGTTTGTAACAGATAATTTAATAAATCATTTAAAATTTCTTTATTAAAGATCATAACAGTAATGACCATTGAGCCTAATAAATGCTAAAGAATTTGAAATAATTATCTACTTTGTGAATCATAATTGAAAAGATCATTTAAAGTTTTTTTATTAAAGATGATAACGGTAACGATCATTGGGTCTAATAAATGCTAAAAAATCGTAAATACTTATATTCTTTCTAAAAGCTAGTTTAATAGATCATTTAGAATTTCGTTATTAAAGATCATAACGGTAACGATCATTGGTCCTAATAAATGCTAAAGAATTTTAAATAATTACCTTCTTTGTGAATCATAATTGAAAAGATTATTTAAAGTTTTTTTATTAAAGATCATAACGGTAACGATCATTGGGCCTAATAAATGGTAAAAAATTGTAAATAATTATCTTCTTTCTAAAAGATAATTTAATAGACCATTTACAATTTCTTTATTAAAGATCATAACGGTAACGATCATTGGTCCTAATAAATGCTAAAGAATTTGAAATAATTACCTTCTTTGTGAATCATAATTGAAAAGATCATTTAAAGTTTTTTTATTAAAGATCATAACGGTAACGATCATTGGGCCTAATAAATGCTAAAAAATTGTAAATAATTATCTTCTTTCTCAAAGATAATTTAATAGATCATTTAGAATTTCTTTATTAAAGATCATAACGGTAACGATCATTGGGCCTAATAAATGCTAAAGAATTTGAAATAATTATCTTCTTTGTGAATCATAATTGAAAAGATCATTTAAAGTTTTTTTATTAAAGATCATAACGGTAACGAGCATTGGGCCTAATAAATGCTAAAAAATTGTAAATAATTATCTTCTTTCTCAAAGATAATTTAATAGATCATTTAGAATTTCTTTATTAAAGATCATAACGGTAACGATCATTGGGCCTAATAAATGCTAAAGAATTTGAAATAATTATCTTCTTTGTGAATCATAATTGAAAAGATCATTTAAAGTTTTTTTATTGAAGATCATAACGGTAACGAGCATTGGGCCTAATAAATGCTAAAAAATTGTAAATAATTATCTTCTTTCTCAAAGATAATTTAATAGATCATTTAGAATTTCTTTATTAAAGATCATAACGGAAACGATCATTGGGCCTAATAAATGCTAAAGAATTGTAAATAATTATATTCTTTCTAAAACATAATTTAATAGATCATTTAAAATTTCTTTATTAAAGATGATAACGGTAACGATCATTGGTCCTAATAAATGCTAAAGAATTTGAAATAATTATCTACTTTGTGAATCATAATTGAAAAGATCATTTAAAGTTTTTTTATTAAAGATGATAACGGTAACGATCATTGGGTCTAATAAATGCTAAAAAATCGTAAATACTTATATTCTTTCTAAAAGCTAATTTAATAGATCATTTAGAATTTCGTTATTAAAGATCATAACGGTAATGATCATTGGTCCTAATAAATGCTAAAGAATTTGAAATAATTACCTTCTTTGTGAATCATAGTTGAAAAGATCATTTAAAGTTTTTTTATTAAAGATCATAACGGTTACGATCATTGGGCCTAATAAATGCTAAAAAATTGTAAATAATTATCTTCTTTCTAAAAGATAATTTAATAGATCATTTAGAATTTCTTTATTAAGGATCATAACGGTAACGATCATTAGTCCTAATAAATGCTAAAGAATTTGAAATAATTACCTTCTTTGTGAATCATAATTGAAAAGATCATTTAAAGTTTTTTTATTAAAGATCATAACGATAACGATCATTGGGCCTAATAAATGCTAAAAAATTGTAAATAATTATCTTCTTTCTCAAAGATAATTTAATAGATCATTTAGAATTTCTTTATTAAAGATCATAACGGAAACGATCATTGGGCCTAATAAATGCTAAAGAATTGTAAATAATTATATTCTTTCTGAAACCTAATTTAATAGATCATTTAAAATTTCTTTATTAAAAATCATAACGGTAACAATCATTGAGCCTAATAAATGGTAAAAAATTGTAAATAATTATCTTGTTTGTAACAGATAATTTAATAAATCATTTAAAATTTCTTTATTAAAGATCATAACAGTAATGACCATTGGGCCTAATAAATGCTAAAGAATTTGAAATAATTATCTACTTTGTGAATCATAATTGAAAAGATCATTTAAAGTTTTTTTATTAAAGATGATAACGGTAACGATCATTGGGTCTAATAAATGCTAAAAAATCGTAAATACTTATATTCTTTCTAAAAGCTAGTTTAATAGATCATTTAGAATTTCGTTATTAAAGATCATAACGGTAACGATCATTGGTCCTAATAAATGCTAAAGAATTTGAAATAATTACCTTCTTTGTGAATCATAATTGAAAAGATCATTTAAAGTTTTTTTATTAAAGATCATAACGGTAACGATCATTGGGCCTAATAAATGCTAAAAAATTGTAAATAATTATCTTCTTTCTAAAAGATAATTTAATAGACCATTTACAATTTCTTTATTAAAGATCATAACGGTAACGATCATTGGTCCTAATAAATGCTAAAGAATTTGAAATAATTACCTTCTTTGTGAATCATAATTGAAAAGATCATTTAAAGTTTTTTTATTAAAGATCATAACGGTAACGATCATTGGGCCTAATAAATGCTAAAAAATTGTAAATAATTATCTTCTTTCTCAAAGATAATTTAATAGATCATTTAGAATTTCTTTATTAAAGATCATAACAGTAACGATCATTGGGCCTAATAAATGCTAAAGAATTTGAAATAATTATCTTCTTTGTGAATCATAATTGAAAAGATCATTTCAAGTTTTTTTATTAAAGATCATAACGGTAACGAGCATTGGGCCTAATAAATGCTAAAAAATTGTAAATAATTATCTTCTTTCTCAAAGATAATTTAATAGATCATTTAGAATTTCTTTATTAAAGATCATAACGGAAACGATCATTGGGCCTAATAAATGCTAAAGAATTTGAAATAATTATCTTCTTTGTGAATCATAATTGAAAAGATCATTTAAAGTTTTTTTATTAAAGATCATAACGGTAACGAGCATTGGGCCTAATAAATGCTAAAAAACTATAATTAATTATCTTCTTTGCAAAAGATAATTTAGTAGATCATTTAAAATTTCTTTATTAAAGATCATAACGGTAACGATCATTGATCCTAATAAATGCTAAAGAATTTGAAATAATTACCTTCTTTGTGAATCATAATTGAATAGATCATTTCAAGTTTTTTTAATAAATATCATAATGGTAATGATTATTGGGCCTAATAAATGCTAAAAAATTGTAAATAATTATCTTTTTTCTAAAAGATAATTTAATAGATCATTTAGAATTTCTTTATTAAAGATCATAATGGTAACGATCATTGGTCCTAATAAATGCTAAAGAATTTGAAATAATTACCTTCTTTGTGAATCATAATTGAAAAGATCATTTAAAGTTTTTTTATTAAAGATCATAACGGTAACGATCATTGGGCCTAATAAATGCTAAAAAATTGTAAATAATTATCTTCTTTCTCAAAGATAATTTAATAGATCATTTACAATTTCTTTATTAAAGATCATAACGGAAACGATCATTGGGCCTAATAAATGCTAAAGAATTGTAAATAATTATATTCTTTCTAAAACATAATTTAATAGATCATTTAAAATTTCTTTTTTAAAAATCATAACGGTAACAATCATTGAGCCTAATAAATGGCAAAAAATTGTAAATAATTATCTTGTTTGTAACAGATAATTTAATAAATCATTTAAAATTTCTTTATTAAAGATCATAACAGTAATGACCATTGGGCCTAATAAATGCTAAAGAATTTGAAATAATTATCTACTTTGTGAATCATAATTGAAAAGATCATTTAAAGTTTTTTTATTAAAGATGATAACGGTAACGATCATTGGGTCTAATAAATGCTAAAAAATCGTAAATACTTATATTCTTTCTAAAAGCTAGTTTAATAGATCATTTAGAATTTCGTTATTAAAGATCATAACGGTAACGATCATTGGTCCTAATAAATGCTAAAGAATTTTAAATAATTACCTTCTTTGTGAATCATAATTGAAAAGATTATTTAAAGTTTTTTTATTAAAGATCATAACGGTAACGATCATTGGGCCTAATAAATGCTAAAAAATTGTAAATAATTATCTTCTTTCTAAAAGATAATTTAATAGACCATTTACAATTTCTTTATTAAAGATCATAACGGTAACGATCATTGGTCCTAATAAATGCTAAAGAATTTGAAATAATTACCTTCTTTGTGAATCATAATTGAAAAGATCATTTAAAGTTTTTTTATTAAAGATCATAACGGTAACGATCATTGGGCCTAATAAATGCTAAAAAATTGTAAATAATTATCTTCTTTCTCAAAGATAATTTAATAGATCATTTAGAATTTCTTTATTAAAGATCATAACGGTAACGATCATTGGGCCTAATAAATGCTAAAGAATTTGAAATAATTATCTTCTTTGTGAATCATAATTGAAAAGATCATTTAAAGTTTTTTTATTAAAGATCATAACGGTAACGAGCATTGGGCCTAATAAATGCTAAAAAATTGTAAATAATTATCTTCTTTCTCAAAGATAATTTAATAGATCATTTAGAATTTCTTTATTAAAGATCATAACGGTAACGATCATTGGGCCTAATAAATGCTAAAGAATTTGAAATAATTATCTTCTTTGTGAATCATAATTGAAAAGATCATTTAAAGTTTTTTTATTGAAGATCATAACGGTAACGAGCATTGGGCCTAATAAATGCTAAAAAATTGTAAATAATTATCTTCTTTCTCAAAGATAATTTAATAGATCATTTAGAATTTCTTTATTAAAGATCATAACGGAAACGATCATTGGGCCTAATAAATGCTAAAGAATTGTAAATAATTATATTCTTTCTAAAACATAATTTAATAGATCATTTAAAATTTCTTTATTAAAGATGATAACGGTAACGATCATTGGTCCTAATAAATGCTAAAGAATTTGAAATAATTATCTACTTTGTGAATCATAATTGAAAAGATCATTTAAAGTTTTTTTATTAAAGATGATAACGGTAACGATCATTGGGTCTAATAAATGCTAAAAAATCGTAAATACTTATATTCTTTCTAAAAGGTAATTTAATAGATCATTTAGAATTTCGTTATTAAAGATCATAACGGTAATGATCATTGGTCCTAATAAATGCTAAAGAATTTGAAATAATTACCTTCTTTGTGAATCATAGTTGAAAAGATCATTTAAAGTTTTTTTATTAAAGATCATAACGGTTACGATCATTGGGCCTAATAAATGCTAAAAAATTGTAAATAATTATCTTCTTTCTAAAAGATAATTTAATAGATCATTTAGAATTTCTTTAATAAGGATCATAACGGTAACGATCATTAGTCCTAATAAATGCTAAAGAATTTGAAATAATTACCTTCTTTGTGAATCATAATTGAAAAGATCATTTAAAGTTTTTTTATTAAAGATCATAACGATAACGATCATTGGGCCTAATAAATGCTAAAAAATTGTAAATAATTATCTTCTTTCTCAAAGATAATTTAATAGATCATTTAGAATTTCTTTATTAAAGATCATAACGGTAACGATCATTGGGCCTAATAAATGCTAAAGAATTTGAAATAATTATCTTCTTTGTGAATCATAATTGAAAAGATCATTTAAAGTTTTTTTATTGAAGATCATAACGGTAACGAGCATTGGGCCTAATAAATGCTAAAAAATTGTAAATAATTATCTTCTTTCTCAAAGATAATTTAATAGATCATTTAGAATTTCTTTATTAAAGATCATAACGGTAACGATCATTGGGCCTAATAAATGCTAAAGAATTTGAAATAATTATCTTCTTTGTGAATCATAATTGAAAAGATCATTTAAAGTTTTTTTATTGAAGATCATAACGGTAACGAGCATTGGGCCTAATAAATGCTAAAAAATTGTAAATAATTATCTTCTTTCTCAAAGATAATTTAATAGATCATTTAGAATTTCTTTATTAAAGATCATAACGGAAACGATCATTGGGCCTAATAAATGCTAAAGAATTGTAAATAATTATATTCTTTCTAAAACATAATTTAATAGATCATTTAAAATTTCTTTATTAAAGATGATAACGGTAACGATCATTGGTCCTAATAAATGCTAAAGAATTTGAAATAATTATCTACTTTGTGAATCATAATTGAAAAGATCATTTAAAGTTTTTTTATTAAAGATGATAATGGTAACGATCATTGGGTCTAATAAATGCTAAAAAATCGTAAATACTTATATTCTTTCTAAAAGCTAATTTAATAGATCATTTAGAATTTCGTTATTAAAGATCATAACGGTAATGATCATTGGTCCTAATAAATGCTAAAGAATTTGAAATAATTACCTTCTTTGTGAATCATAGTTGAAAAGATCATTTAAAGTTTTTTTATTAAAGATCATAACGGTTACGATCATTGGGCCTAATAAATGCTAAAAAATTGTAAATAATTATCTTCTTTCTAAAAGATAATTTAATAGATCATTTAGAATTTCTTTATTAAGGATCATAACGGTAACGATCATTAGTCCTAATAAATGCTAAAGAATTTGAAATAATTACCTTCTTTGTGAATCATAATTGAAAAGATCATTTAAAGTTTTTTTATTAAAGATCATAACGATAACGATCATTGGGCCTAATAAATGCTAAAAAATTGTAAATAATTATCTTCTTTCTCAAAGATAATTTAATAGATCATTTAGAATTTCTTTATTAAAGATCATAACGGAAACGATCATTGGGCCTAATAAATGCTAAAGAATTGTAAATAATTATATTCTTTCTGAAACCTAATTTAATAGATCATTTAAAATTTCTTTATTAAAAATCATAACGGTAACAATCATTGAGCCTAATAAATGGTAAAAAATTGTAAATAATTATCTTGTTTGTAACAGATAATTTAATAAATCATTTAAAATTTCTTTATTAAAGATCATAACAGTAATGACCATTGGGCCTAATAAATGCTAAAGAATTTGAAATAATTATCTACTTTGTGAATCATAATTGAAAAGATCATTTAAAGTTTTTTTATTAAAGATGATAACGGTAACGATCATTGGGTCTAATAAATGCTAAAAAATCGTAAATACTTATATTCTTTCTAAAAGCTAGTTTAATAGATCATTTAGAATTTCGTTATTAAAGATCATAACGGTAACGATCATTGGTCCTAATAAATGCTAAAGAATTTGAAATAATTACCTTCTTTGTGAATCATAATTGAAAAGATCATTTAAAGTTTTTTTATTAAAGATCATAACGGTAACGATCATTGGGCCTAATAAATGCTAAAAAATTGTAAATAATTATCTTCTTTCTAAAAGATAATTTAATAGACCATTTACAATTTCTTTATTAAAGATCATAACGGTAACGATCATTGGTCCTAATAAATGCTAAAGAATTTGAAATAATTACCTTCTTTGTGAATCATAATTGAAAAGATCATTTAAAGTTTTTTTATTAAAGATCATAACGGTAACGATCATTGGGCCTAATAAATGCTAAAAAATTGTAAATAATTATCTTCTTTCTCAAAGATAATTTAATAGATCATTTAGAATTTCTTTATTAAAGATCATAACAGTAACGATCATTGGGCCTAATAAATGATAAAGAATTTGAAATAATTATCTTCTTTGTGAATCATAATTGAAAAGATCATTTAAAGTTTTTTTATTAAAGATCATAACGGTAACGAGCATTGGGCCTAATAAATGCTAAAAAATTGTAAATAATTATCTTCTTTCTCAAAGATAATTTAATAGATCATTTAGAATTTCTTTATTAAAGATCATAACGGAAACGATCATTGGGCCTAATAAATGCTAAAGAATTTGAAATAATTATCTTCTTTGTGAATCATAATTGAAAAGATCATTTAAAGTTTTTTTATTAAAGATCATAACGGTAACGAGCATTGGGCCTAATAAATGCTAAAAAACTATAATTAATTATCTTCTTTGCAAAAGATAATTTAGTAGATCATTTAAAATTTCTTTATTAAAGATCATAACGGTAACGATCATTGATCCTAATAAATGCTAAAGAATTTGAAATAATTACCTTCTTTGTGAATCATAATTGAATAGATCATTTCAAGTTTTTTTAATAAATATCATAATGGTAATGATTATTGGGCCTAATAAATGCTAAAAAATTGTAAATAATTATCTTTTTTCTAAAAGATAATTTAATAGATCATTTAGAATTTCTTTATTAAAGATCATAATGGTAACGATCATTGGTCCTAATAAATGCTAAAGAATTTGAAATAATTACCTTCTTTGTGAATCATAATTGAAAAGATCATTTAAAGTTTTTTTATTAAAGATCATAACGGTAACGATCATTGGGCCTAATAAATGCTAAAAAATTGTAAATAATTATCTTCTTTCTCAAAGATAATTTAATAGATCATTTACAATTTCTTTATTAAAGATCATAACGGAAACGATCATTGGGCCTAATAAATGCTAAAGAATTGTAAATAATTATATTCTTTCTAAAACATAATTTAATAGATCATTTAAAATTTCTTTTTTAAAAATCATAACGGTAACAATCATTGAGCCTAATAAATGGCAAAAAATTGTAAATAATTATCTTGTTTGTAACAGATAATTTAATAAATCATTTAAAATTTCTTTATTAAAGATCATAACAGTAATGACCATTGGCCCTAATAAATGCTAAAGAATTTGAAATAATTATCTACTTTGTGAATCATAATTGAAAAGATCATTTAAAGTTTTTTTATTAAAGATGATAACGGTAACGATCATTGGGTCTAATAAATGCTAAAAAATCGTAAATACTTATATTCTTTCTAAAAGCTAGTTTAATAGATCATTTAGAATTTCGTTATTAAAGATCATAACGGTAACGATCATTGGTCCTAATAAATGCTAAAGAATTTTAAATAATTACCTTCTTTGTGAATCATAATTGAAAAGATTATTTAAAGTTTTTTTATTAAAGATCATAACGGTAACGATCATTGGGCCTAATAAATGCTAAAAAATTGTAAATAATTATCTTCTTTCTAAAAGATAATTTAATAGACCATTTACAATTTCTTTATTAAAGATCATAACGGTAACGATCATTGGTCCTAATAAATGCTAAAGAATTTGAAATAATTACCTTCTTTGTGAATCATAATTGAAAAGATCATTTAAAGTT
This sequence comes from Psophocarpus tetragonolobus, assembly GCA_037954015.1. NCBI lineage: Eukaryota > Viridiplantae > Streptophyta > Magnoliopsida > Fabales > Fabaceae > Psophocarpus > Psophocarpus tetragonolobus. Next base: position 66,438,127 of record CM075688.1, read on the forward strand.
TTTTTATTAAAGATCATAACGGTAACGATCATTGGGCCTAATAAATGCTAAAAAATTGTAAATAATTATCTTCTTTCTCAAAGATAATTTAATAGATCATTTAGAATTTCTTTATTAAAGATCATAACGGTAACGATCATTGGGCCTAATAAATGCTAAAGAATTTGAAATAATTATCTTCTTTGTGAATCATAATTGAAAAGATCATTTAAAGTTTTTTTATTAAAGATCATAACAGCAACGAGCATTGGGCCTAATAAATGCTAAAAAATTGTAAATAATTATCTTCTTTCTCAAAGATAATTTAATAGATCATTTAGAATTTCTTTATTAAAGATCATAACGGTAACGATCATTGGGCCTAATAAATGCTAAAGAATTTGAAATAATTATCTTCTTTGTGAATCATAATTGAAAAGATCATTTAAAGTTTTTTTATTGAAGATCATAACGGTAACGAGCATTGGGCCTAATAAATGCTAAAAAATTGTAAATAATTATCTTCTTTCTCAAAGATAATTTAATAGATCATTTAGAATTTCTTTATTAAAGATCATAACGGAAACGATCATTGGGCCTAATAAATGCTAAAGAATTGTAAATAATTATATTCTTTCTAAAACATAATTTAATAGATCATTTAAAATTTCTTTATTAAAGATGATAACGGTAACGATCATTGGTCCTAATAAATGCTAAAGAATTTGAAATAATTATCTACTTTGTGAATCATAATTGAAAAGATCATTTAAAGTTTTTTTATTAAAGATGATAACGGTAACGATCATTGGGTCTAATAAATGCTAAAAAATCGTAAATACTTATATTCTTTCTAAAAGGTAATTTAATAGATCATTTAGAATTTCGTTATTAAAGATCATAACGGTAATGATCATTGGTCCTAATAAATGCTAAAGAATTTGAAATAATTACCTTCTTTGTGAATCATAGTTTAAAAGATCATTTAAAGTTTTTTTATTAAAGATCATAACGGTTACGATCATTGGGCCTAATAAATGCTAAAAAATTGTAAATAATTATCTTCTTTCTAAAAGATAATTTAATAGATCATTTAGAATTTCTTTATTAAGGATCATAACGGTAACGATCATTAGTCCTAATAAATGCTAAAGAATTTGAAATAATTACCTTCTTTGTGAATCATAATTGAAAAGATCATTTAAAGTTTTTTTATTAAAGATCATAACGATAACGATCATTGGGCCTAATAAATGCTAAAAAATTGTAAATAATTATCTTCTTTCTCAAAGATAATTTAATAGATCATTTAGAATTTCTTTATTAAAGATCATAACGGTAACGATCATTGGGCCTAATAAATGCTAAAGAATTTGAAATAATTATCTTCTTTGTGAATCATAATTGAAAAGATCATTTAAAGTTTTTTTATTGAAGATCATAACGGTAACGAGCATTGGGCCTAATAAATGCTAAAAAATTGTAAATAATTATCTTCTTTCTCAAAGATAATTTAATAGATCATTTAGAATTTCTTTATTAAAGATCATAACGGAAACGATCATTGGGCCTAATAAATGCTAAAGAATTGTAAATAATTATATTCTTTCTAAAACATAATTTAATAGATCATTTAAAATTTCTTTATTAAAGATCATAACGGTAACGTTCATTGGGCCTAATAAATGCTAAAAAACTGTAATTAATTATCTTCTTTGCAAAAGATAATTTAGTAGATCATTTAAAATTTCTTTATTAAAGATCATAACGGTAACGATCATTGGTCCTAATAAATGCTAAAGAATTTGAAATAATTATCTACTTTGTGAATCATAATTGAAAAGATCATTTAAAGTTTTTTTATTAAAGATGATAACGGTAACGATCATTGGGTCTAATAAATGCTAAAAAATCGTAAATACTTATATTCTTTCTAAAAGCTAATTTAATAGATCATTTAGAATTTCGTTATTAAAGATCATAACGGTAATGATCATTGGTCCTAATAAATGCTAAAGAATTTGAAATAATTACCTTCTTTGTGAATCATAATTGAAAAGATCATTTAAAGTTTTTTTATTAAAGATCATAACGGTAACGATCATTGGGCCTAATAAATGCTAAAGAATTGTAAATAATTATATTCTTTCTAAAACATAATTTAATAGATCATTTAGAATTTCTTTATTAAAAATCATAACGGTAACGATCATTGGGACTAATAAATGCTAAAGAATTTGAAATAATTATCTTCTTTGTGAATCATAATTGAAAAGATCATTTAAAGTTTTTTTATTAAAGATCATAACGGTAACGATCATTGGGACTAATAAATGCTAAAAAATTGTAAATAATTATCTTCTTTCTCAAAGTTAATTTAATAGATCATTTAGAATTTTTTTATTAAAGATCATAACGGAAACGATCATTGGGCCTAATAAATGCTAAAGAATTGTAAATAATTATATTCTTTCTAAAACATAATTTAATAGATCATTTAGAATTTCTTTATTAAAAATCATAACGGTAACGATCATTGGGACTAATAAATGCTAAAGAATTTGAAATAATTATCTTCTTTGTGAATCATAATTGAAAAGATCATTTAAAGTTTTTTTATTAAAGATCATAACGGTAACGATCATTGGGACTAATAAATGCTAAAAAATTGTAAATAATTATCTTCTTTCTCAAAGTTAATTTAATAGATCATTTAGAATTTCTTTATTAAAGATCATAACGGAAACGATCATTGGGCCTAATAAATGCTAAAGAATTGTAAATAATTATATTCTTTCTGAAACCTAATTTAATAGATCATTTAAAATTTCTTTATTAAAAATCATAACGGTAACAATCATTGAGCCTAATAAATGGTAAAAAATTGTAAATAATTATCTTCTTTGTAAAAGATAATTTAATAGATCATTTAAAATTTCTTTATTAAAGATCATAACAGTAACGATCACTGGGCCTAATAAATGCTAAAGAATTTGAAATAATTATCTTCTTTGTGAATCATAATTGAAAGGATCATTTAAAGTTTTTTTATTAAAGATCATAACGGTAACGATCATTGGGCCTAATAAATGCTAAAAAATTGTAAATAATTATCTTCTTTCTAAAAGATAATTTAATAGATCATTTACAATTTCTTTATTAAAGATCATAACGGTAACTATCATTGGTCCTAATAAATGCTAAAGAATTTGAAATAATTACCTTCTTTGTGAATCATAATTGAAAAGATCATTTAAAGTTTTTTTATTAAAGATCATAACGGTAACGATCATTGGGCCTAATAAATGCTAAAAAATTGTAAATAATTATCTTCTTTCTAAAAGATAATTTAATAGATCATTTAGAATTTCTTTATTAAGGATCATAACGGTAACGATCATTAGTCCTAATAAATGCTAAAGAATTTGAAATAATTACCTTCTTTGTGAATCATAATTGAAAAGATCATTTAAAGTTTTTTTATTAAAGATCATAACGGTAACGATCATTGGGCCTAATAAATGCTAGAAAATTGTAAATAATTATCTTCTTTCTAAAAGATAATTTAATAGAGCATTTACAATTTCTTTATTAAAGATCATAACAGTAACGATCATTGGTCCTAATAAATGCTAAAGAATTTGAAATAATTACCTTCTTTGTGAATCATAATTGAAAAGATCATTTAAAGTTTTTTTATTAAAGATCATAACGGTAACGATCATTGGGCCTAATAAATGCTAAAAAATTGTAAATAATTATCTTCTTTCTCAAAGATAATTTAACAGATCATTTAGAATTTCTTTATTAAAGATCATAACGGTAACGATCATTGGGCCTAATAAATGCTAACGAATTTGAAATAATTATCTTCTTTGTGAATCATAATTGAAAAGATCATTTAAAGTTTTTTTATTAAAGATCATAACGGTAACGATCATTGGGACTAATAAATGCTAAAAAATTGTAAATAATTATCTTCTTTCTCAAAGTTAATTTAATAGATCATTTAGAATTTCTTTATTAAAGATCATAACGGAAACCATCATTAGGCCTAATAAATGCTAAAGAATTGTAAATAATTATATTCTTTCTGAAACCTAATTTAATAGATCATTTAAAATTTCTTTATTAAAAATCATAACGGTAACAATCATTGAGCCTAATAAATGGTAAAAAATTGTAAATAATTATCTTCTTTGTAAAAGATAATTTAATAGATCATTTAAAATTTCTTTAATTAAAGATCATAACAGTAACGATCACTGGGCCTAATAAATGCTAAAGAATTTGAAATAATTATCTTCTTTGTGAATCATAATTGAAAGGATCATTTAAAGTTTTTTTATTAAAGATCATAACGGTAACGATCATTGGGCCTAATAAATGCTAAAAAATTGTAAATAATTATCTTCTTTCTAAAAGATAATTTAATAGATCATTTACAATTTCTTTATTAAAGATCATAACGGTAACGATCATTGGTCCTAATAAATGCTAAAGAATTTGAAATAATTACCTTCTTTGTGAATCATAATTGAAAAGATCATTTAAAGTTTTTTTATTAAAGATCATAACGGTAACGATCATTGGGCCTAATAAATGCTAAAAAATTGTAAATAATTATCTTCTTACTAAAAGATAATTTAATAGATCATTTACAATTTCTTTATTAAAGATCATAACGGTAACGATCATTGGTCCTAATAAATGCTAGAGAATTTGAAATAATTACCTTCTTTGTGAATCATAATTGAAAAGATCATTTAAAGTTTTTTTATTAAAGATCATAACGGTAACGATCATTGGGCCTAATAAATGCTAAAAAATTGTAAATAATTATCTTCTTTCTCAAAGATAATTTAACAGATCATTTAGAATTTCTTTATTAAAGATCATAACGGTAACGATCATTGGGCCTAATAAATGCTAACGAATTTGAAATAATTATCTTCTTTGTGAATCATAATTGAAAAGATCATTTAAAGTTTTTTTATTAAAGATCATAACGGTAACGATCATTGGGACTAATAAATGCTAAAAAATTGTAAATAATTATCTTCTTTCTCAAAGTTAATTTAATAGATCATTTAGAATTTCTTTATTAAAGATCATAACGGAAACCATCATTAGGCCTAATAAATGCTAAAGAATTGTAAATAATTATATTCTTTCTGAAACCTAATTTAATAGATCATTTAAAATTTCTTTATTAAAAATCATAACGGTAACAATCATTGAGCCTAATAAATGGTAAAAAATTGTAAATAATTATCTTCTTTGTAAAAGATAATTTAATAGATCATTTAAAATTTCTTTATTAAAGATCATAACAGTAACGATCACTGGGCCTAATAAATGCTAAAGAATTTGAAATAATTATCTTCTTTGTGAATCATAATTGAAAGGATCATTTAAAGTTTTTTTATTAAAGATCATAACGGTAACGATCATTGGGCCTAATAAATGCTAAAAAATTGTAAATAATTATCTTCTTTCTAAAAGATAATTTAATAGATCATTTAGAATTTCTTTATTAAGGATCATAACGGTAACGATCATTAGTCCTAATAAATGCTAAAGAATTTGAAATAATTACCTTCTTTGTGAATCATAATTGAAAAGATCATTTAAAGTTTTTTTATTAAAGATCATAACGGTAACGATCATTGGGCCTAATAAATGCTAGAAAATTGTAAATAATTATCTTCTTTCTAAAAGATAATTTAATAGAGCATTTACAATTTCTTTATTAAAGATCATAACAGTAACGATCATTGGTCCTAATAAATGCTAAAGAATTTGAAATAATTACCTTCTTTGTGAATCATAATTGAAAAGATCATTTAAAGTTTTTTTATTAAAGATCATAACGGTAACGATCATTGGGCCTAATAAATGCTAAAAAATTGTAAATAATTATCTTCTTTCTCAAAGATAATTTAACAGATCATTTAGAATTTCTTTATTAAAGATCATAACGGTAACGATCATTGGGCCTAATAAATGCTAACGAATTTGAAATAATTATCTTCTTTGTGAATCATAATTGAAAAGATCATTTAAAGTTTTTTTATTAAAGATCATAACGGTAACGATCATTGGGACTAATAAATGCTAAAAAATTGTAAATAATTATCTTCTTTCTCAAAGATAATTTAATAGATCATTTAGAATTTCTTTATTAAAGATCATAACGGAAACCATCATTAGGCCTAATAAATGCTAAAGAATTGTAAATAATTATATTCTTTCTGAAACCTAATTTAATAGATCATTTAAAATTTCTTTATTAAAAATCATAACGGTAACAATCATTGAGCCTAATAAATGGTAAAAAATTGTAAATAATTATCTTCTTTGTAAAAGATAATTTAATAGATCATTTAAAATTTCTTTAATTAAAGATCATAACAGTAACGATCACTGGGCCTAATAAATGCTAAAGAATTTGAAATAATTATCTTCTTTGTGAATCATAATTGAAAGGATCATTTAAAGTTTTTTTATTAAAGATCATAACGGTAACGATCATTGGGCCTAATAAATGCTAAAAAAAAGTAAATAATTATCTTCTTTCTAAAAGATAATTTAATAGATCATTTACAATTTCTTTATTAAAGATCATAACGGTAACGATCATTGGTCCTAATAAATGCTAAAGAATTTGAAATAATTACCTTCTTTGTGAATCATAATTGAAAAGATCATTTAAAGTTTTTTTATTAAAGATCATAACGGTAACGATCATTGGGCCTAATAAATGCTAAAAAATTGTAAATAATTATCTTCTTACTAAAAGATAATTTAATAGATCATTTACAATTTCTTTATTAAAGATCATAACGGTAACGATCATTGGTCCTAATAAATGCTAAAGAATTTGAAATAATTACCTTCTTTGTGAATCATAATTGAAAAGATCATTTAAAGTTTTTTTATTAAAGATCATAACGGTAACGATCATTGGGCCTAATAAATGCTAAAAAATTGTAAATAATTATCTTCTTTCTCAAAGATAATTTAACAGATCATTTAGAATTTCTTTATTAAAGATCATAACGGTAACGATCATTGGGCCTAATAAATGCTAACGAATTTGAAATAATTATCTTCTTTGTGAATCATAATTGAAAAGATCATTTAAAGTTTTTTTATTAAAGATCATAACGGTAACGATCATTGGGACTAATAAATGCTAAAAAATTGTAAATAATTATCTTCTTTCTCAAAGTTAATTTAATAGATCATTTAGAATTTCTTTATTAAAGATCATAACGGAAACCATCATTAGGCCTAATAAATGCTAAAGAATTGTAAATAATTATATTCTTTCTGAAACCTAATTTAATAGATCATTTAAAATTTCTTTATTAAAAATCATAACGGTAACAATCATTGAGCCTAATAAATGGTAAAAAATTGTAAATAATTATCTTCTTTGTAAAAGATAATTTCATAGATCATTTAAAATTTCTTTATTAAAGATCATAACAGTAACGATCACTGGGCCTAATAAATGCTAAAGAATTTGAAATAATTATCTTCTTTGTGAATCATAATTGAAAGGATCATTTAAAGTTTTTTTATTAAAGATCATAACGGTAACGATCATTGGGCCTAATAAATGCTAAAAAATTGTAAATAATTATCTTCTTTCTAAAAGATAATTTAATAGATCATTTACAATTTCTTTATTAAAGATCATAACAGTAACGATCATTGGTCCTAATAAATGCTAAAGAATTTGAAATAATTACCTTCTTTGTGAATCATAATTGAAAAGATCATTTAAAGTTTTTTTATTAAAGATCATAACGGTAACGATCATTGGGCCTAATAAATGCTAAAAAATTGTAAATAATTATCTTCTTTCTCAAAGATAATTTAACAGATCATTTAGAATTTCTTTATTAAAGATCATAACGGTAACGATCATTGGGCCTAATAAATGCTAACGAATTTGAAATAATTATCTTCTTTGTGAATCATAATTGAAAAGATCATTTAAAGTTTTTTTATTAAAGATCATAACGGTAACGATCATTGGGACTAATAAATGCTAAAAAATTGTAAATAATTATCTTCTTTCTCAAAGATAATTTAATAGATCATTTAGAATTTCTTTATTAAAGATCATAACGGAAACCATCATTAGGCCTAATAAATGCTAAAGAATTGTAAATAATTATATTCTTTCTGAAACCTAATTTAATAGATCATTTAAAATTTCTTTATTAAAAATCATAACGGTAACAATCATTGAGCCTAATAAATGGTAAAAAATTGTAAATAATTATCTTCTTTGTAAAAGATAATTTAATAGATCATTTAAAATTTCTTTAATTAAAGATCATAACAGTAACGATCACTGGGCCTAATAAATGCTAAAGAATTTGAAATAATTATCTTCTTTGTGAATCATAATTGAAAGGATCATTTAAAGTTTTTTTATTAAAGATCATAACGGTAACGATCATTGGGCCTAATAAATGCTAAAAAATTGTAAATAATTATCTTCTTTCTAAAAGATAATTTAATAGATCATTTACAATTTCTTTATTAAAGATCATAACGGTAACGATCATTGGTCCTAATAAATGCTAAAGAATTTGAAATAATTACCTTCTTTGTGAATCATAATTGAAAAGATCATTTAAAGTTTTTTTATTAAAGATCATAACGGTAACGATCATTGGGCCTAATAAATGCTAAAAAATTGTAAATAATTATCTTCTTACTAAAAGATAATTTAATAGATCATTTACAATTTCTTTATTAAAGATCATAACGGTAACGATCATTGGTCCTAATAAATGCTAAAGAATTTGAAATAATTACCTTCTTTGTGAATCATAATTGAAAAGATCATTTAAAGTTTTTTTATTAAAGATCATAACGGTAACGATCATTGGGCCTAATAAATGCTAAAAAATTGTAAATAATTATCTTCTTTCTCAAAGATAATTTAACAGATCATTTAGAATTTCTTTATTAAAGATCATAACGGTAACGATCATTGGGCCTAATAAATGCTAACGAATTTGAAATAATTATCTTCTTTGTGAATCATAATTGAAAAGATCATTTCAAATTTTTTTATTAAAGATCATAACGGTAACGATCATTGGGACTAATAAATGCTAAAAAATTGTAAATAATTATCTTCTTTCTCAAAGTTAATTTAATAGATCATTTAGAATTTCTTTATTAAAGATCATAACGGAAACCATCATTAGGCCTAATAAATGCTAAAGAATTGTAAATAATTATATTCTTTCTGAAACCTAATTTAATAGATCATTTAAAATTTCTTTATTAAAAATCATAACGGTAACAATCATTGAGCCTAATAAATGGTAAAAAATTGTAAATAATTATCTTCTTTGTAAAAGATAATTTAATAGATCATTTAAAATTTCTTTATTAAAGATCATAACAGTAACGATCACTGGGCCTAATAAATGCTAAAGAATTTGAAATAATTATCTTCTTTGTGAATCATAATTGAAAGGATCATTTAAAGTTTTTTTATTAAAGATCATAACGGTAACGATCATTGGGCCTAATAAATGCTAAAAAATTGTAAATAATTATCTTCTTTCTAAAAGATAATTTAATAGATCATTTACAATTTCTTTATTAAAGATCATAACAGTAACGATCATTGGTCCTAATAAATGCTAAAGAATTTGAAATAATTACCTTCTTTGTGAATCATAATTGAAAAGATCATTTAAAGTTTTTTTATTAAAGATCATAACGGTAACGATCATTGGGCCTAATAAATGCTAAAAAATTGTAAATAATTATCTTCTTTCTCAAAGATAATTTAACAGATCATTTAGAATTTCTTTATTAAAGATCATAACGGTAACGATCATTGGGCCTAATAAATGCTAACGAATTTGAAATAATTATCTTCTTTGTGAATCATAATTGAAAAGATCATTTAAAGTTTTTTTATTAAAGATCATAACGGTAACGATCATTGGGACTAATAAATGCTAAAAAATTGTAAATAATTATCTTCTTTCTCAAAGATAATTTAATAGATCATTTAGAATTTCTTTATTAAAGATCATAACGGAAACCATCATTAGGCCTAATAAATGCTAAAGAATTGTAAATAATTATATTCTTTCTGAAACCTAATTTAATAGATCATTTAAAATTTCTTTATTAAAAATCATAACGGTAACAATCATTGAGCCTAATAAATGGTAAAAAATTGTAAATAATTATCTTCTTTGTAAAAGATAATTTAATAGATCATTTAAAATTTCTTTATGAAAGATCATAACAGTAACGATCACTGGGCCTAATAAATGCTAAAGAATTTGAAATAATTATCTTCTTTGTGAATCATAATTGAAAGGATCATTTAAAGTTTTTTTATTAAAGATCATAACGGTAACGATCATTGGGCCTAATAAATGCTAAAAAATTGTAAATAATTATCTTCTTTCTAAAAGATAATTTAATAGATCATTTACAATTTCTTTATTAAAGATCATAACGGTAACGATCATTGGTCCTAATAAATGCTAAAGAATTTGAAATAATTACCTTCTTTGTGAATCATAGTTGAAAAGATCATTTAAAGTTTTTTTATGAAAGATCATAACGGTAACGATCATTGGGCCTAATAAATGCTAAAAAATTGTAAATAATTATCTTCTTACTAAAAGATAATTTAATAGATCATTTACAATTTCTTTATTAAAGATCATAACGGTAACGATCATTGGTCCTAATAAATGCTAAAGAATTTGAAATAATTACCTTCTTTGTGAATCATAATTGAAAAGATCATTTAAAGTTTTTTTATTAAAGATCATAACGGTAACGATCATTGGGCCTAATAAATGCTAAAAAACTGAAAATAATTATCTTCTTTCTCAAAGATAATTTAACAGATCATTTAGAATTTCTTTATTAAAGATCATAACGGTAACGATCATTGGGCCTAATAAATGCTAACGAATTTGAAATAATTATCTTCTTTGTGAATCATAATTGAAAAGATCATTTAAAGTTTTTTTATTAAAGATGATAACGGTAACGATCATTGGGTCTAATAAATGCTAAAAAATCGTAAATACTTATATTCTTTCTAAAAGGTAATTTAATAGATCATTTAGAATTTCGTTATTAAAGATCATAACGGTAATGATCATTGGTCCTAATAAATGCTAAAGAATTTGAAATAATTACCTTCTTTGTGAATCATAGTTTAAAAGATCATTTAAAGTTTTTTTATTAAAGATCATAACGGTTACGATCATTGGGCCTAATAAATGCTAAAAAATTGTAAATAATTATCTTCTTTCTAAAAGATAATTTAATAGATCATTTAGAATTTCTTTATTAAGGATCATAACGGTAACGATCATTAGTCCTAATAAATGCTAAAGAATTTGAAATAATTACCTTCTTTGTGAATCATAATTGAAAAGATCATTTAAAGTTTTTTTATTAAAGATCATAACGATAACGATCATTGGGCCTAATAAATGCTAAAAAATTGTAAATAATTATCTTCTTTCTCAAAGATAATTTAATAGATCATTTAGAATTTCTTTATTAAAGATCATAACGGTAACGATCATTGGGCCTAATAAATGCTAAAGAATTTGAAATAATTATCTTCTTTGTGAATCATAATTGAAAAGATCATTTAAAGTTTTTTTATTGAAGATCATAACGGTAACGAGCATTGGGCCTAATAAATGCTAAAAAATTGTAAATAATTATCTTCTTTCTCAAAGATAATTTAATAGATCATTTAGAATTTCTTTATTAAAGATCATAACGGAAACGATCATTGGGCCTAATAAATGCTAAAGAATTGTAAATAATTATATTCTTTCTAAAACATAATTTAATAGATCATTTAAAATTTCTTTATTAAAGATCATAACGGTAACGTTCATTGGGCCTAATAAATGCTAAAAAACTGTAATTAATTATCTTCTTTGCAAAAGATAATTTAGTAGATCATTTAAAATTTCTTTATTAAAGATCATAACGGTAACGATCATTGGTCCTAATAAATGCTAAAGAATTTGAAATAATTATCTACTTTGTGAATCATAATTGAAAAGATCATTTAAAGTTTTTTTATTAAAGATGATAACGGTAACGATCATTGGGTCTAATAAATGCTAAAAAATCGTAAATACTTATATTCTTTCTAAAAGCTAATTTAATAGATCATTTAGAATTTCGTTATTAAAGATCATAACGGTAATGATCATTGGTCCTAATAAATGCTAAAGAATTTGAAATAATTACCTTCTTTGTGAATCATAATTGAAAAGATCATTTAAAGTTTTTTTATTAAAGATCATAACGGTAACGATCATTGGGCCTAATAAATGCTAAAGAATTGTAAATAATTATATTCTTTCTAAAACATAATTTAATAGATCATTTAGAATTTCTTTATTAAAAATCATAACGGTAACGATCATTGGGACTAATAAATGCTAAAGAATTTGAAATAATTATCTTCTTTGTGAATCATAATTGAAAAGATCATTTAAAGTTTTTTTATTAAAGATCATAACGGTAACGATCATTGGGACTAATAAATGCTAAAAAATTGTAAATAATTATCTTCTTTCTCAAAGTTAATTTAATAGATCATTTAGAATTTTTTTATTAAAGATCATAACGGAAACGATCATTGGGCCTAATAAATGCTAAAGAATTGTAAATAATTATATTCTTTCTAAAACATAATTTAATAGATCATTTAGAATTTCTTTATTAAAAATCATAACGGTAACGATCATTGGGACTAATAAATGCTAAAGAATTTGAAATAATTATCTTCTTTGTGAATCATAATTGAAAAGATCATTTAAAGTTTTTTTATTAAAGATCATAACGGTAACGATCATTGGGACTAATAAATGCTAAAAAATTGTAAATAATTATCTTCTTTCTCAAAGTTAATTTAATAGATCATTTAGAATTTCTTTATTAAAGATCATAACGGAAACGATCATTGGGCCTAATAAATGCTAAAGAATTGTAAATAATTATATTCTTTCTAAAACATAATTTAATAGATCATTTAAAATTTCTTTATTAAAGATCATAACGGTAACGTTCATTGGGCCTAATAAATGCTAAAAAACTGTAATTAATTATCTTCTTTGCAAAAGATAATTTAGTAGATCATTTAAAATTTCTTTATTAAAGATCATAACGGTAACGATCATTGGTCCTAATAAATGCTAAAGAATTTGAAATAATTATCTACTTTGTGAATCATAATTGAAAAGATCATTTAAAGTTTTTTTATTAAAGATGATAACGGTAACGATCATTGGGTCTAATAAATGCTAAAAAATCGTAAATACTTATATTCTTTCTAAAAGCTAATTTAATAGATCATTTAGAATTTCGTTATTAAAGATCATAACGGTAATGATCATTGGTCCTAATAAATGCTAAAGAATTTGAAATAATTACCTTCTTTGTGAATCATAATTGAAAAGATCATTTAAAGTTTTTTTATTAAAGATCATAACGGTAACGATCATTGGGCCTAATAAATGCTAAAGAATTGTAAATAATTATATTCTTTCTAAAACATAATTTAATAGATCATTTAGAATTTCTTTATTAAAAATCATAACGGTAACGATCATTGGGACTAATAAATGCTAAAGAATTTGAAATAATTATCTTCTTTGTGAATCATAATTGAAAAGATCATTTAAAGTTTTTTTATTAAAGATCATAACGGTAACGATCATTGGGACTAATAAATGCTAAAAAATTGTAAATAATTATCTTCTTTCTCAAAGTTAATTTAATAGATCATTTAGAATTTTTTTATTAAAGATCATAACGGAAACGATCATTGGGCCTAATAAATGCTAAAGAATTGTAAATAATTATATTCTTTCTAAAACATAATTTAATAGATCAGTTAGAATTTCTTTATTAAAAATCATAACGGTAACGATCATTGGGACTAATAAATGCTAAAGAATTTGAAATAATTATCTTCTTTGTGAATCATAATTGAAAAGATCATTTAAAGTTTTTTTATTAAAGATCATAACGGTAACGATCATTGGGACTAATAAATGCTAAAAAATTGTAAATAATTATCTTCTTTCTCAAAGTTAATTTAATAGATCATTTAGAATTTCTTTATTAAAGATCATAACGGAAACGATCATTGGGCCTAATAAATGCTAAAGAATTGTAAATAATTATATTCTTTCTGAAACCTAATTTAATAGATCATTTAAAATTTCTTTATTAAAAATCATAACGGTAACAATCATTGAGCCTAATAAATGGTAAAAAATTGTAAATAATTATCTTCTTTGTAAAAGATAATTTAATAGATCATTTAAAATTTCTTTATTAAAGATCATAACAGTAACGATCACTGGGCCTAATAAATGCTAAAGAATTTGAAATAATTATCTTCTTTGTGAATCATAATTGAAAGGATCATTTAAAGTTTTTTTATTAAAGATCATAACGGTAACGATCATTGGGCCTAATAAATGCTAAAAAATTGTAAATAATTATCTTCTTTCTAAAAGATAATTTAATAGATCATTTACAATTTCTTTATTAAAGATCATAACGGTAACGATCATTGGTCCTAATAAATGCTAAAGAATTTGAAATAATTACCTTCTTTGTGAATCATAATTGAAAAGATCATTTAAAGTTTTTTTATTAAAGATCATAACGGTAACGATCATTGGGCCTAATAAATGCTAAAAAATTGTAAATAATTATCTTCTTTCTAAAAGATAATTTAATAGATCATTTAGAATTTCTTTATTAAGGATCATAACGGTAACGATCATTAGTCCTAATAAATGCTAAAGAATTTGAAATAATTACCTTCTTTGTGAATCATAATTGAAAAGATCATTTAAAGTTTTTTTATTAAAGATCATAACGGTAACGATCATTGGGCCTAATAAATGCTAGAAAATTGTAAATAATTATCTTCTTTCTCAAAGTTAATTTAATAGATCATTTAGAATTTTTTTATTAAAGATCATAACGGAAACGATCATTGGGCCTAATAAATGCTAAAGAATTGTAAATAATTATATTCTTTCTAAAACATAATTTAATAGATCATTTAGAATTTCTTTATTAAAAATCATAACGGTAACGATCATTGGGACTAATAAATGCTAAAGAATTTGAAATAATTATCTTCTTTGTGAATCATAATTGAAAAGATCATTTAAAGTTTTTTTATTAAAGATCATAACGGTAACGATCATTGGGACTAATAAATGCTAAAAAATTGTAAATAATTATCTTCTTTCTCAAAGTTAATTTAATAGATCATTTAGAATTTCTTTATTAAAGATCATAACGGAAACGATCATTGGGCCTAATAAATGCTAAAGAATTGTAAATAATTATATTCTTTCTGAAACCTAATTTAATAGATCATTTAAAATTTCTTTATTAAAAATCATAACGGTAACAATCATTGAGCCTAATAAATGGTAAAAAATTGTAAATAATTATCTTCTTTGTAAAAGATAATTTAATAGATCATTTAAAATTTCTTTATTAAAGATCATAACAGTAACGATCACTGGGCCTAATAAATGCTAAAGAATTTGAAATAATTATCTTCTTTGTGAATCATAATTGAAAGGATCATTTAAAGTTTTTTTATTAAAGATCATAACGGTAACGATCATTGGGCCTAATAAATGCTAAAAAATTGTAAATAATTATCTTCTTTCTAAAAGATAATTTAATAGATCATTTACAATTTCTTTATTAAAGATCATAACGGTAACGATCATTGGTCCTAATAAATGCTAAAGAATTTGAAATAATTACCTTCTTTGTGAATCATAATTGAAAAGATCATTTAAAGTTTTTTTATTAAAGATCATAACGGTAACGATCATTGGGCCTAATAAATGCTAAAAAATTGTAAATAATTATCTTCTTTCTAAAAGATAATTTAATAGATCATTTAGAATTTCTTTATTAAGGATCATAACGGTAACGATCATTAGTCCTAATAAATGCTAAAGAATTTGAAATAATTACCTTCTTTGTGAATCATAATTGAAAAGATCATTTAAAGTTTTTTTATTAAAGATCATAACGGTAACGATCATTGGGCCTAATAAATGCTAGAAAATTGTAAATAATTATCTTCTTTCTAAAAGATAATTTAATAGAGCATTTACAATTTCTTTATTAAAGATCATAACAGTAACGATCATTGGTCCTAATAAATGCTAAAGAATTTGAAATAATTACCTTCTTTGTGAATCATAATTGAAAAGATCATTTAAAGTTTTTTTATTAAAGATCATAACGGTAACGATCATTGGGCCTAATAAATGCTAAAAAATTGTAAATAATTATCTTCTTTCTCAAAGATAATTTAACAGATCATTTAGAATTTCTTTATTAAAGATCATAACGGTAACGATCATTGGGCCTAATAAATGCTAACGAATTTGAAATAATTATCTTCTTTGTGAATCATAATTGAAAAGATCATTTAAAGTTTTTTTATTAAAGATCATAACGGTAACGATCATTGGGACTAATAAATGCTAAAAAATTGTAAATAATTATCTTCTTTCTCAAAGATAATTTAATAGATCATTTAGAATTTCTTTATTAAAGATCATAACGGAAACCATCATTAGGCCTAATAAATGCTAAAGAATTGTAAATAATTATATTCTTTCTGAAACCTAATTTAATAGATCATTTAAAATTTCTTTATTAAAAATCATAACGGTAACAATCATTGAGCCTAATAAATGGTAAAAAATTGTAAATAATTATCTTCTTTGTAAAAGATAATTTAATAGATCATTTAAAATTTCTTTAATTAAAGATCATAACAGTAACGATCACTGGGCCTAATAAATGCTAAAGAATTTGAAATAATTATCTTCTTTGTGAATCATAATTGAAAGGATCATTTAAAGTTTTTTTATTAAAGATCATAACGGTAACGATCATTGGGCCTAATAAATGCTAAAAAATTGTAAATAATTATCTTCTTTCTAAAAGATAATTTAATAGATCATTTACAATTTCTTTATTAAAGATCATAACGGTAACGATCATTGGTCCTAATAAATGCTAAAGAATTTGAAATAATTACCTTCTTTGTGAATCATAATTGAAAAGATCATTTAAAGTTTTTTTATTAAAGATCATAACGGTAACGATCATTGGGCCTAATAAATGCTAAAAAATTGTAAATAATTATCTTCTTACTAAAAGATAATTTAATAGATCATTTACAATTTCTTTATTAAAGATCATAACGGTAACGATCATTGGTCCTAATAAATGCTAAAGAATTTGAAATAATTACCTTCTTTGTGAATCATAATTGAAAAGATCATTTAAAGTTTTTTTATTAAAGATCATAACGGTAACGATCATTGGGCCTAATAAATGCTAAAAAATTGTAAATAATTATCTTCTTTCTCAAAGATAATTTAACAGATCATTTAGAATTTCTTTATTAAAGATCATAACGGTAACGATCATTGGGCCTAATAAATGCTAACGAATTTGAAATAATTATCTTCTTTGTGAATCATAATTGAAAAGATCATTTAAAGTTTTTTTATTAAAGATCATAACGGTAACGATCATTGGGACTAATAAATGCTAAAAAATTGTAAATAATTATCTTCTTTCTCAAAGTTAATTTAATAGATCATTTAGAATTTCTTTATTAAAGATCATAACGGAAACCATCATTAGGCCTAATAAATGCTAAAGAATTGTAAATAATTATATTCTTTCTGAAACCTAATTTAATAGATCATTTAAAATTTCTTTATTAAAAATCATAACGGTAACAATCATTGAGCCTAATAAATGGTAAAAAATTGTAAATAATTATCTTCTTTGTAAAAGATAATTTAATAGATCATTTAAAATTTCTTTATTAAAGATCATAACAGTAACGATCACTGGGCCTAATAAATGCTAAAGAATTTGAAATAATTATCTTCTTTGTGAATCATAATTGAAAGGATCATTTAAAGTTTTTTTATTAAAGATCATAACGGTAACGATCATTGGGCCTAATAAATGCTAAAAAATTGTAAATAATTATCTTCTTTCTAAAAGATAATTTAATAGATCATTTACAATTTCTTTATTAAAGATCATAACAGTAACGATCATTGGTCCTAATAAATGCTAAAGAATTTGAAATAATTACCTTCTTTGTGAATCATAATTGAAAAGATCATTTAAAGTTTTTTTATTAAAGATCATAACGGTAACGATCATTGGGCCTAATAAATGCTAAAAAATTGTAAATAATTATCTTCTTTCTCAAAGATAATTTAACAGATCATTTAGAATTTCTTTATTAAAGATCATAACGGTAACGATCATTGGGCCTAATAAATGCTAACGAATTTGAAATAATTATCTTCTTTGTGAATCATAATTGAAAAGATCATTTAAAGTTTTTTTATTAAAGATCATAACGGTAACGATCATTGGGACTAATAAATGCTAAAAAATTGTAAATAATTATCTTCTTTCTCAAAGATAATTTAATAGATCATTTAGAATTTCTTTATTAAAGATCATAACGGAAACCATCATTAGGCCTAATAAATGCTAAAGAATTG
Organism: Psophocarpus tetragonolobus; assembly: GCA_037954015.1. Lineage (NCBI taxonomy): Eukaryota > Viridiplantae > Streptophyta > Magnoliopsida > Fabales > Fabaceae > Psophocarpus > Psophocarpus tetragonolobus. The sequence goes on from CM075688.1 coordinate 66,456,765, forward strand.
TAAATAATTATATTCTTTCTGAAACCTAATTTAATAGATCATTTAAAATTTCTTTATTAAAAATCATAACGGTAACAATCATTGAGCCTAATAAATGGTAAAAAATTGTAAATAATTATCTTCTTTGTAAAAGATAATTTAATAGATCATTTAAAATTTCTTTATTAAAGATCATAACAGTAACGATCACTGGGCCTAATAAATGCTAAAGAATTTGAAATAATTATCTTCTTTGTGAATCATAATTGAAAGGATCATTTAAAGTTTTTTTATTAAAGATCATAACGGTAACGATCATTGGGCCTAATAAATGCTAAAAAATTGTAAATAATTATCTTCTTTCTAAAAGATAATTTAATAGATCATTTACAATTTCTTTATTAAAGATCATAACGGTAACGATCATTGGTCCTAATAAATGCTAAAGAATTTGAAATAATTACCTTCTTTGTGAATCATAGTTGAAAAGATCATTTAAAGTTTTTTTATGAAAGATCATAACGGTAACGATCATTGGGCCTAATAAATGCTAAAAAATTGTAAATAATTATCTTCTTACTAAAAGATAATTTAATAGATCATTTACAATTTCTTTATTAAAGATCATAACGGTAACGATCATTGGTCCTAATAAATGCTAAAGAATTTGAAATAATTACCTTCTTTGTGAATCATAATTGAAAAGATCATTTAAAGTTTTTTTATTAAAGATCATAACGGTAACGATCATTGGGCCTAATAAATGCTAAAAAACTGAAAATAATTATCTTCTTTCTCAAAGATAATTTAACAGATCATTTAGAATTTCTTTATTAAAGATCATAACGGTAACGATCATTGGGCCTAATAAATGCTAACGAATTTGAAATAATTATCTTCTTTGTGAATCATAATTGAAAAGATCATTTAAAGTTTTTTTATTAAAGATCATAACGGTAACGATCATTGGGACTAATAAATGCTAAAAAATTGTAAATAATTATCTTCTTACTAAAAGATAATTTAATAGATCATTTACAATTTCTTTATTAAAGATCATAACGGTAACGATCATTGGTCCTAATAAATGCTAAAGAATTTGAAATAATTACCTTCTTTGTGAATCATAATTGAAAAGATCATTTAAAGTTTTTTTATTAAAGATCATAACGGTAACGATCATTGAGCCTAATAAATGGTAAAAAATTGTAAATAGTTATCTTCTTTGTAAAAGATAATTTAATAAATCATTTAAAATTTCTTTATTAAAGATCATAACAGTAACGATCACTGGGCCTAATAAATGCTAAAGAATTTGAAATAATTATCTTCTTTGTGAATCATAATTGAAAGGATCATTTAAAGTTTTTTTATTAAAGATCATAACGGTAACGATCATTGGGCCTAATAAATGCTAAAAAATTGTAAATAATTATCTTCTTTCTAAAAGATAATTTAATAGATCATTTACAATTTCTTTATTAAAGATCATAACGGTAACGATCATTGGTCCTAATAAATGCTAAAGAATTTGAAATAATTACCTTCTTTGTGAATCATAATTGAAAAGATCATTTAAAGTTTTTTTATTAAAGATCATAACGGTAACGATCATTGGGCCGAATAAATGGTAAAAAATTGTAAATAATTATCTTCTTTCTCAAAGATAATTTAACAGATCATTTAGAATTTCTTTATTAAAGATCATAACGGTAACGATCATTGGGCCTAATAAATGCTAACGAATTTGAAATAATTATCTTCTTTGTGAATCATAATTGAAAAGATCATTTAAAGTTTTTTATTAAAGATCATAACGGTAACGATCATTGGCCTAATAAATGCTAAAAAATTGTAAATAATTATCTTCTTTCTCAAAGATAATTTAATAGATCATTTAGAATTTCTTTATTAAAGATCATAACGGAAACGATCATTGGGCCTAATAAATGCTAAAGAATTATAAATAATTACATTCTTTCTAAAACATAATTTAATAGATCATTTAAAATTTCTTTATTAAAAATCATAACGGTAACAATCATTGAGCCTAATAAATGGTAAAAAATTTGTAAATAATTATCTTCTTTGTAAAAGATAATTTAATAGATCATTTAAAATTTCTTTATTAAAGATCATAACAGTAACGATCACTGGGCCTAATAAATGCTAAAGAATTTGAAATAATTATCTTCTTTGTGAATCATAATTGAAAAGATTATTTAAAGTTTTTTTATTAAAGATCATAACGGTAACGATCATTGGGCCTAATAAATGCTAAAAAATTGTAAATAATTATCTTCTTTCTCAAAGATAATTTAATAGATCATTTAGAATTTCTTTATTAAAGATCATAACGGTAACGATCATTGGGCCTAATAAATGCTAAAGAATTTGAAATAATTACCTTCTTTGTGAATCATAATTGAATAGATCATTTAAAGTTTTTTTAATAAAGATCATAACGGTAACGATCATTGGGCCTAATAAATGCTAAAAAATTGTAAATAATTATCTTCTTTCTCAAAGATAATTTAATAGATCATTTAGAATTTCTTTATTAAAGATCATAACGGTAACGATCATTGGCCCTAATAAATGCTAACGAATTTGAAATAATTATCTTCTTTGTGAATCATAATTGAAAAGATCATTTAAAGTTTTTTTTTTAAAGATCATAACGGTAACTAAAGATCATAATGGTAAGGATCATTGGTCCTAATAAATGCTAAAGAATTTGAAATAATTACCTTCTTTGTGAATCATAATTGAAAAGATCATTTAAAGTTTTTTTATTAAAGATCATAACGGTAACGATCATTGGGCCTAATAAATGCTAACGAATTTGAAATAATTATCTTCTTTGTGAATCATAATTGAAAAGATCATTTAAAGTTTTTTATTAAAGATCATAACGGTAACGATCATTGGCCTAATAAATGCTAAAAAATTGTAAATAATTATCTTCTTTCTCAAAGATAATTTAATAGATCATTTAGAATTTCTTTATTAAAGATCATAACGGAAACGATCATTGGGCCTAATAAATGCTAAAGAATTATAAATAATTACATTCTTTCTAAAACATAATTTAATAGATCATTTAAAATTTCTTTATTAAAAATCATAACGGTAACAATCATTGAGCCTAATAAATGGTAAAAAATTTGTAAATAATTATCTTCTTTGTAAAAGATAATTTAATAGATCATTTAAAATTTCTTTATTAAAGATCATAACAGTAACGATCACTGGGCCTAATAAATGCTAAAGAATTTGAAATAATTATCTTCTTTGTGAATCATAATTGAAAAGATTATTTAAAGTTTTTTTATTAAAGATCATAACGGTAACGATCATTGGGCCTAATAAATGCTAAAAAATTGTAAATAATTATCTTCTTTCTCAAAGATAATTTAATAGATCATTTAGAATTTCTTTATTAAAGATCATAACGGTAACGATCATTGGGCCTAATAAATGCTAAAGAATTTGAAATAATTACCTTCTTTGTGAATCATAATTGAATAGATCATTTAAAGTTTTTTTAATAAAGATCATAACGGTAACGATCATTGGGCCTAATAAATGCTAAAAAATTGTAAATAATTATCTTCTTTCTCAAAGATAATTTAATAGATCATTTAGAATTTCTTTATTAAAGATCATAACGGTAACGATCATTGGCCCTAATAAATGCTAACGAATTTGAAATAATTATCTTCTTTGTGAATCATAATTGAAAAGATCATTTAAAGTTTTTTTTTTAAAGATCATAACGGTAACTAAAGATCATAATGGTAAGGATCATTGGTCCTAATAAATGCTAAAGAATTTGAAATAATTACCTTCTTTGTGAATCATAATTGAAAAGATCATTTAAAGTTTTTTTATTAAAGATCATAACGGTAACGATCATTGGGCCTAATAAATGCTAACGAATTTGAAATAATTATCTTCTTTGTGAATCATAATTGAAAAGATCATTTAATGTTTTTTATTAAAGATCATAACGGTAACGATCATTGGCCTAATAAATGCTAAAAAATTGTAAATAATTATCTTCTTTCTCAAAGATAATTTAATAGATCATTTAGAATTTCTTTATTAAAGATCATAACGGAAACGATCATTGGGCCTAATAAATGCTAAAGAATTGTAGATAATTATATTCTTTCTAAAACATAATTTAATAGATCATTTAAAATTTCTTTATTAAAAATCATAACGGTAACAATCATTGAGCCTAATAAATGGTAATAAATTTGTAAATAATTATCTTCTTTGTAAAAGATAATTTAATAGATCATTTAAAATTTCTTTATTAAAGATCATAACAGTAACGATCACTGGGCCTAATAAATGCTAAAGAATTTGAAATAATTATCTTCTTTGTGAATCATAATTGAAAAGATTATTTAAAGTTTTTTTATTAAAGATCATAACGGTAACGATCATTGGGCCTAATAAATGCTAAAAAATTGTAAATAATTATCTTCTTTCTCAAAGATAATTTAATAGATCATTTACAATTTCTTTATTAAAGATCATAACGGTAACGATCATTGGTCCTAATAAATGCTAAAGAATTTGAAATAATTACCTTCTTTGTGAATCATAATTGAAAAGATCATTTAAAGTTTTTTTATTAAAGATCATAACGGTAACGATCATTGGGCCGAATAAATGGTAAAAAATTGTAAATAATTATCTTCTTTCTCAAAGATAATTTAACAGATCATTTAGAATTTCTTTATTAAAGATCATAACGGTAACGATCATTGGGCCTAATAAATGCTAACGAATTTGAAATAATTATCTTCTTTGTGAATCATAATTGAAAAGATCATTTAAAGTTTTTTATTAAAGATCATAACGGTAACGATCATTGGCCTAATAAATGCTAAAAAATTGTAAATAATTATCTTCTTTCTCAAAGATAATTTAATAGATCATTTAGAATTTCTTTATTAAAGATCATAACGGAAACGATCATTGGGCCTAATAAATGCTAAAGAATTGTAAATAATTATATTCTTTCTAAAACATAATTTAATAGATCATTTAAAATTTCTTTATTAAAAATCATAACGGTAACAATCATTGAGCCTAATAAATGGTAAAAAATTTGTAAATAATTATCTTCTTTGTAAAAGATAATTTAATAGATCATTTAAAATTTCTTTATTAAAGATCATAACAGTAACGATCACTGGGCCTAATAAATGCTAAAGAATTTGAAATAATTATCTTCTTTGTGAATCATAATTGAAAAGATTATTTAAAGTTTTTTTATTAAAGATCATAACGGTAACGATCATTGGGCCTAATAAATGCTAAAAAATTGTAAATAATTATCTTCTTTCTCAAAGATAATTTAATAGATCATTTAGAATTTCTTTATTAAAGATCATAACGGTAACGATCATTGGGCCTAATAAATGCTAAAGAATTTGAAATAATTACCTTCTTTGTGAATCATAATTGAATAGATCATTTAAAGTTTTTTTAATAAAGATCATAACGGTAACGATCATTGGGCCTAATAAATGCTAAAAAATTGTAAATAATTATCTTCTTTCTCAAAGATAATTTAATAGATCATTTAGAATTTCTTTATTAAAGATCATAACGGTAACGATCATTGGCCCTAATAAATGCTAACGAATTTGAAATAATTATCTTCTTTGTGAATCATAATTGAAAAGATCATTTAAAGTTTTTTTTTTAAAGATCATAACGGTAACTAAAGATCATAATGGTAAGGATCATTGGTGCTAATAAATGCTAAAGAATTTGAAATAATTACCTTCTTTGTGAATCATAATTGAAAAGATCATTTAAAGTTTTTTTATTAAAGATCATAACGGTAACGATCATTGGGCCTAATAAATGCTAAAATATTGTAAATAATTATCTTCTTTCTCAAAGATAATTTAACAGATCATTTAGAATTTCTTTATTAAAGATCATAACGGTAACGATCATTGGGCCTAATAAATGCTAACGAATTTGAAATAATTATTTTCTTTGTGAATCATAATTGAAAAGATCATTTAAAGTTTTTTTATTAAAGATCATAACGGTAACGATCATTGGGCCTAATAAATGCTAAAAAATTATAAATAATTATCTTCTTTCTCAAAGATAATTTAATAGATCATTTACAATTTCTTTATTAAAGATCATAACGGTAACGATCATTGGTCCTAATAAATGCTAAAGAATTTGAAATAATTACCTTCTTTGTGAATCATAATTGAAAAGATCATTTAAAGTTTTTTTATTAAAGATCATAACGGTAACGATCATTGGGCCGAATAAATGGTAAAAAATTGTAAATAATTATCTTCTTTCTCAAAGATAATTTAACAGATCATTTAGAATTTCTTTATTAAAGATCATAACGGTAACGATCATTGGGCCTAATAAATGCTAACGAATTTGAAATAATTATCTTCTTTGTGAATCATAATTGAAAAGATCATTTAAAGTTTTTTATTAAAGATCATAACGGTAACGATCATTGGCCTAATAAATGCTAAAAAATTGTAAATAATTATCTTCCTTCTCAAAGATAATTTAATAGATCATTTAGAATTTCTTTATTAAAGATCATAACGGAAACGATCATTGGGCCTAATAAATGCTAAAGAATTGTAAATAATTATATTCTTTCTAAAACATAATTTAATAGATCATTTAAAATTTCTTTATTAAAAATCATAACGGTAACAATCATTGAGCCTAATAAATGGTAAAAAATTTGTAAATAATTATCTTCTTTGTAAAAGATAATTTAATAGATCATTTAAAATTTCTTTATTAAAGATCATAACAGTAACGATCACTGGGCCTAATAAATGCTAAAGAATTTGAAATAATTATCTTCTTTGTGAATCATAATTGAAAAGATTATTTAAAGTTTTTTTATTAAAGATCATAACGGTAACGATCATTGGGCCTAATAAATGCTAAAAAATTGTAAATAATTATCTTCTTTCTCAAAGATAATTTAATAGATCATTTAGAATTTCTTTATTAAAGATCATAACGGTAACGATCATTGGCTCTAATAAATGCTAAAGAATTTGAAATAATTACCTTCTTTGTGAATCATAATTGAATAGATCATTTAAAGTTTTTTTAATAAAGATCATAACGGTAACGATCATTGGGCCTAATAAATGCTAAAAAATTGTAAATAATTATCTTCTTTCTCAAAGATAATTTAATAGATCATTTAGAATTTCTTTATTAAAGATCATAACGGTAACGATCATTGGCCCTATTAAATGCTAACGAATTTGAAATAATTATCTTCTTTGTGAATCATAATTGAAAAGATCATTTAAAGTTTTTTTTTTAAAGATCATAACGGTAACTAAAGATCATAATGGTAAGGATCATTGGTCCTAATAAATGCTAAAGAATTTGAAATAATTACCTTCTTTGTGAATCATAATTGAAAAGATCATTTAAAGTTTTTTTATTAAAGATCATAACGGTAACGATCATTGGGCCTAATAAATGCTAACGAATTTGAAATAATTATCTTCTTTGTGAATCATAATTGAAAAGATCATTTAAAGTTTTTTATTAAAGATCATAACGGTAACGATCATTGGCCTAATAAATGCTAAAAAATTGTAAATAATTATCTTCTTTCTCAAAGATAATTTAATAGATCATTTAGAATTTCTTTATTAAAGATCATAACGGAAACGATCATTGGGCCTAATAAATGCTAAAGAATTGTAGATAATTATATTCTTTCTAAAACATAATTTAATAGATCATTTAAAATTTCTTTATTAAAAATCATAACGGTAACAATCATTGAGCCTAATAAATGGTAAAAAATTTGTAAATAATTATCTTCTTTGTAAAAGATAATTTAATAGATCATTTAAAATTTCTTTATTAAAGATCATAACAGTAACGATCACTGGGCCTAATAAATGCTAAAGAATTTGAAATAATTATCTTCTTTGTGAATCATAATTGAAAAGATTATTTAAAGTTTTTTTATTAAAGATCATAACGGTAACGATCATTGGGCCTAATAAATGCTAAAAAATTGTAAATAATTATCTTCTTTCTCAAAGATAATTTAATAGATCATTTAGAATTTCTTTATTAAAGATCATAACGGTAACGATCATTGGGCCTAATAAATGCTAAAGAATTTGAAATAATTACCTTCTTTGTGAATCATAATTGAATAGATCATTTAAAGTTTTTTTAATAAAGATCATAACGGTAACGATCATTGGGCCTAATAAATGCTAAAAAATTGTAAATAATTATCTTGTTTCTCAAAGATAATTTAATAGATCATTTAGAATTTCTTTATTAAAGATCATAACGGTAACGATCATTGGCCCTAATAAATGCTAACGAATTTGAAATAATTATCTTCTTTGTGAATCATAATTGAAAAGATCATTTAAAGTTTTTTTTTTAAAGATCATAACGGTAACTAAGGATCATAATGGTAAGGATCATTGGTGCTAATAAATGCTAAAGAATTTGAAATAATTACCTTCTTTGTGAATCATAATTGAAAAGATCATTTAAAGTTTTTTTATTAAAGATCATAACGGTAACGATCATTGGGCCTAATAAATCCTAAAAAATTGTAAATAATTATCTTCTTTCTCAAAGATAATTTAACAGATCATTTAGAATTTCTTTATTAAAGATCATAACGGTAACGATCATTGGGCCTAATAAATGCTAACGAATTTGAAATAATTATTTTCTTTGTGAATCATAATTGAAAAGATCATTTAAAGTTTTTTTATTAAAGATCATAACGGTAACGATCATTGGGCCTAATAAATGCTAAAAAATTGTAAATAATTATCTTCTTTCTCAAAGATAATTTAATAGATCATTTAGAATTTCTTTATTAAAGATCATAACGGTAACGATCATTGGCCCTAATAAATGCTAACGAATTTGAAATAATTATCTTCTTTGTGAATCATAATTGAAAAGATCATTTAAAGTTTTTTTTTTAAAGATCATAACGGTAACTAAGGATCATAATGGTAAGGATCATTGGTGCTAATAAATGCTAAAGAATTTGAAATAATTACCTTCTTTGTGAATCATAATTGAAAAGATCATTTAAAGTTTTTTTATTAAAGATCATAACGGTAACGATCATTGGGCCTAATAAATCCTAAAAAATTGTAAATAATTATCTTCTTTCTCAAAGATAATTTAACAGATCATTTAGAATTTCTTTATTAAAGATCATAACGGTAACGATCATTGGGCCTAATAAATGCTAACGAATTTGAAATAATTATTTTCTTTGTGAATCATAATTGAAAAGATCATTTAAAGTTTTTTTATTAAAGATCATAACGGTAACGATCATTGGGCCTAATAAATGCTAAAAAATTGTAAATAATTATCTTCTTTCTAAAAGATAATTTAATAGATCATTTACAATTTCTTTATTAAAGATCATAACGGTAACGATCATTGGTCCTAATAAATGCTAAAGAATTTGAAATAATTACCTTCTTTGTGAATCATAATTGAAAAGATCATTTAAAGTTTTTTTATTAAAGATCATAACGGTAACGATCATTGGGCCTAATAAATGCTAAAAAATTGTAAATAATTATCTTCTTTCTAAAAGATAATTTAATAGATCATTTACAATTTCTTTATTAAAGATCATAACGGTAACGATCATTGGTCCTAATAAATGCTAAAGAATTTGAAATAATTACCTTCTTTGTGAATCATAATTGAAAAGATCATTTAAAGTTTTTTTATTAAAGATCATAACGGTAACGATCATTGGGCCGAATAAATGGTAAAAAATTGTAAATAATTATCTTCTTTCTCAAAGATAATTTAACAGATCATTTAGAATTTCTTTATTAAAGATCATAACGGTAACGATCATTGGGCCTAATAAATGCTAACGAATTTGAAATAATTATCTTCTTTGTGAATCATAATTGAAAAGATCATTTAAAGTTTTTTATTAAAGATCATAACGGTAACGATCATTGGCCTAATAAATGCTAAAAAATTGTAAATAATTATCTTTCTCAAAGATAATTTAATAGATCATTTAGAATTTCTTTATTAAAGATCATAACGGAAACGATCATTGGGCCTAATAAATGCTAAAGAATTGTAAATAATTATATTCTTTCTAAAACATAATTTAATAGATCATTTAAAATTTCTTTATTAAAAATCATAACGGTAACAATCATTGAGCCTAATAAATGGTAAAAAATTTGTAAATAATTATCTTCTTTGTAAAAGATAATTTAATAGATCATTTAAAATTTCTTTATTAAAGATCATAACAGTAACGATCACTGGGCCTAATAAATGCTAAAGAATTTGAAATAATTATCTTCTTTGTGAATCATAATTGAAAAGATTATTTAAAGTTTTTTTATTAAAGATCATAACGGTAACGATCATTGGGCCTAATAAATGCTAAAAAATTGTAAATAATTATCTTCTTTCTCAAAGATAATTTAATAGATCATTTAGAATTTCTTTATTAAAGATCATAACGGTAACGATCATTGGGCCTAATAAATGCTAAAGAATTTGAAATAATTACCTTCTTTGTGAATCATAATTGAATAGATCATTTAAAGTTTTTTTAATAAAGATCATAACGGTAACGATCATTGGGCCTAATAAATGCTAAAAAATTGTAAATAATTATCTTCTTTCTCAAAGATAATTTAATAGATCATTTAGAATTTCTTTATTAAAGATCATAACGGTAACGATCATTGGCCCTAATAAATGCTAACGAATTTGAAATAATTATCTTCTTTGTGAATCATAATTGAAAAGATCATTTAAAGTTTTTTTTTTAAAAATCATAACGGTAACTAAAGATCATAATGGTAAGGATCATTGGTCCTAATAAATGCTAAAGAATTTGAAATAATTACCTTCTTTGTGAATCATAATTGAAAAGATCATTTAAAGTTTTTTTATTAAAGATCATAACGGTAACGATCATTGGGCCTAATAAATGCTAACGAATTTGAAATAATTATCTTCTTTGTGAATCATAATTGAAAAGATCATTTAAAGTTTTTTATTAAAGATCATAACGGTAACGATCATTGGCCTAATAAATGCTAAAAAATTGTAAATAATTATCTTCTTTCTCAAAGATAATTTAATAGATCATTTAGAATTTCTTTATTAAAGATCATAACGGAAACGATCATTGGGCCTAATAAATGCTAAAGAATTGTAGATAATTATATTCTTTCTAAAACATAATTTAATAGATCATTTAAAATTTCTTTATTAAAAATCATAACGGTAACAATCATTGAGCCTAATAAATGGTAAAAAATTTGTAAATGATTATCTTCTTTGTAAAAGATAATTTAATAGATCATTTAAAATTTCTTTATTAAAGATCATAACAGTAACGATCACTGGGCCTAATAAATGCTAAAGAATTTGAAATAATTATCTTCTTTGTGAATCATAATTGAAAAGATTATTTAAAGTTTTTTTATTAAAGATCATAACGGTAACGATCATTGGGCCTAATAAATGCTAAAAAATTGTAAATAATTATCTTCTTTCTCAAAGATAATTTAATAGATCATTTAGAATTTCTTTATTAAAGATCATAACGGTAACGATCATTGGGCCTAATAAATGCTAAAGAATTTGAAATAATTACCTTCTTTGTGAATCATAATTGAATAGATCATTTAAAGTTTTTTTAATAAAGATCATAACGGTAACGATCATTGGGCCTAATAAATGCTAAAAAATTGTAAATAATTATCTTCTTTCTCAAAGATAATTTAATAGATCATTTAGAATTTCTTTATTAAAGATCATAACGGTAACGATCATTGGCCCTAATAAATGCTAACGAATTTGAAATAATTATCTTCTTTGTGAATCATAATTGAAAAGATCATTTAAAGTTTTTTTTTTAAAGATCATAACGGTAACTAAAGATCATAATGGTAAGGATCATTGGTGCTAATAAATGCTAAAGAATTTGAAATAATTACCTTCTTTGTGAATCATAATTGAAAAGATCATTTAAAGTTTTTTTATTAAAGATCATAACGGTAACGATCATTGGGCCTAATAAATGCTAAAAAATTGTAAATAATTATCTTCTTTCTCAAAGATAATTTAATAGATCATTTAGAATTTCTTTATTAAAGATCATAACGGTAACGATCATTGGGCCTAATAAATGCTAAAGAATTTGAAATAATTACCTTCTTTGTGAATCATAATTGAATAGATCATTTAAAGTTTTTTTAATAAAGATCATAACGGTAACGATCATTGGGCCTAATAAATGCTAAAAAATTGTAAATAATTATCTTCTTTCTCAAAGATAATTTAATAGATCATTTAGAATTTCTTTATTAAAGATCATAACGGTAACGATCATTGGCCCTAATAAATGCTAACGAATTTGAAATAATTATCTTCTTTGTGAATCATAATTGAAAAGATCATTTAAAGTTTTTTTTTTAAAGATCATAACGGTAACTAAAGATCATAATGGTAAGGATCATTGGTCCTAATAAATGCTAAAGAATTTGAAATAATTACCTTCTTTGTGAATCATAATTGAAAAGATCATTTAAAGTTTTTTTATTAAAGATCATAACGGTAACGATCATTGGGCCTAATAAATGCTAACGAATTTGAAATAATTATCTTCTTTGTGAATCATAATTGAAAAGATCATTTAAAGTTTTTTATTAAAGATCATAACGGTAACGATCATTGGCCTAATAAATGCTAAAAAATTGTAAATAATTATCTTCTTTCTCAAAGATAATTTAATAGATCATTTAGAATTTCTTTATTAAAGATCATAACGGAAACGATCATTGGGCCTAATAAATGCTAAAGAATTGTAGATAATTATATTCTTTCTAAAACATAATTTAATAGATCATTTAAAATTTCTTTATTAAAAATCATAACGGTAACAATCATTGAGCCTAATAAATGGTAAAAAATTTGTAAATAATTATCTTCTTTGTAAAAGATAATTTAATAGATCATTTAAAATTTCTTTATTAAAGATCATAACAGTAACGATCACTGGGCCTAATAAATGCTAAAGAATTTGAAATAATTATCTTCTTTGTGAATCATAATTGAAAAGATTATTTAAAGTTTTTTTATTAAAGATCATAACGGTAACGATCATTGGGCCTAATAAATGCTAAAAAATTGTAAATAATTATCTTCTTTCTCAAAGATAATTTAATAGATCATTTAGAATTTCTTTATTAAAGATCATAACGGTAACGATCATTGGGCCTAATAAATGCTAAAGAATTTGAAATAATTACCTTCTTTGTGAATCATAATTGAATAGATCATTTAAAGTTTTTTTAATAAAGATCATAACGGTAACGATCATTGGGCCTAATAAATGCTAAAAAATTGTAAATAATTATCTTCTTTCTCAAAGATAATTTAATAGATCATTTAGAATTTCTTTATTAAAGATCATAACGGTAACGATCATTGGCCCTAATAAATGCTAACGAATTTGAAATAATTATCTTCTTTGTGAATCATAATTGAAAAGATCATTTAAAGTTTTTTTTTTAAAGATCATAACGGTAACTAAAGATCATAATGGTAAGGATCATTGGTGCTAATAAATGCTAAAGAATTTGAAATAATTACCTTCTTTGTGAATCATAATTGAAAAGATCATTTAAAGTTTTTTTATTAAAGATCATAACGGTAACGATCATTGGGCCTAATAAATGCTAAAAAATTGTAAATAATTATCTTCTTTCTCAAAGATAATTTAACAGATCATTTAGAATTTCTTTATTAAAGATCATAACGGTAACGATGATTGGGCCTAATAAATGCTAACGAATTTGAAATAATTATTTTCTTTGTGAATCATAATTGAAAAGATCATTTAAAGTTTTTTTATTAAAGATCATAACGGTAACGATCATTGGGCCTAATAAATGCTAAAAAATTGTAAATAATTATCTTCTTTCTAAAAGATAATTTAATAGATCATTTACAATTTCTTTATTAAAGATCATAACGGTAACGATCATTGGTCCTAATAAATGCTAAAGAATTTGAAATAATTACCTTCTTTGTGAATCATAATTGAAAAGATCATTTAAAGTTTTTTTATTAAAGATCATAACGGTAACGATCATTGGGCCTAATAAATGCTAAAAAATTGTAAATAATTATCTTCTTTCTAAAAGATAATTTAATAGATCATTTACAATTTCTTTATTAAAGATCATAACGGTAACGATCATTGGTCCTAATAAATGCTAAAGAATTTGAAATAATTACCTTCTTTGTGAATCATAATTGAAAAGATCATTTAAAGTTTTTTTATTAAAGATCATAACGGTAACGATCATTGGGCCGAATAAATGGTAAAAAATTGTAAATAATTATCTTCTTTCTCAAAGATAACTTAACAGATCATTTAGAATTTCTTTATTAAAGATCATAACGGTAACGATCATTGGGCCTAATAAATGCTAACGAATTTGAAATAATTATCTTCTTTGTGAATCATAATTGAAAAGATCATTTAAAGTTTTTTATTAAAGATCATAACGGTAACGATCATTGGCCTAATAAATGCTAAAAAATTGTAAATAATTATCTTTCTCAAAGATAATTTAATAGATCATTTAGAATTTCTTTATTAAAGATCATAACGGAAACGATCATTGGGCCTAATAAATGCTAAAGAATTGTAAATAATTATATTCTTTCTAAAACATAATTTAATAGATCATTTAAAATTTCTTTATTAAAAATCATAACGGTAACAATCATTGAGCCTAATAAATGGTAAAAAATTTGTAAATAATTATCTTCTTTGTAAAAGATAATTTAATAGATCATTTAAAATTTCTTTATTAAAGATCATAACGGTAACGATCATTGGGCCTAATAAATGCTAACGAATTTGAAATAATTATTTTCTTTGTGAATCATAATTGAAAAGATCATTTAAAGTTTTTTTATTAAAGATCATAACGGTAACGAGCATTGGGCCTAATAAATGCTAAAAAATTGTAAATAATTATCTTCTTTCTCAAAGATAATTTAATAGATCATTTAGAATTTCTTTATTAAAGATCATAACGGTAACGATCATTGGGCCTAATAAATGCTAAAGAATTTGAAATAATTACCTTCTTTGTGAATCATAATTGAATAGATCATTTAAAGTTTTTTTAATAAAGATCATAACGGTAACGATCATTGGGCCTAATAAATGCTAAAAAATTGTAAATAATTATCTTCTTTCTCAAAGATAATTTAATAGATCATTTAGAATTTCTTTATTAAAGATCATAACGGTAACGATCATTGGCCCTAATAAATGCTAACGAATTTGAAATAATTATCTTCTTTGTGAATCATAATTGAAAAGATCATTTAAAGTTTTTTTTTTAAAGATCATAACGGTAACTAAAGATCATAATGGTAAGGATCATTGGTGCTAATAAATGCTAAAGAATTTGAAATAATTACCTTCTTTGTGAATCATAATTGAAAAGATCATTTAAAGTTTTTTTATTAAAGATCATAACGGTAACGATCATTGGGCCTAATAAATGCTAAAAAATTGTAAATAATTATCTTCTTTCTCAAAGATAATTTAACAGATCATTTAGAATTTCTTTATTAAAGATCATAACGGTAACGATCATTGGGCCTAATAAATGCTAACGAATTTGAAATAATTATTTTCTTTGTGAATCATAATTGAAAAGATCATTTAAAGTTTTTTTATTAAAGATCATAACGGTAACGATCATTGGGCCTAATAAATGCTAAAAAATTGTAAATAATTATCTTCTTTCTAAAAGATAATTTAATAGATCATTTACAATTTCTTTATTAAAGATCATAACGGTAACGATCATTGGTCCTAATAAATGCTAAAGAATTTGAAATAATTACCTTCTTTGTGAATCATAATTGAAAAGATCATTTAAAGTTTTTTTATTAAAGATCATAACGGTAACGATCATTGGGCCTAATAAATGCTAAAAAATTGTAAATAATTATCTTCTTTCTCAAAGATAATTTAATAGATCATTTAGAATTTCTTTATTAAAGATCATAACGGTAACGATCATTGGGCCTAATAAATGCTAAAGAATTTGAAATAATTACCTTCTTTGTGAATCATAATTGAATAGATCATTTAAAGTTTTTTTAATAAAGATCATAACGGTAACGATCATTGGGCCTAATAAATGCTAAAAAATTGTAAATAATTATCTTCTTTCTCAAAGATAATTTAATAGATCATTTAGAATTTCTTTATTAAAGATCATAACGGTAACGATCATTGGCCCTAATAAATGCTAACGAATTTGAAATAATTATCTTCTTTGTGAATCATAATTGAAAAGATCATTTAAAGTTTTTTTTTTAAAGATCATAACGGTAACTAAAGATCATAATGGTAAGGATCATTGGTCCTAATAAATGCTAAAGAATTTGAAATAATTACCTTCTTTGTGAATCATAATTGAAAAGATCATTTAAAGTTTTTTTATTAAAGATCATAACGGTAACGATCATTGGGCCTAATAAATGCTAACGAATTTGAAATAATTATCTTCTTTGTGAATCATAATTGAAAAGATCATTTAAAGTTTTTTATTAAAGATCATAACGGTAACGATCATTGGCCTAATAAATGCTAAAAAATTGTAAATAATTATCTTCTTTCTCAAAGATAATTTAATAGATCATTTAGAATTTCTTTATTAAAGATCATAACGGAAACGATCATTGGGCCTAATAAATGCTAAAGAATTGTAGATAATTATATTCTTTCTAAAACATAATTTAATAGATCATTTAAAATTTCTTTATTAAAAATCATAACGGTAACAATCATTGAGCCTAATAAATGGTAAAAAATTTGTAAATAATTATCTTCTTTGTAAAAGATAATTTAATAGATCATTTAAAATTTCTTTATTAAAGATCATAACAGTAACGATCACTGGGCCTAATAAATGCTAAAGAATTTGAAATAATTATCTTCTTTGTGAATCATAATTGAAAAGATTATTTAAAGTTTTTTTATTAAAGATCATAACGGTAACGATCATTGGGCCTAATAAATGCTAAAAAATTGTAAATAATTATCTTCTTTCTCAAAGATAATTTAATAGATCATTTAGAATTTCTTTATTAAAGATCATAACGGTAACGATCATTGGGCCTAATAAATGCTAAAGAATTTGAAATAATTACCTTCTTTGTGAATCATAATTGAATAGATCATTTAAAGTTTTTTTAATAAAGATCATAACGGTAACGATCATTGGGCCTAATAAATGCTAAAAAATTGTAAATAATTATCTTCTTTCTCAAAGATAATTTAATAGATCATTTAGAATTTCTTTATTAAAGATCATAACGGTAACGATCATTGGCCCTAATAAATGCTAACGAATTTGAAATAATTATTTTCTTTGTGAATCATAATTGAAAAGATCATTTAAAGTTTTTTTATTAAAGATCATAACGGTAACGATCATTGGGCCTAATAAATGCTAAAAAATTGTAAATAATTATCTTCTTTCTAAAAGATAATTTAATAGATCATTTACAATTTCTTTATTAAAGATCATAACGGTAACGATCATTGGTCCTAATAAATGCTAAAGAATTTGAAATAATTACCTTCTTTGTGAATCATAATTGAAAAGATCATTTAAAGTTTTTTTATTAAAGATCATAACGGTAACGATCATTGGGCCTAATAAATGCTAAAAAATTGTAAATAATTATCTTCTTTCTAAAAGATAATTTAATAGATCATTTACAATTTCTTTATTAAAGATCATAACGGTAACGATCATTGGTCCTAATAAATGCTAAAGAATTTGAAATAATTACCTTCTTTGTGAATCATAATTGAAAAGATCATTTAAAGTTTTTTTATTAAAGATCATAACGGTAACGATCATTGGGCCGAATAAATGGTAAAAAATTGTAAATAATTATCTTCTTTCTCAAAGATAACTTAACAGATCATTTAGAATTTCTTTATTAAAGATCATAACGGTAACGATCATTGGGCCTAATAAATGCTAACGAATTTGAAATAATTATCTTCTTTGTGAATCATAATTGAAAAGATCATTTAAAGTTTTTTATTAAAGATCATAACGGTAACGATCATTGGCCTAATAAATGCTAAAAAATTGTAAATAATTATCTTTCTCAAAGATAATTTAATAGATCATTTAGAATTTCTTTATTAAAGATCATAACGGAAACGATCATTGGGCCTAATAAATGCTAAAGAATTGTAAATAATTATATTCTTTCTAAAACATAATTTAATAGATCATTTAAAATTTCTTTATTAAAAATCATAACGGTAACAATCATTGAGCCTAATAAATGGTAAAAAATTTGTAAATAATTATCTTCTTTGTAAAAGATAATTTAATAGATCATTTAAAATTTCTTTATTAAAGATCATAACGGTAACGATCATTGGGCCTAATAAATGCTAACGAATTTGAAATAATTATTTTCTTTGTGAATCATAATTGAAAAGATCATTTAAAGTTTTTTTATTAAAGATCATAACGGTAACGAGCATTGGGCCTAATAAATGCTAAAAAATTGTAAATAATTATCTTCTTTCTCAAAGATAATTTAATAGATCATTTAGAATTTCTTTATTAAAGATCATAACGGTAACGATCATTGGGCCTAATAAATGCTAAAGAATTTGAAATAATTACCTTCTTTGTGAATCATAATTGAATAGATCATTTAAAGTTTTTTTAATAAAGATCATAACGGTAACGATCATTGGGCCTAATAAATGCTAAAAAATTGTAAATAATTATCTTCTTTCTCAAAGATAATTTAATAGATCATTTAGAATTTCTTTATTAAAGATCATAACGGTAACGATCATTGGCCCTAATAAATGCTAACGAATTTGAAATAATTATCTTCTTTGTGAATCATAATTGAAAAGATCATTTAAAGTTTTTTTTTTAAAGATCATAACGGTAACTAAAGATCATAATGGTAAGGATCATTGGTGCTAATAAATGCTAAAGAATTTGAAATAATTACCTTCTTTGTGAATCATAATTGAAAAGATCATTTAAAGTTTTTTTATTAAAGATCATAACGGTAACGATCATTGGGCCTAATAAATGCTAAAAAATTGTAAATAATTATCTTCTTTCTCAAAGATAATTTAACAGATCATTTAGAATTTCTTTATTAAAGATCATAACGGTAACGATCATTGGGCCTAATAAATGCTAACGAATTTGAAATAATTATTTTCTTTGTGAATCATAATTGAAAAGATCATTTAAAGTTTTTTTATTAAAGATCATAACGGTAACGATCATTGGGCCTAATAAATGCTAAAAAATTGTAAATAATTATCTTCTTTCTAAAAGATAATTTAATAGATCATTTACAATTTCTTTATTAAAGATCATAACGGTAACGATCATTGGTCCTAATAAATGCTAAAGAATTTGAAATAATTACCTTCTTTGTGAATCATAATTGAAAAGATCATTTAAAGTTTTTTTATTAAAGATCATAACGGTAACGATCATTGGGCCTAATAAATGCTAAAAAATTGTAAATAATTATCTTCTTTCTAAAAGATAATTTAATAGATCATTTACAATTTCTTTATTAAAGATCATAACGGTAACGATCATTGGTCCTAATAAATGCTAAAGAATTTGAAATAATTACCTTCTTTGTGAATCATAATTGAAAAGATCATTTAAAGTTTTTTTATTAAAGATCATAACCGTAACGATCATTGGGCCGAATAAATGGTAAAAAATTGTAAATAATTATCTTCTTTCTCAAAGATAATTTAACAGATCATTTAGAATTTCTTTATTAAAGATCATAACGGTAACGATCATTGGGCCTAATAAATGCTAACGAATTTGAAATAATTATCTTCTTTGTGAATCATAATTGAAAAGATCATTTAAAGTTTTTTATTAAAGATCATAACGGTAACGATCATTGGCCTAATAAATGCTAAAAAATTGTAAATAATTATCTTTCTCAAAGATAATTTAATAGATCATTTAGAATTTCTTTATTAAAGATCATAACGGAAACGATCATTGGGCCTAATAAATGCTAAAGAATTGTAAATAATTATATTCTTTCTAAAACATAATTTAATAGATCATTTAAAATTTCTTTATTAAAAATCATAACGGTAACAATCATTGAGCCTAATAAATGGTAAAAAATTTGTAAATAATTATCTTCTTTGTAAAAGATAATTTAATAGATCATTTAAAATTTCTTTATTAAAGATCATAACGGTAACGATCATTGGGCCTAATAAATGCTAACGAATTTGAAATAATTATTTTCTTTGTGAATCATAATTGAAAAGATCATTTAAAGTTTTTTTATTAAAGATCATAACGGTAACGATCATTGGGCCTAATAAATGCTAAAAAATTGTAAATAATTATCTTCTTTCTAAAAGATAATTTAATAGATCATTTACAATTTCTTTATTAAAGATCATAACGGTAACGATCATTGGTCCTAATAAATGCTAAAGAATTTGAAATAATTACCTTCTTTGTGAATCATAATTGAAAAGATCATTTAAAGTTTTTTTATTAAAGATCATAACGGTAACGATCATTGGGCCTAATAAATGCTAAAAAATTGTAAATAATTATCTTCTTTCTAAAAGATAATTTAATAGATCATTTACAATTTCTTTATTAAAGATCATAACGGTAACGATCATTGGTCCTAATAAATGCTAAAGAATTTGAAATAATTACCTTCTTTGTGAATCATAATTGAAAAGATCATTTAAAGTTTTTTTATTAAAGATCATAACGGTAACGATCATTGGGCCTAATAAATGCTAAAAAACTGAAAATAATTATCTTCTTTCTCAAAGATAATTGAACAGATCATTTAGAATTTCTTTATTAAATATCATAACGGTAACGATCATTGGGCCTAATAAATGCTAACGAATTTGAAATAATTATCTTCTTTGTGAATCATAATTGAAAAGATCATTTAAAGTTTTTTTATTAAAGATCATAACGGTAACGATCATTGGGCCTAATAAATGCTAAAAAATTGTAAATAATTATCTTCTTTCTCAAAGATAATTTAATAGGTCATTTAGAATTTCTTTATTAAAGATCATAACAGAAACGATCATTGGGCCTAATAAATGCTAAAGAATTGTAAATAATTATATTCTTTCTAAAACATAATTTAATAGATCATTTAAAATTTCTTTATTAAAAATCATAACGGTAACAATCATTGAGCTGAATAAATGGTAAAAAATTGTAAATAATTATCTTCTTTGTAAAAGATAATTTAATAGATCATTTAAAATTTTTTTATTAAAGATCATAACATTAACGATCACTGGGCCTAATAAATGCTAAAGAATTTGAAATAATTATCTTCTTTGTGAATCATAATTGAAAATATCATTTAAAGTTTTTTTATTAAAGATCATAACGGTAACGATCATTGGGCCTAATAAATGCTAAAAAATCGTAAATACTTATCTTCTTTCTAAAAGCTAATTTAATAGATCATTTAGAATTTCTTTATTTAACGGTAATGGTCATTGGGCCTAATAAATGCTAAAAAATTGTAAATAATTCTATTCTTTCTAAAACATAATTTAATAGATCATTTAAAATTTCTTTATTAAAAATCCTAACGGTAACAATCATTGAGCGTAATAAATGGTAAAAAATTGTAAATAATTATCTTCTTTGTAAAAGATAATTTACTAGATCATTTAGAATTTCTTTATTAAAGATCATAACGGTAACGATCATTGGGCCTAATAAATGCTAAAGAATTTGAAATAATTACCTTCTTTGTGAATCATAATTGAATAGATCATTTAAAGTTTTTTTAATAAAGATCATAACGGTAACGATCATTGGGCCTAATAAATGCTAAAAAATTGTAAATAATTATCTTCTTTCTCAAAGATAATTTAATAGATCATTTAGAATTTCTTTATTAAAGATCATAACGGTAACGATCATTGGCCCTAATAAATGCTAACGAATTTGAAATAATTATCTTCTTTGTGAATCATAATTGAAAAGATCATTTAAAGTTTTTTTTTTAAAGATCATAACGGTAACTAAAGATCATAATGGTAAGGATCATTGGTCCTAATAAATGCTAAAGAATTTGAAATAATTACCTTCTTTGTGAATCATAATTGAAAAGATCATTTAAAGTTTTTTTATTAAAGATCATAACGGTAACGATCATTGGGCCTAATAAATGCTAACGAATTTGAAATAATTATCTTCTTTGTGAATCATAATTGAAAAGATCATTTAAAGTTTTTTATTAAAGATCATAACGGTAACAATCATTGGCCTAATAAATGCTAAAAAATTGTAAATAATTGTCTTCTTTCTCAAAGATAATTTAATAGATCATTTAGAATTTCTTTATTAAAGATCATAACGGTAACGATCATTGGGCCTAATAAATGCTAAAGAATTTGAAATAATTACCTTCTTTGTGAATCATAATTGAATAGATCATTTAAAGTTTTTTTAATAAAGATCATAACGGTAACGATCATTGGGCCTAATAAATGCTAAAAAATTGTAAATAATTATCTTCTTTCTCAAAGATAATTTAATAGATCATTTAGAATTTCTTTATTAAAGATCATAACGGTAACGATCATTGGCCCTAATAAATGCTAACGAATTTGAAATAATTATCTTCTTTGTGAATCATAATTGAAAAGATCATTTAAAGTTTTTTTTTTAAAGATCATAACGGTAACTAAAGATCATAATGGTAAGGATCATTGGTGCTAATAAATGCTAAAGAATTTGAAATAATTACCTTCTTTGTGAATCATAATTGAAAAGATCATTTAAAGTTTTTTTATTAAAGATCATAACGGTAACGATCATTGGGCCTAATAAATGCTAAAAAATTGTAAATAATTATCTTCTTTCTCAAAGATAATTTAACAGATCATTTAGAATTTCTTTATTAAAGATCATAACGGTAACGATCATTGGGCCTAATAAATGCTAACGAATTTGAAATAATTATTTTCTTTGTGAATCATAATTGAAAAGATCATTTAAAGTTTTTTTATTAAAGATCATAACGGTAACGATCATTGGGCCTAATAAATGCTAAAAAATTGTAAATAATTATCTTCTTTCTAAAAGATAATTTAATAGATCATTTACAATTTCTTTATTAAAGATCATAACGGTAACGATCATTGGTCCTAATAAATGCTAAAGAATTTGAAATAATTACCTTCTTTGTGAATCATAATTGAAAAGATCATTTAAAGTTTTTTTATTAAAGATCATAACGGTAACGATCATTGGGCCTAATAAATGCTAAAAAATTGTAAATAATTATCTTCTTTCTAAAAGATAATTTAATAGATCATTTACAATTTCTTTATTAAAGATCATAACGGTAACGATCATTGGTCCTAATAAATGCTAAAGAATTTGAAATAATTACCTTCTTTGTGAATCATAATTGAAAAGATCATTTAAAGTTTTTTTATTAAAGATCATAACGGTAACGATCATTGGGCCGAATAAATGGTAAAAAATTGTAAATAATTATCTTCTTTCTCAAAGATAATTTAACAGATCATTTAGAATTTCTTTATTAAAGATCATAACGGTAACGATCATTGGGCCTAATAAATGCTAACGAATTTGAAATAATTATCTTCTTTGTGAATCATAATTGAAAAGATCATTTAAAGTTTTTTATTAAAGATCATAACGGTAACGATCATTGGCCTAATAAATGCTAAAAAATTGTAAATAATTATCTTTCTCAAAGATAATTTAATAGATCATTTAGAATTTCTTTGTTAAAGATCATAACGGAAACGATCATTGGGCCTAATAAATGCTAAAGAATTGTAAATAATTATATTCTTTCTAAAACATAATTTAATAGATCATTTAAAATTTCTTTATTAAAAATCATAACGGTAACAATCATTGAGCCTAATAAATGGTAAAAAATTTGTAAATAATTATCTTCTTTGTAAAAGATAATTTAATAGATCATTTAAAATTTCTTTATTAAAGATCATAACGGTAACGATCATTGGGCCTAATAAATGCTAACGAATTTGAAATAATTATTTTCTTTGTGAATCATAATTGAAAAGATCATTTAAAGTTTTTTTCTTAAAGATCATAACGGTAACGAGCATTGGGCCTAATAAATGCTAAAAAATTGTAAATAATTATCTTCTTTCTCAAAGATAATTTAATAGATCATTTAGAATTTCTTTATTAAAGATCATAACGGTAACGATCATTGGGCCTAATAAATGCTAAAGAATTTGAAATAATTATCTTCTTTGTGAATCATAATTGAAAAGATCATTTAAAGTTTTTTATTAAAGATCATAACGGTAACGATCATTGGCCTAATAAATGCTAAAAAATTGTAAATAATTATCTTCTTTCTCAGAGATAATTTAATAGATCATTTAGAATTTCTTTATTAAAGATCATAACGGAAACGATCATTGGGCCTAATAAATGCTAAAGAATTGTAAATAATTATATTCTTTCTAAAACATAATTTAATAGATCATTTAAAATTTCTTTATTAAAAATCATAACGGTAACAATCATTGAGCCTAATAAATGGTAAAAAATTTGTAAATAATTATCTTCTTTGTAAAAGATAATTTAATAGATCATTTAAAATTTCTTTATTAAAGATCATAACAGTAACGATCACTGGGCCTAATAAATGCTAAAGAATTTGAAATAATTATCTTCTTTGTGAATCATAATTGAAAAGATTATTTAAAGTTTTTTTATTAAAGATCATAACGGTAACGATCATTGGGCCTAATAAATGCTAAAAAATCGTAAATACTTATCTTCTTTCTAAAAGCTAATTTAATAGATCATTTAGAATTTCTTTATTTAACGGTAATGGTCATTGGGCCTAATAAATGCTAAAAAATTGTAAATAATTCTATTCTTTCTAAAACATAATTTAATAGATCATTTAAAATTTCTTTATTAAAAATCCTAACGGTAACAATCATTGAGCGTAATAAATGGTAAAAAATTGTAAATAATTATCTTCTTTGTAAAAGATAATTTACTAGATCATTTAGAATTTCTTTATTAAAGATCATAACGGTAACGATCATTGGGCCTAATAAATGCTAAAGAATTTGAAATAATTACCTTCTTTGTGAATCATAATTGAAAAGATCATTTAAAGTTTTTTTATTAAAGATCATAACGGTAACGATCATTGGGCCTAATAAATGCTAAAAAATTGTAAATAATTATCTTCTTTCTAAAAGATAATTTAATAGATCATTTAAAATTTCTTTATTAAAGATCATAACGGTAACGATCATTGGGCCTAATAAATGCTAACGAATTTGAAATAATTATTTTCTTTGTGAATCATAATTGAAAAGATCATTTAAAGTTTTTTTCTTAAAGATCATAACGGTAACGAGCATTGGGCCTAATAAATGCTAAAAAATTGTAAATAATTATCTTCTTTCTCAAAGATAATTTAATAGATCATTTAGAATTTCTTTATTAAAGATCATAACGGTAACGATCATTGGGCCTAATAAATGCTAAAGAATTTGAAATAATTATCTTCTTTGTGAATCATAATTGAAAAGATCATTTAAAGTTTTTTATTAAAGATCATAACGGTAACGATCATTGGCCTAATAAATGCTAAAAAATTGTAAATAATTATCTTTCTCAAAGATAATTTAATAGATCATTTAGAATTTCTTTATTAAAGATCATAACGGAAACGATCATTGGGCCTAATAAATGCTAAAGAATTGTAAATAATTATATTCTTTCTAAAACATAATTTAATAGATCATTTAAAATTTCTTTATTAAAAATCATAACGGTAACAATCATTGAGCCTAATAAATGGTAAAAAATTTGTAAATAATTATCTTCTTTGTAAAAGATAATTTAATAGATCATTTAAAATTTCTTTATTAAAGATCATAACAGTAACGATCACTGGGCCTAATAAATGCTAAAGAATTTGAAATAATTATCTTCTTTGTGAATCATAATTGAAAAGATTATTTAAAGTTTTTTTATTAAAGATCATAACGGTAACGATCATTGGGCCTAATAAATGCTAAAAAATCGTAAATACTTATCTTCTTTCTAAAAGCTAATTTAATAGATCATTTAGAATTTCTTTATTTAACGGTAATGGTCATTGGGCCTAATAAATGCTAAAAAATTGTAAATAATTCTATTCTTTCTAAAACATAATTTAATAGATCATTTAAAATTTCTTTATTAAAAATCCTAACGGTAACAATCATTGAGCGTAATAAATGGTAAAAAATTGTAAATAATTATCTTCTTTGTAAAAGATAATTTACTAGATCATTTAGAATTTCTTTATTAAAGATCATAACGGTAACGATCATTGGGCCTAATAAATGCTAAAGAATTTGAAATAATTACCTTCTTTGTGAATCATAATTGAATAGATCATTTAAAGTTTTTTTAATAAAGATCATAACGGTAACGATCATTGGGCCTAATAAATGCTAAAAAATTGTAAATAATTATCTTCTTTCTCAAAGATAATTTAATAGATCATTTAGAATTTCTTTATTAAAGATCATAACGGTAACGATCATTGGCCCTAATAAATGCTAACGAATTTGAAATAATTATCTTCTTTGTGAATCATAATTGAAAAGATCATTTAAAGTTTTTTTTTTAAAGATCATAACGGTAACTAAAGATCATAATGGTAAGGATCATTGGTCCTAATAAATGCTAAAGAATTTGAAATAATTACCTTCTTTGTGAATCATAATTGAAAAGATCATTTAAAGTTTTTTTATTAAAGATCATAACGGTAACGATCATTGGGCCTAATAAATGCTAACGAATTTGAAATAATTATCTTCTTTGTGAATCATAATTGAAAAGATCATTTAAAGTTTTTTATTAAAGATCATAACGGTAACAATCATTGGCCTAATAAATGCTAAAAAATTGTAAATAATTGTCTTCTTTCTCAAAGATAATTTAATAGATCATTTAGAATTTCTTTATTAAAGATCATAACGGTAACGATCATTGGGCCTAATAAATGCTAAAGAATTTGAAATAATTACCTTCTTTGTGAATCATAATTGAATAGATCATTTAAAGTTTTTTTAATAAAGATCATAACGGTAACGATCATTGGGCCTAATAAATGCTAAAAAATTGTAAATAATTATCTTCTTTCTCAAAGATAATTTAATAGATCATTTAGAATTTCTTTATTAAAGATCATAACGGTAACGATCATTGGCCCTAATAAATGCTAACGAATTTGAAATAATTATCTTCTTTGTGAATCATAATTGAAAAGATCATTTAAAGTTTTTTTTTTAAAGATCATAACGGTAACTAAAGATCATAATGGTAAGGATCATTGGTGCTAATAAATGCTAAAGAATTTGAAATAATTACCTTCTTTGTGAATCATAATTCAAAAGATCATTTAAAGTTTTTTTATTAAAGATCATAACGGTAACGATCATTGGGCCTAATAAATGCTAAAAAATTGTAAATAATTATCTTCTTTCTCAAAGATAATTTAACAGATCATTTAGAATTTCTTTATTAAAGATCATAACGGTAACGATCATTGGGCCTAATAAATGCTAACGAATTTGAAATAATTATTTTCTTTGTGAATCATAATTGAAAAGATCATTTAAAGTTTTTTTATTAAAGATCATAACGGTAACGATCATTGGGCCTAATAAATGCTAAAAAATTGTAAATAATTATCTTCTTTCTAAAAGATAATTTAATAGATCATTTACAATTTCTTTATTAAAGATCATAACGGTAACGATCATTGGTCCTAATAAATGCTAAAGAATTTGAAATAATTACCTTCTTTGTGAATCATAATTGAAAAGATCATTTAAAGTTTTTTTATTAAAGATCATAACGGTAACGATCATTGGGCCTAATAAATGCTAAAAAATTGTAAATAATTATCTTCTTTCTAAAAGATAATTTAATAGATCATTTACAATTTCTTTATTAAAGATCATAACGGTAACGATCATTGGTCCTAATAAATGCTAAAGAATTTGAAATAATTACCTTCTTTGTGAATCATAATTGAAAAGATCATTTAAAGTTTTTTTATTAAAGATCATAACGGTAACGATCATTGGGCCGAATAAATGGTAAAAAATTGTAAATAATTATCTTCTTTCTCAAAGATAATTTAACAGATCATTTAGAATTTCTTTATTAAAGATCATAACGGTAACGATCATTGGGCCTAATAAATGCTAACGAATTTGAAATAATTATCTTCTTTGTGAATCATAATTGAAAAGATCATTTAAAGTTTTTTATTAAAGATCATAACGGTAACGATCATTGGCCTAATAAATGCTAAAAAATTGTAAATAATTATCTTTCTCAAAGATAATTTAATAGATCATTTAGAATTTCTTTATTAAAGATCATAACGGAAACGATCATTGGGCCTAATAAATGCTAAAGAATTGTAAATAATTATATTCTTTCTAAAACATAATTTAATAGATCATTTAAAATTTCTTTATTAAAAATCATAACGGTAACAATCATTGAGCCTAATAAATGGTAAAAAATTTGTAAATAATTATCTTCTTTGTAAAAGATAATTTAATAGATCATTTAAAATTTCTTTATTAAAGATCATAACGGTAACGATCATTGGGCCTAATAAATGCTAACGAATTTGAAATAATTATTTTCTTTGTGAATCATAATTGAAAAGATCATTTAAAGTTTTTTTATTAAAGATCATAACGGTAACGAGCATTGGGCCTAATAAATGCTAAAAAATTGTAAATAATTATCTTCTTTCTCAAAGATAATTTAATAGATCATTTAGAATTTCTTTATTAAAGATCATAACGGTAACGATCACTGGGCCTAATAAATGCTAAAGAATTTGAAATAATTATCTTCTTTGTGAATCATAATTGAAAAGATCATTTAAAGTTTTTTATTAAAGATCATAACGGTAACGATCATTGGCCTAATAAATGCTAAAAAATTGTAAATAATTATCTTTCTCAAAGATAATTTAATAGATCATTTAGAATTTCTTTATTAAAGATCATAACGGAAACGATCATTGGGCCTAATAAATGCTAAAGAATTGTAAATAATTATATTCTTTCTAAAACATAATTTAATAGATCATTTAAAATTTCTTTATTAAAAATCATAACGGTAACAATCATTGAGCCTAATAAATGGTAAAAAATTTGTAAATAATTATCTTCTTTGTAAAAGATAATTTAATAGAT
Source organism: Psophocarpus tetragonolobus (assembly GCA_037954015.1). Lineage (NCBI taxonomy): Eukaryota > Viridiplantae > Streptophyta > Magnoliopsida > Fabales > Fabaceae > Psophocarpus > Psophocarpus tetragonolobus. The sequence goes on from CM075688.1 coordinate 66,486,217, forward strand.
CATTTAAAATTTCTTTATTAAAGATCATAACAGTAACGATCACTGGGCCTAATAAATGCTAAAGAATTTGAAATAATTATCTTCTTTGTGAATCATAATTGAAAAGATTATTTAAAGTTTTTTTATTAAAGATCATAACGGTAACGATCATTGGGCCTAATAAATGCTAAAAAATTGTAAATAATTATCTTCTTTCTCAAAGATAATTTAATAGATCATTTAGAATTTCTTTATTAAAGATCATAACGGTAACGATCATTGGGCCTAATAAATGCTAAAGAATTTGAAATAATTACCTTCTTTGTGAATCATAATTGAATAGATCATTTAAAGTTTTTTTAATAAAGATCATAACGGTAACGATCATTGGGCCTAATAAATGCTAAAAAATTGTAAATAATTATCTTCTTTCTCAAAGATAATTTAATAGATCATTTAGAATTTCTTTATTAAAGATCATAACGGTAACGATCATTGGCCCTAATAAATGCTAACGAATTTGAAATAATTATCTTCTTTGTGAATCATAATTGAAAAGATCATTTAAAGTTTTTTTTTTAAAGATCATAACGGTAACTAAAGATCATAATGGTAAGGATCATTGGTCCTAATAAATGCTAAAGAATTTGAAATAATTACCTTCTTTGTGAATCATAATTGAAAAGATCATTTAAAGTTTTTTTATTAAAGATCATAACGGTAACGATCATTGGGCCTAATAAATGCTAAAGAATTGTAAATAATTATATTCTTTCTAAAACATAATTTAATAGATCATTTAAAATTTCTTTATTAAAAATCATAACGGTAACAATCATTGAGCCTAATAAATGGTAAAAAATTTGTAAATAATTATCTTCTTTGTAAAAGATAATTTAATAGATCATTTAAAATTTCTTTATTAAAGATCATAACAGTAACGATCACTGGGCCTAATAAATGCTAAAGAATTTGAAATAATTATCTTCTTTGTGAATCATAATTGAAAAGATTATTTAAAGTTTTTTTATTAAAGATCATAACGGTAACGATCATTGGGCCTAATAAATGCTAAAAAATTGTAAATAATTATCTTCTTTCTCAAAGATAATTTAATAGATCATTTAGAATTTCTTTATTAAAGATCATAACGGTAACGATCATTGGGCCTAATAAATGCTAAAGAATTTGAAATAATTACCTTCTTTGTGAATCATAATTGAATAGATCATTTAAAGTTTTTTTAATAAAGATCATAACGGTAACGATCATTGGGCCTAATAAATGCTAAAAAATTGTAAATAATTATCTTCTTTCTCAAAGATAATTTAATAGATCATTTAGAATTTCTTTATTAAAGATCATAACGGTAACGATCATTGGCCCTAATAAATGCTAACGAATTTGAAATAATTATCTTCTTTGTGAATCATAATTGAAAAGATCATTTAAAGTTTTTTTTTTAAAGATCATAACGGTAACTAAAGATCATAATGGTAAGGATCATTGGTCCTAATAAATGCTAAAGAATTTGAAATAATTACCTTCTTTGTGAATCATAATTGAAAAGATCATTTAAAGTTTTTTTATTAAAGATCATAACGGTAACGATCATTGGGCCTAATAAATGCTAACGAATTTGAAATAATTATCTTCTTTGTGAATCATAATTGAAAAGATCATTTAAAGTTTTTTATTAAAGATCATAACGGTAACGATCATTGGCCTAATAAATGCTAAAAAATTGTAAATAATTATCTTCTTTCTCAAAGATAATTTAATAGATCATTTAGAATTTCTTTATTAAAGATCATAACGGAAACGATCATTGGGCCTAATAAATGCTAAAGAATTGTAAATAATTATATTCTTTCTAAAACATAATTTAATAGATCATTTAAAATTTCTTTATTAAAAATCATAACGGTAACAATCATTGAGCCTAATAAATGGTAAAAAATTTGTAAATAATTATCTTCTTTGTAAAAGATAATTTAATAGATCATTTAAAATTTCTTTATTAAAGATCATAACAGTAACGATCACTGGGCCTAATAAATGCTAAAGAATTTGAAATAATTATCTTCTTTGTGAATCATAATTGAAAAGATTATTTAAAGTTTTTTTATTAAAGATCATAACGGTAACGATCATTGGGCCTAATAAATGCTAAAAAATTGTAAATAATTATCTTCTTTCTCAAAGATAATTTAATAGATCATTTAGAATTTCTTTATTAAAGATCATAACGGTAACGATCATTGGGCCTAATAAATGCTAAAGAATTTGAAATAATTACCTTCTTTGTGAATCATAATTGAATAGATCATTTAAAGTTTTTTTAATAAAGATCATAACGGTAACGATCATTGGGCCTAATAAATGCTAAAAAATTGTAAATAATTATCTTCTTTCTCAAAGATAATTTAATAGATCATTTAGAATTTCTTTATTAAAGATCATAACGGTAACGATCATTGGCCCTAATAAATGCTAACGAATTTGAAATAATTATCTTCTTTGTGAATCATAATTGAAAAGATCATTTAAAGTTTTTTTTTTAAAGATCATAACGGTAACTAAAGATCATAATGGTAAGGATCATTGGTCCTAATAAATGCTAAAGAATTTGAAATAATTACCTTCTTTGTGAATCATAATTGAAAAGATCATTTAAAGTTTTTTTATTAAAGATCATAACGGTAACGATCATTGGGCCTAATAAATGCTAACGAATTTGAAATAATTATCTTCTTTGTGAATCATAATTGAAAAGATCATTTAAAGTTTTTTATTAAAGATCATAACGGTAACGATCATTGGCCTAATAAATGCTAAAAAATTGTAAATAATTATCTTCTTTCTCAAACATAATTTAATAGATCATTTAGAATTTCTTTATTAAAGATCATAACGGAAACGATCATTGGGCCTAATAAATGCTAAAGAATTGTAGATAATTATATTCTTTCTAAAACATAATTTAATAGATCATTTAAAATTTCTTTATTAAAAATCATAACGGTAACAATCATTGAGCCTAATAAATGGTAAAAAATTTGTAAATAATTATCTTCTTTGTAAAAGATAATTTAATAGATCATTTAAAATTTCTTTATTAAAGATCATAACAGTAACGATCACTGGGCCTAATAAATGCTAAAGAATTTGAAATAATTATCTTCTTTGTGAATCATAATTGAAAAGATTATTTAAAGTTTTTTTATTAAAGATCATAACGGTAACGATCATTGGGCCTAATAAATGCTAAAAAATTGTAAATAATTATCTTCTTTCTCAAAGATAATTTAATAGATCATTTAGAATTTCTTTATTAAAGATCATAACGGTAACGATCATTGGGCCTAATAAATGCTTAAGAATTTGAAATAATTACCTTCTTTGTGAATCATAATTGAATAGATCATTTAAAGTTTTTTTAATAAAGATCATAACGGTAACGATCATTGGGCCTAATAAATGCTAAAAAATTGTAAATAATTATCTTCTTTCTCAAAGATAATTTAATAGATCATTTAGAATTTCTTTATTAAAGATCATAACGGTAACGATCATTGGCCCTAATAAATGCTAACGAATTTGAAATAATTATCTTCTTTGTGAATCATAATTGAAAAGATCATTTAAAGTTTTTTTTTTAAAGATCATAACGGTAACTAAAGATCATAATGGTAAGGATCATTGGTCCTAATAAATGCTAAAGAATTTGAAATAATTACCTTCTTTGTGAATCATAATTGAAAAGATCATTTAAAGTTTTTTTATTAAAGATCATAACGGTAACGATCATTGGGCCTAATAAATGCTAACGAATTTGAAATAATTATCTTCTTTGTGAATCATAATTGAAAAGATCATTTAAAGTTTTTTATTAAAGATCATAACGGTAACGATCATTGGCCTAATAAATGCTAAAAAATTGTAAATAATTATCTTCTTTCTCAAAGATAATTTAATAGATCATTTAGAATTTCTTTATTAAAGATCATAACGGAAACGATCATTGGGCCTAATAAATGCTAAAGAATTGTAGATAATTATATTCTTTCTAAAACATAATTTAATAGATCATTTAAAATTTCTTTATTAAAAATCATAACGGTAACAATCATTGAGCCTAATAAATGGTAAAAAATTTGTAAATAATTATCTTCTTTGTAAAAGATAATTTAATAGATCATTTAAAATTTCTTTATTAAAGATCATAACAGTAACGATCACTGGGCCTAATAAATGCTAAAGAATTTGAAATAATTATCTTCTTTGTGAATCATAATTGAAAAGATTATTTAAAGTTTTTTTATTAAAGATCATAACGGTAACGATCATTGGGCCTAATAAATGCTAAAAAATTGTAAATAATTATCTTCTTTCTCAAAGATAATTTAATAGATCATTTAGAATTTCTTTATTAAAGATCATAACGGTAACGATCATTGGGCCTAATAAATGCTAAAGAATTTGAAATAATTACCTTCTTTGTGAATCATAATTGAATAGATCATTTAAAGTTTTTTTAATAAAGATCATAACGGTAACGATCATTGGGCCTAATAAATGCTAAAAAATTGTAAATAATTATCTTCTTTCTCAAAGATAATTTAATAGATCATTCAGAATTTCTTTATTAAAGATCATAACGGTAACGATCATTGGCCCTAATAAATGCTAACGAATTTGAAATAATTATCTTCTTTGTGAATCATAATTGAAAAGATCATTTAAAGTTTTTTTTTTAAAGATCATAACGGTAACTAAAGATCATAATGGTAAGGATCATTGGTGCTAATAAATGCTAAAGAATTTGAAATAATTACCTTCTTTGTGAATCATAATTGAAAAGATCATTTAAAGTTTTTTTATTAAAGATCATAACGGTAACGATCATTGGGCCTAATAAATGCTAAAAAATTGTAAATAATTATCTTCTTTCTCAAAGATAATTTAACAGATCATTTAGAATTTCTTTATTAAAGATCATAACGGTAACGATCATTGGGCCTAATAAATGCTAACGAATTTGAAATAATTATTTTCTTTGTGAATCATAATTGAAAAGATCATTTAAAGTTTTTTTATTAAAGATCATAACGGTAACGATCATTGGGCCTAATAAATGCTAAAAAATTGTAAATAATTATCTTCTTTCTAAAAGATAATTTAATAGATCATTTACAATTTCTTTATTAAAGATCATAACGGTAACGATCATTGGGCCTAATAAATGCTAACGAATTTGAAATAATTATCTTCTTTGTGAATCATAATTGAAAAGATCATTTAAAGTTTTTTTATTAAAGATCATAACGGTAACGATCATTGGGCCTAATAAATGCTAAAAAATTGTAAATAATTATCTTCTTTCTCAAAGATAATTTAATAGGTCATTTAGAATTTCTTTATTAAAGATCATAACAGAAACGATCATTGGGCCTAATAAATGCTAAAGAATTGTAAATAATTATATTCTTTCTAAAACATAATTTAATAGATCATTTAAAATTTCTTTATTAAAAATCATAACGGTAACAATCATTGAGCCTAATAAATGGTAAAAAATTGTAAATAATTATCTTCTTTGTAAAAGATAATTTAATAGATCATTTAAAATTTCTTTATTAAAGATCATAACATTAACGATCACTGGGCCTAATAAATGCTAAAGAATTTGAAATAATTATCTTCTTTGTGAATCATAATTGAAAATATCATTTAAAGTTTTTTTATTAAAGATCATAACGGTAACGATCATTGGGCCTAATAAATGCTAAAAAATTGTAAATAATTATCTTCTTTCTCAAAGATAATTTAATAGATCATTTAGAATTTCTTTATTAAAGATCATAACGGTAACGATCATTGGGCCTAATAAATGCTAAAGAATTTGAAATAATTACCTTCTTTGTGAATCATAATTGAATAGATCATTTAAAGTTTTTTTAATAAAGATCATAACGGTAACGATCATTGGGCCTAATAAATGCTAAAAAATTGTAAATAATTATCTTCTTTCTCAAAGATAATTTAATAGATCATTTAGAATTTCTTTATTAAAGATCATAACGGTAACGATCATTGGCCCTAATAAATGCTAACGAATTTGAAATAATTATCTTCTTTGTGAATCATAATTGAAAAGATCATTTAAAGTTTTTTTTTTAAAGATCATAACGGTAACTAAAGATCATAATGGTAAGGATCATTGGTGCTAATAAATGCTAAAGAATTTGAAATAATTACCTTCTTTGTGAATCATAATTGAAAAGATCATTTAAAGTTTTTTTATTAAAGATCATAACGGTAACGATCATTGGGCCTAATAAATGCTAAAAAATTGTAAATAATTATCTTCTTTCTCAAAGATAATTTAACAGATCATTTAGAATTTCTTTATTAAAGATCATAACGGTAACGATCATTGGGCCTAATAAATGCTAACGAATTTGAAATAATTATTTTCTTTGTGAATCATAATTGAAAAGATCATTTAAAGTTTTTTTATTAAAGATCATAACGGTAACGATCATTGGGCCTAATAAATGCTAAAAAATTGTAAATAATTATCTTCTTTCTAAAAGATAATTTAATAGATCATTTACAATTTCTTTATTAAAGATCATAACGGTAACGATCATTGGGCCTAATAAATGCTAACGAATTTGAAATAATTATCTTCTTTGTGAATCATAATTGAAAAGATCATTTAAAGTTTTTTTATTAAAGATCATAACGGTAACGATCATTGGGCCTAATAAATGCTAAAAAATTGTAAATAATTATCTTCTTTCTCAAAGATAATTTAATAGGTCATTTAGAATTTCTTTATTAAAGATCATAACAGAAACGATCATTGGGCCTAATAAATGCTAAAGAATTGTAAATAATTATATTCTTTCTAAAACATAATTTAATAGATCATTTAAAATTTCTTTATTAAAAATCATAACGGTAACAATCATTGAGCCTAATAAATGGTAAAAAATTGTAAATAATTATCTTCTTTGTAAAAGATAATTTAATAGATCATTTAAAATTTCTTTATTAAAGATCATAACGGTAACGATCATTGGTCCTAATAAATGCTAAAGAATTTGAAATAATTACCTTCTTTGTGAATCATAATTGAAAAGATCACTTAAAGTTTTTTTATTAAAGATCATAACGGTAACGATCATTGGGCCTAATAAATGCTAAAAAATTGTAAATAATTATCTTCTTTCTAAAAGATAATTTAATAGATCATTTACAATTTCTTTATTAAAGATCATAACGGTAACGATCATTGGTCCTAATAAATGCTAAAGAATTTGAAATAATTACCTTCTTTGTGAATCATAATTGAAAAGATCATTTAAAGTTTTTTTATTAAAAATCATAACGGTAACGATCATTGGGCCTAATAAATGCTAAAAAATTGTAAATAATTATCTTCTTTCTCAAAGATAATTTAATAGGTCATTTAGAATTTCTTTATTAAAGATCATAACAGAAACGATCATTGGGCCTAATAAATGCTAAAGAATTGTAAATAATTATATTCTTTCTAAAACATAATTTAATAGATCATTTAAAATTTCTTTATTAAAAATCATAACGGTAACAATCATTGAGCCTAATAAATGGTAAAAAATTGTAAATAATTATCTTCTTTGTAAAAGATAATTTAATAGATCATTTAAAATTTCTTTATTAAAGATCATAACATTAACGATCACTGGGCCTAATAAATGCTAAAGAATTTGAAATAATTATCTTCTTTGTGAATCATAATTGAAAATATCATTTAAAGTTTTTTTATTAAAGATCATAACGGTAACGATCATTGGGCCTAATAAATGCTAAAAAATTGTAAATAATTATCTTCTTTCTCAAAGATAATTTAATAGATCATTTAGAATTTCTTTATTAAAGATCATAACGGTAACGATCATTGGGCCTAATAAATGCTAAAGAATTTGAAATAATTACCTTCTTTGTGAATCATAATTGAATAGATCATTTAAAGTTTTTTTAATAAAGATCATAACGGTAACGATCATTGGGCCTAATAAATGCTAAAAAATTGTAAATAATTATCTTCTTTCTCAAAGATAATTTAATAGATCATTTAGAATTTCTTTATTAAAGATCATAACGGTAACGATCATTGGCCCTAATAAATGCTAACGAATTTGAAATAATTATCTTCTTTGTGAATCATAATTGAAAAGATCATTTAAAGTTTTTTTTTTAAAGATCATAACGGTAACTAAAGATCATAATGGTAAGGATCATTGGTGCTAATAAATGCTAAAGAATTTGAAATAATTACCTTCTTTGTGAATCATAATTGAAAAGATCATTTAAAGTTTTTTTATTAAAGATCATAACGGTAACGATCATTGGGCCTAATAAATGCTAAAAAATTGTAAATAATTATCTTCTTTCTCAAAGATAATTTAACAGATCATTTAGAATTTCTTTATTAAAGATCATAACGGTAACGATCATTGGGCCTAATAAATGCTAACGAATTTGAAATAATTATTTTCTTTGTGAATCATAATTGAAAAGATCATTTAAAGTTTTTTTATTAAAGATCATAACGGTAACGATCATTGGGCCTAATAAATGCTAAAAAATTGTAAATAATTATCTTCTTTCTAAAAGATAATTTAATAGATCATTTACAATTTCTTTATTAAAGATCATAACGGTAACGATCATTGGGCCTAATAAATGCTAACGAATTTGAAATAATTATCTTCTTTGTGAATCATAATTGAAAAGATCATTTAAAGTTTTTTTATTAAAGATCATAACGGTAACGATCATTGGGCCTAATAAATGCTAAAAAATTGTAAATAATTATCTTCTTTCTCAAAGATAATTTAATAGGTCATTTAGAATTTCTTTATTAAAGATCATAACAGAAACGATCATTGGGCCTAATAAATGCTAAAGAATTGTAAATAATTATATTCTTTCTAAAACATAATTTAATAGATCATTTAAAATTTCTTTATTAAAAATCATAACGGTAACAATCATTGAGCCTAATAAATGGTAAAAAATTGTAAATAATTATCTTCTTTGTAAAAGATAATTTAATAGATCATTTAAAATTTCTTTATTAAAGATCATAACGGTAACGATCATTGGTCCTAATAAATGCTAAAGAATTTGAAATAATTACCTTCTTTGTGAATCATAATTGAAAAGATCACTTAAAGTTTTTTTATTAAAGATCATAACGGTAACGATCATTGGGCCTAATAAATGCTAAAAAATTGTAAATAATTATCTTCTTTCTAAAAGATAATTTAATAGATCATTTACAATTTCTTTATTAAAGATCATAACGGTAACGATCATTGGTCCTAATAAATGCTAAAGAATTTGAAATAATTACCTTCTTTGTGAATCATAATTGAAAAGATCATTTAAAGTTTTTTTATTAAAAATCATAACGGTAACGATCATTGGGCCTAATAAATGCTAAAAAATTGTAAATAATTATCTTCTTTCTCAAAGATAATTTAATAGGTCATTTAGAATTTCTTTATTAAAGATCATAACAGAAACGATCATTGGGCCTAATAAATGCTAAAGAATTGTAAATAATTATATTCTTTCTAAAACATAATTTAATAGATCATTTAAAATTTCTTTATTAAAAATCATAACGGTAACAATCATTGAGCCTAATAAATGGTAAAAAATTGTAAATAATTATCTTCTTTGTAAAAGATAATTTAATAGATCATTTAAAATTTCTTTATTAAAGATCATAACATTAACGATCACTGGGCCTAATAAATGCTAAAGAATTTGAAATAATTATCTTCTTTGTGAATCATAATTGAAAATATCATTTAAAGTTTTTTTATTAAAGATCATAACGGTAACGATCATTGGGCCTAATAAATGCTAAAAAATTGTAAATAATTATCTTCTTTCTCAAAGATAATTTAATAGATCATTTAGAATTTCTTTATTAAAGATCATAACGGTAACGATCATTGGGCCTAATAAATGCTAAAGAATTTGAAATAATTACCTTCTTTGTGAATCATAATTGAATAGATCATTTAAAGTTTTTTTAATAAAGATCATAACGGTAACGATCATTGGGCCTAATAAATGCTAAAAAATTGTAAATAATTATCTTCTTTCTCAAAGATAATTTAATAGATCATTTAGAATTTCTTTATTAAAGATCATAACGGTAACGATCATTGGCCCTAATAAATGCTAACGAATTTGAAATAATTATCTTCTTTGTGAATCATAATTGAAAAGATCATTTAAAGTTTTTTTTTTAAAGATCATAACGGTAACTAAAGATCATAATGGTAAGGATCATTGGTGCTAATAAATGCTAAAGAATTTGAAATAATTACCTTCTTTGTGAATCATAATTGAAAAGATCATTTAAAGTTTTTTTATTAAAGATCATAACGGTAACGATCATTGGGCCTAATAAATGCTAAAAAATTGTAAATAATTATCTTCTTTCTCAAAGATAATTTAACAGATCATTTAGAATTTCTTTATTAAAGATCATAACGGTAACGATCATTGGGCCTAATAAATGCTAACGAATTTGAAATAATTATTTTCTTTGTGAATCATAATTGAAAAGATCATTTAAAGTTTTTTTATTAAAGATCATAACGGTAACGATCATTGGGCCTAATAAATGCTAAAAAATTGTAAATAATTATCTTCTTTCTAAAAGATAATTTAATAGATCATTTACAATTTCTTTATTAAAGATCATAACGGTAACGATCATTGGGCCTAATAAATGCTAACGAATTTGAAATAATTATCTTCTTTGTGAATCATAATTGAAAAGATCATTTAAAGTTTTTTTATTAAAGATCATAACGGTAACGATCATTGGGCCTAATAAATGCTAAAAAATTGTAAATAATTATCTTCTTTCTCAAAGATAATTTAATAGGTCATTTAGAATTTCTTTATTAAAGATCATAACAGAAACGATCATTGGGCCTAATAAATGCTAAAGAATTGTAAATAATTATATTCTTTCTAAAACATAATTTAATAGATCATTTAAAATTTCTTTATTAAAAATCATAACGGTAACAATCATTGAGCCTAATAAATGGTAAAAAATTGTAAATAATTATCTTCTTTGTAAAAGATAATTTAATAGATCATTTAAAATTTCTTTATTAAAGATCATAACGGTAACGATCATTGGTCCTAATAAATGCTAAAGAATTTGAAATAATTACCTTCTTTGTGAATCATAATTGAAAAGATCACTTAAAGTTTTTTTATTAAAGATCATAACGGTAACGATCATTGGGCCTAATAAATGCTAAAAAATTGTAAATAATTATCTTCTTTCTAAAAGATAATTTAATAGATCATTTACAATTTCTTTATTAAAGATCATAACGGTAACGATCATTGGTCCTAATAAATGCTAAAGAATTTGAAATAATTACCTTCTTTGTGAATCATAATTGAAAAGATCATTTAAAGTTTTTTTATTAAAAATCATAACGGTAACGATCATTGGGCCTAATAAATGCTAAAAAATTGTAAATAATTATCTTCTTTCTCAAAGATAATTTAATAGGTCATTTAGAATTTCTTTATTAAAGATCATAACAGAAACGATCATTGGGCCTAATAAATGCTAAAGAATTGTAAATAATTATATTCTTTCTAAAACATAATTTAATAGATCATTTAAAATTTCTTTATTAAAAATCATAACGGTAACAATCATTGAGCCTAATAAATGGTAAAAAATTGTAAATAATTATCTTCTTTGTAAAAGATAATTTAATAGATCATTTAAAATTTCTTTATTAAAGATCATAACATTAACGATCACTGGGCCTAATAAATGCTAAAGAATTTGAAATAATTATCTTCTTTGTGAATCATAATTGAAAATATCATTTAAAGTTTTTTTATTAAAGATCATAACGGTAACGATCATTGGGCCTAATAAATGCTAAAAAATTGTAAATAATTATCTTCTTTCTCAAAGATAATTTAATAGATCATTTAGAATTTCTTTATTAAAGATCATAACGGTAACGATCATTGGGCCTAATAAATGCTAAAGAATTTGAAATAATTACCTTCTTTGTGAATCATAATTGAATAGATCATTTAAAGTTTTTTTAATAAAGATCATAACGGTAACGATCATTGGGCCTAATAAATGCTAAAAAATTGTAAATAATTATCTTCTTTCTCAAAGATAATTTAATAGATCATTTAGAATTTCTTTATTAAAGATCATAACGGTAACGATCATTGGCCCTAATAAATGCTAACGAATTTGAAATAATTATCTTCTTTGTGAATCATAATTGAAAAGATCATTTAAAGTTTTTTTTTTAAAGATCATAACGGTAACTAAAGATCATAATGGTAAGGATCATTGGTGCTAATAAATGCTAAAGAATTTGAAATAATTACCTTCTTTGTGAATCATAATTGAAAAGATCATTTAAAGTTTTTTTATTAAAGATCATAACGGTAACGATCATTGGGCCTAATAAATGCTAAAAAATTGTAAATAATTATCTTCTTTCTCAAAGATAATTTAACAGATCATTTAGAATTTCTTTATTAAAGATCATAACGGTAACGATCATTGGGCCTAATAAATGCTAACGAATTTGAAATAATTATTTTCTTTGTGAATCATAATTGAAAAGATCATTTAAAGTTTTTTTATTAAAGATCATAACGGTAACGATCATTGGGCCTAATAAATGCTAAAAAATTGTAAATAATTATCTTCTTTCTAAAAGATAATTTAATAGATCATTTACAATTTCTTTATTAAAGATCATAACGGTAACGATCATTGGGCCTAATAAATGCTAACGAATTTGAAATAATTATCTTCTTTGTGAATCATAATTGAAAAGATCATTTAAAGTTTTTTTATTAAAGATCATAACGGTAACGATCATTGGGCCTAATAAATGCTAAAAAATTGTAAATAATTATCTTCTTTCTCAAAGATAATTTAATAGGTCATTTAGAATTTCTTTATTAAAGATCATAACAGAAACGATCATTGGGCCTAATAAATGCTAAAGAATTGTAAATAATTATATTCTTTCTAAAACATAATTTAATAGATCATTTAAAATTTCTTTATTAAAAATCATAACGGTAACAATCATTGAGCCTAATAAATGGTAAAAAATTGTAAATAATTATCTTCTTTGTAAAAGATAATTTAATAGATCATTTAAAATTTCTTTATTAAAGATCATAACGGTAACGATCATTGGTCCTAATAAATGCTAAAGAATTTGAAATAATTACCTTCTTTGTGAATCATAATTGAAAAGATCACTTAAAGTTTTTTTATTAAAGATCATAACGGTAACGATCATTGGGCCTAATAAATGCTAAAAAATTGTAAATAATTATCTTCTTTCTAAAAGATAATTTAATAGATCATTTACAATTTCTTTATTAAAGATCATAACGGTAACGATCATTGGTCCTAATAAATGCTAAAGAATTTGAAATAATTACCTTCTTTGTGAATCATAATTGAAAAGATCATTTAAAGTTTTTTTATTAAAAATCATAACGGTAACGATCATTGGGCCTAATAAATGCTAAAAAATTGTAAATAATTATCTTCTTTCTCAAAGATAATTTAATAGGTCATTTAGAATTTCTTTATTAAAGATCATAACAGAAACGATCATTGGGCCTAATAAATGCTAAAGAATTGTAAATAATTATATTCTTTCTAAAACATAATTTAATAGATCATTTAAAATTTCTTTATTAAAAATCATAACGGTAACAATCATTGAGCCTAATAAATGGTAAAAAATTGTAAATAATTATCTTCTTTGTAAAAGATAATTTAATAGATCATTTAAAATTTCTTTATTAAAGATCATAACATTAACGATCACTGGGCCTAATAAATGCTAAAGAATTTGAAATAATTATCTTCTTTGTGAATCATAATTGAAAATATCATTTAAAGTTTTTTTATTAAAGATCATAACGGTAACGATCATTGGGCCTAATAAATGCTAAAAAATTGTAAATAATTATCTTCTTTCTAAAACATAATTTAATAGATCATTTACAATTTCTTTATTAAAGATCATAACGGAAACGATCATTAGGCCTAATAAATGCTAAAGAATTGTAAATAATTATATTCTTTCTAAAACATAATTTAATAGACCATTTAAAATTTCTTTATTAAAGATCATAACGGAAACGATCATTGGGCCTAATAAATGCTAAAGAATTGTAAATAATTATATTCTTTCTAAAACATAATTTAATAGATCATTTAAAATTTCTTTATTAAAGATCATAACGGAAACGATCATTGGGCCTAATAAATGCTAAAGAATTGTAAATAATTATATTCTTTCTAAAACATAATTTTATAGATCATTTAAAATTTCTTTATTAAAGATCATAATGGTAACGATCATTGGTCCTAATAAATGCTAAAGAATTTGAAATAATTACCTTCTTTGTTAATCATAATTGAAAAGATCATTTAAAGTTTTTTTATTAAAGATCATAACGGTAACGATCATTGGGCCTAATAAATGCTAAAAAATTGTAAATAATTATCTTCTTTCTCAAAGATAATTTAATAGATCATTTAGAATTTCTTTATTAAAGATCATAACGGTAACGATCACTGGGCCTAATAAATGCTACAGAATTGTAAATAATTATATTCTTTATAAAACGTAATTTAATAGATCATTTAAAATTTCTTTATTAAAAATCATAACGCTAACAATCATTGAGCCTAATAAATGGTAAAAAATTGTAAATAATTATCTTGTTTGTAACAGATAATTTAATAGATCATTTAAAATTTCTTTATTAAAGATCATATCGGTAACGATCATTGGTCCTAATAAATGCTAAAGAATTTGAAATAATTACCTTCTTTGTGAATCATAATTGAATAGATCATTTAAAGTTTTTTTAATAAAGATCATAACGGTAACGATCATTGGGCCTAATAAATGCTAAAAAATTGTAAATAATTATCTTGTTTCTAAAAGATAATTTAATAGATCATTTAGAATTTCTTTATTAAAGATTATACCGGTAACGATCATTGGTCCTAATAAATGCTAAAGAATTTGAAATAATTACCTTCTTTGTGAATCATAATTGAAAAGATCATTTAAAGTTTTTTTATTAAAGATCATAACGGAAACTATCATTGGGCCTAATAAATGCTAAAAAATTGTAAATAATTATCTTCTTTCTCAAAGATAATTTAATAAATCATTTAGAATTTCTTTATTAAAGATCATAACGGAAACTATCATTGGGCCTAATAAATTCTAAAGAATTGTAAATAATTATATTCTTTCTAAAACATAATTTAATAGATCATTTAAAATTTCTTTATTAAAGATCATAACAGTAACGTTCATTGAGCCTAATAAATGCTAAAAAATTGTAATTAATTATCTTATTTGCAAAAGATAATTTAGTAGATCATTTAAAATTTCTTTATTAAAGATCATAACGGTAACGATCGTTGGTCCTAATAAATGCTAACGAATTTGAAATAATTACCCATCATTTAAAGTTTTTTTAATAAAGATCATAACGGTAACGATCAATGGGCCTACTCAATGCTAAAAAATTGTAAATAATTATCTTGTTTCTAAAAGATAATTTAATAGATCATTTAGAATTTCTTTATTAAAAATCATACCGGTAACGATCATTGGTCCTAATAAATGCTAAAGAATTTGAAATAATTACCTTCTTTGTGAATCATAATTGAAAAGATCATTTAAAGTTTTTTTATTAAAGATCATAACGGTAACGATCATTGGGCCTAATAAATGCTAAAAAATTGTAAATAATTATCTTCTTTCTCAAAGATAATTTAACAGATCATTTAGAATTTCTTTATTAAAGATCATAACGGTAACGATCATTGGGCCTAATAAATGCTAACGAATTTGAAATAATTATTTTCTTTGTGAATCATAATTGAAAAGATCATTTAAAGTTTTTTTATTAAAGATCATAACGGTAACGATCATTGGGCCTAATAAATGCTAAAAAATTCATTGGGCCTAATAAATGCTAACGAATTTGAAATAATTATCTTCTTTGTGAATCATAATTGAAAAGATCATTTAAAGTTTTTTTATTAAAGATCATAACGGTAACGATCATTGGGCCTAATAAATGCTAAAAAATTGTAAATAATTATCTTCTTTCTCAAAGATAATTTAATAGGTCATTTAGAATTTCTTTATTAAAGATCATAACAGAAACGATCATTGGGCCTAATAAATGCTAAAGAATTGTAAATAATTATATTCTTTCTAAAACATAATTTAATAGATCATTTAAAATTTCTTTATTAAAAATCATAACGGAAACGATCATTGGGCCTAATAAATGCTAAAGAATTGTAAATAATTATATTCTTTCTAAAACATAATTTTATAGATCATTTAAAATTTCTTTATTAAAGATCATAATGGTAACGATCATTGGTCCTAATAAATGCTAAAGAATTTGAAATAATTACCTTCTTTGTGAATCATAATTGAATAGATCATTTAAAGTTTTTTTAATAAAGATCATAACGGTAACGATCATTGGGCCTAATAAATGCTAAAAAATTGTAAATAATTATCTTGTTTCTAAAAGATAATTTAATAGATCATTTAGAATTTCTTTATTAAAGATTATACCGGTAACGATCATTGGTCCTAATAAATGCTAAAGAATTTGAAATAATTACCTTCTTTGTGAATCATAATTGAAAAGATCATTTAAAGTTTTTTTATTAAAGATCATAACGGAAACTATCATTGGGCCTAATAAATGCTAAAAAATTGTAAATAATTATCTTCTTTCTCAAAGATAATTTAATAGATCATTTAGAATTTCTTTATTAAAGATCATAACGGAAACTATCATTGGGCCTAATAAATTCTAAAGAATTGTAAATAATTATATTCTTTCTAAAACATAATTTAATAGATCATTTAAAATTTCTCTATTAAAGATCATAACAGTAACGTTCATTGAGCCTAATAAATGCTAAAAAATTGTAATTAATTATCTTATTTGCAAAAGATAATTTAGTAGATCATTTAAAATTTCTTTATTAAAGATCATAACGGTAACGATCGTTGGTCCTAATAAATGCTAACGAATTTGAAATAATTACCCATCATTTAAAGTTTTTTTAATAAAGATCATAACGGTAACGATCAATGGGCCTACTCAATGCTAAAAAATTGTAAATAATTATCTTGTTTCTAAAAGATAATTTAATAGATCATTTAGAATTTCTTTATTAAAAATCATACCGGTAACGATCATTGGTCCTAATAAATGCTAAAGAATTTGAAATAATTACCTTCTTTGTGAATCATAATTGAAAAGATCATTTAAAGTTTTTTTATTAAAGATCATAACGGTAACGATCATTGGGCCTAATAAATGCTAAAAAATTGTAAATAATTATCTTCTTTCTCAAAGATAATTTAACAGATCATTTAGAATTTCTTTATTAAAGATCATAACGGTAACGATCATTGGGCCTAATAAATGCTAACGAATTTGAAATAATTATTTTCTTTGTGAATCATAATTGAAAAGATCATTTAAAGTTTTTTTATTAAAGATCATAACGGTAACGATCATTGGGCCTAATAAATGCTAAAAAATTGTAAATAATTATCTTCTTTCTAAAAGATAATTTAATAGATCATTTACAATTTCTTTATTAAAGATCATAACGGTAACGATCATTGGGCCTAATAAATGCTAACGAATTTGAAATAATTATCTTCTTTGTGAATCATAATTGAAAAGATCATTTAAAGGTTTTTTATTAAAGATCATAACGGTAACGATCATTGGGCCTAATAAATGCTAAAAAATTGTAAATAATTATCTTCTTTCTCAAAGATAATTTAATAGGTCATTTAGAATTTCTTTATTAAAGATCATAACAGAAACGATCATTGGGCCTAATAAATGCTAAAGAATTGTAAATAATTATATTCTTTCTAAAACATAATTTAATAGATCATTTAAAATTTCTTTATTAAAAATCATAACGGAAACGATCATTGGGCCTAATAAATGCTAAAGAATTGTAAATAATTATATTCTTTCTAAAACATAATTTTATAGATCATTTAAAATTTCTTTATTAAAGATCATAATGGTAACGATCATTGGTCCTAATAAATGCTAAAGAATTTGAAATAATTACCTTCTTTGTGAATCATAATTGAAAAGATCATTTAAAGTTTTTTTATTAAAGATCATAACGGTAACGATCATTGGGCCTAATAAATGCTAAAAAATTGTAAATAATTATCTTCTTTCTCAAAGATAATTTAATAGATCATTTAGAATTTCTTTATTAAAGATCATAACGGTAACGATCATTGGGCCTAATAAATGCTACAGAATTGTAAATAATTATATTCTTTATAAAACGTAATTTAATAGATCATTTAAAATTTCTTTATTAAAAATCATAACGCTAACAATCATTGAGCCTAATAAATGGTAAAAAATTGTAAATAATTATCTTGTTTGTAACAGATAATTTAATAGATCATTTAAAATTTCTTTATTAAAGATCATATCGGTAACGATCATTGGTCCTAATAAATGCTAAAGAATTTGAAATAATTACCTTCTTTGTGAATCATAATTGAATAGATCATTTAAAGTTTTTTTAATAAAGATCATAACGGTAACGATCATTGGGCCTAATAAATGCTAAAAAATTGTAAATAATTATCTTGTTTCTAAAAGATAATTTAATAGATCATTTAGAATTTCTTTATTAAAGATTATACCGGTAACGATCATTGGTCCTAATAAATGCTAAAGAATTTGAAATAATTACCTTCTTTGTGAATCATAATTGAAAAGATCATTTAAAGTTTTTTTATTAAAGATCATAACGGAAACTATCATTGGGCCTAATAAATGCTAAAAAATTGTAAATAATTATCTTCTTTCTCAAAGATAATTTAATAGATCATTTAGAATTTCTTTATTAAAGATCATAACGGAAACTATCATTGGGCCTAATAAATTCTAAAGAATTGTAAATAATTATATTCTTTCTAAAACATAATTTAATAGATCATTTAAAATTTCTTTATTAAAGATCATAACAGTAACGTTCATTGAGCCTAATAAATGCTAAAAAATTGTAATTAATTATCTTATTTGCAAAAGATAATTTAGTAGATCATCTAAAATTTCTTTATTAAAGATCATAACGGTAACGATCGTTGGTCCTAATAAATGCTAACGAATTTGAAATAATTACCCATCATTTAAAGTTTTTTTAATAAAGATCATAACGGTAACGATCAATGGGCCTACTCAATGCTAAAAAATTGTAAATAATTATCTTGTTTCTAAAAGATAATTTAATAGATCATTTAGAATTTCTTTATTAAAAATCATACCGGTAACGATCATTGGTCCTAATAAATGCTAAAGAATTTGAAATAATTACCTTCTTTGTGAATCATAATTGAAAAGATCATTTAAAGTTTTTTTATTAAAGATCATAACGGAAACGATCATTGGGCCTAATAAATGCTAAAAAATTGTAAATAATTATCTTCTTTCTAAAAGATAATTTAATAGATCATTTAGAATTTCTTTATTAAACATCATAACGGTAACGATCATTGGTCCTAATAAATGCTAAAGAATTTGAAATAATTACCTTCTTTGTGAATCATAATTGAAAAGATCATTTAAAGTTTTTTTATTAAAGATCATAACGGAAACGATCATTGGGCCTAATAAATGCTAAAAAATTGTAAATAATTATCTTCTTTCTAAAAGATAATTTAATAGATCATTTAGAATTTCTTTATTAAACATCATAACGGTAACGATCATTGGGCCTACTAAATGCTAAAGAATTTGAAATAATTATCTTCTTTGTGAATCATAATTGAAAACATCATTTAAAGTTTTTTTATTAAAGATCATAACGGTAACGAGCATTGGGCCTAATAAATTATAAAAAATTGTAAATAATTATCTTCTTTCTCAAAGATAATTTAATAGATCATTTAGAATTTCTTTATTAAAGATCATAACGGAAACGATCATTGGGCCTAATAAATGCTAAAGAATTGTAAATAATTATATTCTTTCTAAAAAATAATTTTATAGATCATTTAAAATTTCTTTATTAAAGATCATAACGGTAACGTTCATTGGGCCTAATAAATGCTAAAAAACTGTAATTAATTATCTTCTTTGCAAAAGATAAATTAGTAGATCATTTAAAATTTCTTTATTAAAGATCATATTGGTAACGATCATTGGTCCTAATAAATGCTAAAGAATTTGAAATAATTACCTTCTTTGTGAATCATAATTGAATAGATCATTTAAAGTTTTTTTAATAAAGATCATAACGGTAACGATCATTGGGCCTAATAAATGCTAAAAAATTGTAAATAATTATCTTTTTTCTAAAAGATAATTTAATAGATCATTTAGAATTTCTTTATTAAAGATCATAACGGTAACGATCATTGGCCCTAATAAATGCTAAAGAATTTGAAATAATTACCTTCTTTGTGAATCATAATTGAATAGATCATTTAAAGTTTTTTTAATAAAGATCATAACGGTAACGATCATTGGGCCTAATAAATGCTAAAAAATTGTAAATAATTATCTTCTTTCTCAAAGATAATTTAATAGATCATTTAGAATTTCTTTATTAAAGATCATAACGGTAACGATCATTGGGCCTAATAAATGCTAAAGAATTTGAAATAATTATCTTCTTTGTGAATCATAATTGAAAAGATCATTTAAAGTTTTTTTATTAAAGATCATAACGGTAACGAGCATTGGGCCTAATAAATGCTAAAAAATTGTAAATAATTACCTTCTTTCTCGAAGATAATTTAATAGATCATTTAGAATTTCTGTATTAAAGATCATAACGGTAACGATCATTGGACCTACTAAATGCTAAAGAATTTGAAATAATTATCTTCTTTGTGAATCATAATTGAAAAGATCATTTAAAGTTTTTTTATTAAAGATCATAACGGTAACGAGCATTGGGCCTAATAAATGCTAAAAAATTGTAAATAATTATCTTCTTTCTCAACGATAATTTAATAGATCATTTAGAATTTCTTAATTAAAGATCATAACGGAAACGATCATTGGGCCTAATAAATGCTAAAGAATTGTAAATAATTATATTCTTTCTAAAACATAATTTTATAGATCATTTAAAATTTCTTTATTAAAGATCATAACAGTAACGTTCATTGGGCCTAATAAATGCTAAAAAACTGTAATTAATTATCTTCTTTGCAAAAGATAATTTAGTAGATCATTTAAAATTTCTTTATTAAAGATCATATCGGTAACGATCATTGGTCCTAATAAATGCTAAAGAATTTGAAATAATTACCTTCTTTGTGAATCATAATTGAATAAATCATTTAAAGTTTTTTTAATAAAGATCATAATGGTAACGATCATTGGGCCTAATAAATGCTAAAAAATTGTAAATAATTATCTTCTTTCTCAAAGATAATTTAATAGATCATTTAGAATTTCTTTATTAAAGATCATAACGGTAACGATCATTGGGCCTAATAAATGCTAAAGAATTTGAAATAATTATCTTCTTTGTGTATCATAATTCAAAAGATCATTTAAAGTTTTTTTATTAACGATCATAACGGTAACGAGCATTAGGCTTAAAGATCATAACGGTAACGTTCATTGGGCCTAATAAATGCTAAAAAACTGTAATTAATTATCTTCTTTGCAAAAGATAATTTAGTAGATCATTTAAAATTTCTTTATTAAAGATCATAACGGTAACGATCATTGGTCCTAATAAATGCTAAAGAATTTTAAATAATTACCTTCTTTGTGAATCATAATTGAATAGATCATTTAAAGTTTTTTTCATAAAGATCATAACGGTAACGATCATTGGGCCTAATAAATGCTAAAAAATTGTAAATAATTATCTTCTTTGTAAAAGATAATTTAATAGATCATTTAGAATTTCGTTATTAAAGATCATAACGGTAACGATCATTGGTCCTAATAAATGCTAAAGAATTTCAAAATAATTACCTTCTTTGTGAATCATAATTGAAAAGATCATTTAAAGTTTTTTTATTAAAAATCATAACGGTAACGATCATTGGGCCTAATAAATGCTAAAAAATTGTAAATAATTATCTTCTTTCTCAAAGATAATTTAATAGATCATTTAGAATTTCTTTATTAAAGATCATAACGGAAACGATCATTGGGCCTAATAAATGCTAAAGAATTGTAAATAATTATATTCTTTCTAAAACATAATTTAATAGATCATTTAAAATTTCTTTATTAAAAATCATAACGGTAACAATCATTGAGCCTAATAAATGGTAAAAAATTGTAAATAATTATCTTGTTTGTAACAGATAATTTAATAGATCATATAAAATTTCTTTATTAAAGATCATAACAGTAACGATCATTGGGCCTAATAAATGCTAAAGAATTTGAAATAATTATCTACTTTGTGAATCATAATTGAAAAGATCATTTAAAGTTTTTTTATTAAAGATGATAACGGTAACGATCATTGGGCCTAATAAATGCTAAAGAATTGTAAATAATTATATTCTTTCGAAAACATAATTTAATAGATCATTTAAAATTTATTTATTAAAGATCATAACGGTAACGTTCATTGGGCCTAATAAATGCTAAAAAAATTAAAATAATTATCTTCTTTGCAAAAGATAATTTAGTAGATCATTTAAAATTTCTTTATTAAAGATCATAACGGTAACGATCATTGGTCCTAATAAATGCTAAAGAATTTGAAATAATTACCTTCTTTGTGAATCATAATTGAATAGATCATTTAAAGTTTTTTTTAATAAAGATCATAACGGTAACGATCATTGGGCCTAATAAATGCTAAAAAATTGTAAATAATTATCTTCTTTCTCAAAGATAATTTAATAGATCATTTAGAATTTCTTTATTAAAGATCATAACGGTAACGATCATTGGGCCTAATAAATGCTAAAAAATTGTAAATAATTACCTTCTTTCTCAAAGATAATTTAATAGATCATTTAGAATTTCTTTATTAAAGATCATAACGGTAACGATCATTGGACCTACTAAATGCTAAAGAATTTGAAATAATTATCTTCTTTGTGAATCATAATTGAAAAGATCATTTAAAGTTTTTTTATTAAAGATCATAACGGTAACGAGCATTGGGCCTAATAAATGCTAAAAAATTGTAAATAATTATCTTCTTTCTCAACGATAATTTAATAGATCATTTAGAATTTCTTAATTAAAGATCATAACGGTAACGATCATTGAGCCTAATAAATGCTAAAGAATTTGAAATAATTATCTTCTTTGTGAATCATAATTGAAAAGATCATTTAAAGTTTTTTTATTAAAGATCATAACGGTAACGAGCATTGGGCCTAATAAATGCTAAAAAATTGTAAATAATTACCTTCTTTCTCAAAGATAATTTAATAGATCATTTAGAATTTCTGTATTAAAGATCATAACGGTAACGATCATTGGACCTACTAAATGCTAAAGAATTTGAAATAATTATCTTCTTTGTGAATCATAATTGAAAAGATCATTTAAAGTTTTTTTATTAAAGATCATAACGGTAACGAGCATTGGGCCTAATAAATGCTAAAAAATTGTAAATAATTATCTTCTTTCTCAACGATAATTTAATAGATCATTTAGAATTTCTTAATTAAAGATCATAACGGAAACGATCATTGGGCCTAATAAATGCTAAAGAATTGTAAATAATTATATTCTTTCTAAAACATAATTTTATAGATCATTTAAAATTTCTTTATTAAAGATCATAACAGTAACGTTCATTGGGCCTAATAAATGCTAAAAAACTGTAATTAATTATCTTCTTTGCAAAAGATAATTTAGTAGATCATTTAAAATTTCTTTATTAAAGATCATATCGGTAACGATCATTGGTCCTAATAAATGCTAAAGAATTTGAAATAATTACCTTCTTTGTGAATCATAATTGAATAAATCATTTAAAGTTTTTTTAATAAAGATCATAACGGTAACGATCATTGGGCCTAATAAATGCTAAAAAATTGTAAATAATTATCTTCTTTCTCAAAGATAATTTAATAGATCATTTAGAATTTCTTTATTAAAGATCATAACGGTAACGATCATTGGGCCTAATAAATGCTAAAGAATTTGAAATAATTATCTTCTTTGTGTATCATAATTCAAAAGATCATTTAAAGTTTTTTTATTAACGATCATAACGGTAACGAGCATTAGGCTTAAAGATCATAACGGTAACGTTCATTGGGCCTAATAAATGCTAAAAAACTGTAATTAATTATCTTCTTTGCAAAAGATAATTTAGTAGATCATTTAAAATTTCTTTATTAAAGATCATAACGGTAACGATCATTGGTCCTAATAAATGCTAAAGAATTTTAAATAATTACCTTCTTTATGAATCATAATTGAATAGATCATTTAAAGTTTTTTTCATAAAGATCATAACGGTAACGATCATTGGGCCTAATAAATGCTAAAAAATTGTAAATAATTATCTTCTTTGTAAAAGATAATTTAATAGATCATTTAGAATTTCGTTATTAAAGATCATAACGGTAACGATCATTGGTCCTAATAAATGCTAAAGAATTTCAAAATAATTACCTTCTTTGTGAATCATAATTGAAAAGATCATTTAAAGTTTTTTTATTAAAAATCATAACGGTAACGATCATTGGGCCTAATAAATGCTAAAAAATTGTAAATAATTATCTTCTTTCTCAAAGATAATTTAATAGATCATTTAGAATTTCTTTATTAAAGATCATAACGGAAACGATCATTGGGCCTAATAAATGCTAAAGAATTGTAAATAATTCTATTCTTTCTAAAACATAATTTAATAGATCATTTAAAATTTCTTTATTAAAAATCATAACGGTAACAATCATTGAGCCTAATAAATGGTAAAAAATTGTAAATAATTATCTTGTTTGTAACAGATAATTTAATAGATCATATAAAATTTCTTTATTAAAGATCATAACAGTAACGATCATTGGGCCTAATAAATGCTAAAGAATTTGAAATAATTATCTACTTTGTGAATCATAATTGAAAAGATCATTTAAAGTTTTTTTATTAAAGATGATAACGGTAACGATCATTGGGCCTAATAAATGCTAAAGAATTGTAAATAATTATATTCTTTCGAAAACATAATTTAATAGATCATTTAAAATTTCTTTATTAAAGATCATAACAGTAACGTTCATTGGGCCTAATAAATGCTAAAAAAATTAAAATAATTATCTTCTTTGCAAAAGATAATTTAGTAGATCATTTAAAATTTCTTTATTAAAGATCATAACGGTAACGATCATTGGTCCTAATAAATGCTAAAGAATTTGAAATAATTACCTTCTTTGTGAATCATAATTGAATAGATCATTTAAAGTTTTTTTAATAAAGATCATAACGGTAACGATCATTGGGCCTAATAAATGCTAAAAAATTGTAAATAATTATCTTCTTTCTCAAAGATAATTTAATAGATCATTTAGAATTTCTTTATTAAAGATCATAACGGTAACGATCATTGGGCCTAATAAATGCTAAAAAATTGTAAATAATTACTTTCTTTCTCAAAGATAATTTAATAGATCATTTAGAATTTCTTTATTAAAGATCATAACGGTAACGATCATTGGACCTACTAAATGCTAAAGAATTTGAAATAATTATCTTCTTTGTGAATCATAATTGAATAGATCATTTAAAGTTTTTTTAATAAAGATCATAACGGTAACGATCATTGGGCCTAATAAATGCTAAAAAATTGTAAATAATTATCTTCTTTCTCAAAGATAATTTAATAGATCATTTAGAATTTCTTTATTAAAGATCATAACGGTAACGATCATTGGGCCTAATAAACGCTAAAGAATTTGAAATAATTATCTTCTTTGTGTATCATAATTCAAAAGATCATTTAAATTTTTTTTATTAACGATCATAACGGTAACGAGCATTAGGCTTAAAGATCATAACGGTAACGTTCATTGGGCCTAATAAATGCTAAAAAACTGTAATTAATTATCTTCTTTGCAAAAGATAATTTAGTAGATCATTTAAAATTTCTTTATTAAACATCATAACGGTAACGATCATTGGTCCTAATAAATGCTAAAGAATTTTAAATAATTACCTTCTTTGTGAATCATAATTGAATAGATCATTTAAAGTTTTTTTCATAAAGATCATAACGGTAACGATCATTGGGCCTAATAAATGCTAAAAAATTGTAAATAATTATCTTCTTTGTAAAAGATAATTTAATAGATCATTTAGAATTTCGTTATTAAAGATCATAACGGTAACGATCATTGGTCCTAATAAATGCTAAAGAATTTGAAATAATTACCTTCTTTGTGAATCATAATTGAAAAGATCATTTAAAGTTTTTTTATTAAAAATCATAACGGTAACGATCATTGGGCCTAATAAATGCTAAAAAATTGTAAATAATTATCTTCTTTCTCAAAGATAATTTAATAGATCATTTAGAATTTCTTTATTAAAGATCATAACGGAAACGATCATTGGGCCTAATAAATGCTAAAGAATTGTAAATAATTATATTCTTTCTAAAACATAATTTAATAGATCATTTAAAATTTCTTTATTAAAAATCATAACGGTAACAATCATTGAGCCTAATAAATGGTAAAAAATTGTAAATAATTATCTTGTTTGTAACAGATAATTTAATAGATCATTTAAAATTTCTTTATTAAAGATCATATCGGTAACAATCATTGGTCCTAATAAATGCTAAAGAATTTGAAATAATTACCTTCTTTGTGAATCATAATTGAATAGATCATTTAAAGTTTTTTTAATAAAGATCATAACGGTAACGATCATTGGGCCTAATAAATGCTAAAAAATTGTAAATAATTATCTTGTTTCTAAAAGATAATTTAATAGATCATTTAGAATTTCTTTATTAAAGATTATACCGGTAACGATCATTGGTCCTAATAAATGCTAAAGAATTTGAAATAATTACCTTCTTTGTGAATCATAATTGAAAAGATCATTTAAAGTTTTTTTATTAAAGATCATAACGGAAACTATCATTGGGCCTAATAAATGCTAAAAAATTGTAAATAATTATCTTCTTTCTCAAAGATAATTTAATAGATCATTTAGAATTTCTTTACTAAAAGATCATAACGGAAACGATCATTGGGCCTAATAAATGCTAAAGAATTTGAAATAATTACCTTCTTTGTGAATCATAATTTAATAGATCATTTAAAATTTCTTTATTAAAGATCATAACGGTAACGTTCATTGGGCCTAATAAATGCTAAAAAACTGTAATTAATTATCTTCTTTGCAAAAGATAATTTAGTAGATCATTTAAAATTTCTTTATTAAAGATCATAACGGTAACGATCATTGGCCCTAATAAATGCTAAAGAATTTGAAATAATTACCTTCTTTGTGAATCATAATTGAATAGATCATTTAAAGTTTTTTTAATAAAGATCATAACGGTAACGATCATTGGGCCTAATAAATGCTAAAAAATTGTAAATAATTATCTTTTTTCTAAAAGATAATTTAATATATCATTTAGAATTTTGTTTATTAAAGATCATAATGGTAACGATCATTGGTCCTAATAAATGCTAAAGAATTTGAAATAATTACCTTCTTTGTGAATCATAATTGAAAAGATCATTTAAAGTTTTTTTATTAAAGATCATAACGGTAACGATCATTGGGCCTAATAAATGCTAAAAAATTGTAAATAATTATCTTCTTTCTCAAAGATAATTTAATAGATCATTTAGAATTTCTTTATTAAAGATCATAACGGAAACAATCATTGGGTCTAATAAATGCTAAAGAATTGTAAATAATTATATTCTTTATAAAACGTAATTTAATAGATCATTTAAAATTTCTTTATTAAAAATCATAACGCTAACAATCGTTGAGCCTAATAAATGGTAAAAAATTGTAAATAATTATCTTGTTTGTAACAGATAATTTAATAGATCATTTAAAATTTCTTTATTAAAGATCATATCGGTAACGATCATTGGTCCTAATAAATGCTAAAGAATTTGAAATTATTACCTTCTTTGTGAATCATAATTGAATAGATCATTTAAAGTGTTTTTAATAAAGATCATAACGGTAACGATCATTGGGCCTAATAAATGCTAAAAAATTGTAAATAATTATCTTCTTTCTCAAAGATAATTTAATAGATCATTTAGAATTTCTTTATTAAAGATCATAACGGTAACGATCATTGGGCCTAATAAATGCTAAAGAATTTGAAATAATTATCTTCTTTGTGAATCATAATTGAAAAGATCATTTAAAGTTTTTTTATTAAAGATCATAACGGTAACGAGCATTGGGCCTAATAAATGCTAAAAAATTGTAAATAATTACCTTCTTTCTCAAAGATAATTTAATAGATCATTTAGAATTTCTGTATTAAAGATCATAACGGTAACGATCATTGGACCTACTAAATGCTAAAGAATTTGAAATAATTATCTTCTTTGTGAATCATAATTGAAAAGATCATTTAAAGTTTTTTTATTAAAGATCATAACGGTAACGAGCATTGGGCCTAATAAATGCTAAAAAATTGTAAATAATTATCTTCTTTCTCAACGATAATTTAATAGATCATTTAGAATTTCTTAATTAAAGATCATAACGGAAACGATCATTGGGCCTAATAAATGCTAAAGAATTGTAAATAATTATATTCTTTCTAAAACATAATTTTATAGATCATTTAAAATTTCTTTATTAAAGATCATAACAGTAACGTTCATTGGGCCTAATAAATGCTAAAAAACTGTAATTAATTATCTTCTTTGCAAAAGATAATTTAGTAGATCATTTAAAATTTCTTTATTAAAGATCATATCGGTAACGATCATTGGTCCTAATAAATGCTAAAGAATTTGAAATAATTACCTTCTTTGTGAATCATAATTGAATAAATCATTTAAAGTTTTTTTAATAAAGATCATAATGGTAAAGATCATTGGGCCTAATAAATGCTAAAAAATTGTAAATAATTATCTTCTTTCTCAAAGATAATTTAATAGATCATTTAGAATTTCTTTATTAAAGATCATAACGGTAACGATCATTGGGCCTAATAAATGCTAAAGAATTTGAAATAATTATCTTCTTTGTGTATCATAATTCAAAAGATCATTTAAAGTTTTTTTATTAACGATCATAACGGTAACGAGCATTAGGCTTAAAGATCATAACGGTAACGTTCATTGGGCCTAATAAATGCTAAAAAACTGTAATTAATTATCTTCTTTGCAAAAGATAATTTAGTAGATCATTTAAAATTTCTTTATTAAAGATCATAACGGTAACGATCATTGGTCCTAATAAATGCTAAAGAATTTTAAATAATTACCTTCTTTGTGAATCATAATTGAATAGATCATTTAAAGTTTTTTTCATAAACATCATAACGGTAACGATCATTGGGCCTAATAAATGCTAAAAAATTGTAAATAATTATCTTCTTTGTAAAAGATAATTTAATAGATCATTTAGAATTTCGTTATTAAAGATCATAACGGTAACGATCATTGGTCCTAATAAATGCTAAAGAATTTCAAAATAATTACCTTCTTTGTGAATCATAATTGAAAAGATCATTTAAAGTTTTTTTATTAAAAATCATAACGGTAACGATCATTGGGCCTAATAAATGCTAAAAAATTGTAAATAATTATCTTCTTTCTCAAAGATAATTTAATAGATCATTTAGAATTTCTTTATTAAAGATCATAACGGAAACGATCATTGGGCCTAATAAATGCTAAAGAATTGTAAATAATTATATTCTTTCTAAAACATAATTTAATAGATCATTTAAAATTTCTTTATTAAAAATCATAACGGTAACAATCATTGAGCCTAATAAATGGTAAAAAATTGTAAATAATTATCTTGTTTGTAACAGATAATTTAATAGATCATATAAAATTTCTTTATTAAAGATCATAACAGTAACGATCATTGGGCCTAATAAATGCTAAAGAATTTGAAATAATTATCTACTTTGTGAATCATAATTGAAAAGATCATTTAAAGTTTTTTTATTAAAGATGATAACGGTAACGATCATTGGGCCTAATAAATGCTAAAGAATTGTAAATAATTATATTCTTTCGAAAACATAATTTAATAGATCATTTAAAATTTCTTTATTAAAGATCATAACGGTAACGTTCATTCGGCCTAATAAATGCTAAAAAAATTAAAATAATTATCTTCTTTGCAAAAGATAATTTAGTAGATCATTTAAAATTTCTTTATTAAAGATCATAACGGTAACGATCATTGGTCCTAATAAATGCTAAAGAATTTGAAATAATTACCTTCTTTGTGAATCATAATTGAATAGATCATTTAAAGTTTTTTTAATAAAGATCATAACGGTAACGATCATTGGGCCTAATAAATGCTAAAAAATTGTAAATAATTATCTTCTTTCTCAAAGATAATTTAATAGATCATTTAGAATTTCTTTATTAAAGATCATAACGGTAACGATCATTGGGCCTAATAAATGCTAAAAAATTGTAAATAATTACCTTCTTTCTCAAAGATAATTTAATAGATCATTTAGAATTTCTTTATTAAAGATCATAACGGTAACGATCATTGGACCTACTAAATGCTAAAGAATTTGAAATAATTATCTTCTTTGTGAATCATAATTGAAAAGATCATTTAAAGTTTTTTTATTAAAGATCATAACGGTAACGAGCATTGGGCCTAATAAATGCTAAAAAATTGTAAATAATTATCTTCTTTCTCAACGATAATTTAATAGATCATTTAGAATTTCTTAATTAAAGATCATAACGGTAACGATCATTGAGCCTAATAAATGCTAAAGAATTTGAAATAATTATCTTCTTTGTGAATCATAATTGAAAAGATCATTTAAAGTTTTTTTATTAAAGATCATAACGGTAACGAGCATTGGGCCTAATAAATGCTAAAAAATTGTAAATAATTACCTTCTTTCTCAAAGATAATTTAATAGATCATTTAGAATTTCTGTATTAAAGATCATAACGGTAACGATCATTGGACCTACTAAATGCTAAAGAATTTGAAATAATTATCTTCTTTGTGAATCATAATTGAAAAGATCATTTAAAGTTTTTTTATTAAAGATCATAACGGTAACGAGCATTGGGCCTAATAAATGCTAAAAAATTGTAAATAATTATCTTCTTTCTCAACGATAATTTAATAGATCATTTAGAATTTCTTAATTAAAGATCATAACGGAAACGATCATTGGGCCTAATAAATGCTAAAGAATTGTAAATAATTATATTCTTTCTAAAACATAATTTTATAGATCATTTAAAATTTCTTTATTAAAGATCATAACAGTAACGTTCATTGGGCCTAATAAATGCTAAAAAACTGTAATTAATTATCTTCTTTGCAAAAGATAATTTAGTAGATCATTTAAAATTTCTTTATTAAAGATCATATCGGTAACGATCATTGGTCCTAATAAATGCTAAAGAATTTGAAATAATTACCTTCTTTGTGAATCATAATTGAATAAATCATTTAAAGTTTTTTTAATAAAGATCATAACGGTAACGATCATTGGGCCTAATAAATGCTAAAAAATTGTAAATAATTATCTTCTTTCTCAAAGATAATTTAATAGATCATTTAGAATTTCTTTATTAAAGATCATAACGGTAACGATCATTGGGCCTAATAAATGCTAAAGAATTTGAAATAATTATCTTCTTTGTGTATCATAATTCAAAAGATCATTTAAAGTTTTTTTATTAACGATCATAACGGTAACGAGCAATAGGCTTAAAGATCATAACGGTAACGTTCATTGGGCCTAATAAATGCTAAAAAACTGTAATTAATTATCTTCTTTGCAAAAGATAATTTAGTAGATCATTTAAAATTTCTTTATTAAAGATCATAACGGTAACGATCATTGGTCCTAATAAATGCTAAAGAATTTTAAATAATTACCTTCTTTGTGAATCATAATTGAATAGATCATTTAAAGTTTTTTTCATAAAGATCATAACGGTAACGATCATTGGGCCTAATAAATGCTAAAAAATTGTAAATAATTATCTTCTTTGTAAAAGATAATTTAATAGATCATTTAGAATTTCGTTATTAAAGATCATAACGGTAACGATCATTGGTCCTAATAAATGCTAAAGAATTTCAAAATAATTACCTTCTTTGTGAATCATAATTGAAAAGATCATTTAAAGTTTTTTTATTAAAAATCATAACGGTAACGATCATTGGGCCTAATAAATGCTAAAGAATTGTAAATAATTATATTCTTTCTAAAACATAATTTAATAGATCATTTAAAATTTCTTTATTAAAAATCATAACGGTAACAATCATTGAGCCTAATAAATGGTAAAAAATTGTAAATAATTATCTTGTTTGTAACAGATAATTTAAT
Organism: Psophocarpus tetragonolobus; assembly: GCA_037954015.1. Lineage (NCBI taxonomy): Eukaryota > Viridiplantae > Streptophyta > Magnoliopsida > Fabales > Fabaceae > Psophocarpus > Psophocarpus tetragonolobus. Next base: position 66,518,900 of record CM075688.1, read on the forward strand.
AGATCATATAAAATTTCTTTATTAAAGATCATAACAGTAACGATCATTGGGCCTAATAAATGCTAAAGAATTTGAAATAATTATCTACTTTGTGAATCATAATTGAAAAGATCATTTAAAGTTTTTTTATTAAAGATGATAACGGTAACGATCATTGGGCCTAATAAATGCTAAAGAATTGTAAATAATTATATTCTTTCGAAAACATAATTTAATAGATCATTTAAAATTTCTTTATTAAAGATCATAACGGTAACGTTCATTGGGCCTAATAAATGCTAAAAAAATTAAAATAATTATCTTCTTTGCAAAAGATAATTTAGTAGATCATTTAAAATTTCTTTATTAAAGATCATAACGGTAACAATCATTGGTCCTAATAAATGCTAAAGAATTTGAAATAATTACCTTCTTTGTGAATCATAATTGAATAGATCATTTAAAGTTTTTTTAATAAAGATCATAACGGTAACGATCATTGGGCCTAATAAATGCTAAAAAATTGTAAATAATTATCTTCTTTCTCAAAGATAATTTAATAGATCATTTAGAATTTCTTTATTAAAGATCATAACGGTAACGATCATTGGGCCTAATAAATGCTAAAAAATTGTAAATAATTACCTTCTTTCTCAAAGATAATTTAATAGATCATTTAGAATTTCTTTATTAAAGATCATAACGGTAACGATCATTGGACCTACTAAATGCTAAAGAATTTGAAATAATTATCTTCTTTGTGAATCATAATTGAAAAGATCATTTAAAGTTTTTTTATTAAAGATCATAACGGTAACGAGCATTGGGCCTAATAAATGCTAAAAAATTGTAAATAATTATCTTCTTTCTCAACGATAATTTAATAGATCATTTAGAATTTCTTAATTAAAGATCATAACGGAAACGATCATTGGGCCTAATAAATGCTAAAGAATTGTAAATAATTATATTCTTTCTAAAACATAATTTTATAGATCATTTAAAATTTCTTTATTAAAGATCATAACAGTAACGTTCATTGGGCCTAATAAATGCTAAAAAACTGTAATTAATTATCTTCTTTGCAAAAGATAATTTAGTAGATCATTTAAAATTTCTTTATTAAAGATCATATCGGTAACGATCATTGGTCCTAATAAATGCTAAAGAATTTGAAATAATTACCTTCTTTGTGAATCATAATTGAATAGATCATTTAAAGTTTTTTTAATAAAGATCATAACGGTAACGATCATTGGGCCTAATAAATGCTAAAAAATTGTAAATAATTATCTTCTTTCTCAAAGATAATTTAATAGATCATTTAGAATTTCTTTATTAAAGATCATAACGGTAACGATCATTGGGCCTAATAAACGCTAAAGAATTTGAAATAATTATCTTCTTTGTGTATCATAATTCAAAAGATCATTTAAAGTTTTTTTATTAACGATCATAACGGTAACGAGCATTAGGCTTAAAGATCATAACGGTAACGTTCATTGGGCCTAATAAATGCTAAAAAACTGTAATTAATTATCTTCTTTGCAAAAGATAATTTAGTAGATCATTTAAAATTTCTTTATTAAACATCATAACGGTAACGATCATTGGTCCTAATAAATGCTAAAGAATTTTAAATAATTACCTTCTTTGTGAATCATAATTGAATAGATCATTTAAAGTTTTTTTCATAAAGATCATAACGGTAACGATCATTGGGCCTAATAAATGCTAAAAAATTATAAATAATTATCTTCTTTGTAAAAGATAATTTAATAGATCATTTAGAATTTCGTTATTAAAGATCATAACGGTAACGATCATTGGTCCTAATAAATGCTAAAGAATTTGAAATAATTACCTTCTTTGTGAATCATAATTGAAAAGATCATTTAAAGTTTTTTTATTAAAAATCATAACGGTAACGATCATTGGGCCTAATAAATGCTAAAAAATTGTAAATAATTATCTTCTTTCTCAAAGATAATTTAATAGATCATTTAGAATTTCTTTATTAAAGATCATAACGGAAACGATCATTGGGCCTAATAAATGCTAAAGAATTGTAAATAATTATATTCTTTCTAAAACATAATTTAATAGATCATTTAAAATTTCTTTATTAAAAATCATAACGGTAACAATCATTGAGCCTAATAAATGGTAAAAAATTGTAAATAATTATCTTGTTTGTAACAGATAATTTAATAGATCATATAAAATTTCTTTATTAAAGATCATAACAGTAACGATCATTGGGCCTAATAAATGCTAAAGAATTTGAAATAATTATCTACTTTGTGAATCATAATTGAAAAGATCATTTAAAGTTTTTTTATTAAAGATGATAACGGTAACGATCATTGGGCCTAATAAATGCTAAAGAATTGTAAATAATTATATTCTTTCGAAAACATAATTTAATAGATCATTTAAAATTTCTTTATTAAAGATCATAACGGTAACGTTCATTCGGCCTAATAAATGCTAAAAAAATTAAAATAATTATCTTCTTTGCAAAAGATAATTTAGTAGATCATTTAAAATTTCTTTATTAAAGATCATAACGGTAACGATCATTGGTCCTAATAAATGCTAAAGAATTTGAAATAATTACCTTCTTTGTGAATCATAATTGAATAGATCATTTAAAGTTTTTTTAATAAAGATCATAACGGTAACGATCATTGGGCCTAATAAATGCTAAAAAATTGTAAATAATTATCTTCTTTCTCAAAGATAATTTAATAGATCATTTAGAATTTCTTTATTAAAGATCATAACGGTAACGATCATTGGGCCTAATAAATGCTAAAAAATTGTAAATAATTACCTTCTTTCTCAAAGATAATTTAATAGATCATTTAGAATTTCTTTATTAAAGATCATAACGGTAACGATCATTGGACCTACTAAATGCTAAAGAATTTGAAATAATTATCTTCTTTGTGAATCATAATTGAAAAGATCATTTAAAGTTTTTTTATTAAAGATCATAACGGTAACGAGCATTGGGCCTAATAAATGCTAAAAAATTGTAAATAATTATCTTCTTTCTCAACGATAATTTAATAGATCATTTAGAATTTCTTAATTAAAGATCATAACGGTAACGATCATTGAGCCTAATAAATGCTAAAGAATTTGAAATAATTATCTTCTTTGTGAATCATAATTGAAAAGATCATTTAAAGTTTTTTTATTAAAGATCATAACGGTAACGAGCATTGGGCCTAATAAATGCTAAAAAATTGTAAATAATTACCTTCTTTCTCAAAGATAATTTAATAGATCATTTAGAATTTCTGTATTAAAGATCATAACGGTAACGATCATTGGACCTACTAAATGCTAAAGAATTTGAAATAATTATCTTCTTTGTGAATCATAATTGAAAAGATCATTTAAAGTTTTTTTATTAAAGATCATAACGGTAACGAGCATTGGGCCTAATAAATGCTAAAAAATTGTAAATAATTATCTTCTTTCTCAACGATAATTTAATAGATCATTTAGAATTTCTTAATTAAAGATCATAACGGAAACGATCATTGGGCCTAATAAATGCTAAAGAATTGTAAATAATTATATTCTTTCTAAAACATAATTTTATAGATCATTTAAAATTTCTTTATTAAAGATCATAACAGTAACGTTCATTGGGCCTAATAAATGCTAAAAAACTGTAATTAATTATCTTCTTTGCAAAAGATAATTTAGTAGATCATTTAAAATTTCTTTATTAAAGATCATATCGGTAACGATCATTGGTCCTAATAAATGCTAAAGAATTTGAAATAATTACCTTCTTTGTGAATCATAATTGAATAAATCATTTAAAGTTTTTTTAATAAAGATCATAACGGTAACGATCATTGGGCCTAATAAATGCTAAAAAATTGTAAATAATTATCTTCTTTCTCAAAGATAATTTAATAGATCATTTAGAATTTCTTTATTAAAGATCATAACGGTAACGATCATTGGGCCTAATAAATGCTAAAGAATTTGAAATAATTATCTTCTTTGTGTATCATAATTCAAAAGATCATTTAAAGTTTTTTTATTAACGATCATAACGGTAACGAGCAATAGGCTTAAAGATCATAACGGTAACGTTCATTGGGCCTAATAAATGCTAAAAAACTGTAATTAATTATCTTCTTTGCAAAAGATAATTTAGTAGATCATTTAAAATTTCTTTATTAAAGATCATAACGGTAACGATCATTGGTCCTAATAAATGCTAAAGAATTTTAAATAATTACCTTCTTTGTGAATCATAATTGAATAGATCATTTAAAGTTTTTTTCATAAAGATCATAACGGTAACGATCATTGGGCCTAATAAATGCTAAAAAATTGTAAATAATTATCTTCTTTGTAAAAGATAATTTAATAGATCATTTAGAATTTCGTTATTAAAGATCATAACGGTAACGATCATTGGTCCTAATAAATGCTAAAGAATTTCAAAATAATTACCTTCTTTGTGAATCATAATTGAAAAGATCATTTAAAGTTTTTTTATTAAAAATCATAACGGTAACGATCATTGGGCCTAATAAATGCTAAAGAATTGTAAATAATTATATTCTTTCTAAAACATAATTTAATAGATCATTTAAAATTTCTTTATTAAAAATCATAACGGTAACAATCATTGAGCCTAATAAATGGTAAAAAATTGTAAATAATTATCTTGTTTGTAACAGATAATTTAATAGATCATATAAAATTTCTTTATTAAAGATCATAACAGTAACGATCATTGGGCCTAATAAATGCTAAAGAATTTGAAATAATTATCTACTTTGTGAATCATAATTGAAAAGATCATTTAAAGTTTTTTTATTAAAGATGATAACGGTAACGATCATTGGGCCTAATAAATGCTAAAGAATTGTAAATAATTATATTCTTTCGAAAACATAATTTAATAGATCATTTAAAATTTCTTTATTAAAGATCATAACGGTAACGTTCATTGGGCCTAATAAATGCTAAAAAAATTAAAATAATTATCTTCTTTGCAAAAGATAATTTAGTAGATCATTTAAAATTTCTTTATTAAAGATCATAACGGTAACGATCATTGGTCCTAATAAATGCTAAAGAATTTGAAATAATTACCTTCTTTGTGAATCATAATTGAATAGATCATTTAAAGTTTTTTTAATAAAGATCATAACGGTAACGATCATTGGGCCTAATAAATGCTAAAAAATTGTAAATAATTATCTTCTTTCTCAAAGATAATTTAATAGATCATTTAGAATTTCTTTATTAAAGATCATAACGGTAACGATCATTGGGCCTAATAAATGCTAAAAAATTGTAAATAATTACCTTCTTTCTCAAAGATAATTTAATAGATCATTTAGAATTTCTTTATTAAAGATCATAACGGTAACGATCATTGGACCTACTAAATGCTAAAGAATTTGAAATAATTATCTTCTTTGTGAATCATAATTGAAAAGATCATTTAAAGTTTTTTTATTAAAGATCATAACGGTAACGAGCATTGGGCCTAATAAATGCTAAAAAATTGTAAATAATTATCTTCTTTCTCAACGATAATTTAATAGATCATTTAGAATTTCTTAATTAAAGATCATAACGGAAACGATCATTGGGCCTAATAAATGCTAAAGAATTGTAAATAATTATATTCTTTCTAAAACATAATTTTATAGATCATTTAAAATTTCTTTATTAAAGATCATAACAGTAACGTTCATTGGGCCTAATAAATGCTAAAAAACTGTAATTAATTATCTTCTTTGCAAAAGATAATTTAGTAGATCATTTAAAATTTCTTTATTAAAGATCATATCGGTAACGATCATTGGTCCTAATAAATGCTAAAGAATTTGAAATAATTACCTTCTTTGTGAATCATAATTGAATAGATCATTTAAAGTTTTTTTAATAAAGATCATAACGGTAACGATCATTGGGCCTAATAAATGCTAAAAAATTGTAAATAATTATCTTCTTTCTCAAAGATAATTTAATAGATCATTTAGAATTTCTTTATTAAAGATCATAACGGTAACGATCATTGGGCCTAATAAACGCTAAAGAATTTGAAATAATTATCTTCTTTGTGTATCATAATTCAAAAGATCATTTAAAGTTTTTTTATTAACGATCATAACGGTAACGAGCATTAGGCTTAAAGATCATAACGGTAACGTTCATTGGGCCTAATAAATGCTAAAAAACTGTAATTAATTATCTTCTTTGCAAAAGATAATTTAGTAGATCATTTAAAATTTCTTTATTAAACATCATAACGGTAACGATCATTGGTCCTAATAAATGCTAAAGAATTTTAAATAATTACCTTCTTTGTGAATCATAATTGAATAGATCATTTAAAGTTTTTTTCATAAAGATCATAACGGTAACGATCATTGGGCCTAATAAATGCTAAAAAATTATAAATAATTATCTTCTTTGTAAAAGATAATTTAATACATCATTTAGAATTTCGTTATTAAAGATCATAACGGTAACGATCATTGGTCCTAATAAATGCTAAAGAATTTGAAATAATTACCTTCTTTGTGAATCATAATTGAAAAGATCATTTAAAGTTTTTTTATTAAAAATCATAACGGTAACGATCATTGGGCCTAATAAATGCTAAAAAATTGTAAATAATTATCTTCTTTCTCAAAGATAATTTAATAGATCATTTAGAATTTCTTTATTAAAGATCATAACGGAAACGATCATCGGGCCTAATAAATGCTAAAGAATTGTAAATAATTATATTCTTTCTAAAACATAATTTAATAGATCATTTAAAATTTCTTTATTAAAAATCATAACGGTAACAATCATTGAGCCTAATAAATGGTAAAAAATTGTAAATAATTATCTTGTTTGTAACAGATAATTTAATAGATCATTTAAAATTTCTTTATTAAAGATCATATCGGTAACAATCATTGGTCCTAATAAATGCTAAAGAATTTGAAATAATTACCTTCTTTGTGAATCATAATTGAATAGATCATTTAAAGTTTTTTTAATAAAGATCATAACGGTAACGATCATTGGGCCTAATAAATGCTAAAAAATTGTAAATAATTATCTTGTTTCTAAAAGATAATTTAATAGATCATTTAGAATTTCTTTATTAAAGATTATACCGGTAACGATCATTGGTCCTAATAAATGCTAAAGAATTTGAAATAATTACCTTCTTTGTGAATCATAATTGAAAAGATCATTTAAAGTTTTTTTATTAAAGATCATAACGGAAACTATCATTGGGCCTAATAAATGCTAAAAAATTGTAAATAATTATCTTCTTTCTCAAAGATAATTTAATAGATCATTTAGAATTTCTTTATTAAAGATCATAACGGAAACTATCATTGGGCCTAATAAATTCTAAAGAATTGTAAATAATTATATTCTTTCTAAAACATAATTTAATAGATCATTTAAAATTTCTTTATTAAAGATCATAACAGTAACGTTCATTGAGCCTAATAAATGCTAAAAAATTGTAATTAATTATCTTATTTGCAAAAGATAATTTAGTAGATCATTTAAAATTTCTTTATTAAAGATCATAACGGTAACGATCGTTGGTCCTAATAAATGCTAACGAATTTGAACTAATTACCCATCATTTAAAGTTTTTTTAATAAAGATCATAACGGTAACGATCAATGGGCCTACTCAATGCTAAAAAATTGTAAATAATTATCTTGTTTCTAAAAGATAATTTAATAGATCATTTAGAATTTCTTTATTAAAAATCATACCGGTAACGATCATTGGTCCTAATAAATGCTAAAGAATTTGAAATAATTACCTTCTTTGTGAATCATAATTGAAAAGATCATTTAAAGTTTTTTTATTAAAGATCATAACGGAAACGATCATTGGGCCTAATAAATGCTAAAAAATTGTAAATAATTATCTTCTTTCTAAAAGATAATTTAATAGATCATTTAGAATTTCTTTATTAAACATCATAACGGTAACGATCATTGGGCCTACTAAATGCTAAAGAATTTGAAATAATTATCTTCTTTGTGAATCATAATTGAAAACATAATTTAAAGTTTTTTTATTAAAGATCATAACGGTAACGAGCATTGGGCCTAATAAATTATAAAAAATTGTAAATAATTATCTTCTTTCTCAAAGATAATTTAATAGATCATTTAGAATTTCTTTATTAAAGATCATAACGGAAACGATCATTGGGCCTAATAAATGCTAAAGAATTGTAAATAATTATATTCTTTCTAAAAAATAATTTTATAGATCATTTAAAATTTCTTTATTAAAGATCATAACGGTAACGTTCATTGGGCCTAATAAATGCTAAAAAACTGTAATTAATTATCTTCTTTGCAAAAGATAAATTAGTAGATCATTTAAAATTTCTTTATTAAAGATCATATTGGTAACGATCATTGGTCCTAATAAATGCTAAAGAATTTGAAATAATTACCTTCTTTGTGAATCATAATTGAATAGATCATTTAAAGTTTTTTTAATAAAGATCATAACGGTAACGATCATTGGGCCTAATAAATGCTAAAAAATTGTAAATAATTATCTTTTTTCTAAAAGATAATTTAATAGATCATTTAGAATTTCTTTATTAAAGATCATAATGGTAACGATCATTGGTCCTAATAAATGCTAAAGAATAATTACCTTCTTTGTGAATCATAATTGAAAAGATCATTTAAAGTTTTTTTATTAAAGATCATAACGGTAACGATCATTGGCCCTAATAAATGCTAAAAAATTATAAATGATTATCTTCTTTCTCAAAGATAATTTAATAGATCATTTAGAATTTCTTTATTAAAGATCATAACGGAAACAATCATTGGGCCTAATAAATGCTAAAGAATTGTAAATAATTATATTCTTTCTAAAACATAATTTAATAGATCATTTAAAATTTCTTTATTAAAAATCATAACGCTAACAATCATTGAGCCTAATAAATGGTAAAAAATTGTAAATAATTATCTTGTTTGTAACAGATAATTTAATAGATCATTTAAAATTTCTTTATTAAAGATCATATCGGTAACGATCATTGGTCCTAATAAATGCTAAAGAATTTGAAATAATTACCTTCTTTGTGAATCATAATTGAATAGATCATTTAAAGTTTTTTTAATAAAGATCATAACGGTAACGATCATTGGGCCTAATAAATGCTAAAAAATTGTAAATAATTATCTTCTTTCTCAAAGATAATTTAATAGATCATTTAGAATTTCTTTATTAAAGATCATAACGGTAACGATCATTGGGCCTAATAAATGCTACATAATTGTAAATAATTATATTCTTTATAAAACGTAATTTAATAGATCATTTAAAATTTCTTTATTAAAAATCATAACGCTAACAATCATTGAGCCTAATAAATGGTAAAAAATTGTAAATAATTATCTTGTTTGTAACAGATAATTTAATAGATCATTTAAAATTTCTTTATTAAAGATCATATCGGTAACAATCATTGGTCCTAATAAATGCTAAAGAATTTGAAATAATTACCTTCTTTGTGAATCATAATTGAATAGATCATTTAAAGTTTTTTTAATAAAGATCATAACGGTAACGATCATTGGGCCTAATAAATGCTAAAAAATTGTAAATAATTATCTTGTTTCTAAAAGATAATTTAATAGATCATTTAGAATTTCTTTATTAAAGATTATACCGGTAACGATCATTGGTCCTAATAAATGGTAAAGAATTTGAAATAATTACCTTCTTTGTGAATCATAATTGAAAAGATCATTTAAAGTTTTTTTATTAAAGATCATAACGGAAACTATCATTGGGCCTAATAAATGCTAAAAAATTGTAAATAATTATCTTCTTTCTCAAAGATAATTTAATAGATCATTTAGAATTTCTTTATTAAAGATCATAACGGAAACTATCATTGGGCCTAATAAATTCTAAAGAATTGTAAATAATTATATTCTTTCTAAAACATAATTTAATAGATCATTTAAAATTTCTTTATTAAAGATCATAACAGTAACGTTCATTGAGCCTAATAAATGCTAAAAAATTGTAATTAATTATCTTATTTGCAAAAGATAATTTACTAGATCATTTAAAATTTCTTTATTAAAGATCATAACGGTAATGATCGTTGGTCCTAATAAATGCTAACGAATTTGAAATAATTACCCATCATTTAAAGTTTTTTTAATAAAGATCATAACGGTAACGATCAATGGGCCTACTCAATGCTAAAAAATTGTAAATAATTATCTTGTTTCTAAAAGATAATTTAATAGATCATTTAGAATTTCTTTATTAAAAATCATACCGGTAACGTTCATTGGGCCTAATAAATGCTAAAAAACTGTAATTAATTATCTTCTTTGCAAAAGATAAATTAGTAGATCATTTAAAATTTCTTTATTAAAGATCATATCGGTAACGATCATTGGTCCTAATAAATGCTAAAGAATTTGAAATAATTACCTTCTTTGTGAATCATAATTGAATAGATCATTTAAAGTTTTTTTAATAAAGATCATAACGGTAACGATCATTGGGCCTAATAAATGCTAAAAAATTGTAAATAATTATCTTTTTTCTAAAAGATAATTTAATAGATCATTTAGAATTTCTTTATTAAAGATCATAATGGTAACGATCATTGGTCCTAATAAATGCTAAAGAATAATTACCTTCTTTGTGAATCATAATTGAAAAGATCATTTAAAGTTTTTTTATTAAAGATCATAACGGTAACGAGCATTGGGCTTAATAAATGCTAAAAAATTGTAAATAATTATCTTCTTTCTCAAAGATAATTTAATAGATCATTTAGAATTTCTTTACTAAAAGATCATAACGGAAACGATCATTGGGCCTAATAAATGCTAAAGAATTTGAAATAATTACCTTCTTTGTGAATCATAATTTAATAGATCATTTAAAATTTCTTTATTAAAGATCATAACGGTAACGTTCATTGGGCCTAATAAATGCTAAAAAACTGTAATTAATTATCTTCTTTGCAAAAGATAATTTAGTAGATCATTTAAAATTTCTTTATTAAAGATCATAACGGTAACGATCATTGGCCCTAATAAATGCTAAAGAATTTGAAATAATTACCTTCTTTGTGAATCATAATTGAATAGATCATTTAAAGTTTTTTTAATAAAGATCATAACGGTAACGATCATTGGGCCTAATAAATGCTAAAAAATTGTAAATAATTATCTTTTTTCTAAAAGATAATTTAATATATCATTTAGAATTTTGTTTATTAAAGATCATAATGGTAACGATCATTGGTCCTAATAAATGCTAAAGAATTTGAAATAATTACCTTCTTTGTGAATCATAATTGAAAAGATCATTTAAAGTTTTTTTATTAAAGATCATAACGGTAACGATCATTGGGCCTAATAAATGCTAAAAAATTGTAAATAATTATCTTCTTTCTCAAAGATAATTTAATAGATCATTTAGAATTTCTTTATTAAAGATCATAACGGAAACAATCATTGGGTCTAATAAATGCTAAAGAATTGTAAATAATTATATTCTTTATAAAACGTAATTTAATAGATCATTTAAAATTTCTTTATTAAAAATCATAACGCTAACAATCGTTGAGCCTAATAAATGGTAAAAAATTGTAAATAATTATCTTGTTTGTAACAGATAATTTAATAGATCATTTAAAATTTCTTTATTAAAGATCATATCGGTAACGATCATTGGTCCTAATAAATGCTAAAGAATTTGAAATTATTACCTTCTTTGTGAATCATAATTGAATAGATCATTTAAAGTTTTTTTAATAAAGATCATAACGGTAACGATCATTGGGCCTAATAAATGCTAAAAAATTGTAATTAATTATCTTATTTGCAAAAGATAATTTACTAGATCATTTAAAATTTCTTTATTAAAGATCATAACGGTAATGATCGTTGGTCCTAATAAATGCTAACGAATTTGAAATAATTACCCATCATTTAAAGTTTTTTTAATAAAGATCATAACGGTAACGATCAATGGGCCTACTCAATGCTAAAAAATTGTAAATAATTATCTTGTTTCTAAAAGATAATTTAATAGATCATTTAGAATTTCTTTATTAAAAATCATACCGGTAACGTTCATTGGGCCTAATAAATGCTAAAAAACTGTAATTAATTATCTTCTTTGCAAAAGATAAATTAGTAGATCATTTAAAATTTCTTTATTAAAGATCATATCGGTAACGATCATTGGTCCTAATAAATGCTAAAGAATTTGAAATAATTACCTTCTTTGTGAATCATAATTGAATAGATCATTTAAAGTTTTTTTAATAAAGATCATAACGGTAACGATCATTGGGCCTAATAAATGCTAAAAAATTGTAAATAATTATCTTTTTTCTAAAAGATAATTTAATAGATCATTTAGAATTTCTTTATTAAAGATCATAATGGTAACGATCATTGGTCCTAATAAATGCTAAAGAATAATTACCTTCTTTGTGAATCATAATTGAAAAGATCATTTAAAGTTTTTTTATTAAAGATCATAACGGTAACGAGCATTGGGCTTAATAAATGCTAAAAAATTGTAAATAATTATCTTCTTTCTCAAAGATAATTTAATAGATCATTTAGAATTTCTTTACTAAAAGATCATAACGGAAACGATCATTGGGCCTAATAAATGCTAAAGAATTTGAAATAATTACCTTCTTTGTGAATCATAATTTAATAGATCATTTAAAATTTCTTTATTAAAGATCATAACGGTAACGTTCATTGGGCCTAATAAATGCTAAAAAACTGTAATTAATTATCTTCTTTGCAAAAGATAATTTAGTAGATCATTTAAAATTTCTTTATTAAAGATCATAACGGTAACGATCATTGGCCCTAATAAATGCTAAAGAATTTGAAATAATTACCTTCTTTGTGAATCATAATTGAATAGATCATTTAAAGTTTTTTTAATAAAGATCATAACGGTAACGATCATTGGGCCTAATAAATGCTAAAAAATTGTAAATAATTATCTTTTTTCTAAAAGATAATTTAATATATCATTTAGAATTTTGTTTATTAAAGATCATAATGGTAACGATCATTGGTCCTAATAAATGCTAAAGAATTTGAAATAATTACCTTCTTTGTGAATCATAATTGAAAAGATCATTTAAAGTTTTTTTATTAAAGATCATAACGGTAACGATCATTGGGCCTAATAAATGCTAAAAAATTGTAAATAATTATCTTCTTTCTCAAAGATAATTTAATAGATCATTTAGAATTTCTTTATTAAAGATCATAACGGAAACAATCATTGGGTCTAATAAATGCTAAAGAATTGTAAATAATTATATTCTTTATAAAACGTAATTTAATAGATCATTTAAAATTTCTTTATTAAAAATCATAACGCTAACAATCGTTGAGCCTAATAAATGGTAAAAAATTGTAAATAATTATCTTGTTTGTAACAGATAATTTAATAGATCATTTAAAATTTCTTTATTAAAGATCATATCGGTAACGATCATTGGTCCTAATAAATGCTAAAGAATTTGAAATTATTACCTTCTTTGTGAATCATAATTGAATAGATCATTTAAAGTGTTTTTAATAAAGATCATAACGGTAACGATCATTGGGCCTAATAAATGCTAAAAAATTGTAAATAATTATCTTCTTTCTCAAAGATAATTTAATAGATCATTTAGAATTTCTTTATTAAAGATCATAACGGTAACGATCATTGGGCCTAATAAATGCTAAAGAATTTGAAATAATTATCTTATTTGTGAATCATAATTGAAAAGATCATTTAAAGTTTTTTTATTAAAGATCATAACGGTAACGAGCATTGGTCCTAATAAATGCTAAAAAATTGTAAATAATTACCTTCTTTCTCAAAGATAATTTAATAGATCATTTAGAATTTCTGTATTAAAGATCATAACGGTAACGATCATTGGACCTACTAAATGCTAAAGAATTTGAAATAATTATCTTCTTTGTGAATCATAATTGAAAAGATCATTTAAAGTTTTTTTATTAAAGATCATAACGGTAACGAGCATTGGGCCTAATAAATGCTAAAAAATTGTAAATAATTATCTTCTTTCTCAACGATAATTTAATAGATCATTTAGAATTTCTTAATTAAAGATCATAACGGAAACGATCATTGGGCCTAATAAATGCTAAAGAATTGTAAATAATTATATTCTTTCTAAAACATAATTTTATAGATCATTTAAAATTTCTTTATTAAAGATCATAACAGTAACGTTCATTGGGCCTAATAAATGCTAAAAAACTGTAATTAATTATCTTCTTTGCAAAAGATAATTTAGTAGATCATTTAAAATTTCTTTATTAAAGATCATAACGGTAACGATCATTGGTCCTAATAAATGCTAAAGAATTTGAAATAATTACCTTCTTTGTGAATCATAATTGAATAGATCATTTAAAGTTTTTTTAATAAAGATCATAACGGTAACGATCATTGGGCCTAATAAATGCTAAAAAATTGTAAATAATTATCTTCTTTCTCAAAGATAATTTAATAGATCATTTAGAATTTCTTTATTAAAGATCATAACGGTAACGATCATTGGGCCTAATAAATGCTAAAGAATTTGAAATAATTATCTTCTTTGTGTATCATAATTCAAAAGATCATTTAAAGTTTTTTTATTAACGATCATAACGGTAACGAGCATTAGGCTTAAAGATCATAACGGTAACGTTCATTGGGCCTAATAAATGCTAAAAAACTGTAATTAATTATCTTCTTTGCAAAAGATAATTTAGTAGATCATTTAAAATTTCTTTATTAAAGATCATAACGGTAACGATCATTGGTCCGAATAAATGCTAAAGAATTTTAAATAATTACCTTCTTTGTGAATCATAATTGAATAGATCATTTAAAGTTTTTTTCATAAAGATCATAACGGTAACGATCATTGGGCCTAATAAATGCTAAAAAATTGTAAATAATTATCTTCTTTGTAAAAGATAATTTAATAGATCATTTAGAATTTCGTTATTAAAGATCATAACGGTAACGATCATTGGTCCTAATAAATGCTAAAGAATTTCAAAATAATTACCTTCTTTGTGAATCATAATTGAAAAGATCATTTAAAGTTTTTTTATTAAAAATCATAACGGTAACGATCATTGGGCCTAATAAATGCTAAAAAATTGTAAATAATTATCTTCTTTCTCAAAGATAATTTAATAGATCATTTAGAATTTCTTTATTAAAGATCATAACGGAAACGATCATTGGGCCTAATGAATGCTAAAGAATTGTAAATAATTATATTCTTTCTAAAACATAATTTAATAGATCATTTAAAATTTCTTTATTAAAAATCATAACGGTAACAATCATTGAGCCTAATAAATGGTAAAAAATTGTAAATAATTATCTTGTTTGTAACAGATAATTTAATAGATCATATAAAATTTCTTTATTAAAGATCATAACAGTAACGATCATTGGGCCTAATAAATGCTAAAGAATTTGAAATAATTATCTACTTTGTGAATCATAATTGAAAAGATCATTTAAAGTTTTTTTATTAAAGATGATAACGGTAACGATCATTGGGCCTAATAAATGCTAAAGAATTGTAAATAATTATATTCTTTCGAAAACATAATTTAATAGATCATTTAAAATTTCTTTATTAAAGATCATAACGGTAACGTTCATTGGGCCTAATAAATGCTAAAAAAATTAAAATAATTATCTTCTTTGCAAAAGATAATTTAGTAGATCATTTAAAATTTCTTTATTAAAGATCATAACGGTAACGATCATTGGTCCTAATAAATGCTAAAGAATTTGAAATAATTACCTTCTTTGTGAATCATAATTGAATAGATCATTTAAAGTTTTTTTAATAAAGATCATAACGGTAACGATCATTGGGCCTAATAAATGCTAAAAAATTGTAAATAATTATCTTCTTTCTCAAAGATAATTTAATAGATCATTTAGAATTTCTTTATTAAAGATCATAACGGTAACGATCATTGGGCCTAATAAATGCTAAAAAATTGTAAATAATTACCTTCTTTCTCAAAGATAATTTAATAGATCATTTAGAATTTCTTTATTAAAGATCATAATGGTAACGATCATTGGTCCTAATAAATGCTAAAGAATAATTACCTTCTTTGTGAATCATAATTGAAAAGATCATTTAAAGTTTTTTTATTAAAGATCATAACGGTAACGAGCATTGGGCTTAATAAATGCTAAAAAATTGTAAATAATTATCTTCTTTCTCAAAGATAATTTAATAGATCATTTAGAATTTCTTTACTAAAAGATCATAACGGAAACGATCATTGGGCCTAATAAATGCTAAAGAATTTGAAATAATTACCTTCTTTGTGAATCATAATTTAATAGATCATTTAAAATTTCTCTATTAAAGATCATAACGGTAACGTTCATTGGGCCTAATAAATGCTAAAAAACTGTAATTAATTATCTTCTTTGCAAAAGATAATTTAGTAGATCATTTAAAATTTCTTTATTAAAGATCATAACGGTAACGATCATTGGCCCTAATAAATGCTAAAGAATTTGAAATAATTACCTTCTTTGTGAATCATAATTGAATAGATCATTTAAAGTTTTTTTAATAAAGATCATAACGGTAACGATCATTGGGCCTAATAAATGCTAAAAAATTGTAAATAATTATCTTTTTTCTAAAAGATAATTTAATATATCATTTAGAATTTTGTTTATTAAAGATCATAATGGTAACGATCATTGGTCCTAATAAATGCTAAAGAATTTGAAATAATTACCTTCTTTGTGAATCATAATTGAAAAGATCATTTAAAGTTTTTTTATTAAAGATCATAACGGTAACGATCATTGGGCCTAATAAATGCTAAAAAATTGTAAATAATTATCTTCTTTCTCAAAGATAATTTAATAGATCATTTAGAATTTCTTTATTAAAGATCATAACGGAAACGATCATTGGGCCTAATAAATGCTAAAGAATTGTAAATAATTATATTCTTTCTAAAACATAATTTAATAGATCATTTAAAATTTCTTTATTAAAAATCATAACGGTAACAATCATTGAGCCTAATAAATGGTAAAAAATTGTAAATAATTATCTTGTTTGTAACAGATAATTTAATAGATCATATAAAATTTCTTTATTAAAGATCATAACAGTAACGATCATTGGGCCTAATAAATGCTAAAGAATTTGAAATAATTATCTACTTTGTGAATCATAATTGAAAAGATCATTTAAAGTTTTTTTATTAAAGATGATAACGGTAACGATCATTGGGCCTAATAAATGCTAAAGAATTGTAAATAATTATATTCTTTCGAAAACATAATTTAATAGATCATTTAAAATTTCTTTATTAAAGATCATAACGGTAACGTTCATTGGGCCTAATAAATGCTAAAAAAATTAAAATAATTATCTTCTTTGCAAAAGATAATTTAGTAGATCATTTAAAATTTCTTTATTAAAGATCATAACGGTAACGATCATTGGTCCTAATAAATGCTAAAGAATTTGAAATAATTACCTTCTTTGTGAATCATAATTGAATAGATCATTTAAAGTTTTTTTAATAAAGATCATAACGGTAACGATCATTGGGCCTAATAAATGCTAAAAAATTGTAAATAATTATCTTCTTTCTCAAAGATAATTTAATAGATCATTTAGAATTTCTTTATTAAAGATCATAACGGTAACGATCATTGGGCCTAATAAATGCTAAAAAATTGTAAATAATTACCTTCTTTCTCAAAGATAATTTAATAGATCATTTAGAATTTCTTTATTAAAGATCATAATGGTAACGATCATTGGTCCTAATAAATGCTAAAGAATAATTACCTTCTTTGTGAATCATAATTGAAAAGATCATTTAAAGTTTTTTTATTAAAGATCATAACGGTAACGAGCATTGGGCTTAATAAATGCTAAAAAATTGTATATAATTATCTTCTTTCTCAAAGATAATTTAATAGATCATTTAGAATTTCTTTACTAAAAGATCATAACGGAAACGATCATTGGGCCTAATAAATGCTAAAGAATTTGAAATAATTACCTTCTTTGTGAATCATAATTTAATAGATCATTTAAAATTTCTTTATTAAAGATCATAACGGTAACGTTCATTGGGCCTAATAAATGCTAAAAAACTGTAATTAATTATCTTCTTTGCAAAAGATAATTTAGTAGATCATTTAAAATTTCTTTATTAAAGATCATAACGGTAACGATCATTGGCCCTAATAAATGCTAAAGAATTTGAAATAATTACCTTCTTTGTGAATCATAATTGAATAGATCATTTAAAGTTTTTTTAATAAAGATCATAACGGTAACGATCATTGGGCCTAATAAATGCTAAAAAATTGTAAATAATTATCTTTTTTCTAAAAGATAATTTAATATATCATTTAGAATTTTGTTTATTAAAGATCATAATGGTAACGATCATTGGTCCTAATAAATGCTAAAGAATTTGAAATAATTACCTTCTTTGTGAATCATAATTGAAAAGATCATTTAAAGTTTTTTTATTAAAGATCATAACGGTAACGATCATTGGGCCTAATAAATGCTAAAAAATTGTAAATAATTATCTTCTTTCTCAAAGATAATTTAATAGATCATTTAGAATTTCTTTATTAAAGATCATAACGGAAACAATCATTGGGTCTAATAAATGCTAAAGAATTGTAAATAATTATATTCTTTATAAAACGTAATTTAATAGATCATTTAAAATTTCTTTATTAAAAATCATAACGGTAACAATCATTGAGCCTAATAAATGGTAAAAAATTGTAAATAATTATCTTGTTTGTAACAGATAATTTAATAGATCATTTAAAATTTCTTTATTAAAGATCATATCGGTAACAATCATTGGTCCTAATAAATGCTAAAGAATTTGAAATAATTACCTTCTTTGTGAATCATAATTGAATAGATCATTTAAAGTTTTTTTAATAAAGATCATAACGGTAACGATCATTGGGCCTAATAAATGCTAAAAAATTGTAAATAATTATCTTGTTTCTAAAAGATAATTTAATAGATCATTTAGAATTTCTTTATTAAAGATTATACCGGTAACGATCATTGGTCCTAATAAATGCTAAAGAATTTGAAATAATTACCTTCTTTGTGAATCATAATTGAAAAGATCATTTAAAGTTTTTTTATTAAAGATCATAACGGAAACTATCATTGGGCCTAATAAATGCTAAAAAATTGTAAATAATTATCTTCTTTCTCAAAGATAATTTAATAGATCATTTAGAATTTCTTTATTAAAGATCATAACGGAAACTATCATTGGGCCTAATAAATTCTAAAGAATTGTAAATAATTATATTCTTTCTAAAACATAATTTAATAGATCATTTAAAATTTCTTTATTAAAGATCATAACAGTAACGTTCATTGAGCCTAATAAATGCTAAAAAATTGTAATTAATTATCTTATTTGCAAAAGATAATTTACTAGATCATTTAAAATTTCTTTATTAAAGATCATAACGGTAATGATCGTTGGTCCTAATAAATGCTAACGAATTTGAAATAATTACCCATCATTTAAAGTTTTTTTAATAAAGATCATAACGGTAACGATCAATGGGCCTACTCAATGCTAAAAAATTGTAAATAATTATCTTGTTTCTAAAAGATAATTTAATAGATCATTTAGAATTTCTTTATTAAAAATCATACCGGTAACGTTCATTGGGCCTAATAAATGCTAAAAAACTGTAATTAATTATCTTCTTTGCAAAAGATAAATTAGTAGATCATTTAAAATTTCTTTATTAAAGATCATATCGGTAACGATCATTGGTCCTAATAAATGCTAAAGAATTTGAAATAATTACCTTCTTTGTGAATCATAATTGAATAGATCATTTAAAGTTTTTTTAATAAAGATCATAACGGTAACGATCATTGGGCCTAATAAATGCTAAAAAATTGTAAATAATTATCTTTTTTCTAAAAGATAATTTAATAGATCATTTAGAATTTCTTTATTAAAGATCATAATGGTAACGATCATTGGTCCTAATAAATGCTAAAGAATAATTACCTTCTTTGTGAATCATAATTGAAAAGATCATTTAAAGTTTTTTTATTAAAGATCATAACGGTAACGAGCATTGGGCTTAATAAATGCTAAAAAATTGTAAATAATTATCTTCTTTCTCAAAGATAATTTAATAGATCATTTAGAATTTCTTTACTAAAAGATCATAACGGAAACGATCATTGGGCCTAATAAATGCTAAAGAATTTGAAATAATTACCTTCTTTGTGAATCATAATTTAATAGATCATTTAAAATTTCTTTATTAAAGATCATAACGGTAACGTTCATTGGGCCTAATAAATGCTAAAAAACTGTAATTAATTATCTTCTTTGCAAAAGATAATTTAGTAGATCATTTAAAATTTCTTTATTAAAGATCATAACGGTAACGATCATTGGCCCTAATAAATGCTAAAGAATTTGAAATAATTACCTTCTTTGTGAATCATAATTGAATAGATCATTTAAAGTTTTTTTAATAAAGATCATAACGGTAACGATCATTGGGCCTAATAAATGCTAAAAAATTGTAAATAATTATCTTTTTTCTAAAAGATAATTTAATATATCATTTAGAATTTTGTTTATTAAAGATCATAATGGTAACGATCATTGGTCCTAATAAATGCTAAAGAATTTGAAATAATTACCTTCTTTGTGAATCATAATTGAAAAGATCATTTAAAGTTTTTTTATTAAAGATCATAACGGTAACGATCATTGGGCCTAATAAATGCTAAAAAATTGTAAATAATTATCTTCTTTCTCAAAGATAATTTAATAGATCATTTAGAATTTCTTTATTAAAGATCATAACGGAAACAATCATTGGGTCTAATAAATGCTAAAGAATTGTAAATAATTATATTCTTTATAAAACGTAATTTAATAGATCATTTAAAATTTCTTTATTAAAAATCATAACGCTAACAATCGTTGAGCCTAATAAATGGTAAAAAATTGTAAATAATTATCTTGTTTGTAACAGATAATTTAATAGATCATTTAAAATTTCTTTATTAAAGATCATATCGGTAACGATCATTGGTCCTAATAAATGCTAAAGAATTTGAAATTATTACCTTCTTTGTGAATCATAATTGAATAGATCATTTAAAGTGTTTTTAATAAAGATCATAACGGTAACGATCATTGGGCCTAATAAATGCTAAAAAATTGTAAATAATTATCTTCTTTCTCAAAGATAATTTAATAGATCATTTAGAATTTCTTTATTAAAGATCATAACGGTAACGATCCTTGGGCCTAATAAATGCTAAAGAATTTGAAATAATTATCTTCTTTGTGAATCATAATTGAAAAGATCATTTAAAGTTTTTTTATTAAAGATCATAACGGTAACGAGCATTGGTCCTAATAAATGCTAAAAAATTGTAAATAATTACCTTCTTTCTCAAAGATAATTTAATAGATCATTTAGAATTTCTGTATTAAAGATCATAACGGTAACGATCATTGGACCTACTAAATGCTAAAGAATTTGAAATAATTATCTTCTTTGTGAATCATAATTGAAAAGATCATTTAAAGTTTTTTTATTAAAGATCATAACGGTAACGAGCATTGGGCCTAATAAATGCTAAAAAATTGTAAATAATTATCTTCTTTCTCAACGATAATTTAATAGATCATTTAGAATTTCTTAATTAAAGATCATAACGGAAACGATCATTGGGCCTAATAAATGCTAAAGAATTGTAAATAATTATATTCTTTCTAAAACATAATTTTATAGATCATTTAAAATTTCTTTATTAAAGATCATAACAGTAACGTTCATTGGGCCTAATAAATGCTAAAAAACTGTAATTAATTATCTTCTTTGCAAAAGATAATTTAGTAGATCATTTAAAATTTCTTTATTAAAGATCATAACGGTAACGATCATTGGTCCTAATAAATGCTAAAGAATTTGAAATAATTACCTTCTTTGTGAATCATAATTGAATAGATCATTTAAAGTTTTTTTAATAAAGATCATAACGGTAACGATCATTGGGCCTAATAAATGCTAAAAAATTGTAAATAATTATCTTCTTTCTCAAAGATAATTTAATAGATCATTTAGAATTTCTTTATTAAAGATCATAACGGTAACGATCATTGGGCCTAATAAATGCTAAAGAATTTGAAATAATTATCTTCTTTGTGTATCATAATTCAAAAGATCATTTAAAGTTTTTTTATTAACGATCATAACGGTAACGAGCATTAGGCTTAAAGATCATAACGGTAACGTTCATTGGGCCTAATAAATGCTAAAAAACTGTAATTAATTATCTTCTTTGCAAAAGATAATTTAGTAGATCATTTAAAATTTCTTTATTAAAGATCATAACGGTAACGATCATTGGTCCGAATAAATGCTAAAGAATTTTAAATAATTACCTTCTTTGTGAATCATAATTGAATAGATCATTTAAAGTTTTTTTCATAAAGATCATAACGGTAACGATCATTGGGCCTAATAAATGCTAAAAAATTGTAAATAATTATCTTCTTTGTAAAAGATAATTTAATAGATCATTTAGAATTTCGTTATTAAAGATCATAACGGTAACGATCATTGGTCCTAATAAATGCTAAAGAATTTCAAAATAATTACCTTCTTTGTGAATCATAATTGAAAAGATCATTTAAAGTTTTTTTATTAAAAATCATAACGGTAACGATCATTGGGCCTAATAAATGCTAAAAAATTGTAAATAATTATCTTCTTTCTCAAAGATAATTTAATAGATCATTTAGAATTTCTTTATTAAAGATCATAACGGAAACGATCATTGGGCCTAATGAATGCTAAAGAATTGTAAATAATTATATTCTTTCTAAAACATAATTTAATAGATCATTTAAAATTTCTTTATTAAAAATCATAACGGTAACAATCATTGAGCCTAATAAATGGTAAAAAATTGTAAATAATTATCTTGTTTGTAACAGATAATTTAATAGATCATATAAAATTTCTTTATTAAAGATCATAACAGTAACGATCATTGGGCCTAATAAATGCTAAAGAATTTGAAATAATTATCTACTTTGTGAATCATAATTGAAAAGATCATTTAAAGTTTTTTTATTAAAGATGATAACGGTAACGATCATTGGGCCTAATAAATGCTAAAGAATTGTAAATAATTATATTCTTTCGAAAACATAATTTAATAGATCATTTAAAATTTCTTTATTAAAGATCATAACGGTAACGTTCATTGGGCCTAATAAATGCTAAAAAAATTAAAATAATTATCTTCTTTGCAAAAGATAATTTAGTAGATCATTTAAAATTTCTTTATTAAAGATCATAACGGTAACGATCATTGGTCCTAATAAATGCTAAAGAATTTGAAATAATTACCTTCTTTGTGAATCATAATTGAATAGATCATTTAAAGTTTTTTTAATAAAGATCATAACGGTAACGATCATTGGGCCTAATAAATGCTAAAAAATTGTAAATAATTATCTTCTTTCTCAAAGATAATTTAATAGATCATTTAGAATTTCTTTATTAAAGATCATAACGGTAACGATCATTGGGCCTAATAAATGCTAAAAAATTGTAAATAATTACCTTCTTTCTCAAAGATAATTTAATAGATCATTTAGAATTTCTTTATTAAAGATCATAATGGTAACGATCATTGGTCCTAATAAATGCTAAAGAATAATTACCTTCTTTGTGAATCATAATTGAAAAGATCATTTAAAGTTTTTTTATTAAAGATCATAACGGTAACGAGCATTGGGCTTAATAAATGCTAAAAAATTGTAAATAATTATCTTCTTTCTCAAAGATAATTTAATAGATCATTTAGAATTTCTTTACTAAAAGATCATAACGGAAACGATCATTGGGCCTAATAAATGCTAAAGAATTTGAAATAATTACCTTCTTTGTGAATCATAATTTAATAGATCATTTAAAATTTCTCTATTAAAGATCATAACGGTAACGTTCATTGGGCCTAATAAATGCTAAAAAACTGTAATTAATTATCTTCTTTGCAAAAGATAATTTAGTAGATCATTTAAAATTTCTTTATTAAAGATCATAACGGTAACGATCATTGGCCCTAATAAATGCTAAAGAATTTGAAATAATTACCTTCTTTGTGAATCATAATTGAATAGATCATTTAAAGTTTTTTTAATAAAGATCATAACGGTAACGATCATTGGGCCTAATAAATGCTAAAAAATTGTAAATAATTATCTTTTTTCTAAAAGATAATTTAATATATCATTTAGAATTTTGTTTATTAAAGATCATAATGGTAACGATCATTGGTCCTAATAAATGCTAAAGAATTTGAAATAATTACCTTCTTTGTGAATCATAATTGAAAAGATCATTTAAAGTTTTTTTATTAAAGATCATAACGGTAACGATCATTGGGCCTAATAAATGCTAAAAAATTGTAAATAATTATCTTCTTTCTCAAAGATAATTTAATAGATCATTTAGAATTTCTTTATTAAAGATCATAACGGAAACGATCATTGGGCCTAATAAATGCTAAAGAATTGTAAATAATTATATTCTTTCTAAAACATAATTTAATAGATCATTTAAAATTTCTTTATTAAAAATCATAACGGTAACAATCATTGAGCCTAATAAATGGTAAAAAATTGTAAATAATTATCTTGTTTGTAACAGATAATTTAATAGATCATATAAAATTTCTTTATTAAAGATCATAACAGTAACGATCATTGGGCCTAGTAAATGCTAAAGAATTTGAAATAATTATCTACTTTGTGAATCATAATTGAAAAGATCATTTAAAGTTTTTTTATTAAAGATGATAACGGTAACGATCATTGGGCCTAATAAATGCTAAAGAATTGTAAATAATTATATTCTTTCGAAAACATAATTTAATAGATCATTTAAAATTTCTTTATTAAAGATCATAACGGTAACGTTCATTGGGCCTAATAAATGCTAAAAAAATTAAAATAATTATCTTCTTTGCAAAAGATAATTTAGTAGATCATTTAAAATTTCTTTATTAAAGATCATAACGGTAACGATCATTGGTCCTAATAAATGCTAAAGAATTTGAAATAATTACCTTCTTTGTGAATCATAATTGAATAGATCATTTAAAGTTTTTTTAATAAAGATCATAACGGTAACGATCATTGGGCCTAATAAATGCTAAAAAATTGTAAATAATTATCTTCTTTCTCAAAGATAATTTAATAGATCATTTAGAATTTCTTTATTAAAGATCATAACGGTAACGATCATTGGGCCTAATAAATGCTAAAAAATTGTAAATAATTACCTTCTTTCTCAAAGATAATTTAATAGATCATTTAGAATTTCTTTATTAAAGATCATAATGGTAACGATCATTGGTCCTAATAAATGCTAAAGAATAATTACCTTCTTTGTGAATCATAATTGAAAAGATCATTTAAAGTTTTTTTATTAAAGATCATAACGGTAACGAGCATTGGGCTTAATAAATGCTAAAAAATTGTAAATAATTATCTTCTTTCTCAAAGATAATTTAATAGATCATTTAGAATTTCTTTACTAAAAGATCATAACGGAAACGATCATTGGGCCTAATAAATGCTAAAGAATTTGAAATAATTACCTTCTTTGTGAATCATAATTTAATAGATCATTTAAAATTTCTTTATTAAAGATCATAACGGTAACGTTCATTGGGCCTAATAAATGCTAAAAAACTGTAATTAATTATCTTCTTTGCAAAAGATAATTTAGTAGATCATTTAAAATTTCTTTATTAAAGATCATAACGGTAACGATCATTGGCCCTAATAAATGCTAAAGAATTTGAAATAATTACCTTCTTTGTGAATCATAATTGAATAGATCATTTAAAGTTTTTTTAATAAAGATCATAACGGTAACGATCATTGGGCCTAATAAATGCTAAAAAATTGTAAATAATTATCTTTTTTCTAAAAGATAATTTAATATATCATTTAGAATTTTGTTTATTAAAGATCATAATGGTAACGATCATTGGTCCTAATAAATGCTAAAGAATTTGAAATAATTACCTTCTTTGTGAATCATAATTGAAAAGATCATTTAAAGTTTTTTTATTAAAGATCATAACGGTAACGATCATTGGGCCTAATAAATGCTAAAAAATTGTAAATAATTATCTTCTTTCTCAAAGATAATTTAATAGATCATTTAGAATTTCTTTATTAAAGATCATAACGGAAACAATCATTGGGTCTAATAAATGCTAAAGAATTGTAAATAATTATATTCTTTATAAAACGTAATTTAATAGATCATTTAAAATTTCTTTATTAAAAATCATAACGCTAACAATCGTTGAGCCTAATAAATGGTAAAAAATTGTAAATAATTATCTTGTTTGTAACAGATAATTTAATAGATCATTTAAAATTTCTTTATTAAAGATCATATCGGTAACGATCATTGGTCCTAATAAATGCTAAAGAATTTGAAATTATTACCTTCTTTGTGAATCATAATTGAATAGATCATTTAAAGTGTTTTTAATAAAGATCATAACGGTAACGATCATTGGGCCTAATAAATGCTAAAAAATTGTAAATAATTATCTTCTTTCTCAAAGATAATTTAATAGATCATTTAGAATTTCTTTATTAAAGATCATAACGGTAACGATCATTGGGCCTAATAAATGCTAAAGAATTTTAAATAATTATCTTCTTTGTGAATCATAATTGAAAAGATCATTTAAAGTTTTTTTATTAAAGATCATAACGGTAACGAGCATTGGGCCTAATAAATGCTAAAAAATTGTAAATAATTACCTTCTTTCTCAAAGATAATTTAATAGATCATTTAGAATTTCTGTATTAAAGATCATAACGGTAACGATCATTGGACCTACTAAATGCTAAAGAATTTGAAATAATTATCTTCTTTGTGAATCATAATTGAAAAGATCATTTAAAGTTTTTTTATTAAAGATCATAACGGTAACGAGCATTGGGCCTAATAAATGCTAAAAAATTGTAAATAATTATCTTCTTTCTCAACGATAATTTAATAGATCATTTAGAATTTCTTAATTAAAGATCATAACGGAAACGATCATTGGGCCTAATAAATGCTAAAGAATTGTAAATAATTATATTCTTTCTAAAACATAATTTTATAGATCATTTAAAATTTCTTTATTAAAGATCATAACAGTAACGTTCATTGGGCCTAATAAATGCTAAAAAACTGTAATTAATTATCTTCTTTGCAAAAGATAATTTAGTAGATCATTTAAAATTTCTTTATTAAAGATCATATCGGTAACGATCATTGGTCCTAATAAATGCTAAAGAATTTGAAATAATTACCTTCTTTGTGAATCATAATTGAATAAATCATTTAAAGTTTTTTTAATAAAGATCATAACGGTAACGATCATTGGGCCTAATAAATGCTAAAAAATTGTAAATAATTATCTTCTTTCTCAAAGATAATTTAATAGATCATTTAGAATTTCTTTATTAAAGATCATAACGGTAACGATCATTGGGCCTAATAAATGCTAAAGAATTTGAAATAATTATCTTCTTTGTGTATCATAATTCAAAAGATCATTTAAAGTTTTTTTATTAACGATCATAACGGTAACGAGCATTAGGCTTAAAGATCATAACGGTAACGTTCATTGGGCCTAATAAATGCTAAAAAACTATAATTAATTATCTTCTTTGCAAAAGATAATTTAGTAGATCATTTAAAATTTCTTTATTAAAGATCATAACGGTAACGATCATTGGTCCGAATAAATGCTAAAGAATTTTAAATAATTACCTTCTTTGTGAATCATAATTGAATAGATCATTTAAAGTTTTTTTCATAAAGATCATAACGGTAACGATCATTGGGCCTAATAAATGCTAAAAAATTGTAAATAATTATCTTCTTTGTAAAAGATAATTTAATAGATCATTTAGAATTTCGTTATTAAAGATCATAACGGTAACGATCATTGGTCCTAATAAATGCTAAAGAATTTCAAAATAATTACCTTCTTTGTGAATCATAATTGAAAAGATCATTTAAAGTTTTTTTATTAAAAATCATAACGGTAACGATCATTGGGCCTAATAAATGCTAAAAAATTGTAAATAATTATCTTCTTTCTCAAAGATAATTTAATAGATCATTTAGAATTTCTTTATTAAAGATCATAACGGAAACGATCATTGGGCCTAATAAATGCTAAAGAATTGTAAATAATTATATTCTTTCTAAAACATAATTTAATAGATCATTTAAAATTTCTTTATTAAAGATCATAACGATAACGATCATTGGTCCTAATAAATGCTAAAGAATTTGAAATAATTACCTTCTTTGTGAATCATAATTGAATAGATCATTTAAAGTTTTTTTAATAAAGATCATAACGGTAACGATCATTGGGCCTAATAAATGCTAAAAAATTGTAAATAATTATCTTCTTTCTCAAAGATAATTTAATAGATCATTTAAAGTTTTTTTAATAAAGATCATAACGGTAACGATCATTGGGCCTAATAAATGCTAAAAAATTGTAAATAATTATCTTCTTTCTCAAAGATAATTTAATAGATCATTTAGAATTTCTTTATTAAAAATCATAACGGTAACAATCATTGAGCCTAATAAATGGTAAAAAATTGTAAATAATTATCTTGTTTGTAACAGATAATTTAATAGATCATATAAAATTTCTTTATTAAAGATCATAACAGTAACGATCATTGGGCCTAATAAATGCTAAAGAATTTGAAATAATTATCTACTTTGTGAATCATAATTGAAAAGATCATTTAAAGTTTTTTTATTAAAGATGATAACGGTAACGATCATTGGGCCTAATAAATGCTAAAGAATTGTAAATAATTATATTCTTTCGAAAACATAATTTAATAGATCATTTAAAATTTCTTTATTAAAGATCATAACGGTAACGTTCATTGGGCCTAATAAATGCTAAAAAAATTAAAATAATTATCTTCTTTGCAAAAGATAATTTAGTAGATCATTTAAAATTTCTTTATTAAAGATCATAACGATAACGATCATTGGTCCTAATAAATGCTAAAGAATTTGAAATAATTACCTTCTTTGTGAATCATAATTGAATAGATCATTTAAAGTTTTTTTAATAAAGATCATAACGGTAACGATCATTGGGCCTAATAAATGCTAAAAAATTGTAAATAATTATCTTCTTTCTCAAAGATAATTTAATAGATCATTTAGAATTTCTTTATTAAAGATCATAACGGTAACGATCATTGGGCCTAATAAATGCTAAAAAATTGTAAATAATTACCTTCTTTCTCAAAGATAATTTAATAGATCATTTAGAATTTCTTTATTAAAGATCATAACGGTAACGATCATTGGACCTACTAAATGCTAAAGAATTTGAAATAATTATCTTCTTTGTGAATCATAATTGAAAAGATCATTTAAAGTTTTTTTATTAAAGATCATAACGGTAACGAGCATTGGGCCTAATAAATGCTAAAAAATTGTAAATAATTATCTTCTTTCTCAACGATAATTTAATAGATCATTTAGAATTTCTTAATTAAAGATCATAACGGAAACGATCATTGGGCCTAATAAATGCTAAAGAATTGTAAATAATTATATTCTTTCTAAAACATAATTTTATAGATCATTTAAAATTTCTTTATTAAAGATCATAACAGTAACGTTCATTGGGCCTAATAAATGCTAAAAAACTGTAATTAATTATCTTCTTTGCAAAAGATAATTTAGTAGATCATTTAAAATTTCTTTATTAAAGATCATATCGGTAACGATCATTGGTCCTAATAAATGCTAAAGAATTTGAAATAATTACCTTCTTTGTGAATCATAATTGAATAGATCATTTAAAGTTTTTTTAATAAAGATCATAACGGTAACGATCATTGGGCCTAATAAATGCTAAAAAATTGTAAATAATTATCTTCTTTCTCAAAGATAATTTAATAGATCATTTAGAATTTCTTTATTAAAGATCATAACGGTAACGATCATTGGGCCTAATAAACGCTAAAGAATTTGAAATAATTATCTTCTTTGTGTATCATAATTCAAAAGATCATTTAAAGTTTTTTTATTAACGATCATAACGGTAACGAGCATTAGGCTTAAAGATCATAACGGTAACGTTCATTGGGCCTAATAAATGCTAAAAAACTGTAATTAATTATCTTCTTTGCAAAAGATAATTTAGTAGATCATTTAAAATTTCTTTATTAAAGATCATAACGGTAACGATCATTTGTCCTAATAAATGCTAAAGAATTTTAAATAATTACCTTCTTTGTGAATCATAATTGAATAGATCATTTAAAGTTTTTTTCATAAAGATCATAACGGTAACGATCATTGGGCCTAATAAATGCTAAAAAATTGTAAATAATTATCTTCTTTGTAAAAGATAATTTAATAGATCATTTAGAATTTCGTTATTAAAGATCATAACGGTAACGATCATTGGTCCTAATAAATGCTAAAGAATTTGAAATAATTACCTTCTTTGTGAATCATAATTGAAAAGATCATTTAAAGTTTTTTTATTAAAAATCATAACGGTAACGATCATTGGGCCTAATAAATGCTAAAAAATTGTAAATAATTATCTTCTTTCTCAAAGATAATTTAATAGATCATTTAGAATTTCTTTATTAAACATCATAACGGAAACGATCATTGGGCCTAATAAATGCTAAAGAATTGTAAATAATTATATTCTTTCTAAAACATAATTTAATAGATCATTTAAAATTTCTTTATTAAAAATCATAACGGTAACAATCATTGAGCCTAATAAATGGTAAAAAATTGTAAATAATTATCTTGTTTGTAACAGATAATTTAATAGATCATATAAAATTTCTTTATTAAAGATCATAACAGTAACGATCATTGGGCCTAATAAATGCTAAAGAATTTGAAATAATTATCTACTTTGTGAATCATAATTGAAAAGATCATTTAAAGTTTTTTTATTAAAGATGATAACGGTAACGATCATTGGGCCTAATAAATGCTAAAGAATTGTAAATAATTATATTCTTTCGAAAACATAATTTAATAGATCATTTAAAATTTCTTTATTAAAGATCATAACGGTAACAATCATTGAGCCTAATATATGGTAAAAAATTGTAAATAATTATCTTGTTTGTAACAGATAATTTAATAGATCATTTAAAATTTCTTTATTAAAGATCATATCGGTAACGATCATTGGTCCTAATAAATGCTAAAGAATTTGAAATAATTACCTTCTTTGTGAATCATAATTGAATATATCATTTAAAGTTTTTTTAATAAAGATCATAACGGTAACGATCATTGGGCCTAATAAATGCTAAAAAATTGTAAATAATTATCTTCTTTCTCAAAGATAATTTAATAGATCATTTAGAATTTCTCTATTAAAGATCATAACGGTAACGATCATTGGGCCTAATAAATGCTAAAGAATTTGAAATAATTATCGTTTTTGTGAATCATAATTCAAAAGATCATTTAAAGTTTTTTTATTAAAGATCATAACGGTAACGAGCATTGGGCTTAATAAATGCTAAAAAATTGTAAATAATTATCTTCTTTCTCAAAGATAATTTAATAGATCATTTAGAATTTCTTTATTAAAAGATCATAACGGAAACGATCATTGGGCCTAATAAATGCTAAAGAATTTGAAATAATTACCTTCTTTGTGAATCATAATTCAAAAGATCATTTAAAGTTTTTTTATTAAAGATCATAACGGTAACGAGCATTGGGCCTAATAAATGCTTAAAAACTGTAATTAATTATCTTCTTTGCAAAAGATAATTTAGTAGATCATTTAAAATTTCTTTATTAAAGATCATAACGGTAACGATCCTTGGTCCTAATAAATGCTAAAGAATTTTAAATAATTACCTTCTTTGTGAATCATAATTGAATAGATCATTTAAAGTTTTTTTCATAAAGATCATAATGGTAACGATCATTGGGCCTAATAAATGCTAAAAAATTGTAAATAATTATCTTCTTTCTAAAAGATAATTTAATAGATCATTTAGAATTTCGTTATTAAAGATCATAACGGTAACGATCATTGGTCCTAATAAATGCTAAAGAATTTGAAATAATTACCTTCTTTGTGAATCATAATTGAAAAGATCATTTAAAGTTTTTTTATTAAAGATCATAACGGTAACGAGCATTGGGCCTAATAAATGCTAAAAAATTGTAAATAATTATCTTCTTTCTCAAAGATAATTTAATAAATCATTTAGAATTTCTTTATTAAAGATCATAACAGAAACGATCATTGGGCCTAATAAATGCTAAAGAATTGTAAATAATTATATTCTTTCTAAAACATAATTTTATAGATCATTTAAAATTTCTTTATTAAAGATCATAACGGTAACGTTCATTGGGCCTAATAAATGCTAAAAAACTGTAATTAATTATCTTCTTTGCAAAAGATAATTTAGTAGATCATTTAAAATTTCTTTATTAAAGATCATATCGGTAACGATCATTGGTCCTAATAAAGGCTAAAGAATTTGAAATAATTACCTTCTTTGTGAATCATAATTGAATAGATCATTTAAAGTTTTTTTAATAAAGATCATAACGGTAACGATCATTGGGCCTAATAAATGCTAAAAGATTGTAAATAATTATCTTTTTTCTAAAAGATAATTTAATAGATCATTTAGAATTTCTTTATTAAAGATCATAATGGTAACGATCATTGGTCCTAATAAATGCTAAAGAATTTGAAATAATTACCTTCTTTGTGAATCATAATTGAAAAGATCATTTAAAGTTTTTTTAATAAAGATCATAACGGTAACGATCATTGGGCCTAATAAATGCTAAAAAATTGTAAATAATTATCTTCTTTCTCAAAGATAATTTAATAGATTATTTAGAATTTATTTATTAAAGATCATAACGGTAACGATCATTGGGCCTAATAAATGCTAAAGAATTTGAAATAATTATCTTCTTTGTGAATCATAATTGAAAAGATCATTTAAAGTTTTTTTATTAAAGATCATAACGGTAACGATCATTGGGCCTGATAAATGCTAAAAAATTGTAAATAATTATCTTCTTTCTCAAAGATAATTTAATAGATCATTTAGAATTTCTTTATTAAAGATCATAACGGAAACGATCATTGGGTCTAATAAATGCTAAAGAATTGTAAATAATTATATTCTTTCTAAAACATATTTTAATAGATCATTTAAAATTTCTTTATTAAAGATCATAACGGTAACGTTCATTGGGCCTAATAAATGCTAAAAAACTGTAATTAATTATCTTCTTTGCAAAAGATAATTTAGTAGATCATTTAAAATTTCTTTATTAAAGATCATAACGGTAACGATCATTGGTCCTAATAAATGCTAAAGAATTTGAAATAATTACCTTCTTTGTGAATCATAATTGAATAGATCATTTAAAGTTTTTTTAATAAAGATCATAACGGTAACGATCATTGGGCCTAATAAATGCTAAAAAATTGTAAATAATTATCTTCTTTCTCAAAGATAATTTAATAGATCATTTAGAATTTCTTTATTAAAGATCATAACAGTAACGATCATTGGGCCTAATAAATGCTAAAGAATTTGAAATAATTATCTTCTTTGTGAATCATAATTGAAAAGATCATTTAAAGTTTTTTTATTAAAGATCATAACGGTAATGAGCATTGGGCCTAATAAATGCTAAAAAATTTGAAATAATTACCTTCTTTGTGAAAGATAATTGAAAAGATCATTTAAAGCTTTTTTATTAAAGATCATAACGGTAATGATCATTGGGCCTAATAAATGCTAAAAAATTGTAAATAATTATCTTCTTTCTCAAAGATAATTTAATAGATCATTTAGAATTTCTTTATTAAAGATCATAACGGAAACGATCATTGGGCCTAATAAATGCTAAAGAATTGTAAATAATTATATTCTTTCTAAAACATAATTTAATAGATCATTTAAAATTTCTTTATTAAAAATCATAACAGTAACAATCATTGAGCCTAATAAATGGTAAAAAATTGTGAATAATTATCTTGTTTGTAACAGATAATTTAATAGATCATTTAAAATTTCTTTATTAAAGATCATAACAGTAACGATCATTGGGCCTAATAAATGCTAAAGAATTTGAAATAATTATCTACTTTGTGAATCATAATTGAAAAGATCATTTAAAGTTTTTTTATTAAAGATGATAACGGTAACGATCATTGCGTCTAATAAATGCTAAAAAATCGTAAATACTTATATTCTTTCTAAAAGCTAGTTTAATAGATCATTTAGAATTTCGTTATTAAAGATCATAACGGTAACGATCATTGGTCCTAATAAATGCTATAGAATTTGAAATAATTACCTTCTTTGTGAATCATAATTGAAAAGATCATTTAAAGTTTTTTTAATAAAGATCATAACGGTAACGATCATTGGGCCTAATAAATGCTAAAAAATTGTAAATAATTATCTTCTTTCTCAAAGATAATTTAATAGATCATTTAGAATTTCTTTATTAAAGATCATTACGGTAACGATCATTGGGCCTAATAAATGCTAAAGAATTTGAAATAATTATCTTCTTTGTGAATCATAATTGAAAAGATCATTTAAAGTTTTTTTATTAAAGATCATAACGGTAACGAGCATTGGACCTAATAAATACTAAAAAATTGTAAATAATTATCTTCTTTCTCAAAGATAATTTGATAGATCATTTACAATTTCTTTATTAAAGATCATAACGGAAACGATCATTGGGCCTAATAAATGCTAAAGAATTGTAAATAATTATATTCTTTCTAAAACATAATTTAATAGATCATTTAAAATTTCTTTATTAAACATCATAACGGTAACGTTCATTGGGCCTAATAAATGCTAAAAAACTGTAATTAATTATCTTCTTTGCAAAAGATAATTTAGTAGATCATTTAAAATTTCTTTATTAAAGATCATAACGGTAACGATCATTGGTCCTAATAAATGCTAAAGAATTTGAAATAATTACCTTCTTTGTGAATCATAATTGAATAGATCATTTAAAGCTTTTTTAATAAAGATCATAATGGTAACGATCATTGGGCCTAATAAATGCTAAAAAATTGTAAATAATTATCTTTTTTCTAAAAGATAATTTAATAGATCATTTAGAATTTCTTTATTAAAGATCATAATGGTAACGAATATTGGTCCTAATAAATGCTAAAGAATTTGAAATAATTACCTTCTTTGTGAAAGATAATTGAAAAGATCATTTAAAGTTTTTTTATTAAAGATCATAACGGTAACGATCATTGGGCCTAATAAATGCTAAAAAATTGTAAATAATTATCTTCTTTCTCAAAGATAATTTAATAGATCATTTAGAATTTCTTTATTAAAGATCATAACGGAAACGATCATTGGGCCTAATAAATGCTAAAGAATTTGAAATAATTACCTTCTTTGTGAATCATAATTGAAAAGATCATTTAAAATTTCTTTATTAAAGATCATAACGGTAACGTTCGTTGGGCCTAATAAATGCTAAAAAACTGTAATTAATTATCTTCTTTGCAAAAGATAATTTAGTAGATCATTTAAAATTTCTTTATTAAAGATCATAACGGTAACGATCATTGGTCCTAATAAATGCTAAAGAATTTGAAATAATTACCTTCTTTGTGAATCATAATTGAATAGATCATCTAAAGTTTTTTTAATAAAGATCATAACGGTAACGATCATTGGGCCTAATAAATGCTAAAAGATTGTAATTAATTATCTTCTTTCTAAAAGATAATTTAATAGATCATTTAGAATTTCTTTATTAAAGATCATAACGGTAACGATCATTGGGCCTAATAAATGCTAAAAGATTGTAATTAATTATCTTCTTTCTCAAAGATAATTTAATAGATCATTTAGAATTTCTTTATTAAAGATCATAACGGAAACGATCATTGGGCCTAATAAATGCTAAAGAATTGTAAATAATTATATTCTTTCTAAAACATAATTTAATAGATCATTTAAAATTTCTTTATTAAAAATCATAACGGTAAAAATCATTGAGCCTAATAAATGGTAAAAAATTGTAAATAATTATCTTGTTTGTAACAGATAATTTAATAGATCATTTAAAATTTCTTTATTAAAGATCATAACAGTAACGATCATTGGGCCTAATAAATGCTAAAGAATTTGAAATAATTATCTACTTTGTGAATCATAATTGAAAAGATCATTTAAAGTTTTTTTATTAAAGATGATAACGGTAACGATCATTGGGTCTAATAAATGCTAAAAAATCGTAAATACTTATATTCTTTCTAAAAGCTAGTTTAATAGATCATTTAGAATTTCGTTATTAAAGATCATAACGGTAACGATCATTGGTCCTAATAAATGCTAAAGAATTTGAAATAATTACCTTCTTTGTGAATCATAATTGAAAAGATCATTTAAAGTTTTTTTATTAAAGATCATAACGGTAACGATCATTGGGCCTAATAAATGCTAAAAAATTGTAAATAATTATCTTCTTTCTAAAAGATAATTTAATAGACCATTTACAATTTCTTTATTAAAGATCATAACGGTAACGATCATTGGTCCTAATAAATGCTAAAGAATTTGAAATAATTACCTTCTTTGTGAATCATAATTGAAAAGATCATTTAAAGTTTTTTTATTAAAGATCATAACGGTAACGATCATTGGGCCTAATAAATGCTAAAAAATTGTAAATAATTATCTTCTTTCTCAAAGATAATTTAATAGATCATTTAGAATTTCTTTATTAAAGATCATAACGGTAACGATCATTGGGCCTAATAAATGCTAAAGAATTTGAAATAATTATCTTCTTTGTGAATCATAATTGAAAAGATCATTTAAAGTTTTTTTATTAAAGATCATAACGGTAACGAGCATTGGGCCTAATAAATGCTAAAAAATTGTAAATAATTATCTTCTTTCTCAAAGATAATTTAATAGATCATTTAGAATTTCTTTATTAAAGATCATAACGGAAACGATCATTGGGTCTAATAAATGCTAAAGAATTGTAAATAATTATATTCTTTCTAAAACATATTTTAATAGATCATTTAAAATTTCTTTATTAAAGATCATAACGGTAACGTTCATTGGGCCTAATAAATGCTAAAAAACTGTAATTAATTATCTTCTTTGCAAAAGATAATTTAGTAGATCATTTAAAATTTCTTTATTAAAGATCATAACGGTAACGATCATTGGTCCTAATAAATGCTAAAGAATTTGAAATAATTACCTTCTTTGTGAATCATAATTGAATAGATCATTTAAAGTTTTTTTAATAAAGATCATAACGGTAACGATCATTGGGCCTAATAAATGCTAAAAAATTGTAAATAATTATCTTCTTTCTCAAAGATAATTTAATAGATCATTTAGAATTTCTTTATTAAAGATCATAACGGTAACGATCATTGGGCCTAATAAATGCTAAAAAATTGTAAATAATTATCTTCTTTCTCAAAGATAATTTAATAGATCATTTAGAATTTCTTTATTAAAGATCATAACGGTAACGATCATTGGGCCTAATAAATGCTAAAGAATTTGAAATAATTATCTTCTTTGTGAATCATAATTGAAAAGATCATTTAAAGTTTTTTTATTAAAGATCATAACGGTAACGAGCATTGGGCCTAATAAATGCTAAAAAATTGTAAATAATTATCTTCTTTCTCAAAGATAATTTAATAGATCATTTAGAATTTCTTTATTAAAGATCATAACGGAAACGATCATTGGGTCTAATAAATGCTAAAGAATTGTAAATAATTATATTCTTTCTAAAACATATTTTAATAGATCATTTAAAATTTCTTTATTAAAGATCATAACGGTAACGTTCATTGGGCCTAATAAATGCTAAAAAACTGTAATTAATTATCTTCTTTGCAAAAGATAATTTAGTAGATCATTTAAAATTTCTTTATTAAAGATCATAACGGTAACGATCATTGGTCCTAATAAATGCTAAAGAATTTGAAATAATTACCTTCTTTGTGAATCATAATTGAATAGATCATTTAAAGTTTTTTTAATAAAGATCATAACGGTAACGATCATTGGGCCTAATAAATGCTAAAAAATTGTAAATAATTATCTTCTTTCTCAAAGATAATTTAATAGATCATTTAGAATTTCTTTATTAAAGATCATAACGGTAACGATCATTGGGCCTAATAAATGCTAAAGAATTTGAAATAATTATCTTCTTTGTGAATCATAATTGAAAAGATCATTTAAAGTTTTTTTATTAAAGATCATAACGGTAACGAGCATTGGGCCTAATAAATGCTAAAAAATTGTAAATAATTATCTTCTTTCTCAAAGATAATTTAATAGATCATTTAGAATTTCTTTATTAAAGATCATAACGGAAACGATCATTGGGTCTAATAAATGCTAAAGAATTGTAAATAATTATATTCTTTCTAAAACATATTTTAATAGATCATTTAAAATTTCTTTGTTAAAGATCATAACGGTAACGTTCATTGGGCCTAATAAATGCTAAAAAACTGTAATTAATTATCTTCTTTGCAAAAGATAATTTAGTAGATCATTTAAAATTTCTTTATTAAAGATCATAACGGTAACGATCATTGGTCCTAATAAATGCTAAAGAATTTGAAATAATTACCTTCTTTGTGAATCATAATTGAATAGATCATTTAAAGTTTTTTTAATAAAGATCATAACGGTAACGATCATTGGGCCTAATAAATGCTAAAAAATTGTAAATAATTATCTTCTTTCTCAAAGATAATTTAATAGATCATTTAGAATTTCTTTATTAAAGATCATAACGGTAACGATCATTGGGCCTAATAAATGCTAAAGAATTTGAAATAATTATCTTCTTTGTGAATCATAATTCAAAAGATCATTTAAAGTTTTTTTATTAAAGATCATAACGGTAACGAGCATTGGGCCTAATAAATGCTTAAAAACTGTAATTAATTATCTTCTTTGCAAAAGATAATTTAGTAGATCATTTAAAATTTCTTTATTAAAGATCATAACGGTAACGATCATTGGTCCTAATAAATGCTAAAGAATTTTAAATAATTACCTTCTTTGTGAATCATAATTGAATAGATCATTTAAAGTTTTTTTCATAAAGATCATAATGGTAACGATCATTGGGCCTAATAAATGCTAAAAAATTGTAAATAATTATCTTCTTTCTAAAAGATAATTTAATAGATCATTTAGAATTTCGTTATTAAAGATCATAACGGTAACGATCATTGGTCCTAATAAATGCTAAAGAATTTGAAATAATTACCTTCTTTGTGAATCATAATTGAAAAGATCATTTAAAGTTTTTTTATTAAAGATCATAACGGTAACGAGCATTGGGCCTAATAAATGCTAAAAAATTGTAAATAATTATCTTCTTTCTCAAAGATAATTTAATAAATCATTTAGAATTTCTTTATTAAAGATCATAACGGAAACGATCATTGGGCCTAATAAATGCTAAAGAATTGTAAATAATTATATTCTTTCTAAAACATAATTTTATAGATCATTTAAAATTTCTTTATTAAAGATCATAACGGTAACGTTCATTGGGCCTAATAAATGCTAAAAAACTGTAATTAATTATCTTCTTTGCAAAAGATAATTTAGTAGATCATTTAAAATTTCTTTATTAAAGATCATATCGGTAACGATCATTGGTCCTAATAAAGGCTAAAGAATTTGAAATAATTACCTTCTTTGTGAATCATAATTGAATAGATCATTTAAAGTTTTTTTAATAAAGATCATAACGGTAACAATCATTGGGCCTAATAAATGCTAAAAAATTGTAAATAATTATCTTTTTTCTAAAAGATAATTTAATAGATCATTTAGAATTTCTTTATTAAAGATCATAATGGTAACGATCATTGGTCCTAATAAATGCTAAAGAATTTGAAATAATTACCTTCTTTGTGAATCATAATTGAAAAGATCATTTAAAGTTTTTTTAATAAAGATCATAACGGTAACGGTGAATCATAATTGAAAAGATCATTTAAAGTTTTTTTATTAAAGATCATAACGGTAACGAGCATTGGGCCTAATAAATGCTAAAAAATTGTAAATAATTATCTTCTTTCTCAAAGATAATTTAATAAATCATTTAGAATTTCTTTATTAAAGATCATAACGGAAACGATCATTGGGCCTAATAAATGCTAAAGAATTGTAAATAATTATATTCTTTCTAAAACATAATTTTATAGATCATTTAAAATTTCTTTATTAAAGATCATAACGGTAACGTTCATTGGGCCTAATAAATGCTAAAAAACTGTAATTAATTATCTTCTTTGCAAAAGATAATTTAGTAGATCATTTAAAATTTCTTTATTAAAGATCATATCGGTAACGATCATTGGTCCTAATAAAGGCTAAAGAATTTGAAATAATTACCTTCTTTGTGAATCATAATTGAATAGATCATTTAAAGTTTTTTTAATAAAGATCATAACGGTAACGATCATTGCGCCTAATAAATGCTAAAAAATTGTAAATAATTATCTTTTTTCTAAAAGATAATTTAATAGATCATTTAGAATTTCTTTATTAAAGATCATAATGGTAACGATCATTGGTCCTAATAAATGCTAAAGAATTTGAAATAATTACCTTCTTTGTGAATCATAATTGAAAAGATCATTTAAAGTTTTTTTAATAAAGATCATAACGGTAACGATCATTGGGCCTAATAAATGCTAAAAAATTGTAAATAATTATCTTCTTTCTCAAAGATAATTTAATAGATTATTTAGAATTTATTTATTAAAGATCATAACGGTAACGATCATTGGGCCTAATAAATGCTAAAGAATTTGAAATAATTATCTTCTTTGTGAATCATAATTGAAAAGATCATTTAAAGTTTTTTTATTAAAGATCATAACGGTAACGATCATTGGGCCTGATAAATGCTAAAAAATTGTAAATAATTATCTTCTTTCTCAAAGATAATTTAATAGATCATTTAGAATTTCTTTATTAAAGATCATAACGGAAACGATCATTGGGTCTAATAAATGCTAAAGAATTGTAAATAATTATATTCTTTCTAAAACATATTTTAATAGATCATTTAAAATTTCTTTATTAAAGATCATAACGGTAACGTTCATTGGGCCTAATAAATGCTAAAAAACTGTAATTAATTATCTTCTTTGCAAAAGATAATTTAGTAGATCATTTAAAATTTCTTTATTAAAGATCATAACGGTAACGATCATTGGTCCTAATAAATGCTAAAGAATTTGAAATAATTACCTTCTTTGTGAATCATAATTGAATAGATCATTTAAAGTTTTTTTAATAAAGATCATAACGGTAACGATCATTGGGCCTAATAAATGCTAAAAAATTGTAAATAATTATCTTCTTTCTCAAAGATAATTTAATAGATCATTTAGAATTTCTTTATTAAAGATCATAACAGTAACGATCATTGGGCCTAATAAATGCTAAAGAATTTGAAATAATTATCTTCTTTGTGAATCATAATTGAAAAGATCATTTAAAGTTTTTTTATTAAAGATCATAACGGTAATGAGCATTGGGCCTAATAAATGCTAAAAAATTTGAAATAATTACCTTCTTTGTGAAAGATAATTGAAAAGATCATTTAAAGCTTTTTTATTAAAGATCATAACGGTAATGATCATTGGGCCTAATAAATGCTAAAAAATTGTAAATAATTATCTTCTTTCTCAAAGATAATTTAATAGATCATTTAGAATTTATTTATTAAAGATCATAACGGTAACGATCATTGGGCCTAATAAATGCTAAAGAATTTGAAATAATTATCTTCTTTGTGAATCATAATTGAAAAGATCATTTAAAGTTTTTTTATTAAAGATCATAACGGTAACGATCATTGGGCCTGATAAATGCTAAAAAATTGTAAATAATTATCTTCTTTCTCAAAGATAATTTAATAGATCATTTAGAATTTCTTTATTAAAGATCATAACGGAAACGATCATTGGGTCTAATAAATGCTAAAGAATTGTAAATAATTATATTCTTTCTAAAACATATTTTAATAGATCATTTAAAATTTCTTTATTAAAGATCATAACGGTAACGTTCATTGGGCCTAATAAATGCTAAAAAACTGTAATTAATTATCTTCTTTGCAAAAGATAATTTAGTAGATCATTTAAAATTTCTTTATTAAAGATCATAACGGTAACGATCATTGGTCCTAATAAATGCTAAAGAATTTGAAATAATTACCTTCTTTGTGAATCATAATTGAATAGATCATTTAAAGTTTTTTTAATAAAGATCATAACGGTAACGATCATTGGGCCTAATAAATGCTAAAAAATTGTAAATAATTATCTTCTTTCTCAAAGATAATTTAATAGATCATTTAGAATTTCTTTATTAAAGATCATAACAGTAACGATCATTGGGCCTAATAAATGCTAAAGAATTTGAAATAATTATCTTCTTTGTGAATCATAATTGAAAAGATCATTTAAAGTTTTTTTATTAAAGATCATAACGGTAATGAGCATTGGGCCTAATAAATGCTAAAAAATTTGAAATAATTACCTTCTTTGTGAAAGATAATTGAAAAGATCATTTAAAGCTTTTTTATTAAAGATCATAACGGTAATGATCATTGGGCCTAATAAATGCTAAAAAATTGTAAATAATTATCTTCTTTCTCAAAGATAATTTAATAGATCATTTAGAATTTCTTTATTAAAGATCATAACGGAAACGATCATTGGGCCTAATAAATGCTAAAGAATTGTAAATAATTATATTCTTTCTAAAACATAATTTAATAGATCATTTAAAATTTCTTTATTAAAAATCATAACAGTAACAATCATTGAGCCTAATAAATGGTAAAAAATTGTAAATAATTATCTTGTTTGTAACAGATAATTTAATAGATCATTTAAAATTTCTTTATTAAAGATCATAACAGTAACGATCATTGGGCCTAATAAATGCTAAAGAATTTGAAATAATTATCTACTTTGTGAATCATAATTGAAAAGATCATTTAAAGTTTTTTTATTAAAGATGATAACGGTAACGATCATTGCGTCTAATAAATGCTAAAAAATCGTAAATACTTATATTCTTTCTAAAAGCTAGTTTAATAGATCATTTAGAATTTCGTTATTAAAGATCATAACGGTAACGATCATTGGTCCTAATAAATGCTAAAGAATTTGAAATAATTACCTTCTTTGTGAATCATAATTGAAAAGATCATTTAAAGTTTTTTTAATAAAGATCATAACGGTAACGATCATTGGGCCTAATAAATGCTAAAAAATTGTAAATAATTATCTTCTTTCTCAAAGATAATTTAATAGATCATTTAGAATTTCTTTATTAAAGATCATTACGGTAACGATCATTGGGCCTAATAAATGCTAAAGAATTTGAAATAATTATCTTCTTTGTGAATCATAATTGAAAAGATCATTTAAAGTTTTTTTATTAAAGATCATAACGGTAACGAGCATTGGGCCTAATAAATACTAAAAAATTGTAAATAATTATCTTCTTTCTCAAAGATAATTTGATAGATCATTTACAATTTCTTTATTAAAGATCATAACGGAAACGATCATTGGGCCTAATAAATGCTAAAGAATTGTAAATAATTATATTCTTTCTAAAACATAATTTAATAGATCATTTAAAATTTCTTTATTAAACATCATAACGGTAACGTTCATTGGGCCTAATAAATGCTAAAAAACTGTAATTAATTATCTTCTTTGCAAAAGATAATTTAGTAGATCATTTAAAATTTCTTTATTAAAGATCATAACGGTAACGATCATTGGTCCTAATAAATGCTAAAGAATTTGAAATAATTACCTTCTTTGTGAATCATAATTGAATAGATCATTTAAAGCTTTTTTAATAAAGATCATAATGGTAACGATCATTGGGCCTAATAAATGCTAAAAAATTGTAAATAATTATCTTTTTTCTAAAAGATAATTTAATAGATCATTTAGAATTTCTTTATTAAAGATCATAATGGTAACGATCATTGGTCCTAATAAATGCTAAAGAATTTGAAATAATTACCTTCTTTGTGAAAGATAATTGAAAAGATCATTTAAAGTTTTTTTATTAAAGATCATAACGGTAACGATCATTGGGCCTAATAAATGCTTAAAAATTGTAAATAATTATCTTCTTTCTCAAAGATAATTTAATAGATCATTTAGAATTTCTTTATTAAAGATCATAACGGAAACGATCATTGGGCCTAATAAATGCTAAAGAATTTGAAATAATTACCTTCTTTGTGAATCATAATTGAAAAGATCATTTAAAATTTCTTTATTAAAGATCATAACGGTAACGTTCGTTGGGCCTAATAAATGCTAAAAAACTGTAATTAATTATCTTCTTTGCATAAGATAATTTAGTAGATCATTTAAAATTTCTTTA
The DNA here is from genome assembly GCA_037954015.1 of Psophocarpus tetragonolobus. Lineage (NCBI taxonomy): Eukaryota > Viridiplantae > Streptophyta > Magnoliopsida > Fabales > Fabaceae > Psophocarpus > Psophocarpus tetragonolobus. The sequence goes on from CM075688.1 coordinate 66,563,668, forward strand.
TTAAAGATCATAACGGTAAGGATCATTGGTCCTAATAAATGCTAAAGAATTTGAAATAATTACCTTCTTTGTGAATCATAATTGAATAGATCATCTAAAGTTTTTTTAATAAAGATCATAACGGTAACGATCATTGGGCCTAATAAATGCTAAAAGATTGTAATTAATTATCTTCTTTCTAAAAGATAATTTAATAGATCATTTAGAATTTCTTTATTAAAGATCATAACGGTAACGATCATTGGGCCTAATAAATGCTAAAAGATTGTAATTAATTATCTTCTTTCTCAAAGATAATTTAATAGATCATTTAGAATTTCTTTATTAAAGATCATAACGGAAACGATCATTGGGCCTAATAAATGCTAAAGAATTGTAAATAATTATATTCTTTCTAAAACATAATTTAATAGATCATTTAAAATTTCTTTATTAAAAATCATAACGGTAAAAATCATTGAGCCTAATAAATGGTAAAAAATTGTAAATAATTATCTTGTTTGTAACAGATAATTTAATAGATCATTTAAAATTTCTTTATTAAAGATCATAACAGTAACGATCATTGGGCCTAATAAATGCTAAAGAATTTGAAATAATTATCTACTTTGTGAATCATAATTGAAAAGATCATTTAAAGTTTTTTTATTAAAGATGATAACGGTAACGATCATTGGGTCTAATAAATGCTAAAAAATCGTAAATACTTATATTCTTTCTAAAAGCTAGTTTAATAGATCATTTAGAATTTCGTTATTAAAGATCATAACGGTAACGATCATTGGTCCTAATAAATGCTAAAGAATTTGAAATAATTACCTTCTTTGTGAATCATAATTGAAAAGATCATTTAAAGTTTTTTTATTAAAGATCATAACGGTAACGATCATTGGGCCTAATAAATGCTAAAAAATTGTAAATAATTATCTTCTTTCTAAAAGATAATTTAATAGACCATTTACAATTTCTTTATTAAAGATCATAACGGTAACGATCATTGGTCCTAATAAATGCTAAAGAATTTGAAATAATTACCTTCTTTGTGAATCATAATTGAAAAGATCATTTAAAGTTTTTTTATTAAAGATCATAACGGTAACGATCATTGGGCCTAATAAATGCTAAAAAATTGTAAATAATTATCTTCTTTCTCAAAGATAATTTAATAGATCATTTAGAATTTCTTTATTAAAGATCATAACGGTAACGATCATTGGGCCTAATAAATGCTAAAGAATTTGAAATAATTATCTTCTTTGTGAATCATAATTGAAAAGATCATTTAAAGTTTTTTTATTAAAGATCATAACGGTAACGAGCATTGGGCCTAATAAATGCTAAAAAATTGTAAATAATTATCTTCTTTCTCAAAGATAATTTAATAGATCATTTAGAATTTCTTTATTAAAGATCATAACGGAAACGATCATTGGGCCTAATAAATGCTAAAGAATTGTAAATAATTATATTCTTTCTAAAACATAATTTAATAGATCATTTAAAATTTCTTTATTAAAGATCATAACGGTAACGTTCGTTGGGCCTAATAAATGCTAAAAAACTGTAATTAATTATCTTCTTTGCAAAAGATAATTTAGTAGATCATTTAAAATTTCTTTATTAAAGATCATAACGGTAACGATCATTGGTCCTAATAAATGCTAAAGAATTTGAAATAATTACCTTCTTTGTGAATCATAATTGAAAAGATCATTTAAAATTTTTTTATTAAAGATCATAACGGTAACGATCATTGGGCCTAATAAATGCTAAAAAATTGTAAATAATTATCTTCTTTCTCAAAGATAATTTAATAGATCATTTAGAATTTCTTTATTAAAGATCATAACGGTAACGATCATTGGGCCTAATAAATGCTAAAGAATTTGAAATAATTATCTTCTTTGTGAATCATAATTGAAAAGATCATTTAAAGTTTTTTTATTAAAGATCATAACGGTAACGAGCATTGGGCCTAATAAATGCTAAAAAATTGTAAATAATTATCTTCTTTCTCAAAGATAATTTAATAGATCATTTAGAATTTCTTTATTAAAGATCATAACGGAAACGATCATTGGGCCTAATAAATGCTAAAGAATTGTAAATAATTATATTCTTTCTAAAACATAATTTAATAGATCATTTAAAATTTCTTTATTAAAGATCATAACGGTAACGTTCGTTGGGCCTAATAAATGCTAAAAAATTGTAAATAATTATCTTCTTTTTCAAAGATAATTTAATAGATCATTTAGAATTTCTTTATTAAAGATCATAACGGTAACGATCATTGGTCCTAATAAATGCTAAAGAATTTGAAATAATTACCTTCTTTGTGAATCATAATTGAATAGATCATTTAAAGTTTTTTTAATAAAGATCATAATGGTAACGATCATTGGGCGTAATAAATGCTAAAAAATTGTAAATAATTATCTTTTTTCTAAAAGATAGTTTAATAGATCATTTAGAATTTCTTTATTAAAGATCATAATGGTAACGATCATTGGTCCTAATAAATGCTAAAGAATTTGAAATAATTACCTTCTTTGTGAATCATAATTGAAAAGATCATTTAAAGTTTTTTTATTAAAGATCATAACGGTAACGATCATTGGGCCTAATAAATGCTAAAAAATTGTAAATAATTATCTTCTTTCTCAAAGATAATTTAATAGATCATTTAGAATTCCTTTATTAAAGATCATAACGGAAACGATCATTGGGCATAATAAATGCTAAACAATTGTAAATAATTATATTCTTTCTAAAACATAATTTAATAGATCATTTAAAATTTCTTTATTAAAAATCATAACGGTAACAATCATTGAGCCTAATAAATGGTAAAAAATTGTAAATAATTATCTTGTTTGTAACAGATAATTTAATAGATCATTTAAAATTTCTTTATTAAAGATCATAACAGTAACGATCATTGGGCCTAATAAATGCTAAAGAATTTGAAATAATTATCTACTTTGTGAATCATAATTGAAAAGATCATTTCAGGTTTTTTTATTAAAGATGATAACGGTAACGATCATTGGGTCTAATAAATGCTAAAAAATCGTAAATACTTATATTCTTTCTAAAAGCTAATTTAATAGATCATTTAGAATTTCGTTATTAAAGATCATAACGGTAATGATCATTGGTCCTAATAAATGCTAAAGAATTTGAAATAATTACCTTCTTTGTGAATCATAATTGATTGAAAAGATCATTTAAAGTTTTTTTATTAAAGATCATAATGGTAACGATCATTGGGCCTAATAAATGCTAAAAAATTGTAAATAATTATCTTCTTTCTCAAAGATAATTTAATAGATCATTTAGAATTTCTTTATTAAAGATCATAACGGTAACGATCATTGGCCCTAATAAATGCTAACGAATTTGAAATAATTATCTTCTTTGTGAATCATAATTGAAAAGATCATTTAAAGTTTTTTTATTAAAGATCATAACGGTAACGATCATTGGGCCTAATAAATGCTAAAAAATTGTAAATAATTATCTTCTTTCTCAAAGATAATTTAATAGATCATTTAGAATTTCTTTATTAAAGATCATAACGGAAACGATCATTGGGCATAATAAATGCTAAAGAATTGTAAATAATTATATTCTTTCTAAAACATAATTTAATAGATCATTTAAAATTTCTTTATTAAAGATCATAACGGTAACGTTCATTGGGCCTAATAAACGCTAAAAAACTGTAATTAATTATCTTCTTTGCAAAAGATAATTTAGTAGATCATTTAAAATTTCTTTATTAAAGATCATAACGGTAACGATCATTGGTGCTAATAAATGCTAAAGAATTTGAAATAATTACCTTCTTTGTGAATCATAATTGAATAGATCATTTAAAGTTTTTTTAATAAAGATCATAATGGTAACGATCATTGGGCCTAATAAATGCTAAAAAATTGTAAATAATTATCTTTTTTCTAAAAGATAATTTAATAGATCATTCAGAATTTCTTTATTAAAGATCAAAATGGTAACGATCATTGGTCCTAATAAATGCTAAAGAATTTGAAATAATTACCTTCTTTGTGAATCATAATTGAAAAGATCATTTAAAGTTTTTTTATTAAAGATCATAACGGTAATGATCATTGGGCCTAATAAATGCTAAAAAATTGTAAATAATTATCTTCTTTCTCAAAGATAATTTAATAGATCATTTAGAATTTCTTTATTAAAGATCATAACGGAAACGATCATTGGGCCTAATAAATGCTAAAGAATTATTCTTTCTAAAACATAATTTAATAGATCATTTAAAATTTCTTTATTAAAAATCATAACGGTAACAATCATTGAGCCTAATAAATGGTAAAAAATTGTAAATAATTATCTTGTTTGTAACAGATAATTTAATAGATCATTTAAAATTTCTTTATTAAAGATCATAACAGTAACGATCATTGGGCCTAATAAATGCTAAAGAATTTGAAATAATTATCTACTTTGTGAATCATAATTGAAAAGATCATTTAAAGTTTTTTTATTAAAGATGATAACGGTAACGATCATTGGGCCTAATAAATGCTAAAGAATTGTAAATAATTATATTCTTTCTAAAAGCTAATTTAATAGATCAGTTAGAATTTCTTTATTAAAGATCATAACGGTAACGATCATTGGGCCTAATAAATGCTAAAGAATTTGAAATAATTACCTTCTTTGTGAATCATAATTGAAAAGATCATTTAAAGTTTTTTTATTAAAGATCATAAAGGTAACGATCATTGGGCCTAATAAATGCTAAAAAATTGTAAATAATTATCTTCTTTCTAAAAGATAATTTAATAGACCATTTACAATTTCTTTATTAAAGATCATAACGGTAACGATCATTGGTCCTAGTAAATGCTAAAGAATTTGAAATAATTACCTTTTTTGTGAATCATAATTGAAAAGATCATTTAAAGTTTTTTTATTAAAGATGATAACGGTAACGATCATTGGGCCTAATAAATGCTAAAAAATTGTAAATAATTATCTTCTTTCTCAAAGATAATTTAATAGATCATTTAGAATTTCTTTATTAAAGATCATAACGGTAACGATCATTGGGCCTAATAAATGCTAAAGAATTTGAAATAATTATCTTCTTTGTGAATCATAATTGAAAAGATCATTTAAAGTTTTTTTATTAAAGATCATAACGGTAACGAGCATTGGGCCTAATAAATGCTAAAAAATTGTAAATAATTATCTTCTTTCTCAAAGATAATTTAATAGATCATTAGAATTTCTTTATTAAAGATCATAATGGAAACGATCGTTGGGCCTAATAAATGCTAAAGAATTGTAAATAATTATATTCTTTCTAAAACATAATTTAATAGATCATTTAAAATTTCTTTATTAAAGATCATAACGGTAACGTTCATTGGGCCTAATAAATGCTAAAAAACTGTAATTAATTATCTTCTTTGCAAAAGATAATTTAATAGATCATTTAAAATTTCTTTGTTAAAGATCATAACGGTAACGATCATTGGTCCTAATAAATGCTAAAGAATTTGAAATAATTACCTTCTTTGTGAATCATAATTGAATAGATCATTTAAAGTTTTTTTAATAAAGATCATAATGGTAACGATCATTGGGCCTAATAAATGCTAAAAAATTGTAAATAATTATCTTTTTTCTAAAAGATAATTTAATAGATCATTTAGAATTTCTTTATTAAAGATCATAATGGTAACGATCATTGGTCCGAATAAATGCTAAAGAATTTGAAATAATTACCTTCTTTGTGAATCATAATTGAAAAGATCATTTAAAGTTTTTTTATTAAAGATCATAACGGTAACGATCATTGGGCCTAATAAATGCTAAAAATTTGTAAATAATTACCTTCTTTCTCAAAGATAATTTAATAGATCATTTAGAATTTCTTTATTAAAGATCATAACGGAAACGATCATTGGGCCTAATAAATGCTAAAGAATTGTAAATAATTATATTCTTTCTATAACATAATTTAATAGATCATTTAAAATTTCTTTATTAAAAATCATAACGGTAACAATCATTGAGCCTAATAAATGGTAAAAAATTGTAAATAATTATCTTGTTTGTAACAGATAATTTAATAGATCATTTAAAATTTCTTTATTAAAGATCATAACAGTAACGATCATTGGGCCTAATAAATGCTAAAGAATTTGAAATAATTATCTACTTTGTGAATCATAATTGAAAAGATCATTTAAAGTTTTTTTATTAAAGATGATAACGGTAACGATCATTGGGTCTAATAAATGATAAAAAATCGTAACTACTTATATTCTTTCTAAAAGCTAATTTAATAGATCAGTTAGAATTTCTTTATTAAAGATCATAACGGTAACGATCATCGGGCCTAATAAATGATAAAGAATTGTAAATAATTATATTCTTTCGAAAACATAATTTAATAGATCATTTAAAATTTCTTTATTAAAGATCATAACGGTAACGTTCATTGGGCCTAATAAATGCTAAAAAATTGTAATTAATTATCTTCTTTGCAAAAGATAATTTAGTAGATCATTTAAAATTTATTTATTAAAGATCATAACGGTAACAATCATTGGTCCTAATAAATGCTAAAGAATTTGAAATAATTACCTTCTTTGTGAATCATAATTGAATAGATCATTTAAAGTTTTTTTAATAAAGATTATAACGGTAACGATCATTGGGCCTAATAAATGCTAAAAAATTGTAAATAATTATCTTCTTTCTAAAAGATAATTTAATAGAGCATTTACAATTTCTTTATTAAAGATCATAACAGTAACGATCATTGGTCCTAATAAATGCTACAGAATTTGAAATAATTACCTTCTTTGTGAATCATAATTGAAAAGATCATTTAAAGTTTTTTTATTAAAGATCATAACGGTAACGATCATTGGGCCTAATAAATGCTAAAAAATTATAAATAATTATCTTCTTTCTCAAAGATAATTTAATAGATCATTTAGAATTTCTTTATTAAAGATCATAACGGAAACGATCATTGCGCCTAATAAATGCTAAAGAATTGTAAATAATTATATTCTTTCTAAAACATAATTTAATAGATCATTTAAAATTTCTTTATTAAAAATCATAACGGTAACAATCATTGAGCCTAATAAATGGTAAAAAATTGTAAATAATTATCTTCTTTGTAAAAGATAATTTAATAGATCATTTAAAATTTCTTTATTAAAGATCATAACAGTAACGATCACTGGGCCTAATAAATGCTAAAGAATTTGAAATAATTATCTTCTTTGTGAATCATAATTGAAAGGATCATTTAAAGTTTTTTTATTAAAGATCATAACGGTAACGATCATTGGGCCTAATAAATGCTAAAAAATTGTAAATAATTATCTTCTTTCTCAAAGATAATTTAATAGATCATTTACAATTTCTTTATTAAAGATCATAACGGTAACGATCATTGGTCCTAATAAATGCTAAAGAATTTGAAATAATTACCTTCTTTGTGAATCATAATTGAAAAGATCATTTAAAGTTTTTTTATTAAAGATCATAACGGTAACGATCATTGGGCCTAATAAATGCTAAAAAATTGTAAATAATTATCTTCTTTCTAAAAGATAATTTAATAGATCATTTACAATTTCTTTATTAAAGATCATAACGGTAACGATCATTGGTCCTAATAAATGCTAAAGAATTTGAAATAATTACCTTCTTTGTGAATCATAATTGAAAAGATCATTTAAAGTTTTTTTATTAAAGATCATAACGGTAACGATCATTGGGCCTAATAAATGCTAAAAAATTGAAAATAATTATCTTCTTTCTCAAAGATAATTTAACAGATCATTTAGAATTTCTTTATTAAAGATCATAACGGTAACGATCATTGGCCCTAATAAATGCTAACGAATTTGAAATAATTATCTTCTTTGTGAATCATAATTGAAAAGATCATTTAAAGTTTTTTTATTAAAGATCATAACGGTAACTAAAGATCATAATGGTAAGGATCATTGGTCCTAATAAATGCTAAAGAATTTGAAATAATTACCTTCTTTGTGAATCATAATTGAAAAGATCATTTGAAGTTTTTTTATTAAAGATGATAACGGTAACGATCATTGGGCCTAATAAATGCTAAAAAATTGTATATAATTATCTTCTTTCTCAAAGATAATTTAACAGATTATTTGGAATTTCTTTATTAAAGATCATAACGGTAACGATCATTGTGCCTAATAAATGCTAACGAATTTTAAATAATAATCTTCTTTGTGAATCATAATTGAAAAGATCATTTAATGTTTTTTTATTAAAGATCATAACGGTAACGATCATTGGGCCTAATAAATGCTAAAAAATTGTAAATAATTATCTTCTTTCTCAAAGATAATTTAATAGATCATTTAGAATTTCTTTATTAAAGATCATAACGGAAACGATCATTGCGCCTAATAAATGCTAAAGAATTGTAAATAATTATATTCTTTCTAAAACATAATTTAATAGATCATTTAAAATTTCTTTATTAAAAATCATAACGGTAACAATCATTGAGCCTAATAAATGGTAAAAAATTGTAAATAATTATCTTCTTTGTAAAAGATAATTTAATAGATCATTTAAAATTTCTTTATTAAAGATCATAACAGTAACGATCACTGGGCCTAATAAATGCTAAAGAATTTGAAATAATTATCTTCTTTGTGAATCATAATTGAAAGGATCATTTAAAGTTTTTTTAATAAAGATCATAACGGTAACGATCATTGGGCCTAATAAATGCTAAAAAATTGTAAATAATTATTTTCTTTCTCAAAGATAATTTAATAGATCATTTACAATTTCTTTATTAGAGATCATAACGGTAACGATCATTGGTCCTAATAAATGCTAAAGAATTTGAAATAATTACCTTCTTTGTGAATCATAATTGAAAAGATCATTTAAAGTTTTTTTATTAAAGATCATAACGGTAACGATCATTGGGCCTAATAAATGCTAAAAAATTGTAAATAATTATCTTCTTTCTAAAAGATAATTTAATAGATCATTTACAATTTCTTTATTAAAGATCATAACGGTAACGATCATTGGTCCTAATAAATGCTAAAGAATTTGAAATAATTACCTTCTTTGTGAATCATAATTGAAAAGATCATTTAAAGTTTTTTTATTAAAGATCATAACGGTAACGATCATTGGGCCTAATAAATGCTAAAAAATTGAAAATAATTATCTTCTTTCTCAAAGATAATTTAACAGATCATTTAGAATTTCTTTATTAAAGATCATAACGGTAACGATCATTGGCCCTAATAAATGCTAACGAATTTGAAATAATTATCTTCTTTGTGAATCATAATTGAAAAGATCATTTAAAGTTTTTTTATTAAAGATCATAACGGTAACTAAAGATCATAATGGTAAGGATCATTGGTCCTAATAAATGCTAAAGAATTTGAAATAATTATCTTCTTTGTGAATCATAATTGAAAAGATCATTTGAAGTTTTTTTATTAAAGATCATAACGGTAACGATCATTGGGCCTAATAAATGCTAAAAAATTGTATATAATTATCTTCTTTCTCAAAGATAATTTAACAGATCATTTGGAATTTCTTTATTAAAGATCATAACGGTAACGATCATTGGGCCTAATAAATGCTAACGAATTTGAAATAATTATCTTCTTTGTGAATCATAATTGAAAAGATCATTTAAAGTTTTTTTATTAAAGATCATAACGGTAACGATCATTGGGCCTAATAAATGCTAAAAAATTGAAAATAATTATCTTCTTTCTCAAAGATAATTTAACAGATCATTTAGAATTTCTTTATTAAAATCATAACGGTAACGTTCATTGGGCCTAATAAATGCTAACGAATTTGAAATAATTATCTTCTTTGTGAATCATAATTGAAAAGATCATTTGAAGTTTTTTTATTAAAGATCATAACGATAACGATCATTGGGCCTAATAAATGCTAAAAAATTGTAAATAATTATCTTCTTTCTCAAAGATAATTTAATAGATCATTTAGAATTTCTTTATTAAAGATCATAACGGTAACGATCATTGGCCCTAATAAATGCTAACGAATTTGAAATAATTATCTTCTTTGTGAATCATAATTGAAAAGATCATTTAAAGTTTTTTTATTAAAGATCATAACGGTAACTAAAGATCATAATGGTAAGGATCATTGGTCCTAATAAATGCTAAAGAATTTGAAATAATTACCTTCTTTGTGAATCATAATTGAAAAGATCATTTGAAGTTTTTTTATTAAAGATCATAACGGTAACGATCATTGGGCCTAATAAATGCTAAAAAATTGTATATAATTATCTTCTTTCTCAAAGATAATTTAACAGATCATTTGGAATTTCTTTATTAAAGATCATAACGGTAACGATCATTGGGCCTAATAAATGCTAACGAATTTGAAATAATTATCTTCTTTGTGAATCATAATTGAAAAGATCATTTAAAGTTTTTTTATTAAAGATCATAACGGTAACGATCATTGGGCCTAACAAATGCTAAAAAATTGAAAATAATTATCTTCTTTCTCAAAGATAATTTAACAGATCATTTAGAATTTCTTTATTAAAGATCATAACGGTAACGTTCATTGGGCCTAATAAATGCTAACGAATTTGAAATAATTATCTTCTTTGTGAATCATAATTGAAAAGATCATTTGAAGTTTTTTTATTAAAGATCATAACGATAACGATCATTGGGCCTAATAAATGCTAAAAAATTGTAAATAATTATCTTCTTTCTCAAAGATAATTTAATAGATCATTTAGAATTTCTTTATTAAAGATCATAACGGTAACGATCATTGGCCCTAATAAATGCTAACGAATTTGAAATAATTATCTTCTTTGTGAATCATAATTGAAAAGATCATTTAAAGTTTTTTTATTAAAGATCATAACGGTAACTAAAGATCATAATGGTGAGGATCATTGGTCCTAATAAATGCTAAAGAATTTGAAATAATTACCTTCTTTGTGAATCATAATTGAAAAGATCATTTGAAGTTTTTTTATTAAAGATCATAACGGTAACGATCATTGGGCCTAATAAATGCTAAAAAATTGTATATAATTATCTTCTTTCTCAAAGATAACTTAACAGATCATTTGGAATTTCTTTATTAAAGATCATAACGGTAACGATCATTGGGCCTAATAAATGCTAACGAATTTGAAATAATTATCTTCTTTGTGAATCATAATTGAAAAGATCATTTAAAGTTTTTTTATTAAAGATCATAACGGTAACGATCATTGGGCCTAATAAATGCTAGAAAATTGAAAATAATTATATTCTTTCTCAAAGATAATTTAACAGATCATTTAGAATTTCTTTATTAAAGATCATAACGGTAACGTTCATTGGGCCTAATAAATGCTAACGAATTTGAAATAATTATCTTCTTTGTGAATCATAATTGAAAAGATCATTTGAAATTTTTTTATTAAAGATCATAACGATAACGATCATTGGGCCTAATAAATGCTAAAAAATTGTAAATAATTATCTTCTTTCTCAAAGATAATTTAATAGATCATTTAGAATTTCTTTATTAAAGATCATAACGGTAACGATCATTGGCCCTAATAAATGCTAACGAATTTGAAATAATTATCTTCTTTGTGAATCATAATTGAAAAGATCATTTAAAGTTTTTTTATTAAAGATCATAACGGTAACTAAAGATCATAATGGTAAGGATCATTGGTCCTAATAAATCTAAAGAATTTGAAATAATTACCTTCTTTGTGAATCATAATTGAAAAGATCATTTGAAGTTTTTTTATTAAAGATCATAACGGTAACGATCATTGGGCCTAATAAATGCTAAAAAATTGAAAATAATTATCTTCTTTCTCAAAGAAAATTTAACAGATCATTTAGAATTTCTTTATTAAAGATCATAACGGTAACGTTCATTGGGCCTAATAAATGCTAACGAATTTGAAATAATTATGTTCTTTGTGAATCATAATTGAAAAGATCATTTGAAGTTTTTTTATTAAAGATCATAACGGTAACGATCATTGGGCCTAATAAATGCTAAAAAATTGTAAATAATTATCTTCTTTCTCAAAGATAATTTAATAGATCATTTAGAATTTCTTTATTAAAGATCATAACGGTAACGATCATTGGCCCTAATAAATGCTAACGAATTTGAAATAATTATCTTCTTTGTGAATCATAATTGAAAAGATCATTTGAAGTTTTTTTATTAAAGATCATAACGATAACGATCATTGGGCCTAATAAATGCTAAAAAATTGTAAATAATTATCTTCTTTCTCAAAGATAATTTAATAGATCATTTAGAATTTCTTTATTAAAGATCATAACGGTAACGATCATTGGCCCTAATAAATGCTAACGAATTTGAAATAATTATCTTCTTTGTGAATCATAATTGAAAAGATCATTTAAAGTTTTTTTATTAAAGATCATAACGGTAACTAAAGATCATAATGGTAAGGATCATTGGTCCTAATAAATGCTAAAGAATTTGAAATAATTACCTTCTTTGTGAATCATAATTGAAAAGATCATTTGAAGTTTTTTTATTAAAGATCATAACGGTAACGATCATTGGGCCTAATAAATGCTAAAAAATTGTATATAATTATCTTCTTTCTCAAAGATAATTTAACAGATCATTTGGAATTTCTTTATTAAAGATCATAACGGTAACGATCATTGGGCCTAATAAATGCTAACGAATTTGAAATAATTATCTTCTTTGTGAATCATAATTGAAAAGATCATTTAAAGTTTTTTTATTAAAGATCATAACGGTAACGATCATTGGGCCTAACAAATGCTAAAAAATTGAAAATAATTATCTTCTTTCTCAAAGATAATTTAACAGATCATTTAGAATTTCTTTATTAAAGATCATAACGGTAACGTTCATTGGGCCTAATAAATGCTAACGAATTTGAAATAATTATCTTCTTTGTGAATCATAATTGAAAAGATCATTTGAAGTTTTTTTATTAAAGATCATAACGATAACGATCATTGGGCCTAATAAATGCTAAAAAATTGTAAATAATTATCTTCTTTCTCAAAGATAATTTAATAGATCATTTAGAATTTCTTTATTAAAGATCATAACGGTAACGATCATTGGCCCTAATAAATGCTAACGAATTTGAAATAATTATCTTCTTTGTGAATCATAATTGAAAAGATCATTTAAAGTTTTTTTATTAAAGATCATAACGGTAACTAAAGATCATAATGGTGAGGATCATTGGTCCTAATAAATGCTAAAGAATTTGAAATAATTACCTTCTTTGTGAATCATAATTGAAAAGATCATTTGAAGTTTTTTTATTAAAGATCATAACGGTAACGATCATTGGGCCTAATAAATGCTAAAAAATTGTATATAATTATCTTCTTTCTCAAAGATAACTTAACAGATCATTTGGAATTTCTTTATTAAAGATCATAACGGTAACGATCATTGGGCCTAATAAATGCTAACGAATTTGAAATAATTATCTTCTTTGTGAATCATAATTGAAAAGATCATTTAAAGTTTTTTTATTAAAGATCATAACGGTAACGATCATTGGGCCTAATAAATGCTAGAAAATTGAAAATAATTATATTCTTTCTCAAAGATAATTTAACAGATCATTTAGAATTTCTTTATTAAAGATCATAACGGTAACGTTCATTGGGCCTAATAAATGCTAACGAATTTGAAATAATTATCTTCTTTGTGAATCATAATTGAAAAGATCATTTGAAATTTTTTTATTAAAGATCATAACGATAACGATCATTGGGCCTAATAAATGCTAAAAAATTGTAAATAATTATCTTCTTTCTCAAAGATAATTTAATAGATCATTTAGAATTTCTTTATTAAAGATCATAACGGTAACGATCATTGGCCCTAATAAATGCTAACGAATTTGAAATAATTATCTTCTTTGTGAATCATAATTGAAAAGATCATTTAAAGTTTTTTTATTAAAGATCATAACGGTAACTAAAGATCATAATGGTAAGGATCATTGGTCCTAATAAATCTAAAGAATTTGAAATAATTACCTTCTTTGTGAATCATAATTGAAAAGATCATTTGAAGTTTTTTTATTAAAGATCATAACGGTAACGATCATTGGGCCTAATAAATGCTAAAAAATTGAAAATAATTATCTTCTTTCTCAAAGAAAATTTAACAGATCATTTAGAATTTCTTTATTAAAGATCATAACGGTAACGTTCATTGGGCCTAATAAATGCTAACGAATTTGAAATAATTATGTTCTTTGTGAATCATAATTGAAAAGATCATTTGAAGTTTTTTTATTAAAGATCATAACGGTAACGATCATTGGGCCTAATAAATGCTAAAAAATTGTAAATAATTATCTTCTTTCTCAAAGATAATTTAATAGATCATTTAGAATTTCTTTATTAAAGATCATAACGGTAACGATCATTGGCCCTAATAAATGCTAACGAATTTGAAATAATTATCTTCTTTGTGAATCATAATTGAAAAGATCATTTGAAGTTTTTTTATTAAAGATCATAACGATAACGATCATTGGGCCTAATAAATGCTAAAAAATTGTAAATAATTATCTTCTTTCTCAAAGATAATTTAATAGATCATTTAGAATTTCTTTATTAAAGATCATAACGGTAACGATCATTGGCCCTAATAAATGCTAACGAATTTGAAATAATTATCTTCTTTGTGAATCATAATTGAAAAAATCATTTAAAGTTTTTTTATTAAAGATCATAACGGTAACTAAAGATCATAATGGTAAGGATCATTGGTCCTAATAAATGCTAAAGAATTTGAAATAATTACCTTCTTTGTGAATCATAATTGAAAAGATCATTTGAAGTTTTTTTATTAAAGATCATAACGGTAACGATCATTGGGCCTAATAAATGCTAAAAAATTGTATATAATTATCTTCTTTCTCAAAGATAATTTAACAGATCATTTGGAATTTCTTTATTAAAGATCATAACGGTAACGATCATTGGGCCTAATAAATGCTAACGAATTTGAAATAATTATCTTCTTTGTGAATCATAATTGAAAAGATCATTTAAAGTTTTTTTATTAAAGATCATAACGGTAACGATCATTGGGCCTAATAAATGCTAAAAAATTGAAAATAATTATATTCTTTCTCAAAGATAATTTAACAGATCATTTAGAATTTCTTTATTAAAGATCATAACGGTAACGTTCATTGGGCCTAATAAATGCTAACGAATTTGAAATAATTATCTTCTTTGTGAATCATAATTGAAAAGATCATTTGAAGTTTTTTTATTAAAGATCATAACGATAACGATCATTGGGCCTAATAAATGCTAAAAAATTGTAAATAATTATCTTCTTTCTCAAAGATAATTTAATAGATCATTTAGAATTTCTTTATTAAAGATCATAACGGTAACGATCATTGGCCCTAATAAATGCTAACGAATTTGAAATAATTATCTTCTTTGTGAATCATAATTGAAAAGATCATTTAAAGTTTTTTTATTAAAGATCATAACGGTAACTAAAGATCATAATGGTAAGGATCATTGGTCCTAATAAATGCTAAAGAATTTGAAATAATTACCTTCTTTGTGAATCATAATTGAAAAGATCATTCGAAGTTTTTTTATTAAAGATCATAACGGTAACGATCATTGGGCCTAATAAATGCTAAAAAATTGAAAATAATTATCTTCTTTCTCAAAGAAAATTTAACAGATCATTTAGAATTTCTTTATTAAAGATCATAACGGTAACGATCATTGGGCCTAATAAATGCTAACGAATTTGAAATAATTATCTTCTTTGTGAATCATAATTGAAAAGATCATTTAAAGTTTTTTTATTAAAGATCATAACGGTAACTAAAGATCATAATGGTAAGGATCATTGGTCCTAATAAATGCTAAAGAATTTGAAATAATTACCTTCTTTGTGAATCATAATTGAAAAGATCATTTGAAGTTTTTTTATTAAAGATCATAACGGTAACGATCATTGGGCCTAATAAATGCTAAAAAATTGTATATAATTATCTTCTTTCTCAAAGATAATTTAACAGATCATTTGGAATTTCTTTATTAAAGATCATAACGGTAACGATCATTGGGCCTAATAAATGCTAACGAATTTGAAATAATTATCTTCTTTGTGAATCATAATTGAAAAGATCATTTAAAGTTTTTTTATTAAAGATCATAACGGTAACGATCATTGGGCCTAATAAATGCTAAAAAATTGAAAATAATTATCTTCTTTCTCAAAGATAATTTAACAGATCATTTAGAATTTCTTTATTAAAGATCATAACGGTAACGTTCATTGGGCCTAATAAATGCTAACGAATTTGAAATAATTATCTTCTTTGTGAATCATAATTGAAAAGATCATTTGAAGTTTTTTTATTAAAGATCATAACGATAACGATCATTGGGCCTAATAAATGCTAAAAAATTGTAAATAATTATCTTCTTTCTCAAAGATAATTTAATAGATCATTTAGAATTTCTTTATTAAAGATCATAACGGTAACGATCATTGGCCCTAATAAATGCTAACGAATTTGAAATAATTATCTTCTTTGTGAATCATAATTGAAAAGATCATTTAAAGTTTTTTTATTAAAGATCATAACGGTAACTAAAGATCATAATGGTAAGGATCATTGGTCCTAATAAATGCTAAAGAATTTGAAATAATTACCTTCTTTGTGAATCATAATTGAAAAGATCATTTGAAGTTTTTTTATTAAAGATCATAACGGTAACGATCATTGGGCCTAATAAATGCTAAAAAATTGTATATAATTATCTTCTTTCTCAAAGATAACTTAACAGATCATTTGGAATTTCTTTATTAAAGATCATAACGGTAACGATCATTGGGCCTAATAAATGCTAACGAATTTGAAATAATTATCTTCTTTGTGAATCATAATTGAAAAGATCATTTAAAGTTTTTTTATTAAAGATCATAACGGTAACGATCATTGGGCCTAATAAATGCTAGAAAATTGAAAATAATTATATTCTTTCTCAAAGATAATTTAACAGATCATTTAGAATTTCTTTATTAAAGATCATAACGGTAACGTTCATTGGGCCTAATAAATGCTAACGAATTTGAAATAATTATCTTCTTTGTGAATCATAATTGAAAAGATCATTTGAAATTTTTTTATTAAAGATCATAACGATAACGATCATTGGGCCTAATAAATGCTAAAAAATTGTAAATAATTATCTTCTTTCTCAAAGATAATTTAATAGATCATTTAGAATTTCTTTATTAAAGATCATAACGGTAACGATCATTGGCCCTAATAAATGCTAACGAATTTGAAATAATTATCTTCTTTGTGAATCATAATTGAAAAGATCATTTAAAGTTTTTTTATTAAAGATCATAACGGTAACTAAAGATCATAATGGTAAGGATCATTGGTCCTAATAAATCTAAAGAATTTGAAATAATTACCTTCTTTGTGAATCATAATTGAAAAGATCATTTGAAGTTTTTTTATTAAAGATCATAACGGTAACGATCATTGGGCCTAATAAATGCTAAAAAATTGAAAATAATTATCTTCTTTCTCAAAGAAAATTTAACAGATCATTTAGAATTTCTTTATTAAAGATCATAACGGTAACGTTCATTGGGCCTAATAAATGCTAACGAATTTGAAATAATTATGTTCTTTGTGAATCATAATTGAAAAGATCATTTGAAGTTTTTTTATTAAAGATCATAACGGTAACGATCATTGGGCCTAATAAATGCTAAAAAATTGTAAATAATTATCTTCTTTCTCAAAGATAATTTAATAGATCATTTAGAATTTCTTTATTAAAGATCATAACGGTAACGATCATTGGCCCTAATAAATGCTAACGAATTTGAAATAATTATCTTCTTTGTGAATCATAATTGAAAAGATCATTTGAAGTTTTTTTATTAAAGATCATAACGATAACGATCATTGGGCCTAATAAATGCTAAAAAATTGTAAATAATTATCTTCTTTCTCAAAGATAATTTAATAGATCATTTAGAATTTCTTTATTAAAGATCATAACGGTAACGATCATTGGCCCTAATAAATGCTAACGAATTTGAAATAATTATCTTCTTTGTGAATCATAATTGAAAAGATCATTTGAAGTTTTTTTATTAAAGATCATAACGGTAACGATCATTGGGCCTAATAAATGCTAAAAAATTGTATATAATTATCTTCTTTCTCAAAGATAATTTAACAGATCATTTGGAATTTCTTTATTAAAGATCATAACGGTAACGATCATTGGGCCTAATAAATGCTAACGAATTTGAAATAATTATCTTCTTTGTGAATCATAATTGAAAAGATCATTTAAAGTTTTTTTATTAAAGATCATAACGGTAACGATCATTGGGCCTAATAAATGCTAAAAAATTGAAAATAATTATATTCTTTCTCAAAGATAATTTAACAGATCATTTAGAATTTCTTTATTAAAGATCATAACGGTAACGTTCATTGGGCCTAATAAATGCTAACGAATTTGAAATAATTATCTTCTTTGTGAATCATAATTGAAAAGATCATTTGAAGTTTTTTTATTAAAGACCATAACGATAACGATCATTGGGCCTAATAAATGCTAAAAAATTGTAAATAATTATCTTCTTTCTCAAAGATAATTTAATAGATCATTTAGAATTTCTTTATTAAAGATCATAACGGTAACGATCATTGGCCCTAATAAATGCTAACGAATTTGAAATAATTATCTTCTTTGTGAATCATAATTGAAAAGATCATTTAAAGTTTTTTTATTAAAGATCATAACGGTAACTAAAGATCATAATGGTAAGGATCATTGGTCCTAATAAATGCTAAAGAATTTGAAATAATTACCTTCTTTGTGAATCATAATTGAAAAGATCATTTGAAGTTTTTTTATTAAAGATCATAACGGTAACGATCATTGGGCCTAATAAATGCTAAAAAATTGAAAATAATTATCTTCTTTCTCAAAGAAAATTTAACAGATCATTTAGAATTTCTTTATTAAAGATCATAACGGTAACGTTCATTGGGCCTAATAAATGCTAATGAATTTGAAATAATTATGTTCTTTGTGAATCATAATTGAAAAGATCATTTGAAGTTTTTTTATTAAAGATCATAACGGTAACGATCATTGGGCCTAATAAATGCTAAAAAATTGAAAATAATTATCTTCTTTCTCAAAGATAATTTAATAGATCATTTAGAATTTCTTTATTAAAGATCATAACGGTAACGATCATTGGCCCTAATAAATGCTAACGAATTTGAAATAATTATCTTCTTTGTGAATCATAATTGAAAAGATCATTTAAAGTTTTTTTATTAAAGATCATAACGGTAACGATCATTGGGCCTAATAAATGCTAAAAAATTGTAAATAATTATCTTCTTTCTCAAAGATAATTTAATAGATCATTTAGAATTTCTTTATTAAAGATCATAACGGTAACGATCATTGGCCCTAATAAATGCTAACGAATTTGAAATAATTATCTTCTTTGTGAATCATAATTGAAAAGATCATTTAAAGTTTTTTTATTAAAGATCATAACGGTAACTAAAGATCATAATGGTAAGGATCATTGGTCCTAATAAATGCTAAAGAATTTGAAATAAATACCTTCTTTGTGAATCATAATTGAAAAGATCATTTGAAGTTTTTTTATTAAAGATCATAACGGTAACGATCATTGGGCCTAATAAATGCTAAAAAATTGTATATAATTATCTTCTTTCTCAAAGATAATTTAATAGATCATTTAGAATTTCTTTATTAAAGATCATAACGGTAACGATCATTGGCCCTAATAAATGCTAACGAATTTGAAATAATTATCTTCTTTGTGAATCATAATTGAAAAGATCATTTAAAGTTTTTTTATTAAAGATCATAACGGTAACTAAAGATCATAATGGTAAGGATCATTGGTCCTAATAAATGCTAAAGAATTTGAAATAAATACCTTCTTTGTGAATCATAATTGAAAAGATCATTTGAAGTTTCTTTATTAAAGATCATAACGGTAACGATCATTGGGCCTAATAAATGCTAACGAATTTGAAATAATTATCTTCTTTGTGAATCATAATTGAAAAGAACATTTAAAGTTTTTTTATTAAAGATCATAACGGTAACGATCATTGGGCCTAATAAATGCTAAAAAATTGAAAATAATTATCTTCTTTCTCAAAGATAATTTAACAGATCATTTAGAATTTCTTTATTAAAGATCATAACGGTAACGTTCATTGGGCCTAATAAATGCTAACGAATTTGAAATAATTATCTTCTTTGTGAATCATAATTGAAAAGATCATTTGAAGTTTTTTTATTAAAGATCATAACGATAACGATCAGTGGGCCTAATAAATGCTAAAAAATTGTAAATAATTATCTTCTTTCTCAAAGATAATTTAATAGATCATTTAGAATTTCTTTATTAAAGATCATCACGGTAACGATCATTGGCCCTAATAAATGCTAACGAATTTGAAATAATTATCTTCTTTGTGAATCATAATTGAAAAGATCATTTAAAGTTTTTTTAATAAAGATCATAACGGTAACGATCATTGGGACTAATAAATGCTAAAAAATTGTAAATAATTATCTTCTTTCTCAAAGATAATTTAATAGATCATTTAGAATTTCTTTATTAAAGATCATAACGGAAACGATCATTGGGCCTAATAAATGCTAAAGAATTGTAAATAATTATATTCTTTCTAAAACCTAATTTAATAGATCATTTAAAATTTATTTATTAAAAATCATAACGGTAACAATCATTGAGCCTAATAAATAGTAAAAAATTGTAAATAATTATCTTCTTTGTAAAAGATAATTTAATAGATCATTTAAAATTTCTTTATTAAAGATCATAGCAGTAACGATCACTGGGCCTAATAAATGCTAAAGAATTTGAAATAATTATCTTCTTTGTGAATCATAATTGAAAAGATCATTTAAAGTTTTTTTATTAAAGATCATAACGGTAACGATCATTGGGCCTAATAAATGCTAAAAAATCGTAAATAATTATCTTCTTTCTAAAAACTAATTTAATAGATCATTTAGAATTTCTTTATTTAACGGTAATGGTCATTGGGCCTAATAAATGCTAAAAAATTGTAAATAATTATATTCTTTCTAAAACATAATTTAATAGATCATTTAAAATTTCTTTATTAAAAATCATAACGGTAACAATCATTGAGCGTAATAAATGGTAAAAAATTGTAAATAATTATCTTCTTTGTAAAAGATAATTTAATAGATCATTTAGAATTTCTTTATTAAAGATCATAACGGTAACGATCATTGGGCCTAATAAATGCTAAAGAATTTGAAATAATTACCTTCTTTGTGAATCATAATTGAATAGATCATTTAAAGTTTTTTTAATAAAGATCATAACGGTAACGATCATTGGGCCTAATAAATGCTAAAAAATTGTAAATAATTATCTTCTTTCTCAAAGATAATTTAATAGATCATTTAGAATTTCTTTATTAAAGATCATAACGGTAACGATCATTGGCCCTAATAAATGCTAACGAATTTGAAATAATTATCTTCTTTGTGAATCATAATTGAAAAGATCATTTAAAGTTTTTTTATTAAAGATCATAACGGTAACTAAAGATCATAATGGTAAGGATCATTGGTCCTAATAAATGCTAAAGAATTTGAAATAATTACCTTCTTTGTGAATCATAATTGATTGAAAAGATCATTTAAAGTTTTTTTATTAAAGATCATAACGGTAACGATCATTGGGCCTAATAAATGCTAAAAAATTGTATATAATTATCTTCTTTCTCAAAGATAATTTAACAGATCATTTGGAATTTCTTTATTAAAGATCATAACGGTAACGATCATTGGGCCTAATAAATGCTAACGAATTTGAAATAATTATCTTCTTTGTGAATCATAATTGAAAAGATCATTTAAAGTTTTTTTAATAAAGATCATAACGGTAACGATCATTGGGACTAATAAATGCTAAAAAATTGTAAATAATTATCTTCTTTCTCAAAGATAATTTAATAGATCATTTAGAATTTCTTTATTAAAGATCATAACGGAAACGATCATTGGGCCTAATAAATGCTAAAGAATTGTAAATAATTATATTCTTTCTAAAACCTAATTTAATAGATCATTTAAAATTTATTTATTAAAAATCATAACGGTAACAATCATTGAGCCTAATAAATGGTAAAAAATTGTAAATAATTATCTTCTTTGTAAAAGATAATTTAATAGATCATTTAAAATTTCTTTATTAAAGATCATAACAGTAACGATCACTGGGCCTAATAAATGCTAAAGAATTTGAAATAATTATCTTCTTTGTGAATCATAATTGAAAGGATCATTTAAAGTTTTTTTATTAAAGATCATAACGGTAACGATCATTGGGCCTAATAAATGCTAAAAAATTGTAAATAATTATCTTCTTTTTCAAAGATAATTTAATAGATCATTTAGAATTTCTTTATTAAAGATCATAACGGTAACGATCATTGGCCCTAATAAATGCTAACGAATTTGAAATAATTATCTTCTTTGTGAATCATAATTGAAAAGATCATTTAAAGTTTTTTTAATAAAGATCATAACGGTAACGATCATTGGGACTAATAAATGCTAAAAAATTGTAAATAATTATCTTCTTTCTCAAAGATAATTTAATAGATCATTTAGAATTTCTTTATTAAAGATCATAACGGTAACGATCATTGGGCCTAATAAATGCTACAAAATTGTAAATAATTATCTTCTTTCTAAAAGAAAATTTAATAGATCATTTAGAATTTCTTTATTAAAGATCATAACGGTAACGATCATTGGGCCTAATAAATGCTAAAGAATTTGAAATAATTATCTTCTTTGTGAATCATATTTGAAAAGATCATTTAAAGTTGTTTTATTAAAGATCATAACGGTAATGATCATTGGTCCTAATAAATACTAAAAAATTGTAAATAATTATCTTCTTTCTCAAGGTTAATTTAATAGATCATATAGAATTTCTTTATTAAAGATCATAACGGTAACGATCATGGGGCCTAATAAATGCTAAAGAATTTGAAATAATTATCTTCTTTGTGAATCATATTTGAATAGATCATTTAAAGTTTTTTTATTAAAGGTCTTAACGGTAACGATCATTGGGCCTAATAAATGCTAAAAAATTGGTCATAATTATCTTCATTCTAAAAGATAACCTAAAAGATCATTTAGAATTTCTTTATTAAAGATCATAACGGTAACGATCATTGGGCCTAATAAATGCTAAAGAATTTGAAATAATTATCTTCTTTGTGAATCATAATTGACAACATCATTTAAAGTTTTTTTATTAAAGATCATAACGGTAACGATCATTGGGCCTAATAAATGCTAAAAAATTGTAAATAATTATCTTCTTTCTAAAAGATAATTTAATAGATCATTTAGAATTTCTTTATTAAAGATTATAACGGTAACGATCATTGGGCCTAATAAATGCTAAAGAATTTGAAATAATTATCTTCTTTGTGAATCATATTTGAAAAGATCATTTAAAGTTGTTTTATTAAAGATCATAACGGTAATGATCATTGGTCCTAATAAATGCTAAAAAATTGTAAATAATTATCTTCTTTCTCAAGGTTAATTTAATAGATCATATAGAATTTCTTTATTAAAGATCATAACGGTAACGATCATGGGGCCTAATAAATGCTAAAGAATTTGAAATAATTATCTTCTTTGTGAATCATATTTGAATAGATCATTTAAAGTTTTTTTATTAAAGGTCTTAACGGTAACGATCATTGGGCCTAATAAATGCTAAAAAATTGGTCATAATTATCTTCATTCTAAAAGATAACCTAAAAGATCATTTAGAATTTCTTTATTAAAGATCATAACGGTAACGATCATTGGGCCTAATAAATGCTAAAGAATTTGAAATAATTATCTTCTTTGTGAATCATAATTGACAACATCATTTAAAGTTTTTTTATTAAAGATCATAACGGTAACGATCATTGGGCCTAATAAATGCTAAAAAATTGTAAATAATTATCTTCTTTCTAAAAGATAATTTAATAGATCATTTAGAATTTCTTTATTAAAGATCATAACGGTAACGATCATTGGGCCTAATAAATGCTAAAGAATTTGAAATAATTATCTTCTTTGTGAATCATAATTGACAACATCATTTAAAGTTTTTTTATTAAAGATCATAAAGGTAACGATCATTGGGCCTAATAAATGCTAAAAAATTGTAAATAATTATCTTCTTTCTAAAAGATAATTTAATAGATCATTTAGAACTTCTTTATTAAAGATTATAACGGTAACCATCATTGGCCCTAATAAATGCTAAAAAATTGTAAATAATTATCTTCTTTCTAAAAGATAATTTAATAGATCATTTAGAATTTCTTTATTAAAGATCATAACGGTAACGATCATGGGGCCTAATAAATTCTAAATAATTTGAAATAATTATCTTCTTTGTGAATCCTATTTGAATAGATCATTTAAAGTTTTTTTATTAAAGGCCTTAACAGTAACGATCATTGGGCCTAATAAACGCTAAAAAATTGTACATAATTATCTTCATTCGAAAAGATAACTTAAAATATCATTTAGAATTTCTTTATTAAAGATCATAACGGTAACGATCATTGGGCCTAATAAATGCTAAAGAATTTGAAATAATTATCTTCTTTGTGAATCATAATTGAAAAGATCATTTAAAGTTTTTTTATTAAAGATCATAACAGTAACGATAATTGGGCCTAATAAATGCTAAAAAATTGTACATAATTATCTTCATTCTAAAATATAATTTAATAAGTCATTT
The DNA here is from genome assembly GCA_037954015.1 of Psophocarpus tetragonolobus. Taxonomy (NCBI): domain Eukaryota; kingdom Viridiplantae; phylum Streptophyta; class Magnoliopsida; order Fabales; family Fabaceae; genus Psophocarpus; species Psophocarpus tetragonolobus. The sequence goes on from CM075688.1 coordinate 66,588,694, forward strand.
AGAATTTCTTTATTAAAGATCATAACGATAACGGTCATTGGGCCTAATAAATACTAAAGAATTTGAAATAATTATCTTCTTTGTGAATCATAATTGAAAAGATCATTTAAAGTTTTTTTATTAAAGATCATAATGGTAACGATCATTGGGCCTAATAAATGCTACAAAATTGTAAATAATTATCTTCTTTCTAAAAGAAAATTTAATAGATCATTTAGAATTTCTTTATTAAAGATCATAACGGTAACGATCATTGGGCCTAATAAATGCTAAAGAATTTGAAATAATTATCTTCTTTGTGAATCATAATTGACAACATCATTTAAATATTTTTTATTAAAGATCATAAAGGTAACGATCATTGGGCCTAATAAATGCTAAAAAATTGTAAATAATTATCTTCTTTCTAAAAGATAATTTAATAGATCATTTAGAACTTCTTTATTAAAGATTATAACGGTAACCATCATTGGGCCTAATAAATGCTAAAAAATTGTAAATAATTATCTTCTTTCTAAAAGATAATTTAATAGATCATTTAGAATTTCTTTATTAAAGATCATAACGGTAACGATCATGGGGCCTAATAAATTCTAAATAATTTGAAATAATTATCTTCTTTGTGAATCCTATTTGAATAGATCATTTAAAGTTTTTTTATTAAAGGCCTTAACAGTAACGATCATTGGGCCTAATAAACGCTAAAAAATTGTACATAATTATCTTCATTCGAAAAGATAACTTAAAATATCATTTAGAATTTCTTTATTAAAGATCATAACGGTAACGATCATTGGGCCTAATAAATGCTAAAGAATTTGAAATAATTATCTTCTTTGTGAATCATAATTGAAAAGATCATTTAAAGTTTTTTTATTAAAGATCATAACAGTAACGATAATTGGGCCTAATAAATGCTAAAAAATTGTACATAATTATCTTCATTCTAAAATATAATTTAATAAGTCATTTAGAATTTCTTTATTAAAGATCATAACGATAACGGTCATTGGGCCTAATAAATACTAAAGAATTTGAAATAATTATCTTCTTTGTGAATCATAATTGAAAAGATCATTTAAAGTTTTTTTATTAAAGATCATAATGGTAACGATCATTGGGCCTAATAAATGCTACAAAATTGTAAATAATTATCTTCTTTCTAAAAGAAAATTTAATAGATCATTTAGAATTTCTTTATTAAAGATCATAACGGTAACGATCATTGGGCCTAATAAATGCTAAAGAATTTGAAATAATTATCTTCTTTGTGAATCATAATTGACAACATCATTTAAAGTTTTTTTATTAAAGATCATAAAGGTAACGATCATTGGGCCTAATAAATGCTAAAAAATTGTAAATAATTATCTTCTTTCTAAAAGATAATTTAATAGATCATTTAGAACTTCTTTATTAAAGATTATAACGGTAACCATCATTGGGCCTAATAAATGCTAAAAAATTGTAAATAATTATCTTCTTTCTAAAAGATAATTTAATAGATCATTTAGAATTTCTTTATTAAAGATCATAACGGTAACGATCATGGGGCCTAATAAATTCTAAATAATTTGAAATAATTATCTTCTTTGTGAATCCTATTTGAATAGATCATTTAAAGTTTTTTTATTAAAGGCCTTAACAGTAACGATCATTGGGCCTAATAAACGCTAAAAAATTGTACATAATTATCTTCATTCGAAAAGATAACTTAAAATATCATTTAGAATTTCTTTATTAAAGATCATAACGATAACGGTCATTGGGCCTAATAAATACTAAAGAATTTGAAATAATTATCTTCTTTGTGAATCATAATTGAAAAGATCATTTAAAGTTTTTTTATTAAAGATCATAATGGTAACGATCATTGGGCCTAATAAATGCTACAAAATTGTAAATAATTATCTTCTTTCTAAAAGAAAATTTAATAGATCATTTAGAATTTCTTTATTAAAGATCATAACGGTAACGATCATTGGGCCTAATAAATGCTAAAGAATTTGAAATAATTATCTTCTTTGTGAATCATATTTGAAAAGATCATTTAAAGTTGTTTTATTAAAGATCATAACGGTAATGATCATTGGTCCTAATAAATGCTAAAAAATTGTAAATAATTATCTTCTTTCTCAAGGTTAATTTAATAGATCATATAGAATTTCTTTATTAAAGATCATAACGGTAACGATCATGGGGCCTAATAAATGCTAAAGAATTTGAAATAATTATCTTCTTTGTGAATCATATTTGAATAGATCATTTAAAGTTTTTTTATTAAAGGTCTTAACGGTAACGATCATTGGGCCTAATAAATGCTAAAAAATTGGTCATAATTATCTTCATTCTAAAAGATAACCTAAAAGATCATTTAGAATTTCTTTATTAAAGATCATAACGGTAACGATCATTGGGCCTAATAAATGCTAAAGAATTTGAAATAATTATCTTCTTTGTGAATCATAATTGACAACATCATTTAAAGTTTTTTTATTAAAGATCATAACGGTAACGATCATTGGGCCTAATAAATGCTAAAAAATTGTAAATAATTATCTTCTTTCTAAACGATAATTTAATAGATCATTTAGAATTTCTTTATTAAAGATCATAACGGTAAAGATCATTGGGCCTAATAAATGCTAAAGAATTTGAAATAATTATCTTCTTTGTGAATCATAATTGACAACATCATTTAAAGTTTTTTTATTAAAGATCATAACGGTAACGATCATTGGGCCTAATAAATGCTAAAAAATTGTAAATAATTATCTTCTTTCTAAAAGATAATTTAATAGATCATTTAGAACTTCTTTATTAAAGATCATAACGGTAACCATCATTGGGCCTAATAAATGCTAAAAAATTGTAAATAATTATCTTCTTTCTAAAAGATAATTTAATAGATCATTTAGAATTTCTTTATTAAAGATCATAACGGTAACGATCATGGGGCCTAATAAATGCTAAATAATTTGAAATAATTATCTTCTTTGTGAATCCTATTTGAATAGATCATTTAAAGTTTTTTTATTAAAGGCCTTAACAGTAACGATCATTGGGCCTAATAAACGCTAAAAAATTGTACATAATTATCTTCATTCGAAAAGATAACTTAAAATATCATTTAGAATTTCTTTATTAAAGATCATAACGGTAACGATCATTGGGCCTAATAAATGCTAAAGAATTTGAAATAATTATCTTCTTTGTGAATCATAATTGAAAAGATCATTTAAAGTTTTTTTATTAAAGATCATAACAGTAACGATCATTGGGCCTAATAAATGCTAAAAAATTGTACATAATTATCTTCATTCTAAAATATAATTTAATAAGTCATTTAGAATTTCTTTATTAAAGATCATAACGGTAACGATCATTGGGCCTAATAAATGCTAAAGAATTTGAAATAATTATCTTCTTTGTGAATCATAATTGAAAAGATCATTTAAAGTTTTTTTATTACAGATCATAACAGTAACGATCATTGGGCCTAATAAATGCTAAAAAATTGTACATAATTATCTTCATTCTAAAATATAATTTAATAAGTCATTTAGAATTTCTTTATTAAAGATCATAACGATAACGGTCATTGGGCCTAATAAATGCTAAAGAATTTGAAATAATTATCTTCTTTGTGAATCATAATTGAAAAGATCATTTAAAGTTTTTTTTATTAAAGATCAAAATGGTAACGATCATTGGGCCTAATAAATGCTACAAAATTGTAAATAATTATCTTCTTTCTAAAAGATAATTTAATAGATCATTTAGAATTTCTTTATAAAATGTCATAACGGTAAAGATCATTGGGCCTAATAAATGCTAAAAAATTGTAAATAATTATCTTCTTTCTAAAGATAATTTAATAGATAATTTAGAATTTCTTTATTAAAGATCATAACGGTAACGATCATGGGGCCTAATAAATGCTAAAGAATTTGAAATAATTATCTTCTCTGTGAATCATATTTGAATAGATCATTTAAAGTTTTTTTATTAAAGGTCTTAACGGTAACGATCATTGGGCCTAATAAATGCTAAAAAATTGTACATAATTATCTTCATTCTAAAATATAATTTAATAAGTCATTTAGAATTTCTTTATTAAAGATCATAACGATAACGGTCATTGGGCCTAATAAATGCTAAAGAATTTGAAATAATTATCTTCTTTTTGAATCATATTTGAATAGATCATTTAAAGTTTTTTTATTAAAGGTCTTAACGCTAACGATCATTGGGCCTAATAAATGCTAAAAAATTGTACATAATTATCTTCATTCTAAAATATAATTTAATAAGTCATTTAGAATTTCTTTATTAAAGATCATAACGGTAACGATCATTGGGCCTAATAAATGCTAAAGAATTTGAAATAATTATCTTCTTTGTGAATCCTATTTGAATAGATCATTTAAAGTTTTTTTATTAAAGGCCTTAACAGTAACGATCATTGGGCCTAATAAACGCTAAAAAATTGTACATAATTATCTTCATTCTAAAAGATAACTTAAAAGATCATTTAGAATTTCTTTATTAAAGATCATAATGGTAACGATCATTGGGCCTAATAAATGCTAAAGAATTTTAAATAATTATCTTCTTTGTGAATCATAATTGAAAAGATCATTTAAAGTTTTTTTATTAAAGATCATAACGGTAACGATCATTGGGCCTAATAAATACTAAAAAATTGTAAATAATTATCTTCTTTCTAAAAGATAATTTAATAGATCATTTAGAATTTCTTTATTAAAGATCATAACGGTAACGATCATTGGGCCTAATAAATGCTAAAAAATTGTAAATAATTATCTTCTTTCTAAAAGATAATTTAATAGATCATTTAAAATTTCTTCATTAAACATCGTAACAGTAATGATCATTGGGCCTAATAAATGCTAAAGAATTTGAAATAATTATCTTCTTTGTGAATCATATTTGAAAAGATCATTTAAAGTTGTTTTATTAAAGATCATAACGGTAATGATCATTGGTCCTAATAAATGCTAAAAAATTGTAAATAATTATCTTCTTTCTCAAGGTTAATTTAATAGATCATATAGAATTTCTTTATTAAAGATCATAACGGTAACGATCATGGGGCCTAATAAATGCTAAAGAATTTGAAATAATTATCTTCTTTGTGAATCATATTTGAATAGATCATTTAAAGTTTTTTTATTAAAGGTCTTAACGGTAACGATCATTGGGCCTAATAAATGCTAAAAAATTGGTCATAATTATCTTCATTCTAAAAGATAACCTAAAAGATCATTTAGAATTTCTTTATTAAAGATCATAACGGTAACGATCATTGGGCCTAATAAATGCTAAAGAATTTGAAATAATTATCTTCTTTGTGAATCATAATTGACAACATCATTTAAAGTTTTTTTATTAAAGATCATAACGGTAACGATCATTGGGCCTAATAAATGCTAAAAAATTGTAAATAATTATCTTCTTTCTAAAAGATAATTTAATAGATCATTTAGAATTTCTTTATTAAAGATCATAACGGTAACCATCATTGGGCCTAATAAATGCTAAAAAATTGTAAATAATTATCTTCTTTCTAAAAGATAATTTAATAGATCATTTAGAATTTCTTTATTAAAGATCATAACGGTAACGATCATGGGGCCTAATAAATGCTAAATAATTTGAAATAATTATCTTCTTTGTGAATCATATTTGAATAGATAATTTAAAGTTTTTTTATTAAACATCTTAATGGTAACGATCATTGGGCCTAATAAATGCTAAAAAATTGTAAATAATTATCTTCTTTCTACAAGATAATTTAATAGATCATTCAGAATTTCTTTATAAAATATCATAACGGTAAAGATCATTGGGCCTAATAAATGCTAAAAAATTGTAAATAATTATCTTCTTTCTAAAGATAAATTAATAGATCATTTACAATTTCTTTATTAAAGATCATAACGGTAACGATCATGGGGCCTAATAAATGCTAAAGAATTTGAAATAATTATCTTCTTTGTGAATCATATTTGAATAGAGCATTTAAAGTTTTTTTATTAAAGGTCTTAACGGGAACGATCATTTGGCCTGATAAATGCTAAAAAATTGTAAATAATTATCTTCATTCTAAAATATAATTTAATAAGTCATTTAGAATTTCTTTATTAAAGATCATAACGATAACGGTCATTGGGTCTAATAAATGCTAAAGAATTTGAAATAATTATCTTCTTTGTGAATCATAATTGAAAAGATCATTTAAAGTTTTTTTATTAAAGATCATAACAGTAACGATCATTGGGCCTAATAAATGCTAAAAAATTGTACATAATTATCTTCATTCTAAAATATAATTTAATAAGTCATTTAGAATTTCTTTATTAAAGATCATAACGATAACGGTTATTGGGCCTAATAAATGCTAAAGAATTTGAAATAATTATCTTCTTTGTGAATCATAATTGAAAATATCATTTAAAGTTTTTTTATTAAAGATCATAATGGTAACGATCATTGGGCCTAATAAATGCTACAAAATTGTAAATAATTATCTTCTTTCTAAAAGATAATTTAATAGATCATTTAGAATTTCTTTATAAAATATCATAACGGTAAAGATCATTGGGCCTAATAAATGCTAAAAAATTGTAAATAATTATCTTCTTTCTAAAGATAATTTAATAGATAATTTAGAATTTCTTTATTAAAGATCATAATGGTAACGATCATCGGGCCTAATAAATGCTAAAGAATTTGAAATAATTATCTTCTTTGTGAATCATATTTGAATAGATCATTTAAAGTTTTTTTATTAAAGGTCTTAACGGTAACGATCATTGGGCCTAATAAATGCGAAAAAATTGTACATAATTATCTTCATTCTAAAATATAATTTAATAAGTCATTTAGAATTTCTTTATTAAAGATCATAACAATAACGGTCATTGGGCCTAATAAATGCTAAAGAATTTGAAATAATTATCTTCTTTGTGAATCATATTTGAATAGATCATTTAAAGTTTTTTTATTAAAGGTCTTAACGGTAACGATCATTGGGCCTAATAAATGCTAAAAAATTGTACATAATTATCTTCATTCTAAAATATAATTTAATAAGTCATTTAGAATTTCTTTATTAAAGATCATAACGATAACGGTCATTGGGCCTAATAAATGCTAAAGAATTTGAAATAATTATCTTCTTTGTGAATCATAATTGAAAAGATCATTTAAAGTTTTTTTATTAAAGATCATAATGATAACGATCATTGGGCCTAATAAATGCTACAAAATTGTAAATAATTATCTTCTTTCTAAAAGATAATTTAATAAATCATTTAGAATTTCTTTATTAAAGATCATAACGGTAACGATCATTGGGCCTAATAAATGCTAAAAAATTGTAAATAATTATCTTCTTTCTAAAAGATATTTTAATAGATCATTTAGAATTTCTTTATTAAAGATCATAACGGTAACGATCATGGGCCTAATAAATGCTAAAGAATTTGAAATAATTATCTTCTTTGTGAATCATATTTGCAATAGATCATTTAAAGTTTTCTTATTAAAGGTCTTAACGGTAACGATCATTGGGCCTAATAAATGCTAAAAAATTGTACATAATTATCTTCATTCTAAAATATAATTTAATAAGTCATTTAGAATTTCTTTATTAAAGATCATAATGGTAACGATCATTGGGCCTAATAAATGCTAAAGAATTTTAAATAATTATCTTCTTTGTGAATCATAATTGAAAAGATCATTTAAAGTTTTTTTATTAAAGATCATAACGGTAACGATCATTGGGCCTAATAAATACTAAAAAATTGTAAATAATTATCTTCTTTCTAAAAGATAATTTAATAGATCATTTAGAATTTCTTTATTAAAGATTATAACGGTAACGATCATTGGGCCTAATAAATGCTAAAAAATTGTAAATAATTATCTTCTTTCTAAAAGATAATTTAATAGATCATTTAAAATTTCTTCATTAAACATCATAACAGTAATGATCATTGGGCCTAATAAATGCTAAAGAATTTGAAATAATTATCTTCTTTGTGAATCATATTTGAAAAGATCATTTAAAGTTGTTTTATTAAAGATCATAACGGTAATGATCATTGGTCCTAATAAATGCTAAAAAATTGTAAATAATTATCTTCTTTCTCAAGGTTAATTTAATAGATCATATAGAATTTCTTTATTAAAGATCATAACGGTAACGATCATGGGGCCTAATAAATGCTAAAGAATTTGAAATAATTATCTTCTTTGTGAATCATATTTCAATAGATCATTTCAAGTTTTTTTATTAAAGGTCTTAACGGGAACGATCATTTGGCCTGATAGATGCTAAAAAATTGTAAATAATTATCTTCATTCTAAAATATAATTTAATAAGTCATTTAGAATTTCTTTATTAAAGATCATAACGATAACGGTCATTGGGCCTAATAAATGCTAAAGAATTTGAAATAATTATCTTCTTTGTGAATCATAATTGAAAAGATCATTTAAAGTTTTTTTATTAAAGATCATAACAGTAACGATCATTGGGCCTAATAAATGCTAAAAAATTGTACATAATTATCTTCATTCTAAAATATAATTTAATAAGTCATTTAGAATTTCTTTATTAAAGATCATAACGATAACGGTCATTGGGCCTAATAAATGCTAAAGAATTTGAAATAATTATCTTCTTTGTGAATCATAATTGAAAAGATCATTTAAAGTTTTTTTATTAAAGATCATAATGGTAACGATCATTGGGCCTAATAAATGCTACAAAATTGTAAATAATTATCTTCTTTCTAAAAGATAATTTAATAGATCATTTAGAATTTCTTTATAAAATATCATAACGGTAAAGATCATTGGGCCTAATAAATGCTAAAAAATTGTAAATAATTATCTTCTTTCTAAAGATAATTTAATAGATAATTTAGAATTTCTTTATTAAAGATCATAATGGTAACGATCATCGGGCCTAATAAATGCTAAAGAATTTGAAATAATTATCTTCTTTGTGAATCATATTTGAATAGATCATTTAAAGTTTTTTTATTAAAGGTCTTAACGGTAACGATCATTGGGCCTAATAAATGCGAAAAAATTGTACATAATTATCTTCATTCTAAAATATAATTTAATAAGTCATTTAGAATTTCTTTATTAAAGATCATAACAATAACGGTAATTGGGCCTAATAAATGCTAAAGAATTTGAAATAATTATCTTCTTTGTGAATCATATTTGAATAGATCATTTAAAGTTTTTTTATTAAAGGTCTTAACGGTAACGATCATTGGGCCTAATAAATGCTAAAAAATTGTACATAATTATCTTCATTCTAAAAGATAATTTAATAAGTCATTTAGAATTTCTTTATTAAAGATCATAACGGTAACGATCATGGGCCTAATAAATGCTAAAGAATTTGAAATAATTATCTTCTTTGTGAATCATATTTGAATAGATCATTTAAAGTTTTTTTATTAAAGGTCTTAACGGTAACGATCATTGGGCCTAATAAATGCTAAAAAATTGTACATAATTATCTTCATTCTAAAATATAATTTAATAAGTCATTTAGAATTTCTTTATTAAATATCATAATGGTAACGATCATTGGGCCTAATAAATGCTAAAGAATTTGAAATAATTATCTTCTTTGTGAATCATAATTGAAAAGATCATTTAAAGTTTTTTTATTAAAGATCATAACGGTAACGATCATAGGGCCTAATAAATACTAAAAAATTGTAAATAATTATCTTCTTTCTAAAAGATAATTTAATAGATCATTTAGAATTTCTTTATTAAAGATTATAACGGTAACGATCATTGGGCCTAATAAATGCTAAAAAATTGTAAATAATTATCTTCTTTCTAAAAGATAATTTAATAGATAATTTAGAATTTCTTTATTAAAGATCATAATGGTAACGATCATCGGGCCTAATAAATGCTAAAGAATTTGAAATAATTATTTTCTTTGTGAATCATATTTGAATAGATCATTTAAAGTTTTTTTATTAAAGGTCTTAACGGTAACTATCATTGGGCCTAATAAATACTAAAAAATTGTACATAATTATCTTCATTCTAAAATATAATTTAATAAGTCATTTAGAATTTCTTTATTAAAGATCATAACGATAACGGTCATTGGGCCTAATAAATGCTAAAGAATTTGAAATAATTATCTTCTTTGTGAATCATAATTGAAAAGATCATTTAAAGTTTTTTTATTAAAGATCATAACAGTAACGATCATTGGGCCTAATAAATGCTAAAAAATTGTACATAATTATCTTCATTCTAAAATATAATTTAATAAGTCATTTAGAATTTCTTTATTAAAGATCATAACGATAACGGTCATTGGGCCTAATAAATGCTAAAGAATTTGAAATAATTATCTCCTTTGTGAATCATAATTGAAAAGATCATTTAAAGTTTTTTTATTAAAGATCATAACAGTAACGATCATTGGGCCTAATAAATGCTAAAAAATTGTGCATAATTATCTTCATTCTAAAATATAATTTAATAAGTCATTTAGAATTTCTTTATTAAAGATCATAACGATAACGGTCATTGGGCCTAATAAATGCTAAAGAATTTGAAATAATTATCTTCTTTGTGAATCATAATTGAAAAGATCATTTAAAGTTTTTTTATTAAAGATCATAATGGTAACGATCATTGGGCCTAATAAATGCTACAAAATTGTAAATAATTATCTTCTTTCTAAAAGATAATTTAATTGATCATTTAGAATTTCTTTATAAAATATCAGAACGGTAAAGATCATTGGGCCTAATAAATGCTAAAAAATTGTAAATAATTATCTTCTTTCTAAAGATAATTTAATAGATAATTTAGAATTTCTTTATTAAAGATCATAATGGTAACGATCATCGGGCCTAATAAATGCTAAAGAATTTGAAATAATTATTTTCTTTGTGAATCATATTTGAATAGATCATTTAAAGTTTTTTTATTAAAGGTCTTAACGGTAACGATCATTGGGCCTAATAAATACTAAAAAATTGTACATAATTATCTTCATTCTAAAATATAATTTAATAAGTCATTTAGAATTTCTTTATTAAAGATCATAACGATAACGGTCATTGGGCCTAATAAATGCTAAAGAATTTGAAATAATTATCTTCTTTGTGAATCATAATTGAAAAGATCATTTAAAGTTTTTTTATTAAAGATCATAACAGTAACGATCGTTGGGCCTAATAAATGCTAAAAAATTGTACATAATTATGTTCATTCTAAAATATAATTTAATAAGTCATTTAGAATTTCTTTATTAAAGATCATAACGATAACGGTCATTGGGCCTAATAAATGCTAAAGAATTTGAAATAATTATCTTCTTTGTGAATCATAATTGAAAAGATCATTTAAAGTTTTTTTATTAAAGATCATAATGATAACGATCATTGGGCCTAATAAATGCTACAAAATTGTAAATAATTATCTTCTTTCTAAAAGATAATTTAATAGATCATTTAGAATTTCTTTATTAAAGATCATAACGGTAACGATCATTGGGCCTAATAAATGCTAAAAAATTGTAAATAATTATCTTCTTTCTAAAAGATATTTTAATAGATCATTTAGAATTTCTTTATTAAAGATCATAACGGTAACGATCATGGGCCTAATAAATGCTAAAGAATTTGAAATAATTATCTTCTTTGTGAATCATATTTGAATAGATCATTTAAAGTTTTTTTATTAAAGGACTTAACGGTAACGATCATTGGGCCTAATAAATGCTAAAAAATTGTACATAATTATCTTCATTCTAAAATATAATTTAATAAGTCATTTAGAATTTCTTTATTAAAGATCATAACAATAACGGTCATTGGGCCTAATAAATGCTAAAGAATTTGAAATAATTATCTTCTTTGTGAATCATATTTGAATAGATCATTTAAAGTTTTTTTATTAAAGGTCTTAACGGTAACGATCATTGGGCCTAATAAATGCTAAAAAATTGTACATAATTATCTTCATTCTAAAAGATAATTTAATAAGTCATTTAGAATTTCTTTATTAAAGATCATAACGGTAACGATCATGGGCCTAATAAATGCTAAAGAATTTGAAATAATTATCTTCTTTGTGAATCATATTTGAATAGATCATTTAAAGTTTTTTTATTAAAGGTCTTAACGGTAACGATCATTGGGCCTAATAAATGCTAAAAAATTGTACATAATTATCTTCATTCTAAAATATAATTTAATAAGTCATTTAGAATTTCTTTATTAAATATCATAATGGTAACGATCATTGGGCCTAATAAATGCTAAAGAATTTGAAATAATTATCTTCTTTGTGAATCATAATTGAAAAGATCATTTAAAGTTTTTTATTAAAGATCATAACGGTAACGATCATAGGGCCTAATAAATACTAAAAAATTGTAAATAATTATCTTCTTTCTAAAAGATAATTTAATAGATCATTTAGAATTTCTTTATTAAAGATTATAACGGTAACGATCATTGGGCCTAATAAATGCTAAAAAATTGTAAATAATTATCTTCTTTCTAAAAGATAATTTAATAGATAATTTAGAATTTCTTTATTAAAGATCATAATGGTAACGATCATCGGGCCTAATAAATGCTAAAGAATTTGAAATAATTATTTTCTTTGTGAATCATATTTGAATAGATCATTTAAAGTTTTTTTATTAAAGGTCTTAACGGTAACGATCATTGGGCCTAATAAATACTAAAAAATTGTACATAATTATCTTCATTCTAAAATATAATTTAATAAGTCATTTAGAATTTCTTTATTAAAGATCATAACGATAACGGTCATTGGGCCTAATAAATGCTAAAGAATTTGAAATAATTATCTTCTTTGTGAATCATAATTGAAAAGATCATTTAAAGTTTTTTTATTAAAGATCATAACAGTAACGATCATTGGGCCTAATAAATGCTAAAAAATTGTACATAATTATCTTCATTCTAAAATATAATTTAATAAGTTATTTAGAATTTCTTTATTAAAGATCATAACGATAACGGTCATTGGGCCTAATAAATGCTAAAGAATTTGAAATAATTATCTTCTTTGTGAATCATAATTGAAAAGATCATTTAAAGTTTTTTTATTAAAGATCATAACAGTAACGATCATTGGGCCTAATAAATGCTAAAAAATTGTGCATAATTATCTTCATTCTAAAATATAATTTAATAAGTCATTTAGAATTTCTTTATTAAAGATCATAACGATAACGGTCATTGGGCCTAATAAATGCTAAAGAATTTGAAATAATTATCTTCTTTGTGAATCATAATTGAAAAGATCATTTAAAGTTTTTTTATTAAAGATCATAATGGTAACGATCATTGGGCCTAATAAATGCTACAAAATTGTAAATAATTATCTTCTTTCTAAAAGATAATTTAATTGATCATTTAGAATTTCTTTATAAAATATCAGAACGGTAAAGATCATTGGGCCTAATAAATGCTAAAAAATTGTAAATAATTATCTTCTTTCTAAAGATAATTTAATAGATAATTTAGAATTTCTTTATTAAAGATCATAATGGTAACGATCATCGGGCCTAATAAATGCTAAAGAATTTGAAATAATTATTTTCTTTGTGAATCATATTTGAATAGATCATTTAAAGTTTTTTTATTAAAGGTCTTAACGGTAACGATCATTGGGCCTAATAAATACTAAAAAATTGTACATAATTATCTTCATTCTAAAATATAATTTAATAAGTCATTTAGAATTTCTTTATTAAAGATCATAACGATAACGGTCATTGGGCCTAATAAATGCTAAAGAATTTGAAATAATTATCTTCTTTGTGAATCATAATTGAAAAGATCATTTAAAGTTTTTTTATTAAAGATCATAACAGTAACGATCGTTGGGCCTAATAAATGCTAAAAAATTGTACATAATTATGTTCATTCTAAAATATAATTTAATAAGTCATTTAGAATTTCTTTATTAAAGATCATAACGATAACGGTCATTGGGCCTGATAAATGCTAAAGAATTTGAAATAATTATCTTCTTTGTGAATCATAATTGAAAAGATCATTTAAAGTTTTTTTATTAAAGATCATAATGATAACGATCATTGGGCCTAATAAATGCCACAAAATTGTAAATAATTATCTTCTTTCTAAAAGATAATTTAATAGATCATTTAGAATTTCTTTATTAAAGATCATAACGGTAACGATCATTGGGCCTAATAAATGCTAAAAAATTGTAAATAATTATCTTCTTTCTAAAAGATATTTTAATAGATCATTTAGAATTTCTTTATTAAAGATCATAACGGTAACGATCATGGGCCTAATAAATGCTAAAGAATTTGAAATAATTATCTTCTTTGTGAATCATATTTGAATAGATCATTTAAAGTTTTTTTATTAAAGGACTTAACGGTAACGATCATTGGGCCTAATAAATGCTAAAAAATTGTACATAATTATCTTCATTCTAAAATATAATTTAATAAGTCATTTAGAATTTCTTTATTAAAGATCATAACGATAACGGTCATTGGGCCTAATAAATGCTAAAGAATTTGAAATAATTATCTTCTTTGTGAATCATAATTGAAAAGATCATTTAAAGTTTTTTTATTAAAGATCATAACAGTAACGATCATTGGGCCTAATAAATGCTAAAAAATTGTACATAATTATCTTCATTCTAAAATATAATTTAATAAGTCATTTAGAATTTCTTTATTAAAGATCATAACGATAACGGTCATTGGGCCTAATAAATGCTAAAGAATTTGAAATAATTATCTTCTTTGTGAATCATAATTGAAAAGATCACTTAAAGTTTTTTTATTAAAGATCATAATGGTAACGATCATTGGGCCTAATAAATGCTACAAAATTGTAAATAATTATCTTCTTTCTAAAAGATAATTTAATTGATCATTTAGAATTTCTTTATAAAATATCATAACGGTAAAGATCATTGGGCCTAATAAATGCTACAAAATTGTAAATAATTATCTTCTTTCTAAAGATAATTTAATAGATAATTTAGAATTTCTTTATTAAAGATCATAATGGTAACGATCATCGGGCCTAATAAATGCTAAAGAATTTGAAATAATTATCTTCTTTGTGAATCATATTTGAATAGATCATTTAAAGTTTTTTTATTAAAGGTCTTAACGGTAACGATCATTGGGCCTAATAAATACTAAAAAATTGTACATAATTATCTTCATTCTAAAATATAATTTAATAAGTCATTTAGAATTTCTTTATTAAAGATCATAATGGTAACGATCATTGGGCCTAATAAATGCTAAAGAATTTGAAATAATTATCTTCTTTGTGAATCATAATTGAAAAGATCATTTAAAGTTTTTTTATTAAAGATCATAACGGTAACGATCATTGGGCCTAATAAATACTAAAAAATTGTAAATAATTATCTTCTTTCTAAAAGATAATTTAATAGATCATTTAGAATTTCTTTATTAAAGATTATAACAGTAACCATCATTGGGCCTAATAAATGCTAAAAAATTGTAAATAATTATCTTCTTTCTAAAGATAATTTAATAGATAATTTAGAATTTCTTTATTAAAGATCATAATGGTAACGATCATCGGGCCTAATAAATGCTAAAGAATTTGAAATAATTATCTTCTTTGTGAATCATATTTGAATAGATCATTTAAAGTTTTTTTATTAAAGGACTTAACGGTAACAATCATTGGGCCTAATAAATGCTAAAGAATTGTACATAATTATCTTCATTCTAAAATATAATTTAATAAGTCATTTAGAATTTCTTTATTAAAGATCATAACGATAACGGTCATTGGGCCTAATAAATGCTAAAGAAATTGAAATAATTATCTTCTTTGTGAATCATAATTGAAAAGATCATTTAAAGTTTTTTTATTAAAGATCATAACAGTAACGATCATTGGGCCTAATAAATGCTAAAAAATTGTACATAATTATCTTCATTCTAAAATATAATTTAATAAGTCATTTAGAATTTCTTTATTAAAGATCATAACGATAACGGTCATTGGGCCTAATAAATGCTAAAAAATTGTAAATAATTATCTTCTTTCTAAAAGATAATTTAATAGATCATTTAAAATTTCTTCATTAAACATCATAACAGTAATGATCATTGGGCCTAATAAATGCTAAAGAATTTGAAATAATTATCTTCTTTGTGAATCATATTTGAAAAGATCATTTAAAGTTGTGTTATTAAAGATCATAACGGTAATGATCATTGGTCCTAATAAATGCTAAAAAATTGTAAATAATTATCTTCTTTCTCAAGGTTAATTTAATAGATCATATAGAATTTCTTTATTAAAGATCATAACGGTAACGATCATGGGGCCTAATAAATGCTAAAGAATTTGAAATAATTATCTTCTTCGTGAATCATATTTGAATAGATCATTTAAAGTTTTTTTATTAAAAGTCTTAACGGTAACGATCGTTGGGCCTTATAAATGCTAAAAAATTGTACATAATTATCTTCATTCTAAAATATAATTTAATAAGTCATTTAGAATTTCTTTATTAAAGATCATAATGGTAACGATCATTGGGCCTAATAAATGCTAAAGAATTTTAAATAATTATCTTCTTTGTGAATCATAATTGAAAAGATCATTTAAAGTTTTTTTATTAAAGATCATAACGGTAACGATCATTGGGCCTAATAAATACTAAAAAATTGTAAATAATTATCTTCTTTCTAAAAGATAATTTAATAGATCATTTAGAATTTCTTTATTAAAGATTATAACGGTAACGATCATTGGGCCTAATAAATGCTAAAAAATTGTAAATAATTATCTTCTTTCTAAAAGATAATTTAATAGATCATTTAAAATTTCTTCATTAAACATCATAACAGTAATGATCATTGGGCCTAATAAATGCTAAAGAATTTGAAATAATTATCTTCTTTGTGAATCATATTTGAAAAGATCATTTAAAGTTTTTTTATTAAACGTCTTAATGGTAACGATCATTGGGCCTAATAAATGCTAAAAAATTGTAAATAATTATCTTCTTTCTACAAGATAATTTAATAGATCATTCAGAATTTCTTTATAAAATATCATAACGGTAAAGATCATTGGGCCTAATAAATGCTAAAAAATTGTAAATAATTATCTTCTTTCTAAAGATAAATTAATAGATCATTTAGAATTTCTTTATTAAAGATCATAACGGTAACGATCATGGGGCCTAATAAATGCTAAAGAATTTGAAATAATTATCTTCTTTGTGAATCATATTTGAATAGATCATTTAAAGTTTTTTTATTAAAGGACTTAACGGTAACGATCATTGGGCCTAATAAATGCTAAAAAATTGTACATAATTATCTTCATTCTAAAATATAATTTAATAAGTCATTTAGAATTTCTTTATTAAAGATCATAACGATAACGGTCATTGGGCCTAATAAATGCTAAAGAATTTGAAATAATTATCTTCTTTGTGAATCATAATTGAAAAGATCATTTAAAGTTTTTTTATTAAAGATCATAATGGTAACGATCATTGGGCCTAATAAATGCTACAAAATTGTAAATAATTATCTTCTTTCTAAAAGATAATTTAATAGATCATTTAGAATTTCTTTATTAAATATCATAACGGTAACGATCATTGGGCCTAAGAAGTGCTAAAAAAATTTAAATAATTATCTTCTTTCTAAAGATAATTTAATAGATAATTTAGAATTTCTTTATTAAAGATCATAACGGTAACGATCATGGGGCCTAATAAATGCTAAAGAATTTGAAATAATTATCTTCTTTGTGAATCATATTTGAATAGATCATTTAAAGTTTTTTTATTAAAGGTCTTAACGGGAACGATCATTTGGCCTGATAAATGCTAAAAAATTGTAAATAATTATCTTCTTTCTACAAGATAATTTAATAGATCATTTAGAATTTCTTTATTAAAGATCATAACGGTAACCATCATTGGGCCTAATAAATGCTAAAAAATTGTAAATAATTATCTTCTTTCTAAAAGATAATTTAATAGATCATTTAGAATTTCTTTATTAAAGATCATAACGGTAACGATCATGGGGCCTAATAAATGCTAAATAATTTGAAATAATTATCTTCTTTGTGAATCATATTTGAATAGATAATTTAAAGTTTTTTTATTAAACGTCTTAATGGTAACGATCATTGGGCCTAATAAATGCTAAAAAATTGTAAATAATTATCTTCTTTCTACAAGATAATTTAATAGATCATTCAGAATTTCTTTATAAAATATCATAACGGTAAAGATCATTGGGCCTAATAAATGCTAAAAAATTGTAAATAATTATCTTCTTTCTAAAGATAAATTAATAGATCATTTAGAATTTCTTTATTAAAGATCATAACGGTAACGATCATGGGGCCTAATAAATGCTAAAGAATTTGAAATAATTATCTTCTTTGTGAATCATATTTGAATAGATCATTTAAAGTTTTTTTATTAAAGGACTTAACGGTAACGATCATTGGGCCTAATAAATGCTAAAAAATTGTACATAATTATCTTCATTCTAAAATATAATTTAATAAGTCATTTAGAATTTCTTTATTAAAGATCATAACGATAACGGTCATTGGGCCTAATAAATGCTAAAGAATTTGAAATAATTATCTTCTTTGTGAATCATAATTGAAAAGATCATTTAAAGTTTTTTTATTAAAGATCATAATGGTAACGATCATTGGGCCTAATAAATGCTACAAAATTGTAAATAATTATCTTCTTTCTAAAAGATAATTTAATAGATCATTTAGAATTTCTTTATTAAATATCATAACGGTAACGATCATTGGGCCTAAGAAGTGCTAAAAAAATTTAAATAATTATCTTCTTTCTAAAGATAATTTAATAGATAATTTAGAATTTCTTTATTAAAGATCATAACGGTAACGATCATGGGGCCTAATAAATGCTAAAGAATTTGAAATAATTATCTTCTTTGTGAATCATATTTGAATAGATCATTTAAAGTTTTTTTATTAAAGGTCTTAACGGGAACGATCATTTGGCCTGATAAATGCTAAAAAATTATAAATAATTATCTTCATTCTAAAATATAATTTAATAAGTCATTTAGAATTTCTTTATTAAAGATCATAACGATAACGATCATTGGGCCTAATAAATGCTAAAGAATTTGAAATAATTATCTTCTTTGTGAATCATATTTGAATAGATCATTTAAAGTTTTTTTATTAAAGGCCTTAACAGTAACGATCATTGGGCCTAATAAATGCTAAAAAATTGTACATAATTATCTTCATTCGAAAAGATAACTTAAAATATCATTTAGAATTTCTTTATTAAAGATCATAACGGTAACGATCATTGGGCCTAATAAATGCTAAAGAATTTGAAATAATTATCTTCTTTGTGAATCATAATTGAAAAGATCATTTAAAGTTTTTTTATTACAGATCATAACAGTAACGATCATTGGGCCTAATAAATGCTAAAAAATTGTACATAATTATCTTCATTCTAAAATATAATTTAATAAGTCATTTAGAATTTCTTTATTAAAGATCATAACGATAACGGTCATTGGGCCTAATAAATGCTAAAGAATTTGAAATAATTATCTTCTTTGTGAATCATAATTGAAAAGATCATTTAAAGTTTTTTTATTAAAGATCGTAATGGTAAAGATCATTGGGCCTAATAAATGCTAAAAATTTGTAAATAATTATCTTCTTTCTAAAAGATAATTTAATAGATCATTTAAAATTTCTTTATTAAAGATCATAACGGTAACGATCATTGGGCCTAATAAATGCTAAAAAATTGTAAATAATTAACTTCTTTCTAAAAGATAATTTAATAGATCATTTAGAATTTCTTTATTAAAGATCATAACGGTAACCATCATTGGGCCTAATAAATGCTAAAAATTTTAAATAATTATCTTCTTTCTAAAAGATAATTTAATAGATCATTTAGAATTTCTTTATTAAAGATCATAACGGTAACGATCATGGGGCCTAATAAATGCTAAATAATTTGAAATAATTATCTTCTTTGTGAATCATATTTGAATAGATAATTTAAAGTTTTTTTATTAAACGTCTTAATGGTAACGATCATTGGGCGCTAAAAAATTGTAAATAATTATCTTCTTTCTACAAGATAATTTAATAGATCATTCAGAATTTCTTTATAAAATATCATAACGGTAAAGATCATTGGGCCTAATAAATGCTAAAAAATTGTAAATAATTATCTTCTTTTTAAAGATAAATTAATAGATCATTTAGAATTTCTTTATTAAAGATCATAACGGTAACGATCATGGGGCCTAATAAATGCTAAAGAATTTGAAATAATTATCTTCTTTGTGAATCATATTTGAATAGATCATTTAAAGTTTTTTTATTAAAGGACTTAACGGTAACGATCATTGGGCCTAATAAATGCTAAAAAATTGTACATAATTATCTTCATTCTAAAATATAATTTAATAAGTCATTTAGAATTTCTTTATTAAAGATCATAACGATAACGGTCATTGGGCCTAATAAATGCTAAAGAATTTGAAATAATTATCTTCTTTGTGAATCATAATTGAAAAGATCATTTAAAGTTTTTTTATTAAAGATCGTAATGGTAAAGATCATTGGGCCTAATAAATGCTAAAAATTTGTAAATAATTATCTTCTTTCTAAAAGATAATTTAATAGATCATTTAGAATTTCTTTATTAAAGATCATAACGGTAACGATCATTGGGCTTAATAAATGCTAAAAGATTGTAATTAATTATCTTCTTTCTAAAAGATAATTTAATAGATCATTTAGAATTTCTTTATTAAAGATCATAACGGTAACGATCATTGGGCCTAATAAATGCTAAAGAATTGTAAATAATTATATTCTTTCTAAAACATAATTTAATAGATCATTTAAAATTTCTTTATAAAGATCATAACGGTAACGATCATTGGGCCTCATAAATGCTAAAAAATTGTAAATAATTAACTTCTTTCTAAAAGATAATTTAATAGATCATTTAGAATTTCTTTATTAAAGATCATAACGGTAACCATAATTGGGCCTAATAAATGCTAAAAAATTGTAAATAATTATCTTCTTTCTAAAAGATAATTTAATAGATGATTTAGAATTTCTTTATTAAAGATCATAACGGTAACGATCATGGGGCCTAATAAATGCTAAAGAATTTGAAATAATTATCTTCTTTGTGAATCATATTTGAATAGATCATTTAAAGTTTTTTTATTAAAGGACTTAACGGTAACGATCATTGGGCCTAATAAATGCTAAAAAATTGTACATAATTATCTTCATTCTAAAATATAATTTAATAAGTCATTTAGAATTTGTTTATTAAAGATCATAACGATAACGGTCATTGGGCCTTATAAATGCTAAAGAATTTGAAATAATTATCTTCTTTGTGAATCATAATTGAAAAGATCATTTAAAGTTTTTTTATTAAAGATCGTAATGGAAAAGATCATTGGGCCTAATAAATGCTAAAAATTTGTAAATAATTATCTTCTTTCTAAAAGATAATTTAATAGATCATTTAGAATTTCTTTATTAAAGATCATAACGGTAACGATCATTGGGCTTAATAAATGCTAAAAGATTGTAATTAATTATCTTCTTTCTAAAAGATAATTTAATAGATCATTTAGAATTTCTTTATTAAAGATCATAACGGTAACGATCATTGGGCCTAATAAATGCTAAAGAATTGTAAATAATTATCTTCTTTCTACAAGATAATTTAATAGATCATTCAGAATTTCTTTATAAAATATCATAACGGTAAAGATCATTGGGCCTAATAAATGCTAAAAAATTGTAAATAATTATCTTCTTTTTAAAGATAAATTAATAGATCATTTAGAATTTCTTTATTAAAGATCATAACGGTAACGATCATGGGGCCTAATAAATGCTAAAGAATTTGAAATAATTATCTTCTTTGTGAATCATATTTGAATAGATCATTTAAAGTTTTTTTATTAAAGGACTTAACGGTAACGATCATTGGGCCTAATAAATGCTAAAAAATTGTACATAATTATCTTCATTCTAAAATATAATTTAATAAGTCATTTAGAATTTGTTTATTAAAGATCATAACGATAACGGTCATTGGGCCTTATAAATGCTAAAGAATTTGAAATAATTATCTTCTTTGTGAATCATAATTGAAAAGATTTAAAGTTTTTTTATTAAAGATCGTAATGGTAAAGATCATTGGGCCTAATAAATGCTAAAAATTTGTAAATAATTATCTTCTTTCTAAAAGATAATTTAATAGATCATTTAGAATTTCTTTATTAAAGATCATAACGGTAACCATCATTGGGCTTAATAAATGCTAAAAGATTGTAATTAATTATCTTCTTTCTAAAAGATAATTTAATAGATCATTTAGAATTTCTTTATTAAAGATCATAACGGTAACGATCATTGGGCCTAATAAATGCTAAAGAATTGTAAATAATTATATTCTTTCTAAAACATAATTTAATAGATCATTTAAAATTTCTTTATTAAAGATCATAACGGTAACGATCATTGGGCCTAATAAATGCTAAAAAATTGTAAATAATTAACTTCTTTCTAAAAGATAATTTAATAGATCATTTAGAATTTCTTTATTAAAGATCATAACGGTAAAGATCATTGGGCCTAATAAATGCCAAAAAATTGTAAATAATTATCTTCTTTTTAAAGATAAATTAATAGATCATTTAGAATTTCTTTATTAAAGATCATAACGGTAACGATCATGGGGCCTAATAAATGCTAAAGAATTTGAAATAATTATCTTCTTTGTGAATCATATTTGAATAGATCATTTAAAGTTTTTTTATTAAAGGACTTAACGGTAACGATCATTGGGCCTAATAAATGCTAAAAAATTGTACATAATTATCTTCATTCTAAAATATAATTTAATAAGTCATTTAGAATTTCTTTATTAAAGATCATAACGATAACGGTCATTGGGCCTAATAAATGCTAAAGAATTTGAAATAATTATCTTCTTTGTGAATCATAATTGAAAAGATCATTTAAAGTTTTTTTATTAAAGATCATAATGGTAACGATCATTGGGCCTAATAAATGCTACAAAATTGTAAATAATTATCTTCTTTCTAAAAGATAATTTAATAGATCATTTAGAATTTCTTTATTAAATATCATAACGGTAACGATCATTGGGCCTAAGATATGCTAAAAAATTTTAAATAATTATCTTCTTTCTAAAGATAATTTAATAGATAATTTAGAATTTCTTTATTAAAGATCATAACGGTAACGATCATGGGGCCTAATAAATGCTAAAGAATTTGAAATAATTATCTTCTTTGTGAATCATATTTGAATAGATCATTTAAAGTTTTTTTATTAAAGGTCTTAACGGGAACGATCATTTGGCCTCATAAATGCTAAAAAATTATAAATAATTATCTTCATTCTAAAATATAATTTAATAAGTCATTTAGAATTTCTTTATTAAAGATCATAACGATAACGATCATTGGGCCTAATAAATGCTAAAGAATTTGAAATAATTATCTTCTTTGTGAATCATATTTGAATAGATCATTTAAAGTTTTTTTATTAAAGGCCTTAACAGTAACGATCATTGGGCCTAATAAATGCTAAAAAATTGTACATAATTATCTTCATTCTAAAAGATAACTTAAAAGATCATTTAGTGTTTCTTTATTAAAGATCATAACGGTAACGATCAGTGGGCCTAATAAATGCTAAAGAATTTGAAATAATTATCTTCTTTGTGAATCATAATTGAAAAGATCATTTAAAGTTTTTTTATTAAAGATCATAATGGTAACGATCATTGGGCCTAATAAATGCTAAAAAATTGTAAATAATTATGTTCTTTCTAAAAGATAATTTAATAGATCATTTAGAATTTCTTTATTAAAGATCATAACGGTAACGACCATTGGGCTTAATAAATGCTAAAAGATTGTAATTAATTATCTTCTTTCTAAAAGATAATTTAATAGATCATTTAGAATTTTCTTATTAGAGATCATAACGGTAACTATCATTGGGCCTAATAAATGCTAAAGAATTGTAAATAATTATATTCTTTCTAAAACATAATTTAATAGATCATTTAAAATTTCTTTATTAAAGATCATAACGGTAACGTTCATTGGGCCTAATAAATGCTAAACAATTGTAATTAATTGTCTTCTTTGCAACAGATAATTTAGTAGATGATTTAAAATTTCTTTATTAAAGATCATAACGGTAACGATCATTGGGCCTAATAAATGCTAAAGAATTTGAAATAATTATCTTCTTTGTGAATCATAATTGAAAAGATCATTTAAAGTTTTTTTATTAAAGATCGTAATGGTAAAGATCATTGGGCCTAATAAATGCTAAAAATTTGTAAATAATTATCTTCTTTCTAAAAGATAATTTAATAGATCATTTAGAATTTCTTTATTAAAGATCATAACGGTAATGATCATTGGGCTTAATAAATGCTAAAAGATTGTAATTAATTATCTTCTTTCTAAAAGATAATTTAATAGATCATTTAGAATTTCTTTATTAAAGATCATAACGGTAACGATCATTGGGCCTAATAAATGCTAAAGAATTGTAAATAATTATATTCTTTCTAAAACATAATTTAATAGATCATTTAAAATTTCTTTATTCAAGATCATAACGGTAACGTTCATTGGGCCTAATAAATGCTAAAAAATTGTAATTAATTATCTTCTTTGCAAAAGATAATTTAGTAGATCATTTAAAATTTCTTTATTAAAGATCATAACGGTAACGATCATTGGTCCTAATAAATGCTAAAGAATTTGAAATAATTACCTTCTTTGTGAGTCATAATTGAATAGATCATTTAAATTTTTTTTAATAAAGATCATAACGGTAACGATCATTGGGCCTAATAAATGCTAAAAAATTGTAAATAATTATCTTCTTTCTAAAAGATAATTTAATAGATCATTTAGAATTTCTTTATTAAAGATCATAACGGTAACGATCATTTGGCATAATAAATGCTAAAGAATTTGAAATAATTATCTTCTTTGTGAATCATAATTGAAAAGATCATTTAAAGTTTTTTATTAAAGATCATAACGGTAACGATCATTGGGCCTAATAAATGCCAAAAAATTGTAATTAATTATCTTCTTTCTAAAAGATAATTTAATACATCATTTAGAATTTCTTTATTAAAGATCATAACGGTAACCATCATTGGGCCTAATAAATGCTAAAAAATTGTAAATAATTATCTTCTTTTTAAAGATAAATTAATAGATCATTTAGAATTTCTTTATTAAAGATCATAACGGTAACGATCATGGGGCCTAATAAATGCTAAAGAATTTGAAATAATTATCTTCTTTGTGAATCATATTTGAATAGATCATTTAAAGTTTTTTTATTAAAGGACTTAACGGTAACGATCATTGGACCTAATAAATGCTAAAAAATTGTACATAATTATCTTCATTCTAAAATATAATTTAATAAGTCATTTAGAATTTCTTTATTAAAGATCATAACGATAACGGTCATTGGGCCTAATAAATGCTAAAGAATTTGAAATAATTATCTTCTTTGTGAATCATAATTGAAAAGATCATTTAAAGTTTTTTTATTAAAGATCATAATGGTAACGATCATTGGGCCTAATAAATGCTACAAAATTGTAAATAATTATCTTCTTTCTAAAAGATAATTTAATAGATCATTTAGAATTTCTTTATTAAATATCATAACGGTAACGATCATTGGGCCTACGAAATGCTAAAAAATTTTAAATAATTATCTTCTTTCTAAAGATAATTTAATAGATAATTTAGAATTTCTTTATTAAAGATCATAACGGTAACGATCATGGGGCCTAATAAATGCTAAAGAATTTGAAATAATTATCTTCTTTGTGAATCATATTTGAATAGATCATTTAAAGTTTTTTTATTAAAGGTCTTAACGGGAATGATCATTTGGCCTCATAAATGCTAAAAAATTGTAAATAATTATCTTCATTCTAAAATATAATTTAATAAGTCATTTAGAATTTCTTTATTAAAGATCATAACGATAACGATCATTGGGCCTAATAAATGCTAAAGAATTTGAAATAATTATCTTCTTTGTGAATCATATTTGAATAGATCATTTAAAGTTTTTTTATTAAAGGCCTTAACAGTAACGATCATTGGGCCTAATAAATGCTAAAAAATTGTACATAATTATCTTCATTCTAAAAGATAACTTAAAAGATCATTTAGTGTTTCTTTATTAAAGATCATAACGGTAACGATCATTGGGCCTAATAAATGCTAAAGAATTTGAAATAATTATCTTCTTTGTGAATCATAATTGAAAAGATCATTTAAAGTTTTTTTATTAAAGATCATAATGGTAACGATCATTGGGCCTAATAAATGCTAAAAAATTGTAAATAATTATGTTCTTTCTAAAAGATAATTTAATAGATCATTTAGAATTTCTTTATTAAAGATCATAATGGTAACGACCATTGGGCTTAATAAATGCTAAAAGATTGTAATTAATTATCTTCTTTCTAAAAGATAATTTAATAGATCATTTAGAATTTCTGTATTAGAGATCATAACGGTAACGATCATTGGGCCTAATAAATGCTAAAGAATTGTAAATAATTATATTCTTTCTAAAACATAATTTAATAGATCATTTAAAATTTCTTTATTAAAGATCATAACGGTAACGTTCATTGGGCCTAATAAATGCTAAACAATTGTAATTAATTGTCTTCTTTGCAACAGATAATTTAGTAGATGATTTAAAATTTATTTATTAAAGATCATAACGGTAACGATCATTGGGCCTAATAAATGCTAAAGAATTTGAAATAATTATCTTCTTTGTGAATCATAATTGAAAAGATCATTTAAAGTTTTTTTATTAAAGATCGTAATGGTAAAGATCATTGGGCCTAATAAATGCTAAAAATTTGTAAATAATTATCTTCTTTCTAAAAGATAATTTAATAGATCATTTAGAATTTCTTTATTAAAGATCATAATGGTAACGATCATTGGGCTTAATAAATGCTAAAAGATTGTAATTAATTATCTTCTTTCTAAAAGATAATTTAATAAGTCATTTAGAATTTCTTTATTAAAGATCATAACGGTAATGATCATTTGGCCTAATAAATGCTAAAGAATTTGAAATAATTATCTTCTTTGTGAATCATATTTGAATAGATCATTTAAAGTTTTTTTATTAAAGGTCTTAACAGTAACGATCATTGGGCCTAATAAATGCTAAAAAATTGTACGTAATTATGTTCATTCTAAAAGATAACTTAAAAGATCATTTAGAATTTCTTTATTAAAGATCATAACGATAACGATCATTGGGCCTAATAAATGCTAAAGAATTTGAAATAATTATCTTCTTTGTGAATCATAATTGAAAAGATGTTTTAAAGTTTTTTTATTAAAGATCATAACGGTAACGATCATTGGGCCTAATAAATATTAAAAAATTGTAAATAATTATCTTCTTTCTAAAAGATAATTTAATAGATCATTTAGAATTTCTTTATAAAATATCATAACGGTAAAGATCATTGGGCCTAATAAATGCTAAAAAATTGTAAATAATTATCTTCTTTCTAAAGATAATTTAATAGATCATTTAGAATTTCTTTATTAAAGATCATAACGGTAACGATCATGGGGCCTAATAAATGCTAAAGAATTTGAAATAATTATCTTCTTTGTGAATCATATTTGAATAGATCATTTAAAGTTTTTTTATTAAAGGTCTTAACGGTAACGATCATTGGGCCTAATAAATGCTAAAAAATTGTACATAATTATCTACATTCTAAAAGATAATTTAATAAGTCATTTAGAATTTCTTTATTAAAGATCATAATGGTAACGATCATT
Organism: Psophocarpus tetragonolobus; assembly: GCA_037954015.1. NCBI lineage: Eukaryota > Viridiplantae > Streptophyta > Magnoliopsida > Fabales > Fabaceae > Psophocarpus > Psophocarpus tetragonolobus. The sequence continues at coordinate 66,616,775 of CM075688.1, forward strand.
GGGCCTAATAAATGCTAAAGAATTTGAAATAATTATCTTCTTTGTGAATCATAATTGAAAAGATCATTTAAAGTTTTTTTATTAAAGATCATAACGGTAACGATCATTTGGCCTAATAAATGCTAAAGAATTTGAAATAATTATCTTCTTTGTGAATCATAATTGAAAAGATCATTTAAAGTTTTTTATTAAAGATCATAACGGTAACGATCATTGGGCCTAATAAATGCTAAAAAATTGTAATTAATTATCTTCTTTCTAAAAGATAATTTAATAAGTCATTTAGAATTCCTTTATTAAAGATCATAATGGTAATGATCATTTGGCCTAATAAATGCTAAAGAATTTGAAATAATTATCTTCTTTGTGAATCATATTTGAATAGATCATTTAAAGTTTTTTTATTAAAGGTCTTAACGGGAATGATCATTTGGCCTCATAAATGCTAAAAAATTGTAAATAATTATCTTCATTCTAAAATATAATTTAATAAGTCATTTAGAATTTCTTTATTAAAGATCATAACGATAACGATCATTGGGCCTAATAAATGCTAAAGAATTTGAAATAATTATCTTCTTTGTGAATCATATTTGAATAGATCATTTAAAGTTTTTTTATTAAAGGCCTTAACAGTAACGATCATTGGGCCTAATAAATGCTAAAAAATTGTACATAATTATCTTCATTCTAAAAGATAACTTAAAAGATCATTTAGTGTTTCTTTATTAAAGATCATAACGGTAACGATCATTGGGCCTAATAAATGCTAAAGAATTTGAAATAATTATCTTCTTTGTGAATCATAATTGAAAAGATCATTTAAAGTTTTTTTATTAAAGATCATAATGGTAACGATCATTGGGCCTAATAAATGCTAAAAAATTGTAAATAATTATGTTCTTTCTAAAAGATAATTTAATAGATCATTTAGAATTTCTTTATTAAAGATCATAATGGTAACGACCATTGGGCTTAATAAATGCTAAAAGATTGTAATTAATTATCTTCTTTCTAAAAGATAATTTAATAGATCATTTAGAATTTCTGTATTAGAGATCATAACGGTAACGATCATTGGGCCTAATAAATGCTAAAGAATTGTAAATAATTATATTCTTTCTAAAACATAATTTAATAGATCATTTAAAATTTCTTTATTAAAGATCATAACGGTAACGTTCATTGGGCCTAATAAATGCTAAACAATTGTAATTAATTGTCTTCTTTGCAACAGATAATTTAGTAGATGATTTAAAATTTGTTTATTAAAGATCATAACGGTAACGATCATTGGGCCTAATAAATGCTAAAGAATTTGAAATAATTATCTTCTTTGTGAATCATAATTGAAAAGATCATTTAAAGTTTTTTTATTAAAGATCGTAATGGTAAAGATCATTGGGCCTAATAAATGCTAAAAATTTGTAAATAATTATCTTCTTTCTAAAAGATAATTTAATAGATCATTTAGAATTTCTTTATTAAAGATCATAATGGTAACGATCATTGGGCTTAATAAATGCTAAAAGATTGTAATTAATTATCTTCTTTCTAAAAGATAATTTAATAAGTCATTTAGAATTTCTTTATTAAAGATCATAACGGTAATGATCATTTGGCCTAATAAATGCTAAAGAATTTGAAATAATTATCTTCTTTGTGAATCATATTTGAATAGATCATTTAAAGTTTTTTTATTAAAGGTCTTAACAGTAACGATCATTGGGCCTAATAAATGCTAAAAAATTGTACGTAATTATGTTCATTCTAAAAGATAACTTAAAAGATCATTTAGAATTTCTTTATTAAAGATCATAACGATAACGATCATTGGGCCTAATAAATGCTAAAGAATTTGAAATAATTATCTTCTTTGTGAATCATAATTGAAAAGATGTTTTAAAGTTTTTTTATTAAAGATCATAACGGTAACGATCATTTAGCCTAATAAATACTAAAAAATTGTAAATAATTATCTTCTTTCTAAAAGATAATTTAATAGATCATTTAGAATTTCTTTATAAAATATCATAACGGTAAAGATCATTGGGCCTAATAAATGCTAAAAAATTGTAAATAATTATCTTCTTTCTAAAGATAATTTAATAGATCATTTAGAATTTCTTTATTAAAGATCATAACGGTAACGATCATGGGGCCTAATAAATGCTAAAGAATTTGAAATAATTATCTTCTTTGTGAATCATATTTGAATAGATCATTTAAAGTTTTTTTATTAAAGGTCTTAACGGTAACGATCATTGGGCCTAATAAATGCTAAAAAATTGTACATAATTATCTACATTCTAAAAGATAATTTAATAAGTCATTTAGAATTTCTTTATTAAAGATCATAATGGTAACGATCATTGGGCCTAATAAATGCTAAAGAATTTGAAATAATTATCTTCTTTGTGAATCATAATTGAAAAGATCATTTAAAGTTTTTTTATTAAAGATCATAACGGTAACGATCATTTGGCCTAATAAATGCTAAAGAATTTGAAATAATTATCTTCTTTGTGAATCATAATTGAAAAGATCATTTAAAGTTTTTTATTAAAGATCATAACGGTAACGATCATTGGGCCTAATAAATGCTAAAAAATTGTAATTAATTATCTTCTTTCTAAAAGATAATTTAATAAGTCATTTAGAATTCCTTTATTAAAGATCATAATGGTAATGATCATTTGGCCTAATAAATGCTAAAGAATTTGAAATAATTATCTTCTTTGTGAATCATATTTGAATAGATCATTTAAAGTTTTTTTATTAAAGGTCTTAACAGTAACGATCATTGGGCCTAATAAATGCTAAATAATTGTACATAATTATCTTCATTCTAAAAGATAACTTAAAAGATCATTTAAAATTTCTTTATTAAAGATCATAAGGATAACGATCATTGGGCCTAATAAATGCTAAAGAATTTGAAATAATTATCTTCTTTGTGAATCATAATTGAAAAGATGATTTAAAGTTTTTTTATTAAAGATCATAACGGTAACGATCATTGGCCTAATAAATACTAAAAAATTATAAATAATTATCTTCTTTGTAAAAGATAATTTAATAGATCATTTAGAATTTCTTTATAAAATATCATAACGGTAAAGATCATTTGGCCTAATAAATGCTAAAAAATTGTAAATAATTATCTTCTTTCTAAAGATAATTTAATAGATCATTTAGAATTTCTTTATTAAAGATGATAACGGTAACGATCATGGGGCCTAATAAATGCTAAAGAATTTGAAATAACTATCTTCTTTGTGAATCATATTTGAATAGATCATTTAAAGTTTTTTTATTAAAGGTCTTAACGGTAACGATCATTGGGCCTAATAAATGCTAAAAAATTGTACATAATTATCTACATTCTAAAAGATAATTTAATAAGTCATTTAGAATTTCTTTATTAAAGATCATAACGGTAACGATCATTGGGCCTAATAAATGCTAAAGAATTTGAAATAATTATCTTCTTTGTGAATCATAATTGAAAAGATCATTTAAAGTTTTTTTATTAAAGATCATAACAGTAACGATCATTTGGCCTAATAAATGCTAAAGAAGTTGAAATAATTATCTTCTTTGTGAATCATAATTGAAAAGATCATTTAAAGTTTTATATTAAAGATCATAACGGTAACCATCATTGGGCCTAATAAATGCTACAAAATTGTAATTAATTATCTTCTTTCTAAAAGATAATTTAATAAGTCATTTAGAATTTCTTTATTAAAGATCATAACGGTAATGATCATTTGGCCTAATAAATGCTAAAGAATTTGAAATAATTATCTTCTTTGTGAATCATATTTGAATAGATCATTTAAAGTTTTTTTATTAATGGTCTTAACAGTAACGATCATTGGGCCTAATAAATGTTAAAAAATTGTACATAATTATCTTCATTCTAAAAGATAACTTAAAAGATCATTTAGAATTTCTTTATTAAAGATCATAACGATAACGATCATTGGGCCTAATAAATGCTAAAGAATTTGAAATAATTATCTTCTTTGTGAATCATAATTGAAAAGATGATTTAAAGTTTTTTTATTAAAGATCATAACGGTAACGATCATTGGGCCTAATAAATACTAAAAAATTGTAAATAATTATGTTCTTTCTAAAAGATAATTTAATAGATCATTTAGAATTTCTTTATAAAATATCATAACGGTAAAGATCATTGGGCCTAATAAATGCTAAAAAATTGTAAATAATTATATTCTTTCTAAAGATAATTTAATAGATCATTTAGAATTTATTTATTAAAGATCATAACGATAACGATCTTTGGGCCTAATAAATGCTAAAGAATTTGAAATAATTATCTTCTTTGTGAATCATATTTGAATAGATCATTTAAAGTTTTTTTATTAAAGGCCTTAACAGTAACGATCATTGGGCCTAATAAATGCTAAAAAATTGTACATAATTATCTTCATTCTAAAAGATAACTTAAAAGATCATTTAGTGTTTCTTTATTAAAGATCATAACGGTAACGATCATTGGGCCTAATAAATGCTAAAGAATTTGAAATAATTATCTTCTTTGTGAATCATAATTGAAAAGATCATTTAAAGTTTTTTTATTAAAGATCATAATGGTAACGATCATTGGGCCTAATAAATGCTAAAAAATTGTAAATAATTATGTTCTTTCTAAAAGATAATTTAATAGATCATTTAGAATTTCTTTATTAAAGATCATAACGGTAACGATCATTGGGCTTAATAAATGCTAAAAGATTGTAATTAATTATCTTCTTTCTAAAAGATAATTTAATAGATCATTTAGAATTTCTGTATTAGAGATCATAACGGTAACGATCATTGGGCCTAATAAATGCTAAAGAATTGTAAATAATTATATTCTTTCTAAAACATAATTTAATAGATCATTTAAAATTTCTTTATTAAAAATCATAACGGTAACGTTCATTGGGCCTAATAAATGCTAAACAATTGTAATTAATTGTCTTCTTTGCAACAGATAATTTAGTAGATGATTTAAAATTTCTTTATTAAAAATCATAACGGTAACGATCATTGGGCCTAATAAATGCTAAAGAATTTGAAATAATTATCTTCTTTGTGAATCATAATTGAAAAGATCATTTAAAGTTTTTTTATTAAAGATCGTAATGGTAAACATCATTGGGCCTAATAAATGCTAAAAATTTGTAAATAATTGTCTTCTTTCTAAAAGATAATTTAATAGATCATTTAGAATTTCTTTATTAAAGATCATAACGGTAACGATCATTGGGCTTAATAAATGCTAAAAGATTGTAATTAATTATCTTCTTTCTAAAGATAATTTAATAGATCATTTAGAATTTCTTTATTAAAGATCATAACGGTAACGATCATTGGGCCTAATAAATGCTAAAGAATTGTAAATAATTATATTCTTTCTAAAACATAATTTAATAGATCATTTAAAATTTCTTTATTAAAGATCATAACGGTAACGTTCATTGGGCCTAATAAATGCTAAAAAATTGTAATTAATTATCTTCTTTGCAAAAGATAATTTAGTAGATCATTTAAAATTTCTTTATTAAAGATCATAACGGTAACGATCATTGGTCCTAATAAATGCTAAAGAATTTGAAATAATTACCTTCTTTGTGAGTCATAATTGAATAGATCATTTAAAGTTTTTTTAATAAAGATCATAACGGTAACGATCATTGGGCCTAATAAATGCTAAAAAATTGTAAATAATTATCTTCTTTCAAAAAGATAATTTAATAGATCATTTAGAATTTCTTTATTAAAGATCATAACGATAACGATCATTTGGCCTAATAAATGCTAAAGAATTTGAAATAATTATCTTCTTTGTGAATCATAATTGAAAAGATCATTTAAAGTTTTTTATTAAAGATCATAACGGTAACGATCATTGGGCCTAATAAATGCTAAAAAATTGTAATTAATTATCTTCTTTCTAAAAGATAATTTAATAAGTCATTTAGAATTTCTTTATTAAAGATCATAACGGTAATGATCATTTGGCCTAATAAATGCTAAAGAATTTGAAATAATTATCTTCTTTGTGAATCATATTTGAATAGATCATTTAAAGTTTTTTTATTAAAGGTCTTAACAGTAACGATCATTGGGCCTAATAAATGCTAAAAAATTGTACGTAATTATGTTCATTCTAAAAGATAACTTAAAAGATCATTTAGAATTTCTTTATTAAAGATCATAACGATAACTATCATTGGGCCTAATAAATGCTAAAGAATTTGAAATAATTATCTTCTTTGTGAATCATAATTGAAAAGATGATTTAAAGTTTTTTTATTAAAGATCATAACGGTAACGATCATTGGGCCTAATAAATACTAAAAAATTGTAAATAATTATCTTCTTTCTAAAAGATAATTTAATAGATCATTTAGAATTTCTTTATAAAATATCATAACGGTAAAGATCATTGGGCCTAATAAATGCTAAAAAATTGTAAATAATTATCTTCTTTCTAAAGATAATTTAATAGATCATTTAGAATTTCTTTATTAAAGATCATAACGGTAACGATCATGGGGCCTAATAAATGCTAAAGAATTTGAAATAATTATCTTCTTTGTGAATCATATTTGAATAGATCATTTAAAGTTTTTTTATTAAAGGTCTTAACGGTAACGATCATTGGGCCTAATAAATGCTAAAAAATTGTACATAATTATCTACATTCTAAAAGATAATTTAATAAGTCATTTAGAATTTCTTTATTAAAGATCATAATGGTAACGATCATTGGGCCTAATAAATGCTAAAGAATTTGAAATAATTATCTTCTTTGTGAATCATAATTGAAAAGATCATTTAAAGTTTTTTTATTAAAGATCATAACGGTAACGATCATTTGGCCTAATAAATGCTAAAGAATTTGAAATAATTATCTTCTTTGTGAATCATAATTGAAAAGATCATTTAAAGTTTTTTATTAAAGATCATAACGGTAACGATCATTGGGCCTAATAAATGCTAAAAAATTGTAATTAATTATCTTCTTTCTAAAAGATAATTTAATAAGTCATTTAGAATTCCTTTATTAAAGATCATAACGGTAATGATCATTTGGCCTAATAAATGCTAAAGAATTTGAAATAATTATCTTCTTTGTGAATCATATTTGAATAGATCATTTAAAGTTTTTTTATTAAAGGTCTTAACAGTAACGATCATTGGGCCTAATAAATGCTAAAAAATTGTACATAATTATCTTCATTCTAAAAGATAACTTAAAAGATCATTTAAAATTTCTTTATTAAAGATCATAAGGATAACGATCATTGGGCCTAATAAATGCTAAATAATTTGAAATAATTATCTTCTTTGTGAATCATAATTGAAAAGATGATTTAAAGTTGTTTTATTAAAGATCATAACGGTAACGATCATTGGCCTAATAAATACTAAAAAATTATAAATAATTATCTTCTTTCTAAAGATAATTTAATAGATCATTTAGAATTTCTTTATAAAATATCATAACGGTAAAGATCATTTGGCCTAATAAATGCTAAAAAATTGTAAATACTTATCTTCTTTCTAAAGATAATTTAATAGATCATTTAGAATTTCTTTATTAAAGATGATAACGGTAACGATCATGGGGCCTAATAAATGCTAAAGAATTTGAAATAATTATCTTCTTTGTGAATCATATTTGAATAGATCATTTAAAGTTTTTTTATTAAAGGTCTTAACGGTAACGATCATTGGGCCTAATAAATGCTAAAAAATTGTACATAATTATCTACATTCTAAAAGATAATTTAATAAGTCATTTAGAATTTCTTTATTAAAGATCATAACGGTAACGATCATTGGGCCTAATAAATGCTAAAGAATTTGAAATAATTATCTTCTTTGTGAATCATAATTGAAAAGATCATTTAAAGTTTTTTTATTAAAGATCATAACAGTAACGATCATTTGGCCTAATAAATGCTAAAGAAGTTGAAATAATTATCTTCTTTGTGAATCATAATTGAAAAGATCATTTAAAGTTTTATATTAAAGATCATAACGGTAACCATCATTGGGCCTAATAAATGCTACAAAATTGTAATTAATTATCTTCTTTCTAAAAGATAATTTAATAAGTCATTTAGAATTTCTTTATTAAAGATCATAACGGTAATGATCATTTGGCCTAATAAATGCTAAAGAATTTGAAATAATTATCTTCTTTGTGAATCATATTTGAATAGATCATTTAAAGTTTTTTTATTAAAGGTCTTAACAGTAACGATCATTGGGCCTAATAAATGTTAAAAAATTGTACATAATTATCTTCATTCTAAAAGATAACTTAAAAGATCATTTAGAATTTCTTTATTAAAGATCATAACGATAACGATCATTGGGCCTAATAAATGCTAAAGAATTTGAAATAATTATCTTATTTGTAAATCATAATTGAAAAGATGATTTAAAGTTTTTTTATTAAAGATCATAACGGTAACGATCATTGGGCCTAATAAATACTAAAAAATTGTAAATAATTATGTTCTTTCTAAAAGATAATTTAATAGATCATTTAGAATTTCTTTATAAAATATCATAACGGTAAAGATCATTGGGCCTAATAAATGCTAAAAAATTGTAAATAATTATCTTCTTTCTAAAGATAATTTAATAGATCATTTAGAATTTCTTTATTAAAGATCATAACGATAACGATCATTGGGCCTAATAAATGCTAAAGAATTTGAAATAATTATCTTCTTTGTGAATCATATTTGAATAGATCATTTAAAGTTTTTTTATTAAAGGCCTTAACAGTAATGATCATTGGGCCTAATAAATGCTAAAAAATTGTACATAATTATCTTCATTCTAAAAGATAACTTAAAAGATCATTTAGTGTTTCTTTATTAAAGATCATAACGGTAACGGTCATTGGGCCTAATAAATGCTAAAGAATTTGAAATAATTATCTTCTTTGTGAATCATATTTGAATAGATCATTTAAAGTTTTTTTATTAAAGGTCTTAACAGTAACGATCATTGGGCCTAATAAATGCTAAAAAATTGTACGTAATTATGTTCATTCTAAAAGATAACTTAAAAGATCATTTAGAATTTCTTTATTAAAGATCATAACGATAACTATCATTGGGCCTAATAAATGCTAAAGAATTTGAAATAATTATCTTCTTTGTGAATCATAATTGAAAAGATGATTTAAAGTTTTTTTATTAAAGATCATAACGGTAACGATCATTGGGCCTAATAAATACTAAAAAATTGTAAATAATTATCTTCTTTCTAAAAGATAATTTAATAGATCATTTAGAATTTCTTTATAAAATATCATAACGGTAAAGATCATTGGGCCTAATAAATGCTAAAAAATTGTAAATAATTATCTTCTTTCTAAAGATAATTTAATAGATCATTTAGAATTTCTTTATTAAAGATCATAACGGTAACGATCATGGGGCCTAATAAATGCTAAAGAATTTGAAATAATTATCTTCTTTGTGAATCATATTTGAATAGATCATTTAAAGTTTTTTTATTAAAGGTCTTAACGGTAACGATCATTGGGCCTAATAAATGCTAAAAAATTGTACATAATTATCTACATTCTAAAAGATAATTTAATAAGTCATTTAGAATTTCTTTATTAAAGATCATAATGGTAACGATCATTGGGCCTAATAAATGCTAAAGAATTTGAAATAATTATCTTCTTTGTGAATCATAATTGAAAAGATCATTTAAAGTTTTTTTATTAAAGATCATAACGGTAACGATCATTTGGCCTAATAAATGCTAAAGAATTTGAAATAATTATCTTCTTTGTGAATCATAATTGAAAAGATCATTTAAAGTTTTTTATTAAAGATCATAACGGTAACGATCATTGGGCCTAATAAATGCTAAAAAATTGTAATTAATTATCTTCTTTCTAAAAGATAATTTAATAAGTCATTTAGAATTCCTTTATTAAAGATCATAACGGTAATGATCATTTGGCCTAATAAATGCTAAAGAATTTGAAATAATTATCTTCTTTGTGAATCATATTTGAATAGATCATTTAAAGTTTTTTTATTAAAGGTCTTAACAGTAACGATCATTGGGCCTAATAAATGCTAAAAAATTGTACATAATTATCTTCATTCTAAAAGATAACTTAAAAGATCATTTAAAATTTCTTTATTAAAGATCATAAGGATAACGATCATTGGGCCTAATAAATGCTAAATAATTTGAAATAATTATCTTCTTTGTGAATCATAATTGAAAAGATGATTTAAAGTTGTTTTATTAAAGATCATAACGGTAACGATCATTGGCCTAATAAATACTAAAAAATTATAAATAATTATCTTCTTTCTAAAGATAATTTAATAGATCATTTAGAATTTCTTTATAAAATATCATAACGGTAAAGATCATTTGGCCTAATAAATGCTAAAAAATTGTAAATACTTATCTTCTTTCTAAAGATAATTTAATAGATCATTTAGAATTTCTTTATTAAAGATGATAACGGTAACGATCATGGGGCCTAATAAATGCTAAAGAATTTGAAATAATTATCTTCTTTGTGAATCATATTTGAATAGATCATTTAAAGTTTTTTTATTAAAGGTCTTAACGGTAACGATCATTGGGCCTAATAAATGCTAAAAAATTGTACATAATTATCTACATTCTAAAAGATAATTTAATAAGTCATTTAGAATTTCTTTATTAAAGATCATAACGGTAACGATCATTGGGCCTAATAAATGCTAAAGAATTTGAAATAATTATCTTCTTTGTGAATCATAATTGAAAAGATCATTTAAAGTTTTTTTATTAAAGATCATAACAGTAACGATCATTTGGCCTAATAAATGCTAAAGAAGTTGAAATAATTATCTTCTTTGTGAATCATAATTGAAAAGATCATTTAAAGTTTTATATTAAAGATCATAACGGTAACCATCATTGGGCCTAATAAATGCTACAAAATTGTAATTAATTATCTTCTTTCTAAAAGATAATTTAATAAGTCATTTAGAATTTCTTTATTAAAGATCATAACGGTAATGATCATTTGGCCTAATAAATGCTAAAGAATTTGAAATAATTATCTTCTTTGTGAATCATATTTGAATAGATCATTTAAAGTTTTTTTATTAAAGGTCTTAACAGTAACGATCATTGGGCCTAATAAATGTTAAAAAATTGTACATAATTATCTTCATTCTAAAAGATAACTTAAAAGATCATTTAGAATTTCTTTATTAAAGATCATAACGATAACGATCATTGGGCCTAATAAATGCTAAAGAATTTGAAATAATTATCTTCTTTGTAAATCATAATTGAAAAGATGATTTAAAGTTTTTTTATTAAAGATCATAACGGTAACGATCATTGGGCCTAATAAATACTAAAAAATTGTAAATAATTATGTTCTTTCTAAAAGATAATTTAATAGATCATTTAGAATTTCTTTATAAAATATCATAACGGTAAAGATCATTGGGCCTAATAAATGCTAAAAAATTGTAAATAATTATCTTCTTTCTAAAGATAATTTAATAGATCATTTAGAATTTCTTTATTAAAGATCATAACGATAACGATCATTGGGCCTAATAAATGCTAAAGAATTTGAAATAATTATCTTCTTTGTGAATCATATTTGAATAGATCATTTAAAGTTTTTTTATTAAAGGCCTTAACAGTAATGATCATTGGGCCTAATAAATGCTAAAAAATTGTACATAATTATCTTCATTCTAAAAGATAACTTAAAAGATCATTTAGTGTTTCTTTATTAAAGATCATAACGGTAACGGTCATTGGGCCTAATAAATGCTAAAGAATTTGAAATAATTATCTTCTTTGTGAATCATAATTGAAAAGATCATTTAAAGTTTTTTTATTAAAGATCATAATGGTAACGATCATTGGGCCTAATAAATGCTAAAAAATTGTAAATAATTATGTTCTTTCTAAAAGATAATTTAATAGATCATTTAGAATTTCTTTATTAAAGATCATAACGGTAACGATCATTGGGCTTAATAAATGCTAAAAGATTGTAATTAATTATCTTCTTTCTAAAAGATAATTTAATAGATCATTTAGAATTTCTGTATTAGAGATCATAACGGTAACGATCATTGGGCCTAATAAATGCTAAAGAATTGTAAATAATTATATTCTTTCTAAAACATAATTTAATAGATCATTGAAAGTTGTTTTATTAAAGATCATAACGGTAATGATCATTGGTCCTAATAAATGCTAAAAAATTGTAAATAATTATCTTCTTTCTCAACGATAATTTAATAGATCATATAGAATTTCTTTATTAAAGATCATAACGGTAACGATCATGGGGCCTAATAAATGCTAAAGAATTTGAAATAATTATCTTCTTTGTGAATCATATTTGAATAGATCATTTAAAGTTTTTTTATTAAAGGCCTTAACAGTAACGATCATTGGGCCTAATAAATGCTAAAAAATTGTACATAATTATCTTCATTCTAAAAGATAACTTAAAAGATCATTTAGAATTTCTTTATTAAAGATCATAACAATAACGATCATTGGGCCTAATAAATGCTAAAGAATTTGAAATAATTATCTTCTTTGTGAATCATAATTAAAAAGATGATTTAAAGTTTTTTTATTAAAGATCATAACGGTAACGACCATTGGGCCTAATAAATACTAAAAAATTGTAAATAATTATCTTCTTTCTAAAAGATAATTTAATAGATCATTTAGAATTTCTTTATAAAATATCATAACGGTAAAGATCATTGGGCCTAATAAGTGCTAAAAAATTGTAAATAATTATCTTGTTTCTAAAGATAATTTAATAGATCATTTAGAATTTCTTTATTAAAGATCATAACGGTAACAATCATGGGGCCTAATAAATACTAAAGAATTTGAAATAATTATCTTCTTTGTGAATCATATTTGAATAGATCATTTAAAGTTTTTTTATTAAAGGTCTTAACGGTAACGATCATTGGGCCTAATAAATGCTAAAAAATTGTACATAATTATCTTCTTCTAAAATATAATTTAATAAGTCATTTAGAATTTTTTATTAAAGATCATAACGGTAACGATCATTGGGCCTAATAAATGCTAAAAAATGGTAAATACTTATCTTCTTTCCAAAAGCTAATTTAATAGATCTTCTAGAATTTCGTTATGAAAGATCATAACGGTAACGATCAATGGGCCTTTTAAATGCTAATAAATTTGAAATAGTTATCTTGATTCCAAAGGATAATTTAATCAATAATTTAAAACTTCTTTATTAAAGATCTTAACGTTAACGATCATTGGTCCTAATAAATGCTAAAGAATTTGAAATAATTATCTTGTTTGTGAATCATAATTGAGAAGATCATGTAATGTTTTTTTAATGAAGATCATAAGGTAGCGATCGTTGGGCCTAATAAATTCTAAAAAATTTGAAATAATTATCTTTTTTTTGAATCATAATTGAAAAGATGATTTAAAGTTTTTTTATTAAAGATCATTACGGTAACGATCATTGGGCCTAATAAATGCTAAAAAATTGTAAATAATTATCTTCTTTCCAAAAAAAAATTTAATAGATCATTTAGAATTTCTTTCTTAAAGATCATAACGGTAACGTTCATTGGGCCTAATTAATGCTAACAAATTGTAAATAATTATCTTCTTTCTAAAAGATAATTTAATAGATCATTTAAAATTTCTTCATTAATGATCATAATGGTAATGATCATTGGGCCTAATAAATGCTAAAGAATTTGAAATAATTATCTTATTTTTGAATCATAATTGAAAAGATCATTTAAATTTTATTTATTAAAGATCATAACGGTAACGATCATTGGGCCTAATAAATACTAAAAAATCGTAAATACTTATCTTCTTTCTAAAAGCTAATTTAATAGATCATTTAGAATATCTTTATGAAAGATCATAACGGTAACGATCAATGGGCCTAATATATGCTAATAAATTTGAAATAGTTATCTTCATTCCAAAAGATAATTTAATAGATAATTTAAAATTTCTTTATTAAAAATCATAACGGTAACGATCATTGGTCCTAATAAATGCTAAAGAAATTATCTTCTTTGTGAATCATAATTGAAAAGACCATTTAAAGTTTTTTTATTGAAGATCATAACGGTAACGATCATTGGGCCTAATAAACGCTAAAAAATCGTAAATACTTATCTTCTTTCTAAAAGATAATTTAATAGATCATTTAGAATTTTTGTATTAAAGATCATAATGGTAACGATCATTGGGCCTAATAAATGCTAAAAAATTGTAATTAATTATCTTCTTTGTAAAAGATAATTTAATAGATCATTTAAAATTTCTTTATTAAAGATCATAACGGTAACGCCATTGGGCCTAATAAATGCTAAAGAATTTGAAATAATTATCTTCTTTGTGAATCATAATTGAATAGATCATTTAAAGTTTTTTTATTAAAGATCATAACGGTAACGATCATTGGGGCTAATAAATGCTAAAAAATTGTAAATAATTATCTTCTTTCTCAAAGATAATTTAATAGATCATTTAGAATTTCTTTGTTAAAGATCATAAAGGTAGCGATCGTTGGTCCTAATAAATGCTAAAGAATTTGAAATAATTATCTTCTTTGTGAATCATAATTGAATAGATCATTTAAAGTTTTTTTATTAAAGATCATAACGGCAACGATCATTGAGCCTAATAAAAGCTAAAAAATTGTAAATAATTATCTTCTTTCTAAAAGATAATTTAATAGATCATTTAAATTTTGTTTATTAAAGATCATAACGGTAATGATCATTGGGCCTAATAAATGCTAAAGAATTTGAAATAATTATCTTATTTATGAATCATAATTGAAAAGATCATTTAAATTTTTTTTATTAAAGATCATAACGGTAACGATCATTGGGCCTAATATATGCTAAAAAATCGTAAATACTTATCTTCTTTCTAAAAGCTAATTTAATAGATCATTTAGAATTTCTTTATGAAAGATCATAACGGTAACGATCAATGGGACTAATAAATGCTAATAAATTTGAAATAGTTATCTTCTTTCCAAAAGAAAATTTAATAGATCATTTAGAATTTCTTTCTTAAAGATCATAATGGTAACGATCATTGGGCCTAATAAATGCTAAAAAATTGTAATTAAATATCTTCTTTGTAAAAGATAATTTAATAGATCATTTAAAATTTCTTTATTAAAGATCATAACGGTAACAATCATTGGTCCTAATAAATGCTAAAGAGTTTGAAATAATTATCTTCTTTGTGAATCATAATTGAAAAGACCATTTAAAGTTTTTTTATTAAAGATCATAACAGTAACGATCATTGGGCCTAATAAATGCTAAAAAATTATAAATAATTATCTACCTTCTAAAAGATAATTTAATAGATCATTTAAAATTTCTTTATTAAAGATCATAACGGTAACAATCATTGGTCCTAATAAATGCTAAAGAGTTTGAAATAATTATCTTCTTTGTGAATCATAATTGAAAAGATCATTTAAAGTTTTTTTATTGAAGATCATAACGGTAACGATCATTGGGCCTAATAAATGCTAAAAAATTGTAAATAATTATCTTCTTTCTAAAGGATAATTTAATAGATCATTTAGAATTTCTTTATGAAAGATCATAGCAGTCACGATCAATGGGCCTAATAAATGCTAATAAATTTCAAATAGTTATCTGCTTTCCAAAAGAAAATTTAATAGATCAGTTAGAATTTCTTTCTTAAAGATCATAACGGTAACGATCATTGGGCCAAATAAATGCTAAAAAATTGTAATTAATTATCTTCTTTGTAAAAGATAATTTAATAGATCATTTAAAATTTCTTTATTAAAGATCATAACGGTAACGATCATTGGTCCTAATAAATGCCAAAGAATTTGAAATAATTATCTTCTTTGTGAATCATAATTGAATAGATCATTTAAAGTTTTTTTATTAAAGATCATAACGGTAACGATCATTGGGCCTAATAAATGCTAAAAAATTGTAAATAATTATCTTCTTTCTCAAAGATAATTTAATAGATCATTTAGAATTTCTTTGTTAAAGATCATAACAGTAACGATCATTTGGCCTAATAAATGCTAAAGAATTTGAAATAATTATCTTCTTTGTGAATCATAATTGAATAGATCATTTAAAGTTTTTTTATTAAAGATCATAACGGTAACGATCATTGGGGCTAATAAATGCTAAAAAATTGTAAATAATTATCTTCTTTCTCAAAGATACTTTAATAGATCATTTAGAATTTCTTTGTTAAAGATCATAAAGGTAACGATCGTTGGTCCTAATAAATGCTAAAGAATTTGAAATAATTATCATCTTTGTTAATCATAATTGAATAGATCATTTAAAGTTTTTTTATTAAAGGTCTTAACGGTAACAACCATTGGGCCTAATAAATGCTAAAAAATTGTACATAATTATCTTCATTCTAAAAGATAACTTAAAAGATCATTTAGAATTTCTTTATTAAAGATCATAACAGGAACGATCATTGGGCCTAATAAATGCTAAAGAATTTCAAATAATTATCTTCTTTGTGAATCATAATTGACAAGATTATTTAAAGTTTTTTGATTAAAGATGATAACGGTAACGATCATTGGGCCTAATAAATGCTAAAAAATCGTAAATACTTATCATTTTCTAAAAGCTAATTTAATAGATCATTCAGAATTTCTTTATGAAAGATCATAGCAGTCACGATCAATGGGCCTAATAAATGCTAATAAATTTGAAATAGTTATCTTCTTTCCAAAAGAAAATTTAATAGATCATTTAGAATTTCTTTCTTAAAGATCATAACGGTAACGATCATTGGGCCTAATAAATGCTAAAAAATTGTAATTAATTATCTTCTTTGTAAAAGATAATTTAATAGATCATTTAAAATTTCTTTATTAAAGATCATAACGGTAACGATCATTGGTCCTAATAAATGCCAAAGAATTTGAAATAATTATCTTCTTTGTGAATCATAATTGAATAGATCATTTAAAGTTTTTTTATTAAAGATCATAACGGTAACGATCATTGGGCCTAATAAATGCTAAAAAATTGTAAATAATTATCTTCTTTCTCAAAGATAATTTAATAGATCATTTAGAATTTCTTTGTTAAAGATCATAACAGTAACGATCATTTGGCCTAATAAATGCTAAAGAATTTGAAATAATTATCTTCTTTGTGAATCATAATTGAATAGATCATTTAAAGTTTTTTTATTAAAGATCATAACGGTAACGATCATTGGGGCTAATAAATGCTAAAAAATTGTAAATAATTATCTTCTTTCTCAAAGATACTTTAATAGATCATTTAGAATTTCTTTGTTAAAGATCATAAAGGTAACGATCGTTGGTCCTAATAAATGCTAAAGAATTTGAAATAATTATCATCTTTGTTAATCATAATTGAATAGATCATTTAAAGTTTTTTTATTAAAGGTCTTAACGGTAACAACCATTGGGCCTAATAAATGCTAAAAAATTGTACATAATTATCTTCATTCTAAAAGATAACTTAAAAGATCATTTAGAATTTCTTTATTAAAGATCATAACAGGAACGATCATTGGGCCTAATAAATGCTAAAGAATTTCAAATAATTATCTTCTTTGTGAATCATAATTGACAAGATCATTTAAAGTTTTTTGATTAAAGATGATAACGGTAACGATCATTGGGCCTAATAAATGCTAAAAAATCGTAAATACTTATCATTTTCTAAAAGCTAATTTAATAGATCATTCAGAATTTCTTTATGAAAGATCATAGCAGTCACGATCAATGGGCCTAATAAATGCTAATAAATTTGAAATAGTTATCTTCTTTCCAAAAGAAAATTTAATAGATCATTTAGAATTTCTTTCTTAAAGATCATAACGGTAACGATCATTGGGCCTAATAAATGCTAAAAAATTGTAATTAATTATCTTCTTTGTAAAAGATAATTTAATAGATCATTTAAAATTTCTTTATTAAAGATCATAACGGTAACGATCATTGGTCCTAATAAATGCCAAAGAATTTGAAATAATTATCTTCTTTGTGAATCATAATTGAATAGATCATTTAAAGTTTTTTTATTAAAGATCATAACGGTAACGATCATTGGGCCTAATAAATGCTAAAAAATTGTAAATAATTATCTTCTTTCTCAAAGATAATTTAATAGATCATTTAGAATTTCTTTGTTAAAGATCATAACAGTAACGATCATTTGGCCTAATAAATGCTAAAGAATTTGAAATAATTATCTTCTTTGTGAATCATAATTGAATAGATCATTTAAAGTTTTTTTATTAAAGATCATAACGGTAACGATCATTGGGGCTAATAAATGCTAAAAAATTGTAAATAATTATCTTCTTTCTCAAAGATACTTTAATAGATCATTTAGAATTTCTTTGTTAAAGATCATAAAGGTAACGATCGTTGGTCCTAATAAATGCTAAAGAATTTGAAATAATTATCATCTTTGTTAATCATAATTGAATAGATCATTTAAAGTTTTTTTATTAAAGGTCTTAACGGTAACAACCATTGGGCCTAATAAATGCTAAAAAATTGTACATAATTATCTTCATTCTAAAAGATAACTTAAAAGATCATTTAGAATTTCTTTATTAAAGATCATAACAGGAACGATCATTGGGCCTAATAAATGCTAAAGAATTTCAAATAATTATCTTCTTTGTGAATCATAATTGACAAGATCATTTAAAGTTTTTTGATTAAAGATGATAACGGTAACGATCATTGGGCCTAATAAATGCTAAAAAATCGTAAATACTTATCATTTTCTAAAAGCTAATTTAATAGATCATTCAGAATTTCTTTATGAAAGATCATAGCAGTCACGATCAATGGGCCTAATAAATGCTAATAAATTTGAAATAGTTATCTTCTTTCCAAAAGAAAATTTAATAGATCATTTAGAATTTCTTTCTTAAAGATCATAACGGTAACGATCATTGGGCCTAATAAATGCTAAAAAATTGTAATTAATTATCTTCTTTGTAAAAGATAATTTAATAGATCATTTAAAATTTCTTTATTAAAGATCATAACGGTAACGATCATTGGTCCTAATAAATGCCAAAGAATTTGAAATAATTATCTTCTTTGTGAATCATAATTGAATAGATCATTTAAAGTTTTTTTATTAAAGATCATAACGGTAACGATCATTGGGCCTAATAAATGCTAAAAAATTGTAAATAATTATCTTCTTTCTCAAAGATAATTTAATAGATCATTTAGAATTTCTTTGTTAAAGATCATAACAGTAACGATCATTTGGCCTAATAAATGCTAAAGAATTTGAAATAATTATCTTCTTTGTGAATCATAATTGAATAGATCATTTAAAGTTTTTTTATTAAAGATCATAACGGTAACGATCATTGGGGCTAATAAATGCTAAAAAATTGTAAATAATTATCTTCTTTCTCAAAGATACTTTAATAGATCATTTAGAATTTCTTTGTTAAAGATCATAAAGGTAACGATCGTTGGTCCTAATAAATGCTAAAGAATTTGAAATAATTATCATCTTTGTTAATCATAATTGAATAGATCATTTAAAGTTTTTTTATTAAAGGTCTTAACGGTAACAACCATTGGGCCTAATAAATGCTAAAAAATTGTACATAATTATCTTCATTCTAAAAGATAACTTAAAAGATCATTTAGAATTTCTTTATTAAAGATCATAACAGGAACGATCATTGGGCCTAATAAATGCTAAAGAATTTCAAATAATTATCTTCTTTGTGAATCATAATTGACAAGATCATTTAAAGTTTTTTGATTAAAGATGATAACGGTAACGATCATTGGGCCTAATAAATGCTAAAAAATCGTAAATACTTATCATTTTCTAAAAGCTAATTTAATAGATCATTCAGAATTTCTTTATGAAAGATCATAGCAGTCACGATCAATGGGCCTAATAAATGCTAATAAATTTGAAATAGTTATCTTCTTTCCAAAAGAAAATTTAATAGATCATTTAGAATTTCTTTCTTAAAGATCATAACGGTAACGATCATTGGGCCTAATAAATGCTAAAAAATTGTAATTAATTATCTTCTTTGTAAAAGATAATTTAATAGATCATTTAAAATTTCTTTATTAAAGATCATAACGGTAACAATCATTGGTCCTAATAAATGCTAAAGAATTTGAAATAATTATCTTCTTTGTGAATCATAATTGAATAGATCATTTAACATTTTCTTATTAAAGATCATAACGGTAACGATCATTGGGCCTAATAAACACTAAAAAAATGTAAATAATTATCTTCTTTCTCAAAGATAATTTAATAGATCATTTAGAATTTCTTTATTAAAGATCATAACGGTAACGATCATTGGGCCTAATAAATGCTAAAGAATTTGAAATAATTATCTTCTTTGTGAATCATAATTGAAAAGATCATTTAAAGTTTTTTGATTAAAGATCATAACGGTAACGATCATTGGGCCTAATAAATGCTAAAAAATTGTAAATAATTATCTTCTTTCTCAAGGATAATTTAATAGATCATTTAGAATTTCTTTATGAAAGATCATAGCAGTCACGATCAATGGGCCTAATAAATGCTAATAAATTTCAAATAGTTATCTGCTTTCCAAAAGAAAATTTAATAGATCAGTTAGAATTTCTTTCTTAAAGATCATAACGGTAACGATCATTGGGCCAAATAAATGCTAAAAAATTGTAATTAATTATCTTCTTTGTAAAAGATAATTTAATAGATCATTTAAAATTTCTTTATTAAAGATCATAACGGTAACGATCATTGGTCCTAATAAATGCCAAAGAATTTGAAATAATTATCTTCTTTGTGAATCATAATTGAATAGATCATTTAAAGTTTTTTTATTAAAGATCATAACGGTAACGATCATTGGGCCTAATAAATGCTAAAAAATTGTAAATAATTATCTTCTTTCTCAAAGATAATTTAATAGATCATTTAGAATTTCTTTGTTAAAGATCATAACAGTAACGATCATTTGGCCTAATAAATGCTAAAGAATTTGAAATAATTATCTTCTTTGTGAATCATAATTGAATAGATCATTTAAAGTTTTTTTATTAAAGATCATAACGGTAACGATCATTGGGGCTAATAAATGCTAAAAAATTGTAAATAATTATCTTCTTTCTCAAAGATACTTTAATAGATCATTTAGAATTTCTTTGTTAAAGATCATAAAGGTAACGATCGTTGGTCCTAATAAATGCTAAAGAATTTGAAATAATTATCATCTTTGTTAATCATAATTGAATAGATCATTTAAAGTTTTTTTATTAAAGGTCTTAACGGTAACAACCATTGGGCCTAATAAATGCTAAAAAATTGTACATAATTATCTTCATTCTAAAAGATAACTTAAAAGATCATTTAGAATTTCTTTATTAAAGATCATAACAGGAACGATCATTGGGCCTAATAAATGCTAAAGAATTTCAAATAATTATCTTCTTTGTGAATCATAATTGACAAGATCATTTAAAGTTTTTTGATTAAAGATGATAACGGTAACGATCATTGGGCCTAATAAATGCTAAAAAATCGTAAATACTTATCATTTTCTAAAAGCTAATTTAATAGATCATTCAGAATTTCTTTATGAAAGATCATAGCAGTCACGATCAATGGGCCTAATAAATGCTAATAAATTTGAAATAGTTATCTTCTTTCCAAAAGAAAATTTAATAGATCATTTAGAATTTCTTTCTTAAAGATCATAACGGTAACGATCATTGGGCCTAATAAATGCTAAAAAATTGTAATTAATTATCTTCTTTGTAAAAGATAATTTAATAGATCATTTAAAATTTCTTTATTAAAGATCATAACGGTAACGATCATTGGTCCTAATAAATGCCAAAGAATTTGAAATAATTATCTTCTTTGTGAATCATAATTGAATAGATCATTTAAAGTTTTTTTATTAAAGATCATAACGGTAACGATCATTGGGCCTAATAAATGCTAAAAAATTGTAAATAATTATCTTCTTTCTCAAAGATAATTTAATAGATCATTTAGAATTTCTTTGTTAAAGATCATAACAGTAACGATCATTTGGCCTAATAAATGCTAAAGAATTTGAAATAATTATCTTCTTTGTGAATCATAATTGAATAGATCATTTAAAGTTTTTTTATTAAAGATCATAACGGTAACGATCATTGGGGCTAATAAATGCTAAAAAATTGTAAATAATTATCTTCTTTCTCAAAGATACTTTAATAGATCATTTAGAATTTCTTTGTTAAAGATCATAAAGGTAACGATCGTTGGTCCTAATAAATGCTAAAGAATTTGAAATAATTATCATCTTTGTTAATCATAATTGAATAGATCATTTAAAGTTTTTTTATTAAAGGTCTTAACGGTAACAACCATTGGGCCTAATAAATGCTAAAAAATTGTACATAATTATCTTCATTCTAAAAGATAACTTAAAAGATCATTTAGAATTTCTTTATTAAAGATCATAACAGGAACGATCATTGGGCCTAATAAATGCTAAAGAATTTCAAATAATTATCTTCTTTGTGAATCATAATTGACAAGATCATTTAAAGTTTTTTGATTAAAGATGATAACGGTAACGATCATTGGGCCTAATAAATGCTAAAAAATCGTAAATACTTATCATTTTCTAAAAGCTAATTTAATAGATCATTCAGAATTTCTTTATGAAAGATCATAGCAGTCACGATCAATGGGCCTAATAAATGCTAATAAATTTGAAATAGTTATCTTCTTTCCAAAAGAAAATTTAATAGATCATTTAGAATTTCTTTCTTAAAGATCATAACGGTAACGATCATTGGGCCTAATAAATGCTAAAAAATTGTAATTAATTATCTTCTTTGTAAAAGATAATTTAATAGATCATTTAAAATTTCTTTATTAAAGATCATAACGGTAACGATCATTGGTCCTAATAAATGCCAAAGAATTTGAAATAATTATCTTCTTTGTGAATCATAATTGAATAGATCATTTAAAGTTTTTTTATTAAAGATCATAACGGTAACGATCATTGGGCCTAATAAATGCTAAAAAATTGTAAATAATTATCTTCTTTCTCAAAGATAATTTAATAGATCATTTAGAATTTCTTTGTTAAAGATCATAACAGTAACGATCATTTGGCCTAATAAATGCTAAAGAATTTGAAATAATTATCTTCTTTGTGAATCATAATTGAATAGATCATTTAAAGTTTTTTTATTAAAGATCATAACGGTAACGATCATTGGGGCTAATAAATGCTAAAAAATTGTAAATAATTATCTTCTTTCTCAAAGATACTTTAATAGATCATTTAGAATTTCTTTGTTAAAGATCATAAAGGTAACGATCGTTGGTCCTAATAAATGCTAAAGAATTTGAAATAATTATCATCTTTGTTAATCATAATTGAATAGATCATTTAAAGTTTTTTTATTAAAGGTCTTAACGGTAACAACCATTGGGCCTAATAAATGCTAAAAAATTGTACATAATTATCTTCATTCTAAAAGATAACTTAAAAGATCATTTAGAATTTCTTTATTAAAGATCATAACAGGAACGATCATTGGGCCTAATAAATGCTAAAGAATTTCAAATAATTATCTTCTTTGTGAATCATAATTGACAAGATCATTTAAAGTTTTTTGATTAAAGATGATAACGGTAACGATCATTGGGCCTAATAAATGCTAAAAAATCGTAAATACTTATCATTTTCTAAAAGCTAATTTAATAGATCATTCAGAATTTCTTTATGAAAGATCATAGCAGTCACGATCAATGGGCCTAATAAATGCTAATAAATTTGAAATAGTTATCTTCTTTCCAAAAGAAAATTTAATAGATCATTTAGAATTTCTTTCTTAAAGATCATAACGGTAACGATCATTGGGCCTAATAAATGCTAAAAAATTGTAATTAATTATCTTCTTTGTAAAAGATAATTTAATAGATCATTTAAAATTTCTTTATTAAAGATCATAACGGTAACGATCATTGGTCCTAATAAATGCCAAAGAATTTGAAATAATTATCTTCTTTGTGAATCATAATTGAATAGATCATTTAAAGTTTTTTTATTAAAGATCATAACGGTAACGATCATTGGGCCTAATAAATGCTAAAAAATTGTAAATAATTATCTTCTTTCTCAAAGATAATTTAATAGATCATTTAGAATTTCTTTGTTAAAGATCATAACAGTAACGATCATTTGGCCTAATAAATGCTAAAGAATTTGAAATAATTATCTTCTTTGTGAATCATAATTGAATAGATCATTTAAAGTTTTTTTATTAAAGATCATAACGGTAACGATCATTGGGGCTAATAAATGCTAAAAAATTGTAAATAATTATCTTCTTTCTCAAAGATACTTTAATAGATCATTTAGAATTTCTTTGTTAAAGATCATAAAGGTAACGATCGTTGGTCCTAATAAATGCTAAAGAATTTGAAATAATTATCATCTTTGTTAATCATAATTGAATAGATCATTTAAAGTTTTTTTATTAAAGGTCTTAACGGTAACAACCATTGGGCCTAATAAATGCTAAAAAATTGTACATAATTATCTTCATTCTAAAAGATAACTTAAAAGATCATTTAGAATTTCTTTATTAAAGATCATAACAGGAACGATCATTGGGCCTAATAAATGCTAAAGAATTTCAAATAATTATCTTCTTTGTGAATCATAATTGACAAGATCATTTAAAGTTTTTTGATTAAAGATGATAACGGTAACGATCATTGGGCCTAATAAATGCTAAAAAATCGTAAATACTTATCATTTTCTAAAAGCTAATTTAATAGATCATTCAGAATTTCTTTATGAAAGATCATAGCAGTCACGATCAATGGGCCTAATAAATGCTAATAAATTTGAAATAGTTATCTTCTTTCCAAAAGAAAATTTAATAGATCATTTAGAATTTCTTTCTTAAAGATCATAACGGTAACGATCATTGGGCCTAATAAATGCTAAAAAATTGTAATTAATTATCTTCTTTGTAAAAGATAATTTAATAGATCATTTAAAATTTCTTTATTAAAGATCATAACGGTAACAATCATTGGTCCTAATAAATGCTAAAGAATTTGAAATAATTATCTTCTTTGTGAATCATAATTGAATAGATCATTTAACATTTTCTTATTAAAGATCATAACGGTAACGATCATTGGGCCTAATAAACACTAAAAAAATGTAAATAATTATCTTCTTTCTCAAAGATAATTTAATAGATCATTTAGAATTTCTTTATTAAAGATCATAACGGTAACGATCATTGGGCCTAATAAATGCTAAAGAATTTGAAATAATTATCTTCTTTGTGAATCATAATTGAAAAGATCATTTAAAGTTTTTTGATTAAAGATCATAACGGTAACGATCATTGGGCCTAATAAATGCTAAAAAATTGTAAATAATTATCTTCTTTCTCAAGGATAATTTAATAGATCATTTAGAATTTCTTTATGAAAGATCATAGCAGTCACGATCAATGGGCCTAATAAATGCTAATAAATTTCAAATAGTTATCTGCTTTCCAAAAGAAAATTTAATAGATCAGTTAGAATTTCTTTCTTAAAGATCATAACGGTAACGATCATTGGGCCAAATAAATGCTAAAAAATTGTAATTAATTATCTTCTTTGTAAAAGATAATTTAATAGATCATTTAAAATTTCTTTATTAAAGATCATAACGGTAACGATCATTGGTCCTAATAAATGCCAAAGAATTTGAAATAATTATCTTCTTTGTGAATCATAATTGAATAGATCATTTAAAGTTTTTTGATTAAAGATGATAACGGTAACGATCATTGGGCCTAATAAATGCTAAAAAATCGTAAATACTTATCATTTTCTAAAAGCTAATTTAATAGATCATTCAGAATTTCTTTATGAAAGATCATAGCAGTCACGATCAATGGGCCTAATAAATGCTAATAAATTTGAAATAGTTATCTTCTTTCCAAAAGAAAATTTAATAGATCATTTAGAATTTCTTTCTTAAAGATCATAACGGTAACGATCATTGGGCCTAATAAATGCTAAAAAATTGTAATTAATTATCTTCTTTGTAAAAGATAATTTAATAGATCATTTAAAATTTCTTTATTAAAGATCATAACGGTAACAATCATTGGTCCTAATAAATGCTAAAGAATTTGAAATAATTATCTTCTTTGTGAATCATAATTGAATAGATCATTTAACATTTTCTTATTAAAGATCATAACGGTAACGATCATTGGGCCTAATAAACACTAAAAAAATGTAAATAATTATCTTCTTTCTCAAAGATAATTTAATAGATCATTTAGAATTTCTTTATTAAAGATCATAACGGTAACGATCATTGGGCCTAATAAATGCTAAAGAATTTGAAATAATTATCTTCTTTGTGAATCATAATTGAAAAGATCATTTAAAGTTTTTTGATTAAAGATCATAACGGTAACGATCATTGGGCCTAATAAATGCTAAAAAACCGTAAATACTTATCTTTTTTCTAAAAGCTAATTTAATAGATCATTTAGAATTTCTTTATGAAAGATCATAGCAGTCACGATCAATGGGTCTAATAAATGCTAATAAATTTGAAATAGTTATCTTCTTTCCAAATGAAAATTTAATAGATCATTTAAAATTTCTTTCTTAAAGATCATAACGGTAACGATCATTGGGCCTAATAAATGCTAAAAAATTGTAATTAATTATCTACTTTGTAAAAGCTAATTTAATAGATCATTTAGAATTTCTTTATTAAAGATCATAACGGTAACGGTCATTGGGCCTAATAAATGCTAAAAAATTGTAAATAATTATCTTCTTTCTCAAAGATAATTTAATAGATCATTTAGAATTTCTTTGTTAAAGATCATAACAGTAACGATCATTTGGCCTAATAAATGCTAAAGAATTTGAAATAATTATCTTCTTTGTGAATCATAATTGAATAGATCATTTAAAGTTTTTTTATTAAAGATCATAACGGTAACGATCATTGGGGCTAATAAATGCTAAAAAATTGTAAATAATTATCTTCTTTCTCAAAGATACTTTAATAGATCATTTAGAATTTCTTTGTTAAAGATCATAAAGGTAACGATCGTTGGTCCTAATAAATGCTAAAGAATTTGAAATAATTATCATCTTTGTTAATCATAATTGAATAGATCATTTAAAGTTTTTTTATTAAAGGTCTTAACGGTAACAACCATTGGGCCTAATAAATGCTAAAAAATTGTACATAATTATCTTCATTCTAAAAGATAACTTAAAAGATCATTTAGAATTTCTTTATTAAAGATCATAACAGGAACGATCATTGGGCCTAATAAATGCTAAAGAATTTCAAATAATTATCTTCTTTGTGAATCATAATTGACAAGATCATTTAAAGTTTTTTGATTAAAGATGATAACGGTAACGATCATTGGGCCTAATAAATGCTAAAAAATCGTAAATACTTATCATTTTCTAAAAGCTAATTTAATAGATCATTTAGAATTTATTTATGAAAGATCATAGCAGTCACGATCAATGGGCCTAATAAATGCTAATAAATTTGAAATAGTTATCTTCTTTCCAAATGAAAATTTAATAGATCATTTAGAATTTCTTTCTTAAAGATCATAACGGTAACGATCATTGGGCCTAATAAATGCTAGAAAATTGTAATTAATTATCTTCTTTGTAAAAGATAATTTAATAGATCATTTAAAATTTCTTTATTAAAGATCATAACGGTAACGATCATTGGTCCTAATAAATGCTAAAGAATTTGACATAATTATCTTCTTTGTGAATCATAATTGAATAGATCATTTAACGTTTTTTTATTAAAGATCATAACGGTAACGATCATTGGGCCTAATAAACACTAAAAAAATGTAAATAATTATCTTCTTTCTCAAAGATAATTTAATAGATCATTTAGAATTTCTTTATTAAAGATCATAACGGTAACGATCATTGGGCCTAATAAATGCTAAAGAATTTGAAATAATTATCTTCTTTGTGAATCATAATTGAAAAGATCATTTAAAGTTTTTTTATTAAAGATCATAACGGTAACGATCATTGGGCCTAATAAATACTAAAAAATCGTAAATACTTATCTTTTTTCTAAAAGCTAATTTAATAGATTATTTAGAATTTCTTTATGAAAGATCATAGCAGTCACGATCAATGGGCCTAATAAATGCTAATAAATTTGAAATAGTTATCTTCTTTCCAAATGAAAATTTAATAGATCATTTAGAATTTCTTTCTTAAAGATCATAACGGTAACGATCATTGGGCCTAATAAATGCTAAAAAATTGTAATTAATTATCTTCTTTGTAAAAGATAATTTAATAGATCATTTAAAATTTCTTTATTAAAGATCATAACGGTAACGATCATTGGTCCTAATAAATGCTAAAGAATTTGAAATAATTATCTTCTTTGTGAATCATAATTGAATAGATCATTTAATGTTTTTTTATTAAAGATCATAACGGTAACGATCATTGGGCCTAATAAACACTAAAAAAATGTAAATAATTATCTTCTTTCTCAAAGATAATTTAATAGATCATTTAGAATTTCTTTATTAAAGATCATAACGGTAACGATCATTGGGCCTAATAAATGCTAAAGAATTTGAAATAATTATCTTCTTTGTGAATCCTAATTGAATAGATCATTTAAATTTTTTTTTATTAAAGGTCTTAACGGTAACGATTATTGGCCCTAATAAATGCTAAAAAAACGTAAATACTTATCTTCTTTCTAAAAGGTAATTTAATAGATCATTTAGAATTTCTTTATGAAAGATCATAGCAGTCACGATCAATGGGCCTAATAAATGCTAATAAATTTGAAA
This sequence comes from Psophocarpus tetragonolobus, assembly GCA_037954015.1. NCBI lineage: Eukaryota > Viridiplantae > Streptophyta > Magnoliopsida > Fabales > Fabaceae > Psophocarpus > Psophocarpus tetragonolobus. Next base: position 66,645,810 of record CM075688.1, read on the forward strand.
TAGTTATCTTCTTTCCAAATGAAAATTTAATAGATCATTTAGAATTTCTTTCTTAAAGATCATAACGGTAACGATCATTGGGCCTAATAAATGCTAAAAAATTGTAATTAATTATCTTCTTTGTAAAAGGTAATTTAATAGATCAGTTAGAATTTCTTTATGAAAGATCATAGCAGTCACGATCAATGGGCCTAATAAATGCTAATAAATTTGAAATAGTTATCTTCTTTCCAAATGAAAATTTAATAGATCATTTAGAATTTCTTTCTTAAAGATCATAACGGTAACGATCATTGGGCCTAATAAATGCTAAAAAATTGTAATTAATTATATTCTTTGTAAAAGATAATTTAATAGATCATTTAAAATTTCTTTATTAAAGATCATAATGGTAACGATCATTGGTCCTAATAAAGGCTAAAGAATTTGAAATAATTATATTCTTTGTGAATCATAATTGAATAGATCATTTAACGTTTTTTTATTAAAGATCATAACGGTAACGATCATTGGGGCTAATAAATGCTAAAAAATTGTAAATAATTATCTTCTTTATCAAAGATACTTTAATAGATCATTTAGAATTTCTTTGTTAAAGATCATAAAGGTAACGATCGTTGGTCCTAATAAATGCTAAAGAATTTGAAATAATTATCATCTTTGTGAATCATAATTGAATAGATCATTTAAACTTTTTTTATTAAAGGTCTTAACGGTAACAATCATTGGGCCTAATAAATGCTAAAAAATTGTACATAATTATCTTCATTCTAAAAGATAACTTAAAAGATCATTTAGAATTTCTTTATTAAAGATCATAACGGTAATGATCATTGGGCCTAATAAATGCTAAAGAATTTGACATAATTATCTTCTTTGTGAATCATAATTGAATAGATCATTTAACGTTTTTTTATTAAAGATCATAACGGTAACGATCATTGGGCCTAATAAACACTAAAAAAATGTAAATAATTATCTTCTTTCTCAAAGATAATTTAATAGATCATTTAGAATTTCTTTATTAAAGATCATAACGGTAACGATCATTGGGCCTAATAAATGCTAAAGAATTTGAAATAATTATCTTCTTTGTGAATCATAATTGAAAAGATCATTTAAAGTTTTTTGATTAAAGATCATAACGGTAACGATCATTGGGCCTAATAAATACTAAAAAATCGTAAATACTTATCTTTTTTCTAAAAGCTAATTTAATAGATTATTTAGAATTTCTTTATGAAAGATCATAGTAGTCACGATCAATGGGCCTAATAAATGCTAATAAATTTGAAATAGTTATCTTCTTTCCAAATGAAAATTTAATAGATCATTTAGAATTTCTTTCTTAAAGATCATAACGGTAACGATCATTGCGCCTAACAAATGCTAAAAAATTGTAATTAATTATCTTCTTTGTAAAAGATAATTTAATAGATCATTTAAAATTTCTTTATTAAAGATCATAACGGTAACGATCATTGGTCCTAATAAATGCTAAAGAATTTGAAATAATTATCTTCTTTGTGAATCATAATTGAATAGATCATTTAACGTTTTTTTATTAAAGATCATAACGGTAACGATCATTGGGCCTAATAAACACTAAAAAAATGTAAATAATTATCTTCTTTCTCAAAGATAATTTAATAGATCATTTAGAATTTCTTTATTAAAGATCATAACGGTAACGATCATTGGGCCTAATAAATGCTAAAGAATTTGAAATAATTATCTTCTTTGTGAATCCTAATTGAATAGATCATTTAAATTTTTTTTTATTAAAGGTCTTAACGGTAACGATTATTGGCCCTAATAAATGCTAAAAAAACGTAAATACTTATCTTCTTTCTAAAAGGTAATTTAATAGATCATTTAGAATTTCTTTATGAAAGATCATAGCAGTCACGATCAATGGGCCTAATAAATGCTAATAAATTTGAAATAGTTATCTTCTTTCCAAATGAAAATTTAATAGATCATTTAGAATTTCTTTCTTAAAGATCATAACGGTAACGATCATTGGGCCTAATAAATGCTAAAAAATTGTAATTAATTATCTTCTTTGTAAAAGATAATTTAATAGATCATTTAAAATTTCTTTATTAAAGATCATAATGGTAACGATCATTGGTCCTAATAAAGGCTAAAGAATTTGAAATAATTATATTCTTTGTGAATCATAATTGAATAGATCATTTAACGTTTTTTTATTAAAGATCATAACGGTAACGATCATTGGGCCTAATAAACACTAAAAAAATGTAAATAATTATCTTCTTTCTCAAAGATAATTTAATAGATCATTTAGAATTTCTTTATTAAAGATAATAACGGTAACGATCATTGGGCCTAATAAATGCTAAAGAATTTGAAATAATTATCTTCTTTGTGAATCCTAATTGAATAGATCATTTAAATTTTTTTTATTAAAGATCATAACGGTAACGATCATTGGGGCTAATAAATGCTAAAAAATTGTAAATAATTATCTTCTTTATCAAAGATACTTTAATAGATCATTTAGAATTTCTTTGTTAAAGATCATAAAGGTAACGATCGTTGGTCCTAATAAATGATAAAGAATTTGAAATAATTATCATCTTTGTGAATCATAATTGAATAGCTCATTTAAACTTTTTTTAATAAGGGTCTTAACGGTAACAATCATTGGGCCTAATAAATGCTAAAAAATTGTACATAATTATCTTCATTCTAAAAGATAACTTAAAAGATCATTTAGAATTTCTTTATTAAAGATCATAACGGTAACGATCATTGGGCCTAATAAATGCTAAAGAATTTGAAATAATTATCTTCTTTGTGAATCATAATTGAAAAGATCATTTAAAGTTTTTTGATTAAAGATCATAACGGTAACGATCATTGGCCTAATAAATGCTAAAAAATCATAAATACTTATATTTTTTCTAAAAGCTAATTTAATAGATCATTTAGAATTTCTTTATGAAAGATCATAGCAGTCACGATCAATGGGCCTCATAAATGCTAATAAATTTGAAATAGTTATCTTCTTTCCAAATGAAAATTTAATAGATCATTTAGAATTTCTTTCTTAAAGATCATAACGGTAACGATCATTGGGCCTAATAAATGCTAAAAAATTGTAATTAATTATCTTCTTTGTAAAAGATAATTTAATAGATCATTTAAAATTTCTTTATTAAAGATCATAATGGTAACGATCATTGGTCCTAATAAAGGCTAAAGAATTTGAAATAATTATATTCTTTGTGAATCATAATTGAATAGATCATTTAACGTTTTTTTATTAAAGATCATAACGGTAACGATCATTGGGCCTAATAAACACTAAAAAAATGTAAATAATTATCTTCTTTCTCAAAGATAATTTAATAGATCATTTAGAATTTCTTTATTAAAGATAATAACGGTAACGATCATTGGGCCTAATAAATGCTAAAGAATTTGAAATAATTATCTTCTTTGTGAATCCTAATTGAATACATCATTTAAATTTTTTTTATTAAAGATCATAACGGTAACGATCATTGGGGCTAATAAATGCTAAAAAATTGTAAATAATTATCTTCTTTACCAAAGATACTTTAATAGATCATTTAGAATTTCTTTGTTAAAGATCATAAAGGTAACGATCGTTGGTCCTAATAAATGCTAAAGAATTTGAAATAATTATCATCTTTGTGAATCATAATTGAATAGATCATTTAAACTTTTTTTATTAAAGGTCTTAACGGTAACAATCATTGGGCCTAATAAATGCTAAAAAATTGTACATAATTATCTTCATTCTAAAAGATAACTTAAAAGATCATTTAGAATTTCTTTATTAAAGATCATAACGGTAACGATCATTGGGCCTAATAAATGCTAAAGAATTTGAAATAATTATCTTCTTTGTGAATCATAATTGAATAGATCATTTAACGTTTTTTTATTAAAGATCATAACGGTAACGATCATTGGGCCTAATAAACACTAAAAAAATGTAAATAATTATCTTCTTTCTCAAAGATAATTTAATAGATCATTTAGAATTTCTTTATTAAAGATCATAACGGTAACGATCATTGGGCCTAATAAATGCTAAAGAATTTGAAATAATTATCTTCTTTGTGAATCATAATTGAAAAGATCATTTAAAGTTTTTTTATTAAAGATCATAACGGTAACGATCATTGGGCCTAATAAATGCTAAAAAATCGTAAATACTTATCTTTTTTCTAAAAGCTAATTTAATAGATCATTTAGAATTTCTTTATGAAAGATCATAGCAGTCACGATCAATGGGCCTAATAAATGCTAATAAATTTGAAATAGTTATCTTCTTTCCAAATGAAATTTTAATAGATCATTTAGAATTTCTTTCTTAAAGATCATAACGGTAACTATCATTGGGCCTAATAAATGCTAAAAAATTGTAATTAATTATCTTCTTTGTAAAAGATAATTTAATAGATCATTTAAAATTTCTTTATTAAAGATCATAACGGTAACGATCATTGGTCCTAATAAATGCTAAAGAATTTGAAATAATTATCTTCTTTGTGAATCATAATTGAATAGATCATTTAACGTTTTTTTATTAAAGATCATAACGGTAACGATCATTGGGCCAAATAAACACTAAAAAAATGTAAATAATTATCTTCTTTCTCAAAGATAATTTAATAGATCATTTAGAATTTCTTTATTAAAGATCATAACGGTAACGATCATTGGGCCTAATAAATGCTAAAGAATTTGAAATAATTATCTTCTTTATGAATCATAATTGAAAAGATCATTTAAAGTTTCTTGATTAAAGATCATAACGGTAACGATCATTGGGCCTAATAAATACTAAAAAATCGTAAATACTTATCTTTTTTCGAAAAGCTAATTTAATAGATTATTTAGAATTTCTTTATGAAAGATCATAGCAGTCACGATCAATGGGCCTAATAAATGCTAATAAATTTGAAATAGTTATCTTCTTTCCAAATGAAAATTTAATAGATCATTTAGAATTTCTTTCTTAAAGATCATAACGGTAACGATCATTGGGCCTAATAAATGCTAAAAAATTGTAATTAATTATCTTCTTTGTAAAAGATAATTTAATAGATCATTTAGAATTTCTTTATTAAAGATCATAACGGTAACGATCATTGGGCCTAATAAATGCTAAAGAATTTGAAATAATTATCTTCTTTGTGAATCCTAATTGAATAGATCATTTAAATTTTTTTTATTAAAGATCATAACGGTAACGATCATTGGGGCTAATAAATGCTAAAAAATTGTAAATAATTATCTTCTTTATCAAAGATACTTTAATAGATCATTTAGAATTTCTTTGTTAAAGATCATAAAGGTAACGATCGTTGGTCCTAATAAATGCTAAAGAATTTGAAATAATTATCATCTTTGTGAATCATAATTGAATAGATCATTTAAACTTTTTTTATTAAAGGTCTTAACGGTAACAATCATTGGGCCTAATAAATGCTAAAAAATTGTACATAATTATCTTCATTCTAAAAGATAACTTAAAAGATCATTTAGAATTTCTTTATTAAAGATCATAACGGTAACGATCATTGGGCCTAATAAATGCTAAAGAATTTGAAATAATTATCTTCTTTGTGAATCATAATTGAAAAGATCATTTAAAGTTTTTTGATTAAAGATCATAACGGTAACGATCATTGGCCTAATAAATACTAAAAAATCATAAATACTTATATTTTTTCTAAAAGCTAATTTAATAGATCATTTAGAATTTCTTTATGAAAGATCATAGCAGTCACGATCAATGGGCCTAATAAATGCTAATAAAGTTGAAATAGTTATCTTCTTTCGAAATGAAAATTTAATAGATCATTTAGAATTTCTTTCTTAACGATCATAACGGTAACGATCATTGGGCCTAATAAATGCTAAAAAATTGTAATTAATTATCTTCTTTGTAAAAGATAATTTAATAGATCATTTAAAATTTCTTTATTAAAGATCATAACGGTAACGATCATTGGTCCTAATAAATGCTAAAGAATTTGAAATAATTATCTTCTTTGTGAATCATAATTGAATAGATCATTTAACGTTTTTTTATTAAAGATCATAACGGTAACGATCATTGGGCCTAATAAACACTAAAAAAATGTAAATAATTATCTTCTTTCTCAAAGATAATTTAATAGATCATTTAGAATTTCTTTATTAAAGATCATAACGGTAACGATCATTGGGCCTAATAAATGCTAAAGAATTTGAAATAATTATCTTCTTTGTGAATCATAATTGAAAAGATCATTTAAAGTTTTTTGATTAAAGATCATAACGGTAACGATCATTGGGCCTAATAAAGGCTAAAAAATCGTAAATACTTATCTTTTTTCTAAAAGCTAATTTAATAGATCATTTAGAATTTCTTTATGAAAGATCATAGCAGTCACGATCAATGGGCCTAATAAATGCTAATAAATTTGAAATAGTTATCTTCTTTCCAAATGAAAATTTAATAGATCATTTAGAATTTCTTTCTTAAAGATCATAACGGTAACGATCATTGGGCCTAATAAATGCTAAAAAATTGTAATTAATTATCTTCTTTGTAAAAGATAATTTAATAGATCATTTAAAATTTCTTTATTAAAGATCATAACGGTAACGATCATTGGTCCTAATAAATGCTAAAGAATTTGAAATAATTATCTTCTTTGTGAATCATAATTGAATAGATCATTTAACGTTTTTTTATTAAAGATCATAACGGTAACGATCATTGGGCCTAATAAACACTAAAAAAATGTAAATAATTATCTTCTTTCTCAAAGATAATTTAATAGATCATTTAGAATTTCTTTATTAAAGATCATAACGGTAACGATCATTGGGCCTAATAAATGCTAAAGAATTTGAAATAATTATCTTCTTTGTGAATCATAATTGAAAAGATCATTTAAAGTTTTTTGATTAAAGATCATAACGGTAACGATCATTGGGCCTAATAAATACTAAAAAATCGTAAATACTTATCTTTTTTCTAAAAGCTAATTTAATAGATGATTTAGAATTTCTTTATGAAAGATCATAGCAGTCACGATCAACGGGCCTAATAAATGCTAATAAATTTGAAATAGTTATCTTCTTTCCAAATGAAAATTTAATAGATCATTTAGAATTTCTTTCTTAAAGATCATAATGGTAACGATCATTGGGCCTAATAAATGTTAAAAAATTGTAATTAATTATCTTATTTGTAAAAGATAATTTAATAGATCATTTAGAATTTCTTTATTAAAGATCATAACGGTAACGATCATTGGGCCTAATAAATGCTAAAGAATTTGAAATAATTATCTTCTTTGTGAATCCTAATTGAATAGATCATTTAAATTTTTTTTATTAAAGATCATAACGGTAACGATCATTGGGGCTAATAAATGCTAAAAAATTGTAAATAATTATCTTCTTTATCAAAGATACTTTAATAGATCATTTAGAATTTCTTTGTTAAAGATCATAAAGGTAACGATCGTTGGTCCTAATAAATGCTAAAGAATTTGAAATAATTATCATCTTTGTGAATCATAATTGAATAGATCATTTAAAATTTTTTTATTAAAGGTCTTAACGGTAACAATCATTGGGCCTAATAAATGCTAAAAAATTGTACATAATTATCTTCATTCTAAAAGATAACTTAAAAGATCATTTAGAATTTCTTTATTAAAGATCATAACTGTAACGATCATTGGGCCTAATAAATGCTAAAGAATTTGAAATAATTATGTTCTTTTTGAATCATAATTGAAAAGATCATTTAATGTTTTTTGATTAAAGATCATAACGGTAACGATCATTGGCCTAATAAATGCTAAAAAATCATAAATACTTATATTTTTTCTAAAAGCTAATTTAATAGATCATTTAGAATTTCTTTATGAAAGATCATAGCAGTCACGATCAATGGGCCTAATAAATGCTAATAAAGTTGAAATAGTTATCTTCTTTCGAAATGAAAATTTAATAGATCATTTAGAATTTCTTTCTTAACGATCATAACGGTAACGATCATTGGGCCTAATAAATGCTAAAAAATTGTAATTAATTATCTTCTTTGTAAAAGATAATTTAATAGATCATTTAAAATTTCTTTATTAAAGATCATAATGGTAACGATCATTGGTCCTAATAAATGCTAAAGAATTTGAAATAATTATCTTCTTTGTGAATCATAATTGAATAGATCATTTAACGTTTTTTTATTAAAGATCATAACGGTAACGATCATTGGGCCTAATAAACACTAAAAAATGTAAATAATTATCTTCTTTCTCAAAGATAATTTAATAGATCATTTAGAATTTCTTTATTAAAGATCATAACGGTAACGATCATTGGGCCTAATAAATGCTAAAGAATTTGAAATAATTATCTTCTTTGTGAATCCTAATTGAATAGATCATTTAAATTTTTTTTTATTAAAGGTCTTAACGGTAACGATTATTGGCCCTAATAAATGCTAAAAAAACGTAAATACTTATCTTCTTTCTAAAAGGTAATTTAATAGATCATTTAGAATTTCTTTATGAAAGATCATAGCAGTCACGATCAATGGGCCTAATAAATGCTAATAAATTTGAAATAGTTATCTTCTTTCCAAATGAAAATTTAATAGATCATTTAGAATTTCTTTCTTAAAGATCATAACGGTAACGATCATTGGGCCTAATAAATGCTAAAAAATTGTAATTAATTATCTTCTTTGTAAAAGATAATTTAATAGATCATTTAAAATTTCTTTAATAAAGATCATAATGGTAACGATCATTGGTCCTAATAAAGGCTAAAGAATTTGAAATAATTATATTCTTTGTGAATCATAATTGAATAGATCATTTAACGTTTTTTTATTAAAGATCATAACGGTAACGATCATTGGGCCTAATAAACACTAAAAAAATGTAAATAATTATCTTCTTTCTCAAAGATAATTTAATAGATCATTTAGAATTTCTTTATTAAAGATAATAACGGTAACGCTCATTGGGCCTAATAAATGCTAAAGAATTTGAAATAATTATCTTCTTTGTGAATCCTAATTGAATAGATCATTTAAATTTTTTTTATTAAAGATCATAACGGTAACGATCATTGGGCCTAATAAAGGCTAAAAAATCGTAAATACTTATCTTTTTTCTAAAAGCTAATTTAATAGATCATTTAGAATTTCTTTATGAAAGATCATAGCAGTCACGATCAATGGGCCTAATAAATGCTAATAAATTTGAAATAGTTATCTTCTTTCCAAATGAAAATTTAATAGATCACTTAGAATTTCTTTCTTAAAGATCATAACGGTAACGATCATTGGGCCTAATAAATGCTAAAAAATTGTAATTGATTATCTTCTTTGTAAAAGATAATTTGATAGATCATTTAGAATTTCTTTATTAAAGATCATAACGGTAACGATCATTGGCCCTAATAAATGCTAAAGAATTTGAAATAATTATCTTCTTTGTGAATCATAATTGAAAAGATCATCTAAAGTTTTTCTATTAAAGATCATATCGGTAACGATCATTGGGCCTAATAAATGCTAAAAAATCGTAAATACTTATCTTCTTTCTAAAAGCTAATTTAATAGATCATTTAAAATTTCTTTATCAAAGATCATAACAGTAATGATCATTGGGCCTAATAAATGCTAAAGAATTTGAAATAATTATATTCTTTGTGAATCATAATTGAAAAGATCATTTAAAGTTTTTTTATTAAATATCATAACGGTAACGATCATTGGGCCTAATAAATGCTAAAAAATCGTAAATACTTATCTTCTTTCTAAAAGCTAATTTAATAGATCATTTAGAATTTCTTTATGAAAGATCATAGCGGTAACGATCAATGGGCCTAGTAAATGCTAATAAATTTGAAATAGTTATCTTCTTTCCAAAAGAAAATTTAATAGATCATTTAGAATTTCTTTCTTAAATATCATAACGGTAACGTTCATTGGGCCTAATAAATGCTAAAAAATTGTAATTAATTATCTTCTTTGTAAAAGATAATTTAGTAGATCATTTAATATTTCTTTATTAAAGATCATAACGGTAACGATCATTGGTCCTAATAAATGATAAAAAATTGTAATTAATTATCTTCTTTGTGAATCATAATTGAAAAGATCATCTAAAGTTTTTCTATTAAAGATCATATCGGTAACGATCATTGGGCCTAATAAATGCTAAAAAATCGTAAATACTTATCTTCTTTCTAAAAGCTAATTTAATAGATCATTTAAAATTTCTTTATTAAAGATCATAACAGTAATGATCATTGGGCCTAATAAACAGTAAAAAATTGTAATTAATTATCTTCTTTGTAAAAGATAATTTAATAGATCATTTAAAATTTCTTTATTAAAGATCATAACGGTAACGATCATTGGGCCTAATAAATGCTAAAGAATTTGAAATAATTATCTTCTTTGTGAATCATAATTGAAAAGATCATCTAAAGTTTTTCTATTAAAGATCATATCGGTAACGATCATTGGGCCTAATAAATGCTAAAAAATCGTAAATACTTATCTTCTTTCTAAAAGCTAATTTAATAGATCATTTAAAATTTCTTTATTAAAGATCATAACAGTAATGATCATTGGGCCTAATAAACAGTAAAAAATTGTAAATAATTATCTTCTTTCTCAAAGATAATTTAAAAGATCATTTAGAATTTCTTTATTAAAGATCATAATGGTAACGATCATTGGGCCTAATAAATGCTAAAGAATTTGAAATAATTATCTTCTTTGTGAATCATAATTGAAAAGATCATCTAAAGTTTTTCTATTAAAGATCATATCGGTAACGATCGTTGGACCTAATAAATGCTAAAAAATCGTAAATACTTATCTTCTTTCTAAAAGCTAATTTAATAGATCATTTAAAATTTTTTATTAAAGATCATAACAGTAATGATCATTGGGCCTAATAAATGCTAAAGAATTTGAAATAATTATATTCTTTGTGAATCATAATTGAAAAGATCATTTAAAGTTTTTTTATTAAATATCATAACGGTAACGATCATTGGGCCTAATAAATGCTAAAAAATCGTAAAGAATTATCTTCTTTCTCAAAGATAATTTAATAGATCATTTAGAATTTCTTTGTTAAAGATCATAACGGTAACGATCATTTGGCCTAATAAATGCTAAAGAATTTGAAATAATTATCTTCTTTGTGAATCATAATTGAATAGATCATTTAAAGTTTTTTTATTAAAGATCATAACGGTAACGATCATTGGGGCTAATAAATGCTAAAAAATTGTAAAAAATTATCTTCTCTCTGAAAGATAATTTAATAGATCATTTAGAATTTCTTTGTTAAAGATCATAAAGGTAACGATCGTTGGTCCTAATAAATGCTAAAGAATTTGAAATAATTATCATCTTTGTGAATCATAATTAATAGATCATTTAAAGTTTTTTTATTAAAGGTCTTAACGGTAACAATCATTGAGCATAATAAATGCTAAAAAATTGTACATAATTATCTTCATTCTAAAAGATAGCTTAAAAGATCATTTAGAATTTCTTTATTAAAGATCATAACGCCAATGATCATTGGGCCTAATAAATGCTAAAGAATTTGAAATAATTATCTTCTTTGTGAATCATAATTGAAAAGATCATTTAAAGTTTTTTTATTAAAGATCATAACGGTAACGATCATTGGGCCTAATAAATGCTAAAAAATCGTAAATACTTATCTTCTTTCTAAAAGCTAATTTAATAGATCATTTAGAATTTCTTTATGAAAAATCATAGCGGTAACGATCAATGGGCCTAGTAAATGCTAATAAATTTGAAATAGTTATCTTCTTTCCAAAAGAAAATTTAATAGATCATTTAGAATTCTTAAAGATCATAACGTTAACGTTCATTGGGGCTAATAAATGCTAAAAAATTGTAATTAATTATCTTCTTTGTAAAAGATAATTTAGTAGATCATTTAAAATTTCTTTATTAAAGATCATAACGGTAACGATCATTGGTCCTAATAAATACTAAAGAATTTGAAATAATTATCTTCTTTGTGAATCATAATTGAATGAATCATTTAACGTTTTTTTATTAAAGATCATAACGGTAACGATTATTGGGCCTAATAAACAGTAAAAAATTGTAAATAATTATCTTCTTTTTCAAAGATAATTTAAAAGATCATTTAGAATTTCTTTATTAAAGATCATAACGGTAACGATCATTGGGCCTAATACATGCTAAAGAATTTGAAATAATTATCTTCTTTGTGAATCATAATTGAAAAGATCATCTAAAGTTTTTCTATTAAAGATCATATCGGTAACGATCATTTGGCCTAATAAATGCTAAAAAATCGTAAATACTTATCTTCTTTCTAAAAGCTAATTTAATAGATCATTTAAAATTTCTTTATTAAAGATCATAACATTAATGATCATTGGGCCTAATAAATGCTAAAGAATTTGAAATAATTATATTCTTTGTGAATCATAATTGAAAAGATCATTTAAAGTTTTTTTATTAAATATCATAACGGTAACGATCATTGGGCCTAATAAATGCTAAAAAATCGTAAATACTTATCTTCTTTCTAAAAGCTAATTTAATAGATCATTTAGAATTTCTTTATGAAAGATCATAGCGGTAACGATCAATGGGCCTAGTAAATGCTAATAAATTTGAAATAGTTATCTTCTTTCCAAAAGAAAATTTAATAGATCATTTAGAATTTCTTTCTTAAAGATCATAACGGTAACGTTCATTGGGCCTAATAAATGCTAAAAAATTGTAATTAATTATCTTCTTTGTAAAAGATAATTTAGTAGATCATTTAAAATTTCTTTATTAAAGATCATAACGGTAACGATCATTGGTCCTAATAAATGCTAAAAAATTTGAAATAATTATCTTCTTTGTGAATCATAATTGAATAGATCATTTAACGTTTTTTTATTAAAGATCATAATGGTAACGATCATTGGGCCTAATAAACACTAAAAAATTGTCAATAATTATCTTCTTTCTCAAAGATAATTTTAAAGATCGTTTAGAATTTCTTTATTAAAGATCATAACGGTAACGATCATTGGGCCTAATAAATGCTAAAGAATTTGAAATAATTATCTTCTTTTTGAATCATAATTGAAAAGATCATTTAAAGTTTTTTTATTAAAGATCATAACGGTAACGATCATTGGGCCTAATAAATGCTAAAAAATCGTAAATACTTATCTTCTTTCTAAAAGGTAATTTAATAGATCATTTAGAATTTCTTTACGAAGGATCATAGCAGTCACGATCAATGGGCCTAATAAATGCTAATAAATTTGAAATAGTTATCTTCTTTCCAAAAGAAAATTTAATAGATCATTTAGAATTTCTTCCTTAAAGATCATAACGGTAACGTTCATTGGGCCTAATAAATGCTAAAAAATTGTAATTAATTATCTTCTTTGTAAAAGATAATTTAGTAGATCATTTAAAATTTCTTTATTAAAGATCATAACGGTAACGATCATTGGTCCTAATAAATGCTAAAAAATTCGAAATAATTATCTTCTTTGTGAATCATAATTGAATAGATCATTTAACGTTTTTTTATTAAAGATCATAATGGTAACGATCATTGGGCCCAATAAACACTAAAAAATTGTCAATAATTATCTTCTTTTTCAAAGATAATTTAAAAGATCATTTAGAATTTCTTTATTAAAGATCATAACGGTAACGATCATTGGGCCTAATAAATGCTAAAGAATTTGAAATAAGTATCTTCTTTCTAAAAGATAACTTAATAGATCATTTAGAATTTCTTTATTAAAGATCATAACGGTAATGATCATTGGGCCTAATAAATGCTAAAGAATTTGAAATAATTATCTTCTTTGTGAATCATAATTGAAAAGATCATTTAAAGTTTTTTTATTAAAGATCATAACGGTAACGATCATTGGGCCTAATAAATGCTAAAAAATCGTAAATACTTATCTTCTTTCTAAAAGGTAATTTAATAGATCATTTAGAATTTCTTTATGAAAGATCATAGCGGTAACGACCAATGGGCCTAGTAAATGCTAATAAATTTGAAATAGTTATCTTCTTTCCAAAAGAAAATTTAATAGATCATTTAGAATTTCTTTCTTAAAGATCATGACGGTAACGTTCATTGGGCCTAATAAATGCTAAAAAATTGTAATTAATTATCTTCTTTGTAAAAGATAATTTAGTAGATCATTTAAAATTTCTTTATTAAAGATCATAACGGTAACGATCATTGGTCCTAATAAATGCTAAAAAATTCGAAATAATTATCTTCTTTGTGAATCATAATTGAATAGATCATTTAACGTTTTTTTATTAAAGATCATAATGGTAACGATCATTGGGCCTAATAAACACTAAAAAATTGTCAATAATTATCTTCTTTCTCAAAGATAATTTAAAAGATCGTTTAGAATTTCTTTATTAAAGATCATAACGGTAACGATCATTGGGCCTAATAAATGCTAAAGAATTTGAAATAATTATCTTCTTTGTGAATCATAATTGAAAAGATCATTTAAAGTTTTTTTATTAAAGATCATAACGGTAACGATCATTGGGCCTAATAAATGCTAAAAAATCGTAAATACTTATCTTCTTTCTAAAAGGTAATTTAATAGATCATTTAGAATTTCTTTACGAAGGATCATAGCAGTCACGATCAATGGGCCTAATAAATGCTAATAAATTTGAAATAGTTATCTTCTTTCCAAAAGAAAATTTAATAGATCATTTAGAATTTCTTCCTTAAATATCATAACGGTAACGTTCATTGGGCCTAATAAATGCTAAAAAATTGTAATTAATTATCTTCTTTGTAAAAGATAATTTAGTAGATCATTTAAAATTTCTTTATTAAAGATCATATCGGTAACGATCATTGGTCCTAATAAATACTAAAGAATTTGAAATAATTATCTTCTTTGTGAATCATAATTGAATGGATCATTTAACGTTTTTTTATTAAAGATCATAACGGTAACGATCATTGGGCCTAATAAACAGTAAAAAATGGTAAATAATTATCTTCTTTCTCAAAGATAATTTAAAAGATCATTTAGAATTTCTTTATTAAAGATCATAACGGTAACGATCATTGGGCCTAATAAATGCTAAAGAATTTGAAATAATTATCTTCTTTGTGAATCATAATTGAAAAGATCATCTAAAGTTTTTCTATTAAAGATCATATCGGTAACGATCGTTGGGCCTAATAAATGCTAAAAAATCGTAAATACTTATCTTCTTTCTACAAGCTAATTTAATAGATCATTTAAAATTTCTTTATTAAAGATCATAACAGTAATGATCATTGGGCCTAATAAATGCTAAAGAATTTGAAATAATTATATTCTTTGTGAATCATAATTGAAAAGATCATTTAAAGTTTTTTTATTAAATATCATAACGGTAACGATCATTGGGCCTAATAAATGCTAAAAAATCGTAAATACTTATCTTCTTTCTAAAAGCTGATTTAATAGATCATTTAGAATTTCTTTATGAAAGATCATAGCGGTAACGATCAATGGGCCTAGTAAATGCTAATAAATTTGAAATAGTTATCTTCTTTCCAAAAGAAAATTTAATAGATCATTTAGAATTTCTTTCTTAAAGATCATAACGGTAACGTTCATTGGGCCTAATAAATGCTAAAAAATTGTAATTAATTATCTTCTTTGTAAAAGATAATTTAGTAGATCATTTAAAATTTCTTTATTAAAGATCATAACGGTAACGATCATTGGTCCTAATAAATGATAAAAAATTGTAATTAATTATCTTCTTTGTGAATCATAATTGAAAAGATCATCTAAAGTTTTTCTATTAAAGATCATATCGGTAACGATCATTGGGCCTAATAAATGCTAAAAAATCGTAAATACTTATCTTCTTTCTAAAAGCTAATTTAATAGATCATTTAAAATTTCTTTATTAAAGATCATAACAGTAATGATCATTGGGCCTAATAAACAGTAAAAAATTGGAATTAATTATGTTCTTTCTCAAAGATAATTTAATAGATCATTTAGAATTTCTTTGTTAAAGATCATAACGGTAACAATCATTTGGCCTAATAAATGCTAAAGAATTTGAAATAATTATCTTCTTTGTGAATCATAATTGAATAGATCATTTAAAGTTTTTTTATTAAAGATCATATCGGTAACGATCATTGGGGCTAATAAATGCTAAAAAATTGTAAAAAATTATCTTCTTTCTCAAAGATAATTTAATAGATCATTTAGAATTTCTTTGTTAAAGATCATAAAGGTAACGATCGTTGGTCCTAATAAATGCTAAAGAATTTGAAATAATTATCATCTTTGTGAATCATAATTGAATAGATCATTTAAAGTTTTTTTATTAAAGGTCTTAACGGTAACAATCATTGAGCATAATAAATGCTAAAAAATTTTACATAATTATCTTCATTCTAAAAGATAGCTTAAAAGATCATTTAGAATTTCTTTATTAAAGATCATAACGGTAATGATCATTGGGCCTAATAAATGCTAAAGAATTTGAAATAATTATCTTCTTTGTGAATCATAATTGAAAAGATCATTTAAAGTTTTTTTATTAAAGATCATAACGGTAACGATCATTGGGCCTAATAAATGCTAAAAAATCGTAAATACTTATCTTCTTTCTAAAAGCTAATTTAATAGATCATTTAAAATTTCTTTATTAAAGATCATAACAGCAATGATCATTGGGCCTAATAAATGCTAAAGAATTTGAAATAATTATCTTCTTTGTGAATCCTAATTGAATAGATAATTTAAAGTTTTTTTATTAAAGGTCTTAACGGTAACGATCATCGGGCCTAATAAATGCTAAAAAATTGTAATTAATTATCTTCTTTGTAAAAGATAATTTAGTAGATCATTTAAAATTTCTTTATTAAAGATCATAACGGTAACGATCATTGGTCCTAATAAATGCTAAAAAATTCGAAATAATTATCTTCTTTGTGAATCATAATTGAATAGATCATTTAACGTTTTTTTATTGAAGATCATAATGGTAACGATCATTGGGCCTAATAAACACTAAAAAATTGTCAATAATTATCTTCTTTCTCAAAGATAATTTAAAAGATCATTTAGAATTTCTTTATTAAAGATCATAACGGTAACGATCATTGGGCCTAATAAATGCTAAAGAATTTGAAATAATTATCTTCTTCGTGAATCATAATTGAAAAGATTATCTAAAGTTTTTTTATTAAAGATCATAATGGTAACGATCGTTGGGCCTAATAAATGCTAAAAAATTGTAAATAATTATCTTCTTTCTAAAAGATAATTTAAAAGATCATTTAGAATTTCTTTATTAAAGATCATAACGGTAACGATCATTGGGCCTAATAAATGCTAAAGAATTTGAAATAAGTATCTTCTTTCTAAAAGATAACTTAATAGATCATTTAGAATTTCTTTATTAAAGATCATAACGGTAATGATCATTGGGCCTAATAAATGCTAAAGAATTTGAAATAATTATCTTCTTTGTGAATCATAATTGAAAAGATCATTTAAAGTTTTTTTATTAAAGATCATAACGGTAACGATCATTGGGCCTAATAAATGCTAAAAAATCGTAAATACTTATCTTCTTTCTAAAAGGTAATTTAATAGATCATTTAGAATTTCTTTATGAAAGATCATAGCGGTAACGACCAATGGGCCTAGTAAATGCTAATAAATTTGAAATAGTTATCTTCTTTCCAAAAGAAAATTTAATAGATCATTTAGAATTTCTTTCTTAAAGATCATGACGGTAACGTTCATTGGGCCTAATAAATGCTAAAAAATTGTAATTAATTATCTTCTTTGTAAAAGATAATTTACTAGATCATTTAAAATTTCTTTATTAAAGATCATAACGGTAACGATCATTGGTCCTAATAAATGCTAAAAAATTCGAAATAATTATCTTCTTTGTGAATCATAATTGAATAGATCATTTAACGTTTTTTTATTAAAGATCATAATGGTAACGATCATTGGGCCTAATAAACACTAAAAAATTGTCAATAATTATCTTCTTTCTCAAAGATAATTTAAAAGATCGTTTAGAATTTCTTTATTAAAGATCATAACGGTAACGATCATTGGGCCTAATAAATGCTAAAGAATTTGAAATAATTATCTTCTTTGTGAATCATAATTGAAAAGATCATTTAAAGTTTTTTTATTAAAGATCATAACGGTAACGATCATTGGGCCTAATAAATGCTAAAAAATCGTAAATACTTATCTTCTTTCTAAAAGGTAATTTAATAGATCATTTAGAATTTCTTTACGAAGGATCATAGCAGTCACGATCAATGGGCCTAATAAATGCTAATAAATTTGAAATAGTTATCTTCTTTCCAAAAGAAAATTTAATAGATCATTTAGAATTTCTTCCTTAAATATCATAACGGTAACGTTCATTGGGCCTAATAAATGCTAAAAAATTGTAATTAATTATCTTCTTTGTAAAAGATAATTTAGTAGATCATTTAAAATTTCTTTATTAAAGATCATATCGGTAACGATCATTGGTCCTAATAAATACTAAAGAATTTGAAATAATTATCTTCTTTGTGAATCATAATTGAATGGATCATTTAACGTTTTTTTATTAAAGATCATAACGGTAACGATCATTGGGCCTAATAAACAGTAAAAAATGGTAAATAATTATCTTCTTTCTCAAAGATAATTTAAAAGATCATTTAGAATTTCTTTATTAAAGATCATAACGGTAACGATCATTGGGCCTAATAAATCCTAAAGAATTTGAAATAATTATCTTCTTTGTGAATCATAATTGAAAAGATCATCTAAAGTTTTTCTATTAAAGATCATATCGGTAACGATCGTTGGGCCTAATAAATGCTAAAAAATCATAAATACTTATCTTCTTTCTACAAGCTAATTTAATAGATCATTTAAAATTTCTTTATTAAAGATCATAACAGTAATGATCATTGGGCCTAATAAATGCTAAAGAATTTGAAATAATTATATTCTTTGTGAATCATAATTGAAAAGATCATTTAAAGTTTTTTTATTAAATATCATAACGGTAACGATCATTGGGCCTAATAAATGCTAAAAAATCGTAAATACTTATCTTCTTTCTAAAAGCTGATTTAATAGATCATTTAGAATTTCTTTATGAAAGATCATAGCGGTAACGATCAATGGGCCTAGTAAATGCTAATAAATTTGAAATAGTTATCTTCTTTCCAAAAGAAAATTTAATAGATCATTTAGAATTTCTTTCTTAAAGATCATAACGGTAACGTTCATTGGGCCTAATAAATGCTAAAAAATTGTAATTAATTATCTTCTTTGTAAAAGATAATTTAGTAGATCATTTAAAATTTCTTTATTAAAGATCATAACGGTAACGATCATTGGTCCTAATAAATGATAAAAAATTGTAATTAATTATCTTCTTTGTGAATCATAATTGAAAAGATCATCTAAAGTTTTTCTATTAAAGATCATATCGGTAACGATCATTGGGCCTAATAAATGCTAAAAAATCGTAAATACTTATCTTCTTTCTAAAAGCTAATTTAATAGATCATTTAAAATTTCTTTATTAAAGATCATAACAGTAATGATCATTGGGCCTAATAAACAGTAAAAAATTGGAATTAATTATGTTCTTTCTCAAAGATAATTTAATAGATCATTTAGAATTTCTTTGTTAAAGATCATAACGGTAACAATCATTTGGCCTAATAAATGCTAAAGAATTTGAAATAATTATCTTCTTTGTGAATCATAATTGAATAGATCATTTAAAGTTTTTTTATTAAAGATCATATCGGTAACGATCATTGGGGCTAATAAATGCTAAAAAATTGTAAAAAATTATCTTCTTTCTCAAAGATAATTTAATAGATCATTTAGAATTTCTTTGTTAAAGATCATAAAGGTAACGATCGTTGGTCCTAATAAATGCTAAAGAATTTGAAATAATTATCATCTTTGTGAATCATAATTGAATAGATCATTTAAAGTTTTTTTATTAAAGGTCTTAACGGTAACAATCATTGAGCATAATAAATGCTAAAAAATTTTACATAATTATCTTCATTCTAAAAGATAGCTTAAAAGATCATTTAGAATTTCTTTATTAAAGATCATAACGGTAATGATCATTGGGCCTAATAAATGCTAAAGAATTTGAAATAATTATCTTCTTTGTGAATCATAATTGAAAAGATCATTTAAAGTTTTTTTATTAAAGATCATAACGGTAACGATCATTGGGCCTAATAAATGCTAAAAAATCGTAAATACTTATCTTCTTTCTAAAAGCTAATTTAATAGATCATTTAAAATTTCTTTATTAAAGATCATAACAGCAATGATCATTGGGCCTAATAAATGCTAAAGAATTTGAAATAATTATCTTCTTTGTGAATCCTAATTGAATAGATAA
Source organism: Psophocarpus tetragonolobus (assembly GCA_037954015.1). NCBI lineage: Eukaryota > Viridiplantae > Streptophyta > Magnoliopsida > Fabales > Fabaceae > Psophocarpus > Psophocarpus tetragonolobus. The sequence goes on from CM075688.1 coordinate 66,666,358, forward strand.
TTTAAAGTTTTTTTATTAAAGGTCTTAACGGTAACGATCATCGGGCCTAATAAATGCTAAAAAATTGTAATTAATTATCTTCTTTGTAAAAGATAATTTAGTAGATCATTTAAAATTTCTTTATTAAAGATCATAACGGTAACGATCATTGGTCCTAATAAATGCTAAAAAATTCGAAATAATTATCTTCTTTGTGAATCATAATTGAATAGATCATTTAACGTTTTTTTATTGAAGATCATAATGGTAACGATCATTGGGCCTAATAAACACTAAAAAATTGTCAATAATTATCTTCTTTCTCAAAGATAATTTAAAAGATCATTTAGAATTTCTTTATTAAAGATCATAACGGTAACGATCATTGGGCCTAATAAATGCTAAAGAATTTGAAATAATTATCTTCTTCGTGAATCATAATTGAAAAGATTATCTAAAGTTTTTTTATTAAAGATCATAATGGTAACGATCGTTGGGCCTAATAAATGCTAAAAAATTGTAAATAATTATCTTCTTTCTAAAAGATAATTTAATAGATCATTTAGAATTTCTTTATTAAAGATCATAACGGTAATGATCATTGGGCCTAATAAATGCTAAAGAATTTGAAATAATTATCTTCTTTGTGAATCATAATTGAAAAGATCATTTAAAGTTTTTTTATTAAAGATCATAACGGTAACGATCATTGGGCCTAATAAATGCTAAAAAATCGTAAATACTTATCTTCTTTCTAAAAGGTAATTTAATAGATCATTTAGAATTTCTTTACGAAGGATCATAGCAGTCACGATCAATGGGCCTAATAAATGCTAACAAATTTGAAATAGTTATCTTCTTTCCAAAAGAAAATTTAATAGATCATTTAGAATTTCTTCCTTAAAGATCATAACGGTAACGATCATCGGGCCTAATAAATGCTAAAAAATGGTAATTAATTATCTTCTTTGTAAAACATAATTTAATAGATCATTTAAAATTTCTTTATTAAAGATCATAACGGTAATGATCATTGGGCCTAATAAATGCTAACGAATTTGAAATAATGATCTTCTTTGTGAATCATAATTGAAAAGATCATTTAAAGTTTTTTTATTAAAGATCATAACGGTAACGATCATTGGGCCTAATAAATGCTAAAAAATCGTAAATACTTATCTTCTTTCTAAAAGCTAATTTAATAGATCATTTAGAATTTCTTTATGAAAGATCATAGCGGTAACGATCAATGAGCCTAGTAAATGCTAATAAATTTGAAATAGTTATCTTCTTTCCAAAAGAAAATTTAATAGATCATTTAGAATTCTTAAAGATCATAACGTTAACGTTCATTGGGCCTAATAAATGCTAAAAAATTGTAATTAATTATCTTCTTTGTAAAAGATAATTTAGTAGATCATTTAAAATTTCTTTATTAAAGATCATAACGGTAACGATCATTGGTCCTAATAAATACTAAAGAATTTGAAATAATTATCTTCTTTGTGAATCATAATTGAATGGATCATTTAACGTTTTTTTATTAAAGATCATAACGGTAACGATCATTGGGCCTAATAAACAGTAAAAAATTGTAAATAATTATCTTCTTTCTCAAAGATAATTTAAAAGATCATTTAGAATTTCTTTATTAAAGATCATAACGGTAACGATCATTGGGCCTAATAAATGCTAAAGAATTTGAAATAATTATCTTCTTTGTGAATCATAATTGAAAAGATCATCTAAAGTTTTTCTATTAAAGATCATATCGGTAACGATCGTTGGGCCTAATAAATGCTAAAAAATCGTAAATACTTATCTTCTTTCTAAAAGCTAATTTAATAGATCATTTAGAATTTCTTTCTTAAAGATCATAACGGTAACGTTCATTGGGCCTAATAAATGCTAAAAAATTGTAATTAATTATCTTCTCTGTAAAAGATAATTTAGTAGATCATTTAAAATTTCTTTATTAAAGATCATAACGGTAACGATCATTGGTCCTAATAAATGATATAAAAATTCGAAATAATTATCTTCTTTGTGAATCATAATTGAATAGATCATTTAAAGTTTTTTTAATAAAGATCATAACGGTAACGATCATTGGGCCTAATAAATGCTAAAAAATTGTAAATAATTATCTTCTTTCTAAAAGATAATTTAAAAGATCATTTAGAATTTCTTTATTAAAGATCATAACGGTAACGATCATTGGGCCTAATAAATGCTAAAGAATTTGAAATAATTATCTTCTTTGTGAATCATAATTGAAAAGATCATCTATAGTTTTTTTATTAAAGATCATAACGGTAACGATCATTGGGCCTAATAAATGCTAAAAAATTGTAAATAATTATCTTCTTTCTAAAAGATAATTTAATAGATCATTTAGAATTTCTTTATTAAAGATCATAACGGTAATGATCATTGGGACTAATAAATGCTAAAGAATTTGAAATAATTATCTTCTTTGTGAATCATAATTGAAAAGATCATTTAAAGTTTTTTTATTAAAGATCATAACGGTAACGATCATTGGGCCTAATAAATGCTAAAAAATCGTAAATACTTATCTTCTTTCTAAAAGCTAATTTAATAGATCATTTAAAATTTCTTTATTAAAGATCATAACAGCAATGATCGTTGGGCCTAATAAATGCTAAAGAATTTGAAATAATTATCTTCTTTGTGAATCATAATTGAAAAGATCATCTAAAGTTTTTCTATTAAAGATCATATCGGTAACGATCGTTGGGCCTAATAAATGCTAAAAAATCGTAAATACTTATCTTCTTTCTAAAAGCTAATTTAATAGATCATTTAGAATTTCTTTATTAAAGATCATAACGGTAATGATCATTGGGCCTAATAAATGCTAAAGAATTTGAAATAATTATCTTCTTTGTGAATCATAATTGAAAAGATCATTTAAAGTTTTTTTATTAAAGATCATAACGGTAACGATCATTGGGCATAATAAATGCTAAAAAATCGTAAATACTTATCTTCATTCTAAAAGCTAATTTAATAAATCATTTAGAATTTCTTTATGAAAGATCATAGCGGTAACGATCAATGGGCCTAGTAAATGCTAAAGAATTTGAAATAATTATCTTTTTTGTGAAAAATCATAATTGAATAGATAATTTAAAGTTTTTTTATTAAAGGTCTTAACGGTAACCATCATTGGGCCTAATAAATGCTAAAAAATTGTACATAATTATCTTCATTCTAAAAGATAACTTAAAAGATCATTTAGAATTTCTTTATTAAAGATCATAACGGTAACGATCATTGGGCCTAATAAATGCTAAAGAATTTGAAATAATTATCTTCTTTGTGAATCATAACTGAATAGATCATTTAAAGTTTTTTTATTAAAGATCATAACGCTAACGATCATTGGGCCTAATAAATGCTAAAAAATTGTAAATAATTATCTTCTTTCTCAAAGATAATTTAATAGATCATTTAGAATTTCTTTCTTAAAGATCATAACGGTAACGTTCATTGGGCCTAATAAATGCTAAAGAATTTGAAATAATTATCTTCTTTGTGAATCATAATTGAAAAGATCATCTAAAGTTTTTCTATTAAAGATCATATCGGTAACGATCGTTGGGCCTAATAAATGCTAAAAAATCGTAAATACTTATCTTCTTTCTAAAAGCTAATTTAATAGATCATTTAGAATTTCTTTCTTAAAGATCATAACGGTAACGTTCATTGGGCCTAATAAATGCTAAAAAATTGTAATTAATTATCTTCTCTGTAAAAGATAATTTAGTAGATCATTTAAAATTTCTTTATTAAAGATCATAACGGTAACGATCATTGGTCCTAATAAATGATATAAAAATTCGAAATAATTATCTTCTTTGTGAATCATAATTGAATAGATCATTTAAAGTTTTTTTAATAAAGATCATAACGGTAACGATCATTGGGCCTAATAAATGCTAAAAAATTGTAAATACTTATCTTCTTTCTAAAAGCTAATTTAATAGATCATTTAAAATTTCTTTATTAAAGATCATAACAATAATGATCATTGGGCCTAATAAATGCTAAAGAATTTGAAATAATTATCTTCTTTGTGAATCATAATTGAAAAGATCATTTAAAGTTTTTTATTAAAGATCATAACGGTAACGATCATTGGGCATAATAAATGCGAAAAAATCGTAAATACTTATCTTCATTCTAAAAGCTAATTTAATAAATCATTTAGAATTTCTTTATGAAAGATCATAGCGGTAACGATCAATGGGCCTAGTAAATGCTAAAGAATTTGAAATAATTATCTTTTTTGTGAAGAATCATAATTGAATAGATAATTTAAAGTTTTTTTATTAAAGGTCTTAACGGTAACCATCATTGGGCCTAATAAATGCTAAAAAATTGTACATAATTATCTTCATTCTAAAAGATAACTTAAAAGATCATTTAGAATTTCTTTATTAAAGATCATAACGGTAACGATCATTGGGCCTAATAAATGCTAAAGAATTTGAAATAATTATCTTCTTTGTGAATCATAATTGAAAAGATCATCTAAAGTTTTTTTATTAAAGATCATCACGGTAACGATCATTGGGCCTAATAAATGCTAAAAAATTGTAAATAATTAATTTCTCTCTAAAAGATAATTTAATAAATCATTTAGAATTTCTTTATTAAAGATCATAACGGTAATGATCATTGGGCCTAATAAATGCTAAAGAATTTGAAATAATTATCTTCTTTGTGAACCATAATTGAAAAGATCATTTAAAGTTTTTTTATTAAAGATCATAACGGTAACGATCATTGGGCCTAATAAATGCTAAAAAATCGTAAATACTTATCTTCTTTCTAAAAGCTAATTTAATAGATCATTTAAAATTTCTTTATTAAAGATCATAACAGTAATGATCATTGGGGCTAATAAATGCTAAAGAATTTGAAATAATTATATTCTTTGTGAATCATAATTGAAAAGATCATTTAAAGTTTTTTTATTAAAGATCATAACGGTAACGATCATTGGGCCTAATAAATGCTAAAAAATCGTAAATACTTATCTTGTTTCTAAAAGCTAATTTAATAGATCATTTAGAATTTCTTTATGAAAGATCATAGCGGTAACGATCAATGGGCCTAGTAAATGCTAATAAATTTGAAATAGTTATCTTCTTTCCAAAAGAAAATTTAATAGATCATTTAGAATTTCTTTCTTAAAGATCATAACGGTAACGTTCATTGGGCCTAATAAATGCTAAAAAATTGTAAATAATTATCTTCTTTCTCAAAGATAATTTAATAGATCATTTAGACTTTCTTTATTAAAGATCATAACGGTAACGATCATTGGGCCTAATAAATGCTAAAGAATTGTAGATAATTATATTCTTTATAAAATATAATTTAATAGATCATTTAAAATTTCTTTATTAAAAATCATAACGTTAACAATCATTGGGCCTAATAAATGGTAAAAAATTGTAAATAATTATCTTCTTTGTAAAAGATAATTTAATCGATCATTTAAAATTTCTTTATTAAAGATCATAACAGTAATGATCATTGGGCCTAATAAATGCTAAAGAATTTGAAATAATTATCTTCTTTGTGAATCGTAATTGAATAGATCATTTAAAGTTTTTTTATTAAAGATCATAACGGTAACGATCATTGGGTCTAATAAATGCTAAAAAATTGTAAAGAATTATCTTCTTTCTCAAAGATAATTTAACAGATCATTTAGAATTTCTTTGTTAAAGATCATAACGGTAACGATCATTTGGCTTAATAAATGCTAAACAATTTGAAATAATTATCTTCTTTGTGAATCATAATTGAATAGATCATTTAAAGTTTTTTTATTAATGATCATAACGGTAACGATCATTGGGGCTGATAAATGCTAAAAAATTGTAAATAATTATCTTCTTTCTCAAAGATAATTTAGGTCCTAATAAATGCTAAAGAATTTGAAATAATTATCATCTTTGTGAATCATAATTGAATAGATCATTTAAAGTTTTTTTATTAAAGGTCTTAACGGTAACAGTCATTGAGCCTAATAAATGCTAAAAAATTGTACATAATTATCTTCATTCTAAAGGATAACTTAAAAGATAATTTAGAATTTCTTTATTAAAGATCATAACGGTATCGATCATTGGGCCTAATAAATACTAAAAAATCGTAAATACTTATCTTTTTTCTAAAAGCTAATTTAATAGATCATTTAGAATTTCTTTATGGAAGATCATAGCAGTCACGATCAATGGCCCTAATAAATGCTAATAAATTTGAAATAGTTATCTTCGTTCCAAATGAAAATTTAATAGATCATTTAGAATTTCTTTCTTAAAGATCATAACGGTAACGATCATTGGGCCTAATAAATGCTAAAAAATTGTAATTAATTATCTTCTTTGTAAAAGATAATTTAATAGATCATTTAGAATTTTTTTATTAAAGATCATAACGGTAACGATCATTGGTCCTAATAAATGCTAAAGAATTTGAAATAACTATCTTCTTTGTGAATCATAATTGAATAGATCATTTAACGTTTATTTATTAAAGATCATAACGGTAACGATCATTGGGCCTAATAAACACTAAAAAAATGTAAATAATTATCTTCTTTCTCAAAGATAATTTAATAGATGATTTAGAATTTCTTTATTAAAGATCATAACGGTAACGATCATTGGGCCCAATAAATGCTAAAGAATTTGAAATAATTATCTTCTTTGTGAATCCTAATTGAATAGATCATTTAAATTTTTTTTATTAAAGGTCTTAACGGTAACGATTATTGGCCCTAATAAATACTAAAAAATCGTAAATACTTATCTTTTTTCTAAAAGCTAATTTAATAGATCATTTAGAATTTCTTTATGGAAGATCATAGCAGTCACGATCAATGGGCCTAATAAATGCTAATAAATTTGAAATAGTTATCTTCGTTCCAAATGAAAATTTAATAGATCATTTAGAATTTCTTTCTTAAAGATCATAACGGTAACGATCATTGGGCCTAATAAATGCTAAAAAATTGTATTTAATTATCTTCTTTGTAAAACATAATTTAATAGATCATTTAAAATTTCTTTATTAAAGATCATAACGGTAACGATCATTGGTCCTAATAAATGCTAAAGAATTTGAAATAATTATCTTCTTTGTGAATCATAATTGAATAGATCATTTAAAGTTTTTTTATTAAAGATCATAACGGTAACGATCATTGGGCCTAATAAATGCTAAAAAATTGTAAATAATTATCTTCTTTCTCAAAGATAATTTAATAGATCATTTAGAATTTCTTTATTAAATATCATAACCGTAACGATCATTGGGCCTAATAAATGCTAAAGAATGTGAAATAATTATCTTCTTTGTGAATCATAATTGAAAAGATCATCTAAAGTTTTTTTATTAAAGATCATAACGGTAACAATCATTGGGCCTAATAAATGCTAAAAAATCGTAAATACTTATCTTCTTTCTAAAAGCTAATTTAATAGATCATTTAGAATTTCTTTATGAAAGATCATAACGGTAACGATCAATGGGCCTAGTAAATGCTAATAAATTTGAAATAGTTATCTTCTTTCCAAATGAAAATTTAATAGATCATTTAGAATTCTTAAAGATCATAACGTTAACGTTCATTGGGCCTAATAAATGCTAAAAAATTGTAATTAATTATCTTCTTTGTAAAAGATAATTTAGTAGATCATTTAAAATTTCTTTATTAAAGATCATAACGGTAACGATCATTGGTCCTAATAAATACTAAAGAATTTGAAATAATTATCTTCTTTGTGAATCATAATTGAATGGATCATTTAACGTTATTTTATTAAAGATCATAACGGTAACGATCATTGGGCCTAATAAACAGTAAAAAATTGTAAATAATTATCTTCTTTCTCAAAGATAATTTAAAAGATCATTTAGAATTTCTCTATTAAAGATCATAACGGTAACGATCATTGGGCCTAATAAATGCTAAAGAATTTGAAATAATTATCTTCTTTTTGAATTGAAAAGATCATCTAAAGTTTTTCTATTAAAGATCATATCGGTAACGATCATTGGGCCTAATAAATGCTAAAAAATCCTAAATACTTATCTTCTTTCTAAAAGCTAATTTAATAGATCATTTAAAATTTCTTTATTAAAGATCATAACAGTATTGATCATTGGGCCTAATAAATGCTAAGGAATTTTAAATAATTATATTCTTTGTGAATCATAATTGAAAAGATCATTTAAAGTTTTTTTATTAAAGATCATAACGGTAACGATCATTGGGCCTAATAAATGCTAAAAAATCGTAAATACTTATCTTCTTCCTAAAAGCTAATTGAATAGATCATTTAGAATTTCTTTATGAAAGATTATAGCGGTAACGATCAATGGGCCTAGTAAATGCTAATAAATTTGAAATAGTTATCTTATTTCCAAAAGAAAATTTAATAGATCATTTAGAATTTCTTTCTTAAAGATCATAACGGTAACGTTCATTGGGCCTAATAAATGCTAAAAAATTGTAATTAATTATCTTCTTTGTAAAAGATAATTTAGTAGATCATTTAAAATTTCTTTATTAAAGATCATAACGGTAACGATCATTGGTCCTAATAAATGCGAAAAATTTCGAAATAATTATCTTCTTTGTGAATCATAATTGAATAGATCATTTAACGTTTTTTTATTAAAGATCATAACGGTAACGATCATTGGGCCTAATAAACACTAAAAAATTTTAAATAATTATCTTCTTTCTCAAAGATAATTTAAAAGATCATTTAGAATTTCTTTATTAAAGATCATAACGGTAACGATCATTGGGCCTAATAAATGCTAAAGAATTTGAAATAATTATCTTCTTTGTGAATCATAATTGAAAAGATCATCTAAAGTTTTTTTATTAAAGATCATAACGGTAACAATCATTGGGCCTAATAAATGCTAAAAAATCGTAAATACTTATCTTCTTTCTAAAAGCTAATTTAATAGATCATTTAGAATTTCTTTACGAAAGATCATAGCGGTAACGATCAATGGGCCTAGTAAATGCTAATAAATTTGAAATAGTTATCTTCTTTCCAAAAGAAAATTTAATAGATCATTTAGAATTCTTAAAGATCATAACGTTAACGTTCATTGGGCCTAATAAATGCTAAAAAATTGTAATTAATTATCTTCTTTGTAAAAGATAATTTAGTAGATCATTTAAAATTTCTTTATTAAAGATCATAACGGTAACGATCATTGGTCCTAATAAATACTAAAGAATTTGAAATAATTATCTTCTTTGTGAATCATAATTGAATGGATCATTTAACGTTATTTTATTAAAGATCATAACGGTAACGATCATTGGGCCTAATAAACAGTAAAAAATTGTAAATAATTATCTTCTTTCTCAAAGATAATTTAAAAGATCATTTAGAATTTCTTTATTAAAGATCATAACGGTAACGATCATTGGGCCTAATAAATGCTAAAGAATTTGAAATAATTATCTTCTTTGTGAATTGAAAAGATCATCTAAAGTTTTTCTATTAAAGATCATATCGGTAACGATCATTGGGCCTAATAAATGCTAAAAAATCCTAAATACTTATCTTCTTTCTAAAAGCTAATTTAATAGATCATTTAAAATTTCTTTATTAAAGATCATAACAGTAATGATCATTGGGCCTAATAAATGCTAAGGAATTTTAAATAATTATATTCTTTGTGAATCATAATTGAAAAGATCATTTAAAGTTTTTTTATTAAAGATCATAACGGTAACGATCATTGGGCCTAATAAATGCTAAAAAATCGTAAATACTTATCTTCTTCCTAAAAGCTAATTCAATAGATCATTTAGAATTTCTTTATGAAAGATTATAGCGGTAACGATCAATGGGCCTAGTAAATGCTAATAAATTTGAAATAGTTATCTTATTTCCAAAAGAAAATTTAATAGATCATTTAGAATTTCTTTCTTAAAGATCATAACGGTAACGTTCATTGGGCCTAATAAATGCTAAAAAATTGTAATTAATTATCTTCTTTGTAAAAGATAATTTAGTAGATCATTTAAAATTTCTTTATTAAAGATCATAACGGTAACGATCATTGGTCCTAATAAATGCGAAAAATTTCGAAATAATTATCTTCTTTGTGAATCATAATTGAATAGATCATTTAACGTTTTTTTATTAAAGATCATAACGGTAACGATCATTGGGCCTAATAAACACTAAAAAATTTTAAATAATTATCTTCTTTCTCAAAGATAATTTAAAAGATCATTTAGAATTTCTTTATTAAAGATCATAACGGTAACGATCATTGGGCCTAATAAATGCTAAAGAATTTGAAATAATTATCTTCTTTGTGAATCATAATTGAAAAGATCATCTAAAGTTTTTTTATTAAAGATCATAACGGTAACAATCATTGGGCCTAATAAATGCTAAAAAATCGTAAATACTTATCTTCTTTCTAAAAGCTAATTTAATAGATCATTTAGAATTTCTTTATGAAAGATCATAGCGGTAACGATCAATGGGCCTAGTAAATGCTAATAAATTTGAAATAGTTATCTTCTTTCCAAAAGAAAATTTAATAGATCATTTAGAATTCTTAAAGATCATAACGTTAACGTTCATTGGGTCTAATAAATGCTAAAAAATTGTAATTAATTATCTTCTTTGTAAAAGATAATTTAGTAGATCATTTAAAATTTCTTTATTAAAGATCATAACGGTAACGATCATTGGTCCTAATAACTACTAAAGAATTTGAAATAATTATCTTCTTTGTGAATCATAATTGAATGGATCATTTAACGTTATTTTATTAAAGATCATAACGGTAACGATCATTGGGCCTAATAAACAGTAAAAAATTGTAAATAATTATCTTCTTTCTCAAAGATAATTTAAAAGATCATTTAGAATTTCTTTATTAAAGATCATAACGGTAACGATCATTGGGCCTAATAAATGCTAAAGAATTTGAAATAATTATCTTCTTTGTGAATTGAAAAGATCATCTAAAGTTTTTCTATTAAAGATCATATCGGTAACGATCATTGGGCCTAATAAATGCTAAAAAATCCTAAATACTTATCTTCTTTCTAAAAGCTAATTTAATAGATCATTTAAAATTTCTTTATTAAAGATCATAACAGTAATGATCATTGGGCCTAATAAATGCTAAGGAATTTTAAATAATTATATTCTTTGTGAATCATAATTGAAAAGATCATTTAAAGTTTTTTTATTAAAGATCATAACGGTAACGATCATTGGGCCTAATAAATGCTAAAAAAACGTAAATACTTATCTTCTTCCTAAAAGCTAATTCAATAGATCATTTAGAATTTCTTTATGAAAGATTATAGCGGTAACGATCAATGGGCCTAGTAAATGCTAATAAATTTGAAATAGTTATCTTATTTCCAAAAGAAAATTTAATAGATCATTTAGAATTTCTTTCTTAAAGATCATAACGGTAACGTTCATTGGGCCTAATAAATGCTAAAAAATTGTAATTAATTATCTTCTTTGTAAAAGATAATTTAGTAGATCATTTAAAATTTCTTTATTAAAGATCATAACGGTAACGATCATTGGTCCTAATAAATGCGAAAAATTTGGAAATAATTATCTTCTTTGTGAATCATAATTGAATAGATCATTTAACGTTTTTTTATTAAAGATCATAACGGTAACGATCATTGGGCCTAATAAACACTAAAAAATTTTAAATAATTATCTTCTTTCTCAAAGATAATTTAAAAGATCATTTAGAATTTCTTTATTAAAGATCATAACGGTAACGATCATTGGGCCTAATAAATGCTAAAGAATTTGAAATAATTATCTTCTTTGTGAATCATAATTGAAAAGATCATCTAAAGTTTTTTTATTAAAGATCATAACGGTAACGATCATTGGGCCTAATAAATGCTAAAAAATTGTAAATAATTATCTTCTTTCTGAAAGATAATTTAATAGATCATTTAGAATTTCTTTATTAAAGATCATAACGGTAACGATCATTGGGCCTAATAAATGCTAAAGAATTTAAAATAATTACCTTCTTTGTGAATCATAATTGAAAAGATCATCTAAAGTTTTTTTATTAAAGATCATAACGGTAACGATCATTGGGCCTAATAAATGCTAAAAAATTGTAAATAATTATCTTCTTTCTAAAAGATAATTTAATAGATCATTTAGAATTTCTTTATTAAAGATCATAACGGTAATGATCATTGGGCCTAATAAATGCTAAAGAATTTGAAATAGTTATCTTCTTTGTGAATCATAATTGAAAAGATCATTTAAAGTTTTTTTATTAAAGATCATAACGGTAACGATCATTGGGCCTAATAAATGCTAAAAAATTGTAAATACTTATCTTCTTTCTAAAAGCTAATTTAATAGATCATTTAAAATTTCTTTATTAAAGATCATAACAATAATGATCATTGGGCCTAATAAATGCTAAAGAATTTGAAATAATTATCTTCTTTGTGAATCATAATTGAAAAGATCATTTAAAGTTTTTTATTAAAGATCATAACGGTAACGATCATTGGGCATAATAAATGCGAAAAAATCGTAAATACTTATCTTCATTCTAAAAGCTAATTTAATAAATCATTTAGAATTTCTTTATGAAAGATCATAGCGGTAACGATCAATGGGCCTAGTAAATGCTAAAGAATTTGAAATAATTATCTTTTTTGTGAAGAATCATAATTGAATAGATAATTTAAAGTTTTTTTATTAAAGGTCTTAACGGTAACCATCATTGGGCCTAATAAATGCTAAAAAATTGTACATAATTATCTTCATTCTAAAAGATAACTTAAAAGATCATTTAGAATTTCTTTATTAAAGATCATAACGGTAACGATCATTGGGCCTAATAAATGCTAAAGAATTTGAAATAATTATCTTCTTTGTGAATCATAATTGAAAAGATCATCTAAAGTTTTTTTATTAAAGATCATCACGGTAACGATCATTGGGCCTAATAAATGCTAAAAAATTGTAAATAATTAATTTCTCTCTAAAAGATAATTTAATAAATCATTTAGAATTTCTTTATTAAAGATCATAACGGTAATGATCATTGGGCCTAATAAATGCTAAAGAATTTGAAATAATTATCTTCTTTGTGAACCATAATTGAAAAGATCATTTAAAGTTTTTTTATTAAAGATCATAACGGTAACGATCATTGGGCCTAATAAATGCTAAAAAATCGTAAATACTTATCTTCTTTCTAAAAGCTAATTTAATAGATCATTTAAAATTTCTTTATTAAAGATCATAACAGTAATGATCATTGGGGCTAATAAATGCTAAAGAATTTGAAATAATTATATTCTTTGTGAATCATAATTGAAAAGATCATTTAAAGTTTTTTTATTAAAGATCATAACGGTAACGATCATTGGGCCTAATAAATGCTAAAAAATCGTAAATACTTATCTTGTTTCTAAAAGCTAATTTAATAGATCATTTAGAATTTCTTTATGAAAGATCATAGCGGTAACGATCAATGGGCCTAGTAAATGCTAATAAATTTGAAATAGTTATCTTCTTTCCAAAAGAAAATTTAATAGATCATTTAGAATTTCTTTCTTAAAGATCATAACGGTAACGTTCATTGGGCCTAATAAATGCTAAAAAATTGTAAATAATTATCTTCTTTCTCAAAGATAATTTAATAGATCATTTAGACTTTCTTTATTAAAGATCATAACGGTAACGATCATTGGGCCTAATAAATGCTAAAGAATTGTAGATAATTATATTCTTTATAAAATATAATTTAATAGATCATTTAAAATTTCTTTATTAAAAATCATAACGTTAACAATCATTGGGCCTAATAAATGGTAAAAAATTGTAAATAATTATCTTCTTTGTAAAAGATAATTTAATCGATCATTTAAAATTTCTTTATTAAAGATCATAACAGTAATGATCATTGGGCCTAATAAATGCTAAAGAATTTGAAATAATTATCTTCTTTGTGAATCGTAATTGAATAGATCATTTAAAGTTTTTTTATTAAAGATCATAACGGTAACGATCATTGGGTCTAATAAATGCTAAAAAATTGTAAAGAATTATCTTCTTTCTCAAAGATAATTTAACAGATCATTTAGAATTTCTTTGTTAAAGATCATAACGGTAACGATCATTTGGCTTAATAAATGCTAAACAATTTGAAATAATTATCTTCTTTGTGAATCATAATTGAATAGATCATTTAAAGTTTTTTTATTAATGATCATAACGGTAACGATCATTGGGGCTGATAAATGCTAAAAAATTGTAAATAATTATCTTCTTTCTCAAAGATAATTTAGGTCCTAATAAATGCTAAAGAATTTGAAATAATTATCATCTTTGTGAATCATAATTGAATAGATCATTTAAAGTTTTTTTATTAAAGGTCTTAACGGTAACAGTCATTGAGCCTAATAAATGCTAAAAAATTGTACATAATTATCTTCATTCTAAAGGATAACTTAAAAGATAATTTAGAATTTCTTTATTAAAGATCATAACGGTATCGATCATTGGGCCTAATAAATACTAAAAAATCGTAAATACTTATCTTTTTTCTAAAAGCTAATTTAATAGATCATTTAGAATTTCTTTATGGAAGATCATAGCAGTCACGATCAATGGCCCTAATAAATGCTAATAAATTTGAAATAGTTATCTTCGTTCCAAATGAAAATTTAATAGATCATTTAGAATTTCTTTCTTAAAGATCATAACGGTAACGATCATTGGGCCTAATAAATGCTAAAAAATTGTAATTAATTATCTTCTTTGTAAAAGATAATTTAATAGATCATTTAGAATTTTTTTATTAAAGATCATAACGGTAACGATCATTGGTCCTAATAAATGCTAAAGAATTTGAAATAACTATCTTCTTTGTGAATCATAATTGAATAGATCATTTAACGTTTATTTATTAAAGATCATAACGGTAACGATCATTGGGCCTAATAAACACTAAAAAAATGTAAATAATTATCTTCTTTCTCAAAGATAATTTAATAGATGATTTAGAATTTCTTTATTAAAGATCATAACGGTAACGATCATTGGGCCCAATAAATGCTAAAGAATTTGAAATAATTATCTTCTTTGTGAATCCTAATTGAATAGATCATTTAAATTTTTTTTATTAAAGGTCTTAACGGTAACGATTATTGGCCCTAATAAATACTAAAAAATCGTAAATACTTATCTTTTTTCTAAAAGCTAATTTAATAGATCATTTAGAATTTCTTTATGGAAGATCATAGCAGTCACGATCAATGGGCCTAATAAATGCTAATAAATTTGAAATAGTTATCTTCGTTCCAAATGAAAATTTAATAGATCATTTAGAATTTCTTTCTTAAAGATCATAACGGTAACGATCATTGGGCCTAATAAATGCTAAAAAATTGTATTTAATTATCTTCTTTGTAAAACATAATTTAATAGATCATTTAAAATTTCTTTATTAAAGATCATAACGGTAACGATCATTGGTCCTAATAAATGCTAAAGAATTTGAAATAATTATCTTCTTTGTGAATCATAATTGAATAGATCATTTAAAGTTTTTTTATTAAAGATCATAACGGTAACGATCATTGGGCCTAATAAATGCTAAAAAATTGTAAATAATTATCTTCTTTCTCAAAGATAATTTAATAGATCATTTAGAATTTCTTTATTAAATATCATAACCGTAACGATCATTGGGCCTAATAAATGCTAAAGAATGTGAAATAATTATCTTCTTTGTGAATCATAATTGAAAAGATCATCTAAAGTTTTTTTATTAAAGATCATAACGGTAACAGTCATTGGGCCTAATAAATGCTAAAAAATCGTAAATACTTATCTTCTTTCTAAAAGCTAATTTAATAGATCATTTAGAATTTCTTTATGAAAGATCATAACGGTAACGATCAATGGGCCTAGTAAATGCTAATAAATTTGAAATAGTTATCTTCTTTCCAAATGAAAATTTAATAGATCATTTAGAATTCTTAAAGATCATAACGTTAACGTTCATTGGGCCTAATAAATGCTAAAAAATTGTAATTAATTATCTTCTTTGTAAAAGATAATTTAGTAGATCATTTAAAATTTCTTTATTAAAGATCATAACGGTAACGATCATTGGTCCTAATAAATGCGAAAAATTTCGAAATAATTATCTTCTTTGTGAATCATAATTGAATAGATCATTTAACGTTTTTTTATTAAAGATCATAACGGTAACGATCATTGGGCCTAATAAACACTAAAAAATTTTAAATAATTATCTTCTTTCTCAAAGATAATTTAAAAGATCATTTAGAATTTCTTTATTAAAGATCATAACGGTAACGATCATTGGGCCTAATAAATGCTAAAGAATTTGAAATAATTATCTTCTTTGTGAATCATAATTGAAAAGATCATCTAAAGTTTTTTTATTAAAGATCATAACGGTAACAATCATTGGGCCTAATAAATGCTAAAAAATCGTAAATACTTATCTTCTTTCTAAAAGCTAATTTAATAGATCATTTAGAATTTCTTTATGAAAGATCATAGCGGTAACGATCAATGGGCCTAGTAAATGCTAATAAATTTGAAATAGTTATCTTCTTTCCAAAAGAAAATTTAATAGATCATTTAGAATTCTTAAAGATCATAACGTTAACGTTCATTGGGTCTAATAAATGCTAAAAAATTGTAATTAATTATCTTCTTTGTAAAAGATAATTTAGTAGATCATTTAAAATTTCTTTATTAAAGATCATAACGGTAACGATCATTGGTCCTAATAACTACTAAAGAATTTGAAATAATTATCTTCTTTGTGAATCATAATTGAATGGATCATTTAACGTTATTTTATTAAAGATCATAACGGTAACGATCATTGGGCCTAATAAACAGTAAAAAATTGTAAATAATTATCTTCTTTCTCAAAGATAATTTAAAAGATCATTTAGAATTTCTTTATTAAAGATCATAACGGTAACGATCATTGGGCCTAATAAATGCTAAAGAATTTGAAATAATTATCTTCTTTGTGAATTGAAAAGATCATCTAAAGTTTTTCTATTAAAGATCATATCGGTAACGATCATTGGGCCTAATAAATGCTAAAAAATCCTAAATACTTATCTTCTTTCTAAAAGCTAATTTAATAGATCATTTAAAATTTCTTTATTAAAGATCATAACAGTAATGATCATTGGGCCTAATAAATGCTAAGGAATTTTAAATAATTATATTCTTTGTGAATCATAATTGAAAAGATCATTTAAAGTTTTTTTATTAAAGATCATAACGGTAACGATCATTGGGCCTAATAAATGCTAAAAAAACGTAAATACTTATCTTCTTCCTAAAAGCTAATTCAATAGATCATTTAGAATTTCTTTATGAAAGATTATAGCGGTAACGATCAATGGGCCTAGTAAATGCTAATAAATTTGAAATAGTTATCTTATTTCCAAAAGAAAATTTAATAGATCATTTAGAATTTCTTTCTTAAAGATCATAACGGTAACGTTCATTGGGCCTAATAAATGCTAAAAAATTGTAATTAATTATCTTCTTTGTAAAAGATAATTTAGTAGATCATTTAAAATTTCTTTATTAAAGATCATAACGGTAACGATCATTGGTCCTAATAAATGCGAAAAATTTGGAAATAATTATCTTCTTTGTGAATCATAATTGAATAGATCATTTAACGTTTTTTTATTAAAGATCATAACGGTAACGATCATTGGGCCTAATAAACACTAAAAAATTTTAAATAATTATCTTCTTTCTCAAAGATAATTTAAAAGATCATTTAGAATTTCTTTATTAAAGATCATAACGGTAACGATCATTGGGCCTAATAAATGCTAAAGAATTTGAAATAATTATCTTCTTTGTGAATCATAATTGAAAAGATCATCTAAAGTTTTTTTATTAAAGATCATAACGGTAACGATCATTGGGCCTAATAAATGCTAAAAAATTGTAAATAATTATCTTCTTTCTGAAAGATAATTTAATAGATCATTTAGAATTTCTTTATTAAAGATCATAACGGTAACGATCATTGGGCCTAATAAATGCTAAAGAATTTAAAATAATTACCTTCTTTGTGAATCATAATTGAAAAGATCATCTAAAGTTTTTTTATTAAAGATCATAACGGTAACGATCATTGGGCCTAATAAATGCTAAAAAATTGTAAATAATTATCTTCTTTCTAAAAGATAATTTAATAGATCATTTAGAATTTCTTTATTAAAGATCATAACGGTAATGATCATTGGGCCTAATAAATGCTAAAGAATTTGAAATAGTTATCTTCTTTGTGAATCATAATTGAAAAGATCATTTAAAGTTTTTTTATTAAAGATCATAACGGTAACGATCATTGGGCCTAATAAATGCTAAAAAATTGTAAATACTTATCTTCTTTCTAAAAGCTAATTTAATAGATCATTTAAAATTTCTTTATTAAAGATCATAACAATAATGATCATTGGGCCTAATAAATGCTAAAGAATTTGAAATAATTATCTTCTTTGTGAATCATAATTGAAAAGATCATTTAAAGTTTTTTATTAAAGATCATAACGGTAACGATCATTGGGCATAATAAATGCGAAAAAATCGTAAATACTTATCTTCATTCTAAAAGCTAATTTAATAAATCATTTAGAATTTCTTTATGAAAGATCATAGCGGTAACGATCAATGGGCCTAGTAAATGCTAAAGAATTTGAAATAATTATCTTTTTTGTGAAGAATCATAATTGAATAGATAATTTAAAGTTTTTTTATTAAAGGTCTTAACGGTAACCATCATTGGGCCTAATAAATGCTAAAAAATTGTACATAATTATCTTCATTCTAAAAGATAACTTAAAAGATCATTTAGAATTTCTTTATTAAAGATCATAACGGTAACGATCATTGGGCCTAATAAATGCTAAAGAATTTGAAATAATTATCTTCTTTGTGAATCATAATTGAAAAGATCATCTAAAGTTTTTTTATTAAAGATCATCACGGTAACGATCATTGGGCCTAATAAATGCTAAAAAATTGTAAATAATTAATTTCTCTCTAAAAGATAATTTAATAAATCATTTAGAATTTCTTTATTAAAGATCATAACGGTAATGATCATTGGGCCTAATAAATGCTAAAGAATTTGAAATAATTATCTTCTTTGTGAACCATAATTGAAAAGATCATTTAAAGTTTTTTTATTAAAGATCATAACGGTAACGATCATTGGGCCTAATAAATGCTAAAAAATCGTAAATACTTATCTTCTTTCTAAAAGCTAATTTAATAGATCATTTAAAATTTCTTTATTAAAGATCATAACAGTAATGATCATTGGGGCTAATAAATGCTAAAGAATTTGAAATAATTATATTCTTTGTGAATCATAATTGAAAAGATCATTTAAAGTTTTTTTATTAAAGATCATAACGGTAACGATCATTGGGCCTAATAAATGCTAAAAAATCGTAAATACTTATCTTGTTTCTAAAAGCTAATTTAATAGATCATTTAGAATTTCTTTATGAAAGATCATAGCGGTAACGATCAATGGGCCTAGTAAATGCTAATAAATTTGAAATAGTTATCTTCTTTCCAAAAGAAAATTTAATAGATCATTTAGAATTTCTTTCTTAAAGATCATAACGGTAACGTTCATTGGGCCTAATAAATGCTAAAAAATTGTAAATAATTATCTTCTTTCTCAAAGATAATTTAATAGATCATTTAGACTTTCTTTATTAAAGATCATAACGGTAACGATCATTGGGCCTAATAAATGCTAAAGAATTGTAGATAATTATATTCTTTATAAAATATAATTTAATAGATCATTTAAAATTTCTTTATTAAAAATCATAACGTTAACAATCATTGGGCCTAATAAATGGTAAAAAATTGTAAATAATTATCTTCTTTGTAAAAGATAATTTAATCGATCATTTAAAATTTCTTTATTAAAGATCATAACAGTAATGATCATTGGGCCTAATAAATGCTAAAGAATTTGAAATAATTATCTTCTTTGTGAATCGTAATTGAATAGATCATTTAAAGTTTTTTTATTAAAGATCATAACGGTAACGATCATTGGGTCTAATAAATGCTAAAAAATTGTAAAGAATTATCTTCTTTCTCAAAGATAATTTAACAGATCATTTAGAATTTCTTTGTTAAAGATCATAACGGTAACGATCATTTGGCTTAATAAATGCTAAACAATTTGAAATAATTATCTTCTTTGTGAATCATAATTGAATAGATCATTTAAAGTTTTTTTATTAATGATCATAACGGTAACGATCATTGGGGCTGATAAATGCTAAAAAATTGTAAATAATTATCTTCTTTCTCAAAGATAATTTAGGTCCTAATAAATGCTAAAGAATTTGAAATAATTATCATCTTTGTGAATCATAATTGAATAGATCATTTAAAGTTTTTTTATTAAAGGTCTTAACGGTAACAGTCATTGAGCCTAATAAATGCTAAAAAATTGTACATAATTATCTTCATTCTAAAGGATAACTTAAAAGATAATTTAGAATTTCTTTATTAAAGATCATAACGGTATCGATCATTGGGCCTAATAAATACTAAAAAATCGTAAATACTTATCTTTTTTCTAAAAGCTAATTTAATAGATCATTTAGAATTTCTTTATGGAAGATCATAGCAGTCACGATCAATGGCCCTAATAAATGCTAATAAATTTGAAATAGTTATCTTCGTTCCAAATGAAAATTTAATAGATCATTTAGAATTTCTTTCTTAAAGATCATAACGGTAACGATCATTGGGCCTAATAAATGCTAAAAAATTGTAATTAATTATCTTCTTTGTAAAAGATAATTTAATAGATCATTTAGAATTTTTTTATTAAAGATCATAACGGTAACGATCATTGGTCCTAATAAATGCTAAAGAATTTGAAATAACTATCTTCTTTGTGAATCATAATTGAATAGATCATTTAACGTTTATTTATTAAAGATCATAACGGTAACGATCATTGGGCCTAATAAACACTAAAAAAATGTAAATAATTATCTTCTTTCTCAAAGATAATTTAATAGATGATTTAGAATTTCTTTATTAAAGATCATAACGGTAACGATCATTGGGCCCAATAAATGCTAAAGAATTTGAAATAATTATCTTCTTTGTGAATCCTAATTGAATAGATCATTTAAATTTTTTTTATTAAAGGTCTTAACGGTAACGATTATTGGCCCTAATAAATACTAAAAAATCGTAAATACTTATCTTTTTTCTAAAAGCTAATTTAATAGATCATTTAGAATTTCTTTATGGAAGATCATAGCAGTCACGATCAATGGGCCTAATAAATGCTAATAAATTTGAAATAGTTATCTTCGTTCCAAATGAAAATTTAATAGATCATTTAGAATTTCTTTCTTAAAGATCATAACGGTAACGATCATTGGGCCTAATAAATGCTAAAAAATTGTATTTAATTATCTTCTTTGTAAAACATAATTTAATAGATCATTTAAAATTTCTTTATTAAAGATCATAACGGTAACGATCATTGGTCCTAATAAATGCTAAAGAATTTGAAATAATTATCTTCTTTGTGAATCATAATTGAATAGATCATTTAAAGTTTTTTTATTAAAGATCATAACGGTAACGATCATTGGGCCTAATAAATGCTAAAAAATTGTAAATAATTATCTTCTTTCTCAAAGATAATTTAATAGATCATTTAGAATTTCTTTATTAAATATCATAACCGTAACGATCATTGGGCCTAATAAATGCTAAAGAATGTGAAATAATTATCTTCTTTGTGAATCATAATTGAAAAGATCATCTAAAGTTTTTTTATTAAAGATCATAACGGTAACAGTCATTGGGCCTAATAAATGCTAAAAAATCGTAAATACTTATCTTCTTTCTAAAAGCTAATTTAATAGATCATTTAGAATTTCTTTATGAAAGATCATAACGGTAACGATCAATGGGCCTAGTAAATGCTAATAAATTTGAAATAGTTATCTTCTTTCCAAATGAAAATTTAATAGATCATTTAGAATTCTTAAAGATCATAACGTTAACGTTCATTGGGCCTAATAAATGCTAAAAAATTGTAATTAATTATCTTCTTTGTAAAAGATAATTTAGTAGATCATTTAAAATTTCTTTATTAAAGATCATAACGGTAACGATCATTGGTCCTAATAAATACTAAAGAATTTGAAATAATTATCTTCTTTGTGAATCATAATTGAATGGATCATTTAACGTTATTTTATTAAAGATCATAACGGTAACGATCATTGGGCCTAATAAACAGTAAAAAATTGTAAATAATTATCTTCTTTCTCAAAGATAATTTAAAAGATCATTTAGAATTTCTCTATTAAAGATCATAACGGTAACGATCATTGGGCCTAATAAATGCTAAAGAATTTGAAATAATTATCTTCTTTTTGAATTGAAAAGATCATCTAAAGTTTTTCTATTAAAGATCATATCGGTAACGATCATTGGGCCTAATAAATGCTAAAAAATCCTAAATACTTATCTTCTTTCTAAAAGCTAATTTAATAGATCATTTAAAATTTCTTTATTAAAGATCATAACAGTATTGATCATTGGGCCTAATAAATGCTAAGGAATTTTAAATAATTATATTCTTTGTGAATCATAATTGAAAAGATCATTTAAAGTTTTTTTATTAAAGATCATAACGGTAACGATCATTGGGCCTAATAAATGCTAAAAAATCGTAAATACTTATCTTCTTCCTAAAAGCTAATTTAATAGATCATTTAGAATTTCTTTATGAAAGATTATAGCGGTAACGATCAATGGGCCTAGTAAATGCTAATAAATTTGAAATAGTTATCTTATTTCCAAAAGAAAATTTAATAGATCATTTAGAATTTCTTTCTTAAAGATCATAACGGTAACGTTCATTGGGCCTAATAAATGCTAAAAAATTGTAATTAATTATCTTCTTTGTAAAAGATAATTTAGTAGATCATTTAAAATTTCTTTATTAAAGATCATAACGGTAACGATCATTGGTCCTAATAAATGCGAAAAATTTCGAAATAATTATCTTCTTTGTGAATCATAATTGAATAGATCATTTAACGTTTTTTTATTAAAGATCATAACGGTAACGATCATTGGGCCTAATAAACACTAAAAAATTTTAAATAATTATCTTCTTTCTCAAAGATAATTTAAAAGATCATTTAGAATTTCTTTATTAAAGATCATAACGGTAACGATCATTGGGCCTAATAAATGCTAAAGAATTTGAAATAATTATCTTCTTTGTGAATCATAATTGAAAAGATCATCTAAAGTTTTTTTATTAAAGATCATAACGGTAACAATCATTGGGCCTAATAAATGCTAAAAAATCGTAAATACTTATCTTCTTTCTAAAAGCTAATTTAATAGATCATTTAGAATTTCTTTATGAAAGATCATAGCGGTAACGATCAATGGGCCTAGTAAATGCTAATAAATTTGAAATAGTTATCTTCTTTCCAAAAGAAAATTTAATAGATCATTTAGAATTCTTAAAGATCATAACGTTAACGTTCATTGGGCCTAATAAATGCTAAAAAATTGTAATTAATTATCTTCTTTGTAAAAGATAATTTAGTAGATCATTTAAAATTTCTTTATTAAAGATCATAACGGTAACGATCATTGGTCCTAATAAATACTAAAGAATTTGAAATAATTATCTTCTTTGTGAATCATAATTGAATGGATCATTTAACGTTATTTTATTAAAGATCATAACGGTAACGATCATTGGGCCTAATAAACAGTAAAAAATTGTAAATAATTATCTTCTTTCTCAAAGATAATTTAAAAGATCATTTAGAATTTCTTTATTAAAGATCATAACGGTAACGATCATTGGGCCTAATAAATGCTAAAGAATTTGAAATAATTATCTTCTTTGTGAATTGAAAAGATCATCTAAAGTTTTTCTATTAAAGATCATATCGGTAACGATCATTGGGCCTAATAAATGCTAAAAAATCCTAAATACTTATCTTCTTTCTAAAAGCTAATTTAATAGATCATTTAAAATTTCTTTATTAAAGATCATAACAGTAATGATCATTGGGCCTAATAAATGCTAAGGAATTTTAAATAATTATATTCTTTGTGAATCATAATTGAAAAGATCATTTAAAGTTTTTTTATTAAAGATCATAACGGTAACGATCATTGGGCCTAATAAATGCTAAAAAATCGTAAATACTTATCTTCTTCCTAAAAGCTAATTCAATAGATCATTTAGAATTTCTTTATGAAAGATTATAGCGGTAACGATCAATGGGCCTAGTAAATGCTAATAAATTTGAAATAGTTATCTTATTTCCAAAAGAAAATTTAATAGATCATTTAGAATTTCTTTCTTAAAGATCATAACGGTAACGTTCATTGGGCCTAATAAATGCTAAAAAATTGTAATTAATTATCTTCTTTGTAAAAGATAATTTAGTAGATCATTTAAAATTTCTTTATTAAAGATCATAACGGTAACGATCATTGGTCCTAATAAATGCGAAAGATTTGGAAATAATTATCTTCTTTGTGAATCATAATTGAATAGATCATTTAACGTTTTTTTATTAAAGATCATAACGGTAACGATCATTGGGCCTAATAAACACTAAAAAATTTTAAATAATTATCTTCTTTCTCAAAGATAATTTAAAAGATCATTTAGAATTTCTTTATTAAAGATCATAACGGTAACGATCATTGGGCCTAATAAATGCTAAAGAATTTGAAATAATTATCTTCTTTGTGAATCATAATTGAAAAGATCATCTAAAGTTTTTTTATTAAAGATCATAACGGTAACAATCATTGGGCCTAATAAATGCTAAAAAATCGTAAATACTTATCTTCTTTCTAAAAGCTAATTTAATAGATCATTTAGAATTTCTTTATGAAAGATCATAGCGGTAACGATCAATGGGCCTAGTAAATGCTAATAAATTTGAAATAGTTATCTTCTTTCCAAAAGAAAATTTAATAGATCATTTAGAATTTTTAAAGATCATAACGTTAACGTTCATTGGGCCTAATAAATGCTAAAAAATTGTAATTAATTATCTTCTTTGTAAAAGATAATTTAGTAGATCATTTAAAATTTCTTTATTAAAGATCATAACGGTAACGATCATTGGTCCTAATAAATACTAAAGAATTTGAAATAATTATCTTCTTTGTGAATCATAATTGAATGGATCATTTAACGTTATTTTATTAAAGATCATAACGGTAACGATCATTGGGCCTAATAAACAGTAAAAAATTGTAAATAATTATCTTCTTTCTCAAAGATAATTTAAAAGATCATTTAGAATTTCTTTATTAAAGATCATAACGGTAACGATCATTGGGCCTAATAAATGCTAAAGAATTTGAAATAATTATCTTCTTTGTGAATTGAAAAGATCATCTAAAGTTTTTCTATTAAAGATCATATCGGTAACGATCATTGGGCCTAATAAATGCTAAAAAATCCTAAATACTTATCTTCTTTCTAAAAGCTAATTTAATAGATCATTTAAAATTTCTTTATTAAAGATCATAACAGTAATGATCATTGGGCCTAATAAATGCTAAGGAATTTTAAATAATTATATTCTTTGTGAATCATAATTGAAAAGATCATTTAAAGTTTTTTTATTAAAGATCATAACGGTAACGATCATTGGGCCTAATAAATGCTAAAAAATCGTAAATACTTATCTTCTTCCTAAAAGCTAATTCAATAGATCATTTAGAATTTCTTTATGAAAGATTATAGCGGTAACGATCAATGGGCCTAGTAAATGCTAATAAATTTGAAATAGTTATCTTATTTCCAAAAGAAAATTTAATAGATCATTTAGAATTTCTTTCTTAAAGATCATAACGGTAACGTTCATTGGGCCTAATAAATGCTAAAAAATTGTAATTAATTATCTTCTTTGTAAAAGATAATTTAGTAGATCATTTAAAATTTCTTTATTAAAGATCATAACGGTAACGATCATTGGTCCTAATAAATGCGAAAAATTTGGAAATAATTATCTTCTTTGTGAATCATAATTGAATAGATCATTTAACGTTTTTTTATTAAAGATCATAACGGTAACGATCATTGGGCCTAATAAACAGTAAAAAATTGTAAATAATTATCTTCTTTCTCAAAGATAATTTAAAAGATCATTTAGAATTTCTTTATTAAAGATCATAACGGTAACGATCATTGGGCCTAATAAATGCTAATGAATTATAAATAATTATATTCTTTCTAAAACATAATTTAATAGATCATTTGAAATTTCTTTATTAAAAATCATAACGGTAACAATCATTGAGCCTAAAAATGCTAAAAAATTGTAAATAATTATCTTCTTTCTAAAAGATAATTTAATAGATCATTTACAATTTCTTTATTAAAGCTCATAACAGTAACGATCATTGGTCCTAATAAATGCTAAAGAATTTGAAATAATTACCTTCTTTGTGAATCATAATTGAAAAGATCATTTAAAGTTTTTTTATTAAAGATCATAACGGTAACGATCATTGGGCCTAATAAATGCTAAAAAATTATAAATAATTATCTTCTTTCTAAAAGATAATTTAATAGATCATTTACAATTTCTTTATTAAAGATCATAACAGTAACGATCATTGGTCCTAATAAATGCTAAAGAATTTGAAGTAATTACCTTCTTTGTGAATCATAATTGAAAAGATCATTTAAAATTTTTTTATTAAAGATCATAACGGTAACTATCATTGGGCCTAATAAATGCTAAAAAATCGTAAATACTTATCTTCTTTCTGAAAGCTAATTTAATAGATCATTTAGAATTTCTTTATTAAAGATCATAACTGTAACGGTCATTGGGCCTAATAAATGGTAAAGAATTTGAAATAATTATCTTCTTTGTGAATCATAATTGAAAAGATCATTTAAAGTTTTTTTATTAAAGATCATAACGGTAACGATCATTGGGCCTAATAAATGCTAAAAAATTGTAAATAATTATCTTCTTTCTGAAAGATAATTTAATAGATCATTTAGAATTTCTTTATTAAAGATCATAATGGAAACGATCATTGGTCCTAATAAATGCTAAAGAATTGTAAATAATTATATTCTTTCTAAAACATAATTTAATAGATCCTTTAAAATTTCTTTATTAAAAATCATAACGGTAAGAATCATTGAGCCTAATAAATGGTAAAAAATCGTAAATAATTATCTTCTTTGTAAAAGATAATTTAATAGATCATTTAAAATTTCTTTATTAAAGATCATAATAGTAACGATCATTGGGCCTAATAAATGCTAAAGAATTTGAAATAATTATCTTCTTTGTGAATCATAATTGAAAAGATCATTTAAAGTTTTTTTATTAAAGATCATAACGGTGACGATCATTGGGCCTAATAAATGCTAAAAAATCGTAAATACTTATCTTCTTTCTAAAAGCCAATTTAATAGATCATTTAGAATTTATTTATTAAAGATCATAACTGTAACGGTCATTGGGCCTAATAAATGCTAAAGAATTGTAAATAATTCTATTCTTTCTAAAACATAATTTAATAGATCATTTAAAATTTCTTTATTAAAAATCATAACGGTAACAATCATTGAGCCTAATAAATGGTAAAAAATTGTAAATAATTATCTTCTTTCTAAAAGATAATTTAATAGATCATTTACAATTTCTTTATTAAAGATCATAACAGTAACGATCATTGGTCCTAATAAATGCTAAAGAATTTGAAGTAATTACCTTCTTTGTGAATCATAATTGAAAAGATCATTTAAAATTTTTTTATTAAAGATCATAACGGTAACGATCATTGGGCCTAATAAATGCTAAAAAATCGTAAATACTTATCTTCTTTCTGAAAGCTAATTTAATAGATCATTTAGAATTTCTTTATTAAAGATCATAACTGTAACGGTCATTGGGCCTAATAAATGGTAAAGAATTTGAAATAATTATCTTCTTTGTGAATCATAATTGAAAAGATCATTTAAAGTTTTTTTATTAAAGATCATAACGGTAACGATCATTGGGCCTAATAAATGCTAAAAAATTGTAAATAATTATCTTCTTTCTGAAAGATAATTTAATAGATCATTTAGAATTTCTTTATTAAAGATCATAACGGTAACGATCATTGGGCCTAATAAATGCTAAAGAATTTAAAATAATTACCTTCTTTGTGAATCATAATTGAATAGATCATTTAAAGGTTTTTAATAAAGATCATAAAGGTAAGGATCATTGGGCCTAATAAATGCTAAAAAATTGTAAATAATTATCTTCTTTCTAAAAGATAATTTAATAGATCATTTAGAATTTCTTTATTAAAGATCATAACGGTAACGATCATTGGGCCTAATAAATGCTAAAGAATTTGAAATAATTACCTTCTTTGTGAATCATAATTGAAAAGATCATTTAAAGTTTTTATATTAAAGATCATAACGGTAACGATCATTGGGCCTAATAAATGCTAAAAAATTGTAAATAATTATCTTCTTTCTCAAAGATAATTTAATAGATCATTTAGAATTTCTTTATTAAAGATCATAACGGTAACGATCATTGGGCCTAATAAATGGTAAAGAATTTGAAATAATTATCTTCTTTGTGAATCATAATTGAAAAGATCATTTAAAGTTTTTTTATTAAAGATCATAACGGTAACGATCATTGGGCCTAATAAATGCTAAAAAATTGTAAATAATTATCTTCTTTCTCAAAGATAGTTTAATAGATCATTTAGAATTTCTTTATTAAAGATCATAAGGGTAACGATCATTGGGCCTAATAAATGGTAAAGAATTTGAAATAATTATCTTCTTTGTGAATCATAATTGAAAAGATCATTTAAAGGTTTTTTATTAAACATCATAACAGTAACGATCATTGGGCCTAATAAATGCTAAAAAATTGTAAATACTTATCTTCTTTCTAAAAGCTAATTTAATAGATCATTTGGAATTTCTTTATGAAAGATCATAGCGGTAACGATCAATGGGCCTAGTAAATGCTAATAAATTTGAAATAGTTATCTTCTTTCCAAAAGAAAATTTAATAGATTATTTAGAATTCTTAAAGATCATAACGTTAACGTTCATTGGGCCTAATAAATGCTAAAAAATTGTAATTAATTATCTTCTTTGTAAAAGATAATTTAGTAGATCATTTAAAATTTCTTTATTAAAGATCATAACGGTAACGATCATTGGTCCTAATAAATACTAAAGAATTTGAAATAATTATCTTCTTTGTGAATCATAATTGAATGGATCATTTAATGTTTTTTTATTAAAGATCATAATGGTAACGATCATTGGGCCTAATAAACAGTAAAAAATTGTAAATAATTATCTTCTTTCTCAAAGATAATTTAAAAGATCGTTTAGAATTTCTTTATTAAAGATCATAACGGTAACGATCATTGGGCCTAATAAATGCTAATGAATTATAAATAATTATATTCTTTCTAAAACATAATTTAATAGATCATTTGAAATTTCTTTATTAAAAATCATAACGGTAACAATCATTGAGCCTAAAAATGCTAAAAAATTGTAAATAATTATCTTCTTTCTAAAAGATAATTTAATAGATCATTTACAATTTCTTTATTAAAGCTCATAACAGTAACGATCATTGGTCCTAATAAATGCTAAAGAATTTGAAATAATTACCTTCTTTGTGAATCATAATTGAAAAGATCATTTAAAGTTTTTTTATTAAAGATCATAACGGTAACGATCATTGGGC
This sequence comes from Psophocarpus tetragonolobus, assembly GCA_037954015.1. Lineage (NCBI taxonomy): Eukaryota > Viridiplantae > Streptophyta > Magnoliopsida > Fabales > Fabaceae > Psophocarpus > Psophocarpus tetragonolobus. Next base: position 66,696,302 of record CM075688.1, read on the forward strand.
CTAATAAATGCTAAAAAATTGTAAATAATTATCTTCTTTCTAAAAGATAATTTAATAGATCATTTACAATTTCTTTATTAAAGATCATAACAGTAACGATCATTGGTCCTAATAAATGCTAAAGAATTTGAAATAATTACCTTCTTTGTGAATCATAATTGAAAAAATCATTTAAAGTTTTTTTATTAAAGATCATAACGGTAACGATCATTGGGCCTAATAAATGCAAAAAAATTATAAATAATTATCTTCTTTCTAAAAGATAATTTAATAGATCATTTACAATTTCTTTATTAAAGATCATAACAGTAACGATCATTGGTCCTAATAAATGCTAAAGAATTTGAAATAATTACCTTCTTTGTGAATCATAATTGAAAAGATCATTTAAAATTTTTTTATGAAAGATCATAACGGTAACGATCATTGGGCCTAATAAATGCTAAAAAATCGTAAATACTTATCTTCTTTCTGAAAGCTAATTTAATAGATCATTTAGAATTTCTTTATTAAAGATCATAACTGTAACGGTCATTGGGCCTAATAAATGGTAAAGAATTTGAAATAATTATCTTCTTTGTGAATCATAATTGAAAAGATCATTTAAAGTTTTTTTATTAAAGATCATAACGGTAACGATCATTGGGCCTAATAAATGCTAAAAAATTGTAAATAATTATCTTCTTTCTGAAAGATAATTTAATAGATCATTTAGAATTTCTTTATTAAAAATCATAACGGAAACGATCATTGGGCCTAATAAATGCTAAAGAATTGTAAATAATTATATTCTTTCTAAAACATAATTTAATAGATCATTTAAAATTTCTTTATTAAAAATCATAACGGTAACAATCATTGAGCCTAATAAATGGTAAAAAATTGTAAATAATTATCTTCTTTGTAAAAGATAATTTAATAGATCATTTAAAATTTCTTTATTAAAGATCATAATAGTAACGATCATTGGGCCTAATAAATGCTAAAGAATTTGAAATAATTATCTTCTTTGTGAATCATAATTGAAAAGATCATTTAAAGTTTTTTTATTAAAGATCATAACGGTAACGATCATTGGGCCTAATAAATGCTAAAAAATCGTAAATACTTATCTTCTTTCTAAAAGCTAATTTAATAGATCATTTACAATTTATTTATTAAAGATCATAACTGTAACGGTCATTGGGCCTAATAAATGCTAAAGAATTGTAAATAATTCTATTCTTTCTAAACCATAATTTAATAGATCATTTAAAATTTCTTTATTAAAAATCATAACGGTAACAATCATTGAGCCTAATAAATGGTAAAAAATTGTAAATAATTATCTTCTTTGTAAAAGATAATTTAATAGATCATTTAGAATTTCTTTATTAAAGATCCTAACGGTAACGATCATTGGGCCTAATAAATGCTAAAGAATTTAAAATAATTACCTTCTTTGTGAATCATAATTGAATAGATCATTTAAAGGTTTTTAATAAAGATCATAAAGGTAAGGATCATTGGGCCTAATAAATGCTAAAAAATTGTAAATAATTATCTTCTTTCTAAAAGATAATTTAATAGATCATTTAGAATTTCTTTATTAAAGATCATAACGGTAACGATCATAGGGCCTAATAAATGCTAAAGAATTTGAAATAATTACCTTCTTTGTGAATCATAATTGAATAGATCATTTAAAGTTTTTTTAATAAAGATCATAACGGTAACGATCATTGGACCTAATAAATGCTAAAAAATTGTAAATAATTATCTTCTTTCTAAAAGATAATTTAATGGATCATTTACAATTTCTTTATTAAAGATCATAACGGTAACGATCATTGGTCCTAATAAATGCTAAAGAATTTGAAATAATTACCTTCTTTGTGAATCATAATTGAAAAGATTATTTAAAGTTTTTTTATTAAAGATCATAACGGTAACGATCATTGGGCCTAATAAATGCTAAAAAATTGTAAATAATTATCTTCTTTCTAAAATATAATTTAATAGATCATTTACAATTTCTTTATTAAAGATCATAACGGTAACGATCATTGGTCCTTATAAATGCTAAAGAATTTGAAATAATTACCTTCTTTGTGAATCATAATTGAAAAGATCATTTAAAGTTTTTTTATTAAAGATCATAACGGTAACGATCATTGGGCCTAATAAATGCTAAAAAATTGTAAATAATTATCTTCTTTCTCAAAGATAATTTAATAGATCATTTAGAATTTCTTTATTAAAGATCATAACGGTAACGATCATTGGGCCTAATAAATGGTAAAGAATTTGAAATAATTATCTTCTTTGTGAATCATAATTGAAAAGATCATTTAAAGTTTTTTTATTAAAGATCATAACGGTAACGATCATTGGGCCTAATAAATGCTAAAAAATTGTAAATAATTATCTTCTTTCTGAAAGATAATTTAATAGATCATTTATAATTTCTTTATTAAAGATCATAACGGAAACGATCATTGGGCCTAATAAATGCTGAAGAATTGTAAATAATTATATTCTTTCTAAAACATAATTTAATAGATCATTTAAAATTTCTTTATTAAAAATCATAACGGTAACAATCATTGAGCCTAATAAATGGTAAAAAATTATAAATAATTATCTTCTTTGTAAAAGATAATTTCATAGATTATTTAGAATTTCTTTATTAAAGATCATAACGGTAACGATCGTTGGGCCTAATAAATGCTAAAGAATTTGAAATAATTACCTTCTTTGTGAATCATAATTGAATAGATCATTTAAAGTTTTTTTAATAAAGATCATAACGGTAACGATCATTGGGCCTAATAAATGCTAAAAAATTGTAAATAATTTTCTTCTTTCTAAAAGATAATTAAATAGATCATTTAGAATTTCTTTATTAAAGATCATAACGGTAACGATCATTGGGCCTAATAAATGCTAAAGAATTTGAAATAATTACCTTCTTTGTGAATCATAATTGAATAGATCATTTAAAGTTTTTTTAATAAAGATCATAACGGTAACGATCATTGGACCTAATAAATGCTAAAAAATTGTAAATAATTATCTTCTTTCTAAAAGATAATTTAATGGATCATTTACAATTTCTTTATTAAAGATCATAGCGGTAACGATCATTGGTCCTAATAAATGCTAAAGAATTTGAAATAATTACCTTCTTTGTGAATCATAATTGAAAAGATTATTTAAAGTTTTTTTATTAAAGATCATAACGGTAACGATCATTGGGCCTAATAAATGCTAAAAAATTGTAAATAATTATCTTCTTTCTAAAATATAATTTAATAGATCATTTACAATTTCTTTATTAAAGATCATAACGGTAACGATCATTGGTCCTTATAAATGCTAAAGAATTTGAAATAATTACCTTCTTTGTGAATCATAACTGAAAAGATCATTTAAAGTTTTTTTATTAAAGATCATAACGGTAACGATCATTGGGCCTAATAAATGCTAAAAAATTGTAAATAATTATCTTCTTTCTCAAAGATAATTTAATAGATCATTTAGAATTTCTTTATTAAAGATCATAACGGTAACGATCATTGGGCCTAATAAATGGTAAAGAATTTGAAATAATTATCTTCTTTGTGAATCATAATTGAAAAGATCATTTAAAGTTTTTTTATTAAAGATCATAACGGTAACGATCATTGGGCCTAATAAATGCTAAAAAATTGAAAATAATTATCTTCTTTCTGAAAGATAATTTAATAGATCATTTAGAATTTCTTTATTAAAGATCATAACGGAAACGATCATTGGGCCTAATAAATGCTGAAGAATTGTAAATAATTATATTCTTTCTAAAACATAATTTAATAGATCATTTAAAATTTCTTTATTAAAAATCATAACGGTAACAATCATTGAGCCTAATAAATGGTAAAAAATTATAAATAATTATCTTCTTTGTAAAAGATAATTTCATAGATTATTTAGAATTTCTTTATTAAAGATCATAACGGTAACGATCGTTGGGCCTAATAAATGCTAAAGAATTTGAAATAATTACCTTCTTTGTGAATCATAATTGAATAGATCATTTAAAGTTTTTTTAATAAAGATCATAACGGTAACGATCATTGGGCCTAATAAATGCTAAAAAATTGTAAATAATTGTCTTCTTTCTAAAAGATAATTAAATAGATCATTTAGAATTTCTTTATTAAAGATCATAACGGTAACGATCATTGGGCCTAATAAATGCTAAAGAATTTGAAATAATTACCTTCTTTGTGAATCATAATTGAATAGATCATTTAAAGTTTTTTTAATAAAGATCATAACGGTAACGATCATTGGACCTAATAAATGCTAAAAAATTGTAAATAATTATCTTCTTTCTAAAAGATAATTTAATGGATCATTTACAATTTCTTTATTAAAGATCATAGCGGTAACGATCATTGGTCCTAATAAATGCTAAAGAATTTGAAATAATTACCTTCTTTGTGAATCATAATTGAAAAGATTATTTAAAGTTTTTTTATTAAAGATCATAACGGTAACGATCATTGGGCCTAATAAATGCTAAAAAATTGTAAATAATTATCTTCTTTCTAAAATATAATTTAATAGATCATTTACAATTTCTTTATTAAAGATCATAACGGTAACGATCATTGGTCCTTATAAATGCTAAAGAATTTGAAATAATTACCTTCTTTGTGAATCATAACTGAAAAGATCATTTAAAGTTTTTTTATTAAAGATCATAACGGTAACGATCATTGGGCCTAATAAATGCTAAAAAATTGTAAATAATTATCTTCTTTCTCAAAGATAATTTAATAGATCATTTAGAATTTCTTTATTAAAGATCATAACGGTAACGATCATTGGGCCTAATAAATGGTAAAGAATTTGAAATAATTATCTTCTTTGTGAATCATAATTGAAAAGATCATTTAAAGTTTTTTTATTAAAGATCATAACGGTAACGATCATTGGGCCTAATAAATGCTAAAAAATTGAAAATAATTATCTTCTTTCTGAAAGATAATTTAATAGATCATTTAGAATTTCTTTATTAAAGATCATAACGGAAACGATCATTGGGCCTAATAAATGCTGAAGAATTGTAAATAATTATATTCTTTCTAAAACATAATTTAATAGATCATTTAAAATTTCTTTATTAAAAATCATAACGGTAACAATCATTGAGCCTAATAAATGGTAAAAAATTATAAATAATTATCTTCTTTGTAAAAGATAATTTCATAGATTATTTAGAATTTCTTTATTAAAGATCATAACGGTAACGATCGTTGGGCCTAATAAATGCTAAAGAATTTGAAATAATTACCTTCTTTGTGAATCATAATTGAATAGATCATTTAAAGTTTTTTTAATAAAGATCATAACGGTAACGATCATTGGGCCTAATAAATGCTAAAAAATTGTAAATAATTGTCTTCTTTCTAAAAGATAATTTAATAGATCATTTACAATTTCTTTATTAAAGATCATAACGGTAACGATCATTGGTCCTAATAAATGCTAAAGAATTTGAAATAATTACCTTCTTTGTGAATCATAATTGAAAAGATTATTTAAAGTTTTTTTATTAAAGATCATAACGGTAACGATCATTGGGCCTAATAAATGCTAAAAAATTGTAAATAATTATCTTCTTTCTAAAATATAATTTAATAGATCATTTACAATTTCTTTATTAAAGATCATAACGGTAACGATCATTGGTCCTTATAAATGCTAAAGAATTTGAAATAATTACCTTCTTTGTGAATCATAATTGAAAATATCATTTAAAGTTTTTTTATTAAAGATCATAACGGTAACGATCATTGGGCCTTATAAATGCTAAAAAATTGTAAATAAGTATCTTCTTTCTCAAAGATAGTTTAATAGATCATTTAGAATTTCTTTATTAAAGATCATAAGGGTAACGATCATTGGGCCTTATAAATGGTAAAGAATTTGAAATAATTATCTTCTTTGTGAATCATAATTGAAAAGATCATTTAAAGGTTTTTTATTAAAGATCATAACGGTAACGATCATTGGGCCTAATAAATGCTAAAAAATTGTAAATAATTATCTTCTTTCTAAAATATAATTTAATAGATCATTTACAATTTCTTTATTAAAGATCATAACGGTAACGATCATTGGTCCTTATAAATGCTAAAGAATTTGAAATAATTACCTTCTTTGTGAATCATAATTGAAAAGATTATTTAAAGTTTTTTTATTAAAGATCATAACGGTAACGATCATTGGGCCTAATAAATGCTAAAAAATTGTAAATAATTATCTTCTTTCTGAAAGTTAATTTAATAGATCATTTAGAATTTCTTTATTAAAGATCATAACGGAAACGATCATTGGGCCTAATAAATGCTGAAGAATTGTAAATAATTATATTCTTTCTAAAACATAATTTAATAGATCATTTAAAATTTCTTTATTAAAAATCATAACGGTAACAATCATTGAGCCTAATAAATGGTAAAAAATTGTAAATAATTATCTTCTTTGTAAAAGATAATTTAATAGATCATTTAGAATTTCTTTATTAAAGATCATAACGGTAACGATCATTGGGCCTAATAAATGCTAAAGAATTTGAAATAATTACCTTCTTTGTGAATCATAATTGAATAGATCATTTAAAGTTTTTTAATAAAGATCATAAAGGTAACGATCATTGGGCCTAATAAATGCTAAAAAATTGTAAATAATTATCTTCTTTCTAAAAGATAATTTAATAGATCATTTAGAATTTCTTTATTAAAGATCATAACGGTAACGATCATTGGGCCTAATAAAGGCTAAAGAATTTGAAATAATTATCTTCTTTGTGAATCATAATTGAAAAGATCATTTAAAGTTTTTTTATTAAAGATCATAACGGTAACGATCATTGGGCCTAATAAATGCTAAAAAATCGTAAATACTTATCTTCTTTCTAAAAGCTAATTTAATAGATCATTTAGAATTTCTTTGTTAAAGATCATAACTGTAACGGTCATTGGGCCTAATAAATGCTAAAAAATTGTAAATAATTATATTCTTTCTAAAAGATAATTTAATAGATCATTTAAAATTTCTTTATTAAAGATCATAAGGGTAACGATCATTGGGCCTAATAAATGCTAAAGAATTTGAAATAATTACCTACTTTGTGAATCATAATTGAATAGATCATTTAAAGTTTTTTTAATAACGATCATAACGGTAACGATCATTGGGCCTAATAAATGCTAAAAAATTGTAAATAATTATCTTCTTTCTAAAAGATAATTTAATAGATCATTTAAAATTTCTTTATTAAAGATCATAACGGTAACAATCATTGGTCCTAATAAATGCTAAAGAATTTGGAATAATTACCTTCTTTGTGAATCATAATTGAAAAGATCATTTAAAGTTTTTTTATTAAAGATCATAACGGTAACGATCATTGGGCCTAATAAATGCTAAAAAATTGTAAATAATTATCTTCTTTGTAAAAGATAATTTAATAGATCATTTAGAATTTCTTTATTAAAGATCATAACGGTAACGATCATTGAGCCTAATAAATGCTAAAGAATTTGAAATAATTATCTTCTTTGTGAATCATAATTGAAAAGATCATTTAAAGTTTTCTTATTAAAGATCATAACGGTAACGATCATTGGGCCTAATAAATGCTAAAAAATCGTAAATACTTATCTTCTTTCTAAAAGCTAATTTAATAGATTATTTGGAATTTCTTTATTAAAGATCATAACTGTAACGGTCATTGAGCCTAATAAATGCTAAAAAACTGTAAATAATTATATTCTTTCTAAAACATAATTTAATAAATCATTTAAAATTTCTTTATTAAAAATCATAACGGTAACAATCATTGAGCCTAATTAATGGTAAAAAATTGTAAATAATTATCTTCTTTGTAAAAGATAATTTAATAGATCATTTAGAATTTCTTTATTAAAGATCATAACGGTAACGATCATTGGGCCTAATAAATGCTAAAGAATTTGAAATAATTACCTTCTTTGTGAATCATAATTGAATAGATCATTTAAAGTTTTTTAATAAAGACCATAAAGGTAACGATCATTGGGCCTAATAAATGCTAAAAAATTGTAAATAATTATCTTCTTTCTAAAAGATAATTTAATAGATCATTTAGAATTTCTTTATTAAAGATCATAACGGTAACGATCATTGGGCCTAATAAATGCTAAAGAATTTGAAATAATTACCTTCTTTGTGAATCATAATTGAATAGATCATTTAAAGTTTTTTTATTAAAGATCATAACGGTAACGATCATTGGGCCTAATAAATGCTAAAAAATCGTAAATACTTATCTTCTTTCTAAAAGCTAATTTAATAGATCATTTAGAATTTCTTTATTAAAGATCATAACGGTAACGGTCATTGGGCCTAATAAATGCTAAAAAATTGTAAATAATTATATTCTTTCTAAAAGATAATTTAATAGATCATTTAAAATTTCTTTATTAAAGATCATAACGGTAACGATCATTGGTCCTAATAAATGCTAAAGAATTTGGAATAATTACCTTCTTTGTGAATCATAATTGAAAAGATCATTTAAAGTTTTTTTATTAAAGATCATAACGGTAACGATCATTGGGCCTAATAAATGCTAAAAAATTGTAAATAATTATCTTCTTTCTAAAAGATAATTTAATAGATCATTTACAATTTCTTTATTAAAGATCATAACGGTAACAATCATTGGGCCTAATAAATGCTAAAGAATTTGAAATAATTACCTTCTTTGTGAATCATAATTGAATAGATCATTTAAAGTTTTTTTAATAAAGATCATAACGGTAACGATCATTGGGCCTAATAAATACTAGAAAATTGTAAATAATTATCTTCTTTCTAAAAGATAATTTGATAGATCATTTACAATTTCTTTATTAAAGATCATAACGGTAACGATCATTGGTCCTAATAAATGCTAAAGAATTTGAAATAATTACCTGCTTTGTGAATCATAATTGAATAGATCATTTAAAGTTTTTTTAATAAAGATCATAACGGTAACGATCATTGGGCCTAATAAATGCTAAAAAATTGTAAATAATTATCTTCTTTGTAAAAGATAATTTAATAGATCATTTAAAATTTATTTTTTAAAGATCATAACAGTAACGATCATTGGGCCTAATAAATGCTAAAGAATTTGAAATAATTATCTTCTTTGTGAATCATAATTGAAAAGATCATTTAAAGTTTTTTTATTAAAGATCATAACGGTAACGATCATTGGGCCTAATAAATGCTAAAAAATCGTAAATACTTATCTTCTTTCTAAAAGCTAATTTAATAGATCATTTGGAATTTCTTTATTAAAGATCATAACTGTAACGGTCATTGAGCCTAATAAATGCTAAAAAATTGTAAATAATTATATTCTTTCTAAAACACAATTTAATAAATCATTTAAAATTTCTTTATTAAAAATCATAACGGTAAGAATCATTGAGCCTAATAAATGGTAAAAAATTGTAAATAATTATCTTCTTTGTAAAAGATAATTTAATAGATCATTTAGAATTTCTTTATTAAAGATCATAACGGTAACGATCATTGGGCCTAATAAATGCTAAAGAATTTGAAATAATTACCTTCTTTGTGAATCATAATTGAATAGATCATTTAAAGTTTTTTAATAAAGACCATAAACGTAACGATCATTGGGCCTAATAAATGCTAAAAAATTGTAAATAATTATCTTCTTTCTAAAAGATAATTTAATAGATCATTTAGAATTTCTTTATTAAAGATCATAACGGTAACGATCATTGGGCCTAATAAATGCTAAAGAATTTGAAATAATTACCTTCTTTGTGAATCATAATTGAATAGATCATTTAAAGTTTTTTTATTAAAGATCATAACGGTAACGATCATTGGGCCTAATAAATGCTAAAAAATCTTAAATACTTATCTTCTTTCTAAAAGCTAATTTAATAGATCATTTAGAATTTCTTTATTAAAGATCATAACTGTAACGGTCATTGGGCCTAATAAATGCTAAAAAATTGTAAATAATTATCTTCTTTGTAAAAGATAATTTAATAGATCATTTAGAATTTCTTTATTAAAGATCATAACGGTAACGATCATTGGGCCTAATAAATGCTAAAGAATTTGAAATAATTACCTTCTTTGTGAATCATAATTGAATAGATCATTTAAAGTTTTTTTAATAAAGATCATAACGGTAACGATCATTGGGCCTAATAAACGCTAAAAAATTGTAAATAATTATCTTCTTTCTAAAAGATAATTTAATAGATCATTTACAATTTCTTTATTAAAGATCATAACGGTAACGATCATTGGTCCTAATAAATGCTAAAGAATTTGAAATAATTACCTTCTTTGTGAATCATAATTGAATAGATCATTTAAAGTTTTTTTAATAAAGATCATAACGGTAACGATCATTGGGCCTAATAAATGCTAAAAAATTGTAAATAATTATCTTCTTTGTAACAGATAATTTAATAGATCATTTAAAATTTCTTTATTAAAGATCATAACAGTAACGGTCATTGGGCCTAATAAATGCTAAAGAATTTGAAATAATTATCTTCTTTGTGAATCATAATTGAAAAGATCATTTAAAGTTTTTTTATTAAAGATCATAACGGTAACGATCATTGGGCCTAATAAATGCTAAAAAATCGTAAATACTTATCTTCTTTCTAAAAGCTAATTTAATAGATCATTTAGAATTTCTTTATTAAAGATCATAACTGTAACGGTCATTGAGCCTAATAAATGCTAAAAAATTGTAAATAATTATATTCTTTTTAAAACATAATTTAATAAATCATTTAAAATTTCTTTATTAAAAATCATAACGGTAACAATCATTGAGCCTAATAAATGGTAAAAAATTGTAAATAATTATCTTCTTTGTAAAAGATAATTTAATAGATCATTTAGAATTTCTTTATTAAAGATCATAACGGTAACGGTCATTGGGCCTAATAAATGCTAAAGAATTTGAAATAATTACCTACTTTGTGAATCATAATTGAATAGATCATTTAAAGTTTTTTTAATAACGATCATAACGGTAACGATCATTGGGCCTAATAAATGCTAAAAAATTGTAAATAATTATCTTCTTTCTAAAAGATAATTTAATAGATCATTTAAAATTTCTTTATTAAAGATCATAACGGTAACAATCATTGGTCCTAATAAATGCTAAAGAATTTGGAATAATTACCTTCTTTGTGAATCATAATTGAAAAGATCATTTAAAGTTTTTTTATTAAAGATCATAACGGTAACGATCATTGGGCCTAATAAATGCTAAAAAATTGTAAATAATTATCTTCTTTGTAAAAGATAATTTAATAGATCATTTAGAATTTCTTTATTAAAGATCATAACGGTAACGATCATTGAGCCTAATAAATGCTAAAGAATTTGAAATAATTATCTTCTTTGTGAATCATAATTGAAAAGATCATTTAAAGTTTTCTTATTAAAGATCATAACGGTAACGATCATTGGGCCTAATAAATGCTAAAAAATCGTAAATACTTATCTTCTTTCTAAAAGCTAATTTAATAGATTATTTGGAATTTCTTTATTAAAGATCATAACTGTAACGGTCATTGAGCCTAATAAATGCTAAAAAACTGTAAATAATTATATTCTTTCTAAAACATAATTTAATAAATCATTTAAAATTTCTTTATTAAAAATCATAACGGTAACAATCATTGAGCCTAATTAATGGTAAAAAATTGTAAATAATTATCTTCTTTGTAAAAGATAATTTAATAGATCATTTAGAATTTCTTTATTAAAGATCATAACGGTAACGATCATTGGGCCTAATAAATGCTAAAGAATTTGAAATAATTACCTTCTTTGTGAATCATAATTGAATAGATCATTTAAAGTTTTTTAATAAAGACCATAAAGGTAACGATCATTGGGCCTAATAAATGCTAAAAAATTGTAAATAATTATCTTCTTTCTAAAAGATAATTTAATAGATCATTTAGAATTTCTTTATTAAAGATCATAACGGTAACGATCATTGGGCCTAATAAATGCTAAAGAATTTGAAATAATTACCTTCTTTGTGAATCATAATTGAATAGATCATTTAAAGTTTTTTTATTAAAGATCATAACGGTAACGATCATTGGGCCTAATAAATGCTAAAAAATCGTAAATACTTATCTTCTTTCTAAAAGCTAATTTAATAGATCATTTAGAATTTCTTTATTAAAGATCATAACGGTAACGGTCATTGGGCCTAATAAATGCTAAAAAATTGTAAATAATTATATTCTTTCTAAAAGATAATTTAATAGATCATTTAAAATTTCTTTATTAAAGATCATAACGGTAACGATCATTGGTCCTAATAAATGCTAAAGAATTTGGAATAATTACCTTCTTTGTGAATCATAATTGAAAAGATCATGTAAAGTTTTTTTATTAAAGATCATAACGGTAACGATCATTGGGCCTAATAAATGCTAAAAAATTGTAAATAATTATCTTCTTTCTAAAAGATAATTTAATAGATCATTTACAATTTCTTTATTAAAGATCATAACGGTAACAATCATTGGGCCTAATAAATGCTAAAGAATTTGAAATAATTACCTTCTTTGTGAATCATAATTGAATAGATCATTTAAAGTTTTTTTAATAAAGATCATAACGGTAACGATCATTGGGCCTAATAAATACTAGAAAATTGTAAATAATTATCTTCTTTCTAAAAGATAATTTAATAGATCATTTACAATTTCTTTATTAAAGATCATAACGGTAACGATCATTGGTCCTAATAAATGCTAAAGAATTTGAAATAATTACCTGCTTTGTGAATCATAATTGAATAGATCATTTAAAGTTTTTTTAATAAAGATCATAACGGTAACGATCATTGGGCCTAATAAATGCTAAAAAATTGTAAATAATTATCTTCTTTGTAAAAGATAATTTAATAGATCATTTAAAATTTATTTTTTAAAGATCATAACAGTAACGATCATTGGGCCTAATAAATGCTAAAGAATTTGAAATAATTATCTTCTTTGTGAATCATAATTGAAAAGATCATTTAAAGTTTTTTTATTAAAGATCATAACGGTAACGATCATTGGGCCTAATAAATGCTAAAAAATCGTAAATACTTATCTTCTTTCTAAAAGCTAATTTAATAGATCATTTGGAATTTCTTTATTAAAGATCATAACTGTAACGGTCATTGAGCCTAATAAATGCTAAAAAATTGTAAATAATTATATTCTTTCTAAAACACAATTTAATAAATCATTTAAAATTTCTTTATTAAAAATCATAACGGTAAGAATCATTGAGCCTAATAAATGGTAAAAAATTGTAAATAATTATCTTCTTTGTAAAAGATAATTTAATAGATCATTTAGAATTTCTTTATTAAAGATCATAACGGTAACGATCATTGGGCCTAATAAATGCTAAAGAATTTGAAATAATTACCTTCTTTGTGAATCATAATTGAATAGATCATTTAAAGTTTTTTAATAAAGACCATAAACGTAACGATCATTGGGCCTAATAAATGCTAAAAAATTGTAAATAATTATCTTCTTTCTAAAAGATAATTTAATAGATCATTTAGAATTTCTTTATTAAAGATCATAACGGTAACGATCATTGGGCCTAATAAATGCTAAAGAATTTGAAATAATTACCTTCTTTGTGAATCATAATTGAATAGATCATTTAAAGTTTTTTTATTAAAGATCATAACGGTAACGATCATTGGGCCTAATAAATGCTAAAAAATCTTAAATACTTATCTTCTTTCTAAAAGCTAATTTAATAGATCATTTAGAATTTCTTTATTAAAGATCATAACTGTAACGGTCATTGGGCCTAATAAATGCTAAAAAATTGTAAATAATTATCTTCTTTGTAAAAGATAATTTAATAGATCATTTAGAATTTCTTTATTAAAGATCATAACGGTAACGATCATTGGGCCTAATAAATGCTAAAGAATTTGAAATAATTACCTTCTTTGTGAATCATAATTGAATAGATCATTTAAAGTTTTTTTAATAAAGATCATAACGGTAACGATCATTGGGCCTAATAAATACTAGAAAATTGTAAATAATTATCTTCTTTCTAAAAGATAATTTAATAGATCATTTACAATTTCTTTATTAAAGATCATAACGGTAACGATCATTGGTCCTAATAAATGCTAAAGAATTTGAAATAATTACCTGCTTTGTGAATCATAATTGAATAGATCATTTAAAGTTTTTTTAATAAAGATCATAACGGTAACGATCATTGGGCCTAATAAATGCTAAAAAATTGTAAATAATTATATTCTTTCTAAAAGATAATTTAATAGATCATTTAGAATTTCTTTATTAAAGATCATAACGGTAACGATCATTGGGCCTAATAAATGCTAAAGAATTTGAAATAATTACCTTCTTTGTGAATCATAATTGAATAGATCATTTAAAGTTTTTTTAATAAAGATCATAACGGTAACGATCATTGGGCCTAATAAACGCTAAAAAATTGTAAATAATTATCTTCTTTCTAAAAGATAATTTAATAGATCATTTACAATTTCTTTATTAAAGATCATAACGGTAACGATCATTGGGCCTAATAAATGCTAAAGAATTTGAAATAATTACCTTCTTTGTGAATCATAATTGAATAGATCATTTAAAGTTTTTTTAATAAAGATCATAACGGTAACGATCATTGGGCCTAATAAACGCTAAAAAATTGTAAATAATTATCTTCTTTCTAAAAGATAATTTAATAGATCATTTACAATTTCTTTATTAAAGATCATAACGGTAACGATCATTGGTCCTAATAAATGCTAAAGAATTTGAAATAATTACCTTCTTTGTGAATCATAATTGAATAGATCATTTAAAGTTTTTTTAATAAAGATCATAACGGTAACGATCATTGGGCCTAATAAATGCTAAAAAATTGTAAATAATTATCTTCTTTGTAACAGATAATTTAATAGATCATTTAAAATTTCTTTATTAAAGATCATAACAGTAACGGTCATTGGGCCTAATAAATGCTAAAGAATTTGAAATAATTATCTTCTTTGTGAATCATAATTGAAAAGATCATTTAAAGTTTTTTTATTAAAGATCATAACGGTAACGATCATTGGGCCTAATAAATGCTAAAAAATCGTAAATACTTATCTTCTTTCTAAAAGCTAATTTAATAGATCATTTAGAATTTCTTTATTAAAGATCATAACTGTAACGGTCATTGAGCCTAATAAATGCTAAAAAATTGTAAATAATTATATTCTTTTTAAAACATAATTTAATAAATCATTTAAAATTTCTTTATTAAAAATCATAACGGTAACAATCATTGAGCCTAATAAATGGTAAAAAATTGTAAATAATTATCTTCTTTGTAAAAGATAATTTAATAGATCATTTAGAATTTCTTTATTAAAGATCATAACGGTAACGGTCATTGGGCCTAATAAATGCTAAAAAATTGTAAATAATTATATTCTTTCTAAAAGATAATTTAATAGATCATTTAAAATTTCTTTATTAAAGATCATAACGGTAACGATCATTGGTCCTAATAAATGCTAAAGAATTTGGAATAATTACCTTCTTTGTGAATCATAATTGAAAAGATCATTTAAAGTTTTTTTATTAAAGATCATAACGGTAACGATCATTGGGCCTAATAAATGCTAAAAAATTGTAAATAATTATCTTCTTTCTAAAAGATAATTTAATAGATCATTTACAATTTCTTTATTTATGATCATAACGGTAACAATCATTGGGCCTAATAAATGCTAAAGAATTTGAAATAATTACCTTCTTTGTGAATCATAATTGAATAGATCATTTAAAGTTTTTTTAATAAAGATCATAACGGTAACGATCATTGGGCCTAATAAATACTAGAAAATTGTAAATAATTATCTTCTTTCTAAAAGATAATTTAATAGATCATTTACAATTTCTTTATTAAAGATCATAACGGTAACGATCATTGGTCCTAATAAATGCTAAAGAATTTGAAATAATTACCTGCTTTGTGAATCATAATTGAATAGATCATTTAAAGTTTTTTTAATAAAGATCATAACGGTAACGATCATTGGGCCTAATAAATGCTAAAAAATTGTAAATAATTATCTTCTATGTAAAAGATAATTTAATAGATCATTTAAAATTTATTTTTTAAAGATCATAACAGTAACGATCATTGGGCCTAATAAATGCTAAAGAATTTGAAATAATTATCTTCTTTGTGAATCATAATTGAAAAGATCATTTAAAGTTTTTTTATTAAAGATCATAACGGTAACGATCATTGGGCCTAATAAATGCTAAAAAATCGTAAATACTTATCTTCTTTCTAAAAGCTAATTTAATAGATCATTTAGAATTTCTTTATTAAAGATCATAACTGTAACGATCATTGAGCCTAATAAATGCTAAAAAATTGTAAATAATTATATTCTTTCTAAAACATAATTTAATAAATCATTTACAATTTCTTTATTAAAAATCATAACGGTAAGAATCATTGAGCCTAATAAATGGTAAAAAATTGTAAATAATTATCTTCTTTGTAAAAGATAATTTAATAGATCATTTAGAATTTCTTTATTAAAGATCATAACGGTAACGATCATTGGGCCTAATAAATGCTAAAGAATTTGAAATAATTACCTTCTTTGTGAATCATAATTGAATAGATCATTTAAAGTTTTTTTAATAAAGATCATAACGGTAACGATCATTGGGCCTAATAAATACTAGAAAATTGTAAATAATTATCTTCTTTCTAAAAGATAATTTAATAGATCATTTACAATTTCTTTATTAAAGATCATAACGGTAACGATCATTGGGCCTAATAAATGCTAAAGAATTTGAAATAATTACCTTCTTTGTGAATCATAATTGAATAGATCATTTAAAGTTTTTTTAATAAAGATCATAACGGTAACGATCATTGGGCCTAATAAACGCTAAAAAATTGTAAATAATTATCTTCTTTCTAAAAGATAATTTAATAGATCATTTACAATTTCTTTATTAAAGATCATAACGGTAACGATCATTGGTCCTAATAAATGCTAAAGAATTTGAAATAATTACCTTCTTTGTGAATCATAATTGAATAGATCATTTAAAGTTTTTTTAATAAAGATCATAACGGTAACGATCATTGGGCCTAATAAATGCTAAAAAATTGTAAATAATTATCTTCTTTGTAACAGATAATTTAATAGATCATTTAAAATTTCTTTATTAAAGATCATAACAGTAACGGTCATTGGGCCTAATAAATGCTAAAGAATTTGAAATAATTATCTTCTTTGTGAATCATAATTGAAAAGATCATTTAAAGTTTTTTTATTAAAGATCATAACGGTAACGATCATTGGGCCTAATAAATGCTAAAAAATCGTAAATACTTATCTTCTTTCTAAAAGCTAATTTAATAGATCATTTAGAATTTCTTTATTAAAGATCATAACTGTAACGGTCATTGAGCCTAATAAATGCTAAAAAATTGTAAATAATTATATTCTTTTTAAAACATAATTTAATAAATCATTTAAAATTTCTTTATTAAAAATCATAACGGTAACAATCATTGAGCCTAATAAATGGTAAAAAATTGTAAATAATTATCTTCTTTGTAAAAGATAATTTAATAGATCATTTAGAATTTCTTTATTAAAGATCATAACGGTAACGATCATTGGGCCTAATAAATGCTAAAGAATTTGAAATAATTACCTTCTTTGTGAATCATAATTGAATAGATCATTTAAAGTTTTTTAATAAAGACCACAAAGGTAACGATCATTGGGCCTAATAAATGCTAAAAAATTGTAAATAATTATCTTCTTTCTAAAAGATAATTTAATAGATCATTTAGAATTTCTTTATTAAAGATCATAACGGTAACGATCATTGGGCCTAATAAATGCTAAAGAATTTGAAATAATTACCTTCTTTGTGAATCATAATTGAATAGATCATTTAAAGTTTTTTTAATAAAGATCATAACGGTAACGATCATTGGGCCTAATAAATGCTAAAAAATTGTAAATAATTATCTTCTTTCTAAAAGATAATTTAATAGATCCTTTAGAATTTCTTTATTAAAGATCATAACGGTAACGATCATTGGGCCTAATAAATGCTAAAGAATTTGAAATAATTATCTTCTTTGTGAATCATAATTGAAAAGATCATTTAAATTTTTTTGTTAAAGATCATAACGGTAACGATCATTGGGCCTAATAAATGCTAAAAAATTGTAAATAATTATCTTCTTTCTAAAAGATAATTTAATAGATCATTTAGAATTTCTTTATTAAAGATCATAACGGTAACGATCATTGGCCTAATAAATGCTAAAGAATTTGAAATAATTACCTTCTTTGTGAATCATAATTGAATAGATCATTTAAAGTTTTTTTAATAAAGATCATAACGGTAACGATCATTGGGCCTAATAAATGCTAAAAAATTGTAAATAATTATCTTCTTTCTAAAAGATAATTTAATAGATCATTTACAATTTCTTTATTAAAGATCATAACGGTAACGATCATTGGTCCTAATAAATGCTAAAGAATTTCAAATAATTACCTTCTTTGTGAATCATAATTGAAAAGATCATTTAAAGTTTTTTTATTAAAGATCATAACGGTAACGATCATTGGGCCTAATAAATGCTAAAAAATCGTAAATACTTATCTTCTTTCTAAAAGCTAATTTAATAGATCATTTAGAATTTCTTTATTAAAGATCATAACTGTAACGGTCATTGGGCCTAATAAATGCTAAAAAATTGTAAATAATTATATTCTTTCTAAACCATAATTTAATAAATCATTTAAAATTTCTTTATTAAAAATCATAACGGAAACAATCATTGAGCCTAATAAACGGTAAAAAATTGTAAATAATTATCTTCTTTGTAAAAGATAATTTAATACATCATTTAAAATTTCTTAATTAAAGATCATAACAGTAACGATCATTGGGCCTAATAAATGCTAAAGAATTTGAAATAATTATCTTCGTTGTGAATCATAATTGAAAAGATCATTTAAAGTTTTTTTATTAAAGATCATAACGGTAACGATCATTGGGCCTAACAAATGCTAAAAAATCGTAAATACTTATCTTCTTTCTAAAAGCTAATTTAATAGATCATTTAGAATTTTTTTATTAAAGATCGTAACGGTAACGATCATTGGTCCTAATAAATGCTAAAGAATTTCAAATAATTACCTTCTTTGTGAAGCATAATTGAAAAGATCATTTAAAGTTTTTTTATTAAAGATCATAACGGTAACGATCATTGGGCCTAATAAATGCTAAAAAATCGTAAATACTTATCTTCTTTCTAAAAGCTAATTTAATAGATCATTTAGAATTTCTTTATTAAAGATCATAACTGTAACGGTCATTGAGCCTAATAAATGCTAAAAAATTGTAAATAATTATATTCTTTTTAAAACATAATTTAATTATCTTCTTTGTAAAAGATAATTTAATAGATCATTTAGAATTTCTTTATTAAAGATCATAACGGTAACGATCATTGGGCCTAATAAATGCTAAAGAATTTGAAATAATTACCTTCTTTGTGAATCATAATTGAATAGATCATTTAAAGTTTTTTAATAAAGACCACAAAGGTAACGATCATTGGGCCTAATAAATGCTAAAAAATTGTAAATAATTATCTTCTTTCTAAAAGATAATTTAATAGATCATTTAGAATTTCTTTATTAAAGATCATAACGGTAACGATCATTGGGCCTAATAAATGCTAAAGAATTTGAAATAATTACCTTCTTTGTGAATCATAATTGAATAGATCATTTAAAGTTTTTTTAATAAAGATCATAACGGTAACGATCATTGGGCCTAATAAACGCTAAAAAATTGTAAATAATTATCTTCTTTCTAAAAGATAATTTAATAGATCATTTACAATTTCTTTATTAAAGATCATAACGGTAACGATCATTGGTCCTAATAAATGCTAAAGAATTTCAAATAATTACCTTCTTTGTGAAGCATAATTGAAAAGATCATTTAAAGTTTTTTTATTAAAGATCATAACGGTAACGATCATTGGGCCTAATAAATGCTAAAAAATCGTAAATACTTATCTTCTTTCTAAAAGCTAATGTAATAGATCATTTAGAATTTCTTTATTAAAGATCATAACTGTAACGGTCATTGGGCCTAATAAATGCTAAAAAATTGTAAATAATTATATTCTTTCTAAACCATGATTTAATAAATCATTTAAAATTTCTTTATTAAAAATCATAACGGAAACAATCATTGAGCCTAATAAACGGTAAAAAATTATAAATAATTATCTTCTTTGTAAAAGATAATTTAATACATCATTTAGAATTTCTTTATTAAAGATCATAACGGTAACGATCATTGGGCCTAAGAAATGCTAAAGAATTTGAAATAATTACCTTCTTTGTGAATCATAATTGAATAGATCATTTAAAGTTTTTTAATAAAGACCATAAAGGTAACGATCATTGGGCCTAATAAATGCTAAAAAATTGTAAATAATTATCTTCTTTCTAAAAGATAATTTAATAGATCATTTAGAATTTCTTTATTAAAGATCATAACGGTAACGATCATTGGGCCTAATAAATGCTAAAGAATTTGAAATAATTACCTTCTTTGTGAATCATAATTGAATAGATCATTTAAAGTTTTTTAATAAAGACCACAAAGGTAACGATCATTGGGCCTAATAAATGCTAAAAAATTGTAAATAATTATCTTCTTTCTAAAAGATAATTTAATAGATCATTTAGAATTTCTTTATTAAAGATCATAACGGTAACGATCATTGGGCCTAATAAATGCTAAAGAATTTGAAATAATTACCTTCTTTGTGAATCATAATTGAATAGATCATTTAAAGTTTTTTTAATAAAGATCATAACGGTAACAATCATTGGGCCTAATAAATGCTAAAAAATCGTAAATACTTATCTTCTTTCTAAAAGCTAATTTAATAGATCATTTAGAATTTCTTTATTAAAGATCATAACTGTAACGGTCATTGAGCCTAATAAATGCTAAAAAATTGTAAATAATTATATTCTTTTTAAAACATAATTTAATTATCTTCTTTGTAAAAGATAATTTAATAGATCATTTAGAATTTCTTTATTAAAGATCATAACGGTAACGATCATTGGGCCTAATAAATGCTAAAGAATTTGAAATAATTACCTTCTTTGTGAATCATAATTGAATAGATCATTTAAAGTTTTTTAATAAAGACCACAAAGGTAACGATCATTGGGCCTAATAAATGCTAAAAAATTGTAAATAATTATCTTCTTTCTAAAAGATAATTTAATAGATCATTTAGAATTTCTTTATTAAAGATCATAACGGTAACGATCATTGGGCCTAATAAATGCTAAAGAATTTGAAATAATTACCTTCTTTGTGAATCATAATTGAATAGATCATTTAAAGTTTTTTTAATAAAGATCATAACGGTAACGATCATTGGGCCTAATAAACGCTAAAAAATTGTAAATAATTATCTTCTTTCTAAAAGATAATTTAATAGATCATTTACAATTTCTTTATTAAAGATCATAACGGTAACGATCATTGGTCCTAATAAATGCTAAAGAATTTCAAATAATTACCTTCTTTGTGAAGCATAATTGAAAAGATCATTTAAAGTTTTTTTATTAAAGATCATAACGGTAACGATCATTGGGCCTAATAAATGCTAAAAAATCGTAAATACTTATCTTCTTTCTAAAAGCTAATGTAATAGATCATTTAGAATTTCTTTATTAAAGATCATAACTGTAACGGTCATTGGGCCTAATAAATGCTAAAAAATTGTAAATAATTATATTCTTTCTAAACCATGATTTAATAAATCATTTAAAATTTCTTTATTAAAAATCATAACGGAAACAATCATTGAGCCTAATAAACGGTAAAAAATTATAAATAATTATCTTCTTTGTAAAAGATAATTTAATACATCATTTAGAATTTCTTTATTAAAGATCATAACGGTAACGATCATTGGGCCTAAGAAATGCTAAAGAATTTGAAATAATTACCTTCTTTGTGAATCATAATTGAATAGATCATTTAAAGTTTTTTAATAAAGACCATAAAGGTAACGATCATTGGGCCTAATAAATGCTAAAAAATTGTAAATAATTATCTTCTTTCTAAAAGATAATTTAATAGATCATTTAGAATTTCTTTATTAAAGATCATAACGGTAACGATCATTGGGCCTAATAAATGCTAAAGAATTTGAAATAATTACCTTCTTTGTGAATCATAATTGAATAGATCATTTAAAGTTTTTTAATAAAGACCACAAAGGTAACGATCATTGGGCCTAATAAATGCTAAAAAATTGTAAATAATTATCTTCTTTCTAAAAGATAATTTAATAGATCATTTAGAATTTCTTTATTAAAGATCATAACGGTAACGATCATTGGGCCTAATAAATGCTAAAGAATTTGAAATAATTACCTTCTTTGTGAATCATAATTGAATAGATCATTTAAAGTTTTTTTAATAAAGATCATAACGGTAACAATCATTGGGCCTAATAAATGCTAAAAAATTGTAAATAATTATCTTCTTTCTAAAAGATAATTTAATAGATCCTTTAGAATTTCTTTATTAAAGATCATAACGGTAACGATCATTGGGCCTAATAAATGCTAAAGAATTTGAAATAATTATCTTCTTTGTGAATCATAATTGAAAAGATCATTTAAAGTTTTTTATTAAAGATCATAACGGTAACGATCATTGGGCCTAATAAATGCTAAAAAATTGTAAATAATTATCTTCTGTCTAAAAGATAATTTAATAGATCATTTAGAATTTCTTTATTAAAGATCATAACGGTAACGATCATTGGCCTAATAAATGCTAAAGAATTTGAAATAATTACCTTCTTTGTGAATCATAATTGAATAGATCATTTAAAGTTTTTTTAATAAAGATCATAACGGTAACGATCATTGGGCCTAATAAATGCTAAAAAATTGTAAATAATTATCTTCTTTCTAAAAGATAATTTAATAGATCATTTACAATTTCTTTATTAAAGATCATAACGGTAACGATCATTGGTCCTAATAAATGCTAAAGAATTTCAAATAATTACCTTCTTTGTGAATCATAATTGAAAAGATCATTTAAAGTTTTTTTATTAAAGATCATAACGGTAACGATCATTGGGCCTAATAAATGCTAAAAAATCGTAAATACTTATCTTCTTTCTAAAAGCTAATTTAATAGATCATTTAGAATTTCTTTATTAAAGATCATAACTGTAACGGTCATTGGGCCTAATAAATGCTAAAAAATTGTAAATAATTATATTCTTTCTAAACCATAATTTAATAAATCATTTAAAATTTCTTTATTAAAAATCATAACGGAAACAATCATTGAGCCTAATAAACGGTAAAAAATTGTAAATAATTATCTTCTTTGTAAAAGATAATTTAATACATCATTTAAAATTTCTTAATTAAAGATCATAACAGTAACGATCATTGGGCCTAATAAATGCTAAAGAATTTGAAATAATTATCTTCGTTGTGAATCATAATTGAAAAGATCATTTAAAGTTTTTTTATTAAAGATCATAACGGTAACGATCACTGGGCCTAACAAATGCTAAAAAATCGTAAATACTTATCTTCTTTCTAAAAGCTAATTTAATAGATCATTTAGAATTTTTTTATTAAAGATCGTAACGGTAACGATCATTGGGCCTAATAAATGCTAAAGAATTTGAAATAATTACCTTCTTTGTGAATCATAATTGAATAGATCAGTTAAAGTTTTTTTAATAAAGATCATAACGGTAACGATCATTGGGCCTAATAAATGCTAAAAAATTGTAAATAATTATCTTCTTTCTAAAAGATAATTTAATAGATCATTTACAATTTCTTTATTAAAGATCATAACGGTAACGATCATTGGTCCTAATAAATGCTAAAGAATTTCAAATAATTACCTTCTTTGTGAAGCATAATTGAAAAGATCATTTAAAGTTTTTTTATTAAAGATCATAACGGTAACGATCATTGGGCCTAATAAATGCTAAAAAATCGTAAATACTTATCTTCTTTCTAAAAGCTAATTTAATAGATCATTTAGAACTTTTTTATTAAAGATCGTAACGGTAACGATCATTGGGCCTAATAAATGCTAAAGAATTTGAAATAATTACCTTCTTTGTGAAGAATAATTGAAAAGATCATTTAAAGTTTTTTTATTAAAGATCATAACGGTAACGATCATTGGGCCTAATAAATGCTAAAAAAT
This sequence comes from Psophocarpus tetragonolobus, assembly GCA_037954015.1. Lineage (NCBI taxonomy): Eukaryota > Viridiplantae > Streptophyta > Magnoliopsida > Fabales > Fabaceae > Psophocarpus > Psophocarpus tetragonolobus. The sequence goes on from CM075688.1 coordinate 66,720,766, forward strand.
CGTAAATACTTATCTTCTTTCTAAAAGCTAATTTAATAGATCATTTAGAACTTTTTTATTAAAGATCGTAACGGTAACGATCATTGGGCCTAATAAATGCTAAAAAATTGTAAATAATTATCTTCTTTCTCAAAGATAATTTAATACATCATTTAAAATTTCTTCATTAAAGATCATAACGGAAACGATCATTGGGCCTAATAAATGCTAAAGAATTGTAAATAATTATATTATTTCTAAAACATAATTTAATAGATCATTTAAAATTTCTTTATTAAAAATCATAACGGTAACAATCATTGAGCCTAATAAATGGTAAAAAATTGTAAATAATTATCTTCTTTGTAAAAGATAATTTAACAGATCATTTAAAATTTCTTTATTAAAGATCATAACAGTAACAATCATTAGGCCTAATAAATGCTAAAGAATTTGAAATAATTATCTTCTTTGTGAATCATAATTGAAAAGATCATTTAAAGTTTTTTTATTAAAGATCATAACGGTAACGATCATTGGGCCTAATAAATGCTAAAGAATTTGGAATAATTACCTTCTTTGTGAATCATAATTGAAAAGATCATTTCAAGTTTTTTTAATAAAGATCATAACGGTAACGATCATTGGGCCTAATAAATGCTAAAAAATTGTAAATAATTATCTTCTTTCTCAAAGATAATTTAATACATCATTTAAAATTTCTTCATTAAAGATCATAACGGAAACGATCATTGGGCCTAATAAATGCTAAAGAATTGTAAATAATTATATTCTTTCTAAAACATAATTTAATAGATCATTTAAAATTTCTTTATTAAAAATCATAACGGTAACAATCATTGAGCCTAATAAACGGTAAAAAATTGTAAATAATTATCTTCTTTGTAAAAGATAATTTAATACATCATTTAAAATTTCTTAATTAAAGATCATAACAGTAACGATCATTGGGCCTAATAAATGCTAAAGAATTTGAAATAATTATCTTCGTTGTGAATCATAATTGAAAAGATCATTTAAAGTTTTTTTATTAAAGATCATAACGGTAACGATCATTGGGCCTAATAAATGCTAAAAAATCGTAAATAATTATCTTCTTTCTAAAAGCTAATTTAATAGATCATTTAGAATTTTTTTATTAAAGATCGTAACGGTAACGATCATTGGGCCTAATAAATGCTAAAGAATTTGAAATAATTACCTTCTTTGTGAATCTTAATTGAATAGATCAGTTAAAGTTTTTTTAATAAAGATCATAACGGTAACGATCATTGGGCCTAATAAATGCTAAAAAATTGTAAATAATTATCTTCTTTCTAAAAGATAATTTAATAGATCATTTACAATTTCTTTATTAAAGATCATAACGGTAACGATCATTGGTCCTAATAAATGCTAAAGAATTTCAAATAATTACCTTCTTTGTGAATCATAATCGAAAAGATCATTTAAAGTTTTTTTATTAAAGATCATAACGGTAACGATCATTGGGCCTAATAAATGCTAAAAAATCGTAAATACTTATCTTCTTTCTAAAAGCTAATTTAATAGATCATTTAGAACTTTTTTATTAAAGATCGTAACGGTAACGATCATTGGGCCTAATAAATGCTAAAGAATTTGAAATAATTATCTTCTTTGTGAATCATAATTGAAAAGATCATTTAAAGTTTTTTTATTAAAGATCATAACGGTAACGATCATTGGGCCTAATAAATGCTAAAAAATCGTAAATACTTATCTTCTTTCTAAAAGGTAATTTAATAGATCATTTAGAATTTCTTTATTAAAGATCATAACGGAAACGATCATTGGGCCTAATAAATGCTAAAGAATTGTAAATAATTATATTCTTTCTAAAACATAATTTAATAGATAATTTAAAATTTCTTTATTAAAAATCATAACGGTAACAATCATTGAGCCTAATAAATGGTAAAAAATTGTAAATAATTATCTTCTTTGTAAAAGATAATTTAATAGATCATTTAGAATTTCTTTATTAAAGATCATAACGGTAACGATCATTGGGCCTAATAAATGCTAAAGAATTTGAAATAATTACCTTCTTTGTGAATCATAATTGAATAGATCATTTAAAGTTTTTTAATAAAGATCATAAAGGTAACGATCATTGGGCCTAATAAATGCTAAAAAATTGTAAATAATTATCTTCTTTCTAAAAGATAATTTAATAGATCATTTAGAATTTCTTTATTAAAGATCATAACGGTAACGATCATTGGGCCTAATAAATGCTAAAGAATTTGAAATAATTATCTTCTTTGTGAATCATAATTGAAAAGATCATTTAAAGTTTTTTTATTAAAGATCATAACGGTAACGATCATTGGGCCTAATAAATGCTAAAAAATCGTAAATACTTATCTTCTTTCTAAAAGCTAATTTAATAGATCATTTAGAATTTCTTTATTAAAGATCATAACGGAAACGATCATTGGGCCTAATAAATGCTAAAGAATTGTAAATAATTATATTCTTTCTAAAACATAATTTAATAGATAATTTAAAATTTCTTTATTAAAAATCATAACGGTAACAATCATTGAGCCTAATAAATGGTAAAAAATTGTAAATAATTATCTTCTTTGTAAAAGATAATTTAATAGATCATTTAGAATTTCTTTATTAAAGATCATAACGGTAACGATCATTGGGCCTAATAAATGCTAAAGAATTTGAAATAATTACCTTCTTTGTGAATCATAATTGAATAGATCATTTAAAGTTTTTTAATAAAGATCATAAAGGTAACGATCATTGGGCCTAATAAATGCTAAAAAATTGTAAATAATTATCTTCTTTCTAAAAGATAATTTAATAGATCATTTAGAATTTCTTTATTAAAGATCATAACGGTAACGATCATTGGGCCTAATAAATGCTAAAGAATTTGAAATAATTATCTTCTTTGTGAATCATAATTGAAAAGATCATTTAAAGTTTTTTTATTAAAGATCATAACGGTAACGATCATTGGGCCTAATAAATGCTAAAAAATTGTAAATAATTATCTTCTTTCTCAAAGATAATTTAATACATCATTTAAAATTTCTTCATTAAAGATCATAACGGAAACGATCATTGGGCCTAATAAATGCTAAAGAATTGTAAATAATTATATTATTTCTAAAACATAATTTAATAGATCATTTAAAATTTCTTTATTAAAAATCATAACGGTAACAATCATTGAGCCTAATAAATGGTAAAAAATTGTAAATAATTATCTTCTTTGTAAAAGATAATTTAACAGATCATTTAAAATTTCTTTATTAAAGATCATAACAGTAACAATCATTAGGCCTAATAAATGCTAAAGAATTTGAAATAATTATCTTCCTTGTGAATCATAATTGAAAAGATCATTTAAAGTTTTTTTATTAAAGATCATAACGGTAACGATCATTGGGCCTAATAAATGCTAAAGAATTTGGAATAATTACCTTCTTTGTGAATCATAATTGAAAAGATCATTTAAAGTTTTTTTAATAAAGATCATAACGGTAACGATCATTGGGCCTAATAAATGCTAAAAAATTGTAAATAATTATCTTCTTTCTAAAAGATAATTTAATAGATCATTTAGAATTTCTTTATTAAAGATCATAACGGTAACGATCATTGGGCCTAATAAATGCTAAAGAATTTGAAATAATTATCTTCTTTGTGAATCATAATTGAAAAGATCATTTAAAGTTTTTTATTAAAGATCATAACGGTAACGATCATTGGGCCTAATAAATGCTAAAAAATTGTAAATAATTATCTTCTTTCTCAAAGATAATTTAATACATCATTTAGAATTTCTTTATTAAAGATCATAACGGAAACGATCATTGGGCCTAATAAATGCTAAAGAATTGTATATAATTATATTCCTTCTAAAACATAATTTAATAGATCATTTAAAATTTCTTTATTAAAAATCATAACGGTAACAATCATTGAGCCTAATAAATGGTAAAAAATTGTAAATAATTATTTTTTTGTAAAAGATAATTTAATAGATCATTTAAAATTTCTTTATTAAAGATCATAACAGTAACGATCATTGGGCCTAATAAATGCTAAAGAATTTGAAATAATTATCTTCTTTGTGAATCATAATTGAAAAGGTCATTTAAAGTTTTTTTATTAAAGATCATAACGGTAACGATCATTGGGCCTAATAAATGCTAAAAAATCGTAAATACTTATCTTCTTTCTAAAAGCTAATTTAATAGATCATTTAGAATTTTTTTATTAAAGATCGTAACGGTAACGATCATTGGGCCTAATAAATGCTAAAGAATTGTAAATAATTATATTCTTTCTAAAACATAATTTAATAGATCGTTTAAAATTTCTTTATTAAAGATCATAACGGTAACGTTCATTGGGCCTAATAAATGCTAAAAAATTGTAATTAATTATCTTCTTTGCAAAAGATAATTTAACAGATCATTTAAAATTTCTATATTAAAGATCATAACGGTAACGATCATTGGTCCTAATAAATGCTAAAGAATTTGAAATAATTACCTTCTTTGTGGATCATAATTGAATAGATCATTTAAAGTTTTTTTAATAAAGATCATAACGGTAACGATCATTGGGCCTAATAAATGCTAAAGAATTTGAAATAATTATCTTCTTTGTGAATCATAATTGAAAAGATCATTTAAAGTTGTTCTATTAAAGATCATAACGGTAACGATCATTGGGCCTAATAAATGCTAAAAAATTGTAAACCATTATCTTCTTTCTAAAAGATAATTTAATAGATCATTTAGAATTTCTTTATTAAAGATCACAACAGTAACGATCATTGGGCCTAATAAATACTAAAAAATTGTAAATAATTATCTTCTTTCTAAAAGATAATTTAATAGATCATTTAGAATTTCTTTATTAAAGATCATAACGGTAACGATCATTGGGCCTAATAAATGCTAAAGAATTTGAAATAATTATCTTCTTTGTGAATCATAATTGAAAAGATCATTTAAAGTTTTTTTATTAAAGATCATAACGGTAACGATCATTGGGCCTAATAAATGCTAAAAAATCGTAAATACTTATCTTCTTTCTAAAAGCTAATTTAATAGATCATTTAGAATTTCTTTATTAAAGATCATAACGGTAACGATCATTGGGCCTAATAAATGCTAAAGAATTTGAAATAATTACCTTCTTTGTGAATCATAATTGAATAGATCATCTAAAGTTTTTTAATAAAGATCATAAAGGTAACGATCATTGGGCCTAATAAATGCTAAAAAATTGTAAATAATTATCTTCTTTCTAAAAGATAATTTAATAGATCATTTAGAATTTCTTTATTAAAGATCATAACGGTAACGATCATTGGGCCTAATAAATGCTAAAGAATTTGAAATAATTATCTTCTTTGTGAATCATAATTGAAAAGATCATTTAAAGTTTTTTTATTAAAGATCATAACGGTAACGATCATTGGGCCTAATAAATGCTAAAAAATTGTAAATAATTATCTTCTTTCTCAAAGATAATTTAATACATAATTTAAAATTTCTTCATTAAAGATCATAACGGAAACGATCATTGGGCCTAATAAATGCTAAAGAATTGTAAATAATTATATTATTTCTAAAACATAATTTAATAGATCATTTAAAATTTCTTTATTAAAAATCATAACGGTAACAATCATTGAGCCTAATAAATGGTAAAAAATTGTAAATAATTATCTTCTTTGTAAAAGATAATTTAACAGATCATTTAAAATTTCTTTATTAAAGATAATAACAGTAACAATCATTAGGCCTAATAAATACTAAAGAATTTGAAATAATTATCTTCTTTGTGAATCATAATTGAAAAGATCATTTAAAGTTTTTTTATTAAAGATCATAACGGTAACGATCATTGGGCCTAATAAATGCTAAAGAATTTGGAATAATTACCTTCTTTGTGAATCATAATTGAAAAGATCATTTAAAGTTTTTTTAATAAAGATCGTAACGGTAACGATCATTGGGCCTAATAAATGCTAAAAAATTGTAAATAATTATCTTCTTTCTAAAAGATAATTTAATAGATCATTTAGAATTTCTTTATTAAAGATCATAACGGTAACGATCATTGGGCCTAATAAATGCTAAAGAATTTGAAATAATTATCTTCTTTGTGAATCATAATTGAAAAGATCATTTAAAGTTTTTTATTAAAGATCATAACGGTAACGATCATTGGGCCTAATAAATGCTAAAGAATTTGGAATAATTACCTTCTTTGTGAATCATAATTGAAAAGATCATTTAAAGTTTTTTTAATAAAGATCGTAACGGTAACGATCATTGGGCCTAATAAATGCTAAAAAATTGTAAATAATTATCTTCTTTCTAAAAGATAATTTAATAGATCATTTAGAATTTCTTTATTAAAGATCATAACGGTAACGATCATTGGGCCTAATAAATGCTAAAGAATTTGAAATAATTATCTTCTTTGTGAATCATAATTGAAAAGATCATTTAAAGTTTTTTATTAAAGATCATAACGGTAACGATCATTGGGCCTAATAAATGCTAAAAAATTGTAAATAATTATCTTCATTCTCAAAGATAATTTAATACATCATTTAGAATTTCTTTATTAAAGATCATAACGGAAACGATCATTGGGCCTAATAAATGCTAAAGAATTGTAAATAATTATATTCCTTCTAAAACATAATTTAATAGATCATTTAAAATTTCTTTCTTAAAAATCATAACGGTAACAATCATTGAGCCTAATAAATGGTAAAAAATTGTAAATAATTATTTTTTTGTAAAAGATAATTTAATAGATCATTTAAAATTTCTTTATTAAAGATCATAACAGTAACGATCATTGGGCCTAATAAATGCTAAAGAATTTGAAATAATTATCTTCTTTGTGAATCATAATTGAAAAGATCATTTAAAGTTTTTTTATTAAAGATCATAACGGTAACGATCATTGGGCCTAATAAATGCTAAAAAATCGTAAATACTTATCTTCTTTCTAAAAGCTAATTTAATAGATCATTTAGAATTTTTTTATTAAAGATCGTAACGGTAACGATCATTGGGCCTAATAAATGCTAAAGAATTGTAAATAATTATATTCTTTCTAAAACATAATTTAATAGATCGTTTAAAATTTCTTTATTAAAGATCATAACGGTAACGTTCATTGGGCCTAATAAATGCTAAAAAATTGTAATTAATTATCTTCTTTGCAAAAGATAATTTAACAGATCATTTAAAATTTCTATATTAAAGATCATAACGGTAACGATCATTGGTCCTAATAAATGCTAAAAAATTGTAAACCATTATCTTCTTTCTAAAAGATAATTTAATAGATCATTTAGAATTTCTTTATTAAAGATCACAACAGTAACGATCATTGGGCCTAATAAATACTAAAAAATTGTAAATAATTATCTTCTTTCTAAAAGATAATTTAATAGATCATTTAGAATTTCTTTATTAAAGATCATAACGGTAACGATCATTGGGCCTAATAAATGCTAAAGAATTTGAAATAATTATCTTCTTTGTGAATCATAATTGAAAAGATCATTTAAAGTTTTTTTATTAAAGATCATAACGGTAACGATCATTGGGCCTAATAAATGCTAAAAAATCGTAAATACTTATCTTCTTTCTAAAAGCTAATTTAATAGATCATTTAGAATTTTTTTATTAAAGATCGTAACGGTAACGATCATTGGGCCTAATAAATGCTAAAGAATTGTAAATAATTATATTCTTTCTAAAACATAATTTAATAGATCGTTTAAAATTTCTTTATTAAAGATCATAACGGTAACGTTCATTGGGCCTAATAAATGCTAAAAAATTGTAATTAATTATCTTCTTTGCAAAAGATAATTTAACAGATCATTTAAAATTTCTATATTAAAGATCATAACGGTAACGATCATTGGTCCTAATAAATGCTAAAAAATTGTAAACCATTATCTTCTTTCTAAAAGATAATTTAATAGATCATTTAGAATTTCTTTATTAAAGATCACAACAGTAACGATCATTGGGCCTAATAAATACTAAAAAATTGTAAATAATTATCTTCTTTCTAAAAGATAATTTAATAGATCATTTAGAATTTCTTTATTAAAGATCATAACGGTAACGATCATTGGGCCTAATAAATGCTAAAGAATTTGAAATAATTATCTTCTTTGTGAATCATAATTGAAAAGATCATTTAAAGTTTTTTTATTAAAGATCATAACGGTAACGATCATTGGGCCTAATAAATGCTAAAAAATCGTAAATACTTATCTTCTTTCTAAAAGCTAATTTAATAGATCATTTAGAATTTCTTTATTAAAGATCATAACGGTAACGATCATTGGGCCTAATAAATGCTAAAGAATTTGAAATAATTACCTTCTTTGTGAATCATAATTGAATAGATCATCTAAAGTTTTTTAATAAAGATCATAAAGGTAACGATCATTGGGCCTAATAAATGCTAAAAAATTGTAAATAATTATCTTCTTTCTAAAAGATAATTTAATAGATCATTTAGAATTTCTTTATTAAAGATCATAACGGTAACGATCATTGGGCCTAATAAATGCTAAAGAATTTGAAATAATTATCTTCTTTGTGAATCATAATTGAAAAGATCATTTAAAGTTTTTTTATTAAAGATCATAACGGTAACGATCATTGGGCCTAATAAATGCTAAAAAATTGTAAATAATTATCTTCTTTCTCAAAGATAATTTAATACATCATTTAAAATTTCTTCATTAAAGATCATAACGGAAACGATCATTGGGCCTAATAAATGCTAAAGAATTGTAAATAATTATATTATTTCTAAAACATAATTTAATAGATCATTTAAAATTTCTTTATTAAAAATCATAACGGTAACAATCATTGAGCCTAATAAATGGTAAAAAATTGTAAATAATTATCTTCTTTGTAAAAAATAATTTAACAGATCATTTAAAATTTCTTTATTAAAGATCATAACAGTAACAATCATTAGGCCTAATAAATGCTAAAGAATTTGAAATAATTATCTTCTTTGTGAATCATAATTGAAAAGATCATTTAAAGTTTTTTTATTAAAGATCATAACGGTAACGATCATTGGGCCTAATAAATGCTAAAGAATTTGGAATAATTACCTTCTTTGTGAATCATAATTGAAAAGATCATTTAAAGTTTTTTTAATAAAGATCATAACGGTAACGAACATTGGGCCTAATAAATGCTAAAAAATTGTAAATAATTATCTTCTTTCTAAAAGATAATTTAATAGATCATTTAGAATTTCTTTATTAAAGATCATAACGGTAACGATCATTGGGCCTAATAAATGCTAAAGAATTTGAAATAATTATCTTCTTTGTGAATCATAATTGAAAAGATCATTTAAAGTTTTTTATTAAAGATCATAACGGTAACGATCATTGGGCCTAATAAATGCTAAAAAATTGTAAATAATTATCTTCATTCTCAAAGATAATTTAATACATCATTTAGAATTTCTTTATTAAAGATCATAACGGAAACGATCATTGGGCCTAATAAATGCTAAAGAATTGTAAATAATTATATTCCTTCTAAAACATAATTTAATAGATCATTTAAAATTTCTTTATTAAAAATCATAACGGTAACAATCATTGAGCCTAATAAATGGTAAAAAATTGTAAATAATTATTTTTTTGTAAAAGATAATTTAATAGATCATTTAAAATTTCTTTATTAAAGATCATAACAGTAACGATCATTGGGCCTAATAAATGCTAAAGAATTTGAAATAATTATCTTCTTTGTGAATCATAATTGAAAAGATCATTTAAAGTTTTTTTATTAAAGATCATAACGGTAACGATCATTGGGCCTAATAAATGCTAAAAAATCGTAAATACTTATCTTCTTTCTAAAAGCTAATTTAATAGATCATTTAGAATTTTTTTATTAAAGATCGTAACGGTAACGATCATTGGGCCTAATAAATGCTAAAGAATTGTAAATAATTATATTCTTTCTAAAACATAATTTAATAGATCGTTTAAAATTTCTTTATTAAAGATCATAACGGTAACGTTCATTGGGCCTAATAAATGCTAAAAAATTGTAATTAATTATCTTCTTTGCAAAAGATAATTTAACAGATCATTTAAAATTTCTATATTAAAGATCATAACGGTAACGATCATTGGTCCTAATAAATGCTAAAGAATTTGAAATAATTACCTTCTTTGTGGATCATAATTGAATAGATCATTTAAAGTTTTTTTAATAAAGATCATAACGGTAACGATCATTGGGCCTAATAAATGCTAAAGAATTTGAAATAATTATCTTCTTTGTGAATCATAATTGAAAAGATCATTTAAAGTTTTTTTATTAAAGATCATAACGGTAACGATCATTGGGCCTAATAAATGCTAAAAAATCGTAAATACTTATCTTCTTTCTAAAAGCTAATTTAATAGATCATTTAGAATTTCTTTATTAAAGATCATAACGGTAACGATCATTGGGCCTAATAAATGCTAAAGAATTTGAAATAATTACCTTCTTTGTGAATCATAATTGAATAGATCATCTAAAGTTTTTTAATAAAGATCATAAAGGTAACGATCATTGGGCCTAATAAATGCTAAAAAATTGTAAATAATTATCTTCTTTGTGAATCATAATTGAAAAGATCATTTAAAGTTTTTTTATTAAAGATCATAACGGTAACGATCATTGGGCCTAATAAATGCTAAAAAATCGTAAATACTTATCTTCTTTCTAAAAGCTAATTTAATAGATCATTTAGAATTTCTTTATTAAAGATCATAACGGTAACGATCATTGGGCCTAATAAATGCTAAAGAATTTGAAATAATTACCTTCTTTGTGAATCATAATTGAATAGATCATCTAAAGTTTTTTAATAAAGATCATAAAGGTAACGATCATTGGGCCTAATAAATGCTAAAAAATTGTAAATAATTATCTTCTTTCTAAAAGATAATTTAATAGATCATTTAGAATTTCTTTATTAAAGATCATAACGGTAACGATCATTGGGCCTAATAAATGCAAAAGAATTTGAAATAATTATCTTCTTTGTGAATCATAATTGAAAAGATCATTTAAAGTTTTTTTATTAAAGATCATAACGGTAACGATCATTGGGCCTAATAAATGCTAAAAAATTGTAAATAATTATCTTCTTTCTCAAAGATAATTTAATACATCATTTAAAATTTCTTCATTAAAGATCATAACGGAAACGATCATTGGGCCTAATAAATGCTAAAGAATTGTAAATAATTATATTATTTCTAAAACATAATTTAATAGATCATTTAAAATTTCTTTATTAAAAATCATAACGGTAACAATCATTGAGCCTAATAAATGGTAAAAAATTGTAAATAATTATCTTCTTTGTAAAAAATAATTTAACAGATCATTTAAAATTTCTTTATTAAAGATCATAACAGTAACAATCATTAGGCCTAATAAATGCTAAAGAATTTGAAATAATTATCTTCTTTGTGAATCATAATTGAAAAGATCATTTAAAGTTTTTTTATTAAAGATCATAACGGTAACGATCATTGGGCCTAATAAATGCTAAAGAATTTGGAATAATTACCTTCTTTGTGAATCATAATTGAAAAGATCATTTAATGTTTTTTTAATAAAGATCATAACGGTAACGATCATTGGGCCTAATAAATGCTAAAAAATTGTAAATAATTATCTTCTTTCTAAAAGATAATTTAATAGATCATTTAGAATTTCTTTATTAAAGATCATAACGGTAACGATCATTGGGCCTAATAAATGCTAAAGAATTTGAAATAATTATCTTCTTTGTGAATCATAATTGAAAAGATCATTTAAAGTTTTTTATTAAAGATCATAACGGTAACGATCATTGGGCCTAATAAATGCTAAAAAATTGTAAATAATTATCTTCATTCTCAAAGATAATTTAATACATCATTTAGAATTTCTTTATTAAAGATCATAACGGAAACGATCATTGGGCCTAATAAATGCTAAAGAATTGTAAATAATTATATTCCTTCTAAAACATAATTTAATAGATCATTTAAAATTTCTTTATTAAAAATCATAACGGTAACAATCATTGAGCCTAATAAATGGTAAAAAATTGTAAATAATTATTTTTTTGTAAAAGATAATTTAATAGATCATTTAAAATTTCTTTATTAAAGATCATAACAGTAACGATCATTGGGCCTAATAAATGCTAAAGAATTTGAAATAATTATCTTCTTTGTGAATCATAATTGAAAAGATCATTTAAAGTTTTTTTATTAAAGATCATAACGGTAACGATCATTGGGCCTAATAAATGCTAAAAAATCGTAAATACTTATCTTCTTTCTAAAAGCTAATTTAATAGATCATTTAGAATTTTTTTATTAAAGATCGTAACGGTAACGATCATTGGGCCTAATAAATGCTAAAGAATTGTAAATAATTATATTCTTTCTAAAACATAATTTAATAGATCGTTTAAAATTTCTTTATTAAAGATCATAACGGTAACGTTCATTGGGCCTAATAAATGCTAAAAAATTGTAATTAATTATCTTCTTTGCAAAAGATAATTTAACAGATCATTTAAAATTTCTATATTAAAGATCATAACGGTAACGATCATTGGTCCTAATAAATGCTAAAGAATTTGAAATAATTACCTTCTTTGTGGATCATAATTGAATAGATCATTTAAAGTTTTTTTAATAAAGATCATAACGGTAACGATCATTGGGCCTAATAAATGCTAAAGAATTTGAAATAATTATCTTCTTTGTGAATCATAATTGAAAAGATCATTTAAAGTTGTTCTATTAAAGATCATAACGGTAACGATCATTGGGCCTAATAAATGCTAAAAAATTGTAAACCATTATCTTCTTTCTAAAAGATAATTTAATAGATCATTTAGAATTTCTTTATTAAAGATCACAACGGTAACGATCATTGGGCCTAATAAATACTAAAAAATTGTAAATAATTATCTTCTTTCTAAAAGATAATTTAATAGATCATTTAGAATTTCTTTATTAAAGATCATAACGGTAACGATCATTGGGCCTAATAAATGCTAAAGAATTTGAAATAATTATCTTCTTTGTGAATCATAATTGAAAAGATCATTTAAAGTTTTTTTATTAAAGATCATAACGGTAACGATCATTGGGCCTAATAAATGCTAAAAAATCGTAAATACTTATCTTCTTTCTAAAAGCTAATGTAATAGATCATTTAGAATTTTTTTATTAAAGATCGTAACGGTAACGATCATTGGGCCTAATAAATGCTAAAGAATTGTAAATAATTATATTCTTTCTAAAACATAATTTAATAGATCGTTTAAAATTTCTTTATTAAAGATCATAATGGTAACGTTCATTGGGCCTAATAAATGCTAAAAAATTGTAATTAATTATCTTCTTTGCAAAAGATAATTTAACAGATCATTTAAAATTTCTTTATTAAAGATCATAACGGTAACGATCATTGGTCCTAATAAATGCTAAAGAATTTGAAATAATTACCTTCTTTGTGGATCATAATTGAATAGATCATTTAAAGTTTTTTTAATAAAGATCATAACGGTAACGATCATTGGGCCTAATAAATGCTAAAGAATTTGAAATAATTATCTTCTTTGTGAATCATAATTGAAAAGATCATTTAAAGTTGTTCTATTAAAGATCATAACGGTAACGATCATTGGGCCTAATAAATGCTAAAAAATTGTAAACCATTATCTTCTTTCTAAAAGATAATTTAATAGATCATTTAGAATTTCTTTATTAAAGATCATAACGGTAACGATCATTGGGCCTAATAAATACTAAAAAATTGTAAATAATTATCTTCTTTCCAAAAGATAATTTAATAGATCATTTAGAATTTCTTTATTAAAGATCATAACGGTAACGATCATTGGGCCTAATAAATGCTAAAGAATTTGAAATAATTATCTTCTTTGTGAATCATAATTGAAAAGATCATTTAAAGTTTTTTTATTAAAGATCATAACGGTAACGATCATTGGGCCTAATAAATGCTAAAAAATCGTAAATACTTATCTTCTTTCTAAAAGCTAATTTAATAGATCATTTAGAATTTTTTTATTAAAGATCGTAACGGTAACGATCATTGGGCCTAATAAATGCTAAAAAATCGTAAATACTTATCTTCTTTCTCAAAGATAATTTAATACATCATTTAGAATTTCGTTATTAAAGATCATAACGGAAACGATCATTGGGCCTAATAAATGCTAAAGAATTGTAAATAATTATATTCTTTCTAAAACATAATTTAATAGATCATTTAAAATTTCTTTATTAAAAATCATAACGGTAACAATCATTGAGCCTAATAAATGGTAAAAAATTGTAAATAATTATTTTTTTGTAAAAGATAATTTAATAGATCATTTCAAATTTCTTTATTAAAGATCATAACAGTAACGATCATTGGGCCTAATAAATGCTAAAGAATTTGAAATAATTATCTTCTTTGTGAATCATAATTGAAAAGATCATTTAAAGTTTTTTTATTAAAGATCATAACGGTAACGATCATTGGGCCTAATAAATGCTAAAAAATCGTAAATACTTATCTTCTTTCTAAAAGCTAATTTAATAGATAATTTAGAATTTTTTTATTAAAGATCGTAACGGTAACGATCATTGGGCCTAATAAATGCTAAAGAATTATAAATAATTATATTCTTTCTAAAACATAATTTAATAGATCGTTTAAAATTTCTTTATTAAAAATCATAACGGTAACGTTCATTGGGCCTAATAAATGCTAAAAAATTGTAATTAATTATCTTCTTTGCAAAAGATAATTTAACAGATCATTTAAAATTTCTTTATTAAAGATCATAACGGTAACGATCATTGGTCCTAATAAATGCTAAACAATTTGAAATAATTACCTTCTTTGTGGATCATAATTGAATAGATCATTTAAAGTTTTTTTAATAAAGATCATAACGGTAACGATCATTGGGCCTAATAAATGCTAAAGAATTTGAAATAATTATCTTCTTTGTGAATCATAATTGAAAAGATCATTTAAAGTTGTTCTATTAAAGATCATAACGGTAACGATCATTGGGCCTAATAAATGCTAAAAAATTGTAAACCATTATCTTCTTTCTAAAAGATAATTTAATAGATCATTTAGAATTTCTTTATTAAAGATCATAACGGTAACGATCATTGGGCCTAATAAATACTAAAAAATTGTAAATAATTATCTTCTTTCTAAAAGATAATTTAATAGATCATTTAGAATTTCTTTATTAAAGATCATAACGGTAACGATCATTGGGCCTAATAAATGCTAAAGAATTTGAAATAATTATCTTCTTTGTGAATCATAATTGAAAAGATCATTTAAAGTTTTTTTATTAAAGATCATAACGGTAACGATCATTGGGCCTAATAAATGCTAAAAAATCGTAAATACTTATCTTCTTTCTAAAAGCTAATTTAATAGATCATTTAGAATTTTTTTATTAAAGATCGTAACGGTAACGATCATTGGGCCTAATAAATGCTAAAGAATTCTAAATAATTATATTCTTTCTAAAACATAATTTAATCGATCGTTTAAAATTTCTTTATTAAAGATCATAACGGTAACGTTCATTGGGCCTAATAAATGCTAAAAAATTGTAATTAATTATCTTCTTTGCAAAAGATAATTTAATAGATCATTTAAAATTTCTTTATTAAAGATCATAATGGTAACGATCATTGGGACTAATAAATGCTAAAGAATTTGGAATAATTACCTTCTTTGTGAATCATAATTGAAAAGATCATTTAAAGTTTTTTTAATAAAGATCATAACGGTAACGATCATTGGGCCTAATAAATGCTAAAAAATTGTAAATAATTATCTTCTTTCTAAAAGATAATTTAATAGATCATTTAGAATTTCTTTATTAAAGATCATAACGGTAACGATCATTGGGCCTAATAAATACTAAAAAATTGTAAATAATTATCTTCTTTCTAAAAGATAATTTAATAGATCATTTAGAATTTCTTTATTAAAGATCATAACGGTAACGATCATTGGGCCTAATAAATGCTAAAGAATTTGGAATAATTACCTTCTTTGTGAATCATAATTGAAAAGATCATTTAAAGTTTTTTTATTAAAGATCATAACGGTAACGATCATTGGGCCTAATAAATGCTAAAGAATTTGGAATAATTACCTTCTTTGTGAATCATAATTGAAAAGATCATTTAAAGTTTTTTTAATAAAGATCATAACGGTAACGATCATTGGGCCTAATAAATGCTAAAAAATTGTAAATAATTATCTTCTTTCTAAAAGCTAATTTAATAGATAATTTAGAATTTTTTTATTAAAGATCGTAACGGTAACGATCATTGGGCCTAATAAATGCTAAAGAATTATAAATAATTATATTCTTTCTAAAACATAATTTAATAGATCGTTTAAAATTTCTTTATTAAAAATCATAACGGTAACGTTCATTGGGCCTAATAAATGCTAAAAAATTGTAATTAATTATCTTCTTTGCAAAAGATAATTTAACAGATCATTTAAAATTTCTTTATTAAAGATCATAACGGTAACGATCATTGGTCCTAATAAATGCTAAAGAATTTGAAATAATTACCTTCTTTGTGGATCATAATTGAATAGATCATTTAAAGTTTTTTTAATAAAGATCATAACGGTAACGATCATTGGGCCTAATAAATGCTAAAGAATTTGAAATAATTATCTTCTTTGTGAATCATAATTGAAAAGATCATTTAAAGTTGTTCTATTAAAGATCATAACGGTAACGATCATTGGGCCTAATAAATGCTAAAAAATTGTAAACCATTATCTTCTTTCTAAAAGATAATTTAATAGATCATTTAGAATTTCTTTATTAAAGATCATAACGGTAACGATCATTGGGCCTAATAAATACTAAAAAATTGTAAATAATTATCTTCTTTCTAAAAGATAATTTAATGGATCATTTAGAATTTCTTTATTAAAGATCATAACGGTAACGATCATTGGGCCTAATAAATGCTAAAGAATTTGAAATAATTATCTTCTTTGTGAATCATAATTGAAAAGATCATTTAAAGTTTTTTTATTAAAGATCATAACGGTAACGATCATTGGGCCTAATAAATGCTAAAAAATCGTAAATACTTATCTTCTTTCTAAAAGCTAATTTAATAGATCATTTAGAATTTTTTTATTAAAGATCGTAACGGTAACGATCATTGGGCCTAATAAATGCTAAAGAATTGTAAATAATTATATTCTTTCTAAAACATAATTTAATAGATCGTTTAAAATTTCTTTATTAAAGATCATAACGGTAACGTTCATTGGGCCTAATAAATGCTAAGAAATTGTAATTAATTATCTTCTTTGCAAAAGATAATTTAATAGATCATTTAAAATTTCTTTATTAAAGATCATAACGGTAACGATCATTGGGCCGAATAAATGCTAAAGAATTTGGAATAATTACCTTCTTTGTGAATCATAATTGAAAAGATCATTTAAAGTTTTTTTAATAAAGATCATAACGGTAATGATCATTGGGCCTAATAAATGCTAAAAAATTGTAAATAATTATCTTCTTTCTAAAAGATAATTTAATAGATCATTTAGGATTTCTTTATTAAAGATCATAACGGTAACGATCATTGGGCCTAATAAATACTAAAAAATTGTAAATAATTATCTTCTTTCTAAAAGATAATTTAATAGATCATTTAGAATTTCTTTATTAAAGATCATAACGGTAACGATCATTGGGCCTAATAAATGCTAAAGAATTTGAAATAATTATCTTCTTTGTGAATCATAATTGAAAAGATCATTTAAAGTTTTTTTATTAAAGATCATAACGGTAACGATCATTGGGCCTAATAAATGCTAAAAAATCGTAAATACTTATCTTCTTTCTAAAAGCTAATTTAATAGATCATTTAGAATTTTTTTATTAAAGATCGTAACGGTAACGATCATTGGGCCTAATAAATGCTAAAGAATTGTAAATAATTATATTCTTTCTAAAACATAATTTAATAGATCGTTTAAAATTTCTTTATTAAAGATCATAACGGTAACGTTCATTGGGCCTAATAAATGCTAAAAAATTGTAATTAATTATCTTCTTTGCAAAAGATAATTTAATAGATCATTTAAAATTTCTTTATTAAAGATCATAATGGTAACGATCATTGGGCCTAATAAATGCTAAAGAATTTGGAATAATTACCTTCTTTGTGAATCATAATTGAAAAGATCATTTAAAGTTTTTTTAATAAAGATCATCACGGTAACGATCATTGGGCCTAATAAATGCTAAAAAATTGTAAATAATTATCTTCTTTCTAAAAGATAATTTAATAGATCATTTAGAATTTCTTTATTAAAGATCATAACGGTAACGATCATTGGGCCTAATAAATACTAAAAAATTGTAAATAATTATCTTCTTTCTAAAAGATAATTTAATAGATCATTTAGAATTTCTTTATTAAAGATCATAATGGTAACGATCATTGGGCCTAATAAATGCTAAAGAATTTGGAATAATTACCTTCTTTGTGAATCATAATTGAAAAGATCATTTAAAGTTTTTTTATTAAAGATCATAACGGTAACGATCATTGGGCCTAATAAATGCTAAAGAATTTGGAATAATTACCTTCTTTGTGAATCATAATTGAAAAGATCATTTAAAGTTTTTTTAATAAAGATCATAACGGTAACGATCATTGGGCCTAATAAATGCTAAAAAATTGTAAATAATTATCTTCTTTCTAAAAGATAATTTAATAGATCATTTAGAATTTCTTTATTAAAGATCATAACGGTAACGATCATTGGGCCTAATAAATGCTAAAGAATTTGAAATAATTATCTTCTTTGTGAATCATAATTGAAAAGATCATTTAAAGTTTTTTATTAAAGATCATAACGGTAACGATCATTGGGCCTAATAAATGCTAAAAAATTGTAAATAATTATCTTCATTCTCAAAGATAATTTAATACATCATTTAGAATTTCTTTATTAAAGATCATAACGGAAACGATCATTGGGCCTAATAAATACTAAAAAATTGTAAATAATTATCTTCTTTCTAAAAGATAATTTAATAGATCATTTAGAATTTCTTTATTAAAGATCATAACGGTAACGATCATTGGGCCTAATAAATGCTAAAGAATTTGAAATAATTATCTTCTTTGTGAATCATAATTGAAAAGATCATTTAAAGTTTTTTTATTAAAGATCATAACGGTAACGATCATTGGGCCTAATAAATGCTAAAAAATCGTAAATACTTATCTTCTTTCTAAAAGCTAATTTAATAGATCATTTAGAATTTTTTTATTAAAGATCGTAACGGTAACGATCATTGGGCCTAATAAATGCTAAAAAATCGTAAATACTTATCTTCTTTCTCAAAGATAATTTAATACATCATTTAGAATTTCGTTATTAAAGATCATAACGGAAACGATCATTGGGCCTAATAAATGCTAAAGAATTGTAAAGAATTATATTCTTTCTAAAACATAATTTAATAGATCATTTAAAATTTCTTTATTAAAAATCATAACGGTAACAATCATTGAGCCTAATAAATGGTAAAAAATTGTAAATAATTATTTTTTTGTAAAAGATAATTTAATAGATAACAGTAACGATCATTGGGCCTAATAAATGCTAAAGAATTTGAAATAATTATCTTCTTTGTGAATCATAATTGAAAAGATCATTTAAAGTTTTTTTATTAAAGATCATAACGGTAACGATCATTGGGCCTAATAAATGCTAAAAAATCGTAAATACTTATCTTCTTTCTAAAAGCTAATTTAATAGATAATTTAGAATTTTTTTATTAAAGATCGTAACGGTAACGATCATTGGGCCTAATAAATGCTAAAGAATTATAAATAATTATATTCTTTCTAAAACATAATTTAATAGATCGTTTAAAATTTCTTTATTAAAAATCATAACGGTAACGTTCATTGGGCCTAATAAATGCTAAAAAATTGTAATTAATTATCTTCTTTGCAAAAGATAATTTAACAGATCATTTAAAATTTCTTTATTAAAGATCATAACGGTAACGATCATTGGTCCTAATAAATGCTAAAGAATTTGAAATAATTACCTTCTTTGTGGATCATAATTGAATAGATCATTTAAAGTTTTTTTAATAAAGATCATAACGGTAACGATCATTGGGCCTAATAAATGCTAAAGAATTTGAAATAATTATCTTCTTTGTAAATCATGATTGAAAAGATCATTTAAAGTTGTTCTATTAAAGATCATAACGGTAACGATCATTGGGCCTAATAAATGCTAAAAAATTGTAAACCATTATCTTCTTTCTAAAAGATAATTTAATAGATCATTTAGAATTTCTTTATTAAAGATCATAACGGTAATGATCATTGGGCCTAATAAATACTAAAAAATTGTAAATAATTATCTTCTTTCTAAAAGATAATTTAATAGATCATTTAGAATTTCTTTATTAAAGATCATAACGGTAACGATCATTGGGCCTAATAAATGCTAAAGAATTTGAAATAATTATCTTCTTTGTGAATCATAATTGAAAAGATCATTTAAAGTTTTTTTATTAAAGATCATAACGGTAACGATCATTGGGCCTAATAAATGCTAAAAAATCGTAAATACTTATCTTCTTTCTAAAAGCTAATTTAATAGATCATTTAGAATTTTTTTATTAAAGATCGTAACGGTAACGATCATTGGGCCTAATAAATGCTAAAGAATTGTAAATAATTATATTCTTTCTAAAACATAATTTAATAGATCGTTTAAAATTTCTTTATTAAAGATCATAACGGTAACGTTCATTGGGCCTAATAAATGCTAAAAAATTGTAATTAATTATCTTCTTTGCAAAAGATAATTTAATAGATCATTTAAAATTTCTTTATTAAAGATCATAACGGTAACGATCATTGGGCCTAATAAATGCTAAAGAATTTGGAATAATTACCTTCTTTGTGAATCATAATTGAAAAGATCATTTAAAGTTTTTTTAATAAAGATCATAACGGTAACGATCATTGGGCCTAATAAAAGCTAAAAAATTGTAAATAATTATCTTCTTTCTAAAAGATAATTTGATAGATCATTTAGAATTTCTTTATTAAAGATCATAACGGTAACGATCATTGGGCCTAATAAATGCTAAAGAATTTGAAATAATTATCTTCTTTGTGAATCATAATTGAAAAGATCATTTAAAGTTTTTTTATTAAAGATCATAACGGTAACGATCATTGGGCCTAATAAATGCTAAAAAATCGTAAATACTTATCTTCTTTCTAAAAGCTAATGTAATAGATCATTTAGAATTTTTTTATTAAAGATCGTAACGGTAACGATCATTGGGCCTAATAAATGCTAAAAAATCGTAAATACTTATCTTCTTTCTCAAAGATAATTTAATACATCATTTAGAATTTCGTTATTAAAGATCATAACAGAAACGATCATTGGGCCTAATAAATGCTAAAGAATTGTAAATAATTATATTCTTTCTAAAACATAATTTAATAGATCATTTAAAATTTCTTTATTAAAAATCATAACGGTAACAATCATTGAGCCTAATAAATGGTAAAAAATTGTAAATAATTATTTTTTTGTAAAAGATAATTTAATAGATCATTTAAAATTTCTTTATTAAAGATCATAACAGTAACGATCATTGGGCCTAATAAATGCTAAAGAATTTGAAATAATTATCTTCTTTGTGAATCATAATTGAAAAGATCATTTAAAGTTTTTTTATTAAAGATCATAACGGTAACGATCATTGGGCCTAATAAATGCTAAAAAATCGTAAATACTTATCTTCTTTCTAAAAGCTAATTTAATAGATAATTTAGAATTTTTTTATTAAAGATCGTAACGGTAACGATCATTGGGCCTAATAAATACTAAAAAATTGTAAACCATTATCTTCTTTCTAAAAGATAATTTAATAGATCATTTAGAATTTCTTTATTAAAGATCATAACGGTAACGATCATTGGGCCTAATAAATACTAAAAAATTGTAAATAATTATCTTCTTTCTAAAAGATAATTTAATAGATCATTTAGAATTTCTTTATTAAAGATCATAACGGTAACGATCATTGGGCCTAATAAATGCTAAAGAATTTGAAATAATTACCTTCTTTGTGGATCATAATTGAATAGATCATTTAAAGTTTTTTTAATAAAGATCATAACGGTAACGATCATTGGGCCTAATAAATGCTAAAAAATTGTAAACCATTATCTTCTTTCTAAAAGATAATTTAATAGATCATTTAGAATTTCTTTATTAAAGATCATAACGGTAACGATCATTGGGCCTAATAAATGCTAAAGAATTGTAAATAATTATATTCTTTCTAAAACATAATTTAATAGATCATTTAAAATTTCTTTATTAAAAATCATAACGGTAACAATCATTGAGCCTAATAAATGGTAAAAAATTGTAAATAATTATTTTTTTGTAAAAGATAATTTAATAGATCATTTAAAATTTCTTTATTAAAGATCATAACAGTAACGATCATTGGGCCTAATAAATGCTAAAGAATTTGAAATAATTATCTTCTTTGTGAATCATAATTGAAAAGATCATTTAAAGTTTTTTTATTAAAGATCATAACGGTAACGATCATTGGGCCTAATAAATGCTAAAAAATCGTAAATACTTATCTTCTTTCTAAAAGCTAATTTAATAGATAATTTAGAATTTTTTTATTAAAGATCGTAACGGTAACGATCATTGGGCCTAATAAATGCTAAAGAATTATAAATAATTACCTTCTTTGTGGATCATAATTGAATAGATCATTTAAAGTTTTTTTAATAAAGATCATAACGGTAACGATCATTGGGCCTAATAAATGCTAAAGAATTTGAAATAATTATCTTCTTTGTAAATCATAATTGAAAAGATCATTTAAAGTTGTTCTATTAAAGATCATAACGGTAACGATCATTGGGCCTAATAAATGCTAAAAAATTGTAAACCATTATCTTCTTTCTAAAAGATAATTTAATAGATCATTTAGAATTTCTTTATTAAAGATCATAACGGTAATGATCATTGGGCCTAATAAATACTAAAAAATTGTAAATAATTATCTTCTTTCTAAAAGATAATTTAATAGATCATTTAGAATTTCTTTATTAAAGATCATAACGGTAACGATCATTGGGCCTAATAAATGCTAAAGAATTTGAAATAATTATCTTCTTTGTGAATCATAATTGAAAAGATCATTTAAAGTTTTTTTATTAAAGATCATAACGGTAACGATCATTGGGCCTAATAAATGCTAAAAAATCGTAAATACTTATCTTCTTTCTAAAAGCTAATTTAATAGATCAATTAGAATTTTTTTATTAAAGATCGTAACGGTAACGATCATTGGGCCTAATAAATGCTAAAGAATTGTAAATAATTATATTCTTTCTAAAACATAATTTAATAGATCGTTTAAAATTTCTTTATTAAAGATCATAACGGTAACGTTCATTGGGCCTAATAAATGCTAAAAAATTGTAATTAATTATCTTCTTTGCAAAAGATAATTTAACAGATCATTTAAAATTTCTTTATTAAAGATCATAACGGTAACGATCATTGGTCTTAATAAATGCTAAAGAATTTGAAATAATTACCTTCTTTGTGGATCATAATTGAATAGATCATTTAAAGTTTTTTTAATAAAGATCGTAACGGTAACGATCATTGGGCCTAATAAATGCTAAAGAATTTGAAATAATTATCTTCTTTGTGAATCATAATTGAAAAGATCATTTAAAGTTTTTTTATTAAAGATCATAACGGTAACGATCATTGGGCCTAATAAATGCTAAAAAATCGTAAATACTTATCTTCTTTCTAAAAGCTAATTTAATAGATAATTTAGAATTTTTTTATTAAAGATCGTAACGGTAACGATCATTGGGCCTAATAAATGCTAAAGAATTATAAATAATTACCTTCTTTGTGGATCATAATTGAATAGATCATTTAAAGTTTTTTTAATAAAGATCATAACGGTAACGATCATTGGGCCTAATAAATGCTAAAGAATTTGAAATAATTATCTTCTTTGTAAATCATAATTGAAAAGATCATTTAAAGTTGTTCTATTAAAGATCATAACGGTAACGATCATTGGGCCTAATAAATGCTAAAAAATTGTAAACCATTATCTTCTTTCTAAAAGATAATTTAATAGATCATTTAGAATTTCTTTATTAAAGATCATAACGGTAATGATCATTGGGCCTAATAAATACTAAAAAATTGTAAATAATTATCTTCTTTCTAAAAGATAATTTAATAGATCATTTAGAATTTCTTTATTAAAGATCATAACGGTAACGATCATTGGGCCTAATAAATGCTAAAGAATTTGAAATAATTATCTTCTTTGTGAATCATAATTGAAAAGATCATTTAAAGTTTTTTTATTAAAGATCATAACGGTAACGATCATTGGGCCTAATAAATGCTAAAAAATCGTAAATACTTATCTTCTTTCTAAAAGCTAATTTAATAGATCAATTAGAATTTTTTTATTAAAGATCGTAACGGTAACGATCATTGGGCCTAATAAATGCTAAAGAATTGTAAATAATTATATTCTTTCTAAAACATAATTTAATAGATCGTTTAAAATTTCTTTATTAAAGATCATAACGGTAACGTTCATTGGGCCTAATAAATGCTAAAAAATTGTAATTAATTATCTTCTTTGCAAAAGATAATTTAATAGATCATTTAAAATTTCTTTATTAAAGATCATAACGGTAACGATCATTGGGCCTAATAAATGCTAAAGAATTTGGAATAATTACCTTCTTTGTGAATCATAATTGAAAAGATCATTTAAAGTTTTTTTAATAAAGATCATAACGGTAACGATCATTGGGCCTAATAAAAGCTAAAAAATTGTAAATAATTATCTTCTTTCTAAAAGATAATTTAATAGATCATTTAGAATTTCTTTATTAAAGATCATAACGGTAACGATCATTGGGCCTAATAAATACTAAAAAATTGTAAATAATTATCTTCTTTCTAAAAGATAATTTAATAGATCATTTAGAATTTCTTTATTAAAGATCATAACGGTAACGATCATTGGGCCTAATAAATGCTAAAGAATTTGAAATAATTATCTTCTTTGTGAATCATAATTGAAAAGATCATTTAAAGTTTTTTTATTAAAGATCATAACGGTAACGATCATTGGGCCTAATAAATGCTAAAAAATCGTAAATACTTATCTTCTTTCTAAAAGCTAATGTAATAGATCATTTAGAATTTTTTTATTAAAGATTGTAACGGTAACGATCATTGGGCCTAATAAATGCTAAAAAATCGTAAATACTTATCTTCTTTCTCAAAGATAATTTAATACATCATTTAGAATTTCGTTATTAAAGATCATAACGGAAACGATCATTGGGCCTAATAAATGCTAAAGAATTGTAAATAATTATATTCTTTCTAAAACATAATTTAATAGATCATTTAAAATTTCTTTATTAAAAATCATAACGGTAACAATCATTGAGCCTAATAAATGGTAAAAAATTGTAAATAATTATTTTTTTGTAAAAGATAATTTAATAGATCATTTAAAATTTCTTTATTAAAGATCATAACAGTAACGATCATTGGGCCTAATAAATGCTAAAGAATTTGAAATAATTATCTTCTTTGTGAATCATAATTGAAAAGATCATTTAAAGTTTTTTTATTAAAGATCATAACGGTAACGATCATTGGGCCTAATAAATGCTAAAAAATCGTAAATACTTATCTTCTTTCTAAAAGCTAATTTAATAGATAATTTAGAATTTTTTTATTAAAGATCGTAACGGTAACGATCATTCGGCCTAATAAATACTAAAAAATTGTAAACCATTATCTTCTTTCTAAAAGATAATTTAATAGATCATTTAGAATTTCTTTATTAAAGATCATAACGGTAACGATCATTGGGCCTAATAAATACTAAAAAATTGTAAATAATTATCTTCTTTCTAAAAGATAATTTAATAGATCATTTAGAATTTCTTTATTAAAGATCATAACGGTAACGATCATTGGGCCTAATAAATGCTAAAGAATTTGAAATAATTATCTTCTTTGTGAATCATAATTGAAAAGATCATTTAAAGTTTTTTTATTAAAGATCATAACGGTAACGATCATTGGGCCTAATAAATGCTAAAAAATCGTAAATACTTATCTTCTTTCTAAAAGCTAATGTAATAGATCATTTAGAATTTTTTTATTAAAGATCGTAACGGTAACGATCATTGGGCCTAATAAATGCTAAAAAATCGTAAATACTTATCTTCTTTCTCAAAGATAATTTAATACATCATTTAGAATTTCGTTATTAAAGATCATAACGGAAACGATCATTGGGCCTAATAAATGCTAAAGAATTGTAAATAATTATATTCTTTCTAAAACATAATTTAATAGATCATTTAAAATTTCTTTATTAAAAATCATAACGGTAACAATCATTGAGCCTAATAAATGGTAAAAAATTGTAAATAATTATTTTTTTGTAAAAGATAATTTAATAGATCATTTAAAATTTCTTTATTAAAGATCATAACAGTAACGATCATTGGGCCTAATAAATGCTAAAGAATTTGAAATAATTATCTTCTTTGTGAATCATAATTGAAAAGATCATTTAAATTTTTTTTATTAAAGATCATAACGGTAACGATCATTGGGCCTAATAAATGCTAAAAAATCGTAAATACTTATCTTCTTTCTAAAAGCTAATTTAATAGATAATTTAGAATTTTTTTATTAAAGATCGTAACGGTAACGATCATTGGGCCTAATAAATACTAAAAAATTGTAAACCATTATCTTCTTTCTAAAAGATAATTTAATAGATCATTTAGAATTTCTTTATTAAAGATCATAACGGTAACGATCATTGGGCCTAATAAATACTAAAAAATTGTAAATAATTATCTTCTTTCTAAAAGATAATTTAATAGATCATTTAGAATTTCTTTATTAAAGATCATAACGGTAACGATCATTGGGCCTAATAAATACTAAAAAATTGTAAATAATTATCTTCTTTCTAAAAGATAATTTAATGGATCATTTAAAATTTCTTTATTAAAGATCATAACAGTAACGATCATTGGGCCTAATAAATGCTAAAGAATTTGAAATAATTATCTTCTTTGTGAATCATAATTGAAAAGATCATTTAAAGTTTTTTTATTAAAGATCATAACGGTAACGATCATTGGGCCTAATAAATGCTAAAAAATCGTAAATACTTATCTTCTTTCTAAAAGCTAATTTAATAGATAATTTAGAATTTTTTTATTAAAGATCGTAACGGTAACGATCATTGGGCCTAATAAATACTAAAAAATTGTAAACCATTATCTTCTTTCTAAAAGATAATTTAATAGATCATTTAGAATTTCTTTATTAAAGATCATAACGGTAACGATCATTGGGCCTAATAAATACTAAAAAATTGTAAATAATTATCTTCTTTCTAAAAGATAATTTAATAGATCATTTAGAATTTCTTTATTAAAGATCATAACGGTAACGATCATTGGGCCTAATAAATGCTAAAGAATTTGAAATAATTACCTTCTTTGTGGATCATAATTGAATAGATCATTTAAAGTTTTTTTAATAAAGATCATAACGGTAACGATCATTGGGCCTAATAAATGCTAAAGAATTTGAAATAATTATCTTCTTTCTGAATCATAATTGAAAAGATCATTTAAAGTTGTTCTATTAAAGATCATAACGGTAACGATCATTGGGCCTAATAAATGCTAAAAAATTGTAAACCATTATCTTCTTTCTAAAAGATAATTTAATAGATCATTTAGAATTTCTTTATTAAAGATCATAACGGTAACGATCATTGGGCCTAATAAATACTAAAAAATTGTAAATAATTATCTTCTTTCTAAAAGATAATTTAATGGATCATTTAGAATTTCTTTATTAAAGATCATAACGGTAACGATCATTGGGCCTAATAAATGCTAAAGAATTTGAAATAATTATCTTCTTTGTGAATCATAATTGAAAAGATCATTTAAAGTTTTTTTATTAAAGATCATAACGGTAACGATCATTGGGCCTAATAAATGCTAAAAAATCGTAAATACTTATCTTCTTTCTAAAAGCTAATTTAATAGATCATTTAGAATTTTTTTATTAAAGATCGTAACGGTAACGATCATTGGGCCTAATAAATGCTAAAAAATCGTAAATACTTATCTTCTTTCTAAAAGATAATTTAATACATCATTTAGAATTTCGTTATTAAAGATCATAACGGAAACGATCATTGGGCCTAATAAATGCTAAAGAATTGTAAATAATTATATTCTTTCTAAAACATAATTTAATAGATCATTTAAAATTTCTTTATTAAAAATCATAACGGTAACAATCATTGAGCCTAATAAATGGTAAAAAATTGTAAATAATTATTTTTTTGTAAAAGATAATTTAATAGATCATTTAAAATTTCTTTATTAAAGATCATAACAGTAACGATCATTGGGCCTAATAAATGCTAAAGAATTTGAAATAATTATCTTCTTTGTGAATCATAATTGAAAAGATCATTTAAAGTTTTTTTATTAAAGATCATAACGGTAACGATCATTGGGCCTAATAAATGCTAAAAAATCGTAAATACTTATCTTCTTTCTAAAAGCTAATTTAATAGATAATTTAGAATTTTTTTATTAAAGATCGTAACGGTAACGATCATTGGGCCTAATAAATGCTAAAGAATTATAAATAATTATATTCTTTCTAAAACATAATTTAATAGATCGTTTAAAATTTCTTTATTAAAAATCATAACGGTAACGTTCATTGGGCCTAATAAATGCTAAAAAATTGTAATTAATTATCTTCTTTGCAAAAGATAATTTAACAGATCATTTAAAATTTCTTTATTAAAGATCATAACGGTAACGATCATTGGTCCTAATAAATGCTAAAGAATTTGAAATAATTACCTTCTTTGTGGATCATAATTGAATAGATCATTTAAAGTTTTTTTAATAAAGATCATAACGGTAACGATCATTGGGCCTAATAAATGCTAAAGAATTTGAAATAATTATCTTCTTTGTAAATCATAATTGAAAAGATCATTTAAAGTTGTTCTATTAAAGATCATAACGGTAACGATCATTGGGCCTAATAAATGCTAAAGAATTGTAAATAATTATATTCTTTCTAAAACATAATTTAATAGATCATTTAAAATTTCTTTATTAAAAATCATAACGGTAACAATCATTGAGCCTAATAAATGGTAAAAAATTGTAAATAATTATTTTTTTGTAAAAGATAATTTAATAGATCATTTAAAATTTCTTTATTAAAGATCATAACAGTAACGATCATTGGGCCTAATAAATGCTAAAGAATTTGAAATAATTATCTTCTTTGTGAATCATAATTGAAAAGATCATTTAAAGTTTTTTTATTAAAGATCATAACGGTAACGATCATTGGGCCTAATAAATGCTAAAAAATCGTAAATACTTATCTTCTTTCTAAAAGCTAATTTAATAGATAATTTAGAATTTTTTTATTAAAGATCGTAACGGTAACGATCATTGGGCCTAATAAATGCTAAAGAATTATAAATAATTATATTCTTTCTGAAACATAATTTAATAGATCGTTTAAAATTTCTTTATTAAAAATCATAACGGTAACGTTCATTGGGCCTAATAAATGCTAAAAAATTGTAATTAATTATCTTCTTTGCAAAAGATAATTTAACAGATCATATAAAATTTCTTTATTAAAGATCATAACGGTAACGATCATTGGTCCTAATAAATGCTAAAGAATTTGAAATAATTACCTTCTTTGTGGATCATAATTGAATAGATCATTTAAAGTTTTTTTAATAAAGATCATAACGGTAACGATCATTGGGCCTAATAAATGCTAAAGAATTTGAAATAATTATCTTCTTTGTAAATCATAATTGAAAAGATCATTTAAAGTTGTTCTATTAAAGATCATAACGGTAATGATCATTGGGCCTAATAAATACTAAAAAATTGTAAATAATTATCTTCTTTCTAAAAGATAATTTAATAGATCATTTAGAATTTCTTTATTAAAGATCATAACGGTAACGATCATTGGGCCTAATAAATGCTAAAAAATTTGAAATAATTATCTTCTTTGTGAATCATAATTGAAAAGATCATTTAAAGTTTTTTTATTAAAGATCATAACGGTAACGATCATTGGGCCTAATAAATGCTAAAAAATCGTAAATACTTATCTTCTTTCTAAAAGCTAATTTAATAGATCATTTAGAATTTTTTTATTAAAGATCGTAACGGTAACGATCATTGGGCCTAATAAATGCTAAAGAATTGTAAATAATTATATTCTTTCTAAAACATAATTTAATAGATCGTTTAAAATTTCTTTATTAAAGATCATAACGGTAACGTTCATTGGGCCTAATAAATGCTAAAAAATTGTAATTAATTATCTTCTTTGCAAAAGATAATTTAATAGATCATTTAAAATTTCTTTATTAAAGATCATAACGGTAACGATCATTGGGCCTAATAAATGCTAAAGAATTTGGAATAATTACCTTCTTTGTGAATCATAATTGAAAAGATCATTTAAAGTTTTTTTAATAAAGATCATAACGGTAACGATCATTGGGCCTAATAAAAGCTAAAAAATTGTAAATAATTATCTTCTTTCTAAAAGATAATTTAATAGATCATTTAGAATTTCTTTATTAAAGATCATAACGGTAACGATCATTGGGCCTAATAAATACTAAAAAATTGTAAATAATTATCTTCTTTCTAAAAGATAATTTAATAGATCATTTAGAATTTCTTTATTAAAGATCATAACGGTAACGATCATTGGGCCTAATAAATGCTAAAGAATTTGAAATAATTATCTTCTTTGTGAATCATAATTGAAAAGATCATTTAAAGTTTTTTTATTAAAGATCATAACGGTAACGATCATTGGGCCTAATAAATGCTAAAAAATCGTAAATACTTATCTTCTTTCTAAAAGCTAATGTAATAGATCATTTAGAATTTTTTTATTAAAGATCGTAACGGTAACGATCATTGGGCCTAATAAATGCTAAAAAATCGTAAATACTTATCTTCTTTCTCAAAGATAATTTAATACATCATTTAGAATTTCGTTATTAAAGATCATAACGGAAACGATCATTGGGCCTAATAAATGCTAAAGAATTGTAAATAATTATATTCTTTCTAAAACATAACTTAATAGATCATTTAAAATTTCTTTATTAAAAATCATAACGGTAACAATCATTGAGCCTAATAAATGGTAAAAAATTGTAAATAATTATTTTTTTGTAAAAGATAATTTAATAGATCATTTAAAATTTCTTTATTAAAGATCATAACAGTAACGATCATTGGGCCTAATAAATGCTAAAGAATTTGAAATAATTATCTTCTTTGTGAATCATAATTGAAAAGATCATTTAAAGTTTTTTTATTAAAGATCATAACGGTAACGATCATTGGGCCTAATAAATGCTAAAAAATCGTAAATACTTATCTTCTTTCTAAAAGCTAATTTAATAGATAATTTAGAATTTTTTTATTAAAGATCGTAACGGTAACGATCATTGGGCCTAATAAATACTAAAAAATTGTAAACCATTATCTTCTTTCTAAAAGATAATTTAATAGATCATTTAGAATTTCTTTATTAAAGATCATAACGGTAACGATCATTGGGCCTAATAAATACTAAAAAATTGTAAATAATTATCTTCTTTCTAAAAGATAATTTAATAGATCATTTAGAATTTCTTTATTAAAGATCATAACGGTAACGATCATTGGGCCTAATAAATGCTAAAGAATTTGAAATAATTACCTTCTTTGTGGATCATAATTGAATAGATCATTTAAAGTTTTTTTAATAAAGATCATAACGGTAACGATCATTGGGCCTAATAAATGCTAAAGAATTTGAAATAATTATCTTCTTTCTGAATCATAATTGAAAAGATCATTTAAAGTTGTTCTATTAAAGATCATAACGGTAGCGATCATTGGGCCTAATAAATGCTAAAAAATTGTAAACCATTATCTTCTTTCTAAAAGATAATTTAATAGATCATTTAGAATTTCTTTATTAAAGATCATAACGGTAACGATCATTGGGCCTAATAAATACTAAAAAATTGTAAATAATTATCTTCTTTCTAAAAGATAATTTAATGGATCATTTAGAATTTCTTTATTAAAGATCATAACGGTAACGATCATTGGGCCTAATAAATGCTAAAGAATTTGAAATAATTATCTTCTTTGTGAATCATAATTGAAAAGATCATTTAAAGTTTTTTTATTAAAGATCATAACGGTAACGATCATTGGGCCTAATAAATGCTAAAAAATCGTAAATACTTATCTTCTTTCTAAAAGCTAATTTAATAGATCATTTAGAATTTTTTTATTAAAGATCGTAACGGTAACGATCATTGTGCCTAATAAATGCTAAAAAATCGTAAATACTTATCTTCTTTCTAAAAGATAATTTAATACATCATTTAGAATTTCGTTATTAAAGATCATAACGGAAACGATCATTGGGCCTAATAAATGCTAAAGAATTGTAAATAATTATATTCTTTCTAAAACATAATTTAATAGATCATTTAAAATTTCTTTATTAAAAATCATAACGGTAACAATCATTGAGCCTAATAAATGGTAAAAAATTGTAAATAATTATTTTTTTGTAAAAGATAATTTAATAGATCATTTAAAATTTCTTTATTAAAGATCATAACAGTAACGATCATTGGGCCTAATAAATGCTAAAGAATTTGAAATAATTATCTTCTTTGTGAATCATAATTGAAAAGATCATTTAAAGTTTTTTTATTAAAGATCATAACGGTAACGATCATTGGGCCTAATAAATGCTAAAAAATCGTAAATACTTATCTTCTTTCTAAAAGCTAATTTAATAGATAATTTAGAATTTTTTTATTAAAGATCGTAACGGTAACGATCATTGGGCCTAATAAATGCGAAAGAATTATAAATAATTATATTCTTTCTAAAACATAATTTAATAGATCGTTTAAAATTTCTTTATTAAAAATCATAACGGTAACGTTCATTGGGCCTAATAAATGCTAAAAAATTGTAATTAATTATCTTCTTTGCAAAAGATAATTTAACAGATCATTTAAAATTTCTTTATTAAAGATCATAACGGTAACGATCATTGGTCCTAATAAATGCTAAAGAATTTGAAATAATTACCTTCTTTGTGGATCATAATTGAATAGATCATTTAAAGTTTTTTTAATAAAGATCATGACGGTAACGATCATTGGGCCTAATAAATGCTAAAGAATTTGAAATAATTATCTTCTTTGTGAATCATAATTGAAAAGATCATTTAAAGTTCTTCTATTAAAGATCATAACGGTAACGATCATTGGGCCTAATAAATGCTAAAAAATTGTAAACCATTATCTTCTTTCTAAAAGATAATTTAATAGATCATTTAGAATTTCTTTATTAAAGATCATAACGGTAACGATCATTGGGCCTAATAAATACTAAAAAATTGTAAATAATTATCTTCTTTCTAAAAGATAATTTAATAGATCATTTAGAATTTCTTTATTAAAGATCATAACGGTAACGATCATTGGGCCTAATAAATGCTAAAGAATTTGAAATAATTATCTTCTTTGTGAATCATAATTGAAAAGATCATTTAAAGTTTTTTTATTAAAGATCATAACGGTAACGATCATTGGGCCTAATAAATGCTAAAAAATCGTAAATACTTATCTTCTTTCTAAAAGCTAATTTAATAGATCATTTAGAATTTTTTTATTAAAGATCGTAACGGTAACGATCATTGGGCCTAATAAATGCTAAAGAATTGTAAATAATTATATTCTTTCTAAAACATAATTTAATAGATCGTTTAAAATTTCTTTATTAAAGATCATAACGGTAACATTCATTGGGCCTAATAAATGCTAAAAAATTGTAATTAGTTATCTTCTTTGCAAAAGATAATTTAATAGATCATTTAAAATTTCTTTATTAAAGATCATAACGGTAACGATCATTGGGCCTAATAAATGCTAAAGAATTTGGAATAATTACCTTCTTTGTGAATCATAATTGAAAAGATCATTTAAAGTTTTTTTAATAAAGATCATAACGGTAACGATCATTGGGCCTAATAAATGCTAAAAAATTGTAAATAATTATCTTCTTTCTAAAAGATAATTTAATAGATCATTTAGAATTTCTCTATTAAAGATCATAACGGTAACGATCATTGGGCCTAATAAATACTAAAAAATTGTAAATAATTATCTTCTTTCTAAAAGATAATTTAATAGATCATTTAGAATTTCTTTATTAAAGATCATAACGGTAACGATCATTGGGCCTAATAAATGCTAAAGAATTTGAAATAATTATCTTCTTTGTGAATCATAATTGAAAAGATCATTTAAAGTTTTTTTATTAAAGATCATAACGGTAACGATCATTGGGCCTAATAAATGCTAAAAAATCGTAAATACTTATCTTCTTTCTAAAAGCTAATTTAATAGATCATTTAGAATTTTTTTATTAAAGATCGTAACGGTAACGATCATTGGGCCTAATAAATGCTAAAAAATCGTAAATACTTATCTTCTTTCTCAAAGATAATTTAATACATCATTTAGAATTTCGTTATTAAAGATCATAACGGAAACGATCATTGGGCCTAATAAATGCTAAAGAATTGTAAATAATTATATTCTTTCTAAAACATAATTTAATAGATCATTTAAAATTTCTTTATTAAAAATCATAACGGTAACAATCATTGAGCCTAATAAATGGTAAAAAATTGTAAATAATTATTTTTTTGTAAAAGATAATTTAATAGATCATTTAAAATTTCTTTATTAAAGATCATAACAGTAACGATCATTGGGCCTAATAAATGCTAAAGAATTTGAAATAATTATCTTCTTTGTGAATCATAATTGAAAAGATCATTTAAAGTTTTTTTATTAAAGATCATAACGGTAACGATCATTGGGCCTAATAAATGCTAAAAAATCGTAAATACTTATCTTCTTTCTAAAAGCTAATTTAATAGATCATTTAGAATTTTTTTATTAAAGATCATAACGGTAACGATCATTGGGCCTAATAAATGCTAAAGAATTATAAATAATTATATTCTTTCTAAAACATAATTTAATAGATCGTTTAAAATTTCTTTATTAAAAATCATAACGGTAACGTTCATTGGGCCTAATAAATGCTAAAAAATTGTAATTAATTATCTTCTTTGCAAAAGATAATTTAACAGATCATTTAAAATTTCTTTATTAAAGATCATAACGGTAACGATCATTGGGCCTAATAAATGCTAAAGAATTTGAAATAATTATCTTCTTTGTGAATCATAATTGAAAAGATCATTTAAAGTTTTTTTATTAAAGATCACAACGGTAACGATCATTGGGCCTAATAAATGCTAAAAAATCGTAAATACTTATCTTCTTTCTAAAAGCTAATTTAATAGATCATTTAGAATTTTTTTATTAAAGATCGTAACGGTAACGATCATTGGGCCTAATAAATGCTAAAAAATCGTAAATACTTATCTTCTTTCTCAAAGATAATTTAATACATCATTTAGAATTTCGTTATTAAAGATCATAACGGAAACGATCATTGGGCCTAATAAATGCTAAAGAATTGTAAATAATTATATTCTTTCTAAAACATAATTTAATAGATCATTTAAAATTTCTTTATTAAAAATCATAACGGTAACAATCATTGAGCCTAATAAATGGTAAAAAATTGCAAATAATTATTTTTTTGTAAAAGATAATTTAATAGATCATTTAAAATTTCTTTATTAAAGATCATAACAGTAACGATCATTGGGCCTAATAAATGCTAAAGAATTTGAAATAATTATCTTCTTTGTGAATCATAATTGAAAAGATCATTTAAAGTTTTTTTATTAAAGATCATAACGGTAACGATCATTGGGCCTAATAAATGCTAAAAAATCGTAAATACTTATCTTCTTTCTAAAAGCTAATTTAATAGATAATTTAGAATTTTTTTATTAAAGATCGTAACGGTAACGATCATTGGGCCTAATAAATGCTAAAGAATTATAAATAATTATATTCTTTCTAAAACATAATTTAATAGATCGTTTAAAATTTCTTTATTAAAAATCATAACGGTAACGTTCATTGGGCCTAATAAATGCTAAAAAATTGTAATTAATTATCTTCTTTGCAAAAGATAATTTAACAGATCATTTAAAATTTCTTTATTAAAGATCATAACGGTAACGATCATTGGTCCTAATAAATGCTAAAGAATTTGAAATAATTACCTTCTTTGTGGATCATAATTGAATAGATCATTTAAAGTTTTTTTAATAAAGATCATAACGGTAACGATCATTGGGCCTAATAAATGCTAAAGAATTTGAAATAATTATCTTCTTTGTGAATCATAATTGAAAAGATCATTTAAAGTTGTTCTATTAAAGATCATAACGGTAACGATCATTGGGCCTAATAAATGCTAAAAAATTGTAAACCATTATCTTCTTTCTAAAAGATAATTTAATAGATCATTTAGAATTTCTTTATTAAAGATCATAACGGTAACGATCATTGGGCCTAATAAATGCTAAAAAATCGTAAATACTTATCTTCTTTCTAAAAGCTAATTTAATAGATCATTTAGAATTTTTTTATTAAAGATCGTAACGGTAACGATCATTGGGCCTAATAAATGCTAAAGAATTGTAAATAATTATATTCTTTCTAAAACATAATTTAATAGATCGTTTAAAATTTCTTTATTAAAGATCATAACGGTAACGTTCATTGGGCCTAATAAATGCTAAAAAATTGTAATTAATTATCTTCTTTGCAAAAGATAATTTAATAGATCATTTAAAATTTCTTTATTAAAGATCATAACGGTAACGATCATTGGGCCTAATAAATGCTAAAGAATTTGGAATAATTACCTTCTTTGTGAATCATAATTGAAAAGATCATTTAAAGTTTTTTTAATAAAGATCATAACGGTAACGATCATTGGGCCTAATAAATGCTAAAAAATTGTAAATAATTATCTTCTTTCTAAAAGATAATTTAATAGATCATTTAGAATTTCTTTATTAAAGATCATAACGGTAACGATCATTGGGCCTAATAAATGCTAAAGAATTTGAAATAATTATCTTCTTTGTGAATCATAATTGAAAAGATCATTTAAAGTTTTTTTATTAAAGATCATAACGGTAACGATCATTGGGCCTAATAAATGCTAAAAAATCGTAAATACTTATCTTCTTTCTAAAACCTAATTTAATAGATCATTTAGAATTTTTTTATTAAAAATCGTAACGGTAACGATCATTGGGCCTAATAAATGCTAAAGAATTGTAAATAATTATATTCTTTCTAAAACATAATTTAATAGATCGTTTAAAATTTATTTATTAAAGATCATAACGGTAACGTTCATTGGGCATAATAAATGCTAAAAAATTGTAATTAATTATCTTCTTTGCAAAAGATAATTTAATAGATCATTTAAAATTTCTTTATTAAAGATCATAACGGTAACGATCATTGGGCCTAATAAATGCTAAAGAATTTGGAATAATTACCTTCTTTGTGAATCATAATTGAAAAGATCATTTAAAGTTTTTTTAATAAAGATCATAACGGTAACGATCATTGGGCCTAATAAATGCTAAAAAATTGTAAATAATTATCTTCTTTCTAAAAGATAATTTAATAGATCATTTAGAATTTCTTTTTTAAAAATCATAACGGTAACGATCATTGGGCCTAATAAATGCTAAAGAATTTGAAATAATTATCTTCTTTGTGAATCATAATTGAAAAGATCATTTAAAGTTTTTTTATTAAAGATCATAACGGTAAGGATCATTGGGCCTAATAAATGCTAAAAAATTGTAAATAATTCTCTTCTTTCTCAAAGATAATTTAATACATCATTTAGAATTTCGTTATTAAAGATCATAACGGAAACGATCATTGGGCCTAATAAATGCTAAAGAATTGTAAATAATTATATTCTTTCTAAAATATAATTTAATAGATCATTTAAAATTTCTTTATTAAAAATCATAACGGTAACAATCATTGAACCTAATAAATGGTAAAAAATTGTAAATAATTATTTTTTTGTAAAAGATAATTTAATAGATCATTTAAAATTTCTTTATTAAAGATCATAACAGTAACGATCATTGGGCCTAATAAATGCTAAAGAATTTGAAATAATTATCTTCTTTGTGAATCATAATTGAAAAGATCATTTAAAGTTTTTTTATTAAAGATCATAACGGTAACGATCATTGGGCCTAATAAATGCTAAAAAATCGTAAATACTTATCTTCTTTCTAAAAGCTAATTTAATAGATCATTTAGAATATTTTTATTAAAGATCGTAACGGTAACGATCATTGGGCCTAATAAATGCTAAAGAATTGTAAATAATTATATTCTTTCTAAAACATAATTTAATAGATCGTTTAAAATTTCTTTATTAAAGATCATAACGGTAACGTTCATTGGGCCTAATAAATGCTAAAAAATTGTAATTAATTATCTTCTTTGCAAAAGATAATTTAACAGATCATTTAAAATTTCTTTATTAAAGATCATAACGGTAACGATCATTGGTCCTAATAAATGCTAAAGAATTTGAAATAATTACCTTCTTTGTGGATCATAATTGAATAGATCATTTAAAGTTTTTTTAATAAAGATCATAACGGTAACGATCATTGGGCCTAATAAATGCTAAAGAATTTGAAATAATTATCTTCTTTGTGAATCATAATTGAAAAGATCATTTAAAGTTGTTCTATTAAAGATCATAACGGTAACGATCATTGGGCCTAATAAATGCTAAAAAATTGTAAACCATTATCTTCTTTCTAAAAGATAATTTAATAGATCATTTAGAATTTCTTTATTAAAAATCATAACGGTAACGATCATTGGGCCAAATAAATGCTAAAAGATTGTCATTAATTATCTTCTTTCTAAAAGATAATTTAATAGATCATTTAGAATTTCTTTATTAAAGATCATAACGGTAACGATTATTGGGCCTAATAAATGCTAAAAAATTGTAAATAATTATCTTCTTTCTAAAAGATAATTTAATAGATCATTTAGAATTTCTTTATTAAAGATCATAACGGTAACGATCATTGGGCCTAATAAATGCTAAAGAATTTGAAATAATTATCTTCTT
Organism: Psophocarpus tetragonolobus; assembly: GCA_037954015.1. Taxonomy (NCBI): domain Eukaryota; kingdom Viridiplantae; phylum Streptophyta; class Magnoliopsida; order Fabales; family Fabaceae; genus Psophocarpus; species Psophocarpus tetragonolobus. The sequence goes on from CM075688.1 coordinate 66,760,364, forward strand.
TGTGAATCATAATTGAAAAGATCATTTAAAGTTTTTTTATTAAAGATCATAACGGTAATGATCATTGGGCCTAGTAAATGCTAAAAAATCGTAAATACTTATCTTCTTTCTAAAAGCTAATTTAATAGATCATTTAGAATTTTTTTATTAAAGATCGTAACGGTAACGATCATTGGGCCTAATAAATGCTAAAGAATTGTAAATAATTATATTCTTTCCAAAACATAATTTAATAGATCGTTTAAAATTTCTTTATTAAAGATCATAACGGTAACGTTCATTGGGCCTAATAAATGCTAAAAAATTGTAATTAATTATCTTCTTTGCAAAAGATAATTTAACAGATCATTTAAAATTTCTTTATTAAAGATCATAACGGTAACGATCATTGGTCCTAATAAATGCTAAAGAATTTGAAATAATTACCTTCTTTGTGGATCATAATTGAATAGATCATTTAAAGTTTTTTTAATAAAGATCATAACGGTAACGATCATTGGGCCTAATAAATGCTAAAGAATTTGAAATAATTATCTTCTTTCTGAATCATAATTGAAAAGATCATTTAAAGTTGTTCTATTAAAGATCATAACGGTAACGATCATTGGGCCTAATAAATGCTAAAAAATTGTAAACCATTATCTTCTTTCTAAGATAATTTAATAGATCATTTAGAATTTCTTTATTAAAGATCATAACGGTAACGATCATTGGGCCTAATAAATACTAAAAAATTGTAAATAATTATCTTCTTTCTAAAAGATAATTTAATAGATCATTTAGAATTTCTTTATTAAAGATCATAACGGTAACGATCATTGGGCCTAATAAATGCTAAAGAATTTGAAATAATTATCTTCTTTGTGAATCATAATTGAAAAGATCATTTAAAGTTTTTTTATTAAAGATCATATCGGTAACGATCATTGGGCCTAATAAATGCTAAAAAATCGTAAATACTTATCTTCTTTCTAAAAGCTAATTTAATAGATCATTTAGAATTTTTTTATTAAAGATCATAACGGTAACGATCATTGGGCCTAATAAATGCTAAAGAATTTGAAATAATTATCTTCTTTGTGAATCATAATTGAAAAGATCATTTAAAGTTTTTTTATTAAAGATCATAACGGTAACGATCATTGGGCCTAATAAATGCTAAAAAATCGTAAATACTTATCTTCTTTCTAAAAGCTAATTTAATAGATCATTTAGAATTTTTTTATTAAAGATCGTAACGGTAACGATCATTATGCCTAATAAATGCTAAAAAATCGTAAATACTTATCTTCTTTCTCAAAGATAATTTAATACATCATTTAGAATTTCGTTATTAAAGATCATAACGGAAACGATCATTGGGCCTAATAAATGCTAAAGAATTGTAAATAATTATTTTTTTGTAAAAGATAATTTAATAGATCATTTAAAATTTCTTTATTAAAGATCATAACAGTAACGATCATTGGGCCTAATAAATGCTAAAGAATTTGAAATAATTATCTTCTTTGTGAATCATAATTGAAAAGATCATTTAAAGTTTTTTTATTAAAGATCATAACGGTAACGATCATTGGGCCTAATAAATGCTAAAAAATCGTAAATACTTATCTTCTTTCTAAAAGCTAATTTAATAGATAATTTAGAATTTTTTTATTAAAGATCGTAACGGTAACGATCATTGGGCCTAATAAATGCTAAAGAATTATAAATAATTATATTCTTTCTAAAACATAATTTAATAGATCGTTTAAAATTTCTTTATTAAAAATCATAACGGTAACGTTCATTGGGCCTAATAAATGCTAAAAAATTGTAATTAATTATCTTCTTTGCAAAAGATAATTTAACAGATCATTTAAAATTTCTTTATTAAAGATCATAACGGTAACGATCATTGGTCCTAATAAATGCTAAAGAATTTGAAATAATTACCTTCTTTGTGGATCATAATTGAATAGATCATTTAAAGTTTTTTTAATAAAGATCATAACGGTAACGATCATTGGGCCTAATAAATGCTAAAGAATTTGAAATAATTATCTTCTTTGTGAATCATAATTGAAAAGATCATTTAAAGTTTTTTTATTAAAGATCATAACGGTAACGATCATTGGGCCTAATAAATGCTAAAAAATCGTAAATACTTATCTTCTTTCTAAAAGCTAATTTAATAGATCATTTAGAATTTTTTTATTAAAGATCGTAACGGTAACGATCATTATGCCTAATAAATGCTAAAAAATCGTAAATACTTATCTTCTTTCTCAAAGATAATTTAATACATCATTTAGAATTTCGTTATTAAAGATCATAACGGAAACGATCATTGGGCCTAATAAATGCTAAAGAATTGTAAATAATTATTTTTTTGTAAAAGATAATTTAATAGATCATTTAAAATTTCTTTATTAAAGATCATAACAGTAACGATCATTGGGCCTAATAAATGCTAAAGAATTTGAAATAATTATCTTCTTTGTGAATCATAATTGAAAAGATCATTTAAAGTTTTTTTATTAAAGATCATAACGGTAACGATCATTGGGCCTAATAAATGCTAAAAAATCGTAAATACTTATCTTCTTTCTAAAAGCTAATTTAATAGATAATTTAGAATTTTTTTATTAAAGATCGTAACGGTAACGATCATTGGGCCTAATAAATGCTAAAGAATTATAAATAATTATATTCTTTCTAAAACATAATTTAATAGATCGTTTAAAATTTCTTTATTAAAAATCATAACGGTAACGTTCATTGGGCCTAATAAATGCTAAAAAATTGTAATTAATTATCTTCTTTGCAAAAGATAATTTAACAGATCATTTAAAATTTCTTTATTAAAGATCATAACGGTAATGATCATTGGTCCTAATAAATGCTAAAGAATTTGAAATAATTACCTTCTTTGTGGATCATAATTGAATAGATCATTTAAAGTTTTTTTAATAAAGATCATAACGGTAACGATCATTGGGCCTAATAAATGCTAAAGAATTTGAAATAATTATCTTCTTTGTGAATCATAATTGAAAAGATCATTTAAAGTTTTTTTATTAAAGATCATAACGGTAACGATCATTGGGCCTAATAAATGCTAAAAAATCGTAAATACTTATCTTCTTTCTAAAAGCTAATTTAATAGATCATTTAGAATTTTTTTATTAAAGATCGTAACGGTAACGATCATTATGCCTAATAAATGCTAAAAAATCGTAAATACTTATCTTCTTTCTCAAAGATAATTTAATACATCATTTAGAATTTCGTTATTAAAGATCATAACGGAAACGATCATTGGGCCTAATAAATGCTAAAGAATTGTAAATAATTATTTTTTTGTAAAAGATAATTTAATAGATCATTTAAAATTTCTTTATTAAAGATCATAACAGTAACGATCATTGGGCCTAATAAATGCTAAAGAATTTGAAATAATTATCTTCTTTGTGAATCATAATTGAAAAGATCATTTAAAGTTTTTTTATTAAAGATCATAACGGTAACGATCATTGGGCCTAATAAATGCTAAAAAATCGTAAATACTTATCTTCTTTCTAAAAGCTAATTTAATAGATAATTTAGAATTTTTTTATTAAAGATCGTAACGGTAACGATCATTGGGCCTAATAAATGCTAAAGAATTATAAATAATTATATTCTTTCTAAAACATAATTTAATAGATCGTTTAAAATTTCTTTATTAAAAATCATAACGGTAACGTTCATTGGGCCTAATAAATGCTAAAAAATTGTAATTAATTATCTTCTTTGCAAAAGATAATTTAACAGATCATTTAAAATTTCTTTATTAAAGATCATAACGGTAACGATCATTGGTCCTAATAAATGCTAAAGAATTTGAAATAATTACCTTCTTTGTGGATCATAATTGAATAGATCATTTAAAGTTTTTTTAATAAAGATCATAACGGTAACGATCATTGGGCCTAATAAATGCTAAAGAATTTGAAATAATTATCTTCTTTGTGAATCATAATTGAAAAGATCATTTAAAGTTGTTCTATTAAAGATCATAACGGTAACGATCATTGGGCCTAATAAATGCTAAAAAATTGTAAACCATTATCTTCTTTCTAAAAGATAATTTAATAGATCATTTAGAATTTCTTTATTAAAGATCATAACGGTAATGATCATTGGGCCTAATAAATGCTAAAAAATCGTAAATACTTATCTTCTTTCTAAAAGCTAATTTAATAGATCATTTAGAATTTTTTTATTAAAGATCGTAACGGTAACGATCATTGGGCCTAATAAATGCTAAAGAATTGTAAATAATTATATTCTTTCTAAAACATAATTTAATAGATCGTTTTAAATTTCTTTATTAAAGATCATAACGGTAACGTTCATTGGGCCTAATAAATGCTAAAAAATTGTAATTAATTATCTTCTTTGCAAAAGATAATTTAATAGATCATTTAAAATTTCTTTATTAAAGATCATAACGGTAACGATCATTGGGCCTAATAAATGCTAAAGAATTTGGAATAATTACCTTCTTTGTGAATCATAATTGAAAAGATCATTTAAAGTTTTTTTAATAAAGATCATAACGGTAACGATCATTGGGCCTAATAAATGCTAAAAAATTGTAAATAATTATTTTCTTTCTAAAAGATAATTTAATAGATCATTTAGAATTTCTTTATTAAAGATCATAACGGTAACGATCATTGGGCCTAATAAATGCTAAAGAATTTGAAATAATTATCTTCTTTGTGAATCATAATTGAAAAGATCATTTAAAGTTTTTTTATTAAAGATCATAACGGTAAGGATCATTGGGCCTAATAAATGCTAAAAAATTGTAAATAATTCTCTTCTTTCTCAAAGATAATTTAATACATCATTTAGAATTTCGTTATTAAAGATCATAACGGAAACGATCATTGGGCCTAATAAATGCTAAAGAATTGTAAATAATTATATTCTTTTTAAAACATAATTTAATAGATCATTTAAAATTTCTTTATTAAAAATCATAACGGTAACAATCATTGAGCCTAATAAATGGTAAAAAATTGTAAATAATTATTTTTTTGTAAAAGATAATTTAATAGATCATTTAAAATTTCTTTATTAAAGATCATAAAAGTAACGATCATTGGGCCTAATAAATGCTAAAGAATTTGAAATAATTATCTTCTTTGTGAATCATAATTGAAAAGATCATTTAAATTTTTTTTATTAAAGATCATAACGGTAACGATCATTGGGCCTAATAAATGCTAAAAAATCGTAAATACTTATCTTCTTTCTAAAAGCTAATTTAATAGATCATTTAGAATTTTTTTATTAAAGATCGTAACGGTAACGATCATTGGGCCTAATAAATGCTAAAGAATTGTAAATAATTATATTCTTTCTAAAACATAATTTAATAGATCGTTTAAAATTTCTTTATTAAAGATCATAACGGTAACGTTCATTGGGCCTAATAAATGCTAAAAAATTGTAATTAATTATCTTCTTTGCAAAAGATAATTTAACAGATCATTTAAAATTTCTTTATTAAAGATCATAACGGTAACGATCATTGGTCCTAATAAATGCTAAAGAATTTGAAATAATTACCTTCTTTGTGGATCATAATTGAATAGATCATTTAAAGTTTTTTTAATAAAGATCATAACGGTAACGATCATTGGGCCTAATAAATGCTAAAGAATTTGAAATAATTATCTTCTTTGTGAATCATAATTGAAAAGATCATTTAAAGTTGTTCTATTAAAGATCATAACGGTAACGATCATTGGGCCTAATAAATGCTAAAAAATTGTAAACCATTATCTTCTTTCTAAAAGATAATTTAATAGATCATTTAGAATTTCTTTATTAAAAATCATAACGGTAACGATCATTGGGCCAAATAAATGCTAAAAGATTGTAATTAATTATCTTCTTTCTAAAAGATAATTTAATAGATCATTTAGAATTTCTTTATTAAAGATCATAACGGTAACGATTATTGGGCCTAATAAATGGTAAAAAATTGTAAATAATTATCTTCTTTCTAAAAGATAATTTAATAGATCATTTAGAATTTCTTTATTAAAGATCATAACGGTAACGATCATTGGGCCTAATAAATGCTAAAGAATTTGGAATAATTACCTTCTTTGTGAATCATAATTGAAAAGATCATTTAAAGTTTTTTTAATAAAGATCATAACGGTAACGATCATTGGGCCTAATAAATGCTAAAAAATTGTAAATAATTATCTTCTTTCTAAAAGATAATTTAATAGATCATTTAGAATTTCTTTATTAAAGATCATAACGGTAACGATCATTGGGCCTAATAAATGCTAAAGAATTTGAAATAATTATCTTCTTTGTGAATCATAATTGAAAAGATCATTTAAAGTTTTTTTATTAAAGATCATAACGGTAAGGATCATTGGGCCTAATAAATGCTAAAAAATTGTAAATAATTCTCTTCTTTCTCAAAGATAATTTAATACATCATTTAGAATTTCGTTATTAAAGATCATAACGGAAACGATCATTGGGCCTAATAAATGCTAAAGAATTGTAAATAATTATATTCTTTTTAAAACATAATTTAATAGATCATTTAAAATTTCTTTATTAAAAATCATAACGGTAACAATCATTGAGCCTAATAAATGGTAAAAAATTGTAAATAATTATTTTTTTGTAAAAGATAATTTAATAAATCATTTAAAATTTCTTTATTAAAGATCATAAAAGTAACGATCATTGGGCCTAATAAATGCTAAAGAATTTGAAATAATTATCTTCTTTGTGAATCATAATTGAAAAGATCATTTAAAGTTTTTTTATTAAAGATCATAACGGTAACGATCATTGGGCCTAATAAATGCTAAAAAATCGTAAATACTTATCTTCTTTCTAAAAGCTAATTTAATAGATCATTTAGAATTTTTTTATTAAAGATCGTAACGGTAACGATCATTGGGCCTAATAAATGCTAAAGAATTGTAAATAATTATATTCTTTCTAAAACATAATTTAATAGATCGTTTAAGATTTCTTTATTAAAGATCATAACGGTAACGTTCATTGGGCCTAATAAATGCTAAAAAATTGTAATTAATTATCTTCTTTGCAAAAGATAATTTAACAGATCATTTAAAATTTCTTTATTAAAGATCATAACGGTAACGATCATTGGTCTTAATAAATGCTAAAGAATTTGAAATAATTACCTTCTTTGTGGATCATAATTGAATAGATCATTTAAAGTTTTTTTAATAAAGATCATAACGGTAACGATCATTGGGCCTAATAAATGCTAAAGAATTTGAAATAATTATCTTCTTTGTGAATCATAATTGAAAAGATCATTTAAAGTTGTTCTATTAAAGATCATAACGGTAACGATCATTGGGCCTAATAAATGCTAAAAAATTGTAAACCATTATCTTCTTTCTAAAAGATAATTTAATAGATCATTTAGAATTTCTTTATTAAAAATCATAACGGTAACGATCATTGGGCCAAATAAATGCTAAAAGATTGTAATTAATTATCTTCTTTCTAAAAGATAATTTAATAGATCATTTAGAATTTCTTTATTAAAGATCATAACGGTAACGATTATTGGGCCTAATAAATGCTAAAAAATTGTAAATAATTATCTTCTTTCTAAAAGATAACTTAATAGATCATTTAGAATTTCTTTATTAAAGATCATAACGGTAACGATCATTGGGCCTAATAAATGCTAAAGAATTTGGAATAATTACCTTCTTTGTGAATCATAATTGAAAAGATCATTTAAAGTTTTTTTAATAAAGATCATAACGGTAACGATCATTGGGCCTAATAAATGCTAAAAAATTGTAAATAATTATCTTCTTTCTAAAAGATAATTTAATAGATCATTTAGAATTTCTTTATTAAAGATCATAACGGTAACGATCATTGGGCCTAATAAATGCTAAAGAATTTGAAATAATTATCTTCTTTGTGAATCATAATTGAAAAGATCATTTAATGTTTTTTTATTAAAGATCATAACGGTAACGATCATTGGGCCTAATAAATGCTAAAAAATCGTAAATACTTATCTTCTTTCTAAAAGCTAATTTAATAGATCATTTAGAATTTTTTTATTAAAGATCGTAACGGTAACGATCATTGTGCCTAATAAATGCTAAAGAATTGTAAATAATTATATTCTTTCTAAAACATAATTTAATAGATCGTTTAAAATTTCTTTATTAAAGATCATGACGGTAACGTTCATTGGGCCTAATAAATGCTAAAAAATTGTAATTAATTATCTTCTTTGCAAAAGATAATTTAACAGATCATTTAAAATTTCTTTATTAAAGATCATAACGGTAACGATCATTGGTCCTAATAAATGCTAAAGAATTTGAAATAATTACCTTCTTTGTGGATCATAATTGAATAGATCATTTAAAGTTTTTTTAATAAAGATCATAACGGTAACGATCATTGGGCCTAATAAATGCTAAAGAATTTGAAATAATTATCTTCTTTGTGAATCATAATTGAAAAGATCATTTAAAGTTGTTCTATTAAAGATCATAACGGTAACGATCATTGGGCCTAATAAATGCTAAAAAATTGTAAACCATTATCTTCTTTCTAAGATAATTTAATAGATCATTTAGAATTTCTTTATTAAAGATCATAACGGTAACGATCATTGGGCCTAATAAATACTAAAAAATTGTAAATAATTATCTTCTTTCTAAAAGATAATTTAATAGATCATTTAGAATTTCTTTATTAAAGATCATAACGGTAACGATCATTGGGCCTAATAAATGCTAAAGAATTTGAAATAATTATCTTCTTTGTGAATCATAATTGAAAAGATCATTTAAAGTTTTTTTATTAAAGATCATAACGGTAACGATCATTGGGCCTAATAAATGCTAAAAAATCGTAAATACTTATCTTCTTTATAAAAGCTAATTTAATAGATCATTTAGAATTTTTTTATTAAAGATCGTAACGGTAACGATCATTGGGCCTAATAAATGCTAAAAAATCGTAAATACTTATCTTCTTTCTCAAAGATAATTTAATACATCATTTAGAATTTCGTTATTAAAGATCATAACGGAAACGATCATTGGGCCTAATAAATGCTAAAGAATTGTAAATAATTATATTCTTTCTAAAACATAATTTAATAGATCATTTAAAATTTCTTTATTAAAAATCATAACGGTAACAATCATTGAGCCTAATAAATGGTAAAAAATTGTAAATAATTATTTTTTTGTAAAAGATAATTTAATAGATCATTTAAAATTTCTTTATTAAAGATCATAACAGTAACGATCATTGGGCCTAATAAATGCTAAAGAATTTGAAATAATTATCTTCTTTGTGAATCATAATTGAAAAGATCATTTAAAGTTTTTTTATTAAAGATCATAACGGTAACGATCATTGGGCCTAATAAATGCTAAAAAATCGTAAATACTTATCTTCTTTCTAAAAGCTAATTTAATAGATCATTTAGAATTTTTTTATTAAAGATCATAACGGTAACGATCATTGGGCCTAATAAATGCTAAAGAATTTGAAATAATTATCTTCTTTGTGAATCATAATTGAAAAGATCATTTAAAGTTTTTTTATTAAAGATCATAACGGTAACGATCATTGGGCCTAATAAATGCTAAAGAATTGTAAATAATTATATTCTTTCTAAAACATAATTTAATAGATCGTTTTAAATTTCTTTATTAAAGATCATAACGGTAACGTTCATTGGGCCTAATAAATGCTAAAAAATTGTAATTAATTATCTTCTTTGCAAAAGATAATTTAATAGATCATTTAAAATTTCTTTATTAAAGATCATAACGGTAACGATCATTGGGCCTAATAAATGCTAAAGAATTTGGAATAATTACCTTCTTTGTGAATCATAATTGAAAAGATCATTTAAAGTTTTTTTAATAAAGATCATAACGGTAACGATCATTGGGCCTAATAAATGCTAAAAAATTGTAAATAATTATCTTCTTTCTAAAAGATAATTTAATAGATCATTTAGAATTTCTTTATTAAAGATCATAACGGTAACGATCATTGGGCCTAATAAATGCTAAAGAATTTGAAATAATTATCTTCTTTGTGAATCATAATTGAAAAGATCATTTAAAGTTTTTTTATTAAAGATCATAACGGTAAGGATCATTGGGCCTAATAAATGCTAAAAAATTGTAAATAATTCTCTTCTTTCTCAAAGATAATTTAATACATCATTTAGAATTTCGTTATTAAAGATCATAACGGAAACGATCATTGGGCCTAATAAATGCTAAAGAATTGTAAATAATTATATTCTTTTTAAAACATAATTTAATAGATCATTTAAAATTTCTTTATTAAAAATCATAACGGTAACAATCATTGAGCCTAATAAATGGTAAAAAATTGTAAATAATTATTTTTTTGTAAAAGATAATTTAATAGATCATTTAAAATTTCTTTATTAAAGATCATAAAAGTAACGATCATTGGGCCTAATAAATGCTAAAGAATTTGAAATAATTATCTTCTTTGTGAATCATAATTGAAAAGATCATTTAAAGTTTTTTTATTAAAGATCATAACGGTAACGATCATTGGGCCTAATAAATGCTAAAAAATCGTAAATACTTATCTTCTTTCTAAAAGCTAATTTAATAGATCATTTAGAATTTTTTTATTAAAGATCGTAACGGTAACGATCATTGGGCCTAATAAATGCTAAAGAATTGTAAATAATTATATTCTTTCTAAAACATAATTTAATAGATCGTTTAAAATTTCTTTATTAAAGATCATAACGGTAACGTTCATTGGGCCTAATAAATGCTAAAAAATTGTAATTAATTATCTTCTTTGCAAAAGATAATTTAACAGATCATTTAAAATTTCTTTATTAAAGATCATAACGGTAACGATCATTGGTCCTAATAAATGCTAAAGAATTTGAAATAATTACCTTCTTTGTGGATCATAATTGAATAGATCATTTAAAGTTTTTTTAATAAAGATCATAACGGTAACGATCATTGGGCCTAATAAATGCTAAAGAATTTGAAATAATTATCTTCTTTGTGAATCATAATTGAAAAGATCATTTAAAGTTGTTCTATTAAAGATCATAACGGTAACGATCATTGGGCCTAATAAATGCTAAAAAATTGTAAACCATTATCTTCTTTCTAAAAGATAATTTAATAGATCATTTAGAATTTCTTTATTAAAAATCATAACGGTAACGATCATTGGGCCAAATAAATGCTAAAAGATTGTAATTAATTATCTTCTTTCTAAAAGATAATTTAATAGATCATTTAGAATTTCTTTATTAAAGATCATAACGGTAACGATTATTGGGCCTAATAAATGGTAAAAAATTGTAAATAATTATCTTCTTTCTAAAAGATAATTTAATAGATCATTTAGAATTTCTTTATTAAAGATCATAACGATAACGATCATTGGGCCTAATAAATGCTAAAGAATTTGGAATAATTACCTTCTTTGTGAATCATAATTGAAAAGATCATTTAAAGTTTTTTTAATAAAGATCATAACGGTAACGATCATTGGGCCTAATAAATGCTAAAAAATTGTAAATAATTATCTTCTTTCTAAAAGATAATTTAATAGATCATTTAGAATTTCTTTATTAAAGATCATAACGGTAACGATCATTGGGCCTAATAAATGCTAAAGAATTTGAAATAATTATCTTCTTTGTGAATCATAATTGAAAAGATCATTTAAAGTTTTTTTATTAAAGATCATAACGGTAAGGATCATTGGGCCTAATAAATGCTAAAAAATTGTAAATAATTCTCTTCTTTCTCAAAGATAATTTAATACATCATTTAGAATTTCGTTATTAAAGATCATAACGGAAACGATCATTGGGCCTAATAAATGCTAAAGAATTGTAAATAATTATATTCTTTTTAAAACATAATTTAATAGATCATTTAAAATTTCTTTATTAAAAATCATAACGGTAACAATCATTGAGCCTAATAAATGGTAAAAAATTGTAAATAATTATTTTTTTGTAAAAGATAATTTAATAGATCATTTAAAATTTCTTTATTAAAGATCATAAAAGTAACGATCATTGGGCCTAATAAATGCTAAAGAATTTGAAATAATTATCTTCTTTGTGAATCATAATTGAAAAGATCATTTAAAGTTTTTTTATTAAAGATCATAACGGTAACGATCATTGGGCCTAATAAATGCTAAAAAATCGTAAATACTTATCTTCTTTCTAAAAGCTAATTTAATAGATCATTTAGAATTTTTTTATTAAAGATCGTAACGGTAACGATCATTGGGCCTAATAAATGCTAAAGAATTGTAAATAATTATATTCTTTCTAAAACATAATTTAATAGATCGTTTAAAATTTCTTTATTAAAGATCATAACGGTAACGTTCATTGGGCCTAATAAATGCTAAAAAATTGTAATTAATTATCTTCTTTGCAAAAGATAATTTAACAGATCATTTAAAATTTCTTTATTAAAGATCATAACGGTAACGATCATTGGTCTTAATAAATGCTAAAGAATTTGAAATAATTACCTTCTTTGTGGATCATAATTGAATAGATCATTTAAAGTTTTTTTAATAAAGATCATAACGGTAACGATCATTGGGCCTAATAAATGCTAAAGAATTTGAAATAATTATCTTCTTTGTGAATCATAATTGAAAAGATCATTTAAAGTTGTTCTATTAAAGATCATAACGGTAACGATCATTGGGCCTAATAAATGCTAAAAAATTGTAAACCATTATCTTCTTTCTAAAAGATAATTTAATAGATCATTTAGAATTTCTTTATTAAAAATCATAACGGTAACGATCATTGGGCCAAATAAATGCTAAAAGATTGTAATTAATTATCTTCTTTCTAAAAGATAATTTAATAGATCATTTAGAATTTCTTTATTAAAGATCATAACGGTAACGATTATTGGGCCTAATAAATGCTAAAAAATTGTAAATAATTATCTTCTTTCTAAAAGATAATTTAATAGATCATTTAGAATTTCTTTATTAAAGATCATAACGGTAACGATCATTGGGCCTAATAAATGCTAAAGAATTTGGAATAATTACCTTCTTTGTGAATCATAATTGAAAAGATCATTTAAAGTTTTTTTAATAAAGATCATAACGGTAACGATCATTGGGCCTAATAAATGCTAAAAAATTGTAAATAATTATCTTCTTTCTAAAAGATAATTTAATAGATCATTTAGAATTTCTTTATTAAAGATCATAACGGTAACGATCATTGGGCCTAATAAATGCTAAAGAATTTGAAATAATTATCTTCTTTGTGAATCATAATTGAAAAGATCATTTAATGTTTTTTTATTAAAGATCATAACGGTAACGATCATTGGGCCTAATAAATGCTAAAAAATCGTAAATACTTATCTTCTTTCTAAAAGCTAATTTAATAGATCATTTAGAATTTTTTTATTAAAGATCGTAACGGTAACGATCATTGTGCCTAATAAATGCTAAAGAATTGTAAATAATTATATTCTTTCTAAAACATAATTTAATAGATCGTTTAAAATTTCTTTATTAAAGATCATGACGGTAACGTTCATTGGGCCTAATAAATGCTAAAAAATTGTAATTAATTATCTTCTTTGCAAAAGATAATTTAACAGATCATTTAAAATTTCTTTATTAAAGATCATAACGGTAACGATCATTGGTCCTAATAAATGCTAAAGAATTTGAAATAATTACCTTCTTTGTGGATCATAATTGAATAGATCATTTAAAGTTTTTTTAATAAAGATCATAACGGTAACGATCATTGGGCCTAATAAATGCTAAAGAATTTGAAATAATTATCTTCTTTGTGAATCATAATTGAAAAGATCATTTAAAGTTGTTCTATTAAAGATCATAACGGTAACGATCATTGGGCCTAATAAATGCTAAAAAATTGTAAACCATTATCTTCTTTCTAAGATAATTTAATAGATCATTTAGAATTTCTTTATTAAAGATCATAACGGTAACGATCATTGGGCCTAATAAATACTAAAAAATTGTAAATAATTATCTTCTTTCTAAAAGATAATTTAATAGATCATTTAGAATTTCTTTATTAAAGATCATAACGGTAACGATCATTGGGCCTAATAAATGCTAAAGAATTTGAAATAATTATCTTCTTTGTGAATCATAATTGAAAAGATCATTTAAAGTTTTTTTATTAAAGATCATAACGGTAACGATCATTGGGCCTAATAAATGCTAAAAAATCGTAAATACTTATCTTCTTTCTAAAAGCTAATTTAATAGATCATTTAGAATTTTTTTATTAAAGATCGTAACGGTAACGATCATTGGGCCTAATAAATGCTAAAGAATTGTAAATAATTATATTCTTTCTAAAACATAATTTAATAGATCGTTTAAAATTTCTTTATTAAAGATCATAACGGTAACGTTCATTGGGCCTAATAAATGCTAAAAAATTGTAATTAATTATCTTCTTTGCAAAAGATAATTTAACAGATCATTTAAAATTTCTTTATTAAAGATCATAACGGTAACGATCATTGGTCTTAATAAATGCTAAAGAATTTGAAATAATTACCTTCTTTGTGGATCATAATTGAATAGATCATTTAAAGTTTTTTTAATAAAGATCATAACGGTAACGATCATTGGGCCTAATAAATGCTAAAGAATTTGAAATAATTATCTTCTTTGTGAATCATAATTGAAAAGATCATTTAAAGTTGTTCTATTAAAGATCATAACGGTAACGATCATTGGGCCTAATAAATGCTAAAAAATTGTAAACCATTATCTTCTTTCTAAAAGATAATTTAATAGATCATTTAGAATTTCTTTATTAAAAATCATAACGGTAACGATCATTGGGCCAAATAAATGCTAAAAGATTGTAATTAATTATCTTCTTTCTAAAAGATAATTTAATAGATCATTTAGAATTTCTTTATTAAAGATCATAACGGTAACGATTATTGGGCCTAATAAATGCTAAAAAATTGTAAATAATTATCTTCTTTCTAAAAGATAATTTAATAGATCATTTAGAATTTCTTTATTAAAGATCATAACGGTAACGATCATTGGGCCTAATAAATGCTAAAGAATTTGGAATAATTACCTTCTTTGTGAATCATAATTGAAAAGATCATTTAAAGTTTTTTTAATAAAGATCATAACGGTAACGATCATTGGGCCTAATAAATGCTAAAAAATTGTAAATAATTATCTTCTTTCTAAAAGATAATTTAATAGATCATTTAGAATTTCTTTATTAAAGATCATAACGGTAACGATCATTGGGCCTAATAAATGCTAAAGAATTTGAAATAATTATCTTCTTTGTGAATCATAATTGAAAAGATCATTTAATGTTTTTTTATTAAAGATCATAACGGTAACGATCATTGGGCCTAATAAATGCTAAAAAATCGTAAATACTTATCTTCTTTCTAAAAGCTAATTTAATAGATCATTTAGAATTTTTTTATTAAAGATCGTAACGGTAACGATCATTGTGCCTAATAAATGCTAAAGAATTGTAAATAATTATATTCTTTCTAAAACATAATTTAATAGATCGTTTAAAATTTCTTTATTAAAGATCATGACGGTAACGTTCATTGGGCCTAATAAATGCTAAAAAATTGTAATTAATTATCTTCTTTGCAAAAGATAATTTAACAGATCATTTAAAATTTCTTTATTAAAGATCATAACGGTAACGATCATTGGTCCTAATAAATGCTAAAGAATTTGAAATAATTACCTTCTTTGTGGATCATAATTGAATAGATCATTTAAAGTTTTTTTAATAAAGATCATAACGGTAACGATCATTGGGCCTAATAAATGCTAAAGAATTTGAAATAATTATCTTCTTTGTGAATCATAATTGAAAAGATCATTTAAAGTTGTTCTATTAAAGATCATAACGGTAACGATCATTGGGCCTAATAAATGCTAAAAAATTGTAAACCATTATCTTCTTTCTAAGATAATTTAATAGATCATTTAGAATTTCTTTATTAAAGATCATAACGGTAACGATCATTGGGCCTAATAAATACTAAAAAATTGTAAATAATTATCTTCTTTCTAAAAGATAATTTAATAGATCATTTAGAATTTGTTTATTAAAGATCATAACGGTAACGATCATTGGGCCTAATAAATGCTAAAGAATTTGAAATAATTATCTTCTTTGTGAATCATAATTGAAAAGATCATTTAAAGTTTTTTTATTAAAGATCATAACGGTAACGATCATTGGGCCTAATAAATGCTAAAAAATCGTAAATACTTATCTTCTTTATAAAAGCTAATTTAATAGATCATTTAGAATTTTTTTATTAAAGATCGTAACGGTAACGATCATTGGGCCTAATAAATGCTAAAAAATCGTAAATACTTATCTTCTTTCTCAAAGATAATTTAATACATCATTTAGAATTTCGTTATTAAAGATCATAACGGAAACGATCATTGGGCCTAATAAATGCTAAAGAATTGTAAATAATTATATTCTTTCTAAAACATAATTTAATAGATCATTTAAAATTTCTTTATTAAAAATCATAACGGTAACAATCATTGAGCCTAATAAATGGTAAAAAATTGTAAATAATTATTTTTTTGTAAAAGATAATTTAATAGATCATTTAAAATTTCTTTATTAAAGATCATAACAGTAACGATCATTGGGCCTAATAAATGCTAAAGAATTTGAAATAATTATCTTCTTTGTGAATCATAATTGAAAAGATCATTCAAAGTTTTTTTATTAAAGATCATAACGGTAACGATCATTGGGCCTAATAAATGCTAAAAAATCGTAAATACTTATCTTCTTTCTAAAAGCTAATTTAATAGATCATTTAGAATTTTTTTATTAAAGATCATAACGGTAACGATCATTGGGCCTAATAAATGCTAAAGAATTTGAAATAATTATCTTCTTTGTGAATCATAATTGAAAAGATCATTTAAAGTTTTTTTATTAAAGATCATAACGGTAACGATCATTGGGCCTAATAAATGCTAAAAAATCGTAAATACTTATCTTCTTTCTAAAAGCTAATTTAATAGATCATTTAGAATTTTTTTATTAAAGATCGTAACGGTAACGATCATTGGGCCTAATAAATGCTAAAAAATTGTAAATAATTATCTTCTTTCTAAAAGATAATTTAATAGATCATTTAGAATTTCTTTATTAAAGATCATAACGGTAACGATCATTGGGCCTAATAAATGCTAAAGAATTTGAAATAATTATCTTCTTTGTGAATCATAATTGAAAAGATCATTTAAAGTTTTTTTATTAAAGATCATAACGGTAACGATCATTAGGCCTAATAAATGCTAAAAAATCGTAAATACTTATCTTCTTTCTAAAAGCTAATTTAATAGATCATTTAGAATTTCTTTATTAAAGATCATAACGGTAACGATTATTGGGCCTAATAAATGCTAAAAAATTGTAAATAATTATCTTCTTTCTAAAAGATAATTTAATAGATCATTTAGAATTTCTTTATTAAAGATCATAACGGTAACGATCATTGGGCCTAATAAATGCTAAAGAATTTGAAATAATTATCTTCTTTGTGAATCATAATTGAAAAGATCATTTAAAGTTTTTTTATTAAAGATCATAACGGTAATGATCATTGGGCCTAGTAAATGCTAAAAAATCGTAAATACTTATCTTCTTTCTAAAAGCTAATTTAATAGATCATTTAGAATTTTTTTATTAAAGATCGTAACGGTAACGATCATTGGGCCTAATAAATGCTAAAGAATTGTAAATAATTATATTCTTTCTAAAACATAATTTAATAGATCGTTTAAAATTTCTTTATTAAAGATCATGACGGTAACGTTCATTGGGCCTAATAAATGCTAAAAAATTGTAATTAATTATCTTCTTTGCAAAAGATAATTTAACAGATCATTTAAAATTTCTTTATTAAAGATCATAACGGTAACGATCATTGGTCCTAATAAATGCTAAAGAATTTGAAATAATTACCTTCTTTGTGGATCATAATTGAATAGATCATTTAAAGTTTTTTTAATAAAGATCATAACGGTAACGATCATTGGGCCTAATAAATGCTAAAGAATTTGAAATAATTATCTTCTTTGTGAATCATAATTGAAAAGATCATTTAAAGTTGTTCTATTAAAGATCATAACGGTAACGATCATTGGGCCTAATAAATGCTAAAAAATTGTAAACCATTATCTTCTTTCTAAGATAATTTAATAGATCATTTAGAATTTCTTTATTAAAGATCATAACGGTAACGATCATTGGGCCTAATAAATGCTAAAAGATTGTAATTAATTATCTTCTTTCTAAAAGATAATTTAATAGATCATTTAGAATTTCTTTATTAAAGATCATAACGGTAACGATTATTGGGCCTAATAAATGCTAAAAAATTGTAAATAATTATCTTCTTTCTAAAAGATAATTTAATAGATCATTTAGAATTTCTTTATTAAAGATCATAACGGTAACGATCATTGGGCCTAATAAATGCTAAAGAATTTGGAATAATTACCTTCTTTGTGAATCATAATTGAAAAGATCATTTAAAGTTTTTTTAATAAAGATCATAACGGTAACGATCATTGGGCCTAATAAATGCTAAAAAATTGTAAATAATTATCTTCTTTCTAAAAGATAATTTAATAGATCATTTAGAATTTCTTTATTAAAGATCATAACGGTAACGATCATTGGGCCTAATAAATGCTAAAGAATTTGAAATAATTATCTTCTTTGTGAATCATAATTGAAAAGATCATTTAATGTTTTTTTATTAAAGATCATAACGGTAACGATCATTGGGCCTAATAAATGCTAAAAAATCGTAAATACTTATCTTCTTTCTAAAAGCTAATTTAATAGATCATTTAGAATTTTTTTATTAAAGATCGTAACGGTAACGATCATTGTGCCTAATAAATGCTAAAGAATTGTAAATAATTATATTCTTTCTAAAACATAATTTAATAGATCGTTTAAAATTTCTTTATTAAAGATCATGACGGTAACGTTCATTGGGCCTAATAAATGCTAAAAAATTGTAATTAATTATCTTCTTTGCAAAAGATAATTTAACAGATCATTTAAAATTTCTTTATTAAAGATCATAACGGTAACGATCATTGGTCCTAATAAATGCTAAAGAATTTGAAATAATTACCTTCTTTGTGGATCATAATTGAATAGATCATTTAAAGTTTTTTTAATAAAGATCATAACGGTAACGATCATTGGGCCTAATAAATGCTAAAGAATTTGAAATAATTATCTTCTTTGTGAATCATAATTGAAAAGATCATTTAAAGTTGTTCTATTAAAGATCATAACGGTAACGATCATTGGGCCTAATAAATGCTAAAAAATTGTAAACCATTATCTTCTTTCTAAGATAATTTAATAGATCATTTAGAATTTCTTTATTAAAGATCATAACGGTAACGATCATTGGGCCTAATAAATACTAAAAAATTGTAAATAATTATCTTCTTTCTAAAAGATAATTTAATAGATCATTTAGAATTTCTTTATTAAAGATCATAACGGTAACGATCATTGGGCCTAATAAATGCTAAAGAATTTGAAATAATTATCTTCTTTGTGAATCATAATTGAAAAGATCATTTAAAGTTTTTTTATTAAAGATCATAACGGTAACGATCATTGGGCCTAATAAATGCTAAAAAATCGTAAATACTTATCTTCTTTATAAAAGCTAATTTAATAGATCATTTAGAATTTTTTTATTAAAGATCGTAACGGTAACGATCATTGGGCCTAATAAATGCTAAAAAATCGTAAATACTTATCTTCTTTCTCAAAGATAATTTAATACATCATTTAGAATTTCGTTATTAAAGATCATAACGGAAACGATCATTGGGCCTAATAAATGCTAAAGAATTGTAAATAATTATATTCTTTCTAAAACATAATTTAATAGATCATTTAAAATTTCTTTATTAAAAATCATAACGGTAACAATCATTGAGCCTAATAAATGGTAAAAAATTGTAAATAATTATTTTTTTGTAAAAGATAATTTAATAGATCATTTAAAATTTCTTTATTAAAGATCATAACAGTAACGATCATTGGGCCTAATAAATGCTAAAGAATTTGAAATAATTATCTTCTTTGTGAATCATAATTGAAAAGATCATTTAAAGTTTTTTTATTAAAGATCATAACGGTAACGATCATTGGGCCTAATAAATGCTAAAAAATCGTAAATACTTATCTTCTTTCTAAAAGCTAATTTAATAGATCATTTAGAATTTTTTTATTAAAGATCATAACGGTAACGATCATTGGGCCTAATAAATGCTAAAGAATTTGAAATAATTATCTTCTTTGTGAATCATAATTGAAAAGATCATTTAAAGTTTTTTTATTAAAGATCATAACGGTAACGATCATTGGGCCTAATAAATGCTAAAAAATCGTAAATACTTATCTTCTTTCTAAAAGCTAATTTAATAGATCATTTAGAATTTTTTTATTAAAGATCGTAACGGTAACGATCATTGGGCCTAATAAATGCTAAAAAATTGTAAATAATTATCTTCTTTCTAAAAGATAATTTAATAGATCATTTAGAATTTCTTTATTAAAGATCATAACGGTAACGATCATTGGGCCTAATAAATGCTAAAGAATTTGAAATAATTATCTTCTTTGTGAATCATAATTGAAAAGATCATTTAAAGTTTTTTTATTAAAGATCATAACGGTAACGATCATTAGGCCTAATAAATGCTAAAAAATCGTAAATACTTATCTTCTTTCTAAAAGCTAATTTAATAGATCATTTAGAATTTCTTTATTAAAGATCATAACGGTAACGATTATTGGGCCTAATAAATGCTAAAAAATTGTAAATAATTATCTTCTTTCTAAAAGATAATTTAATAGATCATTTAGAATTTCTTTATTAAAGATCATAACGGTAACGATCATTGGGCCTAATAAATGCTAAAGAATTTGAAATAATTATCTTCTTTGTGAATCATAATTGAAAAGATCATTTAAAGTTTTTTTATTAAAGATCATAACGGTAATGATCATTGGGCCTAGTAAATGCTAAAAAATCGTAAATACTTATCTTCTTTCTAAAAGCTAATTTAATAGATCATTTAGAATTTTTTTATTAAAGATCGTAACGGTAACGATCATTGGGCCTAATAAATGCTAAAGAATTGTAAATAATTATATTCTTTCTAAAACATAATTTAATAGATCGTTTAAAATTTCTTTATTAAAGATCATGACGGTAACGTTCATTGGGCCTAATAAATGCTAAAAAATTGTAATTAATTATCTTCTTTGCAAAAGATAATTTAACAGATCATTTAAAATTTCTTTATTAAAGATCATAACGGTAACGATCATTGGTCCTAATAAATGCTAAAGAATTTGAAATAATTACCTTCTTTGTGGATCATAATTGAATAGATCATTTAAAGTTTTTTTAATAAAGATCATAACGGTAACGATCATTGGGCCTAATAAATGCTAAAGAATTTGAAATAATTATCTTCTTTGTGAATCATAATTGAAAAGATCATTTAAAGTTGTTCTATTAAAGATCATAACGGTAACGATCATTGGGCCTAATAAATGCTAAAAAATTGTAAACCATTATCTTCTTTCTAAGATAATTTAATAGATCATTTAGAATTTCTTTATTAAAGATCATAACGGTAACGATCATTGGGCCTAATAAATACTAAAAAATTGTAAATAATTATCTTCTTTCTAAAAGATAATTTAATAGATCATTTAGAATTTCTTTATTAAAGATCATAACGGTAACGATCATTGGGCCTAATAAATGCTAAAGAATTTGAAATAATTATCTTCTTTGTGAATCATAATTGAAAAGATCATTTAAAGTTTTTTTATTAAAGATCATAACGATAACGATCATTAGGCCTAATAAATGCTAAAAAATCGTAAATACTTATCTTCTTTCTAAAAGCTAATTTAATAGATCATTTAGAATTTCTTTATTAAAGATCATAACGGTAACGATTATTGGGCCTAATAAATGCTAAAAAATTGTAAATAATTATCTTCTTTCTAAAAGATAATTTAATAGATCATTTAGAATTTCTTTATTAAAGATCATAACGGTAACGATCATTGGGCCTAATAAATGCTAAAGAATTTGAAATAATTATCTTCTTTGTGAATCATAATTGAAAAGATCATTTAAAGTTTTTTTATTAAAGATCATAACGGTAATGATCATTGGGCCTAGTAAATGCTAAAAAATCGTAAATACTTATCTTCTTTCTAAAAGCTAATTTAATAGATCATTTAGAATTTTTTTATTAAAGATCGTAACGGTAACGATCATTGGGCCTAATAAATGCTAAAGAATTGTAAATAATTATATTCTTTCTAAAACATAATTTAATAGATCGTTTAAAATTTCTTTATTAAAGATCATGACGGTAACGTTCATTGGGCCTAATAAATGCTAAAAAATTGTAATTAATTATCTTCTTTGCAAAAGATAATTTAACAGATCATTTAAAATTTCTTTATTAAAGATCATAACGGTAACGATCATTGGTCCTAATAAATGCTAAAGAATTTGAAATAATTACCTTCTTTGTGGATCATAATTGAATAGATCATTTAAAGTTTTTTTAATAAAGATCATAACGGTAACGATCATTGGGCCTAATAAATGCTAAAGAATTTGAAATAATTATCTTCTTTGTGAATCATAATTGAAAAGATCATTTAAAGTTGTTCTATTAAAGATCATAACGGTAACGATCATTGGGCCTAATAAATGCTAAAAAATTGTAAACCATTATCTTCTTTCTAAGATAATTTAATAGATCATTTAGAATTTCTTTATTAAAGATCATAACGGTAACGATCATTGGGCCTAATAAATACTAAAAAATTGTAAATAATTATCTTCTTTCTAAAAGATAATTTAATAGATCATTTAGAATTTCTTTATTAAAGATCATAACGGTAACGATCATTGGGCCTAATAAATGCTAAAGAATTTGAAATAATTATCTTCTTTGTGAATCATAATTGAAAAGATCATTTAAAGTTTTTTTATTAAAGATCATAACGGTAACGATCATTGGGCCTAATAAATGCTAAAAAATCGTAAATACTTATCTTCTTTCTAAAAGCTAATTTAATAGATCATTTAGAATTTTTTTATTAAAGATCGTAACGGTAACGATCATTGGGCCTAATAAATGCTAAAGAATTGTAAATAATTATATTCTTTCTAAAACATAATTTAATAGATCGTTTAAAATTTCTTTATTAAAGATCATAACGGTAACGTTCATTGGGCCTAATAAATGCTAAAAAATTGTAATTAATTATCTTCTTTGCAAAAGATAATTTAATAGATCATTTAAAATTTCTTTATTAAAGATCATAACGGTAACGATCATTGGGCCGAATAAATGCTAAAGAATTTGGAATAATTACCTTCTTTGTGAATCATAATTGAAAAGATCATTTAAAGTTTTTTTAATAAAGATCATAACGGTAATGATCATTGGGCCTAATAAATGCTAAAAAATTGTAAATAATTATCTTCTTTCTAAAAGATAATTTAATAGATCATTTAGAATTTCTTTATTAAAGATCATAACGGTAACGATCATTGGGCCTAATAAATACTAAAAAATTGTAAATAATTATCTTCTTTCTAAAAGATAATTTAATAGATCATTTAGAATTTCTTTATTAAAGATCATAACGGTAACGATCATTGGGCCTAATAAATGCTAAAGAATTTGAAATAATTATCTTCTTTGTGAATCATAATTGAAAAGATCATTTAAAGTTTTTTTATTAAAGATCATAACGGTAACGATCATTGGGCCTAATAAATGCTAAAAAATCGTAAATACTTATCTTCTTTCTAAAAGCTAATTTAATAGATCATTTAGAATTTTTTTATTAAAGATCGTAACGGTAACGATCATTGGGCCTAATAAATGCTAAAAAATCGTAAATACTTATCTTCTTTCTCAAAGATAATTTAATACATCATTTAGAATTTCGTTATTAAAGATCATAACGGAAACGATCATTGGGCCTAATAAATGCTAAAGAATTGTAAATAATTATATTCTTTCTAAAACATAATTTAATAGATCATTTAAAATTTCTTTATTAAAAATCATAACGGTAACAATCATTGAGCCTAATAAATGGTAAAAAATTGTAAATAATTATTTTTTTGTAAAAGATAATTTAATAGATCATTTAAAATTTCTTTATTAAAGATCATAACAGTAACGATCATTGGGCCTAATAAATGCTAAAGAATTTGAAATAATTATCTTCTTTGTGAATCACAATTGAAAAGATCATTTAAAGTTTTTTTATTAAAGATCATAACGGTAACGATCATTGGGCCTAATAAATGCTAAAAAATCGTAAATACTTATCTTCTTTCTAAAAGCTAATTTAATAGATAATTTAGAATTTTTTTATTAAAGATCGTAACGGTAACGATCATTGGGCCTAATAAATGCTAAAGAATTATAAATAATTATATTCTTTCTAAAACATAATTTAATAGATCGTTTAAAATTTCTTTATTAAAAATCATAACGGTAACGTTCATTGGGCCTAATAAATGCTAAAAAATTGTAATTAATTATCTTCTTTGCAAAACATAATTTAACAGATCATTTAAAATTTCTTTATTAAAGATCATAACGGTAACGATCATTGGTCCTAATAAATGCTAAAGAATTTGAAATAATTACCTTCTTTGTGGATCATAATTGAATAGATCATTTAAAGTTTTTTTAATAAAGATCATAACGGTAACGATCATTGGGCCTAATAAATGCTAAAGAATTTGAAATAATTATCTTTTTTGTGAATCATAATTGAAAAGATCATTTAAAGTTTTTTTATTAAAGATCATAACGGTAATGATCATTGGGCCTAGTAAATGCTAAAAAATCGTAAATACTTATCTTCTTTCTAAAAGCTAATTTAATAGATCATTTAGAATTTTTTTATTAAAGATCGTAACGGTAACGATCATTGGGCCTAATAAATGCTAAAGAATTGTAAATAATTATATTCTTTCTAAAACATAATTTAATAGATCGTTTAAAATTTCTTTATTAAAGATCATAACGGTAACGTTCATTGGGCCTAATAAATGCTAAAAAATTGTAATTAATTATCTTCTTTGCAAAAGATAATTTAATAGATCATTTAAAATTTCTTTATTAAAGATCATAACGGTAACGATCATTGGGCCGAATAAATGCTAAAGAATTTGGAATAATTACCTTCTTTGTGAATCATAATTGAAAAGATCATTTAAAGTTTTTTTAATAAAGATCATAACGGTAATGATCATTGGGCCTAATAAATGCTAAAAAATTGTAAATAATTATCTTCTTTCTAAAAGATAATTTAATAGATCATTTAGAATTTCTTTATTAAAGATCATAACGGTAACGATCATTGGGCCTAATAAATACTAAAAAATTGTAAATAATTATCTTCTTTCTAAAAGATAATTTAATAGATCATTTAGAATTTCTTTATTAAAGATCATAACGGTAACGATCATTGGGCCTAATAAATGCTAAAGAATTTGAAATAATTATCTTCTTTGTGAATCATAATTGAAAAGATCATTTAAAGTTTTTTTATTAAAGATCATAACGGTAACGATCATTGGGCCTAATAAATGCTAAAAAATCGTAAATACTTATCTTCTTTCTAAAAGCTAATTTAATAGATCATTTAGAATTTTTTTATTAAAGATCGTAACGGTAACGATCATTGGGCCTAATAAATGCTAAAAAATCGTAAATACTTATCTTCTTTCTCAAAGATAATTTAATACATCATTTAGAATTTCGTTATTAAAGATCATAACGGAAACGATCATTGGGCCTAATAAATGCTAAAGAATTGTAAATAATTATATTCTTTCTAAAACATAATTTAATAGATCATTTAAAATTTCTTTATTAAAAATCATAACGGTAACAATCATTGAGCCTAATAAATGGTAAAAAATTGTAAATAATTATTTTTTTGTAAAAGATAATTTAATAGATCATTTAAAATTTCTTTATTAAAGATCATAACAGTAACGATCATTGGGCCTAATAAATGCTAAAGAATTTGAAATAATTATCTTCT
The DNA here is from genome assembly GCA_037954015.1 of Psophocarpus tetragonolobus. Lineage (NCBI taxonomy): Eukaryota > Viridiplantae > Streptophyta > Magnoliopsida > Fabales > Fabaceae > Psophocarpus > Psophocarpus tetragonolobus. The sequence goes on from CM075688.1 coordinate 66,786,687, forward strand.
TTGTGAATCACAATTGAAAAGATCATTTAAAGTTTTTTTATTAAAGATCATAACGGTAACGATCATTGGGCCTAATAAATGCTAAAAAATCGTAAATACTTATCTTCTTTCTAAAAGCTAATTTAATAGATAATTTAGAATTTTTTTATTAAAGATCGTAACGGTAACGATCATTGGGCCTAATAAATGCTAAAGAATTATAAATAATTATATTCTTTCTAAAACATAATTTAATAGATCGTTTAAAATTTCTTTATTAAAAATCATAACGGTAACGTTCATTGGGCCTAATAAATGCTAAAAAATTGTAATTAATTATCTTCTTTGCAAAACATAATTTAACAGATCATTTAAAATTTCTTTATTAAAGATCATAACGGTAACGATCATTGGTCCTAATAAATGCTAAAGAATTTGAAATAATTACCTTCTTTGTGGATCATAATTGAATAGATCATTTAAAGTTTTTTTAATAAAGATCATAACGGTAACGATCATTGGGCCTAATAAATGCTAAAGAATTTGAAATAATTATCTTCTTTGTGAATCATAATTGAAAAGATCATTTAAAGTTGTTCTATTAAAGATCATAACGGTAACGATCATTGGGCCTAATAAATGCTAAAAAATTGTAAACCATTATCTTCTTTCTAAGATAATTTAATAGATCATTTAGAATTTCTTTATTAAAGATCATAACGGTAACGATCATTGGGCCTAATAAATACTAAAAAATTGTAAATAATTATCTTCTTTCTAAAAGATAATTTAATAGATCATTTAGAATTTCTTTATTAAAGATCATAACGGTAACGATCATTGGGCCTAATAAATGCTAAAGAATTTGAAATAATTATCTTCTTTGTGAATCATAATTGAAAAGATCATTTAAAGTTTTTTTATTAAAGATCATAACGGTAACGATCATTGGGCCTAATAAATGCTAAAAAATCGTAAATACTTATCTTCTTTATAAAAGCTAATTTAATAGATCATTTAGAATTTTTTTATTAAAGATCGTAACAGTAACGATCATTGGGCCTAATAAATGCTAAAAAATCGTAAATACTTATCTTCTTTCTCAAAGATAATTTAATACATCATTTAGAATTTCGTTATTAAAGATCATAACGGAAACGATCATTGGGCCTAATAAATGCTAAAGAATTGTAAATAATTATATTCTTTCTAAAACATAATTTAATAGATCATTTAAAATTTCTTTATTAAAAATCATAACGGTAACAATCATTGAGCCTAATAAATGGTAAAAAATTGTAAATAATTATTTTTTTGTAAAAGATAATTTAATAGATCATTTAAAATTTCTTTATTAAAGATCATAACAGTAACGATCATTGGGCCTAATAAATGCTAAAGAATTTGAAATAATTATCTTCTTTGTGAATCATAATTGAAAAGATCATTTAAAGTTTTTTTATTAAAGATCATAACGGTAACGATCATTGGGCCTAATAAATGCTAAAAAATCGTAAATACTTATCTTCTTTCTAAAAGCTAATTTAATAGATCATTTAGAATTTTTTTATTAAAGATCATAACGGTAACGATCATTGGGCCTAATAAATGCTAAAGAATTTGAAATAATTATCTTCTTTGTGAATCATAATTGAAAAGATCATTTAAAGTTTTTTTATTAAAGATCATAACGGTAACGATCATTGGGCCTAATAAATGCTAAAAAATCGTAAATACTTATCTTCTTTCTAAAAGCTAATTTAATAGATCATTTAGAATTTTTTTATTAAAGATCGTAACGGTAACGATCATTGGGCCTAATAAATGCTAAAAAATTGTAAATAATTATCTTCTTTCTAAAAGATAATTTAATAGATCATTTAGAATTTCTTTATTAAAGATCATAACGGTAACGATCATTGGGCCTAATAAATGCTAAAGAATTTGAAATAATTATCTTCTTTGTGAATCATAATTGAAAAGATCATTTAAAGTTTTTTTATTAAAGATCATAACGGTAACGATCATTAGGCCTAATAAATGCTAAAAAATCGTAAATACTTATCTTCTTTCTAAAAGCTAATTTAATAGATCATTTAGAATTTCTTTATTAAAGATCATAACGGTAACGATTATTGGGCCTAATAAATGCTAAAAAATTGTAAATAATTATCTTCTTTCTAAAAGATAATTTAATAGATCATTTAGAATTTCTTTATTAAAGATCATAACGGTAACGATCATTGGGCCTAATAAATGCTAAAGAATTTGAAATAATTATCTTTTTTGTGAATCATAATTGAAAAGATCATTTAAAGTTTTTTTATTAAAGATCATAACGGTAATGATCATTGGGCCTAGTAAATGCTAAAAAATCGTAAATACTTATCTTCTTTCTAAAAGCTAATTTAATAGATCATTTAGAATTTTTTTATTAAAGATCGTAACGGTAACGATCATTGGGCCTAATAAATGCTAAAGAATTGTAAATAATTATATTCTTTCTAAAACATAATTTAATAGATTGTTTAAAATTTCTTTATTAAAGATCATGACGGTAACGTTCATTGGGCCTAATAAATGCTAAAAAATTGTAATTAATTATCTTCTTTGCAAAAGATAATTTAACAGATCATTTAAAATTTCTTTATTAAAGATCATAACGGTAACGATCATTGGTCCTAATAAATGCTAAAGAATTTGAAATAATTACCTTCTTTGTGGATCATAATTGAATAGATCATTTAAAGTTTTTTTAATAAAGATCATAACGGTAACGATCATTGGGCCTAATAAATGCTAAAGAATTTGAAATAATTATCTTCTTTGTGAATCATAATTGAAAAGATCATTTAAAGTTGTTCTATTAAAGATCATAACGGTAACGATCATTGGGCCTAATAAATGCTAAAAAATTGTAAACCATTATCTTCTTTCTAAGATAATTTAATAGATCATTTAGAATTTCTTTATTAAAGATCATAACGGTAACGATCATTGGGCCTAATAAATACTAAAAAATTGTAAATAATTATCTTCTTTCTAAAAGATAATTTAATAGATCATTTAGAATTTCTTTATTAAAGATCATAACGGTAACGATCATTGGGCCTAATAAATGCTAAAGAATTTGAAATAATTATCTTCTTTGTGAATCATAATTGAAAAGATCATTTAAAGTTTTTTTATTAAAGATCATAACGATAACGATCATTAGGCCTAATAAATGCTAAAAAATCGTAAATACTTATCTTCTTTCTAAAAGCTAATTTAATAGATCATTTAGAATTTCTTTATTAAAGATCATAACGGTAACGATTATTGGGCCTAATAAATGCTAAAAAATTGTAAATAATTATCTTCTTTCTAAAAGATAATTTAATAGATCATTTAGAATTTCTTTATTAAAGATCATAACGGTAACGATCATTGGGCCTAATAAATGCTAAAGAATTTGAAATAATTATCTTCTTTGTGAATCATAATTGAAAAGATCATTTAAAGTTTTTTTATTAAAGATCATAACGGTAATGATCATTGGGCCTAGTAAATGCTAAAAAATCGTAAATACTTATCTTCTTTCTAAAAGCTAATTTAATAGATCATTTAGAATTTTTTTATTAAAGATCGTAACGGTAACGATCATTGGGCCTAATAAATGCTAAAGAATTGTAAATAATTATATTCTTTCTAAAACATAATTTAATAGATCGTTTAAAATTTCTTTATTAAAGATCATGACGGTAACGTTCATTGGGCCTAATAAATGCTAAAAAATTGTAATTAATTATCTTCTTTGCAAAAGATAATTTAACAGATCATTTAAAATTTCTTTATTAAAGATCATAACGGTAACGATCATTGGTCCTAATAAATGCTAAAGAATTTGAAATAATTACCTTCTTTGTGGATCATAATTGAATAGATCATTTAAAGTTTTTTTAATAAAGATCATAACGGTAACGATCATTGGGCCTAATAAATGCTAAAGAATTTGAAATAATTATCTTCTTTGTGAATCATAATTGAAAAGATCATTTAAAGTTGTTCTATTAAAGATCATAACGGTAACGATCATTGGGCCTAATAAATGCTAAAAAATTGTAAACCATTATCTTCTTTCTAAGATAATTTAATAGATCATTTAGAATTTCTTTATTAAAGATCATAACGGTAACGATCATTGGGCCTAATAAATACTAAAAAATTGTAAATAATTATCTTCTTTCTAAAAGATAATTTAATAGATCATTTAGAATTTCTTTATTAAAGATCATAACGGTAACGATCATTGGGCCTAATAAATGCTAAAGAATTTGAAATAATTATCTTCTTTGTGAATCATAATTGAAAAGATCATTTAAAGTTTTTTTATTAAAGATCATAACGGTAACGATCATTGGGCCTAATAAATGCTAAAAAATCGTAAATACTTATCTTCTTTCTAAAAGCTAATTTAATAGATCATTTAGAATTTTTTTATTAAAGATCGTAACGGTAACGATCATTGGGCCTAATAAATGCTAAAGAATTGTAAATAATTATATTCTTTCTAAAACATAATTTAATAGATCGTTTAAAATTTCTTTATTAAAGATCATAACGGTAACGTTCATTGGGCCTAATAAATGCTAAAAAATTGTAATTAATTATCTTCTTTGCAAAAGATAATTTAATAGATCATTTAAAATTTCTTTATTAAAGATCATAACGGTAACGATCATTGGGCCGAATAAATGCTAAAGAATTTGGAATAATTACCTTCTTTGTGAATCATAATTGAAAAGATCATTTAAAGTTTTTTTAATAAAGATCATAACGGTAATGATCATTGGGCCTAATAAATGCTAAAAAATTGTAAATAATTATCTTCTTTCTAAAAGATAATTTAATAGATCATTTAGAATTTCTTTATTAAAGATCATAACGGTAACGATCATTGGGCCTAATAAATACTAAAAAATTGTAAATAATTATCTTCTTTCTAAAAGATAATTTAATAGATCATTTAGAATTTCTTTATTAAAGATCATAACGGTAACGATCATTGGGCCTAATAAATGCTAAAGAATTTGAAATAATTATCTTCTTTGTGAATCATAATTGAAAAGATCATTTAAAGTTTTTTTATTAAAGATCATAACGGTAACGATCATTGGGCCTAATAAATGCTAAAAAATCGTAAATACTTATCTTCTTTCTAAAAGCTAATTTAATAGATCATTTAGAATTTTTTTATTAAAGATCGTAACGGTAACGATCATTGGGCCTAATAAATGCTAAAAAATCGTAAATACTTATCTTCTTTCTCAAAGATAATTTAATACATCATTTAGAATTTCGTTATTAAAGATCATAACGGAAACGATCATTGGGCCTAATAAATGCTAAAGAATTGTAAATAATTATATTCTTTCTAAAACATAATTTAATAGATCATTTAAAATTTCTTTATTAAAAATCATAACGGTAACAATCATTGAGCCTAATAAATGGTAAAAAATTGTAAATAATTATTTTTTTGTAAAAGATAATTTAATAGATCATTTAAAATTTCTTTATTAAAGATCATAACAGTAACGATCATTGGGCCTAATAAATGCTAAAGAATTTGAAATAATTATCTTCTTTGTGAATCATAATTGAAAAGATCATTTAAAGTTTTTTTATTAAAGATCATAACGGTAACGATCATTGGGCCTAATAAATGCTAAAAAATCGTAAATACTTATCTTCTTTCTAAAAGCTAATTTAATAGATAATTTAGAATTTTTTTATTAAAGATCGTAACGGTAACGATCATTGGGCCTAATAAATGCTAAAGAATTATAAATAATTATATTCTTTCTAAAACATAATTTAATAGATCGTTTAAAATTTCTTTATTAAAAATCATAACGGTAACGTTCATTGGGCCTAATAAATGCTAAAAAATTGTAATTAATTATCTTCTTTGCAAAACATAATTTAACAGATCATTTAAAATTTCTTTATTAAAGATCATAACGGTAACGATCATTGGTCCTAATAAATGCTAAAGAATTTGAAATAATTACCTTCTTTGTGGATCATAATTGAATAGATCATTTAAAGTTTTTTTAATAAAGATCATAACGGTAACGATCATTGGGCCTAATAAATGCTAAAGAATTTGAAATAATTATCTTCTTTGTGAATCATAATTGAAAAGATCATTTAAAGTTGTTCTATTAAAGATCATAACGGTAACGATCATTGGGCCTAATAAATGCTAAAAAATTGTAAACCATTATCTTCTTTCGAAAAGATAATTTAATAGATCATTTAGAATTTCTTTATTAAAGATCATAACGGTAACGATCATTGGACCTAATAAATGCTAAAAAATCGTAAATACTTATCTTCTTTCTAAAAGCTAATTTAATAGATCATTTAGAATTTTTTTATTAAAGATCGTAACGGTAACGATCATTGGGCCTAATAAATGCTAAAGAATTGTAAATAATTATATTCTTTCTAAAACATAATTTAATAGATCGTTTAAAATTTCTTTATTAAAGATCATAACGGTAACGTTCATTGGGCCTAATAAATGCTAAAAAATTGTAATTAATTATCTTCTTTGCAAAAGATAATTTAATAGATCATTTAAAATTTCTTTATTAAAGATCATAACGGTAACGATCATTGGGCCTAATAAATGCTAAAGAATTTGGAATAATTACCTTCTTTGTGAATCATAATTGAAAAGATCATTTAACGTTTTTTTAATAAAGATCATAACGGTAACGATCATTGAGCCTAATAAATGCTAAAAAATTGTAAATAATTATCTTCTTTCTAAAAGATAATTTAATAGATCATTTAGAATTTCTTTATTAAAGATCATAACGGTAACGATCATTGGGCCTAATAAATGCTAAAGAATTTGAAATAATTATCTTCTTTGTGAATCATAATTGAAAAGATCATTTAAAGTTTTTTTATTAAAGATCATAACGGTAACGATCATTGGGCCTAATAAATGCTAAAAAATCGTAAATACTTATCTTCTTTCTAAAACCTAATTTAATAGATCATTTAGAATTTTTTTATTAAAGATCGTAACGGTAACGATCATTGGGCCTAATAAATGCTAAAGAATTGTAAATAATTATATTCTTTCTAAAACATAATTTAATAGATCGTTTAAAATTTATTTATTAAAGATCATAACGGTAACGTTCATTGGGCCTAATAAATGCTAAAAAATTGTAATTAATTATCTTCTTTGCAAAAGATAATTTAATAGATCATTTAAAATTTCTTTATTAAAGATCATAATGGTAACGATCATTGGGCCTAATAAATGCTAAAGAATTTGGAATAATTACCTTCTTTGTGAATCATAATTGAAAAGATCATTTAAAGTTTTTTTAATAAAGATCATAACGGTAACGATCATTGTGCCTAATAAATGCTAAAAAATTGTAAATAATTATCTTCTTTCTAAAAGATAATTTAATAGATCATTTAGAATTTCTTTATTAAAGATCATAACGGTAACGATCATTGGGCCTAATAAATACTAAAAAATTGTAAATAATTATCTTCTTTCTAAAAGATAATTTAATAGATCATTTAGAATTTCTTTATTAAAGATCATAACGGTAACGATCATTGGGCCTAATAAATGCTAAAGAATTTGAAATAATTATCTTCTTTGTGAATCATAATTGAAAAGATCATTTAAAGTTTTTTTATTAAAGATCATAACGGTAACGATCATTGGGCCTAATAAATGCTAAAAAATCGTAAATACTTATCTTCTTTCTAAAAGCTAATTTAATAGATCATTTAGAATTTTTTTATTAAAGATCGTAACGGTAACGATCATTGGGCCTAATAAATGCTAAAAAATCGTAAATACTTATCTTCTTTCTCAAAGATAATTTAATACATCATTTAGAATTTCGTTATTAAAGATCATAACGGAAACGATCATTGGGCCTAATAAATGCTAAAGAATTGTAAATAATTATATTCTTTCTAAAACATAATTTAATAGATCATTTAAAATTTCTTTATTAAAAATCATAACGGTAACAATCATTGAGCCTAATAAATGGTAAAAAATTGTAAATAATTATTGTTTTGTAAAAGATAATTTAATAGATCATTTAAAATTTCTTTATTAAAGATCATAACAGTAACGATCATTGGGCCTAATAAATGCTAAAGAATTTGAAATAATTATCTTCTTTGTGAATCATAATTGAAAAGATCATTTAAAGTTTTTTATTAAAGATCATAACGGTAACGATCATTGGGCCTAATAAATGCTAAAAAATCGTAAATACTTATCTTCTTTCTAAAAGCTAATTTAATAGATAATTTAGAATTTTTTTATTAAAGATCGTAACGGTAACGATCATTGGGCCTAATAAATGCTAAAGAATTATAAATAATTATATTCTTTCTAAAACATAATTTAATAGATCGTTTAAAATTTCTTTATTAAAAATCATAACGGTAACGTTCATTGGGCCTAATAAATGCTAAAAAATTGTAATTAATTATCTTCTTTGCAAAAGATAATTTAACAGATCATTTAAAATTTCTTTATTAAAGATCATAACGGTAACGATCATTGGTCCTAATAAATGCTAAAGAATTTGAAATAATTACCTTCTTTGTGGATCATAATTGAATAGATCATTTAAAGTTTTTTTAATAAAGATCATAACGGTAACGATCATTGGGCCTAATAAATGCTAAAGAATTTGAAATAATTATCTTCTTTGTGAATCATAATTGAAAAGATCATTTAAAGTTGTTCTATTAAAGATCATAACGGTAACGATCATTGGGCCTAATAAATGCTAAAAAATTGTAAACCATTATCTTCTTTCTAAAAGATAATTTAATAGATCATTTAGAATTTCTTTATTAAAGATCATAACGGTAACGATCATTGGGCCTAATAAATGCTAAAAAATCGTAAATACTTATCTTCTTTCTAAAAGCTAATTTAATAGATCATTTAGAATTTTTTTATTAAAGATCGTAACGGTAACGATCATTGGGCCTAATAAATGCTAAAGAATTGTAAATAATTATATTCTTTCTAAAACATAATTTAATAGATCGTTTAAAATTTCTTTATTAAAGATCATAACGGTAACGTTCATTGGGCCTAATAAATGCTAAAAAATTGTAATTAATTATCTTCTTTGCAAAAGATAATTTAATAGATCATTTAAAATTTCTTTATTAAAGATCATAACGGTAACAATCATTGGGCCTAATAAATGCTAACGAATTTGGAATAATTACCTTCTTTGTGAATCATAATTGAAAAGATCATTTAAAGTTTTTTTAATAAAGATCATAGCGGTAACGATCATTGGGCCTAATAAATGCTAAAAAATTGTAAATAATTATCTTCTTTCTAAAAGATAATTTAATAGATCATTTAGAATTTCTTTATTAAAGATCATAACGGTAACGATCATTGGGCCTAATAAATGCTAAAGAATTTGAAATAATTATCTTCTTTGTGAATCATAATTGAAAAGATCATTTAAAGTTTTTTTATTAAAGATCATAACGGTAACGATCATTGGGCCTAATAAATGCTAAAAAATCGTAAATACTTATCTTCTTTCTAAAACCTAATTTAATAGATCATTTAGAATTTTTTTATTAAAGATCGTAACGGTAACGATCATTGGGCCTAATAAATGCTAAAGAATTGTAAATAATTATATTCTTTCTAAAACATAATTTAATAGATCGTTTAAAATTTATTTATTAAAGATCATAACGGTAACGTTCATTGGGCCTAATAAATGCTAAAAAATTGTAATTAATTATCTTCTTTGCAAAAGATAATTTAATAGATCATTTAAAATTTCTTTATTAAAGATCATAACGGTAACGATCATTGGGCCTAATAAATGCTAAAGAATTTGGAATAATTACCTTCTTTGTGAATCATAATTGAAAAGATCATTTAAAGTTTTTTTAATAAAGATCATAACGGTAACGATCATTGGGCCTAATAAATGCTAAAAAATTGTAAATAATTATCTTCTTTCTAAAAGATAATTTAATAGATCATTTAGAATTTCTTTATTAAAAATCATAACGGTAACGAGCATTGGGCCTAATAAATGCTAAAGAATTTGAAATAATTATCTTCTTTGTGAATCATAATTGAAAAGATCATTTAAAGTTTTTTTATTAAAGATCATAACGGTAAGGATCATTGGGCCTAATAAATGCTAAAAAATTGTAAATAATTCTCTTCTTTCTCAAAGATAATTTAATACATCATTTAGAATTTCGTTATTAAAGATCATAACGGAAACGATCATTGGGCCTAATAAATGCTAAAGAATTGTAAATAATTATATTCTTTCTAAAACATAATTTAATAGATCATTTAAAATTTCTTTATTAAAAATCATAACGGTAACAATCATTGAGCCTAATAAATGGTAAAAAGTTGTAAATAATTATTTTTTTGTAAAAGATAATTTAATAGATCATTTAAAATTTCTTTATTAAAGATCATAACAGTAACGATCATTGGGCCTAATAAATGCTAAAAAATTTGAAATAATTATCTTCTTTGTGAATCATAATTGAAAAGATCATTTAAAGTTTTTTTATTAAAGATCATAATGGTAACGATCATTGGGCCTAATAAATGCTAAAAAATCGTAAATACTTATCTTCTTTCTAAAAGCTAATTTAATAGATCATTTAGAATTTTTTTATTAAAGATCGTAACGGTAACGATCATTGGGCCTAATAAATGCTAAAGAATTGTAAATAATTATATTCTTTCTAAAACATAATTTAATAGATCGTTTAAAATTTCTTTATTAAAGATCATAACGGTAACGTTCATTGGGCCTAATAAATGCTAAAAAATTGTAATTAATTATCTTCTTTGCAAAAGATAATTTAATAGATCATTTAAAATTTCTTTATTAAAGATCATAACGGTAACGATCATTGGGCCTAATAAATGCTAAAGAATTTGGAATAATTACCTTCTTTGTGAATCATAATTGAAAAGATCATTTAAAGTTTTTTTAATAAAGATCATAACGGTAACGATCATTGGGCCTAATAAATGCTAAAAAATTGTAAATAATTATCTTCTTTCTAAAAGATAATTTAATAGATCATTTAGAATTTCTTTATTAAAGATCATAACGGTAACGATCATTGGGCCTAATAAATGCTAAAGAATTTGAAATAATTATCTTCTTTGTGAATCATAATGGAAAAGATCATTTAAAGTTTTTTTATTAAAGATCATAACGGTAACGATCATTGGGCCTAATAAATGCTAAAAAATCGTAAATACTTATCTTCTTTCTAAAACCTAATTTAATAGATCATTTAGAATTTTTTTATTAAAGATCGTAACGGTAACGATCATTGGGCCTAATAAATGCTAAAGAATTGTAAATAATTATATTCTTTCTAAAACATAATTTAATAGATCGTTTAAAATTTATTTATTAAAGATCATAACGGTAACGTTGATTGGGCCTAATAAATGCTAAAAAATTGTAATTAATTATCTTCTTTGCAAAAGATAATTTAATAGATCATTTAAAATTTCTTTATTAAAGATCATAACGGTAACGATCATTGGGCCTAATAAATGCTAAAGAATTTGGAATAATTACCTTCTTTGTGAATCATAATTGAAAAGATCATTTAAAGTTTTTTTAATAAAGATCATAACGGTAACGATCATTGGGCCTAATAAATGCTAAAAAATTGTAAATAATTATCTTCTTTCTAAAACATAATTTAATAGATCATTTAGAATTTCTTTATTAAAAATCATAACGGTAACGATCATTGGGCCTAATAAATGCTAAAGAATTTGAAATAATTATCTTCTTTGTGAATCATAATTGAAAAGATCATTTAAAGTTTTTTTATTAAAGATCATAACGGTAAGGATCATTGGGCCTAATAAATGCTAAAAAATTGTAAATAATTCTCTTCTTTCTCAAAGATAATTTAATACATCATTTAGAATTTCGTTATTAAAGATCATAACGGAAACGATCATTGGGCCTAATAAATGCTAAAGAATTGTAAATAATTATATTCTTTCTAAAACATAATTTAATAGATCATTTAAAATTTCTTTATTAAAAATCATAACGGTAACAATCATTGAGCCTAATAAATGGTAAAAAATTGTAAATAATTATTTTTTTGTAAAAGATAATTTAATAGATCATTTAAAATTTCTTTATTAAAGATCATAACAGTAACGATCATTGGGCCTAATAAATGCTAAAAAATTTGAAATAATTATCTTCTTTGTGAATCATAATTGAAAAGATCATTTAAAGTTTTTTTATTAAAGATCATAATGGTAACGATCATTGGGCCTAATAAATGCTAAAAAATCGTAAATACTTATCTTCTTTCTAAAAGCTAATTTAATAGATCATTTAGAATTTTTTTATTAAAGATCGTAACGGTAACGATCATTGGGCCTAATAAATGCTAAAGAATTGTAAATAATTATATTCTTTCTAAAACATAATTTAATAGATCGTTTAAAATTTCTTTATTAAAGATCATAACGGTAACGTTCATTGGGCCTAATAAATGCTAAAAAATTGTAATTAATTATCTTCTTTGCAAAAGATAATTTAATACATCATTTAAAATTTCTTTATTAAAGATCATAACGGTAACGATCATTGGGCCTAATAAATGCTAAAGAATTTGGAATAATTACCTTCTTTGTGAATCATAATTGAAAAGATCATTTAAAGTTTTTTTAATAAAGATCATAACGGTAACGATCATTGGGCCTAATAAATGCTAAAAAATTGTAAATAATTATCTTCTTTCTAAAAGATAATTTAATAGATCATTTAGAATTTCTTTATTAAAGATCATAACGGTAACGATCATTGGGCCTAATAAATGCTAAAGAATTTGAAATAATTATCTTCTTTGTGAATCATAATTGAAAAGATCATTTAAAGTTTTTTTATTAAAGATCATAACGGTAACGATCATTGGGCCTAATAAATGCTAAAAAATCGTAAATACTTATCTTCTTTCTAAAACCTAATTTAATAGATCATTTAGAATTTTTTTATTAAAGATCGTGACGGTAACGATCATTGGGCCTAATAAATGCTAAAGAATTGTAAATAATTATATTCTTTCTAAAACATAATTTAATAGATCGTTTAAAATTTATTTATTAAAGATCATAACGGTAACGTTCATTGGGCCTAATAAATGCTAAAAAATTGTAATTAATTATCTTCTTTGCAAAAGATAATTTAATAGATCATTTAAAATTTCTTTATTAAAGATCATAACGGTAACGATCATTGGGCCTAATAAATGCTAAAGAATTTGGAATAATTACCTTCTTTGTGAATCATAATTGAAAAGATCATTTAAAGTTTTTTTAATAAAGATCATAACGGTAACGATCATTGGGCCTAATAAATGCTAAAAAATTGTAAATAATTATCTTCTTTCTAAAAGATAATTTAATAGATCATTTAGAATTTCTTTATTAAAAATCATAACGATAACGATCATTGGGCCTAATAAATGCTAAAGAATTTGAAATAATTATCTTCTTTGTGAATCATAATTGAAAAGATCATTTAAAGTTTTTTTATTAAAGATCATAACGGTAAGGATCATTGGGCCTAATAAATGCTAAAAAATTGTAAATAATTCTCTTCTTTCTCAAAGATAATTTAATACATCATTTAGAATTTCGTTATTAAAGATCATAACGGAAACGATCATTGGGCCTAATAAATGCTAAAGAATTGTAAATAATTATATTCTTTCTAAAACATAATTTAATAGATCATTTAAAATTTCTTTATTAAAAATCATAACGGTAACAATCATTGAGCCTAATAAATGGTAAAAAATTGTAAATAATTATTTTTTTGTAAAAGATAATTTAATAGATCATTTAAAATTTCTTTATTAAAGATCATAACAGTAACGATCATTGGGCCTAATAAATGCTAAAGAATTTGAAATAATTATCTTCTTTGTGAATCATAATTGAAAAGATCATTTAAAGTTTTTTTATTAAAGATCATAACGGTAACGATCATTGGGCCTAATAAATGCTAAAAAATCGTAAATACTTATCTTCTTTCTAAAAGCTAATTTAATAGATCATTTAGAATTTTTTTATTAAAGATCGTAACGGTAACGATCATTGGGCCTAATAAATGCTAAAGAATTGTAAATAATTATATTCTTTCTAAAACATAATTTAATAGATCGTTTAAAATTTCTTTATTAAAGATCATAACGGTAACGTTCATTGGGCCTAATAAATGCTAAAAAATTGTAATTAATTATCTTCTTTGCAAAAGATAATTTAACAGATCATTTAAAATTTCTTTATTAAAGATCATAACGGTAACGATCATTGGTCCTAATAAATGCTAAAGAATTTGAAATAATTACCTTTTTTGTGGATCATAATTGAATAGATCATTTAAAGTTTTTTTAATAAAGATCATAACGGTAACGATCAGTGGGCCTAATAAATGCTAAAGAATTTGAAATAATTATCTTCTTTGTGAATCATAATTGAAAAGATCATTTAAAGTTGTTCTATTAAAGATCATAACGGTAACGATCATTGGGCCTAATAAATGCTAAAAAATTGTAAACCATTATCTTCTTTCTAAAAGATAATTTAATAGATCATTTAGAATTTCTTTATTAAAAATCATAAAGGTAACGATCATTGGGCCAAATAAATGCTAAAAGATTGTAATTAATTATCTTCTTTCTAAAAGATAATTTAATAGATCATTTAGAATTTCTTTATTAAAGATCATAACGGTAACGATTATTGGGCCTAATAAATGCTAAAAAATTGTAAATAATTATCTTCTTTCTAAAAGATAATTTAATAGATCATTTAGAATTTCTTTATTAAAGATCATAACGGTAACGATCATTGGGCCTAATAAATGCTAAAGAATTTGAAATAATTATCTTCTTTGTGAATCATAATTGAAAAGATCATTTAAAGTTTTTTTATTAAAGATCATAACGGTAATGATCATTGGGCCTAGTAAATGCTAAAAAATCGTAAATACTTATCTTCTTTCTAAAAGCTAATTTAATAGATCATTTAGAATGTTTTTATTAAAGATCGTAACGGTAACGATCATTGGGCCTAATAAATGCTAAAGAATTGTAAATAATTATATTCTTTCTAAAACATAATTTAATAGATCGTTTAAAATTTCTTTATTAAAGATCACAACGGTAACGTTCATTGGGCCTAATAAATGCTAAAAAATTGTAATTAATTATCTTCTTTGCAAAAGATAATTTAACAGATCATTTAAAATTTCTTTATTAAAGATCATAACGGTAACGATCATTGGTCCTAATAAATGCTAAAGAATTTGAAATAATTACCTTCTTTGTGGATCATAATTGAATAGATCATTTAAAGTTTTTTTAATAAAGATCATAACGGTAACGATCATAGGGCCTAATAAATGCTAAAGAATTTGAAATAATTATCTTCTTTGTGAATCATAATTGAAAAGATCATTTAAAGTTGTTCTATTAAAGATCATAACGGTAACGATCATTGGGCCTAATAAATGCTAAAAAATTGTAAATCATTATCTTCTTTCTAAAAGATAATTTAATAGATCATTTAGAATTTCTTTATTAAAGATCATAACGGTAACGATCATTGGGCGTAATAAATGCTAAACAATTTGAAATAATTATCTTCTTTGTGAATCATAATTGAAAAGATCATTTAAAGTTTTTTTATTAAAGATCATAACGGTAACGATCATTGGGCCTAATAAATGCTAAAAAATTGTAAATAATTATCTTCTTTCTCAAAGATAATTTAATAGATCATTTAGAATTTCTTTATTAAAGATCATAACGGAGACGATCATTGGGCCTAATAAATGCTAAAGAATTGTAAATAATTATATTCTTTCTAAAACATAATTTAATAGATCATTTAAAATTTTTTTATCAAAGATCATAACGGTAACGATCATTGGTCCTAATAAATGCTAAAGAATTTGAAATAATTACCTTCTTTGTGGATCATAATTGAATAGATCATTTAAAGTTTTTTTAATAAAGATCATAACGGTAACGATCATAGGGCCTAATAAATGCTAAAGAATTTGAAATAATTGTCTTCTTTGTGAATCATAATTGAAAAGATCATTTAAAGTTGTTCTATTAAAGATCATAACGGTAACGATCATTGGGCCCAATAAATGCTAAAAAAGTGTAAATCATTATCTTCTTTCTAAAAGATAATTTAATAGATCATTTAGAATTTCTTTATTAAAGATCATAACGGTAACGATCATTGGGCCAAATAAATGCTAAAAGATTGTAATTAATTATCTTCTTTCTAAAAGATAATTTAATAGATCATTTAGAATTTCTTTATTGAAGATCATAACGGTAACGATCGTTGGGCCTAATAAATGCTAAAAAATTGTAAATAATTATCTTCTTTCTAAAAGATAATTTAATAGATCATTTAGAATTTCTTTATTAAAGATCATAACGGTAACGATCATTGGGCCTAATAAATGCTAAAGAATTTGAAATAATTATCTTCTTTGTGAATCATAATTGAAAAGATCATTTAAAGTTTTTTTATTAAAGATCATAAGGGTAACGATCATTGGGCCTAATAAATGCTAAAAAATTGTAAATAATTATCTTCTTTCTAAAAGATAATTTAATAGATCATTTAGAATTTCTTTATTAAAGATCATAACGGTAACGATCATTGGGCCTAATAAATGCTAAAGAATTTGAAATAATTATCTTCTTTGTGAATCATAATTGAAAAGATCATTTAAAGTTTTTTTATTAAAGATCATAACGGTAACGATCATTGGGCCTAATAAATGCTAAAAAATTGTAAATCATTATCTTCTTTCTAAAACATAATTTAATAGATCATTTAGAATTTCTTTATTAAAGATCATAACGGTAACGATAATTGGGCCAAATAAATACTAAAAGATTGTAATTAATTATCTTCTTTCTAAAAGATAATTTAATAGATCATTTAGAATTTTTTTATTAAAGATCGTAACGGTAACGATCATTGGGCCTAATAAATGCTAAAGAATTGTAAATAATTATATTCTTTCTAAAACATAATTTAATAGATCATTTGAAATTTCTTTGTTAAAAATCATAACGGTAACAATCATTGAGCCTAATAAATGCTAAAAATTTGTAAATAATTATCTTCTTTCTAAAAGATAATTTAATAGATCATTTACAATTTCTTTATTAAAGATCATAACAGTAACGATCATTGGTCCTAATAAATGCTAAAGAATTTGAAATAATTACCTTCTTTGTGAATCATAATTGAAAAGATCATTTAAAGTTTTTTTATTAAAGATCATAACAGTAACGATCATTGGGCCTAATAAATGCTAAAAAATTGTAAATAATTATCTTCTTTCTAAAAGATAATTTAATAGATCATTTACAATTTCTTTATTAAAGATCATAACAGTAACGATCATTGGTCCTAATAAATGCTAAAGAATTTGAAATAATTACCTTCTTTGTGGATCATAATTGAATAGATCATTTAAAGTTTTTTTAATAAAGATCATAACGGTAACGATCATTGGGCCTAATAAATGCTAAAGAATTTGAAATAATTATCTTCTTTGTGAATCATAATTGAAAAGATCATTTAAAGTTTTTTTATTAAAGATCATAACGGTAATGATCATTGGGCCTAGTAAATGCTAAAAAAATGTAAATACTTATCTTCTTTCTAAAAGCTAATTTAATAGATCATTTAGAATTTTTTTATTAAAGATCGTAACGGTAACGATCATTGGGCCTAATAAATGCTAAAGAATTGTAAATAATTATATTCTTTCTAAAACATAATTTAATAGATCGTTTAAAATTTCTTTATTAAAGATCATAACGGTAACGTTCATTGGGCCTAATAAATGCTAAAAAATTGTAATTAATTATCTTCTTTGCAAAAGATAATTTAATAGATCATTTAAAATTTCTTTATTAAAGATCATAACGGTAACGATCATTGGGCCTAATAAATGCTAAAGAATTTGGAATAATTACCTTCTTTGTGGATCATAATTGAATAGATCATTTAAAGTTTTTTTAATAAAGATCATAACGGTAACGATCATTGGGCCTAATAAATGCTAAAGAATTTGAAATAATTATCTTCTTTGTGAATCATAATTGAAAAGATCATTTAAAGTTTTTTTAATAAAGATCATAACGGTAACGATCATTGGGCCTAATAAATGCTAAAAAATTGTAAATAATTATCTTCTTTCTAAAAGATAATTTAATAGATCATTTAGAATTTCTTTATTAAAAATCATAACGGTAACGATCATTGGGCCTAATAAATGCTAAAGAATTTGAAATAATTATCTTCTTTGTGAATCATAATTGAAAAGATCATTTAAAGTTTTTTTATTAAAGATCATAACGGTAAGGATCATTGGGCCTAATAAATGCTAAAAAATTGTAAATAATTCTCTTCTTTCTCAAAGATAATTTAATACATCATTTAGAATTTCGTTATTAAAGATCATAACGGAAACGATCATTGGGCCTAATAAATGCTAAAGAATTGTAAATAATTATATTCTTTCTAAAACATAATTTAATAGATCATTTAAAATTTCTTTATTAAAAATCATAACGGTAACAATCATTGAGCCTAATAAATGGTAAAAAGTTGTAAATAATTATTTTTTTGTAAAAGATAATTTAATAGATCATTTAAAATTTCTTTATTAAAGATCATAACAGTAACGATCATTGGGCCTAATAAATGCTAAAAAATTTGAAATAATTATCTTCTTTGTGAATCATAATTGAAAAGATCATTTAAAGTTTTTTTATTAAAGATCATAATGGTAACGATCATTGGGCCTAATAAATGCTAAAAAATCGTAAATACTTATCTTCTTTCTAAAAGCTAATTTAATAGATCATTTAGAATTTTTTTATTAAAGATCGTAACGGTAACGATCATTGGGCCTAATAAATGCTAAAGAATTGTAAATAATTATATTCTTTCTAAAACATAATTTAATAGATCGTTTAAAATTTCTTTATTAAAGATCATAACGGTAACGTTCATTGGGCCTAATAAATGCTAAAAAATTGTAATTAATTATCTTCTTTGCAAAAGATAATTTAATAGATCATTTAAAATTTCTTTATTAAAGATCATAACGGTAACGATCATTGGGCCTAATAAATGCTAAAGAATTTGGAATAATTACCTTCTTTGTGAATCATAATTGAAAAGATCATTTAAAGTTTTTTTAATAAAGATCATAACGGTAACGATCATTGGGCCTAATAAATGCTAAAAAATTGTAAATAATTATCTTCTTTCTAAAAGATAATTTAATAGATCATTTAGAATTTCTTTATTAAAGATCATAACGGTAACGATCATTGGGCCTAATAAATGCTAAAGAATTTGAAATAATTATCTTCTTTGTGAATCATAATGGAAAAGATCATTTAAAGTTTTTTTATTAAAGATCATAACGGTAACGATCATTGGGCCTAATAAATGCTAAAAAATCGTAAATACTTATCTTCTTTCTAAAACCTAATTTAATAGATCATTTAGAATTTTTTTATTAAAGATCGTAACGGTAACGATCATTGGGCCTAATAAATGCTAAAGAATTGTAAATAATTATATTCTTTCTAAAACATAATTTAATAGATCGTTTAAAATTTATTTATTAAAGATCATAACGGTAACGTTGATTGGGCCTAATAAATGCTAAAAAATTGTAATTAATTATCTTCTTTGCAAAAGATAATTTAATAGATCATTTAAAATTTCTTTATTAAAGATCATAACGGTAACGATCATTGGGCCTAATAAATGCTAAAGAATTTGGAATAATTACCTTCTTTGTGAATCATAATTGAAAAGATCATTTAAAGTTTTTTTAATAAAGATCATAACGGTAACGATCATTGGGCCTAATAAATGCTAAAAAATTGTAAATAATTATCTTCTTTCTAAAACATAATTTAATAGATCATTTAGAATTTCTTTATTAAAAATCATAACGGTAACGATCATTGGGCCTAATAAATGCTAAAGAATTTGAAATAATTATCTTCTTTGTGAATCATAATTGAAAAGATCATTTAAAGTTTTTTTATTAAAGATCATAACGGTAAGGATCATTGGGCCTAATAAATGCTAAAAAATTGTAAATAATTCTCTTCTTTCTCAAAGATAATTTAATACATCATTTAGAATTTCGTTATTAAAGATCATAACGGAAACGATCATTGGGCCTAATAAATGCTAAAGAATTGTAAATAATTATATTCTTTCTAAAACATAATTTAATAGATCATTTAAAATTTCTTTATTAAAAATCATAACGGTAACAATCATTGAGCCTAATAAATGGTAAAAAATTGTAAATAATTATTTTTTTGTAAAAGATAATTTAATAGATCATTTAAAATTTCTTTATTAAAGATCATAACAGTAACGATCATTGGGCCTAATAAATGCTAAAAAATTTGAAATAATTATCTTCTTTGTGAATCATAATTGAAAAGATCATTTAAAGTTTTTTTATTAAAGATCATAATGGTAACGATCATTGGGCCTAATAAATGCTAAAAAATCGTAAATACTTATCTTCTTTCTAAAAGCTAATTTAATAGATCATTTAGAATTTTTTTATTAAAGATCGTAACGGTAACGATCATTGGGCCTAATAAATGCTAAAGAATTGTAAATAATTATATTCTTTCTAAAACATAATTTAATAGATCGTTTAAAATTTCTTTATTAAAGATCATAACGGTAACGTTCATTGGGCCTAATAAATGCTAAAAAATTGTAATTAATTATCTTCTTTGCAAAAGATAATTTAATACATCATTTAAAATTTCTTTATTAAAGATCATAACGGTAACGATCATTGGGCCTAATAAATGCTAAAGAATTTGGAATAATTACCTTCTTTGTGAATCATAATTGAAAAGATCATTTAAAGTTTTTTTAATAAAGATCATAACGGTAACGATCATTGGGCCTAATAAATGCTAAAAAATTGTAAATAATTATCTTCTTTCTAAAAGATAATTTAATAGATCATTTAGAATTTCTTTATTAAAGATCATAACGGTAACGATCATTGGGCCTAATAAATGCTAAAGAATTTGAAATAATTATCTTCTTTGTGAATCATAATTGAAAAGATCATTTAAAGTTTTTTTATTAAAGATCATAACGGTAACGATCATTGGGCCTAATAAATGCTAAAAAATCGTAAATACTTATCTTCTTTCTAAAACCTAATTTAATAGATCATTTAGAATTTTTTTATTAAAGATCGTGACGGTAACGATCATTGGGCCTAATAAATGCTAAAGAATTGTAAATAATTATATTCTTTCTAAAACATAATTTAATAGATCGTTTAAAATTTATTTATTAAAGATCATAACGGTAACGTTCATTGGGCCTAATAAATGCTAAAAAATTGTAATTAATTATCTTCTTTGCAAAAGATAATTTAATAGATCATTTAAAATTTCTTTATTAAAGATCATAACGGTAACGATCATTGGGCCTAATAAATGCTAAAGAATTTGGAATAATTACCTTCTTTGTGAATCATAATTGAAAAGATCATTTAAAGTTTTTTTAATAAAGATCATAACGGTAACGATCATTGGGCCTAATAAATGCTAAAAAATTGTAAATAATTATCTTCTTTCTAAAAGATAATTTAATAGATCATTTAGAATTTCTTTATTAAAAATCATAACGATAACGATCATTGGGCCTAATAAATGCTAAAGAATTTGAAATAATTATCTTCTTTGTGAATCATAATTGAAAAGATCATTTAAAGTTTTTTTATTAAAGATCATAACGGTAAGGATCATTGGGCCTAATAAATGCTAAAAAATTGTAAATAATTCTCTTCTTTCTCAAAGATAATTTAATACATCATTTAGAATTTCGTTATTAAAGATCATAACGGAAACGATCATTGGGCCTAATAAATGCTAAAGAATTGTAAATAATTATATTCTTTCTAAAACATAATTTAATAGATCATTTAAAATTTCTTTATTAAAAATCATAACGGTAACAATCATTGAGCCTAATAAATGGTAAAAAATTGTAAATAATTATTTTTTTGTAAAAGATAATTTAATAGATCATTTAAAATTTCTTTATTAAAGATCATAACAGTAACGATCATTGGGCCTAATAAATGCTAAAGAATTTGAAATAATTATCTTCTTTGTGAATCATAATTGAAAAGATCATTTAAAGTTTTTTTATTAAAGATCATAACGGTAACGATCATTGGGCCTAATAAATGCTAAAAAATCGTAAATACTTATCTTCTTTCTAAAAGCTAATTTAATAGATCATTTAGAATTTTTTTATTAAAGATCGTAACGGTAACGATCATTGGGCCTAATAAATGCTAAAGAATTGTAAATAATTATATTCTTTCTAAAACATAATTTAATAGATCGTTTAAAATTTCTTTATTAAAGATCATAACGGTAACGTTCATTGGGCCTAATAAATGCTAAAAAATTGTAATTAATTATCTTCTTTGCAAAAGATAATTTAACAGATCATTTAAAATTTCTTTATTAAAGATCATAACGGTAACGATCATTGGTCCTAATAAATGCTAAAGAATTTGAAATAATTACCTTTTTTGTGGATCATAATTGAATAGATCATTTAAAGTTTTTTTAATAAAGATCATAACGGTAACGATCAGTGGGCCTAATAAATGCTAAAGAATTTGAAATAATTATCTTCTTTGTGAATCATAATTGAAAAGATCATTTAAAGTTGTTCTATTAAAGATCATAACGGTAACGATCATTGGGCCTAATAAATGCTAAAAAATTGTAAACCATTATCTTCTTTCTAAAAGATAATTTAATAGATCATTTAGAATTTCTTTATTAAAAATCATAAAGGTAACGATCATTGGGCCAAATAAATGCTAAAAGATTGTAATTAATTATCTTCTTTCTAAAAGATAATTTAATAGATCATTTAGAATTTCTTTATTAAAGATCATAACGGTAACGATTATTGGGCCTAATAAATGCTAAAAAATTGTAAATAATTATCTTCTTTCTAAAAGATAATTTAATAGATCATTTAGAATTTCTTTATTAAAGATCATAACGGTAACGATCATTGGGCCTAATAAATGCTAAAGAATTTGAAATAATTATCTTCTTTGTGAATCATAATTGAAAAGATCATTTAAAGTTTTTTTATTAAAGATCATAACGGTAATGATCATTGGGCCTAGTAAATGCTAAAAAATCGTAAATACTTATCTTCTTTCTAAAAGCTAATTTAATAGATCATTTAGAATGTTTTTATTAAAGATCGTAACGGTAACGATCATTGGGCCTAATAAATGCTAAAGAATTGTAAATAATTATATTCTTTCTAAAACATAATTTAATAGATCGTTTAAAATTTCTTTATTAAAGATCACAACGGTAACGTTCATTGGGCCTAATAAATGCTAAAAAATTGTAATTAATTATCTTCTTTGCAAAAGATAATTTAACAGATCATTTAAAATTTCTTTATTAAAGATCATAACGGTAACGATCATTGGTCCTAATAAATGCTAAAGAATTTGAAATAATTACCTTCTTTGTGGATCATAATTGAATAGATCATTTAAAGTTTTTTTAATAAAGATCATAACGGTAACGATCATAGGGCCTAATAAATGCTAAAGAATTTGAAATAATTATCTTCTTTGTGAATCATAATTGAAAAGATCATTTAAAGTTGTTCTATTAAAGATCATAACGGTAACGATCATTGGGCCTAATAAATGCTAAAAAATTGTAAATCATTATCTTCTTTCTAAAAGATAATTTAATAGATCATTTAGAATTTCTTTATTAAAGATCATAACGGTAACGATCATTGGGCGTAATAAATGCTAAACAATTTGAAATAATTATCTTCTTTGTGAATCATAATTGAAAAGATCATTTAAAGTTTTTTTATTAAAGATCATAACGGTAACGATCATTGGGCCTAATAAATGCTAAAAAATTGTAAATAATTATCTTCTTTCTCAAAGATAATTTAATAGATCATTTAGAATTTCTTTATTAAAGATCATAACGGAGACGATCATTGGGCCTAATAAATGCTAAAGAATTGTAAATAATTATATTCTTTCTAAAACATAATTTAATAGATCATTTAAAATTTTTTTATCAAAGATCATAACGGTAACGATCATTGGTCCTAATAAATGCTAAAGAATTTGAAATAATTACCTTCTTTGTGGATCATAATTGAATAGATCATTTAAAGTTTTTTTAATAAAGATCATAACGGTAACGATCATAGGGCCTAATAAATGCTAAAGAATTTGAAATAATTGTCTTCTTTGTGAATCATAATTGAAAAGATCATTTAAAGTTGTTCTATTAAAGATCATAACGGTAACGATCATTGGGCCCAATAAATGCTAAAAAAGTGTAAATCATTATCTTCTTTCTAAAAGATAATTTAATAGATCATTTAGAATTTCTTTATTAAAGATCATAACGGTAACGATCATTGGGCCAAATAAATGCTAAAAGATTGTAATTAATTATCTTCTTTCTAAAAGATAATTTAATAGATCATTTAGAATTTCTTTATTGAAGATCATAACGGTAACGATCGTTGGGCCTAATAAATGCTAAAAAATTGTAAATAATTATCTTCTTTCTAAAAGATAATTTAATAGATCAT
Organism: Psophocarpus tetragonolobus; assembly: GCA_037954015.1. NCBI lineage: Eukaryota > Viridiplantae > Streptophyta > Magnoliopsida > Fabales > Fabaceae > Psophocarpus > Psophocarpus tetragonolobus. The sequence continues at coordinate 66,811,537 of CM075688.1, forward strand.
TTAGAATTTCTTTATTAAAGATCATAACGGTAACGATCATTGGGCCTAATAAATGCTAAAGAATTTGAAATAATTATCTTCTTTGTGAATCATAATTGAAAAGATCATTTAAAGTTTTTTTATTAAAGATCATAAGGGTAACGATCATTGGGCCTAATAAATGCTAAAAAATTGTAAATAATTATCTTCTTTCTAAAAGATAATTTAATAGATCATTTAGAATTTCTTTATTAAAGATCATAACGGTAACGATCATTGGGCCTAATAAATGCTAAAGAATTTGAAATAATTATCTTCTTTGTGAATCATAATTGAAAAGATCATTTAAAGTTTTTTTATTAAAGATCATAACGGTAACGATCATTGGGCCTAATAAATGCTAAAAAATTGTAAATCATTATCTTCTTTCTAAAACATAATTTAATAGATCATTTAGAATTTCTTTATTAAAGATCATAACGGTAACGATCATTGGGCCAAATAAATACTAAAAGATTGTAATTAATTATCTTCTTTCTAAAAGATAATTTAATAGATCATTTAGAATTTTTTTATTAAAGATCGTAACGGTAACGATCATTGGGCCTAATAAATGCTAAAGAATTGTAAATAATTATATTCTTTCTAAAACATAATTTAATAGATCATTTGAAATTTCTTTGTTAAAAATCATAACGGTAACAATCATTGAGCCTAATAAATGCTAAAAATTTGTAAATAATTATCTTCTTTCTAAAAGATAATTTAATAGATCATTTACAATTTCTTTATTAAAGATCATAACAGTAACGATCATTGGTCCTAATAAATGCTAAAGAATTTGAAATAATTACCTTCTTTGTGAATCATAATTGAAAAGATCATTTAAAGTTTTTTTATTAAAGATCATAACAGTAACGATCATTGGGCCTAATAAATGCTAAAAAATTGTAAATAATTATCTTCTTTCTAAAAGATAATTTAATAGATCATTTACAATTTCTTTATTAAAGATCATAACAGTAACGATCATTGGTCCTAATAAATGCTAAAGAATTTGAAATAATTACCTTCTTTGTGGATCATAATTGAATAGATCATTTAAAGTTTTTTTAATAAAGATCATAACGGTAACGATCATTGGGCCTAATAAATGCTAAAGAATTTGAAATAATTATCTTCTTTGTGAATCATAATTGAAAAGATCATTTAAAGTTTTTTTATTAAAGATCATAACGGTAATGATCATTGGGCCTAGTAAATGCTAAAAAAATGTAAATACTTATCTTCTTTCTAAAAGCTAATTTAATAGATCATTTAGAATTTTTTTATTAAAGATCGTAACGGTAACGATCATTGGGCCTAATAAATGCTAAAGAATTGTAAATAATTATATTCTTTCTAAAACATAATTTAATAGATCGTTTAAAATTTCTTTATTAAAGATCATAACGGTAACGTTCATTGGGCCTAATAAATGCTAAAAAATTGTAATTAATTATCTTCTTTACAAAAGATAATGTAACAGATCATTTAAAATTTCTTTATTAAAGATCATAACGGTAACGATCATTGGTCCTAATAAATGCTAAAGAATTTGAAAGAATTACCTTCTTTGTGGATCATAATTGAATAGATCATTTAAAGTTTTTTTAATAAAGATCATAACGGTAACGATCATAAGGCCTAATAAATGCTAAAGAATTTGAAATAATTATCTTCTTTGTGAATCATAATTGAAAAGATCATTTAAAGTTGTTCTATTAAAGATCATAACGGTAACGATCATTGGGCCTAATAAATGCTAAAAAATTGTAAATCATTATCTTCTTTCTAAAAGATAATTTAATAGATCATTTAGAATTTCTTTATTAAAGATCATAACGGTAACGATCATTGGGCGTAATAAATGCTAAACAATTTGAAATCATTATCTTCTTTGTGAATCATAATTGAAAAGATCATTTAAAGTTTTTTTATTAAAGATCATAACGGTAACGATCATTGGGCCTAATAAATGCTAAAAAATTGTAAATAATTATCTTCTTTCTCAAAGATAATTTAATAGATCATTTAGAATTTCTTTATTAAAGATCATAACGGAGACGATCATTGGGCCTAATAAATGCTAAAGAATTGTAAATAATTATATTCTTTCTAAAACATAATTTAATAGATCATTTAAAATTTTTTTATCAAAGATCATAACGGTAACGATCATTGGTCCTAATAAATGCTAAAGAATTTGAAATAATTACCTTCTTTGTGGATCATAATTGAATAGATCATTTAAAGTTTTTTTAATAAAGATCATAACGGTAACGATCATAGGGCCTAATAAATGCTAAAGAATTTGAAATAATTGTCTTCTTTGTGAATCATAATTGAAAAGATCATTTAAAGTTGTTCTATTAAAGATCATAACGGTAACGATCATTGGGCCCAATAAATGCTAAAAAAGTGTAAATCATTATCTTCTTTCTAAAAGATAATTTAATAGATCATTTAGAATTTATTTATTAAACATCATAACGGTAACGATCATTGGGCCAAATAAATGCTAAAAGATTGTAATTAATTATCTTCTTTCTAAAAGATAATTTAATAGATCATTTAGAATTTCTTTATTAAAGATCATAACGGTAACGATCGTTGGGCCTAATAAATGCTAAAAAATTGTAAATAATTATCTTCTTTCTAAAAGATAATTTAATAGATCATTTAGAATTTCTTTATTAAAGATCATAACGGTAACGATCATTGGTCCTAATAAATGCTAAAGAATTTGAAATAATTACCTTCTTTGTGGATCATAATTGAATACATCATTTAAAGTTTTTTTAATAAAGATCATAACGGTAACGATCATAGGGCCTAATAAATGCTAAAGAATTTGAAATAATTATCTTCTTTGTGAATCATAATTGAAAAGATCATTTAAAGTTGTTCTATTAAAGATCATAACGGTAACGATCATTGGGCCTAATAAATGCTAAAAAATTGTAAATCATTATCTTCGTTCTAAAAGATAATTTAATAGATCATTTGAAATTTCTTTATTAAAAATCATAACGGTAACAATCATTGAGCCTAATAAATGCTAAAAAATTGTAAATAATTATCTTCTTTCTAAAAGATAATTTAATAGATCATTTACAATTTCTTTATTAAAGATCATAATAGTAACGATCATTGGTCCTAATAAATGCTAAAGAATTTGAAATAATTACCTTCTTTGTGAATCATAATTGAAAAGATCATTTAAAGTTTTTTTATTAAAGCTCATAACGGTAACGATCATTGGGCCTAATAAATGCTAAAAAATTGTAAATAATTATCTTCTTTCTCAAAGATAATTTAATAGATCATTTAGAATTTATTTATTAAAGATCATAACGGAAAGGATCATTGGGCCTAATAAATGCTAAAGAATTGTAAATAATTATATTCTTTCTAAAACATAATTTAATAGATCATTTAAAATTTCTTTATTAATGATCATAACGGTAACGATCATTAGGCCTAATAAATGCTAAAAAATTGTAAATCATTATATTCTTTCTAAAACATAATTTAATAGATCGTTTAAAATTTCTTTATTAAAGATCATAACGGTAACGTTCATTGGGCCTAATAAATGCTAAAAAATTGTAATTAATTATCTTCTTTTCAAAAGATAATTTAACAGATCATTTAAAATTTCTTTATTAAAGATCATAACGGTAATGATCATTGGTCCTAATAAATGCTAAAGAATTTGAAATAATTACCTTCTTTGTGGATCATAATTGAATAGATCATTTAAAGTTTTTTTAATAAAGATCATAACGGTAACGATCATTGGGCCTAATAAATGCTAAAAAATTGTAAATAATTATCTTCTTTCTAAAAGATAATTTAATAGATCATTTAGAATTTCTTTATTAAAGATCATAACGGTAACGATCATTGGGCCTAATAAATGCTAAAGAATTTGAAATAATTACCTTCTTTGTGAATCATAATTGAATAGATCATTTAAAGTTTTTTTAATAAAGATCATAACGGTAACGATCATAGGGCCTAATAAATGCTAAAGAATTTGAAATAATTATCTTCTTTCTCAAAGATAATTTAATAGATCATTTAGAATTTCTTTATTAAAGATCATAACGGAAACGATCATTGGGCCTAATAAATGCTAAAGAATTTGAAAGAATTACCTTCTTTGTGGATCATAATTGAATAGATCATTTAAAGTTTTTTTAATAAAGATCATAACGGTAACGATCATTGGGCCTAATAAATGCTAAAGAATTTGAAATAATTACCTTCTTTGTGGATCATAATTGAATAGATCATTTAAAGTTTTTTTAATAAAGATCATAACGGTAACGATCATAGGGCCTAATAAATGCTAAAGAATTTGAAATAATTGTCTTCTTTGTGAATCATAATTGAAAAGATCATTTAAAGTTGTTCTATTAAAGATCATAACGGTAACGATCATTGGGCCCAATAAATGCTAAAAAAGTGTAAATCATTATCTTCTTTCTAAAAGATAATTTAATAGATCATTTAGAATTTATTTATTAAACATCATAACGGTAACGATCATTGGGCCAAATAAATGCTAAAAGATTGTAATTAATTATCTTCTTTCTAAAAGATAATTTAATAGATCATTTAGAATTTCTTTATTAAAGATCATAACGGTAACGATCGTTGGGCCTAATAAATGCTAAAAAATTGTAAATAATTATCTTCTTTCTAAAAGATAATTTAATAGATCATTTAGAATTTCTTTATTAAAGATCATAACGGTAACGATCATTGGTCCTAATAAATGCTAAAGAATTTGAAATAATTACCTTCTTTGTGGATCATAATTGAATACATCATTTAAAGTTTTTTTAATAAAGATCATAACGGTAACGATCATAGGGCCTAATAAATGATAAAGAATTTGAAATAATTATCTTCTTTGTGAATCATAATTGAAAAGATCATTTAAAGTTGTTCTATTAAAGATCATAACGGTAACGATCATTGGGCCTAATAAATGCTAAAAAATTGTAAATCATTATCTTCTTTCTAAAAGATAATTTAATAGATCATTTGAAATTTCTTTATTAAAAATCATAACGGTAACAATCATTGAGCCTAATAAATGCTAAAAAATTGTAAATAATTATCTTCTTTCTAAAAGATAATTTAATAGATCATTTACAATTTCTTTATTAAAGATCATAATAGTAACGATCATTGGTCCTAATAAATGCTAAAGAATTTGAAATAATTACCTTCTTTGTGAATCATAATTGAAAAGATCATTTAAAGTTTTTTTATTAAAGCTCATAACGGTAACGATCATTGGGCCTAATAAATGCTAAAAAATTGTAAATAATTATCTTCTTTCTCAAAGATAATTTAATAGATCATTTAGAATTTATTTATTAAAGATCATAACGGAAAGGATCATTGGGCCTAATAAATGCTAAAGAATTGTAAATAATTATATTCTTTCTAAAACATAATTTAATAGATCATTTAAAATTTCTTTATTAATGATCATAACGGTAACGATCATTAGGCCTAATAAATGCTAAAAAATTGTAAATCATTATATTCTTTCTAAAACATAATTTAATAGATCGTTTAAAATTTCTTTATTAAAGATCATAACGGTAACGTTCATTGGGCCTAATAAATGCTAAAAAATTGTAATTCATTATCTTCTTTTCAAAAGATAATTTAACAGATCATTTAAAATTTCTTTATTAAAGATCATAACGGTAATGATCATTGGTCCTAATAAATGCTAAAGAATTTGAAATAATTACCTTCTTTGTGGATCATAATTGAATAGATCATTTAAAGTTTTTTTAATAAAGATCATAACGGTAACGATCATTGGGCCTAATAAATGCTAAAAAATTGTAAATAATTATCTTCTTTCTAAAAGATAATTTAATAGATCATTTAGAATTTCTTTATTAAAGATCATAATAGTAACGATCATTGGTCCTAATAAATGCTAAAGAATTTGAAATAATTACCTTCTTTGTGAATCATAATTGAATAGATCATTTAAAGTTTTTTTAATAAAGATCATAACGGTAACGATCATAGGGCGTAATAAATGCTAAAGAATTTGAAATAATTATCTTCTTTCTCAAAGATAATTTAATAGATCATTTAGAATTTCTTTATTAAAGATCATAACGGAAACGATCATTGGGCCTAATAAATGCTAAAGAATTTGAAAGAATTACCTTCTTTGTGGATCATAATTGAATAGATCATTTAAAGTTTTTTTATTAAAGATCATAAGGGTAACGATCATTGGGCCTAATAAATGCTAAAAAATTTTAAATAATTATCTTCTTTCTCAAAGATAATTTAATAGATCATTTAGAATTTCTTTATTAAAGATCATAACGGTAACGATCATTGGGCCTAATAAATGCTAAAGAATTTGAAATAATTATCTTCTTTGTGAATCATAATTGAAAAGATCATTTAAAGTTTTTTTATTAAAGATCATAACGGTAACGATCATTATGCCTAATAAATGCTAAAAAATTGTAAATAATTATCTTCTTTCTCAAAGATAATTTAATAGATCATTTAGAATTTCTTTATTAAAGATCATAACGGTAACGATCATTGGGCCTAATAAATGCTAAAAAATTGTAAATCATTACCTTCTTTCTAAAAGATAATTTAATAGATCATTTAGAATTTCTTTATTAAAGATCATAACGGTAACGATCATTGGGCCAAATAAATACTAAAAGATTGTAATTAATTATCTTCTTTCTAAAAGATAATTTAATAGATCATTTAGAATTTCTTTATTAAAGATCATAACGGTAACGATCATTGGGCCTAATAAATGCTAAAGAATTGAAAATAATTATATTCTTTCTAAAACATAATTTAATAGATCATTTGAAATTTCTTTGTTAAAAATCATAACGGTAACAATCATTGAGCCTAATAAATGCTAAAAATTTGTAAATAATTATCTTCTTTCTAAAAGATAATTTAATAAATCATTTACAATTTCTTTATTAAAGATCATAACAGTAACGATCATTGGTCCTAATAAATGCTAAAGAATTTGAAATAATTACCTTCTTTGTGAATCATAATTGAAAAGATCATTTAAAGTTTTTTTATTAAAGATCATAACGGTAATGATCATTGGGCCTAATAAATGCTAAAAAATTGTAAATAATTATCTTCTTTCTCAAAGATAATTTAATATTTCATTTAGAATTTCTTTATTAAAGATCATAACGGAAATGATCATTGGGCCTAATAAATGCTAAAGAATTGTAAATAATTATATTCTTTCTAAAACATAATTTAATAGATCATTTAAAATTTCTTTATTAATGATCATAACGGTAACGATCATTAGGCCTAATAAATGCTAAAAAATTGTAAATCATTATCTTCTTTCTAAAAGATAATTTAATAGATCATTTGAAATTTCTTTATTAAAAATCATAACGGTAACAATCATTGAGCCTAATAAATGCTAAAAAATTGTAAATAATTATCTTCTTTCTAAAAGATAATTTAATAGATCTTTTACAATTTCTTTATTAAAGATCATAACAGTAACGATCATTGGTCCTAATAAATGCTAAAGAATTTGAAATAATTACCTTCTTTGTGAATCATAATTGAAAAGATCATTTAAAGTTTTTTTATTAAAGCTCATAACGGTAACGATCATTGGGCCTAATAAATGCTAAAAAATTGTAAATAATTATCTTCTTTCTCAAAGATAATTTAATAGATCATTTAGAATTTATTTATTAAAGATCATAACGGAAAGGATCATTGGGCCTAATAAATGCTAAAGAATTGTAAATAATTATATTCTTTCTAAAACATAATTTAATAGATCATTTAAAATTTCTTTATTAATGATCATAACGGTAACGATCATTAGGCCTAATAAATGCTAAAAAATTGTAAATCATTATCTTCTTTCTAAAAGATAATTTAATAGATCATTTGAAATTTCTTTATTAAAAATCATAACGGTAACAATCATTGAGCCTAATAAATGCTAAAAAATTGTAAATAATTATCTTCTTTCTAAAAGATAATTTAATAGATCTTTTACAATTTCTTTATTAAAGATCATAACAGTAACGATCATTGGTCCTAATAAATGCTAAAGAATTTGAAATAATTACCTTCTTTGTGAATCATAATTGAAAAGATCATTTAAAGTTTTTTTATTAAAGATGATAACGGTAACGATAATTGGGCCTAATAAATGCTAAAAAATTATAAATAATTATCTTCTTTCTCAAAGATAATTTAATAGATCATTTACAATTTCTTTATTAAAGATCATAACAGTAACGATCATTGGTCCTAATAAATGCTAAAGAATTTGAAATAATTACCTTCTTTGTGAATCATAATAGAAAAGATGACTTAAAGTTTTTTTATTAAAGCTCATAACGGTAACGATCATTGGGCCTAATAAATGCTAAAAAATTGTAAATAATTATCTTCTTTCTCAAAGATAATTTAATAAATCATTTAGAATTTCTTTATTAAAGATCATAACGGAAACGATAATTGGGCCTAATAAATGCTAAAGAATTGTAAATAACTATATTCTTTCTAAAACATAATTTAATAGATCATTTACAATTTCTTTATTAAAGATCATAACAGTAACGATCATTGGGCCTAATAAATGCTAAAGAATTTGAAATAATTACCTTCTTTGTGGATCATAATTGAATAGATAATTTAAAGTTTTTTTAATAAAGATCATAACGGTAACGATCATTGGGCCTAATAAATGCTAAAGAATTTGAAATAATTATCTTCTTTGTGAATCATAATTGAAAAGATCATTTAAAGTTGTTCTATTAAAGATCATAACGGTAACGATCATTGGGCCTAATAAATGCTAAAAAATTGTAAATCATTATCTTCTTTCTAAAAGATAATTTAATAGATCATTTAGAATTTCTTTATTAAAGATCATAACGGTAACGATCATTGGGCCAAATAAATGCTAAAAGATTGTAATTAATTATCTTCTTTCTAAAAGATAATTTAATAGATCATTTAGAATTTCTTTATTAAAGATCATAACGGTAACGATCATTGGGCCTAATAAATGCTAAAGAATTGAAAATAATTATATTCTTTCTAAAACATAATTTAATAGATCATTTGAAATTTCTTTGTTAAAAATCATAACGGTAACAATCATTGAGCCTAATAAATGCTAAAAATTTTTAAATAATTATCTTCTTTCTAAAAGATAATTTAATAGATCATTTACAATTTCTTTATTAAAGATCATAACAGTAACGATCATTGGTCCTAATAAATGCTAAAGAATTTGAAATAATTACCTTCTTTGTGAATCATAATTGAAAAGATCATTTAAAGTTTTTTTATTAAAGATCATAACAGAAACGATCATTGGGCCTAATAAATGCTAAAAAATTGTAAATAATTATCTTCTTTCTCAAAGATAATTTAATATTTCATTTAGAATTTCTTTATTAAAGATCATAACGGAAACGATCATTGGGCCTAATAAATGCTAAAGAATTGTAAATAATTATATTCTTTCTAAAACATAATTTAATAGATCATTTAAAATTTCTTTATTAATGATCATAACGGTAACGATCATTAGGCCTAATAAATGCTAAAAAATTGTAAATCATTATCTTCTTTCTAAAAGATAATTTAATAGATCATTTGAAATTTCTTTATTAAAAATCATAACGGTAAGAATCATTGAGCCTAATAAATGCTAAAAAATTGTAAATAATTATCTTCTTTCTAAAAGATAATTTAATAGATCTTTTACAATTTCTTTATTAAAGATCATAACAGTAACGATCATTGGTCCTAATAAATGCTAAAGAATTTGAAATAATTACCTTCTTTGTGAATCATAATTGAAAAGATCATTTAATGTTTTTTTATTAAAGATCATAACGGTAACGATAATTGGGCCTAATAAATGCTAAAAAATTGTACATAATTATCTTCTTTCTCAAAGATAATTTAATAGATCATTTACAATTTCTTTATTAAAGATCATAACAGTAACGATCATTGGTCCTAATAAATGCTAAAGAATTTGAAATAATTACCTTCTTTGTGAATCATAATTGAAAAGATCACTTAAAGTTTTTTTATTAGAGCTCATAACGGTAACGATCATTGGGCCTAATAAATGCTAAAAAATTGTAAATAATTATCTTCTTTCTCAAAGATAATTTAATAGATCATTTAGAATTTCTTTATTAAAGATCATAACGGAAACGATCATTGGGCCTAATAAATGCTAAAGAATTGTAAATAACTATATTCTTTCTAAAACATAATTTAATAGATCATTTACAATTTCTTTATTAAAGATCATAACAGTAACGATCATTGGTCCTAATAAATGCTAAAGAATTTGAAATAATTACCATCTTTGTGGATCATAATTGAATAGATCATTTAAAGTTTTTTTAATAAAGATCATAACGGTAACGATCATTGGGCCTAATAAATGCTAAAAGATTGTAATTAATTATCTTCTTTCTAAAAGATAATTTAATAGATCATTTAGAATTTCTTTATTAAAGATCATAACGGTAACGATCGTTGGGCCTAATAAATGCTAAAAAATTGTAAATAATTATCTTCTTTCTAAAAGATAATTTAATAGATCATTTAGAATTTCTTTATTAAAGATCATAACGGTAACGATCATTGGGCCTAATAAATGCTAAAGAATTTGAAATAATTATCTTCTTTGTGAATCATAATTGAAAAGATCATTTAAAGTTTTTTTATTAAAGATCATAAGGGTAACGATCATTGGGCCTAATAAATGCTAAAAAATTGTAAATAATTATCTTCTTTCTCAAAGATAATTTAATAGATCATTTAGAATTTCTTTATTAAAGATCATAACAGTAACGATCATTGGGCCTAATAAATGCTAAAGAATTTGAAATAATTATCTTCTTTGTGAATCATAATTGAAAAGATCATTTAAAGTTTTTTTATTAAAGATCATAACGGTAACGATCATTGGGCCTAATAAATGCTAAAAAATTGTAAATAATTATCTTCTTTCTCAAAGATAATTTAATAGATCATTTAGAATTTCTTTATTAAAGATCATAACGGTAACGATCATTGGGCCTAATAAATGCTAAAAAATTGTAAATCATTATCTTCTTTCTAAAAGATTATTTTTATAGATCATTTAGAATTTCTTTATTAAAGATCATAACGGTAACGATCATTGGGCCAAATAAATACTAAAAGATTGTAATTAATTATCTTCTTTCTAAAAGATAATTTAATAGATCATTTAGAATTTCTTTATTAAAGATCATAACGGTAACGATCATTGGGCCTAATAAATGCTAAAGAATTTGAAATAATTATCTTCTTTGTGAATCATAATTGAAAAGATCATTTAAAGTTTTTTTATTAAAGATCATAAGGGTAACGATCATTGGGCCTAATAAATGCTAAAAAATTGTAAATAATTATCTTCTTTCTCAAAGATAATTTAATAGATCATTTAGAATTTCTTTATTAAAGATCATAACGGTAACGATCATTGGGCCTAATAAATGCTAAAGAATTTGAAATAATTATCTTCTTTGTGAATCATAATTGAAAAGATCATTTAAAGTTTTTTTATTAAAGATCATAAGGGTAACGATCATTGGGCCTAATAAATGCTAAAAAATTGTAAATAATTATCTTCTTTCTCAAAGATAATTTAATAGATCATTTAGAATTTCTTTATTAAAGATCATAACGGTAACGATCATTGGGCCTAATAAATGCTAAAGAATTTGAAATAATTATCTTCTTTGTGAATCATAATTGAAAAGATCATTTAAAGTTTTTTTATTAAAGATCATAACGGTAACGATCATTGGGCCTAATAAATGCTAAAAAATTGTAAATAATTATCTTCTTTCTCAAAGATAATTTAATAGATCATTTAGAATTTCTTTATTAAAGATCATAACGGTAACGATCATTGGGCCTAATAAATGCTAAAAAATTGTAAATCATTATCTTCTTTCTAAAAGATTATTTTTATAGATCATTTAGAATTTCTTTATTAAAGATCATAACGGTAACGATCATTGGGCCAAATAAATACTAAAAGATTGTAATTAATTATCTTCTTTCTAAAAGATAATTTAATAGATCATTTAGAATTTCTTTATTAAAGATCATAACGGTAACGATCATTGGGCCTAATAAATGCTAAAGAATTTGAAATAATTATCTTCTTTGTGAATCATAATTGAAAAGATCATTTAAAGTTTTTTTATTAAAGATCATAAGGGTAACGATCATTGGGCCTAATAAATGCTAAAAAATTGTAAATAATTATCTTCTTTCTCAAAGATAATTTAATAGATCATTTAGAATTTCTTTATTAAAGATCATAACGGTAACGATCATTGGGCCTAATAAATGCTAAAGAATTTGAAATAATTATCTTCTTTGTGAATCATAATTGAAAAGATCATTTAAAGTTTTTTTATTAAAGATCATAACGGTAACGATCATTGGGCCTAATAAATGCTAAAAAATTGTAAATAATTATCTTCTTTCTCAAAGATAATTTAATAGATCATTTAGAATTTCTTTATTAAAGATCATAACGGTAACGATCATTGGGCCTAATAAATGCTAAAAAATTGTAAATCATTATCTTCTTTCTAAAAGATTATTTTTATAGATCATTTAGAATTTCTTTATTAAAGATCATAACGGTAACGATCATTGGGCCAAATAAATACTAAAAGATTGTAATTAATTATCTTCTTTCTAAAAGATAATTTAATAGATCATTTGAAATTTCTTTATTAAAAATCATAACGGTAACAATCATTGAGCCTAATAAATGCTAAAAAATTGTAAATAATTATCTTCTTTCTAAAAGATAATTTAATAGATCTTTTACAATTTCTTTATTAAAGATCATAACAGTAACGATCATTGGTCCTAATAAATGCTAAAGAATTGTAAATAACTATATTCTTTCTAAAACATAATTTAATAGATCATTTACAATTTCTTTATTAAAGATCATAACAGTAACGATCATTGGTCCTAATAAATGCTAAAGAATTTGAAATAATTACCTTCTTTGTGGATCATAATTGAATAGATCATTTAAAGTTTTTTTAATAAAGATCATAACGGTAACGATCATTGGGCCTAATAAATGCTAAAGAATTTGAAATAATTATCTTCTTTGTGAATCATAATTGAAAAGATCATTTAAAGTTGTTCTATTAAAGATCATAACGGTAACGATCATTGGGCCTAATAAATGCTAAAAGATTGTAATTAATTATCTTCTTTCTAAAAGATAATTTAATAGATCATTTAGAATTTCTTTATTAAAGATCATAACGGTAACGATCGTTGGGCCTAATAAATGCTAAAAAATTGTAAATAATTATCTTCTTTCTAAAAGATAATTTAATAGATCATTTAGAATTTCTTTATTAAAGATCATAACGGTAACGATCATTGGGCCTAATAAATGCTAAAGAATTTGAAATAATTATCTTCTTTGTGAATCATAATTGAAAAGATCATTTAAAGTTTTTTTATTAAAGATCATAAGGGTAACGATCATTGGGCCTAATAAATGCTAAAAAATTGTAAATAATTATCTTCTTTCTCAAAGATAATTTAATAGATCATTTAGAATTTCTTTATTAAAGATCATAACGGTAACGATCATTGGGCCTAATAAATGCTAAAGAATTTGAAATAATTATCTTCTTTGTGAATCATAATTGAAAAGATCATTTAAAGTTTTTTTATTAAAGATCATAACGGTAACGATCATTGGGCCTAATAAATGCTAAAAAATTGTAAATAATTATCTTCTTTCTCAAAGATAATTTAATAGATCATTTAGAATTTCTTTATTAAAGATCATAACGGTAACGATCATTGGGCCTAATAAATGCTAAAAAATTGTAAATCATTATCTTCTTTCTAAAAGATTATTTTTATAGATCATTTAGAATTTCTTTATTAAAGATCATAACGGTAACGATCATTGGGCCAAATAAATACTAAAAGATTGTAATTAATTATCTTCTTTCTAAAAGATAATTTAATAGATCATTTGAAATTTCTTTATTAAAAATCATAACGGTAACAATCATTGAGCCTAATAAATGCTAAAAAATTGTAAATAATTATCTTCTTTCTAAAAGATAATTTAATAGATCTTTTACAATTTCTTTATTAAAGATCATAACAGTAACGATCATTGGTCCTAATAAATGCTAAAGAATTGTAAATAACTATATTCTTTCTAAAACATAATTTAATAGATCATTTACAATTTCTTTATTAAAGATCATAACAGTAACGATCATTGGTCCTAATAAATGCTAAAGAATTTGAAATAATTACCTTCTTTGTGGATCATAATTGAATAGATCATTTAAAGTTTTTTTAATAAAGATCATAACGGTAACGATCATTGGGCCTAATAAATGCTAAAGAATTTGAAATAATTATCTTCTTTGTGAATCATAATTGAAAAGATCATTTAAAGTTGTTCTATTAAAGATCATAACGGTAACGATCATTGGGCCTAATAAATGCTAAAAGATTGTAATTAATTATCTTCTTTCTAAAAGATAATTTAATAGATCATTTAGAATTTCTTTATTAAAGATCATAACGGTAATGATCGTTGGGCCTAATAAATGCTAAAAAATTGTAAATAATTATCTTCTTTCTAAAAGATAATTTAATAGATCATTTAGAATTTCTTTATTAAAGATCATAACGGTAACGATCATTGGGCCTAATAAATGCTAAAGAATTTGAAATAATTATCTTCTTTGTGAATCATAATTGAAAAGATCATTTAAAGTTTTTTTATTAAAGATCATAAGGGTAACGATCATTGGGCCTAATAAATGCTAAAAAATTGTAAATAATTATCTTCTTTCTCAAAGATAATTTAATAGATCATTTAGAATTTCTTTATTAAAGATCATAACGGTAACGATCATTGGGCCTAATAAATGCTAAAGAATTTGAAATAATTATCTTCTTTGTGAATCATAATTGAAAAGATCATTTAAAGTTTTTTTATTAAAGATCATAACGGTAACGATCATTGGGCCTAATAAATGCTAAAAAATTGTAAATAATTATCTTCTTTCTCAAAGATAATTTAATAGATCATTTAGAATTTCTTTATTAAAGATCATAACGGTAACGATCGTTGGGCCAAATAAATACTAAAAGATTGTAATTAATTATCTTCTTTCTAAAAGATAATTTAATAGATCATTTAGAATTTCTTTATTAAAGATCATAACGGTAACGATCGTTGGGCCTAATAAATGCTAAAAAATTGTAAATAATTATCTTCTTTCTAAAAGATAATTTAATAGATCATTTAGAATTTCTTTATTAAAGATCATAACGGTAACGATCATTGGGCCTAATAAATGCTAAAGAATTTGAAATAATTATCTTCTTTGTGAATCATAATTGAAAAGATCATTTAAAGTTTTTTTATTAAAGATCATAAGGGTAACGATCATTGGGCCTAATAAATGCTAAAAAATTGTAAATAATTATCTTCTTTCTCAAAGATAATTTAATAGATCATTTAGAATTTCTTTATTAAAGATCATAACGGTAACGATCATTGGGCCTAATAAATGCTAAAGAATTTGAAATAATTATCTTCTTTGTGAATCATAATTGAAAAGATCATTTAAAGTTTTTTTATTAAAGATCATAAGGGTAACGATCATTGGGCCTAATAAATGCTAAAAAATTGTAAATAATTATCTTCTTTCTCAAAGATAATTTAATAGATCATTTAGAATTTCTTTATTAAAGATCATAACGGTAACGATCATTGGGCCTAATAAATGCTAAAGAATTTGAAATAATTATCTTCTTTGTGAATCATAATTGAAAAGATCATTTAAAGTTTTTTTATTAAAGATCATAACGGTAACGATCATTGGGCCTAATAAATGCTAAAAAATTGTAAATAATTATCTTCTTTCTCAAAGATAATTTAATAGATCATTTAGAATTTCTTTATTAAAGATCATAACGGTAACGATCATTGGGCCTAATAAATGCTAAAAAATTGTAAATCATTATCTTCTTTCTAAAAGATTATTTTTATAGATCATTTAGAATTTCTTTATTAAAGATCATAACGGTAACGATCATTGGGCCAAATAAATACTAAAAGATTGTAATTAATTATCTTCTTTCTAAAAGATAATTTAATAGATCATTTAGAATTTCTTTATTAAAGATCATAACGGTAATGATCATTGGGCCTAATAAATGCTAAAGAATTTGAAATAATTATCTTCTTTGTGAATCATAATTGAAAAGATCATTTAAAGTTTTTTTATTAAAGATCATAAGGGTAACGATCATTGGGCCTAATAAATGCTAAAAGATTGTAATTAATTATCTTCTTTCTCAAAGATAATTTAATAGATCATTTACAATTTCTTTATTAAACATCATAACGGTAACGATCATTGGGCCTAATAAATGCTAAAGAATTTGAAATAATTATCTTCTTTGTGAATCATAATTGAAAAGATCATTTAAAGTTGTTCTATTAAAGATCATAACGGTAACGATCATTGGGCCTAATAAATGTTAAAAGATTGTAATTAATTATCTTCTTTCTAAAAGATAATTTAATAGATCATTTAGAATTTCTTTATTAAAGATCATAACGGTAACGATCGTTGGGCCTAATAAATGCTAAAAAATTGTAAATAATTATCTTCTTTCTAAAAGATAATTTAATAGATCATTTAGAATTTCTTTATTAAAGATCATAACGGTAATGATCATTGGGCCTAATAAATGCTAAAGAATTTGAAATAATTATCTTCTTTGTGAATCATAATTGAAAAGATCATTTAAAGTTTTTTTATTAAAGATCATAAGGGTAACGATCATTGGGCCTAATAAATGCTAAAAAATTGTAAATAATTATCTTCTTTCTCAAAGATAATTTAATAGATCATTTAGAATTTCTTTATTAAAGATCATAACGGTAACGATCATTGGGCCTAATAAATGCTAAAGAATTTGAAATAATTATCTTCTTTGTGAATCATAATTGAAAAGATCATTTAAAGTTGTTCTATTAAAGATCATAACGGTAACGATCATTGGGCCTAATAAATGCTAAAAGATTGTAATTAATTATCTTCTTTCTAAAAGATAATTTAATAGATCATTTAGAATTTCTTTATTAAAGATCATAACGGTAACGATCGTTGGGCCTAATAAATGCTAAAAAATTGTAAATAATTATCTTCTTTCTAAAAGATAATTTAATAGATCATTTAGAATTTCTTTATTAAAGATCATAACGGTAACGATCATTGGGCCTAATAAATGTTAAAAGATTGTAATTAATTATCTTCTTTCTAAAAGATAATTTAATAGATCATTTAGAATTTCTTTATTAAAGATCATAACGGTAACGATCGTTGGGCCTAATAAATGCTAAAAAATTGTAAATAATTATCTTCTTTCTAAAAGATAATTTAATAGATCATTTAGAATTTCTTTATTAAAGATCATAACGGTAATGATCATTGGGCCTAATAAATGCTAAAGAATTTGAAATAATTATCTTCTTTGTGAATCATAATTGAAAAGATCATTTAAAGTTTTTTTATTAAAGATCATAAGGGTAACGATCATTGGGCCTAATAAATGCTAAAAAATTGTAAATAATTATCTTCTTTCTCAAAGATAATTTAATAGATCATTTAGAATTTCTTTATTAAAGATCATAACGGTAACGATCATTGGGCCTAATAAATGCTAAAGAATTTGAAATAATTATCTTCTTTGTGAATCATAATTGAAAAGATCATTTAAAGTTGTTCTATTAAAGATCATAACGGTAACGATCATTGGGCCTAATAAATGCTAAAAGATTGTAATTAATTATCTTCTTTCTAAAAGATAATTTAATAGATCATTTAGAATTTCTTTATTAAAGATCATAACGGTAACGATCGTTGGGCCTAATAAATGCTAAAAAATTGTAAATAATTATCTTCTTTCTAAAAGATAATTTAATAGATCATTTAGAATTTCTTTATTAAAGATCATAACGGTAACGATCATTGGGCCTAATAAATGCTAAAGAATTTGAAATAATTATCTTCTTTGTGAATCATAATTGAAAAGATCATTTAAAGTTTTTTTATTAAAGATCATAACGGTAACGATCGTTGGGCCTAATAAATGCTAAAAAATTGTAAATAATTATCTTCTTTCTAAAAGATAATTTAATAGATCATTTAGAATTTCTTTATTAAAGATCATAACGGTAACGATCATTGGGCCTAATAAATGCTAAAGAATTTGAAATAATTATCTTCTTTGTGAATCATAATTGAAAAGATCATTTAAAGTTTTTTTATTAAAGATCATAAGGGTAACGATCATTGGGCCTAATAAATGCTAAAAAATTGTAAATAATTATCTTCTTTCTCAAAGATAATTTAATAGATCATTTAGAATTTCTTTATTAAAGATCATAACGGTAACGATCATTGGGCCTAATAAATGCTAAAGAATTTGAAATAATTATCTTCTTTGGGAATCATAATTGAAAAGATCATTTAAAGTTTTTTTATTAAAGATCATAACGGTAACGATCATTGGGCCTAATAAATGCTAAAAAATTGTAAATAATTATCTTCTTTCTCAAAGATAATTTAATAGATCATTTAGAATTTCTTTATTAAAGATCATAACGGTAACGATCATTGGGCCTAATAAATGCTAAAAAATTGTAAATCATTATCTTCTTTCTAAAAGATTATTTTTATAGATCATTTAGAATTTCTTTATTAAAGATCATAACGGTAACGATCATTGGGCCAAATAAATACTAAAAGATTGTAATTAATTATCTTCTTTCTAAAAGATAATTTAATAGATCATTTAGAATTTCTTTATTAAAGATCATAACGGTAACGATCATTGGGCCTAATAAATGCTAAAGAATTTGAAATAATTATCTTCTTTGTGAATCATAATTGAAAAGATCATTTAAAGTTTTTTTATTAAAGATCATAAGGGTAACGATCATTGGGCCTAATAAATGCTAAAAAATTGTAAATAATTATCTTCTTTCTCAAAGATAATTTAATAGATCATTTAGAATTTCTTTATTAAAGATCATAACGGTAACGATCATTGGGCCTAATAAATGCTAAAGAATTTGAAATAATTATCTTCTTTGTGAATCATAATTGAAAAGATCATTTAAAGTTTTTTTATTAAAGATCATAACGGTAACGATCATTGGGCCTAATAAATGCTAAAAAATTGTAAATAATTATCTTCTTTCTCAAAGATAATTTAATAGATCATTTAGAATTTCTTTATTAAAGATCATAACGGTAACGATCATTGGGCCAAATAAATACTAAAAGATTGTAATTAATTATCTTCTTTCTAAAAGATAATTTAATAGATCATTTAGAATTTCTTTATTGAAGATCATAACGGTAACGATCATTGGGCCTAATAAATGCTAAAGAATTGAAAATAATTATATTCTTTCTAAAACATAATTTAATAGATCATTTGAAATTTCTTTGTTAAAAATCATAACGGTAACAATCATTGAGCCTAATAAATGCTAAAAATTTGTAAATAATTATCTTCTTTCTAAAAGATAATTTAATAGATCATTTGCAATTTCTTTATTAAAGATCATAACAGTAACGATCATTGGTCCTAATAAATGCTAAAGAATTTGAAATAATTACCTTCTTTGTGAATCATAATTGAAATGATCATTTAAAGTTTTTTTATTAAAGATCATAACGGTAACGATCATTGGGTCTAATAAATGCTAAAAAATTGTAAATAATTATCTTCTTTCTCAAAGATAATTTAATATTTCATTTAGAATTTCTTTATTAGAGATCATAACGGAAACGATCATTGGGCCTAATCAATGCTAAAGAATTGTAAATAATTATATTCTTTCTAAAACATAATTTAATAGATCATTTAAAATTTCTTTATTAATGATCATAACGGTAACGATCATTAGGCCTAATAAATGCTAAAAAATTGTAAATCATTATCTTCTTTCTAAAAGATAATTTAATAGATCATTTGAAATTTCTTTATTAAAAATCATAACGGTAACAATCATTGAGCCTAATAAATGCTAAAAAATTGTAAATAATTATCTTCTTTCTAAAAGATAATTTAATAGATCTTTTACAATTTCTTTATTAAAGATCATAACAGTAACGATCATTGGTCCTAATAAATGCTAAAGAATTTGAAATAATTACCTTCTTTGTGAATCATAATTGAAAAGATCATTTAATGTTTTTTTATTAAAGATCATAACGGTAACGATAATTGGGCCTAATAAATGCTAAAAAATTGTAAATAATTATCTTCTTTCTCAAAGATAATTTAATAGATCATTTACAATTTCTTTATTAAAGATCATAACAGTAACGATCATTGGTCCTAATAAATGCTAAAGAATTTGAAATAATTACCTTCTTTGTGAATCATAATTGAAAAGATCACTTAAAGTTTTTTTATTAAAGCTCATAACGGTAACGATCATTGGGCCTAATAAATGCTAAAAAATTGTAAATAATTATCTTCTTTCTCAAAGATAATTTAATAGATCATTTAGAATTTCTTTATTAAAGATCATAACGGAAACGATCATTGGGCCTAATAAATGCTAAAGAATGGTAAATAACTATATTCTTTCTAAAACATAATTTAATAGATCATTTACAATTTCTTTATTAAAGATCATAACAGTAACGATCATTGGTCCTAATAAATGCTAAAGAATTTGAAATAATTACCTTCTTTGTGGATCATAATTGAATAGATCATTTAAAGTTTTTTTAATAAAGATCATAATGGTAACGATCATTGGGCCTAATAAATGCTAAAGAATTTGAAATAATTATCTTCTTTGTGAATCATAATTGAAAAGATCATTTAAAGTTGTTCTATTAAAGATCATAACGGTAACGATCATTGGGCCTAATAAATGCTAAAAGATTGTAATTAATTATCTTCTTTCTAAAAGATAATTTAATAGATCATTTAGAATTTCTTTATTAAAGATCATAACGGTAACGATCGTTGGGCCTAATAAATGCTAAAAAATTGTAAATAATTATCTTCTTTCTAAAAGATAATTTAATAGATCATTTAGAATTTCTTTATTAAAGATCATAACGGTAATGATCATTGGGCCTAATAAATGCTAAAGAATTTGAAATAATTATCTTCTTTGTGAATCATAATTGAAAAGATCATTTAAAGTTTTTTTATTAAAGATCATAAGGGTAACGATCATTGGGCCTAATAAATGCTAAAAGATTGTAATTAATTATCTTCTTTCTAAAAGATAATTTAATAGATCATTTACAATTTCTTTATTAAAGATCATAACGGTAACGATCATTGGGCCTAATAAATGCTAAAGAATTTGAAATAATTATCTTCTTTGTGAATCATAATTGAAAAGATCATTTAAAGTTGTTCTATTAAAGATCATAACGGTAACGATCATTGGGCCTAATAAATGCTAAAAGATTGTAATTAATTATCTTCTTTCTAAAAGATAATTTAATAGATCATTTAGAATTTCTTTATTAAAGATCATAACGGTAACGATCGTTGGGCCTAATAAATGCTAAAAAATTGTAAATAATTATCTTCTTTCTAAAAGATAATTTAATAGATCATTTAGAATTTCTTTATTAAAGATCATAACGGTAATGATCATTGGGCCTAATAAATGCTAAAGAATTTGAAATAATTATCTTCTTTGTGAATCATAATTGAAAAGATCATTTAAAGTTTTTTTATTAAAGATCATAAGGGTAACGATCATTGGGCCTAATAAATGCTAAAAGATTGTAATTAATTATCTTCTTTCTCAAAGATAATTTAATAGATCATTTACAATTTCTTTATTAAACATCATAACGGTAACGATCATTGGGCCTAATAAATGCTAAAGAATTTGAAATAATTATCTTCTTTGTGAATCATAATTGAAAAGATCATTTAAAGTTGTTCTATTAAAGATCATAACGGTAACGATCATTGGGCCTAATAAATGTTAAAAGATTGTAATTAATTATCTTCTTTCTAAAAGATAATTTAATAGATCATTTAGAATTTCTTTATTAAAGATCATAACGGTAACGATCGTTGGGCCTAATAAATGCTAAAAAATTGTAAATAATTATCTTCTTTCTAAAAGATAATTTAATAGATCATTTAGAATTTCTTTATTAAAGATCATAACGGTAATGATCATTGGGCCTAATAAATGCTAAAGAATTTGAAATAATTATCTTCTTTGTGAATCATAATTGAAAAGATCATTTAAAGTTTTTTTATTAAAGATCATAAGGGTAACGATCATTGGGCCTAATAAATGCTAAAAAATTGTAAATAATTATCTTCTTTCTCAAAGATAATTTAATAGATCATTTAGAATTTCTTTATTAAAGATCATAACGGTAACGATCATTGGGCCTAATAAATGCTAAAGAATTTGAAATAATTATCTTCTTTGTGAATCATAATTGAAAAGATCATTTAAAGTTTTTTTATTAAAGATCATAACGGTAACGATCATTGGGCCTAATAAATGCTAAAAAATTGTAAATAATTATCTTCTTTCTCAAAGATAATTTAATAGATCATTTAGAATTTCTTTATTAAAGATCATAACGGTAACGATCATTGGGCCTTATAAATGCTAAAAAATTGTAAATCATTATCTTCTTTCTAAAAGATTATTTTTATAGATCATTTAGAATTTCTTTATTAAAGATCATAACGGTAACGATCATTGGGCCAAATAAATACTAAAAGATTGTAATTAATTATCTTCTTTCTAAAAGATAATTTAATAGATCATTTAGAATTTCTTTATTAAAGATCATAACGGTAACGATCATTGGGCCTAATAAATGCTAATGAATTGAAAATAATTATATTCTTTCTAAAACATAATTTAATAGATCATTTGAAATTTCTTTGTTAAAAATCATAACGGTAACAATCATTGAGCCTAATAAATGCTAAAAATTTGTAAATAATTATCTTCTTTCTAAAAGATAATTTAATAGATCATTTGCAATTTCTTTATTAAAGATCATAACAGTAACGATCATTGGTCCTAATAAATGCTAAAGAATTTGAAATAATTACCTTCTTTGTGAATCATAATTGAAATGATCATTTAAAGTTTTTTTATTAAAGATCATAACGGTAACGATCATTGGGTCTAATAAATGCTAAAAAATTGTAAATAATTATCTTCTTTCTCAAAGATAATTTAATAGATCATTTACAATTTCTTTATTAAAGATCATAACGGTAACGATCATTGGGCCTAATAAATGCTAAAGAATTTGAAATAATTATCTTCTTTGTGAATCATAATTGAAAAGATCATTTAAAGTTGTTCTATTAAAGATCATAACGGTAACGATCATTGGGCCTAATAAATGTTAAAAGATTGTAATTAATTATCTTCTTTCTAAAAGATAATTTAATAGATCATTTAGAATTTCTTTATTAAAGATCATAACGGTAACGATCGTTGGGCCTAATAAATGCTAAAAAATTGTAAATAATTATCTTCTTTCTAAAAGATAATTTAATAGATCATTTAGAATTTCTTTATTAAAGATCATAACGGTAATGATCATTGGGCCTAATAAATGCTAAAGAATTTGAAATAATTATCTTCTTTGTGAATCATAATTGAAAAGATCATTTAAAGTTTTTTTATTAAAGATCATAAGGGTAACGATCATTGGGCCTAATAAATGCTAAAAAATTGTAAATAATTATCTTCTTTCTCAAAGATAATTTAATAGATCATTTAGAATTTCTTTATTAAAGATCATAACGGTAACGATCATTGGGCCTAATAAATGCTAAAGAATTTGAAATAATTATCTTCTTTGTGAATCATAATTGAAAAGATCATTTAAAGTTTTTTTATTAAAGATCATAACGGTAACGATCATTGGGCCTAATAAATGCTAAAAAATTGTAAATAATTATCTTCTTTCTCAAAGATAATTTAATAGATCATTTAGAATTTCTTTATTAAAGATCATAACGGTAACGATCATTGGGCCTTATAAATGCTAAAAAATTGTAAATCATTATCTTCTTTCTAAAAGATTATTTTTATAGATCATTTAGAATTTCTTTATTAAAGATCATAACGGTAACGATCATTGGGCCAAATAAATACTAAAAGATTGTAATTAATTATCTTCTTTCTAAAAGATAATTTAATAGATCATTTAGAATTTCTTTATTAAAGATCATAACGGTAACGATCATTGGGCCTAATAAATGCTAATGAATTAAAAATAATTATATTCTTTCTAAAACATAATTTAATAGATCATTTGAAATTTCTTTGTTAAAAATCATAACGGTAACAATCATTGAGCCTAATAAATGCTAAAAATTTGTAAATAATTATCTTCTTTCTAAAAGATAATTTAATAGATCATTTGCAATTTCTTTATTAAAGATCATAACAGTAACGATCATTGGTCCTAATAAATGCTAAAGAATTTGAAATAATTACCTTCTTTGTGAATCATAATTGAAATGATCATTTAAAGTTTTTTTATTAAAGATCATAACGGTAACGATCATTGGGTCTAATAAATGCTAAAAAATTGTAAATAATTATCTTCTTTCTCAAAGATAATTTAATATTTCATTTAGAATTTCTTTATTAGAGATCATAACGGAAACGATCATTGGGCCTAATAAATGCTAAAGAATTGTAAATAATTATATTCTTTCTAAAACATAATTTAATAGATCATTTAAAATTTCTTTATTAATGATCATAACGGTAACGATCATTAGGCCTAATAAATGCTAAAAAATTGTAAATCATTATCTTCTTTCTAAAAGATAATTTAATAGATCATTTGAAATTTCTTTATTAAAAATCATAACGGTAACAATCATTGGGCCTAATAAATGCTAAAAAATTGTAAATAATTATCTTCTTTCTCAAAGATAATTTAATAGATCATTTACAATTTCTTTATTAAAGATCATAACAGTAACGATCATTGGTCCTAATAAATGCTAAAGAATTTGAAATAATTACCTTCTTTGTGAATCATAATTGAAAAGATCACTTAAAGTTTTTTTATTAAAGCTCATAACGGTAACGATCATTGGGCCTAATAAATGCTAAAAAATTGTAAATAATTATCTTCTTTCTCAAAGATAATTTAATAGATCATTTAGAATTTCTTTATTAAAGATCATAACGGAAACGATCATTGGGCCTAATAAATGCTAAAGAATGGTAAATAACTATATTCTTTCTAAAACATAATTTAATAGATCATTTACAATTTCTTTATTAAAGATCATAACAGTAACGATCATTGGTCCTAATAAATGCTAAAGAATTTGAAATAATTACCTTCTTTGTGGATCATAATTGAATAGATCATTTAAAGTTTTTTTAATAAAGATCATAATGGTAACGATCATTGGGCCTAATAAATGCTAAAGAATTTGAAATAATTATCTTCTTTGTGAATCATAATTGAAAAGATCATTTAAAGTTGTTCTATTAAAGATCATAACGGTAACGATCATTGGGCCTAATAAATGCTAAAAGATTGTAATTAATTATCTTCTTTCTAAAAGATAATTTAATAGATCATTTAGAATTTCTTTATTAAAGATCATAACGGTAACGATCGTTGGGCCTAATAAATGCTAAAAAATTGTAAATAATTATCTTCTTTCTAAAAGATAATTTAATAGATCATTTAGAATTTCTTTATTAAAGATCATAACGGTAATGATCATTGGGCCTAATAAATGCTAAAGAATTTGAAATAATTATCTTCTTTGTGAATCATAATTGAAAAGATCATTTAAAGTTTTTTTATTAAAGATCATAAGGGTAACGATCATTGGGCCTAATAAATGCTAAAAGATTGTAATTAATTATCTTCTTTCTAAAAGATAATTTAATAGATCATTTACAATTTCTTTATTAAAGATCATAACGGTAACGATCATTGGGCCTAATAAATGCTAAAGAATTTGAAATAATTATCTTCTTTGTGAATCATAATTGAAAAGATCATTTAAAGTTGTTCTATTAAAGATCATAACGGTAACGATCATTGGGCCTAATAAATGCTAAAAGATTGTAATTAATTATCTTCTTTCTAAAAGATAATTTAATAGATCATTTAGAATTTCTTTATTAAAGATCATAACGGTAACGATCGTTGGGCCTAATAAATGCTAAAAAATTGTAAATAATTATCTTCTTTCTAAAAGATAATTTAATAGATCATTTAGAATTTCTTTATTAAAGATCATAACGGTAATGATCATTGGGCCTAATAAATGCTAAAGAATTTGAAATAATTATCTTCTTTGTGAATCATAATTGAAAAGATCATTTAAAGTTTTTTTATTAAAGATCATAAGGGTAACGATCATTGGGCCTAATAAATGCTAAAAGATTGTAATTAATTATCTTCTTTCTCAAAGATAATTTAATAGATCATTTACAATTTCTTTATTAAACATCATAACGGTAACGATCATTGGGCCTAATAAATGCTAAAGAATTTGAAATAATTATCTTCTTTGTGAATCATAATTGAAAAGATCATTTAAAGTTGTTCTATTAAAGATCATAACGGTAACGATCATTGGGCCTAATAAATGTTAAAAGATTGTAATTAATTATCTTCTTTCTAAAAGATAATTTAATAGATCATTTAGAATTTCTTTATTAAAGATCATAACGGTAACGATCGTTGGGCCTAATAAATGCTAAAAAATTGTAAATAATTATCTTCTTTCTAAAAGATAATTTAATAGATCATTTAGAATTTCTTTATTAAAGATCATAACGGTAATGATCATTGGGCCTAATAAATGCTAAAGAATTTGAAATAATTATCTTCTTTGTGAATCATAATTGAAAAGATCATTTAAAGTTTTTTTATTAAAGATCATAAGGGTAACGATCATTGGGCCTAATAAATGCTAAAAAATTGTAAATAATTATCTTCTTTCTCAAAGATAATTTAATAGATCATTTAGAATTTCTTTATTAAAGATCATAACGGTAACGATCATTGGGCCTAATAAATGCTAAAGAATTTGAAATAATTATCTTCTTTGTGAATCATAATTGAAAAGATCATTTAAAGTTTTTTTATTAAAGATCATAACGGTAACGATCATTGGGCCTAATAAATGCTAAAAAATTGTAAATAATTATCTTCTTTCTCAAAGATAATTTAATAGATCATTTAGAATTTCTTTATTAAAGATCATAACGGTAACGATCATTGGGCCTTATAAATGCTAAAAAATTGTAAATCATTATCTTCTTTCTAAAAGATTATTTTTATAGATCATTTAGAATTTCTTTATTAAAGATCATAACGGTAACGATCATTGGGCCAAATAAATACTAAAAGATTGTAATTAATTATCTTCTTTCTAAAAGATAATTTAATAGATCATTTAGAATTTCTTTATTAAAGATCATAACGGTAACGATCATTGGGCCTAATAAATGCTAATGAATTGAAAATAATTATATTCTTTCTAAAACATAATTTAATAGATCATTTGAAATTTCTTTGTTAAAAATCATAACGGTAACAATCATTGAGCCTAATAAATGCTAAAAATTTGTAAATAATTATCTTCTTTCTAAAAGATAATTTAATAGATCATTTGCAATTTCTTTATTAAAGATCATAACAGTAACGATCATTGGTCCTAATAAATGCTAAAGAATTTGAAATAATTACCTTCTTTGTGAATCATAATTGAAATGATCATTTAAAGTTTTTTTATTAAAGATCATAACGGTAACGATCATTGGGTCTAATAAATGCTAAAAAATTGTAAATAATTATCTTCTTTCTCAAAGATAATTTAATAGATCATTTACAATTTCTTTATTAAAGATCATAACGGTAACGATCATTGGGCCTAATAAATGCTAAAGAATTTGAAATAATTATCTTCTTTGTGAATCATAATTGAAAAGATCATTTAAAGTTGTTCTATTAAAGATCATAACGGTAACGATCATTGGGCCTAATAAATGTTAAAAGATTGTAATTAATTATCTTCTTTCTAAAAGATAATTTAATAGATCATTTAGAATTTCTTTATTAAAGATCATAACGGTAACGATCGTTGGGCCTAATAAATGCTAAAAAATTGTAAATAATTATCTTCTTTCTAAAAGATAATTTAATAGATCATTTAGAATTTCTTTATTAAAGATCATAACGGTAATGATCATTGGGCCTAATAAATGCTAAAGAATTTGAAATAATTATCTTCTTTGTGAATCATAATTGAAAAGATCATTTAAAGTTTTTTTATTAAAGATCATAAGGGTAACGATCATTGGGCCTAATAAATGCTAAAAAATTGTAAATAATTATCTTCTTTCTCAAAGATAATTTAATAGATCATTTAGAATTTCTTTATTAAAGATCATAACGGTAACGATCATTGGGCCTAATAAATGCTAAAGAATTTGAAATAATTATCTTCTTTGTGAATCATAATTGAAAAGATCATTTAAAGTTTTTTTATTAAAGATCATAACGGTAACGATCATTGGGCCTAATAAATGCTAAAAAATTGTAAATAATTATCTTCTTTCTCAAAGATAATTTAATAGATCATTTAGAATTTCTTTATTAAAGATCATAACGGTAACGATCATTGGGCCTTATAAATGCTAAAAAATTGTAAATCATTATCTTCTTTCTAAAAGATTATTTTTATAGATCATTTAGAATTTCTTTATTAAAGATCATAACGGTAACGATCATTGGGCCAAATAAATACTAAAAGATTGTAATTAATTATCTTCTTTCTAAAAGATAATTTAATAGATCATTTAGAATTTCTTTATTAAAGATCATAACGGTAACGATCATTGGGCCTAATAAATGCTAATGAATTGAAAATAATTATATTCTTTCTAAAACATAATTTAATAGATCATTTGAAATTTCTTTGTTAAAAATCATAACGGTAACAATCATTGAGCCTAATAAATGCTAAAAATTTGTAAATAATTATCTTCTTTCTAAAAGATAATTTAATAGATCATTTGCAATTTCTTTATTAAAGATCATAACAGTAACGATCATTGGTCCTAATAAATGCTAAAGAATTTGAAATAATTACCTTCTTTGTGAATCATAATTGAAATGATCATTTAAAGTTTTTTTATTAAAGATCATAACGGTAACGATCATTGGGTCTAATAAATGCTAAAAAATTGTAAATAATTATCTTCTTTCTCAAAGATAATTTAATATTTCATTTAGAATTTCTTTATTAGAGATCATAACGGAAACGATCATTGGGCCTAATAAATGCTAAAGAATTGTAAATAATTATATTCTTTCTAAAACATAATTTAATAGATCATTTAAAATTTCTTTATTAATGATCATAACGGTAACGATCATTAGGCCTAATAAATGCTAAAAAATTGTAAATCATTATCTTCTTTCTAAAAGATAATTTAATAGATCATTTGAAATTTCTTTATTAAAAATCATAACGGTAACAATCATTGGGCCTAATAAATGCTAAAAAATTGTAAATAATTATCTTCTTTCTCAAAGATAATTTAATAGATCATTTACAATTTCTTTATTAAAGATCATAACAGTAACGATCATTGGTCCTAATAAATGCTAAAGAATTTGAAATAATTACCTTCTTTGTGAATCATAATTGAAAAGATCACTTAAAGTTTTTTTATTAAAGCTCATAACGGTAACGATCATTGGGCCTAATAAATGCTAAAAAATTGTAAATAATTATCTTCTTTCTCAAAGATAATTTAATAGATCATTTAGAATTTCTTTATTAAAGATCATAACGGAAACGATCATTGGGCCTAATAAATGCTAAAGAATGGTAAATAACTATATTCTTTCTAAAACATAATTTAATAGATCATTTACAATTTCTTTATTAAAGATCATAACAGTAACGATCATTGGTCCTAATAAATGCTAAAGAATTTGAAATAATTACCTTCTTTGTGGATCATAATTGAATAGATCATTTAAAGTTTTTTTAATAAAGATCATAATGGTAACGATCATTGGGCCTAATAAATGCTAAAGAATTTGAAATAATTATCTTCTTTGTGAATCATAATTGAAAAGATCATTTAAAGTTGTTCTATTAAAGATCATAACGGTAACGATCATTGGGCCTAATAAATGCTAAAAGATTGTAATTAATTATCTTCTTTCTAAAAGATAATTTAATAGATCATTTAGAATTTCTTTATTAAAGATCATAACGGTAACGATCGTTGGGCCTAATAAATGCTAAAAAATTGTAAATAATTATCTTCTTTCTAAAAGATAATTTAATAGATCATTTAGAATTTCTTTATTAAAGATCATAACGGTAATGATCATTGGGCCTAATAAATGCTAAAGAATTTGAAATAATTATCTTCTTTGTGAATCATAATTGAAAAGATCATTTAAAGTTTTTTTATTAAAGATCATAAGGGTAACGATCATTGGGCCTAATAAATGCTAAAAGATTGTAATTAATTATCTTCTTTCTAAAAGATAATTTAATAGATCATTTACAATTTCTTTATTAAAGATCATAACGGTAACGATCATTGGGCCTAATAAATGCTAAAGAATTTGAAATAATTATCTTCTTTGTGAATCATAATTGAAAAGATCATTTAAAGTTGTTCTATTAAAGATCATAACGGTAACGATCATTGGGCCTAATAAATGCTAAAAGATTGTAATTAATTATCTTCTTTCTAAAAGATAATTTAATAGATCATTTAGAATTTCTTTATTAAAGATCATAACGGTAACGATCGTTGGGCCTAATAAATGCTAAAAAATTGTAAATAATTATCTTCTTTCTAAAAGATAATTTAATAGATCATTTAGAATTTCTTTATTAAAGATCATAACGGTAATGATCATTGGGCCTAATAAATGCTAAAGAATATGAAATAATTATCTTCTTTGTGAATCATAATTGAAAAGATCATTTAAAGTTTTTTTATTAAAGATCATAAGGGTAACGATCATTGGGCCTAATAAATGCTAAAAGATTGTAATTAATTATCTTCTTTCTCAAAGATAATTTAATAGATCATTTACAATTTCTTTATTAAAGATCATAACGGTAACGATCATTGGGCCTAATAAATGCTAAAGAATTTGAAATAATTATCTTCTTTGTGAATCATAATTGAAAAGATCATTTAAAGTTGTTCTATTAAAGATCATAACGGTAACGATCATTGGGCCTAATAAATGTTAAAAGATTGTAATTAATTATCTTCTTTCTAAAAGATAATTTAATAGATCATTTAGAATTTCTTTATTAAAGATCATAACGGTAACGATCGTTGGGCCTAATAAATGCTAAAAAATTGTAAATAATTATCTTCTTTCTAAAAGATAATTTAATAGATCATTTAGAATTTCTTTATTAAAGATCATAACGGTAATGATCATTGGGCCTAATAAATGCTAAAGAATTTGAAATAATTATCTTCTTTGTGAATCATAATTGAAAAGATCATTTAAAGTTTTTTTATTAAAGATCATAAGGGTAACGATCATTGGGCCTAATAAATGCTAAAAAATTGTAAATAATTATCTTCTTTCTCAAAGATAATTTAATAGATCATTTAGAATTTCTTTATTAAAGATCATAACGGTAACGATCATTGGGCCTAATAAATGCTAAAGAATTTGAAATAATTATCTTCTTTGTGAATCATAATTGAAAAGATCATTTAAAGTTTTTTTATTAAAGATCATAACGGTAACGATCATTGGGCCTAATAAATGCTAAAAAATTGTAAATAATTATCTTCTTTCTCAAAGATAATTTAATAGATCATTTAGAATTTCTTTATTAAAGATCATAACGGTAACGATCATTGGGCCTTATAAATGCTAAAAAATTGTAAATCATTATCTTCTTTCTAAAAGATTATTTTTATAGATCATTTAGAATTTCTTTATTAAAGATCATAACGGTAACGATCATTGGGCCAAATAAATACTAAAAGATTGTAATTAATTATCTTCTTTCTAAAAGATAATTTAATAGATCATTTAGAATTTCTTTATTAAAGATCATAACGGTAACGATCATTGGGCCTAATAAATGCTAATGAATTGAAAATAATTATATTCTTTCTAAAACATAATTTAATAGATCATTTGAAATTTCTTTGTTAAAAATCATAATGGTAACAATCATTGAGCCTAATAAATGCTAAAAATTTGTAAATAATTATCTTCTTTCTAAAAGATAATTTAATAGATCATTTACAATTTCTTTATTAAAGATCATAACAGTAACGATCATTGGTCCTAATAAATGCTAAAGAATTTGAAATAATTACCTTCTTTGTAAATCATAATTGAAATGATCATTTAAAGTTTTTTTATTAAAGATCATAACGGTAACGATCATTGGGTCTAATAAATGCTAAAAAATTGTAAATAATTATCTTCTTTCTCAAAGATAATTTAATATTTCATTTAGAATTTCTTTATTAGAGATCATAACGGAAACGATCATTGGGCCTAATAAATGCTAAAGAATTGTAAATAATTATATTCTTTCTAAAACATAATTTAATAGATCATTTAAAATTTCTTTATTAATGATCATAACGGTAACGATCATTAGGCCTAATAAATGCTAAAAAATTGTAAATCATTATCTTCTTTCTAAAAGATAATTTAATAGATCATTTGAAATTTCTTTATTAAAAATCATAACGGTAACAATCATTGGGCCTAATAAATGCTAAAAAATTGTAAATAATTATCTTCTTTCTCAAAGATAATTTAATAGATCATTTACAATTTCTTTATTAAAGATCATAACAGTAACGATCATTGGTCCTAATAAATGCTAAAGAATTTGAAATAATTACCTTCTTTGTGAATCATAATTGAAAAGATCACTTAAAGTTTTTTTATTAAAGCTCATAACGGTAACGATCATTGGGCCTAATAAATGCTAAAAAATTGTAAATAATTATCTTCTTTCTCAAAGATAATTTAATAGATCATTTAGAATTTCTTTATTAAAGATCATAACGGAAACGATCATTGGGCCTAATAAATGCTAAAGAATGGTAAATAACTATATTCTTTCTAAAACATAATTTAATAGATCATTTACAATTTCTTTATTAAAGATCATAACAGTAACGATCATTGGTCCTAATAAATGCTAAAGAATTTGAAATAATTACCTTCTTTGTGGATCATAATTGAATAGATCATTTAAAGTTTTTTTAATAAAGATCATAATGGTAACGATCATTGGGCCTAATAAATGCTAAAGAATTTGAAATAATTATCTTCTTTGTGAATCATAATTGAAAAGATCATTTAAAGTTGTTCTATTAAAGATCATAACGGTAACGATCATTGGGCCTAATAAATGCTAAAAGATTGTAATTAATTATCTTCTTTCTAAAAGATAATTTAATAGATCATTTAGAATTTCTTTATTAAAGATCATAACGGTAACGATCGTTGGGCCTAATAAATGCTAAAAAATTGTAAATAATTATCTTCTTTCTAAAAGATAATTTAATAGATCATTTAGAATTTCTTTATTAAAGATCATAACGGTAATGATCATTGGGCCTAATAAATGCTAAAGAATTTGAAATAATTATCTTCTTTGTGAATCATAATTGAAAAGATCATTTAAAGTTTTTTTATTAAAGATCATAAGGGTAACGATCATTGGGCCTAATAAATGCTAAAAGATTGTAATTAATTATCTTCTTTCTAAAAGATAATTTAATAGATCATTTACAATTTCTTTATTAAAGATCATAACGGTAACGATCATTGGGCCTAATAAATGCTAAAGAATTTGAAATAATTATCTTCTTTGTGAATCATAATTGAAAAGATCATTTAAAGTTGTTCTATTAAAGATCATAACGGTAACGATCATTGGGCCTAATAAATGCTAAAAGATTGTAATTAATTATCTTCTTTCTAAAAGATAATTTAATAGATCATTTAGAATTTCTTTATTAAAGATCATAACGGTAACGATCGTTGGGCCTAATAAATGCTAAAAAATTGTAAATAATTATCTTCTTTCTAAAAGATAATTTAATAGATCATTTAGAATTTCTTTATTAAAGATCATAACGGTAATGATCATTGGGCCTAATAAATGCTAAAGAATATGAAATAATTATCTTCTTTGTGAATCATAATTGAAAAGATCATTTAAAGTTTTTTTATTAAAGATCATAAGGGTAACGATCATTGGGCCTAATAAATGCTAAAAGATTGTAATTAATTATCTTCTTTCTCAAAGATAATTTAATAGATCATTTACAATTTCTTTATTAAAGATCATAACGGTAACGATCATTGGGCCTAATAAATGCTAAAGAATTTGAAATAATTATCTTCTTTGTGAATCATAATTGAAAAGATCATTTAAAGTTTTTCTATTAAAGATCATAACGGTAACGATCATTGGGCCTAATAAATGTTAAAAGATTGTAATTAATTATCTTCTTTCTAAAAGATAATTTAATAGATCATTTAGAATTTCTTTATTAAAGATCATAACGGTAACGATCGTTGGGCCTAATAAATGCTAAAAAATTGTAAATAATTATCTTCTTTCTAAAAGATAATTTAATAGATCATTTAGAATTTCTTTATTAAAGATCATAACGGTAATGATCATTGGGCCTAATAAATGCTAAAGAATTTGAAATAATTATCTTCTTTGTGAATCATAATTGAAAAGATCATTTAAAGTTTTTTTATTAAAGATCATAAGGGTAACGATCATTGGGCCTAATAAATGCTAAAAAATTGTAAATAATTATCTTCTTTCTCAAAGATAATTTAATAGATCATTTAGAATTTCTTTATTAAAGATCATAACGGTAACGATCATTGGGCCTAATAAATGCTAAAGAATTTGAAATAATTATCTTCTTTGTGAATCATAATTGAAAAGATCATTTAAAGTTTTTTTATTAAAGATCATAACGGTAACGATCATTGGGCCTAATAAATGCTAAAAAATTGTAAATAATTATCTTCTTTCTCAAAGATAATTTAATAGATCATTTAGAATTTCTTTATTAAAGATCATAACGGTAACGATCATTGGGCCTTATAAATGCTAAAAAATTGTAAATCATTATCTTCTTTCTAAAAGATTATTTTTATAGATCATTTAGAATTTCTTTATTAAAGATCATAACGGTAACGATCATTGGGCCAAATAAATACTAAAAGATTGTAATTAATTATCTTCTTTCTAAAAGATAATTTAATAGATCATTTAGAATTTCTTTATTAAAGATCATAACGGTAACGATCATTGGGCCTAATAAATGCTAATGAATTGAAAATAATTATATTCTTTCTAAAACATAATTTAATAGATCATTTGAAATTTCTTTGTTAAAAATCATAATGGTAACAATCATTGAGCCTAATAAATGCTAAAAATTTGTAAATAATTATCTTCTTTCTAAAAGATAATTTAATAGATCATTTACAATTTCTTTATTAAAGATCATAACAGTAACGATCATTGGTCCTAATAAATGCTAAAGAATTTGAAATAATTACCTTCTTTGTAAATCATAATTGAAAAGATCATTTAAAGTTTTTTTATTAAAGATCATAACGGTAACGATCATTGGGCCTAATAAATGCTAAAAAATTGTAAATAATTATCTTCTTTCTCAAAGATAATTTAATATTTCATTTAGAATTTCTTTATTAGAGATCATAACGGAAACGATTATTGGGCCTAATAAATGCTAAAGAATTGTAAATAATTATATTCTTTCTAAAACATAATTTAATAGATCATTTAAAATTTCTTTATTAATGATCATAACGGTAACGATCATTAGGCCTAATAAATGCTAAAAAATTGTAAATCATTATCTTCTTTCTAAAAGATAATTTAATAGATCATTTGAAATTTCTTTATTAAAAATCATAACGGTAACAATCATTGAGCCTAATAAATGCTAAAAAATTGTAAATAATTATCTTCTTTCTAAAAGATAATTTAATAGATCTTTTACAATTTCTTTATTAAAGATCATAACAGTAACGATCATTGGTCCTAATAAATGCTAAAGAATTTGAAATAATTACCTTCTTTGTGAATCATAATTGAAAAGATCATTTAATGTTTTTTTATTAAAGATCATAACGGTAACGATAATTGGGCCTAATAAATGCTAAAAAATTG
This sequence comes from Psophocarpus tetragonolobus, assembly GCA_037954015.1. NCBI lineage: Eukaryota > Viridiplantae > Streptophyta > Magnoliopsida > Fabales > Fabaceae > Psophocarpus > Psophocarpus tetragonolobus. Next base: position 66,848,011 of record CM075688.1, read on the forward strand.
TACATAATTATCTTCTTTCTCAAAGATAATTTAATAGATCATTTACAATTTCTTTATTAAAGATCATAACAGTAACGATCATTGGTCCTAATAAATGCTAAAGAATTTGAAATAATTACCTTCTTTGTGAATCATAATTGAAAAGATCACTTAAAGTTTTTTTATTAAAGCTCATAACGGTAACGATCATTGGGCCTAATAAATGCTAAAAAATTGTAAATAATTATCTTCTTTCTAAAACATAATTTAATAGATCATTTAGAATTTCTTTATTAAAGATCATAACAGTAACGATCATTGGTCCTAATAAATGCTAAAGAATTTGAAATAATTACCTTCTTTGTGGATCATAATTGAATAGATCATTTAAAGTTTTTTTAATAAAGATCATAACGGTAACGATCATTGGGCCTAATAAATGCTAAAGAATTTGAAATAATTATCTTCTTTGTGAATCATAATTGAAAAGATCATTTAAAGTTGTTCTATTAAAGATCATAACGGTAACGATCATTGGGCCTAATAAATGCTAAAAAATTGTAAATAATTATCTTCTTTCTCAAAAATAATTTAATATTTCATTTAGAATTTCTTTATTAGAGATCATAACGGAAACGATTATTGGGACTAATAAATGCTAAAGAATTGTAAATAATTATATTCTTTCTAAAACATAATTTAATAGATCATTTAAAATTTCTTTATTAATGATCATAACGGTAACGATCATTAGGCCTAATAAATGCTAAAAAATTGTAAATCATTATCTTCTTTCTAAAAGATAATTTAATAGATCATTTGAAATTTCTTTATTAAAAATCATAACGGTAACAATCATTGAGCCTAATAAATGCTAAAAAATTGTAAATAATTATCTTCTTTCTAAAAGATAATTTAATAGATCTTTTACAATTTCTTTATTAAAGATCATAACAGTAACGATCATTGGTCCTAATAAATGCTAAAGAATTTGAAATAATTACCTTCTTTGTGAATCATAATTGAAAAGATCATTTAATGTTTTTTTATTAAAGATCATAACGGTAACGATAATTGGGCCTAATAAATGCTAAAAAATTGTACATAATTATCTTCTTTCTCAAAGATAATTTAATAGATCATTTACAATTTCTTTATTAAAGATCATAACAGTAACGATCATTGGTCCTAATAAATGCTAAAGAATTTGAAATAATTACCTTCTTTGTGAATCATAATTGAAAAGATCACTTAAAGTTTTTTTATTAAAGCTCATAACGGTAACGATCATTGGGCCTAATAAATGCTAAAAAATTGTAAATAATTATCTTCTTTCTAAAACATAATTTAATAGATCATTTAGAATTTCTTTATTAAAGATCATAACAGTAACGATCATTGGTCCTAATAAATGCTAAAGAATTTGAAATAATTACCTTCTTTGTGGATCATAATTGAATAGATCATTTAAAGTTTTTTTAATAAAGATCATAACGGTAACGATCATTGGGCCTAATAAATGCTAAAGAATTTGAAATAATTATCTTCTTTGTGAATCATAATTGAAAAGATCATTTAAAGTTGTTCTATTAAAGATCATAACGGTAACGATCATTGGGCCTAATAAATGCTAAAAAATTGTAAATCATTATCTTCTTTCTAAAAGATAATGTAATAGATCATTTAGAATTTCTTTATTAAAGATCATAACGGTAACGATCATTGGGCCTAATAAATGCTAAAAAATTGTAAATAATTATCTTCTTTCTAAAAGATAATTTAATAGATCATTTACAATTTCTTTATTAAAGATCATAACAGTAACAATCATTGGTCCTAATAAATGCTAAAGAATTTGAAATAATTACCTTCTTGGTGAATCATAATTGAAAAGATCATTTAAAGTTTTTTTATTAAAGATCATAACGGTAACGATCATTGGGCCTAATAAATGCTAAAAAATTGTAAATAATTATCTTCTTTCTCAAAGATAATTTAATATTTCATTTAGAATTTCTTTATTAGAGATCATAACGGAAACGACCATTGGGCCTAATAAATGCTAAAGAATTGTAAATAATTATATTCTTTCTAAAACATAATTTAATAGATCATTTAAAATTTCTTTATTAATGATCATAACGGTAACGGTCATTAGGCCTAATAAATGCTAAAAAATTGTAAATCATTATCTTCTTTCTAAAAGATAATTTAATAGATCATTTGAAATTTCTTTATTAAAAATCATAACGGTAACAATCATTGAGCCTAATAAATGCTAAAAAATTGTAAATAATTATCTTCTTTCTAAAAGATAATTTAATAGATCTTTTACAATTTCTTTATTAAAGATCATAACAGTAACGATCATTGGTCCTAATAAATGCTAAAGAATTTGAAATAATTACCTTCTTTGTGAATCATAATTGAAAAGATCATTTAATGTTTTTTTATTAAAGATCATAACGGTAACGATAATTGGGCCTAATAAATGCTAAAAAATTGTACATAATTATCTTCTTTCTCAAAGATAATTTAATAGATCATTTACAATTTCTTTATTAAAGATCATAACAGTAACGATCATTGGTCCTAATAAATGCTAAAGAATTTGAAATAATTACCTTCTTTGTGAATCATAATTGAAAAGATCACTTAAAGTTTTTTTATTAAAGCTCATAACGGTAACGATCATTGGGCCTAATAAATGCTAAAAAATTGTAAATAATTATCTTCTTTCTAAAACATAATTTAATAGATCATTTAGAATTTCTTTATTAAAGATCATAACAGTAACGATCATTGGTCCTAATAAATGCTAAAGAATTTGAAATAATTACCTTCTTTGTGGATCATAATTGAATAGATCATTTAAAGTTTTTTTAATAAAGATCATAACGGTAACGATCATTGGGCCTAATAAATGCTAAAGAATTTGAAATAATTATCTTCTTTGTGAATCATAATTGAAAAGATCATTTAAAGTTGTTCTATTAAAGATCATAACGGTAACGATCATTGGGCCTAATAAATGCTAAAAAATTGTAAATAATTATCTTCTTTCTCAAAGATAATTTAATATTTCATTTAGAATTTCTTTATTAGAGATCATAACGGAAACGATCATTGGGCCTAATAAATGCTAAAAAATTGTAAATAATTATCTTCTTTCTAAAAGATAATTTAATAGATCATTTACAATTTCTTTATTAAAGATCATAACAGTAACAATCATTGGTCCTAATAAATGCTAAAGAATTTGAAATAATTACCTTCTTGGTGAATCATAATTGAAAAGATCATTTAAAGTTTTTTTATTAAAGATCATAACGGTAACGATCATTGGGCCTAATAAATGCTAAAAAATTGTAAATAATTATCTTCTTTCTAAAAGATAATTTAATAGATCATTTACAATTTCTTTATTAAAGATCATAACAGTAACAATCATTGGTCCTAATAAATGCTAAAGAATTTGAAATAATTACCTTCTTGGTGAATCATAATTGAAAAGATCATTTAAAGTTTTTTTATTAAAGATCATAACGGTGACGATCATTAGGCCTAATAAATGCTAAAAAATTGTAAATCATTATCTTCTTTCTAAAAGATAATTTAATAGATCATTTGAAATTTCTTTATTAAAAATCATAACGGTAACAATCATTGAGCCTAATAAATGCTAAAAAATTGTAAATAATTATATTCTTTCTAAAAGATAATTTAATAGATCTTTTACAATTTCTTTATTAAAGATCATAACAGTAACGATCATTGGTCCTAATAAATGCTAAAGAATTTGAAATAATTACCTTCTTTGTGAATCATAATTGAAAAGATCACTTAAAGTTTTTTTATTAAAGCTCATAACGGTAACGATCATTGGGCCTAATAAATGCTAAAAAATTGTAAATAATTATCTTCTTTCTAAAACATAATTTAATAGATCATTTAGAATTTCTTTATTAAAGATCATAACAGTAACGATCATTGGTCCTAATAAATGCTAAAGAATTTGAAATAATTACCTTCTTTGTGGATCATAATTGAATAGATCATTTAAAGTTTTTTTAATAAAGATCATAACGGTAACGATCATTGGGCCTAATAAATGCTAAAGAATTTGAAATAATTATCTTCTTTGTGAATCATAATTGAAAAGATCATTTAAAGTTGTTCTATTAAAGATCATAACGGTAACGATCATTGGGCCTAATAAATGCTAAAAAATTGTAAATAATTATCTTCTTTCTCAAAGATAATTTAATATTTCATTTAGAATTTCTTTATTAGAGATCATAACGGAAACGATCATTGGGCCTAATAAATGCTAAAAAATTGTAAATAATTATCTTCTTTCTAAAAGATAATTTAATAGATCATTTACAATTTCTTTATTAAAGATCATAACAGTAACAATCATTGGTCCTAATAAATGCTAAAGAATTTGAAATAATTACCTTCTTGGTGAATCATAATTGAAAAGATCATTTAAAGTTTTTTTATTAAAGATCATAACGGTAACGATCATTGGGCCTAATAAATGCTAAAAAATTGTAAATAATTATCTTCTTTCTAAAAGATAATTTAATAGATCATTTACAATTTCTTTATTAAAGATCATAACAGTAACAATCATTGGTCCTAATAAATGCTAAAGAATTTGAAATAATTACCTTCTTGGTGAATCATAATTGAAAAGATCATTTAAAGTTTTTTTATTAAAGATCATAACGGTAACGATCATTAGGCCTAATAAATGCTAAAAAATTGTAAATCATTATCTTCTTTCTAAAAGATAATTTAATAGATCATTTGAAATTTCTTTATTAAAAATCATAACGGTAACAATCATTGAGCCTAATAAATGCTAAAAAATTGTAAATAATTATATTCTTTCTAAAAGATAATTTAATAGATCTTTTACAATTTCTTTATTAAAGATCATAACAGTAACGATCATTGGTCCTAATAAATGCTAAAGAATTTGAAATAATTACCTTCTTTGTGGATCATAATTGCATAGATCATTTAAAGTTTTTTTAATAAAGATCATAACGGTAACTATCATTGGGCCTAATAAATGCTAAAGAATTTGAAATAATTATCTTCTTTGTGAATCATAATTGAAAAGATCATTTAAAGTTGTTCTATTAAAGATCATAACGGTAACGATCATTGGGCCTAATAAATGCTAAAAATTTGTAAATCATTATCTTCTTTCTAAAAGATAATGTAATAGATCATTTAGAATTTCTTTATTAAAGATCATAACGGTAACGATCATTGGGCCTAATAAATGCTAAAAAATTGTAAATAATTATCTTCTTTCTAAAAGATAATTTAATAGATCATTTACAATTTCTTTATTAAAGATCATAACAGTAACAATCATTGGTCCTAATAAATGCTAAAGAATTTGAAATAATTACCTTCTTTGTGAATCATAATTGAAAAGATCATTTAAAGTTTTTTTATTAAAGATCATAACGGTAAAGATCATTGGGCCTAATAAATGCCAAAAAATTGTAAATAATTATCTTCTTTCTCAAAGATAATTTAATATTTCATTTAGAATTTCTTTATTAGAGATCATAACGGAAACGATCATTGGGCCTAATAAATGCTAAAGAATTGTAAATAATTATATTCTTTCTAAAACATAATTTAATAGATCATTTAGAATTTCTTTATTAAAAATCATAACGGTAACAATCATTGGGCCTAATAAATGCTAAAGAATTTGAAATAATTATCTTCTTTGTGAATCATAATTGAAAAGATCATTTAAAGTTTTTTTATTAAAGATCATAACGGTAACGATCATTGGGCCTAATAAATGCTAAAAAATTGTAAATAATTATATTCTTTCTAAAAGATAATTTAATAGATCATTTAGAATTTCTTTATTAAAGATTATAACGGTAACGATCATTGGGCCTAATAAATGCTAAAGAATTTGAAATAATTATCTTCTTTGTGAATCATAATTGAAAAGATCATTTAAAGTTTTTTTATTAAAGATCATAACGGAAACGATCATTGGGCCTAATAAATGCTAAAAAATTGTTAATAATTATCTTCTTTCAAAAAGATAATTTAATAGATCATTTAGAATTTCTTTCTTAAAGATCATAACGGTAACGATCATTAGTCCTAATAAATGCTAAAGAATTTGAAATAATTACCTTCTTTGTGAATCATAATTGAAAAGATCATTTAAAGTTTTTTTATTAAAGATCATAACGGTAACGATCATTGGGCCTAATAAATGCTAAAAAATTGTAAATAATTATCTTCTTTCTCAAAGATAATTTAATAGATCATTTAGAATTTCGTTATTAAAGATCATAACGGTAACGATCATTGGGACTAATAAATGCTAAAGAATTTGAAATAATTATCTTCTTTGTGAATCATAATTGAAAAGATCATTTAAAGTTTTTTTATTAAAGATCATAACGGTAACGATCATTGGGCCTAATAAATGCTAAAAAATTGTTAATAATTATCTTCTTTCAAAAAGATAATTTAATAGATCATTTAGAATTTCTTTATTAAAGATTATAACGGTAACGATCATTGGGCCTAATAAATGCTAAAGAATTTGAAATAATTATCTTCTTTGTGAATCATAATTGAAAAGATCATTTAAAGTTTTTTTATTAAAGATCATAACGGTAACGATCATTGGGCCTAATAAATGCTAAAAAATTGTAAATAATTATCTTCTTTCTCAAAGATAATTTAATAGATCATTTAGAATTTTTTTATTAAAAATCATAACGGTAAGGATCATTGGGCCTAATAAATGCTAAAGAATTTGAAATAATTACCTTCTTTGTGAATCATAATTGAATAGATCATTTAAAGTTTTTTTAATAAAGATCATAACGGTAACGATCATTGGGCCTAATAAATGCTAAAAAATTGTAAATAATTATCTTCTTTCTAAAAGATAATTTCATAGATCATTTAGAATTTCGTTATTAAAGATCATAACGGTAACGATCATTGGTCTTAATAAATGCTAAAGAATTTGAAATAATTACCTTCTTTGTGAATCATAATTGAAAAGATCATTTAAAGTTTTTTTATTAAACATGATAACGGTAACGACTATTAGGTCTAATAAATGCTAAAAAATCGTAAATACTTATATTCTTTCTAAAAGATAATTTAATAGATCATTTAGAATTTCTTTATTAAAGATCATAATGGTAACGATCACTGGTCCTAATAAATGCTAAAGAATTTGAAATAATTACCTTCTTTGTGAATCATAATTGAAAAGATCATTTAAAGTTTTTTTATTAAAGATCATAACGGTAACGATCATTGGTTCTAATAAATGCTAAAAAATAGTAACTAATTATCTTCTTTCTCAAAGATAATTTAATAGATCATTTAGAATTTCTTTATTAAAGATCATAACGGAAACGATCATTGGGCCTAATAAATGCTAAAGAATTGTAAATAATTATATTCTTTCTAAAACATAATTTAATAGATCATTTAAAATTTCTTTATTAAAAATCATAACGGTAACAATCATTGAGCCTAATAAATGGTAAAAAATTGTAAATAATTATCTTGTTTGTAACAGATAATTTAATAGATCATTTAAAATTTCTTTATTAAAGATCATAACAGTAACGATCATTGGGCCTAATAAATGCTAAAGAATTTGAAATAATTATCTACTTTGTGAATCATAATTGAAAAGATCATTTAAAGTTTTTTTATTAAAGATGATAACGGTAACGATCATTAGGTCTAATAAATGCTAAAAAATCGTAAATACTTATATTCTTTCTAAAAGCTAATTTAATAGATCATTTAGAATTTCTTTATTAAAGATCATAACGGTAACGATCATTGGGCCTAATAAATGCTAAAGAATTGTAAATAATTATATTCTTTCGAAAACATAATTTGATAGATCATTTAGAATTTCTTTATTAAAGATCATAACGGTAACGTTCATTGGGCCTAATAAATGCTAAAAAATTCTAATTAATTATCTTCTTTGCAAAAGATAATTTAGTAGATCATTTAAAATTTATTTATTAAAAATCATAACGGTAACAATCATTGAGCCTAATAAATGGTAAAAAATTGTAAATAATTATCTTCTTTGTAAAAGATAATTTAATAGATCATTTAAAATTTCTTTATTAAAGATCATAACAGTAACGATCACTGGGCCTAATAAATGCTAAAGAATTTGAAATAATTATCTTCTTTGTGAATCATAATTGAAAACATCATTTAAAGTTTTTTTATTAAAGATCATAACGGTAACGATGATTGGGCCTAATAAATGCTAAAAAATCGTAAATACTTATCTTCTTTCTAAAAGCTAATTTAATAGATCATTTAGAATTTCTTTATTTAACGGTAACGGTCATTGGGCCTAATAATGCTAAAAAATTGTAAATAATTATATTCTTTCTAAAACATAATTTAATAGATCATTTAAAATTTCTTTATTAAAAATCATAACGGTAACAATCATTGAGCCTAATAAATGGTAAAAAATTGTAAATAATTATCTTCTTTGTAAAAGATAATTTAATAGATCATTTAGAATTTCTTTATTAAAGATCATAACGGTAATGATCATTGGGCCTAATAAATGCTAAAGAATTTGAAATAATTACCTTCTTTGTGAATCATAATTGAATAGATCATTTAAAGTTTTTTTAATAAAGATCATAAAGGTAACGATCATTGGGCCTAATAAATGCTAAAAAATTGTAAATAATTATCTTCTTTCTAAAAGATAATTTAATAGATCATTTAGAATTTCTTTATTAAAGATCATAACGGTAACGATCATTGGTCCTAATAAATGCTAAAGAATTTGAAATAATTACCTTCTTTGTGAATCATAATTGAATAGATCATTTAAAGTTTTTTTAATAAAGATCATAACCGTAACGATCATTGGGCCTAATAAATGCTAAAAAATTGTAAATAATTATCTTCTTTCTCAAAGATAATTTAATAGATCATTTAGAATTTCTTTATTAAAGATCATAACGGTAACGATCATTGGGCGTAATAAATGCTAAAAAATTGTAAATAATTATCTTCTTTCTCAAAGATAATTTAATAGATCATTTAGAATTTCTTTATTAAAGATCATAACGGTAACGATCATTGGGCCTGATAAATGCTAAAAAATTGTAAATAATTATCTTCTTTCTAAAAGATAATTTAATAGATCATTTAGAATTTCTTTATTAAAGATCATAACGGTAACGATCATTGGTCCTAATAAATGCTAAAGAATTTGAAATAATTACCTTCTTTGTGAATCATAATTGAAATGATCATTTAAAGTTTTTTTATTAAAGATCATAACGGTAACGATAATTGGGCCTAATAAATGCTAAAAAATTGTAAATAATTATCTTCTTTCTCAAAGATAATTTAATAGATCATTTAGAATTTCTTTATTAAAGATCATAACGGTAACGATCATTGGGCCTAATAAATGCTAAAAAATTGTAAATAATTATCTTCTTTCTCAAAGATAATTTAATAGATCATTTAGAATTTCTTTATTAAAGATCATAGCGGTAACGATCATTGGGCCTAATAAATGCTAAAAAATTGTAAATCATTATCTTCTTTCTAAAAGATAATTTAATAGATCATTTAGAATTTCTTTATTAAAGATCATAACGGTAACGATCATTGGGCCAAATAAATGCTAAAAGATTGTAATTAATTATCTTCTTTCTAAAAGATAATTTAATAGATCATTTAGAATTTCTTTATTAAAGATCATAACGGTAACGATCATTGGGCCTAATAAATGCTACAGAATTGTAAATAATTATATTTTTTCTAAAACATAATTTAATAGATCATTTGAAATTTCTTTATTAAAATCATAACGGTAACAATCATTGAGCCTAATAAATGCTAAAAAATTGTAAATAATTATCTTCTTTCTAAAAGATAATTTAGTAGATCATTTACAATTTCTTTATTAAAGATCATAACAGTAGCGATCATTGGTCCTAAAAAATGCTAAAGAATTTGAAATAATTACCTTCTTTGTGAATCATAATTGAAAAGATCATTTAAAGTTTTTTTATTAAAGATCATAACGGTAACGATCATTGGGCCTGATAAATGCTAAAAAATTGTAAATAATTATATTCTTTCTAAAACATAATTTAATAGATCATTTAGAATTTCTTTATTAAAGATCATAACGGTAACGATCATTGGGCCAAATAAATGCTAAAAGATTGTAATTAATTATCTTCTTTCTAAAAGATAATTTAATAGATCATTTAGAATTTCTTTATTAAAGATCATAACGGTAACGATCATTGGGCCTAATAAATGCTAAAGAATTGTAAATAATTATATTTTTTCTAAAACATAATTTAATAGATCATTTGAAATTTCTTTATTAAAATCATAACGGTAACAATCATTGAGCCTAATAAATGCTAAAAAATTGTAAATAATTATCTTCTTTCTAAAAGATAATTTAGTAGATCATTTACAATTTCTTTATTAAAGATCATAACAGTAACGATCATTGGTCCTAATAAATGCTAAAAAATTGTAAATAATTATCTTCTTTCTCAAAGATAATTTAATAGATCATTTAGAATTTCTTTATTAAAGATCATAACGGTAACGATCATTGGGCGTAATAAATGCTAAAAAATTGTAAATAATTATCTTCTTTCTCAAAGATAATTTAATAGATCATTTAGAATTTCTTTATTAAAGATCATAACGGTAACGATCATTGGGCCTGATAAATGCTAAAAAATTGTAAATAATTATCTTCTTTCTAAAAGATAATTTAATAGATCATTTAAAATTTCTTTATTAAAGATCATAACAGTAACGATCAATGGGCCTAATAAATGCTAAAGAATTTGAAATAATTATCTTCTTTGTGAATCATAATTGAAAACATCATTTAAAGTTTTTTTATTAAAGATCATAACGGTAACGATTATTGGGCCTAATAAATGCTAAAAAATCGTAAATACTTATCTTTTTTTCTAAAAGCTAATTTAATAGATCATTTAGAATTTCTTTATTTAACGGTAACGGTCATTGGGCCTAATAAATGCTAAAAAATTGTAAATAATTATAGTCTTTCTAAAACATAATTTAATAGATCATTTAGAATTTCTTTATTAAAGATCATAACGGTAACGATCATTGGTCCTAATAAATGCTAAAGAATTTGAAATAATTACCTTCTTTGTGAATCATAATTGAAATGATCATTTAAAGTTTTTTTATTAAAGATCATAACGGTAACGATCATTGGGCCTAATAAATGCTAAAGAATTGTAAATAATTATCTTCTTTCTAAAAGATAATTTAATAGATCATTTAGAATTTCTTTATTAAAGATCATAACGGTAACGATCATTGGTCCTAATAAATGCTAAAGAATTTGAAATAATTACCTTCTTTGTGAATCATAATTGAAATGATCATTTAAAGTTTTTTTATTAAAGATCATAACGGTAACGATCATTGGGCCTAATAAATGCTAAAAAATTGTAAATAATTATCTTCTTTCTCAAAGATAATTTAATAGATCATTTAGAATTTCTTTATTAAAGATCATAACGGTAACGATCATTGGGCCTAATAAATGCTAAAAAATTGTAAATAATTATCTTCTTTCTCAAAGATAATTTAATAGATCATTTAGAATTTCTTTATTAAAGATCATAACGATAACGATCATTGGGCCTAATAAATGCTAAAAAATTGTAAATCATTATCTTCTTTCTAAAAGATAATTTAATAGATCATTTAGAATTTCTTTATTAAAGATCATAACGGTAACGATCATTGGGCCAAATAAATGCTAAAAGATTGTAATTAATTATCTTCTTTCTCAAAGATAATTTAATAGATCATTTAGAATTTCTTTATTAAAGATCATAACGGTAACGATCATTGGGCCTAATAAATGCTAAAGAATTGTAAATAATTATATTTTTTCTAAAACATAATTTAATAGATCATTTGAAATTTCTTTATTAAAATCATAACGGTAACAATCATTGAGCGTAATAAATGCTAAAAAATTGTAAATAATTATCTTCTTTCTAAAAGATAATTTAGTAGATTATTTACAATTTCTTTATTAAAGATCATAACAGTAGCGATCATTGGTCCTAAAAAATGCTAAAGAATTTGAAATAATTACCTTCTTTGTGAATCATAATTGAAAAGATCATTTAAAGTTTTTTTATTAAAGATCATAACGGTAACGATCATTGGGCCTGATAAATGCTAAAAAATTGTAAATAATTATATTCTTTCTAAAACATAATTTAATAGATCATTTAGAATTTCTTTATTAAAGATCATAACGGTAACGATCATTGGGCCTAATAAATGCTAAAGAATTGTAAATAATTATATTTTTTCTAAAACATAATTTAATAGATCATTTGAAATTTCTTTATTAAAATCATAACGGTAACAATCATTGAGCCTAATAAATGCTAAAAAATTGTAAATAATTATCTTCTTTCTAAAAGATAATTTAGTAGATCATTTACAATTTCTTTATTAAAGATCATAACAGTAACGATCATTGGTCCTAATAAATGCTAAAAAATTGTAAATAATTATCTTCTTTCTCAAAGATAATTTAATAGATCATTTAGAATTTCTTTATTAAAGATCATAACGGTAACGATCATTGGGCGTAATAAATGCTAAAAAATTGTAAATAATTATCTTCTTTCTCAAAGATAATTTAATAGATCATTTAGAATTTCTTTATTAAAGATCATAACGGTAACGATCATTGGGCCTGATAAATGCTAAAAAATTGTAAATAATTATCTTCTTTCTAAAAGATAATTTAATAGATCATTTAAAATTTCTTTATTAAAGATCATAACAGTAACGATCAATGGGCCTAATAAATGCTAAAGAATTTGAAATAATTATCTTCTTTGTGAATCATAATTGAAAACATCATTTAAAGTTTTTTTATTAAAGATCATAACGGTAACGATTATTGGGCCTAATAAATGCTAAAAAATCGTAAATACTTATCTTTTTTTCTAAAAGCTAATTTAATAGATCATTTAGAATTTCTTTATTTAACGGTAACGGTCATTGGGCCTAATAAATGCTAAAAAATTGTAAATAATTATAGTCTTTCTAAAACATAATTTAATAGATCATTTAGAATTTCTTTATTAAAGATCATAACGGTAACGATCATTGGGCCTAATAAATGCTAAAGAATTTGAAATAATTACCTTCTTTGTGAATCATAATTCAATAGATCATTTAAAGTTTTTTTAATAAAGATCATAACGGTAACGATCATTGGGCCTAATAAATGCTAAAGAATTGTAAATAATTATCTTCTTTCTAAAAGATAATTTAATAGATCATTTAGAATTTCTTTATTAAAGATCATAACGGTAACGATCATTGGTCCTAATAAATGCTAAAGAATTTGAAATAATTACCTTCTTTGTGAATCATAATTGAAATGATCATTTAAAGTTTTTTTATTAAAGATCATAACGGTAACGATCATTGGGCCTAATAAATGCTAAAAAATTGTAAATAATTATCTTCTTTCTCAAAGATAATTTAATAGATCATTTAGAATTTCTTTATTAAAGATCATAACGGTAACGATCATTGGGCCTAATAAATGCTAAAAAATTGTAAATAATTATCTTCTTTCTCAAAGATAATTTAATAGATCATTTAGAATTTCTTTATTAAAGATCATAACGATAACGATCATTGGGCCTAATAAATGCTAAAAAATTGTAAATCATTATCTTCTTTCTAAAAGATAATTTAATAGATCATTTAGAATTTCTTTATTAAAGATCATAACGGTAACGATCATTGGGCCAAATAAATGCTAAAAGATTGTAATTAATTATCTTCTTTCTCAAAGATAATTTAATAGATCATTTAGAATTTCTTTATTAAAGATCATAACGGTAACGATCATTGGGCCTAATAAATGCTAAAGAATTGTAAATAATTATATTTTTTCTAAAACATAATTTAATAGATCATTTGAAATTTCTTTATTAAAATCATAACGGTAACAATCATTGAGCGTAATAAATGCTAAAATATTGTAAATAATTATCTTCTTTCTAAAAGATAATTTAGTAGATCATTTACAATTTCTTTATTAAAGATCATAACAGTAACGATCATTGGTCCTAAAAAATGCTAAAGAATTTGAAATAATTACCTTCTTTGTGAATCATAATTGAAAAGATCATTTAAAGTTTTTTTATTAAAGATCATAACGGTAACGATCATTGGGCCTAATAAATGCTAAAAAATTGTTAATAATTATCTTCTTTCTAAAAGATAATTTAATAGATCATTTAGAATTTCTTTATTAAAGATCATAACGGTAACGATCATTGGTCCTAATAAATGCTAAAGAATTTGAAATAATTACCTTCTTTGTGAATCATAATTGAAAAGATCATTTAAAGTTTTTTTATTAAAGATCATAACGGTAACGATCATTGGGCCTAATAAATGCTAAAAAATTGTAACTAATTATCTTCTTTCTCAAAGATAATTTAATAGATCATTTAGAATTTCTTTATTAAAGATCACAAGGGAAACGATCGTTCGGCCTAATAAATGCTAAAGAATTGTAAATAATTATATTCTTTCTAAAACATAATTTAATAGATCACTTAAAATTTCTTTATTAAAAATCATAACGGTAACAATCATTGAGCCTAATAAATGGTAAAAAATTGTAAATAATTATCTTCTTTGTAAAAGATAATTTAATAGATCATTTAAAATTTCTTTATTAAAGATCATAACAGTAACGATCAATGGGCCTAATAAATGCTAAAGAAGTTGAAATAATTATCTTCTTTGTGAATCATAATTGAAAACATCATTTAAAGTTTTTTTATTAAAGATCATAACGGTAACGATCATTGGGCCTAATAAATGCTAAAAAATCGTAAATACTTATCTTTTTTTCTAAAAGCTAATTTAATAGATCATTTAGAATTTCTTTATTTAACGGTAACGGTCATTGGGCCTAATAAATGCTAAAAAATTGTAAATAATTATATTCCTTCTAAAACATAATTTAATAGATCATTTAGAATTTCTTTATTAAAGATCATAACGGTAACGATCATTGGGCCTAATAAATGCTAAAGAATTTGAAATAATTACCTTCTTTGTGAATCATAATTGAATAGATCATTTAAAGTTTTTTTAATAAAGATCATAACGGTAACGATCATTGGGCCTAATAAATGCTAAAGAATTGTAAATAATTATCTTCTTTCTAAAAGATAATTTAATAGATCATTTAGAATTTCTTTATTAAAGATCATAACGGTAACGATCATTGGTCCTAATAAATGCTAAAGAATTTGAAATAATTACCTTCTTTGTGAATCATAATTGAAATGATCATTTAAAGTTTTTTTATTAAAGATCATAACGGTAACGATCATTAGGCCTAATAAATGCTAAAAAATTGTAAATAATTATCTTCTTTCTCAAAGATAATTTAATAGATCATTTAGAATTTCTTTATTAAAGATCATAACGGTAACGATCATTGGGCCTAATAAATGCTAAAAAATTGTAAATCATTATCTTCTTTCTAAAATATAATTTAATAGATCATTTAGAATTTCTTTATTAAAGATCATAACGGTAACGATCATTGGGCCAAATAAATGCTAAAAGATTGTAATTAATTATCTTCTTTCTCAAAGATAATTTAATAGATCATTTAGAATTTCTTTACTAAAGATCATAACGGTAACGATCATTGGGCCTAATAAATGCTAAAGAATTGTAAATAATTATATTTTTTCTAAAACATAATTTTATAGATCATTTGAAATTTCTTTATTAAAATCATAACGGTAACAATCATTGAGCCTAATAAATGCTAAAAAATTGTAAATAATTATCTTCTTTCTAAGAGATAATTTAGTAGATCATTTACAATTTCTTTATTAAAGATCATAACAGTAACGATCATTGGTCCTAAAAAATGCTAAAGAATTTGAAATAATTACCTTCTTTGTGAATCATAATTGAAAAGATCATTTAAAGTTTTTTTATTAAAGATCATAACGGTAACGATCATTGGGCCTAATAAATGCTAAAAAATTGTTAATAATTATCTTCTTTCTAAAAGATAATTTAATAGATCATTTAGAATTTCATTATTAAAGATCATAACGGTAACGATCATTGGTCCTAATAAATGCTAAAGAATTTGAAATAATTACCTTCTTTGTGAATCGTAATTGAAAAGATCATTTAAAGTTTTTTTATTAAAGATCATAACGGTAACGATCATTGGGCCTAATAAATGCTAAAAAATCGTAAATACTTATCTTTTTTCTAAAAGCTAATTTAATAGATCATTTAGAATTTCTTTATTTAACGGTAACGGTCATTGGGCCTAATAAATGCTAAAAAATTGTAAATAATTATATTCTTTCTAAAACATAATTTAATAGATCATTTAGAATTTCTTTATTAAAGATCATAACGGTAACGATCATTGGGCCTAATAAATGCTAAAGAATTTGAAATAATTACCTTCTTTGTGAATCATAATTGAATAGATCATTTAAAGTTTTTTTAATAAAGATCATAACGGTAACGATCATTGGGCCTAATAAATGCTAAAGAATTGTAAATAATTATCTTCTTTCGAAAAGATAATTTAATAGATCATTTAGAATTTCTTTATTAAAGATCATAACGGTAACGATCATTGGTCCTAATAAATGCTAAAGAATTTGAAATAATTACTTTCTTTGTGAATCATAATTGAAAAGATCATTTAAATTTTTTTTATTAAAGATCATAACGGTAACGATCATTGGGCCTAATAAATGCTAAAAAATCGTAAATACTTATGTTCTTTCTAAAAGCTAATTTAATAGATCATTTAGAATTTCTTTATTAAAGATCATAACGGTAACGGTCATTGGGCCTAATAAATGCTAAAGAATTGTAAATAATTATATTCTTTCTAAAACATAATTTAATAGATCATTTAAAATTGCTTTATTAAAAATCATAACGGTAATGTTCATTAGGCCTAATAAATGCTAAAAAACTGTAATTAATTATCTTCTTTGCAAAAGATAATTTAGTAGATCATTTAAAATTTCTTTATTAAAGATCATAACGGTAACGATCATTGGTCCTAACAAATGCTAAAGAATTTGAAATAATTACCTTCTTTGTGAATCATAATTGAATAGATCATTTAAAGTTTTTTTAATAAAGATCATAACGGTAACGATCATTGGGCCTAATAAATGCTAAAAAATTGTAAATAATTATCTTCTTTCTCAAAGATAATTTAATAGATCATTTAGAATTTATTTATTAAAGATGATAACGGTAACGATCATTGGGCCTAATAAATGCTAAAGAATTTGAAATAATTATCTTCTTTGTGAATCATAATTGAAAAGATCATTTAAAGTTTTTTTATTAAAGATCATAACGGTAACGATCATTGGGCCTAATAAATGCTAAAAAATTGTAAATAATTATCTTCTTTCTCAAAGATAATTTAATAGATCATTTAGAATTTCTTTATTAAAGATCATAACGGTAACGATCATTGGGCCTTATAAATGCTAAAAAATTGTAAATCATTATCTTCTTTCTAAAAGATTATTTTTATAGATCATTTAGAATTTCTTTATTAAAGATCATAACGGTAACGATCATTGGGCCAAATAAATGCTAAAGAATTTGAAATAATTATCTACTTTGTGAATCATAATTGAAAAGATCATGTAAAGTTTTTTTATTAAAATGATAACGGTAACGATCATTGGGTCTAATAAATGCTAAAAAATCGTAAATACTTATATTCTTTCTAAAAGCTAATTTAATAGATCGTTTAGAATTTCTTTATTAAAGATCATAACGGTAACGATCATTGGGCCTAATAAATGCTAAAGAATTGTAAATAATTATATTCTTTCGAAAACATAATTTGATAGATCATTTAAAATTTCTTTATTAAAGATCATAACGGTAACGTTCATTGGGCCTAATAAATGCTAAAAAATTCTAATTAATTATCTTCTTTGCAAAAGATAATTTAGTAGATCATTTAAAATTTATTTATTAAAAATCATAACGGTAACAATCATTGAGCCTAATAAATGGTAAAAAATTGTAAATAATTATCTTCTTTGTAAAAGATAATTTAATAGATCATTTAAAATTTCTTTATTAAAGATCATAATAGTAACGATCACTGGGCCTAATAAATGCTAAGGAATTTGAAATAATTATCTTCTTTGTGAATCATAATTGAAAAGATCGTTTAAAGTTTTTTTATTAAAGATCATAACGGTAACGATCATTGGGCCTAATAAATGCTAAAAAATCGTAAATACTTATCTTCTTTCTAAAAGCTATTTTAATAGATCATTTAGAATTTCTTTATTTAACGGTAACGGTCATTGGGCCTAATAAATGCTAAAAAATTGTAAACCATTATCTTCTTTCTAAAAGATAATTTAATAGATCATTTAGAATTTCTTTATTAAAGATCATAACGGTAATGATCATTGGGCCTAATAAATACTAAAAAATTGTAAATAATTATCTTCTTTCTAAAAGATAATTTAATAGATCATTTAGAATTTCTTTATTAAAGATCATAACGGTAACGATCATTGGGCCTAATAAATGCTAAAGAATTTGAAATAATTATCTTCTTTGTGAATCATAATTGAAAAGATCATTTAAAGTTTTTTTAATAAAGATCATAAAGGTAACGATCATTGGGCCTAATAAATGCTAAAAAATTGTAAATAATTATCTTTTTTCTAAAAGCTAATTTAATAGATCATTTAGAATTTCTTTATTTAACGGTAACGGTCATTGGGCCTAATAAATGCTAAAAAATTCTAAATAATTATATTCTTTCTAAAACATAATTTAATAGATCATTTAAAATTTCTTTATTAAAAATCATAACGGTAACAATCATTGAGCCTAATAAATGGTAAAAAATTGTAAATAATTATCTTCTTTGTAAAAGATAATTTAGTAGATCATTTAGAATTTCTTTATTAAAGATCATAACGGTAACGATCATTGGGCCTAATAAATGCTAAAGAATTTGAAATAATTACCTTCTTTGTGAATCATAATTGAATAGATCATTTAAAGTTTTTTTAATAAAGATCATAACGGTAACGATCATTGGGCCTAATAAATGCTAAAAAATTGTAAATAATTATCTTCTTTCTAAAAGATAATTTAATAGATCATTTAGAATTTCTTAATTAAAGATCATAACGGTAACGATCATTGGTCCTAATAAATGCTAAAGAATTTGAAATAATTACCTTCTTTGTGAATCATAATTGAATAGATCATTTAAAGTTTTTTTAATAAAGATCATAACGGTAACGATCATTGGGCCTAATAAATGCTAAAAAATCGTAAATACTTATGTTCTTTCTAAAAGCTAATTTAATAGATCATTTAGAATTTCTTTATTAAAGATCATAACGGTAACGGTCATTGGGCCTAATAAATGCTAAAGAATTGTAAATAATTATATTCTTTCTAAAACATAATTTAATAGATCATTTAAAATTGCTTTATTAAAAATCATAACGGTAATGTTCATTAGGCCTAATAAATGCTAAAAAACTGTAATTAATTATCTTCTTTGCAAAAGATAATTTAGTAGATCATTTAAAATTTCTTTATTAAAGATCATAACGGTAACGATCATTGGTCCTAACAAATGCTAAAGAATTTGAAATAATTACCTTCTTTGTGAATCATAATTGAATAGATCATTTAAAGTTTTTTTAATAAAGATCATAACGGTAACGATCATTGGGCCTAATAAATGCTAAAAAATTGTAAATAATTATCTTCTTTCTCAAAGATAATTTAATAGATCATTTAGAATTTATTTATTAAAGATGATAACGGTAACGATCATTGGGCCTAATAAATGCTAAAGAATTTGAAATAATTATCTTCTTTGTGAATCATAATTGAAAAGATCATTTAAAGTTTTTTTATTAAAGATCATAACGGTAACGATCATTGGGCCTTATAAATGCTAAAAAATTGTAAATCATTATCTTCTTTCTAAAAGATTATTTTTATAGATCATTTAGAATTTCTTTATTAAAGATCATAACGGTAACGATCATTGGGCCAAATAAATGCTAAAGAATTTGAAATAATTATCTACTTTGTGAATCATAATTGAAAAGATCATGTAAAGTTTTTTTATTAAAATGATAACGGTAACGATCATTGGGTCTAATAAATGCTAAAAAATCGTAAATACTTATATTCTTTCTAAAAGCTAATTTAATAGATCGTTTAGAATTTCTTTATTAAAGATCATAACGGTAACGATCATTGGGCCTAATAAATGCTAAAGAATTGTAAATAATTATATTCTTTCGAAAACATAATTTGATAGATCATTTAAAATTTCTTTATTAAAGATCATAACGGTAACGTTCATTGGGCCTAATAAATGCTAAAAAATTCTAATTAATTATCTTCTTTGCAAAAGATAATTTAGTAGATCATTTAAAATTTATTTATTAAAAATCATAACGGTAACAATCATTGAGCCTAATAAATGGTAAAAAATTGTAAATAATTATCTTCTTTGTAAAAGATAATTTAATAGATCATTTAAAATTTCTTTATTAAAGATCATAATAGTAACGATCACTGGGCCTAATAAATGCTAAGGAATTTGAAATAATTATCTTCTTTGTGAATCATAATTGAAAAGATCGTTTAAAGTTTTTTTATTAAAGATCATAACGGTAACGATCATTGGGCCTAATAAATGCTAAAAAATCGTAAATACTTATCTTCTTTCTAAAAGCTATTTTAATAGATCATTTAGAATTTCTTTATTTAACGGTAACGGTCATTGGGCCTAATAAATGCTAAAAAATTGTAAACCATTATCTTCTTTCTAAAAGATAATTTAATAGATCATTTAGAATTTCTTTATTAAAGATCATAACGGTAATGATCATTGGGCCTAATAAATACTAAAAAATTGTAAATAATTATCTTCTTTCTAAAAGATAATTTAATAGATCATTTAGAATTTCTTTATTAAAGATCATAACGGTAACGATCATTGGGCCTAATAAATGCTAAAGAATTTGAAATAATTATCTTCTTTGTGAATCATAATTGAAAAGATCATTTAAAGTTTTTTTAATAAAGATCATAAAGGTAACGATCATTGGGCCTAATAAATGCTAAAAAATTGTAAATAATTATCTTTTTTCTAAAAGCTAATTTAATAGATCATTTAGAATTTCTTTATTTAACGGTAACGGTCATTGGGCCTAATAAATGCTAAAAAATTCTAAATAATTATATTCTTTCTAAAACATAATTTAATAGATCATTTAAAATTTCTTTATTAAAAATCATAACGGTAACAATCATTGAGCCTAATAAATGGTAAAAAATTGTAAATAATTATCTTCTTTGTAAAAGATAATTTAGTAGATCATTTAGAATTTCTTTATTAAAGATCATAACGGTAACGATCATTGGGCCTAATAAATGCTAAAGAATTTGAAATAATTACCTTCTTTGTGAATCATAATTGAATAGATCATTTAAAGTTTTTTTAATAAAGATCATAACGGTAACGATCATTGGGCCTAATAAATGCTAAAAAATTGTAAATAATTATCTTCTTTCTAAAAGATAATTTAATAGATCATTTAGAATTTCTTAATTAAAGATCATAACGGTAACGATCATTGGTCCTAATAAATGCTAAAGAATTTGAAATAATTACCTTCTTTGTGAATCATAATTGAATAGATCATTTAAAGTTTTTTTAATAAAGATCATAACGGTAACGATCATTGGGCCTAATAAATGCTAAAAAATCGTAAATACTTATGTTCTTTCTAAAAGCTAATTTAATAGATCATTTAGAATTTCTTTATTAAAGATCATAACGGTAACGGTCATTGGGCCTAATAAATGCTAAAGAATTGTAAATAATTATATTCTTTCTAAAACATAATTTAATAGATCATTTAAAATTGCTTTATTAAAAATCATAACGGTAATGTTCATTAGGCCTAATAAATGCTAAAAAACTGTAATTAATTATCTTCTTTGCAAAAGATAATTTAGTAGATCATTTAAAATTTCTTTATTAAAGATCATAACGGTAACGATCATTGGTCCTAACAAATGCTAAAGAATTTGAAATAATTACCTTCTTTGTGAATCATAATTGAATAGATCATTTAAAGTTTTTTTAATAAAGATCATAACGGTAACGATCATTGGGCCTAATAAATGCTAAAAAATTGTAAATAATTATCTTCTTTCTCAAAGATAATTTAATAGATCATTTAGAATTTATTTATTAAAGATGATAACGGTAACGATCATTGGGCCTAATAAATGCTAAAGAATTTGAAATAATTATCTTCTTTGTGAATCATAATTGAAAAGATCATTTAAAGTTTTTTTATTAAAGATCATAACGGTAACGATCATTGGGCCTAATAAATGCTAAAAAATTGTAAATAATTATCTTCTTTCTCAAAGATAATTTAATAGATCATTTAGAATTTCTTTATTAAAGATCATAACGGTAACGATCATTGGGCCTTATAAATGCTAAAAAATTGTAAATCATTATCTTCTTTCTAAAAGATTATTTTTATAGATCATTTAGAATTTCTTTATTAAAGATCATAACGGTAACGATCATTGGGCCAAATAAATGCTAAAGAATTTGAAATAATTATCTACTTTGTGAATCATAATTGAAAAGATCATGTAAAGTTTTTTTATTAAAATGAT
Source organism: Psophocarpus tetragonolobus (assembly GCA_037954015.1). Taxonomy (NCBI): domain Eukaryota; kingdom Viridiplantae; phylum Streptophyta; class Magnoliopsida; order Fabales; family Fabaceae; genus Psophocarpus; species Psophocarpus tetragonolobus. The sequence continues at coordinate 66,870,898 of CM075688.1, forward strand.
AACGGTAACGATCATTGGGTCTAATAAATGCTAAAAAATCGTAAATACTTATATTCTTTCTAAAAGCTAATTTAATAGATCGTTTAGAATTTCTTTATTAAAGATCATAACGGTAACGATCATTGGGCCTAATAAATGCTAAAGAATTGTAAATAATTATATTCTTTCGAAAACATAATTTGATAGATCATTTAAAATTTCTTTATTAAAGATCATAACGGTAACGTTCATTGGGCCTAATAAATGCTAAAAAATTCTAATTAATTATCTTCTTTGCAAAAGATAATTTAGTAGATCATTTAAAATTTATTTATTAAAAATCATAACGGTAACAATCATTGAGCCTAATAAATGGTAAAAAATTGTAAATAATTATCTTCTTTGTAAAAGATAATTTAATAGATCATTTAAAATTTCTTTATTAAAGATCATAATAGTAACGATCACTGGGCCTAATAAATGCTAAGGAATTTGAAATAATTATCTTCTTTGTGAATCATAATTGAAAAGATCGTTTAAAGTTTTTTTATTAAAGATCATAACGGTAACGATCATTGGGCCTAATAAATGCTAAAAAATCGTAAATACTTATCTTCTTTCTAAAAGCTATTTTAATAGATCATTTAGAATTTCTTTATTTAACGGTAACGGTCATTGGGCCTAATAAATGCTAAAAAATTGTAAACCATTATCTTCTTTCTAAAAGATAATTTAATAGATCATTTAGAATTTCTTTATTAAAGATCATAACGGTAATGATCATTGGGCCTAATAAATACTAAAAAATTGTAAATAATTATCTTCTTTCTAAAAGATAATTTAATAGATCATTTAGAATTTCTTTATTAAAGATCATAACGGTAACGATCATTGGGCCTAATAAATGCTAAAGAATTTGAAATAATTATCTTCTTTGTGAATCATAATTGAAAAGATCATTTAAAGTTTTTTTAATAAAGATCATAAAGGTAACGATCATTGGGCCTAATAAATGCTAAAAAATTGTAAATAATTATCTTTTTTCTAAAAGCTAATTTAATAGATCATTTAGAATTTCTTTATTTAACGGTAACGGTCATTGGGCCTAATAAATGCTAAAAAATTCTAAATAATTATATTCTTTCTAAAACATAATTTAATAGATCATTTAAAATTTCTTTATTAAAAATCATAACGGTAACAATCATTGAGCCTAATAAATGGTAAAAAATTGTAAATAATTATCTTCTTTGTAAAAGATAATTTAGTAGATCATTTAGAATTTCTTTATTAAAGATCATAACGGTAACGATCATTGGGCCTAATAAATGCTAAAGAATTTGAAATAATTACCTTCTTTGTGAATCATAATTGAATAGATCATTTAAAGTTTTTTTAATAAAGATCATAACGGTAACGATCATTGGGCCTAATAAATGCTAAAAAATTGTAAATAATTATCTTCTTTCTAAAAGATAATTTAATAGATCATTTAGAATTTCTTAATTAAAGATCATAACGGTAACGATCATTGGTCCTAATAAATGCTAAAGAATTTGAAATAATTACCTTCTTTGTGAATCATAATTGAATAGATCATTTAAAGTTTTTTTAATAAAGATCATAACGGTAACGATCATTGGGCCTAATAAATGCTAAAAAATTGTAAATAATTATCTTCTTTCTAAAAGATAATTTAATAGATCATTTAGAATTTTGTTATTAAAGATCATAACGGTAACGATCATTGGTCCTAATAAATGCTAAAGAATTTGAAATAATTACCTTCTTTGTGAATCATAATTGAATAGATCATTTAAAGTTTTTTTATTAAAGATCATAACGGTAACGATCATTGGGCCTAATAAATGCTAAAAAATTGTAAATAATTATCTTCTTTCTAAAAGATAATTTAATAGACCATTTACAATTTCTTTATTAAAGATCATAACAGTAACGATCATTGGTCCTAATAAATGCTAAAGAATTTGAAATAATTACCTTCTTTGTGAATCATAATTGAAATGATCATTTCAATTTTTTTTATTAAAGATCCTAACGGTAATGATCATTGGGCCTAATAAATGCTAAAAAATTGTAAATAATTATCTTCTTTCTCAAAGATAATTTAATAGATCATTTAGAATTTCTTTATTAAAGATCATAACGGTAACGATCATTGGGCCTAATAAATGCTAAAGAATTTGAAATAATTATCTTCTTTGTGAATCATAATTGAAAAGATCATTTAAAGTTTTTTTTATTAAAGATCATAACGGTAACGATCATTGGGCCTAATAAATGCTAAAAAATTGTAAATAATTATCTTCTTTGTAAAAGATAATTTAATAGACCATTTACAATTTCTTTATTAAAGATCATAACGGTAACGATCATTGGTCCGAATAAATGCTAAAGAATTTGAAATAATTACCTTCTTTGTGAATCATAATTGAAAAGATCATTTAAAGTTTTTTTATTAAAGATCATAACGATAACGATCATTGAGCCTAATAAATGCTAAAAAATTGTAAATAATTATCTTCTTTCTCAAAGATAATTTAATAGATCATTTAGAATTTCTTTATTAAAGATCATAGCGGAAACGATCATTGGGCCTAATAAATGCTAAAAAATTGTAAATCATTATCTTCTTTCTAAAATATAATTTAATAGATCATTTAGAATTTCTTTATTAAAGATCATAACGGTAACGATCATTGGGCCAAATAAATGCTAAAAGATTGTAATTAATTATCTTCTTTCTCAAAGATAATTTAATAGATCATTTAGAATTTCTTTACTAAAGATCATAACGGTAACGATCATTGGGCCTAATAAATGCTAAAGAATTGTAAATAATTATATTTTTTCTAAAACATAATTTAATAGATCATTTGAAATTTCTTTATTAAAATCATAACGGTAACAATCATTGAGCCTAATAAATGCTAAAAAATTGTAAATAATTATCTTCTTTCTAAAAGATAATTTAGTAGATCATTTACAATTTCTTTATTAAAGATCATAACAGTAACGATCATTGGTCCTAAAAAATGCTAAAGAATTTGAAATAATTACCTTCTTTGTGAATCATAATTGAAAAGATCATTTAAAGTTTTTTTATTAAAGATCATAACGGTAACGATCATTGGGCCTAATAAATGCTAAAAAATTGTTAATAATTATCTTCTTTCTAAAAGATAATTTAATAGATCATTTAGAATTTCATTATTAAAGATCATAACGGTAACGATCATTGGTCCTAATAAATGCTAAAGAATTTGAAATAATTACCTTCTTTGTGAATCGTAATTGAAAAGATCATTTAAAGTTTTTTTATTAAAGATCATAACGGTAACGATCATTGGGCCTAATAAATGCTAAAAAATCGTAAATACTTATCTTTTTTCTAAAAGCTAATTTAATAGATCATTTAGAATTTCTTTATTTAACGGTAACGGTCATTGGGCCTAATAAATGCTAAAAAATTGTAAATAATTATATTCTTTCTAAAACATAATTTAATAGATCATTTAGAATTTCTTTATTAAAGATCATAACGGTAACGATCATTGGGCCTAATAAATGCTAAAGAATTTGAAATAATTACCTTCTTTGTGAATCATAATTGAATAGATCATTTAAAGTTTTTTTAATAAAGATCATAACGGTAACGATCATTGGGCCTAATAAATGCTAAAGAATTGTAAATAATTATCTTCTTTCGAAAAGATAATTTAATAGATCATTTAGAATTTCTTTATTAAAGATCATAACGGTAACGATCATTGGTCCTAATAAATGCTAAAGAATTTGAAATAATTACTTTCTTTGTGAATCATAATTGAAAAGATCATTTAAATTTTTTTTATTAAAGATCATAACGGTAACGATCATTGGGCCTAATAAATGCTAAAAAATCGTAAATACTTATGTTCTTTCTAAAAGCTAATTTAATAGATCATTTAGAATTTCTTTATTAAAGATCATAACGGTAACGGTCATTGGGCCTAATAAATGCTAAAGAATTGTAAATAATTATATTCTTTCTAAAACATAATTTAATAGATCATTTAAAATTGCTTTATTAAAAATCATAACGGTAATGTTCATTAGGCCTAATAAATGCTAAAAAACTGTAATTAATTATCTTCTTTGCAAAAGATAATTTAGTAGATCATTTAAAATTTCTTTATTAAAGATCATAACGGTAACGATCATTGGTCCTAACAAATGCTAAAGAATTTGAAATAATTACCTTCTTTGTGAATCATAATTGAATAGATCATTTAAAGTTTTTTTAATAAAGATCATAACGGTAACGATCATTGGGCCTAATAAATGCTAAAAAATTGTAAATAATTATCTTCTTTCTCAAAGATAATTTAATAGATCATTTAGAATTTATTTATTAAAGATGATAACGGTAACGATCATTGGGCCTAATAAATGCTAAAGAATTTGAAATAATTATCTTCTTTGTGAATCATAATTGAAAAGATCATTTAAAGTTTTTTTATTAAAGATCATAACGGTAACGATCATTGGGCCTAATAAATGCTAAAAAATTGTAAATAATTATCTTCTTTCTCAAAGATAATTTAATAGATCATTTAGAATTTCTTTATTAAAGATCATAACGGTAACGATCATTGGGCCTTATAAATGCTAAAAAATTGTAAATCATTATCTTCTTTCTAAAAGATTATTTTTATAGATCATTTAGAATTTCTTTATTAAAGATCATAACGGTAACGATCATTGGGCCAAATAAATGCTAAAGAATTTGAAATAATTATCTACTTTGTGAATCATAATTGAAAAGATCATGTAAAGTTTTTTTATTAAAATGATAACGGTAACGATCATTGGGTCTAATAAATGCTAAAAAATCGTAAATACTTATATTCTTTCTAAAAGCTAATTTAATAGATCGTTTAGAATTTCTTTATTAAAGATCATAACGGTAACGATCATTGGGCCTAATAAATGCTAAAGAATTGTAAATAATTATATTCTTTCGAAAACATAATTTGATAGATCATTTAAAATTTCTTTATTAAAGATCATAACGGTAACGTTCATTGGGCCTAATAAATGCTAAAAAATTCTAATTAATTATCTTCTTTGCAAAAGATAATTTAGTAGATCATTTAAAATTTATTTATTAAAAATCATAACGGTAACAATCATTGAGCCTAATAAATGGTAAAAAATTGTAAATAATTATCTTCTTTGTAAAAGATAATTTAATAGATCATTTAAAATTTCTTTATTAAAGATCATAATAGTAACGATCACTGGGCCTAATAAATGCTAAGGAATTTGAAATAATTATCTTCTTTGTGAATCATAATTGAAAAGATCGTTTAAAGTTTTTTTATTAAAGATCATAACGGTAACGATCATTGGGCCTAATAAATGCTAAAAAATCGTAAATACTTATCTTCTTTCTAAAAGCTATTTTAATAGATCATTTAGAATTTCTTTATTTAACGGTAACGGTCATTGGGCCTAATAAATGCTAAAAAATTGTAAACCATTATCTTCTTTCTAAAAGATAATTTAATAGATCATTTAGAATTTCTTTATTAAAGATCATAACGGTAATGATCATTGGGCCTAATAAATACTAAAAAATTGTAAATAATTATCTTCTTTCTAAAAGATAATTTAATAGATCATTTAGAATTTCTTTATTAAAGATCATAACGGTAACGATCATTGGGCCTAATAAATGCTAAAGAATTTGAAATAATTATCTTCTTTGTGAATCATAATTGAAAAGATCATTTAAAGTTTTTTTAATAAAGATCATAAAGGTAACGATCATTGGGCCTAATAAATGCTAAAAAATTGTAAATAATTATCTTTTTTCTAAAAGCTAATTTAATAGATCATTTAGAATTTCTTTATTTAACGGTAACGGTCATTGGGCCTAATAAATGCTAAAAAATTGTAAATAATTATATTCTTTCTAAAACATAATTTAATAGATCATTTAAAATTTCTTTATTAAAAATCATAACGGTAACAATCATTGAGCCTAATAAATGGTAAAAAATTGTAAATAATTATCTTCTTTGTAAAAGATAATTTAGTAGATCATTTAGAATTTCTTTATTAAAGATCATAGCGGAAACGATCATTGGGCCTAATAAATGCTAAAGAATTTGAAATAATTACCTTCTTTGTGAATCATAATTGAAATGATCATTTCAATTTTTTTTATTAAAGATCCTAACGGTAATGATCATTGGGCCTAATAAATGCTAAAAAATTGTAAATAATTATCTTCTTTCTCAAAGATAATTTAATAGATCATTTAGAATTTCTTTATTAAAGATCATAACGGTAACGATCATTGGGCCTAATAAATGCTAAAGAATTTGAAATAATTACCTTCTTTGTGAATCATAATTGAATAGATCATTTAAAGTTTTTTTATTAAAGATCATAACGGTAACGATCATTGGGCCTAATAAATGCTAAAAAATTGTAAATAATTATCTTCTTTCTAAAAGATAATTTAATAGACCATTTACAATTTCTTTATTAAAGATCATAACAGTAACGATCATTGGTCCTAATAAATGCTAAAGAATTTGAAATAATTACCTTCTTTGTGAATCATAATTGAAATGATCATTTCAATTTTTTTTATTAAAGATCCTAACGGTAATGATCATTGGGCCTAATAAATGCTAAAAAATTGTAAATAATTATCTTCTTTCTCAAAGATAATTTAATAGATCATTTAGAATTTCTTTATTAAAGATCATAACGGTAACGATCATTGGGCCTAATAAATGCTAAAGAATTTGAAATAATTATCTTCTTTGTGAATCATAATTGAAAAGATCATTTAAAGTTTTTTTATTAAAGATCATAACGGTAACGATCATTGGGCCTAATAAATGCTAAAAAATTGTAAATAATTATCTTCTTTGTAAAAGATAATTTAATAGACCATTTACAATTTCTTTATTAAAGATCATAACGGTAACGATCATTGGTCCGAATAAATGCTAAAGAATTTGAAATAATTACCTTCTTTGTGAATCATAATTGAAAAGATCATTTAAAGTTTTTTTATTAAAGATCATAACGATAACGATCATTGAGCCTAATAAATGCTAAAAAATTGTAAATAATTATCTTCTTTCTCAAAGATAATTTAATAGATCATTTAGAATTTCTTTATTAAAGATCATAGCGGAAACGATCATTGGGCCTAATAAATGCTAAAGAATTGTAAATAATTATATTCTTTCTAAAACATAATTTAATAGATCATTTAAAATTTCTTTATTAAAAATCATAACGGTAACAATCATTGAGCCTAATAAATGGTAAAAAATTCTAAATAATTATCTTCTTTATAAAAGATAATTTAATAGATCATTTAGAATTTCTTTATTAAAGATCATAACGGTAACGATCATTGGGCCTAATAAATGCTAAAGAATTTGAAATAATTACCTTCTTTGTGAATCATAATTGAAAAGATCATTTAAAGTTTTTTTATTAAAGATCATAACGGTAACGATCATTGGGCCTAATAAATGCTAAAAAATTGTAAATAATTATCTTCTTTCTCAAAGATAATTTAATAGATCATTTAGAATTTCTTTATTAAAGATCATAACGGTAACGATCATTGGGCCTTATAAATGCTAAAAAATTGTAAATCATTATCTTCTTTCTAAAAGATTATTTTTATAGATCATTTAGAATTTCTTTATTAAAGATCATAACGGTAACGATCATTGGGCCAAATAAATGCTAAAGAATTTGAAATAATTATCTACTTTGTGAATCATAATTGAAAAGATCATGTAAAGTTTTTTTATTAAAATGATAACGGTAACGATCATTGGGTCTAATAAATGCTAAAAAATCGTAAATACTTATATTCTTTCTAAAAGCTAATTTAATAGATCGTTTAGAATTTCTTTATTAAAGATCATAACGGTAACGATCATTGGGCCTAATAAATGCTAAAGAATTGTAAATAATTATATTCTTTCGAAAACATAATTTGATAGATCATTTAAAATTTCTTTATTAAAGATCATAACGGTAACGTTCATTGGGCCTAATAAATGCTAAAAAATTCTAATTAATTATCTTCTTTGCAAAAGATAATTTAGTAGATCATTTAAAATTTATTTATTAAAAATCATAACGGTAACAATCATTGAGCCTAATAAATGGTAAAAAATTGTAAATAAGTATCTTCTTTGTAAAAGATAATTTAATAGATCATTTAAAATTTCTTTATTAAAGATCATAATAGTAACGATCACTGGGCCTAATAAATGCTAAAGAATTTGAAATAATTATCTTCTTTGTGAATCATAATTGAAAAGATCATTTAAAGTTTTTTTAATAAAGATCATAAAGGTAACGATCATTGGGCCTAATAAATGCTAAAAAATTGTAAATAATTATCTTCTTTCTAAAAGCTAATTTAATAGATCATTTAGAATTTCTTTATTTAACGGTAACGGTCATTGGGCCTAATAAATGCTAAAAAATTGTAAATAATTATATTCTTTCTAAAACATAATTTAATAGATCATTTAAAATTTCTTTATTAAAAATCATAACGGTAACAATCATTGAGCCTAATAAATGGTAAAAAATTGTAAATAATTATCTTCTTTGTAAAAGATAATTTAGTAGATCATTTAGAATTTCTTTATTAAAGATCATAACGGTAACGATCATTGGGCCTAATAAATGCTAAAGAATTTGAAATAATTACCTTCTTTGTGAATCATAATTGAATAGATCATTTAAAGTTTTTTTAATAAAGATCATAACGGTAACGATCATTGGGCCTAATAAATGCTAAAAAATTGTAAATAATTATCTTCTTTCTAAAAGATAATTTAATAGATCATTTAGAATTTCTTAATTAAAGATCATAACGGTAACGATCATTGGTCCTAATAAATGCTAAAGAATTTGAAATAATTACCTTCTTTGTGAATCATAATTGAATAGATCATTTAAAGTTTTTTTAATAAAGATCATAACGGTAACGATCATTGGGCCTAATAAATGCTAAAAAATTGTAAATAATTATCTTCTTTCTAAAAGATAATTTAATAGATCATTTAGAATTTTGTTATTAAAGATCATAACGGTAACGATCATTGGTCCTAATAAATGCTAAAGAATTTGAAATAATTACCTTCTTTGTGAATCATAATTGAATAGATCATTTAAAGTTTTTTTATTAAAGATCATAACGGTAATGATCATTGGGCCTAATAAATGCTAAAAAATTGTAAATAATTATCTTCTTTCTCAAAGATAATTTAATAGATCATTTAGAATTTCTTTATTAAAGATCATAACGGTAACGATCATTGGGCCTAATAAATGCTAAAGAATTTGAAATAATTATCTTCTTTGTGAATCATAATTGAATAGATCATTTAAAGTTTTTTTAATAAAGATCATAACGGTAACGATCATTGGGCCTAATAAATGCTAAAAAATTGTAAATAATTATCTTCTTTCTAAAAGATAATTTAATAGACCATTTACAATTTCTTTATTAAAGATCATAACAGTAACGATCATTGGTCCTAATAAATGCTAAAGAATTTGAAATAATTACCTTCTTTGTGAATCATAATTGAAATGATCATTTAAAGTTTTTTTATTAAAGATCATAACGGTAACGATCATTGGGCCTAATAAATGCTAAAAAATTGTAAATAATTATCTTCTTTGTAAAAGATAATTTAATAGACCCTTTACAATTTCTTTATTAAAGATCATAACGGTAACGATCATTGGTCCGAATAAATGCTAAAGAATTTGAAATAATTACCTTCTTTGTGAATCATAATTGAAAAGATCATTTAAAGTTTTTTTATTAAAGATCATAACGGTAACGATCATTGGGCCTAATAAATGCTAAAAAATTGTAAATAATTATCTTCTTTGTAAAAGATAATTTAATAGACCCTTTACAATTTCTTTATTAAAGATCATAACAGTAACGATCATTGGTCCTAATAAATGCTAAAGAATTTGAAATAATTACCTTCTTTGTGAATCATAATTGAAATGATCATTTAAAGTTTTTTTATTAAAGATCATAACGGTAATGATCATTGGGCCTAATAAATGCTAAAAAATTGTAAATAATTATCTTCTTTCTCAAAGATAATTTAATAGATCATTTAGAATTTCTTTATTAAAGATCATAACGGTAACGATCATTGGGCCTAATAAATGCTAAAGAATTTGAAATAATTATCTTCTTTGTGAATCATAATTGAAAAGATCATTTAAAGTTTTTTTATTAAAGATCATAACGGTAACGATCATTGGGCCTAATAAATGCTAAAAAATTGTAAATAATTATCTTCTTTGTAAAAGATAATTTAATAGACCCTTTACAATTTCTTTATTAAAGATCATAACGGTAACGATCATTGGTCCGAATAAATGCTAAAGAATTTGAAATAATTACCTTCTTTGTGAATCATAATTGAAAAGATCATTTAAAGTTTTTTTATTAAAGATCATAACGATAACGATCATTGAGCCTAATAAATGCTAAAAAATTGTAAATAATTATCTTCTTTCTCAAAGATAATTTAATAGATCATTTAGAATTTCTTTATTAAAGATCATAGCGGAAACGATCATTGGGCCTAATAAATGCTAAAGAATTGTAAATAATTATATTCTTTCTAAAACATAATTTAATAGATCATTTAAAATTTCTTTATTAAAAATCATAACGGTAACAATCATTGAGCCTAATAAATGGTAAAAAATTCTAAATAATTATCTTCTTTGTAAAAGATAATTTAATAGATCATTTAGAATTTCTTTATTAAAGATCATAACGGTAACGATCATTGGGCCTAATAAACGCTAAAGAATTTGAAATAATTACCTTCTTTGTGAATCATAATTGAATAGATCATTTAAAGTTTTTTTATTAAAGATCATAACGGTAACGATCATTGGGCCTAATAAATGCTAAAAAATTGTAAATAATTATCTTCTTTCGCAAAGATAATTTAATAGATCATTTAGAATTTCTTTATTAAAGATCATAACGGTAACGATCTTTGGGCCTAATAAATGCTAAAGAATTTGAAATAATTATATTCTTTGTGAATCATAATTGAAAAGATCATTTAAAGTTTTTTTATTAAAGATCATAACGATAACGATCATTGGGCCTTATAAATGCTAAAAAATTGTAAATCATTATCTTCTTTCTAAAAGATTATTTTTATAGATCATTTAGAATTTCTTTATTAAAGATCATAACGGTAACGATCATTGGGCCAAATAAATGCTAAAGAATTTGAAATAATTATCTACTTTGTGAATCATAATTGAAAAGATCATGTAAAGTTTTTTTATTAAAATGATAACGGTAACGATCATTGGGTCTAATAAATGCTAAAAAATCGTAAATACTTATATTCTTTCTAAAAGCTAATTTAATAGATCGTTTAGAATTTCTTTATTAAAGATCATAACGGTAACGATCATTGGGCCTAATAAATGCTAAAGAATTGTAAATAATTATATTCTTTCGAAAACATAATTTGATAGATCATTTAAAATTTCTTTATTAAAGATCATAACGGTAACGTTCATTGGGCCTAATAAATGCTAAAAAATTCTAATTAATTATCTTCTTTGCAAAAGATAATTTAGTAGATCATTTAAAATTTATTTATTAAAAATCATAACGGTAACAATCATTGAGCCTAATAAATGGTAAAAAATTGTAAATAATTATCTTCTTTGTAAAAGATAATTTAGTAGATCATTTAGAATTTCTTTATTAAAGATCATAACGGTAACGATCATTGGGCCTAATAAATGCTAAAGAATTTGAAATAATTACCTTCTTTGTGAATCATAATTGAATAGATCATTTAAAGTTTTTTTAATAAAGATCATAACGGTAACGATCATTGGGCCTAATAAATGCTAAAAAATTGTAAATAATTATCTTCTTTCTAAAAGATAATTTAATAGATCATTTAGAATTTCTTAATTAAAGATCATAACGGTAACGATCATTGGTCCTAATAAATGCTAAAGAATTTGAAATAATTACCTTCTTTGTGAATCATAATTGAATAGATCATTTAAAGTTTTTTTAATAAAGATCATAACGGTAACGATCATTGGGCCTAATAAATGCTAAAAAATTGTAAATAATTATCTTCTTTCTAAAAGATAATTTAATAGATCATTTAGAATTTTGTTATTAAAGATCATAACGGTAACGATCATTGGTCCTAATAAATGCTAAAGAATTTGAAATAATTACCTTCTTTGTGAATCATAATTGAATAGATCATTTAAAGTTTTTTTATTAAAGATCATAACGGTAATGATCATTGGGCCTAATAAATGCTAAAAAATTGTAAATAATTATCTTCTTTCTCAAAGATAATTTAATAGATCATTTAGAATTTCTTTATTAAAGATCATAACGGTAACGATCATTGGGCCTAATAAATGCTAAAGAATTTGAAATAATTATCTTCTTTGTGAATCATAATTGAATAGATCATTTAAAGTTTTTTTAATAAAGATCATAACGGTAACGATCATTGGGCCTAATAAATGCTAAAAAATTGTAAATAATTATCTTCTTTCTAAAAGATAATTTAATAGACCATTTACAATTTCTTTATTAAAGATCATAACAGTAACGATCATTGGTCCTAATAAATGCTAAAGAATTTGAAATAATTACCTTCTTTGTGAATCATAATTGAAAAGATCATTTAAAGTTTTTTTATTAAAGATCATAACGATAACGATCATTGGGCCTAATAAATGCTAAAAAATTGTAAATAATTATCTTCTTTCTCAAAGATAATTTAATAGATCATTTAGAATTTCTTTATTAAAGATCATAGCGGAAACGATCATTGGGCCTAATAAATGCTAAAGAATTGTAAATAATTATATTCTTTCTAAAACATAATTTAATAGATCATTTAAAATTTCTTTATTAAAAATCATAACGGTAACAATCATTGAGCCTAATAAATGGTAAAAAATTCTAAATAATTATCTTCTTTGTAAAAGATAATTTAATAGATCATTTAGAATTTCTTTATTAAAGATCATAACGGTAACGATCATTGGGCCTAATAAACGCTAAAGAATTTGAAATAATTACCTTCTTTGTGAATCATAATTGAATAGATCATTTAAAGTTTTTTTATTAAAGATCATAACGGTAACGATCATTGGGCCTAATAAATGCTAAAAAATTGTAAATAATTATCTTCTTTCGCAAAGATAATTTAATAGATCATTTAGAATTTCTTTATTAAAGATCATAACGGTAACGATCTTTGGGCCTAATAAATGCTAAAGAATTTGAAATAATTATATTCTTTGTGAATCATAATTGAAAAGATCATTTAAAGTTTTTTTATTAAAGATCATAACGATAACGATCATTGGGCCTAATAAATGCTAAAAAATTGTAAATAATTATCTTCTTTCTCAAAGATAATTTAATAGATCATTTAGAATTTCTTTATTAAAGATCACAGCAGAAACGATCATTGGGCCTAATAAATGCTAAAGAATTGTAAATAATTATATTCTTTCTAAAACATAATTTAATAGATCATTTAAAATTTCTTTATTAAAAATCATAATGGTAACAATCATTGAGCCTAATAAATGGTAAAAAATTCTAAATAATTATCTTCTTTGTAAAAGATTATTTAATAGATCATTTAAAATTTCTTTATTAAAGATCATAACAGTAACGATCACTGAGCCTAATAAATGCTAAGGAATTTGAAATAATTACCTTCTTTGGGAATCATAATTGAATAGATCATTTAAAGTCTTTTTAATAAAGATCATAACGGTAACGGTCATTGGGCCTAATAAATGCTAAAGAATTGTAAATAATTATCTTTTTTCTAAAAGCTAATTTAATAGATCATTTAGAATTTCTTTATTAAAGATCATAACGGTAACGATCGTTGGTCCTAATAAATGCTAAAGAATTTGAAATAATTACCTTCTTTGTGAATCATAATTGAAAAGATCATTTAAAGTTTTTTTATTAAAGATCGTAACGGTAACGATCATTGGGCCTAATAAATGCTAAAAAATCGTAAATACTTATCTTCTTTCTAAAAGCTAATTTAATAGATCATTTAGAATTTCTTTATTAAAGATCATAACGGTAACGGTCATTGGGCGTAATAAATGCTAAAGAATTTTAAATAATTATATTCTTTCTAAAACATAATTTAATAGATCATTTAAAATTTCTTTATTAAAAATGATAACGGTAACAATCATTGAGCTAATAAATGGTAAAAAATTGTAAATAATTATCTTCTTTGTAAAAGATAATTTAATAGACCATTTACAATTTCTTTATTAAAGATCATAACGATAACGATCATTGGTCCTGATAAATGCTAAAGAATTTGAAATAATTACCTTCTTTGTGAATCATAATTGAAAAGATCATTTAAAGTTTTTTTATTAAAGATCATAACGGTAACGATCATTGGGCCTAATAAATGCTAAAAAATTGTAAATAATTATCTTCTTTCTCAAAGATAATTTAATAGATCATTTAGAATTTCTTTATTAAAGATCATAGCGGAAACGATCATTGGGCCTAATAAATGCTAAAGAATTGTAAATAATTATATTCTTTCTAAAACATAATTTAATAGATCATTTTAAATTTCTTTATTAAAAATCATAACGGTAACAATCATTGAGCCTAATAAATGGTAAAAAATTCTAAATAATTATCTTCTTTGTAAAAGATAATTTAATAGATCATTTAAAATTTCTTTATTAAAGATCATAACAGTAACGATCACTGGGCCTAATAAATGCTAAGGAATTTGAAATAATTATCTTCTTTGTGAATCATAATTGAAAAGATCATTTAAAGTTTTTTTATTAAAGATCATAACGGTAACGATCATTGGGCCTAATAAATGCTAAAAAATCGTAAATACTTATCTTCTTTCTAAAAGCTATTTTAATAGATCATTTAGAATTTCTTTATTTAACGGTAACGGTCATTGGGCCTAATAAATGCTAAAAAATTGTAAATAATTATATTCTTTCTAAAACATAATTTAATAGATCATTTAAAATTTCTTTATTAAAAATCATAATGGTAACAATCATTGAGCCTAATAAATGGTAAAAAATTGTAAATAATTATCTTCTTTGTAAAAGATAATTTAATAGATCATTTAGAATTTCTTTATTAAAGATCATAACGGTAACGATCATTGGGCCTAATAAACGCTAAAGAATTTGAAATAATTACCTTCTTTGTGAATCATAATTGAATAGATCATTTAAAGTTTTTTTATTAAAGATCATAACGGTAACGATCATTGGGCCTAATAAATGCTAAAAAATTGTAAATAATTATCTTCTTTCGCAAAGATAATTTAATAGATCATTTAGAATTTCTTTATTAAAGATCATAACGGTAACGATCATTGGGCCTAATAAATGCTAAAGAATTTGAAATAATTATCTTCTTTGTGAATCATAATTGAAAAGATCATTTAAAGTTTTTTTATTAAAGATCATAACGATAACGATCATTGGGCCTAATAAATGCTAAAAAATTGTAAATAATTATCTTCTTTCTCAAAGATAATTTAATAGATCATTTAGAATTTCTTTATTAAAGATCATAGCGGAAACGATCATTGGGCCTAATAAATGCTAAAGAATTGTAAATAATTATCTTCTTTGTAAAACATAATTTAATAGATCATTTAAAATTTCTTTATTAAAAATCATAACGGTAACAATCATTGAGCCTAATAAATGGTAAAAAATTATAAATAATTATCTTCTTTGTAAAAGATAATTTAATAGATCATTTAAAATTTCTTTATTAAAGATCATAACAGTAACGATCACTGGGCCTAATAAATGCTAAGGAATTTGAAATAATTATCTTCTTTGTGAATCATAATTGAAAAGATCATTTAAAGTTTTTTTATTAAAGATCATAACGGTAACGATCATTGGGCCTAATAAATGCTAAAAAATCGTAAATACTTATCTTCTTTCTAAAAGCTAATTTAATAGATCATTTAGAATTTCTTTATTTAACGGTAACGGTCATTGGGCCTAATAAATGCTAAAAAATTGTAAATAATTATATTCTTTCTAAAACATAATTTAATAGATCATTTAAAATTTCTTTATTAAAAATCATAACGGTAACAATCATTGAGCCTAATAAATGGTAAAAAATTGTAAATAATTATCTTCTTTGTAAAAGATAATTTAATAGATCATTTAGAATTTTTTTATTAAAGATCATAACGGTAACGATCATTGGGCCTAATAAACGCTAGAGAATTTGAAATAATTACCTTCTTTGTGAATCATAATTGAATAGATCATTTAAAGTCTTTTTAATAAAGATCATAACGGTAACGGTCATTGGGCCTAATAAATGCTAAAGAATTGTAAATAATTATCTTTTTTCTAAAAGATAATTTAATAGATCATTTAGAATTTCTTTATTAAAGATCATAACGGTAACGATCGTTGGTCCTAATAAATGCTAAAGAATTTGAAATAATTACCTTCTTTGTGAATCATAATTGAAAAGATCATTTAAAGTTTTTTTATTAAAGATCGTAACGGTAACGATCATTGGGCCTAATAAATGCTAAAAAATCGTAAATACTTATCTTCTTTCTAAAAGCTAATTTAATAGATCATTTAGAATTTCTTTATTAAAGATCATAACGGTAACGGTCATTGGGCGTAATAAATGCTAAAGAATTTTAAATAATTATATTCTTTCTAAAACATAATTTAATAGATCATTTAAAATTTCTTTATTAAAAATGATAACGGTAACAATCATTGAGCTAATAAATGGTAAAAAATTGTAAATAATTATCTTCTTTGTAAAAGATAATTTAATAGACCATTTACAATTTCTTTATTAAAGATCATAACGATAACGATCATTGGTCCTGATAAATGCTAAAGAATGTGAAATAATTACCTTCTTTGTGAATCATAATTGAAAAGATCATTTAAAGTTTTTTTATTAAAGATCATAACGGTAACGATCATTGGGCCTAATAAATGCTAAAAAATTGTAAATAATTATCTTCTTTCTCAAAGATAATTTAATAGATCATTTAGAATTTCTTTATTAAAGATCATAACGGTAACGATCATTGGGCCTAATAAATGCTAAAGAATTTGAAATAATTATCTTCTTTGTGAATCATAATTGAAAAGATCATTTAAAGTTTTTTTATTAAAGATCATAACGGTAACGAGCATTGGGCCTAATAAATGCTAGAAAATTGTAAATAATTATCTTCTTTCTCAAAGATAATTTAATAGATCATTTAGAATTTCTTTATTAAAGATAATAACGGAAACGATCATTGGGCCTAATAAATGCTAAAGAATTGTAAATAATTATATTCTTTCTAAAACATAATTTAATAGATCATTTAAAATTTTTTTATTAAAGATCATAACGGTAACGTTCATTGGGCCTAATAAATGCTAAAAATCTGTAATTAATTATCTTCTTTGCAAAAGATAATTTAGTAGATCATTTAAAATTTCTTTATTAAAGATCATAACGGTAACGATCATTGGGCCTAATAAATGCTAAAGAATTTGAAATAATTGTCTTCTTTGTGAATCATAATTGAAAAGATCATTTAAAGTTTTTTTATTAATGATCATAACGGTAACGAGCATTGGGCCTAATAAATGCTAAAAAATTGTAAATAATTATCTTCTTTCTCAAAGATAATTTAATAGATCATTTAGAATTTCTTTATTAAAGATCATAACGGAAACGATCATTGGGCCTAATAAATGTTAAGGAATTGTAAATAATTACATTCTTTCTAAAACATAATTTAATAGATCATTTAAAATTTATTTATTAAAGATCATAACGGTAACGTTCATTGGGCCTAATAAATGCTAAAAATCTGTAATTAATTATCTTCTTTGCAAAAGATAATTTAGTAGATCATTTAAAATTTCTTTATTAAAGATCATAACAGTAATGATCATTGGGCCTAATAAATGCTAAAAAATTCTAAATAATTGTCTTCTTTGTGAATCATAATTGAAAAGATCATTTAAAGTTTTTTTATTAAAGATCATAACGGTAACGAGCATTGGGCCTAATAAATGCTAAAAAATTGTAAATAATTATCTTCTTTCTCAAAGATAATTTAATAGATCATTTAGAATTTCTTTATTAAAGATAATAACGGAAACGATCATTGGGCCTAATAAATGCTAAAGAATTGTAAATAATTACATTCTTTCTAAAACATAATTTAATAGATCATTTAAAATTTATTTATTAAAGATCATAACGGTAACGTTCATTGGGCCTAATAAATGCTAAAAAACTGTAATTAATTATCTTCTTTGCAAAAGATAATTTAGTAGATCATTTAGAATTTCTTTATTAAAGATCATAACGGTAACGATCATTGGTCCTAATAAATGCTAAAGAATTTGAAATAATTACCTTCTTTGTGAATCATAATTGAATAGATCATTTAAAGTTTTTTTAATAAAGATCATAACGGTAACGATCATTGGGCCTAATAAATGCTCAAAAATTGTAAATAATTAGCTTTTTTCTAAAAGATAATTTAATAGATAATTTAGAATTTCTTTATTAAAGATCATAATTGTAACGATCATTGGTCCTAATAAATGCTAAAGAATTTGAAATAATTACCTTCTTTGTGAATCATAATTGAAAAGATCATTTAAAGTTTTTTTATTAAAGATCATAACGGTAACGATCATTGGGCCTAATAAATGCTAAAAAATTGTAAATAATTATCTTGTTTCTAAAAGATAATTTAATAGATCCTTTAGAATTTCTTTATTAAAGATCATAACGGAAACGATCATTGGGCCTAATAAATGCTAAAGAATTGTAAATAATTATATTCTTTCTAAAACATAATTTAATAGATCATTTAAAATTTATTTATTAAAGATCATAACGGTAACGTTCATTGGGCCTAATAAATGCTAAAGAATTGTAAATAATTATATTCTTTCTAAAACATAATTTAATAGATCATTTAAAATTTCTTTATTAAAAATCATAACGGTAACAATCATTGAGCCTAATAAATGGTAAAAAATTCTAAATAATTATCTTCTTTGTAAAAGATAATTTAATAGATCATTTAAAATTTCTTTATTAAAGATCATAACAGTAACGATCACTGAGCCTAATAAATGCTAAGGAATTTGAAATAATTATCTTCTTTGTGAATCATAATTGAAAAGATCATTTAAAGTTTTTTTATTAAAGATCATAACGATAACGATCATTGGGCCTAATAAATGCTAAAAAATCGTAAATACTTATCTTCTTTCTAAAAGCTAATTTAATAGATCATTTAGAATTTCTTTATTAAAGATCATAACGGTAACGGTCATTGGGCGTAATAAATGCTAAAGAATTTTAAATAATTATATTCTTTCTAAAACATAATTTAATAGATCATTTAAAATTTCTTTATTAAAAATGATAACGGTAACAATCATTGAGCTAATAAATGGTAAAAAATTGTAAATAATTATCTTCTTTGTAAAAGATAATTTAATAGACCATTTACAATTTCTTTATTAAAGATCATAACGATAACGATCATTGGTCCTGATAAATGCTAAAGAATTTGAAATAATTACCTTCTTTGTGAATCATAATTGAAAAGATCATTTAAAGTTTTTTTATTAAAGATCATAACGGTAACGATCATTGGGCCTAATAAATGCTAAAAAATTGTAAATAATTATCTTCTTTCTCAAAGATAATTTAATAGATCATTTAGAATTTCTTTATTAAAGATCATAGCGGAAACGATCATTGGGCCTAATAAATGCTAAGGAATTTGAAATAATTATCTTCTTTGTGAATCATAATTGAAAAGATCGTTTAAAGTTTTTTTATTAAAGATCATAACGGTAACGATCATTGGGCCTAATAAATGCTAAAAAATCGTAAATACTTATCTTCTTTCTAAAAGCTATTTTAATAGATCATTTAGAATTTCTTTATTTAACGGTAACGGTCATTGGGCCTAATAAATGCTAAAAAATTGTAAATAATTATATTCTTTCTAAAACATAATTTAATAGATCATTTAAAATTTCTTTATTAAAAATCATAATGGTAACAATCATTGAGCCTAATAAATGGTAAAAAATTGTAAATAATTATCTTCTTTGTAAAAGATAATTTAATAGATCATTTAAAATTTCTTTATTAAAGATCATAACAGTAACGATCACTGGGCCTAATAAATGCTAAGGAATTTGAAATAATTATCTTCTTTGTGAATCATAATTGAAAAGATCGTTTAAAGTTTTTTTATTAAAGATCATAACGGTAACGATCATTGGGCCTAATAAATGCTAAAAAATCGTAAATACTTATCTTCTTTCTAAAAGCTATTTTAATAGATCATTTAGAATTTCTTTATTTAACGGTAACGGTCATTGGGCCTAATAAATGCTAAAAAATTGTAAATAATTATATTCTTTCTAAAACATAATTTAATACATCATTTAAAATTTCTTTATTAAAAATCATAATGGTAACAATCATTGAGCCTAATAAATGGTAAAAAATTGTAAATAATTATCTTCTTTGTAAAAGATAATTTAATAGATCATTTAGAATTTCTTTATTAAAGATCATAACGGTAACGATCATTGGGCGTAATAAACGCTAAAGAATTTGAAATAATTACCTTCTTTGTGAATCATAATTGAATAGATCATTTAAAGTTTTTTTATTAAAGATCATAACGGTAACGATCATTGGGCCTAATAAATGCTAAAAAATTGTAAATAATTATCTTCTTTCGCAAAGATAATTTAATAGATCATTTAGAATTTCTTTATTAAAGATCATAACGGTAACGATCATTGGGCCTAATAAATGCTAAAGAATTTGAAATAATTATCTTCTTTGTGAATCATAATTGAAAAGATCATTTAAAGTTTTTTTATTAAAGATCATAACGATAACGATCATTGGGCCTAATAAATGCTAAAAAATTGTAAATAATTATCTTCTTTCTCAAAGATAATTTAATAGATCATTTAGAATTTCTTTATTAAAGATCATAGCGGAAACGATCATTGGGCCTAATAAATGCTAAAGAATTGTAAATAATTATCTTCTTTGTAAAACATAATTTAATAGATCATTTAAAATTTCTTTATTAAAAATCATAACGGTAACAATCATTGAGCCTAATAAATGGTAAAAAATTCTAAATAATTATCTTCTTTGTAAAAGATAATTTAATAGATCATTTAAAATTTCTTTATTAAAGATCATAACAGTAACGATCACTGGGCCTAATAAATGCTAAGGAATTTGAAATAATTATCTTCTTTGTGAATCATAATTGAAAAGATCATTTAAAGTTTTTTTATTAAAGATCATAACAGTAACGATCATTGGGCCTAATAAATGCTAAAAAATCGTAAATACTTATCTTCTTTCTAAAAGCTAATTTAATAGATCATTTAGAATTTCTTTATTTAACGGTAACGGTCATTGGGCCTAATAAATGCTAAAAAATTGTAAATAATTATATTCTTTCTAAAACATAATTTAATAGATCATTTAAAATTTCTTTATTAAAAATCATAACGGTAACAATCATTGAGCCTAATAAATGGTAAAAAATTGTAAATAATTATCTTCTTTGTAAAAGATAATTTAATAGATCATTTAGAATTTTTTTATTAAAGATCATAACGGTAACGATCATTGGGCCTAATAAACGCTAGAGAATTTGAAATAATTACCTTCTTTGTGAATCATAATTGAATAGATCATTTAAAGTCTTTTTAATAAAGATCATAACGGTAACGGTCATTGGGCCTAATAAATGCTAAAGAATTGTAAATAATTATCTTTTTTCTAAAAGATAATTTAATAGATCATTTAGAATTTCTTTATTAAAGATCATAACGGTAACGATCGTTGGTCCTAATAAATGCTAAAGAATTTGAAATAATTACCTTCTTTGTGAATCATAATTGAAAAGATCATTTAAAGTTTTTTTATTAAAGATCGTAACGGTAACGATCATTGGGCCTAATAAATGCTAAAAAATCGTAAATACTTATCTTCTTTCTAAAAGCTAATTTAATAGATCATTTAGAATTTCTTTATTAAAGATCATAACGGTAACGGTCATTGGGCGTAATAAATGCTAAAGAATTTTAAATAATTATATTCTTTCTAAAACATAATTTAATAGATCATTTAAAATTTCTTTATTAAAAATGATAACGGTAACAATCATTGAGCTAATAAATGGTAAAAAATTGTAAATAATTATCTTCTTTGTAAAAGATAATTTAATAGACCATTTACAATATCTTTATTAAAGATCATAACGATAACGATCATTGGTCCTGATAAATGCTAAAGAATGTGAAATAATTACCTTCTTTGTGAATCATAATTGAAAAGATCATTTAAAGTTTTTTTATTAAAGATCATAACGGTAACGATCTTTGGGCCTAATAAATGCTAAAAAATTGTAAATAATTATCTTCTTTCTCAAAGATAATTTAATAGATCATTTAGAATTTCTTTATTAAAGATCATAACGGTAACGATCATTGGGCCTAATAAATGCTAAAGAATTTGAAATAATTATCTTCTTTGTGAATCATAATTGAAAAGATCATTTAAAGTTTTTTTATTAAAGATCATAACGGTAACGAGCATTGGGCCTAATAAATGCTAGAAAATTGTAAATAATTATCTTCTTTCTCAAAGATAATTTAATAGATCATTTAGAATTTCTTTATTAAAGATAATAACGGAAACGATCATTGGGCCTAATAAATGCTAAAGAATTGTAAATAATTATATTCTTTCTAAAACATAATTTAATAGATCATTTAAAATTTTTTTATTAAAGATCATAACGGTAACGTTCATTGGGCCTAATAAATGCTAAAAATCTGTAATTAATTATCTTCTTTGCAAAAGATAATTTAGTAGATCATTTAAAATTTCTTTATTAAAGATCATAACCGTAATGATCATTGGGCCTAATAAATGCTAAAGAATTCTAAATAATTGTCTTCTTTGTGAATCATAATTGAAAAGATCATTTAAAGTTTTTTTATTAAAGATCATAACGGTAACGAGCATTGGGCCTAATAAATGCTAAAAAATTGTAAATAATTATCTTCTTTCACAAAGATAATTTAATAGATCATTTAGAATTTCTTTATTAAAGATCATAACGGAAACGATCATTGGGCCTAATAAATGTTAAGGAATTGTAAATAATTACATTCTTTCTAAAACATAATTTAATAGATCATTTAAAATTTATTTATTAAAGATCATAACGGTAACGTTCATTGGGCCTAATAAATGCTAAAAATCTGTAATTAATTATCTTCTTTGCAAAAGATAATTTAGTAGATCATTTAAAATTTCTTTATTAAAGATCATAACAGTAATGATCATTGGGCCTAATAAATGCTAAAAAATTCTTAATAATTGTCTTCTTTGTGAATCATAATTGAAAAGATCATTTAAAGTTTTTTTATTAAAGATCATAACGGTAACGAGCATTGGGCCTAATAAATGCTAAAAAATTGTAAATAATTATCTTCTTTCTCAAAGATAATTTAATAGATCATTTAGAATTTCTTTATTAAAGATAATAACGGAAACGATCATTGGGCCTAATAAATGCTAAAGAATTGTAAATAATTACATTCTTTCTAAAACATAATTTAATAGATCATTTAAAATTTATTTATTAAAGATCATAACGGTAACGTTCATTGGGCCTAATAAATGCTAAAAAACTGTAATTAATTATCTTCTTTGCAAAAGATAATTTAGTAGATCATTTAGAATTTCTTTATTAAAGATCATAACGGTAACGATCATTGGTCCTAATAAATGCTAAAGAATTTGAAATAATTACCTTCTTTGTGAATCATAATTGAATAGATCATTTAAAGTTTTTTTAATAAAGATCATAACGGTAACGATCATTGGGCCTAATAAATGCTCAAAAATTGTAAATAATTAGCTTTTTTCTAAAAGATAATTTAATAGATAATTTAGAATTTCTTTATTAAAGATCATAATTGTAACGATCATTGGTCCTAATAAATGCTAAAGAATTTGAAATAATTACCTTCTTTGTGAATCATAATTGAAAAGATCATTTAAATTTTTTTATTAAAGATCATAACGGTAACGATCATTGGGCCTAATAAATGCTAAAAAATTGTAAATAATTATCTTGTTTCTCAAAGATAATTTAATAGATCCTTTAGAATTTCTTTATTAAAGATCATAACGGAAACGATCATTGGGCCTAATAAATGCTAAAGAATTGTAAATAATTATATTCTTTCTAAAACATAATTTAATAGATCATTTAAAATTTATTTATTAAAGATCATAACGGTAACGTTCATTGGGCCTAATAAATGCTAAAGAATTGTAAATAATTATATTCTTTCTAAAACATAATTTAATAGATCATTTAAAATTTCTTTATTAAAAATCATAACGGTAACAATCATTGAGCCTAATAAATGGTAAAAAATTCTAAATAATTATCTTCTTTGTAAAAGATAATTTAATAGATCATTTAAAATTTCTTTATTAAAGATCATAACAGTAACGATCACTGAGCCTAATAAATGCTAAGGAATTTGAAATAATTATCTTCTTTGTGAATCATAATTGAAAAGATCATTTAAAGTTTTTTTATTAAAGATCATAACGATAACGATCATTGGGCCTAATAAATGCTAAAAAATCGTAAATACTTATCTTCTTTCTAAAAGCTAATTTAATAGATCATTTAGAATTTCTTTATTAAAGATCATAACGGTAACGGTCATTGGGCGTAATAAATGCTAAAGAATTTTAAATAATTATATTCTTTCTAAAACATAATTTAATAGATCATTTAAAATTTCTTTATTAAAAATGATAACGGTAACAATCATTGAGCTAATAAATGGTAAAAAATTGTAAATAATTATCTTCTTTGTAAAAGATAATTTAATAGACCATTTACAATTTCTTTATTAAAGATCATAACGATAACGATCATTGGTCCTGATAAATGCTAAAGAATTTGAAATAATTACCTTCTTTGTGAATCATAATTGAAAAGATCATTTAAAGTTTTTTTATTAAAGATCATAACGGTAACGATCATTGGGCCTAATAAATGCTAAAAAATTGTAAATAATTATCTTCTTTCTCAAAGATAATTTAATAGATCATTTAGAATTTCTTTATTAAAGATCATAGCGGAAACGATCATTGGGCCTAATAAATGCTAAGGAATTTGAAATAATTATCTTCTTTGTGAATCATAATTGAAAAGATCGTTTAAAGTTTTTTTATTAAAGATCATAACGGTAACGATCATTGGGCCTAATAAATGCTAAAAAATCGTAAATACTTATCTTCTTTCTAAAAGCTATTTTAATAGATCATTTAGAATTTCTTTATTTAACGGTAACGGTCATTGGGCCTAATAAATGCTAAAAAATTGTAAATAATTATATTCTTTCTAAAACATAATTTAATAGATCATTTAAAATTTCTTTATTAAAAATCATAATGGTAACAATCATTGAGCCTAATAAATGGTAAAAAATTGTAAATAATTATCTTCTTTGTAAAAGATAATTTAATAGATCATTTAAAATTTCTTTATTAAAGATCATAACAGTAACGATCACTGGGCCTAATAAATGCTAAGGAATTTGAAATAATTATCTTCTTTGTGAATCATAATTGAAAAGATCGTTTAAAGTTTTTTTATTAAAGATCATAACGGTAACGATCATTGGGCCTAATAAATGCTAAAAAATCGTAAATACTTATCTTCTTTCTAAAAGCTATTTTAATAGATCATTTAGAATTTCTTTATTTAACGGTAACGGTCATTGGGCCTAATAAATGCTAAAAAATTGTAAATAATTATATTCTTTCTAAAACATAATTTAATAGATCATTTAAAATTTCTTTATTAAAAATCATAATGGTAACAATCATTGAGCCTAATAAATGGTAAAAAATTGTAAATAATTATCTTCTTTGTAAAAGATAATTTAATAGATCATTTAGAATTTCTTTATTAAAGATCATAACGGTAACGATCATTGGGCCTAATAAACGCTAAAGAATTTGAAATAATTACCTTCTTTGTGAATCATAATTGAATAGATCATTTAAAGTTTTTTTATTAAAGATCATAACGGTAACGATCATTGGGCCTAATAAATGCTAAAAAATTGTAAATAATTATCTTCTTTCGCAAAGATAATTTAATAGATCATTTAGAATTTCTTTATTAAAGATCATAACGGTAACGATCATTGGGCCTAATAAATGCTAAAGAATTTGAAATAATTATCTTCTTTGTGAATCATAATTGAAAAGATCATTTAAAGTTTTTTTATTAAAGATCATAACGATAACGATCATTGGGCCTACTAAATGCTAAAAAATTGTAAATAATTATCTTCTTTCTCAAAGATAATTTAATAGATCATTTAGAATTTCTTTATTAAAGATCATAGCGGAAACGATCATTGGGCCTAATAAATGCTAAAGAATTGTAAATAATTATCTTCTTTGTAAAACATAATTTAATAGATCATTTAAAATTTCTTTATTAAAAATCATAACGGTAACAATCATTGAGCCTAATAAATGGTAAAAAATTCTAAATAATTATCTTCTTTGTAAAAGATAATTTAATAGATCATTTAAAATTTCTTTATTAAAGATCATAACAGTAACGATCACTGGGCCTAATAAATGCTAAGGAATTTGAAATAATTATCTTCTTTGTGAATCATAATTGAAAAGATCATTTAAAGTTTTTTTATTAAAGATCATAACGGTAACGATCATTGGGCCTAATAAATGCTAAAAAATCGTAAATACTTATCTTCTTTCTAAAAGCTAATTTAATAGATCATTTAGAATTTCTTTATTTAACGGTAACGGTCATTGGGCCTAATAAATGCTAAAAAATTGTAAATAATTATATTCTTTCTAAAACATAATTTAATAGATCATTTAAAATTTCTTTATTAAAAATCATAACGGTAACAATCATTGAGCCTAATAAATGGTAAAAAATTGTAAATAATTATCTTCTTTGTAAAAGATAATTTAATAGATCATTTAGAATTTTTTTATTAAAGATCATAACGGTAACGATCATTGGGCCTAATAAACGCTAGAGAATTTGAAATAATTACCTTCTTTGTGAATCATAATTGAATAGATCATTTAAAGTCTTTTTAATAAAGATCATAACGGTAACGGTCATTGGGCCTAATAAATGCTAAAGAATTGTAAATAATTATCTTTTTTCTAAAAGATAATTTAATAGATCATTTAGAATTTCTTTATTAAAGATCATAACGGTAACGATCGTTGGTCCTAATAAATGCTAAAGAATTTGAAATAATTACCTTCTTTGTGAATCATAATTGAAAAGATCATTTAAAGTTTTTTTATTAAAGATCGTAACGGTAACGATCATTGGGCCTAATAAATGCTAAAAAATCGTAAATACTTATCTTCTTTCTAAAAGCTAATTTAATAGATCATTTAGAATTTCTTTATTAAAGATCATAACGGTAACGGTCATTGGGCGTAATAAATGCTAAAGAATTTTAAATAATTATATTCTTTCTAAAACATAATTTAATAGATCATTTAAAATTTCTTTATTAAAAATGATAACGGTAACAATCATTGAGCTAATAAATGGTAAAAAATTGTAAATAATTATCTTCTTTGTAAAAGATAATTTAATAGACCATTTACAATTTCTTTATTAAAGATCATAACGATAACGATCATTGGTCCTGATAAATGCTAAAGAATGTGAAATAATTACCTTCTTTTTGAATCATAATTGAAAAGATCATTTAAAGTTTTTTTATTAAAGATCATAACGGTAACGATCTTTGGGCCTAATAAATGCTAAAAAATTGTAAATAATTATCTTCTTTCTCAAAGATAATTTAATAGATCATTTAGAATTTCTTTATTAAAGATCATAACGGTAACGATCATTGGGCCTAATAAATGCTAAAGAATTTGAAATAATTATCTTCTTTGTGAATCATAATTGAAAAGATCATTTAAAGTTTTTTTATTAAAGATCATAACGGTAACGAGCATTGGGCCTAATAAATGCTAGAAAATTGTAAATAATTATCTTCTTTCTCAAAGATAATTTAATAGATCATTTAGAATTTCTTTATTAAAGATAATAACGGAAACGATCATTGGGCCTAATAAATGCTAAAGAATTGTAAATAATTATATTCTTTCTAAAACATAATTTAATAGATCATTTAAAATTTTTTTATTAAAGATCATAACGGTAACGTTCATTGGGCCTAATAAATGCTAAAAATCTGTAATTAATTATCTTCTTTGCAAAAGATAATTTAGTAGATCATTTAAAATTTCTTTATTAAAGATCATAACAGTAATGATCATTGGGCCTAATAAATGCTAAAGAATTCTAAATAATTGTCTTCTTTGTGAATCATAATTGAAAAGATCATTTAAAGTTTTTTTATTAAAGATCATAACGGTAACGAGCATTGGGCCTAATAAATGCTAAAAAATTGTAAATAATTATCTTCTTTCTCAAAGATAATTTAATAAATCATTTAGAATTTCTTTATTAAAGATCATAACGGAAACGATCATTGGGCCTAATAAATGCTAAAGAATTGTAAATAATTACATTCTTTCTAAAACATAATTTAATAGATCATTTAAAATTTATTTATTAAAGATCATAACGGTAACGTTCATTGGGCCTAATAAATGCTAAAAATCTGTAATTAATTATCTTCTTTGCAAAAGATAATTTAGTAGATCATTTAAAATTTCTTTATTAAAGATCATAACAGTAATGATCATTGGGCCTAATAAATGCTAAAAAATTCTAAATAATTGTCTTCTTTGTGAATCATAATTGAAAAGATCATTTAAAGTTTTTTTATTAAAGATCATAACGGTAACGAGCATTGGGCCTAATAAATGCTAAAAAATTGTAAATAATTATCTTCTTTCTCAAAGATAATTTAATAGATCATTTAGAATTTCTTTATTAAAGATCATAACGGAAACGCTCATTGGGCCTAATAAATGCTAAAGAATTGTAAATAATTACATTCTTTCTAAAACATAATTTAATAGATCATTTAAAATTTATTTATTAAAGATCATAACGGTAACGTTCATTGGGCCTAATAAATGCTAAAAAACTGTAATTAATTATCTTCTTTGCAAAAGATAATTTAGTAGATCATTTAGAATTTCTTTATTAAAGATCATAACGGTAACGATCATTGGTCCTAATAAATGCTAAAGAATTTGAAATAATTACCTTCTTTGTGAATCATAATTGAATAGATCATTTAAAGTTTTTTTAATAAAGATCATAACGGTAACGATCATTGGGCCTAATAAATGCTCAAAAATTGTAAATAATTAGCTTTTTTCTAAAAGATAATTTAATAGATAATTTAGAATTTCTTTATTAAAGATCATAATTGTAACGATCATTGGTCCTAATAAATGCTAAAGAATTTGAAATAATTACCTTCTTTTTGAATCATAATTGAAAAGATCATTTAAAGTTTTTTTATTAAAGATCATAACGGTAACGATCATTGGGCCTAATAAATGCTAAAAAATTGTAAATAATTATCTTGTTTCTCAAAGATAATTTAATAGATCCTTTAGAATTTCTTTATTAAAGATCATAACGGAAACGATCATTGGGCCTAATAAATGCTAAAGAACTGTAAATAATTATATTCTTTCTAAAACATAATTTAATAGATCATTTAAAATTTATTTATTAAAGATCATAACGGTAACGTTCATTGGGCCTAATAAATGCTAAAAAACTGTAATTAATTATCTTCTTTGCAAAAGATAATTTAGTAGATCATTTTAAATTTCTTTATTAAAGATCATAACGGTAACGATCATTTGTCCTAATAAATGCTAAAGAATTTGAAATAATTACCTTCTTTGTGAATCATAATTGAATAGATCATTTAAAGTTTTTTTAATAAAGATCATAACGGTAACGATCATTGGGCCTAATAAATGCTCAAAAATTGTAAATAATTAGCTTTTTTCTAAAAGATAATTTAATAGATAATTTAGAATTTCTTTATTAAAGATCATAATTGTAACGATCATTGGTCCTAATAAATGCTAAAGAATTTGAAATAATTACCTTCTTTGTGAATCATAATTGAAGAGATCATTTAAAGTTTTCTTAATAAAGATCATAACGGTAACGGTCATTGGGCCTAATAAATGCTAAAGAATTGTAAATAATTATCTTTTTTCTAAAAGATATTTTAATAGATCATTTAGAATTTCTTTATTAAAGATCATAACGGTAACGATCGTTGGTCCTAATAAATGCTAAAGAATTTGAAATAATTACCTTCTTTGTGAATCATAATTGAAAAGATCATTTAATGTTTTTTTATTAAAGATCGTAACGGTAACGATCATTGGGCCTAATAAATGCTAAAAAATCGTAAATACTTATCTTGTTTCTAAAAGCTAATTTAATAGATCATTTAGAATTTCTTTATTAAAGATCATAATGGTAACGGTCATTGGGCGTAATAAATGCTAAAGAATTGTAAATAATTATATTCTTTCTAAAACATAATTTAATAGATCATTTAAAATTTCTTTATTAAAAATCATAACGGTAACAATCATTGAGCCTAATAAATGGTAAAAAATTGTAAATAATTATCTTCTTTGTAAAAGATAATTTAATAGACCATTTACAATTTCTTTATTAAAGATCATAACGATAACGATCATTGGTCCTGATAAATGCTAAAGAATTTGAAATAATTACCTTCTTTGTGAATCATAATTGAAAAGATCATTTAAAGTTTTTTTATTAAAGATCATAACGGTAACGATCATTGGGCCTAATAAATGCTAAAAAATTGTAAATAATTATCTTGTTTCTCAAAGATAATTTAATAGATCCTTTAGAATTTCTTTATTAAAGATCATAACGGAAACGATCATTGGGCCTAATAAATGCTAAAGAATTGTAAATAATTATATTCTTTCTAAAACATAATTTAATAGATCATTTAAAATTTATTTATTAAAGATCATAACGGTAACGTTCATTGGGCCTAATAAATGCTAAAAAACTGTAATTAATTATCTTCTTTGCAAAAGATAATTTAGTAGATCATTTTAAATTTCTTTATTAAAGATCATAACGGTAACGATCATTTGTCCTAATAAATGCTAAAGAATTTGAAATAATTACCTTCTTTGTGAATCATAATTGAATAGATCATTTAAAGTTTTTTTAATAAAGATCATAACGGTAACGATCATTGGGCCTAATAAATGCTCAAAAATTGTAAATAATTAGCTTTTTTCTAAAAGATAATTTAATAGATAATTTAGAATTTCTTTATTAAAGATCATAATTGTAACGATCATTGGTCCTAATAAATGCTAAAGAATTTGAAATAATTACCTTCTTTGTGAATCATAATTGAATAGATCATTTAAAGTTTTCTTAATAAAGATCATAACGGTAACGGTCATTGGGCCTAATAAATGCTAAAGAATTGTAAATAATTATCTTTTTTCTAAAAGATATTTTAATAGATCATTTAGAATTTCTTTATTAAAGATCATAACGGTAACGATCGTTGGTCCTAATAAATGCTAAAGAATTTGAAATAATTACCTTCTTTGTGAATCATAATTGAAAAGATCATTTAATGTTTTTTTATTAAAGATCGTAACGGTAACGATCATTGGGCCTAATAAATGCTAAAAAATCGTAAATACTTATCTTGTTTTAAAAGCTAATTTAATAGATCATTTAGAATTTCTTTATTAAAGATCATAATGGTAACGGTCATTGGGCGTAATAAATGCTAAAGAATTGTAAATAATTATATTCTTTCTAAAACATAATTTAATAGATCATTTAAAATTTCTTTATTAAAAATCATAACGGTAACAATCATTGAGCCTAATAAATGGTAAAAAATTGTAAATAATTATCTTCTTTGTAAAAGATAATTTAATAGACCATTTACAATTTCTTTATTAAAGATCATAACGATAACGATCATTGGTCCTGATAAATGCTAAAGAATTTGAAATAATTACCTTCTTTGTGAATCATAATTGAAAAGATCATTTAAAGTTTTTTTATTAAAGATCATAACGGTAACGATCATTGGGCCTAATAAATGCTAAAAAATTGTAAATAATTATCTTGTTTCTCAAAGATAATTTAATAGATCATTTAGAATTTCTTTATTAAAGATCATAACGGAAACGATCATTGGGCCTAATAAATGCTAAAGAATTGTAAATAATTATATTCTTTCTAAAACATAATTTAATAGATAATTTAAAATTTATTTATTAAAGATCATAACGATAACGATCATTGGTCCTGATAAAGGCTAAAGAATTTGAAATAATTACCTTCTTTGTGAATCATAATTGAAAAGATCATTTAAAGTTTTTTTATTAAAGATCATAACGGTAACGATCATTGGGCCTAATAAATGCTAAAAATCTGTAATTAATTATCTTCTTTGCAAAAGATAATTTAGTAGATCATTTAAAATTTCTTTATTAAAGATCATAACGGTAACGATCATTGGGCCTAATAAATGCTAAAGAATTTGAAATAATTGTCTTCTTTGTGAATCATAATTGAAAAGATCATTTAAAGTTTTTTTATTAAAGATCATAACGGTAACGAGCATTGGGCCTAATAAATGCTAAAAAAGTGTAAATAATTATCTTCTTTCTCAAAGATAATTTAATAGATCATTTAGAATTTCTTTATTAAAGATCATAACGGAAACGATCATTGGGCCTAATAAATGCTAAAGAATTGTAAATAATTATATTCTTTCTAAAACATAATTTAATAGATCATTTAAAATTTATTTATTAAAGATCATAACGGTAACGTTCATTGGGCCTAATAAATGCTAAAAAACTGTAATTAATTATCTTCTTTGCAAAAGATAATTTAGTAGATCATTTAAAATTTCTTTATTAAAGATCATAACGGTAACGATCATTGGTCCTAATAAATGCTAAAGAATTTGAAATAATTACCTTCTTTGTGAATCATAATCGAATAGATCATTTAAAGTTTTTTTAATAAAGATCATAACGGTAACGATCATTGGGCCTAATAACTGCTAAAAAATTGTAAATAATTAGCTTTTTTCTAAAAGATAATTTAATAGATAATTTAGAATTTCTTTATTAAAGATCATAATGGTAACGATCATTGGTCCTAATAAATGCTAAAGAATTTGAAATAATTACCTTCTTTGTGAATCATAATTGAAAAGATCATTTAAAGTTTTTTTATTAAAGATCATAACGGTAACGATCATTGGGCCTAATAAATGCTAAAAAATTGTAAATAATTATCTTCTTTCTCAAAGATAATTTAATAGATCATTTAGCATTTCTTTATTAAAGATCATAACGGAAACGATCATTGGGCCTAATAAATGGTAAAGAATTGTAAATAATTATATTCTTTCTAAAACATAATTTAATAGATCATTTAAAATTTATTTATGCAAGATCATAACGGTAACGTTCATTGGGCCTAATAAATGCTAAAAAACTGTAATTAATTATCTTCTTTGCAAAAGATAATTTAGTAGATCATTTAAAATTTCTTTATTAAAGATCATAACGGTAACGATCATTGGTCCTAATAAATGCTAAAGAATTTGAAATAATTACCTTCTTTGTGAATCATAATTGAATAGATCATTTAAAGTTTTTTTAATAAAGATCATAACGGTAACGATCATTGGGCCTAATAAATGCTAAAAAAATTGTAAATAATTAGCTTTTTTCGAAAAGATAATTTAATAGATAATTTAGAATTTCTTTATTAAAGATCATAATGGTAACGATCATTGGTCCTAATAAATGCTAAAGAATTTGAAATAATTACCTTCTTTGTGAATCATAATTGAAAAGATCATTTAAAGTTTTTTTATTAAAGATCATAACGGTAACGATCATTGGGCCTAATAAATGCTAAAAAATTGTAAATAATTATCTTCTTTCTCAAAGATAATTTAATAGATCATTTAGAATTTCTTTATTAAAGATCATAACGGAAACGATCATTGGGCCTAATAAATGCTAAAGAATTGTAAATAATTATATTCTTTCTAAAACATAATTTAATAGATCATTTAAAATTTTTTTATTAAAAATCATAACGGTAACAATCATTGAGCCTAATAAATGGTAAAAAATTGTAAATAATTATCTTGTTTGTAACAGATAATTTAATAGATCATTTAAAATTTCTTTATTAAAGATCATAACAGTAACGATCATTGGGCCTAATAAATGCTAAAGAATTTGAAATAATTATCTACTTTGTGAATCATAATTGAAAAGATCATTTAAAATTTTTTTATTAAAGATCATAACGGTAACGATCATTGGGCCTAATAAATGCTAAAAAATTGTAAATAATTATCTTCTTTCTAAAAGATAATTTAATAGATCATTTACAATTTCTTTATTAAAGATCATAACGGTAACGATCATTGGTCCTAATAAATGCTAAAGAATTTGAAATAATTACCTTTTTTGTGAATCAAATTGAAAAGATCATTTAAAGTTTTTTTATTAAAGATCATAACGGTAATGATCATTGGGCCTAATAAATGCTAAAAAATTGTAAATAATTATCTTCTTTCTCAAAGATAATTTAATAGATCATTTAGAATTTCTTTATTAAAGATCATAACGGTAACGATCATTGGGCCTAATAAATGCGAAAGAATTTGAAATAATTATCTTCTTTGTGAATCATAATTGAAAAGATCATTTAAAGTTTTTTTATTAAAGATCATAACGGTAACGAGCATTGGGCCTAATAAATGCTAAAAAATTGTAAATAATTATCTTCTTTCTCAAAGATAATTTAATAGATCATTTAGAATTTCTTTATTAAAGATCATAACGGTAACGTTCATTGGGCCTAATAAATGCTAAAAATCTGTAATTAATTATCTTCTTTGCAAAAGATAATTTAGTAGATCATTTAAAATTTCTTTATTAAAGATCATAACGGTAACGATCATTGGGCCTAATAAATGCTAAAGAATTTGAAATAATTGTCTTCTTTGTGAATCATAATTGAAAAGATCATTTAAAGTTTTTTATTAAAGATCATAACGGTAACGAGCATTGGGCCTAATAAATGCTAAAAAATTGTAAATAATTATCTTCTTTCTCAAAGATAATTTAATAGATCATTTAGAATTTCTTTATTAGAGATCATAACGGTAACGATCATTGGGCCTAATAAATGCTAAAGAATTTGAAATAATTATCTTCTTTGTGAATCATAATTGAAAAGATCATTTAAAGTTTTTTTATTAAAGATCATAACGGTAACGAGCATTGGGCCTAATAAATGCTAAAAAATTGTAAATAATTATCTTCTTTCTCAAAGATAATTTAATAGATCATTTAGAATTTCTTTATTAAAGATCATAACGGAAACGATCATTGGGCCTAATAAATGCTAAAGAATTGTAAATAATTATATTCTTTCTAAAACATAATTTAATAGATCATTT
Source organism: Psophocarpus tetragonolobus (assembly GCA_037954015.1). NCBI lineage: Eukaryota > Viridiplantae > Streptophyta > Magnoliopsida > Fabales > Fabaceae > Psophocarpus > Psophocarpus tetragonolobus. The sequence goes on from CM075688.1 coordinate 66,906,718, forward strand.
AAAATTTCTTTATTAAAGATCATAACGGTAACGTTCATTGGGCCTAATAAATGCTAAAAAACTGTAATTAATTATCTTCTTTGCAAAAGATAATTTAGTAGATCATTTAAAATTTCTTTATTAAAGATCATAACGGTAACGATCATTGGGCCTAATAAATGCTAAAGAATTTGAAATAATTATCTTCTTTGTGAATCATAATTGAAAAGATCATTTAAAGTTTTTTTATTAAAGATCATAACGGTAACGAGCATTGGGCCTAATAAATGCTAAAAAATTGTAAATAATTATCTTCTTTCTCAAGGATAATTTAATAGATCATTTAGAATTTCTTTATTAAAGATCATAACGGAAACGATCATTGGGCCTAAAAAATGCTAAAGAATTGTAAATAATTATATTCTTTCTAAAACATAATTTAATAGATCATTTAAAATTTCTTTATTAAAGATCATAACGGTAACGTTCATTGGGCCTAATAAATGCTAAAAATCTGTAATTAATTATCTTCTTTGCAAAAGATAATTTAGTAGATCATTTAAAATTTCTTTATTAAAGATCATAACGGTAACGATCATTGGGCCTAATAAATGCTAAAGAATTTGAAATAATTGTCTTCTTTGTGAATCATAATTGAAAAGATCATTTAAAGTTTTTTTATTAATGATCATAACGGTAACGAGCATTGGGCCTAATAAATGCTAAAAAATTGTAAATAATTATCTTCTTTCTCAAAGATAATTTAATAGATCATTTAGAATTTCTTTATTAAAGATCATAACGGAAACGATCATTGGGCCTAAAAAATGCTAAAGAATTGTAAATAATTATATTCTTTCTAAAACATAATTTAATAGATCATTTAAAATTTCTTTATTAAAGATCATAACGGTAACGTTCATTGGGCCTAATAAATGCTAAAAATCTGTAATTAATTATCTTCTTTGCAAAAGATAATTTAGTAGATCATTTAAAATTTCTTTATTAAAGATCATAACGGTAACGATCATTGGGCCTAATAAATGCTAAAGAATTTGAAATAATTGTCTTCTTTGTGAATCATAATTGAAAAGATCATTTAAAGTTTTTTTATTAATGATCATAACGGTAACGAGCATTGGGCCTAATAAATGCTAAAAAATTGTAAATAATTATCTTCTTTCTCAAAGATAATTTAATAGATCATTTAGAATTTCTTTATTAAAGATCATAACGGAAACGATCATTGGGCCTAAAAAATGCTAAAGAATTGTAAATAATTATATTCTTTCTAAAACATAATTTAATAGATCATTTAAAATTTCTTTATTAAAGATCATAACGGTAACGTTCATTGGGCCTAATAAATGCTAAAAATCTGTAATTAATTATCTTCTTTGCAAAAGATAATTTAGTAGATCATTTAAAATTTCTTTATTAAAGATCATAACGGTAACGATCATTGGGCCTAATAAATGCTAAAGAATTTGAAATAATTGTCTTCTTTGTGAATCATAATTGAAAAGATCATTTAAAGTTTTTTTATTAATGATCATAACGGTAACGAGCATTGGGCCTAATAAATGCTAAAAAATTGTAAATAATTATCCTCTTTCTCAAAGATAATTTAATAGATCATTTAGAATTTCTTTATTAAAGATCATAACGGTAACGATCATTGGGCCTAATAAATGCGAAAGAATTTGAAATAATTATCTTCTTTGTGAATCATAATTGAAAAGATCATTTAAAGTTTTTTTATTAAAGATCATAACGGTAACGAGCATTGGGCCTAATAAATGCTAAAAAATTGTAAATAATTATCTTCTTTCTCAAAGATAATTTAATAGATCATTTAGAATTTCTTTATTAAAGATCATAACGGTAACGTTCATTGGGCCTAATAAATGCTAAAAATCTGTAATTAATTATCTTCTTTGCAAAAGATAATTTAGTAGATCATTTAAAATTTCTTTATTAAAGATCATAACGGTAACGATCATTGGGCCTAATAAATGCTAAAGAATTTGAAATAATTGTCTTCTTTGTGAATCATAATTGAAAAGATCATTTAAAGTTTTTTATTAAAGATCATAACGGTAACGAGCATTGGGCCTAATAAATGCTAAAAAATTGTAAATAATTATCTTCTTTCTCAAAGATAATTTAATAGATCATTTAGAATTTCTTTATTAGAGATCATAACGGTAACGATCATTGGGCCTAATAAATGCTAAAGAATTTGAAATAATTATCTTCTTTGTGAATCATAATTGAAAAGATCATTTAAAGTTTTTTTATTAAAGATCATAACGGTAACGAGCATTGGGCCTAATAAATGCTAAAAAATTGTAAATAATTATCTTCTTTCTCAAAGATAATTTAATAGATCATTTAGAATTTCTTTATTAAAGATCATAACGGAAACGATCATTGGGCCTAATAAATGCTAAAGAATTGTAAATAATTATATTCTTTCTAAAACATAATTTAATAGATCATTTAAAATTTCTTTATTAAAGATCATAACGGTAACGTTCATTGGGCCTAATAAATGCTAAAAATCTGTAATTAATTATCTTCTTTGCAAAAGATAATTTAGTAGATCATTTAAAATTTCTTTATTAAAGATCATAACGGTAACGATCATTGGGCCTAATAAATGCTAAAGAATTTGAAATAATTGTCTTCTTTGTGAATCATAATTGAAAAGATCATTTAAAGTTTTTTTATTAATGATCATAACGGTAACGAGCATTGGGCCTAATAAATGCTAAAAAATTGTAAATAATTATCTTCTTTCTCAAAGATAATTTAATAGATCATTTAGAATTTCTTTATTAAAGATCATAACGGAAACGATCATTGGGCCTAAAAAATGCTAAAGAATTGTAAATAATTATATTCTTTCTAAAACATAATTTAATAGATCATTTAAAATTTCTTTATTAAAGATCATAACGGTAACGTTCATTGGGCCTAATAAATGCTAAAAATCTGTAATTAATTATCTTCTTTGCAAAAGATAATTTAGTAGATCATTTAAAATTTCTTTATTAAAGATCATAACGGTAACGATCATTGGGCCTAATAAATGCTAAAGAATTTGAAATAATTGTCTTCTTTGTGAATCATAATTGAAAAGATCATTTAAAGTTTTTTTATTAATGATCATAACGGTAACGAGCATTGGGCCTAATAAATGCTAAAAAATTGTAAATAATTATCTTCTTTCTCAAAGATAATTTAATAGATCATTTAGAATTTCTTTATTAAAGATCATAACGGAAATGATCATTGGGCCTAAAAAATGCTAAAGAATTGTAAATAATTATATTCTTTCTAAAACATAATTTAATAGATCATTTAAAATTTCTTTATTAAAGATCATAACGGTAACGTTCATTGGGCCTAATAAATGCTAAAAATCTGTAATTAATTATGTTCTTTGCAAAAGATAATTTAGTAGATCATTTAAAATTTCTTTATTAAAGATCATAACGGTAACGATCATTGGGCCTAATAAATGCTAAAGAATTTGAAATAATTGTCTTCTTTGTGAATCATAATTGAAAAGATCATTTAAAGTTTTTTTATTAATGATCATAACGGTAACGAGCATTGGGCCTAATAAATGCTAAAAAATTGTAAATAATTATCTTCTTTCTCAAAGATAATTTAATAGATCATTTAGAATTTCTTTATTAAAGATCATAACGGAAACGATCATTGGGCCTAATAAATGCTAAAGAGTTGTAAATAATTATATTCTTTCTAAAACATAATTTAATAGATCATTTAAAATTTCTTTATTAAAGATCATAACGGTAACGTTCATTGGGCCTAATAAATGCTAAAAAACTGTAATTAATTATCTTCTTTGCAAAAGATAATTTAGTAGATCATTTAAAATTTCTTTATTAAAGATCATAACGGTAACGATCATTGGGCCTAATAAATGCTAAAGAATTTGAAATAATTATCTTCTTTGTGAATCATAATTGAAAAGATCATTTAAAGTTTTTTTATTAAAGATCATAACGGTAACGAGCATTGGGCCTAATAAATGCTAAAAAATTGTAAATAATTATCTTCTTTCTCAAAGATAATTTAATAGATCATTTAGAATTTCTTTATTAAAGATCATAACGGAAACGATCATTGGGCCTAAAAAATGCTAAAGAATTGTAAATAATTATATTCTTTCTAAAACATAATTTAATAGATCATTTAAAATTTCTTTATTAAAGATCATAACGGTAACGTTCATTGGGCCTAATAAATGCTAAAAATCTGTAATTAATTATCTTCTTTGCAAAAGATAATTTAGTAGATCATTTAAAATTTCTTTATTAAAGATCATAACGGTAACGATCATTGGGCCTAATAAATGCTAAAGAATTTGAAATAATTGTCTTCTTTGTGAATCATAATTGAAAAGATCATTTAAAGTTTTTTTATTAATGATCATAACGGTAACGAGCATTGGGCCTAATAAATGCTAAAAAATTGTAAATAATTATCTTCTTTCTCAAAGCTAATTTAATAGATCATTTAGAATTTCTTTATTAAAGATCATAACGGTAACGGTCATTGGGCGTAATAAATGCTAAAGAATTGTAAATAATTATATTCTTTCTAAAACATAATTTAATAGATCATTTAAAATTTCTTTATTAAAAATCATAACGGTAACAATCATTGAGCCTAATAAATGGTAAAAAATTGTAAATAATTATGTTCTTTGTAAAAGATAATTTAATAGACCATTTACAATTTCTTTATTAAAGATTATAACGATAACGATCATTGGTCCTGATAAATGCTAAAGAATTTGAAATAATTACCTTCTTTGTGAATCATAATTGAAAAGATCATTTAAAGTTTTTTTATTAAAGATCATAACGGTAACGATCATTGGGCCTAATAAATGCTAAAAAATTCTAAATAATTATCTTGTTTCTCAAAGATAATTTAATAGATCATTTAGAATTTCTTTATTAAAGATCATAACGGAAACGATCATTGGGCCTAATAAATGCTAAAGAATTGTAAATAATTATATTCTTTCTAAAACATAATTTAATAGATCATTTAAAATTTATTTATGAAAGATCATAACGGTAACGTTCATTGGGCCTAATAAATGCTAAAAAACTGTAATTAATTATCTTCTTTGCAAAAGATAATTTAGTAGATCATTTAAAATTTCTTTATTAAAGATCATAACGGTAACGATCATTGGTCCTAATAAACGCTAAAGAATTTGAAATAATTACCGTCTTTGTGAATCATAATTGAATAGATCATTTAAAGTTTTTTTAATAAAGATCATAACGGTAACGGTGATTGGGCCTAATAAATGCTAAAGAATTGTAAATAATTATCTTTTTTCTAAAAGAGATTTTAATAGATCATTTAGAATTTCTTTATTAAAGATCATAACGGAAACGATCATTGGGCCTAATAAATGCTAAAGAATTGTAAATAATTATATTCTTTCTAAAACATAATTTAATAGATCATTTAAAATTTTTTTATTAAAAATCATAACGGTAACAATCATTGAGCCTAATAAATGGTAAAAAATTGTAAATAATTATCTTGTTTGTAACAGATAATTTAATAGATCATTTAAAATTTCTTTATTAAAGATCATAACAGTAACGATCATTGGGCCTAATAAATGCTAAAGAATTTGAAATAATTATCTACTTTGTGAATCATAATTGAAAAGATCATTTAAAGTTTTTTTAATAAAGATCATAACGGTAACGATCATGGGGCCTAATAACTGCTAAAAAATTGTAAATAATTAGCTTTTTTCTAAAAGATAATTTAATAGATAATTTAGAATTTCTTTATTAAAGATCATAATGGTAACGATCATTGGTCCTAATAAATGCTAAAGAATTTGAAATAATTACCTTCTTTGTGAATCATAATTGAAAAGATCATTTAAAGTTTTTTTATTAAAGATCATAACGGTAACGATCATTGGGCCTAATAAATGCTAAAAAATTGTAAATAATTATCTTCTTTCTCAAAGATAATTTAATAGATCATTTAGCATTTCTTTATTAAAGATCATAACGGAAACGATCATTGGGCCTAATAAATGCTAAAGAATTGTAAATAATTATATTCTTTCTAAAACATAATTTAATAGATCATTTAAAATTTATTTATGAAAGATCATAACGGTAACGTTCATTGGGCCTAATAAATGCTAAAAAACTGTAATTAATTATCTTCTTTGCAAAAGATAATTTAGTAGATCATTTAAAATTTCTTTATTAAAGATCATAACGGTAACGATCATTGGTCCTAATAAATGCTAAAGAATTTGAAATAATTACCTTCTTTGTGAATCATAATTGAATAGATCATTTAAAGTTTTTTTAATAAAGATCATAACGGTAACGATCATTAGGCCTAATAAATGCTAAAAAAATTGTAAATAATTAGCTTTTTTCGAAAAGATAATTTAATAGATAATTTAGAATTTCTTTATTAAAGGTCATAATGGTAACGATCATTGGTCCTAATAAATGCTAAAGAATTTGAAATAATTACCTTCTTTGTGAATCATAATTGAAAAGATCATTTAAAGTTTTTTTATTAAAGATCATAACGGTAACGATCATTGGGCCTAATAAATGCTAAAAAATTGTAAATAATTATCTTCTTTCTCAAAGATAATTTAATAGATCATTTAGAATTTCTTTATTAAAGATCATAACGGAAACGATCATTGGGCCTAATAAATGCTAAAGAATTTGAAATAATTACCTTCTTTGTGAATCATAATTGAATAGATCATTTAAAGTTTTTTTAATAAAGATCATAACGGTAACGATCATTAGGCCTAATAAATGCTAAAAAAATTGTAAATAATTAGCTTTTTTCGAAAAGATAATTTAATAGATAATTTAGAATTTCTTTATTAAAGGTCATAATGGTAACAATCATTGGTCCTAATAAATGCTAAAGAATTTGAAATAATTACCTTCTTTGTGAATCATAATTGAAAAGATCATTTAAAGTTTTTTTATTAAAGATCATAACGGTAACGATCATTGGGCCTAATAAATGCTAAAAAATTGTAAATAATTATCTTCTTTCTCAAAGATAATTTAATAGATCATTTAGAATTTCTTTATTAAAGATCATAACGGAAACAATCATTGGGCCTAATAAATGCTAAAGAATTGTAAATAATTATATTCTTTATAAAACGTAATTTAATAGATCATTTAAAATTTCTTTATTAAAAATCATAACGCTAACAATCATTGAGCCTAATAAATGGTAAAAAATTGTAAATAATTATCTTGTTTGTAACAGATAATTTAATAGATCATTTAAAATTTCTTTATTAAAGATCATAACAGTAACGATCATTGGGCCTAATAAATGCTAAAGAATTTGAAATAATTATCTACTTTGTGAATCATAATTGAAAAGATCATTTAAAGTTTTTTTATTAAAGATCATAACGGTAACGATCATTGGGCCTAATAAATGTTAAAAAATTGTAAATAATTATCCTCTTTCTAAAAGATAATTTAATAGATCATTTACAATTTCTTTATTAAAGATCATAACGGTAACGATCATTGGTCCTAATAAATGCTAAAGAATGTGAAATAATTACCTCTTTTGTGAATCAAATTGAAAAGATCATTTAAAGTTTTTTTATTAAAGATCATGACGGTAATGATCATTGGGCCTAATAAATGCTAAAAAATTGTAAATAATTATCTTCTTTCTCAAAGATAATTTAATAGATCATTTAGAATTTCTTTATTAAAGATCATAACGGTAACGATCATTGGGCCTAATAAATGCGAAAGAATTTGAAATAATTATCTTCTTTGTGAATCATAATTGAAAAGATCATTTAAAGTTTTTTTATTAAAGATCATAACGGTAACGATCATTGGGCCTAATAAATGCTAAAAAATTGTAAATAATTATCTTGTTTCTCAAAGATAATTTAATAGATCATTTAGAATTTCTTTATTAAAGATCATAACGGAAACGATCATTGGGCCTAATAAATGCTAAAGAATTGTAAATAATTATATTCTTTCTAAAACATAATTTAATAGATCATTTAAAATTTCTTTATTAAAAATCATAACGGTAACAATCATTGAGCCTAATAAATGGTAAAAAATTGTAATTAATTATCTTATTTGCAAAAGATAATTTAGTAGATCATTTACAATTTCTTTATTAAAGATCATAACGGTAACGATCATTGGGCCTAATAAACGCTAAAGAATTTGAAATAATTACCGTCTTTGTGAATCATAATTGAATAGATCATTTAAAGTTTTTTTAATAAAGATCATAACGGTAACGGTGATTGGGCCTAATAAATGCTAAAGAATTGTAAATAATTATCTTTTTTCTAAAAGATATTTTAATAGATCATTTAGAATTTCTTTATTAAAGATCATAACGGTAACGATCGTTGGTCCTAATAAATGCTAAAGAATTTGAAATAATTACCTTCTTTGTGAATCATAATTGAAAAGATCATTTAAAGTTTTTTTATTAAAGATCGTAACGGTAACGATCATTGGGCCTAATAAATGCTAAAAAATCGTAAATACTTATCTTCTTTCTAAAAGCTAATTTAATAGATCATTTAGAATTTCTTTATTAAAGATCATAACGGTAACGGTCATTGGGCGTAATAAATGCTAAAGAATTGTAAATAAGTATATTCTTTCTAAAACATAATTTAATAGATCATTTAAAATTTCTTTATTAAAGATCATAACGGTAATGTTCATTGGGCCTAATAAATGCTAAAAATCTGTAATTAATTATCTTCTTTGCAAAAGATAATTTAGTAGATCATTTAAAATTTCTTTATTAAAGATCATAACGGTAACGATCATTGGGTCTAATAAATGCTAAAGAATTTGAAATAATTGTCTTCTTTGTGAATCATAATTGAAAAGATCATTTAAAGTTTTTTTATTAAAGATCATAACGGTAACGAGCATTGGGCCTAATAAATGCTAAAAAAGTGTAAATAATTATCTTCTTTCTCAAAGATAATTTAATAGATCATTTAGAATTTCTTTATTAAAGATCATAACGGAAACGATCATTGGGCCTAATAAATGCTAAAGAATTGTAAATAATTATATTCTTTCTAAAACATAATTTAATAGATCATTTAAAATTTATTTATTAAAGATCATAACGGTAACGTTCATTGGGCCTAATAAATGCTAAAAAACTGAAATTAATTATCTTCTTTGCAAAAGATAATTTAGTAGATCATTTAAAATTTCTTTATTAAAGATCATAACGGTAACGATCATTGGTCCTAATAAATGCTAAAGAATTTGAAATAATTACCTTCTTTGTGAATCATAATTGAATAGATCATTTAAAGTTTTTTTAATAAAGATCATAACGGTAACGATCATGGGGCCTAATAACTGCTAAAAAATTGTAAATAATTAGCTTTTTTCTAAAAGATAATTTAATAGATAATTTAGAATTTCTTTATTAAAGATCATAATGGTAACGATCATTGGTCCTAATAAATGCTAAAGAATTTGAAATAATTACCTTCTTTGTGAATCATAATTGAAAAGATCATTTAAAGTTTTTTTATTAAAGATCATAACGGTAACGATCATTGGGCCTAATAAATGCTAAAAAATTGTAAATAATTATCTTCTTTCTCAAAGATAATTTAATAGATCATTTAGCATTTCTTTATTAAAGATCATAACGGAAACGATCATTGGGCCTAATAAATGCTAAAGAATTGTAAATAATTATATTCTTTCTAAAACATAATTTAATAGATCATTTAAAATTTATTTATGAAAGATCATAACGGTAACGTTCATTGGGCCTAATAAATGCTAAAAAACTGTAATTAATTATCTTCTTTGCAAAAGATAATTTAGTAGATCATTTAAAATTTCTTTATTAAAGATCATAACGGTAACGATCATTGGTCCTAATAAATGCTAAAGAATTTGAAATAATTACCTTCTTTGTGAATCATAATTGAATAGATCATTTAAAGTTTTTTTAATAAAGATCATAACGGTAACGATCATTAGGCCTAATAAATGCTAAAAAAATTGTAAATAATTAGCTTTTTTCGAAAAGATAATTTAATAGATAATTTAGAATTTCTTTATTAAAGATCATAATGGTAACGATCATTGGTCCTAATAAATGCTAAAGAATTTGAAATAATTACCTTCTTTGTGAATCATAATTGAAAAGATCATTTAAAGTTTTTTTATTAAAGATCATAACGGTAACGATCATTGGGCCTAATAAATGCTAAAAAATTGTAAATAATTATCTTCTTTCTCAAAGATAATTTAATAGATCATTTAGAATTTCTTTATTAAAGATCATAACGGAAACGATCATTGGGCCTAATAAATGCTAAAGAATTGTAAATAATTATATTCTTTCTAAAACATAATTTAATAGATCATTTAAATTTTTTTTATTAAAAATCATAACGGTAACAATCATTGAGCCTAATAAATGGTAAAAAATTGTAAATAATTATCTTGTTTGTAACAGATAATTTAATAGATCATTTAAAATTTCTTTATTAAAGATCATAACAGTAACGATCATTGGGCCTAATAAATGCTAAAGAATTTGAAATAATTATCTACTTTGTGAATCATAATTGAAAAGATCATTTAAAGTTTTTTTATTAAAGATCATAACGGTAACGATCATTGGGCCTAATAAATGCTAAAAAATTGTAAATAATTATCCTCTTTCTAAAAGATAATTTAATAGATCATTTACAATTTCTTTATTAAAGATCATAACGGTAACGATCATTGGTCCTAATAAATGCTAAAGAATGTGAAATAATTACCTTTTTTGTGAATCAAATTGAAAAGATCATTTAAAGTTTTTTTATTAAAGATCATGACGGTAATGATCATTGGGCCTAATAAATGCTAAAAAATTGTAAATAATTATCTTCTTTCTCAAAGATAATTTAATAGATCATTTAGAATTTCTTTATTAAAGATCATAACGGTAACGATCATTGGGCCTAATAAATGCGAAAGAATTTGAAATAATTATCTTCTTTGTGAATCATAATTGAAAAGATCATTTAAAGTTTTTTTATTAAAGATCATAACGGTAACGAGCATTGGGCCTAATAAATGCTAAAAAATTGTAAATAATTATCTTCTTTCTCAAAGATAATTTAATAGATCATTTAGAATTTCTTTATTAAAGATCATAACGGTAACGTTCATTGGGCCTAATAAATGCTAAAAATCTGTAATTAATTATCTTCTTTGCAAAAGATAATTTAGTAGATCATTTAAAATTTCTTTATTAAAGATCATAACGGTAACGATCATTGGGTCTAATAAATGCTAAAGAATTTGAAATAATTGTCTTCTTTGTGAATCATAATTGAAAAGATCATTTAAAGTTTTTTTATTAAAGATCATAACGGTAACGAGCATTGGGCCTAATAAATGCTAAAAAAGTGTAAATAATTATCTTCTTTCTCAAAGATAATTTAATAGATCATTTAGAATTTCTTTATTAAAGATCATAACGGAAACGATCATTGGGCCTAATAAATGCTAAAGAATTGTAAATAATTATATTCTTTCTAAAACATAATTTAATAGATCATTTAAAATTTATTTATTAAAGATCATAACGGTAACGTTCATTGGGCCTAATAAATGCTAAAAAACTGTAATTAATTATCTTCTTTGCAAAAGATAATTTAGTAGATCATTTAAAATTTCTTTATTAAAGATCATAACGGTAACGATCATTGGTCCTAATAAATGATAAAGAATTTGAAATAATTACCTTCTTTGTGAATCATAATTGAATAGATCATTTAAAGTTTTTTTAATAAAGATCATAACGGTAACGATCATGGGGCCTAATAACTGCTAAAAAATTGTAAATAATTAGCTTTTTTCTAAAAGATAATTTAATAGATAATTTAGAATTTCTTTATTAAAGATCATAATGGTAACGATCATTGGTCCTAATAAATGCTAAAGAATTTGAAATAATTACCTTCTTTGTGAATCATAATTGAAAAGATCATTTAAAATTTTTTTATTAAAAATCATAACGGTAACAATCATTGAGCCTAATAAATGGTAAAAAATTGTAAATAATTATCTTGTTTGTAACAGATAATTTAATAGATCATTTAAAATTTCTTTATTAAAGATCATAACAGTAACGATCATTGGGCCTAATAAATGCTAAAGAATTTGAAATAATTATCTACTTTGTGAATCATAATTGAAAAGATCATTTAAAGTTTTTTTATTAAAGATCATAACGGTAACGATCATTGGGCCTAATAAATGCTAAAAAATTGTAAATAATTATCCTCTTTCTAAAAGATAATTTAATAGATCATTTACAATTTCTTTATTAAAGATCATAACGGTAACGATCATTGGTCCTAATAAATGCTAAAGAATTTGAAATAATTACCTTTTTTGTGAATCAAATTGAAAAGATCATTTAAAGTTTTTTTATTAAAGATCATGACGGTAATGATCATTGGGCCTAATAAATGCTAAAAAATTGTAAATAATTATCTTCTTTCTCAAAGATAATTTAATAGATCATTTAGAATTTCTTTATTAAAGATCATAACGGTAACGATCATTGGGCCTAATAAATGCGAAAGAATTTGAAATAATTATCTTCTTTGTGAATCATAATTGAAAAGATCATTTAAAGTTTTTTTATTAAAGATCATAACGGTAACGAGCATTGGGCCTAATAAATGCTAAAAAATTGTAAATAATTATCTTCTTTCTCAAAGATAATTTAATAGATCATTTAGAATTTCTTTATTAAAGATCATAACGGTAACGTTCATTGGGCCTAATAAATGCTAAAAATCTGTAATTAATTATCTTCTTTGCAAAAGATAATTTAGTAGATCATTTAAAATTTCTTTATTAAAGATCATAACGGTAACGATCATTGGGCCTAATAAATGCGAAAGAATTTGAAATAATTATCTTCTTTGTGAATCATAATGGAAAAGATCATTTAAAGTTTTTTTATTAAAGATCATGACGGTAATGATCATTGGGCCTAATAAATGCTAAAAAATTGTAAATAATTATCTTCTTTCTCAAATATAATTTAATAGATCATTTAGAATTTCTTTATTAAAGATCATAACGGTAACGATCATTGGGCCTAATAAATGCTAAAGAATTTGAAATAATTATCTTCTTTGTGAATCATAATTGAAAAGATCATTTAAAGTTTTTTTATTAAAGATCATAACGGTAACGAGCATTGGGCCTAATAAATGCTAAAAAATTGTAAATAATTATCTTCTTTCTCAAAGATAATTTAATAGATCATTTAGAATTTCTTTATTAAAGATCATAACGGAAACGATCATTGGGCCTAATAAATGCTAAAGAATTGTAAATAATTATATTCTTTCTAAAACATAATTTAATAGATCATTTAAAATTTCTTTATTAAAGATCATAACGGTAACGTTCATTGGGCCTAATAAATGCTAAAAAACTGTAATTAATTATCTTCTTTGCAAAAGATAATTTAGTAGATCATTTAAAATTTCTTTATTAAAGATCATAACGGTAACGATCATTGGGCCTAATAAATGCTAAAGAATTTGAAATAATTATCTTCTTTGTGAATCATAATTGAAAAGATCATTTAAAGTTTTTTTATTAAAGATCATAACGGTAACGAGCATTGGGCCTAATAAATGCTAAAAAATTGTAAATAATTATCTTCTTTCTCAAAGATAATTTAATAGATCATTTAGAATTTCTTTATTAAAGATCATAACGGAAACGATCATTGGGCCTAAAAAATGCTAAAGAATTGTAAATAATTATATTCTTTCTAAAACATAATTTAATAGATCATTTAAAATTTCTTTATTAAAGATCATAACGGTAACGTTCATTGGGCCTAATAAATGCTAAAAATCTGTAATTAATTATCTTCTTTGCAAAAGATAATTTAGTAGATCATTTAAAATTTCTTTATTAAAGATCATAACGGTAACGATCATTGGGCCTAATAAATGCTAAAGAATTTGAAATAATTGTCTTCTTTGTGAATCATAATTGAAAAGATCATTTAAAGTTTTTTTATTAAAGATCATGACGGTAATGATCATTGGGCCTAATAAATGCTAAAAAATTGTAAATAATTATCTTCTTTCTCAAATATAATTTAATAGATCATTTAGAATTTCTTTATTAAAGATCATAACGGTAACGATCATTGGGCCTAATAAATGCTAAAGAATTTGAAATAATTATCTTCTTTGTGAATCATAATTGAAAAGATCATTTAAAGTTTTTTTATTAAAGATCATAACGGTAACGAGCATTGGGCCTAATAAATGCTAAAAAATTGTAAATAATTATCTTCTTTCTCAAAGATAATTTAATAGATCATTTAGAATTTCTTTATTAAAGATCATAACGGAAACGATCATTGGGCCTAATAAATGCTAAAGAATTGTAAATAATTATATTCTTTCTAAAACATAATTTAATAGATCATTTAAAATTTCTTTATTAAAGATCATAACGGTAACGTTCATTGGGCCTAATAAATGCTAAAAAACTGTAATTAATTATCTTCTTTGCAAAAGATAATTTAGTAGATCATTTAAAATTTCTTTATTAAAAATCATAACGGTAACGATCATTGGGCCTAATAAATGCTAAAGAATTTGAAATAATTATCTTCTTTGTGAATCATAATTGAAAAGATCATTTAAAGTTTTTTTATTAAAGATCATAACGGTAACGAGCATTGGGCCTAATAAATGCTAAAAAATTGTAAATAATTATCTTCTTTCTCAAAGATAATTTAATAGATCATTTAGAATTTCTTTATTAAAGATCATAACGGAAACGATCATTGGGCCTAAAAAATGCTAAAGAATTGTAAATAATTATATTCTTTCTAAAACATAATTTAATAGATCATTTAAAATTTCTTTATTAAAGATCATAACGGTAACGTTCATTGGGCCTAATAAATGCTAAAAATCTGTAATTAATTATCTTCTTTGCAAAAGATAATTTAGTAGATCATTTAAAATTTCTTTATTAAAGATCATAACGGTAACGATCATTGGGCCTAATAAATGCTAAAGAATTTGAAATAATTGTCTTCTTTGTGAATCATAATTGAAAAGATCATTTAAAGTTTTTTTATTAATGATCATAACGGTAACGAGCATTGGGCCTAATAAATGCTAAAAAATTGTAAATAATTATCTTCTTTCTCAAAGATAATTTAATAGATCATTTAGAATTTCTTTATTAAAGATCATAACGGAAACGATCATTGGGCCTAATAAATGCTAAAGAATTATAAATAATTATATTCTTTCTAAAACATAATTTAATAGATCATTTAAAATTTATTTATTAAAGATCATAACGGTAACGTTCATTGGGCCTAATAAATGCTAAAGAATTGTAAATAATTATATTCTTTCTAAAACATAATTTAATAGATCATTTAAAATTTCTTTATTAAAGATCATAACGGTAACGTTCATTGGGCCTAATAAATGCTAAAAATCTGTAATTAATTATCTTCTTTGCAAAAGATAATTTAGTAGATCATTTAAAATTTCTTTATTAAAGATCATAACGGTAGCGATCATTGGTCCTAATAAATGCTAAAGAATTTGAAATAATTACCTTCTTTGTGAATCATAATTGAATAGATCGTTTAAAGTTTTTTTAATAAAGATCATAACGGTAACGATCATTGGGCCTAATAAATGCTAAAAAATTGTAAATAATTAGTTTTTTTCTAAAAGATAATTTAATAGATAATTTAGAATTTCTTTATTAAAGATCATAATGGTAACGATCATTGGTCCTAATAAATGCTAAAGAATTTGAAATAATTGTCTTCTTTGTGAATCATAATTGAAAAGATCATTTAAAGTTTTTTTATTAAAGATCATAACGGTAACGATCATTGGGCCTAATAAATGCTAAAAAATTGTAAATAATTATCTTGTTTCTCAAAGATAATTTAATAGATCATTTAGAATTTCTTTATTAAAGATCATAACGGAAACGATCATTGGGCCTAATAAATGCTAAAGAATTGTAAATAATTATATTCTTTCTAAAACATAATTTAATAGATCATTTAAAATTTCTTTATTAAAGATCATAACGGTAACGTTCATTGGGCCTAATAAATGCTAAAAATCTGTAATTAATTATCTTCTTTGCAAAAGATAATTTAGTAGATCATTTAAAATTTCTTTATTAAAGATCATAACGGTAACGATCATTGGGCCTAATAAATGCTAAAGAATTTGAAATAATTGTCTTCTTTGTGAATCATAATTGAAAAGATCATTTAAAGTTTTTTTATTAAAGATCATAACGGTAACGAGCATTGGGCCTAATAAATGCTAAAAAAGTGTAAATAATTATCTTCTTTCTCAAAGATAATTTAATAGATCATTTAGAATTTCTTTATTAAAGATCATAACGGAAACGATCATTGGGCCTAATAAATGCTAAAGAATTGTAAATAATTATATTCTTTCTAAAACATAATTTAATAGATCATTTAAAATTTATTTATTAAAGATCATAACGGTAACGTTCATTGGGCCTAATAAATGCTAAAAAACTGTAATTAATTATCTTCTTTGCAAAAGATAATTTAGTAGCTCATTTAAAATTTCTTTATTAAAGATCATAACGGTAACGATCATTGGTCCTAATAAATGCTAAAGAATTTGAAATAATTACCTTCTTTGTGAATCATAATTGAATCGATCATTTAAAGTTTTTTTAATAAAGATCATAACGGTAACGATCATTGGGCCTAATAAATGCTAAAAAATTGTAAATAATTAGCTTTTTTCTAAAAGATAATTTAATAGATAATTTAGAATTTCTTTATTAAAGATCATAATGGTAACGATCATTGGTCCTAATAAATGCTAAAGAATTTGAAATAATTACCTTCTTTGTGAATCATAATTGAAAAGATCATTTAAAGTTTTTTTATTAAAGATCATAACGGTAACGAGCATTGGGCCTAATAAATGCTAAAAAATTGTAAATAATTATCTTCTTTCTCAAAGATAATTTAATAGATCATTTAGAATTTCTTTATTAAAGATCATAACGGAAACGATCATTGGGCCTAATAAATGCTAAAGAATTGTAAATAATTATATTCTTTCTAAAACATAATTTAATAGATCATTTAAAATTTCTTTATTAAAGATCATAACGGTAACGTTCATTGGGCCTAATAAATGCTAAAAAACTGTAATTAATTATCTTCTTTGCAAAAGATAATTTAGTAGATCATTTAAAATTTCTTTATTAAAGATCATAACGGTAACGATCATTGGGCCTAATAAATGCTAAAGAATTTGAAATAATTATCTTCTTTGTGAATCATAATTGAAAAGATCATTTAAAGTTTTTTTATTAAAGATCATAACGGTAACGAGCATTGGGCCTAATAAATGCTAAAAAATTGTAAATAATTATCTTCTTTCTCAAAGATAATTTAATAGATCATTTAGAATTTCTTTATTAAAGATCATAACGGAAACGATCATTGGGCCTAAAAAATGCTAAAGAATTGTAAATAATTATATTCTTTCTAAAACATAATTTAATAGATCATTTAAAATTTCTTTATTAAAGATCATAACGGTAACGTTCATTGGGCCTAATAAATGCTAAAAATCTGTAATTAATTATCTTCTTTGCAAAAGATAATTTAGTAGATCATTTAAAATTTCTTTATTAAAGATCATAACGGTAACGATCATTGGGCCTAATAAATGCTAAAGAATTTGAAATAATTGTCTTCTTTGTGAATCATAATTGAAAAGATCATTTAAAGTTTTTTTATTAATGATCATAACGGTAACGAGCATTGGGCCTAATAAATGCTAAAAAATTGTAAATAATTATCTTCTTTCTCAAAGATAATTTAATAGATCATTTAGAATTTCTTTATTAAAGATCATAACGGAAACGATCATTGGGCCTAATAAATGCTAAAGAATTATAAATAATTATATTCTTTCTAAAACATAATTTAATAGATCATTTAAAATTTATTTATTAAAGATCATAACGGTAACGTTCATTGGGCCTAATAAATGCTAAAGAATTGTAAATAATTATATTCTTTCTAAAACATAATTTAATAGATCATTTAAAATTTCTTTATTAAAGATCATAACGGTAACGTTCATTGGGCCTAATAAATGCTAAAAATCTGTAATTAATTATCTTCTTTGCAAAAGATAATTTAGTAGATCATTTAAAATTTCTTTATTAAAGATCATAACGGTAGCGATCATTGGTCCTAATAAATGCTAAAGAATTTGAAATAATTACCTTCTTTGTGAATCATAATTGAATAGATCGTTTAAAGTTTTTTTAATAAAGATCATAACGGTAACGATCATTGGGCCTAATAAATGCTAAAAAATTGTAAATAATTAGTTTTTTTCTAAAAGATAATTTAGAATTTCTTTATTAAAGATCATAATGGTAACGATCATTGGTCCTAATAAATGCTAAAGAATTTGAAATAATTGTCTTCTTTGTGAATCATAATTGAAAAGATCATTTAAAGTTTTTTTATTAAAGATCATAACGGTAACGAGCATTGGGCCTAATAAATGCTAAAAAAGTGTAAATAATTATCTTCTTTCTCAAAGATAATTTAATAGATCATTTAGAATTTCTTTATTAAAGATCATAACGGAAACGATCATTGGGCCTAATAAATGCTAAAGAATTGTAAATAATTATATTTTTTCTAAAACATAATTTAATAGATCATTTAAAATTTATTTATTAAAGATCATAACGGTAACGTTCAATGGGCCTAATAAATGCTAAAAAACTGTAATTAATTATCTTCTTTGCAAAAGATAATTTAGTAGCTCATTTAAAATTTCTTTATTAAAGATCATAACGGTAACGATCATTGGTCCTAATAAATGCTAAAGAATTTGAAATAATTACCTTCTTTGTGAATCATAATTGAATCGATCATTTAAAGTTTTTTTAATAAAGATCATAACGGTAACGATCATTGGGCCTAATAAATGCTAAAAAATTGTAAATAATTAGCTTTTTTCTAAAAGATAATTTAATAGATAATTTAGAATTTCTATATTAAAGATCATAATGGTAACGATCATTGGTCCTAATAAATGCTAAAGAATTTGAAATAATTACCTTCTTTGTGAATCATAATTGAAAAGATCATTTAAAGTTTTTTTATTAAAGATCATAACGGTAACGATCATTGGGCCTAATAAATGCTAAAAAATTATAAATAATTATCTTCTTTCCCAAAGATAATTTAATAGATCATTTAGAATTTCTTTATTAAAGATCATAACGGAAACGATCATTGGGCCTAATAAATGCTAAAGAATTGTAAATAATTATATTCTTTCTAAAACATAATTTAATAGATCATTTAAAATTTTTTTATTAAAAATCATAACGGTAACAATCATTGAGCCTAATAAATGGTAAAAAATTGTAAATAATTATCTTGTTTGTAACAGATAATTTAATAGATCATTTAAAATTTCTTTATTAAAGATCATAACAGTAAGGATCATTGGGCCTAATAAATGCTAAAGAATTTGAAATAATTATCTACTTTGTGAATCATAATTGAAAAGATCATTTAAAGTTTTTTTATTAAAGATCATAACGGTAACGATCATTGGGCCTAATAAATGCTAAAAAATTGTAAATAATTATCTTCTTTCTAAAAGATAATTTAATAGATCATTTACAATTTCTTTATTAAAGATCATAACGGTAACAATCATTGGTCCTAATAAATGCTAAAGAATTTGAAATAATTACCTTCTTTGTGAATCAAATTGAAAAGATCATTTAAAGTTTTTTTATTAAAGATCATAACGGTAACGATCATTGGGCCTAATAAATGCTAAAAAATTGTAAATAATTATCTTCTTTCTCAAAGATAATTTAATAGATCATTTAGAATTTCTTTATTAAAGATCATAACGGTAACGATCATTGGGCCTAATAAATGCGAAAGAATTTGAAATAATTATCTTCTTTGTGAATCATAATTGAAAAGATCATTTAAAATTTTTTGATTAAAGATCATAACGGTAACGAGCATTGGGCCTAATAAATGCTAAAAAATTGTAAATAATTATCTTCTTTCTCAAAGATAATTTAATAGATCATTTAGAATTTCTTTATTAAAGATCATAACGGTAACGTTCATTGGGCCTAATAAATGCTAAAAATATGTAATTAATTATCTTCTTTGCAAAAGATAATTTAGTAGATCATTTAAAATTTCTTTATTAAAGATCATGACGGTAACGAGCATTGGGCCTAATAAATGCTAAAAAATCGTAAATACTTATGTTCTTTCTAAAAGCTAATTTAATAGATCATTTAGAATTTCTTTATTAAAGATCAAAACGGAAACGATCATTGGGCCTAATAAATGCTAAAGAATTGTAAATAATTATATTCTTTCTAAAACATAATTTAATAGATCATTTAAAATTTATTTATTAAAGATCATAACGGTAACGTTCATTGGGCCTAATAAATGCTAAAAAACTGTAATTAATTATCTTCTTTGCAAAAGATAATTTAGTAGATCATTTAAAATTTCTTTATTAAAAATCATAACGGTAACGATCATTTGTCCTAATAAATGCTAAAGAATTTGAAATAATTACCTTCTTTGTGAATCATAATTGAATAGATCATTTAAAGTTTTTTTAATAAAGATCATAACGGTAACGATCATTGGGCCTAATAAATGCTAAAAAATTGTAAATAATTAGCTTTTTTCTAAAAGATAATTTAATAGATAATTTAGAATTTCTTTATTAAAGATCATAATGGTAACGATCATTGGTCCTAATAAATTCTAAAGAATTTGAAATAATTATCTTCTTTGTGAATCATAATTGAAAAGATCATTTAAAGTTTTTTTATTAAAGATCATAACGGTAACGAGCATTGGGCCTAATAAATGCTAAAAAATTGTAAATAATTATCTTCTTTCTCAAAGATAATTTAATAGATCATTTAAAATTTCTTTATTAAAGATCATAACGGTAACGTTCATTGGGCCTAATAAATGCTAAAAATCTGTAATTAATTATCTTCTTTGCAAAAGATAATTTAGTAGATCATTTAAAATTTCTTTATTAAAGATCATAACGGTAACGATCATTGGGCCTAATAAATGCTAAAGAATTTGAAATAATTGTCTTCTTTGTGAATCATAATTGAAAAGATCATTTAAAGTTTTTTATTAAAGATCATAACGGTAACGAGCATTGGGCCTAATAAATGCTAAAAAATTGTAAATAATTAGCTTTTTTCTAAAAGATAATTTAATAGATAATTTAGAATTTCTTTATTAAAGATCATAATGGTAACGATCATTGGTCCTAATAAATTCTAAAGAATTTGAAATAATTATCTTCTTTGTGAATCATAATTGAAAAGATCATTTAAAGTTTTTTTATTAAAGATCATAACGGTAACGAGCATTGGGCCTAATAAATGCTAAAAAATTGTAAATAATTATCTTCTTTCTCAAAGATAATTTAATAGATCATTTAAAATTTCTTTATTAAAGATCATAACGGTAACGTTCATTGGGCCTAATAAATGCTAAAAATCTGTAATTAATTATCTTCTTTGCAAAAGATAATTTAGTAGATCATTTAAAATTTCTTTATTAAAGATCATAACGGTAACGATCATTGGGCCTAATAAATGCTAAAGAATTTGAAATAATTGTCTTCTTTGTGAATCATAATTGAAAAGATCATTTAAAGTTTTTTATTAAAGATCATAACGGTAACGAGCATTGGGCCTAATAAATGCTAAAAAATTGTAAATAATTATCTTCTTTCTCAAAGATAATTTAATAGATCATTTAGAATTTCTTTATTAAAGATCATAACGGAAACGATCATTGGGCCTAATAAATGCTAAAAAATTGTAAATAATTATCTTCTTTCTCAAAGATAATTTAATAGATCATTTAGAATTTCTTTATTAAAGATCATAACGGTAACGTTCATTGGGCCTAATAAATGCTAAAAATCTGTAATTAATTATCTTCTTTGCAAAAGATAATTTAGTAGATCATTTAAAATTTCTTTATTAAAGATCATAACGGTAACGATCATTGGGCCTAATAAATGCTAAAGAATTTGAAATAATTGTCTTCTTTGTGAATCATAATTGAAAAGATCATTTAAAGTTTTTTTATTAAAGATCATAACGGTAACGAGCATTGGGCCTAATAAATGCTAAAAAATTGTAAATAATTATCTTCTTTCTCAAAGATAATTTAATAGATCATTTAGAATTTCTTTATTAACGATCATAACGGAAACGATCATTGGGCCTAATAAATGCTAAAGAATTGTAAATAATTATATTCTTTCTAAAACATAATTTACTAGATCATTTAAAATTTATTTATTAAAGATCATAACGGTAACGTTCATTGGGCCTAATAAATGCTAAAAAACTGTAATTAATTATCTTCTTTGCAAAAGATAATTTAGTAGATCATTTTAAATTTCTTTATTAAAGATCATAACGGTAACGATCATTTGTCCTAATAAATGCTAAAGAATTTGAAATAATTACCTTCTTTGTGAATCATAATTGAATAGAGCATTTAAAGTTTTTTTAATAAAGATCATAACAGTAACGATCATTGGGCCTAATAAATGCTAAAAAATTGTAAATAATTAGCTTTTTTCTAAAAGATAATTTAATAGATAATTTAGAATTTCTTTATTAAAGATCATAATGGTAACGATCATTGGTCCTAATAAATGCTAAAGAATTTGAAATAATTATCTTCTTTGTGAATCATAATTGAAAAGATCATTTAAAGTTTTTTTTATTAAAGATCATAACGGTAACGAGCATTGGGCCTAATAAATGCTAAAAAATTGTAAATAATTATCTTCTTTCTCAAAGATAATTTAATAGATTATTTAGAATTTCTTTATTAAAGATCATAACGGTAACATTCATTGGGCCTAATAAATGCTAAAAATCTGTAATTAATTATCTTCTTTGCAAAAGATAATTTAGTAGATCATTTAAAATTTCTTTATTAAAGATCATAACGGTAACGATCATTGGGCCTAATAAATGCTAAAGAATTTGAAATAATTGTCTTCTTTGTGAATCATAATTGAAAAGATCATTTAAAGTTTTTTTATTAAAGATCATAACGGTAACGAGCATTGGGCCTAATAAATGCTAAAAAATTGTAAATAATTATCTTCTTTCTCAAAGATAATTTAATAGATCATTTAGAATTTCTTTATTAAAGATCATAACGGTAACGTTCATTGGGCCTAATAAATGCTAAAAATCTGTAATTAATTATCTTCTTTGCAAAAAATAATTTAGTAGATCATTTAAAATTTCTTTATTAAAGATCATAACGGTAACGATCATTGGGCCTAATAAATGCTAAAGAATTTGAAATAATTGTCTTCTTTGTGAATCATAATTGAAAAGATCATTTAAAGTTTTTTTATTAAAGATCATAACGGTAACCAGCATTGGGCCTAATAAATGCTAAAAAATTGTAAATAATTATCTTCTTTCTCAAAGATGATTTAATAGATCATTTAGAATTTCTTTATTAAAGATCATAACGGTAACATTCATTGGGCCTAATAAATGCTAAAAATCTGTAATTAATTATCTTCTTTGCAAAAGATAATTTAGTAGATCATTTAAAATTTATTTATTAAAGATCATAACGGTAACGTTCATTGGGCCTAATAAATGCTAAAAAACTGTAATTAATTATCTTCTTTGCAAAAGATAATTTAGTAGATCATTTAAAATTTCTTTATTAAAGATCATAACGGTAACGATCATTGGGCCTAATAAATGCTAAAAAATTGTAAATAATTAGCTTTTTTCTAAAAGATAATTTAATAGATAATTTAGAATTTCTTTATTAAAGATCATAATGGTAACGATCATTGGTCCTAATAAATGCTAAAGAATTTGAAATAATTACCTTCTTTGTGAATCATAATTGAAAAGATCATTTAAAGTTTTTTTATTAAAGATCATAACAGTAACGATAATTGGGCCTAATAAATGCTAAAAAATTGTAAATAATTATCTTGTTTCTCAAAGATAATTTAATAGATCATTTAGAACTTCTTTATTAAAGATCATAACGGAAACGATCATTGGGCCTAATAAATGCTAAAGAATTGTAAATAATTATATTCTTTCTAAAACATAATTTAATAGATCATTTAAATTTTTTTTATTAAAAATCATAACGGTAACAATCATTGAGCCTAAGAAATGGTAAAAAATTGTAAATAATTATCTTGTTTGTAACAGATAATTTAATAGATCATTTAAAATTTCTTTATTAAAGATCATAACAGTAACGATCATTGGGCCTAATAAATGCTAAAGAATTTGAAATAATTATCTACTTTGTGAATCATAATTGAAAAGATCATTTAAAGTTTTTTTATTAAAGATCATAACGGTAACGATCATTGCGCCTAATAAATGCTAACAAATTGTAAATAATTATCTTCTTTCTAAAAGATAATTTAATAGATCATTTACAATTTCTTTATTAAAGATCATAACGGTAACGATCATTGGTCCTAATAAATGCTAAAGAATTTGAAATAATTACCTTCTTTGTGAATCAAATTGAAAAGATCATTTAAAGTTTTTTTATTAAAGATCATAACGGTAACGATCATTGGGCCTAATAAATGCTAAAAAATTGTAAATAATTATCTTCTTTCTCAAAGATAATTTAATAGATCATTTAGAATTTCTTTATTAAAGATCATAACGGTAACGTTCATTGGGCCTAATAAATGCTAAAAATCTGTAATTAATTATCTTCTTTGCAAAAGATAATTTAGTAGATCATTTAAAATTTCTTTATTAAAGATCATAACGGTAACGATCATTGGGCCTAATAAATGCTAAAGAATTTGAAATAATTGTCTTCTTTGTGAATCATAATTGAAAAGATCATTTAAAGTTTTTTTATTAAAGATCATAACGGTAACGAGCATTGGGCCTAATAAATGCTAAAAAATTGTAAATAATTATCTTCTTTCTCAAAGATAATTTAATAGATCATTTAGAATTTCTTTATTAAAGATCATAACGGAAACGATCATTGGGCCTAATAAATGCTAAAAAATTGTAAATAATTATCTTCTTTCTCAAAGATAATTTAATAGATCATTTAGAATTTCTTTATTAAAGATCATAACGGTAACGTTCATTGGGCCTAATAAATGCTAAAAATCTGTAATTAATTATCTTCTTTGCAAAAGATAATTTAGTAGATCATTTAAAATTTCTTTATTAAAGATCATAACGGTAACGATCATTGGGCCTAATAAATGCTAAAGAATTTGAAATAATTGTCTTCTTTGTGAATCATAATTGAAAAGATCATTTAAAGTTTTTTTATTAAAGATCATAACGGTAACGAGCATTGGGCCTAATAAATGCTAAAAAATTGTAAATAATTATCTTCTTTCTCAAAGATAATTTAATAGATCATTTAGAATTTCTTTATTAAAGATCATAACGGAAACGATCATTGGGCCTAATAAATGCTAAAGAATTGTAAATAATTATATTCTTTCTAAAACATAATTTAATAGATCATTTAAAATTTATTTATTAAAGATCATAACGGTAACGTTCATTGGGCCTAATAAATGCTAAAAAACTGTAATTAATTATCTTCTTTGCAAAAGATAATTTAGTAGATCATTTTAAATTTCTTTATTAAAGATCATAACGGTAACGATCATTTGTCCTAATAAATGCTAAAGAATTTGAAATAATTACCTTCTTTGTGAATCATAATTGAATAGAGCATTTAAAGTTTTTTAAATAAAGATCATAACGGTAACGATCATTGGGCCTAATAAATGCTAAAAAATTGTAAATAATTAGCTTTTTTCTAAAAGATAATTTAATAGATAATTTAGAATTTCTTTATTAAAGATCATAATGGTAACGATCATTGGTCCTAATAAATGCTAAAGAATTTGAAATAATTATCTTCTTTGTGAATCATAATTGAAAAGATCATTTAAAGTTTTTTTTATTAAAGATCATAACGGTAACGAGCATTGGGCCTAATAAATGCTAAAAAATTGTAAATAATTATCTTCTTTCTCAAAGATAATTTAATAGATCATTTAGAATTTCTTTATTAAAGATCATAACGGTAACGTTCATTGGGCCTAATAAATGCTAAAAATCTGTAATTAATTATCTTCTTTGCAAAAGATAATTTAGTAGATCATTTAAAATTTCTTTATTAAAGATAATAACGGTAACGATCATTGGGCCTAATAAATGCTAAAGAATTTGAAATAATTGTCTTCTTGGTGAATCATAATTGAAAAGATCATTTAAAGTTTTTTTATTAAAGATCATAACGGTAACGAGCATTGGGCCTAATAAATGCTAAAAAATTGTAAATAATTATCTTCTTTCTCAAAGATGATTTAATAGATCATTTAGAATTTCTTTATTAAAGATCATAACGGAAACGATCATTGGGCCTAATAAATGCTAAAGAATTGTAAATAATTATATTCTTTCTAAAACATAATTTAATAGATCATTTAAAATTTATTTATTAAAGATCATAACGGTAACGTTCATTGGGCCTAATAAATGCTAAAAAACTGTAATTAATTATCTTCTTTGCAAAAGATAATTTAGTAGATCATTTAAAATTTCTTTATTAAAGATCATAACGGTAACGATCATTTATCCTAATAAATGCTAAAGAATTTGAAATAATTACCTTCTTTGTGAATCATAATTGAATAGATCATTTAAAGTTTTTTTAATAAAGATCATAACGGTAACGATCATTGGGCCTAATAAATGCTAAAAAATTGTAAATAATTAACTTTTTTCTAAAAGATAATTTAATAGATAATTTAGAATTTCTTTATTAAAGATCATAATGGTAACGATCATTGGTCCTAATAAATGCTAAAGAATTTGAAATAATTACCTTCTTTGTGAATCATAATTGAAAAGATCATTTAAAGTTTTTTTATTAAAGATCATAACAGTAACGATAATTGGGCCTAATAAATGCTAAAAAATTGTAAATAATTATCTTGTTTCTCAAAGATAATTTAATAGATCATTTAGAACTTCTTTATTAAAGATCATAACGGAAACGATCATTGGGCCTAATAAATGCTAAAGAATTGTAAATAATTATATTCTTTCTAAAACATAATTTAATAGATCATTTAAAATTTTTTTATTAAAAATCATAACGGTAACAATCATTGAGCCTAACAAATGGTAAAAAATTGTAAATAATTATCTTGTTTGTAACAGATAATTTAATAGATCATTTAAAATTTCTTTATTAAAGATCATAACAGTAACGATCATTGGGCCTAATAAATGCTAAAGAATTTGAAATAATTATCTACTTTGTGAATCATAATTGAAAAGATCATTTAAAGTTTTTTTGATTAAAGATCATAACGGTAACGATCATTGGGCCTAATAAATGCTAAAAAATTGTAAATAATTATCTTCTTTCTAAAAGATAATTTAATAGATCATTTACGATTTCTTTATTAAAGATCATAACGGTAACGATCATTGGTCCTAATAAATGCTAAAGAATTTGAAATAATTACCTTCTTTGTGAATCAAATTGAAAAGATCATTTAAAGTTTTTTTATTAAAGATCATAACGGTAACGATCATTGGGCCTAATAAATGCTAAAAAATTGTAAATAATTATCTTCTTTCTCAAAGATAATTTAATAGATCATTTAGAATTTCATTATTAAAGATCATAACGGTAATGATCATTGGGCCTAATAAATGCCAAAGAATTTGAAATAATTATCTTCTTTGTGAATCATAATTGAAAAGATCATTTAAAGTTTTTTTATTAAAGATCATAACGGTAACGAGCATTGGGCCTAATAAATGCTAAAAAATTGTAAATAATTATCTTCTTTCTCAAAGATAATTTAATAGATCATTTAGAATTTCTTTATTAAAGATCATAACGGAAACGATCATTGGGCCTAATAAATGCTAAAGAATTGTAAATAATTATATTCTTTCTAAAACATAATTTAATAGATCATTTAAAATTTATTTATCAAAGATCATAACGGTAACGTTCATTGGGCCTAATAAATGCTAAAAAACTGTAATTAATTATCTTCTTTGCAAAAGATAATTTAGTAGATCATTTAAAATTTCTTTATTAAAAATCATAACGGTAACGATCATTTGTCCTAATAAATGCTAAAGAATTTGAAATAATTACCTTCTTTGTGAATCATAATTGAATAGATCATTTAAAGTTTTTTTAATAAAGATCATAATGGTAACGATCATTGGGCCTAATAAATGCTAAAAAATTGTAAATAATTAGCTTTTTTCTAAAAGATAATTTAATAGATAATTTAGAATTTCTTTATTAAAGATCATAATGGTAACGATCATTGGTCCTAATAAATTCTAAAGAATTTGAAATAATTATCTTCTTTGTGAATCATAATTGAAAAGATCATTTAAAGTTTTTTTATTAAAGATCATAACGGTAACGAGCATTGGGCCTAATAAATGCTAAAAAATTGTAAATAATTATCTTCTTTCTCAAAGATAATTTAATAGATCATTTAGAATTTCTTTATTAAAGATCATAACGGTAACGTTCATTGGGCCTAATAAATGCTAAAAATCTGTAATTAATTATCTTCTTTGCAAAAAATAATTTAGTAGATCATTTAAAATTTCTTTAATAAAGATCATAACGGTAACGATCATTGGGCCTAATAAATGCTAAAGAATTTGAAATAATTGTCTTCTTTGTGAATCATAATTGAAAAGATCGTTTAAAGTTTTTTTATTAAAGATCATAACGGTAACGAGCATTGGGCCTAATAAATGCTAAAAAATTGTAAATAATTATCTTCTTTCTCAAAGTTAATTTAATAGATCATTTAGAATTTCTTTATTAAAGATCATAACGGTAACGTTCATTGGGCCTAATAAATGCTAAAAATCTGTAATTAATTATCTTCTTTGCAAAAGATAATTTAGTAGATCATTTAAAATTTCTTTATTAAAGATCATAACGGTAACGATCATTGGGCCTAATAAATGCTAAAGAATTTGAAATAATTGTCTTCTTTGTGAATCATAATTGAAAAGATCATTTAAAGTTTTTTTATTAAAGATCATAACGGTAACCAGCATTGGGCCTAATAAATGCTAAAAAATTGTAAATAATTATCTTCTTTCTCAAAGATGATTTAATAGATCATTTAGAATTTCTTTATTAAAGATCATAACGGAAACGATCATTGGGCCTAATAAATGCTAAAGAATTGTAAATAATTATATTCTTTCTAAAACATAATTTAATAGATCATTTAAAATTTATTTATTAAAGATCATAACGGTAACATTCATTGGGCCTAATAAATGCTAAAAAACTGTAATTAATTATCTTCTTTGCAAAAGATAATTTAGTAGATCATTTAAAATTTCTTTATTAAAGATCATAACGGTAACGATCATTTATCCTAATAAATGCTAAAGAATTTGAAATAATTACCTTCTTTGTGAATCATAATTGAATAGATCATTTAAAGTTTTTTTAATAAAGATCATAACGGTAACGATCATTGGGCCTAATAAATGCTAAAAAATTGTAAATAATTAGCTTTTTTCTAAAAGATAATTTAATAGATAATTTAGAATTTCTTTATTAAAGATCATAATGGTAACGATCATTGGTCCTAATAAATGCTAAAGAATTTGAAATAATTACCTTCTTTGTGAATCATAATTGAAAAGATCATTTAAAGTTTTTTTATTAAAGATCATAACGATAATTGGGCCTAATAAATGCTAAAAAATTGTAAATAATTATCTTGTTTCTCAAAGATAATTTAATAGATCATTTAGAACTTCTTTATTAAAGATCATAACGGAAACGATCATTGGGCCTAATAAATGCTAAAGAATTGTAAATAATTATATTCTTTCTAAAACATAATTTAATAGATCATTTAAAATTTTTTTATTAAAAATCATAACGGTAACAATCATTGAGCCTAACAAATGGTAAAAAATTGTAAATAATTATCTTGTTTGTAACAGATAATTTAATAGATCATTTAAAATTTCTTTATTAAAGATCATAACAGTAACGATCATTGGGCCTAATAAATGCTAAAGAATTTGAAATAATTATCTACTTTGTGAATCATAATTGAAAAGATCATTTAAAGTTTTTTTATTAAAGATCATAACGGTAACGATCATTGGGCCTAATAAATGCTAAAAAATTGTAAATAATTATCTTCATTCTAAAAGATAATTTAATAGATCATTTACAATTTCTTTATTAAAGATCATAACGGTAACGATCATTGGTCCTAATAAATGCTAAAGAATTTGAAATAATTACCTTCTTTGTGAATCATAATTGAATAGAGCATTTAAAGTTTTTTAAATAAAGATCATAACGGTAACGATCATTGGGCCTAATAAATGCTAAAAAATTGTAAATAATTAGCTTTTTTCTAAAAGATAATTTAATAGATAATTTAGAATTTCTTTATTAAAGATCATAATGGTAACGATCATTGGTCCTAATAAATGCTAAAGAATTTGAAATAATTATCTTCTTTGTGAATCATAATTGAAAAGATCATTTAAAGTTTTTTTTATTAAAGATCATAACGGTAACGAGCATTGGGCCTAATAAATGCTAAAAAATTGTAAATAATTATCTTCTTTCTCAAAGATAATTTAATAGATCATTTAGAATTTCTTTATTAAAGATCATAACGGTAACGTTCATTGGGCCTAATAAATGCTAAAAATCTGTAATTAATTATCTTCTTTGCAAAAGATAATTTAGTAGATCATTTAAAATTTCTTTATTAAAGATAATAACGGTAACGATCATTGGGCCTAATAAATGCTAAAGAATTTGAAATAATTGTCTTCTTGGTGAATCATAATTGAAAAGATCATTTAAAGTTTTTTTATTAAAGATCATAACGGTAACGAGCATTGGGCCTAATAAATGCTAAAAAATTGTAAATAATTATCTTCTTTCTCAAAGATGATTTAATAGATCATTTAGAATTTCTTTATTAAAGATCATAACGGAAACGATCATTGGGCCTAATAAATGCTAAAGAATTGTAAATAATTATATTCTTTCTAAAACATAATTTAATAGATCATTTAAAATTTATTTATTAAAGATCATAACGGTAACGTTCATTGGGCCTAATAAATGCTAAAAAACTGTAATTAATTATCTTCTTTGCAAAAGATAATTTAGTAGATCATTTAAAATTTCTTTATTAAAGATCATAACGGTAACGATCATTTATCCTAATAAATGCTAAAGAATTTGAAATAATTACCTTCTTTGTGAATCATAATTGAATAGATCATTTAAAGTTTTTTTAATAAAGATCATAACGGTAACGATCATTGGGCCTAATAAATGCTAAAAAATTGTAAATAATTAACTTTTTTCTAAAAGATAATTTAATAGATAATTTAGAATTTCTTTATTAAAGATCATAATGGTAACGATCATTGGTCCTAATAAATGCTAAAGAATTTGAAATAATTACCTTCTTTGTGAATCATAATTGAAAAGATCATTTAAAGTTTTTTTATTAAAGATCATAACAGTAACGATAATTGGGCCTAATAAATGCTAAAAAATTGTAAATAATTATCTTGTTTCTCAAAGATAATTTAATAGATCATTTAGAACTTCTTTATTAAAGATCATAACGGAAACGATCATTGGGCCTAATAAATGCTAAAGAATTGTAAATAATTATATTCTTTCTAAAACATAATTTAATAGATCATTTAAAATTTTTTTATTAAAAATCATAACGGTAACAATCATTGAGCCTAACAAATGGTAAAAAATTGTAAATAATTATCTTGTTTGTAACAGATAATTTAATAGATCATTTAAAATTTCTTTATTAAAGATCATAACAGTAACGATCATTGGGCCTAATAAATGCTAAAGAATTTGAAATAATTATCTACTTTGTGAATCATAATTGAAAAGATCATTTAAAGTTTTTTTGATTAAAGATCATAACGGTAACGATCATTGGGCCTAATAAATGCTAAAAAATTGTAAATAATTATCTTCTTTCTAAAAGATAATTTAATAGATCATTTACGATTTCTTTATTAAAGATCATAACGGTAACGATCATTGGTCCTAATAAATGCTAAAGAATTTGAAATAATTACCTTCTTTGTGAATCAAATTGAAAAGATCATTTAAAGTTTTTTTATTAAAGATCATAACGGTAACGATCATTGGGCCTAATAAATGCTAAAAAATTGTAAATAATTATCTTCTTTCTCAAAGATAATTTAATAGATCATTTAGAATTTCATTATTAAAGATCATAACGGTAATGATCATTGGGCCTAATAAATGCCAAAGAATTTGAAATAATTATCTTCTTTGTGAATCATAATTGAAAAGATCATTTAAAGTTTTTTTATTAAAGATCATAACGGTAACGAGCATTGGGCCTAATAAATGCTAAAAAATTGTAAATAATTATCTTCTTTCTCAAAGATAATTTAATAGATCATTTAGAATTTCTTTATTAAAGATCATAACGGAAACGATCATTGGGCCTAATAAATGCTAAAGAATTGTAAATAATTATATTCTTTCTAAAACATAATTTAATAGATCATTTAAAATTTATTTATCAAAGATCATAACGGTAACGTTCATTGGGCCTAATAAATGCTAAAAAACTGTAATTAATTATCTTCTTTGCAAAAGATAATTTAGTAGATCATTTAAAATTTCTTTATTAAAAATCATAACGGTAACGATCATTTGTCCTAATAAATGCTAAAGAATTTGAAATAATTACCTTCTTTGTGAATCATAATTGAATAGATCATTTAAAGTTTTTTTAATAAAGATCATAATGGTAACGATCATTGGGCCTAATAAATGCTAAAAAATTGTAAATAATTAGCTTTTTTCTAAAAGATAATTTAATAGATAATTTAGAATTTCTTTATTAAAGATCATAATGGTAACGATCATTGGTCCTAATAAATTCTAAAGAATTTGAAATAATTATCTTCTTTGTGAATCATAATTGAAAAGATCATTTAAAGTTTTTTTATTAAAGATCATAACGGTAACGAGCATTGGGCCTAATAAATGCTAAAAAATTGTAAATAATTATCTTCTTTCTCAAAGATAATTTAATAGATCATTTAGAATTTCTTTATTAAAGATCATAACGGTAACGTTCATTGGGCCTAATAAATGCTAAAAATCTGTAATTAATTATCTTCTTTGCAAAAAATAATTTAGTAGATCATTTAAAATTTCTTTAATAAAGATCATAACGGTAACGATCATTGGGCCTAATAAATGCTAAAGAATTTGAAATAATTGTCTTCTTTGTGAATCATAATTGAAAAGATCGTTTAAAGTTTTTTTATTAAAGATCATAACGGTAACGAGCATTGGGCCTAATAAATGCTAAAAAATTGTAAATAATTATCTTCTTTCTCAAAGTTAATTTAATAGATCATTTAGAATTTCTTTATTAAAGATCATAACGGTAACGTTCATTGGGCCTAATAAATGCTAAAAATCTGTAATTAATTATCTTCTTTGCAAAAGATAATTTAGTAGATCATTTAAAATTTCTTTATTAAAGATCATAACGGTAACGATCATTGGGCCTAATAAATGCTAAAGAATTTGAAATAATTGTCTTCTTTGTGAATCATAATTGAAAAGATCATTTAAAGTTTTTTTATTAAAGATCATAACGGTAACCAGCATTGGGCCTAATAAATGCTAAAAAATTGTAAATAATTATCTTCTTTCTCAAAGATGATTTAATAGATCATTTAGAATTTCTTTATTAAAGATCATAACGGAAACGATCATTGGGCCTAATAAATGCTAAAGAATTGTAAATAATTATATTCTTTCTAAAACATAATTTAATAGATCATTTAAAATTTATTTATTAAAGATCATAACGGTAACATTCATTGGGCCTAATAAATGCTAAAAAACTGTAATTAATTATCTTCTTTGCAAAAGATAATTTAGTAGATCATTTAAAATTTCTTTATTAAAGATCATAACGGTAACGATCATTTATCCTAATAAATGCTAAAGAATTTGAAATAATTACCTTCTTTGTGAATCATAATTGAATAGATCATTTAAAGTTTTTTTAATAAAGATCATAACGGTAACGATCATTGGGCCTAATAAATGCTAAAAAATTGTAAATAATTAGCTTTTTTCTAAAAGATAATTTAATAGATAATTTAGAATTTCTTTATTAAAGATCATAATGGTAACGATCATTGGTCCTAATAAATGCTAAAGAATTTGAAATAATTACCTTCTTTGTGAATCATAATTGAAAAGATCATTTAAAGTTTTTTTATTAAAGATCATAACGATAATTGGGCCTAATAAATGCTAAAAAATTGTAAATAATTATCTTGTTTCTCAAAGATAATTTAATAGATCATTTAGAACTTCTTTATTAAAGATCATAACGGAAACGATCATTGGGCCTAATAAATGCTAAAGAATTGTAAATAATTATATTCTTTCTAAAACATAATTTAATAGATCATTTAAAATTTTTTTATTAAAAATCATAACGGTAACAATCATTGAGCCTAACAAATGGTAAAAAATTGTAAATAATTATCTTGTTTGTAACAGATAATTTAATAGATCATTTAAAATTTCTTTATTAAAGATCATAACAGTAACGATCATTGGGCCTAATAAATGCTAAAGAATTTGAAATAATTATCTACTTTGTGAATCATAATTGAAAAGATCATTTAAAGTTTTTTTATTAAAGATCATAACGGTAACGATCATTGGGCCTAATAAATGCTAAAAAATTGTAAATAATTATCTTCATTCTAAAAGATAATTTAATAGATCATTTACAATTTCTTTATTAAAGATCATAACGGTAACGATCATTGGTCCTAATAAATGCTAAAGAATTTGAAATAATTACCTTCTTTGTGAATCAAATTGAAAAGATCATTTAAAGTTTTTTTATTAAAGATCATAACGGTAACGATCATTGGGCCTAATAAATGCTAAAAAATTGTAAATAATTATCTTCTTTCTCAAAGATAATTTAATAGATCATTTAGAATTTCTTTATTAAAGATCATAACGGTAACGATCATTGGGCCTAATAAATGCGAAAGAATTTGAAATAATTATCTTCTTTGTGAATCATAATTGAAAAGATCATTTAAAGTTTTTTTATTAAAGATCATAACGGTAACGAGCATTGGGCCTAATAAATGCTAAAAAATTGTAAATAATTATCTTCTTTCTCAAAGATAATTTAATAGATCATTTAGAATTTCTTTATTAAAGATCATAATGGTAACGATCATTGGTCCTAATAAATGCTAAAGAATTTGAAATAATTACCTTCTTTGTGAATCATAATTGAAAAGATCATTTAAAGTTTTTTTATTAAAGATCATAACGGTAACCAGCATTGGGCCTAATAAATGCTAAAAAATTGTAAATAATTATCTTCTTTCTCAAAGATGATTTAATAGATCATTTAGAATTTCTTTATTAAAGATCATAACGGAAACGATCATTGGGCCTAATAAATGCTAAAGAATTGTAAATAATTATATTCTTTCTAAAACATAATTTAATAGATCATTTAAAATTTATTTATTAAAGATCATAACGGTAACATTCATTGGGCCTAATAAATGCTAAAAAACTGTAATTAATTATCTTCTTTGCAAAAGATAATTTAGTAGATCATTTAAAATTTCTTTATTAAAGATCATAACGGTAACGATCATTTATCCTAATAAATGCTAAAGAATTTGAAATAATTACCTTCTTTGTGAATCATAATTGAATAGATCATTTAAAGTTTTTTTAATAAAGATCATAACGGTAACGATCATTGGGCCTAATAAATGCTAAAAAATTGTAAATAATTAGCTTTTTTCTAAAAGATAATTTAATAGATAATTTAGAATTTCTTTATTAAAGATCATAATGGTAACGATCATTGGTCCTAATAAATGCTAAAGAATTTGAAATAATTACCTTCTTTGTGAATCATAATTGAAAAGATCATTTAAAGTTTTTTTATTAAAGATCATAACGATAATTGGGCCTAATAAATGCTAAAAAATTGTAAATAATTATCTTGTTTCTCAAAGATAATTTAATAGATCATTTAGAACTTCTTTATTAAAGATCATAACGGAAACGATCATTGGGCCTAATAAATGCTAAAGAATTGTAAATAATTATATTCTTTCTAAAACATAATTTAATAGATCATTTAAAATTTTTTTATTAAAAATCATAACGGTAACAATCATTGAGCCTAACAAATGGTAAAAAATTGTAAATAATTATCTTGTTTGTAACAGATAATTTAATAGATCATTTAAAATTTCTTTATTAAAGATCATAACAGTAACGATCATTGGGCCTAATAAATGCTAAAGAATTTGAAATAATTATCTACTTTGTGAATCATAATTGAAAAGATCATTTAAAGTTTTTTTATTAAAGATCATAACGGTAACGATCATTGGGCCTAATAAATGCTAAAAAATTGTAAATAATTATCTTCATTCTAAAAGATAATTTAATAGATCATTTACAATTTCTTTATTAAAGATCATAACGGTAACGATCATTGGTCCTAATAAATGCTAAAGAATTTGAAATAATTACCTTCTTTGTGAATCAAATTGAAAAGATCATTTAAAGTTTTTTTATTAAAGATCATAACGGTAACGATCATTGGGCCTAATAAATGCTAAAAAATTGTAAATAATTATCTTCTTTCTCAAAGATAATTTAATAGATCATTTAGAATTTCTTTATTAAAGATCATAACGGTAACGATCATTGGGCCTAATAAATGCGAAAGAATTTGAAATAATTATCTTCTTTGTGAATCATAATTGAAAAGATCATTTAAAGTTTTTTTATTAAAGATCATAACGGTAACGAGCATTGGGCCTAATAAATGCTAAAAAATTGTAAATAATTATCTTCTTTCTCAAAGATAATTTAATAGATCATTTAGAATTTCTTTATTAAAGATCATAATGGTAACGATCATTGGTCCTAATAAATGCTAAAGAATTTGAAATAATTACCTTCTTTGTGAATCATAATTGAAAAGATCATTTAAAGTTTTTTTATTAAAGATCATAACGGTAACCAGCATTGGGCCTAATAAATGCTAAAAAATTGTAAATAATTATCTTCTTTCTCAAAGATAATTTAATAGATCATTTAGAATTTCTTTATTAAAGATCATAACGGAAACGATCATTGGGCCTAATAAATGCTAAAGAATTGTAAATAATTATATTCTTTCTAAAACATAATTTAATAGATCATTTAAAATTTATTTATTAAAGATCATAACGGTAACGTTCATTGGGCCTAATAAATGCTAAAAAACTGTAATTAATTATCTTCTTTGCAAAAGATAATTTAGTAGATCATTTAAAATTTCTTTATTAAAGATCATAACGGTAACGATCATTGGGCCTAATAAATGCTAAAGAATTTGAAATAATTGTCTTCTTTGTGAATCATAATTGAAAAGATCATTTAAAGTTTTTTTATTAAAGATCATAACGGTAACGAGCATTGGGCCTAATAAATGCTAAAAAATTGTAAATAATTATCTTCTTTCTCAAAGTTAATTTAATAGATCATTTAGAATTTCTTTATTAAAGATCATAACGGTAACGTTCATTGGGCCTAATAAATGCTAAAAATCTGTAATTAATTATCTTCTTTGCAAAAGATAATTTAGTAGATCATTTAAAATTTCTTTATTAAAGATCATAACGGTAACGATCATTGGGCCTAATAAATGCTAAAGAATTTGAAATAATTGTCTTCTTTGTGAATCATAATTGAAAAGATCATTTAAAGTTTTTTTATTAAAGATCATAACGGTAACCAGCATTGGGCCTAATAAATGCTAAAAAATTGTAAATAATTATCTTCTTTCTCAAAGATGATTTAATAGATCATTTAGAATTTCTTTATTAAAGATCATAACGGAAACGATCATTGGGCCTAATAAATGCTAAAGAATTGTAAATAATTATATTCTTTCTAAAACATAATTTAATAGATCATTTAAAATTTATTTATTAAAGATCATAACGGTAACATTCATTGGGCCTAATAAATGCTAAAAAACTGTAATTAATTATCTTCTTTGCAAAAGATAATTTAGTAGATCATTTAAAATTTCTTTATTAAAGATCATAACGGTAACGATCATTTATCCTAATAAATGCTAAAGAATTTGAAATAATTACCTTCTTTGTGAATCATAATTGAATAGATCATTTAAAGTTTTTTTAATAAAGATCATAACGGTAACGATCATTGGGCCTAATAAATGCTAAAAAATTGTAAATAATTATCTTCATTCTAAAAGATAATTTAATAGATCATTTACAATTTCTTTATTAAAGATCATAACGGTAACGATCATTGGTCCTAATAAATGCTAAAAAATTGTAAATAATTATCTTCTTTCTCAAAGATAATTTAATAGATCATTTAGAATTTCTTTATTAAAGATCATAACGGTAACGATCATTGGGCCTAATAAATGCGAAAGAATTTGAAATAATTATCTTCTTTGTGAATCATAATTGAAAAGATCATTTAAAGTTTTTTTATTAAAGATCATAACGGTAACGAGCATTGGGCCTAATAAATGCTAAAAAATTGTAAATAATTATCTTCTTTCTCAAAGATAATTTAATAGATCATTTAGAATTTCTTTATTAAAGATCATAATGGTAACGATCATTGGTCCTAATAAATGCTAAAGAATTTGAAATAATTACCTTCTTTGTGAATCATAATTGAAAAGATCATTTAAAGTTTTTTTATTAAAGATCATAACGGTAACCAGCATTGGGCCTAATAAATGCTAAAAAATTGTAAATAATTATCTTCTTTCTCAAAGATAATTTAATAGATCATTTAGAATTTCTTTATTAAAGATCATAACGGAAACGATCATTGGGCCTAATAAATGCTAAAGAATTGTAAATAATTATATTCTTTCTAAAACATAATTTAATAGATCATTTAAAATTTATTTATTAAAGATCATAACGGTAACGTTCATTGGGCCTAATAAATGCTAAAAAACTGTAATTAATTATCTTCTTTGCAAAAGATAATTTAGTAGATCATTTAAAATTTCTTTATTAAAGATCATAACGGTAACGATCATTGGGCCTAATAAATGCTAAAGAATTTGAAATAATTGTCTTCTTTGTGAATCATAATTGAAAAGATCATTTAAAGTTTTTTTATTAAAGATCATAACGGTAACGAGCATTGGGCCTAATAAATGCTAAAAAATTGTAAATAATTATCTTCTTTCTCAAAGTTAATTTAATAGATCATTTAGAATTTCTTTATTAAAGATCATAACGGTAACGTTCATTGGGCCTAATAAATGCTAAAAATCTGTAATTAATTATCTTCTTTGCAAAAGATAATTTAGTAGATCATTTAAAATTTCTTTATTAAAGATCATAACGGTAACGATCATTGGGCCTAATAAATGCTAAAGAATTTGAAATAATTGTCTTCTTTGTGAATCATAATTGAAAAGATCATTTAAAGTTTTTTTATTAAAGATCATAACGGTAACCAGCATTGGGCCTAATAAATGCTAAAAAATTGTAAATAATTATCTTCTTTCTCAAAGATGATTTAATAGATCATT
The DNA here is from genome assembly GCA_037954015.1 of Psophocarpus tetragonolobus. NCBI lineage: Eukaryota > Viridiplantae > Streptophyta > Magnoliopsida > Fabales > Fabaceae > Psophocarpus > Psophocarpus tetragonolobus. The sequence goes on from CM075688.1 coordinate 66,946,751, forward strand.
TAGAATTTCTTTATTAAAGATCATAACGGAAACGATCATTGGGCCTAATAAATGCTAAAGAATTGTAAATAATTATATTCTTTCTAAAACATAATTTAATAGATCATTTAAAATTTATTTATTAAAGATCATAACGGTAACATTCATTGGGCCTAATAAATGCTAAAAAACTGTAATTAATTATCTTCTTTGCAAAAGATAATTTAGTAGATCATTTAAAATTTCTTTATTAAAGATCATAACGGTAACGATCATTTATCCTAATAAATGCTAAAGAATTTGAAATAATTACCTTCTTTGTGAATCATAATTGAATAGATCATTTAAAGTTTTTTTAATAAAGATCATAACGGTAACGATCATTGGGCCTAATAAATGCTAAAAAATTGTAAATAATTAGCTTTTTTCTAAAAGATAATTTAATAGATAATTTAGAATTTCTTTATTAAAGATCATAATGGTAACGATCATTGGTCCTAATAAATGCTAAAGAATTTGAAATAATTACCTTCTTTGTGAATCATAATTGAAAAGATCATTTAAATTTTTTTTATTAAAGATCATAACGGTAACGATAATTGGGCCTAATAAATGCTAAAAAATTGTAAATAATTATCTTGTTTCTCAAAGATAATTTAATAGATCATTTAGAACTTCTTTATTAAAGATCATAACGGAAACGATCATTGGGCCTAATAAATGCTAAAGAATTGTAAATAATTATATTCTTTCTAAAACATAATTTAATAGATCATTTAAAATTTTTTTATTAAAAATCATAACGGTAACAATCATTGAGCCTAACAAATGGTAAAAAATTGTAAATAATTATCTTGTTTGTAACAGATAATTTAATAGATCATTTAAAATTTCTTTATTAAAGATCATAACAGTAACGATCATTGGGCCTAATAAATGCTAAAGAATTTGAAATAATTATCTACTTTGTGAATCATAATTGAAAAGATCATTTAAAGTTTTTTTATTAAAGATCATAACGGTAACGATCATTGGGCCTAATAAATGCTAAAAAATTGTAAATAATTATCTTCATTCTAAAAGATAATTTAATAGATCATTTACAATTTCTTTATTAAAGATCATAACGGTAACGATCATTGGTCCTAATAAATGCTAAAGAATTTGAAATAATTACCTTCTTTGTCAATCAAATTGAAAAGATCATTTAAAGTTTTTTTATTAAAGATCATAACGGTAACGATCATTGGGCCTAATAAATGCTAAAAAATTGTAAATAATTATCTTCTTTCTCAAAGATAATTTAATAGATCATTTAGAATTTCTTTATTAAAGATCATAACGGTAACGATCATTGGGCCTAATAAATGCGAAAGAATTTGAAATAATTATCTTCTTTGTGAATCATAATTGAAAAGATCATTTAAAGTTTTTTTATTAAAGATCATAACGGTAACGAGCATTGGGCCTAATAAATGCTAAAAAATTGTAAATAATTATCTTCTTTCTAAAAGATAATTTAATAGATCATTTAGAATTTCTTTATTAAAGATCATAATGGTAACGATCATTGGTCCTAATAAATGCTAAAGAATTTGAAATAATTACCTTCTTTGTGAATCATAATTGAAAAGATCATTTAAAGTTTTTTTATTAAAGATCATAACGGTAACCAGCATTGGGCCTAATAAATGCTAAAAAATTGTAAATAATTATCTTCTTTCTCAAAGATAATTTAATAGATCATTTAGAATTTCTTTATTAAAGATCATAACGGAAACGATCATTGGGCCTAATAAATGCTAAAGAATTGTAAATAATTATATTCTTTCTAAAACATAATTTAATAGATCATTTAAAATTTATTTATTAAAGATCATAACGGTAACGTTCATTGGGCCTAATAAATGCTAAAAAACTGTAATTAATTATCTTCTTTGCAAAAGATAATTTAGTAGATCATTTAAAATTTCTTTATTAAAAATCATAACGGTAACGATCATTTGTCCTAATAAATGCTAAAGAATTTGAAATAATTACCTTCTTTGTGAATCATAATTGAATAGATCATTTAAAGTTTTTTTAATAAAGATCATAACGGTAACGATCATTGGGCCTAATAAATGCTAAAAAATTATAAATAATTAGCTTTTTTCTAAAAGATAATTTAATAGATAATTTAGAATTTCTTTATTAAAGATCATAATGGTAACGATCATTGGTCCTAATAAATTCTAAAGAATTTGAAATAATTATCTTCTCTGTGAATCATAATTGAAAAGATCATTTAAAGTTTTTTTATTAAAGATCATAACGGTAACGAACATTGGGCCTAATAAATGCTAAAAAATTGTAAATAATTATCTTCTTTCTCAAAGATAATTTAATAGATCATTTAGAATTTCTTTATTAAAGATCATAACGGTAACGTTCATTGGGCCTAATAAATGCTAAAAATCTGTAATTAATTATCTTCTTTGCAAAAGATAATTTAGTAGATCATTTAAAATTTCTTTATTAAAGATCATAACGGTAACGATCATTGGGCCTAATAAATGCTAAAGAATTTGAAATAATTGTCTTCTTTGTGAATCATAATTGAAAAGATCATTTAAAGTTTTTTTATTAAAGATCATAACGGTAACGAGCATTGGGCCTAATAAATGCTAAAAAATTGTAAATAATTATCTTCTTTCTCAAAGATAATTTAATAGATCATTTAGAATTTCTTTATTAAAGATCATAACGGAAACGATCATTGGGCCTAATAAATGCTAAAAAATTGTAAATAATTATCTTCTTTCTCAAAGATAATTTAATAGATCATTTAGAATTTCTTTATTAAAGATCATAACGGTAACGTTCATTGGGCCTAATAAATGCTAAAAATCTGTAATTAATTATCTTCTTTGCAAAAGATAATTTAGTAGATCATTTAAAATTTCTTTATTAAAGATCATAACGGTAACGATCATTGGGCCTAATAAATGCTAAAGAATTTGAAATAATTGTCTTCTTTGTGAATCATAATTGAAAAGATCATTTAAAGTTTTTTTATTAAAGATCATAACGGTAACGAGTATTGGGCCTAATAAATGCTAAAAAGTTGTAAATAATTATCTTCTTTCTCAAAGATAATTTAATAGATCATTTAGAATTTCTTTATTGAAGATCATAACGGTAACGTTCATTGGGCCTAATAAATGCTAAAAATCTGTAATTAATTATCTTCTTTGCAAAAGATAATTTAGTAGATCATTTAAAATTTCTTTATTAAAGATCATAACGGTAACGATCATTGGGCCTAATAAATGCTAAAGAATTTGAAATAATTGTCTTCTTTGTGAATCATAATTGAAAAGATCATTTAAAGTTTTTTTATTAAAGATCATAACGGTAACGAGCATTGGGCCTAATAAATGCTAAAAAATTGTAAATAATTATCTTCTTTCTCAAAGATGATTTAATAGATCATTTAGAATTTCTTTATTAAAGATCATAACGGAAATGATCATTGGGCCTAATAAATGCTAAAGAATTGTAAATAATTATATTCTTTCTAAAACATAATTTAATAGATCATTTAAAATTTATTTATTAAAGATCATAACGGTAACGTTCATTGGGCCTAATAAATGCTAAAAAACTGTAATTAATTATCTTCTTTGCAAAAGATAATTTAGTAGATCATTTAAAATTTCTTTATTAAAGATCATAACGGTAACGATCATTTATCCTAATAAATGCTAAAGAATTTGAAATAATTACCTTCTTTGTGAATCATAATTGAATAGATCATTTAAAGTTTTTTTAATAAAGATCATAACGGTAACGATCATTGGGCCTAATAAATGCTAAAAAATTGTAAATAATTAGCTTTTTTCTAAAAGATAATTTAATAGATAATTTAGAATTTCTTTATTAAAGATCATAATGGTAACGATCATTGGTCCTAATAAATGCTAAAGAATTTGAAATAATTACCTTCTTTGTGAATCATAATTGAAAAGATCATTTAAAGTTTTTTTATTAAAGATCATAACGGTAACGATAATTGGGCCTAATAAATGCTAAAAAATTGTAAATAATTATCTTGTTTCTCAAACATAATTTAATAGATCATTTAGAACTTCTTTATTAAAGATCATAACGGAAACGATCATTGGGCCTAATAAATGCTAAAGAATTGTAAATAATTATATTCTTTCTAAAACATAATTTAATAGATCATTTAAAATTTTTTTATTAAAAATCATAACGGTAACAATCATTGAGCCTAACAAATGGTAAAAAATTGTAAATAATTATCTTGTTTGTAACAGATAATTTAATAGATCATTTAAAATTTCTTTATTAAAGATCATAACAGTAACGATCATTGGGCCTAATAAATGCTAAAGAATTTGAAATAATTATCTACTTTGTGAATCATAATTGAAAAGATCATTTAAAGTTTTTTTATTAAAGATCATAACGGTAACGATCATTGGGCCTAATAAATGCTAAAAAATTGTAAATAATTATCTTCATTCTAAAAGATAATTTAATAGATCATTTACAATTTCTTTATTAAAGATCATAACGGTAACGATCATTGGTCCTAATAAATGCTAAAGAATTTGAAATAATTACCTTCTTTGTGAATCAAATTGAAAAGATCATTTAAAGTTTTTTTATTAAAGATCATAACGGTAACGATCATTGGGCCTAATAAATGCTAAAAAATTGTAAATAATTATCTTCTTTCTCAAAGATAATTTAATAGATCATTTAGAATTTCTTTATTAAAGATCATAACGGTAACGATCATTGGGCCTAATAAATGCGAAAGAATTTGAAATAATTATCTTCTTTGTGAATCATAATTGAAAAGATCATTTAAAGTTTTTTTATTAAAGATCATAACGGTAACGAGCATTGGGCCTAATAAATGCTAAAAAATTGTAAATAATTATCTTCTTTCTAAAAGATAATTTAATAGATCATTTAGAATTTCTTTATTAAAGATCATAATGGTAACGATCATTGGTCCTAATAAATGCTAAAGAATTTGAAATAATTACCTTCTTTGTGAATCATAATTGAAAAGATCATTTAAAGTTTTTTTATTAAAGATCATAACGGTAACCAGCATTGGGCCTAATAAATGCTAAAAAATTGTAAATAATTATCTTCTTTCTCAAAGATAATTTAATAGATCATTTAGAATTTCTTTATTAAAGATCATAACGGAAACGATCATTGGGCCTAATAAATGCTAAAGAATTGTAAATAATTATATTCTTTCTAAAACATAATTTAATAGATCATTTAAAATTTATTTATTAAAGATCATAACGGTAACGTTCATTGGGCCTAATAAATGCTAAAAAACTGTAATTAATTATCTTCTTTGCAAAAGATAATTTAGTAGATCATTTAAAATTTCTTTATTAAAAATCATAACGGTAACGATCATTTGTCCTAATAAATGCTAAAGAATTTGAAATAATTACCTTCTTTGTGAATCATAATTGAATAGATCATTTAAAGTTTTTTTAATAAAGATCATAACGGTAACGATCATTGGGCCTAATAAATGCTAAAAAATTGTAAATAATTATCTTCTTTCTCAAAGATAATTTAATAGATCATTTAGAATTTCTTTATTAAAGATCATAACGGTAACGTTCATTGGGCCTAATAAATGCTAAAAATCTGTAATTAATTATCTTCTTTGCAAAAGATAATTTAGTAGATCATTTAAAATTTCTTTATTAAAGATCATAACGGTAACGATCATTGGGCCTAATAAATGCTAAAGAATTTGAAATAATTGTCTTCTTTGTGAATCATAATTGAAAAGATCATTTAAAGTTTTTTTATTAAAGATCATAACGGTAACGAGCATTGGGCCTAATAAATGCTAAAAAATTGTAAATAATTATCTTCTTTCTCAAAGATAATTTAATAGATCATTTAGAATTTCTTTATTAAAGATCATAAGGGAAACGATCATTGGGCCTAATAAATGCTAAAAAATTGTAAATAATTATCTTCTTTCTCAAAGATAATTTAATAGATCATTTAGAATTTCTTTATTAAAGATCATAACGGTAACGTTCATTGGGCCTAATAAATGCTAAAAATCTGTAATTAATTATCTTCTTTGCAAAAGATAATTTAGTAGATCATTTAAAATTTCTTTATTAAAGATCATAACGGTAACGATCATTGGGCCTAATAAATGCTAAAGAATTTGAAATAATTGTCTTCTTTGTGAATCATAATTGAAAAGATCATTTAAAGTTTTTTTATTAAAGATCATAACGGTAACGAGCATTGGGCCTAATAAATGCTAAAAAATTGTAAATAATTATCTTCTTTCTCAAAGATAATTTAATAGATCATTTAGAATTTCTTTATTAAAGATCATAACGGAAACGATCATTGGGCCTAATAAATGCTAAAGAATTGTAAATAATTATATTCTTTCTAAAACATAATTTAATAGATCATTTAAAATTTATTTATTAAAGATCATAACGGTAACGTTCATTGGGCCTAATAAATGCTAAAAAACTGTAATTAATTATCTTCTTTGCAAAAGATAATTTAGTAGATCATTTAAAATTTCTTTATTAAAGATCATAACGGTAACGATCATTTATCCTAATAAATGCTAAAGAATTTGAAATAATTACCTTCTTTGTGAATCATAATTGAATAGATCATTTAAAGTTTTTTTAATAAAGATCATAACGGTAACGATCATTGGGCCTAATAAATGCTAAAAAATTGTAAATAATTAGCTTTTTTCTAAAAGATAATTTAATAGATAATTTAGAATTTCTTTATTAAAGATCATAATGGTAACGATCATTGGTCCTAATAAATGCTAAAGAATTTGAAATAATTACCTTCTTTGTGAATCATAATTGAAAAGATCATTTAAAGTTTTTTTATTAAAGATCATAACGGTAACGATAATTGGGCCTAATAAATGCTAAAAAATTGTAAATAATTATCTTGTTTCTCAAACATAATTTAATATATCATTTAGAACTTCTTTATTAAAGATCATAACGGAAACGATCATTGGGCCTAATAAATGCTAAAGAATTGTAAATAATTATATTCTTTCTAAAACATAATTTAATAGATCATTTAAAATTTTTTTATTAAAAATTATAACGGTAACAATCATTGAGCCTAACAAATGGTAAAAAATTGTAAATAATTATCTTGTTTGTAACAGATAATTTAATAGATCATTTAAAATTTCTTTATTAAAGATCATAACAGTAACGATCATTGGGCCTAATAAATGCTAAAGAATTTGAAATAATTATCTACTTTGTGAATCATAATTGAAAAGATCATTTAAAGTTTTTTTATTAAAGATCATAACGGTAACGATCATTGGGCCTAATAAATGCTAAAAAATTGTAAATAATTATCTTCTTTCTAAAAGATAATTTAATAGATCATTTACAATTTCTTTATTAAAGATCATAACGGTAACGATCATTGGTCCTAATAAATGCTAAAGAATTTGAAATAATTATCTTCTTTGTGAATCAAATTGAAAAGATCATTTAAAGTTTTTTTATTAAAGATCATAACGGTAACGATCATTGGGCCTAATAAATGCTAAAAAATTGTAAATAATTATCTTCTTTCTCAAAGATAATTTAATAGATCATTTAGAATTTCTTTATTAAAGATCATAACGGTAACGATCATTGGGCCTAATAAATGCGAAAGAATTTGAAATAATTATCTTCTTTCTGAATCATAATTGAAAAGATCATTTAAAGTTTTTTTATTAAAGATCATAACGGTAACGAGCATTGGGCATAATAAATGCTAAAAAATTGTAAATAATTATCTTCTTTCTCAAAGATAATTTAATAGATCATTTAGAATTTCTTTATTAAAGATCATAATGGTAACGATCATTGGTCCTAATAAATGCTAAAGAATTTGAAATAATTACCTTCTTTGTGAATCATAATTGAAAAGATCATTTAAAGTTTTTTTATTAAAGATCATAACGGTAACGAGCATTGGGCCTAATAAATGCTAAAAAATTGTAAATAATTATCTTCTTTCTCAAAGATAATTTAATAGATCATTTAGAATTTCTTTATTAAAGATCATAACGGAAACGATCATTGGGCCTAATAAATGCTAAAGAATTGTAAATAATTATATTCTTTCTAAAACATAATTTAATAGATCATTTAAAATTTATTTATTAAAGATCATAACGGTAACGTTCATTGGGCCTAATAAATGCTAAAAAACTGTAATTAATTATCTTCTTTGCAAAAGATAATTTAGTAGATCATTTAAAATTTCTTTATTAAAGATCATAACGGTAACGATCATTTATCCTAATAAATGCTAAAGAATTTGAAATAATTACCTTCTTTGTGAATCATAATTGAATAGATCATTTAAAGTTTTTTTAATAAAGATCATAATGGTAACGATCATTGGGCCTAATAAATGCTAAAAAATTGTAAATAATTAGCTTTTTTCTAAAAGATAATTTAATAGATAATTTAGAATTTCTTTATTAAAGATCATAATGGTAACGATCATTGGTCCTAATAAATGCTAAAGAATTTGAAATAATTACCTTCTTTGTGAATCATAATTGAAAAGATCATTTAAAGTTTTTTTATTAAAGATCATAACGGTAACGATAATTGGGCCTAATAAATGCTAAAAAATTGTAAATAATTATCTTGTTTCTCAAACATAATTTAATAGATCATTTAGAACTTCTTTATTAAAGATCATAACGGAAACGATCATTGGGCCTAATAAATGCTAAAGAATTGTAAATAATTATATTCTTTCTAAAACATAATTTAATAGATCATTTAAAATTTTTTTATTAAAAATCATAACGGTAACAATCATTGAGCCTAACAAATGGTAAAAAATTGTAAATAATTATCTTGTTTGTAACAGATAATTTAATAGATCATTTAAAATTTCTTTATAAAAGATCATAACAGTAACGATCATTGGGCCTAATAAATGCTAAAGAATTTGAAATAATTATCTACTTTGTGAATCATAATTGAAAAGATCATTTAAAGTTTTTTTATTAAAGATCATAACGGTAACGATCATTGGGCCTAATAAATGCTAAAAAATTGTAAATAATTATCTTCTTTCTAAAAGATAATTTAATAGATCATTTACAATTTCTTTATTAAAGATCATAACGGTAACGATCATTGGTCCTAATAAATGCTAAAGAATTTGAAATAATTATCTTCTTTGTGAATCAAATTGAAAAGATCATTTAAAGTTTTTTTATTAAAGATCATAACGGTAACGATCATTGGGCCTAATAAATGCTAAAAAATTGTAAATAATTATCTTCTTTCTCAAAGATAATTTAATAGATCATTTAGAATTTCTTTATTAAAGATCATAACGGTAACGATCATTGGGCCTAATAAATGCGAAAGAATTTGAAATAATTATCTTCTTTCTGAATCATAATTGAAAAGATCATTTAAAGTTTTTTTATTAAAGATCATAACGGTAACGAGCATTGGGCATAATAAATGCTAAAAAATTGTAAATAATTATCTTCTTTCTCAAAGATAATTTAATAGATCATTTAGAATTTCTTTATTAAAGATCATAACGGTAACGTTCGTTGGGCCTAATAAATGCTAAAAATCTGTAATTAATTATCTTCTTTGCAAAAGATAATTTAGTAGATAATTTAAAATTTCTTTATTAAAGATCATAACAGTAACGATGATTGGGCCTAATAAATGCTAAAGAATTTGAAATAATTGTCTTCTTTGTGAATCATAATTGAAAAGATCATTTAAAGTTTTTTTATTAAAGATCATAACGGTAACGAGCATTGGGCCTAATAAATGCTAAAAAATTGTAAATAATTATCTTCTTTCTCAAAGATAATTTAATAGATCATTTAGAATTTCTTTATTAAAGATCATAACGGAAACGATCATTCGGCCTAATAAATGCTAAAGAATTGTAAATAATTATATTCTTTCTAAAACATAATTTAATAGATCATTTAAAATTTATTTATTAAAGATCATAACGGTAACGTTCATTGGGCCTAATAAATGCTAAAAATCTGTAATTAATTATCTTCTTTGCAAAAGATAATTTAGTAGATCATTTAAAATTTCTTTATTAAAGATCATAATGGTAACGATCATTGGGCCTAATAAATGCTAAAGAATTTGAAATAATTGTCTTCTTTGTGAATCATAATTGAAAAGATCATTTAAAGTTTTTTTATTAAAGATCATAACGGTAACGAGCATTGGGCCTAATAAATGCTAAAAAATTGTAAATAATTATCTTCTTTCTCAAAGATAATTTAATAGATCATTTAGAATTTCTTTATTAAAGATCATAACGGAAACGATCATTGGGCCTAATAAATGCTAAAGAATTGTAAATAATTATATTCTTTCTAAAACATAATTTAATAGATCATTTAAAATTTATTTATTAAAGATCATAACGGTAACGTTCATTGGGCCTAATAAATGCTAAAAAACTGTAATTAATTATCTTCTTTGCAAAAGATAATTTAGTAGATCATTTTAAATTTCTTTATTAAAGATCATAACGGTAACGATCATTTGTCCTAATAGATGCTAAAGCATTTGAAATAATGACCTTATTTGTTAATCATAATTGAATAGATCATTTAAAGTTTTTTTAATAAAGATCATAACGGTAACGATCATTGGGCCTAATAAATGCTAAAAAATTGTAAATAATTAGCTTTTTTCTAAAAGATAATTTAATAGATAATTTAGAATTTCTTTATTAAAGATCATAATGGTAACGATCATTGGTCCTAATAAATGCTAAAGAATTTGAAATAATTACCTTCTTTGTGAATCATAATTGAAAAGATCATTTAAAGTTTTTTTATTAAAGATCATAACGGTAACGATAATTGGGCCTAATAAATGCTAAAAAATTGTAAATAATTATCTTGTTTCTCAAACATAATTTAATAGATCATTTAGAACTTCTTTATTAAAGATCATAACGGAAACGATCATTGGGCCTAATAAATGCTAAAGAATTGTAAATAATTATATTCTTTCTAAAACATAATTTAATAGATCATTTAAAATTTTTTTATTAAAAATCATAACGGTAACAATCATTGAGCCTAACAAATGGTAAAAAATTGTAAATAATTATCTTGTTTGTAACAGATAATTTAATAGATCATTTAAAATTTCTTTATAAAAGATCATAACAGTAACGATCATTGGGCCTAATAAATGCTAAAGAATTTGAAATAATTATCTACTTTGTGAATCATAATTGAAAAGATCATTTAAAGTTTTTTTATTAAAGATCATAACGGTAACGATCATTGGGCCTAATAAATGCTAAAAAATTGTAAATAATTATCTTCTTTCTAAAAGATAATTTAATAGATCATTTACAATTTCTTTATTAAAGATCATAACGGTAACGATCATTGGTCCTAATAAATGCTAAAGAATTTGAAATAATTATCTTCTTTGTGAATCAAATTGAAAAGATCATTTAAAGTTTTTTTATTAAAGATCATAACGGTAACGATCATTGGGCCTAATAAATGCTAAAAAATTGTAAATAATTATCTTCTTTCTCAAAGATAATTTAATAGATCATTTAGAATTTCTTTATTAAAGATCATAACGGTAACGATCATTGGGCCTAATAAATGCGAAAGAATTTGAAATAATTATCTTCTTTCTGAATCATAATTGAAAAGATCATTTAAAGTTTTTTTATTAAAGATCATAACGGTAACGAGCATTGGGCATAATAAATGCTAAAAAATTGTAAATAATTATCTTCTTTCTCAAAGATAATTTAATAGATCATTTAGAATTTCTTTATTAAAGATCATAATGGTAACGATCATTGGTCCTAATAAATGCTAAAGAATTTGAAATAATTATCTTCTTTGTGAATCATAATTGAAAAGATCATTTAAAGTTTTTTTATTAAAGATCATAACGGTAACGAGCATTGGGCCTAATAAATGCGAAAAAATTGCAAATAATTATCTTCTTTCTCAAAGATAATTTAATAGATCATTTAGAATTTCTTTATTAAAGATCATAACGGTAACGTTCGTTGGGCCTAATAAATGCTAAAAATCTGTAATTAATTATCTTCTTTGCAAAAGATAATTTAGTAGATAATTTAAAATTTCTTTATTAAAGATCATAACAGTAACGATGATTGGGCCTAATAAATGCTAAAGAATTTGAAATAATTGTCTTCTTTGTGAATCATAATTGAAAAGATCATTTAAAGTTTTTTTATTAAAGATCATAACGGTAACGAGCATTGGGCCTAATAAATGCTAAAAAATTGTAAATAATTATCTTCTTTCTCAAAGATAATTTAATAGATCATTTAGAATTTCTTTATTAAAGATCATAACGGAAACGATCATTCGGCCTAATAAATGCTAAAGAATTGTAAATAATTATATTCTTTCTAAAACATAATTTAATAGATCATTTAAAATTTATTTATTAAAGATCATAACGGTAACGTTCATTGGGCCTAATAAATGCTAAAAATCTGTAATTAATTATCTTCTTTGCAAAAGATAATTTAGTAGATCATTTAAAATTTCTTTATTAAAGATCATAATGGTAACGATCATTGGGCCTAATAAATGCTAAAGAATTTGAAATAATTGTCTTCTTTGTGAATCATAATTGAAAAGATCATTTAAAGTTTTTTTATTAAAGATCATAACGGTAACGAGCATTGGGCCTAATAAATGCTAAAAAATTGTAAATAATTATCTTCTTTCTCAAAGATAATTTAATAGATCATTTAGAATTTCTTTATTAAAGATCATAACGGAAACGATCATTGGGCCTAATAAATGCTAAAGAATTGTAAATAATTATATTCTTTCTAAAACATAATTTAATAGATCATTTAAAATTTATTTATTAAAGATCATAACGGTAACGTTCATTGGGCCTAATAAATGCTAAAAAACTGTAATTAATTATCTTCTTTGCAAAAGATAATTTAGTAGATCATTTTAAATTTCTTTATTAAAGATCATAACGGTAACGATCATTTGTCCTAATAGATGCTAAAGCATTTGAAATAATGACCTTATTTGTTAATCATAATTGAATAGATCATTTAAAGTTTTTTTAATAAAGATCATAACGGTAACGATCATTGGGCCTAATAAATGCTAAAAAATTGTAAATAATTAGCTTTTTTCTAAAAGATAATTTAATAGATAATTTAGAATTTCTTTATTAAAGATCATAATGGTAACGATCATTGGTCCTAATAAATGCTAAAGAATTTGAAATAATTACCTTCTTTGTGAATCATAATTGAAAAGATCATTTAAAGTTTTTTTATTAAAGATCATAACGGTAACGATAATTGGGCCTAATAAATGCTAAAAAATTGTAAATAATTATCTTGTTTCTCAAACATAATTTAATAGATCATTTAGAACTTCTTTATTAAAGATCATAACGGAAACGATCATTGGGCCTAATAAATGCTAAAGAATTGTAAATAATTATATTCTTTCTAAAACATAATTTAATAGATCATTTAAAATTTTTTTATTAAAAATCATAACGGTAACAATCATTGAGCCTAACAAATGGTAAAAAATTGTAAATAATTATCTTGTTTGTAACAGATAATTTAATAGATCATTTAAAATTTCTTTATAAAAGATCATAACAGTAACGATCATTGGGCCTAATAAATGCTAAAGAATTTGAAATAATTATCTACTTTGTGAATCATAATTGAAAAGATCATTTAAAGTTTTTTTATTAAAGATCATAACGGTAACGATCATTGGGCCTAATAAATGCTAAAAAATTGTAAATAATTATCTTCTTTCTAAAAGATAATTTAATAGATCATTTACAGTTTCTTTATTAAAGATCATAACGGTAACGATCATTGGTCCTAATAAATGCTAAAGAATTTGAAATAATTATCTTCTTTGTGAATCAAATTGAAAAGATCATTTAAAGTTTTTTTATTAAAGATCATAACGGTAACGATCATTGGGCCTAATAAATGCTAAAAAATTGTAAATAATTATCTTCTTTCTCAAAGATAATTTAATAGATCATTTAGAATTTCTTTATTAAAGATCATAACGGTAACGATCATTGGGCCTAATAAATGCGAAAGAATTTGAAATAATTATCTTCTTTCTGAATCATAATTGAAAAGATCATTTAAAGTTTTTTTATTAAAGATCATAACGGTAACGAGCATTGGGCATAATAAATGCTAAAAAATTGTAAATAATTATCTTCTTTCTCAAAGATAATTTAATAGATCATTTAGAATTTCTTTATTAAAGATCATAATGGTAACGATCATTGGTCCTAATAAATGCTAAAGAATTTGAAATAATTATCTTCTTTGTGAATCATAATTGAAAAGATCATTTAAAGTTTTTTTATTAAAGATCATAACGGTAACGAGCATTGGGCCTAATAAATGCGAAAAAATTGCAAATAATTATCTTCTTTCTCAAAGATAATTTAATAGATCATTTAGAATTTCTTTATTAAAGATCATAACGGTAACGTTCGTTGGGCCTAATAAATGCTAAAAATCTGTAATTAATTATCTTCTTTGCAAAAGATAATTTAGTAGATAATTTAAAATTTCTTTATTAAAGATCATAACAGTAACGATGATTGGGCCTAATAAATGCTAAAGAATTTGAAATAATTGTCTTCTTTGTGAATCATAATTGAAAAGATCATTTAAAGTTTTTTTATTAAAGATCATAACGGTAACGAGCATTGGGCCTAATAAATGCTAAAAAATTGTAAATAATTATCTTCTTTCTCAAAGATAATTTAATAGATCATTTAGAATTTCTTTATTAAAGATCATAACGGAAACGATCATTCGGCCTAATAAATGCTAAAGAATTGTAAATAATTATATTCTTTCTAAAACATAATTTAATAGATCATTTAAAATTTATTTATTAAAGATCATAACGGTAACGTTCATTGGGCCTAATAAATGCTAAAAATCTGTAATTAATTATCTTCTTTGCAAAAGATAATTTAGTAGATCATTTAAAATTTCTTTATTAAAGATCATAATGGTAACGATCATTGGGCCTAATAAATGCTAAAGAATTTGAAATAATTGTCTTCTTTGTGAATCATAATTGAAAAGATCATTTAAAGTTTTTTTATTAAAGATCATAACGGTAACGAGCATTGGGCCTAATAAATGCTAAAAAATTGTAAATAATTATCTTCTTTCTCAAAGATAATTTAATAGATCATTTAGAATTTCTTTATTAAAGATCATAACGGAAACGATCATTGGGCCTAATAAATGCTAAAGAATTGTAAATAATTATATTCTTTCTAAAACATAATTTAATAGATCATTTAAAATTTATTTATTAAATATCATAACGGTAACGTTCATTGGGCCTAATAAATGCTAAAAAACTGTAATTAATTATCTTCTTTGCAAAAGATAATTTAGTAGATCATTTTAAATTTCTTTATTAAAGATCATAACGGTAACGATCATTTGTCCTAATAGATGCTAAAGCATTTGAAATAATTACCTTATTTGTTAATCATAATTGAATAGATCATTTAAAGTTTTTTTAATAAAGATCATAACGGTAACGATCATTGGGCCTAATAAATGCTAAAAAATTGTAAATAATTAGCTTTTTTCTAAAAGATAATTTAATAGATAATTTAGAATTTCTTTATTAAAGATCATAATGGTAACGATCATTGGTCCTAATAAATGCTAAAGAATTTGAAATAATTATCTTCTTTGTGAATCATAATTGAAAAGATCATTTAAAGTTTTTTTATTAAAGATCATAACGGTAACGAGCATTGGGCCCAATAAATGCGAAAAAATTGCAAATAATTATCTTCTTTCTCAAAGATAATTTAATAGATCATTTAGAATTTCTTTATTAAAGATCATAACGGTAACGTTCGTTGGGCCTAATAAATGCTAAAAATCTGTAATTAATTATCTTCTTTGCAAAAGATAATTTAGTAGATAATTTAAAATTTCTTTATTAAAGATCATAACAGTAACGATGATTGGGCCTAATAAATGCTAAAGAATTTGAAATAATTGTCTTCTTTGTGAATCATAATTGAAAAGATCATTTAAAGTTTTTTTATTAAAGATCATAACGGTAACGAGCATTGGGCCTAATAAATGCTAAAAAATTGTAAATAATTATCTTCTTTCTCAAAGATAATTTAATAGATCATTTAGAATTTCTTTATTAAAGATCATAACGGAAACGATCATTCGGCCTAATAAATGCTAAAGAATTGTAAATAATTATATTCTTTCTAAAACATAATTTAATAGATCATTTAAAATTTATTTATTAAAGATCATAACGGTAACGTTCATTGGGCCTAATAAATGCTAAAAATCTGTAATTAATTATCTTCTTTGCAAAAGATAATTTAGTAGATCATTTAAAATTTCTTTATTAAAGATCATAATGGTAACCATCATTGGGCCTAATAAATGCTAAAGAATTTGAAATAATTGTCTTCTTTGTGAATCATAATTGAAAAGATCATTTAAAGTTTTTTTATTAAAGATCATAACGGTAACGAGCATTGGGCCTAATAAATGCTAAAAAATTGTAAATAATTATCTTCTTTCTCAAAGATAATTTAAGAGATCATTTAGAATTTCTTTATTAAAGATCATAACGGAAACGATCATTCGGCCTAATAAATGCTAAAGAATTGTAAATAATTATATTCTTTCTAAAACATAATTTAATAGATCATTTAAAATTTATTTATTAAAGATCATAACGGTAACGTTCATTGGGCCTAATAAATGCTAAAAATCTGTAATTAATTATCTTCTTTGCAAAAGATAATTTAGTAGATCATTTAAAATTTCTTTATTAAAGATCATAATGGTAACGATCATTGGGCCTAATAAATGCTAAAGAATTTGAAATAATTGTCTTCTTTGTGAATCATAATTGAAAAGATCATTTAAAGTTTTTTTATTAAAGATCATAACGGTAACGAGCATTGGGCCTAATAAATGCTAAAAAATTGTAAATAATTATCTTCTTTCTCAAAGATAATTTAATAGATCATTTAGAATTTCTTTATTAAAGATCATAACGGAAACGATCATTGGGCCTAATAAATGCTAAAGAATTGTAAATAATTATATTCTTTCTAAAACATAATTTAATAGATCATTTAAAATTTATTTATTAAAGATCATAACGGTAACGTTCATTGGGCCTAATAAATGCTAAAAAACTGTAATTAATTATCTTCTTTGCAAAAGATAATTTAGTAGATCATTTTAAATTTCTTTATTAAAGATCATAACGGTAACGTTCGTTGGGCCTAATAAATGCTAAAAATCTGTAATTAATTATCTTCTTTGCAAAAGATAATTTAGTAGATAATTTAAAATTTCTTTATTAAAGATCATAACAGTAACGATGATTGGGCCTAATAAATGCTAAAGAATTTGAAATAATTGTCTTCTTTGTGAATCATAATTGAAAAGATCATTTAAAGTTTTTTTATTAAAGATCATAACGGTAACGAGCATTGGGCCTAATAAATGCTAAAAAATTGTAAATAATTATCTTCTTTCTCAAAGATAATTTAATAGATCATTTAGAATTTCTTTATTAAAGATCATAACGGAAACGATCATTCGGCCTAATAAATGCTAAAGAATTGTAAATAATTATATTCTTTCTAAAACATAATTTAATAGATCATTTAAAATTTATTTATTAAAGATCATAACGGTAACGTTCATTGGGCCTAATAAATGCTAAAAATCTGTAATTAATTATCTTCTTTGCAAAAGATAATTTAGTAGATCATTTAAAATTTCTTTATTAAAGATCATAATGGTAACGATCATTGGGCCTAATAAATGCTAAAGAATTTGAAATAATTGTCTTCTTTGTGAATCATAATTGAAAAGATCATTTAAAGTTTTTTTATTAAAGATCATAACGGTAACGAGCATTGGGCCTAATAAATGCTAAAAAATTGTAAATAATTATCTTCTTTCTCAAAGATAATTTAATAGATCATTTAGAATTTCTTTATTAAAGATCATAACGGAAACGATCATTGGGCCTAATAAATGCTAAAGAATTGTAAATAATTATATTCTTTCTAAAACATAATTTAATAGATCATTTAAAATTTATTTATTAAAGATCATAACGGTAACGTTCATTGGGCCTAATAAATGCTAAAAAACTGTAATTAATTATCTTCTTTGCAAAAGATAATTTAGTAGATCATTTTAAATTTCTTTATTAAAGATCATAACGGTAACGATCATTTGTCCTAATAGATGCTAAAGCATTTGAAATAATTACCTTATTTGTTAATCATAATTGAATAGATCATTTAAAGTTTTTTTAATAAAGATCATAACGGTAACGATCATTGGGCCTAATAAATGCTAAAAAATTGTAAATAATTAGCTTTTTTCTAAAAGATAATTTAATAGATAATTTAGAATTTCTTTATTAAAGATCATAATGGTAACGATCATTGGGCCTAATAAATGCTAAAGAATTTGAAATAATTGTCTTCTTTGTGAATCATAATTGAAAAGATCATTTAAAGTTTTTTTATTAAAGATCATAACGGTAACGAGCATTGGGCCTAATAAATGCTAAAAAATTGTAAATAATTATCTTCTTTCTAAAACATAATTTAATAGATCATTTAAAATTTATTTATTAAAGATCATAACGGTAACGTTCATTGGGCCTAATAAATGCTAAAAATCTGTAATTAATTATCTTCTTTGCAAAAGATAATTTAGTAGATCATTTAAAATTTCTTTATTAAAGATCATAATGGTAACGATCATTGGGCCTAATAAATGCTAAAGAATTTGAAATAATTGTCTTCTTTGTGAATCATAATTGAAAAGATCATTTAAAGTTTTTTTATTAAAGATCATAACGGTAACGAGCATTGGGCCTAATAAATGCTAAAAAATTGTAAATAATTATCTTCTTTCTCAAAGATAATTTAATAGATCATTTAGAATTTCTTTATTAAAGATCATAACGGAAACGATCATTCGGCCTAATAAATGCTAAAGAATTGTAAATAATTATATTCTTTCTAAAACATAATTTAATAGATCATTTAAAATTTATTTATTAAAGATCATAACGGTAACGTTCATTGGGCCTAATAAATGCTAAAAATCTGTAATTAATTATCTTCTTTGCAAAAGATAATTTAGTAGATCATTTAAAATTTCTTTATTAAAGATCATAATGGTAACGATCATTGGGCCTAATAAATGCTAAAGAATTTGAAATAATTGTCTTCTTTGTGAATCATAATTGAAAAGATCATTTAAAGTTTTTTTATTAAAGATCATAACGGTAACGAGCATTGGGCCTAATAAATGCTAAAAAATTGTAAATAATTATCTTCTTTCTCAAAGATAATTTAATAGATCATTTAGAATTTCTTTATTAAAGATCATAACGGAAACGATCATTGGGCCTAATAAATGCTAAAGAATTGTAAATAATTATATTCTTTCTAAAACATAATTTAATAGATCATTTAAAATTTATTTATTAAAGATCATAACGGTAACGTTCATTGGGCCTAATAAATGCTAAAAAACTGTAATTAATTATCTTCTTTGCAAAAGATAATTTAGTAGATCATTTTAAATTTCTTTATTAAAGATCATAACGGTAACGATCATTTGTCCTAATAGATGCTAAAGCATTTGAAATAATTACCTTATTTGTTAATCATAATTGAATAGATCATTTAAAGTTTTTTTAATAAAGATCATAACGGTAACGATCATTGGGCCTAATAAATGCTAAAAAATTGTAAATAATTAGCTTTTTTCTAAAAGATAATTTAATAGATAATTTAGAATTTCTTTATTAAAGATCATAATGGTAACGATCATTGGTCCTAATAAATGCTAAAGAATTTGAAATAATTACCTTCTTTGTGAATCATAATTGAAAAGATCATTTAAAGTTTTTTTATTAAAGATCATAACGGTAACGATAATTGGGCCTAATAAATGCTAAAAAATTGTAAATAATTATCTTGTTTCTCAAACATAATTTAATAGATCATTTAGAACTTCTTTATTAAAGATCATAACGGAAACGATCATTGGGCCTAATAAATGCTAAAGAATTGTAAATAATTATATTCTTTCTAAAACATAATTTAATAGATCATTTAAAATTTTTTTATTAAAAATCATAACGGTAACAATCATTGAGCCTAACAAATGGTAAAAAATTGTAAATAATTATCTTGTTTGTAACAGATAATTTAATAGATCATTTAAAATTTCTTTATAAAAGATCATAACAGTAACGATCATTGGGCCTAATAAATGCTAAAGAATTTGAAATAATTATCTACTTTGTGAATCATAATTGAAAAGATCATTTAAAATTTCTTTATTAAAGATCATAATGGTAACGATCATTGGGCCTAATAAATGCTAAAGAATTTGAAATAATTGTCTTCTTTGTGAATCATAATTGAAAAGATCATTTAAAGTTTTTTTATTAAAGATCATAACGGTAACGAGCATTGGGCCTAATAAATGCTAAAAAATTGTAAATAATTATCTTCTTTCTCAAAGATAATTTAATAGATCATGTAGAATTTCTTTATTAAAGATCATAACGGAAACGATCATTGGGCCTAATAAATGCTAAAGAATTGTAAATAATTATATTCTTTCTAAAACATAATTTAATAGATCATTTAAAATTTATTTATTAAAGATCATAACGGTAACGTTCATTGGGCCTAATAAATGCTAAAAAACTGTAATTAATTATCTTCTTTGCAAAAGATAATTTAGTAGATCATTTTAAATTTCTTTATTAAAGATCATAACGGTAACGATCATTTGTCCTAATAGATGCTAAAGAATTTGAAATAATTACCTTATTTGTTAATCATAATTGAATCGATCATTTAAAGTTTTTTTAATAAAGATCATAACGGTAACGATCATTGGGCCTAATAAATGCTAAAAAATTGTAAATAATTAGCTTTTTTCTAAAAGATAATTTAATAGATAATTTAGAATTTCTTTATTAAAGATCATAATGGTAACGATCATTGGTCCTAATAAATGCTAAAGAATTTGAAATAATTATCTTCTTTGTGAATCATAATTGAAAAGATCATTTAAAGTTTTTTTATTAAAGATCATAACGGTAACGAGCATTGGGCCTAATAAATGCGAAAAAATTGCAAATAATTATCTTCTTTCTCAAAGATAATTTAATAGATCATTTAGAATTTCTTTATTAAAGATCATAACGGTAACGTTCGTTGGGCCTAATAAATGCTAAAAATCTGTAATTAATTATCTTCTTTGCAAAAGATAATTTAGTAGATAATTTAAAATTTCTTTATTAAAGATCATAACAGTAACGATGATTGGGCCTAATAAATGCTAAAGAATTTGAAATAATTGTCTTCTTTGTGAATCATAATTGAAAAGATCATTTAAAGTTTTTTTATTAAAGATCATAACGGTAACGAGCATTGGGCCTAATAAATGCTAAAAAATTGTAAATAATTATCTTCTTTCTCAAAGATAATTTAATAGAGCATTTAGAATTTCTTTATTAAAGATCATAACGGAAACGATCATTGGGCCTAATAAATGCTAAAGAATTGTAAATAATTATATTCTTTCTAAAACATAATTTAATAGATCATTTAAAATTTATTTATTAAAGATCATAACGGTAACGTTCATTGGGCCTAATAAATGCTAAAAAACTGTAATTAATTATCTTCTTTGCAAAAGATAATTTAGTAGATCATTTAAAATTTCTTTATTAAAAATCATAACGGTAACGATCATTTGTCCTAATAAATGCTAAAGAATTTGAAATAATTACCTTCTTTGTGAATCATAATTGAATAGATCATTTAAAGTTTTTTTAATAAAGATCATAACGGTAACGATCATTGGGCCTAATAAATGCTAAAAAATTGTAAATAATTAGCTTTTTTCTAAAAGATAATTTAATAGATAATTTAGAATTTCTTTATTAAAGATCATAATGGTAACGATCATTGGTCCTAATAAATTCTAAAGAATTTGAAATAATTATCTTCTTTGTGAATCATAATTGAAAAGATCATTTAAAGTTTTTTTATTAAAGATCATAACGGTAACGAGCATTGGGCCTAATAAATGCTAAAAAATTGTAAATAATTATCTTCTTTCTCAAAGATAATTTAATAGATCATATAGAATTTCTTTATTAAAGATCATAACGGTAACGTTCATTGGGCCTAATAAATGCTAAAAATATGTAATTAATTATCTTCTTTGCAAAAGATAATTTAGTAGATCATTTAAAATTTCTTTATTAAAGATCATAACGGTAACGATCATTGGGCCTAATAAATGCTAAAGAATTTGAAATAATTGTCTTCTTTGTGAATCATAATTGAAAAGATCATTTAAAGTTTTTTTATTAAAGATCATAACGGTAACGAGCATTGGGCCTAATAAATGCTAAAAAATTGTAAATAATTATCTTCTTTCTCAAAGATAATTTAATAGATCATTTAGAATTTCTTTATTAAAGATCATAATGGAAACGATCATTGGGCCTAATAAATGCTAAAAAATTGTAAATAATTATCTTCTTTCTCAAAGATAATTTAATAGATCATTTAGAATTTCTTTATTAAAGATCATAACGGTAACGTTCATTGGGCCTAATAAATGCTAAAAATCTGTAATTAATTATCTTCTTTGCAAAAGATAATTTAGTAGATCATTTAAAATTTCTTTATTAAAGATCATAATGGTAACGATCATTGGTCCTAATAAATGCTAAAGAATGTGAAATAATTACCTTCTTTGTGAATCATAATTGAAAAGATCATTTAAAGTTTTTTTATTAAAGATCATAACGGTAACCAGCATTGGGCCTAATAAATGCTAAAAAATTGTAAATAATTATCTTCTTTCTCAAAGATAATTTAATAGATCATTTAGAATTTCTTTATTAAAGATCATAACGGTAACGATCATTTGTCCTAATAAATGCTAAAGAATTTGAAATAATTACCTTCTTTGTGAATCATAATTGAATAGATCATTTAAAGTTTTCTTAATAAAGATCATAACGGTAACGATCATTGGGCCTAATAAATGCTAAAAAATTGTAAATAATTAGCTTTTTTCTAAAAGATAATTTAATAGATAATTTAGAATTTCTTTATTAAAGATCATAATGGTAACGATCATTGGTCCTAATAAATTCTAAAGAATTTGAAATAATTATCTTCTTTGTGAATCATAATTGAAAAGATCATTTAAAGTTTTTTTATTAAAGATCATAACGGTAACGAGCATTGGGCCTAATAAATGCTAAAAAATTGTAAATAATTATCTTCTTTCTCAAAGATAATTTAATAGATCATATAGAATTTCTTTATTAAAGATCATAACGGTAACGTTCATTGGGCCTAATAAATGCTAAAAATATGTAATTAATTATCTTCTTTGCAAAAGATAATTTAGTAGATCATTTAAAATTTCTTTATTAAAGATCATAACGGTAACGATCATTGGGCCTAATAAATGCTAAAGAATTTGAAATAATTGTCTTCTTTGTGAATCATAATTGAAAAGATCATTTAAAGTTTTTTTATTAAAGATCATAACGGTAACGAGCATTGGGCCTAATAAATGCTAAAAAATTGTAAATAATTATCTTCTTTCTCAAAGATAATTTAATAGATCATTTAGAATTTCTTTATTAAAGATCATAATGGAAACGATCATTGGGCCTAATAAATGCTAAAAAATTGTAAATAATTATCTTCTTTCTCAAAGATAATTTAATAGATCATTTAGAATTTCTTTATTAAAGATCATAACGGTAACGTTCATTGGGCCTAATAAATGCTAAAAATCTGTAATTAATTATCTTCTTTGCAAAAGATAATTTAGTAGATCATTTAAAATTTCTTTATTAAAGATCATAATGGTAACGATCATTGGTCCTAATAAATGCTAAAGAATTTGAAATAATTACCTTCTTTGTGAATCATAATTGAAAAGATCATTTAAAGTTTTTTTATTAAAGATCATAACGGTAACCAGCATTGGGCCTAATAAATGCTAAAAAATTGTAAATAATTATCTTCTTTCTCAAAGATAATTTAATAGATCATTTAGAATTTCTTTATTAAAGATCATAACGGTAACGATCATTTGTCCTAATAAATGCTAAAGAATTTGAAATAATTACCTTCTTTGTGAATCATAATTGAATAGATCATTTAAAGTTTTCTTAATAAAGATCATAACGGTAACGATCATTGGGCCTAATAAATGCTAAAAAATTGTAAATAATTAGCTTTTTTCTAAAAGATAATTTAATAGATAATTTAGAATTTCTTTATTAAAGATCATAATGGTAACGATCATTGGTCCTAATAAATGCTAAAGAATTTGAAATAATTATCTTCTTTGTGAATCATAATTGAGAAGATCATTTAAAGTTTTTTTATTAAAGATCATAACGGTAACGAGCATTGGGCCTAATAAATGCGAAAAAATTGCAAATAATTATCTTCTTTCTCAAAGATAATTTAATAGATAATTTAGAATTTCTTTATTAAAGATCATAATGGTAACGATCATTGGTCCTAATAAATGCTAAAGAATTTGAAATAATTACCTTCTTTGTGAATCATAATTGAAAAGATCATTTAAAGTTTTTTTATTAAAGATCATAACGGTAACAATAATTGAGCCTAATAAATGCTAAAAAATTGTAAATAATTATCTTGTTTCTCAAAGATAATTTAATAGATCATTTAGAATTTCTTTATTAAAGATCATAACGGAAACGATCATTGGGCCTAATAAATGCTAAAGAATTGTAAATAATTATATTCTTTCTAAAACATAATTTAATAGATCATTTAAAATTTTTTTATTAAAAATCATAACGGTAACAATCATTGAGCCTAATAAATGGTAAAAAATTGTAAATAATTATCTTGTTTGTAACAGATAATTTAATAGATCATTTAAAATTTCTTTATTAAAGATCATAACAGTAACGATCATTGGGCCTAATAAATGCTAAAGAATTTGAAATAATTATCTACTTTGTGAATCATAATTGAAAAGATCATTTAAAGTTTTTTTATTAAAGATCATAACGGTAACGATCATTGGGCCTAAGAAATGCTAAAAAATTGTAAATAATTATCTTCTTTCTCAAAGATAATTTAATAGATCATTTAGAATTTCTTTATTAAAGATCATAACGGTAACGATCAT
The DNA here is from genome assembly GCA_037954015.1 of Psophocarpus tetragonolobus. Taxonomy (NCBI): domain Eukaryota; kingdom Viridiplantae; phylum Streptophyta; class Magnoliopsida; order Fabales; family Fabaceae; genus Psophocarpus; species Psophocarpus tetragonolobus. The sequence goes on from CM075688.1 coordinate 66,972,164, forward strand.
TGGGCCTAATAAATGCGAAAGAATTTGAAATAATTATCTTCTTTGTGAATCATAATTGAAAAGATCATTTAAAGTTTTTTTTATTAAAGATCATAACAGTAACGAGCATTGGGACTAATAAATGCTAAAAAATTGTAAATAATTATCTTCTTTCTCAAAGATAATTTAATAGATCATTTAGAATTTCTTTATTAAAGATCATAACGGAAACGATCATTGGGCCTAATAAATGCTAAAAAATTGTAAATAATTATCTTCTTTCTCAAAGATAATTTAATAGATCATTTAGAATTTCTTTATTAAAGATCATAACGGTAACGTTCATTGGGCCTAATAAATGCTAAAAATCTGTAATTAGTTATCTTCTTTGCAAAAGATAATTTAGTAGATCATTTAAAATTTCTTTATTAAAGATCATAACGGTAACGATCATTGGGCCTAATAAATGCTAAAGAATTTGAAATAATTGTCTTCTTTGTGAATCATAATTGAAAAGATCATTTAAAGTTTTTTTATTAAAGATCATAACGGTAACGAGCATTGGGCCTAATAAATGCTAAAAAATTGTAAATAATTATCTTCTTTCTCAAAGATAATTTAATAGATCATTTAGAATTTCTTTATTAAAGATAATAACAGAAACGATCATTGGGCCTAATAAATGCTAAAGAATTGTAAATAATTATATTCTTTCTAAAACATAATTTAATATATCATTTAAAATTTATTTATTAAAGATCATAACGGTAACGTTCATTGGGCCTAATAAATGCTAAAAAACTGTAATTAATTATCTTCTTTGCAAAAGATAATTTAGTAGATCATTTTAAATTTCTTTATTAAAGATCATAACGGTAACGATCATTTGTCCTAATAAATGCTAAAGAATTTGAAATAATTACCTTCTTTGTGAATCATAATTGAATAGAGCATTTAAAGTTTTTTTAATAAAGATCATAACGGTAACGATCATTGGGCCTAATAAATGCTAAAAAATTGTAAATAATTAGCTTTTTTCTAAAAGATAATTTAATAGATAATTTAGAATTTCTTTATTAAAGATCATAACGGTAACGATCATTGGGCCTAATAAATGCGAAAGAATTTGAAATAATTATCTTCTTTGTGAATCATAATTGAAAAGATCATTTAAAGTTTTTTTATTAAAGATCATAACGGTAACGAGCATTGGGCCTAATAAATTCTAAAAAATTGTAAATAATTATCTTCTTTCTCAAAGATAATTTAATAGATCATTTAGAATTTCTTTATTAAAGATCATAACGGAAACGATCATTGGGCCTAATAAATGCTAAAGAATTGTAAATAATTATATTCTTTCTAAAACATAATTTAATAGATCATTTAAAATTTTTTTATTAAAAATCATAACGGTAACAATCATTGAGCCTAATAAATGGTAAAAAATTGTAAATAATTATCTTGTTTGTAACAGATAATTTAATAGATCATTTAAAATTTCTTTATTAAAGATCATAACAGTAACGATCATTGGGCCTAATAAATGCTAAAGAATTTGAAATAATTATCTACTTTGTGAATCATAATTGAAAAGATCATTTAAAGTTTTTTTATTAAAGATCATAACGGTAACGATCATTGGGCCTAAGAAATGCTAAAAAATTGTAAATAATTATCTTCTTTCTCAAAGATAATTTAATAGATCATTTAGAATTTCTTTATTAAAGATCATAACGGTAACGATCATTGGGCCTAATAAATGCGAAAGAATTTGAAATAATTATCTTCTTTGTGAATCATAATTGAAAAGATCATTTAAAGTTTTTTTTATTAAAGATCATAACAGTAACGAGCATTGGGACTAATAAATGCTAAAAAATTGTAAATAATTATCTTCTTTCTCAAAGATAATTTAATAGATCATTTAGAATTTCTTTATTAAAGATCATAACGGAAACGATCATTGGGCCTAATAAATGCTAAAAAATTGTAAATAATTATCTTCTTTCTCAAAGATAATTTAATAGATCATTTAGAATTTCTTTATTAAAGATCATAACGGTAACGTTCATTGGGCCTAATAAATGCTAAAAATCTGTAATTAGTTATCTTCTTTGCAAAAGATAATTTAGTAGATCATTTAAAATTTCTTTATTAAAGATCATAACGGTAACGATCATTGGGCCTAATAAATGCTAAAGAATTTGAAATAATTGTCTTCTTTGTGAATCATAATTGAAAAGATCATTTAAAGTTTTTTTATTAAAGATCATAACGGTAACGAGCATTGGGCCTAATAAATGCTAAAAAATTGTAAATAATTATCTTCTTTCTCAAAGATAATTTAATAGATCATTTAGAATTTCTTTATTAAAGATAATAACAGAAACGATCATTGGGCCTAATAAATGCTAAAGAATTGTAAATAATTATATTCTTTCTAAAACATAATTTAATATATCATTTAAAATTTATTTATTAAAGATCATAACGGTAACGTTCATTGGGCCTAATAAATGCTAAAAAACTGTAATTAATTATCTTCTTTGCAAAAGATAATTTAGTAGATCATTTTAAATTTCTTTATTAAAGATCATAACGGTAACGATCATTTGTCCTAATAAATGCTAAAGAATTTGAAATAATTACCTTCTTTGTGAATCATAATTGAATAGAGCATTTAAAGTTTTTTTAATAAAGATCATAACGGTAACGATCATTGGGCCTAATAAATGCTAAAAAATTGTAAATAATTAGCTCTTTTCTAAAAGATAATTTAATAGATAATTTAGAATTTCTTTATTAAAGATCATAACGGTAACGATCATTGGGCCTAATAAATGCGAAAGAATTTGAAATAATTATCTTCTTTGTGAATCATAATTGAAAAGATCATTTAAAGTTTTTTTATTAAAGATCATAACGGTAACGAGCATTGGGCCTAATAAATTCTAAAAAATTGTAAATAATTATCTTCTTTCTCAAAGATAATTTAATAGATCATTTAGAATTTCTTTATTAAAGATCATAACGGTAACGTTCATTGGGCCTAATAAATGCTAAAAATCTGTAATTAATTATCTTCTTTGCAAAAGATAATTTAGTAGATCATTTAAAATTTCTTTATTAAAGATCATAACGGTAACGATCATTGGGCCTAATAAATGCTAAAGAATTTGAAATAATTGTCTTCTTTGTGAATCATAATTGAAAAGATCATTTAAAGTTTTTTTATTAAAGATCATAACGGTAACGAGCATTGGGCCTAATAAATGCTAAAAAATTGTAAATAATTATCTTCTTTCTCAAAGATAATTTAATAGATCATTTAGAATTTCTTTATTAAAGATCATAACGGAAACGATCATTGGGCCTAATAAATGCTAAAAAATTGTAAATAATTATCTTCTTTCTCAAAGATAATTTAATAGATCATTTAGAATTTCTTTATTAAAGATCATAACGGTAACATTCATTGGGCCTAATAAATGCTAAAAATCTGTAATTAATTATCTTCTTTGCAAAAGATAATTTAGTAGATCATTTAAAATTTCTTTATTAAAGATCATAACGGTAACGATCATTGGGCCTAATAAATGCTAAAGAATTTGAAATAATTGTCTTCTTTGTGAATCATAATTGAAAAGATCATTTAAAGTTTTTTTATTAAAGATCATAACGGTAACGAGCATTGGGCCTAATAAATTCTAAAAAATTGTAAATAATTATCTTCTTTCTCAAAGATAATTTAATAGATCATTTAGAATTTCTTTATTAAAGATAATAACGGAAACGATCATTGGGCCTAATAAATGCTAAAGAATTGTAAATAATTATATTCTTTCTAAAACATAATTTAATAGATCATTTAAAATTTATTTATTAAAGATCATAACGGTAACGTTCATTGGGCCTAATAAATGCTAAAAAACTGTAATTAATTATCTTCTTTGCAAAAGATAATTTAGTAGATCATTTTAAATTTCTTTATTAAAGATCATAACGGTAACGATCATTTGTCCTAATAAATGCTAAAGAATTTGAAATAATTACCTTCTTTGTGAATCATAATTGAATAGAGCATTTAAAGTTTTTTTAATAAAGATCATAACGGTAACGATCATTGGGCCTAATAAATGCTAAAAAATTGTAAATAATTAGCTTTTTTCTAAAAGATAATTTAATAGATAATTTAGAATTTCTTTATTAAAGATCATAACGGTAACGATCATTGGGCCTAATAAATGCGAAAGAATTTGAAATAATTATCTTCTTTGTGAATCATAATTGAAAAGATCATTTAAAGTTTTTTTATTAAAGATCATAACGGTAACGAGCATAGGGCCTAATAAATTCTAAAAAATTGTAAATAATTATCTTCTTTCTCAAAGATAATTTAATAGATCATTTAGAATTTCTTTATTAAAGATCATAACGGAAACGATCATTGGGCCTAATAAATGCTAAAAAATTGTAAATAATTATCTTCTTTCTCAAAGATAATTTAATAGATCATTTAGAATTTCTTTATTAAAGATCATAACGGTAACGTTCATTGGGCCTAATAAATGCTAAAAATCTGTAATTAATTATCTTCTTTGCAAAAGATAATTTAGTAGATCATTTAAAATTTCTTTATTAAAGATCATAACGGTAACGATCATTGGGCCTAATAAATGCTAAAGAATTTGAAATAATTGTCTTCTTTGTGAATCATAATTGAAAAGATCATTTAAAGTTTTTTTATTAAAGATCATAACGGTAACGAGCATTGGGCCTAATAAATGCTAAAAAATTGTAAATAATTATCTTCTTTCTCAAAGATAATTTAATAGATCATTTAAAATTTCTTTATTAAAGATCATAACGGAAACGATCATTGGGCCTAATAAATGCTAAAGAATTGTAAATAATTATATTCTTTCTAAAACATAATTTAATATATCATTTAAAATTTATTTATTAAAGATCATAACGGTAACGTTCATTGGGCCTAATAAATGCTAAAAAACTGTAATTAATTATCTTCTTTGCAAAAGATAATTTAGTAGATCATTTTAAATTTCTTTATTAAAGATCATAACGGTAACGATCATTTGTCCTAATAAATGCTAAAGAATTTGAAATAATTACCTTCTTTGTGAATCATAATTGAATAGAACATTTAAAGTTTTTTTAATAAAGATCATAACAGTAACGATCATTGGGCCTAATAAATGCTAAAAAATTGTAAATAATTAGCTTTTTTCTAAAAGATAATTTAATAGATAATTTAGAATTTCTTTATTAAAGATCATAATGGTAACGATCATTGGTCCTAATAAATGCTAAAGAATTTGAAATAATTATCTTCTTTGTGAATCATAATTGAAAAGATCATTTAAAGTTTTTTTATTAAAGATCATAACGGTAACGAGCATTGGGCCTAACAAATGCTAAAAAATTGTAAATAATTATCTTCTTTCTCAAAGATAATTTAATAGATCATTTAGAATTTCTTTATTAAAGATCATAACGGTAACGTTCATTGGGCCTAATAAATGCTAAAAATCTGTAATTAATTATCTTCTTTGCAAAAGATAATTTAGTAGATCATTTAAAATTTCTTTATTAAAGATCATAACGGTAACGATCATTGGGCCTAATAAATGCTAAAGAATTTGAAATAATTGTCTTCTTTGTGAATCATAATTGAAAAGATCATTTAAAGTTTTTTTATTAAAGATCATAACGGTAACGAGCATTGGGCCTAATAAATGCTAAAAAATTGTAAATAATTATCTTCTTTCTCAAAGATAATTTAATAGATCATTTAGAATTTCTTTATTAAAGATCATAACGGAAACGATCATTGGGCCTAATAAATGCTAAAAAATTGTAAATAATTATCTTCTTTCTCAAAGATAATTTAATAGATCATTTAGAATTTCTTTATTAAAGATCATAACGGTAACGTTCATTGGGCCTAATAAATGCTAAAAATCTGTAATTAATTATCTTCTTTGCAAAAGATAATTTAGTAGATCATTTAAAATTTCTTTATTAAAGATCATAACGGTAACGATCATTGGGCCTAATAAATGCTAAAGAATTTGAAATAATTGTATTCTTTGTGAATCATAATTGAAAAGATCATTTAAAGTTTTTTTATTAAAGATCATAACGGTAACGAGCATTGGGCCTAATAAATGCTAAAAAATTGTAAATAATTATCTTCTTTCTCAAAGATAATTTAATAGATCATTTAGAATTTCTTTATTAAAGATAATAACGGAAACGATCATTGGGCCTAATAAATGCTAAAGAATTGTAAATAATTATATTCTTTCTAAAACATAATTTAATAGATCATTTAAAATTTATTTATTAAAGATCATAACGGTAACGTTCATTGGGCCTAATAAATGCTAAAAAACTGTAATTAATTATCTTCTTTGCAAAAGATAATTTAGTAGATCATTTTAAATTTCTTTATTAAAGATCATAACGGTAACGATCATTTGTCCTAATAAATGCTAAAGAATTTGAAATAATTACCTTCTTTGTGAATCATAATTGAATAGAGCATTTAAAGTTTTTTTAATAAAGATCATAACGGTAACGATCATTGGGCCTAATAAATGCTAAAAAATTGTAAATAATTAGCTTTTTTCTAAAAGATAATTTAATAGATAATTTAGAATTTCTTTATTAAAGATCATAACGGTAACGATCATTGGGCCTAATAAATGCGAAAAAATTTGAAATAATTATCTTCTTTGTGAATCATAATTGAAAAGATCATTTAAAGTTTTTTTATTAAAGATCATAACGGTAACGAGCATAGGGCCTAATAAATTCTAAAAAATTGTAAATAATTATCTTCTTTCTCAAAGATAATTTAATAGATCATTTAGAATTTCTTTATTAAAGATCATAACGGAAACGATCATTGGGCCTAATAAATGCTAAAAAATTGTAAATAATTATCTTCTTTCTCAAAGATAATTTAATAGATCATTTAGAATTTCTTTATTAAAGATCATAACGGTAACGTTCATTGGGCCTAATAAATGCTAAAAATCTGTAATTAATTATCTTCTTTGCAAAAGATAATTTAGTAGATCATTTAAAATTTCTTTATTAAAGATCATAACGGTAACGATCATTGGGCCTAATAAATGCTAAAGAATTTGAAATAATTGTCTTCTTTGTGAATCATAATTGAAAAGATCATTTAAAGTTTTTTTATTAAAGATCATAACGGTAACGAGCATTGGGCCTAATAAATGCTAAAAAATTGTAAATAATTATCTTCTTTCTCAAAGATAATTTAATAGATCATTTAGAATTTCTTTATTAAAGATCATAACGGAAACGATCATTGGGCCTAATAAATGCTAAAGAATTGTAAATAATTATATTCTTTCTAAAACATAATTTAATATATCATTTAAAATTTATTTATTAAAGATCATAACGGTAACGTTCATTGGGCCTAATAAATGCTAAAAAACTGTAATTAATTATCTTCTTTGCAAAAGATAATTTAGTAGATCATTTTAAATTTCTTTATTAAAGATCATAACGGTAACGATCATTTGTCCTAATAAATGCTAAAGAATTTGAAATAATTACCTTCTTTGTGAATCATAATTGAATAGAACATTTAAAGTTTTTTTAATAAAGATCATAACAGTAACGATCATTGGGCCTAATAAATGCTAAAAAATTGTAAATAATTAGCTTTTTTCTAAAAGATAATTTAATAGATAATTTAGAATTTCTTTATTAAAGATCATAATGGTAACGATCATTGGTCCTAATAAATGCTAAAGAATTTGAAATAATTATCTTCTTTGTGAATCATAATTGAAAAGATCATTTAAAGTTTTTTTATTAAAGATCATAACGGTAACGAGCATTGGGCCTAACAAATGCTAAAAAATTGTAAATAATTATCTTCTTTCTCAAAGATAATTTAATAGATCATTTAGAATTTCTTTATTAAAGATCATAACGGTAACGTTCATTGGGCCTAATAAATGCTAAAAATCTGTAATTAATTATCTTCTTTGCAAAAGATAATTTAGTAGATCATTTAAAATTTCTTTATTAAAGATCATAACGGTAACGATCATTGGGCCTAATAAATGCTAAAGAATTTGAAATAATTGTCTTCTTTGTGAATCATAATTGAAAAGATCATTTAAAGTTTTTTTATTAAAGATCATAACGGTAACGAGCATTGGGCCTAATAAATGCTAAAAAATTGTAAATAATTATCTTCTTTCTCAAAGATAATTTAATAGATCATTTAGAATTTCTTTATTAAAGATAATAACGGAAACGATCATTGGGCCTAATAAATGCTAAAGAATTGTAAATAATTATATTCTTTCTAAAACATAATTTAATAGATCATTTAAAATTTATTTATTAAAGATCATAACGGTAACGTTCATTGGGCCTAATAAATGCTAAAAAACTGTAATTAATTATCTTCTTTGCAAAAGATAATTTAGTAGATCATTTTAAATTTCTTTATTAAAGATCATAACGGTAACGATCATTTGTCCTAATAAATGCTAAAGAATTTGAAATAATTACCTTCTTTGTGAATCATAATTGAATAGAGCATTTAAAGTTTTTTTAATAAAGATCATAACGGTAACGATCATTGGGCCTAATAAATGCTAAAAAATTGTAAATAATTAGCTTTTTTCTAAAAGATAATTTAATAGATAATTTAGAATTTCTTTATTAAAGATCATAACGGTAACGATCATTGGGCCTAATAAATGCGAAAGAATTTGAAATAATTATCTTCTTTGTGAATCATAATTGAAAAGATCATTTAAAGTTTTTTTATTAAAGATCATAACGGTAACGAGCATAGGGCCTAATAAATTCTAAAAAATTGTAAATAATTATCTTCTTTCTCAAAGATAATTTAATAGATCATTTAGAATTTCTTTATTAAAGATCATAACGGAAACGATCATTGGGCCTAATAAATGCTAAAAAATTGTAAATAATTATCTTCTTTCTCAAAGATAATTTAATAGATCATTTAGAATTTCTTTATTAAAGATCATAACGGTAACGTTCATTGGGCCTAATAAATGCTAAAAATCTGTAATTAATTATCTTCTTTGCAAAAGATAATTTAGTAGATCATTTAAAATTTCTTTATTAAAGATCATAACGGTAACGATCATTGGGCCTAATAAATGCTAAAGAATTTGAAATAATTGTCTTCTTTGTGAATCATAATTGAAAAGATCATTTAAAGTTTTTTTATTAAAGATCATAACGGTAACGAGCATTGGGCCTAATAAATGCTAAAAAATTGTAAATAATTATCTTCTTTCTCAAAGATAATTTAATAGATCATTTAGAATTTCTTTATTAAAGATCATAACGGAAACGATCATTGGGCCTAATAAATGCTAAAGAATTGTAAATAATTATATTCTTTCTAAAACATAATTTAATATATCATTTAAAATTTATTTATTAAAGATCATAACGGTAACGTTCATTGGGCCTAATAAATGCTAAAAAACTGTAATTAATTATCTTCTTTGCAAAAGATAATTTAGTAGATCATTTTAAATTTCTTTATTAAAGATCATAACGGTAACGATCATTTGTCCTAATAAATGCTAAAGAATTTGAAATAATTACCTTCTTTGTGAATCATAATTGAATAGAGCATTTAAAGTTTTTTTAATAAAGATCATAACGGTAACGATCATTGGGCCTAATAAATGCTAAAAAATTGTAAATAATTAGCTTTTTTCTAAAAGATAATTTAATAGATAATTTAGAATTTCTTTATTAAAGATCATAACGGTAACGATCATTGGGCCTAATAAATGCGAAAGAATTTGAAATAATTATCTTCTTTGTGAATCATAATTGAAAAGATCATTTAAAGTTTTTTTATTAAAGATCATAACGGTAACGAGCATTGGGCCTAATAAATTCTAAAAAATTGTAAATAATTATCTTCTTTCTCAAAGATAATTTAATAGATCATTTAGAATTTCTTTATTAAAGATCATAACGGAAACGATCATTGGGCCTAATAAATGCTAAAAAATTGTAAATAATTATCTTCTTTCTCAAAGATAATTTAATAGATCATTTAGAATTTCTTTATTAAAGATCATAACGGTAACGTTCATTGGGCCTAATAAATGCTAAAAATCTGTAATTAATTATCTTCTTTGCAAAAGATAATTTAGTAGATCATTTAAAATTTCTTTATTAAAGATCATAACGGTAACGATCATTGGGCCTAATAAATGCTAAAGAATTTGAAATAATTGTCTTCTTTGTGAATCATAATTGAAAAGATCATTTAAAGTTTTTTTATTAAAGATCATAACGGTAACGAGCATTGGGCCTAATAAATGCTAAAAAATTGTAAATAATTATCTTCTTTCTCAAAGATAATTTAATAGATCATTTAGAATTTCTTTATTAAAGATCATAACGGAAACGATCATTGGGCCTAATAAATGCTAAAGAATTGTAAATAATTATATTCTTTCTAAAACATAATTTAATATATCATTTAAAATTTATTTATTAAAGATCATAACGGTAACGTTCATTGGGCCTAATAAATGCTAAAAAACTGTAATTAATTATCTTCTTTGCAAAAGATAATTTAGTAGATCATTTTAAATTTCTTTATTAAAGATCATAACGGTAACGATCATTTGTCCTAATAAATGCTAAAGAATTTGAAATAATTACCTTCTTTGTGAATCATAATTGAATAGAGCATTTAAAGTTTTTTTAATAAAGATCATAACGGTAACGATCATTGGGCCTAATAAATGCTAAAAAATTGTAAATAATTAGCTTTTTTCTAAAAGATAATTTAATAGATAATTTAGAATTTCTTTATTAAAGATCATAACGGTAACGATCATTGGGCCTAATAAATGCGAAAGAATTTGAAATAATTATCTTCTTTGTGAATCATAATTGAAAAGATCATTTAAAGTTTTTTTATTAAAGATCATAACGGTAACGAGCATTGGGCCTAATAAATTCTAAAAAATTGTAAATAATTATCTTCTTTCTCAAAGATAATTTAATAGATCATTTAGAATTTCTTTATTAAAGATCATAACGGAAACGATCATTGGGCCTAATAAATGCTAAAAAATTGTAAATAATTATCTTCTTTCTCAAAGATAATTTAATAGATCATTTAGAATTTCTTTATTAAAGATCATAACGGTAACGTTCATTGGGCCTAATAAATGCTAAAAATCTGTAATTAATTATCTTCTTTGCAAAAGATAATTTAGTAGATCATTTAAAATTTCTTTATTAAAGATCATAACGGTAACGATCATTGGGCCTAATAAATGCTAAAGAATTTGAAATAATTGTCTTCTTTGTGAATCATAATTGAAAAGATCATTTAAAGTTTTTTTATTAAAGATCATAACGGTAACGAGCATTGGGCCTAATAAATGCTAAAAAATTGTAAATAATTATCTTCTTTCTCAAAGATAATTTAATAGATCATTTAGAATTTCTTTATTAAAGATCATAACGGAAACGATCATTGGGCCTAATAAATGCTAAAGAATTGTAAATAATTATATTCTTTCTAAAACATAATTTAATATATCATTTAAAATTTATTTATTAAAGATCATAACGGTAACGTTCATTGGGCCTAATAAATGCTAAAAAACTGTAATTAATTATCTTCTTTGCAAAAGATAATTTAGTAGATCATTTTAAATTTCTTTATTAAAGATCATAACGGTAACGATCATTTGTCCTAATAAATGCTAAAGAATTTGAAATAATTACCTTCTTTGTGAATCATAATTGAATAGAGCATTTAAAGTTTTTTTAATAAAGATCATAACGGTAACGATCATTGGGCCTAATAAATGCTAAAAAATTGTAAATAATTAGCTTTTTTCTAAAAGATAATTTAATAGATAATTTAGAATTTCTTTATTAAAGATCATAACGGTAACGATCATTGGGCCTAATAAATGCGAAAGAATTTGAAATAATTATCTTCTTTGTGAATCATAATTGAAAAGATCATTTAAAGTTTTTTTATTAAAGATCATAACGGTAACGAGCATTGGGCCTAATAAATTCTAAAAAATTGTAAATAATTATCTTCTTTCTCAAAGATAATTTAATAGATCATTTAGAATTTCTTTATTAAAGATCATAACGGAAACGATCATTGGGCCTAATAAATGCTAAAAAATTGTAAATAATTATCTTCTTTCTCAAAGATAATTTAATAGATCATTTAGAATTTCTTTATTAAAGATCATAACGGTAACGTTCATTGGGCCTAATAAATGCTAAAAATCTGTAATTAATTATCTTCTTTGCAAAAGATAATTTAGTAGATCATTTAAAATTTCTTTATTAAAGATCATAACGGTAACGATCATTGGGCCTAATAAATGCTAAAGAATTTGAAATAATTGTCTTCTTTGTGAATCATAATTGAAAAGATCATTTAAAGTTTTTTTATTAAAGATCATAACGGTAACGAGCATTGGGCCTAATAAATGCTAAAAAATTGTAAATAATTATCTTCTTTCTCAAAGATAATTTAATAGATCATTTAGAATTTCTTTATTAAAGATCATAACGGAAACGATCATTGGGCCTAATAAATGCTAAAGAATTGTAAATAATTATATTCTTTCTAAAACATAATTTAATATATCATTTAAAATTTATTTATTAAAGATCATAACGGTAACGTTCATTGGGCCTAATAAATGCTAAAAAACTGTAATTAATTATCTTCTTTGCAAAAGATAATTTAGTAGATCATTTTAAATTTCTTTATTAAAGATCATAACGGTAACGATCATTTGTCCTAATAAATGCTAAAGAATTTGAAATAATTACCTTCTTTGTGAATCATAATTGAATAGAGCATTTAAAGTTTTTTTAATAAAGATCATAACGGTAACGATCATTGGGCCTAATAAATGCTAAAAAATTGTAAATAATTAGCTTTTTTCTAAAAGATAATTTAATAGATAATTTAGAATTTCTTTATTAAAGATCATAACGGTAACGATCATTGGGCCTAATAAATGCGAAAGAATTTGAAATAATTATCTTCTTTGTGAATCATAATTGAAAAGATCATTTAAAGTTTTTTTATTAAAGATCATAACGGTAACGAGCATTGGGCCTAATAAATTCTAAAAAATTGTAAATAATTATCTTCTTTCTCAAAGATAATTTAATAGATCATTTAGAATTTCTTTATTAAAGATCATAACGGAAACGATCATTGGGCCTAATAAATGCTAAAAAATTGTAAATAATTATCTTCTTTCTCAAAGATAATTTAATAGATCATTTAGAATTTCTTTATTAAAGATCATAACGGTAACGTTCATTGGGCCTAATAAATGCTAAAAATCTGTAATTAATTATCTTCTTTGCAAAAGATAATTTAGTAGATCATTTAAAATTTCTTTATTAAAGATCATAACGGTAACGATCATTGGGCCTAATAAATGCTAAAGAATTTGAAATAATTGTCTTCTTTGTGAATCATAATTGAAAAGATCATTTAAAGTTTTTTTATTAAAGATCATAACGGTAACGAGCATTGGGCCTAATAAATGCTAAAAAATTGTAAATAATTATCTTCTTTCTCAAAGATAATTTAATAGATCATTTAGAATTTCTTTATTAAAGATCATAACGGAAACGATCATTGGGCCTAATAAATGCTAAAGAATTGTAAATAATTATATTCTTTCTAAAACATAATTTAATATATCATTTAAAATTTATTTATTAAAGATCATAACGGTAACGTTCATTGGGCCTAATAAATGCTAAAAAACTGTAATTAATTATCTTCTTTGCAAAAGATAATTTAGTAGATCATTTTAAATTTCTTTATTAAAGATCATAACGGTAACGATCATTTGTCCTAATAAATGCTAAAGAATTTGAAATAATTACCTTCTTTGTGAATCATAATTGAATAGAACATTTAAAGTTTTTTTAATAAAGATCATAACAGTAACGATCATTGGGCCTAATAAATGCTAAAAAATTGTAAATAATTAGCTTTTTTCTAAAAGATAATTTAATAGATAATTTAGAATTTCTTTATTAAAGATCATAATGGTAACGATCATTGGTCCTAATAAATGCTAAAGAATTTGAAATAATTATCTTCTTTGTGAATCATAATTGAAAAGATCATTTAAAGTTTTTTTATTAAAGATCATAACGGTAACGAGCATTGGGCCTAACAAATGCTAAAAAATTGTAAATAATTATCTTCTTTCTCAAAGATAATTTAATAGATCATTTAGAATTTCTTTATTAAAGATCATAACGGTAACGTTCATTGGGCCTAATAAATGCTAAAAATCTGTAATTAATTATCTTCTTTGCAAAAGATAATTTAGTAGATCATTTAAAATTTCTTTATTAAAGATCATAACGGTAACGATCATTGGGCCTAATAAATGCTAAAGAATTTGAAATAATTGTCTTCTTTGTGAATCATAATTGAAAAGATCATTTAAAGTTTTTTTATTAAAGATCATAACGGTAACGAGCATTGGGCCTAATAAATGCTAAAAAATTGTAAATAATTATCTTCTTTCTCAAAGATAATTTAATAGATCATTTAGAATTTCTTTATTAAAGATCATAACGGAAACGATCATTGGGCCTAATAAATGCTAAAAAATTGTAAATAATTATCTTCTTTCTCAAAGATAATTTAATAGATCATTTAGAATTTCTTTATTAAAGATCATAACGGTAACGTTCATTGGGCCTAATAAATGCTAAAAATCTGTAATTAATTATCTTCTTTGCAAAAGATAATTTAGTAGATCATTTAAAATTTCTTTATTAAAGATCATAACGGTAACGATCATTGGGCCTAATAAATGCTAAAGAATTTGAAATAATTGTCTTCTTTGTGAATCATAATTGAAAAGATCATTTAAAGTTTTTTTATTAAAGATCATAACGGTAACGAGCATTGGGCCTAATAAATGCTAAAAAATTGTAAATAATTATCTTCTTTCTCAAAGATAATTTAATAGATCATTTAGAATTTCTTTATTAAAGATAATAACTGAAACGATCATTGGGCCTAATAAATGCTAAAGAATTGTAAATAATTATATTCTTTCTAAAACATAATTTAATAGATCATTTAAAATTTATTTATTAAAGATCATAACGGTAACGTTCATTGGGCCTAATAAATGCTAAAAAACTGTAATTAATTATCTTCTTTGCAAAAGATAATTTAGTAGATCATTTTAAATTTCTTTATTAAAGATCATAACGGTAACGATCATTTGTCCTAATAAATGCTAAAGAATTTGAAATAATTACCTTCTTTGTGAATCATAATTGAATAGAGCATTTAAAGTTTTTTTAATAAAGATCATAACGGTAACGATCATTGGGCCTAATAAATGCTAAAAAATTGTAAATAATTAGCTTTTTTCTAAAAGATAATTTAATAGATAATTTAGAATTTCTTTATTAAAGATCATAACGGTAACGATCATTGGGCCTAATAAATGCGAAAGAATTTGAAATAATTATCTTCTTTGTGAATCATAATTGAAAAGATCATTTAAAGTTTTTTTATTAAAGATCATAACGGTAACGAGCATTGGGCCTAATAAATTCTAAAAAATTGTAAATAATTATCTTCTTTCTCAAAGATAATTTAATAGATCATTTAGAATTTCTTTATTAAAGATCATAACGGAAACGATCATTGGGCCTAATAAATGCTAAAAAATTGTAAATAATTATCTTCTTTCTCAAAGATAATTTAATAGATCATTTAGAATTTCTTTATTAAAGATCATAACGGTAACGTTCATTGGGCCTAATAAATGCTAAAAATCTGTAATTAATTATCTTCTTTGCAAAAGATAATTTAGTAGATCATTTAAAATTTCTTTATTAAAGATCATAACGGTAACGATCATTGGGCCTAATAAATGCTAAAGAATTTGAAATAATTGTCTTCTTTGTGAATCATAATTGAAAAGATCATTTAAAGTTTTTTTATTAAAGATCATAACGGTAACGAGCATTGGGCCTAATAAATGCTAAAAAATTGTAAATAATTATCTTCTTTCTCAAAGATAATTTAATAGATCATTTAGAATTTCTTTATTAAAGATAATAACTGAAACGATCATTGGGCCTAATAAATGCTAAAGAATTGTAAATAATTATATTCTTTCTAAAACATAATTTAATAGATCATTTAAAATTTATTTATTAAAGATCATAACGGTAACGTTCATTGGGCCTAATAAATGCTAAAAAACTGTAATTAATTATCTTCTTTGCAAAAGATAATTTAGTAGATCATTTTAAATTTCTTTATTAAAGATCATAACGGTAACGATCATTTGTCCTAATAAATGCTAAAGAATTTGAAATAATTACCTTCTTTGTGAATCATAATTGAATAGAGCATTTAAAGTTTTTTTAATAAAGATCATAACGGTAACGATCATTGGGCCTAATAAATGCTAAAAATTGTAAATAATTAGCTTTTTTCTAAAAGATAATTTAATAGATAATTTAGAATTTCTTTATTAAAGATCATAACGGTAACGATCATTGGGCCTAATAAATGCGAAAGAATTTGAAATAATTATCTTCTTTGTGAATCATAATTGAAAAGATCATTTAAAGTTTTTTTATTAAAGATCATAACGGTAACGAGCATTGGGCCTAATAAATTCTAAAAAATTGTAAATAATTATCTTCTTTCTCAAAGATAATTTAATAGATCATTTAGAATTTCTTTATTAAAGATCATAACGGAAACGATCATTGGGCCTAATAAATGCTAAAAAATTGTAAATAATTATCTTCTTTCTCAAAGATAATTTAATAGATCATTTAGAATTTCTTTATTAAAGATCATAACGGTAACGTTCATTGGGCCTAATAAATGCTAAAAATCTGTAATTAATTATCTTCTTTGCAAAAGATAATTTAGTAGATCATTTAAAATTTCTTTATTAAAGATCATAACGGTAACGATCATTGGGCCTAATAAATGCTAAAGAATTTGAAATAATTGTCTTCTTTGTGAATCATAATTGAAAAGATCATTTAAAGTTTTTTTATTAAAGATCATAACGGTAACGAGCATTGGGCCTAATAAATGCTAAAAAATTGTAAATAATTAACTTCTTTCTAAAAGATAATTTAATAGATCATTTAGAATTTCTTTATTAAAGATCATAACGGAAACGATCATTGGGCCTAATAAATGCTAAAGAATTGTAAATAATTATATTCTTTCTAAAACATAATTTAATATATCATTTAAAATTTATTTATTAAAGATCATAACGGTAACGTTCATTGGGCCTAATAAATGCTAAAAAACTGTAATTAATTATCTTCTTTGCAAAAGATAATTTAGTAGATCATTTTAAATTTCTTTATTAAAGATCATAACGGTAACGATCATTTGTCCTAATAAATGCTAAAGAATTTGAAATAATTACCTTCTTTGTGAATCATAATTGAATAGAGCATTTAAAGTTTTTTTAATAAAGATCATAACAGTAACGATCATTGGGCCTAATAAATGCTAAAAAATTGTAAATAATTAGCTTTTTTCTAAAAGATAATTTAATAGATAATTTAGAATTTCTTTATTAAAGATCATAATGGTAACGATCATTGGTCCTAATAAATGCTAAAGAATTTGAAATAATTATCTTCTTTGTGAATCATAATTGAAAAGATCATTTAAAGATTTTTTATTAAAGATCATAACGGTAACGAGCATTGGGCCTAACAAATGCTAAAAAATTGTAAATAATTATCTTCTTTCTCAAAGATAATTTAATAGATCATTTAGAATTTCTTTATTAAAGATCATAACGGTAACGTTCATTGGGCCTAATAAATGCTAAAAATCTGTAATTAATTATCTTCTTTGCAAAAGATAATTTAGTAGATCATTTAAAATTTCTTTATTAAAGATCATAACGGTAACGATCATTGGGCCTAATAAATGCTAAAGAATTTGAAATAATTGTCTTCTTTGTGAATCATAATTGAAAAGATCATTTAAAGTTTTTTTATTAAAGATCATAACGGTAACGAGCATTGGGCCTAATAAATGCTAAAAAATTGTAAATAATTATCTTCTTTCTCAAAGATAATTTAATAGATCATTTAGAATTTCTTTATTAAAGATCATAACGGAAACGATTATTGGGCCTAATAAATGCTAAAAAATTGTAAATAATTATCTTCTTTCTCAAAGATAATTTAATAGATCATTTAGAATTTCTTTATTAAAGATCATAACGGTAACGTTCATTGGGCCTAATAAATGCTAAAAATCTGTAATTAATTATCTTCTTTGCAAAAGATAATTTAGTAGATCATTTAAAATTTCTTTATTAAAGATCATAACGGTAACGATCATTGGGCCTAATAAATGCTAAAGAATTTGAAATAATTGTCTTCTTTGTGAATCATAATTGAAAAGATCATTTAAAGTTTTTTTATTAAAGATCATAACGGTAACGAGCATTGGGCCTAATAAATGCTAAAAAATTGTAAATAATTATCTTCTTTCTCAAAGATAATTTAATAGATCATTTAGAATTTCTTTATTAAAGATCATAACGGAAACGATCATTGGGCCTAATAAATGCTAAAGAATTGTAAATAATTATATTCTTTCTAAAACATAATTTAATAGATCATTTAAAATTTATTTATTAAAGATCATAACGGTAACGTTCATTGGGCCTAATAAATGCTAAAAAACTGTAATTAATTATCTTCTTTGCAAAAGATAATTTAGTAGATCATTTTAAATTTCTTTATTAAAGATCATAACGGTAACGATCATTTGTCCTAATAAATGCTAAAGAATTTGAAATAATTACCTTCTTTGTGAATCATAATTGAATAGAGCATTTAAAGTTTTTTTAATAAAGATCATAACGGTAACGATCATTGGGCCTAATAAATGCTAAAAAATTGTAAATAATTAGCTTTTTTCTAAAAGATAATTTAATAGATAATTTAGAATTTCTTTATTAAAGATCATAATGGTAACGATCATTGGTCCTAATAAATGCTAAAGAATTTGAAATAATTATCTTCTTTGTGAATCATAATTGAAAAGATCATTTAAAGATTTTTTATTAAAGATCATAACGGTAACGAGCATTGGGCCTAACAAATGCTAAAAAATTGTAAATAATTATCTTCTTTCTCAAAGATAATTTAATAGATCATTTAGAATTTCTTTATTAAAGATCATAACGGTAACGTTCATTGGGCCTAATAAATGCTAAAAATCTGTAATTAATTATCTTCTTTGCAAAAGATAATTTAGTAGATCATTTAAAATTTCTTTATTAAAGATCATAACGGTAACGATCATTGGGCCTAATAAATGCTAAAGAATTTGAAATAATTGTCTTCTTTGTGAATCATAATTGAAAAGATCATTTAAAGTTTTTTTATTAAAGATCATAACGGTAACGAGCATTGGGCCTAATAAATGCTAAAAAATTGTAAATAATTATCTTCTTTCTCAAAGATAATTTAATAGATCATTTAGAATTTCTTTATTAAAGATCATAACGGAAACGATTATTGGGCCTAATAAATGCTAAAAAATTGTAAATAATTATCTTCTTTCTCAAAGATAATTTAATAGATCATTTAGAATTTCTTTATTAAAGATCATAACGGTAACGTTCATTGGGCCTAATAAATGCTAAAAATCTGTAATTAATTATCTTCTTTGCAAAAGATAATTTAGTAGATCATTTAAAATTTCTTTATTAAAGATCATAACGGTAACGATCATTGGGCCTAATAAATGCTAAAGAATTTGAAATAATTGTCTTCTTTGTGAATCATAATTGAAAAGATCATTTAAAGTTTTTTTATTAAAGATCATAACAGTAACGAGCATTGGGCCTAATAAATGCTAAAAAATTGTAAATAATTATCTTCTTTCTCAAAGATAATTTAATAGATCATTTAGAATTTCTTTATTAAAGATCATAACGGAAACGATCATTGGGCCTAATAAATGCTAAAGAATTGTAAATAATTATATTCTTTCTAAAACATAATTTAATAGATCATTTAAAATTTATTTATTAAAGATCATAACGGTAACGTTCATTGGGCCTAATAAATGCTAAAAAACTGTAATTAATTATCTTCTTTGCAAAAGATAATTTAGTAGATCATTTTAAATTTCTTTATTAAAGATCATAACGGTAACGATCATTTGTCCTAATAAATGCTAAAGAATTTGAAATAATTACCTTCTTTGTGAATCATAATTGAATAGAGCATTTAAAGTTTTTTTAATAAAGATCATAACGGTAACGATCATTGGGCCTAATAAATGCTAAAAAATTGTAAATAATTAGCTTTTTTCTAAAAGATAATTTAATAGATAATTTAGAATTTCTTTATTAAAGATCATAATGGTAACGATCATTGGTCCTAATAAATGCTAAAGAATTTGAAATAATTATCTTCTTTGTGAATCATAATTGAAAAGATCATTTAAAGTTTTTTTATTAAAGATCATAACGGTAACGAGCATTGGGCCTAATAAATGCGAAAAAATTGCAAATAATTATCTTCTTTCTCAAAGATAATTTAATAGATAATTTAGAATTTCTTTATTAAAGATCATAATGGTAACGATCATTGGTCCTAATAAATGCTAAAGAATTTGAAATAATTACCTTCTTTGTGAATCATAATTGAAAAGATCATTTAAAGTTTTTTTATTAAAGATCATAACGGTAACGATAATTGGGCCTAATAAATGCTAAAAAATTGTAAATAATTATCTTGTTTCTCAAAGATAATTTAATAGATCATTTAGAATTTCTTTATTAAAGATCATAACGGAAACGATCATTGGGCCTAATAAATGCTAAAGAATTGTAAATAATTATATTCTTTCTAAAACATAATTTAATAGATCATTTAAAATTTTTTTATTAAAAATCATAACGGTAACAATCATTGAGCCTAATAAATGGTAAAAAATTGTAAATAATTATCTTGTTTGTAACAGATAATTTAATAGATCATTTAAAATTTCTTTATTAAAGATCATAACAGTAACGATCATTGGGCCTAATAAATGCCAAAGAATTTGAAATAATTATCTACTTTGTGAATCATAATTGAAAAGATCATTTAAAGTTTTTTTATTAAAGATCATAACGGTAACGATCATTGGGCCTAAGAAATGCTAAAAAATTGTAAATAATTATCTTCTTTCTCAAAGATAATTTAATAGATCATTTAGAATTTCTTTATTAAAGATCATAACGGTAACGATCATTGGGCCTAATAAATGCGAAAGAATTTGAAATAATTATCTTCTTTGTGAATCATAATTGAAAAGATCATTTAAAGTTTTTTTATTAAAGATCATAACGGTAACGAGCATTGGGCCTAATAAATGCTAAAATTGTAAATAATTATCTTCTTTCTCAAAGATAATTTAATAGATCATTTAGAATTTCTTTATTAAAGATCATAACGGAAACGATCATTGGGCCTAATAAATGCTAAAAAATTGTAAATAATTATCTTCTTTCTCAAAGATAATTTAATAGATCATTTAGAATTTCTTTATTAAAGATCATAACGGTAACGTTTATTGGGCCTAATAAATGCTAAGAATCTGTAATTAATTATCTTCTTTGCAAAAGATAATTTAGTAGATCATTTAAAATTTCTTTATTAAAGATCATAACGGTAACGATCATTGGGCCTAATAAATGCTAAAGAATTTGAAATAATTGTCTTCTTTGTGAATCATAATTCAAAAGATCATTTAAAGTTTTTTTATTAAAGATCATAACGGTAACAAGCATTGGGCCTAATAAATGCTAAAAAATTGTAAATAATTATCTTCTTTCTCAAAGATAATTTAATAGATCATTTAGAATTTCTTTATTAAAGATAATAACGGAAACGATCATTGGGCCTAATAAATGCTAAAGAATTGTAAATAATTATATTCTTTCTAAAACATAATTTAATATATCATTTAAAATTTATTTATTAAAGATCATAACGGTAACGTTCATTGGGCCTAATAAATGCTAAAAAACTGTAATTAATTATCTTCTTTGCAAAAGATAATTTAGTAGATCATTTTAAATTTCTTTATTAAAGATCATAACGGTAACGATCATTTGTCCTAATAAATGCTAAAGAATTTGAAATAATTACCTTCTTTGTGAATCATAATTGAATAGAGCATTTAAAGTTTTTTTAATAAAGATCATAACGGTAACGATCATTGGGCCTAATAAATGCTAAAAAATTGTAAATAATTAGCTTTTTTCTAAAAGATAATTTAATAGATAATTTAGAATTTCTTTATTAAAGATCATAACGGTAACGATCATTGGGCCTAATAAATGCGAAAGAATTTGAAATAATTATCTTCTTTGTGAATCATAATTGAAAAGATCATTTAAAGTTTTTTTATTAAAGATCATAACGGTAACGAGCATTGGACCTAATAAATTCTAAAAAATTGTAAATAATTATCTTCTTTCTCAAAGATAATTTAATAGATCATTTAGAATTTCTTTATTAAAGATCATAACGGAAACGATCATTGGGCCTAATAAATGCTAAAAAATTGTAAATAATTATCTTCTTTCTCAAAGATAATTTAATAGATCATTTAGAATTTCTTTATTAAAGATCATAACGGTAACGTTCATTGGGCCTAATAAATGCTAAAAATCTGTAATTAATTATCTTCTTTGCAAAAGATAATTTAGTAGATCATTTAAAATTTCTTTATTAAAGATCATAACGGTAACGATCATTGGGCCTAATAAATGCTAAAGAATTTGAAATAATTGTCTTCTTTGTGAATCATAATTGAAAAGATCATTTAAAGTTTTTTTATTAAAGATCATAACGGTAACGAGCATTGGGCCTAATAAATGCTAAAAAATTGTAAATAATTATCTTCTTTCTCAAAGATAATTTAATAGATCATTTAGAATTTCTTTATTAAAGATCATAACCGAAACGATCATTGGGCCTAATAAATGCTAAAGAATTGTAAATAATTATATTCTTTCTAAAACATAATTTAATAGATCATTTAAAATTTATTTATTAAAGATCATAACGGTAACGTTCATTGGGCCTAATAAATGCTAAAAAACTGTAATTAATTATCTTCTTTGCAAAAGATAATTTAGTAGATCATTTTAAATTTCTTTATTAAAGATCATAACGGTAACGATCATTTGTCCTAATAAATGCTAAAGAATTTGAAATAATTACCTTCTTTGTGAATCATAATTGAATAGAGCATTTAAAGTTTTTTTAATAAAGATCATAACGGTAACGATCATTGGGCCTAATAAATGCTAAAAAATTGTAAATAATTAGCTTTTTTCTAAAAGATAATTTAATAGATAATTTAGAATTTCTTTATTAAAGATCATAATGGTAACGATCATTGGTCCTAATAAATGCTAAAGAATTTGAAATAATTATCTTCTTTGTGAATCATAATTGAAAAGATCATTTAAAGTTTTTTTATTAAAGATCATAACGGTAACGAGCATTGGGCCTAATAAATGCGAAAAAATTGCAAATAATTATCTTCTTTCTCAAAGATAATTTAATAGATAATTTAGAATTTCTTTATTAAAGATCATAATGGTAACGATCATTGGTCCTAATAAATGCTAAAGAATTTGAAATAATTACCTTCTTTGTGAATCATAATTGAAAAGATCATTTAAAGTTTTTTTATTAAAGATCATAACGGTAACGAGCATAGGGCCTAATAAATTCTAAAAAATTGTAAATAATTATCTTCTTTCTCAAAGATAATTTAATAGATCATTTAGAATTTCTTTATTAAAGATCATAACGGAAACGATCATTGGGCCTAATAAATGCGAAAGAATTTGAAATAATTATCTTCTTTGTGAATCATAATTGAAAAGATCATTTAAAGTTTTTTTATTAAAGATCATAACGGTAACGAGCATTGGGCCTAATAAATGCTAAAAAATTGTAAATAATTATCTTCTTTCTCAAAGATAATTTAATAGATCATTTAGAATTTCTTTATTAAAGATCATAACGGAAACGATCATTGGGCCTAATAAATGCTAAAAAACTGTAATTAATTATCTTCTTTGCAAAAGATAATTTAGTAGATCATTTTAAATTTCTTTATTAAAGATCATAACGGTAACGATCATTTGTCCTAATAAATGCTAAAGAATTTGAAATAATTACCTTCTTTGTGAATCATAATTGAATAGAGCATTTAAAGTTTTTTTAATAAAGATCATAACGGTAACGATCATTGGGCCTAATAAATGCTAAAAAATTGTAAATAATTAGCTTTTTTCTAAAAGATAATTTAATAGATAATTTAGAATTTCTTTATTAAAGATCATAACGGTAACGATCATTGGGCCTAATAAATGCGAAAGAATTTGAAATAATTATCTTCTTTGTGAATCATAATTGAAAAGATCATTTAAAGTTTTTTTATTAAAGATCATAACGGTAACGAGCATTGGGCCTAATAAATTCTAAAAAATTGTAAATAATTATCTTCTTTCTCAAAGATAATTTAATAGATCATTTAGAATTTCTTTATTAAAGATCATAACGGAAACGATCATTGGGCCTAATAAATGCTAAAAAATTGTAAATAATTATCTTCTTTCTCAAAGATAATTTAATAGATCATTTAGAATTTCTTTATTAAAGATCATAACGGTAACGTTCATTGGGCCTAATAAATGCTAAAAATCTGTAATTAATTATCTTCTTTGCAAAAGATAATTTAGTAGATCATTTAAAATTTCTTTATTAAAGATCATAACGGTAACGATCATTGGGCCTAATAAATGCTAAAGAATTTGAAATAATTGTCTTCTTTGTGAATCATAATTGAAAAGATCATTTAAAGTTTTTTTATTAAAGATCATAACGGTAACGAGCATTGGGCCTAATAAATGCTAAAAAATTGTAAATAATTATCTTCTTTCTGAAAGATAATTTAATAGATCATTTAGAATTTCTTTATTAAAGATCATAACGGAAACGATCATTGGGCCTAATAAATGCTAAAGAATTGTAAATAATTATATTCTTTCTAAAACATAATTTAATATATCATTTAAAATTTATTTGTTAAAGATCATAACGGTAACGTTCATTGGGCCTAATAAATGCTAAAAAACTGTAATTAATTATCTTCTTTGCAAAAGATAATTTAGTAGATCATTTTAAATTTCTTTATTAAAGATCATAACGGTAACGATCATTTGTCCTAATAAATGCTAAAGAATTTGAAATAATTACCTTCTTTGTGAATCATAATTGAATAGAGCATTTAAAGTTTTTTTAATAAAGATCATAACAGTAACGATCATTGGGCCTAATAAATGCTAAAAAATTGTAAATAATTAGCTTTTTTCTAAAAGATAATTTAATAGATAATTTAGAATTTCTTTATTAAAGATCATAATGGTAACGATCATTGGTCCTAATAAATGCTAAAGAATTTGAAATAATTATCTTCTTTGTGAATCATAATTGAAAAGATCATTTAAAGTTTTTTTATTAAAGATCATAACGGTAACGAGCATTGGGCCTAACAAATGCTAAAAAATTGTAAATAATTATCTTCTTTCTCAAAGATAATTTAATAGATCATTTAGAATTTCTTTATTAAAGATCATAACGGTAACGTTCATTAGGCCTAATAAATGCTAAAAATCTGTAATTAATTATCTTCTTTGCAAAAGATAATTTAGTAGATCATTTAAAATTTCTTTATTAAAGATCATAACGGTAACGATCATTGGGCCTAATAAATGCTAAAGAATTTGAAATAATTGTCTTCTTTGTGAATCATAATTGAAAAGATCATTTAAAGTTTTTTTATTAAAGATCATAACGGTAACGAGCATTGGGCCTAATAAATGCTAAAAAATTGTAAATAATTATCTTCTTTCTCAAAGATAATTTAATAGATCATTTAGAATTTCTTTATTAAAGATCATAACGGAAACGATTATTGGGCCTAATAAATGCTAAAAAATTGTAAATAATTATCTTCTTTCTCAAAGATAATTTAATAGATCATTTAGAATTTCTTTATTAAAGATCATAACGGTAACGTTCATTGGGCCTAATAAATGCTAAAAATCTGTAATTAATTATCTTCTTTGCAAAAGATAATTTAGTAGATCATTTAAAATTTCTTTATTAAAGATCATAACGGTAACGATCATTGGGCCTAATAAATGCTAAAGAATTTGAAATAATTGTCTTCTTTGTGAATCATAATTGAAAAGATCATTTAAAGTTTTTTTATTAAAGATCATAACGGTAACGAGCATTGGGCCTAATAAATGCTAAAAAATTGTAAATAATTATCTTCTTTCTCAAAGATAATTTAATAGATCATTTAGAATTTCTTTATTAAAGATCATAACCGAAACGATCATTGGGCCTAATAAATGCTAAAGAATTGTAAATAATTATATTCTTTCTAAAACATAATTTAATAGATCATTTAAAATTTATTTATTAAAGATCATAACGGTAACGTTCATTGGGCCTAATAAATGCTAAAAAACTGTAATTAATTATCTTCTTTGCAAAAGATAATTTAGTAGATCATTTTAAATTTCTTTATTAAAGATCATAACGGTAACGATCATTTGTCCTAATAAATGCTAAAGAATTTGAAATAATTACCTTCTTTGTGAATCATAATTGAATAGAGCATTTAAAGTTTTTTTAATAAAGATCATAACGGTAACGATCATTGGGCCTAATAAATGCTAAAAAATTGTAAATAATTAGCTTTTTTCTAAAAGATAATTTAATAGATAATTTAGAATTTCTTTATTAAAGATCATAATGGTAACGATCATTGGTCCTAATAAATGCTAAAGAATTTGAAATAATTATCTTCTTTGTGAATCATAATTGAAAAGATCATTTAAAGTTTTTTTATTAAAGATCATAACGGTAACGAGCATTGGGCCTAATAAATGCGAAAAAATTGCAAATAATTATCTTCTTTCTCAAAGATAATTTAATAGATAATTTAGAATTTCTTTATTAAAGATCATAATGGTAACGATCATTGGTCCTAATAAATGCTAAAGAATTTGAAATAATTACCTTCTTTGTGAATCATAATTGAAAAGATCATTTAAAGTTTTTTTATTAAAGATCATAACGGTAACGATAATTGGGCCTAATAAATGCTAAAAAATTGTAAATAATTATCTTGTTTCTCAAAGATAATTTAATAGATCATTTAGAATTTCTTTATTAAAGATCATAACGGAAACGATCATTGGGCCTAATAAATGCTAAAGAATTGTAAATAATTATATTCTTTCTAAAACATAATTTAATAGATCATTTAAAATTTATTTATTAAAGATCATAACGGTAACGTTCATTGGGCCTAATAAATGCTAAAAAACTGTAATTAATTATCTTCTTTGCAAAAGATAATTTAGTAGATCATTTTAAATTTCTTTATTAAAGATCATAACGGTAACGATCATTTGTCCTAATAAATGCTAAAGAATTTGAAATAATTACCTTCTTTGTGAATCATAATTGAATAGAGCATTTAAAGTTTTTTTAATAAAGATCATAACGGTAACGATGATTGGGCCTAATAAATGCTAAAAAATTGTAAATAATTAGCTTTTTTCTAAAAGATAATTTAATAGATAATTTAGAATTTCTTTATTAAAGATCATAATGGTAACGATCATTGGTCCTAATAAATGCTAAAGAATTTGAAATAATTATCTTCTTTGTGAATCATAATTGAAAAGATCATTTAAAGTTTTTTTATTAAAGATCATAACGGTAACGAGCATTGGGCCTAATAAATGCGAAAAAATTGCAAATAATTATCTTCTTTCTCAAAGATAATTTAATAGATAATTTAGAATTTCTTTATTAAAGATCATAATGGTAACGATCATTGGTCCTAATAAATGCTAAAGAATTTGAAATAATTACCTTCTTTGTGAATCATAATTGAAAAGATCATTTAAAGTTTTTTTATTAAAGATCATAACGGTAACGATAATTGGGCCTAATAAATGCTAAAAAATTGTAAATAATTATCTTGTTTCTCAAAGATAATTTAATAGATCATTTAGAATTTCTTTATTAAAGATCATAACGGAAACGATCATTGGGCCTAATAAATGCTAAAGAATTGTAAATAATTATATTCTTTCTAAAACATAATTTAATAGATCATTTAAAATTTTTTTATTAAAAATCATAACGGTAACAATCATTGAGCCTAATAAATGGTAAAAAATTGTAAATAATTATCTTGTTTGTAACAGATAATTTAATAGATCATTTAAAATTTCTTTATTAAAGATCATAACAGTAATGATCATTGGGCCTAATAAATGCCAAAGAATTTGAAATAATTATCTACTTTGTGAATCATAATTGAAAAGATCATTTAAAGTTTTTTTATTAAAGATCATAACGGTAACGATCATTGGGCCTAAGAAATGCTAAAAAATTGTAAATAATTATCTTCTTTCTCAAAGATAATTTAATAGATCATTTAGAATTTCTTTATTAAAGATCATAACGGTAACGATCATTGGGCCTAATAAATGCGAAAGAATTTGAAATAATTATCTTCTTTGTGAATCATAATTGAAAAGATCATTTAAAGTTTTTTTATTAAAGATCATAACGGTAACGAGCATTGGGCCTAATAAATGCTAAAAAATTGTAAATAATTATCTTCTTTCTCAAAGATAATTTAATAGATCATTTAGAATTTCTTTATTAAAGATCATAACGGAAACGATCATTGGGCCTAATAAATGCTAAAAAATTGTAAATAATTATCTTCTTTCTCAAAGATAATTTAATAGATCATTTAGAATTTCTTTATTAAAGATCATAACGGTAACGTTTATTGGGCCTAATAAATGCTAAGAATCTGTAATTAATTATCTTCTTTGCAAAAGATAATTTAGTAGATCATTTAAAATTTCTTTATTAAAGATCATAACGGTAACGATCATTGGGCCTAATAAATGCTAAAGAATTTGAAATAATTGTCTTCTTTGTGAATCATAATTCAAAAGATCATTTAAAGTTTTTTTATTAAAGATCATAACGGTAACAAGCATTGGGCCTAATAAATGCTAAAAAATTGTAAATAATTATCTTCTTTCTCAAAGATAATTTAATAGATCATTTAGAATTTCTTTATTAAAGATAATAACGGAAACGATCATTGGGCCTAATAAATGCTAAAGAATTGTAAATAATTATATTCTTTCTAAAACATAATTTAATATATCATTTAAAATTTATTTATTAAAAATCATAACGGTAACGTTCATTGGGCCTAATAAATGCTAAAAAACTGTAATTAATTATCTTCTTTGCAAAAGATAATTTAGTAGATCATTTTAAATTTCTTTATTAAAGATCATAACGGTAACGATCATTTGTCCTAATAAATGCTAAAGAATTTGAAATAATTACCTTCTTTGTGAATCATAATTGAATAGAGCATTTAAAGTTTTTTTAATAAAGATCATAACGGTAACGATCATTGGGCCTAATAAATGATAAAAAATTGTAAATAATTAGCTTTTTTCTAAAAGATAATTTAATAGATAATTTAGAATTTCTTTATTAAAGATCATAACGGTAACGATCATTGGGCCTAATAAATGCGAAAGAATTTGAAATAATTATCTTCTTTGTGAATCATAATTGAAAAGATCATTTAAAGTTTTTTTATTAAAGATCATAACGGTAACGAGCATTGGACCTAATAAATTCTAAAAAATTGTAAATAATTATCTTCTTTCTCAAAGATAATTTAATAGATCATTTAGAATTTCTTTATTAAAGATCATAACGGAAACGATCATTGGGCCTAATAAATGCTAAAAAATTGTAAATAATTATCTTCTTTCTCAAAGATAATTTAATAGATCATTTAGAATTTCTTTATTAAAGATCATAACGGTAACGTTCATTGGGCCTAATAAATGCTAAAAATCTGTAATTAATTATCTTCTTTGCAAAAGATAATTTAGTAGATCATTTAAAATTTCTTTATTAAAGATCATAATGGTAACGATCATTGGGCCTAATAAATGCTAAAGAATTTGAAATAATTGTCTTCTTTGTGAATCATAATTGAAAAGATCATTTAAAGTTTTTTTATTAAAGATCATAACGGTAACGAGCATTGGGCCTAATAAATGCTAAAAAATTGTAAATAATTATCTTCTTTCTCAAAGATAATTTAATAGATCATTTAGAATTTCTTTATTAAAGATCATAACGGAAACGATCATTGGGCCTAATAAATGCTAAAGAATTGTAAATAATTATATTCTTTCTAAAACATAATTTAATAGATCATTTAAAATTTATTTATTAAAGATCATAACGGTAACGTTCATTGGGCCTAATAAATGCTAAAAAACTGTAATTAATTATCTTCTTTGCAAAAGATAATTTAGTAGATCATTTTAAATTTCTTTATTAAAGATCATAACGGTAACGATCATTTGTCCTAATAAATGCTAAAGAATTTGAAATAATTACCTTCTTTGTGAATCATAATTGAATAGAGCATTTAAAGTTTTTTTAATAAAGATCATAACGGTAACGATCATTGGGCCTAATAAATGCTAAAAAATTGTAAATAATTAGCTTTTTTCTAAAAGATAATTTAATAGATAATTTAGAATTTCTTTATTAAAGATCATAATGGTAACGATCATTGGTCCTAATAAATGCTAAAGAATTTGAAATAATTATCTTCTTTGTGAATCATAATTGAAAAGATCATTTAAAGTTTTTTTATTAAAGATCATAACGGTAACGAGCATTGGGCCTAATAAATGCTAAAAAATTGTAAATAATTATCTTCTTTCTCAAAGATAATTTAATAGATCATTTAGAATTTCTTTATTAAAGATCATAACGGTAACGTTCATTGGCCTAATAAATGCTAAAAATCTGTAATTAATTATCTTCTTTGCAAAAGATAATTTAGTAGATCATTTAAAATTTCTTTATTAAAGATCATAACGGTAACGATCATTGGGCCTAATAAATGCTAAAGAATTTGAAATAATTGTCTTCTTTGTGAATCATAATTGAAAAGATCATTTAAAGTTTTTTTATTAAAGATCATAACGGTAACGAGCATTGGGCCTAATAAATGCTAAAAAATTGTAAATAATTATCTTCTTTCTCAAAGATGATTTAATAGATCATTTAGAATTTCTTTATTAAAGATCATAACGGAAACGATCATTGGGCCTAATAAATGCTAAAGAATTGTAAATAATTATATTCTTTCTAAAACATAATTTAATAGATCATTTAAAATTTATTTATTAAAGATCATAACGGTAACGTTCATTGGGCCTAATAAATGCTAAAAAACTGTAATTAATTATCTTCTTTGCAAAAGATAATTTAGTAGATCATTTTAAATTTCTTTATTAAAGATCATAACGGTAACGATCATTTGTCCTAATAAATGCTAAAGAATTTGAAATAATTACCTTCTTTGTGAATCATAATTGAATAGAGCATTTAAAGTTTTTTTAATAAAGATCATAACGGTAACGATCATTGGGCCTAATAAATGCTAAAAAATTGTAAATAATTAGATTTTTTCTAAAAGATAATTTAATAGATAATTTAGAATTTCTTTATTAAAGATCATAATGGTAACGATCATTGGGCCTAATAAATGATAAAGAATTTGAAATAATTATCTTCTTTGTGAATCATAATTGAAAAGATCATTTAAAGTTTTTTTATTAAAGATCATAACGGTAACGAGCATTGGGCCTAATAAATGCTAAAAAATTGTAAATAATTATCTTCTTTCTCAAAGATGATTTAATAGATCATTTAGAATTTCTTTATTAAAGATCATAACGGAAACGATCATTGGGCCTAATAAATGCTAAAGAATTGTAAATAATTATATTCTTTCTAAAACATAATTTAATAGATCATTTAAAATTTTTTTATTAAAAATCATAACGGTAACAATCATTGAGCCTAATAAATGGTAAAAATTGTAAATAATTATCTTGTTTGTAACAGAAAATTTAATAGATCATTTAAAATTTCTTTATTAAAGATCATAACAGTAACGATCATTGGGCCTAATAAATGCTAAAGAATTTGAAATAATTATCTACTTTGTGAATCATAATTGAAAAGATCATTTAAAGTTTTTTTATTAAAGATCATAACGGTAACGATCATTGGGCCTAATAAATGCTAAAGAATTTGAAATAATTATCTTCTTTGTGAATCATAATTGAAAAGATCATTTAAAGTTTTTTTATTAAAGATCATAACGGTAACGAGCATTGGGCCTAATAAATGCTAAAAAATTGTAAATAATTAGCTTTTTTCTAAAAGATAATTTAATAGATAATTTAGAATTTCTTTATTAAAGATCATAATGGTAACGATCATTGGTCCTAATAAATGCTAAAGAATTTGAAATAATTACCTTCTTTGTGAATCATAATTGAAAAGATCATTTAAAGTTTTTTTATTAAAGATCATAACGGTAACGAGCATTGGGCCTAATAAATGCTAAAAAATTGTAAATAATTATCTTCTTTCTCAAAGATGATTTAATAGATCATTTAGAATTTCTTTATTAAAGATCATAACGGAAACGATCATTGGGGTTAATAAATGCTAAAGAATTGTAAATAATTATATTCTTTCTAAAACATAATTTAATAGATAATTTAAAATTTATTTATTAAAGATCATAACGGTGACGTTCATTGGGCCTAATAAATGCTAAAAAACTGTAATTAATTATCTCCTTTGCAAAAGATAATTTAGTAGATCATTTAAAATTTCTTTATTAAAGATCATAACGGTAACGATCATTTGTCCTAATAAATGCTAAAGAATTTGAAATAATTACCTTCTTTGTCAATCATAATTGAATAGATCATTTAAAATTTTTTTAATAAAGATCATAACAGTAACGATCATTGGGCCTAATAAATGCTAAAAAATTGTAAATAATTAGCTTTTTTCTAAAAGATAATTTAATAGATAATTTAGAATTTCTTTATTAAAGATCATAATGGTAACGATCATTGGTCCTAATAAATGCTAAAGAATTTGAAATAATTACCTTCTTTGTGAATCATAATTGAAAAGATCATTTAAAGTTTTTTTATTAAAGATCATAACGGTAACGATAATTGGGCCTAATAAATGCTAAAAAATTGTAAATAATTATCTTGTTTCTCAAAGATAATTTAATAGATCATTTAGAATTTCTTTATTAAAGATCATAACGGAAACGATCATTGGGCCTAATAAATGCTAAAGAATTGTAATTAATTATATTCTTTCTAAAACATAATTTAATAGATCATTTAAAATTTTTTTATTAAAAATCATAACGGTAACAATCATTGAGCCTAATAAATGGTAAAAAATTGTAAATAATTATCTTGTTTGTAACAGATAATTTAATAGATCATTTAAAATTTCTTTATTAAAGATCATAACATTAACGATCATTGGGCCTAATAAATGCTAAAGAATTTGAAATAATTATCTACTTTGTGAATCATAATTGAAAAGATCATTTAAAGTTTTTTTATTAAAGATCATAACGGTAACGATCATTGGGCCTAATAAATGCTAAAAAATTGTAAATAATTATCTTCTTTCTAAAAGATAATTTAATAGATCATTTATAATTTCTTTATTAAAGATCATAACGGTAACGATCATTGGGCCTAATAAATGCGAAAGAATTTGAAATAATTATCTTCTTTGTGAATCATAATTGAAAAGATCATTTAAAGTTTTTTTATTAAAGATCATAACGGTAACGATCATTGGGCCTAATAAATGCTAAAAAATTGTAAATAATTATCTTCTTTCTAAAAGATAATTTAATAGATCATTTATAATTTCTTTATTAAAGATCATAATGGTAACGATCATTGGTCCTAATAAATGCTAAAGAATTTGAAATAATTACCTTCTTTGTGAATCAAATTGAAAAGATCATTTAAAGTTTTTTTATTAAAGATCATAACGGTAACGATCATTGAGCCTAATAAATGGTAAAAAATTGTAAATAATTATCTTGTTTGTAACAGATAATTTAATAGATCATTTAAAATTTCTTTATTAAAGATCATAACAGTAACGATCATTGGGCCTAATAAATGCTAAAGAATTTGAAATAATTATCTACTTTGTGAATCATAATTGAAAAGATCATTTAAAGTTTTTTTATTAAAGATCATAACGGTAACGATCATTGGGCCTAATAAATGCTAAAAAATTGTAAATAATTATCTTCTTTCTAAAAGATAATTTAATAGATCATTTATAATTTCTTTATTAAAGATCATAACGGTAACGATCATTGGTCCTAATAAATGCTAAAGAATTTGAAATAATTACCTTCTTTGTGAATCAAATTGAAAAGATCATTTAATGTTTTTTTATTAAAGATCATAACGGTAACGATCATTGGGCCTAATAAATGCTAAAAAATAATAAATAATTATCTTCTTTCTCAAAGATAATTTAATAGATCATTTAGAATTTCTTTATTAAAGATCATAACGGTAACGATCATTGGGCCTAATAAATGCGAAAGAATTTGAAATAATTATCTTCTTTGTGAATCATAATTGAAAAGATCATTTAAAGTTTTTTTATTAAAGATCATAACGGTAACGATCATTGGGCCTAATAAATGCTAAAAAATTGTAAATAATTATCTTCTTTCTAAAAGATAATTTAATAGATCATTTATAATTTCTTTATTAAAGATCATAACGGTAACGATCATTGGTCCTAATAAATGCTAAAGAATTTGAAATAATTACCTTCTTTGTGAATCAAATTGAAAAGATCATTTAAAGTTTTTTTATTAAAGATCATAACGGTAACGATCATTGGGCCTAATAAATGCTAAAAAATTGTAAATAATTATCTTCTTTCTCAAAGATAATTTAATAGATCATTTAGAATTTCTTTATTAAAGATCATAACGGAAACGATCATTGGGCCTAATAAATGCTAAAGAATTGTAAATAATTATATTCTTTCTAAAAGATAATTTAATTGATCATTTAAAATTTATTTATTAAAGATCATAACGGTAACGTTCATTGGGCCTAATAAATGCTAAAAAACTGTAATTAATTATCTTCTTTGCAAAAGATAATTTAGTAGATCATTTAAAATTTCTTTATTAAAGATCATAACGGTAACGATCATTGGTCCTAATAAATTCTAAAGAATTTGAAATAATTACCTTCTTTGTGAATCATAATTAAATAGATCATTTAAAGTTTTTTTAATAAAGATCATAACGATAACGATCATTGGGCCTAATAATTGCTAAAAAATTGTAAATAATTATCTTCTTTCTAAAAGATAATTTAATAGATCATTTAGAATTTCGTTATTAAAGATCATAACGGAAACGATCATTGGGCGTAATAAATGCTAAAGAATTGTAAATAATTATATTCTTTCTAAAACATAATTTAATAGATCATTTAAATTTTTTTTATTAAAAATCATAACGGTAACAATCATTGAGCCTAATAAATGGTAAAAAATTGTAAATAATTATCTTGTTTGTAACAGATAATTGAATAGATCATTTAAAATTTCTTTATTAAAGATCATAACAGTAACGATCATTGGGCCTAATAAATGCTAAAGAATTTGAAATAATTATCTACTTTGTGAATCATAATTGAAAAGATCATTTAAAGTTTTTTTATTAAAGATCATAACGGTAACGATCATTGGGCCTAATAAATGCTAAAAAATTGTAAATAATTATCTTCTTTCTAAAAGATAATTTAATAGATCATTTACAATTTCTTTATTAAAGATCATAATGGTAACGATCATTGGTCCTAATAAATGCTAAAGAATTTGAAATAATTACCTTGTTTGTGAATCATAATTGAAAAGATCATTTAAAGTTTTTTTATTAAAGATAATAACGGTAACGATCATTGGGCCTAATAAGTGCTAAAAAATTGTAAATAATTATCTTCTTTCTCAATGATAATTTAATAGATCATTTAGAATTTCTTTATTAAAGATCATAACGGAAACGATCATTGGGCCTAATAAATGCTAAAGAATTGTAAATAATTATATTCTTTCTAAAAGATAATTTAATAGATCATTTAAAATTTATTTATTAAAGATCATAACGGTAACGTTCATTGGGCCTAATAAATGCTAAAAAACTGTAATTAATTGCAAAAGATAATTTAGTAGATCATTTAAAATTTCTTTATTAAAGATCATAACGGTAACGATCATTGGTCCTAATAAATTCTAAAGAATTTGAAATAATTACCTTCTTTGTGAATCATAATTAAATAGATCATTTAACGTTTTTTTAATAAAGATCATAACGGTAACGATCATTGGGCCTAATAATTGCTAAAAAATTGTAAATAATTATCTTCTTTCTAAAAGATAATTTAGTAGATCATTTAAAATTTCTTTATTAAAGATCATAACGGTAACGATCATTGGGCCTAATAAATGCTAAAGAATTTGAAATAATTACCTTCTTTGTGAATCATAATTGAAAAGATCATTTAAAATTTCTTTATTAAAGATCATAACGGTAACGTTCATTGGGCCTAATAAATGCTAAAAAACTGTAATTAATTATCTTCTTTGCAAAAGATAATTTAGTAGATCATTTAAAATTTCTTTATTAAAGATCATAACGGTAACGATCATTGGTCCTAATAAATTCTAAAGAATTTGAAATAATTACCTTCTTTGTGAATCATAATTAAATAGATCATTTAAAGTTTTTTTAATAAAGATCATAACGGTAACGATCATTGGGCCTAATAATTGCTAAAAAATTGTAAATAATTATCTTCTTTCTAAAAGATAATTTAATAGATCATTTAGAATTTCTTTATTAAAGATCATAACGGAAACGATCATTGGGCCTAATAAATGCTAAACAATTGTAGATAATTATATTCTTTCTAAAACATAATTTAATAGATCATTTAAAATTTCTTTATTAAAAATCATAACGGTAACAATCATTGAGCCTAATAAATGGTAAAAAATTGTAAATAATTATCTTGTTTGTAACAGATAATTTAATAGATCATTTAAAATTTCTTTATTAAAGATCATAACGGTAACGATCATTGGGCCTAATAAATGCTAAACAATTTGAAATAATTGTCTTCTCTGTGAATCATAATTGAAAAGATCATTTAAAGTTTTTTTATTAAAGATCATAACGGTAACGAGCATTGGGCCTAATAAATGCTAAAAAATTGTAAATAATTATCTTCTTTCTCAAAGATAATTTAATAGATCATTTAGAATTTCTTTATTAAAGATCATAACGGAAACGATCATTGGGCCTAATAAATGCTAAAGAATTGTAAATAATTATATTCTTTATAAAAGATAATTTAATAGATCATTTAAAATTTATTTATTAAAGATCATAACGGTAACGTTCATTGGGCCTAATAAATGCTAAAAAACTGTAATTAATTGCAAAAGATAATTTAGTAGATCATTTAAAATTTCTTTATTGAAGATCATAACGGTAACGATCATTGGTCCTAATAAATTCTAAAGAATTTGAAATAATTACCTTCTTTGTGAATCATAATTAAATAGATCATTTAAAGTTTTTTTAATAAAGATCATAACGGTAACGATAATTGGGCCTAATAATTGCTAAAAAATTGTAAATAATTATCTTCTTTCTAAAAGATAATTTAGTAGATCATTTAAAATTTCTTTATTAAAGATCATAACGGTAACGATCATTGGGCCTAATAAATGCTAAAGAATTTGAAATAATTACCTTCTTTGTGAATCATAATTGAAAAGATCATTTAAAATTTCTTTATTAAAGATCATAACGGTAACGTTCATTGGGCCTAATAAATGCTAAAAAACTGTAATTAATTATCTTCTTTGCAAAAGATAATTTAGTAGATCATTTAAAATTTCTTTATTAAAGATCATAACGGTAACGATCATTGGTCCTAATAAATTCTAAAGAATTTGAAATAATTACCTTCTTTGTGAATCATAATTAAATAGATCATTTAAAGTTTTTTTAATAAAGATCATAACGGTAACGATCATTGGGCCTAATAATTGCTAAAAAATTGTAAATAATTATCTTCTTTCTAAAAGATAATTTAATAGATCATTTAGAATTTCGTTATTAAAGATCATAACGGAAACGATTATTGGGCGTAATAAATGCTAAAGAATTGTAAATAATTATATTGTTTCTAAAACATAATTTAATAGATCATTTAAATTTTTTTTATTAAAAATCATAACGGTAACAATCATTGAGCCTAATAAATGGTAAAAAATTGTAAATAATTATCTTGTTTGTAACAGATAATTGAATAGATCATTTAAAATTTCTTTATTAAAGATCATAACAGTAACGATCATTGGGCCTAATAAATGCTAAAGAATTTGAAATAATTATCTACTTTGTGAATCATAATTGAAAAGATCATTTAAAGTTTTTTTATTAAAGATCGTAACGGTAACGATCATTGGACCTAATAAATGCTAAAAAATTGTAAATAATTATCTTCTTTCTAAAAGATAATTTAATAGATCATTTACAATTTCTTTATTAAAGATCATAATGGTAACGATCATTGGTCCTAATAAATGCTAAAGAATTTGAAATAATTACCTTGTTTGTGAATCATAATTGAAAAGATCATTTAAAGTTTTTTTATTAAAGATCATAACGGTAACGATCATTGGGCCTAATAAGTGCTAAAAAATTGTAAATAATTATCTTCTTTCTAAAAGATAATTTAATAGATCATTTAAAATTTATTTATTAAAGATCATAACGGTAACGTTCATTGGGCCTAATAAATGCTAAAAAACTGTAATTAATTGCAAAAGATAATTTAGTAGATCATTTAAAATTTCTTTATTGAAGATCATAACGGTAACGATCATTGGTCCTAATAAATTCTAAAGAATTTGAAATAATTACCTTCTTTGTGAATCATAATTAAATAGATCATTTAAAGTTTTTTTAATAAAGATCATAACGGTAACGATCATTGGGCCTAATAATTGCTAAAAAATTGTAAATAATTATCTTCTTTCTAAAAGATAATTTAGTAGATCATTTAAAATTTCTTTATTAAAGATCATAACGGTAACGATCATTGGGCCTAATAAATGCTAAAGAATTTGAAATAATTACCTTCTTTGTGAATCATAATTGAAAAGATCATTTAAAATTTCTTTATTAAAGATCATAACGGTAACGTTCATTGGGCCTAATAAATGCTAAAAAACTGTAATTAATTATCTTCTTTGCAAAAGATAATTTAGTAGATCATTTAAAATTTCTTTATTAAAGATCATAACGGTAACGATCATTGGTCCTAATAAATTCTAAAGAATTTGAAATAATTACCTTCTTTGTGAATCATAATTAAATAGATCATTTAAAGTTTTTTTAATAAAGATCATAACGGTAACGATCATTGGGCCTAATAATTGCTAAAAAATTGTAAATAATTATCTTCTTTCTAAAAGATAATTTAATAGATCATTTAGAATTTCGTTATTAAAGATCATAACGGAAACGATCATTGGGCGTAATAAATGCTAAAGAATTGTAAATAATTATATTGTTTCTAAAACATAATTTAATAGATCATTTAAATTTTTTTTATTAAAAATCATAACGGTAACAATCATTGAGCCTAATAAATGGTAAAAAATTGTAAATAATTATCTTGCTTGTAACAGATAATTGAATAGATCATTTAAAATTTCTTTATTAAAGATCATAACAGTAACGATCATTGGGCCTAATAAATGCTAAAGAATTTGAAATAATTATCTACTTTGTGAATCATAATTGAAAAGATCATTTAAAGTTTTTTTATTAAAGATCGTAACGGTAACGATCATTGGGCCTAATAAATGCTAAAAAATTGTAAATAATTATCTTCTTTCTAAAAGATAATTTAATAGATCATTTACAATTTCTTTATTAAAGATCATAATGGTAACGATCATTGGTCCTAATAAATGCTAAAGAATTTGAAATAATTACCTTGTTTGTGAATCATAATTGAAAAGATCATTTAAAGTTTTTTTATTAAAGATCATAACGGTAACGATCATTGGGCCTAATAAGTGCTAAAAAATTGTAAATAAATATCTTCTTTCTCAAAGATAATTTAATAGATCATTTAGAATTTCTTTATTAAAGATCATAACGGAAACGATCATTGGGCCTAATAAATGCTAAACAATTGTAGATAATTATATTCTTTCTAAAACATAATTTAATAGATCATTTAAAATTTCTTTATTAAAAATCATAACGGTAACAATCATTGAGCCTAATAAATGGTAAAAAATTGTAAATAATTATCTTGTTTGTAACAGATAATTTAATAGATCATTTAAAATTTCTTTATTAAAGATCATAACAGTAACGATCATTGGGCCTAATAAATGCTAAAGAAGTTGAAATAATTATCTACTTTGTGAATCATAATTGAAAAGATCATTTAAAGTTTTTTTATTAAAGATGATAACGGTAACGATCATTGGGTCTAATAAATGCTAAAAAATCGTAAATACTTATATTCTTTCTAAAAGCTAATTTAATAGATCATTTAGAATTTCTTTATTGAAGATCATAACGGTAACGATCATTGGGCCTAATAAATGCTAAAGAATTGTAAATAATTATATTCTTTCGAAAACATAATTTAATTGATCATTTAAAATTTCTTTATTAAAGATCATAACGGTAACGTTCATTGAGCCTAATAAATGCTAAAAAACTGTAATTAATTATCTTCTTTGCAAAAGATAATTTAGTAGATCATTTAAAATTTCTTTATTAAAGATCATAACGGTAACGATCATTGGTCCTAATAAATGGTAAAAAATTGTAAATAATTATCTTGTTTGTAACAGATAATTTAATAGATCATTTAAAATTTCTTTATTAAAGATCATAACGGTAACGATCATTGGGCCTAATAAATGCTAAACAATTTGAAATAATTGTCTTCTCTGTGAATCATAATTGAAAAGATCATTTAAAGTTTTTTTATTAAAGATCATAACGGTAACGAGGATTGGGCCTAATAAATGCTAAAAAATTGTAAATAATTATCTTCTTTCTCAAAGATAATTTAATAGATCATTTAGAATTTCTTTATTAAAGATCATAACGGAAACGATCATTGGGCCTAATAAATCCTAAAGAACTGTAAATAATTATATTCTTTCTAAAAGATAATTTAATAGATCATTTAAAATTTATTTATTAAAGATCATAACGGTAACGTTCATTGGGCCTAATAAATGCTAAAAAACTGTAATTAATTGCAAAAGATAATTTAGTAGATCATTTAAAATTTCTTTATTAAAGATCATAACGGTAACGATCATTGGTCCTAATAAATTCTAAAGAATTTGAAATAATTACCTTCTTTGTGAATCATAATTAAATAGATCATTTAAAGTTTTTTTAATACAGATCATAACGGTAACGATCATTGGGCCTAATAATTGCTAAAAAATTGTAAATAATTATCTTCTTTCTAAAAGATAATTTAATAGATCATTTAAAATTTCTTTATTAAAGATCATAACAGTAACGATCATTGGGCCTAATAAATGCTAAAGAAGTTGAAATAATTATCTACTTTGTGAATCATAATTGAAAAGATCATTTAAAGTTTTTTTATTAAAGATGATAACGGTAACGATCATTGGGTCTAATAAATGCTAAAAAATCGTAAATACTTATATTCTTTCTAAAAGCTAATTTAATAGATCATTTAGAATTTCTTTATTGAAGATCATAACGGTAACGATCATTGGGCCTAATAAATGCTAAAGAATTGTAAATAATTATATTCTTTCGAAAACATAATTTAATTGATCATTTAAAATTTCTTTATTAAAGATCATAACGGTAACGTTCATTGGGCCTAATAAATGCTAAAAAACTGTAATTAATTATCTTCTTTGCAAAAGATAATTTAGTAGATCATTTAAAATTTCTTTATTAAAGATCATAACGGTAACGATCATTGGTCCTAATAAATTCTAAAGAATTTGAAATAATTACCTTCTTTGTGAATCATAATTAAATAGATCATTTAAAGTTTTTTTAATAAAGATCATAACGGTAACGATCATTGGGCCTAATAATTGCTAAAAAATTGTAAATAATTATCTTCTTTCTAAAAGATAATTTAATAGATCATTTAGAATTTCGTTATTAAAGATCATAACGGAAACGATCATTGGGCGTAATAAATGCTAAAGAATTGTAAATAATTATATTCTTTCTAAAACATAATTTAATAGATCATTTAAATTTTTTTTATTAAAAATCATAACGGTAACAATCATTGAGCCTAATAAATGGTAAAAAATTGTAAATAATTATCTTGTTTGTAACAGATAATTGAATAGATCATTTAAAATTTCTTTATTAAAGATCATAACAGTAACGATCATTGGGCCTAATAAATGCTAAAGAATTTGAAATAATTATCTACTTTGTGAATCATAATTGAAAAGATCATTTAAAGTTTTTTTATTAAAGATCGTAACGGTAACGATCATTGGGCCTAATAAATGCTAAAAAATTGTAAATAATTATCTTCTTTCTAAAAGATAATTTAATAGATCATTTACAATTTCTTTATTAAAGATCATAATGGTAACGATCATTGGTCCTAATAAATGCTAAAGAATTTGAAATAATTACCTTGTTTGTGAATCATAATTGAAAAGATCATTTAAAGTTTTTTTATTAAAGATCATAACGGTAACGATCATTGGGCCTAATAAGTGCTAAAAAATTGTAAATAAATATCTTCTTTCTCAAAGATAATTTAATAGATCATTTAGAATTTCTTTATTAAAGATCATAACGGAAACGATCATTGGGCCTAATAAATGCTAAACAATTGTAGATAATTATATTCTTTCTAAAACATAATTTAATAGATCATTTAAAATTTCTTTATTAAAAATCATAACGGTAACAATCATTGAGCCTAATAAATGGTAAAAAATTGTAAATAATTATCTTGTTTGTAACAGATAATTTAATAGATCATTTAAAATTTCTTTATTAAAGATCATAACAGTAACGATCATTGGGCCTAATAAATGCTAAAGAAGTTGAAATAATTATCTACTTTGTGAATCATAATTGAAAAGATCATTTAAAGTTTTTTTATTAAAGATGATAACGGTAACGATCATTGGGTCTAATAAATGCTAAAAAATCGTAAATACTTATATTCTTTCTAAAAGCTAATTTAATAGATCATTTAGAATTTCTTTATTGAAGATCATAACGGTAACGATCATTGGGCCTAATAAATGCTAAAGAATTGTAAATAATTATATTCTTTCGAAAACATAATTTAATTGATCATTTAAAATTTCTTTATTAAAGATCATAACGGTAACGTTCATTGGGCCTAATAAATGCTAAAAAACTGTAATTAATTATCTTCTTTGCAAAAGATAATTTAGTAGATCATTTAAAATTTCTTTATTAAAGATCATAACGGTAACGATCATTGGTCCTAATAAATTCTAAAGAATTTGAAATAATTACCTTCTTTGTGAATCATAATTAAATAGATCATTTAAAGTTTTTTTAATAAAGATCATAACGGTAACGATCATTGGGCCTAATA
Organism: Psophocarpus tetragonolobus; assembly: GCA_037954015.1. Classification (NCBI taxonomy): domain Eukaryota; kingdom Viridiplantae; phylum Streptophyta; class Magnoliopsida; order Fabales; family Fabaceae; genus Psophocarpus; species Psophocarpus tetragonolobus. Next base: position 67,016,089 of record CM075688.1, read on the forward strand.
ATTGCTAAAAAATTGTAAATAATTATCTTCTTTCTAAAAGATAATTTAATAGATCATTTAGAATTTCGTTATTAAAGATCATAACGGAAACGATCATTGGGCGTAATAAATGCTAAAGAATTGTAAATAATTATATTCTTTCTAAAACATAATTTAATAGATCATTTAAATTTTTTTTATTAAAAATCATAACGGTAACAATCATTGAGCCTAATAAATGGTAAAAAATTGTAAATAATTATCTTGTTTGTAACAGATAATTGAATAGATCATTTAAAATTTCTTTATTAAAGATCATAACAGTAACGATCATTGGGCCTAATAAATGCTAAAGAATTTGAAATAATTATCTACTTTGTGAATCATAATTGAAAAGATTATTTAAAGTTTTTTTATTAAAGGTCTTAACGGTAACGATCATTGGGCCTAATAAATGCTAAAAAATTGTAAATAATTATCTTCTTTCTAAAAGATAATTTAATAGATCATTTACAATTTCTTTATTAAAGATCATAATGGTAACGATCATTGGTCCTAATAAATGCTAAAGAATTTGAAATAATTACCTTGTTTGTGAATCATAATTGAAAAGATCATTTAAAGTTTTTTTATTAAAGATCATAACAGTAACGATCATTGGGCCTAATAAGTGCTAAAAAATTGTAAATAATTATCTTCTTTCTCAAAGATAATTTAATAGATCATTTAGAATTTCTTTATTAAAGATCATAACGGAAACGATCATTGGGCCTAATAAATGCTAAACAATTGTAGATAATTATATTCTTTCTAAAACATAATTTAATAGATCATTTAAAATTTCTTTATTAAAAATCATAACGGTAACAATCATTGAGCCTAATAAATGGTAAAAAATTGTAAATAATTATCTTGTTTGTAACAGATAATTTAATAGATCATTTAAAATTTCTTTATTAAAGATCATAACGGTAACGATCATTGGGCCTAATAAATGCTAAACAATTTGAAATAATTGTCTTCTCTGTGAATCATAATTGAAAATATCATTTAAAGTTTTTTTATTAAAGATCATAACGGTAACGAGGATTGGGCCTAATAAATGCTAAAAAATTGTAAATAATTATCTTCTTTCTCAAAGATAATTTAATAGATCATTTAGAATTTCTTTATTAAAGATCATAACGGAAACGATCATTGGGCCTAATAAATCCTAAAGAACTGTAAATAATTATATTCTTTCTAAAAGATAATTTAATAGATCATTTAAAATTTATTTATTAAAGATCATAACGGTAACGTTCATTGGGCCTAATAAATGCTAAAAAACTGTAATTAATTGCAAAAGATAATTTAGTAGATCATTTAAAATTTCTTTATTAAAGATCATAACGGTAACGATCATTGGTCCTAATAAATTCTAAAGAATTTGAAATAATTACCTTCTTTGTGAATCATAATTAAATAGATCATTTAAAGTTTTTTTAATAAAGATCATAACGGTAACGATCATTGGGCCTAATAATTGCTAAAAAATTGTAAATAATTATCTTCTTTCTAAAAGATAATTTAATAGATCATTTAAAATTTCTTTATTAAAGATCATAACAGTAACGATCATTGGGCCTAATAAATGCTAAAGAAGTTGAAATAATTATCTACTTTGTGAATCATAATTGAAAAGATCATTTAAAGTTTTTTTATTAAAGATGATAACGGTAACGATCATTGGGTCTAATAAATGCTAAAAAATCGTAAATACTTATATTCTTTCTAAAAGCTAATTTAATAGATCATTTAGAATTTCTTTATTGAAGATCATAACGGTAACGATCATTGGGCCTAATAAATGCTAAAGAATTGTAAATAATTATATTCTTTCGAAAACATAATTTAATTGATCATTTAAAATTTCTTTATTAAAGATCATAACGGTAACGTTCATTGGGCCTAATAAATGCTAAAAAACTGTAATTAATTATCTTGTTTGCAAAAGATAATTTAGTAGATCATTTAAAATTTCTTTATTAAAGATCATAACGGTAACGATCATTGGTCCTAATAAATTCTAAAGAATTTGAAATAATTACCTTCTTTGTGAATCATAATTAAATAGATCATTTAAAGTTTTTTTAATAAAGATCATAACGGTAACGATCATTGGGCCTAATAATTGCTAAAAAATTGTAAATAATTATCTTCTTTCTAAAAGATAATTTAATAGATCATTTAGAATTTCGTTATTAAAGATCATAACGGAAACGATCATTGGGCGTAATAAATGCTAAAGAATTGTAAATAATTATATTCTTTCTAAAACATAATTTAATAGATCATTTAAATTTTTTTTATTAAAAATCATAACGGTAACAATCATTGAGCCTAATAAATGGTAAAAAATTGTAAATAATTATCTTGTTTGTAACAGATAATTGAATAGATCATTTAAAATTTCTTTATTAAAGATCATAACAGTAACGATCATTGGGCCTAATAAATGCTAAAGAATTTGAAATAATTATCTACTTTGTGAATCATAATTGAAAAGATCATTTAAAGTTTTTTTATTAAAGATCGTAACGGTAACGATCATTGGGCCTAATAAATGCTAAAAAATTGTAAATAATTATCTTCTTTCTAAAAGATAATTTAATAGATCATTTACAATTTCTTTATTAAAGATCATAATGGTAACGATCATTGGTCCTAATAAATGCTAAAGAATTTGAAATAATTACCTTGTTTGTGAATCATAATTGAAAAGATCATTTAAAGTTTTTTTATTAAAGATCATAACGGTAACGATCATTGGGCCTAATAAGTGCTAAAAAATTGTAAATAATTATCTTCTTTCTCAAAGATAATTTAATAGATCATTTAGAATTTCTTTATTAAAGATCATAACGGAAACGATCATTGGGCCTAATAAATGCTAAACAATTGTAGATAATTATATTCTTTCTAAAACATAATTTAATAGATCATTTAAAATTTCTTTATTAAAAATCATAACGGTAACAATCATTGAGCCTAATAAATGGTAAAAAATTGTAAATAATTATCTTGTTTGTAACAGATAATTTAATAGATCATTTAAAATTTCTTTATTAAAGATCATAACAGTAACGATCATTGGGCCTAATAAATGCTAAAGAAGTTGAAATAATTATCTACTTTGTGAATCATAATTGAAAAGATCATTTAAAGTTTTTTTATTAAAGATCATAACGGTAACGATCATTGGGCCTAATAAATGCTAAAAAATTGTAAATAATTATCTTCTTTCTAAAAGATAATTTAATAGATCATTTACAATTTCTTTATTAAAGATCATAATGGTAACGATCATTGGTCCTAATAAATGCTAAAGAATTTGAAATAATTACCTTGTTTGTGAATCATAATTGAAAAGATCATTTAAAGTTTTTTTATTAAAGATCATAACGGTAACGATCATTGGGCCTAATAAGTGCTAAAAAATTGTAAATAATTATCTTCTTTCTCAAAGATAATTTAATAGATCATTTAAAATTTCTTTATTAAAGATCATAACAGTAACGATCATTGGGCCTAATAAATGCTAAAGAAGTTGAAATAATTATCTACTTTGTGAATCATAATTGAAAAGATCATTTAAAGTTTTTTTATTAAAGATGATAACGGTAACGATCATTGGGTCTAATAAATGCTAAAAAATCGTAAATACTTATATTCTTTCTAAAAGCTAATTTAATAGATCATTTAGAATTTCTTTATTGAAGATCATGACGGTAACGATCATTGGGCCTAATAAATGCTAAAGAATTGTAAATAATTATATTCTTTCGAAAACATAATTTAATTGATCATTTCAAATTTCTTTATTAAAGATCATAACGGTAACGATCATTGGGCCTAATAAGTGCTAAAAAATTGTAAATAATTATCTTCTTTCTCAAAGATAATTTAATAGATCATTTAAAATTTCTTTATTGAAGATCATAACAGTAACGATCATTGGGCCTAATAAATGCTAAAGAAGTTGAAATAATTATCTACTTTGTGAATCATAATTGAAAAGATCATTTAAAGTTTTTTTATTAAAGATGATAACGGTAACGATCATTGGGTCTAATAAATGCTAAAAAATCGTAAATACTTATATTCTTTCTAAAAGCTAATTTAATAGATCATTTAGAATTTCTTTATTGAAGATCATAACGGTAACGATCATTGGGCCTAATAAACGCTAAAGAATTGTAAATAATTATATTCTTTCGAAAACATAATTTAATTGATCATTTAAAATTTCTTTATTAAAGATCATAACGGTAACGATCATTGGTATTAATAAATTCTAAAGAATTTGAAATAATTACCTTCTTTGTGAATCACAATTAAATAGATCATTTAAAGTTTTTTTAATAAAGATCATAACGGTAACGATCATTGGGCCTAATAATTGCTAAAAAATTGTAAATAATTATCTTCTTTCTAAAAGATAATTTAATAGATCATTTAGAATTTCGTTATTAAAGATCATAACGGAAACGATCATTGGGCGTAATAAATGCTAAAGAATTGTAAATAATTATATTCTTTCTAAAACATAATTTAATAGATCATTTAAATTTTTTTTATTAAAAATCATAACGGTAACAATCATTGAGCCTAATAAATGGTAAAAAATTGTAAATAATTATCTTGTTTGTAACAGATAATTGAATAGATCATTTAAAATTTCTTTATTAAAGATCATAACAGTAACGATCATTGGGCCTAATAAATGCTAAAGAATTTGAAATAATTATCTACTTTGTGAATCATAATTGAAAAGATCATTTAAAGTTTTTTTATTAAAGATCGTAACGGTAACGATCATTGGGCCTAATAAATGCTAAAAAATTGTAAATAATTATCTTCTTTCTAAAAGATAATTTAATAGATCATTTACAATTTCTTTATTAAAGATCATAATGGTAACGATCATTGGTCCTAATAAATGCTAAAGAATTTGAAATAATTACCTTGTTTGTGAATCATAATTGAAAAGATCATTTAAAGTTTTTTTATTAAAGGTCATAACGGTAACGATCATTGGGCCTAATAAGTGCTAAAAAATTGTAAATAAATATCTTCTTTCTCAAAGATAATTTAATAGATCATTTAGAATTTCTTTATTAAAGATCATAACGGAAACGATCATTGGGCCTAATAAATGCTAAACAATTGTAGATAATTATATTCTTTCTAAAACATAATTTAATAGATCATTTAAAATTTCTTTATTAAAAATCATAACGGTAACAATCATTGAGCCTAATAAATGGTAAAAAATTGTAAATAATTATCTTGTTTGTAACAGATAATTTAATAGATCATTTAAAATTTCTTTATTAAAGATCATAACAGTAACGATCATTGGGCCTAATAAATGCTAAAGAATTTGAAATAATTATCTACTTTGTGAATCATAATTGAAAAGATCATTTAAAGTTTTTTTATTAAAGATCGTAACGGTAACGATCATTGGGCCTAATAAATGCTAAAAAATTGTAAATAATTATCTTCTTTCTAAAAGATAATTTAATAGATCATTTACAATTTCTTTATTAAAGATCATAATGGTAACGATCATTGGTCCTAATAAATGCTAAAGAATTTGAAATAATTACCTTGTTTGTGAATCATAATTGAAAAGATCATTTAAAGTTTTTTTATTAAAGATCATAACGGTAACGATCATTGGGCCTAATAAGTGCTAAAAAATTGTAAATAATTATCTTCTTTCTCAAAGATAATTTAATAGATCATTTAAAATTTCTTTATTAAAGATCATAACAGTAACGATCATTGGGCCTAATAAATGCTAAAGAAGTTGAAATAATTATCTACTTTGTGAATCATAATTGAAAAGATCATTTAAAGTTTTTTTATTAAAGATGATAACGGTAACGATCATTGGGTCTAATAAATGCTAAAAAATCGTAAATACTTATATTCTTTCTAAAAGCTAATTTAATAGATCATTTAGAATTTCTTTATTGAAGATCATGACGGTAACGATCATTGGGCCTAATAAATGCTAAAGAATTGTAAATAATTATATTCTTTCGAAAACATAATTTAATTGATCATTTCAAATTTCTTTATTAAAGATCATAACGGTAACGATCATTGGGCCTAATAAGTGCTAAAAAATTGTAAATAATTATCTTCTTTCTCAAAGATAATTTAATAGATCATTTAAAATTTCTTTATTGAAGATCATAACAGTAACGATCATTGGGCCTAATAAATGCTAAAGAAGTTGAAATAATTATCTACTTTGTGAATCATAATTGAAAAGATCATTTAAAGTTTTTTTATTAAAGATGATAACGGTAACGATCATTGGGTCTAATAAATGCTAAAAAATCGTAAATACTTATATTCTTTCTAAAAGCTAATTTAATAGATCATTTAGAATTTCTTTATTGAAGATCATAACGGTAACGATCATTGGGCCTAATAAACGCTAAAGAATTGTAAATAATTATATTCTTTCGAAAACATAATTTAATTGATCATTTAAAATTTCTTTATTAAAGATCATAACGGTAACGATCATTGGTATTAATAAATTCTAAAGAATTTGAAATAATTACCTTCTTTGTGAATCACAATTAAATAGATCATTTAAAGTTTTTTTAATAAAGATCATAACGGTAACGATCATTGGGCCTAATAATTGCTAAAAAATTGTAAATAATTATCTTCTTTCTAAAAGATAATTTAATAGATCATTTAGAATTTCGTTATTAAAGATCATAACGGAAACGATCATTGGGCGTAATAAATGCTAAAGAATTGTAAATAATTATATTCTTTCTAAAACATAATTTAATAGATCATTTAAATTTTTTTTATTAAAAATCATAACGGTAACAATCATTGAGCCTAATAAATGGTAAAAAATTGTAAATAATTATCTTGTTTGTAACAGATAATTGAATAGATCATTTAAAATTTCTTTATTAAAGATCATAACAGTAACGATCATTGGGCCTAATAAATGCTAAAGAATTTGAAATAATTATCTACTTTGTGAATCATAATTGAAAAGATCATTTAAAGTTTTTTTATTAAAGATCGTAACGGTAACGATCATTGGGCCTAATAAATGCTAAAAAATTGTAAATAATTATCTTCTTTCTAAAAGATAATTTAATAGATCATTTACAATTTCTTTATTAAAGATCATAATGGTAACGATCATTGGTCCTAATAAATGCTAAAGAATTTGAAATAATTACCTTGTTTGTGAATCATAATTGAAAAGATCATTTAAAGTTTTTTTATTAAAGATCATAACGGTAACGATCATTGGGCCTAATAAGTGCTAAAAAATTGTAAATAATTATCTTCTTTCTCAAAGATAATTTAATAGATCATTTAAAATTTCTTTATTAAAGATCATAACAGTAACGATCATTGGGCCTAATAAATGCTAAAGAAGTTGAAATAATTATCTACTTTGTGAATCATAATTGAAAAGATCATTTAAAGTTTTTTTATTAAAGATGATAACGGTAACGATCATTGGGTCTAATAAATGCTAAAAAATCGTAAATACTTATATTCTTTCTAAAAGCTAATTTAATAGATCATTTAGAATTTCTTTATTGAAGATCATGACGGTAACGATCATTGGGCCTAATAAATGCTAAAGAATTGTAAATAATTATATTCTTTCGAAAACATAATTTAATTGATCATTTCAAATTTCTTTATTAAAGATCATAACGGTAACGTTCATTGGGCCTAATAAATGCTAAAAAACTGTAATTAATTATCTTCTTTGCAAAAGATAATTTAGTAGATCATTTAAAATTTCTTTATTAAAGATCATAACGGTAACGATCATTGGTCCTAATAAATTCTAAAGAATTTGAAATAATTACCTTCTTTGTGAATCATAATTAAATAGATCATTTAAAGTTTTTTTAATGAAGATCATAACGGTAACGATCATTGGGCCTAATAATTGCTAAAAAATTGTAAATAATTATCTTCTTTCTAAAAGATAATTTAATAGATCATTTAGAATTTCGTTATTAAAGATCATAACGGAAACGATCATTGGGCGTAATAAATGCTAAAGAATTGTAAATAATTATATTCTTTCTAAAAGATAATTTAATAGATCATTTAAATTTTTTTTATTAAAAATCATAACGGTAACAATCATTGAGCCTAATAAATGGTAAAAAATTGTAAATAATTATCTTGTTTGTAACAGATAATTGAATAGATCATTTAAAATTTCTTTATTAAAGATCATAACAGTAACGATCATTGGGCCTAATAAATGCTAAAGAATTTGAAATAATTATCTACTTTGTGAATCATAATTGAAAAGATCATTTAAAGTTTTTTTATTAAAGATCATAACGGTAACGATCATTGGGCCTAATAAATGCTAAAAAATTGTAAATAATTATCTTCTTTCTAAAAGATAATTTAATAGATCATTTACAATTTCTTTATTAAAGATCATAATGGTAACGATCATTGGTCGTAATAAATGCTAAAGAATTTGAAATAATTACCTTGTTTGTGAATCATAATTGAAAAGATCATTTAAAGTTTTTTTATTAAAGATCATAACAGTAACGATCATTGGGCCTAATAAGTGCTAAAAAATTGTAAATAATTATCTTCTTTCTCAAAGATAATTTAATAGATCATTTAGAATTTCTTTATTAAAGATCATAACGGAAACGATCATTGGGCCTAATAAATGCTAAACAATTGTAGATAATTATATTCTTTCTAAAACATAATTTAATAGATCATTTAAAATTTCTTTATTAAAAATCATAACGGTAACAATCATTGAGCCTAATAAATGGTAAAAAATTGTAAATAATTATCTTGTTTGTAACAGATAATTTAATAGATCATTTAAAATTTCTTTATTAAAGATCATAACGGTAACGATCATTGGGCCTAATAAATGCTAAACAATTTGAAATAATTGTCTTCTCTGTGAATCATAATTGAAAAGATCATTTAAAGTTTTTTTATTAAAGATCATAACGGTAACGAGGATTGGGCCTAATAAATGCTAAAAAATTGTAAATAATTATCTTCTTTCTCAAAGATAATTTAATAGATCATTTAGAATTTCTTTATTAAAGATCATAACGGAAACGATCATTGGGCCTAATAAATCCTAAAGAACTGTAAATAATTATATTCTTTCTAAAAGATAATTTAATAGATCATTTAAAATTTATTTATTAAAGATCATAACGGTAACGTTCATTGGGCCTAATAAATGCTAAAAAACTGTAATTAATTGCAAAAGATAATTTAGTAGATCATTTAAAATTTCTTTATTAAAGATCATAACGGTAACGATCATTGGTCCTAATAAATTCTAAAGAATTTGAAATAATTACCTTCTTTGTGAATCATAATTAAATAGATCATTTAAAGTTTTTTTAATAAAGATCATAACGGTAACGATCATTGGGCCTAATAATTGCTAAAAAATTGTAAATAATTATCTTCTTTCTAAAAGATAATTTAATAGATCATTTAAAATTTCTTTATTAAAGATCATAACAGTAACGATCATTGGGCCTAATAAATGCTAAAGAAGTTGAAATAATTATCTACTTTGTGAATCATAATTGAAAAGATCATTTAAAGTTTTTTTATTAAAGATGATAACGGTAACGATCATTGGGTCTAATAAATGCTAAAAAATCGTAAATACTTATATTCTTTCTAAAAGCTAATTTAATAGATCATTTAGAATTTCTTTATTGAAGATCATAACGGTAACGATCATTGGGCCTAATAAATGCTAAAGAATTGTAAATAATTATATTCTTTCGAAAATATAATTTAATTGATCATTTAAAATTTCTTTATTAAAGATCATAACGGTAACGTTCATTGGGCCTAATAAATGCTAAAAAACTGTAATTAATTATCTTCTTTGCAAAAGATAATTTAGTAGATCATTTAAAATTTCTTTATTAAAGATCATAACGGTAACGATCATTGGTCCTAATAAATTCTAAAGAATTTGAAATAATTACCTTCTTTGTGAATCATAATTAAATAGATCATTTAAAGTTTTTTTAATAAAGATCATAACGGTAACGATCATTGGGCCTAATAATTGCTAAAAAATTGTAAATAATTATCTTCTTTCTAAAAGATAATTTAATAGATCATTTAGAATTTCGTTATTAAAGATCATAACGGAAACGATCATTGGGCGTAATAAATGCTAAAGAATTGTAAATAATTATATTCTTTCTAAAACATAATTTAATAGATCATTTAAATTTTTTTTATTAAAAATCATAACGGTAACAATCATTGAGCCTAATAAATGGTAAAAAATTGTAAATAATTATCTTGTTTGTAACAGATAATTGAATAGATCATTTAAAATTTCTTTATTAAAGATCATAACAGTAACGATCATTGGGCCTAATAAATGCTAAAGAATTTGAAATAATTATCTACTTTGTGAATCATAATTGAAAAGATCATTTAAAGTTTTTTTATTAAAGATCGTAACGGTAACGATCATTGGGCCTAATAAATGCTAAAAAATTGTAAATAATTATCTTCTTTCTAAAAGATAATTTAATAGATCATTTACAATTTCTTTATTAAAGATCATAATGGTAACGATCATTGGTCCTAATAAATGCTAAAGAATTTGAAATAATTACCTTGTTTGTGAATCATAATTGAAAAGATCATTTAAAGTTTTTTTATTAAAGGTCATAACGGTAACGATCATTGGGCCTAATAAGTGCTAAAAAATTGTAAATAAATATCTTCTTTCTCAAAGATAATTTAATAGATCATTTAGAATTTCTTTATTAAAGATCATAACGGAAACGATCATCGGGCCTAATAAATGCTAAACAATTGTAGATAATTATATTCTTTCTAAAACATAATTTAATAGATCATTTAAAATTTCTTTATTAAAAATCATAACGGTAACAATCATTGAGCCTAATAAATGGTAAAAAATTGTAAATAATTATCTTGTTTGTAACAGATAATTTAATAGATCATTTAAAATTTCTTTATTAAAGATCATAACAGTAACGATCATTGGGCCTAATAAATGCTAAAGAATTTGAAATAATTATCTACTTTGTGAATCATAATTGAAAAGATCATTTAAAGTTTTTTTATTAAAGATCGTAACGGTAACGATCATTGGGCCTAATAAATGCTAAAAAATTGTAAATAATTATCTTCTTTCTAAAAGATAATTTAATAGATCATTTACAATTTCTTTATTAAAGATCATAATGGTAACGATCATTGGTCCTAATAAATGCTAAAGAATTTGAAATAATTACCTTGTTTGTGAATCATAATTGAAAAGATCATTTAAAGTTTTTTTATTAAAGATCATAACGGTAACGATCATTGGGCCTAATAAGTGCTAAAAAATTGTAAATAATTATCTTCTTTCTCAAAGATAATTTAATAGATCATTTAAAATTTCTTTATTAAAGATCATAACAGTAACGATCATTGGGCCTAATAAATGCTAAAGAAGTTGAAATAATTATCTACTTTGTGAATCATAATTGAAAAGATCATTTAAAGTTTTTTTATTAAAGATGATAACGGTAACGATCATTGGGTCTAATAAATGCTAAAAAATCGTAAATACTTATATTCTTTCTAAAAGCTAATTTAATAGATCATTTAGAATTTCTTTATTGAAGATCATGACGGTAACGATCATTGGGCCTAATAAATGCTAAAGAATTGTAAATAATTATATTCTTTCGAAAACATAATTTAATTGATCATTTCAAATTTCTTTATTAAAGATCATAACGGTAACGTTCATTGGGCCTAATAAATGCTAAAAAACTGTAATTAATTATCTTCTTTGCAAAAGATAATTTAGTAGATCATTTAAAATTTCTTTATTAAAGATCATAACGGTAACGATCATTGGTCCTAATAAATTCTAAAGAATTTGAAATAATTACCTTCTTTGTGAATCATAATTAAATAGATCATTTAAAGTTTTTTTAATAAAGATCATAACGGTAACGATCATTGGGCCTAATAATTGCTAAAAAATTGTAAATAATTATCTTCTTTCTAAAAGATAATTTAATAGATCATTTAGAATTTCGTTATTAAAGATCATAACGGAAACGATCATTGGGCGTAATAAATGCTAAAGAATTGTAAATAATTATATTCTTTCTAAAAGATAATTTAATAGATCATTTAAATTTTTTTTATTAAAAATCATAACGGTAACAATCATTGAGCCTAATAAATGGTAAAAAATTGTAAATAATTATCTTGTTTGTAACAGATAATTGAATAGATCATTTAAAATTTCTTTATTAAAGATCATAACAGTAACGATCATTGGGCCTAATAAATGCTAAAGAATTTGAAATAATTATCTACTTTGTGAATCATAATTGAAAAGATCATTTAAAGTTTTTTTATTAAAGATCATAACGGTAACGATCATTGGGCCTAATAAATGCTAAAAAATTGTAAATAATTATCTTCTTTCTAAAAGATAATTTAATAGATCATTTACAATTTCTTTATTAAAGATCATAATGGTAACGATCATTGGTCCTAATAAATGCTAAAGAATTTGAAATAATTACCTTGTTTGTGAATCATAATTGAAAAGATCATTTAAAGTTTTTTTATTAAAGATCATAACGGTAACGATCATTGGGCCTAATAAGTGCTAAAAAATTGTAAATAATTATCTTCTTTCTCAAAGATAATTTAATAGATCATTTAAAATTTCTTTATTAAAGATCATAACAGTAACGATCATTGGGCCTAATAAATGCTAAAGAAGTTGAAATAATTATCTACTTTGTGAATCATAATTGAAAAGATCATTTAAAGGTTTTTTATTAAAGATGATAACGGTAACGATCATTGGGTCTAATAAATGCTAAAAAATCGTAAATACTTATATTCTTTCTAAAAGCTAATTTAATAGATCATTTAGAATTTCTTTATTGAAGATCATAACGGTAACGATCATTGGGCCTAATAAACGCTAAAGAATTGTAAATAATTATATTCTTTCGAAAACATAATTTAATTGATCATTTAAAATTTCTTTATTAAAGATCATAACGGTAACGATCATTGGTATTAATAAATTCTAAAGAATTTGAAATAATTACCTTCTTTGTGAATCACAATTAAATAGATCATTTAAAGTTTTTTTAATAAAGATCATAACGGTAACGATCATTGGGCCTAATAATTGCTAAAAAATTGTAAATAATTATCTTCTTTCTAAAAGATAATTTAATAGATCATTTAGAATTTCGTTATTAAAGATCATAACGGAAACGATCATTGGGCGTAATAAATGCTAAAGAATTGTAAATAATTATATTCTTTCTAAAACATAATTTAATAGATCATTTAAATTTTTTTTATTAAAAATCATAACGGTAACAATCATTGAGCCTAATAAATGGTAAAAAATTGTAAATAATTATCTTGTTTGTAACAGATAATTGAATAGATCATTTAAAATTTCTTTATTAAAGATCATAACAGTAACGATCATTGGGCCTAATAAATGCTAAAGAATTTGAAATAATTATCTACTTTGTGAATCATAATTGAAAAGATCATTTAAAGTTTTTTTATTAAAGATCATAACGGTAACGATCATTGGGCCTAATAAATGCTAAAAAATTGTAAATAATTATCTTCTTTCTAAAAGATAATTTAATAGATCATTTACAATTTCTTTATTAAAGATCATAATGGTAACGATCATTGGTCCTAATAAATGCTAAAGAATTTGAAATAATTACCTTGTTTGTGAATCATAATTGAAAAGATCATTTAAAGTTTTTTTATTAAAGATCATAACAGTAACGATCATTGGGCCTAATAAGTGCTAAAAAATTGTAAATAATTATCTTCTTTCGCAAAGATAATTTAATAGATCATTTAGAATTTCTTTATTAAAGATCATAACGGAAACAATCATTGGGCCTAATAAATGCTAAACAATTGTAGATAATTATATTCTTTCTAAAACATAATTTAATAGATCATTTAAAATTTCTTTATTAAAAATCATAACGGTAACAATCATTGAGCCTAATAAATGGTAAAGAAGTTGAAATAATTATCTACTTTGTGAATCATAATTGAAAAGATCATTTAAAGTTTTTTTATTAAAGATGATAACGGTAACGATCATTGGGTCTAATAAATGCTAAAAAATCGTAAATACTTATATTCTTTCTAAAAGCTAATTTAATAGATCATTTAGAATTTCTTTATTGAAGATCATAACGGTAACGATCATTGGGCCTAATAAATGCTAAAGAATTGTAAATAATTATATTCTTTCGAAAACATAATTTAATTGATCATTTCAAATTTCTTTATTAAAGATCATAACGGTAACGTTCATTGGGCCTAATAAATGCTAAAAAACTGTAATTAATTATCTTCTTTGCAAAAGATAATTTAGTAGATCATTTAAAATTTCTTTATTAAAGATCATAACGGTAACGATCATTGGTCCTAATAAATTCTAAAGAATTTGAAATAATTACCTTCTTTGTGAATCATAATTAAATAGATAATTTAAAGTTTTTTTAATAAAGATCATAACGGTAACGATCATTGGGCCTAATAATTGCTAAAAAATTGTAAATAATTATCTTCTTTCTAAAAGATAATTTAATAGATCATTTAGAATTTCGTTATTAAAGATCATAACGGAAACGATCATTGAGCGTAATAAATGCTAAAGACTTGTAAATAATTATATTCTTTCTAAAACATAATTTAATAGATCATTTAAAATTTCTTTATTAAAAATCATAACGGTAACAATCATTGAGCCTAATAAATGGTAAAGAAGTTGAAATAATTATCTACTTTGTGAATCATAATTGAAAAGATCATTTAAAGTTTTTTTATTAAAGATGATAACGGTAACGATCATTGGGTCTAATAAATGCTAAAAAATCGTAAATACTTATATTCTTTCTAAAAGCTAATTTAATAGATCATTTAGAATTTCTTTATTGAAGATCATAACGGTAACGATCATTGGGCCTAATAAATGCTAAAGAATTGTAAATAATTATATTCTTTCGAAAACATAATTTAATTGATCATTTCAAATTTCTTTATTAAAAATCATAACGGTAACAATCATTGAGCCTAATAACGGTAACGATCATTGGGCGTAATAAATGCTAAAGACTTGTAAATAATTATATTCTTTCTAAAACATAATTTAATAGATCATTTAAATTTTTTTTATTAAAAATCATAACGGTAACAATCATTGAGCCTAATAAATGGTAAAAAATTATAAATAATTATCTTGTTTGTAACAGATAATTGAATAGATCATTTAAAATTTCTTTATTAAAGATCATAACAGTAACGATCATTGGGCCTAATAAATGCTAAAGAATTTGAAATAATTATCTACTTTGTGAATCATAATTGAAAAGATCATTTAAAGTTTTTTTATTAAAGATTATAACGGTAACGATCATTGGGCCTAATAAATGCTAAAAAATTGACAATAATTATCTTCTTTCTAAAAGATAATTTAATAGATCATTTACAATTTCTTTATTAAAGATCATAATGGTAACGATCATTGGTCCTAATAAATGCTAAAGAATTTGAAATAATTACCTTGTTTGTGAATCATAATTGAAAAGATCATTTAAAGTTTTTTTATTAAAGATCATAACGGTAACGATCATTGGGCCTAATAAGTGCTAAAAAATTGTAAATAATTATCTTCTTTCTCAAAGATAATTTAATAGATCATTTAAAATTTCTTTATTAAAGATCATAACAGTAACGATCATTGGGCCTAATAAATGCTAAAGAAGTTGAAATAATTATCTACTTTGTGAATCATAATTGAAAAGATCATTTAAAGTTTTTTTATTAAAGATGATAACGGTAACGATCATTGGGTCTAATAAATGCTAAAAAATCGTAAATACTTATATTCTTTCTAAAAGCTAATTTAATAGATCATTTAGAATTTCTTTATTGAAGATCATAACGGTAACGATCATTGGGCCTAATAAATGCTAAAGAATTGTAAATAATTATATTCTTTCGAAAACATAATTTAATAGATCATTTAAAATTTCTGTATTAAAGATCATAACGGTAACGTTCATTGGGCCTAATAAATGCTACCAAACTGTAATTAATTATCTTCTTTGCAAAAGATAATTTAGTAGATCATTTAAAATTTCTTTATTAAAGATCATAACGGTAACGATCATTGGGCCTAATAATTGCTAAAAAATTGTAAATAATTATCTTCTTTCTAAAAGATAATTTAATAGATCATTTAGAATTTCGTTATTAAAGATCATAACGGAAACGATCATTGGGCGTAATAAATGCTAAAGAATTGTAAATAATTATATTCTTTCTAAAACATAATTTAATAGATCATTTAAATTTTTTTTATTAAAAATCATAACGGTAACAATCATTGAGCCTAATAAATGGTAAAAAATTATAAATAATTATCTTGTTTGTAACAGATAATTGAATAGATCATTTAAAATTTCTTTATTAAAGATCATAACAGTAACGATCATTGGGCCTAATAAATGCTAAAGAATTTGAAATAATTATCTACTTTGTGAATCATAATTGAAAAGATCATTTAAAGTTTTTTTATTAAAGATCATAACGGTAACGATCATTGGGCCTAATAAATGCTAAAAAATTGAAAATAATTATCTTCTTTCTAAAAGATAATTTAATAGATCATTTACAATTTCTTTATTAAAGATCATAATGGTAACGATCATTGGTCCTAATAAATGCTAAAGAATTTGAAATAATTACCTTGTTTGTGAATCATAATTGAAAAGATCATTTAAAGTTTTTTTATTAAAGATCATAACGGTAACGATCATTGGGCCTAATAAGTGCTAAAAAATTGTAAATAATTATCTTCTTTCTCAAAGATAATTTAATAGATCATTTAAAATTTCTTTATTAAAGATCATAACAGTAACGATCATTGGGCCTAATAAATGCTAAAGAAGTTGAAATAATTATCTACTTTGTGAATCATAATTGAAAAGATCATTTAAAGTTTTTTTATTAAAGATGATAACGGTAACGATCATTGGGTCTAATAAATGCTAAAAAATCGTAAATACTTATATTCTTTCTAAAAGCTAATTTAATAGATCATTTAGAATTTCTTTATTGAAGATCATAACGGTAACGATCATTGGGCCTAATAAATGCTAAAGAATTGTAAATAATTATATTCTTTCGAAAACATAATTTAATAGATCATTTAAAATTTCTTTATTAAAGATCATAACGGTAACGTTCATTGGGCCTAATAAATGCTACCAAACTGTAATTAATTATCTTCTTTGCAAAAGATAATTTAGTAGATCATTTAAAATTTCTTTATTAAAGATCATAACGGTAACGATCATTGGGCCTAATAAATGCTAAAGAATTTGAAATAATTATCTTCTTTGTGAATCATAATTGAAAAGATCATTTAAAGTTTTTTTATTAAAGATCATAACGATAACGAGCATTGGGCCTAATAAATGCTAAAAAATTGTAAATAATTATCTTCCTTCTCAAAGATAATTTAATAGATCATTTAGAATTTCTTTATTAAAGATCATAACGGTAACGATCATTGGGCCTAATAAATGCTAAAGAATTTGAAATAATTATCTTCTTTGTGAATCATAATTGAAAAGATCATTTAAAGTTTTTTTATTAAAGATCATAACGGTAACGAGCATTGGGCCTAATAAATGCTAAAAAATTGTAAATAATTATCTTCTTTCTCAAAGATAATTTAATAGATCATTTAGAATTTCTTTATTAAAGATCATAACGGAAACGATCATTGGGCCTAATAAATGCTAAAGAATTGTAAATAATTATATTCTTTCTAAAACATAATTTTATAGATCATTTAAAATTTCTTTATTAAAGATCATAACGGTAACGTTCATTGGCCCTGATAAATGCTAAAAAACTGTAATTAATTATCTTCTTTGCAAAAGATAATTTAGTAGATCATTTAAAATTTCTTTATTAAAGATCAAATCGGTAACGATCATTGGTCCTAATAAATGCTAAAGAATTTGAAATAATTACCTTCTTTGTGAATCATAATTGAATAGATCATTTAAAGTTTTTTTAATAAAGATCATAACGGTAACGATCATTGGGCCTAATAAATGCTAAAAAATTGTAAATAATTATCTTTTTTCTAAAAGATAATTTAATAGATCATTTAGAATTTCTTTATTAAATATCATAAGGGTAACGATCATTGGTCCTAATAAATGCTAAAGAATTTGAAATAATTACCTTCTTTGTGAATCATAATTGAAAAGATCATTTAAAGTTTTTTTATTAAAGATCATAACGGTAACGATCATTGGGCCTAATAAATGCTAAAAAATTGTAAATAATTATCTTCTTTCTCAAAGATAATTTAATAGATCATTTAGAATTTCTTTATTAAAGATCATAACGGAAACAATCATTGGGCCTAATAAATGCTAAAGAATTGTAAATAATTATATTCTTTATAAAACGTAATTTAATAGATCATTTAAAATTTCTTTATTAAAAATCATAACGCTAACAATCATTGAGCCTAATAAATGGTAAAAAATTGTAAATAATTATCTTGTTTGTAACAGATAATTTAATAGATCATTTAAAATTTCTTTATTAAAGATCATATCGGTAACGATCATTGGTCCTAATAAATGCTAAAGAATTTGAAATAATTATCTTCTTTGTGAATCATAATTGAAAAGATCATTTAAAGTTTTTTTACTGAAGATCATAACGGTAACGAGCATTGGGCCTAATAAATGCTAAAAAATTGTAAATAATTATCTTCTTTCTCAAAGATAACTTAATAGATCATTTAGAATTTCTTTATTAAAGATCATAACGGAAACGATCATTGTGCCTAATAAATGCTAAAGAATTGTAAATAATTATATTCTTTCTAAAACATAATTTTATAGATTATGTAAAATTTCTTTATTAAAGATCATAACGGTAACGTTCATTGGGCCTAATAAATGCTAAAAAACTGTAATTAATTATCTTCTTTGCAAAAGATAATTTAGTAGATCATTTAAAATTTCTTTATTAAAGATCATATCGGTAACGATCATTGGTCCTAATAAATGCTAAAGAATTTGAAATAATTACCTTCTTTGTGAATCATAATTGAATAGATCATTTAAAGTTTTTTTAATAAAGATCATAACGGTAACGATCATTGGGCCTAATAAATGCTAAAAAATTGTAAATAATTATCTTTTTTCTAAAAGATAATTTAATAGATCATTTAGAATTTCTTTATTAAAGATCATAATGGTAACGATCATTGGTCCTAATAAATGCTAAAGAATTTGAAATAATTACCTTCTTTGTGAATCATAATTGAAAAGATCATTTAAAGTTTTTTTATTAAAGATCATAACGGTAACGATCATTGGGCCTAATAAATGCTAAAAAATTGTAAATAATTATCTTCTTTATAAAACGTAATTTAATAGATCATTTAAAATTTTTTTATTAAAAATCATAACGCTAACAATCATTGAGCCTAATAAATGGTAAAAAATTGTAAATAATTATCTTGTTTGTAACAGATAATTTAATAGATCATTTAAAATTTCTTTATTAAAGATCATATCGGTAACGATCATTGGTCCTAATAAATGCTAAAGAATTTGAAATAATTATCTTCTTTGTGAATCATAATTGAAAAGATCATTTAAAGTTTTTTTATTAAAGATCATAACGGTAACAAGCATTGGGCCTAATAAATGCTAAAAAATTGTAAATAATTATCTTTTTTCTCAAAGATAATTTAATAGATCATTTAGAATTTCTTTATTAAAGATCATAACGGTAATGATCATTGGGCCTACTAAATGCTAAAGAATTTGAAATAATTATCTTCTTTGTGAATCATAATTGAAAAGATCATTTAAAGTTTTTTTACTGAAGATCATAACGGTAACGAGCATTGGGCCTAATAAATGCTAAAAAATTGTAAATAATTATATTCTTTCTAAAACATAATTTTATAGATCATTTAAAATTTCTTTATTAAAGATCATAACGGTAACGTTCATTGGCCCTGATAAATGCTAAAAAACTGTAATTAATTATCTTCTTTGCAAAAGATAATTTAGTAGATCATTTAAAATTTCTTTATTAAAGATCATATCGGTAACGATCATTGGTCGTAATAAATGCTAAAGAATTTGAAATAATTACCTTCTTTGTGAATCATAATTGAATAGATCATTTAAAGTTTTTTTAATAAAGATCATAACGGTAACGATCATTGGGCCTAATAAATGCTAAAAAATTGTAAATAATTATCTTTTTTCTAAAAGATAATTTAATAGATCATTTAAAATTTCTTTATTAAA
Organism: Psophocarpus tetragonolobus; assembly: GCA_037954015.1. Taxonomy (NCBI): domain Eukaryota; kingdom Viridiplantae; phylum Streptophyta; class Magnoliopsida; order Fabales; family Fabaceae; genus Psophocarpus; species Psophocarpus tetragonolobus. The sequence continues at coordinate 67,036,584 of CM075688.1, forward strand.
GATCATATCGGTAACGATCATTGGTCCTAATAAATGCTAAAGAATTTGAAATAATTACCTTCTTTGTGAATCATAATTGAATAGATCATTTAAAGTTTTTTTAATAAAGATCATAACGGTAACGATCATTGGGCCTAATAAATGCTAAAAAATTGTAAATAATTATCTTCTTTCTCAAAGATAATTTAATAGATCATTTAGAATTTCTTTATTAAAGATCATAACGGAAACAATCATTGGGCCTAATAAATGCTAAAGAATTGTAAATAATTATATTCTTTATAAAACGTAATTTAATAGATCATTTAAAATTTCTTTATTAAAAATCATAACGCTAACAATCATTGAGCCTAATAAATGGTAAAAAATTGTAAATAATTATCTTGTTTGTAACAGATAATTTAATAGATCATTTAAAATTTCTTTATTAATGATCATATCGGTAACGATCATTGGTCCTAATCAATGCTAAACAATTTGAAATAATTATCTTCTTTGTGAATCATAATTGAAAAGATCATTTAAAGTTTTTTTATTAAAGATCATAACGGTAACGAGCATTGGGCCTAATAAATGCTAAAAAATTGTAAATAATTATCTTTTTTCTCAAAGATAATTTAATAGATCATTTAGAATTTCTTTATTAAAGATCATAACGGTAATGATCATTGGGCCTACTAAATGCTAAAGAATTTGAAATAATTATCTTCTTTGTGAATATAATTGAAAAGATCATTTAAAGTTTTTTTACTGAAGATCATAACGGTAACGAGCATTGGGCCTAATAAATGCTAAAAAATTGTAAATAATTATATTCTTTCTAAAACATAATTTTATAGATCATTTAAAATTTCTTTATTAAAGATCATAACGGTAACGTTCATTGGCCCTGATAAATGCTAAAAAACTGTAATTAATTATCTTCTTTGCAAAAGATAATTTAGTAGATCATTTAAAATTTCTTTATTAAAGATCATATCGGTAACGATCATTGGTCCTAATAAATGCTAAAGAATTTGAAATAATTACCTTCTTTGTGAATCATAATTGAATAGATCATTTAAAGTTTTTTTAATAAAGATCATAACGGTAACGATCATTGGGCCTAATAAATGCTAAAAAATTGTAAATAATTATCTTTTTTCTAAAAGATAATTTAATAGATCATTTAGAATTTCTTTATTAAAGATCATAACGGTAACGATCATTGGGCCTACTAAATGATAAAGAATTTGAAATAATTATCTTCTTTGTGAATATAATTGAAAAGATCATTTAAAGTTTTTTTACTGAAGATCATAACGGTAACGAGCATTGGGCCTAATAAATGCTAAAAAATTGTAAATAATTATATTCTTTCTAAAACATAATTTTATAGATCATTTAAAATTTCTTTATTAAAGATCATAACGGTAACGTTCATTGGCCCTGATAAATGCTAAAAAACTGTAATTAATTATCTTCTTTGCAAAAGATAATTTAGTAGATCATTTAAAATTTCTTTATTAAAGATCATATCGGTAACGATCATTGGTCCTAATAAATGCTAAAGAATTTGAAATAATTACCTTCTTTGTGAATCATAATTGAATAGATCATTTAAAGTTTTTTTAATAAAGATCATAACGGTAACGATCATTGGGCCTAATAAATGCTAAAAAATTGTAAATAATTATCTTTTTTCTAAAAGATAATTTAATAGATCATTTAGAATTTCTTTATTAAAGATCATAATGGTAACGATCATTGGTCCTAATAAATGCTAAAGAATTTGAAATAATTACCTTCTTTGTGAATCATAATTGAAAAGATCATTTAAAGTTTTTTTATTAAAGATCATAACGGTAACGATCATTGGGCCTAATAAATGCTAAAAAATTGTAAATAATTATCTTTTTTCTAAAAGATAATTTAATAGATCATTTAAAATTTCTTTATTAAAGATCATATCGGTAACGATCATTGGTCCTAATAAATGCTAAAGAATTTGAAATAATTACCTTCTTTGTGAATCATAATTGAATAGATCATTTAAAGTTTTTTTAATAAAGATCATAACGGTAACGATCATTGGGCCTAATAAATGCTAAAAAATTGTAAATAATTATCTTTTTTCTAAAAGATAATTTAATAGATCATTTAAAATTTCTTTATTAAAGATCATATCGGTAACGATCATTGGTCCTAATAAATGCTAAAGAATTTGAAATAATTACCTTCTTTGTGAATCATAATTGAATAGATCATTTAAAGTTTTTTTAATAAAGATCATAACGGTAACGATCATTGGGCCTAATAAATGCTAAAAAATTGTAAATAATTATCTTTTTTCTAAAAGATAATTTAATAGATCATTTAGAATTTCTTTATTAAAGATCATAATGGTAACGATCATTGGTCCTAATAAATGCTAAAGAATTTGAAATAATTACCTTCTTTGTGAATCATAATTGAAAAGATCATTTAAAGTTTTTTTATTAAAGATCATAACGGTAACGATCATTGGGCCTAATAAATGCTAAAAAATTGTAAATAATTATCTTTTTTCTAAAAGATAATTTAATAGATCATTTAAAATTTCTTTATTAAAGATCATATCGGTAACGATCATTGGTCCTAATAAATGCTAAAGAATTTGAAATAATTACCTTCTTTGTGAATCATAATTGAATAGATCATTTAAAGTTTTTTTAATAAAGATCATAACGGTAACGATCATTGGGCCTAATAAATGCTAAAAAATTGTAAATAATTATCTTTTTTCTAAAAGATAATTTAATAGATCATTTAAAATTTCTTTATTAAAGATCATATCGGTAACGATCATTGGTCCTAATAAATGCTAAAGAATTTGAAATAATTACCTTCTTTGTGAATCATAATTGAATAGATCATTTAAAGTTTTTTTAATAAAGATCATAACGGTAACGATCATTGGGCCTAATAAATGCTAAAAAATTGTAAATAATTATCTTTTTTCTAAAAGATAATTTAATAGATCATTTAGAATTTCTTTATTAAAGATCATAATGGTAACGATCATTGGTCCTAATAAATGCTAAAGAATTTGAAATAATTACCTTCTTTGTGAATCATAATTGAAAAGATCATTTAAAGTTTTTTTATTAAAGATCATAACGGTAACGATCATTGGGCCTAATAAATGCTAAAAAATTGTAAATAATTATCTTTTTTCTAAAAGATAATTTAATAGATCATTTAAAATTTCTTTATTAAAGATCATATCGGTAACGATCATTGGTCCTAATAAATGCTAAAGAATTTGAAATAATTACCTTCTTTGTGAATCATAATTGAATAGATCATTTAAAGTTTTTTTAATAAAGATCATAACGGTAACGATCATTGGGCCTAATAAATGCTAAAAAATTGTAAATAATTATCTTTTTTCTAAAAGATAATTTAATAGATCATTTAAAATTTCTTTATTAAAGATCATATCGGTAACGATCATTGGTCCTAATAAATGCTAAAGAATTTGAAATAATTACCTTCTTTGTGAATCATAATTGAATAGATCATTTAAAGTTTTTTTAATAAAGATCATAACGGTAACGATCATTGGGCCTAATAAATGCTAAAAAATTGTAAATAATTATCTTCTTTCTCAAAGATAATTTAATAGATCATTTAGAATTTCTTTATTAAAGATCATAACGGAAACGATCATTGGGCCTAATAAATGCTAAAGAATTGTAAATAATTATATTCTTTCTAAAACATAATTTTATAGATCATTTAAAATTTCTTTATTAAAGATCATAACGGTAACGTTCATTGGCCCTGATAAATGCTAAAAAACTGTAATTAATTATCTTCTTTGCAAAAGATAATTTAGTAGATCATTTAAAATTTCTTTATTAAAGATCAAATCGGTAACGATCATTGGTCCTAATAAATGCTAAAGAATTTGAAATAATTACCTTCTTTGTGAATCATAATTGAATAGATCATTTAAAGTTTTTTTAATAAAGATCATAACGGTAACGATCATTGGGCCTAATAAATGCTAAAAAATTGTAAATAATTATCTTTTTTCTAAAAGATAATTTAATAGATCATTTAGAATTTCTTTATTAAATATCATAAGGGTAACGATCATTGGTCCTAATAAATGCTAAAGAATTTGAAATAATTACCTTCTTTGTGAATCATAATTGAAAAGATCATTTAAAGTTTTTTTATTAAAGATCATAACGGTAACGATCATTGGGCCTAATAAATGCTAAAAAATTGTAAATAATTATCTTCTTTCTCAAAGATAATTTAATAGATCATTTAGAATTTCTTTATTAAAGATCATAACGGAAACAATCATTGGGCCTAATAAATGCTAAAGAATTGTAAATAATTATATTCTTTATAAAACGTAATTTAATAGATCATTTAAAATTTCTTTATTAAAAATCATAACGCTAACAATCATTGAGCCTAATAAATGGTAAAAAATTGTAAATAATTATCTTGTTTGTAACAGATAATTTAATAGATCATTTAAAATTTCTTTATTAAAGATCATATCGGTAACGATCATTGGTCCTAATAAATGCTAAAGAATTTGAAATAATTATCTTCTTTGTGAATCATAATTGAAAAGATCATTTAAAGTTTTTTTACTGAAGATCATAACGGTAACGAGCATTGGGCCTAATAAATGCTAAAAAATTGTAAATAATTATCTTCTTTCTCAAAGATAACTTAATAGATCATTTAGAATTTCTTTATTAAAGATCATAACGGAAACGATCATTGTGCCTAATAAATGCTAAAGAATTGTAAATAATTATATTCTTTCTAAAACATAATTTTATAGATTATGTAAAATTTCTTTATTAAAGATCATAACGGTAACGTTCATTGGGCCTAATAAATGCTAAAAAACTGTAATTAATTATCTTCTTTGCAAAAGATAATTTAGTAGATCATTTAAAATTTCTTTATTAAAGATCATATCGGTAACGATCATTGGTCCTAATAAATGCTAAAGAATTTGAAATAATTACCTTCTTTGTGAATCATAATTGAATAGATCATTTAAAGTTTTTTTAATAAAGATCATAACGGTAACGATCATTGGGCCTAATAAATGCTAAAAAATTGTAAATAATTATCTTTTTTCTAAAAGATAATTTAATAGATCATTTAGAATTTCTTTATTAAAGATCATAATGGTAACGATCATTGGTCCTAATAAATGCTAAAGAATTTGAAATAATTACCTTCTTTGTGAATCATAATTGAAAAGATCATTTAAAGTTTTTTTATTAAAGATCATAACGGTAACGATCATTGGGCCTAATAAATGCTAAAAAATTGTAAATAATTATCTTCTTTATAAAACGTAATTTAATAGATCATTTAAAATTTTTTTATTAAAAATCATAACGCTAACAATCATTGAGCCTAATAAATGGTAAAAAATTGTAAATAATTATCTTGTTTGTAACAGATAATTTAATAGATCATTTAAAATTTCTTTATTAAAGATCATATCGGTAACGATCATTGGTCCTAATAAATGCTAAAGAATTTGAAATAATTATCTTCTTTGTGAATCATAATTGAAAAGATCATTTAAAGTTTTTTTATTAAAGATCATAACGGTAACAAGCATTGGGCCTAATAAATGCTAAAAAATTGTAAATAATTATCTTTTTTCTCAAAGATAATTTAATAGATCATTTAGAATTTCTTTATTAAAGATCATAACGGTAATGATCATTGGGCCTACTAAATGCTAAAGAATTTGAAATAATTATCTTCTTTGTGAATCATAATTGAAAAGATCATTTAAAGTTTTTTTACTGAAGATCATAACGGTAACGAGCATTGGGCCTAATAAATGCTAAAAAATTGTAAATAATTATATTCTTTCTAAAACATAATTTTATAGATCATTTAAAATTTCTTTATTAAAGATCATAACGGTAACGTTCATTGGCCCTGATAAATGCTAAAAAACTGTAATTAATTATCTTCTTTGCAAAAGATAATTTAGTAGATCATTTAAAATTTCTTTATTAAAGATCATATCGGTAACGATCATTGGTCGTAATAAATGCTAAAGAATTTGAAATAATTACCTTCTTTGTGAATCATAATTGAATAGATCATTTAAAGTTTTTTTAATAAAGATCATAACGGTAACGATCATTGGGCCTAATAAATGCTAAAAAATTGTAAATAATTATCTTTTTTCTAAAAGATAATTTAATAGATCATTTAAAATTTCTTTATTAAAGATCATATCGGTAACGATCATTGGTCCTAATAAATGCTAAAGAATTTGAAATAATTACCTTCTTTGTGAATCATAATTGAATAGATCATTTAAAGTTTTTTTAATAAAGATCATAACGGTAACGATCATTGGGCCTAATAAATGCTAAAAAATTGTAAATAATTATCTTCTTTCTCAAAGATAATTTAATAGATCATTTAGAATTTCTTTATTAAAGATCATAACGGAAACAATCATTGGGCCTAATAAATGCTAAAGAATTGTAAATAATTATATTCTTTATAAAACGTAATTTAATAGATCATTTAAAATTTCTTTATTAAAAATCATAACGCTAACAATCATTGAGCCTAATAAATGGTAAAAAATTGTAAATAATTATCTTGTTTGTAACAGATAATTTAATAGATCATTTAAAATTTCTTTATTAATGATCATATCGGTAACGATCATTGGTCCTAATCAATGCTAAACAATTTGAAATAATTATCTTCTTTGTGAATCATAATTGAAAAGATCATTTAAAGTTTTTTTATTAAAGATCATAACGGTAACGAGCATTGGGCCTAATAAATGCTAAAAAATTGTAAATAATTATCTTTTTTCTCAAAGATAATTTAATAGATCATTTAGAATTTCTTTATTAAAGATCATAACGGTAATGATCATTGGGCCTACTAAATGCTAAAGAATTTGAAATAATTATCTTCTTTGTGAATATAATTGAAAAGATCATTTAAATTTTTTTTACTGAAGATCATAACGGTAACGAGCATTGGGCCTAATAAATGCTAAAAAATTGTAAATAATTATATTCTTTCTAAAACATAATTTTATAGATCATTTAAAATTTCTTTATTAAAGATCATAACGGTAACGTTCATTGGCCCTGATAAATGCTAAAAAACTGTAATTAATTATCTTCTTTGCAAAAGATAATTTAGTAGATCATTTAAAATTTCTTTATTAAAGATCATATCGGTAACGATCATTGGTCCTAATAAATGCTAAAGAATTTGAAATAATTACCTTCTTTGTGAATCATAATTGAATAGATCATTTAAAGTTTTTTTAATAAAGATCATAACGGTAACGATCATTGGGCCTAATAAATGCTAAAAAATTGTAAATAATTATCTTTTTTCTAAAAGATAATTTAATAGATCATTTAGAATTTCTTTATTAAAGATCATAACGGTAACGATCATTGGGCCTACTAAATGATAAAGAATTTGAAATAATTATCTTCTTTGTGAATATAATTGAAAAGATCATTTAAAGTTTTTTTACTGAAGATCATAACGGTAACGAGCATTGGGCCTAATAAATGCTAAAAAATTGTAAATAATTATATTCTTTCTAAAACATAATTTTATAGATCATTTAAAATTTCTTTATTAAAGATCATAACGGTAACGTTCATTGGCCCTGATAAATGCTAAAAAACTGTAATTAATTATCTTCTTTGCAAAAGATAATTTAGTAGATCATTTAAAATTTCTTTATTAAAGATCATATCGGTAACGATCATTGGTCCTAATAAATGCTAAAGAATTTGAAATAATTACCTTCTTTGTGAATCATAATTGAATAGATCATTTAAAGTTTTTTTAATAAAGATCATAACGGTAACGATCATTGGGCCTAATAAATGCTAAAAAATTGTAAATAATTATCTTTTTTCTAAAAGATAATTTAATAGATCATTTAGAATTTCTTTATTAAAGATCATAATGGTAACGATCATTGGTCCTAATAAATGCTAAAGCATTTGAAATAATTACCTTCTTTGTGAATCATAATTGAAAAGATCATTTAAAGTTTTTTTATTAAAGATCATAACGGTAACGATCATTGGGCCTAATAAATGCTAAAAAATTGTAAATAATTATCTTTTTTCTAAAAGATAATTTAATAGATCATTTAAAATTTCTTTATTAAAGATCATATCGGTAACGATCATTGGTCCTAATAAATGCTAAAGAATTTGAAATAATTACCTTCTTTGTGAATCATAATTGAATAGATCATTTAAAGTTTTTTTAATAAAGATCATAACGGTAACGATCATTGGGCCTAATAAATGCTAAAAAATTGTAAATAATTATCTTTTTTCTAAAAGATAATTTAATAGATCATTTAAAATTTCTTTATTAAAGATCATATCGGTAACGATCATTGGTCCTAATAAATGCTAAAGAATTTGAAATAATTACCTTCTTTGTGAATCATAATTGAATAGATCATTTAAAGTTTTTTTAATAAAGATCATAACGGTAACGATCATTGGGCCTAATAAATGCTAAAAAATTGTAAATAATTATCTTCTTTCTCAAAGATAATTTAATAGATCATTTAGAATTTCTTTATTAAAGATCATAACGGAAACAATCATTGGGCCTAATAAATGCTAAAGAATTGTAAATAATTATATTCTTTATAAAACGTAATTTAATAGATCATTTAAAATTTCTTTATTAAAAATCATAACGCTAACAATCATTGAGCCTAATAAATGGTAAAAAATTGTAAATAATTATCTTGTTTGTAACAGATAATTTAATAGATCATTTAAAATTTCTTTATTAAAGATCATATCGGTAACGATCATTGGTCCTAATCAATGCTAAAGAATTTGAAATAATTATCTTCTTTGTGAATCATAATTGAAAAGATCATTTAAAGTTTTTTTATTAAAGATCATAACGGTAACGAGCATTGGGCCTAATAAATGCTAAAAAATTGTAAATAATTATCTTTTTTCTCAAAGATAATTTAATAGATCATTTAGAATTTCTTTATTAAAGATCATAACGGTAATGATCATTGGGCCTACTAAATGCTAAAGAATTTGAAATAATTATCTTCTTTGTGAATATAATTGAAAAGATCATTTAAAGTTTTTTTACTGAAGATCATAACGGTAACGAGCATTGGGCCTAATAAATGCTAAAAAATTGTAAATAATTATATTCTTTCTAAAACATAATTTTATAGATCATTTAAAATTTCTTTATTAAAGATCATAAAGGTAACGTTCATTGGCCCTGATAAATGCTAAAAAACTGTAATTAATTATCTTCTTTGCAAAAGATAATTTAGAAGATCATTTAAAATTTCTTTATTAAAGATCATATCGGTAACGATCATTGGTCCTAATAAATGCTAAAGAATTTGAAATAATTACCTTCTTTGTGAATCATAATTGAATAGATCATTTAAAGTTTTTTTAATAAAGATCATAACGGTAACGATCATTGGGCCTAATAAATGCTAAAAAATTGTAAATAATTATCTTTTTTCTAAAAGATAACTTAATAGATCATTTAGAATTTCTTTATTAAAGATCATAATGGTAACGATCATTGGTCCTAATAAATGCTAAAGAATTTGAAATAATTACCTTCTTTGTGAATCATAATTGAAAAGATCATTTAAAGTTTTTTTATTAAAGATCATAACGGTAACGATCATTGGGCCTAATAAATGCTAAAAAATTGTAAATAATTATCTTCTTTATAAAACGTAATTTAATAGATCATTTAAAATTTTTTTATTAAAAATCATAACGCTAACAATCATTGAGCCTAATAAATGGTAAAAAATTGTAAATAATTATCTTGTTTGTAACAGATAATTTAATAGATCATTTAAAATTTCTTTATTAAAGATCATATCGGTAACGATCATTGGTCCTAATAAATGCTAAAGAATTTGAAATAATTATCTTCTTTGTGAATCATAATTGAAAAGATCATTTAAAGTTTTTTTATTAAAGATCATAACGGTAACAAGCATTGGGCCTAATAAATGCTAAAAAATTGTAAATAATTATCTTTTTTCTCAAAGATAATTTAATAGATCATTTAGAATTTCTTTATTAAAGATCATAACGGTAATGATCATTGGGCCTACTAAATGCTAAAGAATTTGAAATAATTATCTTCTTTGTGAATCATAATTGAAAAGATCATTTAAAGTTTTTTTACTGAAGATCATAACGGTAACGAGCATTGGGCCTAATAAATGCTAAAAAATTGTAAATAATTATATTCTTTCTAAAACATAATTTTATAGATCATTTAAAATTTCTTTATTAAAGATCATAACGGTAACGTTCATTGGCCCTGATAAATGCTAAAAAACTGTAATTAATTATCTTCTTTGCAAAAGATAATTTAGTAGATCATTTAAAATTTCTTTATTAAAGATCATATCGGTAACGATCATTGGTCCTAATAAATGCTAAAGAATTTGAAATAATTACCTTCTTTGTGAATCATAATTGAATAGATCATTTAAAGTTTTTTTAATAAAGATCATAACGGTAACGATCATTGGGCCTAATAAATGCTAAAAAATTGTAAATAATTATCTTTTTTCTAAAAGATAATTTAATAGATCATTTAGAATTTCTTTATTAAAGATCATAATGGTAACGATCATTGGTCCTAATAAATGCTAAAGAATTTGAAATAATTACCTTCTTTGTGAATCATAATTGAAAAGATCATTTAAAGTTTTTTTATTAAAGATCATAACGGTAACGATCATTGGGCCTAATAAATGCTAAAAAATTGTAAATAATTATCTTTTTTCTAAAAGATAATTTAATAGATCATTTAAAATTTCTTTATTAAAGATCATATCGGTAACGATCATTGGTCCTAATAAATGCTAAAGAATTTGAAATAATTACCTTCTTTGTGAATCATAATTGAATAGATCATTTAAAGTTTTTTTAATAAAGATGATAACGGTAACGATCATTGGGCCTAATAAATGCTAAAAAATTGTAAATAATTATCTTTTTTCTAAAAGATAATTTAATAGATCATTTAAAATTTCTTTATTAAAGATCATATCGGTAACGATCATTGGTCCTAATAAATGCTAAAGAATTTGAAATAATTACCTTCTTTGTGAATCATAATTGAATAGATCATTTAAAGTTTTTTTAATAAAGATCATAACGGTAACGATCATTGGGCCTAATAAATGCTAAAAAATTGTAAATAATTATCTTCTTTCTCAAAGATAATTTAATAGATCATTTAGAATTTCTTTATTAAAGATCATAACGGAAACAATCATTGGGCCTAATAAATGCTAAAGAATTGTAAATAATTATATTCTTTATAAAACGTAATTTAATAGATCATTTAAAATTTCTTTATTAAAAATCATAACGCTAACAATCATTGAGCCTAATAAATGGTAAAAAATTGTAAATAATTATCTTGTTTGTAACAGATAATTTAATAGATCATTTAAAATTTCTTTATTAAAGATCATATCGGTAACGATCATTGGTCCTAATCAATGCTAAAGAATTTGAAATAATTATCTTCTTTGTGAATCATAATTGAAAAGATCATTTAAAGTTTTTTTATTAAAGATCATAACGGTAACGAGCATTGGGCCTAATAAATGCTAAAAAATTGTAAATAATTATCTTTTTTCTCAAAGATAATTTAATAGATCATTTAGAATTTCTTTATTAAAGATCATAACGGTAATGATCATTGGGCCTACTAAATGCTAAAGAATTTGAAATAATTATCTTCTTTGTGAATATAATTGAAAAGATCATTTAAAGTTTTTTTACTGAAGATCATAACGGTAACGAGCATTGGGCCTAATAAATGCTAAAAAATTGTAAATAATTATATTCTTTCTAAAACATAATTTTATAGATCATTTAAAATTTCTTTATTAAAGATCATAACGGTAACGTTCATTGGCCCTGATAAATGCTAAAAAACTGTAATTAATTATCTTCTTTGCAAAAGATAATTTAGTAGATCATTTAAAATTTCTTTATTAAAGATCATATCGGTAACGATCATTGGTCCTAATAAATGCTAAAGAATTTGAAATAATTACCTTCTTTGTGAATCATAATTGAATAGATCATTTAAAGTTTTTTTAATAAAGATCATAACGGTAACGATCATTGGGCCTAATAAATGCTAAAAAATTGTAAATAATTATCTTTTTTCTAAAAGATAATTTAATAGATCATTTAGAATTTCTTTATTAAAGATCATAATGGTAACGATCATTGGTCCTAATAAATGCTAAAGAATTTGAAATAATTACCTTCTTTGTGAATCATAATTGAAAAGATCATTTAAAGTTTTTTTATTAAAGATCATAACGGTAACGATCATTGGGCCTAATAAATGCTAAAAAATTGTAAATAATTATCTTCTTTATAAAACGTAATTTAATAGATCATTTAAAATTTTTTTATTAAAAATCATAACGCTAACAATCATTGAGCCTAATAAATGGTAAAAAATTGTAAATAATTATCTTGTTTGTAACAGATAATTTAATAGATCATTTAAAATTTCTTTATTAAAGATCATATCGGTAACGATCATTGGTCCTAATAAATGCTAAAGAATTTGAAATAATTATCTTCTTTGTGAATCATAATTGAAAAGATCATTTAAAGTTTTTTTATTAAAGATCATAACGGTAACAAGCATTGGGCCTAATAAATGCTAAAAAATTGTAAATAATTATCTTTTTTCTCAAAGATAATTTAATAGATCATTTAGAATTTCTTTATTAAAGATCATAACGGTAATGATCATTGGGCCTACTAAATGCTAAAGAATTTGAAATAATTATCTTCTTTGTGAATCATAATTGAAAAGATCATTTAAAGTTTTTTTACTGAAGATCATAACGGTAACGAGCATTGGGCCTAATAAATGCTAAAAAATTGTAAATAATTATATTCTTTCTAAAACATAATTTTATAGATCATTTAAAATTTCTTTATTAAAGATCATAACGGTAACGTTCATTGGCCCTGATAAATGCTAAAAAACTGTAATTAATTATCTTCTTTGCAAAAGATAATTTAGTAGATCATTTAAAATTTCTTTATTAAAGATCATATCGGTAACGATCATTGGTCCTAATAAATGCTAAAGAATTTGAAATAATTACCTTCTTTGTGAATCATAATTGAATAGATCATTTAAAGTTTTTTTAATAAAGATCATAACGGTAACGATCATTGGGCCTAATAAATGCTAAAAAATTGTAAATAATTATCTTTTTTCTAAAAGATAATTTAATAGATCATTTAGAATTTCTTTATTAAAGATCATAATGGTAACGATCATTGGTCCTAATAAATGCTAAAGAATTTGAAATAATTACCTTCTTTGTGAATCATAATTGAAAAGATCATTTAAAGTTTTTTTATTAAAGATCATAACGGTAACGATCATTGGGCCTAATAAATGCTAAAAAATTGTAAATAATTATCTTTTTTCTAAAAGATAATTTAATAGATCATTTAAAATTTCTTTATTAAAGATCATATCGGTAACGATCATTGGTCCTAATAAATGCTAAAGAATTTGAAATAATTACCTTCTTTGTGAATCATAATTGAATAGATCATTTAAAGTTTTTTTAATAAAGATCATAACGGTAACGATCATTGGGCCTAATAAATGCTAAAAAATTGTAAATAATTATCTTTTTTCTAAAAGATAATTTAATAGATCATTTAAAATTTCTTTATTAAAGATCATATCGGTAACGATCATTGGTCCTAATAAATGCTAAAGAATTTGAAATAATTACCTTCTTTGTGAATCATAATTGAATAGATCATTTAAAGTTTTTTTAATAAAGATCATAACGGTAACGATCATTGGGCCTAATAAATGCTAAAAAATTGTAAATAATTATCTTCTTTCTCAAAGATAATTTAATAGATCATTTAGAATTTCTTTATTAAAGATCATAACGGAAACAATCATTGGGCCTAATAAATGCTAAAGAATTGTAAATAATTATATTCTTTATAAAACGTAATTTAATAGATCATTTAAAATTTCTTTATTAAAAATCATAACGCTAACAATCATTGAGCCTAATAAATGGTAAAAAATTGTAAATAATTATCTTGTTTGTAACAGATAATTTAATAGATGATTTAAAATTTCTTTATTAAAGATCATATCGGTAACGATCATTGGTCCTAATCAATGCTAAAGAATTTGAAATAATTATCTTCTTTGTGAATCATAATTGAAAAGATCATTTAAAGTTTTTTTATTAAAGATCATAACGGTAACGAGCATTGGGCCTAATAAATGCTAAAAAATTGTAAATAATTATCTTTTTTCTCAAAGATAATTTAATAGATCATTTAGAATTTCTTTATTAAAGATCATAACGGTAATGATCATTGGGCCTAATAAATGCTAAAAAATTGTAAATAATTATCTTTTTTCTCAAAGATAATTTAATAGATCATTTAGAATTTCTTTATTAAAGATCATAACGGTAATGATCATTGGGCCTACTAAATGCTAAAGAATTTGAAATAATTATCTTCTTTGTGAATATAATTGAAAAGATCATTTAAAGTTTCTTTACTGAAGATCATAACGGTAACGAGCATTGGGCCTAATAAATGCTAAAAAATTGTAAATAATTATATTCTTTCTAAAACATAATTTTAAGGATCATTTAAAATTTCTTTATTAAAGATCATAACGGTAACGTTCATTGGCCCTGATAAATGCTAAAAAACTGTAATTAATTATCTTCTTTGCAAAAGATAATTTAGTAGATCATTTAAAATTTCTTTATTAAAGATCATATCGGTAACGATCATTGGTCCTAATAAATGCTAAAGAATTTGAAATAATTACCTTCTTTGTGAATCATAATTGAATAGATCATTTAAAGTTTTTTTAATAAAGATCATAACGGTAACGATCATTGGGCCTAATAAATGCTAAAAAATTGTAAATAATTATCTTTTTTCTAAAAGATAATTTAATAGATCATTTAGAATTTCTTTATTAAAGATCATAATGGTAACGATCATTGGTCCTAATAAATGCTAAAGAATTTGAAATAATTACCTTCTTTGTGAATCATAATTGAAAAGATCATTTAAAGTTTTTTTATTAAAGATCATAACGGTAACGATCATTGGGCCTAATAAATGCTAAAAAATTGTAAATAATTATCTTTTTTCTAAAAGATAATTTAATAGATCATTTAAAATTTCTTTATTAAAGATCATATCGGTAACGATCATTGGTCCTAATAAATGCTAAAGAATTTGAAATAATTACCTTCTTTGTGAATCATAATTGAATAGATCATTTAAAGTTTTTTTAATAAAGATCATAACGGTAACGATCATTGGGCCTAATAAATGCTAAAAAATTGTAAATAATTATCTTTTTTCTAAAAGATAATTTAATAGATCATTTAAAATTTCTTTATTAAAGATCATATCGGTAACGATCATTGGTCCTAATAAATGCTAAAGAATTTGAAATAATTACCTTCTTTGTGAATCATAATTGAATAGATCATTTAAAGTTTTTTTAATAAAGATCATAACGGTAACGATCATTGGGCCTAATAAATGCTAAAAAATTGTAAATAATTATCTTCTTTCTCAAAGATAATTTAATAGATCATTTAGAATTTCTTTATTAAAGATCATAACGGAAACAATCATTGGGCCTAATAAATGCTAAAGAATTGTAAATAATTATATTCTTTATAAAACGTAATTTAATAGATCATTTAAAATTTCTTTATTAAAAATCATAACGCTAACAATCATTGAGCCTAATAAATGGTAAAAAATTGTAAATAATTATCTTGTTTGTAACAGATAATTTAATAGATGATTTAAAATTTCTTTATTAAAGATCATATCGGTAACGATCATTGGTCCTAATCAATGCTAAAGAATTTGAAATAATTATCTTCTTTGTGAATCATAATTGAAAAGATCATTTAAAGTTTTTTTATTAAAGATCATAACGGTAACGAGCATTGGGCCTAATAAATGCTAAAAAATTGTAAATAATTATCTTTTTTCTCAAAGATAATTTAATAGATCATTTAGAATTTCTTTATTAAAGATCATAACGGTAATGATCATTGGGCCTACTAAATGCTAAAGAATTTGAAATAATTATCTTCTTTGTGAATATAATTGAAAAGATCATTTAAAGTTTTTTTACTGAAGATCATAACGGTAACGAGCATTGGGCCTAATAAATGCTAAAAAATTGTAAATAATTATATTCTTTCTAAAACATAATTTTAAGGATCATTTAAAATTTCTTTATTAAAGATCATAACGGTAACGTTCATTGGCCCTGATAAATGCTAAAAAACTGTAATTAATTATCTTCTTTGCAAAAGATAATTTAGTAGATCATTTAAAATTTCTTTATTAAAGATCATATCGGTAACGATCATTGGTCCTAATAAATGCTAAAGAATTTGAAATAATTACCTTCTTTGTGAATCATAATTGAATAGATCATTTAAAGTTTTTTTAATAAAGATCATAACGGTAACGATCATTGGGCCTAATAAATGCTAAAAAATTGTAAATAATTATCTTTTTTCTAAAAGATAATTTAATAGATCATTTAGAATTTCTTTATTAAAGATCATAATGGTAACGATCATTGGTCCTAATAAATGCTAAAGAATTTGAAATAATTACCTTCTTTGTGAATCATAATTGAAAAGATCATTTAAAGTTTTTTTATTAAAGATCATAACGGTAACGATCATTGGGCCTAATAAATGCTAAAAAATTGTAAATAATTATCTTTTTTCTAAAAGATAATTTAATAGATCATTTAAAATTTCTTTATTAAAGATCATATCGGTAACGATCATTGGTCCTAATAAATGCTAAAGAATTTGAAATAATTACCTTCTTTGTGAATCATAATTGAATAGATCATTTAAAGTTTTTTTAATAAAGATGATAACGGTAACGATCATTGGGCCTAATAAATGCTAAAAAATTGTAAATAATTATCTTTTTTCTAAAAGATAATTTAATAGATCATTTAAAATTTCTTTATTAAAGATCATATCGGTAACGATCATTGGTCCTAATAAATGCTAAAGAATTTGAAATAATTACCTTCTTTGTGAATCATAATTGAATAGATCATTTAAAGTTTTTTTAATAAAGATCATAACGGTAACGATCATTGGGCCTAATAAATGCTAAAAAATTGTAAATAATTATCTTCTTTCTCAAAGATAATTTAATAGATCATTTAGAATTTCTTTATTAAAGATCATAACGGAAACAATCATTGGGCCTAATAAATGCTAAAGAATTGTAAATAATTATATTCTTTATAAAACGTAATTTAATAGATCATTTAAAATTTCTTTATTAAAAATCATAACGCTAACAATCATTGAGCCTAATAAATGGTAAAAAATTGTAAATAATTATCTTGTTTGTAACAGATAATTTAATAGATGATTTAAAATTTCTTTATTAAAGATCATATCGGTAACGATCATTGGTCCTAATCAATGCTAAAGAATTTGAAATAATTATCTTCTTTGTGAATCATAATTGAAAAGATCATTTAAAGTTTTTTTATTAAAGATCATAACGGTAACGAGCATTGGGCCTAATAAATGCTAAAAAATTGTAAATAATTATCTTTTTTCTCAAAGATAATTTAATAGATCATTTAGAATTTCTTTATTAAAGATCATAACGGTAATGATCATTGGGCCTACTAAATGCTAAAGAATTTGAAATAATTATCTTCTTTGTGAATATAATTGAAAAGATCATTTAAAGTTTTTTTACTGAAGATCATAACGGTAACGAGCATTGGGCCTAATAAATGCTAAAAAATTGTAAATAATTATATTCTTTCTAAAACATAATTTTATAGATCATTTAAAATTTCTTTATTAAAGATCATAACGGTAACGTTCATTGGCCCTGATAAATGCTAAAAAACTGTAATTAATTATCTTCTTTGCAAAAGATAATTTAGTAGATCATTTAAAATTTCTTTATTAAAGATCATATCGGTAACGATCATTGGTCCTAATAAATGCTAAAGAATTTGAAATAATTACCTTCTTTGTGAATCATAATTGAATAGATCATTTAAAGTTTTTTTAATAAAGATCATAACGGTAACGATCATTGGGCCTAATAAATGCTAAAAAATTGTAAATAATTATCTTTTTTCTAAAAGATAATTTAATAGATCATTTAGAATTTCTTTATTAAAGATCATAATGGTAACGATCATTGGTCCTAATAAATGCTAAAGAATTTGAAATAATTACCTTCTTTGTGAATCATAATTGAAAAGATCATTTAAAGTTTTTTTATTAAAGATCATAACGGTAACGATCATTGGGCCTAATAAATGCTAAAAAATTGTAAATAATTATCTTCTTTATAAAACGTAATTTAATAGATCATTTAAAATTTTTTTATTAAAAATCATAACGCTAACAATCATTGAGCCTAATAAATGGTAAAAAATTGTAAATAATTATCTTGTTTGTAACAGATAATTTAATAGATCATTTAAAATTTCTTTATTAAAGATCATATCGGTAACGATCATTGGTCCTAATAAATGCTAAAGAATTTGAAATAATTATCTTCTTTGTGAATCATAATTGAAAAGATCATTTAAAGTTTTTTTATTAAAGATCATAACGGTAACAAGCATTGGGCCTAATAAATGCTAAAAAATTGTAAATAATTATCTTTTTTCTCAAAGATAATTTAATAGATCATTTAGAATTTCTTTATTAAAGATCATAACGGTAATGATCATTGGGCCTACTAAATGCTAAAGAATTTGAAATAATTATCTTCTTTGTGAATCATAATTGAAAAGATCATTTAAAGTTTTTTTACTGAAGATCATAACGGTAACGAGCATTGGGCCTAATAAATGCTAAAAAATTGTAAATAATTATATTCTTTCTAAAACATAATTTTATAGATCATTTAAAATTTCTTTATTAAAGATCATAACGGTAACGTTCATTGGCCCTGATAAATGCTAAAAAACTGTAATTAATTATCTTCTTTGCAAAAGATAATTTAGTAGATCATTTAAAATTTCTTTATTAAAGATCATATCGGTAACGATCATTGGTCCTAATAAATGCTAAAGAATTTGAAATAATTACCTTCTTTGTGAATCATAATTGAATAGATCATTTAAAGTTTTTTTAATAAAGATCATAACGGTAACGATCATTGGGCCTAATAAATGCTAAAAAATTGTAAATAATTATCTTTTTTCTAAAAGATAATTTAATAGATCATTTAGAATTTCTTTATTAAAGATCATAATGGTAACGATCATTGGTCCTAATAAATGCTAAAGAATTTGAAATAATTACCTTCTTTGTGAATCATAATTGAAAAGATCATTTAAAGTTTTTTTATTAAAGATCATAACGGTAACGATCATTGGGCCTAATAAATGCTAAAAAATTGTAAATAATTATCTTTTTTCTAAAAGATAATTTAATAGATCATTTAAAATTTCTTTATTAAAGATCATATCGGTAACGATCATTGGTCCTAATAAATGCTAAAGAATTTGAAATAATTACCTTCTTTGTGAATCATAATTGAATAGATCATTTAAAGTTTTTTTAATAAAGATCATAACGGTAACGATCATTGGGCCTAATAAATGCTAAAAAATTGTAAATAATTATCTTTTTTCTAAAAGATAATTTAATAGATCATTTAAAATTTCTTTATTAAAGATCATATCGGTAACGATCATTGGTCCTAATAAATGCTAAAGAATTTGAAATAATTACCTTCTTTGTGAATCATAATTGAATAGATCATTTAAAGTTTTTTTAATAAAGATCATAACGGTAACGATCATTGGGCCTAATAAATGCTAAAAAATTGTAAATAATTATCTTCTTTCTCAAAGATAATTTAATAGATCATTTAGAATTTCTTTATTAAAGATCATAACGGAAACAATCATTGGGCCTAATAAATGCTAAAGAATTGTAAATAATTATATTCTTTATAAAACGTAATTTAATAGATCATTTAAAATTTCTTTATTAAAAATCATAACGCTAACAATCATTGAGCCTAATAAATGGTAAAAAATTGTAAATAATTATCTTGTTTGTAACAGATAATTTAATAGATGATTTAAAATTTCTTTATTAAAGATCATATCGGTAACGATCATTGGTCCTAATCAATGCTAAAGAATTTGAAATAATTATCTTCTTTGTGAATCATAATTGAAAAGATCATTTAAAGTTTTTTTATTAAAGATCATAACGGTAACGAGCATTGGGCCTAATAAATGCTAAAAAATTGTAAATAATTATCTTTTTTCTCAAAGATAATTTAATAGATCATTTAGAATTTCTTTATTAAAGATCATAACGGTAATGATCATTGGGCCTAATAAATGCTAAAAAATTGTAAATAATTATCTTTTTTCTCAAAGATAATTTAATAGATCATTTAGAATTTCTTTATTAAAGATCATAACGGTAATGATCATTGGGCCTACTAAATGCTAAAGAATTTGAAATAATTATCTTCTTTGTGAATATAATTGAAAAGATCATTTAAAGTTTCTTTACTGAAGATCATAACGGTAACGAGCATTGGGCCTAATAAATGCTAAAAAATTGTAAATAATTATATTCTTTCTAAAACATAATTTTAAGGATCATTTAAAATTTCTTTATTAAAGATCATAACGGTAACGTTCATTGGCCCTGATAAATGCTAAAAAACTGTAATTAATTATCTTCTTTGCAAAAGATAATTTAGTAGATCATTTAAAATTTCTTTATTAAAGATCATATCGGTAACGATCATTGGTCCTAATAAATGCTAAAGAATTTGAAATAATTACCTTCTTTGTGAATCATAATTGAATAGATCATTTAAAGTTTTTTTAATAAAGATCATAACGGTAACGATCATTGGGCCTAATAAATGCTAAAAAATTGTAAATAATTATCTTTTTTCTAAAAGATAATTTAATAGATCATTTAGAATTTCTTTATTAAAGATCATAATGGTAACGATCATTGGTCCTAATAAATGCTAAAGAATTTGAAATAATTACCTTCTTTGTGAATCATAATTGAAAAGATCATTTAAAGTTTTTTTATTAAAGATCATAACGGTAACGATCATTGGGCCTAATAAATGCTAAAAAATTGTAAATAATTATCTTTTTTCTAAAAGATAATTTAATAGATCATTTAAAATTTCTTTATTAAAGATCATATCGGTAACGATCATTGGTCCTAATAAATGCTAAAGAATTTGAAATAATTACCTTCTTTGTGAATCATAATTGAATAGATCATTTAAAGTTTTTTTAATAAAGATCATAACGGTAACGATCATTGGGCCTAATAAATGCTAAAAAATTGTAAATAATTATCTTTTTTCTAAAAGATAATTTAATAGATCATTTAAAATTTCTTTATTAAAGATCATATCGGTAACGATCATTGGTCCTAATAAATGCTAAAGAATTTGAAATAATTACCTTCTTTGTGAATCATAATTGAATAGATCATTTAAAGTTTTTTTAATAAAGATCATAACGGTAACGATCATTGGGCCTAATAAATGCTAAAAAATTGTAAATAATTATCTTCTTTCTCAAAGATAATTTAATAGATCATTTAGAATTTCTTTATTAAAGATCATAACGGAAACAATCATTGGGCCTAATAAATGCTAAAGAATTGTAAATAATTATATTCTTTATAAAACGTAATTTAATAGATCATTTAAAATTTCTTTATTAAAAATCATAACGCTAACAATCATTGAGCCTAATAAATGGTAAAAAATTGTAAATAATTATCTTGTTTGTAACAGATAATTTAATAGATGATTTAAAATTTCTTTATTAAAGATCATATCGGTAACGATCATTGGTCCTAATCAATGCTAAAGAATTTGAAATAATTATCTTCTTTGTGAATCATAATTGAAAAGATCATTTAAAGTTTTTTTATTAAAGATCATAACGGTAACGAGCATTGGGCCTAATAAATGCTAAAAAATTGTAAATAATTATCTTTTTTCTCAAAGATAATTTAATAGATCATTTAGAATTTCTTTATTAAAGATCATAACGGTAATGATCATTGGGCCTACTAAATGCTAAAGAATTTGAAATAATTATCTTCTTTGTGAATATAATTGAAAAGATCATTTAAAGTTTTTTTACTGAAGATCATAACGGTAACGAGCATTGGGCCTAATAAATGCTAAAAAATTGTAAATAATTATATTCTTTCTAAAACATAATTTTATAGATCATTTAAAATTTCTTTATTAAAGATCATAACGGTAACGTTCATTGGCCCTGATAAATGCTAAAAAACTGTAATTAATTATCTTCTTTGCAAAAGATAATTTAGTAGATCATTTAAAATTTCTTTATTAAAGATCATATCGGTAACGATCATTGGTCCTAATAAATGCTAAAGAATTTGAAATAATTACCTTCTTTGTGAATCATAATTGAATAGATCATTTAAAGTTTTTTTAATAAAGATCATAACGGTAACGATCATTGGGCCTAATAAATGCTAAAAAATTGTAAATAATTATCTTTTTTCTAAAAGATAATTTAATAGATCATTTAGAATTTCTTTATTAAAGATCATAATGGTAACGATCATTGGTCCTAATAAATGCTAAAGAATTTGAAATAATTACCTTCTTTGTGAATCATAATTGAAAAGATCATTTAAAGTTTTTTTATTAAAGATCATAACGGTAACGATCATTGGGCCTAATAAATGCTAAAAAATTGTAAATAATTATCTTCTTTATAAAACGTAATTTAATAGATCATTTAAAATTTTTTTATTAAAAATCATAACGCTAACAATCATTGAGCCTAATAAATGGTAAAAAATTGTAAATAATTATCTTGTTTGTAACAGATAATTTAATAGATCATTTAAAATTTCTTTATTAAAGATCATATCGGTAACGATCATTGGTCCTAATAAATGCTAAAGAATTTGAAATAATTATCTTCTTTGTGAATCATAATTGAAAAGATCATTTAAAGTTTTTTTATTAAAGATCATAACGGTAACAAGCATTGGGCCTAATAAATGCTAAAAAATTGTAAATAATTATCTTTTTTCTCAAAGATAATTTAATAGATCATTTAGAATTTCTTTATTAAAGATCATAACGGTAATGATCATTGGGCCTACTAAATGCTAAAGAATTTGAAATAATTATCTTCTTTGTGAATCATAATTGAAAAGATCATTTAAAGTTTTTTTACTGAAGATCATAACGGTAACGAGCATTGGGCCTAATAAATGCTAAAAAATTGTAAATAATTATATTCTTTCTAAAACATAATTTTATAGATCATTTAAAATTTCTTTATTAAAGATCATAACGGTAACGTTCATTGGCCCTGATAAATGCTAAAAAACTGTAATTAATTATCTTCTTTGCAAAAGATAATTTAGTAGATCGTTTAAAATTTCTTTATTAAAGATCATATCGGTAACGATCATTGGTCCTAATAAATGCTAAAGAATTTGAAATAATTACCTTCTTTGTGAATCATAATTGAATAGATCATTTAAAGTTTTTTTAATAAAGATCATAACGGTAACGATCATTGGGCCTAATAAATGCTAAAAAATTGTAAATAATTATCTTTTTTCTAAAAGATAATTTAATAGATCATTTAGAATTTCTTTATTAAAGATCATAATGGTAACGATCATTGGTCCTAATAAATGCTAAAGAATTTGAAATAATTACCTTCTTTGTGAATCATAATTGAAAAGATCATTTAAAGTTTTTTTATTAAAGATCATAACGGTAACGATCATTGGGCCTAATAAATGCTAAAAAATTGTAAATAATTATCTTTTTTCTAAAAGATAATTTAATAGATCATTTAAAATTTCTTTATTAAAGATCATATCGGTAACGATCATTGGTCCTAATAAATGCTAAAGAATTTGAAATAATTACCTTCTTTGTGAATCATAATTGAATAGATCATTTAAAGTTTTTTTAATAAAGATCATAACGGTAACGATCATTGGGCCTAATAAATGCTAAAAAATTGTAAATAATTATCTTTTTTCTAAAAGATAATTTAATAGATCATTTAAAATTTCTTTATTAAAGATCATATCGGTAACGATCATTGGTCCTAATAAATGCTAAAGAATTTGAAATAATTACCTTCTTTGTGAATCATAATTGAATAGATCATTTAAAGTTTTTTTAATAAAGATCATAACGGTAACGATCATTGGGCCTAATAAATGCTAAAAAATTGTAAATAATTATCTTCTTTCTCAAAGATAATTTAATAGATCATTTAGAATTTCTTTATTAAAGATCATAACGGAAACAATCATTGGGCCTAATAAATGCTAAAGAATTGTAAATAATTATATTCTTTATAAAACGTAATTTAATAGATCATTTAAAATTTCTTTATTAAAAATCATAACGCTAACAATCATTGAGCCTAATAAATGGTAAAAAATTGTAAATAATTATCTTGTTTGTAACAGATAATTTAATAGATGATTTAAAATTTCTTTATTAAAGATCATATCGGTAACGATCATTGGTCCTAATCAATGCTAAAGAATTTGAAATAATTATCTTCTTTGTGAATCATAATTGAAAAGATCATTTAAAGTTTTTTTATTAAAGATCATAACGGTAACGAGCATTGGGCCTAATAAATGCTAAAAAATTGTAAATAATTATCTTTTTTCTCAAAGATAATTTAATAGATCATTTAGAATTTCTTTATTAAAGATCATAACGGTAATGATCATTGGGCCTACTAAATGCTAAAGAATTTGAAATAATTATCTTCTTTGTGAATATAATTGAAAAGATCATTTAAAGTTTTTTTACTGAAGATCATAACGGTAACGAGCATTGGGCCTAATAAATGCTAAAAAATTGTAAATAATTATATTCTTTCTAAAACATAATTTTAAGGATCATTTAAAATTTCTTTATTAAAGATCATAACGGTAACGTTCATTGGCCCTGATAAATGCTAAAAAACTGTAATTAATTATCTTCTTTGCAAAAGATAATTTAGTAGATCATTTAAAATTTCTTTATTAAAGATCATATCGGTAACGATCATTGGTCCTAATAAATGCTAAAGAATTTGAAATAATTACCTTCTTTGTGAATCATAATTGAATAGATCATTTAAAGTTTTTTTAATAAAGATCATAACGGTAACGATCATTGGGCCTAATAAATGCTAAAAAATTGTAAATAATTATCTTTTTTCTAAAAGATAATTTAATAGATCATTTAGAATTTCTTTATTAAAGATCATAATGGTAACGATCATTGGTCCTAATAAATGCTAAAGAATTTGAAATAATTACCTTCTTTGTGAATCATAATTGAAAAGATCATTTAAAGTTTTTTTATTAAAGATCATAACGGTAACGATCATTGGGCCTAATAAATGCTAAAAAATTGTAAATAATTATCTTTTTTCTAAAAGATAATTTAATAGATCATTTAAAATTTATTTATTAAAGATCATATCGGTAACGATCATTGGTCCTAATAAATGCTAAAGAATTTGAAATAATTACCTTCTTTGTGAATCATAATTGAATAGATCATTTAAAGTTTTTTTAATAAAGATGATAACGGTAACGATCATTGGGCCTAATAAATGCTAAAAAATTGTAAATAATTATCTTTTTTCTAAAAGATAATTTAATAGATCATTTAAAATTTCTTTATTAAAGATCATATCGGTAACGATCATTGGTCCTAATAAATGCTAAAGAATTTGAAATAATTACCTTCTTTGTGAATCATAATTGAATAGATCATTTAAAGTTTTTTTAATAAAGATCATAACGGTAACGATCATTGGGCCTAATAAATGCTAAAAAATTGTAAATAATTATCTTCTTTCTCAAAGATAATTTAATAGATCATTTAGAATTTCTTTATTAAAGATCATAACGGAAACAATCATTGGGCCTAATAAATGCTAAAGAATTGTAAATAATTATATTCTTTATAAAACGTAATTTAATAGATCATTTAAAATTTCTTTATTAAAAATCATAACGCTAACAATCATTGAGCCTAATAAATGGTAAAAAATTGTAAATAATTATCTTGTTTGTAACAGATAATTTAATAGATCATTTAAAATTTCTTTATTAAAGATCATATCGGTAACGATCATTGGTCCTAATCAATGCTAAAGAATTTGAAATAATTATCTTCTTTGTGAATCATAATTGAAAAGATCATTTAAAGTTTTTTTATTAAAGATCATAACGGTAACGAGCATTGGGCCTAATAAATGCTAAAAAATTGTAAATAATTATCTTTTTTCTCAAAGATAATTTAATAGATCATTTAGAATTTCTTTATTAAAGATCATAACGGTAATGATCATTGGGCCTACTAAATGCTAAAGAATTTGAAATAATTATCTTCTTTGTGAATATAATTGAAAAGATCATTTAAAGTTTTTTTACTGAAGATCATAACGGTAACGAGCATTGGGCCTAATAAATGCTAAAAAATTGTAAATAATTATATTCTTTCTAAAACATAATTTTATAGATCATTTAAAATTTCTTTATTAAAGATCATAACGGTAACGTTCATTGGCCCTGATAAATGCTAAAAAACTGTAATTAATTATCTTCTTTGCAAAAGATAATTTAGTAGATCATTTAAAATTTCTTTATTAAAGATCATATCGGTAACGATCATTGGTCCTAATAAATGCTAAAGAATTTGAAATAATTACCTTCTTTGTGAATCATAATTGAATAGATCATTTAAAGTTTTTTTAATAAAGATCATAACGGTAACGATCATTGGGCCTAATAAATGCTAAAAAATTGTAAATAATTATCTTTTTTCTAAAAGATAATTTAATAGATCATTTAGAATTTCTTTATTAAAGATCATAATGGTAACGATCATTGGTCCTAATAAATGCTAAAGAATTTGAAATAATTACCTTCTTTGTGAATCATAATTGAAAAGATCATTTAAAGTTTTTTTATTAAAGATCATAACGGTAACGATCATTGGGCCTAATAAATGCTAAAAAATTGTAAATAATTATCTTCTTTATAAAACGTAATTTAATAGATCATTTAAAATTTTTTTATTAAAAATCATAACGCTAACAATCATTGAGCCTAATAAATGGTAAAAAATTGTAAATAATTATCTTGTTTGTAACAGATAATTTAATAGATCATTTAAAATTTCTTTATTAAAGATCATATCGGTAACGATCATTGGTCCTAATAAATGCTAAAGAATTTGAAATAATTATCTTCTTTGTGAATCATAATTGAAAAGATCATTTAAAGTTTTTTTATTAAAGATCATAACGGTAACAAGCATTGGGCCTAATAAATGCTAAAAAATTGTAAATAATTATCTTTTTTCTCAAAGATAATTTAATAGATCATTTAGAATTTCTTTATTAAAGATCATAACGGTAATGATCATTGGGCCTACTAAATGCTAAAGAATTTGAAATAATTATATTCTTTGTGAATATAATTGAAAAGATCATTTAAAGTTTTTTTACTGAAGATCATAACGGTAACGAGCATTGGGCCTAATAAATGCTAAAAAATTGTAAATAATTATATTCTTTCTAAAACATAATTTTATAGATCATTTAAAATTTCTTTATTAAAGATCATAACGGTAACGTTCATTGGCCCTGATAAATGCTAAAAAACTGTAATTAATTATCTTCTTTGCAAAAGATAATTTAGTAGATCATTTAAAATTTCTTTATTAAAGATCATATCGGTAACGATCATTGGTCCTAATAAATGCTAAAGAATTTGAAATAATTACCTTCTTTGTGAATCATAATTGAATAGATCATTTAAAGTTTTTTTAATAAAGATCATAACGGTAACGATCATTGGGCCTAATAAATGCTAAAAAATTGTAAATAATTATCTTTTTTCTAAAAGATAATTTAATAGATCATTTAGAATTTCTTTATTAAAGATCATAATGGTAACGATCATTGGTCCTAATAAATGCTAAAGAATTTGAAATAATTACCTTCTTTGTGAATCATAATTGAAAAGATCATTTAAAGTTTTTTTATTAAAGATCATAACGGTAACGATCATT
This sequence comes from Psophocarpus tetragonolobus, assembly GCA_037954015.1. Classification (NCBI taxonomy): domain Eukaryota; kingdom Viridiplantae; phylum Streptophyta; class Magnoliopsida; order Fabales; family Fabaceae; genus Psophocarpus; species Psophocarpus tetragonolobus. The sequence continues at coordinate 67,064,888 of CM075688.1, forward strand.
GGGCCTAATAAATGCTAAAAAATTGTAAATAATTATCTTCTTTATAAAACGTAATTTAATAGATCATTTAAAATTTTTTTATTAAAAATCATAACGCTAACAATCATTGAGCCTAATAAATGGTAAAAAATTGTAAATAATTATCTTGTTTGTAACAGATAATTTAATAGATCATTTAAAATTTCTTTATTAAAGATCATATCGGTAACGATCATTGGTCCTAATAAATGCTAAAGAATTTGAAATAATTACCTTCTTTGTGAATCATAATTGAATAGATCATTTAAAGTTTTTTTAATAAAGATCATAACGGTAACGATCATTGGGCCTAATAAATGCTAAAAAATTGTAAATAATTATCTTTTTTCTAAAAGATAATTTAATAGATCATTTAGAATTTCTTTATTAAAGATCATAATGGTAACGATCATTGGTCCTAATAAATGCTAAAGAATTTGAAATAATTACCTTCTTTGTGAATCATAATTGAAAAGATCATTTAAAGTTTTTTTATTAAAGATCATAACGGTAACGATCATTGGGCCTAATAAATGCTAAAAAATTGTAAATAATTATCTTTTTTCTAAAAGATAATTTAATAGATCATTTAAAATTTCTTTATTAAAGATCATATCGGTAACGATCATTGGTCCTAATAAATGCTAAAGAATTTGAAATAATTACCTTCTTTGTGAATCATAATTGAATAGATCATTTAAAGTTTTTTTAATAAAGATCATAACGGTAACGATCATTGGGCCTAATAAATGCTAAAAAATTGTAAATAATTATCTTTTTTCTAAAAGATAATTTAATAGATCATTTAAAATTTCTTTATTAAAGATCATATCGGTAACGATCATTGGTCCTAATAAATGCTAAAGAATTTGAAATAATTACCTTCTTTGTGAATCATAATTGAATAGATCATTTAAAGTTTTTTTAATAAAGATCATAACGGTAACGATCATTGGGCCTAATAAATGCTAAAAAATTGTAAATAATTATCTTCTTTCTCAAAGATAATTTAATAGATCATTTAGAATTTCTTTATTAAAGATCATAACGGAAACAATCATTGGGCCTAATAAATGCTAAAGAATTGTAAATAATTATATTCTTTATAAAACGTAATTTAATAGATCATTTAAAATTTCTTTATTAAAAATCATAACGCTAACAATCATTGAGCCTAATAAATGGTAAAAAATTGTAAATAATTATCTTGTTTGTAACAGATAATTTAATAGATGATTTAAAATTTCTTTATTAAAGATCATATCGGTAACGATCATTGGTCCTAATCAATGCTAAAGAATTTGAAATAATTATCTTCTTTGTGAATCATAATTGAAAAGATCATTTAAAGTTTTTTTATTAAAGATCATAACGGTAACGAGCATTGGGCCTAATAAATGCTAAAAAATTGTAAATAATTATCTTTTTTCTCAAAGATAATTTAATAGATCATTTAGAATTTCTTTATTAAAGATCATAACGGTAATGATCATTGGGCCTACTAAATGCTAAAGAATTTGAAATAATTATCTTCTTTGTGAATATAATTGAAAAGATCATTTAAAGTTTTTTACTGAAGATCATAACGGTAACGAGCATTGGGCCTAATAAATGCTAAAAAATTGTAAATAATTATATTCTTTCTAAAACATAATTTTAAGGATCATTTAAAATTTCTTTATTAAAGATCATAACGGTAACGTTCATTGGCCCTGATAAATGCTAAAAAACTGTAATTAATTATCTTCTTTGCAAAAGATAATTTAGTAGATCATTTAAAATTTCTTTATTAAAGATCATATCGGTAACGATCATTGGTCCTAATAAATGCTAAAGAATTTGAAATAATTACCTTCTTTGTGAATCATAATTGAATAGATCATTTAAAGTTTTTTTAATAAAGATCATAACGGTAACGATCATTGGGCCTAATAAATGCTAAAAAATTGTAAATAATTATCTTTTTTCTAAAAGATAATTTAATAGATCATTTAGAATTTCTTTATTAAAGATCATAATGGTAACGATCATTGGTCCTAATAAATGCTAAAGAATTTGAAATAATTACCTTCATTGTGAATCATAATTGAAAAGATCATTTAAAGTTTTTTTATTAAAGATCATAACGGTAACGATCATTGGGCCTAATAAATGCTAAAAAATTGTAAATAATTATCTTCTTTCTCAAAGATAATTTAATAGATCATTTAGAATTTCTTTATTAAAGATCATAACGGAAACAATCATTGGGCCTAATAAATGCTAAAGAATTGTAAATAATTATATTCTTTATAAAACGTAATTTAATAGATCATTTAAAATTTCTTTATTAAAAATCATAACGCTAACAATCATTGAGCCTAATAAATGGTAAAAAATTGTGAATAATTATCTTGTTTGTAACAGATAATTTAATAGATCATTTAAAATTTCTTTATTAAAGATCATATCGGTAACGATCATTGGTCGTAATAAATGCTAAAGAATTTGAAATAATTACCTTCTTTGTGAATCATAATTGAATAGATCATTTAAAGTTTTTTTAATAAAGATCATAACGGTAACGATCATTGGGCCTAATAAATGCTAAAAAATTGTAAATAATTATCTTTTTTCTAAAAGATAATTTAATAGATCATTTAAAATTTCTTTATTAAAGATCATATCGGTAACGATCATTGGTCCTAATAAATGCTAAAGAATTTGAAATAATTACCTTCTTTGTGAATCATAATTGAATAGATCATTTAAAGTTTTTTTAATAAAGATCATAACGGTAACGATCATTGGGCCTAATAAATGCTAAAAAATTGTAAATAATTATCTTCTTTCTCAAAGATAATTTAATAGATCATTTAGAATTTCTTTATTAAAGATCATAACGGAAACAATCATTGGGCCTAATAAATGCTAAAGAATTGTAAATAATTATATTCTTTATAAAACGTAATTTAATAGATCATTTAAAATTTCTTTATTAAAAATCATAACGCTAACAATCATTGAGCCTAATAAATGGTAAAAAATTGTAAATAATTATCTTGCTTGTAACAGATAATTTAATAGATCATTTAAAATTTCTTTATTAAAGATCATATCGGTAACGATCATTGGTCCTAATCAATGCTAAAGAATTTGAAATAATTATCTTCTTTGTGAATCATAATTGAAAAGATCATTTAAAGTTTTTTTATTAAAGATCATAACGGTAACGAGCATTGGGCCTAATAAATGCTAAAAAATTGTAAATAATTATCTTTTTTCTCAAAGATAATTTAATAGATCATTTAGAATTTCTTTATTAAAGATCATAACGGTAATGATCATTGGGCCTACTAAATGCTAAAGAATTTGAAATAATTATCTTCTTTGTGAATATAATTGAAAAGATCATTTAAAGTTTTTTTACTGAAGATCATAACGGTAACGAGCATTGGGCCTAATAAATGCTAAAAAATTGTAAATAATTATATTCTTTCTAAAACATAATTTTATAGATCATTTAAAATTTCTTTATTAAAGATCATAACGGTAACGTTCATTGGCCCTGATAAATGCTAAAAAACTGTAATTAATTATCTTCTTTGCAAAAGATAATTTAGTAGATCATTTAAAATTTCTTTATTAAATATCATATCGGTAACGATCATTGGTCCTAATAAATGCTAAAGAATTTGAAATAATTACCTTCTTTGTGAATCATAATTGAATAGATCATTTAAAGTTTTTTTAATAAAGATCATAACGGTAACGATCATTGGGCCTAATAAATGCTAAAAAATTGTAAATAATTATCTTTTTTCTAAAAGATAATTTAATAGATCATTTAGAATTTCTTTATTAAAGATCATAATGGTAACGATCATTGGTCCTAATAAATGCTAAAGAATTTGAAATAATTACCTTCTTTGTGAATCATAATTGAAAAGATCATTTAAAGTTTTTTTATTAAAGATCATAACGGTAACGATCATTGGGCCTAATAAATGCTAAAAAATTGTAAATAATTATCTTCTTTCTCAAAGATAATTTAATAGATCATTTAGAATTTCTTTATTAAAGATCATAACGGAAACAATCATTGGGCCTAATAAATGCTAAAGAATTGTAAATAATTATATTCTTTATAAAACGTAATTTAATAGATCATTTAAAATTTCTTTATTAAAAATCATAACGCTAACAATCATTGAGCCTAATAAATGGTAAAAAATTGTAAATAATTATCTTGTTTGTAACAGATAATTTAATAGATCATTTACAATTTCTTTATTAAAGATCATATCGGTAACGATCATTGGTCCTAATCAATGCTAAAGAATTTGAAATAATTATCTTCTTTGTGAATCATAATTGAAAAGATCATTTAAAGTTTTTTTATTAAAGATCATAACGGTAACGAGCATTGGGCCTAATAAATGCTAAAAAATTGTAAATAATTATCTTTTTTCTCAAAGATAATTTAATAGATCATTTAGAATTTCTTTATTAAAGATCATAACGGTAATGATCATTGGGCCTACTAAATGCTAAAGAATTTGAAATAATTATCTTCTTTGTGAATATAATTGAAAAGATCATTTAAAGTTTTTTTACTGAAGATCATAACGGTAACGAGCATTGGGCCTAATAAATGCTAAAAAATTGTAAATAATTATATTCTTTCTAAAACATAATTTTATAGATCATTTAAAATTTCTTTATTAAAGATCATAACGGTAACGTTCATTGGCCCTGATAAATGCTAAAAAACTGTAATTAATTATCTTCTTTGCAAAAGATAATTTAGTAGATCATTTAAAATTTCTTTATTAAAGATCATATCGGTAACGATCATTGGTCCTAATAAATGCTAAAGAATTTGAAATAATTACCTTCTTTGTGAATCATAATTGAATAGATCATTTAAAGTTTTTTTAATAAAGATCATAACGGTAACGATCATTGGGCCTAATAAATGCTAAAAAATTGTAAATAATTATCTTTTTTCTAAAAGATAATTTAATAGATCATTTAGAATTTCTTTATTAAAGATCATAATGGTAACGATCATTGGTCCTAATAAATGCTAAAGAATTTGAAATAATTACCTTCTTTGTGAATCATAATTGAAAAGATCATTTAATGTTTTTTTATTAAAGATCATAACGGTAACGATCATTGGGCCTAATAAATGCTAAAAAATTGTAAACAATTATCTTCTTTCTCAAAGATAATTTAATAGATCATTTAGAATTTCTTTATTAAAGATCATAACGGAAACAATCATTAGGCCTAATAAATGCTAAAGAATTGTAAATAATTATATTCTTTATAAAACGTAATTTAATAGATCATTTAAAATTTCTTTATTAAAAATCATAACGCTAACAATCATTGAGCCTAATAAATGGTAAAAAATTGTAAATAATTATCTTGTTTGTAACAGATAATTTAATAGATCATTTAAAATTTCTTTATTAAAGATCATATCGGTAACGATCATTGGTCCTAATAAATGCTAAAGAATTTGAAATAATTATCTTCTTTGTGAATCATAATTGAAAAGATCATTTAAAGTTTTTTTATTAAAGATCATAACGGTAACGAGCATTGGGCCTAATAAATGCTAAAAAATTGTAAATAATTATCTTTTTTCTCAAAGATAATTTAATAGATCATTTAGAATTTCTTTATTAAAGATCATAACGGTAATGATCATTGGGCCTACTAAATGCTAAAGAATTTGAAATAATTATCTTCTTTGTGAATCATAATTGAAAAGATCATTTAAAGTTTTTTTACTGAAGATCATAACGGTAACGAGCATTGGGCCTAATAAATGCTAAAAAATTGTAAATAATTATCTTCTTTCTCAAAGATAATTTAATAGATCATTTAGAATTTCTTTATTAAAGATCATAACGGAAACGATCATTGGGCCTAATAAATGCTAAAGAATTGTAAATAATTATATTCTTTCTAAAACATAATTTTATAGATCATTTAAAATTTCTTTATTAAAGATCATAACAGTAACGTTCATTGGGCCTAATAAATGCTAAAAAACTGTAAGTAATTATCTTCTTTGCAAAAGATAATTTAGTAGATCATTTAAAATTTCTTTATTAAAGATCATATCGGTAAGGATCATTGGTCCTAATAAATGCTAAAGAATTTGAAATAATTACCTTCTTTGTGAATCATAATTGAATAGATCATTTAAAGTTTTTTTAATAAAGATCATAACGGTAACGATCATTGGGCCTAATAAATGCTAAAAAATTGTAAATAATTATCTTTTTTCTAAAAGATAATTTAATAGATCATTTAGAATTTCTTTATTAAAGATCATAATGGTAACGATCATTGGTCCTAATAAATGCTAAAGAATTTGAAATAATTACCTTATTTGTGAATCATAATTGAAAAGATCATTTAAAGTTTTTTTATTAAAGATCATAACGGTAACGATCATTGGGCCTAATAAATGCTAAAAAATTGTAAATAATTATCTTCTTTCTCAAAGATAATTTAATAGATCATTTAGAATTTCTTTATTAAAGATCATAACGGAAACAATCATTGGGCCTAATAAATGCTAAAGAATTGTAAATAATTATATTCTTTATAAAACGTAATTTAATAGATCATTTAAAATTTCTTTATTAAAAATCATAACGCTAACAATCATTGAGCCTAATAAATGGTAAAAAATTGTAAATAATTATCTTGTTTGTAACAGATAATTTAATAGATCATTTAAAATTTCTTTATTAAAGATCATATCGGTAACGATCATTGGTCCTAATAAATGCTAAAGAATTTGAAATAATTACCTTCTTTGTGAATCATAATTGAATAGATCATTTAAAGTTTTTTTAATAAAGATCATAACGGTAACGATCATTGGGCCTAATAAATGCTAAAAAATTGTAAATAATTATCTTCTTTCTCAAAGATAATTTAATAGATCATTTAGAATTTCTTTATTAAAGATCATAACGGTAACGATCATTGGGCATAATAAATGCTAAAGAATTTGAAATAATTATCTTCTTTGTGAATCATAATTGAAAAGATCATTTAAAGTTTTTTTATTAAAGATCATAACGGTAACGAGCATTGGGCCTAATAAATGCTAAAAAATTGTAAATAATTATCTTTTTTCTCAAAGATAATTTAATAGATCATTTAGAATTTCTTTATTAAAGATCATAACGGTAACGATCATTGGGCCTACTAAATGATAAAGAATTTGAAATAATTATCTTCTTTGTGAATCATAATTGAAAAGATCATTTAAAGTTTTTTTACTGAAGATCATAACGGTAACGAGCATTGGGCCTAATAAATGCTAAAAAATTGTAAATAATTATCTTCTTTCTCAAAGATAATTTAATAGATCATTTAGAATTTCTTTATTAAAGATCATAACGGAAACGATCATTGGGCCTAATAAATGCTAAAGAATTGTAAATAATTATATTCTTTCTAAAACATAATTTTATAGATCATTTAAAATTTCTTTATTAAAGATCATAACAGTAACGTTCATTGGGCCTAATAAATGCTAAAAAACTGTAAGTAATTATCTTCTTTGCAAAAGATAATTTAGTAGATCATTTAAAATTTCTTTATTAAAGATCATATCGGTAAGGATCATTGGTCCTAATAAATGCTAAAGAATTTGAAATAATTACCTTCTTTGTGAATCATAATTGAATAGATCATTTAAAGTTTTTTTAATAAAGATCATAACGGTAACGATCATTGGGCCTAATAAATGCTAAAAAATTGTAAATAATTATCTTTTTTCTAAAAGATAATTTAATAGATCATTTAGAATTTCTTTATTAAAGATCATAATGGTAACGATCATTGGTCCTAATAAATGCTAAAGAATTTGAAATAATTACCTTATTTGTGAATCATAATTGAAAAGATCATTTAAAGTTTTTTTATTAAAGATCATAACGGTAACGATCATTGGGCCTAATAAATGCTAAAAAATTGTAAATAATTATCTTCTTTCTCAAAGATAATTTAATAGATCATTTAGAATTTCTTTATTAAAGATCATAACGGAAACAATCATTGGGCCTAATAAATGCTAAAGAATTGTAAATAATTATATTCTTTATAAAACGTAATTTAATAGATCATTTAAAATTTCTTTATTAAAAATCATAACGCTAACAATCATTGAGCCTAATAAATGGTAAAAAATTGTAAATAATTATCTTGTTTGTAACAGATAATTTAATAGATCATTTAAAATTTCTTTATTAAAGATCATATCGGTAACGATCATTGGTCCTAATAAATGCTAAAGAATTTGAAATAATTACCTTCTTTGTGAATCATAATTGAATAGATCATTTAAAGTTTTTTTAATAAAGATCATAACGGTAACGATCATTGGGCCTAATAAATGCTAAAAAATTGTAAATAATTATCTTCTTTCTCAAAGATAATTTAATAGATCATTTAGAATTTCTTTATTAAAGATCATAACGGTAACGATCATTGGGCATAATAAATGCTAAAGAATTTGAAATAATTATCTTCTTTGTGAATCATAATTGAAAAGATCATTTAAAGTTTTTTTATTAAAGATCATAACGGTAACGAGCATTGGGCCTAATAAATGCTAAAAAATTGTAAATAATTATCTTTTTTCTCAAAGATAATTTAATAGATCATTTAGAATTTCTTTATTAAAGATCATAACGGTAACGATCATTGGGCCTACTAAATGATAAAGAATTTGAAATAATTATCTTCTTTGTGAATCATAATTGAAAAGATCATTTAAAGTTTTTTTACTGAAGATCATAACGGTAACGAGCATTGGGCCTAATAAATGCTAAAAAATTGTAAATAATTATCTTCTTTCTCAAAGATAATTTAATAGATCATTTAGAATTTCTTTATTAAAGATCATAACGGAAACGATCATTGGGCCTAATAAATGCTAAAGAATTGTAAATAATTATATTCTTTCTAAAACATAATTTTATAGATCATTTAAAATTTCTTTATTAAAGATCATAACGGTAACGTTCATTGGGCCTAATAAATGCTAAAAAACTGTAATTCATTATCTTCTTTGCAAAAGATAATTTAGTAGATCATTTAAAATTTCTTTATTAAAGATCATATCGGTAACGATCATTGGTCCTAATAAATGCTAAAGAATTTGAAATAATTACCTTCTTTGTGAATCATAATTGAATAGATCATTTAAAGTTTTTTTAATAAAGATCATAATGGTAACGATCATTGGGCCTAATAAATGCTAAAAAATTGTAAATAATTATCTTCTTTCTCAAAGATAATTTAATAGATCATTTAGAATTTCTTTATTAAAGATCATAACGGTAACGATCATTGGGCCTAATAAATGCTAAAGAATTTGAAATAATTATCTTCTTTGTGAATCATAATCCAAAAGATCATTTAAAGTTTTTTTATTAAAGATCATAACGGTAACGAGCATTGGGCTTAATAAATGCTAAAAAATTGTAATTAATTATCTTCTTTGAAAAAGATAATTTAGTAGATCATTTAAAATTTCTTTATTAAAGATCATAACGGTAACGATCATTGGTCCTAATAAATGCTAAAGAATTTGAAATAATTACCTTCTTTGTGAATCATAATTGAATAGATCATTTAAAGTTTCTTTAATAAAGATCATAACGGTAACGATCATTGGGCCTAATAAATGCTAAAAAATTGTAAATAATTATCTTCTTTGTAAAAGATAATTTAATAGATCATTTAAAATTTCTTTATTAAAGATCATAACAGTAATGATCATTGGGCCTAATAAATGCTAAAGAATTTGAAATAATTATCTTCTTTGTGAATCATAATTGAAAAGATCATTTAAAGTTTTTTTATTAAAGATCATAACGGTAACGATCATTGGGCCTAATAAATGCTAAAAAATCGTAAATACTTATCTTCTTTCTAAAAGCTAATTTAATAGATCATTTAGAATTTCTTTATTAAAGATCATAATGGTAACGATCATTGGGCCTAATAAATGCTAAAGAATTTGAAATAATTATCTTCTTTGTGAATCATAATTGAAAAGATCATTTAAAGTTTTTTTATTAAAGATCATAACGGTAACGACCATTGGGCCTAATAAATGGTAAAAAATTGTAATTAATTATCTTCTTTGAAAAAGATAATTTAGTAGATCATTTAAAATTTCTTTATTAAAGATCATAACGGTAACGATCATTGGTCCTAATAAATGCTAAAGAATTTGAAATAATTACCTTCTTTGTGAATCATAATTGAATAGATCATTTAAAGTTTTTTTCATAAAGATCATAACGGTAACGATCATTGGGCCTAATAAATGCTAAAAAATTGTAAATAATTATCTTCTTTCTAAAAGATAATTTAATAGATCATTTAGAATTTCGTTATTAAAGATCATAACGGTAACGATCATTGGTCCTAATAAATGCTAAAGAATTTGAAATAATTACCTTCTTTGTGAATCATAATTGAAAAGATCATTTAATGTTTTTTTATTAAAGATCATAACGGTAACGAGCATTGGGCCTAATAAATGCTAAAAAATTGTAAATAATTATCTTCTTTCTCAAAGATAATTTAATAAATCATTTATAATTTCTCTATTAAAGATCATAACGGAAATGATCATTGGGCCTAATAAATGCTAAAGAATTGTAAATAATTATATTCTTTCTAAAACATAATTTTATAGATCATTTAAAATTTCTTTATTAAGGATCATAACGGTAACGTTCATTGGGCCTAATAAATGCTAAAAAACTGTAATTAATTATCTTCTTGTCAAAAGATAATTTAGTAGATCATTTAAAATTTCTTTATTAAAGATCATATCGGTAACGATCATTGGTCCTAATAAATGCTAAAGAATTTGAAATAATTACCTTCTTTGTGAATCATAATTGAAAAGATCATTTAAAGTTTTTTTAATAAAGATCATAACGGTAACGATCATTGGGCCTAATAAATGCTAAAAAATTGTAAATAATTATCTTTTTTCTAAAAGATAATTTAATAAATCATTTAGAATTTCTTTATTAAAGATCATAATGGTAATGATCATTGGTCCTAATAAATGCTAAAGAATTTGAAATAATTAACTTCTTTGTGAATCATAATTGAAAAGATCATTTAAAGTTTTTTTAATAAAGATCATAACGGTAACGATCATTGGGCCTAATAAATGCTAAAAAATTGTAAATAATTATCTTCTTTCTCAAAGATAATTTAATAGATCATTTAGAATTTCTTTATTAAAGATGATAACGGTAACGATCATTGGGCCTAATAAATGCTAAAGAATTTGAAATAATTATCTTCTTTGTGAATCATAATTGAATAGATCATTTAAAGTTTTTTTAATAAAGATCATAACGGTAACGAGCATTGGGCCTAATAAATGCTAAAAAATTGTAAATAATTATCTTCTTTCTCAAAGATAATTTAATAAATCATTTAGAATTTCTTTATTAAAGATCATAACGGAAACGATCATTGAGCCTAATAAATGCTAAAGAATTGTAAATAATTATATTCTTTCTAAAACATAATTTTATAGATCATTTAAAATTTCTTTATTAAAGATCATAACGGTAACGTTCATTGGGCCTAATAAATGCTAAAAAACTGTAATTAATTATCTTCGTTGCAAAAGATAATTTAGTAGATCATTTAAAATTTCTTTATTAAAGATCATATCGGTAACGATCATTGGTCCTAATAAATGCTAAAGAATTTGAAATAATTACCTTCTTTGTGAATCATAATTGAATAGATCATTTAAAGTTTTTTTAATAAAGATCATAACGGTAACGATCATTTGGCCTAATAAATGCTAAAAAATTGTAAATAATTATCTTTTTTCTAAAAGATAATTTAATAGATCATTTAGAATTTCTTTATTAAAGATCATAATGGTAACGATCATTGGTCCTAATAAATGCTAAAGAATTTGAAATAATTAAATTCTTTGTGAATCATAATTGAAAAGATCATTTAAAGTTTTTTTAATAAAGATCATAACGGTAACGATCATTGGGCCTAATAAATGCTAAAAAATTGTAAATAATTATCTTCTTTCTCAAAGATAATTTAATAGATCATTTAGAATTTCTTTATTAAAGATGATAACGGTAACGATCATTGGGCCTAATAAATGCTAAAGAATTTGAAATAATTATCTTCTTTGTGAATCATAATTGAATAGATCATTTAAAGTTTTTTTAATAAAGATCATAACGGTAACGATCATTGGGCCTAATAAATGCTAAAAAATTGTAAATAATTATCTTCTTTCTCAAAGATAATTTAATAGATCATTTAGAATTTCTTTATTAAAGATGATAACGGTAACGATCATTGGGCCTAATAAATGCTAAAGAATTTGAAATAATTATCTTCTTTGTGAATCATAATTGAATAGATCATTTAAAGTTTTTTTAATAAAGATCATAACGGTAACGAGCATTGGGCCTAATAAATGCTAAAAAATTGTAAATAATTATCTTCTTTCTCAAAGATAATTTAATAAATCATTTAGAATTTCTTTATTAAAGATCATAACGGAAACGCTCATTGGGCCTAATAAATGCTAAAGAATTGTAAATAATTATATTCTTTCTAAAACATAATTTTATAGATCATTTAAAATTTCTTTATTAAAGATCATAACGGTAACGTTCATTGGGCCTAATAAATGCTAAAAAACTGTAATTAATTATCTTCTTTGCAAAAGATAATATAGTAGATCATTTAAAATTTCTTTATTAAAGATCATATCGGTAACGATCATTGGTCCTAATAAATGCTAAAGAATTTGAAATAATTACCTTCTTTGTGAATCATAATTGAATAGATCATTTAAAGTTTTTTTAATAAAGATCATAACGGTAACGATCATTGGGCCTAATAAATGCTAAAAAATTGTAAATAATTATCTTTTTTCTAAAAGATAATTTAATAGATCATTTAGAATTTCTTTATTAAAGATCATAATGGTAACGATCATTGGTCCTAATAAATGCTAAAGAATTTGAAATAATTAACTTCTTTGTGAATCATAATTGAAAAGATCATTTAAAGTTTTTTTAATAAAGATCATAACGGTAACGATCATTGGGCCTAATAAATGCTAAAAAATTGTAAATAATTATCTTCTTTCTCAAAGATAATTTAATAGATCATTTAGAATTTCTTTATTAAAGATGATAACGGTAACGATTATTGGGCCTAATAAATGCTAAAGAATTTGAAATAATTATCTTCTTTGTGAATCATAATTCAATAGATCATTTAAAGTTTTTTTAATAAAGATCATAACGGTAACGATCATTGGGCCTAATAAATGCTAAAAAATTGTAAATAATTATCTTCTTTCTCAAAGATAATTTAATAGATCATTTAGAATTTCTTTATTAAAGATGATAACGGTAACGATCATTGGGCCTAATAAATGCTAAAGAATTTGAAATAATTATCTTCTTTGTGAATCATAATTGAATAGATCATTTAAAGTTTTTTTAATAAAGATCATAACGGTAACGAGCATTGGGCCTAATAAATGCTAAAAAATTGTAAATAATTATCTTCTTTCTCAAAGATAATTTAATAAATCATTTAGAATTTCTTTATTAAAGATCATAACGGAAACGCTCATTGGGCCTAATAAATGCTAAAGAATTGTAAATAATTATATTCTTTCTAAAACATAATTTTATAGATCATTTAAAATTTCTTTATTAAAGATCATAACGGTAACGTTCATTGGGCCTAATAAATGCTAAAAAACTGTAATTAATTATCTTCTTTGCAAAAGATAATATAGTAGATCATTTAAAATTTCTTTATTAAAGATCATATCGGTAACGATCATTGGTCCTAATAAATGCTAAAGAATTTGAAATAATTACCTTCTTTGTGAATCATAATTGAATAGATCATTTAAAGTTTTTTTAATAAAGATCATAACGGTAACGATCATTGGGCCTAATAAATGCTAAAAAATTGTAAATAATTATCTTTTTTCTAAAAGATAATTTAATAGATCATTTAGAATTTCTTTATTAAAGATCATAATGGTAACGATCATTGGTCCTAATAAATGCTAAAGAATTTGAAATAATTAACTTCTTTGTGAATCATAATTGAATAGATCATTTAAAGTTTTTTTAATAAAGATCATAACGGTAACGATCATTGGGCCTAATAAATGCTAAAAAATTGTAAATAATTATCTTTTTTCTAAAAGATAATTTAATAGATCATTTAGAATTTCTTTATTAAAGATCATAATGGTAACGATCATTGGTCCTAATAAATGCTAAAGAATTTGAGATAATTAACTTCTTTGTGAATCATAATTGAAAAGATCATTTAAAGTTTTTTTAATAAAGATCATAACGGTAACGATCATTGGGCCTAATAAATGCTAAAAAATTGTAAATAATTATCTTCTTTCTCAAAGATAATTTAATAGATCATTTAGAATTTCTTTATTAAAGATGATAACGGTAACGATCATTGGGCCTAATAAATGCTAAAGAATTTGAAATAATTATCTTCTTTGTGAATCATAATTGAATAGATCATTTAAAGTTTTTTTAATAAAGATCATAACGGTAACGATCATTGGGCCTAATAAATGCTAAAAAATTGTAAATAATTATCTTCTTTCTCAAAGATAATTTAATAGATCATTTAGAATTTCTTTATTAAACATGATAACGGTAACGATCATTGGGCCTAATAAATGCTAAAGAATTTGAAATAATTATCTTCTTTGTGAATCATAATTGAATAGATCATTTAAAGTTTTTTTAATAAAGATCATAACGGTAACGAGCATTGGGCCTAATAAATGCTAAAAACTTGTAAGTAATTATCTTCTTTCTCAAAGATAATTTAATAAATCATTTAGAATTTCTTTATTAAAGATCATAACGGAAACGCTCATTGGGCCTAATAAATGCTAAAGAATTGTAAATAATTATATTCTTTCTAAAACATAATTTTATAGATCATTTAAAATTTCTTTATTAAAGATCATAACGGTAACGTTCATTGGGCCTAATAAATGCTAAAAAACTGTAATTAATTATCTTCTTTGCAAAAGATAATATAGTAGATCATTTAAAATTTCTTTATTAAAGATCATATCGGTAACGATCATTGGTCCTAATAAATGCTAAAGAATTTGAAATAATTACCTTCTTTGTGAATCATAATTGAATAGATCATTTAAAGTTTTTTTAATAAAGATCATAACGGTAACGATCATTGGGCCTAATAAATGCTAAAAAATTGTAAATAATTATCTTTTTTCTAAAAGATAATTTAATAGATCATTTAGAATTTCTTTATTAAAGATCATAATGGTAACGATCATTGGTCCTAATAAATGCTAAAGAATTTGAAATAATTAACTTCTTTGTGAATCATAATTGAATAGATCATTTAAAGTTTTTTTAATAAAGATCATAACGGTAACGATCATTGGGCCTAATAAATGCTAAAAAATTGTAAATAATTATCTTTTTTCTAAAAGATAATTTAATAGATCATTTAGAATTTCTTTATTAAAGATCATAATGGTAACGATCATTGGTCCTAATAAATGCTAAAGAATTTGAGATAATTAACTTCTTTGTGAATCATAATTGAAAAGATCATTTAAAGTTTTTTTAATAAAGATCATAACGGTAACGATGATTGGGCCTAATAAATGCTAAAAAATTGTAAATAATTATCTTCTTTCTCAAAGATAATTTAATAGATCATTTAGAATTTCTTTATTAAAGATGATAACGGTAACGATCATTGGGCCTAATAAATGCTAAAGAATTTGAAATAATTATCTTCTTTGTGAATCATAATTGAATAGATCATTTAAAGTTTTTTTAATAAAGATCATAACGGTAACGATCATTGGGCCTAATAAATGCTAAAAAATTGTAAATAATTATCTTCTTTCTCAAAGATAATTTAATAGATCATTTAGAATTTCTTTATTAAAGATGATAACGGTAACGATCATTGGGCCTAATAAATGCTAAAGAATTTGAAATAATTATCTTCTTTGTGAATCATAATTGAATAGATCATTTAAAGTTTTTTTAATAAAGATCATAACGGTAACGAGCATTGGGCCTAATAAATGCTAAAAACTTGTAAGTAATTATCTTCTTTCTCAAAGATAATTTAATAAATCATTTAGAATTTCTTTATTAAAGATCATAACGGAAACGATCATTGGGCCTAATAAATGCTAAAGAATTGTAAATAATTATATTCTTTCTAAAACATAATTTTATAGATCATTTAAAATTTCTTTATTAAAGATCATAACGGTAACGTTCATTGGGTCTAATAAATGCTAAAAAACTGTAATTAATTATCTTCTTTGCAAAAGATAATTTAGTAGATCATTTAAAATTTCTTTATTAAAGATCATATCGGTAACGATCATTGGTCCTAATAAATGCTAAAGAATTTGAAATAATTACCTTCTTTGTGAATCATAATTGAATAGATCATTTAAAGTTTTTTTAATAAAGATCATAACGGTAACGATCATTGGGCCTAATAAATGCTAAAAAATTGTAAATAATTATCTTCTTTCTAAAAGATAATTTAATAGATCATTTAGAATTTCTTTATTAAAGATGATAACGGTAACGATCATTGGGCCTAATAAATGCTAAAGAATTTGAAATAATTATCTTCTTTGTGAATCATAATTGAATAGATCATTTAAAGTTTTTTTAATAAAGATCATAACGGTAACGATCATTGGGCCTAATAAATGCTAAAAAATTGTAAATAATTATCTTCTTTCTCAAAGATAATTTAATAGATCATTTAGAATTTCTTTATTAAAGATGATAACGGTAACGATCATTGGGCCTAATAAATGCTAAAGAATTTGAAATAATTATCTTCTTTGTGAATCATAATTGAATAGATCATTTAAAGTTTTTTTAATAAAGATCATAACGGTAACGAGCATTGGGCCTAATAAATGCTAAAAACTTGTAAGTAATTATCTTCTTTCTCAAAGATAATTTAATAAATCATTTAGAATTTCTTTATTAAAGATCATAACCGAAACGATCATTGGGCCTAATAAATGCTAAAGAATTGTAAATAATTATATTCTTTCTAAAACATAATTTTATAGATCATTTAAAATTTCTTTATTAAAGATCATAACGGTAACGTTCATTGGGTCTAATAAATGCTAAAAAACTGTAATTAATTATCTTCTTTGCAAAAGATAATTTAGTAGATCATTTAAAATTTCTTTATTAAAGATCATATCGGTAACGATCATTGGTCCTAATAAATGCTAAAGAATTTGAAATAATTACCTTCTTTGTGAATCATAATTGAATAGATCATTTAAAGTTTTTTTAATAAAGATCATAACGGTAACGATCATTGGGCCTAATAAATGCTAAAAAATTGTAAATAATTATCTTTTTTCTAAAAGATAATTTAATAAATCATTTAGAATTTCTTTATTAAAGATCATAATGGTAACGATCATTGGTCCTAATAAATGCTAAAGAATTTGAAATAATTAACTTCTTTGTGAATCATAATTGAAAAGATCATTTAAAGTTTTTTTAATAAAGATCATAACGGTAACGATCATTGGGCCTAATAAATGCTAAAAAATTGTAAATAATTATCTTCTTTCTCAAAGATAATTTAATAGATCATTTAGAATTTCTTTATTAAAGATGATAACGGTAACGATTATTGGGCCTAATAAATGCTAAAGAATTTGAAATAATTATCTTCTTTGTGAATCATAATTCAATAGATCATTTAAAGTTTTTTTAATAAAGATCATAACGGTAACGATCATTGGGCCTAATAAATGCTAAAAAATTGTAAATAATTATCTTCTTTCTCAAAGATAATTTAATAGATCATTTAGAATTTCTTTATTAAAGATGATAACGGTAACGATCATTGGGCCTAATAAATGCTAAAGAATTTGAAATAATTATCTTCTTTGTGAATCATAATTGAATAGATCATTTAAAGTTTTTTTAATAAAGATCATAACGGTAACGAGCATTGGGCCTAATAAATGCTAAAAAATTGTAAATAATTATCTTCTTTCTCAAAGATAATTTAATAAATCATTTAGAATTTCTTTATTAAAGATCATAACGGAAACGCTCATTGGGCCTAATAAATGCTAAAGAATTGTAAATAATTATATTCTTTCTAAAACATAATTTTATAGATCATTTAAAATTTCTTTATTAAAGATCATAACGGTAACGTTCATTGGGCCTAATAAATGCTAAAAAACTGTAATTAATTATCTTCTTTGCAAAAGATAATTTAGTAGATCATTTAAAATTTCTTTATTAAAGATCATATCGGTAACGATCATTGGTCCTAATAAATGCTAAAGAATTTGAAATAATTACCTTCTTTGTGAATCATAATTGAATAGATCATTTAAAGTTTTTTTAATAAAGATCATAACGGTAACGATCATTGGGCCTAATAAATGCTAAAAAATTGTAAATAATTATCTTCTTTCTAAAAGATAATTTAATAAATCATTTAGAATTTCTTTATTAAAGATGATAACGGTAACGATCATTGGGCCTAATAAATGCTAAAGAATTTGAAATAATTAACTTCTTTGTGAATCATAATTGAAAAGATCATTTAAAGTTTTTTTAATAAAGATCATAACGGTAACGATCATTGGGCCTAATAAATGCTAAAAAATTGTAAATAATTATCTTCTTTCTCAAAGATAATTTAATAGATCATTTAGAATTTCTTTATTAAACATGATAACGGTAACGATCATTGGGCCTAATAAATGCTAAAGAATTTGAAATAATTATCTTCTTTGTGAATCATAATTGAATAGATCATTTAAAGTTTTTTTAATAAAGATCATAACGGTAACGAGCATTGGGCCTAATAAATGCTAAAAACTTGTAAGTAATTATCTTCTTTCTCAAAGATAATTTAATAAATCATTTAGAATTTCTTTATTAAAGATCATAACGGAAACGCTCATTGGGCCTAATAAATGCTAAAGAATTGTAAATAATTATATTCTTTCTAAAACATAATTTTATAGATCATTTAAAATTTCTTTATTAAAGATCATAACGGTAACGTTCATTGGGCCTAATAAATGCTAAAAAACTGTAATTAATTATCTTCTTTGCAAAAGATAATATAGTAGATCATTTAAAATTTCTTTATTAAAGATCATATCGGTAACGATCATTGGTCCTAATAAATGCTAAAGAATTTGAAATAATTACCTTCTTTGTGAATCATAATTGAATAGATCATTTAAAGTTTTTTTAATAAAGATCATAACGGTAACGATCATTGGGCCTAATAAATGCTAAAAAATTGTAAATAATTATCTTTTTTCTAAAAGATAATTTAATAGATCATTTAGAATTTCTTTATTAAAGATCATAATGGTAACGATCATTGGTCCTAATAAATGCTAAAGAATTTGAAATAATTAACTTCTTTGTGAATCATAATTGAATAGATCATTTAAAGTTTTTTTAATAAAGATCATAACGGTAACGATCATTGGGCCTAATAAATGCTAAAAAATTGTAAATAATTATCTTTTTTCTAAAAGATAATTTAATAGATCATTTAGAATTTCTTTATTAAAGATCATAATGGTAACGATCATTGGTCCTAATAAATGCTAAAGAATTTGAGATAATTAACTTCTTTGTGAATCATAATTGAAAAGATCATTTAAAGTTTTTTTAATAAAGATCATAACGGTAACGATGATTGGGCCTAATAAATGCTAAAAAATTGTAAATAATTATCTTCTTTCTCAAAGATAATTTAATAGATCATTTAGAATTTCTTTATTAAAGATGATAACGGTAACGATCATTGGGCCTAATAAATGCTAAAGAATTTGAAATAATTATCTTCTTTGTGAATCATAATTGAATAGATCATTTAAAGTTTTTTTAATAAAGATCATAACGGTAACGATCATTGGGCCTAATAAATGCTAAAAAATTGTAAATAATTATCTTCTTTCTCAAAGATAATTTAATAGATCATTTAGAATTTCTTTATTAAAGATGATAACGGTAACGATCATTGGGCCTAATAAATGCTAAAGAATTTGAAATAATTATCTTCTTTGTGAATCATAATTGAATAGATCATTTAAAGTTTTTTTAATAAAGATCATAACGGTAACGAGCATTGGGCCTAATAAATGCTAAAAACTTGTAAGTAATTATCTTCTTTCTCAAAGATAATTTAATAAATCATTTAGAATTTCTTTATTAAAGATCATAACGGAAACGATCATTGGGCCTAATAAATGCTAAAGAATTGTAAATAATTATATTCTTTCTAAAACATAATTTTATAGATCATTTAAAATTTCTTTATTAAAGATCATAACGGTAACGTTCATTGGGTCTAATAAATGCTAAAAAACTGTAATTAATTATCTTCTTTGCAAAAGATAATTTAGTAGATCATTTAAAATTTCTTTATTAAAGATCATATCGGTAACGATCATTGGTCCTAATAAATGCTAAAGAATTTGAAATAATTACCTTCTTTGTGAATCATAATTGAATAGATCATTTAAAGTTTTTTTAATAAAGATCATAACGGTAACGATCATTGGGCCTAATAAATGCTAAAAAATTGTAAATAATTATCTTCTTTCTAAAAGATAATTTAATAGATCATTTAGAATTTCTTTATTAAAGATGATAACGGTAACGATCATTGGGCCTAATAAATGCTAAAGAATTTGAAATAATTATCTTCTTTGTGAATCATAATTGAATAGATCATTTAAAGTTTTTTTAATAAAGATCATAACGGTAACGATCATTGGGCCTAATAAATGCTAAAAAATTGTAAATAATTATCTTCTTTCTCAAAGATAATTTAATAGATCATTTAGAATTTCTTTATTAAAGATGATAACGGTAACGATCATTGGGCCTAATAAATGCTAAAGAATTTGAAATAATTATCTTCTTTGTGAATCATAATTGAATAGATCATTTAAAGTTTTTTTAATAAAGATCATAACGGTAACGAGCATTGGGCCTAATAAATGCTAAAAACTTGTAAGTAATTATCTTCTTTCTCAAAGATAATTTAATAAATCATTTAGAATTTCTTTATTAAAGATCATAACCGAAACGATCATTGGGCATAATAAATGCTAAAGAATTGTAAATAATTATATTCTTTCTAAAACATAATTTTATAGATCATTTAAAATTTCTTTATTAAAGATCATAACGGTAACGTTCATTGGGTCTAATAAATGCTAAAAAACTGTAATTAATTATCTTCTTTGCAAAAGATAATTTAGTAGATCATTTAAAATTTCTTTATTAAAGATCATATCGGTAACGATCATTGGTCCTAATAAATGCTAAAGAATTTGAAATAATTACCTTCTTTGTGAATCATAATTGAATAGATCATTTAAAGTTTTTTTAATAAAGATCATAACGGTAACGATCATTGGGCCTAATAAATGCTAAAAAATTGTAAATAATTATCTTTTTTCTAAAAGATAATTTAATAAATCATTTAGAATTTCTTTATTAAAGATCATAATGGTAACGATCATTGGTCCTAATAAATGCTAAAGAATTTGAAATAATTAACTTCTTTGTGAATCATAATTGAAAAGATCATTTAAAGTTTTTTTAATAAAGATCATAACGGTAACGATCATTGGGCCTAATAAATGCTAAAAAATTGTAAATAATTATCTTCTTTCTCAAAGATAATTTAATAGATCATTTAGAATTTCTTTATTAAAGATGATAACGGTAACGATTATTGGGCCTAATAAATGCTAAAGAATTTGAAATAATTATCTTCTTTGTGAATCATAATTCAATAGATCATTTAAAGTTTTTTTAATAAAGATCATAACGGTAACGATCATTGGGCCTAATAAATGCTAAAAAATTGTAAATAATTATCTTCTTTCTCAAAGATAATTTAATAGATCATTTAGAATTTCTTTATTAAAGATGATAACGGTAACGATCATTGGGCCTAATAAATGCTAAAGAATTTGAAATAATTATCTTCTTTGTGAATCATAATTGAATAGATCATTTAAAGTTTTTTTAATAAAGATCATAACGGTAACGAGCATTGGGCCTAATAAATGCTAAAAAATTGTAAATAATTATCTTCTTTCTCAAAGATAATTTAATAAATCATTTAGAATTTCTTTATTAAAGATCATAACGGAAACGCTCATTGGGCCTAATAAATGCTAAAGAATTGTAAATAATTATATTCTTTCTAAAACATAATTTTATAGATCATTTAAAATTTCTTTATTAAAGATCATAACGGTAACGTTCATTGGGCCTAATAAATGCTAAAAAACTGTAATTAATTATCTTCTTTGCAAAAGATAATTTAGTAGATCATTTAAAATTTCTTTATTAAAGATCATATCGGTAACGATCATTGGTCCTAATAAATGCTAAAGAATTTGAAATAATTACTTCTTTGTGAATCATAATTGAATAGATCATTTAAAGTTTTTTTAATAAAGATCATAACGGTAACGATCATTGGGCCTAATAAATGCTAAAAAATTGTAAATAATTATCTTTTTTCTAAAAGATAATTTAATAGATCATTTAAAATTTCTTTATTAAAGATCATAATGGTAACGATCATTGGTCCTAATAAATGCTAAAGAATTTGAAATAATTAACTTCTTTGTGAATCATAATTGAATAGATCATTTCAAGTTTTTTTAATAAAGATCATAACGGTAACGATCATGTGGCCTAATAAATGCTAAAAAATTGTAAATAATTATCTTTTTTCTAAAAGATAATTTAATAGATCATTTAGAATTTCTTTATTAAAGATCATAATGGTAACGATCATTGGTCCTAATAAATGCTAAAGAATTTGAAATAATTAACTTCTTT
Source organism: Psophocarpus tetragonolobus (assembly GCA_037954015.1). Taxonomy (NCBI): domain Eukaryota; kingdom Viridiplantae; phylum Streptophyta; class Magnoliopsida; order Fabales; family Fabaceae; genus Psophocarpus; species Psophocarpus tetragonolobus. The sequence goes on from CM075688.1 coordinate 67,087,930, forward strand.
GTGAATCATAATTGAAAAGATCATTTAAAGTTTTTTTAATAAAGATCATAACGGTAACGATGATTGGGCCTAATAAATGCTAAAAAATTGTAAATAATTATCTTCTTTCTCAAAGATAATTTAATAGATCATTTAGAATTTCTTTATTAAAGATGATAACGGTAACGATCATTGGGCCTAATAAATGCTAAAGAATTTGAAATAATTATCTTCTTTGTGAATCATAATTGAATAGATCATTTAAAGTTTTTTTAATAAAGATCATAACGGTAACGATCATTGGGCCTAATAAATGCTAAAAAATTGTAAATAATTATCTTCTTTCTCAAAGATAATTTAATAGATCATTTAGAATTTCTTTATTAAAGATGATAACGGTAACGATCATTGGGCCTAATAAATGCTAAAGAATTTGAAATAATTATCTTCTTTGTGAATCATAATTGAATAGATCATTTAAAGTTTTTTTAATAAAGATCATAACGGTAACGAGCATTGGGCCTAATAAATGCTAAAAACTTGTAAGTAATTATCTTCTTTCTCAAAGATAATTTAATAAATCATTTAGAATTTCTTTATTAAAGATCATAACGGAAACGATCATTGGGCCTAATAAATGCTAAAGAATTGTAAATAATTATATTCTTTCTAAAACATAATTTTATAGATCATTTAAAATTTCTTTATTAAAGATCATAACGGTAACGTTCATTGGGTCTAATAAATGCTAAAAAACTGTAATTAATTATCTTCTTTGCAAAAGATAATTTAGTAGATCATTTAAAATTTCTTTATTAAAGATCATATCGGTAACGATCATTGGTCCTAATAAATGCTAAAGAATTTGAAATAATTACCTTCTTTGTGAATCATAATTGAATAGATCATTTAAAGTTTTTTTAATAAAGATCATAACGGTAACGATCATTGGGCCTAATAAATGCTAAAAAATTGTAAATAATTATCTTCTTTCTAAAAGATAATTTAATAGATCATTTAGAATTTCTTTATTAAAGATGATAACGGTAACGATCATTGGGCCTAATAAATGCTAAAGAATTTGAAATAATTATCTTCTTTGTGAATCATAATTGAATAGATCATTTAAAGTTTTTTTAATAAAGATCATAACGGTAACGATCATTGGGCCTAATAAATGCTAAAAAATTGTAAATAATTATCTTCTTTCTCAAAGATAATTTAATAGATCATTTAGAATTTCTTTATTAAAGATGATAACGGTAACGATCATTGGGCCTAATAAATGCTAAAGAATTTGAAATAATTATCTTCTTTGTGAATCATAATTGAATAGATCATTTAAAGTTTTTTTAATAAAGATCATAACGGTAACGAGCATTGGGCCTAATAAATGCTAAAAACTTGTAAGTAATTATCTTCTTTCTCAAAGATAATTTAATAAATCATTTAGAATTTCTTTATTAAAGATCATAACGGAAACGATCATTGGGCCTAATAAATGCTAAAGAATTGTAAATAATTATATTCTTTCTAAAACATAATTTTATAGATCATTTAAAATTTCTTTATTAAAGATCATAACGGTAACGTTCATTGGGTCTAATAAATGCTAAAAAACTGTAATTAATTATCTTCTTTGCAAAAGATAATTTAGTAGATCATTTAAAATTTCTTTATTAAAGATCATATCGGTAACGATCATTGGTCCTAATAAATGCTAAAGAATTTGAAATAATTACCTTCTTTGTGAATCATAATTGAATAGATCATTTAAAGTTTTTTTAATAAAGATCATAACGGTAACGATCATTGGGCCTAATAAATGCTAAAAAATTGTAAATAATTATCTTTTTTCTAAAAGATAATTTAATAAATCATTTAGAATTTCTTTATTAAAGATCATAATGGTAACGATCATTGGTCCTAATAAATGCTAAAGAATTTGAAATAATTAACTTCTTTGTGAATCATAATTGAAAAGATCATTTAAAGTTTTTTTAATAAAGATCATAACGGTAACGATCATTGGGCCTAATAAATGCTAAAAAATTGTAAATAATTATCTTCTTTCTCAAAGATAATTTAATAGATCATTTAGAATTTCTTTATTAAAGATGATAACGGTAACGATTATTGGGCCTAATAAATGCTAAAGAATTTGAAATAATTATCTTCTTTGTGAATCATAATTCAATAGATCATTTAAAGTTTTTTTAATAAAGATCATAACGGTAACGATCATTGGGCCTAATAAATGCTAAAAAATTGTAAATAATTATCTTCTTTCTCAAAGATAATTTAATAGATCATTTAGAATTTCTTTATTAAAGATGATAACGGTAACGATCATTGGGCCTAATAAATGCTAAAGAATTTGAAATAATTATCTTCTTTGTGAATCATAATTGAATAGATCATTTAAAGTTTTTTTAATAAAGATCATAACGGTAACGAGCATTGGGCCTAATAAATGCTAAAAACTTGTAAGTAATTATCTTCTTTCTCAAAGATAATTTAATAAATCATTTAGAATTTCTTTATTAAAGATCATAACGGAAACGATCATTGGGCCTAATAAATGCTAAAGAATTGTAAATAATTATATTCTTTCTAAAACATAATTTTATAGATCATTTAAAATTTCTTTATTAAAGATCATAACGGTAACGTTCATTGGGTCTAATAAATGCTAAAAAACTGTAATTAATTATCTTCTTTGCAAAAGATAATTTAGTAGATCATTTAAAATTTCTTTATTAAAGATCATATCGGTAACGATCATTGGTCCTAATAAATGCTAAAGAATTTGAAATAATTACCTTCTTTGTGAATCATAATTGAATAGATCATTTAAAGTTTTTTTAATAAAGATCATAACGGTAACGATCATTGGGCCTAATAAATGCTAAAAAATTGTAAATAATTATCTTTTTTCTAAAAGATAATTTAATAAATCATTTAGAATTTCTTTATTAAAGATCATAATGGTAACGATCATTGGTCCTAATAAATGCTAAAGAATTTGAAATAATTAACTTCTTTGTGAATCATAATTGAAAAGATCATTTAAAGTTTTTTTAATAAAGATCATAACGGTAACGATCATTGGGCCTAATAAATGCTAAAAAATTGTAAATAATTATCTTCTTTCTCAAAGATAATTTAATAGATCATTTAGAATTTCTTTATTAAAGATGATAACGGTAACGATTATTGGGCCTAATAAATGCTAAAGAATTTGAAATAATTATCTTCTTTGTGAATCATAATTCAATAGATCATTTAAAGTTTTTTTATTAAAGATCATAACGGAAACGCTCATTGGGCCTAATAAATGCTAAAGAATTGTAAATAATTATATTCTTTCTAAAACATAATTTTATAGATCATTTAAAATTTCTTTATTAAAGATCATAACGGTAACGTTCATTGGGTCTAATAAATGCTAAAAAACTGTAATTAATTATCTTCTTTGCAAAAGATAATTTAGTAGATCATTTAAAATTTCTTTATTAAAGATCATATCGGTAACGATCATTGGTCCTAATAAATGCTAAAGAATTTGAAATAATTACCTTCTTTGTGAATCATAATTGAATAGATCATTTAAAGTTTTTTTAATAAAGATCATAACGGTAACGATCATTGGGCCTAATAAATGCTAAAAAATTGTAAATAATTATCTTCTTTCTAAAAGATAATTTAATAGATCATTTAGAATTTCTTTATTAAAGATGATAACGGTAACGATCATTGGGCCTAATAAATGCTAAAGAATTTGAAATAATTATCTTCTTTGTGAATCATAATTGAATAGATCATTTAAAGTTTTTTTAATAAAGATCATAACGGTAACGATCATTGGGCCTAATAAATGCTAAAAAATTGTAAATAATTATCTTCTTTCTCAAAGATAATTTAATAGATCATTTAGAATTTCTTTATTAAAGATGATAACGGTAACGATCATTGGGCCTAATAAATGCTAAAGAATTTGAAATAATTATCTTCTTTGTGAATCATAATTGAATAGATCATTTAAAGTTTTTTTAATAAAGATCATAACGGTAACGAGCATTGGGCCTAATAAATGCTAAAAACTTGTAAGTAATTATCTTCTTTCTCAAAGATAATTTAATAAATCATTTAGAATTTCTTTATTAAAGATCATAACGGAAACGATCATTGGGCCTAATAAATGCTAAAGAATTGTAAATAATTATATTCTTTCTAAAACATAATTTTATAGATCATTTAAAATTTCTTTATTAAAGATCATAACGGTAACGTTCATTGGGTCTAATAAATGCTAAAAAACTGTAATTAATTATCTTCTTTGCAAAAGATAATTTAGTAGATCATTTAAAATTTCTTTATTAAAGATCATATCGGTAACGATCATTGGTCCTAATAAATGCTAAAGAATTTGAAATAATTACCTTCTTTGTGAATCATAATTGAATAGATCATTTAAAGTTTTTTTAATAAAGATCATAACGGTAACGATCATTGGGCCTAATAAATGCTAAAAAATTGTAAATAATTATCTTTTTTCTAAAAGATAATTTAATAAATCATTTAGAATTTCTTTATTAAAGATCATAATGGTAACGATCATTGGTCCTAATAAATGCTAAAGAATTTGAAATAATTAACTTCTTTGTGAATCATAATTGAAAAGATCATTTAAAGTTTTTTTAATAAAGATCATAACGGTAACGATCATTGGGCCTAATAAATGCTAAAAAATTGTAAATAATTATCTTCTTTCTCAAAGATAATTTAATAGATCATTTAGAATTTCTTTATTAAAGATGATAACGGTAACGATTATTGGGCCTAATAAATGCTAAAGAATTTGAAATAATTATCTTCTTTGTGAATCATAATTCAATAGATCATTTAAAGTTTTTTTAATAAAGATCATAACGGTAACGATCATTGGGCCTAATAAATGCTAAAAAATTGTAAATAATTATCTTCTTTCTCAAAGATAATTTAATAGATCATTTAGAATTTCTTTATTAAAGATGATAACGGTAACGATCATTGGGCCTAATAAATGCTAAAGAATTTGAAATAATTATCTTCTTTGTGAATCATAATTGAATAGATCATTTAAAGTTTTTTTAATAAAGATCATAACGGTAACGAGCATTGGGCCTAATAAATGCTAAAAACTTGTAAGTAATTATCTTCTTTCTCAAAGATAATTTAATAAATCATTTAGAATTTCTTTATTAAAGATCATAACGGAAACGATCATTGGGCCTAATAAATGCTAAAGAATTGTAAATAATTATATTCTTTCTAAAACATAATTTTATAGATCATTTAAAATTTCTTTATTAAAGATCATAACGGTAACGTTCATTGGGTCTAATAAATGCTAAAAAACTGTAATTAATTATCTTCTTTGCAAAAGATAATTTAGTAGATCATTTAAAATTTCTTTATTAAAGATCATATCGGTAACGATCATTGGTCCTAATAAATGCTAAAGAATTTGAAATAATTACCTTCTTTGTGAATCATAATTGAATAGATCATTTAAAGTTTTTTTAATAAAGATCATAACGGTAACGATCATTGGGCCTAATAAATGCTAAAAAATTGTAAATAATTATCTTTTTTCTAAAAGATAATTTAATAAATCATTTAGAATTTCTTTATTAAAGATCATAATGGTAACGATCATTGGTCCTAATAAATGCTAAAGAATTTGAAATAATTAACTTCTTTGTGAATCATAATTGAAAAGATCATTTAAAGTTTTTTTAATAAAGATCATAACGGTAACGATCATTGGGCCTAATAAATGCTAAAAAATTGTAAATAATTATCTTCTTTCTCAAAGATAATTTAATAGATCATTTAGAATTTCTTTATTAAAGATGATAACGGTAACGATTATTGGGCCTAATAAATGCTAAAGAATTTGAAATAATTATCTTCTTTGTGAATCATAATTCAATAGATCATTTAAAGTTTTTTTATTAAAGATCATAACGGAAACGCTCATTGGGCCTAATAAATGCTAAAGAATTGTAAATAATTATATTCTTTCTAAAACATAATTTTATAGATCATTTAAAATTTCTTTATTAAAGATCATAACGGTAACGTTCATTGGGCCTAATAAATGCTAAAAAACTGTAATTAATTATCTTCTTTGCAAAAGATAATTTAGTAGATCATTTAAAATTTCTTTATTAAAGATCATATCGGTAACGATCATTGGTCCTAATAAATGCTAAAGAATTTGAAATAATTACTTCTTTGTGAATCATAATTGAATAGATCATTTAAAGTTTTTTTAATAAAGATCATAACGGTAACGATCATTGGGCCTAATAAATGCTAAAAAATTGTAAATAATTATCTTTTTTCTAAAAGATAATTTAATAGATCATTTAGAATTTCTTTATTAAAGATCATAATGGTAACGATCATTGGTCCTAATAAATGCTAAAGAATTTGAAATAATTAACTTCTTTGTGAATCATAATTGAATAGATCATTTCAAGTTTTTTTAATAAAGATCATAACGGTAACGATCATGTGGCCTAATAAATGCTAAAAAATTGTAAATAATTATCTTTTTTCTAAAAGATAATTTAATAGATCATTTAGAATTTCTTTATTAAAGATCATAATGGTAACGATCATTGGTCCTAATAAATGCTAAAGAATTTGAAATAATTAACTTCTTTGTGAATCATAATTGAAAAGATCATTTAAAGTTTTTTTAATAAAGATCATAACGGTAACGATGATTGGGCCTAATAAATGCTAAAAAATTGTAAATAATTATCTTCTTTCTCAAAGATAATTTAATAGGTCATTTAGAATTTCTTTATTAAAGATGATAACGGTAACGATCATTGGGCCTAATAAATGCTAAAGAATTTGAAATAATTATCTTCTTTGTGAATCATAATTGAATAGATCATTTAAAGTTTTTTTAATAAAGATCATAACGGTAACGATCATTGGGCCTAATAAATGCTAAAAAATTGTAAATAATTATCTTCTTTCTCAAAGATAATTTAATAGATCATTTAGAATTTCTTTATTAAAGATGATAACGGTAACGATCATTGGGCCTAATAAATGCTAAAGAATTTGAAATAATTATCTTCTTTGTGAATCATAATTGAATAGATCATTTAAAGTTTTTTTAATAAAGATCATAACGGTAACGAGCATTGGGCCTAATAAATGCTAAAAACTTGTAAGTAATTATCTTCTTTCTCAAAGATAATTTAATAAATCATTTAGAATTTCTTTATTAAAGATCATAACGGAAACGATCATTGGGCCTAATAAATGCTAAAGAATTGTAAATAATTATATTCTTTCTAAAACATAATTTTATAGATCATTTAAAATTTCTTTATGAAAGATCATAACGGTAACGTTCATTGGGTCTAATAAATGCTAAAAAACTGTAATTAATTATCTTCTTTGCAAAAGATAATTTAGTAGATCATTTAAAATTTCTTTATTAAAGATCATATCGGTAACGATCATTGGTCCTAATAAATGCTAAAGAATTTGAAATAATTACCTTCTTTGTGAATCATAATTGAATAGATCATTTAAAGTTTTTTTAATAAAGATCATAACGGTAACGATCATTGGGCCTAATAAATGCTAAAAAATTGTAAATAATTATCTTTTTTCTAAAAGATAATTTAATAGATCATTTAGAATTTCTTTATTAAAGATCATAATGGTAACGATCATTGGTCCTAATAAATGCTAAAGAATTTGAAATAATTAACTTCTTTGTGAATCATAGTTGAAAAGATCATTTAAAGTTTTTTTAATAAAGATCATAACGGTAACGATCATTGGGCCTAATAAATGCTAAAAAATTGTAAATAATTATCTTCTCTCTCAAAGATAATTTAATAGATCATTTAGAATTTCTTTATTAAAGATGATAACGGTAACGATCATTGGGCCTAATAAATGCTAAAGAATTTGAAATAATTATCTTCTTTGTGAATCATAATTGAATAGATCATTTAAAGTTTTTTTATTAAAGATCATAACGGTAACGATCATTGGGCCTGATAAATGCTAAAAAATTGTAAACAATTATCTTCTTTCTCAAAGATAATTTAATAGATCATTTAGAATTTCTTTATTAAGGATCATAACGGAAACGATCATTGGGTCTAATAAATGCTAAAGAATTGTAAATAATTATATTCTTTCTAAAACATAATTTAATAGATCATTTAAAATTTCTTTATTAAAAATCATAACGGTAACAATCATTGAGCCTAATAAATGGTAAAAAATTGTAAATAATTATCTTGTTTGTAACAGATAATTTAATAGATCATTTAAAATTTCTTTATTAAAGATCATAACAGTAACGATCATTGGGCCTAATAAATGCTAAAGAATTTGAAATAATTATCTACTTTGTGAATCATAATTGAAAAGATCATTTAAGGTTTTTTTATTAAAGATGATAACGGTAACGATCATTGGGCCTAATAAATGCTAAAGAATTGTAAATAATTATATTCTTTCGAAAACATAATTTAATAGATCATTTAAAATTTCTTTATTAAAGATCATAACGGTAACGTTCATTGGGCCTAATAAATGCTAAAAAACTGTAAATAATTATTTTCTTTGCAAAAGATAATTTAGTAGATCATTTAAAATTTCTTTATTAAAGATCATAACGGTAACGATCATTGGTCCTAATAAATGCTAAAGAATTTGAAATAATTACCTTCTTTGTGAATCATAATTGAATAGATCATTTAAAGTTTTTTTTAATAAAGATCATAACGGTAACGATCATTGGGCCTAATAAATGCTAAAAAATTGTAAATAATTATCTTCTTTCTCAAAGATAATTTAATAGATCATTTAGAATTTCTTTATTAAAGATCATAACGGTAACGATCATTGGGCCTAATAAATGCTAAAGAATTTGAAATAATTATCTACTTTGTGAATCATAATTGAAAAGATCATTTAAAGTTTTTTTTGTTAAAGATGATAACGGTAACGATCATTGGGCCTAATAAATGCTAAAGAATTGTAAATAATTATATTCTTTCGAAAACATAATTTAATAGATCATTTAGAATTTCTTTATTAAAAGATCATAACGGAAACGATCATTGGGCCTAATAAATGCTAAAGAATTGTAAATAATTATATTCTTTCGAAAACATAATTTAATAGATCATTTAAAATTTCTTTATTAAAGATCATAACGGTAACGTTCATTGGGCCTAATAAATGCTAAAAAACTGTAATTAATTATCTTCTTTGCAAAATATAATTTAGTAGATCATTTAAAATTTCTTTATTAAAGATCATAACGGTAACGATCATTGGTCCTAATAAATGCTAAAGAATTTTAAATAATTACCTTCTTTGTGAATCATAATTGAATAGATCATTTAAAGTTTTTTTCATAAAGATCATAACGGTAACGATCATTGGGCCTAATAAATGCTAAAAAATTGTAAATAATTATCTTCTTTCTAAAAGATAATTTAATAGATCATTTAGAATTTCGTTATTAAAGATCATAACGGTAACGATCATTGGTCCTAATAAATGCTAAAGAATTTGAAATAATTACCTTCTTTGTGAATCATAATAGAAAAGATCATTTAAAGTTTTTTTATTAAAGATCATAACGGTAACGAGCATTGGGCCTAATAAATGCTAAAAAATTGTAAATAACTATCTTCTTTCTCAAAGATAATTTAATAAATCATTTAGAATTTCTTTATTAAAGATCATAACGGAAACGATCATTGGGCCTAATAAATGCTAAAGAATTGTAAATAATTATATTCTTTCTAAAACATAATTTTATAGATCATTTAAAATTTCTTTATTAAAGATCATAACGGTAACGTTCATTGGGCCTAATAAATGCTAAAAAACTGTAACTAATTATCTTCTTTGCAAAAGATAATTTAGTAGATCATTTAAAATTTCTTTATTAAAGATCATATCGGTAACGATCATTGGTCCTAATAAATGCTAAAGAATTTGAAATAATTACCTTCTTTGTGAATCATAATTGAGTAGATCATTTAAAGTTTTTTAATTAAAAATCATAACGGTAACGATCATTGGGCCTAATAAATGCTAAAAAATTGTAAATAATTATCTTTTTTCTAAAAGATAATTTAATAGATCATTTAGAATTTCTTTATTAAAGATCATAATGGTAACGATCATTGGTCCTAATAAATGCTAAAGAATTTGAAATAATTAACTTCTTTGTGAATCATAATTGAAAAGATCATTTAAAGTTTTTTTAATAAAGATCATAACGGTAACGATCATTGGGCCTAATAAATGCTAAAAAATTGTAAATAATTATCTTCTTTCTCAAAGATAATTTAATAGATCATTTAGAATTTCTTTATTAAAGATGATAACGGTAACGATCATTGGGCCTAATAAATGCTAAAGAATTTGAAATAATTATCTTCTTTGTGAATCATAATTGAAAAGATCATTTAAAGTTTTTTTATTAAAGATCATAACGGTAACGAGCATTGGGCCTAATAAATGCTAAAAAATTGTAAATAATTATCTTCTTTCTCAAAGATAATTTAATAGATCATTTAGAATTTCTTTATTAAAGATCATAACGCAAACGATCATTGGGCCTAATAAATGCTAAAGAATTGTAAATAATTATATTCTTTCTAAAACATAATTTTATAGATCATTTAAAATTTCTTTATTAAAGATCATAACGGTAACGTTCATTGGGCCTAATAAATGCTAAAAAACTGTAACTAATTATCTTCTTTGCAAAAGATAATTTAGTAGATCATTTAAAATTTCTTTATTAAAGATTATATCGGTAACGATCATTGGTCCTAATAAATGCTAAAGAATTTGAAATAATTACCTTCTTTGTGAATCATAATTGAGTAGATCATTTAAAGTTTTTTAATTAAAAATCATAACGGTAACGATCATTGGGCCTAATAAATGCTAAAAAATTGTAAATAATTATCTTTTTTCTAAAAGATAATTTAATAGATCATTTAGAATTTCTTTATTAAAGATCATAATGGTAACGATCATTGGTCCTAATAAATGCTAAAGAATTTGAAATAATTAACTTCTTTGTCAATCATAATTGAAAAGATCATTTAAAGTTTTTTTAATAAAGATCATAACGGTAACGATCATTGGGCCTAATAAATGCTAAAAAATTGTAAATAATTATCTTCTTTCTCAAAGATAATTTAATAGATCATTTAGAATTTCTTTATTAAAGATGATAACGGTAACGATCATTGGGCCTAATAAATGCTAAAGAATTTGAAATAATTATCTTCTTTGTGAATCATAATTGAAAAGATCATTTAAAGTTTTTTTATTAAAGATCATAACGGTAACGATCATTGGGCCTGATAAATGCTAAAAAATTGTAAATAATTATCTTCTTTCTCAAAGATAATTTAATAGATCATTTAGAATTTCTTTATTAAAGATCATAACAGAAACGATCATTGGGTCTAATAAATGCTAAAGAATTGTAAATAATTATATTCTTTCTAAAACATAATTTAATAGATCATTTAAAATTTCTTTATTAAAAATCATAACGGTAACAATCATTGAGCCTAATAAATGGTAAAAAATTGTAAATAATTATCTTGTTTGTAACAGATAATTTAATAGATCATTTAAAGTTTTTTTATTAAAGATCATAACGGTAACGAGCATTGGGCCTAATAAATGCTAAAAAATTGTAAATAATTATCTTCTTTCTCAAAGATAATTTAATAGATCATTTAGAATTTCTTTATTAAAGATCATAACGCAAACGATCATTGGGCCTAATAAATGCTAAAGAATTGTAAATAATTATATTCTTTCTAAAACATAATTTTATAGATCATTTAAAATTTCTTTATTAAAGATCATAACGGTAACGTTCATTGGGCCTAATAAATGCTAAAAAACTGTAACTAATTATCTTCTTTGCAAAAGATAATTTAGTAGATCATTTAAAATTTCTTTATTAAAGATCATATCGGTAACGATCATTGGTCCTAATAAATGCTAAAGAATTTGAAATAATTACCTTCTTTGTGAATCATAATTGAGTAGATCATTTAAAGTTTTTTAATTAAAAATCATAACGGTAACGATCATTGGGCCTAATAAATGCTAAAAAATTGTAAATAATTATCTTTTTTCTAAAAGATAATTTAATAGATCATTTAGAATTTCTTTATTAAAGATCATAATGGTAACGATCATTGGTCCTAATAAATGCTAAAGAATTTGAAATAATTAACTTCTTTGTCAATCATAATTGAAAAGATCATTTAAAGTTTTTTTAATAAAGATCATAACGGTAACGATCATTGGGCCTAATAAATGCTAAAAAATTGTAAATAATTATCTTCTTTCTCAAAGATAATTTAATAGATCATTTAGAATTTCTTTATTAAAGATGATAACGGTAACGATCATTGGGCCTAATAAATGCTAAAGAATTTGAAATAATTATCTTCTTTGTGAATCATAATTGAAAAGATCATTTAAAGTTTTTTTATTAAAGATCATAACGGTAACGATCATTGGGCCTGATAAATGCTAAAAAATTGTAAATAATTATCTTCTTTCTCAAAGATAATTTAATAGATCATTTAGAATTTCTTTATTAAAGATCATAACAGAAACGATCATTGGGTCTAATAAATGCTAAAGAATTGTAAATAATTATATTCTTTCTAAAACATAATTTAATAGATCATTTAAAATTTCTTTATTAAAAATCATAACGGTAACAATCATTGAGCCTAATAAATGGTAAAAAATTGTAAATAATTATCTTGTTTGTAACAGATAATTTAATAGATCATTTAAAGTTTTTTTATTAAAGATCATGACGGTAACGAGCATTGGGCCTAATAAATGCTAAAAAATTGTAAATAATTATCTTCTTTCTCAAAGATAATTTAATAGATCATTTAGAATTTCTTTATTAAAGATCATAACGCAAACGATCATTGGGCCTAATAAATGCTAAAGAATTGTAAATAATTATATTCTTTCTAAAACATAATTTTATAGATCATTTAAAATTTCTTTATTAAAGATCATAACGGTAACGTTCATTGGGCCTAATAAATGCTAAAAAACTGTAACTAATTATCTTCTTTGCAAAAGATAATTTAGTAGATCATTTAAAATTTCTTTATTAAAGATCATATCGGTAACGATCATTGGTCCTAATAAATGCTAAAGAATTTGAAATAATTACCTTCTTTGTGAATCATAATTGAGTAGATCATTTAAAGTTTTTTAATTAAAAATCATAACGGTAACGATCATTGGGCCTAATAAATGCTAAAAAATTGTAAATAATTATCTTTTTTCTAAAAGATAATTTAATAGATCATTTAGAATTTCTTTATTAAAGATCATAATGGTAACGATCATTGGTCCTAATAAATGCTAAAGAATTTGAAATAATTAACTTCTTTGTCAATCATAATTGAAAAGATCATTTAAAGTTTTTTTAATAAAGATCATAACGGTAACGATCATTGGGCCTAATAAATGCTAAAAAATTGTAAATAATTATCTTCTTTCTCAAAGATAATTTAATAGATCATTTAGAATTTCTTTATTAAAGATGATAACGGTAACGATCATTGGGCCTAATAAATGCTAAAGAATTTGAAATAATTATCTTCTTTGTGAATCATAATTGAAAAGATCATTTAAAGTTTTTTTATTAAAGATCATAACGGTAACGATCATTGGGCCTGATAAATGCTAAAAAATTGTAAATAATTATCTTCTTTCTCAAAGATAATTTAATAGATCATTTAGAATTTCTTTATTAAAGATCATAACAGAAACGATCATTGGGTCTAATAAATGCTAAAGAATTGTAAATAATTATATTCTTTCTAAAACATAATTTAATAGATCATTTAAAATTTCTTTATTAAAAATCATAACGGTAACAATCATTGAGCCTAATAAATGGTAAAAAATTGTAAATAATTATCTTGTTTGTAACAGATAATTTAATAGATCATTTAAAGTTTTTTTATTAAAGATCATAACGGTAACGAGCATTGGGCCTAATAAATGCTAAAAAATTGTAAATAATTATCTTCTTTCTCAAAGATAATTTAATAGATCATTTACAATTTCTTTATTAAAGATCATAATGGAAACGATCATTGGGCCTAATAAATGCTAAAGAATTGTAAATAATTATATTCTTTCTAAAACATAATTTAATAGATCATTTAAAATTTCTTTATTAAAGATCATAACGGTAACGTTCATTGGGCCTAATAAATGCTAAAAAACTGTAATTAGTTATCTTCTTTGCAAAAGATAATTTAGTAGATCATTTAAAATTTCTTTATTAAAGATCATAACGGTAACGATCATTGGTCCTAATAAATGCTAAAGAATTTGAAATAATTACCTTCTTTGTGAATCATAATTGAATAGATCATTTAAAGTTTTTTTAATAAAGATCATAACGGTAACGATCATTGGGCCTAATAAATGCTAAAAAATTGTAAATAATTATCTTTTTTCTAAAAGATAATTTAATAGATCATTTAGAATTTCTTTATTAAAGATCATAATGGTAACGATCATTGGTCCTAATAAATGCTAAAGAATTTGAAATAATTAACTTCTTTGTCAATCATAATTGAAAAGATCATTTAAAGTTTTTTTAATAAAGATCATAACGGTAACGATCATTGGGCCTAATAAATGCTAAAAAATTGTAAATAATTATCTTCTTTCTCAAAGATAATTTAATAGATCATTTAGAATTTCTTTATTAAAGATGATAACGATAACGATCATTGGGCCTAATAAATTCTAAAGAATTTGAAATAATTATCTTCTTTGTGAATCATAATTGAAAAGATCATTTAAAGTTTTTTTATTAAAGATCATAACGATAACGATCATTGGGCCTGATAAATGCTAAAAAATTGTAAATAATTATCTTCTTTCTCAAAGATAATTTAATAGATCATTTAGAATTTCTTTATTAAAGATCATAACAGAAACGATCATTGGGTCTAATAAATGCTAAAGAATTGTAAATAATTATATTCTTTCTAAAACATAATTTAATAGATCATTTAAAATTTCTTTATTAAAAATCATAACGGTAACAATCATTGAGCCTAATAAATGGTAAAAAATTGTAAATAATTATCTTGTTTGTAACAGATAATTTAATAGATCATTTAAAGTTTTTTTATTAAAGATCATAACGGTAACGAGCATTGGGCCTAATAAATGCTAAAAAATTGTAAATAATTATCTTCTTTCTCAAAGATAATTTAATAGATCATTTACAATTTCTTTATTAAAGATCATAATGGAAACGATCATTGGGCCTAATAAATGCTAAAGAATTGTAAATAATTATATTCTTTCTAAAACATAATTTAATAGATCATTTAAAATTTCTTTATTAAAGATCATAACGGTAACGTTCATTGGGCCTAATAAATGCTAAAAAACTGTAATTAGTTATCTTCTTTGCAAAAGATAATTTAGTAGATCATTTAAAATTTCTTTATTAAAGATCATAACGGTAACGATCATTGGTCCTAATAAATGCTAAAGAATTTGAAATAATTACCTTCTTTGTGAATCATAATTGAATAGATCATTTAAAGTTTTTTTAATAAAGATCATAACGGTAACGATCATTGGGCCTAATAAATGCTAAAAAATTGTAAATAATTATCTTTTTTCTAAAAGATAATTTAATAGATCATTTAGAATTTCTTTATTAAAGATCATAATGGTAACGATCATTGGTCCTAATAAATGCTAAAGAATTTGAAATAATTAACTTCTTTGTGAATCATAATTGAAAAGATCATTTAAAGTTTTTTTAATAAAGATCATAACGGTAACGATCATTGGGCCTAATAAATGCTAAAAAATTGTAAATAATTATCTTCTTTCTCAAAGATAATTTAATAGATCATTTAGAATTTCTTTATTAAAGATGATAACGATAACGATCATTGGGCCTAATAAATTCTAAAGAATTTGAAATAATTATCTTCTTTGTGAATCATAATTGAAAAGATCATTTAAAGTTTTTTTATTAAAGATCATAACGATAACGATCATTGGGCCTGATAAATGCTAAAAAATTGTAAATAATTATCTTCTTTCTCAAAGATAATTTAATAGATCATTTAGAATTTCTTTATTAAAGATCATAACAGAAACGATCATTGGGTCTAATAAATGCTAAAGAATTGTAAATAATTATATTCTTTCTAAAACATAATTTAATAGATCATTTAAAATTTCTTTATTAAAAATCATAACGGTAACAATCATTGAGCCTAATAAATGGTAAAAAATTGTAAATAATTATCTTGTTTGTAACAGATAATTTAATAGATCATTTAAAGTTTTTTTATTAAAGATCATAACGGTAACGAGCATTGGGCCTAATAAATGCTAAAAAATTGTAAATAATTATCTTCTTTCTCAAAGATAATTTAATAGATCATTTAGAATTTCTTTATTAAAGATCATAACGGAAACGATCATTGGGCCTAATAAATGCTAAAGAATTGTAAATAATTATATTCTTTCTAAAACATAATTTAATAGATCATTTAAAATTTCTTTATTAAAAATCATAACGGTAACAATCATTGAGCCTAATAAATGGTAAAAAATTGTAAATAATTATCTTGTTTGAAACAGATAATTTAATAAATCATTTAAAATTTCTTTATTAAAGATCATAACAGTAATGACCATTGGGCCTAATAAATGCTAAAGAATTTGAAATAATTATCTACTTTGTGAATCATAATTGAAAAGATCATTTAAAGTTTTTTTATTAAAGATCATAACGGTAACGATCATTGGGTCTAATAAATGCTAAAAAATCGTAAATACTTATATTCTTTCTAAAAGCTAGTTTAATAGATCATTTAGAATTTCGTTATTAAAGATCATAACGGTAACGATCATTGGTCCTAATAAATGCTAAAGAATTTGAAATAATTACCTTCTTTGTGAATCATAATTGAAAAGATCATTTAAAGTTTTTTTATTAAAGATCATAACGGTAACGATCATTGGGCCTAATAAATGCTAAAAAATTGTAAATAATTATCTTTTTTCTAAAAGATAATTTAATAGATCATTTAGAATTTCTTTATTAAAGATCATAATGGTAACGATCATTGGTCCTAATAAATGCTAAAGAATTTGAAATAATTACCTTCTTTGTGAATCATAATTGAATAGATCATTTAAAGTTTTTTTAATAAAGATCATAACGGTAACGATCATTGGGCCTAATAAATGCTAAAAAATTGTAAATAATTATCTTTTTTCTAAAAGATAATTTAATAGATCATTTAGAATTTCTTTATTAAAGATCATAATGGTAACGATCATTGGTCCTAATAAATGCTAAAGAATTTGAAATAATTAACTTCGTTGTGAATCATAATTGAAAAGATCATTTAAAGTTTTTTTAATAAAGATCATAACGGTAACGATCATTGGGCCTAATAAATGCTAAAAAATTGTAAATAATTATCTTCTTTCTCAAAGATAATTTAATAGATCATTTAGAATTTCTTTATTAAAGATGATAACGGTAACGATCATTGGGCCTAATAAATGCTAAAGAATTTAAAATAATTATCTTCTTTGTGAATCATAATTGAAAAGATCATTTAAAGTTTTTTTATTAAAGATCATAACGGTAACGATCATTGGGCCTGATAAATGCTAAAAAATTGTAAATAATTATCTTCTTTCTGAAAGATAATTTAATAGATCATTTAGAATTTCTTTATTAAAGATCATAACAGAAACGATCATTGGGTCTAATAAATGCTAAAGAATTGTAAATAATTATATTCTTTCTAAAACATAATTTAATAGATCATTTAAAATTTCTTTATTAAAAATCATAACGGTAACAATCATTGAGCCTAATAAATGGTAAAAAATTGTAAATAATTATCTTGTTTGTAACAGATAATTTAATAAATCATTTAAAATTTCTTTATTAAAGATCATAACAGTAATGACCATTGGGCCTAATAAATGCTAAAGAATTTGAAATAATTATCTACTTTGTGAATCATAATTGAAAAGATCATTTAAAGTTTTTTTATTAAAGATGATAACGGTAACGATCATTGGGTCTAATAAATGCTAAAAAATCGTAAATACTTATATTCTTTCTAAAAGCTAGTTTAATAGATCATTTAGAATTTCGTTATTAAAGATCATAACGGTAACGATCATTGGTCCTAATAAATGCTAAAGAATTTGAAATAATTACCTTCTTTGTGAATAATAATTGAAAAGATCATTTAAAGTTTTTTTATTAAAGATCATAACGGTAACGATCATTGGGCCTAATAAATGCTAAAAAATTGTAAATAATTATCTTCTTTCTAAAAGATAATTTAATAGACCATTTACAATTTCTTTATTAAAGATCATAACGGTAACGATCATTGGTCCTAATAAATGCTAAAGAATTTGAAATAATTACCTTCTTTGTGAATCATAATTGAAAAGATCATTTAAAGTTTTTTTGTTAAAGATCATAACGGTAACGATCATTGGGCCTAATAAATGCTAAAAAATTGTAAATAATTATTTTCTTTCTCAAAGATAATTTAATAGATCATTTAGAATTTCTTTACTAAAGATCATAACGGTAACGATCATTGGGCCTAATAAATGCTAAAGAATTTGAAATAATTATCTTCTTTGTGAATCATAATTGAAAAGATCATTTAAAGTTTTTTTATTAAAGATCATAACGGTAACGAGCATTGGGCCTAATAAATGCTAAAAAATTGTAAATAATTATCTTCTTTCTCAAAGATAATTTAATAGATCATTTAGAATTTCTTTATTAAAGATCATAACGGAAACGATCATTGGGCCTAATAAATGCTAAAGAATTTGAAATAATTATCTTCTTTGTGAATCATAATTGAAAAGATCATTTAAAGTTTTTTTATTAAAGATCATAACGGTAACGAGCATTGGGCCTAATAAATGCTAAAAAACTATAATTAATTATCTTCTTTGCAAAAGATAATTTAGTAGATCATTTAAAATTTCTTTATTAAAGATCATAACGGTAACGATCATTGATCCTAATAAATGCTAAAGAATTTGAAATAATTACCTTCTTTGTGAATCATAATTGAATAGATCATTTCAAGTTTTTTTAATAAATATCATAATGGTAATGATTATTGGGCCTAATAAACGCTAAAAAATTGTAAATAATTATCTTTTTTCTAAAAGATAATTTAATAGATCATTTAGAATTTCTTTATTAAAGATCATAATGGTAACGATCATTGGTCCTAATAAATGCTAAAGAATTTGAAATAATTAACTTCTTTGTGAATCATAATTGAAAAGATCATTTAAAGTTTTTTTAATAAAGATCATAACGGTAACGATCATTGGGCCTAATAAATGCTAAAAAATTGTAAATAATTATCTTCTTTCTCAAAGATAATTTAATAGATCATTTAGAATTTCTTTATTAAAGATGATAACGGTAACGATCATTGGGCCTAATAAATGCTAAAGAATTTGAAATAATTATCTTCTTTGTGAATCATAATTGAAAAGATCATTTAAAGTTTTTTTATTAAAGATCATAACGGTAACGATCATTGGGCCTGATAAATGCTAAAAAATTGTAAATAATTATCTTCTTTCTGAAAGATAATTTAATAGATCATTTAGAATTTCTTTATTAAAGATCATAACGGTAACGAGCATTG
This sequence comes from Psophocarpus tetragonolobus, assembly GCA_037954015.1. Classification (NCBI taxonomy): domain Eukaryota; kingdom Viridiplantae; phylum Streptophyta; class Magnoliopsida; order Fabales; family Fabaceae; genus Psophocarpus; species Psophocarpus tetragonolobus. The sequence continues at coordinate 67,107,762 of CM075688.1, forward strand.
GGCCTAATAAATGCTAAAAAACTATAATTAATTATCTTCTTTGCAAAAGATAATTTAGTAGATCATTTAAAATTTCTTTATTAAAGATCATAACGGTAACGATCATTGATCCTAATAAATGCTAAAGAATTTGAAATAATTACCTTCTTTGTGAATCATAATTGAATAGATCATTTCAAGTTTTTTTAATAAATATCATAATGGTAATGATTATTGGGCCTAATAAACGCTAAAAAATTGTAAATAATTATCTTTTTTCTAAAAGATAATTTAATAGATCATTTAGAATTTCTTTATTAAAGATCATAATGGTAACGATCATTGGTCCTAATAAATGCTAAAGAATTTGAAATAATTACCTTCTTTGTGAATCATAATTGAATAGATCATTTAAAGTTTTTTTAATAAAGATCATAACGGTAACGATCATTGGGCCTAATAAATGCTAAAAAATTGTAAATAATTATCTTTTTTCTAAAAGATAATTTAATAGATCATTTAGAATTTCTTTATTAAAGATCATAATGGTAACGATCATTGGTCCTAATAAATGCTAAAGAATTTGAAATAATTAACTTCTTTGTGAATCATAATTGAAAAGATCATTTAAAGTTTTTTTAATAAAGATCATAACGGTAACGATCATTGGGCCTAATAAATGCTAAAAAATTGTAAATAATTATCTTCTTTCTCAAAGATAATTTAATAGATCATTTAGAATTTCTTTATTAAAGATGATAACGGTAACGATCATTGGGCCTAATAAATGCTAAAGAATTTAAAATAATTATCTTCTTTGTGAATCATAATTGAAAAGATCATTTAAAGTTTTTTTATTAAAGATCATAACGGTAACGATCATTGGGCCTGATAAATGCTAAAAAATTGTAAATAATTATCTTCTTTCTGAAAGATAATTTAATAGATCATTTAGAATTTCTTTATTAAAGATCATAATAGAAACGATCATTGGGTCTAATAAATGCTAAAGAATTGTAAATAATTATATTCTTTCTAAAACATAATTTAATAGATCATTTAAAATTTCTTTATTAAAAATCATAACGGTAACAATCATTGAGCCTAATAAATGGTAAAAAATTGTAAATAATTATCTTGTTTGTAACAGATAATTTAATAGATCATTTAAAGTTTTTTTATTAAAGATCATAACGGTAACGAGCATTGGGCCTAATAAATGCTAAAAAATTGTAAATAATTATCTTCTTTCTCAAAGATAATTTAATAGATCATTTAGAATTTCTTTATTAAAGATCATAACGGAAACGATCATTGGGCCTAATAAATGCTAAAGAATTGTAAATAATTATATTCTTTCTAAAACATAATTTAATAGATCATTTAAAATTTCTTTATTAAAAATCATAACGGTAACAATCATTGAGCCTAATAAATGGTAAAAAATTGTAAATAATTATCTTGTTTGTAACAGATAATTTAATAAATCATTTAAAATTTCTTTATTAAAGATCATAACAGTAATGACCATTGGGCCTAATAAATGCTAAAGAATTTGAAATAATTATCTACTTTGTGAATCGTAATTGAAAAGATCATTTAAAGTTTTTTTATTAAAGATGATAACGGTAACGATCATTGGGTCTAATAAATGCTAAAAAATCGTAAATACTTATATTCTTTCTAAAAGCTAGTTTAATAGATCATTTAGAATTTCGTTATTAAAGATCATAACGGTAACGATCATTGGTCCTAATAAATGCTAAAGAATTTGAAATAATTACCTTCTTTGTGAATCATAATTCAAAAGATCATTTAAAGTTTTTTTATTAAAGATCATAACGGTAACGATCATTGGGCCTAATAAATGCTAAAAAATTGTAAATAATTATCTTCTTTCTAAAAGATAATTTAATAGACCATTTACAATTTCTTTATTAAAGATCATAACGGTAACGATCATTGGTCCTAATAAATGCTAAAGAATTTGAAATAATTACCTTCTTTGTGAATCATAATTGAAAAGATCATTTAAAGTTTTTTTGTTAAAGATCATAACGGTAACGATCATTGGGCCTAATAAATGCTAAAAAATTGTAAATAATTATCTTCTTTCTCAAAGATAATTTAATAGATCATTTAGAATTTCTTTACTAAAGATCATAACGGTAACGATCATTGGGCCTAATAAATGCTAAAGAATTTGAAATAATTATCTTCTTTGTGAATCATAATTGAAAAGATCATTTAAAGTTTTTTTATTAAAGATCATAACGGTAACGAGCATTGGGCCTAATAAATGCTAAAAAATTGTAAATAATTATCTTCTTTCTCAAAGATAATTTAATAGATCATTTAGAATTTCTTTATTAAAGATCATAACGGAAACGATCATTGGGCCTAATAAATGCTAAAGAATTTGAAATAATTATCTTCTTTGTGAATCATAATTGAAAAGATCATTTAAAGTTTTTTTATTAAAGATCATAACGGTAACGAGCATTGGGCCTAATAAATGCTAAAAAACTATAATTAATTATCTTCTTTGCAAAAGATAATTTAGTAGATCATTTAAAATTTCTTTATTAAAGATCATAACGGTAACGATCATTGATCCTAATAAATGCTAAAGAATTTGAAATAATTACCTTCTTTGTGAATCATAATTGAATAGATCATTTCAAGTTTTTTTAATAAATATCATAATGGTAATGATTATTGGGCCTAATAAACGCTAAAAAATTGTAAATAATTATCTTTTTTCTAAAAGATAATTTAATAGATCATTTAGAATTTCTTTATTAAAGATCATAATGGTAACGATCATTGGTCCTAATAAATGCTAAAGAATTTGAAATAATTAACTTCTTTGTGAATCATAATTGAAAAGATCATTTAAAGTTTTTTTAATAAATATCATAACGGTAACGATCATTGGGCCTAATAAATGCTAAAAAATTGTAAATAATTATCTTCTTTCTCAAAGATAATTTAATAGATCATTTAGAATTTCTTTATTAAAGATGATAACGGTAACGATCATTGGGCCTAATAAATGCTAAAGAATTTGAAATAATTATCTTCTTTGTGAATCATAATTGAAAAGATCATTTAAAGTTTTTTTATTAAAGATCATAACGGTAACGATCATTGGGCCTGATAAATGCTAAAAAATTGTAAATAATTATCTTCTTTCTGAAAGATAATTTAATAGATCATTTAGAATTTCTTTATTAAAGATCATAACAGAAACGATCATTGGGTCTAATAAATGCTAAAGAATTGTAAATAATTATATTCTTTCTAAAACATAATTTAATAGATCATTTAAAATTTCTTTATTAAAAATCATAACGGTAACAATCATTGAGCCTAATAAATGGTAAAAAATTGTAAATAATTATCTTGTTTGTAACAGATAATTTAATAGATCATTTAAAGTTTTTTTATTAAAGATCATAACGGTAACGAGCATTGGGCCTAATAAATGCTAAAAAATTGTAAATAATTATCTTCTTTCTCAAAGAAAATTTAATAGATCATTTAGAATTTCTTTATTAAAGATCATAACGGAAACGATCATTGGGCCTAATAAATGCTAAAGAATTGTAAATAATTATATTCTTTCTAAAACATAATTTAATAGATCATTTAAAATTTCTTTATTAAAAATCATAACGGTAACAATCATTGAGCCTAATAAATGGTAAAAAATTGTAAATAATTATCTTGTTTGTAACAGATAATTTAATAAATCATTTAAAATTTCTTTATTAAAGATCATAACAGTAATGACCATTGGGCCTAATAAATGCTAAAGAATTTGAAATAATTATCTACTTTGTGAATCATAATTGAAAAGATCATTTAAAGTTTTTTTATTAAAGATGATAACGGTAACGATCATTGGGTCTAATAAATGCTAAAAAATCGTAAATACTTATATTCTTTCTAAAAGCTAGTTTAATAGATCATTTAGAATTTCGTTATTAAAGATCATAACGGTAACGATCATTGGTCCTAATAAATGCTAAAGAATTTGAAATAATTACCTTCTTTGTGAATCATAATTGAAAAGATCATTTAAAGTTTTTTTATTAAAGATCATAACGGTAACGATCATTGGGCCTAATAAATGCTAAAAAATTGTAAATAATTATCTTCTTTCTAAAAGATAATTTAATAGACCATTTACAATTTCTTTATTAAAGATCATAACGGTAACGATCATTGGTCCTAATAAATGCTAAAGAATTTGAAATAATTACCTTCTTTGTGAATCATAATTGAAAAGATCATTTAAAGTTTTTTTGTTAAAGATCATAACGGTAACGATCATTGGGCCTAATAAATGCTAAAAAATTGTAAATAATTATCTTCTTTCTCAAAGATAATTTAATAGATCATTTAGAATTTCTTTACTAAAGATCATAACGGTAACGATCATTGGGCCTAATAAATGCTAAAGAATTTGAAATAATTATCTTCTTTGTGAATCATAATTGAAAAGATCATTTAAAGTTTTTTTATTAAAGATCATAACGGTAACGAGCATTGGGCCTAATAAATGCTAAAAAATTGTAAATAATTATCTTCTTTCTCAAAGATAATTTAATAGATCATTTAGAATTTCTTTATTAAAGATCATAACGGAAACGATCATTGGGCCTAATAAATGCTAAAGAATTTGAAATAATTATCTTCTTTGTGAATCATAATTGAAAAGATCATTTAAAGTTTTTTTATTAAAGATCATAACGGTAACGAGCATTGGGCCTAATAAATGCTAAAAAACTATAATTAATTATCTTCTTTGCAAAAGATAATTTAGTAGATCATTTAAAATTTCTTTATTAAAGATCATAACGGTAACGATCATTGATCCTAATAAATGCTAAAGAATTTGAAATAATTACCTTCTTTGTGAATCATAATTGAATAGATCATTTCAAGTTTTTTTAATAAATATCATAATGGTAATGATTATTGGGCCTAATAAACGCTAAAAAATTGTAAATAATTATCTTTTTTCTAAAAGATAATTTAATAGATCATTTAGAATTTCTTTATTAAAGATCATAATGGTAACGATCATTGGTCCTAATAAATGCTAAAGAATTTGAAATAATTACCTTCTTTGTGAATCATAATTGAAAAGATCATTTAAAGTTTTTTTATTAAAGATCATAACGGTAACGATCATTGGGCCTAATAAATGCTAAAAAATTGTAAATAATTATCTTCTTTCTCAAAGATAATTTAATAGATCATTTACAATTTCTTTATTAAAGATCATAACGGAAACGATCATTGGGCCTAACAAATGCTAAAGAATTGTAAATAATTATATTCTTTCTAAAACATAATTTAATAGATCATTTAAAATTTCTTTTTTAAAAATCATAACGGTAACAATCATTGAGCCTAATAAATGGCAAAAAATTGTAAATAATTATCTTGTTTGTAACAGATAATTTAATAAATCATTTAAAATTTCTTTATTAAAGATCATAACAGTAATGACCATTGGGCCTAATAAATGCTAAAGAATTTGAAATAATTATCTACTTTGTGAATCATAATTGAAAAGATCATTTAAAGTTTTTTTATTAAAGATCATAACGGTAACGATCATTGGGTCTAATAAATGCTAAAAAATCGTAAATACTTATATTCTTTCTAAAAGCTAGTTTAATAGATCATTTAGAATTTCGTTATTAAAGATCATAACGGTAACGATCATTGGTCCTAATAAATGCTAAAGAATGTGAAATAATTACCTTCTTTGTGAATCATAATTGAAAAGATCATTTAAAGTTTTTTTATTAAAGATCATAACGGTAACGATCATTGGGCCTAATAAATGCTAAAAAATTGTAAATAATTATCTTCTTTCTAAAAGATAATTTAATAGACCATTTACAATTTCTTTATTAAAGATCATAACGGTAACGATCATTGGTCCTAATAAATGCGAAAGAATTTGAAATAATTACCTTCTTTGTGAATCATAATTGAAAAGATCATTTAAAGTGTTTTTATTAAAGATCATAACGGTAACGATCATTGGGCCTAATAAATGCTAAAAAATTGTAAATAATTATCTTCTTTCTCAAAGATAATTTAATAGATCATTTAGAATTTCTTTATTAAAGATCATAACGGTAACGATCATTGGGCCTAATAAATGCTAAAGAATTTGAAATAATTATCTTCTTTGTGAATCATAATTGAAAAGATCATTTAAAGTTTTTTTATTAAAGATCATAACGGTAACGAGCATTGGGCCTAATAAATGCTAAAAAACTATAATTAATTATCTTCTTTGCAAAAGATAATTTAGTAGATCATTTAAAATTTCTTTATTAAAGATCATAACGGTAACGATCATTTATCCTAATAAATGCTAAAGAATTTGAAATAATTACCTTCTTTGTGAATCATAATTGAATAGATCATTTCAAGTTTTTTTAATAAATATCATAATGGTAATGATCATTGGGCCTAATAAATGCTAAAAAATTGTAAATAATTATCTTTTTTCTAAAAGATAATTTAATAGATCATTTAGAATTTCTTTATTAAAGATCATAAAGGTAACGATCATTGGTCCTAATAAATGCTAAAGAATTTGAAATAATTACCTTCTTTGTGAATCATAATTGAAAAGATCATTTAAAGTTTTTTTATTAAAGATCATAACGGTAACGATCATTGGGCCTAATAAATGCTAAAAAATTGTAAATAATTATCTTCTTTCTCAAAGAAAATTTAATAGATCATTTAGAATTTCTTTATTAAAGATCATAACGGAAACGATCATTGGGCCTAATAAATGCTAAAGAATTGTAAATAATTATATTCTTTCTAAAACATAATTTAATAGATCATTTAAAATTTCTTTATTAAAAATCATAACGGTAACAATCATTGAGCCTAATAAATGGTAAAAAATTGTAAATAATTATCTTGTTTGTAACAGATAATTTAATAAATCATTTAAAATTTCTTTATTAAAGATCATAACAGTAATGACCATTGGGCCTAATAAATGCTAAAGAATTTGAAATAATTATCTACTTTGTGAATCATAATTGAAAAGATCATTTAAAGTTTTTTTATTAAAGATGATAACGGTAACGATCATTGGGTCTAATAAATGCTAAAAAATCGTAAATACTTATATTCTTTCTAAAAGCTAGTTTAATAGAGCATTTAGAATTTCGTTATTAAAGATCATAACGGTAACGATCATTGGTCCTAATAAATGCTAAAGAATTTGAAATAATTACCTTCTTTGTGAATCATAATTGAAAAGATCATTTAAAGTTTTTTTATTAAAGATCATAACGGTAACGATCATTGGGCCTAATAAATGCTAAAAAATTGTAAATAATTATCTTCTTTCTCAAAGATAATTTAATAGATCATTTAGAATTTCTTTATTAAAGATCATAACAGTAACGATCATTGGGCCTAATAAATGCTAAAGAATTTGAAATAATTATCTTCTTTGTGAATCATAATTGAAAAGATCATTTAAAGTTTTTTTATTAAAGATCATAACGGTAACGAGCATTGGGCCTAATAAATGCTAAAAAATTGTAAATAATTACTTCTTTCTCAAAGATAATTTAATAGATCATTTAGAATTTCTTTATTAAAGATCATAACGGAAACGATCATTGGGCCTAATAAATGCTAAAGAATTTGAAATAATTATCTTCTTTGTGAATCATAATTGAAAAGATCATTTAAAGTTTTTTTATTAAAGATCATAACGGTAACGAGCATTGGGCCTAATAAATGCTAAAAAACTATAATTAATTATCTTCTTTGCAAAAGATAATTTAGTAGATCATTTAAAATTTCTTTATTAAAGATCATAACGGTAACGATCATTGATCCTAATAAATGCTAAAGAATTTGAAATAATTACCTTCTTTGTGAATCATAATTGAATAGATCATTTCAAGTTTTTTTAATAAATATCATAATGGTAATGATTATTGGGCCTAATAAATGCTAAAAAATTGTAAATAATTATCTTTTTTCTAAAAGATAATTTAATAGATCATTTAGAATTTCTTTATTAAAGATCATAATGGTAACGATCATTGGTCCTAATAAATGCTAAAGAATTTGAAATAATTACCTTCTTTGTGAATCATAATTGAAAAGATCATTTAAAGTTTTTTTATTAAAGATCATAACGGTAACGATCATTGGGACTAATAAATGCTAAAAAATTGTAAATAATTATCTTCTTTCTAAAAGATAATTTAATAGACCATTTACAATTTCTTTATTAAAGATCATAACGGTAACGATCATTGGTCCTAATAAATGCGAAAGAATTTGAAATAATTACCTTCTTTGTGAATCATAATTGAAAAGATCATTTAAAGTGTTTTTATTAAAGATCATAACGGTAACGATCATTGGGCCTAATAAATGGTAAAAAATTGTAAATAATTATCTTCTTTCTCAAAGATAATTTAATAGATCATTTAGAATTTCTTTATTAAAGATCATAACGGTAACGATCATTGGGCCTAATAAATGCTAAAGAATTTGAAATAATTATCTTCTTTGTGAATCATAATTGAAAAGATGATATTTAAAGTTTTTTTATTAAAGATCATAACGGTAACGAGCATTGGGCCTAATAAATGCTAAAAAACTATAATTAATTATCTTCTTTGCAAAAGATAATTTAGTAGATCATCTAAAATTTCTTTATTAAAGATCATAACGGTAACGATCATTTATCCTAATAAATGCTAAAGAATTTGAAATAATTACCTTCTTTGTGAATCATAATTGAATAGATCATTTCAAATTTTTTTAATAAATATCATAATGGTAATGATCATTGGGCCTAATAAATGCTAAAAAATTGTAAATAATTATCTTTTTTGTAAAAGATAATTTAATAGATCATTTAGAATTTCTTTATTAAAGATCATAAAGGTAACGATCATTGGTCCTAATAAATGCTAAAGAATTTGAAATAATTACCTTCTTTGTGAATCATAATTGAAAAGATCATTTAAAGTTTTTTTATTAAAGATCATAACGGTAACGATCATTGGGCCTAATAAATGCTAAAAAATTGTAAATAATTATCTTCTTTCTCAAAGAAAATTTAATAGATCATTTAGAATTTCTTTATTAAAGATCATAACGGAAACGATCATTGGGCCTAATAAATGCTAAAGAATTGTAAATAATTATATTCTTTCTAAAACATAATTTAATAGATCATTTAAAATTTCTTTATTAAAAATCATAACGGTAACAATCATTGAGCCTAATAAATGGTAAAAAATTGTAAATAATTATCTTGTTTGTAACAGATAATTTAATAAATCATTTAAAATTTCTTTATTAAAGATCATAACAGTAATGACCATTGGGCCTAATAAATGCTAAAGAATTTGAAATAATTATCTACTTTGTGAATCATAATTGAAAAGATCATTTAAAGTTTTTTTATTAAAGATGATAACGGTAACGATCATTGGGTCTAATAAATGCTAAAAAATCGTAAATACTTATATTCTTTCTAAAAGCTAGTTTAATAGATCATTTAGAATTTCGTTATTAAAGATCATAACGGTAACGATCATTGGTCCTAATAAATGCTAAAGAATTTGAAATAATTACCTTCTTTGTGAATCATAATTGAAAAGATCATTTAAAGTTTTTTTATTAAAGATCATAACGGTAACGATCATTGGGCCTAATAAATGCTAAAAAATTGTAAATAATTATCTTCTTTCTAAAAGATAATTTAATAGACCATTTACAATTTCTTTATTAAAGATCATAACGGTAACGATCATTGGTCCTAATAAATGCTAAAGAATTTGAAATAATTACCTTCTTTGTGAATCATAATTGAAAAGATCATTTAAAGTTTTTTTGTTAAAGATCATAACGGTAACGATCATTGGGCCTAATAAATGCTAAAAAATTGTAAATAATTATCTTCTTTCTCAAAGATAATTTAATAGATCATTTAGAATTTCTTTATTAAAGATCATAACGGTAACGATCATTGGGCCTAATAAATGCTAAAGAATTTGAAATAATTATCTTCTTTGTGAATCATAATTGAAAAGATCATTTAAAGTTTTTTTATTAAAGATCATAACGGTAACGAGCATTGGGCCTAATAAATGCTAAAAAATTGTAAATAATTATCTTCTTTCTCAAAGATAATTTAATAGATCATTTAGAATTTCTTTATTAAAGATCATAACGGAAACGATCATTGGGCCTAATAAATGCTAAAGAATTTGAAATAATTATCTTCTTTGTGAATCATAATTGAAAAGATCATTTAAAGTTTTTTTATTAAAGATCATAACGGTAACGAGCATTGGGCCTAATAAATGCTAAAAAACTATAATTAATTATCTTCTTTGCAAAAGATAATTTAGTAGATCATTTAAAATTTCTTTATTAAAGATCATAACGGTAACGATCATTGATCCTAATAAATGCTAAAGAATTTGAAATAATTACCTTCTTTCTGAATCATAATTGAATAGATCATTTCAAGTTTTTTTAATAAATATCATAATGGTAATGATTATTGGGCCTAATAAACGCTAAAAAATTGTAAATAATTATCTTTTTTCTAAAAGATAATTTAATAGATCATTTAGAATTTCTTTATTAAAGATCATAATGGTAACGATCATTGGTCCTAATAAATGCTAAAGAATTTGAAATAATTACCTTCTTTGTGAATCATAATTGAAAAGATCATTTAAAGTTTTTTTATTAAAGATCATAACGGTAACGATCATTGGGCCTAATAAATGCTAAAAAATTGTAAATAATTATCTTCTTTCTCAAAGATAATTTAATAGATCATTTACAATTTCTTTATTAAAGATCATAACGGAAACGATCATTGGGCCTAACAAATGCTAAAGAATTGTAAATAATTATATTCTTTCTAAAACATAATTTAATAGATCATTTAAAATTTCTTTTTTAAAAATCATAACGGTAACAATCATTGAGCCTAATAAATGGCAAAAAATTGTAAATAATTATCTTGTTTGTAACAGATAATTTAATAAATCATTTAAAATTTCTTTATTAAAGATCATAACAGTAATGACCATTGGGCCTAATAAATGCTAAAGAATTTGAAATAATTATCTACTTTGTGAATCATAATTGAAAAGATCATTTAAAGTTTTTTTATTAAAGATCATAACGGTAACGATCATTGGGTCTAATAAATGCTAAAAAATCGTAAATACTTATATTCTTTCTAAAAGCTAGTTTAATAGATCATTTAGAATTTCGTTATTAAAGATCATAACGGTAACGATCATTGGTCCTAATAAATGCTAAAGAATGTGAAATAATTACCTTCTTTGTGAATCATAATTGAAAAGATCATTTAAAGTTTTTTTATTAAAGATCATAACGGTAACGATCATTGGGCCTAATAAATGCTAAAAAATTGTAAATAATTATCTTCTTTCTAAAAGATAATTTAATAGACCATTTACAATTTCTTTATTAAAGATCATAACGGTAACGATCATTGGTCCTAATAAATGCGAAAGAATTTGAAATAATTACCTTCTTTGTGAATCATAATTGAAAAGATCATTTAAAGTGTTTTTATTAAAGATCATAACGGTAACGATCATTGGGCCTAATAAATGCTAAAAAATTGTAAATAATTATCTTCTTTCTCAAAGATAATTTAATAGATCATTTAGAATTTCTTTATTAAAGATCATAACGGTAACGATCATTGGGCCTAATAAATGCTAAAGAATTTGAAATAATTATCTTCTTTGTGAATCATAATTGAAAAGATCATTTAAAGTTTTTTTATTAAAGATCATAACGGTAACGAGCATTGGGCCTAATAAATGCTAAAAAATTGTAAATAATTATCTTCTTTCTCAAAGATAATTTAATAGATCATTTAGAATTTCTTTATTAAAGATCATAACGGAAACGATCATTGGGCCTAATAAATGCTAAAGAATTTGAAATAATTATCTTCTTTGTGAATCATAATTGAAAAGATCATTTAAAGTTTTTTTATTAAAGATCATAACGGTAACGAGCATTGGGCCTAATAAATGCTAAAAAACTATAATTAATTATCTTCTTTGCAAAAGATAATTTAGTAGATCATTTAAAATTTCTTTATTAAAGATCATAACGGTAACGATCATTGATCCTAATAAATGCTAAAGAATTTGAAATAATTACCTTCTTTGTGAATCATAATTGAATAGATCATTTCAAGTTTTTTTAATAAATATCATAATGGTAATGATTATTGGGCCTAATAAACGCTAAAAAATTGTAAATAATTATCTTTTTTCTAAAAGATAATTTAATAGATCATTTAGAATTTCTTTATTAAAGATCATAATGGTAACGATCATTGGTCCTAATAAATGCTAAAGAATTTGAAATAATTACCTTCTTTGTGAATCATAATTGAAAAGATCATTTAAAGTTTTTTTATTAAAGATCATAACGGTAACGATCATTGGGCCTAATAAATGCTAAAAAATTGTAAATAATTATCTTCTTTCTCAAAGATAATTTAATAGATCATTTACAATTTCTTTATTAAAGATCATAACGGAAACGATCATTGGGCCTAACAAATGCTAAAGAATTGTAAATAATTATGTTCTTTCTAAAACATAATTTAATAGATCATTTAAAATTTCTTTTTTAAAAATCATAACGGTAACAATCATTGAGCCTAATAAATGGCAAAAAATTGTAAATAATTATCTTGTTTGTAACAGATAATTTAATAAATCATTTAAAATTTCTTTATTAAAGATCATAACAGTAATGACCATTGGGCCTAATAAATGCTAAAGAATTTGAAATAATTATCTACTTTGTGAATCATAATTGAAAAGATCATTTAAAGTTTTTTTATTAAAGATCATAACGGTAACGATCATTGGGTCTAATAAATGCTAAAAAATCGTAAATACTTATATTCTTTCTAAAAGCTAGTTTAATAGATCATTTAGAATTTCGTTATTAAAGATCATAACGGTAACGATCATTGGTCCTAATAAATGCTAAAGAATGTGAAATAATTACCTTCTTTGTGAATCATAATTGAAAAGATCATTTAAAGTGTTTTTATTAAAGATCATAACGGTAACGATCATTGGGCCTAATAAATGCTAAAAAATTGTAAATAATTATCTTCTTTCTCAAAGATAATTTAATAGATCATTTAGAATTTCTTTATTAAAGATCATAACGGTAACGATCATTGGGCCTAATAAATGCTAAAGAATTTGAAATAATTATCTTCTTTGTGAATCATAATTGAAAAGATCATTTAAAGTTTTTTTATTAAAGATCATAACGGTAACGAGCATTGGGCCTAATAAATGCTAAAAAACTATAATTAATTATCTTCTTTGCAAAAGATAATTTAGTAGATCATTTAAAATTTCTTTATTAAAGATCATAACGGTAACGATCATTTATCCTAATAAATGCTAAAGAATTTGAAATAATTACCTTCTTTGTGAATCATAATTGAATAGATCATTTCAAGTTTTTTTAATATATATCATAATGGTAATGATCATTGGGCCTAATAAATGCTAAAAAATTGTAAATAATTATCTTTTTTCTAAAAGATAATTTAATAGATCATTTAGAATTTCTTTATTAAAGATCATAAAGGTAACGATCATTGGTCCTAATAAATGCTAAAGAATTTGAAATAATTACCTTCTTTGTGAATCATAATTGAAGAGATCATTTAAAGTTTTTTTATTAAAGATCATAACGGTAACGATCATTGGGCCTAATAAATGCTAAAAAATTGTAAATAATTATCTTCTTTCTCAAAGAAAATTTAATAGATCATTTAGAATTTCTTTATTAAAGATCATAACGGAAACGATCATTGGGCCTAATAAATGCTAAAGAATTGTAAATAATTATATTCTTTCTAAAACATAATTTAATAGATCATTTAAAATTTCTTTATTAAAAATCATAACATTAACAATCATTGAGCCTAATAAATGGTAAAAAATTGTAAATAATTATCTTGTTTGTAACAGATAATTTAATAAATCATTTAAAATTTCTTTATTAAAGATCATAACAGTAATGACCATTGGGCCTAATAAATGCTAAAGAATTTGAAATAATTATCTACTTTGTGAATCATAATTGAAAAGATCATTTAAAGTTTTTTTATTAAAGATGATAACGGTAACGATCATTGGGTCTAATAAATGCTAAAAAATCGTAAATACTTATATTCTTTCTAAAAGCTAGTTTAATAGAGCATTTAGAATTTCGTTATTAAAGATCATAACGGTAACGATCATTGGTCCTAATAAATGCTAAAGAATTTGAAATAATTACCTTCTTTGTGAATCATAATTGAAAAGATCATTTAAAGTTTTTTTATTAAAGATCATAACGGTAACGATCATTGGGCCTAATAAATGCTAAAAAATTGTAAATAATTATCTTCTTTCTCAAAGATAATTTAATAGATCATTTAGAATTTCTTTATTAAAGATCATAACAGTAACGATCATTGGGCCTAATAAATGCTAAAGAATTTGAAATAATTATCTTCTTTGTGAATCATAATTGAAAAGATCATTTAAAGTTTTTTTATTAAAGATCATAAAGGTAACGATCATTGGGCCTAATAAATGCTAAAGAATTTGAAATAATTACCTTCTTTGTGAATCATAATTGAAGAGATCATTTAAAGTTTTTTTATTAAAGATCATAACGGTAACGATCATTGGGCCTAATAAATGCTAAAAAATTGTAAATAATTATCTTCTTTCTCAAAGAAAATTTAATAGATCATTTAGAATTTCTTTATTAAAGATCATAACGGAAACGATCATTGGGCCTAATAAATGCTAAAGAATTGTAAATAATTATATTCTTTCTAAAACATAATTTAATAGATCATTTAAAATTTCTTTATTAAAAATCATAACATTAACAATCATTGAGCCTAATAAATGGTAAAAAATTGTAAATAATTATCTTGTTTGTAACAGATAATTTAATAAATCATTTAAAATTTCTTTATTAAAGATCATAACAGTAATGACCATTGGGCCTAATAAATGCTAAAGAATTTGAAATAATTATCTACTTTGTGAATCATAATTGAAAAGATCATTTAAAGTTTTTTTATTAAAGATGATAACGGTAACGATCATTGGGTCTAATAAATGCTAAAAAATCGTAAATACTTATATTCTTTCTAAAAGCTAGTTTAATAGAGCATTTAGAATTTCGTTATTAAAGATCATAACGGTAACGATCATTGGTCCTAATAAATGCTAAAGAATTTGAAATAATTACCTTCTTTGTGAATCATAATTGAAAAGATCATTTAAAGTTTTTTTATTAAAGATCATAACGGTAACGATCATTGGGCCTAATAAATGCTAAAAAATTGTAAATAATTATCTTCTTTCTCAAAGATAATTTAATAGATCATTTAGAATTTCTTTATTAAAGATCATAACAGTAACGATCATTGGGCCTAATAAATGCTAAAGAATTTGAAATAATTATCTTCTTTGTGAATCATAATTGAAAAGATCATTTAAAGTTTTTTTATTAAAGATCATAACGGTAACGAGCATTGGGCCTAATAAATGCTAAAAAATTGTAAATAATTACTTCTTTCTCAAAGATAATTTAATAGATCATTTAGAATTTCTTTATTAAAGATCATAACGGAAACGATCATTGGGCCTAATAAATGCTAAAGAATTTGAAATAATTATCTTCTTTGTGAATCATAATTGAAAAGATCATTTAAAGTTTTTTTATTAAAGATCATAACGGTAACGAGCATTGGGCCTAATAAATGCTAAAAAACTATAATTAATTATCTTCTTTGCAAAAGATAATTTAGTAGATCATTTAAAATTTCTTTATTAAAGATCATAACGGTAACGATCATTGATCCTAATAAATGCTAAAGAATTTGAAATAATTACCTTCTTTGTGAATCATAATTGAATAGATCATTTCAAGTTTTTTTAATAAATATCATAATGGTAATGATTATTGGGCCTAATAAATGCTAAAAAATTGTAAATAATTATCTTTTTTCTAAAAGATAATTTAATAGATCATTTAGAATTTCTTTATTAAAGATCATAATGGTAACGATCATTGGTCCTAATAAATGCTAAAGAATTTGAAATAATTACCTTCTTTGTGAATCATAATTGAAAAGATCATTTAAAGTTTTTTTATTAAAGATCATAACGGTAACGATCATTGGGCCTAATAAATGCTAAAAAATTGTAAATAATTATCTTCTTTCTAAAAGATAATTTAATAGACCATTTACAATTTCTTTATTAAAGATCATAACGGTAACGATCATTGGTCCTAATAAATGCGAAAGAATTTGAAATAATTACCTTCTTTGTGAATCATAATTGAAAAGATCATTTAAAGTGTTTTTATTAAAGATCATAACGGTAACGATCATTGGGCCTAATAAATGCTAAAAAATTGTAAATAATTATCTTCTTTCTCAAAGATAATTTAATAGATCATTTAGAATTTCTTTATTAAAGATCATAACGGTAACGATCATTGGGCCTAATAAATGCTAAAGAATTTGAAATAATTATCTTCTTTGTGAATCATAATTGAAAAGATCATTTAAAGTTTTTTTATTAAAGATCATAACGGTAACGAGCATTGGGCCTAATAAATGCTAAAAAACTATAATTAATTATCTTCTTTGCAAAAGATAATTTAGTAGATCATTTAAAATTTCTTTATTAAAGATCATAACGGTAACGATCATTTATCCTAATAAATGCTAAAGAATTTGAAATAATTACCTTCTTTGTGAATCATAATTGAATAGATCATTTCAAATTTTTTTAATAAATATCATAATGGTAATGATCATTGGGCCTAATAAATGCTAAAAAATTGTAAATAATTATCTTTTTTCTAAAAGATAATTTAATAGATCATTTAGAATTTCTTTATTAAAGATCATAAAGGTAACGATCATTGGTCCTAATAAATGCTAAAGAATTTGAAATAATTACCTTCTTTGTGAATCATAATTGAAAAGATCATTTAAAGTTTTTTTATTAAAGATCATAACGGTAACGATCATTGGGCCTAATAAATGCTAAAAAATTGTAAATAATTATCTTCTTTCTCAAAGAAAATTTAATAGATCATTTAGAATTTCTTTATTAAAGATCATAACGGAAACGATCATTGGGCCTAATAAATGCTAAAGAATTGTAAATAATTATATTCTTTCTAAAACATAATTTAATAGATCATTTAAAATTTCTTTATTAAAAATCATAACGGTAACAATCATTGAGCCTAATAAATGGTAAAAAATTGTAAATAATTATCTTGTTTGTAACAGATAATTTAATAAATCATTTAAAATTTCTTTATTAAAGATCATAACAGTAATGACCATTGGGCCTAATAAATGCTAAAGAATTTGAAATAATTATCTACTTTGTGAATCATAATTGAAAAGATCATTTAAAGTTTTTTTATTAAAGATGATAACGGTAACGATCATTGGGTCTAATAAATGCTAAAAAATCGTAAATACTTATATTCTTTCTAAAAGCTAGTTTAATAGAGCATTTAGAATTTCGTTATTAAAGATCATAACGGTAACGATCATTGGTCCTAATAAATGCTAAAGAATTTGAAATAATTACCTTCTTTGTGAATCATAATTGAAAAGATCATTTAAAGTTTTTTTATTAAAGATCATAACGGTAACGATCATTGGGCCTAATAAATGCTAAAAAATTGTAAATAATTATCTTCTTTCTCAAAGATAATTTAATAGATCATTTAGAATTTCTTTATTAAAGATCATAACAGTAACGATCATTGGGCCTAATAAATGCTAAAGAATTTGAAATAATTATCTTCTTTGTGAATCATAATTGAAAAGATCATTTAAAGTTTTTTTATTAAAGATCATAACGGTAACGAGCATTGGGCCTAATAAATGCTAAAAAATTGTAAATAATTATCTTCTTTCTCAAAGATAATTTAATAGATCATTTACAATTTCTTTATTAAAGATCATAACGGAAACGATCATTGGGCCTAATAAATGCTAAAGAATTGTAAATAATTATATTCTTTCTAAAACATAATTTAATAGATCATTTAAAATTTCTTTTTTAAAAATCATAACGGTAACAATCATTGAGCCTAATAAATGGCAAAAAATTGGAAATAATTATCTTGTTTGTAACAGATAATTTAATAAATCATTTAAAATTTCTTTATTAAAGATCATAACAGTAATGACCATTGGGCCTAATAAATGCTAAAGAATTTGAAATAATTATCTACTTTGTGAATCATAATTGAAAAGATCATTTAAAGTTTTTTTATTAAAGATCATAACGGTAACGATCATTGGGCCTAATAAATGCTAAAAAATTGTAAATAATTATCTTCTTTCTCAAAGATAATTTAATAGATCATTTAGAATTTCTTTATTAAAGATCATAACAGTAACGATCATTGGGCCTAATAAATGCTAAAGAATTTGAAATAATTATCTTCTTTGTGAATCATAATTGAAATGATCATTTAAAGTTTTTTTATTAAAGATCATAACGGTAACGAGCATTGGGCCTAATAAATGCTAAAAAATTGTAAATAATTACTTCTTTCTCAAAGATAATTTAATAGATCATTTAGAATTTCTTTATTAAAGATCATAACGGAAACGATCATTGGGCCTAATAAATGCTAAAGAATTTGAAATAATTATCTTCTTTGTGAATCATAATTGAAAAGATCATTTAAAGTTTTTTTATTAAAGATCATAACGGTAACGAGCATTGGGCCTAATAAATGCTAAAAAACTATAATTAATTATCTTCTTTGCAAAAGATAATTTAGTAGATCATTTAAAATTTCTTTATTAAAGATCATAACGGTAACGATCATTGATCCTAATAAATGCTAAAGAATTTGAAATAATTACCTTCTTTGTGAATCATAATTGAAATGATCATTTAAAGTTTTTTTATTAAAGATCATAACGGTAACGAGCATTGGGCCTAATAAATGCTAAAAAATTGTAAATAATTACTTCTTTCTCAAAGATAATTTAATAGATCATTTAGAATTTCTTTATTAAAGATCATAACGGAAACGATCATTGGGCCTAATAAATGCTAAAGAATTTGAAATAATTATCTTCTTTGTGAATCATAATTGAAAAGATCATTTAAAGTTTTTTTATTAAAGATCATAACGGTAACGAGCATTGGGCCTAATAAATGCTAAAAAACTATAATTAATTATCTTCTTTGCAAAAGATAATTTAGTAGATCATTTAAAATTTCTTTATTAAAGATCATAACGGTAACGATCATTGATCCTAATAAATGCTAAAGAATTTGAAATAATTACCTTCTTTGTGAATCATAATTGAATAGATCATTTCAAGTTTTTTTAATAAATATCATAATGGTAATGATTATTGGGCCTAATAAATGCTAAAAAATTGTAAATAATTATCTTTTTTCTAAAAGATAATTTAATAGATCATTTAGAATTTCTTTATTAAAGATCATAATGGTAACGATCATTGGTCCTAATAAATGCTAAAGAATTTAAATAATTACCTTCTTTGTGAATCATAATTGAAAAGATCATTTAAAGTTTTTTTATTAAAGATCATAACGGTAACGATCATTGGGCCTAATAAATGCTAAAAAATTGTAAATAATTATCTTCTTTCTCAAAGATAATTTAATAGATCATTTACAATTTCTTTATTAAAGATCATAACGGAAACGATCATTGGGCCTAATAAATGCTAAAGAATTGTAAATAATTATATTCTTTCTAAAACATAATTTAATAGATCATTTAAAATTTCTTTTTTAAAAATCATAACGGTAACAATCATTGAGCCTAATAAATGGCAAAAAATTGGAAATAATTATCTTGTTTGTAACAGATAATTTAATAAATCATTTAAAATTTCTTTATTAAAGATCATAACAGTAATGACCATTGGGCCTAATAAATGCTAAAGAATTTGAAATAATTATCTACTTTGTGAATCATAATTGAAAAGATCATTTAAAGTTTTTTTATTAAAGATCATAACGGTAACGATCATTGGGCCTAATAAATGCTAAAAAATTGTAAATAATTATCTTCTTTCTCAAAGATAATTTAATAGATCATTTACAATTTCTTTATTAAAGATCATAACGGAAACGATCATTGGGCCTAATAAATTCTAAAGAATTGTAAATAATTATATTCTTTCTAAAACATAATTTAATAGATCATTTAAAATTTCTTTTTTAAAAATCATAACGGTAACAATCATTGAGCCTAATAAATGGCAAAAAATTGTAAATAATTATCTTGTTTGTAACAGATAATTTAATAAATCATTTAAAATTTCTTTATTAAAGATCATAACAGTAATGACCATTGGGCCTAATAAATGCTAAAGAATTTGAAATAATTATCTACTTTGTGAATCATAATTGAAAAGATCATTTAAAGTTTTTTTATTAAAGATGATAACGGTAACGATCATTGGGTCTAACAAATGCTAAAAAATCGTAAATACTTATATTCTTTCTAAAAGCTAGTTTAATAGATCATTTAGAATTTCGTTATTAAAGATCATAACGGTAACGATCATTGGTCCTAATAAATGCTAAAGAATTTTAAATAATTACCTTCTTTGTGAATCATAATTGAAAAGATCATTTAAAGTTTTTTTATTAAAGATCATAACGGTAACGATCATTGGGCCTAATAAATGCTAAAAAATTGTAAATAATTATCTTCTTTCTAAAAGATAATTTAATAGACCATTTACAATTTCTTTATTAAAGATCATAACGGTAACGATCATTGGTCCTAATAAATGCTAAAGAATTTGAAATAATTACCTTCTTTGTGAATCATAATTGAAAAGATCATTTAAAGTTTTTTTATTAAAGATCATAACGGTAACGATCATTGGGCCTAATAAATGCTAAAAAATTGTAAATAATTATCTTCTTTCTCAAAGATAATTTAATAGATCATTTAGAATTTCTTTATTAAAGATCATAACGGTAACGATCATTGGGCCTAATAAATGCTAAAGAATTTGAAATAATTATCTTCTTTGTGAATCATAATTGAAAAGATCATTTAAAGTTTTTTTATTAAAGATCATAACGGTAACGAGCATTGGGCCTAATAAATGTTAAAAAATTGTAAATAATTATCTTCTTTCTCAAAGATAATTTAATAGATCATTTAGAATTTCTTTATTAAAGATCATAACGGAAACGATCATTGGGCCTAATAAATGCTAAAGAATTGTAAATAATTATATTCTTTCTAAAACATAATTTAATAGATCATTTAAAATTTCTTTATTAAAGATCATAACGGTAACGTTCATTGGGCCTAATAAATGCTAAAAAACTGTAATTAATTATCTTCTTTGCAAAAGACAATTTAGTAGATCATTTAAAATTTCTTTATTAAAGATCATAACGGTAACGATCATTGGTCCTAATAAATGCTAAAGAATTTGAAATAATTATCTACTTTGTGAATCATAATTGAAAAGATCATTTAAAGTTTTTTTATTAAAGATGATAACGGTAACGATCATTGGGTCTAATAAATGCTAAAAAATCGTAAATACTTATATTCTTTCTAAAAGCTAATTTAATAGATCATTTAGAATTTCGTTATTAAAGATCATAACGGTAATGATCATTGGTCCTAATAAATGCTAAAGAATTTGAAATAATTACCTTCTTTGTGAATCATAATTGAAAAGATCATTTAAAGTTTTTTTATTAAAGATCATAACGGTAACGATCATTGGGCCTAATAAATGCTAAAAAATTGTAAATAATTATCTTCTTTCTAAAAGATAATTTAATAGATCATTTAGAATTTCTTTATTAAGGATCATAACGGTAACGATCATTAGTCCTAATAAATGCTAAAGAATTTGAAATAATTACCTTCTTTGTGAATCATAATTGAAAAGATCATTTAAAGTTTTTTTATTAAAGATCATAACGGTAACGATCATTGGGCCTAATAAATGCTAAAAAATTGTAATTAATTATCTTCTTTCTCAAAGATAATTTAATAGATCATTTAGAATTTTTTTATTAAAGATCATAACGGTAACGATCATTGGGCCTAATAAATGCTAAAGAATTTGAAATAATTATCTTCTTTGTGAATCATAATTGAAAAGATCATTTAAAGTTTTTTTATTAAAGATCATAACGGTAACGATCATTGGGCCTAATAAATGCTAAAAAATTGTAAATAATTATCTTCTTTCTCAAAGATAATTTAATAGATCATTTACAATTTCTTTATTAAAGATCATAACGGAAACGATCATTGGGCCTAATAAATTCTAAAGAATTGTAAATAATTATATTCTTTCTAAAACATAATTTAATAGATCATTTAAAATTTCTTTTTTGAAAATCATAACGGTAACAATCATTGAGCCTAATAAATGGCAAAAAATTGTAAATAATTATCTTGTTTGTAACAGATAATTTAATAAATCATTTAAAATTTCTTTATTAAAGATCATAACAGTAATGACCATTGGGCCTAATAAATGCTAAAGAATTTGAAATAATTATCTACTTTGTGAATCATAATTGAAAAGATCATTTAAAGTTTTTTTATTAAAGATCATAACGGTAACGATCATTGGGCCTAATAAATGCTAAAAAATTGTAAATAATTATCTTCTTTCTCAAAGATAATTTAATAGATCATTTAGAATTTCTTTATTAAAGATCATAACGG
The DNA here is from genome assembly GCA_037954015.1 of Psophocarpus tetragonolobus. NCBI lineage: Eukaryota > Viridiplantae > Streptophyta > Magnoliopsida > Fabales > Fabaceae > Psophocarpus > Psophocarpus tetragonolobus. Next base: position 67,130,643 of record CM075688.1, read on the forward strand.
AAACGATCATTGGGCCTAATAAATGCTAAAGAATTGTAAATAATTATATTCTTTCTAAAACATAATTTAATAGATCATTTAAAATTTCTTTATTAAAGATCATAACGGTAACGTTCATTGGGCCTAATAAATGCTAAAAAACTGTAATTAATTATCTTCTTTGCAAAAGACAATTTAGTAGATCATTTAAAATTTCTTTATTAAAGATCATAACGGTAACGATCATTGGTCCTAATAAATGCTAAAGAATTTGAAATAATTATCTACTTTGTGAATCATAATTGAAAAGATCATTTAAAGTTTTTTTATTAAAGATGATAACGGTAACGATCATTGGGTCTAATAAATGCTAAAAAATCGTAAATACTTATATTCTTTCTAAAAGCTAATTTAATAGATCATTTAGAATTTCGTTATTAAAGATCATAACGGTAATGATCATTGGTCCTAATAAATGCTAAAGAATTTGAAATAATTACCTTCTTTGTGAATCATAATTGAAAAGATCATTTAAAGTTTTTTTATTAAAGATCATAACGGTAACGATCATTGGGCCTAATAAATGCTAAAAAATTGTAAATAATTATCTTCTTTCTAAAAGATAATTTAATAGATCATTTAGAATTTCTTTATTAAGGATCATAACGGTAACGATCATTAGTCCTAATAAATGCTAAAGAATTTGAAATAATTACCTTCTTTGTGAATCATAATTGAAAAGATCATTTAAAGTTTTTTTATTAAAGATCATAACGGTAACGATCATTGGGCCTAATAAATGCTAAAAAATTGTAATTAATTATCTTCTTTCTCAAAGATAATTTAATAGATCATTTAGAATTTTTTTTATTAAAGATCATAACGGTAACGATCATTGGGCCTAATAAATGCTAAAGAATTTGAAATAATTATCTTCTTTGTGAATCATAATTGAAAAGATCATTTAAAGTTTTTTTATTAAAGATCATAACGGTAACGATCATTGGGCCTAATAAATGCTAAAAAATTGTAAATAATTATCTTCTTTCTCAAAGATAATTTAATAGATCATTTACAATTTCTTTATTAAAGATCATAACGGAAACGATCATTGGGCCTAATAAATTCTAAAGAATTGTAAATAATTATATTCTTTCTAAAACATAATTTAATAGATCATTTAAAATTTCTTTTTTGAAAATCATAACGGTAACAATCATTGAGCCTAATAAATGGCAAAAAATTGCAAATAATTATCTTGTTTGTAACAGATAATTTAATAAATCATTTAAAATTTCTTTATTAAAGATCATAACAGTAATGACCATTGGGCCTAATAAATGCTAAAGAATTTGAAATAATTATCTACTTTGTGAATCATAATTGAAAAGATCATTTAAAGTTTTTTTATTAAAGATGATAACGGTAACGATCATTGGGTCTAACAAATGCTAAAAAATCGTAAATACTTATATTCTTTCTAAAAGCTAGTTTAATAGATCATTTAGAATTTCGTTATTAAAGATCATAACGGTAACGATCATTGGTCCTAATAAATGCTAAAGAATTTTAAATAATTACCTTCTTTGTGAATCATAATTGAAAAGATCATTTAAAGTTTTTTTATTAAAGATCATAACGGTAACGATCATTGGGCCTAATAAATGCTAAAAAATTGTAAATAATTATCTTCTTTCTCAAAGATAATTTAATAGATCATTTAGAATTTCTTTATTAAAGATCATAACGGTAACGATCATTGGGCCTAATAAATGCTAAAGAATTTGAAATAATTATCTTCTTTGTGAATCATAATTGAAAAGATCATTTAAAGTTTTTTTATTAAAGATCATAACGGTAACGAGCATTGGGCCTAATAAATGTTAAAAAATTGTAAATAATTATCTTCTTTCTCAAAGATAATTTAATAGATCATTTAGAATTTCTTTATTAAAGATCATAACGGAAACGATCATTGGGCCTAATAAATGCTAAAGAATTGTAAATAATTATATTCTTTCTAAAACATAATTTAATAGATCATTTAAAATTTCTTTATTAAAGATCATAACGGTAACGTTCATTGGGCCTAATAAATGCTAAAAAACTGTAATTAATTATCTTCTTTGCAAAAGATAATTTAGTAGATCATTTAAAATTTCTTTATTAAAGATCATAACGGTAACGATCATTGGTCCTAATAAATGCTAAAGAATTTGAAATAATTATCTACTTTGTGAATCATAATTGAAAAGATCATTTAAAGTTTTTTTATTAAAGATGATAACGGTAACGATCATTGGGTCTAATAAATGCTCAAAAATCGTAAATACTTATATTCTTTCTAAAAGCTAATTTAATAGATCATTTATAATTTCGTTATTAAAGATCATAACGGTAATGATCATTGGTCCTAATAAATGCTAAAGAATTTGAAATAATTACCTTCTTTGTGAATCATAATTGAAAAGATCATTTAAAGTTTTTTTATTAAAGATCATAACGGTAACGATCATTGGGCCTAATAAATGCTAAAAAATTGTAAATAATTATCTTCTTTCTAAAAGATAATTTAATAGATCATTTAGAATTTCTTTATTAAGGATCATAACGGTAACGATCATTAGTCCTAATAAATGCTAAAGAATTTGAAATAATTACCTTCTTTGTGAATCATAATTGAAAAGATCATTTAAAGTTTTTTTATTAAAGATCATAACGGTAACGATCATTGGGCCTAATAAATGATAAAAAATTGTAATTAATTATCTTCTTTCTCAAAGATAATTTAATAGATCATTTAGAATTTTTTTATTAAAGATCATAACGGTAACGATCATTGGGCCTAATAAATGCTAAAGAATTTGAAATAATTATCTTCTTTGTGAATCATAATTGAAAAGATCATTTAAAGTTTTTTTATTAAAGATCATAACGGTAACCAGCATTGGGCCTAATAAATGCTAAAAAATTGTAAATAATTATCTTCTTTCTCAAAGATAATTTGATAGATCATTTACAATTTCTTTATTAAAGATCATAACGGAAACGATCATTGGGCCTAATAAATGCTAAAGAATTGTAAATAATTATATTCTTTCGAAAACATAATTTAATAGATCATTTAAAATTTCTTTATTAAAGATCATAACGGTAACGTTCATTGGGCCTAATAAATGCTAAAAAACTTAAAATAATTATCTTCTTTGCAAAAGATAATTTAGTAGATCATTTAAAATTTCTTTATTAAAGATCATAACGGTAACGATCATTGGTCCTAATAAATGCTAAAGAATTTGAAATAATTACCTTCTTTGTGAATCATAATTGAATAGATCATTTCAAGTTTTTTTAATAAATATCATAATGGTAACGATCATTGGGCCTAATAAATGCTAAAAAATTGTAAATAATTATCTTTTTTCTAAAAGATAATTTAATAGATCATTTAGAATTTCTTTATTAAAGATCATAAAGGTAACGATCATTGGTCCTAATAAATGCTAAAGAATTTGAAATAATTACCTTCTTTGTGAATCATAATTGAAAAGATCATTTAAAGTTTTTTTATTAAAGATCATAACGGTAACGATCATTGGGCCTAATAAATGCTAAAAAATTGTAAATAATTATCTTCTTTCTCAAAGATAATCTAATAGATCATTTAGAATTTCTTTATTAAAGATCATAATGGAAACGATCATTGGGCCTAATAAATGCTAAAGAATTGTAAATAATTATATTCTTTCTAAAACATAATTTAATAGATCATTTAAAATTTCTTTTTTAAAAATCATAAAGGTAACAATCATTGAGCCTAATAAATGGCAAAAAATTGGAAATAATTATCTTGTTTGTAACAGATAATTTAATAAATCATTTAAAATTTCTTTATTAAAGATCATAACAGTAATGACCATTGGGCCTAATAAATGCTAAAGAATTTGAAATAATTATCTACTTTGTGAATCATAATTGAAAAGATCATTTAAAGTTTTTTTATTAAAGATGATAACGGTAACGATCATTGGGTCTAACAAATGCTAAAATATCGTAAATACTTATATTCTTTCTAAAAGCTAGTTTAATAGATCATTTAGAATTTCGTTATTAAAGATCATAACGGTAACGATCATTGGTCCTAATAAATGCTAAAGAATTTGAAATAATTATCTACTTTGTGAATCATAATTGAAAAGATCATTTAAAGTTTTTTTATTAAAGATGATAACGGTAACGATCATTGGGTGTAATAAATGCTAAAAAATCGTAAATACTTATATTCTTTCTAAAAGCTAATTTAATAGATCATTTAGAATTTCGTTATTAAAGATCATAACGGTAATGATCATTGGTCCTAATAAATGCTAAAGAATTTGAAATAATTACCTTCTTTGTGAATCATAATTGAAAAGATCATTTAAAGTTTTTTTATTAAAGATCATAACGGTAACGATCATTGGGCCTAATAAATGCTAAAAAATTGTAAATAATTATCTTCTTTCTCAAAGATAATTTAATAGATCATTTAGAATTTTTTTATTAAAGATCATAACGGTAACGATCATTGGGCCTAATAAATGCTAAAGAATTTGAAATAATTATCTTCTTTGTGAATCATAATTGAAAAGATCATTTAAAGTTTTTTTATTAAAGATCATAACGGTAACCAGCATTGGGCCTAATAAATGCTAAAAAATTATAAATAATTATCTTCTTTCTCAAAGATAATTTGATAGATCATTTACAATTTCTTTATTAAAGATCATAACGGAAACGATCATTGGGCCTAATAAATGCTAAAGAATTGTAAATAATTATATTCTTTCGAAAACATAATTTAATAGATCATTTAAAATTTCTTTATTAAAGATCATAACGGTAACGTTCATTGGGCCTAATAAATGCTAAAAAACTTAAAATAATTATCTTCTTTGCAAAAGATAATTTAGTAGATCATTTAAAATTTCTTTATTAAAGATCATAACGGTAACGATCATTGGTCCTAATAAATGCTAAAGAATTTGAAATAATTACCTTCTTTGTGAATCATAATTGAATAGATCATTTCAAGTTTTTTTAATAAATATCATAATGGTAACGATCATTGGGCCTAATAAATGCTAAAAAATTGTAAATAATTATCTTTTTTCTAAAAGATAATTTAATAGATCATTTAGAATTTCTTTATTAAAGATCATAAAGGTAACGATCATTGGTCCTAATAAATGCTAAAGAATTTGAAATAATTACCTTCTTTGTGAATCATAATTGAAAAGATCATTTAAAGTTTTTTTATTAAAGATCATAACGGTAACGATCATTGGGCCTAATAAATGCTAAAAAATTGTAAATAATTATCTTCTTTCTCAAAGATAATTTAATAGATCATTTAGAATTTCTTTATTAAAGATCATAACGGAAACGATCATTGGGCCTAATAAATGCTAAAGAATTGTAAATAATTATATTCTTTCTAAAACATAATTTAATAGATCATTTAAAATTTCTTTATTAAAAATCATAACGGTAACGATCATTGGGCCTAATAAATGCTAAAAAATTGTAAATAATTATCTTCTTTCTAAAAGATAATTTAATAGACCATTTACAATTTCTTTATTAAAGATCATAACGGTAACGATCATTGGTCCTAATAAATGCTAAAGAATTTGAAATAATTACCTTCTTTGTGAATCATAATTGAAAAGATCATTTAAAGTTTTTTTATTAAAGATCATAACGGTAACGATCATTGGGCCTAATAAATGCTAAAAAATTGTAAATAATTATCTTCTTTCTAAAAGATAATTTAATAGATCATTTAGAATTTCTTTATTAAGGATCATAACGGTAACGATCATTAGTCCTAATAAATGCTAAAGAATTTGAAATAATTACCTTCTTTGTGAATCATAATTGAAAAGATCATTTAAAGTTTTTTTATTAAAGATCATAACGGTAACGATCATTGGGCCTAATAAATGCTAAAAAATTGTAAATAATTATCTTCTTTCTAAAAGATAATTTAATAGACCATTTACAATTTCTTTATTAAAGATCATAACGGTAACGATCATTGGTCCTAATAAATGCTAAAGAATTTGAAATAATTACCTTCTTTGTGAATCATAATTGAAAAGATCATTTAAAGTTTTTTTATTAAAGATCATAACGGTAACGATCATTGGGCCTAATAAATGCTAAAAAATTGTAAATAATTATCTTCTTTCTAAAAGATAATTTAATAGATCATTTAGAATTTCTTTATTAAGTATCATAACGGTAACGATCATTAGTCCTAATAAATGCTAAAGAATTTGAAATAATTACCTTCTTTGTGAATCATAATTGAAAAGATCATTTAAAGTTTTTTTATTAAAGATCATAACGGTAACGATCATTGGGCCTAATAAATGCTAAAAAATTGTAAATAATTATCTTCTTTCTAAAAGATAATTTAATAGATCATTTAGAATTTCTTTATTAAGGATCATAACGGTAACGATCATTAGTCCTAATAAATGCTAAAGAATTTGAAATAATTACCTTCTTTGTGAATCATAATTGAAAAGATCATTTAAAGTTTTTTTATTAAAGATCATAACGGTAACGATCATTGGGCCTAATAAATGCTAAAAAATTGTAAATAATTATCTTCTTTCTCAAAGATAATTTAATAGATCATTTAGAATTTTTTTATTAAAGATCATAACGGTAACGATCATTGGGCCTAATAAATGCTAAAGAATTTGAAATAATTATCTTCTTTGTGAATCATAATTGAAAAGATCATTTAAAGTTTTTTTATTAAAGATCATAACGGTAACCAGCATTGGGCCTAATAAATGCTAAAAAATTGTAAATAATTATCTTCTTTCTCAAAGATAATTTGATAGATCATTTACAATTTTTTTATTAAAGATCATAACGGAAACGATCATTGGGCCTAATAAATGCTAAAGAATTGTAAATAATTATATTCTTTCGAAAACATAATTTAATAGATCATTTAAAATTTCTTTATTAAAGATCATAACGGTAACGTTCATTGGGCCTAATAAATGCTAAAAAACTTAAAATAATTATCTTCTTTGCAAAAGATAATTTAGTAGATCATTTAAAATTTCTTTATTAAAGATCATAACGGTAACGATCATTGGTCCTAATAAATGCTAAAGAATTTGAAATAATTACCTTCTTTGTGAATCATAATTGAATAGATCATTTCAAGTTTTTTTAATAAATATCATAATGGTAACGATCATTGGGCCTAATAAATGCTAAAAAATTGTAAATAATTATCTTTTTTCTAAAAGATAATTTAATAGATCATTTAGAATTTCTTTATTAAAGATCATAAAGGTAACGATCATTGGTCCTAATAAATGCTAAAGAATTTGAAATAATTACCTTCTTTGTGAATCATAATTGAAAAGATCATTTAAAGTTTTTTTATTAAAGATCATAACGGTAACGATCATTGGGCCTAATAAATGCTAAAAAATTGTAAATAATTATCTTCTTTCTCAAAGATAATTTAATAGATCATTTAGAATTTCTTTATTAAAGATCATAACGGAAACGATCATTGGGCCTAATAAATGCTAAAGAATTGTAAATAATTATATTCTTTCTAAAACATAATTTAATAGATCATTTAAAATTTCTTTATTAAAAATCATAACGGTAATGATCATTGGGGCTAATAAATGCTAAAGAATTTGAAATAATTATCTACTTTGTGAATCATAATTGAAAAGATCATTTAAAGTTTTTTTATTAAAGATGATAACGGTAACGATCATTGGGTCTAACAAATGCTAAAATATCGTAAATACTTATATTCTTTCTAAAAGCTAGTTTAATAGATCATTTAGAATTTCGTTATTAAAGATCATAACGGTAACGATCATTGGTCCTAATAAATGCTAAAGAATTTGAAATAATTATCTACTTTGTGAATCATAATTGAAAAGATCATTTAAAGTTTTTTTATTAAAGATGATAACGGTAACGATCATTGGGTCTAATAAATGCTAAAAAATCGTAAATACTTATATTCTTTCTAAAAGCTAATTTAATAGATCATTTAGAATTTCGTTATTAAAGATCATAACGGTAATGATCATTGGTCCTAATAAATGCTAAAGAATTTGAAATAATTACCTTCTTTGTGAATCATAATTGAAAAGATCATTTAAAGTTTTTTTATTAAAGATCATAACGGTAACGATCATTGGGCCTAATAAATGCTAAAAAATTGTAAATAATTATCTTCTTTCTCAAAGATAATTTAATAGATCATTTAGAATTTTTTTATTAAAGATCATAACGGTAACGATCATTGGGCCTAATAAATGCTAAAGAATTTGAAATAATTATCTTCTTTGTGAATCATAATTGAAAAGATCATTTAAAGTTTTTTTATTAAAGATCATAACGGTAACCAGCATTGGGCCTAATAAATGCTAAAAAATTGTAAATAATTATCTTCTTTCTCAAAGATAATTTGATAGATCATTTACAATTTCTTTATTAAAGATCATAACGGAAACGATCATTGGGCCTAATAAATGCTAAAGAATTGTAAATAATTATATTCTTTCGAAAACATAATTTAATAGATCATTTAAAATTTCTTTATTAAAGATCATAACGGTAACGTTCATTGGGCCTAATAAATGCTAAAAAACTTAAAATAATTATCTTCTTTGCAAAAGATAATTTAGTAGATCATTTAAAATTTCTTTATTAAAGATCATAACGGTAACGATCATTGGTCCTAATAAATGCTAAAGAATTTGAAATAATTACCTTCTTTGTGAATCATAATTGAATAGATCATTTCAAGTTTTTTTAATAAATATCATAATGGTAACGATCATTGGGCCTAATAAATGCTAAAAAATTGTAAATAATTATCTTTTTTCTAAAAGATAATTTAATAGATCATTTAGAATTTCTTTATTAAAGATCATAAAGGTAACGATCATTGGTCCTAATAAATGCTAAAGAATTTGAAATAATTACCTTCTTTGTGAATCATAATTGAAAAGATCATTTAAAGTTTTTTTATTAAAGATCATAACGGTAACGATCATTGGGCCTAATAAATGCTAAAAAATTGTAAATAATTATCTTCTTTCTCAAAGATAATTTAATAGATCATTTAGAATTTCTTTATTAAAGATCATAACGGAAACGATCATTGGGCCTAATAAATGCTAAAGAATTGTAAATAATTATATTCTTTCTAAAACATAATTTAATAGATCATTTAAAATTTCTTTATTAAAAATCATAACGGTAACGATCATTGGGCCTAATAAATGCTAAAAAATTGTAAATAATTATCTTCTTTCTAAAAGATAATTTAATAGACCATTTACAATTTCTTTATTAAAGATCATAACGGTAACGATCATTGGTCCTAATAAATGCTAAAGAATTTGAAATAATTACCTTCTTTGTGAATCATAATTGAAAAGATCATTTAAAGTTTTTTTATTAAAGATCATAACGGTAACGATCATTGGGCCTAATAAATGCTAAAAAATTGTAAATAATTATCTTCTTTCTAAAAGATAATTTAATAGATCATTTAGAATTTCTTTATTAAGGATCATAACGGTAACGATCATTAGTCCTAATAAATGCTAAAGAATTTGAAATAATTACCTTCTTTGTGAATCATAATTGAAAAGATCATTTAAAGTTTTTTTATTAAAGATCATAACGGTAACGATCATTGGGCCTAATAAATGCTAAAAAATTGTAAATAATTATCTTCTTTCTAAAAGATAATTTAATAGACCATTTACAATTTCTTTATTAAAGATCATAACGGTAACGATCATTGGTCCTAATAAATGCTAAAGAATTTGAAATAATTACCTTCTTTGTGAATCATAATTGAAAAGATCATTTAAAGTTTTTTTATTAAAGATCATAACGGTAACGATCATTGGGCCTAATAAATGCTAAAAAATTGTAAATAATTATCTTCTTTCTAAAAGATAATTTAATAGATCATTTAGAATTTCTTTATTAAGTATCATAACGGTAACGATCATTAGTCCTAATAAATGCTAAAGAATTTGAAATAATTACCTTCTTTGTGAATCATAATTGAAAAGATCATTTAAAGTTTTTTTATTAAAGATCATAACGGTAACGATCATTGGGCCTAATAAATGCTAAAAAATTGTAAATAATTATCTTCTTTCTAAAAGATAATTTAATAGATCATTTAGAATTTCTTTATTAAGGATCATAACGGTAACGATCATTAGTCCTAATAAATGCTAAAGAATTTGAAATAATTACCTTCTTTGTGAATCATAATTGAAAAGATCATTTAAAGTTTTTTTATTAAAGATCATAACGGTAACGATCATTGGGCCTAATAAATGCTAAAAAATTGTAAATAATTATCTTCTTTCTCAAAGATAATTTAATAGATCATTTAGAATTTTTTTATTAAAGATCATAACGGTAACGATCATTGGGCCTAATAAATGCTAAAGAATTTGAAATAATTATCTTCTTTGTGAATCATAATTGAAAAGATCATTTAAAGATTTTTTATTAAAGATCATAACGGTAACCAGCATTGGGCCTAATAAATGCTAAAAAATTGTAAATAATTATCTTCTTTCTCAAAGATAATTTGATAGATCATTTACAATTTTTTTATTAAAGATCATAACGGAAACGATCATTGGGCCTAATAAATGCTAAAGAATTGTAAATAATTATATTCTTTCGAAAACATAATTTAATAGATCATTTAAAATTTCTTTATTAAAGATCATAACGGTAACGTTCATTGGGCCTAATAAATGCTAAAAAACTTAAAATAATTATCTTCTTTGCAAAAGATAATTTAGTAGATCATTTAAAATTTCTTTATTAAAGATCATAACGGTAACGATCATTGGTCCTAATAAATGCTAAAGAATTTGAAATAATTACCTTCTTTGTGAATCATAATTGAATAGATCATTTCAAGTTTTTTTAATAAATATCATAATGGTAACGATCATTGGGCCTAATAAATGCTAAAAAATTGTAAATAATTATCTTTTTTCTAAAAGATAATTTAATAGATCATTTAGAATTTCTTTATTAAAGATCATAAAGGTAACGATCATTGGTCCTAATAAATGCTAAAGAATTTGAAATAATTACCTTCTTTGTGAATCATAATTGAAAAGATCATTTAAAGTTTTTTTATTAAAGATCATAACGGTAACGATCATTGGGCCTAATAAATGCTAAAGAATTGTAAATAATTATATTCTTTCTAAAACATAATTTAATAGATCATTTAAAATTTCTTTATTAAAAATCATAACAGTAACGATCATTGGGCCTAATAAATGCTAAAAAATTGTAAATAATTATCTTCTTTCTAAAAGATAATTTAATAGACCATTTACAATTTCTTTATTAAAGATCATAACGGTAACGATCATTGGTCCTAATAAATGCTAAAGAATTTGAAATAATTACCTTCTTTGTGAATCATAATTGAAAAGATCATTTAAAGTTTTTTTATTAAAGATCATAACGGTAACGATCATTGGGCCTAATAAATGCTAAAAAATTGTAAATAATTATCTTCTTTCTAAAAGATAATTTAATAGATCATTTAGAATTTCTTTATTAAGGATCATAACGGTAACGATCATTAGTCCTAATAAATGCTAAAGAATTTGAAATAATTACCTTCTTTGTGAATCATAATTGAAAAGATCATTTAAAGTTTTTTTATTAAAGATCATAACGGTAACGATCATTGGGCCTAATAAATGCTAAAAAATTGTAAATAATTATCTTCTTTCTAAAAGATAATTTAATAGACCATTTACAATTTCTTTATTAAAGATCATAACGGTAACGATCATTGGTCCTAATAAATGCTAAAGAATTTGAAATAATTACCTTCTTTGTGAATCATAATTGAAAAGATCATTTAAAGTTTTTTTATTAAAGATCATAACGGTAACGATCATTGGGCCTAATAAATGCTAAAAAATTGTAAATAATTATCTTCTTTCTAAAAGATAATTTAATAGATCATTTAGAATTTCTTTATTAAGTATCATAACGGTAACGATCATTAGTCCTAATAAATGCTAAAGAATTTGAAATAATTACCTTCTTTGTGAATCATAATTGAAAAGATCATTTAAAGTTTTTTTATTAAAGATCATAACGGTAACGATCATTGGGCCTAATAAATGCTAAAAAATTGTATATAATTATCTTCTTTCTAAAAGATAATTTAATAGACCATTTACAATTTCTTTATTAAAGATCATAACGGTAACGATCATTGGTCCTAATAAATGCTAAAGAATTTGAAATAATTACCTTCTTTGTGAATCATAATTGAAAAGATCATTTAAAGTTTTTTTATTAAAGATCATAACGGTAACGATCATTGGGCCTAATAAATGCTAAAAAATTGTAAATAATTATCTTCTTTCTCAAAGATAATTTAATAGATCATTTAGAATTTCTTTATTAAAGATCATAACGGTAACGATCATTGGGCCTAATAAATGCTAAAGAATTTGAAATAATTATCTTCTTTGTGAATCATAATTGAAAAGATCATTTAAAGTTTTTTTATTAAAGATCATAACGGTAACGAGCATTGGGCCTAATAAATGCTAAAAAATTGTAAATAATTATCTTCTTTCTCAAAGATAATTTAATAGATCATTTAGAATTTCTTTATTAAAGATCATAACGGAAACGATCATTGGGCCTAATAAATGCTAAAGAATTGTAAATAATTATATTCTTTCTGAAACCTAATTTAATAGATCATTTAAAATTTCTTCATTAAAAATCATAACGGTAACAATCATTGAGCCTAATAAATGCTAAAAAACTGTAATTAATTATCTTCTTTGCAAAAGATAATTTAGTAGATCATTTAAAATTTCTTTATTAAAGATCATAACGGTAACGATCATTGGTCCTAATAAATGCTAAAGAATTTGAAATAATTATCTACTTTGTGAATCATAATTGAAAAGATCATTTAAAGTTTTTTTATTAAAGATGATAACGGTAACGATCATTGGGTCTAATAAATGCTAAAAAATCGTAAATACTTATATTCTTTCTAAAAGCTAATTTAATAGATCATTTAGAATTTCGTTATTAAAGATCATAACGGTAATGATCATTGGTCCTATTAAATGCTAAAGAATTTGAAATAATTACCTTCTTTGTGAATCATAATTGAAAAGATCATTTAAAGTTTTTTTATTAAAGATCATAACGGTAACGATCATTGGGCCTAATAAATGCTAAAAAATTGTAAATAATTATCTTCTTTCTAAAAGATAATTTAATAGATCATTTAGAATTTCTTTATTAAGGATCATAACGGTAACGATCATTAGTCCTAATAAATGCTAAAGAATTTGAAATAATTACCTTCTTTGTGAATCATAATTGAAAAGATCATTTAAAGTTTTTTTATTAAAGATCATAACGGTAACGATCATTGGGCCTAATAAATGCTAGAAAATTGTAAATAATTATCTTCTTTCTAAAAGATAATTTAATAGAGCATTTACAATTTCTTTATTAAAGATCATAACAGTAACGATCATTGGTCCTAATAAATGCTAAAGAATTTGAAATAATTACCTTCTTTGTGAATCATAATTGAAAAGATCATTTAAAGTTTTTTTATTAAAGATCATAACGGTAACGATCATTGGGCCTAATAAATGCTAAAAAATTGTAAATAATTATCTTCTTTCTCAAAGATAATTTAACAGATCATTTAGAATTTCTTTATTAAAGATCATAACGGTAACGATCATTGGGCCTAATAAATGCTAACGAATTTGAAATAATTATCTTCTTTGTGAATCATAATTGAAAAGATCATTTAAAGTTTTTTTATTAAAGATCATAACGGTAACGATCATTGGGACTAATAAATGCTAAAAAATTGTAAATAATTATCTTCTTTCTCAAAGATAATTTAATAGATCATTTAGAATTTCTTTATTAAAGATCATAGCGGAAACGATCATTGGGCCTAATAAATGCTAAAGAATTGTAAATAATTATATTCTTTCTGAAACCTAATTTAATAGATCATTTAAAATTTCTTTATTAAAAATCATAACGGTAACAATCATTGAGCCTAATAAATGGTAAAAAATTGTAAATAATTATCTTGTTTGTAACAGATAATTTAATAAATCATTTAAAATTTCTTTATTAAAGATCATAACAGTAATGACCATTGGGCCTAATAAATGCTAAAGAATTTGAAATAATTATCTACTTTGTGAATCATAATTGAAAAGATCATTTAAAGTTTTTTTATTAAAGATGATAACGGTAACGATCATTGGGTCTAATAAATGCTAAAAAATCGTAAATACTTATATTCTTTCTAAAAGCTAGTTTAATAGATCATTTAGAATTTCGTTATTAAAGATCATAACGGTAACGATCATTGGTCCTAATAAATGCTAAAGAATTTGAAATAATTACCTTCTTTGTGAATCATAATTGAAAAGATCATTTAAAGTTTTTTTATTAAAGATCATAACGGTAACGATCATTGGGCCTAATAAATGCTAAAAAATTGTAAATAATTATCTTCTTTCTAAAAGATAATTTAATAGACCATTTACAATTTCTTTATTAAAGATCATAACGGTAACGATCATTGGTCCTAATAAATGCTAAAGAATTTGAAATAATTACCTTCTTTGTGAATCATAATTGAAAAGATCATTTAAAGTTTTTTTATTAAAGATCATAACGGTAACGATCATTGGGCCTAATAAATGCTAAAAAATTGTAAATAATTATCTTCTTTCTCAAAGATAATTTAATAGATCATTTAGAATTTCTTTATTAAAGATCATAACAGTAACGATCATTGGGCCTAATAAATGCTAAAGAATTTGAAATAATTATCTTCTTTGTGAATCATAATTGAAAAGATCATTTAAAGTTTTTTTATTAAAGATCATAACGGTAACGAGCATTGGGCCTAATAAATGCTAAAAAATTGTAAATAATTATCTTCTTTCTCAAAGATAATTTAATAGATCATTTAGAATTTCTTTATTAAAGATCATAACGGAAACGATCATTGGGCCTAATAAATGCTAAAGAATTTGAAATAATTATCTTCTTTGTGAATCATAATTGAAAAGATCATTTAAAGTTTTTTTATTAAAGATCATAACGGTAACGAGCATTGGGCCTAATAAATGCTAAAAAACTATAATTAATTATCTTCTTTGCAAAAGATAATTTAGTAGATCATTTAAAATTTCTTTATTAAAGATCATAACGGTAACGATCATTGATCCTAATAAATGCTAAAGAATTTGAAATAATTACCTTCTTTGTGAATCATAATTGAATAGATCATTTCAAGTTTTTTTAATAAATATCATAATGGTAATGATTATTGGGCCTAATAAATGCTAAAAAATTGTAAATAATTATCTTTTTTCTAAAAGATAATTTAATAGATCATTTAGAATTTCTTTATTAAAGATCATAATGGTAACGATCATTGGTCCTAATAAATGCTAAAGAATTTGAAATAATTACCTTCTTTGTGAATCATAATTGAAAAGATCATTTAAAGTTTTTTTATCAAAGATCATAACGGTAACGATCATTGGGCCTAATAAATGCTAAAAAATTGTAAATAATTATCTTCTTTCTCAAAGATAATTTAATAGATCATTTACAATTTCTTTATTAAAGATCATAACGGAAACGATCATTGGGCCTAATAAATGCTAAATAATTGTAAATAATTATATTCTTTCTAAAACATAATTTAATAGATCATTTAAAATTTCTTTTTTAAAAATCATAACGGTAACAATCATTGAGCCTAATAAATGGCAAAAAATTGTAAATAATTATCTTGTTTGTAACAGATAATTTAATAAATCATTTAAAATTTCTTTATTAAAGATCATAACAGTAATGACCATTGGGCCTAATAAATGCTAAAGAATTTGAAATAATTATCTACTTTGTGAATCATAATTGAAAAGATCATTTAAAGTTTTTTTATTAAAGATGATAACGGTAACGATCATTGGGTCTAATAAATGCTAAAAAATCGTAAATACTTATATTCTTTCTAAAAGCTAGTTTAATAGATCATTTAGAATTTCGTTATTAAAGATCATAACGGTAACGATCATTGGTCCTAATAAATGCTAAAGAATTTTAAATAATTACCTTCTTTGTGAATCATAATTGAAAAGATTATTTAAAGTTTTTTTATTAAAGATCATAACGGTAACGATCATTGGGCCTAATAAATGCTAAAAAATTGTAAATAATTATCTTCTTTCTAAAAGATAATTTAATAGACCATTTACAATTTCTTTATTAAAGATCATAACGGTAACGATCATTGGTCCTAATAAATGCTAAAGAATTTGAAATAATTACCTTCTTTGTGAATCATAATTGAAAAGATCATTTAAAGTTTTTTTATTAAAGATCATAACGGTAACGATCATTGGGCCTAATAAATGCTAAAAAATTGTAAATAATTATCTTCTTTCTCAAAGATAATTTAATAGATCATTTAGAATTTCTTTATTAAAGATCATAACGGTAACGATCATTGGGCCTAATAAATGCTAAAGAATTTGAAATAATTATCTTCTTTGTGAATCATAATTGAAAAGATCATTTAAAGTTTTTTTATTAAAGATCATAACGGTAACGAGCATTGGGCCTAATAAATGCTAAAAAATTGTAAATAATTATCTTCTTTCTCAAAGATAATTTAATAGATCATTTAGAATTTCTTTATTAAAGATCATAACGGTAACGATCATTGGGCCTAATAAATGCTAAAGAATTTGAAATAATTATCTTCTTTGTGAATCATAATTGAAAAGATCATTTAAAGTTTTTTTATTGAAGATCATAACGGTAACGAGCATTGGGCCTAATAAATGCTAAAAAATTGTAAATAATTATCTTCTTTCTCAAAGATAATTTAATAGATCATTTAGAATTTCTTTATTAAAGATCATAGCGGAAACGATCATTGGGCCTAATAAATGCTAAAGAATTGTAAATAATTATATTCTTTCTAAAACATAATTTAATAGATCATTTAAAATTTCTTTATTAAAGATGATAACGGTAACGATCATTGGTCCTAATAAATGCTAAAGAATTTGAAATAATTATCTACTTTGTGAATCATAATTGAAAAGATCATTTAAAGTTTTTTTATTAAAGATGATAACGGTAACGATCATTGGGTCTAATAAATGCTAAAAAATCGTAAATACTTATATTCTTTCTAAAAGCTAATTTAATAGATCATTTAGAATTTCGTTATTAAAGATCATAACGGTAATGATCATTGGTCCTAATAAATGCTAAAGAATTTGAAATAATTACCTTCTTTGTGAATCATAGTTGAAAAGATCATTTAAAGTTTTTTTATTAAAGATCATAACGGTTACGATCATTGGGCCTAATAAATGCTAAAAAATTGTAAATAATTATCTTCTTTCTAAAAGATAATTTAATAGATCATTTAGAATTTCTTTATTAAGGATCATAACGGTAACGATCATTAGTCCTAATAAATGCTAAAGAATTTGAAATAATTACCTTCTTTGTGAATCATAATTGAAAAGATCATTTAAAGTTTTTTTATTAAAGATCATAACGATAACGATCATTGGGCCTAATAAATGCTAAAAAATTGTAAATAATTATCTTCTTTCTCAAAGATAATTTAATAGATCATTTAGAATTTCTTTATTAAAGATCATAACGGTAACGATCATTGGGCCTAATAAATGCTAAAGAATTGTAAATAATTATATTCTTTCTAAAACATAATTTAATAGATCATTTAAAATTTCTTTTTTAAAAATCATAACGGTAACAATCATTGAGCCTAATAAATGGCAAAAAATTGTAAATAATTATCTTGTTTGTAACAGATAATTTAATAAATCATTTAAAATTTCTTTATTAAAGATCATAACAGTAATGACCATTGGGCCTAATAAATGCTAAAGAATTTGAAATAATTATCTACTTTGTGAATCATAATTGAAAAGATCATTTAAAGTTTTTTTATTAAAGATGATAACGGTAACGATCATTGGGTCTAATAAATGCTAAAAAATCGTAAATACTTATATTCTTTCTAAAAGCTAGTTTAATAGATCATTTAGAATTTCGTTATTAAAGATCATAACGGTAACGACCATTGGTCCTAATAAATGCTAAAGAATTTTAAATAATTACCTTCTTTGTGAATCATAATTGAAAAGATTATTTAAAGTTTTTTTATTAAAGATCATAACGGTAACGATCATTGGGCCTAATAAATGCTAAAAAATTGTAAATAATTATCTTCTTTCTAAAAGATAATTTAATAGACCATTTACAATTTCTTTATTAAAAATCATAACGGTAACGATCATTGGTCCTAATAAATGCTAAAGAATTTGAAATAATTACCTTCTTTGTGAATCATAATTGAAAAGATCATTTAAAGTTTTTTTATTAAAGATCATAACGGTAACGATCATTGGGCCTAATAAATGCTAAAAAATTGTAAATAATTATCTTCTTTCTCAAAGATAATTTAATAGATCATTTAGAATTTCTTTATTAAAGATCATAACGGTAACGATCATTGGGCCTAATAAATGCTAAAGAATTTGAAATAATTATCTTCTTTGTGAATCATAATTGAAAAGATCATTTAAAGTTTTTTTATTAAAGATCATAACGGTAACGAGCATTGGGCCTAATAAATGCTAAAAAATTGTAAATAATTATCTTCTTTCTCAAAGATAATTTAATAGATCATTTAGAATTTCTTTATTAAAGATCATAACGGTAACGATCATTGGGCCTAATAAATGCTAAAGAATTTGAAATAATTATCTTCTTTGTGAATCATAATTGAAAAGATCATTTAAAGTTTTTTTATTGAAGATCATAACGGTAACGAGCATTGGGCCTAATAAATGCTAAAAAATTGTAAATAATTATCTTCTTTCTCAAAGACAATTTAATAGATCATTTAGAATTTCTTTATTAAAGATCATAACGGAAACGATCATTGGGCCTAATAAATGCTAAAGAATTGTAAATAATTATATTCTTTCTAAAACATAATTTAATAGATCATTTAAAATTTCTTTATTAAAGATGATAACGGTAACGATCATTGGTCCTAATAAATGCTAAAGAATTTGAAATAATTATCTACTTTGTGAATCATAATTGAAAAGATCATTTAAAGTTTTTTTATTAAAGATGATAACGGTAACGATCATTGGGTCTAATAAATGCTAAAAAATCGTAAATACTTATATTCTTTCTAAAAGCTAATTTAATAGATCATTTAGAATTTCGTTATTAAAGATCATAACGGTAATGATCATTGGTCCTAATAAATGCTAAAGAATTTGAAATAATTACCTTCTTTGTGAATCATAGTTGAAAAAATCATTTAAAGTTTTTTTATTAAAGATCATAACGGTTACGATCATTGGGCCTAATAAATGCTAAAAAATTGTAAATAATTATCTTCTTTCTAAAAGATAATTTAATAGATCATTTAGAATTTCTTTATTAAGGATCATAACGGTAACGATCATTAGTCCTAATAAATGCTAAAGAATTTGAAATAATTACCTTCTTTGTGAATCATAATTGAAAAGATCATTTAAAGTTTTTTTATTAAAGATCATAACGATAACGATCATTGGGCCTAATAAATGCTAAAAAATTGTAAATAATTATCTTCTTTCTCAAAGATAATTTAATAGATCATTTAGAATTTCTTTATTAAAGATCATAACGGTAACGATCATTGGGCCTAATAAATGCTAAAGAATTTGAAATAATTATCTTCTTTGTGAATCATAATTGAAAAGATCATTTAAAGTTTTTTTATTGAAGATCATAACGGTAACGAGCATTGGGCCTAATAAATGCTAAAAAATTGTAAATAATTATCTTCTTTCTCAAAGATAATTTAATAGATCATTTAGAATTTCTTTATTAAAGATCATAACGGAAACGATCATTGGGCCTAATAAATGCTAAAGAATTGTAAATAATTATATTCTTTCTAAAACATAATTTAATAGATCATTTAAAATTTCTTTATTAAAGATCATAACGGTAACGTTCATTGGGCCTAATAAATGCTAAAAAACTGTAATTAATTATCTTCTTTGCAAAAGATAATTTAGTAGATCATTTAAAATTTCTTTATTAAAGATCATAACGGTAACGATCATTGGTCCTAATAAATGCTAAAGAATTTGAAATAATTATCTACTTTGTGAATCATAATTGAAAAGATCATTTAAAGTTTTTTTATTAAAGATGATAACGGTAACGATCATTGGGTCTAATAAATGCTAAAAAATCGTAAATACTTATATTCTTTCTAAAAGCTAATTTAATAGATCATTTAGAATTTCGTTATTAAAGATCATAACGGTAACGATCATTGGTCCTAATAAATGCTAAAGAATTTGAAATAATTACCTTCTTTGTGAATCATAATTGAAAAGATCATTTAAAGTTTTTTTATTAAAGATCATAACGGTAACGATCATTGGGCCTAATAAATGCTAAAAAATTGTAAATAATTATCTTCTTTCTAAAAGATAATTTAATAGATCATTTAGAATTTCTTTATTAAGGATCATAACGGTAACGATCATTAGTCCTAATAAATGCTAAAGAATTTGAAATAATTACCTTCTTTGTGAATCATAATTGAAAAGATCATTTAAAGTTTTTTTATTAAAGATCATAACGGTAACGATCATTGGGCCTAATAAATGCTAGAAAATTGTAAATAATTATCTTCTTTCTAAAAGATAATTTAATAGAGCATTTACAATTTCTTTATTAAAGATCATAACAGTAACGATCATTGGTCCTAATAAATGGTAAAGAATTTGAAATAATTACCTTCTTTGTGAATCATAATTGAAAAGATCATTTAAAGTTTTTTTATTAAAGATCATAACGGTAACGATCATTGGGCCTAATAAATGCTAGAAAATTGTAAATAATTATCTTCTTTCTAAAAGATAATTTAATAGAGCATTTACAATTTCTTTATTAAAGATCATAACAGTAACGATCATTGGTCCTAATAAATGCTAAAGAATTTGAAATAATTACCTTCTTTGTGTATCATAATTGAAAAGATCATTTAAAGTTTTTTTATTAAAGATCATAACGGTAACGATCATTGGGACTAATAAATGCTAAAAAATTGTAAATAATTATCTTCTTTCTCAAAGATAATTTAATAGATCATTTAGAATTTCTTTATTAAAGATCATAACGAAAACCATCATTAGGCCTAATAAATGCTAAAGAATTGTAAATAATTATATTCTTTCTGAAACCTAATTTAATAGATCATTTAAAATTTCTTTATTAAAAATCATAACGGTAACAATCATTGAGCCTAATAAATGGTAAAAAATTGTAAATAATTATCTTCTTTGTAAAAGATAATTTAATAGATCATTTAAAATTTCTTTATTAAAGATCATAACAGTAACGATCACTGGGCCTAATAAATGCTAAAGAATTTGAAATAATTATCTTCTTTGTGAATCATAATTGAAAGGATCATTTAAAGTTTTTTTATTAAAGATCATAACGGTAACGATCATTGGGCCTAATAAATGCTAAAAAATTGTAAATAATTATCTTCTTTCTAAAAGATAATTTAATAGATCATTTACAATTTCTTTATTAAAGATCATAACGGTAACGATCATTGGTCCTAATAAATGCTAAAGAATTTGAAATAATTACCTTCTTTGTGAATCATAATTGAAAAGATCATTTAAAGTTTTTTTATTTAAGATCATAACGGTAACGATCATTGGGCCTAATAAATGCTAAAAAATTGTAAATAATTATCTTCTTACTAAAAGATAATTTAATAGATCATTTACAATTTCTTTATTAAAGATCATAACGGTAACGATCATTGGTCCTAATAAATGCTAAAGAATTTGAAATAATTACCTTCTTTGTGAATCATAATTGAAAAGATCATTTAAAGTTTTTTTATTAAAGATCATAACGGTAACGATCATTGGGCCTAATAAATGCTAAAAAATTGTAAATAATTATCTTCTTTCTCAAAGATAATTTAACAGATCATTTAGAATTTCTTTATTAAAGATCATAACGGTAACGATCATTGGGCCTAATAAATGCTAACGAATTTGAAATAATTATCTTCTTTGTGAATCATAATTGAAAAGATCATTTAAAGTTTTTTTATTAAAGATCATAACGGTAACGATCATTGGGACTAATAAATGCTAAAAAATTGTAAATAATTATCTTCTTTCTCAAAGTTAATTTAATAGATCATTTAGAATTTCTTTATTAAAGATCATAACGGAAACGATCATTGGGCCTAATAAATGCTAAAGAATTGTAAATAATTATATTCTTTCTGCAACCTAATTTAATAGATCATTTAAAATTTCTTTATTAAAAATCATAACGGTAACAATCATTGAGCCTAATAAATGGTAAAAAATTGTAAATAATTATCTTCTTTGTAAAAGATAATTTAATAGATCATTTAAAATTTCTTTATTAAAGATCATAACAGTAACGATCACTGGGCCTAATAAATGCTAAAGAATTTGAAATAATTATCTTCTTTGTGAATCATAATTGAAAGGATCATTTAAAGTTTTTTTATTAAAGATCATAACGGTAAAGATCATTGGGCCTAATAAATGCTAAAAAATTGTAAATAATTATCTTCTTTCTAAAAGATAATTTAATAGATCATTTACAATTTCTTTATTAAAGATCATAACGGTAACGATCATTGGTCCTAATAAATGCTAAAGAATTTGAAATAATTACCTTCTTTGTGCATCATAATTGAAAAGATCATTTAAAGTTTTTTTATTAAAGATCATAACGGTAACGATCATTGGGCCTAATAAATGCTAAAAAATTGTAAATAATTATCTTCTTTCTAAAAGATAATTTAATAGACCATTTAGAATTTCTTTATTAAGGATCATAACGGTAACGATCATTAGTCCTAATAAATGCTAAAGAATTTGAAATAATTACCTTCTTTGTGAATCATAATTGAAAAGATCATTTAAAGTTTTTTTATTAAAGATCATAACGGTAACGATCATTGGGCCTAATAAATGCTAGAAAATTGTAAATAATTATCTTCTTTCTAAAAGATAATTTAATAGAGCATTTACAATTTCTTTATTAAAGATCATAACAGTAACGATCATTGGTCCTAATAAATGCTAAAGAATTTGAAATAATTACCTTCTTTGTGAATCATAATTGAAAAGATAATTTAAAGTTTTTTTATTAAAGATCATAACGGTAACGATCATTGGGCCTAATAAATGCTAAAAAATTGTAAATAATTATCTTCTTTCTCAAAGATAATTTAACAGATCATTTAGAATTTCTTTATTAAAGATCATAACGGTAACGATCATTGGGCCTAATAAATGGTAACGAATTTGAAATAATTATCTTCTTTGTGAATCATAATTGAAAAGATCATTTAAAGTTTTTTTATTAAAGATCATAACGGTAACGATCATTGGGACTAATAAATGCTAAAAAATTGTAAATAATTATCTTCTTTCTCAAAGATAATTTAATAGATCATTTAGAATTTCTTTATTAAAGATCATAACGGAAACCATCATTAGGCCTAATAAATGCTAAAGAATTGTAAATAATTATATTCTTTCTGAAACCTAATTTAATAGATCATTTAAAATTTCTTTATTAAAAATCATAACGGTAACAATCATTGAGCCTAATAAATGGTAAAAAATTGTAAATAATTATCTTCTTTGTAAAAGATAATTTAATAGATCATTTAAAATTTCTTTATTAAAGATCATAACAGTAACGATCACTGGGCCTAATAAATGCTAAAGAATTTGAAATAATTATCTTCTTTGTGAATCATAATTGAAAGGATCATTTAAAGTTTTTTTATTAAAGATCATAACGGTAACGATCATTGGGCCTAATAAATGCTAAAAAATTGTAAATAATTATCTTCTTTCTAAAAGATAATTTAATAGATCATTTACAATTTCTTTATTAAAGATCATAACGGTAACGATCATTGGTCCTAATAAATGCTAAAGAATTTGAAATAATTACCTTCTTTGTGAATCATAATTGAAAAGATCATTTAAAGTTTTTTTATTAAAGATCATAACGGTAACGATCATTGGGCCTAATAAATGCTAAAAAATTGTAAATAATTATCTTCTTACTAAAAGATAATTTAATAGATCATTTACAATTTCTTTATTAAAGATCATAACGGTAACGATCATTGGTCCTAATAAATGCTAAAGAATTTGAAATAATTACCTTCTTTGTGAATCATAATTGAAAAGATCATTTAAAGTTTTTTTATTAAAGATCATAACGGTAACGATCATTGGGCCTAATAAATGCTAAAAAACTGAAAATAATTATCTTCTTTCTCAAAGATAATTTAACAGATCATTTAGAATTTCTTTATTAAAGATCATAACGGTAACGATCATTGGGCCTAATAAATGCTAACGAATTTGAAATAATTATCTTCTTTGTGAATCATAATTGAAAAGATCATTTAAAGTTTTTTTATTAAAGATCATAACGGTAACGATCATTGGGACTAATAAATGCTAAAAAATTGTAAATAATTATCTTCTTTCTCAAAGATAATTTAATAGATCATTTAGAATTTCTTTATTAAAGATCATAACGGAAACGATCATTGGGCCTAATAAATGCTAAAGAATTGTAAATAATTATATTCTTTCTGAAACCTAATTTAATAGATCATTTAAAATTTCTTTATTAAAAATCATAACGGTAACAATCATTGAGCCTAATAAATGGTAAAAAATTGTAAATAGTTATCTTCTTTGTAAAAGATAATTTAATAGATCATTTAAAATTTCTTTATTAAAGATCATAACAGTAACGATCACTGGGCCTAATAAATGCTAAAGAATTTGAAATAATTATCTTCTTTGTGAATCATAATTGAAAGGATCATTTAAAGTTTTTTTATTAAAGATCATAACGGTAACGATCATTGGGCCTAATAAATGGTAAAAAATTGTAAATAATTATCTTCTTTCTAAAAGATAATTTAATAGATCATTTACAATTTCTTTATTAAAGATCATAACGGTAACGATCATTGGTCCTAATAAATGCTAAAGAATTTGAAATAATTACCTTCTTTGTGAATCATAATTGAAAAGATCATTTAAAGTTTTTTTATTAAAGATCATAACGGTAACGATCATTGGGCCGAATAAATGGTAAAAAATTGTAAATAATTATCTTCTTTCTCAAAGATAATTTAACAGATCATTTAGAATTTCTTTATTAAAGATCATAACGGTAACGATCATTGGGCCTAATAAATGCTAACGAATTTGAAATAATTATCTTCTTTGTGAATCATAATTGAAAAGATCATTTAAAGTTTTTTATTAAAGATCATAACAGTAACGATCATTGGCCTAATAAATGCTAAAAAATTGTAAATAATTATCTTCTTTCTCAAAGATAATTTAATAGATCATTTAGAATTTCTTTATTAAAGATCATAACGGAAACGATCATTGGGCCTAATAAATGCTAAAGAATTATAAATAATTATATTCTTTCTAAAACATAATTTAATAGATCATTTAAAATTTCTTTATTAAAAATCATAACGGTAACAATCATTGAGCCTAATAAATGGTAAAAAATTTCTAAATAATTATCTTCTTTGTAAAAGATAATTTAATAGATCATTTAAAATTTCTTTATTAAAGATCATAACAGTAACGATCACTGGGCCTAATAAATGCTAAAGAATTTGAAATAATTATCTTCTTTGTGAATCATAATTGAAAAGATTATTTAAAGTTTTTTTATTAAAGATCATAACGGTAACGATCATTGGGCCTAATAAATGCTAAAAAATTGTAAATAATTATCTTCTTTCTCAAAGATAATTTAATAGATCATTTAGAATTTCTTTATTAAAGATCATAACGGTAACGATCATTGGGCCTAATAAATGCTAAAGAATTTGAAATAATTACCTTCTTTGTGAATCATAATTGAATAGATCATTTAAAGTTTTTTTAATAAAGATCATAACGGTAACGATCATTGGGCCTAATAAATGCTAAAAAATTGTAAATAATTATCTTCTTTCTCAAAGATAATTTAATAGATCATTTAGAATTTCTTTATTAAAGATCATAACGGTAACGATCATTGGCCCTAATAAATGCTAACGAATTTGAAATAATTATCTTCTTTGTGAATCCTAATTGAAAAGATCATTTAAAGTTTTTTTTTTAAAGATCATAACGGTAACTAAAGATCATAATGGTAAGGATCATTGGTCCTAATAAATGCTAAAGAATTTGAAATAATTACCTTCTTTGTGAATCATAATTGAAAAGATCATTTAAAGTTTTTTTATTAAAGATCATAACGGTAACGATCATTGGGCCTAATAAATGCTAACGAATTTGAAATAATTATCTTCTTTGTGAATCATAATTGAAAAGATCATTTAAAGTTTTTTATTAAAGATCATAACGGTAACGATCATTGGCCTAATAAATGCTAAAAAATTATAAATAATTATCTTCTTTCTCAAAGATAATTTAATAGATCATTTAGAATTTCTTTATTAAAGATCATAACGGAAACGATCATTGGGCCTAATAAATGCTAAAGAATTGTAGATAATTATATTCTTTCTAAAACATAATTTAATAGATCATTTAAAATTTCTTTATTAAAAATCATAACGGTAACAATCATTGAGCCTAATAAATGGTAAAAAATTTGTAAATAATTATCTTCTTTGTAAAAGATAATTTAATAGATCATTTAAAATTTCTTTATTAAAGATCATAACAGTAACGATCACTGGGCCTAATAAATGCTAAAGAATTTGAAATAATTATCTTCTTTGTGAATCATAATTGAAAAGATTATTTAAAGTTTTTTTATTAAAGATCATAACGGTAACGATCATTGGGCCTAATAAATGCTAAAAAATTGTAAATAATTATCTTCTTTCTCAAAGATAATTTAATAGATCATTTACAATTTCTTTATTAAAGATCATAACGGTAACGATCATTGGGCCTAATAAATGCTAAAGAATTTGAAATAATTACCTTCTTTGTGAATCATAATTGAATAGATCATTTAAAGTTTTTTTAATAAAGATCATAACGGTAACGATCATTGGGCCTAATAAATGCTAAAAAATTGTAAATAATTATCTTCTTTCTCAAAGATAATTTAATAGATCATTTAGAATTTCTTTATTAAAGATCATAACGGTAACGATCATTGGCCCTAATAAATGCTAACGAATTTGAAATAATTATCTTCTTTGTGAATCATAATTGAAAAGATCATTTAAAGTTTTTTTTTTAAAGATCATAACGGTAACTAAAGATCATAATGGTAAGGATCATTGGTGCTAATAAATGCTAAAGAATTTGAAATAATTACCTTCTTTGTGAATCATAATTGAAAAGATCATTTAAAGTTTTTTTATTAAAGATCATAACGGTAACGATCATTGGGCCTAATAAATGCTAAAAAATTGTAAATAATTATCTTCTTTCTCAAAGATAATTTAACAGATCATTTAGAATTTCTTTATTAAAGATCATAACGGTAACGATCATTGGGCCTAATAAATGCTAACGAATTTGAAATAATTATTTTCTTTGTGAATCATAATTGAAAAGATCATTTAAAGTTTTTTTATTAAAGATCATAACGGTAACCATCATTGGGCCTAATAAATGCTAAAAAATTGTAAATAATTATCTTCTTTCTAAAAGATAATTTAATAGATCATTTACAATTTCTTTATTAAAGATCATAACGGTAACGATCATTGGTCCTAATAAATGCTAAAGAATTTGAAATAATTACCTTCTTTGTGAATCATAATTGAAAAGATCATTTAAAGTTTTTTTATTAAAGATCATAACGGTAACGATCATTGGGCCTAATAAATGCTAAAAAATTGTAAATAATTATCTTCTTTCTAAAAGATAATTTAATAGATCATTTACAATTTCTTTATTAAAGATCATAACGGTAACGATCATTGGTCCTAATAAATGCTAAATAATTTGAAATAATTACCTTCTTTGTGAATCATAATTGAAAAGATCATTTAAAGTTTTTTTATTAAAGATCATAACGGTAACGATCATTGGGCCTAATAAATGCTAAAAAACTGAAAATAATTATCTTCTTTCTCAAAGATAATTTAACAGATCATTTAGAATTTCTTTATTAAATATCATAACGGTAACGATCATTGGGCCTAATAAATGCTAACGAATTTGAAATAATTATCTTCTTTGTGAATCATAATTGAAAAGATCATTTAAAGTTTTTTTATTAAAGATCATAACGGTAACGATCATTGGGCCTAATAAATGCTAAAAAATTGTAAATAATTATCTTCTTTCTCAAAGATAATTTAATAGATCATTTAGAATTTCTTTATTAAAGATCATAACAGAAACGATCATTGGGCCTAATAAATGCTAAAGAATTGTAAATAATTATATTCTTTCTAAAACATAATTTAATAGATCATTTAAAATTTCTTTATTAAAAATCATAACGGTAACAATCATTGAGCCTAATAAATGGTAAAAAATTGTAAATAATTATCTTCTTTGTAAAAGATAATTTAATAGATCATTTAAAATTTCTTTATTAAAGATCATAACATTAACGATCACTGGGCCTAATAAATGCTAAAGAATTTGAAATAATTATCTTCTTTGTGAATCATAATTGAAAAGATCATTTAAAGTTTTTTTATTAAAGATCATAACGGTAACGATCATTGGGCCTAATAAATGCTAAAAAATCGTAAATACTTATCTTCTTTCTAAAAGCTAATTTAATAGATCATTTAGAATTTCTTTATTTAACGGTAATGGTCATTGGGCCTAATAAATGCTAAAAAATTGTAAATAATTCTATTCTTTCTAAAACATAATTTAATAGATCATTTAAAATTTCTTTATAAAAAATCCTAACGGTAACAATCATTGAGCGTAATAAATGGTAAAAAATTGTAAATAATTATCTTCTTTGTAAAAGATAATTTACTAGATCATTTAGAATTTCTTTATTAAAGATCATAACGGTAACGATCATTGGGCCTAATAAATGCTAAAGAATTTGAAATAATTACCTTCTTTGTGAATCATAATTGAATAGATCATTTAAAGTTTTTTTAATAAAGATCATAACGGTAACGATCATTGGGCCTAATAAATGCTAAAAAATTGTAAATAATTATCTTCTTTCTCAAAGATAATTTAATAGATCATTTAGAATTTCTTTATTAAAGATCATAACGGTAACGATCATTGGCCCTAATAAATGCTAACGAATTTGAAATAATTATCTTCTTTGTGAGTCATAATTGAAAAGATCATTTAAAGTTTGTTTATTAAAGATCATAACAGTAACGATCATTGGGCCTAACAAATGCTAAAAGATTGTAAATAATTATCTTCTTTCTAAAAGATAATTTAATGGATCATTTAAAAGTTTCTTTATTAAAGATCATAACGGTACGATCATTGGGCCTAATAAATGCTAAAAGATTGTAAATAATTATCTTCTTTCTAAAAGATAATTTAATAGACCATTTAAAATTTCTTTATTAAAGATCATAAGGGTAACGATCATTGGGCCTAATAAATGCTAAAAGATTGTAAATAATTATCTTCTTTCTAAAACATAATTTAATAGATCATTTAAAATATCTTTATTAAAGATCATAACGGTAACGATCATTGGGCCTAATAAATGCTAAAAGATTGTAAATAATTATCTTCTTTCTAAATAATATCATAGATCATTTAAAATTTCTTTATTAAAGATCATAACGGTAACGATCATTGGGCCTAATAAATGCTAAAGAAATTTAAATAATTATCTCTTTTCTAAAAGATTTTTTTAGAAATCATTTAAAATTTCTTTATTAAAGATCATAACGGTAACGATCATTGGGCCTAACAAATGCTAAAAGATTGTAAATAATTATCTTCTTTCTAAAAGATAATTTAATGGATCATTTAAAAATTTCTTTATTAAAGATCATAACGGTAACCATCGTTGGGCCTAATAAATGCTAAAAGATTGTAAATAATTATCTTCTTTCTAAAAGATAATTTAATAGATCATTTTAAATTTATTTATTAAACATCATAACGGTAACTATCAATGGGGCTAATAAATGCTAAAAAATTTGAAATAGTTATCTTCTTTCTAAAATATAATTTTATTGATCATTTAAAATTTCTTTATTAAAGATCATAACGGTAACGACCATTGGGCCTAATAATTGCTAAAGAAATTTAAATAATCATGTTCTTTCTAAAAGATAATTTATTTGATCATTTAAAATTTCTTTATTAAAGATCATAACGGTAACGATCATTGGGCCTAATAATTGCTAAAGAAATTTAAATAATTATGTTCTTTCTAAAAGATAATTTATTTGATCATTTACAATTTCTTTATTAAAGATCATAACAGTAACGATCACTGGGCCTAATAAATGCTAAAGAAT
Organism: Psophocarpus tetragonolobus; assembly: GCA_037954015.1. Taxonomy (NCBI): domain Eukaryota; kingdom Viridiplantae; phylum Streptophyta; class Magnoliopsida; order Fabales; family Fabaceae; genus Psophocarpus; species Psophocarpus tetragonolobus. The sequence goes on from CM075688.1 coordinate 67,161,376, forward strand.
TTGAAATAATTATCTTCTTTGTGAATCATAATTGAAAAGATTATTTAAAGTTTTTTTATTAAAGATCATAACGGTAACGATCATTGGGCCTAATAAATGCTAAAAAATTGTAAATAATTATCTTCTTTCTCAAAGATAATTTAATAGATCATTTAGAATTTCTTTATTAAAGATCATAACGGTAACGATCATTGGGCCTAATAAATGCTAAAGAATTTGAAATAATTACCTTCTTTGTGAATCATAATTGAATAGATCATTTAAAGTTTTTTTAATAAAGATCATAACGGTAACGATCATTGGGCCTAATAAATGCTAAAAAATTGTAAATAATTATCTTCTTTCTCAAAGATAATTTAATAGATCATTTAGAATTTCTTTATTAAAGATCATAACGGTAACGATCATTGGCCCTAATAAATGCTAACGAATTTGAAATAATTATCTTCTTTGTGAATCATAATTGAAAAGATCATTTAAAGTTTTTTTTTTAAAGATCATAACGGTAACTAAAGATCATAATGGTAAGGATCATTGGTGCTAATAAATGCTAAAGAATTTGAAATAATTACCTTCTTTGTGAATCATAAATGAAAAGATCATTTAAAGTTTTTTTATTAAAGATCATAACGGTAACGATCATTGGGCCTAATAAATGCTAAAAAATTGTAAATAATTATCTTCTTTCTCAAAGATAATTTAACAGATCATTTAGAATTTCTTTATTAAAGATCATAACGGTAACGATCATTGGGCCTAATAAATGCTAACGAATTTGAAATAATTATTTTCTTTGTGAATCATAATTGAAAAGATCATTTAAAGTTTTTTTATTAAAGATCATAACGGTAACGATCATTGGGCCTAATAAATGCTAAAAAATTGTAAATAATTATCTTCTTTCTAAAAGATAATTTAATAGATCATTTACAATTTCTTTATTAAAGATCATAACGGTAACGATCATTGGTCCTAATAAATGCTAAAGAATTTGAAATAATTACCTTCTTTGTGAATCATAATTGAAAAGATCATTTAAAGTGTTTTTATTAAAGATAATAACGGTAACGATCATTGGGCCTAATAAATGCTAAAAAATTGTAAATAATTATCTTCTTTCTAAAAGATAATTTAATAGATCATTTACAATTTCTTTATTAAAGATCATAACGGTAACGATCATTGGTCCTAATAAATGCTAAAGAATTTGAAATAATTACCTTCTTTGTGAATCATAATTGAAAAGATCATTTAAAGTTTTTTTATTAAAGATCATAACGGTAACGATCATTGGGCCTAATAAATGCTAAAAAATTGTAAATAATTATCTTCTTTCTAAAAGATAATTTAATAGATCATTTACAATTTCTTTATTAAAGATCATAACGGTAACGATCATTGGTCCTAATAAATGCCAAAGAATTTGAAATAATTACCTTCTTTGTGAATCATAATTGAAAAGATCATTTAAAGTTTTTTTATTAAAGATCATAACGGTAACGATCATTGGGCCTAATAAATGCTAAAAAACTGAAAATAATTATCTTCTTTCTCAAAGATAATTTAACAGATCATTTAGAATTTCTTTATTAAATATCATAACGGTAACGATCATTGGGCCTAATAAATGCTAACGAATTTGAAATAATTATCTTCTTTGTGAATCATAATTGAAAAGATCATTTAAAGTTTTTTTATTAAAGATCATAACGGTAACGATCATTGGGCCTAATAAATGCTAAAAAATTGTAAATAATTATCTTCTTTCTCAAAGATAATTTAATAGATCATTTAGAATTTCTTTATTAAAGATCATAACAGAAACGATCATTGGGCCTAATAAATGCTAAAGAATTGTAAATAATTATATTCTTTCTAAAACATAATTTAATAGATCATTTAAAATTTCTTTATTAAAAATCATAACGGTAACAATCATTGAGCCTAATAAATGGTAAAAAATTGTAAATAATTATCTTCTTTGTAAAAGATAATTTAATAGATCATTTAAAATTTCTTTATTAAAGATCATAACATTAACGATCACTGGGCCTAATAAATGCTAAAGAATTTGAAATAATTATCTTCTTTGTGAATCATAATTGAAAAGATCATTTAAAGTTTTTTTATTAAAGATCATAACGGTAACGATCATTGGGCCTAATAAATGCTAAAAAATCATAAATACTTATCTTCTTTCTAAAAGCTAATTTAATAGATCATTTAGAATTTCTTTATTTAACGGTAATGGTCATTGGGCCTAATAAATGCTAAAAAATTGTAAATAATTCTATTCTTTCTGAAACATAATTTAATAGATCATTTAAAATTTCTTTATTAAAAATCCTAACGGTAACAATCATTGAGCGTAATAAATGGTAAAAAATTGTAAATAATTATCTTCTTTGTAAAAGATAATTTACTAGATCATTTAGAATTTCTTTATTAAAGATCATAACGGTAACGATCATTGGGCCTAGTAAATGCTAAAGAATTTGAAATAATTACCTTCTTTGTGAATCATAATTGAATAGATCATTTAAAGTTTTTTTAATAAAGATCATAACGGTAACGATCATTGGGCCTAATAAATGCTAAAAAATTGTAAATAATTATCTTCTTTCTCAAAGATAATTTAATAGATCATTTAGAATTTCTTTATTAAAGATCATAACGGTAACGATCATTGGCCCTAATAAATGCTAACGAATTTGAAATAATTATCTTCTTTGTGAGTCATAATTGAAAAGATCATTTAAAGTTTTTTTATTAAAGATCATAACGGTAACTAAAGATCATAATGGTAAGGATCATTGGTCCTAATAAATGCTAAAGAATTTGAAATAATTACCTTCTTTGTGAATCATAATTGAAAAGATCATTTAAAGTTTTTTTATTAAAGATCATAACGGTAACGATCATTGGGCCTAATAAATGCTAAAAAATTGTAAATAATTATCTTCTTTCTCAAAGATTATTTAACAGATCATTTAGAATTTCTTTATTAAAGATCATAACGGTAACGATCATTGGGCCTAATAAATGCTAACAAATTTGAAATAATTATTTTCTTTGTGAATCATAATTGAAAAGATCATTTAAAGTTTTTTTATTAAAGATCATAACGGTAACAATCATTGGGACTAATAAATGCTAAAAAATTGTAAATAATTATCTTCTTTCTCAAAGATAATTTAATAGATCATTTAGAATTTCTTTATTAAAGATCATAACGGAAACGATCATTGGGCCTAATAAATGCTAAAGAATTGTAAATAATTATATTCTTTCTAAAACCTAATTTAATAGATCATTTAAAATTTCTTTATTAAAAATCATAACGGTAACAATCATTGAGCCTAATAAATGGTAAAAAATTGTAAACAATTATCTTCTTTCTAAAAGATAATTTAATAGATCATTTAAAATTTCTTTATTAAAGATCATAACAGTAACGATCACTGGGCCTAATAAATGCTAAAGAATTTGAAATAATTATCTTCTTTGTGAATCATAATTGAAAGGATCATTTAAAGTTTTTTTATTAAAGATCATAACGGTAACGATCATTGGGCCTAATAAATGCTAAAAAATTGTAAACAATTATCTTCTTTTTCAAAGATAATTTAATAGATCATTTACAATTTCTTTATTAAAGATCATAACGGTAACGATCATTGGTCCTAATAAATGCTAAAGAATTTGAAATAATTACCTTCTTTGTGAATCATAATTGAAAAGATCATTTAAAGTTTTTTTATTAAAGATCATAACGGTAACGATCATTGGGCCTAATAAATGCTAAAAAATTGTAAATAATTATCTTCTTTCTAAAAGATAATTTAATAGATCATTTACAATTTCTTTATTAAAGATCATAACGGTAACGATCATTGGTCCTAATAAATGCTAAAGAATTTGAAATAATTACCTTCTTTGTGAATCATAATTGAAAAGATCATTTAAAGTTTTTTTATTAAAAATCATAACGGTAACGATCATTGGCCTAATAAATGCTAAAAAATTGTAAATAATTATCTTCTTTCTAAAACATAATTTAATAGATCATTTAAAATTTCTTTATTAAAGATCATAACGGAAACGATCATTGGGCCTAATAAATGCTAAAGAATTGTAAATAATTATATTCTTTCTAAAACATAATTTAATAGATCATTAAAAATTTCTTTATTAAAGATCATAACGGAAACGATCATTGGGCCTAATAAATGCTAAAGAATTGTAAATAATTATATTCTTTCTAAAACATAATTTTATAGATCATTTAAAATTTATTTATTAAAGATCATAATGGTAACGATCATTGGTCCTAATAAATGCTAAAGAATTTGAAATAATTACCTTCTTTGTGAATCATAATTGAAAAGATCATTTAAAGTTTTTTTATTAAAGATCATAACGGTAACGATCATTGGGCCTAATAAATGCTAAAAAATTGTAAATAATTATCTTCTTTCTCAAAGATAATTTAATAGATCATTTAGAATTTCTTTATTAAAGATCATAACGGTAACGATCATTGGGCCTAATAAATGCTACAGAATTGTAAATAATTATATTCTTTATAAAACGTAATTTAATAGATCATTTAAAATTTCTTTATTAAAAATCATAACGCTAACAATCATTGAGCCTAATAAATGGTAAAAAATTGTAAATAATTATCTTGTTTGTAACAGATAATTTAATAGATCATTTAAAATTTCTTTATTAAAGATCATATCGGTAACGATCATTGGTCCTAATAAATGCTAAAGAATTTGAAATAATTACCTTCTTTGTGAATCATAATTGAATAGATCATTTAAAGTTTTTTTAATAAAGATCATAACGGTAACGATCATTGGGCCTAATAAATGCTAAAAAATTGTAAATAATTATCTTGTTTCTAAAAGATAATTTAATAGATCATTTAGAATTTCTTTATTAAAGATTATACCGGTAACGATCATTGGTCCTAATAAATGCTAAAGAATTTGAAATAATTACCTTCTTTGTGAATCATAATTGAAAAGATCATTTAAAGTTTTTTTATTAAAGATCATAACGGAAACTATCATTGGGCCTAATAAATGCTAAAAAATTGTAAATAATTATCTTCTTTCTCAAAGATAATTTAATAGATCATTTAGAATTTCTTTATTAAAGATCATAACGGAAACTATCATTGGGCCTAATAAATTCTAAAGAATTGTAAATAATTATATTCTTTCTAAAACATAATTTAATAGATCATTTAAAATTTCTTTATTAAAGATCATAACAGTAACGTTCATTGAGCCTAATAAATGCTAAAAAATTGTAATTAATTATCTTATTTGCAAAAGATAATTTAGTAGATCATTTAAAATTTCTTTATTAAAGATCATAACGGTAACGATCGTTGGTCCTAATAAATGCTAACGAATTTGAAATAATTACCCATCATTTAAAGTTTTTTTAATAAAGATCATAACGGTAACGATCAATGGGCCTACTCAATGCTAAAAAATTGTAAATAATTATCTTGTTTCTAAAAGATAATTTAATAGATCATTTAGAATTTCTTTATTAAAAATCATACCGGTAACGATCATTGGTCCTAATAAATGCTAAAAAATTTGAAATAATTACCTTCTTTGTGAATCATAATTGAAAAGATCATTTAAAGTTTTTTTATTAAAGATCATAACGGAAACGATCATTGGGCCTAATAAATGCTAAAAAATTGTAAATAATTATCTTCTTTCTAAAAGATAATTTAATAGATCATTTAGAATTTCTTTATTAAACATCATAACGGTAACGATCATTGGGCCTACTAAATGCTAAAGAATTTGAAATAATTATCTTCTTTGTGAATCATAATTGAAAACATCATTTAAAGTTTTTTTATTAAAGATCATAACGGTAACGAGCATTGGGCCTAATAAATTATAAAAAATTGTAAATAATTATCTTCTTTCTCAAAGATAATTTAATAGATCATTTAGAATTTCTTTATTAAAGATCATAATGGAAACGATCATTGGGCCTAATAAATGCTAAAGAATTGTAAATAATTATATTCTTTCTAAAAAATAATTTTATAGATCATTTAAAATTTCTTTATTAAAGATCATAACGGTAACGTTCATTGGGCCTAATAAATGCTAAAAAACTGTAATTAATTATCTTCTTTTCAAAAGATAAATTAGTAGATCATTTAAAATTTCTTTATTAAAGATCATATCGGTAACGATCATTGGTCCTAATAAATGCTAAAGAATTTGAAATAATTACCTTCTTTGTGAATCATAATTGAATAGATCATTTAAAGTTTTTTTAATAAAGATCATAACGGTAACGATCATTGGGCCTAGTAAATGCTAAAAAATTGTAAATAATTATCTTTTTTCTAAAAGATAATTTAATAGATCATTTAGAATTTCTTTATTAAAGATCATAATGGTAACGATCATTGGTCCTAATAAATGCTAAAGAATTTGAAATAATTACCTTCTTTGTGAATCATAATTGAAAAGATCATTTAAAGTTTTTTTATTAAAGATCATAACGGTAACGATCATTGGGCCTAATAAATGCTAAAAAATTATAAATGATTATCTTCTTTCTCAAAGATAATTTAATAGATCATTTAGAATTTCTTTATTAAAGATCATAACGGAAACAATCATTGGGCCTAATAAATGCTAAAGAATTGTAAATAATTATATTCTTTCTAAAACATAATTTAATAGATCATTTAAAATTTCTTTATTAAAAATCATAACGCTAACAATCATTGAGCCTAATAAATGGTAAAAAATTGTAAATAATTATCTTGTTTGTAACAGATAATTTAATAGATCATTTAAAATTTCTTTATTAAAGATCATATCGGTAACGATCATTGGTCCTAATAAATGCTAAAGAATTTGAAATAATTACCTTCTTTGTGAATCATAATTGAATAGATCATTTAAAGTTTTTTTAATAAAGATCATAACGGTAACGATCATTGGGCCTAATAAATGCTAAAAAATTGTAAATAATTATCTTCTTTCTCAAAGATAATTTAATAGATCATTTAGAATTTCTTTATTAAAGATCATAACGGTAACGATCATTGGGCCTAATAAATGCTAAAGAATTTGAAATAATTATCTTCTTTGTGAATCATAATTCAAAAGATCATTTAAAGTTTTTTTATTAAAGATCATAACGGTAACGAGCATTGGGCTTAATAAATGCTAAAAAATTGTAAATAATTATCTTCTTTCTCAAAGATAATTTAATAGATCATTTAGAATTTCTTTACTAAAAGATCATAACGGAAACGATCATTGGGCCTAATAAATGCTAAAGAATTTGAAATAATTACCTTCTTTGTGAATCATAATTTAATAGATCATTTAAAATTTCTTTATTAAAGATCATAACGGTAACGTTCATTGGGCCTAATAAATGCTAAAAAACTGTAATTAATTATCTTCTTTGCAAAAGATAATTTAGTAGATCATTTAAAATTTCTTTATTAAAGATCATAACGGTAACGATCATTGGCCCTAATAAATGCTAAAGAATTTGAAATAATTACCTTCTTTGTGAATCATAATTGAATAGATCATTTAAAGTTTTTTTAATAAAGATCATAACGGTAACGATCATTGGGCCTAATAAATGCTAAAAAATTGTAAATAATTATCTTCTTTCTCAAAGATAATTTAATAGATCATTTAGAATTTCTTTATTAAAGATCATAACGGTAACGATCATTGGCCCTAATAAATGCTAAAGAATTTGAAATAATTACCTTCTTTGCGAATCATAATTGAATAGATCATTTAAAGTTTTTTTAATAAAGATCATAACGGTAACGATCATTGGGCCTAATAAATGCTAAAAAATTGTAAATAATTATCTTTTTTCTAAAAGATAATTTAATATATCATTTAGAATTTTGTTTATTAAAGATCATAATGGTAACGATCATTGGTCCTAATAAATGCTAAAGAATTTGAAATAATTACCTTCTTTGTGAATCATAATTGAAAAGATCATTTAAAGTTTTTTTATTAAAGATCATAACGGTAACGATCATTGGGCCTAACAAATGCTAAAAAATTGTAAATAATTATCTTCTTTCTCAAAGATAATTTAATAGATCATTTAGAATTTCTTTATTAAAGATCATAACGGAAACAATCATTGGGTCTAATAAATGCTAAAGAATTGTAAATAATTATATTCTTTATAAAACGTAATTTAATAGATCATTTAAAATTTCTTTATTAAAAATCATAACGCTAACAATCGTTGAGCCTAATAAATGGTAAAAAATTGTAAATAATTATCTTGTTTGTAACAGATAATTTAATAGATCATTTAAAATTTCTTTATTAAAGATCATATCGGTAACGATCATTGGTCCTAATAAATGCTAAAGAATTTGAAATTATTACCTTCTTTGTGAATCATAATTGAATAGATCATTTAAAGTGTTTTTAATAAAGATCATAACGGTAACGATCATTGGGCTAATAAATGCTAAAAAATTGTAAATAATTATCTTCTTTCTCAAAGATAATTTAATAGATCATTTAGAATTTCTTTATTAAAGATCATAACGGTAACGATCATTGGGCCTAATAAATGCTAAAGAATTTGAAATAATTATCTTCTTTGTGAATCATAATTGAAAAGATCATTTAAAGTTTTTTTATTAAAGATCATAACGGTAACGAGCATTGGGCCTAATAAATGCTAAAAAATTGTAAATAATTACCTTCTTTCTCAAAGATAATTTAATAGATCATTTAGAATTTCTTTATTAAAGATCATAACTGTAACGATCATTGGACCTACTAAATGCTAAAGAATTTGAAATAATTATCTTCTTTGTGAATCATAATTGAAAAGATCATTTAAAGTTTTTTTATTAAAGATCATAACGGTAACGAGCATTGGGCCTAATAAATGCTAAAAAATTGTAAATAATTATCTTCTTTCTCAACGATGATTTAATAGATCATTTAGAATTTCTTAATTAAAGATCATAACGGAAACGATCATTGGGCCTAATAAATGCTAAAGAATTGTAAATAATTATATTCTTTCTAAAACATAATTTTATAGATCATTTAAAATTTCTTTATTAAAGATCATAACAGTAACGTTCATTGGGCCTAATAAATGCTAAAAAACTGTAATTAATTATCTTCTTTGCAAAAGATAATTTAGTAGATCATTTAAAATTTCTTTATTAAAGATCATATCGGTAACGATCATTGGTCCTAATAAATGCTAAAGAATTTGAAATAATTACCTTCTTTGTGAATCATAATTGAATAAATCATTTAAAGTTTTTTTAATAAAGATCATAACGGTAACGATCATTGGGCCTAATAAATGCTAAAAAATTGTAAATAATTATCTTCTTTCTCAAAGATAATTTAATTGATCATTTAGAATTTCTTTATTAAAGATCATAACGGTAACGATCATTGGGCCTAATAAATGCTAAAGAATTTGAAATAATTATCTTCTTTGTGTATCATAATTCAAAAGATCATTTAAAGTTTTTTTATTAACGATCATAACGGTAACGAGCATTAGGCTTAAAGATCATAACGGTAACGTTCATTGGGCCTAATAAATGTTAAAAAACTGTAATTAATTATCTTCTTTGCAAAAGATAATTTAGTAGATCATTTAAAATTTCTTTATTAAAGATCATAACGGTAACGATCATTGGCCCTAATAAATGCTAAAGAATTTGAAATAATTACCTTCTTTGTGAATCATAATTGAATAGATCATTTAAAGTTTTTTTAATAAAGATCATAACGGTAACGATCATTGGGCCTAATAAATGCTAAAAAATTGTAAATAATTATCTTCTTTCTCAAAGATAATTTAATAGATCATTTAGAATTTCTTTATTAAAGATCATAACGGTAACGATCATTGGCCCTAATAAATGCTAAAGAATTTGAAATAATTACCTTCTTTGCGAATCATAATTGAATAGATCATTTAAAGTTTTTTTAATAAAGATCATAACGGTAACGATCATTGGGCCTAATAAATGCTAAAAAATTGTAAATAATTATCTTTTTTCTAAAAGATAATTTAATATATCATTTAGAATTTTGTTTATTAAAGATCATAATGGTAACGATCATTGGTCCTAATAAATGCTAAAGAATTTGAAATAATTACCTTCTTTGTGAATCATAATTGAAAAGATCATTTAAAGTTTTTTTATTAAAGATCATAACGGTAACGATCATTGGGCCTAACAAATGCTAAAAAATTGTAAATAATTATCTTCTTTCTCAAAGATAATTTAATAGATCATTTAGAATTTCTTTATTAAAGATCATAACGGAAACAATCATTGGGTCTAATAAATGCTAAAGAATTGTAAATAATTATATTCTTTATAAAACGTAATTTAATAGATCATTTAAAATTTCTTTATTAAAAATCATAACGCTAACAATCGTTGAGCCTAATAAATGGTAAAAAATTGTAAATAATTATCTTGTTTGTAACAGATAATTTAATAGATCATTTAAAATTTCTTTATTAAAGATCATATCGGTAACGATCATTGGTCCTAATAAATGCTAAAGAATTTGAAATTATTACCTTCTTTGTGAATCATAATTGAATAGATCATTTAAAGTGTTTTTAATAAAGATCATAACGGTAACGATCATTGGGCTAATAAATGCTAAAAAATTGTAAATAATTATCTTCTTTCTCAAAGATAATTTAATAGATCATTTAGAATTTCTTTATTAAAGATCATAACGGTAACGATCATTGGGCCTAATAAATGCTAAAGAATTTGAAATAATTATCTTCTTTGTGAATCATAATTGAAAAGATCATTTAAAGTTTTTTTATTAAAGATCATAACGGTAACGAGCATTGGGCCTAATAAATGCTAAAAAATTGTAAATAATTACCTTCTTTCTCAAAGATAATTTAATAGATCATTTAGAATTTCTTTATTAAAGATCATAACGGTAACGATCATTGGACCTACTAAATGCTAAAGAATTTGAAATAATTATCTTCTTTGTGAATCATAATTGAAAAGATCATTTAAAGTTTTTTTATTAAAGATCATAACGGTAACGAGCATTGGGCCTAATAAATGCTAAAAAATTGTAAATAATTATCTTCTTTCTCAACGATAATTTAATAGATCATTTAGAATTTCTTAATTAAAGATCATAACGGAAACGATCATTGGGCCTAATAAATGCTAAAGAATTGTAAATAATTATATTCTTTCTAAAACATAATTTTATAGATCATTTAAAATTTCTTTATTAAAGATCATAACAGTAACGTTCATTGGGCCTAATAAATGCTAAAAAACTGTAATTAATTATCTTCTTTGCAAAAGATAATTTAGTAGATCATTTAAAATTTCTTTATTAAAGATCATATCGGTAACGATCATTGGTCCTAATAAATGCTAAAGAATTTGAAATAATTACCTTCTTTGTGAATCATAATTGAATAAATCATTTAAAGTTTTTTTAATAAAGATCATAACGGTAACGATCATTGGGCCTAATAAATGCTAAAAAATTGTAAATAATTATCTTCTTTCTCAAAGATAATTTAATTGATCATTTAGAATTTCTTTATTAAAGATCATAACGGTAACGATCATTGGGCCTAATAAATGCTAAAGAATTTGAAATAATTATCTTCTTTGTGTATCATAATTCAAAAGATCATTTAAAGTTTTTTTATTAACGATCATAACGGTAACGAGCATTAGGCTTAAAGATCATAACGGTAACGTTCATTGGGCCTAATAAATGTTAAAAAACTGTAATTAATTATCTTCTTTGCAAAAGATAATTTAGTAGATCATTTAAAATTTCTTTATTAAAGATCATAACGGTAACGATCATTGGTCCTAATAAATGCTAAAGAATTTTAAATAATTACCTTCTTTGTGAATCATAATTGAATAGATCATTTAAAGTTTTTTTCATAAAGATCATAACGGTAACGATCATTGGGCCTAATAAATGCTAAAAAATTGTAAATAATTATCTTCTTTGTAAAAGATAATTTAATAGATCATTTAGAATTTCGTTATTAAAGATCATAACGGTAACGATCATTGGTCCTAATAAATGCTAAAGAATTTCAAAATAATTACCTTCTTTGTGAATCATAATTGAAAAGATCATTTAAAGTTTTTTTATTAAAAATCATAACGGTAACGATCATTGGGCCTAATAAATGCTAAAAAATTGTAAATAATTATCTTCTTTCTCAAAGATAATTTAATAGATCATTTAGAATTTCTTTATTAAAGATCATAACGGAAACGATCATTGGGCCTAATAAATGCTAAAGAATTGTAAATAATTATATTCTTTCTAAAACATAATTTAATAGATCATTTAAAATTTCTTTATTAAAAATCATAACGGTAACAATCATTGAGCCTAATAAATGGTAAAAAATTGTAAATAATTATCTTGTTTGTAACAGATAATTTAATAGATCATATAAAATTTCTTTATTAAAGATCATAACAGTAACGATCATTGGGCCTAATAAATGCTAAAGAATTTGAAATAATTATCTACTTTGTGAATCATAATTGAAAAGATCATTTAAAGTTTTTTTATTAAAGATGATAACGGTAACGATCATTGGGCCTAATAAATGCTAAAGAATTGTAAATAATTATATTCTTTCGAAAACATAATTTAATAGATCATTTAAAATTTCTTTATTAAAGATCATAACGGTAACGTTCATTGGGCCTAATAAATGCTAAAAAACTTAAAATAATTATCTTCTTTGCAAAAGATAATTTAGTACATCATTTAAAATTTCTTTATTAAAGATCATAACGGTAACGATCATTGGTCCTAATAAATGCTAAAGAATTTGAAATAATTACCTTCTTTGTGAATCATAATTGAATAGATCATTTAAAGTTTTTTTAATAAAGATCATAACGGTAACGATCATTGGGCCTAATAAATGCTAAAAAATTGTAAATAATTATCTTCTTTCTCAAAGATAATTTAATAGATCATTTAGAATTTCTTTATTAAAGATCATAACGGTAACGATCATTGGGCCTAATAAATGCTAAAAAATTGTAAATAATTACCTTCTTTCTCAAAGATAATTTAATAGATCATTTAGAATTTCTTTACTAAAGATCATAACGGTAACGATCATTGGACCTACTAAATGCTAAAGAATTTGAAATAATTATCTTCTTTGTGAATCATAATTGAAAAGATCATTTACAGTTTTTTTATTAAAGATCATAACGGTAACGAGCATTGGGCCTAATAAATGCTAAAAAATTGTAAATAATTATCTTCTTTCTCAACGATAATTTAATAGATCATTTAGAATTTCTTAATTAAAGATCATAACGGAAACGATCATTGGGCCTAATAAATGCTAAAGAATTGTAAATAATTATATTCTTTCTAAAACATAATTTTATAGATCATTTAAAATTTCTTTATTAAAGATCATAACAGTAACGTTCATTGGGCCTAATAAATGCTAAAAAACTGTAATTAATTATCTTCTTTGCAAAAGATAATTTAGTAGATCATTTAAAATTTCTTTATTAAAGATCATATCGGTAACGATCATTGGTCCTAATAAATGCTAAAGAATTTGAAATAATTACCTTCTTTGTGAATCATAATTGAATAGATCATTTAAAGTTTTTTTAATAAAGATCATAACGGTAACGATCATTGGGCCTAATAAATGCTAAAAAATTGTAAATAATTATCTTCTTTCTCAAAGATAATTTAATAGATCATTTAGAATTTCTTTATTAAAGATCATAACGGTAACGATCATTGGGCCTAATAAACGCTAAAGAATTTGAAATAATTATCTTCTTTGTGTATCATAATTCAAAAGATCATTTAAAGTTTTTTTATTAACGATCATAACGGTAACGAGCATTAGGCTTAAAGATCATAACGGTAACGTTCATTGGGCCTAATAAATGCTAAAAAACTGTAATTAATTATCTTCTTTGTAAAAGATAATTTAGTAGATCATTTAAAATTTCTTTATTAAAGATCATAACGGTAACGATCATTGGTCCTAATAAATGCTAAAGAATTTTAAATAATTACCTTCTTTGTGAATCATAATTGAATAGATCATTTAAAGTTTTTTTCATAAAGATCATAACGGTAACGATCATTGGGCCTAATAAATGCTAAAAAATTGTAAATAATTATCTTCTTTGTAAAAGATAATTTAATAGATCATTTAGAATTTCGTTATTAAAGATCATAACGGTAACGATCATTGGTCCTAATAAATGCTAAAGAATTTGAAATAATTACCTTCTTTGTGAATCATAATTGAAAAGATCATTTAAAGTTTTTTTATTAAAAATCATAACGGTAACGATCATTGGGCCTAATAAATGCTAAAAAATTGTAAATAATTATCTTCTTTCTCAAAGATAATTTAATAAATCATTTAGAATTTCTTTATTAAAGATCATAACGGAAACGATCATTGGGCCTAATAAATGCTAAAGAATTGTAAATAATTATATTCTTTCTAAAACATAATTTAATAGATCATTTAAAATTTCTTTATTAAAAATCATAACGGTAACAATCATTGAGCCTAATAAATGGTAAAAAATTGTAAATAATTATCTTGTTTGTAACAGATAATTTAATAGATCATATAAAATTTCTTTATTAAAGATCATAACAATAACGATCATTGGGCCTAATAAATGCTAAAGAATTTGAAATAATTATCTACTTTGTGAATCATAATTGAAAAGATCATTTAAAGTTTTTTTTATTAAAGATGATAACGGTAACGATCATTGGGCCTAATAAATGCTAAAGAATTGTAAATAATTATATTCTTTCGAAAACATAATTTAATAGATCATTTAAAATTTCTTTATTAAAGATCATAACGGTAACAATCATTGAGCCTAATATATGGTAAAAAATTGTAAATAATTATCTTGTTTGTAACAGATAATTTAATAGATCATTT
Source organism: Psophocarpus tetragonolobus (assembly GCA_037954015.1). Lineage (NCBI taxonomy): Eukaryota > Viridiplantae > Streptophyta > Magnoliopsida > Fabales > Fabaceae > Psophocarpus > Psophocarpus tetragonolobus. The sequence continues at coordinate 67,176,427 of CM075688.1, forward strand.
AAAATTTCTTTATTAAAGATCATATCGGTAACGATCATTGGTCCTAATAAATGCTAAAGAATTTGAAATAATTACCTTCTTTGTGAATCATAATTGAATATATCATTTAAAGTTTTTTTAATAAAGATCATAACGGTAACGATCATTGGGCCTAATAAATGCTAAAAAATTGTAAATAATTATCTTCTTTCTCAAAGATAATTTAATAGATCATTTAGATTTTCTCTATTAAAGATCATAACGGTAACGATCATTGGGCCTAATAAATGCTAAAGAATTTGAAATAATTATCGTTTTTGTGAATCATAATTCAAAAGATCATTTAAAGTTTTTTTATTAAAGATCATAACGGTAACGAGCATTGGGCTTAATAAATGCTAAAAAATTGTAAATAATTATCTTCTTTCTCAAAGATAATTTAATAGATCATTTAGAATTTCTTTATTAAAAGATCATAACGGTAACGATCATTGGGCCTAATAAACGCTAAAGAATTTGAAATAATTATCTTCTTTGTGTATCATAATTCAAAAGATCATTTAAAGTTTTTTTATTAACGATCATAACAGTAACGAGCATTAGGCTTAAAGATCATAACGGTAACGTTCATTGGGCCTAATAAATGCTAAAAAACTGTAATTAATTATCTTCTTTGTAAAAGATAATTTAGTAGATCATTTAAAATTTCTTTATTAAAGATCATAACGGTAACGATCATTGGTCCCAATAAATGCTAAAGAATTTTAAATAATTACCTTCTTTGTGAATCATAATTGAATAGATCATTTAAAGTTTTTTTCATAAAGATCATAACGGTAACGATCATTGGGCCTAATAAATGCTAAAAAATTGTAAATAATTATCTTCTTTGTAAAAGATAATTTAATAGATCATTTAGAATTTCGTTATTAAAGATCATAACGGTAACGATCATTGGTCCTAATAAATGCTAAAGAATTTGAAATAATTACCTTCTTTGTGAATCATAATTGAAAAGATCATTTAAAGTTTTTTTATTAAAAATCATAACGGTAACGATCATTGGGCCTAATAAATGCTAAAAAATTGTAAATAATTATCTTCTTTCTCAAAGATAATTTAATAGATCATTTAGAATTTCTTTATTAAAGATCATAACGGAAACGATCATTGGGCCTAATAAATGCTAAAGAATTGTAAATAATTATATTCTTTCTAAAACATAATTTAATAGATCATTTAAAATTTCTTTATTAAAAATCATAACGGTAACAATCATTGAGCCTAATAAATGGTAAAAAATTGTAAATAATTATCTTGTTTGTAACAGATAATTTAATAGATCATATAAAATTTCTTTATTAAAGATCATAACAGTAACGATCATTGGGCCTAATAAATGCTAAAGAATTTGAAATAATTATCTACTTTGTGAATCATAATTGAAAAGATCATTTAAAGTTTTTTTATTAAAGATGATAACGGTAACGATCATTGGGCCTAATAAATGCTAAAGAATTGTAAATAATTATATTCTTTCGAAAACATAATTTAATAGATCATTTAAAATTTCTTTATTAAAGATCATAACGGTAACAATCATTGAGCCTAATATATGGTAAAAAATTGTAAATAATTATCTTGTTTGTAACAGATAATTTAATAGATCATTTAAAATTTCTTTATTAAAGATCATATCGGTAACGATCATTGGTCCTAATAAATGCTAAAGAATTTGAAATAATTACCTTCTTTGTGAATCATAATTGAATATATCATTTAAAGTTTTTTTAATAAAGATCATAACGGTAACGATCATTGGGCCTAATAAATGCTAAAAAATTGTAAATAATTATCTTCTTTCTCAAAGATAATTTAATAGATCATTTAGATTTTCTCTATTAAAGATCATAACGGTAACGATCATTGGGCCTAATAAATGCTAAAGAATTTGAAATAATTATCGTTTTTGTGAATCATAATTCAAAAGATCATTTAAAGTTTTTTTATTAAAGATCATAACAGTAACGAGCATTGGGCTTAATAAATGCTAAAAAATTGTAAATAATTATCTTCTTTCTCAAAGATAATTTAATAGATCATTTAGAATTTCTTTATTAAAAGATCATAACGGAAACGATCATTGGGCCTAATAAATGCTAAAGAATTTGAAATAATTACCTTCTTTGTGAATCATAATTCAAAAGATCATTTAAAGTTTTTTTATTAAAGATCATAACGGTAACGAGCATTGGGCCTAATAAATGCTTAAAAACTGTAATTAATTATCTTCTTTGCAAAAGATAATTTAGTAGATCATTTAAAATTTCTTTATTAAAGATCATAACGGTAACGATCATTGGTCCTAATAAATGCTAAAGAATTTTAAATAATTACCTTCTTTGTGAATCATAATTGAATAGATCATTTAAAGTTTTTTTCATAAAGATCATAATGGTAACGATCATTGGGCCTAATAAATGCTAAAAAATTGTAAATAATTATCTTCTTTCTAAAAGATAATTTAATAGATCATTTAGAATTTCGTTATTAAAGATCATAACGGTAACGATCATTGGTCCTAATAAATGCTAAAGAATTTGAAATAATTACCTTCTTTGTGAATCATAATTGAAAAGATCATTTAAAGTTTTTTTATTAAAGATCATAACGGTAACGAGCATTGGGCTTAATAAATGCTAAAAAATTGTAAATAATTATCTTCTTTCTCAAAGATAATTTAATAAATCATTTAGAATTTCTTTATTAAAGATCATAACGGAAACGATCATTGGGCCTAATAAATGCTAAAGAATTGTAAATAATTATATTCTTTCTAAAACATAATTTTATAGATCATTTAAAATTTCTTTATTAAAGATCATAACGGTAACGTTCATTGGGCCTAATAAATGCTAAAAAACTGTAATTAATTATCTTCTTTGCAAAAGATAATTTAGTAGATCATTTAAAATTTCTTTATTAAAGATCATATCGGTAACGATCATTGGTCCTAATAAAGGCTAAAGAATTTGAAATAATTACCTTCTTTGTGAATCATAATTGAATAGATCATTTAAAGTTTTTTTAATAAAGATCATAACGGTAACGATCATTGGGCCTAATAAATGCTAAAAAATTGTAAATAATTATCTTTTTTCTAAAAGATAATTTAATAGATCATTTAGAATTTCTTTATTAAAGATCATAATGGTAACGATCATTGGTCCTAATAAATGCTAAAGAATTTGAAATAATTACCTTCTTTGTGAATCATAATTGAAAAGATCATTTAAAGTTTTTTTAATAAAGATCATAACGGTAACGATCATTGGGCCTAATAAATGCTAAAAAATTGTAAATAATTATCTTCTTTCTCAAAGATAATTTAATAGATCATATAGAATTTCTTTATTAAAGATCATAACCGTAACGATCATGGGGCCTAATAAATGCTAAAGAATTTGAAATAATTATCTTCTTTGTGAATCATAATTGACAACATCATTTAAATTTTTTTTATTAAAGGTCTTAACGGTAACAATCATTGGGCCTAATAAATGCTAACAAATTGGTCATAATTATCTTCATTTTAAAAGATAACTTAAAAGATCATTTAGAATTTCTTTATTAAAGATCATAACGGTAACGATCATTGGGCCTAATAAATGCTAAAGAATTTGAAATAATTATCTTCTTTGTGAATCATAATTGAAAAGATCATTTAAAGTTTTTTTATTAAAGATCATAACGGTAACGATCATTGGGCCTGATAAATGCTAAAAAATTGTAAATAATTATCTTCTTTCTCAAAGATAATTTAATAGATCATTTAGAATTTCTTTATTAAAGATCATAACGGAAACGATCATTGGGTCTAATAAATGCTAAAGAATTGTAAATAATTATATTCTTTCTAAAACATATTTTAATAGATCATTTAAAATTTCTTTATTAAAGATCATAACGGTAACGTTCATTGGGCCTAATAAATGCTAAAAAACTGTAATTAATTATCTTCTTTGCAAAAGATAATTTAGTAGATCATTTAAAATTTCTTTATTAAAGATCATAACGGTAACGATCATTGGTCCTAATAAATGCTAAAGAATTTGAAATAATTACCTTCTTTGTGAATCATAATTGAATAGATCATTTAAAGTTTTTTTAATAAAGATCATAACGGTAACGATCATTGGGCCTAATAAATGCTAAAAAATTGTAAATAATTATCTTCTTTCTCAAAGATAATTTAATAGATCATTTAGAATTTCTTTATTAAAGATCATAACAGTAACGATCATTGGGCCTAATAAATGCTAAAGAATTTGAAATAATTATCTTCTTTGTGAATCATAATTGAAAAGATCATTTAAAGTTTTTTTATTAAAGATCATAACGGTAATGAGCATTTTGCCTAATAAATGCTAAAAAATTTGAAATAATTACCTTCTTTGTGAAAGATAATTGAAAAGATCATTTAAAGCTTTTTTATTAAAGATCATAACGGCAATGATCATTGGGCCTAATAAATGCTAAAAAATTGTAAATAATTATCTTCTTTCTCAAAGATAATTTAATAGATCATTTAGAATTTCTTTATTAAAGATCATAACGGAAACGATCATTGGGCCTAATAAATGCTAAAGAATTGTAAATAATTATATTCTTTCTAAAACATAATTTAATAGATCATTTAAAATTTCTTTATTAAAAATCATAACAGTAACAATCATTGAGCCTAATAAATGGTAAAAAATTGTAAATAATTATCTTGTTTGTAACAGATAATTTAATAGATCATTTAAAATTTCTTTATTAAAGATCATAACAGTAACGATCATTGGGCCTAATAAATGCTAAAGAATTTGAAATAATTATCTACTTTGTGAATCATAATTGAAAAGATCAATTAAAGTTTTTTTATTAAAGATGATAACGGTAACGATCATTGCGTCTAATAAATGCTAAAAAATCGTAAATACTTATATTCTTTCTAAAAGCTAGTTTAATAGATCATTTAGAATTTCGTTATTAAAGATCATAACGGTAACGATCATTGGTCCTAATAAATGCTATAGAATTTGAAATAATTACCTTCTTTGTGAATCATAATTGAAAAGATCATTTAAAGTTTTTTTAATAAAGATCATAACGGTAACGATCATTGGGCCTAATAAATGCTAAAAAATTGTAAATAATTATCTTCTTTCTCAAAGATAATTTAATAGATCATTTAGAATTTATTTATTAAAGATCATAACGGTAACGATCATTGGGCCTAATAAATGCTAAAGAATTTGAAATAATTATCTTCTTTGTGAATCATAATTGAAAAGATCATTTAAAGTTTTTTTATTAAAGATCATAACGGTAACGATCATTGGGCCTGATAAATGCTAAAAAATTGTAAATAATTATCTTCTTTCTCAAAGATAATTTAATAGATCATTTAGAATTTCTTTATTAAAGATCATAACAGTAACGATCATTGGGCCTAATAAATGCTAAAGAATTTGAAATAATTATCTTCTTTGTGAATCATAATTGAAAAGATCATTTAAAGTTTTTTTATTAAAGATCATAACAGTAATGAGCATTGGGCCTAATAAATGCTAAAAAATTTGAAATAATTACCTTCTTTGTGAAAGATAATTGAAAAGATCATTTAAAGCTTTTTTATTAAAGATCATAACGGTAATGATCATTGGGCCTAATAAATGCTAAAAAATTGTAAATAATTATCTTCTTTCTCAAAGATAATTTAATAGATCATTTAGAATTTCTTTATTAAAGATCATAACGGAAACGATCATTGGGCCTAATAAATGCTAAAGAATTGTAAATAATTATATTCTTTCTAAAACATAATTTAATAGATCATTTAAAATTTCTTTATTAAAAATCATAACAGTAACAATCATTGAGCCTAATAAATGGTAAAAAATTGTAAATAATTATCTTGTTTGTAACAGATAATTTAATAGATCATTTAAAATTTCTTTATTAAAGATCATAACAGTAACGATCATTGGGCCTAATAAATGCTAAAGAATTTGAAATAATTATCTACTTTGTGAATCATAATTGAAAAGATCATTTAAAGTCTTTTTATTAAAGATGATAACGGTAACGATCATTGCGTCTAATAACTGCTAAAAAATCGTAAATACTTATATTCTTTCTAAAAGCTAGTTTAATAGATCATTTAGAATTTCGTTATTAAAGATCATAACGGTAACGATCATTGGTCCTAATAAATGCTATAGAATTTGAAATAATTACCTTCTTTGTGAATCATAATTGAAAAGATCATTTAAAGTTTTTTTAATAAAGATCATAACGGTAACGATCATTGGGCCTAATAAATGCTAAAAAATTGTAAATAATTATCTTCTTTCTCAAAGATAATTTAATAGATCATTTAGAATTTATTTATTAAAGATCATAACGGTAACGATCATTGGGCCTAATAAATGCTAAAGAATTTGAAATAATTATCTTCTTTGTGAATCATAATTGAAAAGATCATTTAAAGTTTTTTTATTAAAGATCATAACAGTAACGATCATTGGGCCTGATAAATGCTAAAAAATTGTAAATAATTATCTTCTTTCTCAAAGATAATTTAATAGATCATTTAGAATTTCTTTATTAAAGATCATAACGGAAACGATCATTGGGTCTAATAAATGCTAAAGAATTGTAAATAATTATATTCTTTCTAAAACATATTTTAATAGATCATTTAAAATTTCTTTATTAAAGATCATAACGGTAACGTTCATTGGGCCTCATAAATGCTAAAAAACTGTAATTAATTATCTTCTTTGCAAAAGATAATTTAGTAGATCATTTAAAATTTCTTTATTATAGATCATAACGGTAACGATCATTGGTCCTAATAAATGCTAAAGAATTTGAAATAATTACCTTCTTTGTGAATCATAATTGAATAGATCATTTAAAGTTTTTTTAATAAAGATCATAACGGTAACGATCATTGGGCCTAATAAATGCTAAAAAATTGTAAATAATTATCTTCTTTCTCAAAGATAATTTAATAGATCATTTAGAATTTATTTATTAAAGATCATAACGGTAACGATCATTGGGCCTAATAAATGCTAAAGAATTTGAAATAATTATCTTCTTTGTGAATCATAATTGAAAAGATCATTTAAAGTTTTTTTATTAAAGATCATAACAGTAACGATCATTGGGCCTGATAAATGCTAAAAAATTGTAAATAATTATCTTCTTTCTCAAAGATAATTTAATAGATCATTTAGAATTTCTTTATTAAAGATCATAACGGAAACGATCATTGGGTCTAATAAATGCTAAAGAATTGTAAATAATTATATTCTTTCTAAAACACATTTTAATAGATCATTTAAAATTTCTTTATTAAAGATCATAACGGTAACGTTCATTGGGCCTAATAAATGCTAAAAAACTGTAATTAATTATCTTCTTTGCAAAAGATAATTTAGTAGATCATTTAAAATTTCTTTATTAAAGATCATAACGGTAACGATCATTGGTCCTAATAAATGCTAAAGAATTTGAAATAATTACCTTCTTTGTGAATCATAATTGAATAGATCATTTAAAGTTTTTTTAATAAAGATCATAACGGTAACGATCATTGGGCCTAATAAATGCTAAAAAATTGTAAATAATTATCTTCTTTCTCAAAGATAATTTAATAGATCATTTAGAATTTCTTTATTAAAGATCATAACAGTAACGATCATTGGGCCTAATAAATGCTAAAGAATTTGAAATAATTATCTTCTTTGTGAATCATAATTGAAAAGATCATTTAAAGTTTTTTTATTAAAGATCATAACGGTAATGAGCATTGGGCCTAATAAATGCTAAAAAATTTGAAATAATTACCTTCTTTGTGAAAGATAATTGAAAAGATCATTTAAAGCTTTTTTATTAAAGATCATAACGGTAATGATCATTGGGCCTAATAAATGCTAAAAAATTGTAAATAATTATCTTCTTTCTCAAAGATAATTTAATAGATCATTTAGAATTTCTTTATTAAAGATCATAACGGAAACGATCATTGGGCCTAATAAATGCTAAAGAATTGTAAATAATTATATTCTTTCTAAAACATAATTTAATAGATCATTTAAAATTTCTTTATTAAAAATCATAACAGTAACAATCATTGAGCCTAATAAATGGTAAAAAATTGTAAATAATTATCTTGTTTGTAACAGATAATTTAATAGATCATTTAAAATTTCTTTATTAAAGATCATAACAGTAACGATCATTGGGCCTAATAAATGCTAAAGAATTTGAAATAATTATCTACTTTGTGAATCATAATTGAAAAGATCATTTAAAGTTTTTTTATTAAAGATGATAACGGTAACGATCATTGCGTCTAATAAATGCTAAAAAATCGTAAATACTTATATTCTTTCTAAAAGCTAGTTTAATAGATCATTTAGAATTTCGTTATTAAAGATCATAACGGTAACGATCATTGGTCCTAATAAATGCTATAGAATTTGAAATAATTACCTTCTTTGTGAATCATAATTGAAAAGATCATTTAAAGTTTTTTTAATAAAGATCATAACGGTAACGATCATTGGGCCTAATAAATGCTAAAAAATTGTAAATAATTATCTTCTTTCTCAAAGATAATTTAATAGATCATTTAGAATTTCTTTATTAAAGATCATAACGGTAACGATCATTGGGCCTAATAAATGCTAAAGAATTTGAAATAATTATCTTCTTTGTGAATCATAATTGAAAAGATCATTTAAAGTTTTTTTATTAAAGATCATAACGGTAACGAGCATTGGGCCTAATAAATACTAAAAAATTGTAAATAATTATCTTCTTTCTCAACGATAATTTAATAGATCATTTAGAATTTCTTAATTAAAGATCATAACGGAAACGATCATTGGGCCTAATAAATGCTAAAGAATTTGAAATAATTATCTACTTTGTGAATCATAATTGAAAAGATCATTTAAAGTTTTTTTAATAAAGATCATAACGGTAACGATCATTGGGCCTAATAAATGCTAAAAAATTGTAAATAATTATCTTCTTTCTCAAAGATAATTTAATAGATCATTTAGAATTTATTTATTAAAGATCATAACGGTAACGATCATTGGGCCTAATAAATGCTAAAGAATTTGAAATAATTATCTTCTTTGTGAATCATAATTGAAAAGATCATTTAAAGTTTTTTTATTAAAGATCATAACAGTAACGATCATTGGGCCTGATAAATGCTAAAAAATTGTAAATAATTATCTTCTTTCTCAAAGATAATTTAATAGATCATTTAGAATTTCTTTATTAAAGATCATAACGGAAACGATCATTGGGTCTAATAAATGCTAAAGAATTGTAAATAATTATATTCTTTCTAAAACATATTTTAATAGATCATTTAAAATTTCTTTATTAAAGATCATAACGGTAACGTTCATTGGGCCTAATAAATGCTAAAAAACTGTAATTAATTATCTTCTTTGCAAAAGATAATTTAGTAGATCATTTAAAATTTCTTTATTATAGATCATAACGGTAACGATCATTGGTCCTAATAAATGCTAAAGAATTTGAAATAATTACCTTCTTTGTGAATCATAATTGAATAGATCATTTAAAGTTTTTTTAATAAAGATCATAACGGTAACGATCATTGGGCCTAATAAATGCTAAAAAATTGTAAATAATTATCTTCTTTCTCAAAGATAATTTAATAGATCATTTAGAATTTATTTATTAAAGATCATAACGGTAACGATCATTGGGCCTAATAAATGCTAAAGAATTTGAAATAATTATCTTCTTTGTGAATCATAATTGAAAAGATCATTTAAAGTTTTTTTATTAAAGATCATAACAGTAACGATCATTGGGCCTGATAAATGCTAAAAAATTGTAAATAATTATCTTCTTTCTCAAAGATAATTTAATAGATCATTTAGAATTTCTTTATTAAAGATCATAACGGAAACGATCATTGGGTCTAATAAATGCTAAAGAATTGTAAATAATTATATTCTTTCTAAAACACATTTTAATAGATCATTTAAAATTTCTTTATTAAAGATCATAACGGTAACGTTCATTGGGCCTAATAAATGCTAAAAAACTGTAATTAATTATCTTCTTTGCAAAAGATAATTTAGTAGATCATTTAAAATTTCTTTATTAAAGATCATAACGGTAACGATCATTGGTCCTAATAAATGCTAAAGAATTTGAAATAATTACCTTCTTTGTGAATCATAATTGAATAGATCATTTAAAGTTTTTTTAATAAAGATCATAACGGTAACGATCATTGGGCCTAATAAATGCTAAAAAATTGTAAATAATTATCTTCTTTCTCAAAGATAATTTAATAGATCATTTAGAATTTCTTTATTAAAGATCATAACAGTAACGATCATTGGGCCTAATAAATGCTAAAGAATTTGAAATAATTATCTTCTTTGTGAATCATAATTGAAAAGATCATTTAAAGTTTTTTTATTAAAGATCATAACGGTAATGAGCATTGGGCCTAATAAATGCTAAAAAATTTGAAATAATTACCTTCTTTGTGAAAGATAATTGAAAAGATCATTTAAAGCTTTTTTATTAAAGATCATAACGGTAATGATCATTGGGCCTAATAAATGCTAAAAAATTGTAAATAATTATCTTCTTTCTCAAAGATAATTTAATAGATCATTTAGAATTTCTTTATTAAAGATCATAACGGAAACGATCATTGGGCCTAATAAATGCTAAAGAATTGTAAATAATTATATTCTTTCTAAAACATAATTTAATAGATCATTTAAAATTTCTTTATTAAAAATCATAACAGTAACAATCATTGAGCCTAATAAATGGTAAAAAATTGTAAATAATTATCTTGTTTGTAACAGATAATTTAATAGATCATTTAAAATTTCTTTATTAAAGATCATAACAGTAACGATCATTGGGCCTAATAAATGCTAAAGAATTTGAAATAATTATCTACTTTGTGAATCATAATTGAAAAGATCATTTAAAGTTTTTTTATTAAAGATGATAACGGTAACGATCATTGCGTCTAATAAATGCTAAAAAATCGTAAATACTTATATTCTTTCTAAAAGCTAGTTTAATAGATCATTTAGAATTTCGTTATTAAAGATCATAACGGTAACGATCATTGGTCCTAATAAATGCTATAGAATTTGAAATAATTACCTTCTTTGTGAATCATAATTGAAAAGATCATTTAAAGTTTTTTTAATAAAGATCATAACGGTAACGATCATTGGGCCTAATAAATGCTAAAAAATTGTAAATAATTATCTTCTTTCTCAAAGATAATTTAATAGATCATTTAGAATTTCTTTATTAAAGATCATAACGGTAACGATCATTGGGCCTAATAAATGCTTAAGAATTTGAAATAATTATCTTCTTTGTGAATCATAATTGAAAAGATCATTTAAAGTTTTTTTATTAAAGATCATAACGGTAACGAGCATTGGGCCTAATAAATACTAAAAAATTGTAAATAATTATCTTCTTTCTCAACGATAATTTAATAGATCATTTAGAATTTCTTAATTAAAGATCATAACGGAAACGATCATTGGGCCTAATAAATGCTAAAGAATTTGAAATAATTATCTACTTTGTGAATCATAATTGAAAAGATCATTTAAAGTTTTTTTATTAAAGATGATAACGGTAACGATCATTGCGTCTAATAAATGCTAAAAAATCGTAAATACTTATATTCTTTCTAAAATCTAGTTTAATAGATCATTTAGAATTTCTTTATTAAAGATCATAACGGAAACGATCATTGGGCCTAATAAATGCTAAAGAATTTGAAATAATTACCTTCTTTGTGAATCATAATTCAAAAGATCATTTAAAGTTTTTTTATTAAAGATCATAACGGTAACGAGCATTGGGCCTAATAAATGCTTAAAAACTGTAATTAATTATCTTCTTTGCAAAAGATAATTTAGTAGATCATTTAAAATTTCTTTATTAAAGATCATAACGGTAACGATCATTGGTCCTAATAAATGCTAAAGAATTTTAAATAATTACCTTCTTTGTGAATCATAATTGAATAGATCATTTAAAGTTTTTTTCATAAAGATCATAATGGTAACGATCATTGGGCCTAATAAATGCTAAAAAATTGTAAATAATTATCTTCTTTCTAAAAGATAATTTAATAGATCATTTAGAATTTTGTTATTAAAGATCATAACGGTAACGATCATTGGTCCTAATAAATGCTAAAGAATTTGAAATAATTACCTTCTTTGTGAATCATAATTGAAAAGATCATTTAAAGTTTTTTTATTAAAGATCATAACGGTAACGAGCATTGGGCCTAATAAATGCTAAAAAATTGTAAATAATTATCTTCTTTCTCAAAGATAATTTAATAAATCATTTAGAATTTCTTTATTAAAGATCATAACGGAAACGATCATTGGGCCTAATAAATGCTAAAGAATTGTAAATAATTATATTCTTTCTAAAACATAATTTTATAGATCATTTAAAATTTCTTTATTAAAGATCATAACGGTAACGTTCATTGGGCCTAATAAATGCTAAAAAACTGTAATTAATTATCTTCTTTGCAAAAGATAATTTAGTAGATCATTTAAAATTTCTTTATTAAAGATCATATCGGTAACGATCATTGGTCCTAATAAAGGCTAAAGAATTTGAAATAATTACCTTCTTTGTGAATCATAATTGAATAGATCATTTAAAGTTTTTTTAATAAAGATCATAACGGTAACGATCATTGGGCCTAATAAATGCTAAAAAATTGTAAATAATTATCTTTTTTCTAAAAGATAATTTAATAGATCATTTAGAATTTCTTTATTAAAGATCATAATGGTAACGGTCATTGGTCCTAATAAATGCTAAAGAATTTGAAATAATTACCTTCTTTGTGAATCATAATTGAAAAGATCATTTAAAGTTTTTTTAATAAAGATCATAACGGTAACGATCATTGGGCCTAATAAATGCTAAAAAATTGTAAATAATTATCTTCTTTCTCAAAGATAATTTAATAGATTATTTAGAATTTATTTATTAAAGATCATAACGGTAACGATCATTGGGCCTAATAAATGCTAAAGAATTTGAAATAATTATCTTCTTTGTGAATCATAATTGAAAAGATCATTTAAAGTTTTTTTATTAAAGATCATAACGGTAACGATCATTGGGCCTGATAAATGCTAAAAAATTGTAAATAATTATCTTCTTTCTCAAAGATAATTTAATAGATCATTTAGAATTTCTTTATTAAAGATCATAACGGAAACGATCATTGGGTCTAATAAATGCTAAAGAATTGTAAATAATTATATTCTTTCTAAAACATATTTTAATAGATCATTTAAAATTTCTTTATTAAAGATCATAACGGTAACGTTCATTGGGCCTAATAAATGCTAAAAAACTGTAATTAATTATCTTCTTTGCAAAAGATAATTTAGTAGATCATTTAAAATTTCTTTATTAAAGATCATAACGGTAACGATCATTGGTCCTAATAAATGCTAAAGAATTTGAAATAATTACCTTCTTTGTGAATCATAATTGAATAGATCATTTAAAGTTTTTTTAATAAAGATCATAACGGTAACGATCATTGGGCCTAATAAATGCTAAAAAATTGTAAATAATTATCTTCTTTCTCAAAGATAATTTAATAGATCATTTAGAATTTCTTTATTAAAGATCATAACAGTAACGATCATTGGGCCTAATAAATGCTAAAGAATTTGAAATAATTATCTTCTTTGTGAATCATAATTGAAAAGATCATTTAAAGTTTTTTTATTAAAGATCATAACGGTAATGAGCATTGGGCCTAATAAATGCTAAAAAATTTGAAATAATTACCTTCTTTGTGAAAGATAATTGAAAAGATCATTTAAAGCTTTTTTATTAAAGATCATAACGGTAATGATCATTGGGCCTAATAAATGCTAAAAAATTGTAAATAATTATCTTCTTTCTCAAAGATAATTTAATAGATCATTTAGAATTTCTTTATTAAAGATCATAACGGAAACGATCATTGGGCCTAATAAATGCTAAAGAATTGTAAATAATTATATTCTTTCTAAAACATAATTTAATAGATCATTTAAAATTTCTTTATTAAAAATCATAACAGTAACAATCATTGAGCCTAATAAATGGTAAAAAATTGTAAATAATTATCTTGTTTGTAACAGATAATTTAATAGATCATTTAAAATTTCTTTATTAAAGATCATAACAGTAACGATCATTGGGCCTAATAAATGCTAAAGAATTTGAAATAATTATCTACTTTGTGAATCATAATTGAAAAGATCATTTAAAGTTTTTTTATTAAAGATGATAACGGTAACGATCATTGCGTCTAATAAATGCTAAAAAATCGTAAATACTTATATTCTTTCTAAAAGCTAGTTTAATAGATCATTTAGAATTTCGTTATTAAAGATCATAACGGTAACGATCATTGGTCCTAATAAATGCTATAGAATTTGAAATAATTACCTTCTTTGTGAATCATAATTGAAAAGATCATTTAAAGTTTTTTTAATAAAGATCATAACGGTAACGATCATTGGGCCTGATAAATGCTAAAAAATTGTAAATAATTATCTTCTTTCTCAAAGATAATTTAATAGATCATTTAGAATTTCTTTATTAAAGATCATAACGGAAACGATCATTGGGTATAATAAATGCTAAAGAATTGTAAATAATTATATTCTTTCTAAAACATAATTTTATAGATCATTTAAAATTTCTTTATTAAAGATCATAACGGTAACGTTCATTGGGCCTAATAAATGCTAAAAAACTGTAATTAATTATCTTCTTTGCAAAAGATAATTTAGTAGATCATTTAAAATTTCTTTATTAAAGATCATATCGGTAACGATCATTGGTCCTAATAAAGGCTAAAGAATTTGAAATAATTACCTTCTTTGTGAATCATAATTGAATAGATCATTTAAAGTTTTTTTAATAAAGATCATAACGGTAACGATCATTGGGCCTAATAAATGCTAAAAAATTGTAAATAATTATCTTTTTTCTAAAAGATAATTTAATAGATCATTTAGAATTTCTTTATTAAAGATCATAATGGTAACGATCATTGGTCCTAATAAATGCTAAAGAATTTGAAATAATTACCTTCTTTGTGAATCATAATTGAAAAGATCATTTAAAGTTTTTTTAATAAAGATCATAACGGTAACGATCATTGGGCCTAATAAATGCTAAAAAATTGTAAATAATTATCTTCTTTCTCAAAGATAATTTAATAGATCATTTAGAATTTCTTTATTAAAGATCATAACGGTAACGATCATTGGGCCTAATAAATGCTAAAGAATTTGAAATAATTATCTTCTTTGTGAATCATAATTGAAAAGATCATTTAAAGTTTTTTTATTAAAGATGATAACGGTAACGATCATTGCGTCTAATAAATGCTAAAAAATCGTAAATACTTATATTCTTTCTAAAAGCTAGTTTAATAGATCATTTAGAATTTCGTTATTAAAGATCATAACGGTAACGATCATTGGTCCTAATAAATGCTATAGAATTTGAAATAATTACCTTCTTTGTGAATCATAATTGAAAAGATCATTTAAAGTTTTTTTAATAAAGATCATAACGGTAACGATCATTGGGCCTAATAAATGCTAAAAAATTGTAAATAATTATCTTCTTTCTCAAAGATAATTTAATAGATCATTTAGAATTTCTTTATTAAAGATCATAACGGTAACGATCATTGGGCCTAATAAATGCTAAAGAATTTGAAATAATTATCTTCTTTGTGAATCATAATTGAAAAGATCATTTAAAGTTTTTTTATTAAAGATCATAACGGTAACGAGCATTGGGCCTAATAAATACTAAAAAATTGTAAATAATTATCTTCTTTCTCAACGATAATTTAATAGATCATTTAGAATTTCTTAATTAAAGATCATAACGGAAACGATCATTGGGCCTAATAAATGCTAAAGAATTTGAAATAATTATCTACTTTGTGAATCATAATTGAAAAGATCATTTAAAGTTTTTTTATTAAAGATGATAACGGTAACGATCATTGCGTCTAATAAATGCTAAAAAATCGTAAATACTTATATTCTTTCTAAAAGCTAGTTTAATAGATCATTTAGAATTTCTTTATTAAAGATCATAACGGAAACGATCATTGGGCCTAATAAATGCTAAAGAATTTGAAATAATTACCTTCTTTGTGAATCATAATTCAAAAGATCATTTAAAGTTTTTTTATTAAAGATCATAACGGTAACGAGCATTGGGCCTAATAAATGCTTAAAAACTGTAATTAATTATCTTCTTTGCAAAAGATAATTTAGTAGATCATTTAAAATTTCTTTATTAAAGATCATAACGGTAACGATCATTGGTCCTAATAAATGCTAAAGAATTTTAAATAATTACCTTCTTTGTGAATCATAATTGAATAGATCATTTAAAGTTTTTTTCATAAAGATCATAATGGTAACGATCATTGGGCCTAATAAATGCTAAAAAATTGTAAATAATTATCTTCTTTCTAAAAGATAATTTAATAGATCATTTAGAATTTTGTTATTAAAGATCATAACGGTAACGATCATTGGTCCTAATAAATGCTAAAGAATTTGAAATAATTACCTTCTTTGTGAATCATAATTGAAAAGATCATTTAAAGTTTTTTTATTAAAGATCATAACGGTAACGAGCATTGGGCCTAATAAATGCTAAAAAATTGTAAATAATTATCTTCTTTCTCAAAGATAATTTAATAAATCATTTAGAATTTCTTTATTAAAGATCATAACGGAAACGATCATTGGGCCTAATAAATGCTAAAGAATTGTAAATAATTATATTCTTTCTAAAACATAATTTTATAGATCATTTAAAATTTCTTTATTAAAGATCATAACGGTAACGTTCATTGGGCCTAATAAATGCTAAAAAACTGTAATTAATTATCTTCTTTGCAAAAGATAATTTAGTAGATCATTTAAAATTTCTTTATTAAAGATCATATCGGTAACGATCATTGGTCCTAATAAAGGCTAAAGAATTTGAAATAATTACCTTCTTTGTGAATCATAATTGAATAGATCATTTAAAGTTTTTTTAATAAAGATCATAACGGTAACGATCATTGGGCCTAATAAATGCTAAAAAATTGTAAATAATTATCTTTTTTCTAAAAGATAATTTAATAGATCATTTAGAATTTCTTTATTAAAGATCATAATGGTAACGATCATTGGTCCTAATAAATGCTAAAGAATTTGAAATAATTACCTTCTTTGTGAATCATAATTGAAAAGATCATTTAAAGTTTTTTTAATAAAGATCATAACGGTAACGATCATTGGGCCTAATAAATACTAAAAAATTGTAAATAATTATCTTCTTTCTCAAAGATAATTTAATAGATTATTTAGAATTTATTTATTAAAGATCATAACGGTAACGATCATTGGGCCTAATAAATGCTAAAGAATTTGAAATAATTATCTTCTTTGTGAATCATAATTGAAAAGATCATTTAAAGTTTTTTTATTAAAGATCATAACGGTAACGATCATTGGGCCTGATAAATGCTAAAAAATTGTAAATAATTATCTTCTTTCTCAAAGATAATTTAATAGATCATTTAGAATTTCTTTATTAAAGATCATAACGGAAACGATCATTGGGTCTAATAAATGCTAAAGAATTGTAAATAATTATATTCTTTCTAAAACATATTTTAATAGATCATTTAAAATTTCTTTATTAAAGATCATAACGGTAACGTTCATTGGGCCTAATAAATGCTAAAAAACTGTAATTAATTATCTTCTTTGCAAAAGATAATTTAGTAGATCATTTAAAATTTCTTTATTAAAGATCATAACGGTAACGATCATTGGTCCTAATAAATGCTAAAGAATTTGAAATAATTACCTTCTTTGTGAATCATAATTGAATAGATCATTTAAAGTTTTTTTAATAAAGATCATAACGGTAACGATCATTGGGCCTAATAAATGCTAAAAAATTGTAAATAATTATCTTCTTTCTCAAAGATAATTTAATAGATCATTTAGAATTTCTTTATTAAAGATCATAACAGTAACGATCATTGGGCCTAATAAATGCTAAAGAATTTGAAATAATTATCTTCTTTGTGAATCATAATTGAAAAGATCATTTAAAGTTTTTTTATTAAAGATCATAACGGTAATGAGCATTGGGCCTAATAAATGCTAAAAAATTTGAAATAATTACCTTCTTTGTGAAAGATAATTGAAAAGATCATTTAAAGCTTTTTTATTAAAGATCATAACGGTAATGATCATTGGGCCTAATAAATGCTAAAAAATTGTAAATAATTATCTTCTTTCTCAAAGATAATTTAATAGATCATTTAGAATTTCTTTATTAAAGATCATAACGGAAACGATCATTGGGCCGAATAAATGCTAAAGAATTGTAAATAATTATATTCTTTCTAAAACATAATTTAATAGATCATTTAAAATTTCTTTATTAAAAATCATAACAGTAACAATCATTGAGCCTAATAAATGGTAAAAAATTGTAAATAATTATCTTGTTTGTAACAGATAATTTAATAGATCATTTAAAATTTCTTTATTAAAGATCATAACAGTAACGATCATTGGGCCTAATAAATGCTAAAGAATTTGAAATAATTATCTACTTTGTGAATCATAATTGAAAAGATCATTTAAAGTTTTTTTATTAAAGATGATAACGGTAACGATCATTGCGTCTAATAAATGCTAAAAAATCGTAAATACTTATATTCTTTCTAAAAGCTAGTTTAATAGATCATTTAGAATTTCGTTATTAAAGATCATAACGGTAACGATCATTGGTCCTAATAAATGCTATAGAATTTGAAATAATTACCTTCTTTGTGAATCATAATTGAAAAGATCATTTAAAGTTTTTTTAATAAAGATCATAACGGTAACGATCATTGGGCCTAATAAATGCTAAAAAATTGTAAATAATTATCTTCTTTCTCAAAGATAATTTAATAGATTATTTAGAATTTATTTATTAAAGATCATAACGGTAACGATCATTGGGCCTAATAAATGCTAAAGAATTTGAAATAATTATCTTCTTTGTGAATCATAATTGAAAAGATCATTTAAAGTTTTTTTATTAAAGATCATAACGGTAACGATCATTGGGCCTGATAAATGCTAAAAAATTGTAAATAATTATCTTCTTTCTCAAAGATAATTTAATAGATCATTTAGAATTTCTTTATTAAAGATCATAACGGAAACGATCATTGGGTCTAATAAATGCTAAAGAATTGTAAATAATTATATTCTTTCTAAAACATATTTTAATAGATCATTTAAAATTTCTTTATTAAAGATCATAACGGTAACGTTCATTGGGCCTAATAAATGCTAAAAAACTGTAATTAATTATCTTCTTTGCAAAAGATAATTTAGTAGATCATTTAAAATTTCTTTATTAAAGATCATAACGGTAACGATCATTGGTCCTAATAAATGCTAAAGAATTTGAAATAATTACCTTCTTTGTGAATCATAATTGAATAGATCATTTAAAGTTTTTTTAATAAAGATCATAACGGTAACGATCATTGGGCCTAATAAATGCTAAAAAATTGTAAATAATTATCTTCTTTCTCAAAGATAATTTAATAGATCATTTAGAATTTCTTTATTAAAGATCATAACAGTAACGATCATTGGGCCTAATAAATGCTAAAGAATTTGAAATAATTATCTTCTTTGTGAATCATAATTGAAAAGATCATTTAAAGTTTTTTTATTAAAGATCATAACGGTAATGAGCATTGGGCCTAATAAATGCTAAAAAATTTGAAATAATTACCTTCTTTGTGAAAGATAATTGAAAAGATCATTTAAAGCTTTTTTATTAAAGATCATAACGGTAATGATCATTGGGCCTAATAAATGCTAAAAAATTGTAAATAATTATCTTCTTTCTCAAAGATAATTTAATAGATCATTTAGAATTTCTTTATTAAAGATCATAACGGAAACGATCATTGGGCCGAATAAATGCTAAAGAATTGTAAATAATTATATTCTTTCTAAAACATAATTTAATAGATCATTTAAAATTTCTTTATTAAAAATCATAACAGTAACAATCATTGAGCCTAATAAATGGTAAAAAATTGTAAATAATTATCTTGTTTGTAACAGATAATTTAATAGATCATTTAAAATTTCTTTATTAAAGATCATAACAGTAACGATCATTGGGCCTAATAAATGCTAAAGAATTTGAAATAATTATCTACTTTGTGAATCATAATTGAAAAGATCATTTAAAGTTTTTTTATTAAAGATGATAACGGTAACGATCATTGCGTCTAATAAATGCTAAAAAATCGTAAATACTTATATTCTTTCTAAAAGCTAGTTTAATAGATCATTTAGAATTTCGTTATTAAAGATCATAACGGTAACGATCATTGGTCCTAATAAATGCTATAGAATTTGAAATAATTACCTTCTTTGTGAATCATAATTGAAAAGATCATTTAAAGTTTTTTTAATAAAGATCATAACGGTAACGATCATTGGGCCTGATAAATGCTAAAAAATTGTAAATAATTATCTTCTTTCTCAAAGATAATTTAATAGATCATTTAGAATTTCTTTATTAAAGATCATAACGGAAACGATCATTGGGTATAATAAATGCTAAAGAATTGTAAATAATTATATTCTTTCTAAAACATAATTTTATAGATCATTTAAAATTTCTTTATTAAAGATCATAACGGTAACGTTCATTGGGCCTAATAAATGCTAAAAAACTGTAATTAATTATCTTCTTTGCAAAAGATAATTTAGTAGATCATTTAAAATTTCTTTATTAAAGATCATATCGGTAACGATCATTGGTCCTAATAAAGGCTAAAGAATTTGAAATAATTACCTTCTTTGTGAATCATAATTGAATAGATCATTTAAAGTTTTTTTAATAAAGATCATAACGGTAACGATCATTGGGCCTAATAAATGCTAAAAAATTGTAAATAATTATCTTTTTTCTAAAAGATAATTTAATAGATCATTTAGAATTTCTTTATTAAAGATCATAATGGTAACGATCATTGGTCCTAATAAATGCTAAAGAATTTGAAATAATTACCTTCTTTGTGAATCATAATTGAAAAGATCATTTAAAGTTTTTTTAATAAAGATCATAACGGTAACGATCATTGGGCCTAATAAATGCTAAAAAATTGTAAATAATTATCTTCTTTCTCAAAGATAATTTAATAGATTATTTAGAATTTATTTATTAAAGATCATAACGGTAACGATCATTGGGCCTAATAAATGCTAAAGAATTTGAAATAATTATCTTCTTTGTGAATCATAATTGAAAAGATCATTTAAAGTTTTTTTATTAAAGATCATAACAGTAACGATCATTGGGCCTGATAAATGCTAAAAAATTGTAAATAATTATCTTCTTTCTCAAAGATAATTTAATAGATCATTTAGAATTTCTTTATTAAAGATCATAACGGAAACGATCATTGGGTCTAATAAATGCTAAAGAATTGTAAATAATTATATTCTTTCTAAAACATATTTTAATAGATCATTTAAAATTTCTTTATTAAAGATCATAACGGTAACGTTCATTGGGCCTAATAAATGCTAAAAAACTGTAATTAATTATCTTCTTTGCAAAAGATAA
Source organism: Psophocarpus tetragonolobus (assembly GCA_037954015.1). Taxonomy (NCBI): domain Eukaryota; kingdom Viridiplantae; phylum Streptophyta; class Magnoliopsida; order Fabales; family Fabaceae; genus Psophocarpus; species Psophocarpus tetragonolobus. The sequence goes on from CM075688.1 coordinate 67,198,261, forward strand.
TTTAGTAGATCATTTAAAATTTCTTTATTAAAGATCATAACGGTAACGATCATTGGTCCTAATAAATGCTAAAGAATTTGAAATAATTACCTTCTTTGTGAATCATAATTGAATAGATCATTTAAAGTTTTTTTAATAAAGATCATAACGGTAACGATCATTGGGCCTAATAAATGCTAAAAAATTGTAAATAATTATCTTCTTTCTCAAAGATAATTTAATAGATCATTTAGAATTTCTTTATTAAAGATCATAACAGTAACGATCATTGGGCCTAATAAATGCTAAAGAATTTGAAATAATTATCTTCTTTGTGAATCATAATTGAAAAGATCATTTAAAGTTTTTTTATTAAAGATCATAACGGTAATGAGCATTGGGCCTAATAAATGCTAAAAAATTTGAAATAATTACCTTCTTTGTGAAAGATAATTGAAAAGATCATTTAAAGCTTTTTTATTAAAGATCATAACGGTAATGATCATTGGGCCTAATAAATGCTAAAAAATTGTAAATAATTATCTTCTTTCTCAAAGATAATTTAATAGATCATTTAGAATTTCTTTATTAAAGATCATAACAGAAACGATCATTGGGCCTAATAAATGCTAAAGAATTGTAAATAATTATATTCTTTCTAAAACATAATTTAATAGATCATTTAAAATTTCTTTATTAAAAATCATAACAGTAACAATCATTGAGCCTAATAAATGGTAAAAAATTGTAAATAATTATCTTGTTTGTAACAGATAATTTAATAGATCATTTAAAATTTCTTTATTAAAGATCATAACAGTAACGATCATTGGGCCTAATAAATGCTAAAGAATTTGAAATAATTATCTACTTTGTGAATCATAATTGAAAAGATCATTTAAAGTTTTTTTATTAAAGATGATAACGGTAACGATCATTGCGTCTAATAAATGCTAAAAAATCGTAAATACTTATATTCTTTCTAAAAGCTAGTTTAATAGATCATTTAGAATTTCGTTATTAAAGATCATAACGGTAACGATCATTGGTCCTAATAAATGCTATAGAATTTGAAATAATTACCTTCTTTGTGAATCATAATTGAAAAGATCATCTAAAGTTTTTTTAATAAAGATCATAACGGTAACGATCATTGGGCCTAATAAATGCTAAAAGATTGTAATTAATTATCTTCTTTCTAAAAGATAATTTAATAGATCATTTAGAATTTCTTTATTAAAGATCATAACGGTAACGATCATTGGGCCTAATAAATGATAAAAGATTGTAAATAATTATCTTCTTTCTCAAAGATAATTTAATAGATCATTTAGAATTTCTTTATTAAAGATCATAACGGAAACGATCATTGGGCCTAATAAATGCTAAAGAATTGTAAATAATTATATTCTTTCTAAAACATAATTTAATAGATCATTTAAAATTTCTTTATTAAAAATCATAACGGTAAAAATCATTGAGCCTAATAAATGGTAAAAAATTGTAAATAATTATCTTGTTTGTAACAGATAATTTAATAGATCATTTAAAATTTCTTTATTAAAGATCATAACGGTAACGTTCATTGGGCCTAATAAATGCTAAAAAACTGTAATTAATTATCTTCTTTGCAAAAGATAATTTAGTAGATCATTTAAAATTTCTTTATTAAAGATCATATCGATAACGATCATTGGTCCTAATAAAGGCTAAAGAATTTGAAATAATTACCTTCTTTGTGAATCATAATTGAATAGATCATTTAAAGTTTTTTTAATAAAGATCATAACGGTAACGATCATTGGGCCTAATAAATGCTAAAAAATTGTAAATAATTATCTTTTTTCTAAAAGATAATTTAATAGATCATTTAGAATTTCTTTATTAAAGATCATAATGGTAACGATCATTGGTCCTAATAAATGCTAAAGAATTTGAAATAATTACCTTCTTTGTGAATCATAATTGAAAAGATCATTTAAAGTTTTTTTATTAAAGATCATAACGGTAATGAGCATTGGGCCTAATAAATGCTAAAAAATTTGAAATAATTACCTTCTTTGTGAAAGATAATTGAAAAGATCATTTAAAGCTTTTTTATTAAAGATCATAACGGTAATGATCATTGGGCCTAATAAATGCTAAAAAATTGTAAATAATTATCTTCTTTCTCAAAGATAATTTAATAGATCATTTAGAATTTCTTTATTAAAGATCATAACGGAAACGATCATTGGGCCTAATAAATGCTAAAGAATTGTAAATAATTATATTCTTTCTAAAACATAATTTAATAGATCATTTAAAATTTCTTTATTAAAAATGATAACAGTAACAATCATTGAGCCTAATAAATGGTAAAAAATTGTAAATAATTATCTTGTTTGTAACAGATAATTTAATAGATCATTTAAAATTTCTTTATTAAAGATCATAACAGTAACGATCATTGGGCCTAATAAATGCTAAAGAATTTGAAATAATTATCTACTTTGTGAATCATAATTGAAAAGATCATTTAAAGTTTTTTTATTAAAGATGATAACGGTAACGATCATTGCGTCTAATAAATGCTAAAAAATCGTAAATACTTATATTCTTTCTAAAAGCTAGTTTAATAGATCATTTAGAATTTCGTTATTAAAGATCATAACGGTAACGATCATTGGTCCTAATAAATGCTATAGAATTTGAAATAATTACCTTCTTTGTGAATCATAATTGAAAAGATCATTTAAAGTTTTTTTAATAAAGATCATAACGGTAACGATCATTGGGCCTAATAAATGCTAAAAAATTGTAAATAATTATCTTCTTTCTCAAAGATAATTTAATAGATCATTTAGAATTTCGTTATTAAAGATCATAACGGTAACGATCATTGGTCCTAATAAATGCTATAGAATTTGAAATAATTACCTTCTTTGTGAATCATAATTGAAAAGATCATTTAAAGTTTTTTTAATAAAGATCATAACGGTAACGATCATTGGGCCTGATAAATGCTAAAAAATTGTAAATAATTATCTTCTTTCTCAAAGATAATTTAATAGATCATTTAGAATTTCTTTATTAAAGATCATAACGGAAACGATCATTGGGTCTAATAAATGCTAAAGAATTGTAAATAATTATATTCTTTCTAAAACATATTTTAATAGATCATTTAAAATTTCTTTATTAAAGATCATAATGGTAACGTTCATTGGGCCTAATAAATGCTAAAAAACTGTAATTAATTATCTTCTTTGCAAAAGATAATTTAGTAGATCATTTAAAATTTCTTTATTAAAGATCATAACGGTAACGATCATTGGTCCTAATAAATGCTAAAGAATTTGAAATAATTACCTTCTTTGTGAATCATAATTGAATAGATCATTTAAAGTTTTTTTAATAAAGATCATAACGGTAACGATCATTGGGCCTAATAAATGCTAAAAAATTGTAAATAATTATCTTCTTTCTCAAAGATAATTTAATAGATCATTTAGAATTTCTTTATTAAAGATCATAACAGTAACGATCATTGGGCCTAATAAATGCTAAAGAATCTGAAATAATTATCTTCTTTGTGAATCATAATTGAAAAGATCATTTAAAGTTTTTTTATTAAAGATCATAACGGTAATGAGCATTGGGCCTAATAAATGCTAAAAAATTTGAAATAATTACCTTCTTTGTGAAAGATAATTGAAAAGATCATTTAAAGCTTTTTTATTAAAGATCATAACGGTAATGATCATTGGGCCTAATAAATGCTAAAAAAGTGTAAATAATTATCTTCTTTCTCAAAGATAATTTAATAGATCATTTAGAATTTCTTTATTAAAGATCATAACGGAAACGATCATTGGGCCTAATAAATGCTAAAGAATTGTAAATAATTATATTCTTTCTAAAACATAATTTAATAGATCATTTAAAATTTCTTTATTAAAAATCATAACAGTAACAATCATTGAGCCTAATAAATGGTAAAAAATTGTAAATAATTATCTTGTTTGTAACAGATAATTTAATAGATCATTTAAAATTTCTTTATTAAAGATCATAACAGTAACGATCATTGGGCCTAATAAATGCTAAAGAATTTGAAATAATTATCTACTTTGTGAATCATAATTGAAAAGATCATTTAAAGTTTTTTTATTAAATATGATAACGGTAACGATCATTGCGTCTAATAAATGCTAAAAAATCGTAAATACTTATATTCTTTCTAAAAGCTAGTTTAATAGATCATTTAGAATTTCGTTATTAAAGATCATAACGGTAACGATCATTGGTCCTAATAAATGCTATAGAATTTGAAATAATTACCTTCTTTGTGAATCTTAATTGAAAAGATCATTTAAAGTTTTTTTAATAAAGATCATAACGGTAACGATCATTGGGCCTAATAAATGCTAAAAAATTGTAAATAATTATCTTCTTTCTCAAAGATAATTTAATAGATCATTTAGAATTTCTTTATTAAAGATCATAACGGTAACGATCATTGGGCCTAATAAATGCTAAAGAATTTGAAATAATTATCTTCTTTGTGAATCATAATTGAAAAGATCATTTAAAGTTTTTTTATTAAAGATCATAACGGTAACGAGCATTGGGCCTAATAAATACTAAAAAATTGTAAATAATTATCTTCTTTCTCAAAGATAATTTGATAGATCATTTACAATTTCTTTATTAAAGATCATAACGGAAACGATCATTGGGCCTAATAAATGCTAAAGAATTGTAAATAATTATATTCTTTCTAAAACATAATTTAATAGATCATTTAAAATTTCTTTATTAAATATCATAACGGTAACGTTCATTGGGCCTAATAAATGCTAAAAAACTGTAATTAATTATCTTCTTTGCAAAAGATAATTTAGTAGATCATTTAAAATTTCTTTATTAAAGATCATAACGGTAACGATCATTGGTCCTAATAAATGCTAAAGAATTTGAAATAATTACCTTCTTTGTGAATCATAATTGAATAGATCATTTAAAGCTTTTTTAATAAAGATCATAATGGTAACGATCATTGGGCCTAATAAATGCTAAAAAATTGTAAATAATTATCTTTTTTCTAAAAGATAATTTAATAGATCATTTAGAATTTCTTTATTAAAGATCATAATGGTAACGATCATTGGTCCTAATAAATGCTAAAGAATTTGAAATAATTACCTTCTTTGTGAAAGATAATTGAAAAGATCATTTAAAGTTTTTTTATTAAAGATCATAACGGTAACGATCATTGGGCCTAATAAATGCTAAAAAATTGTAAATAATTATCTTCTTTCTCAAAGATAATTTAATAGATCATTTAGAATTTCTTTATTAAAGATCATAACGGAAACGATCATTGGGCCTAATAAATGCTAAAGAATTTGAAATAATTACCTTCTTTGTGAATCATAATTGAAAAGATCATTTAAAATTTCTTTATTAAAGATCATAACGGTAACGTTCGTTGGGCCTAATAAATGCTAAAAAACTGTAATTAATTATCTTCTTTGCAAAAGATAATTTAGTAGATCATTTAAAATTTCTTTATTAAAGATCATAACGGTAACGATCATTGGTCCTAATAAATGCTAAAGAATTTGAAATAATTACCTTCTTTGTGAATCATAATTGAATAGATCATCTAAAGTTTTTTTAATAAAGATCATAACGGTAACGATCATTGGGCCTAATAAATGCTAAAAGATTGTAATTAATTATCTTCTTTCTAAAAGATAATTTAATAGATCATTTAGAATTTCTTTATTAAAGATCATAACGGTAACGATCATTGGGCCTAATAAATGATAAAAGATTGTAAATAATTATCTTCTTTCTCAAAGATAATTTAATAGATCATTTAGAATTTCTTTATTAAAGATCATAACGGAAACGATCATTGGGCCTAATAAATGCTAAAGAATTGTAAATAATTATATTCTTTCTAAAACATAATTTAATAGATCATTTAAAATTTCTTTATTAAAAATCATAACGGTAAAAATCATTGAGCCTAATAAATGGTAAAAAATTGTAAATAATTATCTTGTTTGTAACAGATAATTTAATAGATCATTTAAAATTTCTTTATTAAAGATCATAACGGTAACGTTCATTGGGCCTAATAAATGCTAAAAAACTGTAATTAATTATCTTCTTTGCAAAAGATAATTTAGTAGATCATTTAAAATTTCTTTATTAAAGATCATATCGATAACGATCATTGGTCCTAATAAAGGCTAAAGAATTTGAAATAATTACCTTCTTTGTGAATCATAATTGAATAGATCATTTAAAGTTTTTTTAATAAAGATCATAACGGTAACGATCATTGGGCCTAATAAATGCTAAAAAATTGTAAATAATTATCTTTTTTCTAAAAGATAATTTAATAGATCATTTAGAATTTCTTTATTAAAGATCATAATGGTAACGATCATTGGTCCTAATAAATGCTAAAGAATTTGAAATAATTACCTTCTTTGTGAATCATAATTGAAAAGATCATTTAAAGTTTTTTTAATAAAGATCATAACGGTAACGATCATTGGGCCTAATAAATGCTAAAAAATTGTAAATAATTATCTTCTTTCTCAAAGATAATTTAATAGATTATTTAGAATTTATTTATTAAAGATCATAACGGTAACGATCATTGGGCCTAATAAATGCTAAAGAATTTGAAATAATTATCTTCTTTGTGAATCATAATTGAAAAGATCATTTAAAGTTTTTTTATTAAAGATCATAACGGTAACGATCATTGGGCCTGATAAATGCTAAAAAATTGTAAATAATTATCTTCTTTCTCAAAGATAATTTAATAGATCATTTAGAATTTCTTTATTAAAGATCATAACGGAAACGATCATTGGGTCTAATAAATGCTAAAGAATTGTAAATAATTATATTCTTTCTAAAACATATTTTAATAGATCATTTAAAATTTCTTTATTAAAGATCATAACGGTAACGTTCATTGGGCCTAATAAATGCTAAAAAACTGTAATTAATTATCTTCTTTGCAAAAGATAATTTAGTAGATCATTTAAAATTTCTTTATTAAAGATCATAACGTAACGATCATTGGTCCTAATAAATGCTAAAGAATTTGAAATAATTACCTTCTTTGTGAATCATAATTGAATAGATCATTTAAAGTTTTTTTAATAAAGATCATAACGGTAACGATCATTGGGCCTAATAAATGCTAAAAAATTGTAAATAATTATCTTCTTTCTCAAAGATAATTTAATAGATCATTTAGAATTTCTTTATTAAAGATCATAACAGTAACGATCATTGGGCCTAATAAATGCTAAAGAATTTGAAATAATTATCTTCTTTGTGAATCATAATTGAAAAGATCATTTAAAGTTTTTTTATTAAAGATCATAACGGTAATGAGCATTGGGCCTAATAAATGCTAAAAAATTTGAAATAATTACCTTCTTTGTGAAAGATAATTGAAAAGATCATTTAAAGCTTTTTTATTAAAGATCATAACGGTAATGATCATTGGGCCTAATAAATGCTAAAAAATTGTAAATAATTATCTTCTTTCTCAAAGATAATTTAATAGATCATTTAGAATTTCTTTATTAAAGATCATAACGGAAACGATCATTGGGCCTAATAAATGCTAAAGAATTGTAAATAATTATATTCTTTCTAAAACATAATTTAATAGATCATTTAAAATTTCTTTATTAAAAATCATAACAGTAACAATCATTGAGCCTAATAAATGGTAAAAAATTGTAAATAATTATCTTGTTTGTAACAGATAATTTAATAGATCATTTAAAATTTCTTTATTAAAGATCATAACAGTAACGATCATTGGGCCTAATAAATGCTAAAGAATTTGAAATAATTATCGACTTTGTGAATCATAATTGAAAAGATCATTTAAAGTTTTTTTATTAAAGATGATAACGGTAACGATCATTGCGTCTAATAAATGCTAAAAAATCGTAAATACTTATATTCTTTCTAAAAGCTAGTTTAATAGATCATTTAGAATTTCGTTATTAAAGATCATAACGGTAACGATCATTGGTCCTAATAAATGCTATAGAATTTGAAATAATTACCTTCTTTGTGAATCATAATTGAAAAGATCATTTAAAGTTTTTTTAATAAAGATCATAACGGTAACGATCATTGGGCCTGATAAATGCTAAAAAATTGTAAATAATTATCTTCTTTCTCAAAGATAATTTAATAGATCATTTAGAATTTCTTTATTAAAGATCATAACGGAAACGATCATTGGGTCTAATAAATGCTAAAGAATTGTAAATAATTATATTCTTTCTAAAACATATTTTAATAGATCATTTAAAATTTCTTTATTAAAGATCATAACGGTAACGTTCATTGGGCCTAATAAATGCTAAAAAACTGTAATTAATTATCTTCTTTGCAAAAGATAATTTAGTAGATCATTTAAAATTTCTTTATTAAAGATCATAACGGTAACGATCATTGGTCCTAATAAATGCTAAAGAATTTGAAATAATTACCTTCTTTGTGAATCATAATTGAATAGATCATTTAAAGTTTTTTTAATAAAGATCATAACGGTAACGATCATTGGGCCTAATAAATGCTAAAAAATTGTAAATAATTATCTTCTTTCTCAAAGATAATTTAATAGATCATTTAGAATTTCTTTATTAAAGATCATAACAGTAACGATCATTGGGCCTAATAAATGCTAAAGAATTTGAAATAATTATCTTCTTTGTGAATCATAATTGAAAAGATCATTTAAAGTTTTTTTATTAAAGATCATAACGGTAATGAGCATTGGGCCTAATAAATGCTAAAAAATTTGAAATAATTACCTTCTTTGTGAAAGATAATTGAAAAGATCATTTAAAGCTTTTTTATTAAAGATCATAACGGTAATGATCATTGGGCCTAATAAATGCTAAAAAATTGTAAATAATTATCTTCTTTCTCAAAGATAATTTAATAGATCATTTAGAATTTCTTTATTAAAGATCATAACGGAAACGATCATTGGGCCTAATAAATGCTAAAGAATTGTAAATAATTATATTCTTTCTAAAACAATTTAATAGATCATTTAAAATTTCTTTATTAAAAATCATAACAGTAACAATCATTGAGCCTAATAAATGGTAAAAAATTGTAAATAATTATCTTGTTTGTAACAGATAATTTAATAGATCATTTAAAATTTCTTTATTAAAGATCATAACAGTAACGATCATTGGGCCTAATAAATGCTAAAGAATTTGAAATAATTATCTACTTTGTGAATCATAATTGAAAAGATCATTTAAAGTTTTTTTATTAAAGATGATAACGGTAACGATCATTGCGTCTAATAAATGCTAAAAAATCGTAAATACTTATATTCTTTCTAAAAGCTAGTTTAATAGATCATTTAGAATTTCGTTATTAAAGATCATAACGGTAACGATCATTGGTCCTAATAAATGCTATAGAATTTGAAATAATTACCTTCTTTGTGAATCATAATTGAAAAGATCATTTAAAGTTTTTTTAATAAAGATCATAACGGTAACGATCATTGGGCCTAATAAATGCTAAAAAATTGTAAATAATTATCTTCTTTCGCAAAGATAATTTAATAGATCATTTAGAATTTCTTTATTAAAGATCATAACGGTAACGATCATTGGGCCTAATAAATGCTAAAGAATTTGAAATAATTATCTTCTTTGTGAATCATAATTGAAAAGATCATTTAAAGTTTTTTTATTAAAGATCATAACGGTAACGAGCATTGGGCCTAATAAATACTAAAAAATTGTAAATAATTATCTTCTTTCTCAAAGATAATTTGATAGATCATTTACAATTTCATTATTAAAGATCATAACGGAAACGATCATTGGGCCTAATAAATGCTAAAGAATTGTAAATAATTATATTCTTTCTAAAACATAATTTAATAGATCATTTAAAATTTCTTTATTAAACATCATAACGGTAACGTTCATTGGGCCTAATAAATGCTAAAAAACTGTAATTAATTATCTTCTTTGCAAAAGATAATTTAGTAGATCATTTAAAATTTCTTTATTAAAGATCATAACGGTAACGATCATTGGTCCTAATAAATGCTAAAGAATTTGAAATAATTACCTTCTTTGTGAATCATAATTGAATAGATCATTTAAAGCTTTTTTAATAAAGATCATAATGGTAACGATCATTGGGCCTAATAAATGCTAAAAAATTGTAAATAATTATCTTTTTTCTAAAAGATAATTTAATAGATCATTTAGAATTTCTTTATTAAAGATCATAATGGTAACGATCATTGGTCCTAATAAATGCTAAAGAATTTGAAATAATTACCTTCTTTGTGAAAGATAATTGAAAAGATCATTTAAAGTTTTTTTATTAAAGATCATAACGGTAACGATCATTGGGCCTAATAAATGCTAAAAAATTGTAAATAATTATCTTCTTTCTCAAAGATAATTTAATAGATCATTTAGAATTTCTTTATTAAAGATCATAACGGAAACGATCATTGGGCCTAATAAATGCTAAAGAATTTGAAATAATTACCTTCTTTGTGAATCATAATTGAAAAGATCATTTAAAATTTCTTTATTAAAGATCATAACGGTAACGTTCGTTGGGCCTAATAAATGCTAAAAAACTGTAATTAATTATCTTCTTTGCAAAAGATAATTTAGTAGATCATTTAAAATTTCTTTATTAAAGATCATAACGGTAACGATCATTGGTCCTAATAAATGCTAAAGAATTTGAAATAATTACCTTCTTTGTGAATCATAATTGAATAGATCATCTAAAGTTTTTTTAATAAAGATCATAACGGTAACGATCATTGGGCCTAATAAATGCTAAAAGATTGTAATTAATTATCTTCTTTCTAAAAGATAATTTAATAGATCATTTAGAATTTCTTTATTAAAGATCATAACGGTAACGATCATTGGGCCTAATAAATGATAAAAGATTGTAAATAATTATCTTCTTTCTCAAAGATAATTTAATAGATCATTTAGAATTTCTTTATTAAAGATCATAACGGAAACGATCATTGGGCCTAATAAATGCTAAAGAATTGTAAATAATTATATTATTTCTAAAACATAATTTAATAGATCATTTAAAATTTCTTTATTAAAAATCATAACGGTAAAAATCATTGAGCCTAATAAATGGTAAAAAATTGTAAATAATTATCTTGTTTGTAACAGATAATTTAATAGATCATTTAAAATTTCTTTATTAAAGATCATAACAGTAACGATCATTGGGCCTAATAAATGCTAAAGAATTTGAAATAATTATCTACTTTGTGAATCATAATTGAAAAGATCATTTAAAGTTTTTTTATTAAAGATGATAACGGTAACGATCATTGGGTCTAATAAATGCTAAAAAATCGTAAATACTTATATTCTTTCTAAAAGCTAGTTTAATAGATCATTTAGAATTTCGTTGTTAAAGATCATAACGGTAACGATCATTGGTCCTAATAAATGCTAAAGAATTTGAAATAATTACCTTCTTTGTGAATCATAATTGAAAAGATCATTTAAAGTTTTTTTATTAAAGATCATAACGGTAACGATCATTGGGCCTAATAAATGCTAAAAAATTGTAAATAATTATCTTCTTTCTAAAAGATAATTTAATAGACCATTTACAATTTCTTTATTAAAGATCATAACGGTAACGATCATTGGTCCTAATAAATGCTAAAGAATTTGAAATAATTACCTTCTTTGTGAATCATAATTGAAAAGATCATTTAAAGTTTTTTTATTAAAGATCATAACGGTAACGAGCATTGGGCCTAATAAATACTAAAAAATTGTAAATAATTATCTTCTTTCTCAAAGATAATTTGATAGATCATTTACAATTTCTTTATTAAAGATCATAACGGAAACGATCATTGGGCCTAATAAATGCTAAAGAATTGTAAATAATTATATTCTTTCTAAAACATAATTTAATAGATCATTTAAAATTTCTTTATTAAACATCATAACGGTAACGTTCATTGGGCCTAATAAATGCTAAAAAACTGTAATTAATTATCTTCTTTCTCAAAGATAATTTAATAGATCATTTAGAATTTCTTTATTAAAGATCATAACGGAAACGATCATTGGGCCTAATAAATGCTAAAGAATTTGAAATAATTACCTTCTTTGTGAATCATAATTGAAAAGATCATTTAAAATTTCTTTATTAAAGATCATAACGGTAACGTTCGTTGGGCCTAATAAATGCTAAAAAACTGTAATTAATTATCTTCTTTGCAAAAGATAATTTAGTAGATCATTTAAAATTTCTTTATTAAAGATCATAACGGTAACGATCATTGGTCCTAATAAATGCTAAAGAATTTGAAATAATTACCTTCTTTGTGAATCATAATTGAATAGATCATCTAAAGTTTTTTTAATAAAGATCATAACGGTAACGATCATTGGGCCTAATAAATGCTAAAAGATTGTAATTAATTATCTTCTTTCTAAAAGATAATTTAATAGATCATTTAGAATTTCTTTATTAAAGATCATAACGGTAACGATCATTGGGCCTAATAAATGATAAAAGATTGTAAATAATTATCTTCTTTCTCAAAGATAATTTAATAGATCATTTAGAATTTCTTTATTAAAGATCATAACGGAAACGATCATTGGGCCTAATAAATGCTAAAGAATTGTAAATAATTATATTCTTTCTAAAACATAATTTAATAGATCATTTAAAATTTATTTATTAAAAATCATAACGGTAAAAATCATTGAGCCTAATAAATGGTAAAAAATTGTAAATAATTATCTTGTTTGTAACAGATAATTTAATAGATCATTTAAAATTTCTTTATTAAAGATCATAACAGTAACGATCATTGGGCCTAATAAATGCTAAAGAATTTGAAATAATTATCTACTTTGTGAATCATAATTGAAAAGATCATTTAAAGTTTTTTTATTAAAGATGATAACGGTAACGATCATTGGGTCTAATAAATGCTAAAAAATCGTAAATACTTATATTCTTTCTAAAAGCTAGTTTAATAGATCATTTAGAATTTCGTTGTTAAAGATCATAACGGTAACGATCATTGGTCCTAATAAATGCTAAAGAATTTGAAATAATTACCTTCTTTGTGAATCATAATTGAAAAGATCATTTAAAGTTTTTTTATTAAAGATCATAACGGTAACGATCATTGGGCCTAATAAATGCTAAAAAATTGTAAATAATTATCTTCTTTCTAAAAGATAATTTAATAGACCATTTACAATTTCTTTATTAAAGATCATAACGGTAACGATCATTGGTCCTAATAAATGCTAAAGAATTTGAAATAATTACCTTCTTTGTGAATCATAATTGAAAAGATCATTTAAAGTTTTTTTATTAAAGATCATAACGGTAACGATCATTGGGCCTAATAAATGCTAAAAAATTGTAAATAATTATCTTCTTTCTCAAAGATAATTTAATAGATCATTTAGAATTTCTTTATTAAAGATCATAACGGTAACGATCATTGGGCCTAATAAATGCTAAAGAATTTGAAATAATTATCTTCTTTGTGAATCATAATTGAAAAGATCATTTAAAGTTTTTTTATTAAAGATCATAACGGTAACGAGCATTGGGCCTAATAAATGCTAAAAAATTGTAAATAATTAGCTTCTTTCTCAAAGATAATTTAATAGATCATTTAGAATTTCTTTATTAAAGATCATAACGGAAACGATCATTGGGCCTAATAAATGCTAAAGAATTGTAAATAATTATATTCTTTCTAAAACATAATTTAATAGATCATTTAAAATTTCTTTATTAAAGATCATAACGGTAACGTTCGTTGGGCCTAATAAATGCTAAAAAACTGTAATTAATTATCTTCTTTGCAAAAGATAATTTAGTAGATCATTTAAAATTTCTTTATTAAAGATCATAACGGTAACGATCATTGGTCCTAATAAATGCTAAAGAATTTGAAATAATTACCTTCTTTGTGAATCATAATTGAAAAGATCATTTAAAATTTTTTTATTAAAGATCGTAACGGTAACGATCATTGGGCCTAATAAATGCTAAAAAATTGTAAATAATTATCTTCTTTCTCAAAGATAATTTAATAGATCATTTAGAATTTCTTTATTAAAGATCATAACGGTAACGATCATTGGGCCTAATAAATGCTAAAGAATTTGAAATAATTATCTTCTTTGTGAATCATAATTGAAAAGATCATTTAAAGTTTTTTTATTAAAGATCATAACGGTAACGAGCATTGGGCCTAATAAATGCTAAAAAATTGTAAATAATTATCTTCTTTCTCAAAGATAATTTAATAGATCATTTAGAATTTCTTTATTAAAGATCATAACGGAAACGATCATTGGGCCTAATAAATGCTAAAGAATTGTAAATAATTATATTCTTTCTAAAACATAATTTAATAGATCATTTAAAATTTCTTTATTAAAGATCATAACGGTAACGTTCGTTGGGCCTAATAAATGCTAAAAAATTGTAAATAATTATCTTCTTTTTCAAAGATAATTTAATAGATCATTTAGAATTTCTTTATTAAAGATCATAACGGTAACGATCATTGGTCCTAATAAATGCTAAAGAATTTGAAATAATTACCTTCTTTGTGAATCATAATTGAATAGATCATTTAAAGTTTTTTTAATAAAGATCATAATGGTAACGATCATTGGGCGTAATAAATGCTAAAAAATTGTAAATAATTATCTTTTTTCTAAAAGATAATTTAATAGATCATTTAGAATTTCTTTATTAAAGATCATAATGGTAACGATCATTGGTCCTAATAAATGCTAAAGAATTTGAAATAATTACCTTCTTTGTGAATCATAATTGAAAAGATCATTTAAAGTTTTTTTATTAAAGATCATAACGGTAACGATCATTGGGCCTAATAAATGCTAAAAAATTGTAAATAATTATCTTCTTTCTCAAAGATAATTTAATAGATCATTTAGAATTCCTTTATTAAAGATCATAACGGAAACGATCATTGGGCATAATAAATGCTAAAGAATTGTAAATAATTATATTCTTTCTAAAACATAATTTAATAGATCATTTAAAATTTCTTTATTAAAAATCATAACAGTAACAATCATTGAGCCTAATAAATGGTAAAAAATTGTAAATAATTATCTTGTTTGTAACAGATAATTTAATAGATCATTTAAAATTTCTTTATTAAAGATCATAACAGTAACGATCATTGGGCCTAATAAATGCTAAAGAATTTGAAATAATTATCTACTTTGTGAATCATAATTGAAAAGATCATTTAAGGTTTTTTTATTAAAGATGATAACGGTAACGATCATTGGGTCTAATAAATGCTAAAAAATCGTAAATACTTATATTCTTTCTAAAAGCTAATTTAATAGATCATTTAGAATTTCGTTATTAAAGATCATAACGGTAATGATCATTGGTCCTAATAAATGCTAAAGAATTTGAAATAATTACCTTCTTTGTGAATCATAATTGATTGAAAAGATCATTTAAAGTTTTTTTGTTAAAGATCATAATGGTAACGATCATTGGGCCTAATAAATACTAAAAAATTGTAAATAATTATCTTCTTTCTCAAAGATAATTTAATAGATCATTTAGAATTTCTTTATTAAAGATCATAACGGTAACGATCATTGGGCCTAATAAATGCTAAAGAATTGTAAATAATTATATTCTTTCTAAAACATAATTTAATAGATCATTTAAAATTTCTTTATTAAAGATCATAACGGTAACGTTCATTGGGCCTAATAAATGCTAAAAAATTGTAAATAATTATCTTCTTTCTCAAAGATAATTTAATAGATCATTTAGAATTTCTTTATTAAAGATCATAACGGAAACGATCATTGGGCATAATAAATGCTAAAGAATTGTAAATAATTATATTCTTTCTAAAACATAATTTAATAGATCATTTAAAATTTCTTTATTAAAGATCATAACGGTAACGTTCATTGGGCCTAATAAACGCTAAAAAACTGTAATTAATTATCTTCTTTGCAAAAGATAATTTAGTAGATCATTTAAAATTTCTTTATTAAAGATCATAACGGTAACGATCATTGGTGCTAATAAATGCTAAAGAATTTGAAATAATTACCTTCTTTGTGAATCATAATTGAATAGATCATTTCAAGTTTTTTTAATAAAGATCATAACGGTAACGATCATTGGGCCTAATAAATGCTAAAAAATTGTAAATAATTATGTTCTTTCTCAAAGATAATTTAATAGATCATTTAGAATTCCTTTATTAAAGATCATAACGGAAACGATCATTGGGCATAATAAATGCTAAAGAATTGTAAATAATTATATTCTTTCTAAAACATAATTTAATAGATCATTTAAAATTTCTTTATTAAAGATCATAACGGTAACGTTCGTTGGGCCTAATAAATGCTAAAAAATTGTAAATAATTATCTTCTTTTTCAAAGATAATTTAATAGATCATTTAGAATTTCTTTATTAAAGATCATAACGGTAACGATCATTGGTCCTAATAAATGCTAAAGAATTTGAAATAATTACCTTCTTTGTGAATCATAATTGAATAGATCATTTAAAGTTTTTTTAATAAAGATCATAATGGTAACGATCATTGGGCGTAATAAATGCTAAAAAATTGTAAATAATTATCTTTTTTCTAAAAGATAATTTAATAGATCATTTAGAATTTCTTTATTAAAGATCATAATGGTAACGATCATTGGTCCTAATAAATGCTAAAGAATTTGAAATAATAACCTTCTTTGTGAATCATAATTGAAAAGATCATTTAAAGTTTTTTTATTAAAGATCATAACGGTAACGATCATTGGGCCTAATAAATGCTAAAAAATTGTAAATAATTATCTTCTTTCTCAAAGATAATTTAATAGATCATTTAGAATTTCTTTATTAAAGATCATAACGGAAACGATCATTGGGCATAATAAATGCTAAAGAATTGTAAATAATTATATTCTTTCTAAAACATAATTTAATAGATCATTTAAAATTTCTTTATTAAAAATCATAACGGTAACAATCATTGAGCCTAATAAATGGTAAAAAATTGTAAATAATTATCTTGTTTGTAACAGATAATTTAATAGATCATTTAAAATTTCTTTATTAAAGATCATAACAGTAACGATCATTGGGCCTAATAAATGCTAAAGAATTTGAAATAATTATCTACTTTGTGAATCATAATTGAAAAGATCATTTAAGGTTTTTTTATTAAAGATGATAACGGTAACGATCATTGGGTCTAATAAATGCTAAAAAATCGTAAATACTTATATTCTTTCTAAAAGCTAATTTAATAGATCATTTAGAATTTCGTTATTAAAGATCATAACGGTAATGATCATTGGTCCTAATAAATGCTAAAGAATTTGAAATAATTACCTTCTTTATGAATCATAATTGATTGAAAAGATCATTTAAAGTTTTTTTATTAAAGATCATAATGGTAACGATCATTGGGCCTAATAAATGCTAAAAAATTGTAAATAATTATCTTCTTTCTCAAAGATAATTTAATAGATCATTTAGAATTTCTTTATTAAAGATCATAACGGAAACGATCATTGGGCATAATAAATGCTAAAGAATTGTAAATAATTATATTCTTTCTAAAACATAATTTAATAGATCATTTAAAATTTCTTTATTAAAGATCATAACGGTAACGTTCATTGGGCCTAATAAACGCTAAAAAAGTGTAATTAATTATCTTCTTTGCAAAAGATAATTTAGTAGATCATTTAAAATTTCTTTATTAAAGATCATAACGGTAACGATCATTGGTGCTAATAAATGCTAAAGAATTTGAAATAATTACCTTCTTTGTGAATCATAATTGAATAGATCATTTCAAGTTTTTTTAATAAAGATCATAATGGTAACGATCATTGGGCCTAATAAATGCTAAAAAATTGTAAATAATTATCTTTTTTCTAAAAGATAATTTAATAGACCATTCAGAATTTCTTTATTAAAGATCAAAATGGTAACGATCATTGGTCCTAATAAATGCTAAAGAATTTGAAATAATTACCTTCTTTGTGAATCATAATTGAAAAGATCATTTAAAGTTTTTTTATTAAAGATCATAACGGTAATGATTATTGGGCCTAATAAATGCTAAAAAATTGTAAATAATTATCTTCTTTTTCAAAGATAATTTAATAGATCATTTAGAATTTCTTTATTAAAGATCATAACGGTAACGATCATTGGTCCTAATAAATACTAAAGAATTTGAAATAATTACCTTCTTTGTGAATCACAATTGAATAGATCATTTCAAGTTTTTTTAATAAAGATCATAATGGTAACGATCATTGGGCGTAATAAATGCTAAAAAATTGTAAATAATTATCTTTTTTCTAAAAGATAATTTAATAGATCATTTAGAATTTCTTTATTAAAGATCATAATGGTAACGATCATTGGTCCTAATAAATGCTAAAGAATTTGAAATAATTACCTTCTTTGTGAATCATAATTGAAAAGATCATTTAAAGTTTTTTTATTAAAGATCATAACGGTAACGATCATTGGGCCTAATAAATGCTAAAAAATTGTAAATAATTATCTTCTTTCTCAAAGATAATTTAATAGATCATTTAGAATTCCTTTATTAAAGATCATAACGGAAACGATCATTGGGCATAATAAATGCTAAAGAATTGTAAATAATTATATTCTTTCTAAAACATAATTTAATAGATCATTTAAAATTTCTTTATTAAAAATCAAAAAGGTAACAATCATTGAGCCTAATAAATGGTAAAAAATTGTAAATAATTATCTTGTTTGTAACAGATAATTTAATAGATCATTTAAAATTTCTTTATTAAAGATCATAACAGTAACGATCATTGGGCCTAATAAATGCTAAAGAATTTGAAATAATTATCTACTTTGTGAATCATAATTGAAAAGATCATTTAAGGTTTTTTTATTAAAGATGATAACGGTAACGATCATTGGGTCTAATAAATGCTAAAAAATCGTAAATACTTATATTCTTTCTAAAAGCTAATTTAATAGATCATTTAGAATTTCGTTATTAAAGATCATAACGGTAATGATCATTGGTCCTAATAAATGCTAAAGAATTTGAAATAATTACCTTCTTTGTGAATCATAATTGATTGAAAAGATCATTTAAAGTTTTTTTATTAAAGATCATAATGGTAACGATCATTGGGCCTAATAAATGCTAAAAAATTGTAAATAATTATCTTCTTTCTCAAAGATAATTTAATAGATCATTTAGAATTTCTTTATTAAAGATCATAACGGTAACGATCATTGGGCCTAATAAATGCTAAAGAATTGTAAATAATTATATTCTTTCTAAAACATAATTTAATAGATCATTTAAAATTTCTTTATTAAAGATCATAACGGTAACGTTCTTTGGGCCTAATAAATGCTAAAAAATTGTAAATAATTATCTTCTTTCTCAAAGATAATTTAATAGATCATTTAGAATTTCTTTATTAAAGATCATAACGGTAACGATCATTGGTGCTAATAAATGCTAAAGAATTTGAAATAATTACCTTCTTTGTGAATCATAATTGAATAGATCATTTCAAGTTTTTTTAATAAAGATCATAATGGTAACGATCATTGGGCCTAATAAATGCTAAAAAATTGTAAATAATTATCTTTTTTCTAAAAGATAATTTAATAGACCATTCAGAATTTCTTTATTAAAGATCAAAATGGTAACGATCATTGGTCCTAATAAATGCTAAAGAATTTGAAATAATTACCTTCTTTGTGAATCATAATTGAAAAGATCATTTAAAGTTTTTTTATTAAAGATCATAACGGTAATGATTATTGGGCCTAATAAATGCTAAAAAATTGTAAATAATTATCTTCTTTTTCAAAGATAATTTAATAGATCATTTAGAATTTCTTTATTAAAGATCATAACGGTAACGATCATTGGTCCTAATAAATACTAAAGAATTTGAAATAATTACCTTCTTTGTGAATCACAATTGAATAGATCATTTAAAGTTTTTTTAATAAAGATCATAATGGTAACGATCATTGGGCGTAATAAATGCTAAAAAATTGTAAATAATTATCTTTTTTCTAAAAGATAATTTAATAGATCATTTAGAATTTCTTTATTAAAGATCATAATGGTAACGATCATTGGTCCTAATAAATGCTAAAGAATTTGAAATAATTACCTTCTTTGTGAATCATAATTGAAAAGATCATTTAAAGTTTTTTTATTAAAGATCATAACGGTAACGATCATTGGGCCTAATAAATGCTAAAAAATTGTAAATAATTATCTTCTTTCTCAAAGATAATTTAATAGATCATTTAGAATTCCTTTATTAAAGATCATAACGGAAACGATCATTGGGCATAATAAATGCTAAAGAATTGTAAATAATTATATTCTTTCTAAAACATAATTTAATAGATCATTTAAAATTTCTTTATTAAAAATCAAAAAGGTAACAATCATTGAGCCTAATAAATGGTAAAAAATTGTAAATAATTATCTTGTTTGTAACAGATAATTTAATAGATCATTTAAAATTTCTTTATTAAAGATCATAACAGTAACGATCATTGGGCCTAATAAATGCTAAAGAATTTGAAATAATTATCTACTTTGTGAATCATAATTGAAAAGATCATTTAAGGTTTTTTTATTAAAGATGATAACGGTAACGATCATTGGGTCTAATAAATGCTAAAAAATGGTAAATACTTATATTCTTTCTAAAAGCTAATTTAATAGATCATTTAGAATTTCGTTATTAAAGATCATAACGGTAATGATCATTGGTCCTAATAAATGCTAAAGAATTTGAAATAATTACCTTCTTTGTGAATCATAATTGATTGAAAAGATCATTTAAAGTTTTTTTATTAAAGATCATAATGGTAACGATCATTGGGCCTAATAAATGCTAAAAAATTGTAAATAATTATCTTCTTTCTCAAAGATAATTTAATAGATCATTTAGAATTTCTTTATTAAAGATCATAACGGTAACGATCATTGGGCCTAATAAATGCTAAAGAATTGTAAATAATTATATTCTTTCTAAAACATAATTTAATAGATCATTTAAAATTTCTTTATTAAAGATCATAACGGTAACGTTCATTGGACCTAATAAATGCTAAAAAATTGTAAATAATTATCTTCTTTCTCAAAGATAATTTAATAGATCATTTAGAATTTCTTTATTAAAGATCATAACGGAAACGATCATTGGGCATAATAAATGCTAAAGAATTGTAAATAATTATATTCTTTCTAAAACATAATTTAATAGATCATTTAAAATTTCTTTATTAAAGATCATAACGGTAACGTTCATTGGGCCTAATAAACGCTAAAAAACTGTAATTAATTATCTTCTTTGCAAAAGATAATTTAGTAGATCATTTAAAATTTCTTTATTAAAGATCATAACGGTAACGATCATTGGTGCTAATAAATGCTAAAGAATTTGAAATAATTACCTTCTTTGTGAATCATAATTGAATAGATCATTTCAAGTTTTTTTAATAAAGATCATAATGGTAACGATCATTGGGCCTAATAAATGCTAAAAAATTGTAAATAATTATCTTTTTTCTAAAAGATAATTTAATAGATCATTCAGAATTTCTTTATTAAAGATCAAAATGGTAACGATCATTGGTCCTAATAAATGCTAAAGAATTTGAAATAATTACCTTCTTTGTGAATCATAATTGAAAAGATCATTTAAAGTTTTTTCATTAAAGATCATAACGGTAATGATCATTGGGCCTAATAAATGCTAAAAAATTGTAAATAATTATCTTCTTTCTCAAAGATAATTTAATAGATCATTTAGAATTTCTTTATTAAAGATCATAACGGAAACGATCATTGGGCCTAATAAATGCTAAAGAATTATTCTTTCTAAAACATAATTTACTAGATCATTTAAAATTTCTTTATTAAAAATCATAACGGTAACAATCATTGAGCCTAATAAATGGTAAAAAATTGTAAATAATTATCTTGTTTGTAACAGATAATTTAATAGATCATTTAAAATTTCTTTATTAAAGATCATAACAGTAACGATCATTGGGCCTAATAAATGCTAAAGAATTTGAAATAATTATCTACTTTGTGAATCATAATTGAAAAGATCATTTAAGGTTTTTTTATTAAAGATGATAACGGTAACGATCATTGGGTCTAATAAATGCTAAAAAATCGTAAATACTTATATTCTTTCTAAAAGCTAATTTAATAGATCATTTAGAATTTCGTTATTAAAGATCATAACGGTAATGATCATTGGTCCTAATAAATGCTAAAGAATTTGAAATAATTACCTTCTTTGTGAATCATAATTGATTGAAAAGATCATTTAAAGTTTTTTTATTAAAGATCATAATGGTAACGATCATTGGGCCTAATAAATGCTAAAAAATTGTAAATAATTATCTTCTTTCTCAAAGATAATTTAATAGATCATTTAGAATTTCTTTATTAAAGATCATAACGGTAACGATCATTGGGCCTAATAAATGCTAAAGAATTGTAAATAATTATATTCTTTCTAAAACATAATTTAATAGATCATTTAAAATTTCTTTATTAAAGATCATAACGGTAACGTTCATTGGGCCTAATAAATGCTAAAAAATTGTAAATAATTATCTTCTTTCTCAAAGATAATTTAATAGATCATTTAGAATTTCTTTATTAAAGATCATAACGGAAACGATCATTGGGCATAATAAATGCTAAAGAATTGTAAATAATTATATTCTTTCTAAAACATAATTTAATAGATCATTTAAAATTTCTTTATTAAAGATCATAACGGCAACGTTCATTGGGCCTAATAAACGCTAAAAAACTGTAATTAATTATCTTCTTTGCAAAAGATAATTTAGTAGATCATTTAAAATTTCTTTATTAAAGATCATAACGGTAACGATCATTGGTGCTAATAAATGCTAAAGAATTTGAAATAATTACCTTCTTTGTGAATCATAATTGAATAGATCATTTCAAGTTTTTTTAATAAAGATCATAATGGTAACGATCATTGGGCCTAATAAATGCTAAAAAATTGTAAATAATTATCTTTTTTCTAAAAGATAATTTAATAGATCATTCAGAATTTCTTTATTAAAGATCAAAATGGTAACGATCATTGGTCCTAATAAATGCTAAAGAATTTGAAATAATTACCTTCTTTGTGAATCATAATTGAAAAGATCATTTAAAGTTTTTTTATTAAAGATCATAACGGTAATGATCATTGGGCCTAATAAATGCTAAAAAATTGTAAATAATTATCTTCTTTCTCAAAGATAATTTAATAGATCATTTAGAATTTCTTTATTAAAGATCATAACGGAAACGATCATTGGGCCTAATAAATGCTAAAGAATTATTCTTTCTAAAACATAATTTAATAGATCATTTAAAATTTCTTTATTAAAAATCATAACGGTAACAATCATTGAGCCTAATAAATGGTAAAAAATTGTAAATAATTATCTTGTTTGTAACAGATAATTTAATAGATCATTTAAAATTTCTTTATTAAAGATCATAACAGTAACGATCATTGGGCCTAATAAATGCTAAAGAATTTGAAATAATTATCTACTTTGTGAATCATAATTGAAAAGATCATTTAAGGTTTTTTTATTAAAGATGATAACGGTAACGATCATTGGGTCTAATAAATGCTAAAAAATCGTAAATACTTATATTCTTTCTAAAAGCTAATTTAATAGATCATTTAGAATTTCGTTATTAAAGATCATAACGGTAATGATCATTGGTCCTAATAAATGCTAAAGAATTTGAAATAATTACCTTCTTTGTGAATCATAATTGATTGAAAAGATCATTTAAAGTTTTTTTATTAAAGATCATAATGGTAACGATCATTGGGCCTAATAAATGCTAAAAAATTGTAAATAATTATCTTCTTTCTCAAAGATAATTTAATAGATCATTTAGAATTTCTTTATTAAAGATCATAACGGTAACGATCATTGGGCCTAATAAATGCTAAAGAATTGTAAATAATTATATTCTTTCTAAAACATAATTTAATAGATCATTTAAAATTTCTTTATTAAAGATCATAACGGTAACGTTCATTGGGCCTAATAAATGCTAAAAAATTGTAAATAATTATCTTCTTTCTCAAAGATAATTTAATAGATCATTTAGAATTTCTTTATTAAAGATCATAACGGAAACGATCATTGGGCATAATAAATGCTAAAGAATTGTAAATAATTATATTCTTTCTAAAACATAATTTAATAGATCATTTAAAATTTCTTTATTAAAGATCATAACGGTAACGTTCATTGGGCCTAATAAACGCTAAAAAACTGTAATTAATTATCTTCTTTGCAAAAGATAATTTAGTAGATCATTTAAAATTTCTTTATTAAAGATCATAACGGTAACGATCATTGGTGCTAATAAATGCTAAAGAATTTGAAATAATTACCTTCTTTGTGAATCATAATTGAATAGATCATTTCAAGTTTTTTTAATAAAGATCATAATGGTAACGATCATTGGGCCTAATAAATGCTAAAAAATTGTAAATAATTATCTTTTTTCTAAAAGATAATTTAATAGATCATTCAGAATTTCTTTATTAAAGATCAAAATGGTAACGATCATTGGTCCTAATAAATGCTAAAGAATTTGAAATAATTACCTTCTTTGTGAATCATAATTGAAAAGATCATTTAAAGTTTTTTTATTAAAGATCATAACAGTAATGATCATTGGGCCTAATAAATGCTAAAAAATTGTAAATAATTATCTTCTTTCTCAAAGATAATTTAATAGATCATTTAGAATTTCTTTATTAAAGATCATAACGGAAACGATCATTGGGCCTAATAAATGCTAAAGAATTATTCTTTCTAAAACATAATTTAATAGATCATTTAAAATTTCTTTATTAAAAATCATAACGGTAACAATCATTGAGCCTAATAAATGGTAAAAAATTGTAAATAATTATCTTGTTTGTAACAGATAATTTAATAGATCATTTAAAATTTCTTTATTAAAGATCATAACAGTAACGATCATTGGGCCTAATAAATGCTAAAGAATTTGAAATAATTATCTACTTTGTGAATCATAATTGAAAAGATCATTTAAAGTTTTTTTATTAAAGATGATAACGGTAACGATCATTGGGCCTAATAAATGCTAAAGAATTGTAAATAATTATATTCTTTCTAAAAGCTAATTTAATAGATCAGTTAGAATTTCTTTATTAAAGATCATAACGGTAACGATCATTGGGCCTAATAAATGCTAAAGAATTTGAAATAATTACCTTCTTTGTGAATCATAATTGAAAAGATCATTTAAAGTTTTTTTATTAAAGATCATAAAGGTAACGATCATTGGGCCTAATAAATGCTAAAAAATTGTAAATAATTATCTTCTTTCTAAAAGATAATTTAATAGACCATTTACAATTTCTTTATTCATGATCATAACGGTAACGATCATTGGTCCTAGTAAATGCTAAAGAATTTGAAATAATTACCTTTTTTGTGAATCATAATTGAAAAGATCATTTAAAGTTTTTTTATTAAAGATCATAACGGTAACGATCATTGGGCCTAATAAATGCTAAAAAATTGTAAATAATTATCTTCTTTCTCAAAGATAATTTAATAAATCATTTAGAATTTCTTTATTAAAGATCATAACGGTAACGATCATTGGGCCTAATAAATGCTAAAGAATTTGAAATAATTATCTTCTTTGTGAATCATAATTGAAAAGATCATTTAAAGTTTTTTTATTAAAGATCATAACGGTAACGAGCATTGGGCCTAATAAATGCTAAAAAATTGTAAATAATTATCTTCTTTCTCAAAGATAATTTAATAGATCATTAGAATTTCTTTATTAAAGATCATAATGGAAACGATCGTTGGGCCTAATAAATGCTAAAGAATTGTAAATAATTATATTCTTTCTAAAACATAATTTAATAGATCATTTAAAATTTCTTTATTAAAGATCATAACGGTAACGTTCATTGGGCCTAATAAATGCTAAAAAACTGTAATTAATTATCTTCTTTGCAAAAGATAATTTAATAGATCATTTAAAATTTCTTTGTTAAAGATCATAACGGTAACGATCATTGGTCCTAATAAATGCTAAAGAATTTGAAATAATTACCTTCTTTGTGAATCATAATTGAATAGATCATTTAAAGTTTTTTTAATAAAGATCATAATGGTAACGATCATTGGGCCTAATAAATGCTAAAAAATTGTAAATAATTACCTTCTTTCTCAAAGATAATTTAATAGATCATTTAGAATTTCTTTATTAAAGATCATAACGGAAACGATCATTGGGCCTAATAAATGCTAAAGAATTGTAAATAATTATATTCTTTCTATAACATAATTTAATAGATCATTTAAAATTTCTTTATTAAAAATCATAACGGTAACAATCATTGAGCCTAATAAATGGTAAAAAATTGTAAATAATTATCTTGTTTGTAACAGATAATTTAATAGATCATTTAAAATTTCTTTATTAAAGATCATAACAGTAACGATCATTGGGCCTAATAAATGCTAAAGAATTTGAAATAATTATCTACTTTGTGAATCATAATTGAAAAGATCATTTAAAGTTTTTTTATTAAAGATGATAACGGTAACGATCATTGGGTCTAATAAATGATAAAAAATCGTAACTACTTATATTCTTTCTAAAAGCTAATTTAATAGATCAGTTAGAATTTCTTTATTAAAGATCATAACGGTAACGATCATCGGGCCTAATAAATGATAAAGAATTGTAAATAATTATATTCTTTCGAAAACATAATTTAATAGATCATTTAAAATTTCTTTATTAAAGATCATAACGGTAACGTTCATTGGGCCTAATAAATGCTAAAAAATTGTAATTAATTATCTTCTTTGCAAAAGATAATTTAGTAGATCATTTAAAATTTATTTATTAAAGATCATAACGGTAACAATCATTGGTCCTAATAAATGCTAAAGAATTTGAAATAATTACCTTCTTTGTGAATCATAATTGAATAGATCATTTAAAGTTTTTTTAATAAAGATTATAACGGTAACGATCATTGGGCCTAATAAATGCTAAAAAATTGTAAATAATTATCTTCTTTCTAAAAGATAATTTAATAGATCATTTCGAATTTCTTTATTAAGGATCATAACGGTAACGATCATTAGTCCTAATAAATGCTAAAGAATTTGAAATAATTACCTTCTTTGTGAATCATAATTGAAAAGATCATTTAAAGTTTTTTTATTAAAGATCATAACGGTAACGATCATTGGGCCTAATAAATGCTAGAAAATTGTAAATAATTATCTTCTTTCTAAAAGATAATTTAATAGAGCATTTACAATTTCTTTATTAAAGATCATAACAGTAACGATCATTGGTCCTAATAAATGCTAAAGAATTTGAAATAATTACCTTCTTTGTGAATCATAATTGAAAAGATCATTTAAAGTTTTTTTATTAAAGATCATAACGGTAACGATCATTGGGCCTAATAAATGCTAAAAAATTATAAATAATTATCTTCTTTCTCAAAGATAATTTAATAGATCATTTATAATTTCTTTATTAAAGATCATAACGGAAACGATCATTGCGCCTAATAAATGCTAAAGAATTGTAAATAATTATATTCTTTCTAAAACATAATTTAATAGATCATTTAAAATTTCTTTATTAAAAATCATAACGGTAACAATCATTGAGCCTAATAAATGGTAAAAAATTGTAAATAATTATCTTCTTTGTAAAAGATAATTTAATAGATCATTTAAAATTTCTTTATTAAAGATCATAACAGTAACGATCACTAGGCCTAATAAATGCTAAAGAATTTGAAATAATTATCTTCTTTGTGAATCATAATTGAAAGGATCATTTAAAGTTTTTTTATTAAAGATCATAATGGTAACGATCATTGGGCCTAATAAATGCTAAAAAATTGAAAATAATTATCTTCTTTCTCAAAGATAATTTAACAGATCATTTAGAATTTCTTTATTAAAGATCATAACGGTAACGATCATTGGCCCTAATAAATGCTAACGAATTTGAAATAATTATCTTCTTTGTGAATCATAATTGAAAAGATCATTTAAAGTTTTTTTATTAAAGATCATAACGGTAACGATCATTGGGCCTAATAAATGCTAAAAAATTGAAAATAATTATCTTCTTTCTCAAAGATAATTTAACAGATCATTTAGAATTTCTTTATTAAAGATCATAACGGTAACGTTCATTGGGCCTAATAAATGCTAACGAATTTGAAATAATTATCTTCTTTGTGAATCATAATTGAAAAGATCATTTGAAGTTTTTTTATTAAAGATCATAACGATAACGATCATTGGGCCTAATAAATGCTAAAAAATTGTAAATAATTATCTTCTTTCTCAAAGATAATTTAATAGATCATTTAGAATTTCTTTATTAAAGATCATAACGGTAACGATCATTGGCCCTAATAAATGCTAACGAATTTGAAATAATTATCTTCTTTGTGAATCATAATTGAAAAGATCATTTAAAGTTTTTTTATTAAAGATCATAACGGTAACTAAAGATCATAATGGTAAGGATCATTGGTCCTAATAAATGCTAAAGAATTTGAAATAATTACCTTCTTTGTGAATCATAATTGAAAAGATCATTTGAAGTTTTTTTATTAAAGATCATAACGGTAACGATCATTGGGCCTAATAAATGCTAAAAAATTGTATATAATTATCTTCTTTCTCAAAGATAATTTAACAGATCATTTGGAATTTCTTTATTAAAGATCATAACGGTAACGATCATTGGGCCTAATAAATGCTAACGAATTTGAAATAATTATCTTCTTTGTGAATCATAATTGAAAAGATCATTTAAAGTTTTTTTATTAAAGATCATAACGGTAACGATCATTGGGCGTAATAAATGCTAAAAAATTGAAAATAATTATCTTCTTTCTCAAAGATAATTTAACAGATCATTTAGAATTTCTTTATTAAAGATCATAACGGTAACGTTCATTGGGCCTAATAAATGCTAACGAATTTGAAATAATTATCTTCTTTGTGAATCATAATTGAAAAGATCATTTGAAGTTTTTTTATTAAAGATCATAACGATAACGATCATTGGGCCTAATAAATGCTAAAAAATTGTAAATAATTATCTTCTTTCTCAAAGATAATTTAATAGATCATTTAGAATTTCTTTATTAAAGATCATAACGGTAACGATCATTGGCCCTAATAAATGCTAACGAATTTGAAATAATTATCTTCTTTGTGAATCATAATTGAAAAGATCATTTAAAGTTTTTTTATTAAAGATCATAACGGTAACTAAAGATCATAATGGTAAGGATCATTGGTCCTAATAAATGCTAAAGAATTTGAAATAATTACCTTCTTTGTGAATCATAATTGAAAAGATCATTTGAAGTTTTTTTATTAAAGATCATAACGGTAACGATCATTGGGCCTAATAAATGCTAAAAAATTGAAAATAATTATCTTCTTTCTCAAAGAAAATTTAACAGATCATTTAGAATTTCTTTATTAAAGATCATAACGGTAACGTTCATTGGGCCTAATAAATGCTAACGAATTTGAAATAATTATGTTCTTTGTGAATCATAATTGAAAAGATCATTTGAAGTTTTTTTATTAAAGATCATAACGGTAACGATCATTGGGCCTAGTAAATGCTAAAAAATTGTAAATAATTATCTTCTTTCTCAAAGATAATTTAATAGATCATTTAGAATTTCTTTATTAAAGATCATAACGGTAACGATCATTGGCCCTAATAAATGCTAACGAATTTGAAATAATTATCTTCTTTGTGAATCATAATTGAAAAGATCATTTGAAGTTTTTTTATTAAAGATCATAACGATAACGATCATTGGGCCTAATAAATGCTAAAAAATTGTAAATAATTATCTTCTTTCTCAAAGATAATTTAATAGATCATTTAGAATTTCTTTATTAAAGATCATAACGGTAACGATCATTGGCCCTAATAAATGCTAACGAATTTGAAATAATTATCTTCTTTGTGAATCATAATTGAAAAGATCATTTAAAGTTTTTTTATTAAAGATCATAACGGTAACTAAAGATCATAATGGTAAGGATCATTGGTCCTAATAAATGCTAAAGAATTTGAAATAATTACCTTCTTTGTGAATCATAATTGAAAAGATCATTTGAAGTTTTTTTATTAAAGATCATAACGGTAACGATCATTGGGCCTAATAAATGCTAAAAAATTGTATATAATTATCTTCTTTCTCAAAGATAATTTAACAGATCATTTGGAATTTCTTTATTAAAGATCATAACGGTAACGATCATTGGGCCTAATAAATGCTAACGAATTTGAAATAATTATCTTCTTTGTGAATCATAATTGAAAAGATCATTTAAAGTTTTTTTATTAAAGATCATAACGGTAACGATCATTGGGCCTAATAAATGCTAAAAAATTGAAAATAATTATATTCTTTCTCAAAGATAATTTAACAGATCATTTAGAATTTCTTTATTAAAGATCATAACGGTAACGTTCATTGGGCCTAATAAATGCTAACGAATTTGAAATAATTATCTTCTTTGTGAATCATAATTGAAAAGATCATTTGAAGTTTTTTTATTAAAGATCATAACGATAACGATCATTGGGCCTAATAAATGCTAAAAAATTGTAAATAATTATCTTCTTTCTCAAAGATAATTTAATAGATCATTTAGAATTTCTTTATTAAAGATCATAACGGTAACGATCATTGGCCCTAATAAATGCTAACGAATTTGAAATAATTATCTTCTTTGTGAATCATAATTGAAAAGATCATTTAAAGTTTTTTTATTAAAGATCATAACGGTAACTAAAGATCATAATGGTAAGGATCATTGGTCCTAATAAATGCTAAAGAATTTGAAATAATTACCTTCTTTGTGAATCATAATTGAAAAGATCATTTGAAGTTTTTTTATTAAAGATCATAACGGTAACGATCATTGGGCCTAATAAATGCTAAAAAATTGAAAATAATTATCTTCTTTCTCAAAGAAAATTTAACAGATCATTTAGAATTTCTTTATTAAAGATCATAACGGTAACGTTCATTGGGCCTAATAAATGCTAATGAATTTGAAATAATTATGTTCTTTGTGAATCATAATTGAAAAGATCATTTGAAGTTTTTTTATTAAAGATCATAACGGTAACGATCATTGGGCCTAATAAATGCTAAAAAATTGTAAATAATTATCTTTTTTCTCAAAGATAATTTAATAGATCATTTAGAATTTCTTTATTAAAGATCATAACGGTAACGATCATTGGCCCTAATAAATGCTAACGAATTTGAAATAATTATCTTCTTTGTGAATCATAATTGAAAAGATCATTTAAAGTTTTTTTATTAAAGATCATAACGGTAACGATCATTGGGCCTAATAAATGCTAAAAAATTGTAAATAATTATCTTCTTTCTCAAAGATAATTTAATAGATCATTTAGAATTTCTTTATTAAAGATCATAACGGTAACGATCATTGGCCCTAATAAATGCTAACGAATTTGAAATAATTATCTTCTTTGTGAATCATAATTGAAAAGATCATTTAAAGTTTTTTTATTAAAGATCATAACGGTAACTAAAGATCATAATGGTAAGGATCATTGGTCCTAATAAATGCTAAAGAATTTGAAATAATTACCTTCTTTGTGAATCATAATTGAAAAGATCATTTGAAGTTTTTTTATTAAAGATCATAACGGTAACGATCATTGGGCCTAATAAATGCTAAAAAATTGTATATAATTATCTTCTTTCTCAAAGATAATTTAACAGATCATTTGGAATTTCTTTATTAAAGATCATAACGGTAACGATCATTGGGCCTAATAAATGCTAACGAATTTGAAATAATTATCTTCTTTGTGAATCATAATTGAAAAGATCATTTAAAGTTTTTTTATTAAAGATCATAACGGTAACGATCATTGGGCCTAATAAATGCTAAAAAATTGAAAATAATTATATTCTTTCTCAAAGATAATTTAACAGATCATTTAGAATTTCTTTATTAAAGATCATAACGGTAACGTTCATTGGGCCTAATAAATGCTAACGAATTTGAAATAATTATCTTCTTTGTGAATCATAATTGAAAAGATCATTTGAAGTTTTTTTATTAAAGATCATAACGATAACGATCATTGGGCCTAATAAATGCTAAAAAATTGTAAATAATTATCTTCTTTCTCAAAGATAATTTAATAGATCATTTAGAATTTCTTTATTAAAGATCATAACGGTAACGATCATTGGCCCTAATAAATGCTAACGAATTTGAAATAATTATCTTCTTTGTGAATCATAATTGAAAAGATCATTTAAAGTTTTTTTATTAAAGATCATAACGGTAACTAAAGATCATAATGGTAAGGATCATTGGTCCTAATAAATGCTAAAGAATTTGAAATAATTACCTTCTTTGTGAATCATAATTGAAAAGATCATTTGAAGTTTTTTTATTAAAGATCATAACGGTAACGATCATTGGGCCTAATAAATGCTAAAAAATTGAAAATAATTATCTTCTTTCTCAAAGAAAATTTAACAGATCATTTAGAATTTCTTTATTAAAGATCATAACGGTAACGTTCATTGGGCCTAATAAATGCTAATGAATTTGAAATAATTATGTTCTTTGTGAATCATAATTGAAAAGATCATTTGAAGTTTTTTTATTAAAGATCATAACGGTAACGATCATTGGGCCTAATAAATGCTAAAAAATTGTAAATAATTATCTTCTTTCTCAAAGATAATTTAATAGATCATTTAGAATTTCTTTATTAAAGATCATAACGGTAACGATCATTGGCCCTAATAAATGCTAACGAATTTGAAATAATTATCTTCTTTGTGAATCATAATTGAAAAGATCATTTAAAGTTTTTTTATTAAAGATCATAACGGTAACGATCATTGGGCCTAATAAATGCTAAAAAATTGTAAATAATTATCTTCTTTCTCAAAGATAATTTAATAGATCATTTAGAATTTCTTTATTAAAGATCATAACGGTAACGATCATTGGCCCTAATAAATGCTAACGAATTTGAAATAATTATCTTCTTTGTGAATCATAATTGAAAAGATCATTTAAAGTTTTTTTATTAAAGATCATAACGGTAACTAAAGATCATAATGGTAAGGATCATTGGTCCTAATAAATGCTAAAGAATTTGAAATAATTACCTTCTTTGTGAATCATAATTGAAAAGATCATTTGAAGTTTTTTTATTAAAGATCATAACGGTAACGATCATTGGGCCTAATAAATGCTAAAAAATTGTATATAATTATCTTCTTTCTCAAAGATAATTTAACAGATCATTTGGAATTTCTTTATTAAAGATCATAACGGTAACGATCATTGGGCCTAATAAATGCTAACGAATTTGAAATAATTATCTTCTTTGTGAATCATAATTGAAAAGATCATTTAAAGTTTTTTTATTAAAGATCATAACGGTAACGATCATTGGGCCTAATAAATGCTAAAAAATTGAAAATAATTATATTCTTTCTCAAAGATAATTTAACAGATCATTTAGAATTTCTTTATTAAAGATCATAACGGTAACGTTCATTGGGCCTAATAAATGCTAACGAATTTGAAATAATTATCTTCTTTGTGAATCATAATTGAAAAGATCATTTGAAGTTTTTTTATTAAAGATCATAACGATAACGATCATTGGGCCTAATAAATGCTAAAAAATTGTAAATAATTATCTTCTTTCTCAAAGATAATTTAATAGATCATTTAGAATTTCTTTATTAAAGATCATAACGGTAACGATCATTGGCCCTAATAAATGCTAACGAATTTGAAATAATTATCTTCTTTGTGAATCATAATTGAAAAGATCATTTAAAGTTTTTTTATTAAAGATCATAACGGTAACTAAAGATCATAATGGTAAGGATCATTGGTCCTAATAAATGCTAAAGAATTTGAAATAATTACCTTCTTTGTGAATCATAATTGAAAAGATCATTTGAAGTTTTTTTATTAAAGATCATAACGGTAACGATCATTGGGCCTAATAAATGCTAAAAAATTGAAAATAATTATCTTCTTTCTCAAAGAAAATTTAACAGATCATTTAGAATTTCTTTATTAAAGATCATAACGGTAACGTTCATTGGGCCTAATAAATGCTAATGAATTTGAAATAATTATGTTCTTTGTGAATCATAATTGAAAAGATCATTTGAAGTTTTTTTATTAAAGATCATAACGGTAACGATCATTGGGCCTAATAAATGCTAAAAAATTGTAAATAATTATCTTCTTTCTCAAAGATAATTTAATAGATCATTTAGAATTTCTTTATTAAAGATCATAACGGTAACGATCATTGGCCCTAATAAATGCTAACGAATTTGAAATAATTATCTTCTTTGTGAATCATAATTGAAAAGATCATTTAAAGTTTTTTTATTAAAGATCATAATGGTAACGATCATTGGGCCTAATAAATGCTAAAAAATTGTAAATAATTATCTTCTTTCTCAAAGATAATTTAATAGATCATTTAGAATTTCTTTATTAAAGATCATAACGGTAACGATCATTGGCCCTAATAAATGCTAACGAATTTGAAATAATTATCTTCTTTGTGAATCATAATTGAAAAGATCATTTAAAGTTTTTTTATTAAAGATCATAACGGTAACTAAAGATCATAACGGTAACGTTCATTGGGCCTAATAAATGCTAACGAATTTGAAATAATTATCTTCTTTGTGAATCATAATTGAAAAGATCATTTGAAGTTTTTTTATTAAAGATCATAACGATAACGATCATTGGGCCTAATAAATGCTAAAAAATTGTAAATAATTATCTTCTTTCTCAAAGATAATTTAATAGATCATTTAGAATTTCTTTATTAAAGATCATAACGGTAACGATCATTGGCCCTAATAAATGCTAACGAATTTGAAATAATTATCTTCTTTGTGAATCATAATTGAAAAGATCATTTAAAGTTTTTTTATTAAAGATCATAACGGTAACTAAAGATCATAATGGTAAGGATCATTGGTCCTAATAAATGCTAAAGAATTTGAAATAATTACCTTCTTTGTGAATCATAATTGAAAAGATCATTTGAAGTTTTTTTATTAAAGATCATAACGGTAACGATCATTGGGCCTAATAAATGCTAAAAAATTGAAAATAATTATCTTCTTTCTCAAAGAAAATTTAACAGATCATTTAGAATTTCTTTATTAAAGATCATAACGGTAACGTTCATTGGGCCTAATAAATGCTAATGAATTTGAAATAATTATGTTCTTTGTGAATCATAATTGAAAAGATCATTTGAAGTTTTTTTATTAAAGATCATAACGGTAACGATCATTGGGCCTAATAAATGCTAAAAAATTGTAAATAATTATCTTCTTTCTCAAAGATAATTTAATAGATCATTTAGAATTTCTTTATTAAAGATCATAACGGTAACGATCATTGGCCCTAATAAATGCTAACGAATTTGAAATAATTATCTTCTTTGTGAATCATAATTGAAAAGATCATTTAAAGTTTTTTTATTAAAGATCATAACGGTAACGATCATTGGGCCTAATAAATGCTAAAAAATTGTAAATAATTATCTTCTTTCTCAAAGATAATTTAATAGATCATTTAGAATTTCTTTATTAAAGATCATAACGGTAACGATCATTGGCCCTAATAAATGCTAACGAATTTGAAATAATTATCTTCTTTGTGAATCATAATTGAAAAGATCATTTAAAGTTTTTTTATTAAAGATCATAACGGTAACTAAAGATCATAATGGTAAGGATCATTGGTCCTAATAAATGCTAAAGAATTTGAAATAATTACCTTCTTTGTGAATCATAATTGAAAAGATCATTTGAAGTTTTTTTATTAAAGATCATAACGGTAACGATCATTGGGCCTAATAAATGCTAAAAAATTGAAAATAATTATCTTCTTTCTCAAAGAAAATTTAACAGATCATTTAGAATTTCTTTATTAAAGATCATAACGGTAACGTTCATTGGGCCTAATAAATGCTAATGAATTTGAAATAATTATGTTCTTTGTGAATCATAATTGAAAAGATCATTTGAAGTTTTTTTATTAAAGATCATAACGGTAACGATCATTGGGCCTAATAAATGCTAAAAAATTGTAAATAATTATCTTCTTTCTCAAAGATAATTTAATAGATCATTTAGAATTTCTTTATTAAAGATCATAACGGTAACGATCATTGGCCCTAATAAATGCTAACGAATTTGAAATAATTATCTTCTTTGTGAATCATAATTGAAAAGATCATTTAAAGTTTTTTTATTAAAGATCATAACGGTAACGATCATTGGGCCTAATAAATGCTAAAAAATTGTAAATAATTATCTTCTTTCTCAAAGATAATTTAATAGATCATTTAGAATTTCTTTATTAAAGATCATAACGGTAACGATCATTGGCCCTAATAAATGCTAACGAATTTGAAATAATTATCTTCTTTGTGAATCATAATTGAAAAGATCATTTAAAGTTTTTTTATTAAAGATCATAACGGTAACTAAAGATCATAACGGTAACGTTCATTGGGCCTAATAAATGCTAACGAATTTGAAATAATTATCTTCTTTGTGAATCATAATTGAAAAGATCATTTGAAGTTTTTTTATTAAAGATCATAACGATAACGATCATTGGGCCTAATAAATGCTAAAAAATTGTAAATAATTATCTTCTTTCTCAAAGATAATTTAATAGATCATTTAGAATTTCTTTATTAAAGATCATAACGGTAACGATCATTGGCCCTAATAAATGCTAACGAATTTGAAATAATTATCTTCTTTGTGAATCATAATTGAAAAGATCATTTAAAGTTTTTTTATTAAAGATCATAACGGTAACTAAAGATCATAATGGTAAGGATCATTGGTCCTAATAAATGCTAAAGAATTTGAAATAATTACCTTCTTTGTGAATCATAATTGAAAAGATCATTTGAAGTTTTTTTATTAAAGATCATAACGGTAACGATCATTGGGCCTAATAAATGCTAAAAAATTGAAAATAATTATCTTCTTTCTCAAAGAAAATTTAACAGATCATTTAGAATTTCTTTATTAAAGATCATAACGGTAACGTTCATTGGGCCTAATAAATGCTAATGAATTTGAAATAATTATGTTCTTTGTGAATCATAATTGAAAAGATCATTTGAAGTTTTTTTATTAAAGATCATAACGGTAACGATCATTGGGCCTAATAAATGCTAAAAAATTGTAAATAATTATCTTCTTTCTCAAAGATAATTTAATAGATCATTTAGAATTTCTTTATTAAAGATCATAACGGTAACGATCATTGGCCCTAATAAATGCTAACGAATTTGAAATAATTATCTTCTTTGTGAATCATAATTGAAAAGATCATTTAAAGTTTTTTTATTAAAGATCATAACGGTAACGATCATTGGGCCTAATAAATGCTAAAAAATTGTAAATAATTATCTTCTTTCTCAAAGATAATTTAATAGATCATTTAGAATTTCTTTATTAAAGATCATAACGGTAACGATCATTGGCCCTAATAAATGCTAACGAATTTGAAATAATTATCTTCTTTGTGAATCATAATTGAAAAGATCATTTAAAGTTTTTTTATTAAAGATCATAACGGTAACTAAAGATCATAATGGTAAGGATCATTGGTCCTAATAAATGCTAAAGAATTTGAAATAATTACCTTCTTTGTGAATCATAATTGAAAAGATCATTTGAAGTTTTTTTATTAAAGATCATAACGGTAACGATCATTGGGCCTAATAAATGCTAAAAAATTGTATATAATTATCTTCTTTCTCAAAGATAATTTAACAGATCATTTGGAATTTCTTTATTAAAGATCATAACGGTAACGATCATTGGGCCTAATAAATGCTAACGAATTTGAAATAATTATCTTCTTTGTGAATCATAATTGAAAAGAACATTTAAAGTTTTTTTATTAAAGATCATAACGGTAACGATCATTGGGCCTAATAAATGCTAAAAAATTGAAAATAATTATCTTCTTTCTCAAAGATAATTTAACAGATCATTTAGAATTTCTTTATTAAAGATCATAACGGTAACGTTCATTGGGCCTAATAAATGCTAACGAATTTGAAATAATTATCTTCTTTGTGAATCATAATTGAAAAGATCATTTGAAGTTTTTTTATTAAAGATCATAACGATAACGATCATTGGGCCTAATAAATGCTAAAAAATTGTAAATAATTATCTTCTTTCTCAAAGATAATTTAATAGATCATTTAGAATTTCTTTATTAAAGATCATAACGGTAACGATCATTGGCCCTAATAAATGCTAACGAATTTGAAATAATTATCTTCTT
Source organism: Psophocarpus tetragonolobus (assembly GCA_037954015.1). Classification (NCBI taxonomy): domain Eukaryota; kingdom Viridiplantae; phylum Streptophyta; class Magnoliopsida; order Fabales; family Fabaceae; genus Psophocarpus; species Psophocarpus tetragonolobus. Next base: position 67,236,947 of record CM075688.1, read on the forward strand.
TGTGAATCATAATTGAAAAGATCATTTAAAGTTTTTTTATTAAAGATCATAACGGTAACTAAAGATCATAATGGTAAGGATCATTGGTCCTAATAAATGCTAAAGAATTTGAAATAATTACCTTCTTTGTGAATCATAATTGAAAAGATCATTTGAAGTTTTTTTATTAAAGATCATAACGGTAACGATCATTGGGCCTAATAAATGCTAAAAAATTGAAAATAATTATCTTCTTTCTCAAAGAAAATTTAACAGATCATTTAGAATTTCTTTATTAAAGATCATAACGGTAACGTTCATTGGGCCTAATAAATGCTAATGAATTTGAAATAATTATGTTCTTTGTGAATCATAATTGAAAAGATCATTTGAAGTTTTTTTATTAAAGATCATAACGGTAACGATCATTGGGCCTAATAAATGCTAAAAAATTGTAAATAATTATCTTCTTTCTCAAAGATAATTTAATAGATCATTTAGAATTTCTTTATTAAAGATCATAACGGTAACGATCATTGGCCCTAATAAATGCTAACGAATTTGAAATAATTATCTTCTTTGTGAATCATAATTGAAAAGATCATTTAAAGTTTTTTTATTAAAGATCATAACGGTAACGATCATTGGGCCTAATAAATGCTAAAAAATTGTAAATAATTATCTTCTTTCTCAAAGATAATTTAATAGATCATTTAGAATTTCTTTATTAAAGATCATAACGGTAACGATCATTGGCCCTAATAAATGCTAACGAATTTGAAATAATTATCTTCTTTGTGAATCATAATTGAAAAGATCATTTAAAGTTTTTTTATTAAAGATCATAACGGTAACTAAAGATCATAATGGTAAGGATCATTGGTCCTAATAAATGCTAAAGAATTTGAAATAATTACCTTCTTTGTGAATCATAATTGAAAAGATCATTTGAAGTTTTTTTATTAAAGATCATAACGGTAACGATCATTGGGCCTAATAAATGCTAAAAAATTGTATATAATTATCTTCTTTCTCAAAGATAATTTAACAGATCATTTGGAATTTCTTTATTAAAGATCATAACGGTAACGATCATTGGGCCTAATAAATGCTAACGAATTTGAAATAATTATCTTCTTTGTGAATCATAATTGAAAAGAACATTTAAAGTTTTTTTATTAAAGATCATAACGGTAACGATCATTGGGCCTAATAAATGCTAAAAAATTGAAAATAATTATCTTCTTTCTCAAAGATAATTTAACAGATCATTTAGAATTTCTTTATTAAAGATCATAACGGTAACGTTCATTGGGCCTAATAAATGCTAACGAATTTGAAATAATTATCTTCTTTGTGAATCATAATTGAAAAGATCATTTGAAGTTTTTTTATTAAAGATCATAACGATAACGATCATTGGGCCTAATAAATGCTAAAAAATTGTAAATAATTATCTTCTTTCTCAAAGATAATTTAATAGATCATTTAGAATTTCTTTATTAAAGATCATAACGGTAACGATCATTGGCCCTAATAAATGCTAACGAATTTGAAATAATTATCTTCTTTGTGAATCATAATTGAAAAGATCATTTAAAGTTTTTTTAATAAAGATCATAACGGTAACGATCATTGGGCCTAATAAATGCTAAAAAATTGTATATAATTATCTTCTTTCTCAAAGATAATTTAACAGATCATTTGGAATTTCTTTATTAAAGATCATAACGGTAACGATCATTGGGCCTAATAAATGCTAACGAATTTGAAATAATTATCTTCTTTGTGAATCATAATTGAAAAGATCATTTAAAGTTTTTTTATTAAAGATCATAACGGTAACGATCATTGTGCCTAATAAATGCTAAAAAATTGAAAATAATTATATTCTTTCTCAAAGATAATTTAACAGATCATTTAGAATTTCTTTATTAAAGATCATAACGGTAACGTTCATTGGGCCTAATAAATGCTAACGAATTTGAAATAATTATCTTCTTTGTGAATCATAATTGAAAAGATCATTTGAAGTTTTTTTATTAAAGATCATAACGATAACGATCATTGGGCCTAATAAATGCTAAAAAATTGTAAATAATTATCTTCTTTCTCAAAGATAATTTAATAGATCATTTAGAATTTCTTTATTAAAGATCATAACGGTAACGATCATTGGCCCTAATAAATGCTAACGAATTTGAAATAATTATCTTCTTTGTGAATCATAATTGAAAAGATCATTTAAAGTTTTTTTATTAAAGATCATAATGGTAACTAAAGATCATAATGGTAAGGATCATTGGTCCTAATAAATGCTAAAGAATTTGAAATAATTACCTTCTTTGTGAATCATAATTGAAAAGATCATTTGAAGTTTTTTTATTAAAGATCATAACGGTAACGATCATTGGGCCTAATAAATGCTAAAAAATTGAAAATAATTATCTTCTTTCTCAAAGAAAATTTAACAGATCATTTAGAATTTCTTTATTAAAGATCATAACGGTAACGTTCATTGGGCCTAATAAATGCTAACGAATTTGAAATAATTATGTTCTTTGTGAATCATAATTGAAAAGATCATTTGAAGTTTTTTTATTAAAGATCATAACGGTAACGATCATTGGGCCTAATAAATGCTAAAAAATTGTAAATAATTATCTTCTTTCTCAAAGATAATTTAACAGATCATTTGGAATTTCTTTATTAAAGATCATAACGGTAACGATCATTGGGCCTAATAAATGCTAACGAATTTGAAATAATTATCTTCTTTGTGAATCATAATTGAAAAGATCATTTAAAGTTTTTTTATTAAAGATCATAACGGTAACGATCATTGGGCCTAATAAATGCTAAAAAATTGAAAATAATTATATTCTTTCTCAAAGATAATTTAACAGATCATTTAGAATTTCTTTATTAAAGATCATAACGGTAACGTTCATTGGGCCTAATAAATGCTAACGAATTTGAAATAATTATCTTCTTTGTGAATCATAATTGAAAAGATCATTTGAAGTTTTTTTATTAAAGATCATAACGATAACGATCATTGGGCCTAATAAATGCTAAAAAATTGTAAATAATTATCTTCTTTCTCAAAGATAATTTAATAGATCATTTAGAATTTCTTTATTAAAGATCATAACGGTAACGATCATTGGCCCTAATAAATGCTAACGAATTTGAAATAATTATCTTCTTTGTGAATCATAATTGAAAAGATCATTTAAAGTTTTTTTATTAAAGATCATAATGGTAACTAAAGATCATAATGGTAAGGATCATTGGTCCTAATAAATGCTAAAGAATTTGAAATAATTACCTTCTTTGTGAATCATAATTGAAAAGATCATTTGAAGTTTTTTTATTAAAGATCATAACGGTAACGATCATTGGGCCTAATAAATGCTAAAAAATTGAAAATAATTATCTTCTTTCTCAAAGAAAATTTAACAGATCATTTAGAATTTCTTTATTAAAGATCATAACGGTAACGTTCATTGGGCCTAATAAATGCTAACGAATTTGAAATAATTATGTTCTTTGTGAATCATAATTGAAAAGATCATTTGAAGTTTTTTTATTAAAGATCATAACGGTAACGATCATTGGGCCTAATAAATGCTAAAAAATTGTAAATAATTATCTTCTTTCTCAAAGATAATTTAATAGATCATTTAGAATTTCTTTATTAAAGATCATAACGGTAACGATCATTGGCCCTAATAAATGCTAACGAATTTGAAATAATTATCTTCTTTGTGAATCATAATTGAAAAGATCATTTGAAGTTTTTTTATTAAAGATCATAACGATAACGATCATTGGGCCTAATAAATGCTAAAAAATTGTAAATAATTATCTTCTTTCTCAAAGATAATTTAATAGATCATTTAGAATTTCTTTATTAAAGATCATAACGGTAACGATCATTGGCCCTAATAAATGCTAACGAATTTGAAATAATTATCTTCTTTGTGAATCATAATTGAAAAGATCATTTAAAGTTTTTTTAATAAAGATCATAACGGTAACGATCATTGGGCCTAATAAATGCTAAAAAATTGTATATAATTATCTTCTTTCTCAAAGATAATTTAACAGATCATTTGGAATTTCTTTATTAAAGATCATAACGGTAACGATCATTGGGCCTAATAAATGCTAACGAATTTGAAATAATTATCTTCTTTGTGAATCATAATTGAAAAGATCATTTAAAGTTTTTTTATTAAAGATCATAACGGTAACGATCATTGGGCCTAATAAATGCTAAAAAATTGAAAATAATTATATTCTTTCTCAAAGATAATTTAACAGATCATTTAGAATTTCTTTATTAAAGATCATAACGGTAACGTTCATTGGGCCTAATAAATGCTAACGAATTTGAAATAATTATCTTCTTTGTGAATCATAATTGAAAAGATCATTTGAAGTTTTTTTATTAAAGATCATAATGATAACGATCATTGGGCCTAATAAATGCTAAAAAATTGTAAATAATTATCTTCTTTCTCAAAGATAATTTAATAGATCATTTAGAATTTCTTTATTAAAGATCATAACGGTAACGATCATTGGCCCTAATAAATGCTAACGAATTTGAAATAATTATCTTCTTTGTGAATCATAATTGAAAAGATCATTTAAAGTTTTTTTAATAAAGATCATAACGGTAACGATCATTGGGCCTAATAAATGCTAAAAAATTGTATATAATTATCTTCTTTCTCAAAGATAATTTAACAGATCATTTGGAATTTCTTTATTAAAGATCATAACGGTAACGATCATTGGGCCTAATAAATGATAAAGAATTGTAAATAATTATATTCTTTCGAAAACATAATTTAATAGATCATTTAAAATTTCTTTATTAAAGATCATAACGGTAACGTTCATTGGGCCTAATAAATGCTAAAAAATTGTAATTAATTATCTTCTTTGCAAAAGATAATTTAGTAGATCATTTAAAATTTATTTATTAAAGATCATAACGGTAACAATCATTGGTCCTAATAAATGCTAAAGAATTTGAAATAATTACCTTCTTTGTGAATCATAATTGAAAAGATCATTTGAAGTTTTTTTATTAAAGATCATAACGGTAACGATCATTGGGCCTAATAAATGCTAAAAAATTGTATATAATTATCTTCTTTCTCAAAGATAATTTAACAGATCATTTGGAATTTCTTTATTAAAGATCATAACGGTAACGATCATTGGGCCTAATAAATGCTAACGAATTTGAAATAATTATCTTCTTTGTGAATCATAATTGAAAAGATCATTTAAAGTTTTTTTATTAAAGATCATAACGGTAACGATCATTGGGCCTAATAAATGCTAAAAAATTGAAAATAATTATATTCTTTCTCAAAGATAATTTAACAGATCATTTAGAATTTCTTTATTAAAGATCATAACGGTAACGTTCATTGGGCCTAATAAATGCTAACGAATTTGAAATAATTATCTTCTTTGTGAATCATAATTGAAAAGATCATTTGAAGTTTTTTTATTAAAGATCATAACGATAACGATCATTGGGCCTAATAAATGCTAAAAAATTGTAAATAATTATCTTCTTTCTCAAAGATAATTTAGTAGATCATTTAGAATTTCTTTATTAAAGATCATAACGGTAACGATCATTGGCCCTAATAAATGCTAACGAATTTGAAATAATTATCTTCTTTGTGAATCATAATTGAAAAGATCATTTAAAGTTTTTTTATTAAAGATCATAACGGTAACTAAAGATCATAATGGTAAGGATCATTGGTCCTAATAAATGCTAAAGAATTTGAAATAATTACCTTCTTTGTGAATCATAATTGAAAAGATCATTTGAAGTTTTTTTATTAAAGATCATAACGGTAACGATCATTGGGCCTAATAAATGCTAAAAAATTGAAAATAATTATCTTCTTTCTCAAAGAAAATTTAACAGATCATTTAGAATTTCTTTATTAAAGATCATAACGGTAACGTTCATTGGGCCTAATAAATGCTAATGAATTTGAAATAATTATGTTCTTTGTGAATCATAATTGAAAAGATCATTTGAAGTTTTTTTATTAAAGATCATAACGGTAACGATCATTGGGCCTAATAAATGCTAAAAAATTGTAAATAATTATCTTCTTTCTCAAAGATAATTTAATAGATCATTTAGAATTTCTTTATTAAAGATCATAACGGTAACGATCATTGGCCCTAATAAATGCTAACGAATTTGAAATAATTATCTTCTTTGTGAATCATAATTGAAAAGATCATTTAAAGTTTTTTTATTAAAGATCATAACGGTAACGATCATTGGGCCTAATAAATGCTAAAAAATTGTAAATAATTATCTTCTTTCTCAAAGATAATTTAATAGATCATTTAGAATTTCTTTATTAAAGATCATAACGGTAACGATCATTGGCCCTAATAAATGCTAACGAATTTGAAATAATTATCTTCTTTGTGAATCATAATTGAAAAGATCATTTAAAGTTTTTTTATTAAAGATCATAACGGTAACTAAAGATCATAATGGTAAGGATCATTGGTCCTAATAAATGCTAAAGAATTTGAAATAATTACCTTCTTTGTGAATCATAATTGAAAAGATCATTTGAAGTTTTTTTATTAAAGATCATAACGGTAACGATCATTGGGCCTAATAAATGCTAAAAAATTGTATATAATTATCTTCTTTCTCAAAGATAATTTAACAGATCATTTGGAATTTCTTTATTAAAGATCATAACGGTAACGATCATTGGGCCTAATAAATGCTAACGAATTTGAAATAATTATCTTCTTTGTGAATCATAATTGAAAAGAACATTTAAAGTTTTTTTATTAAAGATCATAACGGTAACGATCATTGGGCCTAATAAATGCTAAAAAATTGAAAATAATTATATTCTTTCTCAAAGATAATTTAACAGATCATTTAGAATTTCTTTATTAAAGATCATAACGGTAACGTTCATTGGGCCTAATAAATGCTAACGAATTTGAAATAATTATCTTCTTTGTGAATCATAATTGAAAAGATCATTTGAAGTTTTTTTATTAAAGATCATAACGATAACGATCATTGGGCCTAATAAATGCTAAAAAATTGTAAATAATTATCTTCTTTCTCAAAGATAATTTAATAGATCATTTAGAATTTCTTTATTAAAGATCATAACGGTAACGATCATTGGCCCTAATAAATGCTAACGAATTTGAAATAATTATCTTCTTTGTGAATCATAATTGAAAAGATCATTTAAAGTTTTTTTATTAAAGATCATAATGGTAACTAAAGATCATAATGGTAAGGATCATTGGTCCTAATAAATGCTAAAGAATTTGAAATAATTACCTTCTTTGTGAATCATAATTGAAAAGATCATTTGAAGTTTTTTTATTAAAGATCATAACGGTAACGATCATTGGGCCTAATAAATGCTAAAAAATTGAAAATAATTATCTTCTTTCTCAAAGAAAATTTAACAGATCATTTAGAATTTCTTTATTAAAGATCATAACGGTAACGTTCATTGGGCCTAATAAATGCTAACGAATTTGAAATAATTATGTTCTTTGTGAATCATAATTGAAAAGATCATTTGAAGTTTTTTTATTAAAGATCATAACGGTAACGATCATTGGGCCTAATAAATGCTAAAAAATTGTAAATAATTATCTTCTTTCTCAAAGATAATTTAATAGATCATTTAGAATTTCTTTATTAAAGATCATAACGGTAACGATCATTGGCCCTAATAAATGCTAACGAATTTGAAATAATTATCTTCTTTGTGAATCATAATTGAAAAGATCATTTGAAGTTTTTTTATTAAAGATCATAACGATAACGATCATTGGGCCTAATAAATGCTAAAAAATTGTAAATAATTATCTTCTTTCTCAAAGATAATTTAATAGATCATTTAGAATTTCTTTATTAAAGATCATAACGGTAACGATCATTGGCCCTAATAAATGCTAACGAATTTGAAATAATTATCTTCTTTGTGAATCATAATTGAAAAGATCATTTAAAGTTTTTTTAATAAAGATCATAACGGTAACGATCATTGGGCCTAATAAATGCTAAAAAATTGTATATAATTATCTTCTTTCTCAAAGATAATTTAACAGATCATTTGGAATTTCTTTATTAAAGATCATAACGGTAACGATCATTGGGCCTAAGAAATGCTAACGAATTTGAAATAATTATCTTCTTTGTGAATCATAATTGAAAAGATCATTTAAAGTTTTTTTATTAAAGATCATAACGGTAACGATCATTGGGCCTAATAAATGCTAAAAAATTGAAAATAATTATATTCTTTCTCAAAGATAATTTAACAGATCATTTAGAATTTCTTTATTAAAGATCATAACGGTAACGTTCATTGGGCCTAATAAATGCTAACGAATTTGAAATAATTATCTTCTTTGTGAATCATAATTGAAAAGATCATTTGAAGTTTTTTTATTAAAGATCATAATGATAACGATCATTGGGCCTAATAAATGCTAAAAAATTGTAAATAATTATCTTCTTTCTCAAAGATAATTTAATAGATCATTTAGAATTTCTTTATTAAAGATCATAACGGTAACGATCATTGGCCCTAATAAATGCTAACGAATTTGAAATAATTATCTTCTTTGTGAATCATAATTGAAAAGATCATTTAAAGTTTTTTTAATAAAGATCATAACGGTAACGATCATTGGGCCTAATAAATGCTAAAAAATTGTATATAATTATCTTCTTTCTCAAAGATAATTTAACAGATCATTTGGAATTTCTTTATTAAAGATCATAACGGTAACGATCATTGGGCCTAATAAATGATAAAGAATTGTAAATAATTATATTCTTTCGAAAACATAATTTAATAGATCATTTAAAATTTCTTTATTAAAGATCATAACGGTAACGTTCATTGGGCCTAATAAATGCTAAAAAATTGTAATTAATTATCTTCTTTGCAAAAGATAATTTAGTAGATCATTTAAAATTTATTTATTAAAGATCATAACGGTAACAATCATTGGTCCTAATAAATGCTAAAGAATTTGAAATAATTACCTTCTTTGTGAATCATAATTGAATAGATCATTTAAAGTTTTTTTAATAAAGATTATAACGGTAACGATCATTGGGCCTAATAAATGCTAAAAAATTGTAAATAATTATCTTCTTTCTCAAAGAAAATTTAACAGATCATTTAGAATTTCTTTATTAAAGATCATAACGGTAACGTTCATTGGGCCTAATAAATGCTAACGAATTTGAAATAATTATGTTCTTTGTGAATCATAATTGAAAAGATCATTTGAAGTTTTTTTATTAAAGATCATAACGGTAACGATCATTGGGCCTAATAAATGCTAAAAAATTGTAAATAATTATCTTCTTTCTCAAAGATAATTTAATAGATCATTTAGAATTTCTTTATTAAAGATCATAACGGTAACGATCATTGGCCCTAATAAATGCTAACGAATTTGAAATAATTATCTTCTTTGTGAATCATAATTGAAAAGATCATTTGAAGTTTTTTTATTAAAGATCATAACGATAACGATCATTGGGCCTAATAAATGCTAAAAAATTGTAAATAATTATCTTCTTTCTCAAAGATAATTTAATAGATCATTTAGAATTTCTTTATTAAAGATCATAACGGTAACGATCATTGGCCCTAATAAATGCTAACGAATTTGAAATAATTATCTTCTTTGTGAATCATAATTGAAAAGATCATTTAAAGTTTTTTTAATAAAGATCATAACGGTAACGATCATTGGGCCTAATAAATGCTAAAAAATTGTATATAATTATCTTCTTTCTCAAAGATAATTTAACAGATCATTTGGAATTTCTTTATTAAAGATCATAACGGTAACGATCATTGGGCCTAAGAAATGCTAACGAATTTGAAATAATTATCTTCTTTGTGAATCATAATTGAAAAGATCATTTAAAGTTTTTTTATTAAAGATCATAACGGTAACGATCATTGGGCCTAATAAATGCTAAAAAATTGAAAATAATTATATTCTTTCTCAAAGATAATTTAACAGATCATTTAGAATTTCTTTATTAAAGATCATAACGGTAACGTTCATTGGGCCTAATAAATGCTAACGAATTTGAAATAATTATCTTCTTTGTGAATCATAATTGAAAAGATCATTTGAAGTTTTTTTATTAAAGATCATAATGATAACGATCATTGGGCCTAATAAATGCTAAAAAATTGTAAATAATTATCTTCTTTCTCAAAGATAATTTAATAGATCATTTAGAATTTCTTTATTAAAGATCATAACGGTAACGATCATTGGCCCTAATAAATGCTAACGAATTTGAAATAATTATCTTCTTTGTGAATCATAATTGAAAAGATCATTTAAAGTTTTTTTAATAAAGATCATAACGGTAACGATCATTGGGCCTAATAAATGCTAAAAAATTGTATATAATTATCTTCTTTCTCAAAGATAATTTAACAGATCATTTGGAATTTCTTTATTAAAGATCATAACGGTAACGATCATTGGGCCTAATAAATGATAAAGAATTGTAAATAATTATATTCTTTCGAAAACATAATTTAATAGATCATTTAAAATTTCTTTATTAAAGATCATAACGGTAACGTTCATTGGGCCTAATAAATGCTAAAAAATTGTAATTAATTATCTTCTTTGCAAAAGATAATTTAGTAGATCATTTAAAATTTATTTATTAAAGATCATAACGGTAACAATCATTGGTCCTAATAAATGCTAAAGAATTTGAAATAATTACCTTCTTTGTGAATCATAATTGAATAGATCATTTAAAGTTCTTTTAATAAAGATTATAACGGTAACGATCATTGGGCCTAATAAATGCTAAAAAATTGTAAATAATTATCTTCTTTCTCAAAGAAAATTTAACAGATCATTTAGAATTTCTTTATTAAAGATCATAACGGTAACGTTCATTGGGCCTAATAAATGCTAACGAATTTGAAATAATTATGTTCTTTGTGAATCATAATTGAAAAGATCATTTGAAGTTTTTTTATTAAAGATCATAACGATAACGATCATTGGGCCTAATAAATGCTAAAAAATTGTAAATAATTATCTTCTTTCTCAAAGATAATTTAATAGATCATTTAGAATTTCTTTATTAAAGATCATAACGGTAACGATCATTGGCCCTAATAAATGCTAACGAATTTGAAATAATTATCTTCTTTGTGAATCATAATTGAAAAGATCATTTAAAGTTTTTTTATTAAAGATCATAATGGTAACTAAAGATCATAATGGTAAGGATCATTGGTCCTAATAAATGCTAAAGAATTTGAAATAATTACCTTCTTTGTGAATCATAATTGAAAAGATCATTTGAAGTTTTTTTATTAAAGATCATAACGGTAACGATCATTGGGCCTAATAAATGCTAAAAAATTGAAAATAATTATCTTCTTTCTCAAAGAAAATTTAACAGATCATTTAGAATTTCTTTATTAAAGATCATAACGGTAACATTCATTGGGCCTAATAAATGCTAACGAATTTGAAATAATTATGTTCTTTCTGAATCATAATTGAAAAGATCATTTGAAGTTTTTTTATTAAAGATCATAACGGTAACGATCATTGGGCCTAATAAATGCTAAAAAATTGTAAATAATTATCTTCTTTCTCAAAGATAATTTAATAGATCATTTAGAATTTCTTTATTAAAGATCATAACGGTAACGATCATTGGCCCTAATAAATGCTAACGAATTTGAAATAATTATCTTCTTTGTGAATCATAATTGAAAAGATCATTTGAAGTTTTTTTATTAAAGATCATAACGATAACGATCATTGGGCCTAATAAATGCTAAAAAATTGTAAATAATTATCTTCTTTCTCAAAGATAATTTAATAGATCATTTAGAATTTCTTTATTAAAGATCATAACGGTAACGATCATTGGCCCTAATAAATGCTAACGAATTTGAAATAATTATCTTCTTTGTGAATCATAATTGAAAAGATCATTTAAAGTTTTTTTAATAAAGATCATAACGGTAACGATCATTGGGCCTAATAAATGCTAAAAAATTGTATATAATTATCTTCTTTCTCAAAGATAATTTAACAGATCATTTGGAATTTCTTTATTAAAGATCATAACGGTAACGATCATTGGGCCTAAGAAATGCTAACGAATTTGAAATAATTATCTTCTTTGTGAATCATAATTGAAAAGATCATTTAAAGTTTTTTTATTAAAGATCATAACGGTAACGATCATTGGGCCTAATAAATGCTAAAAAATTGAAAATAATTATATTCTTTCTCAAAGATAATTTAACAGATCATTTAGAATTTCTTTATTAAAGATCATAACGGTAACGTTCATTGGGCCTAATAAATGCTAACGAATTTGAAATAATTATCTTCTTTGTGAATCATAATTGAAAAGATCATTTGAAGTTTTTTTATTAAAGATCATAATGATAACGATCATTGGGCCTAATAAATGCTAAAAAATTGTAAATAATTATCTTCTTTCTCAAAGATAATTTAATAGATCATTTAGAATTTCTTTATTAAAGATCATAACGGTAACGATCATTGGCCCTAATAAATGCTAACGAATTTGAAATAATTATCTTCTTTGTGAATCATAATTGAAAAGATCATTTAAAGTTTTTTTAATAAAGATCATAACGGTAACGATCATTGGGCCTAATAAATGCTAAAAAATTGTATATAATTATCTTCTTTCTCAAAGATAATTTAACAGATCATTTGGAATTTCTTTATTAAAGATCATAACGGTAACGATCATTGGGCCTAATAAATGATAAAGAATTGTAAATAATTATATTCTTTCGAAAACATAATTTAATAGATCATTTAAAATTTCTTTATTAAAGATCATAACGGTAACGTTCATTGGGCCTAATAAATGCTAAAAAATTGTAATTAATTATCTTCTTTGCAAAAGATAATTTAGTAGATCATTTAAAATTTATTTATTAAAGATCATAACGGTAACAATCATTGGTCCTAATAAATGCTAAAGAATTTGAAATAATTACCTTCTTTGTGAATCATAATTGAATAGATCATTTAAAGTTTTTTTAATAAAGATTATAACGGTAACGATCATTGGGCCTAATAAATGCTAAAAAATTGTAAATAATTATCTTCTTTCTCAAAGAAAATTTAACAGATCATTTAGAATTTCTTTATTAAAGATCATAACGGTAACGTTCATTGGGCCTAATAAATGCTAACGAATTTGAAATAATTATGTTCTTTGTGAATCATAATTGAAAAGATCATTTGAAGTTTTTTTATTAAAGATCATAACGGTAACGATCATTGGGCCTAATAAATGCTAAAAAATTGTAAATAATTATCTTCTTTCTCAAAGATAATTTAATAGATCATTTAGAATTTCTTTATTAAAGATCATAATGGTAACGATCATTGGCCCTAATAAATGCTAACGAATTTGAAATAATTATCTTCTTTGTGAATCATAATTGAAAAGATCATTTGAAGTTTTTTTATTAAAGATCATAACGATAACGATCATTGGGCCTAATAAATGCTAAAAAATTGTAAATAATTATCTTCTTTCTCAAAGATAATTTAATAGATCATTTAGAATTTCTTTATTAAAGATCATAACGGTAACGATCATTGGCCCTAATAAATGCTAACGAATTTGAAATAATTATCTTCTTTGTGAATCATAATTGAAAAGATCATTTAAAGTTTTTTTAATAAAGATCATAACGGTAACGATCATTGGGCCTAATAAATGCTAAAAAATTGTATATAATTATCTTCTTTCTCAAAGATAATTTAACAGATCATTTGGAATTTCTTTATTAAAGATCATAACGGTAACGATCATTGGGCCTAAGAAATGCTAATGAATTTGAAATAATTATCTTCTTTGTGAATCATAATTGAAAAGATCATTTAAAGTTTTTTTATTAAAGATCATAACGGTAACGATCATTGGGCCTAATAAATGCTAAAAAATTGAAAATAATTATATTCTTTCTCAAAGATAATTTAACAGATCATTTAGAATTTCTTTATTAAAGATCATAACGGTAACGTTCATTGGGCCTAATAAATGCTAACGAATTTGAAATAATTATCTTCTTTGTGAATCATAATTGAAAAGATCATTTGAAGTTTTTTTATTAAAGATCATAATGATAACGATCATTGGGCCTAATAAATGCTAAAAAATTGTAAATAATTATCTTCTTTCTCAAAGATAATTTAATAGATCATTTAGAATTTCTTTATTAAAGATCATAACGGTAACGATCATTGGCCCTAATAAATGCTAACGAATTTGAAATAATTATCTTCTTTGTGAATCATAATTGAAAAGATCATTTAAAGTTTTTTTAATAAAGATCATAACGGTAACGATCATTGGGCCTAATAAATGCGAAAAAATTGTATATAATTATCTTCTTTCTCAAAGATAATTTAACAGATCATTTGGAATTTCTTTATTAAAGATCATAACGGTAACGATCATTGGGCCTAATAAATGATAAAGAATTGTAAATAATTATATTCTTTCGAAAACATAATTTAATAGATCATTTAAAATTTCTTTATTAAAGATCATAACGGTAACGTTCATTGGGCCTAATAAATGCTAAAAAATTGTAATTAATTATCTTCTTTGCAAAAGATAATTTAGTAGATCATTTAAAATTTATTTATTAAAGATCATAACGGTAACAATCATTGGTCCTAATAAATGCTAAAGAATTTGAAATAATTACCTTCTTTGTGAATCATAATTGAATAGATCATTTAAAGTTTTTTTAATAAAGATTATAACGGTAACGATCATTGGGCCTAATAAATGCTAAAAAATTGTAAATAATTATCTTCTTTCTCAAAGAAAATTTAACAGATCATTTAGAATTTCTTTATTAAAGATCATAACGGTAACGTTCATTGGGCCTAATAAATGCTAACGAATTTGAAATAATTATGTTCTTTGTGAATCATAATTGAAAAGATCATTTGAAGTTTTTTTATTAAAGATCATAACGGTAACGATCATTGGGCCTAATAAATGCTAAAAAATTGTAAATAATTATCTTCTTTCTCAAAGATAATTTAATAGATCATTTAGAATTTCTTTATTAAAGATCATAACGGTAACGATCATTGGCCCTAATAAATGCTAACGAATTTGAAATAATTATCTTCTTTGTGAATCATAATTGAAAAGATCATTTGAAGTTTTTTTATTAAAGATCATAACGATAACGATCATTGGGCCTAATAAATGCTAAAAAATTGTAAATAATTATCTTCTTTCTCAAAGATAATTTAATAGATCATTTAGAATTTCTTTATTAAAGATCATAACGGTAACGATCATTGGCCCTAATAAATGCTAACGAATTTGAAATAATTATCTTCTTTGTGAATCATAATTGAAAAGATCATTTAAAGTTTTTTTAATAAAGATCATAACGGTAACGATCATTGGGCCTAATAAATGCTAAAAAATTGTATATAATTATCTTCTTTCTCAAAGATAATTTAACAGATCATTTGGAATTTCTTTATTAAAGATCATAACGGTAACGATCATTGGGCCTAATAAATGCTAACGAATTTGAAATAATTATCTTCTTTGTGAATCATAATTGAAAAGATCATTTAAAGTTTTTTTATTAAAGATCATAACGGTAACGATCATTGGGCCTAATAAATGCTAAAAAATTGAAAATAATTATATTCTTTCTCAAAGATAATTTAACAGATCATTTAGAATTTCTTTATTAAAGATCATAACGGTAACGTTCATTGGGCCTAATAAATGCTAACGAATTTGAAATAATTATCTTCTTTGTGAATCATAATTGAAAAGATCATTTGAAGTTTTTTTATTAAAGATCATAATGATAACGATCATTGGGCCTAATAAATGCTAAAAAATTGTAAATAATTATCTTCTTTCTCAAAGATAATTTAATAGATCATTTAGAATTTCTTTATTAAAGATCATAACGGTAACGATCATTGGCCCTAATAAATGCTAACGAATTTGAAATAATTATCTTCTTTGTGAATCATAATTGAAAAGATCATTTAAAGTTTTTTTATTAAAGATCATAACGGTAACTAAAGATCATAATGGTAAGGATCATTGGTCCTAATAAATGCTAAAGAATTTGAAATAATTACCTTCTTTGTGAATCATAATTGAAAAGATCATTTGAAGTTTTTTTATTAAAGATCATAACGGTAACGATCATTGGGCCTAATAAATGCTAAAAAATTGAAAATAATTATCTTCTTTCTCAAAGAAAATTTAACAGATCATTTAGAATTTCTTTATTAAAGATCATAACGGTAACGTTCATTGGGCCTAATAAATGCTAATGAATTTGAAATAATTATGTTCTTTGTGAATCATAATTGAAAAGATCATTTGAAGTTTTTTTATTAAAGATCATAACGGTAACGATCATTGGGCCTAATAAATGCTAAAAAATTGTAAATAATTATCTTCTTTCTCAAAGATAATTTAATAGATCATTTGGAATTTCTTTATTAAAGATCATAACGGTAACGATCATTGGCCCTAATAAATGCTAACGAATTTGAAATAATTATCTTCTTTGTGAATCATAATTGAAAAGATCATTTAAAGTTTTTTTATTAAAGATCATAACGGTAACGATCATTGGGCCTAATAAATGCTAAAAAATTGAAAATAATTATATTCTTTCTCAAAGATAATTTAACAGATCATTTAGAATTTCTTTATTAAAGATCATAACGGTAACGTTCATTGGGCCTAATAAATGCTAACGAATTTGAAATAATTATCTTCTTTGTGAATCATAATTGAAAAGATCATTTGAAGTTTTTTTATTAAAGATCATAACGATAACGATCATTGGGCCTAATAAATGCTAAAAAATTGTAAATAATTATCTTCTTTCTCAAAGATAATTTAATAGATCATTTAGAATTTCTTTATTAAAGATCATAACGGTAACGATCATTGGCCCTAATAAATGCTAACGAATTTGAAATAATTATCTTCTTTGTGAATCATAATTGAAAAGATCATTTAAAGTTTTTTTATTAAAGATCATAACGGTAACTAAAGATCATAATGGTAAGGATCATTGGTCCTAATAAATGCTAAAGAATTTGAAATAATTACCTTCTTTGTGAATCATAATTGAAAAGATCATTTGAAGTTTTTTTATTAAAGATCATAACGGTAACGATCATTGGGCCTAATAAATGCTAAAAAATTGAAAATAATTATCTTCTTTCTCAAAGAAAATTTAACAGATCATTTAGAATTTCTTTATTAAAGATCATAACGGTAACGTTCATTGGGCCTAATAAATGCTAACGAATTTGAAATAATTATGTTCTTTGTGAATCATAATTGAAAAGATCATTTGAAGTTTTTTTATTAAAGATCATAACGGTAACGATCATTGGGCCTAATAAATGCTAAAAAATTGTAAATAATTATCTTCTTTCTCAAAGATAATTTAATAGATCATTTAGAATTTCTTTATTAAAGATCATAACGGTAACGATCATTGGCCCTAATAAATGCTAACGAATTTGAAATAATTATCTTCTTTGTGAATCATAATTGAAAAGATCATTTGAAGTTTTTTTATTAAAGATCATAACGATAACGATCATTGGGCCTAATAAATGCTAAAAAATTGTAAATAATTATCTTCTTTCTCAAAGATAATTTAATAGATCATTTAGAATTTCTTTATTAAAGATCATAACGGTAACGATCATTGGCCCTAATAAATGCTAACGAATTTGAAATAATTATCTTCTTTGTGAATCATAATTGAAAAGATCATTTAAAGTTTTTTTAATAAAGATCATAACGGTAACGATCATTGGGCCTAATAAATGCTAAAAAATTGTATATAATTATCTTCTTTCTCAAAGATAATTTAACAGATCATTTGGAATTTCTTTATTAAAGATCATAACGGTAACGATCATTGGGCCTAATAAATGCTAACGAATTTGAAATAATTATCTTCTTTGTGAATCATAATTGAAAAGATCATTTAAAGTTTTTTTATTAAAGATCATAACGGTAACGATCATTGGGCCTAATAAATGCTAAAAAATTGAAAATAATTATATTCTTTCTCAAAGATAATTTAACAGATCATTTAGAATTTCTTTATTAAAGATCATAACGGTAACGTTCATTGGGCCTAATAAATGCTAACGAATTTGAAATAATTATCTTCTTTGTGAATCATAATTGAAAAGATCATTTGAAGTTTTTTTATTAAAGATCATAATGATAACGATCATTGGGCCTAATAAATGCTAAAAAATTGTAAATAATTATCTTCTTTCTCAAAGATAATTTAATAGATCATTTAGAATTTCTTTATTAAAGATCATAACGGTAACGATCATTGGCCCTAATAAATGCTAACGAATTTGAAATAATTATCTTCTTTGTGAATCATAATTGAAAAGATCATTTAAAGTTTTTTTATTAAAGATCATAACGGTAACTAAAGATCATAATGGTAAGGATCATTGGTCCTAATAAATGCTAAAGAATTTGAAATAATTACCTTCTTTGTGAATCATAATTGAAAAGATCATTTGAAGTTTTTTTATTAAAGATCATAACGGTAACGATCATTGGGCCTAATAAATGCTAAAAAATTGAAAATAATTATCTTCTTTCTCAAAGAAAATTTAACAGGTCATTTAGAATTTCTTTATTAAAGATCATAACGGTAACGTTCATTGGGCCTAATAAATGCTAATGAATTTGAAATAATTATGTTCTTTGTGAATCATAATTGAAAAGATCATTTGAAGTTTTTTTATTAAAGATCATAACGGTAACGATCATTGGGCCTAATAAATGCTAAAAAATTGTAAATAATTATCTTCTTTCTCAAAGATAATTTAATAGATCATTTGGAATTTCTTTATTAAAGATCATAACGGTAACGATCATTGGCCCTAATAAATGCTAACGAATTTGAAATAATTATCTTCTTTGTGAATCATAATTGAAAAGATCATTTAAAGTTTTTTTATTAAAGATCATAACGGTAACGATCATTGGGCCTAATAAATGCTAAAAAATTGAAAATAATTATATTCTTTCTCAAAGATAATTTAACAGATCATTTAGAATTTCTTTATTAAAGATCATAACGGTAACGTTCATTGGGCCTAATAAATGCTAACGAATTTGAAATAATTATCTTCTTTGTGAATCATAATTGAAAAGATCATTTAAAGTTTTTTTATTAAAGATCATAACGGTAACGATCATTGGGCCTAATAAATGCTAAAAAATTGAAAATAATTATATTCTTTCTCAAAGATAATTTAACAGATCATTTAGAATTTCTTTATTAAAGATCATAACGGTAACGTTCATTGGGCCTAATAAATGCTAACGAATTTGAAATAATTATCTTCTTTGTGAATCATAATTGAAAAGATCATTTGAAGTTTTCTTATTAAAGATCATAACGATAACGATCATTGGGCCTAATAAATGCTAAAAAATTGTAAATAATTATCTTCTTTCTCAAAGATAATTTAATAGATCATTTAGAATTTCTTTATTAAAGATCATAACGGTAACGATCATTGGCCCTAATAAATGCTAACGAATTTGAAATAATTATCTTCTTTGTGAATCATAATTGAAAAGATCATTTAAAGTTTTTTTATTAAAGATCATAACGGTAACTAAAGATCATAATGGTAAGGATCATTGGTCCTAATAAATGCTAAAGAATTTGAAATAATTACCTTCTTTGTGAATCATAATTGAAAAGATCATTTGAAGTTTTTTTATTAAAGATCATAACGGTAACGATCATTGGGCCTAATAAATGCTAAAAAATTGAAAATAATTATCTTCTTTCTCAAAGAAAATTTAACAGATCATTTAGAATTTCTTTATTAAAGATCATAACGGTAACGTTCATTGGGCCTAATAAATGCTAACGAATTTGAAATAATTATGTTCTTTGTGAATCATAATTGAAAAGATCATTTGAAGTTTTTTTATTAAAGATCATAACGGTAACGATCATTGGGCCTAATAAATGCTAAAAAATTGTAAATAATTATCTTCTTTCTCAAAGATAATTTAATAGATCATTTAGAATTTCTTTATTAAAGATCATAACGGTAACGATCATTGGCCCTAATAAATGCTAACGAATTTGAAATAATTATCTTCTTTGTGAATCATAATTGAAAAGATCATTTGAAGTTTTTTTATTAAAGATCATAACGATAACGATCATTGGGACTAATAAATGCTAAAAAATTGTAAATAATTATCTTCTTTCTCAAAGATAATTTAATAGATCATTTAGAATTTCTTTATTAAAGATCATAACGGTAACGATCATTGGCCCTAATAAATGCTAACGAATTTGAAATAATTATCTTCTTTGTGAATCATAATTGAAAAGATCATTTAAAGTTTTTTTATTAAAGATCATAACGGTAACTAAAGATCATAATGGTAAGGATCATTGGTCCTAATAAATGCTAAAGAATTTGAAATAATTACCTTCTTTGTGAATCATAATTGAAAAGATCATTTGAAGTTTTTTTATTAAAGATCATAACGGTAACGATCGTTGGGCCTAATAAATGCTAAAAAATTGTATATAATTATCTTCTTTCTCAAAGATAATTTAACAGATCATTTGGAATTTCTTTATTAAAGATCATAACAGTAACGATCATTGGGCCTAATAAATGCTAACGAATTTGAAATAATTATCTTCTTTGTGAATCATAATTGAAAAGATCATTTAAAGTTTTTTTATTAAAGATCATAACGGTAACGATCATTGGGCCTAATAAATGCTAAAAAATTGAAAATAATTATATTCTTTCTCAAAGATAATTTAACAGATCATTTAGAATTTCTTTATTAAAGATCATAACGGTAACGTTCATTGGGCCTAATAAATGCTAACGAATTTGAAATAATTATCTTCTTTGTGAATCATAATTGAAAAGATCATTTGAAGTTTTTTTATTAAAGATCATACCGATAACGATCATTGGGCCTAATAAATGCTAAAAAATTGTAAATAATTATCTTCTTTCTCAAAGATAATTTAATAGATCATTTAGAATTTCTTTATTAAAGATCATAACGGTAACGATCATTGGCCCTAATAAATGCTAACGAATTTGAAATAATTATCTTCTTTGTGAATCATAATTGAAAAGATTATTTAAAGTTTTTTTATTAAAGATCATAACGGTAACTAAAGATCATAATGGTAAGGATCATTGGTCCTAATAAATCCTAAAGAATTTGAAATAATTACCTTCTTTGTGAATCATAATTGAAAAGATCATTTGAAGTTTTTTTATTAAAGATCATAACGGTAACGATCATTGGGCCTAATAAATGCTAAAAAATTGAAAATAATTATCTTCTTTCTCAAAGAAAATTTAACAGATCATTTAGAATTTCTTTATTAAAGATCATAACGGTAACGTTCATTGGGCCTAATAAATGCTAATGAATTTGAAATAATTATGTTCTTTGTGAATCATAATTGAAAAGATCATTTGAAGTTTTTTTATTAAAGATCATAACGGTAACGATCATTGGGCCTAATAAATGCTAAAAAATTGTAAATAATTATCTTCTTTCTCAAAGATAATTTAATAGATCATTTAGAATTTCTTTATTAAAGATCATAACGGTAACGATCATTGGCCCTAATAAATGCTAACGAATTTGAAATAATTATCTTCTTTGTGAATCATAATTGAAAAGATCATTTAAAGTTTTTTTATTAAAGATCATAACGGTAACGATCATTGGGCCTAATAAATGCTAAAAAATTGTAAATAATTATCTTCTTTCTCAAAGATAATTTAATAGATCATTTAGAATTTCTTTATTAAAGATCATAACGGTAACGATCATTGGCCCTAATAAATGCTAACGAATTTGAAATAATTATCTTCTTTGTGAATCATAATTGAAAAGATCATTTAAAGTTTTTTTATTAAAGATCATAACGGTAACTAAAGATCATAATGGTAAGGATCATTGGTCCTAATAAATGCTAAAGAATTTGAAATAATTACCTTCTTTGTGAATCATAATTGAAAAGATCATTTGAAGTTTTTTTATTAAAGATCATAACGGTAACGATCATTGGGCCTAATAAATGCTAAAAAATTGTATATAATTATCTTCTTTCTCAAAGATAATTTAACAGATCATTTGGAATTTCTTAATTAAAGATCATAACGGTAACGATCATTGGGCCTAATAAATGCTAACGAATTTGAAATAATTATCTTCTTTGTGAATCATAATTAAAAAGAACATTTAAAGTTTTTTTATTAAAGATCATAACGGTAACGATCATTGGGCCTAATAAATGCTAAAAAATTGAAAATAATTATCTTCTTTCTCAAAGATAATTTAACAGATCATTTAGAATTTCTTTATTAAAGATCATAACGGTAACGTTCATTGGGCCTAATAAATGCTAACGAATTTGAAATAATTATCTTCTTTGTGAATCATAATTGAAAAGATCATTTGAAGTTTTTTTATTAAAGATCATAACGATAACGATCATTGGGCCTAATAAATGCTAAAAAATTGTAAATAATTATCTTCTGTCTCAAAGATAATTTAATAGATCATTTAGAATTTCTTTATTAAAGATCATAACGGTAACGATCATTGGCCCTAATAAATGCTAACGAATTTGAAATAATTATCTTCTTTGTGAATCATAATTGAAAAGATCATTTAAAGTTTTTTTAATAAAGATCATAACGGTAACGATCATTGGGCCTAATAAATGCTAAAAAATTGTATATAATTATCTTCTTTCTCAAAGATAATTTAACAGATCATTTGGAATTTCTTTATTAAAGATCATAACGGTAACGATCATTGGGCCTAATAAATGCTAACGAATTTGAAATAATTATCTTCTTTGTGAATCATAATTGAAAAGATCATTTAAAGTTTTTTTATTAAAGATCATAACGGTAACGATCATTGGGCCTAATAAATGCTAAAAAATTGAAAATAATTATATTCTTTCTCAAAGATAATTTAACAGATCATTTAGAATTTCTTTATTAAAGATCATAACGGTAACGTTCATTGGGCCTAATAAATGCTAACGAATTTGAAATAATTATCTTCTTTGTGAATCATAATTGAAAAGATCATTTGAAGTTTTTTTATTAAAGATCATAACGATAACGATCATTGGGCCTAATAAATGCTAAAAAATTGTAAATAATTATCTTCTTTCTCAAAGATAATTTAATAGATCATTTAGAATTTCTTTATTAAAGATCATAACGGTAACGATCATTGGCCCTAATAAATGCTAACGAATTTGAAATAATTATCTTCTTTGTGAATCATAATTGAAAAGATCATTTAAAGTTTTTTTATTAAAGATCATAACGGTAACTAAAGATCATAATGGTAAGGATCATTGGTCCTAATAAATGCTAAAGAATTTGAAATAATTACCTTCTTTGTGAATCATAATTGAAAAGATCATTTGAAGTTTTTTTATTAAAGATCATAACGGTAACGATCATTGGGCCTAATAAATGCTAAAAAATTGAAAATAATTATCTTCTTTCTCAAAGAAAATTTAACAGATCATTTAGAATTTCTTTATTAAAGATCATAACGGTAACGTTCATTGGGCGTAATAAATGCTAATGAATTTGAAATAATTATGTTCTTTGTGAATCATAATTGAAAAGATCATTTGAAGTTTTTTTATTAAAGATCATAACGGTAACGATCATTGGGCCTAATAAATGCTAAAAAATTGTAAATAATTATCTTCTTTCTCAAAGATAATTTAATAGATCATTTAGAATTTCTTTATTAAAGATCATAACAGTAACGATCATTGGCCCTAATAAACTCTAACGAATCTGAAATAATTATCTTCTTTGTGAATCATAATTGAAAAGATCATTTAAAGTTTTTTTATTAAAGATCATAACGGTAACGATCATTGGGCCTAATAAATGCTAAAAAATTGTAAATAATTATCTTCTTTCTCAAAGATAATTTAATAGATCATTTAGAATTTCTTTATTAAAGATCATAACGGTAACGATCATTGGCCCTAATAAATGCTAACGAATTTGAAATAATTATCTTCTTTGTGAATCATAATTGAAAAGATCATTTAAAGTTTTTTTATTAAAGATCATAACGGTAACTAAAGATCATAATGGTAAGGATCATTGGTCCTAATAAATGCTAAAGAATTTGAAATAATTACCTTCTTTGTGAATCATAATTGAAAAGATCATTTGAAGTTTTTTTATTAAAGATCATAACGGTAACGATCATTGGGCCTAATAAATGCTAAAAAATTGTATATAATTATCTTCTTTCTCAAAGATAATTTAACAGATCATTTGGAATTTCTTTATTAAAGATCATAACGGTAACGATCATTGGGCCTAATAAATGCTAACGAATTTGAAATAATTATCTTCTTTGTGAATCATAATTGAAAAGAACATTTAAAGTTTTTTTATTAAAGATCATAACGGTAACGATCATTGGGCCTAATAAATGCTAAAAAATTGAAAATAATTATCTTCTTTCTCAAAGATAATTTAACAGATCATTTAGAATTTCTTTATTAAAGATCATAACGGTAACGTTCATTGGGCCTAATAAATGCTAACGAATTTGAAATAATTATCTTCTTTGTGAATCATAATTGAAAAGATCATTTGAAGTTTTCTTATTAAAGATCATAACGATAACGATCATTGGGCCTAATAAATGCTAAAAAATTGTAAATAATTATCTTCTTTCTCAAAGATAATTTAATAGATAATTTAGAATTTCTTTATTAAAGATCATAACGGTAACGATCATTGGCCCTAATAAATGCTAACGAATTTGAAATAATTATCTTCTTTGTGAATCATAATTGAAAAGATCATTTAAAGTTTTTTTAATAAAGATCATAACGGTAACGATCATTGGGACTAATAAATGCTAAAAAATTGTAAATAATTATCTTCTTTCTCAAAGATAATTTAATAGATCATTTAGAATTTCTTTATTAAAGATCATAACGGAAACGATCATTGGGCCTAATAAATGCTAAAGAATTGTAAATAATTATATTCTTTCTAAAACCTAATTTAATAGATCATTTAAAATTTATTTATTAAAAATCATAACGGTAACAATCATTGAGCCTAATAAATAGTAAAAAATTGTAAATAATTATCTTCTTTGTAAAAGATAATTTAATAGATCATTTAAAATTTCTTTATTAAAGATCATAGCAGTAACGATCACTGGGCCTAATAAATGCTAAAGAATTTGAAATAATTATCTTCTTTGTGAATCATAATTGAAAAGATCATTTAAAGTTTTTTTATTAAAGATCATAACGGTAACGATCATTGGGCCTAATAAATGCTAAAAAATCGTAAATAATTATCTTCTTTCTAAAAACTAATTTAATAGATCATTTAGAATTTCTTTATTTAACGGTAATGGTCATCGGGCCTAATAAATGCTAAAAAATTGTAAATAATTATATTCTTTCTAAAACAT
Source organism: Psophocarpus tetragonolobus (assembly GCA_037954015.1). Lineage (NCBI taxonomy): Eukaryota > Viridiplantae > Streptophyta > Magnoliopsida > Fabales > Fabaceae > Psophocarpus > Psophocarpus tetragonolobus. Next base: position 67,262,652 of record CM075688.1, read on the forward strand.
AATTTAATAGATCATTTAAAATTTCTTTATTAAAAATCATAACGGTAACAATCATTGAGCGTAATAAATGGTAAAAAATTGTAAATAATTATCTTCTTTGTAAAAGATAATTTAATAGATCATTTAGAATTTCTTTATTAAAGATCATAACGGTAACGATCATTGGGCCTAATAAATGCGAAAGAATTTGAAATAATTACCTTCTTTGTGAATCATAATTGAATAGATCATTTAAAGTTTTTTAATAAAGATCATAACGGTAACGATCATTGGGCCTAATAAATGCTAAAAAATTGTAAATAATTATCTTCTTTCTCAAAGATAATTTAATAGATCATTTAGAATGTCTTTATTAAAGATCATAACGGTAACGATCATTGGCCCTAATAAATGCTAACGAATTTGAAATAATTATCTTCTTTGTGAATCATAATTGAAAAGATCATTTAAAGTTTTTTTATTAAAGATCATAACGGTAACGATCATTGGGCCTAATAAATGCTAAAAAATTGAAAATAATTATATTCTTTCTCAAAGATAATTTAACAGATCATTTAGAATTTCTTTATTAAAGATCATAACGGTAACGTTCATTGGGCCTAATAAATGCTAACGAATTTGAAATAATTATCTTCTTTGTGAATCATAATTGAAAAGATCATTTGAAGTTTTTTTATTAAAGATCATAACGGTAACGATCATTGGCCCTAATAAATGCTAACGAATTTGAAATAATTATCTTCTTTGTGAATCATAATTGAAAAGATCATTTAAAGTTTTTTTAATAAAGATCATAACGGTAACGATCATTGGGACTAATAAATGCTAAAAAATTGTAAATAATTATCTTCTTTCTCAAAGATAATTTAATAGATCATTTAGAATTTCTTTATTAAAGATCATAACGGAAACGATCATTGGGCCTAATAAATGCTAAAGAATTGTAAATAATTATATTCTTTCTAAAACCTAATTTAATAGATCATTTAAAATTTATTTATTAAAAATCATAACGGTAACAATCATTGAGCCTAATAAATAGTAAAAAATTGTAAATAATTATCTTCTTTGTAAAAGATAATTTAATAGATCATTTAAAATTTCTTTATTAAAGATCATAGCAGTAACGATCACTGGGCCTAATAAATGCTAAAGAATTTGAAATAATTATCTTCTTTGTGAATCATAATTGAAAAGATCATTTAAAGTTTTTTTATTAAAGATCATAACGGTAACGATCATTGGGCCTAATAAATGCTAAAAAATCGTAAATAATTATCTTCTTTCTAAAAACTAATTTAATAGATCATTTAGAATTTCTTTATTTAACGGTAATGGTCATCGGGCCTAATAAATGCTAAAAAATTGTAAATAATTATATTCTTTCTAAAACATAATTTAATAGATCATTTAAAATTTCTTTATTAAAAATCATAACGGTAACAATCATTGAGCGTAATAAATGGTAAAAAATTGTAAATAATTATCTTCTTTGTAAAAGATAATTTAATAGATCATTTAGAATTTCTTTATTAAAGATCATAACGGTAACGATCATTGGGCCTAATAAATGCTAAAGAATTTGAAATAATTACCTTCTTTGTGAATCATAATTGAATAGATCATTTAAAGTTTTTTAATAAAGATCATAACGGTAACGATCATTGGGCCTAATAAATGCTAAAAAATTGTAAATAATTATCTTCTTTCTCAAAGATAATTTAATAGATCATTTAGAATGTCTTTATTAAAGATCATAACGGTAACGATCATTGGCCCTAATAAATGCTAACGAATTTGAAATAATTATCTTCTTTGTGAATCATAATTGAAAAGATCATTTAAAGTTTTTTTATTAAAGATCATAACGGTAACGATCATTGGGCCTAATAAATGCTAAAAAATTGAAAATAATTATATTCTTTCTCAAAGATAATTTAACAGATCATTTAGAATTTCTTTATTAAAGATCATAACGGTAACGTTCATTGGGCCTAATAAATGCTAACGAATTTGAAATAATTATCTTCTTTGTGAATCATAATTGAAAAGATCATTTGAAGTTTTTTTATTAAAGATCATAACGATAACGATCATTGGGCCTAATAAATGCTAAAAAATTGTAAATAATTATCTTCTTTCTCAAAGATAATTTAATAGATCATTTAGAATTTCTTTATTAAAGATCATAACGGTAACGATCATTGGCCCTAATAAATGCTAACGAATTTGAAATAATTATCTTCTTTGTGAATCATAATTGAAAAGATCATTTAAAGTTTTTTTATTAAAGATCATAACGGTAACTAAAGATCATAATGGTAAGGATCATTGGTCCTAATAAATGCTAAAGAATTTGAAATAATTACCTTCTTTGTGAATCATAATTGAAAAGATCATTTGAAGTTTTTTTATTAAAGATCATAACGGTAACGATCATTGGGCCTAATAAATGCTAAAAAATTGAAAATAATTATCTTCTTTCTCAAAGAAAATTTAACAGATCATTTAGAATTTCTTTATTAAAGATCATAACGGTAACGTTCATTGGGCGTAATAAATGCTAATGAATTTGAAATAATTATGTTCTTTGTGAATCATAATTGAAAAGATCATTTGAAGTTTTTTTATTAAAGATCATAACGGTAACGATCATTGGGCCTAATAAATGCTAAAAAATTGTAAATAATTATCTTCTTTCTCAAAGATAATTTAATAGATCATTTAGAATTTCTTTATTAAAGATCATAACAGTAACGATCATTGGCCCTAATAAACTCTAACGAATTTGAAATAATTATCTTCTTTGTGAATCATAATTGAAAAGATCATTTAAAGTTTTTTTATTAAAGATCATAACGGTAACGATCATTGGGCCTAATAAATGCTAAAAAATTGTAAATAATTATCTTCTTTCTCAAAGATAATTTAATAGATCATTTAGAATTTCTTTATTAAAGATCATAACGGTAACGATCATTGGCCCTAATAAATGCTAACGAATTTGAAATAATTATCTTCTTTGTGAATCATAATTGAAAAGATCATTTAAAGTTTTTTTATTAAAGATCATAACGGTAACTAAAGATCATAATGGTAAGGATCATTGGTCCTAATAAATGCTAAAGAATTTGAAATAATTACCTTCTTTGTGAATCATAATTGAAAAGATCATTTGAAGTTTTTTTATTAAAGATCATAACGGTAACGATCATTGGGCCTAATAAATGCTAAAAAATTGTATATAATTATCTTCTTTCTCAAAGATAATTTAACAGATCATTTGGAATTTCTTTATTAAAGATCATAACGGTAACGATCATTGGGCCTAATAAATGCTAACGAATTTGAAATAATTATCTTCTTTGTGAATCATAATTGAAAAGAACATTTAAAGTTTTTTTATTAAAGATCATAACGGTAACGATCATTGGGCCTAATAAATGCTAAAAAATTGAAAATAATTATCTTCTTTCTCAAAGATAATTTAACAGATCATTTAGAATTTCTTTATTAAAGATCATAACGGTAACGTTCATTGGGCCTAATAAATGCTAACGAATTTGAAATAATTATCTTCTTTGTGAATCATAATTGAAAAGATCATTTGAAGTTTTCTTATTAAAGATCATAACGATAACGATCATTGGGCCTAATAAATGCTAAAAAATTGTAAATAATTATCTTCTTTCTCAAAGATAATTTAATAGATCATTTAGAATTTCTTTATTAAAGATCATAACGGTAACGATCATTGGCCCTAATAAATGCTAACGAATTTGAAATAATTATCTTCTTTGTGAATCATAATTGAAAAGATCATTTAAAGTTTTTTTAATAAAGATCATAACGGTAACGATCATTGGGACTAATAAATGCTAAAAAATTGTAAATAATTATCTTCTTTCTCAAAGATAATTTAATAGATCATTTAGAATTTCTTTATTAAAGATCATAACGGAAACGATCATTGGGCCTAATAAATGCTAAAGAATTGTAAATAATTATATTCTTTCTAAAACCTAATTTAATAGATCATTTAAAATTTATTTATTAAAAATCATAACGGTAACAATCATTGAGCCTAATAAATAGTAAAAAATTGTAAATAATTATCTTCTTTGTAAAAGATAATTTAATAGATCATTTAAAATTTCTTTATTAAAGATCATAGCAGTAACGATCACTGGGCCTAATAAATGCTAAAGAATTTGAAATAATTATCTTCTTTGTGAATCATAATTGAAAAGATCATTTAAAGTTTTTTTATTAAAGATCATAACGGTAACGATCATTGGGCCTAATAAATGCTAAAAAATCGTAAATAATTATCTTCTTTCTAAAAACTAATTTAATAGATCATTTAGAATTTCTTTATTTAACGGTAATGGTCATCGGGCCTAATAAATGCTAAAAAATTGTAAATAATTATATTCTTTCTAAAACATAATTTAATAGATCATTTAAAATTTCTTTATTAAAAATCATAACGGTAACAATCATTGAGCGTAATAAATGGTAAAAAATTGTAAATAATTATCTTCTTTGTAAAAGATAATTTAATAGATCATTTAGAATTTCTTTATTAAAGATCATAACGGTAACGATCATTGGGCCTAATAAATGCTAAAGAATTTGAAATAATTACCTTCTTTGTGAATCATAATTGAATAGATCATTTAAAGTTTTTTTAATAAAGATCATAACGGTAACGATCATTGGGCCTAATAAATGCTAAAAAATTGTAAATAATTATCTTCTTTCTCAAAGATAATTTAATAGATCATTTAGAATGTCTTTATTAAAGATCATAACGGTAACGATCATTGGCCCTAATAAATGCTAACGAATTTGAAATAATTATCTTCTTTGTGAATCATAATTGAAAAGATCATTTAAAGTTTTTTTATTAAAGATCATAACGGTAACGATCATTGGGCCTAATAAATGCTAAAAAATTGAAAATAATTATATTCTTTCTCAAAGATAATTTAACAGATCATTTAGAATTTCTTTATTAAAGATCATAACGGTAACGTTCATTGGGCCTAATAAATGCTAACGAATTTGAAATAATTATCTTCTTTGTGAATCATAATTGAAAAGATCATTTGAAGTTTTTTTATTAAAGATCATAACGATAACGATCATTGGGCCTAATAAATGCTAAAAAATTGTAAATAATTATCTTCTTTCTCAAAGATAATTTAATAGATCATTTAGAATTTCTTTATTAAAGATCATAACGGTAACGATCATTGGCCCTAATAAATGCTAACGAATTTGAAATAATTATCTTCTTTGTGAATCATAATTGAAAAGATCATTTAAAGTTTTTTTATTAAAGATCATAACGGTAACTAAAGATCATAATGGTAAGGATCATTGGTCCTAATAAATGCTAAAGAATTTGAAATAATTACCTTCTTTGTGAATCATAATTGAAAAGATCATTTGAAGTTTTTTTATTAAAGATCATAACGGTAACGATCATTGGGCCTAATAAATGCTAAAAAATTGAAAATAATTATCTTCTTTCTCAAAGAAAATTTAACAGATCATTTAGAATTTCTTTATTAAAGATCATAACGGTAACGTTCATTGGGCGTAATAAATGCTAATGAATTTGAAATAATTACGTTCTTTGTGAATCATAATTGAAAAGATCATTTGAAGTTTTTTTATTAAAGATCATAACGGTAACGATCATTGGGCCTAATATATGCTAAAAAATTGTAAATAATTATCTTCTTTCTCAAAGATAATTTAATAGATCATTTAGAATTTCTTTATTAAAGATCATAACAGTAACGATCATTGGCCCTAATAAACTCTAACGAATTTGAAATAATTATCTTCTTTGTGAATCATAATTGAAAAGATCATTTAAAGTTTTTTTATTAAAGATCATAACGGTAACGATCATTGGGCCTAATAAATGCTAAAAAATTGTAAATAATTATCTTCTTTCTCAAAGATAATTTAATAGATCATTTAGAATTTCTTTATTAAAGATCATAACGGTAACGATCATTGGCCCTAATAAATGCTAACGAATTTGAAATAATTATCTTCTTTGTGAATCATAATTGAAAAGATCATTTAAAGTTTTTTTATTAAAGATCATAACGGTAACTAAAGATCATAATGGTAAGGATCATTGGTCCTAATAAATGCTAAAGAATTTGAAATAATTACCTTCTTTGTGAATCATAATTGAAAAGATCATTTGAAGTTTTTTTATTAAAGATCATAACGGTAACGATCATTGGGCCTAATAAATGCTAAAAAATTGTATATAATTATCTTCTTTCTCAAAGATAATTTAACAGATCATTTGGAATTTCTTTATTAAAGATCATAACGGTAACGATCATTGGGCCTAATAAATGCTAACGAATTTGAAATAATTATCTTCTTTGTGAATCATAATTGAAAAGAACATTTAAAGTTTTTTTATTAAAGATCATAACGGTAACGATCATTGGGCCTAATAAATGCTAAAAAATCGTAAATAATTATCTTCTTTCTAAAAACTAATTTAATAGATCATTTAGAATTTCTTTATTTAACGGTAATGGTCATCGGGCCTAATAAATGCTAAAAAATTGTAAATAATTATATTCTTTCTAAAACATAATTTAATAGATCATTTAAAATTTCTTTATTAAAAATCATAACGGTAACAATCATTGAGCGTAATAAATGGTAAAAAATTGTAAATAATTATCTTCTTTGTAAAAGATAATTTAATAGATCATTTAGAATTTCTTTATTAAAGATCATAACGGTAACGATCATTGGGCCTAATAAATGCTAAAGAATTTGAAATAATTACCTTCTTTGTGAATCATAATTGAATAGATCATTTAAAGTTTTTTTAATAAAGATCATAACGGTAACGATCATTGGGCCTAATAAATGCTAAAAAATTGTAAATAATTATCTTCTTTCTCAAAGATAATTTAATAGATCATTTAGAATGTCTTTATTAAAGATCATAACGGTAACGATCATTGGCCCTAATAAATGCTAACGAATTTGAAATAATTATCTTCTTTGTGAATCATAATTGAAAAGATCATTTAAAGTTTTTTTATTAAAGATCATAACGGTAACGATCATTGGGCCTAATAAATGCTAAAAAATTGAAAATAATTATATTCTTTCTCAAAGATAATTTAACAGATCATTTAGAATTTCTTTATTAAAGATCATAACGGTAACGTTCATTGGGCCTAATAAATGCTAACGAATTTGAAATAATTATCTTCTTTGTGAATCATAATTGAAAAGATCATTTGAAGTTTTTTTATTAAAGATCATAACGATAACGATCATTGGGCCTAATAAATGCTAAAAAATTGTAAATAATTATCTTCTTTCTCAAAGATAATTTAATAGATCATTTAGAATTTCTTTATTAAAGATCATAACGGTAACGATCATTGGCCCTAATAAATGCTAACGAATTTGAAATAATTATCTTCTTTGTGAATCATAATTGAAAAGATCATTTAAAGTTTTTTTATTAAAGATCATAACGGTAACTAAAGATCATAATGGTAAGGATCATTGGTCCTAATAAATGCTAAAGAATTTGAAATAATTACCTTCTTTGTGAATCATAATTGAAAAGATCATTTGAAGTTTTTTTATTAAAGATCATAACGGTAACGATCATTGGGCCTAATAAATGCTAAAAAATTGAAAATAATTATCTTCTTTCTCAAAGAAAATTTAACAGATCATTTAGAATTTCTTTATTAAAGATCATAACGGTAACGTTCATTGGGCGTAATAAATGCTAATGAATTTGAAATAATTACGTTCTTTGTGAATCATAATTGAAAAGATCATTTGAAGTTTTTTTATTAAAGATCATAACGGTAACGATCATTGGGCCTAATATATGCTAAAAAATTGTAAATAATTATCTTCTTTCTCAAAGATAATTTAATAGATCATTTAGAATTTCTTTATTAAAGATCATAACAGTAACGATCATTGGCCCTAATAAACTCTAACGAATTTGAAATAATTATCTTCTTTGTGAATCATAATTGAAAAGATCATTTAAAGTTTTTTTATTAAAGATCATAACGGTAACGATCATTGGGCCTAATAAATGCTAAAAAATTGTAAATAATTATCTTCTTTCTCAAAGATAATTTAATAGATCATTTAGAATTTCTTTATTAAAGATCATAACGGTAACGATCATTGGCCCTAATAAATGCTAACGAATTTGAAATAATTATCTTCTTTGTGAATCATAATTGAAAAGATCATTTAAAGTTTTTTTATTAAAGATCATAACGGTAACTAAAGATCATAATGGTAAGGATCATTGGTCCTAATAAATGCTAAAGAATTTGAAATAATTACCTTCTTTGTGAATCATAATTGAAAAGATCATTTGAAGTTTTTTTATTAAAGATCATAACGGTAACGATCATTGGGCCTAATAAATGCTAAAAAATTGTATATAATTATCTTCTTTCTCAAAGATAATTTAACAGATCATTTGGAATTTCTTTATTAAAGATCATAACGGTAACGATCATTGGGCCTAATAAATGCTAACGAATTTGAAATAATTATCTTCTTTGTGAATCATAATTGAAAAGAACATTTAAAGTTTTTTTATTAAAGATCATAACGGTAACGATCATTGGGCCTAATAAATGCTAAAAAATTGAAAATAATTATCTTCTTTCTCAAAGATAATTTAACAGATCATTTAGAATTTCTTTATTAAAGATCATAACGGTAACGTTCATTGGGCCTAATAAATGCTAACGAATTTGAAATAATTATCTTCTTTGTGAATCATAATTGAAAAGATCATTTGAAGTTTTCTTATTAAAGATCATAACGATAACGATCATTGGGCCTAATAAATGCTAAAAAATTGTAAATAATTATCTTCTTTCTCAAAGATAATTTAATAGATCATTTAGAATTTCTTTATTAAAGATCATAACGGTAACGATCATTGGCCCTAATAAATGCTAACGAATTTGAAATAATTATCTTCTTTGTGAATCATAATTGAAAAGATCATTTAAAGTTTTTTTAATAAAGATCATAACGGTAACGATCATTGGGACTAATAAATGCTAAAAAATTGTAAATAATTATCTTCTTTCTCAAAGATAATTTAATAGATCATTTAGAATTTCTTTATTAAAGATCATAACGGAAACGATCATTGGGCCTAATAAATGCTAAAGAATTGTAAATAATTATATTCTTTCTAAAACCTAATTTAATAGATCATTTAAAATTTATTTATTAAAAATCATAACGGTAACAATCATTGAGCCTAATAAATAGTAAAAAATTGTAAATAATTATCTTCTTTGTAAAAGATAATTTAATAGATCATTTAAAATTTCTTTATTAAAGATCATAGCAGTAACGATCACTGGGCCTAATAAATGCTAAAGAATTTGAAATAATTATCTTCTTTGTGAATCATAATTGAAAAGATCATTTAAAGTTTTTTTATTAAAGATCATAACGGTAACGATCATTGGGCCTAATAAATGCTAAAAAATCGTAAATAATAATCTTCTTTCTAAAAACTAATTTAATAGATCATTTAGAATTTCTTTATTTAACGGTAATGGTCATCGGGCCTAATAAATGCTAAAAAATTGTAAATAATTATATTCTTTCTAAAACATAATTTAATAGATCATTTAAAATTTCTTTATTAAAAATCATAACGGTAACAATCATTGAGCGTAATAAATGGTAAAAAATTGTAAATAATTATCTTCTTTGTAAAAGATAATTTAATAGATCATTTAGAATTTCTTTATTAAAGATCATAACGGTAACGATCATTGGGCCTAATAAATGCTAAAGAATTTGAAATAATTACCTTCTTTGTGAATCATAATTGAATAGATCATTTAAAGTTTTTTTAATAAAGATCATAACGGTAACGATCATTGGGCCTAATAAATGCTAAAAAATTGTAAATAATTATCTTCTTTCTCAAAGATAATTTAATAGATCATTTAGAATGTCTTTATTAAAGATCATAACGGTAACGATCATTGGCCCTAATAAATGCTAACGAATTTGAAATAATTATCTTCTTTGTGAATCATAATTGAAAAGATCATTTAAAGTTTTTTTATTAAAGATCATAACGGTAACTAAAGATCATAATGGTAAGGATCATTGGTCCTAATAAATGCTAAAGAATTTGAAATAATTACCTTCTTTGTGAATCATAATTGATTGAAAAGATCATTTAAAGTTTTTTTATTAAAGATCATAACGGTAACGATCATTGGGCCTAATAAATGCTAAAAAATTGTATATAATTATCTTCTTTCTAAAAACTAATTTAATAGATCATTTAGAATTTCTTTATTTAACGGTAATGGTCATTGGGCCTAATAAATGCTAAAAAATTGTAAATAATTATATTCTTTCTAAAACATAATTTAATAGATCATTTAAAATTTCTTTATTAAAAATCATAACGGTAACAATCATTGAGCGTAATAAATGGTAAAAAATTGTAAATAATTATCTTCTTTGTAAAAGATAATTTAATAGATCATTTAGAATTTCTTTATTAAAGATCATAACGGTAACGATCATTGGGCCTAATAAATGCTAAAGAATTTGAAATAATTACCTTCTTTGTGAATCATAATTGAATAGATCATTTAAAGTTTTTTTAATAAAGATCATAACGGTAACGATCATTGGGCCTAATAAATGCTAAAAAATTGTAAATAATTATCTTCTTTCTCAAAGATAATTTAATAGATCATTTAGAATTTCTTTATTAAAGATCATAACGGTAACGATCATTGGCCCTAATAAATGCTAACGAATTTGAAATAATTATCTTCTTTGTGAATCATAATTGAAAAGATCATTTAAAGTTTTTTTATTAAAGATCATAACGGTAACTAAAGATCATAATGGTAAGGATCATTGGTCCTAATAAATGCTAAAGAATTTGAAATAATTACCTTCTTTGTGAATCATAATTGATTGAAAAGATCATTTAAAGTTTTTTTATTAAAGATCATAACGGTAACGATCATTGGGCCTAATAAATGCTAAAAAATTGTATATAATTATCTTCTTTCTCAAAGATAATTTAACAGATCATTTGGAATTTCTTTACTAAAGATCATAACGGTAACGATCATTGGGCCTAATAAATGCTAACGAATTTGAAATAATTATCTTCTTTGTGAATCATAATTGAAAAGATCATTTAAAGTTTTTTTAATAAAGATCATAACGGTAACGATCATTGGGACTAATAAATGCTAAAAAATTGTAAATAATTATCTTCTTTCTCAAAGATAATTTAATAGATCATTTAGAATTTCTTTATTAAAGATCATAACGGAAACGATCATTGGGCCTAATAAATGCTAAAGAATTGTAAATAATTATATTCTTTCTAAAACCTAATTTAATAGATCATTTAAAATTTATTTATTAAAAATCATAACGGTAACAATCATTGAGCCTAATAAATGGTAAAAAATTGTAAATAATTATCTTCTTTGTAAAAGATAATTTAATAGATCATTTAAAATTTCTTTATTAAAGATCATAACAGTAACGATCACTGGGCCTAATAAATGCTAAAGAATTTGAAATAATTATCTTCTTTGTGAATCATAATTGAAAGGATCATTTAAAGTTTTTTTATTAAAGATCATAACGGTAACGATCATTGGGCCTAATAAATGCTAAAAAATTGTAAATAATTATCTTCTTTTTCAAAGATAATTTAATAGATCATTTAGAATTTCTTTATTAAAGATCATAACGGTAACGATCATTGGCCCTAATAAATGCTAACGAATTTGAAATAATTATCTTCTTTGTGAATCATAATTGAAAAGATCATTTAAAGTTTTTTTAATAAAGATCATAACGGTAACGATCATTGGGACTAATAAATGCTAAAAAATTGTAAATAATTATCTTCTTTCTCAAAGATAATTTAATAGATCATTTAGAATTTCTTTATTAAAGATCATAACGGAAACGATCATTGGGCCTAATAAATGCTAACGAATTTGAAATAATTATCTTCTTTGTGAATCATAATTGAAAAGATCATTTAAAGTTTTTTTAATAAAGATCATAACGGTAACGATCATTGGGACTAATAAATGCTAAAAAATTGTAAATAATTATCTTCTTTCTCAAAGATAATTTAATAGATCATTTAGAATTTCTTTATTAAAGATCATAACGGAAACGATCATTGGGCCTAATAAATGCTAAAGAATTGTAAATAATTATATTCTTTCTAAAACCTAATTTAATAGATCATTTAAAATTTATTTATTAAAAATCATAACGGTAACAATCATTGAGCCTAATAAATGGTAAAAAATTGTAAATAATTATCTTCTTTGTAAAAGATAATTTAATAGATCATTTAAAATTTCTTTATTAAAGATCATAACAGTAACGATCACTGGGCCTAATAAATGCTAAAGAATTTGAAATAATTATCTTCTTTGTGAATCATAATTGAAAGGATCATTTAAAGTTTTTTTATTAAAGATCATAACGGTAACGATCATTGGGCCTAATAAATGCTAAAAAATTGTAAATAATTATCTTCTTTTTCAAAGATAATTTAATAGATCATTTAGAATTTCTTTATTAAAGATCATAACGGTAACGATCATTGGCCCTAATAAATGCTAACGAATTTGAAATAATTATCTTCTTTGTGAATCATAATTGAAAAGATCATTTAAAGTTTTTTTAATAAAGATCATAACGGTAACGATCATTGGGACTAATAAATGCTAAAAAATTGTAAATAATTATCTTCTTTCTCAAAGATAATTTAATAGATCATTTAGAATTTCTTTATTAAAGATCATAACGGAAACGATCATTGGGCCTAATAAATGCTAACGAATTTGAAATAATTATCTTCTTTGTGAATCATAATTGAAAAGATCATTTAAAGTTTTTTTAATAAAGATCATAACGGTAACGATCATTGGGACTAATAAATGCTAAAAAATTGTAAATAATTATCTTCTTTCTCAAAGATAATTTAATAGATCATTTAGAATTTCTTTATTAAAGATCATAACGGAAACGATCATTGGGCCTAATAAATGCTAAAGAATTGTAAATAATTATATTCTTTCTAAAACCTAATTTAATAGATCATTTAAAATTTATTTATTAAAAATCATAACGGTAACAATCATTGAGCCTAATAAATGGTAAAAAATTGTAAATAATTATCTTCTTTGTAAAAGATAATTTAATAGATCATTTAAAATTTCTTTATTAAAGATCATAACAGTAACGATCACTGGGCCTAATAAATGCTAAAGAATTTGAAATAATTATCTTCTTTGTGAATCATAATTGAAAGGATCATTTAAAGTTTTTTTATTAAAGATCATAACGGTAACGATCATTGGGCCTAATAAATGCTAAAAAATTGTAAATAATTATCTTCTTTTTCAAAGATAATTTAATAGATCATTTAGAATTTCTTTATTAAAGATCATAACGGTAACGATCGTTGGTCCTAATAAATGCTAAAGAATTTGAAATAATTACCTTCTTTGTGAATCATAATTGAAAAGATCATTTAAAGTTTTTTTATTAAAGATCATAACGGTAACGATCATTGGGCCTAATAAATGCTAAAAAATTGTAAATAATTATCTTCTTTCTCAAAGATAATTTAATAGATCATTTAGAATTTCTTTATTAAAGATCATAACGGTAACGATCATTGGCCCTAATAAATGCTAACGAATTTGAAATAATTATCTTCTTTGTGAATCATAATTGAAAAGATCATTTAAAGTTTTTTTATTAAAGATCATAACGGTAACTAAAGATCATAATGGTAAGGATCATTGGTCCTAATAAATGCTAAAGAATTTGAAATATTTACCTTCTTTATGAATCATAATTGATTGAAAAGATCATTTAAAGTTTTTTTATTAAAGATCATAACGGTAACGATCATTGGGCCTAATAAATGCTAAAAAATTGTATATAATTATCTTCTTTGTAAAAGATAATTTAACAGATCATTTAGAATTTCTTTATTAAAGATCATAACAGTAACGTTCATTGGGCCTAATAAATGCTAACGAATTTGAAATAATTATCTTCTTTGTGAATCATAATTGAAAAGATCATTTAAAGTTTTTTTATTAAAGATCATAACGGTAACGATCATTGGGCCTAATAAATGCTAAAAAATTGTAAATAATTATCTTCTTTCTCAAAGATAATTTAATAGATCATTTAGAATTTCTTTATTAAAGATCATAACGGTAACGATCATTGGCCCTAATAAATGCTAACGAATTTGAAATAATTATCTTCTTTGTGAATCATAATTGAAAAGATCATTTAAAGTTTTTTTATTAAAGATCATAACGGTAACAATCATTGAGCCTAATAAATGGTAAAAAATTGTAAATAATTATCTTCTTTGTAAAAGATAATTTAATAGATCATTTAAAATTTCTTTATTAAAGATCATAACAGTAACGATCACTGGGCCTAATAAATGCTAAAGAATTTGAAATAATTATCTTCTTTGTGAATCATAATTGAAAGGATCATTTAAAGTTTTTTTATTAAAGATCATAACGGTAACGATCATTGGGCCTAATAAATGCTAAAAAATTGTAAATAATTATCTTCTTTTTCAAAGATAATTTAATAGATCATTTAGAATTTCTTTATTAAAGATCATAACGGTAACGATCATTGGTCCTAATAAATGCTAAAGAATTTGAAATAATTACCTTCTTTGTGAATCATAATTGAAAAGATCATTTAAAGTTTTTTTATTAAAGATCATAACGGTAACGATCATTGGGCCTAATAAATGCTAAAAAATTGAAAATAATTATCTTCTTTCTCAAAGAAAATTTAACAGATCATTTAGAATTTCTTTATTAAAGATCATAACGGTAACGTTCATTGGGCGTAATAAATGCTAATGAATTTGAAATAATTATGTTCTTTGTGAATCATAATTGAAAAGATCATTTGAAGTTTTTTTATTAAAGATCATAACGGTAACGATCATTGGGCCTAATAAATGCTAAAAAATTGTAAATAATTATCTTCTTTCTCAAAGATAATTTAATAGATCATTTAGAATTTCTTTATTAAAGATCATAACAGTAACGATCATTGGCCCTAATAAACTCTAACGAATTTGAAATAATTATCTTCTTTGTGAATCATAATTGAAAAGATCATTTAAAGTTTTTTTATTAAAGATCATAACGGTAACGATCATTGGGCCTAATAAATGCTAAAAAATTGTAAATAATTATCTTCTTTCTCAAAGATAATTTAATAGATCATTTAGAATTTCTTTATTAAAGATCATAACGGTAACGATCATTGGCCCTAATAAATGCTAACGAATTTGAAATAATTATCTTCTTTGTGAATCATAATTGAAAAGATCATTTAAAGTTTTTTTATTAAAGATCATAACGGTAACTAAAGATCATAATGGTAAGGATCATTGGTCCTAATAAATGCTAAAGAATTTGAAATAATTACCTTCTTTGTGAATCATAATTGAAAAGATCATTTGAAGTTTTTTTATTAAAGATCATAACGGTAACGATCATTGGGCCTAATAAATGCTAAAAAATTGTATATAATTATCTTCTTTCTCAAAGATAATTTAACAGATCATTTGGAATTTCTTTATTAAAGATCATAACGGTAACGATCATTGGGCCTAATAAATGCTAACGAATTTGAAATAATTATCTTCTTTGTGAATCATAATTGAAAAGAACATTTAAAGTTTTTTTATTAAAGATCATAACGGTAACGATCATTGGGCCTAATAAATGCTAAAAAATTGAAAATAATTATCTTCTTTCTCAAAGATAATTTAACAGATCATTTAGAATTTCTTTATTAAAGATCATAACGGTAACGTTCATTGGGCCTAATAAATGCTAACGAATTTGAAATAATTATCTTCTTTGTGAATCATAATTGAAAAGATCATTTGAAGTTTTCTTATTAAAGATCATAACGATAACGATCATTGGGCCTAATAAATGCTAAAAAATTGTAAATAATTATCTTCTTTCTCAAAGATAATTTAATAGATCATTTAGAATTTCTTTATTAAAGATCATAACGGTAACGATCATTGGCCCTAATAAATGCTAACGAATTTGAAATAATTATCTTCTTTGTGAATCATAATTGAAAAGATCATTTAAAGTTTTTTTAATAAAGATCATAACGGTAACGATCATTGGGACTAATAAATGCTAAAAAATTGTAAATAATTATCTTCTTTCTCAAAGATAATTTAATAGATCATTTAGAATTTCTTTATTAAAGATCATAACGGAAACGATCATTGGGCCTAATAAATGCTAAAGAATTGTAAATAATTATATTCTTTCTAAAACCTAATTTAATAGATCATTTAAAATTTATTTATTAAAAATCATAACGGTAGCAATCATTGAGCCTAATAAATGGTAAAAAATTGTAAATAATTATCTTCTTTGTAAAAGATAATTTAATAGATCATTTAAAATTTCTTTATTAAAGATCATAACAGTAACGATCACTGGGCCTAATAAATGCTAAAGAATTTGAAATAATTATCTTCTTTGTGAATCATAATTGAAAGGATCATTTAAAGTTTTTTTATTAAAGATCATAACGGTAACGATCATTGGGCCTAATAAATGCTAAAAAATCGTAAATAATTATCTTCTTTTTCAAAGATAATTTAATAGATCATTTAGAATTTCTTTATTAAAGATCATAACGGAAACGATCATTGGGCCTAATAAATGCTAAAGAATTGTAAATAATTATATTCTTTCTAAAACCTAATTTAATAGATCATTTAAAATTTATTTATTAAAAATCATAACGGTAACAATCATTGAGCCTAATAAATAGTAAAAAATTGTAAATAATTATCTTCTTTGTAAAAGATAATTTAATAGATCATTTAAAATTTCTTTATTAAAGATCATAACAGTAACGATCACTGGGCCTAATAAATGCTAAAGAATTTGAAATAATTATCTTCTTTGTGAATCATAATTGAAAAGATCATTTAAAGTTTTTTTATTAAAGATCATAACGGTAACGATCATTGGGCCTAATAAATGCTAAAAAATCGTAAATAATTATCTTCTGTCTAAAAACTAATTTAATAGATCATTTAGAATTTCTTTATTTAACGGTAATGGTCATTGGGCCTAATAAATGCTAAAAAATTGTAAATAATTATATTCTTTCTAAAACATAATTTAATAGATCATTTAAAATTTCTTTATTAAAAATCATAACGGTAACAATCATTGAGCGTAATAAATGGTAAAAAATTGTAAATAATTATCTTCTTTGTAAAAGATAATTTAATAGATCATTTAGAATTTCTTTATTAAAGATCATAACGGTAACGATCATTGGGCCTAATAAATGCTAAAGAATTTGAAATAATTACCTTCTTTGTGAATCATAATTGAATAGATCATTTAAAGTTTTTTAATAAAGATCATAACGGTAACGATCATTGGGCCTAATAAATGCTAAAAAATTGTAAATAATTATCTTCTTTCTCAAAGATAATTTAATAGATCATTTAGAATTTCTTTATTAAAGATCATAACGGTAACGATCATTGGCTCTAATAAATGCTCACGAATTTGAAATAATTATCTTCTTTGTGAATCATAATTGAAAAGATCATTTAAAGTTTTTTTATTAAAGATCATAACGGTAACTAAAGATCATAATGGTAAGGATCATTGGTCCTAATAAATGCTAAAGAATTTGAAATAATTACCTTCTTTGTGAATCATAATTGATTGAAAAGATCATTTAAAGTTTTTTTATTAAAGATCATAACGGTAACGATCATTGGGCCTAATAAATGCTAAAAAATTGTATATAATTATCTTCTTTCTCAAAGATAATTTAACAGATCATTTGGAATTTCTTTATTAAAGATCATAACGGTAACGATCATTGGGCCTAATAAATGCTAACGAATTTGAAATAATTATCTTCTTTGTGAATCATAATTGAAAAGATCATTTAAAGTTTTTTTAATAAAGATCATAACGGTAACGATCATTGGGACTAATAAATGCTAAAAAATTGTAAATAATTATCTTCTTTCTCAAAGATAATTTAATAGATCATTTAGAATTTCTTTATTAAAGATCATAACGGAAACGATCATTGGGCCTAATAAATGCTAAAGAATTGTAAATAATTATATTCTTTCTAAAACCTAATTTAATAGATCATTTAAAATTTATTTATTAAAAATCATAACGGTAACAATCATTGAGCCTAGTAAATAGTAAAAAATTGTAAATAATTATCTTCTTTGTAAAAGATAATTTAATAAGATCATTTAAAATTTCTTTATTAAAGATCATAACAGTAACGATCACTGGGCCTAATAAATGCTAAAGAATTTCAAATAATTATCTTCTTTGTGAATCATAATTGAAAAGATCATTTAAAGTTTTTTTATTAAAGATCATAACGGTAACGATCATTGGGCCTAATAAATGCTAAAAAATCGTAAATAATTATCTTCTTTCTAAAAACTAATTTAATAGATCATTTAGAATTTCTTTATTTAACGGTAATGGTCATTGGGCCTAATAAATGCTAAAAAATTGTAAATAATTATATTCTTTCTAAAACATAATTTAATAGATCATTTAAAATTTCTTTATTAAAAATCATAACGGTAACAATCATTGAGCGTAATAAATGGTAAAAAATTGTAAATAATTATCTTCTTTGTAAAAGATAATTTAATAGATCATTTAGAATTTCTTTATTAAAGATCATAACGGTAACGATCATTGGGCCTAATAAATGCTAAAGAATTTGAAATAATTACCTTCTTTGTGAATCATAATTGAATAGATCATTTAAAGTTTTTTAATAAAGATCATAACGGTAACGATCATTGGGCCTAATAAATGCTAAAAAATTGTAAATAATTATCTTCTTTCTCAAAGATAATTTAATAGATCATTTAGAATTTCTTTATTAAAGATCATAACGGTAACGATCATTGGCTCTAATAAATGCTCACGAATTTGAAATAATTATCTTCTTTGTGAATCATAATTGAAAAGATCATTTAAAGTTTTTTTATTAAAGATCATAACGGTAACTAAAGATCATAATGGTAAGGATCATTGGTCCTAATAAATGCTAAAGAATTTGAAATAATTACCTTCTTTGTGAATCATAATTGATTGAAAAGATCATTTAAAGTTTTTTTATTAAAGATCATAACGGTAACGATCATTGGGCCTAATAAATGCTAAAAAATTGTATATAATTATCTTCTTTCTCAAAGATAATTTAACAGATCATTTGGAATTTCTTTATTAAAGATCATAACGGTAACGATCATTGGGCCTAATAAATGCTAACGAATTTGAAATAATTATCTTCTTTGTGAATCATAATTGAAAAGATCATTTAAAGTTTTTTTAATAAAGATCATAACGGTAACGATCATTGGGACTAATAAATGCTAAAAAATTGTAAATAATTATCTTCTTTCTCAAAGATAATTTAATAGATCATTTAGAATTTCTTTATTAAAGATCATAACGGAAACGATCATTGGGCCTAATAAATGCTAAAGAATTGTAAATAATTATATTCTTTCTAAAACCTAATTTAATAGATCATTTAAAATTTATTTATTAAAAATCATAACGGTAGCAATCATTGAGCCTAATAAATGGTAAAAAATTGTAAATAATTATCTTCTTTGTAAAAGATAATTTAATAGATCATTTAAAATTTCTTTATTAAAGATCATAACAGTAACGATCACTGGGCCTAATAAATGCTAAAGAATTTGAAATAATTATCTTCTTTGTGAATCATAATTGAAAGGATCATTTAAAGTTTTTTTATTAAAGATCATAACGGTAACGATCATTGGGCCTAATAAATGCTAAAAAATTGTAAATAATTATCTTCTTTTTCAAAGATAATTTAATAGATCATTTAGAATTTCTTTATTAAAGATCATAACGGAAACGATCATTGGGCCTAATAAATGCTAAAGAATTGTAAATAATTATATTCTTTCTAAAACCTAATTTAATAGATCATTTAAAATTTATTTATTAAAAATCATAACGGTAACAATCATTGAGCCTAATAAATAGTAAAAAATTGTAAATAATTATCTTCTTTGTAAAAGATAATTTAATAGATCATTTAAAATTTCTTTATTAAAGATCATAACAGTAACGATCACTGGGCCTAATAAATGCTAAAGAATTTGAAATAATTATCTTCTTTGTGAATCATAATTGAAAAGATCATTTAAAGTTTTTTTATTAAAGATCATAACGGTAACGATCATTGGGCCTAATAAATGCTAAAAAATCGTAAATAATTATCTTCTTTCTAAAAACTAATTTAATAGATCATTTAGAATTTCTTTATTTAACGGTAATGGTCATTGGGCCTAATAAATGCTAAAAAATTGTAAATAATTATATTCTTTCTAAAACATAATTTAATAGATCATTTAAAATTTCTTTATTAAAAATCATAACGGTAACAATCATTGAGCGTAATAAATGGTAAAAAATTGTAAATAATTATCTTCTTTGTAAAAGATAATTTAATAGATCATTTAGAATTTCTTTATTAAAGATCATAACGGTAACGATCATTGGGCCTAATAAATGCTAAAGAATTTGAAATAATTACCTTCTTTGTGAATCATAATTGAATAGATCATTTAAAGTTTTTTAATAAAGATCATAACGGTAACGATCATTGGGCCTAATAAATGCTAAAAAATTGTAAATAATTATCTTCTTTCTCAAAGATAATTTAATAGATCATTTAGAATTTCTTTATTAAAGATCATAACGGTAACGATCATTGGCTCTAATAAATGCTCACGAATTTGAAATAATTATCTTCTTTGTGAATCATAATTGAAAAGATCATTTAAAGTTTTTTTATTAAAGATCATAACGGTAACTAAAGATCATAATGGTAAGGATCATTGGTCCTAATAAATGCTAAAGAATTTGAAATAATTACCTTCTTTGTGAATCATAATTGATTGAAAAGATCATTTAAAGTTTTTTTATTAAAGATCATAACGGTAACGATCATTGGGCCTAATAAATGCTAAAAAATTGTATATAATTATCTTCTTTCTCAAAGATAATTTAACAGATCATTTGGAATTTCTTTATTAAAGATCATAACGGTAACGATCATTGGGCCTAATAAATGCTAACGAATTTGAAATAATTATCTTCTTTGTGAATCATAATTGAAAAGATCATTTAAAGTTTTTTTATTAAAGATCATAACGGTAACTAAAGATCATAATGGTAAGGATCATTGGTCCTAATAAATGCTAAAGAATTTGAAATAATTACCTTCTTTGTGAATCATAATTGATTGAAAAGATCATTTAAAGTTTTTTTATTAAAGATCATAACGGTAACGATCATTGGGACTAATAAATGCTAAAAAATTGTAAATAATTATCTTCTTTCTCAAAGATAATTTAATAGATCATTTAGAATTTCTTTATTAAAGATCATAACGGAAACGATCATTGGGCCTAATAAATGCTAAAGAATTGTAAATAATTATATTCTTTCTAAAACCTAATTTAATAGATCATTTAAAATTTATTTATTAAAAATCATAACGGTAGCAATCATTGAGCCTAATAAATGGTAAAAAATTGTAAATAATTATCTTCTTTGTAAAAGATAATTTAATAGATCATTTAAAATTTCTTTATTAAAGATCATAACAGTAACGATCACTGGGCCTAATAAATGCTAAAGAATTTGAAATAATTATCTTCTTTGTGAATCATAATTGAAAGGATCATTTAAAGTTTTTTTATTAAAGATCATAACGGTAACGATCATTGGGCCTAATAAATGCTAAAAAATTGTAAATAATTATCTTCTTTTTCAAAGATAATTTAATAGATCATTTAGAATTTCTTTATTAAAGATCATAACGGAAACGATCATTGGGCCTAATAAATGCTAAAGAATTGTAAATAATTATATTCTTTCTAAAACCTAATTTAATAGATCATTTAAAATTTATTTATTAAAAATCATAACGGTAACAATCATTGAGCCTAATAAATAGTAAAAAATTGTAAATAATTATCTTCTTTGTAAAAGATAATTTAATAGATCATTTAAAATTTCTTTATTAAAGATCATAACAGTAACGATCACTGGGCCTAATAAATGCTAAAGAATTTGAAATAATTATCTTCTTTGTGAATCATAATTGAAAAGATCATTTAAAGTTTTTTTATTAAAGATCATAACGGTAACGATCATTGGGCCTAATAAATGCTAAAAAATCGTAAATAATTATCTTCTTTCTAAAAACTAATTTAATAGATCATTTAGAATTTCTTTATTTAACGGTAATGGTCATTGGGCCTAATAAATGCTAAAAAATTGTAAATAATTATATTCTTTCTAAAACATAATTTAATAGATCATTTAAAATTTCTTTATTAAAAATCATAACGGTAACAATCATTGAGCGTAATAAATGGTAAAAAATTGTAAATAATTATCTTCTTTGTAAAAGATAATTTAATAGATCATTTAGAATTTCTTTATTAAAGATCATAACGGTAACGATCATTGGGCCTAATAAATGCTAAAGAATTTGAAATAATTACCTTCTTTGTGAATCATAATTGAATAGATCATTTAAAGTTTTTTAATAAAGATCATAACGGTAACGATCATTGGGCCTAATAAATGCTAAAAAATTGTAAATAATTATCTTCTTTCTCAAAGATAATTTAATAGATCATTTAGAATTTCTTTATTAAAGATCATAACGGTAACGATCATTGGCTCTAATAAATGCTCACGAATTTGAAATAATTATCTTCTTTGTGAATCATAATTGAAAAGATCATTTAAAGTTTTTTTATTAAAGATCATAACGGTAACTAAAGATCATAATGGTAAGGATCATTGGTCCTAATAAATGCTAAAGAATTTGAAATAATTACCTTCTTTGTGAATCATAATTGATTGAAAAGATCATTTAAAGTTTTTTTATTAAAGATCATAACGGTAACGATCATTGGGCCTAATAAATGCTAAAAAATTGTATATAATTATCTTCTTTCTCAAAGATAATTTAACAGATCATTTGGAATTTCTTTATTAAAGATCATAACGGTAACGATCATTGGGCCTAATAAATGCTAACGAATTTGAAATAATTATCTTCTTTGTGAATCATAATTGAAAAGATCATTTAAAGTTTTTTTAATAAAGATCATAACGGTAACGATCATTGGGACTAATAAATGCTAAAAAATTGTAAATAATTATCTTCTTTCTCAAAGATAATTTAATAGATCATTTAGAATTTCTTTATTAAAGATCATAACGGAAACGATCATTGGGCCTAATAAATGCTAAAGAATTGTAAATAATTATATTCTTTCTAAAACCTAATTTAATAGATCATTTAAAATTTATTTATTAAAAATCATAACGGTAGCAATCATTGAGCCTAATAAATGGTAAAAAATTGTAAATAATTATCTTCTTTGTAAAAGATAATTTAATAGATCATTTAAAATTTCTTTATTAAAGATCATAACAGTAACGATCACTGGGCCTAATAAATGCTAAAGAATTTGAAATAATTATCTTCTTTGTGAATCATAATTGAAAGGATCATTTAAAGTTTTTTTATTAAAGATCATAACGGTAACGATCATTGGGCCTAATAAATGCTAAAAAATTGTAAATAATTATCTTCTTTTTCAAATATAATTTAATAGATCATTTAGAATTTCTTTATTAAAGATCATAACGGAAACGATCATTGGGCCTAATAAATGCTAAAGAATTGTAAATAATTATATTCTTTCTAAAACCTAATTTAATAGATCATTTAAAATTTATTTATTAAAAATCATAACGGTAACAATCATTGAGCCTAATAAATAGTAAAAAATTGTAAATAATTATCTTCTTTGTAAAAGATAATTTAATAGATCATTTAAAATTTCTTTATTAAAGATCATAACAGTAACGATCACTGGGCCTAATAAATGCTAAAGAATTTGAAATAATTATCTTCTTTGTGAATCATAATTGAAAAGATCATTTAAAGTTTTTTTATTAAAGATCATAACGGTAACGATCATTGGGCCTAATAAATGCTAAAAAATCGTAAATAATTATCTTCTTTCTAAAAACTAATTTAATAGATCATTTAGAATTTCTTTATTTAACGGTAATGGTCATTGGGCCTAATAAATGCTAAAAAATTGTAAATAATTATATTCTTTCTAAAACATAATTTAATAGATCATTTAAAATTTCTTTATTAAAAATCATAACGGTAACAATCATTGAGTGTAATAAATGGTAAAAAATTGTAAATAATTATCTTCTTTGTAAAAGATAATTTAATAGATCATTTAGAATTTCTTTATTAAAGATCATAACGGTAACGATCATTGGGCCTAATAAATGCTAAAGAATTTGAAATAATTACCTTCTTTGTGAATCATAATTGAATAGATCATTTAAAGTTTTTTTAATAAAGATCATAACGGTAACGATCATTGGGCCTAATAAATGCTAAAAAATTGTAAATAATTATCTTCTTTCTCAAAGATAATTTAATAGATCATTTAGAATTTCTTTATTAAAGATCATAACGGTAACGATCATTGGCCCTAATAAATGCTAACGAATTTGAAATAATTATCTTCTTTGTGAATCATAATTGAAAAGATCATTTAAAGTTTTTTTATTAAAGATCATAACGGTAACGATCATTGGGCCTAATAAATGCTAAAAAATCGTAAATAATTATCTTCTTTCTAAAAACTAATTTAATAGATCATTTAGAATTTCTTTATTTAACGGTAATGGTCATTGGGCCTAATAAATGCTAAAAAATTGTAAATAATTATATTCTTTCTAAAACATAATTTAATAGATCATTTAAAATTTCTTTATTAAAAATCATAACGGTAACAATCATTGAGCGTAATAAATGGTAAAAAATTGTAAATAATTATCTTCTTTGTAAAAGATAATTTAATAGATCATTTAGAATTTCTTTATTAAAGATCATAACGGTAACGATCATTGGGCCTAATAAATGCTAAAGAATTTGAAATAATTACCTTCTTTGTGAATCATAATTGAATAGATCATTTAAAGTTTTTTTAATAAAGATCATAACGGTAACGATCATTGGGCCTAATAAATGCTAAAAAATTGTAAATAATTATCTTCTTTCTCAAAGATAATTTAATAGATCATTTAGAATTTCTTTATTAAAGATCATAACGGTAACGATCATTGGCCCTAATAAATGCTAACGAATTTGAAATAATTATCTTCTTTGTGAATCATAATTGAAAAGATCATTTAAAGTTTTTTTATTAAAGATCATAACGGTAACTAAAGATCATAATGGTAAGGATCATTGGTCCTAATAAATGCTAAAGAATTTGAAATAATTACCTTCTTTGTGAATCATAATTGATTGAAAAAATCATTTAAAGTTTTTTTATTAAAGATCATAACGGTAACGATCATTGGGCCTAATAAATGCTAAAAAATTGTATATAATTATCTTCTTTCTCAAAGATAATTTAACAGATCATTTGGAATTTCTTTATTAAAGATCATAACGGTAACGATCATTGGGCCTAATAAATGCTAACGAATTTGAAATAATTATCTTCTTTGTGAATCATAATTGAAAAGATCATTTAAAGTTTTTTTAATAAAGATCATAACGGTAACGATCATTGGGACTAATAAATGCTAAAAAATTGTAAATAATTATCTTCTTTCTCAAAGATAATTTAATAGATCATTTAGAATTTCTTTATTAAAGATCATAACGGAAACGATCATTGGGCCTAATAAATGCTAAAGAATTGTAAATAATTATATTCTTTCTAAAACCTAATTTAATAGATCATTTAAAATTTATTTATTAAAAATCATAACGGTAGCAATCATTGAGCCTAATAAATGGTAAAAAATTGTAAATAATTATCTTCTTTGTAAAAGATAATTTAATAGATCATTTAAAATTTCTTTATTAAAGATCATAACAGTAACGATCACTGGGCCTAATAAATGCTAAAGAATTTGAAATAATTATCTTCTTTGTGAATCATAATTGAAAGGATCATTTAAAGTTTTTTTATTAAAGATCATAACGGTAACGATCATTGGGCCTAATAAATGCTAAAAAATTGTAAATAATTATCTTCTTTTTCAAAGATAATTTAATAGATCATTTAGAATTTCTTTATTAAAGATCATAACGGAAACGATCATTGGGCCTAATAAATGCTAAAGAATTGTAAATAATTATATTCTTTCTAAAACCTAATTTAATAGATCATTTAAAATTTATTTATTAAAAATCATAACGGTAACAATCATTGAGCCTAATAAATAGTAAAAAATTGTAAATAATTATCTTCTTTGTAAAAGATAATTTAATAGATCATTTAAAATTTCTTTATTAAAGATCATAACAGTAACGATCACTGGGCCTAATAAATGCTAAAGAATTTGAAATAATTATCTTCTTTGTGAATCATAATTGAAAAGATCATTTAAAGTTTTTTTATTAAAGATCATAACGGTAACGATCATTGGGCCTAATAAATGCTAAAAAATCGTAAATAATTATCTTCTTTCTAAAAACTAATTTAATAGATCATTTAGAATTTCTTTATTTAACGGTAATGGTCATTGGGCCTAATAAATGCTAAAAAATTGTAAATAATTATATTCTTTCTAAAACATAATTTAATAGATCATTTAAAATTTCTTTATTAAAAATCATAACGGTAACAATCATTGAGCGTAATAAATGGTAAAAAATTGTAAATAATTATCTTCTTTGTAAAAGATAATTTAATAGATCATTTAGAATTTCTTTATTAAAGATCATAACGGTAACGATCATTGGGCCTAATAAATGCTAAAGAATTTGAAATAATTACCTTCTTTGTGAATCATAATTGAATAGATCATTTAAAGTTTTTTAATAAAGATCATAACGGTAACGATCATTGGGCCTAATAAATGCTAAAAAATTGTAAATAATTATCTTCTTTCTCAAAGATAATTTAATAGATCATTTAGAATTTCTTTATTAAAGATCATAACGGTAACGATCATTGGCTCTAATAAATGCTCACGAATTTGAAATAATTATCTTCTTTGTGAATCATAATTGAAAAGATCATTTAAAGTTTTTTTATTAAAGATCATAACGGTAACTAAAGATCATAATGGTAAGGATCATTGGTCCTAATAAATGCTAAAGAATTTGAAATAATTACCTTCTTTGTGAATCATAATTGATTGAAAAGATCATTTAAAGTTTTTTTATTAAAGATCATAACGGTAACGATCATTGGGCCTAATAAATGCTAAAAAATTGTATATAATTATCTTCTTTCTCAAAGATAATTTAACAGATCATTTGGAATTTCTTTATTAAAGATCATAACGGTAACGATCATTGGGCCTAATAAATGCTAACGAATTTGAAATAATTATCTTCTTTGTGAATCATAATTGAAAAGATCATTTAAAGTTTTTTTAATAAAGATCATAACGGTAACGATCATTGGGACTAATAAATGCTAAAAAATTGTAAATAATTATCTTCTTTCTCAAAGATAATTTAATAGATCATTTAGAATTTCTTTATTAAAGATCATAACGGAAACGATCATTGGGCCTAATAAATGCTAAAGAATTGTAAATAATTATATTCTTTCTAAAACCTAATTTAATAGATCATTTAAAATTTATTTATTAAAAATCATAACGGTAGCAATCATTGAGCCTAATAAATGGTAAAAAATTGTAAATAATTATCTTCTTTGTAAAAGATAATTTAATAGATCATTTAAAATTTCTTTATTAAAGATCATAACAGTAACGATCACTGGGCCTAATAAATGCTAAAGAATTTGAAATAATTATCTTCTTTGTGAATCATAATTGAAAGGATCATTTAAAGTTTTTTTATTAAAGATCATAACGGTAACGATCATTGGGCCTAATAAATGCTAAAAAATTGTAAATAATTATCTTCTTTTTCAAATATAATTTAATAGATCATTTAGAATTTCTTTATTAAAGATCATAACGGAAACGATCATTGGGCCTAATAAATGCTAAAGAATTGTAAATAATTATATTCTTTCTAAAACCTAATTTAATAGATCATTTAAAATTTATTTATTAAAAATCATAACGGTAACAATCATTGAGCCTAATAAATAGTAAAAAATTGTAAATAATTATCTTCTTTGTAAAAGATAATTTAATAGATCATTTAAAATTTCTTTATTAAAGATCATAACAGTAACGATCACTGGGCCTAATAAATGCTAAAGAATTTGAAATAATTATCTTCTTTGTGAATCATAATTGAAAAGATCATTTAAAGTTTTTTTATTAAAGATCATAACGGTAACGATCATTGGGCCTAATAAATGCTAAAAAATCGTAAATAATTATCTTCTTTCTAAAAACTAATTTAATAGATCATTTAGAATTTCTTTATTTAACGGTAATGGTCATTGGGCCTAATAAATGCTAAAAAATTGTAAATAATTATATTCTTTCTAAAACATAATTTAATAGATCATTTAAAATTTCTTTATTAAAAATCATAACGGTAACAATCATTGAGTGTAATAAATGGTAAAAAATTGTAAATAATTATCTTCTTTGTAAAAGATAATTTAATAGATCATTTAGAATTTCTTTATTAAAGATCATAACGGTAACGATCATTGGGCCTAATAAATGCTAAAGAATTTGAAATAATTACCTTCTTTGTGAATCATAATTGAATAGATCATTTAAAGTTTTTTTAATAAAGATCATAACGGTAACGATCATTGGGCCTAATAAATGCTAAAAAATTGTAAATAATTATCTTCTTTCTCAAAGATAATTTAATAGATCATTTAGAATTTCTTTATTAAAGATCATAACGGTAACGATCATTGGCCCTAATAAATGCTAACGAATTTGAAATAATTATCTTCTTTGTGAATCATAATTGAAAAGATCATTTAAAGTTTTTTTATTAAAGATCATAACGGTAACGATCATTGGGCCTAATAAATGCTAAAAAATCGTAAATAATTATCTTCTTTCTAAAAACTAATTTAATAGATCATTTAGAATTTCTTTATTTAACGGTAATGGTCATTGGGCCTAATAAATGCTAAAAAATTGTAAATAATTATATTCTTTCTAAAACATAATTTAATAGATCATTTAAAATTTCTTTATTAAAAATCATAACGGTAACAATCATTGAGCGTAATAAATGGTAAAAAATTGTAAATAATTATCTTCTTTGTAAAAGATAATTTAATAGATCATTTAGAATTTCTTTATTAAAGATCATAACGGTAACGATCATTGGG
Source organism: Psophocarpus tetragonolobus (assembly GCA_037954015.1). Taxonomy (NCBI): domain Eukaryota; kingdom Viridiplantae; phylum Streptophyta; class Magnoliopsida; order Fabales; family Fabaceae; genus Psophocarpus; species Psophocarpus tetragonolobus. The sequence continues at coordinate 67,292,224 of CM075688.1, forward strand.
CCTAATAAATGCTAAAGAATTTGAAATAATTACCTTCTTTGTGAATCATAATTGAATAGATCATTTAAAGTTTTTTTAATAAAGATCATAACGGTAACGATCATTGGGCCTAATAAATGCTAAAAAATTGTAAATAATTATCTTCTTTCTCAAAGATAATTTAATAGATCATTTAGAATTTCTTTATTAAAGATCATAACGGTAACGATCATTGGCCCTAATAAATGCTAACGAATTTGAAATAATTATCTTCTTTGTGAATCATAATTGAAAAGATCATTTAAAGTTTTTTTATTAAAGATCATAACGGTAACTAAAGATCATAATGGTAAGGATCATTGGTCCTAATAAATGCTAAAGAATTTGAAATAATTACCTTCTTTGTGAATCATAATTGATTGAAAAGATCATTTAAAGTTTTTTTATTAAAGATCATAACGGTAACGATCATTGGGCCTAATAAATGCTAAAAAATTGTATATAATTATCTTCTTTCTCAAAGATAATTTAACAGATCATTTGGAATTTCTTTATTAAAGATCATAACGGTAACGATCATTGGGCCTAATAAATGCTAACGAATTTGAAATAATTATCTTCTTTGTGAATCATAATTGAAAAGATCATTTAAAGTTTTTTTAATAAAGATCATAACGGTAACGATCATTGGGACTAATAAATGCTAAAAAATTGTAAATAATTATCTTCTTTCTCAAAGATAATTTAATAGATCATTTAGAATTTCTTTATTAAAGATCATAACGGAAACGATCATTGGGCCTAATAAATGCTAAGGAATTGTAAATAATTATATTCTTTCTAAAACCTAATTTAATAGATCATTTAAAATTTATTTATTAAAAATCATAACGGTAGCAATCATTGAGCCTAATAAATGGTAAAAAATTGTAAATAATTATCTTCTTTGTAAAAGATAATTTAATAGATCATTTAAAATTTCTTTATTAAAGATCATAACAGTAACGATCACTGGGCCTAATAAATGCTAAAGAATTTGAAATAATTATCTTCTTTGTGAATCATAATTGAAAGGATCATTTAAAGTTTTTTTATTAAAGATCATAACGGTAACGATCATTGGGCCTAATAAATGCTAAAAAATTGTAAATAATTATCTTCTTTTTCAAAGATAATTTAATAGATCATTTAGAATTTCTTTATTAAAGATCATAACGGAAACGATCATTGGGCCTAATAAATGCTAAAGAATTGTAAATAATTATATTCTTTCTAAAACCTAATTTAATAGATCATTTAAAATTTATTTATTAAAAATCATAACGGTAACAATCATTGAGCCTAATAAATAGTAAAAAATTGTAAATAATTATCTTCTTTGTAAAAGATAATTTAATAGATCATTTAAAATTTCTTTATTAAAGATCATAACAGTAACGATCACTGGGCCTAATAAATGCTAAAGAATTTGAAATAATTATCTTCTTTGTGAATCATAATTGAAAAGATCATTTAAAGTTTTTTTATTAAAGATCATAACGGTAACGATCATTGGGCCTAATAAATGCTAAAAAATCATAAATAATTATCTTCTTTCTAAAAACTAATTTAATAGATCATTTAGAATTTCTTTATTTAACGGTAATGGTCATTGGGCCTAATAAATGCTAAAAAATTGTAAATAATTATATTCTTTCTAAAACATAATTTAATAGATCATTTAAAATTTCTTTATTAAAAATCATAACGGTAACAATCATTGAGCGTAATAAATGGTAAAAAATTGTAAATAATTATCTTCTTTGTAAAAGATAATTTAATAGATCATTTAGAATTTCTTTATTAAAGATCATAACGGTAACGATCATTGGGCCTAATAAATGCTAAAGAATTTGAAATAATTACCTTCTTTGTGAATCATAATTGAATAGATCATTTAAAGTTTTTTTAATAAAGATCATAACGGTAACGATCATTGGGCCTAATAAATGCTAAAAAATTGTAAATAATTATCTTCTTTCTCAAAGATAATTTAATAGATCATTTAGAATTTCTTTATTAAAGATCATAACGGTAACGATCATTGGCCCTAATAAATGCTAACGAATTTGAAATAATTATCTTCTTTGTGAATCATAATTGAAAGGATCATTTAAAGTTTTTTTATTAAAGATCATAACGGTAACGATCATTGGGCCTAATAAATGCTAAAAAATTGTAAATAATTATCTTCTTTTTCAAAGATAATTTAATAGATCATTTAGAATTTCTTTATTTAACGGTAATGGTCATTGGGCCTAATAAATGCTAAAAAATTGTAAATAATTATATTCTTTCTAAAACATAATTTAATAGATCATTTAAAATTTCTTTATTAAAAATCATAACGGTAACAATCATTGAGCGTAATAAATGGTAAAAAATTGTAAATAATTATCTTCTTTGTAAAAGATAATTTAATAGATCATTTAGAATTTCTTTATTAAAGATCATAACGGTAACGATCATTGGGCCTAATAAATGCTAAAGAATTTGAAATAATTACCTTCTTTGTGAATCATAATTGAATAGATCATTTAAAGTTTTTTTAATAAAGATCATAACGGTAACGATCATTGGGCCTAATAAATGCTAAAAAATTGTAAATAATTATCTTCTTTCTCAAAGATAATTTAATAGATCATTTAGAATTTCTTTATTAAAGATCATAACGGTAACGATCATTGGCCCTAATAAATGCTAACGAATTTGAAATAATTATCTTCTTTGTGAATCATAATTGAAAAGATCATTTAAAGTTTTTTTATTAAAGATCATAACGGTAACTAAAGATCATAATGGTAAGGATCATTGGTCCTAATAAATGCTAAAGAATTTGAAATAATTACCTTCTTTGTGAATCATAATTGATTGAAAAGATCATTTAAAGTTTTTTTATTAAAGATCATAATGGTAACGATCATTGGGCCTAATAAATGCTAAAAAATTGTATATAATTATCTTCTTTCTCAAAGATAATTTAACAGATCATTTGGAATTTCTTTATTAAAGATCATAACGGTAACGATCATTGGGCCTAATAAATGCTAACGAATTTGAAATAATTATCTTCTTTGTGAATCATAATTGAAAAGATCATTTAAAGTTTTTTTAATAAAGATCATAACGGTAACGATCATTGGGACTAATAAATGCTAAAAAATTGTAAATAATTATCTTCTTTCTCAAAGATAATTTAATAGATCATTTAGAATTTCTTTATTAAAGATCATAACGGAAACGATCATTGGGCCTAATAAATGCTAAGGAATTGTAAATAATTATATTCTTTCTAAAACCTAATTTAATAGATCATTTAAAATTTATTTATTAAAAATCATAACGGTAGCAATCATTGAGCCTAATAAATGGTAAAAAATTGTAAATAATTATCTTCTTTGTAAAAGATAATTTAATAGATCATTTAAAATTTCTTTATTAAAGATCATAACAGTAACGATCACTGGGCCTAATAAATGCTAAAGAATTTGAAATAATTATCTTCTTTGTGAATCATAATTGAAAGGATCATTTAAAGTTTTTTTATTAAAGATCATAACGGTAACGATCATTGGGCCTAATAAATGCTAAAAAATTGTAAATAATTATCTTCTTTTTCAAAGATAATTTAATAGATCATTTAGAATTTCTTTATTAAAGATCATAACGGAAACGATCATTGGGCCTAATAAATGCTAAAGAATTGTAAATAATTATATTCTTTCTAAAACCTAATTTAATAGATCATTTAAAATTTATTTATTAAAAATCATAACGGTAACAATCATTGAGCCTAATAAATAGTAAAAAATTGTAAATAATTATCTTCTTTGTAAAAGATAATTTAATAGATCATTTAAAATTTCTTTATTAAAGATCATAACAGTAACGATCACTGGGCCTAATAAATGCTAAAGAATTTGAAATAATTATCTTCTTTGTGAATCATAATTGAAAAGATCATTTAAAGTTTTTTTATTAAAGATCATAACGGTAACGATCATTGGGCCTAATAAATGCTAAAAAATCATAAATAATTATCTTCTTTCTAAAAACTAATTTAATAGATCATTTAGAATTTCTTTATTTAACGGTAATGGTCATTGGGCCTAATAAATGCTAAAAAATTGTAAATAATTATATTCTTTCTAAAACATAATTTAATAGATCATTTAAAATTTCTTTATTAAAAATCATAACGGTAACAATCATTGAGCGTAATAAATGGTAAAAAATTGTAAATAATTATCTTCTTTGTAAAAGATAATTTAATAGATCATTTAGAATTTCTTTATTAAAGATCATAACGGTAACGATCATTGGGCCTAATAAATGCTAAAGAATTTGAAATAATTACCTTCTTTGTGAATCATAATTGAATAGATCATTTAAAGTTTTTTTAATAAAGATCATAACGGTAACGATCATTGGGCCTAATAAATGCTAAAAAATTGTAAATAATTATCTTCTTTCTCAAAGATAATTTAATAGATCATTTAGAATTTCTTTATTAAAGATCATAACGGTAACGATCATTGGCCCTAATAAATGCTAACGAATTTGAAATAATTATCTTCTTTGTGAATCATAATTGAAAGGATCATTTAAAGTTTTTTTATTAAAGATCATAACGGTAACTAAAGATCATAATGGTAAGGATCATTGGTCCTAATAAATGCTAAAGAATTTGAAATAATTACCTTCTTTGTGAATCATAATTGATTGAAAAGATCATTTAAAGTTTTTTTATTAAAGATCATAACGGTAACGATCATTGGGCCTAATAAATGCTAAAAAATTGTATATAATTATCTTCTTTCTCAAAGATAATTTAACAGATCATTTGGAATTTCTTTATTAAAGATCATAACGGTAACGATCATTGGGCCTAATAAATGCTAACGAATTTGAAATAATTATCTTCTTTGTGAATCATAATTGAAAAGATCATTTAAAGTTTTTTTAATAAAGATCATAACGGTAACGATCATTGGGACTAATAAATGCTAAAAAATTGTAAATAATTATCTTCTTTCTCAAAGATAATTTAATAGATCATTTAGAATTTCTTTATTAAAGATCATAACGGAAACGATCATTGGGCCTAATAAATGCTAAAGAATTGTAAATAATTATATTCTTTCTAAAACCTAATTTAATAGATCATTTAAAATTTATTTATTAAAAATCATAACGGTAGCAATCATTGAGCCTAATAAATGGTAAAAAATTGTAAATAATTATCTTCTTTGTAAAAGATAATTTAATAGATCATTTAAAATTTCTTTATTAAAGATCATAACAGTAACGATCACTGGGCCTAATAAATGCTAAAGAATTTGAAATAATTATCTTCTTTGTGAATCATAATTGAAAGGATCATTTAAAGTTTTTTTATTAAAGATCATAACGGTAACGATCATTGGGCCTAATAAATGCTAAAAAATTGTAAATAATTATCTTCTTTTTCAAATATAATTTAATAGATCATTTAGAATTTCTTTATTAAAGATCATAACGGAAACGATCATTGGGCCTAATAAATGCTAAAGAATTGTAAATAATTATATTCTTTCTAAAACCTAATTTAATAGATCATTTAAAATTTATTTATTAAAAATCATAACGGTAACAATCATTGAGCCTAATAAATAGTAAAAAATTGTAAATAATTATCTTCTTTGTAAAAGATAATTTAATAGATCATTTAAAATTTCTTTATTAAAGATCATAACAGTAACGATCACTGGGCCTAATAAATGCTAAAGAATTTGAAATAATTATCTTCTTTGTGAATCATAATTGAAAAGATCATTTAAAGTTTTTTTATTAAAGATCATAACGGTAACGATCATTGGGCCTAATAAATGCTAAAAAATCATAAATAATTATCTTCTTTCTAAAAACTAATTTAATAGATCATTTAGAATTTCTTTATTTAACGGTAATGGTCATTGGGCCTAATAAATGCTAAAAAATTGTAAATAATTATATTCTTTCTAAAACATAATTTAATAGATCATTTAAAATTTCTTTATTAAAAATCATAACGGTAACAATCATTGAGCGTAATAAATGGTAAAAAATTGTAAATAATTATCTTCTTTGTAAAAGATAATTTAATAGATCATTTAGAATTTCTTTATTAAAGATCATAACGGTAACGATCATTGGGCCTAATAAATGCTAAAGAATTTGAAATAATTACCTTCTTTGTGAATCATAATTGAATAGATCATTTAAAGTTTTTTTAATAAAGATCATAACGGTAACGATCATTGGGCCTAATAAATGCTAAAAAATTGTAAATAATTATCTTCTTTCTCAAAGATAATTTAATAGATCATTTAGAATTTCTTTATTAAAGATCATAACGGTAACGATCATTGGCCCTAATAAATGCTAACGAATTTGAAATAATTATCTTCTTTGTGAATCATAATTGAAAGGATCATTTAAAGTTTTTTTATTAAAGATCATAACGGTAACTAAAGATCATAATGGTAAGGATCATTGGTCCTAATAAATGCTAAAGAATTTGAAATAATTACCTTCTTTGTGAATCATAATTGATTGAAAAGATCATTTAAAGTTTTTTTATTAAAGATCATAACGGTAACGATCATTGGGCCTAATAAATGCTAAAAAATTGTATATAATTATCTTCTTTCTCAAAGATAATTTAACAGATCATTTGGAATTTCTTTATTAAAGATCATAACGGTAACGATCATTGGGCCTAATAAATGCTAACGAATTTGAAATAATTATCTTCTTTGTGAATCATAATTGAAAAGATCATTTAAAGTTTTTTTAATAAAGATCATAACGGTAACGATCATTGGGACTAATAAATGCTAAAAAATTGTAAATAATTATCTTCTTTCTCAAAGATAATTTAATAGATCATTTAGAATTTCTTTATTAAAGATCATAACGGAAACGATCATTGGGCCTAATAAATGCTAAAGAATTGTAAATAATTATATTCTTTCTAAAACCTAATTTAATAGATCATTTAAAATTTATTTATTAAAAATCATAACGGTAGCAATCATTGAGCCTAATAAATGGTAAAAAATTGTAAATAATTATCTTCTTTGTAAAAGATAATTTAATAGATCATTTAAAATTTCTTTATTAAAGATCATAACAGTAACGATCACTGGGCCTAATAAATGCTAAAGAATTTGAAATAATTATCTTCTTTGTGAATCATAATTGAAAGGATCATTTAAAGTTTTTTTATTAAAGATCATAACGGTAACGATCATTGGGCCTAATAAATGCTAAAAAATTGTAAATAATTATCTTTTTTTTCAAAGATAATTTAATAGATCATTTAGAATTTCTTTATTAAAGATCATAACGGAAACGATCATTGGGCCTAATAAATGCTAAAGAATTGTAAATAATTATATTCTTTCTAAAACCTAATTTAATAGATCATTTAAAATTTATTTATTAAAAATCATAACGGTAACAATCATTGAGCCTAATAAATAGTAAAAAATTGTAAATAATTATCTTCTTTGTAAAAGATAATTTAATAGATCATTTAAAATTTCTTTATTAAAGATCATAACAGTAACGATCACTGGGCCTAATAAATGCTAAAGAATTTGAAATAATTATCTTCTTTGTGAATCATAATTGAAAAGATCATTTAAAGTTTTTTTATTAAAGATCATAACGGTAACGATCATTGGGCCTAATAAATGCTAAAAAATCGTAAATAATTATCTTCTTTCTAAAAACTAATTTAATAGATCATTTAGAATTTCTTTATTTAACGGTAATGGTCATTGGGCCTAATAAATGCTAAAAAATTGTAAATAATTATATTCTTTCTAAAACATAATTTAATAGATCATTTAAAATTTCTTTATTAAAAATCATAACAGTAACAATCATTGAGCGTAATAAATGGTAAAAAATTGTAAATAATTATCTTCTTTGTAAAAGATAATTTAATAGATCATTTAGAATTTCTTTATTAAAGATCATAACGGTAACGATCATTGGGCCTAATAAATGCTAAAGAATTTGAAATAATTACCTTCTTTGTGAATCATAATTGAATAGATCATTTAAAGTTTTTTTAATAAAGATCATAACGGTAACGATCATTGGGCCTAATAAATGCTAAAAAATTGTAAATAATTATCTTCATTCTCAAAGATAATTTAACAGATCATTTAGAATTTCTTTATTAAAGATCATAACGGTAACGTTCATTGGGCCTAATAAATGCTAACGAATTTGAAATAATTATCTTCTTTGTGAATCATAATTGAAAAGATCATTTAAAGTTTTTTTATTAAAGATCATAACGGTAACGATCATTGGGCCTAATAAATGCTAAAAAATTGTAAATAATTATCTTCTTTTTCAAAGATAATTTAATAGATCATTTAGAATTTCTTTATTTAACGGTAATGGTCATTGGGCCTAATAAATGCTAAAAAATTGTAAATAATTATATTCTTTCTAAAACATAATTTAATAGATCATTTAAAATTTCTTTATTAAAAATCATAACGGTAACAATCATTGAGCGTAATAAATGGTAAAAAATTGTAAATAATTATCTTCTTTGTAAAAGATAATTTAATAGATCATTTAGAATTTCTTTATTAAAGATCATAACGGTAACGATCATTGGGCCTAATAAATGCTAAAGAATTTGAAATAATTACCTTCTTTGTGAATCATAATTGAATAGATCATTTAAAGTTTTTTTATTAAAGATCATAACGGTAACTAAAGATCATAATGGTAAGGATCATTGGTCCTAATAAATGCTAAAGAATTTGAAATAATTACCTTCTTTGTGAATCATAATTGATTGAAAAGATCATTTAAAGTTTTTTTATTAAAGATCATAACGGTAACGATCATTGGGCCTAATAAATGCTAAAAAATTGTATATAATTATCTTCTTTCTCAAAGATAATTTAACAGATCATTTGGAATTTCTTTATTAAAGATCATAACGGTAACGATCATTGGGCCTAATAAATGCTAACGAATTTGAAATAATTATCTTCTTTGTGAATCATAATTGAAAAGATCATTTAAAGTTTTTTTAATAAAGATCATAACGGTAACGATCATTGGGACTAATAAATGCTAAAAAATTGTAAATAATTATCTTCTTTCTCAAAGATAATTTAATAGATCATTTAGAATTTCTTTATTAAAGATCATAACGGAAACGATCATTGGGCCTAATAAATGCTAAAGAATTGTAAATAATTATATTCTTTCTAAAACCTAATTTAATAGATCATTTAAAATTTATTTATTAAAAATCATAACGGTAGCAATCATTGAGCCTAATAAATGGTAAAAAATTGTAAATAATTATCTTCTTTGTAAAAGATAATTTAATAGATCATTTAAAATTTCTTTATTAAAGATCATAACAGTAACGATCACTGGGCCTAATAAATGCTAAAGAATTTGAAATAATTATCTTCTTTGTGAATCATAATTGAAAGGATCATTTAAAGTTTTTTTATTAAAGATCATAACGGTAACGATCATTGGGCCTAATAAATGCTAAAAAATTGTAAATAATTATCTTCTTTTTCAAAGATAATTTAATAGATCATTTAGAATTTCTTTATTAAAGATCATAACGGAAACGATCATTGGGCCTAATAAATGCTAAAGAATTGTAAATAATTATATTCTTTCTAAAACCTAATTTAATAGATCATTTAAAATTTATTTATTAAAAATCATAACGGTAACAATCATTGAGCCTAATAAATAGTAAAAAATTGTAAATAATTATCTTCTTTGTAAAAGATAATTTAATAGATCATTTAAAATTTCTTTATTAAAGATCATAACAGTAACGATCACTGGGCCTAATAAATGCTAAAGAATTTGAAATAATTATCTTCTTTGTGAATCATAATTGAAAAGATCATTTAAAGTTTTTTTATTAAAGATCATAACGGTAACGATCATTGGGCCTAATAAATGCTAAAAAATCGTAAATAATTATCTTCTTTCTAAAAACTAATTTAATAGATCATTTAGAATTTCTTTATTTAATGGTAATGGTCATTGGGCCTAATACATGCTAAAAAATTGTAAATAATTATATTCTTTCTAAAACATAATTTAATAGATCATTTAAAATTTCTTTATTAAAAATCATAACGGTAACAATCATTGAGCGTAATAAATGGTAAAAAATTGTAAATAATTATCTTCTTTGTAAAAGATAATTTAATAGATCATTTAGAATTTCTTTATTAAAGATCATAACGGTAACGATCATTGGGCCTAATAAATGCTAAAGAATTTGAAATAATTACCTTCTTTGTGAATCATAATTGAATAGATCATTTAAAGTTTTTTTAATAAAGATCATAACGGTAACGATCATTGGGCCTAATAAATGCTAAAAAATTGTAAATAATTATCTTCTTTCTCAAAGATAATTTAATAGATCATTTAGAATTTCTTTATTAAAGATCATAACGGTAACGATCATTGGCCCTAATAAATGCTAACGAATTTGAAATAATTATCTTCTTTGTGAATCATAATTGAAAGGATCATTTAAAGTTTTTTTATTAAAGATCATAACGGTAACGATCATTGGGCCTAATAAATGCTAAAAAATTGTAAATAATTATCTTCTTTTTCAAAGATAATTTAATAGATCATTTAGAATTCTTTATTAAAGATCATAACGGAAACGATCATTGGGCCTAATAAATGCTAAAGAATTGTAAATAATTATATTCTTTCTAAAACCTAATTTAATAGATCATTTAAAATTTATTTATTAAAAATCATAACGGTAACAATCATTGAGCCTAATAAATAGTAAAAAATTGTAAATAATTATCTTCTTTGTAAAAGCTCATTTAATAGATCATTTAAAATTTCTTTATTAAAGATCATAACAGTAACGATCACTGGGCCTAATAAATGCTAAAGAATTTGAAATAATTATCTTCTTTGTGAATCATAATTGAAAAGATCATTTAAAGTTTTTTTATTAAAGATGATAACGGTAACGATCATTGGGCCTAATAAATGCTAAAAAATCGTAAATAATTATCTTCTTTCTAAAAACTAATTTAATAGATCATTTAGAATTTCTTTATTTAACGGTAATGGTCATTGGGCCTAATAAATGCTAAAAAATTGTAAATAATTATATTCTTTCTAAAACATAATTTAATAGATCATTTAAAATTTCTTTATTAAAAATCATAACGGTAACAATCATTGAGCGTAATAAATGGTAAAAAATTGTAAATAATTATCTTCTTTGTAAAAGATAATTTAATAGATCATTTAGAATTTCTTTATTAAAGATCATAACGGTAACGATCATTGGGCCTAATAAATGCTAAAGAATTTGAAATAATTACCTTCTTTGTGAATCATAATTGAATAGATCATTTAAAGTTTTTTTAATAAAGATCATAACGGTAACGATCATTAGGCCTAATAAATGCTAAAAAATTGTAAATAATTATCTTCTTTCTCAAAGATAATTTAATAGATCATTTAGAATTTCTTTATTAAAGATCATAACGGTAACGATCATTGGCACTAATAAATGCTAACGAATTTGAAATAATTATCTTCTTTGTGAATCATAATTGAAAGGATCATTTAAAGTTTTTTTATTAAAGATCATAACGGTAACGATCATTGGGCCTAATAAATGCTAAAAAATTGTAAATAATTATCTTCTTTTTCAAAGATAATTTAATAGATCATTTAGAATTCTTTATTAAAGATCATAACGGAAACGATCATTGGGCCTAATAAATGCTAAAGAATTGTAAATAATTATATTCTTTCTAAAACCTAATTTAATAGATCATTTAAAATTTATTTATTAAAAATCATAACGGTAACAATCATTGAGCCTAATAAATAGTAAAAAATTGTAAATAATTATCTTCTTTGTAAAAGCTAATTTAATAGATCATTTAAAATTTCTTTATTAAAGATCATAACAGTAACGATCACTGGGCCTAATAAATGCTAAAGAATTTGAAATAATTATCTTCTTTGTGAATCATAATTGAAAAGATCATTTAAAGTTTTTTTATTAAAGATCATAACGGTAACGATCATTGGGCCTAATAAATGCTAAAAAATCGTAAATAATTATCTTCTTTCTAAAAACTAATTTAATAGATCATTTAGAATTTCTTTATTTAACGGTAATGGTCATTGGGCCTAATAAATGCTAAAAAATTGTAAATAATTATATTCTTTCTAAAACATAATTTAATAGATCATTTAAAATTTCTTTATTAAAAATCATAACGGTAACAATCATTGAGCGTAATAAATGGTAAAAAATTGTAAATAATTATCTTCTTTGTAAAAGATAATTTAATAGATCATTTAGAATTTCTTTATTAAAGATCATAACGGTAACGATCATTGGGCCTAATAAATGCTAAAGAATTTGAAATAATTACCTTCTTTGTGAATCATAATTGAATAGATCATTTAAAGTTTTTTTAATAAAGATCATAACGGTAACGATCATTAGGCCTAATAAATGCTAAAAAATTGTAAATAATTATCTTCTTTCTCAAAGATAATTTAATAGATCATTTAGAATTTCTTTATTAAAGATCATAACGGTAACGATCATTGGCACTAATAAATGCTAACGAATTTGAAATAATTATCTTCTTTGTGAATCATAATTGAAAGGATCATTTAAAGTTTTTTTATTAAAGATCATAACGGTAACGATCATTGGGCCTAATAAATGCTAAAAAATTGTAAATAATTATCTTCTTTTTCAAAGATAATTTAATAGATCATTTAGAATTTCTTTATTAAAGATCATAACGGAAACGATCATTGGGCCTAATAAATGCTAAAGAATTGTAAATAATTATATTCTTTCTAAAACCTAATTTAATAGATCATTTAAAATTTATTTATTAAAAATCATAACGGTAACAATCATTGAGCCTAATAAATAGTAAAAAATTGTAAATAATTATCTTCTTTGTAAAAGATAATTTAATAGATCATTTAAAATTTCTTTATTAAAGATCATAACAGTAACGATCACTGGGCCTAATAAATGCTAAAGAATTTGAAATAATTATCTTCTTTGTGAATCATAATTGAAAGGATCATTTAAAGTTTTTTTATTAAAGATCATAACGGTAACGATCATTGGGCCTAATAAATGCTAAAAAATTGTAAATAATTATCTTCTTTTTCAAAGATAATTTAATAGATCATTTAGAATTTCTTTATTAAAGATCATAACGGAAACGATCATTGGGCCTAATAAATGCTAAAGAATTGTAAATAATTATATTCTTTCTAAAACCTAATTTAATAGATCATTTAAAATTTATTTATTAAAAATCATAACGGTAACAATCATTGAGCCTAATAAATAGTAAAAAATTGTAAATAATTATCTTCTTTGTAAAAGATAATTTAATAGATCATTTAAAATTTCTTTATTAAAGATCATAACAGTAACGATCACTGGGCCTAATAAATGCTAAAGAATTTGAAATAATTATCTTCTTTGTGAATCATAATTGAAAAGATCATTTAAAGTTTTTTTATTAAAGATCATAACGGTAACGATCATTGGGCCTAATAAATGCTAAAAAATCGTAAATAATTATCTTCTTTCTAAAAACTAATTTAATAGATCATTTAGAATTTCTTTATTTAACGGTAATGGTCATTGGGCCTAATAAATGCTAAAAAATTGTAAATAATTATATTCTTTCTAAAACATAATTTAATAGATCATTTAAAATTTCTTTATTAAAAATCATAACGGTAACAATCATTGAGCGTAATAAATGGTAAAAAATTGTAAATAATTATCTTCTTTGTAAAAGATAATTTAATAGATCATTTAGAATTTCTTTATTAAAGATCATAACGGTAACGATCATTGGGCCTAATAAATGCTAAAGAATTTGAAATAATTACCTTCTTTGTGAATCATAATTGAATAGATCATTTAAAGTTTTTTTAATAAAGATCATAACGGTAACGATCATTGGGCCTAATAAATGCTAAAAAATTGTAAATAATTATCTTCTTTCTCAAAGATAATTTAATAGATCATTTAGAATTTCTTTATTAAAGATCATAACGGTAACGATCATTGGCCCTAATAAATGCTAACGAATTTGAAATAATTATCTTCTTTGTGAATCATAATTGAAAAGATCATTTAAAGTTTTTTTAATAAAGATCATAACAGTAACGATCATTGGGACTAATAAATGCTAAAAAATTGTAAATAATTATCTTCTTTCTCAAAGATAATTTAATAGATCATTTAGAATTTCTTTATTAAAGATCATAACGGAAACGATCATTGGGCCTAATAAATGCTAAAGAATTGTAAATAATTATATTCTTTCTAAAACCTAATTTAATAGATCATTTAAAATTTATTTATTAAAAATCATAACGGTAACAATCATTGAGCCTAATAAATGGTAAAAAATTGTAAATAATTATCTTCTTTGTAAAAGTTAATTTAATAGATCATTTAAAATTTCTTTATTAAAGATCATAACAGTAACGATCACTGGGCCTAATAAATGCTAAAGAATTTGAAATAATTATCTTCTTTGTGAATCATAATTGAAAGGATCATTTAAAGTTTTTTTATTAAAGATCATAACGGTAACGATCATTAGGCCTAATAAATGCTAAAAAATTGTAAATAATTATCTTCTTTTTCAAAGATACAGATCATTTAGAATTTCTTTATTAAAGATCATAACGGTAACGATCATTGGACCTAATAAATGCTAACGAATTTGAAATAATTATCTTCTTTGTGAATCATAATTGAAAAGATCATTTAAAGTTTTTTTATTAAAGATCATAACGGTAACGATCATTGGGCCTAATAAATGCTAAAAAATTGTAAATAATTATCTTCTTTCTCAAAGATAATTTAATAGATCATTTAGAATTTCTTTATTAAAGATCATAATGGAAACGATCATTCGGCCTAATAAATGCTAAAGAATTGCAAATAATTATATTCTTTCTAAAACATAATTTAATAGATCATTTAAAATTTCTTTATTAAAAATCATAACGGTAACAATCATTGAGCCTAATAAATGGTAAAAAATTGTAAATAATTATCTTCTTTGTAAAAGATAATTTAATAGATCATTTAAAATTTCTTTATTAAAGATCATAACAGTAACGATCACTCGGCCTAATAAATGCTAAAGAATTTGAAATAATTATCTTCTTTGTGAATCATAATTGAAAGGATCATTTAAAGTTTTTTTATTAAAGATCATAACGGTAACGATCATTGGGCCTAATAAATGCTAAAAAATTGTAAATAATTATCTTCTTTCTCAAAGATAATTTAATAGATCATTTAGAATTTCTTTATTAAAGATCATAATGGAAACGATCATTCGGCCTAATAAATGCTAAAGAATTGCAAATAATTATATTCTTTCTAAAACATAATTTAATAGATCATTTAAAATTTCTTTATTAAAAATCATAACGGTAACAATCATTGAGCCTAATAAATGGTAAAAAATTGTAAATAATTATCTTCTTTGTAAAAGATAATTTAATAGATCATTTAAAATTTCTTTATTAAAGATCATAACAGTAACGATCACTGGGCCTAATAAATGCTAAAGAATTTGAAATAATTATCTTCTTTGTGAATCATAATTGAAAAGATTATTTAAAGTTTTTTTGTTAAAGATCATAACGGTAACGATCATTGGGCCTAATAAATGCTAAAAAATTGTAAATAATTATCTTCTTTCTAAAAGATAATTTAATAGATCATTTACAATTTCTTTATTAAAGATCATAACGGTAACGATCATTGGTCCTAATAAATGCTAAAGAATTTGAAATAATTACCTTCTTTGTGAATCATAATTGAAAAGATCATTTAAAGTTTTTTTATTAAAGATCATAACGGTAACGATTATTGGGCCTAATAAATGCTAAAAAATTGTAAATAATTATCTTCTTTCTCAAAGATAATTTAACAGATCATTTAGAATTTCTTTATTAAAGATCATAACGGTAACGATTATTGGTCCTAATAAATGCTAAAGAATTTGAAATAATTACCTTCTTTGTGAATCATAATTGAAAAGATCATTTAAAGTTTTTTTATTAAAGATCATAACGGTAACGATCATTGGGCCTAATAAATGCTAAAAAATTGTAAATAATTATCTTCTTTCTAAAAGATAATTTAATAGATCATTTATAATTTCTTTATTAAAGATCATAACGGTAACGATCATTGGTCCTAATAAATGCTAAAGAATTTGAAATAATTACCTTCTTTGTGAATCATAATTGAAAAGATCATTTAAAGATTTTTTATTAAAGATCATAACGGTAACGATCATTGGGCCTAAT
This sequence comes from Psophocarpus tetragonolobus, assembly GCA_037954015.1. Classification (NCBI taxonomy): domain Eukaryota; kingdom Viridiplantae; phylum Streptophyta; class Magnoliopsida; order Fabales; family Fabaceae; genus Psophocarpus; species Psophocarpus tetragonolobus. Next base: position 67,308,673 of record CM075688.1, read on the forward strand.
AAATGCTAAAAAATTGTAAATAATTATCTTCTTTCTCAAAGCTAATTTAACAGATCATTTAGAATTTCTTTATTAAAGATCATAACGGTAACGATCATTGGACCTAATAAATGCTAACGAATTTGAAATAATTATCTTCTTTGTGAATCATAATTGAAAAGATCATTTAAAGTTTTTTTATTAAAGATCATAACGGTAACGATCATTGGGCCTAATAAATGCTAAAAAATTGTAAATAATTATCTTCTTTCTCAAAGATAATTTAATAGATCATTTAGAATTTCTTTATTAAAGATCATAATGGAAACGATCATTCGGCCTAATAAATGCTAAAGAATTGTAAATAATTATATTCTTTCTAAAACATAATTTAATAGATCATTTAAAATTTCTTTATTAAAAATCATAACGGTAACAATCATTGAGCCTAATAAATGGTAAAAAATTGTAAATAATTATCTTCTTTGTAAAAGATAATTTAATAGATCATTTAAAATTTCTTTATTAAAGATCATAACAGTAACGATCACTGGGCCTAATAAATGCTAAAGAATTTGAAATAATTATCTTCTTTGTGAATCATAATTGAAAAGATTATTTAAAGTTTTTTTGTTAAAGATCATAACGGTAACGATCATTGGGCCTAATAAATGCTAAAAAATTGTAAATAATTATCTTCTTTCTAAAAGATAATTTAATAGATCATTTACAATTTCTTTATTAAAGATCATAACGGTAACGATCATTGGTCCTAATAAATGCTAAAGAATTTGAAATAATTACCTTCTTTGTGAATCATAATTGAAAAGATCATTTAAAGTTTTTTTATTAAAGATCATAACGGTAACGATCATTGGGCCTAATAAATGCTAAAAAATTGTAAATAATTATCTTCTTTCTCAAAGATAATTTAACAGATCATTTAGAATTTCTTTATTAAAGATCATAACGGTAACGATCATTGGTCCTAATAAATGCTAAAGAATTTGAAATAATTACCTTCTTTGTGAATCATAATTGAAAAGATCATTTAAAGTTTTTTTATTAAAGATCATAACGGTAACGATCATTGGGCCTAATAAATGCTAAAAAATTGTAAATAATTATCTTCTTTCTAAAAGATAATTTAATAGATCATTTATAATTTCTTTATTAAAGATCATAACGGTAACGATCATTGGTCCTAATAAATGCTAAAGAATTTGAAATAATTACCTTCTTTGTGAATCATAATTGAAAAGATCATTTAAAGGTTTTTTATTAAAGATCATAACGGTAACGATCATTGGGCCTAATAAATGCTAAAAAATTGTAAATAATTATCTTCTTTCTCAAAGATAATTTAACAGATCATTTAGAATTTCTTTATTAAAGATCATAACGGTAACGATCATTGGACCTAATAAATGCTAACGAATTTGAAATAATTATCTTCTTTGTGAATCATAATTGAAAAGATCATTTAAAGTTTTTTTATTAAAGATCATAACGGTAACGATCATTGGGCCTAATAAATGCTAAAAAATTGTAAATAATTATCTTCTTTCTCAAAGATAATTTAATAGATCATTTAGAATTTCTTTATTAAAGATCATAACGGAAACGATCATTGGGCCTAATAAATGCTAAAGAATTGTAAATAATTATATTCTTTCTAAAACATAATTTAATAGATCATTTAAAATTTCTCTATTAAAAATCATAACGGTAACAATCATTGAGCCTAATAAATGGTAAAAAATTGTAAATAATTATCTTCTTTGTAAAAGATAATTTAATAGATCATTTAAAATTTCTTTATTAAAGATCATAACAGTAACGATCACTGGGCCTAATAAATGCTAAAGAATTTGAAATAATTATCTTCTTTGTGAATCATAATTGAAAAGATTATTTAAAGTTTTTTTATTAAAGATCATAACGGTAACGATCATTGGGCCTAATAAATGCTAAAAAATCGTAAATACTTATCTTGTTTCTAAAAGCTAATTTAATAGATCATTTAGAATTTCTTTATTTAACTGTAATGGTCATTGGGCCTAATAAATGCTAAAAAATTATAAATAATTATATTCTTTCTAAAACATAATTTAATAGATCATTTAAAATTTCTTTATTTAAAATCATGACGGTAACAATCATTGAGCGTAATAAATGGTAAAAAATTGTAAATAATCATCTTCTTTGTAAAAGATAATTTAATAGATCATTTAGAATTTCTTTATTAAAGATCATAACGGTAACGATCATTGGGCCTAATAAAGGCTAAAGAATTTGAAATAATTACCTTCTTTGTGAATCATAATTGATCTTTAATAAAGAAATTCTAAATGATCTATTAAATTATCTTTGAGAAAGAAGATGATTATTTACAACTTTTTAGCATTTATTAGGCCCAATGATCGTTACGTTATGATCTTTAATAACAAAACTTTAAATGATCTTTTCAATTATTATTCACAAAGAAGGTAATTATTTCAAATTCTTTAGCATTTATTAGGACCAATGATCGTTACCGTTATGATCATTAATTTAAAAATTCTAAATGATCTATTAAATTATCTTTTAGAAAGAAGATAATTATTTACAATTTTTTAGCATTTATTAGGCCCAATGATCGTTACCGTTATGATCTTCATTAAAAAAACTTTAAATGATCTATTCAATTATGATTCACAAAGAATGTAATTATTTCAAATTCTTTAGCATTTATTAGGACCAATGATCGTTACCATTATGATCTTTAACAAAGAAATTCTAAATGATCTATTAAATTATCTTTTAGAAAGAAGATAATTAATTACAATCTTTTAGCATTTATTAGGCCCAATGATCGTTACCGTTGTGATCTTTAATAAAGAAATTCTAAATGATCTATTAAATTATCTTTTAGAAAGAAGATAATTAATTACAATCTTTTAGCATTTATTAAGCCCAATGATCGTTACCGTTATGATCTTTAATAAAGAAATTCTAAATGATCTATTAGATTATCTTTTAGAAAGAAATAATTATTTACAATTTTTTAGCATTTATTAGGCCCAATGATCGTTACCGTTATTAGGCTCAATGATTGTTACCATTATGATTTTTAATAAAGAAATTTTAAATGATCTATTAAATTATGTTTTAGAAAGAATATAATTATGTACAATTCTTTAGCATTTATTAGGCCCAATGATCGTTTCCGTTATGATCTTTAATAAAGAAATTCTAAATGATCTATTAAATTATCTTTGAGAAAGAAGATAATTATTTACAATTTTTTAGCATTTATTAGGCCCAATGATCGTTACCGTTATGATCTTTAATAAAAAAACTTTAAATGATATTTTCAATTATGATTCACAAAGAAGGTAATTCTTTCAAATTCCTTAGCATTTATTAGAACCAATGATCGTTACCGTTATGATCTTTAATAAAGAAATTTTAAATGATCTATTAAATTATGTTTTAGAAAGAATATAATTATTTACAATTCTTTAGCATTTATTAGGCCCAATGATCGTTTCCGTTATGATCTTTAATAAAGAAATTCTAAATGATCTATTAAATTAGCTTTGAGAAAGAAGATAATTATTTACAATTTTTTAGCATTTATTAGGCCCAATGATCGTTATCGTTATGATCTTTAATAAAAAAACTTTAAATGATCTTTTCAATTATGATTCACAAAGAAGGTAATTCTTTCAAATTCTTTAGCATTTATTAGGACCAATGATCATTACCGTTATGATCTTTAATAAAGAAATTCTAAATGATCTATTAAATTATCTTTGAGAAAGAAGATAATTATTTACAATTTTTTAGCATTTATTAGGCCCAATGATCGTTACCGTTATGATCTTTAATAAAAAAACTTTAAATGATCTTTTCAATTATGATTCACAAAGAAGGTAATTCTTTCAAATTCTTTAGCATTTATTAGGACCAATGATCATTACCGTTATGATCTTTAATAAACAAATTCTAAATGATCTATTAAATTATCTTTCAGAAAGAAGATAACTATTTATAATTTTTTAGCATTTATTAGGCCCAATGATCGTTACCGTTATGATCTTTAATAACAAAACTTTAAATGATCTTTTCAATTATTATACACAAAGAAGGTAATTATTTCAAATTCTTTAGCATTTATTAGGACCAATGATCGTTACCGTTATGATCTTTAATAAAGAAATTCTAAATGATCTATTAGATTATCTTTTAGAAAGAAGATAATTATTTACAATTTTTTAGCATTTATTAGGCCCAATGATCGTTACCGTTATTAGGGTCAATGATTGTTACCGTTATGATTTTTAATAAAGAAATTTTAAATGATCTATTAAATTATGTTTTAGAAAGAATATAATTATGTACAATTCTTTAGCATTTATTAGGCCCAATGATCGTTTCCGTTATGATCTTTAATAAAGAAATTCTAAATGATCTATTAAATTATCTTTGAGAAAGAAGATAATTATTTACAATTTTTTAGCATTTATTAGGCCCAATGATCGTTACCGCTATGATCTTTAATAACAAAACTTTAAATGATCTTTTCAATTATTATTCACAAAGAAGGTAATTATTTCAAATTCTTTAGCATTTATTAGGACCAATGATCGTTACCATTATGATCATTAATAAAGAAATTCTAAATGATCTATTAAATTATCTTTTAGAAAGAAGATAATTATTTACAATTTTTTAGCATTTATTAGGCCCAATGATGTTACCGTTATGATCTTCATTAAAAAAACTTTAAATGATCTATTCAATTATGATTCACAAACAATGTAATTATTTCAAATTCTTTCGCATTTATTAGCACCAATGATCGTTACCGTTATGATCTTTAACAAGGAAATTCTAAATGATCTATTAAATTATCTTTTAGAAAGAAGATAATTAATTACAATCTTTTAGCATTTATTAGGCCCAATGATCGTTACCGTTATGATCTTTAATAAAGAAATTCTAAATGATCTATTAGATTATCTTTTAGAAAGAAGATAATTATTTACAATTTTTTAGCATTTATTAGGCCCAATGATCGTTACCGTTATTAGGGTCAATGATTGTTACCGTTATGATTTTTAATAAAGAAATTTTAAATGATCTATTAAATTATGTTTTAGAAAGAATATAATTATGTACAATTCTTTAGCATTTATTAGGCCCAATGATCGTTTCCGTTATGATCTTTAATAAAGAAATTCTAAATGATCTATTAAATTATCTTTGAGAAAGAAGATAATTATTTACAATTTTTTAGCATTTATTAGGCCCAATGATCGTTACCGTTATGATCTTTAATAACAAAACTTTAAATGATCTTTTCAATCATTATTCACAAAGAAGGTAATTATTTCAAATTCTTTAGCATTTATTAGGACCAATGATCGTTACCGTTATGATCTTTAATAAAGAAATTTTAAATGATCTACTAAATTATCTTTTGCAAAGAAGATAATTAATTACAGTTTTTTAGCATTTATTAGGCCCAATGAACGTTACCGTTATGATCTTTAATAAAGATATTTTAAATGATCTATTAAATTATGTTTTAGAAAGAATATAATTATTTACAATTTTTTAGTATTTATTAGGCCCAATGATCGTTACCGTTATTATCTTTAATAAAAAAACTTTAAATGATCTTTTCAATTATGATTCACAACGATGGTAATTATTTCAAATTCTTTGCATTTATTAGGCCCAATGATCGTTACCTTTATGATCTTTAATAAAGAAATTCTAAATGATCTATTAAATTATATTTTAGAAAGAAGATAATTAATTACAATCTTTTAGCATTTATTAAGCCCAATGATCGTTACCGTTATGATCTTTAATAAAGAAATTCTAAATGATCTATTAAATTATCTTTTAGAAAGAAGATAATTATTTACAATTTTTTAGCATTTATTAGGCCCAATGATCGTTACCGTTATTAGGCTCAATGATTGTTACCGTTATGATTTTTAATAAAGAAATTTTAAATGATCTATTAAATTATGTTTTAGAAAGAATATAATTATGTACAATTCTTTAGCATTTATTAGGCCCAATGATCGTTGCCATTATGATCTTTAATAAAGTAATTTTAAATGATCTATTAAATTATGTTTTAGAAAGAGTATAATTATTTATAATTTTTTAGCATTTATTAGGCCCAATGATCGTTACCGTTATGATCTTTAATAAAGAAATTCTAAATGATCTATTAAATTAGCTTTTAGAAAGAAGATAAGTATTTACGATTTTTTAGCATTTATTAGGCCCAATGATCGTTACCGTTATGATCTTTAATAAAGAAATTCTAAATGATCTTTTAAATTATCTTTTAGAAAGAAGATAATTATTTACAATTTTTTAGCATTGATTAGGCCCAATGATCGTTACCGTTATGATCTTTAATAAAAAAGCTTTAAATGATCTTTTCAATTATGATTCACAAAGAAGGTAATTCTTTCAAATTCTTTAGCATTTATTAGGACCAATGATCATTACCATTATGATCTTTAATAAAGAAATTGTAAATGATCTATTAAATTATCTTTTAGAAAGAAGATAATTATTTACAATTTTTTAGCATTTATTAGGCCCAATGATCGTTTCCGTTATGATCTTTAATAAAGAAATTCTAAATGATCTATTAAATTATCTTTGAGAAAGAAGATAATTATTTACAACTTTTTAGCATTTATTAGGCCTAATGATCGTTACGTTATGATCTTTAATAACAAAACTTTAAATGATCTTTTCAATTATTATTCACAAAGAAGGTAATTATTTCAAATTCTTTAGCATTTATTAGGACCAATGATCGTTACCGTTATGATCATTAATAAAGAAATTCTAAATGATCTATTAAATTATCTATTAGAAAGAAGATAATTATTTATAATTTTTTAGCATTTATTAGCCCAATGATCGTTACCGTTATGATCTTCATTAAAAAAAGTTTAAATGATCTATTCAATTATGATTCACAAAGAATGTAATTATTTGAAATTCTTTGGCATTTATTAGGACCAATGATCGTTACCGTTATGATCTTTAACAAAGAAATTCTAAATGATCTATTAAATTATCTTTTAGAAAAAAGATAATTAATTACAATCTTTTAGCATTTATTAGGCCCAATGATCGTTACCGTTATGATCTTTAATAAAGAAATTCTAAATGATCTATTAGATTATCTTTTAGAAAGAAGATAATTATTTACAATTTTTTAGCATTTATTAGGCCCAATGATCGTTACCGTTATTAGGCTCAATGATTGTTACCGTTATGATTTTTAACAAAGAAATTTTAAATGATCTATTAAATTATGTTTTAGAAAGAATATAATTATGTACAATTCTTTAGCATTTATTAGGCCCAATGATCGTTTCCGTTATGATCTTTAATAAAGAAATTCTAAATGATCTATTAAATTATCTTTGAGAAAGAAGATAATTATTTACAATTTTTTAGCATTTATTAGGCCCAATGATCGTTACCATTATGATCTTTAATAAGAAAACTTTAAATGATCTTTTCAATCATTATTCACAAAGAAGGTAATTATTTCAAATTCTTTAGCATTTATTAGGACCAATGATCGTTACCGTTATGATCATTAATAAAGAAATTCTAAATGATCTATTAAATTATCTTTTAGAAAGAAGATAATTATTTACAATTTTTTAGCATTTATTAGGCCCAATGATCGTTACCGTTATGATCTTCATTAAAAAAACTTTAAATGATCTATTCAATTATGATTCACAAAGAAGGTAATTATTTCAAATTCTTTAGCATTTATTAGGACCAATGATCGTTACCGTTATGATCTTTAATAAAGAAATTTTAAATGATCTACTAAATTATCTTTTGCAAAGAAGATAATTAATTACAGTTTTTTAGCATTTATTAGGCCCAATGATCGTTACCGTTATGATCTTTAATAAAGAAATTCTAAATGATCTATTAAATTAGCTTTTAGAAAGAAGATAAGTATTTACGATTTTTTAGCATTTATTAGGCCCAATGATCGTTACCGTTATGATCTTTAATAAAGAAATTCTAAATGATCTATTAAATTAGCTTTTAGAAAGAAGATAAGTATTTACGATTTTTTAGCACTTATTAGGCCCAATGATCGTTACCGTTATGATCTTTAATAAAGAAATTCTAAATGATCTATTAAATTATCTTTGGGAAAGAAGATAATTATTTACAATTTTTTAGCATTTATTAGGCCCAATGATCGTTACCCTTATGATCTTCATTAAAAAAACTTTAAATGATCTATTCAATTATGATTCACAAAGAAGGTAATTATTTCAAATTCTTTAGCATTTATTAGGACCAATGATCGTTACCGTTATGATCTTTAATAAAGAAATTCTAAATGATCTACTAGATTATCTTTTATAAAGAAGATAATTATTTACAATTTTTTAGCATTTATTAGGCCCAATGATCGTTACCGTTATTAGGCTCAATGATTGTTACCGTTATGATTTTTAATAAAGAAATTTTAAATGATCTATTAAATTATGTTTTAGAAAGAATATAATTATGTACAATTCTTTAGCATTTATTAGGCTCAATGATCGTTTCCGTTATGATCTTTAATAAAGAAATTCTAAATGATCTATTAAATTATCTTTGAGAAAGAAGATAATTATTTACAACTTTTTAGCATTTATTAGGCCCAATGATCGTTATGTTATGATCTTTAATAACAAAACTTTAAATGATCTTTTCAATTATTATTCACAAAGAAGGTAATTATTTCAAATTCTTTAGCATTTATTAGGACCAATGATCGTTACCGTTATGATCATTAATAAAGAAATTCTAAATGATCTATTAAATTATCTTTTAGAAAGAAGATAATTATTTACAATTTTTTAGCATTTATTAGGCCCAATGATCGTTACCGTTATGATCTTCATTAAAAAAACTTTAAATGATCTTTTCAATTATGATTGACAAAGAATGTAATTATTTCAAATTCTTTAGCATTTATTAGGACCAATGATCGTTACCGTTATGATCTTTAACAAAGAAATTCTAAATGATCTATTAAATTATCTTTTACAAAGAAGATAATTAATTACAATCTTTTAGCATTTATTAGGCCCAATGATCGTTACTGTTATGATCTTTAATAAAGAAATTCTAAATGATCTATTAGATTATCTTTTAGAAAGAAGATAATTATTTACAATTTTTTAGCATTTATTAGGCCCAATGATCGTTACCGTTATTAGGCTCAATGATTGTTACCGTTATGATTTTTAATAAAGAAATTTTAAATGATCTATTAAATTATGTTTTAGAAAGAATATAATTATGTACAATTCTTTAGCATTTATTAGGCCCAATGATCGTTACCGTTATGATCTTTAATAAAGAAATTCTAAATGATCTATTATATTATCTTTGGGAAAGAAGATAATTATTTATAATTTTTTAGCATTTATTAGGCCCAATGATCGTTACCGTTATGATCTTTAATAAAAAAACTTTAAATGATCTTTTCAATTATGATTCACAAAGAAGGTAATTCTTTCAAATTCTTTAGCATTTATTAGGACCAATGATCATTACCGTTATGATCTTTAATAAAGAAATTCTAAATGATCTATTAAATTATCTTTGAGAAAGAAGATAATTATTTACAATTTTTTAGCATTTATTAGGCCCAATGATCGTTACCGTTATGATCTTCATTAAAAAAACTTTAAATGATCTATTCAATTATGATTCACAAAGAATGTAATTATTTCAAATTCTTTAGCATTTATTAGGACCAATGATCGTTACCGTTATGATCTTTAACAAAGAAATTCTAAATGATCTATTAAATTATCTTTTAGAAAGAAGATAATTAATTACAATCTTTTAGCATTTATTAGGCCCAATGATCGTTACCGTTGTGATCTTTAATAAAGAAATTCTAAATGATCTATTAAATTATCTTTTAGAAAGAAGATAATTAATTACAATCTTTTAGCATTTATTAAGCTCAATCATCGTTACCGTTATGATCTTTAATAAAGAAATTCTAAATGATCTATTAGATTATCTTTTAGAAAGAAGATAATTATTTACAATTTTTTAGCATTTATTAGGGCCAATGATCGTTACCGTTATTAGGCTCAACGATTGTTACCGTTATGATTTTTAATAAAGAAATTTTAAATGATCTATTAAATTATGTTTTAGAAAGAATATAATTATGTACAATTCTTTAGCATTTATTAGGCCCAATGATCGTTTCCGTTATGATCTTTAATAAAGAAATTCTAAATGATCTATTAAATTATCTTTGAGAAAGAAGATAATTATTTACAATTTTTTAGCATTTATTAGGTCCAATGATCGTTACCGTTATGATCTTTAATAACAAAACTTTAAATGATCTTTTCAATCATTATTCACAAAGAAGGTAATTATTTCAAATTCTTTAGCATTTATTAGGACCAATGATCGTTACCGTTATGATCTTTAATAAAGAAATTTTAAATGATCTACTAAATTATCTTTTGCAAAGAAGATAATTAATTACAGTTTTTTAGCATTTATTAGGCCCAATGAACGTTACCGTTATGATCTTTAATAAAGAAATTTTAAATGATCTATTAAATTATGTTTTGGAAAGAATATAATTATTTACAATTCTTTAGCATTTATTAGGCCCAATGATCGTTACCGTTATTAGGCTCAATGATTGTTACCGTTATGATTTTTAACAAAGAAATTTTAAATGATCTATTAAATTATGTTTTAGAAAGAATATAATTATGTACAATTCTTTAGCATTTATTAGGCCCAATGATCGTTTCCGTTATGATCTTTAATAAAGAAATTCTAAATGATCTATTAAATTATCTTTGAGAAAGAAGATAATTATTTACAATTTTTTAGCATTTATTAGGCCCAATGATCGTTACCGTTATCATCTTTAATAACAAAACTTTAAATGATCTTTTCAATTATTATTCACAAAGAATGTAATTATTTGAAATTCTTTGGCATTTATTAGGACCAATGATCGTTATCGTTATGATCTTTAACAAAGAAATTCTAAATGATCTATTAAATTATCTTTTAGAAAAAAGATAATTAATTACAATCTTTTAGCATTTATTAGGCCCAATGATCGTTACCGTTATGATCTTTAATAAAGAAATTCTAAATGATCTATTATATTATCTTTGGGAAAGAAGATAATTATTTATAATTTTTTAGCATTTATTAGGCCCAATGATCGTTACCGTTATGATCTTTAATAAAAAAACTTTAAATGATCTTTTCAATTATGATTCACAAAGAAGGTAATTCTTTCAAATTCTTTAGCATTTATTAGGACCAATGATCATTACCGTTATGATCTTTAATAAAGAAATTCTAAATGATCTATTAAATTATCTTTGAGAAAGAAGATAATTATTTACAATTTTTTAGCATTTATTAGGCCCAATGATCGTTACCGTTATGATCTTCATTAAAAAAACTTTAAATGATCTATTCAATTATGATTCACAAAGAATGTAATTATTTCAAATTCTTTAGCATTTATTAGGACCAATGAGCGTTACCGTTATGATCTTTAACAAAGAAATTCTAAATGATCTATTAAATTATCTTTTAGAAAGAAGATAATTAATTACAATCTTTTAGCATTTATTAGGCCCAATGATCGTTACCGTTGTGATCTTTAATAAAGAAATTCTAAATGATCTATTAAATTATCTTTTAGAAAGAAGATAATTAATTACAATCTTTTAGCATTTATTAAGCTCAATCATCGTTACCGTTATGATCTTTAATAAAGAAATTCTAAATGATCTATTAGATTATCTTTTAGAAAGAAGATAATTATTTACAATTTTTTAGCATTTATTAGGGCCAATGATCGTTACCGTTATTAGGCTCAACGATTGTTACCGTTATGATTTTTAATAAAGAAATTTTAAATGATCTATTAAATTATGTTTTAGAAAGAATATAATTATGTACAATTCTTTAGCATTTATTAGGCCCAATGATCGTTTCCGTTATGATCTTTAATAAAGAAATTCTAAATGATCTATTAAATTATCTTTGAGAAAGAAGATAATTATTTACAATTTTTTAGCATTTATTAGGCCCAATGATCGTTACCGTTATGATCTTTAATAACAAAACTTTAAATGATCTTTTCAATTATTATTCACAAAGAATGTAATTATTTGAAATTCTTTGGCATTTATTAGGACCAATGATCGTTACCGTTATGATCTTTAACAAAGAAATTCTAAATGATCTATTAAATTATCTTTTAGAAAAAAGATAATTAATTACAATCTTTTAGCATTTATTAGGCCCAATGATCGTTACCGTTATGATCTTTAATAAAGAAATTCTAAATGATCTATTAGATTATCTTTTAGAAAGAAGATAATTATTTACAATTTTTTAGCATTTATTAGGCCCAATGATCGTTACCGTTATTAGGCTCAATGATTGTTACCGTTATGATTTTTAACAAAGAAATTTTAAATGATCTATTAAATTATGTTTTAGAAAGAATATAATTATGTACAATTCTTTAGCATTTATTAGGCCCAATGATCGTTTCCGTTATGATCTTTAATAAAGAAATTCTAAATGATCTATTAAATTATCTTTGAGAAAGAAGATAATTATTTACAATTTTTTAGCATTTATTAGGCCCAATGATCGTTACCATTATGATCTTTAATAAGAAAACTTTAAATGATCTTTTCAATCATTATTCACAAAGAAGGTAATTATTTCAAATTCTTTAGCATTTATTAGGACCAATGATCGTTACCGTTATGATCATTAATAAAGAAATTCTAAATGATCTATTAAATTATCTTTTAGAAAGAAGATAATTATTTACAATTTTTTAGCATTTATTAGGCCCAATGATCGTTACCGTTATGATCTTCATTAAAAAAACTTTAAATGATCTATTCAATTATGATTCACAAAGAAGGTAATTATTTCAAATTCTTTAGCATTTATTAGGACCAATGATCGTTACCGTTATGATCTTTAATAAAGAAATTTTAAATGATCTACTAAATTATCTTTTGCAAAGAAGATAATTAATTACAGTTTTTTAGCATTTATTAGGCCCAATGATCGTTACCGTTATGATCTTTAATAAAGAAATTCTAAATGATCTATTAAATTAGCTTTTAGAAAGAAGATAAGTATTTACGATTTTTTAGCATTTATTAGGCCCAATGATCGTTACCGTTATGATCTTTAATAAAGAAATTCTAAATGATCTATTAAATTAGCTTTTAGAAAGAAGATAAGTATTTACGATTTTTTAGCACTTATTAGGCCCAATGATCGTTACCGTTATGATCTTTAATAAAGAAATTCTAAATGATCTATTAAATTATCTTTGGGAAAGAAGATAATTATTTACAATTTTTTAGCATTTATTAGGCCCAATGATCGTTACCGTTATGATCTTCATTAAAAAAACTTTAAATGATCTATTCAATTATGATTCACAAAGAAGGTAATTATTTCAAATTCTTTAGCATTTATTAGGACCAATGATCGTTACCGTTATGATCATTAATAAAGAAATTCTAAATGATCTATTAAATTATCTTTTAGAAAGAAGATAATTATTTACAATTTTTTAGCATTTATTAGGCCCAATGATCGTTACCGTTATGATCTTCATTAAAAAAACTTTAAATGATCTATTCAATTATGATTGACAAAGAATGTAATTATTTCAAATTCTTTAGCATTTATTAGGACCAATGATCGTTACCGTTATGATCTTTAACAAAGAAATTCTAAATGATCTATTAAATTATCTTTTACAAAGAAGATAATTAATTACAATCTTTTAGCATTTATTAGGCCCAATGATCGTTACTGTTATGATCTTTAATAAAGAAATTCTAAATGATCTATTAGATTATCTTTTAGAAAGAAGATAATTATTTACAATTTTTTAGCATTTATTAGGCCCAATGATCGTTACCGTTATTAGGGTCAATGATTGTTACCGTTATGATTTTTAATAAAGAAATTTTAAATGATCTATTAAATTATGTTTTAGAAAGAATATAATTATGTACAATTCTTTAGCATTTATTAGGCCCAATGATCGTTACCGTTATGATCTTTAATAAAGAAATTCTAAATGATCTATTATATTATCTTTGGGAAAGAAGATAATTATTTATAATTTTTTAGCATTTATTAGGCCCAATGATCGTTACCGTTATGATCTTTAATAAAAAAACTTTAAATGATCTTTTCAATTATGATTCACAAAGAAGGTAATTCTTTCAAATTCTTTAGCATTTATTAGGACCAATGATCATTACCGTTATGATCTTTAATAAAGAAATTCTAAATGATCTATTAAATTATCTTTGAGAAAGAAGATAATTATTTACAATTTTTTAGCATTTATTAGGCCCAATGATCGTTACCGTTATGATCTTCATTAAAAAAACTTTAAATGATCTATTCAATTATGATTCACAAAGAATGTAATTATTTCAAATTCTTTAGCATTTATTAGGACCAATGATCGTTACCGTTATGATCTTTAACAAAGAAATTCTAAATGATCTATTAAATTATCTTTTAGAAAGAAGATAATTAATTACAATCTTTTAGCATTTATTAGGCCCAATGATCGTTACCGTTGTGATCTTTAATAAAGAAATTCTAAATGATCTATTAAATTATCTTTTAGAAAGAAGATAATTAATTACAATCTTTTAGCATTTATTAAGCTCAATCATCGTTACCGTTATGATCTTTAATAAAGAAATTCTAAATGATCTATTAGATTATCTTTTAGAAAGAAGATAATTATTTACAATTTTTTAGCATTTATTAGGGCCAATGATCGTTACCGTTATTAGGCTCAACGATTGTTACCGTTATGATTTTTAATAAAGAAATTTTAAATGATCTATTAAATTATGTTTTAGAAAGAATATAATTATGTACAATTCTTTAGCATTTATTAGGCCCAATGATCGTTTCCGTTATGATCTTTAATAAAGAAATTCTAAATGATCTATTAAATTATCTTTGAGAAAGAAGATAATTATTTACAACTTTTTAGCATTTATTAGGCCCAATGATCGTTATGTTATGATCTTTAATAACAAAACTTTAAATGATCTTTTCAATTATTATTCACAAAGAATGTAATTATTTGAAATTCTTTGGCATTTATTAGGACCAATGATCGTTACCTTTATGATCTTTAACAAAGAAATTCTAAATGATCTATTAAATTATCTTTTAGAAAAAAGATAATTAATTACAATCTTTTAGCATTTATTAGGCCCAATGATCGTTACCGTTATGATCTTTAATAAAGAAATTCTAATTGATCTATTAGATTATCTTTTAGAAAGAAGATAATTATTTACAATTTTTTAGCATTTATTAGGCCCAATGATCGTTACCGTTATTAGGCTCAATGATTGTTACCGTTATGATTTTTAACAAAGAAATTTTAAATGATCTATTAAATTATGTTTTAGAAAGAATATAATTATGTACAATTCTTTAGCATTTATTAGGCCCAATGATCGTTTCCGTTATGATCTTTAATAAAGAAATTCTAAATGATCTATTAAATTATCTTTGAGAAAGAAGATAATTATTTACAATTTTTTAGCATTTATTAGGCCCAATGATCGTTACCATTATGATCTTTAATAAGAAAACTTTAAATGATCTTTTCAATCATTATTCACAAAGAAGGTAATTATTTCAAATTCTTTAGCATTTATTAGGACCAATGATCGTTACCGTTATGATCATTAATAAAGAAATTCTAAATGATCTATTAAATTATCTTTTAGAAAGAAGATAATTATTTACAATTTTTTAGCATTTATTAGGCCCAATGATCGTTACCGTTATGATCTTCATTAAAAAAACTTTAAATGATCTATTCAATTATGATTCACAAAGAAGGTAATTATTTCAAATTCTTTAGCATTTATTAGGACCAATGATCGTTACCGTTATGATCCTTAATAAAGAAATTTTAAATGATCTACTAAATTATCTTTTGCAAAGAAGATAATTAATTACAGTTTTTTAGCATTTATTAGGCCCAATGATCGTTACCGTTATGATCTTTAATAAAGAAATTCTAAATGATCTATTAAATTAGCTTTTAGAAAGAAGATAAGTATTTACGATTTTTTAGCATTTATTAGGCCCAATGATCGTTACCGTTATGATCTTTAATAAAGAAATTCTAAATGATCTATTAAATTAGCTTTTAGAAAGAAGATAAGTATTTACGATTTTTTAGCACTTATTAGGCCCAATGATCGTTACCGTTATGATCTTTAATAAAGAAATTCTAAATGATCTATTAAATTATCTTTGGGAAAGAAGATAATTATTTACAATTTTTTAGCATTTATTAGGCCCAATGATCGTTACCGTTATGATCTTCATTAAAAAAACTTTAAATGATCTATTCAATTATGATTCACAAAGAAGGTAATTATTTCAAATTCTTTAGCATTTATTAGGACCAATGATCGTTACCGTTATGATCTTTAATAAAGAAATTTTAAATGATCTACTAAATTATCTTTTGCAAAGAAGATAATTAATTACAGTTTTTTAGCATTTATTAGGCCCAATGAACGTTACCGTTATGATCTTTAATAAAGTAATTTTAAATGATCTACTAAATTATGTTTTAGAAAGAATATAATTATTTACAATTATTTAGCATTTATTAGGCCCAATGATCGTTACCGTTATGATCTTTAATAAAGAAATTCTAAATGATCTATTAAATTATGTTTTAGAAAGAATATAATTATTTACAATTCTTTAGCATTTATTAGGCCCAATGATCGTTTCCATTATGATCTTTAATAAAGAAATTCTAAATGATCTATTAAATTAGCTTTTAGAAAGAAGATAAGTATTTACGATTTTTTAGCCCTTATTAGGCCCAATGATCGTAACCGTTATGATCTTTAATAAAGAAATTCTAAATGATCTATTAAATTATCTTTGGGAAAGAAGATAATTATTTATAATTTTTTAGCATTTATTAGGACCAATTATCGTTACCGTTATGATCCTTAATAACAAAACTTTAAATGATCTTTTCAATTATGATTCACAAAGAAGGTAATTCTTTCAAATTCTTTAGCATTTATTAGGACCAATGATCGTTACCGTTATGATCATTAATAAAGAAATTCTAAATGATCTATTAAATTATCTTTTAGAAAGAAGATAATTATTTACAATTTTTTAGCATTTATTAGGCCCAATGATCGTTACCGTTATGATCTTCATTAAAAAAACTTTAAATGATCTATTCAATTATGATTCACAAAGAATGTAATTATTTCAAATTCTTTAGCATTTATTTGGACCAATGATCGTTACCGTTATGATCTTTAACAAAGAAATTCTAAATGATCTATTAAATTATCTTTTAGAAAGAAGATAATTAATTACAATCTTTTAGCATTTATTAGGCCCAATGATCGTTACCGTTGTGATCTTTAATAAAGAAATTCTAAATGATCTATTAAATTATCTTTTAGAAAGAAGATAATTAATTACAATCTTTTAGCATTTATTAAGCCCAATGATCGTTACCGTTATGATCTTTAATAAAGAAATTCTAAATGATCTATTAGATTATCTTTTAGAAAGAAGATAATTATTTACAATTTTTTAGCATTTATTAGGCCCAATGATCGTTACCGTTATTAGGGTCAATGATTGTTACCGTTATGATTTTTAATAAAGAAATTTTAAATGATCTATTAAATTATGTTTTAGAAAGAATATAATTATGTACAATTCTTTAGCATTTATTAGGCCCAATGATCGTTACCGTTATGATCTTTAATAAAGAAATTCTAAATGATCTATTAAATTATCTTTGGGAAAGAAGATAATTATTTATAATTTTTTAGCATTTATTAGGACCAATGACCGTTACCGTTATGATCTTTAATAAAAAAACTTTAAATGATCTTTTCAATTATGATTCACAAAGAAGGTAATTCTTTCAAATTCTTTAGCATTTATTAGGAACAATGATCATTACCGTTATTATCTTTAATAAAGAAATTCTAAATGATCTATTAAATTATCTTTGAGAAAGAAGATAATTAGTTACAATTTTTTAGCATTTATTAGGCCCAATGATCGTTACCATTATGATCTTTAATAAAAAAACTATAAATGATCTTTTCAATTATGATTCACAAAGAAGGTAATTCTTTCAAATTCTTTAGCATTTATTAGGACCAATGATCATTACCGTTATGATCTTTAATAAAGAAATTCTAAATGATCTATTAGATTATCTTTTAGAAAGAAGATAATTATTTACAATTTTTTAGCATTTATTAGGGCCAATGATCGTTACCGTTATTAGGCTCAACGATTGTTACCGTTATGATTTTTAATAAAGAAATTTTAAATGATCTATTAAATTATGTTTTAGAAAGAATATAATTATGTACAATTCTTTAGCATTTATTAGGCCCAATGATCGTTTCCGTTATGATCTTTAATAAAGAAATTCTAAATGATCTATTAAATTATCTTTGAGAAAGAAGATAATTATTTACAACTTTTTAGCATTTATTAGGCCCAATGATCGTTATGTTATGATCTTTAATAACAAAACTTTAAATGATCTTTTCAATTATTATTCACAAAGAATGTAATTATTTGAAATTCTTTGGCATTTATTAGGACCAATGATTGTTACCTTTATGATCTTTAACAAAGAAATTCTAAATGATCTATTAAATTATCTTTTAGAAAAAAGATAATTAATTACAATCTTTTAGCATTTATTAGGCCCAATGATCGTTACCGTTATGATCTTTAATAAAGAAATTCTAAATGATCTATTAGATTATCTTTTAGAAAGAAGATAATTATTTACAATTTTTTAGCATTTATTAGGCCCAATGATCGTTACCGTTATTAGGCTCAATGATTGTTACCGTTATGATTTTTAACAAAGAAATTTTAAATGATCTATTAAATTATGTTTTAGAAAGAATATAATTATGTACAATTCTTTAGCATTTATTAGGCCCAATGATCGTTTCCGTTATGATCTTTAATAAAGAAATTCTAAATGATCTATTAAATTATCTTTGAGAAAGAAGATAATTATTTACAATTTTTTAGCATTTATTAGGCCCAATGATCGTTACCATTATGATCTTTAATAAGAAAACTTTAAATGATCTTTTCAATCATTATTCACAAAGAAGGTAATTATTTCAAATTCTTTAGCATTTATTAGGACCAATGATCGTTACCGTTATGATCATTAATAAAGAAATTCTAAATGATCTATTAAATTATCTTTTAGAAAGAAGATAATTATTTACAATTTTTTAGCATTTATTAGGCCCAATGATCGTTACCGTTATGATCTTCATTAAAAAAACTTTAAATGATCTATTCAATTATGATTCACAAAGAAGGTAATTATTTCAAATTCTTTAGCATTTATTAGGACCAATGATCGTTACCGTTATGATCCTTAATAAAGAAATTTTAAATGATCTACTAAATTATCTTTTGCAAAGAAGATAATTAATTACAGTTTTTTAGCATTTATTAGGCCCAATGATCGTTACCGTTATGATCTTTAATAAAGAAATTCTAAATGATCTATTAAATTAGCTTTTAGAAAGAAGATAAGTATTTACGATTTTTTAGCATTTATTAGGCCCAATGATCGTTACCGTTATGATCTTTAATAAAGAAATTCTAAATGATCTATTAAATTAGCTTTTAGAAAGAAGATAAGTATTTACGATTTTTTAGCACTTATTAGGCCCAATGATCGTTACCGTTATGATCTTTAATAAAGAAATTCTAAATGATCTATTAAATTATCTTTGGGAAAGAAGATAATTATTTACAATTTTTTAGCATTTATTAGGCCCAATGATCGTTACCGTTATGATCTTCATTAAAAAAACTTTAAATGATCTATTCAATTATGATTCACAAAGAAGGTAATTATTTCAAATTCTTTAGCATTTATTAGGACCAATGATCGTTACCGTTATGATCTTTAATAAAGAAATTTTAAATGATCTACTAAATTATCTTTTGCAAAGAAGATAATTAATTACAGTTTTTTAGCATTTATTAGGCCCAATGAACGTTACCGTTATGATCTTTAATAAAGTAATTTTAAATGATCTACTAAATTATGTTTTAGAAAGAATATAATTATTTACAATTCTTTAGCATTTATTAGGCCCAATGATCGTTACCGTTATGATCTTTAATAAAGAAATTCTAAATGATCTATTAAATTATGTTTTAGAAAGAATATAATTATTTACAATTCTTTAGCATTTATTAGGCCCAATGATCGTTTCCATTATGATCTTTAATAAAGAAATTCTAAATGATCTATTAAATTAGCTTTTAGAAAGAAGATAAGTATTTACGATTTTTTAGCACTTATTAGGCCCAATGATCGTTACCGTTATGATCTTTAATAAAGAAATTCTAAATGATCTATTAAATTATCTTTGGGAAAGAAGATAATTATTTATAATTTTTTAGCATTTATTAGGACCAATTATCGTTACCGTTATGATCCTTAATAACAAAACTTTAAATGATCTTTTCAATTATGATTCACAAAGAAGGTAATTCTTTCAAATTCTTTAGCATTTATTAGGACCAATGATCGTTACCGTTATGATCATTAATAAAGAAATTCTAAATGATCTATTAAATTATCTTTTAGAAAGAAGATAATTATTTACAATTTTTTAGCATTTATTAGGCCCAATGATCGTTACCGTTATGATCTTCATTAAAAAAACTTTAAATGATCTATTCAATTATGATTCACAAAGAATGTAATTATTTCAAATTCTTTAGCATTTATTTGGACCAATGATCGTTACCGTTATGATCTTTAACAAAGAAATTCTAAATGATCTATTAAATTATCTTTTAGAAAGAAGATAATTAATTACAATCTTTTAGCATTTATTAGGCCCAATGATCGTTACCGTTGTGATCTTTAATAAAGAAATTCTAAATGATCTATTAAATTATCTTTTAGAAAGAAGATAATTAATTACAATCTTTTAGCATTTATTAAGCCCAATGATCGTTACCGTTATGATCTTTAATAAAGAAATTCTAAATGATCTATTAGATTATCTTTTAGAAAGAAGATAATTATTTACAATTTTTTAGCATTTATTAGGCCCAATGATCGTTACCGTTATTAGGGTCAATGATTGTTACCGTTATGATTTTTAATAAAGAAATTTTAAATGATCTATTAAATTATGTTTTAGAAAGAATATAATTATGTACAATTCTTTAGCATTTATTAGGCCCAATGATCGTTACCGTTATGATCTTTAATAAAGAAATTCTAAATGATCTATTAAATTATCTTTGGGAAAGAAGATAATTATTTATAATTTTTTAGCATTTATTAGGACCAATGACCGTTACCGTTATGATCTTTAATAAAAAAACTTTAAATGATCTTTTCAATTATGATTCACAAAGAAGGTAATTCTTTCAAATTCTTTAGCATTTATTAGGACCAATGATCATTACCGTTATGATCTTTAATAAAGAAATTCTAAATGATCTATTAAATTATCTTTTAGAAAGAAGATAATTATTTACAATTTTTTAGCATTTATTAGGCCCAATGATCGTTACCGTTATGATCTTCATTAAAAAAACTTTAAATGATCTATTCAATTATGATTCACAAAGAATGTAATTATTTCAAATTCTTTAGCATTTATTAGGACCAATGATCGTTACCGTTATGATCTTTAACAAAGAAATTCTAAATGATCTATTAAATTATCTTTTAGAAAGAAGATAATTAATTACAATCTTTTAGCATTTGTTAGGCCCAATGATCGTTACCGTTGTGATCTTTAATAAAGAAATTCTAAATGATCTATTAAATTATCTTTTAGAAAGAAGATAATTAATTACAATCTTTTAGCATTTATTAAGCCCAATGATCGTTACCGTTATGATCTTTAATAAAGAAATTCTAAATGATCTACTAGATTATCTTTTATAAAGAAGATAATTATTTACAATTTTTTAGCATTTATTAGGCCCAATAATCGTTACCGTTATTAGGCTCAATGATTGTTACCGTTATGATTTTTAATAAAGAAATTTTAAATGATCTATTAAATTATGTTTTAGAAAGAATATAATTATGTACAATTCTTTAGCATTTATTAGGCCCAATGATCGTTTCCGTTATGATCTTTAATAAAGAAATTCTAAATGATCTATTAAATTATCTTTGAGAAAGAAGATAATTATTTACAACTTTTTAGCATTTATTAGGCCCAATGATCGTTATGTTATGATCTTTAATAACAAAACTTTAAATGATCTTTTCAATTATTATTCACAAAGAAGGTAATTATTTCAAATTCTTTAGCATTTATTAGGACCAATGATCGTTACCGTTATGATCATTAATAAAGAAATTCTAAATGATCTATTAAATTATCTTTTAGAAAGAAGATAATTATTTACAATTTTTTAGCATTTATTAGGCCCAATGATCGTTACCGTTATGATCTTCATTAAAAAAACTTTAAATGATCTATTCAATTATGATTCACAAAGAATGTAATTATTTCAAATTCTTTATCATTTGTTAGGACCAATGATCGTTACCGTTATGATCTTTAACAAAGAAATTCTAAATGATCTATTAAATTATCTTTTACAAAGAAGATAATTAATTACAATCTTTTAGCATTTATTTGGCCCAATGATCGTTACCGTTATGATCTTTAATAAAGAAATTCTAAATGATCTATTAGATTATCTTTTAGAAAGAAGATAATTATTTACAATTTTTTAGCATTTATTAGGCCCAATGATCGTTACCGTTATTAGGGTCAATGATTGTTACCGTTATGACTTTTAATAAAGAAATTTTAAATGATCTATTAAATTATGTTTTAGAAAGAATATAATTATGTACAATTCTTTAGCATTTATTAGGCTCAATGATCGTTTCCGTTATGATCTTTAATAAAGAAATTCTAAATGATCTATTAAATTATCTTTGAGAAAGAAGATAATTATTTATAATTTTTTAGCATTTATTAGGACCAATGACCGTTACCGTTATGATCTTTAATAAAAAAACTTTAAATGATCTTTTCAATTATGATTCACAAAGAAGGTAATTCTTTCAAATTCTTTAGCATTTATTAGGAACAATGATCATTTCCGTTATGATCTTTAATAAAGAAATTCTAAATGATCTATTAAATTATCTTTGAGAAAGAAGATAATTATTTACAACTTTTTAGCATTTATTAGGCCCAATGATCGTTATGTTATGATCTTTAATAACAAAACTTTAAATGATCTTTTCAATTATTATTCACAAAGAAGGTAATTATTTCAAATTCTTTAGCATTTATTAGGACCAATGATCGTTACCGTTATGATCATTAATAAAGAAATTCTAAATGATCTATTAAATTATCTTTTAGAAAGAAGATAATTATTTACAATTTTTTAGCATTTATTAGGCCCAATGATCGTTACCGTTATGATCTTCATTAAAAAAACTTTAAATGATCTATTCAATTATGATTGACAAAGAATGTAATTATTTCAAATTCTTTAGCATTTATTAGGACCAATGATCGTTACCGTTATGATCTTTAACAAAGAAATTCTAAATGATCTATTAAATTATCTTTTACAAAGAAGATAATTAATTACAATCTTTTGGCATTTATTAGGCCCAATGATCGTTACTGTTATGATCTTTAATAAAGAAATTCTAAATGATCTATTAGATTATCTTTTAGAAAGAAGATAACTATTTACAATTTTTTAGCATTTATTAGTCCCAATGATCGTTACCGTTATTAGGGTCAATGATTGTTACCGTTATGATTTTTAATAAAGAAATTTTAAATGATCTATTAAATTATGTTTTAGAAAGAATATAATTATGCACAATTCTTTAGCATTTATTAGGCCCAATGATCGTTACCGTTATGATCTTTAATAAAGAAATTCTAAATGATCTATTATATTATCTTTGGGAAAGAAGATAATTATTTATAATTTTTTAGCATTTATTAGGCCCAATGATCGTTACCGTTATGATCTTCATTAAAAAAACTTTAAATGATCTATTCAATTATGATTCACAAAGAATGTAATTATTTCAAATTCTTTAGCATTTATTAGGACCAATGATCGTTACCGTTATGATCTTTAACAAAGAAATTCTAAATGATCTATTAAATTATCTTTTAGAAAGAAGATAATTAATTACAATCTTTTAGCATTTATTAGGCCCAATGATCGTTACCGTTGTGATCTTTAATAAAGAAATTCTAAATGATCTATTAAATTATCTTTTAGAAAGAAGATAATTAATTACAATCTTTTAGCATTTATTAAGCTCAATCATCGTTACCGTTATGATCTTTAATAAAGAAATTCTAAATGATCTATTAGATTATCTTTTAGAAAGAAGATAATTATTTACAATTTTTTAGCATTTATTAGGGCCAATGATCGTTACCGTTATTAGGCTCAACGATTGTTACCGTTATGATTTTTAATAAAGAAATTTTAAATGATCTATTAAATTATGTTTTAGAAAGAATATAATTATGTACAATTCTTTAGCATTTATTAGGCCCAATGATCGTTTCCGTTATGATCTTTAATAAAGAAATTCTAAATGATCTATTAAATTATCTTTGAGAAAGAAGATAATTATTTACAATTTTTTAGCATTTATTAGGTCCAATGATCGTTACCGTTATGATCTTTAATAACAAAACTTTAAATGATCTTTTCAATCATTATTCACAAAGAAGGTAATTATTTCAAATTCTTTAGCATTTATTAGGACCAATGATCGTTACCGTTATGATCTTTAATAAAGAAATTTTAAATGATCTACTAAATTATCTTTTGCAAAGAAGATAATTAATTACAGTTTTTTAGCATTTATTAGGCCCAATGAACGTTACCGTTATGATCTTTAATAAAGAAATTTTAAATGATCTATTAAATTATGTTTTGGAAAGAATATAATTATTTACAATTCTTTAGCATTTATTAGGCCCAATGATCGTTACTGTTATGATCTTTAATAAAGAAATTCTAAATAATCTATTAAATTAGCTTTTAGAAAGAAGATAAGTATTTACGATTTTTTAGCATTTATTAGGCCCAATGATCGTTACCGTTATGATCTTTAATAAAGAAATTTTAAATGATCTATTAAATTATGTTTTAGAAAGAATATAATTATTTACAATTTTTTAGCATTTATTAGGCCCAATGATCGTTACCGTTATGATCTTTAATAAAAAAACTTTAAATGATCTTTTCAATTATGATTCACAAAGAAGGTAATTCTTTCAAATTCTTTAGCATTTATTAGGACCAATGATCATTACCGTTATGATCTTTAATGAAGAAATTCTAAATGATCTATTAAATTATCTTTTAGAAAGAAGATAATTATTTACAATTTTTTAGCATTTATTAGGCCCAATGATCGTTACCATTATGATCTTTAATAAAAAAACTTTAAATGATCTTTTCAATTATGATTCACAAAGAAGGTAATTCTTTCAAATTCTTTAGCATTTATTAGGACCAATGATCATTACCGTTATGATCTTTAATAAAGAAATTCTAAATGATCTATTAAATTATCTTTTAGAAAGAAGATAATTATTTACAATTTTTTAGCATTTATTAGGCCCAATGATCGTTACCGTTATGATCTTCATTAAAATAACTTTAAATGATCTATTCAATTATGATTCACAAAGAATGTAATTATTTCAAATTCTTTAGCATTTATTAGGACCAATGATCGTTACCGTTATGATCTTTAACAAAGAAATTCTAAATGATCTATTAAATTATCTTTTAGAAAGAAGATAATTAATTACAATCTTTTAGCATTTATTAGGCCCAATGATCGTTACCGTTGTGATCTTTAATAAAGAAATTCTAAATGATCTATTAAATTATCTTTTAGAAAGAAGATAATTAATTACAATCTTTTAGCATTTATTAAGCCCAATGATCGTTACCGTTATGATCTTTAATAAAGAAATTCTAAATGATCTATTAAATTATCTTTTAGAAAGAAGATAATTATTTACAATTTTTTAGCATTTATTAGGCCCAATGATCGTTACCGTTATTAGGCTCAACGATTGTTACCGTTATGATTTTTAATAAAGAAATTTTAAATGATCTATTAAATTATGTTTTAGAAACAATATAATTATGTACAATTCTTTAGCATTTATTAGGCCCAATGATCGTTTCCGTTATGATCTTTAATAAAGAAATTCTAAATGATCTATTAAATTATCTTTGAGAAAGAAGATAATTATTTACAATTTTTTAGCATTTATTAGGCCCAATGATCGTTACCATTATGATCTTTAATAACAAAACTTTAAATGATCTTTTCAATCATTATTCACAAAGAAGGTAATTATTTCAAATTCTTTAGCATTTATTAGGACCAATGATCGTTACCGTTATGATCTTTAATAAAGAAATTTTAAATGATCTACTAAATTATCTTTTGCAAAGAAGATAATTAATTACAGTTTTTTAGCATTTATTAGGCCCAATGAACGTTACCGTTATCATCTTTAATAAAGAAATTTTAAATGATCTATTAAATTATGTTTTGGAAAGAATATAATTATTTACAATTCTTTAGCATTTATTAGGCCCAATGATCGTTACTGTTATGATCTTTAATAAAGAAATTCTAAATAATCTATTAAATTAGCTTTTAGAAAGAAGATAAGTATTTACGATTTTTTAGCATTTATTAGGCCCAATGATCGTTACCGTTATGATCTTTAATAAAGAAATTTTAAATGATCTATTAAATTATGTTTTAGAAAGAATATAATTATTTACAATTTTTTAGCATTTATTAGGCCCAATGATCGTTACCGTTACGATCTTTAATAAAAAAACTTTAAATGATCTTTTCAATTATGATTCACAAAGAAGGTAATTCTTTCAAATTTTTTAGCATTTATTAGGACCAATGATCATTACCGTTATGATCTTTAATAAAGAAATTCTAAATGATCTATTAAATTATCTTTTAGAAAGAAGATAATTATTTACAATTTTTTAGCATTTATTAGGCCCAATGATCGTTACCGTTATGATCTTTAATAAAAAAACTTTAAATGATCTTTTCAATTATGACTCACAAAGAAGGTAATTCTTTCAAATTCTTTAGCATTTATTAGGACCAATGATCATTACCGTTATGATCTTTAATAAAGAAATTCTAAATGATCTATTAAATTATCTTTTACAAAGAAGATAATTATTTACAATTTTTTAGCATTTATTAGGCCCAATGATCGTTACCGTTATGATCTTCATTAAAAAAACTTTAAATGATCTATTCAATTATGATTCACAAAGAATGTAATTATTTCAAATTCTTTAGCATTTATTAGGACCAATGATCGTTACAGTTATGATCTTTAACAAAGAAATTCTAAATGATCTATTAAATAATCTTTTACAAAGAAGATAATTAATTACAATCTTTTAGCATTTATTAGGCCCAATGATCGTTACCGTTATGATCTTTAATAAAGAAATTCTAAATGATCTATTAGATTATCTTTTAGAAAGAAGATAATTATTTACAATTTTTTAGCATTTATTAGGCCCAACGATCGTTACCGTTATTAGGGTCAATGATTGTTACCGTTATGATCTTTAATAAAGAAATTCTAAATGATCTATTAAATTAGCTTTTAGAAAGAAGATAAGTATTTACGATTTTTTTGCACTTATTAGGCCCAATGATCGTTACCGTTATGATCTTTAATAAAGAAATTCTAAATGATCTATTAGATTATCTTTTAGAAAGAAGATAATTATTTACAATTTTTTAGCATTTATTAGGCCCAATGATCGTTACCGTTATGATCTTTAATAAAGAAATTCTAAATGATCTATTATATTATCTTTGGGAAAGAAGATAATTATTTATAATTTTTTAGCATTTATTAGGCCCAATGATCGTTACCGTTATGATCTTTAATAAAAAAACTTTAAATGATCTTTTCAATTATGATTCACAAAGAAGGTAATTCTTTCAAATTCTTTAGCATTTATTAGGACCAATGATCATTACCGTTATGATCTTTAATAAAGAAATTCTAAATGATCTATTAAATTATCTTTGAGAAAGAAGATAATTATTTACAATTTTTTAGCATTTATTAGGCCCAATGATCGTTACCGTTATGATCTTCATTAAAAAAACTTTAAATGATCTATTCAATTATGATTCACAAAGAATGTAATTATTTCAAATTCTTTAGCATTTATTAGGACCAATGATCGTTACCGTTATGATCTTTAACAAAGAAATTCTAAATGATCTATTAAATTATCTTTTAGAAAGAAGATAATTAATTACAATCTTTTAGCATTTATTAGGCCCAATGATCGTTACCATTGTGATCTTTAATAAAGAAATTCTAAATGATCTATTAAATTATCTTTTAGAAAGAAGATAATTAATTACAATCTTTTAACATTTATTAAGCTCAATCATCGTTACCGTTATGATCTTTAATAAAGAAATTCTAAATGATCTATTAGATTATCTTTTAGAAAGAAGATAATTATTTACAATTTTTTAGCATTTATTAGGGCCAATGATCGTTACCGTTATTAGGCTCAACGATTGTTACCGTTATGATTTTTAATAAAGAAATTTTAAATGATCTATTAAATTATGTTTTAGAAAGAATATAATTATGTACAATTCTTTAGCATTTATTAGGCCCAATGATCGTTTCCGTTATGATCTTTAATAAAGAAATTCTAAATGATCTATTAAATTATCTTTGAGAAAGAAGATAAGTATTTACGATTTTTTAGCATTTATTAGGCCCAATGATCGTTACCGTTATGATCTTTAATAAAGAAATTTTAAATGATCTATTAAATTATGTTTTAGAAAGAATATAATTATTTACAATTTTTTAGCATTTATTAGGCCCAATGATTGTTACCGTTATGATCTTTAATAAAAAAACTTTAAATGATCTTTTCAATTATGATTCACAAAGAAGGTAATTCTTTCAAATTCTTTAGCATTTATTAGGACCAATGATCATTACAGTTATGATCTTTAATAAAGAAATTCTAAATGATCTATTAAATTATCTTTTAGAAAGAAGATAATTATTTACAATTTTTTAGCATTTATTAGGCCCAATGATCGTTACCGTTATGATCTTCATTAAAAAAACTTTAAATGATCTATTCAATTATGATTCACAAAGAATGTAATTATTTCAAATTCTTTAGCATTTATTAGGACCAATGATCGTTACAGTTATGATCTTTAACAAAGAAATTCTAAATGATCTATTAAATAATCTTTTACAAAGAAGATAATTAATTACAATCTTTTAGCATTTATTAGGCCCAATGATCGTTACCGTTATGATCTTTAATAAAGAAATTCTAAATGATCTATTAGATTATCTTTTAGAAAGAAGATAATTATTTACAATTTTTTAGCATTTCTTAGGCCCAACGATCGTTACCGTTATTAGGGTCAATGATTGTTACCGTTATGATCTTTAATAAAGAAATTCTAAATGATCTATTAAATTAGCTTTTAGAAAGAAGATAAGTATTTACGATTTTTTAGCACTTATTAGGCCCAATGATCGTTACCGTTATGATCTTTAATAAAGAAATTCTAAATGATCTATTAGATTATCTTTTAGAAAGAAGATAATTATTTACAATTTTTTAGCATTTATTAGGCCCAATGATCGTTACCGTTATGATCTTTAATAAAGAAATTCTAAATGATCTATTATATTATCTTTGGGAAAGAAGATAATTATTTATAATTTTTTAGCATTTATTAGGCCCAATGATCGTTACCGTTATGATCTTTAATAAAAAAACTTTAAATGATCTTTTCAATTATGATTCACAAAGAAGGTAATTCTTTCAAATTCTTTAGCATTTATTAGGACCAATGATCATTACCGTTATGATCTTTAATAAAGAAATTCTAAATAATCTATTAAATTATCTTTGAGAAAGAAGATAATTATTTACAATTTTTTAGCATTTATTAGGCCCAATGATCGTTACCGTTATGATCTTCATTAAAAAAACTTTAAATGATCTATTCAATTATGATTCACAAAGAATGTAATTATTTCAAATTCTTTAGCATTTATTAGGACCAATGATCGTTACAGTTATGATCTTTAACAAAGAAATTCTAAATGATCTATTAAATAATCTTTTACAAAGAAGATAATTAATTACAATCTTTTAGCATTTATTAGGCCCAATGATCGTTACCGTTATGATCTTTAATAAAGAAATTCTAAATGATCTATTAGATTATCTTTTAGAAAGAAGATAATTATTTACAATTTTTTAGCATTTCTTAGGCCCAACGATCGTTACCGTTATTAGGGTCAATGATTGTTACCGTTATGATCTTTAATAAAGAAATTCTAAATGATCTATTAAATTAGCTTTTAGAAAGAAGATAAGTATTTACGATTTTTTAGCACTTATTAGGCCCAATGATCGTTACCGTTATGATCTTTAATAAAGAAATTCTAAATGATCTATTAGATTATCTTTTAGAAAGAAGATAATTATTTACAATTTTTTAGCATTTATTAGGCCCAATGATCGTTACCGTTATGATCTTTAATAAAGAAATTCTAAATGATCTATTATATTATCTCTGGGAAAGAAGATAATTATTTATAATTTTTTAGCATTTATTAGGCCCAATGATCGTTACCGTTATGATCTTTAATAAAAAAACTTTAAATGATCTTTTCAATTATGATTCACAAAGAAGGTAATTCTTTCAAATTCTTTAGCATTTATTAGGACCAATGATCATTACCGTTATGATCTTTAATAAAGAAATTCTAAATAATCTATTAAATTATCTTTGAGAAAGAAGATAATTATTTACAATTTTTTAGCATTTATTAGGCCCAATGATCGTTACCGTTATGATCTTCATTAAAAAAACTTTAAATGATCTATTCAATTATGATTCACAAAGAATGTAATTATTTCAAATTCTTTAGCATTTATTAGGACCAATGATCGTTACCGTTATGATCTTTAACAAAGAAATTCTAAATGATCTATTAAATTATCTTTTAGAAAGAAGATAATTAATTACAATCTTTTAGCATTTATTAGGCCCAATGATCGTTACCGTTGTGATCTTTAATAAAGAAATTCTAAATGATCTATTAAATTATCTTTTAGAAAGAAGATAATTAATTACAATCTTTTAGCATTTATTAAGCTCAATCATCGTTACCGTTATGATCTTTAATAAAGAAATTCTAAATGATCTATTAGATTATCTTTTAGAAAGAAGATAATTATTTACAATTTTTTAGCATTTATTAGGGCCAATGATCGTTACCGTTATTAGGCTCAACGATTGTTACCGTTATGATTTTTAATAAAGAAATTTTAAATGATCTATTAAATTATGTTTTAGAAAGAATATAATTATGTACAATTCTTTAGCATTTATTAGGCCCAATGATCGTTTCCGTTATGATCTTTAATAAAGAAATTCTAAATGATCTATTAAATTATCTTTGAGAAAGAAGATAATTATTTACAATTTTTTAGCATTTATTAGGCCCAATGATCGTTACCGTTATGATCTTTAATAACAAAACTTTAAATGATCTTTTCAATCATTATTCACAAAGAAGGTAATTATTTCAAATTCTTTAGCATTTATTAGGACCAATGATCGTGACCGTTATGATCTTTAATAAAGAAATTTTAAATGATCTACTAAATTATCTTTTGCAAAGAAGATAATTAATTACAGTTTTTTAGCATTTATTAGGCCCAATGAACGTTACCGTTATGATCTTTAATAAAGAAATTTTAAATGATCTATTAAATTATGTTTTGGAAAGAATATAATTATTTACAATTCTTTAGCATTTATTAGGCCCAATGATCGTTACTGTTATGATCTTTAATAAAGAAATTCTAAATAATCTATTAAATTAGCTTTTAGAAAGAAGATAAGTATTTACGATTTTTTAGCATTTATTAGGCCCAATGATCGTTACCGTTATGATCTTTAATAAAGAAATTTTAAATGATCTATTAAATTATGTTTTAGAAAGAATATAATTATTTACAATTTTTTAGCATTTATTAGGCCCAATGATCGTTACCGTTATGATCTTTAATAAAAAAACTTTAAATGATCTTTTCAATTATGATTCACAAAGAAGGTAATTCTTTCAAATTCTTTAGCATTTATTAGGACCAATGATCATTACCGTTATGATCTTTAATAAAGAAATTCTAAATGATCTATTAAATTATCTTTTAGAAAGAAGATAATTATTTACAATTTTTTAGCATTTATTAGGCCCAATGATCGTTACCATTATGATCTTTAATAAAAAAACTATAAATGATCTTTTCAATTATGATTCACAAAGAAGGTAATTCTTTCAAATTCTTTAGCATTTATTAGGACCAATGATCATTACCGTTATGATCTTTAATAAAGAAATTCTAAATGATCTATTAAATTATCTTTTAGAAAGAAGATAATTATTTACAATTTTTTAGCATTTATTAGGCCCAATGATCGTTACCGTTATGATCTTCATTAAAAAAACTTTAAATGATCTATTCAATTATGATTCACAAAGAATGTAATTATTTCAAATTCTTTAGCATTTATTAGGACCAATGATCGTTACCGTTATGATCTTTAACAAAGAAATTCTAAATGATCTATTAAATTATCTTTTAGAAAGAAGATAATTAATTACAATCTTTTAGCATTTATTAGGCCCAATGATCGTTACCGTTGTGATCTTTAATAAAGAAATTCTAAATGATCTATTAAATTATCTTTTAGAAAGAAGATAATTAATTACAATCTTTTAGCATTTATTAAGCCCAATGATCGTTACCGTTATGATCTTTAATAAAGAAATTCTAAATGATCTATTAGATTATCTTTTAGAAAGAAGATAATTATTTACAATTTTTTAGCATTTATTAGGGCCAATGATCGTTACCGTTATTAGGCTCAACGATTGTTACCGTTATGATTTTTAATAAAGAAATTTTAAATGATCTATTAAATTATGTTTTAGAAAGAATATAATTATGTACAATTCTTTAGCATTTATTAGGCCCAATGATCGTTTCCGTTATGATCTTTAATAAAGAAATTCTAAATGATCTATTAAATTATCTTTGAGAAAGAAGATAATTATTTACAATTTGTTAGCATTTATTAGGCCCAATGATCGTTACCGTTATGATCTTTAATAACAAAACTTTAAATGATCTTTTCAATCATTATTCACAAAGAAGGTAATTATTTCAAATTCTTTAGCATTTATTAGGACCAATGATCGTTACCGTTATGATCTTTAATAAAGAAATTTTAAATGATCTACTAAATTATCTTTTGCAAAGAAGATAATTAATTACAGTTTTTTAGCATTTATTAGGCCCAATGAACGTTACCGTTATGATCTTTAATAAAGAAATTTTAAATGATCTATTAAATTATGTTTTGGAAAGAATATAATTATTTACAATTCTTTAGCATTTATTAGGCCCAATGATCGTTACTGTTATGATCTTTAATAAAGAAATTCTAAATAATCTATTAAATTAGCTTTTAGAAAGAAGATAAGTATTTACGATTTTTTAGCATTTATTAGGCCCAATGATCGTTACCGTTATGATCTTTAATAAAAAAACTTTAAATGATCTTTTCAATTATGATTCACAAAGAAGGTAATTCTTTCAAATTCTTTAGCATTTATTAGGACCAATGATCATTACTGTTATGATCTTTAATAAAGAAATTCTAAATGATCTATTAAATTATCTTTTAGAAAGAAGATAATTATTTACAATTTTTTAGCATTTATTAGGCCCAATGATCGTTACCGTTATGATCTTTAATAAAAAAACTTTAAATGATCTTTTCAATTATGATTCACAAAGAAGGTAATTTTTTCAAATTCTTTAGCATTTATTAGGACCAATGATCATTACCGTTATGATCTTTAATAAAGAAATTCTAAATGATCTATTAAATTATCTTTTAGAAAGAAGATAATTATTTACAATTTTTTAGCATTTATTAGGCCCAATGATCGTTACCGTTATGATCTTCATTAAAAAAACTTTAAATGATCTATTCAATTATGATTCACAAAGAATGTAATTATTTCAAATTCTTTAGCATTTATTAGGACCAATGATCGTTACAGTTATGATCTTTAACAAAGAAATTCTAAATGATCTATTAAATAATCTTTTACAAAGAAGATAATTAATTACAATCTTTTAGCATTTATTAGGCCCAATGATCGTTACCGTTATGATCTTTAATAAAGAAATTCTAAATGATCTATTAGATTATCTTTTAGAAAGAAGATAATTATTTACAATTTTTTAGCATTTATTAGGCCCAACGATCGTTACCGTTATTAGGGTCAATGATTGTTACCGTTATGATTTTTAATAAAGAAATTCTAAATGATCTATTAAATTAGCTTTTAGAAATAAGATAAGTATTTACGATTTTTTAGCATTTATTAGGCCCAATGATCGTTACCGTTATGATCTTTAATAAAGAAATTCTAAATGATCTATTAAATTATCTTTGGGAAAGAAGATAATTATTTACAATTTTTTAGCATTTATTAGGCCCAATGATCGTTACCGTTATGATCTTTAATAAAAAAACTTTAAATGATCTTTTCAATTATGATTCACAAAGAAGGTAATTCTTTCAAATTCTTTAGCATTTATTAGGACCAATGATCATTACCGTTATGATCTTTAATAAAGAAATTCTAAATGATCTATTAAATTATCTTTGAGAAAGAAGATAATTATTTACAATTTTTTAGCATTTATTAGGCCCAATGATCATTACCGTTATGATCTTTAATAAAAAAACTTTAAATGATCTTTTCAATTATGATTCACAAAGAAGGTAATTCTTTCAAATTCTTTAGCATTTATTAGGACCAATGATCATTACCGTTATGATCTTTAATAAAGAAATTCTAAATGATCTATTAAATTATGTTTTAGAAAGAAGATAATTATTTACAATTTTTTAGCATTTATTAGGCCCAATGATCGTTACCGTTATGATCTTCATTAAAAAAACTTTAAATGATCTATTCAATTATGATTCACAAAGAATGTAATTATTTCAAATTCTTTAGCATTTATTAGGACCAATGATCGTTACCGTTATGATCTTTAACAAAGAAATTCTAAATGATCTATTAAATTATCTTTTAGAAAGAAGATAATTAATTACAATCTTTTAGCATTTATTAGGCCCAATGATCGTTACCGTTGTGATCTTTAATAAAGAAATTCTAAATGATCTATTAAATTATCTTTTAGAAAGAAGATAATTAATTACAATCTTTTAGCATTTATTAAGCCCAATGATCGTTACCGTTATGATCTTTAATAAAGAAATTCTAAATGATCTATTAGATTATCTTTTAGAAAGAAGATAATTGTTTACAATTTTTTAGCATTTATTAGGCCCAATGATCGTTACCGTTATTAGGCTCAACGATTGTTACCGTTATGATTTTTAATAAAGAAATTTTAAATGATCTATTAAATTATGTTTTAGAAAGAATATAATTATGTACAATTCTTTAGCATTTATTAGGCCCAATGATCGTTTCCGTTATGATCTTTAATAAAGAAATTCTAAATGATCTATTAAATTATCTTTGAGAAAGAAGATAATTATTTACAATTTTTTAGCATTTATTAGGCCCAATGATCGTTAATGTTATGATCTTTAATAACAAAACTTTAAATGATCTTTTCAATCATTATTCACAAAGAAGGTAATTATTTCAAATTCTTTAGCATTTACTAGGACCAATGATCGTTACCGTTATGATCTTTAATAAAGAAATTTTAAATGATCTACTAAATTATCTTTTCCAAAGAAGATAAATAATTACAATTTTTTAGCATTTATTAGGCCCAATGAACGTTACCGTTATGATCTTTAATAAAGAAATTTTAAATGATCTATTAAATTATGTTTTAGAAAGTATATAATTATTTACAATTTTTTAGCATTTATTAGGCCCAATGATCGTTACCGTTATTAGGGTCAATGATTGTTACCGTTATGATTTTTAATAAAGAAATTTTAAATGATCTATTAAATTATGTTTTAGAAAGAATATAATTATGTACAATTCTTTAGCATTTATTAGGCCCAATGATCGTTTCCGTTATGATCTTTAATAAAGAAATTCTAAATGATCTATTAAATTATCTTTGAGAAAGAAGATAATTATTTACAATTTTTTAGCATTTATTAGGCCCAATGATCGTTACCGTTATGATCTTTAATAACAAAACTTTAAATGATCTTTTCAATCATTATTCACAAAGAAGGTAATTATTTCAAATTCTTTAGCATTTATTAGGACCAATGATCGTGACCGTTATGATCTTTAATAAAGAAATTTTAAATGATCTACTAAATTATCTTTTGCAAAGAAGATAATTAATTACAGTTTTTTAGCATTTATTAGGCCCAATGAACGTTACCGTTATGATCTTTAATAAAGAAATTTTAAATGATCTATTAAATTATGTTTTGGAAAGAATATAATTATTTACAATTCTTTAGCATTTATTAGGCCCAATGATCGTTACTGTTATGATCTTTAATAAAGAAATTCTAAACAATCTATTAAATTAGCTTTTCCAAAGAAGATAAATAATTACAATTTTTTAGCATTTATTAGGCCCAATGAACGTTACCGTTATGATCTTTAATAAAGAAATTTTAAATGATCTATTAAATTATGTTTTAGAAAGTATATAATTATTTACAATTTTTTAGCATTTATTAGGCCCAATGATCGTTACCGTTATTAGGGTCAATGATTGTTACCGTTATGATTTTTAATAAAGAAATTTTAAATGATCTATTAAATTATGTTTTAGAAAGAATATAATTATGTACAATTCTTTAGCATTTATTAGGCCGAATGATCGTTTCCGTTATGATCTTTAATAAAGAAATTCTAAATGATCTATTAAATTATCTTTGAGAAAGAAGATAATTATTTACAATTTTTTAGCATTTATTAGGCCCAATGATCGTTACCGTTATGATCTTTAATAACAAAACTTTAAATGATCTTTTCAATCATTATTCACAAAGAAGGTAATTATTTCAAATTCTTTAGCATTTATTAGGACCAATGATCGTGACCGTTATGATCTTTAATAAAGAAATTTTAAATGATCTACTAAATTATCTTTTGCAAAGAAGATAATTAATTACAGTTTTTTAGCATTTATTAGGCCCAATGAACGTTACCGTTATGATCTTTAATAAAGAAATTTTAAATGATCTATTAAATTATGTTTTGGAAAGAATATAATTATTTACAATTCTTTAGCATTTATTAGGCCCAATGATCGTTACTGTTATGATCTTTAATAAAGAAATTCTAAATAATCTATTAAATTAGCTTTTAGAAAGAAGATAAGTATTTACGATTTTTTAGCATTTATTAGGCCCAATGATCGTTACCGTTATGATCTTTAATAAAGAAATTTTAAATGATCTATTAAATTATGTTTTAGAAAGAATATAATTATTTACAATTTTTTAGCATTTATTAGGCCCAATGATCGTTACCGTTATGATCTTTAATAAAAAAACTTTAAATGATCTTTTCAATTATGATTCACAAAGAAGGTAATTCTTTCAAATTCTTTAGCATTTATTAGGACCAATGATCATTACCGTTATGATCTTTAATAAAGAAATTCTAAATGATCTATTAAATTATCTTTTAGAAAGAAGATAATTATTTACAATTTTTTAGCATTTATTAGGCCCAATGATCGTTACCATTATGATCTTTAATAAAAAAACTATAAATGATCTTTTCAATTATGATTCACAAAGAAGGTAATTCTTTCAAATTCTTTAGCATTTATTAGGACCAATGATCATTACCGTTATGATCTTTAATAAAGAAATTCTAAATGATCTATTAAATTATCTTTTAGAAAGAAGATAATTATTTACAATTTTTTAGCATTTATTAGGCCCAATGATCGTTACCGTTATGATCTTTAACAAAGAAATTCTAAATGATCTATTAAATTATCTTTTAGAAAGAAGATAATTAATTACAATCTTTTAGCATTTATTAGGCCCAATGATCGTTACCGTTGTGATCTTTAATAAAGAAATTCTAAATGATCTATTAAATTATCTTTTAGAAAGAAGATAATTAATTACAATCTTTTAGCATTTATTAAGCCCAATGATCGTTACCGTTATGATCTTTAATAAAGAAATTTTAAATGATCTACTAAATTATCTTTTGCAAAGAAGATAATTAATTACAGTTTTTTAGCATTTATTAGGCCCAATGAACGTTACCGTTATGATCTTTAATAAAGAACTTTTAAATGATCTATTAAATTATGTTTTGGAAAGAATATAATTATTTACAATTCTTTAGCATTTATTAGGCCCAATGATCGTTACTGTTATGATCTTTAATAAAGAAATTCTAAATAATCTATTAAATTAGCTTTTAGAAAGAAGATAAGTATTTACGATTTTTTAGCATTTATTAGGCCCAATGATCGTTACCGTTATGATCTTTAATAAAAAAACTTTAAATGATCTTTTCAATTATGATTCACAAAGAAGGTAATTCTTTCAAATTCTTTAGCATTTATTAGGACCAATGATCATTACTGTTATGATCTTTAATAAAGAAATTCTAAATGATCTATTAAATTATCTTTTAGAAAGAAGATAATTATTTACAATTTTTTAGCATTTATTAGGCCCAATGATCGTTACCGTTATGATCTTTAATAAAAAAACTTTAAATGATCTTTTCAATTATGATTCACAAAGAAGGTAATTCTTTCAAATTCTTTAGCATTTATTAGGACCAATGATCATTACCGTTATGATCTTTAATAAAGAAATTCTAAATGATCTATTAAATTATCTTTTAGAAAGAAGATAATTATTTACAATTTTTTAGCATTTATTAGGCCCAATGATCGTTACCGTTATGATCTTCATTAAAAAAACTTTAAATGATCTATTCAATTATGATTCACAAAGAATGTAATTATTTCAAATTCTTTAGCATTTATTAGGACCAATGATCGTTACCGTTATGATCTTTAACAAAGAAATTCTAAATGATCTATTAAATTATCTTTTAGAAAGAAGATAATTAATTACAATCTTTTAGCATTTATTAGGCCCAATGATCGTTACCGTTGTGATCTTTAATAAAGAAATTCTAAATGATCTATTAAATTATCTTTTAGAAAGAAGATAATTAATTACAATCTTTTAGCATTTATTAAGCCCAATGATCGTTACCGTTATGATCTTTAATAAAGAAATTCTAAATGATCTATTAGATTATCTTTTAGAAAGAAGATAATTGTTTACAATTTTTTAGCATTTATTAGGCCCAATGATCGTTACCGTTATTAGGCTCAACGATTGTTACCGTTATGATTTTTAATAAAGAAATTTTAAATGATCTATTAAATTATGTTTTAGAAAGAATATAATTATGTACAATTCTTTAGCATTTATTAGGCCCAATGATCGTTTCCGTTATGATCTTTAATAAAGAAATTCTAAATGATCTATTAAATTATCTTTGAGAAAGAAGATAATTATTTACAATTTTTTAGCATTTATTAGGCCCAATGATCGTTACCGTTATGATCTTTAATAACAAAACTTTAAATGATCTTTTCAATCATTATTCACAAAGAAGGTAATTATTTCAAATTCTTTAGCATTTACTAGGACCAATGATCGTTACCGTTATGATCTTTAATAAAGAAATTTTAAATGATCTACTAAATTATCTTTTCCAAAGAAGATAAATAATTACAATTTTTTAGCATTTATTAGGCCCAATGAACGTTACCGTTATGATCTTTAATAAAGAAATTTTAAATGATCTATTAAATTATGTTTTAGAAAGTATATAATTATTTACAATTTTTTAGCATTTATTAGGCCCAATGATCGTTACCGTTATTAGGGTCAATGATTGTTACCGTTATGATTTTTAATAAAGAAATTTTAAATGATCTATTAAATTATGTTTTAGAAAGAATATAATTATGTACAATTCTTTAGCATTTATTAGGCCCAATGATCGTTTCCGTTATGATCTTTAATAAAGAAATTCTAAATGATCTATTAAATTATCTTTGAGAAAGAAGATAATTATTTACAATTTTTTAGCATTTATTAGGCCCAATGATCGTTACCGTTATGATCTTTAATAACAAAACTTTAAATGATCTTTTCAATCATTATTCACAAAGAAGGTAATTATTTCAAATTCTTTAGCATTTATTAGGACCAATGATCGTGACCGTTATGATCTTTAATAAAGAAATTTTAAATGATCTACTAAATTATCTTTTGCAAAGAAGATAATTAATTACAGTTTTTTAGCATTTATTAGGCCCAATGAACGTTACCGTTATGATCTTTAATAAAGAAATTTTAAATGATCTATTAAATTATGTTTTGGAAAGAATATAATTATTTACAATTCTTTAGCATTTATTAGGCCCAATGATCGTTACTGTTATGATCTTTAATAAAGAAATTCTAAATAATCTATTAAATTAGCTTTTAGAAAGAAGATAAGTATTTACGATTTTTTAGCATTTATTAGGCCCAATGATCGTTACCGTTATGATCTTTAATAAAGAAATTTTAAATGATCTATTAAATTATGTTTTAGAAAGAATATAATTATTTACAATTTTTTAGCATTTATTAGGCCCAATGATCGTTACCGTTATGATCTTTAATAAAAAAACTTTAAATGATCTTTTCAATTATGATTCACAAAGAAGGTAATTCTTTCAAATTCTTTAGCATTTATTAGGACCAATGATCATTACCGTTATGATCTTTAATAAAGAAATTCTAAATGATCTATTAAATTATCTTTTAGAAAGAAGATAATTATTTACAATTTTTTAGCATTTATTAGGCCCAATGATCGTTACCATTATGATCTTTAATAAAAAAACTATAAATGATCTTTTCAATTATGATTCACAAAGAAGGTAATTCTTTCAAATTCTTTAGCATTTATTAGGACCAATGATCATTACCGTTATGATCTTTAATAAAGAAATTCTAAATGATCTATTAAATTATCTTTTAGAAAGAAGATAATTATTTACAATTTTTTAGCATTTATTAGGCCCAATGATCGTTACCGTTATGATCTTCATTAAAAAAACTTTAAATGATCTATTCAATTATGATTCACAAAGAATGTAATTATTTCAAATTCTTTAGCATTTATTAGGACCAATGATCGTTACCGTTATGATCTTTAACAAAGAAATTCTAAATGATCTATTAAATTATCTTTTAGAAAGAAGATAATTAATTACAATCTTTTAGCATTTATTAGGCCCAATGATCGTTACCGTTGTGATCTTTAATAAAGAAATTCTAAATGATCTATTAAATTATCTTTTAGAAAGAAGATAATTAATTACAATCTTTTAGCATTTATTAAGCCCAATGATCGTTACCGTTATGATCTTTAATAAAGAAATTTTAAATGATCTACTAAATTATCTTTTGCAAAGAAGATAATTAATTACAGTTTTTTAGCATTTATTAGGCCCAATGAACGTTACCGTTATGATCTTTAATAAAGAACTTTTAAATGATCTATTAAATTATGTTTTGGAAAGAATATAATTATTTACAATTCTTTAGCATTTATTAGGCCCAATGATCGTTACTGTTATGATCTTTAATAAAGAAATTCTAAATAATCTATTAAATTAGCTTTTAGAAAGAAGATAAGTATTTACGATTTTTTAGCATTTATTAGGCCCAATGATCGTTACCGTTATGATCTTTAATAAAAAAACTTTAAATGATCTTTTCAATTATGATTCACAAAGAAGGTAATTCTTTCAAATTCTTTAGCATTTATTAGGACCAATGATCATTACTGTTATGATCTTTAATAAAGAAATTCTAAATGATCTATTAAATTATCTTTTAGAAAGAAGATAATTATTTACAATTTTTTAGCATTTATTAGGCCCAATGATCGTTACCGTTATGATCTTTAATAAAAAAACTTTAAATGATCTTTTCAATTATGATTCACAAAGAAGGTAATTCTTTCAAATTCTTTAGCATTTATTAGGACCAATGATCATTACCGTTATGATCTTTAATAAAGAAATTCTAAATGATCTATTAAATTATCTTTTAGAAAGAAGATAATTATTTACAATTTTTTAGCATTTATTAGGCCCAATGATCGTTACCGTTATGATCTTCATTAAAAAAACTTTAAATGATCTATTCAATTATGATTCACAAAGAATGTAATGATTTCAAATTCTTTAGCATTTATTAGGACCAATGATCGTTACAGTTATGATCTTTAACAAAGAAATTCTAAATGATCTATTAAATAATCTTTTACAAAGAAGATAATTAATTACAATCTTTTAGCATTTATTAGGCCCAATGATCGTTACCGTTATGATCTTTAATAAAGAAATTCTAAATGATCTATTAGATTATCTTTTAGAAAGAAGATAATTATTTACAATTTTTTAGCATTTATTAGGCCCAACGATCGTTACCGTTATTAGGGTCAATGATTGTTACCGTTATGATTTTTAATAAAGAAATTCTAAATGATCTATTAAATTAGCTTTTAGAAATAAGATAAGTATTTACGATTTTTTAGCATTTATTAGGCCCAATGATCGTTACCGTTATGATCTTTAATAAAGAAATTCTAAATGATCTATTAAATTATCTTTGGGAAAGAAGATAATTATTTACAATTTTTTAGCATTTATTAGGCCCAATGATCGTTACCGTTATGATCTTTAATAAAAAAACTTTAAATGATCTTTTCAATTATGATTCACAAAGAAGGTAATTCTTTCAAATTCTTTAGCATTTATTAGGACCAATGATCATTACCGTTATGATCTTTAATAAAGAAATTCTAAATGATCTATTAAATTATCTTTGAGAAAGAAGATAATTATTTACAATTTTTTAGCATTTATTAGGCCCAATGATCATTACCGTTATGATCTTTAATAAAAAAACTTTAAATGATCTTTTCAATTATGATTCACAAAGAAGGTAATTCTTTCAAATTCTTTAGCATTTATTAGGACCAATGATCATTACCGTTATGATCTTTAATAAAGAAATTCTAAATGATCTATTAAATTATGTTTTAGAAAGAAGATAATTATTTACAATTTTTTAGCATTTATTAGGCCCAATGATCGTTACCGTTATGATCTTCATTAAAAAAACTTTAAATGATCTATTCAATTATGATTCACAAAGAATGTAATTATTTCAAATTCTTTAGCATTTATTAGGACCAATGATCGTTACCGTTATGATCTTTAACAAAGAAATTCTAAATGATCTATTAAATTATCTTTTAGAAAGAAGATAATTAATTACAATCTTTTAGCATTTATTAGGCCCAATGATCGTTACCGTTGTGATCTTTAATAAAGAAATTCTAAATGATCTATTAAATTATCTTTTAGAAAGAAGATAATTAATTACAATCTTTTAGCATTTATTAAGCCCAATGATCGTTACCGTTATGATCTTTAATAAAGAAATTCTAAATGATCTATTAGATTATCTTTTAGAAAGAAGATAATTGTTTACAATTTTTTAGCATTTATTAGGCCCAATGATCGTTACCGTTATTAGGCTCAACGATTGTTACCGTTATGATTTTTAATAAAGAAATTTTAAATGATCTATTAAATTATGTTTTAGAAAGAATATAATTATGTACAATTCTTTAGCATTTATTAGGCCCAATGATCGTTTCCGTTATGATCTTTAATAAAGAAATTCTAAATGATCTATTAAATTATCTTTGAGAAAGAAGATAATTATTTACAATTTTTTAGCATTTATTAGGCCCAATGATCGTTACCGTTATGATCTTTAATAACAAAACTTTAAATGATCTTTTCAATCATTATTCACAAAGAAGGTAATTATTTCAAATTCTTTAGCATTTACTAGGACCAATGATCGTTACCGTTATGATCTTTAATAAAGAAATTTTAAATGATCTACTAAATTATCTTTTCCAAAGAAGATAAATAATTACAATTTTTTAGCATTTATTAGGCCCAATGAACGTTACCGTTATGATCTTTAATAAAGAAATTTTAAATGATCTATTAAATTATGTTTTAGAAAGTATATAATTATTTACAATTTTTTAGCATTTATTAGGCCCAATGATCGTTACCGTTATTAGGGTCAATGATTGTTACCGTTATGATTTTTAATAAAGAAATTTTAAATGATCTATTAAATTATGTTTTAGAAAGAATATAATTATGTACAATTCTTTAGCATTTATTAGGCCCAATGATCGTTTCCGTTATGATCTTTAATAAAGAAATTCTAAATGATCTATTAAATTATCTTTGAGAAAGAAGATAATTATTTACAATTTTTTAGCATTTATTAGGCCCAATGATCGTTACCGTTATGATCTTTAATAACAAAACTTTAAATGATCTTTTCAATCATTATTCACTAAGAAGGTAATTATTTCAAATTCTTTAGCATTTATTAGGACCAATGATCGTGACCGTTATGA
The DNA here is from genome assembly GCA_037954015.1 of Psophocarpus tetragonolobus. Classification (NCBI taxonomy): domain Eukaryota; kingdom Viridiplantae; phylum Streptophyta; class Magnoliopsida; order Fabales; family Fabaceae; genus Psophocarpus; species Psophocarpus tetragonolobus. The sequence goes on from CM075688.1 coordinate 67,353,609, forward strand.
TCTTTAATAAAGAAATTTTAAATGATCTACTAAATTATCTTTTGCAAAGAAGATAATTAATTACAGTTTTTTAGCATTTATTAGGCCCAATGAACGTTACCGTTATGATCTTTAATAAAGAAATTTTAAATGATCTATTAAATTATGTTTTGGAAAGAATATAATTATTTACAATTCTTTAGCATTTATTAGGCCCAATGATCGTTACTGTTATGATCTTTAATAAAGAAATTCTAAATAATCTATTAAATTAGCTTTTAGAAAGAAGATAAGTATTTACGATTTTTTAGCATTTATTAGGCCCAATGATCGTTACCGTTATGATCTTTAATAAAGAAATTTTAAATGATCTATTAAATTATGTTTTAGAAAGAATATAATTATTTACAATTTTTTAGCATTTATTAGGCCCAATGATCGTTACCGTTATGATCTTTAATAAAAAAACTTTAAATGATCTTTTCAATTATGATTCACAAAGAAGGTAATTCTTTCAAATTCTTTAGCATTTATTAGGACCAATGATCATTACCGTTATGATCTTTAATAAAGAAATTCTAAATGATCTATTAAATTATCTTTTAGAAAGAAGATAATTATTTACAATTTTTTAGCATTTATTAGGCCCAATGATCGTTACCATTATGATCTTTAATAAAAAAACTATAAATGATCTTTTCAATTATGATTCACAAAGAAGGTAATTCTTTCAAATTCTTTAGCATTTATTAGGACCAATGATCATTACCGTTATGATCTTTAATAAAGAAATTCTAAATGATCTATTAAATTATCTTTTAGAAAGAAGATAATTATTTACAATTTTTTAGCATTTATTAGGCCCAATGATCGTTACCGTTATGATCTTCATTAAAAAAACTTTAAATGATCTATTCAATTATGATTCACAAAGAATGTAATTATTTCAAATTCTTTAGCATTTATTAGGACCAATGATCGTTACCGTTATGATCTTTAACAAAGAAATTCTAAATGATCTATTAAATTATCTTTTAGAAAGAAGATAATTAATTACAATCTTTTAGCATTTATTAGGCCCAATGATCGTTACCGTTGTGATCTTTAATAAAGAAATTCTAAATGATCTATTAAATTATCTTTTAGAAAGAAGATAATTAATTACAATCTTTTAGCATTTATTAAGCCCAATGATCGTTACCGTTATGATCTTTAATAAAGAAATTCTAAATGATCTATTAGATTATCTTTTAGAAAGAAGATAATTATTTACAATTTTTTAGCATTTATTAGGGCCAATGATCGTTACCGTTATTAGGCTCAACGATTGTTACCGTTATGATTTTTAATAAAGAAATTTTAAATGATCTATTAAATTATGTTTTAGAAAGAATATAATTATGTACAATTCTTTAGCATTTATTAGGCCCAATGATCGTTTCCGTTATGATCTTTAATAAAGAAATTCTAAATGATCTATTAAATTATCTTTGAGAAAGAAGATAATTATTTACAATTTTTTAGCATTTATTAGGCCCAATGATCGTTACCGTTATGATCTTTAATAACAAAACTTTAAATGATCTTTTCAATCATTATTCACAAAGAAGGTAATTATTTCAAATTCTTTAGCATTTATTAGGACCAATGATCGTTACCGTTATGATCTTTAATAAAGAAATTTTAAATGATCTACTAAATTATCTTTTGCAAAGAAGATAATTAATTACAGTTTTTTAGCATTTATTAGGCCCAATGAACGTTACCGTTATGATCTTTAATAAAGAAATTTTAAATGATCTATTAAATTATGTTTTGGAAAGAATATAATTATTTACAATTCTTTAGCATTTATTAGGCCCAATGATCGTTACTGTTATGATCTTTAATAAAGAAATTCTAAATAATCTATTAAATTAGCTTTTAGAAAGAAGATAAGTATTTACGATTTTTTAGCATTTATTAGGCCCAATGATCGTTACCGTTATGATCTTTAATAAAGAAATTTTAAATGATCTATTAAATTATGTTTTAGAAAGAATATAATTATTTACAATTTTTTAGCATTTATTAGGCCCAATGATCGTTACCGTTATGATCTTTAATAAAAAAACTTTAAATGATCTTTTCAATTATGATTCACAAAGAAGGTAATTCTTTCAAATTCTTTAGCATTTATTAGGACCAATGATCATTACTGTTATGATCTTTAATAAAGAAATTCTAAATGATCTATTAAATTATCTTTTAGAAAGAAGATAATTATTTACAATTTTTTAGCATTTATTAGGCCCAATGATCGTTACCGTTATGATCTTTAATAAAAAAACTTTAAATGATCTTTTCAATTATGATTCACAAAGAAGGTAATTCTTTCAAATTCTTTAGCATTTATTAGGACCAATGATCATTACCGTTATGATCTTTAATAAAGAAATTCTAAATGATCTATTAAATTATCTTTTAGAAAGAAGATAATTATTTACAATTTTTTAGCATTTATTAGGCCCAATGATCGTTACCGTTATGATCTTCATTAAAAAAACTTTAAATGATCTATTCAATTATGATTCACAAAGAATGTAATTATTTCAAATTCTTTAGCATTTATTAGGACCAATGATCGTTACAGTTATGATCTTTAACAAAGAAATTCTAAATGATCTATTAAATAATCTTTTACAAAGAAGATAATTAATTACAATCTTTTAGCATTTATTAGGCCCAATGATCGTTACCGTTATGATCTTTAATAAAGAAATTCTAAATGATCTATTAGATTATCTTTTAGAAAGAAGATAATTATTTACAATTTTTTAGCATTTATTAGGCCCAACGATCGTTACCGTTATTAGGGTCAATGATTGTTACCGTTATGATTTTTAATAAAGAAATTCTAAATGATCTATTAAATTAGCTTTTACAAATAAGATAAGTATTTACGATTTTTTAGCATTTATTAGGCCCAATGATCGTTACCGTTATGATCTTTAATAAAGAAATTCTAAATGATCTATTAAATTATCTTTGGGAAAGAAGATAATTATTTACAATTTTTTAGCATTTATTAGGCCCAATGATCGTTACCGTTATGATCTTTAATAAAAAAACTTTAAATGATCTTTTCAATTATGATTCACAAAGAAGGTAATTCTTTCAAATTCTTTAGCATTTATTAGGACCAATGATCATTACCGTTATGATCTTTAATAAAGAAATTCTAAATGATCTATTAAATTATCTTTGAGAAAGAAGATAATTATTTACAATTTTTTAGCATTTATTAGGCCCAATGATCATTACCGTTATGATCTTTAATAAAAAAACTTTAAATGATCTTTTCAATTATGATTCACAAAGAAGGTAATTCTTTCAAATTCTTTAGCATTTATTAGGACCAATGATCATTACTGTTATGATCTTTAATAAAGAAATTCTAAATGATCTATTAAATTATGTTTTAGAAAGAAGATAATTATTTACAATTTTTTAGCATTTATTAGGCCCAATGATCGTTACCGTTATGATCTTCATTAAAAAAACTTTAAATGATCTATTCAATTATGATTCACAAAGAATGTAATTATTTCAAATTCTTTAGCATTTATTAGGACCAATGATCGTTACCGTTATGATCTTTAACAAAGAAATTCTAAATGATCTATTAAATTATCTTTTAGAAAGAAGATAATTAATTACAATCTTTTAGCATTTATTAGGCCCAATGATCGTTACCGTTGTGATCTTTAATAAAGAAATTCTAAATGATCTATTAAATTATCTTTTAGAAAGAAGATAATTAATTACAATCTTTTAGCATTTATTAAGCCCAATGATCGTTACCGTTATGATCTTTAATAAAGAAATTCTAAATGATCTATTAGATTATCTTTTAGAAAGAAGATAATTGTTTACAATTTTTTAGCATTTATTAGGCCCAATGATCGTTACCGTTATTAGGCTCAACGATTGTTACCGTTATGATTTTTAATAAAGAAATTTTAAATGATCTATTAAATTATGTTTTAGAAAGAATATAATTATGTACAATTCTTTAGCATTTATTAGGCCCAATGATCGTTTCCGTTATGATCTTTAATAAAGAAATTCTAAATGATCTATTAAATTATCTTTGAGAAAGAAGATAATTATTTACAATTTTTTAGCATTTATTAGGCCCAATGATCGTTACCGTTATGATCTTTAATAACAAAACTTTAAATGATCTTTTCAATCATTATTCACAAAGAAGGTAATTATTTCAAATTCTTTAGCATTTACTAGGACCAATGATCGTTACCGTTATGATCTTTAATAAAGAAATTTTAAATGATCTACTAAATTATCTTTTCCAAAGAAGATAAATAATTACAATTTTTTAGCATTTATTAGGCCCAATGAACGTTACCGTTATGATCTTTAATAAAGAAATTTTAAATGATCTATTAAATTATGTTTTAGAAAGTATATAATTATTTACAATTTTTTAGCATTTATTAGGCCCAATGATCGTTACCGTTATTAGGGTCAATGATTGTTACCGTTATGATTTTTAATAAAGAAATTTTAAATGATCTATTAAATTATGTTTTAGAAAGAATATAATTATGTACATTTCTTTAGCATTTATTAGGCCCAATGATCGTTTCCGTTATGATCTTTAATAAAGAAATTCTAAATGATCTATTAAATTATCTTTGAGAAAGAAGATAATTATTTACAATTTTTTAGCATTTATTAGGCCCAATGATCGTTACCGTTATGATCTTTAATAACAAAACTTTAAATGATCTTTTCAATCATTATTCACTAAGAAGGTAATTATTTCAAATTCTTTAGCATTTATTAGGACCAATGATCGTGACCGTTATGATCTTTAATAAAGAAATTTTAAATGATCTACTAAATTATCTTTTGCAAAGAAGATAATTAATTACAGTTTTTTAGCATTTATTAGGCCCAATGAACGTTACCGTTATGATCTTTAATAAAGAAATTTTAAATGATCTATTAAATTATGTTTTGGAAAGAATATAATTATTTACAATTCTTTAGCATTTATTAGGCCCAATGATCGTTACTGTTATGATCTTTAATAAAGAAATTCTAAATAATCTATTAAATTAGCTTTTAGAAAGAAGATAAGTATTTACGATTTTTTAGCATTTATTAGGCCCAATGATCGTTACCGTTATGATCTTTAATAAAGAAATTTTAAATGATCTATTAAATTATGTTTTAGAAAGAATATAATTATTTACAATTTTTTAGCATTTATTAGGCCCAATGATCGTTACCGTTATGATCTTTAATAAAAAAACTTTAAATGATCTTTTCAATTATGATTCACAAAGAAGGTAATTCTTTCAAATTCTTTAGCATTTATTAGGACCAATGATCATTACCGTTATGATCTTTAATAAAGAAATTCTAAATGATCTATTAAATTATCTTTTAGAAAGAAGATAATTATTTACAATTTTTTAGCATTTATTAGGCCCAATGATCGTTACCATTATGATCTTTAATAAAAAAACTATAAATGATCTTTTCAATTATGATTCACAAAGAAGGTAATTCTTTCAAATTCTTTAGCATTTATTAGGACCAATGATCATTACCGTTATGATCTTTAATAAAGAAATTCTAAATGATCTATTAAATTATCTTTTAGAAAGAAGATAATTATTTACAATTTTTTAGCATTTATTAGGCCCAATGATCGTTACCGTTATGATCTTCATTAAAAAAACTTTAAATGATCTATTCAATTATGATTCACAAAGAATGTAATTATTTCAAATTCTTTAGCATTTATTAGGACCAATGATCGTTACCGTTATGATCTTTAACAAAGAAATTCTAAATGATCTATTAAATTATCTTTTAGAAAGAAGATAATTAATTACAATCTTTTAGCATTTATTAGGCCCAATGATCGTTACCGTTGTGATCTTTAATAAAGAAATTCTAAATGATCTATTAAATTATCTTTTAGAAAGAAGATAATTAATTACAATCTTTTAGCATTTATTAAGCCCAATGATCGTTACCGTTATGATCTTTAATAAAGAAATTCTAAATGATCTATTAGATTATCTTTTAGAAAGAAGATAATTATTTACAATTTTTTAGCATTTATTAGGGCCAATGATCGTTACCGTTATTAGGCTCAACGATTGTTACCGTTATGATTTTTAATAAAGAAATTTTAAATGATCTATTAAATTATGTTTTAGAAAGAATATAATTATGTACAATTCTTTAGCATTTATTAGGCCCAATGATCGTTTCCGTTATGATCTTTAATAAAGAAATTCTAAATGATCTATTAAATTATCTTTGAGAAAGAAGATAATTATTTACAATTTTTTAGCATTTATTAGGCCCAATGATCGTTACCGTTATGATCTTTAATAACAAAACTTTAAATGATCTTTTCAATCATTATTCACAAAGAAGGTAATTATTTCAAATTCTTTAGCATTTATTAGGACCAATGATCGTTACCGTTATGATCTTTAATAAAGAAATTTTAAATGATCTACTAAATTATCTTTTGCAAAGAAGATAATTAATTACAGTTTTTTAGCATTTATTAGGCCCAATGAACGTTACCGTTATGATCTTTAATAAAGAAATTTTAAATGATCTATTAAATTATGTTTTGGAAAGAATATAATTATTTACAATTCTTTAGCATTTATTAGGCCCAATGATCGTTACTGTTATGATCTTTAATAAAGAAATTCTAAATAATCTATTAAATTAGCTTTTAGAAAGAAGATAAGTATTTACGATTTTTTAGCATTTATTAGGCCCAATGATCGTTACCGTTATGATCTTTAATAAAGAAATTTTAAATGATCTATTAAATTATGTTTTAGAAAGAATATAATTATTTACAATTTTTTAGCATTTATTAGGCCCAATGATCGTTACCGTTATGATCTTTAATAAAAAAACTTTAAATGATCTTTTCAATTATGATTCACAAAGAAGGTAATTCTTTCAAATTCTTTAGCATTTATTAGGACCAATGATCATTACTGTTATGATCTTTAATAAAGAAATTCTAAATGATCTATTAAATTATCTTTTAGAAAGAAGATAATTATTTACAATTTTTTAGCATTTATTAGGCCCAATGATCGTTACCGTTATGATCTTTAATAAAAAAACTTTAAATGATCTTTTCAATTATGATTCACAAAGAAGGTAATTCTTTCAAATTCTTTAGCATTTATTAGGACCAATGATCATTACCGTTATGATCTTTAATAAAGAAATTCTAAATGATCTATTAAATTATCTTTTAGAAAGAAGATAATTATTTACAATTTTTTAGCATTTATTAGGCCCAATGATCGTTACCGTTATGATCTTCATTAAAAAAACTTTAAATGATCTATTCAATTATGATTCACAAAGAATGTAATTATTTCAAATTCTTTAGCATTTATTAGGACCAATGATCGTTACAGTTATGATCTTTAACAAAGAAATTCTAAATGATCTATTAAATAATCTTTTACAAAGAAGATAATTAATTACAATCTTTTAGCATTTATTAGGCCCAATGATCGTTACCGTTATGATCTTTAATAAAGAAATTCTAAATGATCTATTAGATTATCTTTTAGAAAGAAGATAATTATTTACAATTTTTTAGCATTTATTAGGCCCAACGATCGTTACCGTTATTAGGGTCAATGATTGTTACCGTTATGATTTTTAATAAAGAAATTCTAAATGATCTATTAAATTAGCTTTTACAAATAAGATAAGTATTTACGATTTTTTAGCATTTATTAGGCCCAATGATCGTTACCGTTATGATCTTTAATAAAGAAATTCTAAATGATCTATTAAATTATCTTTGGGAAAGAAGATAATTATTTACAATTTTTTAGCATTTATTAGGCCCAATGATCGTTACCGTTATGATCTTTAATAAAAAAACTTTAAATGATCTTTTCAATTATGATTCACAAAGAAGGTAATTCTTTCAAATTCTTTAGCATTTATTAGGACCAATGATCATTACCGTTATGATCTTTAATAAAGAAATTCTAAATGATCTATTAAATTATCTTTGAGAAAGAAGATAATTATTTACAATTTTTTAGCATTTATTAGGCCCAATGATCATTACCGTTATGATCTTTAATAAAAAAACTTTAAATGATCTTTTCAATTATGATTCACAAAGAAGGTAATTCTTTCAAATTCTTTAGCATTTATTAGGACCAATGATCATTACTGTTATGATCTTTAATAAAGAAATTCTAAATGATCTATTAAATTATGTTTTAGAAAGAAGATAATTATTTACAATTTTTTAGCATTTATTAGGCCCAATGATCGTTACCGTTATGATCTTCATTAAAAAAACTTTAAATGATCTATTCAATTATGATTCACAAAGAATGTAATTATTTCAAATTCTTTAGCATTTATTAGGACCAATGATCGTTACCGTTATGATCTTTAACAAAGAAATTCTAAATGATCTATTAAATTATCTTTTAGAAAGAAGATAATTAATTACAATCTTTTAGCATTTATTAGGCCCAATGATCGTTACCGTTGTGATCTTTAATAAAGAAATTCTAAATGATCTATTAAATTATCTTTTAGAAAGAAGATAATTAATTACAATCTTTTAGCATTTATTAAGCCCAATGATCGTTACCGTTATGATCTTTAATAAAGAAATTCTAAATGATCTATTAGATTATCTTTTAGAAAGAAGATAATTGTTTACAATTTTTTAGCATTTATTAGGCCCAATGATCGTTACCGTTATTAGGCTCAACGATTGTTACCGTTATGATTTTTAATAAAGAAATTTTAAATGATCTATTAAATTATGTTTTAGAAAGAATATAATTATGTACAATTCTTTAGCATTTATTAGGCCCAATGATCGTTTCCGTTATGATCTTTAATAAAGAAATTCTAAATGATCTATTAAATTATCTTTGAGAAAGAAGATAATTATTTACAATTTTTTAGCATTTATTAGGCCCAATGATCGTTACCGTTATGATCTTTAATAACAAAACTTTAAATGATCTTTTCAATCATTATTCACAAAGAAGGTAATTATTTCAAATTCTTTAGCATTTACTAGGACCAATGATCGTTACCGTTATGATCTTTAATAAAGAAATTTTAAATGATCTACTAAATTATCTTTTCCAAAGAAGATAAATAATTACAATTTTTTAGCATTTATTAGGCCCAATGAACGTTACCGTTATGATCTTTAATAAAGAAATTTTAAATGATCTATTAATTATGTTTTAGAAAGTATATAATTATTTACAATTTTTTAGCATTTATTAGGCCCAATGATCGTTACCGTTATTAGGGTCAATGATTGTTACCGTTATGATTTTTAATAAAGAAATTTTAAATGATCTATTAAATTATGTTTTAGAAAGAATATAATTATGTACAATTCTTTAGCATTTATTAGGCCCAATGATCGTTTCCGTTATGATCTTTAATAAAGAAATTCTAAATGATCTATAAAATTATCTTTGAGAAAGAAGATAATTATTTACAATTTTTTAGCATTTATTAGGCCCAATGATCGTTACCGTTATGATCTTTAATAACAAAACTTTAAATGATCTTTTCAATCATTATTCACAAAGAAGGTAATTATTTCAAATTCTTTAGCATTTATTAGGACCAATGATCGTTACCGTTATGATCTTTAATAAAGAAATTTTAAATGATCTACTAAATTATCTTTTGTAAAGAAGATAATTAATTACAGTTTTTTAGCATTTATTAGGCCCAATGAACGTTACCGTTATGATCTTTAATAAAGAAATTTTAAATGATCTATTAAATTAGGTTTTAGAAAGAATATAATTATTTACAATTTTTTAGCATTTATTAGGCCCAATGATCGTTACCGTTATGATCTTTAATAAAAAAACTTTAAATGATCTTTTCAATTATGATTCACAAAGAAGGTAATTCTTTCAAATTCTTTAGCATTTATTAGGACCAATGATCATTACCGTTATGATCTTTAATAAAGAAATTCTAAATGATCTATTAAATTATCTTTTAGAAAGAAGATAATTATTTACAATTTTTTAGCATTTATTAGGCCCAATGATCGTTACCGTTATGATCTTTAATAAAGAAATTTTAAATGATCTATTAAATTATGTTTTAGAAAGAATATAATTATTTACAATTCTTTATCATTTATTAGGCCCAATGATCGTTACTGTTATGATCTTTAATAAAGAAATTCTAAATGATCTATTAAATTAGCTTTTAGAAAGAAGATAAGTATTTACGATTTTTTAGCATTTATTAGGCCCAATGATCGTTACCGTTATGATCTTTAATAAAGAAATTCTAAATGATCTATTAAATTATCTTTGAGAAAGAAGATAATTATTTACAATTTTTTAGCATTTATTAGGCCCAATGATCGTTACCGTTATGATCTTTAATAAAAAAACTTTAAATGATATTTTCAATTATCATTCACAAAGAAGGTAATTCTTTCAAAATCTTTAGCATTTATTAGGACCAATGATCGTTACCGTTATGATCTTTAATAAAGAAATTTTAAATGATCTACTAAATTATCTTTTGCAAAGAAGATAATTAATTACAGTTTTTTGGCATTTATTAGGCCCAATGAACGTTACCGTTATGATCTTTAATAAAGAAATTTTAAATGATCTATTAAATTATGTTTTAGAAAGAATATAATTATTTACAATTTTTTAGCATTTATTATGCCCAATGATCGTTACCGTTATGATCTTTAATAAAAAAACTTTAAATGATCTTTTCAATTATGATTCACAAAGAAGGTAATTCTTTCAAATTCTTTCGCATTTATTAGGCCCAATGATCGTTACTGTTATGATCTTTAATAAAGAAATTCTAAATGATCTATTAAATTAGCTTTTAGAAAGAAGATAAGTATTTACGATTTTTTAGCATTTATTAGGCCCAATGATCGTTACCGTTATGATCTTTAATAAAGAAATTCTAAATGATCTATTAAATTATCTTTGAGAAAGAAGATAATTATTTACAATTTTTTAGCATTTATTAGGCCCAATGATCGTTACCGTTATGATCTTTAATAAAAAAACTTTAAATGATATTTTCAATTATCATTCACAAAGAAGGTAATTCTTTCAAAATCTTTAGCATTTATTAGGACCAATGATCGTTACCGTTATGATCTTTAATAAAGAAATTTTAAATGATCTACTAAATTATCTTTTGCAAAGAAGATAATTAATTACAGTTTTTTAGCATTTATTAGGCCCAATGAACGTTACCGTTATGATCTTTAATAAAGAAATTTTAAATGATCTATTAAATTATGTTTTAGAAAGAATATAATTATTTACAATTTTTTAGCATTTATTATGCCCAATGATCGTTACCGTTATGATCTTTAATAAAAAAACTTTAAATGATCTTTTCAATTATGATTCACAAAGAAGGTAATTCTTTCAAATTCTTTCGCATTTATTAGGACCAATGATCATTACCGTTATGATCTTTAATAAAGAAACTCTAAATGATCTATTAAATTATCTTTTAGAAAGAAGATAATTATTTACAATTTTTTAGCATTTATTAGGCCCAATGATCGTTACCGTTATGATCTTTAATGAAAAAACTTTAAATGATCTTTTCAATTATGATTCACAAAGAAGGTAATTCTTTCAAATTCTTTAGCATTTATTAGGACCAATGATAATTACCGTTATGATCTTTAATAAAGAAATTCTAAATGATCTATTAAATTATCTTTTAGAAAGAAGATAATTATTTACAATTTTTTAGCATTTATTAGGCCCAATGATCGTTACCGTTATGATCTTCATTAAAAAAACTTTAAATGATCTATTCAATTATGATTCACAAAGAATGTAATTATTTCAAATTCTTTAGCATTTATTAGGACCAATGATCGTTACCATTATGATCTTTAACAAAAAAATTCTAAATGATCAATTAAATTATCTTTTAGAAAGAAGATAATTAATTACAATCTTTTAGCATTTATTAGGCCCAATGATCGTTACCGTTGTGATCTTTAATAAAGAAATTCTAAATGATCTATTAAATTATCTTTTAGAAAGAAGATAATTAATTACAATCTTTTAGCATTTATTAAGCCCGATGATCGTTACCGTTATGATCTTTAATAAAGAAATTCTAAATGATCTATTAGATTATCGTTTAGAAAGAAGATAATTATTTACAATTTTTTAGCATTTATTAGGCCCAATGATCGGTACCGTTATTAGGCTCAATGATTGTTACCGTTATGATTTTTAATAAAGAAATTTTAAATGATCTATTAAATTATGTTTTAGAAAGAATATAATTATGTACAATTCTTTAGCATTTATTAGGCCCAATGATCGTTTCCGTTATGATCTTTAATAAAGAAATTCTAAATGATCTATTAAATTATCTTTGAGAAAGAAGATAATTATTTACAACTTTTTAGCATTTATTAGGCCCAATGATCGTTACGTTATGATCTTTAATAACAAAACTTTCAATGATCTTTTCAATTATTATTCACAAAGAAGGTAATTATTTCAAATTCTTTAGCATTTATTAGGACCAATGATCGTTACCGTTATGATCATTAATTAAGAAATTCTAAATGATCTATTAAATTATCTTTTAGAAAGAAGATAATTATTTACAATTTTTTAGCATTTATTAGGCCCAATGATCGTTACCGTTATGATCTTCATTAAAAAAACTTTAAATGATTTATTCAATTATGATTTACAAAGAATGTAATTATTTCAAATTCTTTAGCATTTATTAGGACCAATGATCGTTACCGTTATGATCTTTAACAAAGAAATTCTAAATGATCTATTAAATTATCTTTTAGAAAGAAGATAATTAATTACAATCTTTTAGAATTTATTAGGCCCAATGATCGTTACCGTTATGATCTTTAATAAAGAAATTCTAAATGATCTATTAGATTATCTTTTAGAAAGAAGATAATTATTTACAATTTTTTAGCATTTATTAGGCCCAATGATTGTTACCGTTATTAGGCTCAATGATTGTTACCGTTATGATTTTTAATAAAGAAATTTTAAATGATGTATTAAATTATGTTTTAGAAAGAATATAATTATGTACAATTCTTTAGCATTTATTAGGCCCAATGATCGTTTCCGTTATGATCTTTAATAAAGAAATTCTAAATGATCTATTAAATTATCTTTGAGAAAGAAGATAATTATTTACAATTTTTTAGCATTTATTAGGCCCAATGATCGTTACCGTTATGATCTTTAATAACAAAACTTTAAATGATCTTTTCAATCATTATTCACAAAGAAGGTAATTATTTCAAATTCTTTAGCATTTACTAGGACCAATGATCGTTACCGTTATGATCTTTAATAAAGAAATTTTAAATGATCCACTAAATTATCTTTTGCAAAGAAGATAATTAATTACAGTTTTTTAGCATTTATTAGGCCCAATGAACGTTACCGTTATGATCTTTAATAAAGAAATTTTAAATGATCTATTAAATTATGTTTTAGAAAGAATATAATTATTTACAATTCTTTAGCATTTATTAGGCCCAATGATCGTTTCCATTATGATCTTTAATAAAGAAATTCTAAATGATCTATTAAATTAGCTTTTAGAAAGAAGATAAGTATTTACGATTTTTTAGCATTTATTAGGCCCAATGATCGTTACCGTTATGATCTTTAATAAAGAAATTCTAAATGATCTATTAAATTATCTTTGACAAAGAAGATAATTATTTAAAATTTTTTAGCATTTATTAGGCCCAATGATTGTTACCGTTATGATCTTTAATAAAAAAACTTTAAATGATCTTTTCAATTATGATTCACAAAGAAGGTAATTCTTTCAAATTCTTTAGCTTTTATTAGGACCAATGATCATTACCGTTATGATCTTTAATAAAGAAATTCTAAATGATCTATTAAATTAGCTTTGAGAAAGAAGATAATTATTTACAATTTTTTTAGCATTTATTAGGCCCAATGATCGTTACCGTTATGATCTTTAATAAAAAAACTTTAAATGATCTTTTCAATTATGATTCACAAAGAAGGTAATTCTTTCAAATTCTTTAGCATTTCTTAGGACCAATGATCATTACCGTTATGATCTTTAATAAAGAAATTCTAAATGATCTATTAAATTATCTTTGAGAAAGAAGATAATTATTTACAATTTTTTAGCATTTATTAGGCCCAATGATCGTTACCGTTATGATCTTTAATAAAAAAACTTTAAATGATCTTTTCAATTATGATTCACAGAGAAGGTAATTCTTTAAAATTCTTTAGCATTTATTAGGACCAATGATCGTTACCGTTATGATCTTTAACAAAGAAATTCTAAATGATCTATTAAATTATCTTTTAGAAAAAAGATAATTAATTACAATCTTTTAGCATTTATTAGGCCCAATGATCGTTACCGTTGTGATCTTTAATAAAGAAATTCTAAATGATCTATTAAATTATCTTTTAGAAAGAAGATAATTAATTACAATCTTTTAGCATTTATTAAGCCCAATGATCGTTACCGTTATGATCTTTAATAAAGAAATTTTAAATGATCTATTAGATTATCTTTTAGAAAGAATATAATTATGTACAATTCTTTAGCATTTATTAGGCCCAATGATCGTTTCCGTTATGATCTTTAATAAAGAAATTCTAAATGATCTATTAAATTATCTTTGAGAAAGAAGATAATTATTTACAACTTTTTAGCATTTATTTGGCCCAATGATCGTTACGTTATGATCTTTAATAACAAAACTTTAAATGATCTTTTCAATTATTATTCACAAAGAAGGTAATTATTTCAAATTCTTTAGCATTTATTAGGACCAATGATTGTTACCGTTATGATCATTAATAAAGAAATTCTAAATGATGTATTAAATATCTTTTAGAAGGAAGATAATTATTTACAATTTTTTAGTATTTATTAGGCCCAATGATCGTTACCGTTATGATCTTCATTAAAAAAACTTTAAATGATCTATTCAATTATGATTCACAAAGAATGTAATTATTTCAAATTCTTTAGCATTTATTAGGACCAATGATCGTTACCGTTATGATCTTTAACCAGGAAATTCTAAATGATCTATTAAATTATCTTTTAGAAAGAAGGTAATTAATTACAATCTTTTAGCATTTATTAGGCCCAATGATCGTTACCGTTATGATCTTTAATAAAGAAATTCTAAATGATCTATTAGATTATCTTTAAGAAAGAAGATAATTATTTACAATTTTTTAGCATTTATTAGGCCCAATGATCGTTACCGTTATTAGGGTCAATGATTGTTACCCTTATGATTTTTAATAAAGAAATTTTAAATGATCTATTAAATTATGTTTTAGAAAGAATATAATTATGTACAATTCTTTAGCATTTATTAGGCCCAATGATCGTTTCCGTTATGATCTTTAATAAAGAAATTCTAAATGATCTATTAAATTATCTTTGAGAAAGAAGATAATTATTTACAATTTTTTAGCATTTATTAGGCCCAATGATCGTTACCATTATGATCTTTAATAACAAAACTTTAAATGATCTTTTCAATCATTATTCACAAAGAAGGTAATTATTTCAAATTCTTTAGCATTTATTAGGACCAATGATCATTACCGTTATTATCTTTAATAAAGAAATTTTAAATGATCTACTAAATTATCTTTTGCAAAGAAGATAATTAATTACAGTTTTTTAGCATTTATTAGGCCCAATGAACGTTACCGTTATGATCTTTAATAAAGAAATTTTAAATGATCTATTAAATTATGTTTTAGAAAGAATATAACTATTTACAATTCTTTAGCATTTATTAGGCCCAATGATCATTTCCGTTATGATCTTTAATAAAGAAATTCTAAATGATCTATTAAATTAGCTTTTAGAAAGAAGATAAGTATTTACGATTTTTTAGCATTTATTTGGCCCAATGATCGTTACCGTTATGATCTTTAATAAAGAAATTCTAAATGATCTATTAAATTATCTTTGAGAAAGAAGATAATTATTTACAATTTTTTAGCATTTATTAGGCCCAATGATTGTTACCGTTATGATCTTTAATAAAAAAACTTTAAATGATCTTTTCAATTATGATTCACAAAGAAGGTAATTCTTTCAAATTCTTTAGCATTTACTAGGACCAATGATCATTACCGTTATGATCTTTAATAAAGAAATTCTAAATGATCTATTAAATTATCTTTGAGAAAGAAGATAATTATTTACAATTTTTTAGCATTTATTAGGCCCAATGATCGTTACTGTTATGATGTTTAATAAAAAAACTTTAAATGATCTTTTCAATTATGATTCACAAAGAAGGTAATTCTTTCAAATTCTTTAGCATTTATTAGGACCAATGATCATTACCGTTATGATCTTTAAGAAAGAAATTCTAAATGATCTATTAAATTATCTTTTAGAAAGAAGATAATTATTTACAATTTTTTAGCATTTATTAGGCCCAATGATCGTTACCGTTATGATCTTCATTAAAAAAACTTTAAATGATCTATTCAATTATGATTCACAAAGAATGTAATTATTTCAAATTCTTTAGCATTTATTAGGACCAATGATCGTTACCGTTATGATCTTTAACAAAGAAATTCTAAAAGATCTACTAAATTATCTTTTAGAAAGAAGATAATTAATTACAATCTTTTAGCATTTATTAGGCCCAATGATCGTTACCGTTATGATCTTTAATAAAGAAATTCTAAATGATCTATTAGATTATCTTTTAGAAAGAAGATAATTATTTACAATTTTTTAGCATTTATTAGGCCTAATGATCGTTACCGTTATTAGGCTCAATGATTGTTACCGTTATGATTTTTAATAAAGAAATTTTAAATGATCTATTAAATTATGTTTTAGAAAGAATATAATTATGTACAATTCTTTAGCATTTATTAGGCCCAATAATCGTTTCCGTTATGATCTTTAATAAAGAAATTCTAAATGATCTATTAAATTATCTTTGAGAAAGAAGATAATTATTTACAATTTTTTAGCATTTATTAGGCCCAATGATCGTTACCGTTATGATCTTTAATAACAAAACTTTAAATGATCTTTTCAATCATTATTCACAAAGAAGGTAATTATTTCAAATTCTTTAGCATTTATTAGGACCAATGATCATTACCGATATGATCTTTAAGAAAGAAATTTTAAATGATCTACTAAATTATCTTTTGCAAAGAAGATAATTAATTACAGTTTTTTAGCATTTATTAGGCCCAATGAACGTTACCGTTATGATCTTTAATAAAGAAATTTTAAATGATCTATTAAATTATGTTTTAGAAAGAATATAATTATTTACTATTCTTTAGCATTTATTAGGACCAATGATCGTTTCTGTTATGATCTTTAATAAAGAAATTCTAAATGATCTATTAAATTAGCTTTTAGAAAGAAGATAAGTATTTACGATTTTTTAGCATTTATTAGGCCCAATGATCGTTACCGTTATGATCTTTAATAAAGAAATTCTAAATGATCTATTAAATTATCTTTGAGAAAGAAGATAATTATTTACAATTTTTTAGCATTTATTAGGCCCAATGATCGTTACCGTTATGATCTTTAATAAAAAAACTTTAAATGATCTTTTCAATTATGATTCACAAAGAAGGTAATTCTTTCAAATTCTTTAGCATTTATTAGGACCAATGATCATTACCGTTATGATCTTTAATAAAGAAATTCTAAATGATCTATTAAATTATCTTTGAGAAAGAAGATAATTATTTACAATTTTTTAGCATTTATTAGGCCCAATGATCGTTACCGTTATGATCTTTAACAAAGAAATTCTAAATGATCTATTAAATTATCTTTTAGAAAGAAGATAATTAATTACAATCTTTTAGCATTTATTAAGCCCAATGATCGTTACCGTTATGATCTTTAATAAAGAAATTTTAAATGATCTATTAGATTATCTTTTAGAAAGAATATAATTATGTACAATTCTTTAGCATTTATTAGGCCCAATGATCGTTTCCGTTATGATCTTTAATAAAGAAATTCTAAATGATCTATTAAATTATCTTTGAGAAAGAAGATAATTATTTACAACTTTTTAGCATTTATTTGGCCCAATGATCGTTACGTTATGATCTTTAATAACAAAACTTTAAATGATCTTTTCAATTATTATTCACAAAGAAGGTAATTATTTCAAATTCTTTAGCATTTATTAGGACCAATGATTGTTACCGTTATGATCATTAATAAAGAAATTCTAAATGATGTATTAAATATCTTTTAGAAGGAAGATAATTATTTACAATTTTTTAGTATTTATTAGGCCCAATGATCGTTACCGTTATGATCTTCATTAAAAAAACTTTAAATGATCTATTCAATTATGATTCACAAAGAATGTAATTATTTCAAATTCTTTAGCATTTATTAGGACCAATGATCGTTACCGTTATGATCTTTAACCAGGAAATTCTAAATGATCTATTAAATTATCTTTTAGAAAGAAGGTAATTAATTACAATCTTTTAGCATTTATTAGGCCCAATGATCGTTACCGTTATGATCTTTAATAAAGAAATTCTAAATGATCTATTAGATTATCTTTAAGAAAGAAGATAATTATTTACAATTTTTTAGCATTTATTAGGCCCAATGATCGTTACCGTTATTAGGGTCAATGATTGTTACCCTTATGATTTTTAATAAAGAAATTTTAAATGATCTATTAAATTATGTTTTAGAAAGAATATAATTATGTACAATTCTTTAGCATTTATTAGGCCCAATGATCGTTTCCGTTATGATCTTTAATAAAGAAATTCTAAATGATCTATTAAATTATCTTTGAGAAAGAAGATAATTATTTACAATTTTTTAGCATTTATTAGGCCCAATGATCGTTACCATTATGATCTTTAATAACAAAACTTTAAATGATCTTTTCAATCATTATTCACAAAGAAGGTAATTATTTCAAATTCTTTAGCATTTATTAGGACCAATGATCATTACCGTTATTATCTTTAATAAAGAAATTTTAAATGATCTACTAAATTATCTTTTGCAAAGAAGATAATTAATTACAGTTTTTTAGCATTTATTAGGCCCAATGAACGTTACCGTTATGATCTTTAATAAAGAAATTTTAAATGATCTATTAAATTATGTTTTAGAAAGAATATAACTATTTACAATTCTTTAGCATTTATTAGGCCCAATGATCATTTCCGTTATGATCTTTAATAAAGAAATTCTAAATGATCTATTAAATTAGCTTTTAGAAAGAAGATAAGTATTTACGATTTTTTAGCATTTATTTGGCCCAATGATCGTTACCGTTATGATCTTTAATAAAGAAATTCTAAATGATCTATTAAATTATCTTTGAGAAAGAAGATAATTATTTACAATTTTTTAGCATTTATTAGGCCCAATGATTGTTACCGTTATGATCTTTAATAAAAAAACTTTAAATGATCTTTTCAATTATGATTCACAAAGAAGGTAATTCTTTCAAATTCTTTAGCATTTACTAGGACCAATGATCATTACCGTTATGATCTTTAATAAAGAAATTCTAAATGATCTATTAAATTATCTTTGAGAAAGAAGATAATTATTTACAATTTTTTAGCATTTATTAGGCCCAATGATCGTTACTGTTATGATGTTTAATAAAAAAACTTTAAATGATCTTTTCAATTATGATTCACAAAGAAGGTAATTCTTTCAAATTCTTTAGCATTTATTAGGACCAATGATCATTACCGTTATGATCTTTAAGAAAGAAATTCTAAATGATCTATTAAATTATCTTTTAGAAAGAAGATAATTATTTACAATTTTTTAGCATTTATTAGGCCCAATGATCGTTACCGTTATGATCTTCATTAAAAAAACTTTAAATGATCTATTCAATTATGATTCACAAAGAATGTAATTATTTCAAATTCTTTAGCATTTATTAGGACCAATGATCGTTACCGTTATGATCTTTAACAAAGAAATTCTAAAAGATCTACTAAATTATCTTTTAGAAAGAAGATAATTAATTACAATCTTTTAGCATTTATTAGGCCCAATGATCGTTACCGTTATGATCTTTAATAAAGAAATTCTAAATGATCTATTAGATTATCTTTTAGAAAGAAGATAATTATTTACAATTTTTTAGCATTTATTAGGCCCAATGATCGTTACCGTTATTAGGCTCAATGATTGTTACCGTTATGATTTTTAATAAAGAAATTTTAAATGATCTATTAAATTATGTTTTAGAAAGAATATAATTATGTACAATTCTTTAGCATTTATTAGGCCCAATAATCGTTTCCGTTATGATCTTTAATAAAGAAATTCTAAATGATCTATTAAATTATCTTTGAGAAAGAAGATAATTATTTACAATTTTTTAGCATTTATTAGGCCCAATGATCGTTACCGTTATGATCTTTAATAACAAAACTTTAAATGATCTTTTCAATCATTATTCACAAAGAAGGTAATTATTTCAAATTCTTTAGCATTTATTAGGACCAATGATCATTACCGTTATGATCTTTAAGAAAGAAATTTTAAATGATCTACTAAATTATCTTTTGCAAAGAAGATAATTAATTACAGTTTTTTAGCATTTATTAGGCCCAATGAACGTTACCGTTATGATCTTTAATAAAGAAATTTTAAATGATCTATTAAATTATGTTTTAGAAAGAATATAATTATTTACTATTCTTTAGCATTTATTAGGACCAATGATCGTTTCTGTTATGATCTTTAATAAAGAAATTCTAAATGATCTATTAAATTAGCTTTTAGAAAGAAGATAAGTATTTACGATTTTTTAGCATTTATTAGGCCCAATGATCGTTACCGTTATGATCTTTAATAAAGAAATTCTAAATGATCTATTAAATTATCTTTGAGAAAGAAGATAATTATTTACAATTTTTTAGCATTTATTAGGCCCAATGATCGTTACCGTTATGATCTTTAATAAAAAAACTTTAAATGATCTTTTCAATTATGATTCACAAAGAAGGTAATTCTTTCAAATTCTTTAGCATTTATTAGGACCAATGATCATTACCGTTATGATCTTTAATAAAGAAATTCTAAATGATCTATTAAATTATCTTTGAGAAAGAAGATAATTATTTACAATTTTTTAGCATTTATTAGGCCCAATGATCGTTACCGTTATGATCTTTAACAAAGAAATTCTAAATGATCTATTAAATTATCTTTTAGAAAGAAGATAATTAATTACAATCTTTTAGCATTTATTAGGCCCAATGATCGTTACCGTTGTGATCTTTAATAAAGAAGTTCTAAATGATCTATTAAATTATCTTTTAGAAAGAAGATAATTAATTACAATCTTTCAGCATTTATTAAGCCCAATGATCGTTACCGTTATGATCTTTAATAAAGAAATTCTAAATGATCTATTAGATTATCTTTTAGAAAGAAGATAATTATTTACACTTTTTTAGCATTTATTAGGCCCAATGATCGTTACCGTTATTAGGCTCAATGATTGTTACCGTTATGATTTTTAATAAAGAAATTTTAAATGATCTATTAAATTATGTTTTAGAAAGAATATAATTATGTACAATTCTTTAGCATTTATTAGGCCCAATGATCGTTTCCGTTATGATCTTTAATAAAGAAATTCTAAATGATCTATTAAATTATCTTTTAGAAAGAAGATAATTATTTACAATGTTTTAGCATTTATTAGGCCCAATGATCGTTACCGTTATGATCTTCATTAAAAAAACTTTAAATGATCTATTCAATCATTATTCACAAAGAAGGTAATTATTTCAAATTCTTTAGCATTTATTAGGACCAATGATCGTTACCGTTATGATCTTTAATAAAGAAATTTTAAATGATCTACTAAATTATCTTTTGCAAAGAAGATAATTAATTACAGTTTTTTAGCATTTATTAGGCCCAATGAACGTTACCGTTATGATCTTTAATAAAGAAATTTTAAATGATCTATTAAATTATGTTTTAGAAAAAATATAATTATTTACAATTCTTTAGCATTTATTAGGCCCAATGATCGTTTCCATTACGATCTTTAATAAAGAAATTCTAAATGATCTATTAAATTAGCTTTTAGAAAGAAGATAAGTATTTACGATTTTTTAGCATTTATTAGGCCCAATGATAATTACTGTTATGATCTTTAATAAAGAAATTCTAAATGATCTATTAAATTATCTTTGGGAAAGAAGATAATTATTTACAATTTTTTAGCATTTATTAGGCTCAATGATCGTTACCGTTATGATCTTTAATAAAAAAACTTTAAATGATCTTTTCAATTATGATTCACAAAGAAGGTAATTCTTTCAAATTCTTTAGCATTTATTAGGACCAGTGATCATTACCGTTATGATCTTTAATAAAGAAATTCTAAATGATCTATTAAATTATCTTTGAGAAAGAAGATAATTATTTACAATTTTTTAGCATTTATTAGGCCCAATGATCGTTACCGTTATGATCTTTAATAAAAAAACTTTAAATGATCTTTTCAATTATGATTCACAAAGAAGGTAATTCTTTCAAATTCTTTAGCATTTATTAGGACCAATGATCATTACCGTTATGATCTTTAATAAAGAAATTCTAAATGATCTATTAAATTATCTTTGAGAAAGAAGATAATTATTTACAATTTTTTAGCATTTATTAGGCCCAATGATCGTTACCGTTATGATCTTTAACAAAGAAATTCTAAATGATCTATTAAATTATCTTTTAGAAAGAAGATAATTAATTACAATCTTTTAGCATTTATTAGGCCCAATGATCGTTACCGTTGTGATCTTTAATAAAGAAGTTCTAAATGATCTATTAAATTATCTTTTAGAAAGAAGATAATTAATTACAATCTTTCAGCATTTATTAAGCCCAATGATCGTTACCGTTATGATCTTTAATAAAGAAATTCTAAATGATCTATTAGATTATCTTTTAGAAAGAAGATAATTATTTACAATTTTTTAGCATTTATTAGGCCCAATGATCGTTACCGTTATTAGGCTCAATGATTGTTACCGTTATGATTTTTAATAAAGAAATTTTAAATGATCTATTAAATTATGTTTTAGAAAGAATATAATTATGTACAATTCTTTAGCATTTATTAGGCCCAATGATCGTTTCCGTTATGATCTTTAATAAAGAAATTCTAAATGATCTATTAAATTATCTTTTAGAAAGAAGATAATTATTTACAATGTTTTAGCATTTATTAGGCCCAATGATCGTTACCGTTATGATCTTCATTAAAAAAACTTTAAATGATCTATTCAATCATTATTCACAAAGAAGGTAATTATTTCAAATTCTTTAGCATTTATTAGGACCAATGATCGTTACCGTTATGATCTTTAATAAAGAAATTTTAAATGATCTACTAAATTATCTTTTGCAAAGAAGATAATTAATTACAGTTTTTTAGCATTTATTAGGCCCAATGAACGTTACCGTTATGATCTTTAATAAAGAAATTTTAAATGATCTATTAAATTATGTTTTAGAAAAAATATAATTATTTACAATTCTTTAGCATTTATTAGGCCCAATGATCGTTTCCATTACGATCTTTAATAAAGAAATTCTAAATGATCTATTAAATTAGCTTTTAGAAAGAAGATAAGTATTTACGATTTTTTAGCATTTATTAGGCCCAATGATCATTACTGTTATGATCTTTAATAAAGAAATTCTAAATGATCTATTAAATTATCTTTGGGAAAGAAGATAATTATTTACAATTTTTTAGCATTTATTAGGCTCAATGATCGTTACCGTTATGATCTTTAATAAAAAAACTTTAAATGATCTTTTCAATTATGATTCACAAAGAAGGTAATTCTTTCAAATTCTTTAGCATTTATTAGGACCAGTGATCATTACCGTTATGATCTTTAATAAAGAAATTCTAAATGATCTATTAAATTATCTTTGAGAAAGAAGATAATTATTTACAATTTTTTAGCATTTATTAGGCCCAATGATCGTTACCGTTATGATCTTTAATAAAAAAACTTTAAATGATCTTTTCAATTATGATTCACAAAGAAGGTAATTCTTTCAAATTCTTTAGCATTTATTAGGACCAATGATCATTACCGTTATGATCTTTAATAAAGAAATTCTAAATGATCTATTAAATTATCTTTGAGAAAGAAGATAATTATTTACAATTTTTTAGCATTTATTAGGCCCAATGATCGTTACCGTTATGATCTTTAACAAAGAAATTCTAAATGATCTATTAAATTATCTTTTAGAAAGAAGATAATTAATTACAATCTTTTAGCATTTATTAGGCCCAATGATCGTTACCGTTGTGATCTTTAATAAAGAAGTTCTAAATGATCTATTAAATTATCTTTTAGAAAGAAGATAATTAATTACAATCTTTCAGCATTTATTAAGCCCAATGATCGTTACCGTTATGATCTTTAATAAAGAAATTCTAAATGATCTATTAGATTATCTTTTAGAAAGAAGATAATTATTTACAATTTTTTAGCATTTATTAGGCCCAATGATCGTTACCGTTATTAGGCTCAATGATTGTTACCGTTATGATTTTTAATAAAGAAATTTTAAATGATCTATTAAATTATGTTTTAGAAAGAATATAATTATGTACAATTCTTTAGCATTTATTAGGCCCAATGATCGTTTCCGTTATGATCTTTAATAAAGAAATTCTAAATGATCTATTAAATTATCTTTTAGAAAGAAGATAATTATTTACAATGTTTTAGCATTTATTAGGCCCAATGATCGTTACCGTTATGATCTTCATTAAAAAAACTTTAAATGATCTATTCAATCATTATTCACAAAGAAGGTAATTATTTCAAATTCTTTAGCATTTATTAGGACCAATGATCGTTACCGTTATGATCTTTAATAAAGAAATTTTAAATGATCTACTAAATTATCTTTTGCAAAGAAGATAATTAATTACAGTTTTTTAGCATTTATTAGGCCCAATGAACGTTACCGTTATGATCTTTAATAAAGAAATTTTAAATGATCTATTAAATTATGTTTTAGAAAAAATATAATTATTTACAATTCTTTAGCATTTATTAGGCCCAATGATCGTTTCCATTACGATCTTTAATAAAGAAATTCTAAATGATCTATTAAATTAGCTTTTAGAAAGAAGATAAGTATTTACGATTTTTTAGCATTTATTAGGCCCAATGATCATTACTGTTATGATCTTTAATAAAGAAATTCTAAATGATCTATTAAATTATCTTTGGGAAAGAAGATAATTATTTACAATTTTTTAGCATTTATTAGGCTCAATGATCGTTACCGTTATGATCTTTAATAAAAAAACTTTAAATGATCTTTTCAATTATGATTCACAAAGAAGGTAATTCTTTCAAATTCTTTAGCATTTATTAGGACCAGTGATCATTACCGTTATGATCTTTAATAAAGAAATTCTAAATGATCTATTAAATTATCTTTGAGAAAGAAGATAATTATTTACAATTTTTTAGCATTTATTAGGCCCAATGATCGTTACCGTTATGATCTTTAATAAAAAAACTTTAAATGATCTTTTCAATTATGATTCACAAAGAAGGTAATTCTTTCAAATTCTTTAGCATTTATTAGGACCAATGATCATTACCGTTATGATCTTTAATAAAGAAATTCTAAATGATCTATTAAATTATCTTTTAGAAAGAAGATAATTATTTACAATTCTTTAGCATTTATTAGGCCCAATGATCGTTACCGTTATGATCTTCATTAAAAAAACTTTAAATGATCTATTCAATTATGATTCACAAAGAATGTAATTATTTCAAATTCTTTAGCATTTACTAGGACCAATGATCGTTACCGTTATGATCTTTAACAAAGAAATTATAAATGATCTATTAAATTATCTTTTAGAAAGAAGATAATTAATTACAATCTTTTAGCATTTATTAGGCCCAATGATCGTTACAGTTATGATCTTTAATAAAGAAATTCTAAATGATCTATTAGATTATCTTTTAGAAAGAAGATAATTAATTACAATCTTTTAGCATTTATTAGGCCCAATGATCGTTACCGTTATGATCTTTAATAAAGAAATTCTAAATGATCTATTAGATTATCTTTTAGAAAGAAGATAATTATTTACAATTTTTTAGCATTTATTAGGCCCAATGATCGTTACCGTTATGATCTTTAATAACAAAACTTTAAATGATCTTTTCAATCATTATTCACAAAGAAGGTAATTATTTAAAATTCTTTAGCATTTATTAGGACCAATGATCGTTACCGTTATGATCTTTAACAAAGAAATTATAAATGATCTATTAAATTATCTTTTAGAAAGAAGATAATTAATTACAATCTTTTAGCATTTATTAGGCCCAATGATCGTTACCGTTATGATCTTTAATAAAGAAATTCTAAATGATCTATTAGATTATCTTTTAGAAAGAAGATAATTATTTACAATTTTTTAGCATTTATTAGGCCCAATGATCGTTACCGTTATTAGGCTCAATGATTGTTACCGTTATGATTTTTAATAAAGAAATTTTAAATGATCTATTAAATTATGTTTTAGAAAGAATATAATTATGTCCAATTCTTTAGCATTTGTTAGGCCCAATGATCGTTTCCGTTATGATCTTTAATAAAGAAATTCTAAATGATCTATTAAATTATCTTTTAGAAAGAAGATAATTATTTACAATTTTTTAGCATTTATTAGGCCCAATGATCGTTACCGTTATGATCTTTAATAAAGAAATTCTAAATGATCTATTAGATTATCTTTTAGAAAGAAGATAATTATTTACAATTTTTTAGCATTTATTAGGCCCAATGATCGTTACCGTTATGATCTTTAATAACAAAACTTTAAATGATCTATTCAATTATGATTCACAAAGAATGTAATTATTTCAAATTCTTTAGCATTTATTAGCACCAATGATCGTTACCGTTATGATCTTTAACAAAGAAATTATAAATGATCTATTAAATTATCTTTTAGAAAGAAGATAATTAATTACAATCTTTTAGCATTTATTAGGCCCAATGATCGTTACCGTTATGATCTTTAATAAAGAAATTCTAAATGATCTATTAGATTATCTTTTAGAAAGAAGATAATTATTTACAATTTTTTAGCATTTATTAGGCCCAATGATCGTTACCGTTATGATCTTTAATAACAAAACTTTAAATGATCTTTTCAATCATTATTCACAAAGAAGGTAATTATTTCAAATTCTTTAGCATTTATTAGGACCAATGATCGTTACCGTTATGATCTTTAATAAAGAAATTTTAAATGATCTATTAAATTATGTTTTAGAAAGAAGATAATTATTTACAATTTTTTAGCATTTATTAGGCCCAATGATCGTTACCATTATTAGGCTCAATGATTGTTACCGTTATGATTTTTAATAAAGAAATTTTAAATGATCTATTAAATTATGTTTTAGAAAGAATATAATTATGTACAATTCTTTAGCATTTATTAGGCCCAATGATCGTTTCCGTTATGATCTTTAATAAAGAAATTCTAAATGATCTATTAAATTATCTTTTAGAAAGAAGATAATTATTTACAATTTTTTAGCATTTATTAGGCCCAATGATCGTTACCGTTATGATCTTCATTAAAAAAACTTTAAATGATCTATTCAATTATGATTCACAAAGAATGTAATTATTTCAAATTCTTTAGCATTTATTAGGACCAATGATCGTTACCGTTATGATCTTTAACAAAGAAATTATAAATGATCTATGAAATTATCTTTTAGAAAGAAGATAATTAATTACAATCTTTTAGCATTTATTAGGCCCAATGATCGTTACCGTTATGATCTTTAATAAAGAAATTCTAAATGATCTATTAGATTATCTTTTAGAAAGAAGATAATTATTTAGAATTTTTTAGCATTTATTAGGCGCAATGATCGTTACCGTTATGATCTTTAATAACAAAACTTTAAATGATCTTTTCAATCATTATTCACAAAGAAGGTAATTATTTCAAATTCTTTAGCATTTATTAGGCCCAATGATCGTTTCCGTTATGATCTTTAATAAAGAAATTCTAAATGATCTATTAAATTATCTTTGAGAAAGAAGATAATTATTTACAATTTTTTAGCATTTATTAGGCCCAATGATCGTTACCGTTATGATCTTTAATAACAAAACTTTAAATGATCTTTTCAATCATTATTCACAAAGAAGGTAATTATTTCAAATTCTTTAGCATTTATCGACCAATGATCGTTACCGTTATGATCTTTAATAAAGAAATTTTAAATGATCTATTAAATTATGTTTTAGAAAGAATATAATTATGTCCAATTCTTTAGCATTTGTTAGGCCCAATGATCGTTTCCGTTATGATCTTTAATAAAGAAATTCTAAATGATCTATTAAATTATCTTTTAGAAAGAAGATAATTATTTACAATTTTTTAGCATTTATTAGGCCCAATGATCGTTACCGTTATGATCTTTAATAAAGAAATTCTAAATGATCTATTAGATTATCTTTTAGAAAGAAGATAATTATTTACAATTTTTTAGCATTTATTAGGCCCAATGATCGTTACCGTTATGATCTTTAATAATAAAACTTTAAATGATCTATTCAATTATGATTCACAAAGAATGTAATTATTTCAAATTCTTTAGCATTTATTAGCACCAATGATCGTTACCGTTATGATCTTTAACAAAGAAATTATAAATGATCTATTAAATTATCTTTTAGAAAGAAGATAATTAATTACAATCTTTTAGCATTTATTAGGCCCAATGATCGTTACCGTTATGATCTTTAATAAAGAAATTCTAAATGATCTATTAGATTATCTTTTAGAAAGAAGATAATTATTTACAATTTTTTAGCATTTATTAGGCCCAATGATCGTTACCGTTATGATCTTTAATAACAAAACTTTAAATGATCTTTTCAATCATTATTCACAAAGAAGGTAATTATTTCAAATTCTTTAGCATTTATTAGGACCAATGATCGTTACCGTTATGATCTTTAATAAAGAAATTTTAAATGATCTATTAAATTATGTTTTAGAAAGAAGATAATTATTTACAATTTTTTAGCATTTATTAGGCCCAATGATCGTTACCATTATTAGGCTCAATGATTGTTACCGTTATGATTTTTAATAAAGAAATTTTAAATGATCTATTAAATTATGTTTTAGAAAGAATATAATTATGTACAATTCTTTAGCATTTATTAGGCCCAATGATCGTTTCCGTTATGATCTTTAATAAAGAAATTCTAAATGATCTATTAAATTATCTTTTAGAAAGAAGATAATTATTTACAATTTTTTAGCATTTATTAGGCCCAATGATCGTTACCGTTATGATCTTCATTAAAAAAACTTTAAATGATCTATTCAATTATGATTCACAAAGAATGTAATTATTTCAAATTCTTTAGCATTTATTAGGACCAATGATCGTTACCGTTATGATCTTTAACAAAGAAATTATAAATGATCTATGAAATTATCTTTTAGAAAGAAGATAATTAATTACAATCTTTTAGCATTTATTAGGCCCAATGATCGTTACCGTTATGATCTTTAATAAAGAAATTCTAAATGATCTATTAGATTATCTTTTAGAAAGAAGATAATTATTTAGAATTTTTTAGCATTTATTAGGCGCAATGATCGTTACCGTTATGATCTTTAATAACAAAACTTTAAATGATCTTTTCAATCATTATTCACAAAGAAGGTAATTATTTCAAATTCTTTAGCATTTATTAGGCCCAATGATCGTTTCCGTTATGATCTTTAATAAAGAAATTCTAAATGATCTATTAAATTATCTTTGAGAAAGAAGATAATTATTTACAATTTTTTAGCATTTATTAGGCCCAATGATCGTTACCGTTATGATCTTTAATAACAAAACTTTAAATGATCTTTTCAATCATTATTCACAAAGAAGGTAATTATTTCAAATTCTTTAGCATTTATCGACCAATGATCGTTACCGTTATGATCTTTAATAAAGAAATTTTAAATGATCTACTAAATTATCTTTTGCAAAGAAGATAATTAATTACAGTTTTTTAGCATTTATTAGGCCCAATGAACGTTACCGTTATGATCTTTAATAATGAAATTTTAAATGATCTATTAAATTATGTTTTAGAAAGAATATAATTATTTACAATTCTTTAGCATTTATTAGTCCCAATGATCGTTTCCATTATGATCTTTAATAAAGAAATTCTAAATGATCTATTAAATTATCTTTGAGAAAGAAGATAATTATTTACAATTTTTTAGCATTTATTAGGCCCAATGATCGTTTCCATTATGATCTTTAATAAAGAAATTCTAAATGATCTATTAAATTAGCTTTTAGAAAGAAGATAAGTATTTACGATTTTTTAGCATTTATTAGGCCCAGTGATCCTTACCGTTATGATCTTTAATAAAGAAATTCTAAATGATCTATTAAATTATCTTTGGGAAAGAAGATAATTATTTACAATTTTTTAGCATTTATTAGGCCCAATGATCGTTACCGTTATGATCTTTAATTAAAAAACTTTAAATGATCTTTTCAATTATGATTCACAAAGAAGGTAATTCTTTCAAATTCTTTAGCATTTATTAGGACCAATGATCATTACCGTTATGATCTTTAATAAAGAAATTCTAAATGATCTATTAAATTATCTTTCAGAAAGAAGATAATTATTTACAATTTTTTAGCATTTATTAGGCCCAATGATCGTTACCGTTATGATCTTCATTAAAAAAACTTTAAATGATCTATTCAATTATGATTCACAAAGAATGTAATTATTTCAAATTCTTTAGCATTTATTAGAACCAATGATCGTTACCGTTATGATCTTTAACAAAGAAATTATAAATGATCTATTAAATTATCTTTTAGAAAGAAGATAATTAATTACAATCTTTTAGCATGTATTAGGCCCAATGATCGTTACCGTTATGATCTTTAATAAAGAAATTCTAAATGATCTATTAGATTATCTTTTAGAAAGAAGATAATTATTTACAATTTTTAAGCATTTATTAGGCCCAATGATCGTTACCGTTATTAGGCTCAATGATTGTTACCGTTATGATTTTTAATAAAGAAATTTTAAATGATCTATTAAATTATGTTTTAGAAAGAATATAATTATGTACAATTCTTTAGCATTTATTAGGCCCAATGATCGTTTCCGTTATGATCTTTAATAAAGAAATTCTAAATGATCTATTAAATTATCTTTTAGAAAGAAGATAATTATTTACAATTTTTTAGCATTTATTAGGCCCAATGATTGTTTCCGTTATGATCTTTAATAAAGAACTTCTAAATGATCTATTAAATTATCTTTGAGAAAGAAGATAATTATTTACAATTTTTTAGCATTTATTAGGCCCAATGATCGTTACTGTTATGATCTTTAATAACAAAACTTTAAATGATCTTT
Source organism: Psophocarpus tetragonolobus (assembly GCA_037954015.1). Lineage (NCBI taxonomy): Eukaryota > Viridiplantae > Streptophyta > Magnoliopsida > Fabales > Fabaceae > Psophocarpus > Psophocarpus tetragonolobus. The sequence continues at coordinate 67,385,259 of CM075688.1, forward strand.
TCAATCATTATTCACAAAGAAGGTAATTATTTCAAATTCTTTAGCATTTATTAGGACCAATGATCGTTACCGTTATTAGGCTCAATAATTGTTACCGTTATGATTTTTAATAAAGAAATTTTAAATGATCTATTAAATTATGTTTTAGAAAGAATATAATTATGTACAATTCTTTAGCATTTATTAGGCCCAATGATCGTTTCCGTTATGATCTTTAATAAAGAAATTCTAAATGATCTATTAAATTATCTTTGAGAAAGAAGATAATTATTTACAATTTTTTAGCATTTATTAGGCCCAATGATCGTTACCGTTATGATCTTTAATAACAAAACTTTAAATGATCTTTTCAATCATTATTCACAAAGAAGGTAATTATTTCAAATTCTTTAGCATTTATTAGGACCAATGATCGTTACCGTTATGATCTTTAATAAAGAAATTTTAAATGATCTACTAAATTATCTTTTGCAAAGAAGATAATTAATTACAGTTTTTTAGCATTTATTAAGCCCAATGAACGTTACCGTTATGATCTTTAGTAAAGATATTTTAAATGATCTATTAAATTATGTTTTAGAAAGAATATAATTATTTACAATTCTTTAGCATTTATTAGGCCCAATGATCGTTTCCATTATGATCTTTAATAAAGAAATTCTAAATGATCTATTAAATTATCTTTTAGAAAGAAGATAATTATTTACAATTTTTTAGCATTTATTAGGCCCAATGATCGTTACCGTTATGATCTTCATTAAAAAAACTTTAAATGATCTATTCAATTATGATTCACAAAGAATGTAATTATTTCAAATTCTTTAGCATTTATTAGGACCAATGATCGTTACTGTTATGATCTTTAACAAAGAAATTATAAATGATCTATTAAATTATCTTTTAGAAAGAAGATAATTAATTACAATCTTTTAGCATTTATTAGGCCCAATGATCGTTACCGTTATGATCTTTAATAAAGAAATTCTAAATGATCTATTAGATTATCTTTTAGAAAGAAGATAATTATTTATAATTTTTTAGCATTTATTAAGCCCAATGATCGTTACCGTTATTAGGCTCAATGATTGTTACCGTTATGATTTTTAATAAAGAAATTTTAAATGATCTATTAAATTATGTTTTAGAAAGAATATAATTATGTACAATTCTTTAGCATTTATTAGGCCCAATGATCGTTTCCGTTATGATCTTTAATAAAGAAATTCTAAATGATCTATTAAATTATCTTTGAGAAAGAAGATAATTATTTACAATTTTTTAGCATTTATTAGGCCCAATGATCGTTACCGTTATGATCTTTAATAACAAAACTTTAAATGATCTTTTCAATCATTATTCACAAAGAAGGTAATTATTTCAAATTCTTTAGCATTTATTAGGACCAATGATCGTTACCGTTATTAGGCTCAATGATTGTTACCGTTATGATTTTTAATAAAGAAATTTTAAATGATCTATTAAATTATGTTTTAGAAAGAATATAATTATGTACAATTCTTTAGCATTTATTAGGCCCAATGATCGTTTCCGTTATGATCTTTAATAAAGAAATTCTAAATGATCTATTAAATTATCTTTGAGAAAGAAGATAATTATTTACAATTTTTTAGCATTTATTAGGCCCAATGATCGTTACCGTTATGATCTTTAATAACAAAACTTTAAATGATCTTTTCAATCATTATTCACAACGAAGGTAATTATTTCAAATTCTTTAGCATTTATTAGGACCAATGATCGTTACCGTTATGATCTTTAATAAAGAAATTTTAAATGATCTACTAAATTATCTTTTGCAAAGAAGATAATTAATTACAGTTTTTTAGCATTTATTAAGCCCAATGAACGTTACCGTTATGATCTTTAGTAAAGATATTTTAAATGATCTATTAAATTATGTTTTAGAAAGAATATAATTATTTACAATTCTTTAGCATTTATTAGGCCCAATGATCGTTTCCATTATGATCTTTAATAAAGAAATTCTAAATGATCTATTAAATTATCTTTTAGAAAGAAGATAATTATTTACAATTTTTTAGCATTTATTAGGCCCAATGATCGTTACCGTTATGATCTTCATTAAAAAAACTTTAAATGATCTATTCAATTATGATTCACAAAGAATGTAATTATTTCAAATTCTTTAGCATTTATTAGGACCAATGATCGTTACTGTTATGATCTTTAACAAAGAAATTATAAATGATCTATTAAATTATCTTTTAGAAAGAAGATAATTAATTACAATCTTTTAGCATTTATTAGGCCCAATGATCGTTACCGTTATGATCTTTAATAAAGAAATTCTAAATGATCTATTAGATTATCTTTTAGAAAGAAGATAATTATTTATAATTTTTTAGCATTTATTAAGCCCAATGATCGTTACCGTTATTAGGCTCAATGATTGTTACCGTTATGATTTTAAATAAAGAAATTTTAAATGATCTATTAAATTATGTTTTAGAAAGAATATAATTATGTACAATTCTTTAGCATTTATTAGGCCCAATGATCGTTTCCGTTATGATCTTTAATAAAGAAATTCTAAATGATCTATTAAATTTGCTTTTAGAAAGAAGATAAGTATTTACGATTTTTTAGCATTTATTAGGCCCAATGATCGTTACCGTTATGATCTTTAATAAAGAAATTCTAAATGATCTATTAAATTATGTTTTAGAAAGAATATAATTATTTACAATTCTTTAGCATTTATTAGGCCCAATGATCGTTTCCATTATGATCTTTAATAAAGAAATTCTAAATGATCTATTAAATTAGCTTTTAGAAAGAAGATAAGTATTTACGATTTTTTAGCATTTATTAGGCCCAATGATCGTTACCGTTATGATCTTTAATAAAGAAATTCTAAATGATCTATTAAATTATCTTTGGGAAAGAAGATAATTATTTACAATTTTTTAGCATTTATTAGGCCCAATGATCGTTACCGTTATGATCTTTAACAAAAAAACTTTAAATGATCTTTTCAATTATGATTCACAAAGAAGGTAATTCTTTCAAATTCTTTAGCATTTATTAGGACCAATGATCATTACCGTTATGATCTTTAATAAAGAAATTCTAAATGATCTATTAAATTATCTTTTAGAAAGAAGATAATTATTTACAATTTTTTAGCATTTATTAGGCCCAATGATCGTTACCGTTATGATCTTCATTAAAAAAACTTTAAATGATCTATTCAATTATGATTCACAAAGAATGTAATTATTTCAAATTCTTTAGCATTTATTAGGACCAATGATCGTTACCGTTATGATCTTTAACAAAGAAATTATAAATGATCTATTAAATTATCTTTTAGAAAGAAGATAATTAATTACAATCTTTTAGCATGTATTAGGCCCAATGATCGTTACCGTTATGATCTTTAATAAAGAAATTCTAAATGATCTATTAGATTATCTTTTAGAAAGAAGATAATTATTTACAATTTTTTAGCATTTATTAGGCCCAATGATCGTTACCGTTATTAGGCTCAATGATTGTTACCGTTATGATTTTTAATAAAGAAATTTTAAATGATCTATTAAATTATGTTTTAGAAAGAATATAATTATGTACAATTCTTTAGCATTTATTAGGCCCAATGATCGTTTCCGTTATGATCTTTAATAAAGAAATTCTAAATGATCTATTAAATTATCTTTTAGAAAGAAGATAATTATTTACAATTTTTTAGCATTTATTAGGCCCAATGATAGTTACCGTTATGATCTTCATTAAAAAAACTTTAAATGATCTATTCAATTATGATTCACAAAGAATGTAATTATTTCAAATTCTTTAGCATTTATTAGGACCAATGATCGTTACTGTTATGATCTTTAACAAAGAAATTATAAATGATCTATTAAATTATCTTTTAGAAAGAAGATAATTAATTACAATCTTTTAGCATTTATTAGGCCCAATGATCGTTACCGTTATGATCTTTAATAAAGAAATTCTAAATGATCTATTAGATTATCTTTTAGAAAGAAGATAATTATTTACAATTTTTCAGCATTTCTTAGGCCCAATGATCGTTACCGTTATTAGGCTCAATGATTGTTACCGTTATGATTTTTAATAAAGAAATTTTAAATGATCTATTAAATTATGTTTTAGAAAGAATATAATTATGTACAATTCTTTAGCATTTATTAGGCCCAATGATCGTTTCCGTTATGATCTTTAATAAAGAAATTCTAAATGATCTATTAAATTATCTTTGAGAAAGAAGATAATTATTTACAATTTTTTAGCATTTATTAGGCCCAATGATCGTTACCGTTATGATCTTTAATAACAAAACTTTAAATGATCTTTTCAATCATTATTCACAAAGAAGGTAATTATTTCAAATTCTTTAGCATTTATTAGGACCAATGATCGTTACCGTTATGATCTTTAATAAAAAATTTTAAATGATCTACTAAATTATCTTTTGCAAAGAAGATAATTAATTACAGTTTTTTAGCATTTATTAGGCCCAATGAACGTTACCGTTATGATCTTTAATAAAGAAATTTTAAATGATCTATTAAATTATGTTTTAGAAAGAATATAATTATTTACAATTCTTTAGCATTTATTAGGCCCAATGATCGTTACCGTTATGATCTTTAACAAAAAAACTTTAAATGATCTTTTCAATTATGATTCACAAAGAAGGTAATTCTTTCAAATTCTTTAGCATTTATTAGGACCAATGATCATTACCGTTATGATCTTTAATAAAGAAATTCTAAATGATCTATTAAATTATCTTTTAGAAAGAAGATAATTATTTACAATTTTTTAGCATTTATTAGGCCCAATGATCGTTACCGTTATGATCTTCATTAAAAAAACTTTAAATGATCTATTCAATTATGATTCACAAAGAATGTAATTATTTCAAATTCTTTAGCATTTATTAGGACCAATGATCGTTACTGTTATGATCTTTAACAAAGAAATTATAAATGATCTATTAAATTATCTTTTAGAAAGAAGATAATTAATTACAATCTTTTAGCATTTATTAGGCCCAATGATCGTTACCGTTATGATCTTTAATAAAGAAATTCTAAATGATCTATTAGATTATCTTTTAGAAAGAAGATAATTATTTACAATTTTTCAGCATTTCTTAGGCCCAATGATCGTTACCGTTATTAGGCTCAATGATTGTTACCGTTATGATTTTTAATAAAGAAATTTTAAATGATCTATTAAATTATGTTTTAGAAAGAATATAATTATGTACAATTCTTTAGCATTTATTAGGCCCAATGATCGTTTCCGTTATGATCTTTAATAAAGAAATTCTAAATGATCTATTAAATTATCTTTGAGAAAGAAGATAATTATTTACAATTTTTTAGCATTTATTAGGCCCAATGATCGTTACCGTTATGATCTTTAATAACAAAACTTTAAATGATCTTTTCAATCATTATTCACAAAGAAGGTAATTATTTCAAATTCTTTAGCATTTATTAGGACCAATGATCGTTACCGTTATGATCTTTAATAAAAAATTTTAAATGATCTACTAAATTATCTTTTGCAAAGAAGATAATTAATTACAGTTTTTTAGCATTTATTAGGCCCAATGAACGTTACCGTTATGATCTTTAATAAAGAAATTTTAAATGATCTATTAAATTATGTTTTAGAAAGAATATAATTATTTACAATTCTTTAGCATTTATTAGGCCCAATGATCGTTACCGTTATGATCTTTAACAAAAAAACTTTAAATGATCTTTTCAATTATGATTCACAAAGAAGGTAATTCTTTCAAATTCTTTAGCATTTATTAGGACCAATGATCATTACCGTTATGATCTTTAATAAAGAAATTCTAAATGATCTATTAAATTATCTTTTAGAAAGAAGATAATTATTTACAATTTTTTAGCATTTATTAGGCCCAATGATCGTTACCGTTATGATCTTCATTAAAAAAACTTTAAATGATCTATTCAATTATGATTCACAAAGAATGTAATTATTTCAAATTCTTTAGCATTTATTAGGACCAATGATCGTTACCGTTATGATCTTTAACAAAGAAATTATAAATGATCTATTAAATTATCTTTTAGAAAGAAGATAATTAATTACAATCTTTTAGCATGTATTAGGCCCAATGATCGTTACCGTTATGATCTTTAATAAAGAAATTCTAAATGATCTATTAGATTATCTTTTAGAAAGAAGATAATTATTTACAATTTTTTAGCATTTATTAGGCCCAATGATCGTTACCGTTATTAGGCTCAATGATTGTTACCGTTATGATTTTTAATAAAGAAATTTTAAATGATCTATTAAATTATGTTTTAGAAAGAATATAATTATGTACAATTCTTTAGCATTTATTAGGCCCAATGATCGTTTCCGTTATGATCTTTAATAAAGAAATTCTAAATGATCTATTAAATTATCTTTTAGAAAGAAGATAATTATTTACAATTTTTTAGCATTTATTAGGCCCAATGATAGTTACCGTTATGATCTTTAATAACAAAACTTTAAATGATCTTTTCAATCATTATTCACAAAGAAGGTAATTATTTCAAATTCTTTAGCATTTATCGACCAATGATCGTTACCGTTATGATCTTTAATAAAGAAATTTTAAATGATCTACTAAATTATCTTTTGCAAAGAAGATAATTAATTACAGTTTTTTAGCATTTATTAGGCCCAATGAACGTTACCGTTATGATCTTTAATAATGAAATTTTAAATGATCTATTAAATTATGTTTTAGAAAGAATATAATTATTTACAATTCTTTAGCATTTATTAGTCCCAATGATCGTTTCCATTATGATCTTTAATAAAGAAATTCTAAATGATCTATTAAATTATCTTTGAGAAAGAAGATAATTATTTACAATTTTTTAGCATTTATTAGGCCCAATGATCGTTTCCATTATGATCTTTAATAAAGAAATTCTAAATGATCTATTAAATTAGCTTTTAGAAAGAAGATAAGTATTTACGATTTTTTAGCATTTATTAGGCCCAGTGATCCTTACCGTTATGATCTTTAATAAAGAAATTCTAAATGATCTATTAAATTATCTTTGGGAAAGAAGATAATTATTTACAATTTTTTAGCATTTATTAGGCCCAATGATCGTTACCGTTATGATCTTTAATTAAAAAACTTTAAATGATCTTTTCAATTATGATTCACAAAGAAGGTAATTCTTTCAAATTCTTTAGCATTTATTAGGACCAATGATCATTACCGTTATGATCTTTAATAAAGAAATTCTAAATGATCTATTAAATTATCTTTCAGAAAGAAGATAATTATTTACAATTTTTTAGCATTTATTAGGCCCAATGATCGTTACCGTTATGATCTTCATTAAAAAAACTTTAAATGATCTATTCAATTATGATTCACAAAGAATGTAATTATTTCAAATTCTTTAGCATTTATTAGAACCAATGATCGTTACCGTTATGATCTTTAACAAAGAAATTATAAATGATCTATTAAATTATCTTTTAGAAAGAAGATAATTAATTACAATCTTTTAGCATGTATTAGGCCCAATGATCGTTACCGTTATGATCTTTAATAAAGAAATTCTAAATGATCTATTAGATTATCTTTTAGAAAGAAGATAATTATTTACAATTTTTAAGCATTTATTAGGCCCAATGATCGTTACCGTTATTAGGCTCAATGATTGTTACCGTTATGATTTTTAATAAAGAAATTTTAAATGATCTATTAAATTATGTTTTAGAAAGAATATAATTATGTACAATTCTTTAGCATTTATTAGGCCCAATGATTGTTTCCGTTATGATCTTTAATAAAGAACTTCTAAATGATCTATTAAATTATCTTTGAGAAAGAAGATAATTATTTACAATTTTTTAGCATTTATTAGGCCCAATGATCGTTACTGTTATGATCTTTAATAACAAAACTTTAAATGATCTTTTCAATCATTATTCACAAAGAAGGTAATTATTTCAAATTCTTTAGCATTTATTAGGACCAATGATCGTTACCGTTATTAGGCTCAATAATTGTTACCGTTATGATTTTTAATAAAGAAATTTTAAATGATCTATTAAATTATGTTTTAGAAAGAATATAATTATGTACAATTCTTTAGCATTTATTAGGCCCAATGATCGTTTCCGTTATGATCTTTAATAAAGAAATTCTAAATGATCTATTAAATTATCTTTGAGAAAGAAGATAATTATTTACAATTTTTTAGCATTTATTAGGCCCAATGATCGTTACCGTTATGATCTTTAATAACAAAACTTTAAATGATCTTTTCAATCATTATTCACAAAGAAGGTAATTATTTCAAATTCTTTAGCATTTATTAGGACCAATGATCGTTACCGTTATGATCTTTAATAAAGAAATTTTAAATGATCTACTAAATTATCTTTTGCAAAGAAGATAATTAATTACAGTTTTTTAGCATTTATTAAGCCCAATGAACGTTACCGTTATGATCTTTAGTAAAGATATTTTAAATGATCTATTAAATTATGTTTTAGAAAGAATATAATTATTTACAATTCTTTAGCATTTATTAGGCCCAATGATCGTTTCCATTATGATCTTTAATAAAGAAATTCTAAATGATCTATTAAATTATCTTTTAGAAAGAAGATAATTATTTACAATTTTTTAGCATTTATTAGGCCCAATGATCGTTACCGTTATGATCTTCATTAAAAAAACTTTAAATGATCTATTCAATTATGATTCACAAAGAATGTAATTATTTCAAATTCTTTAGCATTTATTAGGACCAATGATCGTTACTGTTATGATCTTTAACAAAGAAATTATAAATGATCTATTAAATTATCTTTTAGAAAGAAGATAATTAATTACAATCTTTTAGCATTTATTAGGCCCAATGATCGTTACCGTTATGATCTTTAATAAAGAAATTCTAAATGATCTATTAGATTATCTTTTAGAAAGAAGATAATTATTTATAATTTTTTAGCATTTATTAAGCCCAATGATCGTTACCGTTATTAGGCTCAATGATTGTTACCGTTATGATTTTTAATAAAGAAATTTTAAATGATCTATTAAATTATGTTTTAGAAAGAATATAATTATGTACAATTCTTTAGCATTTATTAGGCCCAATGATCGTTTCCGTTATGATCTTTAATAAAGAAATTCTAAATGATCTATTAAATTATCTTTGAGAAAGAAGATAATTATTTACAATTTTTTAGCATTTATTAGGCCCAATGATCGTTACCGTTATGATCTTTAATAACAAAACTTTAAATGATCTTTTCAATCATTATTCACAAAGAAGGTAATTATTTCAAATTCTTTAGCATTTATTAGGACCAATGATCGTTACCGTTATTAGGCTCAATGATTGTTACCGTTATGATTTTTAATAAAGAAATTTTAAATGATCTATTAAATTATGTTTTAGAAAGAATATAATTATGTACAATTCTTTAGCATTTATTAGGCCCAATGATCGTTTCCGTTATGATCTTTAATAAAGAAATTCTAAATGATCTATTAAATTATCTTTGAGAAAGAAGATAATTATTTACAATTTTTTAGCATTTATTAGGCCCAATGATCGTTACCGTTATGATCTTTAATAACAAAACTTTAAATGATCTTTTCAATCATTATTCACAACGAAGGTAATTATTTCAAATTCTTTAGCATTTATTAGGACCAATGATCGTTACCGTTATGATCTTTAATAAAGAAATTTTAAATGATCTACTAAATTATCTTTTGCAAAGAAGATAATTAATTACAGTTTTTTAGCATTTATTAAGCCCAATGAACGTTACCGTTATGATCTTTAGTAAAGATATTTTAAATGATCTATTAAATTATGTTTTAGAAAGAATATAATTATTTACAATTCTTTAGCATTTATTAGGCCCAATGATCGTTTCCATTATGATCTTTAATAAAGAAATTCTAAATGATCTATTAAATTATCTTTTAGAAAGAAGATAATTATTTACAATTTTTTAGCATTTATTAGGCCCAATGATCGTTACCGTTATGATCTTCATTAAAAAAACTTTAAATGATCTATTCAATTATGATTCACAAAGAATGTAATTATTTCAAATTCTTTAGCATTTATTAGGACCAATGATCGTTACTGTTATGATCTTTAACAAAGAAATTATAAATGATCTATTAAATTATCTTTTAGAAAGAAGATAATTAATTACAATCTTTTAGCATTTATTAGGCCCAATGATCGTTACCGTTATGATCTTTAATAAAGAAATTCTAAATGATCTATTAGATTATCTTTTAGAAAGAAGATAATTATTTATAATTTTTTAGCATTTATTAAGCCCAATGATCGTTACCGTTATTAGGCTCAATGATTGTTACCGTTATGATTTTAAATAAAGAAATTTTAAATGATCTATTAAATTATGTTTTAGAAAGAATATAATTATGTACAATTCTTTAGCATTTATTAGGCCCAATGATCGTTTCCGTTATGATCTTTAATAAAGAAATTCTAAATGATCTATTAAATTAGCTTTTAGAAAGAAGATAAGTATTTACGATTTTTTAGCATTTATTAGGCCCAATGATCGTTACCGTTATGATCTTTAATAAAGAAATTCTAAATGATCTATTAAATTATGTTTTAGAAAGAATATAATTATTTACAATTCTTTAGCATTTATTAGGCCCAATGATCGTTTCCATTATGATCTTTAATAAAGAAATTCTAAATGATCTATTAAATTAGCTTTTAGAAAGAAGATAAGTATTTACGATTTTTTAGCATTTATTAGGCCCAATGATCGTTACCGTTATGATCTTTAATAAAGAAATTCTAAATGATCTATTAAATTATCTTTGGGAAAGAAGATAATTATTTACAATTTTTTAGCATTTATTAGGCCCAATGATCGTTACCGTTATGATCTTTAACAAAAAAACTTTAAATGATCTTTTCAATTATGATTCACAAAGAAGGTAATTCTTTCAAATTCTTTAGCATTTATTAGGACCAATGATCATTACCGTTATGATCTTTAATAAAGAAATTCTAAATGATCTATTAAATTATCTTTTAGAAAGAAGATAATTATTTACAATTTTTTAGCATTTATTAGGCCCAATGATCGTTACCGTTATGATCTTCATTAAAAAAACTTTAAATGATCTATTCAATTATGATTCACAAAGAATGTAATTATTTCAAATTCTTTAGCATTTATTAGGACCAATGATCGTTACCGTTATGATCTTTAACAAAGAAATTATAAATGATCTATTAAATTATCTTTTAGAAAGAAGATAATTAATTACAATCTTTTAGCATGTATTAGGCCCAATGATCGTTACCGTTATGATCTTTAATAAAGAAATTCTAAATGATCTATTAGATTATCTTTTAGAAAGAAGATAATTATTTACAATTTTTTAGCATTTATTAGGCCCAATGATCGTTACCGTTATTAGGCTCAATGATTGTTACCGTTATGATTTTTAATAAAGAAATTTTAAATGATCTATTAAATTATGTTTTAGAAAGAATATAATTATGTACAATTCTTTAGCATTTATTAGGCCCAATGATCGTTTCCGTTATGATCTTTAATAAAGAAATTCTAAATGATCTATTAAATTATCTTTTAGAAAGAAGATAATTATTTACAATTTTTTAGCATTTATTAGGCCCAATGATAGTTACCGTTATGATCTTCATTAAAAAAACTTTAAATGATCTATTCAATTATGATTCACAAAGAATGTAATTATTTCAAATTCTTTAGCATTTATTAGGACCAATGATCGTTACTGTTATGATCTTTAACAAAGAAATTATAAATGATCTATTAAATTATCTTTTAGAAAGAAGATAATTAATTACAATCTTTTAGCATTTATTAGGCCCAATGATCGTTACCGTTATGATCTTTAATAAAGAAATTCTAAATGATCTATTAGATTATCTTTTAGAAAGAAGATAATTATTTACAATTTTTCAGCATTTCTTAGGCCCAATGATCGTTACCGTTATTAGGCTCAATGATTGTTACCGTTATGATTTTTAATAAAGAAATTTTAAATGATCTATTAAATTATGTTTTAGAAAGAATATAATTATGTACAATTCTTTAGCATTTATTAGGCCCAATGATCGTTTCCGTTATGATCTTTAATAAAGAAATTCTAAATGATCTATTAAATTATCTTTGAGAAAGAAGATAATTATTTACAATTTTTTAGCATTTATTAGGCCCAATGATCGTTACCGTTATGATCTTTAATAACAAAACTTTAAATGATCTTTTCAATCATTATTCACAAAGAAGGTAATTATTTCAAATTCTTTAGCATTTATTAGGACCAATGATCGTTACCGTTATGATCTTTAATAAAAAATTTTAAATGATCTACTAAATTATCTTTTGCAAAGAAGATAATTAATTACAGTTTTTTAGCATTTATTAGGCCCAATGAACGTTACCGTTATGATCTTTAATAAAGAAATTTTAAATGATCTATTAAATTATGTTTTAGAAAGAATATAATTATTTACAATTCTTTAGCATTTATTAGGCCCAATGATCGTTACCGTTATGATCTTTAACAAAAAAACTTTAAATGATCTTTTCAATTATGATTCACAAAGAAGGTAATTCTTTCAAATTCTTTAGCATTTATTAGGACCAATGATCATTACCGTTATGATCTTTAATAAAGAAATTCTAAATGATCTATTAAATTATCTTTTAGAAAGAAGATAATTATTTACAATTTTTTAGCATTTATTAGGCCCAATGATCGTTACCGTTATGATCTTCATTAAAAAAACTTTAAATGATCTATTCAATTATGATTCACAAAGAATGTAATTATTTCAAATTCTTTAGCATTTATTAGGACCAATGATCGTTACCGTTATGATCTTTAACAAAGAAATTATAAATGATCTATTAAATTATCTTTTAGAAAGAAGATAATTAATTACAATCTTTTAGCATGTATTAGGCCCAATGATCGTTACCGTTATGATCTTTAATAAAGAAATTCTAAATGATCTATTAGATTATCTTTTAGAAAGAAGATAATTATTTACAATTTTTTAGCATTTATTAGGCCCAATGATCGTTACCGTTATTAGGCTCAATGATTGTTACCGTTATGATTTTTAATAAAGAAATTTTAAATGATCTATTAAATTATGTTTTAGAAAGAATATAATTATGTACAATTCTTTAGCATTTATTAGGCCCAATGATCGTTTCCGTTATGATCTTTAATAAAGAAATTCTAAATGATCTATTAAATTATCTTTTAGAAAGAAGATAATTATTTACAATTTTTTAGCATTTATTAGGCCCAATGATAGTTACCGTTATGATCTTCATTAAAAAAACTTTAAATGATCTATTCAATTATGATTCACAAAGAATGTAATTATTTCAAATTCTTTAGCATTTATTAGGACCAATGATCGTTACTGTTATGATCTTTAACAAAGAAATTATAAATGATCTATTAAATTATCTTTTAGAAAGAAGATAATTAATTACAATCTTTTAGCATTTATTAGGCCCAATGATCGTTACCGTTATGATCTTTAATAAAGAAATTCTAAATGATCTATTAGATTATCTTTTAGAAAGAAGATAATTATTTACAATTTTTCAGCATTTCTTAGGCCCAATGATCGTTACCGTTATTAGGCTCAATGATTGTTACCGTTATGATTTTTAATAAAGAAATTTTAAATGATCTATTAAATTATGTTTTAGAAAGAATATAATTATGTACAATTCTTTAGCATTTATTAGGCCCAATGATCGTTTCCGTTATGATCTTTAATAAAGAAATTCTAAATGATCTATTAAATTATCTTTGAGAAAGAAGATAATTATTTACAATTTTTTAGCATTTATTAGGCCCAATGATCGTTACCGTTATGATCTTTAATAACAAAACTTTAAATGATCTTTTCAATCATTATTCACAAAGAAGGTAATTATTTCAAATTCTTTAGCATTTATTAGGACCAATGATCGTTACCGTTATGATCTTTAATAAAAAATTTTAAATGATCTACTAAATTATCTTTTGCAAAGAAGATAATTAATTACAGTTTTTTAGCATTTATTAGGCCCAATGAACGTTACCGTTATGATCTTTAATAAAGAAATTTTAAATGATCTATTAAATTATGTTTTAGAAAGAATATAATTATTTACAATTCTTTAGCATTTATTAGGCCCAATGATCGTTTCCATTATGATCTTTAATAAAGAAATTCTAAATGATCTATTAAATTAGCTTTTAGAAAGAAGATAAGTATTTACGATTTTTTAGCATTTATTAGGCCCAATGATCGTTACCGTTATGATCTTTAATAAAGAAATTCTAAATGATCTATTAAATTATCTTTTTGAAAGAAGATAATTATTTACAATTTTTTAGCATTTATTAGGCCCAATGATCGTTACCGTTATGATCTTTAACAAAAAAACTTTAAATGATCTTTTCAATTATGATTCACAAGGAAGGTAATTCTTTCAAATTCTTTAGCATTTATTAGGACCAATGATCATTACCGTTATGATCTTTAATAAAGAAATTCTAAATGATCTATTAAATTATCTTTTAGAAAGAAGATAATTATTTACAATTTTTTAGCATTTATTAGGCCCAATGATCGTTACCGTTATGATCTTCATTAAAAAAACTTTAAATGATCTATTCAATTATGATTCACAAAGAATGTAATTATTTCAAATTCTTTAGCATTTATTAGGACCAATGATCGTTACCGTTATGATCTTTAACAAAGAAATTATAAATGATCTATTAAATTATCTTTTAGAAAGAAGATAATTAATTACAATCTTTTAGCATGTATTAGGCCCAATGATCGTTACCGTTATGATCTTTAATAAAGAAATTCTAAATGATCTATTAGATTATCTTTTAGAAAGAAGATAATTATTTACAATTTTTTAGCATTTATTAGGCCCAATGATCGTTACCGTTATTAGGCTCAATGATTGTTACCGTTATGATTTTTAATAAAGAAATTTTAAATGATCTATTAAATTATGTTTTAGAAAGAATATAATTATGTACAATTCTTTAGCATTTATTAGGCCCAATGATCGTTTCCGTTATGATCTTTAATAAAGAAATTCTAAATGATCTATTAAATTATCTTTTAGAAAGAAGATAATTATTTACAATTTTTTAGCATTTATTAGGCCCAATGATAGTTACCGTTATGATCTTCATTAAAAAAACTTTAAATGATCTATTCAATTATGATTCACAAAGAATGTAATTATTTCAAATTCTTTAGCATTTATTAGGACCAATGATCGTTACTGTTATGATCTTTAACAAAGAAATTATAAATGATCTATTAAATTATCTTTTAGAAAGAAGATAATTAATTACAATCTTTTAGCATTTATTAGGCCCAATGATCGTTACCGTTATGATCTTTAATAAAGAAATTCTAAATGATCTATTAGATTATCTTTTAGAAAGAAGATAATTATTTACAATTTTTTAGCATTTATTAGGCCCAATGATCGTTACCGTTATTAGGCTCAATGATTGTTACCGTTATGATTTTTAATAAAGAAATTTTAAATGATCTATTAAATTATGTTTTAGAAAGAATATAATTATGTACAATTCTTTAGCATTTATTAGGCCCAATGATCGTTTCCGTTATGATCTTTAATAAAGAAATTCTAAATGATCTATTAAATTATCTTTGAGAAAGAAGATAATTATTTACAATTTTTTAGCATTTATTAGGCCCAATGATCGTTACCGTTATGATCTTTAATAACAAAACTTTAAATGATCTTTTCAATCATTATTCACAAAGAAGGTAATTATTTCAAATTCTTTAGCATTTATTAGGACCAATGATCGTTACCGTTATGATCTTTAATAAAGAAATTTTAAATGATCTACTAAATTATCTTTTGCAAAGAAGATAATTAATTACAGTTTTTTAGCATTTATTAGGCCCAATGAACGTTACCGTTATGATCTTTAATAAAGAAATTTTAAATGATCTATTAAATTATGTTTTAGAAAGAATATAATTATTTACAATTCTTTAGCATTTATTAGGCCCAATGATCGTTTCCATTATGATCTTTAATAAAGAAATTCTAAATGATCTATTAAATTAGCTTTTAGAAAGAAGATAATTATTTACAATTTTTTAGCATTTATTAGGCCCAATGATCGTTACCGTTATGATCTTCATTAAAAAAACTTTAAATGATCTATTCAATTATGATTCACAAAGAATGTAATTATTTCAAATTCTTTAGCATTTATTAGGACCAATGATCGTTACCGTTATGATCTTTAACAAAGAAATTATAAATGATCTATTAAATTATCTTTTAGAAAGAAGATAATTAATTACAATCTTTTAGCATTTATTAGGCCCAATGATCGTTACCGTTATGATCTTTAATAAAGAAATTCTAAATGATCTATTAGATTATCTTTTAGAAAGAAGATAATTATTTACAATATTTTAGCATTTCTTAGGCCCAATGATCGTTACCGTTATTAGGCTCAATGATTGTTACCGTTATGATTTTTAATAAAGAAATTTTAAATGATCTATTAAATTATGTTTTAGAAAGAATATAATTATGTACAATTCTTTAGCATTTATTAGGCCCAATGATCGTTTCCGTTATGATCTTTAATAAAGAAATTCTAAATGATCTATTACATTATCTTTGAGAAAGAAGATAATTATTTACAATTTTTTAGCATTTATTAGGCCCAATGATCGTTACCGTTATGATCTTTAATAACAAAACTTTAAATGATCTTTTCAATCATTATTCACAAAGAAGGTAATTATTTCAAATTCTTTAGCATTTATTAGGACCAATGATCGTTACCGTTATGATCTTTAATAAAGAAATTTTAAATGATCTACTAAATTATCTTTTGCAAAGAAGATAATTAATTACAGTTTTTTAGCATTTATTAGGCCCAATGAACGTTACCGTTATGATCTTTAATAAAGAAATTTTAAATGATCTATTAAATTATGTTTTAGAAAGAATATAATTATTTACAATTCTTTAGCATTTATTAGGCCCAATGATCGTTTCCATTATGATCTTTAATAAAGAAATTCTAAATGATCTATTAGATTATCTTTTAGAAAGAAGATAATTATTTACAATTTTTTAGCATTTATTAGGCCCAATGATCGTTACCGTTATTAGGCTCAATGATTGTTACCGTTATGATTTTTAATAAAGAAATTTTAAATGATCTATTAAATTATGTTTTAGAAAGAATATAATTATGTACAATTCTTTAGCATTTATTAGGCCCAATGATCGTTTCCGTTATGATCTTTAATAAAGAAATTCTAAATGATCTATTAAATTATCTTTTAGAAAGAAGATAATTATTTACAATTTTTTAGCATTTATTAGGCCCAATGATAGTTACCGTTATGATCTTCATTAAAAAAACTTTAAATGATCTATTCAATTATGATTCACAAAGAATGTAATTATTTCAAATTCTTTAGCATTTATTAGGACCAATGATCGTTACTGTTATGATCTTTAACAAAGAAATTATAAATGATCTATTAAATTATCTTTTTGAAAGAAGATAATTAATTACAATCTTTTAGCATTTATTAGGCCCAATGATCGTTACCGTTATGATCTTTAATAAAGAAATTCTAAATGATCTATTAGATTATCTTTTAGAAAGAAGATAATTATTTACAATTTTTCAGCATTTCTTAGGCCCAATGATCGTTACCGTTATTAGGCTCAATGATTGTTACCGTTATGATTTTTAATAAAGAAATTTTAAATGATCTATTAAATTATGTTTTAGAAAGAATATAATTATGTACAATTCTTTAGCATTTATTAGGCCCAATGATCGTTTCCGTTATGATCTTTAATAAAGAAATTCTAAATGATCTATTAAATTATCTTTGAGAAAGAAGATAATTATTTACAATTTTTTAGCATTTATTAGGCCCAATGATCGTTACCGTTATGATCTTTAATAACAAAACTTTAAATGATCTTTTCAATCATTATTCACAAAGAAGGTAATTATTTCAAATTCTTTAGCATTTATTAGGACCAATGATCGTTACCGTTATGATCTTTAATAAAGAAATTTTAAATGATCTACTAAATTATCTTTTGCAAAGAAGATAATTAATTACAGTTTTTTAGCATTTATTAGGCCCAATGAACGTTACCGTTATGATCTTTAATAAAGAAATTTTAAATGATCTATTAAATTATGTTTTAGAAAGAATATAATTATTTACAATTCTTTAGCATTTATTAGGCCCAATGATCGTTTCCATTATGATCTTTAATAAAGAAATTCTAAATGATCTATTAAATTAGCTTTTAGAAAGAAGATAAGTATTTACGATTTTTTAGCATTTATTAGGCCCAATGATCGTTACCGTTATGATCTTTAATAAAGAAATTCTAAATGATCTATTAAATTATCTTTTTGAAAGAAGATAATTATTTACAATTTTTTAGCATTTATTAGGCCCAATGATCGTTACCGTTATGATCTTTAACAAAAAAACTTTAAATGATCTTTTCAATTATGATTCACAAGGAAGGTAATTCTTTCAAATTCTTTAGCATTTATTAGGACCAATGATCATTACCGTTATGATCTTTAATAAAGAAATTCTAAATGATCTATTAAATTATCTTTTAGAAAGAAGATAATTATTTACAATTTTTTAGCATTTATTAGGCCCAATGATCGTTACCGTTATGATCTTCATTAAAAAAACTTTAAATGATCTATTCAATTATGATTCACAAAGAATGTAATTATTTCAAATTCTTTAGCATTTATTAGGACCAATGATCGTTACCGTTATGATCTTTAACAAAGAAATTATAAATGATCTATTAAATTATCTTTTAGAAAGAAGATAATTAATTACAATCTTTTAGCATGTATTAGGCCCAATGATCGTTACCGTTATGATCTTTAATAAAGAAATTCTAAATGATCTATTAGATTATCTTTTAGAAAGAAGATAATTATTTACAATTTTTTAGCATTTATTAGGCCCAATGATCGTTACCGTTATTAGGCTCAATGATTGTTACCGTTATGATTTTTAATAAAGAAATTTTAAATGATCTATTAAATTATGTTTTAGAAAGAATATAATTATGTACAATTCTTTAGCATTTATTAGGCCCAATGATCGTTTCCGTTATGATCTTTAATAAAGAAATTCTAAATGATCTATTAAATTATCTTTTAGAAAGAAGATAATTATTTACAATTTTTTAGCATTTATTAGGCCCAATGATAGTTACCGTTATGATCTTCATTAAAAAAACTTTAAATGATCTATTCAATTATGATTCACAAAGAATGTAATTATTTCAAATTCTTTAGCATTTATTAGGACCAATGATCGTTACTGTTATGATCTTTAACAAAGAAATTATAAATGATCTATTAAATTATCTTTTAGAAAGAAGATAATTAATTACAATCTTTTAGCATTTATTAGGCCCAATGATCGTTACCGTTATGATCTTTAATAAAGAAATTCTAAATGATCTATTAGATTATCTTTTAGAAAGAAGATAATTATTTACAATTTTTTAGCATTTATTAGGCCCAATGATCGTTACCGTTATTAGGCTCAATGATTGTTACCGTTATGATTTTTAATAAAGAAATTTTAAATGATCTATTAAATTATGTTTTAGAAAGAATATAATTATGTACAATTCTTTAGCATTTATTAGGCCCAATGATCGTTTCCGTTATGATCTTTAATAAAGAAATTCTAAATGATCTATTAAATTATCTTTGAGAAAGAAGATAATTATTTACAATTTTTTAGCATTTATTAGGCCCAATGATCGTTACCGTTATGATCTTTAATAACAAAACTTTAAATGATCTTTTCAATCATTATTCACAAAGAAGGTAATTATTTCAAATTCTTTAGCATTTATTAGGACCAATGATCGTTACCGTTATGATCTTTAATAAAGAAATTTTAAATGATCTACTAAATTATCTTTTGCAAAGAAGATAATTAATTACAGTTTTTTAGCATTTATTAGGCCCAATGAACGTTACCGTTATGATCTTTAATAAAGAAATTTTAAATGATCTATTAAATTATGTTTTAGAAAGAATATAATTATTTACAATTCTTTAGCATTTATTAGGCCCAATGATCGTTTCCATTATGATCTTTAATAAAGAAATTCTAAATGATCTATTAAATTAGCTTTTAGAAAGAAGATAATTATTTACAATTTTTTAGCATTTATTAGGCCCAATGATCGTTACCGTTATGATCTTCATTAAAAAAACTTTAAATGATCTATTCAATTATGATTCACAAAGAATGTAATTATTTCAAATTCTTTAGCATTTATTAGGACCAATGATCGTTACCGTTATGATCTTTAACAAAGAAATTATAAATGATCTATTAAATTATCTTTTAGAAAGAAGATAATTAATTACAATCTTTTAGCATTTATTAGGCCCAATGATCGTTACCGTTATGATCTTTAATAAAGAAATTCTAAATGATCTATTAGATTATCTTTTAGAAAGAAGATAATTATTTACAATATTTTAGCATTTCTTAGGCCCAATGATCGTTACCGTTATTAGGCTCAATGATTGTTACCGTTATGATTTTTAATAAAGAAATTTTAAATGATCTATTAAATTATGTTTTAGAAAGAATATAATTATGTACAATTCTTTAGCATTTATTAGGCCCAATGATCGTTTCCGTTATGATCTTTAATAAAGAAATTCTAAATGATCTATTACATTATCTTTGAGAAAGAAGATAATTATTTACAATTTTTTAGCATTTATTAGGCCCAATGATCGTTACCGTTATGATCTTTAATAACAAAACTTTAAATGATCTTTTCAATCATTATTCACAAAGAAGGTAATTATTTCAAATTCTTTAGCATTTATTAGGACCAATGATCGTTACCGTTATGATCTTTAATAAAGAAATTTTAAATGATCTACTAAATTATCTTTTGCAAAGAAGATAATTAATTACAGTTTTTTAGCATTTATTAGGCCCAATGAACGTTACCGTTATGATCTTTAATAAAGAAATTTTAAATGATCTATTAAATTATGTTTTAGAAAGAATATAATTATTTACAATTCTTTAGCATTTATTAGGCCCAATGATCGTTTCCATTATGATCTTTAATAAAGAAATTCTAAATGATCTATTAGATTATCTTTTAGAAAGAAGATAATTATTTACAATTTTTTAGCATTTATTAGGCCCAATGATCGTTACCGTTATTAGGCTCAATGATTGTTACCGTTATGATTTTTAATAAAGAAATTTTAAATGATCTATTAAATTATGTTTTAGAAAGAATATAATTATGTACAATTCTTTAGCATTTATTAGGCCCAATGATCGTTTCCGTTATGATCTTTAATAAAGAAATTCTAAATGATCTATTAAATTATCTTTTAGAAAGAAGATAATTATTTACAATTTTTTAGCATTTATTAGGCCCAATGATAGTTACCGTTATGATCTTCATTAAAAAAACTTTAAATGATCTATTCAATTATGATTCACAAAGAATGTAATTATTTCAAATTCTTTAGCATTTATTAGGACCAATGATCGTTACTGTTATGATCTTTAACAAAGAAATTATAAATGATCTATTAAATTATCTTTTTGAAAGAAGATAATTAATTACAATCTTTTAGCATTTATTAGGCCCAATGATCGTTACCGTTATGATCTTTAATAAAGAAATTCTAAATGATCTATTAGATTATCTTTTAGAAAGAAGATAATTATTTACAATTTTTCAGCATTTCTTAGGCCCAATGATCGTTACCGTTATTAGGCTCAATGATTGTTACCGTTATGATTTTTAATAAAGAAATTTTAAATGATCTATTAAATTATGTTTTAGAAAGAATATAATTATGTACAATTCTTTAGCATTTATTAGGCCCAATGATCGTTTCCGTTATGATCTTTAATAAAGAAATTCTAAATGATCTATTAAATTATCTTTGAGAAAGAAGATAATTATTTACAATTTTTTAGCATTTATTAGGCCCAATGATCGTTACCGTTATGATCTTTAATAACAAAACTTTAAATGATCTTTTCAATCATTATTCACAAAGAAGGTAATTATTTCAAATTCTTTAGCATTTATTAGGACCAATGATCGTTACCGTTATGATCTTTAATAAAGAAATTTTAAATGATCTACTAAATTATCTTTTGCAAAGAAGATAATTAATTACAGTTTTTTAGCATTTATTAGGCCCAATGAACGTTACCGTTATGATCTTTAATAAAGAAATTTTAAATGATCTATTAAATTATGTTTTAGAAAGAATATAATTATTTACAATTCTTTAGCATTTATTAGGCCCAATGATCATTTCCATTATGATCTTTAATAAAGAAATTCTAAATGATCTATTAAATTAGCTTTTAGAAAGAAGATAATTATTTACAATTTTTTAGCATTTATTAGGCCCAATGATCGTTACCGTTATGATCTTCATTAAAAAAACTTTAAATGATCTATTCAATTATGATTCACAAAGAATGTAATTATTTCAAATTCTTTAGCATTTATTAGGACCAATGATCGTTACCGTTATGATCTTTAACAAAGAAATTATAAATGATCTATTAAATTATCTTTTAGAAAGAAGATAATTAATTACAATCTTTTAGCATTTATTAGGCCCAATGATCGTTACCGTTATGATCTTTAATAAAGAAATTCTAAATGATCTATTAGATTATCTTTTAGAAAGAAGATAATTATTTACAATATTTCAGCATTTCTTAGGCCCAATGATCGTTTCCATTATGATCTTTAATAAAGAAATTCTAAATGATCTATTAAATTAGCTTTTAGAAAGAAGATAAGTATTTACGATTTTTTAGCATTTATTAGGCCCAATGATCGTTACCGTTATGATCTTTAATAAAGAAATTCTAAATGATCTATTAAATTATCTTTGGGAAAGAAGATAATTATTTACAATTTTTTAGCATTTATTAGGCCCAATGATCGTTACCGTTATGATCTTTAACAAAAAAACTTTAAATGATCTTTTCAATTATGATTCACAAGGAAGGTAATTCTTTCAAATTCTTTAGCATTTATTAGGACCAATGATCATTACCGTTATGATCTTTAATAAAGAAATTCTAAATGATCTATTAAATTATCTTTTAGAAAGAAGATAATTATTTACAATTTTTTAGCATTTATTAGGCCCAATGATCATTACCGTTATGATCTTCATTAAAAAAACTTTAAATGATCTATTCAATTATGATTCACAAAGAATGTAATTATTTCAAATTCTTTAGCATTTATTAGGACCAATGATCGTTACCGTTATGATCTTTAACAAAGAAATTATAAATGATCTATTAAATTATCTTTTAGAAAGAAGATAATTAATTACAATCTTTTAGCATTTATTAGGCCCAATGATCGTTACCGTTATGATCTTTAATAAAGAAATTCTAAATGATCTATTAGATTATCTTTTAGAAAGAAGATAATTATTTACAATTTTTCAGCATTTCTTAGGCCCAATGATCGTTACCGTTATTAGGCTCAATGATTGTTACCGTTATGATTTTTAATAAAGAAATTTTAAATGATCTATTAAATTATGTTTTAGAAAGAATATAATTATGTACAATTCTTTAGCATTTATTAGGCCCAATGATCGTTTCCGTTATGATCTTTAATAAAGAAATTCTAAATGATCTATTAAATTATCTTTTAGAAAGAAGATAATTATTTACAATTTTTTAGCATTTATTAGGCCCAATGATAGTTACCGTTATGATCTTCATTAAAAAAACTTTAAATGATCTATTCAATTATGATTCACAAAGAATGTAATTATTTCAAATTCTTTAGCATTTATTAGGACCAATGATCGTTACCGTTATGATCTTTAACAAAGAAATTATAAATGATCTATTAAATTATCTTTTAGAAAGAAGATAATTAATTACAATCTTTTAGCATTTATTAGGCCCAATGATCGTTACCGTTATGATCTTTAATAAAGAAATTCTAAATGATCTATTAGATTATCTTTTAGAAAGAAGATAATTATTTACAATATTTCAGCATTTCTTAGGCCCAATGATCGTTTCCATTATGATCTTTAATAAAGAAATTCTAAATGATCTATTAAATTAGCTTTTAGAAAGAAGATAAGTATTTACGATTTTTTAGCATTTATTAGGCCCAATGATCGTTACCGTTATGATCTTTAATAAAGAAATTCTAAATGATCTATTAAATTATCTTTGGGAAAGAAGATAATTATTTACAATTTTTTAGCATTTATTAGGCCCAATGATCGTTACCGTTATGATCTTTAACAAAAAAACTTTAAATGATCTTTTCAATTATGATTCACAAGGAAGGTAATTCTTTCAAATTCTTTAGCATTTATTAGGACCAATGATCATTACCGTTATGATCTTTAATAAAGAAATTCTAAATGATCTATTAAATTATCTTTTAGAAAGAAGATAATTATTTACAATTTTTTAGCATTTATTAGGCCCAATGATCGTTACCGTTATGATCTTCATTAAAAAAACTTTAAATGATCTATTCAATTATGATTCACAAAGAATGTAATTATTTCAAATTCTTTAGCATTTATTAGGACCAATGATCGTTACCGTTATGATCTTTAACAAAGAAATTATAAATGATCTATTAAATTATCTTTTAGAAAGAAGATAATTAATTACAATCTTTTAGCATGTATTAGGCCCAATGATCGTTACCGTTATGATCTTTAATAAAGAAATTCTAAATGATCTATTAGATTATCTTTTAGAAAGAAGATAATTATTTACAATTTTTTAGCATTTATTAGGCCCAATGATCGTTACCGTTATTAGGCTCAATGATTGTTACCGTTATGATTTTTAATAAAGAAATTTTAAATGATCTATTAAATTATGTTTTAGAAAGAATATAATTATGTACAATTCTTTAGCATTTATTAGGCCCAATGATCGTTTCCGTTATGATCTTTAATAAAGAAATTCTAAATGATCTATTAAATTATCTTTTAGAAAGAAGATAATTATTTACAATTTTTTAGCATTTATTAGGCCCAATGATAGTTACCGTTATGATCTTCATTAAAAAAACTTTAAATGATCTATTCAATTATGATTCACAAAGAATGTAATTATTTCAAATTCTTTAGCATTTATTAGGACCAATGATCGTTACTGTTATGATCTTTAACAAAGAAATTATAAATGATCTATTAAATTATCTTTTAGAAAGAAGATAATTAATTACAATCTTTTAGCATTTATTAGGCCCAATGATCGTTACCGTTATGATCTTTAATAAAGAAATTCTAAATGATCTATTAGATTATCTTTTAGAAAGAAGATAATTATTTACAATTTTTTAGCATTTATTAGGCCCAATGATCGTTACCGTTATTAGGCTCAATGATTGTTACCGTTATGATTTTTAATAAAGAAATTTTAAATGATCTATTAAATTATGTTTTAGAAAGAATATAATTATGTACAATTCTTTAGCATTTATTAGGCCCAATGATCGTTTCCGTTATGATCTTTAATAAAGAAATTCTAAATGATCTATTAAATTATCTTTGAGAAAGAAGATAATTATTTACAATTTTTTAGCATTTATTAGGCCCAATGATCGTTACCGTTATGATCTTTAATAACAAAACTTTAAATGATCTTTTCAATCATTATTCACAAAGAAGGTAATTATTTCAAATTCTTTAGCATTTATTAGGACCAATGATCGTTACCGTTATGATCTTTAATAAAGAAATTTTAAATGATCTACTAAATTATCTTTTGCAAAGAAGATAATTAATTACAGTTTTTTAGCATTTATTAGGCCCAATGAACGTTACCGTTATGATCTTTAATAAAGAAATTTTAAATGATCTATTAAATTATGTTTTAGAAAGAATATAATTATTTACAATTCTTTAGCATTTATTAGGCCCAATGATCGTTTCCATTATGATCTTTAATAAAGAAATTCTAAATGATCTATTAAATTAGCTTTTAGAAAGAAGATAATTATTTACAATTTTTTAGCATTTATTAGGCCCAATGATCGTTACCGTTATGATCTTCATTAAAAAAACTTTAAATGATCTATTCAATTATGATTCACAAAGAATGTAATTATTTCAAATTCTTTAGCATTTATTAGGACCAATGATCGTTACCGTTATGATCTTTAACAAAGAAATTATAAATGATCTATTAAATTATCTTTTAGAAAGAAGATAATTAATTACAATCTTTTAGCATTTATTAGGCCCAATGATCGTTACCGTTATGATCTTTAATAATGAAATTCTAAATGATCTATTAGATTATCTTTTAGAAAGAAGATAATTATTTACAATATTTCAGCATTTCTTAGGCCCAATGATCGTTACCGTTATTAGGCTCAATGATTGTTACCGTTATGATTTTTAATAAAGAAATTTTAAATGATCTATTAAATTATGTTTTAGAAAGAATATAATTATGTACAATTCTTTAGCATTTATTAGGCCCAATGATCGTTTCCGTTATGATCTTTAATAAAGAAATTCTAAATGATCTATTAAATTATCTTTGAGAAAGAAGATAATTATTTACAATTTTTTAGCATTTATTAGGCCCAATGATCGTTACCGTTATGATCTTTAATAACAAAACTTTAAATGATCTTTTCAATCATTATTCACAAAGAAGGTAATTATTTCAAATTCTTTAGCATTTATTAGGACCAATGATCGTTACCGTTATGATCTTTAATAAAGAAATTTTAAATGATCTACTAAATTATCTTTTGCAAAGAAGATAATTAATTACAGTTTTTTAGCATTTATTAGGCCCAATGAACGTTACCGTTATGATCTTTAATAAAGAAATTTTAAATGATCTATTAAATTATGTTTTAGAAAGAATATAATTATTTACAATTCTTTAGCATTTATTAGGCCCAATGATCGTTTCCATTATGATCTTTAATAAAGAAATTCTAAATGATCTATTAAATTAGCTTTTAGAAAGAAGATAATTATTTACAATTTTTTAGCATTTATTAGGCCCAATGATCGTTACCGTTATGATCTTCATTAAAAAAACTTTAAATGATCTATTCAATTATGATTCACAAAGAATGTAATTATTTCAAATTCTTTAGCATTTATTAGGACCAATGATCGTTACCGTTATGATCTTTAACAAAGAAATTATAAATGATCTATTAAATTATCTTTTAGAAAGAAGATAATTAATTACAATCTTTTAGCATTTATTAGGCCCAATGATCGTTACCGTTATGATCTTTAATAAAGAAATTCTAAATGATCTATTAGATTATCTTTTAGAAAGAAGATAATTATTTACAATTTTTCAGCATTCCTTAGGCCCAATGATCGTTACCGTTATTAGGCTCAATGATTGTTACCGTTATGATTTTTAATAAAGAAATTTTAAATGATCTATTAAATTATGTTTTAGAAAGAATATAATTATGTACAATTCTTTAGCATTTATTAGGCCCAATGATCGTTTCCGTTATGATCTTTAATAAAGAAATTCTAAATGATCTATTAAATTATCTTTGAGAAAGAAGATAATTATTTACAATTTTTTAGCATTTATTAGGCCCAATGATCGTTACCGTTATGATCTTTAATAACAAAACTTTAAATGATCTTTTCAATCATTATTCACAAAGAAGGTAATTATTTCAAATTCTTTAGCATTTATTAGGACCAATGATCGTTACCGTTATGATCTTTAATAAAGAAATTTTAAATGATCTACTAAATTATCTTTTGCAAAGAAGATAATTAATTACAGTTTTTTAGCATTTATTAGGCCCAATGAACGTTACCGTTATGATCTTTAATAAAGAAATTTAAATGATCTATTAAATTATGTTTTAGAAAGAATATAATTATTTACAATTCTTTAGCATTTATTAGGCCCAATGATCGTTTCCATTATGATCTTTAATAAAGAAATTCTAAATGATCTATTAAATTAGCTTTTAGAAAGAAGATAATTATTTACAATTTTTTAGCATTTATTAGGCCCAATGATCGTTACCGTTATGATCTTCATTAAAAAAACTTTAAATGATCTATTCAATTATGATTCACAAAGAATGTAATTATTTCAAATTCTTTAGCATTTATTAGGACCAATGATCGTTACCGTTATGATCTTTAACAAAGAAATTATAAATGATCTATTAAATTATCTTTTAGAAAGAAGATAATTAATTACAATCTTTTAGCATTTATTAGGCCCAATGATCGTTACCGTTATGATCTTTAATAAAGAAATTCTAAATGATCTATTAGATTATCTTTTAGAAAGAAGATAATTATTTACAATTTTTCAGCATTTCTTAGGCCCAATGATCGTTACCGTTATTAGGCTCAATGATTGTTACCGTTATGATTTTTAATAAAGAAATTTTAAATGATCTATTAAATTATGTTTTAGAAAGAATATAATTATGTACAATTCTTTAGCATTTATTAGGCCCAATGATCGTTTCCGTTATGATCTTTAATAAAGAAATTCTAAATGATCTATTAAATTATCTTTGAGAAAGAAGATAATTATTTACAATTTTTTAGCATTTATTAGGCCCAATGATCGTTACCGTTATGATCTTTAATAACAAAACTTTAAATGATCTTTTCAATCATTATTCACAAAGAAGGTAATTATTTCAAATTCTTTAGCATTTATTAGGACCAATGATCGTTACCGTTATGATCTTTAATAAAGAAATTTTAAATGATCTACTAAATTATCTTTTGCAAAGAAGATAATTAATTACAGTTTTTTAGCATTTATTAGGCCCAATGAACGTTACCGTTATGATCTTTAATAAAGAAATTTTAAATGATCTATTAAATTATGTTTTAGAAAGAATATAATTATTTACAATTCTTTAGCATTTATTAGGCCCAATGATCGTTTCCATTATGATCTTTAATAAAGAAATTCTAAATGATCTATTAAATTAGCTTTTAGAAAGAAGATAATTATTTACAATTTTTTAGCATTTATTAGGCCCAATGATCGTTACCGTTATGATCTTCATTAAAAAAACTTTAAATGATCTATTCAATTATGATTCACAAAGAATGTAATTATTTCAAATTCTTTAGCATTTATTAGGACCAATGATCGTTACCGTTATGATCTTTAACAAAGAAATTATAAATGATCTATTTAAATTATCTTTTAGAAAGAAGATAATTAATTACAATCTTTTAGCATTTATTAGGCCCAATGATCGTTACCGTTATGATCTTTAATAAAGAAATTCTAAATGATCTATTAGATTATCTTTTAGAAAGAAGATAATTATTTAAAATTTTTCAGCATTTCTTAGGCCCAATGATCGTTACCGTTATTAGGCTCAATGATTGTTACCGTTATGATTTTTAATAAAGAAATTTTAAATGATCTATTAAATTATGTTTTAGAAAGAATATAATTATGTACAATTCTTTAGCATTTATTAGGCCCAATGATCGTTTCCGTTATGATCTTTAATAAAGAAATTCTAAATGATCTATTAAATTATCTTTGAGAAAGAAGATAATTATTTACAATTTTTTAGCATTTATTAGGCCCAATGATCGTTACCGTTATGATCTTTAATAACAAAACTTTAAATGATCTTTTCAATCATTATTCACAAAGAAGGTAATTATTTCAAATTCTTTAGCATTTATTAGGACCAATGATCGTTACCGTTATGATCTTTAATAAAGAAATTTTAAATGATCTACTAAATTATCTTTTGCAAAGAAGATAATTAATTACAGTTTTTTAGCATTTATTAGGCCCAATGAACGTTACCGTTATGATCTTTAATAAAGAAATTTTAAATGATCTATTAAATTATGTTTTAGAAAGAATATAATTATTTACAATTCTTTAGCATTTATTAGGCCCAATGATCGTTTCCATTATGATCTTTAATAAAGAAATTCTAAATGATCTATTAAATTAGCTTTTAGAAAGAAGATAATTATTTACAATTTTTTAGCATTTATTAGGCCCAATGATCGTTACCGTTATGATCTTCATTAAAAAAACTTTAAATGATCTATTCAATTATGATTCACAAAGAATGTAATTATTTCAAATTCTTTAGCATTTATTAGGACCAATGATCGTTACCGTTATGATCTTTAACAAAGAAATTATAAATGATCTATTAAATTATCTTTTAGAAAGAAGATAATTAATTACAATCTTTTAGCATTTATTAGGCCCAATGATCGTTACCGTTATGATCTTTAATAAAGAAATTCTAAATGATCTATTAGATTATCTTTTAGAAAGAAGATAATTATTTACAATTTTTCAGCATTTCTTAGGCCCAATGATCGTTACCGTTATTAGGCTCAATGATTGTTACCGTTATGATTTTTAATAAAGAAATTTTAAATGATCTATTAAATTATGTTTTAGAAAGAATATAATTATGTACAATTCTTTAGCATTTATTAGTCCCAATGATCGTTTCCGTTATGATCTTTAATAAAGAAATTCTAAATGATCTATTAAATTATCTTTGAGAAAGAAGATAATTATTTACAATTTTTTAGCATTTATTAGGCCCAATGATCGTTACCGTTATGATCTTTAATAACAAAACTTTAAATGATCTTTTCAATCATTATTCACAAAGAAGGTAATTATTTCAAATTCTTTAGCATTTATTAGGACCAATGATCGTTACCGTTATGATCTTTAATAAAGAAATTTTAAATGATCTACTAAATTATCTTTTGCAAAGAAGATAATTAATTACAGTTTTTTAGCATTTATTAGGCCCAATGAACGTTACCGTTATGATCTTTAATAAAGAAATTTTAAATGATCTATTAAATTATGTTTTAGAAAGAATATAATTATTTACAATTCTTTAGCATTTATTAGGCCCAATGATCGTTTCCATTATGATCTTTAATAAAGAAATTCTAAATGATCTATTAAATTAGCTTTTAGAAAGAAGATAATTATTTACAATTTTTTAGCATTTATTAGGCCCAATGATCGTTACCGTTATGATCTTCATTAAAAAAACTTTAAATGATCTATTCAATTATGATTCACAAAGAATGTAATTATTTCAAATTCTTTAGCATTTATTAGGACCAATGATCGTTACCGTTATGATCTTTAACAAAGAAATTATAAATGATCTATTAAATTATCTTTTAGAAAGAAGATAATTAATTACAATCTTTTAGCATTTATTAGGCCCAATGATCGTTTCCGTTATGATCTTTAATAAAGAAATTCTAAATGATCTATTAAATTATCTTTGAGAAAGAAGATAATTATTTACAATTTTTTAGCATTTATTAGGCCCAATGATCGTTACCGTTATGATCTTTAATAACAAAACTTTAAATGATCTTTTAAATCATTATTCACAGAGAAGGTAATTATTTCAAATTCTTTAGCATTTATTAGGACCAATGATCGTTACCGTTATGATCTTTAATAAAGAAATTTTAAATGATCTACTAAATTATCTTTTGCAAAGAAGATAATTAATTACAGTTTTTTAGCATTTATTAGGCCCAATGAACGTTACCGTTATGATCTTTAATAAAGAAATTTTAAATGATCTATTAAATTATGTTTTAGAAAGAATATAATTATTTACAATTCTTTAGCATTTATTAGGCCCAATGATCGTTTCCATTATGATCTTTAATAAAGAAATTCTAAATGATCTATTAAATTAGCTTTTAGAAAGAAGATAATTATTTACAATTTTTTAGCATTTATTAGGCCCAATGATCGTTACCGTTATGATCTTCATTAAAAAAACTTTAAATGATCTATTCAATTATGATTCACAAAGAATGTAATTATTTCAAATTCTTTAGCATTTATTAGGACCAATGATCGTTACCGTTATGATCTTTAACAAAGAAATTATAAATGATCTATTAAATTATCTTTTAGAAAGAAGATAATTAATTACAATCTTTTAGCATTTATTAGGCCCAATGATCGTTACCGTTATGATCTTTAATAAAGAAATTCTAAATGATCTATTAGATTATCTTTTAGAAAGAAGATAATTATTTACAATTTTTCAGCATTTCTTAGGCCCAATGATCGTTACCGTTATTAGGCTCAATGATTGTTACCGTTATGATTTTTAATAAAGAAATTTTAAATGATCTATTAAATTATGTTTTAGAAAGAATATAATTATGTACAATTCTTTAGCATTTATTAGGCCCAATGATCGTTTCCGTTATGATCTTTAATAAAGAAATTCTAAATGATCTATTAAATTATCTTTGAGAAAGAAGATAATTATTTACAATTTTTTAGCATTTATTAGGCCCAATGATCGTTACCGTTATGATCTTTAATAACAAAACTTTAAATGATCTTTTCAATCATTATTCACAAAGAAGGTAATTATTTCAAATTCTTTAGCATTTATTAGGACCAATGATCGTTACCGTTATGATCTTTAATAAAGAAATTTTAAATGATCTACTAAATTATCTTTTGCAAAGAAGATAATTAATTACAGTTTTTTAGCATTTATTAGGCCCAATGAACGTTACCGTTATGATCTTTAATAAAGAAATTTTAAATGATCTATTAAATTATGTTTTAGAAAGAATATAATTATTTACAATTCTTTAGCATTTATTAGGCCCAATGATCGTTTCCATTATGATCTTTAATAAAGAAATTCTAAATGATCTATTAAATTAGCTTTTAGAAAGAAGATAATTATTTACAATTTTTTAGCATTTATTAGGCCCAATGATCGTTACCGTTATGATCTTCATTAAAAAAACTTTAAATGATCTATTCAATTATGATTCACAAAGAATGTAATTATTTCAAATTCTTTAGCATTTATTAGGACCAATGATCGTTACCGTTATGATCTTTAACAAAGAAATTATAAATGATCTATTAAATTATCTTTTAGAAAGAAGATAATTAATTACAATCTTTTAGCATTTATTAGGCCCAATGATCGTTTCCGTTATGATCTTTAATAAAGAAATTCTAAATGATCTATTAAATTATCTTTGAGAAAGAAGATAATTATTTACAATTTTTTAGCATTTATTAGGCCCAATGATCGTTACCGTTATGATCTTTAATAACAAAACTTTAAATGATCTTTTCAATCATTATTCACAAAGAAGGTAATTATTTCAAATTCTTTAGCATTTATTAGGACCAATGATCGTTACCGTTATGATCTTTAATAAAGAAATTTTAAATGATCTACTAAATTATCTTTTGCAAAGAAGATAATTAATTACAGTTTTTTAGCATTTATTAGGCCCAATGAACGTTACCGTTATGATCTTTAATAAAGAAATTTTAAATGATCTATTAAATTATGTTTTAGAAAGAATATAATTATTTACAATTCTTTAGCATTTATTAGGCCCAATGATCGTTTCCATTATGATCTTTAATAAAGAAATTCTAAATGATCTATTAAATTAGCTTTTAGAAAGAAGATAATTATTTACAATTTTTTAGCATTTATTAGGCCCAATGATCGTTACCGTTATGATCTTCATTAAAAAAACTTTAAATGATCTATTCAATTATGATTCACAAAGAATGTAATTATTTCAAATTCTTTAGCATTTATTAGGACCAATGATCGTTACCGTTATGATCTTTAATAAAGAAATTTTAAATGATCTACTAAATTATCTTTTGCAAAGAAGATAATTAATTACAGTTTTTTAGCATTTATTAGGCCCAATGAACGTTACCGTTATGATCTTTAATAAAGAAATTTTAAATGATCTATTAAATTATGTTTTAGAAAGAATATAATTATTTACAATTCTTTAGCATTTATTAGGCCCAATGATCGTTTCCATTATGATCTTTAATAAAGAAATTCTAAATGATCTATTAAATTAGCTTTTAGAAAGAAGATAATTATTTACAATTTTTTAGCATTTATTAGGCCCAATGATCGTTACCGTTATGATCTTCATTAAAAAAACTTTAAATGATCTATTCAATTATGATTCACAAAGAATGTAATTATTTCAAATTCTTTAGCATTTATTAGGACCAATGATCGTTACCGTTATGATCTTTAACAAAGAAATTATAAATGATCTATTAAATTATCTTTTAGAAAGAAGATAATTAATTACAATCTTTTAGCATTTATTAGGCCCAATGATCGTTACCGTTATGATCTTTAATAAAGAAATTCTAAATGATCTATTAGATTATCTTTTAGAAAGAAGATAATTATTTACAATTTTTCAGCATTTCTTAGGCCCAATGATCGTTACCGTTATTAGGCTCAATGATTGTTACCGTTATGATTTTTAATAAAGAAATTTTAAATGATCTATTAAATTATGTTTTAGAAAGAATATAATTATGTACAATTCTTTAGCATTTATTAGGCCCAATGATCGTTTCCGTTATGATCTTTAATAAAGAAATTCTAAATGATCTATTAAATTATCTTTGAGAAAGAAGATAATTATTTACAATTTTTTAGCATTTATTAGGCCCAATGATCGTTACCGTTATGATCTTTAATAACAAAACTTTAAATGATCTTTTCAATCATTATTCACAAAGAAGGTAATTATTTCAAATTCTTTAGCATTTATTAGGACCAATGATCGTTACCGTTATGATCTTTAATAAAGAAATTTTAAATGATCTACTAAATTATCTTTTGCAAAGAAGATAATTAATTACAGTTTTTTAGCATTTATTAGGCCCAATGAACGTTACCGTTATGATCTTTAATAAAGAAATTTTAAATGATCTATTAAATTATGTTTTAGAAAGAATATAATTATTTACAATTCTTTAGCATTTATTAGGCCCAATGATCGTTTCCATTATGATCTTTAATAAAGAAATTCTAAATGATCTATTAAATTAGCTTTTAGAAAGAAGATAATTATTTACAATTTTTTAGCATTTATTAGGCCCAATGATCGTTACCGTTATGATCTTCATTAAAAAAACTTTAAATGATCTATTCAATTATGATTCACAAAGAATGTAATTATTTCAAATTCTTTAGCATTTATTAGGACCAATGATCGTTACCGTTATGATCTTTAACAAAGAAATTATAAATGATCTATTAAATTATCTTTTAGAAAGAAGATAATTAATTACAATCTTTTAGCATTTATTAGGCCCAATGATCGTTTCCGTTATGATCTTTAATAAAGAAATTCTAAATGATCTATTAAATTATCTTTGAGAAAGAAGATAATTATTTACAATTTTTTAGCATTTATTAGGCCCAATGATCGTTACCGTTATGATCTTTAATAACAAAACTTTAAATGATCTTTTCAATCATTATTCACAAAGAAGGTAATTATTTCAAATTCTTTAGCATTTATTAGGACCAATGATCGTTACCGTTATGATATTTAATAAAGAAATTTTAAATGATCTACTAAATTATCTTTTGCAAAGAAGATAATTAATTACAGTTTTTTAGCATTTATTAGGCCCAATGAACGTTACCGTTATGATCTTTAATAAAGAAATTTTAAATGATCTATTAAATTATGTTTTAGAAAGAATATAATTATTTACAATTCTTTAGCATTTATTAGGCCCAATGATCGTTTCCATTATGATCTTTAATAAAGAAATTCTAAATGATCTATTAAATTAGCTTTTAGAAAGAAGATAATTATTTACAATTTTTTAGCATTTATTAGGCCCAATGATCGTTACCGTTATGATCTTCATTAAAAAAACTTTAAATGATCTATTCAATTATGATTCACAAAGAATGTAATTATTTCAAATTCTTTAGCATTTATTAGGACCAATGATCGTTACCGTTATGATCTTTAACAAAGAAATTATAAATGATCTATTAAATTATCTTTTAGAAAGAAGATAATTAATTACAATCTTTTAGCATTTATTAGGCCCAATGATCGTTACCGTTATGATCTTTAATAAAGAAATTCTAAATGATCTATTAGATTATCTTTTAGAAAGAAGATAATTATTTACAATTTTTCAGCATTTCTTAGGCTCAATGATCGTTACCGTTATTAGGCTCAATGATTGTTACCGTTATGATTTTTAATAAAGAAATTTTAAATGATCTATTAAATTATGTTTTAGAAAGAATATAATTATGTACAATTCTTTAGCATTTATTAGGCCCAATGATCGTTTCCGTTATGATCTTTAATAAAGAAATTCTAAATGATCTATTAAATTATCTTTGAGAAAGAAGATAATTATTTACAATTTTTTAGCATTTATTAGGCCCAATGATCGTTACCGTTATGATCTTTAATAACAAAACTTTAAATGATCTTTTCAATCATTATTCACAAAGAAGGTAATTATTTCAAATTCTTTAGCATTTATTAGGACCAATGATCGTTACCGTTATGATCTTTAATAAAGAAATTTTAAATGATCTACTAAATTATCTTTTGCAAAGAAGATAATTAATTACAATTTTTTAGCATTTATTAGGCCCAATGAACGTTACCGTTATGATCTTTAATAAAGAAATTTTAAATGATCTATTAAATTATGTTTTAGAAAGAATATAATTATTTACAATTCTTTAGCATTTATTAGGCCCAATGATCGTTTCCATTATGATCTTTAATAAAGAAATTCTAAATGATCTATTAAATTAGCTTTTAGAAAGAAGATAATTATTTACAATTTTTTAGCATTTATTAGGCCCAATGATCGTTACCGTTATGATCTTCATTAAAAAAACTTTAAATGATCTATTCAATTATGATTCACAAAGAATGTAATTATTTCAAATTCTTTAGCATTTATTAGGACCAATGATCGTTACCGTTATGATCTTTAACAAAGAAATTATAAATGATCTATTAAATTATCTTTTAGAAAGAAGATAATTAATTACAATCTTTTAGCATTTATTAGGCCCAATGATCGTTACCGTTATGATCTTTAATAAAGAAATTCTAAATGATCTATTAGATTATCTTTTAGAAAGAAGATAATTATTTACAATTTTTCAGCATTTCTTAGGCCCAATGATCGTTACCGTTATTAGGCTCAATGATTGTTACCGTTATGATTTTTAATAAAGAAATTTTAAATGATCTATTAAATTATGTTTTAGAAAGAATATAATTATGTACAATTCTTTAGCATTTATTAGGCCCAATGATCGTTTCCGTTATGATCTTTAATAAAGAAATTCTAAATGATCTATTAAATTATCTTTGAGAAAGAAGATAATTATTTACAATTTTTTAGCATTTATTAGGCCCAATGATCGTTACCGTTATGATCTTTAATAACAAAACTTTAAATGATCTTTTCAATCATTATTCACAAAGAAGGTAATTATTTCAAATTCTTTAGCATTTATTAGGACCAATGATCGTTACCGTTATGATCTTTAATAAAGAAATTTTAAATGATCTACTAAATTATCTTTTGCAAAGAAGATAATTAATTACAATTTTTTAGCATTTATTAGGCCCAATGAACGTTACCGTTATGATCTTTAATAAAGAAATTTTAAATGATCTATTAAATTATGTTTTAGAAAGAATATAATTATTTACAATTCTTTAGCATTTATTAGGCCCAATGATCGTTTCCATTATGATCTTTAATAAAGAAATTCTAAATGATCTATTAAATTAGCTTTTAGAAAGAAGATAATTATTTACAATTTTTTAGCATTTATTAGGCCCAATGATCGTTACCGTTATGATCTTCATTAAAAAAACTTTAAATGATCTATTCAATTATGATTCACAAAGAATGTAATTATTTCAAATTCTTTAGCATTTATTAGGACCAATGATCGTTACCGTTATGATCTTTAACAAAGAAATTATAAATGATCTATTAAATTATCTTTTAGAAAGAAGATAATTAATTACAATCTTTTAGCATTTATTAGGCCCAATGATCGTTTCCGTTATGATCTTTAATAAAGAAATTCTAAATGATCTATTAAATTATCTTTGAGAAAGAAGATAATTATTTACAATTTTTTAGCATTTATTAGGCCCAATGATCGTTACCGTTATGATCTTTAATAACAAAACTTTAAATGATCTTTTCAATCATTATTCACAAAGAAGGTAATTATTTCAAATTCTTTAGCATTTATTAGGACCAATGATCGTTACCGTTATGATATTTAATAAAGAAATTTTAAATGATCTACTAAATTATCTTTTGCAAAGAAGATAATTAATTACAGTTTTTTAGCATTTATTAGGCCCAATGAACGTTACCGTTATGATCTTTAATAAAGAAATTTTAAATGATCTATTAAATTATGTTTTAGAAAGAATATAATTATTTACAATTCTTTAGCATTTATTAGGCCCAATGATCGTTTCCATTATGATCTTTAATAAAGAAATTCTAAATGATCTATTAAATTAGCTTTTAGAAAGAAGATAATTATTTACAATTTTTTAGCATTTATTAGGCCCAATGATCGTTACCGTTATGATCTTCATTAAAAAAACTTTAAATGATCTATTCAATTATGATTCACAAAGAATGTAATTATTTCAAATTCTTTAGCATTTATTAGGACCAATGATCGTTACCGTTATGATCTTTAACAAAGAAATTATAAATGATCTATTAAATTATCTTTTAGAAAGAAGATAATTAATTACAATCTTTTAGCATTTATTAGGCCCAATGATCGTTACCGTTATGATCTTTAATAAAGAAATTCTAAATGATCTATTAGATTATCTTTTAGAAAGAAGATAATTATTTACAATTTTTCAGCATTTCTTAGGCCCAATGATCGTTACCGTTATTAGGCTCAATGATTGTTACCGTTATGATTTTTAATAAAGAAATTTTAAATGATCTATTAAATTATGTTTTAGAAAGAATATAATTATGTACAATTCTTTAGCATTTATTAGGCCCAATGATCGTTTCCGTTATGATCTTTAATAAAGAAATTCTAAATGATCTATTAAATTATCTTTGAGAAAGAAGATAATTATTTACAATTTTTTAGCATTTATTAGGCCCAATGATCGTTACCGTTATGATCTTTAATAACAAAACTTTAAATGATCTTTTCAATCATTATTCACAAAGAAGGTAATTATTTCAAATTCTTTAGCATTTATTAGGACCAATGATCGTTACCGTTATGATCTTTAATAAAGAAATTTTAAATGATCTACTAAATTATCTTTTGCAAAGAAGATAATTAATTACAGTTTTTTAGCATTTATTAGGCCCAATGAACGTTACCGTTATGATCTTTAATAAAGAAATTTTAAATGATCTATTAAATTATGTTTTAGAAAGAATATAATTATTTACAATTCTTTAGCATTTATTAGGCCCAATGATCGTTTCCATTATGATCTTTAATAAAGAAATTCTAAATGATCTATTAAATTAGCTTTTAGAAAGAAGATAATTATTTACAATTTTTTAGCATTTATTAGGCCCAATGATCGTTACCGTTATGATCTTCATTAAAAAAACTTTAAATGATCTATTCAATTATGATTCACAAAGAATGTAATTATTTCAAATTCTTTAGCATTTATTAGGACCAATGATCGTTACCGTTATGATCTTTAACAAAGAAATTATAAATGATCTATTAAATTATCTTTTAGAAAGAAGATAATTAATTACAATCTTTTAGCATTTATTAGGCCCAATGATCGTTACCGTTATAATCTTTAATAAAGAAATTCTAAATGATCTATTAGATTATCTTTTAGAAAGAAGATAATTATTTACAATTTTTCAGCATTTCTTAGGCCCAATGATCGTTACCGTTATTAGGCTCAATGATTGTTACCGTTATGATTTTTAATAAAGAAATTTTAAATGATCTATTAAATTATGTTTTAGAAAGAATATAATTATGTACAATTCTTTAGCATTTATTAGGCCCAATGATCGTTTCCGTTATGATCTTTAATAAAGAAATTCTAAATGATCTATTAAATTATCTTTTAGAAAGAAGATAATTATTTACAATTTTTTAGCATTTATTAGGCCCAATGATCTTTACCGTTATGATCTTCATTAAAAAAACTTTAAATGATCTATTCAATTATGATTCACAAAGAATGTAATTATTTCAAATTCTTTAGCATTTATTAGGACCAATGATCGTTACTGTTATGATCTTTAACAAAGAAATTATAAATGATCTATTAAATTATCTTTTAGAAAGAAGATAATTAATTACAATCTTTTAGCATTTATTAGGCCCAATGATCGTTACCGTTATGATCTTTAATAAAGAAATTCTAAATGATCTATTAGATTATCTTTTAGAAAGAAGATAATTATTTATAATTTTTTAGCATTTATTAAGCCCAATGATCGTTACTGTTATTAGGCTCAATGATTGTTACCGTTATGATTTTTAATAAAGAAATTTTAAATGATCTATTAAATTATGTTTTAGAAAGAATATAATTATGTACAATTCTTTAGCATTTATTAGGCCCAATGATCGTTTCCATTATGATCTTTAATAAAGAAATTCTAAATGATCTATTAAATTATCTTTGAGAAAGAAGATAATTATTTACAATTTTTTACCATTTATTAGGCCCAATGATTGTTACCGTTATGACCTTTAATAACAAAACTTTAAATGATCTTTTCAATCATTATTCACAAAGAAGGTAATTATTTCAGATTCTTTAGCATTTATTAGGACCAATGATCGTTACCGTTATGATCTTTAATAAAAAATTTTAAATGATCTACTAAATTATCTTTTGCAAAGAAGATAATTAATTACAGTTTTTTAGCATTTATTAGGCCCAATGAACGTTACCGTTATGATCTTTAATTAAGAAATTTTAAATGATCTATTAAATGATGATTTAGAAAGGATATAATTATTTACAATTCTTTAGCATTTATTAGGCCCAATGATCGTTTCCATTATGATCTTTAATAAAGAAATTCTAAATGATCTATTAAATTAGCTTTTAGAAAGAAGATAAGTATTTACGATTTTTTAGCTTTTATTAGGCCCAATGATCGTTACCGTTATGATCTTTAATAAAGAAATTCTAAATGATCTATTAAATTATCTTTGGGAAAGAAGATAATTATTTACAATTTTTTAGCATTTATTAGGCCCAATGATCGTTACCGTTATGATCTTTAACAAAAAAACTTTAAATGATCTTTTCAATTATGATTCACAAAGAAGGTAATTCTTTCAAATTCTTTAGCATTTATTAGGACCAATGATCATTACCGTTATGATCTTTAATAAAGAAATTCTAAATGATCTATTAAATTATCTTTTAGAAAGAAGATAATTATTTACAATTTTTTAGCATTTATTAGGCCCAATGATCGTTACCGTTATGATCTTCATTAAAAAAACTTTAAATGATCTATTCAATTATGATTCACAAAGAATGTAATTATTTCAAATTCTTTAACATTTATTAGGACCAATGATCGTTACCGTTATGATCTTTAACAAAGAAATTATAAATGATCTATTAAATTATCTTTTAGAAAGAAGATAATTAATTACAATCTTTTAGCATGTATTAGGCCCAATGATCGTTACCGTTATGATCTTTAATAAAGAAATTCTAAATGATCTATTAGATTATCTTTTAGAAAGAAGATAATTATTTACAATTTTTTAGCATTTATTAGGCCCAATGATCGTTACCGTTATTAGGCTCAATGATTGTTACCGTTATGATTTTTAATAAAGAAATTTTAAATGATCTATTAAATTATGTTTTAGAAAGAATATAATTATGTACAATTCTTTAGCATTTATTAGGCCCAATGATCGTTTCCGTTATGATCTTTAATAAAGAAATTCTAAATGATCTATTAAATTATCTTTTAGAAAGAAGATAATTATTTACAATTTTTTAGCATTTATTAGGCCCAATGATAGTTACCGTTATGATCTTCATTAAAAAAACTTTAAATGATCTATTCAATTATGATTCACAAAGAATGTAATTATTTCAAATTCTTTAGCATTTATTAGGACCAATGATCGTTACTGTTATGATCTTTAACAAAGAAATGATAAATGATCTATTAAATTATCTTTTAGAAAGAAGATAATTAATTACAATCTTTTAGCATTTATTAGGCCCAATGATCGTTACCGTTATGATCTTTAATAAAGAAATTCTAAATGATCTATTAGATTATCTTTTAGAAAGAAGATAATTATTTACAATTTTTTAGCATTTATTAGGCCCAATGATCGTTACCGTTATTAGGCTCAATGATTGTTACCGTTATGATTTTTAATAAAGAAATTTTAAATGATCTATTAAATTATGTTTTAGAAAGAATATAATTATGTACAATTCTTTAGCATTTATTAGGCCCAATGATCGTTTCCGTTATGACCTTTAATAAAGAAATTCTAAATGATCTATTAAATTATCTTTGAGAAAGAAGATAATTATTTACAATTTTTTAGCATTTATTAGGCCCAATGATCGTTACCGTTATGATCTTTAATAACAAAACTTTAAATGATCTTTTCAATCATTATTCACAAAGAAGGTAATTATTTCAAATTCTTTAGCATTTATTAGGACCAATGATCGTTACCGTTATGATCTTTAATAAAGAAATTTTAAATGATCTACTAAATTATCTTTTGCAAAGAAGATAATTAATTACAGTTTTTTAGCATTTATTAGGCCCAATGAACGTTACCGTTATGATCTTTAATAAAGAAATTTTAAATGATCTATTAAATTGTGTTTTAGAAAGAATATAATTATTTACAATTCTTTAGCATTTATTAGGCCCAATGATCGTTTCCATTATGATCTTTAATAAAGAAATTCTAAATGATCTATTAAATTAGCTTTTAGAAAGAAGATAAGTATTTACGATTTTTTAGCATTTATTAGGCCCAATGATCGTTATCGTTATGATCTTTAATAAAGAAATTCTAAATGATCTATTAAATTATCTTTGGGAAAGAAGATAATTATTTACAATTTTTTAGCATTTATTAGGCCCAATGATCGTTACCGTTATGATCTTTAACAAAAAAACTTTAAATGATCTTTTCAATTATGATTCACAAAGAAGGTAATTCTTTCAAATTCTTTAGCATTTATTAGGACCAATGATCATTACCGTTATGATCTTTAATAAA
This sequence comes from Psophocarpus tetragonolobus, assembly GCA_037954015.1. Lineage (NCBI taxonomy): Eukaryota > Viridiplantae > Streptophyta > Magnoliopsida > Fabales > Fabaceae > Psophocarpus > Psophocarpus tetragonolobus. The sequence goes on from CM075688.1 coordinate 67,428,669, forward strand.
GAAATTCTAAATGATCTATTAAATTATCTTTGAGAAAGAAGATAATTATTTACAATTTTTTAGCATTTATTAGGCCCAATGATCGTTACCGTTATGATCTTTAATAAAAAAACTTTAAATGATCTTTTCAATTATGATTCACAAAGAAGGTAATTCTTTCAAATTCTTTAGCATTTATTACGACCAATGATCATTACCGTTATGATCTTTAATAAAGAAATTCTAAATGATCTATTAAATTATCTTTTAGAAAGAAGATAATTATTTACAATTTTTTAGCATTTATTAGGCCCAATGATCGTTACCGTTATGATCTTCATTAAAAAAACTTTAAATGATCTATTCAATTATGATTCACAAAGAATGTAATTATTTCAAATTCTTTAGCATTTATTAGGACCAATGATCGTTACCGTTATGATCTTTAACAAAGAAATTATAAATGATCTATTAAATTATCTTTTAGAAAGAAGATAATTAATTACAATCTTTTAGCATGTATTAGGCCCAATGATCGTTACCGTTATGATCTTTAATAAAGAAATTCTAAATGATCTATTAGATTATCTTTTAGAAAGAAGATAATTATTTACAATTTTTTAGCATTTATTAGGCCCAATGATCGTTACCGTTATTAGGCTCAATGATTGTTACCGTTATGATTTTTAATAAAGAAATTTTAAATGATCTATTAAATTATGTTTTAGAAAGAATATAATTATGTACAATTCTTTAGCATTTATTAGGCCCAATGATCGTTTCCGTTATGACCTTTAATAAAGAAATTCTAAATGATCTATTAAATTATCTTTGAGAAAGAAGATAATTATTTACAATTTTTTAGCATTTATTAGGCCCAATGATCGTTACCGTTATGATCTTTAATAACAAAACTTTAAATGATCTTTTCAATCATTATTCACAAAGAAGGTAATTATTTCAAATTCTTTAGCATTTATTAGGACCAATGATCGTTACCGTTATGATCTTTAATAAAGAAATTTTAAATGATCTACTAAATTATCTTTTGCAAAGAAGATAATTAATTACAGTTTTTTAGCATTTATTAGGCCCAATGATCGTTACCGTTATGATCTTTAATAACAAAACTTTAAATGATCTTTTCAATCATTATTCACAAAGAAGGTAATTATTTCAAATTCTTTAGCATTTATTAGGACCAATGATCGTTACCGTTATGATCTTTAATAAAGAAATTTTAAATGATCTACTAAATTATCTTTTGCAAAGAAGATAATTAATTACAGTTTTTTAGCATTTATTAGGCCCAATGAACGTTACCGTTATGATCTTTAATAAAGAAATTTTAAATGATCTATTAAATTGTGTTTTAGAAAGAATATAATATTTACAATTCTTTAGCATTTATTAGGCCCAATGATCGTTTCCATTATGATCTTTAATAAAGAAATTCTAAATGATCTATTAAATTAGCTTTTAGAAAGAAGATAAGTATTTACGATTTTTTAGCATTTATTAGGCCCAATGATCGTTACCGTTATGATCTTTAATAAAGAAATTCTAAATGATCTATTAAATTATCTTTGGGAAAGAAGATAATTATTTACAATTTTTTAGCATTTATTAGGCCCAATGATCGTTACCGTTATGATCTTTAACAAAAAAACTTTAAATGATCTTTTCAATTATGATTCACAAAGAAGGTAATTCTTTCAAATTCTTTAGCATTTATTAGGACCAATGATCATTACCGTTATGATCTTTAATAAAGAAATTCTAAATGATCTATTAAATTATCTTTGAGAAAGAAGATAATTATTTACAATTTTTTAGCATTTATTAGGCCCAATGATCGTTACCGTTATGATCTTTAATAAAAAAACTTTAAATGATCTTTTCAATTATGATTCACAAAGAAGGTAATTCTTTCAAATTCTTTAGCATTTATTACGACCAATGATCATTACCGTTATGATCTTTAATAAAGAAATTCTAAATGATCTATTAAATTATCTTTTAGAAAGAAGATAATTATTTACAATTTTTTAGCATTTATTAGGCCCAATGATCGTTACCGTTATGATCTTCATTAAAAAAACTTTAAATGATCTATTCAATTATGATTCACAAAGAATGTAATTATTTCAAATTCTTTAACATTTATTAGGACCAATGATCGTTACCGTTATGATCTTTAACAAAGAAATTATAAATGATCTATTAAATTATCTTTTAGAAAGAAGATAATTAATTACAATCTTTTAGCATTTATTAGGCCCAATGATCGTTACCGTTATGATCTTTAATAAAGAAATTCTAAATGATCTATTAGATTATCTTTTAGAAAGAAGATAATTATTTACAATATTTCAGCATTTCTTAGGCCCAATGATCGTTTCCATTATGATCTTTAATAAAGAAATTCTAAATGATCTATTAAATTAGCTTTTAGAAAGAAGATAAGTATTTACGATTTTTTAGCATTTATTAGGCCCAATGATCGTTACCGTTATGATCTTTAATAAAGAAATTCTAAATGATCTATTAAATTATCTTTGGGAAAGAAGATAATTATTTACAATTTTTTAGCATTTATTAGGCCCAATGATCGTTACCGTTATGATCTTTAACAAAAAAACTTTAAATGATCTTTTCAATTATGATTCACAAGGAAGGTAATTCTTTCAAATTCTTTAGCATTTATTAGGACCAATGATCATTACCGTTATGATCTTTAATAAAGAAATTCTAAATGATCTATTAAATTATCTTTTAGAAAGAAGATAATTATTTACAATTTTTTAGCATTTATTAGGCCCAATGATCGTTACCGTTATGATCTTCATTAAAAAAACTTTAAATGATCTATTCAATTATGATTCACAAAGAATGTAATTATTTCAAATTCTTTAGCATTTATTAGGACCAATGATCGTTACCGTTATGATCTTTAACAAAGAAATTATAAATGATCTATTAAATTATCTTTTAGAAAGAAGATAATTAATTACAATCTTTTAGCATGTATTAGGCCCAATGATCGTTACCGTTATGATCTTTAATAAAGAAATTCTAAATGATCTATTAGATTATCTTTTAGAAAGAAGATAATTATTTACAATTTTTTAGCATTTATTAGGCCCAATGATCGTTACCGTTATTAGGCTCAATGATTGTTACCGTTATGATTTTTAATAAAGAAATTTTAAATGATCTATTAAATTATGTTTTAGAAAGAATATAATTATGTACAATTCTTTAGCATTTATTAGGCCCAATGATCGTTTCCGTTATGATCTTTAATAAAGAAATTCTAAATGATCTATTAAATTATCTTTTAGAAAGAAGATAATTATTTACAATTTTTTAGCATTTATTAGGCCCAATGATAGTTACCGTTATGATCTTCATTAAAAAAACTTTAAATGATCTATTCAATTATGATTCACAAAGAATGTAATTATTTCAAATTCTTTAGCATTTATTAGGACCAATGATCGTTACTGTTATGATCTTTAACAAAGAAATGATAAATGATCTATTAAATTATCTTTTAGAAAGAAGATAATTAATTACAATCTTTTAGCATTTATTAGGCCCAATGATCGTTACCGTTATGATCTTTAATAAAGAAATTCTAAATGATCTATTAGATTATCTTTTAGAAAGAAGATAATTATTTACAATTTTTTAGCATTTATTAGGCCCAATGATCGTTACCGTTATTAGGCTCAATGATTGTTACCGTTATGATTTTTAATAAAGAAATTTTAAATGATCTATTAAATTATGTTTTAGAAAGAATATAATTATTTACAATTCTTTAGCATTTATTAGGCCCAATGATCGTTTCCATTATGATCTTTAATAAAGAAATTCTAAATGATCTATTAAATTAGCTTTTAGAAAGAAGATAATTATTTACAATTTTTTAGCATTTATTAGGCCCAATGATCGTTACCGTTATGATCTTCATTAAAAAAACTTTAAATGATCTATTCAATTATGATTCACAAAGAATGTAATTATTTCAAATTCTTTAGCATTTATTAGGACCAATGATCGTTACCGTTATGATCTTTAACAAAGAAATTATAAATGATCTATTAAATTGTCTTTTAGAAAGAAGATAATTAATTACAATCTTTTAGCATTTATTAGGCCCAATGATCGTTACCGTTATGATCTTTAATAAAGAAATTCTAAATGATCTATTAGATTATCTTTTAGAAAGAAGATAATTATTTACAATTTTTCAGCATTTCTTAGGCCCAATGATCGTTACCGTTATTAGGCTCAATGATTGTTACCGTTCTGATTTTTAATAAAGAAATTTTAAATGATCTATTAAATTATGTTTTAGAAAGAATATAATTATGTACAATTCTTTAGCATTTATTAGGCCCAATGATCGTTTCCGTTATGATCTTTAATAAAGAAATTCTAAATGATCTATTAAATTATCTTTTAGAAAGAAGATAATTATTTACAATTTTTTAGCATTTATTAGGCCCAATGATCTTTACCGTTATGATCTTCATTAAAAAAACTTTAAATGATCTATTCAATTATGATTCACAAAGAATGTAATTATTTCAAATTCTTTAGCATTTATTAGGACCAATGATCGTTACTGTTATGATCTTTAACAAAGAAATTATAAATGATCTATTAAATTATCTTTTAGAAAGAAGATAATTAATTACAATCTTTTAGCATTTATTAGGCCCAATGATCGTTACCGTTATGATCTTTAATAAAGAAATTCTAAATGATCTATTAGATTATCTTTTAGAAAGAAGATAATTATTTATAATTTTTTAGCATTTATTAAGCCCAATGATCGTTACCGTTATTAGGCTCAATGATTGTTACCGTTATGATTTTTAATAAAGAAATTTTAAATGATCTATTAAATTATGTTTTAGAAAGAATATAATTATGTACAATTCTTTAGCATTTATTAGGCCCAATGATCGTTTCCATTATGATCTTTAATAAAGAAATTCTAAATGATCTATTAAATTATCTTTGAGAAAGAAGATAATTATTTACAATTTTTTACCATTTATTAGGCCCAATGATTGTTACCGTTATGACCTTTAATAACAAAACTTTAAATGATCTTTTCAATCATTATTCACAAAGAAGGTAATTATTTCAAATTCTTTAGCATTTATTAGGACCAATGATCGTTACCGTTATGATCTTTAATAAAAAATTTTAAATGATCTACTAAATTATCTTTTGCAAAGAAGATAATTAATTACAGTTTTTTAGCATTTATTAGGCCCAATGAACGTTACCGTTATGATCTTTAATTAAGAAATTTTAAATGATCTATTAAATGATGATTTAGAAAGGATATAATTATTTACAATTCTTTAGCATTTATTAGGCCCAATGATCGTTTCCATTATGATCTTTAATAAAGAAATTCTAAATGATCTATTAAATTAGCTTTTAGAAAGAAGATAAGTATTTACGATTTTTTAGCTTTTATTAGGCCCAATGATCGTTACCGTTATGATCTTTAATAAAGAAATTCTAAATGATCTATTAAATTATCTTTGGGAAAGAAGATAATTATTTACAATTTTTTAGCATTTATTAGGCCCAATGATCGTTACCGTTATGATCTTTAACAAAAAAACTTTAAATGATCTTTTCAATTATGATTCACAAAGAAGGTAATTCTTTCAAATTCTTTAGCATTTATTAGGACCAATGATCATTACCGTTATGATCTTTAATAAAGAAATTCTAAATGATCTATTAAATTATCTTTTAGAAAGAAGATAATTATTTACAATTTTTTAGCATTTATTAGGCCCAATGATCGTTACCGTTATGATCTTCATTAAAAAAACTTTAAATGATCTATTCAATTATGATTCACAAAGAATGTAATTATTTCAAATTCTTTAACATTTATTAGGACCAATGATCGTTACCGTTATGATCTTTAACAAAGAAATTATAAATGATCTATTAAATTATCTTTTAGAAAGAAGATAATTAATTACAATCTTTTAGCATGTATTAGGCCCAATGATCGTTACCGTTATGATCTTTAATAAAGAAATTCTAAATGATCTATTAGATTATCTTTTAGAAAGAAGATAATTATTTACAATTTTTTAGCATTTATTAGGCCCAATGATCGTTACCGTTATTAGGCTCAATGATTGTTACCGTTATGATTTTTAATAAAGAAATTTTAAATGATCTATTAAATTATGTTTTAGAAAGAATATAATTATGTACAATTCTTTAGCATTTATTAGGCCCAATGATCGTTTCCGTTATGATCTTTAATAAAGAAATTCTAAATGATCTATTAAATTATCTTTTAGAAAGAAGATAATTATTTACAATTTTTTAGCATTTATTAGGCCCAATGATAGTTACCGTTATGATCTTCATTAAAAAAACTTTAAATGATCTATTCAATTATGATTCACAAAGAATGTAATTATTTCAAATTCTTTAGCATTTATTAGGACCAATGATCGTTACTGTTATGATCTTTAACAAAGAAATGATAAATGATCTATTAAATTATCTTTTAGAAAGAAGATAATTAATTACAATCTTTTAGCATTTATTAGGCCCAATGATCGTTACCGTTATGATCTTTAATAAAGAAATTCTAAATGATCTATTAGATTATCTTTTAGAAAGAAGATAATTATTTACAATTTTTTAGCATTTATTAGGCCCAATGATCGTTACCGTTATTAGGCTCAATGATTGTTACCGTTATGATTTTTAATAAAGAAATTTTAAATGATCTATTAAATTATGTTTTAGAAAGAATATAATTATGTACAATTCTTTAGCATTTATTAGGCCCAATGATCGTTTCCGTTATGACCTTTAATAAAGAAATTCTAAATGATCTATTAAATTATCTTTGAGAAAGAAGATAATTATTTACAATTTTTTAGCATTTATTAGGCCCAATGATCGTTACCGTTATGATCTTTAATAACAAAACTTTAAATGATCTTTTCAATCATTATTCACAAAGAAGGTAATTATTTCAAATTCTTTAGCATTTATTAGGACCAATGATCGTTACCGTTATGATCTTTAATAAAGAAATTTTAAATGATCTACTAAATTATCTTTTGCAAAGAAGATAATTAATTACAGTTTTTTAGCATTTATTAGGCCCAATGAACGTTACCGTTATGATCTTTAATAAAGAAATTTTAAATGATCTATTAAATTGTGTTTTAGAAAGAATATAATTATTTACAATTCTTTAGCATTTATTAGGCCCAATGATCGTTTCCATTATGATCTTTAATAAAGAAATTCTAAATGATCTATTAAATTAGCTTTTAGAAAGAAGATAAGTATTTACGATTTTTTAGCATTTATTAGGCCCAATGATCGTTATCGTTATGATCTTTAATAAAGAAATTCTAAATGATCTATTAAATTATCTTTGGGAAAGAAGATAATTATTTACAATTTTTTAGCATTTATTAGGCCCAATGATCGTTACCGTTATGATCTTTAACAAAAAAACTTTAAATGATCTTTTCAATTATGATTCACAAAGAAGGTAATTCTTTCAAATTCTTTAGCATTTATTAGGACCAATGATCATTACCGTTATGATCTTTAATAAAGAAATTCTAAATGATCTATTAAATTATCTTTGAGAAAGAAGATAATTATTTACAATTTTTTAGCATTTATTAGGCCCAATGATCGTTACCGTTATGATCTTTAATAAAAAAACTTTAAATGATCTTTTCAATTATGATTCACAAAGAAGGTAATTCTTTCAAATTCTTTAGCATTTATTACGACCAATGATCATTACCGTTATGATCTTTAATAAAGAAATTCTAAATGATCTATTAAATTATCTTTTAGAAAGAAGATAATTATTTACAATTTTTTAGCATTTATTAGGCCCAATGATCGTTACCGTTATGATCTTCATTAAAAAAACTTTAAATGATCTATTCAATTATGATTCACAAAGAATGTAATTATTTCAAATTCTTTAGCATTTATTAGGACCAATGATCGTTACCGTTATGATCTTTAACAAAGAAATTATAAATGATCTATTAAATTATCTTTTAGAAAGAAGATAATTAATTACAATCTTTTAGCATGTATTAGGCCCAATGATCGTTACCGTTATGATCTTTAATAAAGAAATTCTAAATGATCTATTAGATTATCTTTTAGAAAGAAGATAATTATTTACAATTTTTTAGCATTTATTAGGCCCAATGATCGTTACCGTTATTAGGCTCAATGATTGTTACCGTTATGATTTTTAATAAAGAAATTTTAAATGATCTATTAAATTATGTTTTAGAAAGAATATAATTATGTACAATTCTTTAGCATTTATTAGGCCCAATGATCGTTTCCGTTATGACCTTTAATAAAGAAATTCTAAATGATCTATTAAATTATCTTTGAGAAAGAAGATAATTATTTACAATTTTTTAGCATTTATTAGGCCCAATGATCGTTACCGTTATGATCTTTAATAACAAAACTTTAAATGATCTTTTCAATCATTATTCACAAAGAAGGTAATTATTTCAAATTCTTTAGCATTTATTAGGACCAATGATCGTTACCGTTATGATCTTTAATAAAGAAATTTTAAATGATCTACTAAATTATCTTTTGCAAAGAAGATAATTAATTACAGTTTTTTAGCATTTATTAGGCCCAATGATCGTTACCGTTATGATCTTTAATAACAAAACTTTAAATGATCTTTTCAATCATTATTCACAAAGAAGGTAATTATTTCAAATTCTTTAGCATTTATTAGGACCAATGATCGTTACCGTTATGATCTTTAATAAAGAAATTTTAAATGATCTACTAAATTATCTTTTGCAAAGAAGATAATTAATTACAGTTTTTTAGCATTTATTAGGCCCAATGAACGTTACCGTTATGATCTTTAATAAAGAAATTTTAAATGATCTATTAAATTGTGTTTTAGAAAGAATATAATTATTTACAATTCTTTAGCATTTATTAGGCCCAATGATCGTTTCCATTATGATCTTTAATAAAGAAATTCTAAATGATCTATTAAATTAGCTTTTAGAAAGAAGATAAGTATTTACGATTTTTTAGCATTTATTAGGCCCAATGATCGTTACCGTTATGATCTTTAATAAAGAAATTCTAAATGATCTATTAAATTATCTTTGGGAAAGAAGATAATTATTTACAATTTTTTAGCATTTATTAGGCCCAATGATCGTTACCGTTATGATCTTTAACAAAAAAACTTTAAATGATCTTTTCAATTATGATTCACAAAGAAGGTAATTCTTTCAAATTCTTTAGCATTTATTAGGACCAATGATCATTACCGTTATGATCTTTAATAAAGAAATTCTAAATGATCTATTAAATTATCTTTGAGAAAGAAGATAATTATTTACAATTTTTTAGCATTTATTAGGCCCAATGATCGTTACCGTTATGATCTTTAATAAAAAAACTTTAAATGATCTTTTCAATTATGATTCACAAAGAAGGTAATTCTTTCAAATTCTTTAGCATTTATTACGACCAATGATCATTACCGTTATGATCTTTAATAAAGAAATTCTAAATGATCTATTAAATTATCTTTTAGAAAGAAGATAATTATTTACAATTTTTTAGCATTTATTAGGCCCAATGATCGTTACCGTTATGATCTTCATTAAAAAAACTTTAAATGATCTATTCAATTATGATTCACAAAGAATGTAATTATTTCAAATTCTTTAGCATTTATTAGGACCAATGATCGTTACCGTTATGATCTCTAACAAAGAAATTATAAATGATCTATTAAATTATCTTTTAGAAAGAAGATAATTAATTACAATCTTTTAGCATGTATTAGGCCCAATGATCGTTACCGTTATGATCTTTAATAAAGAAATTCTAAATGATGTATTAGATTATCTTTTAGAAAGAAGATAATTATTTACAATTTTTTAGCATTTATTAGGCCCAATGATCGTTACCGTTATTAGGCTCAATGATTGTTACCGTTATGATTTTTAATAAAGAAATTTTAAATGATCTATTAAATTATGTTTTAGAAAGAATATAATTATGTACAATTCTTTAGCATTTATTAGGCCCAATGATCGTTTCCGTTATGACCTTTAATAAAGAAATTCTAAATGATCTATTAAATTATCTTTGAGAAAGAAGATAATTATTTACAATTTTTTAGCATTTATTAGGCCCAATGATCGTTACCGTTATGATCTTTAATAACAAAACTTTAAATGATCTTTTCAATCATTATTCACAAAGAAGGTAATTATTTCAAATTCTTTAGCATTTATTAGGACCAATGATCGTTACCGTTATGATCTTTAATAAAGAAATTTTAAATGATCTACTAAATTATCTTTTGCAAAGAAGATAATTAATTACAGTTTTTTAGCATTTATTAGGCCCAATGAACGTTACCGTTATGATCTTTAATAAAGAAATTTTAAATGATCTATTAAATTATGTTTTAGAAAGAATATAATTATTTACAATTCTTTAGCATTTATTAGGCCCAATGATCGTTTCCATTATGATCTTTAATAAAGAAATTCTAAATGATCTATTAAATTAGCTTTTAGAAAGAAGATAAGTATTTACGATTTTTTAGCATTTATTAGGCCCAATGATCGTTACCGTTATGATCTTTAATAAAGAAATTCTAAATGATCTATTAAATTATCTTTGGGAAAGAAGATAATTATTTACAATTTTTTAGCATTTATTAGGCCCAATGATCGTTACCGTTATGATCTTTAACAAAAAAACTTTAAATGATCTTTTCAATTATGATTCACAAAGAAGGTAATTCTATCAAATTCTTTAGCATTTATTAGGACCAATGATCATTACCGTTATGATCTTTAATAAAGAAATTCTAAATGATCTATTAAATTATCTTTGAGAAAGAAGATAATTATTTACAATTTTTTAGCATTTATTAGGCCCAATGATCGTTACCGTTATGATCTTTAATAAAAAAACTTTAAATGATCTTTTCAATTATGATTCACAAAGAAGGTAATTCTTTCAAATTCTTTAGCATTTATTAGGACCAATGATCATTACCGTTATGATCTTTAATAAAGAAATTCTAAATGATCTATTAAATTATCTTTTAGAAAGAAGATAATTATTTACAATTTTTTAGCATTTATTAGGCCCAATGATCGTTACCGTTATGATCTTCATTAAAAAAACTTTAAATGATCTATTCAATTATGATTCACAAAGAATGTAATTATTTCAAATTCTTTAGCATTTATTAGGACCAATGATCGTTACCGTTATGATCTTTAACAAAGAAATTATAAATGATCTATTAAATTATCTTTTAGAAAGAAGATAATTAATTACAATCTTTTAGCATGTATTAGGCCCAATGATCGTTACCGTTATGATCTTTAATAAAGAAATTCTAAATGATCTATTGGATTATCTTTTAGAAAGAAGATAATTATTTACAATTTTTTAGCATTTATTAGGCCCAATGATCGTTGCCGTTATTAGGCTCAATGATTGTTACCGTTATGATTTTTAATAAAGAAATTTTAAATGATCTATTAAATTATGTTTTAGAAAGAATATAATTATGTACAATTCTTTAGCATTTATTAGGCCCAATGATCGTTTCCGTTATGATCTTTAATAAAGAAATTTTAAATGATCTATTAAATTATGTTTTAGAAAGAAGATAATTAATTACAATCTTTTAGCATTTATTAGGCCCAATGATCGTTACCGTTGGATCTTTAATAAAGAAATTCTAAATGATCTATTAAATTATCTTTTAGAAAGAAGATAATTAATTACAATCTTTTAGCATTTATTAAGCCCAATGATCGTTACCGTTATGATCTTTAATAAAGAAATTCTAAATGATCTATTAGATTATCTTTTAGAAAGAAGATAATTATTTACAATTTTTTAGCATTTATTAGGCCCAATGATCGTTACCGTTATTAGGCTCAATGATTGTTACCGTTATGATTTTTAATAAAGAAATTTTAAATGATCTATTAAATTATGTTTTAGAAAGTATATAATTATGTACAATTCTTTAGCATTTATTAGGCCCAATGATCGTTACCGTTATGATCTTTAATAAAGAAATTCTAAATGATCTATTAAATTATCTTTGAGAAAGAAGATAATTATTTACAATTTTTTAGCATTTATTAGGCCCAATGATCGTTACCGTTATGATCTTTAATAAAAAAACTTTAAATGATCTTTTCAATTATGATTCACAAAGAAGGTAATTCTTTCAAATTCTTTAGCATTTATTAGGACCAATGATCATTACCGTTATGATCTTTAATAAAGAAATTCTAAATGATCTATCAAATTATCTTTGAGAAAGAAGATAATTATTTACAATTTTTTAGCATTTATTAGGCCCAATGATAGTTACCGTTATGATCTTTAACAAAGAAATTCTAAATGATCTATTAAATTATCTTTTAGAAAGAAGATAATTAATTACAATCTTTTAGCATTTATTAGGCCCAATGATCCTTACCGTTGTGATCTTTAATAAAGAAATTCTAAATGATCTATTAAAGTATCTTTTAGAAAGAAGATAATTAATTACAATCTTTCAGCATTTATTAAGCCCAATGATTGTTACCGTTATGATCTTTAATAAAGAAATTCTAAATGATCTATTAGATTATCTTTTAGAAAGAAGATAATTATTTACAATTTTTTAGCATTTATTAGGCCCAGTGATCGTTACCGTTATTAGGCTCAATGATTGTTACCGTTATAATTTTCAATAAAGAAATTTTAAATGATCTATTAAATTAGGTTTTAGAAAGAATATAATTATGTACAATTCTTTAGCATTTATTAGGCCCAATGATCGTTTCCGTTATGATCTTTAATAAAGAAATTCTAAATGATCTATTAAATTATCTTTTAGAAAGAAGATAATTATTTACAATTTTTTAGCATTTATTAGGCCCAATGATCGTTACCGTTATGATCTTCATTAAAAAAACTTTAAATGATCTATTCAATTATGATTCACAAAGAATGTAATTATTTCAAATTCTTTAGCATTTATTAGGACCAATGATCGTTACCGTTATGATCTTTAACAAAGAAATTATAAATGATCTATTAAATTATCTTTTAGAAAGAAGATAATTAATTACAATCTTTTAGCATGTATTAGGCCCAATGATCGTTACCGTTATGATCTTTAATAAAGAAATTCTAAATGATCTATTAGATTATCTTTTAGAAAGAAGATAATTATTTACAATTTTTTAGCATTTATTAGGCCCAATGATCGTTACCGTTATTAGGCTCAATGATTGTTACCGTTATGATTTTTAATAAAGAAATTTTAAATGATCTATTAAATTATGTTTTAGAAAGAATATAATTATGTACAATTCTTTAGCATTTATTAGGCCCAATGATCGTTTCCGTTATGATCTTTAATAAAGAAATTCTAAATGATCTATTAAATTATCTTTTAGAAAGAAGATAATTATTTACAATTTTTTAGCATTTATTAGGCCCAATGATAGTTACCGTTATGATCTTCATTAAAAAAACTTTAAATGATCTATTCAATTATGATTCACAAAGAATGTAATTATTTCAAATTCTTTAGCATTTATTAGGACCAATGATCGTTACTGTTATGATCTTTAACAAAGAAATGATAAATGATCTATTAAATTATCTTTTAGAAAGAAGATAATTAATTACAATCTTTTAGCATTTATTAGGCCCAATGATCGTTACCGTTATGATCTTTAATAAAGAAATTCTAAATGATCTATTAGATTATCTTTTAGAAAGAAGATAATTATTTACAATTTTTTAGCATTTATTAGGCCCAATGATCGTTACCGTTATTAGGCTCAATGATTGTTACCGTTATGATTTTTAATAAAGAAATTTTAAATGATCTATTAAATTATGTTTTAGAAAGAATATAATTATTTACAATTCTTTAGCATTTATTAGGCCCAATGATCGTTTCCATTATGATCTTTAATAAAGAAATTCTAAATGATCTATTAAATTAGCTTTTAGAAAGAAGATAATTATTTACAATTTTTTAGCATTTATTAGGCCCAATGATCGTTACCGTTATGATCTTCATTAAAAAAACTTTAAATGATCTATTCAATTATGATTCACAAAGAATGTAATTATTTCAAATTCTTTAGCATTTATTAGGACCAATGATCGTTACCGTTATGATCTTTAACAAAGAAATTATAAATGATCTATTAAATTGTCTTTTAGAAAGAAGATAATTAATTACAATCTTTTAGCATTTATTAGGCCCAATGATCGTTACCGTTATGATCTTTAATAAAGAAATTCTAAATGATCTATTAGATTATCTTTTAGAAAGAAGATAATTATTTACAATTTTTCAGCATTTCTTAGGCCCAATGATCGTTACCGTTATTAGGCTCAATGATTGTTACCGTTCTGATTTTTAATAAAGAAATTTTAAATGATCTATTAAATTATGTTTTAGAAAGAATATAATTATGTACAATTCTTTAGCATTTATTAGGCCCAATGATCGTTTCCGTTATGATCTTTAATAAAGAAATTCTAAATGATCTATTAAATTATCTTTTAGAAAGAAGATAATTATTTACAATTTTTTAGCATTTATTAGGCCCAATGATCTTTACCGTTATGATCTTCATTAAAAAAACTTTAAATGATCTATTCAATTATGATTCACAAAGAATGTAATTATTTCAAATTCTTTAGCATTTATTAGGACCAATGATCGTTACTGTTATGATCTTTAACAAAGAAATTATAAATGATCTATTAAATTATCTTTTAGAAAGAAGATAATTAATTACAATCTTTTAGCATTTATTAGGCCCAATGATCGTTACCGTTATGATCTTTAATAAAGAAATTCTAAATGATCTATTAGATTATCTTTTAGAAAGAAGATAATTATTTATAATTTTTTAGCATTTATTAAGCCCAATGATCGTTACCGTTATTAGGCTCAATGATTGTTACCGTTATGATTTTTAATAAAGAAATTTTAAATGATCTATTAAATTATGTTTTAGAAAGAATATAATTATGTACAATTCTTTAGCATTTATTAGGCCCAATGATCGTTTCCATTATGATCTTTAATAAAGAAATTCTAAATGATCTATTAAATTATCTTTGAGAAAGAAGATAATTATTTACAATTTTTTACCATTTATTAGGCCCAATGATTGTTACCGTTATGACCTTTAATAACAAAACTTTAAATGATCTTTTCAATCATTATTCACAAAGAAGGTAATTATTTCAAATTCTTTAGCATTTATTAGGACCAATGATCGTTACCGTTATGATCTTTAATAAAAAATTTTAAATGATCTACTAAATTATCTTTTGCAAAGAAGATAATTAATTACAGTTTTTTAGCATTTATTAGGCCCAATGAACGTTACCGTTATGATCTTTAATTAAGAAATTTTAAATGATCTATTAAATGATGATTTAGAAAGGATATAATTATTTACAATTCTTTAGCATTTATTAGGCCCAATGATCGTTTCCATTATGATCTTTAATAAAGAAATTCTAAATGATCTATTAAATTAGCTTTTAGAAAGAAGATAAGTATTTACGATTTTTTAGCTTTTATTAGGCCCAATGATCGTTACCGTTATGATCTTTAATAAAGAAATTCTAAATGATCTATTAAATTATCTTTGGGAAAGAAGATAATTATTTACAATTTTTTAGCATTTATTAGGCCCAATGATCGTTACCGTTATGATCTTTAACAAAAAAACTTTAAATGATCTTTTCAATTATGATTCACAAAGAAGGTAATTCTTTCAAATTCTTTAGCATTTATTAGGACCAATGATCATTACCGTTATGATCTTTAATAAAGAAATTCTAAATGATCTATTAAATTATCTTTTAGAAAGAAGATAATTATTTACAATTTTTTAGCATTTATTAGGCCCAATGATCGTTACCGTTATGATCTTCATTAAAAAAACTTTAAATGATCTATTCAATTATGATTCACAAAGAATGTAATTATTTCAAATTCTTTAACATTTATTAGGACCAATGATCGTTACCGTTATGATCTTTAACAAAGAAATTATAAATGATCTATTAAATTATCTTTTAGAAAGAAGATAATTAATTACAATCTTTTAGCATGTATTAGGCCCAATGATCGTTACCGTTATGATCTTTAATAAAGAAATTCTAAATGATCTATTAGATTATCTTTTAGAAAGAAGATAATTATTTACAATTTTTTAGCATTTATTAGGCCCAATGATCGTTACCGTTATTAGGCTCAATGATTGTTACCGTTATGATTTTTAATAAAGAAATTTTAAATGATCTATTAAATTATGTTTTAGAAAGAATATAATTATGTACAATTCTTTAGCATTTATTAGGCCCAATGATCGTTTCCGTTATGATCTTTAATAAAGAAATTCTAAATGATCTATTAAATTATCTTTTAGAAAGAAGATAATTATTTACAATTTTTTAGCATTTATTAGGCCCAATGATAGTTACCGTTATGATCTTCATTAAAAAAACTTTAAATGATCTATTCAATTATGATTCACAAAGAATGTAATTATTTCAAATTCTTTAGCATTTATTAGGACCAATGATCGTTACTGTTATGATCTTTAACAAAGAAATGATAAATGATCTATTAAATTATCTTTTAGAAAGAAGATAATTAATTACAATCTTTTAGCATTTATTAGGCCCAATGATCGTTACCGTTATGATCTTTAATAAAGAAATTCTAAATGATCTATTAGATTATCTTTTAGAAAGAAGATAATTATTTACAATTTTTTAGCATTTATTAGGCCCAATGATCGTTACCGTTATTAGGCTCAATGATTGTTACCGTTATGATTTTTAATAAAGAAATTTTAAATGATCTATTAAATTATGTTTTAGAAAGAATATAATTATGTACAATTCTTTAGCATTTATTAGGCCCAATGATCGTTTCCGTTATGACCTTTAATAAAGAAATTCTAAATGATCTATTAAATTATCTTTGAGAAAGAAGATAATTATTTACAATTTTTTAGCATTTATTAGGCCCAATGATCGTTACCGTTATGATCTTTAATAACAAAACTTTAAATGATCTTTTCAATCATTATTCACAAAGAAGGTAATTATTTCAAATTCTTTAGCATTTATTAGGACCAATGATCGTTACCGTTATGATCTTTAATAAAGAAATTTTAAATGATCTACTAAATTATCTTTTGCAAAGAAGATAATTAATTACAGTTTTTTAGCATTTATTAGGCCCAATGAACGTTACCGTTATGATCTTTAATAAAGAAATTTTAAATGATCTATTAAATTGTGTTTTAGAAAGAATATAATTATTTACAATTCTTTAGCATTTATTAGGCCCAATGATCGTTTCCATTATGATCTTTAATAAAGAAATTCTAAATGATCTATTAAATTAGCTTTTAGAAAGAAGATAAGTATTTACGATTTTTTAGCATTTATTAGGCCCAATGATCGTTATCGTTATGATCTTTAATAAAGAAATTCTAAATGATCTATTAAATTATCTTTGGGAAAGAAGATAATTATTTACAATTTTTTAGCATTTATTAGGCCCAATGATCGTTACCGTTATGATCTTTAACAAAAAAACTTTAAATGATCTTTTCAATTATGATTCACAAAGAAGGTAATTCTTTCAAATTCTTTAGCATTTATTAGGACCAATGATCATTACCGTTATGATCTTTAATAAAGAAATTCTAAATGATCTATTAAATTATCTTTGAGAAAGAAGATAATTATTTACAATTTTTTAGCATTTATTAGGCCCAATGATCGTTACCGTTATGATCTTTAATAAAAAAACTTTAAATGATCTTTTCAATTATGATTCACAAAGAAGGTAATTCTTTCAAATTCTTTAGCATTTATTACGACCAATGATCATTACCGTTATGATCTTTAATAAAGAAATTCTAAATGATCTATTAAATTATCTTTTAGAAAGAAGATAATTATTTACAATTTTTTAGCATTTATTAGGCCCAATGATCGTTACCGTTATGATCTTCATTAAAAAAACTTTAAATGATCTATTCAATTATGATTCACAAAGAATGTAATTATTTCAAATTCTTTAGCATTTATTAGGACCAATGATCGTTACCGTTATGATCTTTAACAAAGAAATTATAAATGATCTATTAAATTATCTTTTAGAAAGAAGATAATTAATTACAATCTTTTAGCATGTATTAGGCCCAATGATCGTTACCGTTATGATCTTTAATAAAGAAATTCTAAATGATCTATTAGATTATCTTTTAGAAAGAAGATAATTATTTACAATTTTTTAGCATTTATTAGGCCCAATGATCGTTACCGTTATTAGGCTCAATGATTGTTACCGTTATGATTTTTAATAAAGAAATTTTAAATGATCTATTAAATTATGTTTTAGAAAGAATATAATTATGTACAATTCTTTAGCATTTATTAGGCCCAATGATCGTTTCCGTTATGACCTTTAATAAAGAAATTCTAAATGATCTATTAAATTATCTTTGAGAAAGAAGATAATTATTTACAATTTTTTAGCATTTATTAGGCCCAATGATCGTTACCGTTATGATCTTTAATAACAAAACTTTAAATGATCTTTTCAATCATTATTCACAAAGAAGGTAATTATTTCAAATTCTTTAGCATTTATTAGGACCAATGATCGTTACCGTTATGATCTTTAATAAAGAAATTTTAAATGATCTACTAAATTATCTTTTGCAAAGAAGATAATTAATTACAGTTTTTTAGCATTTATTAGGCCCAATGATCGTTACCGTTATGATCTTTAATAACAAAACTTTAAATGATCTTTTCAATCATTATTCACAAAGAAGGTAATTATTTCAAATTCTTTAGCATTTATTAGGACCAATGATCGTTACCGTTATGATCTTTAATAAAGAAATTTTAAATGATCTACTAAATTATCTTTTGCAAAGAAGATAATTAATTACAGTTTTTTAGCATTTATTAGGCCCAATGAACGTTACCGTTATGATCTTTAATAAAGAAATTTTAAATGATCTATTAAATTGTGTTTTAGAAAGAATATAATTATTTACAATTCTTTAGCATTTATTAGGCCCAATGATCGTTTCCATTATGATCTTTAATAAAGAAATTCTAAATGATCTATTAAATTAGCTTTTAGAAAGAAGATAAGTATTTACGATTTTTTAGCATTTATTAGGCCCAATGATCGTTACCGTTATGATCTTTAATAAAGAAATTCTAAATGATCTATTAAATTATCTTTGGGAAAGAAGATAATTATTTACAATTTTTTAGCATTTATTAGGCCCAATGATCGTTACCGTTATGATCTTTAACAAAAAAACTTTAAATGATCTTTTCAATTATGATTCACAAAGAAGGTAATTCTTTCAAATTCTTTAGCATTTATTAGGACCAATGATCATTACCGTTATGATCTTTAATAAAGAAATTCTAAATGATCTATTAAATTATCTTTGAGAAAGAAGATAATTATTTACAATTTTTTAGCATTTATTAGGCCCAATGATCGTTACCGTTATGATCTTTAATAAAAAAACTTTAAATGATCTTTTCAATTATGATTCACAAAGAAGGTAATTCTTTCAAATTCTTTAGCATTTATTACGACCAATGATCATTACCGTTATGATCTTTAATAAAGAAATTCTAAATGATCTATTAAATTATCTTTTAGAAAGAAGATAATTATTTACAATTTTTTAGCATTTATTAGGCCCAATGATCATTACCGTTATGATCTTCATTAAAAAAACTTTAAATGATCTATTCAATTATGATTCACAAAGAATGTAATTATTTCAAATTCTTTAGCATTTATTAGGACCAATGATCGTTACCGTTATGATCTTTAACAAAGAAATTATAAATGATCTATTAAATTATCTTTTAGAAAGAAGATAATTAATTACAATCTTTTAGCATGTATTAGGCCCAATGATCGTTACCGTTATGATCTTTAATAAAGAAATTCTAAATGATGTATTAGATTATCTTTTAGAAAGAAGATAATTATTTACAATTTTTTAGCATTTATTAGGCCCAATGATCGTTACCGTTATTAGGCTCAATGATTGTTACCGTTATGATTTTTAATAAAGAAATTTTAAATGATCTATTAAATTATGTTTTAGAAAGAATATAATTATGTACAATTCTTTAGCATTTATTAGGCCCAATGATCGTTTCCGTTATGACCTTTAATAAAGAAATTCTAAATGATCTATTAAATTATCTTTGAGAAAGAAGATAATTATTTACAATTTTTTAGCATTTATTAGGCCCAATGATCGTTACCGTTATGATCTTTAATAACAAAACTTTAAATGATCTTTTCAATCATTATTCACAAAGAAGGTAATTATTTCAAATTCTTTAGCATTTATTAGGACCAATGATCGTTACCGTTATGATCTTTAATAAAGAAATTTTAAATGATCTACTAAATTATCTTTTGCAAAGAAGATAATTAATTACAGTTTTTTAGCATTTATTAGGCCCAATGAACGTTACCGTTATGATCTTTAATAAAGAAATTTTAAATGATCTATTAAATTATGTTTTAGAAAGAATATAATTATTTACAATTCTTTAGCATTTATTAGGCCCAATGATCGTTTCCATTATGATCTTTAATAAAGAAATTCTAAATGATCTATTAAATTAGCTTTTAGAAAGAAGATAAGTATTTACGATTTTTTAGCATTTATTAGGCCCAATGATCGTTACCGTTATGATCTTTAATAAAGAAATTCTAAATGATCTATTAAATTATCTTTGGGAAAGAAGATAATTATTTACAATTTTTTAGCATTTATTAGGCCCAATGATCGTTACCGTTATGATCTTTAACAAAAAAACTTTAAATGATCTTTTCAATTATGATTCACAAAGAAGGTAATTCTATCAAATTCTTTAGCATTTATTAGGACCAATGATCATTACCGTTATGATCTTTAATAAAGAAATTCTAAATGATCTATTAAATTATCTTTGAGAAAGAAGATAATTATTTACAATTTTTTAGCATTTATTAGGCCCAATGATCGTTACCGTTATGATCTTTAATAAAAAAACTTTAAATGATCTTTTCAATTATGATTCACAAAGAAGGTAATTCTTTCAAATTCTTTAGCATTTATTAGGACCAATGATCATTACCGTTATGATCTTTAATAAAGAAATTCTAAATGATCTATTAAATTATCTTTTAGAAAGAAGATAATTATTTACAATTTTTTAGCATTTATTAGGCCCAATGATCGTTACCGTTATGATCTTCATTAAAAAAACTTTAAATGATCTATTCAATTATGATTCACAAAGAATGTAATTATTTCAAATTCTTTAGCATTTATTAGGACCAATGATCGTTACCGTTATGATCTTTAACAAAGAAATTATAAATGATCTATTAAATTATCTTTTAGAAAGAAGATAATTAATTACAATCTTTTAGCATGTATTAGGCCCAATGATCGTTACCGTTATGATCTTTAATAAAGAAATTCTAAATGATCTATTGGATTATCTTTTAGAAAGAAGATAATTATTTACAATTTTTTAGCATTTATTAGGCCCAATGATCGTTGCCGTTATTAGGCTCAATGATTGTTACCGTTATGATTTTTAATAAAGAAATTTTAAATGATCTATTAAATTATGTTTTAGAAAGAATATAATTATGTACAATTCTTTAGCATTTATTAGGCCCAATGATCGTTTCCGTTATGATCTTTAATAAAGAAATTTTAAATGATCTATTAAATTATGTTTTAGAAAGAAGATAATTAATTACAATCTTTTAGCATTTATTAGGCCCAATGATCGTTACCGTTGGATCTTTAATAAAGAAATTCTAAATGATCTATTAAATTATCTTTTAGAAAGAAGATAATTAATTACAATCTTTTAGCATTTATTAAGCCCAATGATCGTTACCGTTATGATCTTTAATAAAGAAATTCTAAATGATCTATTAGATTATCTTTTAGAAAGAAGATAATTATTTACAATTTTTTAGCATTTATTAGGCCCAATGATCGTTACCGTTATTAGGCTCAATGATTGTTACCGTTATGATTTTTAATAAAGAAATTTTAAATGATCTATTAAATTATGTTTTAGAAAGTATATAATTATGTACAATTCTTTAGCATTTATTAGGCCCAATGATCGTTACCGTTATGATCTTTAATAAAGAAATTCTAAATGATCTATTAAATTATCTTTGAGAAAGAAGATAATTATTTACAATTTTTTAGCATTTATTAGGCCCAATGATCGTTACCGTTATGATCTTTAATAAAAAAACTTTAAATGATCTTTTCAATTATGATTCACAAAGAAGGTAATTCTTTCAAATTCTTTAGCATTTATTAGGACCAATGATCATTACCGTTATGATCTTTAATAAAGAAATTCTAAATGATCTATCAAATTATCTTTGAGAAAGAAGATAATTATTTACAATTTTTTAGCATTTATTAGGCCCAATGATAGTTACCGTTATGATCTTTAACAAAGAAATTCTAAATGATCTATTAAATTATCTTTTAGAAAGAAGATAATTAATTACAATCTTTTAGCATTTATTAGGCCCAATGATCCTTACCGTTGTGATCTTTAATAAAGAAATTCTAAATGATCTATTAAAGTATCTTTTAGAAAGAAGATAATTAATTACAATCTTTCAGCATTTATTAAGCCCAATGATTGTTACCGTTATGATCTTTAATAAAGAAATTCTAAATGATCTATTAGATTATCTTTTAGAAAGAAGATAATTATTTACAATTTTTTAGCATTTATTAGGCCCAATGATCGTTACCGTTATTAGGCTCAATGATTGTTACCGTTATGATTTTTAATAAAGAAATTTTAAATGATCTATTAAATTATGTTTTAGAAAGAATATAATTATGTACAATTCTTTAGCATTTATTAGGCCCAATGATCGTTTCCGTTATGATCTTTAATAAAGAAATTCTAAATGATCTATTAAATTATCTTTGAAAAAGAAGATAATTATTTACAATTTTTTAGCATTTATTAGGCCCAATGATCGTTACCGTTATGATCTTTAATAACAAAACTTTAAATGATCTTTTCAATCATTATTCACAAAGAAGGTAATTATTTCAAATTCTTTAGCATTTATTAGGACAAATGATCGTTACCGTTATGATCTTTAATAAAGAAATTTTAAATGATCTACTAAATTATCTTTTGCAAAGAAGATAATTAATTACAGTTTTTTAGCATTTATTAGGCCCAATAAACGTTACCGTTATGATCTTTAATAAAGAAATTTTAAATGATCTATTAAATTATGTTTTAGAAAGAATATAATTATTTACAATTCTTTAGCATTTATTAGGCCCAATGATCGTTTCCGTTATGATCTTTAATAAAGAAATTCTAAATGATCTATTAAATTAGCTTTTAGAAAGAAGATAAGTATTTACGATTTTTTAGCATTTATTAGGCCCAATGATCGTTACCGTTATGATCTTTAATAAAGAAATTCTAAATGATCTATTAAATTATCTTTGAGAAAGAAGATAATTATTTACAATTTTTTAGCATTTATTAGGCACAATGATCGTTACCGTTATGATCTTTAATAACAAAACTTTAAATGATCTTTTCAATCATTATTCACAAAGAAGGTAATTATTTCAAATTCTTTAGCATTTATTAGGACAAATGATCGTTACCGTTATGATCTTTAATAAAGAAATTTTAAATGATCTACTAAATTATCTTTTGCAAAGAAGATAATTAATTACAGTTTTTTAGCATTTATTAGGCCCAATAAACGTTACCGTTATGATCTTTAATAAAGAAATTTTAAATGATCTATTAAATTATGTTTTAGAAAGAATATAATTATTTACAATTCTTTAGCATTTATTAGGCCCAATGATCGTTTCCGTTATGATCTTTAATAAAGAAATTCTAAATGATCTATTAAATTAGCTTTTAGAAAGAAGATAAGTATTTACGATTTTTTAGCATTTATTAGGCCCAATGATCGTTACCGTTATGATCTTTAATAAAGAAATTCTAAATGATCTATTAAATTATCTTTGAGAAAGAAGATAATTATTTACAATTTTTTAGCATTTATTAGGCCCAATGATCGTTACCGTTATGATCTTTAATAAAAAAACTTTAAATGATCTTTTCAATTATGATTCACAAAGAAGGTAATTCTTTCAAATTCTTTAGCATTTATTAGGACCAATGATCATTACCGTTATGATTTTTAATAAAGAAATTCTAAATGATCTATCAAATTATCTTTGAGAAAGAAGATAATTATTTACAATTTTTTAGCATTTATTAGGCCCAATGATCGTTACCGTTATGATCTTTAATAAAGAAATTCTAAATGATCTATTAGATTATCTTTTAGAAAGAAGATAATTATTTACAATCTTTTAGCATTTATTAAGCCCAATGATCGTTACCGTTATGATCTTTAATAAAGAAATTCTAAATGATCTATTAGATTATCTTTTAGAAAGAATATAATTATGTACAATTCTTTAGCATTTATTAGGCCCAATGATCGTTTCCGTTATGATCTTTAATAAAGAAATTTTAAATGATCTATTAAATTATGTTTTAGAAAGAAGATAATTAATTACAATCTTTTAGCATTTATTAGGCCCAATGATCGTTACCGTTGGATCTTTAATAAAGAAATTCTAAATGATCTATTAAATTATCTTTTAGAAAGAAGATAATTAATTACAATCTTTTAGCATTTATTAAGCCCAATGATCGTTACCGTTATGGTCTTTAATAAAGAAATTCTAAATGATCTATTAGATTATCTTTTAGAAAGAAGATAATTATTTACAATTTTTTAGCATTTATTAGGCCCAATGATCGTTACCGTTATTAGGCTCAATGATTGTTACCGTTATGATTTTTAATAAAGAAATTTTAAATGATCTATTAAATTATGTTTTAGAAAGTATATAATTATGTACAATTCTTTAGCATTTATTAGGCCCAATGATCGTTACCGTTATGATCTTTAATAAAGAAATTCTAAATGATCTATTAAATTATCTTTGAGAAAGAAGATAATTATTTACAATTTTTTAGCATTTATTAGGCCCAATGATCGTTACCGTTATGATCTTTAATAAAAAAACTTTAAATGATCTTTTCAATTATGATTCACAAAGAAGGTAATTCTTTCAAATTCTTTAGCATTTATTAGGACCAATGATCATTACCGTTATGATCTTTAATAAAGAAATTCTAAATGATCTATCAAATTATCTTTGAGAAAGAAGATAATTATTTACAATTTTTTAGCATTTATTAGGCCCAATGATAGTTACCGTTATGATCTTTAACAAAGAAATTCTAAATGATCTATTAAATTATCTTTTAGAAAGAAGATAATTAATTACAATCTTTTAGCATTTATTAGGCCCAATGATCCTTACCGTTGTGATCTTTAATAAAGAAATTCTAAATGATCTATTAAAGTATCTTTTAGAAAGAAGATAATTAATTACAATCTTTCAGCATTTATTAAGCCCAATGATTGTTACCGTTATGATCTTTAATAAAGAAATTCTAAATGATCTATTAGATTATCTTTTAGAAAGAAGATAATTATTTACAATTTTTTAGCATTTATTAGGCCCAATGATCGTTACCGTTATTAGGCTCAATGATTGTTACCGTTATGATTTTTAATAAAGAAATTTTAAATGATCTATTAAATTATGTTTTAGAAAGAATATAATTATGTACAATTCTTTAGCATTTATTAGGCCCAATGATCGTTTCCGTTATGATCTTTAATAAAGAAATTCTAAATGATCTATTAAATTATCTTTGAAAAAGAAGATAATTATTTACAATTTTTTAGCATTTATTAGGCCCAATGATCGTTACCGTTATGATCTTTAATAACAAAACTTTAAATGATCTTTTCAATCATTATTCACAAAGAAGGTAATTATTTCAAATTCTTTAGCATTTATTAGGACAAATGATCGTTACCGTTATGATCTTTAATAAAGAAATTTTAAATGATCTACTAAATTATCTTTTGCAAAGAAGATAATTAATTACAGTTTTTTAGCATTTATTAGGCCCAATAAACGTTACCGTTATGATCTTTAATAAAGAAATTTTAAATGATCTATTAAATTATGTTTTAGAAAGAATATAATTATTTACAATTCTTTAGCATTTATTAGGCCCAATGATCGTTTCCGTTATGATCTTTAATAAAGAAATTCTAAATGATCTATTAAATTAGCTTTTAGAAAGAAGATAAGTATTTACGATTTTTTAGCATTTATTAGGCCCAATGATCGTTACCGTTATGATCTTTAATAAAGAAATTCTAAATGATCTATTAAATTATCTTTGAGAAAGAAGATAATTATTTACAATTTTTTAGCATTTATTAGGCCCAATGATCGTTACCGTTATGATCTTTAATAACAAAACTTTAAATGATCTTTTCAATCATTATTCACAAAGAAGGTAATTATTTCAAATTCTTTAGCATTTATTAGGACAAATGATCGTTACCGTTATGATCTTTAATAAAGAAATTTTAAATGATCTACTAAATTATCTTTTGCAAAGAAGATAATTAATTACAGTTTTTTAGCATTTATTAGGCCCAATAAACGTTACCGTTATGATCTTTAATAAAGAAATTTTAAATGATCTATTAAATTATGTTTTAGAAAGAATATAATTATTTACAATTCTTTAGCATTTATTAGGCCCAATGATCGTTTCCGTTATGATCTTTAATAAAGAAATTCTAAATGATCTATTAAATTAGCTTTTAGAAAGAAGATAAGTATTTACGATTTTTTAGCATTTATTAGGCCCAATGATCGTTACCGTTATGATCTTTAATAAAGAAATTCTAAATGATCTATTAAATTATCTTTGAGAAAGAAGATAATTATTTACAATTTTTTAGCATTTATTAGGCCCAATGATCGTTACCGTTATGATCTTTAATAAAAAAACTTTAAATGATCTTTTCAATTATGATTCACAAAGAAGGTAATTCTTTCAAATTCTTTAGCATTTATTAGGACCAATGATCATTACCGTTATGATTTTTAATAAAGAAATTCTAAATGATCTATCAAATTATCTTTGAGAAAGAAGATAATTATTTACAATTTTTTAGCATTTATTAGGCCCAATGATCGTTACCGTTATGATCTTTAATAAAGAAATTCTAAATGATCTATTAGATTATCTTTTAGAAAGAAGATAATTATTTACAATTTTTTAGCATTTATTAGGCCCAATGATCGTTACCGTTATTAGGCTCAATGATTGTTACCGTTATGATTTTTAATAAAGAAATTTTAAATGATCTATTAAATTATGTTTTAGAAAGTATATAATTATGTACAATTCTTTAGCATTTATTAGGCCCAATGATCGTTTCCGTTATGATCTTTAATAAAGAAATTTTAAATGATCTATTAAATTATGTTTTAGAAAGAAGATAATTAATTACAATCTTTTAGCATTTATTAGGCCCAATGATCGTTACCGTTGGATCTTTAATAAAGAAATTCTAAATGATCTATTAAATTATCTTTTAGAAAGAAGATAATTAATTACAATCTTTTAGCATTTATTAAGCCCAATGATCGTTACCGTTATGATCTTTAATAAAGAAATTCTAAATGATCTATTAGATTATCTTTTAGAAAGAAGATAATTATTTACAATTTTTTAGCATTTATTAGGCCCAATGATCGTTACCGTTATTAGGCTCAATGATTGTTACCGTTATGATTTTTAATAAAGAAATTTTAAATGATCTATTAAATTATGTTTTAGAAAGTATATAATTATGTACAATTCTTTAGCATTTATTAGGCCCAATGATCGTTACCGTTATGATCTTTAATAAAGAAATTCTAAATGATCTATCAAATTATCTTTGAGAAAGAAGATAATTATTTACAATTTTTTAGCATTTATTAGGCCCAATGATAGTTACCGTTATGATCTTTAACAAAGAAATTCTAAATGATCTATTAAATTATCTTTTAGAAAGAAGATAATTAATTACAATCTTTTAGCATTTATTAGGCCCAATGATCCTTACCGTTGTGATCTTTAATAAAGAAATTCTAAATGATCTACTAAATTATCTTTTGCAAAGAAGATAATTAATTACAGTTTTTTAGCATTTATTAGGCCCAATAAACGTTACCGTTATGATCTTTAATAAAGAAATTTTAAATGATCTATTAAATTATGTTTTAGAAAGAATATAATTATTTACAATTCTTTAGCATTTATTAGGCCCAATGATCGTTTCCGTTATGATCTTTAATAAAGAAATTCTAAATGATCTATTAAATTAGCTTTTAGAAAGAAGATAAGTATTTACGATTTTTTAGCATTTATTAGGCCCAATGATCGTTACCGTTATGATCTTTAATAAAGAAATTCTAAATGATGTATTAAATTATCTTTGAGAAAGAAGATAATTATTTACAATTTTTTAGCATTTATTAGGCCCAATGATCGTTACCGTTATGATCTTTAATAAAAAAACTTTAAATGATCTTTTCAATTATGATTCACAAAGAAGGTAATTCTTTCAAATTCTTTAGCATTTATTAGGACCAATGATCATTACCGTTATGATTTTTAATAAAGAAATTCTAAATGATCTATCAAATTATCTTTGAGAAAGAAGATAATTATTTACAATTTTTTAGCATTTATTAGGCCCAATGATCGTTACCGTTATGATCTTTAATAAAGAAATTCTAAATGATCTATTAGATTATCTTTTAGAAAGAAGATAATTATTTACAATTTTTTAGCATTTATTAGGCCCAATGATCGTTACCGTTATTAGGCTCAATGATTGTTACCGTTATGATTTTTAATAAAGAAATTTTAAATGATCTATTAAATTATGTTTTAGAAAGAATATAATTATGTACAATTCTTTAGCATTTATTAGGCCCAATGATCGTTTCCGTTATGATCTTTAATAAAGAAATTTTAAATGATCTATTAAATTATGTTTTAGAAAGAAGATAATTAATTACAATCTTTTAGCATTTATTAGGCCCAATGATCGTTACCGTTGGATCTTTAATAAAGAAATTCTAAATGATCTATTAAATTATCTTTTAGAAAGAAGATAATTAATTACAATCTTTTAGCATTTATTAAGCCCAATGATCGTTACCGTTATGATCTTTAATAAAGAAATTCTAAATGATCTATTAGATTATCTTTTAGAAAGAAGATAATTATTTACAATTTTTTAGCATTTATTAGGCCCAATGATCGTTACCGTTATTAGGCTCAATGATTGTCACCGTTATGATTTTTAATAAAGAAATTTTAAATGATCTATTAAATTATGTTTTAGAAAGTATATAATTATGTACAATTCTTTAGCATTTATTAGGCCCAATGATCGTTACCGTTATGATCTTTAATAAAGAAATTCTAAATGATCTATTAAATTATCTTTGAGAAAGAAGATAATTATTTACAATTTTTTAGCATTTATTAGGCCCAATGATCGTTACCGTTATGATCTTTAATAAAAAAACTTTAAATGATCTTTTCAATTATGATTCACAAAGAAGGTAATTCTTTCAAATTCTTTAGCATTTATTAGGACCAATGATCATTACCGTTATGATCTTTAATAAAGAAATTCTAAATGATCTATCAAATTATCTTTGAGAAAGAAGATAATTATTTACAATTTTTTAGCATTTATTAGGCCCAATGATAGTTACCGTTATGATCTTTAACAAAGAAATTCTAAATGATCTATTAAATTATCTTTTAGAAAGAAGATAATTAATTACAATCTTTTAGCATTTATTAGGCCCAATGATCCTTACCGTTGTGATCTTTAATAAAGAAATTCTAAATGATCTATTAAAGTATCTTTTAGAAAGAAGATAATTAATTACAATCTTTCAGCATTTATTAAGCCCAATGATTGTTACCGTTATGATCTTTAATAAAGAAATTCTAAATGATCTATTAGATTATCTTTTAGAAAGAAGATAATTATTTACAATTTTTTAGCATTTATTAGGCCCAATGATCGTTACCGTTATTAGGCTCAATGATTGTTACCGTTATGATTTTTAATAAAGAAATTTTAAATGATCTATTAAATTATGTTTTAGAAAGAATATAATTATGTACAATTCTTTAGCATTTATTAGGCCCAATGATCGTTTCCGTTATGATCTTTAATAAAGAAATTCTAAATGATCTATTAAATTATCTTTGAAAAAGAAGATAATTATTTACAATTTTTTAGCATTTATTAGGCCCAATGATCGTTACCGTTATGATCTTTAATAACAAAACTTTAAATGATCTTTTCAATCATTATTCACAAAGAAGGTAATTATTTCAAATTCTTTAGCATTTATTAGGACAAATGATCGTTACCGTTATGATCTTTAATAAAGAAATTTTAAATGATCTACTAAATTATCTTTTGCAAAGAAGATAATTAATTACAGTTTTTTAGCATTTATTAGGCCCAATAAACGTTACCGTTATGATCTTTAATAAAGAAATTTTAAATGATCTATTAAATTATGTTTTAGAAAGAATATAATTATTTACAATTCTTTAGCATTTATTAGGCCCAATGATCGTTTCCGTTATGATCTTTAATAAAGAAATTCTAAATGATCTATTAAATTAGCTTTTAGAAAGAAGATAAGTATTTACGATTTTTTAGCATTTATTAGGCCCAATGATCGTTACCGTTATGATCTTTAATAAAGAAATTCTAAATGATCTATTAAATTATCTTTGAGAAAGAAGATAATTATTTACAATTTTTTAGCATTTATTAGGCCCAATGATCGTTACCGTTATGATCTTTAATAAAAAAACTTTAAATGATCTTTTCAATTATGATTCACAAAGAAGGTAATTCTTTCAAATTCTTTAGCATTTATTAGGACCAATGATCATTACCGTTATGATTTTTAATAAAGAAATTCTAAATGATCTATCAAATTATCTTTGAGAAAGAAGATAATTATTTACAATTGTTTAGCATTTATTAGGCCCAATGATCGTTACCGTTATGATCTTTAATAAAGAAATTCTAAATGATCTATTAGATTATCTTTTAGAAAGAAGATAATTATTTACAATTTTTTAGCATTTATTAGGCCCAATGATCGTTACCGTTATTAGGCTCAATGATTGTTACCGTTATGATTTTTAATAAAGAAATTTTAAATGATCTATTAAATTATGTTTTAGAAAGAATATAATTATGTACAATTCTTTAGCATTTATTAGGCCCAATGATCGTTTCCGTTATGATCTTTAATAAAGAAATTTTAAATGATCTATTAAATTATGTTTTAGAAAGAAGATAATTAATTACAATCTTTTAGCATTTATTAGGCCCAATGATCCTTACCGTTGTGATCTTTAATAAAGAAATTCTAAATGATCTATTAAATTATCTTTTAGAAAGAAGATAATTAATTACAATCTTTTAGCATTTATTAAGCCCAATGATCGTTACCGTTATGATCTTTAATAAAGAAATTCTAAATGATCTATTAGATTATCTTTTAGAAAGAAGATAATTATTTACAATTTTTTAGCATTTATTAGGCCCAATGATCGTTACCGTTATTAGGCTCAATGATTGTTACCGTTATGATTTTTAATAAAGAAATTTTAAATGATCTATTAAATTATGTTTTAGAAAGTATATAATTATGTACAATTCTTTAGCATTTATTAGGCCCAATGATCGTTACCGTTATGATCTTTAATAAAGAAATTCTAAATGATCTATTAAATTATCTTTGAGAAAGAAGATAATTATTTACAATTTTTTAGCATTTATTAGGCCCAATGATCGTTACCGTTATGATCTTTAATAAAAAAACTTTAAATGATCTTTTCAATTATGATTCACAAAGAAGGTAATTCTTTCAAATTCTTTAGCATTTATTAGGACCAATGATCATTACCGTTATGATCTTTAATAAAGAAATTCTAAATGATCTATCAAATTATCTTTGAGAAAGAAGATAATTATTTACAATTTTTTAGCATTTATTAGGCCCAATGATAGTTACCGTTATGATCTTTAACAAAGAAATTCTAAATGATCTATTAAATTATCTTTTAGAAAGAAGATAATTAATTACAATCTTTTAGCATTTATTAGGCCCAATGATCCTTACCGTTGTGATCTTTAATAAAGAAATTCTAAATGATCTATTAAAGTATCTTTTAGAAAGAAGATAATTAATTACAATCTTTCAGCATTTATTAAGCCCAATGATTGTTACCGTTATGATCTTTAATAAAGAAATTCTAAATGATCTATTAGATTATCTTTTAGAAAGAAGATAATTATTTACAATTTTTTAGCATTTATTAGGCCCAATGATCGTTACCGTTATTAGGCTCAATGATTGTTACCGTTATGATTTTTAATAAAGAAATTTTAAATGATCTATTAAATTATGTTTTAGAAAGAATATAATTATGTACAATTCTTTAGCATTTATTAGGCCCAATGATCGTTTCCGTTATGATCTTTAATAAAGAAATTCTAAATGATCTATTAAATTATCTTTGAAAAAGAAGATAATTATTTACAATTTTTTAGCATTTATTAGGCCCAATGATCGTTACCGTTATGATCTTTAATAAAGAAATTTTAAATGATCTACTAAATTATCTTTTGCAAAGAAGATAATTAATTACAGTTTTTTAGCATTTATTACGCCCAATAAACGTTACCGTTATGATCTTTAATAAAGAAATTTTAAATGATCTATTAAATTATGTTTTAGAAAGAATATAATTATTTACAATTCTTTAGCATTTATTAGGCCCAATGATCGTTTCCGTTATGATCTTTAATAAAGAAATTCTAAATGATCTATTAAATTAGCTTTTAGAAAGAAGATAAGTATTTACGATTTTTTAGCATTTATTAGGCCGAATGATCGTTACCGTTATGATCTTTAATAAAGAAATTCTAAATGATCTATTAAATTATCTTTGAGAAAGAAGATAATTATTTACAATTTTTTAGCATTTATTAGGCCCAATGATCGTTACCGTTATGATCTTTAATAAAAAAACTTTAAATGATCTTTTCAATTATGATTCACAAAGAAGGTAATTCTTTCAAATTCTTTAGCATTTATTAGGACCAATGATCATTACCGTTATGATTTTTAATAAAGAAATTCTAAATGATCTATCAAATTATCTTTGAGAAAGAAGATAATTATTTACAATTTTTTAGCATTTATTAGGCCCAATGATCGTTACCGTTATGATCTTTAATAAAGAAATTCTAAATGATCTATTAGATTATCTTTTAGAAAGAAGATAATTATTTACAATTTTTTAGCATTTATTAGGCCCAATGATCGTTACCGTTATTAGGCTCAATGATTGTTACCGTTATGATTTTTAATAAAGAAATTTTAAATGATCTATTAAATTATGTTTTAGAAAGAATATAATTATGTACAATTCTTTAGCATTTATTAGGCCCAATGATCGTTTCCGTTATGATCTTTAATAAAGAAATTTTAAATGATCTATTAAATTATGTTTTAGAAAGAAGATAATTAATTACAATCTTTTAGCATTTATTAGGCCCAATGATCCTTACCGTTGTGATCTTTAATAAAGAAATTCTAAATGATCTATTAAATTATCTTTTAGAAAGAAGATAATTAATTACAATCTTTTAGCATTTATTAAGCCCAATGATCGTTACCGTTATGATCTTTAATAAAGAAATTCTAAATGATCTATTAGATTATCTTTTAGAAAGAAGATAATTATTTACAATTTTTTAGCATTTATTAGGCCCAATGATCGTTACCGTTATTAGGCTCAATGATTGTTACCGTTATGATTTTTAATAAAGAAATTTTAAATGATCTATTAAATTATGTTTTAGAAAGTATATAATTATGTACAATTCTTTAGCATTTATTAGGCCCAATGATCGTTACCGTTATGATCTTTAATAAAGAAATTCTAAATGATCTATTAAATTATCTTTGAGAAAGAAGATAATTATTTACAATTTTTTAGCATTTATTAGGCCCAATGATCGTTACCGTTATGATCTTTAATAAAAAAACTTTAAATGATCTTTTCAATTATGATTCACAAAGAAGGTAATTCTTTCAAATTCTTTAGCATTTATTAGGACCAATGATCATTACCGTTATGATCTTTAATAAAGAAATTCTAAATGATCTATCAAATTATCTTTGAGAAAGAAGATAATTATTTACAATTTTTTAGCATTTATTAGGCCCAATGATAGTTACCGTTATGATCTTTAACAAAGAAATTCTAAATGATCTATTAAATTATCTTTTAGAAAGAAGATAATTAATTACAATCTTTTAGCATTTATTAGGCCCAATGATCCTTACCGTTGTGATCTTTAATAAAGAAATTCTAAATGATCTATTAAAGTATCTTTTAGAAAGAAGATAATTAATTACAATCTTTCAGCATTTATTAAGCCCAATGATTGTTACCGTTATGATCTTTAATAAAGAAATTCTAAATGATCTATTAGATTATCTTTTAGAAAGAAGATAATTATTTACAATTTTTTAGCATTTATTAGGCCCAATGATCGTTACCGTTATTTGGCTCAATGATTGTTACCGTTATGATTTTTAATAAAGAAATTTTAAATGATCTATTAAATTATGTTTTAGAAAGAATATAATTATGTACAATTCTTTAGCATTTATTAGGCCCAATGATCGTTTCCGTTATGATCTTTAATAAAGAAATTCTAAATGATCTATTAAATTATCTTTGAAAAAGAAGATAATTATTTACAATTTTTTAGCATTTATTAGGCCCAATGATCGTTACCGTTATGATCTTTAATAACAAAACTTTAAATGATCTTTTCAATCATTATTCACAAAGAAGGTAATTATTTCAAATTCTTTAGCATTTATTAGGACAAATGATCGTTACCGTTATGATCTTTAATAAAGAAATTTTAAATGATCTACTAAATTATCTTTTGCAAAGAAGATAATTAATTACAGTTTTTTAGCATTTATTAGGCCCAATAAACGTTACCGTTATGATCTTTAATAAAGAAATTTTAAATGATCTATTAAATTATGTTTTAGAAAGAATATAATTATTTACAATTCTTTAGCATTTATTAGGCCCAATGATCGTTTCCGTTATGATCTTTAATAAAGAAATTCTAAATGATCTATTAAATTAGCTTTTAGAAAGAAGATAAGTATTTACGATTTTTTAGCATTTATTAGGCCCAATGATCGTTACCGTTATGATCTTTAATAAAGAAATTCCAAATGATCTATTAAATTATCTTTGAGAAAGAAGATAATTATTTACAATTTTTTAGCATTTATTAGGCCCAATGATCGTTACCGTTATGATCTTTAATAACAAAACTTTAAATGATCTTTTCAATCATTATTCACAAAGAAGGTAATTATTTCAAATTCTTTAGCATTTATTAGGACAAATGATCGTTACCGTTATGATCTTTAATAAAGAAATTTTAAATGATCTACTAAATTATCTTTTGCAAAGAAGATAATTAATTACAGTTTTTTAGCATTTATTAGGCCCAATAAACGTTACCGTTATGATCTTTAATAAAGAAATTTTAAATGATCTATTAAATTATGTTTTAGAAAGAATATAATTATTTACAATTCTTTAGCATTTATTAGGCCCAATGATCGTTTCCGTTATGATCTTTAATAAAGAAATTCTAAATGATCTATTAAATTAGCTTTTAGAAAGAAGATAAGTATTTACGATTTTTTAGCATTTATTAGGCCCAATGATCGTTACCGTTATGATCTTTAATAAAGAAATTCTAAATGATCTATTAAATTATCTTTGAGAAAGAAGATAATTATTTACAATTTTTTAGCATTTATTAGGCCCAATGATCGTTACCGTTATGATCTTTAATAAAAAAACTTTAAATGATCTTTTCAATTATGATTCACAAATAAGGTAATTCTTTCAAATTCTTTAGCATTTATTAGGACCAATGATCATTACCGTTATGATTTTTAATAAAGAAATTCTAAATGATCTATCAAATTATCTTTGAGAAAGAAGATAATTATTTACAATTTTTTAGCATTTATTAGGCCCAATGATCGTTACCGTTATGATCTTTAATAAAGAAATTCTAAATGATCTATTAGATTATCTTTTAGAAAGAAGATAATTATTTACAATTTTTTAGCATTTATTAGGCCCAATGATCGTTACCGTTATTAGGCTCAATGATTGTTACCGTTATGATTTTTAATAAAGAAATTTTAAATGATCTATTAAATTATGTTTTAGAAAGAATATAATTATGTACAATTCTTTAGCATTTATTAGGCCCAATGATCGTTTCCGTTATGATCTTTAATAAAGAAATTTTAAATGATCTATTAAATTATGTTTTAGAAAGAAGATAATTAATTACAATCTTTTAGCATTTATTAGGCCCAATGATCGTTACCGTTGGATCTTTAATAAAGAAATTCTAAATGATCTATTAAATTATCTTTTAGAAAGAAGATAATTAATTACAATCTTTTAGCATTTATTAAGCCCAATGATCGTTACCGTTATGATCTTTAATAAAGAAATTCTAAATGATCTATTAGATTATCTTTTAGAAAGAAGATAATTATTTACAATTTTTTAGCATTTATTAGGCCCAATGATCGTTACCGTTATTAGGCTCAATGATTGTTACCGTTATGATTTTTAATAAAGAAATTTTAAATGATCTATTAAATTATGTTTTAGAAAGTATATAATTATGTACAATTCTTTAGCATTTATTAGGCCCAATGATCGTTACCGTTATGATCTTTAATAAAGAAATTCTAAATGATCTATTAAATTATCTTTGAGAAAGAAGATAATTATTTACAATTTTTTAGCATTTATTAGGCCCAATGATCGTTACCGTTATGATCTTTAATAAAAAAACTTTAAATGATCTTTTCAATTATGATTCACAAAGAAGGTAATTCTTTCAAATTCTTTAGCATTTATTAGGACCAATGATCATTACCGTTATGATCTTTAATAAAGAAATTCTAAATGATCTATCAAATTATCTTTGAGAAAGAAGATAATTATTTACAATTTTTTAGCATTTATTAGGCCCAATGATAGTTACCGTTATGATCTTTAACAAAGAAATTCTAAATGATCTATTAAATTATCTTTTAGAAAGAAGATAATTAATTACAATCTTTTAGCATTTATTAGGCCCAATGATCCTTACCGTTGTGATCTTTAATAAAGAAATTCTAAATGATCTATTAAAGTATCTTTTAGAAAGAAGATAATTAATTACAATCTTTCAGCATTTATTAAGCCCAATGATTGTTACCGTTATGATCTTTAATAAAGAAATTCTAAATGATCTATTAGATTATCTTTTAGAAAGAAGATAATTATTTTCAATTTTTTAGCATTTATTAGGCCCAATGATCGTTACCGTTATTAGGCTCAATGATTGTTACCGTTATGATTTTTAATAAAGAAATTTTAAATGATCTATTAAATTATGTTTTAGAAAGAATATAATTATGTACAATTCTTTAGCATTTATTAGGCCCAATGATCGTTTCCGTTATGATCTTTAATAAAGAAATTCTAAATGATCTATTAAATTATCTTTGAAAAAGAAGATAATTATTTACAATTTTTTAGCATTTATTAGGCCCAATGATCGTTACCGTTATGATCTTTAATAAAGAAATTTTAAATGATCTACTAAATTATCTTTTGCAAAGAAGATAATTAATTACAGTTTTTTAGCATTTATTAGGCCCAATAAACGTTACCGTTATGATCTTTAATAAAGAAATTTTAAATGATCTATTAAATTATGTTTTAGAAAGAATATAATTATTTACAATTCTTTAGCATTTATTAGGCCCAATGATCGTTTCCGTTATGATCTTTAATAAAGAAATTCTAAATGATCTATTAAATTAGCTTTTAGAAAGAAGATAAGTATTTACGATTTTTTAGCATTTATTAGGCCCAATGATCGTTACCGTTATGATCTTTAATAAAGAAATTCTAAATGATCTATTAAATTATCTTTGAGAAAGAAGATAATTATTTACAATTTTTTAGCATTTATTAGGCCCAATGATCGTTACCGTTATGATCTTTAATAAAAAAACTTTAAATGATCTTTTCAATTATGATTCACAAAGAAGGTAATTCTTTCAAATTCTTTAGCATTTATTAGGACCAATGATCATTACCGTTATGATTTTTAATAAAGAAATTCTAAATGATCTATCAAATTATCTTTGAG
Organism: Psophocarpus tetragonolobus; assembly: GCA_037954015.1. Classification (NCBI taxonomy): domain Eukaryota; kingdom Viridiplantae; phylum Streptophyta; class Magnoliopsida; order Fabales; family Fabaceae; genus Psophocarpus; species Psophocarpus tetragonolobus. The sequence continues at coordinate 67,467,253 of CM075688.1, forward strand.
AAAGAAGATAATTATTTACAATTTTTTAGCATTTATTAGGCCCAATGATCGTTACCGTTATTAGGCTCAATGATTGTTACCGTTATGATTTTTAATAAAAAAATTTTAAATGATCTATTAAATTATGTTTTAGAAAGAATATAATTATGTACAATTCTTTAGCATTTATTAGGCCCAATGATCGTTTCCGTTATGATCTTTAATAAAGAAATTTTAAATGATCTATTAAATTATGTTTTAGAAAGAAGATAATTAATTACAATCTTTTAGCATTTATTAGGCCCAATGATCGTTACCGTTGGATCTTTAATAAAGAAATTCTAAATGATCTATTAAATTATCTTTTAGAAAGAAGATAATTAATTACAATCTTTTAGCATTTATTAAGCCCAATGATCGTTACCGTTATGATCTTTAATAAAGAAATTCTAAATGATCTATTAGATTATCTTTTAGAAAGAAGATAATTATTTACAATTTTTTAGCATTTATTAGGCCCAATGATCGTTACCGTTATTAGGCTCAATGATTGTTACCGTTATGATTTTTAATAAAGAAATTCTAAATGATCTATTAAATTAGCTTTTAGAAAGAAGATAAGTATTTACGATTTTTTAGCATTTATTAGGCCCAATGATCGTTACCGTTATGATCTTTAATAAAGAAATTCTAAATGATCTATTAAATTATGTTTTAGAAAGAATATAATTATTTACAATTCTTTAGCATTTATTAGGCCCAATGATCGTTTCCGTTATGATCTTTAATAAAGAAATTCTAAATGATCTATTAAATTAGCTTTTAGAAAGAAGATAAGTATTTACGATTTTTTAGCATTTATTAGGCCCAATGATCGTTACCGTTATGATCTTTAATAAAGAAATTCTAAATGATCTATTAAATTATCTTTGAGAAAGAAGATAATTATTTACAATTTTTTAGCATTTATTAGGCCCAATGATCGTTACCGTTATGATCTTTAATAAAAAAACTTTAAATGATCTTTTCAATTATGATTCACAAAGAAGGTAATTCTTTCAAATTCTTTAGCATTTATTAGGACCAATGATCATTACCGTTATGATTTTTAATAAAGAAATTCTAAATGATCTATCAAATTATCTTTGAGAAAGAAGATAATTATTTACAATTTTTTAGCATTTATTAGGCCCATTGATCGTTACCGTTATGATCTTTAATAAAGAAATTCTAAATGATCTATTAGATTATCTTTTAGAAAGAAGATAATTATTTACAATTTTTTAGCATTTATTAGGCCCAATGATCGTTACCGTTATTAGGCTCAATGATTGTTACCGTTATGATTTTTAATAAAGAAATTTTAAATGATCTATTAAATTATGTTTTAGAAAGTATATAATTATGTACAATTCTTTAGCATTTATTAGGCCCAATGATCGTTACCGTTATGATCTTTAATAAAGAAATTCTAAATGATCTATTAAATTATCTTTGAGAAAGAAGATAATTATTTACAATTTTTTAGCATTTATTAGGCCCAATGATCGTTACCGTTATGATCTTTAATAAAAAAACTTTAAATGATCTTTTCAATTATGATTCACAAAGAAGGTAATTCTTTCAAATTCTTTAGCATTTATTAGGACCAATGATCATTACCGTTATGATCTTTAATAAAGAAATTCTAAATGATCTATCAAATTATCTTTGAGAAAGAAGATAATTATTTACAATTTTTTAGCATTTATTAGGCCCAATGATAGTTACCGTTATGATCTTTAACAAAGAAATTCTAAATGATCTATTAAATTATCTTTTAGAAAGAAGATAATTAATTACAATCTTTTAGCATTTATTAGGCCCAATGATCCTTACCGTTGTGATCTTTAATAAAGAAATTCTAAATGATCTATTAAAGTATCTTTTAGAAAGAAGATAATTAATTACAATCTTTCAGCATTTATTAAGCCCAATGATTGTTACCGTTATGATCTTTAATAAAGAAATTCTAAATGATCTATTAGATTATCTTTTAGAAAGAAGATAATTATTTACAATTTTTTAGCATTTATTAGGCCCAATGATCGTTACCGTTATTAGGCTCAATGATTGTTACCGTTATGATTTTTAATAAAGAAATTTTAAATGATCTATTAAATTATGTTTTAGAAAGAATATAATTATGTACAATTCTTTAGCATTTATTAGGCCCAATGATCGTTTCCGTTATGATCTTTAATAAAGAAATTCTAAATGATCTATTAAATTATCTTTGAAAAAGAAGATAATTATTTACAATTTTTTAGCATTTATTAGGCCCAATGATCGTTACCGTTATGATCTTTAATAAAGAAATTTTAAATGATCTACTAAATTATCTTTTGCAAAGAAGATAATTAATTACAGTTTTTTAGCATTTATTAGGCCCAATAAACGTTACCGTTATGATCTTTAATAAAGAAATTTTAAATGATCTATTAAATTATGTTTTAGAAAGAATATAATTATTTACAATTCTTTAGCATTTATTAGGCCCAATGATCGTTTCCGTTATGATCTTTAATAAAGAAATTCTAAATGATCTATTAAATTAGCTTTTAGAAAGAAGATAAGTATTTACGATTTTTTAGCATTTATTAGGCCCAATGATCGTTACCGTTATGATCTTTAATAAAGAAATTCTAAATGATCTATTAAATTATCTTTGAGAAAGAAGATAATTATTTACAATTTTTTAGCATTTATTAGGCCCAATGATCGTTACCGTTATGATCTTTAATAAAAAAACTTTAAATGATCTTTTCAATTATGATTCACAAAGAAGGTAATTCTTTCAAATTCTTTAGCATTTATTAGGACCAATGATCATTACCGTTATGATTTTTAATAAAGAAATTCTAAATGATCTATCAAATTATCTTTGAGAAAGAAGATAATTATTTACAATTTTTTAGCATTTATTAGGCCCAATGATCGTTACCGTTATTAGGCTCAATGATTGTTACCGTTATGATTTTTAATAAAAAAATTTTAAATGATCTATTAAATTATGTTTTAGAAAGAATATAATTATGTACAATTCTTTAGCATTTATTAGGCCCAATGATCGTTTCCGTTATGATCTTTAATAAAGAAATTTTAAATGATCTATTAAATTATGTTTTAGAAAGAAGATAATTAATTACAATCTTTTAGCATTTATTAGGCCCAATGATCGTTACCGTTGGATCTTTAATAAAGAAATTCTAAATGATCTATTAAATTATCTTTTAGAAAGAAGATAATTAATTACAATCTTTTAGCATTTATTAAGCCCAATGATCGTTACCGTTATGATCTTTAATAAAGAAATTCTAAATGATCTATTAGATTATCTTTTAGAAAGAAGATAATTATTTACAATTTTTTAGCATTTATTAGGCCCAATGATCGTTACCGTTATTAGGCTCAATGATTGTTACCGTTATGATTTTTAATAAAGAAATTCTAAATGATCTATTAAATTAGCTTTTAGAAAGAAGATAAGTATTTACGATTTTTTAGCATTTATTAGGCCCAATGATCGTTACCGTTATGATCTTTAATAAAGAAATTCTAAATGATCTATTAAATTATGTTTTAGAAAGAATATAATTATTTACAATTCTTTAGCATTTATTAGGCCCAATGATCGTTTCCGTTATGATCTTTAATAAAGAAATTCTAAATGATCTATTAAATTAGCTTTTAGAAAGAAGATAAGTATTTACGATTTTTTAGCATTTATTAGGCCCAATGATCGTTACCGTTATGATCTTTAATAAAGAAATTCTAAATGATCTATTAAATTATCTTTGAGAAAGAAGATAATTATTTACAATTTTTTAGCATTTATTAGGCCCAATGATCGTTACCGTTATGATCTTTAATAAAAAAACTTTAAAAGATCTTTTCAATTATGATTCACAAAGAAGGTAATTCTTTCAAATTCTTTAGCATTTATTAGGACCAATGATCATTACCGTTATGATTTTTAATAAAGAAATTCTAAATGATCTATCAAATTATCTTTGAGAAAGAAGATAATTATTTACAATTTTTTAGCATTTATTAGGCCCATTGATCGTTACCGTTATGATCTTTAATAAAGAAATTCTAAATGATCTATTAGATTATCTTTTAGAAAGAAGATAATTATTTACAATTTTTTAGCATTTATTAGGCCCAATGATCGTTACCGTTATTAGGCTCAATGATTGTTACCGTTATGATTTTTAATAAAGAAATTTTAAATGATCTATTAAATTATGTTTTAGAAAGAATATAATTATGTACAATTCTTTAGCATTTATTAGGCCCAATGATCGTTTCCGTTATGATCTTTAATAAAGAAATTTTAAATGATCTATTAAATTATGTTTTAGAAAGAAGATAATTAATTACAATCTTTTAGCATTTATTAGGCCCAATGATCGTTACCGTTGGATCTTTAATAAAGAAATTCTAAATGATCTATTAAATTATCTTTTAGAAAGAAGATAATTAATTACAATCTTTTAGCATTTATTAAGCCCAATGATCGTTACCGTTATGATCTTTAATAAAGAAATTCTAAATGATCTATTAGATTATCTTTTAGAAAGAAGATAATTATTTACAATTTTTTAGCATTTATTAGGCCCAATGATCGTTACCGTTATTAGGCTCAATGATTGTTACCGTTATGATTTTTAATAAAGAAATTTTAAATGATCTATTAAATTATGTTTTAGAAAGTATATAATTATGTACAATTCTTTAGCATTTATTAGGCCCAATGATCGTTACCGTTATGATCTTTAATAAAGAAATTCTAAATGATCTATTAAATTATCTTTGAGAAAGAAGATAATTATTTACAATTTTTTAGCATTTATTAGGCCCAATGATCGTTACCGTTATTAGGCTCAATGATTGTTACCGTTATGATTTTTAATAAAGAAATTTTAAATGATCTATTAAATTATGTTTTAGAAAGTATATAATTATGTACAATTCTTTAGCATTTATTAGGCCCAATGATCGTTACCGTTATGATCTTTAATAAAGAAATTCTAAATGATCTATTAAATTATCTTTGAGAAAGAAGATAATTATTTACAATTTTTTAGCATTTATTAGGCCCAATGATCGTTACCGTTATGATCTTTAATAAAAAAACTTTAAATGATCTTTTCAATTATGATTCACAAAGAAGGTAATTCTTTCAAATTCTTTAGCATTTATTAGGACCAATGATCATTACCGTTATGATCTTTAATAAAGAAATTCTAAATGATCTATCAAATTATCTTTGAGAAAGAAGATAATTATTTACAATTTTTTAGCATTTATTAGGCCCAATGATAGTTACCGTTATGATCTTTAACAAAGAAATTCTAAATGATCTATTAAATTATCTTTTAGAAAGAAGATAATTAATTACAATCTTTTAGCATTTATTAGGCCCAATGATCCTTACCGTTGTGATCTTTAATAAAGAAATTCTAAATGATCTATTAAAGTATCTTTTAGAAAGAAGATAATTAATTACAATCTTTCAGCATTTATTAAGCCCAATGATTGTTACCGTTATGATCTTTAATAAAGAAATTCTAAATGATCTATTAGATTATCTTTTAGAAAGAAGATAATTATTTACAATTTTTTAGCATTTATTAGGCCCAATGATCGTTACCGTTATTAGGCTCAATGATTGTTACCGTTATGATTTTTAATAAAGAAATTTTAAATGATCTATTAAATTATGTTTTAGAAAGAATATAATTATGTACAATTCTTTAGCATTTATTAGGCCCAATGATCGTTTCCGTTATGATCTTTAATAAAGAAATTCTAAATGATCTATTAAATTATCTTTGAAAAAGAAGATAATTATTTACAATTTTTTAGCATTTATTAGGCCCAATGATCGTTACCGTTATGATCTTTAATAAAGAAATTTTAAATGATCTACTAAATTATCTTTTGCAAAGAAGATAATTAATTACAGTTTTTTAGCATTTATTAGGCCCAATAAACGTTACCGTTATGATCTTTAATAAAGAAATTTTAAATGATCTATTAAATTATGTTTTAGAAAGAATATAATTATTTACAATTCTTTAGCATTTATTAGGCCCAATGATCGTTTCCGTTATGATCTTTAATAAAGAAATTCTAAATGATCTATTAAATTAGCTTTTAGAAAGAAGATAAGTATTTACGATTTTTTAGCATTTATTAGGCCCAATGATCGTTACCGTTATGATCTTTAATAAAGAAATTCTAAATGATCTATTAAATTATCTTTGAGAAAGAAGATAATTATTTACAAATTTTTAGCATTTATTAGGCCCAATGATCGTTACCGTTATGATCTTTAATAAAAAAACTTTAAATGATCTTTTCAATTATGATTCACAAAGAAGGTAATTCTTTCAAATTCTTTAGCATTTATTAGGACCAATGATCATTACCGTTATGATTTTTAATAAAGAAATTCTAAATGATCTATCAAATTATCTTTGAGAAAGAAGATAATTATTTACAATTTTTTAGCATTTATTAGGCCCAATGATCGTTACCGTTATTAGGCTCAATGATTGTTACCGTTATGATTTTTAATAAAGAAATTTTAAATGATCTATTAAATTATGTTTTAGAAAGAATATAATTATGTACAATTCTTTAGCATTTATTAGGCCCAATGATCGTTTCCGTTATGATCTTTAATAAAGAAATTTTAAATGATCTATTAAATTATGTTTTAGAAAGAAGATAATTAATTACAATCTTTTAGCATTTATTAGGCCCAATGATCGTTACCGTTGGATCTTTAATAAAGAAATTCTAAATGATCTATTAAATTATCTTTTAGAAAGAAGATAATTAATTACAATCTTTTAGCATTTATTAAGCCCAATGATCGTTACCGTTATGATCTTTAATAAAGAAATTCTAAATGATCTATTAGATTATCTTTTAGAAAGAAGATAATTATTTAAAATTTTTTAGCATTTATTAGGCCCAATGATCGTTACCGTTATTAGGCTCAATGATTGTTACCGTTATGATTTTTAATAAAGAAATTTTAAATGATCTATTAAATTATGTTTTAGAAAGTATATAATTATGTACAATTCTTTAGCATTTATTAGGCCCAATGATCGTTACCGTTATGATCTTTAATAAAGAAATTCTAAATGATCTATTAAATTATCTTTGAGAAAGAAGATAATTATTTACAATTTTTTAGCATTTATTAGGCCCAATGATCGTTACCGTTATGATCTTTAATAAAAAAACTTTAAATGATCTTTTCAATTATGATTCACAAAGAAGGTAATTCTTTCAAATTCTTTAGCATTTATTAGGACCAATGATCATTACCGTTATGATCTTTAATAAAGAAATTCTAAATGATCTATCAAATTATCTTTGAGAAAGAAGATAATTATTTACAATTTTTTAGCATTTATTAGGCCCAATGATAGTTACCGTTATGATCTTTAACAAAGAAATTCTAAATGATCTATTAAATTATCTTTTAGAAAGAAGATAATTAATTACAATCTTTTAGCATTTATTAGGCCCAATGATCCTTACCGTTGTGATCTTTAATAAAGAAATTCTAAATGATCTATTAAAGTATCTTTTAGAAAGAAGATAATTAATTACAATCTTTCAGCATTTATTAAGCCCAATGATTGTTACCGTTATGATCTTTAATAAAGAAATTCTAAATGATCTATTAGATTATCTTTTAGAAAGAAGATAATTATTTACAATTTTTTAGCATTTATTAGGCCCAATGATCGTTACCGTTATTAGGCTCAATGATTGTTACCGTTATGATTTTTAATAAAGAAATTTTAAATGATCTATTAAATTATGTTTTAGAAAGAATATAATTATGTACAATTCTTTAGCATTTATTAGGCCCAATGATCGTTTCCGTTATGATCTTTAATAAAGAAATTCTAAATGATCTATTAAATTATCTTTGAAAAAGAAGATAATTATTTACAATTTTTTAGCATTTATTAGGCCCAATGATCGTTACCGTTATGATCTTTAATAAAGAAATTTTAAATGATCTACTAAATTATCTTTTGCAAAGAAGATAATTAATTACAGTTTTTTAGCATTTATTAGGCCCAATAAACGTTACCGTTATGATCTTTAATAAAGAAATTTTAAATGATCTATTAAATTATGTTTTAGAAAGAATATAATTATTTACAATTCTTTAGCATTTATTAGGCCCAATGATCGTTTCCGTTATGATCTTTAATAAAGAAATTCTAAATGATCTATTAAATTAGCTTTTAGAAAGAAGATAAGTATTTACGATTTTTTAGCATTTATTAGGCCCAATGATCGTTACCGTTATGATCTTTAATAAAGAAATTCTAAATGATCTATTAAATTATCTTTGAGAAAGAAGATAATTATTTACAAATTTTTAGCATTTATTAGGCCCAATGATCGTTACCGTTATGATCTTTAATAAAAAAACTTTAAATGATCTTTTCAATTATGATTCACAAAGAAGGTAATTCTTTCAAATTCTTTAGCATTTATTAGGACCAATGATCATTACCGTTATGATTTTTAATAAAGAAATTCTAAATGATCTATCAAATTATCTTTGAGAAAGAAGATAATTATTTACAATTTTTTAGCATTTATTAGGCCCAATGATCGTTACCGTTATTAGGCTCAATGATTGTTACCGTTATGATTTTTAATAAAGAAATTTTAAATGATCTATTAAATTATGTTTTAGAAAGAATATAATTATGTACAATTCTTTAGCATTTATTAGGCCCAATGATCGTTTCCGTTATGATCTTTAATAAAGAAATTTTAAATGATCTATTAAATTATGTTTTAGAAAGAAGATAATTAATTACAATCTTTTAGCATTTATTAGGCCCAATGATCGTTACCGTTGGATCTTTAATAAAGAAATTCTAAATGATCTATTAAATTATCTTTTAGAAAGAAGATAATTAATTACAATCTTTTAGCATTTATTAAGCCCAATGATCGTTACCGTTATGATCTTTAATAAAGAAATTCTAAATGATCTATTAGATTATCTTTTAGAAAGAAGATAATTATTTACAATTTTTTAGCATTTATTAGGCCCAATGATCGTTACCGTTATTAGGCTCAATGATTGTTACCGTTATGATTTTTAATAAAGAAATTCTAAATGATCTATTAAATTAGCTTTTAGAAAGAAGATAAGTATTTACGATTTTTTAGCATTTATTAGGCCCAATGATCGTTACCGTTATGATCTTTAATAAAGAAATTCTAAATGATCTATTAAATTATGTTTTAGAAAGAATATAATTATTTACAATTCTTTAGCATTTATTAGGCCCAATGATCGTTTCCGTTATGATCTTTAATAAAGAAATTCTAAATGATCTATTAAATTATGTTTTAGAAAGTATATAATTATGTACAATTCTTTAGCATTTATTAGGCCCAATGATCGTTACCGTTATGATCTTTAATAAAGAAATTCTAAATGATCTATTAAATTATCTTTGAGAAAGAAGATAATTATTTACAATTTTTTAGCATTTATTAGGCCCAATGATCGTTACCGTTATGATCTTTAATAAAAAAACTTTAAATGATCTTTTCAATTATGATTCACAAAGAAGGTAATTCTTTCAAATTCTTTAGCATTTATTAGGACCAATGATCATTACCGTTATGATTTTTAATAAAGAAATTCTAAATGATCTATCAAATTATCTTTGAGAAAGAAGATAATTATTTACAATTTTTTAGCATTTATTAGGCCCATTGATCGTTACCGTTATGATCTTTAATAAAGAAATTCTAAATGATCTATTAGATTATCTTTTAGAAAGAAGATAATTATTTACAATTTTTTAGCATTTATTAGGCCCAATGATCGTTACCGTTATTAGGCTCAATGATTGTTACCGTTATGATTTTTAATAAAGAAATTTTAAATGATCTATTAAATTATGTTTTAGAAAGAATATAATTATGTACAATTCTTTAGCATTTATTAGGCCCAATGATCGTTTCCGTTATGATCTTTAATAAAGAAATTTTAAATGATCTATTAAATTATGTTTTAGAAAGAAGATAATTAATTACAATCTTTTAGCATTTATTAGGCCCAATGATCGTTACCGTTGGATCTTTAATAAAGAAATTCTAAATGATCTATTAAATTATCTTTTAGAAAGAAGATAATTAATTACAATCTTTTAGCATTTATTAAGCCCAATGATCGTTACCGTTATGATCTTTAATAAAGAAATTCTAAATGATCTATTAGATTATCTTTTAGAAAGAAGATAATTATTTACAATTTTTTAGCATTTATTAGGCCCAATGATCGTTACCGTTATTAGGCTCAATGATTGTTACCGTTATGATTTTTAATAAAGAAATTTTAAATGATCTATTAAATTATGTTTTAGAAAGTATATAATTATGTACAATTCTTTAGCATTTATTAGGCCCAATGATCGTTACCGTTATGATCTTTAATAAAGAAATTCTAAATGATCTATTAAATTATCTTTGAGAAAGAAGATAATTATTTACAATTTTTTAGCATTTATTAGGCCCAATGATCGTTACCGTTATGATCTTTAATAAAAAAACTTTAAATGATCTTTTCAATTATGATTCACAAAGAAGGTAATTCTTTCAAATTCTTTAGCATTTATTAGGACCAATGATCATTACCGTTATGATCTTTAATAAAGAAATTCTAAATGATCTATCAAATTATCTTTGAGAAAGAAGATAATTATTTACAATTTTTTAGCATTTATTAGGCCCAATGATAGTTACCGTTATGATCTTTAACAAAGAAATTCTAAATGATCTATTAAATTATCTTTTAGAAAGAAGATAATTAATTACAATCTTTTAGCATTTATTAGGCCCAATGATCCTTACCGTTGTGATCTTTAATAAAGAAATTCTAAATGATCTATTAAAGTATCTTTTAGAAAGAAGATAATTAATTACAATCTTTCAGCGTTTATTAAGCCCAATGATCGTTACCGTTATGATCTTTAATAAAGAAATTCTAAATGATCTATTAGATTATCTTTTAGAAAGAAGATAATTATTTACAATTTTTTAGCATTTATTAGGCCCAATGATGGTTACCGTTATTAGGCTCAATGATTGTTACCGTTATGATTTTTAATAAAGAAATTTTAAATGATCTATTAAATTATGTTTTAGAAAGAATATAATTAAGTACAATTCTTTAGCATTTATTAGGCCCAATGATCGTTTCCGTTATGATCTTTAATAAAGAAATTCTAAATGATCTATTAAATTATGTTTTAGAAAGAAGATAATTATTTACAATTTTTTAGCATTTATTAGGCCCAATGATCGTTACCGTTGGATCTTTAATAAAGAAATTCTAAATGATCTATTAAATTATCTTTTAGAAAGAAGATAATTAATTACAATCTTTTAGCATTTATTAAGCCCAATGATCGTTACCGTTATGATCTTTAATAAAGAAATTCTAAATGATCTATTAGATTATCTTTTAGAAAGAAGATAATTATTTAAAATTTTTTAGCATTTATTAGGCCCAATGATCGTTACCGTTATTAGGCTCAATGATTGTTACCGTTATGATTTTTAATAAAGAAATTTTAAATGATCTATTAAATTATGTTTTAGAAAGTATATAATTATGTACAATTCTTTAGCATTTATTAGGCCCAATGATCGTTACCGTTATGATCTTTAATAAAGAAATTCTAAATGATCTATTAAATTATCTTTGAGAAAGAAGATAATTATTTACAATTTTTTAGCATTTATTAGGCCCAATGATCGTTACCGTTATGATCTTTAATAAAAAAACTTTAAATGATCTTTTCAATTATGATTCACAAAGAAGGTAATTCTTTCAAATTCTTTAGCATTTATTAGGACCAATGATCATTACCGTTATGATCTTTAATAAAGAAATTCTAAATGATCTATCAAATTATCTTTGAGAAAGAAGATAATTATTTACAATTTTTTAGCATTTATTAGGCCCAATGATAGTTACCGTTATGATCTTTAACAAAGAAATTCTAAATGATCTATTAAATTATCTTTTAGAAAGAAGATAATTAATTACAATCTTTTAGCATTTATTAGGCCCAATGATCCTTACCGTTGTGATCTTTAATAAAGAAATTCTAAATGATCTATTAAAGTATCTTTTAGAAAGAAGATAATTAATTACAATCTTTCAGCATTTATTAAGCCCAATGATCGTTACCGTTATGATCTTTAATAAAGAAATTCTAAATGATCTATTAGATTATCTTTTAGAAAGAAGATAATTATTTACAATTTTTTAGCATTTATTAGGCCCAATGATCGTTACCGTTATTAGGCTCAATGATTGTTACCGTTATGATTTTTAATAAAGAAATTTTTAATGATCTATTAAATTATGTTTTAGAAAGAATATAATTAAGTACAATTCTTTAGCATTTATTAGGCCCAATGATCGTTTCCGTTATGATCTTTAATAAAGAAATTCTAAATGATCTATTAAATTATGTTTTAGAAAGAAGATAATTATTTACAATTTTTTAGCATTTATTAGGCCCAATGATCGTTACCGTTATGATCTTCATTAAAAAAACTTTAAATGATCTATTCAATTATGATTCACAAAGAATATAATTATTTCAAATTCTTTAGCATTTATTAGGCCCAATGATCGTTACCGTTATTAGGCTCAATGATTGTTACCGTTATGATTTTTAATAAAGAAATTTTAAATGATCTATTAAATTATGTTTTAGAAAGAATATAATTATGTACAATTCTTTAACATTTATTAGGCCCAATGATCGTTTCCGTTATGATCTTTAATAAAGAAATTCTAAATGATCTATTAAATTATCTTTGAGAAAGAAGATAATTATTTACAATTTTTTAGCATTTATTAGGCCCAATGATCGTTACCGTTATGATCTTTAATAACAAAACTTTAAATGATCTTTTCAATCATTATTCACAAAGAAGGTAATTATTTCAAATTCTTTAGCATTTATTAGGACCAATGATCGTTACCGTTATGATCTTTAATAAAGAAATTTTAAATGATCTACTAAATTATCTTTTGCAAAGAAGATAATTAATTACAGTTTTTTAGCATTTATTAGGCCCAATGAACGTTACCGTTATGATCTTTAATAAAGAAATTTTAAATGATCTATTAAATTATGTTTTAGAAAGAATATAATTATATACAATTCTTTCGCATTTATTAGGCCCAATGATCGTTTCCATTATGATCTTTAATAAAGAAATTCCTAATGATCTATTAAATTATCTTTTAGAAAGAAGATAAGTATTTAGGATTTTTTAGCATTTATTAGGCCCAATGATCCTTACCGTTATGATCTTTAATAAAGAAATTCTAAATGATCTATTAAATTATCTTTTAGAAAGAAGATAATTAATTACAATCTTTCAGCATTTATTAAGCCCAATGATCGTTACCGTTATGATCTTTAATAAAGAAATTCTAAATGATCTATTAGATTATCTTTTAGAAAGAAGATAATTATTTACAATTTTTTAGCATTTATTAGGCCCAATGATCGTTACCGTTATTAGGCTCAATGATTGTTACCGTTATGATTTTTAATAAAGAAATTTTAAATGATCTATTAAATTATGTTTTAGAAAGAATATAATTAAGTACAATTCTTTAGCATTTATTAGGCCCAATGATCGTTTCCGTTATGATCTTTAATAAAGAAATTCTAAATGATCTATTAAATTATGTTTTAGAAAGAAGATAATTATTTACAATTTTTTAGCATTTATTAGGCCCAATGATCGTTACCGTTATGATCTTCATTAAAAAAACTTTAAATGATCTATTCAATTATGATTCACAAAGAATATAATTATTTCAAATTCTTTAGCATTTATTAGGCCCAATGATCGTTACCGTTATTAGGCTCAATGATTGTTACCGTTATGATTTTTAATAAAGAAATTTTAAATGATCTATTAAATTATGTTTTAGAAAGAATATAATTATGTACAATTCTTTAACATTTATTAGGCCCAATGATCGTTTCCGTTATGATCTTTAATAAAGAAATTCTAAATGATCTATTAAATTATCTTTGAGAAAGAAGATAATTATTTACAATTTTTTAGCATTTATTAGGCCCAATGATCGTTACCGTTATGATCTTTAATAACAAAACTTTAAATGATCTTTTCAATCATTATTCACAAAGAAGGTAATTATTTCAAATTCTTTAGCATTTATTAGGACCAATGATCGTTACCGTTATGATCTTTAATAAAGAAATTTTAAATGATCTACTAAATTATCTTTTGCAAAGAAGATAATTAATTACAGTTTTTTAGCATTTATTAGGCCCAATGAACGTTACCGTTATGATCTTTAATAAAGAAATTTTAAATGATCTATTAAATTATGTTTTAGAAAGAATATAATTATATACAATTCTTTCGCATTTATTAGGCCCAATGATCGTTTCCATTATGATCTTTAATAAAGAAATTCCTAATGATCTATTAAATTATCTTTTAGAAAGAAGATAAGTATTTAGGATTTTTTAGCATTTATTAGGCCCAATGATCCTTACCGTTATGATCTTTAATAAAGAAATTCTAAATGATCTATTAAATTATCTTTTAGAAAGAAGATAATTAATTACAATCTTTCAGCATTTATTAAGCCCAATGATCGTTACCGTTATGATCTTTAATAAAGAAATTCTAAATGATCTATTAGATTATCTTTTAGAAAGAAGATAATTATTTACAATTTTTTAGCATTTATTAGGCCCAATGATCGTTACCGTTATTAGGCTCAATGATTGTTACCGTTATGATTTTTAATAAAGAAATTTTAAATGATCTATTAAATTATGTTTTAGAAAGAATATAATTAAGTACAATTCTTTAGCATTTATTAGGCCCAATGATCGTTTCCGTTATGATCTTTAATAAAGAAATTCTAAATGATCTATTAAATTATGTTTTAGAAAGAAGATAATTATTTACAATTTTTTAGCATTTATTAGGCCCAATGATCGTTACCGTTATGATCTTCATTAAAAAAACTTTAAATGATCTATTCAATTATGATTCACAAAGAATATAATTATTTCAAATTCTTTAGCATTTATTAGGCCCAATGATCGTTACCGTTATTAGGCTCAATGATTGTTACCGTTATGATTTTTAATAAAGAAATTTTAAATGATCTATTAAATTAT
This sequence comes from Psophocarpus tetragonolobus, assembly GCA_037954015.1. Taxonomy (NCBI): domain Eukaryota; kingdom Viridiplantae; phylum Streptophyta; class Magnoliopsida; order Fabales; family Fabaceae; genus Psophocarpus; species Psophocarpus tetragonolobus. The sequence goes on from CM075688.1 coordinate 67,482,552, forward strand.
GTTTTAGAAAGAATATAATTATGTACAATTCTTTAACATTTATTAGGCCCAATGATCGTTTCCGTTATGATCTTTAATAAAGAAATTCTAAATGATCTATTAAATTATCTTTGAGAAAGAAGATAATTATTTACAATTTTTTAGCATTTATTAGGCCCAATGATCGTTACCGTTATGATCTTTAATAACAAAACTTTAAATGATCTTTTCAATCATTATTCACAAAGAAGGTAATTATTTCAAATTCTTTAGCATTTATTAGGACCAATGATCGTTACCGTTATGATCTTTAATAAAGAAATTTTAAATGATCTACTAAATTATCTTTTGCAAAGAAGATAATTAATTACAGTTTTTTAGCATTTATTAGGCCCAATGAACGTTACCGTTATGATCTTTAATAAAGAAATTTTAAATGATCTATTAAATTATGTTTTAGAAAGAATATAATTATATACAATTCTTTCGCATTTATTAGGCCCAATGATCGTTTCCATTATGATCTTTAATAAAGAAATTCCTAATGATCTATTAAATTATCTTTTAGAAAGAAGATAAGTATTTAGGATTTTTTAGCATTTATTAGGCCCAATGATCCTTACCGTTATGATCTTTAATAAAGAAATTCTAAATGATCTATTAAATTATCTTTTAGAAAGAAGATAATTAATTACAATCTTTCAGCATTTATTAAGCCCAATGATCGTTACCGTTATGATCTTTAATAAAGAAATTCTAAATGATCTATTAGATTATCTTTTAGAAAGAAGATAATTATTTACAATTTTTTAGCATTTATTAGGCCCAATGATCGTTACCGTTATTAGGCTCAATGATTGTTACCGTTATGATTTTTAATAAAGAAATTTTAAATGATCTATTAAATTATGTTTTAGAAAGAATATAATTAAGTACAATTCTTTAGCATTTATTAGGCCCAATGATCGTTTCCGTTATGATCTTTAATAAAGAAATTCTAAATGATCTATTAAATTATGTTTTAGAAAGAAGATAATTATTTACAATTTTTTAGCATTTATTAGGCCCAATGATCGTTACCGTTATGATCTTCATTAAAAAAACTTTAAATGATCTATTCAATTATGATTCACAAAGAATATAATTATTTCAAATTCTTTAGCATTTATTAGGCCCAATGATCGTTACCGTTATTAGGCTCAATGATTGTTACCGTTATGATTTTTAATAAAGAAATTTTAAATGATCTATTAAATTATGTTTTAGAAAGAATATAATTATGTACAATTCTTTAACATTTATTAGGCCCAATGATCGTTTCCGTTATGATCTTTAATAAAGAAATTCTAAATGATCTATTAAATTATCTTTGAGAAAGAAGATAATTATTTACAATTTTTTAGCATTTATTAGGCCCAATGATCGTTACCGTTATGATCTTTAATAACAAAACTTTAAATGATCTTTTCAATCATTATTCACAAAGAAGGTAATTATTTCAAATTCTTTAGCATTTATTAGGACCAATGATCGTTACCGTTATGATCTTTAATAAAGAAATTTTAAATGATCTACTAAATTATCTTTTGCAAAGAAGATAATTAATTACAGTTTTTTAGCATTTATTAGGCCCAATGAACGTTACCGTTATGATCTTTAATAAAGAAATTTTAAATGATCTATTAAATTATGTTTTAGAAAGAATATAATTATATACAATTCTTTCGCATTTATTAGGCCCAATGATCGTTTCCATTATGATCTTTAATAAAGAAATTCCTAATGATCTATTAAATTATCTTTTAGAAAGAAGATAAGTATTTAGGATTTTTTAGCATTTATTAGGCCCAATGATCCTTACCGTTATGATCTTTAATAAAGAAATTCTAAATGATCTATTAAATTATCTTTTAGAAAGAAGATAATTAATTACAATCTTTCAGCATTTATTAAGCCCAATGATCGTTACCGTTATGATCTTTAATAAAGAAATTCTAAATGATCTATTAGATTATCTTTTAGAAAGAAGATAATTATTTACAATTTTTTAGCATTTATTAGGCCCAATGATCGTTACCGTTATTAGGCTCAATGATTGTTACCGTTATGATTTTTAATAAAGAAATTTTAAATGATCTATTAAATTATGTTTTAGAAAGAATATAATTATGTACAATTCTTTAGCATTTATTAGGCCCAATGATCGTTTCCGTTATGATCTTTAATAAAGAAATTCTAAATGATCTATTAAATTATGTTTTAGAAAGAAGATAATTATTTACAATTTTTTAGCATTTATTAGGCCCAATGATCGTTACCGTTATGATCTTCATTAAAAAAACGTTAAATGATCTATTCAATTATGATTCACAAAGAATATAATTATTTCAAATTCTTTAGCATTTATTAGGCCCAATGATCGTTACCGTTATTAGGCTCAATGATTGTTACCGTTATGATTTTTAATAAAGAAATTTTAAATGATCTATTAAATTATGTTTTAGAAAGAATATAATTATGTACAATTCTTTAACATTTATTTGGCCCAATGATCGTTTCCGTTATGATCTTTAATAAAGAAATTCTAAATGATCTATTAAATTATCTTTGAGAAAGAAGATAATTATTTACAATTTTTTAGCATTTATTAGGCCCAATGATCGTTACCGTTATGATCTTTAATAACAGAACTTTAAATGATCTTTTCAATCATTATTCACAAAGAAGGTAATTATTTCAAATTCTTTAGCATTTATTAGGACCAATGATCGTTACCGTTATGATCTTTAATAAAGAAATTTTAAATGATCTACTAAATTATCTTTTGCAAAGAAGATAATTAATTACAGTTTTTTAGCATTTATTAGGCCCAATGAACGTTACCGTTATGATCTTTAATAAAGAATTTTTAAATGATCTATTAAATTATGTTTTAGAAAGAATATAATTATTTACAATTCTTTAGCATTTATTAGGCCCATGATCGTTTCCATTATGATCTTTAATAAATAAATTCTAAATGATCTATTAAATTAGCTTTTAGAAAGAAGATAAGTATTTAGGATTTTTTAGCATTTATTAGGCCCAATGATCGTTACCGTTATGATCTTTAATAAAGAAATTGTAAATGATCTATTAAATTATCTTTGGGAAAGAAGACAATTATTTACAATTTTTTAGCATTTATTAGGCCCAATGATCGTTATGATCTTTAATAAAAAAACTTTAAATGATCTTTTCAATTATGATTCACAAAGAAGGTAATTCTTTCAAATTCTTTAGCATTTATTAGGACCAATGATCATTACCGTTATGATCTTTAATAAAGAAATTCTAAATGATCTATTAAATTATCTTTCAGAAAGAAGATAATTATTTACAATTTTTTAGCATTTATTAGGTCCAATGATCGTTACCGTTATGATCTTTAATAAAATAACTTTAAATGATCTTTTCAATTATGATTCACAAAGAAGGTAATTCTTTCAAATTCTTTAGCATTTATTAGGACCAATGATCATTACCGTTATGATCTTTAATAAAGAAATTCTAAATGATCTATTAAATTATCTTTTAGAAAGAAGATAATTATTTACAATTTTTTAGCATTTATTAGGCCCAATGATCGTTACCGTTATGATCTTCATTAAAAAAACTTTAAATGATCTATTCAATTATGATTCACAAAGAATGTAATTATTTCAAATTCTTTAGCATTTATTAGGACCAATGATCGTTACCGTTATGATCTTTAACAAAGAAATTCTAAATGATCTATTAAATTATCTTTTAGAAAGAAGATAATTAATTACAATCTTTTAGCATTTATTAGGCCCAATGATCGTTACCGTTGTGATCTTTAATAAAGAAATTCTAAATGATCTATTAAATTATCTTTTAGAAAGAAGATAATTAATTACAATCTTTTAGCATTTATTAAGCCCAATGATCGTTACCGTTATGATCTTTAATAAAGAAATTCTAAATGATCTATTAGATTATCTTTTAGAAAGAAGATAATTATTTACAATTTTTTAGCATTTATTAGGCCCAATGATCGTTACCGTTATTAGGCTCAATGATTGTTACCGTTATGATTTTTAATAAAGAAATTTTAAATGATCTATTAAATTATGTTTTAGAAAGAATATAATTATGTACAATTCTTTAGCATTTATTAGGCCCAATGATCGTTTCCGTTATGATCTTTAATAAAGAAATTCTAAATGATCTATTAAATTATCTTTGAGAAAGAAGATAATTATTTACAACTTTTTAGCATTTATTAGGCCCAATGATCGTTACGTTATGATCTTTAATAACAAAACTTTAAATGATCTTTTCAATTATTATTCACAAAGAAGGTAATTATTTCAAATTCTTTAGCATTTATTAGGACCAATGATCGTTACCGTTATGATCATTAATAAAGAAATTCTAAATGATCTATTAAATTATCTTTTAGAAAGAAGATAATTATTTACAATTTGTTAGCATTTATTAGGCCCAATGATCGTTACCGTTATGATCTTCATTAAAAAAACTTTAAATGATCTATTCAATTATGATTCACAAAGAATGTAATTAGTTCAAATTCTTTAGCATTTATTAGGACCAATGATCGTTACCGTTATGATCTTTAACAAAGAAATTCTAAATGATCTATTAAATTATCTTTTAGAAAGAAGATAATTAATTACAATCTTTCAGCATTTATTAAGCCCAATGATCGTTACCGTTATGATCTTTAATAAAGAAATTCTAAATGATCTATTAGATTATCTTTTAGAAAGAAGATAATTATTTACAATTTTTTAGCATTTATTAGACCCAATGATGGTTACCGTTATTAGGCTCAATGATTGTTACCGTTATGATTTTTAATAAAGAAATTTTAAATGATCTATTAAATTATGTTTTAGAAAGAATATAATTAAGTACAATTCTTTAGCATTTATTAGGCCCAATGATCGTTTCTGTTATGATCTTGAATAAAGAAATTCTAAATGATCTATTAAATTATCTTTGAGAAAGAAGGTAATTATTTACAACTTTTTAGCATTTATTAGGCCCAATGATCGTTACGTTATGATCTTTAATAACAAAACTTTAAATGATCTTTTCAATTATTATTCACAAAGAAGGTAATTATTTCAAATTCTTTAGCATTTATTAGGCCCAATGATCGTTACCGTTTTGATCTTCATTAAAAAAACTTTAAATCATCTATTCAATTATGATTCACAAAGAATATAATTATTTCAAATTCTTTAGCATTTATTAGGCCCAATGATCGTTACCGTTATTAGGCTCAATGATTGTTACCGTTATGATTTTTAATAAAGAAATTTTAAATGATCTATTAAATTATGTTTTAGAAAGAATATAATTATGTACAATTCTTTAACATTTATTAGGCCCAATAAATGATCTATTAAATTAGGTTTTAGAAAGAAGATAAGTATTTACGATTTTTTAGCATTTATTAGGCCCAATGATCGTTACCGTTATGATCTTTAATAAAGAAATTCTAAATGATCTATTAAATTATCTTTGAGAAAGAAGATAATTATTTACAATTTTTTAGTATTTATTAGGCCCAATGATCGTTACCGTTATGATCTTTAATAAAAAAACTTTAAATGATATTTTCAATTATGATTCACAAAGAAGGTAATTCTTTCAAATTCTTTAGCATTTATTAGGACCAATGATCGTTACCGTTATGATCTTTAATAAAGAAATTTTAAATTATCTACTAAATTATCTTTTGCAAAGAAGATAATTAATTACAGTTTTTTAGCATTTATTAGGCCCAATGAACGTTACCGTTATGATCTTTAATAAAGAAATTTTAAATGATCTATTAAATTATCTTTTAGAAAGAAGATAATTATTTACAATTTTTTAGCATTTATTAGGCCCAATGATCGTTACCGTTATGATCTTTAATAAAAAAACTTTAAATGATCTTTTCAATTATGATTCACAAAGAAGGTAATTCTTTCAAATTCTTTAGCATTTATTAGGACCAATGATCATTACCGTTATGATCTTTAATAAAGAAATTCTAAATGATCTATTAAATTATCTTTTAGAAAGAAGATAATTATTTACAATTTTTTAGCATTTATTAGGCCCAATGATCGTTACCGTTATGATCTTCATTAAAAAAACTTTAAATGATCTATTCAATTATGATTCACAAAGAATGTAATTATTTCAAATTCTTTAGCATTTATTAGGACCAATGATCGTTACCGTTATGATCTTTAACAAAGAAATTCTAAATGATCTATTAAATTATCTTTTAGAAAGAAGATAATTAATTACAATCTTTTAGCATTTATTAGGCCCAATGATCGTTACCGTTGTGATCTTTAATAAAGAAATTCTAAATGATCTATTAAATTATCTTTTAGAAAGAAGATAATTAATTACAATCTTTTAGCATTTATTAAGCCCAATGATCGTTACCGTTATGATCTTTAATAAAGAAATTCTAAATGATCTATTAGATTATCTTTTAGAAAGAAGATAATTATTTACAATTTTTTAGCATTTATTAGGCCCAATGATCGTTACCGTTATTAGGCTCAATGATTGTTACCGTTATGATTTTTAATAAAGAAATTTTAAATGATCTATTAAATTATGTTTTAGAAAGAATATAATTATGTACAATTCTTTAGCATTTATTAGGCCCAATGATCGTTTCCGTTATGATCTTTAATAAAGAAATTCTAAATGATCTATTAAATTATCTTTGAGAAAGAAGATAATTATTTACAACTTTTTAGCATTTATTAGGCCCAATGATCGTTACGTTATGATCTTTAATAACAAAACTTTAAATGATCTTTTCAATTATTATTCACAAAGAAGGTAATTATTTCAAATTCTTTAGCATTTATTAGGACCAATGATCGTTACCGTTATGATCATTAATAAAGAAATTCTAAATGATCTATTAAATTATCTTTTAGAAAGAAGATAATTATTTACAATTTGTTAGCATTTATTAGGCCCAATGATCGTTACCGTTATGATCTTTAATAAAGAAATTTTAAATGATCTATTAAATTATGTTTTAGAAAGAATATAATTATTTACAATTTTTTAGCATTTATTAGGCCCAATGATCGTTACCGTTATGATCTTCATTAAAAAAACTTTAAATGATCTATTCAATTATGATTCACAAAGAATGTAATTATTTCAAATTCTTTAGCATTTATTAGGACGAATGATCGTTACCATTATGATCTTTAACAATGAAATTCTAAATGATCTATTAAATTATCTTTTAGAAAGAAGATAATTAATTACAATCTTTTAGCATTTATTAGGCCCAATGATAGTTACCGTTGTGATCTTTAATAAAGAAATTCTAAATGATCTATTAAATTATCTTTTAGAAAGAAGATAATTAATTACTATCTTTTAGCATTTATTAAGCCCAATGATCGTTACCGGTATGATCTTTAATAAAGAAATTCTAAATGATCTATTAGATTATCTTTTAGAAAGAAGATAATTATTTACAATTTTTTAGCATTTATTAGGCCCAATGATCGTTACCGTTATTAGGCTCAATGATTGTTACCGTTATGATTTTCAATAAAGAAATTTTAAATGATCTATTAAATTATGTTTTAGAAAGAATATAATTATGTACAATTCTTTAGCATTTATTAGGCCCAATGATCGTTTCCGTTATGATCTTTAATAAAGAAATTCTAAATGATCTATTAAATTATATTTGAGA